>CM066035.1:439810865-444815865 GCA_033557465.1 Ichthyophis bannanicus | reverse complement strand
TTCATGGAGTCAGTGTCTGTATATAGGGACCCCACTCTTCCAGGAATATCCTGGTAGTTTTCATTGGTTCGTGCTCCCACCTGCTCTACAAGCAATAACTTATATATCGCTCTCCTCCATTGCCCCATAGTGGGACCCCGTGGTAATAACAAATTTAACAGTATAACTCTCCGCGCTACCAGCAAGATCTTCCCCAGCCATTCCCTTTGCCTCCTCTCCAACCCCTCCACGTACCTAAGCATACCCAATATTAATACCCCGGGATCTTTCCTTTGTGACTCCCAGTATAGATGTAAGATATTTCACCAGGGTTCCCCAGAATCGCACAGCTCGCAAGCATTGCCACCACATATGTCCCAGGTCTGCTCTATCTATCCCACATCTCGGACAGCTTGCTGAAGCACTACTTCCTGCTTTAAATGCTCTACAGGGAGCAAAGTGGCTCCTCCGCAGTACCCGGTACTGCATTTCCCGCGACCCCGCATGCTTGTTCCCCTTAGGTATATCAGCAAAAGCTATCAACATATCTATTCCACCTATCTCCACCCCCAGGTCATATGCCCACGCTGAGGCTAATTCCCCCTCCCTAGGTGTCTCTGCCAACTTAAAATATTCCTTCTGCAAGTTGGTGACCCGAGCCTGGGTTTCCATTCCGGAATATAAGAGCTCCTCTAGTTTAGAGCATAGATCTGTATGTAAATCCTTCTGCCCCAACCGACCCACATAGCTTCTCATTTGGAGATAAGCAAAACTATCCTTGTTGGTCAGCCCATATCTAGCCCTCCTCTCAGTAAATTCTAGCACTTTTCCCGATTCGTTTACTACCTGTTCTATAGGCATAATCCCCTTGGTCTCCCACCTACAGAACGTTCCCTCCCGCATCCCCAGGAGAAATGTGCCATTACCATATAATGGCAAGAAAGGAGTCACCCTATGATTCCTGGAACATTTCTGGCAAAGCATCCACCACAGTCTCCGCATCACCTTAAATATCGGATGACCGCGAGCCACTTGGGGCAAGTCCACCACTCTCGCATGCAAGATATATCTCAATGCCAATGGCCGCATCACCTCTTGCTCATAATCTATAGGTGTATAATCTGCTGTCATACTCAACCAATCCTGAAAGTTCCTCAACAGGCACGCAATATTGTATCTTCGTATATCTGGGGCTCCCATCTCTCCATTTTCCCATGGCCTCTGCAATTTTTTAAGGCTAACCCGTGGTCTTTTCCCTTTCCAATAAAATACATTTAGACTCTTCTCCAGACCCGCCACCTCCCTACGAGTCAGTGCTATCGGTAGAGTTTGTAACATGTACAACCACTTTGGAAAGATGGTCATTTTATATAATGCTATCCGCCCCCCCCCCCCCCCATTGACAATGGGCATCTCCCCATCGACGCAACCGATCAATAGTTTGTTCCATTAATTTCCCAACATTATACGTCTGTAATCTTCCCAGGTCCCTTGGTAGGTACACACCCAAGTATTTAATCCCATTTTCAGCCCACCTTAATGGAAAGTTTCCTACCCAGTCCCTTTTTAAGGCCTGATGTAAATCCAGCACCTCTGACTTGTCTAAATTTAATTTCAATCCCAAAAACTCCCCAAAATCTTCAAAAATTCGTAACACACTGGCAACGTCTTTGTAGGGGCCCCTAGATAGACCTAAATGTCATCAGCGAAAGCAGAGACATGAAATTCCTCTTTCCCTACTCGCGCCCCCACTAGACCTTTATGGGTTCGGATTCTCTCCAGCAAGGGCTCCAGAGTAAGGCTCCATTAAATTGCACATATTCCTCCCAATGAGCATTCAAAAAGACCCCGAAGTTGTTGTCATTATTATAGCCAAGAGGATATCTCCACAAATTCCCCTTTTTGCTTGGCCCCCATCTCAAATCCATCCACACGTACGCGTGATCTGATATATGCACAGGACCTATCTCGATTTTACAAATTAGCCTGTGCACACAGACCACAGTAGGACCCCTGTGTCCTTTGATTCCAGCACTCCAGTAGCCTGAACACAGAAGGGTCGGAGAGCAGGAGTTGTTTAAACCCCAAAAAGGTTACAGAGCACAGCCTGGTCGAAGACACTGTCCCATCGGAACTTTCTTTCCAGGCAGTAATGGGCTGGGAAGGTAAGAACTGAAGACCAGGTGGCGGCCCGGCAGATGTCCACCATCGGGAAAGAGTGCAAGTTTGCCACCAAGGCCGCCATGGCCCTGACATGGTGTGCCGCGACATGGCCTTCCAGCGGGAGCCTCATCTGCCCATAAGTGAAGGCGATACAGTCCACCACCCATGAGGACAGCGTATGCTTGATTACCGCTTCCCCTAGCCTACTGGGGTCATAGGAGATGAAAAGTTGAGAAGCTATGTCATGGCCCTGAGTACGTTGGATATAGAAGGACAAAACCCTCTTACAGTCCAAGGTGTGGAGGACCATCTCCACCTGACTGGAGTGAGGTCTGGGAAAGAAGGTGGGGAGCACTACTTCCTGGTTGAGATGTAAGGGCGACACTACCTTCGGCAGGAATTTGGAGTGTATGCAAAGCACCACTCTGTTCTTGTAGAACCTGATACAGGGCGCTTCCGCCACAAGGGCCAGAAACTCGCTAACTCTGCGAGTGGAGGTAAGCGCAACCAGGAAAACCACCTTCCAAGAGAGGTAGCGAAGGTGGAAGGCAGCCAGAGGTTTGAAGTGTGGGCGAGTGAGCTGCCCCAACACTACACTGAGGTCCCATTCAGTCACCGGAGCGTGAATCGGGGGTTTCAATAAGAGCAGGCCCCGAAGGAAGCGGGTCACCAATGGCTGGACCGAGAGGGGTTTGCCATCCACTGGATGGTGGTGCGCCGCCAGGGCACTAAAGTGCACTCGGATGGAGTTACACTTGAGCCCAGACTGAGAGAGGTGGAGACGGTACTGTAACACCAGAGCCAACGGGCAGAAGAAAGGGTCAGCCCCATCTTCGGCACACCAAACAGAGAACCTGTGCCATTTAAGGGTGTACGCCTTCCTAGTAGAGACCTTGCAAGAGGCCAGTAGAACGTCTTCCACCTCAACCGGAAGGTAGAGAGGGGCCAAAGTCAACCTCTCAGTAGCCATGCTGTCAGCGACAGGGACACCAGGTTGGGGTGCAGGAGAAAGCCCCCCTCCTGAGATAGGAGTCCCAGGGCAGTCCCCAAGGGGATGGGGATCTCCACCATCAACTGCAGAAGCAGCAGGAACCAGGGTTGCCTGGGACACAGAGGAGCTATCAGGATAAGCGAAGCCCTGTCGCAGAGGGTCCTGAACAAGGTCTTGGTGATCAGCGGCATAGAAGGGAAAAGATACATGAGGCCTTCAGACCATGAGATCAGGAATGCGTCTGCTGCCACCTTGGAGAGGAGGGTCTGTCAGGAGCAGAAGCAGGGCAACAAAGTTGTCCGGGCTGGTGAACAGGTCCATCATGGGTTCCCCCAAAGCCAGAAAATCTGACTGGCTACCTTGGGGGTCCAGTCGCCACTCGTGCGGCTGGAGAACTCTGCTGAGCCTGTCGGCTGGCAGGTACACTGCTCACAGGAGGATACCCTGTTGGATTGAGTATGAGCAGAGGACCAGTGCCTCCTGACAAAAGGTACGAGACCCTGTGGCCCCCCCCCCTGTTCACATAGAACATTGCCACCTGGTTGTCCATCTAGACCAGTACCGGCTGGTGATGCCGTGACAGAAACCCCTCAGGGCTAGATATATAGCTCGGAGCTCCAGGAGGTTGATCTGCTGGGCACTCTCGTCTGGTGACCAATTGCCCTGAGTGCGGAGATCTCTGCAGTGGGCTCCCCAGCCGAACATGGAGGCTTCCGTGGTGAGGACCTTTGAGGGGCTTGGGGCCTGAAAAGTCATGCCCACCTCGAGATGCTGGGGAAATTGCCACCAGACCAGAGAATCAGCCAATTGGCAGGTCACAGAAACTCTGTCACGGAGGCAGCCATGGCCTGAGACCACTGGTCCCGGAGACGCCACTGCGCCACCCTCATGTGGAGGCAAGCATCGGGGGTGAAGTGGACCGTGGAGGCCAGCATCGGGGGGTGACGTGGACCGTGGAGGGCACAGAGGAAAAGTACTGTCCCAAGCCACAGTCCTGAGATGACTGGCTCAGTCTCTGGGCAAGAAAGCCTTCGACTGAAGAGTGTCGATCTTTGCTCCAATGAACTCCAAACACTGCATCAGGAAAAGGTGAGACGGGGTAGTTTATGACAAAGCCCAAGTGTTGCAGAACCTGGATGGTGTGTGCGGTGGCCTACTGCACCTCTAAGGCTGTGCCTCCCTTTATGAGCCAGTCGTCCAGGTAGGGAAAGACGAAGAACCCCTGGAGCCGGAGGAAGGCAGCCATGACCGCCAGGCATTTAGTGAAAACCCTTGGGGCAGGGACTAGGCCGAAGGGGAGTACCCTGTACTGAAAGTGCCTGCCCCCAACTACGAACCGCAGGAACTGCCTGGTTGGGGTGGATGAGAATGTGGGTATAAGCATCCTTGAGGTCTGAGGAGCATAGCCAGTCTCCTTGCTGGAGGTGTGGCGGCAATGTTCCAAGGCAGAGCATCTTGAACTTCTTCCTCACCAGGAATATGTTGAAGTTGTGCAGGTCGAGGTTGGGCCGGAGGCTTCCTGTCCTTTTTGGCATGAGGAAGTACCTGGAGTAGAACCCTTTGCCCTTAAGGTGGTAGTGCACCAATTCCACCGCTTTGTCCTCAAGACGACTTGCCAACTTCTTCAGAAGGTCCCGGTGGAGAGGAGACCTGAGGGGCTCTCCCGGGAAATAAGGAGGAGCTATCTGAGTCAGGTGGAGTAGGTAACCCTCCCTGACTACCCAAAGTGTCCAGGAATCGGTGGTGACGGACATCCACCTTTGGGCATAGAGGGCCAGACTGGAAGACTGGGCATCAAAATGGCAGATGAAATTTAATGTGGACAAGTGCAAGGTTATGCACCTAGGGAAGAACCACCCAAACTACGGTTACACGATGCAAGGTTCCACATTAGGAACCACCACCCAGGAAAAAGATTTAGGCGTCATTGTGGATACCATGTTAAAACCCTCGGCCCAGTGTGCAGCAGCGGCCAAGAGAGCAAATAGAATGCTAGGTATGATAAGGAAAGGAATGGAAAATAAAACAAAAGATATTATAATGCCTCTATATCGTTCCATGGTGAGACCGCACCTTGAATATTGTGTGCAATTCTGGTCGCCGTATCTTAAAAAGGATATAGCGATTTTAGAAAAGGTTCAGAGAAGAGCCACCAAAATGGTAAAGGGGATGGAAGGATACTCCTATGAAGAAAGGCTAAAAAGGTTGGGGCTCTTTAACCTGAAAAAGAGACGGCTGAGGGGAGATATGATAGAAGTCTATAAATTAATGAACGGAGTGGAACGGGTAAACGTAGATCGATTGTTTACCTTATCAGAATATAGAGAGACTAGGGGACATGCAATGAAGCTACAGGGTAAACTATTTAAGATTAATAAAAGAAAATATTTTTTCACTCAACGTGTAATCAAACTCTGGAATTTGTTACCGGAGGATGTAGTAAAGGTTGTTAGTGTAGCTGGGTTTAAAAAAGGTTTGGACAAGTTCCTGGAGGAAAGGTCCATAAACCATTATTAAGAAGGGACCCAGGATATCAATGCTTGAACCAATACAAGCATTGTGGAACCTGTGTCCCTTGGGGAAACTGCTAGGTACGTATGACCTAGATTGGCCACTGTTGGAAACAGAATACTGGGCTTGATGGACCTTGGTCTGACCCAGTATGGCATATCTTATGTTCTTATATGTTCTTAGACGTCCCTCTGTGGGCTTCTGATCTCCTTAGGGTAGATAGGCTATGCTCAAGGAGTCAAAAACTCCCCCCTGGCTGGGCCAGAGCCGGTGTCTGGGGTTTTGGAGCCTTCTGCTTACGCGGGCCATGCCCATGTTCCTTAGCCTGCTGATTCTGTTGGGGGGCTGGGGAGGCCTGATAAGGTGGTTAGTTTCGGTAAGCAACTCCATTCCTTGGGTAAAAGGGCATTTTACCTGAGCCTTTCTATCGGGGGGGGGGGGGGGGCAGCGATCTCTTTGGAGAGCCTGGTCCTCGTCATGAACTCGATCTCCAGCTCGGCAGCCTTGTCGGTCATGAGTTTGTCAAAGAGATTTTCAACTTGGCAGGGGACATCAACCAATTTGTCCTGAACCCACTGCTTGAGTTCGGACGACTGTAGCCAAGCTTGGCGGTGTGCACCAATGCCAGTCGCCACTACTTGAGCTGCCGACTCAAACCCATCATAGGCTGCTCAAGACATGAATTTGGAGCATTCACGGACTGCTTTGGCCAGGTTCTTGAACAGCTGCAAAGGTTCCACAGAGAGACGAGTTGAGAACCTGGCGAGTTCCTTCACCAGGTCTCTCAGATACATAACCATGTACAGCTAGTAGGCCTGGATGCGGCCGATGAGCATTGAGCCCTGGTAGTACTTTCTGCTGAGGGCGTCCAGGGTGCGGGCCTCCCTGCCGGGGGGGGGGGGGGCACTGAGGAGTGCGTCTTCTGACTTTTCAGCCGACGCATGGCCGACTCCACCACCATGGAATTATGTGGCAGCTGTGACTTTTGGAAGTCCGGGCTCCGGCGGACTAGATACATCGAGTCGAGCCGTTTGGTCACTACCGGCACCAAAGCCGGTGTCTCCCACATTCAGAGCATCAGCCATTCCAGGATGGGAGGGAGGGATTGGCACTGTGAGTGATTCCCGCGGAGGGGCCTCGTATTGGAGGATTTCAAACTCATCCGCCTGAGAGTCCTCCTCTGACTCAGTCAGGAATGCCAGGGCCTTAGACATGGCCTTGACAAAATCAAGGAAGCCCATATCTTCGGGCGGTGACCACCGTCAAGGCTCCGAGATGGGAGAGTCAGATGGGATGCTGCAGTGGCGATGGGTATCGGGGGACTCCTCATCCTCTGTCTCCCATTCGGAGTAGTCCATCGAGGACTCGTAGGAGGGCTGCTCCACAGGCTTTGGGGCCGCCGATTCCCTGCAGCCGGTGCCCAGCAAACTTGCTGGGGATGACCACAATCCCATTGAGCGGGACTCGGATCGCGACCTCAGCCAAGGATAGACTCGAGGCTGAAGGACCTTGAGAATCGGCTCAGCCTCCGAGGACATCTTAGACGTCGAGGGCCCTGTGGTTGGGGCAGATGAACCGGATTTGCCGGACAACAGCATATGTGAGGACAGACTTCTTGCTTGTTCCCGGAAAAAGTGACTTTAGCTTGTGCCCATAGAGATCAGAGACAGTACCTGACCACCAAGGACACCCCGTGTTTGGGCAAGCTAATTTAGAAGGTACACTGTTACCTTGGCTCTCTTATCCTGTAGTTTTATGATAGAATTATCTGAATTTTGGGGCTCTAGGGATCCAGCTGACTATCAGTTTGGCAGCCACTGAATAAGAATCATTCCTGGGCATTTTTCCCCTGATGAATCTGGACGTATGTTACAGACCCCAAGCTATCTAAGCCCTGATGGCAATGACAACTAGAGAAATTATAGGCAACAGCAGATAAAAACCCAGGGCCAATGAAGGGCACTCAGGTTGCCCATACCTAGGAAACCCCAACTGTATTGCTACACAATATGAAAACAGAAATAGAGGCAAACTGCCCTGATAGAAGTATTTTCATGAGTGGGCTTGCCTAAGAAAGTATTAATGGATCAGGTGAAGGCACTTTCTACCTCAGAGTGTATTATTCCCAGATAGATCGCCTGCTGAACACATCAGCAAAACCCTCAGACATGTCAAGGATAGCAAGAACTGGGATTCCTTATTGTCACATATACTGTTTGTAATCCTAGAGTTACTCCGATTGACGGGTTTTTTTTCCTGTTTGCACTGCTTTATGGGAGAGGATCCAGAGGAATCCTGGTTGCAGTCCATGAGGGACCAATCCTTCACACCACCGACGGTACTAAAAGTAAGAGATGCTGAAATTCAAAGCAAGTCAACCATCCGATACCTAGGGATAACACTTGATCAGCAACTGAACATGAAAGCCCATATAAAAAACACTGTCAAGGCAGTATATCTTAAGATTCGCACAATCCGCCACCTACGACCTCTGCTAGAGCCGGATGACTTTAGGACAGTCTACCAGGCACTAATCATGCCCCACTTTGATTATGCCAATATCATCCTACAGGGGCTACCAAAAAATGCATTGATCCCACAACTAGCCATGAATGCCGCAGCCAGAATTCTACATGGTGCAGCCAGGAGGAACCACAACACCAATCCTGAAGCAACTTCACTGGCTACCAGTTCATTTTAGAATCACCTTCAAGACCCTACTGATGACATTCAAAGCCATCAATAGAATCACTTCCGCCTCTATCACAGACCTCATCATCCCCACTCCCACAAACAGAGTCAGAAGATCATTTACAGTAAACACCCTGAGTATCCCCACCAAGATCACAAAATGCTCGCAGTCCACAAAAAAGAGCTTTTGAGTACTACGCTCCCTTGTGCTGGAACACCCTCCTACCTAACATCCGATCCATTACAGACCTCTCCACCTTCAGAAAGGCCCTAAAACATCACCTCTTCATGCAACACTACGGCACCACACAACAACCAGTCATCTCCAATCAACTAAACAGCCATCCCACGCCACCCATTATACATGACACCAGCACAACATATTAGCCCTACCAGAACCTGACTAGGACCATGTACATAGTATCTAAGAATGTTTGTAATAACCTAGAATGTAAATATCTAGCTTAAACCTGTATATAGTTTACCCAGTTCAACCCAAGTTTACCAACCCTGTTCTCTGTAAGTCCAGTACGGGCCTCTCGACTGGACAAAGTTAATGTTTATTGTAAACCAAGCTGAATTTGAAAAGCACGGTATAGAAAAGACTTTAAATAAATAAATAAATAAAATAAATGAGAATAAGAGTGTAGGAGTTAGTTATTCAGGATCACTCATCCCAGAGTACGAGACCCAAATCTGTAAGGTTTACTGTCAGTAGCAAATATTATATATAAATACTCAATAAGTCTAGGGGTAATTGCTACGTCCCACTTTTCCCAAGATTCTACAGGTCTGTCTGGCATATAAACCATCTGATAAAAAGAAACCAATTATGTTTTTGTATATAAATTAGACTTTATTGTTGATAGAAAAATAGGGCAGATATGCAATCTTTATCTTTATTTTGTTGCGCTTGATATACCGCCCAAGCCCAAGCGTCAGGGCAGTGTACAATTAAAACAGGCTGCAGGGGAGGTCACGTGATGTGCTGAGAGAGCAAGACATGTGTTAAGCTCTCTCCAGGATCCCCAGCCACTATAAGGGCCCTCATGGCAAGATAAGGCATAAAAATCCTCATAACTGCACTGGAGGAGTGGGGGACTGACTAGACAGTGAGGGAAGCGGCAGGATTTGGTGGGAGGAGATGAAGGTGGCTAGACTTGAGTGAGAGAAAATGCCTCCACAGCTACCCAAAATGGCTGACTCACTGGCTTCGCCGGGCTCTCCAGGCCAATCCGCGTTGGTAGCGAATTTAACTACGGCAGTAGTTGGGGCGTTAGCAGGCAGATTTGAAGAGACTGCAGGCAGGTTGGACACAATGACGAGGTCCCTAGAGGTACTGGGTACCATAACGCAAGATGCGGAAAAAAGAATCTCTGAGACGGAGGATCGGCATACCAGCATGGACAGAGAACTACAGCAGCCCGGGTGGGGCAGCCGCAGGCCGTGGATACAAGGCCACAGGTGGTGATAGCCCAGTTTCTGAACTACCTGCAAAAAGAGAAAATTCTTCAAGAAGGGGGTTGAGGGGGAAGGGGTAGGACTGCGGAAGGGTGGAAGGAGTAATGGTAGGGGAATTGAGTTCACAATTGGTCATAGGGAAAGGGAAGATAGGCAAAGAGGAAGAAATACAGGTGGAATCATTTGTAAAGGGGAGGAGCTTGGGGGTCCTGGGCTGGGGGAACACCCGGAGAAGTACTCAGGTCATTTGGAGGAAGATATTAATTGGTATGAGGAATTGTGAGGGTATTAAGTTGGAATATATGCAGGGTTACTAGCCCTATTAAAAGGAGGAAGGTTTTGGGGGCACTGCGGAGGCACCGGGGAGATCATAATGCTTCAGGAAACACATCAATCGGTGGAAGATCTCAACCGACTGAAGGGGGGGACAAATTGAATTTGTGTATGGGGCACCGGGCACAGGGATGTAAAGGGGGGTTGGCTATATTAATAAGAAGGGGGTGAGGTTTCAATGCATCCAGGAAGTAGTGGATTCCAAGGGTCGTTATGTATTGGTGGTGGGGGAGCTGAAGGGATGAAGAGCAATCTTAGGTGCAAATATAGTTGACCTGACATTTTTTGCGAATTGCGCTGCAAAAATTGAAGGCCTTTCGGACTGCCCGGTGAACCTGGGTGGGGACTAGAATGGGGTTATGGACCTTAGCCTAGATATTTCGGCTGGGGCTGGAGGAGGCAGGATATATACGACTCGACACAAACCGTTTTATTAAACGTCTACACCTTATTGATGGCTGGTGGGCCCTGCACCCCCAGGAACAAGATTATACATACATCTCTAGGGCCCACAACACTAGTGCCCGTATTGATGCCATAGTTTGCTCGGACACTATCTTTCAATATGTTGATACAGCGGAGATAGGTCCAAATGAGATCTCTGATCATACTCTGGTCTGTATAGATTTCGTATTGGGACACACCAGAGGGCAGAAGTGGCCTATGGTCTTTACCGTTAGAGCTATATGAGGAGGAGGAATTCTGGAAATATTTACTGGAAAATGGTAGGCTTACTGCCAGCATAATGGGAAACATGCAGAGACTCCAGAACTTTTCTAGGAGACAGCTAAAGTAGTACTCAGGGAGGACATAATAGCATACAGAATGATGGCTGCTAGGATCTTTTGCCTTGAACGGCAGGTGGGCCGAGAGCAACTTTTATGGAATCGTCTCCCCACTGCGGCAAACAAAACACAGCTCTTAGCCACTCAAGCCCCTTTAAAAACGGTGTTGCATCAGCAAGCTAAAAAAATCATTGATATACTATAAATATTGTTTGTATCAATATGGAGACAAACTGGGGAGGTTACTGGCGAGATGTCTAGGTGGGAGGCATGATTCTCAATATGTAGCTGGGGTTAGGGATACAGCTGGCAAGTTGTATAAGGATTTTAAAGGGATCGGAGAAGTTTTTGAGAAGTTCTTTCGGGCCCTTTATGCAAGGGACAAGGCACCGGTAGAGCAAATCCAGGATTATTTGAAACGGATAAAGCTCCCCTGCCTTGCTCCTGGCCAGAGGGCATATTTGGGAGACCCAATGTCAGTCGATGAGATAGATAGGGCTATAAAGAGAGCAGCCTTATGTAAGATCCCGTGGCCAGATGGATACAGAGCCGAGTTTTATAAAATCCTATCAGATGTGATAGTAGGCCAATTAGCGGATATGTTTAATGTTTGGTTGACATCTGGTAAGTTGACTTATGATGTCAACACTGTTCGCATAGTGGTATTACCGAAGCCAGGCAAAGACCCATATTTATCAGAATCGTACCATCCAATATCTTTACTAAATATGGACTTAAAGCCTTTTGCCAAGATTTTGGCAGAGCGTCTAGCGATGTATCTCCCCCAGAGTTGGTGCACCCATGTCAGACACGTTTTGTATGGGGCATATATCCGGTAAGTAATTTGCGGAAAATTATTGCCTCTTTGGAAAAGGTACGTAGAGATGGGGTTCCTGCCCTTCTTATAAGCTTCTATGCTGAAAAAGCATTTGGTAGAGTGTGTTGGAACTATCTCTGAGACATTAGAGGTCTATGGGTTGGGAGAGTAATTTATCTGAGGAGTTCGGGCTTTATATGACCATCACAAGGCGATGTTGAGGGTGAAAGCGTAGTTACTCAGCTGTAACATGTGTTCTCCAAGGATAGAAGGAATCAGTCCTCACATATGGGTGACGTGCAGAGCAATTCCCCAGCTTTCAAAGAAAGCCTTTAGGATTGCATTGCGCATGCGCGGTCCCCTTCCCGCCCAAGGGTGCCATCTTGCTCAGTCTAATGACATAGCTAAAAAGACTGCAAAAAGAACAAAATCAATAATAGGACCACAACTCCAGGGGAGGAGGAGGAGGGTCGTGAGGACTGATTCCTGCTGTCCCTGGAGAACACCTGTTACAGGTGAGTAACTACGCTTTCTCCAGGAACAAGCAGGAAGTCAGTCCTCACATATGGGACTCCCTAGCTATAGGCTACAGAGAACCCATGGCTGAAAAATGGCTCCCTCTAGAAGAGCCGCAGCAGCTGTGATAGGAATCCAGCAGAGACACAACACCCCCGGTAGCCTGACACCAGAGGGCCGGAGGGTATGAGTTGACTAAACCTCAAATAAGTTGCGGAGTACTGCCTGGCTGAAAGCACTGTCTCGTCGGGACTCTCCATCTAAGCAGTAATGGGCTTCAAAAGTCTGGCTTGAAGACCAGGTTGCGGCCCGGCAGATGTCTGCCAGCGGAACAGAGCGAAAGTGAGCCACTGATGCGGCTTTAGCCCTGACACCATGGGCCATGACTCGACCTTGCAACGGGAGGTCGACCGCCCTGTACGCCCAGGCAATGCAGTCTGCCACCCAGGTGGACAATGTGCGCTTGGAGGCAGGTAGCCCCAGCTTACTGGGGCTACCTGTCAAAAGAGACAAAAGAGCTGAGGAGCCCTTCAATGCCCCCACGTATGCTCCAAGTAGAAGGCTAATGCCCTCTTACAATCAAGGGTATGCAGAACCGCCTCTGCCCGGCTAGCATGCGGTCTGGGAAAGAATGTCCGAAGAACCACCTCTTGGTTGAGGTGGAATGGAGAGACCACTTTTGGGAGAAACTTGGGGTGGGTGCGTAGGACCACCCTGTTCCTATAAAACCATGTACACGGTCTTTCTGAAACCACAGCTTGTAACTCACTCACTTGCCTGGCAGATGTGAGTGCCACCAGGAAGAGTACATTCCAGGAGAGGAAGCGCAGATGGCAAGCAGACATCGGCTCAAAAGTTGGGTGAGTAAGCTTTGCAAGACCACATTCAGATCTCACTCAATCGCCGGAGGACGAACCGGGGGTTTTAGTAGAAGTAGACCTCTGAGGAACCTGGACACCAAGGGGTGAACCGAAAGAGGTTGTCCTTCCACTGGTGAGTGATGTGCTGACAGAGCACTCAGGTGGACCCTGACAGAGTTAGGCTTGAGGCCTAAGTCAGAGAGGAGAAGCAGGTATTGCAACACCACTGGTAAGAGGCAAGAGAAAGGGTTTTCATTGTGTTGGTTACACCACACCTCAAACCTCCGCTACTTGAAGGCATAGGTTTTCCTAGTGGACTACCTCCTTGAGGCCAGTAACACTTCTTCTACGTTCTTAGGTAGGAGGCAAGGAGTCAGCACTACCCTTTCAGCAGCCATGCCATCAGGTTGAGAGACCTGAGGTTGGGATGTAAGATAGAGACCTGTTCCTGGGACATGTCGCCGGGCCTCGTCCCCAGAGGGAGTGGAGTCTCCACTGCCAGCTGGAGGATAAGCAGGAAACAAGGTTGTCTTGGCCATCTGGGGGCTACCAGGATGACCGAGGCCTTGTCCCGCAGGATTCTGAACAGAGTTCGGGCCACCAGAGGCATGGGAGGAAACACATACAGGAGGCCCACAAACCAGGAGATCAGAAAAACATCCACAGCTATCCTTTGGGGATGTGGCTGTCTGGAGCAAAAGTTGAGCAACTGATGATTCTGCGGGCTGGTGAAGAGATCTATGGAGGGATGTCCCCAGCAGAGGAAGATCTGCTGGGCCACTTCCGGATTCAGTTGCCATTCATGAGGTTGAAGAATTCTGTTTACTTTATCTATTAGGCCGTTCTCTTGACCTGGCAGGTAAACCGCCTTGAGAGACATACCCTGTCTGATGGCAAGGCGATACCCTGTCCCTCCCTGCTTGTTCACATTGCACATAGCCACCTGATTGTTTGTCTGCACCAAGACAGACTGATGTGAGAAAACATGGCAGAAGGCTCGAAGAGCTAGGCGTATCGCTTGTAGCTCTAGAGGTTGATTTGTAGTGTCCTCTCTTGAGGAGACCACAACCCTTGAGTGCATGAGTCCTGGCAATGGGCTCCCCAGCCCAGCAGGGATACATCTGTCGTCAGGACTCTTGAGTACACTGGAGGCTGAAAAGGCACTCCTCCCAGCAGGTTGGGTGGCTGAAGCCACCAGGCCAACAACCTCAGCAGTCGTTTGGACACCCTTATCCTTTCTTGGAGTCGCCCTGTGGCTTGCATTCACTGATCCCGGAGGCACCACTGAGCTGTTCTCATGTTGATATGGGCGTTTGGGGTCACATGTATCGTGGAGGCCATGTGTCCTAGAAGGCGCAGAAAATGCCTTGCTGATATCTGAGACTTGTGGCTGATTTGGTGTACCAGCTACAGAAGCCTCTGTGCCTGTCTTCTGGCAGGTAAAACTTTGCTTGAATGGTGTTCAGCCTCGTCCTTATGAACTCTGTGTGGGGAGCAAGGTGGACTTTGCCTGATTTATGACAACGCCTAGATGCTGCAGTATGTTGATAGTGCGTGCTGTGGCCTGTTGGGCCTCGAGGCGACAGGGCCCTGATGAGCCAGTCGTCCAGGTACGGGAAGACGAAGATTCCCTGGTTCCTGAGAAAGGCCGCCACCACCACCAGCCACTTGGTGAATACGCTGGGGGCGGAGGCTAGGCCAAATGGAAGTACTCTGTACTGAAAATGGTTTCCTCCCACTACAAATCTGAGATATTGTCTGTGGTCTGGATCTATAAGGATGTGAGTGTAGGCATCCTTCAGGTCTAAGGAGCATAGCCAATCTCCCTTTTGGAGGTAAGGCAGCAATATTCCAAAGGGAAAGCATCTTGAACTTTTCCTGCACCAGGAACTTGTTTAAGTTTCGCAGATCGAGGATGGGCCTGAGGCCTCCTGTTCTCTTTGGTATCAGAAAATACCTGGAGTAGAAGCCTTGCCCTTGTAGGCTGTGGGGCACTGGCTCCACCGCTTGATCCTCTAGAAGACCGGCCAACTCCTGTAAGAGGAGGTTCCTGTGTAGAGGGGGTCTGAGAGTCTCCCCTGGGAAGTAGGAGGGAGGTACCTGGTTGAAGTGGAGCAAATAGCCCTTCTAGACTATTTGTAAAACCCAGGTATCTGTGGTGATTGCTGGCCACCTGTGGGCATACAGGGCCAGAGTTCCTCCTGTGCCAAGTCTCACCCCTGGATGGAGAGAGATTATGCTGTGGCTGTCAAAAACCCCCTACCGATCGCGAAAGAGCTGATGCCTAGGGCTTGGGGGTCTTCTGCTTATGCGGGCCATGCCCCTGTCCCTTGGCCTGCTGCACCTGGTGGGGAGCCGGGGAGGCCTAGTGAGTGTGGTAGTTGCGGTAAGCAGAACCCTTCCTCGGGAAAAAGGGCTTTTTACTCAAGCCCTTCTTTATAGAAGGGGCAGAAGTCTTTTTGGAGAGTCTTGTCCGGGTCAAGTACTCAGACTCGATTACGGCAGCCTTTTCAGTCATGGGTTTGCCAAAAAGGTTGTCACCTCGGCATGGGACATTGACCAATTTGTCCTGTACCCATGGCTCTAGGTCCGACGACATTAGCCATTCCTGGCGTTGGGCCCCGATGCCAGCTGCGGCTTCTCGGGCTGAAGCCTCAAAGCCGTCATAGGCTGCCTGAGACAAACTTCGAGCACTCTCAAATCCCCGTGGACAAGGCCTTGAATCGCTGCAAGGGTTCCTCGGAGAGACCAGCTGAGAACCTGGCAATCTCCTTTGCCAGGTCCCGCAAGTGAGTGCCCATGTACAACTGGTATGTTTGGAAATGGCAGGACAGCATCAAGCCTGGTATCACTTTCTGCCGAGGGCGTCCAGGTTCTGGGCTTCCCTGCCAGGGGGCACCGAGGAGTGTGCTTTGTGGCTCTTTAGCCTGTGCATGGCCGATTCCACAACCATTGAGTTGTGTAGCAGCTGTGCCTTCTGGAACCCAGGGCTCTTGCGGACTCGATAGATGGAATCGACCCACCTGCTGAAAACCGGCATCGAGGCCAGTGACTTCCACATACGGAGCATCAGCCGTAACATCAGAGGAACCTGTACAGTAAGGGCTTCCCGAGGGGGAAAATCATACTGAAGGGCTTCAGGTTCCTCGGCTTAGGGCTCCTCCTCGGTGTCCGCTGGGAATGCCAAAGCTTTGGCCATGTCCCTGACAAACTCTTAGAACCGGGTATCCTCTGGGGGGAACTTCTCTGAGGCTCGGGCCCCGGCGAGTCCGATAGGACACACCGGGTCCGGTGGGTGTCCGGGGACTCTTCATCCTCCGTTTCCCATGCAGAGTCCTCCGAGGAAGAATCGATGGGCTCTGGCCGTGAGGGCTTTGGTCTCGACTGCCCCGACACCGATGGCATCGGCGTCGACGACCTCGGTCCCGAATGGGAGGTTGAGGGAGACCTTGGCCGAGGATTGACCCGAGTCCGAAGAGTCTCGAGATCGGCTCGGCCTCCGGAGTCGACTAGGACGTTGAGGTCCCGGTGGTTGGGGCACACGGACCGGTGAGACCGGCCATCAGCGCCTGCTGCTGCTCCATGAAGGCAGACATGCTGCGCTCCAAAGCTGCCATTCTGAGACCGAGCTCAGAAGGTTGCGCAGCCTCCAGCTCGGGTCCATTCTCCCGGAGGAGAGTCAATGAGGACCCGGGGCAGCGGTCGGGACGCCGAGGACCCGGGGCAGCGGTCGGGACGCCGAGGGCCCGGGGCAGCGGTCGGGACGCCGAGGGCCCGGGGCAGCGGTCGGGACGCCGAGGGCCCGGGGCAGCGGTCGGGACGCCGAGGGCCCGGGGCAGCGGTCGGGACGCCGAGGACCCGGGGCAGCGGTCGGGACGCCGAGGACCCGGGGCAGCGGTCGGGACGCCGAGGACCCGGGGCAGCGGTCGGGACGCCGAGGACCCGGGGCAGCGGTCGGGACGCCGAGGACCCGGGGCAGCGGTCGGGACGCCGAGGACCCGGGGCAGCGGTCGGGACGCCGAGGACCCGGGGCAGCGGTCGGGACGCCGAGGACCCGGGGCAGCGGTCGGGACGCCGAGGACCCGGGGCAGCGGTCGGGACTCAGCGACCTGGCCCACAAGGACCCAGGCCTATCAGAGGCATCCAACAACACTGTCCTCGCGATGATCTTCTTCCTCCGGTGTTTCCTCGAGGAAGACCCCCGTTCAGAAGACCCCCGATGATGCTTGGAATCAGACAGCTCCCTAGACGTCGAGGCCTCTGATGAGGTCCGGAACAGGGTGGATGCGGACTCTGAGAAAATCCTTTCACGCTGCTGCTGCCTACTTCTGAGTGCCTTAGAAGGCATCTTGTCACACAAGCCACAGGCTATCGAGTCATGGTCGGCCCCGAGGCAGCGGAGACAGCAGTCATGTGTGTCAGTGAGGGACATTAACTTTTTACACCGATCACACTTCTTAAACCCGCTGGCAGCCATCGGGGGAAAAAGGGCCCCTTCGAGGTCAAATGACCGGGCTGCCAGTGAAAAAGAAAAAAGGTGCCAACACTAGTCACTAAGGACAAAAAACGAAAAATACTAACCGGACTTGATACCGGTGTACCGAACCAAGGTGGGAAGGGGAACCGGCGCCGAACCGGGCTGAAGAAAAGAATCTTCAGGAGATTTGACACACTTTTTCCACGAGGGAATTAGGACCACGTCCATTGGGCTCCATGGAAAAAGGGAGACTGAGCAAGATGGCACCCTTGGGCGGGAAGGGGACTGCGCATGCGTGATGGAATTCCAAAGGCATTCTTTGAAAGCTGGGGAATTGCTCTGCATGAGGGCTCCGTCGGCGCCGTCACCCATATGTGAGGACTGACTTCCTGCTTGTTCCTGGAGAATGGGGACAACACATCAGGCTTTCGGCTGGAGAGGGGTACAAGGCAGGGTTGGCCCCCTGTTGCCCTTGCTGTTTGTCCTCTCGCTGGACCCTCTTCTTCGACTTATATATGCACGGGAAGACATCGGGGAAACTAGGTTTAAGGTACCCGCTTTAAGATATCTGCTTTCGCAGATGGTTTACTGGTGTTGCTGACCTCCCCTTGAGAGGTCCTGCCTAGGCTATTATCGGAAATTGAGGATTTTGGGGAGATAGTGGGGCTGAGGTTGAATAGAGCTAAATCTGAAGCCTTGGATGTTCTTGATAATCTTCGCAGTCATTGGCCGAAGCCTTTTCCGTTAAAGTGGGCAGAAGATAAATTTAAGTATCTTAGTATATGGTTTCCATCTGACCTGAGCAGTTTGTATGATCTAAATGTGTGGGTAAAAGACAAACTAAGGGATTGGATGCCTCTCCCCTTGTCCTTGCTGGGCAGGATCACAGCGTATAAAATAATGGTATTTCCCCAGGTTTTATATGTCTTGCAATTACTGCCACTGATGTGCAGAAGGGACATGCAGATAATGGAGAAACATCTGCAGGGTTTTCTATGGCGAGGGAAGAGGCCTCGACTGACAAATGCACAGTTGCGGGGGCCTTGGCAGTGAGGGGATGGGCCTTCCTGATTTAGCGCAATATAACTTGGCATGTGTCTTATGTCATGTATGTGACTGGCTAGGGGATCAAGCGGTCTTTGTACCCAGAGAAGAGGAGTCAGCTATGGTGGCGAAATTGAAGCTGAAGCATACTCTGGGGGCTCAGCTGCCAACATCAGTGTGTGGTAGCCTACTTATAAAGAGGGTGTGTGCAGGGTGGAGAACCCTTTGCAGAATGTTGGAAGTACCTGCAGAGGTCACTGGGTATCTTCTGGTTGAAGGAAAAGAGTAATTACTCACCTGTAACAGGTGTTCTCCAGGAGCAGCAGGAATCAGTCCTCACATATGGGCGACATCGGCGCCGACGAAGCCCCCATGCGGAGCATTTCCCCAGCTTTCACAGAAAGCCTTTAGGACTGTCAACACGAAAGCGCAGTCCCCTTCCCGCCCAAGGGTGCCATCTT
This sequence comes from Ichthyophis bannanicus, assembly GCA_033557465.1. Taxonomy (NCBI): domain Eukaryota; kingdom Metazoa; phylum Chordata; class Amphibia; order Gymnophiona; family Ichthyophiidae; genus Ichthyophis; species Ichthyophis bannanicus. The sequence goes on along the minus strand of CM066035.1, from coordinate 444,796,776 downwards.
GCTCAGTCTGATGACATAGATAAAAGACAGCAAAAAACAAAATAAATCATATGACTGCAACGCCAAGGGGAGGTGGGAGGGTTGTGAGGACTGATTCCTGCTGCTCCTGGAGAACACCTGTTACAGGTGAGTAACTACTCTTTCTCCAGAACCAAACAGGAAGTCAGTCCTCACATATGGGACTCCCCAGCTTAAGGCTACCGGGGACCCAAAGCTGAAAAAAATATGCTCCCTCTAGAGCCTCAGCATGTACGAAAAGAATCTTCTCTGAGAACACCCCCGAATGGTAGCCCAACACCAGGGCCGGAGGGTAGGAGTTGCCTATACCTCAAAGAGATTACGGAGTACTGCCTGTCCGAAAGCACTGTCCCTGCGGGACTCTCTCTCGAGGCCATAGTGGGCCGCAAACGTCTGGCTTGAACACCAAGTAGCAGCCCTGCAGATGTCTACCAACGGAACAGAGCGGAGATGAGCCACTGACACAGCCTTCGCCCTGACACGGTGAGTCGTGACTCGACCCTGCAACTTGAGGCCGGCTGCCCTGTACGCCCAGGCGATACAGTCTGCTACCCAAATGGACAGGGTACGCTTGGAGACAGGTAACCCCAACTTATTAGGGTCAAAAGAGACGAAGAGCTGAACAGCCCTTCGGTGTTCCTGCGTACGGTCAAGGTAGAAGAACAACGCCCTCCTACAGTCCAGGCTATGCAAGACCATCTCAGCCCGGCTGGCATGCGGCCTTGGAAAGAAAGTTGGAAGAACCACCTCCTGGTTGAGGTGGAAGGAGGAGACAACCTTAGGAAGGAACTTAGGGTGCGTCCGTAAGACTACTCTGTTCCTATAGAACCTAGTGTATGGTGCATCTGACACCAAGGCTTGAAGCTCGCTCACTCGCCTTGCTGAGGTAAGAGCTACCAAAAACAACACTTTCCAGGAGAGACAATGCTTTCCAGGAGAGAAAACGCAAAGGACAAGTAGCCATAGGCTCAAATGGTGGGCAAGTAAGCTGTTGCAAGACCACATTCAAATCCCACTCAGGGGCAGGTGGACGAACTGGAGGCTTAAGCAAAAGGAGGCCTCTGAGGAAGCGAGCCACTAAAGGGTGGCTTGAGAGAGACTGACCCTCCACCGGTGAATGGTGCGGCAAGAGAGCACTGAGATGGACCCTAACCGAGTTGGATTTGAGGCCTAGGTTGGACAGGTGAAGCAAATATTGCAGCACCACTGGTACCAGGCATGAGAAAGGATCCTTCTTGTGTTGAGCACACCAGGTGGAGAACCTACGCCACTTAAGGGCATAAGACGTCCGAGTGGACTGCCTCCTAGAGGCCAAGACCACGTCCTCCACTTCCCTAGGCAGCAGTAAGGGTGCTAAAACTACTCTTTCAGCAGCCAGGCCATCAGATTGAGGGACTGGAGGTTGGGGTGTAAGAGAGATCCCTGCTCCTGACACAGGAGATCGGGTTGCATCCCCAGAGGAAGAGGAGTGTCCACCGCTAGTTGCAAAAGAAGTGGGAACCAGGGTTGCCTTGGCCACCTGGAGACCACCAGGATCACCGAGGCCTTGTCCCGGATCACTTTGAACAGTGTCTTGGACACTAGAGGCGTGGGAGGAAACGCATATAGGAGGCCTGTAGACCATGGAATGAGAAAGGCATCCGCTGCTACTCTGAGAGGATGCAGTTGCCTGGAGCAGAAACTGGGCAGTTGATGGTTCAGTGGACTGGCAAAGAGATCTATGGTGGGAAGACCCCATCTTAGGAAGATCTGTTGAACCACCAGAGGATTCAACTGCCATTCGTGTGGCTGCAGAATCCTGCTCAATCTGTCTGCCAGGTAATTCTCTTGTCCAGGGAGATAGACCGCCTTGAGAAGTATGCCATGATTGACTGCCCAGGAGCACAGGTCCTGTGCCTCCTGACAGAGAGGTCGGGACCCTGTGCCCTCCTGCTTGTTCACATAGAACATGGCAACTTGATTGTTCGTCTCCACTAAGACGGACTGGCGAGAAAGGACATGAGAGAAAGTCCGGAGGGCTAGGCAGATTGCTCTGAGCTCTAGGAAATTGATCTGCTGTGCGGACTCCCAAGGGGACCAGAGGCCCTGAGTGCATGCTCCTTGGCAATGTGCACTCCAACCTTGGAGAGAAGCATCGGTTGTCAGCACTTGAGAATGTTGAGGTGCTTGAAAAGGCACCCCTTTTAGCAGATTCGGAAGATGAAGCCACCACTGTAGAGAAGCAGCTAGTAGCCTGGACACCTTCACTTTGTCAGTCAGGTTTCCCGTGGCCTGTAGCCACTGAGTTCTGAGGCCCCACTGAGCTGGCCTCATGTGTAGACGGGCATTTGGAGTTACATGGACCGTGGATGCCATGTGGCCTAAGAGCCTCAGGAATTGTATGGCGGAGACCAGAGAATTGCTGTGGAATTGGCTGGCCAAGTCCATCAGTCTGTGGGCCCTGTCCACTGGCAAATAAGTCCTTGCTTGAAGGGTATCCAGTCTTGCTCCTATGAACTCCATGTTCTGTGAGGGCTGCAAAGTGGACTTTGCAAAGTTTATGACAAACCGCAGATGCTGGAGAAGAGCGACAGTGCGGAGGGTGGCTTGATTGGTCTCCTGTGGAGACTGACCCTTGATGAGCCAGTCGTCCAGGTATGGAAAGACAGAGTCCTTGAACCCTGAGATAGGCAGCCACCACCGACAGGCATTTGGTGAAAACCCTGGGGGCGGAAGTTAGGCCAAAAGGGAGTACCCTGTACTGGTAATGGTTTCCTCCCACTACAAATCAGAGATATTGTCTGTGGTCTGGATGAATAAGGATGTGAGTATAAGCATCCTTTAGGTCTAAGGAGCATAGCCAATCTCCCTGCTGGAGGTAGGGCAGCAGGATTCCAAGGGTAAGCATCTTGAACTTGTCCCTCTCCAGGAACTTGTTGAGATTCCACAAGTCTAGGATGGGCCTGAGGCCTCCTGTTCTTTTTGGTACTAGAAAGTACCTAGAATAGAAGCCTTGACCTCTCAGGTGGTGAGGCACCGGTTCCACCGCCTGTTCCTTCAGAAGACTTGCTAACTCCTGCAGGAGTAAGTCCCTGTGCAGAGGGAGTCTTGGAGGCTCCCCTGGAAAGTAAGAGGGAGGTACCTGGTGGAAGTGGAGGAGATAGCCCCTCTGGACTATGCTTAGTACCAGGGCCGGATTTACCTTGAGTGAGGCCCTACGCCAACAAAAATTGTGGGCCCCCAGCAGGGGCGGCCCAAGGGGGGTGCGGACCTCATTTGCATAAGGGGCCTCATTTGCATAAATATTTGCATAATGTTACCATATACTAACTTTTAGTAAACGTGCCTCTTAATGAGTGTATGGATAAAGAAAGACTAAAAGATTTCTACATTACTATAATCCAGTGCCAACTGCCAGACACATTAGGAACTACTACAAACACTGCCCATAGTAAACCCGCCGTATCCTAACAGCACTACCAGGACTCACAAAGCACCATACTCTACCAATCAAAAGGCAACACTGCAAATATTAAACCAATACATTTCAGAGAACAACAATACATGACCTACTGGGGAAAGAGAACAAGTGGCAATGTCAAATAGGAATTATATAAACAGAACACCTCAGCTCAGTTACACATGCAGAACATAGACCATCACCAAACAAGTAATCACAATTTAGAAATAGGAAGACAATAATTAAACTGGGAATCCCAAAAGCCAAACTTGGAATGTACAACACTGTAGAAATAAAACTATACATTAATTTGCTCTTGTACTAAACAAAGCACAGATGTTAATGATGCACATTTACCAGAGCTGACATATTCCAATTAATAAATTCAAAATAAAGAGATATTTTTCTACCTTTTGTGCATTTTTTTCAGCTGCAATTGCTCCAGCCACTTTCTTCTGGTTTCTTCGTGTCTTCTGCTAACTCTCCATCGTCTGCTGTCCATTTGTCCTTTCTTCTCTCTTCTAGATTTTTTTCCATTCTCTCTCTACATCTGCTTTAACATACTAATCTTTCTCCTTTTGCTCTTTCCTCATTCCTATTTCATCCACTCAAATTTTACCCCTCCATCCTCAATCCCCACTTACTCTCCCAATACTCGGCCAATTGTAGATTTTTTATCCCTCCCACACAAAATATTTTTCCCTTCTCCATTTTACTCTTCCAGCCCCATCCCATTCTAATCCTCCCCCAACATCAGCTCCCTTCTAGTTCCAGCCTCAGCCAGCATCCATTCCCTTCTAGTCCCTGCATCAGCCCATTTCCAGTCCTAGCCATCCATCAGCCCATTTCCAGTCCTAGCAACCCCCCAACCCAATACCAGTCCTAGCCCCCCCATCACCCCACTTACAGTCCTTAACCCCCCATCACCCCATTTTCAGTCCTTAACCCTCATCACCCCATTGTCAGTTTAAGCCCCCCCTATAACCCATTACCAGTCCTAACCCCCCATCAGCCCACTTCCAGTCCTAACCCCATCAACCCATTTCCAGTCAGCCCCCCATAGCCCATTGCCAGTCCTACCCCCCCCCATCAGCCCACAGCCCATTACCAGTCCTAACCCCATCATCCCACCTCCAGTTTTAACCCCCCAGCCCATTTCCAGTCCTAGCCCCCCATAGCCCATTACCAGACAACCCCCATCAGCCCACAGCCCATTACCAGCCTTAACCCCCCCAAAGCCCATTACCAGTTCTCACCCCCCCCCCAACAGCCCATTACCAGTCCTAACCCCATCAGCCCACCTCCAGTCTTAACCCCCCAGCCCATTTCCAGTCCTAGCCCCCCCCCATAGCCCATTACCAGACAGCCCCCATCAGCCCACAGCCCATTACCAGTCTTAACCCCCCCCCAAAGCCCATTGCCAGTTCTAAGCCCCCCCAACAGCCCACAGTCCATTACCAGTCCTAACCCCATCCACCCACCTCTAGCCTTAACCCCCCCCTGCCCAGCCACGCCCAGCCCATTTCCAGCCCCAGCCCCCCAATAGCCCATTACCAGCCCTACCCCCCCCCCAGTCCATTTCCAGCCCCAGCCCCCCCAATAGCCCATTACAAGTACTACCCCCCCCCATAGCCCCTTACCAGTCCTACCCCCCCCCATAGCCCATTACCAGTCCTACCACCCCCCATAGCCCATTACCAGTCCGACCCCCCCCCCATAGCCCATTACCAGTCCTACCCCCCCCCCCGGCCTAAAGTAAAATTTAATTTTAAAAAAAAACCTGGTGGCTGCCGCCGCGGGGCCCCCTCTGCTGCCGCGGGGGCCCCGTCTACAAGCTGGTCGGGTCGGGTCGGGTCCGGTCGGGTCGGGTCGGGTCTCTCTCCCTCCCTCGCTGCAGGCTGCAGGCTGCGAGAGACGCGATGGGAGAGCGTCTCCTCGCGTATGTGTTAAGCCGGCAGGGGCTGATGGGAAATCCCATCAGCCCCTGCGGGCTTAACACAGACGCGAGGAGACGCTCTATCTTCGCGTCTCTCGCAGCCTGCAGCGAGGGAGGGAGGGAGAGAGACCCGACCGGACCCGACCCGACCAGCTTGTAGACGGGGCCCCCGCGGCAGCAGAGGGGGCCCCGCGGCGGCAGCCACCAGGTTTTTTTTTTTAATTGAGTTAAAAAAAAAAACTGGTTCTTTTTTTGTGGGCCCCTGCCGGCTGTGGGCCCTACGCCATGGCGTACATGGCGTATACGTAAATCCGGCCCTGCTTAGCACCCAGGTATCCCTTGTTACGGCTGACCACCTGTGGGCAAACAGGGTCAGCCAGCCTCCTGTGCTGGGAGGGCCCAGCTGAGGAGGAGAGGCTATGCCACTGGAGTCAAAACCCCGCTCCCTGCTGTGCAGGAGCCAGAGCTGGTGGCTTGGGTGTTTTCTGCCTACGGGGCCTATGTCCCTGCCCCTTGGCCTGCTGACCCTGCTGGGGAGCTGTGGAGGCCTGAAAATGAGGGTATGATTCGTAGGCAGATGACTTCCTCGGGTAAAAGGTCTTTTTTCCCGAGCCCTTCTTCTTCTGAGAAGGGGCAGAGATTTTCCTGGACAGCCTTGTCTGGGTGAGAGTCTCGGACTTGAGTTCCGCAGCCTTTTCAGCCATGGGCTTGCCAAAGAGATTTTCACCTCGGCAGGGGACATCGACCAACTTATCCTGCACCCACCCATGGCTCAAGGTCCGATGACTGTAGCCAAGGCCTGACAGTGTTCACCGATGCCGGCCACGGCTACACGGGCCGAGGCCTCGAAGCCATCGTAGGCTGCTCGAGAGATAAACTTTGAGCACTCTCGGATCCCCGATGACAGGGCCTTGAACCTCTGCAAAGGTTCCTCGGACAGATCAGCAGAGAACCTGGCAATCTCCTTTGCCAGGTCTCGAAGGTACATGCCCATGTCCAGCTGGTAGGTCTGGACACGGCAAGCAAGCATAGAGCCCTGGAAGCACTTTCTACCAAGGGCAACCAGGTTCCGGGCCTCCCGGCCGGGAGGCACCAAGGAGTGCATCTTCTGACTCTTCAGACGATGCATGGCCGATTCCACAACCATGGAGTGGTGCAGTAGCTGTGCCTTTTGGAACCCAGGGCTCTTGCGGACTCGATAGATGGAATCGACCTGCTTGCTCAGAACCGGCGTCGAGGCCGGCACCTCCCACATGCGGAAGAGCAACCATTCCAGCATTGGAGGAACCGGTACAGTAAAGGCCTTCTTGGGAGGAGAATCATACTGCAGGGCCTTGAGCTCCTCGGCTCGAGGCTCCTCCTCAGGATCCGCGGGGAAGGCCAAGGCCTTGGCCATGTCCCACACGAAATCCGAGAACCGGGTGTCCTCCGGGGGGGGGGACCATCTCCGAGGTTCGGACTCCAGTGAGTCCAAAGGGACACACCGGGTCCGAAAGGTGTCCGGGGACTCCTCATCCTCCGTTTCCCAGCCCGACTCCTCGGAGGAGGAATCGAGCGGCTCCGGTCGGGCAGGCACCGAAGTCATCCGCCCCGAAGCCGAGGGTACCGGCGTTAACGACCTCGGTCCCGAACGGGAGGCCAAGGGAGACCTTGGCCGAGGATAGACTCGAGAGCGCATGGACTCAAGGATTGGCTCGGCCTCCGGGGTCGACTTGGACGTCGATGTCCCGGTGGTCGGGGCAGATGCACCGGTGAGACTGGCGATCAGTGCCCGCTGCTGCTCCATGAAGGCAGCCAAGCTGCTCTCCAAGTCCGTCAACCTGAGTCCGAGCTCAGGAGACTCAGCAGCCCCCGACTCGGGCACCGACAGCGTCGGGGTTGACGTTGGCTCCTCTGTAGGAGAGTCCACGAGGACTACAGCACTCATGTGACTCGGGGACTCCGGCTCCACACGAGGTTGTTTTGCATGCCTCTGCGACTCCGAAGACCCGGGACAGCGGTCAGGGCTATGCAACCTGGCCCTCGAGGAGCCAAGTGTGTCCACCGATGCCGCCCTCGCGGGTTTCTTCTTCCTGCGATGCTCCCGCGAGGGAGACCCCCCTCTCAGAGGATCCCCGGCGATGCTCGGGATCGGAATCCCGAGACATCGAGGCCTCTGAAGAAGTCTGGGCCCGGCCGGATGCGGAGTCAGAGAAGATTCTTTCCTTCTGGTGCTGCCGACTCCTCAACGCCTTCGAAGACATTTTCCCACACGGGCCACAGATCATCGGGTCATGATTGGGTCTGAGGCAGCAGTAGATCTGGACACGGCAAGCAAGCAGCAGTCATGTGTGTCGGTGAGAGACATAAGTTTCTTACACCGATCACACTTTTTAAACCCGCTGGCAGCCATCGGGGGAAAAAGGGCCCCTGCGAGGTCAAAAGACAGGGCTGCCAGTGAAAAATAGAAAAATGGCACGAACGCTAGTCACGAAGGACAAAAACCGAAAAAAGAAGTCTGGGCTCGATACCGGTGTACCAGCCCGAGGCGGGAAGAGGAAACCAGCGTCGAACCGAGAAATAACAACTTTTTTTCACACGTGAACACGAACCACGTCCGTCGGGCTCCGCAGAAAAAAGAAGACTGAGCAAGATGGCACCCTTGGGCGGGAAGGGGACCGCGCATGCGTGCTGGCAATCCCAAAGGCTTTTTGTGAAAGCTGGGGAAATGCTCCGCATGGGGGCTCCATTGGTGCCGACGTCACCCATATGTGAGGACTGACTTCCTGCTTGGTCCTGGAGAATAAAGCTTTCCCCCCAGGGTCGGATACTCGGGCTTTCTGGGTCTGGGCCTCGCAGTGAATAACACAACTTAGACATGTTGTGGACGAAAAGAGTAAACTTCTTTCACCTGTGGACTTGCAAGGCCGTTATCAATTACCTAGAGGTCAAAAGTTTGTGTACCTTCAACTGCAGCACTATGTGTCCTCTTTGGGAGCTGAAGGATTACAACAGGAGGCACTTAATAGATTGGAAGCTTGGTTTGAATTGGAAGATCGAACTTGGCTTTCAGTGGCATAATATTGTAAAAAAATATATGATCTTCCACGAATAAGATCATAAGGATTACGCATTAATAAATGGAAGGACAGACTAAGGGGCCCCTTTGGAAGGGTTTGCCTGGGAACCGGCAGTGGCGCAGATACCAAGATTGGCCCAAGGAGCCCGATTGCGTGAAATGCAATTTAAAATTTTGGCTAGAGCGTATAAATCCCCAAGGCAGGTGGATATTGCCGAACAGGCAAAGTGCCCATGGTGTGCTGATGAGATGGCAACATTGGGACATATGCTCTGGAAATGTGGGAAAATTAAGAGATATTGGGCGGATATTCAGTTTTATCTTGAGCGTTTATTGGGGTGGGGGCTAATTCTTACATCAGGGTTCGTGGTACTGGATGCATTGGAACTGGCAGGGATTCAAGACAGCGGGGGCAGATTGACGGTGCGAAAGGCCTGCTTGATAGCCAAACTATGTATTCTGAGACATTGGCACGATCCGGTGGGGCCAGGATATTGGGAATGGCGGAATGCCTAACATCAACATATAGTTTGGGAAGGGATCCAGACAAAGAGGAGGGAAGAAGAGAGAAATTTCTTGGTATGTGCAGCCCATTAGAAGCCCTTTCCCCCCGCGCTCTGAATGATATTTTTACTTTGTGAGGTAGATAGGTGGGGAGGCAGTGTGGACTCAGGGAGGGATTGGGGGCTTGGTAGTAGTGGGGGGGGGTGGGAGGGGTTGGGGGGAGGAGGTGGTAAATGTGAAATAGTTGATGGTCCAAGATGCTAGTTGGATAAGTGGAAGGTAAACAAGGAGGATGGATACTTATAAGATGGCATCAATGTGAGGGAGGGAGTTATTAAACTAATTGCAAACTTGAACTTTACATGGAACAATATAAATTAAATTAACTTAGCTGTACGAGTTAAACTCTCTAACACTTAGTACAATATGACAATAGAACATACTAGTGCAATATAACAGTAGGACATGTATGGAAAATGTGACATAGTACTGGGTGGAGTAGGTAGAGAGAAGAGCTCGGGGTTAGTGTATGTAATATGTTAGTGGGATGGTAGGGTCCATGGGGTGGTTAAGTGTCTGATTCAAAGTGAGCCAAGAAAAGAAGTGTCTTTCACCTTCAGCGGAATTCTCTGCTGTCTGTGAGGGAGTGAAAGTCTGGAGGAAGAGTATTCCAGATTGTTGGCATGTAGAAGCAGAACGCTTTGTTGGAGGTGGTGGCGCTGGTGCGGGTGAATGCTGTGAGTACGGCCAGGCAGGTGTTGTCAGTACTTCTGCAAGATCTTTGGCTTTGGGCTTGGCTAGCAGAGACTATAAGGTATTGGCTGACAGATGTAGGATTGTTTTGAAGGTTGTCAGCACCAATTTGTATTCCACTCTGCTAATGATAGGGAGCCAGTCAATGTTCCCTCTAATTTTCTGTAGACTGTGTGCGCATAAAATATCAGCTGTGTGCAGCTTTTGAAGGAAGGTTAAATTTTTGTGCGCCACATAACGACACTCGGAGTTATATACTTTAAAATTTGACTACACATCAGAATACAGTATGTACACCACATTGATTTTAATCAAATTAAATGAAAATAGACGATTACTAAATGAAGCGGGAAATTTCTAGTAATTACAATCATAACTTTTAAATTTTAAGACGTCTGTGTTGTTTTCTATCAGAATCAGAGCCGTAATTTTTGTGCGCTCTGTTGTAAAGTATGTGCGCTCGCTCGGCGAGGTGTGTGCGCGCGCACACGCGCACAGCTTAGAGGGAACAGTGGAGCCAGTATAACTAGTTTAATATTGTTGTTATGTGGCTGTGACAAGGGATTCCTGTGATGAGTCTGGTAGTTATGCTCTGTGCAAGTTGTAGTGGTTGTATGAAGGATTTTGGTAGGCCTTTGTAGATAATATTGACAGAGTCAAAGATGGAGGTGATGAAGGCTTGGCAGACCTTTCGGAAGTCTTGATTGTCCAGTAGTGGTCTGAGGTTCTTTAAAGTTGTGATGCGGTGGTATACTGCTCTTGTGACGTGTTTGATGTGGGTGCTGAAGTCCAGGTTCTGATCTCAAATGGAGAAGGAGGTTGAAGGGTCTTGAGAAGTGGAGGAGTAGCCTAGAGGTTAGAGCACTGGCTTGGGAACCAAGAGACCAGGGTTCGATTCCCACTAGCACTCCTTGTGGCCTTGGGCAAGTCAATTAACCCTCCATTGCTCAGAAAAATCCAAGTTATCAATGTCCCTGTTTAATGTACGTTTACCAAGTTTAAGTTACAATGTAAACCGCTTTGATTGAAATGATAAAGCAGTATAAAAAAACTGTTAAAAAAATAAAAAAAAATAAATGTTTGTGATCCAACTCTGACTTCTTGTATGCGGTCAGAGAGAAGACGAACCACTGTAGGGTTTTTTCTCTTAGGCCGATTTTGTGGAGGCGTGATATGAGCTAGGAGTGTATGACTGAGTCGAAGGCTGTGAATATGCCTAGGAAAACTAGGATGAAGCCTTGGGTGGTCTTCTCAGTGCCTGTAATTAGGATGTTGAGGAGGGATGTCAGTAGGGTCTCGGTGCTATGGAAGGGTTTGAAGCTATGCTGGTGCTCTCACTGACAGGGGAAAAGGCTTCCACAAAGTCTTGCAATTGTAGTTGTATAGCCTTCTCAATGATTTTGGCAAGAGACGGAATGCTGATCCAGAGACAATTTGCACTCAACTCAACATCCTTTCACAAAAGTTACAATTGGAAATTTCATAGCCTTTCGTAGTAGTTGCACTCCCTGTGATGATTATCATACAAGTGCAGTAAGATGCACTTAAAGCAAAGGCCTGTTTTAAAGATATCTCTTCACAGAAAAAGCGTACTCACTCACCTGTAACAGGTGTTCTCTGGGGACAGCGGGAATCAGTAATCGCATATGGATGCAAATGGAGCCCACACAGAAGCTTTTGGGAGATGTACCATGCATGCATAGTCCACCTCCCACCTAAGAGTGCCATCTTGACTCAGTCTAATGACATTGCTAAGAGGGCAAAAATATAAGATGGTAAAGCAGCAACTCCAAGGGGAGGAGGGAGGGTTGTGAGGGCTGATTCCTGCTGTTCCCGGAGAACATCTGTTACAGCTGAGTAACTAAGCCTTCTCCAGGAACAAGCAGAAAGCCAGTCCTCACATATGGGTCTCCCCAGCTAAAGACTGCCAAGAACCTGTAACCAAAAGAAAAATGCTGCGGCAACCTGCAAAGAAAGCTATAACCAGTAGCAATCGAGTCCCAAGGGAAAGACTCTCGCAAGACCCAAGTGTCCAGTGAACACCAGCACTCCGGTAGCCTGAACACAGAAGGGTCAGAGGGAAGGAGATGCCTACACCTCGAACATATTACGGAGTAAGGCCTGGCCGAAGGTGCTGTCCCGTTGGGACTCCCTCTCCAGGAAGCAGTGAGCTGCAAAAGTATGGCCCAGCAGATTTCCGTCATGGGGACGGAATGCAGATTGGCCACGGAAGTAGCCATGGCTCTGACGCGGTGCCATGACTCTCTGGTACAGTGGGATCCCCGCTTGCTCATAAGCAAGGGAAATACAGTCTGCCACCCTGCTGGACAGAGTTCACTAAGTTACTGTGAGCCCCAGATGGCTGGGGTCATAGGATACGAAAAGCTGTTGAGTTTGCAGTGGCCCTGGGTCTATTGCATGTAGAAGGACAGGGCTCTCTTCCAATCCAGAGTATGGAGAAAGAGTAATTACTCACCTGTAACAGGTGTTCTCCAGGAGCAGCAGGAATCAGTCCTCACATATGGGTGACATCGGCGCCGACGGAGCCCTCGTGCGGAGCATTTCCCCAGCTTTCAAAGAAAGCTTTTGGGAATTGCAGCGCGCATGCGCGGTCCCCTTCCCGCCCAAGGGTGCCATCTTGCTCAGTCTGATGACATAGCTAAAAGATAGCAAAAAAATTAGCAAAAATAAATCATATGACTCCAACTCCAAGGGGAGGAGGGAGGGTTGTGAGGACTGATTCCTGCTGCTCCTGGAGAACACCTGTTACAGGTGAGTAACTACTCTTTCTCCAGGACCAAGCAGGAAGTCAGTCCTCACATATGGGACTCCCCAGCTTAAGGCTACCGGAGACCTCAAGCCGAAAAAATTAGCTCCCTCTAGCTCGTCAGTACGTAAGGAAAGAATCTTCTCGGAGAACGCCCCCGACCGGTAGCCCAACACCAGGGCCGGAGGGTAGGAGTTGCCTAAACCCCAAAGAGATTATGGAGTACTGCCTGTCCGAAAGCACTGTCCCTGCGGGACTCCCTCTCAAGGCAGTAATGGGCCGCAAAAGTCTGGCTTGAAGACCAAGTAGCGGCCCGGCAGATGTCTGCCAACGGAACAGAGCGGAGATGAGCCACTGACGCAGCCTTCGCCCTGACACGATGAGCCGTGACTCGACCCTCCAACGAGAGGCCGGCTGCCCCATAAGCCCAGGCGATACAGTCAGCGACCCATATGGACAAAGTACGCTTGGAGACAGGTAACCCCAACTTATTGGGGTCAAAAGAAACGAAGAGCTGAACAGCCCTCCGATGCTCCCGCGTACGGTCAAGGTAGAAGGATAACGCCCTCCTACAGTCCAGGGTATGCAGGACCATCTCAGCCCGGTTGGCATGCGGCCTGGGAAAGAAGGTCGGAAGAACCACCTCCTGATTGAGGTGAAAAGGGGAGACAACCTTAGGGAGGAACTTCGGGTGAGTCCGTAAGACTACCCTATTCCTGTAGAACCTATTGTAAGGGGGATCAGACACTAGTGCCTGAAGTTCACTTACTCGCCTAGCAGAGGTAAGATCTACCAGAAACAAGGTCTTCCAGGAGAGAAAACGGAGAGGGTAGGTAGCCATAGGTTCAAATGGCGGACAAGTAATCCGCTGTAAGACCACATTCAGATCCCACTCAGGGGCTGGTGGACGTAAAGGAGGCTTAAGCAGGAGGAGGCCTCTGAGAAAACGAGCCACCAAAGGGTGGTTGGGAAAGAGGCCTTCCGTCCACCGGCGAGTGGTGCGCTGAGAGAGCACCGAGGTGAACCCTGACAGAGTTGGACTTAAGGCCTAGATTGGAGAGGTAAAGCAAATATTGCAATACTACCGCTACCAAGCACGAGAAGGGATCCTCGCTGTGCTGAGCACACCATGCGGAGAATCTACGCCACTTAAGAGCGTAGGATTTCCTGGTGGATTGCCGTCTAGAGGCTAAGACTACGTCTTCCACCTCTCTAGGCAGTAGTAGGGGAGCCAGGACTACCCTTTCAGCAGCCAGGCCATCAGATGAAGGGATGGGAGGTTGGGGTGCAAGAGAGATCCCTGTTCCTGAGACAGGAGATCGTGTTGAATCCCCAGAGGAAGAGGAGTGTCCACCGCCAGTTGCAGCAGAAGTGGGAACCACGGTTGCCTCGGCCACATGGGGGCTATCATAATCATTGAGGCCCTGTCCTTGAGGACTTTGAACAGTGTTCGGGACACTAGTGGAGTGGGAGGAAACGCATACAGTAGACCCTGGGACCACGGAATCAGAAACGCATCCGCTGCTACTCTGAGAGGATGCGGTTGTCTGGAACAGAATCTCGGGAGTTGCAGGTTCAGAGGACTGGCGAAAAGATCCATGGTGGGGAGGCCCCACCTGAGAAAGATCTGCTGAACCACCAACAGATTCAATCTCCATTCGTGTGGTTGCAGGATCCTGCTCAGTCTGTCCGCCAGGTAATTTTCTTGACCTGGGAGGTAGACAGCCTTGAGGAGGATTCCGTGATTGATGGCCCAAGAGCACAGCCGTTGTGCCTCCTGACAGAGAAGGAAGGAGCCTGTGCCTCCTTGTTTGTTCACGTAGAACATGGCAACTTGATTGTCCATCTGGACCAGTACAGACTGGTGAGATGTGAGGTGGGAGAAGGCTCTCAGAGCTAGGCGTATCGCCCGTAGCTCCAGGAAGTTTATCTGCTGAGCAGCCTCCCAAGGGGTCCAGAGACCCTGAGTACATGCCCCTTGGCAATGTGCTCCCAAACCTAGAAGAGAAGCATCCGTCATCAGCACTTGAGAATGCGGAGGGGATTGAAAAACCACTCCGAGTACCAGATTCGGAAGATGAAGCCACCATTGCAGGGAGGAGACGAGCAGGGTGGATATTCTTACTGAGTCTGCAAGGCTCCCTGTGGCTTGATGCCACTGAGTTCGAAGGCGCCACTAAGCAGGCCGCATGTGCAGGCGGGCATTGGGGGTTACATGAATTGTGGAAGCCATATGGCCGAGACGTCTCAGGAATTACCTGGCGGAGAACAGGGAATTGCTGTGAAACTGCCTGGCTAGATCCATCAACCTGTGGGCTCTGTCCACTGGCAGAAAAGCCTTCGCCTGAAGAGTGTCCAGCCTTGCTCCTATGAATTCTAAGTTTTGGGACGGGAGCAAAGTGGACTTCGCGAAGTTTATGACAAACCCCAAGTGCTGAAGCAGAGCCACAGTGCGAAGGGTGGCTTGACGGGCCTCCTGGGAAGACTGGCCTCTTATGAGCCAATCGTCCAGGTATGGAAACACAAAAAGACCTTGAAGCCTCAGGTAGGCCGTCACCATCGCCAGACACTTGGTGAACACCCTGGGAGCGGAGGTTAGGCCAAAGGGTAGTACTCTGTACTGGTAGTGGTTTCCCCCCACAACAAATCTGAGATATTGTCTGTGGTCTGGATGAATAAGGATGTGAGTATAAGCATCCTTTAGATCTAAGGAGCATAGCCAATCTCCCTGCTGGAGGTAGGGCAGCAGGATTCCAAGGGTAAGCATCTTGAACTTTTCCCTCTCCAGGAACTTGTTGAGGTTGCGCAAGTCTAGGATGGGTCTGAGGCCTCCTGTTCTTTTTGGTACCAGAAAGTACCTGGAATAAAAGCCGTGACCTCTCAGGTGGTGGGGCACCGGTTCCACAGCCTGTTCCTTTAGCAGACTTGCTAACTCCTGAAGGAGTAGGTCCCTGTGCAGAGGGAGTCTTGGAGGCTCCCCTGGAAAACAGGAGGGAGGTACCTGGTGAAAATGGAGAAGATAGCCCTTTTGGACTATATGGAGCACCCAGGTATCTGATGTGATGGCTGACCACCTGTGGGCAAAGTGGGCCAGCCGGCCTCCTGTGCTGATGTGAGCCAGCTGAGGAGAAGAAGCTATGCCTTCTGAGTCAAAAAAACCCACCCTGCTGAGCAGGGGCTGGTGTTGGTGGCTTGGGGGCCTTCTGCCTACGGGGCCCATAACCCATCCCCTTGGACTGCTGACCCTGTTGGGGAGCTGCAGTGGCCTGATAATGAGGGTATTGTTTATAGGCAGATGACTTCCTCGGGTAAAAGGTCTTTTTCCCCGAGCTCTTCTTTTTCTGAGAAGGGGCAGAGGTTTTTCTGGATAGCCTAGTCCGGGTCAGAGTCTCGGTCTCGAGTTCTGCAGCCTTTTCAGCTATGGGCTTGCCAAAGAGGTTTTCACCTCGGCAGGGGACATCGACCAACTTGTCCTGTACCCATGGCTCGAGGTCGGATGACTGTAGCCAAGCCTGTCGGCGGGCACCGATGCCGGCCCCGGCTACTCGGGCCGAAGCCTCGAAGCCATCGTAGGCTGCTCGAGAGATAAACTTCGAGCACTCTCGAATACCAGTGGACAAGGCCTGGAACCTCTGCAAAGGTTCCTCGGAGAGACCAGCAGAGAACCCGTCAATCTCCTTTGCCAGGTCTTGGCAATACATGCCCATGTAAAGCTGGTATGTCTGGACACGGCAAGCAAGCATAGAGCCCTGGAAGCACTTCTTACCGAGGGCATCCAGGTTCCGGGCCTCCCGGCCAGGAGGCACCGAGGAGTGCATCTTTTGACTTTTCAGTCAATGCATGGCCGATTCCACAACCATGGAGTGGTGCAGTAATTGTGCCTTTTGGAACCCGGGGCTCTTGCGGACTCGATAGATGGAATCAACCCACTTGCTTAACACCGGCGTCGAGGCTGGGGTCTCTCACATGCGGAAGAGCAGCCGCTCCAGCATCGGAGGAACCGGTACAGTAAAGGCCTCCTTCGGGGGAGAGTCATACTGGAGGGCTTCGAGCTCCTCGGCTCGAGGCTCCTCCTCGGGATCCGCGGGGAATGCCAAGGCCTTGGCCATATCCCGCATGAAGTCCGAGAACCGGGTATCCTCTGATGGGGATCGTCTCCGAGGTTCGGACTCCGGCAAGTCCGATGGGACACACCGAGTCCGAAAGGTGTCGGGTGACTCTTCGTCCTCCATCTCCCAGCCCGACTCCTCGGAGGAGGTATCGAGCAGCTCCGGTCGGGCGGGCACCGATGCCCTCCGCCCCGACGCCGAGGGTACCGGTGTCGACGACCTCAGTCCCGAACGGGAGGCCGAGGGAGACCGTGGCCGAGGATCGACTCAAGCCCGCATGGACTCGAAGATCGGCTCGGCCTCCGGGGTCGACTTGGACGTCGATGTCCCGGTGGTCGGGGCAGATGCACCGGTGAGACAAGGAGCGTCCACCAACGCCGCCCTCGTGGGTTTCTTCTTCGTGCGCTGTTCCCGCGAAGGAGACCCCCGCTCAGAGGAACCCAGACGCTGCTCGGGGCCGGAGTCCCGAGACTTCGAGGCCTCTGACGAGGTCCAGGCCTGTCCGGACGAGGAGTCAGAGAAGATCCTATCCTTCTGGTGCTGCCGACTCCTCAACGCCTTCGAGGACATTTTGCCACACGGACCACAGATCATCGGGTCATGATCGGGTCCGAGGCAGCGGAGGCAGCAGTCATGTGTGTCGGTAAGAGACATAAGTTTCTTACACCGATCACACTTTTTAAACCCGCTGGCAGCCATCGGGGGAAAAAGGGCCCCTGCGAGTTCAAAAGACAGGGCTGCCAGTGAAAAAAGAAAAATGGCGCGAACGCTAGTCACGAAGGACAAAAACCGAAAAAGAGAGAGTGGGCTCGATACCAGCGTATCGGGCCCAGGCGGGAAAAGGATCTGGCGTCGAACCGAAGGAAAAGAACAAAAAACAGGGAAATCATCTTTTACCTCGGCGAAAAACGAACTACGTCCGTCGGGCTCTGCGGAAAAAAGAAGACTGAGCAAGATGGCACCCTTGGGCGAGAAGGGGACCGTGCATGCGCGCTGCAATTCCCAAAGGCTTTCTTTGAAAGCTGGGGAAATGCTCCGCACGAGGGCTCCGTTGGCGCCGACGTCACCCATATGTGAGGACTGACTTCCTGCTTGGTCCTGGAGAATGGTCTCCACCATGCTGGTGTGAGGCTTGGGAGATGGTGGGGAGCACCACCTCCTGATTGAGGTGATATGAGGACACCATCTTCAACAGAAACGTAGGGTGTGTGCACCACCCTATTGTAAGGAGGCTCTGCCATCAGAGCCTGGAGCACGCTAACTCTGTGAGCTGATGTGAGTGCTACCAGGAAGGTGACCTTCCAGGAGAGGTACTGCAGGTGCCAGGTAGCTTAAGGCTCAAACGGAGGCTAAGTGAGTTGCGAGAGCACCACATTAAGTGCCTATTCTGCCACCGGAGGGCAGACGGGGGGTTTGGACAACATGAGGCCCCGTAGGAACCGAGACACAAGGGGCTGGGCCAAGAGAGGCTTCTCCTCAACAGAGTGGTGATGCACCATGATGGCGCTTAGATGTACTCTGACCGAGTTGGACTTCAGCCCTGCCTGCGAAAGGTGGAGCAGGTACAGGAGCACCATGTGCACCGAACAGGAGAATGGGTTCATCCATTTCTCTACGCACCACAGTGAGAAATGTCGCCACATGAAGGCATATGCCCTTCTCGTGAAGGCCTTCCAAGAGGCCAGGGGGATGTCTTCCTCATCCCATGGAAGGTAGAAGGGGCTAGTGCAACCCTTTCAGCAGCCAAGTTATGAGCCAGAGGGACCCCAGGTTGGGGTGTAGGAGAGTGCCCTGCTCCTGTGAGAGCAGTCCTGGGACCTGGCCCAGGGGAATCAATGGTACCATCAATGAGCAGGGGAACCAGGGCTGTCTGAGCCACCAAGGGACCATCAGGACTAGTGACACTGTCGCGTTGAGCCTTGAACAGGGACGTGGCTATCAGTGATGTTGGGGGGAAGGCATACAGGAGGCCTTTCGACCACGGGATGAGGAATGCATCTGCCATTACCTGAGTTGTGTGTGGTCGATGGGAGCAGTAATGAGGCAACTGTGCGTTGCCCAGACTGGCGAACAGGTCCATCACTGGCACACCTCTTTATGAGCCGTCGTCCAGGTAGGGGAAGACGAAGGCCCCTTGAAGACTGCGACCACCGTGAGGCACTTTGTAAAGACCCTTGGAGATGAGGCTAGCCCGAAGGGCAGTGCCCTGTATTGGTAATGTTGTCTCCCCACCACGAACTGGAGGTATTTTCTGTGGCTGGGGTGGATTAGAATGTGAGTGTAAGCATCCTTTAGGTCTGAGGAGCAAAGCCAATCTCCCTGATGGAGGAATGGCAACAGTGTTCCAAGGGAGATCATCTTGAACTTCTCCCTGACCAGAAACCTGTTGAGCTCTCACAGGGTCCAGGATGGGCCTGAGGCCCCCCAGTCCTCTTGGGGACGAGGAAGTACCTGGAGTAGAAGCCGGTGCCCTAGAGGTGTTTTGGGACTGCCTCCACTGCTTTGTCCCAGAGTAGTCCTGCTAGCTCAGTGAGGAGCAGGGTCTGGTGAAGGAGAGGCCTGGTGGGTTTTCCTTGAAAGAAAGGGGTCAGTGTCCGATGTAGATGGAGGAGGTAACTCTCTTTGACCAACTGTAACACCCAAGCATCGGTGGTGATGGCTGTCCACCTGTGGGCAAACAGGGCTAGGCGCCCTCCTATGGGCAGCAAAGGACCCCTTGGGGGTGTGGGGGTCGCGCCCAGGCATCAAAAGCCTCACTCAGGCTGGGCCTGAGCCGGTGCCTGGGCCTTCGGGTCTTTATGCTTTCTGGGACCATGTCCCTGGCCTTTTCTGTTGCTGGGCCTGCTGAGGGACCGAGAAAACTTGGAAGTGCGAAGTAGTACTGAAGCCCCTTTTCTTCCTCGGGAAGAAGGGCTTTTTCCCTGGGGTTTTCTTTCGGGGTTGCACAGTGGTCTTTTTCGAGAGCCTGGATCTCATTATATACTCCGTTTCTATCTCCGCTGCTTTGTCTGCCATGGGTTTCCCAAACAGGTTTTCACCTGTGCAGGGGACATCGATCACTTTGTCCTGTACCCATTGTTCCAGGTCAGACAACTGCAGCCATGCTTGGCGTCATGCCCCAAAGCCTGTGGCGGCCACCCTAGCCAATGACTCAAAGTCATCATAGGCTGCTCAGAACAGGAACTTTGAACATTCCTTTACCGCTGAGGTTAGGGTCTTGAACTTCTGTAGGGGTTCTCCATTGAGGCCTGCCGAGAATCCCCCGAGTTCCCTTGACAATTCCTTCACGTACATGCCAATTTAGAGCTGGTATGAGTGGATTTGGCATGTTAGCATTGAGCCCTGAAAAGCCTTTCGGCCCAGGGTGTTGAGGGTTCTGGCCTCCCTGCCAGGCAGTAACGACAAATGTGTCTTTTGGCTGTTATGACGGCGCATGGCCGACTTCACAACAACTGAGTTCTGGGAAAGCTGGGCTTTCTGGAACCCAGTGCTCCGGCGTATCCAGTATATGGTGTCTAGGTGCCTGCTGACAATTGGTACTGATGCCGGATTCGGGGCACTGGGACCGTAAAGGTTTCCTTTGGGGGTGCCTCGTAAGGGTTTCCTTTGGGGGTGCCTCGTATTGGAGTATTTCCAATTCCTTGGTTTGCGGGTCCTCCTCGGCCTTGGTCTCGAGAGCCTTGGCCATATCCCCTCATAAAATCGAGGAATGCAATGCCCTCGGGTGGGAAGCAGCATCGGGTCGCCGGGAAAGACGGGTCCGAAGGCACATCATGGTGTCGCCTCATGTCCGGGGACTCTTCATCCTCGATCTCCCATTCAGATTCTATGTCTGAGTACAAATCAGATGCCATACGGTTGAGGACTGCTCTCTGCGGTGCAGGACCTCCAGGGAATCGTCAGTCATAAGAACATAAGAACATAAGATGCGCCATACTGGGTCAGACCAAGGTCCATCAAGCCCAGTATCCTGTTTCCAACAGTGGCCAATCTAGGTCATACGTACCTAGCAGTTTCCCCAAAAGACACAGGTTCCGCAATGCTTGTACTGGGTCAAGCATTGATATCCTGGGTCCCTTCTTAATAATGGTTTATGGACCTTTCCTCCAGGAACTTGTCCAAACCTTTTTTAAACCCAGCTACACTAACAATCTTTACTACATCCTCCGGTAACAAATTCCAGAGTTTGATTACACGTTGAGTGAAGAAATATTTTATTTTATTAGTTTTAAATAGTTTACCCTGAAGCTTCATTGCAGGTCCCCTAGTCTTTCTATATTCTGATAACGTAAACAATCGATCTACGTTTACCCGTTCCACTCTGTTCATTAATTTATAGACTTCTATCATATCTCCCCTCAGCCGTCTCTTTTCCAGGTTAAAGAGCCCTAACCTTTTTAGCCTTTCTTCATAGGAGTATCCTTCCATCCCCTTTACCATTTTGGTGGCTCTTCTCTGAACCTTTTCTAATAATGCTATATCCTTTTTAAGATACGGCGACCAGAATTGCACACAATATTCAAGGTGCAGTCTCACCATGGAAAGATATAGAGGCATTATAATATCTTTTGTTTTATTTTCCATTCCTTTCCTTACGATACCTAGCATTCTATTTGCTCTCTTGGCCGCCGCTGCACACTGGGCCGAGGGTTTTAACATGCTATCCACAATGATGCCTAAATCTTTTTCCTGGGTGGTGGTTCCTAATGTGGAACCTTGCATCGTGTAACCATAGTTTGGGTGGTTCTTCCCTAGGTGCATAACTTTGCACTTGTCCACATTAAATTTCATCTGCCATTATGATGCCCAATCTTCCAATTTATCAAGATCCACTTGCAATTTTCCACAATCCTCTTGGGTTTTAACAACTTTAAATAGTTTTGTGTCATCTGCAAATTTGATAACCTCACTCGTTATTCCACTTTCCAGTCCGAGCCATGGGCACTTGCCAGGGAGGACCGGTGTCCCGAAGAACAGGACTGGGACTTCGACCAGGGCCAGGGGCTCTCACGAGGCCGATGGTGCTCAAGTAACGGCTTGACATCCAGGGAAACCCTTGATGTCAAGTGTCCCATCGTTGGGGCAGATGAACCAGATGAGCCAGACAAACGTTCACAGTATGGCCACTAGGGCAGATATATTGCTCTCTAGGGCTGCCATTCTGGTCTCCATGCCAGTTGGCTCCACAGCCTTCGATGCAGGCACAGAGGACTTCGGGCCCAGTGATACTGTTGAGGGGGAGTCCTCGATGAGGATGGCCTTGGAGGCCTGATGCTGGTCGGTGGGAGCTGACAACTCCTTGGAGACAACTTGGAGAGCTGCTCCTGCCCTGATTCATCGGACTCACGCCTGGGGTTGCAGGACATGGGGTGGGATTTCACCTTCTTCCCTGATCCGTCCTCCAAGGCAGTCTTTGAGGAGTTGTTCTTATGCTCCACCTCTAGGGACTCCCACTCTGAGGAACCGCAGCTGCGGGACTCTTAAGGTGGCTCTGGATTCATGGGGCACCGAGTATCGAAGGGGGCCCTGGAGTGTGATGTTACCAAGACACCAGGGTGGAGTTGGACTTACGAATTTTTTTTTCCTGCTGCCGATTGCGAAATCTAATGTTGAGTGTCACTATTCTGCAGAGCTCGCAGTTTGAATCGTTGTGCTCCGGACGAAGGCATCAGAGGCAGTAGTCGTATGGATCGGTAAGTGACATAACTTTATCACACCAGTCACACTGTTTGAAGCCACTTGAGGCCATCAGAAAAAGGGGGACCCTGCCTCCCGGCAGGGGTCAGAGGCTTTCGGCTGAAAAAGTGTAGTTACTCACCTGTAACAGGTGTTCTCCAGGGACAGCAGGAATCATTCCTCACATATGGGTAAATGTCGGCACCGACGGAGCCCACATGGAGCATTTCCCCAGCTTTCAAAGAAAGCCTTTGGGAATGCCACCACGGATGCATGGTCCCCTTCCTGCTGAAGGGTACCATCTTACTCAGTCAGGTGCCACAGTTAGAGCTCCACCAAGAAGACTGCAAAAATGGACAGCAACTCCAAGGGGAGAGGGAGGGTTGTGAGGACTGATTCCTACTGTCCCTGGAGAACACCTACTACAGTTGAGTAACTACGCTTTCTCAAGCAGGAAGTCAGTCCTCACACATTGAGCTCCCTAGCTACAGGCTACTGAGGACCTGTAGGAAAAAGCACGGCAGAGCTGTGAGCAGCCTCAAGTGAATCTGAAGACAGACCCGATGACTCCATGGAGAGCCACGTCTCCAGTAACCTGAACAAGAAGAGTCAGAGGGCAGGAGTTGCTTAAACCCTGAACCGATTACGGAGTACCACCTGGCCAAAGGCGCTGTCCCAACAGGACTCCCTCTCCAGGCAGTAATGGGTCATGAAGGTATGAGCGGAAGACCAGGTGGCGGGCCTGGCAGATGTCCACCAGCGACATCGAGTGGAGGCTCATGACCGATGTCGCCACTGCTCAGACATTGTGCGCCGTGACCCAGCGGTCCAGTGGTAGCCCAGCCTGAGCCTGGGCGAAGGCAATACAGTCCGCCACCCAAATGGACAAGATCCGCTTGGTGAATGCCTGTCTCAGATGGCTGGGATCATAGGAGACAAAAAGCTGCCCAGCTTTGCGGTGGCCCCGGGTCCGCAGCAAGTAGAAGGATAAAGCCCTCTTGCAGTCCAGGGTCGGCGTGGGGCCTCAAGAAGAAAGTGGGCAACACCACCTCCTGGTTGAGACGGAAGTCCGAGACAACCTTTTGGAGGTATTTGGGGTGGATGAGAACAACCACCTTGTTCTTGTAGAACTGGTGTATGGCACCTCGGCCATCAGGGCTTGAAGCTCGCTGACTACGGGTGGAGGTAAGCGCCACCAGGAAGACCACCTTCCAGGATAAGTGATGCAAGGAGCAAATAGCCAGGGGCTCGAAAGGTAGCTTGGTCAGCTGCGTGAGGACCACATTGAGATCCCATTCTGACAGGGGTCAGCAGATAGGGGGTTTGGAGAGGAGCAAGCCCTGCATGAAACAAGAAACAAGGGGCTGCACCGAGAGGGGTTTGCCTTCGATGGGATGATGGTTCACCGAGATCGCGCTCAGGTGACCCCTGATCAAGTTAGATTTTAGCCCAGACTGCGAGAGATGGAGCAAGTATTGCAGATCAGAGTATCTCAGGCTGGAGAACAGGTCCACGCAGTTCTCCAAACACCACACTGAAAACCTGTGCCAGGCATACATCTGTCTCGTTGAATCCTTGTGAGACGCCAGTAGGATGTCCTTGACCTCCCTGGGGAGATAAAGGGGAGCTAAGGAGACCCAATCAGCAGCCAAGCTGTAAGGGACAGGGACCCAAGATTGGGGTAGAGGAGCAAGCCTCCCTCCTGCGTTAGGAGCCCCGGTGCCCTCCCAAGAGGGACCAGGGGTTCCATCGAGAGACGGAGCAGCAGAGGGAACCATGGCTTTTGGGGACACCTCGGGGCCTCAAGGATCATCAAGGCCCTTTCCTGCTGGACCTTGAGAAGGGTCCGTGTTATCAGTGACATGGGAGGGAAGGCATATCCCACCTACTCCATATAGCCCTAGAGCAAACAACCAACACAAATTGCAACAAACCTGATGATCAACATGAACTCAGGTGCGCCCTCATTAACGCTCGATGTGCCCGCAATAAATGGCCAGCCATCACAGATCTCATAACCAATCTCAACCTAGACATGTTAATGGTCACAGAAACCTGGCTCGCTGACACTGACACTGTCATTCTAAATCAGCTCACACCCCCAAATACTCTATCTTCACATGTAACAGGACGAACAAAAGAGGAGGGGGAGTCTGCATAATAGCAAAAACCGAACTCCAATACCGAACTACCCTATCTAGAAGCACACAACAGCTAGACACAAACACCATATCAAATAAATACAGCACTATCAACCTTATATACAGGGCTCCAAGCTCCTCATCCGAAGATCTATCCACCATACTCAACCTAGCTTGCAATCCCGTAAACCCAGATAAACCAAACTGGCTACTGGGCAATTTCAATATCGCATCCATCCAACCCGCTTTATCTAACACCTTCCTCGATGCAATGTCCAACCTCAACTACAAACAGATCGTAAACAACCCCACCCATCAACGTGGGAATGTTCTCGATCTTATCTTTGCCCCACCCACTGAAGTATCCATGAAATATAATACAGATCTCTCTATCACACCAGTCCCCTGGTCAGACCACAGCTTGATTTCATTCAATATTCCATCACAACCAGACCCAACCAGTCATACAAAGATATGTTCGTCAACTAAGTCAGCAAGATTCAAACCATTGGACGAGAAAGAATTTACGAAACACATACTCCCAAAACTCGCCCTGCCATCAACCAACATCAACGACATGGTTGCAAACTGGACCACCACCCTGAACCAGTACTCCAAACTACCACCTGCCCACAAACACTCAACATCAGATAACCACGCGGATAAAAGACCACCAGCACCATGGTACTCCCCTGAACTAAAGAAGTCATTAGTGGGATTGACAACATCAAGACCGCCTTCGCACTAATATTCCTTGACATCTCCGCAGCGTTCGACTCAGTGGACCATGATAAACTCCTATCCCGACTCCACGACAAGGGAATCCATGGACTAGCATGGGAATGGTGTAAATCTTACCTTGAAGAACGATGGCAACAAGTTAGGGTTGGAGAAAGTACATCGGAACCCTTCCAACTAAAGCAAGGTGTACCTCAAGGCTCCTTCCTCTCAGCGCTACTGTTCAATATATATATGCAGCCGATCTGCGAAATCACTCGCTCGCATGGTATAGATTGCCTAATTTATGCAGATGATGTGTTGATATTTACACCGATTAATGTCACCCTCACAGATTATACAGTACTAGTAGAATGCTTCAACGCAATAGCTGATTGGCTCCTCACACAAAATATGCGAATAAATTTCAAAAAGACTGAAGCTCTCATCATCACGAAAAACAAAGAATTCGCACCCCCGGCTACCCTAAAAGTACGGGACGCAGAGCTCCCTATCAAGTCCACCATAAAATACCTAGGTGTAACACTGGATCATCGACTGGACTTCAAAGAACACATAAACCGCACAGCAAAAATTATTTACTTCAAGATTAGGACCCTCTGACACCTGAAAAACGTGCTCAACCATAACAACTTCCGAACTATATTCCAAGCTATAGTCCTGCCCCACTTTGACTATTCAAACATAATACTCCATGGCCTCCCAAATAACACCCTAAATACATTACAACTAGCCATGAATGCTGCCGCCCGTGTCCTATTTGGAGCATCAAGGAGGGAACACTCAACCCCCATCCTAATGGAGCTACACTGGCTCCCTATAAACTGCAATCGCATATAAAGTCATCATCACTACCTTTAAAGCTATTAATAAAATAGCCCCTTCCTCAATCTCATCACTCATCAACCACACCCCCAATATTAGATCAAGAAGATCAGCAGCGTGCAATACCCTATCCATACCGACAGAATTTATAAGATGCACTCGTACAACTACAGAAAGAGCATTTGCATACTACGCCCCTAGATGCTGGAACAACCTTCCACTTGCCGTCAGATCAATCACTGACCTCAAGCAATTTAGAAAAGCCCTAAAGCATCACCTGTTCCTTCTACACTTCTACAAACACCACGATCCCTCACAGACTCCCCAACACAATCCAATCCCACAAGATACGCAGTAATGTTCTGTCTTACGCTGCACATAATGTAAATAATAACCCATACTGTATATAGTTTATACTTTTATGTACAAAGTTTCCCATTGTTAATTCCTGGTTATTTGCCCTGTTATATGTAAACTCATGACAGCTCGTTGCCTATGTGAGTATTTTCGTTCACTGTAAACTGCACTGATGATAAATAGCGCGGTATAAAAGAACTGTAAATAAATAAATAAATATAGCAGGCCCCTTGCCCACAAGAGGAGGAAGGTGTCCAGAGCCACCCGGCCTGGGTGCGGATAGGGACCATAAAACCAGGGAAGCTAAGCGTTGGCTGGACTGGCAAAGAGATCCAGTTCCGGGGTGCCCCAGAGCTGGAATAGCCACTATGCTGTCGCGGGGGCTCAGGCACCACTCGTGCGGCTGGAGGACTTTGTTCAGTCGGTCCACCATGGCATTGTCTTGGCCCAGGAGATAAACAGCTCTGAGGATAATGTCCTACTACTACTACTACTACTACTGAGCATTTATATAGCGCTACCAGTTGTGCGCAGTGCAGTACAGACATGTAAGAGACAGTCCCGCTCATCAGAGCTTACAATCTAGTCAAGACAAAACACAAAACACAGCATAACAAAAGACCTTCAGCTATTCAGAAAAGGACTTAAAACACACCTTTTCACTGAATATTTTGAAAACCTAACTGAAATCACTTACCCCCCACGAGCTGCTCCCCAGCAATCGCAAAAACATACCAACCTCCAAAACCCACAACTCCCCCTAAACCCACAACCCCCCTAAACCCAGAGCTTAACCCCACCTCAGCCAAATTTAGAACATAACTCAAAGATCGACAAGATTATTTACACAATATGATGGAAAAAAAAATTTGTAAATAGTTTTAATTTGATGTTCCATGTAAAAGTTGTTCAAGTTTTACAACTGTTCTCTGTAAACCGCCCTTGATCTCTGGAAGGGGCGGTATAGAAGAAAACCATAAATAAATAAAATAAATAAATAAGTGTAAACAGTGACAAAACTAGGGGAAAGAGGAGATCAGGTGAGTCATAGGGAAGGAAAAGGAGATCAGGTGAGCCAATCCTGGCTCATTGCATATGAGCACAGGGTCACCATCTCCTGGAAGAGGCTGTAGGAGCCAGTACCCCCTTGTTTGTTCAAGAACATGGTGACTTGATTGTCTGTCTGCATGAGCACCACCTAGTGCCGCAGCCGATGCCGAAGTGCCTTCAGTGCGAGGAGAATGGCTCGGAGCTCCAGCAGGTTGATCTCCTGCCACCTCTCCTTGGAGAATCAGGCTCCCTGGGTGTACAGCTCTTCACAATGGGCTCCTCAACCCGAGAGGGAAGCGTCCATCATCAGGACTGTCTGGGGGGTCAAAGTCTGGAAGGGCATGCCCTGGAGCAGGTGTTGTGCGTCCTGCCACCAGGAGGACTCTGCCATCCGAAGGGAGACTGAGATGTGGTCCTGGAGCCCACCCGTCACCTGGGTCCACTGTGCACAGAGGCACCACTGCACTGCCCGTATGTTGAGGCAGGCGTTGGGCACAACATGGACCATGGAGGCCATGTGGCTGAGGAGGCGAAGCATCGACCGAACCGAAATTGTGCAGAGACTCCTCATGTCAGACGCCAGGGACATGATGCAGTCTGCCCTGTCCTGGGGGAGGAAGGCCTTGGCCTGGAGTGTATCCAGGCAAACCCCTATAAACTCCATGGATTGCAATGGAGTAAGGTGGGATTTTGGGTGGTTGACCACTTAGCCCAAGTGCTGTAGAAGCCGGATAGTGCGGCCTGCAAGGCCTCCGAGGTCATGTCCCCCTTTATGAGCCAGTCGTCTAGGTAAGGGTAGACGAAGGTGCGCAGTCACCACCACAAGACATTTGGTGGGGAGGTGAGGCTGAAGGGGAGTACCTTGTACTGGTAATGATTGCCACCTACCACAAACTGCAGGTACTGTCTGTGGTTGGGGTGGATGAGGATGTGGGTGAAAGCATCCTTTAACTCCAAGGAGCACAGCCAGTCACCCTGCTGGAGGTAGGGCAGCATTGTTCTAAGGGAGAGCATTTTGAACTTCTCCCGCACCAGGAATATGTTCAGGTTCCTCAGGTTGAGGATGGGCCTGAGAGCTCCTGTTCTTTTCGGGATGAGGAAGTATCTGGAGTAGAACCCTCTTCCTCTTAGGTGAGATGGTACGGGCTCCACCGTTCCATCTTTGAGGAGGCCTGTGAGCTCTTGAATTAGTAAGACCTGGTGCAGGGGAGGCTGCTGGGACTCCCCGGGCAAGTAGGGGGGAGGCGGCTGGTCCAGATGGAGGAGGTAATCCTCCTGGATGACCTGAAGAACCCACGTGTCGGTAGTGATGGAGTCCCACCTGTGGGCAGAGTGGACCAGCCTCCCCCCCATCGGCAACTGGCTGTCCAGTGGTTGAGAGGCTATTCTGGGGGTGTCAAAACCCTGAGCCCAGCTGTGCTGGAGCCAGAGCTGAGTCTTTGGTCCTTTGGGCTTGCAAGGCACTTGGCTGGAGCCCTTAGCCTGACCATCCTGCAGCAGGGTCTGGATGGTCGGGTACGGGGGGTATCCCCTGTAGGGTTGGCACTTCCTGAGGAAGAAGGGTTTCTTCCTTTGCGGCTTTTTCCTAGGAAGGGTTGAAGTCTTCCTGTAGAGTCGAGTGTGGGTGACATACTCTGTCTCAATTTCGGCCACTTTGTCCTCAAAAGGCATAACAAAGAGCTGCTCCCTGAGGGACGTCAAGGAGCTTCTCCTGGACCCACTGCTCCAAGTTGGAGGACTGGAGCCAAACCTGCAGGTGGGCGCTGATGCCGGCCGGCTGCCACTCCTCATGTGGAAGACTCAAAGCCATCATAGGCGGCTCGTGAAAGGTATTTGGAGCACTCACTGACTGACTGAGTGTGCCTGGAAATGTTGGAGGTGATTCTCACTGAGACTGACCGCAAATCCCCCGAGAGGGGGTCCTCACCGGGATGACCCTCGGGAGACTTGGCGCCATCGTCGGAGACCTCTGCACCAGTTTGAGGTACCTTTCCCAGCTGCTCTCTCTCCAACTCTTCGGACTATCGTAGGGGGCTGAGGGACCAGGCGCATGACTTCCTACGCTTGTCCGACCCCCCAGACGACATCTGCACAGCCGTCTTCTTCTTCTTCCACTCATGCTTGGGGAACCCCTGGTCGGAGTGCCTGCAGGTCTACAGGGGAACCTTGGGCAGCTCCGAGGGTTGCAGGGTCTTGAAGCGCGAGGCTACCGGGGATATCGGGGTTGAGGCTGCCTTATGGAAGATATAGTCTAGCTTCTGTCAGCAGCTCTAGATAGCCTTAGAGGACATCTTTTTGCATAAGGAGCATTGGTCCAGGTCGTGATCTGCGCCCAGACACTGGAGACAGCAGTAATGGGTGTCTGCGTGTGAAATATTTTTGGAGAACCGATCACATTTTTTGAAACCGGAGGCCATTGGGGCAAAAAGGACTCCTGTGAGGTCAAAGACCCTTGACACGGCCAGCGGTTAAAAAGGGCGCAAAAGTGCTAAGGTGGAAAAGAAGGGAAAAACAGGTCCCAAGACTGACTGCTGAAGCAGTGGTGCTCAAGAGGCAGGAGGGGGGACCGGCGCTAGTCGGAAAATACAAAAAAGTACTTAGTGAAGAAAAAACATTTTCCGGGAATGAGAGACACGTCCGAAGGCTCTGCGGAAAAAGGGAGACTGAGTAAGATGGCACCTTTGGGCGGGAAGGGGACCACGCATGCGTGGTGGCATTCCCAAAGGCTTTCTTTGAAAGCTGGGGAAATGCTCCGCTCGTGCTCTGTCGGTGCCGATGTCACCTATATGTGAGGACTGACTTCCTGCTTGTTCCTGGAGAAAGGGCACGAATGCCAGTCGAGGCGGATCTCGATGAAAATAGTGGAAAATGGATAGACAAACCCAAGGAACAATGCAGAGGTGAGACGGCTCGGGCGAGTACGCAAACCGGACAAAATTTATCTATAAAAAATCTGACTTTTTCCTGGGGAAAAAAAGGAGAACATCCGAAGGGCTCTGCGAAAAAAAGGAGACAGGCAAGATGGCACCCTTGGGCGAGAAGTTGACCACTTATGCATAGTGCATCTCCCAAAGGCTTTCCTTGAAAGCTGGGGAGATGCTTCCTCACAGGCTCCGTCCTCACCCATATGTGAGGACTGACTTCCTACTTGTTCCAAAGAATAGGAGAAACAAAGCTGAAGGATTACCATTTTCATTCAGAAATATGGCTTTGTATAGGAAATATTTCTGTTTCACGGTTCAGCAAAGCAGAAAGGCATGTTGCATTCAATTAACATAACAGTAAATGAATACACTTCAAATGTCCAACACACCTACTGTAACTTGAGGTACTAGAGGGGAAAAAAAGCAATGAGGAAATTACGTGAACAACATTTTTATGAGTGAAAAGAAAAAAGTAATTGCCAGGTGTCTAAAGCAAGACTTGTCTTTGGATGACAAACACAATTAACCTGCTGGTGCACAAGTTCCGCATTCATACCATAGGAAGCCTTCTCTAGAAAGTTCACCAACTATGCACATGATGTGTGTGTGTACGCTTCCATTAAGGCCGCTTATGGTCAGAGAAACCAGAATTTCACACATTTTTTTCAGGACCTCCCTTATGTGTGTTCCATTCAAAGAGAAAAACCACAGAATTGTTTAGACAGACTCTATACGGGGTAATAAAACTCTAGTTGATGGAGGGTGATCACAATTAGAAGCAACAGTCCTTAAGTAAAATACAGAATGCATTGTCAAAATAAAAATGCTCTTTCAGAATAAAAACAATACTATTCTGTCAAAACAAAAACAAATATTACCAGTATGGAGTGCCAATGAAAGATTTCCTCTTAGCAATAGTAGCTGTTATCTGTGCAGATACTCCAAAATCAGCTACAATAAAACAGAAGATAATTCTCATTAAACTTTTATTCTGCTAGAAAAATGGCTTAAAATAAACTTTATTGCTATACAAGTTTTGCCAAATGGTACTTACATAAAAATCTACATGCCTATACAAAATATTGTAACAAGTCCTCAGAAGTGATAAATGGTAACATCAAATTTCTTATGATAAGTCTACATAAGATTGTCAAAGACTATATCTCTCTGTACTGCATATCTTAACTTCATATAAAAATATTTTTTTTATAGCAGCTAAAATTTGTTGCATTTTATTTCTAAGCAAAACTAGAAACTCAAAGTTTTCCTCTTTTGGTAATCTCTTCAAAAGTCACTTGGGCCATTTTTACATGGGGGAAAAAAGTGGTTTTGTTCTAGAAGCAGAAACGGTCTAGAGCAATGGTTCCCAAATTTGGGGTCAGGACCGCAAATGGGGTCACATCATTAGTGGATGGGGTCACAACAACATGGCCATTTCTCCTCCTCTTTCACTGGGACCTATGCCAAGTAGTGGCAGTCACCAGTCAGCATGTGGCCTGTGAGCCAGCGAACATTCACAGGCCCTTATCCCTTATTGGGGAAACCTCCTGTTAGAATGGAAATCTATACAGAATACTAGAGTCTGTAAGCATACACTGCACACTGACACAAAGGCCCCTGTGCCAACTGCTGCTGCTGTTGCCATTGCTTTCTGCTTTAGATTACTGGAGGGAGAGGAAGGAGGCTGGAGATAAGAGTAATTAGACCTTACCTGCTAATTAGCGCTCCTGAAGGAAATCCAGTCCAGTCCCGCACCTCTGGGTTGTGCTCCCCTTCCAGCAGCTTGGAGACTGAGCATATCATCTTTTTGATGACATTGGCATATAAATACCTCTGGCACCTCCCACCAGGACCAGTATTCTATTGACAAAGCAGACTCAGCGGAGAGACAAATAAATAGATAAACATACTAACTAGAACGTCAAACACAAATCCACTCACCCTCCCCCTTCCCGGAAGGGACTCCCCCCCCCCCCTCCCCAATGAGGAGGCGGATTCCCTGTGAATCTATCAGCCATCGAGGCCATTTAGTGAAGGGCAAACAGCTCCTCCACCCCGTCCCCACTGCCTCTGCCTTACAAGGCGTGCCAATCCCAATCCTGACCCCAAAACCCCTCAAACTTCTTCATCGGGCCGGGGTCGCCTCAGCAATTTCCTGAAACAGAGCGATCCGGGACTGGACTGGAGTTCCTTCAGGAAAGCTAATTAGCAGGTAAGGTCTAATTACTCTTTCTTATTCATCCCTCCAGTCCAGTCCCGCACCTCTGGGAAATAACAGAGCAGTTTGATCAACAGGAGGGACCTGCAAGACTGGCCTGTAAGACCGCCCTGCCAAAGCCTGCATCCCCGACCGCCAGGACATCCAAACGATAATGCTTAGCGAAAGTATGCATGGAGGACCATGTTGACGCCTCATATATATCCACCGGTGGCACCAGACTAAACTCCGCCCATGAGGTCGCCTGGGCACACGTTGAATTGCCCTTCAAAATGTATGCCGAAACAATAGCTTCTCTGATCCATCTGGAAATGGAGGCCTTGGCCACCGCTTCTCATTTACATGGACCTCCAAACACCACAAACGGCCGTTCTGACCTGCGGAATGCCTCAGTCCTCTAAGTATCTTTTCAGGATTCTCCAAACATCCAATTGACGCAGACGCGCATCTGTGGTTTCCTCTCCCACGCTCACCATGGCTGGTAGGGAGACCGGCTGACTGACATGAAAGGCCGAAACTACCTTGGGCAAAAAGGAGGGCACCATTCGAAGGACCACCTTTTCCTTAAAAAAGGAAAGAAATGAAGGCCGACAAGATAGGACCTGTACCTCTGAGATTTGCCTCGCCGAACAAATCGCTACCAGAAATACCATCTTGAAGGTCCAGTTCTTGAGGGAAGTCTGCCCCACTGGTTTTGTAGGGCTCCCCAGCCAGAGACTCTAGCACCAGATTTAGATCCCAGGGCAGAACCACAGTCCGCTGGGGCAGTCGAAGATGCCAGACCACCTTCAGAAATCGGACAGCGTCAGGATGCTCACCCAACAGCTTCCCCTGGACTCTTCCCCTGTAACAGGAGACCGCTGCCAGTTGAACCTCTCAAGGAGCTGGCAGCCAGGCACTTCTCGAAGCCTGCCTGCAAGAACTCCAGGACATCCGGAATGGACGTTGCAGTCGGCCGACTCTCCCGGTCTGCGCACCATCCCTCAACGTTGCACCAGACCCTGATATAGGAGAGACAGGTTGATTTCTTGCGAGCCTTAAGCAAGGTTGAAACTACTGACCCCGAGTACCTTCACTTCAACAGCCTTGCCCTCTCAAGAGCCATGCCGTAAGTGAGAAACGATCCACTTGCGGCATCCGGACCAGACTTGGGTCAAGAGATCTTCTTGCACCGGGAGCTTCCAAAGCCGATCTGCTAGTAATCGCACCAAATCGGCATACCACAGGCACCTTGGCCAATCCGGGGCTATCACAATGACCAAGCATTGATGAGCCTCTATGCACTGGATGACCCTGCCTATGAGACCCTCAGTGGGCCATCTCTGAGCCAGAGCATCCAAGTCCTCCAACAGCCTTTCTCTTCTTCTGCTGTAAAACCGGCTGGCCTTTGCCGAACCACATCTTGCCATGAGGTCCATACCTGGAGGGCCCCAATGGCTCATCACCTGCTCGAAGACCTCCAGGCAGAGCTCCCATTTCCATGATCCATCTGGATGTGGCTCAAGAAGTCCACCATGGCGGTCTCACTCCCTGCCACTTGCGCCGCCGACAAGGCCTGAAGATGAGCCTCTGCCCATTCCATCAAACTCTCTGCCTCTTCCTCCAAGGAGGTACTGCCCATGCTTCCCTGGCGGATGATGTAGGCCACTGTGGTCGCATTGTCCAAGAATACCCAGACAGCCTTTCCCTGCAGCCCGCGCTCGAATGACCGGAGCGCCAGAATCACCGCCCGCATCTACAACCTGTTGATCGACCAGTGAGCCTTGTGAGCACCCCAGAGTCCATGGGCAAAGCGCCCCTTGCAGTGGGACCCCCAGCCGGAGAGGCTGGCATCTGTCGTCAGTGGAATCCACTGTGACAACTCGAGGGGCATGCCCTCTGCCAGACTCCCTGGACGGAGCCACTACCTGAGTCCCCTTCTGGTCACTGGCAGGCAGGGAAACCTCCTTGACAGCAGATGAAGATGGTGGGACCAGCGATGCAGCAGAGTCCGCTGCAGCAGCCTCATGTGCGCCCTTACCCAGGGGATGAGCTCAAGCTTTGCCGCCATGGTCCCCAACATCTGGAGATAATGCCAGGCTGAGGGCTCTGCCATTGCCAAGAACCAGCGCACTAAATGCTGAAGCTCCTGCACCCAGTGACCCAGCTAGAACACCTTGCCCTCTCAAGTATTGAACCTTGCCCCGAGGTACTTGATCTCCTGGGCTGGGATCAACCTGCTCTTGGCCAGGTTGATCACCCAGCCTAGACTCTGCAGAAGCTCCACCACTCTGGCCGTCACTTTCATGCTCTCCTCCTTGGTTTTGGCCCTGATCAACCAATTGTTGAGGTACGGATGGACGAGGACTCCCTCCTTGTGGAGCGCTACCGCCACCACAACCATGACCTTGGTGAAGGTCCAGGAGCAGTCGCCAGGCCGAACAGCAAGGCTTGAAACTGGAAGTGACCCATTGGAATTGCGAACCGGAGGAACTGTTGATGAGCTGGATGGACGGGAATATGCAGGTATGCTTCCGTCAAGTCGAGAGACATTAAAAACTCTCCCCTGAGGACCGCTACAATAACAGACTTCAGCATCATGTGAAAATGTGGCACTCGTAGGCAATGGTTGATCTGCCTGAGGTCAAAGATTGACAGAAAGGACCCCTCCTTTTTGTGCACCACGAAATAAATGGAGTACCGACCGCAGCCACACTGGTCTACGGGCACCGGGGCCACTGCCCCTAAGAGTATGAGACGTGCCAACTGTCCTTTACTGCTGCAGCCTTGGCTGGAGACCTGCAGGGAGACTGAACAAACAATGGGAGAATTGGGCGTGCTAGCTCAAGAGCGTAGCCATGTTTCACGACCTCCAGGACAGCACAGTTACTTACCTGCAACAGGTGATCTCTGGGAACAACAGGAATAAGTCTTCACATATGGGTACGTCGGTACCGACGGAGTCTGCGCGGGAACGCTCCCCAGCGTCCAATTAGAACGCTTTTGGGAGCATCCCACCACGCCTGCGTGCTGCCTTCCCACCTTTCCCAACTGCCTCTCCTCAGTTAAGTTTTAAAGCTGAGACAAAGAGAGAGAGAGAGAAAGAGAGAGAGAGAGAAATACAACTCCTAGGGGAGGTGGGTGGGTTGTGAAGACTTATTCCTGCTGATCCCAGAGATCACCTGTTACAGGGTAAGTAACTGTGCTATCTCCAGGAACAAGCAGGAATGAGTCTTCACATATGGGGACTCCCCAAGCTAAGATGCCCGGAGGGAGTCCTAGCATGTTGCAAATCTAGAATGAGCCATGCTACTCCTCAGAACCTCAGGCATCCTGGGGATGGAGGGTAGGAGTTGAATTACAGAAAGGTGCTGTGGAACAGCTGGACTAGAAGAGGACTTCTATAGAGGAAGACCCTGTGAGATGAAATTTAGTAGTAAAAATATTGAGTGCAATATTCTAATATGGACCCCCCTTGGTGGTATTGTAAAAAGTCTATTGAGGTTCATATGGATCTGTTAGAAGAGCCAGGAGAAGATCCTCAAGGAGTACCTCACTGTGAAGTAGAGGTAATAAACTGTAGAAAAAACAAGTGGAGGTCGGAACCCTTCAGGGTGAGAAATAGCCCCAGGGGAAACTAGGGTAGTACAATGAGGTAGGGCTTCAGCGGGAAACGCAGAAGGTACTACTAGACAAAGCTTAAGCTCTTTTGGCCGAAGAACAGTACAATCCTAGGACCAAAAGGAAAATAAGTCTGACCGACTTGGACTGACAATAGAAATAGTCCATGTAGGAGAGAAGGGGTATGGAGACCCCTGTATCCGATAAAGTAAGGACAGACTTATGAAGCGTTACAGCTTTAGATTAACTGAAGATCCGCAATGTCTTTCCTAAATGAGGTCAATTAGGAAAGAAAAGGTACATGGAGAGCTTCAGAGGTACCTAACCCTGAAAGGTTATGGTAAGAAAAAATTTGCTAATTACCACAGGGAGTGGTTGTATGTGTAGAACCCTAAGCATGATGGCACAGCATTGATAGGGGTAGTGCCCATCTGTCAAGAGTCATATAGGAATATATGGATATATGAACCTAAACAGACAGATAGATAGGTACGTAGATACATATCTACTTAAAAGATATATCTTGAGATTATATATATATATATATATATATATATATATATATATATATTTATTTATTTATTTATAAAGATATAGGAGTATATATAGATATATATATACAGAGATATACATGGGCAGAAGATACACAGATACATATAGATATATAGCTATATATATATATAAATATGTAGACATATAGACATCTCCACGTATGTAGATGGAGACATGCCTATATAACTAGATCCCCATAGGAATATGGGGAGAGAGAAAGATTCATCTAATAGCAAGAGGGGTGATACCTGCTTGAATAGATGCATAGAGAATCTTCTTGCCCTGGTTATGATTGACAGAGTCAGAGGAATAGTCTCCCTGACAAGGAGGAGTCTAGATTCCTTTAAGAATTCGAGCTCTTGAATAACCAGGATGGCCTACGTGAAAAATGCAGAGGATAACTTCAGTCTGCAGGCAGCAAGTCCAGATCTCTCTAGAACTCCAGTATGGTAAATGGATAGAAGACGCCAATGGAATAAGATACCCTATTGACCTGCCTATGAGGGCAAGATGGGTATCATGCGTCCTTCAGTTGAACATGAGCTTCCCATGAAGTATTGGGAAGGAAGTATAAAAGGACGAGCTGCAACGAAAAGAAAACTAGCCCTGGTGGGAAGTCCAAAGAAGATGTGGACCAAGCCAGGGAATTGGCCATTCTTTAGGTTTTCACGTGATGTAAGGCCTGTGTCCTTTGTTTTGCTCTCCTAAACTGTCGGTCCCTTAGGATTAAAACACATCTTATCCACGACCTTGTTGATCAACACTCTCTTGATGCACTCTTTCTTACAGAATCATGGCTCCGCGAGGGAGAAGATGGCATTCTCTTTCGCTGTCTCCCCCCTGGCTATTCTGCCTTTCATACGCCCCGACTTCACCGCACTGGAGGTGGAGTTGCTGTTATCCACCGGACCTCCTTTCCGGTAGTTCCCATCCTGCCTGCGCCCCACTACCCTGAGTCTCTTCTCTTCCGCTCTACGTCTCCAACACCAACCTACTTCCTGTTGCTCTACGCACCCCCATCGCTGCGTACAAACCTCTGGGACTCCCTTCTTCTTTCTCTTTCTGAGACAGTTCTCCTATCCTCCCATCTTGTCATCTTGGGTGACTTCAATGCCCACCTTGACTCCCAGCTACGACCGCATGACAAATCCCTTCTCTCTCTTTTCAGTGATCTCTCTCTTATTCAGCATGTTGATTGCCCCACTCATTCCTCAGGACGTACCCTTGATTTGATTCTCACTCCAGATTCCTCACCCTTCCCACCAACCAACATTACCTCCTTATCACTCCCTTGGTCTGATCATATGTGCATTCTCTTTTCCCTACATCTCCCCCTCTCCCAGGACAGCGTTTCCGCCAGCCCCCCTTCTTTCCTCTCCGGTCCTGAAACGCCATATTACCCCGACATCCTTACAACATTTCCCATGTCCCGAGTCCCTCTTTCCCTCTGAATTTTCTTCCCTTCCAGTCAATCAGCAGGTCACCCTTTGGACCTCCATTCTCTCCTCTACGTTTGACTCTGTCGCCCCCTTCCGTCCTGTTCCTTCTCGCCAGTCTCCACGTCACCCCTGGTATCACCCGGGTCTTTACTTACAACGTTCCCACCTTCGCCGTGCATTTCGACTATGGCATAAGCACCCCTCAGACACCTCCCTGGCTACTTTCCGACATGTACAAAAGACCTACCATACCATGATTACTCTCGCCAAACAATCTTATTATTCCACCCTTATTGAATCTTCCTCCAACTCCTCCCGTCAGCTTTACCAAGTTTTGAATTTTCTTTCTCCCTCCTCTGCCTCTCTTACCTCATCAACCCCTTCTTCAGTTCCCAGCCCTACAACTCTTGCCACTTTCTTCTCAACTAAGATTCTTTCCCTTCGTTCCTCTTTCAGTTCATGTCCTCCCCCCCTTTCCCCCCCCCCTCCCTTTTCTCCTGCTCTGCCCCCTGCACCTACCCCAGCTCTTTCCCACACATGGTCCCAGTTTCGATCTATTACCCCCTCAGAGCTTGCTTCAGCGTTCTCTTCTTCCCACAAAACTACCTGTCTTCTAGATCCACTACCCTCTTCCTGGCTTACTGACTCCTCGCTCGCTCTTTCTCCTTTTGCCCTCATCATTCTCAATTCCAGTCTGTCTTCTGGTTGTTTCCCTTCCACCTGGAAACACGCCATTGTTCGCCCCATTCTAAAGAAGCCCTCCCTCGACCCCACCGTATCTTCCAACTGGCGCCCCGTCTCCAACCTCCCCTATCTCTCAAAGGTTCTCGAAAAAATTGTCTTTTCCCAACTCAATGCTCACCTCGACTCCACCATCTCCCTACACCCCCGACAGTCAGGGTTTAGGCCCGGTCACAGCACAGAAACTATTCTTGTAGCACTCCTCAACGAAATACACTGCGCACATGAAAAGGGTGATTTTTCGCTAGCTGTTTCTTTGGATCTTTCTGCGGCATTTGATGTTATCGACCATCACACTCTTCTCACTCGCCTTTCCGATCTCGGTATCCAGGGCACTGTCCATCAATGGTTCCGCTCTTATCTTTCTTCCCGTTCCTTTGCAGTTCACACTGGTTCTTTGTCCTCTACATCTTTTCCCCTTCCTTGCGGCGTCCCACAAGGCTCTATCCTTGCCCCTCTTCTCTTTAACATCTTTCTTGCCCCTCTTGCTCTTCTTATACAACAGCATGGTCTTTCCGCCTACTTTTTTGCAGATGACATCCTCTTGATCCACCACACCCCTTCACTGGCTCCAGACCTCACCCTTCTCAATACCTGTTTAACTGCCGTCTCCGATTGGTTCCTCAGTAACTTCCTAGTGGTCAATCATTCTAAATCTGCAGCTATATGGTTTACCTTTAGGGCTCTTCCTCCCGCTCTGTCACCACACGTCTGATTCTCCTATTCCCCTAGTCTCCCATCTACGTTACCTCGGTGTTACTCTCGATTCCTCCCTTTCCTTTCATCAACACATTTCTGGTGTGGTACGTAGCTCTCTTTCATCTTCGCAGGATTAGGGCTGTCCGGCCACTGCTTTCTGTTTGATCCCTCACCACCTTGGTGGTTTCCTTAGTAATTACCCGTCTTGACTATTGTAACTCCCTCCTTGCCGGCCTCCCCCACTATCAACTTCATAGATTACAGCTTATCCAAAACACCGCTGCCCGTCTTCTCACTTTCTCTTCACGCCGGGATCACATCACCCCTTGTCTCCTCTCTCTTCACTGGCTTCCTATCAAAGTCCGCTACCAATACAAAATCCTTATTCTTACACATAGGGCTCTCCACACAAGCACGCCCCAGTACCTTTCTGATCTTATTTAACTCCAACCCGTACCTCGTCTTCTTCGCTCCTCCCACGGCAATCGCCTTTTCTTACCTTCCCCTACAAATGCACACCTTGAGTCAACCCACCGCACCGCTTTCTTCTTTGCAAGTCCCGCTCTCTGGAACTCTCTCCCACATTCCCTCCGCATTGAATTGTCCTTTCCCCGGTTCAAGACCCTCCTCAAGACCCATCTTTTCCACCAAGCCTTCAATCTCCCTGACCCTACCTAGAAATTTACGTATCATTAAGTTGTCTCCTCATCACCAGTCATGCTTCCCCTACCTCCCATTGAGTTACACAACCCTGACTTCCCTACCCCCCGCAACCCTCCGGACCCCTGGACACTTCCTACTTTAGCTACCCAACCTTTATCTACCTTTACCTCCTCCCCTTCCATCCCGCCCACCCTCCCCATTTCTCTTTTTTGTCTTGTATTGTCATCTGTCCTGTTCTATCTTACCACCTCTATCTCTCGTCACTTTCCTATCAATTTTTGGCGTTCCTTTCCCCCTTTATTTTCTAGCAGTCCATTGCATTGTACACCGCCTTAACGCTTTGGTACAGGGCGGTTTATCAAATAATTTAAATAAAGAATAAAGACTTTACATGAGATAGTAAGGGTAGGGAACACCTAGCAGTCATGGAGCATGACTGGGTGAACCCCTCCTAACCATCTGGGATTATCTGCTAGACAAGATACTAATGCTCTCTAGCAAGGGCCCATACTGCAAAGCTACTCCGTAGAGTTGCAGAGAGCATGTTGCAGGTTGGTTAGAAGAAAAAACTGGCTGCTTAAAGCCAGTAGGTAACAAACTATTCTGCCAAAACCAAGGGAATTGGAGATGGCGAAGAACAGAAGTCAAACCAACAAGCCTGTGATGATAGGGTTTCCAAAAAAGGTTGATAACCTGTTTTGGGTTTACTACTCAAGCCAGAAGGATTGCTAGTGGAGAACAAACCCTAGTTGTGTGGTGAACAGAACCAGTGGTTTAACCACTAGGAAGTGCTGCATTTGCAGCAATTACCAGGGCAGCGGAAACCCCCCCCCCCCCTTTTTTTTTTTTTAGATTGGAAAAAGAAACAGTCATAAGCAGGAGTGGTAAGACTTCCTTATTGTCTGATAAGCTGCCCCAAAGTAAGAATGTGAAAGGGGGAGACAACTCTGGAAAGGAAACCCCTTCCTGGAATAGGTAGAGAACCATAGGGGCTTACCAGTGTAATAGAACCACTCCTACAACCGAATGTTGTCGTAAGAGGGCAGGTAAGACAGAGTTGAAGGAGACTCATGATGCAGTAAGTCTCTGAAAGGTAAGATGATACATGCTAGTACAGGGAAAACTGTCTTATTGATAGTTGTTACCCCTCTTTTCCTCAGTAGGAGGAAGAGGAGAAACCTGTTAACTATAGGCATGATCATCATAAAAACTCTCAAAGCAAAAAGAAAGGATGTCTCGTGAAAAGAGATCCATGAGAATTTAGGATGAAATTAGTGTAGATGCTTCAAGTGAAAAGAAGCAGACTACAAACTCTAACCTCCAAACAGGAGATGTAATGATAATCTATCAGAAACCCTGCAGCTGCTGGGTTTGCTGAACCTGTTGAGGTGGTGGTTTCTTTAGCCCGGTCTGATGTTTCCCCTGTCTGGGAACATCTGTATGATGGGTAGAAGATGGATACAACTTCTTCCCCTTAGGGGAAGAAAGTTTGTTAGGAAATTTCCTACAAACTGGGAAAGAGGAAGGCGTAGACAAGCCTCTGAAAACAGCAATGTCAGTGGTTAACTGAGCAGCTTGGAGTAAAGACTCCTTGTTAAAGAGATTTTCTCCAGTGCAAGGAGTATTTCCCAGTCTTTCTTGTACCCATTTGTCCAAGTCTGAAACTTGGAGCCAGGCTTTACGTCGTGTCCCTATAGCTATAGCAGAAGTTCTGCTAACAGACTCAAAGGAGTCTAGGGAAGCATGAGTAAGGAACCTAGAGATATTTTGAGCATGACTAACCAATAAAGAATAGTCTGCTCTTTTGGGCTCTTGAAGAAAAGGGGTCAAAAGTAGTAAATTCTTTGTGACTTCTTCAAGAGATAATCCCATATAGAAAATATATGAGAGAATTCTTGCTGAAAGCATGGATGCCTGAAAGGTTTGGCGTCCAAAGGCATCTAAAGTCTTAGACTCACGACCTGGCGGATAAGAAGAGTGCTTTTTAGTACTCTTAACACGCCTCATTGCTGATTCTACAACAATGGAATGATGAGGAAGTTGAGTCTTTTGAAAACCTGGAGAAGAGGGCACCTTGTATACAAGATCAGTTGCCCTAGAAGGTGGGGATACCGTTAAAGGAATTTCCCACATTCGAAAGAGCAGATCCTGCAAGGTCTGATGCAAAGGAAGCATGATGTCCTCCTTTGGACTCCAGGGAATATACAGAGATTCTGTATTCCCTGGTGCAGGATCTTGACCAGGTATAGAAATGGCAAGTGACCTTGCCATATCAAGCAGGAATGCCTGAAAAGAAAAATCTCCAGAGGGAAGTCCTCTACAAAGAGGAGTACAGGCTAGATCTGATGAAGAACTAGCATTGGCCCCGAGGGATCTATCCAAATTGATTGGAATAGAAGACCCTAAGGGGTGGAGCATCAGATTGTCCTTACAGGATGGTCACCGGTACCGCAGGAGGTCGGGACCACAAACAGTCGGTAGCGCATCGTCCATGCTACGGATCGATTCCAAACTCGGTACCGAGGGAAGTGAGCCTGTTGAAACAAGCATGGAAGGTACCGACAGCGATGCCAACGTTGGTACTGGTACCGATTCTGGTACCGTATCCGATACCGATACATGAAGACCAGTTGGTGACAGCTCTAATGGTGCCAAAGAAACCGAGAGTGCCCGACATGGATCATCAGAACTGTGCCTTCGGTACCGTCCGGTGTCGTTACCAAGGCGAGTCGGTACCCAGTCATCCAGACTGGAGATAGACTCCAGACTCGGCATCGAAAGAAGCGAGTCTATTGATGCACATCTGGAGGGTACCGACATCGGTACCAGTACCGGTACCGCGATCGATACCGATACTGGAAGATCGGTCTGTAGCGTCTCTAATGGGCCCAAAGGAACCTAGGGTGCCAGACTGCGATCTTTGGTGAGGAATGTTTCATCCAACACCATTGCCGATGCCAGGGTATGGGTACCGCTCAAAGCGGATGTCACCACCGAGCATGGCTCAGGTATGTTCGGAGAGGGGGTGAACCTCAGGAGCAACCTGAAACCCCATTAAGGATTTGGAGGCCGAAGACTCCCACCGGGGTTTTAAAACCAGTGTGTCCTCGAGGGCAAGGCCAGAGGCATCTCTATGTTGTGCATGAGATCTACCACTCGAGGACTGGCTAGTCTTAACAGACTGTTTTTGGGTTACCTGATCCTGCGAAGAAGAAAGGATGGTCGGTGCCCTGAAGTTGAATGGGGACCGCGTATCGAGGTGAACTCGATGCTGAAGACTTCCTCAGACTATACTGTTGCAGAAGGGACACTCCAGCGGATAGTGGTCAGGACCCAAGCAGGGTAGACACCAATTATGAGTGTCTAAAATCAATTTTGTACCACCACAGTTTGAACATTTCTTAGGGATAGTGGCTGGCGCTTCCATGAAGGCAAGTGAGTAGGCCTAGGAGGCCGAAAAAAACGTCAGGCACTAACAAGGAAAAAATTATTCCTTAAAAAGGAAAAATTACAAGAAAAAATAAAAGAAACACCGGCGGTACCGGTGGGGTCGGGGAAGGCAGACGTGACCACAAGAAAACCAAAAAATAAAAGAATTTTCTGCGGTGACAGAACGTCCTGCTGGCTCCGCGGAAAAACGAAAAACTGAGGAGAGGCAGTTGGGAAAGCGGGAAGGCAGCACGCAGGCATGGTGGGATGCTCCCAAAAGCGTTCTAATTGGACGCTGGGGAGCGTTCCCGCGCAGACTCCGTCAGTACCGACGTACCCATATGTGAAGACTCATTCCTGCTTGTTCCTGGAGATCCACTGATCTGACGTGACTCGGACCCAGGCAGGGTAAAACTGACATGGCCACCACCCTACTGGCTGGACCCCTGCCTGGGTCTCCCCCGCTTCATTCTGTTTTTTTGGGCACCCAGGAGGAAGCAGGAGCGCTAAATCCCTTACCGGCTCCTCGAAACCCCCGAAATCCCTGGCCCTTTGAGGGAAAACGCCCCTTCTGTTCTAATGTTCAATGTAAATGTTGTTGTGATGTTCCATGTAAACCGCCCCTGATCTCAGGAAGAGATGGTATATAAAACCTTGTTAAATAAAATAAATAAATAAATAAATTCTGTTAAGGGGCCAGACGGGTTGTCCGAAACCTCCGGAATTCTCGCAACTGGGTTCGCGCAGGAGGAGGATTGCGGTTCTGCTTCGGCTTAACTTCCAGGAGCCTTCCTCCCTTTGAGTCACCTAACTCCTTTACCAACTTGTCTAAGTCCTCCCCGAAAAGCAGCTTCCCCTTAAAGGGGAGCCTACTGAGTCAGGTCTTGGAGGAACCATCCGCTGCCCAATTCTGGAGCCAGTTCGGTGCGCCACCACCACTGATGTCATACTCTTTGAAAGGCTCCTAATGAAATCGTAGTGAGTGTCCGCGAGATATGCTGCCCCTGAATCTATTCTTGCAGCCTCCCCTGCCAAATCCCCTGACAGGTCCCCTGGCTGCTGAATCCGTTGAGACCAATGGAGGCAAGCCCTGGCCATCCAGGCCCCACACACAGACGCCTGGAGGGCTAAGGCGTTAATGTCAAAGACTTGTT
This sequence comes from Ichthyophis bannanicus, assembly GCA_033557465.1. Lineage (NCBI taxonomy): Eukaryota > Metazoa > Chordata > Amphibia > Gymnophiona > Ichthyophiidae > Ichthyophis > Ichthyophis bannanicus. Next base: position 444,751,986 of record CM066035.1, on the reverse strand, counting down.
TCAACAAGGTGGCCAGCTTCCTATCCTGGGCATCCTTGAGCGCTGCGCTGCCCTTTACCGGGATCATAGTCTTCTTAGTTACTGCAGACACAGCTGCGTCCACCTTCGGGGACCGCAGCAACTCTTTCTCTTGTTCCAGTCATGGGTACAATCATAACATAGTACGTACCCCCCAAAGGCTGGCCTCTGGCAGATTCCACTCATCCTGGATCATCTGTTTGACCACCCGATGATCTTGTGTCTCTTTCTCACCGCTTGAATGAGCGGATCTTACAGTGCCTCCTCATCAGCATGGAGCTCTATACGGATATTGAGGGCTTTTAGGGATTCACCAATCAGGGCCAGCAACTTCTCCCTGCGGAACTGTGAACAATCCGCACCTATTGCTCCGGGTCCGGAATCTCACCCTCCTCCAGTTCATCATTCTCTTCTTCCATCTCCGGGTCCAAGCTTTCCCCATCTTGCACTTCAGAATGTGGGGAGAGTTGCTCGCCGGCCTGGCCCACTTCGCAGCATCTGTCACAGACCCAACCACCTGGGTCAGCAGTCCGCTTCACTGCGCGCTCCTACACCAACGCTGGACCTTGTGCCCCCCTGCTGAAGGCAAAATGCTTTATGTAGTAGTAAGATGAACTCTGGGGAGAATCCTCCCCAGCCTCCTCCTCCTTCCATCCCCTGAGGAGGGTCTACGAAGAGGCTGGGGACAAGATAGTGGTTCCGGTTGTGGGGATACGGGGGTCTCTGACCCAGCTTCTGCTTCTGTGGAGTCCCTGGACTCCTGGGAAACCGGGAGTGAGCACTCCTGGTCGGTACTCGCTTGCATCCCCTGCTCCAAAGACACAGCTTCCATGGTGCAACTGCGGCAGATGCCCACATCAGAAACCGCTCCACGCCGGGTTCCGCACACCAAACATTGCTGTCTTGACGGCATGGCGCAATATGGGACAGTCCTCAAACTTCCTACTTGCTCTCTCTTACCCGAGAGGACAGCCAGGAAGAAACTAAACCAAGTAGAAAAAAGGGCTCAGGAAGACAACTTCTTCCTCTCCTTTTCCTTCTAAATAAAACTACCTAAACTCTCTCCTGCTTTAGCTTCTCTGTCTTTTTTTTTTTTAAACTGTCCCCTCCGGCTTGTAAAACAAAGGAAGAGAGTCTTGAAACTCCCACGTGGCAAACGAGGAAGGCCCAAGCAACCCAACCTACCAGCACAGTGCTAGACCTCCCAAGGACCATGTGGATGGCAGCCGCGAGGCCTGTTTACCCTACCTCGCAGTCTGCCGCCGTGAGCTACCACCTCCGATGACCTCTTCCACTTCACTGAAGTTTTCGATGAGCTCACGTGCTGCCATCCCACTCCCACGCTCAGCCATGATGCAATGTTTCGGCAGCAAGGCGGGACGGAAAGAGCTGGCCTGCCCCTTCTTTGCCGGCACCTCCAATCAGCGGCTCCTCACCCGTTAACGGGTTCGGGAGCCGCTGCCACCCAATCGGTCCCCCGGCAAATGCTCTCTTCTTCCCTGAAGCCTCCTCCTTCACCCAGCCTGCCGGAAGAAGAGAGAAGGGGGGGCCCCTTTGCCGAAGAAAAAAAACGCTGCTGCTAGGACAGCCTCCCGTCTTCCGTCCAAGCAAAAGAAAGGGCTGTAGGAAGGGACTGTGACGAAATTAAGATAAACTAAGGTAAAACAAAAACAAAAAAACCCTACTCTCTTCCTTAGCCGTCTCTCCAGTAAGCCCAGCACTCTGGCTTACTGCTCTCTCCAGCTGCTTGGAGACTGAATATTGGTCCTGGTGGGAGGTGCCAGAGGTATTTATATGCCAGTATCATCAAAAAGATGACGTGCTCAGTCTCCAAGCTGCTGGAAGGGGAGCACAATGCAGAGGTGCGGGACTGGACTGAAGGGACGAATAGAAACTGCTATTTTGTTTTCATCATCTGCGGTCACCTGAATTATCATTTGCAAAAATTGGGTCATACAGGATAAAAGTTTGGAAAGCACTGGTTTAGAGCTACACATTCTGGTCCACCCAATTTTCTTCCTTTAGCAGTTGATCTTTAGCTTTCCTTTCACTTCTTGACCACCAGGGAGCTATTTACATTATTGTAAATAATACCAAGATATTTAAATATACATAGTGGAGGAGTGGCCTAGTGGTTGGGACAAGGTACTTCAGGCCGGAAGGTCGGGGGTTCAAATCCCACTAGAGGACAGCAACTTTGGGCCGGAAGGACTGGGGTTTCTAAGTCCCACAGGTGCTCCTTGTGGTCTTGGGCAAGCCACTTAACCCTCCATAGCCCATGTTCCCTGTAAAATAGTTATCTCCAAGTTATAATGCCCTATTCAATGTAAACCACACTGATGCAGAATAGCGCGGTATATAAGAGAATGTAAATAAATAAATAAATAAATAGTTACTCCAGTTCAACTCCTTGTTACTTCCCTTGTTTTATGTAAACTCAGGTCAGATATGTTACTGTCCTAGAGTCAAATTGTTAACTGTAAACTGCACTGATAATAAAGAGTGCGGTATAGAAGAGCTGTTAAATAAATAAATAAATAAATTTGAGTTATTATCCTTTCTGCCTCCTCCACTTCCACCAGAATGTCATTCCATGCCTCCATCCAGGAAGAAATATATTCTAGCATTGCCTCCGAGTCTACCTCTGAATCAGGGCCAGCCCAAAGGTTTCCGCTGCCCCAGGCATGACCCGGATGTGCTGTCCTCCTCCCCCCTCCCCCCCAGCTTCCATCTTCTGAGGGGAGGGGTTGGCATAGTAGTGGCAGCAGTCTAAAACTGGTGGCTTTGTGCAACTGCTTTGGTGCCCATCAAAGGCCATGCTTTACACACCACAAGCACCAAAGTGCTGGCACAAAGCCAACCACCAGTCTGCTGCTCTAGGCAGCCACCTAGCCTGTCTAGTGGATAGGCCAGCCCTGCTCTGAATCATGATCTCTCAATCTAGACTTTGTTTTCTTTGATCCTTAAAACATACTATATTTAACATATCCTCTTTCTCCTCTCTAGGATAAATATATGGAGTAGCCGTCTAATGGTTAGAGCACAAGCTTAGTAACCAAGAGATCAGGTTCGATTCTCACTAGCACTCCTTGTGGCCTTGGGCAAGTCACTTAACCCTCCACTGCCTCAGAAGAATCCAAGTTATCAATGTCCCTGTTTAATGTGTATCACCAAGTTTAAGTTAACACGTAAACAGCTTTGACTAAATGATAAAGCTGTCTAAAAAGTCTGTTAAATAAATAATTTCCACAGAACATTTGGTACAGGCTCTGTAGCATTTGGTGGCCATTCTTTGGACCTCTCCTATTATTTCTGTAGTATGACCTCCAGAATTAAATGTATATATATATGTGTGCATATATATATATTTATATAAACACCATCCAAACCATATATATACATATATATGTATATTTATTTATTTTTTATACCGCGCTCTTTAGAATCAGTGCGGTTTACATGTATACTAACAGGTACTTTTTATTCCCTTGTCCCTGAAGGGCTCAGAATCTAAGTGTATCTGAGGCAATGGAGGGTTAAGTGGCTTGCCCAAGGCCACAAGGAGTGGCCATGGGACTAGAGACCCCAGTCCCTCCGGCCTGAAGTTGCTTGTCCCCATGTGGGAATTGAACCCCCGGCCTTCCGGCCTGAGGTAACCTGTCCCAAGCACTGAGCCACTCCTCCACTCCATATATTTATATATATATATATATATACACACACACACAACCTTTTAGTGATATTGCGGACGGGCTGTCAGTAAGGTTTGCCTCTGGACATGATACCAAAATCTGCAATAGAGTAGGCATCCAGGAAGGTGTAGATAACATGAGGAGGGTTCTAGCTAAGCCTGAAGAATGGTCAAGAATTTGGCATCTGAGATTTAATGCTAAAAAACACAGGGTCATGCATTTGGGCTGCAAAAATCCAAGGGTGAGGTACAGTGTAGGGGGCGAAGTACCTCTGTCCATGAAAGAAGAGCAGGATCTAGGCATAATTGTTTCTGATGATCTTAAAGTGGCTAAACAGGGACTTCCGGTCTAGCCACGGAGGAGAGTAGACGTGGTTGAGTGAGCTCTCTGCTGCCCCGGTTATTTTCGGGTAGATTCAGCCCCCCATCCGGCACCGAGAACATGCCGAAGGTGCTTAAGGCAAAGCCCCCGAATCCAATTAAAGATATGTATGCGGCGAAGGCGGGAGCCGGGAAGGCGGTGGGGTCCGGCCCACGGGCGCAGCAGGCGCCGACGTCCCCCAGCGGATCCGAGGGTCTGGAGGTAGGGGAGACCGAGGACGCTCCCCCTACGGAGCTGGAGGCCGTGCTGCGAGAGATTCGGGACTCTAAAGATGAAATTGTGGAGAGAGTGTCCCAAAAGCTGGAGGAAAAGTTTGCGGCGCTTGGGCAGCGGTTGGAGGAGGTGGAAGCCCGGGTGAGCTCGACGGAGGACTCCCAGGCGGAGATGCAGCGCACGATGGGATCGTTGCAACAGCAGCTTAGCTGGCTGCATGCTAAAGCGGAGGAGATGGAAAACCGAGACAGGAGATCGAATCTGAGAATTTTTGGGGTGCCGGAGGGGGCGGAAGCTGGAGACCCTCTCGGATTTACTGGGGAGCTGCTGGCGACTTGTTTTCCAGGTGCCCCGTCCACCCCAGCGTATGAACTGGAGAGAGCTCACAGAGAGTTGCGGCCTAAGCCGGGTGCGTCGGCCCCGCCACGTGCTCTCATTGTAAAGCTTCTCCGATTCCAGGACAGAGAGCATGTGATTCGGGCCGCTCGGAAATCTCGTTTTGTGACTTTTAAGGAGTGGAAGGTCTATGTTTTTCCAGACCTGGCCTCGGAGACTGTCAAACGTAGGAAGGATTTGATTAAATGGAAAGAGAGCTGGGCCCGGAGAGGCGTGCAGGTGGCGATATGGTATCCGGCAAAGATTACTATGATGGTGAACGGAGTGCGCCGTTTTTTTGCCACGAAGGATACTCTGGAAAAGTTTCTGAGTACACAGCAGGGGAACTGGGCGGAGAGCGGGAGAAATCGCCGAGAAGAAGTCCGGCGGTGGCGCCAGCAGAAACAGGCAGCGGCGGATCGCCGTGATCGGGTCAATGGACTTCAAAGTGCTGTTTATGATGCTGGGTTCCCTGTATTTGTTGCTGTAGGGGAGTGCTTGGTACGATTGGGGGGTGGTGGGGGGGGCTGCGAATGGGGTAGTCCCCCCTGGGCCCCGGTGATCTGGGTAGAGGAGTGGGATAGTGGGGGGGGCAGATTTCTGGAAATGGGCTGAGGGGGGAAGGGGGTGGGGCAGCGGGAGGGGGGGGAACTGAAGCGTGGTCTGGTGGAGGTCTGTAAAGACAAAAAATTGTGGCGTGAGTGGGGGGTGTATGTGCGGTGGGTTATGTTGTGGTTGTTTGGTTCTTTTTGTTCGTTTGTGTGATGTGTGGGGGGTCCCTGTTTCCTGGTCCCTGGGCCGGGAGGGTATGGAGAATGGCTGATGGGTAGGTTGGGGGTGGGGGGCTTGAAGGTAGCCTCCTACAATGTTCGAGGCTTTCATAGTCCAATTAAACGGAAGCGAGTGCTTGCGCAGCTTAACAGGCAGCGGGTGAATGTTGCATTAATTCAAGAGACGCATCTGCTGCAGGGGGAGTTGGAGAAGCTCAAGTCCCAGGGGTTTGAACAGGTGTATGGATCCTCTTATAACTCTAAGAAAAGAGGGGTGGCGATTTTGGTACACAAGAATGCTCGCTTTATCCCGTATGAAAGTGGGGGGGATGAGGAAGGGCGGGTGGTTTGGGTGGTGGGGAGGGTGGACTTGCGTGAGGTATCCTTTCTAAATATATATGCCCCTAACGGTAGTAAGGGGGCCTTTTTCAAAGACACCCTCCGGGTCTTTCAAGATAAAGCTAAGGGAGACTGGATAGTGGGGGGCGACATGAACTGTGTGGTAGGGGAGAGGGACAGGTCCAATTTTGCCAAAGTAGGCATGGGAAGGAGGGTAAGGAGCTACAGAGGTGTATGGAGGATTTTGCCCTGGTAGATGTGTGGCGGTGGGAGAACCCCGGGGGCCGGGAATTTACTTGCTATTCAGCGACGCAGGAGACATACTCCCGGTTGGATATCCTTTTAGGTCGACAGGACCAGTTGGGGGTGCTGCAGAACATCCAGATCCTCCCTATTACGTTGTCGGATCATGGGATGGTGGTAGGGGAGTGGGTGAGGAGGGGAGGGGGAGGAGGGGGGTGGCGGGGTAATGTGTCCCTGTACCAGTCCAAGGACGGGCAAACCACGCTTCGGAAGGCTTGGCAGGACTATGATCAGTGGAATGATTGTGGAGAGGTAGCGGACGCCACGCTCTGGGATGCGGGGAAGGCTTATATGAGGGGGATTATGATACAACTGGGGAGTCGCCGGAAGAAAGAGCGGGAAGCGCTACGCGGTCGCCTCATGCAGGAAATGGGGCAATTGCAGGCGGAGCACAGTGGAGGAGGGTCTAAGGCGGTGAGGCAGCGTTTGGCGGGACTCCGGGCGAAGCTTAATGCTCTGGAATCGGAGGAGGTGGAGCGGATGATGCGGGCTACTAAGCGGGCTTTTATGGAAGGGGGGAATCGGGCGGGGAAGGTGCTGGCCCGCCAACTACAAAAGAAACGGGAGGGCAGAATAGTGCGAGAGATTGTGGGAGGGGGGGGGGGGGGGAACGGGCCGTTGCAAGCCGAGATATTTGCGCGGCCTTCCGGAGGTTTTATGAGGGGTTGTATAAGCGACAGGACGGGGTATGTGTGGAAAAGATAGAGGCATATCTGAGGGATATCGTCTTTCCTAGGGTGGAGGAGGGCACGGCGGACTGGCTGGGGCGGCCGATCGGGGTTCAGGAGGTATTGGACGGTATTAAGAAATTGCCTAAGGGGAAGGCGGCTGGGGAGGATGGGTTCCAGGCGGAATATTATCATATGATGAGGGAAGAACTTGCCCCGTTTTTGGCGCGCTTGTATTCCGGTTTGTTGAAGGGAGAGGGGCTCCCGGAGTCGATGGCGCAGGCCAATATTGTGGTGCTACCCAAGGAGGGACGCCCTCCGGAACTCTGTGAGAGCTATCGCCCCATTGCCCTTCTGAACAGTGATGCTAAATTGTACGCTAAGATCTTAGCGACCAGATTGGAAAGCAGTCTGCCAGGATTAATCCATCCGGATCAAACGGGATTTATAAAGGGGAGGCGGATAGCGGATAATGTGCGTAGGGCGGTCGGGTTGCTCCATTTAGTTCGGAATCGCCAGTCCCCAGCGCTATGTGTGGCATTAGACGCGGAGAAGGCGTTTGACAGGGTGGAGTGGGGGTTCTTGTTTCAGGTTATGGGACGGATGGGGCTAGGGGAGGGTTTTATTCAGGGGGTGAGAGCTCTGTACCAGAGGCCGGCGGCGCGCATCTGGGTGAATGATCAGGTATCGGAACGGTTTTATTTGCAGCGGGGTACGCGGCAGGGATGCCCCCTCTCGCCTTTGCTGTTTGCAATCGTGATTGAGGCCCTGGCGCTTAAGATCCGGGCCCAGCCCGGATACGGCCGGTGCTGGCGGGGGAAGTGCCCCATAAGATCCTTCTTTATGCGGACGATACATTGATCTTTATGACCCATCCGGAAGAATCGCTGCCAGTGCTCTTACAGGAGTTGGAGAATTTTGGGGCGGTATTGGGTTTTAAAGTGAATTTGTCTAAGACGGAGGCTTTGGCTTTGGGGGGATTGCGGAGGGAGGCCTTTCCAGACTTCCCTTTTCGCTGGGCGGCGGGGAGCATCAAATACTTGGGGGTCCGCATAGCGGAGGACCCAGCGCAGTTGTTTGACTTGAATTATCGGCCGCTGATGGGGCGGATATCCTCGCTGTTGGATGGGTGGTCTGCCCTACACCTTAGTTGGTGGGGTAGAGTGGAAGCGCTTAAAATGACTGTACTGCCGAAATTTTTGTTTTTATTTTCGCAGTTGCCTCTAGGGGTCCCGGGGACCATGTTGAAACGGTGGGAGAGTCGGTTGGCGAAATTTGTGTGGGGGGGAAGGCGGCGAGGATTCGGCGGGGTAGTCTCTTTCAGTTTAAAGCCCGGGGAGGGGTGCGGTTCCCTTCGTTGCGGTGGTATCATCAGGCCTGCATTCTGCGGGCGTGGCAGGACCATGCCGGGGGGGAGGGGGTTGAGTCATGGGTGGAGTTGGAGCGGACGGTGTTGGGGGCGATCTCCTGGGCGAAATGGTTGGTGGAGGGAGTAGAGGGCGGTGGTAGGCACGCTAAGTTGGGGCATCCATTTCTGGATGCCATGATGGAGGTAGCGGCGCTGGGACGGCGGCGGGGGTGGTTTCCCAGCCCTTTCTCCCCCTGGTCTTCCCTTGGGGAGTTCCTCCCTTTGGGGAAGGTGGGTTGGGTACGGAAGGGGCGCCAGTTATTGGAGGGACGCCTGGATAAATTAAGGGACTTTGTGGCGGGGGGGATCATCCGGTCCCAGCGGGATCTAGAGGTTGCATTGCAGGATAGGATCCCGTTCTATCAATACTTTCAGGTGCGTCACCTCCTTGGTAGCGGGGACGTTTTGGCTCACATCCAGAGAGACGGCACGCCTCTGGAGCAGGTGTTGTTCCAGGGGACGGGCGATAGGGGATTTATTGCTCGAATTTATCGGGTTTTGCTGGAGGAGGGGACAGAGAGTGGGCCCCCCCTGCATCAGGTACGGTGGCATAGGTGGCTGGGGAGGGAATTGGGGGAAGAGGGGTGGGACGGGATCTATGCGGGGTTGTACAGGGGCACCTGGGTGTCTTCCTGGCGTCAGACTCAATTGCAGTTGCTGCATGGGGCTTACTGTACGCCGCGGCGTCTGTTCCTGGCCGGGGGGAGCCCTTCTGACACCTGCTGGAGAGGCTGTGGGGGGAGTGGGAGCTTCCTCCACATGTGGTGGGGTTGCCCGGTGATTCAGTCCTTTTGGGATAGGGTGGAGTGTCGCGTAGGGGAGATATTAGGGGAAGAGAGGTCCGGGGCACCCCGTGAGAGCCTGGTTTGGTTATTGGGATCCCCGGAGGGGGGGCGGCGAGGGAGTTGGCGGGAGTTACTAGCTGAAAAGCTGCGTTTGGCTGCCAGAGTGGCCATAGCTGGGAAGTGGAAGAGTGTGAGTGGCCCATCGGAGGGAGACTGGGAGGGTAAAGTGGAAGCGGCGGTGCTTTTTGACTGGCTGACCTACCGCCTGCGGGGGCAGGAGTGGAGGTTCCATAAGATTTGGGATATTTATCTGGAGAAGGGGGGGGGTCCGTGCATTGCGGGCCGGCCTGGAGGGGCGGGGGGGACTGCCAATCACACACACACACATACTTAGTTGGTTTCAGAGTTTGAGATTGTTTTTGTTTAATTGAAGTTTGTAAGTGGAATGTGACATGTGGGTGGTTTTGAGGGGAGTGTTGTCCTCTAGTTGTGTTGTACTATCTCGGGTGGAACTACAGAGGGATGGGGGAAGTGACTAACTTGTGTGAAATTATGTTGTTGTTTGTGGAACTTTGTAGTTCTAGTGCTTCAGATGGTGTCATTTCCTGTATGTCACAATGCCAATAAAAACATGTTCTAAAAAAAAAAAAGTGGCTAAACAGGCAGAAAAGGTGACGGCTAAAGCGAGAAGGATGCTTGGGTGCACAGGGAAAGAAATGGCCAGCAGAAAAATGGAAGTGATAATGCCCCTGTATAAGTCTCTGGTGCGACCTCATTTGGAGTATTGTGTGCAATTTTGGAGACTGCACCTTCAAAAGGATATAAACAGGATGGAGTCGGTGCAGAGGGTGGCTACTAAAATGGTTAGTGGTCTTTGTTATAAAGCATATGGGGGACAGACTTAAAGATCTTAATATGTATAAGTTAGAGGAAAGTTAGATCCTTTGTTTCCAAATGATTCGCACTTGAAGCAGGGCCTTAGTGGTCCAAATGCAGTGGATGAATGCAATGGCTTCTGGATTTTCAAGCTAAGTTTAGCTGATTTTTAAAATTGTGTGTTCACTTTAGCATATTGATTAAAAGGGGTCCAGCCCACATTGGGAGTTTAAGTATGTTTTTTCTCCCCTGTTGAGCAGGAGCCGACAAAAAGAAAGACATAACAGTATACAAAAAATGTGAGGGTACATTTTAAGATCACATTGTACGAGTATATGTCTGCATACAGACAATCTTCATCTCTTTTAATTAAGTTAGAGGAAAGGCTGGATAGAGGAGATATGATACACATTTAAATACCTCCATGGCATAAATGCACAAGGGGATAGCCTCTTTCGATTGAAAGCAAGTTCTGCTACGAGGGGACCTGGGATGAGGGTGAAAGGGGATAGATTCAGGAGTGATATACAGAAATATTTCTTTACAGAAAGAGTGGTGGATCCGTGGAATAGTCTCCCAGTGGAGGTTGTAGAGATGAGGACAGTATCCTAATTCAAAAACGCACGGGACAAACACAAAGGATCTCTAAAGGAAAAAAGGGGACTATTGTAGTTGTTGATATGGAAGGACAGACGAGATAGGCCATGTGGTCTTTTTCTGTCGTCATTTTTCTGTGTTTCATATGCACTCCCCAACCAAGTTTGGAAGCATCCATGGTTAGGGTTCTCTGGGTTGGCGGCATCTAAAAAGATGACCCTCCTAGAAGATCGGGGGGGGGGGGGGGGACACCACCACTGAAGTGAGTCGACTAGAGGAGAAGTTACATGAATCTTATCTGAGATCCGGCCCATCACTTGAGACCACTGGAACTAAAGTGTCCATTGGGCTTGACTCATGTAGAGATGGCATATGCGACAATGTGTACCATTGAGGCTATGTGTCCCAGAAGGCATAGCATGTCTTGAGCCACCACGATGCTTTGGCCTTGTATCAGGAGGGTCAGCTTGATGAAGCATGTAGAATGATCCTTGTGAAGGAAAGCTCGGCTCTGACTTGTGTCTAGAAGTGCTCCGATAAATTCCAGCTGGTGTGCTGAAACAAGGTGTGACTTTGGAAAGTTTAGAACGACTCCTAGACTCTGGAGCACAGTGATAGTGCGATGAAGAGACAGTTTTACCTGTTCTGTGGAGTCTCCCTTTATCAACCAGTCGTTTAAGTAGGGAAAGATTGAGATCCCCAGTGTGCACAAATAGGCAGCAACAACGGACATGCACTTTGTGAAGACTCTGGAAGCAGAGGCTAGGCCGAAAGGTAGTATTCTATACTGGTAGTGCACCTGTTGAACCCTGAAGCGCAGATATTTTCTGTGATGAGGGTGAACCAGCAAATAAATGTAAGCATCCTTGAGATCTAGAGAACATAGCCAGTCGCCCTTCTGGAAATAGGGCAGAAGGGTACAGAGGGAAATCATTTTGAACTTTTTCCAAATGAGGAACCTGTTGAGATCTCTCAGATCCAGGATGGGCCTGTACCCTCCCTTTTTCTTTGGGAGAAGAAAGTAAAGAGAGTAGAAGCCCATGACTTCTTGGGTGGGAAGGACTCTTTCGATAGTCCTCAGACAACAGGATGATCACCTCTGAGGCTAGAAGACTTGTATGCAGAGGATTGGCAGGTTAAGTTCTTGGAGAGGTGGTTGGGGGTAAGCTGTGGAAGTGAAACAGATAACCCTTATGACTATGTTGAGAGTCCATTTCTCTGATGTGATGAGATGCCACCTATGGGCATATCAATCCAAAATGTTACCCCCAAACGGTGATCAAAATAGATGTCACTAAACAAAGATACCGTTAAAATCCCCAAAGCAATTTTTTATTTGTTTTTTGTTGGACATAAATCACGAGGAGAAGGCACTTCAAACCTAACCCCAAACGTGATACATCTCCCTTTTATTCAACCACGTAGGTTCAAGCAACTTAGCTTTAAATAGTCAATGCTTCTCAGCTAATAAAAGCATACAGTACTTATCTTGTGAGCACACGCGACGTGCACGTTTCGGGGGGTGAGACCCCTGTGTCAAGCGCTCCAAAACGCAACTCTAAGAGAACTCGATCCACCAAAACTGGCCAAGAAACGCCGAGCAGCTGGCAGTTCAAATTGAGGATACCTGCTTATGATTGGCTAGCTGTAACTACCATTCAAGGACAACATCCAATCACGGAAGGGAAACCCCACAGAAACAGGGGAAACCCAAGACGTGACAGGATGACCTCACATCACTCCCAACCAATCAATCTCACAATTAAGTCCCAAAGGAGTCACTGATTGTAAAAGGAATATCCATCTTTGTTCAAGTCTCCGGAGTTTCAGGGTGCGATCCCCCCCTCTAGGATCAACCGGAACATGATCGATCACCGTCCATCGTAGTTGTTGAAACTCATGTTGTGATGATAAACAGTGTGAAACCAACGGAGCTGTAAGAACCTTGAGTCACTGGGGCTGGAGTCACTGGGGCTGTCGATACCCGCGGTACCACAGCAACCAATAGCTTCTCCAAGGTCCTTTCGATAGCCAAAAAGCACTGATCGATGGACGTCACCAATGCCTGGGTTGACTGCAATATGGGGCTGATAGCTATCGTCCCAGAGCACAGTACCAGTAGCTCTCCAGGGGTCAATGCTTCAGGAGCGTCCTGATGTCCGAGTGACTTTGGAGGGTTGGTCCTCCCATCGGGGCTGCTTGGCAAGCATGTCAGCATCTGATGCATCCCTTGGCCGACGAGACTTACCTCGATACTCTGTATCGGACTTCGATGCCAATAAAGATTTTGACTTATGTTTGGACTTTTTGGAGACCCTAGACCCAGTAGAGGTTGCAGAGGCTACTGAAATCAAATCTGGGGCGAACAGTGATCCATATTGCTTGGCCCTGTTCTGTAGGCCTCGTTTGGTCATTTGCTTGCACAAAGTATAGTTGTCTGGCCTATGGTCTGGGCCCAAACATTTAAGATACCAATCATGGGAATCAGTGACTGACAGTGCCAGAGCACTTGGAACATTTTTTTGAAGCCACTGAAGTGTTTGTCCATGATAAAAATTAGGCCACACAACTGGTTTATACAGTTAATGCATGTCACATGCTCAAGTCTCTGAAATCTTCCACCTCACATTTTCACAACCATGTAAGTACCCCAAACTCAGGACCGATCCGCTGCATCTGCTCTGGCACCACATCCTCCAGACTGCCTCTGCAAGCGCCACCTGCCATGGGTGACAAGCTGCCAGCACGGGTAGTTCTTCTGAGAAGTCGGCTCTTTAGTGGATGTGGAGTCAAGGCCCGTTATACTGGCCTCCGAGAGGGCCTGCACAGCCTCCTCTCGGGTGCAGACTCCCCATCTTTTCCCCCCAGGGTAAATGTCAGTCCAAAGGGAAAAGTCCAGCCATAACAAATGTCCTCTGCATGAAGCTTTAGTAGTACACCTCTCATCCCCTGTCACTTTTGTAGAGTAATCTGTGCCAAGTGCACATAAATGTCAATAGTGCAGACCTCCCATTTCAGCAGTCCAACAGACTGGCCTTAGCTGCCACCAGCTCTTTCAGACCATAGTCATGAAAGCATGCTAGGATGTTCCTGGGCTTGTTATTATTTACCCCAGCCGGTCATACCACTCAATGTGCACGGTCCATTCTGTAGTCTCTCCCCTTCACCTCAAGTCCTGCCACATGTAACAGTGCTTTGATGATTTTCTGCACCATAGCAGTGCAGTCTTAATACTGCTCTTCCTTGGGGACTCCACGAACAGATTGCTGCAGCAGGGCCCGTTTGACAGGTCTTCAATCTTATCTTCCAGATCCATTTGCCCACTGTCCATTTCCGCTCGTTTCTGCTCCAGGATCCTTGCAGACTCGCTCGGCTCTTCCAGGAGGTCCTCAAGGTCTTCTACGCATTGTGTTAGGTCCCCAAGGTCTGAGCACGGAGGCTCTCTATGCTGCTTACAACTTCCTCCCACACATGTGAAAGGTCTGATTTTAACTCCCGGAACCAGGCTCACATCTCTGCCTGAAATGTCAGCTCCCCCTTTGGTCACTGCACTCGGGTAATCAGTGGTGGGCAGATCACTGCATTTTGGACTCCCGGGGCTCTGATTCACATTTCCTCTCCTCTTCGGTGCTGCAGCCATTTTCTCAGGGGGCTTTCTGGGTGTGGACGCTGCTTCGGTATACACAGTCTCGAAGATCAGGTTTCTTCCTCCTTCGCAGTCATCCTCCCACATTCCCTAGCTCACTGGGCCATGGAGGGTTGATTCTGCAGCATCTGGGGTGGGATCGAGCAGCTTTTTCCCCTGCGGTAGCAGGAGCTCCGGCTCAGATGGCCAACTTGACTGATGATATCAGCAGCCCTTGCAGTTCATCTTGATATGAATATTAAACAATGTCCCTCAAATTTATTAGGTATATTTGTATTGGTTCAAATATCAATAGTACCCTAGTAACTAAGTAACTGAACAACTTTAAACCACTAAAGAAGTCATTATAACTAATCTGTAGACAGCGGTCAAGCAGCGAGAGGGGGGTTATCCAGTCATTTGCACTCTGTGTCACATGTACACTTATCTCCCCAGCTGGTGAGAGGTCTTGTGTGTGCACTAGGTGCAAAGGGCTCCTTGTTCTAAGGGAACAAGTCCGATCTCTAGAGGCTAGAGCAGAAGACTTGGAGGAGCTGAGACAGTGAGATATAAAGACGCAAACTTCAGGGACATAGTAGAGAAGATTCACCTCCAGTCTTGCAGGCTCTCTACTGACATGGAAGAGAGAAGTCACGTGAAAGGAGATCATCACCTTGGTATGGCAGGAAGTAATCCTGTAGCTAGGATCTGTCCTTCAAGTAAAGAGTAGTTACTCACCTGTAACAGGTGTTCTCCAGGAGGAGCAGGAATCAGTCCTCATATATGGGTGTCATCGGCGCCGATGAAGCCCCAGCAGAGCATTTCCCCAGCTTTCCATGAAAGCCTTTGGGAACGCAGGCACGCATGCGCAGTTCCCTTCCCGCCTAAAGGTGCCATCTTACCTCAGTCAAATGACATAGTTAAGAACAGCACACAAAAATGAAAAAATAAACTATGTACAACTGCAACTCCCAGGGGAGGAGGGAAGGTTGTGAGGACTGATTCCTGCTGCTCCTGGAGAACACCTGTTACAGGTGAGTAACTACTCTTTCTCCAGGACCAAGCAGGAAGTCAGTCCTCACATATGGGTGACTCCCTAGCTCTGGGCTACCGAGGAACTCAGGATGAACAAGAATACTCCCTCTAGTCTCAGCAGCAAAGAAAGGCTTTTCAAGGACACAACCTCCACCGGTAGCCCAACAGAGGGCAGGAAGGCAGGAGTTGCCTAAACCTCAAAGAGATTCCGGAGTACTGCCTGGCCAAAAGCACTGTCCCTACGGGACTCCCTCTCCAGACAGTAATGGGCCGCAAAAGTCTGGCTTGAAGACCAAGTTGCAGCCCTGCAGATGTCTACCAAGGGCACAGAGCGGAGATGAGCCACTGAGGCAGCCATTGCCCTGACACGATGGGCCGTGACCCTACCTTGCAAAGGAAGGTCAGCCGCCTTGTAAGCCCAGGTAATACAGTCAGCCACCCAGATGGACAAGGTACGCTTGGACACAGCCAACCCCAACTTATTGGGGTCAAAGGATACGAAGAGCTGAGTAGCCCTTCTATGCCCCTGCGTACGGTCAAGGTAGAAGGATAAGGCCCTCCTACAATCCAGGGTATGCAGGACTGCTTCAGCCTGGCTTGCATGAGGCCTAGGGAAGAATGTTGGAAGAACCACCTCCTGGTTGAGGTGGAAAGAGGAGACAACCTTAGGGAGGAACTTTGGATGAGTCCTAAGGACTACCCTGTTCCTATAAATCCTGGGGTAAGGCCTATCACAGACCAGGGCCTGAAGCTCACTCACTCGCCTAGCCGAAGTAAGGGCTATCAGGAAGAGTGTCTTCCAGGAGAGGAAGCGTAGTGGACAAGTAGCCATCAGCTCAAAAGGTGGGCGAGTCAGTTGCTGCAAGACCACATTCAGCTCCCACTCGGGGCAGGAGGATGGATTGGAGGCTTGAGCAAAAGCAAGCCCCTGAGAAAGCGGGACACCAAGGGGTGGCCTGACAGAGAATGTCCCTCCACCAGTGAGTGGTGAGCTGCTAGAGCTGAGAGGTGGACCCGAACAGAATTGGACATAAGTCCCTGATTGGATAAGTGCAGTAAGTACTGAAGTACTACTGGCACAGTACAAGAGAAAGAGTCCTCTGTACGTAGCTGACACCACACAGAAAACCTCTTCCATTTGAGAGCATAGGTTTTCCTAGTGGACTGTTTCCTAGAGGCTAGGACAACCTCCTCAACTTCCTGAGGCAGGCCCCAGGGAGCCAAAACTACCCTTGCAGCCTCCAGGCCATCAAATTGAGAGCTTTGAGATTGGGGTGCAGAAGGGTACCCTGCTCCTGAGAGAGAAGGTCGGGTTGCAACCCCAGAGGCAGTGGGGGATCCACCACCAGTTGAAGCAGAAGAGGAAACCAAGGCTGTCTCAGCCACCTGGGAGCCACCAGCAGGACCGAGGCCTTGTCCTGAAGAATTTTGAAGAGAGTTCGGGCCACCAAGGGCGTGGGAGGAAACGCATTCAGGAGGCCCTGAGACCATGGAATCAGAAAAGCATCTGCTGCTATTCTCAGAGGATGCGGTTGCCTGGAGCAGAACCGCAGCAATTGATTGTTCATTGGACTGGCAAAGAGATCCACCAAAGGGAGACCCCATTTCAGGAAGATCCTCTGAACTACTGAAGGATGCAGCTGCCACTCGTGGGGCTGCAGAATTCTGCCTAACCTGTCGGCCAGGTAGTTGTCCTGGCCTGGGAGGTACACAGCCTTGAGAAGCATGTTGTGCTTTAGGGCAAATGAACAAAGGTCCTGAGCCTCCCGACAAAGGATTCTGGACACACAAAACATGGCTACCTGGTTGTCTGTCTGAACCAGGACAGATTGATGAGCCAGGGTAGAAGAGAAAGCTTTGAGTGCTAATCGAATAGCTCTGAGCTCGAGGAGATTGATCTGCTGTGCAGCTTCCCAAGGAGACCACAGGCCCTGGGTGCACTTGCCTAGACAATGAACTCCCCAGCCCTGCAGGGAGGCATCTGTGGTCAGTATCACTGTATATCCAGGAATCTGAAAAGGTATCTCCTTTAGAAGATTGGGTGGATGCAGCCACCAGTTGAGGGAGTTCAGAAATGGTCTGGACACCCTTATCCTGTCTCTGAGGCTGCCTGTGGCTTGTGACCACTGAGTCCGAAGGCACCACTGAGCAGGCCTCATATGGAGCCTGGCATTGGGGGTCACATGTACTGTCGAAGCCATGTGGCCAAGCATCCTCAGGCAGAGTCTGGCGGAGACCACTGACCCCCTGAGAAACTGATTTGCTAAGTCCATCAGTCTTTGGGCCCTGTCTGCTGGCAAGAATGCCTTTGCTAGGACAGAGTCCAGTCTTGCCCCTATGAACTCCAGGTTTTGGGAGGGGAGCAAAGTGGACTTTGCGAAGTTTATGACAAATCCCAGGCCTTGAAGAAGAGCAATAGTCCTGAGGGTGGCTTGTCTGGCCTCCTGGCACGTCTGACCCCTGATGAGCCAGTCATCCAGATAGGGGAAGACAAAGATTCCCTGATTTCTCAGGTAGGCCGCTACCACTGCCAGGCATTTGGTAAAGACCCTGGGAGCTGAGGTGAGGCCGAAAGGCAGCACTCTGTACTGATAATGGTTTCCTCCCACCATGAACCTGAGGTACTTTCTGTGGTCTGGATGAATGAGGATGTGAGTGTACGCATCCTTTAGATCTAAGGAGCATAGCCAATCTCCCTGCTGGAGGTAGGGCAGAAGTGTTCCAAGAGTAAGCATCTTGAACTTTTCTTTCTCTAGGAACTTGTTGAGGTTCCTGAGATCCAGAATGGGTCGAAGGCCACCGGTTCTTTTGGGCAGCAGAAAATACCTGGAGTAGAATCCGTGACCTTGCAAGTGGGGAGGCCCAGGCTCCACCGCCCTGTCCACCAACAGACCTTGAAGCTCTTGAAGGAGAAGGTCTGTGTGCAGGGGAGGCCTTGGAGACTCCCCTGGAAAGTAAGGCGGAGGCAGTTGATGAAAATGCAGTGCATAGCCCCTGCGGACTATGTCAAACACCCAACTGTCCCCAGTGATAAAGGGCCACTGGTGGGCAAAGAGGTCGAGGCGACTTCCTGTGCAGGGTTGGGAGAGCAGTGGAGGAGAGGCTACGCTCAAGGAGTCAAAAACCCCCACCCTGCTGAGTGATAGCAGGGGCCGGAGGCTTAGGGGTCCTCTGCCTACGGGGGCCCATTACCATGCCCCTTGGCTTGCTGACCCTGGGAGGCAGCTTGGGCAGCCTGATAGTGTGGGTACTGTTTGTAGGCAGTGCCCTTCCTCGGGTAAAAGGGCTTTTTACCCAAGCCCTTCTTCTTATGAGAAGGGGCAGAGGGCTTCCGAGACAGCCTTGTCCATGTGAGGTGCTCAGTTTCGAGCTGGGCGGCCTTCTCAGTCATGGGCTTGCCAAAAAAGGTTTTCACCTCGGCAAGGGACATCGACCAACTTGTTCTGAACCCATGGCTCGAGGTCCGATGACTGCAGCCATGCCTGGCGTCGAGCCGCGATGCCGGCTGCCGCAACTCGAGCCAAAGCCTCGAAGCCATCGTAGGCAGCGCGGGACATGAACTTCGAGCAGTCCCGAATCCCCGAGAACAAGGACTTAAATCTCTGCAAGGGTTCCCCGGAGAGTCCAGCAGAGAACCCGGCCAACTCCTTGGCCAGATCCCGCAAGTACATGCCCATGTACAGCTGGTACGACTGGACACGGCAAGCAAGCATCGAGCCCTGGAAGCACTTTCTACCGACGCCATCGAGGTTTCGGGCCTCCCTGCCAGGGGGCACCGCGGAGTGCATCTTCTGGCTCTTCAGACGATGCATGGCCGATTCCACAACCATAGAATGGTGTGGTAGCTGTGCCTTTTGAAAGCCAGGGCTCTTTCTGAGTCGATAGATCGAGTCGACTCGCTTGCTGAGAACCGGCGCCGAGGCCGGTGCCTCCCACATACGGAAGAGGAGCCGTTCCAGCATTGGAGGAACCGGAACAGTCAAGGCCTCCTTCGGAGGAGAGTCGTACTGTAGGGCCTCGAGCTCCTCGGCTCGAGGCTCCTCCTCAGGGTCCGCAGGGATAGCCAACGCGGTGGCCATATCCCGGACGAACTCCGAGAACCGGGTATCCTCCGGGGGGGGGGGAGATCTACTCCGGGGCTCAGACTGCGGTGAGTCTGACGGGACACACCGAGTCCGGAAGGTGTCGGGGGACTCCTCGTCATCCGTCTCCCAGGCAGACTCGTCCGATGAGGAATCGGGGTCCGACCGTGCGGGGCCTTGGAGCACCCGCCCCGACGCCGAAGGCACCGGCGTCGACACCCTCGGTCCTGAACGGGAGGTCGAGGGAGACCGCGACCGAGGTCAACCTCGAGCCTTTATGGTCTCGAGTATCGGCTCGGTCTCCGGGGTCAACTTCGATGTCGATGTCCCGGTAGTCGGGGCAGATGCGCCAGACAGATTGGCCTTCAGTGCCCGCTGCTGTTCCATGAAGGCAGACAGTCTGCTCTCCAAGGCTGTCAGCCTGAGACTCAGCTCAGGAGACTCAGCAGCCCCCGACTCGGGCCCCGGCGGCGGTTCTCTGGGAGGCGAGTCCACGAGGACTACAGGACTTACGTGTCCAGCAGACTCCGGCTCCACACGAGGTACTTTTGGAGGCTTCTCCTGTTCCAAGGGCCCGGGGCGACGGTCGGGGGTCTGAGACCTAGCTCTCGAGGAGCCAGGGACCACCTCCGATGACGCCCTCGCAAGCCGCTTCTTCCTCTTTCGTTCCCAGTCGGGGGACCCCCAGTCCGAGGAGCCCCGACGGTGCTCAGGATCTGATTCCCGAGATGTCGAGGCCTCAGACGAGGTCCGGGCCCGGCCGGAGGCCGAGTCGGAGAAAACCCTTTCCTTTTGGTGCTGACGACTTCGCAGTGCCTTGGAAGACATTTTCCCACATGGTCCACACGTCTTAGGATCGTGGTCAGGACCGAGGCACCGAAGGCAGCAGTCGTGTGTGTCGGTGAGAGACATTAGTTTCTTGCACCGATCACACTTTTTAAACCCACTGGAAGCCATCGGGGAAAAAAAAAGAGTCCCCGCGAGGTCAAAGGACCAGCCTTCCAGGGAAAAAGACAAAAAAAGGGCGCGAACGCCAGCCACAAAGGGCAAAAACCGAAAAAAGAAGATCGGGCTCGATACCGGTGTACCGAACCTGGCGGGAGGGGAACCGGCATCGAACCGGAGAAAGAAAAATAGCGAAGGATCGCCAAAAAATCTAACAATTTTCCGGGAGGACTAGGACACACGTCCGATGGGCTTCACGGAAAAAGAGAGACTGAAGCAAGATGGCACCTTTAGGCGGGAAGGGAACCGCGCATGCGTGCCTGCATTCCCAAAGGCTTTCATGGAAAGCTGGGGAAATGCTCCGCAAGGGCTCAATCGACGTCACCCATATGTGAGGACTGACTTCCTGCTTGGTCCTGGAGAACACAACTTACCAACCTGACAAATTATTTTAAGGAACTCGTTGCATGCTTGTTATGTTATCGCGTTATATATGTACAAACACACACACTGAAAACTATTTTATTTTTTTTAAATTTTGAGTTTAAAGATTATACACATAATCCAGAAGCCATATCCAGAAGAAACTTTTAAACATTTTCATTTCCCCTTCCCAATCACCCCTCCCCATCCTCCTACCCATTGCTCTCCCTGCATTTCTAAATTTCATTCAAAACAGAGAAGTCTGATAAAGAATGTTCTATCTTCCACTGCCTCTGTGCAGTCAACTTTTCCAAAAGAATTACCTGGCTTACAGAGGGAGCAGTCCATTCCCTGGAAGGACTCCCTCTGGAACTATAAGAATTGGTAACTCAGCGTACCTTATTGGAACCAGCTTTGACAATAGAGAGGAGGTTTGCACTGCCCCGTCGTCCATCGGCCCCACAGACTGCTGTGTGAAACGTTGTGTGCTCTACCTGGAACCCAGCCGGAGATCCAGGCAGGCACCGAGGGAGCAGCTCGATCCCCGCAAAGACCCCTCTGGGACTAAGATCTCACTACTTCTTTTCTGTGACTGCAGGTCACGACTGTGCGGCATGGTCTGAAAGGATAGGTTCTGCCCCATTGGCGTCCTCAGCATCACAGTAGCGTTTGGTGGTATGTTTTTTGTTCCCAGTGTTTTTATTCTTTATATTTTTTTGTTATGGTTAATTAAGGATAAACAGAAGAACAAAACCTACCAGGTAAGCTTGCTGGCCCTTTGGACAAGCACTTTGTCCCACAGTTCAGTCTTCACCAGAAGGGGTTTCCCTCAGTTCTGGTGGAGAACCACGCCACCTTGTCCTTTTCCTCTCTTATCCTCTACTTTTGCTGGGGAGGGTTCCTCCCATCAGGATGGGTGTGTTGCTACTTATGTTACTCTTCCTAAACCTGTACAGTCCCAGGGGACTGGTGTTCTTCTCGATTCCCCAAATGTGGTACCGAGGATGAGATAACTTTGAAGGATGTTTAGGGGGCCAGTTAAGAGTACAGATGTAAAGTTAAGGATGTGACCATAGAACTTGTGTACTTTCTCTCAAGAAACCAAAGTAATTGTGGAGTTTTGATTGTAAATTTTCTTTACTGGATACAGGTTAAGCTAGATTCTCTTGCGCAAACGGTTAACGTAGCTAAAATGAAAGATTCCTTGGTTTTATATGCTAAAGTGGAGGCGCTCGAAAATTCACTTCGGGCATGTAATTTGAGATTTCTAAACTTTCCGTGAATGTATCTTTATCACCAGAAATTCTTTTGAAAAAATACCTGAAAGATGTTTTGGCTATATCTGATCCTACTGAAGTAGTTCAAGTGTACTACCTTCCCTATCGATCTAAAAAGTTAATCCCAACGAAGTGGGTATGGATGTCGTAGTACTTTCTGTCAAAATCTCACCGCCTTTTTGGAGGACTCCTATGGATGTAATTTCTTCTCGTTCCACGCTACTGGTTACCTTTGTTTCTGAATCAGTTAAAATTTGTTTTCTTAAAGCTTTCTTTAAAAACAAGAAAGTTCAGTACTGTGGTCAGCGTCTAAATATTTTTCGAGATGGAACGCGTAGCACTCGGCTTCGGCAGAAACAATTTCTTGATTTGAAGCCCCAGGTTTTGGCCTTAGGGGCAACCTTTTACTTACGTTTTCCCTGTAAATGTATTGCTACCCTTTGGGGTGATGCATACATTTTTCAGGATGTTTCCCATCTTTAAAAATTTCTTTTAGAGCAGGAGGGTTCTGTTGAGGTGGTTAATAGTTAAGTAATGCCTCCTGATTTGGCTTAATTGCCAATTTTCTTTTGTTATTATGGTAAAGTGATCAATTCTGGTTCTCTAAATGTGGGCTTCTCAATGAATATTGTATTTAGTACTAGTTCTGTGTATTTTGCTATCCTGGAATATTTCTTTGTTTATTTGGCTTTATATAACCTAAAATCTTATAAATAAATTAAATAAATAAAAAAGAATCATCTGCCTTAATCTGGCCACGCATTTGCCCACTGTAGGCAGTTCTATCCGCTTCCATTGGTATGTTATTTCACACCTGTGCTAAAATACATTTTTATCTGTCGCCTACTTTCCCTTGGCGAGTGGTGTTTCCACAAGGACTAATAAATATAATTTGGGGTCCAGCTCCAACTTCAAATCAAAATTCTATTTAATCATAGTCTTAATAGACCTCCAACATGCAATGATTTTTCACAGCTCCACTAAACGTGAAAAAAAGGAGCCAGTGGCCCTGCAACACTTAACAGATATCAATGAAAACATTCTACCTAGCCTAATCGGAGTAAGAGACTATCTCATTAATAGTTTGACAATTTTCTCATATGGAAATATAGATGGAGGCACACTTGATTTGATCGAAGATGAGTTTCTACTTTTTTACCTTGATCTCAGTACCCAAGCCCCTTTCCCAGGCCTCCATATATTTAAAATTTCACAAACTTTGGAGCCTGCACCGCTCAATAAAGAGCACAGATGAGACCCCTAGATCTCTCCTCCTCAAACCAGAAAACCTCCAGGTCCAAGCAATCTTCCCAGATCCTATCCCTTCTGGGTTTCCCTTTAAAAAAAAATGGATTACTTGGGTGTAATTTACTAATTTATAAAGATTTGTATCCCACCTTATCCTTCAATCAAAGTGGTCACAATACAAAAGGAGGGTTACAAATAACATAGGGTAAATAAGACTAACAAACTAAGACAAATTAATGTAATAAAATGGACCTATTGGTAAAAACTATTGATTTCAAATCATAAGTTTCAGCAAATAGCAGGGTCTTCAAGGCCTTGCGAAAATCTTTAATATCAATCATAATCCTGAGGTCCATTGGGAGAGAGTTCCAAAGTTTGGAAGCCAGTAATGAAGGAGCTCTTTTTGAAATTGTTTGTTTAGTCTTACAGTATCCAGTACCAATTATGTAGTCATTATTGGTGCTGCTTCTTCTTGGTCTACTGATAACAACTCTAGCTATAATATTTTGTAATGCATCTGCTGACAGGTGATTGTAAATCCTAAAAATAATTAAAAGTGTCTTGAATTTAGCCCTGACACTTACTGGAAGCCAGTGTAACTGTTGTAGGACAGGGGAGATATGATCCGTTTTTTGCTGAACCAGTAATAATGCGTGCAGCAGTATTCTGAACCATCTGGAGAGGGTGTAGAGTTAACTGAGGAAGGCCTTGATAAAGCAGATTTCCGTAATCTAGGAGGGGGGTGATGAGAGCCTGATAAACGGTACGGAAGTGGTCTTGATGGAGTAATGGTTTTAGTTTTCTCACAATCTTTAGACGATGATAGGCCTTGTTAACCGTTTTAGCAATGTGAGATTTAAGGTTCAATGCCTTATCCAAAATTATGCCAAGGTATTTGATTTAGTTTTTAACTATGATGGATCTACCTAGTAAATCAATAGTATTTGGAGGAATGAAATTAGGGTTCCTAGTAACAAACATTGTTTCAGTTTTGTCATAATTAAGCGCAAATAAAGTAATGAAAATAGTCAGAATCCTTAAAGTCATATTCTTCCTTAAGTTCCTCAAAACTTTACAAATTCACCTCATCCAAGGAATTCATAGAAGCAACCTAATCTCTCCCACCTAGGAAATACAACCCCACCCCTCCCCTCTCTGAGAAAAATCCTTCCGTAATTCTCAATGAATTAAACAAGGAAAAGGAATCTCAGCTACCCTCCCTTTTGCGCAGGGTATCTCAAATTGACAGCATGGGCTCAAAGGGATTATATCCTCCTCCCCTGCTTAGAGTGTTGTACTTCCAAGGCAAATACCACAATGGGCAACTTATATAGCATGCTTGCTCCAGCTGTAAAGCACAGTTACTTACCTGTAACAGGTGATCTCTGGGAACAGCAGGAATTAGTCCTCACATATGGGTACGTCGGTACCGACGGAGCCTGCGCGGGAACGCTCCCCAGCTTCCCAAAAAGGAAAGCTTTTGGGAGCATCCCACAGCGCCTGCGCGCTGCCTTCCCGCCTTTCCTAGCCAACTCTCCTCAGTTCGAGTTTAAAGCTGAGACAATAGAGAGAGAGAGGAAAGGAAAGAGAGAGAGAGATACAACTCCGAGGGGAGGTGGGAGGGTTGTGAGGACTAATTCCTGCTGTTCCCAGAGATCACCTGTTACAGGTAAGTAACTGTGCTATCTCCAGGAACAAGCAGGAATGAGTCCTCACATATGGGGACTCCCTAGCTAAGATGCCCGGGAGATCCCCAAGGGTATGAGACCCTTAAGGGTTCCTCGTCTTCCTATGGATCTCAGGCATCCATTCAGGGAAGGAGGGCAGGAGTTGTTCAAGAATGGAACAGGTGTTTGAGGACAGCCTGACCAAACAAGGCATCCCGGCGGGAGTCCTTGTCCAAACAGTAATGGGCTGTGAAGGTATGAAGCGAGGCCCAGGTGGCTGCTCGACAGATCTGATCGATGGAGACAGAATGAAGATGAGCCATAGAGGTGGCCATGGCCCTCACATTGTGAGCTGTGACATGGCCCTCCAGAGAAAGGTTCTTACTCTGGTCAGCAAAAGAAATACACTGAGCAATCCAATTGGACAGTGTTCTTTTAGAGACTGGAAGTCCTAAATGAGAAGGATCAAAAGCAACAAAAAGCTGGGAAGACTTTCTATGTTGCTGTGTCCTGTGCAAGTAAAAAGCAAGAGCTCTTTTACAATCTAGAGTATGAAGGTTCCTCTCTGCACTGGATGCATGAGGAGCTGGAAAAAAGACAGGTAAATACACCTCTTGATTAAGATGAAAAGGTGAGACCACTTTAGGCATAAAGTGAGGATTTGTCCTGAGGACTACCTTATCATGATGGAACCTTGTATAAGGTGGATTAGCCAACTAAGGCCTGCAGTTCACTGATGCGGCGAGCAGAAGTGACTGCAATAAGGAAAATAACCTTCCAGGAAAGAAATTTCAAGGAGGTAGTGGTTAAGGGTTCAAAAGGTGGCTTCATAAGCTGACCAAGAACCAAGTTTAAGTCCCATGCCACCGGGGAAGGTCGAATGGGAGGTTTTGTTAAAGTTAGGCCTCTCATGAATCTTGCAATAAGAGGATGAGAGGAAATAGGTTGTCCACTGAGGGGTTTAAGTGATGCTGCAATAGCACTCAAATGGACCCTTACTGAATTTGTTTTAAGGCCTGCATTGGAGAGATGCAGGAGATATTCTAATAGAGAAGTCAGGGGAAGTGCCAAAGGGTCAAGACCCTTTTGAGCACACCAAATGGAAAATCTTTTCCACTTAAAAGCGTAGGAACGCCTAGTGGAAGGTTTTCTGGAAGCATGGAGGATATCCTTCACTTGCTGAGAAAGATTGAAGTCTTCAAGGTCTAGGCCTTCAGTAACCAAGCTCTGAGGTGAAGGGACTTGGGGTTTGGGTGCCACAAAGTCCCCTCCTCCTGAGAAAGAAGGTCTGGAGCAGCTCCCAAGTCCAGGGAGGGGGCTTGGGAGAGATGCAGAAGTAGAGGGTACCACACTTGGCGTGGCCAACGTGGAGCTATGAGGATCCCTCTGAAGTTTGAACAGAGTCTTGGGAATCAAAGGAATGGGTGGAAAGGCGTACAGGAAGTGCTGACCCCAATGAAGGAGGAAGGCATCCTTGGCCAGAGCTCCCTGACACGGAATTCTGGAACAGAACCGGGGAAGTTTGGCATTCCACAGACTTTCAAAGAGGTCTATGTCCGGGGTTCCCCTTTCCTGGAATATTCTGAGTACCTGATCCATGTGCAGGGACCATTCGTGTGGAAGCAGAACTCGACTGAGTCTGTCTGCCCAAGAGTTTTGGATTCCTGGGAGGTATACTGCCAGGAGATGGATTTGATGCTTTCTGGCGAAGGCCCATAATCTTAGAGCTTCGTTGCAAAGCGACAGAGAGCCAGTTCCTCCTTGCTTGTTTATGTAAAACATGGCTACTTGATTGTCCGTATGAATGAGGACGGTCTTGTAGCTGAGGAGGGTATGAAAGACCTTGAGAGCTAGGAACACTGCTCGCAGTTCCAAGTGGTTGATATGAAGAGAGGTCTCCTGTGGAGACCAAGTGCCTTGGGTGGAGAGGTCTTGTAGATGAGCTCCCCAACCTGTTTGGGAGGCATCTGTTGTGAGGGTTGCTTGGGGTAACACAGGTTGGAAGCGGGACCCCAGCAACAGATTTTGAGTTGACATCCACCATTGGAGAGACCAAAAGAGATGTTTGGAGGTTGCTATTTGGTCTGAGAGAGCTCCTGATGCTTGAGTCCACTGTGTGGACAAAGTCCATTGAGCTGCTCTCATGTGTAGGCAAGCATAGGGCACCACATGCACTGTGGAAGACATGTGGCCTAGTAGTTGTAGCATCTCCCGGGCAGTTAAGTGGCTCTTTGACTGAATCTGGGAGGCTAACTGCACTAGACGTTGGCAACGAACCTGAGGAAGGTAGGCTCTTGCAGTAGTGGTGTCCAACCAGGCCCCTATGAATTCTAGGGACTGAGTAGGGGTGAGCTGAGACTTTGGGAGGTTTACCACAAGTCCCAGATACTGCAGAATGCGCCTGGTGCGGTCCAGGGAACCTTGGGCTTCTGACTGAGATGGAGCTCGGATGAGCCAGTCGTCCAGGTATGGGAAGACAAATATTCCCAGAGTGCGTAGAAATGCAGCAACTATTGCCATGCATTTGGTGAACACTCTTGGAGCAGAGGCTAGACCGAAAGGAAGCACTCTGTATTGGTAATGTTTTCCCTGGAACAGAAAACGTAGGAATTTTCTGTGGGATGGATGATGAGTATATGAGTGTACGCATCCTTGAGATCTAGAGAACAAAGCCAATCCTGACTCTGCAGGTATGGAAGGAGAGTGCCTAAAGAAAGCATCTTGAACTTCTCCTTGCATAGGAATTTGTTCAATTCTCTGAGATCTAGAATGGGTCTGTAACCCCTGTTTTCTTTGGGATGAGAAAATAGGGGGAGTAAAACCCTGACCCTTGTTGAAGAAGCGGAACTGCTTCTATGGCCCTCTGGGCCAGAAGGGTAGTCACCTCCTGATCCAGAAGGTCGAGGGATGTGGGAGAATTGAAGTGTCTCACCCTGGTGTAGGGAGGAAGGTCTGAGAAATGAAGTTTGTAGCCCTCTCTTATGATAGAGAGGGTCCACTGCTCTGATGTGATTTGCTCCCATCTGGGAGCAAAATGAGCTAACCTTCCTGGAATGGTGAGAGGCTCTGGTTGTTGTAGAGCCAGAAAGGTTAAGTTCTCTAGTATCAAGTCAAAATCCCTGAGGGGGTTGGGACTGCTGAGTTGTAGCAGCCCCTGCAGGTTTAGGCCTGGCCTGTTTAGGTTGCTGACGCTTAGTAGCAAAGCGACCTGTAGAAGACTGTTGACCAGAAGTGGAAGGAAATCTGCCCTTTTTGTAAAAAGACTTTTTAAAAGATTTTTTCTTGGCTGGAGTGGAGGTAGACTTAGAAAGTCTATCCAGAGCAGCATTTTCTGCATCCATTTGAGTGGCTTTAATTTGCCACTCTTTGCCAAATAGATTTTCACCTGTACAGGGCAGATTTCCTAACCCATCTTGAACCCAGGGTTCTAGATCAGAAGCCTGGAGCCAAGCAATTCTACGAGCAGCTATAGCAATGCCTGAGGCTCTGCTGGCACCTTCAAAAGAATCAAAGGCTGCCCTGTTGGAAAACTTTGAAATGTCTTGAGTATGCTTAAGCCAAAGAAGGAACTCATCCCTTTTATCCTCTGGAATAAAAGGGAGAAAGTTGTGCAGCTTTTCTGCAACTTCCTTCAGAAACATACCCATATAAAGGCTATATGAATTGATTCTGGCAATAAGCATGCTAGCTTGGAAGATTTTCCTACCAAAAGCATCCAAGGTCCTGCTTTCTCTTCCTGGAGGAGTAGAAGAGTGTCTTTTGGTACTCTTTATCCTCTTCATAGCTGACTGCACCACAATGGAGTGGTGAGGAAGCTGAGTTTTTTGAAATCCAGGAGAAGAAGGGACACGGTACATAGTGTCCAATCTACGAGTATGAGGAGAAAGGGTGAGAGGAGTCTCCCATAATTCAATCAAATGTTCTTGAAGAATTTCATGAATTGGCAAGGTGACTGCCTCTCTGGGAACCTTAGAGTATCCCAAAATATCTAATTTTTTTGCTCTAGGTTCTTTTTCAGAGGTTACTGAAATAGAGAGTCCTTTAGCTACTTCTATTATGAAGTCTTGAAAGGACAAATCCTCTGGAGGAGACATTCCCTTTTTGGAGAAGAGGGCTCCTCAGGAAGGGTGATAGATACTTCAGGAGACTCATCCGATGAATCAGAATCATCAGAAGAATCGAAGTATCGTCTGCTCGATTCCAAAGATCGATAGGCGTATCGATCGGTACCGACATCGGGTGTTCCCGGTACCGGATCGGTACCGAGAAAGAGCCCAGGACAGGGAGCCAGAATCGGTATCCTGGCCGATGTCGATGCAGTCGGTCCCAGTATCGAAGTTGGTACCAGTGCCGGCGCCGGTACCAACAACGGAGCTTGTTGCGGTACCGTCGGCATCGCAGCCTTAATGAAAGCCAGTATAGCCTTCTGCATGGATTGCACAGTGTGATCCATGGACGCCACGACTGCCTGGATGTCGGTACCGGGAGATTGTGCCGGTACCCCAGAGCAGTCTAACAGGTGATCGGTCGAGGCCGTGCCATCGATGGCAACCTGTAACCCCATAGGAGGAGCTTTGGAAGCCGGAGCTTCCCACCGGGGTTGTTTGGCTGGGGCAGGATCCTCGAGGGCAAGCCCGGAGGCATCTCGATGCTTAGAGGGAGATTTGCCCTTCGAGGACCTGCTAAAAGTATGTTTGGTTACCTGAGACCCATCAGGAGAGGAAGACCTGGAAGATGTCGATGCCACTGCCGGTGCATCCGTGGGAAACAGCACATGGAGCTTGGCTGCCCGGTTCTGTAACCCTCGTTTAGACACTAGAGAACAGGACTGGCAATCCGGGATGGAGTGTTCAGGCCCCAAACATTTCAGACACCATTCATGGGTATCTGTGACAGAAATTGTACCGCTACACTTAGTGCATTTTTTGAACCCGGAGGCTGGTTTTTCCATGAGGGAAAAATTTCTTGTGGGCCTGGAGGCCTAAGAAGAAAAATACACCAAATGAGGAAAATAGTTTTTTGGTTTTTTTTGTAAAGAAAAGAAAAGAAAAGACCGGCGGTACCGGTTCGGCGTCGGGGAAGGAAGACACGCGACCAAAGAAATAAATTAAAATAAAGAACTTCTTCAGTGGTGACAGGAACACGACCTGCTGGCTCCGCGGAAAAGAAGAACTGAGGAGAGTTGGTTAGGAAAGGCGGGAAGGCAGCGCGCAGGCGCTGTGGGATGTTCCCAAAAGCTTTCCTTTTTGGGAAGCTGGGGAGTGTTCCCGCGCAGGCTCCGTCGGTACCGACATACCCATATGTGAGGACTCATTCCTGCTTGTTCCTGGAGATAAATGTTTTTCTCTCTTTCACCCACCTCCTGCCAGTTCAGGAGATGGTGAAGTTGGACTGCCCAGTAATATGTTTTAAAATCTGGCACACCCAATCCCTCTAATCCTCTTGGGTAGTGTATAATAGTACTAGTCATGTGCAGTGGGTTCCTTTTCCAGTTAAATTGAAATACCTTTCTCTATGAAGTCTGCATCTCTCTCATGAGAATAACTATGGGCAAGGCCTGAAAAAGATAGAGCAGCCTCGGCAGGATGTTCATCTTTACCAACACCACCCTACCCAGCCAAGATATTTTCATAAGAACATAAGATATGCCATACTGGGTCAGACCAAGATCCATCAAGCCCAGTATCCTGTTTCCAACAGTGGCCAATCTAGGTCATATATACCTAACAGTTTCCACAAAAGACACAGGTTCCACAATGCTTGTACTGGGTCAAGATTTGATACCCTGGGTCCCTTCTTAATAATAATGGTTTATGGACCTTTCCTCCAGGAACTTGTCCAAACCTTTTTTAAACCCAGCTACACTAACAGTCTTTACTACATTATCCGGTAACAAATTCCAGAGTTTGATTACACATTGAGTGAAAAAATATTTTCTTTTATTAGTCTTCTCTATATTCTGATAACGTAAACAATCAATCTACGTTTACCCATTCCACTCCATTCATTAATTTATCGACTTCTATCATATCTCCCCTCAGCCGTCTCTTTTCCAGGTTAACGAGCCCTAACCTTTTTAGTCTTTCTTTATAGAGGTATCCTTCCATCCCCTTTACCATTTTGGTGGCTCTTCTCTGAACCTTTTCTAATAACGCTATATCCTTTTTAAGATACGGCGACCAGAAATGCACACAATATTTAAGGTGCTGTCTCACCATGAAACGATATAGAGGCATTATAATATCCTTTGTTTTATTTTCCAGTCCTTTCCTTATGATACCTATCATTCTATTTGCTCTCTTGGCCGCCGCTGCACACTGGGCCCATTTATTTATTTATCTGTATTTATTAGCGACTTTCGTGAATCAAAGCGGTTTACATAGAACTAAAACAATACATTGAAACAGAGTAAATGGAATTATACATTAAACATTTAATAATTTTTCATGCATTAACAAGTAACTTGGGGAGAAACGGGGGAGGAAAATGTAACTTATCAACTTTTAATGTCCTCTCATAATTATTTATATGGATGCGTCAATCACAATGGTAATGTTATGATATTGGTAGTCTGAGAGTGAAAGTCTCTTTTACAATAACTTTGTAAGGAGTGGCTTTTTTTTAATATTTATATTTTTATTCAACACTTTTCATCTTAACATCCGAACAGACATACTTCCCCTTCCTTACATCAATTTCTGCAATATATTCAATTACATATATCCCCCCCCCCTTCCCCAACGCCTACCCGATTCCCCCTTATACCAAGCTGCCCGACCTGGCCCCTTCCCACCCCCCTTTTAAACCCATTCTCCCCCACCCCCTTCCCCCCTTAAGATCCTCCCCGCCCCCCAACCCCTTAGTATCCTTTGTTAAATAGATCAGCACCTTGCTCTTTTGCTTTTCAAATCTATCCATCTTTTGCCGACGAGCGGCCGTTAGTTTTTCCATTAGATATATTTGCCATAATCTTTCCACGCAATGCTCCACCCTCGGGGCATCCCTTTGTTCCCATCTATATGCCACCTCGCAGCGGGCCGTACACTCAAGCATGCCATTATTTGCTGCCTTTCTCTTTCTGGCCCTCCTTCACGCCACCATCCCATCAGGAACCCACTTGGGTCCAATGACACCTCCCCCCCCCTACCACCTCCCCTATCCACCCCCCTGATCGCCTCCCAATACCTCTGTATCTTGGGACAGGACCACCAAATGTGGTAGAAGGTGCCCTCCTCCCCACACTCTCTCCAGCACATTTTAGATGTTCCAGGGAACATCTTATGCAAACGTATGGGCGTGTAGAACCATCTCATAACCACCTTGTACCAATTTTCCCTAATAGCTACTGACAGTGGTAGACACCGAAACTGATCAAAGATATTTTTCCACTGCCCCTCCTCCAGTTCCCTCCCTAGATCCCCTTCCCATTCTACCATATATCTATGTTTGCTTTCCCGTGGCCCCTGTATCGCCTTGTACAGCACCGAGGTTAGGCCCAGTGAGGTCTTCTTACCATACCATATCACTTCCAATGGTGTATAATCCTGCTCCAGTCCTTCCTTCCACAATTTCTGTCTAAGAATAATGCGCCACCTGCCCATAGTAGAACCTATCCCCCCTCCCTCAACCCATATTCGTCCTTCAGACCTTCAAAGGGGACCCATTCCCCACCATCCACAAACTGGTAAAACCACTTCAACCCCCCTTCGGTATCCTCCCACTTCTCTCCCGGGGCGGAACTCCTCTGTATGACACATCTCCCTCATCAAAGAGAATTGGGCCCCCCATCCCTTTCTTTCCAAGCCCCTAATTTTGTCCCACTCTTGAAGCACATGGTTTACATATGGATTATCCCGTACTTTTGCTCCTCTCTCTCCCCTCCCCCCATCCAGGGAAGACAGGCCAAGGACTTCCCCCCTCCATACTCAGCCTCCATCACCACATAGCTCTTCCTCTCTCCCCCTTCCCGCCAATCCATCACATGGTGAGCCTGGGCCGCCCAGTAATATGCTTGCAAGTTTGGCAGCCCCAGCCCCCCTCCTCCCTCCACCTATACATCACAGCCCGTGTTATCCTAGGTGGCCTTTTCTTCCAGATATATTGGTTCACCCTCCTCTGTATCCCTCTCAAATGGGTCCCTGGGATGGCCACTGGTAACGCCTGGAAGTAATACAACACTCTCGGTAGCACATTCATTTTTACCGCCGCTATCCTACCCAGCCACAAAATCTCTGATCTTGCCCACCTCTGCAAATCCTGTCCCTATCTCCTTCCACAATTCGCTATAGTTCGCCCCATATATTCCCTGTGGCTGAGGCATTATATTAACCCCCAAATATCTAATAGCCTTCTCTGCCCACTTAAAGGGGCATTCTTGCTTCAGCCTCTCCAACGTTGTCTTGAGTAGGTTAATATTTAGAGCCTCGGTTTTGTCCGGGTTCATTTTGAATCCTGAGACGTCTCCATATTTTCCCAACTGCTCCATAATCTCTGGTAAGGACTCTTCCGGCCGAGACACCACCATCAATACATCATCTGCAAATAAAGATATCTTGTGGTGTTGTCCCCCTCTCTTCAACCCACTCACCCTTCCATTTCCCCTTATTGCTCGCGCCAGAGGCTCTATTGCAATACCAAACAATATCGGAGACAGGGGACATCCCTGGCGCGTCCCCCACTCTAAATCCAGGGCAGCGGTATACCTCCTATTAATCTTTACCCTCACTTTGGGGCCTCTATATAGGGCTTGTACCCATTTCATATACTTGGGGCCTATACCCATCTTTCTCATTACTAGAAGTCCCAGTCCACCCTGTCGAATGCTTTCTCAGCATCCACCGACAGTAACATTGCCTCTTCCCCCGGTTCCCGCACTCCCCAAACTGCTTCTAGCACCCTCTTTATATTATCAGAAGCTTGTCGCCCCATTATAAACCCGGTTTGATCTACCCCTATCAATCCTGGCATCAGCTTTGCCAACCTATTAGCCAACACCTTAGCTATGATTTTCACATCTACATTTAGCAGAGAGATAGGGCGGTAAGACCCACATTGTAGAGGATCCCTCCCCCCCTTTAACAATACTGTAATCCCCGCTGTAAGCATCTCCGACAAGAGGTGCCCCTCTTCCAGCTGTATTCCATTGACCACCCTTAGTAGCCCCTCCACCAGGTCCTCCCCAAATGTTTTGTAGAAGGCCCCTATCAGCCCGTCTAACCCCGGGGCTTTCCAAGGGGGCAAGTCCTTAAGTGCCTGCTCCACTTCTTCCCTTGTTATATCTCCCTCCAGCACCTGTCTTTCCATCTCCTCCAACCTTGTCAGCTCTATTCCCTTTAAGTATTCCTCCCCCTGTGCTAGAGTCCCTCCCTTCTTCCGCTTATACAGCTCTCGATAGAATTGGCAAAATTGTTCCCTGATTTGCTTCTCAGTTCTTAGGGTCTCTCCATTTGCCCCTGTTAGCCCCACGATAGCCGCCTGGGCCTCTCTCTTTCTCAGCTTGCTTGCCAACAATCTCCCCGCCCTGTCCCCCCACTCATAATAATACTGTTTCAATGTATTCAACTTAAACCCAATCTCTTCGACCTGTATTTTATGCAGCTCCATCCTGAGATGGTTTACCTTTTTGAGGTCCTGCCAATTGCCCCGTTCCCTATAGCTCACCGCCACTTGCTTTATCTTTTTTTGCAAGGTGTCCTCCTGTGCAAGCCTTTGCTTTTTATACCTGGCTGCCCACATCACTAACCGCCCCCTCACCACTGCCTTCATTCCTTCCCATACACTTACATACCTCACTTCCTCTGTATCGTTTATCCTCCAATACTCCTGGAGGCATGTTTTAACATCCTTTACTACTTCCTCTTTTTTAAATAAACTTTCATCGAGTCTCCAAAATCTTATCCCCCCTCCCCTCTAGTATATCCTATTCCCACCCACGTTGGTGCATGGTCAGACCAGGTAATGTTCCCTATCTCAGCTTCCTGTATCTTGGAATCCCACCAATGGTCCATCAAGATGTAATCAATTCTACTATAACTATCATGTGGCTTTGAGTAAAAGGTGTATTCCTTGCACCCCCCATGCTGCTGTCTCCACATATCCCCTAGGTGGTGCCTCCTCATAATTCGCTTCAACAGCCCTCTTACTTTATTCTTACCATCTCCTCCCTTAGCCTGCCGATCCCACTGCGGGTGAAGGGCCAGATTGAAGTCTCCCCCCAGAATAAGCCTCCCATGTGCATGTTGGGCCAGTAATTCGTACACCCCTCTCCATAACTGTACCTCTCTCGTTCGGTGCATATACATTAACCATAGTGACCTTTTCCCCCTGCCACCCCCCCCCCCCCCCACGAATCAATACCCTACCCTCTTTATCCCTTGCTACCTTACTCACCCTGAAGGAGCTATCCTGCCTTATCAGTATAGCTACCCCCCCCCCTTTTCTTACTCGCCTCCTCCCCCCTTATACCCCCCCAAAGTACTGGTGTGGATATGTCACATTTCTCAACAACCCCTCATTCTTTCTCCTCAGATGGGTCTCTTGCACCATCACTATCTCCCATCCCAGTCTAACCACTTCTCGAAATAGCTGGTGTCTTTTGCGTGGATTATTTAATCCTTTAGTTTTGATTAATCCTATCTTTCCCATCGGGTCCTTATACTCCCCCATAACTTTCCCTGCCTACCCTCAGCTGTACCCACCCTGCAGGTAAACCCTTCCCCCACCCCCTCCCTCCCTCCCCCCACCCCATTCCTGTATTACCACTCCCTCCAGAGTAATCGGATCGCTTCTGGTGATTCCCCCTGGGCGCTCGCTCTCCATTCCCTACCCCCTCCCCCCCCCCCCCGTTTATTTCCCTCACCCTTTCTTTTTCCCCTCCTTTTTTCTCCCCCTCTTGTATATATCTATATCTATATCTACGAGGGCCATTTTTTTTTCAACCTCCGATCGCTCCGTGCAGACGCTACGCGGGCAGCAGAAAGCGGGCATGCGCTGTAGGCGACTGCGCAGCTCTTGCACTACACACTCCGCCATTGTTGACATTCAGGCGTCAGTCGGCGTTGTGCTACAGCCACGTAAACATGTCCACCATGATTGATGCTCCCTCCAAGTGTGAATTGCGAAGTGTGATTCGTTTTCTACAGGCTGAAGGCAGCCACCACCGACGCCTGCTCTCCCCCCAGGGGGATCGAGCCCTCCGGCCAGCAGCTCCGGTGGCCATCTTCCAGGCAGGCTACCCAATCGGGGCAGCTGCCTGCAACATTTAAAAGCGAGCGCCAGCAGGCGCGGGAGAACAGCCGGCAGCCACCACCGACGCCTGCTCTCCCCCCAGGGGGATCGAGCCCTCCGGCCAGCAGCTCCGGCGGCCATCTTCCAGGCAGGCTACCCAATCGGGGCAGCTGCCTGCAACATTTAAAAGCGAGCGCCAGCAGGCGCGGGAGAACAGCCGGCAGCCACCACCGACGCCTGCTCTCCCCCCAGGGGGATCGAGCCCTCCGGCCAGCAGCTCCGGCGGCCATCTTCCAGGCAGGCTACCCAATCGGGGCAGCTGCCTGCAACATTTAAAAGCGAGCGCCAGCAGGCGCGGGAGAACAGCCGGCAGCCACCACCGACGCCTGCTCTCCCCCAGGGGGATCGAGCCCTCCGGCCAGCAGCTCCGGCGGCCATCTTCCAGGCAGGCTACCCAATCGGGGCAGCTGCCTGCAACATTTAAAAGCGAGCGCCAGCAGGCGCGGGAGAAACAGCCGGCAGCCACCACCGACGCCTGCTCTCCCCCAGGGGGATCGAGCCCTCCGGCCAGCAGCTCCGGCGGCCATCTTCCAGGCAGGCTACCCAATCGGGGCAGCTGCCTGCAACATTTAAAAGCGAGCGCCAGCAGGCGCGGGAGAACAGCCGGCAGCCACCACCGACGCCTGCTCTCCCCCCAGGGGGATCGAGCCCTCCGGCCAGCAGCTCCGGCGGCCATCTTCCAGGCAGGCTACCCAATCGGGGCAGCTGCCTGCAACATTTAAAAGCGAGCGCCAGCAGGCGCGGGAGAACAGCCGGCAGCCACCACCGACGCCTGCTCTCCCCCCAGGGGGATCGAGCCCTCCGGCCAGCAGCTCCGGCAGCCATCTTCCAGGCAGGCTACCCAATCGGGGCAGCTGCCTGCAACATTTAAAAGCGAGCGCCAGCAGGCGCGGGAGAACAGCCGGCAGCCACCACCGACGCCTGCTCTCCCCCAGGGGGATCGAGCCCTCCGGCCAGCAGCTCCGGCGGCCATCTTCCAGGCAGGCTACCCAATCGGGGCAGCTGCCTGCAACATTTAAAAGCGAGCGCCAGCAGGCGCGGGAGAAACAGCCGGCAGCCACCACCGACGTCTGCTCTCCCCCCAGGGGGATCGAGCCCTCCGGCCAGCAGCTCCGGCGGCCATCTTCCAGGCAGGCTACCCAATCGGGGCAGCTGCCTGCAACATTTAAAAGCGAGCGCCAGCAGGCGCGGGAGAACAGCCGGCAGCCACCACCGACGTCTGCTCTCCCCCCAGGGGGATCGAGCCCTCCGGCCAGCAGCTCCGGCGGCCATCTTCCAGGCAGGCTACCCAATCGGGGCAGCTGCCTGCAACATTTAAAAGCGAGCGCCAGCAGGCGCGGGAGAACAGCCGGCAGCCACCACCGACGTCTGCTCTCCCCCCAGGGGGATCGAGCCCTCCGGCCAGCAGCTCCGGCGGCCATCTTCCAGGCAGGCTACCCAATCGGGGCAGCTGCCTGCAACATTTAAAAGCGAGCGCCAGCAGGCGCGCCCGCGCTCTGCGGGCCCGCGCCTCAGGGCCTCGCCAGAGGGCCCTTTGGCGTGGCCCTTAGGCGGGGACCAAAGAAGGGGCACTAGAAGACTACTGCATGACAAACAGCTCCAGGCGGAACACTCATACAGCAATCCCATCCAGCCACGAACAACAACGCTGGTCAGTAACCTTGAACTAATACATTCTGATCTGCCAAGATCACATTTGAACAGCATTAAATGACGTGACACTTTCGATGATCTATTGTCAGGCTACTCACAAAGTCACCTCTAGCCTTTTAAACTATGCCGTATCATCTCAGTATTGCTAGTTTCCCTGCTTGAATGTCAATATATTCTGCAAGCCTATAATTTTCTGCACTGTCTGTTTTGTACTACAAGCCTATAATAGTTTGTACTGTCTCTAGATTGCACATCTCACCAAATTAGACAATGCCACAGCATGTAAACTATGTCAACATAGTCTGCTAGCCTGTAATATTTGTTGTACCCTCTCAGTATTGCAAGCTTCCCAACTTGAATGTCAATATAGTTGCTAGCCTGTAATATTTCTTGTACCACCCCAAGACTGCACATCTCATCAAAATTTATCAAGGTCACTGCATGTAAACTGTAATTGTTCAATATTGCATCCTCGTAGAACTGCTCTCACATTCTGAAGGATACCCTCTCTATACTGTGCCTCGTATCTGCACTATCTACACCTTACTACTCCAACATCGCTCTTCACCACCTCGTAGCCACAGTCTATCGCACGTAATCCAAACCAATAGAATGGCACTCCAGGTCGCGGCCATTCTCAGCTTCTACCTTCTCACCCACTGGCTTGGAACATCCCAGGCCCTCTACACGTCACATGACAAGATTCCAATCCTGAACAGCCATGGAAAAAGATGGAATGGTCCCCCACACTTCAACCCAGGAAATGACGCTCACACGCGCCACTCCCACCTGATACATGTTGCACTCCAGATATCTAAAACACCCAGCCAGGTAAAACCTTTGAGATGCCGACCCCTAAAATGTGCCATCATCAACGCACACTCCATCCGCAACAAATGGCCTGTGATCCAAGACTGTATCTCATGTTATGACCTTGAGATACTCATGATAACCGAAACATGGCTCTCCTCTGAAGACAACGTCCTCCTTAACCAACTCCTACCCCCCAATTTCTCCATCCACACGAAACATCGGGAAAACAAAAAAGGAGGAGGGGTTCTCATAATCTCCAAATCAGACCTCAATTTCCACATTGTGGACTCCTCTAGCACAAACAACTTGGACATCCTCTCTGTTACAAACCAACAATGCTCCCTCAACTTGCTGTATAGAACACCTTCTTCTTCTCCAGATGACCTGCCAACCATTGTTGACCTTGCTACTAACACACTCAATCCCAAGAAACCAAACTGGATAATGGGTGATTTCAATCTCCCTTCTCT
Organism: Ichthyophis bannanicus; assembly: GCA_033557465.1. Lineage (NCBI taxonomy): Eukaryota > Metazoa > Chordata > Amphibia > Gymnophiona > Ichthyophiidae > Ichthyophis > Ichthyophis bannanicus. The sequence continues at coordinate 444,713,037 of CM066035.1, read as the reverse complement.
ACCCCAAAACCACGCAAATGCTTTCCTTGAAGCAATGGAAGACCTGGGATTCAAACAAATCATCAACGAACCCACGCATACAAAGGGGAACATTCTGGACATGGTATTTACCCCTCACCCAGTCATGATCCAAAACAACAATCCTCCAGTATCAATCGTAGAGGTACCCTGGTCCGACCACAAATTGATCATTATCCAGATACCCATCAACATTGACCAGCCAGACAGAAGTCAACACACAAGCAACACCTCTAGAGCTGCTACCAGATGCTTTCGCCCCTTCGATAGGGAACACATCCTTTCGGAGATCCCATCACTCCTCAACTATAGCTCACCAGACCTTGATGAACTAATCTCTAAATGGAACTCCAGCCTGCTTGCCTTATCACAACGCTCAAACCCGAAAAATACAGCGAGGACAAAAAATAAAAGCTCCGCCCCATGGTTCTCCCCCGAGCTACGATCCTCTCTCGCACAACTACGGAGACTTGAACGCCGATGGCGCCGATCGCGTTCAAAGGATGACCAGACTGCTTACCGCACCCACCTTGCAATACATCGTGAAACAATCACTACTAAAATGAGACAATACCATACCGACACCCTAAAAAGGTCTCTGAATAAACCACGGGACCTCTTCAACTTGGTCAAAGCCCTCTCAAAGGAACCATCTCCCGAACAACATAGCGAGATTCACCCGCATGAATTTGCCGATTACCTGCAATCCAAGATCGTGCAAACTAACAAAGTGTCGGTAATTCCATACCAAGATCCGACGGGCCTATCCCCACTGAACATACTCTACACACCACCCACTAATCTTATCCAGAACACCATAGCATCCCTTAACACCTCTACTGCTCAGACTGACCCATGTCCAGCGTTTTGGATCAAGGAGCTACGTGATGTGTTCAGCCCCGTCATCGCAAATATAATGCAGATCTCCTTCACAACAGGATACTTTCCCTCTTCACTCAAGCAGACCTCCATTAGGCCCCTACTGAAAAACCCCAAACTAGACCCCCAAAGAGTTGACTCTTATCGGCCAATAGCCAGCATCCCTCTATTAGCCAAAATAATTGAGAAAGAGGCACAACGGCAAATTCAGGACCACATTGATGCTGCTGCTCCCTTAGACAACTGTCAACATGGCTTCAGAGAACATCATGGGGTCGAGACACTACTCACTACTCTATTCAACGACATCATCACAAGAATTGACAACGTCCGTCAAGGCTGTGTGCTTATATTCTTAGATATAGCCGCAGCATTCGACTCCGTCAGCCATGAAATACTCCTTGAAAGATTGAAAGAGAAGGGAATCTGCAACAGTGCACTAGAATGGTGCAAGTCTTATCTGGATGGCAGATGGCAATATGTGAAGTCTGGATCTGAAGAGTCAACACATTTCCATCAAAAGCAAGGGGTACCCCAAGGCTCCTCACTTTCCTCCTTACTCTTCAATATTTACATGCAACCCATCTGCAATATCATAAGATCTTTCAATGTGAACTGCCTGATATATGCAGATGACATCCTCTTATACATGCCTTTCTCCACATCTCACATGGACCTGACCCCACTCACGGACTGCTTCAATGCAGTATCAACCTGGCTCCAATCACAGAACCTACGTATCCAACATAGAAAAACTGAAGTACTATTCATCACCAGAGACCCCAACTTTACTCCCCCACCCCACGTCAGTGTCAAGGAAGCCGACCTGCAGACCAAAGAGGCAATAAAATACCTGGGAGTAACTGTCGATCAACGACTGGACATGAAAAGTCATATAAGCAATATTGTCAAAGCTGTCTATTTTAAAATCCGTTCACTCAAACACCTACGCTCATTGTTGGACCCAGAGGATTTCCGAACCATATATCAAGCGCTGATCCTGCCACATTTCGACTTTGCAAATGCCATCTTACAAGGGCTTCCCCAATCCACACTAGCCCCCCTACAGTTGGCCATGAATGCCGCAGCCAGAGTCATCTACGGAGCTTCCAGAAGCGACCACGTAACGCCCATTCTCAAACAACTGCACTGGCTACCTATCCATGGGAGGATCACCTTCAAAACCCTTCTGTTAACATTCAAGGCAATCAAAGGCATCTCCTCCCCCTCACTCACGCATCTTTTCCACATGGTTCCCCCCAACAGATCTAGAAGAGCAACATCTGTCAACCTGCTAATCACACCAAAGGCATCGACAAAGTGCAACAAGACAACCACAAACAGAGCGTGCAGTTTCTATATCCCCAGATGCTGGAATGCTCTACCCCCTGACATTAGAGCCATAACCAATTTATATCAATTCAAGAAGGCACTCAAAACCTACCTCTTCATCCAATATTTCCCAGACAACCTTTGAGCCTAGATTTCCCTCTCAATAAATCACCCCTCTAGAGATGCCCCCTTACTCATGATATGATTTTACCTATCCTGCAGTGTAAATAGCTCATGTATATAGTTAACCCAGTTATCCAAGTTTCTTTTCCCTGTTCAATGTAAAACCAGACACCTTGTCGTATGGTAGTTATGTTATGATGTAAACCGCGCTGATGCCGAATAGCGCGGTATATAAGAAACTGTAATAAATAAATAAATAATAAATAAAATAGTGCTGCAGAAATCCAGCGGAGAATGAGTCGTGTGTATGGGGAAAACTTCATGAGTGATGGTGTTGGGCCAAGGACGCAAATCTGTCATTTCAGATGACCTGGTGCAACGAGTTGACAGAATGGTTAAAGAAAACCGCAGATTCACCATTACTGCTTTGTCTACGGAATTTCCAGAGGTTTCAAGGTCTGTTTTGTACTCTATTGTTACTGAACGGTTAGGCTACAAAAAAACTTTGTGCACGTTGGGTCCCAAAAATGTTGACGGACGGCCACAAAAGCGCTTTCAAACCAATGAGGACCTTCAAACCAACGTCAAGGACTATTTGAATTCATTGGCGGCAACTTTCTTTGCAGAGGGTATTGAAAAGCTTGTCCACAGATATGACAAATGTCTCAATCTCTTCGGTGATTATGTCGAAAAGTAACCGTAAGTGTAGTGGCCTAGTGGTTGGGGCAAGGTACTTCAGGCCGGAAGGTCGGGGGTTCAAATCCCACTAGAGGACAGCAACCTTGGCCCGGAAGGACTGGGGTTTCTAGTCCCACAGGTGCTCCTTGTGGTCTTGGGCAAGCCACTTAACCCTCCATAGCCCATGTTCCCTGTAAAATAGTTATCTCCAAGTTATAATGCCCTGTTCAATGTAATTTCAGTTTGTTCAATGTAAACCGCACTGATGCAGAATAGCGCGGTATATAAGAGAATGTAAATAAATAAATAAAAATAAATAAATAAAATAAAATAATAAAATTATTGTTTTATATGAACTTGTCTTTTATTTATAGCCTATCGGAGGTTGAAAAAAAAACGGCCCTCGTATATATATATATATATATATATATATATATATATTATATATATATATATATAACAGCATTTTATACACTTTTTATGCCTCTTTCCCCCTTCATATAGACAAACATTATCTTCTCCCCATCTCCATATCGCCTTCCCCCTCCCCCCCCATCCCCCTTGCTCCCCAGTCCTTCTGATGTGTTCTTCATAGGCAAGACAAAAACAAAAACCCCGGCTTTGCCCCTCCACTCTTCTCAATCTCCAGTCTCCCCCTCTGCATACTGCTGGTCTTTGCCCCTGGATAGCCTGGTTAATCGTCTGCTTTTATTCACCACTCGTTGCCACTTCATCCCTGCACTCTTTGGTGGTGGGCGCTGTTCCTTTGGCTGACTACTTGGGTGGCTCTCCGGTATATTTCACTCCCAGATCGTGGAGTATCTGCCAGGCTTCTCCTGCGTTCTGGATTCTGCGCAAGGTGCCCTGTACAGTCACCAAAAGCCCAAAAGGGTAAAGCCATTTGTATTTCCATCCTTCTCTGCGAAGCAAGGCTGTAACTCCACGCAGCTCCCATCGCCACTGTAGCGTGCCAGCTGACAGATCTTGGAAAAGCTCAATCGTACTCCCTTCCCACTTGAAAGGTCCAATTTTTCACGCTGCTGCCAGGAGCTTCTCCTTCACCTTAAAGGATCTCATACAGGCAATCACATCCCTAGGTCTATTATCTCGAATGGGGCCTAAACTCCGATGAGCTCTTTCCATTTGTATCTGCCTTTCATCCCATTTTCCAGTGGGACCCACCTCCTTCAACATCGCTCCAAACAATTGTGCCAGCATCTCCTCACAGTCCTTATATCGTTGCTCTTCTGGAATTCCCCTCACCCGCACGTTGCATCTACGTGACCTGTCCTCCAGGTCTTCTGTTTTCACCTTTAGTAGGTCCTGTGCACGCTTCAGCTCTGCCCAGCCAGTGCGCAGCTCGCCCAGCCAGTGCGCAGCTCTCCCAGTGTACCTTCTTGCTGCTCCAGCTGCTCTTCAGTCTCCTCTACTCTGCCCCCTAATTCCTTTAGGTCCTGTCTCAGGGTGCCCAGCGTCTCCTTTAGCTCCTGCTTAAATTGGCCCATTTCAGCTTTCAATTCCTCCTTAAAGTCCGTTAGCCATTCCTTCAGGCCTCCCAGCGATTCCGGATTCATGCCCGATACGCTATCCGTGTCCGCTCTCTCAGCTGCAGCCACCTCCATTTTGTCCTCATGGCCTGCTCTTCCTGTCTCCTCCGCTAGCACATAAGAGGAGTGGTATTCCGCCAGCTGCTTTTTCACCGACATCCCCTCCGCTGGCAGATACTCCCATCTGTGCCGTCCGTCTCTCGTTTGTCAAGGTGGGTTCGCTTATTTTCTTGCTTTTCTACAAAGCGCCCTGGAGCTCCCTCAGAAGGCTACCATCTCACCCCCTGATGTCACCGGAGGTCCTCAGGAGTGGCTATTTTGTAAGAGTTTTCTGTTTAGGTGATTAGTTCACCAAAGCGTTTGTTGAACAAATATGTTTTTAGTTGTTTACGGAAGGCTATTGGATCCTTGGTGGCTCTTAAAGTTTCAGGAAGGGAATTCCATAATTGTGGTGCATATAGTGAGAAAGCTATCTTGGAAGTAATGGATTTGCAATTCTTATATTCGGCTGGTATGGCGTGACCGCATCTTGAGTAATGTATGCAATTATGGTGTCTGCACCTCAAAAAAGATATAATAGCATTAGAAAAGGTACAGAGAAGGATGACCAAAATGGCAAAAGCGATGGAATAGCTCTTCCAGGAAGAAAGGCTGAAGACGTTAGGGCTCATAAGGCTGGAGAAGAGATACTTTTACTCAGTTCTCATTCTTCTCAATCTTTCTGCTGCTTTTGATACTATTGACCAGCTCCTCCTCGACACTTTATCCTCTCTTGGTTTTAGAGGCCCTGTACTGTCTTTGATCTCTTATCTCTCCAATTGCTCTTTCAGTGTTTGTTCTGGAGGTTCCTCCTCTACAGCCATCTCTCTCAGCTGGTGTACCTCAAGGGTCTGTTCTGGGCCCTCTCCTTTTCTCTCTCTATACCCAATTCCTTGGTGTCCTCATCTTTTCCCATGGCTTTCAGTACCATTTTTATGTTGGCCTCTCTCAAATCTATCCATCTATCTACACCCGACATCTCTCCTTCACTCCAAACTCGTATCTCTACTTGCTTATCTGACATCACCACCTGGATGTCTCACAGCTGCCTAAAACTGAATATGGTTAAAAAACTGAACTTATTTTTTCCTCCTTCCTCCTTTCTCTATCACTGCTGACAACACTCTTCTTCTTCTTTTCTTCAGTCCGCAACCTTGGTGTCATTTTTGACTCCTCCCTTTCTTTCTCCACACATATTTCTTTCTCTACAATATTAACGTGTCCCTTCCTCTCCGAACTACTAAGGCTCTAGTCCAGTCTTTGGTCATCTCCCATCTTGGCTATTACAACCTCCTCCTTGCTGGTCATCTCTCTCCTCTTCAATCCATCCAGAAATCTGCTGCGTGGCTAATCTTCTGCCAGCCTCGATACACTCATATAGCCCCCTCTTCTAAAATCACTTCACTGGCTCCCCCCTTCCATTTCCATATTTAATTCAAACTTCTTTTAACATATAAATTCACTCAATCTACTGTCCCTCATTACCTTTCCTCTCTTCTCTCTCCCTACAACCCTTCTCATGAACTCCGCTTCTCCTCTGGCATTATTCTCTCTATGCTCTTTTCTTCTGTAAACTTCAATCTTTTCACCTTGCTGTTCCTTATGCATGAAACAAACTTCCTCTATCTTTACATCAAGTCTCTTCTCTTCCCCTCTTCAAATCCATGCTAAAGGCTTACCTCTTTGAGGCCACATTTGGATCCTAATCCCTTGTTCTCCTTCCCTATTTGAATCCCCCTTGTTTCTCTTGTATTATTCTGTCTGCCTTGATTAGATTGTAACCTCTACGAGCAGGGACTGTCTTTTTTATATGTTTGTACAGCTCTGCATATGCCTTGTAGCGCTATATAAATGATTAATAGTAGTAATCTATAAAATCCTGAGTGAAGTGGAGCAAGATAAGTTTCACGATCCACAACAGGACAGGGCATATTATCCACACAACCAATACAGAGGGTGAGGTCGAGGACGCAGACGAGGAAATTGGAAGCTGGAGAGATCCCGCGAAAGGAGATTCTGAATAATTCATATATGGATAACGTGATTAACATCTCTGTATACACATTAACACCAGATGAGAGGTCAGTTTAAAATAAAGGATTGTCTTTTGAGCCTGTTAAAAAATCTGATCCTTTTGAAATCCAAATTGACTTGTTCAAATTCTTCCATAAAATCCGTATTAAACAATTTTTTTAAGAATCAAGAAATAGGCCCCAATGATGGGTCCATTATTTATAAAAAATCTTCCTGGATCTCTCCTGTACAAACAGATCCTATAATTGAGGATTTTGAACATGTTGTTTTACAAGTTAAACTCTGTACGAAACAAGGCCCCATATTTCACCACCTTACGAAAGGTGAAAATGAGGCTATCAAATCATTGCAGAAAAATGACAAAATTATCATTAAACCTGCCGATAAAGGAGGTGCGGTGGTTGTTCTTGATAAGAAAATGTATATTGAAGAGATAAATAGGAAAGTCACAGACAAAACATTTTATCTTCGATTGGATGCGGACCCCACAAAGAAACTGACAGTATTGATAATACTGTATTAATGGCTTTTGAAATTGGTTTTCTCACCAGAAGAGAGAAGGATTTTCTTATTGTTCAACAACCAATTATTCCAACCATATATGTCATTCCGAAAATCCATAAATCGTTAACAGCCCCCCCTGGTCAGCCAATAGTGTCAGCAATTGGATCACTTATGGAACCCATTTCACAATTTCTAGATGTACTATTCCGGCCTTTTGTAACAGCTATGTGGTCCTATGTTCGGGATTCGTCACACATTATTGAAATCTTGCCCTCTTTTCACAATCTTAGCCCTGATATCATCTTGGTGACTTTAGACATTGAGTCCTTATATACGAATGTCCCACAAGCGGAATCATTAGACATAATTGAATGGTGTTTGCTTAGTAAGGAAGTTCATAAGCGTATACCCACGGCTTTTTTAATGTCATTTAGCACATTTTGCGTTATGTGAGAACCATTTTTGTTTTAGAGAGCTTTTCTTCAAACAAATAAAAGGTGTAGCGATGGACTCGTCTATGGCCTCAGATATAACGAACCTATATATGTTTCGATTCAAAGAAAAGTTTTTAAAGGACCATGCATTTAAGGTTAATATTAAACTTTGGATTAGGTACATGATGGCATCTTTATCATATGGGATGGAAGGGTAGAAGAACTTACTAGTTTTAATATATAGATAAATGATCTGGACACTAATCTACGGTTCCAAATCACTTATGATTCTCATCAGATTCCGTATTTGGATCTAATAATTAAAAGAGAAAATAACCAATTCATCATGTCCCTATATAGGAAACCTACGTATCGCAATCAGCTTCTGCATTTTGATAGTTTTCACAACCCAGCATTGAAACGAAATTTGCCGGTGGGACAATTTTTAAGGGCTAGGAGAGTCTGCACTACAATACAGGATTTTGAAGCCTAAGCAGAGATAATGAAAACAAGTTTTACGGCTAGCCAATACCCTACAAGTCATATTAATCAGGCATATAAGAGGGCCCGGGATGCTTCTCGCGAATCCCTTTTGAAACCGCAGGGCAAAAGGAAGGATGTTGGCATAGTTTGACCCCTTCGTTATTTGGCTTTGTCACGTGAGAATACCAAAATCCTACAAAAAGAATGGCACCTTGTTCAGACGGTTCCGGGTTTTGATGGTCTACCTTTAACAGTAGCTCATAAATGTAATATTAATTTGAAAAATCTACTTGTACCATCTGAACGCAGGTTCCTTTCCAAATACAAAGGACAATTCCAATGCGGACGGTGTTCCGTCTGTACTCATGTGTTGCCAATATGGGAGTGCTTTGTGCATCCCATTACAAAAGAGAAGTTTTTGATTGATGACCGCAAATTGTGAAACTACCCATGTGGTCTATGTCATCCAATGTGCAAGCAACAAACTCTATGTAGGCAAAACCACTAGGAGTATCAGGGTTCGAATTGTAGAACATAAGAGTTGCATCAGGAGAGGAGTAGTGGACAAACCTTTAGTCATGCATTGGCAAGAACAGGTACATAGAATTGCAGATTTAAAGTTTTTTTGTAATTAAAAAGGTCAAATTGAATTGGTGTGGTGATGACATAGATAAAACTATCATGCGACTTGAACAGAAATATATTTTTAAATTGGACACCTATTCTCCAAATGGTTTGAGAATTTAGAAAAGGACCTGTCTGTTTCTTTAACCAATAAGTTATTGGTTAGTTGAGTTTCTTTGGTCATTCATATACAGGCTATGGTTTAATAATGTGCTATCTAGATGTGGAGCACTTTGGTGATTAATGAGTTATTTATTTTTAGACATTATTAGTTTTTGTGTTTTAGTTTCCTGTGTTTTTTATGATTATTAATTATGGTTTATTAATTACTTTTTTTATGTGTTTCGTAAGAGGCTTTTTAGTACACATTATGTAATAGTTGGTGTTTTTGGGCAGTTTTTATTCATGTGTGTGTGTGCAGTGCTAGGATTATTTATTTATTATGTTTTTATTTTTGATAGCAAGTGGTCATTTGTTGGTTTTATGTCCTTATGATTATCAAATCTGTTTTTACGTTTTATATGAGATGCCTTTGTTTGCATTGTATAATGGATTGCAGTTTGGAGTATTATTAGCTGGGGCTCTTTAATGTATCTATTGGACAGTCTTATAATTTGATTAGATCAGTAGTGGTTTATTTTTAATTGTATTCACTTTTTGATTTTTGATATATGGATCACATTTGTCTATAGGACTGAAATTTCCATCTGGAGCAATAAAAGCTAAAATTGCCCTTCCTTTCCATTCAATACGGCTTTTAAACTTTTTTAATAGTGCCGGCTCCTTGAGTGGATCATCTGACCGCATTAATAAATATGAATCTGTTTCTATTAGGATACAAATGTAGGGTTATGTATTCTTATGTTGTAACATTCTTTTTCGATGCCGATTCCCGTGATTCAGAGTTCGGTAGGGAGCAGTGCATCCTCCAATCAGGAGCCGACACGCGGCAACACTCCCGCGGTTTGGGTAACTTCAAAGGGCGCAAGTGCCAGCGTCCTCAGCATAGCAAATATTTTCACTTTTGCTGCATAGCGGCTTTACACGGAAAAGTTTCCTGCCTTGCAGTTATCAATTGTGTATTCATCTTCAGGTAAAGGATTCTTTTAATTATGTGTTGTTTCATAGCCCCTAAGACGAGATCAATGCATCACAAGAAATGGTAAAAGATAAAGTTTTATACTTGCGACTCATATGAAAGGCTCCTTACACATTTATAATCAGGCACTACATTACCCTCGGTTTTGTTTCTTAACCTCGCTCATGTTTTTTAACACAATATACAGTTTTTTGACACAATATACATGTTTTTGATACAATATACATGTCCTTTGATGCTTTGTAAGCACTATATTACCCCCGGTTTTGCCTCTTAATCTCGCTCATGGTTTTTAACATACCGTATTTTCCGGCGTATAAGACGACCCCCTACTTTTCCTGTTAAAATATAGGGTTTGGCCTATACTCACCGTATAAGACTACCCCTCTTCCAGCGCACACCAAAAAAAAAAAAAAAAACCATCAGATTTGATTCAAACTGTGACAAGCAGGCGGTATTTAATATAGATCTGAAGTTCTCCAGAACTATAATTCTTGAGAAAGGAGACAGCATATGATCCTTGGTGAAGTGGCTGGCGGCTGCTATCAATAAGAAGTACCGGTACACACAGGGCCGGATTTACCTTGAGTGAGGCCCTACGCCAACAAAAACTGTGGGCCCCCAGAAAAGATAAAAACGAGCACGCCGGATCAGCTGCACGCTGTTGGCCCTGACGTCATAATTAAACTGGGAATCCCAAAAGCCAAACTTGGAATGTACAACACTGTAGAAATAAAACTATACATTAATTTGCTCTTGTACTAAACAAAGCGCAGACGTTAATGATGCACATTTACCAGAGCTGACATATTCCAATTAATAAATTCAAAATAAAGAGATATTTTTCTACCTTTTGTGCATTTTTTTTCAGCTGCAATTGCTCCAGCCACTTTCTTCTGGTTTCTTCGTGTCTTCTGCTAACTCTCCATCGTCTGCTGTCCATTTGTCCTTTCTTCTCTCTTCTAGTTTTTTTCCATTCTCTCTCTACATCTGCTTTAACATACTAATCTTTCTCCTTTTGCTCTTTCCTCATTCCTATTTCATCCTCACAAATTTTACCCCTCCATCCTCAATCCCCACTTACTCTCCCAATACCCGGCCAATTGTAGATTTCTTATCCCTCCCACACAAAATATTTTTCCCTTCTCCATTTTACTCTTCCAGCCCCATCCCATTCTAATTCTCCCCCAACATCAGCTCCCTTCTAGTTCCAGCCTCACCCAGCATCCATTCCCTTCTAGTCCCTGCATCAGCCCATTTCTAGTCCTAGCTACCCATCAGCCCATTTCCAGTCCTAGCAACCCCCCAACCCAATACCAGTCCTAGCCCCATCAACCCACTTCCAGTCCTAACCCCCATCACTCCATTTTCAGTTTAAGCCCCCCCTATAACCCATTACCAGTCCTAACCCCATCAACCCATTTCCAGTCAGCCCCCCATAGCCCATTGCCAGTCCTAACCCCCCCCCATCAGCCCACAGCCCATTACCAGTCCTAACCCCATCAGCCCACCTCAAGTCCTAACCCCTCCCCATCAGCCCATTTCCTGTCCTAGCCCCCCATAGCCCATTATCAGTCCTAACCCCCACATAGCCCATTACTAGACAGCCCCCATCAGCCCATAGCCCATTACCAGACAGCCCCCATCAGCCCACAGCCCATTACCAGTCCTAACCCCATCAGCCCACCTCAAGTCCTAACCCCTCCCCATCAGCCCATTTCCTGTCCTAGCCCCCCATAGCCCATTATCAGTCCTAACCCCCACATAGCCCATTACCAGACAGCCCCCATCAGCCCATAGCCCATTACCAGACAGCCCCCATCAGCCCACAGCCCATTACCAGTCCTAACCCCAACCGCCCACCTCCAGTCTTAACCCCCCCCGCCCATTTCTAGTCCCAGCCCCCCCCCCCCCCCATCGGCTCAAGTAACATTTAATAAAAAAAATAAAACGCTGGCTACTGCCGCTGCCGCAGCATGGACTGTCCCGCGGGGCCCCCTCTGCTGAATCCCTCCCTCCCTCCGTGCCGGCTTTGAGAGGCGCGAAGGGAGAGTGTCTCCCTCGCATCTCTGTTAAAGCCGGCACGGAGGGGCTCAGCCGTCGCGGAGGGAGGGATTCAGCAGAGGGGGCCCCGCGGGACAGTCCATGCTGCCGCGGCGGCAGCTTTTTGTGGGCCCTTGCCAGCTGTGGGCCCTACGCCACGGCGTAGCTGGCTATAGGTAAATCCGGCCCTGCCAAAGCGAGACAGAGCCACATCGCAGAACGTGTACCGGCGTATAAGACGACCCCCGACTTTTGAGCATATTTTTAGGGCTTAGAAAGTCGTCTTATACGCCGGAAAATACGGTAATATATATTTTCTTGATATAATATACGTGCCCTTTGATGTTTCGCAAATTTGGCTGTCCTTTGGCTTATTTTTTGTTTAGTGAAAAGTTTCCAATGTCCCCTTTTTTTAATATATGGGGTCAGTTTTGTTTTATTAATTTTTACAGTTTTAGCAATCAATTTCCTGGTTCCACAACATACACACCTTTACAATCAAGGTTTTTATAGTACTAACGTTTAGCTTTTTAAATGATATGTTTGTTCTTGCTCACTCCTGCTTCAGTAAATGATGGTTCTGATCATCTCCTCCTCTTCTTTTGTTATAGCACAAGATCAATCAGATCATTTTCGTTTTAATTTTACAAAAAGAGGTATTGTTTATGAAGTTTGTGTTTGTCTAACACACCTGTATATGCTTTTATTTCAAGTTTATTAATGTTCATCATTATTCATTTTTATCAATGTTTATTTCATTTACTATATTACGTTTTTTGGCATTCCAACAGTTGTTTTACTAGTATATGATGAGGTTATTTGATGGTTTTTATTTACCCTTTATTTATTTATTAGATTATAATTTTTACTTTATAAGTATAGTATGTTTGTGATAAGGTTTTTATTTATTTAATCTATTTTTATGAACCATTTGTATATGTGCATATTTACTTTGTTCATGTGTTTATGGATACAGTACGCCAGAAGAAGATATTTCGAAACACGGCCTGTGTCGGGCGTGTATGGCAGTTTTTATTGATCTACAATAAAGGTTCCTTCTCTTTCACCACGGTTTAGTACTGGGTCTTCTGTTTACGTGGTATTGTGCTTTTTTGGTGGTATATTAAAAACAGACAGGTAAAGATATTTTTTCTCTCAAAATATAGACTATGGACCTCATTGTTGGCCGATGTGGTAAAAAGCAGGTAAAGTAGCTCAGTTTAAAAAAAGGTTTGGACAAATTCCTGGAGGAAAAGTCCATAAACTTAAGGTAGTCCTAGAAAAAAAAAAACTCCTTAGCCCTGGGGATAAGTAGCACGAAACTGGCTACTTTTGGGATTTGTCAGGTACTTGTAACCTGAATTGGCCACCGTTGGAAATAGGATACTGGGCTTGATGAATCTTTGGTATGAACCAGTAAGGCAGTTCTTATGTTCTTAATTTCAGTAGTGTAGAGGCATATCAAAGAAATGGAAAAAAAAATTGGAAAATAGCAATGCATTTACTTTTTAGTGCTTTTCAGGGTTCAATCCACCCATCCTACTGTCAATCAAGAACCACAATAATTCCCCCTATTGTGCACCAGTCAGGTCCAAATCTTGATTTTGGTGGAAAAGGGGCAAGGTTCACAATGGTTCAACGTAATGCACCATTAAAAATTATTTTAAAACATAGGAAATGCATTACTGGGTCAGAAGAAAGATCCATCAAGCCCAGTATCCTGTTTCCAACGGTGGCCAATTCAGGTCACAAGTATCTGTCAGGATCCTTAAAAGTAAATAAATAGATTCCATGTTGCTTCTCACAGGGATAAGCTGTGGTTTTTCCCCCAAGTCTACCTGGTTATGGTGAAATTAGACTTACCTGCTAATTGTTGTTCCTTGAGGAACTCCAGTCTAGTCCCGAACCTCTGGGGTTGTGCTTCTCCTCCAACAGCTTGGAGACTGAGAAACATCACCCTTTTGATGACACTGGTATAAAGACACAGGAACCGCCTCCTCACTCCAGTAACCTATTGACAAAGCAGACTCACCGGAGCAACAATTAAGTAGTAAACACTATCAACCAACTGTAAACTAACTTAACCTATAACTTTTAAGGGAGAAAAGGCGACGGCAAAAGCTAGAAGGATGTATGGGTGCATACGGAGAGGAATTAAACAGGTAGAAAAGGCGACGGCAAAAGCTAGAAGGATGCTTGGGTGCATACGGAGAGGAATGGCTAGCAGAAAAAAGGAGGTGATAATGCCTCTGTATAAGTCTTTGGTGCGACCTCATTTGGAGTATGGTGTGCAATTCTGGAGACCACACCTTCAAAAGGATGTGAACAGGATGGAGTCGGTGCAGAGGGTTGCTACTAAGATGATTAGTGGTCTTCATTATAAAGCATATGAGGACAGACTTAAGGATCTTCATATGTACACCTTAGAGGAAAGGCGGGATAGAGGTGATATGATTGAGATGTTTAAATACCTCCGTGGCATAAATGTTCAGGGAGAGAGCCTCTTTCAATTGAAAGCAAGTTCTGCGACGAGGGGACATGGGATGAGGGTGAAGGGAGATAGATTCAGGAGTGATATGCGGAAATATTTCTTTACGGAAAGAGTAGTGGATCCGTGGAATAGTCTCCCAGTGGAGGTGGTAGAGATGAGGATAGTAACTGAATTCAAAAAAGCATGGGACCAACACAGAGGATCTCTAAAGGTAAAAAGTGGACTGTTGTAGTTGTTATGGAAGGACAGACTAGATGGGCCTTGTGGTCTTTTTCTGTCATCATGTTTCTATGTTTCTATATCTTTTTCTCTGATCTCCCTCTACGCCATAGTAGGCTGTGTTATAACTGCTTAGGTATGCTCTCCCCCCTTATGGAGAATAGCGACCCTGTTACAATTCCCCTATCCAGAACCTATCCCTATGAACCAGACCCCACACAGATCTATACTTCTCTTACCTGTGATACATCATCTACTTCAGGCTCTAGTCCAAACGAAAAACCAGGGAGGGATTCGGGACTAGACTGGAGTTCCTCAAGGAACAACAATTAGCAGGTAAGTCTAATTCACCTTCCTTATCATTCCTCCAGTCTAGTCCCGAACCTCTGGGGATGTAACAGAGCAGTGAAATAAATCAACGGTAGGGACCTGCTAGTCCAGCCTAAAGCACCGCTGTCCCAAAACAGGTATCCTTTTCCGCCTGGACATCTAGACGGTAATGCTTGGCAAAGGAATTTAAAGATGACCAGGTCACAGCTTTACAAATCTCTACCACTGGTACTATGGTGTACTCAGCCCATGAAGCCGCTTGAGCCCTAGTCAAATGCGCTTTAAGCCCGTCAGGCACCAGCTTACCTTTCAACAGATATGCTGGCGCTATCGCTTCCCTAATCCATCTAGCAATGGATGTCTTTGATGCTGCTTCACCTTTCCGGGTACCACCAAATAGGAAAAAAGGTCTACCAGACTTCCGGAATTCCGCCGTCCACAGGATATACTTCTTTAATGCCCGGCAAACATCTAACAGATGTAACCGCCCTGCCGAAGTATCCTCTGAACCTACAACGAAAACTGGCAAAGAAACCACCTGATTCATCTGAAACGCTGATACGACTTTTGGCAAAAACGACGGTACCGTCCTCAAAACCACCTTTGAATCGTAAAACGACAAAAACTGTTTCCTACAGGACAAAGCATGCAATTCCGAGATTCTCCTGACCGAACAAATCGCTACCAGGAATACAACCTTAAGAGTAAGATCCTTCAATGACCCCTAGACAATGGCTCAAACGTCTCTTGTACTAAAGCTTCAAAAACTAACCGAAGATCCCACGTCAGCACCACCTGCCGACATGGTGGCCTCAAGAGCAACATCACTCTTAGAAATCGCTTAACATGCGGGTGAGCCCCCCACCCCCGTGCTTCTCCTTTGATCTTAACTCTAACAGGAGAGCGCTGCCAACTGCACCCTTAATGAGGCCTCTAAACCCTTCTGAAATCCATCCTGTAAGAATGCCAGAATCTGCAGTACAGACGCTCTTAATGCTTCCAATTTCTTGTCAACACACCACGCTTCAAAAATACGCCAAACACGAATGTACGCTTATGAGGTAGATCTCCTCCGAGCCTTCAATAAGGTAGCTATTACTGATGCAGAATATCCTTTCACTCTCAACCTTGCCCTCTCAAGAGTAAGCGAGAATCGACCCACCTGAGGCATGTACTGTGGACCCTGAGACAACAGATCTCTTCTGAACGGAAGATGCCACGGCCGCTCTACTAAGAGTCTCCTCAGATCTGCATACCAAGGCATTCTTGGCCAATCCGGTGCGATCAATATCACCAATCATCTGTGTCGTTCAATAGGTCGCGTAGTGCAACGCATCAACACCCACGGTGGGAACACATACAGGAGCTACTCTAATGGCCAGTCCTGTATGAGAGCATCTAGACCCTCCGACATTCTCTCCCACCTTCTGCTGAAGAACCGACTGACCTCTGCCGACTGGAAAGTCGCCATGAGATCCATTACTGGAGACCCCCAGCGACATACCACCATTTCGTAGACCTCCGGATGAAGAATCCACTCCCTGGATCCACCTTCACCTCACTCAAGAAGTCGGCTTCGACATTGTCCACTCCTGCCACATGCGCTGCCGACAGAGCCTCCAGGTTTCATTCGAACCAAACGAACAAATGCGCGGCCTGCGCTTCCAGTGACATACTGCTGGTGCCCCCTTGCTGGTTGATGTAGGCTACTGCGGTCACGATGTAGGAAAACACCCGGATCACCTTTCCGTGTAGATAAGGTTGAAAAACGCCAGCACTACTGCTTATAGTTCCAATCTGTTGATCAACCACAGCTTTTCCAGATCCGTCCACTGACGTTGTGCGAACCGTCCTTGAAAATATGCACCCCAGCCTAATAGGCTGGCGTCTGTTAGGGGTATCCAACAAGGCATTTCCAAGGGCATCTCCTTCTCCAGACTTTCTGGAAGCAACCACCACTGCAGCGCTTGCCACGTTTCCAGCAGACAGGGTAGCTTTCAGGACAGAGGCTCGTCCTGATGAGACCATCGCCTGAGCAACGCTTTCTGTAACAGTCTCATATCAGCCCTCGCCCACGGCACCAGCTCAAGAGTTGCCGCCATGGTACCCAGCAACTGCAGATAATGCCATGCCGTGGGCCTTGGCCTGCTCAGAAATTCTTTGACCAACTTCCTCAATCCTTGCGCCCGATGTTGTGGGAGGAATACTCTGCCGACTTCTGTATCAAATTGCGCCCCCAGGTATTCCAGACACTGTGACAGCCTCAACCTGCTTTTTGTCATATTGACTACCCAACCTAGACGTTGCAGTAAGGTGACTACTCTTAATGTAGCAGCCTCGCTGTCGTCCCTGGACTTCTCTCAAATCAGCCAATCGTTCAGATATGGATGTACTAGCACTCCGTCCTTTCGCAGTGCTGCCGCCACTACAACCATCACCTTGGTGAACGTACGTGGTGCCGTCGCGAGCCCGAAGGGTAACGCTCGGAATTGGATTCGGAACTACAAATATGAGAAACCTTTGGTGTTCCTGCCGAATTGGAATATGTAGGTACGCTTCTGTGAAATCCAGAGACATAAGGAACTCTCCCTTTTCTTTCTGCCACTATAACCGACCTCAGAATTTCCATACAAAAATGAGACACTCGGAGACACCAATTAACTCTTTTGAGATCCAGAATTGACCGATAAGCCTCCTCCTTTTTTGGAACAACAAAATATAGTAGTTACTCACCTGTAACAGGTGTTCTCCAGGAGCAGCAGGAATCAGTCCTCACATATGGGTGACGTCGGCGCCGACGGAGCCCTCATGCGGAGCATTTCCCCAGCTTTCAAAGAAAGCTTTTGGGAATTGCAGCGCAGTCCCCTTCCCGCCCAAGGGTGCCATCTTGCTCAGTCTGATGACATAGCTAAAAGACAGCAAAATAGCAAAAATAAATCATATGACTGCAACTCCAAGGGGAGGAGGGAGGGTTGTGAGGACTGATTCCTGCTGCTCCTGGAGAGCACCTGTTACAGGTGAGTAACTACTCTTTCTCCAGGACCAAGCAGGAAGTCAGTCCTCACATATGGGACTCCCCAGCTTAGGGCTACCGGAGACCTCAAGCCGAAAAAATGAGCTCCCTCTAGCTCGTCAGCACAGAAGGAAGGCATCTTCTCTGAGAACGCCCCCGACCGGTAGCCCAACACCAGGGCCGGAGGGTAGGAGTTGCCTATACCCCAAAGAGATTATGGAGTACTGCCTGTCCGAAAGCACTGTCCCTGCAGGACTCCCTCTCAAGGCATTAATGGGCCGCAAAAGTCTGGCTTGAAGACCAAGTAGCGGCCCGGCAGATGTCTGCCAATGGAACAGAGCGGAGATGAGCCACTGACGCAGCCTTCGCCCTGACACAATGAGCCGTGACTCGACCCTCCAACGAGAGGCCGGCTGCCCCATAAGCTCAGACGATACAGTCAGCGACCCATATGGACAAAGTACGCTTAGAGACAGGGAGCCCCAACTTATTGGGGTCAAAAGAAACGAAGAGCTGAACAGCCCTCCGATGCTCCCGCATACGGTCAAGGTAGAAGGACAACGCCCTCCTACAGTCCAGGGTATGCAGGACCATCTCAGCCCGGTTGGCATGCGGCTTGGGAAAGAAGGTCGGAAGAACCACCTCCTGATTGAGGTGAAAAGGGGAGACAATCTTAGGAAGAAACTTAGGGTGAGTCCGTAACACTACCCTATTCCTGTAGAACCTAGTGTAAGGGGGATCAGACACTAGTGCCTGCAGTTCACTCACTCGTCTAGCAGAGGTAAGAGCTACCAAAAACAAGGTTTTCCAGGAGAGAAAACAGAGAGGGCAGGTAGCCATAGGTTCAAAGGGCGGACAAGTAATCCGCTGTAAGACCACATTCAGATCCCACTCAGGGGCTGGTGGACGCAAAGGAGGCTTAAGCAGAAGGAGGCCTCTGAGAAAATGAGCCACCAAAAGGTGGTTGGAAAGAGGCCTTCCGTCCACTGGCGAGTGGTGCTCTTAGAGAGCACTGAGGTGAACTCTGACAGAGTTGGACTTAAGGCCTAGATTGGAGAGGTAAAGCAAATATTGCAATACTACCGCTACCAAGCATGAGAAGGGATCCTCGCTGTGCTGAGCACACCATGCGGAGAATCTACGCCACTTAAGAGCGTAGGATTTCCTGGTGGATTGCCGTCTAGAGGCTAAGACCACATCTTCCACCTCTCGAGGCAGTAGTAGGGGAGCCAGGACTACCCTTTCAGCAGCCAGGCCATCAGATGAAGGGACTGGAGGTTGGGGTGCAAGAGAGTCCCCTGATCCTGAGACAGGAGATCGTGCTGAAACCCCAGAGGAAGAGGGGTGTCCACCGCCAGCTGCAGCAGAAGCGGGAACCACAGTTGCCTCGGCCACCAGGGGGCTATCAGGATCATTAAGGCCCCGTCCCTGAGGACTTTGAACAGTGTTCTGGACACTAGTGGCGTGGGAGGAAACACATACAGTAGGCCTGTGGACCACGAGATCAGAAACGCATCCGCTACTAATCTGAGAGGATGCGGTTGTCTGGAGCAGAATCTCGGGAGTCGCCGGTTCAGAGGACTGGCAAAAAGATCCATGGTGGGGAGGCCCCAACTGAGAAAGACCTGCTGAACCACCAACGGGTTCAACCTCCATTCGTGTGGTTGCAGGAGCCTGCTCAGTCTGTCCGCCAGGTAATTTTCTTGACCTGGGAGATAGACAGCCTTGAGGAGGATTCCGTGATTGACGGCCCAAGAGCACAGCTGTTGTGCCTCCCGACACAGAAGGAAGGAGCCTGTGCCTCCTTGTTTGTTCACGTAGAACATGGCAACTTGATTGTCCGTCTGGACTAGTACAGACTGGTGAGAGGCGAGGTGGGAGAAGGCTCTCAGAGCTAGACGTATCGCCCATAGCTCCAGGAAGTTTATCTGTTGAACAGCCTCCCAAGGGGTCCAGAGACCCTGAGTACATGTCCCTTGGCAATGTGCTTCCCAACCTAGAAGAAAAGCATCTGTCGTCAGCACTTGAGAATGCGGAGGGAATTGAAAAACCACTCAGAGTACCAGATTCGGAAGATGAAGCCACCATTGCAGAGAGGAGACTAGCAGGTCGGATATTCTTACTGAGTCCGCTAGACTCCCTGTGGCCTGATGCCACTGAGTGCGAAGGCTCCACTGAGCAGGCCGCATGTGCAGGCGGGCATTGGGGGTGACATGAACCGTGGAAGCCATATAGCCGAGTAGTCTCAGGAATTGCCTGGCAGAGACCAGGGAATTGCTGTGAAACTGCCTGGCCAGATCCATGAGCCTGTGGGCTCTGTCCATTGGCAGAAAAGCCTTCGCCTGAAGAGTGTCCAGCCTTGCTCCTATGAATTCCAAGTTCTGGGACGGGAGCAAAGTAGACTTTGCGAAGTTTATGACAAACCCCAAGTGCTGAAGCAGAGCCACAGTGCGAAGGGTGGCTTGACGGGCCTCCTGGGAAGACTGGCCCCTTATGAGCCAGTCGTCCAGGTATGGAAACACAAAAAGACCTTGAAGCCTCAGGTAGGCCGTCACCACCGCCAGGCACTTGGTGAACACCCTGGGAGCGGCGGATAGGCCAAAGGGAAGTACTCTGTACTGGTAGTGGTTTCCTCCCACAACAAATCTGAGATATTGTCTGTGGTCTGGATGAATAAGGATGTGAGTATAAGCATCCTTTATATCTAAGGAGCATAGCCAACCTCCCTGCTGGAGGTAGGGCAGCAGGATTCCAAGGGTAAGCATCTTGAACTTTTCCCTCTCCAGGAACTTGAGGTTGCGCAAGTCTAGGATGGGTCGTAGGCCTCCTGTTCTTTTTGGTACCAGAAAGTACCTGGAATAAAAGCCGTGACCTCTCAGGTGGTGGGGCACCGATTCCACAGCCTGTTCCTTTAGTAGACTTGCTAACCCCTGAAGGAGTAGGTCCCTGTGCAGAGGGAGTCTTGTAGGCTCCCCTGGAAAATAGGAGGGAGGTACCTGGTGAAAATGGAGAAGATAGACCTTTTGGACTATATGGAGCACCCAGGTATCTGATGTGACGGCTGACCACCTGTGGGCAAAGTGGGCCATCCGGTCTCCTGTGCTGATGTGAGCCAGCTGAGAAGAGGCTATGCTTGCTGAGTCAAAACCCCCCACCCTGCTGAGCAGGGGCCGGTGTTGGTGGCTTGGGGGTCTTCTGCCTACGGGGCCCATGACCCTGCCCCTTGGCCTGCTGACCCTATTGGGGAGCTGCAGAGGCCTGATAATGAGGGTATGGTTTATAGGCAGATGACTTCCTCGGGTAAAAGGTCTTTTTTCCCCGAGCCCTTCTTCTTCTGAGAAGGGGCAGAGGTTTTTCTGGACAGCCTAGTCCTGGTCAGAGTCTCGGTCTCGGGTTCTGCAGCCTTTTCAGCCATGGGCTTGCCAAAGAGGTTTTCACCTCGGCAGGGGACATCGACCAACTTGTCCTGCACCCATGGCTCGAGGTCGGATGACTGTAGCCAAGCCTGTCGGCGGGCACCGATGCCGGCCCCGGCTACTCGGGCCGAAGCCTCGAAGCCCTCGCAGGCTGCTCGAGAGATAAACTTCGAGCACTCTCGAATACCAGTGGACAAGGCTTGGAACCGCTGCAAAGGTTCCTCGGAGAGACCAGCAGAGAACCCAGCAATCTCCTTTGCCAGGTCTCGGAGATACATGCCCATGTAGAGCTGGTAAGTCTGGACACGGCAAGCAAGCATAGAGCCCTGGAAGCACTTCTTACCGAAGGCATCCAGGTTCCGGGCCTCCCGGCAGGGAGGCACCGAGGAGTGCATCTTCTGACTTTTCAGCCGATGCATGGCCGATTCCACAACCATGGAATGGTGCGGTAATTGTGCATTTTGGAACCCGGGGCTCTTACGGACACGATAGATGGAATCGACCCGCTTGCTTAACACCGGCGTCAAGGCCGGGGTCTCCCACATGCGGAAGAGCAGCTGCTCCAGCATCGGAGGAACCAGAACAGTAAAGGCCTCCTTCGGGGGAGAGTCATACTGGAGGGCCTCGAGCTCCTCGGCTCGAGGCTCCTCCTCGGGATCCGCGGGGAAGGCCAAGGCCTTGGCCATATCCCTCACGAAGTCCGAGAACCGGGTATCCTCCGGTGGGGATCATCTCCGAGGCTCGGACTCCGGTGAGTCCGATGGGACACACCGAGTCCGATAAGTGTCGGGTGACTCTTCGTCCTCCGTCTCCCAGCCCGACTCCTTGGAGGAGGAATCGAGCAGCTCCGGTCGGGCGGGCACCGATGCCATCCGCCCCGACGCCGAGGGTACCGGCGTCGACGACCTCTGTCCCGAACGGGAGGCCGAGGGAGACCGTGGTTGAGGATAGACTCGAGCCCGCATGGACTCGAGGATTGACTCGGCCTCCGGGGTCGACTTGGACGTCGAGGTCCCGGTGGTCGGGGCAGATGCACCGGTGAGACCGGCGATCAATGCCCGCTGCTGTTCCATGAAGGCAGCGAGGCTGCTCTCCAAGGCCGTCGACCTGAGTCCTAGCTCAGGAGACCCAGCAGCCCCCAACTCGGGCCCTGACGGCATCGGGCCCGACGTCGGCTCCCCTGGAAGAGAGTCCACGAGGACTACAGCACTCACGTGTCCAGGAGACTCCATCTCGGTACGAGGATGCTTGGCAGGCCTCTCCGACTCCGAAGACCTGGGACGGCTATCGGGGCTATGCGACCTGGCCCTCGAGGAACCAGGAGCGTCCACCGACGCCGCCCTCGCGGGTTTCTTCTTCCTGCGATGTTCCCGCGAAGGAGACCCCCGCTCAGAGGAACCCCGACGCTGCTCGGGGCCGGAGTCCCGAGACGTCGAGGCCTCTGACGAGGTCCGGGCCCGTCTGGACGCAGAGTCAGAGAAGATCCTATCCTTCTGGTGCTGCCGACTCCTCAACGCCTTCGAGGACATTTTGCCACACAGACCACAGATCATCGGGTCATGATCGGGTCCGAGGCAGCGGAGGCAGCAATCATGTGTGTCGGTAAGAGACATAAGTTTCTTACACCGATCGCACTTTTTAAACCCGCTGGTAGCCATCGGGGGAAAAAGGGCCCCTGCGAGGTCAAAAGACCGGGCTGCCAGTGAAAAAAGAAAAATGGCGCGAACGCTAGTCACAAAGGACAAAAACCGAAAAAGAGAGAGTGGACTCGATACCGGCGGATCGGGCCAAGGCGGGAAAAGGATCCGCCGTCGAACCGAAGTAGAAAAAGAAAAAACAGGGAAAATCAACTTTTTCCTCGGGGAAAACGAACTACGTCCGTCGGGCTCCGCGGAAAAAAGAAGACTGAGCAAGATGGCACACTTGGGCGGGAAGGGGACCGCGCATGCTCGCTGCAATTCCCAAAGGCTTTCTTTGAAAGCTGGGGAAATGCTCCGCACGAGGGCTCCGTCGGCGCCAACGTCACCCATATGTGAGGACTGACTTCCTGCTTGGTCCTGGAGAAAAATGGAGTACCCACCGGATACGATTTGGTCTCGAGGAACCTGCACTATGGCTTTGAGAGCTATCAGTCTCTCTATGGTCTGTTTGATCGCTTCGCATTTGAGATGTGCTCTGCACAGGGACCGTACGAAAGAGTCGTTCACTGGCCGGAGAAATTCCAAAGCATAACCTTCTCAAATGACTTCTAGTACCCATTGGTCTGAAGTAATGTGGACCCAGGCAGAATAGAAATCTCGTAGACGACCTGCTACAGGCAAGCGTAGTTACTCACCTGTAACAGGTGATCTCCAGGAACAGCAGGAATTTAGTCCTCACATATGGGTATCGTCAGTACCGACGGAGCCTGCACGGGAACGCTCCCCAGCGTCCAATAGGAACACTTTTGGGAGCATCCCTCAGCACATGCGTGCTGCCTTTCCGCCTTTCCAACTGTCCCTCTTCAGTTAAGTTTGTAGCTGAGTGAAAGGATAGAGGGAGAAAGGAAAGAGACAAAGAGATAGAGAGACAACTTCTAGGGGAGGTGGGTGGGTTGAGGACTAAATTCCTGCTGTTCCGGGAGACCACCTGTTATATGTG
This sequence comes from Ichthyophis bannanicus, assembly GCA_033557465.1. Classification (NCBI taxonomy): domain Eukaryota; kingdom Metazoa; phylum Chordata; class Amphibia; order Gymnophiona; family Ichthyophiidae; genus Ichthyophis; species Ichthyophis bannanicus. Next base: position 444,689,091 of record CM066035.1, on the reverse strand, counting down.
AGTAACTACGCTATCTCCAGGAACAAGCAGGAATGTAGTCCTCACATATGGGGACTCCCTAGCTGAAGATGCCAGGGAGATAGCCCCAGGAAGGTGCCACCCTAGGTGGGAATCCTTCCTCCCATGGATCTCTGGCATCCCACCAGGGTTGGTGGGTAGGAGTTGATTTAGGTATGAAAGAGATTTTGAAGAACAGCTTGGCCAAAGAAGGCATCCAGACGGGAGGCTTTATCCAGGCAGTAGTTGGCTGTGAAGGTGTGTACCGAAGCCCAGCTGGCTGCTCGACAAATCTCATCGATAGACACAGAGTGGAGATCAGCCACAGAAACTGCCATGGCTCTCACATTATGAGCTGTGACATGGTCCTGAAGAGAAAGACCCTTACTCTTATAAGCAAAGGATATGCATTGGGCAATCCATTTAGATAAAGTTCTTTTGGAGACTGGAAGTCCCAAATGACTAGGGTCAAAAGTTATAAAAGGTTGTGAGGACTTTCTATGTTGCTGTGTTCTTTGTATGTAAAACGCCAAGGCCCTTTTACAATCCAAAGTATGAAGGTTTCTTTCTGCATTAGAGGTGTGAAGCCTCGGAAAAAAATACAGGAAGATAAATTGACTGATTTAAATGAAAAGGTGAAATCACCGTTGGCATAAAAGTGTGGGTGAGTTCGAAGAACGACCTTATCATGATGAAACCTAGTATAAGGAGGATCAGCCACTAAAGCTTGCAATTCACTAATGCGACGGGCAGAGGTGATTGCAATTAGGAAGATGACCTTCCAGGTCAAAAACGTAAGGGCTGTAGTGGCCAAAAGTTCAAAAGGCAGCTTCATGAGCTGCCCGAGAACTAGATTTAGATCCCATGCCACCGGTGGTGGCTTGATAGGAGGTTTAGTTAATAAAAGGCCTCTCATGAATCTTGATAGGAGTGGATGAGAGGAAATTGGTTGTCCATTCAGAGGCTTATAAGAAGCTGCAATTGCACTAACATGGACTTTTACTGAATTGGTCTTTAGACCAGAATTTGATAAGTGAAGGAGATACTCTAGTATCGATTCTAAGGGTATGACCAGGGGGTTTAATCCCTTCTTAGAGCACCATAAGGCATAAGATCTTCTCATGGAAAGTTTCCTAGAAGCCTGAAGGATATCTTTTACCTGTTGGGACAGGTTGAAATCTTGGAGGTCTAAGCCTTCAGCAACCAGGCCGTGAGGTGCAGGGACTGGGGATTCGGGTTCCATAGCGTCCCGTTCTCCTGGGAAAGGAGATCTGGAGCATGCCCTAACTCCAGAGGTGTCGCTTGAGAGAGATGTAGAAGCAGGGACTACCACGTTTGGCGTGGCCATCATGGTGCTATGAGAATCATGCGACCCCTGTCTCTCTGAAGCTTGAAGAATGTTTTGGGGATAAGGGGAATGGGTGGGAAGGCATAAAGGAAGTCCTGACCCCAGCGGAGGAGGAAGGCATCCCTTGCCTGACAGTTGTGAGCCGGAATCCTGGAACAGAATCGGGGAAGTTTGGCATTCAGTGGACTTGCAAAGAGGTCTATGTCTGGAGTGCCCCAGAGATGAAATATCTTTGCCACCTGGTCTAGGTGGAGGGACCACTCGTGAGGCAGCAGTACTCGACTGAGTTTGTCTGCCCAAAGGTTTTGAATGCCTGGAAGATATACCACTAGAAGGTGAATTTGATGCTCTCTGTCGAGGGCCCACAGTCGTAAAGCTTCTTTGCATAAAGACAGAAAGCCTGTTCCGCCCTGCTTGTTCACATAGAACATGGCTACTTGATTGTCCGTCTGGACTAGGACTGTCTTGTAGCTGAGCTGGGCGTGGAATACTCGAAGAGCTAAATAGATTGCTCTTAACCTTTTAGGCGCCAACGTTCCACATGTGGAACATATTTTTGCAATGATATAGCTTTATCAATTTTCAAGCAAATTAGATGAAACTTGTCAATGAGTTTATAGACATTGACCCTCTTGAGCAATAAAATTTTTTTTTTCCAATTGGCGATATACCCCCTTCTACAGTATGCCAAAGTAGACCAAAGTTGGCACTTTATGGTTTATGTAATATATCCCTCTACAATTTTGTTCTCACATGTCCGTCTATCTTATTAGGGTGAGATTCATACTCTGGAATGTTTTATGTGTGTTTTGGTCAGGTTTTATGCATGTCGGTAACCTATTCATGTTTTTGTGATTACTTCTTTCCTTGTGTTCCACTTGTGGAACGTTGGGACTTCCGGGTGTCATTTTTTTCATTTTACAATTTCTGCCATATTTTTTGCAGGATTGTTATTCAACTAATTATATATAGTCATAATGCCTAAATACAGTTGCCTGACGCTTCAAGAAGCAGTAACACGCATTGCGGAAGATTCTGATGTAGAAGAAGTCGACATTTTGATTTTGCCACCCAATTATGAAATGGCTGCTTCAGACATTGAAGAAATTGATGAAGAAAATTTGGAGTCTATTGAGCCTGGCGAAGTGTGTGGTGAATTAGATCTGGATATTCAAAAAGTTGCTAATGTGGACTCCGAGGGAAGTGATCAGCTGGTAGAAAGTGACAGTGACAGTGAGCTCTTATCTAATTATCAGTCAGCTCAACCAGCAAAAAAGCGTAAGTGGATAAAATCAACCCCAAAATGGATGAAGAGGGACGACTTTTTGACTCCAATGCCAGAAGCATCTCCCGAAAAATTAGCCGATTTTCGCACTGATTTGATTGATAAATCTCCCTTTGACCTCTTTATGCAAATGTTTGGTGATGATTACGTTGATCATCTTGCCAGTATGACCAATATTTATGCTCAGCAGAAATTGGCAAATATTGATACAAATGGGGACGAGTTGATTCGTTTTTTTGGCATTTTGCTCCTCAGTGGATACCACCAGTTGCCCAAAGAAAGTCACTATTGGTCGACCGCCGAGGATTTGAGCAATAATATTGTCCCAAAGATAATGAGTCGCAAACGTTTCCGGGATTTGAAAACTTACTTCCACATTGTTGATAATCTCAATTTGCAACCTGGAAAAGTAGCAAAAATTGAGCCATTTTACGATCACCTCACAGCACAGTTTGTGAAAGTCGGTGGAGTGTTCAGTGAAAACTTGAGTATTGATGAATCAATGGTGCCATATTACGGGCACCACAGTTGCAAAATGTTTATTCGAGGTAAGCCAATTCGATTCGGTTACAAAGTGTGGATGTTGTGCTGCCCTGCTGGGTATCCATTTTTGATGCAAATTTACACTGGTGCCAAGGAAAAAGATGGTCCTCAGTACAATGTTCCACTTGGCACTAGAGTTGTTCTTGATTTGATATCAGTTGTTGAAAATCCAAATCATCACAGCTTGTTTTTTGACAACTATTTCACTTCATACGATCTCATGATTGATCTGAAAGCAAAAGGCTTTCGTGCTGTTGGAACTGTTCGTGAAAACTGTACCAGCAAGTGCCCCTTGGTTTCTTCAAAGGAGCTGGCCAAAAAGCCACGTGGCGAATATGATTACCGTGGTGATGGTAATGTGGTGTGTGTCTGTTGGAATGACAACAGTGTGGTTACGGTCATGTCAAATTGGATGCAGCCCAAACCTCTTCAAAATGCCAATCGATATTCCGTCAAACAAAAGCAAAAAATCATTATCAAGCAGCCAAAATTGATTGGAGCTTATAACCAAAGTATGGGTGGTGTCGACTTGTCAGATCGTTTGCTAGGTAGCTATCGTCCTAAATTACGAAGCAAAAAATGGTGGTGGAATTTGTTTGCCAATGGTCTAAATATGGCCATTGTTGCTGCCTGGCGTTTGCAATGTCATCTTTTGGGCAAACAAGCCCTGAGTCACTTGGATTTCTGCCGCGAGGTTGCTTTGGTGGCTATGAAAGTTGGACTCTAGGGCTATCGTCCTCGAAAAGGTGGCCCAACAGCTTCGATTCCCTCTGCTATTACAGCTTCAGCTAACACCAGTCACTATTTGTCTTCTACAAGCCAAGGTCGTTGCATTGTCTGCTCGAAGAATACAAAAAATTGGTGCCAGTTTTGTGGCAAGCGCCTGCACGAGAAGTGTTTTCCGGATTTTCACTCTCGCTGAAATTTTCCCTTCAAGTTTTATTCTGTACAGTCATCTCCGTTTGTGTCTAATTACTTTTAAAAATTGCTTAATTGAGGTATTTATTTGTTTCCAGTTTACGATATTCAATAAAAAAAGCAATTAAAAGTTTTGAAAAAATGACGCTTGGAGGGGCCAACGTTCCACAAATGGAACATGCTTTTTCCGAGTTAGTACATACCCAAATTAGCTGAAAATTTATATTTGACATATTTACATGTAGTGTACTAAAATACATAACAATTAAGTATTAGAAGCAATTGCTTCTATGAGAGGCCTCTCAAAGGTTAATTCCAGGAGGTTTATGTGTAAACCAACCTCCTGTGGAGTCCAGGTGCCCTGGGTAGAGAGATGATTCAGGTGTGCTCCCCAACCCACCTGTGATGCATCTGTTGTTAGGGTGGCCTGAAAGAGGGGTTGATGAAAAGGAGACCCCACTGTCAGATTTTCTAGTGATTGCCACCATTGGAGGGACAAAATTAGTTGTTGAGAGATTATTATCTTGTCTGACAAATGACCTGTGGCCTGTGTCCACTGTGTGGAGAGGGTCCACTGAGCTGCTCGCATGTGGAGGTGAGCATATGGGACTGCATGAACTGTGGATGCCATATATCCCAGTAACTGCAGTAGCTCTCGAGCAGTGAGGGAGGATTTGCCTACTGCTTGAGAAGCTAGTTGCATTATGCGAAGACACCAGGCTTGTGGAAGGAAAGCCCTTGCCTGTCTGGTATCTAGTCAGGCTCCTATGAATTCTAGGCATTGGGAAGGAACTAGTTGAGATTTTGGGAAGTTTATTACCAATCCCAAGTATTGGAGGATTTGCATTGTACGGGACAGTGCAGTGCTGGCCTCTGCAACTGTAGGGGCTCGAATGAGCCAGTCGTCTAAGTAAGGGAAGAAGAAAATCCCTAGGGTTCGTAGAAATGCAGCTACTACTGCCATGCATTTCGTGAATACCCTTGGTACTGAAGCCAGACCAAAAGAAAGAACCCTGTTCTGGAAATGTTTCCCCCTGAAAAGGAAGTCGTAAGAATTTCCTGTGATCTGGATGGATGAGAATGTGAGTGTATGCATCCTTTAAGTCTAGAGAGCAAAGCCAATCCTGGCTTTGAAAGTATGGCAGAAGAGTTCCTAGAGAAATCATTTTGAATTTCTCTCGAAACAGATACTTGTTCAATTCTCTGAGGTCCAGAATGGGTCTGTGTCCTCCTGTTTTCTTTGGAATAAGAAGTTAGGGGGAGTAGAACCCTGCACCCCGTTGAGGAATGGGTACTTCTTCTATTGCCCCTTGGGCAAGAAGTGTGGAGAACTCGTGATCTAGCAGATTGTCTGCGGAGGTTTGAGAATTGAATTGCTTTAGAATTCTAGGAGGGGGCATGCTGTGAAAATGAAGCTTGTACCCTTCTCCTACAATGGACAAAGTCCAATCTTCTGCTGTTATCTGATGCCATCTGTTGGCAAAGTGGCATAACCTGCCTGGAATATTGGGGGAGGGGGGGGTTGGGGACCCCTCAGAGGCAGGAAGACAAAGCTCTCTAGGAAGGAGTCAAAGCCCTTGAGGGGGCTGAACCTGGAGAGCTGGTTGGGCTCTCGGGCCTTTTGGCTTCTTTTGCTGTCTAATTTGTCCCTTTTGGGCAACCTGACCTTGACTTTGACTCTGATGGGTATAGGAAGGATAAAACTTCCTCTTTTTGGTAAAGGAGGGTTTTTTATAAGGCTTCCTTTTGGCTGGAGTGGCTGTAGACTTTGACAATCTACCTAAGGTAGAATTGTCAGCATCTAACTCATTAGCCTTTTCCTGCCAATTCTTGCCAAAAGAGATTCTCCCCCATGCAAGAAATGTTGCCTAACTTGTCCTGTACCCAAGTCTCCAAGTCTGATGCCTGTAACCAGGCAATCCATCGTGTGCCAATGGCAATAGCAGAGGTTCTGCTGATGCATTTGAAACAGTCAAAGGCTGCACGATTAACAAACTTGGAGACATCTTGAGCAAGCTTAACTAGAGTAAGAAAATCTTGTCTCTTGTCATCTGGGAGAAATGGGCTCATAAGTTCCAAGTCTCCGGTGACTTCCTTGAGGAACATTCCCATATATAGAATATATGAACTGATCCTAGCTGAAAGCATGGAAGCTTGAAAGGTTCGGTGCCCAAAAGCATCCAGAGTCCTGCATTCACGGCCTGGAGGATAGGATGCATGCCTCTGCACTTCTCATCCTATGCATGGCTGATTCCACTACCACTGAATGGTGTGGCAGCTGAATTTTCTGAAATCCAGGACATGGCGGAACTCGATACATAGTATCAAGTCTCCTAGAGTGAGGAGAAGTAGTCAGAGGTGTCTCCCACATTCTGAGCATCAAGCTATGCAGAATTTCATGGATAGGCAGAGTGGCTGCCTCCTTAGGAGCTTTAGGATATTGGAGAATTTCCAATTCCTTTGCTCTAGGTTCCTCTTCAGGAGCAACTGTGATTGAAAGACCTTTGGCCATATCACGGGTGAAATCCTGAAATGACATGTCCTCTGGAGGTGGCATTCTGCATTGGGGTGAAGAGGGATCTTCTAGGAGAAAACCTCTAGCGCCAGCAGAATTGTCAGAGTCTTCGGAATTGGAGGAATTGAAGTATTCCTGACCCCGATGCTCTTGCAATGCACGATCCCGGTACCGATCTAAGTCGGTACCGAGCTGACCCGGTACCGCTCTGTCAATTACAGCCAGAGATGGCATGGGAAGAGTTCCCACTAGGGCTGGTACCATCGGTACAGGTATCATCGGTGTTGGTACCGGCATCGGTGTTGGTGTCAGTACCGGTGCCCGTGGGACCACCGGTACCGCAGCTGAAAGAAGAGCTGCGATGCTGCACTCGATAGCAAGGAACCTCTGGTCTATCGACGCTGCCGATGCCTGGGTACCGGTAAGGACGGCCGGAACCCCTGAGCATGGCACAGGTAGTTCTTGCGAGGTTGAGGCCTCGAAAACATCCTGAAGCCCCATCGATGCTTTGGAAGCCGAAGCCTCCCGCCGGGGCTGTTTTGCTGGTGTGGTTCCCCCTCAAGGGCAATGCCGATGGCCTCTCGATGCTTAGCAGGAGAGCTACCCTTTGAGGACCGGCTTTTATGCTTAGTTACCTGAGATCCATGGGAGGAAGAAGAAGCCCTTGACGATGTTGATGCAATGGATCTGGCATCCAAAGAAAAGAGGGTACCGAGCTTTGCAGCCCGGTTTTGTCTTCCTCTTTTAGTCATCCCCATACAGGAGAGACATTCAGTTGGAGAATGTTCAGGTCCTAAACATTTCAGACACCAATCATGGGTGTCAGTGACAGAGATGGTACCGCCACACTTAGTACATTTCTTAAAACCAATTGTTGGTTTTTCCATGTTTTAGGAATATGGGGCCTAGTGCCCAAAATGGCACCTAGCACCAAAGAGAAAAAGTTTCTGAAAAGAAACAGTCTAAGGGGGGGGGGGGGTTTTAATGAAAAGAAAAGAAAAGAACCGGCGGTACCGGTAGTCGTCGTGCGGAAGGCAAACGCGACCACAAGAAAAGAAATATAAAGACGGAATTTTCTGCGGTGACAGGGAATAGATCCTGTCGGCTCCGCGGAAAATGAAGAACTGAAGAGGGACAGTTGGAAAGGCGGGAAGGCAGCGCACATGTGCTGAGGGATGCTCCCAAAAGCGTTCCTATTGGACGCTGGGGAGCGTTCCCGCTCAGGCTCTGTCGGTACCGACGATACCCATATGTGAGGACTACATTCCTGCTTGTTCCTGGAGATCTAAGTTTACCTGGGTCCCACTCACGTCATTGTGATTTTCTAAGATTTGAAGAGGAGGAAGGCAAAACTTCTGCCCGCTCCTCGAAACACCCGAAACCCCTGGTTTCTATAGGGAAAACGTCCTCTTTGAACTTGACTGAACCTTGGCGACCGAAAACGACAAAACTCCCTCTGAGACAGCTTGGAAGCTGGAGTTAACCTTCCCTGCTTCTGCTTGTCCTCCGGCAGCCTTCTGCCTTTGAAGCCTCCCAGATCCTTCACTAGTTTATCTAAATCCTCTCCAAAAAGTAGCTTGCCCCTAAAAGGAAGTTTACTCAACCTTGCTTTGGAAGACATATCTGCTGCCCAATTGAGCAGCCACAGATACCATCGTGCAGCTATTACTTACGCCATACTGTTCGACAATCCTCGAATAAGGTCATAATGAATATCCGCCAAATAAGCTGCCCCTGACTCAAGTCTAGTCGCTTCTCCTGTCACTTCCTGCCCCTGCTCCCCCTGGAGTCGTTGCGACCAGCGAAGACAAGCTCTTGCTACCCATGCTCCACAAATTGACACTTGTATGGACAGCGCATTTACCTCAAAAACCTGTTTCAACAATGCATCCAGTTTCCTGTCCTGGGTATCCTTGAGAGCTGCACTACCTTCGACTGGAATGGTAGTCTTTTTGGTGACTGCCGATACTGCCGCGTCCACCCTTTGGAGACTCAAACAATTCTCTATCCTGGTATACCAGTGGATAAAGATGGGCCATAACCCTAGATCCTTTAAGTCCTGCTTCGGGCATGTCCCATTCTCCCTGAATCATTTCCTTAACCACCTTGTGAATTGGAAATTCTCTGAGTTTTCTGAAATGCTTGTAGTAAAGGATCTTCCAAAGTAGCATCCTCTGCCGGACCCACAGTGGGCATATTAAGCGCTTTGAGTGTCTCTGAAATAAGTGCCGGCAACTCATCTCTCTAAAAGGCACGAACCGCTTTAGCCTGGTCCTCCTGTTCACCAATCTCACCTTCTTCCAACTTCTCATCTAATTCCAGGTCCGGCTCTCCATCTTCCGAATGCAGTCCTTCTGAGGTCACCGTCTGCTCCGGTCGATCTTTTTCTAACTTGGATTTCTTTGGTAATATCCCTGATGTTCCCGCAGTCAGAGGTGTCCCTGGCCTCTTCTCCCCCAATTCCACATCTGCAGAATCTATTGAAGACCTTCTCTGAGCACCTCAGAACACTTGCTGCATCAGTGCAACGAACTCTGGGGAGAAAATTGCCGCCAGACCCGCTGGCAAAGGCGGCTGTGATGTTGGAAGATCCAGAGTGGCCGAAGTCCCCGCCACGGGCTCCCGCAGAGACAATTTCGGAGACACTGGCTCTGGCAGGATTACAGGCTGGCCTTTCATTACTGTCTTCCAATTCCTGCTCCATGGAAGCTGAAGCCTGGATGCAGCCCCTGCACACGCCTGCTTCCCAGACCACTCCCCTTCTTACCACCGCAGAGTAAACACTGCAGTTTAGAAGGCACCCCAGCTACGTAGTGCTGATGTGGACCCACCAGGAGCCGCCACAGAACCAGCCCTGTGTCCCCCCCACCAGAGTGCTCGCCAAAACGTGCCCGAAAAAATCCTGCTTTTTTTTTAAACCAACGAGAAACTTTCACTGAATCCTTTCGATGCAAATTCTGAAGAAATAACTGAAAACTGAAGCTTTTCCTCCGCTCAATGAGCCTCTGAAGCCCCAGAGCGCCTAACTGTTTTTCCCGTGCGAAACACACGCGACTCTGGTCTACCGTTGCCATCTGCACATCTGAGAGCCCTATTGCCTGCCTTCCAAACGCCCTTACCGGGCACAGCGGAGAAGCCCTCTGCACTCCCAGCCAACTCTGCTTCTATTGCCGTTTTCTTCCGATACTGACAGCCGCAGGACTTCCTGTGTGCGATCCAGCTGCTCTCTCTCTCTCTCTGTCTGTCCGGACAGTGGCACCCGAGTGCTAGCAGGCAAGCCTTCTGCAATGTGCTGGTGTGCCTAAGCTACCGGTTCCTCACTCAAAATAGTGAGATCGGGAACCGGAGCTTCTCTCCCCCACTTGCCTGCACTCCCGATGCTAAAACTACACACCCCCCCCCCCCCCCCGGAGGAAAAAGGAGGGGGAAGGGGAGAGAGCTCTCTAGTATAACAAAAATGTAAAGGTATATAACATCTTAATTAAAAATCCTGTTTAATGAAAAATCCTGTTCTCTCACTACCAAATCCCTTATTATCTATTCTAATTGTCCTTAATTGTTCCTCAAGTGAGCCTGGACCTCCAGGCTCACCAACCTCCAGCTGCTTGGAAACTTTGAGATAACTGGAGTGAGGAGGCGGTTCCTGTGTCTTTATACCAGTGTCATCAAAAGGGTGACATTTCTCAGTCTCCAAGCTGCTAGAGGAGGAGCACTACCCCAGAGGTTCGGGACTAGACTGGAGGGATGATAAGGAATAGTGGTTTATGGATCTTTCCTCCTGGAATTTATCCAACCCTTTTTTAAACCCAGATACACTCAGGAGTCGGCACTGATTCGATGGCGTGCACACACACAATGGGGTAAGTTTAATAATATGCACTATTGTGCAGAGGTGAAATAGATCCACAACTAACAGTTACTGCAGGGAAACATCTCAATACACTAAACTGTGGGTGCACTTACCACCATCCACTGAGGAGGCAGCACCCATGCTAACAGTAACATTCATGTTTAAATGCACTAATAAAGCCAGTGTTAACTGTGCAGTACCATCAACACCCAAACTCCATCCCTAACCCACTCAGTCACTGCACTATAGTATGCAAAATGACTAGTGTGGGGTTTTTACCACACATGCAAGACAATTAGCACATGGTAAATCCCATGCTAACCATTAGCATACTTTAGTAAACATGCACATAAATGCTTTTACCACATTCTCCAGCAGCAAATTCTGAAGTTTAATAGTGCATTCAATGAAAAAAATGTTCCATTTGTAGTAACTACACAGCATGTCCTCTAGTCTTTGCAGTTTAGGAAAGAGTAAACAACTCATGCAGGTTTACCCAGTCTATTCCACTCATGAATTTGTTGTTAAGTGCCATTGAGTCAATGTAGACTCCTGCCAACCCTGCTGATAGCTGTCCATGCTGTGACCATCTTCTGAATTTTCTTGGCAAGATGTTATTGTCAGGCCTGTCTTCCATGCAGTAAGCCTAAAGCACTTGGTATTACAAGATAATGTCTCATCCAGGTATTAGTCATGATTTCATTGGCCTCTATCATATCTGATGAGGTCTTTCTCAAAAGGGGACATCTTAAAATAACTCTAGAAGATCATGCACATGATGTTTGGCTTTCAAGTTCTTTTTTTTGCATTCGATTTTCTCTTATAAGATATTGGCCTAAGTCAGTTTTCGATTGCCCATGTCAATATGTTCTCAACCTTGTTCTTCTACAAAAATATGGCTTATTACTGTTATTAGAGCTCCCATAGATGTACACAAAATCTTAGCAAGATACATTAAGCATTTCATATCTCTTTCATTCTAGTCTGCTGAAATAGGCCATTATATAAAAAAAACATTAAATGATCATATAAACACTCAATACAGATCCTTCTTGTCCAAGCATCTAAAAGAAGTATGACCACTGCATGTTGGAAACGTTATTTTAGTTTGTTAAGATACAAGCAGCAGCAAACCATCTTCTTCAATGCTAAAATATTACTTACTTAGAGGCAAATTTACATATAGAAAAAAATTGCAAAACCAACCTCATGGCTAAATATGAAAACTACTAATAGAATAGCAGCCTGAATTTAGCAAGTCGCCTTTGCAATTTACCATACATTTAACTCAAATTGCAGAACTATTGATTAGCTTTCATAAAGTTCTTATTAAAGAAAGACAGGAGCTAAATTTGAAAGTACTTACCCAGTTTCACATGGCCATTATCAGTAAGAAGAATATTTGCTCCCTTCAAAAAAAAGAAAAAAATATATATACACACACACACACTCCAGAATTAATATGATACACTATTACAGCATATACTGCATTTCCACAGATACAGAATTGTTCCATAAGAAAGGTCTAATGGTTAAAGGGATATGCTGTGAACCAGAGAAACCAGGATTCAAATCCAACTTTTCTTGCTGACATTCCTTGTGATTTTGGGCAATTTATTTTACCCTCCACCACTGCCTGAGTTACCAACATAAGCTCTTTGAGACATAGCTAAAAATTGTAAACCATTGAAGAGAAAAGGAAGGATTTTATAGGCACAGAAATGTTTTAGGCTATTCCAGACACAAACTGCATTGCACTTGTGCCATCAGCACCTATGCAAATACCACACCTTTGCTGTATATCATGGCCCACAAACCCTATAACATGTCTGTTACCTAAAAATGGAGTGGAGGAGTAGCCTAATGGTTAAGAACACTGGCTTGGGAACCCAGAGACCAGGGTTTGATTCCCACTAGCACTCCTTGTGGCCTTGGGCAAGTCACTTAACCCTCCATTGCCTCAGAAAAATCCAAGTTATCAATGTCCCTGTTTAAAGCACAGTTACTTACCTGTAACAGGTGATCTCTGGGAACAGCAGGAATAAGTCTTCACATATAGGTATCGTCGGTACCGACGGAGCCTGCGCGGGAACGCTCCCCAGCGTCCAGTAAGAAAGCTTTTGGGAGCATCCCACAGCACCTGCGCGCTTGCCTTCCCGCCTTTCCCAACCGCCTCTCTCCAGTTCGAGTTTTAAAGCTGAGACAAAGAGAGAGAGAGGAAAGGAAAGATAGATAGAGATACACAACTCCTAGGGGAGGTGGGTGGGTTGTGAAGACTTATTCCTGCTGTTCCCAGAGATCACCTGTTACAGGTAAGTAACTGTGCTATCTCCAGGAACAAGCAGGAATGAGTCTTCACATATGGGGACTCCCTAGCTGCAGATGCCAGGGAGAGACCCCATGGTTGTGTGCCCTTGCAGAGGGCTCCACTTCCCCCATGGATCTCTGGCATCCAACCAGGGTAGGTGGGTAAGAGTTGATTAGGAATGGAACAGGTGTTTGAGGACAGCCTGACCAAACGAGGCATCCCAGCGGGAGTCCTTGTCCAAACAGTAATGGGCTGTGAAGGTATGAACCGAGGCCCAGGTGACCGCTCGACAGATTTGGTCGATGGACACAGAGTTTAGATGAGCCATTGAGGCTGCCATGGCTCTCACATTGTCAGCTGTGACATGGCCCTCCAGAGAAATGTTCCTACTCTGGTAGGCGAAAGAAATATACTGAGCAATCCAGTTGGACAGTGTTCTTTTAGAGACTGGAAGTCCTAAATGAGAAGGATCAAAAGCAACAAAGAGGTGAGAAGACTTTCTATGTTGATGTGTTCTTTGTAAGTAGAAAGCGAGAGCTCTCTTACAATCCAAGGTATGAAGATTCCTCTCTGCATTTGATGCATGAGGTCCTGGAAAAAAGACAGGCAAATATACCTCCTGGTTTAGATGAAAAGGCGAGACCACTTTAGGCATAAAGTCTGGATTGGTCCTGAGGACTACCTTATCATGGAGGTGGTAGAGATGAGGACAGTAACTGAATCATGGAGGTGGTAGAGATGAGGACAGTAACTGAATTCAAAAAAGCATGGGACCAACACAGAGGATCTCTAAAGGTAAAAAGTGGACTGTTGTAGTTGTTATGGAAGGACAGACTAGATGGGCCTTGTGGTCTTTTTCTGTCATCATGTTTCTATGTTTCTATGATGGAACCTTGTAAAAGGTGGATTAGCCACCAAAGCTTGCAACTCACTGATGCGGCGTGCTGAGGTGACTGCAATGAGAAAAACAACTTTCCAAGAAAGAAGTTTCAAGGAGGTGGTGGCTAAAGGTTCAAAGGGTGGCTTCATAAGCTGGCCAAGAACCAGGTTTAAGTCCCATGCCACTGGAGGTGGTCTAATGGGAGGCTTAGTTAAAAGAAGGCCTCTCATGAATCTTGCTATAAGAGGGTGAGAGGAAATAGGTTGTCCATTGAGAAGCTTGAGGGATGCTGCATTAGCACTCAAATGGACTCTTACTGAATTTGTTTTCAGGCCTGCATGGGATAGATGCAGGAGATACTCTAGTAGAGAATTCAGAGGTATTGCAAGAGGGTTTCGACCCTTCTCTGAACACCAAATGGTAAATCTTTTCCATTTGAAAGCATAGGAATGCCTAGTAGAAGGCTTTCTAGAGGCATGAATAACATCTCTGACTTGCTGAGAGAGATGAAAATCTTGAAGGTCTAGGCCCTCAGCAACCAAGCCCTGAGATGGAGCGACTGGGGGTTTGGGTGCCACAATGTTCCCCCTTCCTGGGACAGAAGGTCTGGTGAAGAGCCCAAGTCCAGGGAAGGAGCTTGAGAGAGATGCAGAAGTAGAGGGTACCACACTTGGCGTGGCCAATGTAGTGCTATGAGGATCATGGTCCCTCGATCTCTCTGAAGCTTGAATAGTGTTTTGGGAATTAGGGGAATTGGTGGAAAGGCATAAAGGAAGTCTTGACCCCAGTGAAGGAGGAAGGCATCATTGGCCTGAACTCCCTGACGCGGAATTCTGGAACAGAACCGGGGAAGTTTGGCATTCCACGGACTTGCAAAGAGGTCTATGTCCGGGGTTCCCCAAATTCGAAAAATCCTGGCTACCTGGTCCATGTGGAGGGACCACTCGTGTGGGAGCAGAACTCGACTGAGTCTGTCTGCCCAAGAGTTTTGAATGCCTGGAAGATATACTGCCAGAAGATGGATGTGATGCTCTCTGGCGAAGGCCCACAGTCGCAAAGCTTCGTTGCAAAGCGACAGAGAGCCAGTCCCGCCCTGCTTGTTTACATAGAACATGGCTACTTGGTTGTCCGTATGGATGAGGACTGTCCTGTAGCTGAGCAGGGAATGGAATACTCAGAGCTAAGAATATTGCTCTGAGTTCCAAGAGATTAATATGTAGAGAAGTCTCCTGTGGAGACCAGATGCCCTGGGTAGAGAGATCCTGCAGATGAGCTCCCCAACCCATTGGAGAAGCATCTGTTGTCAGAGTTGCTTGGGGTAGCGACTGCTGAAACGGGGACCCCAGCAACAGATTTGGAGGGGACTTCCACCACTGGAGAGACCAAAATAGGCGACTGGAGTTTGCTATGTTGTCTGATAGGCAACCTGATGCCTGAGTCCATTGGGTGGACAAAGTCCACTGAGCTGCCCTCATGTGAAGGCGAGCATATGGAACCACATGCATGGTGGATGCCATGTGGCCTAATAGTTGTAACATCTCTCGAGCAGTTAAATGGGACTTTAACTGTATCTGGGAGGCCAACTGCACCAAGCGTAGGCAACGGGCCTGAGGAAGATAGGCCCTTGCAGTTGTGGTATCCAGCAAGGCCCCTATAAACTCCAGAGACTGAGTAGGGGTGAGATGGGATTTTGGGATGTTTATTACCAGTCCCAAATACTGAAGGACACGCATTGTGCAGGTTAGAGAAATCTGGGCCTCTGACTGGGATGAAGCTCGAATGAGCCAGTCGTCCAGATATGGGAAAACGAATATTCCTAGAGTGCGTAGAAATGCAGCTACTACAGCCATGCAATTCGTGAACACCGTTGGTGCAGAGGCCAGACTGAAAAGAAGCACCCTGTATTGGTAGTGCTTTCTTTGAAAAAGGAACCAAAGGAACCTTCTGTGTGTTGGATGGATGAGGACATGGGTGTACGCATCCTTGAGATCTAGAGAACAAAGCCAGTCCTGACTCTGAAGGTATGGCAGCAGAGTACCGAGAGAAATCATCTTGAATTTCTCTTTGAATAGAAACTTGTTCAATTCTCTGAGATCTAAAATGGGTCTGTAGCCCCCTGTTTTCTTTGGAATAAGAAAATAAGGGGAGTAGAACCCTGAGCCCTGTTGAAGAAGGGGTACTTCTTCTATTGCCCCTTGGGCAAAAAGGGTAGCAATCTCCTGACCCAGAAGGTTGAGGAGAAATGTCGGAGAATTGAACTGTTTCACCATGGTGTGGGGAGGAAGGTTTAAGAAACAAAGCTTGTACCCTTCCTTTATAATGGAGAGGGTCCATTGCTCTGCTGTGATTTGCTCCCATCTGGGAACAAAGTAAGCTAACCTTCCTGGAATAGTGTGGGGCTCTGGTTCTTCCAGAGCTAGAAAGGCTAAGTTCTCTAGTTGCAAATCAAAGGCCTTGAGGAGGCTGAGGCTGCTGGGCCGTGGGAGGCCTGGCAGCCTTTGACTTGGCCTGTTTAGGTGGTTGCTGACGCTTTGCAGCAAAACGACCTGCAGAAGATGCCTGCTGACCATAAGCAGGATAATATCTTCCCTTTTTAGAAAAAGGTGTCTTTTTGAACAATCTTTTCTTAGCAGGAGCAGAGGTAGACTTTGAAAGTCGATCCAAAGCAGAGTTCTCAGCATCCATCTGAGTGGCCTTTGCTTTCCAATCCCTGCCAAAAAGGTTTTCACCTGTACAAGGAAGATTTCCCAATTCATCTTGGACCCAGAGTTCCAAATCAGATGCTTGTAACCAAGCAATTCTGCGTGCACCTATGGCAATAGCCGAGGCTCTACTTACACATTCAAAAGAGTCAAAGGTTGCACGGTTGGAAAATTTGGAAACATCTTGGGCATGTTTAAGCCAAGTGAGAAATTCCTGCCTTTTATCTTCTGAAATAAAAGGGGCTAAAGTCTGCAGATGATCTGTGACTTCTTTTAGAAACATCCCCATATAGAGACTATAGGAGTTGATTCTGGCAGCAAGCATATTAGCTTGGAAAACCCTTCTGCCAAAAGCATCAAGGGTTCTGCATTCACGTCCTGGAGGATTAGATGAGTGTCTCTTTGCACTCTTTATTTTCCTCATGGCAGACTACCACAATAGTGTGGTTAGGAAGCTGAGACTTATGAAAGCCAGGACAAGGAGGGACACGGTACATGGTGTCTAACCTACGAGAATGAGGAGAGGTAGTAAGAGGAGTCTCCCACATGCTCAACATGAGATCATAGAGAATCTCATGAATAGGTAAGGTGGCTGCTTCTTTAGGAGCCTTAGGGTATTGCAAAATATCTAATTGCTTGGCTCTAGGCTCTGACTCAGGGGCCACTGTAATGGAGAGGCCCCTAGCCACTTCCCCAATGAAGTCTTGAAAAGACAAGTCTTCTGGAGGAGACATTCTTCGTTTTGGAGAATCAGACTCCTGAGGAAGAAATACCGGTGCCTCGACAGAAGCCTCCGACTCATCAGAGTCTTCGGAGGAATCGAAGTATCGCCTGTCTGGATGCTCCTGTAAAGCCCGATACGCTTACCGAGTGGGATCGACATCGGGAGTAAGCGGTACCGGTTCGGTACCGATGGGCATCATAGGACAGGGTACCGTTGCAGTCGACACCTTAGCCGATGTCGATGCAATCGGTACCGGCACCAGAAACGATGCCAGTGCCGGAGTCGGTACCAGCAATGGAGACTGTTGTGGTACCGGAGGCGTCGAAGCCTGCATAAACGCCGTTAGGGTGCGTTGCATGGACAGAATCTTCTGATCCATCGACGCCACCAGAGTCTGGATGTCGGTACCGGTGGAGGCCACCGGTACCCCAGAACACGGCAACAGGTGATCAGTCGAGGCCGAGCCATCGATGTCAACCTGTGACCCCATAGATAATGCTTTGGAAGCTGGAACTTCCCGCCGGGGTAATTTTGCCGGTGCGGAATTCTCGAGGACAAGCCCGGAGGCATCTCGATGCTTAGAGGGAGATTTGCCATTCGAGGACCGGCTAGATTTATGTTTGGTTACCTGAGATCCATGGGAGGAAGAAGCAGCCCTGGAAGACGTCAATGCCACCGAGGCTGCATCAGAGGGAAACAGGGTACTGAGCTTGGCTGCTCGATTCTGACGACCTCTTTTAGACATCATGGTACAGGACACACAATCCGTGATGGAATGGTCAGGACCCAAACATTTTAGACACCAATCATGGGTGTCGGTGACAGAAATAGTACTGCCACACTTTGTGCACTTTTTAAACCCGGAAGCGGGCTTCTCCATGAGGAGAAAAATGTTCAGGCCTAAGGCCCAAACCACAAATGCACAGTTGAAGAAAGAAAAGTTTTTGGGGGGTTTTTTTTGTATAGAAAGAAAAGAAAAGACCGGCGGTACCGGTCTGACGTCAAAGAAGGCAGATGCAACACAGAAAAATAAAGAAAAAAATAAAGAATTCTTCTGCGGTGACAGGAACACGACCTGCTGGCTCCGCGGAAAAGAAGAACTGGAGAGAGGCGGTTGGGAAAGGCGGGAAGGCAGCATGCAGGCGCTGTGGGATGCTCCCAAAAGCTTTCTTACTGGACGCTGGGGAGCGTTCCCGCGCAGGCTCCATCGGTACCGACGATACCTCATATGTGAAGACTCATTCCTGCTTGTTCCTGGAGATTGTACATTACCAAGTAAACCACTTTGATTGAAATGATAAAGAGGTATATAAAACCTGTTAAATAAATAAAATAAATAAATACAAATACCACTTTTTAGATTTTGGGATGAAGAGATGGCTGTTTAAATTTATACAGACAAGAAACATTTTACCTGTAGAAATGTATTTTGCTATCTAAGCAACAAAAAACAGTTATATACAAATCCTAGCCAGAAACACTTGCGTCAAGAAACTCATGGATAGGCTACAAATCCAATTGTGCAGATCAAAAATAAAAAGCCAGTGGCTTATGACTTTCTACATTCATATGGCTTGTGAAAATTTAAAAGAAGTTGTTTTACATGGTGCATGGCTGCATGAGAATGATAAATGATGATGATTCAGGTTCCCGTCCCATTGTCCCTCACACGCAGTTAATGTTTCTGTTCTTTATGACCTTTTACCAGCATTGCCCATTATTCTTAAATATTCCATAATCATTACTGAACTTTCTCTCTCACTCCCTCAAAAAAGATTTTATGGAGATCAGCACACTTCATACTGATATTCTGTAAGAATGGTTCAGAAAAGTTTGATGTTGATTTTTCCTGTTTAGGTTTTTTTGCATTTTGGTTTTTATTTTGATTTGCACATGGTCCTTCTTTGTTAGGTTGCCTTTCTCTGTCCCCTCCCCAGTTGACATTAAACCCACTTTTGTTTTTTAGCTCTAGGTTCACACGAGTCTGCCCCCTTCCCCCTTTTTCTTTGTTGGGGTTTTCTTTTTAGTGTGCACTCCTTTTCCCATCTTCTTACTTCTGTAGTTATTTTCCACTGCCCTTCTTCATTGACACTGTTAGTTTACAGATTCCTTATACAAAGGTCCCTGATGCAGGTATCTGCCAAAGAATGTCATGCATTTGTTTCATTATTGTATCTTTGTAAATATACACTTATGCATTTGATTCTTATGTTGTGGTATTAATTTGCCTTAGAAATGAACAATCCTGTTATTTCATGTTACATCCTAGCCTCTTTAATTAAAACATATTTATTTGCGCTTACGCCTTCTTTACATACATTTCTCTTTCTAAAACTTTTTTACCAAAAGCTGATAAACCGGTCTGTTACACTGAAGAGCAGTTTATCACATTTTTAATAAACCATAAACCACAGCCTGTCAATCTGCTCATCCAAACCAACAATCTAGTCTTTACAATCTCTTCTTCCTCAGAGACCCTTGGTGCTTCACCCATGCTCAACAATACCCAGGTGCTAGGTTCCCATGGCAATTAAAAAACTGGGGAGGCGGGGAGTCAAAAGGAGGCACAAGTGCCCACAAACAGACCAAACAGACCAGGGTACAGATAGAGTAAGGCGAAGAAGACACACCTCTAGGAATCCTACTTTGGATTCCTAGATGTGTGTCTGTTTCGCCTTGCTCTAACTGGACCTTGGTCTGACCCAGTATGGCATATCTTATGTTCTTCAGTAAAAAATTGGACCTGGTGCCCGAGATTCAAACTGGCATTGTCAGCCCACAGGAATCCCATCTCCCATGGGCCAAAGTGCTACAAAGGGTTGTGATCGCAGCCAGGACCAGCGCTGTCTGCCCAAACCTGATAAAGAGGTTAGAGGTAGGGGAAGTTTGCTGCATAGGCCAGCTTAAGAAATTTAAAAGGGCTCTAGGTTAAATAAAGAATGGTGGGGGGAATGGAGGGCAGGGGATGAGTGCAATGGGAAAGGGAGATAGGGACAGATTCTGGGAAGGGAAACAGTTGAGTGGTGGGGAGGGACAGCAGGAAAGGGATTAGATTGGAGGGGGAGGGAAGAGTTCAAGGGGTTAGAGGGTGAAGAGATGAATGCATTGAAGGCACAATATGCATGTGCAAAAGGCTCACCCCAACACCACAAACAGGCAGTACTACTACTACTTATTTGTATAGCACTACAAAGCGTACATGTAAGAGACCGTCCCTGCTCATAAGAGCTTACAATCTAGTCAAGACAGACAACACAACTGGGAACCAGGGGAAATGGTAAGGAAGCACACATAGGAGGTGTACAGGAGGACTAGGAGGATCAGGATCCAAAAGCAGTCTCAAAGGAGTGTTTTTTGTCTGGATTTGAATAGGGCCACAGATGGAGCATGGCACACCAACTCAGGTAGCTTGTTCCAGGCATAAGGAGCAGCAAGGCAGAAAGATCGAAGTCTGGAGTTGGCAGTGGAAGAGAAGGGCACAGATAGAAGAGATCTGCCAAAAGAACAGAGTTCCCGAGGAGGGGTGTAGGTAGAGATAAGACAGGAAAGGTAGTGAGGAGCAGCCAAATGAAGGCACTTATAGGTCAGTAGTAGAAGTTTGAACTGGATGCGTAAATGGCTAGGGAGCCAATGAAGTGACTTGAGAAGAGGGGTGAGATAAGCATAGCGACAATGGCGGAAGATTAGCTGTGCAGTTGAGTTTTTAACAGATTGAAGTGGAGAGGGATGATTCAGAAGAAGACCAGCAAAGAGGAGTTTGCAAATAGTCTAGATGGGAGGTGACTAGAGAATGGATAAGGGTCTTTGTAGTGTGTTCAGAAAGGAAGGGGCAAATTTTGCTAATGTTATAGAGAAAGAAGCGACAGGTTTTTAGCTATCTGTTGGATGAGAGCGAGGAGTCAAAGATAACACTCTACTCCTTTCTGTTTCCTCAGCTAGCAATCTTGGGGTTATCAACAGAAATAGAGAAAGGAGGAAGGGGGGAAAGAGAAGGAGCTCAGTTTTGGCCATGTTCAATTTCAGATAGTGGTGAGACATCCAGACACTAATGTCGGATAAGCAGGCAGAGATCTGGGCCTGGATTCCTGGGGAGATTTCAGGTGCAGAGAGCTAGATCTGAGAGTCATCATCATAGAGATTGTACTGAAAACCATGGGAGGAGATGAGTGCACCAAGGGACTAAGGGTAGAGATAGAATGGAGACGTCCCAAGACAAAGCCCTGGGGTACAATGACTGAAAGTGGGAAAGCAGCAGAGGAAGATCCACCAGAACATACACTAAAAGTGCGGTGAGAAAGATAGGAAGTAAACCAGGACAGGACAGAACCCTTAAATTCAAACGAGGACAAAGTATCGAGGAGAAGGTGGTGATTAACAATGTCAAAAGCAGCAGAAAAGTCACGAAGTCACTGAGGCAGCCCACCTCCGCACCCCCTCCCCACACACACACACACACACACACACACACACACACACACACACACACACACACAGGCAGCCTACCTCTGCACCACACAAGTGTAGCTTAAAGGGTCAGTGGGGGTGGTGGGAGACAGAGGAGGAGTGGGGTTCACTGCTTTCTGTTCGCACTGTGCAGTGGTGCATTAAGAGCTTGATTTATTAAGTGGTTTCTCATAGAAAATGGGAAAACAATCTTAGTAAATCAGGCCTTAAAACCTAAAAATATAACGGATACACCTTTTGTATTTTGTTTTTGGTTTTTTTTGTTTGTTTTTTTAAGGAGAGAGGGTGTGGGCATGGGCATGCACTGTTCCCTAGGTTTCAACGGCTAGCTGCTAGGTATTTAGACCAGCTCCTAGATTCCAAGAAAATGTGTCAAGGCCTTCTCTACATTTGTAGTAAAACACCTGTGAGAGATCAAGTTGGACCATTAGATGATAGAAGAGTTAAAGGGGCACTAAGAGGCGACAAGGCGATAGTGGAGAGACTGAATGAATTTTTTGCTTTGGTCTTTACTGAGGAAGATGTAGGGATGTTACCCATGACTGAAGTGGTATTTAAAGGTGCGGAAGAATTGAAGGAAATATCGATACATCGGGAAGATGTATTACAACTATTAGATAAACTGAAGAGTAGCAAATCACCTGGGCTAGATGGTATACATCCAAGGGTGTTGAAAGAACTGAAATATGAGACTGCAGACCTGCTATTAGTAATCTGTGAACTATTATTAAAATCATCTCTAATACCTGAAGATTGGAGGATTGCCAATGTAACACCAATTTTTAAAAAGGGTTCCAGGGGTGATCCGGGAAACTACAGACCCATGAGCCTGACGTCAGTACCGGGAAAAATGGTAGAAACCATCATAAAGAATAAAATTACTCAGCATGTAGATAGTCATGGCCTAATGGGAGACAGCCAACATGGCTTCAGACAAGGAAGATCTTGTCTTACTAATCTGTTATGTTTTTTTTGAAAGTGTGAATAAACAGGTGGACAAAGGTGAGCCGGTTGATATAGTGTATCTGGACTTTCAGAAAGCCTTTGACAAGGTCCCTCATCAGAGACTTTTGGCAAAACTAAAGAGTCATGGGATAGGAGGCAGTGTACTACTGTGGATCAGGAACTGGTTAAAAGATAGAAAGCAGAGGGTTGGGCTAAATGGCCAATTTTCCCAATGGAGAAAGGTGAATAGTGGGGTACCCCAGGGATCTGTGCTGGGTCCGCTGATTTTTGACATATTCATAAATGACCTGGAAAGTGGAACAACGAGTGAGGTTACCAAATTTGCAGATGACACAAAACTATTTAAAGCTGTTAAAACCCAAGAGGATTGTGGAAAATTGCAAGAGGATCTTGATAAATTGGAAGGCTGGGCATCAAAATGGCAGATGAAATTTAATGTGGACAAGTGCAAAGTTATGCACCTAGGGAAGAACAACCCAAACTATGGTTACACAATGCAAGGTTCCACATTAGGAACCACCACCCAGGAAAAATTTGAGGCATCATTGTGGATAACATGTTAAAACCCTCGGCCCAGTGTGCAGCGGCAGCCAAGAGAGCAAATAGAATGCTAGGTATCATAAGGAAAGGAATGGAAAATAAAACAAAAGACATTATAATGCCTCTATATCGTTCCATGGTGAGACCGCACCTTGAATATTGTGTGCAATTCTGGTCGCCGTATCTTAAAAAGGATATAGCATTATTAGAAAAGGTTCAGAGAAGAGCCACCAAAATGGTAAAGGGGATGGAAGGATACTCCTATGAAGAAAGGCTAAAAAGGTTAGGGCTCTTTAACCTGGAAAAGAGACGGCTGAGGGGAGATATGATAGAAGTCTATAAATTAATGAACGGAGTGGAACAGGTAAACGTAGACTGATTGTTTACGTTATCAGAATATAGAAAGACATGGGGATATGCAATGAAGCTACAGAGTAAACTATTTAAGACTAATAAAAGAAAATATTTTACTCAACGTGTAATCAAACTCTGGAATTTGTTACCGGAGGATGTAGTAAAGGCTGTTAGTGTAGCTGGGTTTAAAATAAGTTTGGACAAGTTCCTGAAGGAAAGGTCCATAAACCATTATGAAGTATGGACCCAGGATATCAATGCTTGACCCAGTACAAGCATTGCAGAACCTGTGTCTTTTGGGGAAACTGCTAGGTACGTATGACCTAGATTGGCCACTGTTGGAAACAGGATACTGGGCTTGATGGACCTTGGTCTGACCCAGTATGGCATATCTTATGTTATGTTCTTATGTTGGGGTAAAAGGGACACTAAGAGGACAAGGTCCACCAAAAGGAGCACCACACCGCGTCGCTCAGGAGACACCCAGTCAATGATATGTGGTTCAAACTAAGAAGGATACTTTTATTTATAAATCAATAACCTGAGAGCTCTCAGGTTATTGATTTATAAATAAAAGTATCCTTCTTAGTTTGAACCACGTATCCTTGACTGGGTGACTAAGAGGACAAGGCCATAGCAGAGAGACTGAATGAATTCTTTGCTTCAGTCTTTACTAAAGAAGATGTAGGAAACTTACCCATAACAGGGAGGAGTGGCCTAGTGGTTGGAGCAAGTTACCTCAGGCCGGAGGGCCAGGGATTCGAATTCTGCAAGAGGACAGCAATCTTGGGCTGGAAGGACTGGGGCTTCTAGTCCCACAGGTGGCTCCTTGTGGCCTTGGGCAAACCACTTATCCCCCTGTTGCTTCAGGGTACAAAAATACAGATTGTGAGCCCCTCGGGGACAAGGAAAA
This sequence comes from Ichthyophis bannanicus, assembly GCA_033557465.1. Classification (NCBI taxonomy): domain Eukaryota; kingdom Metazoa; phylum Chordata; class Amphibia; order Gymnophiona; family Ichthyophiidae; genus Ichthyophis; species Ichthyophis bannanicus. The sequence continues at coordinate 444,664,784 of CM066035.1, read as the reverse complement.
ATATATACATTGTCCCTGAATGTACACTGCTTTAACTGGTAGAAAAGTTAAATAAATACATACCAGAAATGATATTTAAAAGTGGAGGTGTAGCCTAATGGTTAGAGCGCTGTCTCCATAAGCAAGGGGATGGGTTTGATTCCCATTTGTTAGTGAAGGCGTAGCCTAATTAGAGCACTGGCTTGGGAAGCAAGAGACCAGAGTTCGATTCCTACTAACACTGAAACACAATGGATCCCTTTATAGCAACAGGATAAAATCAAAATAAACTTAACTCTCTCTTATATCTCAACAGATAGGGCTGACCTGCACAGAGTGGTGGATACAAACAAAGGAGTGTATCCACATGAGGAGGGATGACCTGCACGGAGAGCAGAAGGTGCACTTACTCTTACCACTTTGCTGAGCAGAATAGATGGACCATGCTGGTCTTTATCTGCCATCATATACTATGTTACTATGTATCAGACAGAGGAACTGAAACAAATCTCCTTTAATCGTGAAGATGCAAAACATTATTTGATAAAATAAAGAGCAACAAATCACCTGGACCAGATGGCATACATCCCGGGGTGTTGAGAGAACTGAAATATGAGATTACAGACATACTTTTGGCAATCTGTGAACTATCATTAAAATAATCTGTACTGTGAGATTTCCAAGATGGCAGGAAGCAGCACTTGTTTGTGCTGACGAGAATTTCTATGGAGAAGTGAAAGGCTAAATTGAGCAAGCAGCTCTTGGCTGCCTGAGAGCTCTTCGCCAGTTTACCTGCAAAAGGTCCTTTGGACACATTTCTTGTTCCTCGTCAGCATGTGTTGGCTGATACAGGATTAGAGTAAAGCCCAGCTGGTATGGTGCCAGAGTTGGACAACTCGGCGGCATCTTCAGGCATTGACCTGACTCCTCCTGATCTATAGAGACCTCTGAGGCTGGCGGCTGCAGGAGTGAGTCCGGGTAATCAGAGTAATGCCAATAGACCTGGAGTTGGGCTGCCAGCGTCAACATAGGGGCCAGCTACTGGACGTGACATAAGGGTGTTGGAGGTCCCTTTGGGTCAGAATATAGGCAGTGCCAGTGCAGAGGGGAGGAGAGTGGTTGCAGCTGATCTTTGGTTGCCAGACAGTCTGCAATGGCTGACAAGGCTTCTTCGTCGAGTGGTGGATTTACGGGTGGTGCTTTTTCTAAATTCTCTCTTCAATGACTGGAACAGATTGCCCTGGAGTCGATTTGGTTGGCTATCAAGCAGTTGGGGAGATGCATTAATTCCTCAGATTCAATTTTTGAATGTACAGGTACAGGCCAATATGTTGGCTTGTTCGAAGAATGTTGAAGATATTGCTAATATGCAAACCTCTATTGCTGAATTGAGGCGAAGAACTGATCAGTTGGAAGCCTATGCTGAAGCATTTGTTAAGTATGCTACACAACTGAAGGCAAAAATAGAGCATTTGGAGGATGTATCCCTGCAGGTTAACCTATATTTGACTAATTTTCCAATGTTTTTTCTTGTGGCGGCTAAATACATGTTTAAGAGCTATTTAGTGGAGGTCCTGGGGGTTCCCCCTGAGAAACATGCAATAGTTAAAATATATTATTTATCCTCAGCAAAAAAAGTCCCCGACTCCTCCGAAATATCAGGGACCCAGCAGACGGACTTGCTTAATGTTTCTGCAATATCAGAAAGTTCTATTTCTGAATCTGTTGTTCCAGCTGTGTGTCTGGCAACTTTTGCCTTAACATTGGACTGTGATAGGTTCCTGAAAATGTTTCTTCCAGAAAAGACATTCGATTTGAAGGGTTACTGGTGCAGATTTTCCCTGACCTTACTGGGGAAACAGCATAGTTACTCCCCTGTAACAGGTGTTCTCCAGAGACAGCAGGAATCAGTCCTCACATATGGATGACGTCAACGCTGATGGAGCTCTGCATGGAAGCTTCACCCCAGCTTTAAGAAAGCCATTGGGAAATGCACCATGCATACATGGTCCCCTTCTCGCCCAAGGATGCCATCTTGCCTCAATCAAATCCAGACCAAGGTCAGTCAAATGACATAGCTAAAGACGGCAAAAAAGATAAGAAGCAACTCCACAGGGAGGGGAGGGTGGGTTGTGAGGACTGATTCCTACTGTCCCTGGAGAACACCTGTTACAGGTAAATAACTACACTTTCTCCGGGAACAAGCAGGAAGTCAGTCCTCAAATATGGGACTCCCTAGTTACAGGCTACCGAAAAACCTGTAGAAATGCCACAGGAGACCAGGAAAAGGTGATCAGTGAGCAACAGCAATTAAGTCTTAAGGAAAGACTCCCAAAAGACCCAGGTGTCCAGTGAGAACCAGCACTCAGGTAGCCTGAACACAGAAGGGTCAGAGGGCAGGAATTGCCTACACCCCAAAAAAAAAGACGACATACAGCCTGGCCGAAGGCTCTGTCCCATCGGGACTCCTCTCCAGGCAGTAATGAGCTGTGAAAGTGTGGACTGAAAACCAAGTGATGGCCCGGCAGATGTCCAACAGAGGAACAGAATGCAGCTTTGCCGCAGACACCGCCATGGTCCTGATGCTGTGAGCCATTACCTGGCGATCTAGCGAGAGCCCAGCCCACTCATAAGAACATAAGAACATCAAGGCCAGTAACCCGTTTCCAATCTATGTCACAAGTACCAAGCAGTTTCCCCAAAGGACACAGGTTCCACAATGTTTGTATTGGGTCAAACAATGGATTTCCCGGGTCCCCTTTAATAATGGTTTATGAACCTTTCCTCCAAGAACTTGTCCAAACCTTTTTTAAACCCAGCTACACTAACAGCTTTTACTACATCCTCCGGTAACGAATTCCAGAGTTTGATTACGCGCTCAGTGAAAAAATATTTTCTCTTAGTCTTAAATAGGTTCCCCAGTAGCTTTGTCCCCTAGTCTTTTTGATGGCGTAAACAACTGATCTATGTTTACCCATTCTACTCCATTCATTAATTTATAGACCTCTATCAAATCTCCTCTCAGACGTCTCTTTTCCAGGTTGATGGAAGGGATACTCCTCATAGGGGTATCCCTTCCATCCCCTTTACCATTTTGGTGGCTCTTCTCTGTATCTTTTCTAATAAAGCTATATCCTTTTTAAGGTACGGCGACCAGAATTTCACACAATATTCAAGGTGCGGTTGCACCATGGAACAAAACAGAGGCATTATAATTAATATCCTTTGTTTTATTCTCCATTCCTTTCCTTATGATTCCTAGCATTCTATTTGTTTTCTTGACCACCGCTGCACACTGGGCAGAGGGTTTATCTTTATCTTTTTTTATTAAAACATTTAATAGATCACCCATCGGGAGCCATCTGGGAGGTTTACAATAACAGTAATATATATAAGAAAAGCCAGAAACAGAAAAGGAACTACAATGCCAGACAGGAAAGTGAACACCTATACAGGACTAAAGAAAAAAAGAGCCTAAGTGGAAGGAGAGGAGGAAATAGGGGGGGTCAGGGAAAGGGAGGTCATAGGCAGTACAGACGAGGTGGGTTTTCAGGAGAGACTTGAATTTGGGAAATGATTCTTCTTGACAGATTAGGGGAGGAAGGGAATTCCACAGTGATGGGACTAGAAAAAAGAAGGCGGAATGCCGGGTTTGCTCCAGGCAGGCACGGGCAGGAGAGGGGAGGTCAAGGCGGTTGGTGTGCAAGGACCGGAGGCTATGAGGTACTGTACAAAAGTGTATTGAGCCTGCAAGATACTGAAGGGTGTGCTGATGCAGGGCCCTATGTGTTAGGATTAGGAGTTTGAAGGTAACACGGTAGGGGAGGGGGAGCCAGTGCAAGTGGATCAAGGAGAGAGTGATGTGATTGAAGCGAGGAGTATGAGTGAGTAGGCGAGCAGCGGTGTTCTGAATTAGCTGTAGATGGTGGAGTTGATGGTGGGGGATACCGGCAAAAACAACATTACAGTAATCAAGACGCAAAATTACTAGAGAGAGAAGGGCTGTGAGGGATGCTGGGGAAAGCACAGGACTAATGGCTCAAATCTGATGAAGAAAAAAGTGGGAGCGGTGCACAAGGGAGGAGATGTAAGCGTGGAAGGAGAGGTCAGGATCCAGGATAACTCTCAGGTACCGGAGTGAGGTTACAAGGGGGGTTGGGGCATCCACGATGATGCCTAAATCTTTTTCCTGGGTTGTGGTTCCTAATATGGAACCTTGCATCGTGTAACCATAGTTTGGGTTGTTCTTTCCTAGGTGTATAACTTTGCACTTGTCCACATTAAATTTCATCTGCCATTTGAACATCCAGTCTCCCAATTTATCAAGGTCCTCTTGTAATTTTTCACAATCCTCTTGGGTTTTAATAACTTTGAATAATTTTGTGTCATCTGCAAATTTGATTACCTCACTCGTTATTCCTAGTTCCACGTCATGTACGAATATGCTAAAAAGCAGAGGACCCAGCACAGATCCCTGGGGTACTCCACTATTCACCTTTCTCCATTGGGAAAATTGGCCATTTAGCCCTAGCCTCTGCTTTCTATCTTTTAACCAGTTCCTGATCCACAATAGTACACTGCCTCCTATCCCATGACCTTTTAGCTTTGCCATAAGTCTCTGTTGAGAGACCTTGTCAAAGGCTTTCTGAAAGTCCAGATACACTATATCAACCGACTCACCTTTGTCTGTTTATTCACACCTTCAAAAAAACATAACAGATTAATAAGACAAGGCCTTCCTTAGTTAAAGCCATGTTGGCTGTCTCCCATTAAGCCATGACTATTTACATGTTCAGTAATTTTTTTCTTTATAATGCTTTCTACCATTTTTCCTGATACTGACATCGGGCTCATCGAGTCTGTAGTTTCCTGGATCACTCTGGAACTCTTTAAAAATTGGTGTTACATTGGTCATCCTCCAATCTTCAGGTATTACAGATTATTTTAATGATAGTTCATAGATTACTAATAGCAGGTCCGCAAATCTCAATCATCACTCATAGGTGAGAGCAATACAGACCGCCACCTAAGTGGACAGAGTTCGCTTGGTCACCACCTCCCCCAACCGATTGGGGTCATAGGAGATGAAAAGCTGAGAGGCTTTGCTGTGGCCCTGGGTAGACTGAAGGTAGGACAGGGCCCTCTTATAGTCCAAGGCATGCAGTATGGTCTCTGCCCGGCTGGCTTGAGGCCGCAGAAAGAATGTGGGGTGTACCAGCTCCTGATTGAGGTGGAAGGGGGACACCACCTTAGGAAGAAATTTGGGGTGTGTGTAGAGCATTACCCTGTTCTTATAAAGCCTTGTGTGTGACAGATCCGCCACTAACGCCTGAAGTTCACTTACCCTGCGAGCGGATGTCAGCGCCACCGGGAATACGACCTTCCATGAGAGATACTGCAGTTGGCAGATAGCCAGGGGCTTGAACGGTGACCCAGTGAGTTTGGATAACACCACATTGAGGTCCCACTTCACCGGTGGAGGGCAGATGGGGGGGGGGTGAAGGTAATAAGAGGCCCTGCAAGAAGCGGGTCACGAGGGGTTGGACAGAAAGGGGCTTGCCCTCGATAAGGTGGTGGTGGTGCGCCGCTAGAGCACTCAGGTGCACCCTGACCGAGTTGGACTTCAGTCCTGCCTGCGACAGGTGGAGCAAATACTGCAGTACAAGCTGCAGAGCACGAGAATGGATTAACTTGCCGTTCTGCGCACCACACTGAGAATCTGCGCTATTTGAAGACATAGACTTGTCTCGTAGATACCCTTCAGGAGGTCAGGACTACCTCCTATACGAGACTAAATGGGGCCAAGGCTACCCTTTCAGCAGCCATGTCATTAGCAATAGGAACCCCAGGTTGAGGTATAAAAAGGAGCACTCCTCCTGTGACAGCAACCCTGGGGCACTTCCCAGAAGGACCATGGGTGCAGAGGACAATCGGAGGAGTAGCGAGAACCACGGTTGCCTAGGCCAACCAGGGTAACTAGTATCAGCAATGCCCCATCATGCTTAACATTGAAAAGAGTCTTGGCAATCAGTGGTGTGGGCAGAAAGGCATAGAGGAAGCCTTCTCCATCCATGGGATGAGGAACGCATCAGCTGCCACCCAAGAGAGATGCTGTTGGCATGAGCAGAAAGCAAGGCAGTTGAGTGTTGGTTGGTCTCATGAAGAGGTCCATCAGTGGGACTTCCCAGAGCTGGAAGAGCCGAGAGGCCATCCTAGGGTTCCAATGCAGAGCACAAAGGAGCAGAGAGACACTGCCTCCTGGCAGAGGACATAGAACCCTATGTCCACCTGCTTCTTTACGTAGATCACTACCACCTGATTGTCTGTTTCGAACAGCAATGACTGGTTCTGCAAGCAGAGGCGGAAGGCTCGGAGAGCCAGGAATATGGCCCGACGCCCCAGCAGGTTGATCTGTAGTTTGCTCTCTGACTGCAACCAACTGCCCCAGGTGCAGAGGTCTTCACAGTGCGCACCCCAACCCAGCAAGGAAGCGTCTGTAGAGAGGATCCTCTGGGGATCGAAGATCTGGAAGGTCATCCCCGCCTGGAGGTATTGCGGAACCTGCCACCAGCTGAAGGAGTTTGCAAGTTAGGTTACCATCACCCTGCCCCGCAGCTGTCCGGAGGCCCGACCCACTAGTCGCAGAGGCACTACTGGGCCACCTCATGTGGAGGCAGGCATCTAGGGTTACGTGGACAGTGGATGGCATGTGGCCCAGCAGACGTAGCAGGAGGTGAGCAGACACGGTACATCTGCATTGTATGCCTGTGGCCACCGCCCTGAGGCGGTCGATCCTGTCCTGGGGTAGAAACACTCTGGTATGAAGGGTGTCAAGCCAGGTTCCTATGAACGCCAGATACTGTGTCAATAGGAGGTGGGACTTAGGGTGATTTATGACAAACCCTAAATAAATGCTGTAGGACATAGATGAAGTGGGCGTGACCTATTGCACCTCGGCAGCCGAGTGTCCTCTGATGAGCAGTTGTCCAGGCAGGGAAAGACGAAAGCCCCTTGGAGGTGAAGATAGGCCGTGACCACCGCTAGGCACTTGGTTAAGACCCTTGGGGTGGAGGTCAAGCCAAAAGGTAGGAAGCTGTATTGGTAGTGGGCGCACCCCACCATAAATCTGAGATACTGCCTGCGGTTGGATGTACGCATCCTTTAGGTCCAAGGTGCATAGCTAGAGGTATGGCAGCAGTGTTCCAAGGGAGAGCATCTTGAACGTCTCCCTCACCAGGAACCTATTCAGGTACCGCAGGTCTAGGATGGGCCATAGACCCCCTGTTCTTTTGGACAGAAGGAAGTATCGGGAGTAGAACCCTTTGCCCCTGACATTTTGAGGCACCGGTTCCACTGCCTTGTCCTCGAGAAGGTCTGAGAGTTCCTGCAGTAGCGATGTCTGGTGGAGGGGAGTCCTGGTAGGCTCTCTCAGGAAAGATGGAGGAGGAGTCTGCTCCAAGTGAAGGAAGTAGCCTTTCCTGACTACCATCTCTAATGGCAGAGGACAGGCTCTGGAACCACTGGAGGGGTTCCTCAAAGACCAGCAGTGAACCTAAAGAGTTCCTTTGACAGGTCCCTCAGGTACATGCCCATGAACAGCTGGTATGCCTGGATCCAGCTGATGAGCATCAAGCCCTGATAGCACTTTCTGCCCAGGGGATCCAAGGTGTGGGCCTCCCTACCCGGAGGCACTGAGGAGTGCATCTTCTGGCTCTTGAGCCAATGCATGGCTGACTTCACCACCATGGAGCTGTGTGGCAGTTGTGCTTTCTGGAAGCCTGGGCTCTGACGGACCCGATACATTGAGTCAAGCCATTGACTCATGATGGGCACCTATGGCAGTGTTTCCCCACATGCGAAGGAGTAGCCGTTCCAGGATCGGGGGAACAGGCGCTTTAAGTGCCTCCTTCGGATGGGCCTGGTACTGGAGGATCTCGAGCTCCTCCATGCGAGGGTCATCCTCCTCCTCGGTGTCAAATGCCAACATCTTTGACATGTCGCGCACGAGGTCGACGAATGCCATATCCTCGGGTGGAGACCGGAATCGGGTCTCTGAGGGAGAAAGGTCCAAGGGTACATCGCGGTGGCAACGGATGTCCAGAGATTCCTTGTCCTCGATCTCCCAATCCAACTCAGTTATGGAAGTCGTCAAGGCTCTGAGTCCAATAGTCCAAACCCCTTGGAGGCTCTGTGGCGAAGTCATGGCCACTCATTAGGTAAGACCTCGGTTCCAAGGATCAAGTCCGGGATTGAGACCGATGTCAAGGATAAGAACATAAGATATGTCATAATGGGTCAGACCAAGGTCCATCAAGCCCAGTAACCTGTTTCTAACAGTGGCCAATCTAGGTCATATGTACCTAGCAGTTTCCCCAAAAGACAGGTTCCACAATGCTTGTACTGGGTCAAGCATTGATATCCTGGGTCCCTTCTTAATAATGGTTTATGGACCTTTCCTCCAGGAACTTGCCCAAACCTTTTTTAAACCCAGCTACACTAACAGCCTTTACTACATGTGTAATCAAACTCTGGAATTTGTTACTGGAGGATGTAGTAAAGGCTGTTTTGTTTTATTTTCAATTCATTTCCTTATGATACCTAGCATTCTATATACTCTCTTGGCCGCCACTGCACACTGGGCCGAGAGTTTGAACATGTTATCCACAACGACGCCTAAATCTTTTTCCTGGGTGGTGGTTCCTAATGTGGGACATTGCATCAGGTAACCATAGTTTGGGTTGTTCTTCCCTAGGTGCATAACTTTGCACTTGTCCACATTAAATTTCATCTGCCATTTTGATGTCCAGTCTTCCAATTTATCAAGATCCTCTTGCAATTTTCCACAATCCTCTTGGGTTTTAACAACTTTAAATAGTTTTGTGTCATCTGCAAATTTTATAACCTCACTCATTATTCCCTTTATTAAAAGAGGGCTGCTACACAGTACCCTGTCCTGTGCTGCTGAGGTAAGCTGTGACCAACTTCCTGGGTGATTAACAGTCCTTGCTTGGATAGAAGAAGTCTTTCAAAATGGCCTTTTGACCTGCCACCTGGTGTTAACACCTACTGAAAATGTTTCACAGGTCTCTTGCCCCCTAAGTAGAAGTCTTCTTTGTAAAGGTTTCTAGAAGACTTTATTTGTTGCTCAAAGAGTACGGACCCTGTTTTGCCTTTTATGCTAAGCTATATCCTGATTTGATTTAAATTACAGCTCTTTGCTGCTGCTAGGCTCCGACTTATTATGAAATTTAAACTACAAGCTCTCTGATGGGTTCTAAATTTAACCAGAAGGCTCTCTTCTGTGTTTTAAATTTAAACTAAAAGTACTTTGCTCTAGGCCCCGCGTGACTATTAAATTTAAACTACAAGCTCTCTGCTGGGTTCCAAATTTAACCAGAAAGTTCTTTTCTGTGTTTTAAATTTAAACTTAAACTGCTGCTGCGAGGCCCTGACTGATTTAACAAAAAACAGTGGGTTCACAGATTAATTAGCTTTAATACAAAGAAGTCCTTTCAGAAAATTCCCAGAAGTATATACTCACAATTGCAGATCTCTCTTCAGAAGTAACAGTCCCTTTTTTTCTAGTCCTTCAAGACTGAGGATCACAGAGCTCTAGTTGAGCTATTTATGCCTGTGCTGCTGAGGTCAACTTGAGGCCGATGGTGCTCGAGGATCAGCTCAACGTCTGGGGATGTCCTCAAGGTCGAGGACCCGGTGGTCTGAGCAGATGACCTGGCAGAACTGGGCATCAGGGCCCACTGCTGGGCAATGAAAGCAGACACACTGCGCTCCAAGGCTACCATTCTGGTCTCCAGTCTAGATGGATCCATAGCCTTTGGTGCGGGCACCAAGGATCTCAGGCCCAGTGCCAGCTCCGACAAGGGGGAGTCCTCGACCAGGATGGCTTTGGGGCACAAGATCGATCACCATAGACCGATGATTCCTTGTGGGCAACCTTGGTCGGCAGCTCCCACTCCAATCTCCCGGACTCACGGCGTGGACTGCAGGACTGGGTGCGGGACTTACCCGATTAATCCATGGATGCTGCTCTCGAGAATTACTTCTTGTGTGCCACCTCCGGGATGCTCCACTCAGAGAACCCCTGGCCTCGGTCGGAGGTGGCGGGGTCACCTTGGGGCTCTGGGATCCTGGATGGGGGCCTTGGAGCACAGCGTCACTGTAGACTCTGGGGCACAGTCTGACCTTTGGAAGATCTTCTCTTGCTGCTGCTGACAACTGAATGGCCTTGGAGGACATTTTCTTACAGAGGCCACAATCCAAGGGGTTGCGGTCTGGCCCGAGGCAACAGAGGCAGCAGTCGTGTGTGTTGGTGAAGGACATGGTCCGCGAACACCAGTCACACTTCTTGAAGCTGCTGGCAGAGGCCATGGGGGGGGGGGGCCCCATCAAGGTCAAAGCCCCAGGGCTCTGCCAGTGAAAAAAGGCACAAAACCGCATCGGTCAAAAACAAGAAAAGTAAGAAAATACAAATCCGAGATGCAAAGGCAAGCGAGCTCGGGGGCGCGAAAGGGAACCAGTACGCGACCGGGGAAAATAAATTTTCTAAGAAAAACTAACATTTTCCTGGGAAAAAAGACACAAGTCCGATGGGCTCCGCAAAAAAGGGAGATTGAGGCAAGATGGCACCCTTGGGCGGGAAAGGGACCATGCATGCATGGTGCATCTCCCAAAGGCTTTCTTCAAAGCTGGGGAGAAGCTTCCATGCAGGGCTCCCTCAGCACTGACATCACCCATATTTTATTTATTTATTTATTTATTTACATTCTCTTATATACCGTGCTATTCTGTATCAGTGCGGTTTACATTGAACAAACTGAAATTACATTGAACAGGGCATTATAACTTGGAGATAACTATTTTACAGGGAACATGGGCTATGGAGGGTTAAGTGGCTTGCCCAAGACCACAAGGAGCACCTGTGGGACTAGAAACCCCAGTCCTTCCGGACCAAGGTTGCTGTCCTCTAGTGGGATTTGAACCCCTGACCTTTCGGCCTGAAGTACCTTGCCCCAACCACTAGGCCACTCCTCCACTCCATATGTGAGGACCAACTTCCTGCTTGTTCCCGGAGAACCAGCGTTGCAGGGGGGAATTTCTCCTCCTTTGTCCCCGGCTCCTACAGCTTGGTCCTTTATTTTTTCTCAAGTATCATTGTAAGTGTTTAATCAAACTGCATTATACCTCTTCTGTATTTTCTATATTCATCTCAGTTGTTGTCTTTCTTGAATGCTCGCTCATTACCCATTGCAGATTCCAAAGACTCTGTCTCCGTATTATATCTTTATTACGATTCTTGATATACTGCCCCTCAAAAACTACATCAGAGCGGTTTACAAAAATAGAAAAATTGACTGCCAGAAAAGGAAAGGACTGCTAGGAAAGAGGAAGCAAGGAGAACAGAGAGAGAAGAGACAGAACACCAGGAAGAAAGGCAGGAGAGGACAGGGTGCCTCAGCTGTGGGTGGGGGGGGGGGGGATAGGAAGATTAAAGGCAGTGCAGAAAGGTTTTCAGCAGAGACTTAAACTTAGTAAAAGAAGAGTTCCAGTCGAAGGTCTGGGGGAAGGGGATTCCAGAGTTTGGAACCGAGAAAGAAGGCAGAGTTTTAAGTGGATTCTAGGTGTGCCGGGAGGGGGGGGGGGGGGGGAAGAAGCATATGGTTAGCATGAATGTGACGGAGTGAGCCCTGGGAGGAGTGAAGGTGAACTAGGTTAGAGAGATACTGAGGGGAACCAGTATGGATAACTTTGTGAACAAGAATCAAGACTTTAAACTGGATCCAGGAGGCAAAGGGAGCCAATGGAGGTGGATGAGGAGGGGTGTTACATGGCCGGTACGGGAGGCATGAGTGATGATGCGGGCTGCGGTATTCTGTAGTAGTTGAAGTCTGTGTAACTGATATTGAGGGAGACCAGTAAGGGCTATATTACAGTAGTCAAGCCTGCTCATTACAAGAGAGAGAAGGGTAATCAGGGAGGGGGTGGCGAGAAAAGGGCGGTTTGGTTCTGGCCTTATTATCCTTTATAGTATCATTTTTTTGGGGATTTTTTTATTTTCCTATGGTAATATCCCTGTATTTATTTATTTAGACAGATATGTATACCACTTTATCCTTCAATCAAAGTGGTCACATCACAATTGGAGGGCTAGAGAAAGGGCTGGATTTAGTATTCCTGTTTTGCTTGATGTAACTTTTCCTTTCATATTTTGAAAATGTTCTCCTCCAGTTATCCTTATTTCTGTACAAGTTGTATTATGATGCATAAAGCAAAAATTTAAAAAAAAAAAATCATCTGTAGTACCTGATGACCGAAGAGTGACCAATGTAATGCCAATTTTTTAATAAGGCTCCGGGGTATTACAGGCCAGTGAGCTTGACATCTGTACCAGGCAAAATGGTAGAAACCATTATAAAGAATAAAATTACTGAAGATATAGATAATCATGGTTTAATGGCAGAAAACAAACAAATTTAGCCAAGAAAAGTCGTCTCACTAACCTCTTACATTTTTTTGAAGATTTGAATAAGGTAGATAAAAGGTGAACCGGTTGATATAGTATATTTGGATTTTCAGAAAGCCTTTGACAAGGTTCCTCATGAGACACTCTTGTGGAAATTTTAAAAAGTCATGGGATAGAAAGCAGTGTACTATTGTGAATTAGAAACGGGTTAAAAGATAGAAAAAGTGAAATTAGATTTACCTGCTAATTGTTGTTCCTTGAGGAACTCCAGTCCAGTCCCGTAGCGTACCTCGGGGTAGTGCACCCCCTCCAGAAGCTTGGAGACTAGCATGTCAACTTCTGAAGTCACCAGTACTAATACCGCTGGCACCGCCCACCAGCTCCCAGTAACGTATTGACAAAGCAGACTCACAGGAGCAACAAAATAGAAATTACACTTACCTGGTAATTGTCGTTCCTTGAGTGACGACAGTTTAGTCCTCCACCTCTGGGTTCTGCACCTCCTCCTGCAGCTTGGAGACTGGGCATGTCAAAGTCGTGACATCACTGGATATAGCCTGCTGGTATCTCCCATCAGCCCCCAGTGTACTATTGACAAAGCAAACTCAAAGGAACAACAAATAAGTAACTATACCATAACTTTAAATAACTCTCCATTCCTCAACCTGAGGAACCTTTCTAACCTTATCAGTCTTATATTTTCTTTTTTTTTTTTTTTTTAACTTTACATTCAAGTCCCCCCTATGCAAACATGTTTCCTATACCATCCCCTCGTTTAAATAAGAGAAGGAAGAAACAGAGAGGGATACTCACTGCGATCTAGAATCTGAAAGGATCTGTCTACTCCTTGAGATTGAAGCTCCACTCCGCCTGAAAATAAACTCTGAAGAAATCACACACCCCTGGGCGGAAATTTATTTTTATTTATTTAGCTGTATTTGTATCCCGCTTTTCACCGGGTCAAAGCGGCGTTACATAGAAGGGGGGGGGGGAATTTACGTATAAGGGTGGGGCCATCACCGGGGAGGCTACATTGATGATTTTAACATAAGATATAGGACAGACTTTGGACTTGGACAGAATTTGGACATGGTCAGGTTAGTATAGTTTGAGTTAGTTGGTCATGGTCGGTGAGATCAGATGTTATTTCGCTTTTTGGTGGGTGTCATGTTGAGGTATTCCTGAAACAGGATGGTTTTCAGCTGTTTTCGAAAAGATGGTAGATCGGTGTTGTTTCTGAGACAGTTCGGTAGAGAGTTCCATAGGGATGGTGCATACAGTTCAAAGGCTCGATTGCAGGTCCGTTGAGAGCATTTGGTTCTTTTGTGAGGGATGGTGAGGGAGTTGCTGGAGGCTTGTCTGGTAGATCTGCCATGAGCTGGATGGGACAGTAGGGTGTGAAGTTGGGAGTTTGGTGTTTGATGTATGGCTTTGTGGGTGAGTAGGATGGCTTTGTATTTAGTCCTTGCCTCAAGGGGGAGTATGTGTAAGTCTTTCAAAATTGGGGTGATGTGGTCGGTCTTCTTTGCTCCCTGAATGATTCTCGCTGTGGTGTTCAATGCTGTTTTGAGGGGGTTCGTCTGTGTGGCTGGAAGGCCATGGTATAATATATTACAATAATCCAGATGTGGGAGCGTCATGGCTTGCATTACAGTTCGGAAGTCTTGATGTTCGAGAAGGGGTCTGAGACGTTGGACTGTCCTTGCTTTGTGGAATATAGTTCCGGTGGTTTTGGTGATTTGTTGCTGTAAGGTGAGGGCTTGGTCGATAATAATGCCCAGGTACCTTATTTGCGGTTGTATCTGAATTTTTGTGGTACCTATGTGGAGGTGTGGAGGTGGCGTAAATCTGGGTCTTTTGTGACTATGAGGGCTTCCATCTTCTTTATGTTAATGGATAGGTTGTTTGCTTGCAACCAGTGGGACACCTCTGTGAAGCATGTTGATAGGTGGGTGTTTGTTGGGTTCGTGGTTGTTATGGGAGCGTAGAGCATGATATCATCAGCGTAAATGTGAAAGCTGATGTTGAGTGCGTATGACTGAGCAGAGTGGTTGAAGGTAAATGTTGAACAGCATGGCTGATAGTGTGGATCCTTGGGGGACACCTTGGTGTTGCTGGAATGGGGGGATGTCGAGTTGCTGGTGCGGATTAATTGCTCTCTGTTGGTTAGGTATGATTGGAACCACTGTAGTACAGTGGCTTTAATCCCAATTGTCTGTAGTCTGTGTATGAGGATGTTGTGGGAGATGGTGTCAAAAGCTGCAGATATGTCAAGGAAAATCATGGCATATCCAGAGTGCTTTTCTTGTGTTCCTATGAGGAGAGTGTTCATCAGTGTGGTCATGAGGGTCTCAACGCCATGCAGAGGGCGGAATCCGTGTTGTTGTGGATCCAATATGTTGTTGAGATCAAGGTGTTCCTGTAGCTGCCGCTGGACGATTTTCTCGATTATCTTGGCAGTGAAGGGTAGGCTTGCTATGGGTCTGTAAGATGCTGGGTCTGGTGGGTCTAGGTTTTGCTTTTTTAGTGATGGACGGATGATTGTTGTTTTGAGGGCATCTGGCATGCGTCCTTGGGAGAAGGATTCCTGGACGATATGAGCTAGTGGTATGCTCAGTTCGTTTCTAGTTTTCTTTATCCAGTCGGTGGGACATGGGTCTAGCGGAGAGGTGGTGGTGTTGAGGCATGCAATGGTGGTCGATAATTCATCTGGCGAGGTTTCTCTGAATGAGATCCAGTCATTGTGTAGGTTAGGATGGAGGTCTGTTATGGTTGTCTTATTATTCAGCTGTGAGTTCAGTTGCGGGTTCTGTGGAGGTTGTAGCTGTTTGTATTGTCGGGCCAGTAGCTCTGGTGGGATCGTTGGTAGTTGGTCCGAGTTTTGGGGGGCTTTCGTCAGTTGTTTGACAATCCGAAAAAGTTCACGTGGTTTATTTATGGAGGTGTTTATGATTTTCATGTGGTAGATTTTCTTTGCTTTGTCGGTCTCGTGGTGATACGCATTGAGTTCATTTAAATATTTTATTTTGTGGTTTTCGTCTTTGGTTTTTCTCCATTTTCTTTCAGTTCTTCTGAGTTTTGTTTTTTAGTTTCCGAAGACTGGGGGTGAACCATCTGGCTTTTGTGGAAGGAGGTCTGGTAAGGGTTTTGTTTGCTGATGCTTCGGATGCTGCAGAGATCGTGATATTCCAATTGTGTATTAGTTCGTTGATGTTGCTGGAATTTGTTTGTAGATTGGGTAGAGTTTGTGCTAAGAAGTCCTCCTTGTTAAATGTTTTAAATCTTCTCGTGTGGCTACTGTCTTCTTTGTTGGTCGTGAGTTTGTATGTATACGACATG
The DNA here is from genome assembly GCA_033557465.1 of Ichthyophis bannanicus. Lineage (NCBI taxonomy): Eukaryota > Metazoa > Chordata > Amphibia > Gymnophiona > Ichthyophiidae > Ichthyophis > Ichthyophis bannanicus. Next base: position 444,648,985 of record CM066035.1, on the reverse strand, counting down.
GTGATAAGGTAGTGGTCAGACCAGGGTATCGGTGAAATCTGTGGTTTGTTTCCTAGGGTGGCAGTTGTGGCGCTCAGGAATATGAGGTCTAGAGTGTTGCCTTTTTCATGGGTGGGTTCATGTACGATTTGGACTAGGCCCATCGCAGTCATGGCAGTGTGGAAAGTTGTTGCTTGTTCATCTTGCAGTGATGGGAGGTTGAAGTCTCCTAGGATGATTTGTTCCTTTGTTGAACAGGTGCTTTCTGATATGAATTGTAGTATCCTTTGTAGGTTAGTGGTCTTGGTAGGAGCTCGGTAGATTAGGCATATTGAGAGGTGTTTATTGGTGAGGGTGAGGAGGTCAGCTTCATTCGTGGATTCTGATGAAAGGATTCTGAGGTGAAGGTTGGTTTTAGCGATGATGGCTACACCCCACCTCCTTTGGTGTGTGTCGGTGAGCAGTGATGTAGGGTATAGTCTTCTGGGGTTAGTTGATTCATTAGTACCGTGTCAGTATCTGTTAGCCAGGTTTCTGTCACACATAGGAGGTCTATCTGCTTATGTGTGATAAGGTCTCGGAGCATGTGGTATTTGTTTCTGACAGATCGGGCGTTGATAAGTGTGATGTTGATGTGGTGTGGGGTCGTAGGGTTGGGGATGTGGACTTGTGTGTGCTGAGTGTGGGGGAGGTCCTGTTTTGTATTATGTGTGTGTGTGGGTTGTGCTGTGGGTGCGGTTGGCCAAGGCAGGTTATTGAGTGTGGTCAATGAGAGGGGGGGGTAGATGGGGGCTAGGAAAGGTGGCATAGTTTGTGTGAGTAGCTGGTATTTTGGGAGTAGGTTGGGTTGTGGAGTTGATACCTTGGGGTGGTGAGGTCTTTGTTGCTGTTGTTATCCCGTTGCTGCTGTGGTAGGTAGCGGTGTTGTTTAATATCTGCGGAGGTTGAGTGTTCCTTTTGCCGGTTTTGCTGATAAGATCCGGTTGGTGAAGAGCGGTTGGCTGGTCAGTTCTTTTGTAAGTGCCTCCGTGCCGCGCCTAAGGGCCACGCCAGAGGGCCCTCTGGCGAGGCCCTCAGGCGCGGGCCCGCCAGGCAGCGGCGGTCCTTGTGCAGGGACGCCGCTTTTATCCCCGCTACTGCCGGCTCCCACTGCCCCGATTGGGCAGGAGCTTGATCGGGCTCCCACTGCCCCGATTGGGCAGGAGCAGAGGAGGAGAGATGTGAGCAGTCCCAGGCAGCGGCGGTCCTTGTGCAGGGACGCCGCTTTTATCCCCGCTACTGCCGGCTCCCACTGCCCCGATTGGGCAGGAGCTTAATCGGGCTCCCACTGCCCCGATTGGGCAGGAGCAGAGGAGGGGAGATGTGAGCAGTCCCAGGCAGCGGCGGTCCTTGTGCAGGGACGCCGCTTTTATCCCCGCTACTGCCGGCTCCCACTGCCCCGATTGGGCAGGAGCTTAATCGGGCTCCCACTGCCCCGATTGGGCAGGAACAGAGGAGGGGAGATGTGAGCAGTCCCAGGCAGCGGCGGTCCTTGTGCAGGGACGCCGCTTTTATCCCCGCTACTGCCGGCTCCCACTGCCCCAATTGGGCAGGAGCTTAATCGGGCTCCCACTGCCCCGATTGGGCAGGAGCAGAGGAGGGGAGATGTGAGCGGTCCCAGAGGTGGAGGACTAAACTGTCGTCACTCAAGGAACAACAATTACCAAGTACGTGTAATTTCTATTTCCTTATCGTTCCTCCAGTTTAGTCCTCCACCTCTGGAATGTAACAGAGCAGTAATCATTGGGAGGGACTTATCCAGCCAACTCACCACACCATTGACCCGGAACAGGCATCCTTTACTGCCAGAACATTTAGGCAGTAGTGGTTACTGAGGGAATGAAGAGACGATCTGGAAGCTGCTCTAACAATCCCCCCTGGTGGAATGACACAGTGATCCACCCTGCTGCTTGCGCCCTGGTAGCAAGAGTCAGAAAGCCCCCCGGAATCGTACAACCTCGCCACCAGAATGCTGAGGCAACCACCGCCTTAAGCCAGTGCAAAATGGACGCCTTCGCTGCTGCTTCCCCTTCGCGGGGACCTCCAACCAACACAAAAACAAAAAACGAACGACGCGCCCTGCATTTTATGTTTCCTATTGGCGTAAGCTACGAATAAAAACATCCCCTTCCAGAAAAACCGAGAACTGGAAGAGAAACCAATAGGCTCAGGAGAAAAATCAGATACCACCTTTTGGAAGGACGACGGGACTGGTCGCAAACACCACCCTCTATCCAGAAAGGGTGAAAACGGCTCATTACATGACAACGCCTGAAACTCCGAAACTCGCTGCACCGAACAAAAAGCTATCAAAGCCACTGTTTATAACAGCAAATCCTTTACCGACGCCTGGAGTAAAGAATCAAAGGGCTCTTTAGTTAACGCCTCTAAAGCCTAATCGGGATCCCACAACGGCATCCGAACTCTCCTTGAGGAGCGCAGTCGGGTCCCAACATAAGGAAACGCCACACATCGATCCGAACACCTAGCGCTATTCCCTCCACAAAACCTCTACAGCCGGAAACAGTCGCCAGCTGGACCCTCTAAGGAACTGGCCGCTAGTTCCTTCAGACACTGTCCTGCAGAGAACATAGACCAAGGTTACAGACACCTTTGTCGCCCGGACTTGACGCCGTGAACAGCAGCCTTCAAAAAGGCACTAAGCACAGACCTATGTACAGACACAGCCTGCCTCCTTGCTCTGAACAAGGTGGCGAAGACTGCCACAGAATAACCCTTCTTCTTCAGTCCCGCCCATTCAAAGGCCAAACCGTAGGCATGCACCGATCCACATGAGACATTCATCGTGGACCTAGCCGCAGCAGAACGTCCGCTACCGGCAACTTCTAGGAAATGCCCGTTGAGTAGGCGAATGAGATCAGCCTAGTATGGCCGTCTCGTCCAACCGAGCGCTACCAAGAGTACCTTTCCCCAAAAGCCTCGATACGCTAACTACTTGCCCTATGAGAGCCCACAGGGAAAGGACGGACTTTTAACTGAGAGCTTACTGATCCTCAACTTGGACAAACCATCAGCCGCCACATTCCTCCACCAGAGAGACCTCCGGGTGAACCCCAAAGAAGCCAATAATATTAGCTAGCGCTCAAATTAAACCATAGTGCACATTTGCCACATAAAGCAAATCAGGCTCTAGTCGATTCAACTCCCTGATCCTTTCCTGTTCCAGGCGAGTAGACTGCCGTAAACACTGCGACCACCTGAAGCATGCTCTCGCCCCCCCAGGCTGCACAAATGGGAGCTTGTAAGGACAGAGCATTGCCCCCAACGATTGCTTCAGTGAACCATCTACTTTCCTATCTTGCACTAAAGAAGATTGCTAGGGCTCTCTTCCATACAGTGAGTTCACACCCCCTGGTACTGCAAGGTGTGCACCCACCCACGTAGTACCCAGGCCTGCCCCTGCTTAGCCTCAAAATGTCAATCAAGAACAGGCGAATTCAGGACAGCTGAATACTTATTTTTTTTCACAAAGACATCTCTTAACCAAAAGTTCCTTCAGCATATGTTAAGAGAAGCTCTTTCCGTGCCAACAATATGAAGTAGAAAGAACTCCCAATCACAGGCATACTAATCCACGGCCTTCCTGCTAGAGTAACGCCCCATTCCGTCTGACTGCACATTTTAAGTTCAACTAGCACCTGGTGTTAGGAAATACAGCTTTCTCATTCCGCAGTGGCAATTGAGTCAGCAATGAAGAAGCCGAGAAACTGCAGACAAGTTCCCATTATACTACCTGGTAAAGACTCCACTTTTAGACCACTGAAGCAAAAAAGCATGCGAGAGTGCCTTGTGTCCTGCCAGTAGTTGATCGAATTGAAATGATTCACTGTATGCAGGGCATTTTCCAGAGAACGCAATGTCCCTCATCCAGGCTGCCTCCACATTCACAGTCTAAACCTGCAGCCATCTTGGCTGATGCCGATCAGCGTGGAAGCCATCTTGTAAGCCCAGCATATGATGTATGCCTACTAGAATCTGAACTGCTGCTATTGCTGCTAGAGAACTAGCCTGGCTGCGTGCTTCTGGCCCCCATCAAGGCATTCGCTGAACACTAGCAGATACTCTCCGTACTGGAGAACCTCTGATATATGGAATGGGAGCATAGATAGCTTCTCAAAGGCCAGAGCTCTATTTTGCAACCTCTCTCCGCTGAGCTGCCTTTTCCATATGTAAAATTAAACCACATATAGCCAAAATTAAGACATTACAAATCTACCATAAAATCTTATAATTTGGGCAAAGCCAATCTAAACAGGAATATTTTCCATTAACAAACCACACAACTATAAAACCCCTCTCATGACATAATGCTTATGGCAGAGCATTCTACATCTGTGGACTGGCCATGGCGCTCACCCAAACACCTGTTACAACTGTCCAAGAGAGTTATCACCATAATTCCTTTTGACTTGAATATGTTTACAGCAGATCATAGCGCTATATCACAGCAGCTAAGCTAAAATATTACCCTGCCATATAAACCGACTTTAATGCTTTATAGGACCTTCTATGGATAGCGGAAGGAGATTCTTGTAAATCAACATAGCTATGCCTTTTTTTTTTCTTTTCTTTTCTTTCTTTTTTTTTTTTTTTTTTTTTTTTAAAGTATAGGTCTCCAAAAACCAAGTTTCCGCCAACTCCAATAAAATCTAAGCAGATCAGCTAAAATGACCCAAACTGCTCCTATAGCTTTGCAAGAAGCTACCAGCCCCCGCTGCACCCAGCTTTCCTTCCCCCCTTATCCTGATGGATTCAGTGTTGCAGGACGCGTTGCGCACCCCCTGCCAGCCTGCTGCGTCTGCAGGGAGCTGAAGAGCGAAATAGAGAGTAGAACCCCTGGAAGCAAACAGTGTCCCGACCTTGGGGTTCAGGACACAAAAAGCCACCGAATAAATCAACAGTGTTAGCTAAAAATGAACAAGGCTATCTCTCACTAAAGAGAGTTTTTTTTTTCTTTTTGAAATCCCACCGAAGTCCGTGGGACCCAAGCCTTCGAACACAGCCCCTTAACGCTGTGCATTAACCATAACCAGAGAAATGAAATCCTGCTCTAGAAATAGATGAGAATTTCCTGGGAAGGGCATGCTAAGTTGAACTATGAAACACACAGGCACCCCCCCCCCCCCCCGGCCTTCCTGCAGTCAGAGAAATAGCAGTAGGATACACCGACAACCTTGCAAATGGAGGTCTTAGAGGTTGCTGCCTGTGTGAACCTGATGAGTAATACAATTTTGTATTTTACCACCCCCCCCCCCCCCCCCAGGGATGGGGGCACCGAATACTATATGTGATTCATGAGCAGCGCTGCCATCCGGTGGCCTTTAGGGCACCAGAGCCCAACAAACGATACAGAAGTTAAGAGCTTTAAATCTTCGTCATATAATCTTGATTTGCAGAACATTACAGTTGCTTGTTTAGTCACTAACCTCTGAGAGCCCATGAGGTGGCCCTGTGGTTATTTCTTCCCTGACTTGCAGAGAATGATCAATCTGATATGGCTGCATACACACGGTCACAGAAAGGCACTATTGAGTGTACCAGCTGCCCTCTGGTGGCCATAGACCGTAACACAGGCACTTCTTGGTTGACAGTTAACTGTTATATACTTTTTTATATCCTAAGGTTTCCTAAACCTGTCCCTGTGAAACCACAGGCATTTGGGCAACTTTCACTATAGAATACACAAAGGCACACTTCCAGCCTGTCCCTCCTTCCAACTACAAGTTAGGGCTCTGCTCTTGAAGCTAAAAGCTGGCAATTTGCCTAATATCCCGGGACTTAACAGATGCTCCTCAGAGACATGATTAGGAGGGAAAGAACATGTGGTATCAAAGATCAATGCCAAAACTGCTGTCCTATAAAACTAAGAATAAACTTAAAAATAAAGAGGACTGACAACAGCCCCCTTAAGGCTGAGGACCCCCCCCCCCCCCCGAGCCTCAAAAAACCTACAAACAAAAGAAACACTAGGCCCAAAAATCTAGCTATTCTGCCTGTTGCCTTCCTCACACAGGCAGCTCCTTGCAACTCTCGCCATGCGGTCCAAATACCTAGACAGAAAATGACCGCCCCTTCGCCAATGAATTTGGCGCCAAAAACAGCCGCCGCTGCAAAAAGGAGGCCTCAGCAGACCGACCGAGCCCAAAGGCCTTACTTGCAAGGCCGAAAGCCACGCAGCCTGCTCCCTACCGCCTTGAATTCCTCCAATCCTCAAGCCGCGCTGATGCGCCTGGCAGCCGCAGCGAGGACTGCTCAGACGGTTCTACAGAGTAAAATTAAAATCCTACAGCAACGGAGAGGCTCCGTCTCACACAGATTCAGTGTGGCTGTACGGGTCCCGGAGCTCTCCAGCTCGTCCAGAGAGAGAGATCTGCACCAGCGAATGCCTGCAGCAAGTGAAAATAACTGACAAGGAGGGAAGGCGAGAGCTGCTACTAATTTAAAGAGCCAGGCTCAAATTTAAAATTACTGTAAATATTAAGAACAAATTTCCTTATAACTAAAGGGAACTAATCCCCGATTGCCAATTAACCAAAGGTAACTGAATTAAAAGTAAAATTAAAAGCAAAAATCAAAAGTAAAATCAGAACACAATTTGTCACACTAAATGCTCCCTATCTGTTCCCCCCAGGTGAGCCCAGAAACTAGGCTCACTACGTCCTCCTGCTGCATGGAGACTGGACACACTGGGGGCTGATGGGAGATACCAGCAGGCTATATCCAGTGATGTCACGACTTTGACATGCCCAGTCTCCAAGCTGCAGGAGGAGGTGCACAACCCAGAGGTGGAGGACTAAACTGGAGGAACGATAAGGAATATGCAGTTAAAGAGGCAAGTCACAAGTGCAGCCTAACTAACTAAACTATACTAAAAGGGAAATGATCTGGCAACCCTCGCCCCCAAGGGGAAACTCCTGCATGCCCCCCCCCCCCCCCCCAGGGTAAGAAAGATAGAAAGAGGCTTACCTGAGGTATCCCTGAACACCAACAAGCAGCCAGCGAGAGATAGAAGACCCCCGATATGCCCCTGAATGCTGAAGCACCAGAGAAATATGGATGCAACCCGATCAGAACAGCCATATCAGAAACCCCAGGTGGGATCCGCAACTGGACTGGAGTTCCTCAAGGAACAATTAGCAGTTAAAGCACAGTTACTTACCTGTAACAGGTGATCTCTGGGAACAGCAGGAATAAGTCTTCACATATGGGTATCGTCGGTACCGACAGAGCCTGCGTGGGAACGCTCCCCAGCATCCAAAAGGAAAGCTTTTGGGAGCATCCCAACACGCCTGCGCCCTGCCTTCACGCCTTTCCCAACCGCCTCTCTCCAGTTCGAGTTTTAAAGCTGAGACAAAGAGAGAGAGAGGAAAGGAAAGATAGAGAGATAGAGAGATACAACTCCTAGGGGAGGTGGGTGGGTTGTGAAGACTTATTCCTGCTGTTCCCAGAGATCACCTGTTACAGGTAAGTAACTGTGCTATCTCCAGGAACAAGCAGGAATGAGTCTTCACATATGGGGACTCCCCAGCTAGAGATGCCTGGGAGATCACCCAGATTGTGAGACCCTGGGAAGGGCTGCACCTCCACCCATGAATCTCAGGCATCCAGTCAGGGATGGAGGGTAGGAGTTGATTAGGTATGGAACAGGTGTTTGAGAACAGCCTGACCAAACAAGGCATGCCGGCGGGAGTCCTTGTCCAAGCAGTAATGGGCTGTGAAGGTATGAACCGATGCCCAGGTGGCCGCTCGACAGATTTGGTCGATGGACACAGAGTTTAGATGAGCCATAGAGGTTGCCATGGCCCTCACATTGTGAACTGTGACATGGCCCTCCAGAGAAAGCACAGTTACTTACCTGTAACAGGTGATCTCCGGAACAGCAGGAATTAGTCTTCACACGTGGGGAGACGTCGCCGACGGAGCCCGCACGGGAATGCTCCCCAGCATCCAATCAGAAGCCTTTGGGAGCATCCCTCGCGCCTGCGCGGTGGCTTCCCGCCCTTCCTACTGCCTCTCCCCAGTTGAGTTTCATAGCTGAGGCAGAAGGAGAGAAGAGGAAGGAAATAGAGACATACAACTCCTAGGGGAGGTGGGCGGGTTGTGAAGACTAATTCCTGCTGTTCCGGAGATCACCTGTTACAGGTAAGTAACTGTGCTATCTCCAGGAACAAGCAGGAATGAGTCTTCACACGTGGGGACTCCCTAGCTGAGGGTGCCCGGGGAGATCCCATAAGCGCAGCCCAGGACAGGATGGAATGTCCCCAACCTGGATCCCTGGCATCCCCTGAGGGATGGAGGGTAGGAGTTGAGAAGAGAGGAACAGCAAAACCCAAAGACTACTGGGAGAGTAGTCTTTAGAATGCATGTGAAGTATCATTAAGTATTTAATGAGCTAGTACCATGTAGAGCTTACCTACTGGGTTGTAGGAAGTACAACTGAGATGAAGGTACTGTAGACGCAGCAGCGAGGTCTTCAGGGGAACTTCACAGCAGCGAGGAGTAAGTTCCAAATCCGGCAGGGCAGGAGACCCAGGTGTCCACTGGAGCAGGAGAAGAATGGCAGGTCTTCAAGGAAGCTTTATGCGAAAAGCTGAGCGCTCCTTTAGGAGCAGAGTCCATAACTCTGAGGACTAAGAGTAGAAGACTGGCCGATCTGGATAGCCCAGTCCGGAGGAGAACAGGGGTGTACCCCGGAACCGAAGGAGTACACTGTCTTCTCTAGCTGAAAGGGATAGGGAGACAAGGGTCTGAACCTCAAGAAGGAGGTGCATAACAAAAAATAGAAACTGTTGACTTCACAGCAGGGAGTGGAGTATAACCAGTCCCAGGACCGAGCCATAAGGAAATAGGCAAGTGGACTGGCCGGACCCCTGAAGGGGGGGGGGGGGGGGAACAGTCGGTAGAACACAGGTGCCATGGACATCTCCCAATATGCGCCTACCGACACAGATAATATTTAAGATATATCTAGGTAAGTTGGGCATGGAGACCGCCCACCCAGGTACTAACACATGTATGCCGAGGACCCACATACATGAGCATAACACTGATAAGCGGACCTGCCACTGATCCACAGAAAACGCCCACCTGGGGAGGTGGCGGAAAAGATCCATCCAGAGAAGGGATCTATTCCTGTTGAGCAGGGGCAGATCAGCGAAACTAACCGCACGGTAGCGTGAAGGACAGAGGATAATATCAGTCCGGTAAGAGCACATCAGGGGTACGTCAGGCCCTAGATGTGTTCCCCGGGCATTCACGCAGGAAAAAACTCGCCCCCCGCACTAAACGGGAGACAAGAAGGTATAGTCATCGATAAGCATGACTATAGCAGGGGGTTCTCCTGCCTGAACAGGGAGAACAGACAAGGGGACGGTGCTGGTCCGGCCTTATCGAGGGATTGGACAGGACACGCTGCGAAGGATAGCAACAAAGGTCTACACTGGGAGAAGAATTTCGGTATGGTATCAAATCAGCAGGGGGACCCTGGAAGAAAAGGGATCGGGGGACGTACCTAAGGGTAAGTCAGTTGAAGGATAGGATGTCCATGGGCCATAATTATCATGGAATAGAGGTAATCTCCCTCTTCTGAAGGAAGGAGAATACCTTAACCCCTGGACAAGCATCCGAACGGGTTGCCCTACAGACCGAACCCCAGTGTAGAGCTAGAAACTTAAACTTCTGGTAAGAGAAGTTAATTGTAAGCCGCCGCATACAGGAGCCTAAAGCTGCTTGGTATGAGTATTCTGGCGCGGGCCCGAGAACTTCAGACCAGAGTGAGACGTCCCTTGCTTGGGCGCACCTGGCGGGTGGGCGGAAGGATGAAATTTCCTCTTCCTAGGGAAGGAAGGTCTAGTAGTACATTTTCCACCCCCGGGGGGGAGAGAGGACTTAGGATGGCTTCTAACGCTAGGAGGGTTAGCGAAGCACTGAGCAACCTGACGTAAGGCTTCGCTATTGAAGAGGTGGTCTCCAGCACACGGAGAATTACCCAAATTATGTTGCGCCCGTCTACACAAGTCTGACGCCTGCAACCATGCTGTACGACGTGCTCTAATGGCAATAGCAGAGGATCTGCTGACAGACAGGAAGGAGTCTAGAGAAGCACGAGAAAGGAACCCAGAGATATTCCTGCAATGATAAAGAAGCAAGGAATATTCAAAGGCCTTAGTTGCAGACAAAAAGGGAGACAAAAGAGATAATCTCTCGGTGACCTCCCGGAGTGTCAGGCTCATATAAAAAATATATGAAATAATTCTGGAAGCCAACATGGACGTTTGGAAGGTTTGACGCCCCAGGGTATCTAGCGTTTTAGAGGCACGACCTGGGGGGCGAGAAGAATGCTTCTTCTTGCTTCCAACCTTCCTCAGCGCTGATTCCACCACGATGGAATGATGTGGGAGCTGGTGCTGCTGAAAACCCGGGGAGGGGGGCACCCGATACAGAGCATGCATGGCTGTAGACGGTGCAGGAACCCTCAAAGGCGACCGCCAAGCCCCCAGCAGAAGATCCTGCAGGGAAGGATGTATAGGAAGCATTACGGCTGCCTGTTCCACAGGACCTGGACTTCGGGAAGGACCCAGAATAGGAATGGCAAGCAAGTCCGCCATGTCAAAAAGAAAATCCTGAAAAGACGGCTCTCCCAGGGGGGCTATGCCGGGGGAGGCGAAGGCAGGAGGGGCCGCCTGGACACCAAAAGACCTATCGGACTGACGCCCGCTGGGCAGAGAAGGGTAGCAACAGTCCCGGATCGGGGCAGTAAGCATGGCGTCGTCGGTTCCTGGAATTGATTTCAAACTAAGCATCGAAGGAGTCGATGGCACCGACGGAACCGCAGGAATCGGCCTCGGCCCCGACCCCAGGGACGGCACTGCCCCCGGCGATTGAAGCGGTTCCGAGGCAACTGGAGAGCAGAGGTTAGAAATCTCTGCACTGCGTCGCAGGAAGGGACAGGGGCCGGTCCCGAAACGTGCCGTAGCCAAGCCTTCGAGGCTGGATACCGATTCGAGGCTGGGCATCGAACCGAGCGAGGAGATCGACTCCCTCCTAGAGGGCCCCGGCGGCGGTGGCGGCGCCGGCGGCGATGCCGATCCCGGGAAGCGAATCGGAACTGCGTCGATCGGTTCCGTAGGCATCGAGGGCCCCCGAGAACGAAGCTCGGTAAAGGGGGAGACACCCGACACCAGCATCGATGCCGAGCGGTAGGCACCGCCAGACGCCGGGACCCCTCTCGAGCCAGTCTTACCCCGAGGAGAATCCTTCCGGGGCATATGACCCGCCCCCGAGGGTACCCAGGTAACCCGACGACGAGCCCCTGCGGGGAGTGAAATGCACAACCCCCGTGCAGACGCCGGGGCACCGGCGTCTCTTGGCGCTGGAACCAACCCCATGGCTGGCCGGGACGACGGGAAACCAGGCTGGATTGAAGCGATCGAAGTCACTGGGGCCCCCCCTCTAGCGATGAGCGGAGCACTTGACGTCCGCGTCGATGCCGGGGGATCGCCCGTCTGGGACAGATCGATAGACCCCGAAGGTACCGGGGGAGTCAGGCGGCGATCCCTGGTGGAGCACTCGACCCCCAAGCCGACGCCGGGAAAGCGGTACCGCTGAAATCCGGTACCGCCCCTGCACAGGGCTGGGATGCAGGCAAGCCAGTCTGGGTCGAAGTGATCGGCCCTGAAGGTACCGAGGACACCAGATGACAAATCCCCGGCGGAGAGTGGGACACTCGACGCCGACGCCGATGAATCGGTACCGCCCGAAGTGGGTACCACCTCCGCGCATGGCAGGGGTGAAGGAACGCCAGACTGGGTCGAGTCGATCGGCCCCGGAGGTGCCGAGGACAGCAGTTGACGTTCCCCGGTGAGGAGCGGGACGCTCGACACTGACGCCGATGCCAGGGGGTCGGTACCGCCCGAAGCGGATACCACCCCCGCGCATGGCTGTGATTTAGGGAAGCCAGACTGGGTAGAGTCGATCGGCCCCGGAGGTGCCGAGGACACCAGCTGACGATCCCTGGCGAAGAGTGGAACACTCGACGCCGGCGCCAATGCCGGGGAATTGGCACCGCTCGAAGCGGATACCACCCTCGAGCATGGCTCGGGAATGTTCTGTGAAGAGTGAACCCCAGGAACAACCCGAAACCCCTCGGATGCTTTGGAGCCCGAAGACTCCCGCCGGGGTTTATTTGCCAAGGAGGGCTTGAGGGGTCGGCCGGAGACGTCATGCCGCGCATGAGACTCGCCCCTCAAGACTTGGCTAGTCTTAACAGACTGTTGTGTGGTTACCTGATCCTGGAGAGAAGAGAAAACCGATGACCGCACCTTAGGGGGAAAGACGTCATCGAGGGACACCCAAAAGAGGGAAGGTCTTCTCCCGATACTGAAGCCCGGAGAAAAGGGTCAGGGCCCAAACAGGAGAGGCACCAGGCATTGGAGTCTAAGTGAAAAACTAGGTCTCCACAGTGAGGGCACTTCTGAGGGGAAGAAGGCTCCATGCTGTGAAGCCTGGTAGGCCTCAAAACGACCAGAGGGAAAAGGGTTCCCTCGAGGTGACTAAAAGGATAAAAGAAGAAAAAAAAAAAAAAAAAGGGCACCGGTGGTGCCGTTGTCGGCGGGAAAAAGCCGCGACCACAGGAAACAAGAAAAGAAAGAAAAGTTTCTGCGGTGGCAGGAGGTACGTCCTGCCTGCTCCGCGGAAAAACGAAAACTGGGAAGAGGTAGTAGGAAGGGCGGGAAGCCACCACACAGGCACGAGGGATGCTCCCAAAGGCTTCTGATTGGATGCTGGGGAGCATTCCCGTGCGGGCTCCGTCGGCGACGTCTCCCCACGTGTGAAGACTCATTCCTGCTTGTTCCTGGAGATAGGTTCTTACTCTGGTAGGCGAAAGAAATACACTGAGCAATCCAATTGGACAGAGTTCTCTTAGAGACTGGAAGTCCTAAATGAGAGGGATCAAAAGCAACAAAAAGTTGAGAGGACTTTCTATGTTGCTGTGTCCTTTGTAAGTAGAAAGCAAGTGCTCTTTTACAATCCAGGGTATGAAGATTCCTCTCTGCACTTGATGCGTGAGGTCCTGGAAAAAAGACAGGTAAATACACCTCCTGGTTCAGATGAAAAGGTGAGACCACTTTAGGCATAAAGTGTGGATTAGTTCAGAGGACTACCTTGTCATGATGGAACCTTGTATAAGGAGGATTAGCCACTAAGGCTTGCAACTCAATGATACGGCGAGCTGAGGTGACTGCAATGAGAAAAATAACCTTCCAGGAAAGGAATTTCAAGGAGGTAGTGGCTAAGGGTTCAAAGGGTGGCTTCATAAGCTGGCCAAGAACCAGATTCAAGTCCCATGCCACTGGAGGTGGTCTAATGGGAGGTTTAGTCAAAAGAAGGCTTCTCATGAATCTTGCTTTAAGAGGATGAGAGGAAATAGGTTGTCCATTGAGAGGCTTAAGGGATGCTGCAATAGCACTCAAATGGACTCTGATTGAATTTGTTTTAAGGCCTGCATGGGATAAATGCAGCAAATAGTCTAGTAAAGAATTCAAAGGTATTGCAAGAGGGTTGAGACCCTTCTCTGCACACCAAATGGAAAACCTTTTCCATTTAAAAGCATAGGAACGTCTGGTGGAAGGCTTTCTGGAAGCATGAAGGATATCCTTCACTTGCTGAGAAAGGTGTAAATCCTGAAGGTCTAGGCCTTCAGCAACCAGGCCCTGAGATGAAGAGACTGAGGATTTGGGGTGCCACAAGGTTCCCTCCTCCTGGAAGAGGAGATCTGGAGCAGACCCCAGGTCAAGGGGGGGGGGGGGGACTTGAGAGAGATGCAGAAGTAGAGGGTACAACACTTGGCGTGGCCAATGTGGTGCTATGAGGATCATAGACCCCTTGTCTCTCTGAAGCTTGAACAGAGTCTTGGGGATGAGGGGAATAGGTGGAAAGGCATAGAGGAAGTCTTGTCCCCAATGAAGGAGGAAGGCATCCCTGGCCTGAACTCCCTGACATGGAATCCTGGAACAAAACCAGGGAAGTTTGGCATTCCACGGACTTGCAAACAGGTCTATGTCTGGGGTACCCCAAATCCGAAAAATCCTGGCTATCTGGTCCCCATGGAGGGACCATTCGTGTGGAAGCAGAACTCGACAGAGTCTGTCTGCCCAAGAGTTTTGAACCCCTGGAAGATACACTGCCATGAGATGGATTTGATGCTCTCTGGCGAAGGCCCACAATCTCAGAGCTTCGTTGCAAAGCGACAGAGAGCCAGTCCCTCCCTGCTTGTTCACGTAGAACATGGCTACCTGGTTGTCTGTGTGGATGAGGACTGTCTTGTAGCTGAGCAGGGTGTGGAAGACTGAGAGCCAGAAAGTTTGCTCTGAGCTCTAAGAGGTTGATATGTAGAGATGTCTCCTTTGGAGACCAGATGCCTTGGGTCGAGAGATCTTGTAGATGAACTCCCCAACCCTATGGAGAGGCATCTGTTGTAAGGGTTGCTTGGGGTAACACCTGTTGAAAGGGGGACCCCAGCAACAGATTTTGAGTGGACTTCCACCAGTGGAAGGACCAAATGAGGCAACTGGAGGTTGCTATTTTGTCTGACAGGCAGCCTGATGCCTGGGTCCATTGGGTGGATAGGGTCCACTGAGCTGCCCTCATGTGAAGGTGAGCGTAAGGAACCACATGCACCGTGGATGCCATGTGGCCTAAGAGTTGCAACATCTCTCCAGCAGTTAAATGGGATTTTAACTGAATCTGGGAGGCTAACTGCACCAAGCGTAGGCAACGGGCCTGAGGAAGATAGGCCCTTACAGTTGTGGTATCCAGTAAGGCCCCTATAAACTCTAGAGACTGAGTAGGGGTGGGATGGGATTTTGGAATGTTGATTACCAGTCCCAAATACTGAAGAACACTATTTGTGCAGGCCAGGGAAGCCTGGGCCTCTGACTGGGATGGAGCTCGGATGAGCCAGTCGTCCAGATATGGGAATACGAATATCCCTAGAGTGCGCAGAAATGCAGCTACTACTGCCATGCATTTTGTGAACACTCTTGGAGCAGAGGCCAGAACGAAAGGAAGCACTTTGTATTGGTAGTGCTTTCCTTGGTAAACGAACTGAAGGAACCTTCTGTGTGTTGGATGGATGAGGACATGGGTGTACGCATCCTTGAGATCTAGAGAACAAAGCCAGTCCTGACTCTGGAGGTATAGAAACTTGTTCAACTCTCTGACATCTAATATGGGTCTGTAGCCCCCCGTTTTCTTTGGGATGAGAAAATAAGGGGAGTAGAACCCTGAGCCCTGTTGAAGAAGAGGTACTTCTTCTATTGCCCCTTGGGCAAGAAGGGTAGCAATCTCTTGACCCAGAAGGTTAAGGAGAGATGTTGGAGAATTGAACTGTTTCACCATGGTGTGAGGGGAAAGGTTTAAGAAATGAAGCTTGTACCCATCTCGTATGATGGAGAGGGTCCATTGCTCTGCTGTGATTTGTTCCCATCTGGGAGCAAAGTGAGCTAACCTTCCTGGGATGGTGAGAGGCTCTGGATGTTCTAGAGCCAGAAAGGCTAAGTTCCCTAGTGGAAAGTCAAAGACCCTGAGGAGGCTGAGGCTGTTGGGCCGTAGCAGTCCTCGCAGCCTGAGGCTTGGTCTGTTTTGGCTGTTGCTGTCTCTTCGTAGCAAAACGACCTTGAGAAGAGGCCTGACCATAACCAGAAGAAAATTTCCCTTTTTTTGGGAAAGCTCCTTATTTGAACAACCTCTTTTTAAAAGGAGCAGCAGTAGACTTTGAAAGTCTATCTAAAGCAGAGTTTTCAGCATCCATCTGGTTGGCCTTTGCTTGCCAATCTTTGCCAAACAGGTTTTCCCCTGTACACGGAAGGTTACCTAGACCATCCTGTACCCAGGATTCCAAATCAGAGGCTTGCAACCAAGCAACTCTGCGTGCACCTATGGCAATAGCCGAGGCTCTACTGGCCCCCTCAAAAGAGTCAAAGGCTGCACGGTTGGAAAACTTGGATACATCCTGTGCATGTTTAAGCCAGGTGATATATTCTTCTCTCTTATCTTCTGACATAAAAGGAGATAAGGTTTGCAGGTGATCTGTAACCTCTTTCAGAAACATCCCCATATAGAGACTATAGGAGTTGATTCTGGCCACAAGCATACTGGCCTGGAAGATCTTCCTGCCAAAGGCATCTAAGGTTCTGCATTCTCTTCCTGGAGGAGCAGAGGAGTGCCTTTTTGTACTCTTGATTTTTTTCATAGCAGACTCTACCACAATGGAGTGGTGAGGAAGCTGAGTCTTATGAAAACCAGGACAAGGAGGAACACGATACATAGTGTCCAACCTTCGAGAATGAGGGGAGGTGGAAAGAGGAGTCTCCCATATGCCTAACATGTGATCATAAATAACCTCATGTACTGGTACGGTGGCTGCCTCTTTAGGAGCCTTAGGATATTGAAGGATATCTAATTTTTTGGCTCTAGGTTCAGTTTCAGAGGCCACTGAGATGGACAGGCCTCTGGCCACCTCCCTGATGAAGTCCTGAAAAGTCTTCAGGAGGAGACATTCTCCTTTTTGGAGAAGAGAGTTCCTGAGGAAGGATCCCGAATGCTTCAATAGAGGCCTCTGATGCATCAGAGTCTTCAGAGGAATCGAAGTATCGACTGTCTGGATGCTCTCGGAGAGCCCGATATGCGTACCGGGGGGTATCGACATCGGGAGTAATCGGTACCGAGTCAGTACTGCTGGGCATCACTGGATAGCATACCGCTGCTGTCGACGCTGATGTCGATGCAAGCGGTACCGGTATCGGAACCGGTATCGGAACCGGTACCGACAACGGGGTTTGTTGCGGTACCGTAGGCGTCGCAGCTTGTATGAATGCCGTGATGGCACACTGCATGGTCAGAATATTCTGATCCATCGACGCCACCAATGTCTGGATATCGGTACCGGTGGAAACCGCCGGTACCCCAGAACATTGTAACAGGTGATCGGTTGAGGCCGAGTCATCGATGTCAACCTGTGACCCCATAGATAAAGCTTTGGAAGCCGGAGCCTCCCGCCGGGGTCATTTTGCCGGTGTGGATTCCTCAAGAGTAAGCCCGGGGGCATCTCGATACTTAGAGGGAGATGTACTCTTTGAGGACCGGCCGGATTTAAGTTTGGTTACCTGAGATCCATGGGATGAAGAAGCAGCCCTGGAAGACGTCGATGCCACAGAAGCTGCATCGGAGGGAAACAGGGTACTGAGCTTGGCTGCCCGATTTTGTAACCCTCTTTTAGACATCATAGAACAGGACTCACAATCTGCAATGGAGTGGTCAGGACCTAAACATTTTAGACACCAGTCATGGGTGTCAGTGACAGAAATAGTGCCGCTGCACTTCGTGCACTTTTTAAACCCGGAGGCGGGTTTTTCCATGAGGAAAAATATATCTGTAGGCCTAAGGCCCCAGAAGGAAAAAATGCACTGAAGTAAGAAAAGGCAGATACGCGACTAAAAAAAAAAAAAGAAAATAAGAAATTCTTCAGCGGTGACAGGAAACACGACCTGCTGGCTCCGCGGAAAAGAAGAACTGGAGAGAGGCGGTTGGGAAAGGCAGGAAGGCAGCGCTGGGGAGCGTTCGCGCGCAGGCTCCGTCGGTACCGACGATACCCATATGTGAAGACTCATTCCTGCTTGTTCCTGGAGATGTCTAATTTCGCTTTCCCTATCGTCCCTCCAGTCCAGTTCCGCACCTCTGGGATGTAACAGAGCAATAACCTTAACGGGAGGGACCTGCAAAACCAGCACCCTTTGCAGCCTGGACGTCCAGGCAATAATGTTTACTAAAAGAATGCAGGGAAGACCAGGTAGCCACCCAGCAGATTTCCACCGGAGGCACCAGACTAAATTTGGCCCAAGAAGCAGCCTGAGCCCTTGTGGAATGGGCATGCAACCCCACTGGAACCTGACGATCCTGGAGGAGATACGCCGACGCAATCAACTCCCAAATCCATCTGGAAATGGAAGCTTTAGCCGCCGCCTCCCCCCGAGCAGGCTCCCAAAGAGCATAAATAAGCGATTCAACTTGAGAAAGTCCACCGTCTCCTTCAAATAGCGCTTGTGGGCCCTCCGCATTTCCAGCAAGCGCAGGCTCAGACTGACAGCATCCTCCCCCGCACTCCCCAGGACTAGGGGGGACACAGGCTGATTCACATGGAACGCTGACACCACTTTAGGTAGAAAGGAAAGAACCATCTGCAAAACCACCTTATCCTGTGAGAAGGCGAGGAACGGCTCCCGACACAACAAGGCTTGTAGCTCAGAGATCATGCGCATGGAGCATATCGTCACCAGGAAAACGGTCTTCAGAGTAAAGCCCTTCAGCGAGGCCCGGCTCAAGGGTTCAAAAGGCTCCTTAGTCAGCACCATCAGAACCATATTGAGATCCCATGGCGGGATCACTGCCCTTTTCAGGGGGCGTAGATGGGCCACTATCCGCAGGATGCGCAACATATCTGGGTGAGACCCCAGCAGCACCTTCTGAACCTTACCACAATAACAAGCAATCACCACCAGGAACACTCGCAATTAGCTAGCCACCAGGCCCTTCTCAAATCTGTCCTGCAAAAAAGCTAAGACCTCCAGAACGGAGGCTGCGCCAGGCCATGCTTGCCTCTCCACATACTAAGCCTCAAAAACACACCAAATACGGATGTAGGCGAGAGAGGTAGATCTCTTCCGCGCCTTCAACAAGGTTGAGATAACTGGTCTCGAGTAACTCTTCTTCCACAACCTCGCCCTTTTTGTATCAATATGTTTATTGAAAGATTTAAATTAACACAATCATAAACAAAACAAGAAATACAATCACCAATAAGAAATTAACAATTCACAAAACTAAAAGCAAAACATAGTCCTACTTCTTCCTGTCAAGCAAAACAATGTCCAATTGAGTAACATCAAAGAAAACATACGTACTAACCCTGAAAAGTAATAATACATTTACATGGAGATCTAAGAAACAATGTAGCACCCAGCTCTATCACCCTAGGCTTTAAAGCCAAAAAACCTTTCCTACGGGCCTGAGAGAGATTTGGAAACACATATAATTTATAACCACAAAAAGGCTTATCTTTATTTTTAAAATAAGCCTTCAAGACTCTAATTTTATCTGAATTGGAAAAAACAGAAAAGCAACAATGTAGTTGTTTTAGCAATCATATCAGTAGAGTCTTCTAAGAAATTAGTTAAACCTTTATCAATATCTAAACCCCATCAGCTGCCTTATCAAACTGGAAGATAAGGAGAAATTAGACCTTACCTGCTAATTGTCTTTCCTTGAGTTCTCTCCGGGCCAGTCCAGAACAGATGGGTAGTCAAATCTCCCTCTAGCAGCTGAGGACTGAATACTGATTCTTGTTGCTAGGATACCCAGCTCTCCCCTGGTGACAGAAGGCAGTCTTAACGTACCAAGCAGACAAAAATAACAAACCAGAAGATGAAATAGGGGAAACAGCGAGAACAATGGAAGAGTTACCCAGAAGGTTGCTGACTATGCACTGAGTCCTGCCATCCAGTATGGAGGCATCGGAAGAGCAAAAGCTTAGGCTCCCTTTTGCTATAGCTGCGCTGGTCCTCAGTTTGTGTTTATGATATGTATTTATCTTTTTCTTTTTTTTTTTTTGCAAGTAAGCAAACACCAAGAAAGGCTACTAAAATTTATACCACTAAGAAAATACCGAAGATACAGAAAGGGTGGGTTCTGGACTGGCCTGGAGAGAACTCAAGGAAAGACAATTAGCAGGTAAGGTCTAATTTCTCCTTCCTAATCATCTCTCCGGGCCAGTCCAGAACAGATGGGTAGTACCAAAGCAGTATCTAACCCTGGGAGGGACCTGTGAGCCCCGCTATTATGGCGGAAGCCCCCACACATGCATCTTGATGCGTGAACACATCCAACCGATAATGACGCGAGAAAGCATGGAGAGAAGACCAGGACGCCGCTCAACAAATATCCACCGGAGGAACTAAAGCCGACTCCGCCCACGAGGTCGCCTGACCTCTGGTAGAATGAGCACGAAGACCGACAGGAACGGTCTTGCCTTTGGTTTCATAGGCGACCCAATGGCCTGTTTTACCCAACGCGCAATGGAGGCCTTGGAGGCCGCTTGACCCTTAGACGGCCCCCCGAAAAGCACAAACAACCTATCGGACTTACGAAACGATTCAGTCTCCCTAAGGTAACGACGGAGCACACGACCCATATCCAACCTTCGCAGAGAACGATCAAGAGAAACCCCGGCCCCCGACTCAACGAAGGTGGGTAGAGAGACTGACTGATTCAGATGGAAAGCAGACACCACCTTAAGCAGAAAAGACGGAACCGGACGCAAGACCACTTTCTCCGCTGAAAACTGAAGAAACGGCGGCCGACATGAAAGCGCCTGCAAATCTGAAATGCGTCTAGCAGAACATAGGGCCACCAAAAATGCTCCCGGATGGAACTAGAGGAACGCGGCTCAAAAGGGGAGCCTGTCAACACCTCCAGCACTAGATTCAAGTCCCAAGGAGGAATAACCCGTCGAAACGGCGGTCTAAGATGCTTAGCTGCTCTAAGGAACCGCAGTATGTCCGGATGCGAGGAAAGCCGAGTCCCGCGAACCGGCCCTCGAAAAACCGTTAGCGCCGCTAATTGTACCCTCAGGGTGCTAAGAGCAAGGCCCTTTTCCAGACCGCATTGAAGAATGGAAGACAAACGGGCACGTAAGGCGCGCTCTGCGCACCATTCTTCAAAAACGCGCCACACCCGGATGTAAGCCAACGACGTGGAACGCCTGCGAGCCTGCAGCAACGTGGAGATCACCGATGCCGAATAACATTTGTGGCACAACCGTTGCCTCTCAATAGCCATGCCATAAGCAAGAAACGATCCGCCTGGGGCATCGGAACGGGTCCTTGAAGCAGTAAGTCCGCTCAAGCGGGTAACCGCCACGGCGGCTCCACCAGAAGCCGCATTAGATCGGCATACCAAGGGCGTCTGGGCCAATCTGGAGCAATAAGGATCACACGACCCTCATGAGTGGCTACTCTCTGAATGACTCGACCCACTAATGGCCACGGAGGAAACACATACAGGAGCTGATCCGACGGCCAGGGTTGTACCAGGCCGTCGAGACCCTCCGACATATGCTCCCTGCGCCTGCTGTAAAAGCGCTCCGCCTTTGCATTGCGAAGAGTGGCCATCAGGTCCATAACCAGCTGACCCCAACGGAGAGTGAGATCGCGAAAAACATCCGCATTGAGTTCCCACTCTCCCGGATCCAGCACGTTCCGACTGAGATAGTCGGCCTGTATATTGTCCTTTCCTGCCACATGAGACGCCGAAAGCGCCACGAGGTGCAATTCCGCCCAGTGAAACAAGCGTTGGCTCTCCTCCAGGAGGAGACTTCCCGTTTCGCCTTGTCGATTTATGTAGGAGACCGTCACGAGGTTGTCGGAAAAGATGCGCACAGGCTTTCCCTCTAGAAGAGCTGCAAACGCTAACAGCGCTAGATATACTGTTCTCAGCCCCAGCCGATTGATGGACCACAGACTCTCCTCCGGCGACCAGGAGCCCTGAGCTATGTGAGTCAAACAATGCGCCCCCCACCCGGACAGACTGGCATCCATCGTGACCAAAATCCACTCCGGGAGTGCCAGGGGAACGCCCGCCAGAAGATGGTCCGGAACCAACCACCACTGAAGACTGAGCCTCACGTGATCGGGACAGCTCAAGCGACGAGAAAGCGGATGATGCTGCGGAGACCACCGCGAAAGCAGCGCTTGTTGGAGCGGCCGCATGTGCACTCAAGCCCAAGGCACCAGATCCAAGGCCGCCGCCATCAGTCCCAGCAACTGCAAGTACTTCCAAGCTGTTGGCGCCCGAACATGCAAAAAAGCGGACACGTGAGCGAGAAGCTTCCGAACTCTCTCCGGAGGCAAGAGGACCAGCCCCCTGTCTGTGGCGAAGAATGCCCCCAGATAAGTAAGCTGCTGTACGGGCTGCAGCCGACTCTTCGTCTGGTTCACAATCCATCCGAGTTCCTCGAGACAGGAAACTACCCAAGCGGTCGCCCTGACCGACTCTTCTCGCGACACCGTCCGAATCAACCAGTCGTCCAGATAAGGGTGAACCAGGACTCCGTCCCTGCGAAGAGCCGCCGCCACTACCACCATCACCTTGGTGAAGGTGCGCGGCACCGTTGTTAGACCGAACGGCAAGGCCCGGAACTGAAAATGACCCATGGGAACTGCAAACCGAAGGAACCGCTGATGATCCGGCCTGATAGGAATGTGGAGATAGGCCTCCGTCAAATCGATGGAGGAGAGAAACTCTCCCGGACGCACGGAGCGGATTACTGATCTCAAAGTTTCCATCCGGAAATGAGAGACACGCAGACACCGATTCACGCGTTTCAAATCCAAAATGGGCCGGAAGGAGCCCTCCTTTTTGGGTACCACGAAATAAATCGAGTATCGACCGAAGCCGCACTGGTCTTGGGGAAGTGGAACCACGGCCCGGAGCTGCAACAAGCGCTGCAACGTGTCGTGGACCGCCGTTCGCTTGGCGACAGGACCACATGGAGAAAAAACAAAAGCGTCCGTCAGAGGCCAAGCGAACTCGAGAGCATAGCCCCCTCTGATAATTTGCAGAACCCACTGGTCGGTGGTAATGGCGGCCCAAGCGGAGACAAACTCCTGCAAACGACCTCCTACTGGAAGCTCCGCTTGGACCGGCCTCACTTCATTGTGGCTTTTTAAGGGAAGTTGGAGAGGTTCCAAAATAGCCCCGCCCGGAACCTCTAGCGCCCCGAAAGGACTGCCCCGGGACTGAAACCGACCCCGCTGATAAGGGGCAAAACGGGCTCCCCGAAAACGGCGAAAGTCACGCCCCTGACCCCTAGGGAAGGAGCTCTGCCTAAAAACCCTAAAAACATTAGGGTCATCCCCGGGGCCTAACTCACCTTCCTCTAAATCTGCGGGCCAGGAGTCTAAACCCAGGTCTGACAGGAGCTCCCCCTCTTCTGGCCCCACGGCCTCAGCTGCCAGAGAAACATCATCAACCTTAGAATCTCTAAGAGCTGTGAAAGAAGAAACCCCTTCCCCGGGCTCAGACCGGCTAGAGACCCCTGTCTGAGACATCAGCAGAGAATCTGCCACATCTGGCCCAGGAGACTGAGCCTTCTTAATTAAATAAGCCCTGTGAAACGCCAGAATAAATTCTGGTGAAAGAAGAGGATCGATTTCCTCTGGCACTACTGACACCACAGGCTGCTCCTGCTCCACAGTGCAATGGCGCGATTTAACCTTGCGTTTGCCTGATTTAGGGAGCGGGACTGCAGAAACGGATGGCTCCCCTAAGATGGCCGCCGTTCCCGCGCTTTCTCCCAATGGCTGCATTTTTGCAGTCTGCTCCCCCAACTGCTCCGGCATAGTGGCTCGAGTCCTGCCCCACGGAGAGACGCTAGACCACCGAAAACACCACTAAACCCCCCACTCCGACAAAAATCGCCCGCGGGAAGCAAGAGCTCCGAAACCCGAGGGGGAAGCGAAACACACGCGGCGCGCTGAAATTACCTGACAAAAGCTGCCGGCCAGGCTGAAGAGCTCCCGCTAAAGAAGAGAACCGCTGCCAGTGGACAGAGGAACTGGAAGGAAATGCAGAAGGAAAAACAACAGCTGGGGCCCCCAGGTCTGTTCCCAACTAGCACACTGAATAGAGAAGAGGAGACAGGCTCTGTCCCATTCTCTTAGCCGAATACACGGCTAACAGACACCAGCGATAATGAGAAAATCCAGTCAGCATAAACAATCGTGAAGTGCTAAGTACCCTGCTAGGGCAAAGCACTCACCACCCTGTGAAAATCTTCCTCGAAAATAATAAAAGAGGCCACAGAACTAAACAGAACAGAACTTTTGTGGGGAGTCAAATCTTCACACATCCAGCTCAGCTGCTGAGGACAATAAGACTGCCTTCTGTCACCAGGGGAGAGCTGGTTATCCTAGCAACAAGAATCAGTATTCAGTCCTCAGCTGCTAGAGGAGGGAGATTTGACTACCCATCTGTTCTGGACTGGCCCGGAGAGACGATTAGGAAAGCATATTTACTCAACTGTAACAGGTGATCTCCAGGAACAGCAGGAATTTAGTCTTCACATATGGGTATTGTCGGTACCGACAGAGCCTGCGCGGGAACGCTCCCCAGCATCTAATAGGAAAGCTTTTGGGAGCATCCCACAACGCCTGCGTGCTGCCTTCCCGCCTTTCCCAACTGTCCCTCTCCAGTTGAGTTTATAGCTGAGATAAAAGAGAGAAAGAGAGAGAGATAGAGAGATACAACTCCTAGAGGGGTTGGGTGGGTTGTGAAGACTAAATTCCTGCTGTTCCCGGAGATCACCTATTACAAGTGAGTAACTATGCTATCTCCAGGAACAAGCAGGCATGTAGCCTTCACAAATGGGGACTCCCTAGCTGCAGATGCCAGGGAGAAAGCCCCAGAGGTTGTGTGCCCTTGTTAAAGGGCTCCACTTCACCCCATGGATCGCTGGCATCCTACCAGGGATGGTGGGTAGGAGTTGATTAAGTATGGAACAGGTGTTGAACAGCCTGACCAACAAGGCATCCCAGCGGGAGTCCTTGTCTAAGCAGTAATGGGCTGTGAAGGTATGAACCAAAGCCCAAGTAGCTGCTCGACAGATGTCGTCGATAGACACAGAGTGAAGATGAGCCATAGAGGCTGCCATGGCTCTCACATTGTGAGCTGTGACATGGCCTTCAAGAGGAAGGTTTTTACTCTCATAGGCAAAAAATATACACTGTGCAAACCAGCTGGACAGTGTTCTTTTGGCGACTGGAAATCCCAAATGACTAGCATCAAAAACAACAAAGAGTTGAGAGGACTTTCTACGTTACTGTGTCCTTTGCAAGTAAAAGGCCAAAGTCTTGCAGGACTACAAAAGGGGACTATTACTTCTGGAGAGAGATCTGCAATTGTGAGTATATACTTCTGGGAATTTTCTGTAAGGAATTCTTTGTATTAAAGCTAATTAATCTGTGAACCCACTATTGTTTGTTAAATCAGTCAGGGCATAGTAGCAGCAGTTTAAGTTTAAATTTTAAACACAGAAGACAACTTTCTGGTTACATATCATACCCAGCAGAGAGCTTGTAGTTTAAATTTAATAGTCACTCGGCCTAGCATCAGCAAAGTACTTTTAGTTTAAATTTAAAACACAGAAGAGAGCTTTCTGGTTAAATTTAGAACCCAGCAGAGAACTTGTAGTTTAAATTTCATAATAAGTTAGAGCTTAGCAGCAGCAAAGACCTATAATTTAAAATTTAAAATCAAATAAGAATATAGCTTACCTCAGCAGCACAGGACAGGGTACTGTGTAGCAGCCCTCTTTTAATAAGTGTTATTTCCCTCCCTCCCTCCGCACACCCACCCACCCACCCCTGGGATAATCGTAGCTTTATAGGTACTTATACATCTTAAAAGACAGGGGGTGCTCTCAGGTGCAGCTCGTTACCCAAATCAGTCATACACTAAGGACCTGAGATTAATTAAGCTTCAGGTGAACAAGGTATATTAAACGTATTAGGTACAGTTTTATTAGTATAAATATCCATAGCAACCCCTAGGAAGTAAAGAACTTAAAGATCTAATCAAAAACTTAAAACTAAAGATGCAGACAGCAGTCCAGCAGCGAGATGGGGGCTTTCCAGTCTTCTGCATTGAGTGTCACATGTATAATTTTCTCCCAGTTGGTGAGAGGTCTTACATGTGCACTAGGTGCAAGGAGCTCTTTGCTCTCAGGGAACAAGTCTGTTCTCTAGAGGCTAGAGTAGCAGACTTGGAAAACATAAGAAAGACAGAGAGGTACATAGACGAGACCTACAGGGATATAGTCCTGAAGTCCCACCTCCAGTCTGGCAGCATCCCTGTTGCCATGGAGGAGAGAGGTCATGTGACAGGACAGCATCACCCTGGTGTGGCAGGAAGTGATCCTGTAACTAGGACCTGTCCTCCAGATGATGTAAAACCCTCTCGCACTGAGGAGGTTTCTCCAGGGCCATGTGCCCATGAGGGAAGGGTTAGGACAGCCATTATAGTTGGTGATTTGATCATTAGGCATGTAGATAGCTGGGTGGCTGGTGGACGTGAGGATCGCCTGGTAACATGCCTGCCTGGTGCGAAGGTAGCGGACCTCACGCGCCACCTAGATAAGGTCTTAGATAGTGCTGGGGAGGAGTCTGCTGTCTTTGTACATGTCGGTACCAATGACATAGGAAAATGTGGTAGGGAGGTTCTGGAGGCTAAATTTAGGCTTTTAGGTAGAAAGTTGAAATCCAGAACTTCCAGGGTAGCGTTCTCCGAAATGCTTCCCGTTCCACGTGCAGGACCCAAAAGGCAATCAGAGCTCCGGAGTCTCAATGCATGGATGAGACAATGGTGCAGAGATGAGGGTTTTGGATTTGTTAGGAACTGGGGAACATTCTGGGGAAAGGAGAGGCTCTTCCGAAGGGATTGGCTTCACCTTAACCGGAATGGAACCAGGCTGCTGGCATTAACGTTTAAAAAGGAGATAGAGCAGCTTTTAAACTAGATAATAGGGGAAAGCCGACAGTCGCCCAAGAGCGGATGGTTCGGAAGAATGTATCCTTGAAGGATACTACCAAAAGCAGAGAGGTTCCAAAAAAGAGTAAAGTAGCCCAAATGCCCTTGAGTATGGAGCAGACAGAGCTTAAAGATCCCAAATTACCCATGTCTACCAACAGCCAAACTAATATGAATAAAATACAGTCTCTAAAATGCTTGTATGCAAATGCTAGAAGTATAAAAAATAAGATGGGAGAGTTAGAATATATAGTACTAAATGAGAGGTTAGATATGATTGGGATATCAGAGACATGGTGGAAGGAGGACAACCAGTGGGACACCGTGATACCTGGATACAAACTATATCGTAATGATAGAGCTGATCAAATTGGTGGAGGGGTTGCGCTCTATGTTAGAGAGGGCATTGAGTCAGCAAGGATTAAAGTTTTGCAGGAAACAAAATTTGCTGTAGAATCTCTATGGATTGAAATTCCATGTAAAAAGGGGAAGGCGATGGCAGTGGGGGTGTACTATCGACCGCCTGGCCAGAATGAACAAATGGATGATGAAATGCTCAAAGAAATCAAGGAAGCTAACAAACGTTATAGCGCAGTAATAATAATGGGTGATTTCAATTACCCCGGTATCGACTGGGTCAGTGTCACGGCAGGACATGCTAGGGAGATAAAGTTCCTAGATGACATAAATGACTGCTTCTTAGAGCAGCTGGTTCATGAACCGTCCAGAGGGGAAGCTATATTAGACCTAGTCCTTAGTGGAACACCAGATCTAGTGCAAGAGATAAGGGTGTTGGGGCCACTTGGCAACAGTGATCATAGCATGATCGCTTTTGATTTAATTAGTGGAGAAGGGATAGTAAGGAAATCCACAGTACTACCTTTTAACTTTCGAAAGGAAGACTATGATAAAATGAGGAAAATAGTTAAGAAAAAACTAAAAGGAGCAGTTGCAAAGGTTAAAGACTTACATCAAGCTTGGGTGTTGTTGAAAAATACTATCTTGGAAGCCCAGAACAGCTGTATTCCACGCTTTAAGAAAAGTGGAAGGAAGTCCAAAAAACTGCCAGCATGGTTTAAAGGGGAGGTCAGAGAGGCTGTTGCCAAAAAAAAGCATCTTTCAGGAAATGGAAAAAAGAGCCAAACGACGAAACCTGGAAACAGCACAAGCACTGGCAAGTCAAATGCAAGGCATTGATAAAGCAGGCAAAGGGAGAATTTGAGAAGAAGCTTGCTGCAGAAGCAAAAACGCGAAAAAGATTTTTTCAAGTACATTCGTAGCAAAAAACTTGTGAGAGAGTCTGTTGGTCCATTAGATGATAGAGGAGTTAAAGGGGCACTAAGAGGCGACAAGGCGATAGCGGAGAGACTGAATGAATTCTTTGTTTCGGTCTTTACGGAGGAAGATATAGGGATGTTACCCATGACTAAAGTGGTATTTAAAGGCGCGGAAGAATTGAAGGAAAGCACAGTTACTTACCTGTAAAGCACAGTTACTTACCTGTAACAGATGATCTCTGGGAACAGCAGGAATAAGTCTTCACATATGGGTACGTCAGTACCGACTGAGCCTGCGCGGGAACGCTTCCCAGCATCCAATCAAAAAGCTTTTGGAAGCATCCCACCACGCCTGCGTGCTGCCTTCCCGCCTTTCCCAACTGCCTCTCCTCAGTTAAGTTTTAAAGCTGAGACAAAGAGAGAGAGAGGGAAAGGGAAAGAGATGAAGAGATACAACTCCTAGGGGAGGTGGGTGGGTTGTGAGGACTAAATTCCTGCTGTTCCCGGAGATCACCTGTTACAGGTGAGTAACTATGCTATCTCCAGGAACAAGCAGGAATGTAGTCATCACATATGGTGACTCCCTAGCTTTAGGTGCCAGGGAGAGACCCCAGAAGTTGTGTGCCCGTGAACAGGGCTCCACTTCCCCCCATGGATCTCTGGCATCCTAACAGGGATGGTGGGTAGGAGTTGATTAGGTATGGAACAGGTGTTGGAGAACAGCCTGACCAAACAAGGCATCCCGGCAGGAGTCCTTGTCCAAGCAGTAATGGGCTGTGAAGGTATGAACCGAGG
Source organism: Ichthyophis bannanicus (assembly GCA_033557465.1). Taxonomy (NCBI): domain Eukaryota; kingdom Metazoa; phylum Chordata; class Amphibia; order Gymnophiona; family Ichthyophiidae; genus Ichthyophis; species Ichthyophis bannanicus. The sequence continues at coordinate 444,620,237 of CM066035.1, read as the reverse complement.
CCCAGGTGGCTGCTCGACAGATGTCGTCAATAGACACAGAGTGCAGATGAGCCATTGAGGCTGCCATGGCTCTCACATTGTGAGCTGTGACATGGCCCTCCAGAGAAAGGTTCTTACTCTGATAGGCAAAGGAAATACACTGAGCAATCCAGTTAGATAGTGTTCTCTTGGAGACTGGAAGTCCCAAATGAGAAGGATCAAAAGCAACAAAGAGTTGAGAGGACTTTCTATGTTGCTGTGTTCTTTGCAAGGCTAAAGCTCTTTTACAGTCCAAGGTATGAAGATTCCTCTCTGCATTTAATGCATGAGGCCTTGGAAAAAACACAGGTAGGTAGACCGCTTGGTTCAGATGAAAAGGCGAGACCACCTTTGGCATAAAGCGTGGATGAGTCCGAAGGACTACCTTGTCATGATGGAACCTTGTATAAGGTGGATTAGCTACTAGCGCTTGCAACTCACTGATGCGACATGCTGATGTGATTGCAATGAGAAAGATAACCTTCCAAGAAAGGAACTTCAAGGATGTAGTAGCTAAAGGTTTGAAAGGTGGCTTCATGAGCTGCCCAAGAACCAGGTTTAAGTCCCATGCCACCGGTGGTGGCCTAATGGGAGGCTTAGCTAGAAGAAGTCCTCTCATAAATCTTGCTATAAGAGGATGAGAAGAAATAGGCTGTCCATTTAGAGGCTTAAAGGAAGCTGCAATAGCACTCAAATGGACTCTTACTGAGTTAGTCTTAAGTCCTGCATTGGATAAATGAAGGAGATACTCCAGCAATGATTCCAGAGGTATCGCAAGGGGGTTATAAGACCCTTTTGCGAACACCATATGGTAAACCTTTTCCACTTGAAAGCATAAGAACGTCTTGTGGAAGGTTTCCTGGAAGCAAAAATAATATCTTTTACTTGCTGAGGGAGATTAAGATCATGGAGATCTAGGCTTTCAGCAAGCAAGCCCTGAGATGCAGAGACCGGGGAATGTGATGCCATAACATTCCGTCCTGCTGAGATAGGAGATCTGGAGCAGACCCTAACTCCAGGGAGGGAGCTTGAGAGAGATGTAGAAGCAAAGAGTACCACACTTGCCGTGGCCAATGTGGAGCTATGAGAATCATATGGCCTCTGTCTCTCTGAAGCTTGAACAGGGTTTTGGGAATTAGGGGAATGGGTGGAAAGGCATACAGGAAGTCTTGAACCCAGTAAAGGAGGAAAGCATACCTGGCCTGAGCCCCCTGAGCCGGAATTCTGGAACAGAACCGGGGAAGTTTGGCATTCCACGGACTTGCAAAGAAGTCTATGTCCGGGGTTCCCCAAAGTTGAAAAATCTTGGTCACCTGGTCTGCATGCAGAGACCACTCGTGTGGAAGCAGAACTCGACTGAGTCTGTCTGCCCAAGAGTTTTGTATGCCTGGAAGATACACTGCCAGGAGATGAATTTGATGCTCTCTGGTGAGGGCCCATAGTCGCAAAGCTTTGTTACAAAGCGACAGAGAGCCTGTTCCCCCCTGCTTGTTCACATAGAACATGGCTACTTGATTGTCTGTATGAATGAGGACTGTCTTGTAGCTGAGCAGGGTATGGAACACTCGAAGAGCAAGGAAGATTGCTCTGAGTTCCAAGAGATTGATATGTAGATGAGTCTCCTGTGGAGACCAGGTGCCTTGGGTGGAGAGGTCTTGCAGATGAGCTCCCCAACCCATCGGAAAAGCATTTATTTATTTATTTATTTATTTATTTAACATTTCTTATATACCGCGCTATTTGTCATCAGCGCGGTTTACATCAAAACAATAGAACACTTGACCAGATACATTGGCCGTCGTTTACATAAAACGGGGAGTTAACATGGAGGAGAACTTGGGGAACTATTTACATTCAAGTTTATAGCAAACTTCTCATCTTCTCATCTGTTGTGAGAGTTGCTTGGGGTAAAGGTTGTTAAAAAGGGGACCCCAGCAACAGGTTTTGAGTGGACTTCCACCACTGGAGGGACAAAATAGGGCGACTTGTGTTTGCTATTTTGTCTGACAGGCATCCCTGATGCCTGGGTCCATTGAGTGGATAAAGTCCACTGGGCTGCCCTCATATGGAGGCGAGCATAGGGCACCACATGCACGGTGGATGCCATGTGGCCTAGTAGTTGTAACATCTCTCGAGCAGTGAGATGAGACATTAGCACTGCTTGAGAATCTTACTGCACCATGCGAAGATAACGGGCCTGAGGGAGGTAGGCCCTTGCCTTTCTGGTATCCAACAAAGCTCCTATGAACTCCAAAGACTGAGTGGGAGTTAGACTGGATTTTGGGATGTTTCTTACGAGACCCAAATACTGAAGGATATGCATTGTGCAGGATAGAGATGTCCTGGCCTCTGACTCTGTTGGGGCTCGAATGAGCCAGTCGTCTAAGTAAAGGAAGACGAATATCCCTAGAATGCAGAGAAATGCTGCTACAACAGCCATGCATTTCGTGAACACCCTTGGTGCTGAGGCCCGGCCAAAGGGAAGCACCCTGTATTGGTAGTGCTTTCCCTGAAAAAGGAACCGAAGGAACCTTCTGTGGGTTGGATGGATGAGAACATGGGTGTACGCATCCTTGAGATCTAGAGAACAAAGCCAATCCTGACTCTGAAGGTATGGCAGCAGAGTTCCGAGAGAAATCATCTTGAATTTCTCTTTGACAAGGAATTTGTTCAATTCTCTGAGGTCCAAGATAGGTCTTTATCCCCCCGTTTTCTTTGGGATAAGGAAATAGGGGGAGTAAAACCCCGTACCCTGATGAGGAATGGGTACTTCTTCTATCGCCCCTTGGGCAAGAAGGATAGAGACCTCCTGACCTAACAGGTTGATGAGAGGTGTCGGAGAATTGAACTGCTTTATTATTGTGCGAGGGGGCATGCTTGAAAAATGAAGCCTGTACCCCTCCTTTATGATGGAAAGTGTCCAATGCTCTGCTGTTATCTGCCCCCATCTGGGGGCAAAGTAACATAACCTTCCTGGAATGGTGGAAGGCTCTGGTCCCACGAGATGCAGAAAGGCTAAGTTCTCTAGCTGAAAGTCAAAGGCCTTTTGGAGGCTGAGACTGCTGAGACGGTTGAGGCTTAGCAGTCTGCTTTTCTCTGCTTGTGTGGTTGCTGACCTTTCCTGACAAGCTGACCTGCAGAATGTCCCTGCTGAGCATAAGCAGGATAAGATCTTTTCTTCTTAGAAAAGAATGGTTTCTTGAACGATTTCTTTCTAGCAGGATCAGCTGTGGACTTGGATAACCTATCCAAGGTGGAGTTGTCAGCATCCATCTCGTTGGCCTTTTCCTGCCAATCTTTACCAAACAGGTTCTCACCAGTACACGGGATATTTCCCAATTTGTCGTACCCAGAGCTCCAGATCAGATGCCTAGAGCCAAACAATTCTACGTGCACCTATGGCAATGGCAGAGGTTCTGCTTATGCACTCAAAGCAGTCAAAGTCTGCACGGTTGACAAATTTAGAAACATCTTGGGCATGTTTGACCAAAGTGAGAAAATCCTGTCTTCTATCCTCAGGAAGAATAGGACTTAAAGCTTCTAAATCATCTGTGACCTCCTTCAGGAACATTCCCATGTAGAGACTATAGGAACTGATCCTGGCAGAAAGCATGGAAGCTTGGAAGACACGATGTCCAAAAGCATCCAGGGTTCTGCACTCACGTCCTGGAGGATTAGAGGCATGCCTCTTTGCACTCTTGATCCTTCTCATAGCTGATTCCACTACAATAGAGTGGTGAGGAAGCTGAGTCTTTTGGAAACCAGGACAAGGAGGGACTCGATACAGAGTATCCAGTCTGCGAGAATGAGGAGAGGTGGTAAGAGGTGTCTCCCACATCCTTAACATGAGATCATATAAAATCTCATGAATGGGCAAGGTAGCTGCCCTCCTTAGGAGTTTTGGGATATTGTAGAATTTCCAACTCCTTGGCTCTTAGCTCTGTTTCAGGGGTCACAGTAATGGACAGACCCCGAGCCACCTCCCTGATAAAATCCTGGAAGGAAATATCCTCTGGAGGAAACATCCTGCGCTTAGGGGAGGAGGGCTCCTCTGGGAGAAGTATCGACAGAACTATCAGAATCCTCAGATTCTTCTGAGGACGCGAAGTACCTTCTGTCCGGATGCTCCTGAAAAGCCCAATACCCGTACCGACCGAAGTCGATACCGGGAGTAATCGGAACCAGGGTATCAGTACACGAGGGCATCGGATGACTGGATACCGGCAAAGCAGACACCGATGCCAATGTCGATGCTATCGGTACCGATACCGGTACCGACCGGATTGTCTGTTGCGGTTCCGAGGGCGTCGATGCCGCAAGGAGAGCCACCAGACTGCGCTCAATAGCCAGGAATCTCTGGTCTATCGACGCTGCCGATGCCTGGATATCGGTACCGGAGAAGACCGCCGGTACCCCAGAGCATGGCACCAGTAGTTCTGCCGAGGTTGAGGCCTCGAGAACATCCTGGAGCCCCGATAATGCTTTAGAAGCCGAAGCCTTCCGCCGGGACAATTTTGCCGGTGCAGCATCCTCAAGGGCAACGCCAGAGGCATCTCGATGCTTAGGAGATCTACCCTTTGAGGACCGGCTGGACTTATGTTTAGTTACCTGAGATCTACGGGAGGAAGAGGAAGCCCTGGAAGACGTCGATGCCACCGAAGCTGCATCAGAGGGAAACAGGGTACTGAGCTTAGTAGCTCGGTTCTGCCGACCTCTTTTAGACATCATGGCGCAGGACATACAATCCGTGATGGAGTGGTCAGGACCTAAACATTTTAGACACCATTCATGGGTGTCGGTGACGGAAATGGTACCGCCACACTTGGTGCACTTTTGAAACCTGAGGCAGGTTTCTCCATTGTAAGAAAACGTTTTTTTGGCCTAAGGCCCAAAAAGGCACGTGCACCTGAAGAAAAAATAGGAAAAATCCTAGTATATATATATTTTTTTTTTAAAGACTGAAAATAAGAAAAAGCCAGCGGTACCGGTAAAGCGTCGAGGAAGGCAGATGCGACCACAAAAAAGAAAGAAATAAAGAAGAATTCTTCTGCGGTGACAGGAACGACGACCTGCTGGCTCCGCGGAAAAAGAAGAACTGGAGAGAGGCAGTTGGGAAAGGCAGGAAGGCAGCACACGCAGGCGCTGTGGGATGCTCCCAAAAGCTTTCTAATTGGACGCTGGGAAGCGTTCCCGCGCAGGCTCCGTCGGTACCGATGATACCCATATGTGATGACTACATTCCTGCTTGCTCCTGGAAATCACTTCTGCACTGTCTGTCAAGCAGTCATCACCCCTATCCTGGACTACTGTAATGCCCTCTTCCAAGGACTTCCATCTCAAATCATCCGACCACTTCAACTAGCTCAGAACACTGCTGCCCACTTCATCACAGGATCGGCCAAGCACGAGCACATAACAACCCTCCTATTTCAGCTACACTGGCTACCAATCACCTCATGAGCAAAATACAAAACAGCACTAACCATTTTCAAGATCAGAACAATATGTCAGCTGGATCTCTACAGGCGCTACTATGCTCAGAGCCAAACAATAGACCCAAGAGACTAAACACCAGAGAAACTATCCCAACTCCCACTTATACACTAAAGCCAACAAGACTACAACGAAGAGGGCTTTCTCACAAGCAGCACCTGCCATCTGGAATCACTGCCAAAGAAAATAAGGACAATCAAGGACATCAAGGACATCAGGAAACATCTAAAATCTTTCCTGATCACTTCAGAGAGGACACCCAGTACACCCCCTCATGACACATGCCTATACAAAACTGCACCTATTATACATCATGTAAATAAGTTATGCTCTCGAGCATCTCCGGAATGTTACTCCCAACCTACCTTTATTACATGAGTTCTCTGTAATTGTTCTGTTTTGAGTTATACTGTAAACCACTTTGATTTTAAAGTTAAGGTGGTATAAAAAAACTTGTTAAATTAAATAAATAAATATTGGAGCTGCTGGGTCACCAGGATTCAGCACTGACTCTAAGGCATACATTACATTGCAATGCATGCACACAAGAACTTTAAAATGTGAGCAATTGATTCTACAAGCATTAATTCATAGTTATACAAATGTGCAAGCATGTAGATGCCCATACATAACAAACGCATGCTCATGACTGTACACCCTTAATATACACCATATTTGTATGCATATTATTCTCTATATTTCTATACACGGTTTAGATGAAATTCAATAAGAATTATTTTTAAAAAGTTGACACACTCACCTTTATGTCTCTGTGCATTTTTCCCTTATTGTGAAGATAGTATAATCCCTATGATAAAACAAAAATAAATAATAAATAAAATGAGCAACTTTAAGTAACCCACGGCCTTTTTAAAAGTGAAATTAGATCTTACCTGCTAATTTTCTTTCCTCGAGACCCTCCAGTCCAGTCCACATGTGTGGGTTACTCGCCTACCAGCAGACGGAGACTGAGAACCACTGGTTTGATGTCATTGTATAAGAGTCCTGTGCAACCCTGCTCTCACCAGCATTTCTGTAACAAAGCAGACTCCAGAACCAGAGATTACAAGAGGCTTATCCAATACATAGAAACCACAATCTACTTACCGAAGAAGTTTCCTTGTTCCAAACTACATCAGGAATATGAGATATGAACCAATGCTCCCAAGACCATAACTCCAAATAATACACCAGCACCACTTCGCAATCTACTTGGGGCACAATATGGATAATTTTAATATCGCTGTTCAGCCCCACAACCCAAGGCTGGGTATACAGCATAAGAATACAGGGTGGGTCTGGACTGGAGGGACTAAAGGAAAGAAAATTAGCAGGTAAGATACAATTTCACCTCTCTCATCATCCCTCCAGTCCAGTCCAGATGTGTGGGACGTACCAAACTAGTACCCAACAACAGGGAAGGGAAAAGAATAGTCTGGATGTAGCTCAGGAGTGCGCAACCCTCCGTGTAGGGACATTGCAACACTACTAAATGGGAAGAAAGTAGGACCTACCTCCTTAAGTCGCTGAGCCAGGGACAGTCGACCTTGCAACCTACTCTCTGACAAGAGTAACCCTAACCTTGCCAGAAGTGACTGGACATCCATGCCTTGGCATCCAGCTCACCATGCTCCACCTCCACAGACCACACTAAGTGCACATAAAGCTCCTGCCTGTGTCCTTAAAGAAAACACAAAGGTCCAGCGGGCAACCAAGTTGAATACCACCTGTATCCGGAAATGCCCACAAGCTGCCATGAAAAAAATGAAAGAGCCAGTCAGAAACATTATCTCACGGAAGCGCCAAGCCACCAAGATAATAAAGTAGTAAATTTTCAAATGCCCTGAAACTGTCAAAAAACATGACCAAAACTAGCTAACCATGAAACCAGTTGTCCTCCATGCCAACTCAGATGGAGCGCTTTGAAACAAAAGCTTGACATTAAAAGTATCATTAGAAATTTCAGTCCAATAAAACCCCTGATGGGGATTTGTATTTTTTTTTAAAGCATACAAACAGAGGTGAACCAGAACCAGATATCTCTGGGAAAGAAGGCCAGCCTCTCACATTCTACAGCCAAAGTTGAGAGAGGAGTCATGCCCGCATCTCCCTCAGCTCTGCTTATACAAAGCTTTGCAAAATGTCAGGCCATGGAAACCTGAGATAAAGGAGCTGCCTCAACAAAGACCACCACCTGACACACAATTCCAAGACGACCTAATGTATCCTCTTGAAGAGAGCCATTAAGAGATGAGAAATTTAGATTCACCCTCTCTGGAATACTACTGCTGATCATTTCTATAGCGCTACAAGGCATACACAGCACTGTACAAACACATGTAAAAGACGGTACCTGTTCATCAGAGTTTACAGTTTAGTCAAGACAGACAATACAAAGCTGTGAACAAGAAAACATCTAGGGGAATGGCAAGGAAAGCACTGTTACTCACCTGTAACAGGATCTCCAGGAACAGCAGGAATCAGTCTTCACATATGGGTATCATTTTGATACTGATGGAACCCGTGTGGGAACGATCCCCAGCATCTACTTGGAAAACCTTTGGGAGTAATCCAATGCGCCTGTGCATCTGCCTTCCCAAGTCCTCTCCTCAATTGAGTTTGTAGCTGAGAGATGGAGGAAAAAGAGAATATCCTGCAATCCTAAGCGATTCCTGTTGTTCCCGAAGATCACCTGTTACAAGTGGGTAACAATGCTATCTCCAGGAACAAACAGGAATACAGTCTTCACATATGGGACTAGATCAGAAGTACCAAACTGGAATTGTAAGCAGTGGTATCCCTGAGGTTAAAAAATAGAGCCAAGGACTTCCGGTGACGTCATGGAGCGAACGGCCGCAGTGTAGCCAGGCTCCGTCTGTGTCCCGCTAGAACGAAGAGGTGTTGCTAAACCCGGCGCCGGTGGAGAATCAGGAGATTGTAGTAAGGATGGCCCTGGTAGCGCGCAAGAAGCTATCGGGGTTTCGATCCTCGTACGCGCAGAGGGAAGAGATGGAGGAGCGAGAGGCGGGTGGCATGGAGGAGACTGGAGAAATGGCGAGCTCAGAGGAGGAAGGGGAGCGAGAGCTGCGAGGAGCGGAGGAGGTGCCGATGCGTATCTGGTTGAAGGTATTCAAAAAGGACTTATATGCTGAGCTAGCAGAGATGAGGAGAGAAATAAAAGAATTGCTGTTGAGTATACAGCAAGACTTAAATGGATTGGGGAACCGCGTGGCAGAGTTGAAGGACCATGTGGAGAAATGCATGGGGGAGCTGCAGGAAAAGGCGGCGAACAGAGAAAATTGCAAAGGCAGCAGGAAGAGATCGCCGAGAAGCTGGAAGAGATTGAGGATCGAGCGCGCCGGAACAACCTGCGAATTAGAGGGATTGGAGAAACAGAAGCGTTTAAAGATTGTGTGATGGTGGTCCAAAAGTTATGCACCCATATGTTAAACCTGGAGGGCGGAGGAGAGGAGGAGGGGAGCAAGATTGGAGTGGAACGGGCGCACCGCAGCCAGGGACCGCGGAGAGATAAGCAGCCCAGAGACATTGTTGTCTGCATGAGTAGCTTCCCGGTAAAGAAAAGAATCCTGAGGATAACGCAAAGGTTTGGCCGGATTGCTTGGGAAGGCAATGAGGTGGAAGTATTCAATGATTTGTCCAAGGGAACCATGGACAGATGATGGGGACTGTGAGAGGTCACCACATATCTGCGAGGGAGAAATATGAGATATCGGTGGATGTTTCCCTTTGGTCTGCTAATGACTGCAAATGGGGTGTCCCAGAAAGTGAAAATGGCTGAAGAGGCATGGGCAGTGCTGCGGGAGCTGGGTTGCAAACAGCTCCCAAAGGGCCTAGAGAGGAGGGTGGATACGCATACTGGAGGAGAGGTGGAGCGGAGGCCGGAGGGCTCTCATTGGCAACGGGTTGCAGCAAAGGGACAGCGATTGCAGCGGAGATCTGAGGAGCGTGAGACAGTGAAGAGCGTGGCAGCAGAGGACTGAAGGAGGCAATACACGGTTGGCGAGCACGGGAGAAACCAGGGAACCCAGGGCGTTAGGCCCAGATGGAAACTGGACTCTTAGGGCATGGGGGAGGGGGGGAGGGGTGAAGGTATATGATGTATTGTAAATGGTATATTGTTTACTGCGGGACTGGGGCTGGGTTGGGAAAGAATGGCTTTGAATAGGGGTAAGATATATTTGTTGGTCAAGGGTAAGCAAGGTGGTGATGGGGGAGGCAGGAGAGGGTGAGGAAAGGAAGTGGGACATGACAGACACACACGGGAGGATAGATGGGTGGGAGCGGGGAGGAGAAGGGGGATGTGGGGGGTGTAGGGAAGGGGGGAGGGGAAGATAAGGGGGGAGGGAGGACATGGTCAGGGGGAGGGAGGGGGGAGTACACAAGAAGAAATGACGCTACGGATGGGAACTATTAATGTGAAGGGTTTGAATTTGCCTACTAAGAGGCGGCTGCTGTTTCGGGAGGCGATGAAGAATGAGTGGGATGTGGTTTTGGTGCAGGAGACGCATCTGTGCCGGAAGGATGTAGGGTTGATGAGAAATGCACGATATGCAGAACAATATTACTCTTGCAACCGGGAGGGAGGGAGGAAGGGTGGGGTGGCGGTGTTAATAAAGGGGGGGGGGGAATCGGGATCCAGACAGAGCGCAGTTTTGAGGATGGGGAAGGGCGCATGGGGGGGATAGTGGGGAAGTGGGGAGGGGAGGAGATTATTCTGGTGTCAGTGTATGGGCCGAACGGGAAACAGGTGAGTTTTTGGAGGAGGAGGAGGAAGTTGCTGGGGGGGGCAGGGGGTGAGGAAGAGGGTGGTGGGAGGGGATTTTAATGTGGTACTGCAACCCAGGTTGGATCGGGAGCCGGGGGGATCTGAGGCAGCAGGAGGTGTCGTGGTTAGGAAAGATAGCGGGGATCAAAACAAATGTGTTACCAAGGTTGTTGTATTTGTTTCTGGCCTTACCGGTGAGGGTGCCGGAGGAGGTGCTGAGGAGAGTGCAAAGGAAAGTCTTTCAATATATCTGGAATAAGAGGTCACCAAAGATAGCCAGGGAGGTCATGTATGCTCCGAAAGCGGAAAGGTGGCTGGGGGTGCCTAATATCAAGGATTATCGGGCGGCACAGTTGCGCCATGTTATGGATTGGAAGAGGAGGGGGGGTCAAAATGTATTTATTTATTTAACCAGTTTTGTATACCACCTTATCCTTCAACCAAAGTGGTTGACAAGGCAACAAAGGACTTACATGTTGAGGGGCATGGGAAGATCAAATACAATACATTACAATATAAATACAGTACAAACAGTAAATTATAATGTTATCTCATAGTGAAATTGGATATACAAGTTGATCAATTTAAGTTATTTGACCAAATGATTCTGTGAATAAATGTCTTTAAATATATGCGAAAGTCTTTGATGTCTTCCTGAGCTCTTAATTCTTCAGGAATAGAATTCCATACCTCTGGTGCCATGAAGGAAAATGCTCTTTTAGAGGTCATCTGTTTTGATCTATTGAAATTTAAAAGTGTACTAAGCTTATTGGAGTTATGAGATCGTCTAGGTCTTAGGCTCTTGTCTTTGGATATTATATGCTGTAGAATATCTTCTGAAGATGGTGAAAGATTTTGAAAATAATCACTAGGTTTTTGTATTTTGCTCTTGCAATAATTGGAAGGAAAAAAAAAAAGCCATGGGTAACCTTGGAGCGGAGGCTGGTAAAAGGGGGAAGACTGGAGGCTTGGTTGTGGGTGGGGGGGGGGGCAGGACCGTAGAACGTTGGGAGGCAGAGGAGGAGGGAAGGAGGAGGAGGGCAGGGCAATTTTCGTTGATGATGCCATGGAGGGGATGGAGGGCCTTAAAACTGGGGTGGGAGGGGGGCGCGATTTGACCAGTGGACGGCAAAGGGGTTGGAGTGTTTTTACCAATTAACGGAAGAGGGGGAGGTGAAGCCCTTCGAGGAGGTAAAAAAGGGATTTGGGTTGGAGGATCAGGACCGGTTCCAATATATTCAGGCTAGATATTTTTTTGCAGGGGAGCAGGGGGGGGGGGGAGTTGGGGAAAGAAGTGACGGAGAAAGAAGCTCTCTGGTAGGGGAAATTGGGGACGAAGGGGATGATATTGAGGTTGTATAAAGGGGTGCGGGAATCTGAAGGGGGTAAGTTCCGGTATATGGTGGCATGGGAGAGGGAGTTAGGAGGGGCAGTGACACTGGTGGAATGGAAGCAGATTTGGGATCGGGCGAGGGGGCTACCTTGGACGAGCAGTATTAGGGAAAACTGGTATAAAATTTTCTTTCAGTGATGTTACACTCCGGAGAGGCTCCATAGGATTTTTCCAGGGGTCACGGCGAGTTGTTGGAGGGAATGTGGGGAGGTGGGCACTTTTTGGCATATCTGGTGGGGGTGCGGGAAGGTTAAAATATACTGGGAAATGGTCCTGAAATAGGTGCAACGGAAATTGGGGGTGGAGGTGGCAAGGGATCCAGGGGTCTGTTTGCTTTCATGGTGGAGGGAGGGGCAAGGGGAGGGTGGGGACCCAATGGTGCGGGCTTGTCTGAGTGCAGCTAGATGTGAATTGGCAGCAGCATGGAAGCGGCTGGAGGTGCCAACAGAAGGGGAATTTGAGGGGAGGATTAGGCATATTGTTTTGATGGAAAAGTTGACTGCAGCGCAGCGAGAGAGGGTGGATAAATTTAACGGAAAGTGGGGGAAACTATGGCGTGTCCTAGGGGAAGGGAGGCGGGGAGGGGTAGTGGGGAGGACAGGAGGGGGAAATGGAGGGAGGGAATATAGGAGGGGAAATGGGGATGGGGAGGGGAGGGGAGGGGGGCTCAATTTTTCTGAGCTGGACTCTGTATAGAGGGAGGGGATTGCAATGGAAGGTGGAGTATTGGGCACGTGGGGTTGGGTACTATCTATTGTATCATAGCGGATTAGTGGGTAATTTAAAAGTTGGTTGTATAACTTTATCCTGTTTAGGATCGGAGTGTTGGTATTTCATAATGGCAAAGAGAAACTCCATTGATGTGCATGTTAATATCTTCGTTGGTATTTAAAATTGTTCAATAAAAATTAAAATATTAAAAAACAAATAGAGCCAAGGTGGTGTGGATGCAAAGGGGCCACATTGGACTCGACTGCAGTTGGCAAAGGCATTGCCAAGGAAGCCTGGTGCCAGAAGAAGTCCAGGACAGGGGGCAGGAGTTGCAGTTAAGTCCCAAAATGGTGCTGGAGGACAGCATGGCCAAAGATTGCATCCTGACAGAAGTCTCTAGGCAGTAGTGTGCAGCGAAGGTATGAATGGAGGACCAGGTAGCTACTCAACAGATTTCGTCAGTGCAGACAAAACGAAGGTTGGCAACTGAGGTTGACATGGCTTGCATGTTGTGAACCGTGACATGACCCTCAAGGGAGAGCCCTGCTTCAGCATGGGCAAAAGAAATGCAGTCAATAATCCAGTTGGCAGCTGCCAGTTGCTTTGTAACTGGTAATCCAAGATGACTGGGATCAAAAGAAATAATTATTTGAGAGAATTTCCTGTGATTCTAGGTTATGCCCAAGTAGAAAGTCAATGCGTGCTTGAAACCTAAAGTGTGAAGCGCTACTTCAGCACTAGAGGCATGCAGTCTGGGGAAAAAGACCGGAAGTATCACCAATTTGTTGAGGTGGAAAGGTGAGACCACCTTTGCAAGGAAGTGTGGATGAGTATGGAGAACTACCTTGTCATGGTGGAACCAGGTGTACGGAGGTATCGACACTAAAGTCTGCAGTTCGATGATGCAGTGAGCTGAGGTGAGGGCAATAAGGAAGATTACCTTCCAAGACTAGAATTTTAAAGAAATGGTAGCTAAAGGCTAAAAAGGAGGCTTTAGAAGTTGCACTAGGACCTCATTGAGGTCCCAGGCACCGGTGATGGTTTCATTGGTGGCTTGGACAGCAGAAGACCCCGCATAAATCGTTCCACCAAGGGGTGCGAAGAAATAGGATGTCTGTTCACCAGCCTATGATAGGCTGAGATGGCACTCAAATGAACTCTGACTGAGTTAGTCTTGAGACCTGCTGAGAACAAGTGGAGGAGATATTGTAAAAGAAATTCCATCAGGTAGAGGGGTCAATATGCTTCAGGGTACACCAAAGAATGAACCTTAACCATTTGAAGGCATAAGAACATCTGGTAGATGGCTTCCAGGATGTAAGAAGGATGTTCTTGAAATGTTGTGGAAGGTTGAAGTCTGCAAATTATGCTTTTAGCAGCCACGCCATGAAACGGAGGGCCTGTGGATTGGGATGGAGAAGCATCCATTGATCCTCAGAGGAGGCTGGGCGCATGGAGTCTGCGCCAGACAAGTCAGCAGAGGAAACCATGGCTGACGGGGCCCATAAAGCAAAGTTACTCGACTGAAAGATCTCCAGGAACTCAAGGAATTTAGTCTTCACATATGGGTATCGTCGGTACCGACGGAGCCTGCAAGGGAACGCTCCCCAGCGTCCAATAGGAAAGCTTTTGGGAGCATCACACAGGGCCTGCGTGCTGCCTTCCCGCCTTTCCCAACTATCCCTCTCCAGTTGAGTTTAAAGCTGAGACAAAACAAAGAGGGAAAGAAAGAGAGATAGAGAGATACAACTACTAGCGGAGGTGGGTAGGTTGTGAAGACTAAATTCCTGCTGTTCCCGGAGATCACTGTTACAGGTGAGTAACTATGCTATCTCCAGGAACAAGAAGGAATGTAGTCTTCACATATGGGGACTCCCTAGATGCAGATGCCAGGGAGATGGCCCCAGAAAACTGTGTGCCCTTGTGAAAGGGCTCCAATTCCCCCCATAGATCTCTGGCATCCTACCAGGGATGGTGGGTAGGAGTTGATTAAGTGTGGAACAGGTGTTGAAAAACAGCCTGACCAAACAAGGCATCCCGGCGGGAATCCTTGGCTAGGCAGTAATGGGCTGTGAAGGTATGAACCGAAGTCCAAGTAGCTGCTCGACAGATGTCGTCAATAGATACAGAGTGAAGATGAGCCATTGAGGCTGCCATGGCTCTCACATTGTGAGCTGTGACATGGCCTTCAAGAGGAAGGTTCTTACTCTCAAAGGCAAAAGATATACACTGTGCAATCCAGCTGGACAGTATCCTTTTGGAGACTGGAAGTCCCAAATGACTAGGATCAAAAGCAACAAAGAGTTGAGAGGATTTTCTATGCTGCTGTGTCCTTTGCAAGTAAAAGGCCAAAGCTCTTTTACAGTCCAAAGTATGAAGGTTCCATTCTGCATTTGAGGCATGAAGCCTTGGAAAGAATACAGGAAGGTAAACCGTTGGTTCAAATGAAAGGGTGAAACCACCTTTGGCATAAAGTGTGGATGAGTCCTAAGGACTACCTTATCATGATGGAACCTTGTATAAGGAGGATCCGCCAACAAGGCTTGCAATTCACTGATGCGACGTGCTGATGTGATTGCAATGAGAAAGATAACTTTCCAGGAAAGGAATTTCAAAGAAGTAGTGCCTAATGGTTCAAAGGGCGGTTTCATGAGCTGCCCAACTACCAGATTCAAGTCCCATGCCACCAGTGGTGTCTTAATGGGAGGCTTCGTTAAAAGAAGGCCTCTCATAAATCTCGCTATGAGAGGATGAGAGGAAATAGGTTGTCCATTTAGAGGCTTGAAAGAAGCTGCAATAGCACTCAAATGGACTCTCACTGAATTAGTCTTAAGCCCTGCATTTGATAAATGAAGAAGGTACTCCAGTAATGATTCCAGAGGTATCGCAAGAGGGTTAAGACCCTTAGGCGAGCACCATATGGTAAACCTTTTCCACTTAAATGCATAAGAGCGTCTTGTGGAAGGTTTTCTGGAAGCATGAAGGATATCCTTTACCTGCTGGGAAAGGTTAAGACCGTGAAGTTCTAGGCTTTCACCAACGAGGCACTGAGATGCAGAGACTGGGGATTGGGATGCCACAGCATCCCGTCCTCTTGAGAAAGGAGATCTGGAGCAGATCCTAACTCCAGAAGCGGAGCTTGAGAGAGATGTAAGAGCAGAAGGTACCACATTTGCCGTGGCCAACATGGAGCTATGAGGATCATATGACCTCTGTCTCCCTGAAGCTTGAACAGGGTTTTGGGAATTAGGGGAATGGGTCGAAAGGCATACAGGAAGTCATGACCCAAATGGAGGAGGAAAGCATCCCTGGCCTGACAACCCTGAGCCGGAATTCTGGAACAGAACCAGGGAAGTTTGGCATTCAACAGACTTGCAAAGAGGTCTTTGTCCGGGGTTCCCCAAATTTGAAAATGTTTGGCCACCTGGTCTGCAGGGAGAGACCATTCGTGTGGAAGTAGAACTCGACTGAGTCTGTCTGCCCAAGAGTTTTGAATGCCTGGAAGATACACCGCAAGGAGATGAATCTGATGCTCTCTGGCGAGGGCCCATAGTCGCAAAGCTTCGTTGCAGAGCGACAGAGAGCCTGTTCCGCCCTGCTTTTTCACATAGAACATGGCTACTTGATTGTCTGTTTGAATTAGGACTGTCTTGTAGCTGAGTGGGTGTGGAATACTCGAAGAGCAAGGAATATTGCTCTAAGCTCCAGGAGATTGATATGGAGATAGGCCTCCTGTGGAGTCCAGGTACCCTGGGTAGAGAGGCCATGCAGGTGGGCTCCCCAACCCACCTGTGAAGCATCTGTCAGAGTGGCTTGGGGTGGGGGTTGCTGAAAAGGAGACCCCACCAGAAGGTTTTGGGGTGACTGCCACCATTGGAGGGACAAAATAAGGCGTATCTGAGTTTGCAATTTTGTCTGACAGGCAACCTGTTGCCTGAATCCACTGAGTGGATAAAGTCCACTGGGCTGCCCTCATATGGAGGCAAGCATAAGGAACCACATGCAATGTGGCCTAGCAACTGTAACATTTCCCAAGCAGTGAGGTGAGGTTTTAGCACTACTTGGGAAGCTAACTGCACAATGCGAAGGCAGCGGGGATGTGGAAGGTAGGCCCTTGTCTGTCTGGTATCCAGCAGAGCTTTTATAAACTCTAGGGACTGAGGGGGAGCAAGGTTAGATTTTGGGAAGTTTATGACAAGTCCCAAATACTGAAGAATGCACATTGTACGAGACAGAGTAACCCTGGCTTCTGGCTCTGAAGGGGCTCGAATGAGCCAGTCATCTAAGTAAGGGAAGACAAATATTCCCAGGGTGCGGAGAAATGCTGCCACCACAGCCATGCATTTTGTGAACACCCTTGGTGCAGAGGCCAGGCCAAAGGGAAGAACCCTGTATTGGTAGTGCTTCCCTTAAAACAGAAAGCGAATGAACGTTTGGTGAGTTGGGTGGATGAGAACAGGAGTGTACGCATCCTTGAGATCTAGAGAACAAAGCCAATCCTGACTCTGAAGGTATGGCAGAAGAGTTCCTAGAGAAATCATTTTGAACTTCTCTTTGAACAGGAATTTGTTCAATTCTCTGAGGTCTAAAATGGGTCTGTGTCCTCCTCTTTTCTTTGGAATAAGGAAAAAGGGGGAGTAAAAACCTGTACCACATTGGGGAACGGGTACCTCTTCTATTGCCCCATGAACAAGGAGCACAGTGACCTCTTGACCTAACTGGTCGTTGAGAGAGGTCTGAGAATTGAACTGTCTTACCATTGTAGGAGGGGGCATGCTGAGGAAATGAAGCTTGTACCACTCTCTTACAATAGACAGAGTCCAATTTTCTGCTGTTATCTGACCCCATCTGGGGGGGAAATGACATAACCTTCCTGGGATGGTGGAGGGCTCTGGGCCGTTCAGGGCCAGGAAGGCAAAGTTCTCTAGATAGGAGTCAAAGCCCCTGTGGAGGCTGAGTCTGCTGAGCCGGTTGAGGCTTAGCTGCTTTTCTCTTTCTTTGCCTAGGTTGTTGCTGCTGTCCCTTTTGGGCAGACTGACCTAAACGATGCCCCTGTTGGGTATAGGAGGGATAAAACATCTTCTTCTTACTGAAGAATGGTTTCTTAGAGGATTTTTTCCTCGCAGGATCAGCTGTAGATTTATACAATCTATCCAAAGTGATATTGTCAGCATCTATCTCATTAGCTTTTTCCTGCCAATTCTTGCTAAAGAGATTCTCTCCTGTGCAAGGAATATTCCCAAGTTTATCCTGTACCCAAATTTCCAAGTCAGATGCCTGGAGTCAGGCAATCCTACGTGCACCTATGGCAATGGCAAAGGTTCTGCTTATGCACTCAAAGCAGTCAAAGACTGCACGATTCACAAACTTGGAAACATCCTAAGCATGTTTGACAAGGGCGAGGTAATCATCAGGAGGGAGAGGGCTCATAAGCTTTAAATTTCCTGTGACCTCCTTAAGGAACATTCCCATATACAAGATATAGTAACTATGCAGAAAGCATAGTTACTCACCTGTAACAGGTGATCTCCGGGAACAGCAGGAATTTAGTCCTCACATATGGGTATCGTCGGTACCGAAGGAGCCTGCGCGGGAATGCTCCCCAGCATCCAATTAGAAAGCTTTTGGGAGCATCCCACAGCGCCTGCGTGCTGCCTTCCCACCTTTCCCAACTGCCTCTCTCCAGTTGAGTTTTAAAGCTGAGACAAAGAGCGAGAGAGGGAAAAGGAAAGAGATAGATAGATAGAGAGATAAAACTCCTAGGGGAGGTGGGTGGGTTGTGAGGACTAAATTCCTGCTGTTCCCGGAGATCACCTGTTACAGGTGAGTAATTATGCTATCTCCAGGAACAAGCAGGAATGTAGTCATCACATATGGGGACTCCCTAGCTTTAGGTGCCAGGGAGAGACCCCAAAAGTTGTGTGTCCCTGGTGGGATGAGTGGCCTAGTGGTTAGGACAAGGTACTTCAGGCCGGAGGTTCAAGTCCCACCTGGGGACAGCAATCTCAGGCCGGAGGGACTGGGATTTCTAGTCCTATAGGCACTCCTTGTGGTCTTGGGCAAGCCACTTAACCCTCCATTGCCCATGTTCCCTGTAAGTATTAGCGTATGTGTGTCATATCCCCTAGTGTTAAATGTATCTCCCAAGTGACCGCTTTGACCCAGTGAAAAGCGGGATATAAATACAGCTAAATAAATAAATAAATAAGAAGGGCTCCACTTCCCCCCATGCATCTCTGGCATCCTACCAGGGATGGTGGGGTAGGAGTTGATTAGGTATGGAACAGGTGTTGGAGAACAGACTGACCAAACAAGGCATCCCGGCGGGAGTCCTTGTCCAAGCAGTAGGAGACCTGGAGCAGACCCTAAGTTCAGGGAGGGAGCTTGAGAGAGATGTAGAAGCAGAGGGTACCACACTTGCCGTGGCCAATGTGGAGCTATGAGAATCATATGGCCTCTGTCTCTCTGAAGCTTGAATAGGGTTTTGGGAATTAGGGGAATGGGTGGAAAGGCATACAGGAAGTCTTGACCCCAGTAAAGGAGGAAAGCATCCCTGGCCTGAGCCCCCTGAGCCGGAATTCTGGATTAGAACCGGGGAAGTTTGGCATTCCACGGACTTGCAATGAGGTCTATGTCCGGAGTTCCCCAAATTTGAAAAATCTTGATCACCTGGTCTGCATGCAGAGTTCACTCGTGTGGAAGCAGAATTCTACTGAGTCTGTCTGCCCAAGAGTTTTTGTATGCCTGGAAGATACACTGCCAGGAGATGAATCTGATGCTCTCTGGCAAGGGCCCATAGTCGCAAAGCTTCGTTGCAAAACGACAGAGAGCCTGTTCCCCCCTGCTTGTTCACATAGAACATGGCTACTTGATTGTCCGTTTGAATGAGGACTCTTGTAGCTGAGCAGGGTATGGAACACTCGAAGAGCAAGGAAGATTGCTCTGCGTTCCAAAACACTGATATGTAGACGAGTCTCCTGTGGAGACCAGGTGCCTTGGGTGGAGAGGTCTTGTAGATGAGCTCCCCAACCCATCGGAGAAGCATCTGTTGTGAGAGTTGCTTGGGGTAAGGGTTGTTGAAAAGGGGACCCCAGCAACAGGTTTTGAGTGGACTTCCACCACTGGAGGGACAAAATAAGGCGACTTGTATTTGCTATTTTGTTTGACAGGCATCCTGATGCCTGGGTCCATTGAGTGGATAAGGTCCACTGAGCTGCCCTCATATGGAGGCGAGCATAGGACACCATATGCATGGTGGATGCCATGTGGCCTAGTAGTTGTAACATTTCTCGAGCAGTGAGATGAGACTTTAGCACTGCTTGAGAAGCTAACTGCACCATGCGAAGACAACGGGCCAGGGGGAGGTAGGCCCTTGCCTTTCTGGTATCCAGCAAAGCTCCTATGAACTCCAAAGACTGAGTGGGAGTTAGACTGAATTTTGGGATGTTTATGATCAGACCCAAATACTGAAGGATACGCATTGTGTAGGCTAGAGAAGTCCCGGACTCTGACTGTTGGGACTCGAGCGAGCCAGTCATCTAAGTAGGGGAAGACAAATATCCCTCGAGTACGGAGAAATGCTGCTACTACAGCCATGCATTTCGTGAACACCCTTGGTGCTGAGGCCAGGCCAAAAGGAAGCACCCTGTATTGGTAGTGCTTTCCCTGAAAAAGAAACCGAAGGAACTTTCTGTGGGTTGGATGGATGAGAACATGGGTGTACGCATCCTTGAGATCTAGAGAACAAAGCCAATCCTGACTCTGAAGGTATGGCTACAAAAACTATATGTGGTCTTTTTGGAGCTATATATAAACTGATATAAGTAAATTGCTCCACTCTAACTTACTACTAAATCTGAGGTGTTCATGTGATCATTCCTCATAAAACTTCTATTACCCAATTTGTAGTCTCAGATTAACACGGCACTGATTATCACAAGATTCAATGAAAATCAACGTGCCTAGAAAACATCAATGACTACTGGGTTTTTTTCTTTTTTTGTGATGCTGGTTCACACCCTCTATATTTCTCTTCCCTTGTGACAAAATATATATATATTCGTGTTGGTTGATATTTAAGGATACCAATTCTCCTCCTTGATCACAATGTGTTGTTTTTTAAGGTCAGCACGTTAGTATTAGGTTTTGAAAAACAACTTGCTAACCTAAGTGGATTTTTGTCTCTTTATCCATAATGCTATTTTTGCTTATACACAGATCTCCTGATGAAACTCTCATAAGAGAGTGAAACACATAGGCGCCAAATGGGGCGTTGAGTAAACACAAAACAGTGCATTTCGCCAAGGAGAAGAATTAGCATTCTTAAGTATAAGAAGAGTTGTCAACATCAAAAGATAAGTTTATTAACATGAATATATCTATATTTTGAGAAAAAACAACACATTTGTGATCAAGGAGGAGAATTGGTATCCTTAAATATCAACCAACACGAATATATATATATTTTGTCACAAGGGAAGAGAAATATAGAGGGTGTGAACCAGCATCACAAAAAAAGAAAAAAACCCAGTAGTCATTGATGTTTTCTAGGCACGTTGATTTTCATTGAATCTTGTGATAATCAGTGCCGTGTTAATCTGAGACTACAAATTGGGTAATAGAAGTTTTATGAGGAATGATCACATGAACACCTCAGATTTAGTAGTAAGTTAGAGTAGAGCAATTTACTTATATCTGAAGGTATGGCAGCAGAGTTCCGAGAGAAATCATCTTGAATTTCTCTTTGACAAGGAATTTATTCAATTCTCTGAGGTCCAAAAAGGGTCTGTATTCCCCTGTTTTCTTTGGGATAAGGAAATAGGGAGAGTAAAACCCGTACCCTGTTGAGAAGTGGGTACTTCTTCTATTGCTCCTTGGGCAAGAAGCATAGTGACCTCCTGATCTAACAGGTTGATGAGAGGTGGCGGAGAATTGAACTGCCTTATTATTGTGGGAGGGGGCATGCTTGAAAAATGAAGCCTGTACCCCTCCTTTATGATGGAGTGTGTCCAATGCTCTGCTGTTATCTGCCCCCATCTGGGGGCAAAGTGACATAGCCTTCCTGGAATGGTGGAAGGCTCTGGTCTCTCGAGAGCCAGAAAGGCTACGTTCTCTAGCTGCAAGTCAAAGGCCTTGTGGAGGCTGAGACTGCTGAGACGGTTGAGGCTTAGCAGTCTTTGCTTTCTTCTGTTTGGGTGGTTGCTGACCTTTTTTGGCAAGCTGACCTGCAGAACGTCCCTGCTGAACATAAGCAGGATTATATCTTTTCTTGTTAGAAAAGAATGGTTTCTTGAATAATTTCTTTCTAGCAGGATCAGCTGTGGGCTTGGATAACCTATCCAAGGTGGAGTTGTCAGCATCCATCTCGTTGGCCTTTTCCTGCCAATCTTTACCAAACAGGTTCAGCACAGTTACTTACCTGTAACAGGTGATCTCTGGGAACAGCAGGAATTAGTCCTCACTTATGGGTACGTCGGAACCAACGGAGCCTGTGCGGGAAAGCTCCCCAGCTTCCCAGAAAGGAAGCTTTTGGGGCCTCCCACTGCACATGCGCGCTGCCTTCCCACCTTCCTGACCAGCTCTCCTCAGTTCGAGTTTATAGCTGAGACAATAAAGAGAGGAAAGGAAGATAGATATAAGATACAACTCCTAGGGGAGGTGGGTGGGTTGTGAGGACTAATTCCTGCTGTTCCCAGAGATCACCTGTTACAGGTAAGTAACTGTGCTATCTCCAGGAACAAGCAGGAATAAGTCCTCACTTATGGGGACTCCCTAGCTAAGATGCCTGGGAGATCCCCTCCCAAGGGTTCACCATCTTCGTATGGATCTCAGGCATCCATCCAGGGAAGGTGGGCAGGAGTTGTTCAAGTATGGAACAGGTGTTTGAGGACAGCCTGACCAAACAAGGCATCCCGGCGGGAGTCCTTGTCCAAACAGTAATGGGCTGTGAAGGTATGAACCGAGGCCCAGGTGGCTGCTCGACAGATCTGATCTATGGATACAGAGTGAAGATGAGCCATAGAAGTGGCCATGGTTCTCACATTGTGAGCTGTGACATGGCCTTCCAGAGAAATGTTTTTACTCTGGTAAGCAAAGGAAATACACTGAGCAATCCAATTGGAAAGTGTACGTTTAGAGACTGGAAGTCCCAAATGAGAAGGATCAAAAGCCACGAAAAGCTGGGAAGACTTTCGATGTGGCTGAGTCCTGTTGAGGTAAAAGGCAAGAGCTCTTTTACAATCTAGAGTATGAAGGTTCCTCTCTGCACTGGATGCATGAGGAGCCGGAAAAAAGACAGGTAGATATACCTCTTGATTAAGATGAAAAGGCGAGACCACTTTGGGCATAAAGTGGGGATTCGTCCTAAGGACCACCTTATCATGATGAAACCTGGTATAAGGTGGATGAGACACTAAGGCCTGTAGTTCACTGATGCGGCGAGCCGAAGTGACTGCAATAAGGAAAAGGACCTTCCAGGAAAGAAATTTCAAGGAGGTAGAAACCAACGGTTCAAAAGGTGGCTTCATAAGCTGACCTAGAACTAGGTTCAAATCCCATGCTACCGGAGGAGGCCGGATGGGAGGTTTAGTTAGAGTCAGGGCTCTCATGAACCTTGCAATAAGAGGATGAGAGGAGACAGGTTGTCCATTTATAGGTTTTAAAGATGCTGCAATAGCACTCAAATGGACTCGTACTGAATTTGTCTTAAGGCCTGCATTAGAAAGATGCAGGAGATAGTCTAATAGAGAATTCAAAGGAAGTGCTAGAGGGTCAAGACCCTGTTGAGCACACCAAATGGAAAAGCGTTTCCATTTGAAAGCATAGGAACGCCTCGTGGAGGGTTTCCTAGAGGCATGAAGGATATCTTTCACTGGTTGAGAAAGATTGAAGTCATGAAGGCTTAGGCCTTCAGTAACCAAGCTCTGAGGTGTAGGGACTTGGGGTTTGGGTGCCACAAAGTCCCCTCCTCCTGAGACAGGTGGTCTGGCGCAGCTCCCAGGTCCAGGGAGGGTCCCTGGGAGAGATGCAGAAGTAGAGGGAACCACACTTGGCGTGGCCAGCGTGGAGCTATGAGGATCATCGATCCGTGATCCCTCTGGAGTTTGAACAGAGTCTTGGGAATCAAAGGAATGGGTGGAAAGGCATATAGGAATTCCTGACCCCAATGCAGGAGAAAGGTGTCGTTGGCCTGAGCTCCCTGACACGGAGTCCTGGAACAGAACCGGGGAAGTTTGGCATTCCACGGACTTGCAAAGAGGTCTATGTCTGGGGTTCCCCATTCCTGAAAGATTCTGCGTATCTGGTCCATATGTAGGGATCATTCGTGTGGAAGCAGAACTCGACTGAGTCTGTCTGCCCGAGAGTTTTGAACCCCTCGAAGATACACTGCCAGAAGATGAATTTGATGCTCTCTGGCGAAGGCCCATAATCTGAGAGCTTCATTGCAAAGCGACAGAGAGCCTGTCCCTCCTTGTTTGTTTATGTAGAACATGGCCATCTGATTGTCTGTATGGACTTGGACGGTCAGGTTGACAAGGAGGGTATGGAAGACTTTGAGGGCAAAGAAGATTGCTCGCAGTTCCAGGAGGTTGATGTGAAGGGTGGTATCTTGTGGAGACCAAGCACCCTGAGTGGAGAGGTGTTGAAGATGGGCTCCCCACCCTGTTTGGGAGGCATCTGTTGTGAGGGTTGCTTGGGGCAACAAAGGTTGGAAGGGGGCCTCCAACAACAGATTCTTGGTGGACAGCCACCATTGGAGGGACCAAAACAGACACTTTGAGGTGAGTATTTGGTCGGAGAGCGCTCCGGATGCCTGAGTCCACTGGGTGGCCAAGGTCCATTGAGCTGCTCTCATATGAAGACGAGCGTAGGGCACCACGTGTACCGTGGAGGCCATGTGGCCCAGAAGTCGCAGCATTTCTCTGGCTGTCAAGTGACCGCTGGACTGAGCTTGGGAGGCCAAGCACACCAGACGTTGGCCCCGAACTTGAGGTAGGTAGGCCCTTGCAGTGGTGGTGTCCAACTGGGCCCCTATGAATTCCAGAGACTGAGTAGGGATAAGTTGAGACTTGGGAAGGTTTACCACCAGTCCCAGATACTGCAGAATGTGCCTTGTGCGGTCCAAGGAAATCTGGGCCTCTGACTGAGATGGAGCTCGGATGAGCCAGTCGTCCAGATATGGGAATACAAAAATTCCCAGACATCTTAGAAATGCGGCAACAACTGCCATGCATTTGGTGAACACTCTTGAAGCAGAGGCTAGACCGAAGGGAAGTACTCTTTACTGGAAATGTTTTCCCTGAAACAGAAATCTTAGATATTTTCTGTGGGATGGGTGGATGAGTATGTGTGTGTACGCATCCTTGAGATCTAGAGAACAAAGCCAATCCTGACTCTGAAGGTATGGAAGGAGAATGCCTAGAGAAAGCATTTTGAATTTCTCCTTGTATAGAAATTTGTTCAATTCTCTCAGATCTAGGATAGGTCTGAATCCCCCTGTCTTCTTTGGTATGAGAAAATAAGGGGAGTAGAATCCTGTCCCTTGTTGAAGAAGAGGAACCTCTTCTATTGCCCCTTGGGCAAGGAGAGAAGAGACTTCCTGACCCAACAGGCCCAGGAGAGATGGGGGAGAATTGAAGTGCCTCACCATGGTATATGGAGGAAGGTTGGAAAAAATGAAGTTTGTAGCCCTCTCTGATGATAGAGAGGGTCCATTGCTCTGATGTAATTTGCCCCCATCTGGGAGCAAAGTGAGCTAACCTTCCGGGAATGGTGAGGGGCTCTGGTTGTTCTAGAGCCAGAAAGGTTAAGTTCTCTAGGGGCAAGTCAAAACCCCTGAGGGGGTTGAGCCTGCTGAGGAGTGGTAGACACTGCAGGCTTTGACCTTGCCTGTTTAGGCTGCTGACGTTTAGCAGCAAAGCGAGGCTGAGAAGATTGTTGGCCAGTATTTGTGGAAAATCTGGCCTTCTTGTAGTAAGGCCTCTTGAAAGACGTTTTCTTGGCAGGAGTAGAGGTAGACTTAGAAAGTCTATCTAAGGTAGCATTTTCTGCATCCATTTGAGTGGCTTTAATTTGCCAGTCTTTACCAAATAAGTTCTCACCTGTACAGGGCAGATTCCGTAAGCCATCTAGGACCCAGGGTTCTAGGTCAGAGGCCTGGAGCCAAGCAAGTCGTCGGGCTGCAATGGCAATGCCCGAAGCTCTACTGGCACCCACAAAGGAATCAAAAGCTGCTCTGTTGGAGAACTTAGAAACATCTAGAAGCTGTTTCACTAAAGAAATGAACTCCTCCTTTCTATCTTCAGGGATAAAGGGGGCAAAATGCTTTACCTTTAGGGCAAGTTCCCTTAGAAACATGCCCATATACAGACTGTATGAATTAATCCTGGCTATAAGCATACTAGCCTGGAAGATTTTCCTACCAAAAGAGTCTAGGGTCTTACATTCTCGCCCTGGAGGGGTAGAAGAGTGCCTTTTGGTACTCTTAATCTTTTTCAGCGCAGACTTCACCACAATGGAATGGTGAAGCAGCTGAGTTTTTTTGAAAACCAGGAGGAGGAGGGACCCGGTACATGGTGTCCAACCTACGAGAATGAGGAGACAATGTTAGAGGAGCCTCCCATAAGTCCATCAAGTGTTCTTGAAGGATTTCATGGATAGGCAGGGTAACTGCCTCTTTAGGAACCTTACAGTATCCTAAAATATCCAATTTCTTTGATCTAGGTTCTTTCTCAGAGGATGTAGTAATAGAAAGTCCTTTAGCTACTTCTATAATGAAGTCTTGAAAGGACAAATCCTCTGGTGGAGACATTCTCCTCTTTGGGGAAGAAGGCTCTTCAGGAAGAACAAGAGAGCTCATCAGAGTCATCAGAGGAGTCAAAATCCTCAGAGGAATCAGAGTATCCTCTATTCGCTTCCAACGCACGATACGCATACCGGTCGGTATCGACATCGGGCGTACCGGGCATGGGATCGGTATCGGGTGAAAACCCGGATCCGGCATGCACCAATCTGCGTTTGGAAGACGATGGCCTCGGTTCCGGTATGGAAGCCAGTACCGGAACCGGACCCGGAACCGCTGGATGCGGTACCGAGGGCGTCGCAGCCTTAATGAAAGCCAGGATGGCCTGCTGCATGGTCTGAACAGTATTGTCCATAGACGCCACTGCTGCCTGGATGTCGGTACCGGCATGGGCCGGTACCCCAGAGCAGTCTAACAGGTGATCGGTCGAGGCCGTGCCATCGATGTCAACCTGTAACCCCATAGATGGTGCTTTGGAAGCCAGAGCTTCCCGCCGGGGTTGTTTGGCTGGGGCATGGTCCTCAGATTCAAAATTGAGAGCCTCTCGATGCTTTGAAGGAGATTTGCTCTTTGAGGACCTGCCCGAAGAAGGTTTGGTTACCTGAGATCCATCCGGAGAGGAAGACCTGGATGACTGTGATGCTGGATTATCTGAAGCAAACAGCACATGGAATTTGTTGGCCCGGTTCTGCAAACCACGTTTAGACATCTGGGAGCAGGATGGGCAGTCCGGAATGGAGTGGTCAGGCCCCAAACATTTAAGACACCAGACATGGGTGTCTAACAGAAATAACAGCACTACACTTGGTACACTTCTTGAAACCAGGAGCTGGTTTCTCCATGAGGAGATTTTGTGTAGGCCTGAGGCCTAACAGAAGTCACCAAATGTGCTAAAAAAATAAAAGCTTTTTTTTTTTTTTTAAAAGAAAGAAAAGAGAGACCGGCGGTACCGGTTTCAGTATGGGGAAGGCAGGTACGCGGTCTAAAGAAAGAAACTAAAAAAAAACAATTTCTTCAGCGGTGACAGGAACACGACCTGCTGGCTCCGCGGAAAAAGAGAAACTGAGGAGAGCTGGTCAGGAAGGCGGGAAGGCAGCGCGCATGTGCAGTGGGAGGCCCCAAAAGCTTCCTTTCTGGGAAGCTGGGGAGCTTTCCCGCGCAGGCTCCGTCGGTTCCGACGTACCCATAAGTGAGGACTTATTCCTGCTTGTTCCTGGAGATTCACCAGTACACGGGATATTTCCCAATTTGTCTTGTACCCAGAGCTCCAGATCAGATGCCTGGAGCCAAGCAATTCTACGTGCACCTATGGCAATAGCAGAGGTTCTGCTTATGCACTCAAAGCAGTCAAAGGCTGCACGATTGACAAATTTAGAAACATCTTGGGCATGTTTGACCAAAGTGAGAAAATCCTGTCTTCTATCCTCAGGAAGAATAGGACTTAAAGCTTCTAAATCATCTGTGACCTCCTTCAGGAACATTCCCATGTAAAGACTATAGGAACTGATCCTGGCAGAAAGCATGGAAGCTTGGAAGACACGACGTCCAAAAGCATCCAGGATTCTGCACTCACGTCCTGGAGGATTAGAGGCATGCCTCTTTGCACTCTTGATCCTTCTCATAGCTGATTCCACTACAATAGAGTGGTGAGGAAGCTGAGTCTTTTGGAAACCAGGACAAGGAGTGGAGGAGTGGCCTAGTGGTTGGGGCAAGGTACTTCAGGCCGGAAGGTCGGGGGTTCAAATCCCACTAGAGGACAGCAACCTTGGGCCGGAAGGACTGGGGTTTCTAGTCCCACAGGTGCTCCTTGTGGTCTTGGGCAAGCCACTTAACCCTCCATAGCCCATGTTCCCTGTACAATAGTTATCTCCAAGTTATCATGTCCTGTTCAATGTAATTTCAGTTTGTTCAATGTAAACCGCACTGATGCAGAATAGCGCGGTATATAAGAGAATGTAAATAAATAAAAAAAAAATAAAGGAGGGACTCGATACATAATATCCAGTCTGCGAGAATGAGGAGAGGTGGTAAGAGGGTCTCCCACATCCTTAACATGAGATCATATAAAATCTCATGAATGGGTAAGGTAGCTGCCTCCTTAGGAGTTTTGGGATATTGTAGAATTTCCAACTCCTTGGCTCTTGGCTCTGTTTCAGGGGCCACAGTAATGGACAGAACCCGAGCCACCTCCCTGATAAAATCCTGGAAGGAAATATCCTCTGGAGGAAACATCCTGCGCTTAGGGGAGGAGGGCTCCTCTGGGATGAGAATTCCTGCATCAACCGAACTGTCAGAATCCTCAGATTCTTCTGAGGACTCGAAGTACCGTCTGCTGGATGCTCTTGAAGAGCCCGATACCCGAACCGACCGAAGTCGGTACCGGGGGTAATCGGTACCGGGGTATCGGTACCGGAGGGCATCGGATGACTGGGTACCGGCAAAGCAGACATCGATGCCAATGTCCATGCTATCGGTACCGGTACCGGCCGAAATGTCTGTCGTGGTTCCGAGGGTGTCGATGCCGCAAGGAGAGCCGCCAGACTGCGCTCAATAGCCAGGACTCTCTGGTCTATCGACGCTGCCAATGCCTGGATGTCTGTACCGGAGAAGACCGCCGGTACCTCAGAGCATGGCACCAGTAGTTCTGCTGAGGTCGAGGCCTCGAGAACATCCTGGAGCCCTGGAGGAAGAGGAAGCCCTGGAAGACGTCGATGCCACCGAAGCTGCATCAGAGGGAAACAGGGTACTGAGCTTAGCAGCTCGGTTCTGCCGACCTCTTTTAGACATCATGGCACAGAACATACAATCCGTGATGGAATGGTCAGGACCTAAACATTTTAGACACCATTCATGGGTGTCGGTGACGGAAATGGTACCGCCACACTTGGTGCATTTTTTGAAACCTGAAGAAAAATAGGAAAAATCGTAGTTTTTTTTTTTGTTTTTTTTTTAAGAACAGAAAATAGGAAGGAAAAACCGGCAGTCCCGGTAAAGCGTCGAGGAAGGCAGACGCGACCACAAAAAAGAAAGAAATAAAGAAGAATTCTTCTGCAGTGACAGGAACGATGACCTGCTAGCTCCGCGGAAAAAGAAGAACTACATTCCTGCTTGTTCCTGGAGATAGCATGGAAGCCTGAAGGTTCAACATCCAAAGGCATCAAGAGTCCTACACTCACGTCCTGAAGGATTAGATACATGCCTTTTTGCACTCTTTATCATTCTCATAGCTGATTCCACCATCATGGAATGGTGTGGTAATTGAGTCTTCTGAAACTCAGGACAAGGAGGAACTCGAAACATGGTATCGAATCTTCGAGAGTGAGGAGATGTGGTTAGAGGTGTTTCCCACAACCTTAACATGAGATCATGCAAGATCTCATGAATAGGTAAGGTAGCTGCCTCCTTGGGAGCTTTAGGGTATTGTAGGATTTCTAATTCCTTTGCCCTAGGCTCTTTTTCAAGAGCCAATGTGATGGAAAGACCTGGGGCCACATCTCGGATGAAGTCCTGAAAGGACATATCCTCTGGTGGAGACATCCTACGCTGAGGAGAAGAAGAATCCTCAGGAAGAAGTACTCTGGTATCGACAGAGCTTTCAGAGTCTTCAGACTCATCCGAGGATTCAAAGTATCTCCGATTTGGGTGATCGTGCAAGGCACGGTACCAGTACCGATCGAAGTCGGCATCAGAGTTGTCCGGTACCGACCTGTCGATGCCGGATAGACACGCATGACTTGGTCCCGGTAGAATACCTGCCGATATCGATGCAGTCGGTGCCGGTTGAGTTGTCTGAAGCGGTTTCAGGGGCATCGAGGCAGTGAGAAGAGCCGCCAGACTGCGTTCAATAGCCAAGATTCTCTGGTCTATCAATGCTGCCGATGCTTGGGTATCGGTACCGGATGAAGTGGCCGGCACCCCAGAGCATGGCACCAGTAGTTCTGCCGAGGTTGAAGCCTCGAGAACATAGTGGAGCCCCGTTAGTGCTTTGGAAGCTGAAGCCTCCCGCTGGGGCAATTTTGCCAGTGAAAGTCCCTCAAGGGCAACGCCAGAGGCATCTCGATGTCTAGAAGGAGATCTACCCTTTGAGGACCGACTAGATTTATTTTTAGATACCTGAGATCCATGGGAGGAAGACGAAGCCCTGGAAGACGTCGATGCCATGGAGGCTGCATTGGAGGGAAAAAGGGTGCTAAGTTTAGCAGCTCGGTTTTGCCGGCCCCTTTTCAACATCATCCCACAGGCAACGCACCCTGAAATAGAGCGGTCAGGACCTAAACATTTGAGGCACCACTCATGGGTGTCGGTGACGGAGATGGTACCGCCACACTTGGAACACTTTTTAAAACCTGAAGCAGGTTTTTCCATTTTTAAGGAAAACGTTGGGCCTAGTGCCCAAAATGGCGTGTGGCACTTGAAGAGAAAATTACTGGAAAGACTCCAGAAATAAAGTTGTTTGGGTTTTTTTTTGTTTTTAGAAAAAAAAAAAAAGAACCGGTTGTACCGGTGTAGCGTCAAGGGAAGGCAGACGCGACCACAAAAAAGAAGAATAAGAAGGGAAATTTTCTGCGGTGACAGGATGTGCGACCTGTCGGCTCTGTGGAAAACAAAGAACTTGAGAGGGACAGTTGGGAAAGGCGGAAAGGCAACACGCAGGCGCTGTGGGATGCTCCCAAAAGCTTTCCTATTGGACGCTGGGGAGCGTTCCCGTGAAGTCTCTATCAGTAGCAACAATACCCATATGTGAAGACTATATTCCTGCTTGTTCCTGGAGATGGGGCTATTAGGATCATGGAGCACCTGTCGGCCTGCAGCTTGAACAGGGTTTTGGGTATTAAGGGGATGGGTGGGCATGCATAAAAGTAATCTTTTTCCCCAATGGAGAAAGCAGGCATCCATTGCCTGGCTGTGCCAGGAGGGAAGCCTCAAGCAAAGCAGTGGAAGTTGTGCATTCTCCTGGGTGACGAACAGCTCTATTCTGGGGGTCCCTCACATGTGGAAGATCCAAGATGCTGTTTCCTGATTTAAAGTCCACTCATGTGGACGTAGGATATGACTGAGTCTCTCCGCAAGGAGACTGAGCTCACCTGAGAGATACACCATCCTGAGATGGATGCGGTGTGAAATGGAGAAGGACCAGAGACAAAGGGCTTCATGGCAGAGGTGATAGAAACCCGTTCCCCCCTTGCTTGTTCACATAGAACATGACCATCTGGTTGTCCGTTCAGACAAAGCCATATTTGCCAGAATGTTGGGGTTGAAAAACCCGAAGGGCATTCGTAAGAGCACGCAGCTCCAGGAGTTTGATCTGCATCCGAGATTCCTGTGGTGTCCGCTGCCCCGTGTGGTGACTGTCGAGATATGCTCCCACAAGAACCTCGAAGCATCCATTGTCAGGGTGCACTAAGGTGGAGGCATCTAATAAAGTGACCCTTTAAGTAGATTTTGAGGGGAGCACCACCAGTGAAGTGAGTTGACAAGGGGAGAGGTGATGCAAATGTTGTCTGAGACACACCTGGTTACTTGGGTCTATTGAAACCACAGAGTCCACTGGGTTTGCCGTATGTGCAGGCAGGCATAGGGGATGACATGGACTGTGGAGGCCATATGCACCGGAAGGAACGGCATTTCTCAAACTGTCACGACACTGTGACCCCTTATGCTGTTGGTTAGCTCAGTGAGGCGGGCAGAGTGATCCTGTGGAAGGAAAGCTCGGGCCTGACGAGTGTCCAGAAGTGCTCCGATGATTACGAGCTGCTGGGATAGGACCAGGTGCGATTTTAGGAAGTTTAGGACAAATCCCAGAGTGATGGTGCGATGAAGAGATACTTTTGCCTCTTGTGGGGATTTTCTCCTAATTAACCAGTCAGTCATCTAAGTAGAGGAAGACAAAGATGCCTAAAGTAAGAAAGGTAGGCGGCAACCACTGCCATGCATTTTGTGAACACTTGGGGTGCCGAACCTAACCCGAAGGGAAGCACCCGGTATTGGTAGTGGGTTTGCTGGAACCAAAAACGCAGATACTGTCTGTGTTTTGGGTGGATTAGCAAATGTCAGTATGTCTCCTTGAGGTGTAGGAAACATAGCCAGTCATTCCTATGAAAGTATGGCAAGAGTGTACCCAGGGAAATCATTCTGAATTTTTCTCGAACAAGGAATTTGTTTAGGTTCCTTAGATCTAGAATGGGCCTGAACCCTCCTGTCTTCTTGAGGATTAGAAATAAGTAGAGGGCCTGCCCTCCTGTGTGGGTAGAACTCTTTCTATGGCCCCCTGAGCTAACAGAGTGGACACCTCGACTGATAGGCGATTTGTCTGCAAGATGTTCGCAGGATAATCCCTTGTGAAGGTGGTGGGGCAAGCTTTTGAAATGAAGCAGATAGCCCCTTTGGACGATGTTAAGAGTCCACTGCTCTGATGTGATGAAGTGCCATCTGTGGGCATAAGAACACAGTCTACCTGCTATGTGTAGGGGTGGGGGACCTGGGAGAGGCAGAGTAGCTACGCTCTCTAGGAAGGAGTCAAAAATCAAGTGCTGGCTGTGGCTATGCAGCTGGGTATTGTTTAAGCATCTTAGGCTTTTTGGGCTGGCGGCCCTGCTGTCACTGCTGAAGTTGGTAAGCAGCTGCAGGTGGATAAGAAGGATAATATCTCTTCTTAGGATAGCAAGACTTCTTTCGGATGGTCTCTCTCCTAGAGAGGTCTGACGTCTTTCTGGAGAGGTAGTTGAGAGTGAGATTATATGTCTCAATCTCTCCGGCCTTCTCTCTCCAACCCTTTCCAAAAAGGTTCTCTCCAGAGCACAATATTAACCAATTTATCTTGAACCCACTGCTCAAGGTGAAATACCTGTAGCCAGGCCATTCTGCGAGCATTGATGCAGATTGCTGAAGCTCTGCTGGATGACTCAAAGGCATCGAAAGATGCTCTTGTAAGAAATTTGGATGATTTTGCATGATTAAGGCTTGGCAAACATGACGCTCGTCATCAAGAAGAATAGGTGCAAGGTTCTTCAGATTCCTGGAAATATCCTTGAGATACATGCCCATATAGAGCATGTAGGAATTAATCCTAGAAGCGAGCATGTATGCTTGAAAACACAGACGGCCAAAGGCATCGAGAGTTATGGTGGCCTTGCCTGGAGGCATGGAAGAATGATTCTTAGAACTCTTGATACGCCGCATTGCTGATTCCACCATGGAGTGGTGTGGAAGTTGAGGCTTTTGTAAGCCAGGGCATGGTATCGAGTCATATGCTGATAGAAGGAGTTGATAGGTGGAACTGCTAGCGCAACCTCCCACATACATAGCATTAGATCCTGCAGGATACAATGCACCAGTAACATGGCCACCTCTTTGGGCGCCGAGGGGTATTGGAAGATTTCCAATTCTTTTGCCTTCTGTTCCATCTCCGATACCACAGTAATCTGCAGGCCTGCTGCCATGTCCCGAATGAAGTCTTGAAACGAAATGTCCTCTGGCAGGGACTGATACCACTCATGAAGAGGGGACAGTTCAGAAGGGAAGTCCCAGGTTACCCTTCAATCCTCCGATGCATCATTGGAATCGGAGGAGGTAGAATCCAATTCCGACAGAAAATCAAAATATTGATGGTCTTGTGTTGATGTCAAGAACCAATGCCGATACCGATGATCAGTCTGTGCGGTATCGGGAACCTGTTGTGTACCAATAACGGCTGTCGGTTCCAAAGGAGGCATCAGAGGGAGAGGATCCCCTGATGCTGATTCGAGGTCCGGCGTCGGCATCTGGTTCACGGTGTCGTGATCCTGAAGGTAAGGAAGGAGGTTTCCCAGAGAGATCATCTTGGATTTCTTTTTTACGAGAAATATGTTTAACTCTCTGAGGTCGAGAACAGGCCTGTAGCCTCCAGACTTCTTTGGAATGAGGAAGTGGGGGGGGGGGGTAGAAGCAGTTGGTTTGGGGGAACTGTTTCTATGGCTCCTTGGGAAAAGAGAATGTTTACTTCCTGTTTGAGTAGGGTATCCAGGGGAGGTTTAGTGGGAAAATCTCCTCTCAAGTAGTGAGGAGGAAGTTCTTGAAAATTTAGTTGGTAACCTTCCTGAATGATTGGAAGAGTCCATTGCTCTGTGGTGATGGAAGACCACTGTTCTGCAAAGTGAGAGTCTTCCTGGGATGGTAGAGGGTTCTTCTATGGGGAGAAGACTGGCTGTACTCCCTTGTATGGGAGTCAAAAGCTAGGAGTAGTTGGTGCTTGGGTGGGTGGCTGAGGTTTGGCTATTCTGGGCTTCTTTGCTTGTTTAGGACCCTGTTGTTTTTGTTGGGTCTGATAGGCCGGTTGGGACTATGAGGGGTAGAACCTCCTTTTCTTAGGGTAGAAGGTTTTTTTTTTTTTTTTAGCTGCTGTCTTCTTTTTGGATGGGTCAGCAGTTTTTCTAAAGAGTCTCTTAAGGGTTGTGTCATTGGTTTCGAGCTCTCCAGCCTTCTCTCTCCAGTTCTTCTCAATACGATTCTCCCCAGTGCAGGGAATATTGCCCAATTTATATGGACTCTCTGTTCTAAGTCCAAAGCTTGGAGCCAAGCAGTTGTCTTGCACTTATGACAACAGAAGAGGCCCTACTGGATGACTCAAAGGCATCAAATGCTGCCCTACTGACAAATTTTGAGACATTTTGGCTGTGTGCTAAAACTGCTTGGAAGGAAGGATGCTTCTCCTCCGGTAGAAATGGAAGGAATCCTTCCCAGTCTTTGTTAAGTTCCTTCAGGAACATCCCCATATAGAAGATATAGGAATTTATCCTGCTTGATGGCATGGATGCCTGAAAGGAATGTTGGGTGAATGAATCAAGATTTCTCGATTCCCTTCCTGGAGGAATCAAAGCATGGTTTTTGGCACATTTTATGTGGTGCATCGGCGATTCCACCACCATAGAATGGTGTGGAAATTGTGGCTTCTGGAAGCCAGGACACTCAGGAACCCTGTACAATGCGTCCAATCTATGACTGATAGGGGAAACAGTTAGGGGGGTTTCTCACATCCGGAGCATTAAGTTATGTAGGATCCGGTGTACCGGGAGGATTGCAGCCTCTGCTCTCGGTTCCAGGTCCAATGCTGCCAGAATGGAAAGGCCAGCTGCCATGTTTCGGATAGACTCCTCAAAAGACACATCTTCAGGAGGGGATTTATGCCGAGTGCTCATGTATGGTGGTGAGGGTTTCAAGGCAATGTCCTGGATGTCATCGGAATCGAAGGACCGGTGATCGGAATCTGAGGAATCTGGATCAGATACCAGTGAATATCGACGATGCCGATGATGGCATGAGCGGTGTCGATGCTCTTCAATGTGCTCCAGAGCTAGACCCAGTGTAGACCAGGCATTATCTGTGGCCGGTGCCGATACCAGGGTCGGTACAGATACCTCGGTCCTTGGTGCAGGGTGCATCGGTGCCGAGGGCAAGACCGATGTAGAAGCCTCAACCGGAGTGGATGGAGTCAATGTCGTCGATGCTCCCGGCTGTATTCCTGAGGCTGTCTCTGTTAGAGGAACCAAAGCCGCTAGGAGAGCTGCTATAGTTCTTTCCAAGGACAGCATTCGTTGATCCAGAGAAGTAGCCTGAGTCTGATCCAATGAAAGAATGGGGCTGGGCACCACCATACCACAGCAAGACATTGGGGGCTCTCCGGAGGCCGAATTCTTGGGTGCCTCCTGATTCCCCATTAAGGCTTTGGAGGACAAGTCTTCCCCCACTGAGGATGCCAGGACCGATGTCAAGAATCAGAAGTCATCCTAGACGATTCCCAGTGAGTTGATTGGAACCTCTCTCTTGACTCCCGAGACTCACCTGAGGAATCTCTGGACTTTTCCTTCTGCTCCTTCAGCTTCTCAGAGGAGTCTCGAGGTTTTACCTTATCTTTTGCAGGTTTAGGAGACGACGTGGTTTTCTTAGTCTTCTTCTCAGAGTGTCTCGATTCCTTGGAGTGTTTGAAACTGAGTGAGCATGAATATGCTCTGGAGGAAGTGGAGGCAAACGATGGAGTCTGAAGGGAAGAGTTCCCCGAACCTTTTGGCCTGGTTCCCTAAGCCCCTCTTCGTCATCTGTTTGCAGAGGGAGAATTCTTGGGGAATATGGTCGGGACAAAGACATTTTGGACACCAATCGTGCTTATTTGTTATCAAAATGGTGCTGGAGCACTTGGTACATTTTTTGAAACCACTGGAGGGTTTCTCCATCTTAACCCTGGAATTACCGAGATTTTTTGCACACACTGAATTTTAAACTAAACAGACAAAATATTATTCCGACTTAATTATTTATTATATGAAGGTTAAATGTTTTGAAATTTAATGTTTTATCATAAAATTACATGAAGAAGAGTTGCCATGAAAGCAGTGTTTGCATGCACTTGATGAACACAGTAAAGTACTACAGTCATTTGCATGAGACACAATTTCTGAATGTTCTTTGCAAACATTGTGCTTGCAGGAGGTGCACACTATGTTGCTTTTCTTGTCTTTTTCTCTGGAACAGCAGTGACACCTTGCCCTTTTCTTTGGGATCCCAACATTGCAAACAGCATCAGTGGCTTCTTCAATGCTGGTAGAAGTCTCGCTGCAATTACTCTGAAGCAGCTGCTTTGCTAATTCCAAGAGGAATAGATGATGTCTGTGCTTTGACTTGGACTGTCATTCTGGATTTAGTCAAACAAGAATCCAAACAAAATGGAATACCATAAATCCCCTCACAATGACAGCCTTATTTCTTTTGTCGGGCATAAACCACTAGAGGAAGAGAGTAAACACTCTCCCTCCCATCCAGCACATGCCCCTTTTATTAAATATAAATTTGCTTTTCTACATATTTCAAAAACCACAGGTGAAATAAAAGCCACACTTAGCTGGACAGCTGGCACGGACATGCACGTTTCGGGGTAAAAACCCCTGCTTCAAGCGCTCCAGTTAAAATAAGAGTACAAAAAATAAATGATACATAATTAATGATAAATACCTTTGTCAGATCAAAAAATTCACAAAACTGCAAATTGTATCACGATC
Source organism: Ichthyophis bannanicus (assembly GCA_033557465.1). Taxonomy (NCBI): domain Eukaryota; kingdom Metazoa; phylum Chordata; class Amphibia; order Gymnophiona; family Ichthyophiidae; genus Ichthyophis; species Ichthyophis bannanicus. The sequence continues at coordinate 444,583,008 of CM066035.1, read as the reverse complement.
CAAATTGGACATAAGCAACTGGGGTCAAAAATGACTCCATTGGTACTCTGTGCTGCAATTCATCACTAGCATCACCTAGCGGATGAAAATTATTCCTCTCATGGCGCAATATAAAGAGAATATTGACATGTGAAAAGTCATAAAAAGATTGCCTTCTTGAACAACTAGTTTCCGAGATACGCGTTGTGAAACTTGCAATGGGGTCACTTTTGACCCCATTGGTACTCCCAGGGTTAAGATGGTGGGCAAGGCCCGGTGGGCACGAGGGCCCTGAAGAAAAGAAAAATACTTTTTTTTTTTTTTAATGAAAAATATGAAGAAAAACAGAGAGCAGTATCGTACGATACCAGTGTGGTAAGGCAGAGTGGTAATAGAAAAGTTTTGAAAGTCTTTTCTGTGGTGATAGGGCTCTATTTATTTATTTATTTATTTATTTAACAGTATTTCTAAACCGCCTTATCTTAATAATCAAGGTGGTATCACAGCAAGCAATCAGGTAAAGTGTGTGTGCTGTACATGCAGTGAGGATAAAACTTAGTTGTGTGAGGGATGTGTTGGGTGCTTGATTTGTTTGAGCTATATACAGGGTGGGCTATTTACAGTGGTGCTAGAATCATATTTTATATATATTCAGTTGTTTGGGAGGACTGGAGTGCTGTTATCCATTCTCTTAGGTTATGTGATGTGACCATAGTGCTCTATGAACAGCATGGTTTTCAGTTGTTTTCTGAAGTCTTTGAGGTCTGGAGTTGCCCTTAGATCGTCCGGTAGATTGTTCCATATTGTTGGAGCAGCCATGGAGAGAGCTCTGTCTGTTGTGTCCTTGCGTGTGTGCTTGTACTCATTTGGGGTGCTGACTCGGTTGCGTGTTTGACTTCTTCTGGGACGTGCGCTGGTTTCCGGTTGTATGAGCAGGTGGAGGCTGTTGGCTGATGTGTGTTCTTTTATCTTAAATAGGTTTATGATAGTCTTGTATCTGATGCGAGCAGTGATTGGGAGCCAGTGTAAGTCCTTTAGTGTAGGTGTGATGTGCTCCTGCCTTGCGGCTCCGGATATGATTCGAGCTGCAGTGTTTTGTGCCAGCTGTAGTGGTTTGAGAGCTTGTTTTGGTAGTCCGAGGTATATCGGATTGCAGAAGTCCAGTATTGGGGTTATCAGTGCTTGACAGACTGTACGGAAGTGTTCTGGAGCGAGGAGTGGTTTCAGTCTCCTGATGATTCGCAAAAATAAGAACTGAGGAGAGTGTGTTGGGAGAGTGAGAAGGCAGTAACGCAAGCACAGTGGAGTCCTCCCAAAGGCTTTCCTATTGGTGGCTGGGGAGCTTCCCACGCGGGCTCTGTCGGTACCAGATGTCACCCATATGTGAAGACTACATTCCTGCTTGTTCTTGGAGATCTGGAGCTCACCAAATCCTCAGCTCCTGTGAGGTGAGGGTTTTTTTTTTGTTTTGTTTTGCTTTTTAAAAGAGGAACTACAGCCCTTCCCTGGCCCCCTTCCAAACGTTTGGGAGGAGGAAGAGGGAATTATCTCCATCCAGGCTACACCACACCAACTCTCCACCATTGTAGAGGAATGGTGAATGGGTGGGGGGGGAGGCCTGGTACCCACCAGGTTCTGCACCCTGGGGGCTCTGTTGCCAGCACCAGCTGACTTACACTCCGAATTTCTGCCATCCTCATCCTCAGACGTATTCAGACTGCACAGGTTTAACCAACCGCCATCTGCTGGAGACTGAGAAATACTTATGAGAGCAGGGTTGCACAGGACCCTTATACCATGACATCAACAAACAAGTGGTTATCAATCTCCATCTGCTGGTAGATGAGCATAACCCACGCGTCTGGACTGGACTGGAGGGCCAATGAGGAATGCTATTTTCCAGACAGCCAAAACAGTAAAAATCTTAATGGGGCCCTTGATAACAAACTGTTATTTAACAGGGGGGTTTTATACCGCTTCATCATTTCAGTCAAAGCGGTTTACATTGTAACTTAAACTTGGTGATGTACATTAAACAGAGACATTGATAACTTGGCTTTTTATGAGGCAATGGAGGATTAAGTGACTTGCCCAAGGCCACAAGGAGTGCTAGTGAGAATCAAACCCTGGTTTCTTGGTTCCCAAGCCAGTGCTCTAATGTTATACATCATTTATTGGTGATCTTTTTTAATCTGCCAATATCTTAAAATATGGCTTATAATTTAACTCAATGTAATGTTATAATAGCATTTAAGAATATCTTTTTGATATTATGTAATATATTTATATGATGAATTACATTTAGCTTTCCAATACAGTATTTAACAAGTCAGAAGGCAATCATCAGTCTCAGCAATTTACTGTAACCCGGCGAGACTGATATTACACTCTCCCAGAGCTTAGTGTCACATTCTGAGCATGCACAGCCCTTCCTGCATGCAGCAGTCTCCTCAGCTAGTTCCAAAGTTCAAGAATGAAGGCAATTCCCAAGAAGGGGGAGAACTGTGTGCCTGATCAATCCTGCTATCTATGGAAAACATCAGTTACAAGTGAAAAACTATGCTTTTTTCAGTTTAAAAAAAAAGACTGAGTCAGGCACACAGGTGAGTGATTCCCAAGCTTAGGGCTGCTCCCATCCTTATATATGTATAGTGTAGGCACTGCATCTCAAACAGACTCGCTAGCACAACTTGACAAAGGGCAGTGTCCATTACTGTGGAGTGGTCCAAGCAGTAGTGTGAAGTAGAGGTATGAATTGAGGACCACTTCATTGCTGCAGTGACTAATTTAGTGTTTGGAGAGTACATGTTCATTCATAACAGATTTGGATGCCAGCCAATTTGATAGAGTTCTTTTGGAAACTGGAAGGTGACATTTTACTTACCAGATAATGTCCCTTCATTGAGTCCTGCTAGACCAGTTCAGACAACTAGGTTTTGTTCCCCTACCAACAAAAAGCCCAGGTTTCAAAGATATCACTCTCTTGCCTTTATTCGCCTCAGCCACCAAAGGTCTCTTTAATATTGGTCCCAAAGAATATTGGAGAAAGCCTCACACCACCTCAACGTGGGCAACAATGAGTAATCAACTGTAGAGAACTATGCACAGGAAAACAAACAGAAGACTGTCAGTCAAAGATGAACCTGCAGAGCCAAAAATAATCATAGCAGACCCAAGGGTACCACTGCAAAAATACAGAGCAAACAGTTCAAATGGTGGGCCCTGGACTGGTCCAGCAGGACTCAAGGAAAGGAAATTATCTAGTAAGTAAAATGTCACTTTCCATATTGTTCTGCTAGACCAGTTCAGACATGTGGGACATACCAAAGCTACACCTCCACTGGGTGGGAAGAAGACACAGCAGCTCTCAAACCCTAAGAGCTAAAGGCTGTGACCGCCCAAGTGTAGACATACAAGCAGTAATGCTTTACAAAAGTGGAAAGTGATGCCCACGTTGCTGTCTAATGTCTGCAGGGGCTACTCCGCCTATGAGGATGTCTGCGCTCAGGTAGAATGGGTATGCAAACCCTTTGGAACTGGCTTGTTCTGCAACAATGCAAAGGCAATGGCCTCCATAATCTAGCGCCCCAAAGTAGACTTAGCTTCCATGTCACTTTGGTGCAGGCCAGCAAACAGCACAAAAAGATGGTCTGACTTGAAAACAAATTCGTAACCTTCAAGTACTAGAGAAGTACCCTCTGGACATCCCACAAGGCAAAGATGCTTATCCTTCCCCCGACACTGCTCCTTAGAGGAGGGCGGCAAACCAACAAGTTCACATGACATGGAGAAATCACCTTAAGAAGGAAGGCAAAGGCTGAATGGAAATGGCCTCCTCTGAAAAAGACAGATAAGGATCTCGGCAAGACAGCGCCTGCAGCTCGAAAATCCACCTTGTGGGACAAATCATGCCCAAGAAAGCACAGTCTTGAGCATTGAAATCTTCAGAATAGCGCACTTCAATGGCTCAAAGGGTTCAGATATCAGGGCCCTGGGCACCAGACACAGATCCCAAGACGTGACCACAAACAGGAGGAGAGGACACAGGGGGCCCTTGAAGAAAGCGTGAGAAATGCAAAAGGAAAGCTAGAGACTTACCAGCCACCTGACCTCTGAAACAGGCCAAAGCTGCCACCTGAACCTTCAGGGAGATAAGAGAAAGGTCCTTCTCCAGATCATCCTGCAGAAAAGGCCAACAGAAACAGCACCTTGGCCTCAGGAGCCAGCTGCCCTGCACTGCACCATCGCTCAAAGAGGCACCAAACTCATACGTATGACAGGTTGGTACACCTCCTCTGGACTTAGAGCAGAGTGAAAAACCACCACCGGAGAGAAGCCCTTAAGCGCTCTCATGAACCAAACTATAAGCGAGAAGGAAACCAGGACTACCAGGATGAGTCCCTGATGTAATAGGCCCCAAAGTGGAGGCAAAGAGGTGGCACTTGCAGAAGCAACATTACATCTCCGAACCACGTTCTCCTTGGCTAATCCAACGCCACCAGAATAATCATTCCTGGGTGGCACTCTATATGCCAAATCACACGCCCCACCAAGGGCCACAGAGGAAATGCATACAGCAACCATTGACTTGGCTGTGGCTGGCACAGGGCATTGACACCCTTGGACCCTGTCTCCGTAAGGTGACTGAAGAATCGGCATTGGAGCAAGTCACCATCAGATCCATCTCTGGGCGAACCCAGTGGCACAAAATCATCTGAAATGCCTCCTGACTCAACTCCCACTCACATGGAACCAGAGAGTGCTGGCTGAGAAAGCCCGATTCCACATTGTCCACCCTGGCAATGTGCTGAGCGGCAATGTGCTGAGCTGACAAAGCTAGGTGGTCCTTCGCCGCACAGGCAAACAGGAATGCCATCTCCAGGGCTACCCTGGTACTCCTCGTGCTGCCTAGCTGACATAAGACACCACCATGGCGTTGTCCAAAAAGCGTGGTTACTCGCCTGTAACAGGTGTTCTCCAGGGACAGCAGGAATTGGTCCTTGCATATGGGTGACATCGGCACCGACAGAGCCCACATGGAAGCTTCTCCACAGTCTTCAAAGAAAGCCTTTTGGAGATGCACCACCCATGCGTTGTCCCCTTCCCACCCAAGGGTGCCATCTTGAGTTAAATGACATAGCTAAAGACTGCAAAAAGATACAAAAAGGCACAAAACAAGCAACTCCTCTGAGAGGAGGGAGGGTTGTGAGGACAGATTCCTGTTGTCCCCGGAGAAAGCACAGTTACTTACCTGTAACAGGTGATCTCTGGGAACAGCAGGAATAAGTCTTCACATATGGGTATCAACGGTACCGACGAAGCCTGCGCGGGAACGCTCCCCAGGATCCAAAAGGAAAGCTTTTGGGAGCATCCCACAGGACCTGCGCGCTGCCTTCCCGCCTTTCCCAACCGCCTCTCTCCAGTTCGAGTTTTAAAGCTGAGACAAAGAGAGAGAGAGAGAGAGAGAGAGGAAAGGAAAGACAGATAGAGAGATACAACTCCTAGGGGAGGTGGGTGGGTTGTGCTATCTCCAGGAACAAGCAGGAATGAGTCTTCACATATGGGGACTCCCCAGCTAGAGATGCCTGAGAGATCACCCAGATTGTGAGTCCCTGGGAAGGGCTCCACCTCCACCCATGAATCTCAGGCATCCAGTCAGGGATGGAGGGTAGGAGTTGATTAGGTATGGAACAGTTGTTTGAGAACAGCCTGACCAAACAAGGCATCCCGACGGGAGTCCTTGTCCAAGCAGTAATGGGCTGTGAAGGTATGAACCGATGCCCAGGTGGCCGCTCGACAGATTTGGTCGATGGACACAGAGTTTAGATGAGCCATAGAGGTTGCCATGGCCCTCACATTGTGAGCTGTGACATGGCTCTCCAGAGAAAGGTTCTTACTCTGGTAGGCGAAGGACATACACTGAGCAATCCAATTGGACAGAGTTCTCTTAGAGACTGGAAGTCCTAAATGAGAAGGATCAAAAGCAACAAAAAGTTGAGAGGACTTTCTATGTTGCTGTGTCTTTTGTAAGTAGAAAGCAAGTGCTCTTTTACAATCCAGGGTATGAAGATTCCTCTCTGCACTTGATTCGTGAGGTCCTGGAAAAAAGACAGGTAAATACACCTCCTGGTTCAGATGAAAAGGTGAGACCACTTTAGGCATAAAGTGTGGATTAGTTCTGAGGACTACCTTGTCATGATGGAACCTTGTATAAGGAGGATTAGCCACTAAAGCTTGCAACTCACTGATACGGCGAGCTGAGGTGACTGCAATGAGAAAAATAACCTTCCAGGAAAGGAATTTCAAGGAGGTAGTGGCTAAGGGTGGCTTCATAAGCTGGCCAAGAACCAGATTCAAGTCCCATGCCACTGGAGGTGGACTAATGGGAGGTTTAGTCAAAAGAAGGCCTCTCATGAATCTTGCTATAAGAGGATGAGAGGAAATAGGTTGTCCATTGAGAGGCGTAAGGGATGCTGCAATAGCACTCAAATGGACTCTGATCGAATTTGTTTTAAGGCCTGCATGGGATAAATGCAGCAAATAGTCTAGTAAAGAATTCAAAGGTATTGCAAGAGGGTTGAGACCCTTCTCTGCACACCAAATGGAAAACCTTTTCCATTTAAAAGCATATGAACGTCTGGTGGAAGGCTTTCTCGAAGCATGAAGGATATCCTTCACTTGCTGAGAAAGTTGTAAATCTTGAAGGTCTAGGCCTTCAGCAACCAGGCCCTGAGATGAAGAGACTGAGGATTTGGGTGCCACAAGGTTCCCTCCTCCTGGAAGAGGAGATCTGGAGCAGACCCCAGGTCTAGGGAGGGAGCTTGAGAGAGATGCAGAAGTAGAGGGTACCACACTTGGCGTGGCCAAAGTGGTGCTATGAGGATCATAGACCCCTTGTCTCTCTGAAGCTTGAACAGAGTCTTGGGGATGAGGGGAATAAGTGGAAAGGCATAGAGGAAGTCTTGCCCCAAATGAAGGAGGAAGGCATCCCTGGCCTGAACTCCCTGACATGGAATCCTGGAACAGAACCGGGGAAGTTTGGCATTCAAAGGACTTACAAACAGGTCTATGTCTGGGGTACCCCAAATCCGAAAACTCCTGGCTATCTTGTCCCCATGGAGGGACCATTCGTGCGGAAGCAGAACTCGACTGAGTCTGTCTGCCCAAGAGTTTTGAACCCCTGGAAGATACACTGCCATGAGATGGATTTGATGCTCTCTGGCGAAAGCCCACAATCTCAGAGCTTCGTTGCAAAGCGACAGAGAGCCAGTCCCTCCCTGCTTGTTCACGTAGAACATGGCTACCTGGTTGTCCGTGTGGATGAGGACTATCTTGTAGCTGAGCAGGGTGTGGAAGACTCAGAGCCAGAAAGATTGCTCTGAGCTCTAAGAGGTTGATATGAAGAGATGTCTCCTGTGGAGACCAGATGCCCTGGGTCGAGAGATCTTGTAGATGAGCCCCCAACCCTTTGGAGAGGCATCTGTTGTAAGGGTTGCTTGGGGTAACACCTGTTGAAAGGGGGACCCCAGCAACAGATTCTGAGTGGACTTCCACCAGTGGAGGGACCAAAATAGGCGACTGGAGGTTGCTATTTTGTCTGACAGGCAACCTGATGCCTGGGTCCATTGGGTGGATAGGGTCCACTGAGCTGCTCTCATGTGAAGGTGAGCATAGGGAACCACATGCACCGTGGATGCCATGTGGCCTAACAGTTGCAACATCTCTCGAGCAGTTAAATGGGATTTTAACTGAATCTGGGAGCCTAACTGCACCAAGCGTAGGCAACGGGATTGGGGAATATAGGCCCTTGCAGTTGTGGTATCCAGTAAGGCCCCTATGAACTCTAGAGACTGAGTAGGGCTGAGATGGGATTTTGGAATGTTGATTACCAGTCCCAGATACTGAAGAACACGCCTTGTGCAGGCCAGGGAAGTCTGGGCCTCTGACTGGGATGGAGCTCGGATGAGCCAGTCGTCCAGATATGGGAATACGAATATTCCTAGAGTGCGCAGGAATGCAGCTACTACTGCCATGCATTTTGTGAACACTCTTGGAGCAGAGGCCAGACCGAAAGGAAGCACTTTGTATTGGTAGCGCTTTCCTTGGTAAAGGAACCGAAGGAATCTTCTTTGTGTTGGATGGATGAAAACATGGGTGTACGCATCCTTGAGATCTAGAGAACAAAACCAGTCCTGACTCTGAAGGTATGGAAGGAGAGTTCCGAGAGAAGTCATCTTGAATTTCTCTTTGCATAGAAACTTGTTCAATTCTCTGAGATCTAATATGGGTCTGTAGCCCCCTGTTTTCTTTGGAATGAGAAAATAGGGGGAGTAGAACCCTGAGCCCTGTTGAAGAAGGGTTACTTCTTCTATTGCCCCTTGGGCAAGAAGAGTAGCAATCTCTTGACCTAGAAGGTTGAGGAGAGATGTTGGAGAATTGAACTGTTTCACCATGGTGTGAGGAGTAAGGTTTAAGAAATGAAGTTTGTACCCTTCGCTTATGATGGAGAGAGTCCACTGCTCTGCTGTGATTTGTTCCCATCTGGGAGCAAAGTGAGCTAACCTTCCTGGGATGGTGAGAGGCTCTGGATGTTCTAGAGCCAGAAAGGCTAAGTTCTCTAGTGGAAAGTCAAAGGCCCTGAGGAGGCTGAGGCTGTTGGGCCGTAGTAGTCCTCGCAGCCTGGGTTTTGGCCTGTTTTGGTTGTTGCTGTCTCTTTGTAGCAAAACGACCTTGAGAAGAGGCCTGACCATAAGAAGAAAATTTCCCTTTCTTTGGGAAAGATCCCTTTTTGAACAACCTCTTTTTAAAAGGAGCAGTAGTAGACTTTGAAAGTCTATCTAAAGCAGAATTTTCAGCATCCATCTGGTTGGCCTTTGCTTGCCAATCTTTGCCAAACAGGTTTTCGCCTGTACAGGGACCCCAGGATTCCAAATCAGAGGCTTGCAACCAAGCAACTCTGCGTGCACCTATGGCAATAGCCGAGGCTCTACTGGCCCCCTCAAAAGAGTCAAAGGCTGCACGGTTGGAAAACTTGGATACATCCTGTGCATATTTAAGCCAGGTGATATATTTTTCTCTCTTATCTTCTGACATAAAAGGAGATAAGGTTTGCAGATGATCTGTAACTTCTTTTAGAAACATCCCCATATAGAGACTATAGGAGTTGATTCTGGCTACAAGCATACTGGCCTGGAAGATTTTCCTGCCAAAGGCATCTAGGGTTCTGCATTCTCTTCCTGGAGGAGCAGAGGAGTGCCTTTTTGTACTCTTGATCTTTTTCATAGCAGACTCTACCACAATGGAGTGGTGAGGAAGCTGAGTCGTATGAAACCCAGGACAAGGAGGAACACGATACATGGTGTCCAACCTTCTGGAATGAGGGGAGGTGGAAAGAGGAGTCTCCCATATGCCCAACATGTGATCATAAAGAATCTCATGTATTGGTAAGGTGGCTGCCTCTTTAGGAGCCTTAGGATATTGTACGATATCTAATTTTTTGGCTCTAGGTTCAGTTTCAGAGGTCACTGAGATGGACAGGCCTTTGGCCACCTCCCTAATGAACTCCTGAAAAGACAAGTCTTCAGGAGGAGACATTCTCCTTTTTGGAGAAAAGGGTTCCTGAGGAAGGATCCCCGATGCTTCAATTGAGGCCTCTGAAGAATCAGAGTCTTCAGAGGAATCGAAGTATCGACTGTCTGGATGCTCTCGCAGAGCCCGATACGCGTACCGGGAGGTATCGACATCGGGAGTAATCGGTACCAGGTCACTACTGATGGGCATCACTGGATAGCATACCGCTGCCGTCGATGCTGATGTCGATGCAAGCGGTACTGGTATCAGGACCGATATCGGGTCCGGTACCGGAATCGGTACAGGTACCGACAACGGGGTTTGTTGCGGTACCGTAGGCGTTGCAGCTTGTATGAATGCCGTGATGGCACGCTGCATGGTCAGAATATTCTGATCCATTGACGCCACCAATGTCTGGATGTCGGTACCGGTGGTGACCGCCGGTACCCCAGAACATTGTAACAGGTGATTGGACGAGGCCGAGCCATCGATGTCAACCTGTGACCCCATAGGTAGTGCTTTGGAAGCCGGAGCCCCCCGCCGGGGTAATTTTGCCCGTGTGGGTTCCTCAAGAGTAAGCCCGGGGGCATCTCGATACTTAGAGGGAGATGAACTCTTTGAGGACCGGCAAGATTTAAGTTTGGTTACCTGAGATCCATGGGATGAAGAAGCAGCCCTGGAAGACGTCGATGCCACAGAAGCTGCATCGGAGCGAAACAGGGTACTGAGCTTGGCTGCCCGATTCTGTAACCCTCTCTTAGACATCATGGAACAGGACTCACAATCCGCAATGGAGTGGTCAGGACCTAAACATTTTAGACACCAGTCATGGGTGTCAGTGACAGAAATAGTGCTACTGCACTTCGTGCACTTTTTAAATCCGGAGGCGGGTTTTTCCATGAGGAAAAATATATCTGTAGGCCTAAGGCCCCTGAAGAAAAAATGCACCGAAGAGAGTATACGTTTTTTTTTTTAAAGAAAGAAAAAAGACCGGTGGTACCGGTCCAGAATCGAGAAGGCAGACACGCAACTAAAGAAAAATAAAAGAAAATCAGAAATTCTTCAGCGGTGACAGGAAACACGACCTGCTGGCTCCGCGGAAAAGAAGAACTGGAGAGAGGCGGTTGGGAAAGGCGGGAAGGCAGCGTGCAGGCGCTGTGGGATGCTCCCAAAAGCTTTCCTTTTGGACGCTGGGGAGCGCTCTCGCGCAGGCTCCGTCGGTACCGACGATACCCATATGTGAAGACTCATTCCTGCTTGTTCCTGGAGATCACCTGTTACAGGTAAGTAACTACGCTTTCTCCGGGAACAAGTAGAAGTCAGTTCTCACATATGGGACTCCCTAGCTACAGGCTACCGAAAAACCTGTAGAAATGCCATGGGTGACTGGAAAAAGATGAGCTGTGAGCAGCAGCAATTGCGTCTTAAGGAAAGACTCCCAAAAGACCCAGGTGTCCAGCACTCCAGTAGCCTGAACACAGAAGGGTCGGAGGGCAGGAGTTGCCTACAACCTGAATAGCTGGGGTACTGCCTGGCTGAAGGCACTGTCCTGGCGGGACTCCCTCTCCAGGCAATAATGAGCTGCAAAGGTATGGACAGAGGACTAGGTGGCGGCCCGGCAGATTTACGACAGAGGGACAGAATGCAGGTTTGCTATGGATGCCGCCATGGCCCTGATGCTCTGTGCTGTGACCCGGCGCTCCAGCAAGAGCCCAGCCTGCTCATAAGCAAGGGCAATGCAGTCCGCTACCCAAGGACAGAGTCTGCTTGTTCACCACCTCCCACAGCCGACTGGTGTCACAGAAGAAAATTGAGAGGCTTTGCGGTAGCCCTGATATGTTGTAGGTAGAAGGATAGGGCCCTCTTACAGTCCAGGTTATGAAGGTCTCCACCCTGCTCACATGAGGCCGTAGAAAGAAGATGGAGAGCACCACCTCCTGACTGAGGTAAAATGGAGACACCACCTTGGAAAGGAACTTCGGGTGCGTGCGAAGCACGACCCTGTTCTTATAGAACCTCATATAACGCAGATCCGCCACCAAGGCCTGAAGCTCGCAGACCCTGCAAGCAGAAGTTTGTGCCACCAGGAAGACAACCTTCCATGACAGGTAGCACAGGTAGCCAGGGGCTCGAATGGTGGGCCCATGAGCCATGAAAGCACTACATTGAGGTACCACTCCAACCCCAGACAGCAGATGGGGGGTTGGATAACAGGAGGCCCTGCAGGAAGCGGGTTACGAGAGGCTGGGCAGAGCAAGGCTTGCCCTCGATGAGGTGGTGATGTGCTGCAAGAGCGCTCAGGTGCACCAAGTTAGACTTCAGTCCTGCTTGGGGCAGGTGAAGCAAATACTGCAGCACAAGCTGCACAGAGCATGAGAAAGTATTTCCCTGTCACTCTGTACACCACACAGAGAATCTGTGCCACTTCAAGGTGTAAGCCCATCTCGTGAAGTTCTTGCAGGAAGCCAGGAGGACCTCCACAAACTTTGCCTGAAAAGTTGAAAGGGACCAAGACCATCCTTTCAGCAGCCAAGCTTTTAGCGCCAAAGACCCCAGGTTGCGTTGAAGAAGAGAGTTCTCCTCCTGCGACTATAGTCCCGGGTCACTCCCCAGGGGCACCGAAGGTGCTACGGACATGCAAAGCAGCAGTGGGAACCACAGTTGCCTGGGCCAACAGGGGCCCACCAATATCAGTGGCAACCCATCCCACTGAGCCTTGAACAGAGTCTTCGCTATCAGCGGCATGAGCAGGAAGGCGTACAGAAGGCCCTCCCCATCCACAGGATGAGGAAGGCATCTGCTGCTACCCAGGATGGATGTGGCTGGTGGGAGCAGAAGCAGGGCAACTAAGAGTTGACCGAACTGGCAAAAAGATCCAACCGTGGCGTTCCGCAGAGCTGGAAAAACTGAGAAGCCACTCTGGGTCCAGCTGCCACTCATGCGGCTGGAGGACCCTGCTCAGTCTGTCCACCAGGGTATTATTCTGCCCGTCATATATACCTCCCACAGGTGCATTCCATTGTGGTCCGCATACAAGCAGAGTGCTACTGCCTCCTGGCAGAGGGTGTACAACCCTGTGCCCCCCTGCTTGTTGATGTAGAACATTGCAACCTGGTTGTCTACTTGGATCAGACAGTGGCGGGAGGCTCGGAAGGCCAGGGATATGGCCTGAAGCTCTAGGAGGTTGACCTGCTGTTGGCTTTCTGTCTGTGACCAGCTGCCTTGAGTAGAGTGGTCCTCGCAATGAGCCCCCCAGCCCAGAAGGGAGGCATCCATGGTGAGGACTCTCTGGGGGATGGGGGTTTGAAAAGGCATCCTGGCCTGAAGATGCTGAGGTGCTTGCCACCAGCCAAGGGAGTCTTGCCAGCTGGCGGGTCACCATCATCCTGTCTCATAGCCGGCCCATGGTCTGGGTCCACTGGGAGCAGAGGCACCACTGGGCCGCCTTCATGTGAAGGCAGGCATCCGGGGTAACAAGGGCCATGGATGTCATGTGACACAGCAATTGGAGCAGAAGGTAAGCAGACAACTCCCTGAGGTGGTCGGTTCTGTTCAGAGGCAGGAAGGCTCTGGCCTGGACAGTATCCAGCCATGCCCCTATGAACTCCAGACAATGTGTCAGGAGGAGATGGAATTTGGGGTGGGTTATAATGAACCCCAGATACTGAAGGATGTGGATTGTGTGGGTCTTGGCCTGCTGCACCTCGACGGCTAGGCCCCCTCTTATGAGCCAGTCATCCAAGTAGGGAAAGACAAAGGCCTCTTGGAGGCAATGGTGGGCCGTGACCACTTCTAGGCACTTCGTGAAGACTCTGGGGCGGAGGTATACCAAAGGGTAGGACCTGGTACTGATAGTGGCCACCTCTGCCATGAAACTGAGGCTTGGGTAGATGAGGATGTGAGTGTACACATCCTTTAAGTCCAAGGAGCATTGGAGGTATGGCAGTAATGTTCCAAGGGAGAGCATCTTGAACTTCTCCCTCAAAGGAACCTGTTTAGGTCCCGCAGGTCTAGGCTGGGCCATAGGCCCTCCTGTCCTTTTGGGTATGAGAAAATACCTGGAGTAGAACCCTTTGGCCTAGAGGTGTGGAGGCACTGGTTCCACTCCTCTGTCGTCCAGAATACCAGTGAGATACTGCAGTAACAAGGTCTGATGGAGGGGAGTCCTGGGGGGGGCTCTCCTGGGAAGAATGGAGGGGGCATCTGCAGCAGGTGGAGGAGGTAACCCTCCTTGAACACTTTCAGTGCCCAAGTGTCTGTGGTGTTTAATGGCCATCTGTGGGCAACAGAACTAGACATCCCCCTATGGGCTGCTGGGGTGGGCCCTCCTGTGGGGGGAGAGGCTATGCCCAAGGAATCAAAAGCTCCCATCAGGCTGGGCCGGAGCCAGTGCCTGGGTTTTGGGAGCACTGGGCTTATGAGGACCATGCCTTTGTCCCCTGGCCTGCTGGCCCTGTTGGGGAGCTGAGGAGCCTGATACTGAGGGTAGTTTCTCTAAGTCTTGCCCTTCTATGAGTAAGGAGGCTTTTTAACTGAGAGCTTCTGTCGGGGAAGGGTAACGGTCTTCTTAGAGAGCCTGGTCCTCATCAGGAACTCTGATTCCAATTCTGCGGCCTTATCAGTCATGGGTTTGCCGAAGAGATTCTCTCCCTGACAGGGGACATCAACCAATTTGTCCTGAACCCATTGCTCCGGGTTGGAGGACTGTAGCAGATACCCGCCGCAGCTACTCTAGCCGCTGACTCAAAGCCATCACAGGCTGCACGAGTCATGAATCTAGAGCACTCTGACACCTGAGGCCAGTGTCTGGAACCACAAGAGAGGTTCCTCGGAGAGACCAGCTGAGAATCTGGTGAATTCCTTCGCTAAGTCCCTCAGGTACTTGCCCATGTTCAGCTGGTAAGCCTGGATCCAGCCGATGAGCATCAAGCTCTGGTAGCACTTTCTGCCAAGGACTTCAAAGGGCACAGGCCTCCCTACCTGGGGGTACTGAGGAGTGCGTCTTTGGCTCTTAAAGCGACACATGGCTGACTCCACCACCATGCAGTTGTGCGGCAGCTGTGATTTCTGGAAGCCAGAGCTCTGGCGGACCCAGTACATCGCGTCCAGCCATCTGCTCACTATAGGCACCGATGCGAGGATCTCCAACATGAGGAGCAGCCGCCATTCCAAGATCAGGGGAATGGGCACCGTAAGTGCCTCCTTCAATAGAGCCTCATACTGGAGGATCTCGAGTTCCTCAGTCATAGGGGTCCTCCTCCGAGCCAGTCTCAAAGGCCAGTGCCTGGGACAAATCCTGCACGAAGTCTAGGAAGACTGTGTCCTCAGGTGGGGACAGACACTGGGTCTCAGGGGTAGACTAGTTGGAGGGCACGTCCCAGTGCCAGCGCATGTCCGGGGGGACTCATTGTCCTCAGTCTCCCAGTCCAACTTGTGGTTGATGGAGGTGTCGAGGGAAGCCCTGTCTCCGGATTTGTGCCCCAAACCCGAAGGCCCCTGGACCCTGGAGGCCCTGCAGTCAGAGCCGCGGGCGCTCATTGGGGATGACCTCGGTCCCGAGGAATGGGACCGGAATCCGGACCAATGCCAAGGGATCTGTCGAGGCTGGTGACGCTCGAGGATCGGCTCGACATCCGGGGGAGTTTCTCGAAGTCGAGAGCCCGGTGGTGGGGATCGATGACCCAGATAGACTGCACTCCAAGGCCGCCATCGTTGTCTGAAGGCCAGATGGCTCCGTAGCATTCGTCATGGGCACAGAAGGAATTGAGTCTGACGCTGGCTCCGTTGAGGGAGAGCCTTTGACCAAGATGGCCTCGAGGATTGAGGTTGGCCACCAGATGCCGATGACTGCCATCGGTGTATTTTGGTCGGCCGCTTCCACTTCTTCCACTCAGACTCGTGGCGAGAACTGCAGGACTGGGGCCCGTGGGACTTGTCCACTTTCCCAGATGCATCCTCCGATGTGGGTCTTCTAGTGTTTATGGCCCTTCTTGGGCTCTTCCTCCGGTGTCTAGCTGGAAGATCTGTGGCCTCGGGGTTACGGAGGAGGCCCTGGAGTGTGGTGTTGCTGGAGAGACTGGTACAGAGTCCATCTTGTTAAAGGAGGACTCCCGCTGCTGCCGACGGCTCTTGATGGCCTTGGAGGTCATCCTTTTGCAGAGGCCACAGTCTAAGGGGTCATGGTCCAGCCCTAGGTGTTGGAAGCAGCAGTCGCGTGGGTCAGTGCACAACATGGTTTTAGCACATCAAATCAAAAAATTTAAAGCTATTGGCCAAGGCCATGGTGGGGAAAACAGCCCCACAAAGGTCAAAGGCCTCAGGCCTGGCAAGGGACAAAAGAGGACACAAAGCCTGTCAAAAACTCTTGAGCGAAAAAAGGGGAAAATAACAAATCCGAGACAAGGTACCCAGGCAAGCGAGCTCAGGGGCAGGAAAGGGAACCGGTACACGACCAAAGAAAGAAAAAATAAAGAGAAAACATAACATTTGGGGGGGGGGGGGGGAATCAAACACACTCCTGTGGGCTCCACGGAAAGGAGGAGGACTGAGGCAAGATGGCACCCTTGGGCAGGAAGAGGACCATGCATGTGTGGTAATCTTCCAAAGGCTTTCTTTGAAAACTGAGAAGCTTCCACTTGGGCTCCGTCAGCGCAGACGTCACCCATATGTGAGGACTGACTTCCCACTTGTTCCTGGAGAAACACTCAAACTACCCGTCTCTCGATCAGGGGCCAGAAATGCAGAAGAGCCAATAGCCCTTGCCTCGAGGCAATTGATGGATCACACTTCCCTGCTGTTCCAACAGCCCCGGGCCAAATGGTTTTGGCAATGAGCTCCCCAGCCTGAGAGACTGTTGTTGATATGGAAGGACAGACTAGATAGGCCATGTGGTCTTTTTCTGTCATCATATTTCTATGTTTCTATGTAATAAGAAGGATCCATGAGAAATCGTCCAGCAGCATGCCCCTCCTCAGAAGTCAGGGCTGCTTCCACCACCACAGGCTGGCCTTCACCATCATCGGCAGCGGGAGCCTGAGCTCGAACTCCTAAAAACTCAGAGACTAGAGTCATTGGAGCAGTCGAGTATGAGTACATGCCCACGGCACATCTCAGTTTCCGCCATCTTCAATCCATGGAGGTGATGAAGGTAATCCTGGACACTGGGAGCCTGCTGCGAATAGAATATTCCAAAGTATCAAACAACACATAAAAAAATATTATGGAAGAGGATGACGTCACAGGCATCAAATGAGACCCTACACCGTAGATCTTTGATAGCCCAAGCCTCATCATTTGTGTCCGCCTCCAACCATGAGTAAAGTGCAAAAATCAATAATTAACTTATGTGCACATATTTTAGCAATTTTTCAAACATAGCAAAACATTATAATAAAATATAAAACCCCCCAATGGTCCCCAAAAGGACCAGGTACTTAGCTTAAAGAGCATACAAAGAAAGGGTGTCACAAGTAATCTTCAGTGACTTCCAATAGCATAGCTCGCTTCCCAGCTGCTCTAATAATTATTTCCAATCTCAACAGGAGCCAAAAGCAAAAAGTGCTTCCCAAATAGCTGTATGTAGCGCTCAACATCGATGTTTCAGCTACAAACCAAAAGCTTGTATCAGGAGCACACATACACGAGAGAAAAAAACATTTTACTGGCAGAGGTAATATTTTTGATATATTGTGCGATACTTTAGATTGAGGATTGTGACACATTTCTTTTATTCTTTATAGTGTGTTTCTTTGGGTCGTGCTGCACATTTGGTTTTTTCACTATCAGAACAGCGCCAGGTAATTCAACAACTTTTTAACTTTCTCCTTTGGCAGGAAGACTCTGCCCCCTCACGTATCCAAATGTGCTCCCAGGAACTCCAGGGACAGGGAAGGCATCAATTGGCTCCTCCCTGATTGATCACCGAGCTGAGGCTTTCCAAAAAGGAGGACACCACTCGGGTCGCTATCTGAGACATCTCTGAAAGAGAACGGGTTCGAATGAGCCAGTCATCCAGATCTGAGTGCACATAAATTCCTTGGTGCATAGCGCCACAGACACCAGCTTCATGACCTTGGAGACCGACCTTGGGGCAGTAGAGTAGGGAGGGTGGCAAACAAAGTGAGAGCCAAGCACGGCAAAATGCAGACACTTTTGCCAATCCTCCCTGATTGGGATATGAAAATATGCTGTGCTGGAAGCACTGATCTCAGTTTCCAGAAGCGCAGGCTATGCCACTGCACGTCGACACCCTTGAAGTACAAAGTGGGCCGAAATGATCCATCCTTTTCTTTTTTCTTTTTTTTTATTTAATATTTATTGATAGTTTCAAGAATAATTACATACAAAGAAATTAAAGGGAGATTCTCCCAGCTTTAACACATATCAGACAGAATATAAGAAAACATTTTTACCTAGCACTCCCTCGAATCCCACTCACATATAAAGCTGTGGTTACATTACTACTACTAAAACAGCGAACACAAACCCCGATGAAACCTAGGAAATATTCATATTAACAGAGACACCATAACACTGAGTAAGCTAGGGTATTAATACTCATACTGCTGTAATGTCCCCACCTGCCAAGTTACCGCTGGAACAACCTGCGTTGCCACTGAAAACCTGGTGCTAATAAGGGCAGTCCATGCCTATGACTGAAATTAAAACACACCTAACAGAGTAATAGTTCCCCGAATAGTTACACAGCCATCCCAGTTGAAAGGCAGCCCCCCACCACTACCCCCCAAGAGTCTAACCGGTAAGTACTATCTTCTTATCTAAGTTTCTTATCCCCCATACCCCCCCCCTCCAACCCCTCTCCCCCTCCCCCGTCCCCTGCAGCCCTGTCAATGCTGCCTGCCACCCACAATATCACCTTATGACCTCCTCCCCCACCCCCCAGCTTCCTTTACCCTCTAACCATAAGAGGTTACCCTATGACCCTCCATTCCCACCCCCTAACCCTCCCCCAGAGCACTACACAATGGACCCCACACCTTCTCAAACTTCCCTCCCCTCTGCTGCCGTGCTGCCGTAAGCCTCTCCATCAGTACCATCTCCCGAAGCCTGTTCTCATATTGCTCCACCGAGGGCAGCTCCTTTTGCTTCCACGCTTTCGCCATCTCACATCTTGCTGCACTAAGACACACCAGCACCAGCCTCCCCCCCCACCCCCCACTGCACCTGCCCCTCCCCCCACCAGGATAGTAGACATATTTGGGGCTCCAAACCCACTGCCACCCCTAGCTTCCCCTGCACACACTCCAATATCCGCCACCAATACCCCTGCGCTTTTTTACAACTCCACCAAATATGCCAAAAAGTCCCCACCTCCCCACACTCCCTCCAACATAGGGGAGACACCCCCTGAAACATCCGACTTACTCTGTCTGGCGTATAATACCAGCGCATCATCACCTTATAACTGTTTTCCCTAATTCGACTCGCCCTAGGCCCCCGTTTTATCTGATCCCAAACCCTTTTCCAGTCTTTTCCTGTCCAAGACACCCCCAACTCCTGTTCCCACTCCACCATATACCGACATTTCCTTTTCCCCTCCCCTCTTACCCCCTTATATAACCCCGATATCATCCCCCTCGAACCTCTCTTCCCATACCAGATAGCCTCCAGGTGTGAGGCCGCCCCCTCCATCCCCACTCTCCTCAGCACCTGTTGTAAAAAGGAGCGCACCTGGACATATGCAAACCTGTCCCCCTCCTCCAGGTTGAACTCCTCCTTCACCACCTCAAAGCTTTTAATCTCCCCCTCTGCCAACAACTGCAAACTACAGCTCAACCCCTTCCCCCTCCAGACATCAAACCTACCCCCCTCCCACCCTGGTTGAAATGCTTTCCACCCCCTTCATGGAGTCATTACCGAAAATCCCGTCCCCCTCCCAGCAATCTCTGGTTCCCGCACCTTATCCCACACCTGCACGACCTGTCTCATAGCAGGCGTACCACCCCCCATTTCCACCCTCTCCACCTTCGGGGCCCATACCCACGCATCAAAATCCCCCCCCCCCCCCCCCGAACCCTAAACTTCTCCAACCTAACCCCGGGTTTCTCCCCCCCGCCATCCGAGCACATGGGTCAGCTGTGCGGCCCTATAATAGTCCCTCAGATTAGGTACCCCTAACCCCCCCCCCCCTCCTCTTTGGGCGCATACAACACCTCCCTCGCTATCCTTGGTGGCTTCCTCTTCCAAATATAGCCAAACACCCGCCTTTGCAACAACCGCATCACACCTTCTGGCACCGCGACCGGCAGCACCTGGAACAGATATAACAGCCTCAGTAAGACGTTCATCTTAAGCGCTGCAATCCTTCCCACCCAGGAAATCTCCAGTCGCATCCATCCTTCAAGGTCCTTGTATATCTGGCCTAAGAGCTTTGGGTAATTCTCCCGATACAGATCTTCATATCGAACCGTAAGTCTCACCCCCAAATACCCTAAGGATTTGTTCACCCACCATAAGGGATATAAGCCCTTCAACTTCTCCTCGAGCTCCCTATTCATCTGAATTTTTATCACCTCCATTTTATCTATATTCATTTTGAACCCTGAAACGGTTTCATATCGACCCACCTCTTCCATTACCTCTGGGAGGGACTCCTGCGGCCGGCTTAAGTATAATAGGATGTTGTCTGCATATAAAGAAATCTTGTGGGTCGACCCCCCCCCCCCCAATCCCACTATCTTGTTATTCCCCTTAATACTTTCCGCCAACGGCTCTACTGCCAGTGCGAACAGTAGCGGGGATAGGGGACACCCCTGCCTAGTTCCCCCCTCCCCAATCCAAAGTCCCTAGAATACCTCCCGTTTATTTTAACCCGCGCCCTAGGGCCATTGTACAATCCCTTCACCCACTGCACAAAATTCGGCCCACAACCCACTTTTTCCAGAACCCTCATCAAAAACCCCCAATGGACCCTATCAAAAGCTTTCTCTGCATCAATAGACATCAGTAGAAAATCCTCCTGCTCTTGCCTAGCTTCCCAAATCACCGCAATTGCCCGTTTAATATTATCCCCAGCTTGCCTACCCTCTATAAATCCCGCCTGATCCACATTGATTACTCCCGGCAGCCATCTCCCCAGCCTCCCCGCCAAGATCTTAGCCAATATTTTTACATCTACATTGAGAAGGGAAATAGGCCGATACGAACTACAGTTAACCGGATCCTTACCAGGTTTTAACAGGACCGTAATCCCTGCCGTCAACATCTCCGGGGACAACTCCCCCCCTTGACACACCATTCCATTAAACACCCTGGCCAATAGATCCCCTATCTCCTCTATAAAAATCTTATAAAAACTCCCGGGTAGCCCATCTAAACCCGGGGCCTTGCCCCCTTCACGGCCCTCCTAATTTCCTCCCCCGACACCGCTGCCTCCAACTCCTGTCTAGCTTCCTCCGATAGGCCAGGTAACACCACCCCCTCCAGGTACCTCTCAATGTCCCTATCCCCCACCCCCTCCATCCCCTCATACAACTCCTTATAATATGCCCGAAACTGCTCCCTTATCTCATCCTCCATTCGACATATCCTACCCTCCCTCCCCCTCACCTGGTATATCATAGCCGCTCCTTGCTGTTGTTTCAACCTACGTGCCAACACTCTACCTGCCTTGTCCCCAAACTCATACTGGGTTTGCTTAACTTTCTGCAATGCAAAAGCCACCTGTTCCACCTGTAAGGAATGTAACTCCCCCCGCACCCTCTCCATCTCCACCCTATCCCTCTATCTCCCCGTCTCCCGGTACTTCCCCTCCACCTCCCGTAACTCCCGTCCCAATTCCTCTTCCTTCCTCCCACGTTCCCTCTTTTTCTTGGCTCCCCACATAATGAATCTCCCCCGTATTACGGCTTTCAGCCCTTCCCACAGACATACTTCTGCCACCTCTCCTGTATCATTAAAGGCCAAATATTCCTGTATGACTCCGCGTATATCCGCCACCACCCTCTCATCCCTAAGCAAACTCTCATTCAACCTCCAAAACACCACTCCTCCCCTCCTCGGAGGCTGACATCTAACCTCCACTATTCCATGATCTGTCCATCCCGCCGTCCTAATACTCCCGTCTTCCACCTCCAACATCCACGTCCTATCCAGTAGGATCATATCAATCCTGCTCCAGCTCCGGTGCGGCACGGAGTAAAAAGAGTACTCCCGCCTTCCCGGATTGAGGGTCCTCCACGCATCCACCAGATTAAATTTCTTCATCAGCGCTCTCAGCCCCCTTCTATTCCTCCTTCCCCCTCCCCTCCCTGTGGGTCCCTATCCACCCCTGGATCTAAAACCAAATTAAAATCTCCCCCCACTACCAATTTCCCCCCTCCCGCTCCCTCTATTAATTTCCCCACCTCTTGCCAAAAATTCCCCTGGTTCCCATTAGGACCATATACCACCACCACCACAATATCCTCCCACCCTTCCCTCCCCATCCTTAAAATGCCCCTCTACCTGTATACCACTCCCTTTCCGCACCCACAACGCTACCCCTCCTTTCTTCACCCCCTCCCTATTACATGAAAAGTATTGATCAGGATATTGCTGGTGCTTCAACCTCCCCACATCCCCCCTCCTCAGATGAGTCTCTTGTAACATCACTACGTCCCACTGGGATTTGGATAGCTCCCTAAATAGTAGGCTGCGCTTCCCCGGGGAGTTCAAACCCTTTACATTAACCGTGCCTATCCGCAGCATCGCAGCTTATTCACCCCCCACCCTCTCCCATCTGCTGTGCCCTGGAGCCACTCCACCCCCTTCCCTCCCCCTCCCCCCTCTCCCTCTCCCTCTCCCCCCCCTCTCCATCCTACCCCCCCACTATTCCCTCTCCCCACCTTCCAGGGACATCTTGTCCTATCCTGCCACTCCATACCATACCCCAGTCCTCCATTCCACCTCCCTTTTCCACCAGTACCCCCTCATACCCCCCTCCCCTCAACTCCCCCACCCTTCCACCCCCCTTGCCCTTAAGTACCCCTATTCTCCCCTCCCCTACACCCTTTAGCCCTATGAGTCCAGTGTCCTTACATCAGCCCGTAAGGAGCTCTACCGCTCCAAACGCTGGTACACACAGTCAAGGCCACGGCCTTCACGCTCCTACGCTCAGGATACTCCCTCCATCGCCACTTCTGTCCGCTCCTTGGGCAGCCGCTGCAATCGCTTCCCTTTTTCTCCCGCTCTCTGCCATTTCGAAATAGATGAATGTTTACCCGGTCCAGTTTTGGCTGAGGTCGGTTGTTCACTCCCCACCGCTTGGGGCAGATTCTCACATCCCAGCTCTCTCAGCATTGACCACGCTTCCTCCGCTGTTTTCACTCTCCTGGTCACCCCATTCACCGTCAACAAAAGCCCGAAGGGGAACATCCATCGATATCTCAGTCCTTTCCCCCTCATGTAAGCAGTGACATCTTTCATCAATCTCCTCCTCTCCAACGTGCCTCTCGACAAGTCATTAAACACTTCCACCTCACTGCCCTCCCAGGCAAGTCGTCCATACTTTCTTGCCGCATTTAATACTTGTTCCTTGAGGGGGAAGCTGCTCATGCAGGCTATGATATCTCTAGCCTGTTTCTCCCTCCGCGGCCCCAAGCTTTTGTGCGCTCTTTCCACTCCGATGGAGGCCTCGGTGGGCCCTGCAGCCCCCCCCCAGCCGCAAGATATGGCTACAGAGCTTTTGCACCACTTGGACACAGTCCCTGAAGGCCTCCTCATCGGGCATCCCTCTAATGCGCAGATTGTTCCGTCGTGCTCTGTCTTCAATCTCCTCCAATTTCTCCAGTATCTCCTCTTGTTGAGCTTGCATTTTATGTTGAAGTCCCGCCACTTCTCTCACCTCCTCCTCGCACTGCTCCACGTGGCACTCCACCTCCTCCACTCTCTGACCCAGGCCGCTCACCTCCTGCTGTATCGCAATCAGGGTCTCCTTCACATCTTTCCGCATGGCCTTTATCTCCCCCCGCATCTCCATCTTAAAGTCTTTTAGCCATTGCTTTAACGGAATCTCCTCCACGCCTTCTTTCTCCCCGCTGCCATCCTCCTCCGAGCTCCCATAATCAGCCTCCGCTCCCGAGCCAGCCGACTCCGTGGCCTTCTTCAGCTCCCGCCGTGCGTACGGGGACTGGAAGTTCGCCAACTTCTTTCTCGCTGCCATCACCAAGGTGGATCCTCTCTTTCCCTCCACTTTAAGGACTTTGGGGTCTCAAATGTAACTCCACAATCACAGGAATCGGACGGAGCTAGGCTTCTATGCCGCCATCAGCTCCATGACGTCACTGGAAGTCCCATCCTTTTCTTTTTTTTGTTGTTGTTGGGCCTCACAAAATAGATGCCCCTTGCCCTGATCATCTGGGAAAATAGGCATCACTGCTGACACAAAAGCAGCTACTTGCCCAAGATCATTCAAACAGCCGTCCTTTTGTTTGCAGACCCACAGGGGAAGATGACGAATGCGTCCAGGAGGGGCTCTTGGCATTCCAGGACATATCTGTACTGAATGGTGTCTTGCACCCAGCAATCCTTTGTGACCCAGATCCATCCCCGAGAGAAGAGGTGAAGCTTGCCCCCAACTGGAGGAACCAGGGAATGGGCCCCCAAAACTTCATCATGCAGCCCGGGAGGGACCTCCTCTAGAGGGAACAGAGTCCCTGAGCCCATGCACTCCCCAAAAGGGCTGAAAAAAACCCCCGACATCCAGGAGCAGAGGGGAAGGTGGCCATCCAGATCAGTAATGACGGGAGTCCCAAAACCCCAGGAAGCCCAACCAGCAAAGCCGCAGGGAGGGGACAGAGGCTGACAGCAAAAGGGCTTCTGCCTGCTTCACAGGCCCCCTAGACCTGTCCTATGGAAGGCAGTAAGATTTTGTTTTGCCCGGGTCCTTCACCAGCTACTCCAAAGTGTGTCAGTTGGCCAACCGAGCGTCTGTTGCCCACTATTCACTGTTAACAGGGCATTATCCCTGGCCTCTAGATGTACCAGATCGTGCATGGCATCAGCAGGAAGGCTGCAGCAGACTCCAAAAGATGGGGCAGTACCACCCAATGGGAGAGACTGAATCCACTGGAACAGGGATCAAGACATCAGGCCTGCACAGACCATCAACTGAAGAGTAGCTGTCACCACAACAAACTAGTTCTTAAACGCCAAATCCACCCTTAAGTCTAGAGTATCCTTTAAGGCGATCCGCCTTCCACAGGAATGATGGTCCATCTGTTAACCGCCATGATCTGCGCATCCAACTTGCAACTATCAAACCACACAACATACGCCTCCTCCAGAAGAGCATACATCTTCTTATACACCCTTAGCCCCTTAGGTGGGGAGACGGGAGAATCCCACCTCGACCAGATACCTTGATCACTTCTGAGGGTGGAAAGAACATAGTGGATTTTGCACCCCTTGTCTGGAGCATTCATGCAGTGCAAGGTGGAGAAGACCCTGGTAATCAATGCCGCCAGTTCCTCCTTCCAGACCAGGCGAATAATACCAGCCTCTTCATAAGTTTCTGAAGGAGAGAGCACTGTGTCATCCATAGCAGCGCCCAAGTCACAGACAGGTCTACTGGGGACACTTAGCTAGAGGCAACAAAAACAGGGCTTCCATTCTTAGCCTGCCCTTTACAACACTGTGCTCAGGGGGCACCAAGAGATCACAGGTTCTGAATTTGTGTACCAAAAAGACCAGACCTGAAGTCAAAAAGAACAAAGCTCCGGGGAGGACAATACAGGTTTTGGGAGCTCTCCACTCAGAAATGACATCCCAACAACAGGAGCCATAGCCGCTTCCCAACCCCTAGAGAAAGGGAGCAGCCAACAGCACAGTCACCAGAATCTCCGGCCGGCTGGCCATCTTTACCCACATTGCTATCAACCAACTCCTGCCCCAAGGCAGGTAAGGCCAGACCAACTGCATCCCCCTGCTGAGTGTGAAAAAACAGGCTCTCCATGGACAATTAAGAAGCTGCCATGCAAGAAAAGCAGAGTCCAGAGGGCGTACCTCGCTTGCCACAGATCAAAGTTTCCTGGAAGAAAACAAAGTCAAGACAAGTGCAATAGCAGTGCACGGTAAGGCCGTGGCGGCCGTAAGACGTACATCAACAGCGTTTGGGCAGCACCAGCACTGAAGCCACTTGGGCAGAACACGCACTATGACCGCGCAACTACCAGGCACACAAAGCACAGTTACTTACCTGTAACAGGTGATCTCTGGGAACAGCAGGAATAAGTCTTCACATATGGGTTTCGTCTGTACCGACAGAGCCTGCGCGGGAACGCTCCCCAGCATCCAATCAGAAAGCCTATGGGAACATCCCACAGCGCCTGCGTGCTGCCTTCCTGCCTTTCCCAACTGTCTCTCCTCAGTTGAGTTTTAGAGCTGAGACAAAAAGAGAGAGAGAGGGAAAGGAAAGAGAGATAGAGAGAGACAACTCCTAGGGGAGGTGGGTGGGTTGTGAAGATTTATTCCTGCTGTTCCCAGAGATCACCTGTTACAGGTAAGTAACTGTGCTATCTCCAGGAACAAGCAGGAATGAGTCTTCACATATGGGGACTCCCTAGCTTTAGATGCCAGGGAGAGATCCCAGAAGTTGTGTGTCCCTGGGACAGGGCTGCACTTCCCCACATGGATCTCTGGCATCCCATGAGGGATGGTGGGTAGGAGTTGGTTAAGTATGGAACAGGTGTTTAAGAACAGCCTGACCAAACAAGGCATCCCGGCGTGAGTCCATGTCCAAGCAGTAATGGGCTGTGAAAGTATGAACCGAGGCCCAAGTGGCTGCTCGACAGATGTCGTCAATAGACACAGAATTCAGATGAGACATTGAGGCTGCCATGGCTCTCACATTGTGAGCTGTGACATGGCCCTCCTGAGAAAGGTTCTTGCTCTGATAGGCGAAGGAAATACACTGGGCAATACAGTTGGATAATGTTCTCTTGGAGGCTGGTAGTCCCAAGTGAGAAGGATCAAAGGCAACAAAGAGCTGGGAGGACTTTCTATGTTGCTGTGTCCTTTGTAAGTAAAAAGCCAGAGCTCTTTTACAGTCCAGGGTATGAAGATTCCTCTCTGCACTTGATGCATGAGGTCCTGGAAAAAAGACAAATAGGTAGACCTCTTGGTTGAGGTGAAAAGGCGAGACCACCTTAGGCATAAAGTGTGGATGAGTCCTAAGGACAACCTTGTCATGATGGAACCTTGTATAAGGTGGATTAGCTATGAGTGCTTGCAATTCACTAATAAGACATGCTAATGTGATTGCAATGAGAAAGATGACCTTCCAAGAAAGGTATTTCAAGGAGGTGGTAACCAAAGGTTCAAAAGGCGGCTTCATAAGCTGCCCAAGAACCAAGTTTAAGTCCTATGCCACTGGGGGTGGTCTAATGGGAGGCTTTGTTAAAAGGAGGCCTCTCATGAACCTTGCTACAAGAGGATGAGAAGGAAATAGGTTGTCCATTTAGAGGCTTAAGGGAAGCTGCGATAGCACTCAAATGGACCCTTACTGAATTTGTCTTAAGGCCTGCATTAGGCAGATGGATGAGATACTCCAGCAAAGATTCCAGAGGTATGACAAGAGGGTTAAGACCCTTCCCAGAACACCAGATAGTAAACCTCTTCCACTTGAAAGCATAAGAACGTCTAGTGGAAGGTTTCCTGGAAGCATAAAGAACATCTTTCACCTGTTCAGAAAGATGAAGATCCTGGAGATCTAGGCCTTCAGCAACCAAGCCCTGAGATGCAGAGACTGGGGGTTGGGATGCCATAACTTTCCGTCCTCTTGAGAGAGGAGGTCTGGAGCAGACCCTAACTCCAGGGAGGGAGCTTGAGAGAGATGTAGAAGCAGAGGGTACCACACTTGCCGTGGCCAATGTGGTGCTATGGGAATCATGTGGCCTCTGTCTCTCTGAAGTTGAATAGGGTTTTGGGAATTAGGAGAATGGGCGGAAAGGCATAGAGGAAGTCTTGACCCTAGTGGAGGAGGAAAGCATCCCTTGCCTGAGCTCCCTGAGCCAGAGTTCTGGAACAGAACCGGGGAAGTTTGGCATTCCACGGACTTGCAAAGAGGTCTATGTCCGGGGTTCCCCAAATTTGAAAAATCTTGGCCACCTGGTCCACATGTAGGGACCACTCGCCAGTTCCTCCCTGCTTGTTCACATAGAACATGGCTACCTGATTGTCCGTGTGGATAAGGACTGTCTTGCAGCTGAGCAGGGAGTGGAACACCCTCAGAGCAAGGAAGATTGCTCTGAGTTCCAAGAGATTGATATGTAGACAACTCTCCTGTGGGGACCAGATGCCTTGGGTGGAGAGGTCTTGCAGATGAGCTCCCCACCCCATTGGAGAAGCATCTGTTGTAAGAGTTGCTTGGGGTAGAGACTGCTGAAAGGGGGACCCCAGCAACAGGTTTTGAGGGGACTTCCACCATTGGAGGGACAAAATGAGGCGATTTGTGTTTGCTATTTTGTCTGACAGGCAGCCTGATGCCTGGGTCCATTGGGTGGATAAAGTCCACTGAGCTGCCCTCATGTGAAGGCGAGCATATGGTACCAGATGCACAGTGGAAGCCATGTGGCCTAACAACTGTAACATCTCTCGAACAGTTAGGAGGGGCTTCAACTCTGCTTGAGAAGCTAAGTGCACCAAGCGAAGGCAACGGGCCTGGGGAAGATAGGCCCTTGCCCTTGTGGTATCCAGCAACGCCCCTATAAACTCCAGGGACTGAGTAGGGATCAAATTGGATTTTGGGATGTTTATTACCAGCCCTAAATACTGAAGGATACGCATTGTGCAGGTTAGAGAACATTTGGACTCTGACTGAGTGGGAGCTTGAATGAGCCAGTCGTCCAGATAAGGGAAGACAAATATTCCTAGGGTGCGCAGAAAAGCAGCTACCACTGCCATGCATTTCGTGAACACCCTTGGTGCAGAGGCCAGACCAAAAGGGAGCACTCTGTATTGATAGTGCTTCACTTGAAAAAGGAACCGAAGGAACCTTCTATGAGTTGGATGGATGAGAACATGAGTGTACGCATCCTTGAGATCTAGAGAACAAAGCCAATCCTGATTCTGAAGGTATGGCAGCAGAGTTCCCAGAGAAACCATCTTGAATTTTTCCTTGACTAGGAATCTGTTCAACTCTCTGAGATCTAAAATGGGTCTGAAACCCCTGTTTTCTTCGGAATAAGAAAATAGGGGGAGTAGAAACCTGTGCCCTGTTGTTGAAGAGGCACTTCCTCTATTGCCCCCTGGGCGAGAAGGGTGGCAACCTTCTGCCCCAACAGGTTGAGGAGGGAGGTTGGAGAATTGAACTGGTGCACTCTTGTGAGAGGGGGCAAGCTTGAAAAATGAAGTTTGTACCCCTCTCTTATGATGGAGTGTGTCCAATGCTCTGCTGTAATTTGCCCCCACCTGGGAGCAAAATGACATAACCTTCCTGGAATGGTGGAAGGCTCTGGTCCTTCCAGAGCCAGGAAGGCTAAGTTCTCTAGCAGCAAGTCAAAGGCCCTGAGGGGGCTGAGGCTGCTGGGCTGGAGGAGGCCTAGCAGCCTTTGCTTTGCTCTGTTTGGATGATTGCTGACGTTCGTTAGGGAACTGAGCTGCAGAAGATGCCCGCTGACCATAAGCAGGATAGAATCTTCCCTTTTTAGAAAAAGGTATTTTCTTGAATAACCTTTTCTTAGCAGGAGCAGCTGTGGATTTGGATAGTCTATCTAAAGCAGAATTTTCAGCATCCATCTGATTGGCTTTTGCTTGCCAATCTTTACCAAACAGGTTCTCACCTGTACAAGGGATATTTCCCAATTCATCTTGAACCCAGATCTCCAAATCAGATGCTTGAAGCCAAGCAATCCTACGTGCACCTATGGCAATAGCTGAGGCTCTGCTTACGCATTCAAAGGAGTCGAAAGCTGCATGGTTGGAGAATTTGGAGATATCTTGGACATGTTTGAGCCCAGTGAGAAAGTCCTGCCTTTTATCTTCAGACATAAAAGGACTTAAAGTCTGCAAATGGTCAGTGACTTCCTTTAAGAACATTCCCATGTAGAGACTATAAGAATTAATTCTGACAGCAAGCATGGAAGCTTGGAAGACTCTTCTTCCAAAAGCATCCAGGGTTCTACATTCACGTCCTGGAGGATTAGAGGCATGTCTTTTGGCACTTCTAATCCTTCTCATTGCAGACTCAACCACAATAGAGCGGTGAGGAAGTTGAGTTTTATGGAAACCAGGACAAGGAGGGACACGATACATGGTATCCAACCTGCGAGAATGAGGAGAGATGGTCAGAGGTGCTTCCCACATCCTCAACATGAGATCATACAGAATCTCATGAATAGGCAAGGAAGCTGCCTCTTTAGGAGTTTTAGGATATTGTAAGATATCCAACTCCTTGGCTCTGGGCTCTGTCTCAGGGGCCACTGTAATAGAAAGGCCCCAAGCCACCTCCCTGATGAAGTCTTGAAAAGACAAGTCCTCTGGAGGAGACATTCTTCGTTTTGGAGAGGACTCCTCCTGTGGAAGAAGCATCACTGCATCGACCGACTCTTCAGAATCCTCAGAAGAATCGAAGTATCATCTGTCCAGATGCTCCTGCAAAGCCCGATACCCGTACCAACTGGGATCGGTATCAGGAATCACCAGTACCGGGGTATCGGTACCGGAGGGTTTCAGAGGACAGAGTACCGGCATAGCAGACACCGATGCCACTGGTACCGGGATCGGTACCGATGGCAATGCTAGAGCCGGTACCAGCGGAGTAGTCTGTTGCGGTACCATGGGCGTCGATGCCACAAGGAAAGCCGCCAGACTGCGCTCCATGGACAGAATCCTCTGATCCATCGACGCCGCCAATGCTTGGAAGTCAGTACCGGTGGAAGCCACCGGTACCCCAGAGCATGGCACCAGGAGATCTGTCGAGGCCACGCCATCGAGATCATCCTGGAACCCCGATGATGCTGCTTTAGAGGCCGAAGCCTCCCGCCGGGGTAATTTTGCCGGTGCAGAATCCTCGAGGGCAACGCCAGAGGCATCTCGATGCTTAGAAGGAGATCTACCCTTCGAGGACCAGCTGGATTTGTGTTTAGTTACCTGAGATCCATGTGAGGAAGAAGCAGCCCTGGAAGACGTCAATGCCACCAAAGCCGCATCAGAGGGAAACAGGGTACTGAGCTTGGCAGCTCGGTTCTGCCGACCTCTTTTAGACATCATAGAACAGGACATACAATCTGTTATGGAATGGTCAGGACCTAAACATTTTAGACACCAGTCATGGGTGTCGGTGACAGAAATGGTACCGCCACATTTTGTGCACTTCTTAAATCCTGAGGCAGGTTTTTCCATATTAAGGAAAAAAAGTTTTGGGCCTAAGGCCCAAAACGCAAGTGCACCTGAAAAAAAAGTTTTTGTTTTGTTTTTTTTACAAGAAGAAAAGAACAAAGACCGGCGGTACCGGTAGAGCGTCGAAGAAGGCAGACGCAACACAAAAGAAATAAGGAAATTCTTCTGCGGTGACAGGAACATGACCTGCTGGCTCCGCAAAAAAAAGAAGAACTGAGGAGAGACAGTTGGGAAAGGCGGGAAGGCAGCACGCAGGTGCTGTGGGATGCTCCCAAAGGCTTTCTGATTGGACGCTGGGGAGCGTTCCCGCGCAGGCTCTGTCGGTACCGACGAAACCCATATTCCTGCTTGTTCCTGGAGATTAGAAAAAAGCACTAATAACGCATGCAGAAACAGCAGGAAACCCCACACCATGCCAACGGTTGCCAGCAGTCTATCCCAAATTGCGTCCCAGATGGAGAGAATCGGGAGCCCCCAACAAGGACAATGACAAGGTCAATTATTGGAACTCACCCACCGAGAGGCCTAGACAGAAATCCATGCAGGGCTCAGTTCTACTCCCCTGAAACTGTATCTTCTGCTTTCCAGGTACTGTGTTTAAAGTCGCTGCAGGCAGAACCCTCGGAGAGTCTTTTGCAATCTTTGGGAGAGAAAAGAGGGAAGGGGGGGGAGGGAGGGAGGAGGCCATTTGAGGCTGTTGAACTCTTCCCAATCCTGATCATAAGAGTGTGGAGCTGAACCAATTTTCTCTCCTATGGCTACCGAAAAGACTGCAATCTAGTGGAGCTTCCCACATCATGCTCAAGTGAAAGAGTCACTCTCAAGGTGGTCATTCATGAGCATTTAAATCAATCTTTTCCTCTCAATAATCAGATTTTCTTCAGAGTGGATAAAATCTACCTACAATCTTCTGGAGACAAAAAAATACTGAACAGATATCTTATGGCTGAGGCGAATATAGGCATGGGAGTGATGTCATTGAAACCCAGACTTTTCATTGGTTCTTTGTCTCCACCAATGCTGGTAGGGGAACATAAACCACTTGTCTGGACTGGCCTAGTAGGAAGATATGGAAGGGAAGATTGTGGATGGTGGGGTGCTATGAAAGAAGTTGGGAGTATGGGGGGGAGGGGGAGTAGGACCCACCCAGGATGGGCACAAGATCTTGTGTTGCCTCTGAAGTAAGGGGAGGGGGGTTCATGGCTGAAGCTTCGCCTAGAGCAGATGTTCCCAACTCCAGTCCTGGAGAAGCCAAACACCATTCAGGTTTTCAGGCTGTCCCTAATGAATATGCATGAGATGCATTTGAATACAATGGGGGCAGTGCATGCAAATGCATCTCATGCATATTTATTAGGGACAGCCTGAAAACCTGAATGGTGTTTGACCCTCCAAGACTGAAGTTGGGAACCTCTGGCCTAGAGCATTAGATATCCTTGGGCCGGCCCTGAATGGCAAGCTCTTGGTAAAATTGGGATGGGATAGCCACCAAGACTAGGGTTCTCCATTTCTCTGGTATACTGATGTATTCCTGGAAGGGAAACACAGAACAGGATGGCAGAAAAACAGTCCATACGATTTATCTAGTCTGCCCATCCTCACAAGCTGCTCCGCTCTAAAATCCCTTCCTCTCATTCCTTCACTATGTCTGTCCTGAAATTAATATTATTCATGCTTCCAACCATCTCCACTGGAAAACTGTTCCGTGCAATCCACTACCCCTCCCATAAAGAAATATTTCTTTAAATTTCCGAATCCATTCCCTTTCACCTTCAGCCTATTACCCTTCATTCCAGAACCTCCTTTCCATTGAAAGAGACCTACCTTCTATGCATTCTTGATGAGATATTTGAGTGTTTTCAATGTATATCGCCTCTATCCTGTCTTTCTTCCTAGATATTTATGTTTAGATTTTTAAGTCTGTACCCGTATACATATATATATATTTTCTTTGTTTGGCAACTTTTTTATACAGCTGTATCCACCAGTCACAGCAATATACAGGGAAAGCATAGTTACTCACCTGTAACAGGTGTTCCCTAGCGACAGCAGGAACCAGTCCTCACATATGGGGATGTCAGCGCCGATGGAGCCACATGGAAGCATCTCCCCAGCTTTCAAAGAAAGCCTTTGGGAGATGCCACCACACATACATGGTCCACTTCCTGCCCAAGTGTGCCATTTTACTCAGCCAGATGACATAGCTAGAGCCGACAAAAGATGATGGCAAAAATCATACAGCAACTCCAAGGGGAGGAGGGAGGGCTGTGGGGACTGATTCCTGCTGTCCCTGGAGAACATAGGCTTGCAACGGAGCTCGCCATGGCCCTGATGTTGTGCGTCATGACCCGGCACTCTAACAAGAGCCCAGCCTGATCGTGGGCAAAGGCAATGCAGTCCGCCACCCATGTGGACAGGGTCCACTTGGTAACACAGCCTCCCCCAGACGACTGGGGGTCATAGGAAATGAAAAGCTGCAAGGCTTTGCGGTAGCCCCGAGTATGCTGCAGATAGAAGGAGAGGGCCCTCTTACAAGCCAGAGTGTGGAGAATGGCAAATGCCTTGTCAGCATGGGGCCATGGAAAGAAGTGGGGAGCACCACCTCCTGGATAAGGTGGAAGGTGGATACCACCTTTGGAAGGAATTTAGGGTGAGTGCAAAACACAATCTTATACTTGTAGAATCTGGTGTAAGGTGGATAGGCCACCAAAGCCTGAAGCTCGCTAACTGCAGGCAGAGTTGAGCACCACCAGGAAGCTGAACTTCCAGAATAGATAACACAAATGGCAGGTAGCCAGAGGTTCAAAAGGCAGATTGGTGAGCTGCATTAGAACCACGTTGAGATGCCATTCCAACGGCGGGTGGGCAGATGGGAGGCTTAGAGAGCAGCAACCCCTGCATAAATCGGGTAATGAAGGGCTGCACAAAAAGAGGTTTTCCCTCTATGGAGTGATGGTGGGCCGAAAGCGCACTCAGATGCACCCTGATGGGAGTTAGACTTGAGTCCAGTCTGCGAAAGGTGAAGCAAGTTTTCCATATCATGTGCACCTCGCAAGAGAACGGGTCTACCGACTGCTCCACATACCATAATGAGAATCTGTGCCACTTGAAGGCATAGGCCCATCTCGTGGAGTTCTTACAAGAGGCCAGGAGGACTTCCTCCACCTCCCTTGGGAGGTTGAAGGGTGCTAAGGCAAACCGCTCAGCAGCCATGCTGTTAATGATAGGGACCTCAGGTTAGGTTGAAGAAGCGAGCCCTCCTCCTGGGTCAGTAGATCCAGGGCATTCCCCAGAGGGACCAGGAGCTCCATCGAGAGGTGGAGCAACAGGGGGAACCAAGGTTGCCTGGGCCACGAGGATCATGGAGGCCTTGTCCCGCAGAATCTTGAAGAGGATCCAGATGATTAGTGGCATGGGAGGGAAGGCATACAGAAGGTCTTCTGACCACGAGATGAGAAAGGCATCCGCTGCTATCCAAGGTGGATGCGGTTGGAGACAGCAGAAGCGGGGCAGCTGAGCACTGGCTGGGCTGGCAGAGAGGTCCAGACTTGTGGTTCCCCAGAGTTGGAGAAGCCGCTGCGCCATCCTGGAGTCTAGATGCCATTCGTGCAGCTAGAGGACCCTGCTCAGCCTGTCCGCTAGGGCACTGTCTTGGCCCGGAAGGTATACAGCCCTGAGGGGAATTCCCTGACTGATCGTGTATGAGCAGAGGGCTACTGCCTCCTGGCAGAGGTGCTGAGACCCACTGCCCCACTGCTTGTGTTGGTAGAACATAGCAACCTGATTGTCCATTTGGACTAGCACTGACTGGTTCTGCAGATGGTGGTGGAAGGCTTTGATCACCAGAAAAATGGCCTTGAGCTCCAGCAGCTTGATCTGCTGCTGGCTCTCCACAGGGACCAACTGATCTGCATGCGCAGTTCCTCGCAGTGGGCACCCCAGCCCAGTAGGGACACATCTGTGGTAAGGTCCCTCTGAGGGTTTTGGGGTTGGAAGGGCATGTCCTTCTGCAGGTGCTGTGCGCCCCTGCCACCAGTCGAGCGACTCTGCTAGTTGACAGGACACTGAGACCCTGTCCCAGAGCCTGCCCGTCGCTTGTGTCCACTGTAAGAAGAGGCACCACTGAGCTGCCTGCATGTGGAGGTGGGTGTTGGGGACCACACGGACTGTAGAAGCCATGTGGCTTAGTAGGCGGAGCATGGACTGCGCTGACACTGTGTGATGGTGCTGCACCTTGCTGGCCAGGGGGAAGAAGGCCCTGGCCTGGAGTGTGTCCAGACGAGGTCCTATGAGCTCCAGATCCTGTGTTGGAGTGAGGTGCGATTTGGGGTGGTTTATCATGAACCCCAAATACTGCAAGACCTTGATGGTGTGGACCGTGGCTATCCCACAATACTGGAAATACGGGCACTATCAGTCCCGATAGCGATAGCACCAATATCCCTGCATTTGTCTCCTTCCACCCATACTTAGCTGAACAGTTTGAAATTATAATCAAAGGACAACTCAACCACCTCACCTGCTGATCCATGCCCTTCTCACTGGATTAAATCAGCATGTTCCGAATTAAGTCCTCATATATCAAGAATAGCATACCTCTCCTCTAAAGGCCTGGTTCCATCACCACTGAAGACTGCCACCATCAGACCCCTCCTAAAGAATCAGAAATTGGATCCACAAGACCCAAATTCCTATCGTCCCATAGCTAGTCTATCTTTCTTGGCTAAGATATTGGAGAAGACAGTCCAACAGCAGATCCCAGACCACATTGATTCCTACTCTCCTTTGGATCAACAGCATGGGTTCCGCCAACAACATGGGGTTGAAATCTTGCTTATCTCACTTATGAACAACCTAGTTAAAGACATGACCAAAAAACAAGGCTTCATTTTGATCTTCCTAGATATCGCTTCAGCCTTCGACACAGTCTGTCACAACCTCTTACTTTATCAACTTCAGCGAAAGGGCATCAAGAACCTAGCACTTGAGTGGTGTCGCTCCTATCTTACGGACCACCAACAAGTAGTTCACTTAGGTACTCAATCATCATTAAAATACCAGCAAACCCAAGGAGTACCACAGGGCTCCTCCCTATCCGCTTTATTCTTCAATTTATATATTCAACCTATCTGCACGATCATCCAAGCCTTTGGCATACTCTACCATATCTATGCTGATGACGTGCTACTCTATTCCCCATTCTCTACAAGCACCCCTAATTACACAAAAATCACGGAGTGCTCCAACGCAGTTACGGACTAGTTAAATTCCCATAACCTTAAAGTGAACTGCAAAAAGACTGAAGTATTATTCATCTCAAAGGACTCAACCTTCATATCACCAGCTACAATACAACTCAAAAACACAGAGCTGAAAACTAAGCATGAGGTTCGTTATCTAGGGGTTACTTTGGACCAGCACCTGAATTTGGAATCAAACAAACAATATCACCAAGGCTGTCTATCTTAAAACCCACTACCGTCAGCTTAGGCCACTACTTGAACCTACTGACTTCCGATCTGTCTTCCAAGCTCTCACTATGCCTCACTTTGACTACACTAACATCATTCTACACGGCCTTCCTGCCCACACACTCCATCCATTACAAATGGCCATAAATACAGCTGCACGAACCATCTATGGGGTCTCCAAATACGAGCATGTGACACCTCTACTAATGCAGCTTCACTGGCTTCTTATAGCCGGGCGCCTCAAGTATAAAAACCCTCCTGATTGCATTCAAAATACTCCACCAGCTCTCTGCAACTGCCTTAGAAGACTTCCTACACTGGACACCGGACAGCAGAATCAGGAGAACAAACATGGCAAATACCCTTGCCATTCCCACTTTGGCCAGTAAAACCTCCCAATATGCCACGCATAGAGCCTTCACTTTATTTGCACCTCAGCTCTGGAACTCCCTCCCTGCGCCAATTCGTCTTATCACTGACCTATCCACCTTTAGAAAGGCAATAAAAACATCTTTTCCACCTATACTTTGACCATGTCACATAATCCACTATTGCCTCTTCTCTGTCTAGTGCAGACTCCTTCCCCCCACTACTGACTGTAAATAACTTCTGCTTGTAGTCGCTAAAACTATGTTCATTATGTTATGATGACATATTCTGTTTCAGTTTTAATTGTAAGCTCTGTTATCTGTTGCAAGCTCTGTTACCTGCTACTTGTTCAATGTAAACCGGTTCAATTCAAACATCTTCTATGTATTAAGTTGTTATACTGTAAACTGCACCGACCTTAAATAGTGCGGTATATAAAAGCAAATAAATAAATAAAACAAACATTACATGGAATGCGAGTAAATTAACTTTTAACAGGTAATTAGTGGTTACATGTGAACAAGAATAGTGTGATAGTAGGGACGGGCATTAACATTTAACAAAGCAGGTAATAGTTAGAACCATACATCACAACTTGCTCTAATCTGGGGGTAACAGTGAGAGCAGCAGGGAAAATAGTGAGAGCTCTGGAGGACAGGAAGGACTGGTCAGGAGCTAAGTGTCTGATCCAAAAAGTTCCAAGAAGAAGAAATTAGACCATACCTGCTAATTGTCTTTCCTTGAGTTCTCTCTGGGCCAGTACAGGAACTGTAGGGTAGTCAACCTCCTCCAGCAGCTGAGGACTGAATTCTAAAAGTCTTACTGACAACCTATCCAGCTCCCCCTGGTGTCAGAGACTCAGTCAACCACTTCCAAAGCAGCCTGATCTACTACTAAGTGCTCTTAACAACCACTGCACAACCTTCACTCCCGCTATACCGTAACCACCTAAGCTTTAATCCATTGCCTCCCAATTTACCTCTTCTCTTCTTTCTTTTTTTGGTTTTTTTTCAACACTAAGATTGGCTACTACTGCTCGTCCCCCATCACCCCAAAGGGAACCCCACAGACAGTGCCACTCGAAAACAACCGCTTTGACCAGAGCCGAGGTGAGCCCCGTAATCTTAACTATACCTGTTCTGTCCTTTAGGACTACCTTCGGCTACAACAGCATGTCCTTAAAAAAGATCGAGATCTTCTCTCCGTGAATCCCTAACAAAACAACACGGGTGGGCCCTGCACTGCCCGGAGAGAACGCAAGAAAGACAATTAGCAGGTAAGGTCTAATTTCTTCTTCCTCTTCGTCTCTCCGGGCCAGTCCAGGAACTGTAGGGAAGTACCAAAGCAGTACCTACTGTCAGGAAGGTCCCCGGGACTACAAGATACTAGCTATAGTACTAGCTATAGTCCCGGGACTACAAGATAAATGGATCAGATGTGTTTGGAAAAGGGGAAGAAATTTAAAAGAGTATCTCAGCCCCACGGTACTTCCCCCAGTTAATAATACTGGGCAGGAAGGGGGACATAAGAGATGTGGTGAATGTGACGTTTGTGCAGTGATGTCAGAACGGACCCGATTTGCTTATCATGGTCGCAGTTATGATTTGAGGACTAACACTAATTGTGCTTCTGAAGCTGTAGTATATTGTCTCCAATGTCCGTGTAGCATGATATACATAGGCAAGACTCTGCGCTCTTTACGAACCAGAGTACGGGAACATCTTAGCCGTCTTAAATGTCGTAGATTAGAGGCTCCCATTGTAGAACATTGTTTGGCTCAGGGACATACTTTTGAGCAGTTGAGTTGTTTTGCTATAGAGCGTGTATTACATCCACATGGGGGACGCACATTAGATGAAACACTTCTCATGAAGGAACAACAATGGATATATAGGTTAAACACAGTAGCTCCGGAGGGCTTAAATCTGGCAATAGATTGGCAGGTATGTACATGATATACACTGTCCAGGATGATGATAGCGGAAGGCTTTAACAAAGGGGACAGTTAAATTCAATACAGTTGCCTTTGACCTTATGATACAGGGTTGGAGGGGTTTTCATATACAGAACTGTTTAAATACCTATGTATAATGACGGCGAGCTGTTTTTATATCGGAAGGGAGCAAAATTCTTGATAGTTGAATCGAACATAATGAGAGTATAAGGTGGCCCAATGAGTTAATTGGGATTATGGTTGAATGAAGACAATTTCGCGCCGGAAGATAGTAGTAGGGGTTTAAATAGGGGAGGAGAGTTCCACCCCGCATGCGCGGCGTCTCTTTGAGACTTTGGAGTTATTCTTTGACATCAGTATGGGACGTGGGCAGCATCACACATTGTAAGTTTATGTTAAAGTAGAGGGTTTTAAGTGGAATGAGTATTAATAATTTGGTGTGAGGGATAGTTTTTTTAGAGTGTTTGTGTATTTTTAGGTTTGAGGAAGGATCTCCTGAAGAAAACTAGTTTGAAACGCCGGTAAGGCGCCATAGCAGAGCGTCGGGATCCAGTTCACCAGCAGTGTTCTTAAGGCTGTGAATAAGGGCTGCGGTTTTAAGTTAAGTTATATTTTAAAAGTTATACAGCACCTGCATCCATAAAACACCTGATATATAAGAAACACTGGGGTCATTGATGTGAACGACAGCACCGAGTGAAAGGATGCGGGTCCTAAATGAGTGCTTATCGAATCTGAGACCTAGAAACAGTGTTAATATAGCAAGCATTGTAACTCATTCTTGAGTTGGGATTGAGTATGCTTAAGCCACATGCGGAATTCTTCCCTTTTGTCTTCTGGAATAAAAGGGAGGAAAGTGTGCAGCTTTTCTGCCACTTCTTTCAGAAACATACCCATATAAAGGCTATATGAGTTGATTCTGGCAATAAGCATACTGGCCTGGAAGATTTTCCTACCAAAAGCATCCAAGGTCCTGCATTCTCATCCTGGAGGAGCAGAAGAATGTTTCTTTGTACTCTTTATCCTCTTCATAGCTGACTGCACCACAATGGAATGGTGAGGAAGCTGAGTTTTCTGGAACCCAGGACAAGGAGGGACACGATACATAGTGTCCAACCTGCGAGAATGAGGAGAGAGAGTGAGAGGAGTCTCCCATAAATCAATCATGTGTTCCTGAAGAATCTCATGAATTGGTAAGGTGACTGCCTCTTTAGGAGCCTTAGAGTATCCTAAAATATCTAATTTTTTTGCTCTAGGCTCTGATTCAGAGGTTACTGAAATAGAGAGTCCTTTAGCTACTTCTCTTATGAAGTCTTGAAAGGACAAGTCCTCTGGAGGAGACATTCTTCGTTTTGGAGAAGAAAGCTCCTCAGGAAGGGCTATAGATACTTCAGGAGACTCATCTGATGTATCAGAATCATCAGAGGAATCGAAGTATCGCCTGTCAGGGTGCTCTTCTAACGCTCGATACGCGTATCGAGCGGTATCGACATCGGGCGTCCCCGGTACCGGATCGGTACCGAGAAGTAGCCCTGGACAAGGAACCGCAGCAGTCGGTATCCTGGTCGATGTCGATGCAGTCGGTACCGGCATCGGCGCTGGTGCCGATACCGGAGCCGATGCCGACAACAGAGCTCGTTGCGATATCATCGGCGTCGCAGCTTGAATGAAGGACTGTATAGCCTGCTGCATGGACAGAACATTCTGATTCATCGACGCCATGAAAGCCTGGAAGTCGGTACTGGGAGAAAGTGCCGGTACCCCAGAGCAATCTAATAGGTGATCGGTCAAGGCCGTGCCATCGATGTCAACCTGTAACCCCATAGGAGGAGCTTTGGAAGCCGGAGCTTCCCGCCGGGGTTGTTTGGCTGGTGCAGGATCCTCGAGGGCAAGCCCGGAGGCATCTCGATGCTTAGAGGGAGATTTACCCTTCGAGGACCTGCTAGGTTTATGTTTGGTTACCTGAGATCCTTCAGGAGAAGACCTGGAAGATGTCGATGCTACTGCCGGTGCCTCAGCGGGAAACAGCACATGGAGCTTAGCTGCTCGGTTCTGTAACCCCCGTTTAGACATTAGGGAGCAGGACGGACAATCCAGAATGGAGTGTTCAGGACCCAAACATTTAAGACACCATTCATGGGTATCTGTAACAGAAATAGTACCGCTACACTTAGTGCATTTTTTGAACCCGGAGGTTGGTTTTTCCATGGGGAAAATTTTCTTGTGGGCCCTGAGGCCTTAAGAAGAAAAATACACCAAGTCAGGAAAAATATCTATATTTTTTATTTTTTTTAAAGAAAGAAAGAAAAGACCGGCGGTACCGGTCCGCAGTCGGGGAAGGCAGACACGCGACCAAAGAAATAAAATAAAATAAAACTTCTTCAGTGGTGACAGGGCTCGGCCTGCTGGCTCCGCGGCAAAGAAGAACTGAGGAGAGTTGGTTAGGAAAGGCGGGAAGGCAGCGCGCAGGCGCTGTGGGATGCTCCCAAAAGCTTTCCTTTTTTGGGAAGCTGGGGAGCGTTCCCGCGCAGGCTCCGTCGGTACCGACGTACCCATATGTGAAGACTCATTCCTGCTTGTTCCTGGAGATAGACTGCAACCTGACCCTTCAGGGTTCTAAGGCAAAGACCTTTATTCAATCCATCCTGAAGAAAGGCAATCAAGGATGGAAAGTCCAGTGTATTAGGTCCATCCTGATGGTCACAGCACCAATGTTCAAGAAAACATCAGATACACATGCAAGCCAGGTTGGTAGAGCCTTTCATTGTCTTACATGGAAACCACGGCAGGAGAACGGCCCTTACAAGCTAAACACCACCTCTCAAGAGCCAAGCCGTAAGCAATAAGGGAGTTGGTTCGTCCAGAAGAACTGGCCCTTGACATAACAGTCCCTGGCGCGCTGGGGGCAGTCACAGAGGAGGTTCCTTCAGGAGCCATATCAAGTCCCCATGGCCAATCTGACACCACCAGGACAATCCAGCCCAGATATCGCTCTATGTCCTGGAGCACACGACACATGAGCGGCAATGGAGGAAACACATACAGCAGGCACTGCTTTGGCCAGGGCTGAATTAAAATGTCTACATCCTCGGAGCCTGCCTCACTGTGTCGACTGAAGAATCTGTGCGCTTTGGCATTGGACTGGATTACCATCAGATCTATCTTGGGACGAATCCAGAGGCACAAAATCTTCTAAAATGCCCCCTGACTCAGGACCCACTCCCCAGGATTGAGAGAGTAGTGACTGAGGAAATCTGCCTCCACTTTGTCGACTCCAGCGATGTGCCCTTGCTATGAGATGGTTGATGAGTCATGCTAATTCCCAGTTGCTCCAATGGCCCTGAGCTGTTCGGTTCTTGCAATGAACTCTCCAGTCAAATAGGCCTTCTCCTATTGACAGATGCCAGCCTAAGTGATCGTCCAGTGGCACATCCCTCCTTAAATGCTGGGGTTTCTTTCTTTCACTAAAGGAGACTTGACACCACCTCCAACTGGAGGGGAAACCTGGTCTCGAAATCCTGAGATCTTGGTGACCAAGAAAGCAAACACTTCTGTAGCGGCCTCATATGAGTGCTTGCCCAAGGGACCATTTAGATTGATACTGCCAGCAAGCCAAGAAGCTGCAGAAATACAAAAAAAAAAAAAAAACTAGGAGCCTGCTGAGACTGGAAGGTTGCCAGCTGGGCCAACCACCTTTTCACCCTCTCCTCAGGTAGGAAGACCTTGCCTATCCGAATGTCAAACCATACTATCAGGTAGTCCAGCAATTAGGAAGGCTCCCAGTGGCTCTTTCTTCTATTGATCACCCAGCCAAGATTCTCCAGGAACTACACCATAC
Source organism: Ichthyophis bannanicus (assembly GCA_033557465.1). Taxonomy (NCBI): domain Eukaryota; kingdom Metazoa; phylum Chordata; class Amphibia; order Gymnophiona; family Ichthyophiidae; genus Ichthyophis; species Ichthyophis bannanicus. The sequence continues at coordinate 444,540,491 of CM066035.1, read as the reverse complement.
AGGTCAAAACCTGAGATGCTTCTGTCTGCGACATGGCTTGAAGAATGAGCCAATCATCCAGATATGGGTGTACACAGATCCCTTTGGCACCTCAGCGCAGTGGCTGCCACCACCATGAGTTTGAGAACCTCCTTAAGACAGCAGAGAGGTTACAGGGAAAAGCAGAAAATTTAAAATGAGATCCAAGCACGGCAAAACAGAGAAAGCGCAGCCGATCTTCATGGATAGAAATGTGGAAATAAGCTTCAGCTGGATCCAGCAATGTAAGGAACTCTCCATGGTGCACCGCTTGGATCACTGACCACAGAGTCTCTGTACAGAAGTGTAGGGTACGTAGGTGAGCACTGATTCTCTTAATGTCGAAGATTGGCCGAAAGGAAGTCTTTATTCGGCAAAACAAAGTAGATGGCATAGCAGCTCTTGCCCTGCTCAGCAGGGGGAAATGGGACCACCGTCCACAGACAGAGAAACCTTTCCAGCGTGATCTGAATGGCAGCTCTCTTGGCCACCGAGCCACACTGGAAGAGGAAGGCCTCCAGGATAGGCTTTCTGCATTCCACAACACAGCTGTGCTGTATTGTTTTCTAGTACCCAGCAATCCTAGGTGACCCAAGCCCATTCCCAACAGAAAAAGCACAGCCTGCTACCCACTGGATACATCCCAGAATGGACCTCCAACCTGTCATTGTGCTGGATGGAAAGTGGCATTTCTGGAAATGGTAGCATCCTAAAGCCCACGAGCCCTATGAAAGGACAGAGTCCAGGACTGAAAAGCAGAATAAGAAAAGGTGAGCTTTCCTGGGCAGTACCTATTGGAGTCCCGAAAAACACGGGAGTCCAGGTAGCGCGAAACGAGGAAAACAGGGATATGTCACAGAGGAAGACACACTCAAACGCTTCCCAGGCCCCTTCAACATATTCCCAGGAGGCAATGAGGTTTGGACTCACCCAAATCCTTAACCAATTTCTCCAAGTCCTCACTAACAAAAGCTTTCTTTAATGGCAAGTTGGGACAACTGAGACTTGGACGACGTATCTGCCACCCAGTGGTGAAGCCATAGCCAACGTCACATCACTGTCAGAAGAGTAAGGTCTTTAGCCACCAAGCGGACCAGATCATACATGGCAAACAGAAAGGCTGTTGCTGACTTCAAGTGAGGCATGGTATCCTCTGAGGTGAGGGATTGAATCCAGTGGAGAAGAGCTAGAGCCATTAGGCCCACGCACACAGCTAACTGGAGGATAACAGCACAGTTTGAGAACTGATTCCCCAGGAAAGTTCATCATGTGATCCAAAGGGTCCTTTAAGGGCTGTACGTCCCTCCACTGGGATGGTGGTCTCTTTGTGACTGTCGTGACATATGCATCCACTTTAGGTGTGCTGAACAAGGCAGCACAGTCTACTGTGGCACAGCGTAAAGTTTCCTACAAACTCTCAGCCCCTTTACCATAGAGATGGGCAAGTCTCACTCTGAGCAGATCATGCTCTTGATACCCTCCAGAAAAGGAAAGGCTGACGTTGACTTCTGAACCTCTTGCAGGAGGGAAAGGATCTGTGGTCCTTGTTCTGTCATTGAAGGGTCAGTCAAATGTAGAGTGGATGACACTTGGGCAATCAGAGCCATTAGTTCGCCCTTCCTGAATAGGTGGATAATACTGAGTTCATTGTGATCTTCCAAAGGAGAAGAGATCTTGTCCTCCAGGTTGAAATCATCACTCGAGGCATCGGTACTGGACTCTAGGCCTTGGCCAAAGGACAGTTGATCTGAAACTCCAGGCTCTAATCTTCACCAAGATTACTTAGAAGGTGGCGCCTCGGCCTGGCCCCAACTTGCCATTGGCCCCTCTTCCACGCAAGTGAAATGAGATGAAGAGGACTCAGAAGTTCCAGGGTCTGAGTTGCCACGCCAGGATGACCAAGCTTGTGGCAGAAGAGAATTCTGGGGAGGACAACCCAGAGGCTGGAAGATTCCTGCCAGGAACAGGGCCCCCATCCTCGAAGGAGACACTGGCCGTTGGGCGCTTAAGAGAAGGGGGAACAGCCAGAAGAGCAAACGCTCAAACTCAAGGCCTGGCGATCGTATCTTTTAATCTCTGCATCCGCCAACTCCTGCAGCAAAGATAAGGCCAGGGTATCCATGTCCTATCACTGTGAGAGAGGAGACAGACCCTCTAAGGGTGCATCAGAAGTTTCCGTGCAAGAATTGCAGACACCAGAATCCAGCGACGACGTTCTTCACTTTCCACAGATCAGGCACTGCTTCTTAGAAGTAGGCATATGAATCTCAACCGGCACTGACAGCCGGGCAACACAGGCTGAGAATACTGTGACATGTTCTAGGGCTGCGTGAGCAGTAAAGCTTAGTTACTCACCTGTAACAGATGTTCTCCAGGGACAGCAGGAATCAGTCCTCACATATGGGTGACGCTGGCACCAACGGAGCCCTCGTGGAAGTATTCCCCCAGCTTTCAAAGAAAGCCTTTGGGAGATGCCACCTCACATGCGTGGTCCCCCTTCCTGCCCAAGGGAGCTATCTTGCTCAGTCAGATGACATAGCTAAAAGAAAGCAAAAACAAAAGATGGTAAAGGAGCAACTCCAAGGAGATGAAGGAGGGTTGTGAGGCCTGATTCCTGCTGTCCCCGGAGAACATCTGTTACAGGTGAGTAACGACGCTTTCAACGGGAACAAGCAGGAAGTCAGTCCTCACATATGGGACACCCCATCTACAGGCTACCGAAAGTCCATAGCAAAAAAATAGGACTCCGCCGAGGGGAGTTGCAGGCAGCAGCAAATGAGTCCGTGTCCACAGACCACAGTAGGACCCCTGTGTCCGATGAACCAGCACTCCGGTAGCATGAACACAGAAGGGTCAGAGGGTAGGAGTTGCCTAGACCCCAAAAAGGTTAAGGAGCATAGCCTGGCCAAAGGCACTGTCCCGTCAGGACTCTTTCCAGGCAGTAATGGGCTGCGAAGGTATGGACTGAAGACCAGGTGGTGGCCCGGCAGATGTCCACTATCAGGACTGAACGCAAGTTTGCCACCGAAGCTGCCATGGCCCTGACATGGTGCACTGTGACGGGGCCTTCCAGCGGGAGCCTCACCTGCTCATAAGTGAGGCGATACAGTCCGTCACCCAGATGGACAGCCTATGCTTGGTCACCGCCTCCCCCAGCCTACTGGGGTCATAGGAGATGAATAGCTGAGAAGCCTTGCGGTGGCCCTGAGTGCATTGGATATAGAAGAACAAAGCCCTCTTAAAGTCCAAGGTGTGAAGGACTGTCTCCGCCCGACTGGAGTGAGGTCTTGGGAAGAAGGTAGGGAGCACCACTTCCAGGTTAAGATGGAAGGGCGACACTACCTTCGGCAGGAATTTGGGGTGCATGCAAAGCACCACTCTGTTCTTGTAGAACCTGGTATAAGGCGCCTCTGCCACAAGGGCTCAGAGCTCACTAACTCTGCGAGCGGAGGTGAGCGCAACCAGGAAAACCACCTTCCAAGAGAGGTAACAAAGGTAGCTAGAGGCTCAAAGGATGAGTGAGTGAGCTGCCCCAACACTACATTGAGGTCCCATTCGGTTGCCAGAGGGCAAACTGGGGGCTTCAATAAGAGCAGGCTCCGAAGAAAACAGGTCATCAACAGTTGGACAGAGAGGGGCTTACCATCCACTGGATGGTGGTGCGTCGCCAGGGCACTAAGGTGCACCCGGACGGAATTAGACTTGAGCCCAGACTGAGAAAGATGGAGAAGGTACTGTAACACGAGAGCCACCGGGCAGGAGAAAGGATCAGACCCATGTTGGGCACACTAAGCAGAGAATCTGGGCCATTTGAGGGCATACGCCTTCCAAGTAGAGGCCTTGTGAGAGACCAGCAGAATGTTCTCCACATCAACCGGATGGTTGAGAGGGGCCAGAGTCACGCTGTCAGCGAGAGGGACCTGAGGTTGGGGTGCAGGAGAGAGCCCCCCCCCCCCTCCTGAGACAGGAGACCCAGGGCGGTCCCTAGGGGGATGGGGACCTCCACCGCCAACCTCAGAAGCAGCGGGAACCACAGCTGCCTGGGCCACCGAGGAGCTATCAGGATAAGCAAGGCCCTGTTGCGGAGGGTCCCAAACAAGGTCTTGGTGATCAACGGTGTCGGAGGGAAGGCATACATGAGACCAGGAGACGTGTCCACTGCCACCCTGGAGGGGTAGGCCTGCCGGGGAGCAGAAATGGGGCAACTGAAAGTTGTCTGAACTGCCAAACAGGTCCATCATGGGTTCCCCCCAGAGTCGAAAAAGCAGACTGGCTACTCTGGGGTCCAGCTGCCACTCATGCGGCCGGAGAACTCTGCTGGGTCTGTCGGCCAGCAGGTTGTCTTCACCTGGCAGATACACTGCCTACAGGAGGATACCCTACTGGATTGCGCACAAGCAGAGGACCAGTGCCTCCTGACAAAGGGTACAAAACCCTGTGCCCCCCCTGTTTGTTCACGTAGAACATCGCCACCTGGTTGTCTGTCTGGACCAGCACCGCTTGGTGACATAGGTCATGATGGAAGACCCTCAGGGCAAGGTGTACGGCCCGGTGCTCCAGGAGGTTGATCTGCTGGGAGCTCAGTGGGCTCCCCAGCCGAGCAGGGAGGAGTTTGTGGTGAGGACCCTCGAGTGACTTGGGGCCTGAAAAGGCATGTCCGTTTTGAGATGCCAGGGCAACTGTCACCAGGCTAGAGAGTCTGGCAACTGGCGGGTCACAGGCGCCTGAAGGTGTTCCTTCATGGCTGCCAAATCAGAATGCATTGGGGCCTGAGCAGCTTCAACTAATGTTTCCAGCATCTCCACAGGGGTATTGTCCAGGAGTATGGTCAGTGCCCCTTCAAGACTATGGAGGTCGATTCCTCTCTCTGGGGCACCTTGGCAGGCCATTTGCGGCCATCACTCTTGACATCGCGTCGGGAAGGGCTCTGATGCCAGTGCACATGGGGCTTTTGCCCGGGGCTCAGAAGGGTCCCCTTTCGATGTCGATAGAGTTGAGGTGGTCTTCAATTTGATGCAGAAACCGACCATTGATTGGCGCTTGATGGGCCGTCGGCTCTGATTGAGGATGGTGAGGATGTCATTCCTGCTTCCGCAGAGAGAAAAGGATCTTTGCCGGGAGTACTGGAAAAAAATCCTTGCATTTCTTTGCTTTTCCCATTGCTGAACACACTGCTACTGAATGGTATTCTCCTCTGGGCTTATTAAAATAGGGAGCAGGTTGAACCTTTTATTGTGTATTAATTCTCTTGAAGACTGGAAAGAAGAGAAATCAGATTTTAACAAGGCTTTAATCTAGAGATCCAAAAGTAATCTGCATAAGGTGACCGCTGCAACCTCTTTAGATGCTCCTAAATATTTTGAGAAACCAACACAAGTTAGTTCTTATTTCTGTTCTTTGTTGGATGATGAGCAATATTTCCTTTGTTAATGTAAGAAGAAATTTAGGGTATGTAATGTCCTCATGCAGAGTTGTATTACCTTATGGTAGAGGTGAAGAGTCAGATGATACTCCTTTTTCATTTGTCTTGGAGATTCTCAAAGATGAGGATCTACTGAATCCTCTGATATAACACATCCAGAAATTGCTGGAAACATACATAGAAGACTCACCTTCTAATTCAGGATGACTAACAGACAACACAGACTCTACTTGATACAGAGCAGGTTCTCATGGATTGAGCTGGAGCAATCTGAGGTTAAGTAAGGAGATTATGAGGTATCCTGATTTGGCATCTTTCTACCAGAATCACAAAAATTATCCTAAAATAGATCATGCTAGTTTAAGCAGATGATTAAGTATCAGTATGAACAAATATGGTAAGCAATGCTTAGTCTGCTTCAGTTACTACCACCTTTGGTAAAACCTTCCTCTGCTTCTCTGCTGATAATAATTGAGTGGTTATTTAAATTTAAATTCACATATTTATAAACCTACCTTTTTAATAAAATCATCGCTCCCCTTTTAATAAACTATCATTGGTTCCCTGTCAAATTCAGAATACAATACAAATTGCTCAGTAAGGTCCACCATGCACTCCATTCCGGTTCGTTCTGTTATCTCTCTCAGATTCTCTACTGTTACATCGTCCATACTGAGCCCTTTGAGATATCCACGCTAACCGTCTCCATCTCCCATCTACTACTCAGGCTCACTTAAATTCCATATGTACTTCTGCTTTCTATTTCATTGCACCTGCCTTCTGGAATTCCCTTCCCTCTGCCCTCAGACTCAAATCTTCCTACATTAGGTTCAAATCTCTGCTGAAGACCCATCTGTTCAACAATGCTTTCGACCTGTCTGCTTCTTGATTAATTTTCATTATTGCATGCCCTTGTGTCTTTCCCCTTTTTCCTTGTATGCCTCCCCCTTTCCTCCCCCTCCCATTTCTCTGCATGAATGATTATCTCCCTAGGCTCTCCTATTATGATATGGCATTCCGCTCTATCTTTTTACATCATATTTTAATTGGTCTTAACTTTGTACACCACCCTAGGTCTATTGTTAAGGGCGGTCAAGCAAATGCTAATAAACATCCATGCAAAGTAAATGAATAAACTATAAAAAAAATCATATAATATGAATATAAAATACAATATATTAAAAACATATTAAAGTAATTAAAACAAAATAAAATGTCTGAACTCTTTGGGAAGAAGATATCCTCCTATAACAATATCCCCCCAATTCTTCTAAAGTTTGTCGGAGCTAGCCCAATGTGACTGAGCGACTGGTCTGGCATCTGTGCCAAAAGCACAGCATTCAATATTTGCTTCCAAATTTTAGGACAGAATATTTCTACCAAGACATCAGCATGGAGATTCTGCACTTAAGAGTCTGGTGTGGAGGATCCTCACCAAAATGTTTAACTGTCACTGTGTTTAGGGTTTGACACCAGTGCTGTGGAGAGAGCTCTTTGCTGGCTGTCCTCCCAGAACATGACCAGAATAGAAAAACCACTGTCTGAGGAACAGATACCATTAGAAACTACTGTGAATCAGTGACATCTTCTTTATGGCAATCTTTTGATGATGATCCGCCCGTTTTAGCCTCCTAATGGCGTGAAGCCTTGGCAACATCCTAACAGAGCTGTAACAATTGTCCTCATCAGGGATCAGCCCAAGACAGAACAGGCAAATCGTTTTTATGCCCATTTTACTATTAAAAATATACTATACTATTTGAAACCTTGCTTGCCCTTGAATATCCCCCAGAGGTAAACAAAATTAAAATTAAGAAAAAAATATTAGGCAGGAAAAAGAAAAAATAATTTAGTTATTAACTCAAAGAGATGAGAGTTATCTGAAATACGCCCATTCAGCAGAGCAGAAAAGAGCTAACAGATGTGCTTTTTGTCATACGGAAATATACCCACTTGTTCAGCTCAGAGAGCTACTTGTTAGAGAAAATTTGCGCATGCTACAGCTTAAACTCAATTGACAGTTTTGATTTCCAGTACATAATGAGAGTTTGAATTTTCAAATACCTGTAGTGTTTCTCTGGAAACATATGCAATCTGCTGTTCAGAAAGGGGTCCTGTCACTGTAAGAAAAACAGAAACTTAATTATCTGCACTAATACAAAAATAAAAAATGTACTGGTAGAATTTTCATGTAGCAACTACTGGTACTATAAAAATTTAGTTTGTTCTTTAAAAGACAAACATAGTGGGGCTTATATTCAAAGAATTTATGTTAACAGGGTTTTTTCCTCTAAATTGACCTCTCTGAAATTTACTAGGGTCAAGCTTATCACTGATTTTTAGCACTAGGTTCAAATCTAGGCAAATGAATAGCAGGCCTAAATTTACAAGAGAATTACTTTTAAGCTCCTCAATTAAGATGAATTTTTCAGTTGAAAATTCAAGCACATGTTTACTAGAAGATAACATGCATTAAAAAAACGTTGAAGTATGCTCAGTACTGCTGCACCCATGAAAATAAATGGGGCATGATAGCATTTAGCATACGATAACCTTTAGTAAACATGCCCATAAGACTCATGTTTGACTGAAAATAGTGCACAAATTTAGGCGTCTAACTTAGGAGCTCAGTCGTCATCGTCGTCGTCGTCCCCAGTATCAAGGCTAGAATATATATTTTGTCATCTTTAAAATGCTTTCACTAGATACGAATTTAAGAATGGGACAACTAATTCTAAAATAAACACTAAGAAATTGCTAGAGATGTTTCACATTTTAAGCACACAAGCTACACACATCGACTCTTTGTTTTCTAAAAATTCCATTACTTAAATGCTTATCTCAAACAATTTGATTACCTAATTCTTCCCATTCAACCCCTTTGTCTCTCTTCACCTATAAGATATACAAAAGTACATGTATACTAAAGGTTAGAGTGACATTGAGTGCTGCCATGGCTCATTTTATTCCTATGAGAACAGAAGCATTTAGTATGCACTAACATCCATTAGCACATCCTAACCTTTAGTAAACATGCCCCAGAGTTCATTAGCTTTTCCTGTTAAAGACAGATGTATGGCAGTTCATTAAACATCTGCATAAACTGGTACTATCTAGCAAATTACAGATGTTATTGAGGACAACGCAATAAAGCAGTTACTTACCTGTAACAGGTGATCTCTGGGAACAGCAGGAATAAGTCTTCACATATGGGTACGTCGGTACCGACGGAGTCTGCGCGGGAACGCTTCCCAGCGTCCAATCAAGAGCTTTTGGAAGCATCCCAGCACGCCTGCGTGCTGCCTTTCCGCCTTTCCCAACTGCCTCTCCTCAGTTAAGTTTTAAAGCTGAGACAAAGAGAGAGAGAGAGAGAGAGAGAGGAAAGGAAAGACAGATAGAGATACAACTCCTGGGGAGGTGGGAGGGTTGTGAAGACTTATTCCTGCTGTTCCCAGAGATCACCTGTTACAGGTAAGTAACTGTGCTATCTCCAGGAACAAGCAGGAATGAGTCTTCACATATGGGGACTCCCAAGCTGAGATGCCTGGAGTCCCAGCATGTCATAGGCTGGACATGCTATCTCCCAGAACACCAGGCATCCTGAGGATGGAGAGTAGGAGTTGAAGAAAGAAGGATGCTGTGGAACAGCTAACCTAGCATAGGACTGCAGAGAAGGAGTTCATGTGTGGATGATGATGGTCATCAATAATATTGCAAAGGATATTGCAATATGGACCTCCCCTGACAGGATTTCACAGAAGCATGGAGGTTCATGGATCTACTGGGAAACCTAGTAGAGGAACCTTGAAGAGGACCTCACTGTAAGTGGAGGTAATAATCCTGTAGGAAAACCAGTGGAGGTCAGAATCTTGAAAGGTAATAGGTAACCCCAGTAGCGAAACTGGGGTAGTCCAAAAACAGTGGGCCTTCAGCGGAAGGCTTTATGACAAAAACCCTAGCTCTTTTGGTGGCAGAATGAGTCACTCTTAGGAGCAAAAGAGAAGGCTAACCGATTTGGATAAACAGGCACAGTCCTTGTAGGGAGAAAGGGTGCGGGAACTCCTTGTAAACCAAAAAGAGAGGACAAATGCCTGAGGCGTTAAAGCCTGTGATTAACTGAAGATCCACAATGTCTCTCCTAACTGGGGTAAGCTAGGAGAGATATTGGTCACGGAGAGCTTCAGAGGTACCTAAGCCGTTAGGTTATGGTATACAAATTGTTGACTACCACAGGAGTGGTTGTGTGTGTAGAACCCCAAACCTGCTAGATAGCATAGGTATGGGTAGAGCCCCTCTGTCAGAATCATATAGAGAGAGAGAGAGAGAGAGATAGATAGATAGATAGGACAGACATATAAGGATATATCTATAGTGAGATATGGCAGGGCATAAAATACACACAAAAAATAAATATGGATATGTAGGCCTACATATGGGTGTCTGCAATTAAACAGACAGAAATATGCCTACAGTACAGTGATCACATAGGATATGTGGAGAGGAAAGATTCATCTAACAAGGAGGTGGAACCTACTTGAGAAGACATATAGAGAATCTATTCCTCCTGGTCATGATCTGCAAGCATGCTAGTTAGTGAAAAATAACCAGGACTGTTACGTGAAAAACAAAGGACAATGTCAATGTGCAGCTAGCAAGTCCCGAGTCTTCCAGGACTCTAGCATGGTAAGTAGACAGAAGACGCCTAGAGATGAGATACCATGTTGACCTGCTTAAGGGCAAAGGTATCATGCGTTCTTACCATGAGGACGAGCATATCCCCGATTAGGAAAACTATGGACCGAAGCAGGGAAATGGCAAGTCCTTGAGCTTTCACGTAAGAGAAGGCCTATGTCCTTTATATCAAAAAAGGAGATAGTAAAAGAAGGGAGAACCTTCTAGTCATGGGAGACATGACTGAAAAGCCTTTTCTAAGCAGCTAGGATAGCTGTTGGAGAAAAAAAACCCCATGCTCTCTAGCAAGGGCCCATAGTGGAAAGCTTCTCTGTAGATTGCAGAGAGCATGATGCAGGAGAATGAGGAGATAGAACTGGCTGTTAGAGAGCCAGTATCTCTGCCAACTATGCTGCCAAAGTCAGGAAAAAAGATGGCAGAATAGAAGACAATCTAGAAAGCTTGTAGTGAGATGATCTCCAAGAGAGGCGAAACACTGACTTGGAGCCACTACTAAGACTAGACAGAATGTTAGTGGAGGACAATCTGGTTGTTTGTGGACAAGAACCAGTGGTCCAAACATTGAAGCTCCTGCATAGGCAGCTGTTAGCAAGACAGCAGAAAGAATCTTACTGTTCAAAAACAGAAAGAACAGACAGAACAGGAGTAGGAAACTCTTGACATGTCTGATAAGCTGCCCCAAAGCAAGATTGAGCAGAGGAGGTAAACTCCGCACTGGAAAGTGAGAAAAGTAGAGAGGCTGAAGAAAAAGCCTCCCAGTAAGTAATTCCCTCTTACAGGGGAAAAACTTGGTAAGCGGGTGAAGAGAATGGAGCTGAAGACGACTTACGAAGTAGGAAGTCTATAGAAAGGAAAGATACATGCTGGCACAGGAACTACCATTTGATAGTGGTTAGACCTCTTTTCTTAGCAGGAAAAAGAGGAGAAACCTGTGACCTATAGGCATGAATATCCTGACAGCTCATAGAAATATAGAAAAAATGGATATCTTTTGGAAAGGGATCCATGTGTAGGGGTTAGAATGAAGCGGTGGATTGCTTCCATTGAGAAGAAGCAACTGTAGATGCTAACTCCAAGAGTCACAAGCATCTGATGATGATTGATCAGAAACCCTGCAGATGCTGGGTTTGCTGAGCCTGGTGAGAGGTTGGAATCTTCAGACCAGGACGATGCCTCCCCTGTTGGGGAACATTTGTATGATGGGCAAGTGATGAATAAAACCTTCTTCTCCTGTGGGAAGAAAGTTTGGTAGGAGATTTCCTACCTAGTGGGACAGAAGTAGGTGTAGAACAAACCTTAGGAACAGGTAAATCAGTGGATAACTGAGTAACCTGACATAAAGACTCCTTGTTAAAAAGATTTTCTCCAGTGCAAGGAGTATGTCCCAGACGTTGTTGTGCCCATTTGTCCAAGTCTGAAGATTGGACCCAGGCTCTATGTCGTGCCCCTATAGCAATAGCAGAAGTTCTGCTAACAGATTCAAAAGAGTCTAGGGAAGCACGAGAAAGAAACCAAGAAATAGTCTGGATATGCTTAAGCAGTGAAGAATAGTCTTTACTCCTAGAATCTGGAAGGAAAGGAGTCAAAAGATGTAACTGCTTGGTGACCTCCTCAAGAGAAAGACTCATATAAAAAATATATGAGAGAATTCTTGCAGAAAGCATAGATGTGAGAGGTTTGACGTCCAAAGGCATCTAGTGTCTTAGACTCACGACCTGGCGGATAAGAAGAGTGCTTTTTCTTACTCTTTACCCACCTCATTGCTGATTCCATTACTATGGAATGATGAGGAAGTTGAGTCTTTTGAAACCCTGGAGAGGGGGGCACCTGATATAAAAGATCAGTTGCCCTGGGGGGTGGGGTACCCTTAAAGGTGTTTCCCACATTCCTAGAAGGAGATCCTGCAAGGAATGATGCAAAGGAAGCATTATGTTGTCCTTTGCTTTGGCAGAAACAGAGCCTTGTGCAGGATCATGTCCTGGAATAGGAATGGCAAGAGATCTTGCTATATCCCGGAGGAAACTCTGAAAAGAGGGATCCCAAACAGGAATTTCCCCTGGACAGGGTAGATCTAAAGAGCTAGCCTGAGCATCCACAGAGTTATCCAAATATATAGGAATAGAAGATCCTGCAGAGTGCAGTGTGGAGTGCTTAAAAGATGGTTGCTGGTACTGGCTGTCAGGAGCAGCCCCCATCCTTACCACATTGTCCATGCCAGGTATCGACTCCAAGCTTGGTATAGAATGGAGTGATCCTGTTGAAAAAAGCATGGCAGGAATTGGCGACGATGCTACTGTGGGTACCGGTATCGATGCTGATACCGGTACCGATGTCGGAGTCGAAATCGACAAAGACATCGGAGCAGTCATCGGTGACAGTTCAATCGGTACCGAGGTAACCGAAAACCTCCGGTTGCTATCCTCGGTACCTAAGCACCGGTATCGATCGGTGTCGGTACCAAAATCTATTGGTACCCAGTCTTCTAGACTAGAGATCGATTCCAAACTCGGTATCGAGGGCAAAGAGCCTGATAAGCGAAGCATGGAAGGCACCGACCGTGAAGGTAATGAGTACATCGGTACTAACTTGGGTACCGTGTCTGATACCGGTGAAGGAAGGGGAACCGGTGGCAACTCAATCGGCATCGGGGGAACCGAGAGTTGCGGATCCGAATCATCGGAACCGAGCCTTCAGTACCGTCGAGAGCCAGTACCAAGGCGAGTCGGTACCCAGTCCTCCAGACTGGAGATCGATTCCAGACTCGGCATCGAAGGAAGCGAGGCTATCGATGCACATCTGGAGGGTATCGACGTCGGTTGGAGTATTGGTGTTGGTACCGATAATGGAAAGTCAATCTGGAGGGTATTCACCGGTCCCGAAGGTACCGAGGACGCCAGATGACGATCTCTGGTGAGGAGTGTTTCATCCAACACCAGTGCCGATGCCGGGGTATCGGTACCGCTCGAAGCGGATGCCACCACCGTACACGGCTTAGGTATGTTCTGTGGGGGGTGAACCCCAGGAACAACCTGAAACCCCTTATAGGCTTTGGAGGCCGAAGACTCCCGCCGGGGTTTTGAAGCCAGTGGGCCCTCGAGGGCAAGGCCGGAGCCGTCTACATGCTGCGCATGAGACCTACCACTCGAGGACTGGCTAGTCTTAACAGACTGTCTGTGGGTTACCTGATCCTGTGTGGACAAAGAAGGGGACGGTGCCCCGAAGTTGGAGGGCAACCGTGTATCGATGGAGCCTCGATGTTGAAAACTTCTTCTTACCAAATTGTTGTCAGGAACCAAGCAGGTTAGACACCGACTTAGAGGGTCTAAAAATAAAGTTGTACCGCCACAGTCTGAACATTTCTTGGAGAAAGTGTCTGGCGGTTCCATGAAGGAAAAAAGAGAAGGCCTAAAAGGCCTAAGAGACCATGGGACACTATGGAGAAAAAATATCCCGTGGAAAAGGAAAAAATTTTCAAGGCAAGAAAAGAAAACACCGGCGGTACCAGTGGCGTTGGGAAGACAGCCGCGACCACAAGAAAACTAAAAACTAAAAACAAGAATTTTCTGCGGTGACAGGAGGACGTCCTGCCGGCTCCGCGGAAAAACGAAAACTGAGGAGAGCCAGTTGGGAAAGGCGGGAAGGCAGCACGCAGGCGTGCTGGGATGCTTCCAAAAGCTCTTGGACGCTGGGAAGCATTCCCGCGCAGACTTTGTCGGTACCGACGTACCCATATGTGAAGACTCATTCCTGCTTGTTCCTGGAGATTTTACTTTACTCCTTCTAAAAGATGATAGGTGATATTTTTTTCTAATGCAAAGTCAGCTCCTTATGGCTCAGAATATTTAAGCAGACACAGCTGTACCTAGAAACAGCAGCACAGAGAAGGGCAACTGAAATGATAAAGGGGATGAACACCCCCTTCCCCCATAAAGAAAGGCTAAAGATAGTAGGACTCTTAGCTGGGAAAAGAGAACTTTGGAGAGGGGATATGACAGAGGTGTATAAAATCATGAGTGGGGCAGAATGGATAAACCGGGAACAGTTGTTTACCCTATCAAAGAGTACTAAGATCTGAGGAAACTCCATGAAAGTAATAGGCAGCAGATTTTAAACAGATCAGGAAAAGTATTTGGATTTTAATTTTATATGTCACTATTTGCCTTTCCAAATCCAAGCTCACGATGAGTTACAATCAAGTATGCTGAGTAGTTCCCTGCCCCAGAAGGCTTACAGTCTAAGCTTGTATCTGAGGCTACAAGAAATGTCTATGAAGAGGCAGGATTTTAACCTTCCCTCCTTCTCAGCCTACTGCTCCTCTAACTCAACATAACAGAGAATTAAGCTGTGAAATTAGCTGGAGGAGGATATGGTCGAGGCAGTCAACACAGTTAAGTTTTAAAATAAAGTTTTGTGTCATTTTTACATTCTCCTAACCCTGTTTACATATGATCAACAATATATCAATTCTAATAAAAATACTATTAATAATATATAATACAATTAAAAAAGAAAAGCACATGTGGTAAAAATAGGTAAGAGTAAAATATAAATAGAAACAATGTAATTATAAACACTACGAGGAGAATTATAGAAAGAATGTCCAAGTGCAATCTGAAACGTCTAAACCAGAACATCTGGGAAAAGAAGTAGGCATGTCCAAGCGCAGACATGATTTCACAAATGTGGATGTCCCCAATATGAATGTCTGTGTGGGTGTCCACATAGATAACCCTTGAATAGTATTTCAGAACCTAGAAGTTTAGGAAAAAGCCTAATGGTTAAGAATACTGGGCTAGGAACAGGGAAGCCAGGGTTCAAATTGCATTGCTACTATTTTGGCTGTCTCCCCTCTATAAGATCCATGAGTTGAGCTAGTACAAGCTTCTCTAGCATCTTCTAACACTTACAGTTGAGAGGACAATAATGCATCAAATCATCTCCCTGCCTGGAATTCCCCCCTCCACCCCCAGCATGGGGGTACCTACTGCCTTTTTTTTTTTTTTTTTTAAAGCAGCACGAACTATACCTACAATTAACAACTCATTAATCAGGTGTGTCCAAAAGGCAGAAACATACTGGATTATTCCCTTAAAAAACGGACAGAGGTAGTTTATTTTAGATGACAAGCTGACAACTACTGCTCCGAATCTTTTTCTACCTCCATCCTAGGACCTGGCAACTGCTGCAATCTCCTGCTCTAAAGCATCACCAATTTGATCTAAGATACCATCCTACATACCTTTAGCTTCTTCTGAGTGGGTATTAGGTGACTTTGCAAACATGCCTACCCCTCCGTTAATTCTCAGACATTCCATCTTCTTTGCAAAGTGATTCACAATATCAATATTCTTAAATGTCAACGAACAATGACGACTTCTACCCTTTTGGCCCAGAAATGTATTTACTAATCAATGCAAAATATTGAACTTAATTTTCAACAAATGCAGTTTCACATTAATAAATTTATGCTTTACAGATTTTACCTGTCTATGATATTAACCACTCTGCACCATAAAATGCTCCAGGACAAAGGGATCTCCATCTGGTCTCTTGCCATCTCATCTAGAAGGGACACATTTGCTTCCACAACAAATGGAGGCCCAAGCAATACCATTTCCTTACCATGCTGCACCTTACCCTTATGCATCCCTTAATTTAATTTCCTCTTTGGCCATTTGACCAGATTCTTTTTAACATCTTTGTTAGTGATATAGTGGAAGGGCTGTCGGGTAAGGTATGCCTCTTTGCGGATGATACCAAAATCTGCAATAGAGTAGACACCCAGGAAGGTGTAGATAACATGAGGAGGGATCTAGCTAAGCTTGAAGAATGGTCTAGAATTTGGCAGCTGAAATTTAATGTTAAAAAATGTAAGGTCATGCATTTGGGCTGCAGCAATCCAAGGGAGCAATACAGTATAGGAGGTGAAGTACTTTTGTCCACTAAAGAAGAGCGGGACCTAGGCGTGGTTGTATCTGATGATCTTAAAGTAGCTAAACAGGTAGAAAAGGCGACGGCAAAAGCTAGAAAGATGCTTGGGTGCATACGGAGAGGAATGGCTAGCAGAAAGAAGGAGGTGATAATGCCTCTGTATAAGTCTTTGGTGCGACCTCATTTGGAGTATAGTGTGCAATTCTGGAGACCGCACCTTCAAAAGGATGTGAACAGGATGGAGTCGGTGCAGAGGGTGGCTACTAAAATGATTAGTGGGCTTCATTATAAAGCATATGAGGACAGACTTAAGGATCTTTATATGTACACCTTAGAGGAAAGGCGGGATAGAGATGATATGATTGAGATGTTTAAATACCTCCGTGGCATAAATGTTCAGGGAGAGAGCCTCTTTCAATTGAAAGCAAGTTCTGCTACGAGGGGACATGAGATGAGGGTGAAGGGAGATAGATTCATGAGTGATATGCGGAAATATTTCTTTACGGAAAGAGTAGTGGATCCATGGAATAGTCTCCCAGTGGAGGTGGTAGAGATGAGGACAGTAACTGAATTCAAAAAAGCATGGGACCAACACAGAGGATCTCTAAAGGTAAAAAGTGGACTGTTGTAGTTGTTGATATGGAAGGACAGACTAGATAGGCCATGTGGTCTTTTTCTGTCATCATGTTTCTATGACCCACTATACCTTGCTAATTGGCATCCCTTCTTCCACTGACTGAGAAGATGGGAACTAAAGCCTCACACCTAGTCCCTAGAAACTCCCACTGATTTTTTTTTTAAGATGTATGTATGTTTGCATCTGAATCTGGATTTTTTGGTCATAACTTCACCACGCTTCAGATCAAATTCTATCAAAAATGCTCAGACCATGAAACAGGGACACCCTACTGACCTTCCATTTCTCTACGTCTAACATTTGCAAAAATCACGTCCACTATCTGCTCAAAAATCAGGCTTCCAAAATTATCTAAAAAGGCCTGCTCTCATCCTAAAAATGGACTATTTACTGGAATGTTAAAAATAAAAAAAAATGAACTCCATTTTGCAATCAAGATTGAAAGGGCAGAGAGCCCAGTTATCAACATGTCTCAAAGTGTTACAAATCAATAAAAAATGCATCTGAACAGGTAAAAACATGCACTGGCTTTGTATCTCCACTATCTAAAAAGGACATAACTAATCTTTTATCAAAAGTCATCCCTACTCTTCCACCCCTCCAATTAGCTCTTGCCACATGCATTGCCCATTGGACATAGCGTTTGCAAGATTATCCCCAATCTATATCTCTGTAATGAAAAATAGGTGAAAACCACCATCTGCAATACAATCATGTAACAGCAGTAATGGTGTTTTACTTACCAAATAATGTCCTTTCCTAGAGCCCTGCTAAACCAGTCCAGATGAATGGATTGTGTCCCCGTACCAGCAGATGTGGAGACAGAGGAAGCTTCCAAAAACCTCTTATGACATCACACCATATCAACCAGAATCCCTAGAGAGCCTTCAGTATTCGTATCAAAGCATAAGATAAGGAACTTCAGACCTCAAACAACCTCAGTGAAGGTAACCAAGTTTAACAGAATAATCATCAATTTTGCACAGGATCAGCATCAACAAAAGACGTTTTAGAAGGGTATGAACTTGCAAAGTTAATCACAGAAAACAGCAGACCAAGCAGTTATCCAGGACAGATCATGGACTGGTCTAGGAGGACTCAAGGAAAGGATATTCATTATCTGGTAAGTAAAATGTCACCTTCCATATTGTCCTCCAAGACCAGTCCACTCAACGTGTAATCAAACTCTGGAATTCATTACTGGAGGATGTAGTAAAAAGGTTTGGATAAGTTCCTTGAGGAAAGGTCCAAAACCATTATTAAAGAGGACCCGGGTAAACCACCACTTGCCCCAAAACAAGCATTATGGAGCCTGTGTGTCTTTTTGGGAAACTGCTCGGTACTTGTGACCTCGATTGGCCACTGTTGGCAACAGGATACTGGGCTTGATGGACCTTGGCCTGACCTAGTATGGCATTTCTTATGTTCTTAAGCGGGACATATGAAATCTATGACTCCACTGGGCAGGAAAGTAGACAGAGATGCTTTTAACACCTCTGAGACTAAGGCCATGTTTATCCGAGTGTGGTCATCCAAGCAGTAATGCTTGACCGAAAGTGGAAAGTGATGCCCACAATGCCACCCGACAAGCATCTGAGGGGGGCTACCAAGCTATGCTATGCCATGCCCATGAGGACGTTTGTGCCAAAGTGGAATGCATACACAAACCCTCCAGAAAGAGTAGTTACTCACCTGTAACAGGTGTTCTCCAGGAGCAGCAGGAATCAGTCCTCACTTATGGGTGACGTCGGCGCCGACGGAGCCCTCGCGGAGCAATTTTCCCCAGCTTTAGAAGAAAGCCTTTGGGAATTGCAGCGCGCATGCGCAGTCCACTTCCCGCCCAAGGATGCCATCTTGCTCAGTCTGATGACATAGCGAAGAGACGGCAAAAAGTTAGCAAAAACATATAATAAGAGTGACTGCAACTCCAAGGGGAGGAGGGAGGGTAGTGAGGACTGATTCCTGCTGCTCCTGGAGAACACCTGTTACAGGTGAGTAACTACTCTTTCTCCAGGACCAAGCAGGAAGTCAGTCCTCACTTATGGGACTCCCGAGCTCAAGGCTACCGGAGACCTCAACCGAAAAAATGAGCTCCCTCAAGCTCAACAGTACAGAAGGAAGGATCTTCTCTGAATACGAATCCGGCCGGTAGCCCAAGACCAGGGCCGGAGGGTAGGAGTTGCTTAGACCTCAAAGAGATTGTGGAGGACTGCCTGTCCGAAAGCACTGTCCCTGCGGGACTCCCTCTCCAGGCATAATGAGCCGCAAAGGTCTGGCTTGAAGACCAAGTAGCGGCCCGGCAGATGTCAGCCAACGGAACAGAGCGGAGGTGAGCCACTGACGCAGCCTTCGCCCTGACACGGTGAGCCGTGACTCGACTCTCTAAGGAGAGGCCGGCTGCCCCATAAGCCCAGGCGATACAGTCAGCTACCCAGATGGACAAAGTACGCTTAGAGACGGGTACCCCCAACCGATTGGGGTCAAAAGATACGAAAAGCTGGACAGCTTTTCGATGCTCTCACGTACGGTCAAGGTAGAAGGACAAGGCTCTTCTACAGTCCAGGGTATGCAGGACAGTTTCAGCTCGGCTGGTATGCGGCCTGGGAAAGAAGGTCGGAAGAACCACCTCTTGATTGATGTGAAAAGAGGAGACCACCTTTGGAAGAAACTTAGGGTGAGTCCGTAAGACCACCCTATTCTTGTAGAACCTAGTGTATGGGGGCTCCGACACTAGGGCCTGTAGTTCACTAACGCACCTAGCGGAGGTAAGGGCTACCAAGAAGAGGGTTTTCCAGGAGAGGAAACGCAGAGGGCAGGTAGCCATGGGTTCAAAAGGCGGACAGGTAAGCCTTTGCAAGACCACATTGAGATCCCAGTCAGGAGCTGGAGGGCGCAGCGGGGGCTTAAGCAGAAGAAGGCCCTTGAGAAAACGCGCCACCAAGGGGTGCGCGGAAAGAGGCTGGCCCTCCACCGGCAAATGATGTGCAGAGAGAGCACTGAGGTGGACCCTGACAGAGTTGGATTTGAGGCCTAGATCGGAGAGGTGAAGCAAATATTGCAGTACCACCGATACTAAGCAGGCAAAGGGGTCCTCAGAGCGCTGAGAACACCAGACCGAGAAGCGACGCCATTTAAGGGCGTAAGATTTCCGGGTGGAAGGTCGCCGAGACGCCAGGACGACAGCCTCCACCTCCGGAGGAAGTAAGAGCGGAGCTAGGACTACCCTTTCAGCAGCCAGGCCATCAGATGAAGGGCCCGGAGGTTGGGGTGGAGGAGAGTACCCTGATCCTGGATCAGTAGGTCAGGTTGAAACCCCAGAGGAAGAGGGGTGTCCACCGCTAGTTGTAGGAGTAGAGGGAACCAGGGTTGTCTCGGCCACCTGGGCGCTACCAGGATCACGGAGGCCCTGTCCTGGACAACTTTGAACAGCGCCCGGGACACAAGTGGCGTGGGAGGAAAGGCATGCAGAAGGCCCGTGGACCACGAGATGAGGAAAGCATCCGGCGCTACTCTGAGAGGATGCAGGTGCCGGGAGCAGAACCTGGGAAGTTGCTGGTTTAGGGGACTGGCAAAGAGATCCACGGTGGGGAGGCCCCACCGGCGGAAGATCCGCTGGACAACTACGGGGTTCAACCTCCATTCGTGCGGCTGCAGAATCCGGCTCAGTTTGTCGGCTAGGCAATTTTCCTGCCCGGGCAGGTAAACAGCCTTGAGGAGGATGTCGTGGTCGACTGCCCAAGAGCACAGTCTCCGAGCCTCCCGACATAGAAGGAGGGAGCCCGTTCCCCCCTGTTTGTTCACGTAGAACATGGCGACCTGATTGTCCATCTGCACCAGAACAGACCGATGAGAAGTGAGGTGAGAGGAGGTCCGCAGAGCTAGGCAAATCGCCCGCAGCTCCAGGAAGTTTATCTGCTGAGCAGTCTCCCAAGGCGTCCAAAGGCCTTGAGTGCATGTTCCTTGGCAATGCGCTCCCCATCCCAGGAGAGAGGCATCTGTCGTGAGCACTTGAGAAGGTGGAGGAGACTGAAAAGTCATGCCAAGTACCAGACTGGGCAGGTGAAGGCACCACTGCAGAGAGGAGACCAGACGGTCGGAGATCTGTATTAAGTCCGTCAGTCTCCCTGTGGCCCGATGCCATTGAGTGCGAAGGCTCCACGGAGCGGGCCGCATATGCAGACGGGCATTCGGAGTGACATGATGTGACCGAGCAGTTGCAAGAATTGTCTGGCAGAGGCCGGTGACGCGCTGTGGAACCTGCCGGCCAGAGCCATGAGCCTGTTGGCCTGTTTTAGAGGCAAGAAGGCCCGAGCCTGCAGTGTCCAGCCGTGCTCCTATGAATTCGAGATCCTGAGAGGGGAGCAAAGTGGACTTTTCGAGGTTTATGACGAAGCCCAAGTGCTGAAGCAGAGCCACTGTGCGTTGAGTGGCCTGAGTGACTTCTAGGGAAGACTGTGCCCGGATGAGCCAGTCGTCCAGGTAGGGGAAGACGAAGAGGCCTTGAAGCCTCAGGAAGGCTGTCACCACTGCCAGGCATTTCGTGAACACCCTGGGAGCGGAGGAGAGGAGAGGCCAAAGGGCAGTATGCGGTACTGATAATGATTCCCTGCCACCACAAATCTCAGATATTGCCGGAGGTCCGGATGAATAAGGATGTGAGTATAAGCATCCTTTAGATCCAAGGAGCATAGCCAATCTCCCTGCCGGAGGTAGGGCAGTAGGATTCCAAGGGTAAGCATCTTGAACTTTTCCAGCTGCAGGAACTTGTTGAGGTTGCGCAAGTCCAGAATGGGTCTGAGGCCTCCTGTCCTTTTCGGTACCAGGAAGTACCTCGAATAAAACCCGTGACCCCACAAGTGCTGGGGTACTGGCTCCACAGCCTGTTCCCGGAGCAGACTTTGCAGCTCCTGAAGGAGTAAGTCCCTGTGCAGAGGGGGTCTTGTAGGCTCCCCTGGAAAGTAGGGAGGAGGTACCTGGTGAAAATGTAGGAGGTAGCCCTTTTGAACCACCTGCAGCACCCAGGAATCGGATGTTATGGCTGACCACCTGTGGGCGAAGTGGGTCAGCCGGCCCCCCCGTGCTGAGCGAAAGTCTCGGAGGGGGAGAGGCTATGCCGGCATAGTCAAAAACCCCCACCCGGCTGAGCAGGGGCCTTTGTAGTGGGCTTGGGGGCCTTCTGCCTACGGGACCCGTTGCCCTGCCCCTTAGCCTGCTGGCCCTGATGGGGAGCTGCTGAGGCTTGATATTGTGGGTGGTGCTGTTTATAGGCAGACACCTTCCTCGGGTAAAAGGGCTTTTTTCCCGAGCCCTTCCTCTTCTGTGAAGGGGCAGAGGTCTTTCTGGATAGGCGAGTTCTGGTGAGAGTCTCGGACTCGAGTTCTGCCGCCTTATCAGCCATGGGTTTGCCAAAGAGGTTTTCACCTCTGCAGGGGACATCGACCAACTTGTCCTGCACCCATGGCTCGAGGTCGGATGACTGAAGCCAAGCCTGACGGCGAGCACCGATGCCGGCTCCAGCAACTCGAGCCGATGCTTCGAAGCCATCGTAGGCTGCTCGAGAAATAAATTTCGAGCACTCTCGAATACCAGTGGACAAGGCCTGGAACCTTTGCAAAGGTTCCTCGGAGAGACCAGCAGAGAACCCGGCAATTTCCTTCGCCAGGTCTCAAAGATACATGCCCATATATAGCTGGTATGTCTGGACTCGGCAAGCAAGCATAGAGCCCTGGAAGCACTTCCTACCGAGGGCATCCAGGTTCCGGGCCTCCTTACCCGGAGGCACCGAGGAGTACATCTTCTGACTCTTAAGTCGATGCATGGCCGATTCCACCACCATGGAATGGTGCGGCCGTTGTGCCTTCTGGAACCCGGGGCTTTTGCGGACTCGATACATGGAATCGACCCGTTTGCTTAACACCGGCGTCGAGGCCGGGCTCTCCCACATGCGGAAGAGCAGGCGCTCCAGCATCGGAGGAACCGGCACGGTAAAGGCCTCCTTCGGGGGAGAGTCATACTGGAGGGCCTCGAGCTCTTCGGCCCGGGGCTCCTCCTTCGGATCCGTGGGGAAGGCCAAAGCCTTGGCCATCTCCCTCACGAAGTCGGAGAACTGGGTATCCTCCGGGGAGGACCGTCTCCGAGGCTCCGACTCGGGTGAGTCGGAGGGGACGCACCCAGTCTGAAAAGAACCGGGTGACTCGTCCTCCTCCGTGTCCCAGCCCGACTCCTCCGTGGAGGAATCGAGCGGCTCCGTGCGGGCGAGGGCCGAGGACCTCCGCCCCGACGCCAAGGCCGGCGTCGACGACCTCGGTCCCGAACAGGAAGCCGAGGGCGACCTTGGCCGAGGATCAACTCGAGCTCGTATGGACTCGAGGATCGGCTCGGCCTCCGGGGTCGACTTGGATGTCGACGTCCCGGTGGTCGGGGCAGATGCACTGGCGATGCCGGCCATCAATGCCCGCTGCTGGTCCATGAAGGCAGCGATACTGCACTCCAAGGCCGTCAATCTGAGACCAAACTCAGAAGACCCAGCAGTCCCCGACTCGGGCCCCGACAGCGTCGGGCCCGACGTCAGTTCCCTGGGAGGTGAGTCCACGAGGACTACAGTACTCACGTGTCCAGGAGACTCCACTTCGAGACGAGGATGCTTCGACGACCTCTCCGCCTCCGAGGACCCGGGGCGGCTGGCGGGGCTATGCGACCTGGCCCTCGAGGGACCAGGAGCGTCCTCCGACGCCA
This sequence comes from Ichthyophis bannanicus, assembly GCA_033557465.1. Classification (NCBI taxonomy): domain Eukaryota; kingdom Metazoa; phylum Chordata; class Amphibia; order Gymnophiona; family Ichthyophiidae; genus Ichthyophis; species Ichthyophis bannanicus. Next base: position 444,517,056 of record CM066035.1, on the reverse strand, counting down.
CCCTCACGGGTTTCCTCTTCCGACGATGTTCCCAGCCGGGAGACCCCCGCTCAGAGGAATTCCGACGATGCTCGGGGCCGGAGTCACGAGACGTCGAAGCCTCTGACAAGGTCCGGGCCCGACTGGACGCGGAGTCAGAGAAGATACGTTCCTTTTGTGACTGCCGACTCCTCAATGCCTTCGAGGACATTTTGTTGCATGGACCACACCCCACCGAGTCATGATTGGGTCCGAGGCAACGGAGGCAGCAGTCATGTGTGTCGGTAAGAGACATAAGTCTGGTACAGCGATCACACTTTTTAAAACCGCTGGCAGCCATCGGGGGAAAAAGGGCCCCTGTGAGGTCGAAAGACCGTGCTGCCAGGGAAAAAGAAAAAAAGTGGCGGGAACGCCCTTTACAAGGGACAAAAAAGACAAAAAAGAAAAAATGTGAACGGACTCGATATTGGAGTATCGAGGCCGGACGGGAAAGAGACACGGCGTCGAACCGAGAAAAAACAAACTAAAGAAATCAACTTTTTCAGCGGCGATCACAAACAACGTCTGTAGGGCTCCGCGGAAAAAAGAAGACTGAGCAAGATGGCATCCTTGGGTGGGAAGGGGACCGCGCATGCAGCGCTGCAATTCCCAAAGGCTTTCTTCGAAAGCTGGGGAAAATTGCTCCGCGAGGGCTCCGTCGGCGCCGACGTCACCCATAAGTGAGGACTGACTTCCTGCTTGGTCCTGGAGAACCAGCCAGTTCCGTAACAGATAATCGGTGGCAATCGCCTCTTTGATCCAGTGCCCCAAAGTAGACTTAGTGGCCACATCACCTTTATGAGGTCCCACTAACAGCACAAATAGATTTGAAACATAGAAACATGACAGTAGATAAAGACCATATGGCCTATTCAGTCTGCCCTGGTCCACAAGGTAACACAAACATACTCGCAAGGCAATGTGTGAAGAAAACAGTCCTAACAGAGGGCTCTGCATTTCAAGCAAAGGTAAGTGTGTGTGGCTTTTTAATAACTAGTTCTCTGCCTGAGAGTTCTTAAAAGGGTTTTGGTACATTTTTAAAACAAAGTTACAGTCTTTTTGGTGCTATAGTTCAAAAGGGGAAATATTTTATTTAGTGGTATAGGTTTAAAACTCTGCTTTTAGCATCTTTCTCAGCTCTTTAAAGCTACTGAAACCTCATCAGGAGTTAGTGAGCCTGATTAGCCTGTGAAAGAACTGAGAGCAGCTGAGGGCTGCATAAACGTCTTCACGGCATTGCACAGTTGAAACATTCCTAAGAGGGCTCTGCATGCCAAGCAAAGGTAAGAGTGTGTGGCTTTTTAATAACTAGTTCTCTGCCTGAGAGCTCTTAAAACGGTTTTGGTACATAATTAAAACAAAGTTACATTCTTTTTGGTGCTATAGTTCAAAAGGGGAAATATTTTCTTTAGTGGCGTAGCTTTAAAACACTGCTTTTAGTATCTTTCTCAGCTCTCTAAAGCTACTGACACCTCATCAGGTGTTAGTTCCCTCCCCCCCCCCCCCCCATTTCCCACCCACTCCATGTGAGTAGTCTTGTTTTACAGGGCACCTCCCCAATCAACTACACAGAGGGACTTGGAACAGCAATTTAGAACACACTTAAAAGAGGTTAACTGCTTTTTCTCTGAAACCGGCTGGTACTTTGGTATATCTTTCTCTCTTTTGCTTCAACAGGTACCTAAGCTCCACCAACTGAACAATGGCTAGGAAAAATATCACCAAAGCTGTCGTTCCCATTACAGCTTCTGACTGTCCAGACAGAGATCCCAATGCCAGCTGAAGGATCAGTTTCATGTACAAGATGCCTGCATGCTGAAGCTCTCAGGAAACAAGTGGAGGAGCTCAGAGAAGAGGTGGTGAGGCTGAGGAGCATTCAAGACAGTGAGAAGTTCATTGATGAGATGCTTCTTAAAACATCCAAACTCTCCAGCAGAGGAGACGATGAGAGCCTACAGAATGATGAAGGTTGGACATGAATCTCCAGGGACTGCAGAATCACCAATTCCTTCAGCCCTTGAAAAGAAGAACTATTATGCAGCCCTGGAAGTGGAGAAGGTGAAAGCATCCCTGGAAAGGGAAGAACCAGAGCTCGAGTACCCCAAAGTTGCAGAATCATGGACCAAAAGGAAGCAAAGGGTAATGGTGGTTGGTGACTCTCTTCTGACGGGTACTGAGGCATCCATCTGCCGACCAGACTTGATGTCCACAGAGGTATGCTGTCTGCCGAGTGCCAAAATCCACGATGTTACAGAGCGTTTGCCTTGACTCAAAGTCAATTGACTATTACCCAATACTGCTCATCCATGCCGGCACAAATGATATTGTCAGGTATCCCTCTGAGCGTATCAAAAGTGACCTCATGGCTCAGGGACAGAGGGTGAAGCAGATAGATGCACAGGTAGTGTTCTCTTCAATCCTCCCTGTTGAGGGTAAAGGCCAAGGCAGAGAAGCTTGAATACTGGAGAGAAATGCATGGCTGTGTGGATGGCATCATCGAGCGCGTTTTGGTTTCCTGGACGATGTGATGCTGCTCCAAGGGTTGCAGAGCAGAGATGGCGTCCATCTGTCCAAGAAGGGTCGATGTGTCTTCAGTAGCAAACTGGCTAACCTACTGAAGAGGGCTTTAAACTAGATTCATTGGGAATGGGTGAAGAAAGCTCCCAGGTAAGTTAAACATTAAATACATTTATGGAAATGGGTAAAAGGGGCAACATAAGGAAAGCAGTGTGTATAAATGTCCATAGCATTGGAAATAAGATCCAAGATATTGATGCTTTGAGAGGCTGACTTGGATTTAGCGGCAGTAACAGAGACATGGTTCAAGGACAACCATGACTGGGACGTAACTATACCAGACTATACTTTATTCAGAAAGGACAGGATAGGAAGAAGGGGAGGAGGAGTGGCACTATATGTAAAAAATATTAAAGCTATGGAAATACAGTGCTTAAAAGGGAGAGAGGAGGCACTGTGTGTTAAACTAGAAAGAGGGAAAGAGAAAACTATTTGTACTGGCGTGATACAGACCTCCCCGTATTACTAATTAAAAATTTATTTGGATCAGCAAGGAATATTGAACTTTTGAGCCATCCTGTATGTGAGGAATCATGCTGAACTAGAGCCATCCTGTGAGGAATCATGCTGAGCCAGCTGTTAACTAGCTTACTAGCCAGGAGACAGACGCTGTGGGGAGTGACTGACCAGAATTGTATTAACTTGGAGAGCAAACAAAGGCTGGAGAATATCTGTAGAGAATGGTCACATTACTGTTGAACAAAGGTGTATGGGCTGGAGAATAGAAGGGCTCATGCGAGGTCATGTGGTCCAGCTGCAACACACTTACAGCCTATATATAGAGCGAGAAAATCCAGAACAGAGAGAGAGTAGATATCCGCTTGGCCAGGCGCAGGCCAATGCATGAACATAGTAAATGACGGCAGATAAAGACCAGTATGGTCCATCTAGTCTGCCCAGTACGATGTCAAGAGTAGGTACACCTGCCGCTCTGTGCAGGCCCCCCTTCCCCATGTCTTTGTTTAGGGGTGATCCCACCACTCCTTGTAGTACACCCCTATTTGTTAAGGAATTAGATGGTTCAGATTATTTTGATATTTTCTTGTTGCTGTAAAGGGATCCACTGTGTCTGTCCTTTTGAACTCCGTCACCGTATTTGCCCCCACCACTTCCATCGGGAGCGCATTCCAAAAATCCACCACCCTTTCAGTAAAAAAGTATTTCCTGACATTGCCTTTCAATTTACCACCTTGTAGCTTCATGTTATGCCCTCTAGTTTTGCAGCTTCTCCGTCTTTGGAAGAGGTTTGTTTGTTCATTATTTCTCTTTAAGTATTTAAAGGTCTGAATCATATCTCCCCTGTCCCTCCTCTCCTCCAAAGTGTACATATTTAGGTCTTCAAGTCTCTTCTCATAAGGCTTCTGACGCAGGCTCCAAATCATTTTGGTTGCCTTCCTCTGAACAGTTTCTAGTCTTTTTACATTCTTTGCAAGATATGGTCTCCAAAACTGAACAAATTATTCCAAGTGAGGCCTCACCAGTGACTTGTACAGTGGCATAAGTAATTCTTCCTTTCTGCTGGTAATTCCTCTTCGTATGCAGCCCAACATCCTCCTGGCTTTTGCCACCGCCTTGTCGCAATGTTTTGCCACCTTGAGGATCTTCAGAAATAATCACTCCAAGGTCTTTCTCCTGATCCGTACACACCAATCTTTCGCCCCCTATCGCGTACATTTCCCTTGGATTTCTGCTTCCCAAGTGCATGACGCTGCACTTCTTCGCATTAAATCTTAATTGCCAAGCATTAGATCATTCTTCCAGCTTTTGTAGATCATTCCTCATGTTAACCACTCCCTCGGGGGAGTCCATTTTGTTGCAAATTTTTGTGTCATCTGCAAATAGACAGACTTTTATGCAGTCCTTCAGCAATATCACTCACAAATACATTGAACAGTGCCGGGCCCAGGACCGACCCCTGGGGCACCCCGCTAATCACCTTCCTTTCATCCGAGTGAGCTCCTTGTACCATCACCTTCTGTCATCTGTCAGTCAACCAATTTCTGATCCAATTTACCATCTTGGGATCTATCCCCAAACTACTGAGTTTATTGATAAGCCTCCTATGAGGAACAGTATCAAAGGCTTTGCTGAAATCCAGGTAGATGACATCCATCGCATGCCCCTGATCTAGTTCCCTGGTCACCCAGTCAAAGAACTCAATCAGATTTGTTTGGCAAGATCATCCTTCGGTAAAACCATGTTGTCTCGGATCTTGCAACCTGTTGGCTTTGAGAAAGTTCACAATTCGCTCTTTCAGGAGCGCCTCCATTACTTTTCCCACCACTAAGGTAAGGCTCACAGGCCTGCAGTTTGACACTTCTTCCCTGTCACCACTTTTGTGTAGAGGTACGACATCAGCCATTCTCCAGTCCCGAGGAACCTCTCCTGTTTCCAAGGATCTGTTGAAAACATCCTTTAACGGACCTGCAAGAACCTCTCTGAGCTCCTTCAGTATCCTGGGATGCATCTCATCTTGTCCCATGGCCTTGTCCACCTTCAGTTTTGCAAGTTGTTCTAACACTTCATCTTCTATGAATGGTGTGGTATCTACTTCATTCCCAGTTTTATATTTGGGAGTCACAGGTGGTCCTTCTCCAGGACTTTCCTTAGTAAAAACAGAGCAGACGTATTCATTTAGCAATTTCACTTTTTCAATGTTACCTTCTATGAGTGCGCTCCCAGCACTTCTGAGTCCTGCAATTCCACCTCTGATCTCCCTCCTTTCTCCAATATACCTGAAGAAAGTTTTGTCGCCACACTTCATATCTTTAGCCATCTTTTCCCTCTGCCTTTGATTTTGCTATCCTTATTTCTCTCTTTGTCTCTTTGAGTTTGATCCTGTATTCATTTCTGTGTTCTTCTGTTTGCAAGCTTTTGAATTTTGAGAAAGCTATGTTCTTTGCCTTTATCTGAGCAGCCACTTCTTTGGAAAACCAATAGGTTTTCTTCTCCTCTTGTTTTTATTTACTTTTCTTACATATTTATCTGTTGCCACTTTTATTGCCACCTTTAGTTTAGCCCATTTCAATTCCACTTCCCTTATCTCCTTCCACCTTGTCAGCTCCTCCTTTAGGTACTTGGCCATTTTATTGAAGTCTGTGTTTTTGAAGTTTAGGACCTTGAGCTTGCTATGATTGGCCTGTACCATGGCTTTTATTTCAAACCACACCGTGTGATGATTGCTGCTGCTCACAGGGGCACCCACGCAGACATTCGACATGCTATCACCGTTGGTGAGCACTAAATCCAGCGTTGAGCTTTCCCTGGTTGGTTCTATCACCACTTGTCTAAGTAATGCGTCTTGAAGAGCATCCACAATTTTTTTGTTTCTTTCCAGATTTGCAGAAGGAGTAATCCAATCCACATCAGGTAGATTAAAGTCACCCAATATGATCGCTTCTCCCTTTGTGGCTATCTTGGCAATATCTATAATCAATTCATTATCTATCTCTTCAGTTTGTGTTGGAAGTCTGTATACTACAGCAGTATGGATAACAGTGCCATCTCCTCTTTCCAACACAATCCAGAGCGCTTTTTATTTTCCCCATGCCCCCTGCATTTCAGTAGCTTTAATATTGCCCTTGACATACAAGGCTACTCCTCCTCCTCTTCCATTTTCTCTGTCTCTTCTGAATAGATTATAGCCAGCTATGGCTATATCCCAATCATGTGATTCATTTAGCCAAGTTTCTGTAATAGCCACAATGTCCAAATCCATTTCCACCATTAGGGCTTCCAGGTCTGGAACTTTGTTGCTTTTCTCCAGCCTTCGATGAGGCTCTCCCAACTGATGTTAAAAATGGGCTGCGATGATGCCAGTTTAGTGATGCATTGTTCCATTCTTGTAAGAGACAGGGAGTTTGGAGATGCAATCTCTCATAACTCTATTGGTGATATATTATACTCCTTTAATTACTTGCTTTCTAGTTATCTGTTTTATTGTCATTGTAATATCACTAACTTATTGTTATATTGTCTAGCTAATTGTCATATTAAATAGCTTATTAAATACCATGCATGACTGGTTGAATGATCTTGAATTTAATAGAATAAAAGGCAATACACTCCCTCACAGGGAGAAGTGGATGGAGAATTGAAAACATACGCAGCATTGCCAGGAAAGGGTAAGTGATACTTAGAGGGGATTTCAATATGCCAGATGTTGATTGGCATATCCCTGCTGCAGTGTCATCTAGAAGTAAGGAGATCCTGGATTCTCTACAGGGAGAACTATTCAGGCAATTGGTAAGAGAATTCACACGTAAAGGGGCCATAATGAACTTGGTGCTTACCAATTGTGAAAGTGTTTCTGATGTTATAGTAGGAGATCATGTCACATCCAGTGATCACCAGATGGTGTGGTTCAGTATTGGGACTAGGGCTGCTAAAATCCATTCAAAAAGTGAGCGTCTTAGACTTTAGGAAAACTAACATTACAAAGATGGGACAATACCTCAGGGAGTCGTTAGCAGAATGGGAACAGCTGGGGGAAACAGTGGGCAAAACTGAAAGAGGATATTTTAAGGGCAACCAACCTTTTTTTTAAAATGGTAAATAAAGGAAAAAGAGACCGCTATGGTTTTCGAAAGAAGTAGCTGAAAAGGTGAAAAGAAAGAGGGAGGCCTTCATGAAATATGAGAGATCACAGAGAGAGGAAGACAGGCATCTATATTTGGAAAAACTTAGAGAAGCTAGCAAAGTTGTCAGAAAAGCAAAAATTCAAAAAGAGGAGGAAATAGCCAATGCCATAAATTGGGAGGATAAGACATTTTTCAGATATATCAGCGAGAAGAGGAAGGAACAAAGTGGCACTGTCAGACTCAAGGGTGAAGGGGAGGAATATGTACAAGCTGAGGAGGATAAAGCGGAATTGCTTAACAAATATTTCTGTTCTGTGTACACAGATGAAGAACAAGGAGCAGGACCCTCAGAAAATACACAAACAGGAACAGAAGCATGGGGCATCTTGAACAATTTTCAGAAGACAGTGTTTATGAGAAACTAGTTAAACTTAAAGTAGACAAAGCCATGAGACCAGATGGGATACACTCGAGAATACTGAAGGAACTTGGGGACGTTCTAGCAGCTCCACTGACTGACCTTTTCAATCCCTCAGAGTCAAGAGTGGTGCAAGACTGGAGGAAGGCACATGTGGTCCCTTTACACAAATGTGGAAGTAAGGATGTGGTTGAGAACTACAGGCCAATTAGTTTAACCTCAGTGGTGAATAAATTATTAGAAATGCTGCTGAAAGAGAAAATAGTGAGGTTTCTGGAGTCCAATGGATTACAGGATCCGAGGCAGCATAGAGTCACCAGAGGCAGGTCTTGTCAGACAAATCTGATTGATTTCTTTGACTGGGTGACAGGGAGTTGGACTGAGGGAGAGCCCTAGATGTGGTGTATTTAGATTTCAATAAAGTCTTTGACACCGTTCCGCACAGGCAACTTATAAACAAACTGAACACCCTAGGGATGGACCCTAAAGTTACTGCTTGGGTTAGAATTTGGTTGGGTGGGAGGCGACAAAGAATACAGGTAAATGGAGCTCACTCTGAGGAGAAGGAGATTACCAGTGGTGTGCTGCAGGAATCTGTCCTTGGTACGATTCTTTTTAACATCTCTGTTTGTGATACTGCGGAAGGGCTGTCGGGTAAGGTTTGCCTCTTTGCGGATGATAGCAAAATCTGCAATAGAGTAGACACCCAGGAATATGTAGATAGCATGATGAGAAATCCCGGTAAACTTGAAGAATGGTCTTGAATTTGGCAGCTGAGATTTAATGTTAAAAAATTCAAGGTCATGCATTTGGGCTGCAGCAATCAAAGGGAGCAATATAGTATAGGTGGTGAAGTACTTCTGTGCACAAAAAAAGAGCGGGATCTAGGTGTGATTGTGTCTGATGATCTTAACACTAGAAGCCCCAAATTGTGTCAATTGATGCAAATGCATCTTTGAAGTTGTATACCAGCGCCACTGCTAGAACCATGTCAGTCACGTTCCATGACTTTGTTAGCAAGGTCAAGATGTTCAAATATGTGCATCAAAAATTAATGGCAGATGCACCACCTAGCAGGAAAATGAATTTATACCTAGAAGCCCCAAAGTACGTCAACTGACACTCTCAATTGTCTTGGATGCATCAATTGACGTACTTTGGGTCTTCTAGGTATAAATTTATGTTCCCACTAGGTGGTGCATCTCAATCACTGTTTACAGTTTTACTCCGACATTACAAACAATAAACACATGACATCGTCATGTAATGACGTCACATACTGCACATATTTAACAAATAAGTAACTTCATATTAATTCACATCTGCATTTCATGCTAAACGCAGTCGTCGTGATAATGCATCAATTGACACACTTTGGGGTTTCTAGGTAAAATTCCTTTTGGGGCTTCTAGTGTTAAAGTAGCTAAACAGGCAGAAAAGGCAACGACGAAAGCTAGAAGGATGCTTGGGTGCATAGGGAGAGGAATAGACAGCAGAAAAAAAGGAGGTGATAGTGCCTCTGTATAAGTCTTTGGTGCGACCTCATTTGGAGTATTGTGTGCAATTCTGGAGACCGCACCTTCAAAAGGATATAAACAGAAAGCACAGTTACTTACCTGTAACAGGTGATCTCTGGGAACAGCAGGAATTAGTCCTCACATATGGGTACGTCGGTACCGACGGAGCCTGCGCGGGAAAGCTCCCCAGCTTCCTAGAATGGAAGCTTTTGGGACCTCCCACTGCACATGCGCACTGCCTTCCCGCCTTCCTGAACAGCTCTCCTCAGTTTCGAGTTTATAGCTGAGTCAATAGAGAGAGGACAGGAAGATAGATAGATAAAAGATACAACTCCTAGGGGAGGTGGGTGGGTTGTGAGGACTAATTCCTGCTGTTCCCAGAGATCACCTGTTACAGGTAAGTAACTGTGCTATCTCCAGGAACAAGCAGGAATAAGTCCTCACATATGGGGACTCCCTAGCTTAGATGCGTGGGATCCCCTGTCAAGGTTCGCCATCTTCGTATGGATCTCAGGCATCCATCCTGGGAAGGTGGGCAGGAGTTGTCTAAGAATGGAACAGGTGTTTGAGGACAGCCTGGCCAAACAAGGCATCCCGGCGGGAGTCTTTGTCCAAACAGTAATGGGCTGTGAAGGTATGAACCGAGGCCCAGGTAGCGGCTCGACAGATCTGATCAATGGAAACAGAGTGCAGATGAGCCATAGAAGTTGCCATGGCTCTCACATTGTGAGCTGTGACATGGCCTTCCAGAGAAATGTTTTTACTCTGGTAAGCAAAGGAAATACACTGAGCAATCCAATTGGAAAGTGTACGCTTGGAGACTGGAAGTCCCAAATGTGAAGGATCAAAAGCCACGAAAAGTTGAGAAGACTTTCGATGTGGCTGAGTCCTATTAAGGTAAAAGGCTAGAGCTCTTTTACAATCCAGAGTATGAAGGTTCCTCTCTGCACTGGAGGCATGAGGAGCCGGAAAAAATACAGGTAGATATACCTCTTGATTAAGATGAAAAGGCGAGACCACTTTAGGCATAAAGTGGGGATTCGTCCTAAGGACCACCTTGTCATGATGAAATCTTGTATAAGGTGGATTAGCCACTAGAGCCTGCAGTTCGCTGATGCGACGAGCGGAAGTGACTGCAATTAGGAATAATACCTTCCAGGAAAGAAATTTCAAGGAGGTCGAAAATAACGGCTCAAAAGGTGGCTTCATAAGCTGACCAAGCACTAGATTCAAATCCCATGCGACCGGGGGGGGGGTCTGATGGGAGGTTTAGTGAGGGTCAGGCCTCTCATGAATCTTGCAACAAGAGGATGAGAGGAGATAGGTTGTCCATTTACAGGTTTCAGGGATGCTGAAATAGCACTTAAATGGACTCTTACAGAATTCGTCTTAAGGCCTGCATTGGAAAGATGCAGGAGATAGTCTAAGAGGGAATTCAAAGGAAGTGCCAGAGGGTCAAGGCCCTGCTGAGCACACCAAATGGAAAAACGTTTCCATTTGAAAGCATAAGACCGCCTCGTGGAAGGTTTCCTAGAGGCATGAAGGATATCTTTCACAGGTTGAGAAAGATTAAAGTCTTGAAGACTTAAGCCTTCAGTAACCAAGCTCGGAGATGTAGGGATTTGGGGTTTGGGTGCCACAAAGTCCCGTCCTCCTGAGACAGAAGGTCTGGTGCAGCTCCTAAGTCCAGGGAGGATCCCTGGGAGAGCTGTAGAAGCAGAGGGAACCACACTTGGCGTGGCCAGCGTGGAGCTATGAGGATCATAGAGCCGTGATCTCTCTGGAGTTTGAACAGAGTCTTGGGAATCAGCGGAATGGGTGGAAAGGCATATAGGAACGCCTGACCCCAATGGAGGAGAAAGGCGTCCGTGGCCTGAGCTTCCTGACATGGAGTCCTGGAACAGAACCGGGGAAGTTTGGCATTCCACGGACTTGCAAAGAGGTCTATGTCCGGGGTCCCCCATTCCTGAAAGATTCTGGTTATCTGGTCCACGTGTAGGGACCACTCGTGTGGCAGCAGAACTCGACTGAGCCTGTCTGCTCGAGAGTTTTGAACTCCTGGAAGGTACACTGCTAGCAGATGAATTTGGTGCTCTCTGGCGAAGGCCCATAATCTGAGAGCTTCGTTGCAAAGCGACAGAGAGCCCGTTCCTCCTTGTTTGTTTATGTAAAACATGGCCACCTGATTGTCTGTCTGAACCAGGACAGTCAGGTTGGCAAGGAGGGTATGGAAGACCTTGAGGGCAAGGTAAATTGCTCGCAGTTCCAGGAGGTTGATATGAAGGGTGGCCTCCTGTGGAGACCAAGTGCCCTGAGTGGAGAGAGTTAGCAGATGGGCTCCCCACCCCAATTGGGAGGCATCTGTTGTGAGGGTTGCTTGGGGTAGCAAGGGCTGAAAGGGAGCCCCCAACAACAGATTCTTGGTGGATATCCACCAATGGAGGGACCAAGACAGACGGTTTGAGGTTTGTATTTGGTCTGAGAGTGCTCCCGACGCCTGAGTCCACTGGGTGGCCAGGGTCCATTGAGCTGCTCTCATATGAAGACGAGCATAGGGCACCACATGTACTGTGGAGGCCATATGGCCCAGGAGGCGTAGCATTTCCCTGGCTGTCAAGTGAGTACTGGACTGGGCTTGGGAGGCCAAGCTCAGCAGACGCTGACCCCGAACCAGTGGAAGGTAGGCTCTTGCAGTGGTGGTGTCCAACCGGGCCCCTATGAATTCTAGAGACTGAGTAGGGCTGAGTTGAGACTTGGGAAGGTTTACCACCAGTCCCAGATACTGCAGAAGGTTCCTTGTGCGGTCTAGGGAAATCTGGGCCTGCGACTGAGTTGGAGCTCGAATGAGCCAGTCGTCCAGATATGGGAATACGAAAATCCCCATGCTTCTGAGAAATGCGGCTACGACTGCCATGCATTTGGTAAAGACTCTTGGGGCAGAGGCGAGACCGAAGGGAAATACTCTGTATTGGTAATGACTTCCCCTGAACAGAAAGCGAAGATATTTTCTGTGGGAGGGATGGATGAGTAGATGTGTATACGCATCCTGCAGGTCTAGAGAACAAAGCCAGTCCTGACTCTGAAGGTATGGAAGGAGAATGCCCAAAGAGAGCATTTTGAATTTCTCCTTGTACAGAAATTTGTTCAATTCTCTCAGATCTAGGATTGGTCTGAATCCCCCTGTCTTCTTTGGAATGAGAAAATAGGGGGAGTAGAAACCTGACCCCTGTTGATGAAGAGGAACCTCTTCTATGGCCCCTTGGGCAAGCAGAGAAGAGATCTCCTGATCCAACAGGGCTAGGAGAGGAGATGGAGAATTGAAGGGTCTCACCATGTGATGAGGAGGAAGGTTGGAGAAATGAAGTTTGTAACCCTCTCGGATGATAGAGAGGGTCCATTGCTCTGTTGTGATCTGTTCCCATCTGGGAGCAAAGTGAGCTAACCTTCCAGGTATGGTGAGAGGTTCTGGTTGGTCCAGAACCAGGAATGGCAAGTTCTCTAGAGGCAAGTCAAAACCCCTGAGGGGGTGGAGCCTGTTGAGCTGCAGTAGCTGCTGCAGGCTTTGCTCTTGCTTGTTTCGTTTGCTGACGTTTAGCCGCAAAACGAGGTTGAGAAGATTGCTGGCCAGTATTGGAAGCATATCTGGCCTTCTTATAATAAGGCCTCTTGAAAGACTTCTTCTTAGTGGGAGTAGAAGTGGACTTAGAAAGTCTCTCTAAGGTGGCATTTTCAGCGTCCATTTGAGTGGCCTTAACCTGCCACTCTGCACCGAATAAGTTCTCACCTGTACAGGGCAGATTCCGTAAGCCATCTAGAACCCAGGGTTCCAGATCAGAAGCCTGGAGCCAGGCCAGACGTCTGGCTGCGATAGCAATGCCAGAAGCTCTGCTGGCTCCTTCGAAGGAATCAAAGGCAGCTCTGTTGGAGAACTTAGAAACATCTAAAAGTTGTTTCACAACAGAAAGGAAGTCCTCCTGTTTATCCTCAGGGATAAGGGAGGCAAAATGCCGTACTTTCTTGGCAAGTTCCCCTAGGAACATGCCCATATAGAGGCTGTAGGAATTAATCCTGGCTATAAGCATACTAGCCTGGAAGATTTTCCTACCAAAAGAGTCCAGTGTCTTACATTCCCTTCCTGGAGGTGTAGAAGAGTGCCTTTTAGTACTCTTGATCTTTTTCATTGCAGACTTTACCACAATGGAGTGGTGAGGCAATTGAGTTTTCTGAAAACCAGGAGAAGGAGGGACCCGATACATGGTGTCCAACCTACGGGAATAAGGAGACAGAGTTAAAGGGTTCTCCCAGAAATCCATCAATTGTTCCTGAAGGATTTCATGGATAGGCAGAGTAACTGCTTCTTTAGGAGACTTAGAGTATCCTAAAATATCCAATCTTTTTGACCTTGGTTCCCTTTCAGAGGAGGTAGTGATAGAAAGGCCTTTAGCCATTTCTAAAATAAAGTCCTGAAAGGACAAATCCTCTGGAGGAGACATTCTCCTTTTTGGAGAAGAAGGTTCCTCAGGAAGGTCAAGGGAGAGCTCTGCAGACTCATCAGAGGAGACAAAATCCTCAGAGGAATCGGTGTATTCTCTAGTTTCCTCCAACGCACGATACGCATACCGATCGGTATCGACATCGGGCGTACCGGGTATGGAAGCGGTATGGAGCGAAAGCCCATACGGTACCGATTTGCGTTTAGAAGAGGAAGGCCTGGGTTCCGGCATGGCGGACGATACCGGAACCGGGCCCGGAACCGCTGGAAGCGGTACCGATGGCGTTGCAGCTTTAATGAAAGCCATGACGGCCTGCTGCATGGATTGGACAGTATTGCCCATAGACGCCACGGCTGCCTGGATGTCGGTACCGGTAGGGGCCGGTACCCCAGAGCAGTCCAACAGGTGATCTGTCGAGGCCGTGCCATCGATGTCAACCTGTAGCCCCTGTATTGGCGTTTTGGAAGGTAGGGCTTCCCGCCGGGGCTGTTTGGCTGGGGCAGGGTCCTCAAAACTAAGAGCCTCTCGATGCTTTGAAGGAGATTTGCTCTTTGAGGACTTGCCCACAGAAGGTTTGGTTACCTGAGATCCATCCGGGGATGATGACCTGGATGACTGTGATGTTGGATTCTCTGAAGCAAACAGCACATGGAATTTGTTGGCCCGGTTCTGCAGCCCATGCTTAGACATTTGGGAGCAGGAAGGGCAGTCCGGAATGGAGTGGTCAGGCCCCAAACATTTAAGACACCATTCATGGGTGTCTGTGACTGATATTACAGCAGTACACTTGGTACACTTCTTAAATCCAGGGGCTGGCTTCTCCATGTGGAGAATTAAAGTAGGCCTGAAGGCCTAACTGAAGTGACCAAGTGCTGAAAAAATAATAAAAGAAAATAATTTTTTAAGAAAGAAAAAGGAAGACCGGCGATACCGGTATCGGTATGGGAAGGCAGGTACGCGGTCTAAAGAAACAAAACAAAAAACTACAATTTCTTCAGCGGTGACAGGATACACGACCTGCTGGCTCCGCGGAAAAAAGAGAAACTGAGGAGAGCTGTTCAGGAAGGCGGGAAGGCAGTGCGCATGTGCAGTGGGAGGTCCCAAAAGCTTCCATTCTAGGAAGCTGGGGAGCTTTCCCGCGCAGGCTCCGTCGGTACCGACGTACCCATATGTGAGGACTTATTCCTGCTTGTTCCTGGAGATTGGAGTTGGTACAGAGGGTGGCTACTAAAATGGTTAGTGGTCTTCGTTATAAAGCATATGAGAACAGACTTAAGAATCTTAATATATATTCTTTAAAGGAAAGGCGGGATAGAGGTGATCTGATTGAGACATTTAAATACCTCCGTGGCATAAATGCACAGGAGGAGAGTCTCTTTCGATGGAAAGCAAGCTCTGCTAGGAGGGGACATAGGATGAGGGTGAAAGGGGATAGACTCAGGAATAATATGCGGAAATATTTCTTTACAGAAAGAATGGTAGATGCGTGGAATAGTCTCCCAGTGGAGGTGGTAGAGATGAGGACAGTATCTGAATTCAAAAAAGCATGGGACAAACACAGAGGATCTCTAAAGGAAAAAAAAGGGGACTACTGTAGTGGTCAATATGGAAAGGCAGACTAGATAGGCCATGTGGTCTTTTTCTGCCGTCATGTTTCTATGTTTATTCAAAACAGCGTCCCTGACATGGCCA
The DNA here is from genome assembly GCA_033557465.1 of Ichthyophis bannanicus. NCBI lineage: Eukaryota > Metazoa > Chordata > Amphibia > Gymnophiona > Ichthyophiidae > Ichthyophis > Ichthyophis bannanicus. The sequence continues at coordinate 444,501,761 of CM066035.1, read as the reverse complement.
CGTTTCGGCACAAACGCCTTGGTCAGGGGGTACTGAATTTAGAACAAGGATTTCTTTTGAAACTTTCTCCAATGTAAACAGTCTGAGCACTTGTCTTGTGACTTCTCACACTGTCTATATTGGAGAAAATTTTAAAAGAAATCCTTGCTCCAAATTCAGTACCCCCTGATGAAGGAGTCTGTGCCGAAATGCAGTTGTGTCGGGAACACCGTTCTGAATAAAGGACTGTTTTCTTCAAACTTTGCTCCTTTGTATTCCCTATTCAGTCTACCCTTCCATACCAAATACTACAGTCCATTTTTTTTCCTTTAGAGATTTTGTGTGTTTGTCCCATGCTTTCTTGAATTCAGATACACTTTGTCTCTACTATCTCCACTGGGAGACTATTCCATTCATCTACCACTCTTTCTGTAAAGAAATATTTCCACATATTACTCTTTCACAGCTCTCTGGAGGTATAATAGAAGAGTTCCTAGGGAAATCCTTTTGAATTTTTCTTGGCCATGAATTTGTCCATATACTATTGTACCACTGTTGTATATAGTTAACCAGGATATCCTTTATCAGATAACCCTGCATTGTATTTAGTTTCCCCTATTTCGCCAAGTTATACTTCCTGTTAAATGTAACGACCAGACATATGTAAACTGTCGGATGTTTTCTGTTCAATGTAAACCGCGCTGATGTCTGATAGTGCGGTATATAAGAATTGTTAATAAATAAATAAATAAAATAAATAAATAAGATGGGCCTGAATCCTCCCGTTTTCTTTGGAATGAGAAAATGTGGAGGAACTGTTTCTATAGCACTCTGGGACAACAGGCTGGTGGTCACCTCTTCTTTTAAGAGAGTGCTTTAAAGAGATTGTGTGGGATAATCCCCTGTGAAGCTGGTGAAGTGTAAGGTTTCAAAGTGAAGCAGATAACCCCTTTGGACAATCTGTAATGTCCACTGCTCTGATGTGATGAGGTGCCACCTGTGCAGGGGCTGGGGGCCCTCCAGTGGCAGACTGGCAATGCTCTCTAGGAAGGAGTCAAAAAACAGCTGCAGGTTGTGCCTGTGCAGCTGACTGGGGCTTAGGAGCCCTGGGCTTCTTGGTTGGCGAGGGCCCTGCTGCCTCTGTTGAGGTTGCTGAGATTGATAGGCAGCGGGTGGTGGGTAAGAAGGATAGTATCTCTTCTTCTTAGAACAGAAAGATTTCTTGGGAAGGCCCTTCCTTATGGATCACTCAGCCGATTTCCTGGAAAGGCTTTTTAGGGCGATATCATCTGCTTTTTCCCTCTGATCTTTGCCAAAAAGATTTTCTCCAGTACATGGGATATTGGCCAATTTATCCTGGACCCATTGCTCGAAGTCTGATGCCTGCAACCAGGTCATCTTGCGAGCCCCAATGTAGACTGCTGAAGCTCTGCTGGTGGATTCAAAGGCATCAAAAGAGGCCCTGTTAAGAAATCTAGAAGTGTTTTGGCCCTGTTTCATGTCTGGAAGGTACTCCTTTTATCCTCAGGAAGCATGGGGGCAAAGGTCTCAAGATCCCTGATGACATCCTTCAGAAACATGCCCATGTACAGCAGGTAAGAGTTAATTCTGGAGGCCAACATGGAAGCTTGGAAGCATCAACACCCAAAGGCATCGCGAGTCCTCAAGTCTCTGCCTGGTGGTGTGAAAGAATGGTTCCTTGAGCTCTTTATTCAGCACATCGCCGATTCCACCACATTGAATGATAGGGAGCTGAAGTTTTTGGAAGCCTGGATATTTTGGTACTCAGTACATGGTATCGAGTCTCTTGCTGACGGGGGAACCATGAGCGGAGCCTCCCACATGCAGAGCATCAGATCCTGTAGAGAGAACAAGATGGCTGCAGGCAGGGTTGGGCTATGAGTTGCACCAGCTTTGATGGGAAAAAGGAAGGCAAAATCAGCAACTAAGCCCTCTAAGGTTCCGGTGGCGTCTTCCCAGTTACCTTCAGGAACTTTGGATGCCTTTGTGTTGCATGGCGAGCAGCGGCCAGGAGGATTGCCGGCGATGGAGAGCTCCTTTGGCAGTGGATTGGAGCGGGAGGGCTTGTCCAGCAGCTCGGAGCCGGATATCACCTCACCGGAGCAGTGGCATCCGTGTAAGGCAGCAGCAGTGGGAGACGCATTGACCAGCACAGCAGCATGATATCAGATGTTTCCTGGTAGATACCTGCCTTTATCCTAAATTATTGGAATTGTTTGTATTTCCTTATTGTGGGCTGGAGTAGGGTTTAAATATTTTTTGCCTGAATTGGCTTTGCCTGATTGTTTTTTCCTTTTTGATTGTCTTGTTTGACCTCTTATTTCATTGAGTATAGTATTATGCTTGATTTGTTTATTAAATTCATAAATAAAAAATAAAAAAGATCCTGTAGAAAGCACCTCAAGGGGAATCGCGGTGCTTGTACTGGGACTTTTCTCTGGCCTTGATATCGGTCTTCGATGCTCTGACATGGCCAGAGACTTTGACTTACTCTTATGTTTGGACTCTGAAGAAGTCTGAAAGTCATGAGAAGTCCCCTCGATGAGATGGAAGCCACCGAGACAGAGTCCAAGGCAAACGACGACCCACACTGTCTGGCTTGGTTCTTGAAGTCTCTTTTTGTCAGTACAAAGGACAAGAATTGGGCTGATCATCAGGACCCAAACATTTTAAACACTAGTCATATTCATCAGTGACCGAGATGGTACTGGCACACTTAGTACAATTTTTAAAACCAATGACTGTTTTTTCCATGCCTTTAAAACTGTCTTCAAGATTGAAAAGAAGGTGATGGAGGACTAGAGGCCTAGTCTAGCGGTGAAACCGCGATGAAAATAAAAAATAAAAGTAAAGAAAAAGGGAAATTTGAAAAGAAAAAAAAGAAAGATTTATTGGGACTTGCGTCTGATTCGATGGAACCGGTGTCAATGGGAAGGCAGAAGCACGATGTTCAACAAAAAAGGGTTAATTAGGATTTACCTGCTAATTGTCTTTCCTTGCATATCTCCAGTCCAGTCCCGACTTGTGGGCTGTCACCCCCAGCCAGCAGCTTGGAGACTAATCCTGAATATTTTAATGACATCACCTTTTATAACCCGCTGGCACCACTTACCAGCTCAGTATCCTATTGACAAAGCAGACTCATAGAAGAAACAACTTAAGGACCATCCCCAGTCACTGCCAACTCTCCCACCGGAAGACAGACAGGGTAACCCTGCAAAGGCAGAGGAACCCCAATCAGGAAGCCAACCAACAACCTAGATTGCCTTCACCCAATTAAGCGTTGTAGCACCTAAGTTTATTTATTTCATAGGCTTTTTCTACTGTCAAAGCGGTTTACATTGTAATTTAAACTTGGTAATGTACATTAAACAGGGACATTGATAACTTGGATTCTTCTGAGGCAATGGAGAGTTAAGTGACTTGTCCAAGGCAACAAGGAATGCTAGTGGGAATCAAACGCTAGTCTCTTGGTTCCCAAGCGGCGTTGTGCTGCCCACTGGACTTCTTCTGACTTGGAGCCCATAACCGGAAGTCAGAAAATCTCTGCCGATTTGCAAGCAATTCCAACATCCCGCAGCAACCCTGAAAAATCTCTCTACAGGTCGGGATCGCCAACGCGCCACATAAACCAACCCAGGGAGGGTCTGGGACTGGACTGGAGGTCTCCAGAAAAGACAATTAGCAGGCAAGTCCTAATTAACCCTTATCGTACCTCCAGTCCAGTCCCGACTTGTGGGATGTACCATAGCAGTACTAAACTCGGGAAGGATCCGTGAGTCCAGCCTGTAGCATGGCTGCCCACTGCTTACACATCTAGACAATAATAGTGTACAAAAGTATGCAACGAGGACAAGGTGGTCGCCCTGCAGATGTCCCCAGGGGAACATAGACTGGCTTCAGCACAAGATGACGGCTGCGTCCAGGTGGAATGCGCCCGCAACCCTGTGGGCAAACTCTTCCTCTTTAACAAGTATGCCAAAGAAGTCGCTTCCTTAATCCACCTGGATATGGAAGCCTTGGAAGCCGCCTCACCTTTACGTGGCCCCCCAAACAGCATGAACAACCTGTCTCATCTCCAGAAGGCCTCCATTCATTTCAAATATCTCTTCAGTACTCAGCACACATCCAGAAGCTGCAGTTGAGAATCTTGCTCGATGGTCCTGTCACCCACAAACACTGGCAGCATGATAGATTGATTTAAATGAAAGGCCAAAACGACCTTGGGCAAAAAGCAGGGCACTGGCTGCAGCACCACCTTCTCCTTGGAGATGGAGAAAAAAGGCTCCAGACATGACACTACCTGCAACTCTGAGATCCGCCTGGCTGAACAGATGGCCACCAAAAAGACCACCTTTAGGGTCAGATCTTTTACTGTACATGCCTGAAGGAGCTCAAATGGCTCCTCCGTCAGAGCCAATAACAGTCTGGCAGCATCCCTGTTGCCATGCAGGAGAGAGGTCACGTGACAGGACAGCATCACCCTGGTGTGGCAGGAAGTGATCCTGTAACTAGGACCTGTCCTCCAGGTGATGTAAAACCCTCTCGCACCGAGAAAGTTTCTCCAGGGCCATGTGCCCATGAGGGAAGGGTTAGGACAGCCGTTATAGTTGGTGATTCGATCATTAGGCATGTAGATAGCTGGGTGGCTGGTGGACGTGAGGATCGCCTGGTAACATGTCTGCCTGGTGCGAAGGTAGCAGACCTCACGCGCCACCTAGATAAGGTCTTAGTGCTGGGGAGGAGTCTGCTGTCTTGGTACATGTCGGTACCAATGACATAGGAAAATGTGGTAGGGAGGTTCAAGGCTAAATTTAGGTTTTTAGGTAGGAAGTTGAAATCCAGAACTTCCAGGATAGCGTTCTCCGAAATGCTTCCCGTTCCACGTGCAGGACCCAAAAGGCAGTCAGAGCTCCTGAGCCTAAATGCGTGGATGAGACAATGGTGCAGAGATGAGGGTTTCGGATTTGTTAGGAACTGGGGAACATTCTGGGGAAAGGAGGGGAGCTTCCGAAGGGATGGGCTTCACCTTAACCAGGATGGAACCAGGCTGCTGGCATTAACCTTTAAAAAGGAGATAGAGCAGCTTTTAAACTAGATAATAGGGGAAAGCCGACAGTCGCCCAAGAGCACATGGTTCGGAAGAATGTATCCTTGAAGGATACTATCAAAAGCAGAGAGGTTCCAAAAAAAGAGTAAAGTAGCCCAAATGCCCTCGAGTATGGAGCAGACAGAGCTTAAAGATCCCAAATTACCCATGTCTACCAATAGCCAAATTAATATGAATAAAATACAGTCTCTAAAATGCTTGTATACAAATGCTAGAAGTCTAAAAAATAAGATGGGAGTTAGAATATATAGCACTAAATGAGAGGTTAGATATGATTGGAATATCAGAGACATGGTGAAAGGAGGACAACCAGTGGGACACTGTGATACCTGGGTACAAACTACATCGTAATGACAGAGCTGATCAAATTGGTGGAGGGGTTGCACTCTATGTTAGAGAGGGCATTGAGTCAGAAAGGATTAAAGTTTTGCAGGAAACAAAATCTGCTGTAGAATCTCTATGGCTTGAAATTCCATGTAAAAAAGGGAAAGCGAAGGCAGTGGGGGTGTACTATCGACAGCCTGGCCAGAATGAACAAATGGATGATGAAATGCTCAAAGAAATCAAGGAAGCAAACAAAAGTCACAGCAGAGTAGTAATAATGGGTGATTTCAATTAACCCAGTATCGACTGGGTCAGTGTCACAGCTGGACATGCTAGGGAGATAAAGTTCCTAGATGACATAAATGACTGCTTCTTGGAGCAGCTGGTTCATGAACCGACCAGAGGGGAAGCCATATAAGACCTAGTTCTTAGTGGAACACCAGATCTAGTGCAAGAGGTAAGGGTGTTGGGGCCACTTGGCAATAGTGATCATAGCATGATCGCCTTTGATTTAATTAGCGGAGGAGGGATAGTAAGGAAATCCAAAGTACTACCTTTTAACTTTCAAAAGGGAGACTAAGATAAAATGAGGAAAATAGTTAAGAAAAAACTAAAAGGAGCAGTTGCAAAGGTTAAAGACTTACATCAAGCTTGGGTGTTGTTGAAAAATATTATCTTGGAAGCCCAGACCAGCTGTATTCCATGCTTTAAGAAAAGTGGAATGAAGTCCAAAAAATTGCCAGCATGGTTTTAAGGTGAGGTCAGAGAGGCTGTTGCCAAAAAAGCATCTTTCAGAAAATGGAAAAAAGAGCCAAGCGACAAAACCTGGAAACAGCACAAGCACTGGCAAGTCAAATGCAAGGCATTGATTAAGCAGGCAAACGGAGAATTTGAGAAGAAGCTTGCTGCAGAAGCAAAAACGCGAAATAAAGATTTTTTCAAGTACATTCGTAGCAAAAAACCTGTGAGAGTGTCAGTTGGTCCATTACATGATAGAGGAGTTAAAGGGGCACTAAGAGGCAACAAGGCGATAGTGGAGAGACCGAATGAATTCTTTGCTTCAACCTTTACTGAGGAAGATGTACGGATGTTACCCATGACTGAAGTGGTATTTAAAGGTGCGGAAGAATTGCAGGAAATATCGATACATCGGGAAGATGCATTACAACTATTAGATAAACTGAAGAGTAGCAAATCACCTGGGCCGGATGGTATACAGCCAAGGGTGTTGAAAGAACTGAAATATGAGATTGCAGACCTGCTATTAGTAATCTCTGAACTATCATTAAAATCATCTCTAATACCTGAAGATTGGAGGATCGCCAATGTAACACCAATTTTTAAAAAGAGTTTCAGGGGTGATCCGGGAAACTACAGACCGGTGAGCCTGACGTCAGTACCGGGAAAAATGATAGAAACCATCATAAAGAATAAAATTACTCAGCATGTAAATACTCATGTCCTAATGGGAGACAGCCAACATGGCTTTAGACAAGGAAGATCTTGTCTTACTAATCTGTTATCTTTTTTTGAAAGTGTGAATAAACAGGTGGACAAAGGTGAGTCGGTTGATATAGTGTATCTGGACTTTCAGAAAGCCTTTGACAAGTTCCCTAATCAGAGACTTTTGGCAAAACTAAAGAGTCATGGGATAGGAGGCAGTGTACTACTGTGGATCAAGAACTGGTTAAAAGATAGAAAGAGAGGGTTGGGCTAAATGGCCAATTTTCCCAAGGATCTGTGCTGGGTCCGCTGCTTTTTGACATTCATAAATGACCTGGAAAGTGGAATAACGAGTGAGGTAATCAAATTTGCAGATGACACAAAACTATTTAAAGTTATTAAAACCCAAGAGGATTGTGGAAAATTGCAAGAGGATCTTGATAAATTGGGAAACTGGGCATCAAAATGGCAGATGAAATTTAATGTGGACAAGAGCAAAATTATGCAACTAGGGAAGAACAACCCAAACTATGATTACACAATGCAAGGTTCCACATTAGGAACCACCACACAGGAAAAACGTTAGGCGTCATTGTGGACAGCATGTTAAAACCCTCGGCCCAGTGTGCAGCAGCAGCCAAGAGAGCAAATAGAATGCTAGGTATCATAAGGAAAGGAATGGAAAATAAAACAAAAGATATTATAATGCCTCTATATCGTTCCATGGTGAGACCGCACCTTGAATATTGTGTGCAATTCTGGTCGCCGTATCTTAAAAAGGATATAGCGTTATTAGAAAAGGTTCAGAGAAGAGCCACCAAAATGGTAAAGGGGATGGAAGGATACTCCTATGAAGAAAGGCTAAAAAGGTTAGGGCTCTTTAACCTGGAAAAGAGACGACTGAGGGAGATATGATAGACGTCTATAAATTAATGAACGGAGTGGAACGGGTAAACGTAGATCGATTGTTTACGTTATCAGAATATAGAAAGACTAGGGGACATGCAATGAAGCTACAGGGTAAACTATTTAAGACTAATAAAAGAAAATATTTTTTCACTCAACGTGTAATCAAACTCTGGAATTTGTTACCGGAGGATGTAGTAAAGGCTGTTAGTGTAGCTGGGTTTAAAAAAGGTTTGGACAAGTTCCTGGAGGAATGGTCCATAAACCATTATTAAGAAGGGACCCAGGATATCAATGCTTGACCCAGTACAAGCATTGCGGAACCTGTGTCTTTTGGGGAAACCGCTAGGTACGTACGACCTAGATTGGCCACTGTTGAAAACAGGATACTGGGCTTGATGGACCTTGGTCTGAACCATTATGGCATATCTTATGTTCTTAGGTTCTTAGGTTCTTAAATCCCAAGGCTAGACCAGAGACCTCACCAGCAGACAAACCTGTTTCACCATGTGCAAAAACCACACTACATCCAGGTGAGATGCCAGGGATGTTCCCTTGACCCTACACCAGTAACAGTTCAACATTGCCACCTGCACACTAGGCCCTTTTCTAATCCAACTTGCAAAAACACCAAAATATCCGGGACGGAAGCTGACAATGGACAACTAGCAGTCTGTGCACAAACTCTCGAAGATCCTTTACACTCACATACGATAAACAGGTGGTGCGCATGCGAGCCTTTAGCAGAATTGAAATGACTGCTGCTGAGTAGCCGCGCTTCCTCAACCTAGCCCTCTCAAGAACCATGCTGTAAGCATGAATCGATCCACTTGTAGCATTACCACTAGTCTTTGCATGAGTAGATCGGTTTGGGCCAGGAGCCGTCATGGATGATCCCACCAGACACATCTGATCAGTATTCCACGGCCTTCGAAGCCAATCGGGCAGGACCAGGATTACCATCCCCTGCTGCATCTCAATCCTCTGCACCACCTGGCTGATGAGCTCCCCAGGGCGGGAACACATACAGTAGCCCCTCGGTAGGCCACCACTGGACTAACCTGTCCAGTTCCTCTGGCATGCGTTCCCTTCTCCTGCTGTAAAAATGCGCCACCTTTGAGGGCTCGAAGGTCGCTACACCGGGAAAATGTATTACAACTATTTGATAAACTGGATAGGAGCAAATCACCTGGACTGGACGGTATACAATCAAGGGTGTTGAAAGAACTGAAATATGAGATTGCAGATCTGCTATTAGTAATCTGTGAACTTTCATTAAAATCATCTGTAATACATTGGCGATCCTCCAATCTTCAGGTAACGCCAATTTTTAAAAAGGGTTCCAAAAGTGATCTGGGAAACTACAGACTGGTGAGCCTGACATCAGTACCAGGAAAAATGGTAGAACCAACAATAAAGAACAAAATTACTCAGCATGTAGATAGTCATGGCCTAATGGGAGACAGCCAACATGGCTTTAGACAAGGAAGATCTTGTCTTACTAATCTGTTATGTTTTTTTGAAGGTGTGAATAAACAGGTAGACAAAGGTGAGTCGATTGATATAGTGTATCTGGACTTTCAGAAAGCCTTTGACAAGGTCCCTCATCAGAGACTTTTGGCAAAACTAAAAAGTCATGGGATAGGAGGCAGTGTACTATTGTGGATCGGGAACTGGTTAAACAGCAGAGGGTAGGGCTAAATGGCCAATTTTCCCAATGGAAAAAAGTGACTAGTGTAGTACCCCAGGGATCTGTACTGGGTCCGCTGCTTTTTGACATATTCATAAATGACCTGGAAAAAGGAATAACGAGTGAGGTTATCAAATTTGCAGATGACACAAAACTGTTTAAAGTTGTTAAAACCCAAGGGGATTGCGGAAAACCGCAGGAGGATCTGGATAGATTGGAAGACTGGGCATCCAAATGGCAGATGAAATTTAATGTGGACATGTGCAAAGTTATGCACCTAGGAAAGAACAACCCACACTATGGTTACACAATGCAAGGTTCCACATTGGGAACCACCGCACAGGAAAAAGATTGAGGCGTCATCGTGGCTAACATGTTAAAATCCTCCGCCCAGTGTGCAGCGGCGGCCAAGAAAGCAAATAGAATGCTAGGTATCATAAGGAAAGGAATGGAAAATAAAAGATATTATAATGCCTCTGTATCGTTCCATGGTACGAACACACCTTGAATATTGTGTGTAATTCTGGTCGCCATATCTTAAAAGGATATAGCCTTATTAGAAAAGGTACAGAGAAGAGCCACCAAAATGGTAAAGCGGATAGAAGGCTACTCCTATGAAGAGAGGCTACAAAGGTTAGGGCTCTTCAACCTGGAAAAGAGACGGCTGAGGGGAGATGATAGAGGTCTATAAATTAATGAGTGGAGTGTAACAGGTAAACATAGATTAATTGTTTACGCTATCAGAATATAGAAAGACTGGGGGACATGTAATGAAGCTACAGGGTAAACTATTTAACACAAATAAGAGAAAATATTTTTTCACTCAACGTGTAATCAAACTCGAATTTATTACCGGAGGATGTAGTAAAGCGTAGTTACTCACCTCTAACAGGTGTTCTCCAGGAGCAGCAGGAATCATTCCTCACATATGGGTGATGTTGGCGCCGACGGAGCCCTCATGCAGAGCATTTCCCCAGCTTTCAAAGAAAGCCTTTGGGAATGCAGCACGCATGCATGGTCCCCTTCCTGCCCAAGGGTGCCATCTTGCTCAGTCTGATGACACAGCTGAAGACAGCAAAAAACCAAAATGAAATATATGACTGCAACTCCAAGGGGAGGAGGGAGGGTTGTGAGGACTGATTCCTGCTGCTCCTGGAGAACACCTTTTACAGGTGAGTAACTACGCTTTCTCCAGGACAAAGCAGGAAGTCAGTCCTCACATATGGGTGACTCCCCAGCTTAAGGATACCGGGGACCCAAAGCTGAAAAATGAGCTCCCTCTAGAGCCTCAGCATGTGTGAAAAGAATCTTCTCTGATAACACCCCTGTACGGTAGCCCAACACCAGGGCCGGAGGGTAGGAGTTGCCTACACCTCAAAGAGATTACGGAGTACCACCTGTCCGAAAGCACTGTCCCTGCGGGACTCCCTCTCGAGGCAGTAGTGGGCCGCAAAAGTCTGGCTTGAAGACCAAGTAGCGGCCTGGCAGATGTCTGCCAACGGAACAGAGCGGAGATGAGTCACTGACGCAGCCTTCGCCCTGACACGGTGGACTGACTCGACCCTGCAATGAGAGGCCGGCTGCCCTGTACGCCCAGGCGATACAGTCTGCTACCCAGATGGACAAGGTACGCTTGGAGACAGGCAACCCCAGCTTATTAGGGTCAAAAGAGACGAAGAGCTGTACAGCCCTTCGGTGTCCCTGCGCACGATCAAGGTAGAAGGACAACGCCCTTCTACAGTCCAGGGTATGCAAGACCATCTCAGCCCGGCTGGCATGCGGCCTAGGAAAGAAAGTCGGAAGAACCACCTCCTGATTGAGGTGGAAGGATGAGACAACCTTTGGAAGGAACTTAGGGCAAGTCCGCAAGACTACTCTGTCCCTATAGAACCTAGTGTATGGTGCATCTGACACCAGGGCTTGAAGCTCGCTCACTCGCCTTGCTGAGGCAAGAGCTACCAAAAACAACGCTTTCCAGGAGAGAAAACGCAAAGGACAAGTAGCTCAAATGGTGGGCAAGTAAGCTGTTGCAAGACCACATTCAAATCCCACTCAGGGGCAGGTGGACGAACCGTAGGCTTAAGCAAAAGCAGGCCTCTGAGGAAGCGAGTCACCAAAGGGTGGCTTGAAAGAGACTGGCCCTCCACCGGTGAGTGGTGCACTGAGAGAGCACCGAGATGGACTCTAACAGAGTTGGATTTAAGGCCTAGTTTGGAAAGGTGAAGCAAATATTGCAGCACCACTGGTACCAGGCATGAGAAAGGATCTTCCTTGTGTTGAGCACACCAGGTGGAGAACCTACGCCACTTGAAGGCATAAGATTTCCGGGTGGACTGCCTCCTGGAGGCCAAGACCACGTCCTCCACTTCCCTAGGCAGCAGTAAGGGTGCTAGAACTACCCTTTCAGCAGCCAGGCCATCAGATTGAGGGACTGGACGTTGGGGTGTAAGAGAGATCCCTGCTCCTGAGACAGGAGATCTGGTTGCATCCCCAGAGGAAGAGCAGTGTCCACCGCTAGTTGCAAAAGAAGCGGGAACCACGGTTGCCTTGGCCATCTGGGGGCCACCAGAATCACCGAGGCCTTGTCCCGGATCACTTTGAACAGAGTCTTGGGGACTAGAGGCATGGGAGGAAACGCATATAGGAGGGCTGTAGACCAGGGAATGAGAAACGCATCCGCTGCTACTTTGAGAGGATGTGGTTGTCTGGAGCAGAACCTGGGCAGTTGACAGTTCAGTGGATTGGCAAAAAGATCTATGTTTGGAAGACCCCATCTTAGGAAGATTTGTTGAACCACCAGAGGATTCAACTGCCATTCGTGTAGGATCCTGCTCAATCTCTCTGCCAGGCAATTCTCCTGCGCAGGGAGATAGACCGCCCTGAGAACTATGCCATGATTGACTGCCCAGGAGCACAGGTCCTGTGCTTCCTGACAGAGAGGGTGGGACCCTGTGCCCCCCTGTTTGTTGACATAGAACATAGCAACTTGATTGTCTTTCTGAACTAAGATGGACTGGTGAGAGAGGATATGAGACAAAGTCCTCAGGGCTAAGCGGATAGCTCTCAGTTCCAAGAGATTGATCTGCTGTGCGGCCTTCCAAGGAGACCACAGGCCATGAGTGCAGGCTCCCTGACAATGTGCACCCCGACCCTGAAGGGAAGCATCAGTTGTCAGCACTTGGGAGTGTGGAGGGGCCTGGAAAGGCACTCCTTGCACTAGATTCGGAAGATGAAGCCACCACTGCAGAGAAGATGCTAGTAGTTTGGACACCCTCACTTTGTCCGTGAGGCTTCCTGTGGCCTGCAGCCATTGAGTTCTGAGACCCCACTGAGCTGGCCTCATGTGCAGACGGGCATTTAGAACAACATGCACTGTGGATGCCATGTGGCCTAAGAGCCTCAGGAATTGTCTGGCGGAGACTAGAGAATTGCTGTGGAATTGCCTGGCCAAATTCATCAGTCTGTGGGCCCTGTCCACAGGTAAGAAAGCCTTCGCTTGAAGGGTGTCCAGTGTCGCTCCAATGAACTCCATGTTCTGGGAGGGACGCAAAGTGGACTTTGCGAAGTTTATGACAAACCCCAGATGCTGTAGAAGATAGTGCAGAGGATGACTTGATTGGTCTCCTGTGGAGACTGACCCTTGATGAGCCAGTCATCCAGGTATGGAAAGATAAAGAGCCCTTGAACCCTGAGATAGGCCGCCACCACCGCCAGGCACTTGGTGAAAACCCTGGGGGCGGAGGTTAGGCCAAAAGAGAGTACCCTGTACTGAAAATGGTTTCCTCCCACCACAAATCTGAGATATTATCTGTGGTCTGGATGAATAAGGATGTGAGTATAAGCATCCTTTAGGTCTAAGGAGCATAGCCAATCTCCCTGCTGGAGGTAGGGCAGCAGTATCCCAAGGGTAAGCATCTTGAACTTTTCTCTCTCCAGGAACCTGTTTAGATTTCGCAAGACTAGGATGGGCCTGAGACCCCCTGTTCGTTTTGGTACCAGGAAGTACCTGGAGTAGAAACCCTGACCTCTCAGGTGGTGGGGCACTGGTTCCACCGCCTGTTCCTTTAGAAGACTTGCTAACTCCTGCAGGAGTAAGTCCCTATGCATAGGGGTTCGTGGAGGCTCCCCTGGAAAGTAGGAGGGGGGGTACCTGGTGAAAGTGCAGCAGATAGCCCCTCTGGACTATGCTTGGCACCCAGGTATCCCTTGTTACGGCTGATCACCTGTAGGCATACAGGGTCAGCCGGCCTCCTGTGCTGAGAGGGGCCAGCTGAGGAGGACAGGCTATGCCACTGGAGTCAAAACCCCACTCCCTGCTGTGCAGGAGCCGGAGCTGGTGGCTTGGTGGATTTCTGCCTACGGGGCCCATGTCTCTGCCCCTTGGTCTGCTGACCCTGTTGGGGAGCTGTGGAGGCCTGGTACTGAGGGTAAGTTTTGTAGGCAGATGACTTTCTCGGGTAGAAGGACTTTTTTCCCGAGCCCTTCTTCTTTTGAGAAGGGGCAGAGGTCTTCCTGGACAGCCTTGTCCTGGTGAGAGTCTCAAACTCGGGTTCTGCAGCCTTTTCAGCCATGGGCTTGCCAAAGAGGTTTTCACCTTGGCAGGGGACATCGACCAACTTGTCCTGAACCCATGGCTCGAGATCCGATGACTGTAGCCAGGCCTGACGGCATGCACCGATGCCGGCTGTGGCTACTCGGGCCGAAGCCTCAAAGCCATCATAAGCTGCTCAAGACAAACTTCGAGCATTCTCGGATCCCAGTTGACAAGGATGTGAACCTCTGCAAAGGTTCCTGGGAGAGACCAGCAGAGAACCCAGCAATCTCCATTGCCAGGTCCCGAAGGTACACGCCCATGTGCAGCTGGTAGGTCTGGACACGGCAAGCAAGCATAGAGCCCTGGAAGCACTTTCTACCAAGGGCATCCAGGTTCCGGGCCTCCCGGCCGGGAGGCACCAAGGAGTGCATCTTCTGACTTTTCAGGCGATGCATGTCCGATTCCACAACCATGGAATGGTGTGGTAGCTGTGCCTTCTGGAACCCGGGGCTCTTGTGGACTCGATAGATGGAATCGACCCGCTTGCTAAGAACCGGCGTCAAGGCCGGTGCCTCCCACATGCGGAACAGCAACCGTTCCAGCATTGGAGGAGCCGGTACAGTAAAGGCCTCCTTGGGGGTAGAGTCATACCTCAGGGCCTCGAGCTCCTCTGCTCGAGGCTCCTCCTCGGGGTCCGTGGGGAAGGCCAAAGCCTTGGCCATATCCCTCACGACATCCAAGAACCGAGTATCCTCCGGGGGGGAAGGGGGACCTTCTCCGAGGTTCAGACTCCGGTGAGTCCGAAGGGACACACCGGGTCCGAAACGTGTCCGGGGACTCCTCGTCCTCCGTTTCCCAGCCCGAGCCCTCAGAGGAGGAAATCAAATGGCTCCGGACGGGCAGGACCTTGGCCGAGGATCGACTCGAGACCGCATGGACTCGAGGATCGGCTCGACCTCTGGGGTTGACTTGGACGTCGAGGTCCCGGTGGTCGGGGCAGATGCACCAGTGAAACTGGCGATCAGTGCCTGCTGCTGTTCCTTGAAGGCAGCCAAGCTGCTCTCCAAGGCCGTCAACCTGAGTCCGAGCTCAGGCCCCGACGGCGTCGTGCCCGACGTCGGCTCCCCCGGAGGAGAGTCCACGAGGACTACAGTACTCACTTGACTCGGCGCCTCCGTCTCTACACGAGGTTGTTTAGCAGGCCTCTCCGACTCCGAAGAGCCGGGACAGCAGTCAGGGCTATGCGACCTGGTCCTCGAGGAGCCAAGTGTGTCCACCGACACTGCCCTAGCGGGTTTCTTCTTCCTGCGGTGCTCCCGCGAGGGAGACCCCCCCTTTCAGAGGAACCCCGGCGATGCTCGGGATCGGAGTCCCGAGACGTCAAGGCCTCTGACGAAGTCCGGGCACGGCCGGACGCGGAGTCAGAGAAGATTCTTTCCTTCTGATGCTGACGGCTCCTCAACGCCTTCGAGGACATTTTCCCACACGGGCCACAGATCATCGGGTCATGATCGGGCCCGAGGCAGCAGTCATGTGTGTCGGTAAGAGTCATAAGTTTCTTACACCGATCACACTTTTTAAATCCGCTGGCAGCCATCGGGGGAAAAAGAGCCCCTGCAAGGTCAAAAGACAGGGCTGCCAGTGAAAAATAGAAAAATAGCGCGAATGCTAGTCTCAAAGGACAAAAACCGAAAAATGAGGTCCGGGCTCGATACCGGTGTACCGGGCCCAGGCGGGAAAGGGAAACCGGCATCGAACCGAGAAAAACCATGGATCCACACCGAAAAAAAATCAACTTTTTCACGGGTGACCACGACACACTTGCGTTGGGCTCCGCGGAAAAAAGACGACTTAGAAGATGGCACCCTTGGGCGGGAAGGGGACCGTGCATGCGTGCTGCATTCCCAAAGGCTTTCTTTGAAAGCCGGGGAAATGCTCCGTATGAGGGCTCCGTCGGCGCCGACGTCACCCATATGTGAGGACTGACTTCCTGCTTGGTCCTGGAGAAAAGCTGTTAGTGTAGCTGGGTTTAAAAAAGGTTTGGACAAGTTCCTGGAGGAAAGGTCCATAAACCATTATTAAAAAGGGACCCAGGATATCAATGTTTGACCCAATACAAGCATTGTGGAACCTGTGTCTCTTGGGGATACTGCTAGGTACGTATGACCTAGGTTGGAAACAGGATACTGGGCTTGATGGACCTTGGTCTGACCCAGTATGGCATATCTTATGTTCTTATCAGATCCATAACTGGCACCACCCAACGCTGAACTAGCAGAGCAAAGACTTCCGCATGGAACGTCTACTTGCCGGGGTCAAAGTGACACAGACTGATAAGTCTGCTGTCATGTTGTTCTTTCCTGCCACAAGGGCCAGGGAGAGGGGCATCAGATTGTCCTCCGCCCACTACAACAGTGGCTCCATCTCAGCTTCTAGCTGTACACTGCCTGTGCCTCCGTCGGTTGATGTATGCCACCGTCATCGCATTGTCTGAGAACACAAGCACTGCCCTGCTTTGCAATAAGGTCCAAGACTTCTGTAGAGCCAAGGAGACCTTTCTCATCTTCAAATGACTGATGGGCCCACCCTTCTCTGTCTCCAACCAGCAACCCTGAGCTGTGTTTTGCAGTTAGCTCCCAAGCCACTGAGGCTGGCATCTGTCATCAGCGGAACCCACTGTGGCATCTCGAGAGGCATTCCGGCCACCACCATAGGGTCTCCCGGATCACTTTGGGGCAGCGCAGGAACTGTGTGAGTGAGTGATGCTGAGCTGACCATCTCCGCAAGAGTGCCCTCTGCAATAGTCTCATGTGGGCTCGAGCCCAGGGCACCAGATCCATCACTGCCACCATCGACCCTAGCACCTGGAGATAGTGCCATGCTGTGGAAGCCTGCATCCGGAGAAAGGATCTTATTTGACCCTGTAGCATGCCCATCTGGTCTTACAGCAACACCACCTTGTCTTTGTCCATCCTGAACCGGGTTCCCAGGTACATCACATCTTACAATGGTTGCAGTCAGTTCTTGAAGAAATTGATGACCCAGCCCAAACTTTGTAGGAGGGCCATGACCCTCTGAGTGGCTTGAATGCTTTCTTCAGATTTTGAGTGGATGAGCCAATCATCAATGTAAGGATGCACCAAGATCCCTTCTTGCCTCAACGCTGCAGTTACCACTACAATGACCTTGGTGAAGGTGTCTGGGGCAGTCACCAGGCCGAAGGGAACTACGCTAAACTGAAAGTGTCCTATGGGTACCACAAACTGGAGAAAATGCTGATGCTCTGACCACACCAGTATGTGCAGATAGGCCTCCGTGAGATCTACCGTCGTCAAGAATTCTCTTTTTCAGACAGCTGCTATGACCGACTGCAGAGTCTCCATACGAAAGCTTCAGGTCTAAAATGGGTCAAAAGGTTCCCTCTTTTTGGGGATGACAAAATAGATGGCATATTGACCAAACCCACATTGGTCTGGCGGCACCTCTACCACCACTTGCAAATCTCGAAGCCATGTCAAAGTGCCCTGCACGGCTCTGACCTTGAGCAGTGCCTTGCAAGGTGATGGCACAAAGGCATCGGCCAGTGGCTTGTCAAAGCCGCAGCACTCCCATTTGACCTCCAGCACCCACTGGTCAGACATGATCTGGGCCAGGCCAAGTAAAGGTCCTGCAGTCGTCCCCCTACGAGCACTACCCCAGCCGGGGCCGCCCTCACTTCATTGCAGCTTCTTTGCAGTGGCAGAGGCAGCAGTATAACCTCTCCTACCATATCCTCTGAAGCCCCGAAAGGGTGGCCCACTCACCAGAAACTGGCCATGCTGGTATGGCACAAAACTAGTAGTGCAAAAGCGACGGAAGTCCCACGGCTGCCCCCACAATGGGCCTTGCAGCACTCACTGGCTTCTACTCATCTTCTGGGAGCCTGCCGCCCTTGGACTCCACCAAATCCTTTACAAACTTATCCAATGCTTCCCGAACAACAATGTGCCCTTAAAGGGAAGCCTACTCAAGCGGGACTTGGAGGAGACATCGGCCGCCCAGTTCTGTAGCCACAAATAACGCAGTGCGGCCACCACTGTGGCCATGCTCTTGGACAGGCTTCTGATAAAATCATAAAGGGCATCTGCCAGATCAGCAGCCCAAGACTTCAAAATAGCCACTTCCATTGGAGCTCTTTCTTCTGCTTCCAGTATACCTTGCACCCAACGCAAACAGGCCCAGGCAACGAAAGCCCTGCAGACCGACACCTGCAACGACAGGGCATTAATATCGAATGTCTGCTTCAGCAATGTCTCTAAGCTTCCGGTCCTGCATGTCCTTGAGGGTTGTACTACCCTCTACCAGGATAGTGGTCTTCTTTCTGACCACTGAGACCACTGCAACCACCTTAGGAGAACAATGGAGATCTCTCTCTTGCTTCGGTAATGGATACAGCCGCTCCATCACCCTTGTTCCCTTGAGCCCTGCTTCTGGGATGTCCATTCGTCCTGAATCATCTGCTTAATTAGTCTATGCAGCGGAAAAACGATTTGCGGTTTTCTAAATGCCTGGAACAAGAGGTCCTCCAGTAGCTCTTCCTCCTGCTTTACCTCCGCTACCATATTGCGGGTCCCCATGGACTGTGCAGTCAAGGCCGCCTCCTCGCTTCTTCTTCCTGAGAAATCTCTCCTTCTTCCAACTACGCTGTGGCCTCCTCTGCCACTGGGTCATCATCCTCTTCTGACCTGAACGACCCAGGTTCCTCCCAGGGATCCTCTTCCAGCCACCATCTCCATGTGACGGCAAGGGATGTCCGCGCATTTTTGTACTCTCTCAGGGGCCAATGGGGGGCTTGAACGTCCTTGCTGCTTCATGCGGGCTGCTTGGAGACTAAATACTTAGTTGGTAGGTGGTGCCAGCAGATTATAAAAAGTGATGTCATTAAAATATTCAGCTGCTGGTTGAGGGCGACAACCCACAAGTCGGGACTGAACTGGAGGTACAATAAAAAAAAGAGAATTTTTTCGGCAGTAACAGAACAAAGTGCTCTGCTGGCTCCGCAGAAAACGAAGAACTGAGGAGAGAAGTTGGGAAGACAGGCACACAGGCACAGTGGAGTGCTCCAAAAGGCTTTCCTATTGGATGCTGGGGAGCATTCCCACACAGGTTCCACTGGTGACATTCACCCAAATGTGAAGACTGCATTCCTGTTCGTTCCTGGAGATAATGTATTCCATGCACCTTAAGTTTAACAATCTTTTGTTCTAAACTTAACACCTGAAATCAAATAAAAGGTTACAGTCTTGAACTTCACTATATACAATGGAATGCAAAATGCAAAAAACAAGCTTGAGCAGTCTAAAAATGCTCCAGTGTAAAGCAGCAAGGTTTATCTAGTGTAGCCATCAAGAAAGTGGAAAAATAACAGGAGACTAGAACATCTATGGAATTGAAATGTAGTTCATATATTCTTAATCAATGTCAACAAAACACATAGGGCCAGCTCAATCATTAAGGGCTTCTAGTAAATAGCAGCAGAAAGTAAAACAATAGATCCTGGCAAACACATAAATGAGCCATAAGGACATTCTTTTACCTGCATGGAGAGGAAGCAAAGTTTTATATTTAGAAGTATGTTGCTCAGTTAGGTGGGGGAGGCGAGAGGGCATATGGCTGAAGGTTAACCAAGAGCACTTAATACCCTTGGCGGTAGCCTTGAAGGACTCCATTGCAAGCAAGGTAATACTCTGCCTGAAAGCTCTCAAAGGGGTTTTGGTGTTCATTTTTTAAAGCAAAGTCTTTTTTCTATACTACAAAGGGAACATTTTTTGTTTGTGGTGTTGGGCAAAGCTTTGTCAGTTTACTGGCTTTGTTCCAGCTACCCATTCACAGCTAACTCTTTGAGGCCACTGACCTCATCAGGTATTAGATCCCTCCCTACCCATCCAACCCATGTAAGCATTCTTGCTTTATAGGGCAACTCCCCAATTAGCTATATAGAAGGACACAGCACAGTGCTGTTAGAACACATTTAAAAGAGGTTAATTGCTTTCTCTCTTAAAGGACAGCTGAGGCAGGTAGTGATATTAGTAGGTCCCTCTTTTACTTCAACAGGTATCAAAGCTCCATCAACTAAATAATGACTGAGAAAAATCATATTCCTAAAACTGCTGTCCCCGTTAAAGCTTCTGCCTCTGTCCAGACAGAAATCCCAAAGCCAGCTAAAGAACCAGCTCCATGTGCAGGATGCCTGCATGCAGAGGCTCTCAGGAAACAAGTGGAGGAGCTCAAAGAAGAGGTGGCAAAGCTGAGGAGCATGCGAGACCATGAGAAGTACGCGAGGCCGTGAGAAGTACATCAATAAGATGCTTCTAGAAACATCCAAGCTTTCAGACAGAGGTGAAGATGGGAGGCTAGAGAATGAAGAAGGATGGACATGAGTCACCAGAGCCTGCAGTATCAACACTTCAACTACTCCAGCCCTTGAACTGAAGAACCAGTATACAGCCCTGGAAGTGGAAGAGGTGGAAGCATCCCAAGAAAGGGAAGAACCATAGCTCTAGCACCCAAAGGTTGCAGAATCAGTCACCACAAGGAAGCGAAAGGTAGTGGTGGTTGGTGACTCTTCTGAGGGGTACTGAGGCACCCATCTGCTGGCCAGACGATGTCCAGGGAGGTGTGCTGTCTGCCAGGTGTCAAAATCCAAGATGTTAGGGAGAGTCTGCTGAGACTTATCAAGCCTACTGACTATTTATCTGATGTTGCTCATCCATATTGGCACAAATGATATGCTCAGATGGATATCTAGTAGTATCAAAAGTGACTTCATGGCTCTGGGACAGAGGGTGAAGCAGATAGGTGCGCAGGTGGTGTTCTCTTCCATCCTCCCTGTTGAGGGTAAAGGCAGAGGAACTTGCATCCTGGAGATGAATGCATGGCTGCGTGGATGGTGTCATGGAGAGTGTTTTAGTTTCCTGGACCATGGAATGATGCTCCATAGGCTGCAGAACAGAGATGGTATCCCTCTGTCCAAGAAGGGTTGAAGTGTCTTCAGCAGCAGCCTGGCTAATTTACTGAAGAGGGCTTTAAACTAGATTCACTGGAGATGGGTGAAGAAAGCCCGCAGATAAGTGAAACATTAAATACCTCTGTAGAAATGGGTAATAGAGGCAACATCTGGAAAGTGGCGTGTATAAATGCCCATAGAATGAGAAATAAGATCCCAGATGTTGAGGCTTTAATGGAAGAGGCCGACTTGGAATTAGTGGTGGTTACAGAGACATGATTCACGGAAAACCATGACTGGGATGTAATTATACCAGGATATACTTAATTGAGGAAGTAGGGGAGGAGGAGTGGCACTATATGTAAAAAATAATATTAAAGCTACAGAATTGCAGGGCTTAAAAGGGAATGAGGCGGCATTGTGGGTTAAACTAGAATGAGGGAGAAAGAAAGCACAGTTACTTACCTGTAACAGGTGATCTCTGGGAACAGCAGGAATAAGTCTTCACATATGGGTACGTCGGTACCGACGGAGCCTGCACAGGAACGCTCCCCAGCATCCAAAAAGAAAACTTTTGGGAGCATCCCACACGCATGCGTGCTGCCTTCCCGCCCATTCACTTCCCTCTCATCAGTTGGGTTTGCAGCTGAGAACGAAGGAGGGAAGTAGACAAATTAGAGAGAGAGAGAGAGAGAGAACTCCTCCTAGGGGAGGTGGGTGGGTTGTGAAGACTTATTCCTGCTGTTCCCAGAGATCACCTGTTACAGGTAAGTAACTGTGCTATCTCCAGGAACAAGCAGGAATGAGTCTTCACATATGGGGACTCCCAAACTAAAGATGCCTGGAGGAGGTCCCAGCATATTGCAAACCTAATGGATGGTCCATGCTATTTTCCAGAACCTCAGGTATCCAAGGGATGGAGGGTAGGAGTTGAATAAAAAAGGGGGGTGATGTGGAACAGCTTGAATAAACAAGGGGTCTAGAGGGGAGTCCTTGTGTAGACCATAATTGTTAGGAAATATTGAATTTCAATTTTCTAATGTGGACCTTACTCAAAGTATTGCGAAAGTATTTGTTGAGGGTAATATGATCTGGTGCCCAGAGCCAGTACATTATCCTCAAAGAAATTACCTCACTGTGAAGTAGAGGAACATAATTTTTGCAATACAGGTAGAGGTCAGAAGCCTTAATGGCTAGAACTAATCCCAGAAGAAAAAACTGGGGGAGTTTAATGAGGTTGGACTTTGAAGGAGAAGCAAAGCTTCCGTAGGCCAAAGTTGGAAGCTCTTTGTCCTTGGAGCAGAATAAGGCTCTAGGAAAGAGAGGAGATAATCTGACTAGAAATTGGCTGTCCATTTAGGGTTATGGTATGCTGGAACAGCATTAATATGGACAGTAACAAATCTTTCAAAGTCAGATATATAAGAGAGAGAGGAAGAGAGATCCACTTAATAACAAGAAGGGGTAAGACCTGCTTGAGAATATAGAAAATCTCTTTCTGGTTACATGTGGAAGAACCATGGAGAAGGTTACATGGAAACCAGTGGAATGTTCTTAAATAGAAGGAGAGGTCTAGATTTCTTTAAAAATTCTAGCCTTTGAATAACCAAAATGGAGACCTACGTGAAGGGGTGCAGGAGAAGATCCTTAGTCTTAAGACAACAAGTCTGGATCCTTCTATAACTTCAATGTGGAAAAGACGACGCAATATAAGGGGATACCATGTTTGCCCCTCTATGAGGGCAATATAAGTATCATGCGTTCTTTGTTCAGCATAAGCTTCAATGAAGTTTCGGGAATTAGAAGGAAAAACAGTGGACAAGGACCGACTGCAGTGAAAAAGAATGCATCCCTGTTGAAAGAGTCCCACTGGAGATGTGGAACAACCCAGGGAATCGAGCAATTCTTTATGTTTATACGTGGTCTAAGCCCTTGTTCCTTTTCCCTAAAAGGAAATTTTAAGGAAGATGGCAAGAGTAGGAAAAAACCAGTCATGTAGGAGCATGACTGGGCAAAACCTTTTTATCTAGAAGCTACCTACTAGGAATGGCTCTGACGCTCTCTAGCAAAGGCCCATAGTTGCAGAGCTTTTTTGTATAATTGCAGAGAGCGTGTTGTAGGTTGCTTAGGTGAGATCTGGCTGTTCAACTGCCAGTGTGCAACCTAATCTATTCTATTGGAGCCAAAAAAAATTAAAGATGGCTAAGAATAGTAGACAGGCCGGTTGCCTGCAATGATAAAATGTCCAAGTGGGTTGTGGAACCTCTCTTGGAATTTTCTGTTATCAAGGCAGCAGAAAAAGTTAGGTTCTATAGATTGGAAAAGGACAGACAGACATAATTAAGAGTGGTAAAACTCAATTAGTGTCTGATAAGCTGTCTTAAAAGAAATATTTGAGAAGATTCTAAAAGGGAAAGAAAACTCTGTATGGAAATCAGTTACTGGAGTAGGTATTGAAAAACCTATGGCTCAAAAAGTAAGCCCTCCAGTTGAATAGTATCACTCTTAGAGACTAGATGTTCCGATTAAGAGGGATAGAAGCAATACAGAGATGAGAAGACTTACAATTTGGTAAGTCCCTTGCAGACCAAACTAAGAGATATCCTCGTACAGGAAAACTGTCAAGGTGAAGGTCATAGCCTACCTTGTTGTTAGTTGTTACTCCTCTTTTTCCTTCAAAAAGGAGAGGAGAACCCTGTTACCTGTAAGGTATGATTGTCCTCAGTAGCTCTTGGAGCTAAAAGAATGGATTTCTCTTGGCAAGAGATTCATGCCTAGAGCCGAGGGTTGAGTCAGTGTATCACAGATATCTCAGTAAGTATGAGATGAACTGTAAAAGCTACCTTTCATAAGAAGTAGGTTACTGGTTCTAAACCTCAAACAGGAAAAAGAGATTCAATGAATAAAAAATTAGAAACCTTGCAACTGCCGAGTTTGCTGACCCTGTTGAGGCTTTGATTTTCTTAGCCTGGTTTGATGTTGCCCTTCTTTGGAAACATCTGCATGATGGGTAGAAGATGGATAAAGCACAGTTACTTACCTGTAACAGGTGATCTCTGGGAACAGCAGGAATAAGTCTTCACATATGGGTATCGTCGGTACCGACGGAGCCCGCACGGGAACGCTCCTCAGCGTCCAAAAGGAAAGCTTTTGGGAGCATCCCACAGCGCCTGTGCGCTGCCTTCCCTCCTTTCCCAACCGCCTCTCTCCAGTTCGAGTTTTAAAGCTGAGACAAAGAAAGAGTGAGGAAAGGAAAGAAAGATAGAGAGATACAACTCCTAGGGGAGGTGGGTGGGTTGTGAAGACTTATTCCTGCTGTTCCCAGAGATCACCTGCTACAGGTAAGTAACTGTGCTATCTCCAGGAACAAGCAGGAATGAGTCTTCACATATGGGGACTCCCCAGCTAGAGATGCCTGGGAGATCATCCAGGTTGTGAGTCCCTGGGAAGGGCTCTACCTCCACCCATGAATCTCAGGCATCCAGCCAGGGATGGAGGGTAGGAGTTGGTTAGGTATGGAACAGGTGTTTGAGAACAGCCTGACCAAACAAGGCATCCCGGCGGGAGTCCTTGTCCAAGCAGTAATGGGCTGTGAAGGCATGAACTGAGGCCCAGGTGGCCGCTCGACAGATCTGGTCGATGGACACAGAATTTAGATGACACATAGAGGCTGCCATGGCCCTCACATTGTGAGCTGTGACATGGCCCTCCAGAGAAAGGTTCTTACTCTAGTAGGCAAAAGAAATACACTGAGCAATCCAATTGGACAGAGTTCTCTTAGAGACTGGAAGTCCTAAATGAGAGGGATCAAAAGCAACAAAGAGTTGAGAGGACTTTCTATGTTGCTGTGTCCTTTGTAAGTAAAAGGCAAGAGCTCTTTTACAATCCAGGGTATGAAGATTCCTCTCTGCACTTGAAGCATGAGGTCCTGGAAAAAAGACAGGTAAATAAACCTCCTGGTTCAGATGAAAAGGTGAGACCATTTTAGACATAAAGTGTGGATTAGTCCTGAGGACTACCTTGTCATGATGGAACCTTGTATAAGGAGGATTAGCCACCAAGACTTGCAGCTCACTGATGCGGCGAGCTGAAGTGACTGCAATGACAAAAATAACCTTCCAGGAAAGGAATTTCAAGGAGGTAGAGGCTAAGGGTTCAAAGGGTGGCTGCAAAAGCTGGCCAAAAACCAGATTCAAGTCCCATGCCACTGGAGGTGGTCTGATGGGAGGTTTAGTCAAAAGAAGGCCTCTCATGAATCTTGCAATAAGAGGATGAGAGGAAATAGGTAGCCCATTGAGAGGTTTAAGGGATGCTGCAATAGCACTCAAATGGACTCTTACTGAATTCGTTTTAAGGCCTGCATGGGATAAATGCAGCAAATACTCTAGTAAAGAATTCAGAGGTATTGCAAGAGGGTTAAGACCCTTCTCCGCACACCAAATGGTAAACCTTCTCCATTTAAAAGCACAGGAACGTCTAGTGGAAGGCTTTCTGGAAGCATAAAGGATATCCTTCATTTGCTGAGAAAGATGCAAATCTTGAAGGTCTAGGCCTTCAGCAACCAGGCTCTGAGATGAAGAGACTGGGGATTTGGGTGCCACAACGTTCCCTCCTCCTGGGACAGGAGGTCTGGAGCAGATCCCAAGTCCAGGGAGGGAGCTTGAGAGAGATGCAGAAGTAGAGGGTACCACACTTGGCGTGGCCAATGTGGTGCTATGAGGATCATAGACCCCTTGTCTCTCTGAAGTTTGAAGAGTGTCTTGGGAATTAGGGGAATGGGTGGAAAGGCATAGAGGAAATCTTGCCCCCAATGGAGGAGGAAGGCATCGCTGGCCTGAACTCCCTGACATGGAATTCTGGAACAGAACCGGGGAAGTTTGGCATTCCACGGACTTGCAAACAAGTCTATGTCTGGGGTTCCCCAAATTCGAAAGATCCTGGCTATCTGGTCCCCATGGAGGGACCATTCGTGTGGAAGCAGAACTCGACTGAGTCTGTCTGCCCAAGAGTTTTGAACCACTGGAAGATACACTGCCATGAGATGAATTTGATGCTCTCTGGCGAAGGCCCACAATCTCAGAGCTTCGTTGCAAAGCGACAGAGAGCCGGTCCCGCCCTGCTTGTTTACGTAGAACATGGCTACTTGGTTGTCCGTGTGGATGAGGACTGTCTTGTAGCTGAGCAGGGTGTGGAAGACTCAGAGCTAGAAAAATTGCTCTGAGCTTCAAGAGGTTGATATGTAGAGATGTCTCCTGTAAAGACCAGATGCCTTGAGTGGAGAGATCTGAGCTCTGTGACCCTGTCTTGACGGACTGGAAAGGGGGGCTGTTACTTCTGGAGAGAAATCTGAAATTGTGAGTATATACTTCTGGGAATTTTTCTGAAAGGAATTGTTTTTCTTTTAAAGCTAATTAATCTGTGAACCCACTATTTTTTTTGTTAAATCAGTCAGGGCCTAGTAGCAACAGTTTAAGATTCAATTTAAAAACACAGAAGAGAACTTTCTGGTTACCTTTCATACCCAGTAGACAGCTGTAGTTTAAATTTCATAGTCACTCAGGGCCTAGCATCAGCAAAGTACTTTTAGTTTCAAATTAAAACACAGAAGAGAGCTTTCTGGTTAAATTTAGAATCCAGCAGAGAGCTTGTAGTTTAAATTTCATAATAGGTTAGAGCCTAGTAGCAGCAAAGAGCTATAATTTAAATCAAATCAGAATATAGTTTTCCTCAGCAGCACAGGACAAGGTACTGTGTAGCAGCCCTTTTTTAATAAGTGTTATATCCCTCCCTCCCTCCCCACACCCACCCTCCCCTGGGAATTTCACAGCTTTATAGGTACTTGCACAACTTAAAAGACAGGAGGTGCTCTCAGGTGAAGCTCATTACCCAAATCAGTCATACACCAAGGACCTGAGATTAATTAAGCTTCAGGTGAACAAGGTATATTAAACTTCTTAGGTACAGTTTTAGTGGTATAAATATCCATTGCACCCTTTAGTACATATAGAACTTAAAGATCTAAACACAAACTTAAAACTAAGATGCAGACAGCAGTCCAGCAGCGGGATGTGGGCTTTCCAGTCTTTTGCATTGAGTGTCACATGTATGATTTTCTCCCAGCTGGTGAGAGGTCTTACGTGTGCACTAGGTGCAAGGAGCTCTCTGCTCTCAGGGAACAAGTCCGTTCTCTAGAGGCTAGAGTAGCAGACTTGGAAAACATAAGACAGACAGAGAGGTACATAGACGAGACCTACAGGGATATAGTCCTGAAGTCCCACCTCCAGTCTGGCAGCATCCCTGTTGCCATGGAGGAGAGAGGTCACGTGACAGGAGAGCATCACCCTGGTGTGGCAGGAAGTGATCCTGTAACTAGGACCTGTCCTCCAGGTGATGTAAACCCCTCTTGCACCGAGGAGGTTTCTCCAGGGCCAAGTGCCCATGCGGGAAGGGTTAGGACAGCAGTTATAGTTGGTGATTCGATCATTAGGCATGTAGATAGCTGGGTGGCTGGTGGACGTGAGGATCGCCTGGTAACATGCCTGCCTGGTGCGAAGGTAGCGGACCTCACACGCCACCTAGATAAGGTCTTAGATAGTGCTGGGGAGGAGTCTGCTGTCTTGGTACATGTTGGTACCAATGACATAGGAAAATGTGGTAGGGAGGTTCTGGAAGCTAAATTTAGGCTTTTAGGTAGGAAGTTGAAATCCAGAAC
The DNA here is from genome assembly GCA_033557465.1 of Ichthyophis bannanicus. NCBI lineage: Eukaryota > Metazoa > Chordata > Amphibia > Gymnophiona > Ichthyophiidae > Ichthyophis > Ichthyophis bannanicus. Next base: position 444,474,057 of record CM066035.1, on the reverse strand, counting down.
TTCCAGGGTAGCGTTCTCCGAAATGCTTCCCGTTCCACGCGCAGGACCCAATAGGCAGGCAGAGCTCCGGACTCTCAATGCGTGGATGAGACAATGGTGCAGAGATGAGGGGTTCGGATTTGTTAGGAACTGGGGAACATTCTGGGGAAAGGAGGGGCTCTTCCGAAGGGATGGGCTTCACCTTAACCGGGATGGAACCAGGCTGCTGGCATTAACCTTTAAAAAGGAGATAGAGCAGCTATTAAACTAGATAATAGGGGAAAGCCGACAGTCGCCCAAGAGCGCATGGTTCGGAAGAATGTATCCTTGAAGGATACTACAAAAAGCAGAGAGGTTCCAAAAAAGAGTAAAGTAGCCCAAATGCCCTCGAGTATGGAGCAGACAGAACTTAAAGATCCCAAATTACCCATGTCTACCAATAGCCAAATTAATATGAATAAAATACAGTCTCTAAAATGCTTGTATGCAAATGCTAGAAGTCTACAAAACAAGATGGGAGAGTTAGAATATATAGCACTAAACGAGAGGTTAGATATGATTGGAATATCAGAGACATGGTGGAAGGAGGACAACCAGTGGGACACTGTGATACCTGGGTACAAACTATATCGAAATGATAGAGCTGATCAAATTGGTGGAGGGGTTGCGCTCTATGTTAGAGAGGGCATTGAGTCAGAAAGGATTAAAGTTTTGCAAGAAACAAAATTTGCTGTAGAATCTCTATGGATTGAAATTCCATGTAAAAAGGGGAAGGCGATGGCAGTGGGGGTGTACTATCGTCCGCCTGGCCAGAATGAACAAATGGATGATGAAATGCTCAAAGAAATCAAGGAAGCTAGCAAAAGTTACAGTGCAGTAATAATAATGGGTGATTTCAATTACCCCGGCATCGACTGGGTCAGTGTCACAACAGGACATGCTAGGGAGATAAAGTTCCTAGATGAAATAAATGACTGCTTCTTGGAGCAGCTGGTTCATGAACCGACCAGAGGGGAAGCAATATTAGACCTAGTCCTTAGTGGAACACCAGATGTAGTGCAAGAGATAAGGGTGTTGGGGCCACTTGGCAATAGTGATCATAGCATGATCGCCTTTGATTTAATTAGTGGAGGAGGGATAGTAAGGAAATCCACAGTACTACCCTTTAACTTTCGAAAGGGAGACTATGATAGAATGAGGAAAACAGTTAAGAAAAAACTAAAAGGAGCAGTTGCAAAGGTTAAAGACGTACATCAAGCTTGGGTGTTGTTGAAAAATACTATCTTGGAAGCCCAGACCAGCTGTATTCCACGCTTTAAGAAAAGTGGAAGGAAGTCCAAAAAATTGCCAGCATGGTTTAAAGCTGAGGTCAGAGAGGCTGTTGTTGCCAAAAAAGCATCTTTCAAGAAATGGAAAAAAGAGCCAAATGATGAAACCTGGAAACAGCACAAGCACTGGCAAGTCAAATGCAAGGCATTGATAAGGCAGGCAAAGAGAGAATTTGAGAAGAAGCTTGCTGCGGAAGCAAAAACGCGAAATAAAGACCTTTTCAAGTACATTCGTAGCAAAAAACCCGTGAGAGAGTCAGTTGGTCCATTAGATGATAAAGGGGTTAAAGGAGCACTAAGAGGCGACAAGGCGATAGCGGAGAGACTGAATGAATTCTTTGCTTCGGTCTTTACTGAGGAAGATGTAGGGATGTTACCCACGACTGAAGTGGTATTTAAAGGTGTGGAAGAATTGAAGGAAATATCGATACATCGGGAAGATGTCCTACAACTATTAGATAAACTGAAGAGTAGCAAATCACCTGGGCCGGATGGTATACATCCAAGGGTGTTGAAAGAACTGAAATTTGAGATTGCAGACCTGCTATCAGTAATCTGTGAACTATCATTAAAATCATCTCTAATACCTGAGGATTGGAGGATCGCCAATGTAACACCAATTTTTAAAAAGGGTTCGAGGGGTGATCCGGGAAACTACAGACCGGTGAGCCTGACATCAGTACCGGGAAAAATGGTAGAAACCATCATAAAGAATAAAATTACTCAGCATATAGATAGTCATGACCTAATGGGAGACAGCCAACATGGCTTTAGACAAGGAAGATCTTGTCTTACTAATCTGTTATGTTTTTTTGAAGGAGTGAATAAACAGGTGGACAAAGGTGAGTCGGTTGATATTGTGTATCTGGACTTTCAGAAAGCCTTTGACAAGGTCCCTCATGAGAGACTTTTGGCAAAACTAAAGAGTCATGGGATAGGAGGCAGTGTACTACTGTGGATCAGGAACTGGTTAAAAGATAGAAAGCAGAGGGTAGGGCTAAATGGCCAATTTTCCCAATGGAGAAAGGTGAATAGTGGTGTACCCCAGGGATCTGTGCTGGGTCCGCTGCTTTTTGACATATTCATAAATGACCTGGAAAGTGGAATAACGAGTGAGGTTATCAAATTTGCTGATGACACAAAACTATTTAAAGTTGTTAAAACCCAGGAGGATTGTGGAAAATTGCAAGAGGATCTTGATAAATTGGAAGACTGGGCATCAAAATGGCAGATGAAATTTAATGTGGAGAAGTGCAAGGTTATGCACCTAGGGAAGAACAACCCAAACTATGGTTACACGATGCAAGGTTCCACATTAGGAACCACCACCCAAGAAAAAGATTTAGGCGTCCTTGTGGATACCATGTTAAAACCCTCGGCCCAGTGTGCAGCGGCGGCCAAGAGAGCAAATAGAATGCTAGGTATGATAAGGAAAGGAATGGAAAATAAAACAAAAGATATTATAATGCCTCTATATCGTTCCATGGTGAGACCGCACCTTGAATATTGTGTGCAATTCTGGTCGCCATATCTTAAAAAGGATATAGCAATTTTAGAAAAGGTTCAGAGAAGAGCCACCAAAATGGTAAAGGGGATGGAAGGCTACTCCTATGAAGAAAGGCTAAAAAGGTTGGGGCTCTTTAACCTGGAAAAGAGACGGCTGAGGGGAGATATGATAGAAGTCTATAAATTAATGAACGGAGTGGAACGGGTAAACGTAGATCGATTGTTTACCTTATCAGAATATAGAAAGACTAGGGGACATGCAATGAAGCTACAGGGTAAACTATTTAAGACTAATAAAAGAAAATATTTTTTCACTCAACGTGTAATCAAACTCTGGAATTTGTTACCAGAGGATGTAGTAAAGGCTGTTAGTGTAGCTGGGTTTAAAAAAGGTTTGGACAAGTTCCTGGAGGAAAGGTCCATAAACCATTATTAAGAAGGGACCCAGGATCTCAATGCTTGAACCAATACAAGCATTGTGGAACCTGTGTCCCTTGGGGAAACTGCTAGGTACGTATGACCTAGATTGGCCACTGTTGGAAACAGAATACTGGGCTTGATGGACCTTGGTCTGACCCAGTATGGCATATCTTATGTTCTTATGTTCTTATGATCTTGAAGATGAGCTCCCCAACCTCTTGGAGAGGCATCTGTTGTAAGGGTTGCTTGGGGTAACACCTGTTGAAAGGGGGACCCCAGCAACAGATTCTGAGTGGACTTCCACCACTGGAGGGACCAAAAGAGGCGACTGGAGGTTGCTATTTTGTCCGACAGGCAACCTGATGCCTGGGTCCATTGGGTGGACAGAGTCCACTGAGCTGCCCTCATTTGAAGGCGAGCGTAAGGAACCACATGCACAGTGGATGCCATGTGGCCTAACAGTTATAACATCTCTCGAGCAGTTAAATGGGATTTTAACTGAATTTGTGAGGCTAACTGCACCAAGCGTAGGCAATGGCCCTGGGGAAGATAGGCCTTTGCAGTTGTGGTATCCAGCAAGGCCCCTATGAACTCTAGAGACTGAGTAGGGGTGAGCTGGGATTTTGGCATGTTTATGACAAGTCCCAGATACTGAAGGATACTCCTTGTGCAGGTTAGAGAAGTCTGGGCCTCTGACTGGGATGGAGCTCGGATGAGCCAGTCGTCCAGATATGGGAATACGAATATCCCTAGAGTGCGTAGAAATGCAGCTAGTACTGCCATGCATTTTGTGAACACCCTTGGTGCAGAGGCCAGTCCGAAAGGAAGCACTCTGTATTGGTAGTGCTTCCCTTGATAAAGGAACCTTCTGTGTGTTGGATGGATGAGGACATGGGTGTACGCATCCTTGAGGTCTAGAGAGCAAAGCCAATCCTGACTCTGAAGGTATGGAAGGAGAGTACCGAGAGAAATCATCTTGAATTTCTCCTTGCACAGAAACTTGTTCAATTCTCTGAGATCTAATATGGGTCTGTAGCCCCCTGTTTTCTTTGGGATAAGAAAGTAGGGGGAGTAGAACCCTGAGCCCTGTTGAAGAAGGGGTACTTCTTCTATTGCCCCTTGGGCAAGAAGGGTAGCAATCTCCTGACCCAAAAGGTCGAGGAAAGATGTCTGAGAATTGAACTGTCTCACCATGGTGTGAGGAGGAAGGTTTAAGAAATGAAGCTTGTACCCCTCCCTTATGATGGAGAGGGTCCATTGTTCTGCTGTGATTTGTTCCCACCTGGGAGCAAAGTAAGCCAACCTTCCTGGAATGGTGAGAGGCTCTGGATGTTCTAGAGCCAGAAAGGCTAAGCTCTCTAGCTGGAAGTCAAAGGCCCTGAGGAGGCTGAGGCTGTTGGGCCATAGCAGTTATAGCAGCCTTAGGCTTGGCCTGTTTCGGTTGTAGCTGTCTCTTTGTAGCAAAACGACCTGCAGAAGATGACTGCTGACCATAAGCAGAATAATATTTCCCTTTTTTGGGAAAAAAAAACCTTTTTGAACAACCTTTTCTTAAAAGGAGCAGAAGTAGACTTTGAAAGTCTATCTAAAGCAGAATTTTCAGCATCCATCTGGGTGGCCTTTGCTTGCCAATCTTTACCAAAAAGGTTTTCACCTGTACAAGGAAGGTTTCCTAGGCCATCTTGAACCCAGGGTTCCAAATCAGAAGCTTGTAACCAAGCAACTCTGCGTGCACCTATGGCAATGGCCGAGGCTCTGCTGGCACCTTCAAAAGAGTCAAAGGCTGCACGGTTGGAAAACTTGGAAATATCCTGGGCATGTTTGAGCCAGGTGAGGAACTCTTCCCTTTTATCTTCTGAAATAAAAGGAGATAAAAGTTTGTAGGTGATCTGTAACTTCTTTTAGAAACATCCCCATATAGAGACTATAGGAGTTGATTCTGGAAACAAGCATACTGGCCTGGAAAATTCTCCTGCCAAAGGCATCTAAGGTTCTGCATTGTCTTCCTGGAGGAGCAGAAGAGTGTCTTTTTGTAATCCTTATCTTCTTCATAGCAGACTCCACCACAATGGAGTGGTGAGGAAGCTGAGTCTTATGGAAGCCAGGACAAGGAGGAACACGATACATGGTGTCCAACCTGCGAGAATGAGAGGAAGTGGTAAGAGGCATGTGATCATAAAGAATCTCATGTATTGGTAAAGTGGCTGCCTCTTTAGGAGCCTTAGGATATTGTAAAATATCTATTTTTTTGGCTCTAGGCTCTGTCTCAGGGGCCACTGAGATGGAAAGACCCCTGGCCACTTCCCTAATGAAGTCTTGAAAAGACAAGTCTTCTGGAGGAGACATTCTCCTTTTTGGAGAAGAGGGCTCCTGAGGATGGATCACCGATGCTTCGACAGAGACCTCTGATTCATCGGAGTCCTCAGAGGAATCGAAGTATCGCCTGTCTGGATGCTCTTGCAGAGCCCGATACGCGTACTGGGTGGTATCGACATCGGGAGTGATCGGTACCGATTCGGTACCGATGGGCATCACAGAACAGTGTACCGCTGCAGTCGACACCGAAGCGGATGTCGATGCAATCGGTACCGGCACCGGAACCGATGTCAGTACCGGTGCCGGAGTTTGTTGCGGTACCGAAGACGTCGCAGCTTGTATGAATGCCATGATGGCACGCTGCATGGTCAGGATATTCTGATCCATCGACGCAACCAATGTCTGGATGTCGGTACCAGTGGGAACCACCCCAGAACATGGCAACAGGTGATCGGGGAGGCCGAGCTATCGATGTCAACCTGTGACCCCATAGAAAAAGCTTTGGAAGCCGGAGCCTCCCGCCGGGGTAATTTTGCCGGTTCGGATTCCTCGAGGGCAAGCCCGGAGGCATCTCGATACTTAGAGGGAGATTTACCCTTCGAGGACCGGCTGGATTTAAGTTTGGTTACCTGAGATCCATGTGAGGAAGAAGCAGCCCTGGAAGAAGTCGATGCAACCGAAGCTGCATCCGAGTGAAACAGGGTACTGAGCTTAGCTGCTCGATTCTGTAGACCTCTTTTAGACATCATGGAGCAGGACTCACAATTCGCAATGGAGTGGTCAGGACCTAAACATTTTAGACACCATTCATGGGTGTCGGTGACAGAAATAGTGCCGCTGCACTTCGTTCATTTTTTAAACCCAGAGGCGGGCTTTTCCATGAGGAAAAATTTCCTAGGCCTAAGGCCAAAGAAGAAAATGCACTGAAGTGAGAAAACAGTAGGTTTTTTTTTTTTTTTTTAGAATAAAGAAAGAAAAGACCGGCGGTACCGGTCCAGCGTCGAGAAGGCAGACGCACGACCAAAGAAATAAAATAAAATAAAGAAATTCTTCAGCGGTGACAGGAACACGACCTGCTGGCTCCGCGGAAAAGAAGAACTGGAGAGAGGCGGTTGGGAAAGGCGAGAAGGCAGAGCGCAGGCGCTGTGGGATGCTCCCAAAAGCTTTCCTTTTGGACGCTGGGGAGCGTTCCCGCGCGGGCTCCGTCGGTACCGACGATACCCATATGTGAAGACTCATTCCTGCTTGTTCCTGGAGATAACTTTTTCCCCCAAGGGGGATAAAGTTTGTTAGGAGATTTTTTAGTAGCTGGATTAGAGGAAAGTTTTGACAATCCTCTGAAAGCAAGAATATCAGTGTTTAACTGATTAGCTTGGAATAAAGCATCCTTGTTAAAGAGATTCTCACCAGTACAAGGAGTATTTCCCAGCCTTTCTTGCACCCATTTGTCCAAGTCTGAAGCTTGGAGACAGGCCATGCGTCGTGCCCCTATGGCTATAGCAGAAGTTCTGCTAATAGACTCAAAACAGTCCAGGGAAACACGATTAAGGAACTTAGAGACATTTTGAGCATAACTGACTAATAAGGAATAGTCTGCTCTTTTATGTTCTTGAAGAAAAGGGTTCAAAAGCTTTAAGTTCTTTGTGACCTCTTCAAAAGATAATCCCATATAGAAAATATATGAGAATTCTTGCTGAAAGCATGGATGCCTGGAAGCATTGACGTCCAAAGGCATCTAAAGACCTAGACTCACGACCTGGCAGATAAGAGGAGTGCTTCTTTGCACTCTTAATACGCCTCATTGCTGATTCTACAACAATAGAATGATGAGGAAGTCGAGTGTTTTGAAAACCTGGAGAAGGTGGCACCTTGTACATAGTGTCAAGTGTCTTAGAATGTGGGGAAACCATTAAAGGAGTTTCTCACATTCTTAAAAGTAGATCCTGTAAGATCTGATGCAAAGGAAGCATGATTCCCTCCTTTGGAATCCAGGGGGATTGCAGAGTCTCTGAATCTCCTGGTATGGATTCTTCACCAGGTATAGAAATGGCAAGTAACGTTGCCATATCACGTAGAAAAGCTTGAAAAGAAATCTCTCCTGAGGAGAAAGCACAGTTACTTACCTGTAACAGGTGATCTCTGGGAACAGCAGGAATAAGTCTTCACATATGGGTACGTCGGTACCGACGGAGCCTGCGCGGGAACGCTCCCCAGCGTCCAATCAGAAAGCTTTTGGGAGCATCCCTCAGCACCTGCATGCTGCCTTCCCGCCTTTCCAACTGTCTCTCCTCAGTTGAGTTTTATAGCTGAGACAAAAGAGAGAAAGAGGAAAGGAAGAGAGATAGAGAGATACAACTCCTAGGGGAGGTGGGTGGGTTGTGAAGACTTAATCCTGCTGTTCCCAGAGATCACCTGTTACAGGTAAGTAACTGTGCTATCTCCAGGAACAAGCAGGAAATGGAAATTACACTAACCTGGTAATTGTAGTTCCTGTAGGATGCAGTTTAGTCCTCCACAATCGGGTAATGTCCCTCCTACTGCAGCCTGGAGACTGGACCAATCAAATCTTCTGTAGTACATATCCAGCAGGAGCTCCCAGAAGCCCCCCAGTGTACTAGTAACAAAGCAAACTTAACGAAGCAACACAACAGATTTTTATTAGGCTATCAATAAACTATGTACTTCCCCCCCTGGAATCACCAACTCCCTCCCCAAACGAGGAAGTCAGGACACTGCATGGCGCCGGTATCGACGCCTTTAAATTTACACCGAGCTTCCCCCAGAAACTAAGGAGCTGACTGAACTCCAAAAGAAAGGGAAGAGCCATAGCGATAAGCACGACTGCCGACAGAGTCCGAACGGGACGAAAACCATCCTACAGGCACCCGCTCGGGACAGCGCGCCGCAAAATCATACAGATAGTCGGGAGGGAAGGAGGACTAAACTGGATCCTACAGGAACTACAATTACCAGGTTAGTGTAATTTCCATTTCTTGTGCGGATATCCAGTTTAGTCCTCCACAATCGGGATGTAACAGAGCAGTTAAGACCGGGCGGGACCTTGCAGGCCGGCGCGCAAAACCGCCGAACCAAAACAAGAATCCCGAGCCGCTGACACATCCAAGCGATAGTGCCTGCTGAAAGCATGCAGAGACGACCAGGTGGCCGCCCTACAAATCTCTGCTGGTGGAACCAGGCTATGCTCCGCCCAAGAGGCCGCCTGAGCCCGAGTAGAATGAGCCCGGAGCCCCTCCGGGACCGGCCGCCGCTGCAACAGATACGCGGACGCGATCGCTTCCTTGAGCCATCGAGCAATGGAGGCCTTAGCCGCCGCCTCCCCTTTTTTTGTACCCCCAAAGAGCACAAAAAGCCGATCAGACTTTCGAAAGGACTCGGTAGACTGCAAATACCGCCGCAGCGCGCGGCCCACATCAAGCCGGAGAAGACTCTTGTCCACCGACTCGACCGAGCATGCCGAAAGCACTAACAAGTGTTGCTCCTGCAATAGTCACTCAGTGTGCCCAGGAGGACACACTTTTACGTCTTCAAGCTGCTAGAGACTGGACACACTGGGGGGCTTCTGGGAGCTCCTGCTGGATATGTACTACAGAAGATTTGATTGGTCCAGTCTCCAGGCTGCAGTAGGAGGGGCATTACCCGATTGTGGAGGACTAAACTGGATATCCGCACAGGAATGAGTCTTCACATATGGGGACTCCCAAGCTAAGATGCCTGGCGCCTTAGCATGTTGGTGATTGAAACATGCTCCACCTCATATGCCCAGGCATCCCGAGGATGGAGGGTAGTTGTTGAAGAAGAGAGGAGACAGCTGATCTAAAATAGGACTACAGATAAGGAGTCCCTGTATATATGATAAGCATCATGAAATGTATTGAAATGAACAATCACCATATGGACCTCACCTACTGGATTGCAGGAAGTAGAGAGGCTGACGGAATCTACTGGGGATCCAGTAGAGGAATCTTCAAGATGACATCACAGAAGTGAGTTGAAGGTCAAAATCTGGAACTGACAGGTGACCCCAGGATTCAACTGGGGAAGAACAAAAACGGTAGGTCTTTAGTAGAAAGCTTTATGGAAAAAGCTGAAAACTCTTTTGGCTACAGAGTTGATTATAGTTAGGAGCAAAAGAGGAAGACTGACCGAGTTGGACAAAATTGGCTTAGTCCTTGAGGGAAGAAGGGGTATGGAGAAAAACCCCGTAATCCCAAGGAAGGACAGATGTCTGAGGAGTTGGAAACCTCAGAGCTACTGAAGATCCCCCATGTCTGTCCTAACTGACAAGAGGTAGGAAGATAAAGGAATAGGGAGCTTCAGGGATACCTGAACCTAAGGTTATGGTAAAAACTGTCAGTACCACAGCAGTGGTTGTGTGCATAAAACCGAAACATACTGTGAAATAGTATGAACATGTGAAAACCCACTGTCTGGAACAGATAGGAAGGAAAAAACACCTTTATGAGCACAGACAGTTAGACAGATAAGTATGTGAATACATATCTACCTAAAAGAAGTATCTCGACAGATAAACACACACACATTATATATATATATATATATATATATATATATATATATGGGCATATATATATATAGATATGGTTATGGCGAGATCCAGGGGGTATAGTCTATGCACACATGGCTGACAGACATGCATCTAAAGAAAGCATATAGACATATGAACCTATATGAATATATATATATTGGTCTAAAGAGAAATGTCTGCAATTAAGCAGAAAGAGATATGTCTACAGGAATCTTCACATAGAAGATGTGAAGAGGAATGATTCATCTCATAACAAGAAGGTGGAACCTACTTGAGAAGATATTCCCTCTGGTTAAGATGGAGTAGAATGCTACCCAGTAAAATAACCAGGCTGGTTGCGAAAAAACAGAGGATAATATTAGTCTGTAAACCGCAAGTCCTGAATGCAGTAGAACTCTAACATGGTGAAGGGACAGAATACGCATAGGAAGAGACACCAGGTAGACCCACTTGAGGACAAGGGGTGGGGTATCATGCGTTATTTAGTTAAATAGGTGCTGTCCATGAAGGATTAGGACACCATGAGGACAAGCTGCAAGGAAAAAGAGCATATTTCCTGTAGGAATTTGGTAACTCTTTAGACTGTCACATAGGAAAGGCTTATATCCCTTATTAAAAGGAAATAGAAGGGTGTAAAGAGCCCTCACAGTCATGGGAGGTGACTGAGGAAGCCTTTTTCAACCATATAGGATAGTCATTAGAGAAAAAAACCCTCATGCTCTCTAGCAAGGGCCCATAGTGGAAAGCTTCTTTGTAGGATTGCAGAGAGCATTATGCAGGAGAGTTGGGAAAGAAAACTGGCTGTTGGAGACAACCAGCTGCCAGCTCAACTATGCTGCCAACTCCAGGGATTTGGAGATGGCAGAAAAGAAGTTATAAGGATTATCCAAGATAGATGAGCACTATCTTGGAAGCACTACTAAGGTTAGACAAAAAGTAGTGGAAGACAATACTGGAACTTATAGAAAAGTACCAGTAGACCAATCATTGAAGCTCCTGCATGGGCAGCTGCTGAATGGCAGAGCAGAAAGATCTTTCTGTTTTTAACAGAGAGAACAGACAGAACAAGAGGAGAATATCCTGTCCCTGTCTGACAAGCTGCCCAGATCAGGAAAAAAGGGGTTTACTCAAGAGAAAGAACTCTACACTGGAATGGAAAGGAAGACTGGAAAGGCTAAGAAAGCCTTCCATTGGTATGATACCACTCTTACAGGGGGAACCCTGGAAAGAAGGTAAAGAAAAAATAGGAGCTGAGGTGAGACTTGCCATATGGTAAGTCTGTAGAAGGAAAAATTCATGGTGGTACAGAAAAACTATCATGAGATAGTTGGTAAACCTCTCTTCAGTGTAGAAAGAGGAGGAAAATCCTGTGACCCATAGCCATGAATATCCTGACAGCTCAGCATACCTAAAAACAAGTGGATGACCTAGAAACAGGAATCCAAGTGTAGAGGGTTAAATGAAAAAACAGTGAAAAAACTTCTAATGAGAAGAAGTGAACTGTATGTTATAACAGATTAATTGGAACCCTATTGAGGGTTAATTTTCCTGGCTTGAGTTTGGAGTCTTCAGACCAGGGCGAGGTTTCCCCTGTTTGGGAACATTGGCATGATGGGCAGGAGAAGAATAAAACCTTCTTTTAGGAAAAGGAGGTTTGGTAGGGCATTTCTTACCTGCTGGGGAAGGAGAAGGTTTAGGATGGCCCTCAGAAGCAGGGGAGTAAGTGGAGCAATGAGCAACCTGACGCAAAGACTCCTTGTTGAAGAGATTTTCTCCAGTACAAGGAGTGTTAGCCAGTCTTTGTTGTGCCCATCTGCTCAAGTCTGAAGCTTGGAGCCAGGCTCTACGTCGTGCTCCTATGGCTATAGCAGAGGTTCTGCTAACAAGACTCAAAGGAGTCGAGGGAAGCACGAGAAAGAAACCTAGAGATATTCTGGCTATGACTAAGAAGCAAGGAATAGTCTGCAGCCTTGGGCTCTGAAAGAAAAGGAGTCAAAAGAGATAAGTTCTCTGTGACCTCCTGAAAGGATAGACTCATATAAAAAATATATGAGAGAATCCTTGTTGCCAGCATAGATGTTTGGAAGGTTTGACGTCCAAAGGCATCTAGTGTTCTAGATGCACGACCTGGCGGGAAAGAAGAATGCTTCTTCTTGCTTTTTACCTTCCTCATTGCTGATTCCACTACAATGGAATGATGGGGAAGTTGAGTCTTTTGAAACCCTGGAGATGGGGCACCTGATACAGAAGAGCAGTTGCTGTAAAGAAGGTGAGGAAGCCCTTAAAGGTGTTTCCCATATTTTCAGAAGAAGATCCTGTAAAGAATGATGTAAAGGAAGCATTATATTTTCCTTTTCTTCAGAAAAGCCTTGTGTAGGATCATAGCCAGGGATAGGAATAGCCAGGAATGTTGCCATGTCAAGGAGAAATTTCTGAAAAGAAGGATCTCCAATGGGAACAATCCCTGGACAGGCTAAACTCGAAGAACTAGGTTGGGCACCAGTACTTGTCCGGTGCAAAACAGGATCTCTAAGGAATGGATACTGGGACTGGCGGGTATGACCTGAAACCGTCAGTACTGTATCGTCCATGCTAGGTATCGACTCCAAACTAGGTATAGAAAGGAGCGATCCTGGTGAAAAAAGCATGGATGGAGCTGGTCCCGATGTTACTGCAGGTACCAGCATAGACACCGATACCGGTAGCTGAGCCGGAATCGAAGGTGATACCGACATCGAAACAGTCATCGAAGGCTGCTCAAACGGTACCGAGGAAACTCGAAAGTCTCGGTGAATATCCTCGGTACCGCGCATCCGGAATCGGTGCGTGTCGGTTCCGAGACGCGTCGGTACCCAGTCTTCCAGACTAGATATCGATTCTAGACTCGGCATCGAAGGAAGCAAATCTATCGATGCATGTCTAGATGGTACCGACGTCAGGGGTCGTATCGACGGAGCTGCCGATACTGGAAAGTCAATCTGGGTATCGATCGGTCCCGAAGGCACCGAGTACACCAGATGATGATCCCTGGTGAGGAGTGGATCGCTCAACACCAGTGCTGATGCCGGGTTATCGGTACCGCTCGAAGCGGATCCACCCCCGAGCATGGCTCAGGTATGTTCTGTGAGGGGTGAGCCCCAGGAACAACCTGAAACCCCTGAAAGGCTTTGGAGACCGAAGACTCCCACCGGGGTTTTGAAGCCAATGAGATCTTGAGGGCAAGGCCGGAGCCGTCATCATGCTTGGCATGAGACCTACCACCCAAGGATTGGCTAGTCTTAACAGACTGTTTGTGGGTTACCTGATCCTGTAGAGAAGAAATGGTCGGTGCCCTTACACTGGAAGGGAAAACTGCATCGAGGGAAACTCGAAATGGAGAATTTCTTCTCATAAAATTGTAGCCTGATGGCTCTGGAGGAAAGGGGTTAGGACCCAAACAGGTTAGACACCAGTTATTGGAGTCTAAAAAGAAAACTGTATTTCCACAGTTAAGGCACTTCTTAGGAGAAGGCTCCATAATGGAGAGGCCTTACAGGCCCAAAAATTCAAGACAGAAACAGAGGGGAAAAAACTCCCTGAGTTTTAGGAAAAAGAAAAGAAAAAACCACCGGCGGTACCAGTGGAGTCGGGGAAACAGCCACAAGCAAACAAAAAGTAAAAGATTTAAAGAAAAAATGTTCTGCGGTGACAGGAAGACGTCCTGCAGGCTCCGCGGAAAAACGAAAACTGAGGAGAGACAGTTGGAAAGGCAGGAAGGCAGCACGCAGGCGCTGAGGGATGCTCCCAAAAACTTTCTGATTGGACGCTGGGGAGCGTTCCCGCGCAGGCTCCGTCGGTACCGACGTACCCATATGTGAAGACTCATTCCTGCTTGTTCCTGGAGATACCCCTAAAATGAGGGGCAAAGGCTAGAACTGTAGAAAATTCAGCCTTGGTACCAATGGATTCATCCCAGTCATCGGGATCGGAAGACTTGAAAGGATGAAGCATTGGATTTTCTTTAAAGCGATGTCTTCAATACCGGCCGAGGTCGGTACTGAGACGAATCGGTACCGAGTCCACCATGCTAGAGAGCGATTCCAGACTCGGCATCGAAGGAAGCGAGTCTGTTGAAGCAAGCATGGACGATACCAGCACCGGTACCGAAGCCGATACTCGAGGAACGGTCTGCAGCAACTCAAGCGGTACCGAAGTAGCTGAGAGTGCTAGACTACGTTCATCGGTGAGGAGTGTTTCATCCATCACCATAGCCGATGCCAGGGTGTCGGTACCGCTCGAAGCGGCCACAATCACCGAGCATGGCTCAGGTATATTCATTGAGGTAAGAACCCCGGGAAAAACCTGAAGCCCTGTTAATGCTTTGGAGCCCGAAGACTACCGCCGGGGCTTTATTGCCAAAATGTCCTCAAGGGCAAGGCCAGAGGCATCTCGATACTTAGAAGGAGATCTACCACTTGAGGACTGGCTAGTCTTAACAGACTTTTGTTTGGTTACCTGATCCTGTGAAAAAGAAGATATTCTGGCTGGTGACATCAAGTCCGATGTGAACTGGGTATCGAGTTGTGCTCGATCCTGAAGGTTTCTTCTGTTTGAGCTCCAGCAGCAAAGACACTCCAGTGGGCAATGGTCAGGACCTAAACATTTTAGACACCAAAAATGAGAGTCTAAAAATATATTTGTACTGCCACACTTTGGGCATTTCTTAAGGATAGTGGCTGGCTTTTCCATAATGGAAAGGGTAGAGGCCTAATGGCCTAGAAACCGTCAGACACTAAACAGGAAAAATTCTTAGAGAAAAGAAGAACATTTTTAGTAAAAGAAAGAAAAACACCGGCGGTACCGGTGGTGTCAAGGGAAGGCAAACGCGACCACAAAAAAACTTAAGAATAAAAGAAGAATTTTCTGCGGTGACAGGAATACGTCCTGCCAGCTCCGCGGAAAACTGATGAGAGGGAAGTGAATGGGTGGGAAGGCAACGCGCATGCGTGTGGGATGCTCCCAAAAGCTTTCTTTTTGGACGCTGGGGAGCGTTCCCGCGCAGGCTCCATCGGTACCGACGTATCCATATGTGAAGACTCATTCCTGCTTGTTCCTGGAGATATCTATTTGCATTGCCGTTATATACAGATCCCCCTCAAAGGGAGTAGACGTGGATGAAGATTTAATAAAAGACACATACAGTATTCCCATGAAAGGGGAAGTGCTACTGATAAGTGATTTCAATATGCCAGATGTAGATTGGCACATCCCTGCTGCAGTGTCATCGAGAAGTAAGGAGAACCTGGATACTCTAAGGAGAACTACACACGTGATGGCACCATACTGGACTTATTGCTTACCAATGGGGAAAGTGTTTCTCATGTTCAGTGGGACATCATCTCACATCCAGTGATCACCAGATGGAATGGTTCAGTATTAGGACTAGGGCTCTTAAACTTTAGGAAAACTAACTTTGGCAAAATGGGTCAATACCTAAGGGAGTCATTAGCAGGATGCGAATAGCTGGGGGATATAGAAAAACACTGGGCAAAACTTAAAGGGGATATTTTAGGGCAACAAACCTTTTTGTTTGAAAGGTAAATAAATGTAAAAGGAAAAGGAGGCCACTATGTTTCTCAAAAGTAGATGAAAGGGTGAAGAAAAAGAGGGAGGCCTTCATGAAATATAAGAGATCAGAGAGGAAGAGAAAGACAGGCATCTATATTTGGAAAGAGAAGCTAGTAAAGTAGTCAGGAAAGCAAAAATATAAAAAGAAGAAATAGCCAATGCAATAAAATGCGGGGAAAAGACATTTTTCAGATATGTTAGTAAGAGGAGGAGGGACAAAAGTGGCATTGTCAGACTCGAGGGTGAAAGGGAGGAATATGTAGAAGCTGATGAGGATAAAGCAGAATTGCTTAACAAATATTTCTGTTCCGTGTTCACAGCTGAAGAGCCAGGAACAGGACCTCAGGAAACACCAACAAATAGGAACAGAAGCGATGGGGATCTCGAATGATTTTCAGAAGACTATGTTCGTTAGGAACTAGCTAAACTAAGAACATAAGATATGTCATACCGGTCAGACCAAGGTCCATCAAGCCTGGTATCCCGTTTCCAACAGTTGCCAATCTAGGTCATAAGTACCTAGCAGTTTCCCCAAAAGACACAGGTTCCACAACGCTTGTATTGGGTCAAGCAGTGATATCCCGGGTCCCTTTTAATAATGGTTTATGGACCTTTCCTCCAGGAACTTGTCCAAACCTTTTTTAAACCCAGCTACACTAACAGCTTTTACTACATCCTCTGGTAACAAATTCCAGAGTTTGATTACATGTTGAGTGAAAAAATATTTCCTCTTATTAGTCTTAAATAGGTTACCCTGCAGCTTCATTGCACGTCCCCTAGTCTTTCTATATTCTGATGATGTAAACAATCGATTTACGTTTACTCATTCCACTCCATTCATTAATTTATAGACCTCTATCATATCTCCCCTCAGCCATCTCTTATCCAGGTTGAAGAGCCCCTCTTCATAGGAGTATCCTTCCATCCTCTTTACCATTTTAGTGGCTCTTCTCTGTACCTTTTCTAATAAAGCTATATCCTTTTTAAGATACGGCGACCAGAATTGTACACAATACTCAAGGTGCGGTCGCACCATGGAATGATAAAGTAGAAAAAGCAATGGGCCTGAATGGGATACATCCAAGAATACTGAGGGAACTTGGGACACTCTAGTGGCTCCACTGTCTGACCTTGTCAATGCTTCTTTGGAGCCAGGAGTGGTGCCAGAGGACTGTAAAAGGGCACATGTGGGTTCTTTACAGAAAAGCAGAAGTAAGGATGACATTGAGAACTACAAGTCGGTTAGTCTAACCTCTCTGGTTAGTAAATTATTGGAAAGGCTACTAAAAGACAGCACAGTGAGGTTTCTGTACTCCAATTGATTGCAGTATTCGAGGTAGCATGGATTCACCAGAGGTAGGTCTTGTCAGACAAATCTGATTGACTGGGTGACCAGGTAGCTGGATGGAGGGAGAGCCCTAGATGTGGTGTACTTAAATTTCAGTAAAGGCTTTGACACCATTCCACACAGGCAACTTATAAACAGACTGAGCACCCTAGGGATGGACCCTAAAAGTTACTGATTGGGTTAGAAACTGGTTGAGTGGGAGGCAACAAAGGGTACAGGTAAATAGAGTTGACTCTGAGGAGGAGGTGGTTACCAGTGGTGTGCCGCAGGAATCTGTCATTGGTTCAATTCTTTACATCTTTGTTAGTGATATTGTGGAAGGGCTGTCGGGTAAGGTTTGCTTGTTTGCAGATGATACCAAAATCTGCAATAGAGTAGACACCCAGGAAGGAATAGATAACATGAGGAGGGATCTAGCTAAGCTTGAAGAATAGTCTAGAATTTGGCAGCTGAGATTTAATGCTAAAAAATGCAGGGTCATGCACATGGGATGAAAAAATCCAAAGGAGCGGTAGTGTAGGGTTGAGGTATTTCTGTTCATGAAAGAAGAACCGGACCTGGGCGTAATTGTATCTGACGATCTTAAAGTAACTAAACAGGTAAAAAAAGGAGACTGCGAAAGCCAGAAGGATGCTTGGGTGTAGAGGAAGAGGTATGATCAGCAGAAAAAAAGGAGGTGATAATGCCTCATTTAGAGTATTGTATGCAATTCTGGAGACCGCACCTTCAAAAGGGTATAAGCAGGTTGGAGTTGGTGTAGAGGATGGCTACTAAAATGCTTAGTGGTCTTCGTTATGAAGCATATGAGGACAGACTTAAAGATCTTAATATGTATACTTTAGAGGAAAGGCGAGATATGATAGACACATTTAAATACCTCTGTGGCATAAATGCATCAGAGTGTCTCTTTCAATTGAAGGCAAGCTCTGCTATGAGGGGACATAGGATGAAGATGAAAGAGGATAGATTCAGGAGTAATATGCAGAAATATATATATATATTTTTTTTTATAGGAAAAGTGGTAGATGTGTGGAATAGTCTCCCAGTGGGGGTGGTAGAGGCAAGGACAGTATCTGAATTCACAAAAGCATGGGACAAACACCGAGTATCTCTAAAGGGAAAAAGGGCACTATTGAAGTTGATATTGAAGGGCAGACTAAATTGGCCATGTGGTCTTTTTTTGCAGTCATGTTTCTATAGCTTTAGACTGGAGCAGTGGCATTCGGCACCTTGACCCAGACCTGGTCCGTCCGTCCCCCCCACCAGGCCCACGGACGCAGTGTGGCAAGCTTACCATAAAGCTGGCTTGCTGCACTGTCTCCACTTCAGGCCCAGACACTCTTCTCTCCCAGGCCCAAGTCTTGCAATTCACAAGACTATGGCAGGGAGAGGCCAGGCCTGGAGCGGAAACAGCACAACAAGTCAGCTTTATGGTAATTTTGCCATGCTGCTTCATTGGGCCTGGCAGGGATGCAACCCCCCTTCCGGCAGGCACACAGGGCAGGCCACACCCACCACCCCATCACCACCCTACCCTTGGTATGCCACTGGTCTGGAAAGACTGCTAACAGTTCCAATGATCATATGTGCGAACAGACGTACAAGAATTATACAGAACACAGGAAGAGATCACTGTGGGCTGATTGCACTGTATAACAAACTGGCTTAATGTTCAATCAAACTTTTAAAGTGATGAGATAGTCCAATAATCTCATAGTAATAGGAATGGCCTATTGGCAAACTTCTGTCTAGATTAGTCCAACATATGCTTTAAAAATACACAAACTCTTCAAGGAGCATTCTCGAATCAGTCGTGTGTAGATGGGGCATTACTGCTCATCAGGGCAGACACCATAGGCTGTGTATGAGAAAGTCAATTCTAGGACAACTGCAGTTCAGAGTCTGAAGGCCACTCGTCAACAGAATTAGCTGACAATGAGCAGTAAGCATAGGAAAAGTCTGCTTAGACTGTTCCAACAAGACTGAGGAGCTACACAAGGCAGGTAAGTTTGGCATATTGTGCAATGTCCAAGTACGCAGACGATGTGTTGCTTCAGGATCACACCAAGATATCCTGTCCATAAGTCTATGCACATCCTGACATGAGAAAGCATGTCTGGCCTGGAAACCTCCAAGGAGCTAGAGAATCTAGGAAACAATCCCATGTCCTGCTCTTGCATGTCTGGACCTCACAGGCCACTGAACAGAACAGAGACATTATACAGAGTCCAGAGACCTCATCGCTACCCGTAAAGTTAGCTGAGCTACTGCAGTAGATAGAAAGTCTCCAAGTTGGTCACAATGATGACATAATTCAGCAACTCAGTCACTAAAACAGAACGAACATAAGACATTGCAGAAAATACATGATTCAAGATTGTGGGTGGGTCTCAATCATCTGAGGCAGACCAGTTGAAGATCTCCAACATGGAAAGTTCCAGCATAACCTAAACAAGAGTGATCAACACTGTAGGGAAAGTAATTTTCACTAAAGTTTGAAAAAACCTTAAACACAATAAATAAAAGAAAGAAAATACAACAAAAAAAACACAAAAAAATCATTTTTGGAACACCGAAATAAAGAAAAAAGTTCAGGAGAGCTTTGTCACACATCCGTTCGGCAAAACAAAAGAAAGAAAACTGAGGAGCTAAGAGCTCCACTATGCACAGGAAGGAGCTGAGGTGCTCAGAACATCACACTAACAAACAATCTAAGATGTGGGGACAGTAGTTACATCCAAGCGCTGTCAGATGACATCACCCACTTATGTGCCTTATTCCAAAAAAAACAATCTGCGTGCAGGCATTCTCAGGGACACTAAGCAGAGCTCAGACAGATTTACAATGTATATGTGTATTTAATATCAACAGAGTACATGCACACATTTACAACATCTTTGGAACAGATATAAAATTAGTGTGCTACTGGGGAACACTGTATGAGCCTATTTCATAGGCACCTATGTTGCCTTTATAAAATAGCAGGATATAAACAAAATAAAACCTGAAACAATGTTACTTATTAGTAAGGACCTCAAAAAAATAGAAGCAGATATTGCTTCTAGCAAGAGAGCCAAAAGACTTCTTTTTCAGCATTTTGCTGCAAGATGTTATCCTCGATCTTCTGTCATGCATGCATTTTGTCATGCCAAGTATGCTCAGCGAGATTTACTTCTATAATATCATCGAGTGCCGGATGATTCTCTAGTATGTGTTCTTCCATACTCTACAACATCCAGATGTATAGTTATCCTGGTTTAACTGATTTTCCGAGGATTGCTTAGAAGCATGAACGCGACTTAGGAGGGGGTTACCAGATTCTCATCGCCTGAGGTGCTATGCTTGTGTGCACCGGCTAATTACGACAGCATACTAATGGGTCATCTTACAGCCATCGAGGTTGGACAAAGGTGAAATTAGTCTTACCTACTAATTGTTGTTCCTTGAGGAACTCCAGTCTAGTCCCGAACCTTTGAAGTTGTGCTCCTCCTCCAGCAGCTTGGACTGAGAAATGTCATTCTTGTGATGTCACCGGCTCAATTCATCACCTCCTTAACTACCCCATCTGAAAAGGAGATACAAGATACCATCTCCAATATAAATACCTCCACTGCTCCGAACGATCCATGTCCAGCCTTCTGGATAAAAACCTTACGTTCAGAACTCAGTCCGTTCCTTGCCAGACTGATTGGCTCATCCTTCCAGACAGGTACCTTCCCCCTCAGTCTAAAACAAACTTCTATTAGACCCCTACTCAAGAATAATAAAATGGACCCAGAAAAGTTGGACTCATTTAGACCCATCTCCAGTATCCCACTCCTAGCTAAGATCATGGAAAAAATAGCCCAGCGTCAACTGAACCACCACATTGAGAACAACGCTCCCCTCGACCCCTGTCAACATGGTTTCCGGGAGGCTCATGGTGTCGAAACATTGTTAACAACTTTACTCAACACGTTGATAACAGGTCTGGATAACATCAGACAAGGCTTCGCTCTAGTGTTCCTTGACATTGCAGCCGCCTTCGACTCTGTCAACCATGAGTTACTCCTACTACGCCTAAATGAGAAGGGAATTCATGGAAATGCTCTAACCTGGTGTGCCTCCTACCTTAAGGACAGATGGCAGCATGTTCGTTCTCGCGCATCCAAGTCCACCCCTTTCCCTCAAACCAGAGGTGTCCCACAGGGCTCATCTCTTTCAGCCCTATTTTTCAATGTGTATATGCAACCTATTTGCACCATCATTAGATCATTCAACATTGACTGCTTAGTCTATGCTGATGACGTCCTTATGTTTACTCCAATTTCCACTGAGCACCCAGACTTATCTCAGCTATCCTCCTGCTTCGATGCAGTCTCGGATTGGTTACACTCCCAGAAGCTAATGATAAACCTCAAAAAGACAGATGTGCTTTTCATCAGTAGAGATCAGACATTCATCCCACCTACATCATTGAAGGTACGTGGTGCGGAGCTTCCTACTAAGACTTCGTTACGATACCTCGGAATAACCCTCGACCAACACCTGGACCTAAATGCCCATATAAGTAACCTAGTAAAAGCAATTTACCATAAAATCCGGATGATGCGACACATGAGACAGCTTCTAGAGCCAAAAGACTTCCGAACAGTGTTTCAGGCAATAGTGATGCCGCACTTTGACTATGCCAATTCCATTCTGCATGGTCTACCAAAGAGTTCACTCCTCCCATTGCAGATAGCAATGAACACTGCAGCAAGGACCCTATATGGAGCATCCAGAAGAGACCATATTACCCCTATCCTAAAAGATCTACACTGGCTCCCTGTTCACAGCAGAATCACTTTTAAAATACTGACAATGACATTCAAAGCCATTAACAACTGCACATCTAGCTCCCTCTCCGAACTTATCCGGCTCATCCCCCCCGTTAGACTGAGAAGAGCTGCTGCTGCCAACACCTTATGCCTCCCAAAAGCATTCACCAAATGTAATAAGGCTACAGGAAACCGAGCCTTTGCACTTTATGCCCCCCATTGCTGGAACGCGCTTCCAGCAAACATCCGAGCTATAAACAGCCTCTCTCAGTTCAGGAAGGAGCTGAAACATCACCTCTTTCTTCAGCACTTCCTCAACTCTGAAGAAATCACATAACCAACCACTGTTCCTCTTCCGTTAAGCTCACTCCTGTGCCCCCAGCAAATTAGCCTTTAACATGCTAACATATGACATTACCCCTCAAGCCATGTTTACGATGAATAATGCCTAGTTGATATCTTACTACTGTTATCAACCTGTATATAATCCCATGTTGTATATAGTTCCATGATGTATATAGTTAGCCTGTGTTCCATGTTCAATACCCTGTTCAATGTAAAATGTGTTCAATACCCTGTTCAATGTAAAACGCAGTATGGCTCTTCCTGCTGTGCGAGTTTGTTGCCTGTGAACCGCGCTGATGGTAAATAGCGCGGTATAGAAAAACTATAAATAAATAAAATAAATAAATAAATACATAAGCTCCGGAACCCCCTTCTCCCATCAGCAACCTATTGACAAAGCAGACTCACCGGAGCAACAATTAAGCAGCAAACTGTACCAATCAACTTGTACGGACTAACTGAACTGTACCGCACCCCTCAAACTATGTACATACCTATGAAGCATTATAGAAGTCCCTCGGCCCCTATCCCCTGCTATGGAACCATTGACCTCTAAACACTTTCAAAACCTCGTACCATGTCACAACTAAGCAGGCCACCATGCATTCATGCACTTTGCTTATCTGTCATACCGCTCTGCTTCAGGCTCTAATCCACAGAATCTCCCCGGGCGGGATGCGGGACTAGACTGGAGTTCCTCAAGGAACAACAATTAGCAGGTAAGACTAACTTCACCTTCCTTATCGTCCCTTCAGTCTAGTCCCGAACCTTTGGAGATGTAACAGAGCAGTGAACCATCTAATGGGCGGGACCCTGTAGACCAGCCTGAAGCACCGCTGAGCCAAAACAGGTATCCCTTTCCGTCTGAATGTCCAGACAGTAATGCTTGACAAAGGAATGCAGAGAAGACCAAGTCGCTGCCTTGCAAATCTCGACTGGCAGTACCAAACTGCACTCCGCCCAGGACGCCGCCTGCGCCCTAGTAGAATGGGCTCGCAGCTCCTCTGGCACCGGCTTACCCTTCAGAATATACACCGATGCAATAGCTTCCTTTACCCATCGAGCAATGGAAGCTTTAGATGCCGCCTGACCTTTCTTTGGTCCGCTAAACAGAACAAACAGCCTATCCGACTTACAGAAGCTGGCCGTCCTGCGAAGATACCTCTTCAACGCCCGACGAACATCCAAACACCTCAACTTTCCTGAAGAAGGGCCCGTCGTGCCTTCCCCGAATACCGGTAAGGAAACCGTTTGGATTCAAATGAAATGCCGACACAACCTTAGGCAAAAAGGACGGCACCAGCCTCAGGACCACCTTCATGTCCAAAAACGAAAGGAAGGGCTTCTTACAGGAAAGTGCCTGCAACTCCAAAATCCTCCGCACGGAAGAAATAGCTACCAAGAACACAACCTTCAGGGTAAGATCCTTTAAAGATGTCCTCAACAGCGGTTCAAAGGGCTCTCGTACCAACGCCTCTAAAACCAGAGGCAGATCCCACGACAGTAAGACTTGCCTACGCGGCGGCCGCAACAAGGCAACTGCATGTAAAAATCGCTTAACATCTGGATGAACTCCGAGCGACACGCCTCAAACTTTCCCCCCTATAACAGGACAGCGCCGCCACCTGTACTCTCAAAGAAGAAGCTGCTAAGCCTTTCTGAAACCCATCTTGCAAGGACAGAAGCTGCAGAAGCAATGCATTTAATGCAACCAACTGTCTGTCCCCACACCACGATTCAAACACTCGCCATACTCGTATATTTGCCAATGAGGTCGACCTACGACGGGCTCTCAGCAAGGTGGAAATAACCCCTGCCAAATACCCCTTCGCTCTCAGTCTCGCCCTTTCAATGGCCAAGCTGTAAGCGAGAATCGATCCACTTGGGGCATGAACAGCGGACCCTGAGAAAGAAGATCCCTCCAAAGAGGGAGCTGCCACGGTTTGTCCACTAGCAGTCTCATCATATCGGCGTACCAAGGTCTCCTTGGCCAATCCGGCGCGATCAAAATCACCTGACCTCTGTGCCGCTCTATGCGCTGCAACACTCGACCTATCAACACCCAAGGGGGAAACACGTATAGGAGTTGATCTACCGGCCAGGCCTGAATCAGAGCATCCAGGCCTTTCGACATTCTCTCCCTTCATCTGCTGAAGAAACGTTCGACCTGTGCCAACTGAAAGGACACCATGAGATGCATCACTGGAGAAAGCACAGTTACTTACCTGTAACAGGTGATCTCTGGAACAGCAGGAATTAGTCTTCACATGTGGGAGACGTCGCCGACGGAGCCCGCACGGGAATGCTCCCCAGCATCCAAACACAAAGCCTTTGGGAGCACCCCCCCGCGCCTGCGCGGTGGCTTCCCGCCCTTCCTACTGCCTCTCCCCAGTTGAGTTCATAGCTGAGAGAGAAGGAGAGGAAGAGGAAGAATAGAGAGATACAACTCCTAGGGGAGGCAGGCGGGTTGTGAAGACTAATTCCTGCTGTTCCGGAGATCACCTGTTACAGGTAAGTAACTGTGCTATCTCCAGGAACAAGCAGGAATGAGTCTTCACATGTGGGGACTCGCTAGCTGAGGGTGCCAGGGGAGATCCCATAAAATGCGAAGCCCTGGCAGGACGGCATTTTCCCAACCTGGATCCCCGGCATCCCCTGAGGGATGGAGGGTAGGAGTTGAGAAGAAAAAAAGGTTCCAGAGGAACAGCAAAACCAAAGACTACATGAGGAGAGTAGTCTTTAGAATGCAAGTCAGTATCATTAAGTATTTAATGAACTAGTACCACATAGAGCTTACCTACCGGATCGTAGGAAGGAGAACTGTGATGGAAGGTACTGTAGACTCAGTAGCGAAGTCTTCGAGGGAACTTCACAGCAGTGAGGGGGAAGTTCCATATCCGGAAGGGCAGGAGACCCAGGTGTCAACTGGTGCAGGAGAAGAACGGCAGGTCTTCAAGGAAGCTTTATGCGAAAAGCTGAGCACTACTTCAGGAGCAGAGTCCCTAACCCTGAGGGCTAGGAGTAGAAGACTGGCCGATCTGGAGAGCCAAGTCCGGAGGAGAACAGGGGCGTACCCCGGAACCGAAGAGCACACTATCTGCCCTAGCTGAGAAAAGGAAGACATAGGGCCTGAACCTCAAGAAGAGGTACATCACAAAAAAAAATAGAAGCTGTTGACTTCACAGCAGCAAGTTGAGTATAACCGGTCCCAGATATCGAGCCGTAAGGAAATAGGCAAGCAGACTGGTCGGACCCCATAAGGGGTAAACGTAAGTACCTGCAATAGGGAGATAGACGGTAATACACAGGGTGCTGTGGACATCTCAATAGGCGCCTACCGATACAGATAAATATCTAATATATATCTAGGTAAGTAGGGCAGGGAGAGCACCCACCCAGGTACTAAAAACATGTATGCCGAGGAACATACATACGGGAGTATAATACTGATAAGTCAGACCTGCCACTGATCCACAGAAGAACGCCCACCTGGGAAGGTGGCGGGAAAGATCCATCCAAGAAAAAAGGGGGGGGAATCTATGTCTGTGGTGCAGTGGCAGATCAGCGAGATTAACAGTACGGTTGCGTGAAGGGCACATCAGGGGTGTAGGCCTTGGATGTGTCCCCATGGCAGGCACGCAGAAAAAAACTTGTCCCCCGCACAAAACGGGAGACAAGAGGGTATAGTCATCGATAGCCATGGAGTGACTAAGAAGTCCATTCCCTCATATGGAAAAAACCCTCAGACAAGGGTCCCTGCCTTATGGGAAGCTGCTCTGAAGATTGCAGAGGGCAGCGTGCAGGAGGCGGGGGAAAACTGACAGGAGTCAGAGACGTCGCCACATCCCAGAAGCTAGAACGAAACCTGCGGGGAGTGTCAATACGCCAGGTAGCAGAGCATCTGGCAGAAGCAGTAAGCACTCTTGGTGACTCCTGCACGCACAGTAACTGACAAAGAACAAGGGGAAAGGTCTACACTGGAAGAAGAAATTTCGGTATGGCATCAGCTCAAGCAGGGGAACCCTGGAAGAGAAGGGTTCGAGGGACGTACCTAAGGGTAAGTCAGTTGAAGGATAGAAGTCCCTGGGGCCAGAACTATCATGGAATAGCGGTGATCTCCCTCTTCCAACAAGGAAGAGGGAATACCGTAACCCCCGGACAAGCATCCGAACCACTTGCCATACTGAAAACGAACCCCAGTGTAGAGCTAGAAGAATGAACTTCCGGTAGAGAAGTTAATCGTAGGCCGCCGCAGACAAGAGCCTAAAGCTGCTTGGTATGGGTATCCTGGCGCGGGCCCGGGAACCGCCGACCGGAGTGAGACGTCCCTTGCTTGGGCACAACTGGTGGGTGGGCGGACGGCTGAAACTTTCTCTTCCTCGGGAAAGAAGGTCTGGCAGGACATTTCCCACCCCCGGGGGGAAGAGAGGACTTAGGATGGCTTCTAGTGCTAGGAAGGTCAGCGGAGCACTGAGCAACCTGACGTAATGCTTCGCTATTGAAGAGGTTTTCTCCAGCACACGGAGAATTACCCAGATTATGTTGTGCCCATCTACACAAGTCGGACGCCTGCAGCCAGGCTGTACGACGCGCTCCAATGGCAATAGCAGAGGACCTGCTAACAGACAAAGGAGTCTAGAGAAGCACGAGAAAGGAACCCAGAGATATTCCTGCAATGATAAAGAAGCAAGGAATATTCAGAGGCCTTAGTTGCAGACAAAAAGGGAGACAAGAGAGATAATCTCTCGGTGACCTCAAGGAGTGTCAGGCTCATATAAAACATATATGAAATAATTCTGGAAGCCAACATGGACGTTTGGAAGGTCTGACACCCAAAGGTATCCAGCGCTTTAAAGGCACGACCTGGAGTGCGAGAAGAATGCTTCTTCTTACTTCCGACCTTCTGCAGCGCCGATTCCACCACAATGGAATGATGTGGAAGCTGGTGCTCCTGAAAACCCGGGGAGGGGGGCACCCGATACTGAGCATGCATGGCTGTAGACGGTGCAGGAACCCTCAAAGGCGACCGCCAAACCCCCAGCAGAAGATCCTGCAGGGAAGGGTGTAGAGGAAGCATTACGGCTGCCTGTTCCACAGGACCTGGACTTAGGGAAGGACCCGGGATAGGAATGGCAAGCAAGTCCGCCATGTCAAGGAGAAAATCCTGAAAAGACGGCTCTCCCAGAGGGGCTATTCCGGGGGAGGCTAAGGCGGAAGGTGCCGCCTGGACACCAGAAGGCCTAGCGGACTGGTGCCCGCTGGACAGAGAAGGACACCAACAGTCCCAATTCGAGGCAGTTAGTACTGCGTCTTCGGTTCTGGGAATTGATTCCAAGCTAGGCATCGACGGGGTCGATGGCACCGATGGAACCGCAGGAATCGGCCTCGGCCCCGGCCTCAGGGACGGCACTGCTCCCGACGGTTGAAGTGGTTCCGAGGCAACCGGAGAGCAGTGGTTAGTAATCTCTGCACTGTGTCGCCCGAAACGTGTTGTAACCAAGCCTTCTAGGCTGGGTATCGATTCTAGACAGGGCATCGAACCGAGCGAGGAGACCGACCCCCTCCTAGAGGGCCCCGGCGGTGGTGGCGGTGCCGGCGATGCCGAACCCGGAAAGCGAATCGGAATCGCATCGATCGGTGCTGCAGGCATTGAGGACCCCCGAGGACGAAGCTCGGTGAAGGGGGAGACACCCGACACCGGCGACGACGGCGGGAGATAGGCACCGCTAGACGCCGGGACCCCTCTTGAGTCTGTCTTACCGAGAGGAAAACCCCTCCGGGGCTTACTAACCGGCCCAGAGGGTACCCAGGTAACCCGACGACGAGCCCCGGCGGGGAGTGAAACGCACAACCCCGGCGCCGGCGCCGGGGCATCGGTGCTTCTTGACACCGGAACCAACCCCGCTGTTGGCCAGGACGACGGAAAACCCAGTTGGGTCGAATCGATCGAAGTCCCCGAGGACCCCCCCTTCTAGCGACGAGCGGAGCACTCGACGTCCGCATCGATGCCGGGGGATCGCCCGTCCGAGACAGATCGATAGGTCCCGAAGGTACCGGGGGAGCCAGGCGGCGATCCCTGGTGAGGAGTGGAGCACTCGACACTGATGCCGGCACCGGGGAGGCGGTGCCGCTCAAAGCCAGTACCACCCCTGCGCAGGACTGGGATGCAGGAAAGCCAGTCCGGACCAAATCGATCGGCCCCGAAGGTACCGAGGGCACCAGATGACGATCCCCGGCAAAGAGTGAGACACTTGACACCAACGCTGAGGAATCGGTACCGCCCGAAGCGGGTACCACCTCCGCGCATGGCTGGGATGTAGAAACGCCAGACTGGGTCGAGACGATCGGCCCCAAAGGTGCCGAGGACACCAGCTGACGATCCCCGGTGAAGAGTGAAACACTCGACACTGACGCCGATGCCGAGGGATCGGTACCGCCCGAGGCGGGCACCACCCCCGCGCATGGCTGGGATGCAGGAAAGTCAGACTGGGTCGAGTCGATCGGCCCCGGAGGTGCCGAGGACACCAGCTGACGATCCCTGGCGAAGAGTGGAACACTCGACGCCGACGCCGATGCCGGGGAATCGGCACCGCTCGAAGCGGATACCACCCTCGAGCATGGCTCGGGAATGTTCTGTGAGGAGCGAACCCCAGGAACAACCCGAAACCCCGCGGATGCTTTGGAGCCCGAAGACTCCCGCCGGGGTTTATTTGCCAAGGAGGACTTGAGGGGGAGGCCGGAGCCGTCGTCATGCCGCGCATGAGACTCACCCCTCAAGACTTGGCTAGTCTTAACAGACTGTTGTGTGGTTACCTGATCCTGGAGAGAAGAGAAAACCGATGACCGCACCTTAGGAGGAAAGACGTCATCGAGGGACACCCGAAAAAGGGAAGGTCTTCTCCCGATACTGAAGCCCGCAGGACCGGGGGAAAAGGATCAGGGCCCAAACAGGAGAGGCACCAGGCATTGGAGTCTAAGTAAAAAACGAAGTCTCCACAGTGAGGGCACTTCTTAGGGGAAGAAGGCTCCATGCTGGAAAGCCCGGTAGGCCTCAGAAGGACCAGAGGGAAAGAAGTTCCCTCAAGTGATTAAAAGAAGAAAAAGCACCGGTGGTGCCCGTGTCGGCGGGAAAAAGGCCGCGACCACAAGAAACAAGAAAAGGAAAATGAAAGAAAAAAAGTTTCTGCGGTAGCAGGAGGTACGTCCTGCTTGCTCCGCGGAAAACGAAAAACTGGGGAGAGGCAGTAGGAAGGGCGGGAAGCCACCGCGCAGGCGCGGGGGGTGCTCCCAAAGGCTTTGTGTTTGGATGCTGGGGAGCATTCCCGTGCGGGCTCCGTCGGCGACGTCTCCCACATGTGAAGACTCATTCCTGCTTGTTCCTGGAGATCCCCAGCGCTGCACCAGCAGTGCGAACACCTCCTGATGAAGCACCCACTCCCCCGGGTCCACCTTCACCCAACTCAAGAAATCGGCCTCTACGTTGTCTGCTCCTGCTACATGCGCTGCCGACAGAGCCAACAAATTCTCCTCGGCCCACTCGAGCAGACCCTCGGCCTCTGCCTCAAGGGCCACACTGCTTGTACCCCCTTGGCAATTGATGTACGCCACCGCGGTCGCATTGTCAGAGAATATGCGTATGGCCTTTCCATGAAAATAAGATTGAAACCTCTGAAGCGCCAGCGTCACCGCTCTGAACTCCAACCTGTTGATGGTCCAACTGCTTTCCCTTACGGTCCACAGCCCCTGCAAGAATCGCCTTTTTTTTTTTTTTCGAACACACATGCGGGGCTCCTAACCATCTCTCCAGACAAAAACTGAAGAAACCTCCACAAAACGAAGCTTCCCAGCCGTTTTACTGCCCGTGAAATGCTGAGCAACAAACAGCCAGAACCTGCTTCCAGTGCTTCTACCACGTGGCTGGGCCTGCCGTGCCAGCAGCCACAGCTCAACACGTCGGCGTTAGCAACGGGCAGGCTCCCCAACGCCCCGCTCAACCGCTGAAATATCCTGCTTACCCCCGAGCTGGGAAGGCGTGCTCTTCTTCTTCTGCTCCCTGGCTCATCCGCCGAGCGGGAGCCACCGCCACGTGAGCTGAAAGCTGTGCGGAGGACCCAGCAGAAGGAAGACTGCCGCCCTGCACTGGCTCCTGCCTGCTAGCGTTTGCAGGCACACCTTCTGCGGACGCTGTGGGCTGAACTCATGCACTCCACACTCGTGCAGAAAGTGCTTGGTCCCGAGGCTGACCTTCCTCTTGGCAATTATCATCAAGGTACTGGAAGGTTTTCTGGAAAGGAGGCTGGAGGGGGGAGGGGGAAGAGGGGGAGGAGGAAGGCCTCAGCACCGTGGTCACTCTGGTTCCACTACAGACAAAATGTTAATCCTAAAACCCCTTTCTTTTTTTCTTTTTCTTCTTAAAGAAACCAAATCAGACAAATTCTGTTCAACAGATTAACTATACTACACTAACTCTCCTTAATTGCTTCTCTAGTGCACCTGAACCTACAGACTCACCAGTCCTCCAGCTGCTTGGAGACTGAGATAACTGATGGGAGAAGGCGGTTCCGGAGCTTATGTACCGGTGACATCACAAGAATGACGTTTCTCAGTCTCCAAGCTGCTGGAGGAGGAGCACAACTTCAAAGGTTCGGGACTAGACTAGAGGGACGATAAGGAATTGTGAATCAACTTGGGTGATTTACATGATCCTGTATCCCTGCTCTATGGTATATGTTGGATGCACCAAGAGAAAAGTACGCTTGCGTCTAAATGAACATAAGAGTTGCATCTTAAATAATGTGGAAACTGCTCCCCTTGTGACACACTGGATTCAATTTCACCATACTATTGCTGATATTCGCTGGCGAGTGCTGGATCAGGTTCCTCTAACATGGTGGGGGGGGGGGGAGATAATGAGAAAATACTTAATGATCATGAACATTTCTGAATCTTTCGTTTATGCTCGATTGAGTCATGACTGGATGACATTGATTTGAATTTCCCTCTATTGGCTCAGGCTTGTTCTGATTGGTGGAGTGCTGAATGTGACATCTTGACGCCATCTGTGAATGCTAGCCATTCTGCTGATTTGTCTAACTACAGCTAATATGAAGTGGTAGTGGCATGGACCTATGAAAGAGCCTGTAAAGTATTTCTGGAAATAATATATCCCTGACGCAGATAAGTTCGAAACACAATTTGTGTCAAAAGAGTCTTTCAGCTCTCTTTTAGAAGCAATATCTGCTCACACATTTTTTGAGGTCATTATTAATATTTAACATAGTTTCAGGATTTATTTTGTTTATATTCTGCTATTCAAATCCTGATGTGTTGAGACTATTTACGTTAATTTGCCTTTATAAAATAGACACTTGGACAATTCATAGATACCCTGGTATGACATTATCCCCCACATGTGCTGCAATTTCAATTTTTGAGGGAGGAGGGAAAGATCTGTCATTCCCATTTCATTAAGAAAATAAACTTTGGCTTACCATGATAAATATCCTGTAAAGAACCACCTCCACAAAATTCCATGCAGATCCATAACTTATCTCGCCTAAGAAAAGTGGTAGAAGTAGACACTTATTAACTACTTATATGTATAGTTTTATCTACAAAGATCACATATCTTAAAAGTGTACACTAGAGACTAGCACAGTTGCATGCTGTGCAAAGTATGAGCACTTAAACAAGATTTATGTACTTTATAAGTTAGTGGTATTAGTACAACTGGGAAAGGCAAACCAAGAACAATCACATTTATTGCACTCAAGTGAATATTTAACAATGACATGATGCATATATGCTTTTTAATTCCAGATGCAGTACCTTCAGAATTCTAATGGGTTATTTATATATTCCTGTTACAGCCTGGTAATAGAATGGTCTGCCTCTCAAAACATTCAGGATCAGAAAAGCAATTTAAGATGCTGGACATTACAGCAACAGGATTTTCACATCAAACAGGCAAAACTAACCATACTGAAAAATAATTCAAACTGATCCATTGGATCAGCAGCAGCTCATTCCCTTCAGACAGCAGAGAGATGTAATTTACTTCAGACAACTAATTTTAACCAAGGTGCAGAACAGAATGTTTGCCTTTAGGTACTCACTTTCTCAAATGGATTCCCTATCTTTATGTATTTTATCTTGACAAAAGTATTAGCTTTTTTAAACATGGTTTTAGCTGTCACCTATTCATTTGTAGCTCGAGATGAATTACATTCAGGTACAGCAGATATTTCCCTATCCCCATACAATTTAAAGGCCAATGTTAAAAAACCATGTGCAAGAACTGTGCACTGAGCTTCAGCATACAGTTTCCAAATGCACACAATGAACTTTTCAACTCAAAGCAGTAAACAAATGGCATGCAATTATCACAGTACTCAAAACACAGCACACACATATGTAGTAATCTGCATCAGGCTTTTTTCCTCCCTTCTGAAATGGCAACTCTCTCACTCAGTGACATGGAGGAATGGGGGAGGAGGAAAGACTCCCCTCCTTTAGTCCTGGTGGCCCAAGTGAACTAGAATCCCCTGATCCCACCATCTCCAATACAATTCTCTATTGGTCTGAGCAGGTCCAGAAATCCCCCTCTCCTCCCTCCCCCCACTAAGCCACATTGGTGGGGAAGCAGGAGAAAGCATAGTTACTCACCTGTAACAGGTGTTCTCCAGGGACAGCAGGAATCAGTCCTCACATATTGGGTGACATCAGCGCTAATAGAGCCCCACGGAAGCATCTCCCCAGTTTTCAAAGAAAGCCTTTGGGAGATGCCACCACACGTGTGGTCGCCTTCCCGCTCAAGGGTGCCATCTTACTCAGTCAGATGACATAACTAGAGCCGACAAAAGAAGATGGCAAAAATTGTACAGCAACTCCAAAGGGAGGAGGGAGGGCTGTGAGGACTGATTCCTGTTGTCCCTGGAGAACATCTGCTACAGGTGAGCAACTACGCTTTCTCCAGAAACAAGCAGGAAGTCAGTTCTCACAAATGGAACTCCCTAGCTACAGGCTACCGAGAACCTGTAGAAAAACACAGCCCAGCCGTAAGCAGCTGCAAGTGAATCTGAGGAAGACTCTAAGGACCTCAATGTCCAGGGAGAACCATCAAACTGATAGCCTGAACAAGAAGGGTCAGAGGGCACGAGTTGCCTAAACACCAAACAGATTATGGAGTATAGCCTGGCCAAAGGCACTGTCCCGTCAGGAAGCCCTCTCCAGGCAGTAGTGAGCTGCAAAGGTGTGAACTGAGGGCTAGGTGGCAGCCCGGCAGATGTCTACCATAGGGACAGAGCATAGGCTTGCAACCAAGGTCGCCATAGCCCTGAAGTTGTGTGCCGTGACCCAGCACTCTAATGAGAGCCCAACCTGATCGTTGGCAAAGGCGATGCAGTCTGCCACCCAGGTAGACAGGGTCTGCTTGGTAACAGCCTCCCCCAGTCAACTCAGGTCATATGAAACGAAAAGCTGTAAGGTTTTGCGGTGGCCGTGAGTACTTTGCAGGTAGAAGGACAGGGCTTTCCTTCAGTCCAAAGTATGGAGAACGGCCGCCGCCTTGTTGGCATTATTAAGAAGGGACTACCATTATTAAGAAGGGACCCAGGATATCAATGCTTGACCCAGTACAAGCATTGCGGAACCTGTGTCTTTTGGGGAAACTGCTAGGTAAATATGACCTAGATTGGCCACTGTTGGAAACAGGATACTGGGCTTGATGGACCTTGGTCTGACCCAGTATGGCATATCTTATGTTCTTATGTTATCTTATGTTCTTATGTTATCTTATGTTCTTATGGCATGGGGCTGTGGAAAGAAGTTGGGGAGCACCACCTCCTGGTTGAGGTGGAAGGTAGATACCACCTTCAGAAGGAATTTAGTGTGGATGCGAAGCACGACCCTATTCTTGTAGTACCCGGTGTAAGGTGGCTCAGCCACCAAGGCCTGAAGCTCGCCGACTCTGCGGGCAGAGGTGAGCACCACCAGGAAGCCGACCTTCCAGGATAAATAGGTAGCTAGAGGTTTGAAAGGCAGCTTGGTAAGCTGCATCAGAACCAGGTTGAGATCCCATTCCACCGGGGGCAGGCGGATGGGATGCCTAGAGAGCAGCAAGCTCTGCATAAATTGGGAAATGAGAGGTTGTGCAGAAAGAGGTTTTCCTTCTACAGAATGATAGTGCGCCGAGAGCGCGCTCAGATGCACCCTGATGGAGTTGGACTTGAGTCTGGTCTGTGAAAGGTGGAGCAAGTACTGCAGCACCGTGTGCACCTAGCAAGAGAAATGGTCTACCCATTGCTCCACACACTATACTGAGAATCTGGCCACTTGAAGGTGTAGGCCTGTCTCGTGAAGTTAGCACCTTTGGGAAGTTGAAGGGTGCTAAGGTGACCCGCTCAGCAGCCATGCTGTTAACAAGGACCCCAGGTTGGAGTGAAGAAGCGAGCCCTCCTCCTGGATCAGTAGCCCCAGGGCATTCCCCAGAGGGACCAGGAGCTACGTCGAGAGACGGAGCAACAGAGGGAACCAAGGCTGCCTGGGCCACCACGGGGCCACCAGGATCATGGAAGTCTTGTCCCGCAGGACCATGAAGATTGTCCGGGCGATTAGTGGCGTGGGAGGGAAGGCATACAGAAGGCCTTCCGATCACAAGATGAGGAAGGCATCCACCGCAATCCGGGACCGATATGGTTGGGGACAGCAGAAGCGGGGCAGCTGAGCATTAGCCGGGCTAGCAAAGAGGTCCAGACTCTGGCTTCCCCAGAGTCGGAACAGCCACTGTGCCACCCTGGGGTCTAGATGCTATTGTTGCGGCTGGAGGACACTGCTCAGCCTGTCCACTAGGCATTGTCTTGGCCTGGAACATATACTGCCCTGAGGAGCATTCCCTGACTGATCGCATATGAGCAGAGTGCTACTGCCTCCTGGCAGAGGAGCTGAGATCCTGTGTCCCCCTGCCTGTTCAGGTAGAGCATTGCGACCTGGTTGTCCGTTTGGACTAGCACTGAATGGTTTCCCAAGTGATGGTGGAAGGCTTTGATCACCAGAAAAATGGCCTTGAGCTCCAGCAGGTTGATGTGCTGCTGGCTCTCCACCAGGGACCAGTTGCCCTGTGTGCACAATTCCTGGCAGTGGTGCCCTTCTGGGGGGTTGGGGGGCTGGAAGTGCATACCCTTCTCTAGATGCTATGTGCCCTGCCACCAGTCGAGCAACACTGCTAGTTAACGGGACACTGAGAACCTGTCCCATGTCTTGTGTCCACTGTGAGCGAAGGCACCACTGAGCTGCCCGCATGTGGAAGCAGACGTTGGGGACCACATGGACTGTGGATCCCATGTTGCTTAGTGGGCACAGCATGGACTGTGCAGACACTGAGTGATGGCGCTGCACTGCAGTGGCCGGAGCCCTGAGGCGATCCGCCCTGTCCAGGAGGAGGAAGGCCCTGGCTTGAAGAGTGTCCAGAAGAGCTCCTATGAGCTCTAGATCCTGTGTTGGAGTGAGGTGAGATTTGGGATGGTTTATCATAAACCCCAAATACTGCAGGATCTTGATGGTGCGGGCCGTGGCCTGTTGCACCTCGGTGACCGTGTCGTCCTCTTTCACAAGTCAGTCATCCAGGTATGGGAAGACGAGGGCCCCTTGGAGTCAGAGGTAGGCGGCCACCACTGTCAGGCATTTGGTGAAGACTCTTCGTGAGGAGACTAGGCCGAAGGGTAGTACCCTGTACTGGTAGGGGTCGCCCCCGACCATGAACCTCAGGTACTGCCTGTGACTGGGATGAATAAGGATGTGGGTATAAGCATCCTTTAGGTCCAATCTCCCTGCTGGAGGTAGGACAGCAATGTTCCAAGGGAGAGCATTTTGAACTTCTCCTGCACCAGGAACTTGTTCAGGTTTCGCAAGTCCAGAATGGGCCTTAGGCCTCTTGTTCTTTTTTGGGACCAGAAAGTACCTGAGGTAGAACCCCTTCTCTCTTAGGTGGTGGGATACTGGCTCCACAGCCCTTACCCTGAGAAGGCCTGCGAGTTCCTGCAGTAGAAAGGCATGTGGCAGGGGAACCCGAGGGGGCTCTCCTGGAAAGAAAGGAGGAGCCGTCTGGTCCAGGTGAAGGAGGTAGCCTTCTCTGACCACTTGAAGTGTCCAGGTGTCAGTGGTGATGGCAGACCACCAATGGGCAAAATGAATCAAATGCCCCCCTGTTGGCAGCTGTTCCCCCATGGGTGGAGAGGCTATGCTCAGGGAGTCAAAACCCCGACCCAACCTGGGCAGGAGCTGGTGTTTGGGTCTTAGAGCCCTTAGGCTTGCTTTGTTCCTGGCACGCTCCTATGCCCTGGTGACCCTGTTGCGGGGTCTTTAGGACCTGATACTGGGGATAGCCTCTGTAAGATTGGCCTTTCCTATGGAAGGGGGGCCTTTTTCCCCAGCGTTTTTTTCCTGGGAAGGGTGGAGGTCGTCCTGGTGACGAACTCTGTCTCAATCTCCGCCACCTTATCCTCCATTGGTTTGCCAAAGAGGTTTTCACCGAGGCAGGGGACATCAAGGAGTTTCTCCTGGACCCATTGCTCAAGGTCCAATGCCTGGAGCCAGGCCTGTCATCGGGCACAGATGCCTGCGGCTGCCACCTTGTGTTAGACTCGAAGCTGTCATAAGCGGCTGAAGACTTCATGAGGGTTTGGAATCGCTGGAGGTGATCTCCACTGAGACACGCTGAGAAACCTGCGAGTTCTTTTGCTAGGTCTCAGAGATACATGCCAATATACAGTTGATATGCTTGTATTCGGCAACCCAGCATCGAGCCCTAGTAGCATTTATGTCCAAGGGTGTCGAGTGCATGGGACACCCCGCCTGGGGGCAAGGAAGAGTTAAGTCTTCGGGCTTTTCCGCCGGTGCATGGTCAACTCTACCACCATAGAGGTGTGAGGAAGTTGCACCTTCCAGAAGCCAGAGCCCTGCTGGACCCAATACATGGTGTCTAGGCGTCAGCTAACTATTGGCACAGACTCTGGTGTCTCCCACATCCGAAGGAGTCCTCCTCTAAGGATGGCAGATAGGGACAATCAGGGTCTCCTTAGGTGGCACCTCATACTGGAGGATTTCATGATTCTCTGTGCGAAGGTCCTCCTCCGACTCCATGACTTCACCATGTCCTGGACAAACTCGAGGAACGAGGTGTCCTTGGGAGTGGATTGGTGTCTCGACGCCAGGGAGACAAATGAGAGGGGAGATTGCGGTGCTTATGCGTCTCCGGGGAAGCCTCATCCTCTGACTCCCAGTCCGAGTAGTCCTTCGGGCTCCTCAGGTGTCGAGTCAGATTGGTTCTTCGGTGACCCACGGCTGTTACTTGGCTGGAGCCACAAGCGCTGGCCAGGGAGGATCTCGCTCCAGAGGAACGGGAGTGGGATAGAGACCCTTGCCGAAGATTGTATTGGCGGCCGGGGAGTCCTCGACATTGAGATTCCTACGGTCTCTGCGCGAGCACCGGAGGGGTCAGGTATCGACACTTACTGTGAGTCATGGAAGGCAGTGATACTGCATTCCAACACCATCATCCTGGCTTTCCACTTAGGAGTTGCAGCCTTTGATGCAGACATCGGGGTGACCGGATCCAGTGTCGGTGAGGAGAGGGAGTCATCGAAGGGACAGGCCTCGGGGGTCCATGATACATCGCCGGGGGCCTCTGCATCTGTTCTAGGCACCTTCGGCAGTCACTCTCACTCCGACTCCTCGGATACCTTCCAGGGACTGTGGGATCTTGTACGGGACTTGCCGTGTGTGTCTGATTCCCAGGATGAGGTCCTCGAGGATTTATTCTTCTTACACTCCCGCTCCGGAGATCCCTTGTAAGGGTGTCCGCAGACCCGATCGGGCTTTATGTGACTCCAAGGATCTGTGCGGGGCCTTAAAGCACAAGGATACTAGGGAAACTGGGGATGAATCTGACCTGTGGAAGATGTCGTCCTGCTTCTGCCGACGATTTTGGATGGCCTTAGCGGACATCTTTTTACACAGGGTGCAAACCTCGGGGTCATGGTCGGCACCTAAACGCCGGAGGCAACAGTCATGTGTATCGATTAGGGATATGTTCTTTGCTCACCAATCACACTTTTTGAAGTCACTGGCCATTGGGGCAAAAAAGACCCCTGTGAAACCGAAGACCCTCAACGCAGCCAGTGGTTAGGAAAAGGCGCAAAACCGCGCTGGAGAAAAAAAAACTAAAACGGTTCCAAGACTCGAAGCTGAGGTGACTGGGCTCAGAGGCAGGAAAGGGACCGGTGCTAATCTATCCTCCAGCAATACGTTCTGATGCACCAGCAGACTGACCTCTAGCAATGCATCAGAATGTGCTGTTAGGTGCCACCATTTTGCCAGATGACAGCACCAGAGTCAGAAGCAAGTGGGTATTGCTCCTGTCTTCTCACCAATAGTGTTGGGGGATGGGAATTTCTGAGTCCATTCATGCCAATGGAATACATTTTGTGGAGAGTAGGGGGCTTCGGTGCCACAGGGTCACAAGGAATTAATTTTCCACAACCATGGTCAGCTGAGTTGAGGTACTTCATCTCAGATGATTTCTTTCTGTGCTAAAATTTTTACTCCAGGCTGGAGCAAGTCAAGATTCGATACCAAAAGGAAGTAAACATACCAGAATTTAGTGGGGGGGTTTTTAAAGCACATTGGGAGCCATTATCTAGTGCAGTCATTTTGCATGACAATCACTCTACCCTTTAGCTTGGTGGTTCTACAGCAGATTTTTCCACCCTAAGACACTTAGAGGCATGTTTACTAAAGATTTTACTGCATGTTATTAAAGTTAACACAGCACCCATAGACATTAAAAGGGCTGTGGACATGTAGCTGGGTTTAAAAAAGGTTTGGACAAGTTCCTGGAGGAAAGGTCCATAAACCATTATTAAGAAGGGACCCAGGATATCAATGCTTGAACCAATACAAGCATTGTGGAACCTGTGTCCCTTGGGGAAACTGCTAGGTACGTATGACCTAGATTGGCCACTGTTGGAAACAGAATACTGGGCTTGATGGACCTTGGTCTGACCCAGTATGGCATATCTTATGTTCTTATGTTAAAGAGAAATTAGACTTACCTGCTAATTGTTGTTCCTCGAGGAACTCCAGGCCAGTCCCGCATCTCTGGATAGTGTGCCTCCTCCAGCAGCTTGGAGACTGAGTATGTCATCTTTTTGATAACACTAGTGTACATGTGCAGCTGGCACCGCCTACCAGCCCCAGTACCTATTGACAAAGCAGACTCAGAGGAGCAACAAATAAGTAGTTAAACATGCAACAAACATTTCTACATCTAAATAAACTAGCACCCCCCTCCATCCCCTGGGAAGGATACCCCCCCCCCTTCCAGGATGGGGAGGCCTACCTGTTGAGCACCTGAGCAACTCCAACCAGTGGTGAGTGAGCAACCGATAGCTCTTCTGGTCCTCCCCCCCACAAACGCTGATTACACACCCTCCACGGCTCCCCCTGGCCACTTCCTCCACCAAGGGAACCAGCTTCAGGACCGGGGTGTGCACAGATTATCACAAAAAGCACTCAGGGAGGGGTCCGGGATTGGACTGGAGTTTCTCAAGGAAAGCACAGTTACTTACCTGTAACAGGTGATCTCTGGGAACAGCAGGAATTAGTCCTCACATATGGGTACGTCGGTACCGACGGAGCCCGTGCGGGAAAGCTCCCCAGCTTCTTAGAATAGAAGCTTTTGGGACCTCCCACTGCACATGCGCACTGCCTTCCCGCCTTCCTGAACAGCTCTCCTCAGTTTCGAGTTTATAGCTGAGTCAACAGAGAGAGGACAGGAAGATAGATAGATAAAAGATACAACTCCTAGGTGAGGTGGGTGGGTTGTGAGGACTAATTCCTGCTGTTCCCAGAGATCACCTGTTACAGGTAAGTAACTGTGCTATCTCCAGGAACAAGCAGGAATAAGTCCTCACATATGGGGACTCCCTAGCTTAGATGCATGGGATCCCCTGTAAAGGTTCGCCATCTTCGTATGGATCTCAGGCATCCATTCTGGGAAGGTGGGCAGGAGTTGTTTAGGAATGGAACAGGTGCTTGAGGACAGCCTGGCCAAACAAGGCATCCCGGCGGGAGTCCTTGTCCAAACAGTAATGGGCTGTGAAGGTATGAACCGAGGCCCAGGTAGCGGCTCGACAGATCTGATCTATGGAAACAGAGTGCAGATGAGCCATAGAAGTTGCCATGGCCCTCACATTGTGAGCAGTGACATGGCCTTCCAGAGAAATGTTTTTGCTCTGGTAAGCAAAAGAAATACACTGAGCAATCCAATTGGAAAGTGTACGCTTGGAGACTGGAAGTCCCAAATGGGAAGGATCAAAGGCCACAAAAAGTTGAGAAGACTTTCGATGTGGCTGAGTCCTATTAAGGTAAAAAGCGAGAGCTCTTTTACAATCCAGAGTATGAAGGTTCCTCTCTGCATTGGATGCATGAGGAGCTGGAAAAAAGACAGGTAGATATACCTCTTGATTAAGATGAAAAGGCGAGACCACTTTAGGCATAAAGTGGGGATTCGTCCTAAGGACCACCTTATCATGATGAAATCTTGTGTAAGGTGGATTAGCCACTAAAGCCTGCAGCTCACTGATGCGGCGAGCCGAAGTGACTGCAATGAGGAAGATGACCTTCCAGGAAAGAAATTTCAAGGAGGTGGAAAACATTGGCTCAAAAGGTGGCTTCATAAGTTGACCGAGCACTAGATTCAAATCCCATGCGACCGGGGGTGGTCTGATGGGAGGTTTAGTGAGAGTCAGGCCTCTCATGAATCTTGCAACAAGAGGATGAGAGGAGATAGGTTGTCCATTTATATGTTGCAAGGATGCTGCAATAGCACTTAAATGGACTCTTACCGAATTCGTCTTGAGGCCTGCATTGGATAGATGCAGGAGATAATCAAGAAGAGAATTCAAAGGAAGTGCCAGAGGGTCAAGACCCTGCTGAGCACACCAAATGGAAAAACGTTTCCATTTGAAAGCATAGGAACGCCTGGTAGAGGGTTTCCTAGAGGCAGAAAGGATATCTTTCACTGGTTGGGAAAGATGAAAGTCTTGAAGGCTTAAGCCTTCAGTAACCAAGCACTGAGGTGAAGGGATTTGGGGTTTGGGTGCCACAAAGTCCCCTCCTCCTGAGACAGGAGGTCTGGCGCAGCTCCCAGATCCAAGTAGGATCCCTGGGAGAGCTGTAGAAGTAGAGGGAACCACACTTGGCGTGGCCAGCGTGGAGCTATGAGGATCATAGTTCCATGATCCCTCTGGAGTTTGAACAGAGTCTTGGGAATCAAAGGAATGGGTGGAAAGGCATATAGGAATGCCTGACTCCAATTCAGGAGAAAGGCGTCCGTAGCCTGAGCTCCCTGACACGGAGTTCTGGAACAGAACCGGGGAAGTTTGGCATTCCACGGACTTGCAAAGAGGTCTATGTCCGGGGTCCCCCATTCC
Organism: Ichthyophis bannanicus; assembly: GCA_033557465.1. Classification (NCBI taxonomy): domain Eukaryota; kingdom Metazoa; phylum Chordata; class Amphibia; order Gymnophiona; family Ichthyophiidae; genus Ichthyophis; species Ichthyophis bannanicus. The sequence goes on along the minus strand of CM066035.1, from coordinate 444,432,352 downwards.
TGAAAGATTCGGTTTATTTGGTCCAAATGTAGGGACCATTCGTGTGGCAGCAGAACTCGACTGAGCCTGTCTGCCCGAGAGTTTTGAACTCCTGGGAGATACACTGCTAGCAGGTGAATCTGATGCTCTCTGGCGAAGGCCCATAGTCTTAGAGCTTCGTTGCAAAGCGACAGAGAGCCCGTCCCTCCTTGTTTGTTTATGTAAAACATGGCCACCTGATTGTCCGTCTGAACTAGGACAGTGAGGTTGGCTAGGAGGGAGTGGAAGACCTTGAGGGCAAGGTAAATTGCTCGCAGTTCCAGAAGATTGATATGAAGGGTGGTCTCTTGTAGAGACCAAGTGCCCTGAGTGGAGAGAGTTTGCAGATGGGCTCCCCACCCTGTTTGGGAGGCATCTGTTGTGAGGGTTGCTTGGGGTAGCAATGGTTGAAATGGAGCCCCCAACAACAGATTCTTGGTGGAAGTCCACCAGTGGAGGGACCAAAACAGACGATCGGAGGTTTGTATTTGGTCTGAGAGCGCTCCTGACGCCTGAGTCCACTGAGTGGCCAGGGTCCATTGAGCTGCTCTCATATGAAGACGAGCATAGGGCACCACATGCACTGTGGAGGCCATATGACCCAGTAGGCGTAGCATTTCCCTGGCTGTCAAGTGAGTGCTGGACTGAGCTTGGGAGGCCAAACTCAGGAGGCGCTGGCCTCGAACATGTGGAAGGTAGGCCCTTGCAGTGATGGTGTCCAACTGGGCCCCTATGAATTCTAGAGATTGAGTAGGGATGAGTTGGGACTTGGGAAGGTTTACTACCAGTCCCAGATACTGCAAAAGGCTCCTTGTGTGGTCCAGGGAAATCTGGGCCTGTGACTGAGTTGGAGCTCGGATGAGCCAGTCGTCCAGATATGGGAAGACAAAGATTCCCATGCCTCTTAGAAATGCGGCTACGACTGCCATGCATTTTGTGAATACTCTTGGAGCAGAGGCTAGACCGAAGGGGAGTACTCTGTATTGGAAATGTTTTCCCTGAAACAGAAAGCGAAGATACTTTCTGTGGGATGGATGGATGAGTATATGTGTATACGCATCCTGTAGGTCTAGAGAACAAAGCCAGTCCTGACCCTGGAGGTAAGGAAGGAGAATGCCGAGAGACAGCATTTTGAATTTCTCCTTGAAGAGAAATTTGTTCAATTCTCTCAGATCTAGGATTGGTCTGAATCCCCCTGTCTTCTTTGGAATGAGAAAATAAGGGGAGTAGAAACCGGACCCTTGTTGAGGAAGAGGAACCTCTTCTATGGCCCCTTGGGCAAGAAGAGAGGAAACCTCTTGACCCAACAGGGTTAGGAGAGATGGGGGAGAATTGAATGGTCTCACCATATGATGGGGAGGAAGGCTGGAGAAATGAAGTTTGTAACCCTCTCGAATGATAGAGAGGGTCCATTGTTCTGTTGTGATTTGTTCCCATCTGGGAGCAAAGTGAACCAACCTTCCGGGTATGGTGAGAGGTTCTGGTTGTGTTAGAACCAGAAGTGGCAAGTTCCCTAGGAGCAAGTCAAAACCCCTGAGGGGTTGGAGCCTGCTGAGCTACAGTAGCTGCTGCAGGCTTAGCTCGTGCTTGTTTGGATTGCTGACGCTTAGCAGTATAGCGAGGTTGAGAAGACTGCTGGCCAGTATTTGAAGCAACTCTGGCCTTCTTATAGTAAGGCCTTTTAAAAGACTTTTTCTTAGTAGGAATTGAAGTGGACTTTGAAAGTCTTTCCAAGGTGGCATTTTCAGCATCCATCTGGGTGGCTTTGATTTGCCACTCTTCCCCAAATAAGTTCTCACCTGTACAGGGCAGATTCCGTAAGCCATCTAGAACCCAAGGTTCCAGATCAGAGGCCTGGAGCCAAGCAAGACGTCGGGCTGCAATAGCAATGCCCGAAGCCCTACTGGCTCCCTCAAAGGAATCATATGCTGCCCTATTAGAGAACTTAGAAACCTCTAAGAGTTGTTTCACTAGGGAAAGGAATCCCTGCTTTTTATCCTCAGGGATAAAGGGGGCAAAATGCCGCACCTTTTTGGCAAGTTCCTCCAGGAACATGCCCATATAGAGACTGTAGGAATTAATCCTGGCTATAAGCATACTAGCCTGGAAAATTTTCCTACCAAAAGAGTCCAAAGTCTTACATTCCCGTCCTGGAGGGGTGGAAGAGTGCCTTTTGGTACTCCTAATCTTCTTCATTGCAGACTTCACCACAATAGAGTGGTGGGGCAATTGAGTCTTTTGGAAACCAGGAGAAGGAGGGACCCTATACATGGTGTCCAACCTACGGGAATAAGGAGACAAAGTCAAAGGATTTTCCCAGAAATCCATCAGTTGTTCTTGAAGGATTTCATGGATAGGCAGGGTAACTGCCTCCTTAGGGGCCTTTGAGTATCCCAAAATATCCAGTTTTTTGGATCTGGGTTCCTTTTCAGAGGATGTGGTAATAGAAAGGGCTGTAGCCATATCTAAAACAAAGTCCTGGAAGGACAAATCCTCTGGAGGGGACATTCTCCTTTTAGGAGAAGAGGGCTCCTCAGGTAAGTTGAGTGAAAACTCAGCAGAATCATCAGAGGAGTGAAAATCCTCAGAGGAATCGGTGCTTTCCTCTAACGCACGATACGCGTACCGATCGGTATCGATATCGGGCGTATCGGGTATGGAACCGGTATGGAGCGAAAGCCCATACGGTACCGACTTGCGTTTAGAGGTGGACGGCCTCGATACCGGCATGGCGGACGATACCGGTATCGGGCCCGGAACCGCTGAAAGCGGAACCGATGGCGTTGCAGCTTTAATGAAAGCCATGACGGCCTGCTGCATGGACTGTACAGTATCGCCCATGGACGCCATAGCTGCCTGGATGTCGGTACCGGAGTGACCCGGTACCCCAGAGCAGGCTAACAGGTGATCTGTCGAGGCCGTAGCATCGATATCAACCTGAGACCCCTGAATTGGCGTTTTGGAAGTTGGACTTCCCGCCGGGGTTGTTTGGCTGGGGCAGGGTCCTCAAGTTCTAAGCTAAGAGCCTCTCGATGCTTTGAAGGAGATTTGCTCTTTGAGGACTTGCCCACAGAAGGTTTGGTTACCTGAGATCCATCCGGAGAAGAAGACCTGGATGACTGTGATGCTGTATTCTCTGAAGCAAACAGCACATGGAATTTGTTGGCCCGGTTCTGCAGCCCACGTTTAGACATGTGGGAGCAAGATGGGCAGTCCGGTATGGAATGGTCAGGCCCCAAACATTTCAGACACCATTCATGGGTGTCTGTGACTGAAATAACAGCATTACATTTGGTACACTTCTTAAATCCAGGGGCTGGCTTCTCCATGAGGAGAAATTGAGTAGGCCGAGAGGCCTCTCTGAAGTGACCAAAAAGCTAAAAAATAAGAAAAAAGAATTATAATTTTTTAAAGAAAGAAAGAAAAGACCGGCGATACCGGTATCGGTATGGGGAAGGCAGGTACGCGGTCTAAAGAAACAAATAAAATAACAATTCCTTCAGCGGTGACAGGAACACGACCTGCTGGCTCCGCGGAAAAAGAGAAACTGAGGAGAGCTGTTCAGGAAGGCGGGAAGGCAGTGCGCATGTGCAGTGGGAGGTCCCAAAAGCTTCTATTCTAAGAAGCTGGGGAGCTTTCCCGCACGGGCTCCGTCGGTACCGACGTACCCATATGTGAGGACTTATTCCTGCTTGTTCCTGGAGATCAACAATTAGCAGGTAAGTCTAATTTCTCTTTCCTTATCGTCCCTCCAATTCAATCCCGCACCTCTGTGATGTATCAGAGCAGTTAAACTAACGGGAGGGACCAGCACAGCAGCCTGAAGCACTGCCAATCTGAAACAATCGTCCTCTACCGCCTGGACATCCAGGCAAAAATGTTCAGAAAAAGTATGCCGCCCTACAGATCCCCACAGATGGAACTAAACTATACTCTGCCCACGAGGCTGCCTGAGCCCTCATGGAATGCATCCGCAACCCCGCCGGCATAGCTCTATCCTTCAAGATCTATGCCAACGTGATTGCCTCACTGATCCATCTGGAAATGGAGGCCTTAGCTGCCGCCTCACTTTTGCGCGGCCTGCCAAACAGAACCAATAGACGGTCCCGATTTCCGAAAGGACGATGCCCTTTTCACATACCTTCGCAGGGCTCTCTTACCATCCAGGTGGCACAGCTGTGGAGTGGCATGGCCCATATCCGCTCTCGCCCACATCTGCGCTCGCCAGAGCCGGTAGGAAAACGGCCTGATTTACATGAAATCTTCACACCACCTTGGGCAAAAATGAAAGTACCAGGTGCAGGACCACTTTCTCCTTGGAGAAGGAAAGGAATGGCTCCTGGCATGACAGGGTCTGAAGCTCCGAAATCCTGCGTGCCGAGCAAATCACCACCAGGAATACCATTTTCAGAGTCAAATCCTTCAGGGAAACTCGACTCAATGGCTCAAAGGATTCCCCAGACAGCAACAGATTGAGATCCCAAGGCGGTACCACTGCCCTCTTTGGCAGAGGTGGGTCACTGCCCCTAGAAAGCTCAGCACGTTTGGGTGTGTACCCAACGGCACTCCGTGGACCTTCCCGTGATAACCGGAAATCGCCGCCAGTTGAACACTCAAGGAACTGGCGCCTATTCCCTTATCAAAACCGGATTGCAAGAACGCCAAGATGTTGACAGAGGCAGTGGAAGGGCGAACCTGCCTCTCTCCACACCACGATTCAAAGATACGCCCTACGCAGATGCATGCCAGGTTCATAGACCTCCTCTGGGCCTGTAGCAAGTTCGCTATCCCCAAGCCCGATTATCCTTTCTTCTTCAACCTCGCCCTTTCAAGAGCCATGCCGTAAGTGAGAATTGATCTACCTGGGGCATGTGAACCGGGCCCCTGTGTCAAGAGGTCCTTCCGAACCGGAAGCCACCACAGTCAATCCGTCAGTATCCGAATCAGGTCAGCATACCACAGGTACCTCGGCCAGTCTGGTGCCACCAGAATTACAAATCCCCAGTGCGCCTATATCCGTTGCACTAACCGGCCTATGAGCGCCCACGGGGGGAAAACAGAGAAGACCCTCTTCGAGCCACTGCTGAATTAGAGCATCCAGGCCCTCGGACATCCTCTCTTCTGCTGCTGAAAAACTGGCAGGCCTTGGCTGATTCGAACATTGCCATTAGGTCCATGACTGGTGTGCCCCATTGGCGGACCACCTGCTCGAACACCTCCTGACTGAGCTGCCACTCTCCGGGGTCCATGTGCACTCAGCTGAGGTAGTCTGCCGTCACACTGTCAACTCCTGCTACGTGCGCTGCTGATAATGCCTGGAGACAAATTTCTGCCCATCCGAACAGCCTTTTGGCCTCCTCCTCCAGGGCTGCACTGCCCATGCCTCCTTGCCAGTTGATATAAGCCACAGTGGTCACATTGTCTGAGAGGACTTGGACCACCTTCCCCTGCAACCATGGCTAGAAACTTTCTAGCGCCAAAGTCACCACTTGCATCTCGAGCCTGTTGATTGACCACAAGGCCTCCTGAGGTCTCCTGTCCCTGAACAAAGCATCCTTCGCAATGGGCTCCCCAATCTGACAGGCTGGCATCGGTCATCAGCTGAACCCACACCATGGCCTCCTTCCAGGCTCCCCATATGCAGCCACCAACTGAGGGCTCTCCTGGCACTCTGTGGGCAGGGGAGTACTTGGGACAGGGGCTGACTCTGATGGGACATCGATAGAGCCCTTGCCCATGGGACTAGCTCAAGAGTGGCCACCATGGTCCCCAGAAACTGCAGATAATGCCATGCTGATGGTCTTGCCATCTTCAGGCACTGCCATATCCACTGTCATAGCTCCCACAACTGGCGATCTGGCAGGAAAACCCTGCCCATGCAGGTATCAAAGCACGCTCTCAAATACTCCAGCTCCTGGGCCGGCCATAACTTACTCTTGACCAGGCTGAACCCACAACCGAGACTTTGAAGGAACTCTCCCACCCGAGCTGTTGCTCTTTCGCTGTTGTCCCTGGACTTCACCTGGATCATCCAATCTAGGTACGGGCGGATGAGAACCCCTTCCTTGGGGAGAGCTACCGCACCCACTACCATGACCTTGGTGAAGGTAAGCGGGGTGGTTGCAATACCGAAGGGCAATGCTCGAAACTGGAAATGGCCCCTTGGCACCACAAAGCGGAGAAACTGCTGATGTTCTGGATGGATGGGAATATGCAAATACACCTCCCTGAGATCGAGAGTCGCCAAAAACTCTCCACTTCCTACTGCCACTATTACTGATTGCAGCATTTCCATGTGAAAATGCGGTACCCAAAGACAGCAGCATGCCCTCAAAGTCGAGAATTGAGCAAAAGGAACCTTCCTTTTGGGCACCATGCAATACATGAAGCATCGACCGCAGATGTACTGGTCTCGCGGAACCAGTTCCACGGCTCGCATCTGCAGGAGACAAGTAAAGGTCTCTTCTACTGCCGCTAACACCGCTGCATCCACTTTGGGCGATCAAAGCTCGTTCTTGCTCCAGCAGCGGGTATAGGTGCATCACGGATTGCATCCCTTTAAGGCCAGCCTCTGGCAGATCCCACTCATCTGGATCATCTGTCCTACTACTCCATGTACTGGGAAGACTTTCTGCGATTTCCGTACCGCCTGGAACAGCACATCCTACAGCGCCTCTTCCTCTGCCGGGAGGTTAGCAGGCATACTCAGGGCCTTGAGGGACTCCAAGGTACACAGACTACAAAGCTCTTTAGGGACGAGGAATTTTTTTTTTTTTTTTTTACACTTCTGCCTTTAAAAACAAAGAAACATGTACCTTAACAAGGGAAATAAAAAGCAAACTAAACCTATATCCTTAGTTGTCCCTTCAGTGAGTCCAGCAACCTGGCTCACTACCTCCTCCAGCTGCTTGGAGACTGAACATACTGGGGCTGGTAGGCGGTGCCAGCTGCATATGGACAGGGGTGTCATCAAAAAGATGACATGCTCACTCTCCAAGCTGCTGGAGGCACACTACCCAGAGGTGCGGGACTCGACTGGAGGGACGATAAGGAACATGCATTAACTTTATTAATGTACATTCAGATCTTTAGTAAACATGCCGCTTAATACAACAGCATGGGAAGAGTGGAAGTACAATGCAGCACTAAAGGTAGCACAGCTTATTGCATCAGCCCCTAAGTTTGTACCGGAGGCAAGATGTGAAACGTTTCACTCCCCTAAGAAGCGGGGTGCACTACCAGTGAAATCCCTTGGATGAGACTGCCACCTGAATTTTAAGAGTTCAGGTCCATGTCAGACTGCAAAAAGGGCTCTCATATAAGCTAAGGACAGAGGCCTGCTGGACCTTCACGGTGTCTACTATCACTCCAGAGTAGCCCTTCTTGGAGAACCTATGACCCTCAAAGGCCAGGCCATAATTGAGAAGGGATTGGGAATCTCTATTAACAGGATCCCCCATCACAGAGGGCCCTTCCTCTTGATGAAGCAAGAGGGGACACGTCCACTGAAAAACCATGTACTGTGGCCTGCAAGGCCAGTCTAGGGCCACTAGGATCACCAGGCCTGGAATGGCCCAAAGCCTCTGCAAAAGACAGCTCACCAGGGGCCAAGAAGGGAGAAATATAGCATCCCTGTCAAAGGCCACTCCTTAAAAAGGTTATCCAAGCTCACCATCCACAGATCCTTCCTGTGGCTGAAACAGCATGTCACATTGGCATTCTCCTGAGTAGCAATCAAGCGGAACACTTGAAGTTGCATGTGAGGGATAAACTTTCATGCGCATGGATTGACAGTGTTCCAGTTCAGGAAGTCAACCTGTACATTGTCAATGCTTGCGATGGGCACTGCAGACAGGGCAATTAGATGCTGCTCTGCTCAACACCACAGCTCAGCAATCTCAAGATCCACTCCAGCACTATGAGCTCAGCCTCATTTGTAAACATATTCCACTGTCATTGTAGGTTATGACATTATGAGAGAACACCCAGATCGCTTTGCCTACTAGAAGAGGCATAAACCTCTCCAGGGCTAGGCAGCTGTCTTGCTTCCAGGCAGATGATCATCCAGGCTTCCTGAGAGGACCAGAGTCTATGGGTCAGTTCTAGGCATTGCATACCCCAAGCCCTTAAACTGGCATCTGAGATGATGATCACTCAATCTGGTGCTTGCAACAGTACCCCAGCCATAAGATGGCAGAACCACAACCACCACCTCAACTGCTCCTTGATCTCCTGGAGGAGAGGAAGGGCTGGCTGAATGTCTGGGAATAGGAAAACAAGAAGGTTAGCAGGTAACTCTACAGTAAGCACATATGTACCCTGGTCCAAGGAACTGGCTCAATGGTGGATGTCATGGTCCAGAGAACGTGCAGGTAGTCCCTGGCACTGTCCCCTATAAGCTGTGCGCGTGTGCGCGCGCGCACACACCTCGCCGAGCGAGCGCACAAACTTTACAACAGAGCCCACAAAAATTATGGCTCTGATTCTGATAGAAAACAACACAGACGTCTTAAAATTTAAAAGTTATGATTGTAATTACTAGAAATTTCCCGCTTCATTTAGTAATCGTCTATTTTCATTTAATTTGATTAAAATCAATGTGGTGTACATACTGTATTCTGATGTGTAGTCAAATTTTAAAGCATATAACTGAGTGTCATTATGTGGCGCACAAAAATTTAACCTTCCTTCAAAAGCTGCACACAGCTGATATTTTATGCGCACACAGCCTACAGAAAATTAGAGGGAACATTGGTCCCTGGTCTGTGGAGCTGACTGAGCACCCAATGCCATGAGTTGGCTCTGAAGCTTGAAAGGCCTCTCTGTCATGAGGAAACCCAGCCCAGGAGAGTATGGAACCAATTCTTAGTAACTCCAAATCCTGGGACAGAATCAGGCTATTCTAAAGACAAAGAAATACTGTTATCACTACCATTCTCTTGGAGAAGGTACAGGTAAGGCCAGTCTGTCCACTAGGTGAGCTAGGCAGTCACCTAGGGCGGAGGCACAGGTGGGCAGCAGTGGCACACAAGGGCAGCCATGCTGCCGCCCCCCCCCCCCCCCAGCTGCCGCCGATTCCGTTTTGGGGGGGGGGGGGAGGTGGGCATCGGGAAGACGGGCAGCGGCAGTATTCCCAAAAGCAGCTGCTTTTAGAAATACTGTTGCTGCCCGCATCCTCTTCCCAAGATGTAATCGTCAGCAGCTAGGAGGAGGGGGAACAATGGCATCATCAGCTGGGGGACAACGGTGGCATCAGTTGGGGGGGGAGGGCAAGGCCAGGGTTTCTGCCTAGGGTGGCAGAAACCCTTGGCCAACCCTGGGTACAGTGAGCCACATCTAGGCCAAAGGGCAGGGCCTAGGCCTGGAATACAGAAAGTGAGAAATTGCTGATGCCACTCCCACATGGGAAAGTGACAATATGCCTTGGCATGGCCTAGGGAAATAAAGAACACAGCCCCTGCCTGACTTATGAAATGACAGACCCAAAGGTCTTCATACAGAAATGAGAATCTCCAAGACCAAACACACCTGCCTTTAGGTCCAGGTTGTGAAAAAAGGAACCTCCCTTCCTGGGGACTTATTTAAATTGAATAAGGTCCCTGGCCTTCCCACATGCAACCTCATAGTGCAAAGGTGTGTCCTTCCAGTGTTCCCCTTGATGGCCACTCAGGAGATTGCCAATGTGAGGAGATGCTGGGGAGGGCTTGCAATTGCAAGCGGCACTTGAATTTCCTTGCATGCCACCCAAAAGTGCAGAGAGCCGCAAGAAGATTACTAGGGAGTACCTTATGGGCACTGCCATAATTCCCAGACTGGGCTGAACTAGAGACTTTAGGGATAAAAAATAGGCATCTTGTAGGAGGAGCTAATACATCTCCAACTTTGACTAAGGATGTCGAAGACCCACTGGACTAACATGGTTCCCTCAGAGAAAAAGAGCCTGAGCTACCCTCCAACCAGCCACACCTTGAGAAAAGACTGCTGAGACCCAACGGACTCAGTAGATTGAGGGCATCTTTAGGATTCTATGTACAGTTGTACAAGAGGAACCATTGGCACATCTAGGCTTCTCTTCCAGGAGTCTCTATGGGCAAGCTTCCCGAAAGACTTCATGATTTCACTATGCCCATCCAGAAGAGCAACCAGCCCTTAAGGGGGAATCTGCTCAGCCACAGCATAGAATTAGCATCTGCCAACCAAATGAAGAGTCAGCACTTTCACCTGGCCACTACCACAGCTATCATGCATTTGAAGAAGACTCTGAACCCATCCTGGAAACCACAAGGACAGTTCACCACCAACCTTGTATCCTCTAGACTGTCTGGCAGAGAATGGATCCATCATCAGAAGGCTTGTCTCTTGCCACGCACACAGTGCTGACCAAGAATCTAATATGTTGGCTGCATAGACAATCTTAAGGAAAACCTCATCCCTTCGAACCTGAGAATCAGAGCGCAGAACCTCCCTTCACAGGAAGAGCCATGTGCTTAGTAACTGCCATATTCATTACTTCCACTCCACAAAGACCAAAAGGTTAATCCTGCTTGCCCTAGAACCAAGGATACAGCCAAGAAGGGAACTTAGGGGTCCTAGGGTCCAAGGCTCAGGGGTTTCCTCCCTAATAACCTATGCTCTACTGCATAGGACCAGATAGAGGCATGAATGCAACAGGACACTGGATGCGCTCCAGGAACAAGGACCCACCTACTAGCCTTGCCTGAAAGTAGCTTCTACAACATGCACAGCTACCATAGGGTCCTGAAAGGGCCCCAATCAGAGTCAATCTGTTAAAAAAGGTGGACCAAGGAGAGTGTAGCCTTTTCCTTGCGAAACCAGCCCATCTCCTCAGACTTATCTTCTGGCAAAAAGGAGTCTCTCTTGAGTCTTTCAACTAACCCTGTAGCAGATAGGGTGGGCTCCTGGAGGAACAGATGAGCACAGGGGTGAAGGGGAAGCCATGATCCCTCCAAATGCCAAAAACAGCTGCTCTTGGGTTCTGTGTCCCCAGTAGAGGAGGCCCAGGCCTCAAATCTACCCCCCCAGGGGCTGTTTCAGATACTGCAGTGCAAACCGATTGAAAGGGCGAGTCCTGGAGGATGCCTAAAGGCCAACAAGATGTGCAGCTAGAGCTATCCCACCAGGCACCACCTCTGCCAGGACCAAACAACCATTTCCAATGGTCACGATGCTCACTGGTGGGAAAAAAATAAGAAAGGTGCAGCAGGGGTCCATTGAAATGGCATCGGGCCTTGGTAACCTTGTGGCAAGGGGGTCCCAAAATGCCCCCCCCCCAAAAAAATAAGGGCTTTGAAACTACAACAGGTGCAAGATAATCATTGGGGGGGGGGGGGGGAAATCAGACTGCTTCAGGTTGTGCAGATGAACACTGCAACGGCAAAAAGGAAAACAAACCACACCATACAAAAAAAAAATGCAGAAAAACGAAATCGGGCTGCAGCAAAAGAGCAGTCCTGAAAAGGGAATCCCGCACATGTTTGTTTATTTTATTTATTTATTTAGACAGTTTTGTATACCGCCTTATCCTTCAATCAAAGCGGTCACAACACAATTGGGGGATACATTTAACATGCAGGGATATGAGACACATACACTAATACTTACAGGGAACATGGGCAATGGAGGGTTAAGTGGCTTGCCCAAGACCACAAGGAGCATCTGTGGGACTAGAAACCCCAGTCCTTCCGGCCCAAGGTTGCTGTCCTCTAGTGGGATTTGAACCCCCGACCTTCCGGCCTGAAGTACCTTGCCCCAACCACTAGGCTACTCCTCCCTCCACATGTTATGGAAAATGCCTGAGGTCCACTCATTCCTAAGAAGGCCAGCTGCCTATCAAAAGTTTGTTTTTTTTTTGTTGTTTATAATTCGGAGCTGCTTTATTGAAAGCAGCAGACTGTCAAATACTGCCTACTGAAACCAATGGAAGAAAACAAAATCTGAAAAAATATAAAGCATTCAGAAAAGGACAGCAAGAGGGAAGGGAGCCTAAGCCCATCTTACTCCCCCCCCCCCTCCTTCCCGAGGGCCCCACGGGGTCTTCCTGCTCCTCTTCAGGCCCACCAAGCACTAGAAACCCATGGGTAACAGCAGTGAACATAGGGTATCTGTCAGTTCCAGGACATAAGAATGTACTTGTGCTCCAAGCAATGTTGAGCCTTACCAGACTCAATCACATTGACCACAGTACTGTGATGTGGGCCAGGAGAGTCAGGCTTATCTGCACTGCTGCACCATTCCAAACATCTTGCCACCTGACCAAGGCACACAAATACGGACGTCTCTCAGAACTGCACCAGAGAATATATCAAGTGATGACCACTGAAAGTTGCTCAAGTCTTTCTCCACCTGCTGTCAAGAGAGCACAACCCACACATCTGGACTGGTCTAGCAGAATAAGAGTTTCTTTTATTCCAAATGCAGATCAGTCAAATTATTTCATAACAAAGAGCTAATAGTCTGGTAAATGTGTTTAAAAATTACTTACAGCCTGTTTAGACATCTTATTGAATCCATCTGCTGTAAACTATAAAACATTTATTTTTAATTCTCAACAAGGCATACAAAACCATTTTTCAAATAAACACAATATACTTTTTTCTTTTACCTGAGATAGCTGCCAAAATAAGCAACAATGTTTGTATGCTTACAATCTTTCATCATAATAATTTCCTGCTGTACAACTGCAAAATCTTCACCTGAAAAAGAAATACAATTTCATAACCGATTAGTCTGTATAACTTTAAAATACTCTTCAAATAATTCACCAGGCTTTATTTTCAACATTATACCAGAGCAAAAAAAATGAATTTCATTATTGTTGAATTTCCCGCGCTGACTCATGTCCAATATATATTTATTCATTCTGAAGGAGTACCAAGATAAGACCTGCTACTACTGGAAAGGAATCTGCACTTGCAAGTATTTACCTGCTGGGAATCTTGTGAAAAGGGAGCTTTGGGTTAAACTGATAATTTGTGTCTAAACGTTTGTGTTTATATAGGTGTATGTTTATTAAAGTGCAGTAATTATAATCGTTACTGCACAGTCCAATTTCTTGATGGCAGAAAATACGCTTTGCTGACTGGATGCAGAGCTGTTTCTGGAATCATTATCTCCACTAAATCTTTCTTGAAGACATCTAAAGACGACATACCCCAAACGTTTTTGAAATGTCTGGCACCACAAATGTAAATGTCTGAAGAATTTTCTATCTGCTACAATCTACGAAGAACAAACAGCTTATACCTTAAACCACAGTGTTTAATATAGCTTTAATTTATTTGGATCAGCCATCAGAACTGTCACACATTCTGTCATTCTTTTTTCAAGAGAGTCTTGCTTCTGAGCAAAGGACCCAACAGTTTGTACCAAGGAAGAAATAGCCACAGAACATTTGGAATCCACTGCTTCCATCTTTACTAAACACTGCCCAGATTGAATTCAGCTACCTCTGGTGCCAAAAGGTCCTTTGCTCCCGAATGCACTTCATCCCCAGCTGAATTATCATACTTGAAGCAGCTAAAAGATCCAAGTTCCCTCCTTCAATGTCAGCTTCTTGTGGCGAACTGCTATATTCAGCCTAGCGCACATTTACAAGAGATGATCCCAGTGCTTCAGAGGATGCAGATGGCCCCACAACTTTCAGTGGGACCGCCACACATTGCAACTCAGTAGATGGACTTCCTGCCTCCATCCATCCGCATCATGGGAGCTTGGGAGTCAACTGGTTGCGAGGACTAAGGGAAACCTCTCCCTCAGACAACATCTGATCTCCACTACCCAGCGTAGTAGAAGGGAGCAGGCCATGTGCTTCAACATCTTCTCGACCTTGTGTGTCTTCAACACACATGGCCTGCTGAACCCCTCCACGTGACCACCCTTACCCCACCGCTGCTGATTCCAGAGGCAAGCAGCTAAGCTCGGCGGCAGCAGCCCGTGGTAGGCCATGTGCGTCAGCATATGGCCTGCAGCTGCCAGTGAGCCACCCACTGCCAGAATAAATGGCAGCGGGAGGGGGGGCATAGTTCAGCATAAGGGGGAGGGCAGCACAGCAAAGCATGGTGAGGGGTGAGAGAGGGCAGCACAGCAAAGCATGGTGAGGGGTGAGAGAGGGCAGCACGGTGCACGAGCGTGGGGGGGGGGGGGGGTGGCAGAGCCGGAGCTTTTGCCTAGAGCGGCAAAAACCCTTGGACTGGCCCTGGTAGGGAGAGGCCCTCAAAAACCCTGGAGGAACTCTGGAGATAACCAATAATGCACCCCCTGACTGAAGCCACTTGCCAAGACTTTGGAAGGGCAAGTCTTCGGCTTAGCCTTATTTGTACAGAATTAGGAAAAGCAAAACAAAGGTAATTAGCTGTTGGATCAAGGTAAATTAATTGTACTTGCAGCTTCATGCTGCCATCTTGGATACCCCCTTCCCCAACACACACAAATAAAAAATTTTTAAGCAAAGTCAACGTTAATCTGGTCAACCACAAAACTACCATATCCTTCCAAACTTGCAGATGTTTTCTAACAGCTTGCTCTAACTTTCAATAATTTAGAAAAGTTAGTAATGACAGATTATTAGAGATAATCACACCCAAATATTTACATTGTGTAACTACTTGACACTTCATCCCTGTCCCTGGCCTTAAATCAGCCTTAGCTTGGTTTCTACATGGAATCAGCTCTAATTTCTGCCAATTCACTGTGATTCAATATACACGTCCAAAATTCTCAGTCATATCAATCATAGTGAGAAGAAACCCCTGGGTCTTTGAAACAGATCAAAGTATCATCCACATATGGTGACATAGCATGGTGCTGAGCTCCAATCTTGACCTCCGAAATGCTTCCCATTCCATGTGCAGGACCCAAAAGGCAGGCAGAGCTCCGGAGTCTAAATGCGTGAATGAGACAATGCTGCAGGGATGAGGGTTTTGGATTTGTTAGGAACTGGGGAACATTCTGGGGAAAGGAGGGGCTCTTCCGAAGGGATGGGCTTCACCTTAACCAGGATGGAACCAGGCTGCTGGCATTAACCTTTAAAAAGGAGATAGAACAGCTTTTAAACTAGATAATAGGGAAAAGCCGACAGTTGCCCAAGAGCGCATGGTTCGTAACAATGTATCCTTGAAGGATACTACCAAAAATATGAAGTTAGGGCACATCAGCAGAGAGGTTCCAATAAAGACAAAGGTAGCCAAAATGCCCTTGAGTACAGAGCAGATAGAGCTTAAAGATTCCAAATTGCCCCTGCTTACCGATAACAAGATTAATATGAATAAAATACAGTCTCTAAAATGCTTGTATGCAAATGCTAGAAGTCTAAAAAATAAGATGGGAGAGTTAGAATATATAGCACTAAATGAGAAGTTAGATATGATTGGTATCTCAAAGACATGGTGGAATGACAACCAGTGGGACACTGATACCTGAGTACAAACTATATCGTAATGATAGAGCTGATCAAATTGGTGGAGGGGTTGCGCTCTATGTTAGAGAGGGCATTGAGTCACAAAGGATTAAAGTTTTGCAGGAAACAAACTTTCTGTAGAATCTCTATGGATTGAAATTCCATGTAAGAAGGGGAAGGCAATGGCAGTGGGTTTGTACTATCGACCGCCTGGCCAGAATGAACAAATGGATGATGACATGCTCAAAGAAATCAGGAAAGCTAACAGCTACAGAACAGTAATAATAATGGGTGATTTCAATTACCCCGATATTGACTGGGTCAGTGTCACGCAAAACATGCTAGGGAGATAAAGTTTCCAGATGAAATAAATGACTCTCTTCGAGCAGCTGGCTCATGAACCGACCAGAGAGGAAGCCAAGTTGGACTTAGTCCTTAGTGGAACACCAGATCTGGTGCAAGAGATAAGGGTGTAGGGGCACTTGGCAATAGCGATCAAAGCATTATCGCGTTTGATTTAATTAATGGAGGAGGGATGGTAACGAAATCCACAGTACTACCTTTTAAATTTCAAAAGGGAGACCATGATAAAATGAGGAAAATAGTTAAGAAAAAACTAAAAGGAGCAGATGCAAAGGTTAAAGACTTACATCAAGCTTGGGTGTTGTTGAAAAATACTATCTTGGAAGCCCAGACCAGTTGTATTCCACACTTTAAGAAAAGTGGAAGGAAGTCCAAAAAACTGCCAGCATGGTTTAAAGGTGAGGTCAGAGAGGCTGTCATTGCCAAAAAAGCATCTTTCAGGAAATGGAAAAAAGAGTCAAGCGACAAAACCTGGAAATAGCACAAGCACTGGCAAGTCAAATGCAAGGCATTGATAAAGCACTCTGCTGAATCGAGCCCGATCGGGGCTGTGAGGGGGGAGGTGCAGCAGGCATTTAAGTAACAACTGCCAGCAACCGGGGAACATAGCAAATCCATCAGCTAAGCCCCGAGACAGATTCCACCTCACTCTGCTGAATCGAGCCCAATCGGGGCTGTGAGGGGGGAGGTGCAGCAGGCATTTAAATAACAACTGCCAGCAACCGGGGAACATAGCAAATCCATCAGCTAAGCCCTGAGACAGATTCCACCTCACTCTGCTGAATCGAGCCCGATCGGGGCTGTGAGGGGGGAGGTGCAGCAGGCATTTAAATAACAACTGCCAGCAACCGGGAACATAGCAAATCCATCAGCTAAGCCCCGAGACAGATTCCACCTCACTCTGCTGAATCGAGCCCGATCGGGGCTGTGAGGGGGAGGTGCAGCAGGCATTTAAATAACAACTGCCAGCAACTGGGGAACATAGCAAATCCATCAGCTAAGCCCTGAGACAGATTCCACCTCACTCTGCTGAATCGAGCCCGATCGGGGCTGTGAGGGGGGAGGTGCAGCAGGCATTTAAATAACAACTGCCAGCAACCGGGGAACATAGCAAATCCATCAGCTAAGCCAGGGGTCTCAAACAAGCGGCCCGCGAGAGACCCTTGTGCGGCCCGCGAAGCATTGGGGGGGAAAAAAAAAACCGGCTTCTGCTGCTGCTGCCGCCGCTGCCGTGGCCGGCAATAGCAGCAATATCGCAAGTCCCGCGGGCTCCCCCCCACCCGGCAGATCCCTTCCTGCTTGCCTGCCAATGCTGCCAGTTCTCCGCTTCGGCTTTCAGAGCCGCGAAGGGAGAACTTCTCCCTCGCGACTCTGTTAAGCTCGCCGGGGCAGATGGGAAATTTCCCATCTGCCCCAGCGGGCTTAACAGAGTCACGAGGGAGAAGCTCTCCCTTCGCGGCTCTGAAAGCCGAAGCGGAGAACTGGCAGGCAAGCAGGAAGGGATCTGCCGGGTGGGGGGGAGCCCGCGGGACTTGCGATATTGCTGCTATTGCCGGCCACGGCAGCGGCGGCAGCAGCAGCAGAAGCCGGGTTTTTTTTTAAAGTTTAATTTTCCCGGGGGGGGGGGGGGAGGGAGCAGGACTTGATGTGTGGCTGGGGGGGGAGCAGGACTGGATGTGGGGGGGGGAGCAGGACTTGATGGGGGGGAGCAGGACTTGATGTGGGGGGGGGAGCAGGACTTGATGTGGGGGGGGGAGCAGGACTTGATGTAGGGGGGGAGCAGGACTTGATGGGGGGGAGCAGGACTTGATGTAGGGGGGGAGCAGGACTTGATGTGGGCTGGGGGGGTAGTACTGAAAATGGGGTGATGGGGGTTAGGACTGGTAATGGACAGATGGGGGTTAGGACTGGAGGTGGTCTGACTGGGGGCTTAAGACTGAAAATGGGGTTATGGGGGGGCTAAGAATGAAGATGGGGCGATGGAAGGGTTAGGCCTGGAAGTGGGCTGTTGGGGGGCTTAGGACCGATAATGGGCTGGGGGGGGGGCTAGAACTGGTAATGGACTGGGGGGGGTGCTATGACTGGAAATGGGAAAAGTAGAAGGTGGAGCTAGAACAGCAAATAGATGATGGGGACAGGGTCTTGGAATTAAAATGGGCTGAGTGGAAGGGTGCTTGGAATGGAAATGGGCTGAGGGGGCGGGGGGCTTGGAAAGGAAATGGGCTGTGAGGGGAGGGAGCTAGGACTGGAAATGGGCTGATGATGCGGGGACTAGAAGGGAGCGGATGCTGGGTTGGGCAGGAGCTAGAAGGGAGTTGATGTTGGGGGACGATTAGAATGGGATGGGGCTGGGAGAGTGAAATGGAGAGGGGAAATATATTTTGTGTGGGAGGGAAGAAAAATCTACAATTGGCCGGGTATTGGGAGAGTAAGTGGGGATTGAGGATGGAGGGGTAAAATTTGAGTGGATGAAATAGGAATGAGGAAAGAGCAAAAGGAGAATGATTAGTATGTTAAAGCAGATGTAGAGAGAATGGAAAAAAACTAGGAAAGAAGAAAGGAGAAATGGACAGCGGACGATGGAGAGTTAGCAGAAGACACAAAGAAACCAGAAGAAAGTGACTGGAACAATTGCAACTGAAAAAAAAAATGCACAAAAGGTAGAAAAATATCTCTTTATTTTGAATTTATTAACTGAAATATGTCAGCTCTTGGAAATGTGCATCTTTAACGTCTGCACTTTATTTAATACAAGAGGAAATCAATGTATAGTTTTATTTCTACAGTGTTGTACATTCTAAGTTTGGCTTTTGGGGTTCCCAGTTTAATTGTCTTCCTGTTTCTAAATTGTGATTCCTTGTTTGGTGATGGTGTATGTTCTGCATGTGTAACTGAGCTGAGGTATTCTGTTTATGTAATTCCTATTTGACATTGCCACTTGTTCTCTTTCCCGAGTAGGTCATGTATTGTTATTCTCTGAAATGTGTTGATTTAATATTTGCAGTGTTGCCTTAAATAGTTAGGGTATGGTGCTTTGTGAGTCCTGGTAGTGCTGTTAGGACACGGCAGGTTTGCTATGGGTTCTAAATGGGCAGTGTTTCTAGTAGTTCCTAATGTGCCTGGCGGTTGGCACTGGTTTATAGTAATGTAGAAATCTTTTAGTCTTTCTTTATCCATACACTCATTAAGAGGCATGTTTACTAAAAGTTCGTGTATGGTAACATTATGCAAATATTTATGCAAATGATGCCCTTATGCAAATGATGCCCTTATGCAAATGAGGCCTGCGTCTTGTGCGGCCCCCGGGTTACTCTACAAGTCCTCATTTGGCCCTCACAGCAATTTGAGTTTGAGACCCCTGAGCTAAGCCCTGAGACAGATTCCACCTCACTCTGCTGAATCGAGCCCGATCGGGGCTGTGAGGGGGGAGGTGCAGCATGCATTTAAATAACAACTGCCAGCAACCGGGGAACATAGCAAATCCATCAGCTAAGCCCTGAGACAGATTCCACCTCACTCTGCTGAATCGAGCCCGATCGGGGCTGTGAGGGGGGAGGTGCAGCAGGCATTTAAATAACAACTGCCAGCAACCGGGGAACATAGCAAATCCATCAGCTAAGCCCTGAGACAGATTCCACCTCACTCTGCTGAATCGAGCCCGATCGGGGCTGTGAGGGGGGAGGTGCAGCAGGCATTTAAATAACAACTGCCAGCAACCGGGGAACATAGCAAATCCATCAGCTAAGCCCTGAGACAGATTCCACCTCACTCTGCTGAATCGAGCCCGATCGGGGCTGTGAGGGGGGAGGTGCAGCAGGCATTTAAATAACAACTGCCAGCAACCGGGGAACATAGCAAATCCATCAGCTAAGCCCTGAGACAGATTCCACCTCACTCTGCTGAATCGAGCCCGATCGGGGCTGTGAGGGGGGAGGTGCAGCATGCATTTAAATAACAACTGCCAGCAACCGGGGAACATAGCAAATCCATCAGCTAAGCCCTGAGACAGATTCCACCTCACTCTGCTGAATCGAGCCCGATCGGGCTGTGAGGGGGGAGGTGCAGCAGGCATTTAAATAACAACTGCCAGCAACCGGGGAACATAGCAAATCCATCAGCTAAGCCCTGAGACAGATTCCACCTCACTCTGCTGAATCGAGCCCGATCGGGGCTGTGAGGGGGGAGGTGCAGCAGGCATTTAAATAACAACTGCCAGCAACCGGGGAACATAGCAAATCCATCAGCTAAGCCCTGAGACAGATTCCACCTCACTCTGCTGAATCGAGCCCGATCGGGGCTGTGAGGGGGGAGGTGCAGCAGGCATTTAAATAACAACTGCCAGCAACCGGGGAACATAGCAAATCCATCAGCTAAGCCCTGAGACAGATTCCACCTCACTCTGCTGAATCGAGCCCGATCGGGGCTGTGAGGGGGGAGGTGCACCAGACATTTAAATAACAACTGCCAACAAACAGGCCCGCGCCTGTCGGGCCCGCGCCTAAGGACCACGCCAAAGGGCCCTTTGACGTGGCCCTTAGACGGAGCACTTTGACGGAGACTACATTTCATAAGTTATGTCAACCAACTCTGTTTAAATCAATAATATCGAAATTGCAAGTAACTAATATCATAGCTGCTGTCAATGTTATAACCTCTCATTCAACTGTTATGCTGAAGTTATCCTGCTATCACTGTAACACTGCTGTTTATTATAACTTCTCCTTCACACTATAAGTTGTAATTATCCTACTATCATTGAACCACAGATATTAACTTTATAGCTGCTCTTCCACCCTGTAAACCTTCAATTATCCTCTTATAATTGAAACACCAGTATTTAATGTTATAGTTTCTTATTCTCCCTATAAGCTGCAGTTATTGTGCTATCACTGAAACAATATATTTTTGCTATAGTTATTCATTCTCCATGTAAGCCTCAGATATCACTGAAACATTGATATTATCACTAGCATCTTTATCAAGCTTTGTCACTGGTATTAACCACTGATGTTAATGTTATAGCTTCTCTTTCAATCTATAATCTCCATTTATCCAGCCATCATTGAAACCCTGGTTTTAATGCTACAGTTATAGTTTTAATTTGTCATTTTTCATAAATTACAATTATACTGCTATCACTGAATAGTTTCTCTTTCACCCTGTAAGCTGCAATTATACTACTATCACTGAAACAATGGTATTAATGTTAAGTTACTCTATCTCAATATAAGCCTTAGTAATACTACTATCACTGAAACTCTAGTATCATCACTAATACCATTATTACAGGTAATTTCACTAATATTAATTAACAACACTATTCTGTTTTATTGGACCTCTACTAATTAAAACATAAAAAGTAAAACTAAATACAAAACAAACAATGCATAAACAATTCATTTCTCCCATCAAAACTATACTTATTAGTATCACAATCCTGACACTGATAAATCTAATAAAATCCATAGATAATAAGAATAATAGACCAATCCCCATAATACAAAGTATATCAAAACTTGATAATCTAACAAACCCATTCAAAATAGGAACCAACCTTAGATCCAGACAATCTAGACTTATATATATAACAACAACAAAAATATGCAACACACCACACCCGCCTCATATACAAAACTACACAAATCTTACCTGCCAACTCATTAATGCAAGATCTATGAAAAACAAACTACCAATTTTTATAGACATTATCAAAGATGATAAACCAGATATCCTTTGTATAACAGAGACCTGGCTCAAAGATACTGATTCAGTATTCTTAAACCAACTAAAGACACCTGAATATGAGATCTTCCATACTCACAGAATACAAAAAAAAGGAGGAGGAGTACTTATAATATTAAAGAAAAACCTCAATGCAAAATTAATATCATCTAATAATGTAGATAATGTTGACATACTCACCATAAAAATTAAAAACATAAATATATCACTAATATATCGACCACCAGAATACTACATAGATAAAATTTACAACTTAATTGAATTACTAGCATCATCCACTGACACAAATCCTGTAATACTTATGGGTGACTTTAACCTTCCATCAACACCCAATAATCATTCTAATCACTTCTTAGAAATGATAAATAATTTGGATTTTCACCAAATAATAACTGAACAAACACACAATAAAGGAAAAACACTTGATATGGTCTTCCTACCAAACTCTATATACAACCTATATAACTCTGAATCCCTCTCAAACATTCCAGTACCCTGGTCTGACCATTATCTTTTAAAATTCAATATAACCTTCAAATACAACAATCATACTAAAAAACCACAACCTCCTCAAACTAAAAGATTCAGAAAATTCAATGAAGAGGAATTTTTAGATCAAATAATACCACACCTTACACAAACACCCACAAATCTCGAAGAATCTATCAAAAACTGGAACAATATAATCTCCAAAGCAGCAGAAAATAACCCAAATCAATCAAACCAAAATATAACCAATAAAATTGAAAAAAGACATGCTCCATGGTTTAATACATCTATCAAAACATTAAAAAGACAACTAAGAAAAGAGGAAAGGAAATGGAGACAATCAAAATCATTAATAAATCATGAGAATTACACTAAAACACTACAAATTTATAAACAAACCACTCCAAGCAAAATTATTATTCTAATATAATATCAAGAGCCACTAATCGACCAAGAGAACTATTCTGTATCGTACAGAAATTAACAAACAAAACACTAAATAATGATGAAATATCAATAGATATCTCCCCACAAGAATTAGCTCAATACTATAGCGACAAAACAAACCTACAAATAACACCATCAAATATTACTCAACCACAAATTAAAACACAATTAAAGCAAACTACAGTTGATAACTGGACCAACTTCAACTTAATATCAAAAACTACTCTCAAAACTACAATAACTAACATTAATACAACAACTTCATACCTTGATCCATGCCCAGTTGATTGGATAAAGAAGACTTTCCCAATACTCTCTTCTTTCATTCTACCCTTAGTGAATCTATCCTTGCAAAAAGGCTATTTACCACCATCTCTCAAACATGTTCAAATACGTCCTATACTTAAAAATAACACATTAGGAGGGTCACGTGATGTGGTGAGCCGGGGAAGCTGTGTTCTCCCTGAGCTCCGGGCTCCCTCGCTCCAAACCGGCTAATACTGCCCCATTATACCGGTGCGAACCGCAGGAATTTGTCTCCACGGACGTGCTGCAGACCTACCACAACTGAGCGGGCGCTTTTGATGAGGATGGCAGCAGCGGCGAGACTTAGCCGGAGGGAGAAGGAACGCGCTCCGGGGACCTCCAAAATGGCTGACTCGCCTCCGAGCTTGGGGGCCTCCTCGGCTGCAGTGCCGGCGGCAACAGTGACGGAGATCTCCGCGGCAGTCTCGGAGGCCCTATCGTTGCAATTTGAGACCCTTCGCACTCAAATAGAGGCGGTGCAGAACTCGGTGGACGCCGTGGGGCTCCGTGTGCAGCACGCGGAAGCAAGGCTATCGCAGGCAGAAGAGGAGGTGGAAAAACTTACCCTGGAGCTTGCGCAGGTTCGGGTAACCCTGAAAGACCATGCTGAGAAGCTGGACGATCTGGAGAACCGCTCCAGACGCAGCAATTTAAGATTCCTGGGGATCCCGAGCTCCATCGGCGATAAAAGCTTGCGTGCATACATCGAAGCCCTGTCTGCCTCCTTGCTGGGGGAAAAAGAACTGGGCTCCTCACTGGTGCTTGAGCGGGTGCATAGAGTGGGCCCCCAGAAACCCAACGATGTCCGGCCCAGGATTGTGCTGGCCAAATACCTGCAGTTCCAGCAGAAGGAGGCGATCCTGCGAGAGGCCCGGAGGCGAGGGACTATAGAGCGGGACGGCGCCAAAATTCGGATCACGCAAGATTATTCAGCGGCGGTGAGTCAGCGTCGCCGAGCCTATGCCCCGATTTGTGAAAGGCTGATTGCAGCGAACATTAAATTTACGGTGCAGTATCCGGCGCGCCTCCACGTGTTCTACGAGGGCCGGCCTCGGGTGTGTTGGCTCGGCGGCAGAAGCAGCGGTCTATGTTGATCACCTGGAAAGACGGGGCACGTCTGTGTCTACTACGCCGGATTGATGATTGCGAGATGCAGAGAGGATCCCTCTCTATGCTTGATTCTGTGAGTCCCCGGGGAGAGTGGGAGACTTTGAACAGTGAGTGCTGCGATGCTGCCCCGATGGGCCTGCTCCCCTCGAGGGGGGGGGGGCCCGGACTCCCGGGAGGGCCCTGAGTGCTGCGAGCTATTTTTTCTTCCCTGTGGCTCTTTGGCATTTACTATACGGGACTGTGTAGCCCCATGGGGGATACCACTTTGAGCCCTGCTCACCATGCCTGTAGGATGGGGGGCGGGAGGTGAACGGGTTGGGGGCTTGGCTCCTCTCTTTGTCGGACCATGCTCCCCTCTCGGTCCCCCGGGGCTGTTTCTGGGCAGTGGAGATAAGATGGGCTGCTCTGAGGCGGTTTCATTTGGATTATCCAGCTGTTATTAAGTTTTTGCACTGTTACTGTTGGGGAGTGTTATTATTGTTAGTGTTGGTTGAGGTGGGGGTAGGGTAGGGACTTAGGGGTAATGGAGTGGGACTGTTAGGGGGTGGGGGAGCCTGGACACATCAAGGTGACCGAATAATAGGGGAAAGAAGGAAGATGGGGGTGGAGAAGGAGGGAGGGGGAGGGATGGTTGAGGGGGAGGGGGAGGGGGAAGGGCTGGGGGGGGGAAGGGGCTGGGTTGGGGGGGTGGGGGGGGGAGGTGGGACTGGTAGAGGGAGGAGGGGGTGTGGAGAGGGGAGGGGGAGGGCAGGGAGGGGTACTGAAGATTAATGGTAAGATTGCAGAGGTGGGTCTTGGGAGCACTTTGCAGTTTAAGGGGGGGCCTCAGGCTGGGAAGGCTCGCCTCTATCTGTATGGTATGATGATTGTCTATGCTATGTTTGATTGCAGTCCAACCTGAAAGTTGTCTCGTGGAAACATCTGTGGAGTGGGTAACCCTATTAAAAGATATAAAGTGTTGCAGGCTTTGGCCAGATTAAAGTGTGACATCGCCATGTTACAAGAAACCCACCAGACGGCGGAAGAGCATGCTAAATTACAGCGAGCGTGGGTGGGGCAGGGTTGGGGGGCCCCGGCCAAAGGAAAGAAGGGCGGAGTGGTCATTCTGCTCAGTAATCACGTCCGTTTTGAATTGGAAAAGGAATACAGCGACCCGGACGGCAGGTACCTTTTGTTGTACGGTTGTCTTGATGGTAGGCCTATAGTTCTGGGCAGTGTGTACGGCCCAAATGTTGTGGACCGGGAATTTTATGCCCAATTGGCTTCTAGGGTGGAACAATTACCGGATGTCCCGTTGATTTTAGCGGGGGATCTGAATGGAGTGCTGGATATTGGGATGGATACCTCCGAGAGTGGGAGGGAACGCGGTCGGGCCCCGACGACAAAACTTTTGAAGGGCTTATGTCGTCGTCTTGGTATGGTAGACCCTTGGCGCTTGATACATCCATCAGAGAGAGATTTCACTCATCAATCACGGGCCCATGGGTCCAGCGCTCGAATAGACTATGTTCTGGTTTCAGAAAGGTTATTTGGGCAGGTCGTAGACGCACAGATAGGTCCCATGGCGGTGTCTGATCATGCCCCAGTTTGGTTGGACTTTGGGTGGGGGGCTTCAGCCACGACGACTCGACTGTGGCGATTTCCTGTGGGGTTGTATCGGGACGCCGATTTCCGCTTGTACCTTGCTCAGTGTTGGCAGGCATTTATGGCCAATAACGAGCAACACAAAGATGACCCAGAGTTACTATGGGAAACGGCCAAAGTGGTGTTACGTGGGGATATTATTGCATATGGCGCGAGAAAACGGAAATTGTTGACGCGGGCAGATTGTTCAACTAGAGAAGGAAGTTATGAGAGCCCGGCGACGCTGTGCGGGGGATCCTAGTGTGGTTAACAAACGGAGACTTTGGGAGCTCCAGACGTCCCTCAATGAGCTTCTTCATCAAAGGGCAAAAAAGTCTCATATGTATTATAAATACCAGTTATATCGTTTTGGGGATAAGTCTGGAAAGCTGTTGGCGCGCTGCCTGAGGGGCAACAAGGGGCCTCGGTCCATAGCGGCGTTACGGGATGAACAGGGACATTTATACAAGGATACTAAAGATATAGCCCGATTGTTTCGATCCTTTTTTCAGCAGCTATATGCACGGAGGGAAGGGTCTTTAACTGACATGGAGGCTTACCTACAGGGTCTCCCTTTACCCAAGGTGACTGCGGTGCAGCGGGCTCAGCTTGATGCCCCAGTGACGGAGGATGAGGTACGTGGGGTTATCCAGCGGGCCAGCTGTTACAAGGCGCCAGGCCCCGATGGATTTGGAGCGGAGTTTTACAAATTGTTGGGAGACTTGGCGCCCCCAGCTATGGTAGCTATGTACCGTCGCAGGGTGAGTCAGGGGAGTTTTGCGTGGGGGATGAACCATGCCTTTATCACTT
This sequence comes from Ichthyophis bannanicus, assembly GCA_033557465.1. Taxonomy (NCBI): domain Eukaryota; kingdom Metazoa; phylum Chordata; class Amphibia; order Gymnophiona; family Ichthyophiidae; genus Ichthyophis; species Ichthyophis bannanicus. Next base: position 444,406,029 of record CM066035.1, on the reverse strand, counting down.
TAATACCGAAACCAGGGAAAGACCCCACCCAGGCGGCTGCCTATCGACCCATTTCTTTATTAAACTTTGATCTGAAAGTGCTAGCTAAGGTTTTAGCGGACAGGCTGGCATCTGTGCTGGGGGACCTGGTGCATGACACACAGGTTGGGTTTGTGAAGGGGCGGTATGCTGTACGCAACTTGCGGAAAATTGTTGCTTCTCTGGAGTGGGTGCATGAGCGGGAGCTCCAATCACTTTTAATTAGTTTCGATGCGGAAAAAGCCTTTGATCAGGTGCATTGGGACTACTTGAAACGCCTTTTACCCTACTATGGACTGGGAGCACCCTTTTGTACGATGGTGGAGTTGCTTTATACGGGCCCTACGGCCGCTGTCCTTTGTAATGGGGTGCTGTCCGATACATTCTGTCTGGAGAGAGGCACGCGTCAGGGCTGTCCACTATCTCCCTTGCTCTTTGTGTTGACCCTGGATCCGTTGGTGCGGAGGATAGAGGAGTCCCCCGATATCCGTGGGGTGCGTATTGGGTCACAGGGATTTAAGATGGCGGCCTTTGCAGACGATATGCTGGTTCACCTTACGCGCCCTCAACAGTCCCTGCCCTGTTTGCTTGAGGAGTTTTCTTTGTATGGTAAATTTGCAGGCTTACGTATTAACATGGATAAGTCTGAAGCCCTGGATGTGGGGGGTACGTTAAGGGGGAGCTGGCAGGGAAGATTTCCCCTTCGGTGGGCAGATGATTCTTTCATTTATTTGGGTATCCTGCTGACTAGGGCCCCAGCACGGCTATACGCTGATAACTTCGCACGAGTTTTTACAAAACTCCGAGCGCAATTGCAGGCTTGGGCGCCCCTGCCCTTGTCCCTCTTGGGGAGAGTGGCAGCATTGGGGATGGTGATACTCCCACGAGTGCTTTATTGGCTGCAAACTCTCCCCGTGTGGTTATTGCGACGGGATCTGTTGCGTGTTGAGCGGGAGATCCGAGTGTTTCTGTGGAGAGGGTTCCGAGCACGCATACCGTTGAGCCGGCTGCGGGGGGGTTGGCGATCCGGAGGGGTTGGAGTTCCCGATCTGTGGAAGTACGCACTGGCCTGTCAGGCCCGGCATCTCGGGGATTGGTTGGGGGATACGGAGGTTTACACCCCCCGAGCCTTGGAAGAGGCCTTCGTAGCCCCACAGGCTTTGGAAGCGGTGTTACATCTGCGGAGAACAGCCTTGCCAGCGCGTCTGATGGGTAGCGTTTTGGTGCAGGCAACCCGGCGTACATGGCAGCAGTTGAATAAATACTGGGGCAGCTCTCCTGAGGTCTCGAGCTGGTTACCCCTTCGAGGCAATGCTTGTTTTCTGCCGGGTTTTGACTCGGCCCCTTTTCAAAAGTGGGAACGGTTAGGGCTGCGTCGCCTGGGGCAGGTGGTGGACCAGGATGGGAGCTGCAGATCTCTGAACGCGCTTTGCAAGGACTATGACCTGGATTTGGGAGTATCTTTTCTTGCTTATGCGCAGCTTTCGCACTATGTCCGTTCATTATCTAGTCGGGACTTAACCGCGGAACACTCGGCGCGCATCTTAGAATTTCTGGCCCTGGGGACGGGGTCTCCCCCAACCATCGCGGAGTTAAAGAAGAGATTAGATTTGCTGGGCCCACCTCCGGACTATTCAATGGTGGAAAGTCTGTGGGCAAGGGACTTGGGCCGAGATGTAGCGCCGGGTTCTGTTTGGGGTGCTTTACGTCGGATTGCACTGTTGGTGGAGGGGGCCCGATGGCGTGAGGTACAATTTAAATGCATCCTTCGAGCTCATTTCTCTCCCAGGCGAGCTTTGAGAAGTCATCTTACGCTTGAGGGTGGCTGTCCAAAATGTTCGTGCTCTCTGGCCGATTTAGGTCATATGTGGTGGGGTTGCTCTCCTATTCGGAGATACTGGATGCGAATTGGGGCGTATCTCAGTGACTTGTTGCAACAAAGGTTCAGCTGGACGGGTCTGCTGGTTGTGTTGGATCAGATGGGCCCCATTCATTTAAAGGGGAGATGGGAGAGGATTTTCGTTCGGAAGGCTTGTCTGGTGGGTAAAGGCCCCATTCTCCGCCATTGGAGGGAGCCTGCGATCCCCACTTTTTGGGAATGGCGTAATAGCCTACACCAACTTATGCTAATGGAGCGAAGGGGGGCGCAAGGACACCCACAGAGATGGGCCACCTTTCTGTTGATTTGGATGCCTTACGTTCAGAATCTGGGGCCTAAAATCCGCAGCGAGGTGCTTCGGGTTGGACAGTAATCAATTCAGTGCGTGTTGCTCCATGGACGAGTTTGTATTGTTATGATTCAGTACTGGGGGGGTATTGGGTGGGGGGAGGTATAGGGGGGTTATCGTGGGATATGCTCTGTATGTGTTTTTTGGTTTCTTTGTTTATAGTTGTTAGTCTCCCAAGGTGGTGGATAAGATACAACCTCACCTGGGAGACAGTCTCCTACCCAAAAAACTGTAAAACCTGGTTTGTGTGTACTGTTTGTGTTCAGTGCTATGAATGTAATAAACAGATCGTTGAAAAAAAAAAAAAAAAAATAACACATTAGATAAACTTTCCCCAAAATCTTACAGACCTATATCAAGTATTCCTTTTATGGCTAAACTTATTGAAAAAATTGTACAAATTCAACTACAAGATTTTATTGACACATTAAACATTCTTGATGAACATCAATATGGCTTTAGACCCTTCCATGGAGTAGAAACCTTACTAACGATCCTTTATGACACAATATTAAGAGGTATTGATAATACTAAACAAGCCTTTATTCTTGTTTTCCTTGACATATCAGCTGCCTTTGACAGTGTTGATCACTTAACAATGTTAAACAGACTTCAAAAAATTGGTATAACATCTACTGTTTATAATTGGTTCAAATCCTATCTATCAAACAGAACCCAAAATGTAAGAATCCACACCCAAATATCTAACACCTTCAAACAAACTCAAGGTCTTCCGCAGGGATCTGCTTTATCTGCACTATTATTTAACATTTACTTACAACCAGTTTGTAACATCTTTAAACGCCACAATGTCTTTTATCATATTTACGCCGATGATATAATGTTCTACCTCCCATTTGAAATCCCACACCCACCTCTCCAAAAAATAACAATGTTTTAATGAACTAACTGAATGGCTCAAAGAACAAAATCTACTTATCAACTTTACTAAAACAGATATTTTATTTATCACTAAAAATCAAACATATATACCCCCAAACACGATTACACTAGATACTCATGAAATTAATATAAAAAAAGAAGTAAAATATTTAGGTGTGATACTTGACAATAATCTAAATATGGATTCACATATAAAATATTTAACTAAAAATATACATTACAAACTCAAAACACTAAAACAACTAAGACCTTTGATTCTTCTACAAGATTTTATTAACATAATTCATGCTATTATTACCCCACATTTCGATTTTGCAAATACAATACTTAATGGTATTTCGAAACAAAATATTAAAAAGATACAAATAACTCAGAACTTAGCTGCTAGAACGATTATGAATATAAGCCCACTTGAACATATTACACCAATTTTAGCTGAACTTCATTGGCTACCAATTTACTCCCGAATCAAATATAAAATTCTTGTCACTACATTTAAACTTATAAATAAACTTGCACCATCTGCACTAAATACACTGATTAACATTGACATTGATAAACGATCTCAAAGGAGCAGAAACATAAATACTTTAACATTACCAAAAGATTTTACAAAAGCCAGAAAAAAACCAATAAGAGAGCTTTCTCACACTCTGCTCCAATACTCTGGAACAATTTACCTGACAACATTCGCCTACTGTCCGACATAAAAGAATTTAAAAAAAATTAAAAACTCACTTATTTACATTACACTATAATACACTCCCAAAACAGAATTCTCAAAGGGATACAGGCTAACATTTATTTTTAATATTATATACCCTATTTTCAAAAATAAATGACACTAATACACTAATTTAACCATACTACACACTCATTTACATGATGATTAATAACTTAACTAGCAATGTATATATGTTCTAATATGTTATACTTGTAATGTTACAATTTTCCTTGTAAATTATAATTATCTGTTCTATGTAAAATGTCCTGGTATATCTCATACCAATTAACCTACTGTTACATGTAAACCGCACTTGAAACAAGGGAAAGAGCGGTATATAAATAACTGTTAAATAAATAAATAAATAAATAAAGGGAGAATTTGAGAAGAAGCTTGCGGCGGAAGCAAAAACGCGAAATAAAGATTTTTTCAAGTACATTCGTAGCAAAAAAACCTGTGAGAGTTTCAATTGGTCCATTAGATGATAGAGGAGTTAAAGGGGCACTAAGAGGCAACAAGGCGATAGCAGAGAGACCGAATGAATTCTTTGCTTCGATCTTTACTGAGGAAGATGTACGGATGTTACCCATGACTGAAGTGGTATTTAAAGGTGCGGAAGAATTGAATGAAATATCGATACATCGGGAAGATGTATTACAACTATTAGATAAACTGAAGAGTAGCAAATCACCTGGGCCGGATGGTATACATCCAAGGGTGTTGAAAGAACTGAAATATGAGATTGCAGACCTGCTATTAGTAATCTCTGAACTATCATTAAAATCATCTCTAATACCTGAAGATTGGAGGATCGCCAATGTAACACCAATTTTTAAAAAGGGTTCCAGGGGTGATCTGGTAAACGACAGACCAGTGAGCCTCACGTCAGTACCGGGAAAAATGATAGAAACCATCATAAAAAAAAAAATTACTCAGCATGTAAATAGTCATGGCCTAATGGGAGACAGACAACATGGCTTTAGACAAGGAAGATCCTGTCTTACTAATCTGTTATGTTTTTTTGAAAGTGTGAATAAACAGGTGGACAAAGGTGAGTCGGTTGATATAGTGTATCTGGACTTTCAGAAAGCCTTTGACAAGGTCCCTCATCAGAGACTTTTGGCAAAACTAAAGAGTCATGGGGTTAGGAGGCAGTGCACTACTGTGGATCAAGAACTGGTTAAAAGATAGAAAGCAGAAGGTTGGGCTAAATGGCCAATTTTCCCAATGGAGAAAGGTGAATAGTGGTGTACCCCAGGGATCTGTGCTGTGTCTGCTGCTTTTTGACGTATTCATAAATGACCTGGAAAGTGGAATAACGAGTGAGGTTATAAAATTTGCAGATGACACAAAACTATTTAAAGTTGTTAAAACCCAAGAGGATTTTGGAAAATTGCAAGAGGATCTTGATAAATTGGAAAACTGGGCATCAAAATGGCAGATGAAATTTAATGTGGACAAGTGCAAAATTATGCACCTAGGGAAGAACCACCCAAACTATGGTTACACAATGCAAGGTTCCACATTAGGAACCACCACACAGGAAAATATTTAGGCGTCATTGTGGATAGCATGTTAAAACCCTCGGCCCAGTGTGCAGCGATAGCCAAGAGAGCAAATAGAATGCTAGGTTTCATAAGGAAAGGAATGGAAAATAAAACAAAAGATATTATAATGCCTCTATATTGTTCCAAGGTGAGACCGCACCTTGAATATTGTATACAATTCTGGTCGCTGTATCTTAAAAAGGATATAGCGTTATTAGAAAAGGTTCAGAGAAGAGCCACCAAAATGGTAAAGGGGATGGAAGGATACTCCTATGAAGAAAGGCTAAAAAGGTTAGGGCTCTTTAACCTGGAAAAGAGACTGTTGAGGGGAAATATGATAGAAAGACTAGGGGACATGCAATGAAGCTACAGGGTAAACTATTTAAGACTAATAAAAGAAAATATTTTTTCACTCAACGTGTAATCAAACTCTGAAATTTGTTACTGGAGGATGTAGTAAAGGCTGTTAGTGCAGCTGGCTTTAAAAAAGGTTTGGACAAGTTCCTGGAGGAAAGGTCCATAAACCATTATTAAGAAGGGACCCAGGATATCAATGCTTGACCCAGTACAAGCATTGCGGAACCTGTGTCTTTTGGGGAAACTGCTAAGTACATACAACCTAGATTGGCCACTGTTGGAAACAGGATACTGGACTTGATGGACCTTCGTCTGACCTAGTATGGCATATCTTATGTTCTTATGTTCTTAAATCCCAAGGCTAGACCAGAGACCTCACCAGCAGACAAACCTGTTTCACCACGTGCAAAAACCACACTACGTCTAGGTGAGATGCCAGGGATGTTCCCTGGACCCTACACCAGTAACAGTTCAACACTGCCACCTGCATGCTAGGCCCTTTTCTAATCCAACTTGCAAAAACACCAAAATATCCGGGACGGAAGCTGACAATGGACAACTAGCAGTCGGTGCACAAACTCTCGAAGATCCTTTACACTCACATATGATAAGGAGGTGGTGCGCATGCGAGCCTTTAGCAGAGTTGAAATGACTGCTGCTGAGTAGCCGCACTTCCTCAACCTAGCCCTCTCAAGAGCCATGCTATAAGCGAGAATCGATCCACCTGTAGCATTACCACTAGTCCTTGCATGAGTAGATCGGTTTGGGCCAGGAGCCGTCATGGATGATCCACCAGACACATCTGATCCATATTCCACGGCCATCGAAGCCAATCGGGCAGGACCAGGATTACCATCCCCTGCTGCATCTCAATCCTCTGCACCACCTGGCTGATGAGCTCCCCAGGGCGGGAACACATACAGTAGCCCCTCGGTAGGCCACCACTGGACTAACCTGTCCAGTTCCTCTGGCATGCGTTCCCTTCTCCTGCTGTAAAAATGCGCCACCTTTGAGGGCTCGAAGGTCGCTACACCGGGAAGATGTATTACAACTATTTGATAAACTGAATAGTAAGCAAATCACCTGGACTGGATGGTATACAATCAAGGGTGTTGAAAGAACTGAAATATGAGATTGCAGATCTGCTATTAGTAATCTGTGAACTTTCATTAAAATCATCTGTAATACCTGAAGACTGGAGGATCGCCAATGTAACACCAATTTTTAAAAAGGGTTCCAAAAGTGATCTGGGAAACTACAGACTGGTGAGCCTGACGTCAGTACCAGGAAAAATGGTAGAAACCATCAATAAAGAACAAAATTACTCAGCATGTAGATACTCATGGCCTAATGGGAGAGAGCCAACATGGCTTTAGACAAGGAAGATCTTGTCTTATTAATCTGTTTGTTTTTTTTGAAGGTGTGAATAAACAGGTAGACAAAGTTGAGTCGATTGATATAGTGTATCTGGACTTTCAGAAAGCCTTTGACAAGGTCCCTCATCAGAGACTTTTGGCAAAACTAAAAAGTCATGGGATAGGAGGCAGTGTACTATTGTGGATCGGGAACTGGTTAAACAGCAGAGGGTAGGGCTAAATGGCCAATTTTCCCAATGGAAAAAAGTGACTAGTGTAGTACCCCAGGGATCTGTACTGGGTCCACTGCTTTTTGACATATTCATAAATGACCTGGAAAAGGGAATAACGAGTGAGGTTATCAAATTTTCAGATGACACAAAACTGTTTAAAGTTGTTAAAACCCAAGGGGATTGCGGAAAACCGCAGGAGGATCTGGATAGATTGGAAGACTGGGCATCCAAATGGCAGATGAAATTTAATGTGGACAAGTGCAAAGTTATGCACCTAGGAAAGAACAACCCACACTATGGTTACACGATGCAAGGTTCCACATTGGGAACCACCGCCCAGGAAAAAGATTGAGGCGTCATCGTGGCTAACATGTTAAAATCCTCCGCCCAGTGTGCAGCAGCGGCCAAGAAAGCAAATAGAATGCTAGGTATCATAAGGAAAGGAATGGAAAATAAAAGATATTATAATGTCTCTATCGTTCCATGGTACGAACGCACCTTGAATATTGTGTGTGATTCTGGTCGCCGTATCTTAAAAGGATATAGCCTTATTAGAAAAGGTACAGAGAAGAGCCACCAAAATGGTAAAGCGGATGGAAGGCTACTCCTATGAAGAGAGGCTACAAAGGTTAGGGCTCTTCAACCTGGAAAAGAGACTGCTGAGGGGAAATATGATAGAAGTCTATAAATTAATGAATGGAGTGGAACAGGTAAACATAGATCAATTGTTTACGCTATCAGAATATAGAAAGACTGGGGGACATGTAATGAAGCTACAGGGTAAACTATTTAACACATATAAGAGAAAATATTTTTTCACTCAACGTGTAATCAAACAGGAATTTGTTACCGGAGGATGCAGTAAAGCGTAGTTACTCACCTCTAACAGGTGTTCTCCAGGAGCAGCAGGAATCATTCCTCACATATGGGTGACGTCAGCGCCAACGGAGCCCACATGCAGAGCATTTCCCCAGCTTTCAAAGAAAGCCTTTGGGAATGCAGCACGCATGCGCGGTCCCCTTCCCGCCCAAGGGTGCCATCTTGCTCAGTCTGATGACATAGCTGAAGACAGCAAAAAAACAAAATGAAATATATGACTGCAACTCCAAGGGGAGGAGGGAGGGTTGTGAGGACTGATTCCTGCTGCTCCTGGAGAACACCTGTCACAGGTGAGTAACTACGCTTTCTCCAGGACCAAGCAGGAAGTCAGTCCTCACATATGGGTGACTCCCCAGCTTAAGGATACCGGGGACCCAAAGCTGAAAAATGAGCTCCCTCTAGAGCCTCAGCATGTGTGAAAAGAATCTTCTCTGAGAACGCCCCCATACGGTAGCCCAACACCAGGGCCGGAGGATAGGAGTTGCCTACACCTCAAAGAGATTACGGAGTACCACCTGTCCGAAAGCACTGTCCCTGCGGGACTCCCTCTCGAGGCAGTAGTGGGCCGCAAAAGTCTGGCTTGAAGACCAAGTAGCAGCCCGGCAGATGTCTGCCAACGGAACAGAGCAGAGATGAGCCACTGACGCAGCCTTCGCCCCGACACGGTGGGCCTGACTCGACCCTGCAATGAGAGGCCGGCTGCCCTGTACGCCCAGGCGATACAGTCTGCTACCCAGATGGACAAGGTACGCTTGGAGACAGGCAATGCCAGCTTATTAGGGTCAAAAGAGACAAAGAGCTGTACAGCCCTTCGGTGTCCCTGCGTACGATCAAGGTAGAAGGACAACGCACTTCTACAGTCCAGGGTATGCAAGACCATCTCAGCCCGGCTGGCATGCGGCCTAGGAAAGAAAGTCGGAAGAACCACCTCCTGACTGAGGTGGAAGGATGAGACAACCTTTGGAAGGAACTTAGGGCGAGTCCGCAAGACTACTCTGTTCCTATAGAACCTAGTGTATGGTGCATCTGACACCAGGGCTTGAAGCTCGCTCACTTGCCTTGCTGAGGCAAGAGCTACCAAAAACAACGCTTTCCAGGAGAGATAGCGCAAAGGGCAAGTAGCCATAGGCTCAAATGGTGGGCAAGTAAGCTGTTGCAAGACCACATTCAAATCCCACTCAGGGGCAGGTGGACGAACCGTAGGCTTAAGCAAAAGCAGGCCTCTGAGGAAGCGAGTCACCAAAGGGTGGCTTGAAAGAGACTGGCCCTCCACCGGTGAGTGGTGCGCTGAGAGAGCACTGAGATGGACCTCTAACAGAGTTGGATTTAAGGCCTAGGTTGTAAAGGTGAAGCAAATATTGCAGCACCACTGGTACCAGGCATGAGAAAGGATCTTCCTTGTGTTGAGCACACCAGGTGGAGAACCTACGCCACTTGAAGGAATAAGATTTCCGGGTGGACTGCCTCCTGGAGGCCAAGACCACGTCCTCCACTTCCCTAGACAGCAGTAAGGGTGCTAGAATAGTGATCATAGCATGATCGCGTTTGATTTAATTAATGGAGGAGGGATGGTAACGAAATCCACAGTACTACCTTTTAACTTTCAAAAGGGAGACTATGATAAAATGAGGAAAATAGTTAAGAAAAAACTAAAAGAAGCAGTTGCAAAGGTTAAAGACTTACATAAAGCTTGGGTGTTGTTTAAAAATACTATCTTGGAAGCCCTGGCCAGCTTTATTCCATGTTTTAAGAAAAGTGGAAGGAAGTCCAAAAAACTGCCAGCATGGTTTAAAGGTGAGGTCAGAGAGGCTATTGTTGCCAAAAAAGCATCTTTCAGGAAATGGAAAAAAGAGCCAAATGATGAAAACTGGAAACAGCACAAGCACTGGCAAGTTAAATGCAAGGCATTGATAAGGCAGGCAAAGAGAATTTTAGAAAAAACTTGCGTGGAAGCAAAAACACGTAATAAAGACTTTTTCAAGTACATTCGTAGCAAAAACCTGTGAGAGTCAACTGGACCGTTAGATGATAGAGGGGTAAAAGGGGCAGTAAGAGGGGACAAGGCTATAGTGGAGAGACCCTAATGAATTCTTTGCTTTAGTCTTCACTGAGGAAGACGTAGGGATGTTACCCATGAATGAAGTATGTAAAGGTGATACTGCAGAGGAATTGAAAGAAATATCGACCCCCCGGGAAGATGTATTTCAACTATTTGATAAACTGAAGTGTAGCAAATCACCTGGACTGGATGGTATACATCCAAGGGTGTTGAAAGAACTGAAATATGAGATTGCAAACCTGCTATTAGTAATCTGTGAACTATCATTAAAATCATCTGTAATACCTGAAGATTGGAGGATCGTCAATGTAACGCCAGTTTTTAAAAAGGGTTCCAGGGGTGATCTGGGAAACTACAGACTGGTTAGCCTGATGTCAGTACCGGGAAAAAATGGTAGAAACCATTAAAAAGAACAAAATTACTCATTATGTAGATAGTCATGGCTTAATGGGAGACAGCCAACATGGCTTTAGAGAAGGAAGATCTTGTCTTACTAATCTGTTATGTTTTTTTGAAGGTGTGAACAAACAGGTAGACAAAGGTGAGTCTGTTGATATAGTGTGTGTGGACTTTCAGAAAGCCTTTGACAAGTTCCCTCATCAGAGACTTTTGGCAAAACTAAAGTCATGGGATAGGAGGCAGTGTACTATTTTGGATCAGGAACTGGTGAAAAGATAGAAAGCAGAGGATAGGGCTAAATGGCCAAGTTTCCCAATGGAAAAAGGTGAATAGTGGAGTACCTCAGGGATCTGTGCTGGGTCCGCTGCTTTTTGAAATATTCACAAATGACCTGGAAAAGGGAATGATGAGTAAGGTTATCAAATTTGCAGATGACACTAAACCAGGGGTGGGCCATTCCAGGCCTCGTGCACCACAATCCAGGCCTGGTTTTCATGATGCCCCTAATGAATATTCATGAGATCTATTTGCGTACAGTGCCTTCCATTGTATGGAAATAGGTCCATGAATATGCATTAGGGCCATCATGAAAACCAGGCTAGACTTTGGTGCACGAGGGCCGGAACTGCCCACCACTGCACTTAACTATTTAAAGTTGCTAAAACCCAAGAGGATTGTGAAAAATTGCAAGAGGATCTTGATAAATTGGAAAACTGGGTATCCAAATGGCAGATGAAATTTAATGTGTGCAAAGTTATGCACCTAGGAAAGAACAACCCAAACTATGCTTACATGATGCAAGATTCCACATTGGGAACCACTACCTAGGAAAAAGATTTAGGCCTCATCATGGATAACACATTGAAACCCTCCGCCCAGTGTGCAGCGGCGGTAAAGAGAGCACATAAAATGCTAGGTATCATAAGGAAAGGAATGGAAAATAAAACAAAGGATATTATAATGCCTTTCTATCGTTCCATGGTACGACTGCACCTTGAATATTGTGTGCAGTTCTAGTCGCCGTATCTTAAAAAGGATATAGCGTTATTAGAAAAGGTGCAGAGAAGAGCCACCAAAATGGTAAAGGGGATGGAAGGATACTCCTATGAAGAGAGGCTAAGAAGGCTGGGGCTCTTCAACCTGGAAAAGAGACAGCTGAGGGGATATATGATAGAGGTTTATAAACTACTGAATGGAGTGGAACGGGTAAACGTAGATCGATTGTTTATGTCGTCAGAATATAAAAAGACCAGGGGACATGCAATGAAGCTACAGGGTAACCCTATTTAAGGCTAATAAAAGAAAATATTTTTTCACTCAATGTGTAATCAAACTCTGGAATTTGTTACTGGAGCTGTTAGTGCAGCTGGATTTAAAAAAGGTTTGGACAAGTTCCTGGAGGAAAGGTCTATAAACCATTATTAAAAGGGACCCAGGATATCAATGCTTGACCCAATACAAGCATTAAGGAACCTGTGTCTTTTGGAGAGACTGCTAAGTACTTGTGACCTAGATTGGCCACTGTTGGAAACAGGATACTGGGCTTGATGGACCTTGGTCTGACCCGGTATGGCATATCTTAATGTTCTTATGATCCCCAGATCAAGATTGGAGCCCAGTTGCCATCTGCAATTGAACCACAAAGGGTTATAAAGCTAGCAGAGACAAGAAAGGACAGCGCTGCCAGGTGACTCCCCCTGAGATCTATTCACCAGCACAGTAGCAACTAATCATACATACAATGCTGCAGTCTAACAAGAGAAGTTCTCACCAAACCCAAAGTGGTGGAGGCTCAATATATTGCCACTCTCTTATCAAAAGTTTTTTCTACATCCAGTGAAAGAATGGCAGATCGCTCAGATTCTGTTTGGACCATATGCAATATGTTCACCAAGCATCACATTTTCAAAACCAAACCTCCCTTTCATAAGCTCAATATGATGGTGTAAAATATTTGTAAAAATCTTATAATCCATGTTCAGTAGAGAGATTGGCTTACAGCTACTGCACAGAAGGGATCTCTCCCATCTTTTGGGATAACAGTGATCGCTGCTTGATAAAAGGAAGGAGGCAGAAACTGTTATGTTAGGACCTCATTGAGAACTCTATAGAGGGTTGGGCCTAGCTGAGTCTCAGGTCTTGTATAACTCAGCAAGGAACATATCCAGACCGGCCACTTTGGCCACTTTTAAATTCTGAATTCCATAATACACTTCTTCCAAAGCAAAAGGGCGCTCCCGTAACGCTGCAGAGTCCTCATCCAGTCGAGGTAAAGCGTACCCAATCTCCAATCTCCTCTGCAGACACTTCTAAGCTGGAGGCATAAAGGTCTTTATAATAATCAGCAAAGCATACAGCCATCTTCCTAGAATCATACACTACATTCCCCCAGTTATCTCAAATTGCATGTATTCAATTTTTTGCCCCTCCCTTTTTTTTTTTTTAAATCCACCAGAGTAACAACTTATGGGCTTTATTCCCAAGCTCATAAAAATGCCCTATTGTGCCTCGCCATGCTCACAATATCATTTGTCTCTAAAGCCTTGAGTTCTCCACGCATACTACCAAGCCTCTCACCCACTCCTCCAGTAATTCCAGTTTGTTCAGCTCCTCCCCACTTTCACTCTCTCTCTCGCCCTAAATAAATCAGCCAGTTGGGGATATGACATACTGCCTGTAAGACTGCCTTGGCAGTCTCCAACAGGTTGAATACTGACGTCTAAGCGGTATCATTGAAAGATAAAGTCTCCTTCCAAGCCTTTTCCAATGTACCCATGAATTCCAAATCTTTAAATAGACCCCTCTGCATCGCTCAGCAAATGGGAGGTTCCTCAATATCTGCTAACTCAAGGGTCAATAAAGAATGATCCGAGATATGCACAGACTATCTTGCAAGAATGAAGAGCCCCTTGCAAAACTTATGAGATGAACCAGAAATCTATCCTGGAAAACGAATCATGGACAGCAAAATAGCATATATAGTCCCTGCTCCACTCCCGGCTCCACTCCCCCCCCCCCCTCCCCTCCATGAAGGTCTTGTGAGCTATCAAAGTCTGAGAATTTTAAATGAGCCTGCAGCACTTTAGACCACCTCCCATTGGTCATTCTTCCCTCCGATCTGTCTATCGCTGTTAAAAAATGCAATGTGTGCCTTCGAATAAATGCAGACTACTGGTGACCCAGCTGCTCCTGGGTTTTTGTGGCAGTGTAACCCAAAGTAGAGTGCCTGTTAAAACACAATTAAAATCTCCCCTCATCAACACATACCCTTTAGAGCAGGGGTTCTCAACTCATTCCTCAGGAGACACCAAGTAGGTCAGGTTTTCAGGATAACCACAATGAATATGCATGACAGATTTGCATACAATGGAGGTAAGTCCATGCTAATATTTCTCATGCATATTCGTTGTGAGGACAGAGTTGAGAACCACTGCTTCAGCATGACAGACCGCTGTTGGAAAAGATGTGGCCTGAAGGGGGACCTTGAGCATATGTGGTGGTTTTGCCCTAAAATCATTTTTACCATTACTAAGGTGGTTCTCACCTTTAACATTACAGTTATTCTGCTAGGAGCATGGGAATGCAGACAGAGCAACAACTTCTCTTCTCTTGCGGTAAAGCATGCTCTTGACCACTTTCTGTGTTATGGCCAGATTTTGGAAGCAGGACGCTCTGCCTTCCATGATGGAATGGCTAGATAAATTTTGGGATATATTTAAAATGGAAAAAAGTTAACTTTTGAACTTATGGGTAACCCTGGAAGATTTTGGGATGTATGGGCTTTCCTTTTCTAGATTTCAGGTAAAATTGTGTGCTGTAACACCCTTTTTAATTTATCCTTTCCTAATTTTACTTTGCTATTCCCACAGTTTCTTTGAGCTAATGTAGGCATTGCCAGCTTGAGGTGGATTTCATTAGGGCAAGAGGGCATGGAAGGGAAGTTGTTTCCACATTCCTCATGTGGATCGTGTGGACTTTCAGTTGTCTTCTCTGCTAAGGGGATACTTTATGTCATTGTGTGCCAGATGGGGTCAATTTGTGTTGTAAGATTTATTCATATGTCTGTTATGATCTCACGTGATGTATTCATCTGACGCTATAATGGTATATTATGCTCACCTTTGTATTTCCTTCTGTGCTCTGAAAAATTGAACAATGGTTTTAAAAAAATAAAAAGCTTTGCCTGAATTGTTTCCAAAACGGCACTTACAAAATAAATGGTGTATATAGTAGGCAAAGTAGATTTATGAAAGTTAATAATGAATTCCAGGCTCTGGACAACATACCTTGCCTTGTTCCTGAAGGCTAGGGGCCTGTATTTCAGGAGATGCTGTTAGAAGCCAGTGGTCAAGATATGGGTTGACTAAAAGAGATGATCTCTCTTGTAGAGATCAGTGGCTACCAGTACAAGGCATTTTGTGAATACTGTAGGAGTCAATAACAGGCCAAATGGAAGGACCTTACATTGAAATGGTTCATCTAAATATCATGTGGAGTGGAGGAGTGGCCTAGTGGTTGGGGCAAGGTACTTCGGGCCGGAAGGTCGGGGGTTCAAATCCCACTGGAGGACAGCAACCTTGGGCCGGAAGGACTGGGGTTTCTAGTCCCACAGGTGCTCCTTGTGGTCTTGGGCAAGCCACTTAACCCTCCATAGCCCATGTTCCCTGTAAAATAGTTCTCTGTGTGCTGTGCTTTCCTGTCTAATCAATGTGTTTATACCTCAAAAAATTTCCTGTCATGATTTGACAATTTCCAATCTGTAATCAAAAAAAAAACCGCTGCTGATCGCTGGAAGTAGCGGTATACAAATGTATACTAAATAAATAAATAAATAAAATCATATACTTTCTATAAGGCGGATGGTATACACATCATTAAAATTCAGGTTACACAACCAATCCCTTTTGCTTAAGGAAGGCAGAATGACGACTATTTTTCGTTCAAGCCTCTGAGTTCCAGGAGGTGGTGTAAGCTTTCAGTCTTCTCTTGGAGAGGTAAAAAAACAGAGAAGCAGTTCTGATTTTTTTATTTTTTCTTTAGGACTGGCTTTATGGCATTGGACTACTACTGCTACTTATTTCTACAGTGTTACTAGATATATGCACCGCTGTACATATACATGTAAGAGACTACATCTGCTTGACTGAGCTAACAATTTAAGGCAAACAGAATGAAGTGAAATTTTACTTATCTAATAATTTAATTTCTTGGAATACTTCCACAGTCCAAACCAGTTATGCTTCACTACCAGCAGACTGCGACAGAGAAAACCAGAACTTTTTAGTGACATCACTGGTACAAGGAGTAATGCAGCCAGAACACTTGCCAGTATTGTAAAAAGGCTAACTGAACTCACCCTATTTATGAAAAAACAACCCCAGAGAAAAAACCCTGGTAGAGCTTAGAAACCAAAAGGAAACAAAGAACCTCAATTAGGGACTGAAGGAAAAGAGATCTCCTTCCCCAAAGCTTGATATAAGAGTTGGGAAGGGGAGTCCAGCACAAGGGCCAATCTAGAGACCAAGCAACAAACTTCAGTTAGTAATCCATCTTGAGCATGCTCAGGATCCAAGAATCTATAGTAATTTTTTTCCAGGATAGTAAGAAGTGAATTCAACCCCATGCAGGAAGGGCAGGTTGAGCAGGCATGGCCTACTTGGTTGTACCCTTGACAAAGTTTGATAAAAACAGGCCTCTGGGTCTGCTGAGGCTGCTTTACGTAAGAATAAAACTGACCCATGACAAAATTCTTTGTACTATTTTAAAATGGTGCACCTTAAGGACAACCCAGAAAAGGGTGCAACAGAAAAATGTTGAAGGGTGGAGCAATCCACTGTCCCTTTAACTTGTGGTACAAAATAAGGAATCCTCTATATCTGAGTGTGCCAACATGGAATGGAGAACTCCCACAACTCAGATGTAAATTAGATGGAATGTATACTGATAATTAAAAGAACATTACTCAACTGTAGCAGGTGTTTTCTGTAAACAGCAAGGTATGTCCTCCCATATGGGTGACCTTACAGACAGAGCCCTGCATGAGAAATCTCTCCCAGCTTCTTCTGGAAGCTTTAGTGTGGTCTCAACATGCATGCTGCTGCCAGGCATGATCTTCTCAGTCTATTTACTAGCTAACATCAGAATACAACTCCAAGGTGCAGAGAAGGGTTGCGAGGACTTATCCTGCTGTCCACAGAGAACACCACAACAGGCGAGTACCTGTTTTCTCTGTGAACAAGAAGGATAATGTCCTTAAGTATGGAAACCACAGTTACTTACCTGTAACAGGTGATCTCTGGGAACAGCAGGAATTAGTCCTCACATATGGGTACGTCGGTACCGACGGAGCCTGCGCGGGAAAGCTCCCCAGCCTTTCAGATGAAAGGCTTTTGGGGCCTCCCACTGCACATGCGCGCTGCCTTCCCGCCTTCCTGACCAGCTCTCCTCAGTTCGAGTTTATAGCTGAGACAATAGAGAGAGGAAAGGAAGATAGATAGAAGATACAACTCCTAGGGGAGGAGGGTGGGTTGTGAGGACTAATTCCTGCTGTTCCCAGAGATCACCTGTTACAGGTAAGTAACTGTGCTATCTCCAGGAACAAGCAGGAATAAGTCCTCACATATGGGGACTCCCTAGCTAAGATGCCTGGGAGATCCCCCTCCAAGGGTAAACCATCTTCGTATGGATCTCAGGCATCCATCCAGGGAAGGTGGGCAGGAGTTGTTTAAGTATGGAACAGGTGTTTGAGGACAGCCTGACCAAACAAGGCATCCCGGCGGGAGTCCTTGTCCAAGCAGTAATGGGCTGTGAAGGTATGAACCGAGGCCCAAGTGGCTGCTCGACAGATCTGATCTATGGACACAGAGTGAAGATGAGCCATAGAAGTGGCCATGGCTCGCACATTATGAGCTGTGACATGGCCTTCCAGAGAAATGTTCTTACTCTGGTAAGCAAACGAAATACACTGAGCAATCCAAGTGGAAAGTGTACGTTTGGTGACTGGAAGTCCCAAATGAGAAAGATCAAAAGCCACGAAAAGTTGGGAAGACTTTCGATGTGGCTGAGTCCTGTTGAGGTAAAAGGCGAGAGCTCTTTTACAGTCAAGAGTATGAAGGTTCCTCTCTGCACTGGATGCATGAGGAGCCGGGAAAAAAACAGGTAGATATACCTCTTGATTAAGATGAAAAGGCGAGACCACTTTAGGCATAAAGTGGGGATTCGTCCTAAGGACCACCTTATCATGATGAAATCTGGTATAAGGTGGATTAGCCACCAAAGCCTGCAGTTCACTGATGCGGCGAGCCGAAGTGACTGCAATAAGGAAAAGAACCTTCCAGGAAAGAAATTTCAGGGAGGTAGATACCAACGGTTCAAAAGGTGGCTTCATAAGTTGACCCAGAACTAAATTCAAGTCCCATGCTACCGGAGGAGGTCGGATGGGAGGTTTAGTGAGGGTCAGGCCTCTCATGAATCTTGCAATAAGAGGATGAGAGAGACAGGTTGTCCATTTATAGGTTTTAAGGATGCTGCAATAGCACTTAAATGGACTCGTACTGAATTCGTCTTGAGGCCTGCATTGGAAAGATGCAGGAGATAGTCCAGTAGAGAATTCAAAGGAAGTGCTAGAGGGTCAAGACCCTGTTGCGCACACCAAATGGAAAAACGTTTCCATTTGAAAGCATAGGAACGCCTAGTAGAGGGTTTCCTAGAGGCATGAAGGATATCTTTCACTGGTTGGGAAAGATTAAACTCATGAAGGCTTAAGCCTTCAGTAACCAAGCTCGGAGATGTAGGGACTTGGGGTTTGGATGCCACAAAGTCCCCTGCTCCTGAGACAGAAGGTCTGGTGCAGCTCCCAGGTCCAGGGAGGAACCCTGGGAGAGCTGTAGAAGGAGAGGGAACCACACTTGGCGTGGCCAGCGTGGAGCAATGAGGATCATGGATCCGTGATCCCTCTGAAGTTTGAACAGAGTCTTGGGAATCAAAGGAATGGGTGGAAAAGCATACAGGAATTCCTGACCCCAATGTAGGAGAAAGGCATCGTTGGCCTGAGCTCCCTGACACGGAGTCCTGGAACAGAACCGGGGAAGTTTGGCATTCCACGGACTTGCAAAGAGGTCTATGTCCGGGGTCCCCCATTCCTGAAAGATTCTGCGTATCTGGTCCATATGCAGGGACCATTCGTGTGGGAGCAGAACTCGGCTGAGTCTGTCTGCCCGAGAGTTTTGAACTCCTGGAAGATATACTGCCAGAAGATGAATTTGATGCTCTCTGGCGAAGGCCCATAATCTGAGAGCTTCGTTGCAAAGCGACAGAGAGCCCGTCCCTCCTTGTTTGTTGACATAGAACATGGCTACCTGATTGTCTGTTTGTACTAGGACAGTCAGGTTGACAAGGAGGGTGTGGAAGACTGTGAGGGCAAGGAAGATTGCTCGCAGTTCCAGAATGTTGATGTGAAGGGTGGTCTCCTGAGACCACCAGGTGCCCTGAGTGGAGAGGTGTTGGAGATGAGCTCCCCACCCTGTCTGGGAGGCATCTGTTGTGAGGGTTTGCTTGGGGCAACGAAGGTTGGAAGGGGATCCCCAACAACAGATTTTTGGAGGATGTCCACCACTGGAGAGACCAAAACAGTCGTTTTGAGGTGAGTATTTGGTCTGAGAGCAGTCCTGATGCTTGAGACCACTGGGTGGCCAAGGTCCATTGAGCTGCTCTCATATGAAGGCGAGTGTAGGGCACCACGTGTACCGTGGAGGCCATGTGGCCCAGAAGTTGCAGCATTTCTCTGGCTGACAAGTGACTTCTGGACTGAGCCTGGGAGGCCAAGCTTATTAGCCTTTGGCCTCGAACCAGAGGGAGGTAGGCCCTTGCAGTGGTGGAGTCCAATTGGGCCCCTATGAATTCCAGAGACTGAGTAGGGATGAGTTGGGATTTGGGAATGTTTACCACAAGTCCCAGATATTGAAGAATACGCCTTGTGCGGTCCAGAGAAATCTGGGCTTCTGACTGAGATGGAGCTCGGATGAGCCAGTCGTCCAGATATGGGAAGACAGATTCCCATGCCTCTGAGAAATGCGGCTACGACTGCCATGCATTTTGTGAAGACTCTTGGAGCAGAGGCCAGACCGAAGGGTAGTACTCTGTACTGGAAATGTTTTCCCTGGAACAGAAATCTTAGATATTTTCTGTGGGATGGATGGATGAATATATGAGTGTACGCATCCTTGAGATCTAGAGAACAAAGCCAATCCTGACTCTGAAGGTATGGAAGGAGAAGGCCCAGAGAGAGCATTTTGAATTTCTCCTTGAATAGAAACCTGTTCAATTCTCTCAGATCTAGGATAGGTCTGAAGCCCCCTGTCTTCTTTGTTATGAGAAAGTAAGGGGAGTATTTATTTATTTATTTATTTATTTATTTAACATTTCTTCTATACCGCGCTATTACAATCAGAGTAGAAACCTAACCCCTGTTGTGGAGGAGGAACCTCCTCTATTGCCCCTTGGGCAAGGAGAGAAGAGACTTCCTGACCCAACAGGGTCAGAAGAGATGGGGGAGAACTGAATTGCCTCACCATGGTATGGGGAGGAAGGCTGGAGAAATGAAGTTTGTAGCCCTCCCTGATAATAGAGAGGGTCCATTGCTCTGATGTGATTTGTTCCCATCTGGGAGCAAAATGAGCTAGCCTTCCAGGAATGGTGAGGGGCTCTGGTTGTTCTAGAGCCAGAAACGGCAAGTTCTCTAGAGGCAAGTCAAAACCCCTGAGGGGGTTGAGCCTGCTGGGGTGTAGCAGACACTGCAGGCTTTGACTTTACCTGCTTAGATTGTTGACGCTTAGCCGCAAAGCGAGGCTGAGCAGATTGCTGGCCAGTATTTGTGGGAAATCTGGCCTTCTTATAGTAAGGCCTTTTAAAAGACTTTTTTGGCAGGGGTAGAAGTAGACTTGGAAAGTCTATCTAGAGTGGCATTTTCTGCATCCATTTGAGCAGCTTTAATTTGCCAGTCTTCCCCAAATAAGTTCTCACCGGTACAGGGCAGATTCCTGAGGCCATATACAACCCAGGGTTCTAGGTCAGAAGCCTGGAGCCAAGCGAGACGTCGGGCTGCAATAGCAATTCCCGAAGCTCTGCCTGCAACCTCAAAGGAATCAAAGGCTGCCCTGTTGGAGAACTTGGAGACCTCTGAAAGTTGTGTCACCATAGAAAAGAAGTCCGCCCTTTGATCATCAGGGATAAAGGGGGCAAAATTCTGTATCTTTAGGGCAAGTTGTCCAAGAAACATGCCCATATAAAGGCTATAAGAATTGATCCTGGCTATAAGCATACTAGCCTGGAACATCTTTCTTCCAAAAGAGTCCAGGGTCTTACATTCTCGCCCTGGAGGGGTAGAAGAATGCCTTTTAGGACTCTTTATTTTCTTCATGGCAGACTTCACCACAATAGAGTGGTGAGGCAGCTGAGTTTTCTGGAACCCAGGAGAAGGAGGGACCCGATACATGGTGTCCAACCTACGGGAATGGGGAGACAGTGTTAAAGGAGTCTCCCACAAATCCATCAAGTGTTCTTGAAGGATTTCATGGATAGGCAGAGTGACTGCCTCTTTAGGAGCTTTAGAGTATCCTAAAATATCCAATTTTTTTGATCTGGGTTCTTTTTCAGAAGATGTAGCAATAGAAAGTGCTTTAGCTACATCAACAATGAAATCCTGAAAGGATAAATCCTCTGGAGGAGACATCCTCCTCTTTGGAGAAGAGGGCTCCTCAGGAAGAGTAAGCTCAGCAGAGTCATCAGAGGAATTGAATTCATCAGAAGAATCTGAGTATTCCCTCTGTGCTTCCAATGTACGATATGCATACCGATCGGTATCGACATCGGGCGTATCGGGCATGGGATCAGTACCGGGCGAAAGCCTGAATCCGGCATGCGGAACCGATCGACGCTTGGAAGTCGATGGTCTCGGTTCCGGTGTGGATACCGGAACCAGGGTCGGTACCGATGGAATCGGTACCGAGGGCGTCGCAGCCTTAATGAATGCCAGAACGGCCTGCTGCATGGTCTGGACAGTATTGCCCATAGACGCCACTACTGCCTGGATGTCGGTACCGGTATGAGCCGGTACCCCAGAGCAGTCCAACAGGTGATCGGTCGAGGCCGTGCCATCGATGTCAACCTGTGACCCCATGATTGCTTTGGAGGCCGTACCCTCCCGCCGGGGTTTTTTGGCCTGGGCAGAATCCTCGAACTCAAAATTGAGAGCCTCTCGATCTTTAGAAAGATTTGCTTTTAGAGGATTTGCCCACAGGAGTTTTGGTTACCTGAGATCAATCCGGAGAGGAAGACCTGGATGACTGTGATGCTTCTGAAGGAAACAGCACATGGAGCTTGTTGGCCCGGTTCTGCAAACCACGTTTAGACATCTGGGTGCAGGATGGGCAGTCCGGTATGGAGAGGTCAGGTCCCAAACATTTGAGACACCATTCATGGGTGTCTGTGACAGAAATGACAGCACTGCACTTGGTACATTTTTTAAAACCAGGGACTGGCTTCTCCATGAAGAGAATTTGTGTAGGCCTTAAGGCCTAACAACAGTTACCAAGCTGTGCTGAAGAAAAATAAGTCTTTTTTTTTTTTTTAATAAAGAAAGAAAGAGAGAGACCGGCGGTACCTGTTTCGGTATGGGGAAGGCAGGTACGCGGTCTAAAGAAAACAACAAATTTCACAATTTCTTCAGCGGTGACAGGAACACGACCTGCTGGCTCCGCGGAAAAAGAGAAACTGAGGAGAGCTGGTCAGAAAGGCGGGAAGGCAGCGCGCATGTGCAGTGGGAGGCCCCAAAAGCCTTTCATCTGAAAGGCTGGGGAGCTTTCCCGCGCAGGCTCCGTTGGTACCGACGTACCCATATGTGAGGACTTATTCCTGCTTGTTCCTGGAGATATCCCTTGCTACACACCACCTCAAAAGAAAAAGGGAAAGTAACTAAAGAACTAGCGTCACGACCAATGACATTGGAAGAGCCTTTTTTGGCGACAGGCCTTTGAATTTTATTTTATTTCTGAGACAGCCTAGAACAAAAAAGAATCGAGCCTAGTTCTGAAAAACAGATTGGCCAAATTTATTGTAGTGTCAGGAGTCCTTTTACAAACAGTACTGAGATGTGAATGTGTGGACAGATGTCTAAGTCATGGCCTTGCAGATCTCCTTCATAAAGGTCAATCTCAAATAAACCACCCATCCTAGGCTCAAATTCAAACCAATCTGGACATAAGCAAAAGAGATGCAATCTGCTAGCCAACTGGATAGTGTACATTTCTGGTGACAGGCCCCTACTTTCTTGGGTCAAAAGAAAGTTTAAAAAAAAAAAAAAGAAGATTAACCAATAAATCCAATCATCAGTTTTTTAAAAACTTATCTTTATACTGTGTTTCTTGTTTCCTTAGAATAAATATATGATATGTTGAAAATCTCACTAAAGAAAAAAAAGAAAAAAGAAAAAAAACAGGTGGATTTTTTTATGGGCTTTAGTCCACTCCAGATAGGAAGCCAAACTCTCTTACAGTCCAGCATGTGCAATGTGCTTTCCCCTTTGTCAGTATGAGGTTTAGGAAAAATGTTGGTAAGACTATTAACTGATTAAGGTGGCAGTCAGTCATCACCTTAGAAAGAAAAAGGGTGTGAGTGCAGAACCACCCGATTGTAGTAAAGCTTAGATCAGCGACTAGAACCTGGAACTCTGTGTGATGAAGTTAGCGACATATAATGCTTGGATCCACTTTATATAGTTCTCCCCCACCGCATAGGCTCTTAGCGTTACCCACAGGAACATCCAATCTACCCTATCAAATGCCTTCTAAGCGTCGATTGCAACTATTATAGCCGGTGCCCTTTTTTCTTTTACACACCAGCACAGGTTAACACCCTCTTTACATTATATGCTGCTAAATGACCTGGGATGAAGCTTGCATGGTCATTATTTAATAACTTGGGCATATAAATGTTAATTCGCACTGCTAATATCCAAGATAAAATTTTTGCATCTAAGTTTATTAGTGAGATTGGAACGATATGAGGCACATTGCTCAGAAGCCTTTTCGGGTTTCATCAGAATACTTATCCCCGCTTGCCCCATTGATTGAAGGAGTTGTCCCCCTATTAATGCACCATTGTTATCCTGCACTAACCTATTCACTAATTGCTCCTTAAAAGTTTTATAGACTCGGGAGGTTAGTCCATCTAAACCCGGAGCTTTATTGTTTGGCAGGGCTTCAATAGCCCTCTGAACTTCCTCCTCACTAATAGGACGGTCTAGTTGGGCTTGTTCTTCCATCGTTAATTTGGGGACTGGGATCCATTCCAAATATTCCTTTTTTGCTTCCTCATTTTGTCCCCCCTCTTTGCTATATAGTTGCTGGTAGGCGGCCTTAAAGGATTCTCTTATGGCCTCATCCCCAAATGTCCAACTGCTCCCCACTCCTCTCAACTTGGCCACCAATACTTGTGCCTGCTGAATTTTGAGGCTTCGGGCTAATAGCCTCCCCGGTTTGTCTCCATACTCAGAGTCTTTGGCAACAACATTGTAACTGAAATGCTAATGATTCCGCATGTTAAGTCGCTTACTCTAGTTTTGGCCTCTACTAGCTTTGTTTTCCAATTGTTCCCCCTTGTTAAAGTAGCCTACCCCTTTCAGTGTCTTTCAGTTCTTTTATGGCTTGCTCTAGGGCCTGTTCTCTTTGCTTCTTTTTCTTTACTCCCCCTTTTATGAAATATTCCCGTACTACTGCCTTAAAAGCATCCCATACTACATTGTATGCTGTTCTTTTTTGGGTATTATTTACAAAAAAATCTTCAATAGCCTGTTAGCCTCCTGTATTTCTACTCTCATCTTTGTCCTTTAACAAACTATCATTCATTCGCCAAAATCAGGAACTAGATTGTTGTCCACCGCCCGTCACCTCTATCCATACTATCTTATGATCTGACCACACGATTGGTTCATAGTCCCCACCCTATATTTTAGTTACTAGAGGTGCTGAGACCCATTATCATATCAATACGAGAGCTTGTTCCGTGTGGATGCGAGTGGCACAAAAAAACCTTGCTCTTAGGGCAGATTTCCCTCCATGCATCTAGTAGCTGCCACGTTGCCATCATTTCTTTCATTCTTTTCCTATGTGTAAGCTCTCTTCCGCTTCTTCCTCCCGCTGTATCTAATTCTGGGTTTATCACAGTGTTAAAGTCACCTGCTAATATAACATTACCTTTGATAAACCCAGATAATTCTAATGATATTTTGTCAAAGAAAACCCCCTGATTTTGATTTGGTGCTAAAATTGTCATCAATTTCCCCTGAATTTGACACTTAAGAGCCACATATCTACCCTCTTCTTCTTTGTATACCCCAAGCTCCTCCAAAGCCACACTATTGTGTACCAATATTGCCGTGCACCCCTTTTTTGCCTCTCCCCTTCTCAAGGCACAATAGCATCTTTGATATTGTTTGTTGCTTATCAACCTATAATCTCGCATTTTCAAATGTGTCTCTTGTGCACCGATAATTCCCAACTGCAACCTGCCTACTTCTTTGAAAAATAGCTGCCTTTTACATGGAGAGTTAAGGCCGTTCGTATTTATGGACCCAATTTTAAGTGTTGTCATGTTGAGTTTATTCTCCATGTCCTTACCCCTTTCCTGGGTTTACACTTTTTTGCTTTGATTATCTCTTTCTCCCCCTCCTCCCCCATTTCCCTTACTGCCTGTCTCCTCCGGCAGCACCATCTTTGAGAACTATTAACTTCAAGCCCCCAGAATTTACCCCCTTCTGCTATCATACATATCCCTGTAAGTTTTTGCCTTTGCTTGCTTTCCCTCATACTATATTCAATTGAACATTCACTCTTATGTTTTCATCCCTTACATAATTACTGCATATCGTCATCAATCATCCCTTACCCCTTTTACATGCTAATTATCAAATAAGCATTTTTACTTTTACCCATGTGTTTCTAATACCTTCTCACTGCCATTCCTTAACTCTTCAAAATATCTCTTACAAGCTTCTCATATCTTATGAGTCTGTGCTCTTGCCTCCTGCTCTGGGTCTGCCGGGCTGATCTGTTTGCCTCCGTAGTCTACTCCCGCCTTTCACCCATTGGCAGATTGTCTGCTGTCGATCCTCGGGTTGCTGTTCTTTTGGGAAAGTCGCTGCTCCTTCAATTCCTAGATCTTGTATGTGCGCTATCACCTCCTCTCTAGTAATGTGCACCCATCTTTAGTAATACCCAATGCAAAGGGATAGTGCCACCTGTACCTTTATCCCTTCTTCTCTCAAATTTAAAGTAATGTCGCTCAATTCTCTCCTCCTCTGCAAGGTTGTAGATAAGAGGTCTTCTAATAGTGTAATAGAATGTCCTTCCCATTGTATGTTGGCTTCTTTCCTAGCCTTTTTCATCATCTCCTCCTTTACAGTATATCTGTGAAAACAGACCACTATGTCTCTCAGTTGATTGCTCTGCGGAGTGCCCAGAGCTCTATGTGCTCTCAAGGGATATCTCCCAGTGCCTCCCCCCTCGGCCCACAAATGCTTTATAATGTTCTCCGTTACTGTTGCACAGTCTTGATACTCCTGTTTTTCTGGCACCCCTCAAATTCTTATATTACATCTTCTGCTCCTATTCTCAATGTCTTCCATTTTGTCTGTTAGGGTTTCTTGTACACTTTCCATCTCTTTGATTTTGAGGTTTAATATCTTTAATTGCTCTGTATTCTCATCCCCTTTTTCCTCCACAGTTTCTATCCAACTCCCCAAGTTGTGCAACTCTGCCCTCAGGTCTGCTGACATCGTGACTATATCAGTCCTTACATTGTTCATTTCGCTTTTAATCTCAAGGAACCAGCTGCGTATCTCTTTTGCACTCATGATTTCGTTGGTTTCATCCTCAGAATCACTTCCCTGCTTGCCATGCTCTCCCTGACTTTGCTTGTACACTGTGGTCCTCGCCAGTGGGAACCCGTTCAAAAGCGTATTCTTTTAAGTAGAGTTTCTTTATACCTGCCATACCTCTTTTCTCTTTTGTTTTCTTCCTCCTTTGCTGGCTGGTGAGAAAACTTTGTAACCTGCACGGGTTTTATCACTTGTTTTACTGAGGGGGGCGCAGGAGCTCATGGCTCACATCGCCATTCTGTGCGCTGATGTCACCCGAACTCTATTCCAAAAGTATTTAAAGGAAGCTTTAGGTTTTTCAGGTTGGGAGACATTGTCATTAAATAATTTATCTTACCTCCCTAGAATGGTTAAATCCCAACCCGGGGAGCAGGGGGCAAGTGCTTCACTCAATGCTGTGGATACATTAAATGTTTGGGTAAATTTAAATTTGTAGGGGTATTGTTCGTTCTTTTCATTGTAAATAGGCTTTGGTCTCTCCTAGAAGTGGGCTGGTGGCCTAATTGTTTTGTAAATTGAGGTTTCATGCTATTTTTCTTTGGATCTTTTCAGATTGTTTTTTATTGTAACATTTTTTGAAAAAAAGTCATCTGCCATTTGGACATCCAGTCTTCCAATTTATCAAGGTCCTCTTGCAATTCTTCACAATTCTCTTGTGTTTTAGCAATTTTGAATAATTTTGTGTCATCTGCAAATCTGACCATCTCACTCACTCATTCCTATTTCTAGATCATTTATGAATATGTTAAAAAGCAACAGGCCCAGCACAGATCCCTGGGGTAACTCCTCTATTCACCTTCCTCCACTGAGAAAATTGGCCATTTAGCCATACTCTCTGCTTTCTATCTTTCAACCAGTTCCTGATCCACAATAGTACAACTTCAACCTTAGAAATAGATTAAAAACCCATCTGTTCACTGAACACTTTGGGCCAACACTTCATGCTACTAAGTTAATTTGCAAATACACATGTTTCCCTGTTAATCCCTCTCCCTACTGTTGTATCAAAACAAGTTTTAAAATGTAACATAGTTACCTGCCTCAGCTCAATGTAACATAGTCAATTCTCTTGGTTCCGTGTAAAAGTCCAAGTTAAATGCAAACCACTTTGATAACCCTGAAAGGTGGTATAGAAGAAATGCTAAATAAATACACTGATGTCAATCCTATAACTTTTTAATTTTGCCAAGAGTCTTTCATGAGGGACCGTGTCAAAGGCTTTCTGAAAATCCAGACACGCTATAATCAACAGACTTGCCTTTCTTTACCTATTTATTCACACCTTCAAAAAAATATAACAGATTAGTAAAACAAGATTTTCCTTGGCTAAATCCATGTTGGCTTTCTCCTATTAAACTATTTTGCCTGGTACTGATGTCCGGCTCACCAGTCTGATGTTTCCCGGATTACCCCCTAGAACCCTTTTTAAAAATTGTTTTTACACTGGCCATTCTTCCAATCTTCAGGAACTATAGATCATTTTAATGATAGTTCATAGATTACTAATAGTAGGTCTACAATGTCATATTTCAGTTCTTTCAGCACCCTTGGATGTACACCATCTGGTCCAGGTGATTTGCTACTGAAGTGGACCCAGGACGGCCCAAGGGTTTCTGCTGCCCTAGGCAGAAACCCCAGCCCACATGCTGAGCCATACCATCTAACCCCCCCCCCCCCCTGCTGCCATTGATTCTGGCAGCGGGTGGCTCACATGGCTTGCCATGGGCTTCTGCCACCGAGTCTAGCTGCCCACAGCCGGAATCAGCAGCAACTGGGGGGGGGGGGGGCGGGCTGCATTGCAGTTCAGCATAGGGGGAGGGTGGCGCGGCTGGGCGCTTGAGGAGGCAGCAGACCATGTGTGCCAAAGCACATGGCCTGCTGCCCACAGACGTTTGCTGCCCTAGGCAGCCGCTTAACCCACCTAGTGGACAGAACAGCCCTGGATGGATCCTTACTGAGTTAGTCTTCAGACGAGACTTCGACAAATGTGGAAGGTATTCAAGCAGTTCTTGAGCAGGGCAAGAAAGGATCTAGGGCCTCTGTCACACCAAATGGCAAACATCTTCTATTTGAAAACATAGGACTTCCTAGCAGAATCCCTTCTGGAAGGCAAGAAAATGTTGGCTATGCCAACTTGTAGGTTCAAAGACGACAAACTTTACCGCTCAATATCCAAGCTGTGAGGGCCAGGAATTTTTGTTGGGAGGGAACAGCATCCCCAGATCCTGCATAATTAAGACTGATGAAGTGCCCAGTCAAATCTAACCCCTGATCAAAAGTTCAAGAAGAGGAAACCATGGCTTCTTGGCCAATAAGGTGCTATGAGAATCATAGTACCTTTGTCATAAGAAGAAAGTCTTCACTATCAAAGATATAAGGAAGACAAGCATACAGAAGACCCTCCACAACAATAAAGGAGGAAGACATTGAAAGCTAGTTTTCAGTGTGCCTCTACCCTGGAGCAGAACTGACACACCTGCCTGTTCTGAGGAGTGGTGAACAGATCTATCGAGGGGGTGTCCCACTCCCAAAAGATGTCTTGATCTTCCTCTGTCCAGAGTCCATTCATGAGGTTGAAGCGAACAGTTCAGCTTGTCTGTCATGTCATTGTCTTCACCAACCAGGAGAGTCATCCCAAGAAAGATCACCCAGTTCCACATTCTGACTGTTTTCCAACACATGAGGTACAACCCTGTTCCTCCCTGTTTGTTGATGAAGCACATAGCTATCTGGATGTCCATCTGTATCCTCACAATTTGATTGGCCAGTCAATCTCTGAAAGCCATTTGTAATTGCTCTCAGTTCCAGGACAATCAAAGTCCCTGGGATGTGAAACTCATCTACATGCGCTCTCCATCCCAGTCTGGATGCATCTGTCATTATTACTTCTGGTAGAGGGAAATCTGGAAGGAAATTCCTTTGGCCAGACTGGAATAAACCATAAGAGTCCCACAGCAGAGCTGTGACAGAAATGATGTTTCATAGTTTGTGAGTGGCATGCTCAAGGTTCACCGATCTTGTCTCATCTTAAGAGGTGTCAAAAGTGTTATGAGAACCCTCAAAGCCATAAAGCACAACATTCTCAACATACTTCTTACTGATGTCTGCTGATTCTTTTTTACATCTTCCACAGTGGTGACCAGCCTAGTGAGTTTTACTTGGGAAGAAAGGCTTTCACCCGAGTCGTGTCTAGCAGAGCTCCTATGAACGCCAATTAAGGTAATGATCTTTGACTGGATTTAGGGTAGTTTATGACATGTGGATTTTTGAACCCCTTTCTGAGATGTGTCCTTGACCAGCCAATCATCCAAACAGGGAAATATGCACATGCCCAATCACATAGATACGTTACAACTACTGTTTGTGAAGACACAAGGCACAGACATGAAGCCAAAAGAGGCAGTGCACAGAACTGGTAGGGTTTTCCCCTATGACAAAATCGCAGATACTTTCTGTGAATGAGATGTATCTATATGAGAGTATACATGCCAACAAAAAAGCACTGTGCCACACAAACCAGGAGCCCAAGTCCACCCTGCTTCCGCCATCTTTTTTGTGACCAGGAAATACCCAGAATAGAATCACTGATCTTCTTGTCCTGGTATAAAAGGCTCAATGGTATTTGCCTGGAAAAGAGCAACGATCTCTTCTGAGTATTTCCAGGTGCAGAGAGTCACTGGATGAAACTCTTGAGGGACAATTGGGAGGGAACTCAAACAGATGCCATTAGTTTCTGAACTGGACAAATCTTTAGAACCCAATTGTCAGATGCAATTAGGACCACCTATCTTTAAAGAACCAGAGTCTCCCCCTGACCAGAAGGGTGTCCGAAACCATTACCGGAGTGTTGGCTATGGTTTAAGGAATCAGTCAAACTCTATCCCAGGTTTTGGCTGGGACCCCTGGCCCTTCTGCTGAGAAGGGTGAGAACAAGCACCCTGAATAGTCTGGGCTGAGCTGGAGACTGGAAGATACCTATAACAGAGTAAGGAGGACCTCTGCCAGAAAACCTCCTAGAAGAGGCAGCCAGGTCAGAAGAGGGGCTGGAGAGGGTCTTAAACATGTCACTGTGCTGCTTGATAATAGATTTATCTTCCTCTACCTTTTCTCCAAAGAGATTCTCTCCACAGCATGGCACATTAGCAAGCTTCTCCTGGACATCATACTGTAGAGGTCTGAAGCCCAAAAACATGAGAGTCTCTAAGCACCAATTCCCATAGAGAAGACTCTCACTGTCATACTGAAAGTATCAAAAATCACTCAGACTGTGTATTTTCCATGCTCCTTCAATTTATTCATGAGGAAATGCAGTTGCTCAGCCTTCTCTAGAGAGAGTGTATCAACGAACTCCCTCAAACTGCGCATGATGTTCCACAAGTGCATGCCCATGAAGAGTTGGCACAGAGTTCTGAAAAACCCTTCCCCCAAAAGAGTCCAAAGTCTGAGCCTCTCTCCCCTGAGGCACCAAGAAGTGCGACTTGGAGCTCTTTTCCCAGCAAATTAGGCAACTATGGAATGCTGTGACAGCTTAATCTTCTAGAATCAGGGAGCTTTTTGAACTCGATACATTGTGTTGACCTTATTCACAGTGTGAACAGAGAGGGGAGTCTCCCACATTTTTATCTGCACATCTCAAGATTCTGTGAATGAGTACTGTCACAGCCTCCATGGGGTGAAGGCAATCATGGAATTGGTGGATTTCCAAAGCTTAGGCCGTGGGCTCCTCCTCCATCTCTAAATTAAATGGAATGGACCTAGCCATGTCCCACACAAACTCAATGAAGAACAACTCTTCCAGAAGTAATTTTCTTCTCTCGTTAGTAGTTGAGTTTGAGGGCAACTCAGGAGAACTCTCCTCCAAGAAGTACTATGAGTCATACTCAGTCTCAGAAGTACTCAGACTCATGAGATGCCCAAGTCTCTGTTTTGAATGACCAACGTCCCTTTTGGGAGGTGGGCCGGTGCTCAGACGGTCAGTCCACCAGCCTCATTTGGATGGTTCAGGAAGTGGTCAGCCCCTGATACACTGGAAATGGAGAGGGAGGATGATGCTCAAGGAGTGCATTTTGAATTTTTCCCACTTGATGAAGATGTTGAGTAGGCAGAGGTCCAGGATCGGCCGAAGGCATCTTGATTTTTTTGGGGTCAGGAAGAATCATGAAAAAAAACCCTGACCCCTTTTCAGGGAGCAAGACGAGTTCCATGGCATCGTTGAAGAGGAGTTGATTTATTTCCTGCAACAGTTGGGGCACGTGAGGGCCCGGGGAGGACGATGAGACATTGAAATGGAATTTGTACCCCGACTGAACAATGGAGAGATCCCAGCGGTCCATAGTGATGGATTGCCATGCCTCTACAAAGTGGCAGATACACCCCCTCCCCCCAGTAAATAGTCAAAAGCTGGGAGAGGGTTTGAGCAGGGTGGTTTGAGGAAGAAGCTGGGATTTCCCTCTTGTTAGCAACTACGTTGAGGGTGTGTCTGACTCTGGGTGCATGGCAGAGGCTGCTGTGAACAGGACTGGTAGTGATGCCACGGGTAGTATTGTTGGAAATACTGGTAGTGGTAAGACGGTATTGTAGTTTGGCGGGTGGACGAGGGTGACTCCACTGGCTGGGCCACTAACTCTCAGACAGTAAAGAATGGTCATTCACCTCTAAGACTGCTTCATGATCTTTAGACCTAAAGAGACTGTTACCCTGCCAAGGGGAGCCAGCCAGCCAGGCTGTCGTGGAGATCTTCCCGAAGTCTGGAAACTCAAAGCTATTCTGGTCGCCTGGCTAAGATGATCCTGGCTGTGGAACATGCTATGGAATCGAAAATGTCATAAGTGGCACAAATGGTATGATAGGATTCATGTAAATCCGCAACCAGCTGTGCTGGGTTCGCAGAGGTGGAATCATCCAGCTGAAGGAGATCATGATAATGCAACATGTGGAGCTGGTGGGTTAGGATGAACATGGTGAGAGTGCTGCTCAGGTAAGATTTGCACCCAATGGCGTCCAGGGTACGCTGTTCTTTCCTGTGAGGTGTTAGACCAGGGGTCTCAAACTCAAATTGCTTTGAGGGCCAAATGAGGACTTGTAAAGTAACCCGGGGGCCGCATAAGACGCGGGGCCTCATTTGCATAAGGGGCCTCATTTGCATAAATATTTGCATAATGTTACCATACACTAACTTTTAGTAAACATGCCTCTTTAATGAGTATGGATAAAGAAAGACTAAAAGATTTAGAAACAGGAAGACAATAATTAAACTGGGAACCCCAAAAGCCAAACTTGGAATGTACAACAACACTGTAGAAAAAAAACTATAAATTAATTTCCTCTTGTACTAAACAAAGCGCAAACATTAATGATGCACATTTCCCAGAGCTGACATATTCCAGTTAATAAATTCAAAATAAAGAGAGATTTTTCTACCTTTTGTGCATTTTTTTTTCAGTTGCAATTGTTCCAGCAACTTTCTTCTGGTTTCTTCATGTCTTCTGCTAACTCTCCATCGTCTGCTGTCCATTTGCCCTTTCTTCTCTCCTAGTTTTTTTTTCCATTCTCTCTCTACATCTGCTTTAACATACTAATCTTTCTCCTTTTTCTCTTTCCTCATTCCTATTTCATCCACTCCAATTTTACCCCTCCATCCTCAATCCCCACTTACTCTCCCAATACCTGGCCAATTGTAGATTTGTCTTCTCTCCTAGACAAAATATTTTTCCCCTCTCCATTTCACTTTCCCAGCTCCATCCCATTCTAATCCTCCCCCAACATCAGCTCCCTTCTAGTTCCAGCCCCACCCAGCATCCGCTCCCTTCTAGTCCCTGCATCAGTCCATTTCCAGTCCTATCATAGCCTCACCATCAGCCCATTTCCAGTCCTAGCTCCCTCCCCTCACAGCCCATTTCCATTCCAAGCCCCCCTCCCCATCAGCAATTTACAGTTCAAGCCCCCCTTCCACTCAGCCCATTTCCAGTCCTAGCAACCCCCCCCCCCAGCCCATTACCAGTCCTAGACCCCCCATAGCCCATTACCAGTCCTATCCTCCCCATAGCGCACTTCCAGTTTTACCCCCTATCACCCCATTTTCAGTCTTAACCCCCCCATAGCCCATTACCAGTCCTAACCTCCCCATAGCGCACTTCCAGTTTTACCCCCTATCACCCCATTTTCAGTCTTAACCCCCCATAGCCCATTACCAGTCCTAACCTCCCCATAGCGCACTTCCAGTTTTACCCCCATCACCCCATTTTCAGTCTTACCTCCCCTCATAGGCCATTACCAGTCCTAACCCCCCAATCAGCCCACCTCCAGTCCTAACCCCCCAATCAGCCCACCTCCAGTCCTAACCCCCATCTGCCCATTTCCAGTCCTAGCCCCCACCATAGCCCATTTCCAGTCATAACCCCCCCTGCCAATAGCCCACTTCCAGCCCTAACCCCCATTACCCCATTTCAGTCAGCCCCTCCATAGCTCATTACCAGTCCTAACTCCCCCCATCAGCCCACCTCCAGTCCTTCCTAACCCCCACCTGCCCATTTCCAGTCCTAGCCCCCACCATAGCCCATTACCAGTCATAACCCCCCCGCCAATAGCCCATTTCCAGTCATAACCCCCCCTGCCAATAGCCCATTTCCAGTCATAACCCCCCTGCCAATAGCCCATTTCCAGTCCTACACCCCCCCTGCCAATAGCCCATTTCCAGTCATAACCCCCCCTGCCAATATCCCATTTTCAGTTATAAACCCCCCTGCCAATAGACCATTTCCAGTCCTACAGCCCCCCTGCCAATAGCCCATTTCCAGTCATAAACCCCCCCCCGCCAATAGCCCTTTTCCACTCATCACCCCCCTGCCAATAGCCCATTTCCAGTCCTACCCCCCCCGCCAATAGCCCATTTCCAGTCCTACAGCCCCCCCCTGCCAATAGCCCATTTCCAGTCCACCCCCCCCCCCCCCCCGGTAAATAAAAAAAAACACCTGGCTTCTGCTGCTGCAGCAGAAAATCAGCTGTCCCGCGGCCCCTTCCTCTCTGCCCGGAGATCCCTCATTGTGCTTCATCAGCGGCGTGCTTTTTAAGCCGCGAAGAGAGTATTTCCCTCTCGCGCGGCTTAATCCTATTCACTTTTCAAGCCTCGCGAGAGGGGAATACTCTCTTTGCGGCTTGAAAAGCACACGCTGATGGAGCACAATGAGGGATCTCCGGGCAGAGAGGAAGGGACCGCAGCACAGCTGATTTTGCTGCTTGAGCAGCAGAAGCCAGGTTTAAAAAAAAAAATTGACAGTCGATTCTGCCGCTGCCACGGCAGCAACGGCAGAAGCAGAAGCAAGGCTTTTTTCTTTCCCTCCATCGCGGGCCGCACAATGTTCTCTTGCGGGCCGCATGCGGCCCGTGGGCCGCGAGTTTGAGACCCCTGTGTTAGACAGTGGTTTGGTACTATTGGATTTTTTAAGGATGGCTTCTGAAACAACCGACCGGTGTAGCAGCTGAGAATGCTGGAAATCAGGCTCTGGTACATCATTGTACTTCAGGTCAATGCAACGGGATGTGGTGCTGCCCAAAGATGGTATCTTCCGGATAGAGGATTGGAGATCTTGAAGGATCTGCAAGACTGGGAGCACAGGAATCTCCTTAGGAAATCCCGTTTGTTGGTAGGAGTTTCTGAAACACTGAGGGCGAGAGACCGGGAGATTTTCTGAAGGAACTTTGAGTAGGAAAGGTGATCGTGCGGTTCCTCCTGGAGGTCCTGGTCATGGGGGGTCCCTCATGTAGGATTCGAAGGACTCCGAAGGGTAAGTCTGGAACAAGCAAACATTCTCATCAAGAGTTAGTAGTGCCCATCACTCTATGAAGGGAGGGGACCACAGGATCCATTAAGGCGTGGGGATCCCGGGTCGACAGGCATGCTCAAGCGGTCAAGGTTTACAGGGGTTGCTTGCAGGATAGCAGAACTGTCCTTTATAAACCGCTGTAGAAGTGAGAGAATGGAGGATTGAGAGCTAGAGGAAGCCTACGGAGGAGGGGGAGGACTAACAGGCATCAGGGGAGGGGCTTGCATTTAGTATGGTGCTTACCAGATATCTCCAAGGACGAATAGAGCTGGGGCTTGTGCTTGCCCTTTGCTTTCTGCCCCAATGCTGGCCCTTCCTCCTAGGTGTAAGAGGACGACGCCAAAGGGCTTGGTATTAGCTCCGGGGAGGAGGGGTGGCATCCGCCAGCAGGGGTAGCTGAGGGAGACCCCAGACACCTAAGTCATAACCAGGGATGACAGATCCACTGTTGGCCAACCTCTGAGAACCCATTCGAGCACGACTTTGGCCAGATGGAGGAAAAGAAGAGGAGGAGTCTGACATGTGGGATGGCCCGCAGAGGCGAGAACAGTCGAGAACATA
This sequence comes from Ichthyophis bannanicus, assembly GCA_033557465.1. Classification (NCBI taxonomy): domain Eukaryota; kingdom Metazoa; phylum Chordata; class Amphibia; order Gymnophiona; family Ichthyophiidae; genus Ichthyophis; species Ichthyophis bannanicus. Next base: position 444,370,013 of record CM066035.1, on the reverse strand, counting down.
AGAACATAAGATATGCCATACTGAGTCAGACCAAGGTCCATCAAGCCCAGTATCCTGTTTCCAACAGTGGCCAATCTAGGTCATACGTACCTAGCAGTTAACCCCAAAAGACACAGGTTCCGCAATGCTTGTACTGGGTCAAGCATTGATATCCTGGGTCCCTTCTTAATAATGGTTTATGGACCTTTCCTCCAGGAACTTGTCCAAACCTTTTTTAAAGCCAGCTACACTAACAGCCTTTACTACATCCTCCAGTAACAAATTCCAGAGTTTGATTACACGTTGAGTGAAAAAATATTTTCTTTTATTAGTCTTAAATAGTTTACCCTGTAGCTTCATTGCATGTCCCCTAGTATTTCTATATTCTAATAACGTAAACAATCGATCTACGTTTATCCGTTCATTAATTTATAGACTTCTATCATTGGAGCAATGATAGAAGTCTATAAATGCCTGTCCCAAGCTGCAAACACTGAAACACTGTTCCTCCTTTTATGCAATGGTTTTTCTCTTTTTTTTTGTCCTGGGGTACCTGTTGTTCAGGCTTTGCCACTGTTTATTTATTTAGTTAGTTAACAGGATTTATATACCGCTTTATCCTAAAATCAAAGCGGTTTACAATGAAGTTCAAAACTTACAAAAAAACAAGGGAAGGAACAAACAAGGCTTACATTAAATTAACTTATTTACATATTTACAAAGCCTAAATATAAGAACATAAAAAGGAAAAATAAAAAGGGAAAATAACAAAAAGGTAGAAATAAAAATAATCATGTGATGTCAAAGTTTTCAGAGTAGAGTGTTTTCAGATTTTTCTTAAAATCCTTTGCATCGGTGATGGCTGAGATGATCGGGGAGTAAATTCCAGAGGGAAGGAGCAGCTAACGAAATAGTACTTCTTCAAGTAACTTGCTTGAATTTTTTATATAATCTTTAGGAATAGATAAAGTGAAACCGTTGGATAATCTTCTGGGTCTACTATTTGATTCAATCGTGACAAGAGATTAAAGTATGCCTGCAGTAGAGTCTTGCAATATTTTAAAAATGAACAAAATAGCCTGATATTTAATACGGGAAATGATGGGTAGCCAGTGAAGTTGATTCAGAAGGGGGGTGACATGATCTCCTCTACAGGTGCAAGTTACAATGCGAGCTGCAGTATTCTGTACCATTTGCAGAGGGTGGATTGATTGTTTAGGTAATCCAAGATAGAAGGAACTGCAGTAGTCAATAGCTGGCATGATAATTGTCTGAAAAACAGTATGGAAATGATCATGGTTAAGCAGTGGTTTAATCTTCTGAGGATTCGGATTTTATAGTAGGCTGTTTTAGCTATTTTGTTTATTTGAGAGTGTAAGTTTAGATTACAATCTAGTATAATTTCAAGATATTTTGCCTCAGGTTTGATAGATATGGTGATGTTGTTTATAAGTAATGACCCTGGGGGAGGGGAGGAATCGAGTATAGCACAGTTACTTACCTGTAACAGGTGATCTCTGGGAACAGCAGGAATAAGTCTTCACACATATGGGGTATCGTCGGTACCGACGGAGCCTGCGCGGGAAAGCTCCCTAGCGTCCAGTAAGAAAGCTTTTGGGAGCATCCCACAGCGCCTGCGCGCTGCCTTCCCGCCTTTCCCAACCGCCTCTCTATAGTTCGAGTTTTAAAGCTGAGAAAAGAGAGAGAGAGGAAAGGAAAGATAGACAGAGAGATACAATTCCTAGGGGAGGTGGGTGGGTTGTGAAGACTTATTCCTGCTGTTCCCAGAGATCACCTGTTACAAGTAAGTAACTGTGCTATCTCCAGGAACAAGCAAGAATGAGTCTTCACATATGGGGACTCCCTAGCTGTAGATGCCAGGGAGAAACCCCAGGTTGTGTGTCCTTGAAAAGGACTCTACCTCCTCCCATGGATCTCTGGCATCCGACCAGGGTAGGTGGGTAGGAGTTGATTAGGAAAGGAACAGGTGTTTGAGAACAGCCTGACCAAACGAGGCATCCCGACAGGAGTCCTTGTCCAAACAGTAATGGGCTGTGAAGGTATGAATCGAGGCCCAGGTGGCCGCTCGACAGATTTGGTCGATGGACAAAGAGTTTGGATGAGCCACTGAGGCTGCCATGGCTCTCACATTGTGAGCTGTGACATGGCCCTCCAGAGAAATGTTCCTATTCTGGAAGGCGAAAGAAATACACTGAGCAATCCAGTTGGACAGTGTTCTCTTAGAGACTGGAAGTCCTAAATGGGAAGGATCAAAAGCAACAAAGAGTTGAGAAGACTTCCTATGTTGCTGTGTTCTTTGTAAGTAAAAAGCAAGAGCTCTCTTACAATCCAAGGTATGAAGATTCCTCTCTGCACTTGATGCATGAGGTCCTGGAATAAAGACAGGTAAATATACCTCTTGGTTCAGATGAAAAGGCGAGACCACTTTAGGCATAAAGTGTGGATTGGTCCTGAGGACTACCTTATCATGATGGAACCTTGTATAAGGTGGATTAGCCACCAAAGCTTGCAACTCACTGATGCGGCGTGCTGAGGTGACTGCAATGAGAAAAACAACTTTCCAAGAAAGAAATTTCAAGGAGGTGGTGGCTAAAGGTTCAAAGGGTAGCTTCATAAGCTGGCCAAGAACCAGGTTTAAGTCCCATGTCACTGGAGGTGGTCTAATGGGAGGTTTAGTTAAAAGAAGGCCTCTCATGAATCTTGCTATAAGAGGATGAGAGGAAATAGGTTGTCCATTGAGAGGCTTGAGGGACCTGCAATAGCACTCAAATGGACTCTTACTGAATTCGTTTTCAGACCTGCATGGAAAAGATGCAGGAGATACTCTAGTAGAGAATTCAGAGGTATTGCAAGAGGGTTTAGACCAGGGGTCTCAAACACGCGGCCCATGGGCCGCATGCGGCCCGCGAGAGAACATTGTGCGGCCCGCGATGGAGGGAAAGAAAAAAGCCTTGCTTCTGCTTCTGCCGTTGCTGCCGTGGCAGCGGCAGAATCGACTGTCAATTTTTTTTTTTAAACCTGGCTTCTGCTGCTCAAGCAGCAAAATCAGCTGTGCTGCGGTCCCTTCCTCTCTGCCCGGAGATCCCTCATTGTGCTCCATCAGCGTGTGCTTTTCAAGCCGCAAAGAGAGTATTCCCCTCTCGCGAGGCTTGAAAAGTGAATAGGATTAAGCCGCGCGAGAGGGAAATACTCTCTTCGCGGCTTAAAAAGCACGCCGCTGATGAAGCACAATGAGGGATCTCCGGGCAGAGAGGAAGGGGCCGCGGGACAGCTGATTTTCTGCTGCAGCAGCAGAAGCCAGGTGTTTTTTTTATTTACCAGGGGGGGGGGAGGACTGGAAATGGGCTATTGGCAGTGGGGGGCTGTAGGACTGGAAATGGGCTGTTTGCAGGGGGGGTAGGACTGGAAATGGGGTATTGGCAGGGGGGGGTTATGACTGGAAATGGGCTATTGGCAGGGGGGGGTGTAGGACTGGAAATGGTCTATTGGCAGGGGGGTTATGACTGGAAATGGGCTATTGGCAGGGGGGGTTATGACTGGAAATGGGCTATTGGCAGGGGGGGTGTAGGACTGGAAATGGGCTATTGGCAGGGGGGGTGTAGGACTGGAAATGGGCTATTGGCAGGGGGGGTGTAGGACTGGAAATGGGCTATTGGCAGGGGGGTTATGACTGGAAATGGGCTATTGGCAGGGGGGGGTTATGACTGGAAATGGGCTATTGGCGTGGGGGTTATGACTGGTAATGGGCTATGGTGGGGGCTAGGACTGGAAATGGGCAGGTGGGGGTTAGGAAGGACTGGAGGTGGGCTGATGGGGGGAGTTAGGACTGGTAATGAGCTATGGAGGGGCTGACTGAAATGGGGTAATGGGGGTTAGGGCTGGAAGTGGGCTATTGGCAGGGGGGGTTATGACTGGAAATGGGCTATGGTGGGGGCTAGGACTGGAAATGGGCAGATGGGGGTTAGGACTGGAGGTGGGCTGATTGGGGGGTTAGGACTGGAGGTGGGCTGATTGGGGGGTTAGGACTGGAGGTGGGCTGATTGGGGGGTTAGGACTGGTAATGGCCTATGAGGGGAGGTAAGACTGAAAATGGGGTGATGGGGTAAAACTGGAAGTGCGCTATGGGGAGGTTAGGACTGGTAATGGGCTATGGGGGGGTTAAGACTGAAAATGGGGTGATAGGGGGTAAAACTGGAAGTGCGCTATGGGGAGGTTAGGACTGGTAATGGGCTATGGGGGGGGTTAAGACTGAAAATGGGGTGATAGGGGGTAAAACTGGAAGTGCGCTATGGGGAGGTTAGGACTGGTAATGGGCTATGGGGGGTCTAGGACTGGTAATGGGCTGGGGGGGGTTGCTAGGACTGGAAATGGGCTGAGTGGAAGGGGGGCTTGAACTGTAAATGGCTGATGGGGAGGGGGGCTTGGAATGGAAATGGGCTGTGAGGGGAGGGAGCTAGGATTGGAAATGGGCTGATGGTGAGGCTATGATAGGACTGGAAATGGACTGATGCAGGGACTAGAAGGGAGCGGATGCTGGGTGGGGCTGGAACTAGAAGGGAGCTGATGTTGGGGGAGGATTAGAATGGGATGGAGCTGGGAAAGTGAAATGGAGAGGGGAAAAATATTTTGTCTAGGAGAGAAGACAAATCTACAATTGGCCAGGTATTGGGAGAGTAAGTGGGGATTGAGGATGGAGGGGTAAAATTGGAGTGGATGAAATAGGAATGAGGAAAGAGAAAAAGGAGAAAGATTAGTATGTTAAAGCAGATGTAGAGAGAGAATGGAAAAAAAAACTAGGAGAGAAGAAAGGGCAAATGGACAGCAGATGATGGAGAGTTAGCAGAAGACATGAAGAAACCAGAAGAAAGTGGCTGGAACAATTGCAACTGAAAAAAAATGCACAAAAGGTAGAAAAATCTCTCTTTATTTTGAATTTATTAACTGGAATATGTCAGCTCTGGGAAATGTGCATCATTAATGTTTGCGCTTTGTTTAGTACAAGAGGAAATTAATTTATAGTTTTATTTCTACAGTGTTGTTGTACATTCCAAGTTTGGCTTTTGGGGTTCCCAGTTTAATTATTGTCTTCCTGTTTCTAAATCTTTTAGTCTTTCTTTATCCATACTCATTAAAGAGGCATGTTTACTAAAAGTTAGTGTATGGTAACATTATGCAAATATTTATGCAAATGAGGCCCCTTATGCAAATGAGGCCCCGCGTCTTATGCGGCCCCCGGGTTACTTTACAAGTCCTCATTTGGCCCTCAAAGCAATTTGAGTTTGAGACCCCTGGTTTAGACCCTTCCCTGAACATCAAATGGTAAATCTTTTCCATTTGAAAGCATAGGAACGTCTAGTAGAAGGCTTTCTAGAGGCATGAATAACATCTCTGACTTGCTGAGAGAGATGAAAATCTTGAAGGTCTAGGCCCTCAGCAACCAAGCCCTGAGATGGAGTGACTGAAGGTTTGGGTGCCACAACGTTCCCTCTTCCTGGGACAGAAGGTCTGGTGCAGAGCCCAAGTCCAGGGAAGGAGCTTGAGAGAGATGCATAAGTAGAGGGTACCACACTTGGCATGGCCAATGTGGTGCTATGAGGATCATGGTCCCTCGATCTCTCTGAAGCTTGAGTAGTGTTTTGGGAATTAGGGGAATTGGTGGAAAGGCATAAAGGAAGTCTTGACACCAGTGAAGGAGGAAGGCATCCTTGGCCTGAACTCCCTGACACGGAATTCTGGAACAGAACCGGGGAAGTTTGGCATTCCACGGACTTGAAAAGAGGTCTATGTCCGGGGTTCCCCAAATTCGAAAAATCCTGGCTACCTGGTTCATGTGGAGGGACCACTCGTGTGGAAGCAGAACTCGACAGTCTGTCTGCCCAAGAGTTTTGAACGCCTGGAAGATATACTGCCAGAAGATGGATGTGATGCTCTCTGGCGAAGGCCCACAGTTGCAAAGCTTCGTTGCAAAGCGACAGAGAGCCAGTCCCGCCCTGCTTGTTTACATAGAACATGGCTACTTGGTTGTCCGTATGGATGAGGACTGTCCTGTAGCTGGAGCAGGGAATGGAACACTCAGAGCTAAAAATATTGCTCTGAGTTCCAAGAGATTGATATGCAGAGAAGTCTCCTGTGGAGACCAGATGCCCTGGGTGGAGAGATCCTGCAGATGAGCTCCCCAACCCATTGGAGAAGCATCTGTTGTCAGAGTTGCTTGGGGTAGCGACTGCTGAAAAGGGGACCCCAGCAACAGATTTGGAGGGGACCTCCACCACTGGAGAGACCAAAAAAGGCGACTGGAATTTTCTATGTTGTCTGACAGGCAACCTGATGCCTGAGTCCATTGGGTGGACAAAGTCCATTGAGCTGCCCTCATGTGAAGGCGGAAGTACCCTAAAAACCCAGCAAATAGCAAACCACATAGAAAAAATTTTTTTGTCGGATTGACCAACACAGTACACAGGATCAATGCCTGTTACCGCAGCGGTCCTTCCTTTTTAATCGTTTGTATGACAACTTAAAACAGCTCCTCTTAGAAACAGCTGGTACTTAGCTTTGTGCAATTAGGCTGTGAAGACAGATAGGCAGTAGGCGTTCAGTGCCTAATTCAGCAGGTCTTGTCACTACGACGTGTCACGTTTCGGGGGTACACTCATCCACCCCCTGCTTCAGGTCAGACCTCCGAATAAGAATGAGAAACGGCTGAAGTTTCTCATTCTTATTCGGAGGTCTGACCTGAAGCAGGGGGTGGATGAGTGTACCCCCGAAACGTGACACGTCGTAGTGACAAGACCTGCTGAATTAGGCACTGAACGCCTACTGCCTATCTGTCTTCACAGCCTAATTGCACAAAGCTAAGTACCAGCTGTTTCTAAGAGGAGCTGTTTTAAGTTGTCATACAAACGATTAAAAAGGAAGGACCGCTGCGGTAACAGGCATTGATCCTGTGTACTGTGTTGGTCAATCCGACAAAAAAATTTTTTCTATGTGGTTTGCTATTTGCTGGGTTTTTAGGGTACTTCTGAATTTAATTTGACCCAGTTTCGAAGTATTTGGAGTTCACTCATGTGAAGGCGAGCATATGGAACCACATGCACGGTGGATGCCATGTGGCCCAATAGTTGTAACATTTCTCGAGTAGTTAAATGGGACTTTAACTGTATCTGGGATGCTAACTGCACCAAGCGCAGGCAACGGGCCTGAGGAAGATAGGCCCTTGCCATTGTGGTATCCAGCAAGGCCCCTATAAACTCCAGAGACTGAGTAGGGGTGAGATGGGATTTTGGGATATTTATTACCAGTCCCATATACTGAAGGACACGCATTGTGCAGGTTAGACAAATCTGGGCCTCTGACTGGGATGGAGCTCGAATGAGCCAGTCGTCCAAATATGGGAAAACGAATATTCCTAGAGTGCGTAGAAATGCAGCTACTACTGCCATGCATTTCGTGAACACCCTTGGTGCAGAGGCCAGACCGAAAGGAAGCACCCTGTATTGGTAGTGCTTTCCTTGAAAAAGGAACCAAAGGTACCTTCTGTGTGTTGGATGGATGAGGACCATGGGTGTACGCATCCTTGAGATCTAGAGAACAAAGCCAGTCCTGACTCTGAAGGTATGGCAGCAGAGTACCGAGAGAAATCATCTTGAATTTCTCTTTGAATAGAAACTTGTTCAATTCTCTGAGATCTAATATGGGTCTTTAGCCCCCTGTTTTCTTTGGAATAAGAAAATAAGGGGAGTAGAACCCCGAGCCCTGCTGAAGAAGAGGTACTTCTTCTATTGCCACTTGGGCAAGAAGGGTAGCAATCTCCTGACCCAGAAGGTTGAGGAGAGATGTTGGAGAATTGAACTGTTTCACCATGGTGTGGGGAGGAAGGTTTAAGAAATGAAGCTTGTACCCTTCCCTTATAATGGAGAGGGTCCATTGCTCTGCTGTGATTTGCTCCCATCTGGGAGCAAAGTAAGCCAACATTCCTGGAATGGTGAGGGGCTCTGGTTCTTCCAGAGCTAGAAAGGCTAAGTTCTCTAGTTGCAAGTCAAAGGCCCTGAGGAGGCTGAGGCTGCTGGGCCGTGGGAGGCCTGGCAGCCTTTGACTTGGCCTGTTTAGATGGTTGCTGACGCTTTGCAGCAAAATGACCTGCAGAAGATGCCTGCTGACCATAAGCAGGATAATATCTTCCCTTTTTAGAAAAAGGTGTCTTTTTGAACAATCTTTTCTTAACAGGAGCAGAGGTAGACTTTGAAAGTCGATCCAAAGCAGAGTTCTCAGCATCCATCTGAGTGGCCTTTGCTTGCCAATCCCTGCCAAAAAGGTTTTCACCTGTACAAGGAAGATTTCCCAGTTCATCTTGGACCCAGAGTTCCAAATCAGAGGCTTGTAACCAAGCAATTCTGCGTGCACCTATGGCAATAGCCGAGGCTCTGCTTACACACTCAAAAGAGTCAAAGGCTGCACGGTTGGAAAATTTGGAAACATCTTGGCCATGTTTAAGCCAAGTGAGAAATTCCTGCCTTTTATCTTCTGAAATAAAAGGGGCTAAAGTCTGCAGATGATCTGTGACTTCTTTTAGAAACATCCCCATATAGAGACTATAGGAGTTGATTCTGGCAGCAAGCATATTAGCTTGGAAAACCCTTCGGCCAAAAGCATCAAGGGTCCTGCATTCACGTCCTGGAGGATTAGATGAGTGTCTCTTTGCACTCTTTATTTTCCTCAGGGCAGACTCTATCACAATAGAGTGGTGAGGAAGCTGAGACTTATGAAAGTCAGGACAAGGAGGGACACGGTACATGGTGTCTAACCTACGAGAATGAGCAGAGGTGGTAAGAGGAGTATCCCACATGCTCAACATGAGATCATAGAGAATCTCATGAATAGGTAAGGTAGCTGCTTCTTTAGGAGCCTTAGGATATTGCAAAATATCTAATTGCTTGGCTCTAGGCTCTGACTCAGGGGCCACTGTAATGGAGAGGCCCCTAGCCACTTCCCTAATGAAGTCTTGAAAAGACAAGTCTTCTGGAGGAGACATTCTTCGTTTTGGAGAAGCAGACTCCTGAGGAAGAAGTACCGGTGCCTCGACAGAAGCCTCCGACTCAGAGTCTTCGGAAGAATCCAAGTATCGCCTGTCTGGATGCTCCTGTAAAGCCCGGTATGCGTACCGAGTGGGATCGACATCGGGAGTAAGCAGTACCGGTTCGGTACCGATGGGCATCATAGGACAGGGTACCGTTGCAGTCGACACCGAAGCCGATGTCGATGCAATCGGTACCAGCACCGGGAACGATGCCGGTGCCGGAGTCGGTACCGGCAACGGAGATTGTTGCGGTACCGGAGGCGTCGAAGCCTGCATAAACGCCGTTAGGGTATGCCGCATGGACAGAATCTTCTGATCCATCGACGCCACCAGAGTCTGGATGTCGGTAACAGTGGAGGCCACCGGTACCCCAGAACACGGCAACAGGTGATCGGTCGAGGCCGAGCCATCGATGTCAACCTGTGACCCCATAGACAATGCTTTGGAAGCCGGAACTTCCCGCCGGGGTAATTTTGCCGGTGCGGAATCCTCGAGGACAAACCCAGAGGCATCTCGATGCTTAGAGGGAGATTTGCCCTTCGAGAACCGGCTAGATTTATGTTTGGTTACCTGAGATCCATGGGAGGAAGAAGCAGCCCTGGAAGACGTCGATGCCACCGAGGCTGCATCAGAGGGAAACAGGGTACTGAGCTTGGCTGCTCGGTTCTGTCGACCTTTTTTAGACATCATGGTACAGGACACACAATCCGTGATGGAATGGTCAGGACCCAAACATTTTAGACACCAATCATGGGTGTCGGTGACAGAAATAGTACCGCCACATTTCGTGCACTTTTTGAAACCGGAAGCGTGCTTCTCCATGAGGAGAAAAACAGTTCAGCCCTAAGGCCCAAACTGAAAATGCACAGTTGAAGCAAGAAATTTTTTTTTTTTTTTTAAAGAAAGAAAAGAAAAGACCGGCAATACCGGTCTGACGTCGAAGGCGGCAGACGCGACACAGAAAAATAAAGAAAAAAATAAAGAACTTCTTCTGCGGTGACAGAAACACGACCTGCTGGCTCCGCGGAAAAGAAGAACTGGAGAGAGGCGGTTGGGAAAGGTGGGAAGGCAGCGCGCAGGCTCTGTGGGATGCTCCCAAAAGCTTTCATACTGGACACTGGGGAGCGTTCCCGCGCAGGCTCCGTCGGTACCGACGATACCCCATATCTGTGAAGACTCATTCCTGCTTGTTCCTGGAAATTTTGAGTTACAAAGAGCTTCAGTTTTGCTGTAGTTAATATTCCGGTTGTTTTCCCGTTAACCAAGCTGTCATATCCTCCAGGCAAGTAGTAATTACAGAGTAGTCTGGGTTATCCAGGTTTATAGGAGTGTAGATCATAATATAGAAACATAGAAATATGACGACAGAAAAAGACCACATGGCCTGTCTAGTCTGTCCTTCCATATCAACAACTACAACAGTCCCCTTTTTTCCTTTAGAGATACTCTGTGTTTGTCCCATGCTTTTTTGAATTCAGATACTGTCCTCATCTCTACCACCTCCACTGGGAGACTATTCCACGGATCCACCACTCTTTCCGTAAAGAAATATTTCCGCATATCACTCCTGAATCTATCCCCCTTCACCCTCATCCCATGTCCCCTCGTAGCAGAACTTGCTTTCAATTGAAAGAGGCTCTCCCCCTGTACATTTATGCCACGGAGGCATATAAACATCTCAATCATATCACCTCTATCCCGCCTTTCCTATAAAGGTGTACATATTAAGATCCTTAAGTCTGTCCTCATATGCTTTATAATGAAGACCTCTAACCATTTTAGTAGCTACCCTCTGTACTGACTCCATCCTGCTTATATCCTTTTGAAGGTGCGGTCTCCAGAATTGCACACTATACTCCAAATGAGGTCGCACCAAAGACTTATATAGAAGCACTATCACCTCCTTTTTTCTGCTAGCCATTCCTCTCCCTATGCGCCCAAGCATCCTTTTAGCTTTTGTTGTCACCTTTTCTACCTGGTTAGCTACTTTAAGATCATCAGACACAACCACGCCTAAATCCCGCTCTTCTTTAGGGGACAAAAGTACTTCACCCCTATACTATATTGCTTCCTTGGATTGCTGCAGCCCAAATGCATGACCTTACATTTTTTAACATTAAATCCCAGCTGCCAAATTCTAGACTATTCTGCAAGCTTAGCTAGATCCCTCCTCATGTTATCTACACCTTCCTGGGTGTCTACTCTATTGCAGATTTTGGTATCAGCTGCAAAGAGGCAAACCTTACCCAACAGCCCTTCAGCTATATCACTAACAAAGATGTTAAAAAGAATCGGACCAAGGACAGATCCCTGGGGCACACCACTGGTAACATCCTTCTCCTCAGAGTGAGCTCCATTTAACTGTACTCTTTGTCGCCTCCCACCCAATCAATTTATAACCCAAGCAGTAACTTTAGGGTCCATCCCTAGGTGCTCAGTTTGTTTATAAGTCGCCTGTGAGGAACAGTGCCAAAGGCTTTACTGAAATCTAAACACACCACATCTAGGGCTCTCCCTCGGTCCAACTCCCTGGTCATCCAGTAAAAGAAATCAATCAGATTTGTCTGACAAGACCTGCTTCTGGTGAATCCATGCTGCCTTGGATCCTGTAATCCGCTGGACTCCAGAAACCTCACTATTTTCTCTTTCAGCAGCGTTTCCAATAATTTACTCACCACCGAAGTTAAACTAACCGGTCTATAGTTTTCAACCACATCCTTACTTCCGCTTTTGTGTAAAGGCACCACATGAGCCTCTCTCCAGTCCTTTGGCACCACTCCCGACTCCAACGAGGCATTGAAAAGGTCAGTCAGTGGAGCTGCTAGAACGTCCAAGTTCCCTCAGTATTCTAGGGTGCATCCCATCCAGTCCCATTGCTTTGTCTATTTTAAGTTGAGCTAATTTCTCACGAACACAGTCTTCTGAAAATTGTTTAAAATGTCCCTCGCTTCTGTTCCTGTTTGTGGGTGCTTTCTGAGGTCCTGCTCCTGGTTCTGCCTTCTGTGAAGACAGAACGGAAATATTTGTTAAGCAATTCCACTTTATCCTCATCAGCTTCTGCATATTCCTCCCCTTCACACTTGAGTCTGACAATATCACTTTTGCCCTTCCTCTTCTCACTAATATATCTGAAAAATGTCTTATCCCCCCATTTTATTGCATTGGCTATTTCCTCCTCTTTATGAATCATTGCTTTCCTGACTACTTTGCTAGCTTCTCTAAGTCTTTCCAAATATAGGTGCCTGTCTTCCTCTCTCTGTGATCTCTTGTATTTCATGAAGGGCCTCCCTCTTTTTCTTCACCTTTTCAGCTACTTCTTTCGAAAGCCATAGCGGTCTCCTTTTCCTTTTAACTTTATTTACCATTTTAACAAAAAGGTTGGTTGCCCTTAAAATATCCCCTTTCAGTTTTGCCCACTGTTTTTCTATATCCCCCAGCTGTTCCCGTCCCACTAATGACTCTCTGAGGTATTGGTCCATCTTGGCAAAGTTAGTCTTCCTAAAGTTTAAGACCCTCACCTTTGAATGGATTCTAACAGCCCTAGTCCTAATACTGAACCACATCATCTGGTGATCACTGGATGCAAAATGATCTCCCACTATAACATCAGAAACACTTTCACCATGAGTAAGCACCAAGTCCAGTATGGCCCCTTCACGTGTGGGGTCTGTTACCAATTGCCTGAATAGTTCTCCCTGTAGAGAATCCAGGATCTCCTTACTTCTAGATGACACTGCAGCAGGAATGTGCCAATCAACATCTGGCATATTGAAATCCCCTATCAGTACCACTTCCCCTTTCCTAGCAATGCTGCGTATGTCTTCAATTAACTCTCTGTCCACCTCTTCCTCTTGTGAGGGAGGTCTGTATATCACGCCAATGCAAATAGATTTCTCTTTCCCTCTTTCTAGTTAAACCCACAATACCTCCTCTCTCCCTTTTAAGCTCTGTAATTCCAAAGCTTTAATAGTATTTTTTACATATAGTGCCACTCATCCTCCCCTTCTTCCTACCCTGTCCTTTCTGAATGAAGTATAGCTAGGTATAGTTACATCTCAGTCATGGTTTTCTGTGAACCATGTTTCTGTAACTGCCACTAAATCCAAGTCGGCCACTCCCACCAAAGCTTCAAATGATAATTACACTTACCTGGTAATTGTAGTTCCTTTAGTTCCGAGAGTGCAGTCCTCAACTTCTGGGTAGTGAACCTCCATCCGCAGCTAGGAGACTGGCATGACAAATTTATGACATCACAGGATATAGGCTGTCAGCAACGCTCCGCCTCCCAGTGTGAACTATTAACAAAGCAGACTCAAAGGAGCAAAAAATAAGTAGCAAAGAGCAACAAATCTCATGTAGACCATACCCCTTAAACAAAAATTATTAATTTAATTCTTTTTTTTTTTTGTTGTTGTTGTGAGGGAACATGCGCCCCGTGACATCCCGCCTACTAGCACTGAGCTCGAGGCTCAGAAACAGAGAAACACAATACACGAAGTACAGGAAAGTAAAGACAACGGCTCACCTGTATACTCTTCAAACCGAACTCCGATCCGGAAACCCTGAAAATTCATCAAGATCAGACACCGGGAGGGATGGAGGACTGCACTCTCGGAACTAAAGGAACTACAATTACCAGGTAAGTGTAATTATCATTTCCTTATCGTTCCTCCAGTGCAGTCCTCAACTTCTGGGATGTACCAGAGCAGTAATTAACGGGAGGGATGTTTCCGGCCAGCAGACAACCCCGCCGACCGAAACGGGCGTCTATAGCCGCCTCCACATCCAATCAATAATGCTTGCGGAACGTGTGCAGCGAAGCCCAGGACGCTGTCTTAGCAATCACCCCAGGCGGCACCAACCGGTGCTCCGGCCACGAACAAGCCTGCGCCCTAGTAGAATGTGCACGTAAACACTGGTCGCGACACGCCCCTGGAGCAAATACGCCGATGCAATCACCTCCATAATCCAGCGGGAAATGGAAACCTTGGAGGGCGCCTCGCCCTTACGTACACCGCCGAAGAATCCGAATAAGCGAACCGACTTACAAAAGGACGCCATAACGAGCAAATAGTGACACAACACCCGCTGAAAATCCAAAAGACGTAGACTGCGAACAATCTGTGACCCTGTGTGCTTCCCCATCACAGGCAGGGAACACCTGATTAACATGCAAAGGCGACACCAGCTTTAGCATAAAAGAGGGAACGGTGCGCCAAACCACTTTCTCGCCCGAGAAGAAAGAAATGGTACACGTCAGAACAAGGCGTGCACCTCGGAAATGCGGCTAGCCGAACATATCGCCACGAGAAGGACGGGTGTCAAAGTCAGATCCTATTGTGAAGCAGACTTCAAGGCGCAAGGGAGCTCCCCAGAGCGCCCTGAGTAATATCCCAAGACGGCACCCAAGCCTGAAGAGCGGGCCACAACCTAGCTACCGCCGTCAAGAATCGACGAACGTCCGGGGAGACCCCAAGGACACTCCGTAGAACTTGCCGCGATAACAGGCCAGCGCCACCAGCTGAACACGCCATGAGCTGGCCGCCAGGCTTCGAGAAAATCCATCCTGCCAGAAATCCAGGACTGCCGGCACTGCTACTGAGGCCGCGCGAAACCAACGTCGAGAACACCAACCTTCAAAGATCCACCAAATCCGTACATATGCCCAGGACGTGGATCGCTATCGCGCGTTAACCATAGTGGACACTACCGCTGTTGAGTAACCTCGCCTACGCAAACGCGCCCGCCCAATGGCCAAGCCGTAAGCGAGAGCCGACTCACCGGAGGCAGCAGAAGCAGACCGTGAATCAACCGATCCGCTCGGTCCGTCAAACGCCAGGGACGACCAACCAAGAGCCGTACCAGATTACCACGGGTGGCGAGGCCAAGCCGGAGCTATCATAAGGACCCTGCCCGGATGACGGCCTATTCTCTGAATAACGCGCCGGAGCAACGCCCACGGCGGGAACACAGACCGCAGACCTTCCGATGGCCACGTCGGACCGTCTTTCTCTGCTTCTCCTGAAAAAAAAAGGGGATACCTTTGCTGACTGAAAGGAAGCCATCAGACCCATTACGGGCGCCCCCCAGTGTTCCACCAGAGGAGAGAAGACTTCGGGAAACAGTTCCCATTCTCCCGCAGCCACTCGTACGTCGCTGAGAGAGTCGGTCTGCACATTGACCATACCCGCTATGAGAGCCGCCGACAAGGCTAGCAATCGCAGTTCCACCTACGCGAACAACTGATCCGCTTCCTCCTCCATGGCGGCGCTGCCTGCGCCGTCCTGCCGATTGAAGTAGGCTACTTTCGCCGAGCTGTCGGACAGAACCCGCAGCGCGCTACCGGACACCGCCGCTTCGCATGCTTGAAGCCCAAGGAACCTCGCTCGAAACCCCAGCCGAACGATCGACCAGGAGGCCTCCGTCAGGGACCACAGACCCTGTGCAAAGACCCCCAGGCAACGCGCTCCCCAGCCTTCTAGGCTGGCAGCCGTCAACAGAGGCATCCAATCTGGCTGCTCCAGAGACATGCTCAAGGGCAGCGACCCCGGAAGAAGCCACCAGCGGAGCGAGCGGGGCCCCGAGAGCGGGCAGGGCAAACGCTTGGAGAGTGGAGCGGCCTGAAGCGACCACCGACGGAGCAGTGTCCGTTGCAACGGCCGCCGATGGACCTTTGCCTAAGGAACCGGTTTCCCTGGTCCCAGCCATCGTTCCGAGAATCCGCAGGTAATCCTAGGCGGATGGGCTCGGACGCGACCAGAACCGCCGGACGAGTAACTGGAAGCCCTCTACACGTTTACGGGGGAGGAAGACCTGACCCGACGCCGTGTCGAATCGGACCCCGAGATATAGCAGGGTCTGAGTTAGTTGAAGACTCTCCTCCCTGGACTTGGCTCGTAGCAACCAATCGTCTAGATAAGGATGTAACAAAATGCCTTTGCGCCGCAAGGCCGCCGAGCAGCATCTTAGTGAACGTCCGAGACGCCGTTGCAAACCGAAGGGGAAAGCTCGGACTTTATAGTGGCTGGGCCACTACAACCTAAGGATGTGAAGAATTTGCGTGAGGCTGCTTTTTAAGGCAGCAGACTCTCAAGAACAAAGTTTACCGTCAAGTCCGAATGTTCATTACGCCGAGAGCTACCAATGAAACAGCGGGGCTGTGCTGGCAACATGAATTAAACAAATCAAAATTTAAATGTTCATCCACTAAAGAACGGAATCTAGAATGAAATTTGAAACCACTGCAGCAATCTCTTACATAACCTGATGTGCTTGCTACAGAGAGGATACCTGTCCTCACATGAAGTAAGGCTCATGCCGGCTGACAGTCCTGCCTCTCCCATGTCTGCACAGGGAGACTCTGGCCGTCTTTTATTTCTAGGCACCCAAAGCCAAAGATTGCACCCAAAATGTATAAAAGAACCAACTTCAGTGGGAGAAGAGAAGAGAGAAACTGTGTGCCAATCCTGCACCGTTTAAAGAACCACTGTGGGAATCAAGGCCACAACCCGGACACCACAGGTAAGCCTAACCAGTGAGCTACCGGGCTATCTAGAATTATGCAGAACTGCCTCACGAGATTCAACTGCAGTAAGGAGCTCAACAGACTGAGTAACAAAAGGTTGCCAGGGTTCTGAAAGGCCCTGTTCTGAGCCCACACCAGACTCCAACAGGGAGCTGCGCTTTAAGCCACAAAGCATACAGCGTGACTTAGAAGGCAGAGCCAATAGTAGCCACCAAGGCTAGCCCCCTCTGCCCAACCAAAGAGCCTTTATCCCAGGTGCTGCAGAGAAACAGAAGGAAAGCACTTTTCTGCAACGTGCCTCAGAAGCTCCGATTTGAATAAAAACTGCATTTTATTTTTTTTTTGAACTAAACAGTCCTGCAGGACCCGGACATGGAGGAAAGTCCTAAAAACAAAAACGTTCTCCAGCCAAAACGAAGCATGTAGGCCACTAAAAACCACAAAGTAAGGAGAAAAGCAGGAAATGAAAAATAATCCCGATTTTCAAAATGGCCGCCGTCACAAAATCACGCCAAAAACCCCCGTTGAAAAAGAAAAAAGTGCTCACTAGAGCTGCTACTCCCCAGGCTAACAGACGAAAACCCCCAGAGATCAAAGAAATAAATAAGAAATCCACAAAAGTGCTGGTGCTCCCTCACCACAGGTACACTGACAGGCAGGGATTGCACGGGCAGAGCACAGAACTAGCAGAGGCTGTGGCTCTAAGAGACACTCTGCCCTGCCCTGAGGCAGACAGCTTTAAGGAATGCTCTGGGGTTAAAGACAGAACCTTCCACCCGCTCCGTACCCCTAGAATGTAGGTTCTGGAAGCAGGGAGGCAGCACCCCATACAGTTGTCCTCTGCACACTGCAGGTAAGCAAGCCGGGAAGGGGAGGGGAGGGGGGGGGAGGGAGAAGCTGAACAACCCAGAAAGGGCGGACCGGACCACAAAGGAAGCTTCCTCACAGCCTAGAAATCTAAAAAAGGAAACAAGAATATTGAATTTCTCAAAGAAAAGAAAAGAAAAGAGAACCGCAAAAAACTCTCTAAGCTTTGGGCTCGCTTCCAAGGGCCGGAGGGACAGATCCGTGCGGAGCAAGGAACCCCCCCCCCGCAGCCTCAGCGGTCCCTTTAGGCTTCAGGGGGGAATCCATAGCTAAAGACAAGGAATCATAAAACTGGCACACTCCAGGCACAGAGAGAGCGAGAGAGACCTAGTGCTGGCTGCACAAACCAGACAGAGGGGCCTAAGTTTTAGGCATGGGCTGTGACAGAACAGCAAAATAAAACACTCAAAGGTCCATTCCTATCAATAACAAACCAAAGAAAAGAAATTTCTGGTCGAGGTCAGACCTGCAAGCCCCAAATGCCTTTAGCTTCAGGAATAGAAATCCCATCTCAGCATATGCAGTGGGAATCAAACCAGTGACCGGTTAGGTTCGAAGCAGCCGCCTACAAACCAAAGAAAAGAAAGTTAAAATTTCCCCTCTCCTCCTGCCGCTCCGTCGAACAGAGAGGAGGGCAAAAACACCACAGAGACGAGAAATCCCCCAAAAACACTGTTCTCTGAAGCAATCAGGCATATTGAAAGGTAAAAAGGTACTCACAGGTTACTCTGCCGTTCTGTCAAAATGCAGGATAGCTGTGCTGCATGTTCAAAATGGCCGCCGCAGATTTCACTGAGAAGGAAAAGGGCGCCAAGAACACTGAAATGGACCCCGTGCTGAGCAACAGCTGTCTAGATCGGGTAAAAACCGATTAGGGCAGCTACTCACTGTTTACTGACACCAGAGCCAAAAAGGTTGTGGAGCCAAGCAGTTTCATTGAGGGCAGAAGAAAATCCCGAAGAGCAGTGAAGCCCCTGAGACAAAGTTAAACTGAAGGGCTCTCCCTCGTACTGTCTGGAGGGAGAGAACTTCCTCTGTGGCAGCTTTGCCCTCACATCCATCAGGGAGAATAAAATAATAAACATAAAATAAAATAAAAGAAATGTAAACAGAAAGAGCTGCCACCGGAGAGAGTCAGGAGGCTGAACTAGGAGCACTGACCCCTCCTTCCTCAAGTTAGCCTGTGAAAGTCTTACTAGGCACAGCCAAAAATAAAAGTCGAAATTAACTAGAAAAACACAATCCCAATAAGCCAGATTTAAGGAAACTCCTTATTATTTTCCTTCCAGAGAGCCCTGCTGGGCTCGAGACATCCTCCTGCTGCAAGGAGACTGGTCACACTGGGAGGCGGAGCGTTGCTGACAGCCTATATCCTGTGATGTCATAAATTTGTCATGCCAGTCTCCTAGCTGCGGATGGAGGTTCACTACCCAGAAGTTGAGGACTGCACTGGAGGAACGATAAGGAACATCAGGCTTCTTATTTCCCATGCTACGGGCATTTATACACACTGTTTTCCATATGTTACCCCTGTTACACATTTCCATAACGGTATTTAATGTATCACTTACCTGGGGGCTTTCACTTATCTGGGGGCTTTCTTCACCCATCCCCAACGAATCTAGTTTAAAGCCCTTTTCAGTAGATTAGCCAGTCTACTACTGAAGACGCATCGACCTTTCTTGGACAAATGGACGCCATCTCTGCTCTGCAACCCTTGGAACAGCATCCAATGGTCTAGGAAACCAAAATGCTCTCGATGACACCATCCACGCAGCCATGCATTCATCTCCAGGATGCGAGCCTCTCTGCCTTGGCCTTTACCCTCAACAGGGAGGATTGAAGAGAACACCACCTGTGCACCTAACTGCTTCACCCTCTGTCCCAGAGCCATGAAGTCACTTTAGATATATTCAGAGGGATACCTGGCAGTATTCATTTATTCTGACATGGATGAGCAACACTGGGTAATAGTCAGTGGGCTTGATGAGTCTCGGCAAACTCTCCGTAACATCTTGAATTTTGGCACCAGGCAGACAGCATACCTCTCTGGACATCAAGTCTGGTCGGCAGATGGACGCCTCAGTACCCCTCAGAAGAGAGTCACCAACCACCACTATCCTTCGCTTCCTTGTGGTCACTGATTCTGCAACTTTGGGGTACTTGAGCTCTGGTTCTTCCCTTTCCAGGGATGCTTTCACCTCCTCCACTTGCAGGGCTGCATAATGGTTCTTCAATTCAAGGGGTGGAGAAGTTGGATTGGTGATTCTGCAGGCCCTGGTGACTTGTGTCCACCCTTTGTCATTCTGTCGGCTCCCATATTCTCCTCTGCTGGAGAGCTTGGTTGCTGCAAGAAGCATCTCATCAATGTACTTCTCACTATCTTGAATGCTCCTCAGCCTTGCCACCTCCTCTCCGAGTTCCTCCACTTGTTTCCTCAGAGTTTCAGCATGCAGGCACCCTGCACATGGAACCGGTCCTTCAACTGGCATTGGGATCTCTGTCTGGACTGAGGCAGAAGCTGTAACGGGGGAAACAGCTTTAGCGATACGATTTTTTCCCAGTCATTGTTCTGTTCGTGGAGCTTAGGTATCTGTTAAAGCAAGAGAGAGATCTACCAAAGTACCAGCCAGTTTCCCAGCTGTCCTTTCAGAGAAAAAGCAGTTAAATCTCTTTAATTACATTCAAAATGTGCTGTTTCAAGTCCCTGTTTTGTTAAATGGAAAGGTGCCCTATAAAGCAAGACTGCTCACTAGGGGTGGGTGGGAGATGGGGGGGGGTAGAGAGGGAACTAACACCTAATTAGGTGTCAGCAGTTCCCAAGAGCTGAGAAAGTTACCAGAGCAGAGTTTTAACCCTACCCCACTAAAGACAATATTTCTACTAAAGCACCAAAAAGAATGTAAATTTGTTTTAAAAATATACCAAAACCCTTTTAAGAGCTCCCATTCAGAGAGCTAGCAATTTTAAAAAAAAACTCAAATTCTTACCGTTGTTTGAACTGTATAGCCCCTGTTAGGAATGTCATCTGCATCTAGATTGTAGAGGATTTTATGTTTTTTGATAATGTTGCAGATAGGCTGAAGGTAAATATTAAATATAAGTGCTGACAGTGAAGATCCTTGTGGGACCAATTGAGTAGATAGGAATGGTAATGAGGTATTATGTCCAGACTTTACGATTTGGTGTGTTATTAAGGTAGGAGTAGAACCATTTTATTGTATTTCCAAGAAGCCCTAGGTCAATTAGTCTGTTCAGTAAGATGTGTGAGACCGTGTCAAAAGCTGAGGATATATCTAAGAATATTAGAAGGAATCCATTCTTTTTATTGTCTATTCCTTTTCTAAGATAGTCAAACAAGTGAACAAGGAGTGTTTCAATACTAGGTCGAAAGCCATGCTAGTGAGGGTCGAGAGGAGCATGTGTGTCAAGGTGGTCTTGTAGTTGAAGTTGTATTACTTTCTCTAAGATCTTGGAGAGGAAAGGAAGTGATGAAATAGCAAAAATGGTCCAGCTGCATACCGTCCCTAGTGTTGACTTCTTAGGTATAGGACGAATTGTGGCAGTTTCGAGTGTATCAGGCATATATCCTTGGGATAATGATAAATGTAAAATGTTATGTATAAATTGGCAGAAGTTTTCTTTTGCTGCTTTTATCCAAATTACAGGACAAGAGTCTGTAGCAGCAGTGCTTGTGTTCAATGAAGTGATAATGTGTGCTGTTTGACGGAAGGGATGTTGAAATTGTCCCAAGTGTATTCGATTTGACAGAATTTAATGCAATTGGTGATAGATGTATGAGGAGGGGATTTATTCTTTGAATGTAGTAAGTCTGCAAATATTTGAGGGTGTATCATTACTTGATCAATAAGGTCAGGATATTTAGTAAGAGTCTGAACTATTTGAAATAGTTCTCTGGGTTTGTTGAGAGATTTAAGAATAAGGTTTGTATGGTATTCTTGTTTGTTCTGGTGAATGAGGTTATTATATTCTTTTTGGTTTTTGTAGTAGAGAAATTGAGTTCTTTGGGATTTAGATTTCCTCCAAGATCTTTCAAGTCTTCTTAAAAGTTTCTTAGTTCTTCTTATGTCTTCTGTATACCACGGAGCTGATTTAGTGTTTCTACGAAGAGGATTTGAGCTATTGAGATTGACTGGTCTAGCTGCAGCTAAAATGGTATCATTCCAGTTTGCTATAAGGTCATAGAGATCCTTAAGGTCTTGGTTTAGGAATGGAAGGGTTTCATTGAGCTTTTGAATCTTCTACCAGAATTAGGATGTGTGATCTGAGGATTATTACAATCAATCAATCTGAAGAGTTAATTGTATCAGACCACAGTACTGGAACTATTTTAGGTATTGAAATATTGTTGTAGTGGAGGAGTTGAGAAGGTAACAAAGATTAGATCAGGAGATGATCCTGATCTGTGTGTTGGAACATTTATAAGTTGTGTGTATTGCAATGAATCCATAGCTTCAAGGAAGGTAGTTGCTTCCTTGGAGGGAATGGATCCAAGATTAAATTTTCCAAACAGAAGCATGGGTTTGTGTAATGTGTTTGTTGCAGACTGATGCAAGAGTGGCAGAAAGTTTCTCTCTATATGAGCATTTGGTGCTCTATAAGTTAAGGAGATGGCCGTGTGAAAGGCTGAAATGCGTGAGGCATGTTCCGACGGTGTGAAGATGATTTTTTTTATTTTGTTTTTAAAGCATTGCAGCTGACAGGGGAGCTCCCTCAGAATGAAAAAGAGGCGATGGAGAAGATATTTGAGACAAAAAAAACAAAAAGTATGCAAGCTGAGAAAACAAAGACCCGTGCAGGCGTTGCGCAGTAAGGAAAAAAAAATATTTGCAGGTCACAAGCAGGCACACATGGCTCAGAGAGGCAACAAAGCATCTCTGAACTAAGAGAGATCGGGCACAAGACTCAGTCTGGAGACTTCACCTTTCAGTGTGCCTGCATCCCCCTGCTTGTCTCCTGAGAACAGGAGTGGCATCAGCAGGCTGGAACAGATGCACAAGTATGCCAAGACCACAACAAAAGCTGCCAGAAGCTGAGAGAGGTTTCCTGCACACAGTGCGGCCAGTAACGTCACCAATACATGAGGACATTATCCTGTTAACATAAGATATGCCTTACTCGGTCAGACAAAGGTCCATCAAGCCCAGTAGCCTGTTTCCAACAGTGGCCAATCTAAGTCATACATACCTAGCAGTTTCCCCAAAAGACACAGGTTCTGCAATGCCTGGACTGGGTCAAGCATTGATATTCTGGGTCCCTTCTTAATAATGGTTTATGGACCTTTCCTCCAGGAACTTGTCCAACCTTTTTTTAAACCCAGCTACACTAACAGTCTTTACTACATCCTCTGGTAACAAATTCGAGAGTTTGATTACACGCTGAGTGAAAAAATATTTTATTTTATTAGTCTTAAATAGTTTACCCTGTAGCTTCATTGCATGTCCCCTAGTCCCAGTTGATCTACGTTTACCCGTTCCACTCCGTTCATTAATTTATAGACTTCTATCATATCACCCCTCAGCCGTCTCTTTTCCAGGTTAAAGAGCCCTAACCTTTTTAGCCTTTCTTCATAGGAGTATCGTTCCATCCCCTTTACCATTTTGGTGGCTCTTCTCTGAACTTTTTCTAATAACGCTATATCCTTTTTAAGATATGGCGACCAGAATTGCACACAATATTCAAGGTGCAGTCTCACCATGGAACGGTATAGAGCAGCGGTTCTCAACCTGTGGGTCGCGACCCCAACGGGGGTCGCCACAGGATTTAGCGGGGGTCGCTTAGCCTCCACCAAGTTTAAAAAAAAAAATTAAGATGTGCACAAGTTGCTGCCGCTGCCGAGTCCGCTTCTCGGCGGCAGCAGCAAACTCTGGCAAACTCACCGCCTTCTTCTGCAGCCGCGGCTCCCTGCCTTTTAGGGAACCGCGGCTGTACTTGTAAAATCGTTGCGGAGCCCTTCCTGTCTCGACGGGCTCCGTGCAGCATTGTCCCGCCTCCAAAGGAAGTGGTAAACAACTTCCTTTGGAGGCGGGACAATGCTGCATGGAGCCCATTGAGACAGGAAGGGCTCCGCAATGATTTTACAGGTACAGCCGCGGTTCCCTAAGAGGCAGAGAGCCGCGGCTGCAGTAGAAGGGAGGCAGACAACCTGCAACACGGCTGACATCGACAGAGGGGTGCTGACATGGAGGGAGGGGGGCTGACATGGACAGATGGAAGGATGGGGCGGACATGGAGGGAGGGTGGGGGCTGACATGGACAGATGGAAGGATGGGGGCTGACATGGAGGGAGGGGGCTGACATGGAGGGAGGGGGCTGATATGGATGGATGGATGGAGGGGGCTGACATGGACAGATGGAAGGATGGGGCTGACATGGAGGGAGGGAGGGAGGGAGGGCGGGAGGGGGCTGACATGGACAGATGGAAGGATGGGGCTGACATGGAGGGAGGGGGCTGATATGGATGGATGGATGGATGGATGGATGGATGGAGGGAGGGGGCTGACATGGACAGATGGAAGGATGGGGGCTGACAGGGAGGGAGGGAGCTGACAGGGAGGGAGGGAGGGAGGGATGGGGGCTGATATGGATGGATGGAGGGAGGGAGGGAGGGAGGGATGGGGGCTGATATGGATGGATGGAGGGAGGGAGGGAGGGGCCTGACAGGGAGGGAGGGAGGGAGGGATGGGGGCTGATATGGATGGAGGGATGGAGGGAGGGGGAGGGAGGGGGGCTGACAGGGAGGGAGGGAGGGATGGGGGCTGATATGGATGGATGGAGGGAGGGAGGGGGCTGACAGGGAGGGAGGGAGGGATGGGGGCTGATATGGATGGATGGAGGGAGGGAGGGAGGGAGGGGGCTGATATGGATGGATGGAGGGAGGGAGGGAGGGGGGCTGACATGGACGGATGGAAGGATGGGGGCTGACATGGAGGGATGGATGGAGGGAGGGGGGCTGACATGGACGGATGGAAGGATGGGGGCTGACAGGGAGGGAGGGAGGGAGGGAGGGGGCTGACAGGGAGGGAGGGATGGGGGCTGATATGGATGGATGGAGGGAGGGAGGGGCCTGACACGGAGGGAGGGAGGGGCCTGACAGGGAGGGAGGGAGGGAGGGAGGGATGGGGGCTGATATGGATGGATGGAGGGAGGGAGGGAGGGAGGGGGGCTGACATGGAGGGATGGATGGAGGGAGGGGGGCTGACATGGACGGATGGAAGGGATGGGGCTGACAGGGAGGGAGGGATGGGGGCTGACAGGGAGGGAGGGAGGGGGCTGACAGGGAGGGAGGGAGGGAGCTGACAGGGAGGGAGGGAGGGAGGGATGGGGGCTGATATGGATGGATGGAGGGAGGGAGGGAGGGAGGGAGGGGCCTGACAGGGAGGGAGGGAGGGAGGGATGGGGGCTGATATGGATGGATGGATGGAGGGAGGGAGGGGGGCTGACATTGACGGATGGAAGGATGGGGGCTGACATGGAGGGATGGATGGAGGGAGGGGGGCTGACATGGACGGATGGAAGGATGGGGGCTGACATGGAGGGAGGGAGGGGGCTGATATGGATGGATGGAGGGAGGTGGGCTGACATGGAGGGAGTAGGCTGGCATGGACAAAGGGGAGAGACATGGGGACATACTGGACAGACGGGATAAATGCTGGACAGAGGCGAGAGACAGTGCGGGTTAGGATTATAATGGGCTGATGGGGGTGCTAGCACTGGTAATGGGCAGATGGGGGGGCTACGAATGGTAATGGGTTGATTAGGGAAGGCTAGGACTGGGAATGGACTTATCAAGGGGGGGTAGGACTGGTAATGGACTGATGGGGGTCTAGCATTGGAAATGAGCTGATCAGTGAGGTTAGGACTGGAAATGGGCTGATTAGGGGAGCCTAGCACTGGTAATGGGGTTGAGGGGGGGACTAGCACTGGAATGAGCTGATGGGGGGTAGGACTGGTATTGGGCTGATTAGGGGGGGGTAGGACTGGTAATGGGGTTGAGGGGGATTAGCACTAGAAGTGAGCTGATTAGGGGGCTTTGACTGGGAATGGGCTGATTGTGGGGAGGGGAGGATAGAGCTGCTGACCCTGGAAGAAAACTGGGGGCTAAGGCTACAAGTGGGCTGATACAAGGGGATGGGAGCATGGAACTGAAAGGGAGTGGATCTGAGAGGGGCTGCCATGGTATTTGTACTAGAAGGGACTGATCAGTGGGGAAGGAGGGGGACTGGAAGGGAATGGACACCAGTGGCAGTCATGGGAATGCAAGTTGACATTGGAAGGTACTGGGAGTGAGGACTGGAAAGGGGCTGATACTGGGGAGGGTTACTGGGACTGGAAATAGGCTGATGGAAAGAAGTGAAGAAAACAAAAGAGATAAGAACTGGCAGATGGACCATAGACCACAGAAAGAGAGCTAAGAGAAGACAGGAAAGCAGAAGCCTCAGATCGGGACCAGCATGATCAGAGAATAAATTGGTCAGACAACAAAGGTAGAAAAAATAATTTTATTTCATATTAGTGATTTGACTACAAAATCATCATAATTTTGAAATCAAATATTGTTACTTGTTGTTTTGATTATTTAAATAAGTATTTTATAAATAAAAACATATTGCAAAGGCCTATAATATATTAATAATTCAACAAATGATTACAGCGACAATGCGTTAACGGTAAAGGAAGAGAGACGCATTTGATTTTATCATTGGGGGTCACCACAAGTTGACCAACGGTAAAAGGGGTCACGGTACAAAAAAGGTTGAGAACCACTGGTATAGAGGCATTATAATATCTTTTGTTTTATTTTCCATTCCTTTCCTTATGATACCTAGCATTCTATTTGCTCTCTTGGCTGCCGCTGCACACTGGGCCAAGGGTTGTAACATGTTATCTACAATGACGCCTAAATCTTTTTCCTGTGTGGTGGTTCCTAATGTGGAACCTTGCATTGTGTAACCATAGTTTGGGTTGTTCTTCCCTAGGTGCATAACTTTGTACTTCTTCACATTAAATTTCATCTGCCATTTTGATGCCCAGTCTTCCAATTTATCAAGATCCTCTTGCAATTTTCCACAATTCTCTTGGGTTTTAACAACTTTAAATAGCTTTGTGTCATCTGCAAATTTGATAACCTCACTCGTTATTCCACTTTCCAGATCATTTATGAATATGTCAAAAAGCAGCGGACCCAGCACAGATCCCTGGGGTACACCACTATTCACCTTTCTCCATTGGGAAAATTGGCCATTTAGCCCAACCCTCTGCTTTCTATCTTTTAACCATTTCCTGATCCACAGTAGTACACTGCCTCCTATCCCATGACTCTTTAGTTTTGCCAAAAGTCTCTGATGAGGACCTTGTCAAAGGCTTTCTGAAAGTCCAGATACACTATATCAACAGACTCACCTTTGTCCACCTGTTTATTCACACTTTCAAAAAAACATAACAGATTAGTAAGACAAGATCTTCCTTGTCTAAAGCCATGTTGGCTGTCTCCCATTAGGCCATGACTATCTACATGCTGAGTAATTTTATTCTTTATGATGGTTTCTACCATTTTTCCCGGTACTGACGTCAGGCTCACCGGATCACCCCTGGAACCCTTTTTAAAAATTGGTGTTACATTGGGAATCCGCCAATCTTCGGGTATTAGAGATGATTTTAATGATAGTTCACAGATTACTAATAGCAGGTCCGCAATCTCATATTTCAGTTCTTTCAACACCCTTGGATGTATACCATCTGGCCCAGGTGATTTGCTACTCTTCAGTTTATCTAATAGTTGTAATACATCTTCCTGATGTATCAATATTTCCTTCAATTCTTCCGCACCTTTAAATACCACTTCAGTCATGGGTAACATCCCTTCCTCAGTAAAGACCGAAGCAAAGAATTAATTCAGTCTCTCCGCTATCGCCTTGTCACCTCTTAGTGCCCCTTTAACTCCTCTATCATCTAATGGTCTGACTCTCTCACAGGTTTTTTGCTACGAATGTACTTGAAAAAAATCTTTATTTCGCGTTTTTGCTTCCGCAGCAAGCTGCTTCTCAAATTCTCCCTTTGCCTTCTTTATCAATGCCTTGCATTTGACCTGCCAGTGCTTGTGCTGCTTCCAGGTTTCATCGTTTGGCTCTTTTTTCCATTTCCTGAAAGATGCTTTTTTGGCCTCTCTGACCTTACCTTTAAACCATGCTGTCAGGTTTTTGGACTTCCTTCCACTTTTCTTAAAGCGTGGAATACAGCTGGTCTGAGCTTCCAAGATAGTATTTTTCAACAACACCCAAGATTGATGTAAGTCTTTAACCTTTGCAACTGCTCCTTTTAGTTTTTTCTTAACTATTTTCCTCATTTTATCATAGTCTCCCTTTCGAAAGTTAAAAGGTAGCACTGTGCATTTCCGTACTATCCCTCCTCCACTAATTAAATCAAAGGCGATCATGCTATGATCACTATTGCCAAGTGGCCCCAACACCCTTATCTCTTGCACTAGATCTGGTGTTCCACTAAGGACTAGGTCTAATATGGCTTCCCCTCTGGTCAGTTCATGAACCAGCTGCTCCAAGAAGCAGTCATTTATGTCATCTAGGAACTTTATTTCCCTAGCATGTCCTGCCGTGACACTGACCCAGTCGATACCGGGGTAATTGAAATCACCCATTATTATTACAGCGCTGTAACTTTTGTTAGCTTCCTTGATTTCTTTGAGCATTTCATCATCCATTTGTTCATTCTGGCCAGGCGGTCGATAGTACACCCCCACCTCCATCGCCTTCCCCTTTTTACATGGAATTTCAATCCATAGAGATTCTACAGCAAATTTTGTTTCCTGCAAAACTTTAATCCTTTCTGACTCAATGCCCTCTCTAACATAGAGCGCAACCCCCTACACCAATTTGATCAGCTCTATCATTACGATATAGTTTGTACCCAGGTATCACAGTGTCCCACTGGTTGTCCTCTTTCCACCATGTCTCTGATATTCCAATCACATCTAACCTCTCATTTAGTGCTATATATTCTAACTCTCCCATCTTATTTTTTAGACTTCTAGCATTTGTATACAAGCATTTTAGAGACTGTATTTTATTCATATTAATTTGGCTATTGGTAGACATGGGTAATTTGGGATCTTTAAGCTGTGTCTGCTCCATACTCGAGGGCATTTGGGCTACTTTACTCTTTTTTGGAATCTCTCTGCTTTTGGTAGTATCCTTCAAGGATACATTCTTCCGAACCATGCGCTCTTTGGCGACTTTCGGCTTTCCCCTATTATCTAGTTTAAAAGCTGCTCTCTCTCCTTTTTAAAGGATAATGCCAGCAGTCTGGTTCCATCCTGGTTAAAGTGAGGCCCATCCCTTCGGAAGAGCCCCTCCTTTCCCCAGAATGTACCCCAGTTCCTAACAAATCCAAACCCCTCATCTCTGCACCATTGTCTCATCCACGCATTGAGACTCCGGAGCTCTGCCTGCCTTTTGGGTCCTGCACGTGGAACGGGAAGCATTTCAGAGAACGCTACCCTGGAAGTTCTGGATTTCAACTTCCTACCTAAAAGCCTAAATTTAGCCTCCAGAACCTCCCTACCACATTTTCCTATGTCACTGGTACCGACATGTACAAAGACAGCAGACTCCTCCCCGCTACCTTCGCACCAGGCAGGCATGTTACCAGGCGATCCTCACGTCCACCAGTCACCCAGCTATCTACATGCCTAATGATCAAATCACCAACTATAACGGCTGTCCTAACCCTTCCCTCATGGGCACATGGCCCTTGAGAAACTTCCTCGGTGTGAGAGGGTTTTACATCACCTGGAGGACAGGTCCTAGTTAGAGGATCACTTCCTGCCACACCAGGGTGATGCTCTCCTGTCACGTGACCTCTCTCCTCCATGGCCACAGGGATGCTGCCAGACTGGAGGTGGGACTTCAGGACTATATCCCTGTAGGTCTCGTCTATGTACCTCTCTGTCTTTCTTATGTTTTCCAAGTCTGCTACTCTAGCCTCTAGAGAACGGACTCGTTGCCTGAGAGCAAAGAGGCTCCTTGCATCTAGTGCACACGTAAGACCTTTCA
The DNA here is from genome assembly GCA_033557465.1 of Ichthyophis bannanicus. NCBI lineage: Eukaryota > Metazoa > Chordata > Amphibia > Gymnophiona > Ichthyophiidae > Ichthyophis > Ichthyophis bannanicus. Next base: position 444,340,459 of record CM066035.1, on the reverse strand, counting down.
CCAACTGGGAGAAAATCATACATGTGACACTCAATGCAAAAGACTGGAAAGCCCCCATCCCGCTGCTGGACTGCTGTCTGCATCTTAGTTTTAAGTTTTTGTTTAGATCTTTAAGTTCTTTACTTACTAAGGGTTGCTATGGATATTTATACCAATAAAACTGTACCTAATACGTTTAACATACCTTGTTCACCTGAAGCTTAATTAATCTCAGGTCCTTAGTGTATGACTGATTTGGGTAACGAGCTTCACCTGAGAGCATCTCCTGTCTTTTAAGATGTGTAAGTACCTATAAAACTATGATTATCCCAGGGGTGTATGGGTGTGGGGAGGGAGGGAGGGAGGGAAATAACACTTATTAAAAGAGGGCTGCTACACAGTACCCTGTCCTGTGCTGCTGAGGTAAGCTATATTCTTATTTGATTTAAATTATAGCTCTTTGCTGCTGCTAGGCTCTAACTTATTATGAAATTTAAACTACAAGCTCTCTGCTGGGTTCTAAATTTAACCAGAAAGCTCTCTTCTATGTTTTAAATTTAAACTAAAAGTACTTTGCTGATGCTAGGCCCCGAGTGACTATTAAATTAAAACTACAAGCTCTCTGCTGGGTATGAAATGTAACCAGAAAGTTCTCTTCTATGTTTTAAATTTAAACTTAAACTGCTGCTACTAGGCCCTGACTGATTTAACAAGAAATAGTGGGTTCACAGATTAAATAGCTTTAATAGAAAGAATTCCTTTCAGAAAATTCCCAGAAGTATATACTCACAACTGCAGATCTCTCTCCAGAAGTAACAGTCCCCTTTTCTAATCCTTCAAGACTCCATGGACAAAAACAATATACAGTAGAGGAGATCAGTCCCTCTTGAAAGAATGATATATGGTAAGTTTCCAGTGGAGCAGGCTTAATGTAACATATGGCAGGTGATGGAAAAGAAAGGCTTTGTCCTAATCAAGAACTTAATAAGGCATGATCCAATAATATAACTATAGAACAAGCCAAGAGTCTGCCTCATAAAAACTTGTGTGATCTCAAAACTCCCTTTTACTTCCTCTTTGGTGTTTTTTTAACTGGTATATATTGCATTTCTGCAGGCAGAGCTGCAATATAGGCCCAACTTTGAGGTAGTCTTTTCCATAACACTACATCATGGTCTGTAAGAATAAATATGCAGGATCTAAAACAATATCTACTGCCTCTTGGAATAGATCCTCATGTTGAGGGACTGGTAGATCCAGAGGACCTCCAGCTGCTGCAAGGGCCATATTGACAAAATGATCAGGGAGGACAGAAAGTTGAAAAACAGTAGTCCGACTGGACTGCTCAGTATGAAATTGTCTACTGGTAAATGCTGTACCAGACTCCAGGTTTTGCAATGCAGAAAGGAATCGCATGAGTACAGAAGGAGGACTGTGTAGGGACCACTACGCAAGAGATAGCTGTCTACACTGACCATACTTGGAAAGAGTTATCTGTACAGGATGTGTCTCTACACTGATGAAAATGTACCAGAGCCTGTGCAAGAAGAGTTTCATTGCACTGAGATGGATCATGTCTTGTGGCACTGGAGAATAGCACAATGAGGAAGTTGCTGTGCTCTCAAAGCACTTACTTCACACTGTAGCCTTTGTTTTGCTGAAGTCTCACAATGGAATACCTCATCTTCAAGCTCCAGCAAGCACTGGAAAGAGGCAAAAGCATTTCAGGCCTGGGAACCACCAAGGAGCTGAAGCAGCTTGGAGAGAGCTCTAAAATCATGCTCCTGTATCTGGACCTGATGGGCCACTGCGTAAAGAGCTAGGTAGGTTTCTCAAGGAAGACCAAGGTAAGCTGAAGACCAAAGTCAGCTGATCTCTGCACAGAGTCTCCCCCTTCATCGCCTCTTTTTATCTTTATTGCCAGACTTGATTAACCATCCTTCGTAACATCAGGGTGGTGTACATAGTTACAAGTAGTAGAGGCTGAGGCCGAAAAGCAAAAGAACTACAATATCGACAGGAAAGAAGCACAGTCACACCAGAGAGAAGAGGGAAACAGTAGAGAGAGGATAGCCTTTATAGGTCAGGAGAAGGGAGGTTAAAAGCCAGACAAAAGAGGTGCGTCTTGAGGAGAGACTTGAAATAAGAGTATGATTGTTCTTGGCAAAGGTCAAAAGGGGGAGATCCAGAGGGAGGGGGCCAGAAAAAAAGAATGCAGTGTGGCGGGTTCGTTCCAGATGAGCCAGGGTAGGGGATGGGAGATGCAGATGGGCAGAAATATACTTGTGCTCATCTCTGTATCTTCAGTTAAAGGAGATGCTCCCTCCGAGAGCTCAGAGACAAAGCATAGCTGAAAAAGTGTAGTTACTCACCTGTAACAGGTGTTCTCCAGTGACAGCAGAAATCAGTCCTCACATATGGATGATGCTGGCACTGACGGAGCTCGCGTGGAAGCATCTTCCCAGCTTTCAAAGAAAGCCTTTGGGAGATTCACCATGCATGCGTGGTCCCCTTCCTGCCAAAGGGTGCCATCTTGACTCAGTCTAATGACATAGCTAAGACAGCAACAATAAAATATGGTAAAGAAGCAATTCCATGGGGAGGAAGGAGGGTTGTGAGGACCGATTCATGCTGTCCCTGGAGAACACCTGTTACAGGTGAGTAACTACGCTTTCTCCAGGAATAAGCAGGAAGTCAGTCCTCACATATGGATTCCCCAGCTACAGGCTACCTGTACAAAACGTCATGGGTGACCATGAGCTGCAGCAGTTGAGTCCCTACTGAGAGAGACTCACAAGACCCAAGCATCCGGTGGGGATCCAGCACTCCGGTAGCCTGAACACAGAAGGGTCGGAGGGCAGGAGTTGCCGACATCAAAGAGATTACAGAGTACAGCCTGGCCAAAAGCACTGTCCCCATTGGGACTCCCTCTCCAGGCAGTAGTGAGCTGCGAAGGTATGGACCGAAGACCAGGTGGCGGCCCAGTAGTTTTCCGTCACAGGTACAGAATGTAGATTTGCCACAGAGGTAGCCAACGCCCTGACGTGGTGCGCCATGACCCGGTAGTCTAGTGAGATCCCAGCCTGCTCATAGGTAAGGGCAATGCAGTCTGCCACCCCAGGGGACAGTTTGCTTGGTTACTGGAAGTCCCAGTCGACTAGGGTCATAGAAGACAAAAAGCAGAGTTGCTTTGCGGTGACCATTGCAGATAGAAGCAAACACAACAAAGAGCGGCGCTCTTGCAGAGACAGTGGGAACACAAGGAGCAAGAGACGATTCATCAAGGATGATTAGTACTGTTTATTGAACCAAACCCCGACGCGTTTCGGTGTTGCCGCCTTCCTCAGGGGGTATACAGCTAAAAACATATAAACCAATAAAATAAATTAAAATACAATAATTCATTAAATGTACAGAAAGCCGCAAAGGGAATTAAAAACACAAATAACACATAACAATAAAAAGCATATAACAAAGCATATAAACAACCAATGACTTGGTCAAGAGTAATATACACACACAGGCACAGGAACAAAGGCAACATGAGAACCAATATCAAAATATAAATATGAAATTAAAAAATTAAAAAAATATATATTGTAGAAAGATACAAGATTACACATAACATAATGCAACATAAATAATGCACCATAGTATAATATAAAAGGTGTCTTGCAAACAATCATTAAATAGAAAGGTCATGAATCCATGTGTAAAAAATATGGTTAGACAAAGGAGATAAGGTTCCATAAATACAATAACATATAAGTTAATAGTATACTCACAGTAAAAAACTGTATATGGAGAACAGAGCAATGGAATCAAAACCTCCTAAGAAACTGATATAAGTAAAACTACTGGAGCAGTGAGTCAGACTTCCAGAGAGCAACTAAACAGATGAGGGAAAAGAAGAATCAGTTGTAAATAAAACTGTCTGCCTTGAGTTGACATGCTGAGCGTCTAAGCAATTGGTTGAATTGTATTGCAGCCTCAAGGTGGGTTCTCTGTGTCACACATTATCCTGCTATGCTCTTTCATAGTCACTTTTTCATAGTCACTTTTCATAGTCACTTTTTCACGTTTTGCTCACTTACATGTTTTTATTTTTATGATGTATTTTCACGTGATTGGATTCACATAAGGTATTGTCACTTTGCTACTTTTTTACCCTACACGGTTTTCACAACGGGTTTCTTAATCATGTTGCTGCAAGGTCGAAATGCATTTTTACTTCGTTGCTTGTTTCCCCTTGGTGTTTTCCACTGATATATTTATCCCCGGCACTAGTGGCACCATTATTTTTCCTGAATTTAATCAGTTCCTTTTGTAAGTTAGTTTTACTACCTCAATAGCATTACTACATCGGGCTCTAATGCTTCCTCGTTTGTAAAGTTTTACTGATGCCCGTTTTCCCGGAGTTGACATCTTAATTTTCATTTTTAGTGCCGTTTTTAGGGTAGTCCATCATGCTAGTTATAATTGTACAGTGGTTTGTCTTGTACATTCGGGGTCACCTCTACGCACTTTTAGTATTCTCCCGAGATATTGTGAGCACAAGACTATGCCACTTATCGGTTCTCTATTCACTTTGTTTGCTATTGTTTCCCTTTTTAACATTGGGTTCACGGATGATACGCATTTTCTCCTTCTTACTTTGACTGTCTCCGCGTTTGGATTGTTTCATAAGTGGTCATTAAATACTTTTTAACAGAAGTTTTATTTACAACTGATTCTTCTTTTCCCTCATCTGTTGTTTAGTTGCTCTCTGGAAGCCTGACTCACTGCTCCAGTAGTTTTACTTATATCAGTTTCTTAGGAGGTTTTGATTCCATTGCTCTGTTCTCCATATACAGTTTTTTACTGTGAGTATACTATTAACTTATATGTTATTGTATTTATGGAACCTTATCTCCTTTGTCTGTCTAACCATATTTTTTACACATGGATTCATGAGCTTTCTATTTAATGATTGTTTGCAAGACACCTTTTATATTATACTATGGTGCATTATTTATGTTGCATTATGTTATGTGTAATCTTGTATCTTTTTACAATATATATTTTTTAATTTTTTTAATTTTTTAATTTCATATTTATATTTTGATATTGGTTCTCGTGTTGCCTTTGTTCCTGTGCCTTTGTATATTTATTACTCTTGACCAAGTCATTGGTTGTTTATATGCTTTGTTATATGCTTTTTATTGTTGTGTTATTTGTGTTTTTAATTCCCTTTGGGGCTTTCTGTACATTTAATGAATTATTGTATTTTAATTTATTTTATTGGTTTATATGTTTTTAGCTGTATACCCCCTGAGGAAGGCGGCAACGCCGAAATGCGTCGGAGTTTGGTTCAATAAACAGTACTTAACATCCTTGACGAATCGTCTCTTGCTCCTTGTGTTCCCATTGCAGATAGAAGGACAGGGCCCTCTTACAAACCAGAGTATGGAGAACGGTCTCCGACTTGACGGTGTGAGGCCTCGGGAAGAAGGTGGGGAACACCACCTCCTGACTGAGGTAGAAGGGGGACAACACCTTTAGCAGAAACCCGGGGGGGGTGTGGAGCGCCACCCTATTCTTGTAGAACCTCGTGTAGAGCGACACTGCCATCAGAGCCTGGAGCTCACTGACCCTGTGAGCCGACTTGAGTGCCAGAAGACAGCCAGCCTTCCAGGAGAGATATCACAGGTGACAAATAGCCAGGGGCTCAAACGGCAGGTTAATGAGCTGTAAGAGCACCACATTGAGATCCCACTCCACAACTGGTGGAAGGACAGGAGTCTTGGACAACATAAGGCCCCGCAGGAAACGAGATAAGAGGCTGAGCCAAGAAGGGCTTGCCCTCGATGGAGTGGTGGTGTGCCACAATAGAGCTCAGGGAGGCCACTCTGGGGTCCAGGTGCCACTCGTGCAGCTGGAGGACTCTGCTCCGCCTATCCGCCAGGGTGCTGTCCAGGCCCTGGAGGTAGATCACCTGCAGGAGCATCCCGTTGCATGTCGCATATGAGCGGAGGACTACCGCCTCCTGGCAGAGGGAGTACGACCCCATGCCCCCTTGTTTGCTGATACAGAACATTGCGATTTGGTTGTCCATCTGGACCAGCACAGACTGGTGCTGCAATCAGTGGCGAAAGGCTCAGAGGGCCAGAAATATTGCTTGGAGCTCCAGGAGGTTGATCTGCAACTGGCACGCCGTCTGGGACCAACTGTCTTGGGTGCAGAGGTCCTCACAATGAACTCACCATCCCCAAAGGGAGGCGTCCATAATAAAGGACCCTCTGTGGGGTGGATGCCTGGAAGGGCATCCCAGCCTGAAAGTGGTGGGGGATCTGCCGGGTCACTTTTACCCTATCTCGAAGCCTGCCCATGGCTTGTGTTCACCAGGAGCGGAGGCACCACTGAGCTGCCCTCATATGCTGGTGAGCATACGGGGTCACGTGGACTGTGGAGGCCATGTGGTCCAGCAGGCGGAGAAAGCGAGCGGAAAGCGAGCGGGTACCGACCGGCAGTGCTGCACCTCTACAGCTAATGCCCTGAGGTGTTATGTCCTCTCCGGAGGGAGGAAGGCCTTGGCCTAGAGAATATCCAGCTGAGCCCCTATGAACTCCAGGCACTGAGCCAGAAAGAGGTGGGACGGGGTAGTCGATGATAAATTCCAGATGCTGCAGGGCGTGGATGGTGTGCTCAATGGCGTGGTGTACCTCTGCACCTGTGCATACTCATGAGCCAGTCGTCCAGGTAGAGAAAGACGAAGGTCCCTTTGAGATGAAGATGGGCTGCAACTACCGCTAGACACTTGGTGAAGACCTTTGGCGATGATGCCAGACCAAAGGGTAGCACCCTGTACTGGAAGTGACCTCCCCCCACCACGAACCAGAGGTATTGTCTGTGATTGGGATGAAGCAGGATGTGTGTATAAACATCGTTCAGGTCTAAGGAGCATAGCCAGTCTCCCTGCTGGAGGCAAGGCAGCAGTTTTCCAAGGGAGAGTATCTTGAACTTCTCTCTCACTAGAAATATGTTCAAGTCTCGCAGGTCTAGGATGGGCCTGAGGTCCCCTGTTCGTCTGGGAATGAGGAAATATATGGAGTAGAAGCCTTTGCCCCAGAGATGTTTGGGCACTGGCTCCACCGCCTGGTCTGGGAGGAGGCCTGCGAGCTCGGTGAGGAGCAGAGTGTGATGAAGGAGAGGCCTTACGGATTCTCCTGAGAAGAATGAGGGTGGCATCTGTTGCAGGTGGAGGAGATATCACTCCTTGATTACTTACAGCACACAGGAATCAATGGTGATGGAGGACCATCCATGGGCAAACAGGGCCAGTACTCCCCCTGTGGGCTGCTGAGGGCCTCCTGGGGGGGAGGAAGCCATAACCAAGGAGTCAAAAACTCCCCCCAGGCTGGGCAGGGGCAGGGGCTGTGCCTGGGTGTTAGGCTTGCGGGGCCATGCCCTTGCCCCTTGGACTGTTGTCCCTGCTGTGGGGCAGAGGCGGCCTGGTACTGTGGGGCAATACCAAACATCCCCTTTTTCTCAGGAAGAAAGGCTTCTTCTCTGGGGCTTTCTTATGGGGGTGCACCAAGGTCTTCTTAGAAAGTCTGGTCCTGGTCTGCAGCCTTGTCCGACATGCGTTTTCCACAAAGGTTCTCTCCAGTGCAAGGGACATCGATGAGTTTGTTCTGGACCCATTGCTCAAGGTCAGATGATTGCAGCCATGCTTGGCATCAGGCCTTGATGTCCACAGCGGCCACTCTGGCTGAGGATTCAAAGCCATTGTGTGTTGCTCGAGACAGGAATTTCGAGCACTCCTTGACTGCCAAGGTCAGTGACTTGAGCTGCTGAAGAGGTTCCCCATTAAGGCCTGCAGAGAAACCAGCGAGCTCCCTCGCCAGTTCCTTGAGGTACATACCAATGTACAACTGGTAGGATTGGACTTGTTAAACCAGTATTGAGCCCTGGTAGCATTTTCAGCTGACAGCATCCAAGGTCTGGGCCACCCTACCCGGGGGGCGGGGGGGGCAACAAGGAATGAGTCTTTTGGCTCTGGAATCGACACATGGCCGACTCGACAACCATAAAATTGTGAGGGAGCTGGGTTTTTTGGTTTGACGTCCAAAGGCATCAAGTGCTTTAGACGCACGACCTGGCGGATAAGAAGAATGCTTCTTCTTGCTTCTTACCTTCCTCATTGCTGATTCCACTACAATGGAATGATGTGGAAGTGGTTTTTTTGAAACCCTGAAGAGGGAGGCACCTGATACAGAACATTAGTGGCTGTAGAAGGCGAAGGAACCTTTAAAGGTGATTCCCACATCCTCAGAAGAAGATCCTGCAAAGAATGATGTAAAGGAAGCATTATATTTTCCTTTTCTGCAGGATCTTGGTTAAGATTAGAGCCAGGAATAGGAATGGCAAGAAAGGTTGCCATGTCAAGGAGAAATTTCTGAAAAGAAGGATCTCCAATGGGAACTATTCCTGGGTAAGCTGAGGTTGAAGCAGCAGCTTGAGCACCAGAAGACATACTTGACTGGTGCAGAAAAAGAATCCTGCTAGATGGACAGTGATACTGATAGTTCTGATTTGAGGCAGTTAGTACCGCATCGTCAGTGCCTGGTATCGATTCCAAGCTAGGCATAGAAAGGATCGAAGGCACTGATGGAACTGCAGGAATCGACATCGATACCGGTATCGGAGACGGTAATGTCATCGAAGCAGTAATCGGGGGCTGCTGAAGCGGTACCGAGGTAGCCAGAGAGGCTTGGTAAATATCCTCGGTACTGCGTAGTCGGAAACGATAGGGGTCGGTTCCGAAACGCGTCGGTACCAAATCATCTAGACTGGGTATCGATTCCAGACTCGGCATCGAAGGGAGCGAGTCTATCGATGCATGTCTAGAAGGTACCGACGTCGGTGGTGGTATCGGCGATGCCGATACAATAAAGTCAATCGGTGTCGTATCGATCGGTTCCGAAGTACCGAGGACGTCCGATGATGAGTCCTGATGAAGAGTGAAACACTCGACACCGGTGCCGATGCCGGGGTATCGGTACCGCTCGAAGCCGATACCAACCCCGAACATGACGAAGATACAGGAAAGTCAATCTGGGTCGTATCGATCGGTCCTGAAGGTACCAAGGACACCAGATGACGATCCCTGGTGAAGAGTGGAACACTCGACACCGGTGCCAATGCTGGGGTATCGGTACCGCTCGAAGCCGATACCAGCCCCGAACATGGCAGGGATATAGGAAAGTCAGTCTGGGTTGTATCGATCAGCTCCGAAGGTACCGAGGACACCAGATGACGATCCCTGGTGAAGAGTGGAACACTCGACACCGGTGCCGATGCAGGGGTATCGGTACCGCTCGAAGCGGATACCACCCCCAAGCATGGCTCAGGTATATTCTGTGAGGGGTGAGCCCCAGGAACAACCTGAAACCCCGTAAATGCTTTGGAGCCCGAAGACTCCCACCGGGGTTTTATTGCCAATGAGGTCTTGAGGGCAAGGCCGGAGCCGTCATCATGCTTGGCATGAGACTTACCACTCAAGGATTGGCTAATCTTAACAGACTGTTTGTGGGTTACCTGATCCTGGAGAGAAGAATAAACCGGTGTCCTCACTTCAGGAGGAAAAACGGCATCGAGGGAAACTCGAAAAAGGGAAGTTCTTCTCCCAACACTACAGCCTGATGGTTCAGGAGAAAAAGGGTCAGGACCCAAATAGGTTAGACACCAAGCATTGGAGTCTAAAAAGAAAACCATGTTTCCACAGTGAAGACACTTCTTAGGGGGAATAAGGCTCCATGTTGGAGAGGCCTGGTAGGCCCAAAAGTTAAGACAAAAACTGAGGAGAAAAAATCCCTCTAATTTTTAGAAAAAGAAAAGAATAAAGCACCGGCAGTACCGGTATCGGCGGGAAAAACAGCCGCGAGACCACAAGAAAACAAGTAAATAAGGATTTTTAAAGAAAAAGGTTTCTGCGGTGACAGGAGGACGTCCTGTCGGCTCCGCGGAAAAACGAAAACTGAGGAGAGGCAGTGGGAAAGGCGGGAAGTCAGCGCGCAGGCGCGAGGGATGCTCCCAAAAGCTTTCTGATTGGATGCTGGGGAGCATTCCCATGCAGGCTCCGTCGGTACCGACGTACCCATATGTGAAGACTCATTCCTGCTTGTTCCTGGAGATATTCCAGATGCTGCAGGGTGTGGATGGTGCAATCAATGGCGTGGTGTACCTCTGCACCTGTGCATACCCTTATGAGCCAGTCATCCAGGTAGAGAAAGACGAAGGTCCCTTTGAGATGAAGATGGGCTGCAACTACCGCTAGGCACTTGGTGAAGACCTTTAGCGATGATGCCAGACCAAAGGGTAGCACCCTGTACTGGAAGTGACCTCCCCCCACCACGAACCTGAGGTATTGTCTGTGGGTTGGGATGAAGCAGGATGTGTGTATAAACATCGTTCAGGTCTAAGGAGCATAGCCAGTCTCCCTGCTGGAGGCAAGGCAGCAGTTTTCCAAGGAAGAGTATCTTGAACTTCTCTCTCACTAGAAATATGTTCAAGTCTCGCAGGTCTAGGATGGGCCTGAGGTCCCCTGTTCGTCTGGGAATGAGGAAATATATGGAGTAGAAGCCTTTGCCCCAGAGATGTTTGGGCACTGGCTCCACCGCCTGGTCTGGGAGGAGGCCTGCGAGCTCGGTGAGGAGCAGAGTGTGATGAAGGAGAGGCCTTACGGATTCTCCTGAGAAGAATGAGGGTGGCATCTGTTGCAGGTGGAGGAGATATCACTCCTTGATTACTTACAGCACACAGGAATCAGTGGTGATGGAGGACCATCCATGGGCAAACAGGGCCAGTACTCCCCCTGTGGGCTGCTGAGGGCCTCCTGGGGGGGAGGAAGCCATAACCAAGGAGTCAAAAACTCCCCCCAGGCTGGGCAGGGGCAGGGGCTGTGCCTGGGTGATAGGCTTGCGGGGCCATGCCCTTGCCCCTTGGACTGTTGTCCCTGCTGTGGGGCAGAGGCGGCCTGGTACTGTGGGGCAATACCAAACATCCCCTTTTTCTCAGGAAGAAAGGCTTCTTCTCTGGGGCTTTCTTATGGGAGTGCACCAAGGTTTTCTTAGAAAGTCTGGTCCTGGTCTGCAGCCTTGTCCGACATGCGTTTTCCACAAAGGTTCTCTCCAGTGCAAGGGACATCGATGAGTTTGTTCTGGACCCATTGCTCAAGGTCAGATGATTGCAGCCATGCTTGGCATCAGGCCTTGATGTCCACAGCGGCCACTCTGGCTGAGGATTCAAAGCCATTGTGTGTTGCTCGAGACAGGAATTTCGAGCACTCCTCGACTGCCAAGGTCAGTGACTTGAACTGCTGAAGAGGTTCCCCATTAAGGCCTGCAGAGAAACCGGCGAGCTCCCTCGCCAGTTCCTTGAGGTACATACCAATGTACAACTGGTAGGATTGGACTTGGTAAACCAGTATTGAACCCTGGTAGCATTTTCAGCTGACAGCATCCAAGGTATGGGCCACCCTACCCGGGGGGGGGGGGGGGGGGCCACAAGGAATGAGTCTTTTGGCTCTGGAATCGACACATGGCCGACTCGACAACCATAAAATTGTGAGGGAGCTGGGTTTTTTGGAACCCTGGGCTTCGGCGGACTCGGTACATTGAGTCAAGTCTACTCACAATGGACACCGACAGCGGAGTTTCCCCACATACAGAGGCGGTGGCACTGGAGGATCAGAAGGACAGGCACAGTGAGGGCCTCCACTGGCAGGGCCTCATACTGGAGGAATACGTTCCTTTGTGTGGGGGTCCTCCTCCGCCTCAAACGTGAGTGCCTTTGCCATATCCTGCACAAAGTCAAGGAAGGCAACATCCTCAGGAGGGGAAAGTGTAGTTACTCACCAGTAAATGAAAATTACACTTACCTGGTAATTGTTGTTCCTTGAGGAACTCCAGTTCAGTCCTCCACCTCTGGGAAGTGTACCTCCTCCTGCAGCTTGGAGACTGGGCGTAGCCTGCTGGTCTCTCCCATCAGCCCCAGTGAACTATTGACAAAGCAGACTCAAAGGAGCAACACATAAGTAGCTATCATATGAATTTCAACTTTATACTCAACCTGAACGTATAACTCATAACTGATAACTAAACCGCCCCCCCCCCCCCTTCAGAAGGAAGGAGGCTGCTTCTTGCATTTTCCCACTCCCCCCCTGTGCCGAGCCAGAGAAAGGATAGAAAGAAATTGATAGAATGTTTAAGAGCAAACTCGACCCTATAAAGGTCTATATCCAGCGAGAGTCCTGCACGTCTCCCAACTGACGATCAACTGCTGAAGAATCTATCCCTGGGCGGGAGTGAGGACTGAACTGGAGTTCAAGGAACAATAATTACCAGGTAAGTGTAATTTTCATTTCCTCCAGTTCAGTCCTCCACCTCTGGGATGTAACAGAGCAGTAATCATTGGGAGGGGACCTTTCCATCCGGATCGCAACACTGCCGACCCGAAACAGGCATCGTTCGCTGCCAAAACATCCAGGCGGTAGTGTTTACTGAAAGTATGAAGAGACGACCAGGTAGCCGCTCTGCAAATTTCTACTGGTGGAACCAAACTGTGCTCCGCCCAGGATGTCGCTTGAGATCTAGTAGAGTGAGCCCATAAACCCACTGGCACTGGTCGCCCTTGCAAAATATATGCTGACGCAATTGCCTCTCTAATCCATCTGGAAATGGATGCTTTAGCCGCTGCCTCCCCTTTACGGGGACCTCTGAACAACAAGAACAGACGTTCCGACTTGCGTAAAGTTTCTGACACCTTTAAATACTGCCGCAGCACTCTCTTTATGTCTAAGCGGTGTAAGCTATGGTCTGATACATACCCATCCGCTGAACCTAGAGATGGAAGGGAAACCGATTGATTTAGGTGAAACGGAGAAACTACCTTTGGCAAAAAGGATGGCACTGGTCGCACCACCACCTTTTCTCTGGAAAACAACAAAAACGGCTCCCTACAACACCTGCAACTCCAAAATCCGCCTCGCAGAGCAGATGGCTACCAAAAACACTGTCTTTAAGGTTAAGTCCTTAATGCACGCCTGGCGTAACAGCTCAAAGGGTTCCTTAGCTAATGCCCCCAAAAACAAATTGAGATCCCACGGCGGAACCATTACTCTATGAGAGGGCCGCAGCTGGGACACCGCTTTAAGAAAAACGCAGCACATCTACGTGAGAACCCTGGGCCACTCCCTGGACATTGCCTCTATAGCAAGACAGGGCTCCTAATTGGACCCTTAAAGAACTGGCTGCAAGACCTTATCAAATCCATCCTGAAGGAAACTCAACACCAAGGGAACTGATACCGTGGCCGTGTGAACTTGTTGCCAGGAGCACCAGTCCTCAAAAATACGCCATATGCGCACATATGCGAGAGATGTGGACTTCTTTCTGGCTCGAAGTAAAGTCGCGATAACCGCTCCAGAATAACCTTTTCTCCTCAGCCTTGCTCTTTCAATGGCCAAACCGTAAGCGAGAACCGATCCACCTGAGGCATCCGCAACGGACCCTGAAGCAACAGATTCTCCGATATCGGTAACCTCCAAGGCTCCCCGTCAAGCAACCGAACTAGATCGGCATACCACGGGCGTCTCAGCCAGTCCAGAGCCACCAACAACACTCTTCCATGATGAGCTTCGATGCGCTGAACCACTCGCCCTATGAGAGCCCACAAGGGGAAGACAGAGGAGACCTGACGACGGCCATTGTTATATCAGGGCGTCAATCCCTTCCGACATCCTCTCTCCGCCTGCTGATGCAGTGACTCGTTTTCGCTGACTGGAACGTCGCCATGAGATCCATAATCGGCGGCCCCCATTTGCGGACAATTTTCGCAAACACGTCTGGATGCAGCTCCCATTCCCCGGCATCCACTCAGACCCTGCTGAGAAAATCTGTCATCACATTGTCCTTTCCTGCAATGTGCGCCGCCAAGATCGCCTGTAGATGATGTTCTACCCAAGCGAACAGTGCCCCTGCTTCCTCTTCCATGGCCACACTTCCTGTTCCGCCTTGTCGATTGATGTAGGCCACAGTCACGGAGTTGTCCGAAAGTACCCACACTGCTCAGCCCTTCACCGTGGCTTCGAACGTCTGTAGCACTAGAAGCACTGCTCGCAGCTCCAGCCAGCTGATTGACCATTCGCCCTCCTGGGTGGTCCAAGTCCCTTGCGCGAAGAGGTCTCCGCAAAGTGCTCCCCATCCGGCGAGACTCGCGTCTGTCAACAATGGGAGCCACTCTGGTTGTTCCAGGGGCATGCCCACCTTCAGAGATCCTGGATCCAACCACCACTGAAGCGACTGCCTGACCCGGAGAGGACAGGGAAGACGTTTGTTCAGCGAGTCTGTCTGGTGCGACCATCAGCGAAGCAGTGCTCTCTGCAATGGCCGCATATGAAATCTGGCCCATGGCACCACCTAAAGGGTCGCTGCCATTGTCCCCAGTACGCGAAGGTAACTCCACACTGAAGGTGCCGGGATGGACATGAACTGGCGCACTAGGTGTCAAAGGACTTGAGCCCAATGGCCCAGCAAGAACACCACTCCTCTCCGGGTGTCGAACCGTACCCCCAGATATTCGAGATCCTGGGACGGAACCAAGTGGCTCTTGGCCGAGTTGACCACCCAGCCGAGATTCTGAAAAACCTTCACCACCTTGTCTGTCACCTGTACGCTCTTGGCCTTGGATTTTGCTCAAATCAACCAATCGTCGAGATAAGGATGAACTAGAATGCCTTCCTTTCGCAACGCCGCCACCCCCACCACCACCACCACCACCATGATCTTGGTTAAAGTGCGCGGAGCCGTCGCCAGACCGAAGGGCAATGCTTGAAACTGGTAATGTCCACAGGGAAGAGCAAATCTCAGGAACTTTTGATGGGTCACTCTGATTGGGATGTGTAAGTACACTTCCCTCCGTAAGATCGGGGGAAGTCAGGTACTCTCCTTGGCGAACTGTCACAATGACCGACCGACAACGTTTCCATCCTGAAATGCGGAACGCGAAGGCAACGGTTCACCCTTTTTAGATCCAATATAGGCCGAAGAGACCCGTCTTTCTTTGGCACCACGAAATAAATGGAGTAGCGACCTACATCGTAATCTGCTGCTGGGACCTGTGCAACTGCTCCCATTTGCAAGAGCCGATCTAACGTACGGCGGACCGCTAGTGTTTTCTGTTGGCCTCTGCAGGGTGACATTACGAACGAGGCCAGTACCAGACATGCCAATTCCAGCACATAACCTTCAAGAATTATCTTCAACACCCACTGGTCGGACGTTATTTGGGCCCAGGAAGGAAGAAACTCCCGAAGCTGCCCTCCAATCAGTTGGCTTCCTACCTGAACCTGCCTAATTTCATTGCGACTTTCTACTTGACGTTGCAGAGGTCGCTGCAAAACCTCTACCTGCTCCATGAAACCCCCAAAACCCCTGGGCTCGAGAAGCAAATCTTCCCATTTGGAAACCACCCAAACGAGAAGTACGAAATCTCCTAAAATCTCTAAACTGTCCCCGCAAGGCCGGGAGGGACTTCCTTTGCTTAGGCTTATCCTCCGTGAGTCTTCCGCCCTTGGACTCTCCCAAATCCTTAACCAACCAGTTTGTCTAGATCTTCTCCAAACAACTTCCCTTTAAAAGGAAGCTTACTGAGGCACAATGTCGAAGAGCCGTCGGCTGCCCAATTTCTTAACCATAGAGATCTCCGGGCAGCTACCAACAAAGCCATACTATATGCTAATGCTCTCATCAAATCGTAGTGTACATCTGCCAAATACACCGACCCAGACTCGAGCCTCGTCAGCTCCACCAAACTCTCGTGCTCTAGTTGACTAGACTGCCTTAAGCGTTGGGACCATCGAAGACATGCTCTCGCCACCCAGGCCCCACAGATGGAAGCTTGCAAGGATAAAGCGTTAGCCTCAAATGTCTGCTTCAATAATCCATCCACTTTCCTGTCCTGCACATCTTTTAAGGCCACGCTACCTTCTACCGGGATAGTAGTCTTCTTTGTAACCGTTGACACTGCCGCATCAATCCGTGGTGAGCGAAACTTTCCCTTGTCCTTGTCCGCCAAGGAATAGAGCCTGTTCACTGTCCTGACTCCTCTTAGTCCTGCTTCTGGCTGATCCCACTCATCCTGGATCATCCAGTCTACCACCCGGTGAACGGGAAACACTACCTGAGCTTGTCTCACTGCTTGAATGAGAGGATCCTCTACATCCTCTTCTTCTGCTGGCTGCGCCATAGCGAGATAGAGCGTTTGAAGGGATTCCATGATGAGTGTCGTAAGTTCGTCCTTCCGGAATACCCGAATGATTTTCGTCTGGTCCTCAGACTCGGCTATTTCCCCTTCTTCCAGTTCCTCCATACCTGATTCGAGTTCCAACTCGGCCTCATCTGACTCTTGCCACTCCATATCTGGAAGAGAAAGGTCAAGAGGACGTGCCCTCTTTGGACGCCTTGGGGAAATACTACCAACCTCTCCTATCCTGGGTTGCTGCATAGAAGACCTAAGCGGCAAGGACTCAGGTATCTTTCCCTGCCGCCTTAAACAGAATGCCTGATGCATTATTAAAACAAAGTCCAGAGAGAAATCTCCGAGACGCGATCCCGACGCTATGGCCGGTAGCGCACTTGATGGCTCCACTGGGATTTCCGGGCAGGGCAGTGGCACGGCGCCCATCAGAGACTCTCCTCCGGCACTCGCCAGTGGGTCCTGGGAATTTTCAAGCACTTTACCTTCCATCTGTTGCTCCACGCTGGTAGAAACAGTAGCACAGCCCCTCCAGATTCCGGTGTCAGTGACAGTGCCTCTGCAGGTGCCGCAGACAACACACTGTCGGCGTGATGACATGAGCTATGCACTCTAGCACTTCCTTGCCAGGACAGAACATGCTGCTGCTGCGCCCCCCCCCCCTTTCTTTTTTGTTCAAGCTGAGGGGAGTGAGAAACAAACCAAAAATTACTTCCATAAGGGGACCACCCCTAAAAAGACCCAGTAACTCCCCAAAATGACAGGGGCGAAAGAATTAAAAGAAATTGAAAGAATTGAATCAGGGCCGTGCCATGCTGCTTCCTCCCAAGTGCGGGCTGCCACAACAAAACACCACGCGACTTTGACCGCGTGACAAAAATGGCCGCAAACGCTGTCGGGCCTGTTCGGTGCCAAAACACCTGAACAAGCATTCCCAGGCTGAACGTCCCCCTATGCGGTTACCAAAGTCCTCCCTGCGCCGCCAGGACCCCAAGGAAAAAAAAAAAGAGTCTTACCGCTCGGAAGTACAGCTCTGCAAGCAGCGACATCGCTTAGCCCTGCCGCAAGCGACGTCCGCAGCGAGAACTGCTCTGCCGGAGAAAATCGCCAACTTGGCTCCCCGCGGTGCTCCGGAACCGGACAGCACCACGGACTGCGAGAGTGTTTTCGCCCTGCGGGACTCTCCACCGTACAGCCTAGGGGGAGAGATCCTGTGAGCTGATCTGTCCCGGTAAAAAAGAGGGAGAAGGAAAGAAGCTCAGACTGAGGCCGGCGTCTTTTTTTTTTTTTTTAAAGTGATAGTTCCCAGGAAACCAAGTAAAGAAGTTAAAGGGACCAAAGCAAACTTTGTAAAAAACTAAACCCTAACTAACGGCTCCTTATCTGTTCCTCAAGTGAGCCCAGCACCTAGGCTCACTACGTCCTCCAGCTGCATGGAGACTGGACACACTGGGGCTGATGGGAGAGACCAGAAGGCTACATCCAGTGATGTCACGATTCTGACATGCCCAGTCTCCAAGCTGCAGGAGGAGGTACACTACCCAGAGGTGGAGGACTGAACTGGAGGGACGATAAGGAACAAGTGTTCTCCAGGGATAGCAGGAATCAGTCCTCACATATGGGTAACATCGGCGCCGACAGAACCCATGGAAGCATCTGCCTAGCTTTCCAAGAAAGCCTTTGGGAGATGCCACCACATATGTGTGGTCCTCTTCCTGCCCAAGGGTGTCATCTTGGTCAGTCAGATGACATAGCTAGAAGGCATAAAAATAAGATAAAGGAGACATCTCCAAGGGGAGCAGGGAGGGTTGTGAGGACTGAATCTTGCTGTCCCTGGAGAATACCTGTTAAGGTGAATAACTACGCTTTCTCCAGGAACAAGCAGGAAGTCAGTCCTCACATTTGGGACTCCCTAGCTCCAGGCTGCTGGAAACCAAACCACGATAGCATCAGCGATGACTGACAGGGTAGCCACGAATTGCAGAAAATGAGTCCCCGATTGAGAGACTCTGCAAGACCCAAGTGTCCCAGTGCCCATCACTCCGGAAGCGTGAACACAAAAGGGTTGGAAGGTGGAGTTGCCTACACCCCGAATAAATTACAGAGTACCGCCTGGCCAAAGGCACTGTCCCAATAGGACTCGCTCTCCAGGCAGTAGTGAGCTGCGAACATATGAATTGAAGAACATGTGACGGCCTTGCAGATCTCCATCACCGGCACTAAGTGCAGGATCACCACTGAAATGGACATCGCTCGTACAAAATATGCTATGATCCGGTGCTCCAGGGAGAGTCCAGCCTGCTCATAGGTAAGGGAAATGCAGTCAGCCACCCAAGTGGACAGAGTTCATTTAGTCACCGGGACCACCGCCTCCTGGCAGAGTTGGGAAGCTTTGCGGTGGCCCTCAGTCCACTGAAGGTAGAAGGACAGGGCTTTTTTACAATCGAAAGTATGGAGTATGGTCTCCTCCCAACCGGCATGAGGCCGTGGGGAAGAAGGTGGGGAGAACTACTTCCTCATTGAGGTGGAAAGGGGATTTCATCTTTGGGAAGAATTTGGGGTGCACTACTCTGTTCTTGTAGAACTGTGTATAAGGTTGCTCTGCCACCAGAGCTTGGAGTTCGCTTACTCTGTGAACAGATGGGAGAGCCACCAGGAAGTTACCCTTCCAGGAGAGATCTCACAGGTGGCAAGTGGCCAGAGGCTCAAACAGCGGTCTAGTGAGCTGTGAAAGCACCACGTTGAGGTCCCACTCCGCCGCCAGGGGGCAGACAGGGGTTTAGAAAGAAAGAGGCCCTGGAGAAAGAGAGAGATCAGGGGCTGAACAGAGAGGGATTTTCCCTCAGTGGGATGGTGGTGTGCCACAATTGCGCTTAGGTGCACTCTGTGTTGGACTTCAGTCCGGCCTGCGACAAATGGAGCAGGTACTGGAGCATCACTTGCACAGTGCAGGATAAGGGGTTCTCCAGCCTCTCTACGCACCACAATGAGAACCGGCGCTACTTAAAGGCATACGCTTGTCTTGTGGAGGGCTTGTGGGAGGCCAACAAGACCTCCTCTACCTCTCACGGGAGGTTAAAAGGGAGCCAGAGCTACCCTTTCAGCAGATATGCAGTTAATATCAAGGACCCCAAGTTGGATTGTAGGAGGGAGCCGCCTTCCTGAGACAGAAGGTCCAGTGCACAGCCCAGCAGGACCAAGTGTGCTGCCGACAACTCAAACAGTAGTGGGATCCAGGGCTGCCTGGGCCATCTGGGGACGATAAATATGCCCCCTCGTGTTGGATCTTGAAGAGGGTCCTGGCGACCAGTGGGGTCAGCGAGAAGACGTAGAGGCAGCCTTCCGTCCACGGGATTAGAAATCATCTGCCACTACTCTCAATGGGTGTAGTTGCCGTGAGCGAAAGCGGACAGCTGCGTGTTGCCCGGGGTGGCAAAGAGGTCTCATCAGAGGCATCTCCCAGAGATGGAAGAGCCAAGAGGCTACTCTGGAGTTGACGCCACTCGTGTGGCTGAAGAACTCTGCTCAGCCCGTCTGCCAGGGCATTGTTCTGGCCTGGGAGGTAGACTACCTGGAGGAGCATGCCGTTGCGAGTCGCATAGGAGCAGAGGGAATAGGACCCCATGCTCCCTTGCTTGTTGATATATAACACTGCGACCTGGTTGTCCTTCTGGACCAGTACTGTCTGGTGCCACAACCGATGGCGGAAAGCCCAAAGAGCCAGGAAGATTACCCTGAGTTCCAGGAGATTGATTTGTAGCTAGGATTCCACCTGGGACCAGCAGCCCTCTGTGTGGACATTCTCACAATGGGCTCCCCACTCAAGGACTGAGGCGTCCAAGGTCAGGACTCTCTGTGGGGGGGTGGGGGGGATGTCAGGACTCTCTGTGGGGGGTGGTCTGGAAGGGCATCCCAGCCTGGAGGTAGCAGGAGCTCTGCCACCAATCAAGGGACTTCGCTATCTGGCGGGTTACTCTGACCCTGTCCCATAGACTGCTGGTAGCTTGGGTCCACTGAGAGTATAGGCACTTCTGAGTTGCCCACATGTGTAAACGGGCACGTGGGGGTCACGTGGACCATGGAGACCATGTGGCCCAGCAGGCAGAGGACGAGGCAGGCAGGAACAGATTGCCAGCGCTGCACTTGAGCTGCTAGCTCCTTAAGACGCTCTGTCCTCTCTCAAGGGAGAAAGACCTTGGTCTGCTGAGAGTCCAGCTGAGTCCCTATGAACTCCAGGATTTGAGCTCGGGTCAGGTGAGACTTGGGGTGGTTGATGACGAACCCCAGATGCTGTAGTGAGAGGGTAGCACGCCCTGTGGCCTGGTAAGCCTCTATGGCCGAGCTGCCTCTTAAAAGCCAGTCATCCAGATAGGGGAAGAATAAGCCCCATTGTAGACGGAGGTGGGTTGCAACCACTGCTAGGCATTTTGTGAACATCCCTGGTGAGGAGGCCAGTCCAAAGGGCAGCACCCTGTACTGGTAGTGCCCTCCTCCCACCACGAACCTTAGGTACTGCCTGTGGGAGGAATGGATTAGGATGTGTGTATAGACATCAAAAGCAACAAAAAGCTGTGAAGCTTTCCTGTGCTGCCTAGTTCTCTGTAGATAAAAGGCCAAGGCATGTTTGCAATCCAGAGTTTGAAGGCTTTTTTCTGCACTAGAGGAATGACGTCTAGGGAAGAAAACAGGAAGGTAAACTGACTGGTTTAAATGAAAAGGCAAAACCACCTTTGGCATAAAGTGAGGGCGAGTCCTAAGGACTACTTTATCATGGAGAAACCGTGTATAAGGAGGGTCAGCCACTAAAGCCTGGAGCTCAATGATGGGTCTTGCAGAAGGGAGGGCAATTAGGAAGGTGACGTTCCAAGAAAGCAACTTCAGAGACGTAGTGGCTAGGGGTTCGAAGGGTGGCTTCATAAACTGTCCAAGGACAACATTGAGGTCCCATGCCACTGGTGGTGGCCTACTGGGAAGCTTAGTTAAGAGCAGGCCCCTCATGAAGCATGCTACAAGTGGCTGAGAGGAGACAGGTTGTCCATCTAAGGGCATGTGAGATGCCGCAATGGCACTTAGGTGAACCCTTACCGAATTGGTTTTGAGTCCAGAGGACGAGAGGTGGAGGAGATACTCAAGTAACGCTTCCACGGGAACGGAAAAAGGATTAAGATCCCTTTTTGAACACCAGATTGAAAACCTTTGCCACTTGAAGGCGTAACAACGCCTTGTGGAAGTTTTCCTTTAAGCCAATAGGATATCTCTAACCTGTTGAGAGAGGTTGATGTCCCCGAGTTCTAAGCTCTCAGCAGCCATGCTGTCAGATGTAAGAACTGCGGGTTTGGATGCAGCAGCATCCCATTCTCCTGTGATAAGAGATCCGGAGCACATCCCAAATCTAGAGGTTTGGCTTGAGAGACATAGAAGTAGTGGATACCATGGTTGTCGTGGCCAACGCGGGGCTATGAGGATCATGTAGCCCCCACCTCTCTGGAGTTTGAAGAGTCTTGAAGATAAGGGGAATGGGAGGGTAGGCATATAGGAAGTCCTGACTCCAGTGGAGGTGGAAAGCATCCATCGCTTGACTGTTCTGAGCAGGTGTTCTGGAGCAGAAGAGGGGAAGTTTGGCATTCTGAGGACTTGCAAACAGGTCTATATCTGGGGTTCACCAGATTTGAAAAATTCGAGCAATCTGGTCCGCATGGAGAGACCACTCATGATGCAGTAGTACCCGACTGAGTTTGTCTGCCAGGAGATTTTGTTTGCCGGGGAGATATACTGCTAGTAGGTGGATCTGATAGCGTATGACAAAAGACCATAGATGTAGGGCTTCGTTGCACAACGCTTAAGAACCTGTTCCACTTTGCTTGTTCACACAGAACATGGCTACCTGATTGTCCGTCTGGATTAGAACTGTGTGGAAGTGAAGGTGGTCTTGGAACACCCTGAGAGCATTGTGGATGGCTCCGAGATCCAATAGATTTATGTGAAGTCATGCCTCTTGCTGAATCCAAAACCGAGTGGAGAAATTGTCCAGATGAGCTCCCCAACCCAATTTGGATGCATCTGCCGTCAGGGTAGATTGGTGTGGTGGCATCTGAAAAGGTGACCCTACAACAAGGTTTTCTGGTGATTGCCACCATTGGAGAGAGACAAAATGAGATGTGCAGAGATCATGATTCTATCCCCCAGATGACCTGATGCTTGAGTCCACTGCGAAGCCAGGGTCCATTGAGCTGCACGCATATGCAGATGAGCATAGGAAACCACATGTACAGTGGAAGCCATATGGACCAGTAGTTGAAGCATTTCTCGAGCAATTAGGAAAGATTTCATACATGCCTGAGAAGCTAGCTGAACGATTCGAGCACAGCAGGCCTGTGGTAGAAAAACCCTTGACTGCTGCATGTCTAGGAGAGCCCCTATGAACTCTAAGGTTTGAGAAGGGGCGAGTTGGGATTTTGGAAAATTTATTACAAATTCCAAGTGTTGAAGAACCTGCATTGTGCGGGAGAGAGCAGAGCTGGCCTCTAGAGCTGTTGTTGCTCGGATGAGCCAGTCGTCTAAGTAAGGGAAGACAAATATCCCTAGAGATCTTAGGCATGCCGCCACTACGGCCATGCATTTTGTAAAGACTCTTGGGGCAGAGGCCAGGCCGAAGGGTAGAACCTTTTAAGGTAATGTTTTCCTTGAAAGAGGAATCATAGAAACCTCCTGTGTTCTGCGTGAATAAGGATATGGGTATATGCATCCTTTAGATCTAGAGAACAAAGCCAGTCCTCACTCCGGAGATAAGGGAGAAGAGTTCTGAGAAAGATCATCTTGAATTTCTCTCGGAGCACATACTTGTTCAATTCTCTGAGGTCCAGAATGGGCTTGTATCCTTCTATCTTCTTTGGGATAAGGAAATAAGGGGAGTAGAAGCCCAGGCTTTGCTGAGAGAGTGGCACCTCCTCTATCGCACTCTGAGCGAGAAGGGTGGTAATCTCTTGAAACAAGGGAGTGGTGAGAGAAGGCCTACGGCTGAACTCTCTTGGAGTATATTTATTTATTTTATTTATTTATTTAACTTTTCTTATAATACCGCCTTTCATGATATCAAGCACAGTTACTTACCTGTAACAGGTGATCTCTGGGAACAGCAGGAATAAGTCTTCACATATGGGTACGACGGAGTCTGCGCGGGAACGCTTCCCAGCATCCAATCAAAGAGCTTTTGGAAGCATCCCACCATGCCTGCGTGCTGCCTTCCCGCCTTTCCAAACTGCCTCTCCTCAGTTAAGTTTTAAAGCTGAGACAAAGAGAGAGAGAGAGGACAGGAAAGATAGATAGAGATACAACTCCTGGGGAGGTGGGTGGGTTGTGAAGACTTATTCCTGCTGTTCCCAGAGATCACCTGTTACAGGTAAGTAACTGTGCTATCTCCAGGAACAAGCAGGAATGAGTCTTCACATATGGGGACTCCCAAGCTGAGATGCCTGGAGTCCGAGCATGTCATAGGTTGGAACATGCTATCCCCCACAACACCAGGCATCCTGAGGATGGAGGGTAGGAGTTGAAGAAAGAAGATGCTGTGGAACAGCTAACCTAGCACAGGACTGCAGGAAAGGGGTCCATGTGTGGATAATGATTGTTATCAATGATATTGCAAAGAATATTGCAATATGGACCTCCGCTAACAGGACTTCATAGAAGTATGGAGGTTCATGGATCTACTGGGAAGCCAGTAGAGGAACCGTGAAGAGGACCTCACTGAAAAGTGGAAGTAATAAACCTGCAGGAAAAAACAGAGGTCGTCAGAATCCTGAAAGGTAACAGGCACCCCTGGTGGGAAAAACTGGGGTAGTACAAAAACAGTGGGCCTTCAGCGAAAGCTGTATGGTAAAAACCAAACTCTTTTGGCAGCAGAGTAACTCACTCTTGGGAGCAAAAAGAGAAAGGCTAACCGATTTGGACAAACAGGCACAGTCCTTATGGGGAGAAAGGGTATGGGAACCCGTTGTATCCCAGGGTGAGGACAAATGCCTGAGGCGTTAAGCCTGTGATTAACTGAAGATCCACAATATCTCTCCTAACTGGGGTAAGCTAGGAGAGATATTAGGTACGGAGAGCTTCAGAGGTACCTAAACCCATTAGGTTATGGCATAAAAATTGTTGACTACCACAGGAGTGGTTGTGTGTGTAGAATCCCAAACCTGCTGAATAGCAGAGGTATGGGTAAAATCCCTCTGTCAGAAACAGATAGCTATATGAGCATAGACAGTGAGATAGATAAGTATGTGGAGACATATCTATCTATAATGAAATATCTCATCAGATACATATATATATACACATATATACATATACATACACATATACACATATATACATATATATATATACACATGAATAGACATATAAGAATATATCTATAGTGAGATATGGAAGGGCATAAAATACACACAAAGATAAATATGAATATGTAGGCCTAAATATGGGTGTCTGTAATTAAACAGACAGATATATGCCTACAGCATGGTATTCACATAGGACATGTGGAGAGGAAAGATTCATCTAATAACAAGGAGGTGCAACCTACTTGAGAAGATATATAGAGAATCTATTCCCCCTGGTTATGATCCGCAAGGATGCTAGCTAGGGAAATAATCAGGATGGTTATATGAAAACAGAGGATAATATCAAACTGTAGCCAGCAAGTCCTGAGTCGTCCAAGACTCTAGCATGGTAAGTAGACAGAAGACAGATAAGGATGAGGTACCATGTTGACCTGCTTAAGGGCAAAAAGTATCATGTGTTCTTACCATGAGGACGAGCTGCAAGGAGAAAGAGCATATCCCCGATTAGGAATGCTAGGACCAAAGCAGGGAATTGGCAACTCCTTAAGCCCTTAGGTAAGAGAAGGCCTATATCCTTTATGGCAAAAGGAGATAGTAAAATACACAAAAATAGACAAAATAGACAAAATGAAGTTGATACCAAATTAGCTTAGAGTATTGGTGACAATACTAATTTAACCTGTAAATAGTTACCCTGTGAATAGTTACCCCGGTTGTCCTATGTTTCTTTTCCTGTTCTATGTAAACTCAATGTTGCTTGTATGCATTGTAGTATGTTTTGTTCGATGTACACCGCACTGATTATAATAGCGCGGTATAGAAGAAATGTTAAATAAATAAATAAATAAATAAATAGTAAAAGAAGGGAGAACCTTCTAGTCATGGGAGATATGACTGAAAAGCCTTTTCCAACCATCTAAGATAGCTGTTGGAGAAAAAAAACCCATGCTCTCTAGCAAGGGTCCATAGTGGAAAGCTTCTCTGTAGAATTGCAGAGAGCATGATGCAGGAGAATGAGGAGATAGGACTGGCTGGTAGAGCCAGTATCTCAGTCCACTATGCTGCCAAATCCAGGAGAATGGAGATGGCAGAAATAGAAGACCAACGCAGAAGCTTGTAGTGGCATAATTTCCAAGATAGATGAAAAATACTGACTTGGAGCCACTACTAAGACCAGATAGAATGTTAGAGGAGGACAAATCTGGTTGTTTGTGGGCAAGAACCAGTGGACCAAACATTAAGGCTCCTGCATAGGCAGCTGCTAGCAAGACAGCAGAAAGGATATTACTGTTTAAAAACCAGAAAGAACAGACAGAACAGGAGTAGAAAACTCTGGACATGTCTGATAAGCTGCCTTAAAGTAAATTTGAAACAGGGGAGGAAACTCAGGGAGGAAAACTCCGCACTGGAAAGTGACAAACCTGGAGAGGCTGAAGAAAAACCCTCCAGTAAGTTTTCATGTAAAACAAACAATGTTTTGTTGACTGTTGTTAATTGCGAACCGCAGCTGATCTCTGGAAGCTGCGGTATATAAGTGCTTCTTAAATAAATAAATAAATAAATAAATAAATAAATTCCGCTCTTACAGTGGTAAGAGGGTGAAGAGAATAGAGCTGAAGAAGACTTACCAAGTAGTAAGTCTATAGAAAGGAAAAACACATGCTGGCACAGGAACTATCATTTGACAGTGGCCAGACCTCTTTCTCTGGCAGGAGAAGAGGAGAAACATGTGACTTATAGGCATGAACATTCTGACAGCTCAAAGAAAAAATGGATGTCTTTTGGAAAGAGATCCATGTGTAGGGGTTAGAATGAGTAATGGATCGCCTCTGTTGAGAAGAAGCAACTGTAGATTCTAACCCCAAGGGTCACAAGCATTTGATGATGACTGATCAGAAACCCTGCAGAGGCCGGGTTTGCTGAGCCTGGTGAGAGGTTGGATTCTTCATACCAGGACGATGGCTCCCCTGTAGGGGAACATCTGTATGATGGGCAAGTGAGGAATAAAACCTTCTTCTCCTGTGGGAAGAAAGTTTGGTAGGACATTTCCTACTCACTGGACAGAAGAAGGTGTAGAAGAACCCTTAAGAACAGGTAAATCAGTGGACAACTGAGTAACCTGACGTAAAGACTCCTTGTTGAAAAGATTTTCTCCAGTGCAAGGAGTATGTCCCAGTCGTCGTTGTTCCCACTTGGCCAAATCTGAAGCTTGGAGCCAGGCTCTATGTCGTGCCCCTATAGCTATAGCAGAAGTTCTGCTAACAGACTCAAAAGAGTCTAGGGAAGCACGAGAAAGAAACCAAGAGATATTCTGGATATGCTTAAGCAGAGAGGAATAGTCTGTACTCCTGGAAACTGGAAGGAAGGAAAGGAGTCAAAAGATGTAATTGCTTTGTGACCTCCTCAAGAGAAAGACTCATATAAAAAATATATGAGAGAATTCTTGCAGAAAGCATAGATGTCTGGAAGGTTTGACGTCCAAAGGCATCGTGAGTCTAAGACACTAGACCTGGCGGATAAGAAGAGTGCTTTTTCTTACTCTTTATCTGCCTCATTTCTGATTCCACTACTATGGAATGATGAGGAAGTTGAGTCTTTTGAAACCCTGGAGAGGGGGGCACCTGATATAAGAGATCAGTTGCTCTGGGAGGTGGGGGTACCCTTAAAGGTGTTTCCCACATTCCTAGAAGGAGATCCTGCAAGGAATGATGCAAAGGAAGCATTATGTTGTCCTTTGCTTTGGTAGAAACAGAGCCTGGTGCAGGATCCATGTCCTGGAATTGGAATGGCAAGGGATCTTGCTATATCCAGGAGGAAACTCTGAAAAGAGGGATCCCCAACAGAAATCTCTCTTGGACAGGTTAGATCTAAAGAACTAGCCTGAGCACCCACAGAGTTATCCAGATATAAAGAAATAGAAGATCCTGCAGGGTGCAGTGTGGAATGCTTAAGGGATGGTTGCTTGGACTGGTTGTCAGGAGCAGCAACCGTCCTTACCACATTGTCAATGCCAGGTATCGACTCCAAGCTTGGTACAGAATGGAGCGATGCTGTTGAAAAAAGCATGGTAGGAGTTTGCCACGATGCTACTGTGGATACCGGTATTGAAGTCAATACCAGTACCGATGTCGGAGTCGGGCTCGACAAAGACATCGGAGTAGTCATCGGTGACACTTCAATCGGTACCGAGGGAACCGAAGACCTCCGGCTGCTATCCTCGGTACGGAGCCACCGGTATCGATCGGTGTTGGTACCAAAATATATTGGTACCCAGTCTTCCAGACTAGAAATGGATTCCAGACTCGGCATCGAGGGCAAGGAGCCTGAGAAGCGAAGCATGGAAGGCACAGACTGTAAGGGTAATGAAGACATAGGTGCCGACTTCGGTACCGTGTCCGATACCGGTGAATGAAGGTCTACCAGTGGCAACTCAAGCGGCCTCAGTGGAACCGAGAGTTGCGGATCTGAGCCATCGGAACCGAGCCTTCAGTACAGCCGCGAGACGGTACCAAAGCGAGTCGGTACCCAGTCCTCCAAACTGGAGATCGATTCCAGACTCAGCATCGAAGGAAGCGAGGCTGTCGATGCACATCTGGAGGGTACCGACGTCGGTGGCAGTATCGGTGTTGGAACCAATAAGGGAAAGTCAATCTGGGACGTATCCATCAGTCCCGAAGGCACCGAGGAGGCCAGATAGCACAGTTACTTACCTGTAACAGGTGATCTCTGGGAACAGCAGGAATAGTCCTCACATATGGGTACGTCGGTACCGACGGAGCCTGCGCGGGAAAGCTCCCCAGCTTCCCAAAAGGAAAGCTTTTGGGGCTTCCCACAGCGCATGCGCGCTGCCTTCCCGCCTTCCTGACCAACTCTCCTCAGTTCGAGTTTAAAGCTGAGACAATAGAGAGAGGAAAGGAAGAGAAAGAGATACAACTCCTAGGGGAGGTGGGTGGGTTGTGAGAACTATTCCTGCTGTTCCCAGAGATCACCTGTTACAGGTAAGTAACTGTGCTATCTCCAGGAACAAGCAGGAATGAGTCCTCACATATGGGGACTCCCTAGCTGAGATGCCTGGGAGATCCCCTCCGTAGGTATTTCTTCTTCCGATGGATCTCAGGCATCCATTAAGGGAAGGTGGGCAGGAGTTGTTTAAGAATGGAACAGGTGTTTGAGGACAGCCTGACCAAATAAGGCATCCCGGCGGGAGTCCTTATCCAAGCAGTAATGGGCTGTGAAGGTATGAACCGAGGCCCAGGTGGCTGCTCGACAGATCTGATCTATGGATACAGAGTGAAGATGAGCCATAGAGGTGGCCATGGCTCTCACATTGTGAGCTGTGACATGGCCCTCCAGAGAAATGTTTTTACTCTGGTAAGCAAACGAAATACACTGAGCAATCCAATTGGAAAGTGTTTGTTTTGAGACTGGAAGTCCCAAATGAGAAGGATCGAAAGCAACAAAAAGTTGGGAAGACTTGCGATGTGGCTGAGTCCTATGGAGGTAAAAGGCAAGAGCTCTTTTACAATCTAGAGTATGAAGGTTCCGCTCTGCACTGGATGCATGAGGAGCTGGAAAGAAGACAGGTAGGTATACTTCTTGATTAAGATGAAAAGGTGAAACCACTTTAGGCATAAAGTGTGGATTTGTCCTAAGGACTACCTTATCATGATGGAACCTTGTGTAGGGTGGATTCGCCACTAAGGCTTGCAGCTCACTGATGCGACGAGCTGAAGTGACTGCAATGAGGAAAATAACCTTCCAGGAAAGAAATTTCAAGGAGGTAGTGGCTAAGGGTTCAAAAGGTAGCTTCATAAGTTGACCAAGAACCAAGTTTAAGTCCCATGCCACCGGAGGAGGCCTAATGGGAGGTTTAGTTAAAGTTAGGCCTCTCATGAATCTTGCAATAAGAGGATGAGAGGAAATAGATTGTCCATTGAGAGGCTTGAGGGATGCTGCAATAGCACTCAAATGGATCCTTACTGAATTCGTTTTAAGGCCTGCATTGGAGAGATGCAGGAGATATTCCAATAGAGAATTGATAGGAAGAGCAAAAGGATCAAGATCCTTTTGAGCACACCAAATGGAAAATCTCTTCCATTTTAAAGCATAAGAACGCCTTGTGGAAGGTTTTCTGGAAGCATGGAGGATATCTTTCACTTGTTGAGAGACATTTAAGTCTTGAAGGTCTAGGCCTTCAGTAACCATGCTCTGAGGTGGAGGGACTTGGGGTTTGGGTGCCACAAAGTCCCCTCCTCCTGAGACAGAAGGTCTGGAGCAGCTCCCAGGTCTAGGGAGGGACCCTGGGAGAGATGCAGACGTTGAGGGAACCACACTTGGCGTGGCCAGCGTGGAGCTATGAGGATCATAGATCCGTGATCCCTCTGCAGTTTGAACAGAATCTTGGGAATCAAAGGAATGGGTGGAAAGGCATATAGGAGGCCCTGACCCCAATGAAGGAGGAAGGCATCCCTGGCCTGAACCCCCTGACACGGAGTTCTGGAACAGAACCAGGGAAGTTTGGCATTCCACGGACTTGCAAAGAGGTCTATGTCCGGGGTTCCCCATTTCTGAAAGATTCTGAGTACCTGATCCATGTGCAGGGACCACTCGTGTGGAAGCAGAACTCGGCTGAGTCTGTCTGCCCAAGAGTTTTGAATTCCTGGGAGATATACTGCCAGGAGATGGATTTGATGCTCTCTGGCGAAGGCCCACAGTCTGAGAGCTTCGTTGCAAAGCGACAGAGAGCCAGTCCCTCCTTGTTTGTTTACGTAGAACATGGCTACTTGATTGTCGGTATGAACAAGCACTGTCATGTTGTAGAGGAGGGTATGAAAGACCTTGAGAGCAAGAAAAATTGCTCGAAGCTCCAGAAGGTTGATATGAAGGGCAGTCTCCTGCGGAGACCAAAGGATTGAGTGGAGAGGTCTTGAAGATGAGCTCCCCAGCCTGTCTGGGAGGCATCTGTAGTGAGGGTTGCCTGGGGTGGTAGCGGTTGGAAGGGGGACCCCAGCAACAGGTTATGAATGGACATCCACCACTGGAGAAACCCAAAGAGACGTTTGGAGGTTTCTATTTGGTCGGAGAGAGCTCCTGATGCTTGGGTCCACTGAGTGGACAGAGTCCATTGAGCTGCTCTCATATGCAGGCGAGCATAAGGCACCACATGAACTGTGGAGGCCATGTGGCCTAGCAATTGTAACATCTCTCGGGCAGTCAAGTGAGTTCTGGACTGAATCTGAGAGGCCAGGTGCACTAGCCGGTGGCAACGTGCCTGGGGAAGATAGGCCCTTGCTGTGGTGGTATCTAACCAGGCCCCTATGAATTCTAGGGATTGAGTAGGGGTGAGTTGAGACTTTAGCAGATTGACGACAAGTCCCAGATACTGCAGAATGCAGATGGTGTGGTCCAGGGAAGTCTGAGCCTGAGACTGAGATGGAGCTCGGATGAGCCAGTCGTCTAGGTATGGGAAGACAAAGATTCCCTGAGTGCGTAGAAATGCAGCCACTACAGACATGCATTTTGTGAACACTCTTGGAGCAGAGGCTAGACCGAAGGGGAGTACTCTGTACTGGAAATGTTTTCCCTGGAACAGAAATCGAAGGAATTTTCTGTGGGATGGGTGGATGAGTATATGTGTGTACGCATCCTTTAGGTCTAGAGAACAAAGCCAGTCCTGACTCTGAAGGTAAGGAAGGAGAATACCCAGAGAGAGCATTTTGAATTTTCCCTTGCACAGGAATTTGTTTAATTCTCTCAGATCTAGGAGGGGTCTGTGTCCTCCTGTTTTCTTTGGTATCAGAAAATAGGGGGAGTAGAACCCTGAGCCCTGTTGGAGGAGGGGAGCCTGTTCTATTGCCCCTTGGGCAAGCAGGGTATTCACCTCCTGATCCAACAGGTGTAGGAGAGATGGGGGAGAGATGAAATGTCTCACCCTGGGATAGATAGGAAGGCTGGAAAAATGCAGTTTGTATCCCTCTCTGATGATAGAGAGGGTCCACTGCTCTGATGTAATCTGTTCCCATCTGGGAGCAAAATGAGTCAGCCTTCCTGGAATGGTGAGAGGCTCTGGTTGCTGCAGAGCCAGAAAGGGTATGTTCTCTAGAGGTAAGTCAAAAACCCTGAGGGGGTTGGGACTGTTGAAGCATAGCAGCTCCTGCAGGCTTTGTTCTGGCCCGTTTAGTCTGCTGTCGCTTAGGAACAAAGCGAACTTGAGCGGATGACTGGACAGCATTGGAACCAAATCTAGGCTTTTTGTAGAAAGACTTCTTAAAAGACTTCTTTTTGGCAGGGAGTGAAGTAGACTTAGAGAGTCTATCCAAAGCAGCATTCTCTGCATCCATTTGAATGGCTTTGACTTGCCACTCTTTGCCAAAGAGATTTTCACCTGTACAAGGTAAATTGGCTAGGCCATCTTGCACCCAGGATTCCAGGTCAGAGGCCTGGAGCCAAGCAATTCGACGAGCAGCTATGGCTATGCCAGATGCTCTACTAGCACCCTCAAAAGAGTCAAAGGCAGCCCTATTGGAGAACTTTGACACATCTTGGATATGCTTTAACAGAAGCAGGAACTCCTCTTTTCTATCCTCTGGAATAAAGGGGAGAAAATCTTGTACTTTAAGAGCAAGCTCCTTTAGAAACATGCCCATATAGAGGCTGTAGGAGTTGATTCTGGCAATAAGCATACTAGCCTGAAAGATTTTCCTGCCAAAAGCATCCAAAGTTCTACATTCTCTTCCTGGAGGGGTAGAAGAGTGCCTTTTGGTACTCTTAATCTTTTTCATAGCAGACTTCACCACAATAGAATGGTGAGGAAGCTGGGTTTTTTGAAAACCAGGAAAAGGAGGGACCCGATACATGGTATCCAACCGACGAGAAAGTGTTGATAGTGTAAGAGGAGCCTCCCATAAATCCATCATATGTTCTTGGAGAATATTATGAATGGGTAAGGTGACTGCCTCTTTGGGAACCTTAGAGTATCCTAAAATGTCTAATTTTTGAGCTCTAGGTTCCTTTTCAGAGGATACTGTAATGGAAAGTCCCTTGGCAACTTCCAAGATGAAGTCCTGAAAGGACAAGTCCTCTGGAGGAGACATTCTTCTCTTTGGGGAAGGCGGCTCCTCAGGAAGAATAAGGGATGCTTCATCAGAATCATCTGAGGTATCGGCATCCTCAGAAGACTCGAAGTATCGCCTACTTGCTTCCAGAGATTGATACGGGTACCGACCGGTATCGACCTCGGGCGTACCGGGAGCCGGGTCGGTACCGAGAATATCGCGGGAAGCAAAAACCGGTACCGGCCTTCTACTGGAAGTAGA
Source organism: Ichthyophis bannanicus (assembly GCA_033557465.1). NCBI lineage: Eukaryota > Metazoa > Chordata > Amphibia > Gymnophiona > Ichthyophiidae > Ichthyophis > Ichthyophis bannanicus. Next base: position 444,307,536 of record CM066035.1, on the reverse strand, counting down.
TGCTCTGGGTACCGGTATTGGTTGTGGTACCGGAACCGGGGTCGGAACCGACGGTTGCGGTACCGAGGGCGTCGCAGCATTAATAAAAGTCATTATGGCCTGCTGCATGGATTGTACCGTAGTACCCATTGACGCCACAACTGCCTGGATGTCGGTACCGGTTTGAGCCGGTACCCCAGAGCAGTCTAACAGGTGATCGGTTGAGGCCGTGCCATCGATGTCAACCTGTAACCCCATAGGAGGAGCTTTGGAAGCCGGAGTTTCCCGCCGGGGTTGTTTGGCTGGGGCAGGGTCTTCAGGGTCGAACCCAAGGGCCTCTCTCTGCTTTGAGGGAGATTTGCCCCTTGAAGACTTGCCCGAGGAATGTTTGGTTACCTGAGATCCATCCGGAGATGAAGACCTGGATGATGCTGATGCTGGATTATCTGTGGAAAACAGCACATGAAATTTAGCTGCTCGGTTCTGTAAGCCCCGTTTGGACATCAGAGAGCAGGATGGACAATCCAGAACCGAATGGTCAGGGCCCAAACATTTAAGACACCACTCATGGGTGTCTGTGACTGAAATAGTACCAGAGCACTTGGTGCATTTTTTAAAACCAGAAGATGGTTTCTCCATGAGGGAGAATTTGTAAAGGCCGGTAGGCCTTACAAAAAGAAATACACCAAGTGTGGAAAAAGAAAAATATTATTATTATTTTTTTTTTAAAGAAACAAAGAAGTAAAGACCTGCGGTACCGGTTCGGAATCGGGGAAGGCAGATACGCGGTCAGAACAACTTTTAAAACAAGAAATTCTTCAGCGGTGACAGGAACACGACCTGCTGGCTCCGCGGAAAAAGAAGAACTGATGAGAGTTGGTCAGGAAGGCGGGAAGGCAGCGCGCATGCGCTGTGGGAAGCCCCAAAAGCTTTCCTTTTGGGAAGCAGGGGGGGAGCTTTCCCGCGCAGGCTCCGTCGGTACCGATGTACCCATATGTGAGGACTCATTCCTGCTTGTTCCTGGAGATGACAATCCCTGGTGAGGAGTGTTTCATCCAACACCAGTGCCGATGCAGGGGTATCGGTACAGCTCGAAGCAGATGCCACCACCGTGCACGGCTCAGGTATGTTTTGTGGGGGGTGAACCCCAGGAACAACCTGAAACCCCTTATACGCTTTGGAGACCGAAGACTCCCGCCGGGGTTTTGAAGCCAGGGGGCCATCGAGGGCAAAGCCGGAGCTGTCTACATGCTGTGCATGAGACGTACCACTCGAGGACTGGCTAGTCTTAACAGACTGTTTGTGGATTACCTGAATCAAAGTGGAAGAAGGGGACGGTGCCCCGAAGTTGGAGGGCAACCGTGTATCGAGGGATTCTCGATGTTGAAGATGTCTTCTCACCAAACTGTTGTCAGGACCCAAGCAGGTTAGACACCGACTTCGAGGGTCTAAAAATAAAGTTGTACCGCCACAATCTGAACATTTCGTGGAGAAAGTGTCTGGCGGTTCCATGAAGGAAAAATAGGTGAGGTTTAGAACCCGTGGGACACTATGAAGAAAAAATATCCCGTTGAAAAGGAAAATTTTACAAGAAAGAAAAGAAAACACCGGCGGTACCGGTGGCATCGATAAGACAGCCGCGACCACAAGAAAACTAAAAATAAAAAATAAGAATTTTCTGCCGTGACAGGAGGACGTCCTGCCGGCTCCACGGAAAAACAATAACTGAGGAGAGGCAGTTGGGAAAGGCGGGAAGGCAGCACGCAGGCGTGGTGGGATGCTTCCAAAAGCTCTTTGATTGGACGCTGGGAAGCGTTCTCGCGCAGACTCCGTCGGTACCGACGTACCCATATGTGAAGACTCATTCCTGCTTGTTCCTGGAGATAGGCGTTTTACATTGAACAAACTGAAATTACATTGAACAGGGCATTATAACTATTTTACAGGGAACATGGGCAATGGAGGGTTAAGTGGCTTGTCCAAGACTACAAGGAGCACCTGTGGGACTAGAAACCCCAGTCCTTCTGGCCCAAGGCTGCTGTCCTCCTCTAGTGGGATTTGAACCCCCGACTTTCCGGCCTGAGGTAACTTGCCCCAACAACTAGGTCACCTCCTCCCTCGTGGAGGGGGCATACTTTGAAAGTGAAGTTTGTACCCCTCTGCTACTATAGAGAGAGTCCAATATTCTGATGTTATCTGGCGCCACCTTTGGGAAACGTAATAGTCTGCCTGGAATGTTGGCTGACTCTGGAATTTCCAGAGGTAGGACAGCCAAGTTCCCTAGAAAGAAGTCAAAGACTTTGAGGCTGCTGGGTCTGTTGAGTTGGCTGAGCCCTGGGGGTCTGAGCCTTCCTTTGTTGCTTCTGCTTTTGCTGTTCCTTCTGGGAAGTATGGACCGGACAGCGAACAGCCTGGGTACAAGAAGGGTAAAACTTCTTTGTTGTTGTTGAAAAAAGGTTTCTTTATAGCCTTTTTCTTAGCTGGGTTGGCAGTGGTTCTAGAAAGCCTATTGAGAGTGGTATTGTCAGATTCTAGCTGAGAAGCCTTGTCCTGCCAATCCTTGCCAAAAAGGTTTTCCCCTATGCAAGGAATGTTCCCCAGCTTATCTTGCACCCACTGTTCAAGATCGGATGCCTGTAACCAAGCAATCCGACGTGCACCGATGCAAACAGCAGAAGTTCTGCTAATACACTCAAAGCAGTCAAAGATTGCCCTGTTCATAAATCTGGAAACATTCTGGACATGTTTTACAAGTGTCAGGTAATCAGCCCTCTTGTCATCAGGGAGAAGAGGAGCCATTAGTTCTAAAGCCTTAGCAACCTCCCGAAGGAAGATACCCATGTAGAGTATGTAAGAACTTATTCTGACCGATAAAATGGAGGCCTGAAAACATCAACGACCGAAGGCATCAAGAGTTTTCGCCTCCTGGCCCGGAGGATTTGAGGAATGTGGCTTGGCACTTTTGTTTTTTGGGGTTTTTTTTGTTTTTTTTAAATATTTTTATTGGTATTTCGTAAAACAAACATAAGAAACAAGAACAAAGAGAAAAACATCCTTGTACAAAAACAAACAAATAAAACTCTACAGCACTTATACACCCCATGCTACCCCCCACCCCCCTCGAAAACCTACCTCCCCTACTCAACCCCCCAAGGGGAGATGCAGGAAAAACAGTCCCTGCACCCCTGGGGAGGGTCATCCACCATGTCAGATCAATCTACTAACTAAAACAAGGAGATTCTCATTATAAGAGAGCAAAAAGGAGACTGTCATCGTGCTCGACTAATGTATTCGTCCAGAGCTTTCCACCTCAGTGACACTTTAGTATGGGAACCACCAGGCAGCAGACGAGAGCATTCATATTTACTGAAAAGTCCCAACTGGCTCCACCATAAGGCCCAACTGAGACTTACAGAATCTTTCCAGTATTTAAATATTAAGTTTAGGGCTACCTCCAACATAAAATCCAACAGAAAATATTGCGAGGGGTCAGGAGAGGGGATGCCCACTAATGACCAAAAAATAACTATCCGCCACGTCAAAATCTCTTTAAAATTGAGAATCTGCTGAATGAGTGCTCACACTGGTTTCCAAAACAACTGAACATAGGGGCACTCCAATACCATGTGAGACAGAGTGCCTGGTAGTGACTTACAAGCCCAGCAGGCATTGCCCTCTCTGGTGTCCCATTTGGCTTTCTTAACAGGAGTAACATATGCTTTGTGGGCCAAAAATTAAAGAGACTGTGTCAAAGCAGCAGAAAAGGACACTCGGATTGCTGAATCCCAGAAGTTAATCCAAAGCTGTGGATCATCTAACTTCCCCAGTTCATGTTCCCAAACCCTTTCCACCGGCATAGGCCTATCCTGGGAATGTGTACAAATAAGTTTATATATTTGCGAGGCAATACCTGATTCCTCTGCTAATGCAGCAATATAGTTCCTTAACTCTGAAGTGTCTGAAATTGGAAGCAATGTCAAGGTTGATTAATACAATGCTTTAACTGGAGCCACTGATAATAACTGGTCATAGGTATGTCGAACTCCTCCTGAAGAACATCAAAAGTTTTCCATCCCGCATCATGAAATAATTGCCCAAGCGACCAAATACCTCGAGAATACCATTGCTTCCATTGAACAGTTTTACCCTGGATCTTAAAAATTGGGTTAAACCATATTGGGAGTTTCCTCGAAGAGTCGTTTTCTTTTCCCAGTTTATTTGCCAAAAATTTACAAGCCCGTTGGGTATCACTAATTATAACAGAAGCACCTTCCATATCGAGCAGACATTTCAGACAGTAGTTCCATCGGAATGGGAGCTGTCAATCGTTTTTCTATCTCCCACCAACTCGGACGGAAGCTTAGTTCCTTACCCTCCACCCATAATGTAGCATGTCGTATGAGAAATGCATAATGGTACCAGAGAAAAATCGGGAAATTGCACGCCCCCTGCTTCTCTACTCCACTTTAATTTCCACAAAGCGATTCTAGGGGGTTTCGACTTCCAAAGATACTGCGTTAAAATGCGCTCCATCTTTTTATAAAAAGAGTCAGACAGTAAGAAGGGAAGCATAGATAAAGTGTAATTCACCTTCGGAGCAATGGTCATCTTAATCGTTTCTAACCTACCCCACCATGTCAATTTTAGGGGTGACCATTTTTCAGTCATGTTTCGAACAACTGATAACAAATTTTCCTCATTATACTGTTTTGTGCCTGTGACTGTTGTCATATAGCGTACCCCCAAGTATTTATTTATTTTATTTATTTAGTGTACACTTATATCCCGCTACTTCCAGCGATCAGCAGCGGTTTGCTATACATAACAGTATGGTTGTACAGGCCATGTATTAAAACATACATAATGATTCAGTACAGGACACAAACATTCAGATTACAGGTTTACACTTGATTGCAAGACATTGATTTCACATGTATGTACATATTTACAGGTTGTCGGAGTCTATAGGTATTTGACGTGTAGTGCTCTTTCCTTGTGCATGGTGAAAGAGGTTATGTGGGATTGAAGTGCGTCTGGAAAAGATGCGTCTTTAGCTTTTTTCTGAATACCAACAGGTCACTGATTGCTCTCAGTTCACATGGTAGTTGGTTCCATAGCAGTGGCGCTATGAATGAGAATGCTCGGTTGCTGGTGGTTGCAGTGACAGCTCTCAGGCTAGCCGGAACAATGAGGGTATTGAGGTGTGTGGTTCTTCTGCTTCTGTTATTTGGCTGTGATGTGATAAGGGCGTTGAGAAACGAGGGTGCTATATTATGAATGAGCTTGAATGTGATTAGGATTTTGTATTGTATGCGTGCAGTGATGGGGAGCCAATGTAGGTCCATTAGAATTGGTGTGATATGCTCCTTATTTAATCCCATTGGGCTCCCAACAAAGGGGGTGAAAATCAACTGCAGCTTTGTGTGTGTGACAGTTTAGGGGAAAGGCAAGAGACTTCACCCAATTTATTTGATATCACGAAATCTGAGAGTAGAGACCAATCTGTTCAAATACCTTCGGGACAGAAGCAGGCGTGACAAATAAAAGCAAGTCGTCAGCGTAGGCTGATAATTTTATCTCTAAGTCTACTACTTGAATCCCATGAATATCTGGACTATGCCAAATAAGAAGAGCTAAAGGTTCTAAGGCAAGATTAAAAAGTAGAGGAGAGAGTGGACAACCCTGCCAGGTGCCGCGCTCAAGTGTGAAAAACGCAGAAAAGGTATTATTTACCACAATGGCCGCCTTCGGCGCGGCATACATCAACTTAACCGCATTTATAAAGTTTTCCCCAAACCCAAACCATTCAAGTATAGCCAGGAGGAATGGCCATTCCAACCTATCGAATGCTTTTTCAGCGTCTAGTGACATCCCAATCAGAGAATCCTCTTTTTTACCTGCCTCCACCAACACATGGCATAACAGCCTGGCGTTATCCACTGTAGAGCGACCTTTCACAAACCCACACTGGTCTGGGTGAACCAGAGAAGGGACTACTTTTGCCAATCGTGCCGCCAAGACTGCAGCATAAATCTTGTAGTCTATGTTTAATAAAGAAATAGGGCGATAATTCTCAACTTTTTGAGGGTCCCTTCCCGGTTTTTCCAACACTACCACCGTTGCGGCAGCAAAGTCACCAACTTTCGGAGACTGTGATCTCAATAAGTCATAATACATAACTAAAGAAGGGAGAAGATCTTCCATAAAGACCTTATAAAATTCCTGGGGGATCCTGTCTGGTCCCACAACCTTACCCGGTGCTAAGGACTTAATAACTTGACGGATCTCCTTGCTGGATATCGGAGTTTCCAATAGCGAGAACTCTTCCTCAGCAAGAGTAGGGTGCTTTAACTTCTGGAACAATTTTGCGAATATACCCATATCCATCTGAACCTCAGATGAATATAAATTGGAATAAAAAAGCCGAAAACATTTTGCAATATCTTCGTCCCACGTCACAGTACATTGAGAAACATTATAAACCACCGCTGCAATTTTAGTTGTATTCTTCCTTCCCTTCAGCGCTTGAGCGAGTAGTCTCCCTGTCCCATTTGACTCAGTATAAAACCTGCCCGCCTGAGACTGCAAGGTTATAATTGCTTCCGTAGTTAAAAGCGAGTTGTATTGAAACCTTAATCGCTGCAACCTAAGAAGTATACAAGGGTCCTTACGGCTGACAAGAAGATGTTCGCCAGCTCTTATTTGACTAACCATTTCTGCTTTCCACTGTCGAGCCGACTTGATGGCATAACTAGTAGTGGCTGCCCTAAGCGAAGCCTTAAAGGCCTCCCACCATGTCCAAGCCGATGTTGCGAAGGGATCGTTAAATTGGAAGTATTCATTTATCACATTGTGTATATTATCACAAAACAAAGGGTCCGAGAGAAGAGTTTTATCAAAAGACCAAAGCGCAAGAGAACAAAGATTAGGAGAGAGTTCCATTTCAAACGATATCATCGCATGGTCTGACACATGAGTAGCGTGTATTGTCCCAACGCCGCCCTAGTGGCGAAGAAGCGTCATGGTAGAGAGGGTGGACACAAAAATATTTGTAATTGAGTTTGGCTTAAAGACAGGGCCCAGGTTTTCTTTGTAGTCCTAGTAGCCTTCTGGTAACCAAAAGCTCAAAGGAACATAATAGTCCGAGTGAAGGGAGAATAAAGGCTTTTATTTCCCCTATTGCAAAAAGGTTCAAAAGCTCAGATCTTTACAGCAACAGAAATTGTCCTTATTTCAGGTTGAAAGAAAACAAACAAGAACTGTATTTAACCTGTTAACTTCACAGTAATAACATGAGAAAACAAAGATTCACACATTCCCCCGGCTACAGCTCTATTCCTTGTCTAAAGGCTCAAAGCCCTCCGCCTGACAGTAGCTGCAATCCATTTCAGGGTCCGAAAGGTCGTCAGCGACGTCCACCTGCATTGGTTCAAGGTCAGCGATATCTGGTAGCTTGCATTCAGGCTTTTTATACAACGTTTGCACGATGTCCCAATGTTCTGTGTTCAAAGGTAAGCCCTGGTTCAGTGTACCTCTAGACTGAGAACAGTCTCTCTTGCACAAGGCTCTTTTACTGGAGAGTCTCTTACTTGATATAGGTTTGTATCCTGAAGTATAAACAGTTCTAGTAGGACAACATTCCTCTATTCCCTGTTCCTCCTGCGTCACAGCGTTCAGGAAATTATAATCAGAAAAACAGTGATTACCTTTCTTTCTTGGCTTATCCCGGCAAGGTGAGGATTGAGGCCAGTTCCTGCTGGGGTTTGGCCTTACTTGCACAAGGGTAGGCTTTCGGTTCTCCCGGAGGCCTTCTGCTGGTGTTAAACCACATTCACACCAAAGCTTCCTTCTGTCTGAGCCCAGAATGTTACCTTTTAAAGAAGTTCTTTCATCTTCTTCTTGGTTACTCCATGTTATGTCCTTCAATGGTTGCTGGCCTCTGCCAAACTCAGGTCCAGGACTTTCTAGCACAGTCCTTCTGCTTCCAGGGGTAGCTCCCTTTCTGTATCTCTCCCTCTTGGAAGGCGTGTCCTCTCCACGCCTGGGATACTCGGGGCGAACTCCTTCACCTGGCTCTGCTGAGTTTGCTGGGCCTGTTCCTTTCCCCAGGACTCCTATTTCCTGGTCCTTCTCTCCCTCTTGGAAAGCCTCTCTTCTCCAGTCATCTGGGCTTTTTTTAAGAGGAACTCTTCCCTCCTCGGATTGGGTGTAGGTCGGTATTGCATCACTGGCCCTGGGGCGTGGCTCCTCAGTCCTCCGGAGGTCCCACTTGCTCCCCCTATATGGCTCCTTGTAATGCTGCAGCCGGTGTCTGCCTCTTTTTTCTAAGCTTAAAGCATTTTCTCCTGTCTGCAGAGGGTCTGCAGTACCACAGTATATTGGACTGGACGATGCCCGAAACCAAAGATTTGGCTAACAAGAAAAAATCAATCTGCGAATGTGCAGAGTGCGGCACCGAAAAAAAGGCATAGTCTTTTTCAGATGGATGTTGGAGTCTCCAAATATCGATTAACCCATTGTCTCTGCACAATTCTTGCAACACACTATGCGCCCTTGAATTCTAGCAACACACTATGCGCCCTTGAAGCCCTTCGAACCCAATATGGGCAGCGATCAAGCAGGTGGTCTAGAACCAGATTAAAGTCACCACCAAGAATGAGCGGATGCGGGGCAGCCACTGCTTCTTGGGCTATATGCTGAAAAAAACCTGGATCATCAGTATTAGGAGCATATATGTTTAGTAATGTAAAAGTACACTGACCAATCTGCATCCCCAATTTGACCCATCTCCCTTCTAAATCCGAGCTTACACATGAAATCATTGGTTTTAGTGACCTGCGTATCAGAATGGCCACTCCATTTCTTTTTTTCAAGGCAGGAGAGAAGGCCGCTACAAGAAACTTTCCATTACTTAACTTCCGTGATTCAGCAATGTCCAAGTGTGTTTCTTGTAAGTAAATTACATCTGCCTTTTCTTTTTGGCAATATGCAAGGATTTTTGTACGCTTGATTGGGTTATTTACCCCCTTTATGTTCAGTGAAATAAATTTAAGTTTGTCCCCCATTTGCCCAAACACAAAGCCATTGAAATCTCCTTGCACTATAAATAATCATACTCAATACAAATCTATACACCAACAGAGACCCCCAATAATCTCTCTTCCAACCATAGTGAATGATCCTCCCCCAAAGACATGAAAAAATCATCCATTTAAGGCAAGAGGTTACCACCCCAAAAACATATGGGTGAGTCTAACCGTAGAAAATGAAAACCCAGAACCCCCAACATAGAATCAGTTCCTTACTGCCCTATACTCCAAGAGCGGGCCATACTGTGCAGAAGAAAATAAACTAAAACATCACATTCATCATATTGAACAGTAAGGCCAACAACAACAACAACGTAACCTTTCTGTGTTAAAAAAAAATTACTAACTGTGGGCAGCGTACACTATTACAAACACACCCCTGAATGATTTCCCCCCCCCCCCCTTCCCACCACATCGCCCAACTCTGTTTCCCGATGGTACTATAAACAAGGGAAGAGGAGTTCACAACACTCAGGCAAACAGTTAGCCACTCTAGGTCTATTTATAATTATACCAAAACCACAACCTTGTACAAAAACCACTTGCTAGGGAAAAACTCCCAAGCAAAAACGTATGGAAGACAGAGAAACATTAGCCATTAGTTCACCACTTATGCACCAGCCAATAAATCAGTCAATGCATCAGTGCAGCTTCTTGATGTTCAATAAAGTATCGCAAGGCCTTGGGATCCTTAAACGACCGCGTTTAGTTGTGCAAAGTAATCCGCATCCATGCAGGGTAGAACATACCATAGCACGCTTGCAGCTTCTGGAGCCTAGGACGAAATGCCAACAGTTGCTTCCTTTTATCCACCGTAGCTTTAGAAAAGTCTGGAAAAAACATAAGCTTATGTCCTTCATGCATTATCGGCGATTGAACCTTAGCTGTGGCCATAATCATACCAGACTGTTGATAGCGAAGCACCCTAAATATCCATGGCCGCGGATACTTTCCTGATGTAGAAGTGTGCGAGGGGACCTGGTGCGCCCGGTCAATTTCCAATGGATAAGACAATTGCAATTGCAGCAATTTTGGCAACCAGGATTCAGGAACTTAACCGAGTCTGCACCCTCCACACCTTCCATCAGGCCCAATATGCGAATATTATTGCGCCGGGCTCCACTGTTCGTTTCTTCCAAGCTTCGTTCCAGCTGTTTAATTTTAGCATGCTGTGCTCTACCACACGAAGTCTTTCATCATGCGCAGCAATAATGTTGTCAGTTTTGTCCAAACGCAATGAAAACGTAGCTACTTACTGTTTCAGATTTGACATATCCGCTTGTACCGAACCCAGTGTGGTATCGTTCTGCACCACTAACTCCTTTACTGCCCGAACCTCAGTTAGCAGCTCTGTGAGGCCCTACGGTTGTTCTCGGGAAGACACCATTTTTTGTGGTGAAAGTGGCTCCGCTTTGGAGCGTTTTGCTCCCGCAGTCGTGCTTCCTTGAAAGTCCAGCCTCACCAGTTTCGACACAGACATATTCACAAACAAATCTTGCACACGACCCAACACACTATTTCCAAGTTTGGCAGTGGATTCAACCAGGGTTCTCGGAGAGGAGAGGCATTAGGCTTCCATCTTGCTCCATGGCTAGCCTCTTACCAGCTTGGCACTTTTGATTCAACGTACTGCCAATTCCACTACCATGGAGTGGTGTGGTAACTGTGTCTTCTGGAAACCGGGACACTGCGGTACACGGTACACAGTATTGAGCCTTCGAGAATGTGGAGACACAGTTAAGGGTGTCTCCCACATCCTAAACATGAGGTCATGCAGCATATGGTGAATAGAGAGGGTAGCAGCCTCCTTCGGGGCTGCTGGATACTGAAGAATTTCAAGTTCTTCAGCTCTCGTTTCTTTCTCAGAGGTCACTGTAATGGAGAGGCCACGAGCCACGTCCCGTATAAAGACTTGAAAAGACATGTCCTCCAGAGGAGACATACGGCATTGCGGGGAAGGAGAAGGATCTTCCGGAAGAGCTCCCATTTCCCAGGTACCGGTCGATTCATCGGATGAGTCTGAAACGGAGGAATCGAAGTACTGGCGGGCCTGGTGCTCCCGCCCAGCCAGTCTATGGTACCAATCAAAATCGGCATTGGAATGCCTCGGTACCGGACCCTCAATGCCGGACACTGATTCTAGTGCCGGCATGGGTGGTAGTGTGGAGAGTGGCACAATGGTCGATGCAGATACATTCAGTACCAGAGTCGGAACCGATTGCAGAAGCTTTAGCGGTACTGAAGCTGCTAGCAAGGCCACTAAACTCTGCTCAATGGCCAGGATATATTGATCCATGGAGCCAACCAATGCCTGGGTATCGGTACCCGAACAGCAGGCCATGACCCCAGAGCATGGCACCAAGAGATCTCTGGAGGTGCAGGCCTCGAGAGCATCATGGGACCCTGTTAATGCTTTGGAGGCAAGGATCTCACGCCGGGGTTGTTTCGCCGGTGTATTCCCTTCTAGGGCAACGCCTAAGGCATCTCGATGCTTAGGAGATCTACCCTTGGAAGACCGACCAGCCTTCGAGGAAGACTTGGGTTTCGATACCTGAGATACATGGGAGGAAGATAAAGCTCTCAACAACATTGATGCAACCGACATTGTGTCGGTGGCAAAGAGGGTGCCGAGTTTCGCAGCTCTATTCTGCAGACCCCTCTTTGTCATTTTCCTGCAGAGAAGGAATTCCAATGGCAGATGGTCTGGTCCCAAACATTTGAGACGCCAGCCATGGGTGTCGGTAGCAGAGATGGAATTGCTACATTTGGAACACTTTTTGAAACCATTAGCTGGTTTATCCATGTTAAAAGGAAAAAGGGGCCTAAGGACAAAAATGGCGCTTAAGCGCCTGAAGGATGAAGTACCCTCAGGGAAAATAAAAGAGTTTTTTTGTGGGGGGGGGGGGGGTTTAAAGAAAGAAATAGAAACACTGACAATGCTGGTGCTAGCGTCGATGGGAAGGCAGACGCAACCACAAAAGTAGTAAATTTTCTGCGGCGACAGGAATTGCTCCTTGTCGGTTCCGCAGAAAATGAAAAACTGAGGGAGAAAGTTGGAAAGGCAGCTACGCAGGGACAGTGGGATGCTCCCAAAAGGACATTGGGGAGCGTTCCCGCGCAGGCTCCGTCGGTGCCGACGTCGCCCATATGTGAATACCACATTCCTGCTTGTTCCTGAAGATATTGTGTGAATAAGTTCAGCAAAGTTGTCTTTGACCTTGAAGAACAGATATACAGACACTGAAGAACAAAGTGCACAAAAGAAAGGCAGGAATGTGCAGAGGGAGGCGATCATAAATGAAATGTAACACACCAAGGGCAGGGTCTGTGTTAATTTAAAAAAACATATTGAAGAAAGGACCGAGACGAAGTCTGGAAATGAACTACAAAATGATGAGAAAGAGGGGGAAAAAGAGATAAGAATATATAGACCCCCAACTAGTTGGGGTCTATCTATTGGGATGGAAATGTATTATTGAAATATTTGTGGTTTTGAATCTTTTTTTTGTGTGAAGTGTAACCCATTTTTCCTTTGCCTTTTTTCAATTGTTGTATTGAAAAATGTTTAAATATAAAATAAAAAAAAAAAGAATATATGTGTGATCGCATGTGTATATGCTGGAAGGCCTATAAAGGAAGTACGAGAAAGCATAGTTACTCCCCTGTAACAGGTGATCTCCGGGAACAGCAGGGATTTAGTCTTCACATATCGGGTATCGTCGGTACTGATGGAGCCTGCATGGGAACGCTCCCCAGCTTCCAATAGGAATGCTTTTGGGAGCATCCCTCAGCACATGCGCGCCGCCTTCCCGCCTTTCCAACTGTCCCTCTTCAGTTAAGTTTGTAGCTGAGTGAAAGGATAGAGGGAGAGAGGAAAGAGACAAAGATAGAGACACAACTCCTAGGGGAGGTGGGTAGGTTGTGAAGACTAAATTCCTGCTGTTCCCGGAGATCACCTGTTACAGGTGAGTAACTACGCTATCTCCAGGAACAAGCAGGAATGCAGTCTTCACATATGGGGACTCCCTAGCTGAAGATGCCAGGGAGATAGCCTCAGGGAGATAGCCTCAGGAAGGTGCCACCCTGGAAAGGTGGGAATTCTTCATCCCATGGAACTCTGGCATTCCACCAGGGTTGGTGGGTAGGAGTTGAATTATGTCTGAAAGAGATTTTGAAGAACAGCTTGGCCAAAGAAGGCATCCCGACGGGAGGCTTTATCCAGAGAGTAGTGGGCTATGAAGGTGTGTACCGAAGCCCAGCTGGCTGCTCGACAAATGTCATCAATAGACACAGAGTGGAGATTAGCCATGGAAGTTGCCATGGCTCTCACGTTATGAGCTGTGACATGGTCTTGAAGAGGAAGACCCTTACTCTCATAAGCAAAGGATATGCATTGGGCAATCCATTTAGATAAAGTTCTTTTGGAGACTGGAAGTCCCAAATGACTAGGGTCAAAAGCTATAAAAAGTTACGAGAACCTTCTATGTTGCAATTAGGAAGATGACCTTCCAGGTCAAAAACAAGGGTTGTAGTGGCTAAAGGCGGCTTCATGAGCTGCCCAAGAACTAGATTTAGATCCCATGCCACCGGTGGTGGCTTAATGGGAGGTTTGGTTAATAGAAGACCTCTCATAAATCTGGATATGAGTGGATGAGAGGAAATTGGTTGTCCATTCAGAGGCTTATAAGAAGCTGCAATTGCACTAAGATGGACTCTTACCGAATTGGTCTTTAGACCAGAATTCAATAAGTGAAGGAGATACTCTAGTATTGATTCTAAAAGGTATGACAAAGGGGTTCAATCCCTTCTTGGAGCACCATATGGTAAAACGTTTCCACTTGAAGGCATAAGATCATCTTGTGGAAAGTTTCCTAGAAGCCTGAAGGATATCCTTTACCTGTTGGGACAGGTTGAGATCCTGGAGGTATAAGCCTTCAGCAACCAGGCCGTGAGATGCAGGGACTGGGGATTCGGGTGCCATAGCGTCCCGTCCTCTTGGGAAAGGAGATCTGGAGCATGCTCTAACTCCAGAGGTGCAGCTTGAGAGAGATGTAGAAGCAGGGGATACCACGCTTGGCATGGCCATCGTTGCGCTATGAGAATCATGCAACCCCTGTCTCTCTGAAGCTTGAAGAGTGTTTTGGGGCTGAGGGAAATGGGTGGGAAGGCATAAAGGAAGTCCTGACCCAGTGAAGGAGGAAGGCATCCCTTGCCCGACAACTGTGAGCCTGAATCCTGGAACAGAACCGGGGATGTTTGGCATTCAGTGGACAGTGCAAAGAGGTCTATGTCTGGAGTGCCCCAGAGATGAAATATCTTTGCCACCTGGTCTAGGTGGAGGGACCACTCGTGAGGCAGCAGTGCTCGACTGAGTTTGTCTGCCCAAAGGTTTTGAATGCCTGGAAGATATACCACTAGAAGGTGAATTTGATACTCTCTGGCGAGGGCCCACAGTCGTAAAGCTTTGTTGCATAATGACAGAGAGCATGTCCCGCCCAGCTTGTTCACACAGAACACGGCTACTTGATTGTCCGTCTGGACTAGGACTGTCTTGTAGCTGAGCTGGGCGTGGAATACTCGAAGAGCTAAATAGATTGCTCTTAATTCCAGGAGGTTTATGTGTAGACCAGCCTCCTGTGGAGTCCAGGTTCCCTGGGTAGAGAGATGATTCAGGTGTGCTCCCCACCCCACCTGTGATGCATCTGTTAGGGTGGCCTGAAAAAGGGGTTGATGAAAAGGAGACCCCACTGTCAGATTTTCTAGGGATTGCAACCATTGGAGACACAAAATTAATCATTGAGTGTTTATTATTTTGTCTGATAAATGACCTGTGGCCTGTGTCCACTGTGTGGATAGGGTCCACTGAGCTGCTTGCATGTGGAGGCGAGCATATGGGACTACATGAACTGTGGATGCCATATGTCCCAGCAACTGTAATAGCTCTCGAGCAGTTAGGGAGGATTTCCCTGCTGCTTGAGAAGCTAGTTGTACTATGCAAAGACACCGGACCTGTGGAAGGAAAGCCTTTGCCTGTCTGGTATCTAGACAGGCCCCCAAGCCCCTATGAATTCCAGGCATTGGGAAGGAACAAGTTGGGATTTTGGGAAGTTTATTACCAACCCCAAGTATTGGAGGATTCGCATTGTGCGAGACAGTGCAGTGCTGGCCTCTGCAACTGTAGGGGCTCGAATGAGCCAGTCGTCTAAGTAAGGGAAGACGAATATCCCCAGGGTTCGCAGAAATGCCGCTACTACTGCCATGCATTTCGTGAATACCCTTGGTGCTGAAGCCAGACCAAAGGGAAGAACCCTGTACTGGAAATGCTTTCCCCTGAAAAGGAATTGTAAGAATTTCCTGTGATCTGGATGGATCAGAATGTGAGTGTATGCATCCTTTAAGTCTAGAGAGCAAAGACAATCCTGGCTTTGAAGGTATGGCAGAAGAGTTCCTAGAGAAATCATTTTGAACTTCTCTCAAAACAGGTATTTGTTCAATTCTCTGAGGTCTAAAATGGGTCTGTGTCCTCCTGTTTTCTTTGGAATAAGAAAATAGGGGGAGTAGAACCCTGCACCCCGTTGAAGAATGGGTACACCTCCTCTATTGCCCCTAGCAGATTGTCTGTGGAGGTTTGAGAATTGAATTGCTTTAGAATTCTAGGAGGGAGCAGGCTGTGAAAATGAAGCTTGTACCCTTCTCCTATAATGGACAAAGTCCAATCTTCTGCTGTTATTTGATGCCATCTGTTGGCCAAGTGGCATAACCTGCCTGGGATATTGGAGGGTTGAGGACCCCTCAGAGGCAGAAAGGCTAAGCTCTCTAGGAAGGAGCCAAAGCCCTTGAGGGGGCTGAACCTGCAGAGCTGGTTGGGCTCTCAGGCCTTTTGGCTTCTTTTGCTGTTTAGTTTGTCCCTTTTGGGCAACCTGACCCCGAGTTTGACTCTGCTGGGTACAGGAAGGATAAAATTCTCTCTTTTTGCTAAAAGAGGGTTTTTTTAAAAGGCTTTTTTTTGGCTGGAGTGGCTGTAGAATTCGACAATCTATCTAGAGTAGTGTTGTCAGCATCTAACTCGTTAGCCTTTTCCTGCCAGTTCTTGCCGAAGAGATTCTCTCCCGTGCAAGGAATGTTGCCTAACTTGTCCTGTACCCAAGTCTCCAAGTCTGATGCCTGAAGCCAGGCAATCCGTCGTGCGCCAATGGCAATAGCAGAGGTTCTGCTGATGCATTCAAAGCAGTCAAAGGCTGCACGATTTACAAACTTGGAGACATCTTGAGCATGCTTAACTAGAGCAAGAAAGTCTTGGAGGAGTAGCCTAGTGGTTGGGGCAAGGTACTTCAGGCCTGAAGGTCGGGGGTTCAAATCCCACTAGAGGACAGCAACCTTGGGCCGTAAGGACTGGGGTTTCTAGTCCCACAGATGCTCCTTGTGGTCTTGGGCAAGCCACTTAACCCTCAATTGCCCTTGTTCCCTGTAAGTGTATGTGTCTCATATCCCCACGCGTTAAATGTATCCCCCAATTTTGTTGTGACCGCTTTGATTGAAGGATAAGGCGGTATACAAAACTGTCTAAATAAATAAATTGTCTCTTGTCATCAGGGAGAAATGGGCTCATAAGTTCCAAGTCTCCTGTAACTTCCTTGAGGAACATTCCCATATATAGGATATATGAACTGATCCTAGCTGAAAGCATGGAAGTCTGAAATGTTTGGCGCCCAAAAGCGTCCAGAGTCCTGCATTCACGACCTGGGGGATTGGATGCATGCCTCTTTGCACTTTTCATCCTACACATAGCTGACTCCACCACCATTGAATGGTGTGGCAGCTGAGTCTTTTGAAATCCAGGACATGGCGGAACTCGATACATAGTATCAAGTCTCCTAGAGTGAGGAGATGTAGTCAGAGGTGTCTCCCACATTCTGAGCATCAAGTTACACAGAATTTCATGGATGGGCAGAGAGGCTGCCTCCTTTGGAGCTTTAGAATATTGGAGAATTTCCAATTCCTTTGCTCTGGGTTCCTCTTCAGGAGCCACCGTGATTGAAAGGCCCTTGGCCATATCACGAATAAAATTCTGAAAAGACATGTCCTCCGGAGGTGACATTCTACGTTGGGGAGAAGAGGGATCTTCTGGGAGAAACCCTCTAGTACCAGCAGAATTTTCAGAGTCTTCGGAATTGGAGGATTCGAAGTATTCCTGACCACGATGCTCATGCAAAGCATGATCCTGGTATCGATAGAAGTCTGTACCAAGTTGATCCGGTACCAATCTGTCGATTCCAGCCAAAGATGGCGTGGGAAGTATTCCCACCGGGGCCGGTACAGTCAGGGCCGGCACCATCGGTACCTGTATCGTCGGTACCGGTGTCTGTACCGGTGTAGGTACCAGCATCGGTATCGATGTCGGTACCGGTGCCCGTTGGACCAACAGTACCGCAGCTGAGAGAAGAGCTGTGGTGCTGCGTTCGACAACAAGAAACCTCTGGTCTATCGACGTTGCCGATGCCTGGGTGTCAGTACCGGTGAAAATGGCCGGGACCCCTGAGCATGGCACAGGTAGTTCTTGCGAGGTCGAGGCCTCAAGAACATCCTGGAACCCCATTGATGCTTTGGAAGCCGAAGCCTCCCACCGGGGCTGCTTTGCCAGTGTGGTTCCCCTCAAGGGCAATGCCAATGGCCTCTCGATGCTTTGCAGGAGAGCTACCCTTTAAGGACTGGCTTTTATGTTTAGTTACCTGAGATCCATGGGAAGAAGAGGAGGCCCTTGAAGATGTTGATGCAATGGATCTGGCATCTGAAGAAAAGAGGGTACCGAGCTTTGCAGCCCGGTTCTGTCTTCCTCTTTTAGTCATCCCCATACAGGAGAGACATTCAGATGGAGAATTTCAGGCCCTAAACATTTGAGACACCAATCATGGGTGTCAGTGACGGAAATGGTACTGCCACACTTAGTACATTTTTTAAAACCACTAGTAGCTTTTTCCATGTTTTAGGAATACGGGGCCTAGCGCCCAAAATGGCGCCTAGCACCAAAAAAGAAAAGTTTCTGAAGAGAAACAGTTCAAAGTATAAGGGTTTTTTTTCTTTTTTGGAAAAGAAAAGAACCGGCGGTACCGGTAAGCGTCGTGCAGCAGGCAAACGCGACCACAAGAAAACAATTTTAAAGACGGAATTTTCTGCGGTGACAGGGTATGGATCCTGTCAGCTCCGCGGAAATTGAAGAACTGAAGAGGGACAGTTGGAAAGGCGGGAAGGCAGCGTGCATGTGCTGAGGGACGCTCCCAAAAGCGTTCCTATTGGACGCTGGAGAGCGTTCCCGCGCAGGCTCCGTCGGTACCGACGATACCCGATATATGAAGACTACATTCCTGCTTGTTCCTGGAGATGAACTGTATGAGGGAGTTAGTAGGAACAGATCACGAAGGTGGGCTGTACCGACCTCTCTCTCTTATTAGGCAAGCTTATGCTATCTGCAATTAGATATTATACTCAAAGTTTCTATAATAAAGATTTCTTATTTAGCACTGCTATAATTGTTTGGTATGTTCATTAGCACGTGCATGTGTGCCGGAGGGGAGAGGAGGTGATCCCAGGTAATTCCCCAACACTTCGGAGTCACTAGGTAAGTGTTCAAGGAGTGTCGCCTCCGAACCTGAGTGGGAAGGTACCACTAACAGCACTTTCTGGTTTCATTATATGGCTCAATTCTTTGGATATTAATCTTTAGTTTGAACACACATATTGCACATGTTTTGTATTTGGACATTTCGATCCAGAAAGCCCCTGTGGATTTACCACTAACCTTTTCAGGAAGCCCACAGAGAGAAACACCCTGCTGCATTTCGACAGTTTCCACATCAGATCTCTGAAGAAGAACCTACCAATAAGTCAGTTTCTCTGAATTCATAGGATCTGTGCGAAGGAAGAGGGCTTCGAACTACAATCTCATGACATGTATCAACTTTAAAGCAAGAGGCTATCCACATAGTTGCATCAGTAAGGCCCATCACAGGGCAAAATTAATACAACAGACTTTGCTTTACAAGTTTCCTCCAAGAAAATGCATGCGAGTATAATCTGTGCCCTAAATTTCTCGAATTTGTCACAAGAGATAGCCCGAATACTTAGAGAAGAGTGGCACTTGCTATCCACGGTTCCTGGCCTGTCCACATACCAACAGTGGCTTATAAGACAAATCAGTTTGGCCAATATCTTGGTGCCATCAGTTTTGGCAAAACCTCGTAATATACCAAAAGCTCAGGGCCACTTCTGCTGCGGTCGATGTTCAGTCTATATCAATGCTTTGGTTACAAGAAAGTGTTTCGTACATCCATCAACTCAGAAGAAATTTTATTTAGATGATTTTTTCAACTGCGAGACAGAGTGTGATATATCTACTTGTTTGCCCCTGTGGACTCCTCTACATAGGCAAAATGAAGCGAGTCGTAAAAACTAGAATTATAGAACATAAAAGCAGTATACGTTGTCTACTTTCTGATAAACCTCTTGTAAACCATTGGAGTGAATTCCACCATAGCTTGACTGATTTGAAATTCTTAGTCCTGAAGGTATTGCACTGGAGGGGCAGGGACATCGACAAGCTGCTGCTACGTGCAGAGCAAAGATTCATCTTCATGTTAGATAAAGTGTATCTTCATGGACTGAACATGGATCAAGATTTTTCCAGGTTTTTTTGTAGCTTTTTGAAGTTTTTATCCTGCGGTTTTTAGTTAGCAATTTTTACCCTGCAGTTTTTAGTTGGCATTTTTGACAATCCCCTTGGTTTAGTTTTTTTATTCACGTTTTTTGTTTTGTTTATGGTTTTAATTATTTTTTATTCATTCTGCGCCAATCTGATGTTTTTAGGTCTGCATTTATTTAATCATCTTTCCCTCTTCCCATCCCTTCCCCTCCTCTCCCCCTTCCTTCACGTCCCCTCCCCCTCCTTCTCCTCTATTTTTATACCAAGGGTGATGTCAGAAAGCTTCGGGAATTTTTCTCTGTCTCACCATCTACTGGCAGGGGGCCACAACCCACTAGTCTGGACTGTACTCGCAGGATGTATGAGGAAACCATATTCAAAGCAACAACTTGATCCTAGTGCACAAGAAACAGTGTGCTGGGTCAAGTTGTACTGGCCAACTGTCTGTGTGATACTGCAACTCTTGTACCTTTTTTGATGTGTGGGTTGCTCCTGAATAATGGATCTCTCATAAGAAGCCAGAGACGTTCTGAGATTGGGAGGTGACCTCTTGTTTACTTGACTTTATCCTGCTCATCACTGAAAAAACATTGTTTCTCACTAGTAACATGTATTTCATAGACAGAAATGATCAGAAATAATTCCTCTTGCCTCCCCAAGAGTTGCATCATTTCTTTAGCTATGGAACTACCTTATGTGGGAAGGGGTAAACAAATTCAGAGCCATTCCACCCCAGTGACATGCATCACCACCCACTTGTGTGCCTGATCAATCCTGCTGTCTGCAGAAATATGTTACAGATGAGCAACAATGCTTTGTACGTCCAAAGTTATCTAAAAACAGGGCAGGATTTGGACATTCTAGGACAGCACTATTTACTGGCCTAATATTGTTGCTTAAATATGTAAGCTATGTAAATTATTTGTCTAAATGGCCAGCAAAAATAGCAGATATAACTTGAGATTCCTAACTTGGACATTCGAGGATTTCATTTATATTTCAGTGGTGCTGCCTGAGTGGATGGCGCCATTGAATATATATAATTTGAAATGGTCTAAGTTAGACATTTCAATTACACATTCACTGCATGACTGAATAGTGATTTCAAAGTATTCTACAGACAGACTTAATGACTACCCCTGACACTAACCGGTACTTATTTCTCTCACAAGAATGCAGTGTGGCATTAACTATGGCAATAATCTCAATCCTGTTAACCTACATGTTAGAGAGAGAGTGCCAGGAGAGCAAAGTCATTCTTTCACTACATGACAGTGGTGTCATGTAGCTCTGGAGATTAAATGAAGTCAAGTCAATGAAGTGGCATACACATTAACTACCAGCATGAAGTTTAGCCATGTTAATTTTGTCCCATATACAAATCTCCCAGTCAAATTAGGTGCACTGCCTTAACTATTTAGCTTTACCATAAAAAAATGCAGATAGCTTCCATAATACATAATGCTAAAATGTTGAGTTTCTTCAGATAATGAATGAGAACCTACAGTATAAACACCTACCTACTGCCCTTGAAAATCGGCGAGATTTTAGTGTCTAGACCAGAGGTTCCCAACTGCAGTCCTGAAGGGCCAAACACCATTCAGGTTTTCAGGCTGTCCCTAATAAATATGAATGAGATGCCTTTGCACGCACTGTCCCCATTGTATTCAAATGTATTCATGCATATTCATTAGGGACAGCCTGAAAACCTGAATGGTGTTTGGCCCTCCAGGACTGGAGTTGGGAACCTCTGGTTTAGACTGTAAGAGTAGTTACTCACCTACCTGTAACAGGTGTTTCTCCAGGAGCAGCAGAAATCAGTCCTCACATACGGGTGACGTCGGCACCGACAGAGTCCTCGTGCGGAGCATTTCCCCAGCTTTCAAGGAAAGCCTTTGGGAATGCAGCGTGCATGCGCGGTCCCCTTCCCACCCAAGGGTGCCATCTTGCTCAGTCTGATGACATAGCTAAAAAACAGCAAACAACAAAATTTAGGATATGACTGCAACTACAGGGGAGGAGGGAGGGTCATGAGGACTGATTCCTGCTGCTCCTGGAGAACACCTGTTACAGGTGAGTAACTACTCATTCTCCAGGACCAAGCAGGAAGTCAGTCCTCACATATGGGACTCCCCAGCTCTAGGCTACCAGGAACCCAAAGCTGAAAAAATGGCTCCCTCTCAAGAGCCTTAGCATCCGTGATAAGAATATCCTCTGAGAACGTCCCCATATGGTAGCCCAACACAAGGGTCGGAGGGTAGGAGTTGCCTAAACCTCAAAGAGATTACGGAGTACCGCCTGTCCGAAAGCACTGTCCCTTCGGGACTCTCTCTCGAGGTAGTAATAATGGGCTGCAAAAGACTGGCTTGAAGACCAAGTTTATTTATTTATTTAGCTGCATTTATATCCCGCTTTTCACCGGGTCAAAGCGGTTGGGGGGGATACATTTAACATGAGGGGATATGAGACACATACACTAATACTTACATGGAACATGGGCAATGGAGGGTTAAGTGGCTTGCCCAAGACCACAAGGAGCACCTGTGGGACTAGAAACCCCAGTCCTTCTGGCCCAAGGTTGCTGTCCTCTAGTGGGATTTGAACCACCGACCTTCCGGCCTGCAGCACCTTGCCCCAACCACTAGGCCACTCCTCCCTTGCGGCCCGGAAGATGTCTGCCAACGGAACAGAACAGAGATGAGCTACTGACGCGGCTTTGGCCCTGACACGGTGGGCCATGACTCGACCCTGCAAGAGGAGGTCGGCTGCCATGTACGCCCAGGCGATACAATCTGCTACCCAAGTGGACAATGTACACTTGGAGACAGGTAACCTCATCTTATTAGGGTCAAAGGAGACGAAGAGCTGAGAAGTCCTTCGATGCCCCCGCGTACGTTCTATGTAAAAAGACAACACCCTCTTACAGTCCAGGGTATGCAAAAGACTGTTACAGCCCGGCTGGTATGCGGCCTGGGAAAAAAGGTCGGAAGAACCACCTCCTGGTTGAGGTGGAAAGAGGAGACCACTTTTGGAAGGAACTTGGGATGGGTCCGTAGGACCACCCTGTTTCTATAGAACTGTGTGTACGGCCTATCAGAAACCAGACCTTGTAGTTCACTCACACATCTGGCCGAGGTAAGAGCCACCAAGAAGGGCCCTTTCCAAGAGAGGAAGCGCAAATGGCAAGTAGCCATCGGCTCAAATGGTGGGCGAGTAAGTTGCTGCAAGACCACTCTCAAATCCCACTCAGTCGCCGGTGGATGAACCGGAGGCTTGAGTAGAAGCAGACCTGTGAGAAATCGGGACATCAAGGGGTGAACCGACAGACTGTACCTCCACCGGTGAGTGTTGCGCTGACAAAGCACTGAGGTGGACCCGAACAGAGTTAGACCTTAAGGCCTAGGTCTGACAGGTGAAGTAGATACTGCAGTACTACTGGCACAAGACAAGAGAAAGGGTCTTCATTGCACTGAGCACACCATACCGTAAACCTACGCCACTTGAGAGAATAGGATTTTCTGGTGGACTGTCTCATAGAGGCCAATACCACCTCCTCAACCTCCTTAGGTAGGAGTAAGGGAGATAGAACTACCCTTTCAGCAGCCAGGCCATCAAATTGAGGGACCTGAGATTGGGGTGCAGAAGGGAACCCTGCTCTTGAGACAGGAGATCGTGTTGCAACCCCAAAGGGAACGGAGTTTCCACCGCCAACTGCAGCAGAAGTAGAAACCACGGCTGCCTCGGCCATCTGGGGGCTACCAGAATCACCGAGGCCTTGTCCCGGAGGATCTTGAACAGAGTTCGGGCCACCAGGGGCGTGGCAGGAAACGCATACAGGAGGCCCGTAGATCAAGAGATCAGAAAAGCATCTGCTGCCATCCTCAAGGGATGTGGCTGTCTGGAGCAGAACCTGGGCAGCTGACGGTTCAGTGGACTGGCAAAGAGATCGATGGATGGAAGTCCCTAGTGCAGGAAGATCTGCTCGGCCACTAGTGGATTAAACTGCCATTCGTGAGGCTGGAGATTCCTGCTTAGCTTGTCTGCCAGGAAATTCTCCTGACCAGGTAGGTAACCTGCTTTGAGAAACATACCGTCTGACCACAAAGGAGCAGAGATCTCATGCCTCCTGACATAAGAGCCTAGATCCCGTGCCCCCTTGCTTGTTCACATAGAACACTGCTACTTGATTGTCTGTCTGAACCAGGACAGACTGGTGAGAGAGGGCATGAGAAAATGTTTGCAGAGCTAAGTGGATTGCTCGCAGCTCCAAAAGATTGATTTGCTGAGTGGCCTCCAGAGGAGACCACAGGCCTTGAGTGCACATGCCCTGGCAATGTGCACCCTTGCCCTTTAAGGAAGCATCGGTCGTCAGCACCCTTGTGTGTGTGTTGAAGCCTGAAAAGATATCCCCTTGAGAAGGCTTGGGAGATGTAGCCACCACTGTAAGGAGTCCAAAAGTGGTTTGGACACCTCTAATCTCTCTCGGAGGTCGCCTGTGGCCTGCATCCACCGAGCTTTGAGGTACCATTGAGCAGCCCGCATGTGTAGATGGGCATTCGGAGTCACATGTACTGTGGATGCCATGTGTCCCAGGAGCAGCAGGCAGCGCCTGGCGGAAACATGAGAACTGCTTTGGAACTGGTTGGCCAAGTCCATCAGTCTGTGGGCCCTGTCCTAGGGCAAGCAGGCTCTTGCCTGAAGGGTGTCTAATCTTGCCCCTATAAACTCTAGGTTCTGAGAAGGGAGCAAAGCGGACTTTGCAAAGTCTATGACAAAGCCCAGATGTTGAAGAGAGACAGTGTGAAGAGTGGATTGTCGGGCCTCCTGGAGAGACTGGCCCCTGATGAGCCAGTCGTCCAGGTATGGGAAGACAAAAATTCCCCGATTCCTCCCACCACAAATCTGAGATATTGTCTGTGGTCTGGATGAATGAGGGTGTGAGCATAAACATCCTTTAGGTCTCCCTGCTGGAGGAGCATAGCCAGTCTCCCTGCTGGAGGTAGCATAGCCAGTCTCCCTGCTGGAGGTAGGGCAGCAGTATCCCAAAGGTAAGCATTTTGTCATTGGTACATGTCGGTACCAATGACATAGGAAAATGTGGTAGGGAGGCTCTGGAGGCTAAATTTAGGCTTTTAGGTAGGAAGTTGAAATCCAGAACTTCCAGGGTAGCATTCTCTGAAATGCTTCCTGTTCCACGGGCAGGACCCAAAAAGAAGGCAGAGCTCCGGAGTCTCAATGCGTGGATGAGACAATGGTGCAGAGATGAGGGTTTTGGATTTGTTAGGAACTGGGGAACATTCTGGGGAAAGGAGGGGCTCTTCCGAAGGGATGGGGCTTCACCTTAACCGGGATGGAACCAGGCTGCTGGCATTAACCTTTAAAAAGGAGATAGAGCAGCTTTTAAACTAGATATTAGGGGAAAGCCGACAGTCGCCCAAGAGCGGATGGTTCGGAAGAATGTATCTTTGAAGGATACTACCAAAAGCAGAGAGGTTCCACAAAAGAGTAAAGTAGCCCAAATGCCCTCGAGTATGGAGCAGACACAGCTTAAAGATCCCAAATTACCCATGTCTAACAGCCAAATTAATATGAATAAAATACATTCTCTAAAATGCTTGTATGCAAATGCTAGAAGTCTAAAAAATAAGATGGGAGAGTTAGAATATATAGCACTAAATGAAAGGTTAGATATGATTGGAATTTCAGAGACATGGTGGAAGGACGACAACCAGTGGGACACTGTGATACGTGGGTACAAACTATATCGTAATGATAGAGCTGATCAAATTGGTGGAGGGGTTGCTCTCTATGTTAGAGAGGGCATTGAGTCAGAAAGGATTAAAGTTTTGCAGGAAACAAAATCTGCTGTAGAATCTATATGGATTGAAATTCCATGTAAAAGGGGGAAGGCAATGGCAGTGGGGGTGTACTATCGAGTGCCTGGCCAGAATGACCAAATGGATGATGAAATGCTCAAAGAAATCAAGGAAGCTAACAAAAGTTACAGCACAGTAATAATAATGGGTGATTTCAACTACCCCGGTATCGACTGGGTCAGTGTCACGTCAGGACATGCTAGGGAGATAAAGTTCCTAGATGAAATAAATGACTGCTTCTTGGAGGAGCTGGTTCATGAACCGACCAGAGGGGAAGCCATATTAGATCTAGTCCTTAGTGGAACACCAGATCTAGTGCAAGAGATAAGGTTGTTGGGGCCACTTGGCAATAGTGATCATAGCATGATCGCCTTTGACTTAATTAGTGGAGGAGGGATAGTAAGGAAATCCACAGTACTACCTTTTAACTATTGAAAGGGAGACTATGATGAAATGAGGAAAACAGTTAAGAAAAAACTAAAAGGAGCAGTTGCAAAGGTTAAAGACGTACATCAGGCTTGGCTGTTGTTGAAAAATACTATCTTGGAAGCCCAGACCAGCTGTATTCCACGCTTTAAGAAAAGTCGAAAGAAGTTCAAAAAACTGCCAGCATGGTTTAAAGGTGAGGTCAGAGAGGCTGTTGTTGCCAAAAAAGCATCTTTCAGGAAATGGAAAAAAGAGCCAAACGACGAAACCTGGAAACAGCACAAGCACTGGCAAGTCAAATGCAAGGCATTGATAAGGCAGGCAAAGGGAGAATTTGAGAAGAAGCTTGCTGCAGAAGCAAAAACACGAAGTAAAGACCTTTCAAGTACATTCGTAGCAAAAAACCTGTGAGAGAGTCAGTTGGCCCATTAGATGATAAAGGGGTTAAAGGAGCACTAAGAGGCGACAAGGCGATAGCGGAGAGACTGAATGAATTCTTTGCTTCGGTCTTTACTGAGGAAGATGTAGGGATGTTACCCATGACTGAAGTGATATTTAAAGGTGCGGAAGAATTCAAGGAAATATCGATACATCGGGAAGATGTATTACAACTATTAGATAAGCTGAAGAGTAGCAAATCACCAGGGCCGGATGGTATACATCCAAGGATGTTGAAAGAACTGAAATACGAGATTGCAGATCTGCTATTAGTAATCTGTGAACTATCATTAAAATCATCTCTAATACCTGAAGACTGGAGGATCGCCAATGTAACACCAATTTTTAAAAAGGGTTCCAGGGGTGATCCGGGAAACTACAGACCGGTGAGCCTGACATCAGTACCAGGAAAAATGGTAGAAACCATCATAAAGAATAAAATTACTCAGCATGTAGATAGTCATGACCTAATGGGAGACAGCCAACATGGCTTTAGACAAGGAAGAACTTGTCTTACTAATCTGTTATGTTTTTTTGAAGGAGTGAATAATCAGGTGGACAAAGGTGAGTCGGTTGATATTGTGTATCTGGACTTTCAGAAAGCCTTTGACAAGGTCCCTCATGAGAGACTTTTGGCAAAACTAAAGAGTCATGGGATAGGAGGCAGTGTACTATTGTGGATCAGGAACTGGTTAAAAGATAGAAAGCAGAGGGTAGGGCTAAATGGCCAATTTTCCCAATGGAGAAAGGTGAATAGTGGTGTACCCCAGGGATCTGTGCTGGGTCCGCTGCTTTTTGACATATTCATAAACAACCTGGAAAGCACAGTTACATACCTGTAACAGGTGATCTCTGGGAACAGCAGGAATTAGTCCTCACATATGGGTACGTCGGTACTGACGGAGCCTGCGTGGGAACGCTCCCCAGCTTCCCAAAAAGGAAAGCTTTTGGGAGCATCCCACAGCGCCTGTGCGCTGCCTTCCCGCCTTTCCTGACCAACTCTCCTCAGTTCAAGTTTAAAGCTGAGACAATAGAGAGAGAGAGGAAAGGAAAGATAGAGAGAGATACAACTCCTAGGGGGGGTGGGAGGGTTGTGAGGACTAATTCCTGCGGTTCCCAGAGATCACCTGTTACAGGTAAGTAACTGTGCTATCTCCAAAAACAAGCAGGAATGAGTCCTCACATATGGGGACTCCCTAGCTAAGATGCCTGGGAGATCCCCAAGGATATGAGACCCTGAAAGGGTTCCGAGTCCTCCTATGGATCTCAGGCATCCCATCCAGGGAAGGAGGGAAGCAGTTGTTCAAGAATGGAACAGGTGTCTGAGGACAGCCTGACCAAACAAGGCATCCCGTCGGGAGTCCTTGTCCAAACAGTAATGGGCTGTGAAGGTATGAACCGAGGCCCAGGTGGCTGCTCGACAGATCTGGTCGATGGACACAGAATGTAGATGAGCCATAGAGGTGGCCATGGCCCTCACATTGTGAGCTGTGACATGGCCCTCCAGAGAAAGGTTCTTACTCTGGAAAGCAAAAGAAATACACTGAGCAATCCAATTGGACAGTGTTCTCTTAGAGACTGGAAGTCCTAAATGAGAAGGATCAAAAGCAACAAAAAGCTGGGAAGACTTTCTATGTTGCTGTGTCCTGTGTAAGTAAAAAGCCAGAGCTCTTTTACAATCTAGAGTATGAAGATTCCTCTCTGCAGTGGATGCATGAGGAGCTGGAAAAAAGACAGGTAAATATACCTCTTGATTAAGATGAAAAGGTGAGACAACTTTAGGCATAAAGTGTGGATTTGTCCTAAGGACTACCTTATCATGATGGAACCTTGTATAAGGTGGATTAGACACTAAGGCCTGCAGTTCACTGATGCGGCGAGCAGAAGTGAGTGCAATAAGGAAAATAACCTTCCAGGAAAGAAATTTCAAGGAGGTAGTGGCTAAGGGTTCAAAAGGTGGCTTCATAAGCTGACCAAGAACCAAGTTTAAGTCCCATGCCACCGGAGAAGGTCGAATGGGAGGTTTAGTTAAAGTTAGGCCTCTCATGAATCTTGCAATAAGAGGATGAGAGGAAATAGGTTGTCCATTGAGAGGCTTAAGGGATGCTGCAATAGCACTCAAATGGAATCTTACTGAATTCGTCTTAAGGCCTGCATTGGAGAGATGCAGGAGATATTCCAATAGAGAATTCACAGGAAGTGCCAGAGGGTCAAGACCCTTTTGGGCACACCAAATGGAAAATCTTTTCCACTTAAAAGCATAGGAACGCCTAGTGGACGGTTTTCTGGAAGCATGGAGGATGTCCTTCACTTGCTGAGAAAGATTTAAGCCTTGAAGGTCTAGGCCTTCAGTAACCAAGCTCTGAGGTGAAGGGACCTGGGGTTTGGATGCCACAAAGTCCCTTCCTCCTGGGACAGGAGGTCTGGAGCAGCTCCCAAGTCCAGGGAGGGGGCTTGGGAAAGATGCAGAAGTAGAGGGTACCACACTTGGTGTGGCCAGCGTGGAGCTATGAGGATCATAGATCCTCGATCCCTCTGGAGTTTGAACAGAGTCTTGGGAATCAAAGGAATGGGTGGAAAGGCATACAGGAAGCCCTGACCCCAATGAAGGAGGAAGGCATCCTTGGCCTGAACTCCCTGACACGGAATTCTGGAACAGAACCAGGGAAGTTTGGCATTCCACGGACTTGCAAAGAGGTCTATGTCCGGGGTTCCCCATTCTTGGAAGATTCTGTGTACCTGATCCATGTGCAGGGACCATTCGTGTGGAAGCAGAACTTGACTGAGTCTGTCTGCCCAAGAGTTTTGGATTCCTGGGAGGTATACTGCCAGGAGATGGATTTGATGCTCTCTGGCGAAGGCCCATAATCTTAGAGCTTCGTTGCAAAGCGACAGAGAGCCAGTTCCTCCTTGCTTGTTTATGTAAAACATGGCTACTTGATTGTCCGTATGAATGAGGACTGTCTTGTAGCTGAGGAGGGTATGAAAGACCTTGAGAGCTAGAAACACTGCTCGAAGTTCCAAGTGATTGATATGAGGAGAGGTCTCCTGTGGGGACCAAGTGCCTTGGGTGGAGAGGTCTTGTAGATGAGCTCCCCAACCTGTTTGAGAGGCATCTGTTGTGAGGGTTGCTTGGGGTAACAAAGGTTGGAAGGGGGACCCCAGCAACAGATTTTGAGTAGACATCCACCATTGGAGAGACCAAAAGAGACGTTTGGAGGTTGCTATTTGGTCTGAGAGAGCTCCTGAAGCTTGAGTCCACTGGGTGGACAAAGTCCATTGAGCTGCTCTCATGTGTAGGCGAGCATAGGGTACCACATGTACTGTGGAAGCCATGTGGCCTAGTAGCTGTAGCATCTCCCTGGCAGTTAAGTGGCTCTTTGACTGAATCTGGGAGGCTAACTGCACTAGACGTTGGCAACGGGCCAGAGGAAGGTAGGCCCTTGCAGAGGTGATATCCAACCAGGCCCCTATGAATTCCAGGGACTGAGTAGGGGTGAGCTGGGACTTTGGGAGGTTTACCACAAGTCCCAGGTATTGCAGAATGCGCCTGGTGCGGTTTAGGGAGATCTGAGCCTCTGACTGGGTTGGAGCTCGGATGAGCCAGTCGTCCAGGTAAGGGAAGACAAATATTCCCAGAGTGCGTAGAAATGCAGCAACTATTGCCATGCATTTGGTGAACACTCTCGGAGCAGAGGCCAGACCGAAAGGAAGCACTCTGTATTGGTAATGTTTTCCCTGGAACAGAAAACGTAGGAATCTTCTGTGAGATGGATGGATGAGTACGTGAGTGTACGCATCTTTGAGATCTAGAGAACAAAGCCAATCCTGACTCTGAAGGTATGGATGGAGAGCACCGAGAAAAATCATCTTGAATTTCTCCTTGCATAGAAACTTGTTCAATTCTCCGAGATCTAAAATGGGTCTGTAGCCCCCTGTTTTCTTTGGGATAAGAAGACTTTTTGAACAGCCTTTTTTTTAACAGGAGCAGAAGTAGACTTTGAAAGTCTATCTAAAGCAGAATTTTCAGCATCCATCTGAGTGGCCTTTGCTTGCCAATCCTTTCCAAAAAGGTTTTCACCTGTACAAGGAAGATTTCCTAATCCATCTTGGACCCAGGGTTCCAAATCAGAAGCTTGAAACCAAGCAACTCTGCGTGCAGCTATGGCAATAGCCGAGGCTCTGCTGGCACACTCAAAAGAGTCAAAGGCTGCACGGTTGGAAAATTTGGAAACATCCTGGGCATGTTTAAGCCAGGTGAGAAACTGCTCCCTTTTATCTTCTGAACTAAAAGGGGCTAAAGTCTGCAGATGATCTGTAACTTCTTTTAGAAACATCCCCATATAGAGACTATAGGAGTTGATTCTGGCAGTAAGCACGTTGGCCTGGAAAGTTTTCTGGCCAAAAGCATCTAAGGTTCTGCATTCTCTTCCTTTTTGCACTCTTTAACTTCTTCATGGCAGACTCCACCACAATAGATTGGTGAGGAATTTGAGTCTTATGAAAGCCAGGACAGGGAGGAACACGGTACATGGTGTCCAACCTACGAGAATGAGGGGAGGTGGTGAGAGGAGTCTCCCATATGCCCAACATGTGATCATAAAGGATCTCATGAATTGGTAAAGTAGCTGCCTCCTTAGGAGCCTTAGGATAAAGGCCGTTATAGCCTGCTGCATGGATTGAACAGTGTGATCCATGGACGCCACGATTGCCTGGATGTCAGTACCGGGAGAAAGTGCCGGTACCCCAGAGCAATCGAACAGGTGATCGGTCAAGGCCGTGCCATCGATGTCAACCTGTAACCCCATAGGAGGAGCTTTGGAAGCCGGAGCTTCCCGCCGGGGTTGTTTGGCTGAGGCAGGATCCTCGAGGGCAAGCCCGGAGGCATCTCGATGCTTAGAGGGAGATTTACCCTTCAAGGACCTGCTAGGTTTATGTTTGGTTACCTGAGATCCATCAGGAGAAGAAGACCTGGAAGATGTCGATGCCACCGCCGGTGCATCAGCGGGAAACAGCACATGGAGCTTGGCTGCTCGGTTCTGTAACCCCCGTTTAGACATTAGAGAGCAGGACTGACAACCCGGAATGGAGTGTTCAGGACCCAAACATTTAAGACACCATTCATGGGTATCTGTAACAGAAATAGTACCGCTACACTTAGTGCATTTTTTGAACCCGGAGGCTGGTTTTTCCATGAGGGAAAATTTTCTTGTGGGCCCTGAGGCCTAAGAAGAAAAACACACCAAGTGAGGAAAAGTATCGAATTTTTTTTTTTTTTAAAGAAGAAAAGAAAAGACCGGCGGTACCGGTCCGGAGTCGGGGAAGGCAGACACGCGACCAAAGAAATAAATTAAAACAAAGAACTTCTTCAGCGGTGACAGGAACACGACCTGCTGGCTCCGCGGAAAATTAGAACTGAGGAGAGTTGGTCAGGAAAAGCGGGAAGGCAGCGCGCAGGCGCTGTGGGATGCTCCCAAAAGCTTTCCTTTTTGGGAAGCTGGGGAGCGTTCCCGCGCAGGCTCCGTCGGTACCGACGTACCCATATGTGAGGACTCATTCCTGCTTGTTCCTGGAGATATTGGAATAACGAGTGAGGTTATCAAATTTGCAGATGACAAAACTACTTAAAGTTGTTAAAACCCAAGAGGATTGTGGAAAATTGCAAGAGGATCTTGATAAATTGGAAGACTGGGCATCAAAATGGCAGATGAAATTTAATGTGGACAAGTGCAAGGTTATGCACCTAGAGAAGAACAACCCAAACTATGGTTACACGATGCAAGGTTCCACATTAGGAACCACCACCCAGGAAAAAGATTTAGGCGTCATTGTGGATACCATGTTAAAACCCTCGGCCCAGTGTGCAGCGGCGGCCAAGAGAGCAAATAGAATGCTAGGTATGATAAGGAAAGGAATGGAAAATAAAACAAAAGATATTATAATGCCTCTATATCGTTCCATGGTGAGACCGCACCTTGAATATTGTGTGCAATTTTGGTCGCCGTATCTTAAAAAGGATATAGCGATTTTAGAAAAGGTTCAGAGAAGAGCCACCAAAATGGTAAAGGGGATGGAAGGATACTCCTATGAAGAAAGGCTAAAAAGGTTAGAGCTCTTTAACCTGGAAAAGAGACGGCTGAGGAGAGATATGATAGAAGTCTATAAATTAATGAACGGAGTGGAACGGGTAAACGTAGATCGATTGTTACCTTATCAGAATATAGAAAGACATGGGGACATGCAATGAAGCTACAGGGTAAACTATTTAAGACTAATAAAAGAAAATATTTTTTCACTCAATGTGTAATAAAACTCTGGAATTTGTTACCGGAGGATTAGTAAAGACTGTTAGTGTAGCTGTGTTTAAAAAAAGGTTTGGGCTTGGTCACGTGATGCGTGAGTAAGCGCGGTCGCTTCCCGCTTGCTCCGGGGCAGCCACATCAATAAATCGGCATTAAAGATCTGCTAACCGCCTCTCCACTGCTCCCCTTCTCGCTGGGAGGGTGTCTGAAACTGCCGACTGACGGAGAGTGGAATCGGGGGTCCCGGCCATGCCGCTGGTGCCGAAGAAAGAGCGTGAAAAGACTCACAAGGCTGGGCCTTCCCCGCCATTAGCGACGCAGCCGGCGTCTCCGGGTGCAGAGAGTGTGGATTCGGCCCCGGCAGAGCTCGCTAAAGAAGTTGTTAAGCTCTTAGATCCTAAATTTGATCTGCTAATGAAGAAGCTGGACAGTATGGAGGAATCGTTGACAGAGTTTGGGAAACGTGTTGACGAGCTAGAACATCGGGTCACTAGCCTGGAGAGCGAGGAGGGATGCCGTGAGCGAGGAGGGATGCCGTGAGCGAGAAGTGACAAAACATGCTCAACTTTTACAGGAGATCCAACTTAAGCTCGACGACCTTGAAAATCGCTCCAGGAGAAACAATCTTCGAATTTTGGGAATCGGAGAGGAGAAGCCTGAGAAAGAGCTGCTTCCTTTTCTGGAGACCTGGCTGCCTGAGGCATTGGGCCTGGAGGGCTTACGGGGCTGCTTATGTATTGAACGTGCCCATCGTTTGGGAGCCCGTAAGGAGGGAGATGCCAGGCCACGTGTGGTCATATTTAAAGTGCTTAATTTTCAGCATAAGGTTCCCATTTTGCAGGCTTACCGGCGGCTGCCTGAACTGTTATTGCACAATCGTAAAATTTTGCTTTTCCAAGACTACTCCGCGTTAGTAGCGGCTAAGCGGAAGGAATTTACCCCAGTCTGTGCCGAGCTGTTCCGCTGCAAGGCCCGCTTCACTCTAGCGTTCCCAGCTATTCTGCGGGTCACTGTGCACGGGAAGCAGCATACCTTTGAACAGGCTGGGAAGGCAAAGCAATTTTTGGCAACCTTACCGACAGAGCAAAGCCCCTGTTGATGGATGGCTGCATATAGTCTACTGGATTTGAAGGTATGGCGGATCCAGATTGGGTCTGCTTTGGGATGGCGGGGCCGATGCGCCTGGCGCGGGGACCTGCAGACACTGGATGTCAAGTTATGGACTGGATGCCTTAAGTCTCCGTGGCTTCCTGGACTTGTTGACTTTGTTCCGTTTGTCTTGTTTTCTGTGTATTTTGTCACTTTCTGCCTTCCCTACTTTTAGGCCAACTTTCGGCTACTACTGGACTAGGTCCAGGTGGAGTTGGACATTTGGGGGGGAGGGGAGGGAGGCAGCTTAGGGTGGCTGCCCGGTGGCATTGCTAATGACCACAGCCTCGGCCGTGGATGCTGAGGAGACTGGGTGATGTTGGTGTTAATGGGGTTAAGGGGGGGGGAGGGGGGAGTAGTTGGGGAGGGGAGGAGGGAGGGGGGGGAAGGGGGAGGAGGGAAGGGGGAGGGGGGATAGGGGTTGCTTGTTGGTGTTCTGGGGTAGTTTATTGTTGCAGTGGTTAGCACTCCCGATCAGGTTCGGGTCTTTTTCTGGATGGGACTCACCTGCATATAGAGTTTGGCAGGGAAGGGCTGGGGTGGGGGCTGGGGTGGTGGCTGGGCTGCCCTATGTCCAACTTCAGTTGTTTTACTTGCGGATGATAAGTCTAACACGCATTTATTATCCACCCTGAATTACATATTGTAACTTGGAATGTGGGGGGGGGGATCACCAACCCGGTGAAACGTACAAAAATTCTACAATCCCTTCGGAGGCAAAAGGCTCAGGTGGCCCTGTTGCAGGAGACGCACTTGACTGATAAGGAGCACTCTAAGCTCCAGAGGGATTGGGTGGGTACGGTTCTTTCGGCTCCCTCGGACACTCGTAGGAAGGGTGTGGCGATTCTGGTCCACAAGGGCTTAGCCTGTGAGATTCTAAAGTTGGATGTAGATCCTAAGGGTAGATTCCTCTTTGCCCATCTTAAACTTCAGGGGGAAGAATTGTTTTTTGGTAATGTGTATGCTCCTAATACTTACGATCATGATTTTTTTAAGGTTCTTTTACATAAGGTGCTGGATGCCCCGAAGATTCCACTAATTTTAGCGGGGGACTTCAACTGCCCACATGACCCCCTTTTAGATCGGTCTCATACGGGTGCTGGGGGTGGTTGGAGTAAAAAGGGCATTACTTATCTATGTGAATTTGGGGCCTTGGTGGATGCCTGGCGGGTGCTTCACGTGGGTTGCAGAGACTACACACATCTGTCGCGTGCTCATCAGACGTGGTCCAGAATCGATTACATCCTGGTGTCGCAGCACTGGTTCGGGAAAGTCCTTCGAGTAGAGATAGGGCCCATTCTCGTGTCTGACCATGCCATGGTCACTATGGCTTGGCGTAGTGAGCGTCAGGGCACTCCCAAGTGGTCTTTTCCGAGCCACCTTGCTAGCCGACCTGAATTTCGTGACTTTGTGCTTAAGCATTGGGATGACTATGTTAAATATAATGAAGGAACGGTTGACTCCGTGGCTACCTTTTGGGAGGCGGGTAAGACTGTTCTCAGAGGACATATTATTGCGTATGTGGGGGCTGAGCGGAAGCGCGTTAATATTGAAGTGCTCCGATTGACACGAGAACTTCAGAAGGCTAAGTCGGCGGCCCTGCGAGGGCAAAATGATCTGGCGGGTTATCTTGTGCTTCAGAAGCAGCTGAATGAGTTATTGCAGGAGAGGGCCCTCCAATCCCAGGTGTACTATCATCACCAGTTTTTTCGGTATGGCGACCGATCTGGGAAGTTGCTGGCCCGCCTGGTAAGCGTGCAGGGGGGACCCCGCGGGGTGTTGGTCGTTCGAGATCGGGAGGGTGGGAGACATTCGCGGGCTGAGGAAGTGGCGCGGGTGTTTCGCTCCTTCTACAAGCGCCTCTACGCCGCGGAGGAGGGGCCTCAGGCTGCCATGTCAGCTTTTTTGGAGAATGTATCAGTCCCCCAACTAGGGGTAGAGGCACTTGAGGTACTGAATGGGGAGATCCAGGGGGGGGAAATCCAGAAGGCAATTCGAGCCGGGAAAACACATAAGGCTCCGGGTCCGGACGGTTTTACCTATGAGGCGTACAAACTGTTAGAGAGATCGGTAGTTCCTACGCTGGGGGCCTTGTATGCTGAGATCACAGAGACCGGCAGGCTTCCGAGAGATATGGGGACGGCTCGAATTACTTTGATTCAGAAGCAGGGCAAGGATCCTGAGGATCCAGCTTCTTATCGCCCTATCTCCTTGATCAACGTGGATCAAAAACGTTTTGCGTCGATACTTGCAGCCCGACTCCAGCTATTCTTACCTGATTTGGTGGGTCCCCATCAGGCTGGCTTTGTAAAGGGGAGGGACGCCTCGGTCAATATCAGCAAGGTGTTGCTGGGCATGGAACAGTCGTTACTAGCACGAGACCCGTTGATTTTGGTTAGCCTAGATTCCGAAAAAGCTTTTGACAGAGTCTCCTGGACCTATATGTTTGCGGCTCTCCTGCGTTTTGGGCTGCAGGGGAAGGTTCTACAGGGCATACAAGCGTTGTATGCTGCCCCTCGAGCAGTGGTAGACGTAGGGGGGTTCTGTTCCCAGCCGTTTCTTTTACAGCGTGGCACGCGTCAGGGCTGCCCGCTCTCTCCGCTTCTCTATGTATTACAATTGGAGCCTCTTCTCCTTTCTCTACTAGCCTCTTCGCAGATTGCGGGAATAGAGTGGCGAGGTGGGAACATTAAAATTAGTGCATTTGCAGATGACCTTCTGTTGTGTTTGACTAGGCCCATGAAGTCCTTACCGGAGGCCCTTCGGATGATTGAGCAATTTGGTGCATTTTCCGGCCTTTGTATTAACCGTACTAAATCCATGGTGCTGGATGTCAATAATCAAACGCGAGGTAGCTGGCGGGGCCTCTTTCCTCTCAGTTGGGCGTCCACTTCCATACGTTATTTGGGAGTCCAAATCCCTGATTGCTTGCCTTCACTTTACACGGTCAATGTTCGGCCGCTCCTTCAGTCTATCATCGCCCGGTTGTGGAAGTGGAGGGACTTACCCCTGTCTTTGATGGGGCGGGTTGCATTGGTTCGGATGATAGAGTGGCCTCGCTGGTTGTACCTCTTACGGAACCTCCCGCTATGGTTAACCCGAAGAGATCTCCGGGAGCTTCATGGAGACCTCGGACGTTTTCTGTGGCGGGCCCGACGAGCTCGCATAGCGCTGGATCGGCTTATGCGGCCAGAGGCCGAGGGGGGGGCTGGGTCTGACCTCCTTGCGGGCATATAATTTTTGTTACGGAGCGCGACGATTGAGCGATATAGTGGTGGGAAATGCCGCGCGGGTGCCCCTCACTCTGATTGACCAATTCTCGGAAAAGTGGCATAGGGTCTATTTGCTTCATTGTGGAGGTTTGGCCCTTCCTTGGGCTTGGCGAGCATCACCTTATCTGCGTATGCTCCGAGTTGTTTGGCAATATCTGTGTCGGATCAGAGATCGAACGTGGAGAGCTACAGATTGTTTACCTTTAGAAGGAAATGGGACTTTTCCACCGGGGACTGAGGGTGGGGGTCGCCAGTGGGCGAAGGCAGGTATCAAATATTTGGGGCAGCTGCGCATGGCTCATCAGGATCACTTAGACTCTTTCCAGGCCTTGGCCCAACAGTATGGTTTGCAGAAGGAAACTTTTTACTATTACTTACAGGTACGACATTACTTGCGTAGTATCCCTGGGGGAGCCGACCTGCTCTCGAGGGAGACTAGTCTGTGGCTCGTGTTGGAGCAATGCCAAGAGACTCTTTCGGCGCGCGGGATGCGGGAACTTTTGATTCCTCCAGGCACCATGCGCAGCTTAGTTCCGCTGGTAGAGCGGTGGCATGCGGATGGCTTGGTGGACTTTACTATAGAGATGGCAGAAGCATCCTTCCGTGGCATACGCGAGCTCTCTGAGGCGGTTCGCTACCGAGAGCTGCAATTTAAGTTGCTATGGCGTGCGTACATATCGGAGGTGGGGGCACGGAAGATGGGGCTCGTGTCTTCTGATGTGTGTGGTCTCTGTAAGGGTGATGTGGGTACCCTGTCGCACCGGTTTTGGTTCTGCCCGGTCATTCAACGTTTTTGGGGAGTATTACGATCCAAATTGTCTCTGTGGGTGCGAAAGGAGGTAAATTTGCAGCCCCTGTGGTGTCTCTTTCATGTTACTGGGGGGGAGTTTTTGGGTACAGGAGATCAGAAGAAGCTCTGCGAAAGGGGTTTTTTAGTTGCTAAGCAATGTATTTTGCCAACTGGCTCACAGAGGGGGGCCCAGGGATTCAGGAGTGGGAGCGATTGTTGAGTGACCGTCTTATGGAGGGTCGCACGGCCCGCCTTATTGGGGGTAATGCATGGACTCGCTTTCAACGCATTTGGGCGCCTCTATTACAAGCCTAGTTCCGTAATTCTAGTACTGGGTGGTTGGTACGGGGAGGGTTCCCTTTGGAGGATCTAAATTTGCAAGGGCACCAGAGTTGTTAGGTATCTGGTAATCTCGGGGTGGTACTGCATGTTTTCCTTTTAGTTGGGAGGGGGAGGGGGGTGGGGGGGGTAGTTTAGCTTCACTGAGTTCAGTTCCTATAGTTTAGTAGGTGGATCTTGGAGGGGGGGGGTTGGGTTGATGTTGGTTTTTAGCAATACTCAGGTTGGGCCTGAAGGGAATGAATGCCTGTTCTTGGGTTACTCAGACCGGGACCTGGTACATCGCCGACGTTTAGGCGGGGGCGGGGACCCGGGATCTGGGGGCTGGTTCTATGGCCTGGATTTTGTTGGCCGGATCCCGGGCTCTGCCTCTTCTCTGGAGTCTCCCTTTTGTGATACAGCTCCTGTCGGGGGTTTCTGTAGACTGTTCTACTTGCTGGGCATATGTTGGCCCGCCTGACTGTGTGACTGTATAATATCTGTTTCAAGTGTGAAATTAATAAAAATGACTTTACTTAAAAAAAGGTTTGGACAAGTTCCTGGAGGAAAGGTCCATAAACCATTATTAAGAAGGGACCCAGGATATCAATGCTTGAACCAATACAAGCATTGTGGAACCTGTGTCCCTTGGGGAAACTGCTAGGTACATATGACCTAGATTGGCCACTGTTGGAAACAGAATACTGGGCTTGATGGACCTTGGTCTGACCCAGTATGGCATATCTTATGTTCTTATGTTGAACTTTTCCCTCTCCAGAAACTTGTTTAGGTTTCGCAAGTCTAGGGTAGGCCAGAGGCATCCTGTCCTTTTTGGTACCAGGAAGTACCTGGAGTAGAAGCCTTGCCCTTCCAGGTGGTGAGGCATCGGTTCCACCGCCTGTTCCTTTAGAAGACTTGCCAACTCCTGAAGGAGGAGGTTCCTGTGTAGAGGGAGTCTTGGAGGCTCCCCTGGAAAGTAGGAGGGGGGTAGCTGGTGGAAGTGGAGCATGTAGCCCTTTTGGACTATGCTCAGTACCCAGGTATCACCTGTGATGGCTGGCCACCTGTAGGCGTACAGGGTCAGCCGACCTCCTGTGCTGAGTGGAGCCACCGGCGGAGAAGAGGCTATGCTGTGGGAGTCAAAACCCCGCTCCCTGCTGTGCAGTAGCCGGGGATGGCGGCTTGGGGGTCTTCTGCCTATGGGGCCCCTGCCCCTTGGCCTGCCGGCCCTGTTGGGGAGCTGGAGAGGCCTGATACTGAGGGTAGGATTTGTAGGCAGCACCCTTCCTCGGGAAAAAGAGCTTCTTTCCCGAGCCCTTCTTTTTGTGAGAAGGGGCAGAAGTCTTTCTGGACAGCCTTGTCCTGGTGAGAGACTCAGTCTTGATTTCTGCAGCCTTTTCAGTCATGGGCTTACTGAATAGGTTGTCACCTCAGCACGGGACATTGACCAACTTGTCCTGCACCCATGACTCCAGGTCCGATGACTGTAGCCAGGCCTGACGGCGTGCACCGATACCGGCCGCAGCTACCCGGGCCGAAGCCTCGAAGCCCTCATAGGCTGCTCGAGAGATAAACTTCGAGCACTCTCAGATCCCTGTTGACAAGGCCTTGAACTTCTGCAAGGGTTCCTTGGAGAGGCCAGCTGAGAACCCGGCAATCTCCTTTGCCAGGACTCTTAGGTACATGCCCATGTACAGCTGGGTAAGTCTGGACACAGCAAGATAGCATAGAGCCCTGGAAGCACTTTCTACCGAGGGCATCCAGGTTCCGGGCCTCCCGGCCGGGGGGTACCAAGGAGTGCATCTTCTGACTCTTCAGGCGGTGCATGGCCGATTCCACAACCATGGAATTGTGCTGTAGCTGTGCCTTTTGGAACCCAGGGCTCTTACGGACTCGATAAATGGAATTGACCCGTTTGCTAAGAATCGGCGCCGAGGCCGGCGCCTCCCACCTACGGAAGAGCAGCCATTCCAGCATCAGAGGAACCGGTACAGTAAAGGCTTCCTTTGGAGGATAATCATACTGGAGGGCATCGAGCTGCTCAGCTCGAGGCTCCTCCTCTGCGTCCGCAGGGAATGCCAAAGCCTTGGCCATGTCCCTCATGAAGTCCAAGAACCGGGTATCCGCCGGGGGAGGGGGGGGAACCTTCTCCGAGGCTCGGACTCCGGGGAGTCCGAAGGGACGCATCGGGTCCTGAAGGTGTCCGGAGACTCCTCGTCCTCCGTCTCCCACGCCGACTCTGAGTCGTCGTCGTCGAGCGGCTCCAGCCGTGTGGGCCTTGGTGCCAACCGGCGTCGACGATCTCAGCCCCGCACAGGTGGGTCAAGGGTGACCTTGACCGAGGATCGACTCGAGACTTGATGGACTCGAGGATCGTCTCGGCCTCCGGGATCGACTTAGACGTCGAGGTCCCGGTGGTCGGGGCAGATGCACCGGTCAAACCAGCGATTAGCATCCGCTGCTGTTCCATGAAGGCAGCCAAGCTGCTCTCCAAGGCCGTCAGCCTGAGTCCAAGTTCAGGAGACACAGCGGCCCCCGAGTCGGGCCTGGACGTCGGTTC
The DNA here is from genome assembly GCA_033557465.1 of Ichthyophis bannanicus. Lineage (NCBI taxonomy): Eukaryota > Metazoa > Chordata > Amphibia > Gymnophiona > Ichthyophiidae > Ichthyophis > Ichthyophis bannanicus. The sequence goes on along the minus strand of CM066035.1, from coordinate 444,266,641 downwards.
TCCCGGAGGAGAGTCCACGGGGACAACAGAACTTACGTGACTCTGGGACTCCAGCTCCATGCGAGGTAGCTTGGACGGCCTCTCCAACTCTGAGAGCCCGGGGCAGTGGTCAGGGCTAAGCGACCTGGCCCTCGAGGATCCAGGGGCCTCCACCAACGCCGCCCTCACGAGCTGCTTCTTCCTTTTGTGCTCCCGGGTGGGAGACCCCCTCTCAGAGGAACCACGATGGCGCTCGGGGTCAGACTCCCGAGATGTCGAGGCCTCTGATGAAGTCAGGGCCCGGCCGGATGCGAACTCTGAAAAAATTCTTCCACATTGATGCTGACGGCTCCGAAGTGCCTTCGACAACATTTTGCCTCACGGGCCACAGACCAGCGGGTCATGGTTGGGCCCAAGGCATCGGAGGCAGCAGTCATGTGTGTAGGTGAGAAACATAAGTTTCTTGCACCGATCACATTTTTTGAACCCGCTGGAAGTCATCGGGGAAAAAGGGCCCCTGCAAGGTCAAAAGTCTGGGCTGCCAGTGAAAACAACAAAAAAGGCGCGAACGCTAGTCACTAAGGACAAAAAAGGAAAAAAGAAATTCCGAACTCGATACCGGTGTACCGAGCCCAGGCGGGAAGGGGCACCAGCATCGAACCGGATAAGAAAAAAGCAAAAATCGCAGAAAAAAATCCACTTTTTCCGGGTGACACAAACTCACGTCCGTTAAGCTCCGCGGAAAAAGAAAGTCTGAGCAAGATGGCATCCTTAGGCAGGAAGGGGACTGCGCATGCGCGCTACATTCCCAAAGGCTTTCCTTGAAAGCTGGGGAAATGCTCTGCACGAGGGCTCCATCGGCGCCGACGTCACCCATATGTGAGGACTGACTTCCTGCTTGGTCCTGCAGAATGGAGTCTATCAATCTACAAGTTTTGCTCTCACAAAGCTTTGGAAGATGGCGTTAATGAACAAAATGCAGGAGCTGAAGAAGCCAGCAATAGTGTGACTATATTCTATAAAAGAAAGAAGTGAAAATGATGGCTATTCCTTAAAAGGCTGCAGTTTAAAAACACTATTTCAGAAATTTAATGTTCTACTCCGTTGAAGTTGAACATCTGCTTTCTGAGATAGGTTTATGAGACAGACTTTAGGTTTTATTCAAAAATATCCTCAGAGGAATTTTTTTTCATGTTTTAATTTGAATATAATTTTCCAGATGAAAAGCTGCTACTAATATGCACCTTGGAATGTGCATCATTTGGGGAAAAGTGCATTCGTTAAGAAGCTCACACAGATTTTGGAATTTCCATTATTGCAAAGGGCAATTCTAGTTTCTCAGACCACATTAATTGCTACCTTGTATAATTTCATGCATTACTTCAGCTTTGTGTAATTTTTTGTCCATTTCAGTATTTAAAACTGATGTGCCATTCAGGACTCAACAAATCCCAGGCATCAGGTCGCCACAGCAACTAAAAAAAATATTGGACCTGGCATCTGAAAAAGCACATGGGCAGAAAGAGAAATTAGACTTACCTGCTAATTGCTGTTCCTTGAGGAACTCCAGTCCAGTCCCACACCTCTGGGTAGTGCACCTCCTCCAGCAGCTTGGAGACTGAGCATGTCATCTTTTTGATGACACCAGACATATGCAGCTGGCACTGCCCACCAGCCCCAGTACCTATTGACAAAGCAGACTCAGAGGAGCAACAAAATAAGAAATTAAACATGCAACAAACACTTCTACTTCTAAATAAACTAGTACCCCCTCCATCCCCTGGAAAGGATACCCCGCCGCCCCCTCCAGAATGGGGAGGACTACCTGTTGAGCGCTTGAGCAACTCCAACCAGCGGGAAGCGAGCAACTTACAGCTCTTCTGGTCCGCCCCTCCCCCAAACAATGATTACACACCCCTCCCCGGCTCCCCCTGGCCACTTCCTCCACCAAGGGAACCAGCTTCAGGACCGGGGTGTGCACAGATTATAACAGAAAGCACTCGGGGAGGGTTCCGGGACTGGACTGGAGTTCAAGGAAGTACAATTAGCAGGTAAGTCTAATTTCTCTTACCTTATCGCCCCTCCAGTTCAGTCCTGCACCTCTGGGATATATCAGAGCAGTTAAACTAATGGGAGGAGACCCGCACAACCAGCCTGAAGCACTGCCGATCCGAAACGAGTGTCACCCACCGCCTGGACATCCAGGCGAAAATGTTCAGATAAAGTATGCCACCCTACAGATCTCCACCAGTGGAACTAAACTATACTCTGCTCACGAGGCTGCCTGAGCCCTCGTAGAATGAGTCTGCAACCCTGCCGGCACTGCTCTACCCTTCAAGATGTATGCAGGTGTGATTGCCTCACTGATCCATCTCGAAATGGAGGCTTAGATGCCACCTCACTTTTGCGCGACCCGCCAAACAGAACCAACAGTCGGTCCGATCTCCAGAAGGATGATGCCCTTTTCACATATCTTCACATCCAAGTGGCACAGCTGTGGAGTGGCAGAGCCCATATCTGCTCTCACCCACATCCGCGCTCGCTAGAGCAGATAAGGAAACGGCCTGATTTACATGTAATGCTCACACCACCTTGGGCAAAAATGAAGGTACCGGGCACAGGACCACTTTCTCCTTGGAGAAGGAAAGGAATGGCTCCTGGCATGACAGGGTCCGAAGCTCCGAAATCCTGCGTGCCGAGCAAATCGCCACCAGGAATACCATTTTCAGAGTCAAATCCTTCAGGAAATCTTGACTCAATGGCTCAAAGGGTTCCCCAGACAGCAATGTCAGCACCAGATTGAGATTCCAAGGCGGTACCCACTGCCCTCTTTGTCAGATGGAGGTGGATCACCACCCCTAGAAAACTCAGCCCATCTGGGTGTGTACCCTACGGCACCCTGTGGACTTTCCTGCGATAACCGGAAATCGCCACCAGTTGCACCCTCAAGGAACTGGCAGCTAGACCCTTATCAAAACCGGATTGCAAGAACGCCAAAATGTCTGAGACGGAGGCAGTGGAAGGGCATGCCTGCCTCTCTCCGCACCATTTATTTATTTATTTAACTGTATTTATATCCCGCTTTTCACCGGGTCAAAGCGGTGGGACATATAACCGGGGTGGGGGGGGGAATCAAATGTGGGGGGGGGGGCCCATCACCGGGGGTTCAACATTGATGATTTTTGGGGTGGACATAGAGACTGACAAGATAGCATAGTTACTGGTTCCTATTTTTAGCTGCTTTTTGAATGATGGGAGATCACCGTTGTTCCTGATGTGGTTTGGTAGAGATGATTCGAAGATGTGCCCTACGCAGATGCACGCCAGGTTCGTAGACCACCTCTGGGCCTGTAGCATGGTTGCTAGCCCTGAGAATGATTATCCTTTCTTCTTCAACTTCACCCTTTCAAGAGCCATGCCGTAAGCGATAATTGATCCACCTGGGGCATACGAAGCAGTTCCTGTGTCAAGAGGTCCTTCCAACTGGAAGCCACCACAGTCAATCCGCCAGTATCCGAATCAGGTCAGCATACCACTGGCACCTTGGCCAGTCTGGTGCCACCAGAATTACAAATCCCCGGTGTACCTCTAGCCATTGCACTAACCGGCCTATGCGCGCCCACGGGGAAAAACAGAGAAGACCCTCTTCGAGCCACTGCTGAATTAGAGCATCCAGGCCCTTGGACTTCCTTTCTTCTTCTGCTGAAAATCCGACAGGCCTTGGCCGACTAGAACACTCCTATTAGGTCCATGACCGGTGTGCCCCATCGGTGGACCACCTGCTCGAACAGCTCCTGATTGAGCTGCCACTCTCCGGGGTCCATGCGCATTCAGCTGAGGTAGGCTGCCATCACACTGTCAACTCCTGCTACGTGCGCCGCCAATAACGCCTGGAGACGAATCGCTGCCCATCCAAATAGCTTTTCGGCCTCCTCCCCCAGGGCTGCACTGCTTGTGCCTCCTTGCCGGTTGATGTAAGCCACCGTGGTCACATTGTCCAAGAGGACTTGGACCACCTTCCCCTGCAATCATGGCTCAAAACTTTCTAGCACCAAGGTCACCGCTCGCATCTCGAGCCTGTTGATCGACCACAGGGCCTCCTGCGGACTCTTGTCCCTGAAAAAAGCGTCCTTCTCAATGGGCTCTCCAATCTGAAAGGCTGACATCGGTCATCAGAGGAAACCACACCACCGGGGACTCCTTTCAGGCTCCCCACATGCAGCCATCAACTGAGGTCTCTCCTGGCACTCCGCGGGCAGAGGAGTACTTGGGACAGGGGTTGACTCTGATTGGACCATCGACTGAGAAGAGCCCTCTGCAGCGGTCTCATGTGCGCCCTTGCCCATAGGACTAGCACGAGAGTGGCCACCGTGGTCCCCAGAACCTGCAGATGCCGCCACTCTGATGGTCTTGCCATCTTCAGGCCCTGCCGTATCTACTGTCTTAGCTCCTGCGCCCAGGGAACCAGCAGGAAAATCCTGCCCACACAGGTATCAAAGCACACTCTCAAATACTCTAGCTCCCGGGCCACCCGCACAGTTGCTCTTTTCACTATCGTCCATGGACTTTGCCTGGAGCAGCCAATCGTCTAGGTACCAAACAATCGTCTTCCTTGTGGAGAGATGCCGCCACCACCACCATGACCTTGGTGAAGGTATGGGGGATATATGGGGTCGCTAGACCAAAGGGTAACACTTGAAACTGGAAATGGACCCTTGGCACCACAAAGCAGAGAAACTGCCAATGCTCTGGATGGATGGGAATGTGCAGATACGCCTCTGTGAGACTGAGTCACCCAAAATCTCCGCTTCCTACCACCATTATTACTGTGACAATATGATACCCGGAGACCGTAGTTCATGCCCTCGAAGTTGAGAACTGGGTTAAAGGAACCTTCCATTTGGGCACCACAAAATACATGAAGCATCGACCGCAGACGTACTGGTCTCGCGGAACCAGTTCCACGGCTCTCAGCTGGAGGAGACAAGTCAAGGTCTCTTCGACTGCTGCCAACACCACTGCACCCACTTTGGGTGATCAAAGGCGCTCGTTCTTGCTCCGGTAGTGGGTATAGGTGCATCATGGATTGCACCCCTTTAAGGCCAACCTCTGGCAGATTCCACTCATCCTGGATCATCTGTCCTACTACTCAATATACTGGTAAGACTTTCTGCGATTTCCGTACCACCTGGAATAGCGGATCCTACAGGCATATTCAGGGCCTTGAGGGTTTCCAAGGTACACATAGAATGTGAGCCCTTTGGGGACAAGGAATTTTATCAATACCAGCTTGTAGTGATTGTAAACCACCCTAATGGCCTTTGGCCTGGGCAGTATATCGAGAAATTGCATAAACATAAACATAAGCATAAAGATAAACACTGGTAGCTCCTCCCAGAGGAAAGCCCAAACAATCCGGGCATGATCCTCCTGTTCTGGGCTCTCTCCTTCTTCCAACTCCTTCTACAGATCTAGCTCCATGTCAAAGTCTTCCCCATCCAGCCCCTCCGACAACGGCGATTGCTGCCACTCCTCTAAGCCTCTAGCCCGCTTAGACGCCACTGCTCCTGACTCGTGCTCTTTTGCGTCTGACATCCTCTTAGCCCTGTGTTCTGGGGCTGAGGAGCCACTTGGAAGGCAAATGCCTTCTGCAAAAGTAAGAAAAACTCCGGTGAGAACTCCCCCAGGAGCCCTACTGCTCCCTGGGCTTGGGGTGGATGGTCTGGGCATCGTGCAGGGACCAGGGGCCGGAACCGTTGAAGGTAACATGGCGCCCCCGCCCCTAGGGTCTTTTGCAACCGGGAGGGACTCTCCTGACTCATCTCATCCTGCAGGTCCTGCTCCCATGACAGCCTCTTGCATGCAGCTTAGGCAGATACCTGCCTCCGAGATCACACCACATCGGGGACTACATATCTTGAGGATTTTTAGATTGCACTGCAGTGTTGTATCTTAAAGATATGAAATGAACTTTGCGCTGATCCAATCAAACTGACATGTTTTCCGAGTAAAGTTTACGTTTTTCTTCTAATACTACAAATGGCTATAAGGGAGTACAGCTTCCCTTACAAGCAATATTAGATTTAATAGGTACATAATCTGGGCTAAGAGACAACAGATGATCATGTCAGGTTACTCACTGACCATAGACAGATGGAAGGATTTCATTTGCCTCCTATTCACTGACTGATTATCTTTCAAATTACATACATTTCTTGTATGCAGGTACTTCCTGTTTTCCACAGAGCTGTAGCTGCTACAAACCTATATACAGCACCATTTTTTACACTTACCTTTATGTCTGTTTCTGACTTTTTATCTGACCCTTCTCAGGAGAAAGTAACAATGTCTCAACCAACTGCCACGTACGTCACCTGACCAAGCACAACAGCCCTCTGAAAATCCACCCAGCAACAAACAATGGCCTATCTGGTTAAGGCTTTTCCCACATGTCTGCATCAAGTCATTGTGCTCTGAATCAGTTTTGAGCTGTATAACACAAGGAATGCTTAAGGATTAAGTGGGGTTCATGCCCCTTGATACCATCCTATTCCAGACACTGCAGTCTGGCTGGCATAGTGGGAAGGGCTGGGAGCACTCCCCAGGAACGACCTCAATCTGTACCCGGGTAGGTAAAAGGATCCCCAACACAGTGCACCTCCACAGGCTCAGGCACAGAGCACTAGAGTACTTGAACTAAAATAAAATACAGTCAAACCTCGGTTTTCATGATTAATCCGTTCGAAAAAGTCTGACTAAAACCGAAACGTATGAAAACTGAAGCAATATTTCCCATAAGAAATAATGTAAATCCAATTAATCCGTTCCAGACACCCAAAAATATTCACAAAAAATACATTTTATAGAGAATAACTATATTTTTACATACAGAAAACAATGAGAAATAAATATAAATGACTAATGAAATGGATAAATAGTAATTAGATCTTACCTGCTAATTGCTGTTCCTGAAGGAACGACAGTCCAGTCCCTTCACTTCTGGGTTGCGTAACCCTTCCAGCAGCTTGGAGGCTGAGCCCATCTTTTTGGGGGATGGAGCGGTATAAATACCACTGGGACCACCCACCCACTCCAGTATTCGATTGAAAAAGCAGATCTAACAAACTCTTACTGGAAACTTAACTATAACAAACTCAAACCTATGCAACAGGCATATATATTGAAAAATCTTTTTTTTTTTTTTTTAAATGGAAAACCAAGGAGAGGAGGCCTGGGAATAGCCTGAGGAGATGTCTGCTTCTACCCGAGCCGGCTTCCTCCCGGACTTCTTCCTGCCGTACAGGAGCTACGGCCCCAACGATGCCTTGCCCTGAACCCGAGGTGTGAAACGGTTGCCGGAACGGGTGGGATCAGGGACTGGACTGTCGTTCCTTCAGGAACAGCAATTAGCAGGTAAGATCTAATTACTATTTCCTTATCGTCACTCCAGTCCAGTCCCTTCACTTCTGGGAAGTACCAGAGCAGTTCACCCCTGGGAGGGTTCCGGCATACCGGACTGAAGAACCGCTAGCCCGAACCGGGCGTCCGCTGCACTCTGCACGTCCAACCTATAGTGCTTGGAGAAGGTATGCAGCGATGACCAAGTCGCTGCCCTACAGATGTCCAGCGGAGGTACCAGGGAAAATTCCGCCCAAGAGGCCGCCTGAGCCCTAGTGGAGTGGGCCCGCAGCCCCATCGGAACCTGCTTCCTCTTCAGGATGTAAGCGGAGGCAATCGCCTCTCTGATCCACCTGGAGATGGAAGCCTTGGCCGCCGCCTCCCCTTTGTGCGGCCCTCCAAACTGGATGAATAGACGGTTGGACTTTCGGAATGGCGCTGTGCGCGAAAGGTAACGTTTCAAGATTCTCTGGACGTCTAGAAGACGCAGCCTGTCGTCTTTACCTATCTGCCCCTTAGACGCTAAGACTGGCAGGGTAACTGTCTGGTTCACATGAAAAGGAGAGATAACCTTGGGTAAGAAGGACGGTACTGTACGCAGAACCACCTTGTCCCTGAGAAAGGCCAGGAAGGGGGGCTGGGACGAGAGCGCCTGCAATTCTGAGACCCTTCTGGCCGAGCAAATGGCGACCAGGAAGACTGTCTTTAGAGTTAAATCCTTTAAGGAGGCTCTCTTCACTGGCTCGAAGGGTTCCCCGACCAAGGCACTTAGCACTAAGTTGAGATCCCAAGGAGGGATGACCGATCTCCGTTGCGGACGTAGCCGACTAACCGCTCGTAGGAACCTGGCAACATCCGGGTGCGCCCCTAAGGGTCTGCCCCGGACCTTTCCTCTATAGCAAGAGATAGCCGCCAACTGAACCCGCAAGGAGCTATGCGCCAGGCCCTTTTCGAAGCCTGCTTGCAAGAAGTCCAGAATCTCCGGAACCGAGGCCGAAAGCGGTTTCCGACGATGCTCCGCGCACCAAGCTTCGAAGATGCGCCAAACTCTTACATAAGAAAGACAGGTCGAGCGCTTTTTGGCTTTCAGTAGAGTCGAGATTACCGCTCCTGAGTATCCTCGTTTTAGCAGCCGCGCCCTCTCAATAGCCAGGCCGTAAGCGAGAACCGATCCACGTGAGGCATCCGGACCGGACCCTGCCTCAGCAGGTCCCTTTTGAAAGGGAGCCGCCAAGGACGGTCGGCGAACAGCCTGATCAGATCGGCATACCATGGGCGGCGAGGCCAATCCGGAGCTATGAGAATTACCAAGCCATGGTGAGACTCTACCCGTTGGAGAACTTTCCCGATCATAGCCCAAGGGGGGAATACATAGAGAAGACCCTCCGAAGGCCACTTTTGAGACAGGGCATCTAAGCCTTCGGACATCCTTTCCTTCCTTCGGCTGAAGAATCTGTCCACCTTGGCTGTAGAGAACCGTGCCATGAGGTCCATGACTGGGCAGCCCCAAAGGGCTACTATCTGGTTGAAGGTCTCTTGTTCCAGCTCCCATTCCCCGTGGTCTATCTTGCACCTGCTGAGGAAGTCGGCCGTGACGTTGTCCTCTCCCGCCACATGCTGCGCTGACAGAGCTAGAAGCCGGGACTCCGCCCACTGGAAAAGAGAGTCCGCCTCCTTCTCTAAGGCGCGACTGCTGGTGCCTCCCTGGTGGTTGATGTAGGCCACCGCGGTGACATTGTCGGAGAGAACTCGAATAGCCTTTCCCTGCACTAATATCCTGAATGCCTTGAGAGCCAGAGTGACAGCCCGCAATTCCAGTCTGTTGATGGGCCACTGTGATTCCAACTGTGACCAGAGACCCTGGACGAACTGGTCCTCGCAGTGCGCTCCCCAGCCTGTCAGGCTGGCATCCGTCGTTAACAACAACCACTGATGGGGATCGAGGGGCATTCCGCGGTCCAGGTTCTTCGGGCACCTCCACCATTGTAGGGACTGCTTGGTCCGTGGAGCGCAAGGTAACTGCATCGAAAGGGGCTGATGCTGAGGAGACCAACGACGCAATAGCGCCCGCTGCAGCGGTCGCATGTGGGCCCTGGCCCATGGCACCACCTCTATTGATGCCGCCATAGTTCCCAGAACTTGGAGATAATGCCAGGCTGAGGGATTTCTTCTGGCCAGGAACTGCGTGATTAGAATCCTTAGATCTCTTGACCTTGACCGGGACAGGAACACCCTGCCCCTGAGGGTGTCGAATCTTGCTCCGAGATACTCGAGTTCCTGAGAGGGAGTCAACCTGCTCTTTGTCCGGTTGATGACCCACCCCAACTCCTCTAAGACCTGAATCACTCTGGCCGTTGCCGAGTGGCTCTCCGGAGCTGACTTTGCGCGGATTAGCCAGTCGTCCAAGTAGGGGTGTACTAATATGCCTTCCTTCCTTAGGAAGGCCGCCACTACGACCATTACCTTGGTGAAAGTCCTGGGAGCCGTGGCAAGGCCAAAAGGCAAGGCCTGGAACTGAAAGTGGCCTCTTGGTACCGCGAATCTCAGGAATTGTTGATGGGACTTCCTGACCGGGATGTGCAAGTAGGCTTCCGTCAAGTCGAGGGAAGTGAGGAACTCCCCTCCTCTCACGGCCGCTATGACTGAACGTAGGGTCTCCATCCGAAAGTGAGGTACCCTGAGGCAGCGGTTGACTTGTTTTAGATCTAGGATTGGCCGAAAGGAGTCCTCCCTTTTCGGGACCACAAAGTAAATCGAGTACCGACCGGATCCGTATTGGTCTGGGGGTACTGGAATTACCGCCCCTAAGTCTATTAGACGGGCAAGAGTAGACTCGATCGCTGCCCTTTTTGCTGGAGCTCCACAGGGCGACTGAACAAAAGCCGGTGGGATTTGCTTTGCGAATTCTAGCGCGTAACCTTCTCTGATCACCTCTAGAACCCATTGATCGGACGTGACCCGGGTCCAGGCGGGGAGAAACAGCCTCAGGCGGCCGCCTACCGGCCGTCCTTCCCCCTGGACCCCCGACACCTCATTGTTGCTTCCTAGGGCCCGAGAAGGAGGAGGAAGAGGAGGAGGAGGAAGCTCCAAACCCCCGACCTGCCCCTCGAAAACCTCTGAAACCTTGTCCCTTAGAGGGAAACCGGCCCCTGGAAAAGGGGTTTGATCTGGCGGTCCGAAATCTCCGCGTCTCCCTAGGCTGAGTGCGCACAGGGGCTTGGGAGCGGCCTAGTCTCGGTCTATCTTCCGGAAGCCTCCCTCCTTTAGACTCGCCCAGATCCTTGACCAGCTTCTCCAGATCCTCACCGAATAAAAGTTTCCCTTTAAAAGGGAGTCGACTTAGCCGCGCCTTCGAGGACGCATCAGCTGCCCAATTACGTAGCCACAGATAACGCCTAGCCGCCACCACCGAGGCCATGTTCTTGGCTAGGCTTCTGATGAGGTCATACTGACTATCCGCCAAGTAGGCTGCGCCGGATTCCACTTTGGCGGAGTTTGCCTGGATCTCGGCCGAAGAGTCCTCTGACTGAAGCTGCTGAGCCCATCTTAGGCAGGCTCGAGCTACCCAGGCTCCTGACACGGAGGCCTGTAATGCAAGGGCACTTACATCAAAGGCTTGTTTCAGGAGTGTATCCAGCTTCCTGTCCTGTGCGTCTTTTAAGGCTGAACTGCCCTCAACTGGGATAGTCGTCTTCTTAGTGACTGCAGATACTGCTGCATCCACCCTGGGTGATTTTAGCAGTTCCTTATCTGACTCTGGGAGAGGGTATAGGCGGGACATGGCTCGGACTCCTCTTAGACTGGATTCCGGTTGGTCCCATTCTTCCTGGATCATCTGGCGTACTACTCTGTGGACCGGAAAGACCTTCTGGGATTTCCTAATGGCCTGTATTAAGGGGTCCTCCAAAGCCTCCTCCTGTGATGGTACATCTGAGGCCACATTGAGTACTTTTAAGGATTCATTAATTAGTGCCGGAAGCTCCTCTCGCCTAAAGACCCTAACTATCCGAGATTGATCTTCTTCCGGGATCTCTCCTTCTTCCAGCTCCTCCTCATCCTCGTCCAAATCCTTCACCGAACCCTCCTCCTCCGGAGTCCCCTGGGAAAAAGACGTTAGGAGGTCTTCCCCGTCCAGCCGCTGACGCTTAGCAGGGATGCTGGATTCTGGATTGATCGCCCCTAGGAGTCTGGATGATCTCTCTTCCCCTGGTGTGGTCACCTCATCTGCCCCTAGGCCCTGCTTGCGCAGGCAGTAGGCCTTATGGAGTAACAGGATGAAGTCAGGGGAGAAAAATTCTCCGTCCCCTCCTGCATTCGAGGGAGGGGGAGGAGGAAGCAGAGGAGGCGTGGGTAGCTCAGAGGGGGTAGAGACCGAACCCTGGGACCCCCCTTCCCCTACTAGAGGGTCAGACGATCCCTGGGAAGGCTGCAATATCTCCTGTTCCACTGATGTAGCCACTGCAGCGCAGCTCCTGCAGATCCCTGTCTCTGCGGAGGTGCCCCTGCGTGTCCCACATGAAGGACAGCGTGGCTTGGATGCCATGGGGAAAGATTGGGGTTTAACTTAGTAGGCCCTTACCACCAGAGCCCAATTTCCCTTAGGGCTCAAAACCTAACAAAACCCCCAGGAGATCTAAAGGGATTACCTTAACTAAAACCAATTGAGATAATGGCGATTAAAAAATAAACGTTAAATAAATCGAATAGACATCTAGCCTGAAACTAACCAAAATACATTGAAAATAATAAAATTAATAAAATTTAGATACAAATAGTGGCTAGCTCTCGTTTGTCCCCTAAGGGAGGTACTTGCAGTTTGTAGATCCTGGGCCCGATGCTGAGAATCCCACCCGAGGGCTCTACACGTGGTAGGCCTCACCACGTGGAGCCTGCTCGGGGAAAAGGACTCTGGCGTCTGCCTGCACTCCCCCGCTGCGACCGGTGCTGAGTCCTTAGAGAATCACGAGTGCGATCGCCGTCTGATCGCACCGTGAGAAACCCGGGGTACCTCGTGGTTCTTCTCCGCGGTCAGTCGCGTCGGGCCGGGATGGAAGACTCCCCTCCGGTTGTCGTTGCAGCCTCTAGCGCTCAGCCACCTTCAGGGCTTCGGCGCGAGGCTGTTTTTCCCCCACGACGGCAGAGCAAGGAGTGAAGGAAGCCGGGTAGAGCAGAGCACCTCCCCGCTGCTACAACCCGCGGCTTTGCTCTGCGAGCCGCGTCGGAGCTTGAGGAGGGGGGGGGGGGAGGGAGAAAATAATTCTTAAAGGAGCAGAGCCCCTAAAATCGCCAAATAAAGGAAATAAAGGAAAATTACTGAAAGGTAAAATTAAACACAAATTAAGTAAAAAATTAAGTAAACTAAGCAAATTAAATGTAGGACTCCAGTAAGCCCCAGGCTTACGGAACCCTCCAGCTGCTTGGAGGCTGAGAATACTGGAGTGGGTGGGTGGTCCCAGTGGTATTTATACCGCTCCATCCCCCAAAAAGATGGGCTCAGCCTCCAAGCTGCTGGAAGGGTTACGCAACCCAGAAGTGAAGGGACTGGACTGGAGTGACGATAAGGAAATGAACATTTAACATCACTGAAAGCAAGCTAAGTACAGTACTGTACAGTACAGTATGTTAACATCTGGCCTTAGCCACCCCTGACAAGCTGCTGTGCCCAGCTCTCTTCGGCATCACATTGAATTCAGTCCATTAAAATACCTTTACATTATCTGCTCAATGCTCCAGAATGGCAGAAAATCTTAATGATATAGCTTCAGACGTACCCTGCAAGAGAAAGAACTGCCTCCCACATTCATGCAACATCTCCTGCTTACGTTGACAGCTTTTCTTCCCTGCTACCGGGACAAAATCTCAGTCAAAAGACGTTGAAAACCGAAGCAATGCATGAAAACTGGGACAAAATCTCAGTCAGAAAAGACGTTGAAAACCGAAGCGTATGAAAACCGGGGCAAATGAAAACCGAGGTTTGACTGTAAAACCAAACCAAAATCTAATTAACTGAAACCGAAATGAAAAAGAAACTGCAAATGGCCCCCTAGGAAGAGGCTGCTCTGTCCTGCTTTATTCTCCGGTGGCTGCCTCTCCCGGGCACCCAACACAGTGGGGGGAGTTTCCCGCACTGCTGCAGGCGCCCAAACATGCGACTGCAGGCCGCTCTTCGTCCCCTAGTGTTCTGGCGGTTGCTGAAGGTTTTTGCTGGCCCTCCCCCCCCCCCCCCCCCCGCCACTCTTACCTTGGAGCCTCTTTACCACATGGCTTTTCTACCCCATGTGCTCAGCTTTCCTTCCCGGCTTCGGCGCTGAGGGGGGTGACTCAGGGCTGCCAGCTTTCACTCCTGTCAAGCAACTGCAGCCCCTACACAGCAGCTCCTCACCCAATAATGGGTTCGGGAGCAGCCAGAAGTCTCGGACTGAGGAAGGCCCCCACAGAACTCTCCCCCCCTGAAATCCTGGGGGGAAAGGGGGAAGAAGGAATATCCTCCCCTCAGCCCCGTTTTCCCCCGGGTTCTTTGTTCCTTCTGATTTCTTTTGCCTTTAAAAACAAAGAAACCTGCACCTTAACAGGGGAAATAAAAGCAAAAAATTGCCACAACAAAACCAAACTATTTTGAAAAATGATTCACACAGCCAAGGCACCTCAAGGCCTAAAAAGGCCCGATAGCATTTGCAGAAAAAAAGTAAAAAACATAATATGACTGAAAATTCTAACTATCAATAACTAATAGGGCAAGCAGGACTGCACAACAGTGACTAGGACTGCAACAAATTAAATTTTATATCTTCTGGAGTGCACCAAGATAATTCATCTTATCTGCTCTGCAGAAGGAAAATGCCTGTGTGAGGTCCCATATAGCAGCAACAAGTTGAAAGTGGCATGCAAACATGGCAAGGCTTCTCAAAAGCTTATAGATCATTTAGAGCTAGGGAAGCTTTCCCCCACATGGGCTCCATCAGATGACACTACCCATATGCAAGGATTTGCTGTTGTGTTTGACCGCTTTTTTTTCTACCAGCAGTAGACATCAAAAAGATTAACTCCTCTTCTTCATCAAGTCTACTGCTCCCATTCAAATAGTATTAATACTCCTACTTTATTTCAAGCCATAGAGAAGCATGATGGAAGACCAATACAAAATCAAAAGAATTCAAAATGGTGCAACTAGCATTATTTTAATAAAAGTTTTGTGGGTTTTTTTTTTTAACAATTGCATGAGGCCACAGCAACACCCTTCCCCTTGCAGTACCGATACAAACAGCCCTCTCTCTCATGTCTCCCCTTACGTTCACTCTCTTTTCAGTACTTCTCCTTCCTTTTTCAGCCCTTTAGAGCTATTATCAACATCAGCGCTAATATCAATTACTTGCAGATATGCAAGTGACCTGGTTTCTGGCAGAAGACAACTAGTTAGGCCTACATTTTTATGTTTATAATCTGTTATCCATTATCATAGTAGTTCCCATTTTTTTTTAAACACTCCCACCTAAACCCCACCTCCCCCAACTCCCTGATAATCTCTCTTGAACCCATGGCATCATCACTTTCCTCTCTTCTTCCACCCAATGCCATCACTACCTTAATCTTCCCTCTCCTCCCCTCTTCTCCATACCTGGCACTGACAATCTTGTTTTATTTATTTTATTTGAAAAATGCATATTCCACACTAATACCTAAGCAGATAAAACATAAAATTTATACCTAAAAACAATTACAAAACATAACATCCATCATAGGCAACCTTCAGCTGCCAAAGAGAATCAGTGGAACTACTCTCCTTACCTGTTATTACTGATTCCTTCTGAACCTGGAACTGCAAAGGGGCCTGCAATCTCACAAAACCCAATGGCCTCACAGTTCTAATTTCAGAAAGAAGCCAGCAGAGGATACTGTAACAGGTACAGTAAGGTGTGAAGTTCACCGATTCTCCCTGCCAGTAAGAGATCATAGCAAAGGGAACAGAGAGGGGGAAGAGAACATGTATCTTCATATTGCCTCAACAACTGGATGAATTTCAATGGCACCGCCAAAGTCACCCCATGACACATTAATCTGGAAGTTGGCTTGTTTCAGAGGGGATTTTGTTTTCTCCAAATCATCCAAGAAAAGGCATTTTTGGTCTTGTAAAAAGTTTATTTAGTATACTTTGCTACATAATGGATTCTTATGCATAATTATAGTAGATTCAAGTGATTATAGGACATGTAGTGATCCTCCAATGCTAGTGTCATTAACTAGAACTATGTTTGCTGAGCTTGCTCCACATAAAAGTACAGTTTATCTCAAAATAGCAAAGTTAAGGCTGAGCCAGATACACCAAGCTCAAATACTCTGATTTTACTAAAGTAGGCAAATAACTGAAGGAGGAACTGGCAAGAAGAAAGGAGATAAGCAAAGTACAAATACAGTGACCTAACCTGAAAGGAACTTTAAAAATAGCTACCAATTTTTATGTAAGGAAAGTAAGTAAAAGAAAGAAGAAGAAATGGAAATCAATATGGTTCTTCAAGGAAGTGACTGAAGAAATAAAGGCAAGAAAGTTAACATTCACAAAACACAGATCATCACAAGAGAGGAATACAGAAAAGAACACAGGATAAAGCTGAGTGAGACAAAGAAAGAAATCAGGATGGTAAAAGCACAGGCAGAAGAAAAAGAAAAAAAAGGGAAAAGATGTAAAAATGGGGTGATGAAACTTCTTTCAGGTATGCTAGGGAGAGAAGGAAGGCCAGAGGTGAAATTTTAAGACTGAAAAAGCACCATCAGTTCCTCCCTGGTATTTTGTTTTCTCTACTCTATCCCATATGCCTCCCAAGTCAGTGGAGATGTCACCATGATTTTTCCATACCTCTTCCCCACAGTCATAAGAACATACTGGGTCAGACCAAGGTCCATCAAGCCCAGTATCCTGTTTCCAACAGTGGCCAATCTAGGTCATACGTACCTAGCAGCTTCCCCAAAAGACACAGGTTCCGCAATGCTTGTACTGGGTCAAGCATTGATATCCTGGGTCCCTTCTCAATAATGGTTTATGGACCTTTCCCCTCCAGGAACTTGTTCAAACCTTTTTTAAACCCAGCTACACTAACAGCCTTTACTACATCCTCCGGTAACAAATTCCAGAGTTTGATTACACGTTGAGTGAAAAAATATTTTCTTTTATTAGTCTTAAATAGTTTACCCTGTAGCTTCATTGCATGTCCCCTAGTCTTTCTATATTCTTATAACAAACAATCGATCTACGTTTAACCGTTCCACTCCGTTCATTAATTTATAGACTTCTATCATATCTCCCCTCAGCCGTCTCTTTTGCAGGTTAAAGAGCCCTAACCTTTTTAGCCTTTCTTCATAGGAGTATCCTTCCATCCCCTTTACCATTTTGGTGGCTCTTCTCTGAACCTTTTCTAATAACGCTATATCATTTTTAAGATATGGCGACCAGAATTGCACACAACATTCAAGGTGTGGTCTCACCATGGAACGATATAGAGGCATTATAATATCTTTTGTTTTATTTTCCATTCCCTTCCTTATAATACCTAGCATTCTATTTGCTCTCTTGGCTGCCGCTGCACACTGGGCCAAGGGTTTTAACATGTTATCCACAATGACGCCTAAATCTTTTTCCTGGGTGGTGGTTCCTAATGTGGAACATTGCATTGTGTAACCACAGTTTGGGTTGTTCTTCCCTAGGTGCACAACTTTACACTTGTCCACATTAAATTTCATCTGCCATTTTTATGCCAAGTCTTCCAATTTATCAAGATCCTCTTGCAATTTTCCACAATCCTCTTGGGTTTTAACAACTTTAAATAGTTTTCTGTCATCTGAAAATTTGATAACCTCACTCGTTACTCCACTTTCCAGGTCATTTATGACTATGTCAAAAAGCAGCGGACCCAGCACAGATCCCTGGGGTACACCACTATTCACCTTTCTCCATTGGGAAAATTGGCCATTTAGCCCAACCCTCTGCTTTCTATCTTTTAACCAGTTCCTGATCCACAATAGTACACTGCCTCCTATCCCATGACTCTTTAGTTTTGCCAAAAGTCTCTCATGAGGGACCTTGTCAAAGGCTTTCTGAAAGTCCAGATACACTATATCAACCGACACACCTTTGTCCACCTGTTTATTCACACTTTCAAAAAAACATAACAGATTAGTAAGACAAGATCTTCCTTGTCTAAAGCCATGTTGGATGTCTCCCATTAGGCCATGACTATCTACATACTGAATAATTTTATTCTTTATGATGGTTTCTACCATTTTTCCCGGTACTGACGTGAGGCTCACCGGTCTGTAGTTTCCCGGATGACCCCTGGAACCCTTTTTAAAAATTGATGTTACATTGGCGATCCTCCAATCTTCAGGTATTAGAGATGATTTTAATGATAGTTCACAGATTACTAATAGCAGGTCTGTAATCTCATATTTCAGTTCTTTCAACACCCTTGGATGTATACCATCCGGTCCAGGTGATTTGCTACTCTTCAGTTTATCAAATAGTTGAAATACATCTTCCCGGGGGATCGATATTTCTTTCAATTCCTCTGCAGTATCACTTTTACATACTTCATTCATCGGTAACATCCCTACGTCTTCCTCAGTAAAGATTGAAGCAAAGAATTCATTAGGGTCTCTCCGCTATAGCCTTGTCCCCTCTTACTGCCCCTTACTAACAGCAGGTCTGCAATCTCATATTTCAGTTCTTTCAACACCCTTGGATGTATACCATCCGGTCCAGGTGATTTGCTACTCTTCAGTTTATCTAATAGTTGCAATACATCTTTCCGATGTATCGATATTTCTTTCAATTCTTCCGCACCTTTAAATACCACTTCAGTCATGGGTAACATCCGTACATCTTCCTCAGTAAAGACCGAAGCACAGAATTCATTCAGTCTCTCCGCTATCGCCTTGTCGCCTCTTAGTGCCCCTTTAACTCCTCTATCATCTAATGGACCAATTGACTCTCAGTTTTCTGCTACGGATGTACTTGAAAAATATCTTTATTTCACGTTTTTGATTCCGCAGCAAGCTTCTTCTCAAATTCTCCCTTTGCCTGCTTTATCAATGTCTTGCATTTGACTTGCCAGTGCTTGTGCTGTTTCCAGGTTTCGTCGTTTGGCTCTTTTTTCCATTTCCTGAAAGATGCTTTTTTGGCAACAGCCTCTCTGACCTCACCTTTAAACCATGAGGTCAGCGGCCTGGTTGTTAGGGCAGATGATGCAGACGAGTCTGACATCATTGCCTGCTGCAGGGCCACGATAGCAGAGATAGCATAGTTACTCACCTGTAACAGGTGATCTCCGGGAACAGCAGGAATTTAGTCCTCACATATGGGTATCGTCGGTACCGACAGAGCCTGAGCGGGAAAGCTCCCCAGCGTCCAATTAGAAAGCTTTTGGGAGCATCCCACAGCGCCTGCGTGCTGCCTTCCCGCCTTTCCCAACTGCCTCTCTTCAGTTGAGTTTCAAAGCTGAGACAAAGAGAGAGAGAGGGAAAGGGAAAGAGACAGATAGAGAGATACAACTCCTAGGGGAGGTGGGTGGGTTGTGAAGACTAAATTCCTGCTGTTCCCGGAGATCACCTCTTACAGGTGAGTAAGTATGCTATCTCCAGGAACAAGCAGGAATGTAGTCATCACATATGGGGACTCCCTAGCTTTAGATGCCAGGGAGAGACCCTAGAAGTTGTGCGTCCCTGAGAAGGGCTCCACTTCCCCGCATGGATCTCTGGCATCCTACCAGGGATGGTGGGTAGGAGTTGATTAGGTATGGAACAGGTGTTGGAGAACAGCCTCACCAACCAAGGCATCCCGGAGGGAGTCCTTGTCCAAGTAGTAATGTGCTGTGAAGGTATGAACCGAGGACCGGGTGGCTGCTCGACAGATGTCATCGATAGACACAGAGTGCAGATGAGCCATTGAAGCTGCAATGGCTCTCACATTGTGAGCTGTGACATGGCCCTCCAGAGGAAGATTCTTACTCTGATAGGCAAAGGAAATACACTGAGCAATCCAGTTAGTGTTCTCTTGGAGACTGGAAGTCCCAATTGAGAAGGATCAAAAGCAACAAGGAGTTCAGAGGACTTTCTATGTTGCTGTGTTCTTTGTAAGTAAAGCACAGTTACTTACCTGTAACAGGTGATCTCTGGGAACAGCAGGAATAAGTCTTCACATATGGGTACGTCCGTACCGACGGAGCCTGCACGGGAATGCTCCCCAGCATCCAATCAGAAAGCTTTTGGGAGCATCCCTCGCGCCTGCGCACTGACTTCCCGCCTTTTCCACTGCCTCTCCTCAGTTGAGTTTCATAGCTGAGACAAAAGGAGAGAAAGAGGAAAGGAGGATAGATAGATAGATACAACTCCTAGGGGAGGTGGGTGGGTTGTGAAGACTTATTCCTGCTGTTCCCAGAGATCACCTGTTACAGGTAAGTAACTGTGCTATCTCCAGGAACAAGCAGGAATGAGTCTTCACATATGGGGACTCCCTAGCTATAGATGCCAGGGGGAGATCCCATAAAATGCGTGTCCCTGGATCAGGACTGCATTTTCCACACATAGATCTCCGGCATCCCATAAGGGATGGTGGGTAGGAGTTGAAAAGAGAGGAGCTGTAAGAAATAACAGCGAACCTAAGGACTACAGAAGAGGAGTCCTTGGTATGTATGATAAGTACCATTAAAATTATTTAATGAACAATTATAATATGGAGCTTACCTACTGGATTGTAGGAAGTAGAGAGCGTGATGGAGTCTACTGGAGATTCAGTAGCGGAATCCTCAAGGTGACCTCACAGCAGTGAGGATGAAGGTCCAAACCTGGAGTTGGCAGGTGACCCAGGTGTCAACTGGGGTAGGATAAGAACGGCAGGTCTTCAACGGAAAGCTTTATGGGAAAAAGCTGAAAACTCTTTTAGCTATAGAGTCATTAACATTGAGGACTAAAAGAAGAAGACTGACCCATTTGGACAACTAGCCCAGTCCTGGAGGGAAGAAGGGGTATGGAAAAAAGCCCGTATTCCCAAGGAGAACAGATGTGTACTCAGAACTACTGAAGATGTACACTGTCTTTCCTAGCTGTTGAGAGATAGGAAAGATATCGAAGCCTGATGCTTCAAGGATTGGGAGACCTAGAGCAAAGTGGAAGCTGTTAGTACCACAGCAGTGGTTGTGTGCATAACAGCCCCCACATACTGAGGAACAGTATGAAAATATGCAAGTCCACTGTCTGGAACCTCTAAGAAGGTAAAAATCTTTATAGCATAGACAGTTAGGGAGATAGTATGTAATACATATCGACCTATAAAAAGCCTCCCAACAGATACATATATATATAGAGGGATATATATACATATATATATGTATATATAGATATGTGTAAATATATATATATAGATATATATAGATAGATAGATATATAGATATAGATAGATATATATGGGCATAGCTTATGCACACACAGCTTACAGACATATGTATGTATAGGAATATATAGAGATATATACATACATGAATATAAGTCTGAAGATACATGCCTGCAACTAAGCCCCATAAGAACATTCACATGGGGAATGTGAAGGGGAAAGATTCATCCAATAACAAGAGGGTGAAACCCACTTGAAAGATATATAGAGAATCTATTTCTGTGGGCTAAGAGGATGCAGGAATGCAATCCAGTGAAATAACCAGGATGGTTGCGTGAAAAACAGAGGATAATATCAGTCTGTAAAGAGCAAGTCGGGAGTCCTTTAGAACTCTGACATGGTAAATGGACAGAAACGCATAGAAGAAGATACCAGGATGACCCACTGGAGGGACACAGGGGTATCATGCGTTACTAGTAGAATATGTGCTGTCCATGAGGAGTAGGATAGCATGATGCCAAGCTGTAAGGAAAAAAAGAGCATATTCCTGCAGGATTGGGAACTCCTTGGACATTCACGCAGAAAAAGCTTATATTCTGTATTACAACAGGAGACAAGAGGGTGTGGAGAACCCTCACAGTCATGGAAATGATTTATAAGCTTTTTCTACTATATAGAATAGCCCTCAGAGACAAAGTTCAATGCTCTGTAGCAAGGGCCCATAGTAGAAAGCTTCTCTGAAGATTGCAGAGAGCATTGTGCAGGAGAATTATGAGATAAAACTGACTGAAAGTCAGGTGTGTTGCCACATCCCCGGAAAAGGAGATGGCTAGAAAGAAGATAATGTGAGAAGCCTGAAGTGAGTAGGATTATCCAAGAGAGATGAGGACTATCTTGGAATCACTACTAAGGCTAGACAAAAATCGTGGAAGATAGACTGGAACTTGTGGAAAAGTACCAGTAGTTCAATCACTGGAACTCCTGCATGCACAGCAGCTGAACGAGACAGCAGAGAGAATCTTCCTGTGCAAAACAGAGAGAAACACACAAAGGGAGAGGAATATTCCTGTCCCTGTCTGATGAGCTGTCCAGAGAATTTATTCAAGGAAACAAAAAAGTCTATACTGGAATGAAAGGCTAGAGAAGCTTTTCAGTATGGTACCACTCAGTCAGGGAAAACCCTGGATGAGAGGGTAGAGAAACAGGTAATTGAAGGGTGACTTACCATATGGTGAGTCAGCTGAAGGAAAAAATGTTCATGTTGGGACAGAAACTATCATGGGATAGTTGTAACTTCCCTTCTTGATAGTAAGAAGAGGAGAATTCTGTAACCCAAGAATATCCTGACAGCTTAGCATACTGAAAAAGGAAAACCCCAGTGTAGAGCTTTAAGAAAAAACAGTGAACAAACTTCTGCTAAGAAGAAGTTAACTGTAGATTGCAACCTTCAGGAACCTATGGTTGCTGGGTATGCTCAGACTGGCTAGAGTTTGGAATCTTCAGACTAGGACGAGGTGTCCCTTGCTTGGGTACATCTGGATGATGGGCAGGAGAAGTGAAACCTTCTTTTCTTAGGGAAAGAAGGTTTGGTAGGACATTTCCTACCTCCTGGGGAAGAAGGCGGCTTAGAATGGTCTCCAGAACCAGGGAAGTCAGTGGAGCAATGAGCAACCTGACGTAAAGCCTCCTTATTGAAGAGATTTTCTCCAGTACAAGGAGAATTACCCAGTGTGTGTTGTGCCCATCTGCTCAAGTCTGAAGCTTGGAGCCAGGTTCTACGACGTGCTCCAATAGCAATAGCAGAGGATCTGCTAACAGACTCAAAAGAGTCTAGAGAAGCATGAGAAAGAAACCAAGAGATATTCCGGCTATGACTAAGAAGCAAGGAATAGTCTGCAGCCTTAGGCTCTGATAAAAAAAGGAGTCAAAAGAGATAATTTCTTTGTGACCTCCTGGAGTGTTAGACTCATATAAAATATATGAGAGATAATCCTTGATGCCAGCATAGATGTTTGGAAGGTTTGACGTCCAAAGGCATCAAGTGCTCTAGATGCACGAGCTGGCGGATAAGAAGAATGCTTCTTCTTGCTTTTTACCTTCCTCATTGCTGATTCCACTACAATGGAATGATGAGGAAGTTGAGTTTTTTGAAACCCTGGAGAGGGGTGCACCTGATACAGAACATTAGTTGCTGTAGAAGGTGAGGGAACCCTTAAAGGTGATTCCCATATTCTCAGAAGAAGATCCTGCAAAGAGTGATGTAAAGGAAGCATTATATTTTCCTTTTCTGCAGGAGAGCCTCGAGTAAGATCACAACCAGGGATAGGAATAGCAAGAAAGGTTGCCATGTCAAAGAGAAATTTCTGAAAAGAAGGATCTCCAATGGGAACCATCCCTGGGGAGGCTAAGGTTGAAGGAGCAGTCTGAGCACCAGAGGATGTACTGTTCTGGTGCAGAAAAAGAACCCCACTAGATGGATAGTGGGTACTGGCAGTCACGATTTGAGGCAGTTAGTACTGCATCGTCCATGCCAGATATCGATTCCAAACTAGGCATAGAAAGGATCGATGGTACCGATATAGCTGCAGGAATCAACATCGATACCGATACCGGTAGCTGAGGCAGAATCGGAGACGGTAATGTCATCGAAGCCGTCATCGGAGGCTGCTCAAGTGGTACCGAGGCAACCAGAGAAGCTTGGTGAATATCCTCGGTACTGCGTATCCGGAAACGATAATGGTTGGTTCCGAGACGCGTCAGTACCCAGTCATCTAGACTAGATATCGATTCCAGACTCGGCATCGAAGGGAGCGAGTCTATCGATGCATGTCTAGAGGGTACCGACGTCAGTGGTGGTACCGGCGATGCCGATACAGGAAAGTCAATCTGGGTCGTATCGATCGGTCCCGAAGGTACAGAGGACGCCAGATGATGATCCCTGGTGAAGAGTGGAACACTCCACACCGGTGCCGATGCCGGGTTATCGGTACCGCTCGAAGCGGGTGCCATCCCCGAGTATGGCTCAGATACAGGAAAGTCAATCTGGAACGTATCGATCGGTCCCGAAGGTACCGAGGACGCCAGATGACGATCCCTGGTGAAGAGTGGAACACTCAACACCGGTGCCGATGCTGGGGTATCGGTACCGCTCGAAGCGGATACCACCACCGAGCATGGCTCAGGTATGTTCTGTGAGGGGTGAGCCCCAGGAACAACCTGAAACCCCTGAAATGCTTTGGAGCCCGAAGACTCCCGCCGGGGTTTTAATGCCAATGGGGTCTTGAGGGCAAGGCTGGAGCCGTCATCATGCTTGGCATGAGACCTACCACTCAAGGATTGGCTAGTCTTAACAGACTGTTTGTGGGTTACCTGATCCTGTAGAGAAGAAAAAACCGGTGCCCCCACTCCAGGGGGGAAAACGGTATCGAGGGAAACTCGAAAGAGGGAAGGTCTTCTCACAGTATTGCAGCCTGATTGTTCAGGGGAAAAAGGGTCAGGACCCAAACAGGTTAGACACCAGGCACTGGAGTCTAAAAAGAAAACTGTGTTTCCACAGTGAAGGCACTTCTTAGGAGAAGGCGGCTCCATGATGGAGAGGCCTTGTAGGCCCAAAAAGGTTAAGACAGAAACAGAGGGAAAAATCTCTCTGGGTTTAAGAAAAAGAAAAGAAAAAACCACCGGCGGTACCGGTGGCAGCGGGAAAAACAGCCGCGACCACAAGAAAACAAGAAATAAAGAATTTAAAGAAAAAAGTTTCTGCGGTGACAGGAGGACGTCCTGCCGGCTCCGTGGAAAAACGAAAACTGAGGAGAGGCAGTGGAAAAGGCGGGAAGTCAGTGCACAGGCGCGAGGGATGCTCCCAAAAGCTTTCTGATTGGATGCTGGGGAGCATTCCCGTGCAGGCTCCGTCGGTACCGACGTACCCATATGTGAAGACTCATTCCTGCTTCTTCCTGGAGATAAGGCTAAAGCTCTTTTACAGTCCAAAATATGAAGGTTCCTTTCTGCATTTGATGCATGAGGCCTTGGAAAGAACACAGGTAGGTAGACCACTTGATTTAGATGAAAAGGCGAGACCACCTTTGACATAAAGCGTGGATGAGTCCTAAGGACTACGTTTTCATGATGGAACCTTGTATAAGGTGGATCAGCTACTAGTGCTTGCAACTCACTGATGCGACGTGCTGATGTGATTGCAATGAGAAAGATAACCTTCCAAGAAAGGAATTTCAAGGAGGTAGTAGCTAAGGGTTCGAAAGGTGGCTTCATGAGCTGACCATGTCCCATGCCACAGGTGGTGGCTTAATGGGAGACTTAGTTATCAGAAGGCCTCTCATAAATCTTGCTATAAGAGGATGGGAGGAAATAGGTTGTCCATTTAGGGGCTTGAAGGAAGCTGCAATAGCACTCAACTGGACCCTCACTGAGTTAGTCTTAAGTCCTGCATTGGATAAATAAAGGAGATACTCCAGTAATGATTCCAGAGGTATCGCAAGGGGGCTAAGACCCTTCTGCGAGCACCATATGGTAAACCTTTTCCACTTGAAAGCATAAGAGCATCTTGTGGAAGGCTTTCTGGAAGCATAAAGGACATCCTTTATTTGCTGGGGGAGGTTAAGATCATGGAGATCTAGGCCTTCAGCAACCAAGCCCTGAGATGCAGAGACTGGGGATTGGTATGTCATAACATTCCGTCCTCCTGAGATAGGAGATCTGGAGCAGACCCTAACTCCAGGGAGGGAGCTTGAGAGAGATGTAGAAGCAGAGGGTACCACACTTGCGGTGGCCAATGTGGAGCTATGAGAATCAAACGACCTCTGTCTCTCTGAAGCTTGAACAGGGTTTTGGGAATTAGGGGAATGGGTGGAAAGGCATACAGGAAGTCTTGACCCCAGTAAAGAAGGAAAGCATCCCTGGCCTGAGCCGGGGTTCTAGAACAGAACCGGGGAAGTTTGGCATTCCACGGACTTGCAAAAAGGTCTATGTCCGGGGTTCCCCAAATTTGAAAAATCTTGGCTACCTGGTCTGCATGCCGAGACCACTCGTGTGGAAGCAGAACTCGACTGAGTCTGTCTGCCCAAGAGTTTTGTATTAAACAAATTGTCAACGGGTTGTTGGAGCAATTGAACTCAAACACAAAATATTGCTCCACTCTCTCATTATACTCAAAAAATACAGAAGAATTAGGGAGCAGGTCTCAGACTAGATCGGGGATGGAACCTGTGAGGTGCAATACCTCTATAGTTACCAATCTCCTAAATTGCATCAAGGACCCAGCATATTCCCTTAACTAACTTCAAAATGAAGCTGAATAATATTTAAGGTGTTTGTAATTCAATTAATAGAACATAGCATAACGCTTATCTGTAATTCTTTCAAAGGCAGAATTCAATCCCATAATTCAATAAATTACACATGGCAGAGCGCTTATCTGTAATTCTTTCAGAGGCAGAATTCAATCCCAACGCAAATCACTAGCGCTGATGCGTTTCATCGCACAAGCGGTTTCTTCGGGGGATTCCAACTCCGTGGAAACATGCCATTAAGACATGTGACTACTCATCCAAGTAAGCTCTACAAAATAATCAAAAGTTTCAAAATCAGTATTCTTTGTAAGAAATTAATATCTGAAGACTATAAGATTCAGTAGAGACCACACTCCAAACGCAGAGGAGCACATACCTCTTTTCTCTCCCCACCGGGCTCATCATTGCAAAAAGACGCCGCGCATGCGTAGTCTCAATGAAATAGTTTGCTTTTATACTAGAGCCCCCCTCCAACTTCACAACTATTACCTAAGATTATAAGAACCGCTAAGACCTTCTAATTATATTCTCTCCCTATGATCCTCTTAAGAGGGAGCAAAGTCCTTTCGGGGAAATCTCCTCCCGTTAAAGTAGGATCGTACTGAACAACTATGCAAGTCCATTGTTGTAATGTAGCCACGTTTTCATCAGTGGTATGCGCTCAGTTTTCTATCTGGTGTAATACTGTTGTCAAACACATACCGCCCAGTCGATTTGAGCGTTTAAACCATCCGGGTGCACAGTTTTAAGCGTATATATCCAGCGTTGTTCGCTGATAAGCAAACTCTGATCCCTCGTTTTGCCGGTGAATCCTGCTAAAACTTGATCAATGCAAAAAACTCGAAGTTAATCGAATTGATGGTGAAAAGTTAGGCAATGGGCTACTATCGGTGCTTCGAGCTTTCTGCAGCGCATCCTACTCTGATGTTAATTCGGAACCTTAACGGCCGGATAGTTTTACCTATGTATAGTAGTGAACATGGGCACTGAATTGCGTATACTACATATCTGGAACTACATGTGGTATGCTGCTTCAATGCATAAGTTAATTCATGATATTTAAACTCAGTCACTTCCAAAATAATATTGCAATAACATTGTGTGGGAGAACCAAAAGTATGAATAGGCTTTAACACCACCGGGCTCAAGAGTTCCTTAAGGTTCTTGTGGCGTTGCCACACACATCTGATCGATTTCTCTTCCAAACCAGGGATGCTATGGAGTACATTCAAGTGGCGTTTCAAAATTTTCTTAAGTTGGCTGCTGTAAGGTGAAAACTTCGTTATTAAATTCACTTGTCATTCTTCTAAGCGACTCTTGACTCCCCTTTGTGATAAAAGCAGATCCCTGTTATTAAATCGCGCTCGGCTATAAGCCTGTTTTATAACACGGGCTGGGTATCCCCTTTTTGTGAAAATTTTCTGAAGAATCTTCGATTGTTCTTTAAAATCAGCGTCTTCAGAACAGTTGCGTCTGTATCGAAGGAATTGTAAGAAAGGAAGGCTATTTTTTAATTGAATGGGGTGAGCACTGTGATAGTGCAGCAAAGCATTCCTATCCACTTTCTTTCTATAAATTGAGGTCTGCCAAGTATTTTTCCCTTTTGTGACTTCTACATCCAAGTAGGTTATTTTATCTTTATTGTAGAGATGGGTAAACTGGATGTGGTGGTCCTGTTGATTTAGGCAGTGAAAGAACGTATGCAAAAGACTTTCATGACCCGTCCACAGCATGAAAATTGCGTCAATATATCTACCCCAAAAGGGGATGTATTGTTGAAACGGGGACAAAGACAACTACTTCTGTTCAAACTCTCCCATGTAGAGAGGGGCTATGGAGGGGGCGCAAGTGGCCCCCATCGCCACTCCAGATATTTGATGGTATAAAATATTCTCAAAAACAAAAAAATTCTGAAACACTACTAATCTCAATATTTCAGACAAAAACTCAATTTGCAAATCCGTCAAATCTCCTCTACTCCTTAGTGCCGAAATCGCACTCGAGAATGCTGCTGTTTGTGGAATGTTTGTGTACAGCGAAGTGACATCTAGCGTGACCAAAATCACCCCAATGTCACTTGCCCATTTAGCACAGTTACTTACCTGTAACAGGTGATCTCTGGGAACAGCAGGAATAAGTCTTCACATATGGGTATCGTCGGTACCGACGGAGCCTGCACGGGAACACTCCCCAACGTCCAGAAAGAAAGCTTTTGGGAGCATCCCACAGCGCCTGCGCGCTGCCTTCCCGCCTTTCCCAACCGCCTCTCTCCAGTTCGAGTTTTAAAGCTGAGACAAAGAGAGAGAGAGGAAAGGAAAGATAGAGAGATACAACTGCCTAGGGGAGGTGGGTGGGTTGTGAAGACTTATTTCTGCTGTTCCCAGAGATCACCTGTTACAGGTAAGTAACTGTGCTATCTCCAGGAACAAGCAGGAATGAGTCTTCACATATGGGGACTCCCCAGCTAGAGATTCCTGGGAGATCACCCAGATTGTGAGTCCCTGGGAAGGGCTGCACCTCCACCCATGAATCTCAGGCATCCAGTCAGGGATGGAGGGTAGGAGTTGATTAGGTATGGAACAGGTGTTTGAGAACAGCCTGACCAAACAAGGCATCCCGGCGGGAGTCCTTGTCCAAGCAGTAATGGGCTGTGAAGGTATGAACCGATGCCCAGGTGGCCGCTCGACAGATTTGGTCGATGGACACAGAGTTTAGATGAGCCATAGAGGTTGCCATGGCCCTCACATTGTGAGCTGTGACATGGCCCTCCAGAGAAAGGTTCTTACTCTGGTAGGCGAAAGAAATACACTGAGCAATCCAATTGGACAGAGTTCTCAGAGACTGGAAGTCCTAAATGAAAGGGATCAAAAGCAACAAAAAGTTGAGAGGACTTTCTATGTTGCTGTGTCCTTTGTAAGTAGAAAGCAAGTGCTCTTTTACAATCCAGGGTATGAAGATTCCTCTCTGCACTTGATGCATGAGGTCCTGGAAAAAAGACAGGTAAATATACCTCCTGGTTCAGATGAAAGGGTGAGACCACTTTAGGCATAAAGTGTGGATTAGTTCTGAGGACTACCTTATCATGATGGAACCTTGTATAAGGAGGATTAGCCACTAAAGCTTGCAACTCACTGATACGGCGAGCTGAGGTGACTGCAATGAGAAAAATAACCTTCCAGGAAAGGAATTTCAAGGAGGTAGTGGCTAAGGGTTCAAAGGGTGGCTTCATAAGCTGGCCAAGATCCAGATTCAAGTCCCATGCCACTGGAGGTGGTCTAATGGGAGGTTTAGTCAAAAGAAGGCCTCTCATGAATCTTGCTATAAGGGGGATGAGAGGAAATAGGTTGTCCATTGAGAGGCTTAAGGGATGCTGCAATAGCACTCAAATGGACTCTGATTGAATTTGTTTTAAGGCCTGCATGGGATAACTGCAGCAAATAGTCTAGTAAAGAATTCAAAGGTATTGCAAGAGGGTTGAGACCCTTCTCTCCACACCAAATGGAAAACCTTTTCCATTTAAAAGCATAGGAATGTCTGGTGGAAGGCTTTCTGGAAGCATGAAGGATATACGTCACTTGCTGAGAAAGGTGTAAATCCTGAAGGTCTAGGCCTTCAGCAACAAGGCCCTGAGATGAAGAGACTGAGGATTTGTGTGCCACAAGGTTCCCTCCTCCTGGGAGAGGAGATCTGGAGCAGACCCCAGGTCCAGGGGGGGGACTTGAGAGAGATGCAGAAGTAGAGGGTACCACACTTGGCGTGGCCAAAGTGGTGCTACTTGGCGTGGCCAAAGTGGTGCTATGAGGATCATAGACCTCTTGTCTCTCTGAAGCTTGAACAGAGTCTTGGGGATGAGGGGAATAGGTGGAAAGGCATAGAGGAAGTCTTGACCCCAATGAAGGAGGAAGGCATCCCTGGCCTGAACTCCCTGACATGGAATCCTGGAACAAAACCGGGGAAGTTTTGGCATTCCACGGACTTGCAAACAGGTCTATGTCTGGGGTACCCCAAATCCGAAAAATCCTGGCTATCTGGGGACCATTCGTGTGGAAGCAGAACTTGACTGAGTTTGTCTGCCCAAGAGTTTTGAACGCCTGGAAGATATACTGCCAGAAGATGAATTTGATGCTCTCTGGCGAAGGCCCACAATCTCAAAGCTTCGTTGCAAAGCGACAGAGAGCCAGTCCCGCCCTGCTTGTTCACGTAGAACATGGCTACTTGGTTGTCCGTGTGGATGAGGACTGTCTTGTAGCTGAGGAGGGTATGAAAGACCTTGAGAGCTAGAAAAACTGCTCGAAGTTCCAAGAGGTTGATATGAAGAGAGGTCTCCTGTGGGGACCAAGTGCCTTGGGTGGAGAGGTCTTGTAGATGAGCTCCCCAACCTGTTTGAGAGGCATCCGTTGTAAGGGTTGCTTGGGGCAACAACTGTTGAAAGGGGGACCCCAGCAACAGATTTTGAGTGGACATCCACCATTGGAGAGACCAAAAGAGACGTTTGGAGGTTGCTATTTGGTCTGAGAGAGCTCCTGAAGCTTGAGTCCACTGGGTGGACAAAGTCCATTGAGCTGCTCTCATGTGTAGGTGAGCATAGGGTACCACATGTACTGTGGAAGCCATGTGGCCTAGCAGTTGTAGCATCTCCCGGGCAGTTAAGTGGTTCTTTGACTGAATCTGGGAGGCTAGCTGCACTAGACGTTGGCAACAGGCCTGAGGAAGGTAGGCCCTTGCAGAGGTGGTATCCAACCAGGCCCCTATGAATTCCAGGGACTGAGTAGGGGTGAGCTGGGACTTTGGGAGGTTTACCACAAGTCCCAGATACTGGAGAATGCGCCTTGTGCGGTCCAGGGAAATCTGGGCCTCTGACTGAGATGGAGCTCGGATGAGCCAGTCGTCCAGGTATGGGAAGACAAATATTCCCAGAGTGCGTAGAAATGCAGCAACTATTGCCATGCATTTGGTGAACACTCTCGGAGCAGAGGCCAGGCCAAAAGTATTGGTAATGCTTTCCTTGGAAAAGAAAACGTAGGAATCTTCTGTGAGATGGATGGATGAGGACATGTGTGTACGCATCCTTGAGATCTAGAGAACAAAGCCAATCCTGACTTTGAAGGTATGGAAGGAGAGTGCCCAGAGAAAGCATCTTGAACTTCTCCTTGCATAGGAATTTGTTCAATTCTCTGAGATCTAAGATGGGTCTGTATACCCCTGTCTTCTTTGGAATGAGAAAATAGGGGGAGTAGAACCCTGACCCCTGTTGAAGAAGAGGAACTTCTTCTATTGCCCCTTGGGCAAGAAGGGTAGTCACCTCCTGACCCAGAAGGTCGAGGAGAGATGTGAGAGAATTGAAGTGTCTCACCATGGTGTAGGGAGGAAGGTCTGAGAAATGAAGTTTGTAGCCCTCTCTTATGATGGAGAGGGTCCACTTCTCTGATGTGATTTGCTCCCATCTGGGAGCAAAATGAGCTAACCTTCCTGGAATGGTGAGAGGTTCTGGCTGTTGTAGAGCCAGAAAGGCTAAGTTCTCTAGCATCAAGTCAAAAACCCTGAGGAGGTTGGGACTGCTGAGTTGCAGCAGCCCCTGTAGACTTAGGCCTGGCCTGCTTAGGCTGCTGTCGCTTAGTGGCAAAGCGACCT
Organism: Ichthyophis bannanicus; assembly: GCA_033557465.1. Classification (NCBI taxonomy): domain Eukaryota; kingdom Metazoa; phylum Chordata; class Amphibia; order Gymnophiona; family Ichthyophiidae; genus Ichthyophis; species Ichthyophis bannanicus. The sequence goes on along the minus strand of CM066035.1, from coordinate 444,234,952 downwards.
ATAGAAGATTGTTGGCCAGAAGTGGAAGGAAATCTGCCCTTTTTGTAAAAAGACTTTTTAAAGGTCTTTTTCATGGCAGGAATGAGGTTGACTTTGAAAGTCTATCCAGAGCAGAGTTCTCTGCATCCATTTGAGTGGCTTTTATTTGCCACTCTTTGCCAAATAGATTTTCACCTGTACAGGGCAGATTTCCTAAGCCATCTTGAACCCAGGGTTCTAGATCAGAAGCCTGGAGCCAAGCAATTCTGCGAGCAGTTATGGCAATGCCCGAGGCTCTGCTGGCACCTTCAAAGGAGTCAAAAGCTGCCCTGTTGGAAAACTCTGAAATGTCTTGAGTATGCTTAAGCCAAAGGAGGAATTCGCCCCGAAGTTGTGCAGTTTTTGTGCAACTTCTTTTAGAAACATACCCATGTAAAGGCTATACGAGTTGATTCTGGCAATAAGCATACTGGCTTGGAAGATTTTCCTACCAAAAGCATCCAAGGTCCTGCATTCTCTTCCTGGAGGAGCAGAAGAGTGTCTCTTTGTACTCTTTATCCTCTTCATAGCTGACTGCACCACAATGGAATGGTGAGGAAGCTGAGTTTTCTGAAATCCAGGACAAGGAGGGACACGATGCATAGTGTCCAATCTGCGAGAATGAGGAGAAAGAGTGAGAGGAGTCTCCCATAAATCAATCATGCGTTCATGAAGAATCTCATGAATTGGCAAGGTGACTGCCTCTCTAGGAGCCTTAGAGTATCCTAAAATATCTAATTTTTTTGCTCTAGGCTCTGTTTCAGAGGTTACTGAAATAGAGAGTCCTTTAGCTACTTCTCTTATAAAGTCTTGAAAGGACAAATCCTCTGGAGACATTCTTCTTTTTGGAGAAGGAGGCTCCTCAGGAAGAGCTATGGATACTTCAGGAGACTCATCTGATGAATCAGAATCATCAGAGGAATCGAAGTATCGCCTGTCAGGGTGCTCTTCTAACGCTCGATACGCATATCGAGCGGTATCGACATCGGGCGTCCCCGGTACCGGATCGGTACCGAGAAGTAGCCCTGGACAAGGAACCGCTGCAGTCGGTATCCTGGTCGATGTCAATGCAGTCGGTACCGGTATCGGCGCTGGTGCTGGTACTGGAGCTGATACCGACAACGGGGCTCGTTGCGGTACCATCGGCGTCGCAGCTTGAATGAAGGCCGTGATAGCCTGCTGCATGGACAGAACATTCTGATCCATCGACGCCATGAATGCCTGGAAATCGGTACTGGGAGATAGTGCCGGTACCCCAGAGCATTCTAACAGGTGATCAGTCGAGGCCGTGCCATCGATGTCAACCTGTAACCCCATAGGAGGAGCTTTGGAAGCCGGAGCTTCCCGCCGGGGTTGTTTTGCTGGGGCAGGATCCTCGAGGGCAAGCCCGGAGGCATCTCGATGCTTAGAGGGAGATATACCTTTCGAGGACCTGCTAGGTTTATGTTTGGTTACCTGAGATCCATCAGGAGAAGACGACCTGGAAGATGTTGATGCTACCGACGGTGCATCAGCGGGAAACAGCACATGGAGCTTGGCTGTTCGGTTCTGTAAACCCCGTTTAGACATTAGAGAGCAGGACGGACAATCCGGAATGGAGTGTTCAGGACCCAAACATTTAAGACACCATTCATGGGTATCTGTAACAGAAATAGTACCGCTACACTTAGTGCATTTTTTGAAGCCGGAGGCTGGTTTTTCCATGAGGGAAATTTTCTTTTGGGCCCTGAGGCCCAAGAAGAAAGATACACCAAGTGAGGAAAAATATATATTTTTTTTTTTTTTAAAGAAAGAAAAAGACCGGCAGTACCAGTCCAGAGTCGGGGATGGCAGACACGCGACCAAAGAAATAAAATAAAATAAAGAACTTCTTCAGCGGTGACAGGGCTCGACCTGCTGGCTCCGTGGCAAAGAAGAACTGAGGAGAGTTGGTTAGGAAAGGCGGGAAGGCAGCGCGCAGGCGCTGTGGGATGCTCCCAAAAGCTTTCCTTTTTGGGAAGCTGGGGAGCGTTCCCGCGCAGGCTCTGTCGGTACCGACGTACCCATTTGTGAAGACTCATTCCTGCTTGTTCCTGGAGATAGGGTGAAAACGGCTCATTACATGACAACGCCTGAAACTCCGAAACTCGTCGCGTCAAACAAAGAGCTATCAAAGCCACTGTCTATAACAGCAAATCCTTTACCGACGCCTGGAGTAAAGAATCAAAGGGCTCTTTAGTTAACGCCTCTAAGGCCCAATCGGGATCCTCCGGCGGCACCCGAACTCTCCTTGAGGAGCGCAGTCGGGTCCCAACTTAAGGAAACGCTACACATCGATCCGAACACCTAGTGCTATTCCCTCCACAGAACCTCTACAGCCAGAAACAGTCGCCTGCTAGACCCTCTAAGGAACTGGTCGCTAGTTCCTTCTGACACTGTCCTGCAGAGAACTCAGACCAAGGATACAGACACCTTTGTCGCCCGGACTTGCCGCCGTTAACAGCAGCCTTCAAAAAGGCGCTAGGCACGGATCTATGTACCAGAAGCAGCCTACCTCCTTGCTCTCAACAAGGTGGTGAAGACTGCCGCAGAATAACCCTTCTTCTTCAGCCCCGCCCATTCAAAGGCCAAACCGTAGGCGGGCACCGATCCACCAGAGACATTCGTCGCGGACCTAGCTGCAGCAGAACGTCCGCTACCGGCAACTTCCAGGAAAAGCCTGTCGAGTGGGAGAATGAGATCAGCCTAGTACGGCCGTCTCGTCCAACCGGGCGCTACCAAGAGTACCTTTCCGCGAAAGCCTCGATACGCCAACTAGTTGCCCTACGAGAGCCCACGGGGAAAGGAGAAGACAAAGACTTAACTGGGAGCTTACTGAGCCTCGACTTGGACGAACCATCAGCCGCCCCATTCCTCCACCAGAGAGACCTCCGGGTGAACCCCAAGGAAGCCAATAATATTAGCTAGCGCTCGAATTAAGCCATAATGCACATTTGCCACATAAAGCAAATCAGGCTCTAGTCTATTCAACTCCCTGATCCTTTCCTGTTCCAGGCGAGTAGACTGCCATAAACACTGCGACCACTTGAAGCATGCTCTCGCCTCCCCAGGCTCCACAAATGGGAGCTTGTAAGGACAGAGCATTGCCCCCAACGATCGCTTCAGTGAACCATCTACTTTCCTATCTTGCGCTAAAGATTGCTAGGGCTCTCTTCCATACAGTGAGTCCACACCCCCTGGTAGTGCAAGGTGTGCATCCACCCACGTAATACCCAGGTCTGCCCCTGCTTAGCCTCAAAATGTCAATCAAGAACAGGCAAATTCAGGACAGCTGAATACTTTTTTTTTTTTTACAAAAACATCTCTTAACCAAAAATTCCTTCAGCATATTTATTTTATTTATTTATTTTATTTACATTCTCTTATATACCACGCTATTCTGCATCAGTGCGGTTTACATTGAACAAACTTAATTACATTGAACAGGGCATTATAACTTCGAGATAACTATTTTACAGGGAACAAGAGACGCTCTTTCCGTGCCAACAATATGAAGTAGAAAGAACTCCCAAACACAGGCATACTAATCCGCGGCCTTCCTGCTAGAGTAACGCCCCATTCCATCTGACTGCACAAAGATGGACTTTATATTTTAAGTTCAACTAGCACCTGGTGTTAGGAAATACAGCTTTCTCATTCCGCAGTGGCAATTGAGTCAGCAATGAAGAAGCGGAGAAACTGCAGACAAGTTCCCATTATACCACCTGGTAAAGACTCCACTTTTAGACCACTGAAGCAAAAAAGCATGCGAGAGTGCCTTGTGACATAAGAACATAAGATATGCCATACTGGGTCAGACCAAGGTCCATCAAGCCCAGTATTCTGTTTCCAACAGTGGCCAATCTAGGTCATATGTACCTAGCAGTTTCCCCAAGGGACACAGGTTCCACAATGCTTGTATTGGTTCAAGCATTGATATCCTGGGTCCCTTCTTAATAATGGTTTAGGACCTTTCCTCCAGGAACTTGTCCAAACCTTTTTTAAACCCAGCTACACTAACAGCCTTTACTACATCCTCCGGTAACACATTCCAGAGTTTGATTACACGTTGAGTGAAAAAATATTTTCTTTTATTAGTCTTAAATAGTTTACCCTGTAGCTTCATTGCATGTCCCCTAGTCTTTCTCTATTCTGATAACTTAAACAATCGATCTACGTTTACCCGTTCCACTCCGTTCATTAATTTATAGACTTCTATCATATCTCCCCTCAGCCGTCTCTTGTCCAGGTTAAAGAGCTCTAACCTTTTTAGCCTTTCATAGGAGTATCCTTCCATCCCCTTTACCATTTTGGTGGCTCTTCTCTGAACCTTTTCTAAAGCACAGTTACTTACCTGTAACAGGTGATCTCTGGGAACAGCAGGAATAGTCCTCACATATGTGTACGTCGGTACCGACGGAGCCTGCGCGGGAAAGCTCCCCAGCTTCCCAGAAGGAAAGCTTTTGGGGCTTCCCACAGCGCATGCGCGCTGCCTTCCCGCCTTCCTGACCAACTCTCCTCAGTTCGAGTTTAAAGCTGAGACAATAGAGAGAGGAAAGGAAAGAGAAAGAGATACAACTCCTAGGGGAGGTGGGTGGGTTGTGAGGACTATTCCTGCTGTTCCCAGAGATCATCTGTTACAGGTAAGTAACTGTGCTATCTCCAGGAACAAGCAGGAATGAGTCCTCACATATGGGGTCTCCCTAGCTGAGATGCCTGGGAGATCCCCCTCCAAGGGCTCTTCATCTTCCTATGGATCTCAGGCATCCATTGAGGGAAGGGAGGCAGGAGTTGTTTAAGAACGGAACAGGTGTTTGAGGACAGCCTGACCAAATAAGGCATCCCGGCGGGAGTCCTTATCCAAGCAGTAATGGGCTGTGAAGGTATGAACCGAGGCCCATGTGGCTGCTCGACAGATCTGATCGATGGAGACAGAGTGAAGGTGAGCCATAGAGGCGGCCATGGCTCTCACATTATGAGCTGTGACATGGCCTTCCAGAGAAATGTTTTTACTCAGGTAAGCAAAAGAAATACACTGAGCAATCCAATTGGAAAGTGTTCTTTTTGAGACTGGAAGTCCCAAATGAGAAGGATCGAAAGCAACAAAAAGTTGGGAAGACATTCGATGTGGCTGAGTTCTGTGAAGGTAAAAGGCAAGAGCTCTTTTACAATCTAGAGTATGAAGGTTCCGCTCCGCACTGGATGCGTGAGGAGCTGGAAAAAAGACAGGTAGATATACCTCTTGATTAAGATGAAAAGGGGAAACCACCTTTGGCATAAAGTGTGGATTTGTCCTAAGGACTACCTTATCATGATGGAACCTTGTATAAGGAGGATAAGCCACTAAGGCTTGCAGTTCACTGATGCGGCGTGCTGAAGTGACTGCAATGAGGAAAACAACCTTCCAAGAAAGAAGCTTTAAGGAGGTAGAGACTAAAGGTTCAAAAGGTGGCTTCATAAGCTGACCAAGAACCAAATTTAAATCCCATGCCACCGGAGGCGGCCTAATGGGAGGTTTAGTTAAAGTTAGGCCTCTCATGAATCTAGCAATAAGAGGATGAGAGGAAATAGGCTGTCCATTGAGAGGCTTAAGGGATGCTGCAATAGCACTCAAATGGACTCTTACTGAATTCGTCTTAAGGCCTGCATTGGAGAGATGCAGGAGATATTCCAATAGGGAATTCACAGGAAGAGCAAAAGGGTCAAGACCCTTCTGAGCACACCAAATGGAAAATCTTTTCCATTTAAAAGCATAAGAACGCCTTGTAGAAGGTTTCCTGGAAGCATGTAGGATATCCTTCACTTGTTGCAAGACATTTAAGTCCTGAAGGTCTAGGCCTTCAGTAACCATGCTCTGAGGTGGAGGGACTTGGGGTTTGGGTGCCACAGAGTCCCTTCCTCCTGAGACAGAAGGTCTGGAGCGGCTCCCAGGTCCAGGGAGGGGCCCTGGGAGAGATGCAGAAGTAGAGGGAACCACACTTGGCGTGGCCAGCGTGGAGCTATAAGGATCCTAGATCCGTGATCCCTCTGCAGTTTGAACAGAGTCTTGGGAATCAAAGGAATGGGTGGAAAGGCATATAGGAGGCCCTGACCCCAATGAAGGAGGAAGGCATCCCTGGCATGAACCCCCTGACACGGAGTTCTGGAACAGAACCGGGGAAGTTTGGCATTCCACGGACTTGCAAAGAGGTCTATGTCCGGGGTTCCCCATTTCTGAAAGATTCTGAGTACCTGATCCATGTGCAGGGACCACTCGTGTGGAAGCAGAACTCGGCTGAGTCTGTCTGTCCAAGAGTTTTGAATTCCTGAAGATAGATGGCTCTAGATTGCCAAAAGATAGATTTGATGCTCTCTGGCGAAGGCCCACAGTCTGAGAGCTTTGTTGCAAAGCGACAGAGAGCCAGTCCCTCCTTGTTTGTTTATGTAGAACATGGCTACTTGATTGTTTGTATGAACAAGAACTGTCATGTTGTATAGGAGGGTATGAAAGACCTTGAGAGCAAGGAAAATTGCTCGAAGTTCCAGAAGGTTGATATGAAGGGCGGTCTCTTGTGGAGACCAAAGGCCTTGAGTTGACAGGTCTTGAAGATGAGCACCCCATCCTGTTTGGGAGGCATCTGTGGTGAGGGTTGCTTGGGGTAGTAAAGGTTGGAAGGGGGACCCCAGCAACAGATTTTGAGTGGATATCCACCACTGGAGAGACCAAAAGAGACGTTTGGAGGTTTCTATTTGGTCTGAGAGAGCTCCTGATGCTTCGGTCCACTGGGTGGACAAAGTCCATTGAGCTGCTCTCATATGCAGGCGAGCATAGGGCACCACATGGACTGTGGATGCCATATGGCCCAGCAGTTGTAACATCTCCCTGGCAGTCAAGTGGCTTCCGGACTGAATCTGAGAGGCTAAGTGCACTAGGCGGTGGTAACGTGCCTGGGGAAGATAGGCCCTTGCTGTGGTGGTATCTAGCCAGGCCCCTATGAATTCTAGGGATTGAGTAGGGGTGAGCTGAGACTTTGGCAGATTGATGACAAGTCCCAGATACTGCAGAATGCAGATGATGTGATCCAGGGAAGTCTGAGCCTGAGACGGAGCTCGGATGAGCCAGTCGTCTAGGTATGGGAAGACAAAGATTCCCTGAGTGCGTAGAAATGCAGCCACTACTGACATGCATTTTGTGAACACTCTTCGAGCAGAGGCTAGACCGAAGGGGAGTACTCTGTACTGGAAATGTTTTCCCTGGAACAGAAATCGAAGGAATTTCCTGTGGGATGGATAGATGAGTATATGTGTGTACGCATCCTTTAGGTCTAGAGAACAAAGCCAGTCCTGACTCTGTAGGTATGGAAGGAGAGTTCCCAGAGAGATCATTTTGAATTTCTCCTTGCATAGAAATTTGTTTAATTCTCTCAGATCTAGGATGGGTCTGTGTCCTCCTGTTTTCTTTGGTATAAGAAAATAGGGGGAGTAGAACCCTGAGCCCTGTTGGAGGAGAGGAACCTGTTCTATTGCCCCTTGGGCAAGCACGGTATTCACTTCCTGATCCAACAGGTGTAGGAGAGATGGGGGAGAGATGAAATGTCTCACCCTGGGATAGAGAGGAAGGCTGGAAAAATGCAGTTTGTAGTCCTCTCTGATAATAGAGAGGGTCCACTGCTCTGATGTGATTTGTTCCCATCTGGGAGCAAAATGAGCTAACCTTCCTGGAATGGTGAGAGACTCTGGTTGCTGCAGAGCCAGAAAGGGTATGTTCTCTAGAAGTAAGTCAAAAACCCTGAGGGGGTTGGGACTGTTGAAGCGTAGCAGCCCCTACAGGTTTTGTTCTGGCCTGTTTAGCTTGCTGACGTTTAGGAGCAAAGCTAACTTGAGAAGATGACTGGCCAGTATTGGTACCAAATCTAGTCTTTTTGTAGAAAGATTTCTTAAAAGACTTATTTTTGGCAGGGAGAGAAGTAGACTTAGAGAGTCTATCCAAAGCAGCATTCTCTGCATCCATTTGAATGGCTTTGACTTGCCACTCTTTGCCAAACAGATTCTCACCTGTACAAGGCAAATTGCCTAGGCCATCTTGCACCCAGGATTCCAGGTCAGAGGCCTGGAGCCAAGCAATTCGACGAGCAGCTATAGCTATGCCAGATGCTCTGCTAGCACCTTCAAAGGAGTCAAAGGCAGCCCTATTGGAGAACTTTGACACATCTTGGATATGCTTTAAAAGAAGCAGGAACCCCTCTTTTCTATCCTCTGGAATAAAGGGGGAAAATCTTGTACTTTAAGAGCAAGCTCCTTTAGAAACATGCCCATATAGAGGCTGTATGAGTTGATTCTGGCAATAAGCATACTAGCCTGAAAGATTTTCCTGCCAAAAGCATCCAAAGTCCTACATTCTCTTCCTGGAGGGGTAGAAGAGTGCCTTTTGGTACTCTTTATCTTTTTCATAGCAGACTTCACCACGATGGAATGGTGAGGAAGCTGAGTTTTTTTGAAAACCAGGAGAAGGAGGGACCCGATACATGGTGTCCAACCGACGAGCATGTGGAGATAGGGTAAGAGGAGTCTCCCATAAATCCATCATGTGTTCTTGGAGAATATTATGAATGGGTAAGGTGACTGCCTCTTTGGGAACCTTAGAGTATCCTAAAATGTCTAATTTTCGTGCTCTAGGTTCTTTTTCAGAGGATACTGTAATAGAGAGTCCTTTGGCAACTTCAAGAATGAAGTCCTGAAAGGACAAGTCCTCTGGAGGAGACATTCTTCTCTTTGGGGAAGAGGGCTCCTCAGGAAGAATAAGGGATGCTTCATCAGAATCATCTGAGGTATCGGCATCCTCAGAAGACTCGAAGTATCGCCTATTTGCTTCCAGAGACCGATACGGGTACCGACCGGTATCGACATCGGGCGTACCGGGAACCGTGTTGGTATCGAGAAAATCTCCGGAACTGAGAACCGGAACCGGCTTTCTACTAGAAGTAGATGCTCTGGGTACCGGTATCGGTCGTGGTACAGGAACCGGGCTCGGAACCGACGGTTGCGGTACCGAGGGCGTTGCAGCATTAATGAAAGCCATTATGGCCTGCTGCATGGATTGTACAGTAGTACCCATAGACGCCACAACTGCCTGGATGTCGGTACCGGTCTGAGCCGGTACCCCAGAGCAGTCTAACAGGTGATCGGTCGAGGTCGTGCCATCGATGTCAACCTCTAACCCCATAGGAGGAGCTTTGGAAGCCAGAGCTTCCCGCCGGGGTTGTTTGGCTGGGGCAGGGTCCTCAGGGTCGAACCCAAGGGCCTCTCGTTGCTTAGAGGGAGATTTGCCCTTTGAGGACCTGCCTGAAGTATGTTTGGTTACCTGAGATCCATCCGGAGAGGAAGACCTGGAGGATGCTGATGCTGGATTATCTGTAGAAAACAGCACATGGAATTTAGCTGCTCGGTTCTGTAAGCCACGTTTGGACATCAGAGAGCAGGAAGGACAATCTAATATAGGGTGGTCACGTCCCAAACATTTAAGACACCATTCATGGGTGTCTGTGACTGAAATAGTACCAGAACACTTGGTGCATTTTTTAAAACCAGAGGTTGGCTTCTCCATGAGGGAGAATTTGTGAAGGCCTGTAGGTCCCACAAACAAACACACCAAGTGAAGAGAAAATAAAATAAAAAAATTATATTTTTTTTTGTAAATAAAAGAAAAAAGACCGGCGGTACCGGTTCGGAATCGGGGAAGGCAGACACGCGGTCAAAGAAACAAATTAAAATAATAATTTCTTCAGCGGTGACAGGAACACGACCTGGTGGCTCCGCGGAAAAAGAGAAACTGAGGAGAGTTGGTCAGGAAGGCGGGAAGGCAGCGCGCATGCGCTGTGGGAAGCCCCAAAAGCTTTCCTTCTGGGAAGCTGGGGAGCTTTCCCGCGCAGGCTCCGTCGGTACCGACGTACCGATATGTGAGGACTCATTCCTGCTTGTTCCTGGAGATAATCGCTATATCCTTTTTAAGATACGGCGACCAGAATTGCACACAATATTCAATGTGCGGTCTCACCATGGAACGATATAGAGGCATTATAATATCTTTTGTTTTATTTTCCATTCCTTTCCTTATCATACCTAGCATTCTATTTGCTCTCTTAGCCGCCGCTGCACACTGGGCCGAGGGTTTTAACATGGTATCCACAATGACGCCTAAATCTTTTTCCTGGGTGGTAGTTCCTAATGTGGAACCTTGCATCGTGTAACCATAGTTTGGGTTGTTCTTCCCTAGGTGCCTAACCTTGCACTTGTCCACATTAAATTTCATCTGCCATTTTGATGCCCAGTCTTCCAATTTATCAAGATCCTCTGGCAATTTTTCACAATCCTCTTGGGTTTTAACAACTTTAAATAGTTTTGTGTCATCTGCAAATTTGATAACCTCACTCGTTATTCCACTTTCCAGGTCATTTATGAATATGTCAAAAAGCAGCGGACCCAGCACAGATCCCTGGGGTACACCACTATTCACCTTTCTCCATTGGGAAAATTGGCCATTTAGCCCTACCCTCTGCTTTCTATCTTTTAACCAGTTCCTGATCCACAATAGTACACTGCCTCCTATCCCATGACTCTTTAGTTTTGCCAAAAGTCTCTCATGAGGGACCTTGTCAAAGGCTTTCTGAAAGTCCAGATACACTATATCAACCGACTCACCTTTGTCCACCTGATTATTCACTCCTTCAAAAAAACATAACAGATTAGTAAGACAAGATCTTCCTTGTCTAAAGCCATGTTGGCTGTCTCCCATTAGGTCATGACTATCTACATGCTGTGTAATTTTATTCTTTATGATGGTTTCTACCATTTTTCCCGGTACTGACGTCAGGCTCACCGGTCTGTAGTTTCCCGGATCACCCCTGGAACCCTTTTTAAAAATTGGTGTTACATTGGCGATCCTCCAATCTTCAGGTATTAGAGATGATTTTAATGATAGTTCACAGATTACTAATAGCAGGTCTGCAATCTCATATTTCAGTTCTTCCAACACCCTTGGATGTATACCATCCGGCCCAGGTGATTTGCTACTCTTCAGTTTATCTAATAGTTGTAATACATCTTCCCGATGTATCGATATTTCCTTCAATTCTTCCGCACCTTTAAATACCACTTCAGTCATGGGTGTCCTGCCAGTAGTTGACTGAATTGAAATGATTCAGTGTATGCAGGGCATTTTCCAGAGAACGCAAGGTCCCTCATCCAGGCTGACTCCACATTCACAGTCTAAACCAGCAGCCATCTTGGCTGATGCCGATCAGCGCAGAAGCCATCTTGTAAGCCCAGCTTATGATGTATGCCTACTAGAATCTGAGCTTCTGCTATTGCTGCTAGAGAACTAGCCTGGCTGCTTGCTTCTGGCCCCCATTAAGGCATTCGCTGAACACTAGCAGACACTCTCCGTACTGGAGAACCTCTGATAAATGGAATGGGAGCATAGATAGCTTCAAAGGCCAGAGTTCTATTTTGCAACCTCTCTCCGCTGAGCTGCCTTTTCCATATGTAAAATTAAACCACATATAGCCAAAATTAAGAGATTACAAATCTACCGTAAAGCACAGTTACTTACCTGTAACAGGTGATCTCTGGGAACAGCAGGAATTAGTCCTCACATATGGGTACGTCGGTACCGACGGAGCCTGCGTGAGAACGCTCCCCAGCTTCCCAAAAAGGAAAGCTTTTGGGAGCATCCCACAGCGCCTGCGCGCTGCCTTCCTGCCTTTCCTAACCAACTCTCCTTAGTTCTAGTTTAAAGCTGAGACAATAGAAAGAGGAAAGGAAAGATAGAGAGAGATACAACTCCTAGGGGAGGTGGGAGGGTTGTGAGGACTAATTCCTGCTGTTCCCAGAGATCACCTGTTACAGGTAAGTAACTGTGCTATCTCCAGGAACAAGCAGGAATGAGTCCTCACATGTGGGGACTCCCTAGCTAAGATGCCCGGGAGATCCCCAAGGATATAAGACCCTGAAGGGTTCCTCGCCTTCCAATGGACCTCAGGCATCCATACAGGGAAGGAGGGCAGGAGTTGTTCAAGAATGGAACAGGTGTCTGAGGACAGCCTGACCAAACAAGGCATCCCGGCGGGAGTCCTTGTCCAAGCAGTAATGGGCTGTGAAGGTATGAACAGAGGCCCAGGTGGATGCTCGACAGATCTGGTCAATGGATACAGAATGAAGATGAGCCATAGAGGTGGCCATGGCCCTCACATTGTGAGCTGTGACATGGCCCTCCAGAGAAAGGTTCTTACTCTGGTAAGCAAAAGAAATACACTGAGCAATCAAATTGGACAGTGTTCTTTTAGAGACTGGAAGTCCTAAATGAGAAGGATCAAAAGCTACAAAAAGCAGGGAAGACTTTCTATGTTGCTGTGTCCTGTGTAAGTAAAAGGCAAGAGCTCTTTTACAATCTAGAGTATGAAGATTCCTATCTGCACTAGATGCATGAGCAGCTGGAAAAAAGACAGGTAAATACACCTCTTGATTAAGATGAAAAGGTGAGACCACTTTAGACATAAAGTGTGGATTTGTCCTAAGGACTACCTTATCATGATGGAACCTTGTATAAGGTGGATTAGCCACTAAGGCCTGCAGTTCACTAATGCTGCGAGCAGAAGTGAGTGCAATAAGGAAAATAACCTTCCATGAAAGGAATTTCAAGGAGGTAGTGGCTAAGGGTTCAAAAGGCGGCTTCATAAGCTGACCAAGAACAAAGTTTAAGTCCCATGCCACCGGAGGTGGTCGAATGGGAGGCTTAGTTAAAGTTAGGCCTCTCATGAATCTTGCAATAAGAGGATGAGAGGAAATAGGTTGTCCATTGAGAGGCTTAAGGGATGCTGCAATAGCACTCAAATGGACCCTTACTGAATTCGTCTTAAGGCCTGCATTGGTAAGATGCAGGAAATATTCCAATAGAGAATTCACAGGAAGTGCCAGAGGGTCAAGACCCTTTTGGCACACCAAATGGAAAATCTTTTCCACTTAAAAGCATAGGAACGCCTAGTGGAAGGTTTTCTGGAAGCATGGAGGATATCCTTCACTTGCTGAGAAATATTTAAGTCTTGAAGGTCTAGGCCTTCAGTAACCAAGCTCTAAGGTGAAGGGACTTGGGGTTTGGATGCCACAAAGTCCCTTCCTCCTGGGACAGAAGGTCTGGAGCAGCTCCCAAGTCCAGAGAGGGGGCTTGGGAAAGATGCAGAAGCAGAGGGTACCACACTTGGCGTGGCCAGCGTGGAGCTATGAGGATCATGAATCCTTGATCCCTCTGGAGTTTGAACAGAGTCTTGGGAATCAAAGGAATGGGTGGAAAGGCATACAGGAAGCCCTGACCCCAATGAAGGAGGAAGGCATCCTTGGCCTGGACTCTCTGACACGGAATTCTGGAACAGAACCAGGGAAGTTTGGCATTCCACGGACTTGCAAAGAGGTCTATGTCCGGGGTTCCCCATTCTTGGAAGATTCTGAGTATCTGATCCATGTGCAGGGACCATTCGTGTGGAAGCAGAACTTGACTGAGTCTGTCTGCCCAAGAGTTTTGGATTCCTGGGAGGTATACTGCCAGGAGATGGATATGATGCTCTCTGGCGAAGGCCCATAATCTTAGAGCTTCGCTGCAAAGCAACAGAGAGCCAGTTCCTCCTTGCTTGTTTATGTAAAACATGGCTACTTGATTGTCCGTATGAATGAGGACTGTCTTGTAGCTGAGGAGGGTATGAAAGACCTTGAGAGCTAGGAACACTGCTCGAAGTTCCAAGTGGTTGATATGAAGCGAGGTCTCCTGTGGGGACCAAGTGCCTTGGGTGGAGAGGTCCTGCAGATGAGCTCCCCAACCTGTTTGGGAGGCATCTGTTGTGAGGGTTGCTTGGGGCAACAAAGGTTGGAAGGGGGACCCCAGCAACAGATTTTGAGTGGATATCCACCACTGGAGAGACCAAAAGAGACGCTTGGAGGTTGCTATTTGGTCTGAGAGAGCTCCTGAAGCTTGAGTCCACTGGGTGGACAAAATCCACTGAGCTGCTCTCATGTGTAGGCGAGCATAGGGTACCACATGTACTGTGGAAGCCATGTGGCCTAGCAGTTGTAGCATCTCCCTGGCAGTTAAGTGGCTCTTTGACTGAATCTGGGCGGCTAACTGCACTAGACGTTGGCAACGGGCCTGAGGAAGGTAGGCCCTTGCAGTGGTGGTATCTAACCAGGCCCCTATGAATTCCAGGGACTGAGTAGGGGTGAGCTGGGGCTTTGGGAGATTTACCACAAGTCCCAGGTATTGCAGAATGCGCCTGGTGCGGTCTAGGGAGATCTGAGCCTCTGACTGGGTTGGAGCTCGGATGAGCCAGTCGTCCAGGTAAGGGAAGACAAACATTCCCAGAGTGCGTAGAAATGCAGCAACTACTGCCATGCATTTGGTGAACACTCTCGGAGCAGAGGCTAGACCGAAAGGAAGCACTCTGTATTGGTAATGTTTTCCCTGGAACAGAAAACGTAGGAATTTTCTGTGAGATGGATGGATGAGGACATGCGTGTACGCATCCTTGAGATCTAGAGAACAAAGCCAATCCTGACTCTGCAGATATGGAAGGAGAGTGCCTAGAGAAAGCATCTTGAACGTTTCCTTGCATAGGAATTTGTTCAATTCTCTGAGATCTAGAATGGGTCTGTATCCCCCTGTTTTCTTTGCGATGAGAAAATAGGGGGAGTAGAAGCCTGATCCCTGTTGAAGAAGAGGAACCTCTTCTATGGCCCCCTGGGCCAGAAGGGTAGTCACCTCCTGATCCAGAAGCTCTAGGAGAGATGTGGGAGAATTGAAGTGTCTCACCATGGTGTAGGGAGGAAGGTTTGAGAAATGAAGTTTGTAGCCCTCTCTTATGATGGAGAGGGTCCACTGCTCTGATGTGATTTGTTCCCATCTGGGAGCAAAATGAGCTAACCTTCCTGGAATGGTGAGAGGTTCTGGCTGTCGTAGAGCCAGAAAGGTTAAGTTCTCTAGTATCAAGTCAAAAACCCTGAGGGGGTTGGGTCTGCTGGGTTGCAGCAGTCCCTGCAGGTTTAGGCCTGGCCTGTTTAGGTTGCTGACGCTTAGTAGGAAAGCGACCTGTAGAAGATTGTTGGCCAGAAGTGGAAGGAAATCTGCTCCTTTTGTAAAAAGGCTTTGTGAAAGTTTTTTTCTTGGCTGGAAGGGAGGTAGACTTGGAAAGTCTATCCAGAGCAGAATTCTCTGCATCCATTTGAGTGGCTTTAATTTGCCACTCTCTGCCAAAGAGATTTTCACCTGTACAGGGAAGATTCCCCAAGCCATCCTGAATCCAGGGCTCTAGATCAGAAGCCTGGAGCCAAGCAATTCTACGAGCAGCTATGGCAATGCCTGAGGCTCTGCTGGCACCTTCAAAGGAGTCAAAGGCTGCCCTGTTGGAAAACTTGGAAACATCTTGAGTATGCTTAAGCCAAAGGAGGAATTCATCCCTTTTATCCTCTGGAAGGAAAGGGAGAAAGTTGTGCAGCTTATGTGCAATTTCCTTTAGAAACATACCCATATAAAGGCTATATGAGTTGATTCTGGCAATAAGCATGCTGGCTTGGAAGATTTTCCTACCAAAAGCATCCAAGGTCCTGCATTCTCTTCCTGGAGGAGCAGAAGAGTGTCTCTTTGTACTCTTTATCCTCTTCATAGCTGACTGCACCACAATGGAATGGTGAGGAAGCTGAGTTTTTTGAAATCCAGGACAAGGAGGGACACGGTACATAGTGTCCAATCTACGAGAATGAGGAGAAAGGGTGAGAGGAGTCTCCCATAAGTCAATCATATGTTCATGAAGAATTTCATGAATTGGCAAGGTGACTGCCTCTCTGGGAGCCTTAGAGTATCCTAAAATATCTAATTTTTTTGCTCTAGGCTCTGCTTCAGAGGTTACAGAAAGAGAGTCCTTTAGCCATTTCTAATATGAAGTCTTGAAAGGACAAATCCTCTGGAGGAGACATTCTCCTCTTTGGAGAAGCAGGCTCCTCAGGAAGAGTAATGGATACTTCAGGAGACTCATCTGATGAATCAGAATCATCAGAGGAATCGAAGTATCTGTCCGATTCCAACGATCGATACGCATATCGATCGGTACCGACATCGGGTGTACCCGGTACCGGATCGGTACCGAGGAAGAGGCCTGGACCAGGAACCGGAGTCGGTATCCTGGTCGATGTCGATGCAGTCTGTACCGGTACTGGTACCGGTACCAACAACGGAACTCGTTGCGGTACCGTCGGCGTCGCAGCCTTAATAAAAGCCATTATAACCTGCTGCATGGATTGGACAGTGTGATCCATGGACGCCACGACTGCCTGGATGTCGGTACCGGGAGAAAGTGCCGGTACCCCAGAGCAGTCTAACAGGTGATCAGTCGAGGCCGTGCCATCGATGTCAACTTGTAACGCCATAGGAGGAGCTTTGGAAGCCGGAGCTTCCCGCCGGGGTTGTTTGGCTGGGGCAGAATCCTCTAGGGCAAGCCCAGAGGCATCTCGATGCTTAGAGGGAGATTTGCCCTTCAAGGACCTGCTAGGTTTATGTTTGGTTACCTGAGACCCTTCAGGAGAAGAAGACCTGGAAGATGTTGATGCCACCGCCGGTGCATCCGTGGGAAACAACACATGGAGCTTGGCTGCTCGGTTCTGTAACCCCCGTTTAGACATTAGAGAGCAGAACTGGCAATCCGGAATGGAGTGTTCAGGACCCAAACATTTAAGACACCATTCATGGGTATCTGTAACAGAAATTGTACCGCTACACTTAGTGCATTTTTTAAACCCGGAGGCTGGTTTTTCCATGATGGAAAATTTTCTTGTGGGCCTGGAGGCCTAAGAAGAAAAATACACCAAGTGAGGAATATATAGTTTTTTGGGTTTTTTTGAAAGAAAAGAAAAGAAAAAGACCGGCGGTACCGGTCCGGCGTCGGGGAAGGCAGACACGCGACTAAAGAAATAAATTAAAATAAAGAACTTCTTCAGCGGTGACAGGAACACGACCTGCTGGCTCCGCGGAAAAGAAGAACTGAGGAGAGTTGGTTAGGAAAGGCGGGAAGGCAGCGCGCAGGCGCTGTGGGATGCTCCCAAAAGCTTTCCTTTTTGGGAAGCTGGGGAGCGTTCCCGCGCAGGCTCCGTCGGTACCGACATACCCATATGTGAGGACTCATTCCTGCTTGTTCCTGGAGATAATCTTATAATTTGGGCAAAGCCAAACTAAACGGGAATATTTTCCATTAACAAACCACACAACTACAAAACCCCTCTCATGACATAATGCTTATGGCAGAGCATTCCACATCTGTGGACTGGCCATAGCGCTCACCCAAGCACCTGTTACAACTGTCCAAGAGAGTTATCACCATAATTCCTTTTGACCTGAATATGTTTACAGCGGATCATGGCGCTATATCACAGCAGCTAAGCCAATATATTACCCTGTCATATAAACCGACTTTAACGCTTTATAGGACCTTCTATGGATAGCGGAAGGAGATTCTTGTAAATCAACATAGCTATGCCCCCCAGTTTTCCTTCCCCCCTTATCCTGAGGGATTCAGCATTGCAGGACGCACTACGCACCCCCTGCCAGCCTGCTGCGTCTGCCAGGGAGCTGAAGAGCAAAATAGAAAGTAGAACCCCTGGAAGCAAACAGTGTCCTGGCCTTGGGGTTCAGGACGCAAAAGGCCACCGAATAAATCAACAGTGTTAGCTAAAAATGAACAAGGCTATCTCTCACTAAAGAGAGTTTCTTTTTACTTTTTGAAATCCCACCGAAGTCCGTGGGACCCAAGCTTTTGAACACAGCCCCTAACGCTGTGCATTAACCACAACCAGAGAAATGAAATGGAATTAAACCCTGCTCTAGAAATAGATGAGAATCTCCTGGGAAGGGCATGCTAAGTGGAGCTATGAAGCACACAGGCAGCCCCCCGGCCTTCCTGCAGTCAGAGAAATAGCAGTGGAATACACAGACAACCTTGCAAATGGAGGTCTTAGAGGTTGCTGCCTGTGTGAACCTGATGAGTAATACGATTTTGTATTTTACCACCCCCCCCCCCCCCCAAGGGATGGGGGCACTGAATACTATATGTGATTCATGAGCAGCGCTGCCATCCGGTGGCCTTTAGGGCACCAGAGCCCGACCAACGATACAGAAGTTAAGAGCTTTAAATCTTGGTCATATAATCTTGATTTGCAGAACATTACATTACAGCTGATTTAGTCACTAACCCCTGAGAGCCCATGAGGTGGCTCTGTGGTTATTTGTTCCCTGACTTGCAGAGAATGATCAATTTGATAACACAGGTCTGCAAAAAAAAATTTTTCGAGAGCTGTTTTAGTTATTCCACGTACTCTTTATGGTTTTTGGTGCGCTGAATCCGAAAATGACCTCCATTTTGTCATAGGACATCACATTTCCTGACAATTTAGGTAACTATGTTAAATAAGGCAATACCTCAAAATAAATGGAAATAGACTTATAAAATTAAAGTTTTATTACAATATTTTCATGAAAATCCTTTTTTGAACTGAAATGAGCTCACCTACACACACTAAACTTGATTCTTCTTCCTTGTGAGGCTCCTCTTGGTGCATTTACACTTGTGAGTAGCATCTGGAATGTCTCTCTGAAGCATCCAACAGTAGTCTGCCATCATTGTAATGCTCCATTTTCCCTGGTATCTCCTTTCCATCTCTTTAATGTCTTGGTGGAATCGTTCACCTTGTTCCTCACTCACAGCTCCCAAAATTTCAGGAAAGTAGTCAAGGTGGAACTGGAGGAAATGTACTTTCAAACTCATCAGGCAAGCTAAAGCTTGAAATGCTTTCAGCATTCGTCCGACTATCATTTTGTAGTGAGGATCTTTGTTATTGCCTAAAAATTTCTGTACGACTTCTTTAAATGCAATCCACCCTTCTTTTTGAGGATCCGTCATGGTATTGACAAACTCTTGATCAACTATAAGCCTTCTAATGTCTGGTCTGACGAACACACCTTCCTTCAATTTTGCCTCCGACAGGCCTGGAAACTTGGTGACCAAGTATTTGAAGCATTCTCCATCTCTTGGAAGTGATTTTACGAATTGCTTTATCAATCCCAATTTTATGTGGAGAGGTGGTAGAAGAACTTTATGGGAAGGTACCAAAGTTTCTCAGAGGACATTTTTTTCACCGACTGTTAGCACCCTCGGCTGCCAACTCTTCTTGGTCCAGTGATTTTGTCGGTCTCGACTGTCCCATAGACACAGAAAACAAGGATATTTGGTATACGCAGCTTGTTGCCCGATCAGCATGCACAAGACCTTCAAGTCCCCACACACTTGCCAACCATGGTCTTCATATTTAAGTTTACGAAGAACCAAGTCCAAGTTCTCGTAGGTTTCCTTCAAGTGTATGGAATGACCTACAGGTATGGAAGCGTAAAAACCATTGTGGAGTAAAACTGCTTTGAGACTTCTTTTTGAAGAATCTATAAAAAGACGCCATTGCTCTGAATCATATTGGATTTTAAATTGACCCATCAGACCTTCGACATTGATGCAATAAACCAACTTGTCTTCCTGGGCGAAGCAAGGAACGAACTCCTTTTCACGATGTCTGAACCATGAAGATGACACTCCTGGCAACAATAAATTCCTGCTTTTCAGCCTTGATCCGAGTAACTCAGCGGCATCTTTGGGAAGATTCAAGTCTCTTACCAAATCATTCATCTCCTCCTGAGAAAACAATTTTGGTCTTGTATCATCTTCAAAGTCAGAACTTGATTCGTCATCTGGTTCAGGTATGACTTCACCTTCATCGGAGCTAGGTATCTCTTCCAAGGTAGCAGGGGGCTTGGGTACTGGTATATCTGTGCCATAGGTGATGGGACGAATTGCCGAGTGAAGATTGGGGTATGAAATGGAATGCTTCCATTTGGAATTAAACCCTTTCACATCGCATGAACAAAAGTAACAGTCATCACTATGGTTCTTTTGCTCTCGCCATACCATAGGAATTCCATAACGGAAAGATTTTTTCTTACCCTTCAACCAGTTACGGAGGTCCTCAACACACAGTCTGCACACTTTATGAGGCGCCCAGACTTTATCTTGATCTCCAATTTTTAGTCCAAAGTATGCAAAGTATACTTTTTTCACAAAGTCTGTAATATTCTGCTGTTGCTTCAACACTGTATATTCACCACAGATGAAACAGAAACTGTCTGGCGAATTAATACACTTTCGCGGAGCCATAACATAACGGTTGAAGAATGACGAGCTAACACGAATTGCGATGAAAAAGTGTGAACAGCCTAGAACCAAGAACCTGATAATGATTCGTGCACAAGTGTGGCATGCAGGAGAGAGGAGCTCTGTGTCTGTACATGAGACGTCACAGTGCTGGCCACGCCCCCCCTGCACTGACCGGAGCTGCTGCTATTTGCACTGTGTCTCCCTCCCACTGGATTCTTCAGGAAAGATTAACCCCTTCTACCATTAGAAGCACGGACTTAAAACTTGCTTAGCTTATGTATATATTGCTGACCATCAGATTTACAGTGCTATATTTTTTTTCACATAACTCGGACAACCCCTTTAAGGTTTTTTTGGCATTTTATATCTTAAATGCACTTATGTGAATTAATTAATAGTAATTTGAATTAATTAATAGTAATTTGAAAAAAATTTGATAAATTTGAAGACAATTTTGCATGTTGTGGCAAATCATGACGTCTAGGAGTTTTTTCAATATTTTATTTGTTTTCAGCACACCAAAATAAATGGAAATTAGATGAAAATAATCAAACAGCTTTTTAGTCGCAGACCTGTGTAATGGCTGCATACACACAGTCATAGAAAGGCACTATTGAGTGTACCAGCTGCCCTCTGGTGGCCACAGACCGTAGCACAGTCGCTTCTTGGTTGACAGTTTAACTGTCAGTCTATGTTTTTATATCCTAAGGTTTCCTAAACCTGTCCCTGTGAATTTTGGGCAAATTTCACTATAGAATACATAAAAGCACACTTCCAGGCTGTCCCTCCTTACAAATACAAGTTAGGGCTCTGCTCTTGAACCTAAAAACTGGCAATTTGCCTAATATCCTGGGACTTAACAGATGCTCCTCAGAGACATGATTAGGAGGGAAAGAACATGTGGTATCAGAGATCAATGCCAAAACTGCTGTCCTATAAAACTAAGAATAAACTTAAAAATAAAGAGGGCTGACAACAGCCCCCTTAAGGCTGAGGAACCCCCCGAGCCTCAAAAAACCTACAAAAAAAAGAAAAACACTAGGCCCAAAAATCTAGCTATTCTGCCTGTTTTCCTCACACAGGCAGCTCCCTGCAACTCTCGCCATGCGGTCCAAATACCTAGAGAGAAAATAGCCGCCCCTTCGCCAATGAATTTTGGTGCCAAGAACAGCCGCTGCTGCAAAAAGGAGGCCTCAGCAGACCGACAGAGCCCGAAGGCCTTATCTGCAGGGCAGAAAGCCACACAGCCTGCTCCTACCACCTTGAATTCCTCCGATCCTCAAGCCGCGCTGATGTGCTTGGCAGCCGCGGCGAGGATCGCTCAGCCGGTTCCACAGAGTAAAATTAAAATCCCGCAGCAATGGAGAGGCTCCGTCTCACACAGCTTCAGTGTGGCTGTACGGGTCCCGGAGCTCTCTCCCGTACTGTCCAGGGAGAGAGATCCGCACTGGCGAATGCCTGTAGCAAGTGAAAATAACTGACAAAGAGGGAAGGCGAGAGCTGCTACTAATTTAAAGAGCCAGGCTCAAATTTAAAATTACTGTAAATAAGGAAATTTGCTCCTAACTAAAGGGAACTAATCCCTGATTGCCAATAAACCAAAGGTAACTGAATTAAAAGTAATTTTAAAAGTAAATTAAAGGTAAAAATCAAAAGTAAAATCAGAATAGAATTTGTCACACTAAATACTCCTTATCTGTTCCCAAGTGAGCTTAGAAGCTAGGCTCACTATGTCCTCCTGCTGCATGGAGACTGGACACACTGGAGGCTGATGGGAGATACCAGCAGGCTATATCCAGTGATGTCACGACTTTGACATGCCCAGTCTCCAAGCTGCAGGAAGAGGTGGAGGACTAAACTGGAGGAACGATAAGGAACTGGCTCTTGGCCAGGTTGACCACAACCAAGACTTTGAAGGAACTCTCCCACCCACGCTGTTGCTCTTTTCGCTATCGTCCTTGGACTTCACCTGGATCAGCCAATCGTCTAGATACAGGTGGACGAGAACCCCTTCCTTGTGGAGAGCTGCCGCCATCACCACCATGACCTTGGTGAAGGTACGGAAGTGGTCGCCAGATCGAAGGGCAACGCTCGAAACTAGAAATGGCCCCTTCACCGCAAAGCAGAGAAACTGCTGATGTTCTGGATGGAAGGAAACATGCAGATACGCCTCTGTGAGATTGAGAGTCATCAAAAATCTCTGTTTCCTACCGCTATTACTACTGTGAAAATGCGGTATCTGGAGACCGTAGTTCATGCCCTCAAAGTTGAGAATTGGGCGAAAGGAACCTTCCTTTTGGACAAAACGAAATACATGAAGCATCGACCGCAGACGTACTAGTCTTGCGGAACCAGTTCCACAGCTCTCAGCTGCAGGAGACAAGGTCTCTTCTATTGCTGCCAACACCACTGTGCCCACTTTGGGCAATCAAAGGAGCTCATTCTTGCTCCATCAGTGGGTATAGGGGCGTCATGGATTGCACCACTTTAAGGCCAACCTCTGGCAGATCCCACACATCCTGGATCATCTGTCCTACTACTCCATGTACTAGTAAGTATTTCTGTGATTTCTGTACCACCTGGAACAGTGGATCCTACAGTGCCTCTTCCTCTGCTGGGAGGTTAGCAGGCATATTCAGGGCCTTGAGGGTTGCCAAGGTACACAGAATGTGAGCCCTTTGGGAATGACGAATTGTATCAGTACCCGCTTGCAGTGATTGTAAACCGCCCTGATGGCGTTCGGCCTGGGCGGTATATTGAGAAATTGCATAAAGATGAGTGCTGGTAGCTCCTCCCGGTGGAAAACCCGAACAATTTGGCCCTGATCCTCCTGTTCTGGGCTCTCTCCTTCTTCCAACTCCTCCTGCAGATCTAATTCCGTGTCAAGGTCTTCCCCATCCAGCCCCCCCTAACAGCGGCGATTGCTGCCACTCCTCTAAGCTTCCAGCCTGCTTAGACGCCCCTGCTGCTGACTCGTGCTCTTTTGCATCTGACATCCTCTTAGCCCTGTGTTCCGGGGCCGAGGAGCCACTTGGTAGGCAAAACACCTTATGGAAAAGTAAGACAAACTCCGGTGAGAAATACCCCGGGAGCACTATCGCTCCCTGGGCTTGAGGGGTGGATGGTCCGGGCATCGTGCAGGGACCGGGGCCGGGTCCGTTGAAGGTAACATGGCACCCCCAGAGTCTCTTGCAACTGGGAGTGACTCTCCTGCCTCATCTCATCCTGCAAGTCCTGCTCCCATGACCTCCTCTTGCGTGCAGTTTAGGAAGACACCTGCCTCTGAGATCACACCACATTGGGGACTGCACATTTTGAGGATTTTTAGATTGCACTGCAGTGTTGTATCTTAAAGATATGAAATGGACCTTGCCCTGATCCAATAAAACTGACACATTCTCCGAGTAAAGTTTACGTTTTTATTCTAATACTACTAATGGCTATAAGGGAGTACAGCTTCCCTTACAAGCAATATTACAGATTTAATAGGTACATAACCTGGGCTAAGAGACAAGAGATGATCATGTCAGGTTACTCACGGACCATAGACAGATTGAAGGATTTCATTTGCTTCCTATCCACTTTCAAATTACATACATTTCTTGTATGCAGGTACTTCCTGTTTTCCACAGAGCTGTAGCTGCTACACACCTATATGCAGTGGGGGGGTTTTAAACACATCTTTATTCTTGTCCCTGACTTTCTATCAGACCCTTCTCAGGAGAAAGGCAGTTGGTTGATACATTGTTTCTTTTAGATCACCTGACCAGGCACACAACAGCATTCTGAAATTTGCCCAGCAACAAACAATGGCCTGATTAGGCCTTTCCCACATGTCTGCATCAAGTCATTGTGCACTGAATAAGTTTTGAGCTGTAGAACACAAGGAATGCTTAAGAATTAAGTGGGTTCACACCCTTTGATACCATCCAATACCAGGCACTGCGGTCTGGCCGGCATGGTGGGAAGGGCTGGGGCACCCCTCAGGAACTTCCTCAATCCGTACCCGGGTATGTAACAAGATCCCCAGCACAGTGCACCTCCATAGGCTCAAGCACAGAGCACCAGAGTACTTGAACTAAAATAAAATAAAATCTAATTAACTGAAACTGAAATGAAAAAAACTGCAAATAGCCCCCCTAGGAAGAGGCTGCTCTGTCCTGCTTTATTCTCCGGTGGCTGCCTCTCCCAAGCACCCAAAACACAGCAGGGGTTAAACACATGCGGGCCTGAATAAGAAATCGCACTTAAATACAGCAGGGGGAGTTTCCCACACTGCTGCAGGCTCCCAAACATGCGGCTGAAGGCCGCTCTCTTTCTCCTCATGTTCTGGCGGTTGCTAGAGGTTTCTGCTGTCTTCCACCTGCCCCTGCCACTCTTACCTTGGAGCCTCTTTGCCACATGGCTTTTCTACCCCTCGCGCTCAGCCTTCCTTCCTGGCTTCAGTGCTGAGGGTGGGGGGGTGACTCGGGGCTGCCAGCTTTCACTCCTGACAAGCAACTGCAGTCCCTGCAGCGGCTCCTCACCCGATAACGGGTTCGGGAGCAGCCAGAAGTCTCGGACTGAGGAAGGCCCCCACAGAACCCTCCCCCCCAAAATCCTGAGGGGGAGAGGGGAAAGAAGAAATATTCTCCCCTCAGCCCTGTTGTCTCTCTGTTCCTTCTGGGGTTTTTTTTGGGGGGGGGGTTGTTGTTTTTTTAACTTCTGCCTTTACAAAGAAACCTGCACCTTAACAGGGGAAATAAAAGCAAACTCTAACTAAACCTATCTCCTTAGTTGTCCTTTCTTTGAGTCCAGCACCCTGGCTCACAACCTCCTCCAGCTGCTTCAAGGCTGAGCATACTGGGGCTGGTGGGCGGTGCCAGTTGCATATGTACACTAGTGTCATCAAATAGATGACAGGCTCAGCCTTCAAGCTGCTGGAAGAGGTACACTACCCAGAGGTGCGGGACTGGACTGGAAGGACGATAAGGAACGGTCTGTTGCCTGAAGAGAACTAAAAACAAGGAATAGGGCCCCCCCACGAGGCTGTAGGCCACAAAAAACAGGCTCACTGCGCTTTCCCTCTAACCGGGGCAACTCACTTCCGAGGAAGCCGAAACACTAGGAATCCTTCCGAGTGAACTGTGACTGCAATCACCAGTCTGATCCCCCCCAGAGCACTCAGGAACGCCAGCAGAAGCAGCCTGTGAGGAGACCCGCTAACGGCTTTTCCCAACAAGATCAGGAGCCGTCAGAGCACCAGGGAACTCCTCAGCGTTTCAGCTCCCCTCCATGCAGACAAGTAGGGGAGTGAAAGAGGGAAAACATAAGAAGCGGCAGCAAGGAGAGAAATCCTTCTCTCGGTTTGAGCCCTGTTTTTTTTTTTCCCAAACAAACTTTACTGCCCAAAAATAACCAAAATTAAGAGAGAAATTAAAATTAAAGTTTAAAACCTAGCTACTCTGACTAAACTGCTCCTTATTCGTTCCTAGAGTGAGCCCAGCACCTAGGCTCACCACCTCCAACTGCTTGGAGACTGAGCACACTGGGGAGCTGGTGGGAGGTGCCAGCGGTATATGTGCTAGTGGCTTCAGAATTCTGACATGCTCAGTCTCCAAGCTGCGAGAGGAGGTGCGGGACGGGACTGGACTGGATTGGAGGGACGATAAGGAACTCAGCGTTATGTTTGAGAATCTCAAAATCGTGGAACAGTGTGACAAGGCAGTCAAAGTCAAAAGATACTAGTTTGCAAACAGGTACTGTAATCAGAAGGAGAAAGTGATACAAGTGTACTGTATTCAGATTTGGAGACTACACCTCACTAAGGATATAAAAGACTAGACGCGATTAGAAGAGAGGAGGGGCAAATGAGACATGATGTAAAGTTTAAATATTGAAATGCATTAACAAACAAATCTTTTCAAAAGAAGAGAAAGCTGTTGAACTAGTGTATGAAATTAAACAGCAAAGAGGTAAACTTAAATTTTTTTCACAGAAAGGATGGTGGATGCCTGGAATGCCCTCCAGGTGGAGGTGGCGGAGGCGGAGACTATGGCGGAATTCAAAAATGCATGGAACAGATCCCTAAATAGCAAAAGGACAGAATCCAATTGTAAAGCATTTCCACTCAAAGCAAGTTAAATATTTTTTTTATACTTCATAAATAGCATGGCAAAGAAACCTGGACAGAGTAGAAGTTACAACCTTAAACAAAAAGCAATGGGGGAAATCACCTACAAAGAGCAAGAGTAACAACATTAACCACTTTATTGGGCAAAATGGATGGAGCATGCTAGTCTATCTGCCGTCATTTATTATATAAAAGAACATTTTTAAATGCTGTCAGGTCAACTTTTGCAAGAGACACATATTTCTTTTGCCTTAACCCTATACAAAGCTTATATTACTTCTAGTTCTCTGTTAAAATATTTCTTGGCCTAGACCATACAGGAAAACACACCACCTGCTCACTCTGCAGGCCAATGCTAGTATTCTTAGATTGCATGGTCCAGATTTAATGGAAAATTAAAAATTAATGAACGGCGTATCAACAACTGCTTACCTGGTTCCAGCTTAATTACTTTAATTGCTGCCAGTTCACCAGTGTTGACGTTACGGGCCTATAAAAAACAAACACAGATAGTTTACAAGTTGCATCAATAACACATGATCAAATTTCACTTAATTCACAACTTAGTAAAAATCAAATTATGTCTTGATGTTTGTTAATATTGCTACTTTACTTTTAAATGATCAACATAAATCAAAAGATTAGAACCGTAGATTCAAAATGCACTTGAAATCTGGTCTGCCAGTACCGGTCACCTGTGAGGGCTGCAAAATTGCTCTGTGGTGGCAGATTATGAAACTGGAGTTTCCGAGTCCTTGCCGCTTCACTTTGCATGCCAATTATACTATAGCAATGCCTAAAAGCCCTGAAAGGCTAGGTAAGATAAAATATAAAAAAGTTATATTCCTAAAAGGTGCAGAAGAATCAGTCCTCTGGCAACGCGCTTTCTAAGATGGACACAGACAGCGGGGACCATGTGCAGGTGATGGAACACATGTCAGTGAGCCCAAGAATGCAAATTGTTGCTCGTGTCTTAGAAAAACTAGAAGAAACGTTTGAGAGAGGTGCAAAGCATATGAAGGAGATGGGAGGAGTGTGTTGACGCATTAGAACATGTTACCCAAGAGGACAGAGGATACTGAATAGCTGCAAAAAAATGGTGAACTAGTTAAAAGAAAAAGCAGAAGACCAAGAAAACAGACATAGCAGAGCAAATATTAGCATCTTCTGAATCCCTGAAGGGGTAGGGACTCCCTGATAAAAGGGGTTGTCAAGAAACTTAGGACAACAGCTTTCCAGCCAACATCACAGCTCCTAACTATGAGATAGGATGAATTGTTTCTGTGAGTACACTCTAAGTTGGCACAGGGGCTATTACTGTCAGACTACTGAGATTCCAGGAAAACGTATATTATAAAGGAGGTCCGCAAATCGAAGAATGTTATCTACCAGAACTGGAAAGTTTTTATTTTCAAAGCAAGAAAGCAAAAAGCATTTATGAAATAGAGACACTTTAGTGCAAGCAGGGTTTCAAGACAGTTTTTGGTTCGCTACTAGGCTTATAGTTCTAGACCAAGAAGTTATTCTCTCTCTGGTCCCCTGAGCTAAGTGGATCAACTCTTGCAAAAAGGGGCTGAAGATGGTAGAGACATGGTGGGGAAGGGAGGGATCCCCATGTGGTCAGTTTCTTGACTCACAGGCTCTGGAGATGTAATCCTGCAAGAAGCTGGGAGGAACATCAGCAAGATTCCAGGAGTTCAAAATGAGAAACTGCGGCTTGGGATGCAACTCCTTTTAATGGTCTGGCTCGAGAAGTGGCAGAGGACTGTGAGCATGGCAGGGTAGGAGGAGAGGAGAAATCCCCCACAAAATGAGAGACGGTGACAAGCTTGGGAGGCAGCACATCAGAGGTGGCTGTAGTTTTGGACCCAGTTCGAGATCCTCAGCTGCTAAAATCCACAAGCAGCAAAACCTGACATGTTTGAGCTGTGTTATTTCTTATTACCTTTATACTAATTGCAGAGGGTGATATTGCTGTTTCAGAGTCTCAAAGGGAGAGAGATGAGGGAGCGTGATAACTAGATCTGGGAGAGTTGCTGTAGGCGGAATGTAAGTGGGGTTAACTGGACTGGGAAGTGCAAGATTGAGGGTTTTGATGGGGGAGGAAGGAGGGTTTGTTGGAATGGAGATGGCAAGCAGGAGATATCAGATGGGGAACAGGGGAAAATCTAGCCAATTTGTTTCATAAGTTTGTGGGTGTGTCAGAGACTAGTTGTAATATCGTTGGGTGGACATGGGGAGAAAATGGCAAGGAGAGATCTGGGGGAAGTCGGAAGTATCGCCATGGCAGGAAGTCATGGAGGCTGTGTTGAAGTGGGTGCTTAAGCGTGCTGGGATTAGGATAAGGATAACGTTGAGGGGAGATGGGGTTGTTGGGGTTGTGTTGGAGGTACATGATAGATAATTGGGGGGGAGGAGGACTCAGAGTGCTATAGGAACAGAATGGAGAGAATGGTTGGTGTGTAAGAGGTTGCTATGGCTCTCAAAGTGGCTATTTCAATGTTGGAGTGAGGGGTTAACAGCCCCATTTAGAGGGAGCAGGTTCTGGCTTACATCTCAAAGTAGGGGCATGACTGACAGCGCTTGAGATGAGCAAACTGAAGAGGGAATGAATAGGACAAGTGTTCTATTCCTCCTATAATTCTAGGAAAAGAGGCATTGCGA
This sequence comes from Ichthyophis bannanicus, assembly GCA_033557465.1. NCBI lineage: Eukaryota > Metazoa > Chordata > Amphibia > Gymnophiona > Ichthyophiidae > Ichthyophis > Ichthyophis bannanicus. Next base: position 444,205,879 of record CM066035.1, on the reverse strand, counting down.
TTTTGGTGCATAAGGTGGTCCCTTTAGATGTGTATGATGAGGGAAAGGATACTCAAGAGTCGGGTGGTATGGGTAGCTGGATAGGTAGATTAGCAAGAAATCTATTCTAAATCTTTATGTGCCCAAGGATCCCAGGGTTCCCCCCCCCCCCCCACCATACACACACACAGCGTGATATTGGATTTTGAGAATGAAGAGAGTTACTATTCTGGGCAGGATGTGAACTGCCTCCTGGACCCAGGGGACTGGTCAGCAATATGGAAAAGAGGGTCTGGAAGGGAAGGAAAGCACAGTTACTTACCTGTAACAGGTGATCTCAGGGAACAGCAGGAATAAGTCTTCACATATGGGTACGTCAGTACCGACGGAGCCTGCGCGGGAACGCTTCCCAGCGTCCAATCAAAAAGCTTTTGGAAGCATCCCACCACGCCTGCGTGCTGCCTTCCCGCCTTTCCCAACTGCCTCTCCTCAGTTAAATTTTAAAGCTGAGACAAAGAGAGAGAGAGAGAGAAAGGAAAGATAGAGATAGAGAATACAACTCCTAGGGGAGGTGGGTGGGTTGTGAAGACTTATTCCTGCTGTTCCCAGAGATCACCTGTTACAGGTAAGTAACTGTGCTATCTCCAGGAACAAGCAGGAATGAGTCTTCACATATGGGGACTCCCAAGCTAAGATGCCTGGAGTCCCAGCATGTTATGGATTGGAACATGCTACACCTCATATGGCCAGGCATCCTCAGGATGGAGGGAGGGAGTTGAAACAGAAAGGTGCTGTAAAAGACAGCTAACCTAGCATAGGACTGCAGACAAGAAGTCCTTGTGTGGATGACAATTATCATCAAAAATATATTGAAAATGAAATATTGCAGTATGGACCTCCCCTAACAGGATTGGAGAAAAGTAAGGAGGTTCATGGGATCTACTGGGGATCCAGTAGAGGAACCTCAAGGAGGACCTCCCTGTGAAGTGGAGGTAATAAACCTGTTGGAAAAAAAAAACAGTGGAGGTCAGAATCTTGAAAGGTGAGAGGTAACCCCAGGGATCAACTGGGGTAGTACAAGAACGGTAGGCTTTCAGCGGAAGGCTTTATGGAAAAAGCCCAAACTCTTTTGGCTGCAGAGTGGCTCACTCTTAGGAGCAAAAAGAGGAAAGGCTGACCGATTTGGACAAACCGGCCTAGTCCTTGTGGGAAGAAGGGGTATGGAAAAAACCTTGTATCCCAAAAAGAAAGGACAGGTGTCTGAGGCGTTAGAGCCTCAGAGTAACTGAAGATCCGCAATGTCTTTCCTAACTGGTGGTAGCTAGGAAAGATACTGGAACATGGAGAGCTTCAGGGGTACCTAACCTTTAGGGTTATGGTAGAAAAGTTGTTAACTACCACGGGAGTGGTTGTGTGTGTAGCACCCCAAACATGCTGGAACAGCATGGGTATGGGTAGAGCCCAACTGTCAGAATCATATAGAGACATATAGAGACATATATATCTATATGAGCATAGACAGTCAGATAAATAAGTATGTAAATACATATCTACCTATAATAATATCTCGACAGATGCATATATATGCATATATAGATATATATATAGATATACATATAGATATATAGATAGACATAAGAATATATATCTATAGTGAGATATAGAAGGGCAAAACATATACACACATAAATGACAGACATATATATCTATATATATAGATATAGATATAGATATGAATATATAGGCCTATATATAAGTGTCTGCAATTAAGCAGACAGAGATATGCCTATAGAAAGTATATTCACATAGGAGATGTGAAGAGGAAAGATTCATCTAATAACATTCATCTAATAACATTCATCTAATGATTCCATGTAGTAAGTTTTGTAAATAGTTACCCTGGTTATCCAAGTTATTTATGCCCCGTTACCTGTAAACTCATACTTGTTAAATGTACTGAGCATTTTGTTCCATGTGAACCGCGCTGATGATGAATAGTGCGGTATATAAGAGACTGTAAATAAATAAATAAATAAATAAACAAGAAGGTGGAACCTACTTGAGAAGATATATAGAGAATCTATTCCCCCTGGTTATGATGGAAGGAGTCAGGGGAAAAATCTCCCTGACAAGGAACAGACTAGATTGCTGCAAGAATGCTAGCCAGTGAAATAACCAGGATGGTTACGTGAAAAGCAGAGGATAATATCAGTCTGCAGGCAGCAAGTCCCGAGTCCTCCAGAACACTGGCATGGCAAATGGACAGAAGACGCATAGGAATGAGATACCATGTGGACCTACTTGAGGGGCAAAAAGGGTATCATGCGTTCTTTAGCTAAATATGCGCTGTCCATGAAGGATTAGGATACCATGAGGACGAGCTGCAAGGAAAAAAGAGCATATTCCCGGTGGGAATCCTGAGGACCAAACGAGGGAATTGAACAACTCTAAGCTTTCACGTAAGAGAAGGCACATGTCCTTTGTTATAAAAAGGAGATAGTAGGGTAGGAAGAACCCTTCCAGTCATGAGGGGCATGACTGAGGGAGCCTTTTCCAACCATCTAGGACAGCTGTTTGAGAAAATCCTAATGCTCTCTAGCAAGGGCCCATAGTGGAAAGCTTCTCTGTAGGATTGCAGAGAGCATAATGCAGGAGAATTAGGAGATAGAACTGGCTGCTTGAAAAGCCAGTACCTACGTCGACTATGCTGCCAAACCCAAGGGAATTGGAGATGGCAAGAAAAGAAAACAATCCGAGAAGCCTGTAGTGATAAGATTTGCCAAGAAAGATGAATCCACTGTCTTGGAGTCACTACTAAGGCCAGACAGAATGTAGTGGAGGACAACTCTGGATGCTTGTGGAGAAGAACCAGGGATCCAATCACTAGGGCTCCTGCATGGGCAGCTGCTAGTAAGACAGCAGAAGAATCTTTCTGTTTAAAAACAGAAAGAACAGACAGAACAGGAGTAAGAAAAACTCTGGACCTGTCTGATGAGCTGCCCCAAAGCAAAAAAGAAGGAGTTAACTCAGAGAGGTAAACTCCACACTGGAATAGTGACAAAACTAGAAGGGCTGAACAGAAGCCCTCCAGTGTAATAGTACCACTCTTACAGAGGAAATGCTTGATAAGAGGGCAGAGAAGATGGAGCTGAATGGAGACTTACAATGTGGTAAGTCTGTAGAAAGGAAAAATTCATGATGGTACAGAAAACTATCGTTTGATAGTTGTTAAACCTCTTTCCCTAGCAGGAAGAAGAGGAGAAAGCTGTGACCTATAGGCATGAACATCCTAAGAGCTCGTATAACAGAGAAAAATGGATGTCTTGTGAAAAGAGATCCATGCCTAGAGTTTAGAATGAAAGCAGTGGAAGGCTTCTACTGAGAAGAAGCCAACTGCAGGTTCTAAACCCCAAGAGGCACAAAAAATATGTGATTAATCAGAAACCCTGCGGATGCTAGGTTTGCTGAGCCTGGTAAGAGTTTGGATTCTTCAGACCAGGGCGATGTTTCCCCTGTTTTTGAACATCTGCATGATGGGCAGAAGATGAATAAAACCTTCTCCCCCTAGGGGAAGAAAGTTTCGTAGGACATTTCCTACCTACTGGGAAAGAAGGCGGCGTAGAACAGTCCTTAGAAACAGGTAAGTCAGTGGACCACTGAGTAACCTGACGTAAAGACTCCTTATTGAAGAGATTTTCTCCAGTGCAAGGAGTATTACCCAGTCTTTGTTGTGCCCATTTGTCTAAGTCTGAAGCTTGGAGCCAGGCTCTACGTCGTGCCCCTATAGCTATAGCAGAAGTCCTGCTAACAGACTCAAATGAGTCTAGGGAAGCACGAGTAAGAAACCAAGAGATATTTTGAATATGACTAAGCAGTGAGGAATAGTCTGCACTCTTGGGTTCTGAAAGAAAAGGAGTCAAAAGATGTAATTTCTTAGTGACCTCCTCAAGAGATAGACTCATATAAAAAATATATGAGAGAATTCTTGCTGAAAGCATGGATGTCTGGAAGGTTTGACGTCCAAAGGCATCTAGTGTCTTAGACTCACGACCTAGCGGATAAGAAGAGTGCTTTTTCTTACTCTTCACCCGCCTCATTGCTGATTCCACTACAATGGAATGATGAGGAAGTTGAGTCTTTTGAAACCCTGGAGAGGGGGGCACCTGATATAGGAGATCAGTTGCTCTGGAAGGTGGGGGTACCCTTAAAGGTGCTTCCCACATTCCTAGAAGATCATCCTGCAAGGAATGATGCAAAGGAAGCATTATGTTTTCCTTTGCTTCGGTAGAAACAGAGCCTTGTGTAGGATCATGTCCAGGGATAGAAATGGCAAGTGATCTTGCCATATTCCAGAGGAAACTCTGAAAAGAAGGATCTCCAAAGAGAACCTCCCTTGGACAGGTTAGATCTGAGGAACTAGCCTGGGCACCGAGGGATCTATCTGAGTATATAGGAATATAGGATCCTGCACGGTGCAGTATGGGATCCTTAACGGATGGACACTGGTACTGGAGGTCAGGACCAGCGACAGTCAGGAGCACATCGTCCATGCCAGGTATTGACTCCAAACTTGGTATAGAAGGTAGCGAACCTGTTGAAAGAAGCATGGAAGGAGCTGGCCTTGATGCTACTGTGGATACCGGTACCGATACCGATACCGCTACCGCTGTCGGAACCGAACCCGACATCGGAGCAGCAATCAGCGACAGCCCAATCGGTACCGAGGTAACCGAAAACCTTCGGCAGTCATCCTCGGTACCGATAGGTGTCGGTACCAAGACGTGTCGGTACCCAGTCTTCCAGACTAGAGATCGATTCCAGACTCGGCATCGAAGGAAGCGAGTCTATCGATGCACGTCTGGAGGGTACCGACGTCGGTGGTAGTATCGGTGCCGATACCGATACTGGAAAGTCAGATAGGAACGTATCCACCGGTCCCGTAGGTACCGAGGACGCCAGACGATGATCCCTGGTGAGGAGTGTTTCGTCCAACACCAGTGACGATGCTGGGGTATCGGTACCACTCGAAGCATGGCTCAGGTATGTTCTGTGAGGGGCGAGCCCCAGGAACAACCTGAAACCCCACATAGGCTTTGGAGGCCAAAGACTCCCGCCGGGGTTTTGAAGCCAATGGGCCCTCGAGGGCAAGGCCGGAGCCGTCTACATGCTGTGCATGAGACCTACCACTCGAGGGTTGGCTAGTCTTAACAGACTGTTTGTGGGTTACCTGATCCTGTGTAGAAGAAGAAATGGTCGGTGCCCTGAAGTTGGAAGGGAACCTCATATCGAGGGAAACTCAATGTTGAAAACCTCTTCTCACAATACTGTTGCCCGAGGGCTCCGGAGGAAAAAGGTCAGGACCCAAACAGGTTAGACACCAATTTTGGGAGTCTAAAAATAAAGTTGTACCGCCACAGTTTGAACATTTCTTGGAGAAAGTGGCGGGCGGTTCCATGAAGGACATGGAGAGGCCTGGAAGGCCTGAAAAAGCACAGTTACTTACCTGTAACAGGTGATCTCTGGGAACAGCAGGAATTAGTCCTCACATATGGGTACGTCGGAACCGACGGAGCCTGCACGGGAAAGCTCCCCAGCTTCCCAGAAGGAAAGCTTTTGGGGCTTCCCAGAGCGCATGCGCGCTGCCTTCCCGCCTTCCTGAACAACTCTCCTCAGTTCGAGTTTAAAGCTGAGACAATAGAGAGAGGAAAGGAAGAGAAAGAGATACAACTCCTAGGGGAGGTGGGTGGGTTGTGAGGACTAATTCCTGCTGTTCCCAGAGATCACCTGTTACAGGTAAGTAACTGTGCTATCTCCAGGAACAAGCAGGAATGAGTCCTCACATATGGGGACTCCCTAGCTAAGATGCCTGGGAGATCCCCCTCCAAGGGTTCCCTATCTTCGTATGGATCTCAGGCATGCATTGAGGGAAGGTGGGCAGGAGTTGCTTAAGTATGGAACAGGTGTTTGAGGACAGCCTGACCAAATAAGGCATCCCGGCGGGAGTCCTTGTCCAAGCAGTAATGGGCTGTAAAGGTATGAACCGAGGTCCAGGTGGCTTCTCGACAGATTTGATCTATGGATACAGAATGAAGATGAGCCATAGAGGTGGCCATGGCCCTTACATTGTGAGCTGTGACATGGCCCTCCAGAGTGAGGTTCTTACTCTGGTAAGCAAAGGAGATACACTGAGCAATCCAACTGGACAGGGTTCTCTTGGTGACTGGAAGTCCCAAATGGGAAGGATCAAAAGCAACAAAAAGTTCGGAAGACTTCCTATGTTGCTGTGTCCTGTGGAGGTAAAAGGCGAGCGCTCTTTTACAATCGAGAGTATGAAGGGCCCTCTCTGCATTAGATGCATGAGGAGCTGGAAAAAAGATAGGTAAATACACCTCTTGATTAAGATGAAAAGGTGAAACCACTTTAGGCATAAAGTGTGGATTCGTCCTAAGGACTACCTTATCATGATGGAACCTTGTATAAGGTGGATTAGCCACTAAGGCCTGCAGTTCACTGATGCGGCGAGCTGAAGTGACTGCAATAAAGAAAACAACCTTCCAGGAAAGAAATTTCAAGGAGGTTGAGGCTAAGGGTTCAAAGGGTGGCTTCATAAGCTGACCAAGAACCAAGTTTAAAGTCCCATGCCACCGGAGGAGGTCTAATGGGAGGCTTAGTTAAGGTTAGGCCTCTCATGAATCTAGCAATAAGCGGATGAGAGGAAATGGGTTGTCCATTGATAGGTTTAAGTGATGCTGCAATAGCACTCAAATGGACTCGTACTGAATTCGTCTTGAGGCCTGCATTGGAAAGATGCAGGAGATATTCTAATAGAGAATTCAGAGGTAGCAAGAGAGGGTCAAGACTCCTTTGAGCACACCAAATGGAAAATCTTTTCCACTTAAAAGCATAGGAACGGCTAGTGGAAGGTTTTCTGGAAGCATGGAGGATATCCTTCACTTGCTGAGAGACATTTAAGTCTTGAAGGTCTAGGCCTTCAGTAACCAAGCTCTGAGGTGAAGGGACTTGGGGTTTGGGTGCCACAAAGTCCCCCCCTCTTGAGACAGAAGGTCTGGAGCAGCTCCCAGATCCAGGGAGGGGGCCTAGGAGAGATGCAGAAGTAGAGGGTACCACACTTAGCGTGGCCAGCGTGGAGCTATGAGGATCATAGATCCTTGATCCTTTTGTAGTTTGAACAGAGTCTTGGGAATCAAAGGAATGGGTGGAAAGGCATATAGGAGGCCCTGACCCCAATGAAGGAGGAAGGCATCCTTGGCCTGCATTCCCTGACACGGAATTCTGGAACAGAACCGGGGAAGTTTGGCATTCCACGGACTTGCAAAGAGGTCTATGTCCGGGGTTCCCCCATTTCTGGAAGATTCTGAGTACCTGATCCATGTGCAGGGACCATTCGTGTGGAAGCAGAACTCGACTGAGTCTGTCTGCCCAAGAGTTTTGGATTCCTGGGAGATATACTGCCAGGAGATGGATTTGATGCTCTCTGGCGAAGGCCCATAGTCTGAGAGCTTCGTTGCAAAGCGACAGAGAGCCAGTCCCTCCTTGTTTGTTTATGTAGAACATGGCTACTTGATTGTCGGTATGAACAAGAACTGTCATGTTGTGCAGGAGGGTATGAAAGACCTTGAGAGCAAGGAAAATTGCTCGGAGCTCCAGAAGGTTGATATGAAGGGTGGTCTCCTGTGGAGACCAAGTGCCTTGAGTGGAGAGGTCTTGAAGATGAGCTCCCCAGCCTGTTTGGGAGGCATCTGTTGTGAGGGTTGTTTGGGGTAGTACCGGTTGGAAGGGGGACTCCAACAACAGATTTTGAGTGGAGATCCACCATTGGGGAGACCAAAAGAGACGTTTGGAGGTTTCTATTTGGTCTGAGAGAGCTCCTGATGCTTGGCTCCACTGGGTGGACAAAGTCCATTGAGCTGCTCTCATATGCAGACGAGCATAAGGCACCACATGAACTGTGGATGCCATGTGGCCTAGCAGTTGAAGCATTTCTCTGGCAGTCAAATGGCTTCTGGACTGAATTTGAGAGGCCAAGTGCACTAGACGGTGGCAACGTGCCTGGGGAAGATAGGCCCTTGCCGTGCTGGTATCTAGCCAGGCCCCTATGAATTCTAGGGATTGAGTAGGGGTGAGTTGAGACTTTGGCAGATTGATGACAAGTCCCAGATACTGCAGAATGCGTCTGGTGTGGTCCAGGGAAGTCTGAGCCTCGGACTGAGATGGAGCTCGGATGAGCCAGTCTAGGTATGGGAAGACAAATATTCCCAGAGTGCGTAGAAATGCAGCTACTACTGACATGCATTTGGTGAACACTCTTGGAGCAGAGGCTAGACCGAAGGGGAGTACTCTGTACTGGAAATGTTTCCCCTGGAACAGAAAATCGGAGGAATTTTCTGTGGGATGGATGGATGAGTATATGTGTGTATGCATCCTTTAGGTCTAGAGAACAAAGCCAGTCCTGACTGCGCAGGTATGGAAGGAGAGTACCTAGAGAGAGCATTTTGAATTTCTCTTTGTATAGAAATTTGTTTAATTCTCTCAGATCTAGAATGGTTCTGTGCCCCCCTGTTTTCTTTGGAATGAGAAAATAGGGGGAGTAAAACCCTGACCCCTGTTGAAGAAGGGGAACCTGTTCTATTGCCCCTTGGGCAAGAAGGGTTTTCACCTCCTGACCCAACAGGTGTAGAAGAGACGGGGGGGAGATGAAATGTCTCACCATGGTACGGGGAGGAAGGCTGGAAAAATGCAGTTTGTAGCCCTCTCTGATGATAGAGAGGGTCCATTGTTCTGATGTGATTTGCTCCCATCTGGGAGCAAAATGAGTTAACCTTCCTGGAATGGTGAGAGGCTCTGGTTGCTGCAGAGCCAGAAAGGGTATGTTCTCTAGAAGTAAGTCAAAAACCTTGAGGGGGTTGGGACTGTTGAAGTGTAGCAGCCCCTGCAGGTTTCGGTCTGGCCTGTTTAGACTGCTGACGTTTAGGCGCAAAGCGAACCTGAGAAGTTGATTGGCCAGCATTGGTAGAAAATCTGGTCTTTTTGTAGAAGGGTTTCTTAAAAGACTTTTTCTTGGCAGAGGTGGAAGTAGACTTAGAAAGTCTATCTAGAGCAGCATTCTCTGCATCCATTTGGGTGGCTTTGACTTGCCACTCCTTGCCAAATAGATTTTCACCTGTACAGGGCAGATTGCCTAGGCCATCTTGCACCCAGGATTCCAGGTCAGAGGCCTGGAGCCAAGCAATTCTGCGAGCAGCTATAGCAATGCCTGATGCTCTGCTAGCACCCTCAAAGGAGTCAAAGGCAGCTCTATTGGAGAACTTTGACACATCTTGGGTATGCTTTAAAAGAAGCAGGAATTCCTCTTTCCGATCCTCTGGGATAAAGGGGAGGAATTGTCTTATTTTGAGAGTAAGCTCTTTGAGAAACATGCCCATATAGAGGCTGTATGAGTTGATTCTGGCAATAAGCATACTAGCTTGGAAGATTTTCCTGCCAAAAGCATCCAATGTCCTACATTCTCTTCCTGGTGGGGTAGAAGAGTGTCTTTTGGTACTCTTTATCTTCTTCATAGCAGACTTCACCACAATAGAATGGTGAGGAAGCTGAGTTTTTTGAAAACCAGGAGAAGGAGGGACCCGATACATGGTGTCCAACCGACGAGAATGTGGAGATAGGGTAAGAGGAGCATCCCATAAGTCCATCATGTGTTCTTGAAGGATATCATGAATGGGCAAGGTGACTGCCTCTTTAGGAACCTTACAGTATCCTAAAATGTCTAATTTTTTTGCTCTAGGTTCTTTCTCAGAGGACACTGAAATAGAGAGTCCCTTGGCTACTTCAAGAATGAAGTCTTGAAAGGACAAGTCCTCTGGAGCAGACATTCTCCTCTTTGGGGAAGAGGGCTCCTCAGGAAGAATAAGGGATGCTTCATCAGAATCATCTGAGGTATCGGCATCCTCAGAAGACTCAAAGTATCGCCTATTTGCTTCCAGAGACCGATACGCATACCGACCGGTATCGACATCGGGCGTACCGGGAACCGGGTCGGTATCAAAAAAATCCCCGGAACCGGGGACCGGAACCGGCATTCTATTGGAAATAGATGCTCTGGGTACCGGTATCGGTTGTGGTACCGGAACCGGGGTCGGAACCGACGGTTGCGGTACCGAGGTCTTTGCAGCATTAATGAAAGCGAATATGGCTTGCTGCATGGATTGTACAGTAGTACCCATAGACGCTACGACTGCCTGGATGTCGGTACTGGTTTGGGCCGGTACCCCAGAGCAGTCTAACAGGTGAACGGTCGAGGCCGTGCCATCGATGTCAACCTGTAACCCCATAGGAGGAGCTTTGGAAGCCGGAGCTTCAAGCCGGGGTTGTTTAGCTGGGGCAGGGTCTTCAGGGTCGAACCCAAGGGCCTCTCGCTGCTTAGAGGGAGATTTGCCCTTTGAAGACCTGCCTGCAGAATGTTTGGTTACCTGAGATCCATCCGGAGAGGAAGACCTGGAGGATGTTGATGCTGGATTATCTGTAGAAAACAGCATATGAAATTTGGCTGCTTGGTTCTGTAAGCCACGTTTGGACATCAGAGAGCAGGATGGACAATCCGGAATAGAATGGTCAGGGCCCAAACATTTAAGACACCATTCATGGGTATCTGTGACTGAAATAGTACCAGTACACTTGGTGCATTTTTTAAAACCAGAGGCTGGTTTCTCCATGAGGGAGAATTTGTAAAGGCCTGTCGGCCTCACAAAAAAATAAATACACCAAGTGGGGAAAAATAAGATTTTTTTTTTTTTTTAAAGAAATAAAGACCGGCGGTACCGGTTCGGAATCAGGGAAGGCAGACACGCGGTCAAAGAAACAATTTAAAATAAGAAATTCTTCAGCGGTGACAGGAACACGACCTGCTGGCTCCACGGAAAAAGAAGAACTGAGGAGAGTTGGTCAGGAAGGCGGGAAGGCAGCGTGCATGCGCTGTGGGAAGCCCCAAAAGCTTTCCTTCTGGGAAGCTGGGGAGCTTTCCCGCGCAGGCTCCGTCGGTTCCGACGTACCCATATGTGAGGACTCATTCCTGCTTGTTCCTGGAGATACCATAAGACACTCAGAAGAAAAAATATTCCCTTAAAAGGAAAAATTTTACAAGAAAAGAAAAAGAAACACCGGCGGTACCGGTGGCGTCGGAGAAGACAGCCGCGACCACAAGAAAACTAAAGAATTAAAAGAAGAATTTTCTGCGGCGACGGGAGGACGTCCTGCCGGCTCCGTGGAAAAACGAAAACTGAGTAGAGGCAGTTGGGAAAGGCGGGAAGGCAGCACGCAGGCATGGTGGGATGCTTCCAAAAGCTTTTTGATTGGACGCTGGGAAGCGTTCCCGCGCAGGCTCTGTCAGTACCGACGTACCCATATGTGAAGACTCATTTCTGCTTGTTCCTGGAGATAGGAAATGCATAGAGGCTTGATAAAGTTTAGGTGAGCAGATCTTTGGAGGGAGGGAGGGAGGGAAACCCAGGGGTGAAGGAGTTCATCTGTTTTTTTGTTTAAAATGGGCTCATGCTCTAGGCCAGTGCCCTCTCAACCAGTGTGCTGTGGTGACAGGTTAGACATGGGCTCATAAGGATGTGGTCCCATTTCTTTTGGATAGTGCCCCAGAGAATAGCCCTCTGCTTCTTGCTTCAGCATCTCCTCTTCCAGCTAGCATGTAGTGAACAGGAGGGGAAAGGGGAACTTGGAGCAAAAAGAGCCAGGAGGAGCCACTCTCCTCCCTAATCTGTTGCTCTCCTCTTGTCTTTAATGGAGTAGAGGGGTGTCACTGGAGCAGACTCTGCATAGCAAAGGAGAACCATTATTCTTCCTACTCCAGTCCCTTTCTCTTCTGTCAAATGTGGAACAAGCATTTTATTTTCCCGTTTTAGAGATTAAAATGTGTGTGTGATGTGAGGAGGGAGGAGTGGCCTAGTGGTTGGGGCAAGTTACCTCAGGCCAGAAGGCTGGGGTTTCTAGTCCCACAGGTGCTCCTTGTGGTCTTGGGCAAGCCACTTAACCCTCCATTGCCCATGTTCCCTGTAGAATAGTTATACCCAAGTTATAATGCCCTGTTCAATGTAATTTCAGTTTGTTCAATGTAAACTGCCTTGATATCATGAAAGGCGGTACAGTATATAAGAAATGTTAAATAAATAAATATCCTAGCCCTGGAATGTAGCTAAAATCTTTGATTTGAACATATTTTCTACATAGAATTTACATGTTGGATATAGACTGTGCTAGATGGGGATTTTTTCTGGTACCTCATTAATTCTCTAGAATGCAGGCCATGCCTACCAACCTTGAGGCTTTTGTATCAGGCCCAAAAATATTTTGTGGTAACAAAATGTAAAGAATATCCTTCAAGTATAGATGAGAGTAGATGACTACAATTTTCCCTGGAGGCAGTCCACTAGGCTCCCCATACTGCCTTCAAACTGAACTGCTTGCTTAGTACTAGCACTACAGAGAAGTGTCCCAAATTCATCCATCAGATCTACTGGCAGGAGGAGGGAATATCTCTTCTTACCTGTGTGCCAGTTTCAGTCTGATGTCTGAGTGTATGACCTTGCATATACACACATCAGACTTAAGCCAGCAGAATGAGACCACAGGAAAAAAACTGCTGCTCTCCTTCTGCTAGGGGGAGCAACAGAGTGAAAATCATGAAAAATTAGGTTTGTTGTGCTGCGAAAATGGAATAAACTGTAAAAGTGTGCCATAAAATTAAAAAGGTTAAGTAGTATTGCTCTAGACGAGATTTGTTAAGGAAATGAAGGCAGGGATGATGGAGATGGAAATTACACAGATATTTATGTCGGCTCATGCAAGTCTCTAGATCAGCGGTTCTCAACCTGTGGGTCGCGACGCCCACAGGGGTCGCCTCACTCTGCCAAGTTAAAAAAAATAAATAAAAAATTGCACAAGTTGCTGCCGCTGCCGAGTCCGCTTCTCGGCAGCGGCAAACTCACCACCTCCCTTACTCTGCAGCCGCGGCTCCCTGTCTCTTAGGGAACCACGGCTGTGCCTGTGAAAACGTTGTGGAGCCTTCCCATCTCTCGACGGGCTCCGTGAAGCACTGTCCTGCCTCCAAAGGAAGTGGTAAACAACTTCCTTTGGAGGCGGGACAATGCTGCGCGGAGTCCGTTGAGAGACAGAAAGGCTCCGCAACAGCTTCACAGGCAGAGCTGCGGTTCTCTAAGAGGCAGGGAGCCGGGGCTGCAGAAGAACAGGGCAGTAGCAGGCAGACATAGAGAGAGGGGAGGAGGGGGCAGGGAACCTGCAACGGGGCTGACATGGGGGAGGGAGGGGGCTGACATGGACGGAGGGAGGAGGACTGACATGGAGGGACAGAGGGAGGAGGACTGACATGGAGGGAAGGAGGGAGGGAGGAGGGCTGATATGGACAGAGGGGGGCTGACATGGAGGGATGGATGGGGGGCTGACATGGACAGAGGGGGGGGCTGACATGGATGGAGGGAGGGAGGGCTGACATGGATGGATGGATGGGGGGCTGACATGGACAAAGGGTAGAGACAGGGGGACATACTGGACAGACAGGATAAATGCTGGACAGAGAGGAGAGACAATGTGGGTTAGGATTATAATGGGCTGATGGGGGGCTAGCATTGGTAATGGGCAGATCGGGGGGGGTTGGGACTGGTAATGGGCTGATAGGGGGGTAGGACTGGTAATGGACTGATGGGGGGCTAGCATTGGAAATGAGCTGATCAGGGAGGTTAGGACTGCGAATGGACTGATGGGGTGTAGGACTTGTAATGGGCCAATTAGGGGAGCCTAGCACTGGTAATGGTATTTAGGGGGGACTAGCACTGGAAATGAGCTGATTAGGGGAGGCTAGGACTGGTAATGGGCTGATGGGGTGGGGTAGGATTGGTAATGGACTAATGGGAGGCTAGCATTGGAAATGAGCTGATCAGGGAGGTTAGGACTGGGAATGGACTGATGGGGTGTAGGACTTGTAATGGGCCAATTAGGGGAGCCTAGCACTGGTAATGGTATTGAGGGGGGACTAGCACTGGAAATGAGCTGATTAGGGGAGGCTAGGACTGGTAATGGGCTGATGGGGTGGGGTAGGATTGGTAATGGACTAATGGGAGGCTAGCATTGGAAATGAGCTGATCGGGGGGGGGGGGCTATGATTGGAAATGGGCCGATTAGTGGAGGCTAGCACTGGTAATGGGGTTGAAGGGGGACTAGCACTGGAAGTGAGTTGATTGGGGGGCTTCGACTGGGAATAGGCTGATGGTGGGGAGGGGAGGATAGAGCTGCTGGCCCTGGAAGAAAACTGGGGGTTAAGGCTACAAGGGGATGGGAGAATGCAACTGGGAGGGAGTGGATCTGAGAGGGGCTGCCATGGTATTTGTACTAGAAGGGACTGGTCATTGGGGAAGGAGGGGGACTGGAAGGGAATGGACACCAGTGGCAGTCATGGGAATGCAAGTTGACGTTGGAAGGTACATTGGGAGGGAGGACTGGAAAGCGGCTGATACTGGGGAGGGTTACTGGACCTGGAAATAGGCTGATGGAAAGAAGTGAAGAAAACAAAAGAAGAGATAAGAAATGGCAGATGGACCATAGACCACAGAAAGAGAGCTAAGAGAAGACAGGAAAGCAGAAGCCTCAGATCGGGACCAGCATGATCAGAGAATAAATTGGTCAGACAAAACTCATCACGATGCACCACAAAGGACACTCCTATAACACACCCACCTTAAGCATTCAGAGCCAACTCCTAATGCAAACTGGACTATAAGAACATAAGATATGCCATACTGGGTCAGACCAAGGTCCATCAAGCCCAGTACCCTGTTTCCAACAGTGGCCAATCTAGGTCATACGTACTTAGCAGTTTCCCCAAAAAACACAGGTTCCACAATGCTTGTACTGGGTCAAGCATTGATATCCTGGGTCCCTTCTTAATAATGGTTTATGGGTCTTTCCTCCAGGAACTTGTCCAAACCTTTTTTAAACCCAGCTACACTAATAGCCTTTACTACATCCTCCGGTAACAAATTCCAGAGTTTGATTACACATTGAGTGAAAAAATATTTTCTTTTATTAGTCTTAAATAGTTTACCCTGTAGCTTCATTGCATGTTCCCTAGTCTTTCTATATTCTGTTAATGTAAACAATCAATCTACAAAATGATGACTAAAGTCTGTTTTCCTGGCATCCAGGGCCTGTGAGGAACAAACTTAGAAAGACTCTCCCAACTCTTACAGAGGCGAAAGAAGTAGAGGCCCTCCAGGCCTTGAGAATGGTACAAACTACTGCTCCAAAGTAACCCTCTCAAGGGCCACACCATAAGCAAGAAGGGAACAGGATACTTCATGACCAGGAACCCTGGTACAGAGGACCACTCTCCTTAGGCAGCAACAGAGGTGACCTTCTGCCAAAAGGCTCAAGAGATTTATATACCAGAATCTGCGCAGCCAGTTTGGTGCTACTAGAATGACCAAGCCCAGATGAGATCGAATCCTGAACCGTATGGTTTAAGGCTTAATATATTGTCCTTAATGCAAAGTGGTTTACAAATTTAAAATTTTTAAGAAAGTTGAGTGCCAATTTCAAGATAGGACAAGTAAAGGCATGAAGACAGGTATAGAAGGATAGGAAAAAGACACATCCTGCACATCCTGGGCCCACAGCCACTATAAACCCCCAAGTATCACCATGAAAAGATAAGTTTTTAGGAGATTCCAAAATTTAGAGTAGGATAAATTCAACTTGCAGATTAGGAGGGAGATTATTCCACAGAGAAGCAGCAGTGAAATAAAAGGCTGAGGAACGAGTGGGCTCCAAACAAGCATAGGAGGCTGAGGGTCATGTAAGCCTGTAGTCGTGAATAGGTTATGAGAACGTCCAGGGAAATGAGGAAGAGTCAGGGAAACCATATAAGACAAACAAGAAATGCAAAGAGCTTTGTACGTTCAGATAAGGATCTTAAATTGAATACAGGGCATAATGGGTAGTCAGTAAAACTGAATGAATAGGAGAAAGATGTGGACCAATATGCACATCTGGGCCAGAATTCCAAGCGTGTGTTGACACAAGCCCCAAGGTTCTCCAAGACCTGGGAAAAAAGGAGGCTGCTTTTGGAATAGTCAATCACCAATCCCAGCTTTTCCAGCCACTGAATTGCCAGGCCATATTTGCTCTGGACCACTCCATGCAGTCAGGCAGACTCAGCAAGTCATCCAAGTGCGAATGCACGCAAAACACTGTTTGCGCAGGCATGCTGTTGAAAGTACAAGGCACCGTGGCCAGTCCAAAGGGCAGGGTCCAAAACTGGAAATGGTACCCAGGACACAACTGAAGAAACTGCTGATGCTGTCCTGTATGGTAATATAGAAGTACCCCTAGCAAAGGTGCAAGGAGATAAGAAATTCCTCTTGTCAGACCGACACAATAACTGACCTGCAGGTTTCCATCTGTAAAAGGACCGCTCATAACTTGGCACAGACTGCCTTCAGGTCCGGAATGGATTAGAAGGAACCTCCCTTTTTGGGCTCCGCAAAGTAAATGGAATATGGGACCTGACAGCTCTGCAGAGGGCATGGGCACAATAGCCTGCAACTGCAGGAGGCACCAGAGTATCTGCTACAACCACCCTCAGCTAACAAGCTGCAGGGAGGCCCACAAAGGCATCCTGAAAAGATTCTGCAAGCTTTGGTGCGAAATCCTTTTCTAGCACCTCAAAACTCATTGCTCTGATGTGATATTGGTCCATTCTGAGTGAAAGAGCTGGAGCTATCTCCTGATTGGCTAGCCCTTGGAAGGGACCCATGGATCTCACTTCAAGGGCTTACTGGCTTCTGAGGAAGCAGTTGCTAAGTTATGAGAATGCAGGAATCTACAAAAAGACTGACCCTTCATGGGTTTAGACCTATAAAGGGAATAGGTCGGGGAGGACGTGTTGTCACAGAACATGATGGCTGCATAAGCTAGCTGGCTCTGCAGCCCAACGCTAACATCCCCAACAAAAGTGCTGTTCCCTGCTCATTTGTGAAGCCCGAAAAGGGAAGCACCTAATTGCACGATACCGAGCAATGGCTGGTAAAAAAAAAAAAAAAAATCAGCAATTGATCTAAAAGTATTTGCATTTAAAGCAGCAACCGGAGAGACCGCAGGAAAAAAACCCTAAGATGGCGACGGTGGCAGCAAGTCCCCCGAAGAATAAGCGGGAGAGTGAAGAGGGAGACTCGATTGATCTCAAAAGGCTCAGAGAGTTAATGAACAAGTGGGTTTGCACGCTTTGCATCAGGACCTGAACGGCTTCAAAAAGGAGGTACAGGCTTGGATCACTGAGATCAAGGGAGAAATTTCTGAACTGGAGGAATCAGAGGGCAGGCTGGAGACAAATGAGGGGGTGCTGCAAACCATACAGCAAGACAATGCAGCATTGAAAGCTAGATATGAGGAGCTGACAGTGAAGGTGGAAGATGTGGAAAATCGGATGAGGAGAGCAAACTTGCAGCTGAGAGGTCTCCCGAAAATTGAAGAAACCATGGACTAACGTGCCTTCACCAAATAGTTCGGCAAAGTGCTTGTAAGGGAAGCTGAATTGAATGAGAGAGACATTTGCTTTAAAGTGGAATGTGCACATGCGCAGAGAGCACTGGGGCCCAGAAGGGATGACAGGCCAAGAGACATAATGGCATGTATGCATGGATATGCCTCTAAGGAGGCTGTTCTTTCGGCTGCCAGAAAGCTGGGCAAGATAAAATGGGAAGGTCATGATGTGGAACCAGAAGGAATCTTGAGGGATCGGGAGGTTGGAGTATGGGGGATCTTAGAGTAACCACTTTGAATGTACAAGGGCTCAATACACCCAGTAAATGCCAATTGTTGATTGAAGGAGCAGTTGTGGCTTGGAAGCAACATGAGCTTTCTCAAGGAGACCCACTTATTGCCCTCACTCAGTATACCCATTTTGTCCACCTCCTCTTTCGCCTATTTCCTCCTCACCTCCTTCACCATTATCCCTAGCACCACCCTTCTCCCATACCGCGTCACCTTTTCATCTGATTACGACCACCGAACTGACGAAGACCATCTCTTCCTCCCAGAAGACCCTCATCTGCTGCCACCCTGGAGGGGTGGGCCTGTCGGGAGCAGAGGCGAGGCAACTGAAAGTTGTCCAGGCTGGCGAACAAGTCCATCATGGGTTCCCCCCAGAGCCGGAAAAGATGACTGGCTACCCTGGGGTCCACTGCCACTCATATGGCTGGAGAGCTCTGCTGAGCCTGTCGGCCAGCAGGTGGTAGTCCTAGCCTGGCAGGTATATTGCCTGCAAGAGGATACCCTGTTAGACTGCACACGAGCAGAAGACCAGTGCCTCCCGGCAAAGGATACGGGACCCTGTGCTCCCCCTGTTTGTTCACGTAGAACAATGCCATCTGGTTGTCCGTCTGGACTAGCACCGGCTAGTGACGCAGGTGGTAACAAAAGACCCTCAGGGCTAGATGTATGGCCCGGAGCTCCAGGAGGTTGATCTGCTGGGTCCTCTCGTATGGTGACCAGCTGCCCTGGGTGCGGAGATCTCCACAGTGGGCTCCCCAGCCGAGTAGGGAGGCGAACATGGTGAGGACCCTTGAGGGGGCTGGGGCCTGAAAAAGCATGCCCGCCTCAAGATACTGGGGTGACTGCCACCAGATCAGGGAGTCTGCCAATTGGCAGATCACAGAAACTCTGTCTCAGAAGCAGCCCGTGGCCTGAGACCACTGGTCCCGGAGGCACCACTGCGCTGCTCTCATGTGCAGACAAGCGTCTGGGGTGACATGGACCATGGAGCCGGAGGAAGGCGGTCACAACTGCCAGGCATTTTGTGAAGACTCTTGGGGCAAAGACTAGGCCGAAGGGGAGCACCCTATAATGAAAGTGCCTGCCCCCCACTACGAACCGCAGGTACTGTCTCTGGTTGGGGTGGATGAGGATGTGGGTATTAGCATCCTTGAGGTCTAAGAAGCATAGCCAGTCTCCCTGCTGGAGGTATGGCAACAATGTTCCAAGGGAGAGCATCTTGAACTTCTCCCTCACCAGGAATTTGTTGAGGTTGCGCAGGTCAAAGATGGGCCTTAGGCCCCCTGTCCTCTTTGGCACAAGGAAGTACCTGGAGTTGAACCCCTTGCCTTTGAGGTGGTAGGGCACCAGTTCCACCACTTTGTCCTCGAGAAGACATGCTAACTCCTTCAGAAGAAGATCCCAGTGGAGGGGAGACCTGAGGAGCTCTCCAAGGAAATCAGGGGGAGGTTGAGTCAGGTGGAGGAGGTAACCCACCCTGACTACCCTTAGTGCCCAGGAATCGGTGGCGATGGTCACCCACCTCTAGGCAGAGAGGGCCAGACGTCCCCCTGTGGGCTGCTGATCTCCTTGGGGTAGAGAGAGCCGGTGCCTGGGGTTTTGGAGCCTTCTGCTTATGTGGGCCATGCCCATGTCCCTTGGCCTGCTGATCCTGTTGGGGAGCTGGTGAGGCCTGAAAAGGTGGGTAGTTTCTGTAAGCAGCTCCCTTCCTCAGGTAAAAGGACCTTTTACCTGAGCCCTTCCATCAGGGATGGGCAGCGGGTTTTTTTTTAGAGAGCCTGGTCCTCGTCATAAACTCTGTCTCCAGCTCGGCAGCCATGTCGGTCATGGGTTTGCCAAGGAGATTCTCTCCTTGGCAGGGAACATCGACCAATTTGTCCTGAACCCACTGCTCAAGGTCAGATGACTGTAGCCAAGCTTGGCGGCGTGCACCAATGCCTGCCGCCACTACACGAGCCACTGACTCGAACCCGTCATAGGCCACTCGAGTCATGAATTTGGAGCATTCACAGAATGCTTTTGCCAGGTTTTTGAACCGCTGCAAAGGTTCCTCGGAGAGATCAGCTGAGAACCTGGCGAGTTCCTGCGCCAGGTCTCTTAGGTACATGCCCATGTACAGCTGGTAGGCCTGGATGTGGCCGATGAGCACCGAGTCCTGGTAGCACTTTCTGCCAAGGGTGTCCAGGGTCCAGGCCTCACTGCCAGGGGGGCACTGAGGAGTGCATCTTCTGACTTTTCAGCTGACACATGGCCGACTCCACCACCATCGAGTTATGCAGCAGCTGTGACTTTTGGAAGGCCGGGCTCCGGCGGACACGATGTATCGAGTCGAGCCGCTTGCTCACCACCGGCACCAAAGCTGGTGTCTCCCACATTCGGAGAATCAGGCATTCCAGGATGGGAGGAATGGGCACCGTGAGCGATTCCCACAGAGAGGCCTCATACTGGAGGATTTCCAACTCATCCGCCCGAGGGTCATCCTCTGTCAGGAATGCCAGGGCCTTAGATATATGTCCTTGACAAAAGCAAGGAAGCCTATATGCTCGGGCGGGGACCACCATCGAGGCTCCAAGACAGGAGAGTCAGATGGGATGTTGCGGTGGCAACGGGTGTCGGGGGACTCCTCATCCTCCGTCTCCCACTTGCAAGGGACGACCACGGTCCCGTCAAGCGGGACCCGGATCACAACCTCGGCTGAGGATCGACTCCAGGATCAGAGCGGCCTCTGGGGACGTCTTGGACAACAGCACCTGCTGCTGGTCCATGAAGGCCGGACAACAATGCCTGCTGCTGGTCCATGAAGGCACACAAATTGTGCTCCAGAGCCTCCATTCTAGACTCCAGGCCAGAAGGCTCCACAGCCTTCGGTGCGGGCACAGAGTGACTCGGGCCAGACGCTGGCTCAACCCAAGGGAATCCTCAACAAGTATAGTTTCTGGCGACAGAGGCCGGTCTGCGGTTGGATCTTTCCGGGGGACCTTTGTAGGCCGCTCCTTCCCCAACACCTCGGACGAACATCTCGGACAGCAGGACTGGGCCTGGGCCTGGGCAACACCCGGCTGATCGGAACCGTCCAAGGATGCCGCCTTCGAGGGTTTCTTCTTTTTCCTGGATTCCCTCGAGAGAGAGAGACCCCCTTTTCGAGGACCCACAACGAGGCTCAGGTTCGGAAGGCTCTGCCCAAGATGTCGGGGCCTCAGATGAGGCCCTGGCCTTCAGGGGCACTGGGGACTCAGGGAAAAACTTATCGTGCTGCTGCTGGCAGCACTTGAGAGCCTTACTGGACATCCTCTTGCAGAGACTGCAGGCTGCCGGGTCGTGGTCTGGCCCAAGGCAGCAGAAACAGCAGTCATGTGTGTCGGTCAAAGACATAATTTTGGAGCACCGATCACACTTCTTAAAACCACTGGTAGCCATGGGGGAAAAAAGTACCCCTGCGAGGTCTAAGACTCTCCGGGCTGCCAGTGGGAGAAAAAAGGCACGAAGACGTCAGGAAAAGAAAATCGAACGAAAACTACAAAAATAGACCAAACTCGACACAGAGGCAACGAGGTCGGTAGTGGGAAGAGTACCGGTGCGGTACCGGAGATGAGTATGAAACTCGGAGAGAAAAATCAACTTTTTACGGGGACAAGCCATGGAAAAAAAGGAGACTGAACAAGATAGCACCCTTGGGCGGGAAGGGGACCATAAATGCGAGGTGGCATCGCCCAAAGGCTTTCTTTGAAAAGCTGGGGGGATGCTTCCGCCAGGGCTCCATCGGTGCTGATGTCACCCATATGTGAGGACTGACTTCCTGCTTGTTACCGGACAAAATGCAGTAACTATTTACATGAAGAAAAATTATTTTTTTGGCTCACAGATTCTCAGACTAACTCAACGAGAAGTGGTATCCAATTCCATCCTGGGTGAGATTGCTGGAGGGGACAGTGAGGCCTTGCTGTCACATGTATTTTCACTGCAATTTCTTATTGGGGGGGGTGTTTTGTTCTGTCTGTTGCGGACAGCTTAATAGGTTAATTTTAATAGGTTAATTTGTAAGGTCGATTTGGTTAAAAAAAATAATAAAAAGGATTCTTCTTAATTGTTGCTCCCGTGAGTCTGCTTTGTGACTAGCATACTGAAACTGGTGGGAGATAACAGCCATCCATCTATAGTGAGGTCAGAAGTGTGACATGCTCAATCTCCAGCTGGTGAGGGGTGACATCCCACAGGTGGGGACTGGACTGGACTAACTCAAGGACAGACAATTAGCAGGTAAAATCAAATTTCAGCTTATGCTGGATCCAGCAATTGCATGAGAGCTTGGAAATGACGAAATTGGAGTGTGGAGTGTTGGTTTAGGAAACTTCAGCACTTCTTGTAGTTGCAGGCGATCATACCTATGCCCAATACAGAGTGAGATCAGGGACGGTATTCTATTTAATTCATGATGCTCAAGAAGAGTGGGTCCTTCCTCCCATCTGGAACCTGAAGGTGGTCAATGCCAAGCTGAGAGTACCACTTTCCTGCATGGAAACTATCAGGTTAGTCATCACTTTAGTCCGGCAAGGAGAATTTCTCACCTCCTTGAACTTTTATGAAGCATTCCTCCATATTCCAATCAGGGAGCAGCATCAGTACTTCCTCTGCTTCTGCATCCTAAGCTGTCATTTCCAATTTGGGGCATTCCTTCTCAAAGGTCACTGTGGTTGCGGTAGTGGCCTTTCTGCACAAACAGGGGATCTGGGTGCACCTGTAGCTGGTTGACTGGTTGCTTCAATCAGATTCCGTGGAGTCGTCCAGGGTTGGGTTGAGTTGGGTGATCAACTACCCCAAAAACAGTCTAGTCCCCTCTCGGTACTTGGAGTATCTGGGGGCTCACATCAATATCAGTTGATTAATAATAGTTTATATGAAACTCTTGGTTCTCCTACCTTTAACTCTGCATCAGGCATAGATACTGCAAATGCAGTCAACAAGGCAGCAAGGCTCCTCAACCTGTAGACAAAATCCTCCCAGGTCAGATCCTGTACTGTTCAATCACAATTCAAGGAAAGTAAATTAACAGATATGGAAAATTTCTCCTTCTGCAGCTTTTCAAATTTATTTTAATAGCTTCTTTACTTATTCCTTTAGTTTTCTTTCCCCCCATCATTTCTTCTTTTCTCCTCTCCATTTGTCTGTGGCTCTGCTGCTGCCATGTCCCCATGCAATGCAGAGGGAAGGAGGGCTGTCATAAGCTGTGATTTTGACTCAGCTATGTGATTAAGTTGTAGTGGCCTACCCCAGAGCACCTCTTTGGCACTCCCATGAGGTTCAGCGTTAAAGGGCTTTCCTGGGTTGTATCGCAAATGAGCTTTATTTCAGATAGCTCCTCTTGAGTCTGGGAGAATGTTGGGCGTCTTGCACCAAATTTTTAGACAAAGGTGAGTTGGTTCATATAGTGTATCTGGACTTTCAGAAAGCCTTTGACAAGGACCCTCATCAGAGACTTATGGCAAAATTAAAAAGTCATGGGACAGGAGGCAGTATACTATTGTGGATCAGGAACTGGTTAAAAGACAGAAAGCAGAAGGTAGGGCTAAATGGCCAATTTTCCCAATGGAGAAAGATAAATAGCAGAGTACCCCAGGGATCTGTGTTGGGTCCGCTGCTTTAGAACATATTCATAAATGACCTGGAAATGGGAGTAACGAGTGAGGTTATCAAATTTGCAGATGACACAAAACTGTTCAAAGTTGTTAAAACCCATGAGGATTGTGGAAAATTGCAAGAGGATCTTGATAAATTGGAAGACTGGGTATCAAAATGACAGATGAAATTTAATGTCGACAAGTGCAAAGTTATGCACTTAGGAAAGAAAAACCCAAACTATGGTTACATGATGCAAGGTTCCAAATTAGAAACCACCACCCAGGAAAAAGATTTAGGCGTCATCCTGAATAACATGTTAAAATCCTCCGCCCAGTGTGCAGCAGCGGCCAAGAAAGCAAATAGAATGTTAGGAATCATAAGGAAAGGAATGGAGAATAAAACAAAGATTATAATGCCTCTGTAGCATTCCATGGTGCGACCGTACCTTGAATATTGTGTGCAATTCTGGTCGCCGTATCTTAAAAAGAATATCGCATTATTAGAAAAGGTACAAAGAAGAGCCACCAAAATGGTAAAACAGATGGAAGAATACCCCTATGAAGAAAGGCTAAAAAGGTTAGAGCTCTTCAACCTGGAAAAGAGATAGCTGAAGGGAGATATGATAGGGGTCTATAAGTTAATGAATGGAGTGGAACGGGTAAACGTAGATCAATTGTTTACGCCATCAAAATATAGAAAGACTAGGGGGCATGCAATGAAGCTACAGGGTAACCGATTTAAGACTAATAAGAGAAAATATTTTTTCACTCAACGTGTAATCAAACTCTGGAATTTGCTACCGGAGGATGTAGTAAAAGCTGTTAGTGTAGCCGGATTAAAAAAAAGGTTTTGACAATTTCCTGGAGGAAAGGTCCATAAACAATTATTAAAGGGGACCCAGAATATCCACTGCTTGACCCAATACAAGCACCTTGGAACCTGTGTCTTTTGGGGAAACTGCTAGGTACTTGTGACCTAAATTGGCCACGGTTGGAAACAGGATACTGGGCTTGATGGACCTTGCTCTGACCCAGTATGGTATATCTTATGTTCCTTCCTGAAGTTTCTCATGCCAATGTCTCTCTGCTCAACTTCCAGACCAAGTGTTCAACGATATAATTCTTCAAGCCCGGGAAGGCTATCAAATCTTTGAGAAACAAACATCTGGGAGGGTTTGGGATTAGACTGGAGTAATGCAAGGAAAGAATCAGCAGGCCTGAAGCAGCACTGACCCAAACCACACATCTCCCACTTCTTGCGCATCCAAATGATAATGTTTCACAAATGTATGCAATGAAGATCACATTGCCGCTTTACAAATCTCTGCTGGTGGTACGAGGCTGGATTCCGCCCATGAGGTCACCTTCACACAGGTAGAATGGGCCCTCAGCACTTTGGGTAATGCTCTGTGACACAAGAGGTATGTCAAGGAGATGGCCTCCTTTACCCAGCGCACGATTGAGGCCTTTGAAGTCACTTTACTTCTACGCAGATCCTGAACAGAAGAAAAAGATGATCTGAGTTGCGAAACGAGACTGTACGTTTTAGGTATTTGCGCAACATGAGCCTGACATTCAATAGTCGAAGTTGGGGATCCTCCACCCCCACGAACACCGGAAGAATGACTGACTGATTGAGGTGAAAAACCGACAGCACTTTAGGCCGAAATGAAGGCACTGGTAGTAGCACAACCTTTTCCTTGGAAAGGCAGAGAAATGGTGCCAGAGCTCAGAAATCCTTCTGGCCGAACAAATAGCCACCAAAAAGACAGTCTTCAAGGTAAAATCTTTTAATGTACTAGCCTCTAAAGGCTCGAAATGTGCCTCTGTCAGCACAGACAGCACCAGATTAAGGTCTCACGGGGGAACCACCATTCGGACTGGGGGTTGGAGATATCCTACGGCCTGCAGAAATCAGGCGATGTCAATGTGTGATGTCAGGGAGAACCCCTGAATCCTACTGCGATAGCAAGTAATCGTCACCACCTGCACGCGTAAAGAGATGCAGGCCAACACCTTATCCAAGCCTGCTTGCAAAAAGCCAAGAACATCGGGTACCGAGGCCAAAAGTGGCCAACAGACATGCGCCGTAGACTAGTCCTCAAAGACGCACCACACTCAGACATAGGCCAGGGAAGTGGCCCTTTACAGTGTGGATATGACTGCGGCTGAATAGCCCCGCCTTATCAACCTATCCCTCTCAAGAGCCAGGCCGTAAGCGAGAACTGACCCACTTGAGGCATCCAGATGGGACCCTGTACTAGATTGTCCTGGCAAACTGGGAGAAGTCAGAGATTATCGACAAACAACCTGACAAGATCAGCATATCATGGTCTCCTTGGCCAGTGGGGACAATAAGGACTACCAGCCCTCAGTGGGCCTCTATCTGCTGCAGTACTTTCGCAATCAGGGCCCACAGGGGAAAGACGTAAAGAAGACCCCTCCCCCCAACCAGCCATCGTTGTGCCAGTACATTGAGCACCTCAGACATTCTCTCTCTTCTTCTGCAGGAAAAGTGATGCGCCTTGACATTCTGATAGGTAGTCATCAGGTCCATCATTGGCTGCCCCCAACATTGCACCCCTTGCGCAAAGACTGTCTCATTCAGAGTCCACTCTCCGGGATCTAGTCAGACCCAGCTGAGAAAGTCCGCTGTGACATTGTCTTTGCCGGCGACATGGACGCTGAGAGGGCCCGCAAACTATCCTCTACCCATGCCAATAAGGGTGCTATTTCCTCCTCTAATTGCAAGCTGCTTGTGCTTCCTTGTTGGTTGATGTATGCCACCGTGGTGGCATTGTCAGAGAGCACGCTCACTGCTTTCCTCTGAAGGAAGGGCTGGAAGCTCTGGAACGCCAGGTATACTGCTCTCATCTCCAGCCGATTGATTGGCCATGCGCTCTCCACTACCGTCCATACTCCCTGGGCAACCTGAGCTTCACAGTGCGCCCTCCATCCCAACAGACTGGAATCCGTCATTAAGAGGATCCACTGCAGTGTCTCCAGAGGCATCCCTGCCATCAGCTTGTCTGCATGAAGCCACTATTTGAGCAAGGCCCGAACTGTGCGTGGACAGGGTAATGCCTGAGAAAGCTTGTGGTGCTGGGCTGACCATCTCTGCAACAGCACCCGATTCAATGGTCACATGTGCGTGCGCGTCCAGGGCACCAACTCAATTGAGGCTGCCATCGAACCCAGCACCTACAGATAATGCCACGTCATCGTCACGGTCATGATGAGAAACTGCCGGACCCGAGTCTGCAGAGTAATCATACTTTCCAATGGGAGGGACACTATGCCAATGTCTGTCCGAAACCTGGTTCCCAGATCAACCATTCCAGGATTTGGTGTGAGATGGCTTTTGGCCACATTGGTGACCCAGTTGAGAATTTGAAGAAAGAAAACACTCATTCCGTGGCCTGCAGGCTCTCCTCCCGGGACTTGGTCCGGATCAGCCAATCATCCAGGGATGAACAAGGATGCCCTCTTGTCTGAGCCCAGCTGCCATCACCACCATCACCTTGGTGAATGGATGCGAGGCTGTCACCAGGCCAAAAGGGAAAGCCTGAAATTGGAAATGACCCATTGGCACGGCAAAACGCAGAAATTGCTGAAGTTCAGACTGAATGGGAATGTGCAAGTATGCCTCTGTGAGATCGAGGGAGGTCAGGAACTCTCCTTCTCTTACCGCTACGATGACAGAGCAGAGTATCTCCATGTGGACGTGGGGTACTCAGACACTGATTGACATGCTTGAGATCCAATATGGGCCAGAAAGAACCTCCTTTTTTGAGGACTACGAAATAAATGGAGTATCTAACACACTCTTGTTGGTCTTTTGGAACCTCCACTACCGCCTGCAGTGCAATTAAGTGCTGCAGTGTGTTCCTCACAGCCTCGAACTTCTGCAGCGCCCTGCAGGGGGAACTGAAGATGGTGTCATGCAGGGGCTGTGCAAATTCCAATGCATAGCCCTCTTGGATGATCTTGAGCACTCATTGGTTGGTCATGATCTTGGTCCAGGTGGCAAAAAAGTCCTGCAGCCAACCATCCCCGGGAACCAAAGCCCCCCCAAACCGCCATGGCATCATTGCAGCTTTATGTTGGCTGAGGCCACTGAGGCACAGAAACCTCTGCCTGTACCTCAAAACCCCCAAAAGACTTGTTCCCGAGAAGGAAACCTCCCTCTCTGGAAACGCCGGACGTTTCTTGACTGGCCCCTCACCGGGATTGCAGACCAAACTAGCTTTGACTTATCCTCAGGGAGTCTCCTCCCTTTGGACTCCCCAAGCTTCTTCACCAACTTCTCTAAATCTTCTCCAAAGAAAAGCTTCTCCCTAAACGGAAGCTTACTCTTTTGGAAGACACGTTCGCTGACCAGTTTCATAACCACAGCTAGCAGCGAGCAGCTACCACCGAGGCCATCCCTTTGGACAGACTCCTAATGAGATTATAAAAGGCATCTGCCAAGTACGCCGCTCCGGACTCCAACTTCGCCACGTCTGGAGGAAAGGGACGGGAATCCCCTGCATTGTCTAAGACTGATTGTGCCCAATGTAATCATGCGCATGCCAGAAATGTTCTGCAGATTTATTTATTTATTTAGATTTCTCTTATATACCGCGCTATTCAAATCAGTGTGGTTAACATATAACAGAACATATACAATGCAGTCGGGCTGTATTGTATTTACAATGAACAGGGACAATAACTTGGGCATAACTGGGGTAACTATCTACAAATTATTTACACCTGGACACCTGTAAGGACAAGGCATTAATGCCAAACACCTGCTTGAGCAGGGAGTCCATCTTCTTGTTCTGCACATCCTTAATGGCCGAGGCTCCCTCTACTGAAATGGTTGTCTTCTTTGTGACGGCCAAAACAGCCGCATCCACTCTGGGAGAGTGGAACAGGTCCTTAGCTTGATCTGGGAGAGGGTACAAACGGGTCAATACCCGCGTTCCCTTCAGGCCCATTTCCGGTAAGTCCTACTCATCCTGGGTCATTTGACCGCTCGATAAAAGGGAAACATTGCCTGAGTCTTGCGCACCATCTGGAACAATGGGTCTTCCAGCGGGTTATCC
The DNA here is from genome assembly GCA_033557465.1 of Ichthyophis bannanicus. Classification (NCBI taxonomy): domain Eukaryota; kingdom Metazoa; phylum Chordata; class Amphibia; order Gymnophiona; family Ichthyophiidae; genus Ichthyophis; species Ichthyophis bannanicus. The sequence goes on along the minus strand of CM066035.1, from coordinate 444,177,333 downwards.
TCCTCTGGGGCTTTCAAATCAATATTGAGGGCCCTTGAAGAGTGTGCGATGAGTGCAATCAGCTCTTCCCTGCAAAAAACACACAATATGCGGGATTCTTCCCCTTGAGGGATTTCCTCTTCCTCGAGTTCCATATACTTGATCTCTCCTGGATGTCTCCCCCTCCGGGTCCTTCCATCTCCCCCGAATGGGCAGACCCCCTATCTTCCCAACGGTCACTCTCGGCTCGCCATCTACTAGGTACAGGCTCTCCCCTCTGTCCTCACTCCAGTAAGGAAGTCTGACATCTGTCATTTTCTTGCTTTCCCCTGGGATCCTACTGGACCATCCTGCCCTCTTTGCCTCAGTCACAATGTTCTATACATGAGTAGGACAAACTTGGGTGAAAAACTCTCCGGGAGTGTCTCTGCTGAGGAATCTTTTGAGGTGGAGGGCTTGGGGACCCCAGAGGCATCCCTCTCTGTTCCTGCTCGGGACTACTCTTGTCCATGGCCAGGGAAGGTGGCCCCTGGTGAATTCCCTACCTTGGGGCCACCAAGATCCTGCTCACCTCTTTCATCGCTGAGGCCCTGTTCCACAGACCTAGACTCTGCCTTATAGCCACAGTAGAGGCCGGCTGTTGATACAGCACCCCTACAGAAACCACAACTTGGGCACACAGGTCTCGAGGGCACAGTGCTCTGCCAAGAAGCCACTGTGCTGCCTCCCCCCCCCCACCATGTCCCCCCCCCCCGCAGCTAGGATATAGATGGTCTGCATACCAACCATAGCCTTCGCAGAGTTCCCTCTTTTTTTTCTGAAGTACCTTCAAAGAAACAACAAAAGAACTTAAAAGAACTGAAAACCTAGTTATTCTCCACGGGGCCACCGAAAAACAAATAAATGCATGAGATGGGCCCCGCAGCATCCAGCCCAACCACAGAGTCATCCCTACACATGGCAGTCGGGGAGAACCTGCTCTCAACCGCAGCTTTCTCAATACTGCTGCGGCACCAAGAAAATAACTTGTACAAGTTCCTGCCATTATCTGAGCTGTGAAAGCAGGAAATCCCTCTGCTCACAGCAGCTATCTGGTACGGAGAGCCTCCCAATCTGCCGCACAGCTTGCTATGAGTGTTGGCAGCGTCGGGCTGAGGAAGCATGCCAAAAAACCCTCAGGACATGAAAGTGCTGCAATCAGCCACTCCTCACAACAAAAAGCTGGGAGCAGCTGAAACAGGGGACCCAGCAGACAAACAACTTTCCTTGCTAAGGCTTTCACTGCCTGCCCCAGGCTCTCTCATAGGTGCCTTTGTTTTGTTTTTTTCAACTTTAAAAAAGTAACACTCCTCTGTGCCAGCTTTCCACTGCACGGCCTTCTACTCTATTCCCAATTAAAAATACTATTTTTCTCTTTGATTTTAAAACCCTGTCAACTCCTTAGTTGTCCTTTAGTGAGTCCTAGTACTGGGATCACATCTCACCAGCTGCTTGGACACAGATACTGGAGCTGGTGGGAGGAGCCAGCCATCTATGGTAAGGTCAGAAGTGTTACATGCTCAGTCTCCAAGCTGCTGGTGAGAGGTGACAACCCACAGGTGGGGACTGGATTTGGAGGAATGATAAGGGAGAGCGCTTGGGGCACCAAGCACACTCAAATTGCTCTCTGGATACACTGGTCAACATTGAAATCGTTACTGACTTTAAAAGGCCCTAATCTGTAGTATCTTGGTGAGCTGAACACAAATATAACATTAAAAATAATTTTATTGGCTGTCGTTTTGGAGATATTGCATGTAGTTCATTTTTGACATTTCACTGTGTAAATTTATCCAGTAGGACATCAACAACATCCCAAATAAGCCTTGAATGATGTAATATTGCATCGCATTGCATAATACCAGTATGCACACATCATCCAGAGTTGATTGCATCATTTTCTGATGCAATGCAATACTACTGACAGATGGCTGCTGAAGCCATCTGACGTCAGCAGTGTACTATACGCAGTCGGAAAGGTTAAGCATTTAAAATATTTCAGACTGTGTGCGAGACAGTTTAAGCTACTGTTACATGTAACTTTTATTAATCATATAATTTTAGCCATTTAGGTACAAAACAGAACAGTAATGCCGCGAAAGTGCGTTAATACCGTTGACAATTTCTGCTACATTTGTGGGGAAGTGACATTTGCCAAACAGAAGAAAAGTATCACTTCTCAACTGAAGGCGGCATATCATTTTTACTTCGGATGCAAGATTGGTGACCAAGACAAGACTTGGGCCCCGCATATATGCTGCGCTACGCTACATGTACAACACAGCTTTCACAGTGGTTGAATTGCAAAAGACCATCAATGCCGTTTCCATGGTGTGGAGAGAGCCAAGCAACCACATAAATGACTGTTACTTCTGCTTGGTTCCTCCTCTTTTCAGCAGAATAAAAAGCAAAAGAAGTCGAGCATAGTCTACCCAAACATTCCATCTGCATTGAGACCAGTTGCATATGATGAACGACTTCCTATTCCAGAACCTCCATCAGAATATTCTCTTGATTCATCTGATGACAAGGGTGAGCCGACCTGTTCTTCTCCTGGTCCGTCAGCATGCAGTGACCCAGATTTTCACTGGGATGCATATCAACTCCACACAGAACAACACAGGAAGAACTAAATGACCTGGTTCGTGATTTGGACTTATCCAAGAACAAGGCAAAATTGCTAGGATCAAGACTCCAACAATGGAATCTTCTAGAAAAAGATGTCAACATTACTTCATATCGAAAGCGCCACCAGCAGCTGGAGCCTTTCTTCAGAAAGGAAAGTAATCTGGTATTCTGTTCCGATACTGAAAGCCTCATGAATGCCTTAAAAATCACTCGTGACCCACAAGACTGGAGACTATTTATAGACTCTTCGAAACTGAGTCTGAAGGCTGTGCTTTTGAACAATGGAAATCATCTTCCATCTATTCCAGTAGCGCATGCTGTCCACAAGAAAGAGACATACGATAACTTAAAGCATCTACTGACTTCCATTAACTATAACAAGTACAGCTGGCACCTCTGTGGTAACTTGAAGGTAGTTGCCCTTTTAATAGGACTGCAGCAGGGATATATAAAATAATGTGTTTCTTATGTGAGTGGGATAGCCAAGCAAGGGATTGACACTACTTGCGGAAGGAATGGAATCGCAGACAAAATGTAACAGTTGGAGAGAAGAATATCCAGCACCCAGCTCTGGTTGAGGCTCACAAGATCCTGCTACCACCCCTTCATATCAAACTAGGTTTGATGAAAAACTTCGTGAAAGCAATGGACCGCACTTCGCCAGCTTTCCGATACCTGCATGAAAAATTCCCTCGACTCAGCGAAGCAAAGATTAAAGAGGGAGTTTTTGTGGGTCCTCAGATTCGAAAGCTCTTCAAAGATGACCAGTTCAACAACTTGCTGCAGGGTGATGCGAAACAAGCATGGAAAGCACAGTTACTTACCTGTAACAGGTGATCTCTGGGAACAGCAGGAATTAGTCCTCACATATGGGTACGTCGGTACCGACGGAGCCCGTGCGGGAAAGCTCCCCAGCTTCTTAGAATAGAAGCTTTTGGGGCCTCCCACTGCACATGCGCACTGCCTTCCCGCCTTCCTGAACAGCTCTCCTCAGTTTCGAGTTTATAGCTGAGTCAACAGAGAGAGGACAGGAAGATAGATAGATAAAAGATACAACTCCTAGGGGAGGTGGGTGGGTTGTGAGGACTAATTCCTGCTGTTCCCAGAGATCACCTGTTACAGGTAAGTAACTGTGCTATCTCCAGGAACAAGCAGGAATAAGTCCTCACATATGGGGACTCCCTAGCTTAGATGCATGGGATCCCCTGTAAAGGTTCGCCATCTTCGTATGGATCTCAGGCATCCATTCTGGGAAGGTGGGCAGGAGTTGTTTAGGAATGGAACAGGTGCTTGAGGACAGCCTGGCCAAACAAGGCATCCCGGCGGGAGTCCTTGTCCAAACAGTAATGGGCTGTGAAGGTATGAACCGAGGCCCAGGTAGCGGCTCGACAGATCTGATCTATGGAAACAGAGTGCAGATGAGCCATAGAAGTTGCCATGGCCCTCACATTGTGAGCAGTGACATGGCCTTCCAGAGAAATGTTTTTGCTCTGGTAAGCAAAAGAAATACACTGAGCAATCCAATTGGAAAGTGTACGCTTGGAGACTGGAAGTCCCAAATGGGAAGGATCAAAGGCCACAAAAAGTTGAGAAGACTTTCGATGTGGCTGAGTCCTATTAAGGTAAAAAGCGAGAGCTCTTTTACAATCCAGAGTATGAAGGTTCCTCTCTGCATTGGATGCATGAGGAGCTGGAAAAAAGACAGGTAGATATACCTCTTGATTAAGATGAAAAGGCGAGACCACTTTAGGCATAAAGTGGGGATTCGTCCTAAGGACCACCTTATCATGATGAAATCTTGTGTAAGGTGGATTAGCCACTAAAGCCTGCAGCTCACTGATGCGGCGAGCCGAAGTGACTGCAATGAGGAAGATGACCTTCCAGGAAAGAAATTTCAAGGAGGTGGAAAACATTGGCTCAAAAGGTGGCTTCATAAGTTGACCGAGCACTAGATTCAAATCCCATGCGACCGGGGGTGGTCTGATGGGAGGTTTAGTGAGAGTCAGGCCTCTCATGAATCTTGCAACAAGAGGATGAGAGGAGATAGGTTGTCCATTTATATGTTTCAAGGATGCTGCAATAGCACTTAAATGGACTCTTACCGAATTCGTCTTGAGGCCTGCATTGGATAGATGCAGGAGATAATCAAGAAGAGAATTCAAAGGAAGTGCCAGAGGGTCAAGACCCTGCTGAGCACACCAAATGGAAAAACGTTTCCATTTGAAAGCATAGGAACGCCTGGTAGAGGGTTTCCTAGAGGCAGAAAGGATATCTTTCACTGGTTGGGAAAGATGAAAGTCTTGAAGGCTTAAGCCTTCAGTAACCAAGCACTGAGGTGAAGGGATTTGGGGTTTGGGTGCCACAAAGTCCCCTCCTCCTGAGACAGGAGGTCTGGCGCAGCTCCCAGATCCAAGTAGGATCCCTGGGAGAGCTGTAGAAGTAGAGGGAACCACACTTGGCGTGGCCAGCGTGGAGCTATGAGGATCATAGTTCCATGATCCCTCTGGAGTTTGAACAGAGTCTTGGGAATCAAAGGAATGGGTGGAAAGGCATATAGGAATGCCTGACTCCAATTCAGGAGAAAGGCGTCCGTAGCCTGAGCTCCCTGACACGGAGTTCTGGAACAGAACCGGGGAAGTTTGGCATTCCACGGACTTGCAAAGAGGTCTATGTCCGGGGTCCCCCATTCCTGAAAGATTCGGTTTATTTGGTCCAAATGTAGGGACCATTCGTGTGGCAGCAGAACTCGACTGAGCCTGTCTGCCCGAGAGTTTTGAACTCCTGGGAGATACACTGCTAGCAGGTGAATCTGATGCTCTCTGGCGAAGGCCCATAGTCTTAGAGCTTCGTTGCAAAGTGACAGAGAGCCCGTCCCTCCTTGTTTGTTTATGTAAAACATGGCCACCTGATTGTCCGTCTGAACTAGGACAGTCAGGTTGGCTAGGAGGGAGTGGAAGACCTTGAGGGCAAGGTAAATTGCTCGCAGTTCCAGAAGATTGATATGAAGGGTGGTCTCCTGTAGAGACCAAGTGCCCTGAGTGGAGAGAGTTTGCAGATGGGCTCCCCACCCTGTTTGGGAGGCATCTGTTGTGAGGGTTGCTTGGGGTAGCAATGGTTGAAATGGAGCCCCCAACAACAGATTCTTGGTGGAAGTCCACCAGTGGAGGGACCAAAACAGACGATCGGAGGTTTGTATTTGGTCTGAGAGCGCTCCTGACACCTGAGTCCACTGAGTGGCCAGGGTCCATTGAGCTGCTCTCATATGAAGACGAGCATAGGGCACCACATGCACTGTGGAGGCCATATGACCCAGTAGGCGTAGCATTTCCCTGGCTGTCAAGTGAGTGCTGGACTGAGCTTGGGAGGCCAAACTCAGGAGGCGCTGGCCTCGAATATGTGGAAGGTAGGCCCTTGCAGTGATGGTGTCCAACTGGGCCCCTATGAATTCTAGAGATTGAGTAGGGATGAGTTGGGACTTGGGAAGGTTTACTACCAGTCCCAGATACTGCAAAAGGCTCCTTGTGTGGTCCAGGGAAATCTGGGCCTGTGACTGAGTTGGAGCTCGGATGAGCCAGTCGTCCAGATATGGGAAGACAAAGATTCCCATGCCTCTTAGAAATGCGGCTACGACTGCCATGCATTTTGTGAATACTCTTGGAGCAGAGGCTAGACCGAAGGGGAGTACTCTGTATTGGAAATGTTTTCCCTGAAACAGAAAGCGAAGATACTTTCTGTGGGATGGATGGATGAGTAGATGTGTATACGCATCCTGTAGGTCTAGAGAACAAAGCCAGTCCTGACCCTGGAGGTAAGGAAGGAGAATGCCGAGAGACAGCATTTTGAATTTCTCCTTGAAGAGAAATTTGTTCAATTCTCTCAGATCTAGGATTGGTCTGAATCCCCCTGTCTTCTTTGGAATGAGAAAATAAGGGGAGTAGAAACCGGACCCTTGTTGAGGAAGAGGAACCTCTTCTATGGCCCCTTGGGCAAGAAGAGAGGAAACCTCTTGACCCAACAGGGTTAGGAGAGATGGGGGAGAATTGAATGGTCTCACCATATGATGGGGAGGAAGGCTGGAGAAATGAAGTTTGTAACCCTCTCGAATGATAGAGAGGGTCCATTGTTCTGTTGTGATTTGTTCCCATCTGGGAGCAAAGTGAACCAACCTTCCGGGTATGGTGAGAGGTTCTGGTTGTGTTAGAACCAGAAGTGGCAAGTTCCCTAGGAGCAAGTCAAAACCCCTGAGGGGTTGGAGCCTGCTGAGCTACAGTAGCTGCTGCAGGCTTAGCTCGTGCTTGTTTGGATTGCTGACGCTTAGCAGTATAGCGAGGTTGAGAAGACTGCTGGCCAGTATTTGAAGCAACTCTGGCCTTCTTATAGTAAGGCCTTTTAAAAGACTTTTTCTTAGTAGGAATTGAAGTGGACTTTGAAAGTCTTTCCAAGGTGGCATTTTCAGCATCCATTTGGGTGGCTTTGATTTGCCACTCTTCCCCAAATAAGTTCTCACCTGTACAGGGCAGATTCCGTAAGCCATCTAGAACCCAAGGTTCCAGATCAGAGGCCTGGAGCCAAGCAAGACGTCGGGCTGCAATAGCAATGCCCGAAGCCCTACTGGCTCCCTCAAAGGAATCATATGCTGCCCTATTAGAGAACTTAGAAACCTCTAAAAGTTGTTTCACTAGGGAAAGGAATCCCTGCTTTTTATCCTCAGGGATAAAGGGGGCAAAATGCCGCACCTTTTTGGCAAGTTCCTCCAGGAACATGCCCATATAGAGACTGTAGGAATTAATCCTGGCTATAAGCATACTAGCCTGGAAAATTTTCCTACCAAAAGAGTCCAAAGTCTTACATTCCCGTCCTGGAGGGGTGGAAGAGTGCCTTTTGGTACTCCTAATCTTCTTCATTGCAGACTTCACCACAATAGAGTGGTGAGGCAATTGAGTCTTTTGGAAACCAGGAGAAGGAGGGACCCTATACATGGTGTCCAACCTACGGGAATAAGGAGACAAAGTCAAAGGATTCTCCCAGAAATCCATCAGTTGTTCTTGAAGGATTTCATGGATAGGCAGGGTAACTGCCTCCTTAGGGGCCTTTGAGTATCCCAAAATATCCAGTTTTTTGGATCTGGGTTCCTTTTCAGAGGATGTGGTAATAGAAAGGGCTGTAGCCATATCTAAAACAAAGTCCTGGAAGGACAAATCCTCTGGAGGGGACATTCTCCTTTTAGGAGAAGAGGGCTCCTCAGGTAAGTTGAGTGAAAACTCAGCAGAATCATCAGAGGAGTGAAAATCCTCAGAGGAATCGGTGCTTTCCTCTAACGCACGATACGCGTACCGATCGGTATCGATATCGGGCGTATCGGGTATGGAACCGGTATGGAGCGAAAGCCCATACGGTACCGACTTGCGTTTAGAGGTGGACGGCCTCGATACCGGCATGGCGGACGATACCGGTATCGGGCCCGGAACCGCTGAAAGCGGAACCGATGGCGTTGCAGCTTTAATGAAAGCCATGACGGCCTGCTGCATGGACTGTACAGTATCGCCCATGGACGCCATAGCTGCCTGGATGTCGGTACCGGAGTGACCCGGTACCCCAGAGCAGGCTAACAGGTGATCTGTCGAGGCCGTAGCATCGATATCAACCTGAGACCCCTGAATTGGCGTTTTTGGAAGTTGGACTTCCCGCCGGGGTTGTTTGGCTGGGGCAGGGTCCTCAAGTTCTAAGCTAAGAGCCTCTCGATGCTTTGAAGGAGATTTGCTCTTTGAGGACTTGCCCACAGAAGGTTTGGTTACCTGAGATCCATCCGGAGAAGAAGACCTGGATGACTGTGATGCTGTATTCTCTGAAGCAAACAGCACATGGAATTTGTTGGCCCGGTTCTGCAGCCCACGTTTAGACATGTGGGAGCAAGATGGGCAGTCCGGTATGGAATGGTCAGGCCCCAAACATTTCAGACACCAGTCATGGGTGTCTGTGACTGAAATAACAGCATTACATTTGGTACACTTCTTAAATCCAGGGGCTGGCTTCTCCATGAGGAGAAATTGAGTAGGCCGAGAGGCCTCTCTGAAGTGACCAAAAAGCTAAAAAATAAGAAAAAAGAATTATAATTTTTTAAAGAAAGAAAGAAAAGACCGGCGATACCGGTATCGGTATGGGGAAGGCAGGTACGCGGTCTAAAGAAACAAATAAAATAACAATTTCTTCAGCGGTGACAGGAACACGACCTGCTGGCTCCGCGGAAAAAGAGAAACTGAGGAGAGCTGTTCAGGAAGGCGGGAAGGCAGTGCGCATGTGCAGTGGGAGGCCCCAAAAGCTTCTATTCTAAGAAGCTGGGGAGCTTTCCCGCACGGGCTCCGTCGGTACCGACGTACCCATATGTGAGGACTTATTCCTGCTTGTTCCTGGAGATTGCTTTTCGCCTAGTGTCAACAAACTTTCTCGGGAATGTTAGGGCAGAAAACTACAAGGAACTAGAAGATGACATGCTGATGCAGTATCAGAAACTTGGTTGCAATATGTCTCTAAATATCCATTTCCTTGATTCCCATCTCGATTTCTTTCCTGACAACTGTGGTATGGTTAGTGATGAACAGGGCAAACGTTTTCACCAGGATATCGCAACGATGGAGCAAAGATACCAGGGAAAATGGTCCACTACAATGCTGGCTGACTACTGCTGGACACTCTCCAAAGAAGCTCCCGAACAGCTGTACAAGAGTCAGGCGAAAAAATCTAAGTAGTCGTCTATGACTTGGTTTTTTACAGGTATTAACCGAAGGCCTATTATATTTACTATTGACATGCATTTCGTGATGTAAACATTTAATTTTTGTAGATTACAAAAAAAACTAGAGCAAACTTTGCAATTTCATTGTCATAGTCGTGTTCAGCATATAAAAACTGATAAGAAATGACTATTTCAGTAACATGACTTTTGTAAAAATTTGTTGACAAGTGATATCTACAACTGAAGACATGAAAGCATTCTTGAGGAGGGCTTCAACTCTGTCTTGATCGCTTCAGCACAGCATTACCTTCCACTAAAATGCCTGTGCACTTCGTGACCACCCTGACCACTCTAGGAACCTCAAACAATTTATCCAACTCCCTTGGGGTAGAGGATACAGTCAAGTCAGGACCATAGTGCTCCTCAGCCCCAGCTCCCATGTCTCCCATTCAGAGGGCATGAACTGTTGCAGGGCCTGAGGGAAGGGAAAGAAACCAGATGGACCCTATCCTTGAGGAGTTAGGTGTATCTGAGAAACATCCATTAGAGGGGCTCAGCAATACACAGGGCCGTTATGACATTCTAAATGACTATGGAAAGGTTCTCCCAGGGTAAAAAGTGGATCGCTAACTGATCCTCTCTCTCTGCCAAAGTAAGTTCCTCTTCTTCCTCTGGACTCATCCACTAGAGACAGAGAATCATCTTCTTTTCCCTAGACACACCCTATAAGGGACAGGGCTGGACCATCTGTGGAACAGACAGGCAAAATGAGGAGTGAGGGCATTTAGCTCCCTTGCTACCATTAGGGGAGGCTCCAGAGAGCACAGAGTCCATGTAGGGGATGTCAGCGCAGAGTCCATGTAGGGAATGTCAGCGCAGAGTCCACTCCTCCTCCACAGTTAACACAAAACCTGAAAACAATGCATAAGCTATTTCAGAGGTTGCTGTTCAAACCCGCCTGAAAACTGGCCCTGTAGCTGCAGGAGACCCTCATAGGCTGGCCATCAAGAGCCTGCGGCCAACCCATTATGCTCCCCCACTGCCTGGACCATGCAGCCAGAAGGGAAGCATGGTGAAAAACATAGGAAACCTGGCAGAGGCATCAAAATCTGCATTGGGCCCTGGGCCTCCAGTAGCAAGTCCTGACATTGCCGAAAATATGTACCCCAAAGGCTTCTCCATCACACTCGGAACAAAAGGAGCTCACCTGACAAGAGTTGCAAGAAGCACACAACTCCATGCACCTGGCATCATGGTTGAACTCAAAACAGCAAAAAGAAAACATGAGGAAAAAATCCAATGGAAAAAACAAGACCACATGAAAAAGGAACCCCCAACTGAAAAGGTAATCCCTGCACCTGTCAAGTTAGCCTGAGAAACCAGACAGGGGGGGCTGCCCTGGCTGCCACACAAGGCTGGGAAAGCCCGACTGCCTGAGGCCACAGAAGGGAGTAAATTAAAGAAATAGTAGCAAATTTAAAATATTCAGCAAAAAAATAGAAAAGAGCAGAGTGTGCAGGCAGGGCTGTGAGAGGGAAGGGGGGCCTGGACCCAGATTTTCCAATCTCCCTCAGGGGCCCCGTGGAATGTTCCAAGCCACTCTCCAGCCAACTAGTGCTAGACAAAGAGCAATTAAAGGCTCAATTAGATAATGGGCGCACCTAAGCTTCGAGCAAATGCAGGGCCAAAGGTCTAAATTTCACAGCCACAAAATGTTGACCTGGGTCACGGAAGACAAACCTATGTGCACTGCTGAATCAGTCCACAAACCTTACCACCTACTGGAGGCAAATACTGGCTTCGCTCAGTTCTGCACCAGTAGATACACCAGTGATGACATCACTGACAGTTGTTCTGGTCTCCCGTCACCTGCCGATTAGGGAGCATTATCCATTTGTCTGGCCTGATCTAGCAGAATGATAAGGAAACTTATTTTACTAATAGTTACATCCAAAAGGGAACAATTTTACCTGATAATTTTCTTTCCTTGAATCCTGCTAGACAATCCAAACAAGCCTAACCCACTATTGTCTGGACTGGTCTAGCAATATAAAGAAATGCCATTATTTATCATATTAACCTCTTTTTTAAAGAAGGAAAAAATGGAAATTACACTAACCTGGTAATTGTAGTTCCTGTAGGATCCAGTTTAGTCCTCCACAATCGGGGTAATGCCCCTCCTACTGCAGCCTGGAGACTGGACCAATCAAATCTTCTGTAGTACATATCCAGCAGGAGCTCCCAGAAGCCCCCCAGTGTACTAGTAACAAAGCAAACTTAACGAAGCAACACAACAGATTTTTATTAGGCTATCAATAAACTATGTACTTCCCCCCCTGGAATAACCAACTCCCTCCCCAAACGAGGAAGTCAGGACACTGCATGGCGCCGGTATCGACGCCTTTAAATTTACACCGAGCTTCCCCCAGAAACTAAGGAGCTGACTGAACTCCAAAAGAAAGGGAAGAGCCATAGCGATAAGCACGACTGCCGACAGAGTCCGAACGGGACGAAAACCATCCTACAGGCACCCGCTCGGGACAGCGCGCCGCAAAATCATACAGATAGTCGGGAGGGAAGGAGGACTAAACTGGATCCTACAGGAACTACAATTACCAGGTTAGTGTAATTTCCATTTCCTGTGCGGATATCCAGTTTAGTCCTCCACAATCGGGATGTAACAGAGCAGTTAAGACCGAGCGGGACCTTGCAGGCCGGCGCGCAAAACCGCCGAACCAAAACAAGAATCCCGAGCCGCTGACACATCCAAGCGATAGTGCCTGCTGAAAGCATGCAGAGACGACCAGGTGGCCGCCCTACAAATCTCTGCTGGTGGAACCAGGCTATGCTCCGCCCAAGAGGCCGCCTGAGCCCGAGTAGAATGAGCCCGGAGCCCCTCCGGGACCGGCCGCCGCTGCAACAGATACGCGGACGCGATCGCTTCCTTGAGCCATCGAGCAATGGATGCCTTAGCCGCCGCCTCCCCTTTTTTTGTACCCCCAAAGAGCACAAAAAGCCGATCAGTCTTTCGAAAGGACTCGGTAGACTGCAAATACCGCCGCAGCGCGCGGCCCACATCAAGCCGGAGAAGACTCTTGTCCACCGACTCGACCGAGCATGCCGAAAGCACTGGCAGAAATACCGCCTGATTTAAGTGAAAGGGAGACACCACCTTTGGTAGAAAGGAAGGAACCGGACGGAGCACAATCCGCTCCGAAGAGAAAGACAAGAAAGGCTCTCGGCAGGACAGGGCCTGCAGATCCGAAATACGCCGTGCCGAGCAGATGGCAACCAGGAAACACCGTCTTCAATGTGAGATCCTTCAAGGACGCCCTCCGCAAGGGCTCAAATGGTTCCCGAACCATAGCCCGCAGAACTAAATTCAAGTCCCACGAAGGAATCACCGCTCTGCGGGAAGGCCGTAAATGAAAAACGGCGGTCAAGAAACGCCGCACATCTGCATGAGCACCAAGAAGGCGGCCCAAGACCTTGCCTCTATAACACGAAATCGCCGCCAGCTGGACCTTCAGGGAACTGGCCGCGAGACCTTTCTCGAACCCATCCTGAAGGAAGCTTAACACGACGGGCACAGAGACCGTCGCCGCCCGGACTCCCCGCCGGGAGCACTAGTCCTCAAAAATCCTCCAAATCCGAACATAAGTGAGAGAAGTGGAGGACTTTCTCGCCCGCAGTAAGGTGGAAATCACCGCGGGCGAATAACCCTTCTTTTTCAGCCGAGCCCTCTCAATGGCCAAACCGTAAGCGAGAATCGAGCCACCTGGGGCATCCGCAAGGGGCCCTGAAGGAGAAGGTCCGGCAACGCCGGGAGGCGCCACGGCACGCCGTCTTGAAGCCGGACGAGGTCGGCATACCAGGGCCTCCGGGGCCAATCCGGAGCCACCAGCAGCACTCGGCCCCGATGGCACTCGATGCGCTGTACGACCTGGCCGATCAGCGCCCAAGGAGGGAAGACATACAGTAGCCCGGACGTCGGCCACGGCTGAATGAGAGCGTCGAGTCCTTCGGACATTCGCTCCCGTCGTCTGCTGAAGAAGCGACTCGTCTTGGCCGATTGGTAGGTCGCCATGAGATCCATGATGGGCGGACCCCACCGCCGAACTATTTGCGCATACACCTATGGATTTAACTCCCACTCTCCGGGGTCCACCCGCACTCTGCTGAGGAAGTCGGCCTGGACATTTTCTGCGCCCGCTATGTGCGCCGCCGAGATCGCCGGCAGGCGAGTCTGCACCCAACTGAATAAGGCCGTCGCCTCCGTCTCCAGGGCCACACTCCCTGTGCCCCCTTGGCGATTGATGTACGCCACCGTGGTCGCATTGTCCGACCAGACGCGGACCGCCCGACCCCGGACCAGAGGCTCCAGGGCCAACAGGGCTAGCCTGACCGCCCAAAGCTCGAGACGGTTGATCGACCACGCAGCTTCCCGAGAGGACCACACCCCCTGCGTGAAGCGGGCCTCGCAGTGAGCTCCCCAGCCGGCTAGGCTCGCATCCGTAGTGAGGGGAACCCACAGGGGAGGCTCCAAGGGAATCCCCCGCGTCAGGTTCTCGGAGGAAAGCCACCATCGAAGCGACCGCCGCACTGCCTTCGGACAGGGCAGCCTCTTGTGCAAGGAATCGCACTGGTTGGACCAGCGGCGAAGGAGCGCCCTCTGGAGCGGGCGCATGTGGAACCGTGCCCATGGCACCACCTCCAAGGTCGCCGCCATCGTTCCGAGAAGTCGTAGGTACCACCACGCCGACGGAGCGGGCATCCCCCGAAAGAGTCGGACAAGAGCCCGCAACGCCAGGACGCGGCGCTCGGGGAGACACACCAGTCCCCGAGCGGTGTCGAAGCGCACTCCCAGATACTCCAGGTCCTGCGAGGGACGCAGACAACTCTTTCTTTCGTTCACCACCCAGCCGAGAGATCGCAGCAGAGCCACCACCCTGCTCGTGACTCGCAGGCACTCCCGACTGGATTTTGCCCGTATCAACCAGTCGTCGAGATACGGATGGACCAAAATGCCCTCCTTGCGCAAGGCCGCCGCAACGACCACCATCACCTTTGTGAACGTGCGCGGAGCCGTAGCCAAGCCGAACGGCATGGCCCTGAACTGGAAGTGGCCCCACGGAAACGCAAAGCGGAGAAACCGCTGATGAGATGGATGTATCGGGATGTGCAAATAGGCCTCGGTGAGATCGAGGGACGTCAAAAACTCCCCCTGTCGCACCGCTACAATGACTGACCGCAAGGTTTCCATACGGAAATGCGGCACCCGGAGCGCGCGATTCACGCCTTTGAGGTCCAAAATCGGACGCAGGGAATCGCCCTTTTTGGGAACCACAAAAATAGATGGAGTATCGCCCGGCGCCTCTTTCCAAAGGAGGAACCGGGATCACCGCTCCCAGCGCTAACAACCGATCCAGGGTCACGCGGATGTCCCGCGTTTTTTGCTCTCCCCTGCTGGGAGACAGAACAAATGAATCTGGAAGTGGGAACGCAAACTCCAGAGCGTAACCCTCTCCTATAATTTGTAGCACCCAGCGATCCGACGTGATTTGGGCCCAAGAGGAAAGAAAGTCGCGCAAGCGACCCCCGATAATCGGGCCTCCCTCCAGAGCCTGCCTCGCGTCATTGTGGCTTGCGCCCAAAAGAAGAGCCCGAGGAAGAGGCGGCTCCGGAGAAGCCTCTGCCGGCTCCCCGGAAGGTACGAAACCCTTGATTACGGGCTCCAAACCTGCCCCGCTGCGAAGCCCACAGGCGGGAGGAATGAAACCTGCGCTGATCCCGAAAGGACCCCCTCGCCGAGGGGGAGGACCTGTTGGACCTTGGCCTATCCTCCGGGAGCCGGCCCCCCTTGGACTCACCGAGATCCTTTACCAACTTCGAGAGCCTCCCCAAATAACAATCTGCCCTTGAAGGGCAGCTTACTGAGGCGGGACTTGGAAGAACCGTCCGCCGCCCAGTTGCGCAACCAGAGGGACCGGCGCGCGCCGCAACCGCGGAGGCCATACTGTTAGCCAACGTGCGGATTAAATCATAAAACAGATCCGCCAGATAGGCCGAGCCGGACTCCAGCCGGGTAACCTCCAACAGGCCCTGCTGGTCTAGCCCGGGGCTCGAGCGCAAATGCTGCGACCATCGCAGACACGACCGAGCCACCCAAGCCCCACAGATAGAGGCCTGCAATGACACGGCATCCGTATCGAAGGTTTGCTTGAGCAAATTATCAATTTTCTTGTCCTGACCGTCCTTGAGGGCAGCCGCCCCCTCAACCGGGATGGTGGTTTTCTTGGTCACTGCGGAAACCGCAGCGTCCACCCGGGGGGACCTGAACAAGTCCCTGTCCTTGTCGGCAAGGGAATAAAGCCGATTCATGGTCCGAATCCCCTTCAAGCCGGATTCCGGGTGCTCCCACTCCGCCTGGATCATATGATCCACCACGCGGTGAACGGGAAAAACCACCTGGGAATCCCTGACTGCCTGAATTAGAGGATCCTCAAGACCCTCCTCCTCCAGGGGCCGCACCGCCGAAAGGTTAAGCGCCTGCAGGGACTCCGTGACCAGAGGAACCAGCTCGTCCCTACGGAACACGCGAATGATCCGAGCCTGGTCCTCCGGCTCAAGGATCTCCCCATCCTCCAACTCCTCCGCTTCAGTCTCAGGATCGCCCTCTGCCTCGGAATCCAGGAGACCTAGGGCGTCCTGCTCCTGTTCCCCCAACCGAAGACGCTTGCCCCCGGGTTGCGAGGAGCATTGAGCCGCCCCAGAGGACCCCGGGGGGAGAGAGGGGGGCCAAACTGCTGGCAACTGACCGGACCTGCTCAAGCGAAACGCCTGATGCATGAGGAGCACAAAATCCGGGGAGAAATCCATAGGCGGTGCAGCTATAGCCGCCTGCTGGAGCGCAGCCACCGACCCGCTGGCCGGTGGAACCGACCCAGACTGAAGGAGGCTCGGGGAAAGAACACTAACCCCTGAATTAGAAGCATCCCCAGGGGTAGGCTGATCCGGGAGACTCACAGATTGCTCTAACTCTGCAGGCACTGCAGCACAGCTCCTGCAGATGCCAGAGTCAGTCCCTACTGCTCTGTGGGACCCACAAATCACGCACTGGGGCTGGGAAGCCATCCCAAGGCCACCTCTGCCCAGCGGGATAGAATACAACAGTCACAGGGAAGCCCACACCACAGGGGCAATCCTATGCAAATCAGCCCCGATTTGAAATTAAAACTTTTTTTTTTTTTTTTTTTTTTTTTTTACAAGAAACAAAATATGCCCCAGACTCCCTGGGGTGCCCTGAGCAAAATCGCCAGCAAGAGGAACCCCAAAAACGCCAGGGGAACCTGTGCACAAGTGCTCAAAAGTGCCTCTAAAGCACACTTTTAAAATTCAAAATGGCCGCCGGACTTTTTCACCCGCGGTAAAAAACGGCGCGAAAATACAAAAGCCACCAAATAATATGGAAAAGAACTAAAACGACCCTCTAAGACAGGGCAAACGACCAAATTTAAGAAAAATTGCCAAATGGGCTCAGGAGAGCCTACAGAAATGCTGGCAGCTCTAACAGAGCACTGCACACAAGAAGAAATGAAATGAAAATCTCCTACCAGCTCAGGAACCACCAGGATTCAGCCAACATCTCCCAGTGCCAGCCACTACTGTATCAGGTATGGCTTTACCCCGTACTGTCCAGGGGGAGCTCACCCAGGGCTGTGAAAATTTGCTAGGCAGGAACACAGGAGCCAACAGGTCTGACTTCCCCCTAGTCCCCTGTGGCAGTGCTCCAGAGAGACAGACTTCTTCTTTTGTCTTCCTTTTAAAGATACAGCTAGCTATCAAAGAAATAGCAAGGAAATGCCCCAAAACAAACCCTAAAACAACTAACTAACAAGTGTTGCTCCTGCAATAGTCACTCAGTGTGCCCAGGACGACACACTTTTACGTCTTCAAGCTGCTAGAGACTGGACACACTGGGAGGCTTCTGGGAGCTCCTGCTGGATATGTACTACAGAAGATTTGATTGGTCCAGTCTCCAGGCTGCAGTAGGAGGGGCATTACCCCGATTGTGGAGGACTAAACTGGATATCCGCACAGGAACATTTATTTTCAGTAGCCGATTTAGGTTTTTGCTCTGGTTCCACTCTCGGAAGAGTACTCAAAGCATCAATCAAAATAAGTGAAGATAATTAAATTACTGTATTAACAAGTAATATAGAGACAACTCTGATTCAGCATTAGAATACAGAAAACTAAAATCCCGTTAGAAGCATCAGTGCGTTGTCTGAAGAGACTCCCTCGGCTAAGTTAAAGAAAAACTGTTACCCCCTTCTTAGAAACCACAGTGTTTTAGGCCCCACTGAGCTTCATGCTGTAGAACAAGTGAAGGTCAGCTTTACATATATAGGAATCCCAAACAGTATCCTTAAAATGCCAGTGTCTTGCTCTGACAGCTTTGCTCAGTATAACCATTAAGTGTCATACAGACAAGTTATTACTGCCTGTACTGTATTAATAAAAGTACACAGATATACTCTAGAGCTAGGCATGTTATCAAGAACACATTTCTTGGCTTGCTCCTAAGTATAAAAAGAAACAAACAGTCCTATGCAGAGCAGATAAAATGTTTCTCTTAGTAAGTGCATTTACAGTCACACACTTCAGCTCTTGTGACTGCACTTCAAGAACAGACAATCCGACTATATCAATGTAAGCACAGTCCAAATATTCTATCTAAGCTTGAAGAATGGTCTAGAATTTGGCAGCTGGGATTTAATGTTAAAAAATGTAAGGTCATGCATTTGGGCTGCAGCAATCCAAGGGAGCAATATAGTATAGGGCAGTGATGGCTAACCTTTTTGAGCCCAAGTGCCCAAACTGCCGCACAAAACCAAAGAATTTCCTCAAAGTGCCAGCACGTCAATTTGCATAAATATTTGCATAATGCTAACATACACTAACTTTTAGTAAACATGTCTCTTAATGAGTGTATGGATAAAGACAGACTAAAAGATTTCTACATTACTATAATCCAGTGCCAACCGCCAGGCACATTAGGAACTACTACAAACACTGCCCATTTAGAACCAATAGCAAACCCGCCGTATCCTAACAGCACTACCAGGACTCACAAAGCACCACACCATACCTATCAAAAGGCAACACTGCAAATATTAAACCAATACATTTCAGACAATAACAATACATGACCTACTGGGGAAAGAGAACAAGTGGCAATGTCAAAAAGGAATTACATAAACAGAATACCTCAGCTCAGTTACACAGTTTGCAATTGCTCCAGCCACTTTCTTCTGGTTTCTTCATGTTTTCTGCTAACTCTCCATCATCTGCTGTCCATTTGTCCTTTCTTCTCTCTTCTAGTTTTTTTTCCATTCTCTCTCTCTACATCCGCTTTAACATACTAATCTTTCTCCTTTTGCTCTTTCCTCATTCCTATTTCATCCACTCAAATTTTACCCCTCCATCCTCAATCCCCACTTACTCTCCCAATACCCGGCCAATTGTAGATTTTTTATCCCTCCCACACAATATATTTTTCCCCTCTCCATTTTACTCTCCCAGCCCCATCCCATTCTAATCCTCCCCCAACATCAGCTCCCTTCTAGTTCCAGCCTCACCCAGCATCCATTCCCTTCTAGTCCCTGCATCAGCCCATTTCCAGTCCTAGCCCCCCATCAGCCCATTTCCAGTCCTAGAAACCCCCCAACCCAATACCAGTCCTAGCCCCCCCCATCAACCCACTTCCAGTCCTAAACCCCCATCACCCCATTTTCAGTTTAAGCCCCCCTATAACCCATTACCAGTCCTAACCCCCATCACCCCATTTCCAGACAGCCCCCATCAGCCCACAGCCCATTAGCAGTCCTACCCCCCCAGCCCATTAGCAGTCCTACCCCCCCGCCCGCGCGGCCGCCAATTAGGAGTCCTAACCCCCCCAGCCCATTAGCAGTCCTAACCCCCCCTCCCTGCCCATTAGCAGTCCTAACCCCCCCCTCCCTCCCTGCCCATTAGCAGTCCTAACCCCCCCTCCCTCCCTCCCCCCCTCCCTGCCCATTAGCAGTCCTAACCCCCCCTCCCTGCCCATTAGCAGTCCTAACCTCCCCCCCTCCCTCCCTCCCTGCCTGCCCATTAGCAGTCCTAACCCCCCCCTCCCTCCCTCCCTCCCTCCCTGCCCATTAGCAGTCCTAACCCCCCCCCTCCCTCCCTCCCTGCCCATTAGCTGTCCTAACCTCCCCCCTCCCTCCCTCCCTGCCCATTAGCAGTCCTAACCCCCCTCCCTCCCTCCCTCCCTCCTGCCCATTAGCAGTCCTAACCCCCCCCTCCCTCCCTGCCCATTAGCAGTCCTAACCCCCCCCCTCCCTCCCTGCCCATTAGCAGTCCTAACCCCCCCTCCTTCCCTGCCCATTAGCAGTCCTAACCCCCCCTCCCTCCCTCCCTCCCTCCCTCCCTGCCCATTAGCAGTCCTAACCCCCCCTCCTCCTCCCTGCCCATTAGCAGTCCTAACCCCCCCCTCCCTGCCCATTAGCAGTCCTAACCCCCCCTGGCAAATTTTTTTTAAAAAAAAGCAGGCTCTGGCTGCTGCCGCGGCAGATTGCAATGTCCCGCGGGGCCCCCTCCGCCCGCTAAGCCCCTCTGCAAGGGCTTTCAGATTCGCGAGGGAGAGCATCTCCCTCGCGTCTCTGTTAAGCACGCAGGGGCTAATGGGAAATTTCCCATCAGTCCCTCGCGTCTAAAGGGGCTGATGGGAAATTTCCCATTAGCCCAGCGGGCTTAACAGAGACGCGAGGGAGACGCTCTCCCTCGCGAATCTGAAAGCTCTTGCAGAGGGGCTTAGCGGGTGGAGGGGGCCCCGCGGGACGCTGCATTCTGCCTTTGCCGCGTCCGCGGCAGCAGTCAGAGCCAGATTTTTATTTTTCTGCGGACCTTCCCGCGTGCCAGCTGCAAGGCCTTCGCGTGCCACAGCTGGCACGCGTGCCATAGGTTCGCCATCGCTGGTATAGGGGGTGAAGTACTTTTGTCCACTAAAGAAGAGCGGGATCTAGGCGTGGTTGTGTCTGATGATCTTAAAGTAGCTAAACAGGTAGAAAAGGTGACAGCAAAAGCTAGAAGGATGCTTGGGTGCATACGGAGAGGAATGGCTAGCAGAAAAAAGGAGGTGATAATGCCTCTGTATAAGTCTTTGGGTGCGACCTCATTTGGAGTGTAGTGCGCAATTCTGGAGACCGCACCTTCAAAAGGATGTGAACAGGATGGAGTCGGTGCAGAGGGTGGCTACTAAAATGATTAGTGGTCTTCATTATAAAGCATATGAGGACAGACTGAAGGATCTTAATATGTACACCTTAGAGGAAAGGCGGGATAGAGGTGATATGATTGAGATGTTTAAATACCTCCGTGGCATAAATGTTCAGGGAGAGGGCCTCTTTCAATTGAATCAAGTTCTGCTACGAGGGGACATGGGATGAGGGTGAAGGGAGATTGATTCAGGAGTGATATGAGGAAATATTTCTTTACGGAAAGAGTGGTGGATCAGTGGAATAGTCTCCCAGTGGAGGTGGTAGAGATGAAGACAGTAACTGAATCCAAAAAAGCATGAGACAAACACAGAGGATCTCTGAAGGTAAAAAGGAGACTACTGTAGTTGTTGATATGGAAGGACAGACTAGATAGGCCATGTGGTCTTTTTCTGTCATCATATTTCTATGTTTCTATATTCTAATTCATATATATCCAAATCTGAAATTATACCCTGATCCTCTGATAGAAATGACAACTCACTCTGACCCAGCATCACTCCACACAGATACATATTACCCCCTCCCAAAATCTGGAACAATTCCCAGGCTTTTCTTTTTAAAGGCACCATTGGCAGCAAAAAATATGAAAGCAGGCCTGATGTTTTCAAAGGTGAAGTAAAAGCAATCAAAAAAAGAAAAAAAACACACAACCTATCAAGCTTTTTACAAAAAATGTCAACCACCACTTTTTTTTAAGTTTATAAAGGGCAACAGTCCTCTCTCTGTAGGCACTGATAAGGTGCAACACAGACAACAAATGGCAACATGAACACAGTCATATTTAACCTTTACAATTGAGAAATATCTAAAATATAATATATAATATTTTGTTAATGTGTGATTTAAACACATTTCAATTTAATCTGTCCATTAAAAAAAAAGTAATTAGATCTTACCTGCTAAATTAGTGTTCCTGAAGGAACGACAGTCCAGTCCCTTTACTTCTGGGTTACGTAACCCTTCCAGCAGCTTGGAGGCTGAGCCCAACCTTTTTGGGGATGGAGCGGTATAACTACCACTGGAACCACCCACAAACCCCAGTAATCGAACGAAAAAGCAAACTTAACGAACTTCCATTAATAACCTACATAACATAACACCGCAAAGGAATATTTAACAACCAACTTTTTTTTTTTTTGTAAGGAATAGGAGTAGGAGAGGAGGAGAGGAGGAAAGGCAACGGGAGGAGGTGGTTTACATGAGTCTGACCGAGCCGCCTTTCACCTGCACTCCTTCACCCAGAACTGGCCCCACGCTCGGTCCGCAGCTCCGCCCCTGACTAATAAGCCTTAACGGCCGACGGAAACCGGGTGGGATCAGGGACTGGACTGTCGTTCCTTCAGGAACACTAATTAGCAGGTAAGATCTAATTACTTTTTCCTTATCGTCACTCCAGTCCAGTCCCTTTACTTCTGGGATGTAACAGAGCAGTTCAATCCTGGGTGGGATCCGGCATACCGGACTGAAGAACCGCCAGACCAAACCGAGCGTCTGCTGAACTCTGTACGTCCAGCCTGTAGTGCTTGGTGAAGGTATGCAGAGAGGACCAAGTCGCTGCCCTACAAATATCCAGAGGAGGAACTAGACTGAATTCTGCCCAAGAGGTAGCCTGTGCCCGAGTTGAGTGCGCACGCAGTCCCACTGGAACCTGCTTCCCTTTCAGGATATAGGCGGAAGCAATCGCTTCTCTGATCCACCTGGAGATGGAGGCCTTGGCCGCCGCCTCCCCTTTGTGCGGGCTTCCGAACTGAATGGTCGGTCGGATTTCCGGAAAGGTGCTGTGTGGGAGAGGTAACGCTTCAAGGCCCTCTGGACGTCTAGGAGGCGAAGCTTGCTATCCCTAC
Source organism: Ichthyophis bannanicus (assembly GCA_033557465.1). Taxonomy (NCBI): domain Eukaryota; kingdom Metazoa; phylum Chordata; class Amphibia; order Gymnophiona; family Ichthyophiidae; genus Ichthyophis; species Ichthyophis bannanicus. The sequence goes on along the minus strand of CM066035.1, from coordinate 444,154,789 downwards.
CTTCTTGCCCCTCGGCCGAAAAGGCCGGGAGAGTAACTGTCTGGTTCACATGAAAGGGGGAGATAACCTTGGGCAAGAAGGAAGGAACCGTGCACAGGACCACCTTGTCCTTGAGAAAGGACAGAAAGGGGGGCTGAGAAGACAGCGCTTGTAATTCGGAGACCCGCCTGGCCGAACAGATAGCGACCAGAAAAACTGTCTTCAGGGTTAAGTCCTTTAAGGAGGCCCTCTTTACTGGCTCAAAGGGTTCCCCAATCAAGGCATTTAGCACTAGGTTGAGATCCCAAGGGGGGATGACCGACCTCCGTTGAGGATGCAGTCATCTAACCGCTCTTAGGAACCTGGACACGTCCGCGTGGGCCCCTAGGGGCTTACCACGAACCTTACCTCTATAGCAAGCGATGGCAGCCAGCTGGACTCGTAAGGAACTGTGCGCTAGACCCTTGTCAAATCCTGCTTGCAAGAATTCCAGAACCTCCGGAACCGAGGCCGAGAGGGGTTTCCTTCGGTGTTCCGCACACCACGCTTCGAAAATGCGCCAAACTCTTACATAGGAAAGACAGGTCGCGCGCTTCTTAGCATTCAACAGCGTCGTGATTACCGCTCCTGAATAACCTCGCTTCAGGAGCCGCACCCTTTCAATAGCCAGGCCGTAAGCGAGAATCGATCCACGTGAGGCATCCGAACCGGGCCTTGCCTCAGCAGGTCCCTTTTGCAGGGAAGCCGCCAAGGCTGGTCGGCGATCAACCTCACCAGATCCGCATATCAGGTGCGGCGAGGCCAATCCGGAGCTATGAGAATTATCAATCCCTGGTGAGTCTCCACCCGCTGGAGAACCTTTCCGATAAGAGCCCAAGGAGGGAACACATAGAGAAGACCCTCCGAAGGCCGCTTCTGGGACAGGGCATCCAGGCCTTCGGACATTCTTTCCCTCCACCGACTGAAGAATCGGTCCACCTTGGCGGACAAGAACCGCGCCATGAGATCCATGACTGGGAGCCCCCAACGGGCCACTATTTGGTCGAAGGTCTCCTGCTCCAGTTCCCACTCTCCGTGGTCTATCTTGTACCTGCTGAGGTAATAGGCTGTGACGTTGTCCGTGCCGGCCACGTGCTGAGCTGAAAGCGCTTCCAACCGAACCTCCGCCCACTGGAATAGAGCGTCTGCCTCCTTCTCCAAGGCGGGACTGCTGGTGCCGCCCTGGTGGTTGATGTAAGCCACCGCGGTGACATTGTCGGAGAGAACGCGAATTGCTCTTTTTTGCACTAAGGCCTCGAGAGCCTTGAGCGCTAGGACGACGGCCCGCAATTCCAGTCTGTTGATGAGCCATTAAGACTCCAACGGTATCCAGCGACCCTGGACGAACTGGTCCTCGCAGTGAGCTCCCCAGCCTGCCAGACTGGCATCCGTTGTCAACAGTAACCACTGATGAGGCTCGAGGGGCATCCCGCAATCCAGATTCCTTGGGCACCGCCACCAGCGGAGGGCCTGTTTGGTCCGCAGAGCAAAGGGTAACTGCATTGACAAAGGATGATGCTGGGGGGGACCACCAACGCAATAGAGCCCGCTGCAACGGCCGCATGTGAGCCCTGGCCCATGGCACTACCTCTATCGCCGCCGCCATTTTTCCCAGTACCTGAAGATAATGCCACGCTGAGGGGTTTCGTCTGCCCAGAAACTGCGTGACTAGACGCCTTAGGTCCCTTGACCTCGTTCGGGAAAGGAACACTCTGCCTCTGCTGGTGTCGAACCTTGCTCCGAGATACTCGAGTTCCTGGGAGGGAGTCATCCTGCTCTTTGCTCGATTGATGACCCACCCCAACTCCTCTAGAACCTGAACCACTCTGGCCATTGCCGAGCGACTTTCCTCTTCCGACTTTGCCCAGATCAGCCAATCGTCCAGGTAAGGGTGCACTAGTATTCCCTCTTTCCGTAGGGAAGCCGCTACTACCACCATCACCTTGGTGAAAGTTCTTGGAGCCGTAGCTAGGCCGAAGGGCAGGGCCTGGAATTAAAAGTGGCCTCTTGGCACTGCGAATCTCAGGAACTGTTGATGGGACTTCCTGACCGGTATATGCAAGTAGGCTTCTGTCAAATCAAGGGACGTTAGGAACTCTCCGCCCCTTACGGCTGCTATGACTGATCGTAGCGTTTGCATCCGGAAGTGTGGTAACTCAGACAGCGACTGACCTGCTTTAGATCCAGGATCGGACGAAAGGACCCTTCCTTCTTTGGTACCACGAAGTAAATCGAGTACCGACCAGAGCCGCACTTGTCTGGCGGTACTGGGACCACGGCCCCGAGCATTATTAGTCGGACGAGAGTTGCCTCTATCGCCGCCCTCTTTGTAGACGAACCGCAGGGAGACTGAACGAAGGCTGGAAGTATTTGCTTTGCAAATTCAAGAGCATAGCCCTCTCTGATCACCTCTAGGACCCACTGATCGGACATGACCCGGGACCAGGCGGGAAGAAACTGCCTTAAACGTCCACCCACCGGCAGTTCGTCCCCCTGGACCCCCGCCATCTCATTGTTGTTTTCTAGGTCCCGAGGAGGAGGAAGAGGCACCAAAACCTCGACCTACTCCTCGAAACCCTCTAAAACCTTGCCCCTTAGAGGGAAAACGGCCCCTGGGAAAAGGGTCTGACCTGGCTGAGCGAAACCTCCGGGGGTCCCTAGGCTGGTTACGCACTGGGGGTAGGGAGTGTGAGTGTGTGCTCTCTCCTCTAGTAGTTTAATTAACAGTTCCCCAGAAAAAGAAACTAACACTTTAACAAAAAAAGGATTAAACTAAAATCAAAATTAAAATTAAACTAAAATTAAATGAATATTAAAGAGAGCAGAGGGATTAAATAAATAAACTCCAAGCCCTTAATTCAAACCCCAGTACATGCGGTTTATGGCTTCTTCAGTTGAGATGTCTGGGCCCGACTCAGTGATCACTGCCCGTTGGCTCTACACGTGGTAGGCCTCACCACGTGGAGACCTAAACGGGGGACCGCGAGTCTGCCCTCCAGTCCGTTCTTCACGCCGTGTGCAGCACAGAGCTGGGAACCACGCTTCACTCCGAATTGAAAACCGCCGCTTTAAACAGCTCCCCTGCAGGAATCGGGGGCTCCAGAGCTCGCCTCCGCGTCCTTCTGCTCCGGGACGGGGCCGGCGGTAAGAATTGAACTGCGGCGTTGCCTCAAGCGCTCAGCCACCAGGAGGGCTTCGGCGCGAGGCAGGGCAGGTCTGCGGGGAAATTGTGCAGGAGCCGGCCGGATCAGCAGCAGAGGAGATCTGAGGTGTCCTCCTCGCTGCTGCATACAGAAACCACCTCCGTTACCTGGCCCGGCCGGGGGGGGGAGGGGGGAGGGGGGAGAGGAAGGAGAGAGCAGGCAGGAGAAATTAAAGGTACAGGACCTGAAAAACGGAAGAAACCAAAAGGTAAATAAGGTAAATAGAAATAATAAGGAAACTAAAAAGGAAATTTAAATAAAAAGGAAGACTCCAGTAAGCCCTAGGCTTACGGAACCCTCCAGCTGCTTGGAGGCTGAGAATACTGGGGTCTGTGGGTGGTTCCAGTGGTATTTATACCGCTCCATCCCCAAAAAGGTTGGGCTCAGCCTCCAAGCTGCTGGAAGGGTTGCGTAACCCAGAGGTAAAGGGACTGGACTGGAGTGACGATAAGGAATAGCTTTGCTTAACTAAAATAAAATGTTTGATATTCACATCTCAAAGGAAGCAGCAAGAGCAAGACATAGAAACACGATGGCAGAAAAAGACCACATGGCCTATCTAGTATGCCCTGCCATATCAATTACAATAGTCCACTATTTTCCTTTAGATATCTGTTTGTCCCATGCTTTTTTGAATTCAGATACCGTCCTCGTCTGTACTACCTCCACTGGAAGACTATTCCACGTATCTACCACTCTTTCCGTAAAGAAATATTTCCGCATATTATTCCTTTCACCTTCATCCCATATCCCCTCATAGCAGAGCTTGCTTTCAATCGAAAATAGCTCTCCTCTTTTGCATTTATGCTAAAGAGGTATTTAAACGTCTCTATCATATCTCTTCTATCCCACCTTTCCTCTAACATATACATATATTAAGATCTTTAGGTCTGTCCTTATATGCTTTATATCGAAATCCAATAAGCATTTTGTAGCCTCTGCACCGACTCCATCTTGTTTATATCCTTTTGAAAGTGTGGTCTCCAGAACTGCACGCAATACTCCAAATTAGGTCGCAACAGAGACTTATATAGAGGCACTATCACCTCCTTTTTTCTGACGGCCATTCCCCTCTCCCTATGCACCCAAGCATCCTCCTGGCTTTCACATTCACTTTTTCTATCTGTTTAGCCACTTTATGTTCATCAGAAACAATCACATCCAGGTCCGGCTCTTCTTTTATGGACAGAAGTACTTCGCCCCCTACACTGTACCGCTCCTTTGGATTTTTGCAGCCCAAATACATGACCCTGCATTTTTTAGCATTAAATCTCAGCAGTCAAATTCTCGACCATTCTTCAAGCTTAGCTAGATCCTTCCTCATATTATCCACAAAAATAAAAACAAGGCATAGCTATTTTCAGAGAATTGAATGCTTAAATTTATATATTTAAAATTTAAATATCTATACTGCACAGTATACATGCGGTGTACACAGTTAATCAACCACACAAACAACCCACCCCATCCCAGAAAACAAAAAAGCTTTCATGCCAATTATATAGTGTTTCATCAAAACTTTCAACACATTTATAGTTTCATAGCACAATTAACTCAGACACCTCTTTACAATTAATGTGTCTGTATAGAGGTTCAGAAAAAGCATTGTTGCTCACCTGTAACAGGTATTCCCTCTAGACAGCAAGATTGATCATAGCTATACAGAAAATGATGGCAGATAAAGACCATATGATCTATCCAGTCTGCTTATCCATTAAGAACTATTAAGCTTTACAATCCCTTCCCTCTCTCTCAGAGATCCTCTTTATTTGTCCCATGTTTTCTTGAATTTGGATACGGTTCTCATCACCACCACCTCCACTGAGAGGCTGTACCCCATATGCACTAACCTTTCCCTAAATATTTCCTTAGATTACTCCTGAATTATCTCCTTCCACCTACATCCTATGATCCCTCATTCCAGAGTTTACTTTTTTAATTGAAAGATAAACATCTCCTGTGCATTTATACCACAGATATTTAAAATGTCTATTATATCTTGCCTTTCCTCCAACGTGTGTGTATATATGCAAACAGGGCATTCATTTTCCACGCCCCACGATGCTGGAACGCTCTACCATCGAACATCCGTGCTATTACTGACTTAACCCAGTTCAGGAAAGCACTTAAATATCACCTGTTCCTCATATACTACCCACTCAGCAATACCCCAAGCCAAGGCCACCAACAACAAATATAGCTACACCCTCAGTATCAGATAGCCTCATCAACTCTCTCAGAACGATACCTAGTATCTTTGTGAATTGTTATGACACCTGTACATGCTTAAGATTTGTATATAGTTACCCTATGTTACCCAAGTTTTTTCACCTGTTTTCTGTAAACACAGAATAGTCTGTTATTCTGTTGATTTTGTTTTATGTGAACCGCGCTGATACCGAATAGCACGGTATATAAAAGATTGTAATAAATAAATAAATAAATAATAAATGTGTGTCACACACACACATATATTGAGATCTTCAGGTCTGTCCCCATATGCTTTATAAAGACAACCAGTGACCATTTTAGTAGCTGCTATCTGGATTGATTGCATCCTGTTTATATCCTTTTGAAGGTGCTATCTACTAGACACTTATACAAAAAGCACTATCACCTCCATTTTCCTGCCAGGCATTCCTCTTCCCAGAGATTCTCAACCAATGTGTTGCACCATCAAAAAGTGCAGCTGTGGAGGAAAGTCCGTGGCAGACAAGGCAACCACAAACTGCGACACTAACTTTTTCTGGACATCATTCACATCTCCTCTCCCCTACCTTCCTGAACAGTGCAGTATCTCTCATCAAACGAAAGGCAGGAAAAGAAGTAAATTAGTCCTTACCTGCTAATTAGTGTTCCTGAAAGAACTTCAGTCCAGTCCCTTAACTTTTGGGTTGCGCAACCCTTCCAGCAGCTTGGAGGCTGAGCCCATCATCTTTTTGACGATGGTGTGGTATAAATACCCCTGGCACCACCCACTGGCACCAGTAATCTATTGCAAAAGCAGACTTAAAGGATAGATAATTAAGAACTTATAACTATATGACAACATGCAATAACTTACCACTCATCTCCTAAACTAGTAAACCCTCTTTTTTTTTTTAACCCAACAAGGAGGTAAAGGAAAAGGAAAGGAGGAGGCGGCTTACCTGAGGCCGCCATGGCCTTCCCCCCTTCCCAGCTGAACCTCTTTTCGCGGACTGCCACGCCCTCCGGGCCCTAAGCAAGAGACCCCGCGATCTAGCTCCGTACTCAGTCTTCGGTCCGCCAACTGAAAGCCACCGAACTCGGGCGCGATCAGGGACTGGACTGAAGTTCCTTCAGGAACACTAATTAGCAGGTAAGGACTAATTACTTCTTCCTTATCGTCACTTTAGTCCAGTCCCTTAACTTCTGGGATGTAACAGAGCAGTTTGAATCTGGGAGGGGTTCGTTATCCCGGACCGAAGTACTGCGCTGCCAAACCTGGCATCCGTCGCCCCTTGGACATCCAGCCTATAATGCTTGGTGAAGGTGTGGAGGGACGACCAGGTAGCCGCTCTACAAATGTCCAGCAGTGGCACCAAACTATGTTCAGCCCAGGAAGTCGCTTGCACTCTAGTCGAATGCACGCTAAGACCTCCTGGAACCTGCTTCCCTCTGAGGATATAAGCGGAGGCAATTGCCTCCCTGATCCACCTAGAAATGGAAGCCTTGGCCGCTGCCTCTCCCTTATGCGGCCCCCCAAATTGAACGAATAAACGCTCGGACTTTCGAAAAGGCGCCGTGCGGGAGAGGTACCTCTTCAGCACTCTATGCACGTCTAGAAGTCTAAGCTTCTCGCCGTCCCCTGTTTGACCCTCTTCTGTGAAAGAGGGCAGAGATACAGACTGGTTTACATGAAAAGGAGAGATGACCTTAGGTAAGAACGAAGGAACAGTACACAAGACCACCTTATCCCTAAAGAAAGAGAGAAAGGGAGGTCGGGACAACAATGCTTGAAGCTCTGAAACGCGTCTGGCCGAACAAATCCCTACTAAAAATACCGTCTTTAGGGTCAAGTCCTTCAGGGAGGACTTCCTCAGCGGTTCGAAGGGCTCTCCAGATAAGGCATTCAAGACTAGGTTGAGGTCCCAAGGAGGAATAGCGGATCTTTGCTGGGGACGTAACCATCTAACCGCTCTCAGAAACCTGCCAACATCTGAATGGGCCCCTAGATATCTGCCTCTGACCTTCCCCCTATAGCAAGAGATTGCTGCCAGCTGGACCCGCAAGGAGCTAGGCGCTAGACCCTTCTCGAAACCTGCTTGTAGGAACTCCAGGACCTTGGGGACTGAAGCTGAGAGGGGCCTGATCCGACGCTCTGCACATCAGGCTTCAAAGACACGCCAAACTCTCACATAAGAAAGGCAGGTGGAGCGTTTTCGAGCGCTCAACAAAGTCAAAATTACTGATCCTGAGTACCCCCGCTTCATGAACCGCGCCCTTTCAATAGCCAGGCCGTAAGCGAGAACCGATGCACGTGGGGCATGCACACCGGACCATGCCATAAGAGGTCCTCCTTGCAGGGGAGCCGCCACGGCCGATTGGCCGTCAACCTCACGAGATCTGCATACCAAGGACGTCGAGGCCAATCCGGGGCTATGAGAATTACCAATCCCTGGTGGGCTTCCACCCGCCGCAGAACCCTCCCTATGAGCGCCCAGGGAGGGAACACATAGAGAAAGCCCTATGAAGGCCATCTTTGGGTCAGGGCATCCAAGCCCTCGGACATCCTTTCCTTTCTGCGACTGAAAAACCAGCTCGCCTTTGCAGTCGTGTACCGAGCCATGAGATCCATGATCGGTCTCCCCCACCGGGCAACCACTTGTTCGAACACTTCTTGCGCCAGTTCCCACTCTCCGTGGTCTATCCTGAACCTGCTGAGGTAATCGGCAGTCACGTTGTCTGTTCCGGCCACGTGCTGCGCCGATAGCGCCAGCAAATGGACCTCGGCCCACTGCAAGAGGACCTCCGCCTCCTTCTCCAAGGACGGGCTGCTTGTTCCCCCTTGGCGGTTGATGTAGGCCACCGTGGTGACGTTGTCGGACAGGACGCGGACTGCCCTTTGACGCACCAAGAGCTCGAAGGCCCGGAGAGCCAGGGTTACCGCCCTCAAATCCAGTCTGTTGATTGACCACTGAGACTCTCTCGGAGTCCAGCAGCCCTGGGCGAACTGCCCCTCACAGTGAGCGCCCCAGCCTGCTAAACTCGCATCCGTCGTCAGCTGTGTCCACTGTGGAGTTTCGAGGGGCATCCCACAGCCCAGGTTCCTTGGGCTTCTCCACCACCTCAGAGACCTCCTGATCGGGGGGGGGGGGCAGGGAATCCGTCTGGATAAGGGGTGATGCTGATGGGACCACTGCCGCAACAGGGTGCGTTGGAGAGGTCGCATATGCGCCCGGGCCCACGATACTACTTCTATTGCCGCTGCCATGCTACCCAGCAGTTGAAGGTAATGCCAGGCCGAGGGACATCTCGTCAATAGGAAACGAGAAACGAGATTCCTCAGGTCGATTAACCTCTGCTTCGAAAGGAACACCCTTCCCCTTCTGAGTGGTAATTAAACTGCTCTTTGCCCGATTGATGACCCACCCCAACTTCTCCAGGAAATCCACGACTCTGGCAGTCGCCGAGTGACTCTCCGCTTCTGACTTTGCTCGGATCAGCCAATCGTCCAGGTAGGGATGGACTAGGATACCTTCCTTTCGAAGAGCCGTGGCCACTACCACCATTACCTTGGTGAACGTCCTGGGAGCTGTCACTAGGCCGAAAGGGAGGGCCTGGAACTGGAAATGGCCTCTTGGCATGGCAAATCTTAGGAACTGTTGATGAGACTTTCGGACCAGGATGTGCAAATATGCTTCCGTCAAGTCTAGGGATGTCAGGAACTCTCCCTGACGAACGGCAGCAATCACCGACTTCAGGGTTTCCATATGGAAGTGAGGGACTCTGAGACAGCGATTGATTTGCTTTAGGTCCAGAATTGGACGGAAGGAACCTTCCTTTTTTGGAACTACAAAATAAATGGAGTATCGACCGTACCCTCTTTGATCTTGTGGGACGGGCAGCACCGCTCCCAGCGCTATAAGTCTTGAAAGGGTGACTTCCACCGCCGCCTTCTTTTCCGGTGGACCGCAGGGGGACTGAATAAATGCTGGGGTTACTCGCTTTGTGAACTCGAGAGCGTAACCCTCTCGGATCACTTCTAAGACCCACTGATCGGATGTGACCCGGGACCAGGCGGGGAGAAACTGCCTTAAGCGACCTCCCACCGGCACTCCCTCCTGGACCCCCGTCCTCTCATTGTGATTTTCTAGGTCCCGAGGAGGAGGCGGCCGCCCCAAAACCTCTGCCTGCCCCACGAAACCCTCTGAAGCTTTGACCCCTGGAAAGAAAACGGCCCCTGGGAAAGGGGTTCGGTCTGGACTGTCAGAATCTCCGGAAGTCCTTCGGCTGACTCCGGACCGGCGCCAAAGAGTGGCCCAGCTTTGGTCTATCTTCAGGGAGCCTGCCCCCCTTCGATTCTCCTAGATCCTTTACCAACTTATACAGGTCTTCTCCAAACAATAGCTTCCCCTTGAAAGGAAGTCGACTCAGGCGCGCCTTTGAAGATGCATCCGCCGCCCAGTTACATAACCACAGGTACCTTCTGGCTGCAACGACTGAGGCCATATTCTTCACCAGACTCCTAATAAGATCATACTGGCTATCTGCTAAGAAGGCCAAACCGGACTCTAACTTAGCCGCCACCGCTTGAGCGTCGCTTGAGGGACTGTCAGCCAGATGCAGCTGTTGGGACCATCTCAGATAGGCTCTAGCTACCCAAGCCCCCGAAACTGAGGCCTGTAAGGCGAGGGCACTAACATCAAAGGCTTGCTTTAGCAGAGTATCCAGTCTTCTATCTTGACTGTCTCTCAGAGCCGCGCCGCCCTCGACTGGGATAGTCGTCTTCTTCGTTACCGCCGAGACCGCCGCAGCCACCCTAGGTGACTTCGGCAGGTCCTTGTCCGGTTCCGGTAATGGGTAGAGACGGGACATCGCACGGACTCCCCTCAGGGTAGACTCTGGCTGGTTCCATTCTTCCTGAATCATCTGACGTACCACTCTATGGACTGGGAACACCTTCTGAGACCTGACGGCTTGGATCAACAGATCCTCCAGAACTTCTTCATCTGTAGGAGTCTCCGAGGCCATATTGAGCACCTTTAGAGACTCACTTATTAACGCCGGGAGCTCCTCCCGCTGAAAAACCCAGGCCTATGCGGGATTGCTCCTCCTCCGGGATCTCTCCTTCTTCAAGCTCCTCCCCGTCCTCCACCCCTTCTTTGTCTGAGAGGTCCTCTTCAGGGGTGTCCCGAGGCGGGGACTCAAAAGGTTCCTTGCCCAATAGTCTTGCGTGCTTAGGAGGAAGCCCAGAGTCAAGGGATCTAGAGTTCCCTGATCCAGCGTCCATGCTGTCCCTCGCTGCTACTGGCTCTGTTGCTCCCTGCCTGCGCAAGCAATAGGCTTTGTGCAATAGAACAACAAATTCTGGTGAAAATTGACCCCAGTCTCCCTCTGCCCCCGTGCTCTCTAAAGGAAAGTAGAAGAAACAAATGATTCAAATGAAATAAATGCAAACTAAATAATCCTTTGCTAAGACCCCATAAGCACTCTGGCTTACAGGAACCCTCCAGATGCTTGGAGGCTGAGATTACTGGTGCCAGTGGGTGGTGCCAGGGGTATTTATACCACACCATCATCAAAAAGATGATGGGCTCAGCCTCCAAGCTGCTGGAAGGGTTGCGCAACCCAGAAGTTAAGGGACAGGACTGAAGTGACGACAAGAAACACAAGACAGCCTTGTTCATAAAGGCACTTGTTTAAACTATGGGAGTCCACACAAGACTAAAAAGGAAGGATCTTACACTGGCAGTATTCCCCACAGAATTGAAAAAGGAGATATCGTTTGTAATGAACATGGATTGGGATCAGGGCCGGCCCCTCCACTAGGCGGCCACCTAGGGCGGCAGATTAGATGCTTCGGCACACATGGCCTGCCGCTTCAGACCCCTCTCTGACAGGAAGTTATGTTGGGGGGATTAGAAGCAGCAGGTCATGTGTGCTGAAGCACATGGCCTACTATGGGTTGCTGAAAGAGAAGGGGTGGCTGCACGGTCAGGGTTTCTGCCTGGGGCAGCAGAAACTCTTGGACCGGCCCTGACTGGGATGCAAATATAGGTATCTATATTTGGAGTGGAGTGGAGGAGTGGCCTAGCGGTTGGGGCAAGGTACTTCAGGCCGGAAGGTCGGGGGCTCAAATCCCACTAGAGGACAACCACCTCGGGCCCGAAGAACTGGGGTTTCTAGTCCCACAGGTGCTCCTTGTGGTCTTGGGCAAGCCACTTAACCCTCCACAGCCCATGTTCCCTGTAAAATAGTTATCCCCAAGTTATAATGCCCTGTTCAATGTAATTTCAGTTTGTTCAATGTAAACCGCACTGATGCAGAATAGCGCGGTATATAAGAGAATGTAAATAAATAAAATAAATAAAATCTGAGATCAAGAGTTGAAAGCCAGTCTACCCTTCTTTAGGGATGGTAGAATGGAGAAAAGTTGGTTCATTTTGAATTATTCTTTGCAGAGATATAACTCAAGTTCTGTTTGATCCACGATGGGGAACACATCTCCTATTTTTCTTTAGGCTGAAGAAGTACCTGGAGTGTGGTAGGCTATGGCCTGTAAACTAGGCCTAGACCCTTAACCCCACCTGAGGCTAGTGCTGAGAAGAACCAGAGTTTGAGAAACTGCTTTTGAAACTGTTTTTGAAAAGTCTGTATAATGCCTTTATTAAATTCCTCTATGCTGATGATAGATATGTTCCTGCATTCCCTGAGCTAGAAATGGCCTTGAAGTAGAAATGTATCTATGTCTAAGACTATGCCTTTGTTAGAACAGTTTGAGAAGAGGGAGCGAGAAGCTAGACCCAGAGAGGGTCCCCGATTGGACAGGTGCAAGGGGCGTTGGGACCAATAGAAAGTTTGCCTGTATCAAACTGTAAAAACTGTATATAAAGAATTTGCTTCTGTACTCCATTGCTCAGTCACTTTTGGATACACTCCCTGTCTGAGCCTGTGCACAATAAATTGGCTTGGATCCTGCAGCTGACTCCTTGTTTTATTCATTGCGTGCACTTCGCTGCTACATATTCTTGGTGCGTTGGGCCGGGAATGTGCGAGTAGTGGATGGTATACAAGTGAATATACCACGTATTACCGCCTCAAGGTTTGGCCCGGTTGGGACTGTGTCTGTCCGACCGCAGGGGAAACCTCAGGCGCCACCGGTCCTCTTGCATCGGAGAGGGTTCCGCCTTGCCTCGGCGGGTTATTGGGTCCAGCCGGCCAACACCTCCGAACCCGAGGGGAGTCCAGGAATCAACCCAAGAGCTGGTTCTATTTCGGGTACCGGATCCGGTAAGTAGACATTTCCTTGTTCCTTAGTCAGTTAGGTTTGGGTAAGTCTTGCATGAGTATGCGCGAGACTGATTTGGTAAAAAGGTACCGAGAGACTGATCACCTCTCAGGGCACGTCTGAGTAAGCCTTGCATGAGTATGCGCGAGGCCCAAACTACTGCCCTTTTCTTGGTTTGTTAGCAGTCCGAATAAGTCTTGCATGAGTATGCGCGAGATCGGCTGCTCTTGGTTTGTTAGATAGGGCCTGGGAAAATTTGGGAAAACGTTGCTAGTATGTTTGGTTGTGTGTGCATTAATGAGAGGTCTTGAAACACAGACCACGTGAGAGCGGACTCCTAAGTAGCGCAGTTCCTGGCCGGGCGACCGCGCCCAGGTCGCGAAAAGGAGGAAGCGTTTGGTGTTTGTCTCCCTATTTGTTCCTAGGGCTGTACGGACCCCTTACCTGCAGCCATACTACCCGCCCTTACTGTCTGTTGTTGTGTACGTCATTATGGGAGGGGCGGAGTCCACGCAAACTCCGCTAAAATGTATGATCAAGAATTTCAAGAAGGGTTTTGACGGCGATTATGGAGTAAAATTGTCTCTGTCCCGATTAGGAATACTTTGTGATAGGGAGTGGCCGGTGCTGGTCACTGAGTGGCCCCCTGGTGGAACCTTTGATGTTAGAATTATATCCCGAGTACATCAGATTGTACGCAGAGAACACCCTGACCAGTTCCCCTATATAGATTCCTGGTTAAATATTTGCAAAAAAGAGCCCTCCTGGATGAAGCGCTGCCACGAGGAACAGTGTAGGATAATGGTAGCGACCACAAGGGGGGGCGCCTAAGTCCAAAGAGGAAAAGCTGTCTGTCTATTCAGCCCCAGAATCGCCAAAAATTCTGACCCATCCGCCCCAGTTCCTTTATAGGCCAGTCCCCTCGGCTCCGCCGCAACCCCGGGCAGAGCCTGGTGCGGGAGGATCCCCTTCTGACAACTAGTTCTCCAGCCCCCTCCGCACCCGGAGGAGACGCACCCCCTCCCGAGTTGAAGCCCCAGCTCTGGCCCGAGTGACTCGGAAGAGCCACAGTCCACCGATGATACAGCAAGCAGGGATTCAGTTGCCAGTCCAGGGTCACCTGTCGCCAGAGACCGGAGCAGAGGAGCCAAATTCCAGCAAGCCAGGCTACATTATGCCCTCAGAAGTACAACAGCAAGTCAGAAAGATAGTCACGTTATGCCGTTACACCAGGTCCCGGGGCTACCTATCCTTAACGAACGGGACCAGGTTGTGGTAGGGCCCACCAGCCTCGTTTATGTGCCCTTCTCCACCACAGATTTATTGAATTGGAAGACGCATTATGCGTCCTACACTGCAAAGCCCCAAGAATTGACAGAATTAATGTCTAGCATTATGCAAACCCATCAGCCTACCTGGTCTGATTGCCGTCAGCTCCTGTCTACCCTCTTCACTACTGAAGAACGAGCACGGATTGTGCAAGCAGCCACCCGATGGTTAGAAGAAAATCCCGTAGAAGACCCAGGCCTAGATCCCCGGCAAGCAGCCGCCGCGGATTTTCCAAATGACGATCTCAAGTGGGATCCAAACAGTGCAACCGGGGCGACGGCTCTTACTCGGTTCCGCCAGGCCCTACTACAAGGCCTGAAGAGAGGAGGCCAAAGGGCCATGAATATCGGAAAGGTAGAGCCCAGCAGCCTTTTATGAATGTTTATCCAAAGTCTACAGACTTTATACCCCATATGACCCAGCGGCCCAGGAAAATTTACGCATGGTGAATGCAGCCTTTGTGAGTCAGTCCCAGGGAGACATAAAACAGAAACTGCAGAAGTTGGAAGAATTCGCAGGCATGAATGCGGCCCAGTTAATGGAAGTTGCTCAGAAAGTTTGTGAATCGTGATCAAGGACGTCAGAAGGAAAGTGAACGTAAAATGAAGAAGAAAGCCGCGTTCCTTGCTGCAGCTTTAGTCGAACAACGCGGAGGAAGTATCTCTAATCGAAGGACTCGAGGACGTGGAAGGGACCGAGGAGACGGCCGGTCCCCACTGGGCACAAATCAGTGCACCTACTGTAAAGAAGAAGGACATTGGAAGAATGACTGCCCGAATTTGAACTCCGCCTCCTGGAGGGGAGGAGGGAGCATGCGGAGAGCAGGGGGAAGATTCCAGCAGCGGGGAGGAATGAATCGTACACAGTTCCAGCAGGAAGAAGCAGCTATAGAGGGAATGGCAACCGAAGAAGGCTACAGCATGGATGAAGACTAGGCCAGACCGGGCTCCAAGTTTCCCCTAGGTCCCCAGGAGCCTATGGTCAGTTTAAAGATTGGGGACCAATATATGGACTTTATGGTGGATACGGGGGCAAAACATTCAGTAGTAGCAAAACCAGTGGCCCCTCTATCTTCTCGATCTACTACCATTGTCGGAGCTACGGGAGTTAGGGCCACAAAGCCTTTCTTGCAGAACCGCACTTGTGAACTAGGGGGATGGAAGATAACGCACCAGTTCCTATATATGCCCGAGTGCCCAATTCCCCTTCTGGGCCGAGATATGCTTGCCAAGCTCCAGGCGCAGATATCCTTTGTTGAAGGAGGAAAGATGGAAATGACTGTGAACTCGAAATCTGCTGGCCTGATGGTGCTGACTGTCCCCGGGAAGAAGAATGGCGGTTCTATAGTGCATCTCCAACCAAAGCAGCCAGTTCCTGTATCCCCACCAGAATCTCAGCTCCGCCCGAGGTTTGGGCAGAGGATAATCCTCCTGGCCTAGCAAAGAATACAGCCCCTGTGCTTGTCATCCTCAAACCAGGAGCGGAACTAGTGCACATGAGACAATATCCTCTCCCGCGACTGGCGATTGAAGGAATTCACTGTCATCTAATGAAATTACTGAAGTACAGACTTCTCAAAGAGTGTCAATCGCCCTGGAATACCCCCCTCCTCCCAGTTAAGAAGCCTGGGACAGGTGACTACCGTCCAGTGCAGGACTTGAGACGAGTAAATAATACAGTTGAAACCATACATCCAGTAGTACCAAACCCATATACTCTCCTGGGACTGATTCCCGCTGAGGCTACTCACTTCACCGTCTTGGATTTAAAGGATGCCTTTTTCTGCATACGTTTAGCACCAACCAGTCAACTCCTATTTGCCTTTGAATGGGAGGACCCAACCACAGGAAGACGAGGCCAACTTACCTGGACTCGATTACCCCAAGGATTCAAGAACTCACCTACTCTCTACAGTGCTGCCCTAAATCAAGATCTGTCAAGTTATCCAGTAACTCCCGGGGAGAGAGTTCTCCTTCAGTATGTGGATGACCTACTAGTAGCCACCAACTCCAAAACTGAATGCATGCATGCCACCAGTGATCTCTTGCACCTCCTGAACGAAGGTGGATACAAGGTCTCCAGAGCCAAGGCGCAGTTGTGCCAAATCGAGGTGAAATATCTGGGATTCCATCTGTCCAAAGGGATCCGGAGATTGGGATCAGAACGGAAGGAAGCAGTGTGTCGCATCCCTACCCCCACCACTAGGAAGCAGGTGAGGGCCTTCCTGGGAGCTGCAGGCTATTGCTGAATATGGATACCCAACTTTGCGTTAATGGCAAAGCCATTTTACCAGGCCACCAAAGGTACGGAGCGATCCCCCTTGGAGTGTGGACCAGAGCAGAATGCAGCATTCCGATCGCTGAAAGCAGCCTTGATGTCATCACCAATCTTAGGCCTGCCAGATGTACAAAAACCATTTCGCCTCTATGTACATGAGTCAAGCGGAAATGCTTTGGGAGTATTGACTCAATCCCTCGGATCCTAGCAGCGACCTGTGGCTTACCTATCAAAGCAGCTGGACACCGTCACAAAAGGATGGCCACCTTGCTTAAGAGCCGTTGCAGCTACAGCCCTCCTGGCAGGTGAGGCCGACAAGCTCACCCTGGGTCAGAATCTCCAAATTACAGTACCACAATCTGTCTTAACTCTTATGGAACACAAAGGAAACTACTGGTTCACGAATTCACGGATGCTGAAGTATCAGAGTATGTTATGTGAAAACCCCCTATTGCAGCTGATTGTCAGTCAAGCTTTGAACCCAGCTACGCTGTTACCAATTGGTCCAGGCCCACCGGACCATGATTGCTTGGAAGTTATGGACACTGTCTTCTCAAGTCGCCCTGATCTAACTGATGTCCCATTAAATGACCCAGAACGAACTTTCTTTGTGGATGGAAGTAGCCTTGTCATCAATGGACGAAGATGTGCTGGTTATGCAGTGGTGACCCTGGACATGGTAGTAGAGTCATCAGCTTTGGCCCCGGGAACCTCAGCGCAGAGAGCTGAACTGATAGCCCTCACTAGGGCACTGATAATAGGGACAGGGCTCCGCTTAAATGTATACAAAGATTCTAAATATGCTTTCACAACATTGCATGCACATGGGGCCCTGTACAAGGAACGTGGGTTAATAACCTCGGGAGGCAAGTCCATCAAGTACAGCCCTGAAATATTGACATTGTTAGATGCTGTATGGGCCCCCAAACAAGTTGCAGTGATGCATTGCTGAGGTCATCAGGTAGGAGAAGGAGAAGTTTCACGAGGAAATAGATTTGCTGACACTGCGGCTCGAAAAGCAGCCACCACACAACAAGCTCCTATCTCCAGTACTACGTCCAGGCAGCCATATTCCCAGTACTCCTCAATGCGTGGACCACTCGATACACTTCTAAAGAGCTGGACTATTATTGCCAAACAGAAGGAGGAGTGTTATCAGAGACCGGGTGGATAGTGCTGCCACCGCCAACAGGTAGTCTTTCCTCCTGGCCCAACTGTGATCCCTGAGACGTTAGGTCCTGCCTTTGTCCAAGCTTTCCACCAAGCCACACATTATGGGAAGACTGCGATGGAAAAAGCGCTCAAACCTCACTTTTGCATCTCACTATTAGGACCCCTGACAGCCTCAGTAGCCCGATGATGATTAACCTGTGCCAAGAACAATGCCCGGCAGGGTCCTAATCTACCCCCAAGAGTTCAGTCAGTAGGAGTTACCCTCATGGGAAATATCCAGGTGGATTTTGCTGAAATGTCCCGAGCGAATGGATACCATTACCTGTTAGTCCTGGTTTGTACGTTCTCTGGATGGGTGGAGGCTTTCCCCACCAGAACTGAGAAAGTCAGGGACGTTACCAAAGTTCTACTCCATGAAATCATTCCTCGGTTTGGTATACCATTAGTTATAGGATCAGACAATGGGCCCTCATTTGTATCCCAAGTAACCCAGCAGCTGGCCCGAGCCCTACAAGTGCAGTGGAAGTTACACACAGCTTATAGACCCCAAAGTTCAGGAAAAGTAGAGCGAATGAATCGGACCCTAAAGGCCCAGCTGTCCAAACTCTGTCAGGAAGCACACCTGAAGTGGCCCCAGGCTCTTCCTATAGCTCTCCTCAGGATACGTTCAGCCCCCACTAAGTCATTAGGTGTTTCCCCTTTTGAGGTCTTATATGGGCGACCTCCACCCATTGTTCAAGGGATAAAAGGGGATATGAGTCAAATTGGGTCTGAAATCACCAGACAAGAACTAGTGGCTCTAGGTTCTGTTTTGCAGAGTCTCCATGCATGGGTGCAAGATCAGTTGCCAATCAACCTGACCGAACCACTGCATCCCTATAAGCTGGGAACTTCGGTGTGGATCAAGGAGTGGAGGAACACACACACCGCTAGCACCTCATTGGAGAGGACCCTATGTTGTCATCTTGTCAACCCCTACAGCCGTCAAAGTTGTAGAACTGGAACCTTGGATCCATCACAGTCGAGTAAAACCAGCGGCGACCACCGACCTTCGTCCCTGGACTTCAACCACCCATCCAGCGTCACCACTGCAACTCACGCTGCGATGACAACCACAGCTGTGAGAGTCTACAGCTCTACTCCTGCCACCCAGCTGGAAGCTGGCAGGTCTACGTACGGCAGAAGCTTGAGGAATCTACAACCCTACTCCTGTCACCAACTGGAAGCTCAAATTCTAAATAAGATACGTTCAAAAATGTAAGGCAAAAACTTTTTTCTTCTTTATTTATTCTTCTTTTTTTATCAACTTCAATGTGCATTCCAAATCACAATATTTTTCCAGGCTGTTCTTTAGACAATATACAATAAAATCTTCCAAAATGTGCCCAGGCAAAATATTGTGTCTAAAATTACAGATTCTGTAACACTTGAATCTCCAGGGTCTCGACGCTCAACTTTGGCGCCTCAATGGCGTTTCATACAATTTTCTTCAGGAGACCTTTATCCTATAAATAAAGTGTATGACAAAAACTTACTTCTAAAATCTACTTAAAAACACATTCGAACTAAACTAAACTTTTAAACTAAGAAATTACTTACATCCAACCATGCTGCCCGCGTTCACCCTTCTCTTTTTTATTATGGGAAAGCGCCGCGCATGCGGAACAGATATTGTTACTCTGCTTTTAAACCCCTATTAGATGTTCCGAAGTTAATTTAACACAGCTGACTACCTAAAAGTTGACGATTGATCCTCCATGCACTAGTATTGCTATAATTAGGAACCTTATGAAACAATCTCAGATTGTTTCATAAGGTTCCTAATTATAGCAATACTAGTGCATGGAGGATCAATCGTCAACTTTTAGGTAGTCAGCTGTGTTAAATTAACTTCGGAACATCTAATAGGGGTTTAAAAGCAGAGTAACAATATCTGTTCCGCATGCGCGGCGCTTTCCCATAATAAAAAAGAGAAGGGTGAACGCGGGCAGCATGGTTGGATGTAAGTAATTTCTTAGTTTAAAAGTTTAGTTTAGTTCGAATGTGTTTTTAAGTAGATTTTAGAAGTAAGTTTTTGTCATACACTTTATTTATAGGATAAAGGTCTCCTGAAGAAAATTGTATGAAACGCCATTGAGGCGCCAAAGTTGAGCGTCGAGACCCTGGAGATTCAAGTGTTATAGAATCTGTAATTTTAGACACAATATTTTGCCTGGGCACATTTTGGAAGATTTTATTGTATATTGTCTAAAGAACAGCCTGGAAAAATATTGTGATTTGGAATGCACACTGAAGTTGATAAAAAAAAGAAGAATAAATAAAGAAGAAAAAAGTTTTTGCCTTACATTTTTGAACGTATCTTATTTAGAATTTGAGTAATCAACGTTCTGAAAAAACGGACCATAATTTAAGTAGTTGTTAACCAACCGGAAGCTGACAGGTCTACGTACGGTGGAAGCTGTGGAAACAGAGACTTACAGTAAAGACTTTGCAATTCTTAAACAAGTTCATTAAGACATTGTAATCATGTTTTCTCTATATGTTTATATTGTGCTTGCGGTAACCCTGGGGTCCCTTAAAATGACTTTTGCTTTACCTCCCTGTGCAGCCTGTATCACCACTACCCGAGTCGGAACAAAAGTTACCCAGACTTTGCTCTATCACTCCTTTTGTACCTGCACTGGCGTGACTAGCCGGTGTGTATATAATGGTACAGAATTAAGTATCTGTACTAAAGGCAACGTGAGAACTTGTTTTAACCCCCGACAGAACCCCTCATACCATGTTCTGGAGTTGCGATGGAATGAGGATGGAGCCCTCTTGAATGCTACACGACAGCTCGCAGATCCCACCAGACCGGCCCCTCTTTACTTTGATGCCTGTGAGGCCATCAACAAAAATGGCTATTATAGCTGTGGATCTGTTGACAAAGAGCGAATTTACTACCATGATTTATTTATTTATTTAACAGTTTTTATATACCGCGCTATTCATCATCAGCGCGGTTTACATTTTAACAACTTTGTACTTAAGCATAAAACATATGTCAAGTTTACAGATAACAGGGATTGAAACAGGGATAACTGGGGTTAAAGATAAGAAAGATAATAACAAATATTCACAACTATTTACAGCAAATTAGCCTAGTTTTGAGCTTCATAGGTTAGGGATGCACGATATTTTGGTCTGGGGTGAGCAGTGAAGTTTAGAGAACTTATGACTTAATAGTCATTGGTTTGGGTTGGAAGGGGAGGAGGTGGGGAGCTAATGCCTTGGGAGAAGTGTTGAAGGAAAAGGTGTGTTTTTAGAGATTTTCTGAATTGGGACAGGTCTTTTTGTGATCTGATGTTAGGTGACAGCATGTTCCAGCATCTGGGGGCGAAGAATGAGAATGCTCTCATGGTAGTTGTCTGCGTGAGTTTTGCTAGGTCTTTTGGGACCATTAGTGTGTTATCTGTTACAGATCTTCTAGATCTGGTGTTTTGGGAGTGGTGAAGGATGTCAGAAAGCGATGAAAAATACATGTGCCCCGAAGGAGCCTACAAGTGGGGAATATGTCCCGGGAAGGGGAGTAGACCCTGGAACCTTCCTACATATACAACTTAACACCAAGACCCATATTTCTTCCCCTTATCAAATCCACCATACCTTCTATGAAGCTATGCAGACGAAGAAAGAACTTCCTCAGACTACGCAGAATTTATTCATTGAGCTGGCTGGAGCTGTAGCCTCAAGTCTTCACATTTCTAACTGCTTCTTCTGTGGCGGAACCAAGATGGGAGACCAATGGCCCTGGGAAGCAAGAGAACTTAACTACTCCGTCCCCTATAACCAGACCGCACTGAACAAGACTGCTAGTGAATGGGTGCTGGCCAACACCATCGTTGGCCGTCTCTGTTTCGTCCGAATGGGATCAGTTCACCATACCGGTGGGACAACTGATCTGCTCGAGCCAACAAATTTATAATGCCACCACTAAGAAGACATCCTGGTGGTCAGGTGTTAATGCTACAGAACCTTCCAACCCTTTGATCTCCTTCCCTCATCTAGCCAAGCTATGGACTAACCTCGCCCTGACCAACACTTGGGAAGCCCCTCCTGGGCTATATTGGATTTGTGGCGCTCGAGCATATGCCCGCCTCCCTACCAAATGGGGAGGGGCATGTGTCTTGGGAACAATACGACCTTCATTCTTCCTTATCCCACTTTCGCAAGGGGAGCAGTTAGGCTTCCCCATCTACAATGGCCGACGGACGCAAAGCACCCTCAAGATCGGACAATGGGATAAGTGGGAGGGTGATGAGTGGCTCCCTGAGCGAATTATCTCATATTATGGCCCAGCCACTTCGGCACAAGACGGGACCTGGGGATACCGCACTCCTGTTTATATGTTGAATCGTATTATACGCTTACAAGCTGTTGTTGAAATCATAACCAATGAAACCAGTAGAGCACTAACTCTTTTAGCAAAGCAGAGTACCCAAATGCATACAGCTATTTACCAGAACTGCTTAGCACTTGATTATTTACTAGCATCTGAAGGTGGTGTGTGTGGTAAGTTTAATCTCACTAACTGTTTGCAAATTGATGATCAAGGTCAGGTCGTTGAAGAAATAGCTAACAATATGCGTAGGCATGCTTATCTATCAGTCCAGACTTGGAATGGCCTCGACCTCAGTGGATGGTCTGGGACCCTGTTTTCAGGCCTGGGTGGATCGAAGACTTTTATGTTTGCAATTCTTGTAATGATAGCTATGTGCATGCTTCTCCCATGTTTTCTGCCTCTTTGTGTGCGAATGTTTACCTCCATTATTGATAGTACGGTAGAACGTAAGGCAGTACGGTAGAACGTAAGGCAGCAGCCAGAGTGTTAGCCATCTGGCAGTATCAAGCTATAACCCAAGATGAAAGCATCAGGTTAACAAGAGTCTGATATGTGATTAATTTCTCATCCCCCTTTTAGTCGGGTTGAGAATAATCAAAGGGGGGAATATGGTAGGCCATGGCCTGTAAACTAGGCCTAGACCCTTACCCTCACCTGAGGCTAGTGCTGAGAAGAACCAGAGTTTGAGAAACTGCTTTTGACTGCTTTTGAAACTGTTTTTGAAAAGTCTTTATAATGCCTTTATTAAATTCCTCTATGCTGATGATAGATATGTTCCTGCATTCCCTGAGCTAGAAATGGCCTTGAAGTAGAAATGTATCTATGTCTAAGACTATGCCTTTGTTAGAACAGTTTGAGAAGGGGGAGCGAGGAGCTAGACCCAGAGAGGGTCCCCGATTGGACAGGTGCAAGGGGCGTTGGGACCAATAGAAAGTTTGCCTGTATCAAACTGTAAAAATTGTATATAAGGAATTTGCTTCTGTACTCCATTGCTCAGTCACTTTTGGATGCACTCCCTGTCTGAGCCTGTGCACAATAAATTGGCTTGGATCCTGCAGCTGACTCCTGGTTTTATTCATTGCGTGCACTTCGCTGCTACAGGAGTAGAAGCCTGAATCTCTTTCAAAGGAGAGGAACTGGCTCTATAGAGCTTCACTATAGGAGGTGATTAGCTTCTTCCTGCAATAGATGGTGTGCACATTGGGAAGTTCATATCACTGTAAGGGCCCGTGCAACCATCAAA
Source organism: Ichthyophis bannanicus (assembly GCA_033557465.1). Lineage (NCBI taxonomy): Eukaryota > Metazoa > Chordata > Amphibia > Gymnophiona > Ichthyophiidae > Ichthyophis > Ichthyophis bannanicus. The sequence continues at coordinate 444,131,690 of CM066035.1, read as the reverse complement.
CCAATTAGGCAGTCATTTAGGGTGGCAGTGAGCAGGGCATTTACAACTAAACAATAGATTCTGACAGTTGAGGGAAGTAAGGCTTAAGGTTTGCTTAGGGTGTCAACACCTTGAACCAATTCCGGGGCCAGTCCTGGCAATGGTTTAATAAACTTTAGTCAATAACCCAGGACTCAAGTCACAGGCACCAGGTCACCATGGCAACTAAAAAAAAAAAAAAAAAAAAAAATCAGACCTGGCACCTGGGGCTCAGAGTAAAAGGACAACAGAAGTGTCGGTGTCTACCCACTGGGATCCCAACCCCCACGGGCAAAAGGGCCAGAAGAGGCCACAATCGGCCGGGAGATTCAATGTCTGCGAACCTTTGTGGGGAAAGAAGGGTTAGAGATGTTCTGTACACACGGCTGAACAGATTTAAAGGGACAGTGGGTTTTAAACAATAATGAATAGCGGGCGAGGGCAGGGAGTTGGGAATAGCAGGTTAAAAAATTATAGAACCAGGTCAACACAACACCAAAAAGATTTAGTCAACATTTGTGCACTGATAGGGCAACATGGAAAATACTCTTCTTTGATTGGAGCAAAGGTACATATTTCAAATGGATTATTTACATCCTAGGGGACTTAATCAGGAGTTGGATTTTTCTGGGTTGTTTTTTTGTTTTTTTAAATAGGTTACGTTTTATAGTGGTATTGTTTTATACTTTAACAGTTTAATTAATTAATTTTACCACATTCATCTGTGGTTTAGGGCAGCCCTTCCTTCTTTCCTTTCCCTGTTTCCCTTTACCCTCTTCTCCTCTTCCTTCCCACGCCCCCTTCTTTTCCCCTTTCCTTGTCCTCCCCCTTCCCCCTCCTTCACTAGAATTTTTCTACTTTTATTTTTATACATTTTATTTATTTATTTATTTATTTAGCTGTATTTATATCCCGCTTTTCACCGGGTCAAAGCGGTGGACCATACAATAATCAATTAGAAGGGTTTGGGGCTGTCACCAGGTGGCCAACAATAATGATTTTTTGACAGTTAGTTGGGACATAGACATTGTGTTATGGCTACATAGGACATATGTTCAGGGGATGAGGCATGGTGGTTGGGAGGGAGTCAGTGGTGGGTGCTTGTTTCTGGTCCGAGGAATTCTTGGAATAGTGCAGTTTTAAGTTGTTTCCTGAAAGATGATGGGTCTGTGTTGCTTCTGATGTGATTGGGTAGAGAGTTCCAGAGGGATGGTGCATATAGTTCGAAGGCTCTGTTGCAGGTCCGTTGATTGTATTTCGTTCTTTTGTGAGGGATGGTGAGGGAGTTGTTGGTGGTTTGTCTGGTTGTTCTGTTGTGGGCTGGTTGAGGCAGTAGAGTGCGTAGCTGGGAAGTTTGAGTTTGGTAGAGAGCTTTGTGGGTGAGTAGGGCGGATTTGTATTTGATTCTTGCTTCTAGAGGGAGTATGTGTAGCTCCCTCAGGACTGGGGTTATGTGGTCCTGTCTTTTTGCATTCTTGATAATTCTTACTGTGGTGTTTAAGGCAGTTTGAAGTGGGTTTGTATGAGTGGCTGGAAGTCCATGGTATATTATATTGCAGTAGTCCAGGTGGGGGAGTGTCAAGGCTTGCATTACTGTTCTGAAGTCCTGTGGTTCAAGGAGAGGTCTGAGGCGTTGTACTGTTTTAGCCTTGTGGTAGATTGTTGCGGTGTTTTTATTTATCTGTTGATTGAGTGCAAGTGCTTGGTCTATGATGATTCCTAGGTATCTTATTTGTGGCTGTATTTGTATTTTTGTGGTGCCAATGTCGAGGTGCGTAGGTGGTGTGAAGTCAGGGTCCTTTCTTACTATGAGGGCTTCAGTTTTCTTTATGTTGATGGATAGGTTGTTCTTTTGTAGCCAGCTGGATACTTCGGTGAAGCATTCTGATAAGAGTTTATTGGTTGGGTTGGATGTTGTGATTGGAGCATAGAGCATTATGTTGTCCGCACAGATATGGTAGTTAATGTTGTATGTGCGTATGATTGAGCAGAGTGTTGCAGGTAGATGTTGAAGAGCATGGCAGATAATGTGGATCCTTAGGGTACTCCTTGGTGTTGCTGGAAAGGGGGGGGGGGGGAGGTTGATATGTTTGTGCGGATCAATTGTTGTCTATTGGTCAGGTATGAATGGAACCATTGGAGTATGTTATCTCTGATGCCGATTGCTTGTAGTCTGTGTATGAGGATGTTGTGGGAGATGGTGTCGAAGGCAGCTGATATGTCCAGGAAGATCATGGCATATCCAGAGTGCTTGGCTTGAGTTTCCATGACAAGAGTGTTCATTAGCGACGTCATGAGGGTCTCGACTCCGTGGAGTGGACGAAAGCCATGTTGTTGTGGGTCCAATATGTTGTTAGCATCTAAATGTTCTTGGAGCTGTCTCTGGACTACCTTCTCAATGAGTTTGGCGGTAAACGGGAGGCTTGCTATAGGTCTGTAGGAGGTGGGTTCGAGGGGATCCAGATTGTGGTTTTTTAGGGTTGGTCAGATGACTGAGGTTTTAAGGAGATCTGGCATGCGTCCTTGGCTGAGGGACTCGTTAACAATGTGGGTTAATGGTGTGCTCAGGTCATCTTTTGTTTTCTTTATCCATTCTGTAGGACAGGGGTCTAGTGGGGAGGTGGTGGTATTTAGTCGAGAGATGGTGGATGATACTTCCTCTTTTGTGACTGTTTCGAATGTGTTCCAGTCTCTGTCTGTTGTAATGGGGTGGTTTGCTGTTGTCTCTGTGTTCAGTTGTGGATTCTGTGGTTGTTGAAGCTGCTTGTAATGTTGTGCTAGTAGTTCAGGTGGGATGTTTGGTAGTTGGTCGGAGTGGCTGGGCGCCTTTGTCAGTTGTTTGACAATATTGATATTTTATATTGGTATTATATTTTTGCCATGGTTGTTATGGTTATTTTTATGGTTAGATTTGTATTCCTTTTATCTTTTACCCTTATTTTTGCTTTTACTTTTTGATTTCTGCCATGACTGCTTCTATTGCGCTTTTATCCAGATTGCTTTTTTAGTTCTTTTGTTTTCATCTTTGTAGTCCTTGCACAGTATGTTCCATTCAGAGGTATTATCCTTTACTAGCCCCTAGATTATGGTTCTAGCTTGTATTCATATCTACTTTCAATTCCCATTTTAGCACCTTTTATTTTGTTTCAAGCCCCTCTATTTTTGCGGATCACCATCCTAAATTGCATATCCTCCTGCATGCGCCCCGTGACCTCACTATACTATATGATATTTTTCACATTTTTAACTCATTTTATTTATTTAGCTAATCTTATATACTGCAAATCTGAACGTCTAAGCGGTTTACAAAAAAACAAGGCCCATATGGCTTTACATAGAACATGAACTCAAAGTCATTTGAACAAATATGTTACATAAAACAATGGTAAACAAGGTCAGAGAGCTGACAATTATGCTTCATTACTTGAGAAATGCTCTAAATATAGGTGTGATTTTAGTCTCTTTTTAAACTCAGACAGATCATTGATGGCACGTTTATCTGGGAGCATATTCCAAAGAGCTGGAGCAAAGAGGGAAAAGGCTCTTTTTGATGCTGTGAGGCTGACCTTGGTGTTTGTTGTCAGCATGAGAAGTGTGTTAAGGGAACTTGATTTTCTGCTTCTGCTGTCAGATGTTTTTTGACTAAGAGATTTTAAGTAGATTGCAGATAGGCCTTGTGAGACTTTAAAAGTTGTGAGAATGGATTTGAACTTAATTCACTGAGATATAAGCAGCCAGGGCATCTACTTTAGAAGCGGTGTAACACTGATCTTGAGGCATTGGAGGGGAGGCAAACAGCTGTATTCATAACTAGTTGGAGAGGATGCGTGGCATACTTGGGCAGGCCTTGAAGTATAAGATTGCAGTAATCAAAGTTTGGGAATAAGAGGGCCTGCAGGACAGAGCGAAAGTTGTGTGGCTCAAGAAGCAGCCTGAGGTAGTGTATGCTTCTGAGTTTGTAGTAGATGATTCTCACAATGTTATTTATATGTGAGAAAAGGGCAAGGCACTGGTCTAGAATTACTCCTAAGTAACGTACCTCTGACTTGACTTATAATTGGGTACCATTAATAGAAATGTAGGGAGGCGGAATAAAGTTGATATAATAGTTGAAATCGAAGTTAAGCAAGAAGTGAGATATCTAGGAGTAGTGTTAGACAAGACACTAAGCATGATCCCACACCTAAAAGCAGTAACAAAAAATATCTACTTTAAATTAAAAACAATTCAACGCCTCAAACCACTCCAGGAAGACCACGACTTCCGGACAGTGCTTCCAGCTCTAATAACCCCACTCACAGATTATTGTAACAGCATTCTACAAGGACTTCCTTAAAAAAAAAAAAAAAAAAAAACTACCCACCAACTCCAATTAGCGCAAAACCTGGCTGTTCGTACAGCTTCCAACTCAACATGCAAGGATCACATCACCCCCATACTCTGCGATCTTCACTGGCTTCTAATAACCTCAAGGGTAAAATATAAATATATTATGATCATCTTTAAACACCATTGTAGCATTGCTTCCACCACACTATCCTCTCTCCTAACACCAAACACATCAAGGACAAGAAGAAATGACTCACAGAATACATTCATAACTCCCCCACACATCCGCAACACAAATCAATGTACCAGTACCAGAGCCTTCTCCTACATGGCACCAACACTGTGGAACTCACTTCCCAATGACATAAGAGCAATAAAAGACCTTCAGCAATTCCGCAAAAATCTAAAAACATATCTTTTTATAGAACACTTTGGTGATTCAAGCACCCTCAACTGCTCCCAAAAAAACAAAGCATCAACACCCCCATTCTATTTTGTTCTCAAAACAACAAAATTGCCCTAGTTCAATCATTAAATATAAACAAGATGAGTACAACCACCTGTACACGGTCATACATGCTAAATGTAAATAGCTCCAATGTTACATGTACATAGTTCCGATGTTAAATGTAAATAGTTCCTATGTTTATTGTAAAGCATGTTCCGATGTTCCATGTAAACCGCCCCTGATCCCAGGAAGGGGCGGTATATAAGCTTTGTTAAATAAATAAATATCTTTAGTAATATAGAGGACCTCAGTCTTATAGTTTATGGACAAATTTTGTTGTATGAGCCAATGCGTGATGGAGCTGAAACAACTCTTCAGATGTGAGAGGTCTGGGTTGGAAGTGTTGATAGGAGTGGATAGCATGACATTGTCAGCATATAGATGGTAGAATATGATATGCTTCATTATGATAGAGCAAATTGGTTGGAGGAAGAGGTTAAATAATAAGGAAGGCAGACCCTTGTGGGACTCCTTGATGTTGTGTATATACAGTATAGTGGACTTTTTAGATCCCATTTTCACTTGCTGTTATCGGTTCATAAGGTATGATTTGAGCCAGCTTAGGTCCAATGTATGTAGGCATCGAATGAGTAGATCGTGAGGAATGGAATCAAAGGCTGATCTGATGTCAAGGAAGATGAGAACAAAACCTGAATTAGGTTTGTCTAGGCCTTTTATGACATTATCAGTTAAAGCTGCCAAAAGGGTTTCTACTCCGTGCTGGGGTCTGAAGCTGTATTGTTGTGGGTCAAGTGGGACGTGGGTAACTATGTGGTTTTGGAGTTGTATTAACACGACTTTTTCTATTACGTTTGCCAAGAAGGGTATGCTGGCAATAGGATGGTATGAGCTTGGTTGTGCTGGGTCTGATGCAGTGCCTTTCTTGACTGGGCAGATGGATGTCATTTTTAGCTCATGGGACATGTAATCTATGTAGTAGCGATAGGTTAGTGATTTTAAGTATTGCTGTTATTAATTCCTTTCGAGCAGCCTTAATCCATCTAACTGGGCAAAGATCCAGAGGGGAAGTCGTGGAAAGAATTATTTTAGGAATCAATACCAGGTGCTCAGTAGACATAGGCGAAAAAGCAGCCCCTGGTTCTTGAGGTGCAGCAAAAGTGAGAAATTGGTGTGGTACTGAGGAATATATTTGCTGGCCTTGAGGGCATGCCAAGGTTTAAAAATAGTCTGCCAGTATTCGCTTGTTTACTGCATGTTGTAATTTGTGCTTCTCATGAAATTTTTTATAGTTTGTTTTTTTTCGTTAACCATACCGAACCAGTGAGTCTGGGAGCGTAGGGATATATAAGCATGTATTAGATTAGATTAGATCACTCTACCTAATCCTATGCAGCAGTGCCTAGTGCAGGGGTCACCAACTCCAATCCTGGAGGACCGCAAATCAAACAGGTTTTAAGGATGTCCCTAATGAATATGCATGAGATATTTTAATGCACTGACCCCATTGTATGCAAAATTTATCTCATGCATATTCTTTGCTTGTGGCTCACCGACAAACACCCCTTGCACTCTGCCCCGGTAACATGCCAAAGCTGCCACTTGCACATGCAGAGAATTACAGATGGGGCAAGTCCTTTTTCCAGCCCCATCAGCAGGAAGGCTAGAAGTTCCAGGAGAGAGGCAGCGATGGCCCATGTCCCTCAGTCCACGCACCAGCTCTCGAAGACTCTCCACCTCTATGCCATTGAGGTGGAGCGCTTGCACGCCTGTAACAGCGTTGAAATGATGGGGCTGAATAACTATGCTGGTTAGCCACACCCTCTCAAGAGCCAAGCCATAAGCAAGAACCGATCTACCTGTGGCATTTGTACCGGGCTCTGCAGTAGCAGGTCGGTCCTGCTTAGCAATCGCCACAGGCAATCCACTGTCAAACAGACGAGGTCAGCATACCATGGTCTGCACGGCTACTCTGTCGCAATCAGGATGACCATCCCCTTGTGCACCTCTATCCATTGTACCACCCGTCCTATCAGGGCCCACAGGGGAAACACATAGAGCAGACCTGTTGTAGGCCAAGGGTGAACCAATGCATCTAAGCCCTCTGACATCTGCTCCCTGAGCCAGCTGTAGAAGCAACTCACCTTCATGGATGCATAGGATGCCATGAGATCCATGACCGGAGGCCCCAACCGGTTCACCACTTGCATGAACACCTCATCATTGAGCGTCCATTTGCCTGGATTCACGTGGACCTGGCTGAGATAGTCAGCCACTATGTTTGCCTTGCCCGCCACGTGTGCCGACAGTACCTGGAGATTCTCTTCTGCCCACACTAGCAACGGGATGATGCCGCTTTCCAACTGTGCGCTGTCCGTGCCCCTTTGACAGTTGACGTATGCCACTGTTGCGGCATTGTCTGAGAATACTCACACTGACTTCCCCCGAAAGAGACTCGCAAAGCTCTGCAGGGCCAAGAACACCGCTCGCATTTCCGGCCAGTTGATGGGCCAGTGGGACTCCTCTGGTCACCACCTGCCCTGCACATCTGTGAAAGACAGTGTGCCCCCTCAACTCCAAAGGCTGCATCCATTGTGAGGGCAAGCCAGGCTGGCACTTCCAGAGGCATCCTCGCTAGCAACTTCTCGGTCCTTAGCCACCACTGGAGAGTTCCCATGACCTTCTCTGGGCATGGCAGCCTCTTTTACAATGGGTGACATTGAGCCGACCATCTCCTCAACAGGGACCTCTGCAGAGGTCTCATGTAGGCCCTGGGCCAAGGAATCAATTTGATGGTCGCTGCCATCTACCCCAAAGGCTAAAGGTACTGCCAGGCCATCTGAGAGACTGCTTGGAGGAAGAGCCTGACCTGTAGCTGTAGTTTGGCCACCCGATCCAACGGCAAGACCACCTTGCCTTCTAGTATCCGGAAATGAGCCCCCAAGTAGACCAACTCCTGTGTCTGACTCAGGATGCTCTTGGCCCAGTTGATTACCCAGCCTAGACCCTGGAGAAACTCGACTACCTGAGCAGTGGCCCTCTCGCTCTCACCCTGGATTTTGCCCAGACCAACCAATCGCCACAGCCACCACTATGACTTTGGTGAAGGCTCTGGGAGTGGTCGCCAGGCCAAACGGCAAGGCGATGAACTAGAAATGGCCCAAGAGCACCGCAAACCTCAGGAAACACTGATGGTCCTATCAAACTGGAATGTGCAGATAAGGCCTTTGTGAGATCCAAAGAGGTGAGGAACTTGCCTTCTCTGATGGCCACGACCACCGATTTTAATGTCTCCATGCGGAAACGCACCATCCTGAGGCAGCGATTCACGTGCTCGAGATCCAGGATGGGTCTGTAAGACCTCTCCTTTTTGGGTACCACAAAATAAATAGAGTATCAACCGGAGCAGCTCTGGGCACGCAGCACCTATGCGACCGCTCATAGGTCTCTCAGCCTTTCAAGAGTGCCCCGCATCATTTGAAGTTTGGCAGATGCCCCACAAGGAGAACGGAGGAACGCTTCCTTGAGAGGACCTGCAAACCTTTCTTGACTACTTCCAATCAGTGGGTTCTGGAGGTTATGTGGGCCCAGGTGGGGTAAAATTCACGCAGTCTGCCCCCCACGGGAATTAGTTCCACCTCAACCTCCTCGCTTCATTGTGATTTTTTGTTCAAGGAAGAAGGGAGGAATAAAAACCTCTTCCTGCTCCACGGAAACCCCGAAGGGACTGACCCCTAGCTGGGAACCTCCCTTTCTGGTAGGACGAAAAGCGTACTGCTCTAAAATGATGGAAATCCCATGTTTAACTCAGAGTCTGAGTCACCGAGCGCTCAGTCTTCTGCTTATCCTCAGGGAGGTAGCCTCCCTTGGAGTCCCCCCAGTCCTTGACCAACTTCTCCAGTGCCTCCCCAAACAAAAGCTTCCCCTTGAATGGGAGTCTGCTCAATCGTGACTTGGAGGACCCATCACCCGACCAATTCTGCAGCCACAAATACCTGCATGCAGAGACCACCACAGCCATGCTTCATGCCCGACATTAAAGGCATCCGCCATCTAGGCAGCCCCGGACTCTAAATTAGCCACATCTGGAGGAGAGGACTGATTCCCCAGAGACCTCCGGAAGTCCCTGAGCCCAACGCAAACAGGCACGAGACACAAAGCCACCACACACTGAGGCTTGAAAGGAAGCAACATTGATATTGAAGGCTTGCTTCGGGAGTGTTTCTAGCTTCCTGTCCTGGACATCTTCGAGGGTTGTGCTGCCCTTCAACAAAATAGTAGCCTTTCTGGTTATGGCTGCAACTGCTACGTCCACCTTGGGTGAGCAGAACAGCTCCTTCTCCTGTTCTGGAAGCAGGCAGAGTCATGCCATAGCTCAAGCCCCTTGCAGGCCAGCTTCCGGCACATCCCACTCGCCCTGGATCATTTTATTTTATTTATTTTATTTTATTTATTTACATTCTCTTATATACCGTGCTATTCTGCATCAGTGCGGTTTACATTGAACAAACTGAAATTACATTGAACAGGGCATTATAACTTGGAGATAACTATTTTACAGGGAACATGGGCTATGGAGGGTTAAGTGGCTTGCCCAAGACCACAAGGAGCACCTGTGGGACTAGAAACCCCAGTCCTTCCGGCCCAAGGTTGCTGTCCTCTAGTGGGATTTGAACCCCTGACCTTCCAGCACGAAGTACCTTGCCCCAACCACTAGGCCACTCCTCCACTCCACTCATGTGCTTAATGACCTGATGTAAAGGGAAAAGAGTCTGTGTTTTCCGAACCGTCTGGAACAATGGATCTTCCAGCAGTACTTCTTACGTCGGGACACCTATAGCCATATTGAGCATTCGCAGGGAGTGAGCAATCAACGTTGCAAGCTCCTCCATGCAGAAGACTGTCACAATGTAAGCCTCTTCCTCTTGCGGGAGCTTGCCCTCCTCTAGGTCTGACACTGTCTCACAAGGCCCCTCCGGGCTCCTGCTCCTCTGGTTCATTTGACTGTGCAGACCCCGAGTCATCCTAGGGATTGGAGTCCCCACATCTGCAGGTAGCTGGGCGATTGTCCTGTACGCCGGTAGATGCCTCCATCTCGGCCGAGGAGCTTAAACGGCCCTGCCGACCTCGACTGTTTGATACAGTAGGCTTTGTGCAGCACAAACTCGGGGGGGGGACCCCAAGTCGTCACCCACCAGCAACTCCTGGGAAGTGGAGGGCCCAGGGGACCCTGCCTCTAGGTTCCCTGCCATAGCTGCAGAGCGGCTGGAAGTAGCCCCCCACCCCTCCCTAAAGCCTTCTCTTGCCTCAAAGCACCATTCACCCTTCGACCCCAGAGACCCTACTGCAGCCTCAGAGGGTCCCACCTTCTCCTGCATACCATCCTCTACAGAGCAGGCTTCTGCCTCACACCCCCAGCAGAAGCCCTCCCCTCTGACACTGCTCCCCGCCAGGAGTCACAGGCTAGGCACGTGGGCCTCACATGGGTATTGCTTGCAACAAAGACTGAATATTTTTCTTCTTTTTTTTTTTTTTTTTTAGCTGATGGCAATCAAGTGCAGCCTTGCAAACTGACTCCTCAGATCTACAAACAGTCTGCTCGCTCTAAACTGGCAAGAGCACTGACTCTAACACTCCCCCATCAATGCAGGCACCCACTTACTGCCGAAGGAAAGGGAGTAGAGGGCCTTACTGCCAAGAGTCTGCTTCCCACACAGTGGAACAGGCCACAGCCACATGGGTTCCCGCCGAAACCAGAACTGCAGGAAACAGGCTGCCCAAACATGAGATGCCTTTAAGAAAGGGAAAAATACCGGCCTGCTGCCATCACGTGCACCGCTCAGCCTTGCAATCTGCATCGGCGGCCACAGGAGGTCCCGGAGCAGAAAAAGGACAGAGGCAAGCAGAATTCACGGCTCCTCACAGGAGGATTCGGGAGCTGCCGGTGCACCAGCAGTGAGTTGGGCCCCCTCCTCCTGTCCCTGAAGGGCCCGCTGTCTGCTCAAAAACTGCAAAGGTAGCTTTTGTTCAAGCTGGTGGGGTCTGGTTCTTCTTTTTTCTTTTAGAAAGAACCCCTGTACACTTCAGAGAAGGGTCCCCCTTCAATGGGGGGGGGGGGGGGGGACAGCAGAAAAAAAAGTGATAGACCAAAAGCATGCACATAGAGGACAATAAGAGGGAAGGGGGACCTTGGCTCAACTTACCAATCCCCCTCATGTGCCCTGTGGGGCCCTCCTATTTGCCCTACAGACCACCAAACACTACTAGCCTGTGGTTAGCAGCACTGGACATAGGGTAAGCTGTTTGCTCCAAGCAACTTTAAGCTTATAGGTCTCCATCACACAGGACCATAGTGTGGGCCAGGGAAAACAGGTCTATCTGCACTGCTGCACCAGTCCACACACACTGCCACCTACCTGAGGCAGACAAAAATTGGCTTTTCTCAGAGCTGCACTAGTATATATACTTTGTGATGATATCACTTAAAGTTGCTCAAATCTGCCTCTACCTGCTGGCTGGGGAGCACAACCCACTCATCTGGCTTGGTTTAGCAGGGTAAGAAATTTCCATATATTCTTCGACCACAATCTTTTTAGCCTAATGAAGCATACATATATGACACACCTATAAGTTTGGAAGCACCATTCTTATTGCCTCTTTAGAATTAAAAATAAACTGCACTCTTATGGAGTTATATAATCTTCCTCTCCAGAAACCAATTTTCAGTATGACAATCCAATACAAATAGCCACTAAATTACACAAACTGTTTTCTTAGCCTCCTATAATTAAGAAGAAGGACAAACCTTGTTATCTAGCACTGCTGAATAATGCATCCCTTGGCTTTGCGGTGAGAAAAGATGAAGTACAATTCTTCCCTCATGCCTCAGGGCATATCATCCCTCAACAGTGTAATGTCTAGACTAGTGTAATAAAACATATATAAATGAACAAATACTATCAAAGATGTCTCACTTAAAATTTTCTCAGATTTAGATATACTGCATTTTGCCATGATGATCAGACTTCACACACACACACACACACACACAAACACACACAGTGTTGATGAAAGCTTCCAGAGGCCAACAAACTTAAAACTAGGGCAATCCCACTAGGATCCATATTCACTGGAACCAAACAGACATCTCGGTTGCGGTGCCCACCAGCAGGAGGAAAAAAATCCCCAAAAAAACAGAAGCTGAGACATGGCGGGGGGGGGGGGGGGGGGGGGTCCCAAACTACCAAAATACAGTGCCTCAGGCACTCCTCCCACAATTGAGGCAAAAATAAGCAGCGGAGTTGAAGAATGAAGAGGGAAGGGTTTCACTGGCTACACTGGGCCACAGGGCTGAGCATTGCAATGGCAAAAGGAAAAAAAAAACACCAAAAAAAAAAAAGGCTGAAAAAGCAGCCAGGCTTGCAGTGAAACGGGACTCCCAGAAAGAGAATACCAGCATCTGTCTGGCTGTCCAGAGAAACCACAGATATTTATTTACATTCTCTTATATACCGCGCTATTCTGCATCAGTGCGGTTTACATTAAACAAACTGAAATTGCATTGAACAGGACATTATAACTTGGAGATAACTATTTTACAGGGAACATGGGCTATGGAGGGTTAAGTGGCTTGCCCAAGACCACAAGGAGCACCTGTGGGACTGGAAACCCCAGTCCTTCCGGCCCAAGGTTGCTGTCCTCTAGTGGGATTTGAACCCCCGACCTTCCGGCCTGAAGTACCTTGCCCCAACCACTAGGACACTCCTCCACTCAACTCCTCCACATAGGCCTGGGAGACCCAGCTGCCAAGTTCTTGTTTTTGTGTGGTTTTTTTTTTTTGTTTGTTTGTTTTTTAAATTTGGAGTGGCTGTATTGCAAGCAGAAAGAGAGCCAAATACAGTCCTCTGAAATCACTGTGAAGAACCGCCCCCCCTCCCCCCCTTGCCCAGTTTACACAGTACAGAAGGTCAATACTTCCCATATAATACAGCTCTTGATGCCTAAAGATTTCAATACCATGCCCCATCTCCTCCCCCATTCCCCCTACACAATACCGGTCTCCTCCAAGAAACACAGACCCTTAACAAAGGCATTAAGCTGGCATCCCCCACATAGAACACACCCAAGAAACACAGGCATCCCATCGCACCACCTAAGCTCATCCTCCCCCACCTAGGGAACCTCTCTCCCTCCCACCGAGCTGCTCCTTCCCGATTGCCACTCCAGATACAGGCCCCAGGTGTTCTGGACAAACTATATCTTAATGATAGAGCAGATCAAATTGGTGGAGGGGTTGCACTATGTTAGAGAGGGCATTGAGTCAAAAAGGATTAAAGTTTTGCAGGAAACAAAATACACTGTATAATCTCTATGGACTGAAATTCCATGTAAAAAGGAGAAGGGGAAGGCAATGGCAGTGGGGATGTACTATCAACTGCCTGGCCAGAATGAACAAATGGATGATGAAATGCTCAAAGAAATCAAGGAAGCTAACAAAAGTTACAGCACAGTAGTAACAATGGGTGATTTCAATTACCCTGGTATCGACTGGATCAGTGTCATGGCAGGGCATGCTAAGGAGATAAAGTTTCTAGATAAAATAAATGACTGCTTATTGGAGCAGCTGGTTCATGAACTGACGAGAGGTAAACCGTTATGGACCTAGCCCTTAGTGGAACACAAGATCTTGTACAAGAGATAAGGGTGTTGGGGCCACTTGGCAACAGTGATCATAGCATGATTGCATTTGACTTAATAAAAGGAGGAAGGATGGCAAGGAAATCCACAGCACTACCTTTTAACTTTCAAAAGGGAGACTATGATAAATAATGAGGGAAATAGTTAAGAAAAAACTAAAAGGAGCAGTTGCAAAGGTTAAAGATTTACATCAAGCATGGGTGTTGTTTAAAATACTATGTGGAAGCCCAGACCAGCTGTATTCCACGCTTTAAGTGGAAGGAAGTCCAGAAAATTGCCAGCATGGTTTAAAGGTGAGGTCAGAGAGGCTGTTGCCAAAAAAGCATCTTTCAGGAAATGGAAAAAAGAGTAAAATGACGAAAACTGGATCATCATAAGCACTAGCAAGTTAGATGCAAAGGATTGATAAGGCAGGCAAAGAGAAAATTTGAGAAGAAGCGTGCTGTGGAAGCAAAAACGCATAATAAAAGACTTTTTCAAGTTGGTTCATAGCAAAAAACCTGTGAGAGAGTCAGTTGGACCATTAGATGATAGAGGGGTAAAAAGGGGCACTAAGGGGGCAAGGACATAGCAGAGAGACTAAATTAATTTGCTTTGGTCTTTACTGAGGAAGATGTAGGGATGTTACCCATTACTGAAATGGTATTTAAAGGTGATGCCACAGAAGAATTGAAAGAAATATCAATACACCAGGAAGATATTACAACTATTTAATAAACTGAGTAGCAGCAAATTACCTGGACCGGATGGTATACATCCAAGGGTATTGAAAGAACTGAAATATGAGATTGCAGATCTACTATTACTAATCTGTGAACTAATCATTAAAATCATCTGTAATACCCAAGGATGGCCAACGTAACGCCAATTTTTAAAAAGGGTTCCAGAGGTGATCCGGGAAAATAGAGACCGGTGAGCATGACGTCAGTATCGGGAAAAATGGTAGAAACCATTATAAAGAACAAAATTACTGAACATGTAAATAGTCATGGCTTAATGGGAGACAGCCAACACAGCTTTAGACAAGGAATGTCTTGTCTTAATCTGTTATGCTTTTTGAAGGTGTGAATAAAAAGGTAGACAAAGGTGCGTCTGTTGATATAGTGTATCTGGATTTTCAGAAAGCCTTTGACAAGGTCCTTCATGAAAGACTCTTGGCGAAATTAAAAAGTCATGGGATAGGAGGCAGTGTACTATTGTGGATCAGGAGCTGGTTAAAAGATGGAAAGCAGAGAGCAGGGCTAAATGGCCAATTTTCCCAATGGAGAAAGGTGAATAGTGGAGTACCCCAGGGATCTGTGCTGGGTCCACTGCTTTTTAACATTCGTAAATGAGCTGGAAATGGGAATAACGAGTGAGGTAATCAAATTTGCAGATAACACACAATTATTCAAAGTCAAACCCATGAGGACTGTGAAAAATTGCAAGAGGACCTTGATAAACTGGAAGACCGGGCATCCAAATGGCAGATGAAATTTAACGTTGACAAGTGTAAAGTTGTGCACCTAGAAAGGACAACCCAAACTATGGTTGCACAATGCAAGGTTCCACATTAGGAACCACCACCCAGGAAAAAAATTTAGGCGTCATCGTGGATATGTTGAAAACCCTCCGCCCAGTGTGCAGCAGCGGCCAAGAAAGCAAATAGAACGCTAGGAATCATAAGGAAAGGAATGAAGAATAAAACAAAGAATATTATAATGCCTCTGTAGCAGTCCATGGTGCGACTTCGCCTTGAATATTGTGTGAAATTCTGTTCGCCGTATCTTTAAAAGAATATAGCGTTATTAGAAAAGGTACAGAGGAAAGCCACCAAAATGGTAAAGGGGATGGAAGAATACTCCCTATGAAGAGAGGCTAAAAAGGTTAGGGCTCTTCACCCGGAAAAGAGATGGCTGAGGGGAGATATGATAGAGGTCTATAAATTAATGAATGGAGTGGAACGTGTAAACGTAGATCGATTGTTTACACCATCAAAAAGCACAGTTACTTACCTGTAACAGGTGATCTCTGGGAACAGCAGGAATAAGTTCACATATGGGTACGTCGGTACAGACAGAGTTTGCGCGGGAACGCTTCCCAGCGTCCAATCAGAAAGCTTTAGGAAGCATCCCACCACGCCTGCGTGCTGCCTTCCCGCCTTTCCCAACTGCCTCTCCTCAGTTAAGTTTTAAAGCTGAGACAAAGAGAGAGAGAGGAAAGGAAAGATAAGATAGATAGGAGTTGTATCTCTCTAGGGGAGGTGGGAGGGTTGTGAAGATTTATTCCTGCTGTTCCCAGAGATCACCTGTTACAGGTAAGTGTAACTGTGCTATCTCCAGGAACAAGCAGGAATGAGTCTTCACATATGGGGAATCCCAAGCTAAGATGCATGCTATGGATTGGAACATGCTATACCTCATATGGACAGGCATCCCAGGATGGTGGGAAGGAGTTGAAACAGAAAGGTGCTGTAAAAGACAGCTAACCTGAATGTAGGACTGCAGATAAGAAGTCCCTGTGTGGATGACAATTATCATCAAATATATTGAAAATGAAATATTGCAATATGGACCTCCCCTAACAGGATTGTACAAAAGTATGGAGGTTCATGGGATCTACTGGGAATCCAGTAGAGGAACCTCAAGGAGGACCTCACTGCAAAAGTAGAGGTAATAAACCTGTAGGAAAACATAATGGAGGTCAGGAATTCTGAAAGGTAAGAGGTAACCCCAGGGGTAAACTGGGGTAGTACCAAAACTGTAAGCCGTCAGCGGAAGGCTTTATGAAAAAAGCCCAAACTCTTTTGGCTATGGAGTGACTCACTGATAGGAGCAAAAAGAGGAAAAGGCTGACTGATTTGGACAAAGAGGACTAATCCTTGTGGGAAGAAGGGGTATGGAAAACCATTATATCCCAAAAGAAAGGACAGATGCCCGAGGCGTTAGCCTCAGAATGACTGAAGATCTGCAATGTCTTTCCTAACTGATGTCAGGTAGAAAAGATACTGGAACATGGAGAGCTTCATGGGTACCTAACCTTTAAGGTTATGGTAGAAAAGTTGTTAACTACTACTGGAATGGTGGTGTGTGTAGCACCCCAAACATGCTGGAACAGCATGGTATGAGTAGAGTCCAACTGTCAGAATCATATCTATCTATCTATCTATCTATATGAGCATAGACAGTCCGATAGATAAGTATGTAAATACATATCTACCTATAATAACACACAAATGATATATATATATATTATATATATATACACACACATACATACACACACACACATATAAACATATGAGAGAGAGATATAGATAGATATGAATATATAGGCCTATATATATGTGTCTGCAATTAAGCAGAGATATGCCTATAGAAAGTATATTCACATATTAGATGAATCTTTCCTCGTCACATCTCCTAACAAGAAGGTGGAACCTACCTGAGAAGATATATAGAGAATCTATTCCCCCTGGTTATGATGGAAGGAGTCAGGGGAAAAATCTCCCTGACAATGAACAGACTAGATTACTGCAAGAATGCTAGCCAGTGAAATAACCAGGATGCTTACGTGAAAAGCAGAGGATATCATCATTCTGCAGGCAGCAAGTCCCGAGTCCCTCAGAACTCTGGCATGGAAAATGGACAGAAGACGCATAAGAATGAGATACCATGTTGACCTACTTGAGGGGCAAAGGGTATCATGCGTTCTTTAGCTAAATATGTGCTGTCCATGAAGGATTAGGATACCATGAGGACAAGCTGCAAGGAAAAAGAGAGCATATTCCCAGTGGGAATCCTGAGGACCATACAAGGGAATTGAACAACTCTTTAAGCTTTCACGTAAGAGAAGGCCCATGCCCTTTGCTTTAGAAAGGGGATAGTAGGGTAGGAAGAACCCTTCCAGTCATGAGGGGCATGACTGAGGGAGCCTTTTCCAACCATCTAGGACAGCTGTTTGAGGAAATCATAATGCTCTCTAGCAAGGGCCCATAGTGGAAAGCTTCTCTGTAAGATTGCAGAGAGCAAAATGCAGGAGAATTAGGAGATAGAACTGGCTGCCCAGCACCTAGTTTGACTATGCTGCCAAACCCAAGGGAACTGGAGATGGCAAGAATAGAAAACAATCTGAGAAGCCTGTAGTGATAAGATTTGCCAAGAAAGATGAATGCACCGTCTTGGAGTCACTACTAAGGCCAGAAAGAATATAGTGGAGGACAACTCTGGATGCTTGTGGGGAAGAACCAGTGGTCCAATCACTAGGGCTCCTGCATGGGCAGCTGCTAGTAAGACATCAGAAAGAAACTTCCTGTTAAAAAAAACAGGTAGAACAGACAGAACAGAAGTAAGAAAAATTCTGGACCTGTCTGAAAGCTGCCCCAAGCGAAAAAGAAGAAGGTTAACTCAGAGAGGAAAACTCCACACTGGAATAGTGACAAAACTAGAAGGGCTGAAGAGAAGCCCTCCAGTGTAATAATACCACTCTTACAGGGGAAATGCTTGATAAGAGGGTAGAGAAGATGGAGCTGAATGGAGACTTACAATGTGGTAAGTCTATAGAAAGGAAAAATTCATGCTGGTACAGAAAACTATCGTTTAATAGTTGTTAAACCTCTTTCCCTAGCAGGAAGAAGAGGAGAAGCTGTGACCTATGAACATCCTAAGAGCTCGTATAACAGAGAAAAATGGATGTCTTGTAAAAAGAGATCCATGCCTAGAGTTTAGAAAGAAGCAGTGGAAGGCTTCTACTGAGAAGAAGCCAACTGCAGGCTCTAAATCCCAAGAGACACAAAAAATATGTGATTAATCAGAAACCCTGCAGATGCTGGGTTTGGTGAGCCTGGTGAAAGTTTGGATTCTTCAGACCAGGGCGATGTTTCCCCTGTTTGGGAACATCTGTGTGATAGGCAGAAGATGAATAAAACCTTCTCCCCCTAGGGGAAGAAAGTTTGGTAGGACATTTTCTACCTACTGGGAAAGAAGAGGGCGTAGGACAGCCCTTAGAAACAGGCAAGTCAGTGAACCACTGAGTAAAGACTCCTTGTTGAAGAGATTTTCTCCAGTGCAAGGAGTATTACCCAGTCTTTGTTGTGCCCATTTGTCTAAGTCTGAAGCTTGGAGCCAGGCTCTATGTTGTGCCCCTATAGCTTTAGCAGAAGTCCTGCTAACAGACTTAAATGAGTGTAGGGAAGCACGAGTAAGAAACCAAGAGATATTTTGAATATGACTAAGCAGTGAGGAATAGTCTGCACTCTTGGGTTCTGAAAGAAAGGGAGTCAAAAGATGCAATTTCTTTGTGACTTCCTCAAGAGATAGACTCATATAGAAAATATATGAGAGAATTCTTGCTGAAAGCATGGATGTCTGGAAGGTTTGACGTCCAAAGGCATCTAGTGTCTTAGACTCACGACCTGGCGGATAAGAAGAGTGCTTTTTCTTACTCTTCACCCGCCTCATTGCTGATTCCACTACAATGGAATGATGAGGAAGCTGAGTCTTTTGAAACACTGGAGAGGGGGGCACCTAATATAGGAGATCAGTTGCTCTGGAAGTTGGGAGTACCCTTAAAAGGTGCTTCCCACATTCCTAGAAGATCCTGCAAGGAATGATGCAAAGGAAGCATTATGTTTTCCTTTGCTTCGGTAGAAACAGAGCCTTGTGTAGGATCATGTCCAGGGATAGAGATGGCAAGTGATCTTGCCATATCCCAGAGGAAACTCTGAAAAGAAAGATCTCCAAAGAGAACCTCCCTTGGACAGGTTAGATCTGAGGAACTAGCCTGGGCACCGAAGGATGTATCTGCATGGTGCAATATGGGATCCTTAACGGATGGACGCTGGTACTGGAGGTCAGGACCAGCCACAGTGAGCAGCACATCGTCCATGCCAGGTATCGACTCCAAACTTGGTATAGAAGGGAGCGATCCTGTTGAAAGAAGCATGGAAGGAGCTGGCCATGATGTTACAGTGGATATCGGTACCGGTACCGATGTCGGAAGCGAACCAGACACAGACATTGGAACAGCCATCGGTGACAGCTCAATCGGTACCGAGGTAACCAAAAACGTTCGGCAGTCACCCTCAGCACAGAGCCTCCGGTATCGACAGGTCACGTTACCAAGGCATGTCGGAAGCGCGTCTTCCAGACTAGAGATCGATTCCAAACTCGGAATTGAGGATAATGTAGACATCGGTACAGACTTCGGTACCGTGTCTGATACCGATGGATGAAACCCAGCCAGTGGCAATCCAAACGGCATCGGAGCAACTGAGAGTTGTGGATCCGTACCATCGGAACCGAGCCTTCGGTACCGATGGGAGCCGGTACCAAGGCGAGTCGGTACCCAGTCCTCAAGACTGGAGATCGATTCCAGACTCGGCATCGAAGGAAGCGAGTTTATCGATGCATGTCTGGAGGGTACCGACGTTGGAGGTAATATCGGTGCCGGTACCGATAGTGGAAAGTCAGTCTGGAACATATACACCGATCCCGTAGGTACCGAGGATGGCAGACGACGATCCCTGGTGAGGAGTGTTTCGTCCAACACCAGTTCCGATGCCGGGGTATCGGTACCGCTCGAAGCGGATGCCACCACCGGACACGGCTCAGGAATGTTCTGTGGGGAGTGAACCCCAGGAACAACCTGAAACCCCACATGGGCTTTGGAGGCCGAAGACTCCCGCCGGGGTTTTGAAGCCAATGGGCCCTCGAGGGCAAGGCCGGAGCCGTCTACATGCTGTGCATGAGACCTACCACTTGAGGGTTGGCTAGTCTTAACAGACTGTTTGTGGGTTACCTGATCCTGTGTAGAAGAAGAAATGGTCGGTGCCCTGAAGTTGGAAGGGAACCTCATATCGAGGGAAACTCGATGTTGAAAACCTCTTCTCACAATACTGTTGCCCGAGGGCTCCGGAGGAAAAAGGTCAGAACCCAAACAGCTTAGACACCAATTATGGGAGTCTAAAAATAAAGTTGTACCGCGACAGTTTGAACATTTCTTGGAGAAAGTGGCTGGCGGTTCCATGAAGGACATGGAGAGGCCTGGAAGGCCTGAAAAACCGTAAGACACTGAGAAGAAAAAATATTCCCTAAAAAGGAAAACATTTTACAAGAAAAGAGAAACAAACACCAGCGGTACCGGTGGCGTCGGGGAGACAGCCGCGACCACAAGAAAACTAAAGGATTGAAAGAAGAATTTTCTGCGGTGACAGGAGGGCGTCCTGCCGGCTCCGTGGAAAAACGAAAACTGAGGAGAGGCAGTTGGGAAAGGCGGGAAGGCAGCACGCAGGCGTGGTGGGATGCTTCCAAAAGCTTTCTGATTGGACGCTGGGAAGCGTTCCCGCGCAGGCTCCGTCGGTACCGACGTACCCATATGTGAAGACTCATTCCTGGAGATTATAGAAAGACTAGGGGACATGCAATGAAGCTACAGTGTAACCTATTTAAGACTAATGAGAAAATTTTTTTTCACTCAACATATAATCAAACTCTGGAATTTGTTACTGGAGAATGTAGTAAAAGCTGTTAATGTAGCTGGGTTTATAAAAGGTTTGGACAAGTTCTTGGAGGAAAGGTCTATAAACTATTATTAAAGGGGACCCGGGAAATCCACTGCTTGCCCCAATTTTAAGCACTGTGGAATCTGTATCTTTTGGGGAAACTGCTAGGTACGTGTGACCTAGATTGGCCACTGTTGGAAACAGAATACTGGGCTTGATGGACCTTGGTCTGACCGAGTATGGAATTTCTTATGTCTGGTCCGGTCTAGCAGGATTAGAAAACTAGACCCATCTGCATCATTCTCTGCCCTAGCACTAACTTTACAAATTGGGAGAAAAAAAAAGACAAACACTCAGGTATGCTTCATTAGGATGAAAACAAAAGCCAGAAGAGTTCAAACTGCTATATGAGAAAAGTCATACACAAACCTCTGGCCACGTTTTATCAATTCAGCCAAGAAAGAACAGTACACACGACTGTCAGCATGTTGGTTATATACAACATGTGCTAGAAAACAATGCCCATTACAGAAGTACAAATATCTTTCCCCGATATACTTGTCACCAAGGCAAACTATTGTGATAGAGATCTGAAGAAAAATAGTTTATTACCGAGCATATCTGTAACATGAGCAGGATTTGCAACCTTAAATGGCATGGACACCCTTTCCTCAGGCACAGTAAATAATATATTTCAAGAAATGAATACTGCAACAAAGCTGGAAAATAAGAATTTACCCAAATTTCTGTTTAGAGGCTCTGCCATCTCTAGGAAAAAGAAAACAATTAAGCATGAATCTGGCCACATCTTGAGCCCCATGACTGGTAGCGTTCCTTCAAGAACTATATACTAAGATTCCCATGAGGTCTTCCTCAATAACATTTAGAAAAAATAAATTTTGAAATTGGTATGCAGCAGCAAAATGTTTACACTCGATAGTCAAGCTGAAAGCATGCCTCCTGTGTGAGTCAGGCATGCATGTTCGCAACAGTCACGCTGGTTTTGCCATTAACCTTAAGACTCCTCGCTGTGCAGTCATTAAAAAAGGCTAGAACAAACAATAGTGTATCTGGTAACTGGGTTACTTGTTCTCCCATGAAAAGAAAAAGGGGGCATTTAAGAGTGATCTAAGTAGGCTAAAATTGTTCTTAAGTTCATGGGGCTCTTCAACTGAAGTACAGCAAAAATAACAGTTAACACAGACTAACTGCACGGCACTGTCTAAGGTCCATTCCACAATATGTAATTAGCATGTGAATTAGTGAAATGTCAAGCCAGTGCAGTAGCCATAAAAATGTGCTAATTCAAGCGCTAAGTTCTTAATGCACCCTAAATGCCATATATACTGACTATATTGATTATTGTAATAACTGAGAATGACTATAATGATTAATGTATTAACCGAGAAAACCCAGTCTTAACCATTCAGTTTGGGCCTAACATCTAACTTGTAAATAGTTACTCAGCCACAGCTTTGATGGTTGAATGTGTAAATAGTTCACCCAGTTACAGCTCCAAGTTACTGATCCTGTTCAATGTAAGCACTAGGCAGTTCTCACTGGTCTCGTGCAAGAATTGTTATTGTAAACCACACTGATATTAAAGAGCGCGGTATAAAAAAGCTTTTAAATAAATAAATAAAAATATACTCTTTTTTCATCAAAGTCTATGCAAATGAGGAACATGTAGACAAATGTTTTCTGAGGGCCAATCTTTACTGAGTTTGTGTGAAGAATGGCCCTATGACACACTGTATCATCAGTGTTTACTAGGGGTAATATGAACACATAGTAACACCAAAGATACACACTGGGATAATTTTATAATAAAAAGTATTATACAGATTATTTTTAAAAAGCCTATGTACTTTTATAAAATGGACTCCTACAAATAACTCCAAAGGCATGCACACATTCTCTCAACAAAAATTTACACCTGCTTCAACACAGGTGTAAATATTTTTGTGTACTTTTATGCATATATTTTATAAAATACATGCATGCATTGCAACTCTGCCCTTGCTCAGCCCAAGGGAATGCCTATGTGCAAATCTAAAAGTAGGTACTAGGTTGGGGTCTACCTACTTCTTACTACACATACACCCACACAATTTTATGACAGCCATTTTCTGTAGCATGCAAAACATGCTTTACAAGCAGAAAATGCTTTATAAAATTAACCATGAAGACACCAGATATGCAAACAGGTAATGGAAAATAATGACAGAATATGATGAAAGAGAAGGGAAAAGGCAACTGGAGATGGGAGTACGTAATAGAAATACTAATTGTCACACCACCTACCTTTTGACCCCCTAGCTGCTACTAAAGATGGCTCAATGTCAGCTACAAATAGACTAAACCAAAAAAAAATGAAAACTGATCTCTTATGTTCAACTTTTTTCTTGGGAGAAGAGGGACCCTGTTACGTACAAAAACATTCAAATTCTACAGTACTGCCCACAGACATAAGTTATCATGATCTTATGCCATGCCAAAATGTTACTTTCTATGCTCAACTATAGAAAAATTGTGAGAAACCAGCAAAATGTCATTAATCATTTTACCACCTATTAACAGTTGTGTTTTTAACAAACATACAATACCTTACAAAAAAGTCTTAGACAAAGAAATAGAGAACATGATGGCAGAAAAAGATCATATAGCCTACTGAGTCTGCCCATCCAAACTATTAAGTTCTACAAGTCTTTTCATCAGAGATTCTCTGTACTTCAGGCCTTGACAAATTTTCTAGGAACCTAGGAGCCATGCTACAAATTTAGAAACTGGATGCCAAAATGTCTGTCACAATACCCCTCCCACACCCAAAAGGTGTATCACAGCTCCTTTAAGGGCCTGATTTACTGTTTTTTTTCCCATTGGAAAAGAAAGATTAATAAATCAGGCTCTTAATGTGCTATTACAAAGTGCCAATAGAAGGAGGCGACCCTTCTCCTCCCCCTCCTACCAATCCCAATAGGTATGTTGTCAGCAGCATACTGTTGACCTTTTCTAGCTACACCTGAGGCAACTACCTTTGTTGCTTCACATTATCACCGTGGCCTGGTAATCCATGAAGCAAAAACAGCCCTCTCTCAATTGCCCCACCCTCAGGCATCACCCCATTTATCTTTCCCCATCATTGCCTCCCCCCACCAGCCTTCACCCTAGGTCTCTCACCATTCCTGATGTGCAGTACTGAACACATTGCGTTTCCCCACTCTACCGTGATCAGCTCTCTACAAACAGCTTGAGCCACAAGACTCAAGCTTTTAGATTACTCGTGAGTCTATAGCAGTGCTTCTCAATCTAGTCCTCAAGGAACACCTAGGCCCATCGGGTTTTCAGGATTCCCACAATGAAAATGCACAAGATAGATTTGTATACAGTGAAGGTAATACATGCAAATTAATCTCATGCATATTCACTGTGGAAATCCTGAAAACCCAATGGGCCAAGGTGTGCCCCGAAGACTGGGTTGAGAAGAAGTCTATCCCCTTTCACCTAAATCATATGATCCCTTGCTCCAGAGCTTCCTTTCCATTGAAAGAGGGCCATTACCTGTGTGTTTATACCATGGAGGTATTTAAATGTCTTATCATATCTCCTTTCTCCTGCTTTTTCTCCAAAGTACACATACTGAGGGGGTTTGAAATTTATCTTCATATATATTTTATGACGCACTCTAGACCAACTCCAACTCCATCCTGTTTAAATCCTTTTGAAGGTTCAGTCTGCAGAATTATACACAGCACTCCAAAATGAGCTCTCACTAGAGACATAAAAAAAATGCACTATCATATCCTTTTTCCTGCTAACCATTCTTCTTCCCTACGCACCTTTCTGGCTTTTGCCATCACCTTTTCTACTTGTTTGGCCATTTTAAAATCATCCAATACGATCTCCCACCGGTTCCATTCTTCTTACATGCACTGAAGAACTTCACCCACTATACTATGCTGCTTCCTTCGAGATTTTGTAGCCCAAATGCATGACCTTGTATTTTTTTTTAGCATTAAATCTTAACGGCCAAATTCTCTTCACATCCATGTATATATTTCACATTCTCCTGTCTAAAAACATGTATTTTCTTCTTGCTGAGCCCCTCCACTGTTGATTTTGCTTTGTACTTAGGAACACTGTCCTGCGGTAAGGTGAATTTTATTTCAATTTCCAGATCTATGGCAGTCTGAACAAGCTTTCCTCCAGGATCTGCCTAAATTTTGTACCACCTTTCCTTCAATCTTCACATGCTCTTTCCAATGCTGCAAAATGGTATAACACAATGGTACCACCCTCGTGCTTTACTGGGGGGATGGTACTAGCAGGATATATGTTCAGTTTATTTTACACCATACATATCACTTAGCATTGGGACCAAAAGGTTTCACTTTGGTCTCAGACCTCAAAATAAAAAAAAGCTTTCATGTGCATGCAGTTCTTCCTAAGTGTTTCTTTGCAAATTCCATACAGCACATCATATGACTTTTCTTCAGCAACGGCTTCCTTCTTGCCACACTCCCAAACAGGTCATATTTGCAGCATAATTTTAAAACTGTTCAACAGTCATTATTTTCCACAGACACCTCTGTAGTCCTTTTAAAATCACCTTAGGCCTTACAGTGACCTTCATCAGAGGTTTCCTTAATCTACAACTACTGACGATGGCCAAGGCACAGTCTTGGTGATTCCAAGTTGTTGCCCTTTTATAATGATTGACTATCCCCTTGGGATACTGTCAGTTTCAATTTGAAACTTTGCATAGCTTTCTCTCAGAATTCTTCCAACTACTCCATATCTGGCATGTTTAGAACTTTGCGTCCAATTCATTTCATACAACAGAAACAGTTTATTTCTTCATCCAGGAATACTGAATCAGCTGAAATACTTTGACTGGATACAGGCGGGCTCTGTTTAACATGGAAGAGCAGACTGACCTCATGGTCTTTATCTGCCATCATATTTCTATTTTATAGGCCTTACAGCAATTTTTGGAAAAGGAGCTAATTTGGGCTTGCTATAACAAAGGAGGTGAAGATTCTGCAATCAAGACTGTTTCTTACCTTTAACTTATTTGTTAACTATTACTTTAATTTTTTTTTCACTTTGAAAGTATAGAGCAGGGGTCTCCAACTTGACATGAAGGGACAGATAGGACATTTCAAATCATAAAGAGGGACAGATGAGAGTGGGATCCTCCTAGAGAAGAGTTTGCTGGGAGCTGGTGGGAAAGGAAAGGGGAACCATGTCTTGCCTGTTCAGGATGGAATGTAGAGAGCATGGTTCTCAGGGCCAAGGCATATAACCAAACCCCTATTCTCCACTCCTACCCCCTCCTTTCCCCAACATCTGTCCCTTAGTGGAGTGGGAGGTGGTAGATAGCAGGGTGGGGGAGATGTGGAACACTTTTAGTTATCCACCTCCCCCCTCCAATATAATAATATAAGAAATGCCATACTGGCGGTCAGATCAAGGCCCATCCAGCCCAGTATCCTGTTTCCAACAGTGGCCACTCCAGGTCACAAGTACCCGTCAGGTTTCCAAAAGGTACACAGATTCCATGTTATGTATCCCGGGGTAAGCAATGGAGTTCCCTAGTCTTCTTTAATAATGGTTTATGAACTTTTCCTCCAGGAACTTGTCCAAACCTTTTTAAACCCAGATACATTAACAGCTTTTACTACATCCTTCAGTAAAATTCCAGAGTTTGATTACTCATCAAGTGAAAAAATATTTTCACTATTAGTATTAAATAGGCCACATGGTAGCGTCACTGTGTGTTCTCTCGTCTGGTCACATCAGACGTCTGTCTGAGGATAGTACCTTCCTTCTCCCGGGTGCTGTATTCCTTCCCTCCCTTTCAGGATATGTCCCTGTCCTTCATGGTGGAGGACCTTTAGTCAAACCACTCACTGCATCGGATGGGCATGAGGAGGGCATTGGGAAGCATCAGAGTTACTAATTCCTCCCACTGGTGGCCTTGCATCCAACTGTTTTTAGGTTAAGCTACCATTCTCATCAAGCTATCATTTTGTTTTGGGGGGGGGGGGGGAGCTGCATGCCAGTGGGTGCCAGAACTCACCGCCATTATGGTATGAACATCTTTCTGGGCTTTTCTTGCCTTAGCATGTCTAGAGGACATGTATTGGGCACTTTCCTGGTTTTCCCCGAGTGCTTTGGTAAGTGGTACAGGTTGCTTGTGGAAACTGTTGTGGTTGGTGCCGGTAAGAACATAAGATATGCCATACTGGGTCAGACCAAAGGGTCCATCAAGCCCAGTATCCCGTTTTCAACAACGCCCAATCAGGTCACAGATTCGATGCTACTTCTCCCAGGGGTAAGCAGTGTATTTCCCTAGTCCTCTTTAATAATGGTTTATGGACTTTTCCTCCAGGAACTCGTTCAAACCTCTTTTAAACCTAGCTATGCTAACAGCTTTTACTACATCCTCCAGTAATGAATTCCAGAGTTTGATTATGCGTTGAGTGAAAAAATATTGTCTCCTATTAGTCTTAAATGGGCTACATTGTGGCTTCATTGCATGTCCCCTAGTCTTTCTACATTTTGAAGGAGTAAACCACCAATCTATGTTGACCCATTCTACTTCATTCATTATTTTATAGACCTCTATCATATCTACCCTCAACAGTCTCTTTTCTCTCCTCTTTCCCTTTCCGCTCCCTCTCCCTCTTCCTTATGTTTCCTGTTATTCTTCTCTCTAGCCCCTCTCCTCCACCACACCCGTTCCCCAATCTTGGTGTCCTGACACGGGGGTGCAACTGTGTGCACACACGCGCACACACACACACTAATCCTGCAACTTTCACAGTCAAAAGAACTTGTGTAGATTCCTGGCACTACAATCCGACGGGGACCTATAATAAATACCACAGAGGCCAGCCTGCTCAGTCTGCTGAATGAATCCCCCGAAGCTGAAGTAAGTAAAGGAGGGGGAGAGCGAGAGATAGAGAGTGAATGATTAGAAAGGGGCAGGGGGAACAAAACCAAAACACACTGTTCTGGAACTAGATCTGATTTGAGGACAGGAAAAATCATGGACGACAAGAAAAACAAAAACAAAAAAAAAACCTTTCTGCAGATGCCAAATTAGGCAATTTGAATGGTATCTGTTTAGAAAGCAGAATGTGAAAATTGTCAAAAGGATGTGAAGAATTTTGCAAAACACTATGTGTTTCATTTACTATGAAGATTAAATGTTTAACATACACACTGTATATCTCCATCTGAAAGGAAACATTTTACTATCAGATAAATTTTCTTTCCTTGAATCCTGCTAGACAAGTCCAGACGAGTGGGTTATGCTCCCTTGCTAGCAGGTGGAGGCAGACTTGGGGATCTCTCAATGATGTCATCAGAAGGTGCAACTACTAGTGCAGCATGATACTTCCCAAGCAGTAAGCAAGACTGAAGAACTCTGAGATAAAACTCAAAGACTATTAGAAAAAATAGAAGTCAACAATCAGAACAAGCATTTATCTCTTACCACAGCTGAATCTTCAATGGGCACAAGAACAACAATGCAATATAAAGGCAGCAGGATTTCCCAGCCTGCAGGAAAGTGTTTCAGGATAGATCCCGCACTGGTTTAGCAACATTCAAGGAAAGAAAAAATTATTTGATATGTAAAATTTTCCTTCTTTATAATTATGCTAGACCAGACCAGATGAGCGAGACAATTAGGACCCAGAATGGTAGGAAGACGACGCTCTTGCCAGAACAGCCTTGCCAAAAGGTGCCATCAGCACTTTCTCCCACATGCAACCTGTAGTGCTTCACAAAATGTACTCGGAGGATTAAGTAGCCACTTTAAAGATGTCTGCCAGAGGCGCCAAGGCAAACTCAATCCAGGAAAAAGGTCTGTGACCTAGTGGAATGAGGCCCAACTCTCTCTTGTACCTGCTTCCCAACAAAAAGATATGCTGATCAAATGACCTTCTTGATCCAGTGGAAAATCAAGGACTTAGCCATTGCCTGCCCTTTCATTGGACCACTGACAAGAACAAAAAGATGATCCTTTTCATTGATTAGACCGATTACTTCCACATATCTGAGCAATACACTCTTCACATCAAGCTGCTACCAAATGGAATCTGACCACAGGTCCTCATCCAAAGAGAAGGCAGAATGACAGTCTGATTGAGGTGAAAAGGAGAGAGCACCTCTAGAAAGAAAGATAGCACCGTTTGCAAAGCCATTGAAGCCATCAAGATGACCAAATAGAGTTTGTAGGAGGACAGGGCCTGCAGCTCTGAGATCCATCTGGCAGAAGCAATAGTCACTAGAAATACCACCTTCCAAGGAGTCAAAATCTTTGAAAGATGCCTTATGGAGGTGCTCAAAGGAGTTTTGAGGTAATGTTTCTCTCTCTCAGGCCCTGATGGTTGGGAAAGCAGATATAGGGGTCATTTTGCTTTTCTTACAGGTGGGCTTGGATTAATGATTTCAACACCAGCGAAAAGCTCCACTGGGGAAATTACTGTACTCATGTGAATGCCGAATCTGCTTAATCTCCAAGGCAGCAAAAAACATCAGGATGCACCTTTAAAGGAGAAGCCCTTAATGTCTTAGACAGCATGCCAGAGCCGCTATCTGAACCTTAAGAGATTTCAGAGCCAACCCCTGATCCAAGCCCACCTGTAAGAAAAACAAAACGACACCTATATCTGCTTTCCCAACCAACCATCAGGGCCTGAGAGACAGAAACATTACCTCAAAACTCCTTCAAACCCTCACATAAGCTAAGAAGGTCAAGGCCCTATGGGCCTTAAGTAGAGTATTTACTACTGCTCCAGGGTAGCCCTTCTTGGGCAGCTTACGCCTTTTGAGGATCAGGCCATAAGCGAGCAGGGCCCTCCATAATCAGGGTCCTTTATTAAAATGGTCCCCACAGAGCTCAAACTCAGTGGAGCACTGCACCTGGACTGGTCTAGCAGGATAAGGAAGTTTCCTTTTACATGATTATTCAAATATCTGTGTATCCAACAATCTTTAAGTCAGCATACTTCGGCCACAGTTTTCTAATGAAGTCATAGTCTCATGCCTGTTATGTAACAGTGGAATGTGGTATCACTAGAAAGCATACTATATAGCTGGAAGGGGTTTGAGTAGTTTATTTAAACAAATTACAAAACAGTGTCATTTTCTTCTGAAATATTTTTCAGGTGCTTGATCTGAGGCCTGTATTTACACACATACCCCCTTTGTCTGTGCATATGTTAGCAAAATTCTTGCCCTTCCCCAATTCTGCCCAAGACCACATAAGCATGCCCCACTCACCACCCCCCCCCCCCCGCCTTCCCCAGGCTTTCATGGGAAAAGAGGAAGAAGGGTAAGCACTTGTGAACACAGGCTTAGTCCCCACACTTGCTACATTTTAAGGATCATATTGCTGGAATGGAAGTTCAGAGGGGTGACGAGAGCAGTGTGGCACTGACAGCGTTCAGGGGCAGCTGCCCAAATCCATTACTGATTATTCTTAACTCTAAATATGAATATCTAAAATTTGATTTCACACTAATGTATTATATTCACAGAGCGCCAAAATCACACTACTGGCATGAGATCTCATATGCATTCCTCTGAAGCAACAGCAGCAAAGATAAGAAGTCTGATATTAAAAGTGAGGAAGACAGAGAAAGGTGCTGTAAATCATTTGTATCATACTACTGGGAAGGAGAGAAAATATATAGGAAAATAGGCATAAAACAATTTTGTCTAAATCAGAGGCATTTAACATGCAGCCTACCTGAGATTTAGCAATATATCACACCTTACCTAGTACACATAATTTGAAGAAGTGCAGGGCTATTTGGTGGATATGTATGAAGTCAAAATTTCAGAAGAGATCCACAGATTTTGATGAGTATCAATCATGCTATTGCAGGCTAAAATATTCACTATAGGGCCGATGCAGAAAGACCAATTCGTCCTTTGCGCAAAGATAATGCAACTTATAAGCACAAGTTCCAACAGGTCACATACAGAAGAGAGACTAATGTGCGCATAAACAGCAAAGGAAAAGCAAACGCACACAGTAACACCAAACGTATTTACATTATAGGCAAATAAGCTGTGCGTATTAAAATGGCATGCTAGTATTGTCTGTTCCTGAAACAGAGAAACACATAGAGGATTACGTAACCAAAGTGCCAATATCTCTATGCCTGGGTCTGATGTGGCTTAAACGTGTTGTGCGTGCCCCCAACAGTATTTTGATGACATCGGGGGCTTTCCCCGATGCCTGGATCATCTGATGGAAGTGTCAAACTTCCCCTCAGATGATCCAGGCATCTAGGAAAGCCCCCGATGCCATCAAAATACTGTTGGGCAGCCGGTGCCCCCGACAGAAAGCAAATCCCTGGTGGCCCAATCTCCCCACCTACCTAACTAAAAATAAACCCTGGAGGCCCAGATCCCCCCACCCCTCTCCTGGTGCCTTTACAAAGGAGCGGGAGCATTGCCCATGTACTCCTGAGCAGATGGAAGACTGCCTTATAAGACATTTTCTACGTTCTATGGCAGTCTGACCTCACCTGGTGCATCTCAGGATGCACTGTGGGGGGTCAGGCACCACCATTTTTCAAGATGGCGGCACAGGAGCGCGTGGGCGCGAGGGAGCTGGGAGGGTTTGGGACCACTGGGCCATCAGGTTTTGGGGGGGGGGGGTTGTTTTTTTTAATGGGGGGGGGGATTGGGGCCACGAGGCCACCAGGGATTTGCTTTTTGTCGGGGGCATCCTCCAATGCCTGGATCATCTGAGGGGAAGACCCCAATGCCATCAAAATATTGTCGAGGCACATATGCAAATTAGCCACGTGGTGCCCCTATTTCTCTGAGAGAACATGCCAACATGCGCCAACTTCTGTGCACATGTGTGTTTGGCTTACTCTCCCAGTTTAATGCATGGCTAATTTGCAAACATGCCCCTTTTCTGCATGCCGGCACTGAAGTCGCATGCTATCAGTACAAAGTTGATAGTTCGTGACTTCAGAGCTGGCTTTCTGCATCGACCCCTTAGCTTACATATATATATGGATTTCTGATTATGTGGCCCATTATAAAAAACAACAACAACAAAAAAACAACACATCACACTACCCACAAACATGTAGATTTCTGATCATGCAGCCCATTGTTGAAAATATGTGGATGCCTCTGGTCTAAGCATTCTTTGGCTCAGACCATAGCACTGAGACACAAAAGACTCAGGTTCAAGTCCCCTGTACAGTGGCACTGGTTATGGATCAAATGTGATGCAGAAATAAAGTGATTAATCCAGGGGTAGAAAAGAGTAGGGCTAAGGGATACGGTTTTACTAAGCTAGGCTAACAGCACACACTATAAATAGATCCCACTGAATAACATATGACCTAATTAGAAAAAGCATGTGCTATTAGCCCAGCTTAGTAAACATGCCCCTAAGGGTAGGTTTTGTAAAAGCCATCCTTCCAGCCCTTCTGGCATGGATCCATAAATATGAACATATCATTCAAGTCCCACTGGGGTGGATGAAGAGTTGCAAAAAGGATTTTTTTTGCTACATTACCTTTTCCTACAATCAAACAAACTCACCTAAGAGAGAGATTATTTAAAGCTGGTAAGAAAAAAGCAAACACAATTATCTGATTGGCTGATGGCTTTCCCATCTACAAAGGGGAAATTGCCTATAAAGTAAGAACTGAAACACACTATAGGGTATTTTATATGTAATAAATGTGTACAGAAGATCATACCAGTCAGTAGAAAAATAAAGCTGACCTTACTAATATTACAAAGAATGATCATGGTAAAAAGTGCAAATTCCTCACTTCTATATTGCATCATTTAAAGGTCAAAATTACCATTTTCTAAAATAATATCGCACATATAGATAGGCAAATGCCAACTATTTTCTTGTGAAGGAATGAGCCTGCTCCCCAAGCCAATTAAATTTTAATCTACTTGTTGCAAATTAAATTCACTCTAACACTAAGAAAAATGACAGTTCTAAAAATGTTCTTCAGTTCTAAGTGTATTATGAAATTAACAAGAAAAAGCAACCAGTTCTTTACCTTACACAAAGGACAAATCAGAGCCCTTTCAAATTATAATTGCTGAAAACTGTATTTCTCTTTTGGGGGCGCCTTCCCCGAGTTCCCTGCCATTTCTGTTGAGCATGAAAAAGCCCCCCTCCCCCAATGAATTGTGCATAACAGATAACCATGCTCCCAAGTCAAAACAATGAACAGCAGCGATTATTTGCCTTTTACCACCTTAGTGCACAACTTTTCTAAGTCTTCAAGGTTCTGGGCAGCAGCAGAATGGGATAGTGTTGGCAGCGGAAGATCACATTTCTGTCACAATGGCAACAACACTAAGCTGCACAGAAAAAAGGTATACTTCCAAATCTTGCCAGGAAAACCCAATAGTCACAACAAACAAATCGCAGTATAGTGCTGGAAGATGAGATCCCCAGCTTGGAAGGCACTCAACTGGCTAATGGGGAGGAGCTGAAGACTTTTCAGAGTAAAGCCAGCATTTATGATGTGGTTGGATCAAAGCCCTCAGGACATCTGACTGCTGATATAGCTGTGCATGAAATGAGAGTCAGAAGCTGCAAAGATGTCTTACATATTGGGACATGGAACATACGAAGCATGAACCAAGAGAAGTTGGAGGTGGTCAAGAGTGAAATGGATGGAACGTGTACAACACGATCTGTTGGGTGTCAGCGAACTGAAGTGAACTGGCATCGGGCACTTTGCATCTGATAATCACACAGTCTACTATGCTGGAAATTAAAGACAAAGAAGAAATGGTGTTGCATTTATAATTAAGAAGAAACTTTCAAGAACTGTAATGAAATACAATGCAATCAGTGAACGCTTAATTTCTATTCGCTATCAGGAATGCCTATCAACACAACTATAATTCAAGTATATGCCCCAACAACAGCTGCAGAAAGGGATGAAGTTGATGAGTTCTATGAACAAATACAAGCTGAAATTGCAGAACATGCAAACAGGATATCCTAAAAGTCATGGGTGACTGAAATGCAAAATTTGGCAAAAAAGGCGGCGGCAAAATGGTTGGAAAATATGGGCTTGACAAAAGAAATGAAGCTGGGGAAAGACTTATAGATCATTGGTCTTGCAGAATTCTATTCATTTCAAACACCTTCTTCCAGCAATACAAGCGGTGACTGTACACAGACTTCACCCAATGGATTGTACAAAAATCAAATTGACTACATCTGTGGAAGTCAATGATGGAAAAGCTCTATAGCAAAGGTTCGCAACTCCAGTCCTGGAGGGCCACACACCATTCAGGTTTTCAGGCTGTCCCTAATGAATATGCATGAGATGCATTTGCATGCAATGGGGGGCAGTGCATGCAAATGCATCTCATGCATATTCATTAGGGACGGCCTGAAAACCTGAATGGTGTGTGGCCCTCCAGGACTGGAGTTGGGAACCTCCGCTCTAAAGCATCAACAAAGACAAAACCTGGGGCAGACTGTGGTACAGATCACCAACTACTAGTATGCAAACTCAAGCGAAAGTTGAAAAAGAGCAAGTCACTCATGAATGTTACAAAATATGACTTTGAGAATATACCATCAGGATTTAAAGACTGCCTGCAAAATCTATTTGCTGCTTTAGATACAAATGACAGAGCTCCAGAAGTTATGGGATGACATCAAGAAGGTGAAAAAGCAAAATGGATGACCGAACTCTGAAAAATGCCCAGAAACACAGAGAAGCTAAAGCCAGAGGAGAAAGAAGCAATCACAGAACTCAGAGATTTCCAACGTGCAGCAAGACAAGACAAGACAAGGAGTATTACAATGACGCATGCAAGAAAATAGAAGCAAAAACTATTAGAAGAAGAACAAGATCAGCTTTCCTAAAGCTAAGAGATTTAAAGAAAAAATTCCAGCCTAGAAATGGAATGTTACAAAATGCTGAAGGATCCATGTTGAATGATGCTGAGAAGATCAAGAAAAGGATGGAAAGAATATACAGAGTTATTATATGATAAAGATCAGGTGGATCAACAGCTGTTTCAACCTGTACCTTATGATCCGAAACCATTGGTGATGAA
The DNA here is from genome assembly GCA_033557465.1 of Ichthyophis bannanicus. Lineage (NCBI taxonomy): Eukaryota > Metazoa > Chordata > Amphibia > Gymnophiona > Ichthyophiidae > Ichthyophis > Ichthyophis bannanicus. The sequence continues at coordinate 444,096,597 of CM066035.1, read as the reverse complement.
AGAAGAAGTAGAAGCTGCATTGAAAGCCTTATGGTTTTATGGTTTAGGCACTTGATATACTATCCTTTACTGTGTGTATCAGAGCGGTTTACAGATATATTCTAACAGGCGCTTTTTACTCCCTCATCCCTGAAGGGCTCACAATCTAAGCATACCTGAGGCAATGGAGGATTAAATGGCTTGCCCAAAGCCACAAGGAGTGGCCATGGGACTAGAGATCTCAGTCCCTCCTGCCTTAGGTAACATGTCCCAACCACTGAGCCACTCTCCTCCCTTATCAAAGAACAAAGCACAGGCATTGATGGCATTCTCATAGAAGTATTACAGCAGTCTGATCCAGCTGTTACCATATTTACAAGCCTCTGCCAGGAAATTTGGAAGAAAACATCATGGCCAGTTGACTGGAAAGATCTGCATTTATAACAATACTAAAGAAAGGTGATCCAACTGACTGTGGAAATTATCGCACCATCTCTCTGATCCCACATGTCCGCAAGATTCTACTGAAGATTATTCAGCAGAGACTACAACCATACCTGGAATGAGAACTACCTGAAGTGCAAGCAGGGTTCAGCAGGGGGCGAGGAATGAGAGACATCATCGCATGTATCAGATGGATCCTTGAAAAGACTAAAGAATATCAAAAGGATATCTATATGTGTTTTATTGACTACAGCTAGGCTTTTGGCTGTGTAAACCATGAGAAATTCTGGGCCACATTAAGAAGCATGGGTATTATCAGAACACCTGATCCTTCTCTTGCACAACCTTTACATTGATCACGGAGGAACAGTTTGAACGGAACAAGGTGAAACAGAATGGTTTAAAATCAACAAAAGTGTACGACAAGACTGCATACTTTCCCCCTACCTGTTTAATTTATATGCAGAACAAATCATCAGAGAAGCAGGACTGTATGAAGACAATAGATGTGAAGATTGTTGGTGGAAGACTCATCAATATTCACTATGCTGATGATACCACATTACTGGCTGAAAGTGAAGACTATCTGAAACATTTGCTTCTCAAAATCAAGGAACAGTCTTAAAATGGGCCTGCATCTTAGGGGTATGTTTACTAAACAGTGCTGCGACATTATCGTGCGATAATGGCATATTACCGTGCAAGAACGTCACTTATCGAGCGATAATGTCTCCGCCGGCATTAAGGCGCATAGAGGGTGGAGTAAGGCTCCCCAGAGGGCAGAGATAAGGGGTCAATGGGCGGAGAGTGGGCAGGGAGAGGCTCCATGCACACTAACCTCGTGAAATGAAGGTCTGAACATTAGCGCCAGTGAAAACCCCGCGCTAGAGGCACATTTGCAGAGGAGAGAGATCATTTCATTCAGCAATGTGCAGCAAAGGCAGGGAAACCAAGAAAAGTGATAGTAGTGATACATGTGCAGCAACATCATAGTGCCCAGGTACGAGAGGGCACTATGGTGAGACTGCAAATGGGGTACAGGGGGCTGCAGGCGGGACATGCAGTGGGGCAGCTGGGGCACAGGGTGGACTAGGCAGATGCCTAGGTGACACATAGGAATGTAGAAGCGGAAAACCAGCAAGACAGCAACTGACCAAGGGCAAACATGTCCATGAGTGTGTATCCCACAGTGTCCCAGGGGACAGTACCCAGCAAGTACCCCAAAGGGCACATAACACTGGCAGGTGGTGCCGGGGAGGGGGGAGCGTGGATGTCTATGCAGGCACCCCTACCCCATATTACACACCATAGGCAGCTGCCTACCGGCACACTGGATAGCCTGGGACTGCGCACCACCAGCACCACCGGCACAAGGGCATGTCAGCATGGTGGTGAAAGGGGCAGTGGCATCTGCCCACAGTGGACCATGGCCAAGCCCCGTTTAGGTGGGTGCCGTGCACTGCAACAGACAAGGTCTGTCTGACGAACAGTCATGGTATCCCCCAGGGAATGATTTGCCTCTGTGGCAACAATTTGGTGCAGTACACACAGCCATGTGTTCAGGGGCAGAAGGTCACAGGTTCAAGTCCAAGCTGTGGCTCCTGCAAACCAAGTCCCTATATTTTACCCAGTACTAAACCGTGGTAATAAAGACGGAACCTTTATTGCAGATAAAATAAACATGCCATAAACACCTATATTTTACCCTACAGAGCACAGACACCATAAACATGTGCAATCCCTAGAGCAGAGTTTCCCCAACTGCAGTACTGGAGGGCCAAACACCATTCAGGTTTCATGCTGTCCCTAATAAATATGCCTGTGCTGCATTTGTATGCACCGCCCCCATTGTATGCAAATGTAACCATGCATATTCATTAGGGACAGCATGAAAACCTGAACCGTGTTTTGCCCACCAGGACCGGAGTTGGGAACCTCTGCCCTAGAGCAGCGGCCAACAGGGGCACAAACACCCACAGGTTCCACTATCCAAAGCCTCAAGTCAGGCTGTTGGGCCCTGCGTGGAACAGCATCTCCCAATACTAGCACCTGCATATCTTAGCAATGCCGTCCTAAACTTGGGAACATGTTCCACATATATCAAAAGGTTGCTATGATTAATGGCAGATAACAAATCCTAAGTTAAACACAATTTGTTGAAAGAGATACATCATAGCAACCTTTCTGATATCTGTGGAGTGTGTTTCAGTTTTTCTTTGACAGTGTTTACCACCCCGGGGAGTGACCCCAACAGTATTGCGTACCATAGCAATGCCTGCACTGTGCCCAGGACTGGTGTGGTGGCCAGGGCTGCCAAAAACCTCTATATCTGCACAATGCTGGCATAGGTGTGGGAGTGTGTGTATGTCTATCCAGTGTTTTGTGGCTGCCTACACCTTACTGAGCCCACACTGCTTGCACTGTCTCCAGTGTTAGCCTGCCAATGTGCATAATGAGGAGCAAGGTACTGTGGGTATGGCCTGGGCAGGATGCATCTGCACAGGGCATAGGGCAATGGCTGGGACATAGAGTGCCTGACCACCTGCACAGACAGGGTGGCCACAGCATGTCATGCTGGGAGGTCACTCTCACCCTGACTGAACAGTGACCATGGCATGGTTAGGTTTCCCCATAGTGCTATACAGTATTTCTCTCAAGTGATATCTATGAGTTCCCTTTTCTGGGGCCCAATCACTGACATACTTGCTTGGTGTGTGTGCTCACATGCCATTTTTGGGTGTACACAGTTCCTCCAGGAACATGCACTATGTACTAGCTAGCAGACTGTCTGCAGTTAGCATGTGCATGGCTGGAACACCTTGCAGGGTGCAGCAAGTGGAGACTGACTGTGCCCTCTGCTGGTGAATGTCAGATAGTGGAGGGGGGCAGCTGAGCCTTTCCTGCCAGTGCCTTATGAGATGCGTACAGATCTACATTGACTGCCCTGTAGGGTGCCTATTCCCCAGCAGGACTGGGGTTGATGGTCCCCTCTACTGCCACCATTGCAGAGATGTAGAATGTGGATCTGTTGGTGGGAGATCCTGTCCCCCACCCTAACCCACAGAGGGCGGGTTGGGTGGTGCTACATAATCCGCTTTTGGGTCCAACCACCACCCTTCTAACATATGACCATGACAACCACACAGGATATGCACTATTCTGGGTGCATCATAGTCCACAAGGCCTAGACGTGACTGGGAAATACAGATGGACACAGGTGTATTCTAGGAGCGTCTGCAAGGACTACCTATCACACACTGGCACTGATGGGGACCTGCAACACAGCCTATCTCAACCAAGCCAGGTACTGCGGACCTGGTGCTGGGTGCCCCACCTCACCCTCAGGGTGAGCACAATGTCACGGTCTGTAGCTACTCTGTGCCTGTAACACACACGGTCATTTCCCCCTACCAGGCCGGGGTGCTATAAAGGCGCATACCCCATCTTCTGAGCAGCTGTAGGCTGCTGATCTGCATGTGCAGTGCAGCATGGGTACGGGTGGGTTTACCCTATCCTAGTAACCACAGCAGACTGTGTGGTGACCTGCAGTCTTTCTGTAGCCAGCCAGCGGTGTGTTAGATGCTATAGAGATGTAGCCCACTGGTTACTTCAATGACTGCGAAGGCAGAGGTCATGGGTTTGATCCCACAGTGGTGTTATTTAATAAGGCTGTCTGAGGTTTGTCCTTTTCATTTAAATCAGTGCTGCCAGCAAAAACACCCTCACAGTGCCGTAGCCTAAGGAGCCTCATAAGGCGCCCTATAGGGCACATTATAAGGTGCCATGGCGGACAGTGCACTTTATAATGTGCACTGACTACCAGTCACTCATACCAACCCACTTCGAACTGCCTTAAATACCACAGCAAGGATTATCTGGAAAGCAAAAAAACAAGACCGCATCACCCCAGTCCTGAGGGAGCTACACATACTCCCCCTCGAAGCAAGAATCAAATACAAATCTGCCCTACTTACTCACAAAGCTCTCTACCAAACTCAGACTTCCCAGCTCCGCACACTACTGCCCCGACCAGCCCACAACAGAACAACCAGACAAACCACCAACAACTCCCTCACCATCTCCCATAAACGAACCAAATACAATCAACGGACCTGCAACAGAGCCTTCAAACTGTATGCACCATCCCTCTGGAACTCTCTACCAAGTCACATCAGAAGCAACGGAGATCCCTTATCATTCAGGAAACAACTAAAAACCGTCCTATTCCAGGAATACCTCGGACCAGAAACAAGCACCCACCACTGACTACCTCCCAACCCCCCCAATTCATCCCCCTAAACATATGTTCTAAGAGACTGTAATACAATGTCTATGTCCCAATTATTTGTTGAAATCATTAATGTTGGCCACCTGGTGATGGCCCCAACCCCATAATTTGTTTTTTGTCCAACCCCCCCCCCCCCCCCTTTTAATGTTACACCGCTTTGACCTGGTGAAGAGCGGGATATAAATACAGTTAAATAAAATAAATAAAATAATGTGCCCTATGGAGTGCCTTATAGGACGCCTTATGCTGCACCTTAGCTTACGGCACTGTGAGGGTGTTTTTGCTGGCAGCACCGATTTAAATTAAAAAAGGAAATGCCTCAGACAGCCTTCTTACATAACACCACTGCGGGATCCAACCCATGACCTCTGCCTCCACAGTCATTGCAGTAACCAGTGGGCTACATCTTTATACCTTCTAACACTGCGCTGGCATGAACTTAGGGTTAACGCGCGTTAACGTGCCACGATGCCCACTATCGCACAATACAGTTTCCTTGCAACCTTACCTCCAGACCGCCCACTACCTTATATAGCATTCTGCACATTAACGCTGCAACTAGCGCCGGTAACATTAAGACGGTTTAGTAAACATACCCCTTAATGTAAAGATGACAAAGATCCTGACAACTGGAAAAATCAAAAAGTCCATCATTGATGGAGAAGAAATTGAAATAGTGGACAACTTTAAACCTACTTGGATCAACTAACAAAAACAAATATATATATATATATATATATATATATATATATATATATATATTATACACACATCAGACGACGCATTGCTCTTGGCAGAATTACTATGAAGGAACAAGACAAGATTCTCAAGAGCTGGGATGTCTCTCTCCATACAAAGATTAGACTTTTCAAGCCATGGTATTTTCAATAACCTCATATGGATACGAAAGTGGACAATGAAAAAATAGATAGGAAGAAAATTGATGCCTTTGAATTATGGTGCTGAAGACGAATACTGTATCTCATGGACTGCCCGAAGAACAAACCAGTCAATACTAGAGGAGATCAAACCTAAAGCTTTCTTTAGAAGCTCAGATGACAAGAGACTTTAACTTTCATACTTTGGACACATCATGCGAAGAGAGAGATCATTAGAGAAAAACATCATGCTTGGCAAGCAAAAGAGGAAGGCCAGCAATGAGAAGGATCAACAGAATAACAGCAGCTACCGGTGCCAGTCTTCAACAATGAGCTGCCCGACTGAAGACCAAGCACAGTTTAGGACAACTATCCAGAGGGCCGCCAGGAGTCGACACGGACTTGACGGCACTTAACAACAACAACAACAACGTTTCTTGCTTTCGGGGGGTTTCAGCTACCAGGCACAATGACACTACCAGATTCTGGTCATGCTTGGCACATATATGGACGATAGTAGTAGGAAGAGACTGGAAGGACCAGGTTAAAAAAAATAAGAGGCAGGAGTGTTGAACTGGTGCTGGGCTGCTAGAAAAGCTTATAAGATTTATAAATCAGAGTGGAAGAATCTCAACTGGGCAAGCTCGATGGGCCAAATTCGTTCTCTTTCCGCCGTCATTTAGTATGTTAGCAGGCGTATGTAGAATGATATCACTTGCGCCGGAAAACAGCATATTTAGAAAGAAACTGAAAACCTCGTAAGTCCATTTAAACTTCTAACCACGCTTTAGCGAGAACAGTAGGAACGTGAAACGTCAACTGGACAAAGTAGTAACAAACCCTGCAGCAGTGGCAGGACAGTGCCAGAACCATTACTCCTTAGCTTGAAAGAAACCCTTTAAAATAATGAGCGCCCCCTCCCCAACACTCTCCCCCATGATAATCACGGCGAGGGGACACGGGAGGGGGGTAGTGTCTGAGGAGCAGGCTCTCCTCGGGTCTGGACTTTTATTCAACGCAGAGACACTGGCAGGCCTGCAAGGAACCCCAGCCCTGGAACCCCCCTTCTTGGCGCTTCTTTCTTAGAGAGACAGCTTCATATGGAGAAGATAGACGGAAGGAACAAGAGAAAAGGGAAAAGCAATATTACAATAAAGAACAATAAGTAACCACTCTCCTTCAGCTCCCATCAGCAAAACCCCGCAGCCGGGAGATGAACAGTATCCCCTCACCTTATACACATCCCCATAGGTGCCGCTACCGATCCTCTGGATGAGCTCGAAGTCCTCCTGCGGGTTGCGGCGCGATAAATCGAAGCTAGTAGTGTTCATGGCGCCGGTGGAGCGGCAGCGGGGGGGCCCCCGCCCCCCAGCAACAACTCCGTCCTTCCCCGACACCCAGCTCAAAACAATTCACGGAAAGGCAAGTGCATAACCAAACAATTCACAAAAGAAAGAAGGGCCACGAACGCAGAGCAGCCGGCTCATCTGGTGCACACGGAACATCTATATGATACACTAAAATCTCTGCCCGACTGCGCGAAAGTCCAACATGGCTGCTGCAGTCGGTAGTGCGCAGGCGCGGGAGTCGGCCGCGTGGGGGCCCGTCAATGTACTAGCGCGCAGCTCTTGCTAGATCCTCTTGTAACCTCCTGTGTAGACACGCGTGCATTTGCCTCTTTTTTTGTTTCTTTGGTAGGAGTCGGACCTGTCTGTTGGGTGTGTATACGGTATATTTATCTCGTACGGTGGAGTAGCTTAGTGGTTAGAGGCAGCATTGACTTGGTAACCAAAAGACCAGGGTTCTTCTGTTCTTACTAGTAGTCCTTATGGCTTTGAGCAAGTTTTTTAAACACTCCTTTGCTTGGGAAGAATCTACTTCCGGTCACACTGCCAAGAAAACCTGTGAGCTGCAGTGCTGGGTCGCCAGGAGTCAGTACTTACTCGAAGGCACACTTACATTTGCATATATCTATATCAAACAGGCTTACCCCAGTCTTCGTTTCAAACTCCTCCCGACTTTAGCCGTGGAGATAGAAGGTCTAAGTTTTCTAAATTTTACCTTCAGTATTAATGCGAGAAATGAAACTAGAAGAAGCAGATCTTCTACTGAAGAAAAAGCGAACAAAGGATTGACTAATCTTGGGCAATTACAAATAAGGAAGCTGAATTAAAAGCACTAGCAACTGTATTACTTTTAATTGGGCTCCAGTTTATGTTAACATTGCATCAGAGTTAAGACCATAATGAGGAAGGTAATTTTATAAACCTTTTTTTGCATGTCAAAAGTCTCTTATAAAATTAGGTCATGCCTAAAAGTACCATAGGGTTCAAGTAACATGGCCAGCTTAAGGAGGGAGCCAGTGAGGCACTGTCTCAGGATGTCCAAGTTTAAGGGTTCCAAAAGCCCTCCTCACTGACTTTATCTTTTGCCCTATCTTTGCTCACCAGGCTCTCTGCACCTTCTGTTCTACTGGAAAGTTTAAAACGCGAGAACAGGTGCCAGATGCTTACTGTTTCTCACAGTCTTCCTATTCCACATACCTCCATTTTTCACTTATTTTCTGCCCCCCCCCCCCACCCTTTCCACCATATGTAATCATCCCTTCTCTGCCCTCTCCCTTTTCTTCTTTGCTACCCTCTATCCAGGCTCCAATTTCCACCCTTTTACATTTTCTTCAAAGACCTGTGCCCTTCCTTTATCTTTCACCCTGTTCATAGTCTTTTATCCTGTTTCTCAAGTCTTAAACTCTCATGAGCAGGACTGTTGCAAATCAGAAATGAACCCTATGCAACTTGAATACCTGGCTACCCCCTCAGCTGCACGCAGGTACTCTTCCATTCAGCTCCCCTTCCATTCTTACCCCTTGCTATGGCACCAACTGAGCTGGATGAAGTTGCAGAGAGTGGTGGGGGCTAAAGCAGCAAGCTTCTGTCGCTATTCTCCAAATATTCATGTGTAATCGGATTGGGGGTTGCATATATTAATGATAGGAGTAGGGAAGCTGAGACTGATTGGGAGAAAGGGGGCTGATGCTTGGTACTAGGAAGGGGAAATGATGCAGATGTTGGGGTCTAAGAAGAGAGCTTATGCTGATTCTGAGAGAGATGCTGATGCTGGGAAGGTTGACGTGGATACCGGGGATTGAAAGGTGGGCTCGTGCTGGAAGAAGGGGAGCCAATGCTGAGGACTGGAAGAAGGGAGAGAAAAGGTAAAGAAAATGAATACTGGAAAAAGAAGTTGAGGGGCAGATGCTGAAGGGGGGGGGAGGAAAGACAGTATGGAGGAGCAACAGGAGCAAAGGATGCTTGGGAAAGGGAAAAAGGCAGCATGAGGGAGTGGCAGTGGCACTGAATGATGGGAAGGGGGAGAAAGTGGGGGACATGGTGATGGGCTGGGACTCTAAGATGGGGTGGGAGACCAGAGGAAGATAGACTGTTAAGGTTAAGTACTGGAAGTGTAAGTGGAGACTTGGGACTTAAGTAAGATTGTGAGTGAGGACTTGGAGATTTGATAGGGTAGAAGATTGGTGACTTAAGGATTAGGTAGGGAATAGTGGAGACTAAAATAGTGATCAGGCATTGAGAGCAATAGTGACTAGAAGACTGAGTGAGGGTTTCAGTAAGACTATGAAGACAACCTACTACTACTAATCATTTTTAAAATGCTACAAGGAGTACGCAGCACTGTACAAACATAGATAGAGACGGTCCCTGTTCTGAGAGCTTACAATCTAATTAAGACAGACAAGACAAAGGATAAGAATAAGGGAAAAAGGAGGCTAAGGAGACAAGGAAAAAGGGGGTCAGGATCCAAAAGCAGCTTCAAAGAGGTGAGCCTTTAACGTGGATTTGAAAAGGGACAGAGATGAAGCCTGACATACAGACTCAGGGAGTTTGTTCCAGGCATAAGGAGCAGCAAGGTGAAAGGACCGAAGTTTGGAGTTGGCAGTGGAAGAAAAGAGCAAAGAGAGAAGCAAGCCAGAAGAAGAGCAGAGTTCACAAGGAGGGGTGCAAGGAGAGAGGAAAAGTAGAAAGGAGCAGAAGAATGAATGCACTTATAGGTCAGAAGGAGAAGCTTGAATTGGATACAGAAACGGAAGGGAAGCCAATGAAGTGATTTGAGAAGAAGGGTTATATGAGAATATCAAGGCTGGTGAAAAATTAGTCGCACAGCAGAGTTCTGAACAGTGGAGTGGAGGAGTGGCCTAGTGGTTGGGGCAAGGTACTTCAGGCCGGAAGGTCGGGGGTTCAAATCCCACTAGAGGACAGCAACCTTGGGCCGGAAGGTCGGGGGTTTCTAGTCCCACAGGTGCTCCTTGTGGTCTTGGGCAAGCCACTTAACCCTCCATAGCCCATGTTCCCTGTAAAATAGTTATCTCCAAGTTATAATGCCCTGTTCAATGTAATTTCAGTTTGTTCAATGTAAACCGCACTGATGCAGAATAGCGCGGTATATAAGAGAATGTAAATAAATAAATAAATACAATTGAAGGGGGGAAAGATGGCTAAGAGGGAGACCAGCAGAGGAAGGTTGCAATAGTCAAGACAGAAAGTAATTAGAGAGTGGACAAGTGTTTTAGTAGTGTGTTCAAAAAGGAAGGGCGAATTTTGTTAATGTTATAGAGAAAAAAACAACAGGTTTTAGCTATCTGTTGGATATGTGAGGAGAAGGAAAGGGAGGAGTCAAAGATGACCACAAGGTTGCGGGCTTAGGAAGTAGGAGTGTTATCCACAGAGATAAAGGAGAAGGGGGGGAGGAAGGTTTAGGGGAAAAATAAGAAGTTCAGTTTTGGCCATGTTTAATTTCAAATGGTGATGAGACATCCAGGTGACAATGTCAGTCAGGCAGGCAAAAATGTGAGACTGGAGTGTCAAAAAGATATCAGGTGTAGAAAGATAGATCTGAAAATCATCAGCATAATAGTGATACTGAAATCCATGGGAGGAGATGAGAGCACCAAAGGACTGGATGTAGAAAGAGAAAAGAGGAGGGATCAGAACAGATCCCTGGGGCACACCAACTGAGAGAGGGATAGCAGTAGAGGAGGGACCACCAGAACAAACACTGAAAGAGTGATGGGAGCAATAAGAAGAGAACCAGGACAGGGCAGACTCCCTAAAACCAAGAGAGGACATGTGTCAAGGAGAAGGTGGTGGTCAACAGTGTCAAAAGCAGCAGAAAGGTCAAGAAGGATGAGGACAGAATAAAGGCCTTTGGATTTAGCCAAGAATAAGTCACTGGAGACTTTGGCAAGTGCCATCTCAGTATAATAAAAGGGACGAAAACCAGATTGCAGTGGATTCAACAAGGCTTGAGAGGAAAGAAATTCAAGACAACGGAGGACTGCATGCTCATAAAGTTTAGAAATGAAGGGAAGAAGGGAGATGGATCGATAATTAGAAGGATAACTAGGGTCAAGAGAAGGTTTCTTAAGGAGAGGTGTGACCACAGCATGGTTGAAGGGACCATGGCAGTGGAGAGCAAGAGATTGAGACTATGTGAGATGGAAAGGATGATAGAGGAGGAAATGGAACTAAGATAGGATCAGAATAGCAAGTAGTAAGTTTAGAGGAGGAAAATAGATGAGAGGTTTCCTCATCAGAGATCTTAGAGAAGGAAAAAAGGGTAATAGATATTAAGGGGAAAAGTTGGTATTGAGGTGGGGAAAAAAGGGGATGAAGTTGATTTAGTGGGAAATTGGAGAGTGTCTTGTGGATTTTGTCATGGAAATAGCTAAGGTTTGGCCTGCTAATTAGATAAACCCTTTTGAATATCAGGCCCAATAATTATTAGTTTTACTTGTGGGTTATTTGTTAGAGTACAGATGGGTTCGGTGCGAGGAAGAGGGTCTGAGTTGTACCCACATGTGGTTTAATGTACACTGTCATGTTTTCATGTTTATATATGCATATTCTGTTTGGAAAAACTCAATATAAAGTTAAAGTAAAATTATAAAAAGGTTACAGATGTGTTCCCAGACTAACAGAGAAGACAGGATCCGAAAGCACAATGCTGCCAATTTTCTCAGCTCCCTCCCTTCTTCTGCAAGCATGTTTCTTGTTTCAAGGCAGAAGCATGTGGGTAAAAGAAGGAAGGAGCATGAGGACTGGCAGCACATTCTCTGAGGCCCCATAACTGGTGCTTCTGGCTTTGCAGGAAAGCAAAAGGAACGAATATGGAGGAGGACGAGAAGAAGAAAGATGAAAAGGAAGCAAGTGGGGAAAGTATGTGTCAATTTTAAGGGTAGATGTTTATTTTTCCAAACTTTGCAAATTACTAGTGACCAAATTATGCAGTTTTGCATGCTGAATCTAAAGCTATCTTCAGGAACTGCTTACAGTGAGTCTTACCTGCATCAAATCACAGTTGAAATATGTGGAAATTAAGTAATATTTATTTGAACATACATATAGTCTGAACAACACCTGTAGCTACATAATTGTCTTTAAAATGTCATTTATGCAGTTATTTTAATGCTATTTAGCAGAATCCAGCAAAGAAGCCATATATTTTTTGCTTCTGTTTCAGCTCATGAGCTCCCTGCTGACCATCTGATCCCTAATATAATGTTCCCTCCTCTCCTGATTGTACACATGATCAGCGGCTTCATTTGTAATTTTTACACACCTTTCTATGGACTGGGTGTGTGATTGCCAGTCTGGAATCACCATGGGCTTGCTCAGAAATGCCTTGATCTCTGCTGTTGTCATAGTACAGGTAAAAGGAGGCTCAGGGAATCCCGAGCTCCAATCAAGTAATTGGGAGAGTGGAGTTGCCTCAGTGTTGATTTATGGTGTTTTCCTGGGTCTCACGCTGCTTTCTCCAACCTGATTCTTCTCATCTCTTTTATCTCTGATCTTCAATATCTTCTCCACTGCATCTCCTCTCTCCTGTTCCTCTTCACTGTACAACATAGCTTGCAGAACAGACTCGCTGTAACCATACCAAGCTGACCTTCTCACTGTAGGTATGACTATCTTCCTTACCTCTTCAAGCTGTTCTTTCAACAGTTGCAGCTGAAAAAAAGAGATACCTGGGACCTTGTATTTATTTTTATATTGAACCAGTTCACCATGTAAACCCCAACATAGAAATAAGTAAGATAAAATGATGATTGAGGCACAAAAGATATTAATATTCAATGCAAATATGTACAGTAAAAACTGTTATCAGAGCACTTAAACATATTTATGTATTTTTGCATAATTTCCTAGAAATTACAGGTAGGTAAATAACATTACACAAAATTTAAAGCTGGTTGTTGATTCGCCACATGAAATTGTATCATTTTTTTCACTAGTGCTTTTTAAAATTGACATCTCCAAAACTGACACACCCTAATGCAGAGTATAGCTCATCAAATTCTTTCCAACCCCCCTTCTTGTGAGATGCATTCTCATGGGTCTGTTTTGTATCTGCATTGTCTGTGAATCTGTCCTTTTGTCTGTATTTTGCAAATGTGGTATGAGTGTCTCTGTTTTGTATGTTTGTTTTGTGTATGTATGTGTGTCTATGCATGCGTGTTGGTATGTATGTGCATGGGTATGTTGGTATATTTGTGTGTTTGTGTATATCTATATCTGTGGTGGCTTTCTGCATCTCTGATTGGGAGAGTTGATGAAAAGGGAGGGCAATTTGAAAGGTGCAATAAGGGAAGTGGAATTGCAATGGGCTAAACTAAAGGAGGCAATAAAAGCGACAACAGATACATATGTAAGGAAATTAAATAAAAACAAGAGGAAAAGGAAACCTATTTGGTTCTCCAAAGAAGTGGCTGCACAAATAAAGGTAAAAAAACACAGCTTTCACAAAATTCAGAAGTTCACAAACGGAGGAACACAGAAAAGAATACAGGATAAAACTAAAAGAGACAAAAAGAGAAATAAGGATAAAAAAAAATCAAAGGCAGAAGAAAAGATGGCAAAAGATGTGAAGTGTGGCGACAACTTTTTTCAGGTATATTCGGGAGAGGAGGAAAATCAGAGGTGGAATTGCAAGACTTGAAAGTGACATTGAAAAAGCGAACATGCTAAACAAATACTTCTGCTCTGTTTTTACTAAAGAAAATCCTGGAGAAGGACCACCTGTGATTGACAAATATACAATTGAGAATGGAGTAGATACCACACCATTCACAGAAGATGATGTGTTAGAACAGCTTGCAAAACTGAAGGTGGACAAGACCATGAGACCAGATGGGATACACCCCAGAATACTGAAAGAGCTCAGAGAGGTTCTTGCAGGTCCATTAAAGGATGTTTTTAATAGATCCTTGTAAACGGGAGAAGTTCCACAGGACTGGAGAAGGGCTGATGTGCATTGCTTCACAAAAGTGGTAATAGGGAAGAGTTGACAAAGTACAGGCCAGTAAGCCTTATTGCGGTAGCAGGAAAAGTAATGGAGGTGCTCCTGAACGAGCGAATAATGGACTTTCTCAAAACCAACAGGTTGCCTGACTCAAGACAACATGGTTTTACCAAAGGAGGATCTTGCCAAACAAATTTGATTGAGTTCTTTGACTGGGTGACCAGAGAACTAGATCAAGGGCATGCAGTGGATGTGATCTACCTAGATTTCAGCAAAGCCTTTGATACTGTTCCTCATAAGAGGCTTATCAATAAACTTAACGGCTTGGGGATGGGTCCCAAGGTGGTGAACTGGATTAGAAATTGGTTGACTGACAGACAACAGAAGATGATGATAAACGGTACTTACGCGGATGAAAGGAAGGTGATTAGCGGTGTGCCCCAGGGTTCAGTCCTGGGGCCGGTAGTACTCAATGTATTTGTGAGTGATATTGCTGAAGGACTGAATGGAAAAGTCTGTCTTTTTGCAGATGACATGAAAATTTGCAACAGCGTGGACTCCCTTGAGGGAGTGGAGAACATGAGGAAAGGTCTACAAAAGCTGGAAGAATGGTCTAATGCTTGGCAGTTAAGATTTAATGTGAAGACGTGCAGCGTCATGCGCTTGGGAAGCAGAAATCCAAAGGAATTGTATGTGATAGGAGGTGAGAGGCTGGGGTGCAAGGACCAGGAGAAGGACCTTAGAGTGATTGTTTCTGAGGATCTCAAGGTAGCGAAACAGTGTGACAAGGCGGCGGCAAAAGCCAGAAGGATGCTAGGTTGCATACAAAGAGGAATTACCAGCAGAAAGGAAGAGGTAATAATGCCACTGTACAAGTCACTGGTGAGGCCTCACTTGGAATATTGTGTTCAATTTTGGAGACCGTATCTAGCAAAGGATATAAAAAGACTGGAAAGGGTTCAGAGGAAGGCGACCAAAATGATTTGGAATCTGCGTCAGGAGATGTATGAGAAGAGACTTGAAGACCTAAATATGTGTACACTGGAGGAAAGGAGGGACAGGGGAGATATGATTCATACGGGGAAATTGTAAAACTAGAGGGCATAACATGAAGCTGCAAGGGGGTAAACTGAGAGGCAAGTCAGGAAATACATTTTCACTGACAGGGTGGTGGATGCTTGGAATGCCCTCCCGATGGAAGTGGTGGGGGCAAAGATAGTGACAGAATTCAAAATAGCATGGGACAAACACTGTGGATCCCTTTATAGCAACAGGATAAAATAAAAATAAACATAACTATTTCAACAAATAGGGGTGACCTACACGGAGCGGTTGGTACACCCTTAAACAAAGACATGGGGAGGGGTGACATGCACAGAGCGGCAGGTGCACCTGCTCTTGCCGCCTTGCTGGGCAGACTAGATGGATCATACTGGTCTTTATCTGCCGTCATATACTATGTTATGTTATATTATGTTACTATGCAATTCCTTAATCACTATCTTATAGTGAATCAGTGTATGTATGCTACAGCTCTCAGCTGTTGGAACTAGTTCTCCCATAGAAATGTATTGGGGTATTTTTTGGGGGGAGGGGGCGGAGTAATTTCTCTTCAGCATCCCTTACCACATGCAGAAACCTCACTTGTACAGCACATGAAATGCCTCCAGCTCATCTCCTCCCTTCCTATGGCTAGAGCAGCTTTCCAATGCTCTGTCTACAGAACCTTCCCATTGGCAGAACCACACCTAGTCTCTTCTGCCATTTACTCTGGAAGCAGGCAGGGCAGGCTCATTCACACAAGGGGGAGGATTAAATATTTGTAGATAGAGGTTTTAAACTCAGAAAAAATGTCCAGATATGTTGGTCATCCTTCTAGACATTAATGCAAAATTCTGTTGAATCTTGAAAAAAAGCCAGTTGTAATTTAGTAGCTATCTGTTGGATATGTGAGGAGAAGGAAAATGAGGAGTCAAAGATGACCCCAAGGTTGCAGGCTTAGGAAGTAGGAGTGTTATCCACAGAGATAAAGGAGGAAGGGGGGGAGGAAGGTTTAAGGGGAAAATAAGAAGTTCAGTTTTGGCCGTGTTGAATTTGCGCTAGAAAGGATATGCTGGGAGGGACTGCAACTGGAGGAGGGCTGATACTGGGGGTCAAGGACTGGAAAAGGGCTGATGCTCGGGGATGGAGGGACTGTAGGGGAGCTGATACTGGGAGGGACTGGAACTGGAGGAGGACTGATCCTGGGGGGCTAGGACTGGAACTGAGCTGATGCTGGGGATGGGAAGAATGGGATGGAAGGGAGTGGATGCTGGGAGGGGCTGGAACTAGAAGGGAGCTCATTCTGGGGGAGGATTTCAAGACGGTAGGGCTGGGGAGAGAAAAAAACTGGGGGAGTGAGGATGGAGAGGAGAACAGATATTTTGTGTGGGAGGGAAGAAAGTTTATACAGAGGGAAGAGTTGAAAGAGAGAGGCATAAGAATGAATGCTGGGGTAAGGAGAAAGGAAGCGTTAATAAATATCGGAGGAGGTAACTGGTGGGTGTACAGAAGAGATGTAGGAGGCAGTACTGGGGACAAGGAGATGGGGGAGAGCAGGGACTGGGACTTAGGTGGAGACTTTAAAATTGTGTGGGAAAAAAGAAGACAGAATCTAAGGTTGGCTGGGTATTAGGAGAGTAAGTGGGGACTCCTGGTGGCCCCAGGAGCTGGCACAACTCACTGCATGCAGCTCCAGCATCGTGCAGCTTCATCTTTCTTTCTCTGAGTCAGCAACAGCAGCCAATGCTGCTTGTAGCATTCACTTCCAGTGTACAGGGCCATTCACCGGAAGTGAATGCTATAGGCAGCACTGGCTGCTGCGTGCTGACTCAGAGAAAGAAAGATAAAGCTGAGGATGGTGCTATGAGATCTTTCTGCTGCTGACTTAGAAAAAGAAAGAAGAAATTAGGGATGGTGTTGCATGACATTCTTTCCCGGGGGGAGGAGAGAGAGAGGGAGAAAAAGAGAGATGGGATATGCTGGATGTGTGTGTGTGATATATATATTTACGAGAGAGAGAGATGGATTTAAGTTATGAGAGAGAAGGAATATACTGGCCTTGGCCTAGAATGGAGAGGAACAGGGGGGAGAGAGAAGATGCTGGGCTGGGAAGGGAGATAGGAGGGAGGATGGAGAAGGGGAAGGGGATATAAACCTAGTAGTCTATGGGGGGTGGTCTCTAGTGAAGAGAAAGGGCAGGGGAGGTGGAAGAGAAAGCATGAGATGCTGGACTTTGGGGATAAAGCAGAAGGGTGAGGGGACTGGGAGATAATGAATTGGGGGGATGAGAGAGAGAGAGGGCGGAAATGGTGGGCATAATGGTATTATGTGAGAGAGGCCATGGGGAGCTAGGCTGGAGGTTAGAAGAGTAGATGGAGAGTTGCTAGGTGAAAAGCCAAAAGGGGATTGAGGACAGAGGGTTGAAATTGAGTGGATGAATGAGTAAAGAAAGAAATGGAGAGAAGAACAAAAAGCGAAAGATCAGTATGTCAGAGGCGATTGTAGACAGAAAATGGAAAACAAAACAGGAGAAGAGAGAAGAAAAGACAAATGGACAGCAGACAATGGAGAGTTAGCAGATGACACGAAGAACGCAAAAGTGATAGACTGAGGCAATAGCGAATGAAAAATAAAATGCCCAAACATTCAAAGTTGTTGACGGTCTTTCTGTTTTGTTTGTATGACAAAACTTCTATTCTGTTCATCTAGTTTCTGTGTAGTAGACCCACTTGTTCTCTTTGCTCAGTAAGAGATGTATTGGTTTAATATTTATAGTGCTACATTTTGATAAATAGGGTTAGGTGCTGTGCGAGTCCTGGTAGTGCTGTTATGATATGGCAGGTTTGTTATGAGTCCTATATGCACAAAACCAAAAATAGAGCAGAATCAATCTGCTCTATTTTTGTTTTTGTGAAATATACATAGAGTAAAGGTTATTTTTGGAATATTGATTCACCGGTTATAACTTATATTATGGCCACTGATTTATCTTCTCCTAAGGAGATTACTAAGGAATCATTGTTTAATGCCAATCAAGCTATTTTTGCATTTTTGGATGCACAAATTCAAGAGATAACCCAAAGACCAGCTTTATTTGACAATTCAGAATCCTTATTTCAGTCTTCTTTTTCTGATCTTTTGGATTTAAATAAAAAATTAATAAGGGTACAACTTCATGAAGCCACAATGATACAATATTTAAAATCAATGATGAGTCCCCGCGGTTTAAGGGTTTTGAAACCTCCCAAAATGTTTACTGATGACGTTTTTTAATTAAATGGAACAGCATTTTGAATAAATGCAGCATGGACCTGATCGCATTATTGGGAGAGCGTTTGAACACTAATGATTCTGTTCCTGCAAAGACTACAAAAGATCGCTACAAAATACAAATTGACAAATTGCAATCACAATTGGATCAATATCATGACTGTATAAAGTCTATTAAAATCAAAAAATTTAATCGAGATAAAAAAAGATTAGATCTGGGTCAAGTTTACACTTGGATGAAGAAAAATACTTCACAACAAAAACGTTACATTTGATTCTTTTGATATATCCTCGGATGATTCAGATCATGGGGGTTCTTCCGACAATACAGTGAGCAATCAAAGTCATCGTCAAGAACAGGTTTTTCATCGAGGCCAATATCGCGGTAAAAGTCGAGGATGGAAATCTCAAGTCAGTCTTCAACAAGATCGACCTCAAGGTTCGGTGACCAGGAATCGGTCCAAACAACAGTAGTGAATATATCTTCCATTCCATTGACTTCTGCACAACAGTCTGTTTTGAATTTGGGACTTTCCTTTATCCCGGTAACTCATTACAACCCCTTTCAAATGCAACTAGCTCTACATCGATTTTTCAGAAAGCTATCAGTTACCCAATTTTGTGCAACGCATGATATGGGCATGGACAGTTCAGTAGTCCGTGCACCATAGAAATGGACACCTTTAGGTAATCAGGATCCTCTAATTGAGACATATCAAAAATTAGTTCTAAATGATGTGGCTAATTTTGAAGCAACTGGTTTAAAATCCCGATTTCACAATTTTGTTCAATGACCAATGGCTAGCTCTGAGGGAATTAAGCAATAATTGAGATCTAGTTATCCACAGAGCGGATAAAGGTGGTGCTACGGTAGTTCAGTCGTCATCTCAATACCGTTCTCATCTTCTAGGACAGTTAAATGATACTAAATATTATGTTAAAATGTCTGATAATCCCACAGTGAACTTGCAACAGGAGATTCGGCTTGTTATGCAAGAAGCATTATCTAATAATTGGATTACTAAACGAGAATTCAAATTTCTGGCTTTACTACATCCGTTACTCCAATCATACACACAGTACCAAAGATTCATAAATCTTTAGATATGCCTCCAGGTCTCCTCTATTGTCTCCTGTTATATGCCTCTATTGTCTCCTGTTGGGGATCGGTGTTAGAACCGCTTTCCAAATTCTGCGACATGTTCTTACAACCATGTGCTCAACAAGTATCTTCTTTTTTAAAGGATACCACTCATTTCATCACTAAACTTGGTGCAGTCACATATCCAGTGGATAATTTATGGCTTGTTTTGCTCGATGTAACAGCATTATATACTAACATTGACCAAGATCAAGCCTTAGCTGTAATTTCTCAGTTACAACTTCCTTTACCAAATAGAATTCCTCGGGCATTTTTTCAGCAGCTCCTTGGTCTAGTGCTCATCAGGAACTATTTCCAGTTTGAACAGCAATATTACCATCAAGTCCATGGGATTGCTGTGGGGGCAACGGTGGCCCCATCTATAGCCACATTATATCTGGCTGATTTTGAGTCTTCTTTGATTTATCCATCCCCATGGTTTATGGACATAGTTCTTTGGGTCAGACTCCTTGATGATATATTTTTTCTCTGGAAAGGATCTGAGATGAGTTTACATTCATTTTTGGATTGGTTGAATTCTTTACGACCTAATTTATCCTTCACCATGCATTATCATTTTTCTAAATTGGAATTTTTTGATGTTCTAATTATGAAACAAGATAATATGCTTCATACCACTCTGTTTAGAAAATCAGTGCAGAGAAATACATTGTTAAATTATTCTAGTTTTCACCCTTTGTCCTTAAAAAAAAGGTCTTCCATTTGGACAATTTTTACGTTTATGATGTATTTGTTCAAATTTTGATGATTTTTTAGATCATGCACAGGAATTATCGCAACGTCTGATAAAGAGAGGATATCCAAGCAAGGTCATTAGACGAGCATTCTTACGAGCCAAATTTACCCATCGAGAATGGTTATTTCCTTCTACAGATTTGCTTGAAACTAATAATCAGTTATCAACTCAATCTGATACAATAGTGGGCGTATTACCATATATGTCGTACACTATACAAATTAAAAAGATTCTCTTAAAACATTGGCATATTCTGCAGTTGCATTCTTGTTTTCAGAAGAGATTACAAATAGCTCACACAGGAGGTTCAAACCTCCGTGATCTAGTGGGCATTACTTCTTCTCCTTTGGATAGACAATCCTTTGAGCAACATACTGATTTGGGCCATTTTTCTTGTACCACTTGTGATTGTTGCCAATATACTATTGAAGGTAAAGAATGGCAGGTTCCTAACTGATTTTCTACATGTTGCCAGATGGTATACCACATGTTCTACATCTTGTGTGGTATATGTTCTTGTTTACCCATGCAAGCTTTTGTACATTGGGCGAATAATTCGTCCTGTACATGTTCGTTTACATGAACATGCATCTAGAATAAAAACAAAAACTGTGTCTGCCCCTATAGTCCAACATTGTTTGGACTATCAACATCAGTTTACTGATATGTCCTGGAGAAGTTTTGATTATGTGCCTGTTAATCCGCGAGGAGGCAATCGAGAACAGCGTTTACAATTGCTTGAACAAACTTGGATATTTCATTTGGCTACTGTGGAACCACAGGATCTTAATAAAGAACTTGATTGGACCAGCCTTCTTTGAGGTAATAGGATCGAGTAGGTAAATTAAATACATCTGATTTACCTTGTGTAGATAGGGTGAGTCTTTTTATGATGTAAGCAGCTATGATTGGCTCAAACTGTTTTTTAACCATGGATTCCTTCCATGTGATATTAAATCGTATATGAGCATGCGCTAGCGTCCTGAAGAATTGGGGAGCTAAGCTTTTTGTTTGCAGTAAAGGAGAGGGTTGATACAGGGCATTAATATTGATGTGCCCGAAACGCAGTACTGTGTTCTTTTTCAAAACTGAGGTTATTCAAGAAACAGAAATCTAACCGAGTCCGGTGAAATGCTACAGCTTGGTTTTTCCATGGACATCAGATAAGCAATTTTCATTACTCGTTACTCTTGATAGTCCTATTGGATTGGTTTCAGTAGTTTATGATTGTTGGAAGGAAAATTTTTTTAATACGTTTTGGTGTAGGAAACACTATTATATGGTGGCTTTACCTACTTTTAGGCTCCTGTTAGAGCTATTTAAATTGAGTAAAACGGAAGTACTGCCACGAGAGGTAGTTTTTCCTCACGGCTAATCTTCCAACATTTACACATTCATATATATTTAAGCTCACAACTTTTTTTGATTCTGCTCTATTTTTGGTTTTATGAAATATACATAGAGTAAAGGTTATTTTTGGAATATGAGTCCTAAATTAGCACGGTTTTGTAGTAATGCACCTGGCAGTTGGCACTGGAGGATAGTAATGCATAAATATGGTAGCCTTTCTTTATCCTCACTGTACATGCAAATGGTTTTCAGACACTCATTAAGAGGCATGTTTACTAAAGGTTAATGTGCTTTCACAAATTTGAATATGTGCTAAGTGCAGCAAAACCCATTTATGTCTATGGGTACAGTGGCACTTAACACACATTAATGTTTAGTAAACATTTGTTAGGACAAAAAAGAGGCTTGTGAAGGACTCCTTTGAAAGCCACTTAAAATTTTAGATGGGCAGCATGTATAATTTAAAATAAAATAAATTAGATTTATAGAAATGAGGCCCAGTGGATATGCAAATAGTTATGCAAATGAAGCCCCACAGTTAGTCTCCACACATGGCCCCGCAACACCCTTCGGCCACCTCAGTTTTTAACTTCTCCACAATGCCTGTTAAAAAAAAAATGCACCACTTCATCTGGTAAGCTGTGACTTTGAGAAATGCTTTTGTAGCATGCATTTCTCCATGGACAAGCAGGGTATAATTAACCATACACACGGGGGTGACTTCATCACTGATGCACCAGATCAAACCGCATTTTGATAGTATATCTTTTTCTCTTTTCTTTTATGTATTTGAAATATGTTGTTTTGCTAAAGGTGGTATATTAAGCGAAAAATACACATACACATACAAATATCTGTGTGTATGCACTGCTTTGGTGCAGAAAACCTAGGTCACAATGATATATCCAAAGCTGTGGATCATGATGGATGACCAACAGCACATCTTCAAATCTGCATTGGAGGCCAGAGCATTTACTGTATAAATGTCTTGAACAGATAATCAAAACAGACTCAAAACTATGTATAAACATGAGCCCGAGAAAGCAGAGTTTGAGTTTGACGTATGGCATTTGAAGTTTGTTATTTTATGAGTTTAATATTCAGGGGTAACTGCTCTTTGATTGGACTTAAACCAAGAGCAACAATGTATAGGAAAAAGGAGTACTGAAGCTGGACAACTCTACACGCAGCTACTTCAAAACTAGCTGAGGTTGATAGCTTTTATGCTGCTTTAGAAGCAAACAAATCACTTGAAACAAGGGTTCCTGTGACAGCACATAGGTCATAAAACTTGATATATGCACTCTTTCTAAATGGGGAAGAAGATTGCTTACTCAGACCAAGCATCAGAGTCTAGAAACTTGGAGGCTAATATTTAAAAAGAGCTGAACTCCTAAATTTGGGCACCTACGTTATGCTCCTAAATTTATCTATTTTCTTACAAACTTTGAAGCCTAAGGGGACAGTACTCAAAGCTCCTGATACTTAAACGCCATGGCAGTCAGCCGTGACATTTAAATATCTTCAGGATTATCAGCGGCAGTATCTGCCCAGTGGCTGCTGCTGAATATTTGGATTGTGTGTGCAGCAACTTAGGCCAGCTTTATCGACAGCCTAAGCTGTCCACATAACATATGGATGGCAGCTGAAAATTGCCACTATCCAAATAATGATTAACAATAAATACTCATAATCGCTACTCTGTGACAAATTCCTACCTGAAGAAATGGGGTATAAAGTGGCCTCAGTAACAGAACTTGAGGCTTGCTAGTGTCTATGAACGTCAACTAAGCACAACACACTTGAGTTTCACCCTTGTTTTCATTCATAGGCCTCCATGTATGTTTTACAATTTTTAAATGCATTTAAAGAAATTGAAAATGCTTAGCTGTAACACTCCTAAACCTCCAATCTTCAGGGGAAATTGTACTGTAAGACACTAGGAAGCCACTTTCTGTGCTCCTAAAGTTAAGAATTTAGAGATATTTTAAGAAAATATTTAGACACTCAGCTATAGTAAATTTTCAAGGAGGCCAATTTAGGAGCATAACTCTCAAAGTTAAGAGCATAAATTCTTTGAATATGAGGCCTGTGATAAGGAAGCTTATCAGAGCCCTGAGAGTACTGCCAATAGAAAGGAATTTACATTAATCAAAGGACCTGTTCTGGCACGTCAGAGAAATAGAGCAGCCTGTTTCCCTAAAAGACAGCTTATTCCCAGCTGCAGTAACTTGCAGAAAGCCCCTAGTGGAGCTAAGGAGGAGAAGCATAAGCATAGTCTGAAAAACCCTTACCTCATGCCTAATCAATCAGTGGCCAGAGGAGCGTTTAAGCATCAACACCTGAGCACTGCAAGGGAGGAGTTAGAAGCTAAGGACTTTAAAAGCAGAACTGAATATTCAGAAGGCAGACCAAGGGAAGGACCGGCTCAGAGACCAGGGGAAGGACCAGCTCAGAGATGACAACCACAGCGATGAGAGAGAAGGCAAGAGGAACTCAGAGAGAGACGTGTTCCTATAGAGATTCCTGTGATTCTGGTAGGAACTCTAAAGCAGCACTCTGTAAGCAGACAAGAGCAGCTAAGGAGAAAAGGAACACAAAGTCTTATGGGAAGAGGTATGGAGCCGATGCCCTGAGGTCCAGTGATACAGACTGGAGGACAGGCCACAGAAGCACCCATGCTTACTGGCCAGGATACCTAAGGAGACAGCCCAAGGACAGTTGTGACTCAGGTATGAACTTTGATCCTTTAACTAACCTGGAGCAATGCAAACTGTTGGGAAACAGTGTCTCTCCCATTAGAGACCAGTTATTGAAGCCCTCTATGCCAGATATTGAGATTGAGCCTATGCAATTGGAGGAACAAGGTACAAGTCCTGAGGGAGATGATTTTTGCATGGACTGTTCTTTGTGTAAGATTGATAACCTAAAGAAATCCTCAAAGTAGGATTAAAACCATCAAAAGGAAATGTTCTAATTACTGGCTCCCCAGAAAGTTTTATATGGAAAGAAAGAGGCTTTTGGGGAATGGAAATGAAAACACGTGTGCAGAGGAGGAAACCAGCTATTGATTAAAGCTTGTTATCCACCTGTTGATAGAGTAGAGCATTGCTCAAAGCCGTGCACATGTTGTATAAAGAACTGCTTTGAATGTGAAAGAAGAACGCTGTTTGTAAAGAAGTTTTTCCTTTTGGGTTTATTCTCCAGCACTGCTGGGCAGTTGTCAGCATGACTGAATGGAAGTGTTTTTTTTCTGTTGCTTGAAAAGATTCTGCCAGCTATTTGCTTGGAACTTTCAGTTATGTTCTTTGCTTTGATTACAAAACCTGGAAAAAGTTATCCTGAAGGTGTTACCAAGTATAATCTGTTTGTGGAATAATTTACCCCATAAATAAACTCTATTTTGCCTTATACTCGACTCAACTACTACATTCTTATTTATCTCAAAGGCAAACACTATACAACTGGACTACTATTACCACAATCCTTTGCGGCATAGATAGTCTGGATCTTTGCAAAAGGTGGTGTAGCTTTCATAACAAGCACCCCCTTTTACAGCCCCTAGGATTTTACCGCAGCTTAGTTTACTGCAGGAGTCACTAACCTGCAGTCGTGAATTACTACAGGTTAGTGACTCCCATAATAAAGGAGTAATGCTCCTGCCACTTTCTTAAAGGGACCATGTGTCTAAATTGTAATAGGTTGTTTAGGGATCGCCTTCTCCCCCCCCCCCCCCCCCCCCCCCCCCGGCACCATCAAGAAGTGAAGGCACCCCCAATAAACCCCCCTCCCCACACATGTCTTCCACCTCCAATCAAAGACACCATTGGAGTCCCACCTCTCCCTTTCACATAACCCCAACCCATCTAAACCCCTTTACCTCCTTAAGGCCCCCTTCTTGTGGGCCTACCTCCACACAATATTGGTGATCTAGTGAGATCCGGATGGCAGCAACCCCCACTTGCTCCTGTCCATGCCAACGCTGGTTCAAATTGGCACCTATGATCCCCTAGTGATTGTCTCATAGTACTACCGCTGGGATTGGCCTCTAGAGGTAGTACCAGTCATAGAAATAAAACTTACTAGCCTGTAGTTTCGCACTTCTTTTCTGTAACCACTTTTGTACAGAGGGACTACATCAGCCCTTTTCCAGTCCTGTGGAACCTCTTTTATTTCCAAGAATCTATTAAACCAGTGGTTCCCAACCCTGTCTTCCGGTACCCCCAGGCCAGTCAGATTTTCAGGATATCCACAATGAATATGCATGAGAGAGATCTGCATGCATTCCTTCCATTCCTTCAAAAATCTCTTTAACCACCTTCCCTTTTCTGACATCGTCTGCCATTTCAGGGCCGAAGGATACAAAATAAATATGTCCCGATGCTCTTCGGTGCTGTCTGCTGCGTTGGGTAGATCCTAGAAATATAAGTTCCTTAGGACCTGCCATTCTTCTCCCTCTGTCTTAATCTTCTTGGAGACCCATTTGGCTGTGAACAAAAGCCAAAATGGAAACATCTACTTGTATCACACTCCTTCTTTCCATAGGAACGCTGTGACCCTCGCAATGTCCCCCTGGTGCTGCAGGGTCCCTAGAAAAAGGTCACTGTAAATTTCAGTGGAGCAGTTCTGCCACTTAATAGGGCTCTACTTCCTAGCCATCACCAGCAGCCTTTCTTTAATAACAAAAGACTGTAAGCACACCACCATATCTCTTTGATGACTTTCCTGTATGGGCTCTCAGTATTTATCCACGTCTCCAGCTTCTCACTTGCGGACCCCATCTCCAGCAGCAAAAATTGAAAAAAGCACTTCAGCACCTCCATGCAGTCCTTGTATTGCTCCTCTAGGACCCCTCAGACTCGCAAGTTTTTATGGCAAGAGCAGTCCTCAAAATTTAGCTCAAGGCTTTCCTCAGAAGTTGAAGGCATTAGATTATCTGATTTTCCCTGTTTCACCTCCTGCTCTTTTTTCAGGCAGTCCCATTCCATCCTTATCGACATAAGAAGGGTAAACCCTGATCCTCCTCTCTATGCCTGACTTTTGTCCTATCTCAAATCTCCCATTTGTAGCCAAGCTGATAAAGAGAACAGTTGCACAGCAACCAGCAGGTTTTCTGGAAAAATCCAATTGTTTTAATCACAGGCAATTGAGCTTTTGAGTAGGCTATTGCACAGAAACGGCCTTAGTCTCCATGGATAATGAAACAGTTAGTCACCAATATAGCAAAAAGGACATTTTTCTTGTTCAACTTGATTTGAGCTCCACTTTTGACCTTGTAGATCATTTAATCTTACTTTGACGTCTACAAGAAATAGGGCTTAGAAATTCAGTCATGAATTGGTTCATATCCTATTTCTCAGAGCACAGTTTTTGTGTGTCCATTGATAGGTCTTAATCTGTACTTACCCACTTTCCTTTGACTCTTTTAAATCAGTTTTGATAGAAGCTATATTTAGCCTTCAGCTCATTTTCAAGCTCCAGGAACCAACTCTACATTGTCACGGCATCACCATTACTGCCAGAGCCTGTCTCCAAATCTGGCTTGGATTCCTCTGAACTCTCATTTGCCATACTGCTTGTCTTTCCACACTCGCGGCCGGTCTCATGGCATGCATATGGAGACTGAAGCTTCTAATCGATGTTTCTATTGTACCCCGACAGCGTGGCATCCTCTATTAGAGGGAGAGTAGGTCGAGGTGAGCTAATTTTTTAATATTAAAGTGGGATCCTAATGAAGCTCAGTTAAAATCCATCCATCCACTACCAGTGATGTCACTTCCTCATCCAGTTCACTTCCTCATCCAGTTTGTTTTTAAAGTTGTTTTTAAAAACATTTTTCAATGAATGGTATCATATAAACTCCATTCCCATCTGCACTTTTGTCGGCCATAACAGGATTTTCTTCTATGAACATGCAACAGAATTATTTGTTTAAAATTTCAGATTTTTTTTCTAATCACATTCCACACACCAGTCCTCAGCATCTTTGAGTCTTACAGTTCACCTCTGGTCTTCCTCCTTTCTCTGATATACCAGAAAGAAAGTCTTGTCTCCTTGCTTTAGCCATTTTTTCTTCAACTCCTGCTTTTTCCATCCTGACTTCATTTTTTGCCTCTTTAAGCTTTATCTGGTATTCTTTTTTGTGTTTCTCTTCTTGTGGTCGTCTGTATTTTGTGAATGCTCTCTTTTTTTTTTGTCTTTATTTTAGTAGTCAGAGAATCAGGCTGAGAACCAGAAAAGCAAGGGTTCGAACCATGCTTCTCTCATTGACTGCCTGCGACTTTGGGCAAGTCAGTTCACCTTCCATTGTCTCGGGTACCATTTAGATTGTAAATCCACTTGGACAAGGAAATAACTTGTGTACTTGAACTTCTTGAGCTTGGATTTGGAAAGGTGAAAAATTATATCTCAAATCCAAACTTTCTTGGAGAACCGTATCAGTTTCTGTTTCCAGTTGCTTTATATACTTTTGCCATATAGCTCCTTTCAGTTTGTCCCATTGTCTACTAGCTTCTCCTTCAGGTACTTTCCCATTTTACTAAAATCAGCATGTTTGAAATCTAGGACTTACTCTGCTTTAGCTTTTATAGCATAAGACCATAACTGCCATACTGGGTCAGAACATAGGTCCATCAAGCCCAGTGTCTTGTTCCCAACAGTGACCAATTCATATAGCCTCTTCTATGCACTTATCACCCAGGATAAGCAGTGGTTTTCTCTTGTTTACTTTCATAACAATTTATGGGCTTTTCCTCCAAGAATTTGTCCAAACCTTTTCTAAACCCAGCTACACCACGCTTTTACCACATCCTCCAGCAGGGAGTTCCAAAGCTTAATTGTACATTGAGAGAAAACATATTTTCTCCTGTTTGTTTTAAATGTACTACTTTGTAGTTTCATGGCATATCCCCTAGTCCTTGTACTTTCTGAAAGAGTAAAAATCGCTTCATGTTTACCCAGTCCACTCAGAATTTTATAGACCTCTATCATATTTCCCATCAGCCATCTTTTCTCCAAACTCTTTAGCTTTTTCTCTTTGGAGAGTCATCCCATCCCCTTAATCATTTTGGTTACCCTTCTGTGTTCTTTTTCTAATGCCACTATATCTTTTTTGAGATGTGGAGATCATAAATATACACAATACTCGGGTGCAGTCGCACCATGGAGTAATACAGAGGCATTATGTTATTTTACTATCTATTCTTTTCCAGACTTCACTCAGCACACCTCGCATCACTAGACCACGCAGACAAAGCACAAGGAATCTTCTCAGCTTGCCGTCTCAGATCTGTAGGAGCAGCCAATATGCTTGCCTAAGATCATTCACACTCTATGCCCCTACCCTATGGAATATGCTATGCCCCACCCTGCGCAACATCCAGTCAACGCAAGACTTCAGAAAGCACCTGAAAACATACCTGTTCCAAGAGCACTATGGCACACAGCCGCATGACCACACATCGCCAGAGCACCTGTCCCCAGCCCAGAACATCCTATCTATTCCCCCATTGTAGACTAATAGTAAAACTAGCTCCCTACCCTCCTCCACGCTCCCCCTTATCTCTAAATTCCACTCTTAAACAGCTGCTATTGTTACTCTCTTTTGCTGTTATCATATCTGCACCTTGTTGATTGATCACCATTTTGACTGTTAGAAAATTGTATGCCAAAAATCAGATAAATAAATAAATAAATGATTCTTAACAATCATTTGCTTTTTTGGCCGCTACTGCACACTGGCAGAAGTTTAACATGTGGTCCATGATGGCAATTAAATCCTTTTCCTGACTGATGACTTCTAATGTGGAACCTAGCCTTGTGTATCTATAGTATGGGCTATTCTTCCCTATATGCATTATTTTGCACTTGTCTGCATTAAATTTAATCTGCCATTTGGATGCCCAGTCTCCCAAGATTATCCTCCAATATCTCACAATCCGCATGCAATTTAACAACTTTCACTACTTTGGTGTTATCTGCAAATTTAACAAACCATACTGTGTAATGATCACTGCTGCACAGGTGGGCACCCACCTAGATATTAGAGATTGCTTCTGCTTGTGAGTACTAGATCCAGCATTTCCTCTTGCCTCATGGGTTTCATCTACATTTGTCTGAGCAGAGCACCTTGAAGGCACTCACAATCTCTCTACTTCTTTTGAATTTTGCAGATGGGATATTTAAATCCACATCTAACAGGTTAAAATCCTGTAACACCTCCTCCCATTTAATTTCCAGTTGCTGGATGTCCATGGTCAGATATCTCTCTGGTTTGTCTGTTTTGAGTTGGAGGTCTGTAGACCACATCCGTGTGAATGAAAGTTCCATCTTTCCAAGATGATCCATATTGCTTCCTCCTTTCCCCAAAGCTTCTGCATTTTAGTCACTTTAATAGTGGTTTTCACATAAAGGGCTAATCCTCAACTTTTTTGGTCATTTCTATCCTTCCTAAAGGATTAAAGCCCAGCATGGCCATGTCCATTTATGGGACTCATTGACTCCGTATTTAATAGGGCTTGCATATCTGCAACTTTATATGTAGCCTGTGAATGTTTATGCTTATGGCTTTCCAGCTATTTTTTGTTGGCTCTCTCATCTTCTGTATAGCTTTTTGCCTGTTCTCCTCTTCTACTTTGCTGAGGAGAAGTGAGTTGCTAAGGTTTATTTTGTTATTATCCCCACTGCTGTCTTCATTTTGCTGGAGTGATATCTTGAACTCATCTGCTTCCATGTGCCACGTGCATCCTCTAGTTTAAATACCTAGCAATATAGTGACTGTATTTGTCACTTAGGATCCTTTTTCCTCTTACAGAAAGATGTAAGCCATCATTTCAGTATAGTCTTTTGTTTTTACATAGACAGTATTGTTCTAACCTCCTACTGTATGTGTCTAAAACCTGTCTGTATGATGTAGCCTCTCTTCTGTTTCATATGCAGGTAGTAATTCTGGAGAAACTACAGTTCTTACCTTGGACTTTAGCCCCTCCTTGAACTTCTGGAAGTCTCTATGTTTTTGGCCAGATAATTTGTCCCCATGTAGATTATAACATTTTAGAATCTTTACTTTCTTCACTGGTAAAGTTTAGTATTTGGTTTGGATGCCTTCCAGCCTTTCAACTTGTTGGAACCCTTGGATATGTTCCTAAATTAATGCCTTTGATAATGGAGTCTCCTAGCAGTAAGATTTTTTTTTTGAGATTTATATACTACTTTTCTACCAGTCAAAGCAGTGTAATTCAGATACTGTATATATTTTTTCCCTTGTCCCTAAACGGCTCATAATCCATCTTTTTTTTTTCTGTACTTGAGGCAATGGAAGGTTAAGTGGCTTGTCCAAGACCACAAGGAGCACCTGTTGGACTAGAAACCCCAGTCCTTCTGGCCCAAGGTTGCTGTCCTTTAGTGGGATTCAAACCCCTGGCCTGAGGTAACTTGCCCCAACCACTAGGCCACTCCTCCCAATGTTTTGCCAGTGCTTTGGGATTTGATTTGCACTGAGTAAGGTGCTTTCTATGTTCTGGGATAGTAAAAGTGGATTATAAATGTTGTAATTAAATTAAATGAAATTAATTCTTCCTCATTGACCCCACCTTAGATTTCATTTCATGATCACTGTCATGTTCCGGTGCAACAAAGGAATTTTGTAGGGGCAACAGTTGGCAGAGTATCACAGATCATAATCAACCTGAGCCCCTGTAATCCATCTATTCCTGGGCTGTTTTATTCTCTGGGAGTAGGGGTAAATTGGAAGACACATAGTACGCGGAGTTCCTTTAATTGCAGCCAGTTCCTGTTTGAGTTTCTCCAACTGTCTTAGCAGACAATTGGAGAAAGGTGGGCAAGCTCTAAGGACCCGATATTCTTCTGGAATAGCTATGCGCTGCTACGGTGCATAGCCTCACTGCCGACTTTTAACCCTTGATATTCAATGCCAGGGTCACCACACAGCCTTGGCAGCATCAGAAGCTAACCAGGTAGCAGTGATATTGAGCTGCTGCCCAGTTAGCTCCTATGGGTAAAGCTTGGCAAGCTTTTGCTGCGCCTAACTTTACCCTTGTGTCGTTAACTGGGTAGCAATGCAATATCGCTGCTATCCAGTTAGCAACTGTCGCTGCCACAACACATCCTGGAACACCTACGACATGCCCCGATGCTAAGTGGTCAGCTTCGGGGCGTGTAGTGGCATTAGAAGGGGATATTCAGCGGCACTAACCATGTTAGTGCTGTTGAATATCCCGATCAACAGCATTTGCACGGTTTACAGGTCTTTGAATATCAGGCCCTAAACCTCCAGATGGTCTAACTTAGGACTAAGGCTCCGCAGTTATTGCATTGAATGATAGGTTGGTATGAGCTAGAACCAGTGACAAAAAGTTCTAGTGGGGGTTCCCCAAGCAAAAATCTGCTGAGGACCCTCCCTATGGTCCCACCCCCACCCCCACTGCAGTGGCAGCGTGACCCTCCCTGGGAGGAATTGCCCAGTGGGTAGAGCAGCAGCCTGAGGCTCAGGGAAGCCAAGATTCAAATTCTGCTTCTCCTACTGAAGCTCATTTTGGCCTTGGGCAAGTTACTTCACCCTCCATTGCCTTAGATACAAATCTAGGGCTAGATTTCCTAGCCTTTGTTACAGGGCATGTTTGGACAGGTTCCCGCATTTGACCCCATGCCGGTACAAGTCCTGCACTGCCTGCTAGCCAAAAATTTTCTGATGATCTCTCGTCCCCGTTCCCTCCAGCTGCTGCTGCTGCTGCTGCCACTAATGCTGCTGCTGAATCTACTCAGCCGCAGCAGTGGCATAGCGGCAACAACAACACTACAAAGCACGGGGCCTCTCTAGTGGCTCCACAGCTCCTCCTGCTAGCTGCAATCAGGGAAAAGAAGCCAATGGTGGTGGAGTGAGAAAGGCAGCACTCTGGTGGCCTTAGTGCCTGTGGCCCAGGTCTGGCAGCCATGGGAGAGAGGAAGGATCAGCTGCCGATTCAGAGAAGGTAAGCAGGTCACGTTGGAGGAGGCCATGCAGGTGTCTTGAGAAGCAGCTGAGCCCAAGCAGGATGTTTGCACAGCCATGGACATGAACAAATTAACACCACCAGTCCCGATCCTTGAAGTGATGAGCTACAGTAAATGAGCAACACTGAGATGGAGTGAGGTGCTGCATGGAAGGGGGTTTGGGTTGGAGGGAACATGCCGGACCAGTTTTGGAGGCCATATCTTGCAAAAGATGTAAAAAGACTGGAAACTGTTCAGAGAAAGGCGACCAAAATGATTTGGAGCCTGCATCAGAAGCCTTATGAGAAGAGACTTGAAGACCTAAATATGTACACTTTGGAGGAGAGGAGGGACGGGGGAGATATGATTCAGACCTTTAAATACTTAAAGAGAAATGATGAACAAACAAACCTCTTCCAAAGACGGGGAAGCTGTAAAACTAGAGGGCATAACATGAAGCTGCAAGGTGGTAAATTGAAAGGCAATGTCAGGAAATATTTCTTCACTGAAAGGGTGGTGGATGCTTGGAATGCCCTCCCGATGGAAGTGGTGGGGGCAAACACGGTGATGGAATTCAAAACGGCATGGGACAAACACAGTGGATCCCTTTACAGCAACAGGATAAAAGCAAAATAAACGGTACCATCTAACTTCTGAACTATCTAGCGTCTGAACAAATAAGGGTGTCCTACATGGAGTGGTGGGTTCACCCCTAAACAGAAACAAAAACATGGGGAGGGGTGGCCTGCACAGAGTGACAGGTGCACCTACTCTTGCCATCTTGCTGGGCAGACTAGATGGACCATGCTGGTCTTTATCTGCTGTCACTTACTATGTTACTATGGCAGTGGAAGGGTAATATTGGAGCTACTGGAAACGGGAGGGGAATGTGGAAAAGGAAGATGTGGAGATATTGTCCATGGGTGAAGTCATAGGAAGAGGGAAGGGGGAATAGGGAGATGGAGAAGAGATGCTGGGCATGGGGGGTATAGGAAAATGGACATGAAGGGGTTTTGAGAGATGGAGAAGAGAATGACGCTGGAGGGGGAAACGATATGCTGGATAAGGGGAGCATGCGCGGCGTTTTGTTTCGAATACAGCTGTGGTTAAGAAAAGCTCCAGTCTGAGTTCTGTGCCAGTTGGAGTTAAAAACTGGTTATCCCTTGATGAAGCAAGGATATCCCCTGATGAAGCGAGGACTATCACGAAACGCTTGATGGGCTCGGTTTTGAAGCGTCGGGGAATGAGGAGTGGGATGGCCACCCACGGACATGTAATACACTTTCTTTAAGTTAAGTATTTTATATGTCTTTTGTTGGAAAGTGGTGGCTAACCCTAACTTTGCGTGGAAGGCTGTTGATGTTACAAAAGCTTGTGTGTGGTAGCAGGTAATTTGCACCATGCCGTTTTTAAGCTGATGGTTGCTGAGTCATTCAACGCATTATTTGTTTATTTTATTTGACTTAGAACTCAATGAACATTGACGTTTCTGAAGAAGTGTTTTTTTGTGATTACAGTTGAGTGTTGTTTTTTGAATAGTCGGATAAGGGGAGGGGGCATAGAGCTTCAGAGAGGAGAAGCTGGACTTGACAGGAAATAGAAAGATGTAATGGAGATGCTAGACATGAGATGAAATATGGAGAAGGATGGGCATGCTGGACAGGGGGATATATAGAGGAGAGATTTTGGAAATGGTGGGGGGGATATGGAGTGAAAGAGAAGTGGAGATGCTGGCCGGAGAGAGAAAGAAGGGGCAGATGTTGGATGTAGAGATGTTGGACAGAGGGGATAGAGGGAGGGGAGAGATGCTTGTCACAGTAGGGAAGAGAGAAAGGGGAGAATTAGTCTGGGGAAAGAAAGATGTGGAAATGGAAGGATTGGGTTTAAGGTTGAAAGGCAGTAGACTGAAAACAAGATGGTAAGAACGAGAGGCATTTAAGGCCATAGAAAGATAAAAAGTACATGGAAGAATACTGAAAAAAAAAGATCAGTCGGAGATGGATGTAGAGAAAAGAAGTAGCAGATGGACTTGGCATAAGATGCAGGAAACCAGAAACTGGAACCAACACAGTTAGTGCTGCTGAATATCCTTGAGTAATACCGCTATATGCTCGGATGCTGACCGCTTAGCATCGGGGTGTGTTGGGGGCATTCCAGACCAGTATCTGGGGATAACCGTGCAGCAGCGATATTCAGCCGCTGCCCAGTTATCCCTCAGTGGTGAAAGTTAGGCACAGCAAAAGCTGTCCTAACTTTTGCTGCTGGAGCTAACCAGACAGTAGTTTAATATCGCCACTGCATGGTCAGCCAGTGGTGACCCTGGATATTCAATGCTGATGGCCGGATATGGCCCCAGATTGAATATCTGGGATTAAAATTTGACGGCGATGGCTATGCGCCTTACAGACATATAGCCATCGAAAATGAATATCGGGCCCTTTATTTTCAGTTTAGTGAGTGGAATATATCAGTTTTTGTAATTTACATGTGCTTTCCTTATATACATCTTTTTATTTCTCTGGTGTACTGTATATGCAGAGTGTGTTTTCCCCAGGTTTCAGTTTAATTTTTGGCAGCAAATTTCTATTTTTAGTTTTGTGTTCACTTATTCTGTACTTGATGGGGGTCTATCTATGTTCTAAGTGTAACCAAGGCCAGGTATTCTGTTCGTATAGAGTTTCTATTTAGGAATCTGACTTACTCAGTTTTCCCAGTAGATGTACAGATGTTCTAGGTTTGACTGCAATATTTATGGTGCCACCCTTTTCTGGGTGCGCTCATTGTTGTATGGGTTTTGGATGTTAGTGCTTTTATCAAATGATAGATTTACTCTGAGTCCTGTACTGTGGATTCTTGGTGCCAAGTCAACTGTAGGGTGTTGGTAGTGCAATAAGGATTACCTTTGAGATTTGCAGTTTTACATTCTTGATGTTGCCAGTCTGAAACTGAAAATATTTTGTTAGTTCAGATTAATTTTGTAACCTGATAGCTTCACTGCTGATGATCTCTGGGCTTTTCCAGCTCTAGTACATCCAGCCTGGGCACTCTGATCTTGAATTCATGGCTACCAGGATTAGTTTTTCACATTTTATATCTTATTATTTATTTATTTGATTGGGGTTTTTTTATACCGCTTTTCACTGGGGCAAAGCGGTGTACATTACAACAAACTGAGATACATAGAACAGTGGAATTTTTTTACAATTAGTATATGTTAGAAATGTTACATCAAACAGTATAACTTATATACATGAGAGTACCTGGATGGGAGGGGAAATTGGTTACATACATAGTCAACTGCTATTTCTTTAGAGCTGTGGATGGGTGTAGAGAGGAGGAGTGTTATGTAATGAGGCCAAAGTGTTCATTGAATAGATGTGTTTTGAGGAGTTTTCTTAAAGTGGACAAGTTATTTGTCGCTTGGAGGGTTCCAGGGAGAGAGTTCCAGAAGGATGGCACATACAGTTCGAATGCTCTTTTGCAGGTGTACTGGGTGCCTTTGGTTTTTTTCTTGTGGTATGCTTAACATGTTTATGGTGTTTTGTCTTTTTCTCCTGCAGAGGTTGGTGGCATTCACAAATGATTGTAGACAATGAGAGGATTGATTTTGAAAGTCAGGAGTAGGATCTTGTAGCGTATGCGGCTGAGTAGAGGTAACCAATGGAGATGTTTGAGAATAGGGGTTATATGTTCATACTTTGCTCCTTGAATTGTGTGAGCTGCAGTATGCAAGATAGTAATTAGTGGAAGCAGAGTGGCTATCGGCAGTCCTTGATTGAATTATAGTAGTCAAAGTGGGGCGTTATGATTGCCTGGAAAGCTGAGCTGTAGTTGGATGGCTCCAGTGGAGGGCAGAGATGACAGAGTTTTTTAATTTTGTGGTATATTTGTTTTGTTAAGTTGCCTATGTGAGATTTGAAGGTGAGATGTTGGTGAAGAGTAATGCCCAGGTACCTATCTGACCTTTAGTTGTTCATTCACATTTATGTCATTTAGGGTAATTGAGGTTAGCAGTTGGAAACTGGTATCTTTTGTTATGACTAGCGTTTCTGTCTTGTAATTTTTTTAGGGAATTGTTAGTTAGCCATAGGGATATGTCTGAGAAGCAGTTTTTTATTCCTTTCATAGCTTGGATTGCTGGTGGTGAATGGAGCATAGATCATTATATCATCCGCATAAATATGGAAGTGGATGTTGTATGTGTCAATGATTGAGCATAATGGTTGCAGGTAGATGTTGACTAGAAGGGCTGAGGGAGGATCCTTGTAGGATGCCTTAGGTTTGTGTGTAGGGGGATGAAGAGTTAGATCCTATTATGACTTCTTGTTGACGATCTCTGAGATATGTGTGGAACCACCTCAGGATGGTATCTTGGATTCCAGTGAATTGGAGTCTGTGCAAGAGGATGCTATGGCTGATGGTATCAAAGGCAGCTTAGATGTCTAGAAATATTAAGATTAAACCTTGGTTTGACTTCTGGGTTCCTTTTATTAGAGTACTGAGTAGAGATGTTAGTAAGGTTTCAACACGATGGTTTGTCCTGAAGCTGTGTTGCTGGAGGTTTAGGAGAGCGTAGGAGTCAAAGTGTTCTGGAACTGCTGTTGAATAGTTTTTTTTTATTATCTTGAACAAGAATGGTAGGTTTGCTATGCGTCTATATGTTGCAGGATCATTGGGTTGAGGTTGGTGTTCTTCAAGCTGGGTCAGATGGAGGCAGATTTGAGCTGTTTAAGCATGTTTCCTTGTAGGATAGAGAGCTGGGTGATTCTCAATATGGTTGGGCTTATCTCTTCTTTGGATGCTTTAATCCAACCTACTGGACATGGGTCATGTGGGGATGTGGTTGAGTTTAATGTTGTGTTTGTGAATTCTATGTTCTCTTTGCTGATGGAACTAAATGTGAAACAGGAGTTGCAGGTGTTGGTCGTGGGATCTGTAGTGGAGACAGGCAAGAGTAGCTTTGGCCGGTTGAGTGATTTATTTATGACTTTTGCATGGTAGGATCTCTTGCAGTTGTCAGTTTCCTGGTGGTATTCCATTATTAGTAGCATGTAGGAGTTTTATATCTTTCTTCCTTATCAATAACCTGATCATAGCACTGACCAAATACATTTGGTTGCAGATATTTTTAATGATTTTTTATTATGGATAAACAAGATGGCAGAAAGAGACCACATAGCCTATCTAGTCTGCCCTTCCATATCAACCACTACAACAATCCCCATTTTTCCTTTAGAGATCCTCTGTGTTTGTCCCATGCGTTTTTGAATTCAGATACTGTCCTCATCTCTTTCACCTCCACTGGGAGACCATTCCATGAATTTACCACACTTTCTATAAAGAAATATTTCCGCATATTACTCCTGAGTCTGTCCCTTTTCACCCCCATCCTATGTCCTCTCGTAGCAGAGCTTGCTTTCCATCAAAAGAGGCTCTCCTCCTGTGCATTTATGCCACGGAGGTATTTAAACATCTCAGTCATATTATCTCTATCCTGCCTTTCCTCTAAAGTATACATATTAAGATCCTTAAGTCTGTCCTCATATGCTTTATAATGAAAACCATTAGCTATTTTAGTAGCCACCCTCTGCACCGACTCCAACCTGTTTTTATCTTTTTGAAGGTGCGGTCTCCAGAATTGCACACAATACTCCAAATGAGGTTGCACCAAAGACTTATACAGAGGCACTATCACCTCCTTTCTTCTGCTGGCCATTCCTCTCCCTATGTACCCAAGCCGCCTCCTAGCTTTCGCTGTCACCTTTTCTACCTGTTTATCTACTTTAAGGTCATCAGACACAATCATGACTAGGTCCCGCTCTTCTTTTGTGGACAGAAGTACTTCACCCCTATACTGTATCGCTCCCTTTGATTGGTACAGCCCAAATGTATGACCTTACATTTTTTAACATTAAATCTCTGCTGCCAAATTCTAGACCATTCTTCAAGCTTAGCTAGATCCCTCCTCATGTTATCTACAACTTCCTGCGTATCTACTGTATTGCAGATTTTGGTATCATCCGCATAGAGGATCTTTGGAAGGGGTGGTATAGAAAAACTGTTCAAATAAATAAACAAAAACCTTACCCAACAGCCCTTCCGCAGTATCACTGACAAAGATGTTAAAAAGATTCAGACCAAGGACGGATCCCTGCAGCATACCACTGGTAACCTTCTTCTCATCATAGTGAGCTCTATTTACCTGTACCCTTTGTTGCCTCCCACTCAACCAATTTCTAACCCAAGCAGTAACTTTAGGGTCCATCCCTAGGGTGTTCAGTTTGTTCATAAGTTACCTGTATGGAACAGTGTCAAAGGCTTTACTGAAATCTAAATACACCCACATCTAAGGCTCTCACTCAGTCCAACTCCCTGGTCACACAGTCAAAGAAATTACTCAGATTTGTCTGACAAGACCTGCATCTGATGAATCCATGCTGCCTTGGATCCGGTAATCCGTTGGACTCCAGAAACCTCACTATTTTCTCTTTCAGCAGTGTTTCCAATAATTTACTAACCACAGGTTAAACTAACTGGCCTGTAGTTTTCAACCACATCCGCTTCCATTTTTGTGTAAAGGGACCACATGTGCCTCTCTCCAGTCATCTGGCACCAAAGAGGCATTGAAAAGGTCAGTCAGGGAAGCTGCTAGAATGTTCCCAAGTTCCCTCAGTATTCTTGGATGTATCCCATCTGGTCCCATCACTTTGTCTACTTTTAGTTTAGCTTGTTCCTCATAAACAGTCTTCTGAAAATTGTTCAAGCTGCCCCTCACTTCTGTTCCTGTTTGTGGGTGTTTTCTGAGGTCTTGTTCCTGGTCCTTCATTTGTGGACACAGAATAGAAATATTTGTTAAGCAATTCCACTTTATCCTCATCAGCTTCTACATATTCCTCCCCTTCACCCTTGAGTCTCACAGTACCACTTTTGCCCTTCCTTCTCTCACTAACATATCTGAAAAATGTCTTATCACCCCCCCCCATTTATTTATTTATTTATTATTTATTTTATTTAACTGCATTTATATCCCGCTTTTCACCGGGTCAAAGCGGTGTAACATGTAACATAGGGAGGGGTAATTTCTTTTAGGGAGGGGCCATCACCAGGGTCAACAATTAATGATTATGGGTGGACATGGACATGATTTACTTCTGCTAAAATCTAAGTGTGAGGTCATGGTGGTGTTTCCGTTGAAAGATGTTCACGGAATAGGATTGTCTTTAGCTGTTTCTTAAATGATGTGCTGTCGTTGTTGTTCTTGATGTGGTTTGGTAGAGAGTTCCAGAGGGATGGAGCATAAAGTTCGAATGCTCTGTTGCAGGTCCGTTGTGTAGATTTGGTTCTTTTGTGGGGGACAACGATAGAGTTATTGGAGGAATGTCTGGTTGATCTGTTGTGGGATGGTCGAGGCAGTAAGGAATGTAGTGAGGTGTTCCGTGCTTGGTGGATAGTTTTGTGGATGAGTAAGATGGCTTTGTACTTGATTCTTGCTTGCAGTGCATTTTATTGCTTTAGCTATTTCCTCCTCTTTTTGAATCTTTGCTTTCTTGACTACTTTGCCAGCCTCTCTAAGATTTTCCAAATATAGATGCCTGTCTTCCTCTCTCTGTGATATCTTGAATTTCAGGAAAGCCTCCCTCTTTTTCTTCACCTTTTCAGCTACTTCTTTTG
The DNA here is from genome assembly GCA_033557465.1 of Ichthyophis bannanicus. Lineage (NCBI taxonomy): Eukaryota > Metazoa > Chordata > Amphibia > Gymnophiona > Ichthyophiidae > Ichthyophis > Ichthyophis bannanicus. The sequence goes on along the minus strand of CM066035.1, from coordinate 444,056,479 downwards.
AGAACCATAGCGGCCTTCTTTTCCTTTTACCTTTATTTACTATTCTAAGAAAAAGGTTGATTGCCCTTAAAATATCCTCTTTCAGTTTTGCTAACTGTTTTTCTACATCCCGCAGCTGTTTCCATCCCGCTAAAGACTCCTTGAGATATTGGCCCATCTTGGCAAAGTTAGTTTTCCTAAAGCTAAGACCCTCGCTTTTGAATGGATTTTATCAGGCCTAGTCCTAATACTGAACCACACCATCTGGTGATCACTGGATGTGAGATGATCTCCCACTATAACATAAGAAATACTTTCACCATTGGAAAGCACCAAGCCCAGTATGCAGGGCCGGATTTACCTCGAGTGAGGCCCTACGCCAACAAAAATTGTGGGCCCCCAGCAGGGGCGGCCCAAGGGGGGTGCGGGGCCTCATTTGCATAAGGGACCTCATTTGCATAAATATTTGCATAATGTTACCATATACTAACCTTTAGTAAACGTGCCTCTTAATGAGTGTATGGATAAAGAAAGACTAAAAGATTTCTACATTACTATAATCCAGTGCCAACTGCCAGACACATTAGGAAACGCTACAAAACACTGCCCATTTAGAACCCATAGCAAACCCGCCGTATCCTAACAGCACTACTAGGACTCACAAAGCACCATACTCTACCAATCAAAAGGCAACACTGCAAATATTAAACCAATACATTTCAGAGAACAACAATACATGACCTACTGGGGAAAGAGAACAAGTGGCAATGTCAAATAGGAATTATGGAGGAGGAGGAATTATGAATTATGGAGGAGTGGCCTAGTGGTTGGGGCAAGGTACTTCAGGCCGGAAGGTCAGGGGTTCAAATCCCACTAGAGGACAGCAACCTTGGGCCGGAAGGACTGGGGTTTCTAGTCCCACAGGTGCTCCTTGTGGTCTTGGGCAAGCCACTTAACCCTCCATAGCCCATGTTCCCTGTAAAATAGTTATCTCCAAGTTATAATGCCCTGTTCAATGTAATTTCAGTTTGTTCAATGTAAACCGCACTGATGCAGAATAGCGCGGTATATAAGAGAATAAAAATAAATAAATAAATAAATAAATAATAAATATAAACAGAACACCTCAGCTCAGTTACACATGCAGAACATAGACCATCACCAAACAAGTAATCACAATTTAGAAACAGGAAGACAATAATTAAACTGGGAATCCCAAAAGCCAAACTTGGAATGTACAACACTGTAGAAATAAAACTATACATTAATTTGCTCTTGTACTAAACAAAGCGCAGACGTTAATGATGCACATTTACCAGAGCTGACATATTCCAATTAATAAATTCAAAATAAAGAGATTTTTCTACCTTTTGTGCATTTTTTTCAGCTGCAATTGCTCCAGCCACTTTCTTCTGGTTTCTTCGTGTCTTCTGCTAACTCTCCATTGTCTGCTGTCCATTTGTCCTTTCTTCTCTCTTCTAGTTTTTTCCATTCTCTCTCTACATCTGCTTTAACATACTAATCTTTCTCCTTTTGCTCTTTCCTCATTCCTATTTCATCCACTCAAATTTTGCCTGGATTACAACTCAGCACCGGCTGAGAGTATACCATTGAAGTAGCAGCAATGAATGCAGGTCAAAGTACATGTTTTCTAAAATTGCTTCATCTCCATGACCATGGAAATGCCAAACTTGTGCATACAGTAGCACAGATATGTTCACAATTCAGGCCCATTCTGGATACTTCCACGTGCCTGCAATAGATGATGGAGCCTGCAGCTACATAGACATGCCCAAACAGTATTTCAGGATGACCATACCTATGTGGGGAGATGCACACACATACCAGACAGCCATTTTGGAAGTGGAGATGTGCAGCTGCATGGCAGCCACAAAATAAGTGTCTAGAAAACAGCTCGCAATGCAAGAGTAGGTTTGGGTAGTCCATCTTCCAGAATCTCTTTGGGGATTACAGTCCAACTCCTTCCCTACTAGGCCCATTTTACTTTTGTTCCAGGCTACTTCTAAAACAAAAATGCCAGTTACCTCCCTCTTTGCCAGGCAGGTCCAGTGCTCGCCCTCCCACTTCACCAGGCAGGTCCAGAGCTCGCTCTCCCTCTTTGCCAGGCAGGTCCAGTGCTCTCCCTCCCTCTTTGCCAGGCAGGTCTAGTGCTCGCCCTCCCACTTTACCAGGCAGGTCCAGGGCTCGCCCTCCCACTTCGCCAGGCAGGTCCAGGGCTCGCCCACAACGCCAGCACCCTTCACCAGGCAAGTCCAGGGTTCGCCCTCAACAAAGAGAAACAAGACAGAGCGGATCCCAATATCGCTCCAGGAGCACACATAGGCAGAGGGGCCAGGTGCTCACAGCCAGGCCAAACAACCAAGATGTTCCTAGTACCTCCAGGCAGGAGTCCACTACTCAAAGGGAGGCCCCTTTGCAGCAAGTACAACCCAGTACCAGAAAGACAGTAGGGTGCAGGCCAGGGAGAGCAAGAACCAGACGAGCACAGCTAGGACTCAGATCAGGAAGTAGGCCCATGAGGACCAGAAGAGCTAGGCAACCTCGGGAAGAAAACAGATCAGCATGCAGGTTAGAGCGAGCCAGAAGATCCAGCCAACCTGAAGAAGAAGTGATTTCAGGATGCAGAGCAGAGAGATCCAGAGGAAGCAGGGGCATCAGATCAGAATGCAGGCCAGAGGGATCTGGAGAAAGCAGGGAACCTCAGCCAGAAATGAGGTCAGAATGCACGCTACAGGAAGCAGGAGGAAGCAGGGAAGCATCCCTAGAAATCCAGCCTGAATGCAGACTAGAGGGATCTGGAAAAAGCAAGAAATCTCAGCCAGAAATCAGATCAGGACCTGCTCCAGAGGAATCTGGAGGAACCACAGAGCATCATTCAGAAATTAGATCAGAATCCAGCCCAGATGGATCTCGACAACCACAGACTGAACGGATGTGTGAATCTTTCAGAGACGTCCCTGGCACTTCTGTCGAAGAGCAGGTTCACAGCCAACCCAGGCAGAACTTAGGACAAGGACTGGAAATTTGTCAACCAGGGAGGAGACACAGAGTGCATGATGAAGGAGGAAGAATGGACTTGGGGCAGCAGGGAAGAGAAAGGATCCCCTCTGCAAGGTCGATCCGTCGATCCGTCCCTCCGTGCAGGCTGTGAGAGGCGCGAAGGGAGCGTGTCTCCCTCGCGTCTCTGTTAAGCCTGCAGGGGCTGATGGGAAATTTCCCATCAGCCCCTGCGGGCTTAACAGAGACGCGAGGGAGACACGCTCCCTTCGCGCCTCTCACAGCCTGCACGGAGGGAGGGAGGGAGGGACGGATCGACCTTGCAGAGGGGCCCCCCGTGGGTCAGTCCATGCTGCCGCGGCAGCAGAGGGGGCCCCGCGGCGGCAGCCAGCAGGTTTTTTTTTTTAATTTTATTTAAAAACAAAAAAGCTAACTTCCATTTTTGTGGGCCCCTGCCAGCTGTGGGCCCTACGCCATGGCGTACATGGCGTATAGGTAAATCCGGCCCTGCCAGTATGGCCCCTTCATGTGTCTGTTCTGTTACCTGTTGCCTGAATAGTTCTTCCTGTAAAGAATCCAGGATCTGCTTGCTTCTAAATGATACTGCAGCAGGGATGCTCCAATCAACATCTGGCATATTGAAATTCTCTATCAGTAGCACTTCCCCTTTCCTGGCAATTCTGCGTATGTCTTCTATTAAATCTCCGTCCACCACTTCTCCCTGTGAAGGGAGGTCTGTATATCACGCCAATGCAAATGGGTTTCTCTTTCCTTCTTTCTAGTTTAACCCACAGTGCCTCCTCTCTCCCTTTTAAGCCCTGTATTTCCATAGCGTTAATATTATTTTTTTCATATAGTGCCACTCCTCCTCCCCTTCTTCCTACCCTGTCCTTTCTGAATAAAGTATAACCTGGTATAGTTACATCCCAGTCATTGCTGTCTGTGAACCATGTCTCTTTTACCGCCACTAAATTAAAGTCAGCCTCTCCCATTAAACCTCAACATCTGGGATCTTATTTCCCATGCTATGGGCATTTATATACACCACTTTCCAGATGTTGCCCCTTTTATCCATTTCCATAAAGGTATTTAGGGGTATGTTTACTAAACTGCGGTAATCATACATAACGCACGTTATGTAACGTTAACAATCGTTAGCGCATCATGTAACGTTAACGATCATAATGCCCCGCGGCACGGTAAAACACCGCAGAAGGTGGAGAGAGGGTGGAGAGAAGGGGTCAGAGGGCGGAGAGTGGGCGGGGAGAGGCTCCCCTCACACTAACGCGCTGATTTTCAGAGCTGAATTCCAACGCGAATGAAAACCTGCCGTTAAATGCACATTACAGGGGAGAGAAACCATTTCAGTGTCAGCAATGTACAGCCCAGGCAGGGAAACAAAAAAAAAGTGATAAGTGTGATACATGTGCACAGAACAAAAGGGCACAGAAACACTGAAAATGACCCCAACAAACTGGAAAAAAACAATAACCAAGCTGGCCAATAGTGGTATCAATGAGAAAAAACAACCCCCCCCCCCCCCCCCGAGTAAGCTCCATAGAACAGATATAAATCGTGGAAGGGTCTATACTCCGTCCCCATACAAGGTGAATGAGTCCACAGTGAAATAGCGCTGCTCAGGGTTTTCCCCACCATTGGACAGGGTTCCTATGGCGTGCACATGTCCCGCAACATCAGGGCGGGCATGTCGGAACGGCAACTGGACAGATGCTGGAGAAGGGGATACAGAGGGCCGCAGGCGGCACATGCTGCGGTGGAGCTGGGCCACAGTACGGACTAGGGTGATGCCTAGGTGGCCCATACGAATGCTGAAACAGCGGAGCAGCCAGACAGCAACTGCTGAAGGCCCAACATGGGCACGAGTGTGTTTTCCAAAGTGTCAAAGGGGATAGTACCCAACAGCTACCCCCAAGGGCATAGAACATTGGCAGGCGGGGCTGGGGGGGAGTGTGGACGTCTATGCAGGCACCCCTACCCCAGAACCCGCACCCCTACCCCAGAACCCTCTGTCTGTGGGAGGAGTGGTCTAGTGGTTAGGACAAGGTACTTCAGGCCGGAGGGCCGGGGGTTCAAGTCCCACCTGGGACAGCAATCTCAGGCCGGAGGGACTGGGATTTCTAGTCCTATAGGCACTCCTTGTGGTCTTGGGCAAGCCACTTAACCCTCCACTGCCCATGTTCCCTGTAAGTATTAGCATATGTGTCTCATATCCCCTCGTGTTAAATGTATCCCCCAATTGACCGCTTTGACCCGGTGAAAAGCGGGATATAAATACAGCTAAATAAATAAAACCATAGGCAGCCGCCTACCTGCACATTGGATGGCCTGAGACTGCGCTCCACCAGCAGAAGGGCATGTTAGCATGGTGGCTGAGGGATACTGGTGGTAGAGGGGGCAGTGGCAGCTGCCCAGAGCAGACCGTGGCCTAGCCCTGTGTAGGTGGGTGCCATGCACTGCAACAGACAGGCCCTGTCTGACCAACAGTCATGGTATCACCAGGGAATGCACCATCTCTGTGATAACATGGTGGTGCAGTGCACAAAACCAGTGTATTCAGAAGCATAAGGTCACAGGTTCAAGTCCCAGCTGTGGTTTCCGCCAACCCAGTCCTCATATTTTACCCACTACTATAACGTGCTAATGCAGACAGAACCTTTCTTGCAGATGACGTAAACATGCCCAAAACACCTACATTTTACCCTACAGAGCACAGACACCATAAACATGCACATTACCTAGAGCAGAGCCTCCCAAATGCAGTCCTGGAGGGCCAAACACCATTCCGGTTCCATGCTGCCTCTGATAAAGATGTCTGTGCTGCATTTCTATGCGCCACCCCCATGGTATGCAGATGTATCTCATGCATATTCATGAGGGACAGCATGAAAACCCGAACAGTGTTTGGCACCGCAGGACTGGAGTGGGAACCTCTGCCGTAAAGCAGCAGCCAACAGGGGCAGACACACCCGCACCCACAGGCCCCATTATCCAAAGCCTCCTGGAGAGGTAGGACTTTGGGCTCTGCGTGCATCTCCTAATACTAGCACTTGCATACCTTAGTAATGCCACCCTAAACCTGGGAATATGGTACACATCTATCAAAAGGTTGCTATGATTACTGGCAGATAGCAATTCCTAGGTTAAGTACAATTTTCTGAGTGAGCTGCATCATAGCAACCTTTCTGATGTCTGTGGAGTGTGCTACAGGTCTTGTGTCTGACAGTGTTTACCAACCTGGGGAGTGACTCCTACAGTATTGCGTACCATAGCCATGCCTGCACTGTGCCCAGGACTGGTGTGGTGGCCTGGGCTGCCCAACACCTCTGTAGTTTCACAATGCTGGCACAGGTGTGGGGAGTGTGTGTCTGTCTATCCAGTGTGTGGTGGCTGCCAACACCCTCCACAGCCCACATTGCTAGCACTGTTGCCAGTATTGGCCTGCCAATGTGCATAATGAGGAGCAAGGTACCGTGGAAATAGCCTGGATAGGGTGTCCTGGCCTGGCCGCATCTGCACAGGGCATAGAGCAATGGCTCGGACATTGTAGTGCCTGGTACCACCTGCACGGACAGAGTGGCCACAGCATGTCCTGCTGGGAGGTCACTCTCACCCTGACTGAGCAGTGACCATGGCATGGCTAGGTTCCCCCATAGTGCTGTATAGTATTTCTCTCATGTGATATTTATGGGTTCTCTTTTGGGGCCCGATTACTGACTTATCTGCTTGGTGTGTATGCTGACCTCCCAGTTTTGGGTACACGCATCTCCTCCAGGACCATGATTATGGACTAGCTAGCAGACTGTTTTGCAGCTAGTATGTGTGTTGCTGGAACACCTTGCAGGGTGCAGCGGCTGGAGGCTTGCTGCTGGAGAATGTCAGATGGGGGGGGGGCAGCTGTGCATTTCCAGGCCTTCTGTCTGCTATTGCTTTATGGACGTGTACAGCTCTGCATTGCCTGCCCTGTAGGGTGTTTGATCCCTAGCAGGACTGGGGTGATGGTCCCCTCTACTGCCACCATTGCAGGGGGGTAGAAAGTGGATCTGTTGGCGGGAGATCCTGTCCCTCACCCTGAGCCCCAGAGGGTGCGTTAGGTGGTGGTATGTAATCTCCCTGTGGGTCCCAACACCCCCCTTCACTTACATCATGTGACCATGGCACCCACACAGGGTATGCACTTTTCTGGGTGCATCATAGTCCACAAGGGCTAGATGTGACATACAGATGAACACAGGCATATCCTAGGGGTGTTTGCAAGGACTACCTATAGGCTATGCTGCAGGTCCCCATCAGTGCCAATCTCAGCAAAGCCAGGTGCTGTAAGAATGGTGCTGGGCACCATACCTCTCCCTCAGGGTGAGCACAGGACCCTCACACTGTGACGGTCTGTAGCTACTCTGTGCCACTAACACAAACCGTCGGCACCCCCTACCAGGCTGAGGTGCTGTGAGGTGCATACCCCATCTTGTGATCATCTGTAGACTGCTGATTTACATGTGCTGTGCATCCTGGGTATGGATGGGTTGACCCTATCCTGGTAACCACAGCAGAATGTGGGTGTGGTGCCGTGCAGTCCTCCTGTAGCCAGCCAGGTGTTTGTTAACAGCTCTAGCCCACTGGTTACTTCACTGCCCGTGGAACCAGAGGTCATGGGTTCAAAACCCACAGTGGGGTTCATCGATAGGGCTGTCTTAGGCATTGTCTATTTGTATTGTATATTAGTGCTGCCAGCAGAACCACCCTCAGGGTACTGTCACCTTAGGGTGGCTCATAAGGCGCCCTATAGGGCACCTTATACGGTGCCCTATAAAGCGCTTTATAAGGTGCCTTATATGGTGTCCTATATGGGACATTATAGGGTGCCTTGGCAGACAGCGCACTTTATTTATTTATTTGCATTTCTTATATACCGCACTATTTGCGATCAGCGCGGTTTACATAAAACAAATGGTATCCGACAATAAACAAAAGTCAGGTCATTACATTGAACAGGAACAAGTAACTTGGAAAACAGGGTAAACTATATATATATGCGGAGCATTGAATAGGGTAACTATATACATGTCAGATGGAGTTATTGGGTATTGATCATACTTGGTGGCTGGGGTTCGGGGCAGTCAGTGAGGTATTTGATAAAGAGGAATTGTTTCAAGGCCTTCCTGAACTGGCTCAAGTTGCTCTGATGTGTGGTGGTAGTGAGTTCAAGAGACTTGGGGCGCATAGTCTAAAGGCTCTGTTCGATGTTGCTTTGGAGCATTTTGTCGTGTCTCTCGGTATCACTAGCATGTTGGCTACTGCAGTTCTTCTTAGCCTGTTGGGTGTGGGTAGTTGGATGAGGTCACATAGTGAAGAGGAGGAGAGCCCCTTGATGGCCTTGAATGTCATCACTAGGGTTTTGAAACAGATCCTGGCTTGAATGGGGAGCCAGTGAAGCTGTTTCAGGAGGGGTGTGATATGCTCTCTTCTTGGCGTTCCGAGGAGAATCCACGCGGCACTGTTCATGGCAAGTTGCAGGGGATGTAAGGTATAATGTGCCCTATGGAGTGCCTTCTAGGGTGCCTTATGTGGCACCTTAGGTTACGCCACTGTGAGGGTGTGTTTGCTGGCAGCACTACTAAAGTACAACTAAACTTCCTCACAGCCCAATACTTAACCCTTTCCAGGCCAAGCCCAAAACTTTCGGGATCCAAACTTCTGCCTAAATATTCCTATCAAATGGTATATAATACATGACCATGGCAGAGGGAACGTCACTATTGGAACATATTGAATAAGACAGGTACAATTTTCCTGACATATGCAAACATTAACCCGGCTGCAGAATGTGGATTAAAATATTATAGTAGGCCTTCAAAGGGTTACACATGACGCCTCAGCCAGCCTTATTCATTAGGCACACTGGGGAATCAAACCCATGACCCTTGTACCATCAGTCTGTGTAGTGAACATTGTGCTACAGCTCTGTTTCTGTATTTGGGTGTCTGCACGCCTTCTTAAGCTTAACGCGCAGTAACGCGCCCTGTAACGATCGTTGCTGCGCGGCGCCTTATAACGCGCGTTATCGGTAACGATGTACCGCCCATGTCCTTTTTTGGCATTTCTTCCATTAACGCGGCTCCTAACGCGAATCAAACTAATGCAGTTTAGTAAACATACCCCTTAATGTTTCACTTACCTGGGGGCTTTCTTCACCCATCCCCAAAAAATCTAGTTTAAAGCCCTCTTCAATAGGTTAGCCATTATGTTACTGAAGACACATCAACCTTTCTTGGACAGACGGGTGCCATCTCTGCTCTGCAACCCTTGGAAGAGCATCCCATGTTCCAGGAAACCAAAATGCTCTCTATGACACCATCCATGCAGCCATGCATTTATCTCCAGGATGTGAGCTTCTATGCCTTGGCCTTTACCATCAACAGGGAGGATTGAAGAGAACAATACCTGTGCATCTATCTGCTTCACCCTCTGTCTCAGAGCCATGAAGTCAGTTTTGATACACTTGGAGGGATGCCTGGCGGTATCATTTGTACCATGTAAGAGCAACATCGGGTAATAGTCAATGGGCTTGATAAGTCTTGGCAAACTCTGTAACATCTCGGATTTTGGCACCTGGCAAGTCTTGTTGGCTGATGGACACCTCAGTACCCCTCAGAAGAGAGTCACCAACCACCACTACTCTTCGCTTCCTTGTGGTCATTGATTCTACAAATTTGGGTGCTCAAGCTCTGGTTTTTCCCTTTCCTGGGATGCTTTCACCTCCTCCGCTTCCAGGGCTGCATAATGATTGTTCAATTCAAGGGCTGAAGGAGATAGATTGGTGATTCTGCAGGCCCTGGTGACTAGTTCCCAACCTTCGTCATTCAGTAGGCTCCCATCTTCACCTTTGCTGGAGAGTTTGGATGTTTCAAGAAGCATCTCATCAATGTGACAGTAGTTTTAAGTTCATTTTGATTCAGGATTGTTATTTATTTTATTGTAATGTTTATTTTATTAAATTGTGTATGTATGTTTGGAAGCAACCTAGGATTTTAGATGGGCAGTATATGAATCTAAAAAACAAGTAAATTAAATTATTCAGCTGAGGTCCAATGGATATGTAAATATTTATGCAAATGATGCTCCACAGTGAGTTTCCACATATGGCCGCGCATCACCCTTGCGCTGTCCCTGCTTTGTTAATTTATCAATTTGCCTTTAACACGTTATTGCCATTGATAATAATGACTAAACGTGGGCAATCTCAGTTGAGCCAATTTCCACAGAAAATAATACTATAAGTATATGCTCAAACTATAACGAATGAAACAGAATGTCCAGCACCTAGGTCTCAGTTTAAAACTTTGCAGCAATTCATTAGAGTTTAAAAACTCATCATCAAACTTTAAGCTGCTGTTCACATCAATGACCCTTAAACGGTGCCATATTATTTTGTTTCATGATCAGTTAGTGCTCAAAAAGTCATATTTTTTTCTTTTTCTTTTTTTCTTATAAAAATATAAATTCTTCAAACAAAATGCAAAACATGTGCAAACTATCGCTCAAAAAACAGTCAAAAACGTTGCTTCTCAGTGCAAAAAACTGCAGTATTCTCAATCTATGAAACATTTATCTTCTTAGACGACCATTCGCTTATGAAATAAGCAGTATGAGCACTGGAAACTCTCTCCTCAAGCAACTTTTCCATGAGTGTCGAGCGACTGTAACTTAAAGTCCCAACGCCGTTATTCTAAGGCGCCCAAGCGTTTCGCTATGCAAGGTTCTTCAGGGGAATGCACATCTTCCGAACTGACCTGAAAAATAGAGAAAACATCACAAAACTGTTTCATGTTCCATGACGTTGCACAACTCTTATTGTCGCTGGTATAGGATTTCCACATCTTGTCACTAAGAAATTCTTATCATTAGAGAATTCATGTTATTACCTTACGTGCCTACTGTAACTCTGAAAAAAACAAAAATGGGAATCCTTCTCACCCCTCCTCGTCAACTGCCAAGGAACGCCGCGCATGCGGCTCAGCCGAAGATTTGAGGTATTTAAACACGCTGATAAGCTCCGCCCCTCCTGATAAAATACCAGTGTGGTCTTAAAGCAAAAGGAAATACCATTGATCTTCTCACTTCACATACAAAGGGACCAGTCGATCGATACGTTTAGCCCGTAAGCTTAAAAATCCAACGCTGTTCTGCCCAAATCAAAAGCTGCTCTCTCGATCTTTCTCCTCCACTAGCCAAAATTTGATCTATGGCAAAACAGCCCAAATGTTCAAAACGATGATTCTCCTTAAGGCAATGCTGTACCATAGGCGCTTCTAACACCCGATGATTCAATCTGCTGCGATGTTCGGCTAAGCGTAGCCGCAAAGGTCTAGTAGTTTTGCCAATATACATCAGCCCACACGGGCAGCGAATCCCATAGACAACATTCGCGGACTGGCATGTGGTGGTGCTCCGCAAACTATAATGCACTCCGTGGTATTCAAAATCCTCCACTTCCAACGTCACTGCACACAGACTGCAAGAACCGCAGCGTCTATGACCTGGAGTAAGAACACCCACTCCATCTTCCTCCAACGGACGGATTCTGGAGGGGCTCAGCTGTTCCTTAAAATTTCGACCCCTACTCCACACACAGCGAATCTTCTTATCCGTCAACCCCGGGATCGTGCGCAAAATGTTGCTATGGGTTTTTAATATTTTCTGAACCGGACCGCTCAAAGGGGAAAACCGAGTGATGAAATTAACCCTCTCATTATCCAACCTTTTCCGAGTATGATGTGCTTGACCCGAAGAAGATAATAACAACCAGCGGTCATTGTATAGGGCTCTAGTGTAAGCACGGCGTACTACCTGCTCCGGGTACCCCCTAGAAATAAAATTTTTCATAAGTTGCTTGGATTTATGTCGATAATCAACCACTTCCGAACAGTTTCGACGATATCGAAGAAACTGAGAAAAAGGTAACCCCTCTTTCAACGTCCGGGGATGGGCGCTGGAAAAGTATAGAAAAGTATTGCGGTCAGTGGGTTTCTGAAACACCGAAGTCCTCCAGGTTCTTACCCCCCGCATAATTTCCACGTCCAAAAAATGAATTGTGTCCTTACGGTGAGTTATCGTAAACTTAATGTGAGAATCCCGAGCATTAAGCCAATGAAAAAAGGACAAAAGTTCTTCTTCCGATCCCCGCCATATTACAAAGATATCATCTATGAAGCGCCTCCACACCACTATCCGACTCTCATACGTGGACTGTTCCAACCAGTGCTGCTCAAACGTTGCCATATATAGATTTGCGATAGAGGGGGCGCATGTAGCGCCCATCGCAACTCCTGCTATCTGCTGATAAATCACGTCCTGAAATTGAAAAACATTATGAAAAATAACCAGCTCAGACAATTTCAACAGCATCTTGATGGTCGCTTCTGTCAAATCACCCCGATTACGCAAAAATCGTTCCACCACAGTCAATGCTGCTGTTTGAGGGATGCTGGTATACAGCGAGGTGACATTCAATGTTACTAATATGGTATCCATATCTTCCGCCCATATTGCCAACTCTGACAAAATGTTCAAAAAATGTGTGGTGTCCTTCAAGAATGATGGAATCTGAGCCAGAAGCGGACGTAAAAAGGAATCTATATAGGTAGACACTGGCTCCATAGGGGTTCCCTTAGTTGATACAATGGGTCGCCCTGGGGGGGTAGATAAGCTCTTATGAATCTTTGGTACCGTATAAAACTGTGCCAAAGAACTGGAGTCACTATTCAAATAGCGATATTCTTTCCTACCCAATAAGTGATGTTGTAAAGCCTCTAGCGTGATTCCCTCCCGCAGCTGAGACGTAGGATCAACTTCCAAGACTTTATAGGTATTCTCATCTTGTAACTGATGTAGCGCCTCTGTAATGTAATATTGCCTGTCAAGTACCACTATCACTCCGCCCTTATCGGCCCTCCTAATAATAAGGTCTTTACGAGCTCTTAACTGACGTAAAACCAAATCCTCCGATGGAGTTAACATCGACAAACTTTGCTTAGCAGTAGATTCCAAACGCTGAACATCTGCCAATACCGAATCTTGGAACACTTGTAAAGCTGGAGGAACTGGGCCTGGAGGAACCCATGTCGACCTGTAAGGTAAAGGAACCCGTGGGATCTGTGAAGATGACTCAGATAAAAACTGCTTCCGATGGATCATCTGTCCGTGCAAAAAAATGTTTTAACTGTAACTTTCGCACAAACTTCAAAAAATCTAAACGATCAGCTTATCAGAGTGTTTAAATACCCCAAATCTTTGGCTGAGCCGCATGCACGGCGTTCCTTGGCAGTTGACGAGGAGGGGTGAGAAGGATTCCCCTTTTTGTTTTTTTCAGAGTTACAGTAGGCGCGTAAGGTAATAACATGAATTCTCTAATGATAAGAATTTCTTAGTGACAAGATGTGGAAATCCTATACCAGCGACAATAAGAGTTGTGCAGCGTCATGGAACATGAAACAGTTTTGTGATGTTTTCTCTATTTTTCAGGTCAGTTCGGAAGATGTGCATTCCCCTGAAGAACCTTGCATAGCGAAACACTTGGGCGCCTTAGAATAACGGCGTTGGGACTTTAAGTTAGTCGTTCGACACTCATGGAAAAGTTGCTTGAGGAGAGAGTTTCCAGTGCTCATACTGCTTATTTCATAAGCGAATGGTCGTCTAAGAAGATAAGTGTTTCATAGATTGAGAATACTGCAGTTTTTTGCACTGAGAAGCAACGTTTTTGACTGTTTTTTGAGCGATAGTTTGCACATGTTTTGCATTTTGTTTGAAGAATTTATATTTTTATAAGAAAAAAAAAAATATGACGTTTTTGAGCACTAACTGATCATGAAGCAAAATAATATGGCACCGTTTAAGGGTCATTGATGTGAACAGCAGCTTAAAGTTTGATGAGTTTTTAAACTCTAATGAATTGCTGCGAAGTTTTAAACTGAGACCTAGGTGCTGGACATTCTGTTTCATTCGTTATAGTTTGAGCATATACTTATTGATAATAATGAAGCTGGTGTTAAATTACAGTAATTTAATCAGTTTTATATACCACCTTATCCTTCAATCAAAGTGGTCAACAAGACAACAGAGGGACTACATTGAGGGGGGGGGAGACAACAAGATAGTACATTACAGTAAACTACGGTACATTACATTAAATTATACATAAACTACATTTCATAATTCATTACAATTACATTAAACAAATAACTGCAATCTTACAAAATGTTAAAATAGTTTAAACATTATAGGAAAATTGAAATTCAAAGGGTTAAAACATTTTGTTCTATTGGAGTTAGATTAATTGCCATATGCTTCAATAAATAGGTACGTTTTAAGGGACTTTTGAAAATCTTTGATATCATACTCATTTCTTAAATCACTAGGAATAGAATTCCATAGTTGTGGTGCCATAAAGGAGAGCCCTATTAGATGTCATTTGTTTGGATCTATTAAACTTCAAGTGGGAATTAAGTCTGTTAGTAGACTGTGAGCGTCTGGGCCTTGAGCCTATGTCCTTAGAAATAATAGTTGTTAGAACGTTTGCTGATGACTCATGTAAAATTTTGAAAATATTCATGAGGTTCTTGTATTTCGATCTCATAATGATTGGATGCCAGTGCAATTCTTGAAGCAAGGGAGTTATATTGTGGTAGGCGAAGGCCTATGATCCATGGTGTCTGAAATGAGCAGACAGGCCTGAGTAGCTTGACCTGTAAATGAAGTCTGTGGAGAGGCCCAAAGGAATTACATATTCCCCTAAATGCTGCTACCATAGAATCGAAACTTAACTGAGCACAATTAAGTATAGCTATGCAGAAACGAAACTTAGAAAATATAGAAAAACAAGTCTAATTGGTATTGATAAGAGAGCACAGCTTCTATGGAATTAATTAACACTGCTGAAAGAAAAGTTACAGTGCCCTGCTTTCCCACATGTTCTAACTAGCTAAATGACCTTGGAGGAGAAAAGTATCTAAGTTGGTGAACTGACCATTGTAATTGGGACTAGAAGGGGGGTAAGCAGGTGCTGAGCCCAGACCAGAGTCCTAATTGGATGACTACGTAATGTTACCGGGACCAATAGATGAGGTGAAAGGGGTTACCGGGACCAATGAGAAGTTTGCCTATACCTAGAATGGACAAGAAAAGTATAAAAGTTGTTTTGCTAGAAACCATTGCTCAGCCATTTTGAATTTGATTCTGCTTGAGACTTGTGCACAAATAAATGATTTGGACCTTCTGAACAGACTCCTGGTATCATTGGTTTGTCTGCGCTCTGCTGCTACATATTCTTGGTGCGTTGGCCAGGAAGGTGTGGTAATAGAGCGTATATAGGGCAATATACCACGACTTTCCGCCTCTACAGGTTTGGTCCTGCCGGGATCGTGCCCTCCCGACGTGGGCTCGCTCTCTGGCGCCACTGGTCCCTTGCATCGGAGGGAGCTGGCCGGACTTCGGCGGGTGCCGAGCCCGGACGGAACCAACACCTCGAACCCGTGAGGAGAGTCCGAGGTCCAACTCATGCGCTTGCTTGGGAACAGGGACCGGATCCGGTGAGTATAGTTTTGATTTGACTAAGACAGATGAGTCAGAGCAGAACTGTTGTTTGAACTTTGGAACTTTGGAATTTGATATTTGGTAAGAGAGCTTGATCACCTCTCAAGACGGTCCGACTAACCTTGCATGAGTATGCGCAAGGTGAAACTATCGTCTTTTTGAACCCTGCATGAGTATGCGCAAGGTCTTTTGATTTTGGAATTTGATATAGCCTAGTCAGCTGAGACAGGATTGGGCTGTTTTTGGGATACGTTGCTAGCATGATTGTGTGAATGGAGTGTGAATGAGAGGTCTTGCAACACAGACCAAGCGAAGGCGGACTCCTGAGTAACGCATTTCCTGGCCGGGTGACCGCGTTCAGGTCGTAAAAAGGAGGAAGCGACCGTCGTTTCGTCTTGTTATTTGTTTCCCTTGAATGTTTCTAGGGCCGTGAGGACCCCTTACCCACGGTCCGCCTTCCTTTTCCTTCCTGTTTATTGTTGCGCGCACACATCGAAATGGGAGGGGCGGAGTCTACTAGGAACACTCTGTTAGAATGTATGATCAAACATTTTAGTAAAGGATATTCAGGAGATTATGGAGTAAAACTGACTGCCTCACGATTACAGCTTTTGTGTACTAGGGAGTGGCCTGTCATAGACCCTATGTGGCCTCGAGATGGCACATTTAACCTAGGAATTATTCAATCAGTTCATCGGAAGGTGCGAGTAGCGCACCCCGATCAGTACCCCTATATAGATTCTTGGTTGAGTATTTGTGAGGATACGCCCCCTTGGGCAAAGCGCTGTTATGAAGAGTAGTGCAGAATAATGTTAGCATTAACAGACCAGACCCAGAAAACAGGGACAGCTAAGAAACCTAGCCAGAAACCTGTTCATGTAGATCCTGAGTCCCCGGGAGCTGTAATTAGGCAGTCCCCAGCCCAGCACCCAGTGAGAGTACCACCGCGTCCCGGGGCAGGCCCCCGGGACGGGGAGAGTCCACCCCCTCACCAGCCAGAGGATCAGCCAGATGAAGTGTCCAGAGAAGATGCCGATCAGTCTGAGACAGAGACTGAGGATAAGCTGGAGTCAGAGCAGGAAGATGAAGACGTATCTTCCCAGACAGAGACAGAAAGTGAACAATCAGTTGTCAGTGCTAGTTCATCGGTTGCAAGCGAGGCTCCCCAGACTAGAAGAGTCTCAAAGCTGAAAGCCCCCACCAAGATCCCGAAAGTCACTACTAAGAAGCCGAAAGCCATCCCGAAAGTAATAGCCCCCTTGAGACAAGTCCCAGGGCTGCCTGTGCGGGATGAGCATGATCAGATAGTAGCGGGACCCCTGAGTTTAGTATATGTGCCTTTCTCCACTGCTGATTTGTTAAACTGGAAGATACATTATGCTTCCTACACAAATAAGCCCCAAGAGTTAACAGAATTGATGCATACGATCATGGAAACTCACCAGTCCACTTGGGCAGATTGCCGGCAGCTCCTGTCTACTCTATTTACCACTGAGGAGCGGACACGAATTAAGCGAGCTGCTATCGACTGGATGGCAGACAATCCCCTGGTAGAGAGAGAGGAAGCAGGAATAGACAATCGCGAAGCAGCCCAGAAGGAATTCCCTAACGAAGATCCCAAATGGGATCCAAATACTGAAGCAGGATCCAGAGCCCTATCCCGGTTTCGTCAAGGCCTCATGCAAGGTCTGAGAAGGGGGGGTCAGAAAGCTATGAATCTTTGTAAAGTGACCGAAGTTAATCAGGGCATAGATGAGAGCCCAGCAGTATTCTATGAGAGATTGACTGAAGCGTATAGGATGTATACTCCCTATGACCCAGATGCCCCAGGAAGCCTATGCATGGTGAATTCTGCTTTTGTGAATCAGTCACAACCAGATATTAGACGTAAGCTACAGAAACTAGAAGGGTTTGCGGGCATGAATGCAACACAGTTACTGGAAGTCGCTCATAAAGTGTATGTGAATCGTGATAATGAAAGACAGAAAGAAAGTGATCGACGGATGAAGAAGAAAGCGGATTTTTTGGCTGCGGCCATAGTGGAACAGAAAAGGGGAGGTGTCCCTAATCGAAGGAGCAGAGGAAGAGGGCGCGGCCGAAGAAATGACCGGCCCCCATTAGGCGCGAACCAATGCGCTTATTGCAGAGAGGAAGGACATTGGAGAAGCGCATGCCCGCGACTCGAAGAGGCCTCTCAGGATGAAGGGGAACACGCCCCTTGGAGAGAGAGGGAGAGAGGCCGACCCCAGAACCGCAGAGAAACCAATCGAGAACATTTTCAACAAGAACGCACGGAGGCCATTCAGGGAGTGGCAGCCGCCACAGCCTATGACTTGGATGAAGCAGATTAGGACAGACCGGGCTCCGAATTCGCTTTAGGTCTCCAGGAGCCTATGGTCATTGTACAAATAGGAGACCAATTTATGGACTTTATGGTTGATACTGGAGCAGAACATTCCGTAGTAGATAAACAAATAGCTCCTTTTTCTACGAGAGCAGTTACCATTGTGGGAGCAACTGGAGCAAAAGCCACAAAGCCATTTCTTCAAAACCGCATATGTAATTTAGGAGGACAGCAAATAACGCACCAATTCCTTTACATGCCAGAGTGCCCAGTGCCATTGCTGGGACGAGATATGCTAGCCAAGTTGCAGGCCCGGATATCCTTTACTGAGAAAGGAGAAATGCAAATGACAGTAAATTCCCAGACAAAACCTGCTGGACTAATGGTGCTCACTGTTCCTCGAGAAGAAGAATGGAGATATTATAGTACTGAGCCAAGTACTGAGCCAATTATTGATACCTATTTTGAACCTACTTTGAAAAGTATTGATGCCCCTCTTGGAGTATGGGCAGAAGGCAATCCACCAGGCCTAGCCAAACACATAGCTCCAATAATTGTGAATCTCAAGCCTAGTGCACAGCCAGTGCATGTCAAGCAATATCCACTCCCAAGAGCAGCAATTGAAGGCATTCATCGCCACTTGTTAAGGCTACTGGAATATGGCCTACTCAAAATTTGTCAGTCCCCATGGAACACACCTCTCCTGCCAGTGAAGAAGCCTGGGACAGGGGACTACCGCCCAGTGCAAGATCTCAGGAGGGTCAATGAAGCAGTTGAGACCATACATCCAGTTGTGCCAAATCCTTACACACTCCTAGGACTGATTCCTGCTGAAGCTACTCATTTTACTGTTCTGGATTTGAAAGATGCATTTTTCTGCATAAGATTAGACCCAATTAGCCAATTGCTGTTTGCCTTTGAATGGCAGGACCCTGTCTCAGGGAGACGGGGCCAACTCACTTGGACACGATTACCTCAAGGATTCAAGAACTCACCTATCATTTTCAGTGCTGCACTAAACCAAGATCTCTCAAGTTATCCAGTGGCACCTGAAAGAAGAGTACTCCTCCAATATGTAGATGATCTACTGGTAGCCGCCACATCTGAAAGTGAATGTATACAAGCCACTACTGACCTCTTGCAACTATTAGATGAAGCTGGATACAAGGTTTCCAGAGCAAAAGCACAGCTATGCCAAAAGGAAGTAAAATATTTGGGCTTTCGTTTAACTAAAGGAAGCCGACAATTGGGACGCGAGAGAAAAGAAGCCGTGTGCAGTATCCCAACCCCAACTACCAGAAAGCAAGTCAGAGCCTTTCTGGGAGCAGCAGGATACTGCCGGATATGGATACCAACTTTGCCCAGATTGTCAAACCACTATATGAAGCCACCAAGGGAGAAGAAAAATCACCACTAGAATGGGGACTTGAGCAAGATACAGCTTTCAAGACCCTGAAGGAAGAGTTGATGTCGTCACCAGCACTCGGGTTGCCAGATGTCCACAAGCCTTTCCATCTATTCGTGCACGAGATGCAAGGAAATGCCCTAGGCATGCTGACTCAGAAACTGGGACATTGGGAGCGACCCGTAGCATATCTATCAAAACAGTTGGACACTGTGGCCAAGGGATGGCCACCATGTTTGAGAGCGGTTGCAGCTACAGCACTACTAGTGAGTAAAGCAGACAAGCTCACATTAGGACAGAATCTACGCGTCACAGTACCACATGTGGTACTTGCCCTTATGGAACAAAAAGCAAATCATTGGCTCACCAATTCTCGAATGCTGAAATACCAAAGTATGTTATGTGAAAATCCACAAATACAACTGGAAGTGAGCCATGCCTTAAACCCAGCTACCGTGATACCAATCAGCAAGGACCCCCCAGAGCACGACTGTATAGAAGTCATGGATACTGTATTCTCAAGTCGACCTGATCTAACTGATGTGCCCCTAGAGAATCCTGACCAGACTTATTTTGTAGATGGAAGTAGTCTCATTATCGATGGACAACGTTGTGCCGGGTATGCAGTAGTCACTCGGGATGAAGTCATTGAATCATCAGCCCTTGCGTCAGGCACATCAGCACAGAAAGCAGAACTAATAGCACTCACCAGAGCACTAGTATTGGGTGCGGGACTTCTGTTGAATGTATACACCAACTCAAAATATGCCTTCACCACTTTGCATGCACATGGAGCTCTCTACAAAGAACGAGGGCTCATCACCTCAGGAGGCAAATCAATTAAATATGGCCCAGAAATATTGATGTTACTAGACGCAGTATGGGCCCCGACATGTGTAGCTGTCATACACTGTCGAGGACACCAAGCGGGAAAAGGAGAAGTTGCCCAAGGAAACAGATTTGCTGATGCTTCAGCACGTAAAGCAGCCATGGCAGGCCAAATTTCACCACAAGCCATGCCAAAACAAGCAGCATTGTTTCCAGTACCCCTTAATTTATGTACTCCACGATATACCACCAAAGAATTGGACTACTATTGTAATAAAGAAGAGGGAGTACTGAAAGATGGATGGATTGAACTGCCACCTCCCGAGGGCAGTCAACCCCCAGGACGAATAGTGATCCCTGAATCATTGGGACCAGCCTTTGTCAAAGCTTTTCATCAAGCCACACATTATGGGAAGAGTGCTATGGAGAAAGCACTTAAACCACATTTTTGTATCGCACTATTGGGAGCCCTATCAGCCTCAGTAGCTCGTCAGTGCCTAATTTGTGCCAAGAACAATGCCAAACAGGGCCCCACGCCACCACCACGAGTTCAGTCAGGAGGTGTAACCCCCATGCACCACCTGCAAATAGATTTTACTGAAATGCCAAAAGCCAATGGATATCGCTACTTGTTAGTATTAGTTTGTACCTTCTCTGGGTGGGTGGAAGCTTTCCCCACCAGAACGAAAAGGCCCGAGAAGTAACTAAAGTTTTGCTAAGAGAGATTATCCCCAGATTTGGAATTCCAGCAGTAATAGGGTCAGACAATGGACCCTCCTTTGTATCTCAAATTACCCAGCAGTTAGCAAGTGCCCTACAGATACAATGGAAGTTACACACTGCATACAGACCCCAAAGTTCAGGGAAAGTTGAGCGGATGAATAGAACTTTGAAATCTCAGATGTCCAAGTTATGTCAGGAGACCCACTTAAAGTGGCCCCAGGTTCTCCCAATAGCCTTACTTAGAATACGCTCAGCTCCTGTGAAATCATCAGGATTTTCCCCTTTTGAAGTTGTGTATGGCAAACCCCCACCAATAGTGCAGGGTGTTAAAGGTAGTTTGCCACAGATTGGTTCAGAAATAACCAGACAAGAACTCCTAGCTCTTAGTTCTGTTCTGCAGACTCTCCACACCTGGATACAGGACCAGTTGCCTATCAATTTGACGGAACCACTGCATCCCTACAAGCCTGGTACCTCGGTGTGGATCAAAGATTGGAAGAAGACACCGTTGGAACCTCATTGGAAGGGACCATACACCGTCATCCTGTCTACCCCAACTGCAGTAAAGGTAGCAGAAATCGATTCCTGGATTCATCACAGCAGAGTCAAGCCAGCAGCAGTTCCAGATCAGGACCAGTGGACAGCGGAGCCACATCCTGACATCCCTCTGCGTCTTACCCTACGGAGGCAGCCAGCAGCCTAGATCTCATTGGGGACACTCATGAACTACAGTGTCCTACAGCAGCCAAGTCTTTCGAAGAGGATTGCTGTTCCTAATACAGCAAAGACATTTGTTTTCTTCATCGACTAACTGTGCCTTTATAGACTTTCGTCAGGCCAACTACACTTGGTAAGTTGGCATTACAGCAGAACATTTGAGGATCTTCAATCAACATTGACACCCGTTGAATTGCTTCATTAGCAAACGGGTCAGCATCGCGCCAAGAGGAAGACGACGTGGTCAAGATTGTCCAGCGGAGATCCAGAAGAACTACAATCAACACGCATCTTTGTTTCTATTTTGCTTTGGCTGCTTGCCTGGGGAGTTTTGAACTGGTACATGCTCTACCCCCATGTACTGCCTGCATTACTACTACTCGGACTGGAATGAAAGTGACTCAGACTGCTTTATCATTCTTACTATACCTGTACTGGTACAGTAAGTCGGTGTATTTATAACACCACTGAACTGAATGTTTGTACTAAAGGTAATTCCAAGGTTTGTTTTAACCCACATCAGAACCCATCTTATTATACCTTAGAGATAAGATGGAATGATGCAGATGGAGCGTTACTAAATGCTACCCTCCCACTCACTGATCCCACACAGCCCGCTGTTTTGTATTTTGATGCCTGTGATGCCATCAATAGAGATAGTCGTTCAAAGTGTGCCAATTGGGAGAAAGCTTATGCTAATGATGATAAGTATATGTGTCCAGAAGGAACAACCGGGTGGGGGGCATGCATAGGTAAACGAGGTGTAGCAGACAAATACAGCACAGCACCAGTTAAAGACTACACAGGTACACTAAAAAAAAATTTTCTAAACTGCCTCTAATGTTTCGATTGATTTTTACGTTTTTTGGTGCGCTGAATCCAAATCTGGTAACCAATTTGCTCCATCACGTACAGATTTTTTGCTACATTGGGTTAGCAGTTTGAGGTGAACGTTTCAGATTGAGTGCGATCGAGAGAAAAGTTTCTTGGATGAATTCTTTATACTAATTGTTTAGTAGTTATTCAAATAAGAATAAAGAAAATTGTAACAAGGCAGCACATAAGAATAGAGTAATGTCAACAAAACACACTGTGATGGTAGCAAAATTGTCTGCACTTAAAACAGCCACATACATGTGCACAAACATTGAGCATATAAGAGCGAGGTTAGACACAAAGCAAAGCAAAGAAATGTGCAAAAAATGTTGTACAGATATGTATGTAAGAATAGAAAACGCAAACCGCACCATTGCAATACATGAAGACAAACACCCGATGGTGTGAAAATAAAATTCTAATAAATGAGATCCGACACTGTGGTAATAACTAGCAAATTTTTATTTCAAAGTTTAGTAAAAACACGATATTTGTCAACACAGTTTAGATTTTAAAGTCATTCTTGGGTCAATCAATCTCCTGGTGGGCCCGTTTCTTCTCCCCCCGAATGCTTCTCTTGGTGCGCTGCTTGGCGTATTTTTCATCTGGGGTTTCCCGCAGCAGCAACCAGCAGAAATCAGCCATCATAGTGGTGTTCCATCTTCCTTGGTACCTTCTCTCTGTGTCCTTGATGTCCTGGTGAAACCTTTCACCTTGTTCTTCACTGTACGCCCCCAAGTTTTCGGGAAAGTAGTTCACATGGGAGTGCAAGAAATGGACTTTCAGGCTCATGTTACAGCCTTGTTCTTTGAAGGCATTGAGCATCCTGGCAACAATATCCTTATAGTTCTCATCCCGCCTGTTCCCCAAGAATTTGAGAACAACATCCTTGAAGGAATCCCAGGCTTCTTTTTCCTTCTCAGACATCGTTTCAGCGAATGCTCCATCTGAAATGAGTTTCCTTATATCAGGGCCAACAAACACTCCTTCCTTTAGCTTTGCTTCAGAAAGTCGGGGGAACTTTGAGCAAAGGTACCGAAAGCACTCACCATCTTTTGGAAGGGACTTGATGAATTGCTTAATGAGACCCAACTTAATGTGGAGAGGTGGTAATAGAATTTTATCACGAGGTACCAAGCTCTCATGAAGAACATTTTTCTCACCGGGTCTCAAATACTCCCGAATTGGCCAGTCTTTTTTCCCCCAGTGTAGGTCGTGGGCCCGGCTATCCCACAAGCAAAGGAAGCAGGGATATTTGGTGAAACCGGATTGCTGCCCTAATAGCATGGATAGAATTTTAAAGTCTCCACAAATCATCCACTTATGCTCATCATAACGAATCTTCTGAAGAATCAGGGCCAAATTCTCGTATTTTTCTTGGAGAATAACAGAGTGAGCAATAGGAACTGAAGCGAATGTGTTGCCATTATGAAGAAGAACACCTTTTATGCTGTCTTTTGACGAATCAATGAACAGCCGCCATTCAGCAGGATCATACTTGAGTTTAAACTTTTCCATCACTCCGTATATATCGTTGCAAAATACCAAATCTTCCTCTTTGCTGAAATACTTCAAAAATTGTGTCTCGCGGTTGCGGTACCAATAAAAAGTTGTTCCTGGTGACAATAGATTTTTCTGTTTAAGCCGAGAACCTAGCAGTTGGGCAGCATCTTTTGGGAGTCCTAAATCCCAGACTAAATCATTCAATTCAGCTTGAGAGAAAAGTTCAGGTTTCGGATCTGGTTCAGTTTCAAACTCGGAAGTACTGGACTCATCGGGAAAAGCCATCTGATGAGTCTCATCATGATCAGAACCGTCCACACAAATATGATCCAAAGATTTTGGTGGTTCAGGCACAGGTACTTCGTTGCTATGAGGCATAGCACAGTTACTTACCTGTAACAGGTGATCTCTGGGAACAGCAGGAATTAGTCCTCACATATGGGTACGTCGGTACCGACGGAGCCCGTGCGGGAAAGCTCCCCAGCTTCTTAGAATAGAAGCTTTTGGGACCTCCCACTGCACATGCGCACTGCCTTCCCGCCTTCCTGAACAGCTCTCCTCAGTTTCGAGTTTATAGCTGAGTCAACAGAGAGAGGACAGGAAGATAGATAGATAAAAGATACAACTCCTAGGGGAGGTGGGTGGGTTGTGAGGACTAATTCCTGCTGTTCCCAGAGATCACCTGTTACAGGTAAGTAACTGTGCTATCTCCAGGAACAAGCAGGAATAAGTCCTCACATATGGGGACTCCCTAGCTTAGATGCATGGGATCCCCTGTAAAGGTTCGCCATCTTCGTATGGATCTCAGGCATCCATTCTGGGAAGGTGGGCAGGAGTTGTTGTTTAGGAATGGAACAGGTGCTTGAGGACAGCCTGGCCAAACAAGGCATCCCGGCGGGAGTCCTTGTCCAAACAGTAATGGGCTGTGAAGGTATGAACCGAGGCCCAGGTAGCGGCTCGACAGATCTGATCTATGGAAACAGAGTGCAGATGAGCCATAGAAGTTGCCATGGCCCTCACATTGTGAGCAGTGACATGGCCTTCCAGAGAAATGTTTTTGCTCTGGTAAGCAAAAGAAATACACTGAGCAATCCAATTGGAAAGTGTACGCTTGGAGACTGGAAGTCCCAAATGGGAAGGATCAAAGGCCACAAAAAGTTGAGAAGACTTTCGATGTGGCTGAGTCCTATTAAGGTAAAAAGCGAGAGCTCTTTTACAATCCAGAGTATGAAGGTTCCTCTCTGCATTGGATGCATGAGGAGCTGGAAAAAAGACAGGTAGATATACCTCTTGATTAAGATGAAAAGGCGAGACCACTTTAGGCATAAAGTGGGGATTCGTCCTAAGGACCACCTTATCATGATGAAATCTTGTGTAAGGTGGATTAGCCACTAAAGCCTGCAGCTCACTGATGCGGCGAGCCGAAGTGACTGCAATGAGGAAGATGACCTTCCAGGAAAGAAATTTCAAGGAGGTGGAAAACATTGGCTCAAAAGGTGGCTTCATAAGTTGACCGAGCACTAGATTCAAATCCCATGCGACCGGGGGTGGTCTGATGGGAGGTTTAGTGAGAGTCAGGCCTCTCATGAATCTTGCAACAAGAGGATGAGAGGAGATAGGTTGTCCATTTATATGTTTCAAGGATGCTGCAATAGCACTTAAATGGACTCTTACCGAATTCGTCTTGAGGCCTGCATTAGAGAGATGCAGGAGATAATCAAGAAGAGAATTCAAAGGAAGTGCCAGAGGGTCAAGACCCTGCTGAGCACACCAAATGGAAAAACGTTTCCATTTGAAAGCATAGGAACGCCTGGTAGAGGGTTTCCTAGAGGCAGAAAGGATATCTTTCACTGGTTGGGAAAGATGAAAGTCTTGAAGGTTTAAGCCTTCAGTAACCAAGCACTGAGGTGAAGGGATTTGGGGTTTGGGTGCCACAAAGTCCCCTCCTCCTGAGACAGGAGGTCTGGCGCAGCTCCCAGATCCAAGTAGGATCCCTGGGAGAGCTGTAGAAGTAGAGGGAACCACACTTGGCGTGGCCAGCGTGGAGCTATGAGGATCATAGTTCCATGATCCCTCTGGAGTTTGAACAGAGTCTTGGGAATCAAAGGAATGGGTGAAAAGGCATATAGGAATGCCTGATTCCAATTCAGGAGAAAGGCGTCCGTAGCCTGAGCTCCCTGACACGGAGTTCTGGAACAGAACCGGGGAAGTTTGGCATTCCACGGACTTGCAAAGAGGTCTATGTCCGGGGTCCCCCATTCCTGAAAGATTCGGTTTATTTGGTCCAAATGTAGGGACCATTCGTGTGGCAGCAGAACTCGACTGAGCCTGTCTGCCCGAGAGTTTTGAACTCCTGGGAGATACACTGCTAGCAGGTGAATCTGATGCTCTCTGGCGAAGGCCCATAGTCTTAGAGCTTCGTTGCAAAGCGACAGAGAGCCCGTCCCTCCTTGTTTGTTTATGTAAAACATGGCCACCTGATTGTCCGTCTGAACTAGGACAGTGAGGTTGGTTAGGAGGGAGTGGAAGACCTTGAGGGCAAGGTAAATTGCTCGCAGTTCCAGAAGATTGATATGAAGGGTGGTCTCCTGTAGAGACCAAGTGCCCTGAGTGGAGAGAGTTTGCAGATGGGCTCCCCACCCTGTTTGGGAGGCATCTGTTGTGAGGGTTGCTTGGGGTAGCAATGGTTGAAATGGAGCCCCCAACAACAGATTCTTGGTGGAAGTCCACCAGTGGAGGGACCAAAACAGACGATCGGAGGTTTGTATTGGTCTGAGAGCGCTCCTGACGCCTGAGTCCACTGAGTGGCCAGGGTCCATTGAGCTGCTCTCATATGAAGACGAGCATAGGGCACCACATGCACTGTGGAGGCCATATGACCCAGTAGGCGTAGCATTTCCCTGGCTGTCAAGTGAGTGCTGGACTGAGCTTGGGAGGCCAAACTCAGGAGGCGCTGGCCTCGAACATGTGGAAGGTAGGCCCTTGCAGTGATGGTGTCCAACTGGGCCCCTATGAATTCTAGAGATTGAGTAGGGATGAGTTGGGACTTGGGAAGGTTTACTACCAGTCCCAGATACTGCAAAAGGCTCCTTGTGTGGTCCAGGGAAATCTGGGCCTGTGACTGAGTTGGAGCTCGGATGAGCCAGTCGTCCAGATATGGGAAGACAAAGATTCCCATGCCTCTTAGAAATGCGGCTACGACTGCCATGCATTTTGTGAATACTCTTGGAGCAGAGGCTAGACCGAAGGGGAGTACTCTGTATTGGAAATGTTTTCCCTGAAACAGAAAGCGAAGATACTTTCTGTGGGATGGATGGATGAGTATATGTGTATACGCATCCTGTAGGTCTAGAGAACAAAGCCAGTCCTGACCCTGGAGGTAAGGAAGGAGAATGCCGAGAGACAGCATTTTGAATTTCTCCTTGAAGAGAAATTTGTTCAATTCTCTCAGATCTAGGATTGGTCTGAATCCCCCTGTCTTCTTTGGAATGAGAAAATAAGGGGAGTAGAAACCGGACCCTTGTTGAGGAAGAGGAACCTCTTCTATGGCCCCTTGGGCAAGAAGAGAGGAAACCTCTTGACCCAACAGGGTTAGGAGAGATGGGGGAGAATTGAATGGTCTCACCATATGATGGGGAGGAAGGCTGGAGAAATGAAGTTTGTAACCCTCTCGAATGATAGAGAGGGTCCATTGTTCTGTTGTGATTTGTTCCCATCTGGGAGCAAAGTGAACCAACCTTCCGGGTATGGTGAGAGGTTCTGGTTGTGTGTTAGAACCAGAAGTGGCAAGTTCCCTAGGAGCAAGTCAAAACCCCTGAGGGGTTGGAGCCTGCTGAGCTACAGTAGCTGCTGCAGGCTTAGCTCGTGCTTGTTTGGATTGCTGACGCTTAGCAGTATAGCGAGGTTGAGAAGACTGCTGGCCAGTATTTGAAGCAACTCTGGCCTTCTTATAGTAAGGCCTTTTAAAAGACTTTTTCTTAGTAGGAATTGAAGTGGACTTTGAAAGTCTTTCCAAGGTGGCATTTTCAGCATCCATCTGGGTGGCTTTGATTTGCCACTCTTCCCCAAATAAGTTCTCACCTGTACAGGGCAGATTCCGTAAGCCATCTAGAACCCAAGGTTCCAGATCAGAGGCCTGGAGCCAAGCAAGACGTCGGGCTGCAATAGCAATGCCCGAAGCCCTACTGGCTCCCTCAAAGGAATCATATGCTGCCCTATTAGAGAACTTAGAAACCTCTAAGAGTTGTTTCACTAGGGAAAGGAATCCCTGCTTTTTATCCTCAGGGATAAAGGGGGCAAAATGCCGCACCTTTTTGGCAAGTTCCTCCAGGAACATGCCCATATAGAGACTGTAGGAATTAATCCTGGCTATAAGCATACTAGCCTGGAAAATTTTCCTACCAAAAGAGTCCAAAGTCTTACATTCCCGTCCTGGAGGGGTGGAAGAGTGCCTTTTGGTACTCCTAATCTTCTTCATTGCAGACTTCACCACAATAGAGTGGTGGGGCAATTGAGTCTTTTGGAAACCAGGAGAAGGAGGGACCCTATACATGGTGTCCAACCTACGGGAATAAGGAGACAAAGTCAAAGGATTTTCCCAGAAATCCATCAGTTGTTCTTGAAGGATTTCATGGATAGGCAGGGTAACTGCCTCCTTAGGGGCCTTTGAGTATCCCAAAATATCCAGTTTTTTGGATCTGGGTTCCTTTTCAGAGGATGTGGTAATAGAAAGGGCTGTAGCCATATCTAAAACAAAGTCCTGGAAGGACAAATCCTCTGGAGGGGACATTCTCCTTTTAGGAGAAGAGGGCTCCTCAGGTAAGTTGAGTGAAAACTCAGCAGAATCATCAGAGGAATGAAAATCCTCAGAGGAATCGGTGCTTTCCTCTAACGCACGATACGCGTACCGATCGGTATCGATATCGGGCGTATCGGGTATGGAACCGGTATGGAGCGAAAGCCCATACGGTACCGACTTGCGTTTAGAGGTGGACGGCCTCGATACCGGCATGGCGGACGATACCGGTATCGGGCCCGGAACCGCTGAAAGCGGAACCGATGGCGTTGCAGCTTTAATGAAAGCCATGACGGCCTGCTGCATGGACTGTACAGTATCGCCCATGGACGCCATAGCTGCCTGGATGTCGGTACCGGAGTGACCCGGTACCCCAGAGCAGGCTAACAGGTGATCTGTCGAGGCCGTAGCATCGATATCAACCTGAGACCCCTGAATTGGCGTTTTTGGAAGTTGGACTTCCCGCCGGGGTTGTTTGGCTGGGGCAGGGTCCTCAAGTTCTAAGCTAAGAGCCTCTCGATGCTTTGAAGGAGATTTGCTCTTTGAGGACTTGCCCACAGAAGGTTTGGTTACCTGAGATCCATCCGGAGAAGAAGACCTGGATGACTGTGATGCTGTATTCTCTGAAGCAAACAGCACATGGAATTTGTTGGCCCGGTTCTGCAGCCCACGTTTAGACATGTGGGAGCAAGATGGGCAGTCCGGTATGGAATGGTCAGGCCCCAAACATTTCAGACACCAGTCATGGGTGTCTGTGACTGAAATAACAGCATTACATTTGGTACACTTCTTAAATCCAGGGGCTGGCTTCTCCATGAGGAGAAATTGAGTAGGCCGAGAGGCCTCTCTGAAGTGACCAAAAAGCTAAAAAATAAGAAAAAAGAATTATAATTTTTTAAAGAAAGAAAGAAAAGACCGGCGATACCGGTATCGGTATGGGGAAGGCAGGTACGCGGTCTAAAGAAACAAATAAAATAACAATTTCTTCAGCGGTGACAGGAACACGACCTGCTGGCTCCGCGGAAAAAGAGAAACTGAGGAGAGCTGTTCAGGAAGGCGGGAAGGCAGTGCGCATGTGCAGTGGGAGGTCCCAAAAGCTTCTATTCTAAGAAGCTGGGGAGCTTTCCCGCACGGGCTCCGTCGGTACCGACGTACCCATATGTGAGGACTTATTCCTGCTTGTTCCTGGAGATAGGCCTAATTGCTGAGGGAAGGTTGGGGTAACTTATTACGTTCTTATTTTTTAAGTTGTATCCCTTCACAATGCAAGAGCAAAAATAGCAGTCACTGCTGTGGTCTCTTTGTTCACGCCACATCATAGGTATTCCGAAACGAAATGCTTGTTTTTTACCTTTCATCCATAAGCGTAGATCTTCCTCACATGTCTTGCACACTTTGTGAGGAGCCCACGGTTTGTCTTGATCGCCTAACTTCAAACCGAAATAGGCAAAATATACTTTTTTAATAAATGCAGAAATGTTCCTCTGCCGCTTTTTCACTGTATATTCCCCACAAATAAAACAAAACTGTCCGGAGAGTTGACGCAACCTCTGGCTCTGTGAGCCATCACAAATACACAGCACTGCAAACTACAACTGTAGTGAACCACTTCGGAATAAAGCTGGATTACGACTGAGCAAACAAAAGGTAATAATGAACTTGCAAGAAACTGAAATTTGACAGGAACGTTCATGTCGCAACCACCGTGTTTGAGCGAGCGAACGAGGCGAGGCGAACAGGAAAGAACATGCGCCAGCGCGAGTACTGGATTTAGCCCCCGCCTCCCAATTGTCCTGTTAATGTATAAAATGAATACAAAACACTCTAAAATATCATGAGGGAGTGTTTCTAGTTAGTTAACCATTACAACCTCTATTTTGGGCCAAGAAAATAAACTGCAGTCGGCTAAAAAGAAATTATGTGAACATTCCTTATATGGGTAAGAAATCTAATTTTGCAAGAAAACGTGATGTGATGGAACATTTTGGCTATTTTTCCTGGATTCAGCACCCCAAAATCTATAGGAATCAGTTGCAAAACTGGAGGCAGTTTTTTGGTAGTGTACCTGTGATTATTGCCCGAGGTGAGAATCGGCCGTTAGAAAATACTAGAGATAATCAAATGGCTGCCTTAACCAAGCCATATGTGAAGAATTCTAAGAATTGTAAGAAAAGTGCTTGTAATCCACTAGAGTTGTTCATAGCCAATCCCAGTGCATGGAAACAAGGGTATAAATTTGGATTACGCATTGCCGGTTCTGGATCAGATCCAGGAACCATTGTGTATATTAGACTAAATACCCAAGCCCATCGATCATCAAAGTACCATATACATAACACTTTCTATGAAACCATGCATATAAACAAGTTTGATATCCCTCACCCCTCTCAGAATTTGTTCTTAGAGTTGGCTGGAGCTGTGGTATCCAGCCTCCATATCTCAGATTGTTATTTTTGTGGTGGAACCAAGATGGGTGATCAGTGGCCTTGGGAGGCCCAAGAACTGAATTACTCAGTAATTTACAATCAGACAGAGCTACACAAGACTATCAGCGAATGGGTATTAGCACACCCAATAGTTGGACGGTTGTGTTACGCTCGAACTGGACCCCAGTTTATTTCTAAGGTAGGACAGCTTGTCTGTCTTAGCCAGAAGTTTTATAATGATACCACAAAACAGACATCTTGGTGGTCAGGAGTTAATGAACCTGAGCCCACCAATCCATTAGCAAGGTTTCCCGAGCTTGCCCCTTTATGGACTGACCTTAACCAACATCATAGCTGGCAAGCCCCACCTGGCCTATATTGGATTTGCGGGACCCGAGCATATGCTCAACTCCCTATCCACTGGGGAGGAGCGTGTGTCTTAGGAACTATTCGACCCTCTTTCTTTTTGTTGCCCACAGAACATGGTGAACAACTAGGCTATCCAGTTTATTCAAAAAGACAGAGACGAGCAGCCTTACAGATAGGCAAGTGGGAGAAATGGGATGGTGAAGATTGGCCACCAGAGCGAATTATTGCCTATTATGGACCTGCCACTTGGGAACAAGACGGCATGTGGGGATATCGTACCCCAATCTATATGTTGAATAGAATTATACGCTTGCAAGCAGTAGTTGAACTTATCACTAATGAAACTAGCCAAGCACTTACACTTTTTAGCAAGACAAAGCACACAAATGCGCACTGCAATTTATCAAAATCGCTTAGCACTAGATTACTTATTAGCTGCTGAAGGAGGAGTCTGTGGTAAGCTGAACCTCACCAATTGTTGCTTAAAGATAGATGATAAGGGTCAGGTTGTTGAAGAAATTGCTGAACACATGCGGAAGCAAACTTATGTCCCAGTACAGACCTGGCATAGTCTTCAGATACCCAATTGGTTTGCATCTATCTTCTCTGGATTAGGAGGATTCACTACGTTTGCTATGATAATACTTATCTTTGTAGCTTTGTTCTTTGTTACCATGTATAATCCCATGTTGTATGCGTTCTATTAACAGTGTTATTGAAAACACCGTGGAGCGGAAAACTGCAACTAAGATTTTAGCCTTATGGCACCCTAATCCTACTACACATGGTCGGAACCCGACCCCAGTATAATTGAGTGATTTAACTCTCACACCTTATTAGTAATAGGATGAGATTAATCAAAGGGGGGAATGTGGTAGGTGAAGGCCTATGATCCATGGTGTCTGAAATGAGCAGACAGGCCTGAGTAGCTTGACCTGTAAATGAAGCCTGTGGAGAGGCCCAAAGGAATTACATATTCCCCTAAATGCTGCTACCATAGAATCGAAACTTAACTGAGCACAATTAAGTATAGCTATGCAGAAACGAAACTTAGAAAATATAGAAAAACAAGTCTAATTGGTATTGATAAGAGAGCACAGCTTCTATGGAATTAATTAACACTGCTGAAAGAAAAGTTACAGTGCCCTGCTTTCCCACATGTTCTAACTAGCTAAATGACCTTGGAGGAGAAAAGTATCTAAGTTGGTGAACTGACCATTGTAATTGGGACTAGAAGGGGGGTAAGCAGGTGCTGAGCCCAGACCAGAGTCCTAATTGGATGACTACGTAACGTTACCGGGACCAATGAGAAGTTTGCCTATACCTAGAATGGACAAGAAAAGTATAAAAGTTGTTGTTTTGCTAGAAACCATTGCTCAGCCATTTTGAATTTGATTCTGCTTGAGACTTGTGCACAAATAAATGATTTGGACCTTCTGAACAGACTCCTGGTATCATTGGTTTGTCTGCGCTCTGCTGCTACAATATGATCAAATTTTGGAGAATTCATTATAGTTCTTGCGGTTGTATTTTGTGCCAATTGGAGGGGATGGGTAGTATGTTTTGGAAGACCTTGATAAAGGATATTTCCAAAGTCGAGGAGTGGTGTTATAACTGCTTGACATACCGTTCAAAAGTGATTTAGTTGTAAAATTGGCTCGAGGTTCCTAATGATCTTTAACCCTTTCCAGTTCCGAGCCCAAAACTCTCGGGATCCAAAATTCTGACTAAATATTCCTTTCAAATGGCATATAATACATGACCATAGCAGAAGGAAAATCACTATTAGAACATATTGAATAAGACAGGTATAATTTTTCTGAAATATGCAAAAATTAACCCGGCTGCAGAATGTGGATTAAAATTTTAAAGTAGGCCTTCAAAGGGTTAATGTGCAGTAATATAGATTAGAAAATCTAGCCCTTAAATTGTAAACCCTCATGTACAGAAGGAAATATCTACTATATTCAAATGTAACTCACACTGTATTACCCCTTCAAAGGCATGAGCTAAATCTAAATGCTAAATTGCAGCAAAAAAATTGAATGCCTATATTGAAAAGTAATGGTTTGGATGCTAGACAGTGTGTGTAAATCATCAGCCAATTGTCAGGCTAAATTTTTGGAAGCTAAGGAGTCATTTGATTATGATATACTGGATAAGACTCAGTCTGGTTTTTGTAGCCTACACAGCACTGAAACTGTGATGGTCACCTTGGTGTTTGAATTAAGAACTGTCTTAGACAGAAGAGACAAGTTCTTGATGGTGTAGGTGACCTTGTCCACAGTCAAACCCAGGGGCTGCTGGGTCGCCAGATTTCAGAATTGACTTGATGGCACTTAAAAAAAAAAAAAAAAAAAAAAAGTCTAAATTGAGCAGTTTGTACACATAGATTGTGAGCCCTTTGGGGACGAGGGAATGTATCCAGTACCTGCTAATAGTGATTGTAAACCACTCTGATGCCCTTCAGCCTGGGTGGTATATCAAGAAATTGCATAAACATAATGGATTCTATGTTGTGTTTGTTCTCTGAGATTCTAAATGGAAGGGTGAGCTGCCTAAAATGCATGACAGATGAGATCGGATGTACTCCAGGGTTCCCCTCTCTTGCCTGTATTATTTAACATCTTGAATCTGCTAAGACCCATCTTGAGTGGTCTGGGGGGAATCTTTTTTTTTTTTTTTTTTTTGTATTCAACATTTTTATTGCTGCAATTTTTGCACTGATTAACAAACATTTGTAACATAATCCCAACAGAGTCACAATTGTCTAACAATTATACAATTTATGCAGTTCCCCCCCTTCAGCTTAAACATCACAGCAACACCCTTCTTACCCCCCTACCTCCCCGACCCATTTCCCCCTTCGCAACCCCCATTTTCCTTCTCTGTGTAAATAGACCAGCATTTTATCCCATTCTTTCTCAAATCGTTCAAATCTTTGTCTGCATACAGTGTGTGCCTTTGAGTCAGTCCTGACTCCTGGCGACCCAGAAGCTCCTGGGTTTTCTTGGCAGTGTCACCGGAAGTAGATTGCCAGGCCTTTCTTCCGAGGCAATGGAGGGTTAAGTGATTTGCCCAAGGCCACAAGAAGTGCTAGTGGGAATCAAACCCTGGTTGCTTGGTTACCAAGCCAGTGTTCTAACCACTAGGCTACTCCTCCACTCCTTGTCTGCATAGAGCAGTTAATTTTTCCATCAAATAGATTTGGCGGATTCTTTCCACACAGTGTTCTATAGAAGGAGGCGCTATCTGTTTCTACCTATAGGCCAATTCACATCACGCTGCACTAAGGAATGCCATAACTTGTGTCTCCTCTTTTTGTGGGCCCCCATCTTCCACCATTCCAGCTGAAATATACAGGGATCTACCGCTAACTCCACCCCTACTACTTATTGAATCCACTCTTTCACCCCTACCCAGAAGAGCTGTATTTGGGGGCAGATCCACGAGATGTGGAAAAAGGAGCCTATCCCTCCACAGTTCCTTATCGTTCCTCCAATTCAGACCTTCACCTCTGTGTGTCCTTCACCTCTGGGTAGTGTACGTCTTCCTGCAGCATGGAGACTGGGTATGTCAGAATTGTGACATCACTGATGTACCCTGCTGGTCCCTCCCATCAGCCCCAGTGTGTCCAGTCTCCATGCAGCAGGAGGACGTAGTGAGCCTAGGTGGTGGGCTCACTAGAGAAACAGATAAGGAGCATTGTTTAGCATAGTTAGATTAGGGGTTTGATTTCATTTCCTGTCGCTTTATTTATGTGGCTTCTGTTACTTAAAAAAAAAAAAAAAAAGTGTTTGGGGGGTATTCGAACCTGTGGCAGTGGGGTTCTCTCTCTCTCTCCTCAACTTTGGCTCGGGTGTTGCAGCTGCTCTCCCCTCCTGGTTGGAACAGAGGGGAGTTGTGCAGCGACGAAAAAGACCGGCCAGGGAGCTCCATGTTTGCTGGGTGTCCGTAGCAGCATAGCAGGAGCCGTTAAGCTCTCTCCGCAGAAGCTGCTTACATTTTACTGTGGGCAGTGTGGTGGATCGTAGGGCTGCCGCTCGTAGCAGTGGGGCATCTAATTGCTTTGGGGACATTTTTAGACCAGTGAAGGTGAGTGATTCGTGGCGCACAAAGAAGCAGAAAGGCTTTGGGAATCCGGCGAGGGGTCTCGTGGTGACAGGCAGGCCCTGCTGCTTTTCACGGGCCGTGCTTTCCCGCTCTTTTCAGGCCACGAGGCAGTGGTGCTTTTTGAATTAAATTTAAACTACAAGCGGATTTTCTCTGCACAGTCTGAGTGGATGCCGGAGAATGGAAGCTTCATCCGAAAGTGTTTGCACAAATAGTCGTCAGGTGGGGGCCTCCGATTATGGATCTCATGGCGACCTTTCAGTCAGCCAAGGTGAATCGCTTTTACAGCAGAAGACGAGAAAGGATGTCGGAGGGGATCGATACTCTGATGCAGCAGTGGCCATCACCCGGTCTTCTCTGTCTTTCCCCCGTGGGCGCTCATAGGACGAGTGGTTCAACGCATCGAGGCGCATCGGGGGAGAGTGGTGCTAATGGCACCAGATTGGTCGAGGCATCCGTGGTATGTCAGTCTAGTTCGGCTGCTTGACGGGGAGCCATGGCAACTGCCGGCAATGGCAAATCGTTTGATTCAAGGTCCTCTTCGAACGCCTCAGGTGGATCGGTTCTTGCTTACGGCTTGTCCATTGAAAGGGTGAGGTTAAGGAAGAAAGGCTATTCTGGAGCAGTAATTGCGACCTTACTTCGAGCCAGAAAGAGGTCCACGTCCTTAGCATAAGTTCGACTATGGCATATTTTTGAGGACTGGTGCTCTCAGCGGCAGATCCGCTCTTCCATGGTTTCTGTACCTATGGTATTAAGTTTTTTGCAGGATGGGTTTGATAAGGGTCTGGCAGCCAGCTCTTTAAGGGTCCAGCTGGCAGCCCTTTCTTGCTATCGAGGAAAGGTCCAGGGGACAGCCTTGGGCTCTCACGTCGATGTGATACGGTTTCTAAAAGCGGTTTTTCAGTTAAGGCCTTCACGCAGAATGATGGTTCCTCCGTGGGATCTTAACTTAGTTCTTGGGGCATTGACTAGGGAACCTTTCGAGCCCTTGCACCAAGCTTCGATCAGATTTAACTTTAAAAACAGTGTTTTAAGTGGCTATCTGTTTGGCATACCGAGTTTTGGAGTTGCAGGCTTTGTCCTGTCGAGAGCCATTCTCGTCTTTTTCTAGAGAAAAGGTGGTGGTGTGGCCAGTTCTGTCCTTTTTGCCCAAGATGGTTTCTCCTTTTCATATGAATCAATTGGTTTTGTTGCCAGTGTTGGGACTTTCAAAAGAGAACGCCTCTGACCGTTGTCTGCGTCGGTTGGACATAAAGAGAGTGCTGAGTCAATACTTAAAGGTTTCGGAGACTTTTCCTAAGTCTGATCGTCTTTTTGTTCTTTTGGGAGGTCTGCGTAAAGGAGAAGCGGCAGCCAAAGCTTCAATTTCCCGATGGATACGAGAAGCAATAGCATCAGCATATATTTTGCAAGGTCGTCCGGTGCCCGTGGGGTTATGGGCTCACTCTACTAGAGCGCAAGCGACTTTTTGGGCGGAGCACAGTCTGGTTCCGCCAGTGGAGATTTGCAGAGCGGCCACGTGGTCATCTCTTCATACTTTCAGTAAGCACTATTGCCTGGATG
Source organism: Ichthyophis bannanicus (assembly GCA_033557465.1). Taxonomy (NCBI): domain Eukaryota; kingdom Metazoa; phylum Chordata; class Amphibia; order Gymnophiona; family Ichthyophiidae; genus Ichthyophis; species Ichthyophis bannanicus. The sequence goes on along the minus strand of CM066035.1, from coordinate 444,019,211 downwards.
TTCAGGCGACGAACGATGCCTGTTTCGGGTTGACGGTTTTGCGATCCGGGTGGACAGGTCCCTCCCAATGATTACTGCTCTGTTACATCCCAGAGGTGAAGGACTGAACTGGAGGAACGATAAGGAAAGAGAAATTAGACTTACATGCTAATTGTAGTTCCTTGAGGATCTCCAGTTCAGTCCTGATTCCCGCCCGGGGATGGTTAGTTCAGATGTCGTTTTCGGTATTGGGGGGGGGGGGGGGGGAGATTATCTGTCACGAGGTGTGTAAAACCTTTCTAAGTTTCGGGATCGCTGTGGTTCTTTTACCCTGGCTTCTCTATCCTATATTGTTCCTGGAGGGAAGGGAAAGTAAGAGATGAAGTTTTTTCCTCTTAATTTAGGGGGAGTTACTTTAGTTCTTAAAAGTTGATATTAATGCTTTAGCTACTTATTAGTTGCTCCTTTAAGTCTGCTTTGTCAATAGTTCACTAGGGCTGATGGGAGGACCAGCAGGGTACATCCAGTGATGTCACAATTTTGACATGCCCAGTCTCCATGCTGCAGGAAGACGTACACTACCCAGAGGTGAAGGAGACACAGAGGTGAAGGACTGAACTGGCGTTCCTGAAGGAACTACAATTAGCAGGTAAGTCTAATTGCTCTTTTCTTCACCATTGATTTGGTACTGAGGGAAACATCCTGTTTAACTTATCCAACGTATAATACCACCTCATCAAAACCTTATACCAATTTTCTTTTACCGCTACCGATAGAGGGGGTTGGCAACCCTGTTTTAGAATTGTTTTCCACTGCTTGCCTTCTATAACCAGTCCCAGGTCTCCCTCCCATTCAGATATATAGTGATGTTTACCCTCACAATTTCCCCTTATTACCTTGTAGAGGGCTGAGATGAGGCCTCTAGATCTCTTCTTACCATACCATAAGATTTCTAGTCTTGTAAAATCCCTTCCCAATTGTTCCTTACCTAGTTCTGCCCTAAATAGTGCATCACTTGTCCATAGTGGAAGATATCTCCAGGTCTTAATCCATACCGCTCCTATAGCTCTTCAAATGTAACCCAATCTTCCCTGTCTACAAATTGATAAAACCATTTTAATCCTACTCACACCCATCTTTTGTATGGACCACCTTCCATAGGAGAAAGTTCCATGTGTGGCAGGTGCTCGCATGAGTGAGAAGACCATCTCTCTCCCTTCATCCTCTTTTTTTCCCGAATATCTATCATCCCACACCTGTAACTTCTAACTAACCATCCTATCCTAATTTAAACCGGATCCCTCCTTCCATCTCTGATGTCATCTCAGCATTACTTTTTATGACGTAATCAAATGCAAACTCCCCATTCCACCGCACTATTCAATCCATCCGGAATGGTCGAACACATGGATTGAATTGTGTGGTGGAATGGGGAAGTTTGCATTTGATTACGTCATAAAAAGTAATGCTGAGATGACATCAGAGATGGAAGGAGGGATCCGGTTTAAATTAGGATAGGATGGTTAGTCCGCATGCGCGGCGTTTTGCTGCAAGCTAGTGAGCATTGGTTAACATGCCGAGGACGGTGAGCCAGACGTTAAAAGGTTAAAAAGATAAAAAGATGAAATAATATGCTAGAGGTAGGAATATCAACCTCTATATTAATAGTTGTGCACATTTGTTTAAGGAAAAGGTGACAATTCTACATCATAAGATCGCTATATATATTTTTCTATTGATAGTGCTGAAGAATTAAAATACCCCCCTGAAGAAGAGCTGAAACGCAAAGACGGTACCTGAAAGATGGCGTTGGGGTGAATTATTGAAGAGTCTAAGATAAGCACAATTTTGTGTAATGTTAGCGTGAATTATGAACATTTTACAAAAGCAGAAGTTCTTTAAATGTAATAATTAATAGGAAAGTTATGGACGTGGTTGGTCGTTGATGCGAAAGGGCACATAACTCATGAATGAAACACTGTGAGTGGTGCCGTGTTAAGTCTGAGACCAACGTTCCAACCAACTATTCCTTAATAATAGAGTAAAGCTTCTTATAAGCATGTTATGATAATCTGTGGAGTAATCGGTCAATTCACTACTTCTATAGATTTAGAGGGACGCAATTGTTAGTGGTTTATATAACCCTCTGTAAGCTGACCAAGAAGACAGTGTTAATCCACAATTATGTTTATCATTAACATCACTATTGGCCAGCTTGGTTATTGGTATTTCAAATGTGGTTCTGGTCATCTTTATCTGTTTGTTTGCCTTTTTGGTTCCTGCACATGTATCATTACTATCACGGTTTTGGGTTTCCCTGCCTTTGCTGTACATTGCTGACTGAAATGGTTTCTCTGACCTGCAAATGTGCCTAGCGCAAGGTTTTCACTGGTGCTAATTTTCTGAGCTTCATTTCACGGCGTTAGTGTGCAAGGAACCACTCCACGCCCACTCTCCGCCCATTGACCCCTTCTCTCCGCCCCTGGGGAGCCTTCCTCCACCCTCTGGGGAGCCTTACTCCACCCTCAGCGCACCTTACCACTGCAGCAGATGTTATCGTATCGCGCGATGACGTGACGTGACGTGATCGCGCGGTGACGTGACGTGATCGCGCGGTGACGTGACGTGATCGCGCGGTGACGTGACGTGATCGCGCGGTGACGTGACGTGATCGCCATTTAGTAAACATATCCCAGTGTTACAGAGGGGTTGTATATAGAGGTTAAAGAGGAGGGCATAGAGAGAGGAGCCTTGAGGTACACCCTGGGATTGGCACAAAAACCTCCTCAACTTTCAACCAATCAGAACTTGTGTGTGTTCGGTGAAATAAGATTTGAACCATTGTAACACAGTGCCTGTTAGTCCTATTTGTTGCAGTCTTGATAAGAGGGACTTATGGTTGACACTATCAAATGCGGCAGTAATATCTAAGAATGCAAGCATAAATACTTGTTAGCAATTATTGATACCGCAGAGAAGAGCATTCGTGAGGGATAGCATGAGGGTCTCGACGCTATGTTGCTGTCTAAAACAGTGTTGTTGGGTATCCAGGGGTGCATTCACGTAAATAAAGTCTTGAAGTTGTATCTGAACTGTTTTTTCAATTATTTTAGTTAGAAATGGAAGGCTGGAGATGGGACGGTAAGAGATAGGGAGAGATTTATCCGTTACATTAGATTTGAGAATGGGGCATATGATTACTTGTTTTAGTGTAGAGGGCATATGACCTGTTTCTAGGGATTTATTTACTATGTCAAGTATGATAGGCACGAAACCATCTTTCGTGGTTTTGATCTAGCTGACTGGGCATGAATCAGATGGGGGGGTTGTAGTGTTAAGGTTTGTTAAAATATTTTTAAGTTGTTTTATGGTGATGTGGTGAATGTTAGACCATGTAATTTGGTTAAGGTGGCTAGGAATAGTTAAATCTAGGCGATGAAGCTGTGGTGTAGAATCATATGAGGAAATAGCTTTGTGGGTCAATTTGGGTAAGGTCAGACTCAGGGTTTGGTGTTTTAGTGAGCGACTTAACAATGGAGAAAAGCTCTCTGGGTGTGTTGAGAACGGGTTAAGAGTTTAGAGTGATGATCCTTTTTTTTGTTTGTTATTTACTGCCTCTTGTATGTCTTAAGCATAGACTAGTAAGTTTGATTGTCCATATCCAGTCTCGTAGCTCTCCATCTATGCTCAAGTTTTGCTTTAGCTTTCATAAATCAGAGGCAAACCAATTTTTGGATTTCATCAGTCTGTTGTTTTGGAGTGTCATGTTTAGTGCAGCTCTTGAAATAGTGGAGTTCCAGTTGTTGATGATAATATTAAGATTTGTAACCAAGGAGTCGATGAGGGGGTGGTGTTATTTAAAAATGCTTCTTTGTTAAATGATTTGGATATATGCAGATGAAATCCAGTTTGAGATCATAGGAAAATGTTTTGCACAAATGGAAAAAATGGATGGAAGACAACTTAAAATTAACTCAGAGAAGACTAAATTGTTATGAACAGGTAGTCATGGTGACGTTATTTCTGCACAAGATCTGGTATTAAAAGGGGAATGGATTTGGCTCTTACATTGGACAATCAGCAAGGAAGATATTTTTAAATACTCCAGCTAGTACACCAAATCCATTCCTTTTTATCGAACAATGTTTAAGGCAGGTGATTTAGGCTCACTCTCTCGCATCTAGATTATTGCAGTGTTGTTTATTTGGGTTTTCTAAATAGGTTGATAACACAATTTAAAGTGTTACAAAATACTGCAGCCAGGGCCGGTGCTAGGGTTTCTAGTGCCCCCCACCCCTGCAACCTATAAATCGGCATCCCTCCCTCATTATCATTAATGTTGGCTGTATCCTACCCTCCTTTTTCCCAAAACCGCTTTGTGAACTCTTTTCAAGCGATATTAGTATTTCTCCTTCAAATCCAGTGTTGTAATAAAATTGCAGCGAAAGAGCAATTGCATAGCCAAAATAAAAATAATTAGCAGTAAATACTTAGCATCATACAAACAGGCTGTGTTAGTCCAAAAATAAATCTGATTCTGGTCGTCTCACTAACGGCAACATAAACATTCTCTAGTACCAGGCATATTATGAACTAATATAAAACACCGCAAAAGTCACTGAAGATCTACAAGGCCAAATCTACCATACCATACCAGCATACACTTCCAAAACTCATACAAAACACTGCAATGGGCTCCAAAACATCCATACTCCAAGTCAAATTACTACAGTACAGATACCTACGTACAAACTCCATGTTAACAGAACACCTGGCCTTGGTCGCACACTCAGAACACAGACCCTTACCAAGTACAGAATAAGTGACCGCAATCTAAAGTAAAAATAAAAATATGTAGACAAAAATTAAAATGAAACACCAAGAAGTGAGACTCCACATGCGGTGCCACACCAGATAAGAGATTTATTTATTTATTTATTTAACTGTATTTATATCCCGCTTTTCACCGGGTCAAAGCGGTCAATTGGGAGATACATTTAACACGAGGGGATATGACACACATACGCTAATACTTACAGGGAACATGGGCAATGGAGGGTTAAGTGGCTTGCCCAAGACCACAAGGAGTACCTATAGGACTAGAAATCCCAGTCCCTCCGGCCTGAGATTGCTGTCCCCAGGTGGGACTTGAACCCCCGGCCCTCCGGCCTGAAGTACCTTGTCCTAACCACTAGGCCACTCCTCCCTCCTGCGGTTCCCCATACTGTGTGAAATATAAAGATAGTGCAAAGTCCAATCACTAAATTGAGAATAAAATTATTTTTTTCTACCTTTGTTGTCTGACAATTTTTGATCATGCTGGTCCCGATCTGAGGTTTATTTTTTTTTCTCTGTCTTCTCTTCGCTCTCTTTCTATGGTCTACAGTCCATCTGCCATTTCTTGTCTCTCCTTTTGCTTTCTTCATTTTCTTCCATCAACCTTTTTCCAGTCCCAGTAACCCTCCCCAGTATCAGCCCCCTTTACTGCCTCCCCTCCCAGTGTCAACCCCCTTGCATTAGCAGCACTGCTGCTGGTGTCTATTCCCTTCTAGTCCCCCTCCTTCTCCCCCTCCTTCTCCATCGTCCAGCCCCTTCTAGTCAAATACCATCCCAGGTATCAGTGAACTTTCAGTCCCAGTGCCACCTCTCTTGTCAGTTCCCTTCCAGTCATCTTTCCTCTGTCTTTTCCCCTTCTAGTCCCATCCCCAAATGTCGGATCCCTTCCAACCCCCCCCCCCATGTAAGCTTCCTTCCAGCCCCCATCTTCCCCCCTGTCAGTTCTCTTCTAATTCCCCTCCTATTACTCAGCCACCTTCCAGCCCCATCCTCAAGAGTCTGCTCCCTTCCAGCTCCCCGTGTCTGCTCCCTCCCATGTCTGCTCCCTTTCAGCTTTCCATGTTTGCTCCCCCCATGTCTGCTCCCTTTCAGCTTCCCCCTTTCTCTGCTCCCTTTCAGCTCCCCCCATAGGGAGGAGTAGCCTAGTGGTTGGGGCAAGGTACTTCAGGCCGGAAGGTCAGTGATTCAAATCCCACTAGAGGACAGCAACCTTGGGCCGGAAGGACTGAGGTTTCTAGTCCCACAGATGCTCCTTGTGGTCTTGGGCAAGCCACTTAACCCTCCATTGCCCATGTTCCCTGTAAGTATTAGTGTATGTGTCTCATATCCCCGCATGTTATAAATGTATCCCCCAATTGTGTTGTGACCGCTTTGATTGAAGGATAAGGCGGTATACAAAAACTGTCTAAATAAATAAATAAAATAAATAAAATTCTCTGCTCCCTTCCAGATCTCCCCTGTGTCTGCTCCTTTGTAGCCCCCTGTGTCTGCTCCCTTCCAGCCCCCCCCCCCCGTGTCTGCTCCCTTCCAGCTCCCCTCCCCTGTGTCTGCTCCCTTCCAGCTTCCCCGGTGTCTGCTCCCTTTCAGTCCCCCCCTATATATGCTCCCTTCTGGCCCCTTTCCTTCCCTCCTCTCCTCTCACTGACACATCCTTCAAAAAAAGAAAACAGCCACGGAAACATTTCTCTGTTCCGCGGCTCTGCTCTGTTTTAAACTGCTGGGTCACAGACAATGTTCCCTCTAATTTTCTGTAGGCTGTGTGCGCTTAAAATATCAGCTGTGTGCAGCTTTTGAAGGAAGGTTAAATTTTTGTGCACCACATAACGACACTCGGAGTTATATACTTTAGAATTTGACTACACATCAGAATACAGTATGTACACCACATTGATTTTAATCAAATTAAATGAAAATAGACGATTACTAAATGAAGCGGGAAATTTCTACTAATTACAATCATAACTTTTAAATTTTAAGACGTCTGTGTTTTCTATCAGAATCAGAGCTGTAATTTTTGTGCACTCTGTTGTAAAGTATGTGCGCTCGCTCAGCGAGGTGTGTGCTCGCGCACATGCGCACAGCTTAGAGGGAACAGTGGTCACAGAGTTTCTAAAGGCAGTAATAAGCATTTCCTGTTTCTTACGAGAAACAGGAAATGCTTGTTACTGCTGCAAACGCTTCGGTCCAGCAGTTTAAAAGAGAACAGAGCCACGGGAAAAGAGAAATGTTCCCGAGGCTGCTTTCTTTTTTTGAAGCGGTGGGTTGCGGGCGGCCAGCGACGGCGCCCCCACCGCTGGTGCCCTCCTGCTGCACTTACCCGGCTTACCGGGTAGCGCTGGCCCTGATTGCAGCAAAGCTGGCAGAAAAGGTGGAAAGAGCAACCCTTTGTGAGCGAATGTATAAGAGAACCCCAAGTCCTCTTAAAAACATTCCCCCACTGGGCTACCTTAACAGAGCTAGTGAGGCAGGGTCCAACCAGCAGGTATAAAAACACAGAGTTAGGAAAAGTTAGGGAAGCTGAGACCAGGAAGAAGCAGCCTCCAGGCTACACTAGCTACATGAAAGTAAAACTTGTTGCTCTGCTTTTTTTTTTTTTTTTTTTTACTTTATTTTTAAACCAAAGATTAAAATGACGCAATCATTTCTCAACAATAAATTGGTTTCCACTTTTTATATATATGAACAACTACCAGTTCCCTGAACACAACAACCCCCCACTCTCCTCCTCCTTCCCTCCACAACTACTACTAATACAACTTATCATTTGTATAGCGCTTAAGGTGTACACAGCGCTGTGTAGAGTCATGTAAGAAACAGTCCCTGCTCATAAGAACTTACAATCTAGTCAAGACAGAGACAACACAACAGTTAAGACAGACAACACAACTGGGGACTAGGATATATCTAGGGGAATGGTAAGGAAACACATAGGATGTGACAGGAGACTAGGGGGATTAGGATCCAAAAGTAGTCTCAAAGAAGTGAGTTTTTAGCCTGGATTTGAACAGGGCCACAGATGGAGTCTGGTGTACTGGCTCAGGTAGTTTGTTCCAGGCATAAGGAACAGCAGGGTAGAAAGATCGAAGCCTGGAGTTGGAAGTAGAAGAGAAGGGCACAGATAAAAGGGATCTGCCAGAAGAGCAGAGTTCCTGAGAAGAGATGTAGGGAAAGATAAGAGGGAAAAGATAATGAGGAGCTACAGAGTGAATGCACAGAGGTCCATAGTAGAAGCTTGAACTGGATGCGGAAACAGATAGCGAGCCAATGAAGTGACTTGAGACGAGAAGTGACATGAGCATAGCAACATTGGCAGAAGATTAGCCGTGCAGCTTTGAACAGATTGAAGTAGGGCGAGATGATTCAGAGGAAGACCAGCAAAGAAGAGGTTGCAATAGTCTAGATAAGAAGTGACTAGAGAATGGATAAGGGTCTTTGTAGTGTGTTCAGAAAGGAAGGAACACATTTTGCCTTTGTTATAGAGAAAGGTAAAACCTGTTGCTTCTATCTGTTGGATGTGTGTGGAGAAGGAGAGGGAGGAGTCAAAGATGACCCCAAGGTTGCGAGCTGAGGAAACAGGGAGGAATAGAGTGTTATCCACAGAAATAGAGAAAGGAGGGAGGTAGACTTAAGGGTAAAGATAAGGAGCTCAGTTTTGACCATGTTCAAATTCAGATAATGGTGAGACAAGCACCTCTCAGAATCTGAATGGATGATACATGTTCTGGTCCCCTAAGACAGATTTCTCCAACAAGTTACTGTAGAGGCCTCATTCAGCTTTAGAATTATGAAAATGATCATGTAACAGGGCAGTCTTCTTAGTCATCAGATACACATGTTTCAATTTAAGGAGTAGCTGATCCATCCCCAGATGCTGCATTTGCTTCCAGCTGGCAGCTACCACCTGATGGGCAACTGTGACCACAAAGCGTATCCAAGCCGCATTATTTCCATCCACTCCAGGTGCTCTATAATTCAACAGATACACTGTCATCATTCATCCAACCTTGCTTCTCTTCAAAAGAGCTGTATGTTAGGACACTCCCACCAAATGTATTTAAAGGATCCTAATTGCCCAGGAGTTGCTGGGTCGCAAGGAATCAGCATTGACTTGAACGCATACATTGCATTACAACTGTCCACACTGCCTTCAGCATAGTTCACTCACAGCGGAACTCCCACCACATCCTGTATATATTTATGATCATTGTAAATAAGTTATGCTTCAGAGTATCCCTTGCATGCCACCCCCCCCCCCCCGAGTTTCATAACAAGTTCTATGTAAAAGTGTGAGTGCCAATGTAAACCGCTTTGATTCAATGAAAAGGCGGTATATAAAAGCTGTTAAATAAATAAATAAAACAAAACATTGGGGAACATCCTTTTCAAATGTACAGGGGTGTAGTATTATCATTATACCTATTTTTCTATCAAATATTTAGCTAATAAACCCTTAAGAAGGCCCTCAAAGATTTTTTTCTGCATGGGCAAATTCAGCTACAAATTGATATCCAATTCCCAATCTTCTAAATATTTGGGCAGACTCCCTTCCTGGTCAAATAAGGACTTGTAAATCCGAGATATCCCACCCAGACACTTTTCACCTTTTCTGCATAATAAAGCCTATCATAATACCAATATTAAATGAGAATTAGGCATGTGTGTATTGAGGTCTTTTCCCCTGTTTTTTCTTTTTGTATTATGCAATTTTCCAAGTGTGCCCATTTCAGTTTATGAGTATTGTGTGTGTGTGTCCTATTGCTTGCTTAAAGCCCAAGGCCCAAATGCTTCTCCATGGTACGCCACCCTGTTTTTGGAAAGATTATATTGGTTGCAGGTCCATGCAAGAACAGTTTCTTTTTATTCTAATTTTATATTTTTTGAAGTTTCAAAATAAATCAAGTATCCACCTGGAAAAAAGAATTAGTATGGGCAAATATAAAGATTGAAAATAATTAAGCAATAATCGCAATGCTATATTCCACAATCCCACAAAATAAAAGGGGAGACGAGGACCAAAAATGGGAAAAGAAAATCCCCAATTTAGGAGAAACAGAAAAAAGGAACCAACAATAAACCTGACTGCCCTGGTGCATAAACCAATACTGTGGCGTCATATCTCAGGAAGAAACAAATTGATGCCTAGCATTAAGAAAAGAGGACAACTCGATAGGCTGGAAAAAAACATAATTAACTTCCTTATCATCCCTCCAGTCCATTTCTGACCCGTGGTTGTCACGCCTCACTAGCAACTTGGAGACTGAGCATGTCAAACTCATGACATCAGCATACATGGGCAGCTGTTAACACCTCCCAGCCCCCAGTATTTCAGTCTCCAAGCAGTTGGAGAGACATGACTCCTTTAGGTGGGACTCACTGAAGGGACAATTAGGAGTAGGTTTGCTCAGTTGCACAGCTGAAATTGACCTTGGATTAGGAGGAGAGGGTGAAGCCCTGCTAGTAGGGCTCCTTCCTGTTCATTTGAGCACAGTTCTGTGAACGCTTTAAAAAAAAAAAAAAAAGAACCCAGGTATACAGTTACTTAAGGGCAGTGGCACAGGTAATTTCTGGCTGGAGGACCAGGAGATAGCGTGCAGATGGCAGACCCTCCATTTTGACTGGGAGGAGGTTTTACAGTGTTGCCCATTACTCTGGTGTGGCTTCCGAACCCGTCAGCGGGTGAGGAGCCGCGTATTCTGGAGGAACCGGCCTTACTTCTCTCTGAGGGTTGCCGACGCCGCTGAGTGAGGCTGAGCGGTTGGCTGGGCTCTGAACGGCGCAGCGGCTGCTGAACAGGTGCAATTTCCTCTACGATGAGGGTTTTTTTGGGGGGGGGGTTGGTTTCATGCTGTTGGGGTTTTTTTGCGGTTGAGCTCCCAGTTCGCTAAAAGACTACGTGGCAGCGAGTTAGGCCTTTCCTGGCTGTTGGTGAGGTGTGACAACCACAGGTCGGGACTGGACTAGTGGACTGGAGGTACTCAAGGAAAGCCAATTAGCAGGTAAGGCTTAATTTCACCATTATTAAGTTTAACAAGACATTTACAGGGAAATCTAAGGAAGCTTAGTGCCCCTAACTGCAGAACAGCACATTTCAAAAGAAGAAATTTTCTTCTGTGCTGTTGTGTCTCACTTGCAAGGTCCGGGAAGACCCTGACTGCAGGGCTTTAAAAAGAGACTTGTCTCTTTTTGAAATAGTTTCTGTATTGAGTCCCTATCAACTGTTAAGGCACAAATAACCAAACGCGTCACAGAAATCACAGTTCCAGATTGCGAGTCCTCCAATAAATCAGTGACATTCAGTGTGTCCATATTCTGAGGATTCTCAGGGGACTCCTTCCTCCCCATGGGAAAGGTAGTAGATCCTTGAGATAGGAGGATCCGACTCCTTAGGAACCTGTAGTACTTCATTTCCGAAACATCTCCTGTTCTCAGATCCCCTCCTGGAATCACTCTCCTCATGGAGACCTTGCTCCATGATGGTGAGGATGCTCTCCTCGCACGCTGTCTCCCCCCTGGCTTCTCTGCAGCCTCCGTTCCCCGCCTTGGGTGGTCCGGTGGCGGCGTGGCTGCCATTCTTCACCCCTCTCTATCTTACACATCAATTTCCTCCCCGTCGCTGCACTATGCTGAAGCTCTTCTACTTCGCCTTCATACCTCTCCTTCTATCCATTTACTTCTTATCTACTCCCCTCCCGCCCTTCGCCCTCAATTGTGGGATGCCCTTCTGTTAACAATCACTGACATTTCCTTAGCTTTTCCCCATTTAATCATAGCAGGTGACTTCAATCTTCATATGGATTCCCCCTCTTCATCGAGAGAGCTTTCTTTTCTCTCTTTCCTCCAGGATCTCTCCCTAACCCAGCATGTTACCATCCCCACTCATCAAGCCGGTCACACCCTTGATTTGTTCTTGTCTTCTGCTTCTTCTTCCTTCACCTTATCAGTTCCGACCGCCACGTCTCTTCCATGGACAGACCTTTTTTTTTCTTACCCTGTCCTGCTCTCTCTCTGGGGTCTCATCTGCTACTACTTCAGTTTCTCCCACGCCATCATCCCCAGTGCTTCTATCCCGGGCTCTTACCCCTTTCATCTTACAAAGATTCCCCCCCGCTTCTGAGCTTCTGCCCAATGATTTCTCACTTCTCTCACCTAACTCTCAAGCTGCTTCTTGGTTCTCTTCCCTTTCTGCCACACTTGACCTTTTAGCCCCTTCACGTCCTCGCCTTTCCCGTCGGCGTCCCTCTCATCCCTGGTTCCATAGTGGTCTTCGGCTCCTACGTACACACCTTCGAAGGGCCGAGCGACTCTGGCACAAGGATCCTTCCCCCACCAACCTATCTATTTTCAAATCTCACCACTCTTTCTTCTGCACTCAACTTCACTCTGCTAAACGTGACTTCTTTTCTAATGCCATCTCGCAGGCTCCCAACCAAACTCGTCATCTGTATTCCACCCTCCGCTCTCTCACTTCTCTACACACCCCTACATTAACTACTACTACCCAGTCTTCTCCTTCCCCATCGCAATTGGCCTCTTTCTTTATCTCAAAGGTCATTTCCCTGAGGGACTCTTTGCCCTCATGTCCCGCTCCTGTCTCTTCCCCCCCCTCCTCTTCCCTCGCCACCGCCTGTCTCTCAGCTTTCTCATTTCTGGGCCACTTTCTCACCCATTACTGTACTCGAACTTCATCATCTTATCTCCTCCTCTTGAAAGACCTCTTGCTCGCTTGATCCTATTCCCTCCCTGGGTGTCCTCCCTTTCATCCTCACTATGTTCAATTCTAGTCTTTCCACTGGGACCTTTCCTAACTCCTGGAAGCATGCATTGGTCCGTCCCATCCTGAAGAATCCTTCCCTTGACCCTTCTCTTCCGTCCAACTATCGTCCCGTTTCTAATCTTCCTTTTCTGTCTAAGCTTCTGGAGAAGTTTGTTTTTGCACAACTTTCTCATCACCTTGATTCTATCAATTTTCTCCACCCCCATCAATCAGGTTTCCGCCCTGGGCACAGCGTCGACACCGTTCTTTTGGCTTTCACTAATGCACTGCATGTAGCTCACGACCAAGGTGATATCTCGGTGGCGGTTGCCTTGGACCTTTCAGCGGTGTTCGACTTAGTCAATCACTCTCTTCTTCTTCACCGGCTTCGGGAAGCTGGTCTTTGTAGCACTGTTCATCACTGGTTCCACTCTTTCCTCTCCTCTCGCTCATGCACAGTCCTTCCCTCCTCATCTGCTTCTTCCCCTTCTGATCCACAGCACCTCCCTTGCGGGGTTCCGCAGGGTTCCGTTCTTGCCCCCCTTCAAACTTTTTCTTGCCCCTCTCGCTCTCCTTATCCAGCAGTCAGGTATCTCAGCTTTCTTTTACGCCGACGATATTCTCCTACTCCACCACACTCCTCCTTCCTGCCCCGATCTCACTCCTCTGAATTCCTGCCTTTCCTCTGTTGCTAGCTGGCTTACCACCAACTGTCTCCATCTCAATCTTACTAAGACTCTTGCTATTTGGTTTACTCACGATGCTCCCCCCCCCATTCTAGCCCCCTCTTTCTCCAATTCCCCGGTTTCTACTTTTCGGTATCTAGGTGTTCACTTTGATTCAGATCTCTCCTTTCGTTCTCACATTTTCCATATTACCAAAACCTCTTTCTTTTTTCTCCGGCAAATCCGCTCCATCCGCCCTTTCCTTTCTCCTTCTGCTCTGTCCACACTGGTGTTGTCTTTAGTTATGTCACGGGTGGACTCAGGGGCGGCCCAAGGGGGGTGCGGGGCCATGTGCGGAGACTCGGTGCGGGGCCTCATTTGCATAAGGGGCCTCATTTGCATAAATATTTGCATAATGTTACCATACACTAACTTTTAGTATACATGCCTCTTCATGAGTGTATGGATTAAAAAAGACAAAGATTACTACATTACTATAATCCAGTGCCAACCGCCAGGCACATTAGGAACTACTACAAACACTGCCCATTTAGAACCCATAGCAAACCCACCGTATCCCAACAGCACTACCAGGACTCATAAAGCACCATACACTACCTATCAAAAGGCAACACTGCAAATATTAAACCAATACATTTCAGAGAATAACAATACATGACCTACTGGGGAAAGAGAACAAGTGACAATGTCAAATAGGAATTACATAAACAGAATACCTCAGCTCAGTTACACATGCAGAAAATAGACTATCACCAAACAAGGAATCACAATTTAAAAACAGGAAGACAATAATTAAACTGGGAACCCTAAAAGCCAAACTTGGAATGTACAACAACAATGTAGAAATAAAACTATAAATTAATTTCCTCTTGTACTAAACAAAGCACAGACATTAATGATGCACATTTCCCAGAGCTGACATATTCCAGTTAATAAATTCAAAATAAAGAGATATCTTTGTACCTTTTGTGCATTTTTTTTCAGTTGCAATTGTTCCAGCCACTTTCTTCTGGTTTATTTGTGTCTTCTGCTATCTCTCCATCGTCTGCTGTCCATTTGTCCTTTCTTCTCTTCTAGTTTTTTCCATTCTCTCTCTACATCTGCTTTAACATAATAATCTTTCTCCTTTTGCTCTTTCCTCATTCCTATTTCATCCACTCAAATTTTACCCCTCCATCCTCAATCCCCACTTAGTCTCCCAATACCCGGCCAATTGTACATTTTTCTTCCCTCCCACACAAAATATTTTTCCCCTCTCCATTTCATTCTCCCAGCCCCATCCCCTTCTAATCTCCCCAACATCAGCTCCCTTTTAGTTCCAGCCCCACCCAGTATCCGCTCCCTTCTAGTCCCCACATCAGCCCATTTCCAGTCCTAGCTCCCCCATCCATTTCCAGTCCTATCCGAGTCCCTTCATCAGCTCATTTCCAATACCAGCCTCCCATCAGCCCATTTCTAGTCCTTTCCTAGCCCCACCATCAGCCCATGTTAAATCCTAGCTCCCCTCCACTCAGCCCATTTCTAAACCAAGCCCCCCATGAGCCTACTTCCAGTTCTAGCCCCTCCATGAGTCCATTTCAATCCAAGCCCCCACCACAGCCCATTTCCAATCTTAGCTCCCCCCAACACCCAATTCTCAGTTCTATCCTAGCCCATCCATCAGCCCAGTTCCTGTCCTAGCTCCCTCCCCTAAGAGCCCATTCCAAGCCCCCCTTCCCATCAGCTATTTGCAGTTCAAGCCCCCTTCCACTCAGCCCATTTCCATTCCAAGTCCCCCTCCCCATCAGCTATTTGCAGTTCAAGCCCCCCACTTCCCCTCAGCCCATTTCCATTCCAAGCCCCGTCCCCATCAGCTATTTGCAGTTCAAGCCCCCCACTTCCCCTCAGCCCATTTCCATTCCAAGCCCCATCCCCAACAGCTATTTGCAGTTCAAGCCCCCGTCCACTCAGCCCATTTCCAGTCCTAGCACCCCCCCACCCCATTCCCAGTCCTAGCCCCCCCAACCCCACTCCCACTCCGAATCCCACCAGCCCATTTCCAGTCCTAATCCCCCATCACCCAATTTTCAGTTTAAGCCCCCCCATAGCCCATTACCAGTCCTAACCTCCCCATCAGCCCACTCCCAGTCCTAATCCCCCATCACTCAATTTTTAGTTTAAGCCCTCCCATAGCCCATTACCAGTCCTAACCCCCCATCAACCCACTTCCAGTCCTAATCCCACCAGCCCATTTCCAGTCCTAATCCCCCATCACCCAATTTTTAGTTTAAGCCCCCCAGCGCCCATCACCACTCCTAACCCCTCCCCAGCGCCCATCACAACTCCTAACCCCCCCAGCGCCCATCACCACTCCTAACCCCCCCAGCCCAGCACCCATCACCACTCCTACCCCCCCAGCCAGCCCAGTGCCCCTCACCACTCCTACCCCCCCCCAGCCATCCCCGTGCCCATCCCCCCTCCTTCCCCCCCCCACCCAGCCCAGGGCCCATCACCACTCCTAACCCCCCCAACCAGCCCAGTGTCCATCACCACTCCTAACCCCCCCCCAGCCAGCCCAGCCCATCCCATCACTACTCCTAACACCTCCCCCCCCAGCCCAGCCCAGCCCAGCCCAGCCCATCACAACTCCTAACCCCCCCCCAGCCCCGCACTGCCCATCACTACTCCTAACACCCCCCCCCCCGCCCAGCCCAGCCCAGCCCATCACTACTCCTAACACCACACCCCAGCCCAGCCCAGCAGCACTTCTAAACCCCAGCCCAGCCCAGCCCAGCACCACTCCTAATGCCCAGCCCAGCCCAGGGAAATTTTTTAAAAAAAGAAAACCTGTTTCCTGCCGCTGTCAGGGCCGCCGCGGCAGAATCGAGCGTGCCGCGGGGCCCCCCTGTACCCGGCACAGCCTCTCCTCCCTGTAGCAGCTCTCTCGTTGGAGCTGAAGTCAGACGCGCCGGCTTGCAGAGCGCGAGGGAAGAGTTTTTCCCTCGCTGCTCTGTTAAGCCCGCGGGGGCTGATGGGAAGTTCCCATCAGCCCCCGCGGGCCTAACAGAGTCGCGAAAGGGAAACTCTTCCCTTCGCGCTCTGCAAGCCGGCGCGTCTGACTGCAGCTCAGAAGAGAGAGCTGCTACAGGGAGGAGAGGCTGTGCCGGGTACAGGGGGCCCCGCGGCACGCTCGATTCTGCCGCGGCGGCCCCGACAGCGGCAGGAGACAGGTTTTATTTTTTTTTTTCAATTTTACTTTTACAAAAGAATGTTTTTTGCGCGGGGCCCCCTGAAACGCGGGGCCCTGTGCAAAAAACATTCTCGCTCAATGGACGGGCCGGCCCTGGGTGGACTTTTCCAATGCACTGTTTCTCGGTCTTCCCAAAAATCAGGTTCTTAGGCTTTAAAGAATACAGAACACCGCCGCACGTCTTGTCACATTCTCTTATATACCGCGCTATTCTGCATCAGTGCGGTTTACATTGAACAAACTGAAATTACATTGAACAGGGCATTATAACTTGGAGATAACTATTTACAGGGAACATGGGCTATGGAGGGTTAAGTGGCTTGCCCAAGACCACAAGGAGCACCTGTGGGACTAGAAACCCCAGTCCTTCCGGCCCAAGGCTGCTGTCCTCTAGTGGGATTTGAACCTCCGACCTTCCGGCCTGAAGTACCTTGCCCCAACCACTAGGCCACTCCTCCACTCCAGTTGATACTTTTTGTAAGCTACAGTGGTGTGCAAAAGTCTGGAATCACTTGTGAGTTTTGCGTTTTTCGTACTTTCTAACGTTTTTTGTTTTTTTTTAAATTTTGCATTAGCCCAGCATATTCATCTTTCTACCACATTAAAAGGGATACATTTGGCTATTAGAGTTGACTTTTTTGCATTCCTTGCTTCCAATTTAAATACTTTACAGACACTGGGAGATAGCTACTGCGAATTTTGTGGATCCTGCATCAAAACTGGATCAAGATTATCTAATATGCACATGCAATTTCTGACCAATCAGGTGGCTGGTTTCACTAACCAATCACAATGCAGATATCTAGCCAACAGTGCAGCTATAAAAACGTGCGGAATTTTTGAATTTCATACGCTTTCTGGTTCAGGTCGTCCACGTGCATCAACATCACACCAGGACCGCGCACTACGACGCATTTCACTAATCGCAAGTTGACCTCTCCTCAGCTACTTTGAGAGTGGTCAGACAAGAATGAGGTCAGTGTCAGCTCATCAACAGTTCGTCGCCGGTGCCTGCAGTTTGGTCTCCGAGGCTGCAAAGCACGGAATAAGCCACTGATGACTGACATACAAAGGCGCAACCGGATCGTGTGGGCAAGAAAGCACTCAACCTGGTCGACTGAAATGTGGGAAAAGGTGCTATTCAGAGATGAAAGCACCTTCTGCCTGTTTGGTAACCAGGCCTACTGTGGTGAAGAATGCCCTCCAGAGGAGATGGAGATTGAAGAAAATCCTGAAAAGCGAAAGGATTTACACAGGATTTTCAATCCTAGAAGGAAAAAAACACACTGCTCTGCTGAGCTGAGAACAGACACCAGCCCAGGGGAGGAGTTAGGCAATGCTGATTGGGCACACCCAGGGGTTGAACAAGGTGTGCCGGGAAAAGAAACCCTTTTTAAAGCTTTGAACAAGGCTGCTAAGCAGATTACGTGTGGGACCAGGTGGGAGAGTGGCTCCAAGACGAAGTCGTCGGAGAGTGGATCTGAGACCAGGAAGCAGTTTGGCTGTACGAGTGAGTCTGGAAGATTTGAGAGTGTTTGGAAAGGTTCTGCAAAGAGTTCTAAACGTGCTGTTAAGAGGAGTCCTGTGAGGAATGGACGGAGCCATGTTTTAGAATCCTGGGAGAAGACAGAACCTTGGAATAGAAAGCCTCAAAGGCAGGCACACGCTGAAGAAAACTCATTCTACAGGATAGAGCCTGGACCTGGAAAGCTCAGAAAACCCCACACCTGGAAAGCTCTTGAGCTACCAAAGAGGAAAGGAGCCTGGCAGAAAGAAGGCAGTTCTGATACAAGCCAAGATAGAGAAGGTAAAGCACAACTTCCTATTTTTAGGGCTTTCTTGAAGGAACCTGATCATTGCCCTGAACTGTTTAAGCCGAGGGCTGCAGTGGGAACAGTTAGTGACGGGGAGAAGGGCAGAGCTTTGGGCAGCCTTCCATCTGCATGCTGCTAGCTCTCCCGGGGTGGGATCGAGCCTTCGGGGAAACCTCCACATCGTGCTCTACCCAATCGGGGCAGAGCTGTTCATTTTAAAAGAGCCGCCAGCAGGCCGCGAGCTCTCTTTGGGCAGCCTTCCATCTGCACGCTGCTAGCTCTCCCGGGGTGGGATCGAGCCTTCGGGGAAACCTCCACATCGTGCTCTACCCAATCGGGGCAGAGCTGTTCATTTAAAAAGAGCTGCCAGCAGGCCGCGAGCTCTCTTTGGGCAGCCTTCCATCTGCACGCTGCTAGCTCTCCCGGGGTGGGATCGAGCCTTCGGGGAAACCTCCACATCGTGCTCTACCCAATCGGGGCAGAGCTGTTCATTTAAAAAGAGCCGCCAGCAGGCCGCGAGCTCTCTTTGGGCAGCCTTCCATCTGCACGCTGCTAGCTCTCCCGGGGTGGGATCGAGCCTTCGGGGAAACCTCCACATCGTGCTCTACCCAATCGGGGCAGAGCTGTTCATTTAAAAAGAGCCACCAGCAGGCCGCGAGCTCTCTTTGGGCAGCCTTCCATCTGCACGCTGCTAGCTCTCCCGGGGTGGGATCGAGCCTTCGGGGAAACCTCCACATCATGCTCTACCCAATCGGGGCAGAGCTGTTCATTTAAAAAGAGCCGCCAGCAGGCGTGCCCGCGCCTTGCGGGCCCGCGCAAGAGGGCCCTTTGGCACGGCCCTTAGGCAAAGGCTCTACTAGACCCTCGTTGACCACCAAAAAGTAGAAGAAAAGCAACGCAGAATCTAACTTACTCCCCTGCACCGCGGAGATCGTGTACCGCACCGAATTGACAACCACCAAACCGCAGCAAGTATACCTGACGACAGGCATCCACCAACAGACCCGCCCTCTGCAGTTGATCTTATTTGTTTATACTAGAAAATTCAAATAACATTTACGTCCCAGCTTGATTAATCTTCCCTCGGTACTGCCTATTCAACTGTGAATAATTTCTGTGACCCTAATTAGATTATCTTTTATAGCATCTACATCATATCTGGTATAACTTGATCAATATTGTAAATAAGATATACAACAGAACTACATTACTATTGTTAGTATTAATTCATACTGCCACCACAAATAGCCTGAAATTAATACTGTTGCCAGTAGCACATATATAGATTATAACCAGTACGATTATTTACTGTTGTCAGTAAGATATACTACTGAAATACTATACCATTGCCAGTACTAATTTTCATTGTTGAAACTGCTCTGAACCTAACATTAACTGATAATTAATTCACATTCACCTTAACATGCTTAAACAATATAGATGGAATAGACATCATCAACATAGAAAATAGAACCCTTGCACTTACTCTCATATATAGACCCCCTTCAACTGATCAAAAAAACCTCTCCTCCATCTTAGAACTTGCATGCACAGCATCACCAAACAAACCTCTCATAATCCTAGGTGATTTGAATCTCCCTTCCCTGAATAACTCTCAATCAGACAATTTCATGGATGCTATGACCCAAATGGGTTACACTCAGATAATACATGCTCCCACCCACATAAAAGGCAACACCTTAGATCTCATCTTCCTTCCCTCCTCCCTTCTTAATAACCAACACCAACATACCACTCCAACAATAACAGAGGTACCATGGTCTGATCACTACCTTATCACACTCCACCTCCCAGCTCAAGCAACACTAAACACAACAAACTCATCACCCCACATATCACATTTTACACACTTTGACAAAGCTAATTTCCTTGACAAAGTATTACCCATACTCAACACAAACCTCCCAGACATCGAATCCGCTGTAAACCACTGGAATCAAACAGTCCAGAAAGCAGCTACCCCCACACATACCATGCATAAACAAGTAAAAAAGACAGAAAAATGGTTCACGAGAGAACTAGCAAATATAAAAAAACAATTGAGGAAACAAGAAAAGAAATGGAGGAAAACTAAATCTGACGAAAACAAATCCCAATATATGACCACCCTCAACAATTACAAAAATGCAATTAACAAGTCAAAAAAGGATTACCACTCCAAAGTAATAAACATGGCTATCAACCGCCCCAGAGAACTATTCGCAATCGTAAAAACTTTGACAAAAGCTAAAAACCAAGAGCCAAAACAGTCGGCTATAAGCATACAGACCTTAGCAACCCACTTTGCAGAAAAACTAAAGTGCAAATCCAACACCATACCAATGACACTACCTACAAACACTGAATCTAATAACACATGGACCTCCTTCCACACGATAGATCAAAAACACCTTCTTAGGATCATAACACTTATCAACACCACAACTTCTCCACTTGACCCATGTCCTGTGTCATGGATCAAATGCACAAAGGAAGAACTCGCTGAAAACATCCAACAAATGGTGAACCAATCCCTTGTCCAGGGCATCATGCCCAACGCCCTAAAACTCACAACGCTTCGACCAATAATAAAAAACAATAAACTTGACCCAAAAGACCCAAACTCTTACCGACCGATAGCCAGCATTCCATTTATAGCTAAAATAATAGAAAAAAAACGTCCAATTACAATTACAAGACCATATCGATGAACACAAACCCTTAGACTCTCACCAGTTTGGCTTCCGCCCCTATCACGGTGTAGAAACCCTTCTAACTACACTGATAGACTTCCTCATCAAAGGCACAGATGATAGCAGTCAAGGCTTCCTACTCCTCTTCATAGACATTTCTGCCGCCTTTGACAACATCAACCACCTTACTTTGATCAATAGACTAGAAAATCTAGGAATAGGTGGGACAGTACTCAATTGGTTTAAGTCTTACATCACAAACAGACTAATACGTGTTCAAATAGACCAGGAAGTGTCAGAAACCTTCCCCCAAGGACAAGGAATACCCCAGGGATCCGCCCTTTCTGCCCTCCTTTTCAACCTGTACCTCCAACCCATTACAAAAATATTCAGAAAACACAAAATTAGTCACTTTATCTATGCTGATGACATCATGCTTGCTCTCCCCATATCCACCAAAAATCCTACCTACGATGCCCTATCAAAATGCATGGTGGAGACCACCTCCTGGATGGAATCTAACTACCTTAGCATCAACCTCAAAAAAACTGAGGCAATGTTCGTAACAAGATCACCCGTGACTGAGGACACCTATCCAACATCAATCTCAATCATAAATACAACTATACCCGTCAAAAAAGAGGTAAAATACCTAGGGGTAATAATAGACCATGCACTCTCCATGCTACCACATATAAAACAGACGGTAAAAACCATATTCTACAAACTCAAAACCATACAACACCTAAGACCCCTTCTTGACACCCATGACTTTAGATCAGTTGTTAACACACTCATCACCCCACACTTTGACTATTGTAATAGTCTCTTAATTGGCCTACCACAAAAAAGTACATACCTACTTCAAAGAGCCCAGAACATCTGTGCCAAAGTAGTCACTAAAGCCCACCTAGTAGACCATGTAACCCCAATAATGCTGGAACTGCATTGGCTCCCTATAAACAGCAGAATCAGATATAAAATCCTCCTAATCACATTCAAGCTCCTGAACAACATTGCCCCCTCATATCTATCCATGCTATTACATGCCCCATCAGAATCAAGAACTCGCAGACTAAACGCAACACACTCACTTGAAATACCAAATTCATTCAAAAAAACTAAAAAATCCACCAGCACCAGAGCCTTCTCATTCACTGCCCCCATGCTCTGGAATAATCTCCCAATAAACCTTCGGATCATAAAAGACCTCACCCAATTTAGAAAGGAACTCAAGACATACCTTTTCTCCGAACACTATGAAATCCCATACCCCCAAGTCCAACCACACACCATCCCCAAACACTCAAACACAAAGCCCTAAAATCACACTCAACTACCCACACACATACTCCCACCACATACTCCCACCACATACACCCCAAAATACTCTCAAGAGATGAAAAAAAAGGAAATAAATTCCTCCACACACACATATGAAAGGTAGAAAACTCTGACTACCTGTAAAAAGGTAGAAAAATTCTGATCAACACTACGATACAGAAACTTATTAATGTATATAAAATGTAAATAGTTTCGACAATTAATGCACAGTTATTTGTATAAAGTTACAATGTTATAAATCTCTGTTCCGTGTAATATAATAACTATTATCTGTATAAAGTTAAAAAATCTCTGTTCCATGTAATGTATACATTAGTATACAAATTTGTTCACTTGTTCCATGTAAACCGCCCCTGATCTCTGGAAGGGGCGGTATAGAAGAAATAGATAAATAAATAAATAAATAAATTACTTTACCAGAACAGCCTAACGATTTACAGTGTTACAAATAGTATACATAACTAATCAATGCTGATTAAACTGTTGCAATAATTGATATTGATACCACAATTGAACACTTCACTAGCTCTCTCTACATCATTGTTATCAACAGTACCTATTACTGTTGCCAGTAGTAAGTCATCACTTAATACTGTTGCCAGTAGTAAGCTATTAATGTTGCTAGATAGTAAGTCATCACTCAGAATTTGCTGTAAATAAGTAGCTAACTAGCAAGTAATAACCATACATTCTATTACAGTTGTCATTAGCAGATTATCATTAATCAGTACTGTTGTTATTTTCTGCATAACACAACCACCTAGTGACTTTCTTTCTCTCTCATTTATTCTACCCCCAGTATATATCTGCTTAGCGCCACTAACCACAAAACAGTTAAAATGCCACGTTCAAACATTTTGCTAATGAATCTATTTAATATCAGTCTAGTCTTAGCAATTCTAACTATTGACCTAACACTAAGCCTAAACAGTAAAAATCATAAAACAATTCCCATAATTCACTCACTCGGGACAACAACCATATCGGACACATTTATCCAAACAACCATCCTAAACCAAACTTCCATAGACTAATTCACATAAAAACAAACCCATACCAAAAAACCAAGGGAACATGCACCAATAACCTAACATCCCTCTCATGCATACTTATCAATGCACGGTCAATGAAAAACAAGCTGCCCATATTTAATGATTTAATATCAGACTCAAAACCAGACATATTATGTGTCACAGAAACTTGGCTCTCCGATTCAGATACAGTCTACTTAAATCAACTTAATAATGAAGACTATGACACTTTCTATAAACATAGAACCAATAAAAAAGGCGGAGGTGTATTAATAATGACAAAAAAAGTACTAAGCCCTAAATCAATCCAGTCAAACATCTCCGACGACACAGATACACTATTAATAAAGATCGGTCCCATGAAACTCTGCCTAGTATACAGACCCCCAAACCAAAAATTAGATTACCTCGACGCCTTTATTGAACTCCTCAGTTCATCCACAGAACAACACCCTATAATCATGCTTGGAGACTTTAACCTTCCCTCGCTGCCAACACTGGAATCTAAACTGTTCCTTGATACAATATCAGACATGGAATATCATCAGATAATAAACACATCCACACACACAAAAGGTGGAACACTCGATCTTATCCTTCTCCCTAATACACTCTTCAAGCTAATAAATCCCAATTCAGTTGAATGTACACAGATACCCTGGTCTGATCACTACATTATAAAATTAAATCTTACATACCCCTTTAATAGCACTAACAATCAAACCAGAAATGTTACAACTTCAAAATTCAAAAAATTCAACAATGAAGAATTTATTAACCTAACAATCCCCCACCTCCTTTCACCTGCAACTAACTTAGATGACACTGTCAAGAACTGGCATGAAACCATATACAATGCAGCCAAAATTAACCACACATACAAAAAGCGCACTTACCCTGAGACAAATACTAAACCATGGTTCAACAACACATTAAAACAAATGAAAAGAAATCTTAGAAAACTAGAACACAACTGGCGCAAATCTAAATTGACAATACATAAAGAAATATATAATAACCAACTCACTAAATATAAAGATACTTTAGACAGTACAAAAAAAGAATACTATGCTAAAATACTATCAAAATCGTATAACAGGCCAAGAGAATTATTCACCATTGTAAGAAATCTAACCAACCCTCATACCTCTGACAATGAAATTACCGACATCTCGGTTCAAAACCCTAGCCTACCATTACCAAAACAAAGCAAAAAATGCCATCAATGTCTATAGACACTATCAAATCATCATGCAAGCAATCAGATGTATGGTCAGAGTTTCACCCCATAACTAAAGAGACACTAAAAAATATCATCACCAGCCTCAACACCACAACCTCATATCTAGATCCATGTCCAGTAACATGGATAAAGAATACACTACCAATTCTATTACCCTACATTCTCTCAATAGTGAACCTATCTCTGACCCAAGGCTACCTACCGCCCGCACTCAAACACGCTCAAATACGGCCAATCCTTAAGAATAGCAAACTTGATAAAACCTTGCCTGCATCATATAGACCCATTTCAAGCATACCTTTCTTAGCTAAAATAATTGAAAAAGTGGTTCAATTACAGACTCAGGACTTCCTAGACTCATCTTACCCGCTCGATGAGCAACAGTATGGCTTTCGACCCCGTCATCGAGTTGAGACACTCCTCACAGTTTTAATAGATGCGCTCCTAAGAGGGATAGACGATCATAAACAGGCCTTCATTCTACTTTTTATTGATATATCAGCTGTGTTTGATAGCGTACACCACACAATAATGCTCAATAACTTGAGGCAATTAGGCTTAAACTCCACAGTACATAATTGGTTCTCATCTTACCTAAATAATAGAACGCAAAATGTAAGAATTGGGAATCAAAACTCTAACACATATAAACAAGAGATTGGATTACCACAAGGTTCAGCGCTGTCAGCCCTACTTTTCAATATTTACATAAAACCTGTCTGCAACATTTTCAAAAAATTTGGAGTAAAATATCATCTATATGCAGACGATATTATGATGTATATACCATTCTCGATACCCAATATACCGCTACAACTACTATCGGACTGCTATAACGAAATCACAACGTGGCTAAAAGCACAAAACCTCCACATAAACCATACTAAAACTGAAGTTCTTATTGTGACCAAGGACAAAACTTATATCCCACCTACACACATAAGACTTCAAAACCAAGAAATTAAAATAAAAAACGAAATAAGATATCTAGGCGTTATACTAGATACACATCTAACGATGGAAACACACATTAGCAATACCATAAAGAAAATTTATTTCAAACTCAAAACCCTCAAACAACTTCGACCGCTAGTATTTACTCAAGACTTTATCAGCATAATCCAGGCAACAATAACTCCACATTTTGACTTTGCCAATCTAATCTTAATAGGCATATCAAAACAAAACATCAAACGATTGCAATTAGCACAAAATGCAGCAGCCAGAATCATATTGAAAATTAACTCACTCCAACACATATCACCAATACTAGCCTCCCTCCATTGGCTACCAATTCAAAGTAGAATAACCTACAAAACAATAATAACTGTATTTAAGGCGTTACACGACATGGCCCCAACCATGCTATGTAACTTAATACACAAAGAACCATCCAAGCCTACACACAGAAAAGGACAATTAAACAGATTAAAGACCCCGAATGATTATACAAGAGCCCATAAATCAACAAACAGAGCCTTTTCCCACATAGCCCCAATGACCTGGAATTCCCTCCCAGAAGAGCTAAGAATCTTAACCGAAATCATGGAATTCCGTAAAAAATTGAAAACTTATTTGTTCACCAAACACTATAACATAGATAACTCAGCGCCTGCACTAGACAAAGGTTAAACAGGTTTTCAGTCCACATTAAGCAAAAGCCCTTTAACACACACAAATAACACACACCCACGATGACCTCTCAGCTTACTTCCTTTCACATCCATGTATATATATACATAGAAAAACTGTATATAGTTAATCTGTGCTGCTTTGTATTTATCTCACATTTGTTTGACTGTTTACTTATAATATGATGTTCCTTGTAAATATGTTCTGTTATAATATGACGTTCCCTGTAAAACAAATTTACTTTGTTAATTGTTGTTCACTGTAAACCGCAACTGAACTTTGGAAGATGCGGTATATAAATATATATAAAAATAAATAAAATAAAAATAAAAATAAATAGTATTTGCTGACAACTGCCAATCTGATAATAAGCAGGCTGAATTGCTCTTCCAAGAATTTAAGCAGTTTCTAGAACTGAAAACAGGAAAACAGCAGAAGCTTAATGAAGATAGTAGTTCTGTTAAGTCAGAGGATTTGATGCAGGTAGAAAATGATTTACCTACCGTAAGCACTGACCCTTGTAGCATGGACTGCTCTATATGCTGTAAAGAATAGCAGTATAAAAGAAGCTTTGCACATTGTATGAAAGGAAATACAAACGTTGCTGTTTGTGCTGCCTGTGCCGTGAAGAGTTAATTATTTGCACCTGTGTTCTGCACCCACGCTGTGAGAAGAACAGCTGGTATTATGAGGCTGCAATGTTCATAAGCTACCACTCGAGGCAGAGCTGAGTTAAGCTCCTCCATAGATGAAAAGCTGAAGTTAAAGCTAATTCTATTTCAGTTGTCCTAGGTTCCTGATTACTTCTGTTTGTTATAAGTGCACCCTTTACATTTACGTATTTGAATTTTGATGCGCTGGAGAAACATCCCCAATACAAATAAATATTTCTTGCAAGCCTTACCATCTTTGTCGCAACTACACTTCATTCCCGAGAGAAAAGAGAGTGAACTACAATTCCCATCATTCCTAGGGAACAGTTTACCTCTACTCCTAGGGGACATTAAGGCCACTCCTGCCTGTTAGCTCCAGGGCGCAGGCAGGAGCGTCGCACTACACCTATGTGAGGAGATTTCCTGGAGAGGAATTCAAGCCTGAGTGTCTCAACCTCACTGTGAAGCATCCTTTGAAGGTCATGGTCTGGGGCTGCATGGCTGCCATTGGCGTTGGACGTCTTCACATCGTCAGTGGAATGGTCAACGGGGCCAAGTACATCATCATACTGCAGAAGTGCATGGTGCCATCAGCACGCCAGCTGTTTCCTGGCCAGTTCCTGTTCCAAGATGATAATACACCCTGCCATCGCTCCAGACAGGTGATCAGCTGGAAGCAGCGGAACAACATCAAGTCAATGGACTGGCCTATCCAGTCTCCAGATCTGAATCCAGTTGAGAACCTGTGGCACAAGGTGGCCTTGGAAATATCCAAGAGGCATCCGACATCAAAGCGTGAGCTGATTGAGTCACTCATTGCAGCTTGGAACCGCATTGTCACCAACGATCACCTTGTCAGACTGGTTTATTCAATGCTGACAAGGTGCAGTCAGGTGATCAAGAGCAAAGGGTGGCCCATCAAATACTGAGCCATCACTGACACATAAAAATGGCCTTTTTCAAGGCCACATACATTAATTTGAAGGAAACCTGGCGTGCGTCCATAATATTTTAAAGCATACTTACAATAATATATCATTGGCCAACGATGTACATTACGCGATTTTCACAGAAAATCTATCAACAGGACAACTATGTGGAACAAACTCAGAAAATAAGGGCCAAACCAATACTAAAAGTGGCCCTAATAGCCATATCTATCACTTATCATGAGATACACAGAAAAAGCCACTGGGAGGAAAAAGAAATTGATATAAGGTCACAAAGTTGAAAAAACGTCAAATTTACAAGTGATTCCAGATTTTGCACACCACTGTATCTCCAACATGCACACCTTTATAATATTCCACCACTGGAATATACCAACACGCTCTCAAAGATTCACAAACATGCTACCATATTTTCTATGTACATTACTTCATTCCTTACCCTTATACCAACTAAAAATATTAATTTTCATTATAACTATTACCCATCTGCAACAGTACCACACAACCTCTACCCCAGTAACCTTAGACATACACATAATTTAATACATATTAAATCTTCCATCCACATCCAGACCCTCCAATAGCATTTTTTACTTAAAATGTAGCTTAGTTAATGCCAGATCATAGATTAGCTGGGTTTTATTCCATGCTGATCTTCTATTTGATAATAAGATAGATTTATTAGGTATTACAGAATCATAGCTTATAGAAACAGATAATGTCCTGCTGAATCAGCTAACACCTAAAAACTATATTCTACTCTCCACGTACAAAATGTCATGGAGGATCATAACTATGAATTTACTTTATTTCAGTATTATTGCAAAGACTTCAGATAAAGGATTAGATACAGTGACAGTAACAAATGGTAAAATAACCATTACACTAGCCTACAGATCACCTTCTGCACGTCCAGATCAATTAGATAAATTACTAGATGAAGTTTGCAAACACCGTTCCCAGAGCAATTATCTTGCTCTCCTTGGCGATCTCAACCTTGCATTTATTCCCTCTAACAAGCAAAGACTTTTTCCATTTCGTCTCTCCGGGCCAGTCCAGGCAAGTGAGGGTTGTCAACCTTCTCTAGCAGCTGAGGACTGTAAAACTGAAGTTTTGCTGAACAGGATATCTGGCTCCCTCTGCTGGCCGAACCTCAGTCTTACAGTCCTCAGCAGCTGAAGACGACGTCTCTTGTCTGGCTCCCGGTGAAGTTTCAAGTTTTGTTTTATTTTCAATCCGGATTGGGACTGGAGGGTTCAGGGTTCTAGCAGGGCTCTTACCTCCAGTCTCCTTCGTTTACTTTGCCTGTTTTTTGGCATTTTGTTTTTTTCCCAGCGCTAGAGGCAGAGCCTGCCTCGTCCCCAGCGCCGTGCCCTGAGGGGAAGTGGTGTCAGGTTCTGGGAGCCCCAGAAACCGTCGATCAGCCTCCGGAGCCGCAGGCACGCCACCGCTAGCAGCGGGGGGTCAGCTGCCGGGTTGGAACACTTCTGTGTGCGGCGGATCCCTCGGGCGCAGGTTAGTCACTGCCGGGTGTCTTGGGCCAGCGGGCGGTTTTTGAGCGCGCTTTGCGCGGCGCCATTTTCGCCGGCAGCGTTTTTGTTATTTTCCTTTCGGGGAGTTTTGTTTTTTCGGGGCTGTTTAGTCGCGCGGCTCTCATTCCCTCCTTCGTCTAGCTTTGCGGCAAGCCCACATGGATCATCGGGCAGACGCGACGGAGCCTAGAGGGAGTATTTCTTCGGCTCCGGATTTGGCGGGAAAAGCGGACATGCCTTCAGCGTCGATTCCCCCGGCTCACAAAAGCTGCTCCAAGCGGAAGGCTAAGTCTAAGAAGCCTATTAATGTGGAGGAAGCTCCTTCACCTTCCGTTCCTGCTAGTCAGGAATCCTTGGAGAACACTTTTTCTGCAGCTTTTATTTTGGCCATGCACAAGGCCTATTGTTTAAAATGGCATCAGGCTCAGGTTAAGGACGCTGCTCCACTCCTCACCCAAAATCTTAATGCAGCTTCTGCCCATCTGGACCCGGGGGAGGGCCCCTCCAGCGCGCTCCAGGGCACCCAGGGGACTTCCGATAGCGTTGGGTTATCAGTCCCTGAGATTCCCAGTGCTGAGGAGGGCGAATTTCTTTTAGACCCTGTCCTAGAGCAATGGGCTGATCTTGAAGAGGGTGAGTTGGGGTCCGCTGAGGATCCCAGCCTTTTCAGAGTGTTTCGTAAAGAAGAGTTGGGAGCATTAATCTCTCAAACCCTGGCCACCTTGAATATTGTCTTGCCTCCAGCTCCGGATCAGCCGTTGGAGGATCCTCTGCTCCGAGGTTTTAAAACGGAGCAGAAGTGTTTTCCAGTACACCGTATCATGAAACAAATGGTGGAATCTGAGTGGGAATGCCCAGAAGCAACACTGCGGGGGGCGAGGGCTATTGCCCGCTTGTACCCGTTGCCGCAGGAGGAGCTCGACTTGCTCAGGCTACCTAAAGTGGATGCCTTGGTGTCAGCAGTCACCAAGAAAACCACCATTCCCGTTGAGGGCGGTGCGGCCCTCAAAGACTTGCAGGATAGGAAGCTGGAGGCTCTGCTCAAGCAGACCTTTGAAACGTGCGCTCTGTCGCTACGGGCGGCTTTTTGTGGGGCATACGTGTCCCGGGCTTCCATTCGGTGGATTCAAGGGGCCCAGGGCAGGGATGGCGTGGAGGACAGCGCGAAGCTCGAATCCGCGGTGGCCTATCTCGCAGATACCTTTTATGACCTGGTTCGAGTGTCCGCGAAGTCTATGGCTTCGGTGATTGCGGCTCGGCGTTTCCTTTGGTTGCGCAATTGGTCGGCGGACGTTTCCTCGAAGGCCCGTCTCACTAAGCTGCCCTACAGGGGCTCCCTGTTGTTTGGGGAGGCCCTAGAGAAGATAGTGAAGGATTTGGGTGACTCAAAAGGGGGTCGTCTCCCAGAGGACAAGCCTAAGAGTCAACGGCCTGCGGGGGGCTCCAAATTGGTGGGGCGGGAGCCTCGCAGGTTCCGCGGTGCCCGCTTTGCCCCCTACCCGAGAGGCCGCTCGATGGCTCGGGGTCAGTCCTTTCGAGGGGCTCGGGGATTTGGCAGAGGTTATTTCCAATCCCAGCAGCCCTCCGGTAAAAAGCCCCAATGACGTGAGGTTGGCCCAGATGGAACTCCCAATAGGGGGTCGTCTGCAACGGTTCCTTTCAGTCTGGGCCTCCATAACCACCGATCTCTGGGTTCTCGAAGTCATCCGGGATGGTTATGCCCTAGACTTCGTGCACCCCTTACGGGAGGCTTTCGTGGCGTCTCCCTGCGGTTCTGCGGAAAAGACGGCAGCGGTGTTCGAGACCCTTCAACGCTTATTGCGCCTTCAGGCGGTCGTGCCGGTTCCGTTCGACCAGTTAGGGTCCGGTCGATACTCCATTTATTTCGTGGTGCCAAGGAAGGGGGGGACTCTTCGTCCTATCCTAGATCTCAAACACGTAAACCGCTGCTTGCGAGTTCCGCACTTTCGCATGGAAACACTCCGTTCCGTGCTCTGCTCCGTACAGCCCTCGGAGGTCCTTACCTCCATCGATCTGTCCGAGGCCTACCTCCATATTCCAGTGCGGCAGGAGCACCAGCGGTTCCTGCGGTTTGCGGTTCCCATGGGTCACTTTCAGTTCCAGGCGTTGCCGTTTGGTCTGGCCACGGCGCCGCGGACCTTCACGAAGGTGATGGTGGTGGTGGCAGCGGCCTTGCGGCGAGAGGGGGTGCAAGTGCACCCTTATCTCGACGACTGGTTGATTCGGGCGCCGTCAGTTGCAGAGTCCGCCGTAGCCACTGCCCGAGTGGTGGCTCTGCTCGAGCAGTTGGGCTGGGTAATAAATCAGTCGAAAAGCCATCTACGACCGACTCAGCGACTCCTGTATCTAGGGGCTCTGTTCGACACGAGCGTAGGAGCAGTGTTCTTGCCCGAGCTTCGGGTGAAGAAGCTCTTGGGTCAGGTGCTAGCTTTTCGGCGTTTGAAGGCTCCGACGGCTTGGCGTTACTTGCAACTGCTCGGGTCCATGGCGGCGGCTCTGGACTTAGTGCCCTGGGCTCGGGCACATATGAGACCTTTGCAGAATGCTTTGCTCTCGAGGTGGTCTCCTCAGGATCACCCCCTGTCCTGCAGATTGCCGCTCGCTCCGTCCGTGAGCGACAGTCTGCTCTGGTGGTTGGAGCCCGCTCATCTCAGGGCAGGCATGCCCTTGCGGTCTCCGGAGTGGCTCCTTCTCACAACGGATGCCAGTCTCGCTGGCTGGGGAGCTCACTGCCAGTCCCACTTAGCTCAAGGGCTCTGGTTGCCGGAGGAGTCGACCTCATCCATCAATTTGTTGGAGCTGCGAGCGGTGCGGTTAGCGCTGCAGGAGTTTTCGCATGCTCGTCGAGGGGAAGGCAGTGCGAGTCTTCTCCGACAATTCCGTGGCAGTGTCTTACATCAACAAACAGGGCGGTACAGGCAGCGTTCTCCTGTTGGAAGAAAGTCTCCGTTTGTTGACCTGGGCGGAAACGCACCTGGTCGCCCTTTCCGCGGCCCATGTGGCAGGCCGCGACAATGTTCAAGCGGATTACCTCAGCAGGCATGCCGTGGATCCTGGGGAGTGGGAGTTGAACGCGGCGGTGTTCCACGATCTCGTTCTCCGATGGGGACAGCCGGCTATGGATCTGATGGCTACCTGCGACAATGCGAAGGCCAGCAGGTTCTTCAGCAGACGGAGGGAGCATATGTCCGAGGGTCTCGACGCCCTGGCACAGCCGTGGCCTCCGGTCCGGCTCCTCTATGTCTTCCCTCCGTGGCCCTTGATCGGGCGCGTTCTCAGGCGGATAGAGCGCCACAGAGGGCGGGTAATTCTGATCGCCCCGGACTGGCCGCGTCGGCCGTGGTACGCCGATCTGGTCCGTCTGCTAGTGGACCGTCCCTGGCGGCTTCCGGCGCGGGAGAATCTCTTAGCTCAGGGTCTGCTTCTCATGCCGGACGTGGACCGCTTCTCGCTTACGGCTTGGCTCTTGAGCGGGAGAGGTTGAGGCGTCGGGGTTATTCGCCTTCGGTTATCGACACTCTCCTTCGAGCCAGGCGTTCGTCTACTTCGCTAGCGTATGTTCGTGTGTGGCGGGTCTTTGAGCATTGGTGTGGAGACCGCGATATTCGGCCAGGTTGCTCTCTCATTCCTGACATCCTGTCTTTTCTGCAAAGCGGGTTTGAGAAGGGTTTGGCTCTGGCTACTCTCAAGGTTCAGGTCGCGGCGCTGGCTTGTTTCCGAGGTAAGATTCGGGGATGTCTTCTTTCTCGTCATCCTGATGTCGTGCGTTTTCTTCGCGCAGTCCAGAACTTGCGCCCCCCCTTTCGCGCGCTCGTACCCGCTTGGGATCTTAATCTGGTGTTAGAAGCCCTTGCGCGGCCTCCCTTCGAGCCAGCTCGGGAGGTTTCCCTGGAAGACTGCTTTCTTGGTGGCACTCTGTTCGGCTCGACGGGTCTCCGACCTACAGGCTCTTTCGTGTAGGGAGCCTTTCTTGCATTTCTCGCGTGAGAAGGTGGTCTTACGTCCCGTGCCTTCCTTTCTGCCGAAGGTCGTTTCCAGTTTCCATATAAACCAATCGATTTCTCTGCCGACCTTTCCGGTTGGCGGAGGGTCGCCTATGGATTCAGTTCTCCGGAAGTTGGATTTAGGTCGGGTGCTTAAACGGTATCTTCATCGGACGCAACCCTTCCGTAAAACGGACAGGCTGTTCGTTTTGTTTGGGGGGCCTTGGAAGGGGGAAGCTGCCTCCAAGGCCTCCATTGCGCGTTGGGTTAAATGTGCGGTGTCGGCGGCTTATCGCGCAAGCGGTCGGTCGCCGCCGGAGTTTTTTCAGGGCCCATTCCACTCGTAGTCAGGCGACGTCATGGGCGGAACTGGCTCTTGTTCCACCAGTGGATATCTGTCGAGCGGCGACTTGGTCGTCGTTGCACTCCTTTGCGAAGCATTATCGCTTAGACGTGCGAGCGGCGGATGACGCTAAGGTGGGAGCGTCCGCAGTTATTGCTGGTCTCGCCGGTCCCTCCCGGGGGTAGTTACTGCTTTGGTACTTCCCTCACTTGCCTGGACTGGCCCGGAGAGACGAAATGGAAGAAGAAATTAGACCTTACCTGCTAATTGTCTTTCCTTGAGTTCTCCGGGCCAGTCCAGGCCCCGCCCGTTCGACCTTGGCGAGACTCCGTTTTTGTTCTCCGAGGTTTTTCTTGGGGGAGTGCGTCGCATTACTGAAGAGTCCATCTTGGGCTTCCGCTCCCTTTCAAGGCTTACGGCACTCTCTGGGGCTTCCTCCTTGGGGGGAGGGGCTCAGGAATTTTTTTTAGTCAGGGTACGTTCTCTACGTGCTCAGAGGGGTCGGGCAGACTTTGTTCGCTCTTTTGGCGGGAAAAAGGCCTGGCTTATATAAAAAAAAAAAAAAAAGAATAAAGTCCTGGTCCATCGGTTACGCTTGGCCTCTTGGGGGGCTAAGGGTTTGTTTCTCGTTTCTGCTGCTTTGTAATTTTAGACTGAGGTTCGGCCAGCAGAGGGAGCCAGATATCCTG
Organism: Ichthyophis bannanicus; assembly: GCA_033557465.1. Taxonomy (NCBI): domain Eukaryota; kingdom Metazoa; phylum Chordata; class Amphibia; order Gymnophiona; family Ichthyophiidae; genus Ichthyophis; species Ichthyophis bannanicus. The sequence goes on along the minus strand of CM066035.1, from coordinate 443,984,800 downwards.
TTCAGCAAAACTTCAGTTTTACAGTCCTCAGCTGCTAGAGAAGGTTGACAACCCTCACTTGCCTGGACTGGCCCGGAGAGAACTCAAGGAAAGACAATTAGCAGGTAAGGTCTAATTTCTTCTTAGATGCAATGGAAGCCCTTGACTATTCTCAAATAATTGTTCATGCAAACCATAACAAGGGAAACAAACACTCTTGATATGATTTTCATGCCCCAAAATATTATTAAAAGTCATTTCATCTCCTCCCCTACTATTACTGATGTTCCTTGGTCAGATCATAAACTCATCTCTGTTATCCTACTTCACAATAAACTAGAAAGGAAAATTGTCACTAATGCACCTCATAACACTCATAGATTCCTTAATCTTGAGAAAAAAGACTTTCTAGCAAAAGTCTTACCCAAGCTGTAATCTACACCTGACAACCTAGATTCACTGATGCAAAGTTGGAACAAAATAATTTCTGATGTAGCTTTAATGCCAAACAAGCCTCAATTTCAAAAATGAAATAAAATATCCGTATGGTATACATTAAAGCTAAGAAACATTAAGTGTACCCTCAGAGCTTTTGAAAGGAAGTGGAGAAACTCAAGGACCTCAGATAACTTAGCTATATTTAAAGCCAAACATGGAATTTCACTTAGCCACTTTACAATCAAAGACAGAATATTACTCAAAACTGATTCAAGACTCGTTCAATTGCCCTTGAGAGCTCTTTGATATAGTTAAATCTCTAACAAAGGATAACAATTGTCAATTAGAAGAAATATGTTTAACAGCTCAAGAAATGGCAAATTACTTCAAGACCTTAAAATCCCAGAATACAAACAACATACTCCCTGTAGTGTCTGACTCACAAGAGCTCTCAAATCCAGAACATATATGGAAAAAATTCTCTTTGCCTACACAGGATTATATAGAAGATAACATTTCGAGCATTAATACTACCACATCACCTCTTGACCCCTGCCCTGTTAGCTGGATAAAGCATGCAAGACATGAACTTGAACCAATAATTTATAAAATAATCTGTTACTCCTTGAGAACAAAGATATCTCTCTTCTGAACTCAAAATGGCTTCCATTCGCCATGTAAGAAAAGGAACCAACAATGATGTTAACCAACCAACCTCTTATAGACCAATTGCGAGTCTCCCATTTATAGCTAAGATATTGGAAAAAATTGTACTCCAACAACTGCAAGATCACATTGATGCACATTCTCCTCTTGATCCTCATCAATATGGCTTTAGACCCTATCATGATGTTGAAACACTTATGACTGCACTTATTGACAGATAACTGTCACTGATAAGCCAAAAACTGGCTTCATTCTTATTTTTCTCAATATCAAAGCTGCTTTTGACTCTATACCACACTCACTGATAGTCAAGAGATTAAAAGAAATTGGTTTAGCTGATTCCCCACTACAATGGTTCCGCTCTTACCTATAAAATCAACAACTTCAAATTAAATTGGACTTCTCAAAATCTGAACCATATATTCAAACACAAGGAGTTCCTCAAGGGTCAGCCCTCTCTGCTCTGATATTGAACATATCCATCAACCAATCTGCTCTATTATATGATTGTCTAACACCTTCTATCATATTTATGCTGACGATGTTATGATTTACTTACCAATTAATATGCAAAACCATGACTTCACAAATATTACCAACTGTTTCACTATAATAAACTCTTGGCTTATGACTCACAACATGTTCATAAACCTAAAGAAGAATGAATTATTAATTATTACTAGAGATGCAAACTTCATCCCACCAAACACAATAACTTTAAATGGAACCCTCCTTCAAATAAAGCATGAAGTACATTATTTGGGTATTATCCTCGACCAAAATTTAACATTCTCATCCCATATTAAAAACATTGTTAAGAATACTATTTATAAAATAAAACATAACTCAACCTCTCAAGCCCCTGGAACATCAACATGATTTTCGCACTGCGAATTAAGCACTCATTTTCCCTCATCTAGATTTTTGTAACATCATCTTCCAAGGCCTGCAAAAAGCATCAATTCATCCTCTTCAAATGGTCCTTAATATGGCAGCACGCACTATATATAATGCAAAATTTAGTGATCATATAACATCTTTACTAAAACAACTTAATTGGCTTCCAGTGATTGAGCGTATAAAATTTAAAGTGATTCTTACTACATTCAAGATAATGAAAAATTTGTCATCCACCTACCTTCGCTCTATACTCCAAGAGTCCAAAGACGACAGGTCTAGGAGAACAGGATCTTCAAACACATTATCCCCGCCAGTAAGTTTTGCTAAATCTAACTCAACTACTTCTAGAAGAGCTTTCTCACTATATTCATCAAGTATTTGGAACTCAATTCCACCAAATGTACAAATCATCAAGGACTTACTTTCATTTTGTAAGGCCTTAAAGACTTATTTATTTGCAAACTATTTTGAAAATTAATTGTGTACAGAATATACTCTAATCTCTTGTTATTATTCTTTATACTTATACTAACACTATTCCTACATCACCCTTGATCTTTTATTTTTGTACAGATGTTTGTAATTCAGTTACATGGTTACATTGTTTAATATTCTGTTTTGTTTGATGTACATCACTTTGACCAAGGGATAAAGCAGTATAAAAGATCTGCAAAATAAATAAATAAAATTCAGTTTCAATATGGAAAATGCTCCAAAAATATGAACTCATTCATTAAGGTCCTTAAAGAGCATTCTGCGTCTGTTATATGAACTAACATATCCTCTGCAAACACTGACAGCTTAAAATTCTTACTGCCTCACCTGTATCCCCATGATCAAGGGGTGCTCTCGGATTCAGCAGAGCAATGGCTCTAGAGTCAACACAAATAGGAGGGATGATAGCAGATATTATTTTCAAGTGTACTGCTGGAAAGGAAAAGCTTCAGTAAGCCTACCATTAGCAATCACTGCTCCCCTCAGTTCAAAATACAACTTAATTGCCTTCAAGTACATACTCCCAGTCGTCTGTAGTATCAGAAACATGTATTGCCAATGAACACAATCAAATAATTTCTGAGCATCAAAATTCACCAGCAAAGATAGTATCTTCTGGTCATAAGAACATAAGAAATGCCATACTGGGTCAGATCAAGTTCCATCAAACCTAGTATTCTGCTCCCAACAGTAGCCAGTCCAGGTCACAAGTCCCTGGCAGATTCCCAAAAAGGTACACAGGTTCCACAATTCTTGTCCTGGGGTAAGCAGTGAATTTCCTGGATCCTCTTTAATAATGGTTTATGGATCTTTCCTCCAAGAACTTGTCCAAACCTTTTTTAAACCCAGCTTTACTACCAGCCATTACTACATCCTCTGAAAATGAATTCCAGAGTTTGACTCTGCATTGAGAGAAAAATATTTTCTCTTGTTAGTCTTATATGGGTTACATTGTAGCTTCATTGCATGTCCCCTAGTCTTTCTACTTTTTGATGATGTAAAAAGTATATACTCATAAAGCCCCTCTTCTCAAGTCACTTTACTGGCTCCCTATCCATTTCAAATTTCTCCTATTGACCTATAAGTGCACTCATTCTTCTGCTCCTCACTATCTTTCCTCTCTTATCTCTCCCTACACTCCTCCTTGGGAACTCTGCTCTTCTATCTATGCTCTTCTCTTCTACTGCCTACTCCAGACTTCGATCCTTCTGCTTTTTGTGCCTGCAACAAAACTACCCGAGTCTGTGCGTCAGGCTTCATCTCTGGTCCTTTTCAAATCCAGGCTGAAAACTCACCTTTGAGGCCACTTTAGGATCCTGATCTGCTTAGTCTTCTATGTATTTTTTTACCATCCCCCTAGATATATCCTTGTCCTCAGCAGTTATGCTGTCTGTCTTGATTAGATTGTAAGTTCTGATGAGCAGGGACTGTCTTTTTATATGTGTCTGTACAGTGCTGCATATGCCTTGTAGCACTATACAAATGATAGTAGTAGTAGTAAACAACTGATCCACATTTACCCGTTCCACCCCATTCATTAATTTATAGACCTCTATCATATCCCACCTCAGCCTTCCCTTTTCCAAGTTGAAGAGCCTAATCTTTTAAGCCTTTCCTCATAGGGGAATCCTTCCATCCCCTTTACCATTTTAGCAGCTCTTCTCTGTACCTTTTCTAATTCTGCTATATCCTTTTTAAGATATGGCGACCAGAATTACACACAATATTCAAGGTGCAGTCGCACCATAGAACGATACAGAGGCGTTAGAATATCCTTGGTTTTATTCTCCATTCCTTTCCCTATGATTCCTAGCATTCTATTTCCTTTCTTGGCCGTCGCTGCACACTGGGTGGAGGGTTTCAGCGTATTAACCACAATGATGCCTAAATCTTTTTCCTGGCTAGTGGTTCCTAATGTGGAGCCTTGCATCATGTAGCCATAGTTTGGGTTGTTCTTTCCTAGGTGCATAACTTTGCACTTGTCCACATTAATTTTCATCTGCCATTTGGACGTCCAGCCTTCCGATTTATCAATGTCCTCTTGCAAGTTTTCACAGTCCTCTTGTGTTTTAACAGCTTTGAATAATTTTGTGTCATCTGCAAATTTGATCATTTCACTCGTCATTCCTATTTCCAGGTCAGTTATGAATATGTTAAAAAGCAGCGGGCCCAGCACAGATCCCTAGGGTACTCCATTATTCACCTTTCGTTACTGAAAAAATTGGCCTTTTTGCCCTGCTCTCTCCTTTTGATCTTTTAACCAGTTCCTGATCCACAATAGTATACTACCTCCTATCCCATAACTTTTTAATTTCACCAAGAGTCTCTCATGAGGGACTTTGTCAAAGGCTTTCTGAAAATCCAGATGCACTATATCAACCAGCTCACCTTTATCTACCTTACGCACGTTTACCTTAAAAAAACAAACCATAACAGATTAGTAAGACAAGACCTTCCTTGGTTAAAGCAATGTTGGCTTTCTCCCATTAAACCATAGCTATCTACATGTTCAATAATTTTATTCTACCACTTTGCCTGGAACTGACATCTGTCTCACTGGTCTGGATTTTCATGGATCATCCCTGGAACCCTTTTTAAAAATTGGCATTACATTGGCCATTCTCCAATCTTTGGGTACTACAGATGATTTTAATGATAGTTTACAGAGTACTAATAGCAGGTCTTCAGTCTCATATTTCAGTTCTTTCAACACCCTCAGATGTATACCATCTAGTTTAGGTGATTGCTACTCTTGAGTTTATCAAATAATTACGAGGGCCTGGGGTCTGTAGTCCTATGGCTACTCCTCATGGCCTTGGGCAAGCCACTTAACCCTCCCATTGCCTCAGGTACGCTTAGATTGTGAGTCCTTTGGGGATGAGGGGATAAAAAGTGCCTTTTAGCATATATCTGTAAACCACTCTGATACACATAGTAAAGGGCAGTATATCAAGTGTCTAAACCATAATACATGTTCCCAGTTTATTGATATTTCTTGCAATTTGTCTGATGCATCACCTCTAAATACCATTTACTAAACAGGTTTTGTAATACTGCTTTATAATTTAATCAAAGTGGTTTACATTTTAACTTAAACTTGGTAATGTACATTAAACAGGGACTTTGATAAGTTGGATTCTTCTGAGGTAATGGAAGGTTAAGTGACTTGCCCGAGGCCACAAGGAGTGCTTGTGGGAATCAAACCCTAGATGTGTCTGTGATGGTATTCCCAAATGGGCACATGTATATCTCACTACATACATGTCTCGGCCTGACATTTTACAAACGAAGACCTGCAGTGGCTTGGCAGCTAGGAAAAAGGCGCCTCTATTTACGGCATACTTTTTTGAAGCAGCAAGAATTATTGGGGGAGAGGGTATTCTCCTCTTCTCTGTACAGTTGTTAGGTTGCTGAAATGAGCACTTTTCAGATGGCTATTCATCCCTAGGAGCAAATATAGACATGGATGTGTCTGCTGGTGAGTTTAGATATGCAGTGCCATTCTGAAATCGGACATTATCTTTTTTGGAATGCTTCAGAATGCCTCCACTATGCCCTCATGCAAAATAGACATGATCATGTTGAACATATGTAAATTTGGGGGCTTTCTAAAATGGCTGTGATTGGCACATCTTAAGGGACATTTTCAGATGGGCAAATCACAGAGCTTTCAAAATGACCCCCACAGGTTTGAAAAATACCAACATGCACATGTTAAGTTGTAAAATACAAACTTACACATATAAGTATGGCACTTACTTGTTTGAGTTGCCAAGTTGTGTCTGTTGATTTTTTTTTCCATGCAGATTTTTAAACTGGCATCTCCGGATTTGTGTTTTAGCAAATATGCATGCGCGCTTGCACATCCTTATTTGTATTTTAGAAAAGGCTCCATATTTGGCAGAGCCTTTTCTAAAATACCATTGGAACTATGCATGTCCCAAGCTCAATGTCTCAATTGTGATCTCCGTGTGCCATCTAAAATTAACCTTATAGTCAGTGGCACTGAATATAGATACAGATCTGCTGACCTCTGCCGGCTGTTTGGATAGCGGTGGCATTCAGCCTCTGTACATATAACTATGCAGTTTACTTTAGGACAATCTTTTTGCTATCCTAAATTAAACTGCATAATTATATATGGACAGTGCCTGAACATCACCAGCTATCAGTAGAGTTGGGTGGAGTGCCCACACTCCACCCACCCTGGCTTTATCTGGATAGTGCTGGAGCCGTCTGTACTAGTGGCGTTATCCATATAGTGCTGCTGAAAATTAATGGATGCGGTTTATAATTTGAGTGGTCATCACTAAATTTATAGATCCCTTTAAATATTGGGTCAAGAGTTTTTAGGTTACACAATTTTCCCTTAGGTAGATCCTTGGATTGTAAAAACAGTATTATAGTGGGAAAATGTATGACATATCTGGTGTTTTACTGAATTCACATGTGAATTGGCCTATTTCTAAAATGGCCATTTACACGTAGGCATGATCTATATATGTATATGGCCAATTATAGACATGTAAATGGCGAATAGGGGTTCTAAACTAACTCCCATAATGAAGATCAGGAAGCTACTATTAGTAAGCTGAATCATTGCTTTTGTAAGGATGAGAATTGGTTAGCTCTGACTAAAATTAAAAGCGAATCAAGGTAAGACTGAGATGTTGTAGGTAAGATTTCAAATGAAGTTCTTCATCCCAAGGGCTCAACAGGATGATTTGACCCTGGTTCTCAGTGAGGAAGTATGAATTTTTAGAGTATAGGTGGATTCAGGGTTAACTATGGAAAAGCAGATTAGAAACACAGTCAAAGGATGTGTCTTCCATTTAAGGAACATTGGCTATTTACGACTCTATTCAAGGGAGAAGGAACTACAGTGACTCATGCATTAATCACAGATTGACTTTGTAACTATAATTCCAATTGTGTGGGTCTACCAAAAAAACCTCAAATACAGAGGCTTCAACTTGTGCAAAATACTGCAGCATGGCTTATATATCAAGAACAAAGTCCTCTGACCATATTTAAGATTTAAAATGTATTTAAAACTTTATATACTTCCCTTCGAGGCAGCAGAGCGGTTTACAATGCATAAAATAAAAATAAAATAAATTAGGTAGAAAAGAACTCCATTTAATAATAGTAAAGGGACAGTAAAAGAGAAGGGATGGTAAACGAGGTATCCAGTAAGAGCCAGTCAAAGAGCCGCAGCAGCCCATGGTCCCTATGGAGGAAGGTCAAATGCTAATATAAAGAGATGTGTTTTAAATGCAGCCTTAAATCTGGGATATGAGATCTTAGGCAGATGTCTGGGGGAAGGGAGTTCCAGAGATGTGGACCTAGGAAATACAAGGTAGAGTGACGTGTTGATTCCAGGTAGGGTTGTGAAGAAGTGGGGAGGTGTAAGCGATTACCGTGAATAGAGCGAAGCACCCAAGAAGAGACATGCAATATAAGGAGGGATGATAGGTAAGGTGGAGTTCCAGAGTGAAGAGTGCTATGAGTGAGGGTGAGGATCTGTATCCGATAGCTAATAGGTAACCAGTGAGATTTAATGAAGAGGGGGGTGATATGATCGTGTTAATCCCGTGATGGAGGAGTTGAAGAGCAGTGTTCTGCATGGACTGAAGTTGTTTCATTTGATACTGAGGTAAGCCAGCATAAACAATATTGGCATAATTTAGGGGTGATATAACCAGAGTAAGCAAGAGAATAAGGATGGAGGCATCTGGAAGAAATGAGCGGATCTGACGAAGGGTATAGAAAGAATGTTTCACCACCATGCTAATGTGATCGTGAAAAGAGAGAGATAAGTCCAGAATAACACCAAGGTATCTGAAGAAGGAAACCAAAGGTATAAGTGTGTCGCCAATGACAGGAGAAAGTAAGGGAGCAGGTGAAGAGCCAGTTAGCCATAGAGCAGAAGTCTTGGAAGGGTTCAATAAACAGCGTGAGGCCAAGTAGCCACGGTGGAGAGGTAGTTATTAATAGTGGTGAGATCAGGTGAAATAGGGTGCATGTGGATGAGCAGCAGGATGCCATCCGAGCAGAGTGGAGATGAGAAAAGAAGAGAATGCTTGACAACATCAAAGGCTGATGATAAGTCAAGAGAAGACAGCAAGTGAGATTTTCCCTATCCCAAGAGTGCCTAACTTTGCTAAGAACAGAAAGAATAACTGTTTCAGTACTGTGACCGACCTGAAAACCCAATTGCTTGGGGGTGGAGAAAGTTTGCTTTGTCAAGATGGTCAGACACCTGTATAAACACTAATTTTTCATGGAGCTTTGAAATAAATGGAAGATTGGATTCTGGTCAGAAGTGAGAAAGTATAGGTAGGTCAAGAGTGGGATTTTGGAGCAGGGGTCGCACTACTGCTTCCTTCCAGCAGTTGGGAAAAACCCCGGTAGCCAAACTATTATTGAATAAAGAAAGGGCTTGAGGAAGAAGGGCCAGAGAGACCGCAAACACCCATGAGGAGGGAATGGGATCAGATGAGCATGTGTTTTTGATGAAGAGGAGATTACCTTGGTAAGCAAAACCATGGTAACTAAATTAAATTTCGACCAGGAGTGAGTGGAAGGTGCACAGAAACAGGAGAGGCATCACGTTCAGTGGGAATTGTTGAGGTCAGCAGAGAAGGCTGGAAGGCTTCAATCTGAGGAAGAGAATGTTGTAGCTGAGTGACCGTGGAGTGGAAAAAGCTGGTCAGTTCTTATGTAGAAGGAGCATTGTCACTAGATACAGAGGTAGTATATAGAAGAGACAAGAGTGAACAGTTTTTTAAGAGGTTCTATGCACTAGTTCTCTAAACATAGTATTCCTGTCACTTAATAGATTTAGTTTATAAAATTATATATCATAAGTGCTTTATCTACACATCTGTGTTAGTCACTGCACTCCTGGATGATATTTATAGTGATTCCAAAAAGACTTTGTGCAGATTCCAGATGGAACTACATTGAAATATCTACATCAAAGGACCTTTCTTAAGATTTTAAAGTGCTGGATGCAAGGTCTGTTGTTTGGCCTGGCGTATGATTACGTTTCTGTTCTATCTGATGAATATGCTACAGGTGTGTGATTTATTTTATAAAGATTGTTTTTAGTTTATGCTGTAAATTGCTTTGTAGTCTTTTTGGGAAAGGCAGGATAGAAAAATGTTTTATAAATAAATAAAAGTCCTGTAGTCTCTAGTCTTCTCACATTTCTAGTTCAAATTAAGATAAACCAGGGATTCAAAATGGAAGGGCAGATGCATTATCCAGAAAGGCAAAAGAGGAACCTATGGAGAGCAAGGAACCAGCCTTTGATTTTAAGACCAGAAAACGTTCCATGGGTGAGGAATTAACCAGAAGCACTGAAGAAGATTCCAGATCCTTTGTTAATCAATAGAAGAGAAATAATCCAAGGGTGACCTGAAAAGAAAGAGGATTGTATCTAAAGGAGAAGTCACATAAAATACTGGGGGAAGAAACCAAGACCTGCTAGTAACTATGCCAACCCCAGCTAGCCTTTGGGACTGGATTTCCAGAAATTTTATACTGGAGCTTCTGAAAGTACAAGGGAGATCTACAGTATTAGTGGTGGTGGATTTCCTCACTAAGATGGCCCAACTCTGCAAGATAAATATGAAGGGAAAAAATACAACCTCCTAGCGCTTGTCATCTTAAGCAGGCATTACCAGTATCTTGTGCTCTGGACAGTTATTCAAAATCCAAATTTCTTCACAGTATACAGATACCTCCTAAAGGGAGATATAACAAATTGGAAAGTGAATGCTAGAAGCATTACATATTGGCATGTTTTGCTGAATGGGTGGGTGGGGAGTGTATACATAGGAGAGAAAATGTGTATGTAGTATGTGTGAGTGCAGTAGAGTGGGAGGAGTACATGTATGTGTGTCTGGTGTGTGTGACGGTAACAGAGTGGCAGGATTATGGATGAGTGTAGATAATGTGTATGAGTGCAGTAGAGTGTCAGGGGTATATGTGTGTGCGTGTATATAATGTGTGTAAATGCAGCAGAGAGGCAAGCCTTATTCACATGTGCTCAAAGACTGCTGCATCTGCCATCTGCTGCAAACTTCCTGTCAGAGGAGGAGGGACAAGGCAGACCTAGAGCACATGGCAGTACTCGAAGACTTGTCCCCAGCCCAAATTTACTTTAGAATGGTTCAGCTGGAGCTTGGAAGCAAAATACAGGTAGGTCAGCAGCAGCAGGAATAAGGAAAGGGGAGATAATGCTGGACACTGCAGGATTGATTATATTAGATTATATATCTGGCAAATTTAACTGGATTTTGTACACTGCTATGATGTTTTTCAAATGGCGGTCTATCAAATGCCCGAATAAATATATAAATGACGTTATAAAATTACCTCCTTAAAGAACTCTAACTAGCCTAACATTCGATGGCACAAATATAGACAGGATGCAATTGATCTGACCATATCTTGGTATGTCTGGAGGCTCTTAATTGGTTACTAATTCAGCAGCATATACTGTTAAGTTCATCACATTGCTTTTCAGTGGCTCATGTAGCTTAGCAGCATTGAAATTACAGCCAGCACTGGTTACGCATGAGCTGATCTGCACATCATGCTTGGAAGGGCAGGGACATGTAATGCTCCACAGCAGTGCTGGCCCGAGGCATGTGCAGGAATGTTGTCTGCACATGGCCCCGCGCCACTGGAGGCCTCACTCCAAGCCAATTGCACTGAAACCCTCCCCTCTAGATTCCAGGCACTCTTGCTGCTACATGATCAATTCAGCAGCAGCAGTGCTGTGGCAGCCCGGGCCGCTTCAACCCCTTATAGGGCTCAGAGCAAACCTTTCTGGCGGGGACCTCCCTCATCGGCGACCTCCCCTCATCTGTGCCTCCTCCTTTGTCTTCATGCGGCTCTTTGCTGCTCCTGCTGCTGCTGCAGCCCCTCTCTGGGGCGTGCACCAGCCACAATACATAAAAAAGGCAATGCGGCGCCGGCATTACTTTCTTTTCTGGCACCACAGTGCCGTTTGTGCTTCCACTTCTGTCCCCCTCTGATTGATTGGAGGTGGCGGAAATGGAAGTACAATGGCACCATGGTACCTTTTTTATTTATTGTGGCCGCTGCATGTCCCAGAGAGCAACAGCAGCGGTGGATAAGAGCGGCATGTGAACAAAGGAGGGGGTAACGGATGAGGGAGTTCCCCACTGGAAACATTTGCTCCGAGCCCCATAAGGGGTTGAAGCGGCCTGAGCTGCCACAACACTGCTGCTGCTGAATGAATCATGTAGCGGTGTCTGTAATCTGGAGGGGTTTTTTTTCAGTGCAGCTGGCGCGGACAGAGAGGATGGAAGAAACTGAGAAGGAGAGGAGATATTAGACATGGGGGAGGTCATAGGGATAGGAAGAGAGAGGGGGATGTTTGACACAGGCAAAGGGGTAATGGGGCGATGGGGGTAATAGGCAGATGAACATGAGAGAGAATTTGGGAAATAGAGAAGAGAATGATGCTGGACAAGGGGGGAGGTGGGGATAAGGAGGTGGAGAAGAGATGCCTGACGTGGTGGGGTCATAGGGAGATGGAGAAATGCTGAACATTGGGAGGGGTGAGAGTGGGGGAGATGCTTGACATTGGGAGAGGTGAGAGGATGGGGAGATGCTGGACACAGGACGGGGAAAGAGCTACAGAGGGTTAAAACTGGACTTGACAAGAAATAAGGGAGATGGAGCACAAATGCTAGACATGAGAGGAACATAAGAGCATAAGAACATAAGATATGCCATACTGGGTCAGACCAAGGTCCATCAAGCCCAGTATCCTATTTCCAACAGTGGCCAATCTAGGTCATACGTACCTCGCAGTTTCCCCAAAAGACACAGGTTCCACACTGCTTGTACTGGATCAAGCATTGATATCCTGGGTCCCTTCTTAATAATGGTTTATGGACCTTTCCTCCAGGAACTTGTCCAAACCTTTTTTTAAACCCAGCTACACTAACAGCCTTTACTACATCCTCCGGTAACAAATTCCAGAGTTTGATTACACGTTGAGTAAAAAAATATTTTCTTTTATTAGTCTTAAATAATTTACCCTGTAGCTTCATTGCATGTCCCCTAGTCTTTCTATATTCTGATAACGTAAACAATCGATCTACGTTTACCCGTTCCACTCTGTTCATTAATTTATAGACGTCTATCATATCTCCCCTCAGCCATCTCTTTTCCAGGTTAAAGAGCCTTACCTTTTTAGCCTTTCTTCATAGGAGTATCCGTCCATTCCCTTTACCATTTTGGTGGCTCTTCTCTGAACCTTTTCTAATAATGCTATATCCTTTTTAAGATATGGCGACCAGAATTTCACACAATTCAAGGTGCAGTCTCACCATGGAACGATATAGAGACATTATAATATCTTTTGTTTTATTTTCCATTCCTTTCCTTATGATACCTAGCATTCTATTTGCTCTCTTGGCCGCCGCTGCACACTGGGCCGAGGGTTTTAACATGTGTAGTGATGAAAGCTCTCAGGAAGACATGGAAGTGGAAGAAAATCCTAGTTTCCCCTTTGAAATGAATGATAGCAAGCCAGATCAGAAAAAAACCCAGCTCCCTGCTAAGGTCAGGCCACACCCTAGCTTAGGGGTGGAGACAAGCTTGCCTGATGATTGGTCACAAAGGTGCAGAGAGCAGGGAGTGCCTAGCAGCCAACGGTTCTTAAAACCACGAGCAGAGCAGAAGGAAGGAAGGAGGAAGGCAAAGGACAACAGAGAGAGCAAGGCTGAGCATAGCTGGAAAAGAAAGAAAGAAGAAAACTCCCAGGAAAGCAGCTACCTAAGAGGGCCTGGAGAAGGGCATAAGGAGGCTGAATTTCAGAGCCTGGAGGATCCCAGGGAGAAAGAAATCAGCACTTGTCTGAGGAACCATCCCCAAGGTAAAGCCAGCAGTTTCAGAGCTGAGAAATCAACAGAGAAACAGTTTGCTATTGCTAAGGTCCAGGAAGCAGAGCCCTCACCATCTACTGCTAAGAGGTGGGTGGAACGTTTTACGTATGGGAAAAGTCATAACCCTGATAAAAGCAGAACAGCTGAGTCTTCAAAGTTAGAAGCACTGAGAGAGTTGTTTGCTGAGGGAAAGTTCACTCCCCTAATACAACTGTGCCTTTACAAGCTGAATTGCTGTGGAATCAGTTCCAGGAATTTCTAAAGGAGAGAAAGTCTGGGAGAGTTTGTAACTTTGATAGAGATACCTTATATTCTGATGCCATAGAAGGAATGCAAATAGATTCCTATTTGCCAAGCACTGAGTGTGAACCTGTACCAATGGATTGCTCATTGTGTTTAAAAGAAGAGTCTGCATTATTGAACTGAGCTGAGAGACTGTGAAGCAATATAGAGAATAAGTATAATACCTGCTTAGAATTAAGGAAAGCTAATACTGTGTTTTACTAAGCTTAATTGCCTTCTGAAGCTAAGCAGTGCTTAGAAGAAGTTTGCTTTGAGAAAAGAAAATCACAGCTGTTGCAAGTTTAACTGTATTTCTGTTGAATGACCACTCGAGGCAGTCCTCGGTGTAAGCTTGTGGGAACAAGAACAGCTGAACAGTGAAAAGAGGTTTTTGGTTACGTCATTCTCTGTTACCTGATTTATCCTTTATGTTGGAGAAGCATCCTTTTTGCCTTGTTTGTGTATTGAGCTTAAATGCCCTGGAAATCCCCACAAAATAAATTTTCTTGCTGCCTTGAACCACCGACTCACAACTACAATTTGTCCTTAAAAAATAAACTAACTACAAGTCCCAGAATACCTCTGGTGACAACAAGGGAAGCTTTATTCAAAGGTGGACAACATAAGGCTGTTTCCTGCTTGTAAGCTCTTGTGCCCAAGCGGAAGCATTGCACATGTTATCCATAATGATGCCTAAATCTTTTTCTTGGGTGGTGGTTCCTAATGTGGAACCTTGCATCGTGTAACCATAGTTTGGGTTGTTCTTCCCTAGGTGCATAACTTTGCACTTGTCCACATTAAATTTCATCTGCCATTTTGATGCACAGTCTTCCAATTTCTCAAGATCCTCTTGCAATTTTCCACAATCCTCTTGGGTTTTAACAACTTTAAATAGTTTTGTGTCATCTACAAATTTGATAACCTCACTCGTTATTCCCTTTTCCATGTCATTTATGAATATGTCAAAAAGCAGCGGACCCAGCACAGATCCCTGGGGTACACCACTATTCACCTTTCTCCATTGAGAAAATTGGCCATTTAGCCCTACCCTCTGCTTTCTATCTTTTAACCATTTCCTGATCCACAATAGTACACTGCCTCCTATCCCATGACTCTTTAGTTTTGCCAAAAGTCTCTGATGAGGGACCTTGTCAAAGGCTTTCTGAAAGTCCAGGTACACTATATCAACCGACTCACCTTGGTCCACCTGTTTATTCACACCTTCAAAAAAACATAACAGATTAGTAAGACAAGATGCCCTCGAGTATGGAGCAGACAGAACTTAAAGATCCCAAATTACCCATGTCTACCAATAGCCAAATTAATATGAATAAAATACAGTCTCTAAAATGCTTGTATGCAAATGCTAGAAGTCTACAAAACAAGATGGGAGAGTTAGAATATATAGCACTAAACGAGAGGTTAGATATGATTGGAATATCAGAGACATGGTGGAAGGAGGACAACCAGTGGGACACTGTGATACCTGGGTACAAACTATATCGAAATGATAGAGCTGATCAAATTGGTGGAGGGGTTGCGCTCTATGTTAGAGAGGGCATTGAGTCAGAAAGGATTAAAGTTTTGCAAGAAACAAAATTTGCTGTAGAATCTCTATGGATTGAAATTCCATGTAAAAAGGGGAAGGCGATGGCAGTGGGGGTGTACTATCGTCCGCCTGGCCAGAATGAACAAATGGATGATGAAATGCTCAAAGAAATCAAGGAAGCTAGCAAAAGTTACAGTGCAGTAATAATAATGGGTGATTTCAATTACCCCGGCATCGACTGGGTCAGTGTCACAACAGGACATGCTAGGGAGATAAAGTTCCTAGATGAAATAAATGACTGCTTCTTGGAGCAGCTGGTTCATGAACCGACCAGAGGGGAAGCAATATTAGACCTAGTCCTTAGTGGAACACCAGATGTAGTGCAAGAGATAAGGGTGTTGGGGGCCACTTGGCAATAGTGATCATAGCATGATCGCCTTTGATTTAATTAGTGGAGGAGGGATAGTAAGGAAATCCACAGTACTACCCTTTAACTTTCGAAAGGGAGACTATGATAGAATGAGGGAAAACAGTTAAGAAAAAACTAAAAGGAGCAGTTGCAAAGGTTAAAGACGTACATCAAGCTTGGGTGTTGTTGAAAAATACTATCTTGGAAGCCCAGACCAGCTGTATTCCACGCTTTAAGAAAAGTGGAAGGAAGTCCAAAAAATTGCCAGCATGGTTTAAAGCTGAGGTCAGAGAGGCTGTTGTTCCCAAAAAAGCATCTTTCAAGAAATGGAAAAAAGAGCCAAATGATGAAACCTGGAAACAGCACAAGCACTGGCAAGTCAAATGCAAGGCATTGATAAGGCAGGCAAAGAGAGAATTTGAGAAGAAGCTTGCTGCGGAAGCAAAAACGCGAAATAAAGACCTTTTCAAGTACATTCGTAGCAAAAAACCGTGAGAGAGTCAGTTGGTCCATTAGATGATAAAGGGGTTAAAGGAGCACTAAGAGGCGACAAGGCGATAGCGGAGAGACTGAATGAATTGTTTGCTTCGGTCTTTACTGAGGAAGATGTAGGGATGTTACCCACGACTGAAGTGGTATTTAAAGGTGTGGAAGAATTGAAGGAAATATCGATACATCGGGAAGATGTCCTACAACTATTAGATAAACTGAAGAGTAGCAAATCACCTGGGCCGGATGGTATACATCCAAGGGTGTTGAAAGAACTGAAATTTGAGATTGCAGACCTGCTATCAGTAATCTGTGAACTATCATTAAAATCATCTCTAATACCTGAGGATTGGAGGATCGCCAATGTAACACCAATTTTTAAAAAGGGTTCGAGGGGTGATCCGGGAAACTACAGACCGGTGAGCCTGACATCAGTACCGGGAAAAATGGTAGAAACCATCATAAAGAATAAAATTACTCAGCATATAGATAGTCATGACCTAATGGGAGACAGCCAACATGGCTTTAGACAAGGAAGATCTTGTCTTACTAATCTGTTATGTTTTTTTTAAGGAGTGAATAAACAGGTGGACAAAGGTGAGTCGGTTGATATTGTGTATCTGGACTTTCAGAAAGCCTTTGACAAGGTCCCTCATGAGAGACTTTTGGCAAAACTAAAGAGTCATGGGATAGGAGGCAGTGTACTACTGTGGATCAGGAACTGGTTAAAAGATAGAAAGCAGAGGGTAGGGCTAAATGGCCAATTTTCCCAATGGAGAAAGGTGAATAGTGGTGTACCCCAGGGATCTGTGCTGGGTCCGCTGCTTTTTGACATATTCATAAATGACCTGGAAAGTGGAATAACGAGTGAGGTTATCAAATTTGCTGATGACACAAAACTATTTAAAGTTGTTAAAACCCAGGAGGATTGTGGAAAATTGCAAGAGGATCTTGATAAATTGGAAGACTGGGCATCAAAATGGCAGATGAAATTTAATGTGGAGAAGTGCAAGGTTATGCACCTAGGGAAGAACAACCCAAACTATGGTTACACGATGCAAGGTTCCACATTAGGAACCACCACCCAAGAAAAAGATTTAGGCGTCCTTGTGGATACCATGTTAAAACCCTCGGCCCAGTGTGCAGTGGCGGCCAAGAGAGCAAATAGAATGCTAGGTATGATAAGGAAAGGAATGGAAAATAAAACAAAAGATATTATAATGCCTCTATATCGTTCCATGGTGAGACCGCACCTTGAATATTGTGTGCAATTCTGGTCGCCATATCTTAAAAAGGATATAGCAATTTTAGAAAAGGTTCAGAGAAGAGCCACCAAAATGGTAAAGGGGATGGAAGGCTACTCCTATGAAGAAAGGCTAAAAAGGTTGGGGCTCTTTAACCTGGAAAAGAGACGGCTGAGGGGAGATATGATAGAAGTCTATAAATTAATGAACGGAGTGGAACGGGTAAACGTAGATCGATTGTTTACCTTATCAGAATATAGAAAGACTAGGGGACATGCAATGAAGCTACAGGGTAAACTATTTAAGACTAATAAAAGAAAATATTTTTTCACTCAACGTGTAATCAAACTCTGGAATTTGTTACCGGAGGATGTAGTAAAGGCTGTTAGTGTAGCTGGGTTTAAAAAAGGTTTGGACAAGTTCCTGGAGGAAAGGTCCATAAACCATTATTAAGAAGGGACCCAGGATATCAATGCTTGAACCAATACAAGCATTGTGGAACCTGTGTCCCTTGGGGTAACTGCTAGGTACGTATGACCTAGATTGGCCACTGTTGGAAACAGAATACTGGGCTTGATGGACCTTGGTCTGACCCAGTATGGCATATCTTATGTTCTTATGTTCTTAAGATCTTCCTTGTCTAAAGCCATGTTGGCTGTCTCCCATTAGGCCATAATAGCAGGTCTGCAATCTCATATTTCAGTTCTTTCAACACCGTTGGATGTATACCATCCGGCCCAGGTGATTTGCTACTCTTCAGTTTATTTAATAGTTGTAATACATCTTCCCGATGTATCGATATTTCCTTCAATTCTTCTGCACCTTTAAATACCACTCATAGGTAACATCCCTACATCTTCCTCAGTAAAGACCGAAGCAAAGAATTCATTCAGTCTCTCAGCTATCGCCTTGTCACCTCTTAGTGCCCCTTTAACCCCTCTATCATCTAATGGACCAACTGACTCTCTCACAGGTTTTTTGCTACGAATGTACTTGAAAAAGACTTTATTTTGCTTTTTTGCTTCCGCAGCAAGCTTCTTCTCAAATTTTCCCTTTGCCTGCCTAATCAAAGCCTTGCATTTGACTTGCCAGTGCTTGTGCTGTTTCCAGGTTTCGTCGTTTGACTCTTTTTTTCCATTTCCTGAAAGATTCTTTTTTGGCTACACCACAGGAAATAGGAACCTAACCTAACTAAGACTGTTGCCATTTGGTTCACCCACGATAGTCCTTCCCCACTGGTGGCCCCTTCCTTTTCTGGTTCATCAATACCTCTCGTCACTTCTTTTCGATACCTAGGTGTTCTTTTCGATGCTGATCTCTCTTTCCAGCCCTACATGTCACACATCGCCAAACGTCATTTTACTTCCTCTGCCAGATCCATGCAATCCGCCCCTTTCTCACCCTACCAGCTCTTACCACTCTCCTTCTGTCATTAGTTATGTCGTGTGTCGATTTCTCCAACTCTGTTCTTACCGGCCTTCCCCAGTCACAATTACATAGACTACAACGAATCCAAAATACTGCCGCTTGCCTTATTACACACACCACACGACAAGATCATGTAACACCTCTCCTCACTCGTCTCCATTGGCTGCCCATCACTTTTCGCATTCAGTTTAAAATCCTCACTTTGGTCTACCAGGTTCTCCACACTAGCATTCCCCAGTGCTTGGCAGATCTCATTTCATTCCACAACCCCAGGCATACCCCCTGCTCATTTCATGTTAATCACATTCTTCTGCCCTCTCCCTCATGTGCCCACCTCCAATCCACTCGCTCCTCTGCATTCTTCTTCATAGGTCCCGCTCTGTGGAATTTCCTACCTACCTCCCTCAGACTAGAACTCCACCACGTTACTTTTAAAAAGAATTAAAAAACCCACCTCTTCTCCCTAGCCTTTGACCTCCCCTCTCCTCATGTTTGATCCTGGTCTCCAAAGTATGTCTATTTATGTGTTCTCTCTGTCCTGCCCTCTTACTATTGCTTTCCTGTCATATATTGTAATTTCTTTTCAAATTTTCTGGCCTTGTGCCAACTTTCAATACTTTGTAAATTGTGAACTGCTCTGATTTCCAAAGAAGGGCGGTATATTTATTTATTTTATTTATTTACAGTTCTTATATACCGCGCTCTTTGGTACCAGCGCGGTTTACAGTTAACAAATTTTGCATTGGGACAATCCTTTGCTTACATTATAACAGGGTTGGTAACTTGGAGATAACAGGGGAAACTATATACAAATTATATACAAACAGAGTATTATCAGTGTCTGAATTTACAGTTCAGGTTACATATTGGGATCATGACTTTGGGAATGCAGAAAGTTTGGTTCGTGTTCTGTCAGGGCTATGTTGTTGGAATGTCTGAGGCTGTGTGGGTGATTTGAGAGATGGGGGGAAGGGGTGTAGTGTTAGGGCCTAAAAGGTGAAGACAGAAAAGGTAGTGTTTAAGGGTCTTTCTAAATTGAGAGAGGTCTTTTATTGCACGGATATGTGGAGGGAGATTGTTCCAGCAGGTTGGTGCGAAGAAGGTGAAGGCCCTGTCTCTGGTTGCTTGGTTACATTTAGTGTACTCTTTTGGTACAACGAGGGTATTAACGGCTGCGGATCTTCTCAGCCTGTTTGTGGGGGTGTTGATAAGAAGTGAGGAGAGGGAGGGTGGGGCTATTTGATTGATTGCTTTAAAGGACAGTAATAGCGCTTTGTAAATTATCCTGGCTTGTAGGGGTAGCCAGTGAAGATCTGTTAGTATGGGGGTGATGTGATCTCTTCTGGAGGTACCGCAGAGGATGCGGGCTGCTGAGTTTATTGCCAATTGTAGTGGGTTGAGGGTGCTCTTGGGCAGACCATGCAGGATGACGTTGGCATAGTCAAAATGTGGTGTTACAAGGGATTGGAAGATTGTTCTGAAGTCATTCGGGGAGAGTAGAGGTCTTAGTGGTTTCAGAGTTCTTATTTTGTTGTAAATGGATTTGACGGTCTGCTTTATATGATCTTTGAAGGTCAGTTCTTGGTCTATGATGACTCCCAGGTAGCGGATCGATGATTTACACGGAAGTTCCGCATCCCTCACCTTTAATGTAGTGGGGGGTGAGAAATTCTTATTCCTGGTTACGAATAGGACTTCGGTTTTCTTGAAGTTTATTCGTAGGTTCTGGGATAAGAGCCAGTCTGTTATCGCGTTGAAGCATGAAACTATTGGGGAGAAGTCAGGGGCATTGATTTTTATTGGAGTGAATATGAGAACGTCGTCTGCGTAGATCAAACTGGAGGCGTTGAATGCTCTGATGATTTCACAAATTGGTCGCATGTATATGTTGAATAGTAAAGCTGATAAGGAGGATCCTTGGGGAACACCCTGTTGTTGATGGAAGGGATCGGATGTTGAGGATCCTATCCGGACCTGTTGCCATCGGTTAGTTAGGTATGATCTGCACCATTCCCAAGCTGATCCTTGAACTCCTTTTTCTTGAAGACGGTGTAGGAGTTGAACATGGTTAACCGAGTCGAAAGCTGCCGAGATATCCAGGAAGATGAGTATGAATCCGTTTTCAATTTTGTCAATCCCTCTTGTTAAGGTGTTGATAAGTAATGTTAGTAGGGTCTCTATGCCGTGGGACTCACGGAACCCATGTTGGCAGGGATCAAGAGGGGCTGAAATATCAATGTGCTGCTGCAATTGTATTTGTACCACCTTTTCTATGATTTTGGCTAGAAGGGGTATACTTGAAATGGGACGATATGAGTCCATTTTTGCTGGGTCGAGTTTATTGTTTTTCAGGAGAGGGCGTATTGAAGTTTGCTTGAGAGATGTTGGGAAAGATCCAGTTGTGAAGGAGAGTTGCATGATAAGGGTAAGTGTAGGGCTCAGTTCAGCATGCAACGCTCTGATCCAGTAGGCAGGGCATGGATCATTTGGGGCTGTGGTGGTATTCAAGGTAGCAATAAGGTCAGTGATGTATTTCACTGTAGGGGCGACAAAACGTTTTAGAGGCTGTGTAATTGAAACAGGGTTGGGTATAAAACTTAGTGTTGATTTTGTGTTAATGGTTTTGGATTGAAGGTAGTCTGCAAAAGACTGAGGCTGAATTGAAATTGTTTGGTTGGAAGATGGTGCCTTAGTTAGGGATTTGGCAATGTTAAAGAGGTCTCGTGGTTTGTTTAACGATCTGAGAAGGGTTTCTGTATGGTGTTCTCTCATCTTTTCAGCTATTTTTTCCCGGTGCTTCTTTAGGATATTTTCGTAATCCATTTGGTCGGATGGAGATCTTGATCTGCGCCATTTTCTCTCTTGTTTTCTTAGATTCTGGAGGGACAGTCGTAAATCAGCCGAGAACCAAGGTTTTGGGCTTCTAATTTTTGGTGATGTGCTGGATGCTGGTGGTCTACTCAAGGAGGGTAATTGTGAAGAGGAGTTTAGGGTGGTGTACCAGTTGTTGATCAGCTCATCAAGGTTGTTGGTTGGTAGACGAAGAGCTGGAAGGGTACGGCTGATGAAGTCACAACCATAAGAAAGACATGAGTGCTGGACACAGAGAGACAGACGAGAGATTTTGTATATGGTGTGGGGATATGGTGTGAGAGAGAGGTGGAAATGCTGGATGGGGAGAGAGAGAGCGAAGGGCAGATACTGGATGGGGTGATCTGGATAGTGGGGGAAAAAGGGAGGGGGAGATGCTGGACCTAGCAAGGAAGAGAGAGAGAATTAGTGATAGACTAGAGAATAAGAGGCTGGGGAAAGAGAGAGAGATTGGGAATAAGGTTTGGGGTTAAGGATGAAAAGTAGTAGATTGAGGACAAGATGATAAGAAGAAGGAGAAAAATTTAAGTCTATAGAGAGATTAAAAAAATAAATGGAAGGAAGCTGAAAAGTAAAAGATCAATGAAAAAGATGGATGTTCAGGAGAGAAGTAGCCGATGGACTCGAGACCCTGAAAAGAGTTAAGAGAAGATGCAGAAACCAGAGACTGGAACCAATACAATTAGAAAACTAAAATGGCTGGATTACTAAGGTAGATAAAAGTATTTTATTTTCAGTTTAATGACTGGAATATATGGGGGGAGGGTGAATATTTAAAGGCACTTGCATGGTTTGCAGACCTGCAAACTGTGTAAATGCCTCTAAATGGGATATTCACCGGCACTAGCACAGTTGGTGTTGCTGGATATCCGCGGGTGCTGCTGCTACACGCCCTGATAGCAAGCGCTTAGCATTGGGATGTGTTGTGGCTGTACCCGCAGATATCCAGCAGCAGTAACCGTGTTCCAGGGCGGAGTGCAGGCAGCACCCATTGCTAACCGGGCATCAGGGATATTGGGCGGTTGCCCGGTTAGCAACAAGCAGGTAAAGTGAGACGTGGCAAATTCTGGGCTAGCTTTACCTGCAGAAGCTAACCAGGCAGTGGCTCAATATCACCGCTGCCTGGTTAGCTTTCTTTATCTTTATTATTCAATTTGATTGACTGCTCAGGCAATAGCATCAAAGTGGGGTTAGAATTCAGTGGTAAGGGCTATGCGCTTTACAAGCACTAGCCGTCGCTATTGAATATCTCTCCCATTGTTTTTTGTAATTTGCATGTGCTTTCTTTTTATACATCTTTATATTTCTTTGGTGTTGTGCTACATGCAGAGTGTGGCTTCTTGGGATTTCAGCTTAGTTTTTGTCAACATTTTCTATTTTTAGTCTGTGGTCCCTTATTTTGTACTTGATGAGGGTCTTTCTATGTTCTAAGTGTGTGACTGAAGCCAGGTATTCTTTGTAGGAATCTGGCTTGCTCAGTTTTCCTAGTAGGTTTATGGATGTTCTAGGTTCCACTGCAATATTTATGGTGCTGTCCCTTTCTGGGAATGTTCCTTGTGTGACCAGGGGCGGCCCAAGGGGGGTGCGGGGCCATGTGCGGAGACTCGGTGTGGGGCCTCATTTGCATAAGTGGCCTTATTTGCATAAATATTTGCATAATGCTAACATTCATTAAGAGACATGTTTACTAAAAGTTAGTGTGTGTATGGATAAAGACAGACTAAAAGATTTCTACATTACTATAATCCAGTGCCAACCGCCAGGCACATTAGGAACTACTACAAACACTGCCCATTTAGAACCCATAGCAAACCCGCCGTATCCTAACAGCACTACCAGAACTCACAAAGCACCATACCCTACCTATCAAAAGGCAACACTGCAAATATTAAACCAATACATTTCAGAGAAAAACAATACATGACCTACTGGGGAAAGAGAACAAGTGGCAATGTCAAATAGGAATTACATAAACAGAATACCTCAGCTCAGTTACACATGCAGAACATAGACCATCACCAAACAAGGAATCACAATTTAGAAACAGGAAGGCAATAATTAAACTGGGAACCCCAAAAGCCAAACTTGGAATGTACAACAACTGTAGAAATAAAACTATAAATTAATTTCCTCTTGTACCAAACAAAGCGCAGACGTTAATGATGCACATTTCCCAGAGCTTTCATATTCCAGTTAATAAATTCAAAATAAAGAGATATCTTTCTACCTTTTGTGCATTTTTTTTCCGGTTGCAATTGCTCCAGCCACTTTCTTCTGGTTTCTTCATGTTTTCTGCTAACTCTCCATCATCTGCTGTCTCTTCTCTCTTCTAGTTTTTTTTCCATTCTCTCTCTCTCTACATCTGCTTTAACATATTAATCTTTCTCCTTTTGCTCTTTCCTCATTCCTATTTCATCCACTCACATTTTACCCCTCCATCCTCAATCCCCACTTACTCTCCCAATACCCAGCTAAGTGTAGATTTTTTACCCCTACCACACAAAATATTTTTCCCCTCTCCATTTTACTCTCCCAGCCCCATCCCATTCTAATCCTCCCCTAATCCTCCCCCAACATCAGCTCCCTTCTAGTTCCAGTCTCACCCAGCATCCATTCCCTTCTTGTCCCTGCATCAGCCCATTTCCAGTCCTAGCCCCCATCAGCCCATTTCCAGTCCTAGCAACCCCCCAACCCAATACCAGTCCTAGCCCCCCCCCATCAACCCACTTCCAGTCCTAACCCCCCCATCAGCCCACTTCCAGTCCTAACCCCCCCATCAGCCCATTTCCAGTCAGCCCCCCATAGCCCATTACCAGTCCTAACCCCCCCCCAACAGCCCACAGCCCATTACCAGTCCTAACCCCATCAGCCCACCTCCAGTCTTAATCCCCCCAGCCCATTTCCAGTCCTAGCAACCCCCAACCCATTACCAGTCCTAGCCCCCCATAGCCCACTCCCAGTCCTAATCCCACCAGCCCCTTACCAGTCCTAAGCCCATCAGCCCACCTCCAGTGTTAACCCCCCCATCAGCCCATTTCCAGTCCTAGCCCCCCCATAGCCCATTACCAGTCCTAACCCCCCCCCAACAGCCCACAGCCCATTACTAGTCCTAACCCCATCAGCCCACCTCCAGTCTTAATTCCCCCCAGCCCATTTCCAGTCCTAGCAACCCCTCCAACCCATTACCAGTCCTAGCCCCCCATAGCCCACTCCCAGTCCTAATCCCACCAGCCCACTCCCAGTCCTAATCCCACCAGCCCATTTCCAGTCCTAATCCCCCTCACCCAATTTTCAGTTTAAGCCCTCCCATACCCCATTACCAGTCCTAACCTCCCCATCAACTCACTTTCAGTCCTGATCCCATCAGCCCATATACAGACTTAGCGCCCCCATAGCCCATCACCACTCCTAACCCCCCCAGCCCCCCCATAGCCCATCACCACTCCTAACCCCCCCCAGGCCCCCCCATAGCCCATCACCACTCCTAACCCCCCCCCAGGCCCCCATAGCCCATCACCACTCCTACCCCCCCAGTCCCCCCATAGCCCATCACCACTCTTAAACCCCCCCAGCCCCCATAGCCCATCACCACTCCTAACCCCCCCAGCCCCCCATAGCCCATCACCACTCTTAAACCCCCTAAGCCCCCCCATAGCCCATCACCACTCCTAACCCCCCCAGGCCCCCATAGCCCATCACCACTCCTACCCCCCAGTCCTCCCATAGCCCATCACCACTCTTAAACCCCCCCAGCCCCCATAGCCCATCACCACTCCTAACCCCCCCAGCCCCCCCATAGCCCATCACCCCTCTTAAACCCCCCCAGCCCCCCATAGCCCATCACCCCTACTATCCCCCCCAGCCCCCCCATCGCCCATCACCACTCTTAAACCCCCCCAGCCCCCCATAGCCCTTAACCACTCCTAACCCCCCCAGCCCCCCATAGCCCATCACCACTCTTAACCCCCCCAGCCCATCACCACTCTTAACCCCCCCAGCCCCCCCATAGCCCATCACCACTCTTAACCCCCCCAGCCCCCCATAGCCCATCACCACTCTTAACCCCCCCCAGCCCATCACCACTCTTAACCCTCCCCACCCCCCCCATAGCCCATCACCACTCCTAACCCCCCCCCCCGCCCCCCATAGCCCATCACCACTCCTAACGCCCAGCCCAGCCCAGGGAAATTTTTTTAAAAAAAGAAGTTGTCTTCTCCAGCAGCCGGGGCCGCCGCGGCAGAATCGAGTGTGCCGCGGGGCCCCCCCTGCCCAGCAGAGCCTGCCCTCCCGAGCCTGCCCTCCCCTTTATCACCTGTCTTCGCAGCTCTAATCAAACGCGCCGGCTTTCAGAGCGCGAAAGGGCTAGTTTCCCTTTCGCGGCTCTGTTAAGCCCGCGGGGGCTGATGGGAACTTCCCATCAGCCCCGCGGGCTTAATAGAGCAGCGAGGGAGAAACTCTCCCTCGCGCTCTGAACGCCGGCGCGTTTGATTAGAGCTGCGAAGACAGGTGATAAAGGGGAGGGCAGGCTCGGGAGGGCAGGCTCTGCTGGGCAGGGGGGCCCCGCGGCACACTCGATTCTGCCGCGGCGGCCCCGGCTGCCGGAGAAGACAACTTCTTTTTTCTTTTTAAAAATTTTACTTTAGGATTAGAATGTTTTTTGCGCGGGGCCCCCTGAAACGCGGGGCCCTGTGCAAAAAACATTCTCGCTCAATGGACGGGCCGGCCCTGTGTGTGACCTTTGGAAGTTAGTGCTGTTATGAAATCGTAGATTTGCCTTTTGGGTCCTGTTCTTAGTATGTAGTCAACTGTAGAGTTTTGGTGAAAATATTTTGTTAGTTCAGATTCAAGGAAATCGTGAATTTTAAGGGAACATGTTAGTTTAATTTTGCTAAGAAGCCTGATAGCTTCACAGCTGCTGATTTCTGGACTTTTCCACTCATACAGTCCAATCTAGCCCGAGCATTTTATATCTTCCCTCCTCACTAATAAGCTGGTCATAGCTCTGATCAAATAAATATGGTATGCAGATATTTATAATGGTTTGCTGTTTTATGGGTCTATGAAGGATGTTTTAAGCTAATTTTGATTCATATTATTATTGTTTGATTGCAATGTCTATTTTAATATATTGTGTATGTATGTTTGGAAGCCATCTAGGATTTTAGATAGGCATCATATCCATTTTAAAATAAATTATATTTATGCAAATGAGGCCCCACAATGTGTCTCCGCACATGGCCCCTCGTCACCCTTGGGCCGCCTCTGCTCCACAGCAGTAAACCATTCAAGCAAGCCTTAACTTGTGCATGTGCATTTTCCATGGCAGGATCCTCGCAATGCAATCAATTGCCAGTAGATCTGCGATTAGAGTTAGATCTAAGGGATTTTCGAAAAAAATCAAAACCCAGGTATTTTGTTTATGAAAGTTAGCTATTTTACTGCCTCTACATTAGTGATAATTTCTATTTGTTTTATTTTGTAGAATATCATAACCAGGTTTCTATTGAAGGGGGAGGGATGAGAGTGCCAAGCCTCTGCTAATGAAGTTTCATTGGCTACCTATAAGGGAGAGACGTAGTTTTAAAATGTTAGTTTTAATATTTAAAGCTATCAGAAATTGGAAATCATTGTATTAAAAAATAGATTTGGTGTTATTTGCCTAAAAGATTCTTACGTTCCTCTAAGGGGAATTTGTTAGAAATTCCGTATTTGACGTTTATTTGAAAGTCCACTGGGAGGTCTAAAGCCTTTAGTGGGACTGGTCCAAAATGTTGGAATGCCCTGCTTATACATTTAAGAACGGAGATTAATTTATTTCATTTTAGAAACCGGATAAAAACTTGCTATTTCCTGAAGAGGATTAATCAATTAATTTTGAGTCTCTATAATTCTTAGTAATATGTTATGAGAAGGGATGTTAATTTTAATCTATATGCTTACTATCCCTTGCCTTTTAGTTTTCATTCTTGAATATCTTATTTGTGCTGTATACAATTTGGAATGATGAAATTCACCGAGACGGTATATACAAACTTTTAAATAAATAAAAACAAATTTATTTATAGGTATGTGATATGACACCCTTTAGCCAAGGACCATCAGAGCAGTTTAAAGACCAGAGTAAAACAGCATTCACAATAAAAATGAACATAAAATGGTAAATAAAATAATTACTTGCATTGAAATGGTAAATAAAACATAACAATCACCTATAGGCAAGGAAAAGTAGAATAACAATTTTTAACCATTAAACACAACAAGAATAATGGTAGTTAATAGTGTACAAGAGGATTCAACAAATGATAGCCTTGACCTTCTCATTCAAAAAGAAAAGTTTGATTAAAAAGTCATTGGGCAATTTCTTTTTTAATTCTTTTAGTAGGACTCTGCCAGTGGAGGTTCAATAGAAGACTGTTCTACAAAGTAGGAGCCAAATAACTGAAAGTGGTATGTCTTGGCTAACTCCAATCTAAATCTAGATGGCGGTAGAATCATCAATAGGTTTTGTTGAGATTAACAAAATAGTTGAGTTTGGCAATATGATGAGTGAATGTAAATATCATGGATGTCCTGTATAGTCAATTTTCTGAGTAAGTGACAACATTTTATATTTAATTCTACTAGTGATTATCAGCCATTCATGCTTTATTAGAAGGCGTGTGACATAACAAAGTAGCCTATAGCTGTATTTTGGATAAATTGCATCCTTTTACGGTTGTAGTTAGTAGAACCTGCCAGAAGGGAATTACAGGGTTAATTTTAATTTTTGTATAACTGTATATACTCCTGTATAAGTCGATCCAATGTATAAATCAATAAGTGATTTGTAGCAACCCATAAAACTGCATTGACCTAAGCATAAGTTGATATTAAAATGTGAGAATTAATTTCCTCTTCCCTTTACTTCCCTTGCCCAGGTGTCCAATATCTCACCTTCCTTTCCTCCCTCCCCCCAAGTATCCAGCATCCCACTTCCCTTCACTTCTCTCTCTCTCCCCAGGTGTCCAGCATCTTCTCTTCCTCCTCCCCCACAAGGTAAGCATGGCAGATACTGTACTTATTATTAGCAGTATTGCTACGCTATCTCTGATTCTCGCATCCTCGGTGAAGCCAGGCCCTAGCAGACGTACTTGAGCACAAATTCTCTCTTCCTGCTATGTGGAGACAAGTATTATAGTAGGAGCTGTACTGACCTCCCAGAGGAGTTATGGAAAGGAAGAGAATATTGTGTGCATCTTGAATATTGTGTACAATTCTGCTCGCCATATCTTAAAAAAGATATAGCGTTACTAGAAAAGGTACAGAGAAGAGCCATCAAAATGGTAAAGGGGATGGAAGGATACTCCTATGAAGAGAGGCTAAAAAGGTTAGGACTCTTCAACCTGGAAAAGAGACGGCTGAGGGGAGATATGATAGAGGTCTATAAATTAATGAACGGAGTGGAACGGGTAAATGTAGATCGATTGTTTACGCCATAAAAATATAGAAAGACTAGGGGACATGCAATGAAGCTACAGAATAACCTATTTAAGACTAATAAGAGAAAATATTTTTTCACTCAACGTGTAATCAAACTCTGGAATTTGCTACTGGAGGATGTAGTAAAAACTGCTAGTGTAGCTGGGTTTAAAAAAGGTTTTGACAAGTTCCTGTAGGAAAGGTCCATAAACCATTATTAAAGGGGACCCATATTATCCACTGCTTGACCCAATACAGGCATTTTGGAACCTGTGTCTTTTGGGGAAACATCTAGGTACTTGTGACCTAGATTGGCCACTGTTGGAAACAGGATACTGGGCTTGATGTACCTTGGTCTGACCCAGTATGGCATTTCTTATGTTCTTAAAATGCCAGATATAGGGAACGGGGATGGAAAAAAGGAGAGGCGACCCTCTGAATCTCATTAAAATATATGGGCCTGATATTCCAAGCACCTATGTGCCTAACTATGAGAGTTATGCTCTTAAATTGGTCTTTCTGAAAATTTGTTAAGGCTTTGGGCCTAAATTTAATCTCAAGATTTCACTAAACTACTAAATTTGGGAGCATAAAAAGTGGGTGGCAAGAATGGTGGATTAAAGATGGTGAAAAAAGTTATGAGCTTAGGACTGCTTTTCAGCACTAGGCTTCATAAATCTAGGCAAATTAATCGTAGGCCTAAATCTATAAGCATAACTTTTTATGCTCTTAAATGAAGATGAATTTTCAGCTGAAAACTTAGAGCCCAATTTTCAAAACAGCCGATATTTAAATGCCACAGCAATCAGTTGTGGCACTTAAATGATGGTGGGATTTTCAGCAGCTGTGTCCACATAATGCCGCTCAGGGGCTGCTCCTATCTGGATAAGTGCCAACACTTACCCAGTTAGAGGTATTTACATCTGACGTTATCAGATTGCAACTTAGGAGAGCTTTTAATGTGGCATTATTTGCTGGAATAAGTACCAACTGAAAATCCTGTTAACTGGTTAATAATGGCACTTATCTGGATAGCGCCAGTAGTGCTGTCGGACTGCCCTGTACTAACTGTAGTGCCAGGGATGGTCTGTGGACATATCCAGCAGTACTATTCAGATATTGTACTTAGCACCCTTAACTAGACAGCCTCCCATTGGCTGACCAACTAAGGGTTCTGAATATTGGCCCCTTAGGCTCATAAATTTGGTTGAAAATAGGGGACAAATTTAGGAACTCAACATTTTTTGAATATTGAGCCTTTGACTTAATTTTCTGCTTCAAATTGTGCAGGAGCCATGCATAAATTGAGCACAAAATTTATGCTCATTTTTAAACATAAATTTCTTGACTTATACACAAATATATATATAATTGTTTTGTCCTTCCCATATTATTTCTGTATGTATTAGCTGTAAACCCTCTAGATTATGGATAGGTGGTGTGCATATACTTTAAGTAAATAAATGAACATAGAGAATGAGATTCATATTCCACTATCATTCACTATGTGATCTTTAGAAAGTCACTTAACTTCATTGTGCTGAAATATAAGAATTGGTTTTCTAAATTAACTTGTTTAGCTTTTGTGCATTTTACTCCTTGCTTTCAAAAACCACTAGAGGAGTGGAGCTTTTATCCTTCTCCTACCTCTTTTGGGCAAGGATATATTGTACCTGAATGCTTTTTGCCACTGGAAGCACTGCGTCCGTCTGCGCTATAAAAATGGTAAGAGCTTTGATCAGCGTAGGACCAGCAGCGCATATTTCTATCAGATCAGCCTGGAATGCAGCTCTGCTATTTCTTTTCAGACTTCTGAGACAGAGCAGCTGAGGTTTTCTGCCCAACTTCTGGCTTCTAGCCAGTCTGCAGACAAGAGGGAAGGGCATGTGAATATGGAGCAAACAGAGCAGATAACAATCTTTGCTCTCTTATCCATTCCCTCTTCTACTGTTGATCCTCTTCCCCCTCCTTTTCCATAGCGACCAGGAAGCCAGAGGTTAATCTTGAAGCAGATCCAGCAGAATAAAGAACTGACATAAAAAGAGGATGAATTAGCACAAATCTGAAACTCTTGAGCAGTAGTGCCTGTCTTCAAGGCCTCAGTCCTGGTCTTGATTGATATTTCTGCTCACAAATTTCAAACTTATGCCAATTCAACCCTGTGTTTTGTCTGTTACCCAGGGCTTACTTTCTGGCAGAACAACCCTGAACAGCATTCCAGCACCTTTTTTTTTTTTTTTTTTTTCTGGGCCATGAGGAAGTGGAGCAAAACTGGCAGTGTAAATCAGTTCTGATTCCCACATGGAGTAAATCCTTTTCTTCTCCCTTGTGGAAATGAAATAGAGCTTCTGGAGGGTACAGATCATTTCTGGCCCTTTAGCTTCCGGAGCAAGAAGACCAGAGTCAAAAGTGTTGGAGCTGCTTACTCCGAGATGGCAGCAACCACATTGCCTTGACTTTCATTTGTCTCCCTCCTCTCCTCAGTCCCCACAATTGAGGAGTCCATGAGGGAACATGGAGAACCAAAAGAATGAATGCCTGTCAGGCCCAGTGCTTCTTTTAATTGGGGTGCTGGCTTCCTGGATTCATTGCTGCAGGACGTGCTGGCTTCTTGAGCTTTACACGACCACCGTGGGTTAGGGAGAGGGTAGAGGGAATGAGTGAAGGAATCGCAGAGATAGGAAGAAGAGTGGCGTAGAGGTTAGACGTTAGAGCAATTAGCTGAGAACCAGGCAAGCCACATTTCAAATCTGGATTCTGCCACTGCAAGTCACTTTATCTCCTACTACCTCTGGTACGCGCTTAGATTGTAAACTTTTTTTTTTTTTGCACGGATATATTGTACCTGGATACTTTTTGCCACTGGAAGCACTGTGTATGTCTAGTAGCACTATAAAAATGATAAGTATTATTAAGAGTGAGGGAGGGACAAGAAATCCTGAGTGATCCTTCATCACCCCACCCTTCTTCACCCTTGAGTGCTGTCTGATAAGGAGGGTGAACAGTGTGTTTACGCATGCTTGTATGAAGCAGTGTATGTAGGTATTTCGGAGAGTGGATCCAGCCCTGCACTTTTACAGGGTTCACAACTATCCTTGGCCGACCTTCCCAGCTCAACAGTTTCACTTCCTTTTTGTATACAAAAGAGGCCCTGAGTACTAGCTCCACTTTTTGGTGATAGTTTGTGCATATGTAGCAATAGATGGGCATAAAATGATTCTTAGAAAAGCACACTGGGCCTAAAAGTACAAATGATGGCATGCCACAACATATTTTTCTTGTGGTGTGAGTAGAGCACGGGCAGAATCATGAAATACACGCTTAGGTTACAAAATGTTAATTTATGCCCATATTTCAGTAATCTGTGCGCAGACATTCACAGATGATGTCCACCTTTATGAAAGGTGCAAAATACGTGCTTTCCAGTCTGCTTAATCTAGGCATCCTGCTGTAAAATTGCCCTCCTCGCACTTTGTGCTGTTGTGAGACAGGTTTGCTTTAATTCTGTCAGATTGTCCTCCTGCTTTGAAAACAAAATTGTTCTGAAAGCTCCAGGCTGGAAGTCCGTGCTTATCTTAACAGGAGGCGACATGTACAAACAAAGCACAGGCTTTAGACTTGAAAGTATTTGTAAGGTATTTTACTTTCCTCTGGCGTGTTAGTGTGCTTTTGCTAAACATTGAAAGGAAAGAACAGTTTTACTTGAAATGGCAATTCATGTA
The DNA here is from genome assembly GCA_033557465.1 of Ichthyophis bannanicus. NCBI lineage: Eukaryota > Metazoa > Chordata > Amphibia > Gymnophiona > Ichthyophiidae > Ichthyophis > Ichthyophis bannanicus. The sequence continues at coordinate 443,951,936 of CM066035.1, read as the reverse complement.
AAGAAGATCTCTGTGGTTGGAGCCTCTTTATAATTTATTAATGGTAATCTGGGTTCTACATTGCAATAACTTTAAAAGGACACTCATCTGCTGACTTGAGCAGTGTTGCTTTTATTTTTTATTAAAGAAACTGTAAATGAACCATGATTTACCTACTTTTGCCATTCATATATACTTTTTTCCCTCCTTTGTACCTCACTGTAATCGAAAAGGTTGGATTTTTTGTAAAATAAGGAAACTACTCTCTGGCACCATTTAGATTAAATTCTTATAATCATGACAATGTGATTTGATCAAGATCCCCATAGCAATAGTGATGCAACCGAAATAAAATTGTCTACTTCAGACAATGCTTAAAACCAGGACATTTTTAAAAGGGGTACTCGGTGGTACTCAGTACCATCACCTTTTTCATTGCCTGTTTAAATTGACCCATAATCCTCATGCTTTCGTGGAATAGTCCTGCATATGAGTACTAGCACCTTTTTTGCTAGGAAAAATACACTGCTTAAAACACCTGGAATATAAAATTATGATTAGAGAGTAGATAGATGTGCTTAAGAGGTGATAAATAAAAACCTCACATCCCAAATAAGTTATTTTTATGCAGGCAATACTTCTTCACATTTTTTATTGAACTGAAACCTAACGGGGTCGATATTCAAAAGCGTGCATTTGTGTCATGGCAGTCACTATATGGATAAGTGCCCTATTCTTTAATTTTTAGTGGCACTGCCCAGTAATGCCACTGAAAATTATTGTAGACCGTCTTGGCACTAGCCATATAGTGCCAGGGCAGAGCGAGGCACTCTGCCAAACTATATGAAGAGTGGTGATATTTAGTCCTCTATCCATATAACTATGCAGACAAATTTAGGACAGGAAAAAGGCTGTTTTACATTTATCCTGATAGCTGAATGGATAGCAGCTGAATCTTACTGGCTACCCATAAGGAGGTGGTATTCACTGCTTATGGGGTGGTGTTGTGCTGTAATAAAAAGTAGCATGAGGCCTCTGTGCTAAAAAGCCATGCCACTTTGGTAGCGCATGTTGGGGTAGAGACTGGGCGGGACATTGATGTTATTGGGACATTGCAGCTAGTGTGGGTGTTAGTGGCCCACACTAACCGTGCTTGATGCCAGTAGGCAGGTGCAACTAATGCGACCTCAATGGATGGCATTAGTTGCATTTGTTGCACAGTGTGGCTTGTCTGTGCTAACTGCAGGGTGTTGTATGTACATGTTGCTCTGCAGTTAGCAATCAGCCTTGTGCTAGGGATGCAGCCCACACACTCGTTACTGTTGTGGGTCTTATTAAACATGCCCCATATGAATATTCAGTGCTGCTACTTCTGTGGATAGCAGCACTGAATATGTGTAAAATATTTAAATACTGAGACCAGCAGGAATCAGTTCAAACTTTTGAGTGGCCTGCAAAATCACCAATCCAACTTCTCCAGCCCTTGAATTGAAGAACCATTATGCAGCCCTGGAAGTGGAGGAGGTGAAAGCATCCCTGGAAAGGGAAGAACCAGAGTTCAAGTACCCCATAGTTGCAGAATCAGTGACCAGAAGGAAACGAAGGGTAGTGGTGGTTGGAGACTCTCTTCTGAGGGGTACTGAGGCGTCCATCTGCCGACCAGACTTGATGTCCAGAGAGGTATGCTGTCTGCCTGGTGCCAAGATCCAAAATGTTACGGAGAGTTTGCCGAGACTCATCAAGCCCACTGACTATTACCCAATGTTGCTAATCCATGTTGGAACAAATGATACTGCCAGGTATACCTCGGAACGTATCAAAAGTGACTTCATGGCTCTGGGACAGAGGGTGAAGCAGGTAGGTGCACAGGTGGTGTTCTCTTCAATCCTCCCTGTTGAGGGTAAAGGCCAAGGCAGAGAGGCTCGCATCCTGGAGATTAATGCGTGGATGGTGTCTTCGAGAGCGTTTTGGTTTCCTAGACCATGGGATGCTGTTCCAAGGGTTGCAGAGCAGAGATGGCATCCATCTGTCCAAGAAAGGTCAACACATCTTTGGTAGTAGACTGGCTAATCTACTGAAGAGGGCTTTAAACTAGATTCGTTGGGGATGGGTGAAGAAAGCCCCCAGGTAAGTGAAAGCCCCCAGGTAAGCGATACATTAAATACCTTTATGGAAATGGGTAACAGGGGTAACATATGGAAAGCAGTGTGTATTAATGCCCGTAGCATGGGAAATAAGATCTCTGAAGTTGAAGCTTTGGTGGGAGTGGCTGACTTAGATTTAGTGGCAGTTACAGAAACATGGTTCACAGAAAACCATGACTGGGATGTAACTATACCTGGCTATACTTTATTCAGAAAGGACAGGGTAGGAAGAAGGGGAGGAGGAGTAGCACTATATGTAAAAACTACTATTAAAGCTTTGGAATTACAGAGCTTAAAAGGGAGAGAGGAGGCATTGTGGGTTAAACTAGAAAGAGGGAAAGAGAAATCTATTTGCATTGGTGTGATATACAGACCTCCCTCACAAGAGGAAGAGGTGGACAGAGAGTTAATTGAAGACATACACAGCATTGCTAGGAAAGGGGAAGTGCTACTGCTAGGAGATTTCAATATGCCAGATGTTGATTGGCACATTCCTGCTGCAGTATCATCTAGGAGTAAGGAGATCCTGGATTCTCTACAGGGAGAACTATTCAGGCAATTGGTAACAGACCCCACACGTGAAGGGGCCATACTGGACTTGGTGCTTACCAATGGTGAAAGTGTTTCTGATGTTGTAGTGGGAGATCATTTTGCATCCAGTGATCACCAGATGGTGTGGTTCAGTATTAGGACTAGGGCTGTTAGAATCCATTCCAAGGTGAAGATCTTAGACTTTAGGAAGACTAACTTTGCGAAGATGGGCCAATACCTCAGGGAGTCGTTAGTGGGATGGGAACAGCTGGGGGATGTAGAACAACAGTGGGCAAAACTGAAAGGGGGTATTTTAAAGGCAACCAACCTTTTTGTTAAAATGGTAAATAAAGGCAAAAGGAACAGGAGACCGCTATGGTTTTCGAAGGAAGTAGCTGAAAAAGTGAAGAAAAAGAGGGAGGCCTTCATGAAATACAAGAGATCACAGAGAGAGGAAGACAGGCATCTGTATTTGGAAAAACTTAGAGAAGCTAGCAAAGTAGTCAAGAAGGCAAAGATTCAAAAGGAGGAGGAAATAGCCAATGCAATAAAATGGGGGGATAAGACATTTTTCAGATATATTAGTGAGAAGAGGAAGGGCAAAAGTGGTATTGTCAGACTCAAGGGTACAGGGGGGGAATATGTAGAAGCTGATAAGGATAAAGCGGAATTGCTTAACAAATATTTTTGTTCTGTGTTCACAGATGAAGAACCAGGAGCAGGACCTCAGAAAACACCCACAAATAAGAACAGAAGCGAGGGACATCTTGAACAATTTTCAGAAAACTGTGTTCGTGAGAAACTAGCTCAACTTAAAGTAGACAAAGCGATGGGACCGGATGGGATACACCCTAGAATACTGAGGGAACTTGGGGACGTTCTAGCAACTCCACTGACTGACCTTTTCAATGCCTCGTTGGAGTCGGGAGTGGTGCCAAAGGACTGGAGAGAGGCTCATGTGGTGCCTTTACACAAAAGCGGAAGTAAGGATGTGGTTGAAAACTACAGGCCGGTTAGTTTAACTTCAGTGGTGAGTAAATTAATGGAAACGCTGTTGAAAGAGAAAATAGTGAGGTTTCTGGAGTCCAGCGGATTACAGGATCCGAGGCAGCATGGATTCACCAGAGGCAGGTCTTGTCAGACAAATCTGATTGATTTCTTTGACTGGGTGACCAGGGAATTGGACCGAGGGAGAGCTCTAGATGTGGTGTATTTAGATTTCAGTAAAGCCTTTGACACTGTTCCTCACAGGCGACTTATAAACAAACTGAGCACCCTAGGGATGGACCCTAAAGTTACTGCTTGGGTTATAAATTGGTTGGGTGGGAGGCGACAAAGAGTACAAGTAAATGGAGCTCACTCCGAGGAGAAGGATGTTACCAGTGGTGTGCCCCAGGGATCTGTCCTTGGTCCGATTCTTTTTAACATCTTTGTTAGTGATATAGCGGAAGGGCTGTCGGGTAAGGTTTGCCTCTTTGCGGATGATACCAAAATCTGCAATAAAGTAGACACCCAGGAAGGTGTAGATAACATGAGGAGGGATCTAGCTAAGCTTGAAGAATGGTCTAGAATTTGGCAGCTGGGATTTAATGTTAAAAAATGTAAGGTCATGCATTTGGGCTACAGCAATCCAAGGGAGCAATACAGCATAGGAGGTGAAGTACTTTTGTCCACTAAAGAAGAGCGGGACCTAGGCGTAGTTGTGTCCGATGATCTTAAAGTAGCTAAACAGGTAGAAAAGGCGACGGCAAAAGCTAGAAGGATGCTTGGGTGCATACGGAGAAGAATGGCTAGCAGAAAAAAGGAGGTGATAATGCCTCTGTATAAGTCTTTGGTGCGACCTCATTTGGAGTATGGTGTGCAATTCTGGAGACCGCACCTTCAAAAGGATGTGAACAGGATGGAGTCGGTGCAGAGGGTTGCTACTAAGATGATTAGTAGTCTTCATTATAAAGCATATGAGGACAGACTTAAGGATCTTAATATGTACACCTTAGAGGAAAGGCGGGATAGAGGTGATATGATTGAGATGTTTAAATACCTCCGTGGCATAAATGTTCAGGGAGAGAGCCTCTTTCAATTGAAAGCAAGTTCTGCGACGAGGGGACATGGGATGAGGGTGAAGGGAGATAGATTCAGGAGTGATATGCGGAAATATTTCTTTACGGAAAGACTAGTGGATCCGTGGAATAGTCTCCCAGTGGAGGTGGTAGAGATGAGGACAGTAACTGAATTCAAAAAAGCATGGGACCAACACAGAGGATCTCTAAAGGTAAAAAGTGGACTGTTGTAGTTGTTGTTATGGAAGGACAGACTAGAAGGGCCTTGTGGTCTTTTTCTGTCATCATGTTTCTATGTTTCTATGTGTCTGAAATTCATATAAGATAATAAAAAAAAACATTTTTTTCCATTTTTTCCCCTTTTGGAACTTATTTATGGAAATTTCAGGTACAGTCAAAAATCTGTTTTTGTTTTGGAAATTTTTCCCATGTAGCATTTTGTCCAGATTAGTTTGGCGTTTTTTTTTTTCTGTTTCCAGATTTGCAGGTAAATGACATTTTCAAAGCTCAGTCATTCAAGGTTCCTGGGAAGCATAATTTGTGGTGGAAGAGCAGCCTAGTTAGAGCAATGGGCTGAGAGCCAGAGTTCAAATCCCACTAATGCTCCTTGCGACCTTGGGAAAATCACTTAACCTTTCATTGCCTCAGGTACAAACTTAGACTGTAAAACCTCTGGAGACAGGTAATACCTACTGTAGCTGAATGTAACTTACCTTGAACTATAAAAGTATTGAACTAAATCTAAAGAAAAAGACATATTTACAAAATAATTTACTACTATAGAAAATTGGATTTGTAAAGGAACAGACAATAACTTCACTAGAACTGTATTAATGTAATCCTGTCCTTAGCATAAGATAGATTTGGTACAGTATAATCCATTGCACTCCCTGGGATAGGGAATTAAATGGAACATGTCAGGAAAACCACGATAAACCACAATAACGCCAAAAACCCTTCCAATGGAGTGTAACAAGTAGAAACATAGAAACATGACGGCCAAAAAAAGACCACATGGCCTATCTAGTTTTCCTTTCCATATCAACTACAATAGTCCCCTCAATCACAATATACAGCCCATTAAACAAAACACGAGTTATTATTCAGTCCAAATTTAGTAAAAAGTGAAATGCTTTGAGAGACGCTAAAGAGTGTAGAGCTCCGATATTAAAGAATACCATGTGAATCAGTGGCGTTCCCAGCACCCGGGATGGGTGCCCCTCCATGCTACCAGCACCCCCCCCCACATAGTGCAGTGCTGTGTGCCACGATGCCCTCCTCCCCTTCCCCCCAGCCAGACCCACAGAGGCAGCATTGCAAACTTACCATTAATCTGGCTTATCACAGTGCCTCGTGTTCCAGGGCTGACTGTTCTTCTCGCCCAGCTGAAGTTTCATGATTCACAAGGCTTCGGCCGGGAGAGAAGAATGGTGTGAGGCACCATGGCAAGCCAGATTAATGGTATGTTTTCCGTGCTGCCTCCATGGGCCCAGTGGGATTGCGCCTCTCTCTCGGCCGGCACCTGGGGTGAACCACAACCGCTGCCACTGATGTGAATAGTTATGATGTTGAGCGTTCCAGTTTGAAAGTAACCCCTGACATAGTTGGACCATCTGATGAAATTTGAGTTGGATGTTGGAGCTGAAGTCAGTTCATGCTGTCATTGTTAAGGGCTGTTGAGTAGATGCTGACTTATTCAGGGCAGTGAAACCGCAGTAAAAGCTGTTGAAACCAATGATTATATTGAGGAGGGATTTTGCAAGAGAATGGTATTGCTTTTCTCTTCTACTGGGATTCCATTTTACATTTGGATTGAATAACAGCTCCTATTTTGTTGAATAGAGTAGATATTGTGACCGAGTTTAGGACAGAGACAAAGTATAGTTGGAAGCATCCTACAGGATATATGTGATCATCAATCTGGCCTTTAGCAGCAAGATGGGTTCCAGTGGTGGTGAGAATATGTTACTTCTGACTGAAGGTGATATTTGTGGGTTGAAAGTATGTTTCCCTGCCATCCTCCTCCACCAGAACTCCAAGAGGGACATGCTTATTGGCCAGAACTTAGCTCTTCCTCTGCGTTCTTTAGCTGAAACTTCAAGTGGGACCCTCCTGGATCTTCAGTGGCTCCTCAACTTTGCCCCCTTCTGTTTTAGAAGGAGTCTAACAGGAAACGTTTCCATGGAGAGATAAGACTAAGGGGGGGGGGGAGGGAGGGGAGGGGATGGAAGGGGAGAGAAAGAGAGAGAAAGAGAGAGAGAGGTTGTCCAAGGAGAAAGAAGATGGAAAAAGCAATGGTGATTTGCTCTTCTACTCTGAGGGAAGAAACGGAATCAAAACCGTGATTTTATTCCTGGTGCTTAGAGAAGTGCAGTGGTAAAAGGAAGGATATCCACAGAACTGAGTGAGTTGATGATCCAGAGATACTGTTGTGGCTGCGCAAAGTTTAAATCTTAGAGTTCTGCAGCAGAAGGGATCAATTAGACATTATTCTTCAGGAGAGCCATTCCCACAGTGGGCAATGATCAAAAGTTTAGTTGGGTTTAATATGCTTACAAGTCAAGTTTGTGCATGCACTTTTCTGACCTGCAGGGGAAAGCATGTAATTAGCCAAGACAAACTGTGCAAACATCCTCTCCAGCAGATACGTTAATACATACAGTAAATGTGAATTTTGGGGGTGGACAATGTCATATATGCACATTTTGAATATTTAACACACAATGTACTGTCACAAGCACAAAGCACGAAGCCACTTGCCTCTAGTGGTCGAGGGGCATAGTGGTTGAGGATTCCTTCTATCAGCTCCTAGCAGCCTATTTCTTCGTGTTGGCTTCTGGGAAATGTAGTACTACTAAAATAGGTTGGTGCCTTAAGTAGATGGTTTGTAGTTGAGGTAACCGAGGGTAAGACTTGTAACAGAAAAGTTTATTTCCATAACACAAAAGACAGCAGGTTCAAGGTATCATTTACAGGATTATAACTGTAGGATTTGCTTGAGGTACAGCAAATAGTGGCAGACAAACCAAAAGAACTCAGAAATGGCTTTTTAAAGTCTTCTTACTTGCAGAAGCAATTGCCTTTAGAAACTAGGCTGACAAATGAGCATGAATCAGAGCTTCCTGATCAGGCTTACGTTGCAGTAAATTTCCCTTTTAAAACAGACAGGAATTTACCTCCACACTGCTTCTGCCATATGGTTAACTTCCAAGGAGAATTACTTCTTTCAGGGCTAGCTTTTCCTCAAGACCTCCTGTCTAGAGCTTAGCATAGAGAGCAATCCATAAAGCAATCTTCTTCCCCCAACTCTGACACTGGTTCTCCCAACTGCATGGGTTATGACTCACCGACCTGGTCAGACTGTTCAGCTGACAACCTCTCTGGTGGTCTGAAAGCTTCTCCACTTCCTGGTTCCCACCTCTGTTGCCAACCTGTTGCAGGGAATTCAGCTCTCTCAGCTCTGGGTAGCTCAGCTCTTCTCCAAGAATCCACTCCTCCTCTCTGCTTCTGTCTCGGCTGCTCTCCTTCTCGTCTCTCCCTCTCTGCATAATCTAACCCAGGCTTATACCTCCACGGTCTTAACCCCACCTCTTTCTTTCCCAGGTGTTGGTAATCCCCCTGCCTTCTGATATTAGAATAATCAGTGCACTTGTTAAAGTAAGGGCTTTGGTCCTCGTGCTTGCAATCCCTCTTTCTTACTTTATCAGTCATTGGCTGAAACCTGTTCCAGCTGAGGTTTTTCTGTCTTTGAAACCTGGCTGTGGCTTTCTCTCCCTGCACTCCTAGAATGGGACCCTTAACTAGGGTGAATTTGTTATGCTTCTCACCTCCCCCACTCTCAGGATAGCTGACTTTGCCACAGTACACTTCCATAGGAGACAACCTAGGCCACATTAATGACTAAAATATGGACTTCCAGAAAAGGATTCTGGAACTTTCAAAGCTGTATTAGATTTTACACTGTCCACCAAAAAACAGCAAGCTGCCACGTGGGCAACTAGAAACCAGTCAAGAGATGTGGCAGGGAGTTCTAAAATTGCCTTTATTGCTCCACGGATAAAGAGTGCCAAACCCGACACAGGCCGTGTTTCGTACACCACTTCCTCAGGGGTTCAGGGCTCACTAAAAAACATACCATATACATGTTAAATAAAACCACAACAAATAAACTGTGTATAATAATACCATAAACATAAAAAGATAAATAAAATACATATCATCATAATGAATAAAACAATAAATACATAAATAGTTATAATGTGATAAACCATTGATAAAATAACTATGTTGCAATAAACAATGAATAAATAACATATAACAATATCACCTACATCAGTATAAAAGCAAAACTAAGAATACCATATACAATAAAAACAATGTATATTCTCTTAAAATCAAAACTATGAAAACAAAACAGTGAAAACAAAAATGAAATTAAAATCCGGAGAGAAAGGAGAGAGAGGGGGACTAGGAGAACGTGCCGTGGACATTGTCCATTATGGAGGAGTTAAAGGAGTAGAAAGGGAGAGGAGTGAATCAATGGGGTACATATGAATACATAAAAAAGGACATCTAAGAAACCTGCTATAAAATATAAAATGTGAAACACTCATAAAAATATAAACAAAGACCTACCACTGTGAACAGCCAATATAAAACACAATTCTCTTTGATTGGCAGGACCGTGGGAACCACCTGCCTCACACTCGTGATGTAGGTTAAATTGTACATAAATAAATAAGTAAAAAATGCTAAATATGTGTGCACAGACCTATCCCCACCAAATTACGTATTTTTTGGGGGGGAGGGGGGAACTTGTGATATCTTTCAATGAATCAAAAATATCAAGCAGTTGCCAACCTACTCCATTCAGAGACAGGGAACCTTATCTGAATGAAAATGATCATTGTGTTCACGGGGTAGGACGGAAACCCCTACCCTTCAGGATAATTATAGAACAACACCTTACATGACGATAAAACTAATCAAAAAAATAAATAAACATGAATATGGGTGCAAAAAACCGGAGAGGTGTCGCTAATCGCCAAACAGACGCAAAAAACAAAAAACAAAAACACACGGTTATGGAAAATTATACCCCATGTAATCAACCAAGAAGTATCTGTCATAACACTACACTCAAAAATAACCAAAATATACACAAAACCTGAAAATGCTTGAAACTGCAGGAAGCTAACAAGGGACAAGTGCTGTACGCGCTTGAAAAAAGTACAGATGTGCAAACCAGAGTAAAAACGGTGGGGTACTGTCCACAGACTGTCAGCAATGAAGAGCGAAGAAGCGAATCACCGCAAGAATTATCCATTTACCCCATGATCAATAATATTTGAACAGTTTAGGACAACTATCCAGAGGGTTGCCAAGAGTGAACACGGATTCGACGGCACTTAACAACAACAACATAGAAGATTGGAGAATGGCTAGTAATTTACTGGATTAAAGGGATCTAGTGTAGATTGCTTTAATCTATGAAATATGTGCTTGTTTCCAGTCATCTGGCACAATTCCTTTTTATAATCTGGTGTCTACCATAAATAGAATGTAAGGTAAAAGATCAAGAAACGGTTCTCTAACTGATTTGGAGGGTATTGGGTCTACTGGATAGTTGGTAATATTGACAGAGGGTAATACTTTCTGAAGGTTATTGTATTAAGTTGAGAGCGATAAGACCTGACGATCAAAATCTCAAAAAACCGCCAGCTTTTTGGCGGGGAAAGGGAAAAGGGCATTTCCCGGCACTCGCGCGCTTCACAGTAACAGCTGCCAGCATGAGGGAAAACTCTTCACGCTGGCGGCTGTGCAGAGGGAGCCGGGGCCTCACGCGGGCTTTCCCGAATCACTCTGAAGCCGTCCATTTGTGCAAGAATGAAGTTCGCGTGGGGCCCTGTGCAAACAACATTCCCGCACAATGGACGGGCCGGCCCTGCTTGTGATATATTTTCTGTCCTAATAAATTTCTATTACTAAAACAAGTTACACTCAAGAATCTGCTTATCTGAAAAGCCCATTTTATTTCCCCAGATTGTGCAAGTATGCAAGGGTATCGTAAAAGTCCCCTGTCCCCTACTAATAGTTTAAACATCTGCACATACACATACAGATTACTTTAGAAAGAAAAGGGCTAATGTGGAGGCACATTCTAATGTGTGCGTCCAGGCCCCTGTGTGTCCGATCGGAACTGGGACGCCCAGGGGTAGACCTGATTCTTATCCCATGGCGGCTAGATGTGCCCTGCGGGATCAGAATCAGGTCTAGGGCCTGTACGTGCAGGCCGGGATCTGATTCCGATCGGTCTGCATGTATAGTCACCTGCCCGGTTACCTCAGTCAGGCTCCTGAATGGAGCTGTGGTGCCATGGTGTCCTGTTGCCATGGTACTGCGGCTTCATTCAGGAGCCGCATTCCCCAGCCGCTGACCACAATCTTCTTTCCCCACAGCCCGACCCCTGATCTGGCCTTCCATGGCCAGGGCTGGGCTGTGGCGAATCCCCTGGACCCCCTTATCTTTCTGATGCTGCCTGGGCCTGCTGTTCCCCGCTGTCCAGTTTGCCAACCCCAGATGTACAGGGCCGACCTCAGAAATGGCCCTGTATGTCCAAGGTCGCAGACCGCCCATGCCCCGCCCTCACTCTGACTCCAGAATACCCCCTCCTGCCTCCATCTAAGCCTCCCCATACAAATGCTTTGTTCGTACTGGGAGGCTTTTGATGGGGACAGCAGTGGGGCAAATAGTGCAGATGAATGTCTCAAAGGGACATCCATCCCCGCTATTTGCGGGACGGAATCGACCCCATAGTATTTAAAACACTTTCTCCAGAAACAAGCAGGAAGTCAGTCCTCACGTATGGGTGACGTTGGCGCCTGTGGAGCCCGCATGGAACATTTCCCCAGCTTTCAAAGAAAGCCTTTGAGAATACTACTATGCATGCATAGTCCCCTTCCCGCCCAAGGGTGCCATTTTGCTCATTCTCCTTTTTTCCGTGGAGCCCAACGCATGCATGTCCTGTTACCCTGGAAAAAATCCTTAAAAATTATCCTCTTAGTGAATTTTTCCCGATTTGCATACCGGTTCCTCTTCCCGCCTCAAGCCGGCACTGTCCCCGGCACTGTTCTCGGCTCCTTTCTCTTTTTTCATCAAGGATTTCCTCAACCGGCGTTCACGCCCTTTTTCACCCGGGGGTTGTCAATCCTGTCCGGGTTTTGATCCACCATGTTTCCCAGTGGCTTTAAAAAGTGTTATCGTTGCAGACCAATTATGTCTTTCACGACTGCTGCTTTGCACTGGCTTGGCTCGGATGATGACAGTACCTCCTGTGACCTGTGTCAGGCCACGACGCCTTGGACCAATAAGAAACAGTCGGAGTTGCAGGAGAAAATGTTCCCGCGGTCCGGTTCTGCTCCAGCTTCCCCGATGCTGAGCCCGAAGCCGAGCACCTCCTGTGAGGCCCAGGCGACTTTGGAGTCCCGTGGCGGTGGCTCCTCTGGAAAGACACCAGACCCTGGCAAGAAAAAAATCCTTGAAGCCAGTCGAGGTCCCATGGCAGGACTCGGGCAACTCCGAGCAGCGCCCTCCTAAGGTCTTTAGGAAGGAGTCCTTGACTGGCGGTGATTGTACGAGGCTCCCCGAGGCCATGGTCCTTGTAGAGGACATGCTCACCAGAACACTGGCACTGGGCCCGAAACCCTCGGTGCCTGTGCTGAAAGCTGCATAGTCTTCTGGCATCGAGGACAGAATGGCAGTCCTGGAACATAGTATTTCTGCTATCCTGACCATGCAGCAGGTGATGATGTCATGTTCATCTGCATCATCTGCCCCAACAACCAGGCCCGCGACTGCAGTGGCGTCCCCGGGTGTTGAGCCGGGCACCAAGTGCTATTGGCTTGGGCCAGGCCTCGACATCAATCGAGGTCCTGGTCCTCGGGTGTTTGGTCCTCCCTGGTTTAGTTTCCAGGAGTCTGACCCGAGAACAGTTGGAGGGTCTCGATTCCCTGACGCAGGCCTTAAGGCATGTGAGCCCTGAGCCTCGGACTCCTCTATGCCCTCAGAGTCAGACTGGGAGGCTGACATTGAGGCCTCCCCCGAGACTTCTCGACACCAAGACATCCCCTCGGAGCTGACCCCCATGGAACTCCAATATCATTCTTCACCTGAGGATATGGCCTTAGTCCTCTTGGTCTCCACTGAGTCTGAGGAGGTCCCGCGCACCAAAGAGCTTGAGATCCTCCAGTATGAGTCTTCCCCCCAAGGAGGCTCTATCGGTGCCAGTGCAACCCATCCTCGAACAGCTGTTCCTACAGATGTGGGAAACCCCAGCCTGTGGTCAGCTGATGCCTCGACACCATCTACCATATCAAGAGGAGTCCAGGCTTCCAGAAGGCCCAACTTCTCCACAATTACATGGTGGTGGAGTCCTCGATGCAAAAGCTCAAGAGCCAGAAGACTTAGTCTTCTATATTCCCAGGGTAGAGAGGCCAGGGCCCTCGACACTCTGGGGCGTAAGTGTTTCCAAGGGTCCATGCTGGGCTGCCGGATACAAACCCATGACCTTGGTAGCCATCATCTGGGACTGTTCCAAGTTCCTGTCCCGGGCTGCCTACGATGGGTTTGAGGCTGCAGCTCGGACAGCAGTTGCAGGCATTGGTGCTTGGTGTCAGGCCTGGCTGCAGACCTCGGACCTCGAGCAGTGGGTCCAGAAAAAACTTCTGGATGTCCCCTGCACTGGGGAGAATCTATTTAGAAAACCTATGGCAAACAAGGCAGCCGAGATTGAGGCTGAGGTGGTGAACAGGCAGAGGCTCCCAAAGAAGATCTCTATCCTTCCCCATAAGAAAGCCTCGGGGAAAAGGCCAATTTTCTTCAGGAAGAAAGGGCCCTTTCCATCAGAGTCACCACTACTAGACTTTTCCAAGCCAGTAGCACCAGGGACCTCAGCCCAAGGACCAGGGACATGGACCCAGGAAGCCAAAGGCTTCCAAGCTACAGACACCTGCTCTGTCTCAACCTGGCGGAAGCTTTTTGACTCCCAGGGTGGGGCTTCCCTCCCCCTGGGAGACCCTCACCAGCCCACAGGGGGCTGCTTGGCACGCTTTGCCCACAGGTGGCCCAAGGTTACCTTGGACCAGTGGGTGCTCCGGGTGATGAAGGAGGGTTACCACCTCCGCTTCCAACTACCACCTCCAGGGCATTTTCCAGGAGAGAGCCAGTGTGTTCTCTCTTTCACCAGGCCCTCCTGATCTCAGAGCTAGCAGGTCTACTAAGGGACAGAGCGGTAGAGCCTGTTCCCTAGCACCTCTGGAGCAAGGGCTTCTACTCAAGGTACTTCCTTTTCCCCAAAAGAACTGGTGGTCTCAGGCCCATCCTGGACCTCTGAGACCTGAACAAGTTCCTGGTGAGGGAGAAGTTCAAAATGCTCTTTATATCTTTATCTTTATCTTTATTCGTAACATTTGATTAACCGCCCAGGCCGAAGCGTCAGGGCGGTGTACAGTATAATCATAGGCTACCGAAAACAAAGTCAGAAAGGAACGCCAAAGTAGATAGGAGAGATAGGGATAGAATAAAGGCAGCATAAGCAAAGAGCCCAGTAGGGCAGCGGCATAGAGAGGGGGGGGGGGGGCAGAAAGGAAGGAAACGGGGAAGGGCCTGTCAGGGGAGTAATCATGGAGGGAGAGCACGACCAGGGGACAGGACACCGTTAGCTGGAGGAGGAAGGTCGAAGGCTTGACAGAAAAGGTGTGTCTTAAGAAGGGTCTTGAAGCGGGGGTAGGAGAGTTCTAAGCGCAGGGACAACGGGAGTGAATTCCAAAGGGCGGGGCTCAGGAAAAAGAAAGCAGAGTGACGGGTTAATTCTAGGTGAGCCTGGGAAGGGGAGGGGAGGAAAAGGCGGTTACCGAAAGCAGAGCGAAGAAGACGGGGAGAGGGCTGGAGATGGATAGCATCTGATAAGTATCGAGGAATGCTAGAGTGGAGGGCCTTGTGTGTTAGAATGAGGACTTTAAAGATAAAACGAAATTTAATTGGAAGCCAGTGCAGGGCAAGAAGACAGGGGGACACATGTGAGCGTGCTGGGGAACCGGTGATTAGGCGAGCAGCGGCATTCTGAACGACCTGAAGGCGGCGGAGTTGGGAGGCGGGGAGACCTGCATATATGATGTTACAATAATCTAACCGGGTTATTACTAGGGACAGAACAAGGGTGACAACAGAAGAAGAGGGGAGTGAGGATTGAACAGCCCGGATCCTACGAAGGTGAAAGAATGAGGTACGGACAACAGCTGAGATATGATGGTGAAAGGAGAGGGACGAGTCCAAGGTGACCCCTAAGTACCGCAGGGTTGACACCAGAGGGATGGGGCAGGAAGACATAACCGGTGACAGGCTAGGAGAAGGGAGTCCGAAGGAGAACCAGATTGCATAGGATTTAGCAGGGTTGGCGTGAAGAAAATTAGAGGCGAACCATGATGAAACGGTGGAGAGGCAGTGATTAAGTGGGACAAGATCGGGGGTGGAAGAGGAGGTGTGGTGAACCAGCAAAATATCGTCGGCGTAGATGTAAAATGAAATACCAGATTGTTGAATTAAAAGAGCGAGCGGAGCGAGAAAGACATTAAAAAGAAGGGGGGCAAGAATAGAGCCTTGAGGGACGCCACAGATGGAGGGGGATGGAGAGGAGGTGGAAGTGGATGAATGAACAGAGAAGGAACGGGCAGACAGAAAGGAACGAAACCATTGCAGGACAGTCCCAGCGATACCATAGTCAGACAAACGGGCCAAAAGAGTAAAATGATCGACCATGTCAAAAGCGGATGAAAGGTCCAGTGACACCACCACAGAGAAATCACCGCGGTCATGTGCACAGTGTAGTTCGGACAGGAGAGCTGTGAGGATAGTCTCGGTGCTGTGGCCTGTGCGAAAACCGGATTGACGGGGGTGAAGGGCAGAAGTGGAGTCTAGGTGGGAGGCAAGTTGGGAAAACACCACTTTCTCGAGAACCTTTGAAAGAAAAGGGAGGTTAGTGACTGGTCTCCAGTTTGCAGGAGTGGCAGGGTCGAGGGTAGGCTTCTTCAGGATGGGACGGACGATAGCGTGTTTCCAACTGGAAGGGAAGAGACCAGAGGAGAGGCTAGTGTTGAGGATGGAAAGCATGTAAGGCATGAGAGCGAGGGCCGGGTTCAACAGCCAAGCTGAGGGTAGGGGGTCAAGAGGGCAAGTGGTCTGGTGGGCGGAGGAAACAAGTTTAAGGACCTCCGGTGCAGAGACGGGGGAAAAAGCACACCAGGTGTGAGGGAGGGCGAGGGAAGGGGGCGGGGAGTTGAGAGGAAGAAAAGCAGATGGAGAGACAGGGGGAGGGGAAAGAGGGGGGGGGGCAGGCAGGGAAGGAGGAGCGAAGGGAGAGAACCTTATTAGTGAAGAACGAGGCAAGAGTAGATGGGCTAGGGGCAGAAGGGGGGGAATGAGGGGGGAGAGAGGAGGTAGAAGAAAGGGACTTGAGGATGAGGAAAAGACGTCGAGAGGAGTTGGAGGAGGTGGAAATGAGTTGAGGTGGAATCTTCCTTGGGACACTGCTGCCCTACCTCCACCAAGGAGACTAGCTTTGTTCCTTGGACCTAAAGGATGCCTACACACACATCCTGGTCCACTCATCTCACTGGCAATACCTGAGATTCATGGTAGGGGGAGGCCATTACCAATACAGGGTACTTCCCTTCGGCTTGGCCTCTTCGCCAAGAGTGTTCACAAAGTATTTAGCAGTGGTAGCTGCCCATTTGTGCCTACAAGGGGTGTTTGTCTTCCCCTACTTGGATGACTGGCTTACCAAGGGCAGCACAGCCACAGAGGCCAGTCAGGGCACAGAATGTACCATCCTCCTCCTGCAGCACCTGGGGTTCATCATCAACTACCCCAAATCATATCTCTCTCCGGTGCAGGACCTAGAGTTCATCGATGCTCAGCTGGATATGCTGCGGGCCACAGCCCTCGTTCCTCAGGACAGAGCAGAATGCCTAAAACAGCTGACAGGGGAGGTCCATCACTGCACAACGGTGCCGGCTCGCCTTTTCCTCCACCTGCTGGCACACATGGCCTCCACGGTCCATGTCACATCCCTAGCCCGCCCGCACATGCGGAAAGCCCAGTGGTGCCTGCATTCTCAGTGGACACAGTCCACGGGCCGACTCTGGGATAGGGTCAGTCTCCTGTCAACTGGCAAAATCCCTTGACTGGTGGCAGAACCAGGGCCTCCTTCGGGCAGGGATGCCCTTCCAGGCACCCTCTCCACAGTGTACTCTGACTACGAATGCCTCTCTCCAGAGTTGGGGAGTTCACTGTGGAGTTCACCACACTCAGGACTGCTGGTTCAGGAAGGAGTCTGTACTACAGTTCAACCTCCTGGAACTCCAGGCGGTATTCCTCACCCTATGCGCATTCCGCACCCTCTTGCGGAACAGACCTGTGCTGGTCCAGATGGACAACCAGGTTGCAGTGTTCTATATAAACAAGCAGGGGGCACGGATTCGTACTCCCTCTGCCAGGAGACTGTAGCTTTCCTCGGCTTTGCGGTGTGCAACAGCATGCTCCTGCGAGCGGTCTACCTCCCAGGCCAGGACAACTACCTGGCAGACAGACTCAGCAGAGTCCTCTGCCCTCACCAGTGGTGTCTCAACCCTGCAGTGGCAAAAAAGCTCTTCCTCCTTTGGGGCTGGCCCAAGATGGACCTCTTCACCTCTCCAGACAACGCACAGCTGGCTCGCTTCTGCTTCAGGCAGCTGCACCCACAGAGGGTGGCCAAAATACTCGAGTCACTCACTCTATGAAAACAGTGAACTGTTCTGCTTCTTGAAAAACTTCAATGTTTGTCACTGCAATGTTCTCAAACAAAATGACACAAAATACTATGAGGAAGGTCTCAGTATCCACAGGCTTATGACAGACAAGATACAAGATCGCTATCGTAATACACAGGCCCCATAACATCAATGACCTTCCCCGTAGAACCAGAATAGCCACCAAAGCAAAATTACTTAACTTTGGAAAAATTCCTTTGATCGATGGCCACCTTGCTCCCTGACGCTTCAGTCCAGAGCTCACAAGCGTTTCGCGATTACCCTCGCTTCATCAGGGGAAATGCCAACTAAACATCAAGAGCAAATAACAAACATCGAATCAACAACACATTAAAAATTATCTAACATGAGCATAGAACCATCTCCAACCCATTACTCACCAAGGACCCACATTGGCAAAAACTAACACAAAGCAGCCATCTTTCCAGCTTCTCCAACACAGCCGAGCAAAAAACGCCGCACATGCTCACACACTACAAACTCCCTCACTTCTAAATACATCCCTAATCATGACGCACGGACCTCCCCCGCAAAGAGACTCCTCCCCCAAATTAAATACACACCCCCCCAGTCTATCTGTAAATTCAGACCATCAGGGGCCACTGTACATACCCTAAAAATCCACCTTTGTTTGCAAACCAACAACGATTGTTAGCTCTGGACTGAAGCGTCGGGGAGCAGGGTGTCCATAGATCAAAGGAATTTTTCCAAAGTTAAGTAATTTTGCTTTGGTGGCTATTCTGGTTCT
Source organism: Ichthyophis bannanicus (assembly GCA_033557465.1). Classification (NCBI taxonomy): domain Eukaryota; kingdom Metazoa; phylum Chordata; class Amphibia; order Gymnophiona; family Ichthyophiidae; genus Ichthyophis; species Ichthyophis bannanicus. The sequence continues at coordinate 443,933,611 of CM066035.1, read as the reverse complement.
CCGGGGAAGGTCACTGATGTTATGGGGCCTGTGTATTATGGTAGCAATCTTGTATCATGTCTGTCATAAGCCCTTGGATACTGAGACCTTCTTCGTAGTATTTTGTGTCATTTTGTTTGAGAACATTGCAGTGACAAACATTGAAGTTTTTCAAGAAGCAGTTCAGTTCACTGTTTTCATAGAGTGAGTGACTCGAGTATTTTGGATTTCTACACTCTGAAAAACGACAATATATTTTTTGGATTGCCCACAGAGGGTAGCAGCAGACGCGTTCCTGATCTCATGGTCTGAGGGACTGCTGTATGCATTCCCACTGATTCCCCTGGTCGCCAAGACTCTGTTCAAAATTCAGAACAAAAGGGCATCAGTGATACTGATCTCCCCCAGGTGGCCCAGGCACTCTGGCTCCCACTACTGCTCTTGCTGGCAGTGACACTCCCAATACCCCTGGGCCAAGCCCCAGACCTTCTGATGCAGGAGGAGGGCTCCCTTCTACACCCCAGTGTGGGGTCATTGACTCTAACGGCCTGGTTGCTCAGAGGGTTCCTTGGCCCCATTCAGCCTACCACAAGAGGTTGAGGAAATCCTGCTAGCCTCCAGAAAGCCCTCCATGAGGAGGACTTATGCCTTTAAATGGCACAGGTTTGCTCTGTGGTGCGCGGATAGGAAGGAGAACCTGTTCTCCTGTCATGTCCAGCTGGTACTTCAGTACCTAGTGCATCTGACGCGCACAGGGCTGAGATCTAACTCAGTCTGAGTGCATCTGGGCGCCATAGTGGCTCACTACCACCTAGTGGGGGGATAGCCCTTATCTATCCAGCCCCTGGTTTCCCCATTTCCTACAGGGCCTTCTGCTTTCCAAGCCCTCTGTCTGCCCTCTGGCAGCAGAATGGGACATCAACGTGGAGCTCTCCCAGCTCACTAGGCCACCGTTCGAGCCACTGGCCACCTGCCACCTCAGATACCTTTCCTGGAAGGTGGCCTTCCTGGTGGCCCTGATGTCAGCTCGCAGAGTCAGCTCGCTTCAAGCACTGGTGGTGGACCCCCATACACCATGTACTTCAAAAACAAGGCAGTGCTCTGCACTCACCCTAAGTTCCTCCCGAAGGTGGTATCCCCATTTAACCTCAACCAGGATGTAGTGCTCCCCACATAAGAACATAAGATATGCCATACTGGGTCAGACCAAGGTCCATCAAGCCCAGTATCCTGTTTCCAACAGTGGCCAATCTAGGTCATACGTACCTAGCAGTTTCCCCAAAAGACACAGGTTCCACAATGCTTGTATTGGGTCAAACATTGATATCCTGGGTCCCTTATTAATAATGGTTTATGGACCTTTCCTCCAGGAACTTGTTCAAACCTTTTTTAAACCCAGCTACACTAACAGCCTTTACTACATCCTCCGGTAACAAATTCCAGAGTTTGATTACACGTTGAGTGAAAAAATATTTCCTTTTATTAGTCTTAAATAGTTTACCCTGTAGCTTCATTGCATGTCCCCTAGTCTTTCTATATTCTGATAGTGTAAACAATCGATCTACGTTTACCCATTGCACTCCATTCATTAATTTATAGAACTCTATCATATCTCCCCTCAGCCGTCTCTTTTCCAGGTTGAAGAGCCCTAATCTTTGTAGCCTCTCTTCATAGTAGTAGCCTTCCATCCCCTTTACCATTTTGGTGGCTCTTCTCTGTACCTTTTCTAGTAACGCTATATCCTTTTTAAGATACGGCAACCAGAATTGCACACAATATTCAAGGTGCGGTCGTACCATGGAACGATACAGAGGCATTATAATATCTTTTGTTTTGTTCTCCATCCCTTTCCTTATGATACCTAGCATTCTATTTGCTTTCTTGGCCGCCACTGCACACTGGGCGGAAGGTTTTTAACATATTATCCACGATGACTCCTAAATCTTTTTCCTGGGTGGTGGTTCCCAGTGTGGAACCTTGCATTGTGTAACCATATTGTGGGTTGTTCTTTCCTAGGTGCATAACTTTGCACTTGTCCACATTAAATTTCATCTGTCATTTGGATGCCCAGTCTTCCAATTTATCCAGATCCTCCTGCAGTTTTCCACAGTCCTCTTGGGTTTTAACAACTTTAAACAATTTTGTGTCATCTGTAAATTTGATAACCTCACTAGTTATTCCCTTTTCCAAGTCACTTATGAATATGTCAAAAAGTAGTGGACCCAGTACAGATCCCTGCGGTACTCCACTATTCACCTTTTTCCATTGGGAAAATTGGCCATTTGGCCCTACCCTCTCCTTTCTATCTTTTAACCAGTTCCCGATCCACAATAGTACACTGCCTCCTATCCCATGACTTTTTAGTTTTGCCAAAAGTATCTGATGAGGGACCTTGTCAAAGGCTTTCTGAAAGTCAAGATACACTATATCAACTGACTCACCTTTGTCTACCTGTTTATTCAGACCTTCAAAAAAACATATCAGATTAGTAAGACAAGATCTTCCTTGTCTAAAGCCATGTTGGCTGTCTCCCATTAGGCCATGACTATCTACATGCTGTGTAATTTTGTTCTTTATGATGGTTTCTACCATTTTCCCCGGTACTGACGTCAGGCTCACCGGTCTGTAATTTCCCGGATCACCCCTGGAACCCTTTTTAAAAATTGGCATTACATTGGCAATCCTCCAATCTTCGGGTATTACAGATGATTTTAATGAAAGTTCACAGATTACTAATAGCAGGTCTGCAATCTCATATTTCAGTTCTTTCAACACTCTTGGATATATACCAACCGGTCCAGGTGATTAGCTACTATTCAGTTTATCAAATAGTTGTAATACATCTTCCCGGTGTAGCGATATTTCTCTCAATTCCTCTGCAGTATCACCTTTAAATACCACTTCAGTCTTGGGTAACATCCCTACATCTTCTTCAGTAAAGACCAAAGCAAAGAATTCATTCAGTCTCTCCGCTATAGCCTTGTCTCCTCTTACTGCCCCTTTTACCCCTCTATCATGTAATGATCCAATTAACTCTCTCACAGGTCTTTTGCTACGAATGTACTTGAAAAAGTCTTTATTTTGTGTTCTTGCTTCCGTAGCAAGTTCCTTCTCAAATTCTCCCTTTGCCTGCCTTATCAATGCTTATCAATCGATCTATGTTTACCCGTTCCTCTCCATTTGTTAATTTATAGACTTCTATCATATCTCCCCTCAGCCATCTCTTTTCCAGGTTAAAGAGCCCTAACCTTTTTAGCCTTTCTTCATAGGGGTATCCTTCCATCCCCTTTACCATTTTGGTGACTCTTCTCTGAACCTTTTCTAATAACGCTATATCCTTTTTAAGATACGGCGACCAGAATTGCACACAATATTCAAGGTGCGGTCTCACCATGGAACGATATAGAGGCATTATAATATCCTTTGTTTTATTTTCCATTCCTTTCCTTATCATACCTAGCATTCTATTTGCTCTCTTGGCCGCCGCTGCACACTGGGCCGAGGGTTTTAACATGTTATCCACAATGATGCCTAAATCTTTTAATTGAGTGGTGGTTCCTAATGTGGAACCTTGCATTGTGTAACCATAGTTTGGGTTGTTCTTCCCTAGGTGCATAACTTTGCACTTGTCCACATTAAATTTCATCTGCCATTTTGATGCCCAGTCTTCCAATTTATCAAGATCCTCTTGCAATTTTCCACAATCTTCTTGGGTTTTAACAACTTTAAATAGTTTTGTGTCATCTGCAAATTTGATAACCTCACTCGTTATTCCCTTTTCCATGTAATTTATGAATATGTGAAAAAGCAGCGGATACAGCACAGATCCCTGGGGTACACCACTATTCACCTTGGGAAAATTGGCCATTTAGCTCTACCCTTTGCTTCCTATCTTTTAACCAGTTCCTGATCCACAATAGTACACTGCCTCCTATCCCATGACTCTTTAGTTTTGCCAAAAGTCTCTGATGAGGGACCTTGTCAAAGGCTTTTTGAAAGTCCAAATACACTATATCAACCTACTCAGCTTTGTCTACCTGTTTATTCACACCTTCAAAAAAAAAACATAACAGATTAGTAAGACAAGATCTTCCTTGTCTAAAGCCAAGTTGGCTGTCTCCCATTAAGCCATAACTCTACATGTTCAGCAATTTTGTTCTTTATGATGGTTTCTACAATTTTTCCCAGTACTGACGTCAGGCTCACCGGTCTGTAGTTTCCCCGATCACCCCTGGAACCCTTTTTAAAAATTGGTGTTACTTTCCCAATCCTCCAATCTTCAGGTATTACAGATGATTTTAATGATAGTTCACAGATTACTAATAACAGGTCTACAATCTCATATTTCAGTTCTTTCAACACCCTTGGATGTATATCATCCGGCCCAGGTGATTTGCTATTCTTCAGTTTATCTAATAGTTGTAATACATCTTTCTGATGTATCGACATTTCCTTCAATTCTTCTGCACCTTTAAATACCACTTCAGTCATGGGTAACATCCCTACATCTTCCTCAGTAAAGACCGAAGCAAAGAATTCATTTAGTCTCTCCGCTATTGCCTTGTCGCCTCTTAGTGCCCCTTTAACCCCTCTATCATCTAATGAACCAACTGACTAACAGAATTTTTGCTACGAATGTACTTGAAAAAGTCCTTATTGCACGTTTTTGCTTCCGCAGCAAGCTTCTTCTCAAATTCTCCCTTTGCCTGCCGTATCAATGCCTTGCATTTAACTTGCCAGTGCTTGTGCTGTTTCCAGGTTTCGTCATTTGGCTCTTTTTTCCATTTCCTGAAAGATGCTTTTTTGGCAACAACAGCCTCTCTGACCTCACCTTTAAACCACCTTCTACCCGCGGCCTCAAGCTGGCAGGGAGGAGCTCATACTCCACACATAGGACTGTAAATAGGCCCTGTCCTTCTATCTGCAGCGGACCCAGGGCCACCACAAAGCACCTCAACTTTTTGTGTCTTATGACCACAGCAGACTGAGGCTCCCTGTGACCTCCCTCTTGGGTGGCAGACTGCATGCTCTCACCTATAAGCGGGCAGGCCTCTCCCTGGAGCACCAGATCACAGCGCATTGTGTGAGGACAATAGCCACGTCAGTGGCCCACCTACATTCTGTGCTGGTGACAGAAATTTGCAGAGCCGCCACTTGGTTATTCATTCACACATTCACAGCACACTATTGCCTGGAAAGTGAATCCTGTAGGGACATTGCCTTTGGTCAGGTAGTGCTGTGTAATATTCTTGGAGTGTAGGCAACTCCTGCCCTCCGACCCTCTGTGTTCAGGCTACTGGAGTGATAGTGTTGCTGGAGTCTCTGAACGGGGACTCACCTTCTGCAACTCATGGCCACCTGACCGGTCGCCATTGATACTGCCATGATTCGGTCCTCAAATAATTAGAAAAAGGTCCCACTCAATAATAATTACAACATAGACCCCCGTAGATATGCAAATGGAAATGTCGGAGTTTCAAACAAAAGGGGGAAGAGACAATCACTTACCTTCTCGCTGTAGCATCTCCCTTTTAATTTTTAACAAAAAAATAATTCAGGAATTAAAAATATTTTTATCACTTAACTGAAATTTTGTACATCCAACTTTTATAGCGAAGCTTGTGCTGGAACGCTAGCCATCGCCAACAACATGCCACGTTTTGGGCCAATCTTGCTGGCCCTGCCTCAGGGTGAAAGGAAGATTAATCAAGACAAGCTGTCAAGCACAAATGCGGAAATCAAATCTGGGACCTTTTTCTAATTTTTGGTATTAGTTGGTCACTAGACCAATTCTGGACATTGTGAGGTGGTTCGGTCATCGGCAGCCTGGAGCTAGGGAGTCCCATATGTGAGGACTGACTTCCTGCTTGTTCCTGGAGAAAGCGTAGTTTCTTACTTCTAACAGGTGTTCTCCGGGAACAGCAGGAATCAGTCCTCACAACCCTCCCTTCTCCCCTGAGAGTTGCCTCTCTACATTGTTTTAGTTTTACTGCCATCTTAGCTATGTCATCTGACTGAGCAAGATGGCATCCTTGGGCAGGAAAGGGACTACGCATGCGTGGTAGCATTCCCAAAGGCTTTCTTTGAAAGCTAGGGAAATGCTCTGTGCGGGCTCCGTCGGCACCGGCATCACCCATATGTGAGGACTGATTCCTGCTGTTTCCGGAGAACACCTGTTACAAGTGAGTAACTATGCTTTCCACTGAGAGTGATCTAAGACAGACAGAGAGAGAGAGAGAAGGGTTTTCATATACTGTGTCTGAGAACCCAGAAGATTCTCTGTTTTCCTTCTGGCACTCCTTCAGAAAAACGTAGTTGGGAATGAAAAGCAGAATTCGCAGGCCTTCAAGGAATAAGCATCCTCTGGATGTCCAGATCGATCCTATCAGAGAGAACCAGGTGATCTGGTGTTATAAAGGAATTAGCTCCATACTCCTAATATGCATTAGAGATTATTTTATTTAGTCTGAGAGTGGATGTACTTGCTGGAGTTAGAGGGAGGACTGATACATTTGTAAAACTGCTACAGAATTGCTGTTTGGAAGAACATTCCAGCAGAGGCTCATCTGTAATTATTCAGCAGAAACCTTCCAGTTCTTTTGCTGGAGATCTGCACTATATTGACCAGGCCAAGAAAACCCAGGGACTGGGATGCCAGGAGTCAGCATTGTCTCGACAACACACACACAGACAATAATACAGGGTGAGTTCTAGAGGGGCGAATCTCTAAAGAGTACACTGCCAGAGAGTTGGAAGGAAAGGATTTCTTTGTGCAGTACATTTTTTTGACTGAAATCTATTGAGTGAATCTTGTATTTTGTTTTATTCTGAATGTAATACCTAGAAACGTTACTTTTGGTCAATAGAACATCACCCATTTAATTTTCAGTAAACTTGATTTTGGATCAGCAAGATTCTGGTGCAGACATTGGGATTTTTTCCTGTGTTGTTCTAGATCCTATTGTTTGGGCCCAGCAGCTATTGCTTCTGCTGGGGGCAATGTCTCCAAGTGGGTTAGTTTGCACCGACATTAATGAACCTCACTCTTAAGCCAAGGTATCTGATCTTAGTCTCTCATTGTACTACTTGCATCTTTCTGAAGACAGCTTCTTTCTGGAGTTGATAAGATCTAACATGTACCGGTAATTCAAGGTGTGCTTGAAAATTCCTTTTAATCAGATCTGTAGAACACATTACGGTGGGAAATATTTCTGTATCTTTCTGCCACATTTTCTTAGTTGATAACAGGCCTGATAGTAGGGGATAGGGGAACCCATGGATCTCTGAAGGGGCCCAGTCTGGGTTTTTTTATTTTTAATTATGAACAATGTTAGCATGTTGCAGGTTTTCCAATTATTGACCTTTTGGAACAACAGTCACGATATTCACAGTAACAAGACTGATGTGATCATTTACTTAATTTTGACATTTATTACTCTACTACATTTAAAAACAATTTTCAAACGATGCATGGGGCCCAGCGAGGTTGTCTGCCCTACGGCCCATGCTGGCTCTCAGCGCCCCTAGTCCCTGACTGAATTGCTTAGTACTTGAAGATCTTTCTCCACACAATTCGCAGAATCATCATTTGGCACTGACATCTCTATTATCAATGTGGTTCTTGTGTTTTTTCTCGTTCATCATGATGTCTGTGTGTTTTTGCATTGAGTTATTTCTTGGTTGGAATGGGAATATCCCAAGTGATCACAGCCTCTTCATTTTCTATAATTCTCTTAGGATCATGATCCTGATGCTTTTCTGGTACAACTGTGTTATAGTGTTTACAAAGTTTCCAGTGGATGAGACATGTCACCTTATTGTACCTTTCTTTCATCAGAACTTTGCAGCTATGAGATGAGTATCTGTTTCCATCTCTTTCTTACAGATTCTACAAATGCCAGGGGCTTCAGCAAGCTAGCCAGTAGTCTGCAGCACTTAAATGTACCCCTTCACTCTAGCTTTGGAGGACACGTACCTTTGAGCTACTTATGCAAATAAGGAAAAGCAGTTTTCTCCTTGTTGAATTGGGGGTTGCTTTATTGGACTTTTTAGGTGCTCTGGTGCTTTGTCTGTGAGCTTTTTTTTATCTGTGTGTAGCAGGGACCCAAAATGTTCCTCTGTTTTTAAAGTGAGGAAGTTTCTGGAGCCCCTATTCCTAGTTCTGGTTCTGTGCTGAGTAATAAAGTGATGTAATGGAAGTTTGTCTCACTGCTAGTGGGATGTTCCTATTCAGGGGCCAGTATACTAAGCTGTGCTATCTTTTGGCACAGGGATTTACCCCATATTTTTCTGCACTAATATTGCTCTCGATCTAGATATAATATTTAGCGTAGGAAAATCAGTGGTATGCAAACAGCTGAATTTAAAATTTCTCCCAATGTGAAATTACATTTTGGTGTGCTTTTTACTTTTTTCATACCATTGAATCTTTACTGCTGTTCAGTGCTAGAGTCCAGTGTGGGAGAAAATAGGTCATCTGAGGTGAAGTTCAGCACTTCAGTTCAGAGGACCCTTACCAGCAGGCCTCCCTGGTGACCCAGTTGACCCCGGAGCCTCCAACCCCACAAACATGTCCTTGGGGGGTTCAGCGAGCCTCATGAATTCACCTCTTAAGTATTGCTATGTTATAGCGTCTGCCCCTTCTCTCTGCCCAAGTAAGCTTTGCTTCTCCACACGAACATCCTAGGCATTTCTTTATATGACTTCTCCTCCCGTCCCCTCCCCCATATTTGCAAAGGATAAAGCAGCTTGGGAAACAGCACCATCTTTACTACACTTCGGAAGTGAAACATAACACATGGAACCTAAACAAAGAAGCAATACACCAAAGCTTTTTATACTGAGATCACCCGCTAACATAAGTAGCTTAATTCTGCTACTCTCAGACCAAACAGTGTAACACAGAAGAACCAATTGTACCCACGAGTGACTCTACAAAGTATATCAGAATTGTCATTCATATCATTCTGGTTTTAATTATATTTTTGGTTTGAAAGTTTAATGTTATATTTAAAAAAATGTTATTAAATGTAAACCACTTTGAAGTAAGATGAGGCGGTCTATAAAAACAAACAAATAAATAAGAAATAGCTGCAATAATATTCACATCTTGATTCAGCAGCGAGATAGGTCTGTAGGAGCCCAGTTGTGTCTCATCCCTTCCTGGTTTAGCTAAAACAACTATATGGGCATGATTCTGATTGTCCTCAAGACCACCCTTTCTTAATGCTTCACTAAGCAGAAAGATGAATGTAGTCACTATATCCTCTCCCATTATTTTTTAGTATTCAGGTCAAGGCCATCTGGGCCAGGAGCCTTTGTCAATTTCAGATTTTTTATTGTCCCTAGTACCTGTTAAAGGGGGCATTAAGATATTGTGCCCAATTCTCCCCTAATTTAGACATTATCAAATCCCTAAAAAACTCTTCACAGCTCTTGTTGTCTATGGGGCCTGAGTAAGAAGTCTACATTGGGGGGAGGGGGCGGAAGTGGCTGCTTATACAAGTCGGGAAGTGTGACACGGTGCTGGCGAGGTTAGGTTATCCTCGTTACCTCCATAAGTATTATCGTCTCCTGTCCACTGACAAACCTTTGAAATAGCTGAAATAGATTTCCAAATCACATCTCAGCACCATATACCATTGTATCCTCAGTTATATGTGCTCGGGCACCTGCTGAATCAAACATAAGTAATTAATTGCCAGCTTTGTGCTTGTGAGTGTTCAATGGTAGATGTGCACAGGGGCGGAGTTTGCGTGGAGTATGGGCGGAATTGCAGTCTACACGTGTATTTTATAAAATACATGCATATAAGCATAAAGTACATGCTGACATTTATATCTGCCCTCAAGCATGCATAATGTCTGAGCTTTCAATATAGGTACAATTTCAGCTCGATTTATAAAATAGGCTAAAAATAGGTGTCTTCCTGCTTTTTTTAAACTAGGCACCCTGATATAAAAGAACACCCTAAGTCAGTGATGGCTAACCTTTTTGAGCCCGAGTGCCCAAACTGCTGCACAAAACCAAAGAATTTCCTCAAAGTGCCAGCACGTCATTTGCATAAGTGGTCTTATTTGCATAAATATTTGCATAATGTTACCATACACTAACTTTTAGTAAACATGTCTCTTAATGAGTGTATGGATAAAGAAAGACTAAAAGATTTCTACATTACTATAATCCAGTGCCAACCGCCAGGCACATTAGGAACTACTACAAACGCTGCCCATTTAGAACCCATAGCAAACCCGCCGTATCCTGACAGCATTACCAGGACTCACAAAGCACCATACCCTACCTATCAAAAGGCAACACTGCAAATATTAAACCAATACATTTCAGAGAATACTGGGGAAAGAGAACAAGTGGCAACGTCAAATAGGAATTTCCTCTTGTACCAAACAAAGCGCAGATGTTAATGATGCACATTTCCCAGAGCTGACATATTCCAGTTAATAAATTCAAAATAAAGAGATATCTTTCTACCTTTTGTGCATTTTTTTTTCAGTTGCAATTGGTCCAGCCACCTTCTTCTGGTTTCTTCATGTTTTCTGCTAACTCTCCATCGTCTGCTGTCCATTTGTCCTTTCTTCTCTCTTCTAGTTTTTTTTCCATTCTCTCTCTCTCTCTACATCTGCTTTAACATACTAATCTTTCTCCTTTTGCTCTTTCCTCATTCCTATTTCATCCACACAAATTTTACCCCTCCATCCTCAATCCCCAATTACTCTCCCAATACCTGGCCAATTGTAGATTTTTCATCCCTCCTACACAAAATATTTTTCCCCTCTCCATTTTACTCTCCCAGCCCCATCCCATTCTAATCCTCCCCCAACATCAGCTCCCTTCTAGTTCCAGTCTCACCCAGCATCCATTCCCTTCTAGTCCCTGCATCAGCCCATTTCCAGTCCAAGTCCCTTCATCAGCTCATTTTCAATCCTAGCCCCCCCATCAGCCCATTTCTACTCATTTCCTAGCTCCACCATCAGCCCATGTCAAATCATAGCTCCCCTCCACTCAACCCAATTCCAGTCCAAGCCCCCCCATGAGCCTACTTCCAGTTCTAGCCCCTCCATGAGTCCATTTCAATTCAAGCCCCCACCACAGCCCATTTCCAATCTTAGCTCCCCCCAACAGCCCATTTCCAGTCCAAACCCAGCTGTTCCAATGAGGCAGCCATGAGGTAGCTATAGGTAGCCCTTCCCCCAAGCCATGCTGCGAACTGTAGATAGCCCTTCCCCCAAGCCATGCTGCAAGCCATGAGGCTCTGATCAGCCTGACCCTTCCCCCGCAAGCCATGAGGTAATCAGCCTACTAAGAGAGACATTGAGATTCCAGTAGGCACCCTTCCCCCACTCCAGGTCTGAGCACAGTATTTCCCTAGCCCTGAAACCAACAGACCAGAGCATACCGGTTTGGACAGGTCACCCAGGTACCTCCCCAGGGGCTGCTGATTGGTGGGCAGGAAATACCTGTGGCAAATGGGATTGTAGAATGAGTTTAAAACTGTACTGTATATAAGGCATTGTAGGCCGTCCCTCGGGGTTCAGACCCTTGTGGAGGTTGCTGGTATCTCTGTCTGATCCTGTGCACATTAAAGATCCTGTTTGCATTCCAGCCTGCCTGTGAGTTTTCCTTCTGTGGGTGAGTGATTGAATAAGAGCTTTTCACAGCGATTGCTGCAACATTTTGGTGCATTGGCCGGGAAATATTAAAAGAAAAGCCTCTCTCATCACACCCACGGTGGGAAGACTTCTGCTTTTGCAGCATCTGGGCCTCCACCAGTCAGGGACCAGCCCCTCCAGGTGATTAACGGTCCTTGGCGCCCCCGGGCCACTTTGTGCTCGGAAGGACACCTTGATTTGTCTGGACAGCTGGTCCCTGCGGTTGAATCCCCGATTGAAAAACCAGCTGGATAGACTGGCATCCAAACTTCCTGTCTGATCAGAGTTCTGGTGAGTACTGCTACCTTGTCTGGGGCTAGTTCTGTACTCTATCTGTGAGTCCTGGTAATTTCTGGGAACCTGTAGCAGCCTGATCAACTGCACGAGCAGTCCTAGTATGGGCCTTAGTGGCCCTGAAGCCATTGCTCGTCCTGTATCTGAATCTGAATACCGGTAAAATCTGAATATCTGAAACTGCAGTAATCTGAGATCCTTTAAAAGCGCTGCCGAAAGAAAAAATGTAACTAAATATAGCACTTGATAAGTTAAACATACCTGAGATAAAGAATAGATCGCTGCTTCTCTTCTTTCCTTTCTGCTTGTGGAGAGTTTTCTGAAGCGTGACTGCAAGGAGAGGGCTCTGATATGCTTCCGTTGTGTTCCGTTTCTAGTTTGTGTTAATTTCTGCTCCGATGTTGAATTCTGCCCTCCATGTGCTCCGGTGTGGTTTTACTGCCTTTCTCTGAACCCCCGATGTAATTTCTGTGCTCCGATGTAAGTTTCTGTTCCCCCCATGCTGCTACTGTGTTAATTTCTGCTCCGATGTTGAATTCTGCCCTCCATGTGCTCCGGTGTGGATTTACTGCCTTTCCCTGAACCCCCGATGTAATTTCTGTGCTCCGATGTAAATTTCTGTTCCCCCATGCTGCCGCTGTGTTAATTTCTGCTCCGATGTGAATTTCTCTCTCAGTTGTGCTCCGATGTTAATTCTGCCTCCCCCCCATGCTGTCCGATGTGAATCCATGCTCCCCATGTGAATTACTGCCTTCCCTTGGGCCTCCGCTGAGGTTTTGTGCCTCTCGGTGCTGTCCCGGTGCACAGCTGACCCCCGCTAAATTTTCCGGTGTTCCCTTGAGCCCCCGCTAAGGTTCCGGCCTTCCCTGGGCCCCCGCCGAATTTCTCTGCCTTCCCTGGGCCCCCGCCGAGTTTCTCTGCCTTCCCTGGGCCCCCGCCGAGTTTCTCTGCCTTCCCTGGGCCCCCGCCGAGTTTCTCTGCCTTCCCTGAGCCCCCGTTGGGTTTCCTGCCTTTAAAACCAAAAATAAATAAATAAAATGCTAACCTTTTGTTTTTTGGTTGATTAAAAGAGAGGTGATGCTTGGAAGTCCACCATTTCCCCTTTTTTTCCATCTGTGGAGAGCCGGTGTGGAGGAGCACGAGGAGGTAGCAGCCATCTTGTGGACACCACGTGCGTTTCTCTGCAGAGGTATTGGGCTGCCCTGGAGTGATCCTGGAGCTCCATCTAGTGGTCATTTAAAAACTAGCTGTATTTTTATCCTTATGGTTAAAGTGATCCTGGAGCTCCATCTAGTGGACATTAGAAAATAGCTAGCTATATTTCTCATACTGTACTGTATTTCTAATATCCTCATGGTGAAAGTTAAATCCTATGATACAGCTAGAGAGAGTGTCTGTGATGTATTTGTAACAAGCTGCTACTGAGGAAAGAGAGTGTATGAGTATTCGCTGCTGAGACGTCTCTGTTTTCTGTTTTCCCTCTTTCTTTTCCCTTTGTGGTCCTGTGTGTTTTGTGCAACCAAACTCTGCCTGTTACCAGGATTATATTGTATATTGTATTCCCAGAAGTGAGATTAGAAAATTTACACTGAACATTGTGATTTGTGAATTGTGATTAGAGCATGGGGTCCGGAGGCTAAATTATAGTGAAGGAGTATCCGGACCAGCTTCCCTATATAGATTCATGGCTGGCCCATATAGTTAATGTACTGTTATGTAAAAATTGCTAGTGGCTCTGTGTTTGTTAGTGGCTCTGTGTTTAGTTGTGACATTAGGGAAAGAAAGTTTTTGTCCAGACATTAGGTCTTTATATTTCAGGATTGATTTTGATACTCTATCAGTAAAAGGTGAAGTTATTGACGAGTCGCCCCTGTGTCCCCAAACAGTGAAAAACACCAGGTCTACTGATTGCAGGGAAGGGGACAGTTTGGAAAAGGGGGGGGTGGGGTTTGCTGTGTGTGGACTGTGGTACTGGTATATCAGTAAAGAAAGACAATTGCATTGTTTGATGCATATCCAATTTCATTGCTATGTTTCATGCATGATCAGTGGTCAGGGAACCAGGTGTTTTGGTCACACCTCTCAGCGGTGACTGGGGGATAGTTGGAACTGCTGAAATAGTTTGCATAGCTATAGAAAGATACTGGGAGGAGCTCCTTCTTCTAGCAGATGAATGGAGGCCCATTAGAGAGGACAAAAGAAAAAAAAATCATCTAGGAGTCTTTCTCCTAGAGGACAAAGAACCCCAATTCACCTAGCCACACCTAGCCTGCAAACAATCCTCTTGTCATCAATTTTAATTGTAGAGTTTGAGCTTCTAGAACCATGAGGTGCCTCCTTTGAGCATCCTCAAATGTCTGCTGGAAGCAAACAAAGGCTGGAGAAAAAAAAAATCCTTATAAGATCATGAAGAAATGAAGATTTTTTTTACTTGTCCTTTAAAGCCTGGATTTTCTCTGGTACATATATTTGGTTTTGACTGCACATACAAACTTAAGCAAGTAATACTTCTGCATGATATGCCATCTTTGGCAGTTTATTCTGCAGACAGTAAATGCTGTGCTGATGATTGCGTTCTTTCCTGCTTGATACATTAAACTGCCTTGATCAACTGTATTCATTTTTCTGATACTACAATGATATTGCATTCCAGATATCCACCAACGTTCTTATAAAGTATCAGTTTCATGCCTGTTTTGAACTATAAGATACAAGGTAATCACTTTGCCTTGTTAAGCTCTGTGCTGATGAATGATGAACAGGACAGTAACATCATAGGTGCTATTTAGAATAAATTCACCTGTCCTGCTGTATTTGAATTTTACATGTTGGTGTCCAGAGTTCAGGAGCACAATATATTATAGCACTGTGAGATACAAATCTTTTTAGTTTATACATTTGTACTTTGTTACCAAATATACTGGTAGGAGTACATTATGTAGAGGTCCAGTATACACAGCAATAAGATGAGTAAATATTAAATTTTGGAAAGGGGCTGATCTGAAATCGCTTGGTTCCCAAGTATATAAAGCAAATTTAGTGGAAAGATGGAACTGTGATTCCCAGAAATATGGAAATATTTGTAAAAATATTATTTACAAATATAATGATAACATTAACTCGAGTTGATTGGATAAAACTAAATCTTACTTGTCAGCAATGATCCAGGAGAGCTTTGAGAAAATGAATGAGAGAGAGGGGCAGAAGGTGAGACGACAGCCTAGGAAAAAGGCAATAAAACGTGCTACTCCAAGTGTGATGATCTGGGCCACTGGAATTCTGACTGCTCTAAGACTCCTCGAGGACCCACAAGGCCTGAGAAAACACGAACCTTGTACATTTATGCCTCTGAAGAGACATGAATAGGCAGGGGGGAATAGGCCAAGAAGAACCCGAGGAAGTATTGCCATGAGGCCTATTCACAAATGCCTTGCAGACCAAGAAGAACCAGAAGGAGTATCGCTATGAGGCCCAACCACCAATGCCTTGTACCCTCTTAGTCTCTCACCTCAAGAGGATCTCTTTTGACACCATAATTAATGGATAGCTTACATAAATCCTTGTGGACCACTGCATTTTCAAGATCAGTCCAAGTATTTTTTAAGTTTCCTACAGTACTCTCACTGGGAACCAGGTGTACAATAGACTCTAGTCATACATGAGAGATATGTGGCTGTCATGTTAGGAGCCATATTTCTTTCTATTGGAATTGATGTATCGTTTTATATTGAAGATTGTTTAGACAGTCGCTATTTAGAATGAGCACCCATGCCAATCTAGAACTGCACCAATTAAGTTAGTGGGAAATGGACACTGTTTACAACAATACTATGTCTCTAACAATTGTTTTAGCAGCCTTGCCAGATAAGGATACATTAGTATGGTATAGAAAAAAGAAAAAATTGAAGGACCTATGTATGTAGTTGGTGGAAAGTGTTGTGAGGGGTAAAGTGATATATTAAGAAGAAGGACTCTGATGGACAGTAAACTGATGAAGGTAATTAATGATGTGGAAGGACTCTGATGGACAGTAAACTGGTGAAGGCAATTTAATGATGTGAAGTGATGTATCTGGCTAATGAATATAAAAAATGATGAGCATTTTATTCAACTATGCCATCTCCAGTATCTTCAATTTAGGAAGTCATCTAGGCCCCACCACAATACTCAAAGATTGTAAGTAGGCACCTGGAGACAGGCTGGGTGCACCTTGCATCCTGATGAGCTTTGGAAAAACCCCGCACTGACCATGTGGTACTTCCAGATGTTTTTTTGCCTTACTTTTCCTCTGTGTGTCCTGGCCAGGCATGCAGAGGCAAAGGGGGATAAATTGATGACAAATTCTCACAGGCAAAAAAAAAAAAAAATTGGTGTGATTCTAAAACTTGTCAGAATTACAGAACACGCGCGTGCACTTGTCTGATCTGTAAACATGTGGAGATCAGTCAAGGGCATAATGGAATATTTCCTACCAGCAAAGGAACCTCCAGTGATAATGGATCCAGGAGTGGAAGCAGGATCTGCTGACTCCCCAGTGGCGAGACCCGTATACTGTTCTGCGGACCACCCCCACGGCTGTCAAGGTGGCTGAAGTTGCTCCGAGGATCCATCACTCTCGTGTCAAGGCCGCTGCACCAGAAATTGTTCCAGCCTGGACTTCTGTCACAGTTCCAAACCAGCCCCTACGCTTTGACACTTCTGCCCAGTACGGGGTTCTAACAGACTGCCGACGAACTCTGGACCACCGGAGAGACTGATTTACAGACACCTTTCCTGG
The DNA here is from genome assembly GCA_033557465.1 of Ichthyophis bannanicus. NCBI lineage: Eukaryota > Metazoa > Chordata > Amphibia > Gymnophiona > Ichthyophiidae > Ichthyophis > Ichthyophis bannanicus. Next base: position 443,916,895 of record CM066035.1, on the reverse strand, counting down.
AACCGGGATCAGACTGAGAAAAGGTGCCTTAGCTGATATAGACTTGCTTTCAAACAAGTGCAGAGACTACTAACACAGCAGTATTACTTGCCCAAACTGCTCTGAACATGCAGACCTTTGTATACGTAACTCTCTACCTTAACTTGTCCCATTGCTGTACCGTACATTTTAACCAGGTGCCTTTTTCCTTACAGGTTGTTTCCACCCTTGGCACCCTGGTAGAACGCAAGGCGGCTGCCACGGTCATGGCCCTGACCCAATATACTCCTCTGCGGCTTGCCTCCAGTAATAAAGCCCTCAACCGCCTCTAGCGGTTGAGGTCTTACTTAAAAAGGGGGGAATGAGGCAGCCATGAGGTAGCTATAGGTAGCCCTTCCCCCAAGCCATGCTGCGAACTGTAGATAGCCCTTCCCCCAAGCCATGCTGCAAGCCATGAGGCTCTGATCAGCCTGACCCTTCCCCCGCAAGCCATGAGGTAATCAGCCTACTAAGAGAGACATTGAGATTCCAGTAGGCACCCTTCCCCCACTCCAGGTCTGAGCACAGTATTTCCCTAGCCCTGAAACCAACAGACCAGAGCATACCGGTTTGGACAGGTCACCCAGGTACCTCCCCAGGGGCTGCTGATTGGTGGGCAGGAAATACCTGTGGCAAATGGGATTGTAGAATGAGTTTAAAACTGTACTGTATATAAGGCATTGTAGGCCGTCCCTCGGGGTTCAGACCCTTGTGGAGGTTGCTGGTATCTCTGTCTGATCCTGTGCACATTAAAGATCCTGTTTGCATTCCAGCCTGCCTGTGAGTTTTCCTTCTGTGGGTGAGTGATTGAATAAGAGCTTTTCACAGCGATTGCTGCAACACCATCAGCCCATTTTCAGTCCTAGCTCCCTTCCCTCACAGCCCATTTCCATTCCAAGCCCCCTCCCCATCAGCTATTTGCAGTTCAAGCCTCCCCTTCCACTCAGCCCATTTCCAGTCCTAGCAACACCCCAACCCATTACCAGTCCTAGCCCCCCGTCAATCAACTTCCAGTCCTAACCCCCATCACCCCATTTTCAGTTTAAGCCCCCCCCTATAACCCTTTACCAGTCCTAACCCCCCATCAGCCCATTTCCAGTCAGCCCCCCATAGCCCATTGCCAGTCCTAAACCCCCCCCATCAGCCCACAGCCCATTACCAGTCCTAACCACATCAGCCCACCTCAAGTCCTAACCCCTCCCCATCAGCCCATTTCCTGTCCTAGCCCCCCCCATAACCCATTATCAGTCCTACACCCCCATCAGCCCACTACCAGTCTTAACCCCCCCCCATAGCCCATTACCAGTCCTAACCCCCCCATCACCCCATTTCCAGACAGCCCTCATCAGCTCATAGCCCATTGCCAGCCCTCATCAGCCCACAGCCCATTGCTAGTCTTAACTCCCCCCCATAGCCCATTGCGTGTTAACCCCCCTCCCCAGCCCACTGCCAGTCTTAACCCCCCCTCCCTAGCCCATTGCCAGTCTCAAACCCCCTCCCTCCCTCCCTCCCTAGCCCATTGCCAGTCTCAACCCCCCTCCCCCCCTCCCTAGCACATTTCAAGTCTCAACCCAGCTCCCTCCCTGACTAGCCCATTGCCAGTCTTAACCTCCATCCCTCCCTCCCTAGCCCATTTCCAGTCTCAACCACCCTCCCTCCCTAGCCCATTGCCAGTCTCAACCCCCTCCCTCCCTCCCTCCCTAGCCCATTGCCAGTCCGAACCTCCCTCCCTAGCCCATTGCCAGTCTTAACCCCCCTCCCTCGGCTCATGGCAATAAAAAAAAAAAAAGCTGCCCGCTGCCGCCGCGGCGGCATGGAGTGGCCCGCGGGGCTCCCTCTGCCCGGCGGGACTCTCCCGGCGCTGCTCAGCCCCTCTCTGCCGGCTTGCAGAGACGCGAAGGGAGAGAGAGTCTCCCTCGCGTCTCTCTTAAGCCCGCAGGGGCAGATGGGAAATTTCCCATCTGCCCCTGCGGGCTTAAGAGAGACGCGAGGGAGACTCTCCCTTCGCGTCTCTGCAAGCCGGCAGAGAGGGGCTGAGCAGCGCCGGGAGAGTCCCGCCGGGCAGAGGGAGCCCCGCGGGACACTCCATGCCGCCGCGGCGGCAGCGGGCGGCTTTTTTTTTTTTTTTAATGTGCGACCTTCCCGCGTGCCAGCTGCAAGGCCTTCGCGTGCCACAGCTGGCACGCGTGCCATAGGTTCGCCATCGCTGCCCTAAGTGATCAAAATCAATAACAAATAATAAACATGCAGAGGATAAAAATAATACAAAGTAAAGTTTCTTTTGTTCTGCTCTCGGACAGAGAAAACCTTTGTCCAATTTTTACTGGGATTCTACCCCTAAACTGAGTATTCTCCAACTTCTCTCCATTTATCTCTTTCTCTTTCAAGGCTGGTCACAGATGTGACTGCAGTATCACTTTCCTTAGAAACCTGGGTCCTTCTGGATTCAGCTCCTGGCAAATGTCTTGAATTTCTGAAGACTAGACTCAGATGGGTGGCAGGTATTCATACCATTCAGTCTTCCCTCCAGTAGAGGGCCCCCTCCCACCCATTTCCTCACTGGTAAGGAATGCCCTTCCAATTTCTAGAAAAAATGAGCGGCATAAAAGAGATCACCTACACAATAATTAGTAGAACCACTAGAGGCCTTCACCTCTGGTAGAACATTAGGAGCCTCTGTATCTATATTTACAATATTTAAAGGTACATTTGAATTTCTTTTTTAACCCAGGCACCCTTGCTTTGATTCATCTATGTACTTCTGCTTAAGAGAGCATTCTCTGAAGAAGTGCTGCCTTTGGTGATCTCCTTAGGCCAATGAAGGAGTACAGTAACCATTACCCTCCAGACCAAATCTCCAAATGCAGCCACCTTGGAATCCAAAGGTCCAGGGGGCATTCATCTAGATTTTGTTTTAACTACTAACACATCCTGATATACCAGGATTCAACTTAAAAAAATAATTTAATTTATGTCAATTTTCTTTTATTAGGCAGACTCCGTATCCAAATAACATTGCCACTGTATCATATTGTAGCAGCAATCGCTGTGAAAAGCTCTTATTCAATCACTCACCCACAGAAGGAAAACTCACAGGCAGGCTGGAATGCAAACAGGATCTTTAATGTGCACAGGATCAGACAGAGATACCAGCAACCTCCACAAGGGTCTGAACCCCCAGGGACGTCCTTCAATGCCTTAAATACAGTATAATTTCAAACTCATTCTGTAATCCCATTTGCCACAGGTATTTCTTGTCCACCAATCAGCAGCCCCTGGGGAAGGTACCTGGGTGACCTGTCCAAACCGGTGTGCTCTGGTCTTTTGGTTTCTGGGCTAGGGGATACTGTGCTCAGACCTGGAGTGGGGGAAGGGTGTTTAAAGAAATAGCAGGCTGATTGCCTCATGGCTTGCGGGGGAAGGGTCAGGCTGATCAGAGCCGGCTTGCAGCATGGCTTGGGGGAAGGGTTACCTGCAGCTAAACCTCATGACTGCCTCATTCCCCCCTTTTTAAGTAAGACCTCAACCGCTAGAGGCGGTAGAGGGCTGTATTACTGGAGGCATGCCGCAGAGGGGTGTATTGGGTCAGGGCCATAACAGTGGTAGCAGCCTTGCGTTCTACCAGGGTGTCGAGGGTGGTGGTAATGGAGCGGTGGAGGATGGGGATACAACATGGTATGAGGGCACATACTAAGAAAAGAAGGAAAACTCCTATAACTAGGGTTTTAAGGCCCCCCAACCAACCAAACAATTTGGAGAACCACCCCGTCCCCAGTCCCATGGACGGGTCTGAGATTTGTTTCGCCAAGTCACGTAGGTCTTGGATCGAGCGCTCAATGGACACACTTTCATCTGTGAGGTTAAAACAACACATTCCTTCGAATTCCTCACACCCATGGTTGAGGCGTAGCAGCAGGAAATCTATGGTCATTCTATTTTGTAGAATCGCTGTACGTAGGCTGGACAGCTCATAATTTATGGAAGCTAGTATGGTTGAGGTGCGGTAAATGGTCTTGTCTATGGAGCAAGCGAGTCGGCTTACCTCCAGGGAGTTGTGTAGGGCCAATCCAGGTGTCCCAAGGATTGACACTGACAGCCCAAGAGCTGTCTCATCACTGTAAGGCTCCACGTTTGAGTTACAGGTCGAGGGCATGGGGGCAGAGCGGGGATAACTGGGGGGCCGGACGAAGGCAGCAGTTGTAAGCCTAGCAAAAGTGCACGGACCACCAGTGGCATTTGCAGGGACGTAAGTGTACGTCATTTTGCCACATACTAAAAACCAGCCTAAGGGAAGATACATTTCTGAGTGTGAATAGGATACATTTGTAACAGAGCTGCATGATAACACAGTATTTGATACATTGTTTCCTCCCTTCTTGGCATTGACAAAAAAGAAACAATCACTAGCATTTAGAGTGGAAACTACCTGCAAGGAAAAAGGCACTTGGTTGAAAAGTGTAGAAGTCGGTCGGGTAACCCCAATATGGTAGAAATATATTCCAGGTTGTTTACAGTTTAAATTAGCAAGCATAGTGAAGTTCTGCATCTCACACAAACTAGACGGTACAGCAATAAGAGAGGTTTGTAGAGAGTTCCGTATACAAAAGTTTGTCATGTTCAGAGCAGTTTGGGCGAGTAATACTGCTGTGTTAGTAGTCTCTGCACTTGTTGGAAAACGGGCCCATGTCAGGGAAACGAGTAAGGCTAGGGCACCGCTTCTCATTCTGCTCCTGGTTCTGGAAAAGGGGGTCTAGTAGATCAGTCTCTCCGGGGGTCTCGTTGGCAGTCTGTTAGAGCCCTTTACTGGGCAGAAAGGTCCCTCTTCAGTTTCAAACGCAGGGGTTGATCTGGAATCGGGACTGCGGTCCAGGCTGGAACAACTTCTGGTGCAGCGGCCTTGACACGAGAGTGATGGATCCACGGAGCGACTTCAGCCACTTTAACAGCCTTGGGGGTGGTCAACAGAACAGTGTACGGGCCTCGCCACTGGGGGGTCAATGGGTCTTTCTTCCACTCCTTGACCCACACCTGGGAACCAGGCTGGTGCGTATGGAGCGCTTCAGTCAGGTTGATGGGGAGTCGCTCCTGGATCCACCGGTGCAATTTCTGCAATACAGAACTGAGAGCCGACAGTTCCTGCCGGGTTATTTCTGAACCTATCTGCACTAAATCTCCATGGACGCCCTGTATGAGGGGTGCAGGGCGTCCATACACAGCTTCAAAGGGGGAAACACCGATACCCTTTCGTGGGGCTGACCGTATGCGGAGCAGAGCTATAGGGAGCAATTGGGGCCACTTCAGTGAGGTTTCCTGACACAATTTTGCTAACTGGCTCTTTATGGTGCGATTCATGCGTTCTACTACTTTCCCTGAGCTCTGCGGGCGGTAAGCTGTGTGTAGCTTCCAATCGATCTGTAAGGCTTTTACTACCTGCTGTATCACTTGGGCCACAAATGCAGGTCCATTATCAGATCCCACTACTACTGGAAGCCCAAATCGGGGGATGATTTCATGCAGCAACACCTTAGTCACTTCTCTGGCTTTTTCTGTGCGGACTGGGAAGGCCTCCACCCACCCCGTGAAAGTACAGACCAATACCAGCAGATACCGGTACCCATTTGCTCGAGGCATTTCTGAAAAGTCAACCTGGATGTTTCCCATAGGGGTGACCCCATAAGACTGGACCCCTGGGGGTTGGCTTGGGCCTTGACGGGCATTGTTTTTAGCACATGTGGTGCATTGTCTAGTAATTGCAGCTGTCAGCGAGGATAAGCGAGAAATGAAGAATATGGGCGGAGGGTAGTTTCCATTGCTGTCTTGCCCATATGAGTGGCCTGATGAAAGGATGATAGGAATGCTGGGGCAAGGCTGTCTGGGATGACTATCACTGGAGCTGTCCCTGTTCTAGGTAACCTTATCCAACCATCTGTGTGTAACACCCCACCCTCCTCCTGACAGAAAAAATCTAACTCTCGTGTAGTGTACCTCTTGGCCCATTGGCTTAGTGGGACTGGAAACAGGGGGGCTTGTAGATCCTGGGAGCTCTGCGGGAAAAACTGGGACAAGGATGTGGTTGCTACTCGCCGGGCTTCTGCATCAGCCCGTCTATTTCCCTTAGCTATTTCACCGTTCCCTTTCTGGTGGCCTCTGCAATGCATTACGGCTACTGTTTTCGGACGCCAGACTGCTTCTAACAGGGCCAATATCTGGGGGCCATTCTTTATCTCAGAGCCAGCTGCAGTAACTAACCCTCTTTCTTTGTACAGGGCCCCGTGGGCATGGAGAGTGGAAAAGGCATATCTGGAATCTGTGTATATATTTACACGACTGTTAGTCCCAAGGGTTAAGGCACGGGTAAGGGCAATGAGTTCCGCCTTCTGTGCGGAGGTTCCAGGGGGCAAAGGCTGTGCTTCAACTATTTCTTCCATTGTCACCACCGCATACCCCGCACACCTGCGGCCCTCCAGCATCAGACTGCTCCCATCTACGTAGTAGGTCTCATCCGGATTGCTTAACGGCACATCCGTCAGATCAGGGCGACTGGAGAAGACTGTTTCCATCACTTCTAGGCAGTCGTGATCAGGTGGCCCCGGGCCAACAGGCAGGAAAGTAGCAGGGTTCAAAGCTTGGCTGGTAGTTATCTGCACCCTGGGATTTCCCCATAACATGCTCTGGTATTTCAACATTCGGGAGCTGGTGAACCAGTAACTTCCTTTATGCTCTAGCAATGTTTGGACTGAATGTGGGACGGTGACTAGAAGGCCTTGGCCCATGGACAGTTTATCAGATTCTTCCACCAACAAGGCTGTTGCTGCTATTGCTCTCAGGCAAGGTGGCCATCCTTTGGCCACTGGATCCAGCAGTTTTGACAGGTAGGCGACTGGTCGTGGCCAAGACCCCAGTTGTTGGGTCAAGACTCCCAAAGCTGTTCCTGCTGCTTCGTGCACATAGAGGGTGAAAGGCTTGGTGACATCCGGAAGGCCTAGGGCTGGTGATGACAGTAATGCCCTTTTCAAATGTTCGAAGGCCTCCTGTTGGTCACGACTCCATTCAAGGGGGCTCTTCTCTGGGCCCTTTGTAGACTCATAGAGGGGCTTTGCGATCTTTGCGAAGTTGGGAATCCAGATACGACAGTACCCAGCTGCCCCGAGAAAAGCACGTACTTGCTTGCGGGTTGTTGGCACTGGGATCCGGCACACTGCTTCCTTCCTCTCGCTCCCCAACCGTCGGCTTCCTTTTGACAGATGGAATCCCAGATACTTCACTTCCGACCAACATAACTGAGCCTTTTTTCTGGAGACTCGGTATCCCGCATTGTACAGGAGTTGGAGAAGTTCTGTGGTTGCCAATACACATTCAGCCTCAGAATCAGCAGCGATTAGTAGGTCATCAACGTACTGCAGAAGTACTCGTCTGCCGGGCTCCCCTGGAGGGAAACTAGCGAGATCTTGGGCCAATGCTGTGCTGAAGATGGTAGGAGAGTTCTTGAATCCCTGTGGTAAACGAGTCCAGGTAACTTGGGACTTTCTGCCAGTAGCAGGGTCCTCTTTCTCGAAGGCAAACAGGTGCTGGCTTGCAGTAGCCAGGCGTATACAAAAGAAGGCATCTTTTAGATCCAGTACTGAGAAGTGAGAAGCAGTCGCTGGGATGAGGCCCAGCAGTGTATAAGGGTTTGGTACTACTGGATGCAGAGTCACAGTGGCCTCATTGACACGACGGAGGTCCTGAACAGGTCGATAGTCAGTGGTTCCAGGTTTTCGAACTGGCAGCAAAGGAGTGTTCCATGCCGATTGGCAGGGCCGCAGGATACCATGCTGTAGTAGCTGCACCAGATGATGATGGATTCCTTCTACAGCTGCCCGCGGCAGCGGGTATTGTCGCACATGCACCGGGGAGGCTCCCGGCTTCATTTCAACACATACGGGAGGGATGTTAATGGCCATTCCGGGGGGGTTTCCTTCTGCCCATACTCCAGGGGGCACTGATTCCCACGTAACCAGGGTAGCCACATCAGATTTGGGCCTGTTCTCATATAACCGCCATTCTTCTTCTCGGGGGACGGACAGTACCAAAACTGTTGGGCCCAGGCTGGGTATTTGGAGCTCAGCCTGGCCGTCAGACCCGAATGTGATTTGGGCCTGGAGTTTTGCCAGAACATCCCGACCCAGCAAGGGTATGGGACATTCAGGCATATACAGGAACTGGTGAGTGATGGTCCGTCCCCCCAACTGGCACGTGCGGTTTTGCAGGAAAGGTCTCTGGGCCCTCTCCCCCGTAGCTCCCACAACAGTTACTGACTGGGAGGAGATCGGGGCTACTTGTTGGGTGACCACTGAGTGTGTTGCTCCGGTATCGACCATGAATTGCAATTTCCGGTCCCCTAAATTCATGTTGACCATAGGCTCCTGGGGACCTAACAGAAACTTGGAGCCCGGTCTGGCCTAGTAGTTATCCGGGTCATAATGTTCCATAGCTGCAAGGCCTTCGAGAGCTGGAACCGGTGGAGGCGGGAAAGCATTATGCTGATCTTGCTCCCGTGTAGTTCGTACGGGTGCTCTTACACCCCTCGTGGATGGATATCTCCCTTGCCTTGTGTTACGATTTGGACAGTCATTCTTCCAGTGTCCCTCCTCTTTGCAGTAGGCACATTGAGTGGGGCTTAGGGAAAACCTTGGCCGCCCATATCCGCGTCCTCGTCCCCTATTTCCTTCTCTGGCCCAGGCTGGAACTGGTGGTCGCTCGGCTAAGGCGGCTGCTAGGAAGTCTGCCTTTTTTTTCATCCGGCGCTCCGACTCTCGCTTCTGCTCCTGGTCACGATTTACATATACTTTTTGTGCCACTTCCATCAATTGCGTTGCATTCATGCCCGCAAACCCTTCCAGTTTCTGCAGCTTCCGCCGTATATCACCTTGTGCCTGGGCCACAAAGGCATTATTCACCATCTTAAGATTCTCAGATTCTGCTGGATCATGGGGGGTATATAATCGGTATGCTTCAGTCAGACGCTCATAAAATACCGCCGGACTTTCGTCAGGAAACTGGAGAACTTCTGCGACTTTACTGATGTTCATAGCTCGTTGCCCCCCTTTCTTAAGGCCTTCAAGGAGTGCAGTCCGGAAGCGAGTGAGAGACGCTGCTCCAACAGGGTCATTCGGGTCCCAGCGGGGGTCTTTATTCGGGAATTCTGCCTCTGCCTGCTGCCGTGGATTTACTTCTCCTCTTGGGCAGGATGTTTCTCCAGCCACTTGAGGGCGGCCTGTACAATGCGCGCCCGTTCTTCTGTATTGAATAAGGTGGCAAGCAATTGTTTAATGTCCGACCAGGTAGGCTGGTGTGTTTGCATAATACTGGTCATAAGATCTGTCAGTTCTTGGGGCTTTTCAGTATATGAGGCATAGTGGGTTTTCCAGTTGAGCAGGTCCGTAGTGGAGAAAGGGACATAAATCAGGCTTGATGGTCCCACTGCCACCTTTCCAGTAGCATCAATATACGGGAGCCCCTGTACTTGTCGTAGTGGTAATTGGAGATGTTGTTGTGACCGCAGGCGGTGGGCTAACGAGGGTGACAAGTCTGGCTCAGACCCTGTGTTCTCGGGGGAGGAGATGGTGCCCCGGGAGGTGGCACCAGATGTGAGAGGGGAATCTGAAGATGAAGGGCCGGAGTCTGTAGAACCTTCCCTAACTCTGGCCTCACCCACCCCAAGAAGAGGTCCTCCTGAGCTTTCAGATGTGGGCGGATCCCGCTGTGGTGCGGACGGGACACGGGGTTGAAGTAGAGGGAGGGGGCGTGGGGGAATATCAGGAGAGTCCCGTCCCTGGTAGATAGGGGCGGGTGTCCGTCCCTTTTGGCGACAGATGGCCGCCACCATTACTCTACACTGATCCTCGTGACAGCGCTGGAGCCACCTTGGTCTGAGTTGGCATATGGCCAGCCATGAGTCAATATATGGGAACTGGTCAGGGTGTTCTTTTGCTACAATTTGATGGACCAAGGACACAGTGGCCAAATCAATAGACCCCTGAGGAGGCCATAACTTAACTAAGGCTGGCCATTCCCTCTCACACAAAAGGGTTAATCTGGAGGCGGAGAGAGGTACCCCATAATCTTCTCTAAACCCAGATTTAAAATGGCGAAGCATGTACTGTAGGGGCGTTTTCTCTTTAGACTTTCCCGACCCCATGCTCTAATTCTAGTTCAATATCTAAGTACAGTAGACAATGTAGAGCAGATCTTCTAGCCTAATCTCAATTTGGGAAAAAAAAATGCAATTTACAGTAAGAGAGAGAAAAATGCAATTTACAATATAGATCCTATCTAGACTTAATCCGGGAAAAATAATACAATTTATAATACAGACCCTATCTATTCTTAATACAGGAGAGGAGAGAGGGAAAAAAAAAAAAAACACAAAATTTTTATAATATAGGTCTTGGCAATCAACAAAATATATATATACTCAGATTTGATTTAGACAAGTTAAATATATATAAGCTAGCTATTCTTACAATGTCCACCAGATGGAGCTCCAGGATCACTTAAAACGCAGGGAATAGTAGTAATTACAGCTAATGTCCACTAGATGGAGCTCCAGAGTCACTTTAAGTATATTGCAGTGTAGCTTACACGTGGTCTTTTCAAGATGGCCGCCTCCACGTGCGTCCCGATAGCTGCTCCTGGGTGCAGGGGAATTCGCACACGTGCTGTTCCCAAGATGGCTGCCACCCCACCGTGCTCCTTCACACCGGCTCCCCTCTACTCCACAGATGGAAAAAAAGAAAATGATGGACCTTCAAATGATCACTTCTCCCTCAATCGACCAAAAAAAGGTTAGTTTCTCATATTCAGGTTTTTAAGGGCAGGAAACCTCAGCGGGTGCTCAGGGCAAGGCCGGAACTTTAGCGGGGGCTCAAGGGAACACCGGGAAATTCAGCGGGGGTCAGCTGTGCACCGGGGCAGTACCGAGAGGCGCAAAACCTCAGCGGAGGCCCAAGAGAAGGCCGGAACCTTAGCGGGGGGCTCAAGGGAACACCGGGAAATTTTGCGGGGGGTCAGCTGTGCACCGGGGCAGTACCGAGAGGCACAAAACCTCAGCGGAGGCCCAAGAGAAGGCCGGAACCTTAGCGGGGGGGCTCAGGGGAACACCGGGAAATTTAGCGGGGGTCAGCTGTGCACCGGGGCAGCACCGAGAGGCAGAAAATTCAGCGGGTCAGCAGGGGGGCTCAGCGGTGCATCGGGACAGCATGGGAAAGGCAGAAAATTCAGCGGGTCAGCAGGGGGGGCTCAGCGGTGCATCGGGACAGCATGGGAAAGGCAGAAAATTCAGCGGGTCAGCAGGGGGGGCTCAGCGGTGCATCGGGACAGCATGGGAAAGGCAGAAAATTCAGCGGGTCAGCAGGGGGGGCTCAGCGGTGCATCGGGACAGCATGGGGGGGGGGCAGAATTAACATCGGAGCACAACGGAGAGAGAAATTCACATCGGAGCAGAAATTAACACAGCGGCAGCATGGGAGGAAACAGAAATTTACATCGGAGCACAGAAATTACATCGGGGGTTCAGGGAAAGGCAGCAAATCCACACCGGAGCACATTAGAAAGCTTATCAAGTGCTATAGTTTGGTTACTTTTTTTCTTCTCAGATTACTGCAGTTCAGATATTTTACCGGTATTCAGATACAGGACGAGCAATGGCTTCAGGGCCACTAAGGCCCGTACTAGGACTGCTCGTGCAGTTGATCAGGCTGCTACAGGTTCCCAGAAATTACCAGGACTCACAGATAAAGTACAGAACTAGAAGGTAGCGGTACTCACCAGAACTCTGATCAGACAGGAAGTTTGGATGCCAGTCTATCCAGCTGGTTTTTCAATCGGGGATTCAACCGCAGGGACCAGCTGTCCAGACAAATCAAGGTGTCCTTCCGAGCACAAAGTGGCCCGGGGGCGCCAAGGACCGTTAATCACCTGGGGAGGCCGGTCCCTGACTGGTGGAGGCCCAGACGCTGCAAAAGCAGAAGTCTTCCCACCGTGGGTGTGATGAGAGAGGCTTTTCTTTTAATGTTTCCCGGCCAATGCACCAAAATGTAGCAGCAATCGCTGTGAAAAGCTCTTATTCAATCACTCACCCACAGAAGGAAAACTCACAGGCAGGCTGGAATGCAAACAGGATCTTTAATGTGCACAGGATCAGACAGAGATACCAGCAACCTCCACAAGGGTCTGAACCCCCAGGGACGTCCTTCAATGCCTTAAATACAGTATAATTTCAAACTCATTCTGTAATCCCATTTGCCACAGGTATTTCTTGTCCACCAATCAGCAGCCCCTGGGGAAGGTACCTGGGTGACCTGTCCAAACCGGTGTGCTCTGGTCTTTTGGTTTCTGGGCTAGGGGATACTGTGCTCAGACCTGGAGTGGGGGAAGGGTGTTTAAAGAAATAGCAGGCTGATTGCCTCATGGCTTGCGGGGGAAGGGTCAGGCTGATCAGAGCCGGCTTGCAGCATGGCTTGGGGGAAGGGTTACCTGCAGCTAAACCTCATGACTGCCTCAATATCAGAATATACATGGTAAACTGTTCATCAAGAACAAATACAGAACCATTCTCTTGCCTATATCATTTATTTTATCCCTCACTTAAACCTTTTCTGTCCTGCCCATATCAATAGCTCAGAGCATTTATAATAAGTAAAACAGCTAAAATTACAATAATCATACATATACAAAGTCAAAAACCACAGTGTTCCATACCCAGTCTCAGTTTTACTTGCAAGTTACAGATAATTCATACCAAATCCAACCTGATCTGAAAAGGCTCATATCTGACAGTGTGGACAGCAGTAACCCTGTATGTAATACTTGCTCTTGCACTGGGTTTAAAACTATGCCCAATAAATTTATGATTGCTTGCAGTTCTCCCATACTGGTTTTCCCCATGACTGGTCTGTTAAATTTGGTTCTGTGTTTGTCCCCTCCTTTTGCATCCTCGTATTTGACTTCCTCTTCTCCCTCGTCCCTGTTTGATCTAAAAAAAGGCTGGACTTGATCATCCATATTATAAACAATCCAAGTTATCAATGTCCCTGGTAAAGTACATTTCCAAGTTTAAGTTACAATGTAAACTGCTTTGACTAAAATGATAAAGCGGTATAAAACCCCCCACGATAAATAAATAAATAAACAAACATTAGCTTCTTCCATATTGGAACCCTTTTCTGAGGTGTAATCAAATGATATCCTTCTTGAACCTCCTTTTCTCTTTTCCTTATTCAGCCAAGTATATTGTTTTTTCAAGTTTTTTGATTTTGGATTGTTTCAAATTGGAGCAATAATGTTCCATTGTCTGTTTCATGTTGTCGTTAAGTGCCGTTGAGTCGGTGACGACTCATGGCAACCCTCTGGATAGTTGTCCTAAATTGTGTTCGGTCTTCAGTCAGGCGACTCATTGTTGACAGACTGGTATACGTAGCTGCTGTTATTGTATCGATCCATCTCATTGTTGACCTTCCTCTTTTGCGTTGACCTTCTATCTAGCCAAGCATGATGTCTTTCTCTAATGATCTCTCTCTTCGCATGATGTGTCCAAAGTATGAAAGTCGAAGTCTTGTCATCTGAGCTTCTAAAGAAAGCTTAGGTTTGATGATCTCTATTACTGACTGGTTTGTTCTTCGGGCAGTCCATGGTATACGCAGTATTTGCCGCCAGTACCTTAATTCAAAGGCATCAATTTTCTTCCTTTGTATCTTTTTCACTCCCTCACTTGGTTTGCAGCTTGTCGTGCTGTGAGGGCTTGTGTGCATCAGTGATGCTGAGAGCTAAGCTATCGGTAGTTTAACTACTGGCAGGGTCTCCCAAGATGGACAGGTCTCAGCTGAGGTGCCAGACCAAGACAAACCACCCATCTGGGCAGCAGCAGAATGGGATAGTGTTGACGGCGGAGGATCACATTTCTGTGACAATGGCAACAGCACCAAACTTAAACTGCGCGGAAGAAAGGCCCGGCAATCTACTTCTGTATCTTGCCATGAAAACCCAAGGGATAGTTACAACAAAACAAATTGTGCTATAGTGCTGGAAGATGAGATCCCCAGGTCAGAAGGCACTCAACTAGCTACTGGGGAAGAGCTGAAGACGTTTCAGAGTAAAGCCAGCATTTATGATGTGGTTGGAACAAAGCCCTCGGGACGTCTGACTGCTGATGTAGCTACGCATGAAATGAGAGTCAGAAGCTGTAAAGATGTCTTACGCATTGGAACATGGAACGTACGAAGCATGAACCAAGGGAAGTTGGAGGTGGTCAAGAATGAAATGGAATGTGCACAACTTGATCTGATGGGTGTCAGCGAACTGAAATGGACTGGCATCGGGCACTTTGCATCAGATGATCACATGGTCTACTATGCTGGAAATGAAAGACAAAGAAGAAATGGTGTTGCATTTATAATAAAGAAGAAACTTGCAAGAACTGTAATGAAATACAATGCAGTCAGCGAATGCTTAATCTCTATTCGTCTATGAGGAATGCCTATCAACACAACTATAATTCAAGTATATGACCCAAGAACAGCTGCAGAAGAGAATGAAATTGAAGAGTTCTATGAACAAGTACAAGCTGAAATCGACAGAACATGCAAACAGGATATCCTGATAGTCATGAGTGACTGGAACGCAAAAGTTGGCAACAAAGAAGAAGGCAAAGTAGTTGGAAAATATGGACTTGGCAACAGAAATGAAGCTGGAGAAAGACTGATAGAATTCTGCAAGACCAACGATCTATTCATCTCAAACACCTTCTTCCATCAATACAAGCGGCGACTGTACACATGGACTTCACCCAATGGATTGTATAAAACTCAAATTGACTACATCTGTGGAAGTCAACAATGGAAGAGTTCTATAACATCAACAAAGACAAAACCTGGAGTGACTGTGGTACAGATCATCAACTACTAGTATGCAAACTCAAGATAAAGTTGAAATAGAGCAAACCACTCATGAATGCAGCAAAATATGACCTTGAGAATATACCACTGGAATTTAAAGACTGCCTGCAAAATCGATTTGCTGCTTTAGATACAAATGACAGAGCTCCAGAAGAGTTATGGAATGACATCAAGAAGGCTGCGTTGGAAGAAAGCGAGAAGTCTCTACAAAAGGTGAAAAAGCAAAAACGGCCAAAATGGATGATGGAAGAAACTCTGAAAATTGCCCAGAAATGCAGAGAAGCTAAAGCCAGAGGAGAAAGAAAGACAATAACAGAACTCAACAGAGATTTCAAACGTGCAGCAAGACAGGACAAGGAAAAGTACTACAACAACGCATGCAAGGAAATAAAAGCAGAAACTATTAGAGGAAGAACAAGATCGGCTTTCCTAAAGCTACGAGAGTTAAAGAAAAAGTTCCAGCCTCGAATTGGAATGTTACAAGATGTTCAAGGTTCTATGTTGAATGATGCTGAGAAGATAAAGAAAAGGTGGAAGGAATATACAGAGTTTTTATATGATAAAGATCAAGCGGACCAACAACCGTTTCAACCTGTACCTTATGATCGGGAACCATTGGTGGTGAAAGAAGAAGTTAAAGCAGCATTGAAAGCCTTATGAAAGAACAAAGCACCAGGCATTGATAGCATTCCCATAGATGTTTTACAGCAATCTGATGCAGCTGTTACCGTACTTACAAGGCTCTACCAAGAAATATGGAAGATAACATCATGGCCAACTGACTGGAAAAGATCTGTGTTTATACCAATACTAAAGAAAGGTGATCCAACTGACTGTGGAAATTAT
This sequence comes from Ichthyophis bannanicus, assembly GCA_033557465.1. Taxonomy (NCBI): domain Eukaryota; kingdom Metazoa; phylum Chordata; class Amphibia; order Gymnophiona; family Ichthyophiidae; genus Ichthyophis; species Ichthyophis bannanicus. The sequence continues at coordinate 443,901,098 of CM066035.1, read as the reverse complement.
CACACAATCGCTCTGATCCCACATGCCAGCAAGATTCTACTGAAGATTATTCAGTGGAGGAGTGGCCTAGTGGTTGGGGCAAGGTACTTCGGGCCGGAAGGTCGGTGGTTCAAATCCCACTAGAGGACAGCAACCTTGGGCCGGAAGGACTGGGGTTTCTAGTCCCACAGGTGCTCCTTGTGGTCTTGGGCAAGCCACTTAACCCTCCATAGCCCATGTTCCCTGTAAAATAGTTCTCTGTGTGCTGTGCTTTCCTGTCTAATCAATGTGTTTATACCTCAAAAATATCCTGTCATGATTTGACAATTTCCAATCTATAATCAAACCGCTGCTGATCGCTGGAAGTAGCGGTATACAAATGTATACTAAATAAATAAAATAAAAGAGACTACCTGGAACAAGAACTACCTGAAGTGCAAGCAGGGTCCAGGAAAGGGCGAGGAACGAGAGACATCATTGCGGATGTGAGATGGATCCTTGAAAAGACTATAGAATACCAAAAGGATATCTATTTAATAGATATAAGAGCAATGCGTCAGAATTTCTTGAATGCTTGTTGCTTCTTTATTGATACTTGATCTAAATAGGTTAAAGTTGTCCACGATTTCAATTTATTCTCCTTCAACAATGAACTTGTTGATTTTATCAATTGTCATGATCTTTGTCTTCTTTACATTAAGGTACAGGCCCATTTTAAGACTATGTTCTTTGATCATGAGAAGCAAATGTTTCAGATCATCTTCACTTTCAGTCAGTGATGTGGTATCATCAGGATAGCGAAGGTTGTTGATGAGTCTTCCACCAATCTTCACACCTCTGTTGTCTTCATACAATCCTGCTTCTCTGATGACACTGTTCAATAGCCAAAATGCTTCGGACACTAAAGCAGCTGTTCTAAACTAATTTAACGCTGCTGAACACAGAAATCATAATGAAAATGGCTGATTAGGTCTAGTTGCTAAGATATATGCCATTAACTGTGTATTATGCAACATTTGTGTGAGATTGCATCATCTCTACTTGCAACCAATAGAAATATCTGTCCAAAACCAGATGATGCAATCAGTATTTAAATTTGCATCACTTGACAGTATAAATCTTAAGGTGTATTAGCCACAGAAAAATTTAAAATTAATTATTTTGCATTATTTTATGCCGATAGGTCAATCACAGCGTATTCGGTGATGCATCGTATTTGTGTTAATAATGCAGATAATTTTCTGCTATATTTGTGGTGAAGTGACTTTTACATCACAAAAACGGAATATGACTGTGGCGGTTAAGAAAGCCTACAGCTTATATTTTGGCTGCAGAATAGGAGATCAGGATAAGAGCTGGGCACCACACATATGCTGCAATACATGTGCAACAAATCTCAGGCAATGGATGAATGGGAAGAGGCAATCAATGCCTTTTGCAGTTCCAATGATCTGGAGAGAGCCCACGGATCATGTCAGCAATTGCTACTTCTGCATGGTTCCTCCAATTCAGAAAGGCATATCCAGAAAGAGTAAGTGGACCGTGCAATATCCAAACATTCCATCTGCAATATGCCCAGTGCCTCATGGAGAAGGGTTGCCGATTCCCAAAATGTCAGAATCATTATCATTAGAATCAAGTGAGGAAGAGGAAGAAGTTTGTAGTCATGAACCGTCAACCTCATGTGACCCAGAGTTTCTTCTGGCCATTGCTAATGAGCCACACCTCATTCGCAAGGTGAATTGAATGACCTTGTCAGGGATTTGGATTTCCCGAAGAATAAAGCTGAGCTTTTGGGTTCCAGACTACAGCAGTGGAATCTTCTGGCTGGTGATGTTCAAATTTCTTTTTTCCAGGACCATCAGAAGGACTTGGTGTCATTCTTTTTCAAAGAAGGTGATCTTGCTGCATGCAACAACATAAAAGGTTTAATGGCAGCTCTCAATATCAATTACAATGCAGATGATTGGAAGCTCTTCATCGATTCATCCAAAGCAAGTCCTAAAGCTGTATTACTGCATAATGGCAACTTTCTACCATCAATTCCTATTGGCCATGCAGCTTTTATGAAAGAGACTTATGACAATATGAAACAACTTTTGAAATGTATAAACTATGATCAACATCTATGGTCAATCTGTGGTGACTTCAAAGTGGTCGCCCTCTTGCTTGGTCTTCAGGATGGATACACCAAGTACTGCTGCTTCCTGTGTGAATGGGATAGTCGTGTAGAGATTGTCATTTCGTCAAAAGGGACTGGCCATTCCGTCAGTCACTGGATCCTGGAAGCAAAAATGTTTTGTTTCCAGCACTTGTAGACAGCAACAAGATTTTGATGCCTTCCTTGCACATCAAGTTGGGACTAATGAAAAACTTTGTCAAGGTGATGGATAAAACTAAACCCACTTTCAGGTATCTTAGTGGTAAATGTCCTAGACTGAGTGATGCCAAAGTTAAGGAAGGAGTTTTTGTTGGCCCTCAGATTCATGCACTTCTTCAAGATGACAAATTTCTTTGTTTATTGCGTGGAAAGGAAAAGGCTGGATGGATAGCATTTGAATCAGTGACACAAAACTTTCTTGGAAACAACAAAGCAAATAATTACCAAGAGCTTGTTCAAGATCTTCTTAAACAATCGTATCTTCACGTCACTTTTCAGAGCTATGTGTACTTTAACAGTCAAATATGAAGAATCAAGCTCTACTTTCTCACCCTAAAGATGATGTATTTACTGAAACAGTGTATGAACCCTTTACTTAGCTTTATTATGCAACGGAATCTCAGAATAAGAATGGGGCGACTTACTGAACACATATAACAATATGGAAACAGCACCCTAGACTTCACATCAATGACCCGTAGTTGTTGCTTACTTATTCTTTAAAGCTAAAAGGAGGGTTTTATCAACAGTTCAAATTGACTCATATTACAAAATGATGTATATCAAAAGATGCTTATCTGAAGCTAGGTGAGTTTTATTCCCAACGCCTGTATAGTAGCGCCGTAGCGTTTCACAATCACACGTTTCGTCAGGGGATACCCATCATTTCTACTCGAACTTAGCATCGATCACCATTCAGAATCTGCAATACAGAAACAACACTGAAAGTTGTCCTATACATCTTCTTAAAATTTGTAATGTATCTTCATGTTATGTAATAGCACTTACCCCGTGCCGGCTGTTATACTCTTTAACAAAAGACGCCGCGCATGCGGGCTATGGCACAACAGAACTAATTTAAAGGACTGAGCTGTAGTCATGTGATGCAATTCCGACATACAATTGGTCAACAACAACTTTCAGTGTTGTTTCTGTATTGCAGATTCTGAATGGTGATCGATGCTAAGTTCGAGTAGAAATGATGGGTATCCCCTGACGAAACGTGTGATTGTGAAACGCTACGGCGCTACTATACAGGCGTTGGGAATAAAACTCACCTAGCTTCAGATAAGCATCTTTTGATATACATCATTTTGGAATATGAGTCAATTTGAACTGTTGATAAAACCCTCCTTTTAGCTTTAAAGAATAAGTAAGCAACAACTACGGGTCATTGATGTGAAGTCTAGGGCGCTGTTTCCATATTGTTATATGTGTTCAGTAAGTCGCCCCATTCTTATTCTGAGACCCCGTTGCATAATAAAGCTAAGTAAAGGGTTCATACACTGTTTCAGTAAATACATCATCTTTAGGGTAAGAAAGTAGAGCAAGATCTTCTCAAGGCATACAAAAACCTTGGTTGCAACATGGCCTTAATGATTAATTTTCTACACTCTCATCTAGATTTTTTCCCACAAAATTGCGGAGCAGTAAGTGATGAACATGGAGAACGATTTCACCAAGACATTGCAGCCATGGAAAAGAGGTATCAGGGTAAATGGAGTCCATTAATGCTTGCAGACTACTGCTGGACAGTGACAAGGGATATTCCATTGCTTCAGTACAAGAAACAGATCAGGAAGAGTTGTGAAGCCACTGAATGAGAACAAAAATTGCTAGAATGTACTTACAAATGTTCTTAATGAAAGTTAAATTGCAGACATAATTACTCCTCTGTGTCTTCTAAATACGTTTATGAACTTTATTTTATAAAAACATGCTTGTTATTGTGCAAAGTTTCATTTGTAATAAGATTTTGATTTACATCTAAGGATTTAGGCTCGATTTTCACCATACATAGTGGTAAAATGTACATTCTTCAACATATCATAGAAACAGGAGCTAATTGACAAATTTCACTATCATTTGAATTCAGCCTATCAAATTCATTAAGAAATAGCATATTTAATTTCTGAAGCAAATAATTTTTGAAAATTTGTAGAACAGTGTGATTTGTTCTGCATATAAATTAAACAGGTGGGGTAAAGTATGCAGCCTTGACTTACATCTTTGCTTATTTTAAACCATTCTGTTTTCTCCTTGTTCCGTTCGAACTGTTGCTTCTTGATCGATGTACAGATTGTGCAAGAGAACGATCAGGTGTTCTGGTATACCCATGCTTCTTAATATTGCCCAGAGTTTCTCATGCTTTGCACAGTCAAAAGCCTTGCTACAGTCGATAAAGCACAAATTGATATCCTTTTGGTATTCTTTAGTCTTTTCAAGGATCCATCTCACATCTGCAATGATGTCTCTCGTTACTCGCCCTTTCCTGAACCCTGCTTGCACTTCAGGTAGTTCTTGTTCCAGTTATGGTTGTAGTCTCTTTTGAATAATCTTCAGTAGAATCTTTCTGGCATGTGGCATCAGAGCGATTGTGCGATAATTTCTACAGTCAGTTGGATCACCTTTCTTTAGTATTGGTATAAACACAGATCTTTTCCAGTTAGTTGGCCATGATGTTGTCTTTCAAATTTCTTGGCAGAGCCTTGTAAGTACGGTAACAGCTGCATCAGATTGCTGTAATACTTCTATGGGAATGCCATCAATGCCTAGTGCTTTGTTCTTTGATAAGGCTTTCAATGCTGCTTCAACTTCTTCTTTCATCACCAATAGTTCCGGATCATAAGGTACAGGTTGAAACGGCTGTTGGTCCACTTCATCTTCATCATATAAAAACTGTATATTCTTTCCACCTTTTCTTGATCTTCTCAGCATCATTCAACATAGGACCTTGAGCATCTTGTAACATTCCAATTCGAGGCTGGAATTTTTTCTTTAACTCTCGTAGCTTTAGGAAATCCGATCTTGTTCTTCCTCTAATAGTTTCTGCTTCTATTTCCTTGCATGTGTCATTGTAGTACTTTTCCTTGTCCTGTCTTGCTGCGCATTGGAAATCTCTATTGAGTTCCGTGATTGTCTTTCCTTCTCCTCTGGCTTTAGCGTCTCTGTGTTTCTGGGCAATTTTCAGAGTTTCTTCCGTCATCCATTTTGGCCGTTTTTGCTTTTTCACCTTTTGTAGAGACTTCTCACTTTCTTCCAACACAGCCTTCTTGATGTCATTCCATAACTCTTCTGGAGCTCCGTCATTTGTATCTAAAGCAGCAAATCGATTTTGCAGGCAGTCTTTAAATTCCAGTGGTACGTTCTCAAGGTCATATTTTGCTGCATTCATGAGTGGTTTGCTCTATTTCAACTTTAGCTTGAGTTTGCATACTAATAGCTGATGATCTGTACCACAGTCTGCTCCAGGTTTTGTCTTTGTTGATGTTATAGAGCTTTTCTATTGTTGACTTCCACGATGTAGTCAATTTGATTTTTGTACAATCCATTGGGTGAAGTCCATGTGTACAGTTGCTGCTTGTGTTGCTGGAAGAAGGTGTTTGAGATGAATAGATCGTTGGTCTTGTCAAATTCTATCAGTCTTTTTCCAGCTTCATTTCTTTTGCCAAGTCCATATTTTCCAAACACTTTGCCTTCTTTATTGCCAACGTTTGTGTTCCAGTCACCCATGACTATCAGGATATCCTGTTTGCATGTTCTGTCAATTTCAGCTTGAACTTGTTCATAGAACTCATCAATTTCACCCTCTTCTGCAGCTGTTGTTGGGGCATATACTTGAATTATAGTTGTGTTGATAGGCATTCCTTGTAGACAAACAGAAATTAAGCATTCACTGACTGCATTTTATTTCATTACATAGTAACATAGTAAATGACGGCAGATAAAGACCAGTATGGTCCATCTAGTCTGCCCAATAAGATGGCAGGAGTAGGTGCACCTGCCACTCTGTGCAGGCCACCCCTCCCCATGTCTTTGTTTAGGGGTGAACCCACCGCTCCGTGTAGGACACCCCTATTTGTTGAGAAATTACTTAGTTAAATTTATTTTGATTTTATTCTGTTGCTGTAAAGGGATCCACTGTGTCTGTCCCATGCCATTTTGAATTCCGTCACTGTGTTTGCCCCCACCACTTCCATTGGGAAGGCATTCCAAGCATCCACCACCCTTTCAGTGAAAAAGTATTTCCTGACATTGCCTTTCAATTTACCACCTTGCAGCTTTATGTTATGCCCTCTAGTTTTCCAGCTTCCCTGTCTTTGGAAGAGGTTTGTTTGTTCATTATTTCTCTTTAAATATTTAAAAGTCTGAATCATATCTCCCCTATCCCTCTTCTCCTCCAAAGTGTACATATTTAGATCTTCAAGTCTCTTCTCATAAGGCTTCTGACGCAGGCTCCAAATCATTTTTGTCGCCTTCCTCTGAACAGTTTCCAGTCTCTTTACATCCTTTGCAAGATATGGTCTCCAAAACTGAACACAGTATTCCAAGTGAGGCCTCACCAGTGACTTATACAGTGGCATTAGTACCTCTTCCTTTCTGCTGGTAATTCCTCTTTGTATGCAGCCCAACATCCTCCTGACTTTTGCCACTGCCTTGTCGCACTTTTTTGCCACCTTGAGATCTACAGAAACAATCACAAACAATCTTGCAAGTTTCTTCTTTATTATAAATGCAACACTATTTCTTCTTTGTCTTTTATTTCCAGTATAGTAGACCATGTGATCATCTGATGCAAAGTGCCTGATGCCAGTTCATTTCAGTTTGCTGACACCCAACAGATCAAGTTGTGCACGTTCCATTTCATTCTTGACCACCTCCAACTTCCCTTGGTTCATGCTTCGTACGTTCCATGTTCCAATGTGTAAGACATCTTTACAGCTTCTGACTCTCATTTCATGCGCAGCTACATCAGCAGTCAGACGTCCCGAGGGCTTTGATCCAACCACATCATAAATGCTGGCTTTACTCTGAAAAGTCTTCAGCTCTTCCCTGGTAGCTAGTTGAGTGCCTTCCAACCTGGGGTCTCATCTTCCAGCACTATAGTGCAATTTGTTTTGTTGATTAATGTATTTGTGTGCTCTCCTTGTCTACCTTCACATGGGTGGACTCAACTGTCTGTTTTGATGTTTCTGTTATTAAGACCATAAGGTTAAGGAGCACTTGTTCAAGATGGTTGTCCGTCTGTTGATAAAAAGATTGTCACCCATAAAAATCCTTGGTTCTTTGTTCACACTCAAACCTCTTGGGATCATATTCTGTTTAACATAATTAATGACATGCCATGTAGCTTTAGATGAATCTGTGATTTCTTTAAATTTAACAAGTGTGTATACTGGTAAGGTGGAGGATCGATACAATAACAACATCTATCTAGCAACTCTATCAACGATTAGCCTCCTGACTGAACACAGTTTAGGACAACTATCCACAAGGTCACCTTGAGTCAACCTTGACTCCACAGCATATAGGAAGAACAACAATATAGTACATTCTGTTTTTCTGGCTGAGAGTCCTGCACATAGGAGCAGGGGAAGTCATGACCTCTGTGGAGAATGTTTTGCACTCAGAAAACCACATGCCAGACATCTTTTGTGATTTATGTCATTAGTTGCCTATGTAAAAAAGTTTATGTGGGAAAAATGCAGAAAGATGAAAACTAGATTGATTGATCATAGGTCAAGAATAAATATGAGGAATGTGAGGGCTCCATTTGTGTCCCACTGGTAGAGTTCAAAGATATGTGGGCAGATGTTTAGTGGTTTATTTATGGCTTGTGGAGAAAAGTAGACATAAGGTTGTGGAGAAAAGTTAATATAAGGTTTTGGTGATAAAAGAGCAAGGGTAGATTTATGAGTTACAAACTCTACAGCCCAAAGGACTTAATGAAGAGATAGAATCGTTCAGTATTTTGTGAAGTTTGGTTAGATCATCATAGGGGAACAACAAGTTCAGTTGTAAAATCGTGTTCTCCCAAGTAATAAAGTTGCTAGCATGGCAATAAATCGATGCAAGAATTTTTACAATATGATTTGTGTAATGAAGCCCATTTTAGGTAGATTTATTGTTTTAAAAAACAGCAATAGTAGAAACAAAAACTTTGTATCATAAATTATGGAATATACATTACATGGGATGCAAGAAACGTCTTCCAATCAAGTATAGAAAAATGAGGAATTCATTAAAATCGATTATAAAAAAGGATTTTGCATGTCATTTTTATTCTGAGTTGTGAAGAAATCAAATGTGAAGGAGTTGATAGTACTTTATTAAATTTATATATTGCTTTTCATGAACAACTGATTGACAGCATCATAGTTTGATGACGATTAGAAACATATAAACAACTGACATTTCTGTGAGCAAGATCAAGTAACTGGAATTTACATTTATATTACTGACTTAGCAAGACTGATAACAACAATGACCTGACGTTGCACTTATATTAGGAGTACAGAGTAATATTACCCGGAATGGAAGACCCATTGAAATAAAATGTATGCTGATCAAGTGATGACATTTTGTCCTCAGATTGGTTGGAAGTGTGAGCCACGCAGAATTCCGAAAGAGATTAAAAACCCACCTCTTCCTCAAACACTTTTCCCTACCACCCTAGTTCCTCCCCCCTACTCCTACCCTCCTCACTAGTCCCTCCAATTGATATCCTAGTGACCCACAGTTACTTCTTATGTAAACAAATGATCCATATTATTGTAAATAGTTTATTAGCTCATTAGTTCCTTAGTTCTTATGTTACCTATGTAGCCTGTTACCTTGTTCTATGTAAACAGTTGTACAATACTGTCAGTTACGTTCCATGTAAACCATCTTGAATTGTAGAAAGACGGTATATAAAAACGGTTAAATAAATAAATAAAAACGGTGAATGAAGAGGAAGTGGTTTGAAGGTTCATCAGTCACATGCTAACAGTAAGAAAACACTGCCAGTTTTGAATAAAAAATTTTTGAGATCACCAGAATTGGAGAACTAGCAGTTTGGAGCAATGAACTGAAAACCCACTGAAGCAATCATTATGGAATTAAGAAACTTGAGTCGGGGAACGATGTCTGGCTATGGTTGGAGCACACAGATAAAAGTGGCATTCAGAATAGTTTTAAATGCAACTTCAAAAAGTTTAAACAAAAAATTGTGCAGGCTGTGAACTTGTATGTGATGAGCCCAGGATGAAATATGGCAGCAGAACCTTTTAAATATGTAGCAGTACTAAAGTGATATTCCCCCTTTTGAGGTTCTCACTTTAGTTCATTATTTATAGTGGGTGTGCAGATAACATATGGTAGGCATGTTTTCTATGCTAGTGACAAACCTGTAAAAGAATCACATATCCAGAGAGAAAGTGGTAAGGAACTAGACTCAGACATTCCTCTCCAAAACAGGCGTTATCTGGAAGGAGAGAGGAGGGAGGTGGGAGAGACTTTTTCGAAATGTAGCTTCTCTCCCCTGTGGAAAAGAACTCCACCCCCATTCTTGATAGAACAGAGAAAAAGGTGTTAGTGTGAAGAGAGACCAAAGGTCTATAATGTTCAACCTTCTTTAGTTATCTTTCTGACAGCACCACAGCAGAAGGCAAAAAATGATAACTTTGTCTTTCATTGGAAAGCTTACCTTCATGATCTCCAAGATAGCTACTTGTAACATGTAATATAACGATGGTGTTTATTTTTCCTTATCATTTTCTTTGTTTATTAAGCAAAAATATTTTTAAAGCATCCTCCTGTATAGTCCCTCAAATATGCAAGCTTTCAAGACTACTAAAGTTCAGACATGGACCTTCAGAGTACAAAAAGCTTATAACTTTCAACATTTGGTTCCATTGTGGCTGGATGGTCATGAAATAAGTGACATAATGGAGTGGAGTCTTCACCCACCTCCTTTCTTTTCTCCTCCATTGATCTGGGCTCTGACTACCACCAGTTCTGCTTTTTTCTCCTCCTCATCCTTATGATTATCTTTTGCAGTGGCTGAGCAATTATACCTCTCTGGTTTAGCTGAAATAGAAGCTGAAACCTGCCTCCTTTTTTCTGGGTTCTAGGTTACTAAGGACAGCAACGGCTGTGCTCCCCCAAATGTGAAAATTCTTTGGCAACTGCATATTCCACTAGCTTTGCTCTTCACAAGGAATGGTTCAACCCAGAGTGCTGTGCTATTTGCATGTGTGAATCTAATTACATTGAAAATACTATTGAACAAAGAACCTCTGTCCTCAATGGAATCCTCTTCTCCCTTCACTTCACCATGATAGATCTGTCCAGCAAGACTGAGTTGGTTGAATTTGAGGGTTTTGTTCTACTAAAGCTACTAGTGGACAAAGGAAGATTGTCATCCATGAGACCTTTCTCCTTGTACCAGCTTTGCAGAGAACCTGGGGAGTGCTCATTGTATCATTCTAGCAAGGAGGAGAGAGAGATTGATCTAGAGATGCTTTGCAAAGAACTAGCCCATCTTTTAAGGAAACCTTTGTTGTGACAAACTAAAGTTGCATGTTAACACCAGCCCAAATTAACATTTTCAATGCGGCATTTAGTGCATGCTAACACCATGCATTAGTTAATGCCACACCATGCTATTAGTTTTAATTAATTAATTAGTATTTATTATTTAATTGTATTTAGCTCATGCCCTTCCGGTAGCTTAAGACAAATTATATTCTGGTAGAGTGCATATTTCCTTGTCCCTCCGGGGCTTACTATCTAAGAAGCCAATTTACTAAAGTGTGCTAAGCAGTTAACATATGTTTTCACATGCAGTAACTGTGCAAGGGCCTGTTGTAACTGTTACCACAGGGGCATGACAGTTACCATGCGCTGATTCATGCACTAACTGCCAATTGTGCATTGGGGTGGTGAATGGGCAGGTTAGAGATGGAGAGTAGGCATGGAGAGCACACTGCAGTTAGCACAGGGGGACATATCATGCTCTGTCAATGTCACAATTAGTGTGGGTGCAACTAATGCCACCTCAATAGGTGGTGTGAGGTGACACACAGTAATTGTGCCATGCGTTATTTATTTATTTATTTAGTATACATTTGTATACCGCTACTTCCAGCGATCAGCAGCAGTTTTGATTACAGATTGGAAATTGTCAAATCATGACAGGAAATTTTTGAGGTATAAACACATTGATTAGACAGGAAAGCACAGCACACAGAGAACTATTTTACAGGGAACATGGGCTATGGAGGGTTAAGTGGCTTGCCCAAGACCACAAGGAGCACCTGTGGGACTAGAAACCCCAGTCCTTCCGGCCCAAGGTTGCTGTCCTCTAGTGGGATTTGAACCCCCGACCTTCCGGCCCGAAGTACCTTGCCCCAACCACTAGGCTACTCCTCCACAGTACATATCCACACATTAAGTACCAGAAACTTACTAGCCATGCCCCCAACAGTTACCGAGGAGGCTTTGCACTTAATGCACATTAGTTTCAGCACTAAACATGTGCTAAGTGCAAAAACTTAATGCATTTTAGTAAAAGAACCCCTAAGTTTGCACTTGAGGAAATGGAAGATTTAGTGACTTGTCCAAGGCCACAAGGAGCATCAGTGGACTTTGAATCCTGGCTTCCCAGGTTCCAGCACCCTGCTCTAGTCACCATATTAAATAGCTAAAACATCGTAGCAATTAGGGACATATGTAAAATTTGTAATTGCATTATCCATGAGTATTTTCTATTTTACTAAATTCATCAGCAACACTGTATTAGATTCAACAAAAAAAGGTGTCAAAATAGGGCAAAATTTTAAATCCTTTCAAGACTGTTCCAGAATATATTTGTTTTCGTATAATGCTTCTATCTTTTATATATATATATATATATATATAAAATAGTGGGGATGTACATCTGGTTTGGACATACAATGCCCACAATTTGCTGGGACCATATTCTGAGCTGCTGGCTCCCTGCACATACAGACAACTTATGTGGTATGTGCTGGATGGGGGCGGGAGGGGGAGAGTGGGCGGAGCATGGGTGGGCCACATAATCCGGACCGTGCGGGGCCTATTCTGGTCAGGGCTCTGTACGTCTGGCTGTCAGAAGATGGAAGTGGGACTTATTCCACCTCAGAGGTGGAATAGGTCCCTTCTGGTCAGGGCTCTGTACATCTGGCTGTCAGAAGATGGAAGTGGGACTTATTCCACCTCAGAGGTGGAATAGGTCCCTTCAGAGGCAGCAAGCTGGGCAGGCAGCCCCCCCAAACCTACGTGGCAGTGGCAGGTGAGGCCCTTCTGTCCGATCCCAGCTGTGTCAGATCCTGCCAAAGGTCAGGCGGTGGGGAAAAGCATTTCTTTATCCTGATATGCTTTCTGCACTTCTGCTGGGCATCCCAGTGCCATCGCGACGGGATGCCACGACACCAGCACACCAGCAGGAGCATAGGGTGGGATGGCCGAACAGTAGAGTGGATGTATCCCGCAGCAGAATCAGGAGCACTCTGGGCCATCTAGCTCCTGCAGAATTGGGTACAAAGTGACCTCACCCATATTTTGGATGTCCCAATGGCCCGGACGTGCCCTGTTGGAATTGGCCTCTTTTAGGGGCCCCTTTTACTAACATTTATGCCAGCTATCTACTGCATGGCCCATTTTATTCCTATGGGCTGTGTGGCAGATAGCCCAAGCTAAGTGTTAGTAAAAGGGGACCTAAGTCTGTCGTTTTTGATCCCCCTTCCCAGATGACATATCTTTGTAGGCACAGGAACCTTCACAGCTTGGCAGGGTCCTCCTCTGAAGAGCATCTTTGATGCTGCTCATGATCCAGTAGGGCTTGCCACAGTAGTGGCAGCCATCTTGTCTCTCTCTCAGCATCAGCTCTCCAGCATGCCTAGATCCACAACCCCAATAGATGGGGCATTTGAAATTGGATTTCCCATGTCACAATGCATAGCATTATAGTCAGAGCTGGGTGTGGGAGCGGGAAGGTTCTAGAAGTTCTTTCTGAAAGTGCTTCCAGGATCTAAAATTTGTGTTTAAAAGAGTAATAATCATTTTGCTTGGGTTTTTAGTTATTTAATTTTCAACTGCTTGCTCTAAACCAATTATTTTCACTTTTTTAGCCTTCAAAATATTTAAAAGGCTCTGAATATTATTGGTTGAATTAATGTACCAATTACCAATTTATTACATTCAAACTAGCTATTTATGTTAAAAAGCTTATCTTTCTTTCCCAGTTTAACCTCTCTCTCCACTGTTCTAAAGAACTAGTTTTTAAGCAAAATTACATAACATTGATACGCTCATCAATGTTTTGTTTGAGTTTTTCAAGAACTATAAATGTGCTAACTGTATAGGGATATGCTAGACTCACGTTAGCTGATGGACAGGGTCGGTGCTAGGGTCTGTAGCGCCCCCCTGCAATCTACAGATTGGTGCCCTCTCTCTCTCATTACCATTAATGGTAGGCTGCACCCCCCCTTTCCCAAAATTCCTTTGTGAACTCTGTTCACATGATGCTAGTATTTCTCCTTCAAAACAAATATTGTAACAAGAAAATTGCAGGGAAGGGGCAAATGTCTAGCTGGAATAAATACAAGTACTGAGGAGTAAATATTTAACATTGTATGAGCAGGCTGTAATAGTCAAAAGGTTAGTGTGATCGAAGCAAAGAAAATCTGTGTATTTATTTGTTTAATAAAAGAACATCTACAAAGGTTACAACCACTTTGCTTTTCATGCCTGTTATTGTTACTACAGATACTACCAACGCACTCTCTGTGCATGTATGGTTGCAAAGCTCATTTATAAAACTGACAAAAAAGCAGTTAGTGTAGCTCAGTTTAAAAAAGATTTTGACAAGTTCTTGGAGAAAAAGTCAATAGACTATTATTAAGACAGATCTGGGGAAAGCCACTGCTATCCCTGGGTATAAGCAGAATGGCAGCTGCAGTGAGCACTATGAAGCAGAACTCAATCTCGGAGCTGGTGTCAGCAGTCCCAACAGTCAACGGTGGCAGCATTAATGTGAGAACCAGCATTTCCTTATCGTTCCTCCAGTTTAGTCCTCCACCTCTGAGTTGTGCACCTCCTCCTGCAGCCTGGAGACTGGGCATGTCAAAGCCGCGACATCACTGGATATAGCCTGCTGGTATCTCCCATCAGCCCCCAGTGTGTCCAGTCTCCATGCAGCAGGAGGATGTAGTGAGCCTAGGTGCTGGGCTCACTTGAAGAACTGATTAGGAACAGTTAGGATAGTTATTTAATTTAAGGTTTAAAGTTTGGTTTGATCTCTATGGTTTCATTTCATTTATTTTTTTCTGGTGGTTAATCCTTAAAAAAAAAAAATTCCTGTAGCAGGGTTTGATCTGGCTGCTGTCTGCCTCCTCTTTCCCTCTTGGTGCGCCGGCACAAATTCCCCTGGCAGTTTCTCCCCTCCTTTCCTGTACGGAGGGGAGCACTGCAGGACACAATGGGCTTCTCTGTCAGTCCAGAGATGCCGCTTTGCGGGGGAGCAAGAGGCTGATGAAAGAAGAGCTTGATCCGCGACTGTCCGCTCGCCCCTGTACGCAGCGGGGTCGTGGGAGCTGGAACGGAGAGATGCGCGGTGAGAGACGGAGTCATTTTTCTTTTGGGGGACCGTGCCGTCAATGGACTGCGCGGAGGATGTGAGTACCCATTGTTTGGTGAGGCAGACAGTTTTAGCGCCAATTCAGGGTTTCTGTCCATGGCGGACATTTTGTGCCGAAAGGCTTTACCGCGTGGCGGCTGTCCGCGGCTCGGATCGCATCGGGGCCTGGCGTAGCTTATCGCTTGCTGTCAATTGCAGTAAGGTTATTTTTATTTGTTCTTTTGGGGGTTATTGGCCAGTGTTTCTTTATTAATTAGTTAACCGCGTTAGCGTGGCTTAGGAGGTAGGAAATCTGTAAGACTATAGATGCAGAAAAAAAAAGCGGGCATTTTGGCAGTCACATAGACATGACCTAAAGTAAGGCTATGCAGGATAACCACAAGGGCACACTGTGTTTGCAAAGCAAGAAGGTGAAACACCTGGGCAGAAGAGCTTTCTGCAGGAGTGGAAATTCCTGCTGGCATCATTTTGAAAGCACAAAGCCCCAATAGAGTTATCGTTTCAGCCTCTGGCCCAAGGTATGAAAACTTCTCAGCATTATGTGGACATTGTGTATGGGTACGGGTAGCAGAGTATGTATTTTACTACCCAGTGTCTAGCCTTTAGGATGCTGTTCCCCTTCGGGGGAGGGGTGCTCGTATTGCTGCCTTGACAGTAGTGGGAGCGCTTGTCTTTTAGCGGTGGCTTTTTTATTTGACTCTGTTATTGAAACCTTTTTAATTCAGACAACGGAGGGGTTTAGTTCAGGGTAGGAGCTTCCGGGCTGTCCAGAAACTCCTTTGTCAAGGTCGGAGAAAGGCAGAATTTTTATGCTGATAGTGGCAGCTTCAGGGAAACTGTAAGCGTCGCAGAGTTTTCATCTCTCAGGGGACCTAGCCACCTTAATGGACAGGATCCCAACATCCACTTAGTCATCCATCATAATTATCTCGGGGTAGCACGGCTTTCTGCAGGGCAGAAAGCAATAGGTTTAACTGTCTGAATAGGTGCTGCCGCTCTTGGCGGGCTACATCAGGAGGTTACAGGAGTAGCCCTCGAGTAGCTTCTTTATGAAGGCAAATTTCAAGCGCTGACATCATAGGGGGTTACTTCATGACCACCACCTGTGTGTTCTGGATGGCTTCGGCAGCCTTGCAGGCTATGGCTGTGGCCAGATAGTTCCTGAAATCCAGGGACAGGCGGTAGAGGGAGTGTCTACAATTGTTCAGTGCAGGAAGGGTCTGACAGCTGTTAGTGTCTGATAGCTGCGTGAAAGAATGATTGAGAGATGAATGTGTCGCCTGTAGTTGCCCTAGGGCCTGGTAGAAGAGGGGTCACGGAGTGTAAATCCCACTTCACCCTTAAGCATTCCCTGTATTCCACAGCGCTAACCGTACTCAGCACACGAGGACTTGCTGTAGGCAGGTGGGGAACGCCTGCCCAGCTAGACCATGGTGGTGGTTGCGCGAAGGTCAGACTGCGGGGTGCCTGGTCAGGGTACCTGCACGGTGGATACGTGGTGACTGTCTTCTGGGAACGATCTGTCCCAAAGTCTGATACAGGAATAAGGCTGGGTTTAAAAAAAAAAATTCTGAGTAGAGGTTTGTAGCAGTTAAGGCACAAGGAGAGCAGAACTCCTGCAGACTAATCTTGGGTGCACAACAAGCAGGAGCAAGAGATGAACACAGTTGCTTAAAAGGGTGCTTTATTGGAGTCCCCAACGCGTTTCGGCTGAGGCCTTCTTCGGGGGGAGGGGTACTTTTATAAATAAAAATGTAGGAAAACAACATATATTAAAAACAGCACATATCAAAAAACATCAACCAAAACATTAATGTATAAATACATAAAAATACAATGTAAAAGTAAAATTAAGCACGTAACTTAATACATTTACATATGGCACTTAAGAAAACACTTATATATAAGAACCATAATAAATTAATTAAAACCAAGAAATGCAATTAAAAAACAATTAAAAACCATTAAAAAACAATTAAAAGACACCACAAGTATAGACGCAGGGCAGAAAAGGGACTAATTCAAATCCAAAACACTGCAAATGTAGACATATTACTCACTAACTATGCACTGGAGTGCCGTTGAATTGATCTTAAGGTGTGGAGACCCTTTGGTCATCAATGGCGTGAGTCTCTTGCCACTACAAAATGGAGAATAATGGGTTAATTTGTGTTTTGTAAAGGAATCAACATGAATAAAAAGGAACCTTCCCTTAGTAACGCTACTGGAGTAAGGTGTAATTGTACTAAAAAATAAAACTTGTAATGCATACTGATTTATATTTGTACAAGTGCCTCCAAAAGAAAGTTAATCTTAAATACCTGAAAAAGATACACGACCTAAAACCATACGTTTATAAAGAGACGTCAAAAACCGATGATAAGAATCTGCAAAACAACATTGTGAATTAAGTAAAAATGAATGAAATAGTATCAAAATAAGACATATAGACTATGTCATCAAGGGGCTTGTTTACAAAGCCGCGGTAGCGGTTCGCGATCGTTATCGGAGCCGCGGCCCCATTGATTTCAATGGGGCCGCGGCTCCGATAACGATCGCGAACCGCTACCGCAGCTTTGTAAACAAGCCCCCAAGTGTTTATAACAAAACAATTAAAAAAACTAAATAATCGCGGATGGTCTTTCAACCGAATCGAAAATACTTACTGCGGAAAGCAAAGCTTTGAAAGTACATTCAACTGAACGGATCAGTGCTGTGTTAGAAATGATGTTTTAAAGAACGCCGATTTTCACGCCAAAAGGGGCATGATTAGCAACATCCAATCAATAAGAAGATTTAGATATTGCTTGACAGATGTATATGTGCAAAAACCGGTAATAATAAAATAATGTTAAAACCCTTAAAAGAACCATGAAATAATACCTATGGGCATGGCTTAAGCGATTGATCATAAAAACCTGATGATGTATTGAGAACGCAGATTTTCTCGCCAAAGGGGCATGGTTAACAGCAGCCAATCAGTAAAAAGATTTAAATTTATTTATTTATTTAATGGTATTTATATACCGCCTTATCCTTCAATCAAAGCGGTCACAACACAAGTGGGGGATACATTTAACACGTGGGGATTTTTGAGACACATGCACTAATACTTACAGGGAACATGGGCAATGGAGGGTTAAGTGGCTTGCCCAAGACCACAAGGAGCATCTGTGGGACTAGAAACCCCAGTCCTTCCGGCCCAAGGTTGCTGTCCTCTAGTGGGATTTGAACCGCCGGCCTGAAGTACCTTGTCCCAACCACTGTTACTTGACCTTGTCCCAAATGTTACTTGACAAGTGTATGTGTGCAATGAACGGTAGTTTTTGACCTTGACTAAATTAAAAAAGCTAACACGGGGCTAAATTAATATGTTCAGAGGTATTATGGACCCTTCTTGAAGGTCAATCGGAATTCTGATACTTGTGCATATAGAGTTTTACAGACTTGACATATTAATTAGTCGTGGAGAATAAAACCAACAGTGAACTCTTTGAAAAAACTCAAACTTGATTCATTATGTTTAATCAAATTGTTTTATGCAAAAAACCCCCCAAAGATAGGTAAACGTCAAATTGTCTTTCAATTGAAATAAAATGAAACTAAAAATAAGATGCTATTGACTCTC
This sequence comes from Ichthyophis bannanicus, assembly GCA_033557465.1. Taxonomy (NCBI): domain Eukaryota; kingdom Metazoa; phylum Chordata; class Amphibia; order Gymnophiona; family Ichthyophiidae; genus Ichthyophis; species Ichthyophis bannanicus. Next base: position 443,882,687 of record CM066035.1, on the reverse strand, counting down.
TATTGCTATTGCTAGTGTAATACCGATATAGATGTCTGATGGACTTCTAAATTGATCTCCTGAAGTAAAAAATGAAAGAACCTAATAAAAACAAATGAACCTAATAAAAATGTTGCCTATTGCAGGCTACTTGTCAGGGAAGAAACAAACAAATTAACCTGAGTAAAAATGTTTATTCAAATGGCCTTGACTAAACTAACAAAACTAACGCGAAGCTAAAATGAGTATGAGTACATATGAATAAAAGATTAAGAGATCAATAAAAATAGAAGTAAAATGTAGACAAAAAATAATATGTTCTTAAAATTAGCTGTAAAAATATATTCGAAGTCCTCATGCATGGTTAAAAAACTGTAAAATTACAAGAACACTGACAGATCAACCTCTTGGTTGAGACCATTCGGTTCTAGACTATTGAACTCGTATATAAATCGCTGCTCTAACTTGAGGAGAGTCTTATCAACATCTCCTCCTCTCCAATGCGGAGGCACTGCTTTAAGAACAACATATTTCAAACTTTTATGGTATGTTTCATTTTAAAATGACCCCAAAAAGAAACCAACGCTCTCAATAATACATATAAAAGTCTAAACAACTTCAATTCACAAAACAACTTCAATTATCAATATCAGGCATAATGACCTCAGATGACACAACCCCTCATGTGGCGAAATTCACCATAGGGTGTTGGTAGACGCTCACATCACCGGTCAAGCCTCCTCCAAATCCCTAACTTTATTCACTAATACCATACTATAAATAACCACCAACTAACCAATGGGAAAAATCTTATCTAAATCTATTTAAAGAAATACACTAACTCACCATTCACTCTCTAACACATCCCCCTCTCTCATTCATACTACTAAAATTTAAAAAGCGTCTATAGCAATTTGTACACAAGGTACAGATACGGCTGAACGCAGCCCTGGCAACTTAGGTAAAAAACCTGCAAAAATAAATAATTACAAAAACTGTTATAAGATAATAAATAGCACCATCATAGTATACAAAAGACGTATCTTTTAACTTGAGTCTTGCAGCCGACTGGGTTCTTTGCCTCCCAAACAGACGCGTAGTAACCAAGGGTCAGCACTAACGCCGCCTCCAACGCGGGGAAACAAACTTTAAAGCAATCTGCATCAATAGCATTTATCACCAAACAGCCTCAACTTACGGCCTCCGCTCTACAAAAGCTTTCGTTTCGCCGTGAAATGGCTTCATCAGGAGCTTCGCTGTCCAAAATAAACGCTATACAATGGCTCCCTGCAACTTCCCGCTACACCAAAACCAGCGTGTGACGCGTCTGATAACCCCACCCTCGCCAATCAAAATCAACCAAAACATGACATCACCTAAAAGCAACACTCCCCTTCACTCTCCATTCTAAAAACCCTTTTGAACTGCAATAGGCAACATTTTTATTAGGTTCATTTGTTTTTATTAGGTTCTTTCATTTTTTACTTCAGGAGATCAATTTAGAAGTCCATCAGACATCTATATCGGTATTACACTAGCAATAGCAATAGAGAGTCAATAGCATCTTATTTTTAGTTTCATTTTATTTCAATTGAAAGACAATTTGACGTTTACCTATCTTTGGTTTTTTTTTGCATAAAACAATTTGGTTAAACATAATGAATCAAGTTTGAGTTTTTTCAGAGTTCACTGTTGGTTTTATTCTCCACGACTAATTAATATGTCAAGTCTGTAAAACTCTATATGCACAAGTATCAGAATTCCGATTGACCTTCAGGAAGGGTCCATAATACCTCTGAACATATTAATTTAGCCCCGTGTTAGCTTTTTTAATTTAGTCAAGGTCAAAAACTACCATTCATTGCACACATACACTTGTCAAGTAACATTTAAATCTTTTTACTGATTGGCTGCTGTTAACCACGCCCCTTTGGCGAGAAAATCGGCGTTCTCAATACATCATCAGGTTTTTATGATCAATCGCTTAAGCCATGCCCATAGGTATTATTTCATGGTTCTTTTAAGGGTTTTAACATTATTTTATTATTACCGGTTTTTGCACATATACATCTATCAAGCAATATCTAAATCTTCTTATTGATTGGATGTTGCTAACCACGCCCCTTTTGGCGCGAAAATCGGCGTTCTTTAAAACATCATTTCTAACACAGCACTGATCCATTCAGTTGAATGTACTTTCAAAGCTTTGCATTCCGGAGTAAGTATTTTCGATTCGGTTGAAAGACCATCCGCGATTATTTAGTTTTTAAAATTGTTTTGTTATAAACACTTGATGACATAGTCTATATGTCTTATTTTGATACTATTTCATTCATTTTTACTTAATTCACAATGTTGTTTTGCAGATTCTTATCATCGGTTTTTGACGTCTCTTTATAAACATATGGTTTTAGGTCGTGTACCTTTTTCAGGTATTTAAGATTAACTTTCTTTTGGAGGCACTTGTACAAATATAAATCAGTATGCATTACAAGTTTTATTTTTTAGTACAATTACACCTTACTCCAGTAGCGTTACTACGGGAAGGTTCCTTTTTATTCATGTTGATTCCTTTACAAAACACAAATTAACCCATTATTCTCCATTTTGTAGTGGCAAGAGACTCACGCCATTGATGACCAAAGGGTCTCCACACCTTAAGATCAATTCAATGGCACTCCGGTGCATAGTTAGTGAGTAATATGTCTACATTTGCAGTGTTTTGGATTTGAATTAGTCCCTTTTCTGCCCTGCGTCTATACTTGTGGTGTCTTTTAATTGTTTTTTAATGGTTTTTAATTGTTTTTTAATTGCATTTCTTGGTTTTAATTAATTTACTATGGTTCTTATATATAAGTGTTTTCTTAAGAGCCATATGTAAATGTATTAAGTTACGTACTTAATTTTACTTTTACATTGTATTTTTATGTATTTATACATTAATGTTTTGGTTGATGTTTTTTGATATGTGCTGTTTTTAATATATGTTGTTTTCCTACATTTTTATTTATAAAAGTACCCCTCCCCCCGAAGAAGGAGTCAGCCGAAACGCGTTGGAGACTCCAATAAAGCACCCTTTTAAGCAACTGTGTTCATCTCTTGCTCCTGCTTGTTGTGCACCCGAGGTTTGTAGCAATTACACCTCTTTGGAAAACAGGAGGTACCTGCTGCTAGAAAGGTATATAGCTGGAAAGTTAGGGGATAGGAGGATGAAATCTTCCCATCTGTCTATGGCCGGTGAGTAACCGCTCATTTGGGAGTAACCCAGCAAGGTACATGGGCTTCCGGAGCTCAGGGCTGTCTGGGTTTTCGAAGTGCAGGAAGGGGATTCTCGAATGCCTCCTCCACGACTGCCCGCAGACCACAGTGGCGCAAGGCGAGTTCGAGTGGCGGTTCAGTCGGCAGGAGGAATTCTTCGGGAGTTTTTTCCTTTCTACCGGGCTCCGAATACGGCAGAGCACTGGGTGGTAGCGCTATTGTATTTATTTCATAGGTCCGAAAGAAAGACGGTCCTCCCCGTCCTTTTCTAGATCCCAACGAAGTAAATCGCTGCATCCGAGCGTCTTTCTTTTTTATGCAGAAGTTGCAGTCAGTAGCGTTGGCAGTTTCGCTGGAGGAGTTCGTAACGGCCCGCCACCTTTACGGAGTTTTCTTACACATTTCACTAAGGGCAGTGTATCAGAAGTTTCTAAGGTTGGCCTTTCCCTGGGTACCTTTTATGGGTCTAGTTTTGCCCTTCAGTCTGGCAACGGCTCCACGCACCCTCACCAATGTCTTGGGGGTGGTTGTGGTGGCTCTGCGTTAAAAAGGGTTCTTAGTTCACCCTAGCATTCATCCAAGATCCAGGGCCAAGAGTGCACCGTTTACGAACAGAGGAGTCAAGTTTCTTCAGGCTTAGGCGGGGTAGTCAAGGCGGTCAGGCGTCGCTTACTCCATCTCAAGGCATAGAGTTCTTGGGGGTACGGGCCGGCTACCAATTTTCGGGCCCAGCACTATCGGCTAGGGGCTATCTTTAGATACTCGGGACATTGGCGGGGCCCTGGAGGCAGTTACGGTGGAGAAGTAGCCTAGTGGTTAGAGCAACTGTCTAGTACCCAGAAGATCAAGGGTTTGATTCCCACTGGCACTCCTTGTGACTTTGGGCAAGTCACTTTACCCTCCATTGCCTCAGGAAGAAAAGGCTGGCAATCCACTTCCGTTGATACTTTGCCAAGAAAACCCAGAGGTAGCTGGGTCACTATGAGTTAACGCTGACTTGATGGCACTAACCCCCCCCCCCCCAAAAAAAAACCCTTTAAGGAGCTGGAGCTTGCATGTGCCCTCAACTAAAGGTCTTTGTTGCGACGTTGGTCACGCAAGATAAATTCTCCGAACAAATGTCTCATATATCCCGCGCAGGGCCGGATTTACCTTGAGTGAGGCCCTACGCCAACAAAAATTGTGGGCCCCCAGAAAAGATAAAAACGAGCATGCCGGATCAGCTGCGCGCTGTTGGCCCTGACGTCATAATTAAACTGGGAATCCCAAAAGCCAAACTTGGAATGTACAACACTGTAGGAATAAAATTATACATTAATTTGCTCTTGTACTAAACAAAGTGCAGATGTTAATGATGCACATTTACCAGAACTGACATATTCCAATTAATAAATTCAAAATAAAGAGATATTTTTCTACCTTTTGTGCATTTGTTTTCAGCTGCAATTGCTCCAGCCACTTTCTTCTGGTTTCTTCGTGTCAGCCCAACTCCAGTCTTACCCCCCCCAGCCCATTTCCAGTCCCAACCCCCCCCCATCGGCTCAAATAAACTTTAATAAAAATAAAAAAAACGCTGGCCGCTGCAGCTGCAGCAGCATGGACTGTCCCGCGGGGCCCCCTCTGCCTGGCTGAGCCCCTCCGTGCCGGCTTTGAGAGGCGCGAAGAGTATTAATGAACAAACAAAACTCTTCCAAAGACGGGGAAGCTGTAAAACTAGAGGGCATAACATAAAGCTGCAAGGGGGTAAACTGAAAGGCAATGTCAGGAAATACTTTTTCACTGAAAGGGTGGTGGATGCTTGGAATGCCCTCCTGATGGAAGTGGTGGGGGCAAACACAGTGATGGAATTCAAAATGGGACAGACACAGTGGATCCCTTTACAGCAACAGGATAAAATCAAAATAAACTTAACTAACTAATTTCTCAACATACAGGGGTGTCCTACACGGAGCGGTGGGTTCACCCCTAAAACAAAGACATGGGGAGGGGGTGGCCTGCATGGAGCGGCAGGTGCACCTACTCTTGCCATCTTACTGGGCAGACTAGATGGTTCATACTGGTCTTTATCTGACATCATTTACTATGTTACTATGAAAGTGAGCTCTGCTATGAGGGGACATAGGATGAAGGTGAAATTGGATAGAAATTGGAAATATTTCTTTACGGAAATAGTGGTAAATGCATGGAATAGTCTCTCAGTGGAGGTAGTACAGACGAGGACAGTATTTGAATTCAAGAAAGCATGGGATAAACGCAGAAGATCTCTAAAGGAAAAAAAGGGACTACAGTAGTTTATATGGAAGGGGAAACTAAATAGGCCATTTGGTCTTTTGCTGTTGTTATGTTTCAGTGCTTCCCAGAATAAAATTTCAGGGTCCTTTCCCCTTTCCAGTGCTTGGCAAGCTCCACCTCCTCTACAAGCGGCATTTTCCCTTCAGCCTGGTCTTGTCTGCCCCCTCCCACCTGGAGGCTCCACCTCTCTGATGTCACTGGGGGCCAGGAGGTGGGGGTGGGAGCTCTACCTGTTGACGTCAGCCTTCAGGGTGTCTGTTTACTGCAAGAAGATCTGGATTGAAGGGAGCACTTCAGGCACAAACGCAGATTTTGCTTTTGTACTGTTTCTCCTCCCTGTTGGCGCTTCCCCTGTACAGACGTAAATAAATATTTGTACATACATATAGTTGTGTAAGAGGAAAACATCCAAGTTCTGTTTCTTTGCCAAGGAGCATGGAAAGCCGAGCTCAGGATAGGGTCTGGAAAACAGAGCGTGCAAGGATATACACACACACACACACACACACGTAACCTATAACTTGCTGCCCACGGCCCTCTGCAGAGAGTAGTAGAGCAGGGCTGATGGCAGCGTTTGCTACGCCATTGCCATGCTCCAGGGAAAAGGTCAGTGAGTATGTGGAAACTGGGTCCTGCCCATGAAGCTCATCAGCGTCTCTGGACTCCTCCTTCACAGCTGCCTGTTAATTCTTGGAAGTTGTGTTTATCCCCTAGGCAGAGGATTCAGACCCGCTCAGGGAGGAAGCAGGGGGCGAGGTGAGGGGTTCTATAGCTCCACTGGAGGCAAATGATAATATGAAACTGCTTTGAGATAAAGAGCCAGTAACCTCAGCTCCTGGGCCGGGCGTCTACTTCAGGCTTGTGCGCAGGTGGCCTGAAACCAAAGATTGTTATCAAACCCAGCAATAGAAACTTGCACATACTTGCACATTCATTCTTTGAGAGGCGCGAAGGGAGAGTGTCTCCCTCGCGTCTCTGTTAAGCCCACAGGGGCTGATGGGAAATTTCCCATCTGCCCCTGCGGGCTTAACAGAGACGCGAGGGATACACGCTCCCTTCGCGCCTCTCAAAGCCGGCACGGAGGGGCTCAGCCGGGCAGAGGGGGCCCTGCAGGGCAGTCTATGCTGCCGCGGCAGCAGAGGGGGCCCCGCGGGACAGTCCATGCTGCCGCGGCAGCAGCCAGAGCTTTTTTTAAATTAAATTTTAAAAAAAACGAACAATTTGTTCAATTTTTGTGGGCCCTTGCCAGTTGTGGGCCCTACGCCACGGCGTAGTTGGCGTATAGGTAAATCCAGCCCTGATCCCGCGTAGGTGGGCGATCCCTTCTCTGGTGGATTCCCAGGGAATCTTGCAGAAGACAGGCTCCCAATGTTCACGTTGGCCACTTTTGCAGGCAGGGGAGTCTGGCGAGGATCTTTTCGCATGTGAGGTTTGGAGTGATCGCTGGGCACAGTGGTGGATCCACTGGTTTCAATGGAGGGCGTTGCGCAGGCGTGCCAAGCGTTCGGTTCTGAACTAAAGGATCAGGAGGAGCGCGCTCTGCCCGGCGATTCTGAATAAGGGATTTGCCTAGAACAGCAGGGAGCTTCAGGCAGGGCGGTCATGTAGGAGGACTCAGAGGCTTGGGTCGCTTTGGTGTAATCTCAGTGGCAGGCGCTTTTTGTGGCGCCCATTGCAGAAGCAGACAATGTGGTGGCATCAGCTGGAAGTGTGCCCACAGATAGCCATTACGTGGGGTCCTCTTTGGTATGGAGCGTTTGCGGTCTGGATATCATTTGGGTGTCGATCGGTGGCGATTAAATTTTATGATTAAATTTTGTGATTAAATATATAATAGGTCTCCCTTCCTCTAGTTCACAGATAATGGCACCTTGAATTTTGAATCTGGGTGATCCCTTGGTTGGGATTGGATTAAATGGGTTGCTGCAAGGATACGGTGAGGCACTAGGTTTTCAAATGCATGTGTGGTGTTAAGAGCTATGTCCTGCTTCCACACACCAAGATATTTGGCTGGGGGTGTAAAGTTGAGGGTAAGCAAAGGGTGCAAAAGCATAGGCAATAGGTAAGCTTACAAGCGGTTTGGCTTTGCTAAGTTCATGCCTGCAAACTAACTAACTTCAGCCGTCCAGGGGGAGTTGAAGTCATTTTGATTTTCATATCCGAAATGCTATCTTCTAGATTTGTCTCTGCTTCTGTTGAGAGCGGAAGTTCAGGAGGGTTTAGCAAGCTAAGTTGCTAATTTGCTTGGCTTAAGCCATTTCAATGGTCTAGGATAGGTTGGCGATCCTGTAATTCAAAGGGTATCTCTAACGTAAATGCTTACAATAATTTTATTTCCAGGTGTGGCCTGGCAACCAGTTCTTTAAATGGTCAGGTAATAGCTCTGTCTTGCTATAGAGGCAGAGTTCAGGGGCTGGCCCTGGGTTCTCACGCAGATGAGTGGCGTATCTTAAAGCAGTATCCAGGTGGCTGCCGTTGCATAGCGTGTTGGTGCCGTTGTGGAATCTCAATGTGGTTGGAGGGGCAAGCGGTTGCTCTTCTAGCTCTAGGTTCGGCGCAGGGGAGTGTCTTGAACCGTGGTTTGCGCTACTTGCACATAGAGGGAGTGCTGCGGTACTATTTGAGTTTACGAATCTCCACAGTTGCAACCGTCTATTTTGGCTTGTAGGGGGTTTTCACAAAGAGGAAGCGGTGGCGAAGGCATCCATCGCCAGAGGAATGGTAGAGCCGAGGGCATGAGCCTCTATGTTGCTAGTCTGTTTGGTGCCAGGGGCTTACGGGTTCACTCTTTTGGAGCGCAAGCGACATCCTTAGCAGAATGCAGTTTGGGTACGCTGGTAGCATTTTGTGGACCAGTCTCCTGGTTGTCTTGCTCTTTTACTGTCAGTAATTTTCACCGCCTGGATGTTCTGGCTGCGAGCAATGGCTGTTTCGGCTAGGCGGAGTAACAATCTGGATAGAAAGGTCTCTCCCAATAATTACTGCTCTGATACATCCCAGAGGTGGAGGACTAAACTGGAGGAACGATAAGGAAATAGAAATTACACTTACCTGGTAATTGTCGTTCCTTGAGTGACGACAGTTTAGTCCTCATTCCCACCCGGGGGTTGATTTCTTCAGAGTTTTATTTTCAGATGGAGTGAAACATCAATTTCAAGGAGTGGAGAAGTCCTTTCAGATTCTAGATCGCAGTGAGTATTCCTCTCTGATAGATTGCTTTCTTCTCTCTTGTTTAAGTGACGGAGTGGCACAGGAAAGGTGATAGAATGAGAGAAACGTGAACGTAAAAAATAAATAAATAAATATATATATAAATAAATAAAAGATAAAATAATAAAGTGAAAAAGATTCCTCAGGTTGAGGAATGTATAGTTCGATTAAAGTTGTGGTATAACTACTTGTTGGTTGTTCCTTTTTTTGTCAATAGTACACTGGGGGCTGATGGGAGATACCAGCAGGCTATATCCAGTGATGTCGCGGCTTTGACATGCCCAGTCTCCGGACTGCAGGAGGAGGTACACAACCTAGAGGTGGAGGTCTAAACTGTCGTCACTCAAGGAACGACAATTACCAGGTAAGTGTAATTTCTATTTTCCTGGACTTTGAGATTTCTTTGTGAGCACTGCTTCGCTGCTGCCTGTTGGAGCTGCTGCAACTGTGAAACATGCAGAGAGTTTGTTGACATTGCAGCTGAGCTGAACGAAAGTGGAAAGGTCATTCTGTAGCCTCTCATGAGAGCCAACAGTGGTGCTAGGGTGATGCTAACCACAAGCTTCAGGCCCTGGGCTGCAATGCATGTGTGTCTGACTCTGACCAACCAACGCCCTGCACCAAAGCTCCCCCCACTCCCTCTATTCTCTGTGGCTTGCTGCCTGACTGGAACATAAAAGTAAATATCACCCTAGCAGCACGCCATGAGAGGGATGGAAGGAGGTCCGGCATGTTTGGTACCCTGCAGCAAAGCTGAAACAAGTTGAAAAGTGCATACTTTACAGAGTAAAGTCTTTGACAGTGTTCCACACAGGCGACTTATAAATAAATTGAGCACCTTAGGGACAGACCATAAAATGACTGACTGGGTTATAAACTAGTTGACTGGGAGGCAGCAAAGGGTATAGGTAAATGGAGCTCACTCTGAGGAGAAGGTGTGTGCGAGAAGGATCTGTCCTTGGTCCATTCCTTTTTAACATTTTTGTAAGTGATATTGCAGAAGGGCTGTCTGGTAAGGTTTGCCTCTTTGCGGATGATACCAAATAGAGTAGACACCCATGAAGTTATAGATAACATGAGGAGGTATCCAGAAAAACTTGAAGAATGATCTAGAATTTGGCAGCTGAGATTTAATGCTAAAAAATGCAGGGTCATGCATTTGGGCTGCAAAAATCCAAGGGAACAGTACAGTATAGGGGGAAAGTACTTCTGTCCACAAAAGAAGAGCAGGACTTGGGGGTGATTGTTTCTGATGATCTTAAGGTTGCTTAACAGGTAGAAAAAGTGATGGCAAAAGCCTGAAGGATGCTTGAATGCACAGGGAAAGGAATGGTCAGCAGGAAGAAGGAGGCAATAGGGCCTCTTATATGACTCTTTGGTGAAACTTCATTTGGAATATTGTGTGCAGTTTTCAAAACCACACCTTCAAAAGGATCTAAACAGGATGGAATCAGTGCAGAGGATAGATATCAAAATGGTCAGTGGGCTTTGCCATAAGGAATATGGAGGCAGACTTAAAGATATCAATATATACATTTAGGAGGAAGAACAAGAGAGGGGAGATATGATAAGAGATGTTTAAAAACCTCCATGGCATAAATGCACAGAAGGAGAGCCTCTTTCAACTGAAGGAAACTCTGCAATGAGGGGACATAGGATGAAAGTGAAAGGGGATAGACTCAGGAATAATATGCGGAAATATTTCTTTACGGAACGAGTGGTATATGCATGGAATAGTCTTCCATGGAGGTACTGTAGTAGAGATGCGAATTATATCTGAATTCAAGAAAGCATGAGACAAACACAGAAGATCTCTAAAGGAAAAGAGGGACTATAGTAGTTAGTATGGAAGGGAGATTGGATAGACTGTATAGTCTTTATCTGACGCTATGTTTCTGTGTTTTTATAGTGATACAATAGCATGTTTCCCTCACTCAGAGGATCAGACATTTGGGGCTTAATCTGTGTGTGTCATAGGAAGTGTTGGAGGGTGTGCGAGTGTGTCAGTGGGTGCATGTATTTGTGTCTTTCTGTATGACATGGAGACTGCTGGAGATGACGTGTGTGTGTATATGGATACCATGGGGACTGTCGGGTGCTACATACATGCGTGTGTGAGTGTTTGTGTATGTGTGTGTGTGATGGGGCCTGTTGGGGGCTACATGAAAGTCTGCTTCATGAAGAGGCTACATACATGCATGTGTGAGTGCCTGTGTTTGTGTGCCTGTGTGTTTGTGTATGCATGGGGTGCCTGCCTGTGTGTGTGCATGCTGTGCTGGTCAAGTGCCTGTATGTGTGTGGTGTGGGGGTGGGGTGCCTCTGTCTGTATGGTGCAGGGGTGAGGTGCCTCTATGTGTGTGTGCACGCTGTACTGGTCAGGTGCCTGTGTGTGTGTAGTGCGGGGGTGGGGTACCTCTGTGCATGTTGATGTGGTGTGGGGGAAGGTTGCCTGTGGGGGAGGAGGGTGGGGATGGAGTGCCTGTGTGCCTCCTGGGGTAGGAAGGGGGGTTGCGTCCTTCAGCATATATTCGTTGTGCTCTTTTCTCCCCTCTCTTCAACCTCCAGCCCCTTGCACTCTTTCACTTCTCCCTGCAGGCTTTCCCCTGTTGCCTTCCCCCACTGTTCCTTTCCCAGCCTCTCTCCCTTTTTTTTCCCCCTTCCATTCTCACCCCTTGCCCTCCATTTATTCCCCTCCTGCCAACTTTATTTCCTCAAACCACTGCCCCTTTAAATTTTCCTTACCTCCTGTGTGTTTTTGATCCCTGCAGCACTCTTGTTGCGAGTCTCTCTTCATTGGCCCACGGGCATAGAGCAGTGCTGCAGGCTGAGATGTTTGGCCTGCAGGACAGGCTGCTCTCGCGGGCACATGTGTTACTGCTGGCCACGATCTTCGGCCCACAGGAGCAGCCTGTTCTGCGGGCATATAGCAGTGCTGCAGGGGATTGCAGCTCACAGCTCTCTTTTGCTATTTGGCTTGTGGGACCTGCAGCTCCCGTGGGCACATGCGCCACTGCTGGCCGTTATTTCTGTGCCCCTTCTCACTGGCGCCTCCTGCTGTACTTACCCAACTTACCAGGTTGCACCGGCCCTGCTGATGGGGGCATGTGCTACCTCCATTGCCCATGTTCTCTGTGTATGTGTCTTGTGTTAAATGTATCCCCCAATTGTGCTGTGACCACTTTGATTGATGGATAAAGTGGTATACAAAACTGTCTAAATAAATAAATGTCCAACATTTCCCCATGTTGTTAACTCAGGTTCTGCTATGCCCCCATTCTAGGCCATTTGCTGCGATTAACATGGGTGCACTTATTGCCACACATTGAGGTGGTGGTAAGGGCACCCATGCTAACAAGAATGTTGCCAGCATGCATAAAAGATGCCCACACCAAGCGCGATGTGAGCTGTCTGCCCCTGTGGCCACATTTTTAACATGCAGCAATGACTTCTGCAACACACATAGCAAACGGTATCGCACTTTAGTGAACATGTCCCATGACTCCTTGCATCCCTTCTGTTACTTTAGAATCTTTAGTTTATGTAGAGGTTTCAAATGAAAATCACCTCCCAAGACTCCAACACCCCTTTGATCTTAATCCCTAGATGAACTCTTTGTAACTGATTCAGCATAGATTTTCTCTTGGGCCAGAGGTATTACTCAGGCTGGAGTGGATTCTTCTGAAAATCTATCACAGAAAGAGTGATACATTTTCAGAAGAATCCATTCCAGTAATAAGTCCCAACTGCTAGGGGTATGTTTACTAAGCCGGGCTAACAGTTAACCCGTGCTATCTGCAACTAGGTCCCATGCTATTCAAAGCAGATAGCACGGGTTAACCTAGTGACATGGTGGATGCGCCTTTATGACTGCTTCCAGTTGTTGCTTCTGTATCAACTCCACATATAAATATCTGCTCTGGGACCAAAACAACTAGTTATCCAGTTAGTTAGGAGCTTTTTATTGACCGAACCAGGTTTGGGGGTTTCAGCTGTCTTCTGCTTCCCTGTAGCAATTTTAAAATGCTTTCATCAAAACCAGTACTTACGCATGGCTTAGAAACTACAGAGATCAGGCTGTTGTGCCACAGTTTCTCACATCAGCTCCAGGAAACCACTATCACTGTAGCAAAACTAGTTCCTTAATTTTTTTCTGATTCTCTTGTGGATGAATTAAAAAGGCTGTTTGGAGTTTAGAAAAGTCTTTCGCCATATCTTAAATTGCTCTTTTTCTCTCAGGTTTTCTCAATGCATTACTTTAAATGAGAATTTTAAAAACCCCTCCTCCTTTCATCCAGCATAAATCAGTGAGCTATGCCATCAAGCACTACCAAAATACCAACCACTAGTCTCTAGCACACAGAACAAAGAGTCTTCCAAGGTATTCAGTACTATTTCCTTTGGTTCCCAGAACTAAGCCCGAAAGGCAGTTTTTATAGATAAAGCTTAATAATCATTTGTGCATAAAAATAAATATCTACTTGAGCCAGCTCTTGGGAGTGCTAAAACTTGGCATCTGCTCATCAGCAATATCTTGCTAGTTAAAAAATACATATTTTTATGATTTCTGTAAAGCAAAACATGCTAGTCATAAATGTTTAGGGTTATGTCTGTGTGCATTGGAAACATGTTGACAACTAGCATGGGGCCATGACAGTTAGTGCTGCTGGATTTTGGCGCTAATTGCCCATGGTGCATTAGAGTTGCAAATGGGAGGGTTAGGGGTAGAGAGTTGTGTGTGTGTGGTGGGGGGTGGGTTGCTGCATAGGCAGCATACACACTACTTGCACTTTGGGTAAATAGCGCAGCTGCATTCACTGCCACCTCCATAGGTGGCGTTGAGTATACCTGCATTATTTTCATGCTACGGTAGGCCTGTGTGCACCATGGTAACCGCCGGGAACATGTTTTCCATGCTCCTGGCAGTTAGCGTTGTGGTGTTGCCCTAAAGTGCTATGGATTTGCTCATTATCGGCATGTTTGGTGCAACACCACAGAGCCCTTTAGTAAAAGGGCCCCATAGTACACAGAGAACCATGACTGGGATATAATTATATTGGCTTATAATTTATTCATGAAGACAGGGAAGGAAAAAAATGAGGAAGAGTGACAGGGCTTAGAGGTAAAAAGGAGGCAATGTAGGTTAATCTGGAAAGAGGGAATTGAACATCTCTTTACATTGGTGTGATATACAGATCTCCCTAACAGACAGAAGAAATAGACATTTAAGGAAGACATTCATGGTATTGCAATAAAAGGAGAAGTGCAGTGGATAGGTGATTTCAGTGGCGTTCCAAGAAAAATTAGCACCCAGAGCTGATGGCATCCCATGTGTGGAACCCCCCCACAAAAATACAATGGAGGCATGCATGGCAAACGCACCTTAACTTCCTTCCTGGCTTGCCACACTCCTTCTGCTCCATCCCGCAGGTTGTTCCCTCCCAACATGAGACTTTGGCCAGGAGGGATGGCTTACTGTGCTGCTGAGCCTGAAGCAGAGGCAGCACAGTAAGCCATCAAGGAAGTTAAGGTATGTTTGCTGTGTGTGCCTCCACCATGTGGGCCTGGAATTATGGCACTCCCCCTCCTGGCTAGCACCTAGAGTGGACTGCAACCACCTCCCACTTTTGATACACCACTGGGTGATTTCCATTTACTGGATGTTGACTGGGACATCCTGGCTGTGGTGTTACCTAGAAGTAGGAAGATCCTGGATTCTCTACAGAAAGAACTGTACCAGCAACGGACAGTACTGGACTTGGTGCTTATTAATGGGGAGAATGTTTCTGATGTTGGAGTAGGTGATCATCTGACATCAAGTGATCATTAGATGGTGGGCTTCAATGTTAGGGCATAGCTGGAGATGGTTCATTCAAAAGTGAGGGTCTTATACTTTAGGAAAACTAACTTTGTAAAGATGGCTTTTTTACTAACGTGGGTTAACCATTAGGGTGGGGTTTAGCACAAACCAGTTGCATTGTGATTACCTTTACTGGATGCCAAAAATGCAGCCAGAAGAAAAATCCTGTGTTAACTGCTTAGTGTGGATTTGGACAGAGATGGCGCTTCAGAGGTAGAGCATGCATATTGGGAGTCTTTAAGGCAAGCTAACCAACAATGTTGCTCTTAGTGCAGGTTCACTTACTGCCATCCAGGGTAGGTGCGACCATTAAGCAAACTAGGCAACCACCTAGAGAGCCAATGGTCTGCAGTGGTCCATTGCCACCACTGCCATCCTTCTTTGCAGCACTAGCCTCAAATAGCTCTGTGGCACTTACCATGAAACTTCGACACCATGAGGCTGTTTGGCTTCCACCCTGCCAACACCCAATGTTGACTTCCTGTTTGCATGGGGGTGGAAGTCGGCATGAGGTGTTGGCAGGGGCTGAAGCAAACAGCCTTGTGGCGCCAAAGTTTGAAGGTAAGTGCCATAGGGCTGTTTGAGGCCTTATTGCTGGCCCCAGAGAGAGGCAGCAGCAGCAAGAGCAATGAGATCCAGAGAGAGGGACGGGAGTGCAAGGGATGAGGTTCTCCTACGGCGCCTCGCCTCCTTGCACCAGTGGGTGGTGTTAAGTGCACCTATTTTAAATGCAGCAAACCACTTAGCGTGAGAGTATTGAGAAACCCGTGCTAGCTACATAGGTTCATGCTGGGCATGCCTTCATTTTTTAGTGTGGGTCCAGTGCCAGCCCCATGCTAATTTTTGGGGCTGAATGTGTGGTAAGCTCCCATACTTGAGTTAGCTAGATGGCAACATCTTGAGTAAGTAGAAAATCATTATGAAAAAATGAAAGATAGTTTAAAGGTAGCAACGTTTTTTGTTAGGAAAATAAATAAAAGTAAGGGGAAAAGGAGGCTACTATGGTTTTCAAAAGAAGTAGTCAAAAAAATAGAGGTTATCTTTATAAACTACAGAGGTTATCTTTATAAAGGCTACCAGAGGTTAGCCTTTATAAACTACAAGTGACTGCAGAAAAAGGAAGAACCGATGATATCTGAAAAAGGTGAGAGAAGCTGGAAAAGTAGTCAGGAAAACAAAGATGTAAATATAGAAAAAATAACTAATACAGTAAAATGGGGGCCAAGACCTTTTTGAGATATGTTAGAGACAGGAGGGAGTGAAAAAGTGAGGCATTGTAAGACTCAAGGGTGAAGGGAAGGAATATATAGATGCTGATAAGGATAAGCAGAGGTGCAGAATATATTTTTGTTTTAAGTTCACAGATGAATGGCCAGACACCATACACTCCCACACATATATTCTTATATAAGGTACATTTCCAGTCATTGCTATCCCTCAACATACCCACATCCCTGGCACCTACATCTCCCTTCCACAATACATACCCAACTCCTTTTCCCATAGTTCACATCCCCAAAGCCTCCAAACTTCATATTTATTTATTTATTTAATTACAAATATTTACATCCTGCCTATCCATGATCCTGAAACTTTAAAATTGCTTCCCCAGGAGCCTGTGTCTAAACAACTTAATCCCAAAACAACAGGTCCAATATACACAAGAAGGTACCAGCTGCAAGTAGAAATCCAAAAATAAATATATATATTTCTCAAATATTGGAGGAAAAAAGACTTCAGGGTATAACAACAGCCAATTCAATGACTCAAGCATGCAGATATTTAAACTGCCAATCTGCCATAGCTGTCTTCTAACTTAACATAGCAGAGTACATACTCGTAACATCATAGGTCATAAAAAACCCCTTCAATATGAGTAATTAATTATACAAGTAATCAAGGCATTCATCACAAACTCCCAAATGGGCAATGAACCTGTAATTCTATAGCTTTAATATTATTTTTTACATCTAGTGCCATTCTTCCTCCCCTTCTTCCTACCCTGTCCTTCCTGAGTAAAGTATAGCCTGCTATAATTACATCCCGTGAACCATGTCTCTGTAACTGGCACTAAATCCAAGTCAGTCTCTTCCATTAATGCCTCAACATCTGGAATCTTATTTCTCATGCTACGGGCATTTATACACACCACTTTCCAGATGTTGCCCCTTTTTCCCATTGCTATAGAGGTATTTAATGTTTTACTTACCTGGGGGCTTTCGTTACCCATCCCCAACAAATCTAGTTTAAAGCCCTCTTCAGTAGGTTAGCCAGTCTGCTACTGAAGACATGTTGACCTTTCTTGGACAGATGGACACCATTTCTGCTCTGCAGCTCTTGGAACATCATCCCATGGTCCAGGAATCCAAAATGTTCTTGATGACACCATCCACACAGCCATGCATTTATCTCAGGATGCAAGCTTCTCTGCCTTGGCCTTTACCCTCAACAGGGAGGATTGAAGAGAACATCACCTGTACATTAACAAATTGAAGTCAAAGTAAAATTTGCCTGCCCTGGAGTCACACCAACCGCGGTGTGTTATGATCAAAGAAACGCTGCAGCTGCGCGCTTCTTAAAGCTCAAAAACTCTCCATTCACCGGGAAGCCCCATTACATCAGAAAGCATTCCCAGCGAACAGCTCACTCTGCGCCATTGAAAAACTGCAACATCCACCTTAACATTCCACTCATACAAAAATGCAATACAGTATGTATAATATATGTAATTACAAGCAGCCCACCCACCTTATCCCCATACTCACTCATCAGCAGGCCCTCCAATCAATATTCTCATTCAATCCATTCAGCCTCACCGTATCAAAATGGTGGCGTTGGAGTCTGATTCTGATGGTGGAGTTGGCGCTGCCTTTGAAGCTAAGTACTATTGTTTGATGCTATTGCCCGTTTGGGAGTTTGTGATGAATACCTCTATTACTTGGATAATTAATTACTCATATTGGAGGTTTTTTTATGATCTATGATTTTATGGGTATGTACTCTATGTTAAGTTGGAAGACATCTATAGCAGTTTAAATATCTGCATGCTTGAGCCATTGCGTTGGCTGTTGCTACACCCTGAGGTCTTTTTTCCTACAATATATGAGAAGTATATATATATTTTTTTGGATTTCCACTTGCAGCTGGTACCTTCTTATGTATATTGGTCATTTCTTTATGGGATTGAGTCATCCACGATTCTGGACAGAAACATAACTTATACATATATATAATAAGTAAAGCATACAACAGGACAATATTGCCCTAAAGATTAAAGAACAAAAAGAAACAAAACAACAAATATCATATAAAATTCAGGCATAACTCAATCAACAATTATCCTCATATTTGCCTACTCCACTCTTGCCAGCAATTTATCTGTTTCTCAGGGTTCAAAAGCCCAAGTCAAGAATAGTTTTTTAATTGCTTTCTAAAGCTGAAAATATTTTTCATCAATCTTAGTTCTCATGCAATTTGTTCCATTCAATTGATCCTACCACTGAAAAAACCCTGTTATGAATTTCAGCTATAAAGAACTGTCTTACCAAAGGAATGTGCAGGACACCAGTTCCCTCACTTGGGATTGAAGCAGTTTATGAATCTTCAGGACAATACTAAATTACTGAGGCACATTACTAACCAATGCATAATGAATTAAAGCAAGAGATTTAAACCTAATATGCTAGGCTACTGGCAACTAGTGGAGTGAAGACAGTATTGACTTAATATGATGAAATCTAGCAGACCTGGTCAAAATTGTAGTTGCTGCATGTTGCACAATCTATAATGATCTTAAGCTATTGACAGGTAATTCTATGTAGAGTGAATTGCAATAAGCAAGTTTCATCAGGACTAATGCCTGCAAAGCTCGCCAAAGACCTCTTAATCCAAAATAGTCTAAGAGGTATGCTTACTAAAGTGCGCTAAGGGTTTGCACTTAATGCTCATTTGGAGCGAAAACTAGTGTGTGGTAAGTTGTCCCTGCTCTATCTCAGTGGTTCTCAACCCAACCCAGGCCAGTCAGGTTTTCAGGGTATCCACGGAGGTTGGCGCACCCAGGATGTTCCCAGCAGTTAGAACATTCAACAGTGGCAGTGGCATTTGCAATTCACATGGGTGTACTTGACACCACTCATTGAGATGTTGTTAAGTGCACCCTTGCTAGCTGCAACATTGACAAGTAGCACACATTAATAATTCTGCGCTAATTGCAATGTGCAGTCAGCAAACACTCTCCGCCCCAACCCATCCATTTCCCATCTCGTCATGTGTTGAGTAGTTAGTGTGGGATTTATTTATTTTTTTATTATCTTTCATATTAGCAAAGAGGCCAAAACAAATCGTGGTACACACTTGATATCTTAGATTACATCTTTTCATTCTGGAGGGGATCTCCAACAATCACCAGTTATTCCCCTTCTGGAATGTATTGTTCCCCCTGCAAACACCCCTGTGTCCATATTCCCCATTATATCTTCTACCATGTATACAGCCTTCATTCACCAGATAAGAGCACCATTTTATTACTAACTGCAAACATTTTGTTTAAAACAAAGAAAAAACATCTGAAACTTTACCAAAGAACTAATCATATAATAGTTCTATTTGCTCAGTGGGTCATTTCCCCTCTTCCCTAGTGTGCTGAGTGGAGGACCTTCGTGATCTATTCCCATGTATTCTACCCTTTGATCTTCCTCTCCTCAAGACCAGATCTCCCACTTTTCCCAGCCTTTACCGCAATGCCCTTTCCTTCCTTGTAGAACGGGAATGATTTTTTCAAAATGTTTTGCTTCTCCTACCTTTTTATTCCTATCACTGAGCGTGGGGCCTCCCAAGGACTTCCACATCCAGGCCACTCCTACTCATAGAAACATGATGGCAGAAAAAGACCACATGGCCTATCTAGTCTGCCCTTCCATATCAACCACTCGAGCCATTAATAGCAGTTTGGCTCGTATAGGGTCTGTTTTATCAAACCCCTCATCATTTTTTTGCAGTCCTAATAAGAATTACACTGGATCAGAAAGAAGTGAGCAGCCCAACACTGCGCAATCCCTTCTGCTATCCCTGCCCAGTACCCTTGGATTTTTGGACAGTCCACCACATATTGTAGAAGGTCCCCAGCCCTCCACATTCCCTCCAGCAGTCTCCCATAGCCCTCCATCCTACTTTGTGTAATATATCTGGGGTAACATACGAGTATGTTCGATGGATGAACTGTAATTGTGTTTGATGCCATACCATTACTATCATCCATTTATAGGTCCCTTCATGAATGTTTTTCTATTCTCCATCCGATAATTCCATTCCAAGCCAATTATGCCATCCCTGTGTGTGCTCCTGGGGGCGTGATTTCTCTCTCCTAGGAGTCCTTTGTATAGTTTAGAAGTAAGACTAGTTCTAGCATCCCCTTTCAGCAACACATCTTCTAGCCAGGTTGTGCGTCTTGTAAGATGGTTTCCTATCCCCTGTTGCTGTACAAAAAAACGCAACTGAAAATATTGATAAAAGGGGATTCTGTGTCCCACTCTTCCCTCCAGTTCACTCTCAGTGACATAGTGCCCTCTGGTTATCAGATCTGCAAATTTGTTTATCCCTTTTCCTGAACATCCCGCATTAGTAGGATAAACTTTGCCCCAGAAAAGGGAAAGTAATCCCTATGTTTGACCACTTAAATAGTAGGGATGGAAAAAGATTTGCCTTTCTACATTGTCGCTCCTCCCATTGCAGCGGGCTCAGAAATGGGTGAGATCCCAGAGAGACCCATTCTGCTTCTCCAGGAGTGATACCTTTTCCATTCTTAAGCCTCTCAAATACTGAATGGGTTGATAACACTTGTCTTTCAATATCAAGCCATAAGGCTTCCACCGGTCTATCCAGATGTGTCTTACATGCCCTCAAAATAGCCACCCTTTAACAGTGTTTTAAGATGGGGAACCAAACTCCTCCCTGTTCTCGCGGTTGAAAGATGCGCCTCACCACTATTCTGGCTCTTCCCCCCCCCCCCCCCCTGACAAAGCGGAGAATCCTTTTCTCCCATATCTGTAGAAAGACAGTTGGGAAAACATGAAATTAAACTTTGGAACTATGTTCATCTTCAGGGCCATTAGTCTACCCAACCAACTGAGATGCAATTCCGCCCATTGACTTAAGTCCTTGTCTGTTTGCTGTGCTAGGGGTATGTAGTTAAGGCAAAAGAGATCTTTCAGGTTCCTACCTATGTATACTCCTTACTCCTATAAAGCGGATCTTCAGGTTTGCCCACTGAAATGGGAATTCTGTTAAATTTGTTTGTGCCAGCCCCCCCCCCCCCCCCCCAAATTCAGAGCCTCCATCTTTCTGTGATTTGCTTTGGTCCCAGAAACCTGAGAGAATCTATGAATTTCATCAAGAAGGTGTGGAAGTGACTCTTGCGGGTGGGAGAGAAAAACTAGTGTGTCATCCACATACAGCAGTATTTTGTGTGCCCTTTTGCCCATTACCACTGGGTAAATTTGTGAATTAGCCCATACCCTGGCCGCAAAGGCCTCTATAACCATTGTGAAAAGCAGTGGCAAGAGGGGACATCCTTGCCTCATGCCTTTATATAGTCTAAAAACTTCCGATTTGTGTCCGTTAACCTGAATTCTGGCTGAGGGCTTGGCATACAGAGCTTGAATCCCCTTGATAAAACCCTCCCCCATGTTAAACTTTTTCAGCATTTCAAATAAGAAACCCCACTCTATGCGGTCGAACGCTTTTTCAGCATCTAATGCCACGCATAAAGTAGCCGCCCCCCCCCACTCTTTGATGATCTGCATCAAGTTTACCACTCTTCTAACATTGTCTGATATCAGACGCCCCTTTATAAAACCAGTCTGATCCAGGTGGACCAATGTAGGGAGGATGTTTTCTATTCTTTTAGCAAGTACTTTTGCAAATAATTTGGCATCACTATTGATCGGTGCTATTGGTCTATAACTGCTGCACAAGGTGGGGGGTTTACCCTCGTTAGGCAACATGATTAGATTGACCTGGGACATGGAATATGGCAGTGGCTCACCCTGCAACACTTTAGAAAATATCCTTGCTAACAATGGGGAGACTTCCTCAGAGAGGTCCTGATATATTTCAGCTGGGTATCAGACCTCTCCTGTCAATTTCCCTGAGGGCAATGATCTGATAGCCAACTGTTCTTCTTGAGCACTGATTGTCTGACTTATCTGGGCTGCCTTGTCCTCAATTAATTGAGGGAGGGGAAGCAAGTCTAGGTACTCCTGTAACATTTCTCTGGGTGGGTTACACTCTGCTATGTATAATTCTTTATAAAATTCTCTAAATTCAGCACATATTTCCTTAAACACACAGTTCCTTTTACTGCCATGTCCCTTCAGCTCTGCTACTAGCCGTGAGGCTCTCTGCTTGCGCAATTTCCAGGCTAGCAATCTCTCTGTATGGTTCCCATGCTCCATATAGTTTGTTTGGTTATGCTAAGCAGGTGAGCAATCCTCTCGCTATCTAACTCCTGCAGCTACTCCCTTATTTCAGCGAGCTGGCGGCGAACCGCCTGCTTCCCAGTCTTGGAGTGCTCACTCTGAAGCTCCTTTAATTGTTGCAATAACTGTATCTTCTTTTTCTTTCACTTAGCTTGGGAGGCCCATTGAATCAGCAGTCTATCTATTTAACATTTATATAGCGCTTCAAACATGCGAAGCGCTGTACATACATGAAGAAGAGAAAGTCCCTGCTCATCAGAGCTCACATTCTAGTCAAGAAGATCACAAAATACAAATACAATCAAGTAAGACAACGTATACAATAACAAGAAGAGCAAAAACAAGAATCAAGAACAGAAAGCAATAGAGAAGAGAGAGTTTTTCAATCTGGACTTGAAGAGGTCCAGAGAGGGCGCTTTGCGCACAGACAGAGGTAGATTGTTCCAGGCAAAGGGTGCAGCCAGGTGAAAGGAGCGAAGTCTAGAATTAGCAGTACGAGTGGAGGGCATAAATAGATGAAGGCTGTTTGAAGAGTGAAGAACGCGAGAGGGGATGTAAGGAGCGATAAGAGATGATAGGTAGTGGAGGGCTGAAGAGTGAATGCATTTATAGGTCAAGAGGAGGAGTTTGAATTGGATCTAGAAGCAGATGGGAAGCCAATGAAGGGACTTGAGAAGAGGAGTGATATGGGAAAAGCGATGCTGACGGAAAATTAGTCGAGCAGCAGAATGTTGAATAGATTGAAGGGGAAAGAGATGGTTCATAGGAAGGCCAGCAAGGAGAATATTGCAGTAATCAAGACGGGAGATGAGTAAGGAGTGGACAATCATTTTAGTAGTGTCATCAGAAAGGAAGGGGCGAATTTTGTTGATGTTATAAAAGAAGAAACGGCAAGTCTTAGCTACGAGTTGGATATGAGTGGAGAAAGAGAGAGAGGAGTCAAAGATAACACCTATGTTACAGGCCGAAGAGACAGGAAGGATTAAAGAGTTATCCACAGAGACTGAGAAAGGGGGTAGAGGAGGGGAGGCATTGGGGGGGGGGGGGAAAGATAAGGAGTTCCATAGCCATATTTAATTTCAAGCGGCGGTGAGACATCCAAGTAGCAATGTCTGAAAGGCAAACAGTGATCTTGTCATGGATTGCTGGAGAGATGTCAGGCAAAGAGAGGTAGATTTGAGAGTCATCAGCATAGAGATGGTAATGAAAGCCATGGGAAGAGATAAGAGCACCAAGAGATTGGGTATAGAGAGAGAAGAGGCGCGGTCCCAGGACAGAACCCTGGGGAACTCCAACTGGGAGCGGGGTGGCATAGGAGGCGGAGCCACCAGAACACACACTAAAAGAGCGATGGGAGAGATAAGGGGAGAACCAAGACAGTACAGAGCCTCTAAAGCCGAGTGATAGGGTGGTAAGAAGAAGGTTGTGGTCAACAGTGTCAAAAGCAGCAGAGAGATCAAGAAGGATGAGGACAGAATAAAGACCTTTGGATTTTGCTAGAAACTAGTCATTTGATACGTTAGTGAGAGCTTTTTCAGTGGAGTGCAAGGGACAGAAGCCGGACTGTAAAGGATCAAGAAGGGCATGAGACGAAAGGAAATCGAGACAGCGAAGGTGGACAGCATGCTCAAGTAGTTTAGAGATAAAGGGAAGGAGAGAGATGGGTCGATAGTTAGATGGACAGGTAGGATCGAGTGAGGGTTTCTTGAGGAGGGGTATGACTATGGCATGCTTGAAGTCAGTAGGGAAGTTAGCAGTGGATAGGGATAGGTTGAGGATATGAGAAATGGAAGGGACAATAGAGGATGAGATGAGGCATAAGAGACGGGTGGGGATGGGGTCGGAGGAGCAGGTGGTGGGTTTGGAGGAATAAAGAAGGAGTGTTGTTTCATCATCAGAGACTACAGGGAAGGAGGAGAGGATAGCAGAAGTTAGTGGGAAGAGATGGGAGAAAGGTGAGGTAGAAAGGGTAATGGGGAATTGGAGGGTAAACTTATGGATTTTGTCATGGAAGAAATCAGCTAGTGTTTGGGCAGGAAGAGAGGGAGGAATCAGCGGTGGAGGCATATTGAGGAAAGAATTGAGAGTATTAAAGAGACGACGAGGATCAGAGGCGAGAGAGTCAGATGGGTGAAGTAGGCTTTTTTGGCAAGTGCTATGGCTGATTGGAATGAGAAAAGCATGAATTTAAAGTGAAGAAGGTCAGCACGGCAGCGGGATTTAAGCCAAAGTGGGATTTAAGCCAAAGACGCTCAGCAGAGCGGGTACAGAAACGCAAATATTGGGCAGTAGGTGTGAGCCAGGGCTGTGAAGAAAAACGCCTTACAGGGCGTGGGGTAAGGGGAGCAATTTCCTGGAGGAAAGGTCCATAAACCATTATTAAGAAGGGTCCCAGGATATCAATGCTTGACCCAGTACAAGCATTGTGGAACCTGTGTCTTTTGGGGAAACTGCTAGGTACTGCTAGATTGGCCATGTTGGAAACAGGATACTGGGCTTGATGGACCTTGGTCTGACCCAGTATGGCATATCTTATGTTCTTATGTTCTTATCCAGGGCAGAGGAGAGTGCAATATTATAGGATGTCACAGCCTCATCAACATATTTGGATAACAGAGTGGAGGAAAGGGGTGAAAAAATAGAGGAGGAGAGGGCTAAGGGATCAATAGCAAGAAAGTTTCTCAATAGATTAGTGGAGACAGGACGAGGCTGAGATGGGGGATGATGAATAAGAAAACTTAAGAGGTGGTGGTCAGATAAGGGAAAGACTGAGTTGCAGAAGCTGGAGGGTGAGCAATTAGAGAAAAAAATCAGTTGTATGCAGTGACCAATTTGGTGAGAGGGGGCGGTGGAGCAAAGTTGAAGATTGAATGAGGAGGTAATGGAGAGCCATGGGGATCAGAGGAATTGTCAATATGAATGTTAAAATTGCCGAGGATAAGAGTAGGGGAGGAGGGGACAAAAAAGATAGATAGCCAGTCCTCTTAAATAGGCTTCTCCACTGTCCCACAGCACCCAATGTGTTACCTGATCATCATCAGTACATTTAAGAAATTGATTTCATTCATGTCGGAGTTTGGTCATCACCTCCCCTTTCTTCAACATCAATACATTAGGCCTCCATTCCATCCAGTCTGACTTCGCCCCAGGCCCCACCTGGTCTCCAGTGGCATTCCACTATTCCATGATCTGACACTTCTATGTGGTGTATGTACAGTTTGTTGAACTGCCCTGCACTCTTTCCTGTAGTCAGTATGAAATTTATTTGGGAATATGTTTCTGTGTGGGGGGAGTAGTCACATATATTCTCTGCTACTACAACATCTTTCCCTCCACAGATCCACCAAGCCCCAGCATTTCATACACTCCCTGAGTTCTCTACCTTCTTTAAATGTGCAATTTTTTCACATAGTTAGAGTGGTTCTCCACCCCCAAGATATCGTTTAAGTCTCCTGCTACCACCCAATTTCCTTTGGCCACTTTAGCAAACTCTTCCATTCCCTTCCAGAAAAAGGATCCATTTGGGGCATACATGTTAAGGATGGCAATTTCTTGTTGTTCAATTCTGCCTACTACCCAAATCATCCTCCCCATCTTGTCCCCCCCCCCCCTTATCTCACTCACAAAAGGCACCCAGTTGTGTATCAAAATTGCCATTCCTTTTTTCTTTGAGTTGTAGGCGGAACTAAACAATTGTACATCCCCTTGTTTGTACCTCTTGTGCTCTAGGTCTGTTTGATGGGTTTCCTGTAGTAGTGCTATATCCACATTATTGTGGTTCAGAAGATCTAGCACTCTACGGTGCTTGGAAGGGTGATGAATTCCCCTAATGTTTAGGGTGGCAATTTTGATATCCACCATAGAATATGTTTGTGTTTCAACAGGTAGTACTCCTGTCGCTCTTCCCCCAGCACCCACTCTCCACATTAAATCCAACCTTATAATTCCATCAAACAAAGAAAAACATCTAAAACATAACTTGAACGACATAACAATTTTCACCCATGCAACTCTATCTGCCCTCCATATTCCTTTTCTTTTTATTATTTTGAGCTTCCCCGAAGGCATTAAACTTTCTGTAAAATATTTGTCTCTCCTCCAACAATCCCCCCTCCTGCACAGAATATTATCACATTTATTTCTTTTATTTTTTTTTTATTTTTGTCCTTTATTCAGTTTTTCCCTTCCCCCCAGTCAGTTTGCATTAGCACACTCACTCTTCAAAATAATTGTACCTGTGCCCTGAAAACCATCCAACTCCATCAGGGTCTCTCAGCGGGCCCAGCGTCAGCTAAAAAAAAACACTGTAGTTTAGTAAGATGTCAGCCTGTTCTTTCCTGCCTTTCACCCACTAGCAGGGTTTTGCTGATTATTCCGCTCATTGCCACCGTTCTCCAGATCCACCTGTTCCATGTTTCCAACGCTCAAGATGTCTTGCATAGAATGCGCCCTCTCTGTCTCCGGAGACACACTTAGCAGCTGGGGACTCTGGTTGTTGCGGGCTGGCCTTGTCATAGAGGTCCCTGTTGTTCCAGCGTCAGGAGGGGTTTTTGGCGGGAGCGTGGAAAGGAATTTACTCACTGCAGCAGGAGTTGTAAAGAATCACTGTGTTCCATTTTCAAAAATTGTAAGTTTGACTGGCTACCAAAGGGCTGCTTTAATCCCCCTAGCTGCCAGTTGCTCTTTAATTTTTTACAACTCGCGTCTCTGATGTACCGTTTCTGCAGCCAGGTCTGGAAATACCATAATTTTCCATCCCTTGTATTGTACGAATCCGGACTGTCTCACTGTACAAATTATGAACTGACTTAGTTCTCGATGGGCCCTTTCGAGTTCAAGCTCCAGAGGGATCTGGGAAGCATGCTCGTAACATCTGTTGCACAAAGGTGCATGAGTCTTTTCCTTCTTCCCCTTCCAGGACCCCAAAAGTATGTATGTTGGATCATCTTTCCCGGTTTTCAAGATCTTCCAGTTTGTCCTGTAGCAGTGTCATTTGCTTTTGTAGTTTATCTACATCTGCCGTTAGTGCCCGCTGAGAATCCTCTGTGTTGCCTATCCTGTTTTCAGCCTGGTCTAGCCTTTTGCCAATGACCACGAACCTTTACCTCAATTTTATTTAATACTTTTTCCACAATTTTGGTTTTGGAAGCTCAGATCTCTTTCAGAGCTAACATCAGTGTCTCATTGCCATCTGTTACTGCTGCCTCCGATTTGGTCCCCCCCCCCGAGCATGGCAATGGGGACTATGAGCCTGGTGCAGTGCTTTTCCCTGCTACACCATTCTTAACGCTATTTTTAGCTGCATAATGGCTCTTTATTGGTCTTTATAGCTTTCAGCTTCATTATTTTCGGCATTCTGATTGTGTGAAGGCACTCACTGCTTCAGACGTCTGTGCAGGGGTTCTTTAGCTGTGCGGGAAAGGAGAGCTCTTCACCGCCCATCTGTTCAGAACACCATCTTAACCGGAAGCTTCTAGCGTGGGATTTTTAATGCGCTAGCTGTTGTACTATGTGGCAGCAGTTACTACAGTCCTCTGCTAACTGCTTAGTGTACACTAGAGCATGCACGAACCATTAGCACACTTTAGTAAAGATGGCCCTAAAGTCTAAAAAGACATTTTCATAGTTTCCCTAACCTGAGGTTTCATTGAAAGCGATGAATCAAAAATTATACCTAGACTCCACGCTTGTGTCTGTAGAGGCATTACCTATATTTATTTGTTTAAGTAAATTACATATTTGAGACCTGCTACAGACCATCACCCCTGTCTTACCAATGTTAATTGCTACTCTGTTCTAGACATCTGATCCTCTATTTCAGTAACTATTCAGCCACTTTAGCTAACCTCTCCACTACAGAATCATTAACTGAGAACAAAATTCTGACTATTGTCAGCATAAATGCGATAGGCTGACAAGCAATCTGCAAATGGGAGAAAAGCAAACATTAAAAGCACCACTGAGACACAGACTCTTTTGGTACTCCAGAGGAGAAAGGCTTCCCCACGAAAACCTTCTGACTCCTACCCGTTAAAAATGAAATACATCATTTAAAAACAATATCAAATTGATCTCATTTTAGTGATGTTAGGTTTATTTGAATTAATTTATTGTTTTGTGTTTTAATTGATTTATGATGTATATGTATAATTGTAATCTGCTTAGGCTTTTTAGAGTGGAATATAAAAGTTTTAAATAACTAACAAGCCGATGCCAAAATCCTGCACTAGAGTCCAGTTCTTAAAGCTCTAGCACGGGGTTTCATAGCACGACTTTAACGCTGACTCTGCGCTGAAATGCAATATTCAAATTACCAGGTGCACAAAAAGTCAGCATTAAACTGAGAGAGCAAGTCAAACACATGCGCGCAGAAGTCACGGAGAAACAGAGTCATCTGAGGGGAAGTTTGATACTTCACTTCAGATGACATAGGTATCAGGGAAAGCCCCCGATGCCATCAGAATATTGTCAGGGGGCCGGTGCCCCTGACTCCGACCCCCTGACAGAAACCAAATCCCCTGATTCCCACCCACCCAATTAAAAAAAGCACCCTGGTGGCCCAACAGCCCTGATCCCACCCAACCACCCAATAACAAAGTGGCCTGGTGGACCCCAAACCCCCCACCCTCTTCCCCGGTACCTTTAATGTGTAGCAAGAGTGTTGCCCACGCACTCTTGCCCCTGCACCGCCATTTGAAAAATGGTGGCGCTTGGCTCTGCATGGTGCATTCTGGGATGCACCAAGTGGTGGTCGGACTGCTATATAAGGCATCCCAGATTGCACTGTGTGGGGCCAGGCGCCACCATTTTTCAAGATGTTGGCACAAGGACAGGAGGGCATTAGCAATGCTTCCATTTCAGATTAAAGGTACCGGGAGGGAGAGGTCACGTGAGCGCATGAGCGAGTGAGGACGTGTCCTCGGCGCGCTCCTGGACCGTCTCCCTAAAACGGCAAGAAACCTGCACTAATTGAGAGCCATTGGGGGTGCATATTGTGCGGCAAGTAGACCGGTGACCCCTTGTGTGCGGTGAGCTTCGAGCTTCCGTGGGAGACGCGGTATCCTTATGCGGTCAGCAGCAAAACGCGAGAAGGAGAAAGCGCATGGGACCCGCGACTCTAAGATGGCGCCGGCCACGCGGCCTGCAACGAGTCTAGGCTCCCCTGGATCATCCCCGGGCTCCGGAACTGGAGAATCGGGAGCGGAGGACCTTGCCCAAGAGGTAGCTAAATTATTGGCACCTCAATTCGATGCTATTCTGCTTAAGCTCGATTCCATGGCTGAGGCATATGGCGAGGTTACCCGGCGAGTGGAAGAGGCTGAGCACCGCATCACAGCGTTGGAGGAGGGCGAGGTGAAACGCGACAATCTTATAGACCGCCACCAAAAGGCCATTGCAGCGCTGCTTGCGAAAACGGACGATCTTGAAAATCGATCGCGCCGTAACAACTTGCGGCTGGTGGGGGTGCCAGAGGCCTGGTCGGATCAGCAACTCGCAGGACTTTTTGACACGTGGCTACCGACGGAGCTGGGCCTAGAGAGCTTGATAGGCCGAGTCATCGTGGAACGCGCACACCGCTTGGGACCGAAGCGGGGCTCTGGGGAGAGGCCGCGGCCGGTATTGGCCAGATTATTAAACTTCCAGCATAAAATGGCCCTGCTTCAAGCATACCGTAAGAAGCGTTCCCTGCAACTGGACAATAACTCGATTTTGATGTTCCAGGACTACTCTGCCGATTTAGCGGCAAAACGTAAGGAATTCTCCCCGCTCTGTGGGCAATTGGCGAAGGAGGGGATTCGTTTTGCCCTTATATATCCTGCAGTGCTGCGAGTGTATCATGAAGGAAAGACTCATACTTTTCATCGAGTCCCAGAGGCCAAGGCTTTCCTAGCCGGGATGGTGAGAAGTACGGGGATGACGCCTGTAGTGGACACTGCTTCTTGATTGGGACATGTGGCTCGGGGTGCCTGGCCCCTAGTTATGTCCACCGCAGGTCACCTAGACTGAATCTTTGTGTCTAGAGTGATGGAGGCGACAATGCAGTCTTGATGTGTGTACTGTCTATGCTAGCCTACTTCTTATTTTGTTTGCAGTTATGTGAGTATTGTTCATCGTTCCTTGCACTAGTACACTCACCATGTCGACTTTAGAGTATTAAGCACATAAGATCAACCCCTGGGGGGTTTACTATGAGTGGTTGTTTTTGCACTTGAGGCTCTTTATGTGAGAGGGCAGTGAGGGGTGACGGTCCAGAAGTGTGGATTGTGATTCTCTGTATTTGGGGATTATGGTAGAAATTTTTAGGGTGGAAGGGGGGAGGGAAGAGTTGGGAGTACTGTTTTTGGGAGGGGGGAAGAGGGGGCGATATCGTAAAGTACTGGAGCGGGGGAGGGGGGATAGTGGGGAGGGGCTTAGGGGGATGCGGCTGGGGGTGGGTGGGGGGTTGGGTGGGAGGAGTTTGGGAGGGAAGATATGGGAGGAGGTGACTAAGAGGGAAGTAACATGGGGAAGGGGAATTGTTGGGGTTTTGAGTGCACAGCAGGGTAAGTTAAGTATCAAGGGACTTGGAATACAGCGCCTGGAGATGAGGCTGGGCGTCTCTAGGCGATCATATGCTAGTCTGACCTGTGGGTGTTCATGGCACTGGAAATATGCCTGAGATAAAGATTGTGTCTTGGAATGTTGGAGGCATAGGCTCCCCGATAAAGCGTACTAAAATTCTGCAGGGGTTGAAAAGAAAGGGAACGCATATTGCTCTGCTACAAGAGACACATTTGAGCGCCACGGAACATCAGAAACTGAGGCGAAATTGGGTAACGCTCTCCTATGGAGCCGCCTCTGGTACAAAAAAGGCAGGGGTGGCGGTGTTAGTGAGGAGAGGGGTACCTTTTGAAGTACACACAACTCATGCAGACCCTCATGGGAGATATCTCTTGTTGCAGGGCACACTGTATGCTGAACCTTTGTGGATACTGAATGTTTATGCCCCAAATGTATACGACCATGCCTTTTTTGTTCACTTGCTGGGCTTGCTGAAGGGTGCTGGGCGGGCTAGCGTCGTCGTGGCAGGGGACTTTAATTGTCCGCATGATCCATGCCTTGATAAATCACATAATCGGGGGGAGGGTGCCTGGTCGCGTAGGGGAGTTAGCTATCTCTGTCGGCACGGAGACTTGGTGGATGTATGGCGCATGCTGCACCCTGGGGAACGCATGTATACCCATCAGTCGAGAGCACATCTAACTTGGTCTCGCATAGACTCTATTTTGATTAGTGAAAGAGGTGTTACGCGTGTCTTGCAGGCAGAGATCGAACCGATCATGATTTCGGACCATGGGATGGTCTGGATCACTTGGGACTGTGCGCGACCGGCGAGAGCAGGCTGGCGCTTTCCTGTATATTTGTGGGAAGATGAAGATTTTCGGGGTTATCTGGTAAAACAGTGGGAAGAATATGTTTCCTTTAACGATACTCCGCAATGTTCTCCCCTGCTGTTTTGGGAGACTAGTAAAGCAGTGATGCGAGGAGCGATTATCTCGTATACCGCTCGTCGGCGTAAGCACTTAGACCGGAGTGTGTTGCTGTTGGAACGTGATTTAAACATGCTACAGCGTAAACTCAGTAGGCATGGAGATAATGCCCTCCAGAGGGAATACATTCGCTTGCAGAGAGTTCTAAATGAGCTGCTTCAGAAGCGTGCGGCGGTTTCGATGCAGCACTGTAAACATCGGCTACATTTATTTGGTAATCGATCTGGGAGACTGCTAGCACAACTTGTGCGGCAATCTGGGGGAACCCGGTTTATACCGGTGTTACGGGATGGGACAGGTCATTTGCGCAATCGGTCGGAAGTAATCGCCAAGATCTTTCGTGCCTTTTATATGCACCTCTATAGTGAGGAGGAGAGAGACTACGTCCAGGGGACGACTTTCCTGCAGAAACTGGCGTTGCCGCGCCTCTCGGCGACATTTTTGGAGCAGTTGAATGCTCCGCTGACGGTGGCAGAGCTATTGGCTGGCATCAGCAGAGGTAAGTCCCATAAAGCTCCGGGCCCGGATGGCTTTAGCATGGAATATTACAAAATCTTGGCTCAAAGCTTGGCTCCTTCTATGGTGGTGATGTTTGAAGAGGCACGTGAGGCGGGGATTTTTCCACGTGATATGCGATGCGCGGATATTACGGTGATCCCCAAACCGGGGAAGGATCCGCTGGATCCTGCCTCCTATCGTCCGATTTCTCTTATAAATTGTGATTTAAAGCTGCTGGCGTCTGTGCTGGCGAACAGACTTGCTCCTATCGTACCGTCTCTTATCAATGAGAGGCAAGTCGGGTTTGTACAGGGCCGGGAGGCCTCTTGGAATATTGCTAGACTTCTTTTAGGTATGGATCACTGCTTGCAGAACGCTGAAGACTTGCTGCTAGTTAGTCTAGATGCCGAAAAGGCCTTCGACAGAGTGGCATGGCACTATCTTTGGGATGCATTGGAGGCCTTTGGATTTCAAGGCGCTTACATGCACTGGATTCGGGCACTATATGTGCAACCTATGGCTCGTGTTGGCATTAATGGTATCTTCTCGGAACCCTTTGAACTGCAGAGGGGTACTAGACAGGGCTGTCCACTCTCCCCACTGCTCTTTGTTCTTGCTTTGGAGCCGTTACTCCAGGCCTTGCACGCTAGCCCTGGCATTACTGGGCTTCGAATGGGGGGAGAGGATGAACTGAAGGTCTGCGCTTTTGCAGATGACATGCTGCTTTGTCTTACTAATCCGCGCATGTCGCTGCAAACGGCGCTGACATTGATACGGGAATATGGGAACTTCTCGGGTCTCAAAATTAACACTACGAAGTCGGTGGTTTTAGATGTTGGGGGTAGAGTGCGGCCTCGCTGGGAGGGGGAGTTTCCACTGGTGTGGGCAGATCGCCAGATTACCTATCTAGGGGTACAGTTGCCGGATCGGCCTGCGGATCTGTACTGTGCGAATGTGCCAAGATTGTTAGCCCGAAGCCAGAAGACGTTGCTAGGCTGGAGAGGTCTTCCATTGTCCTTGCGAGGGCGGATTGCACTGTTTACCATGGTAGAATTTCCTAGGTGGCTCTATGTTCTACGTATGCTACCGCTCTGGATTTTGGATAGGGATTGGCGACGTTTGGAGACTTGTATTCGAACGTTTTTATGGGGCGGTCGACGTGCGCGTATACCTTTGCGGGCGTTGCAGAGTAGACGAGAGGAAGGTGGTTTGGAAATGCCCTCCCTGCGCAATTACAATCTTCGCTATTTGACTCGTCACATCCGGGAGATCCTGGAAGGCCCGGGAGGGGGGGCACTAACCAGACAGTTGACGGCGGCTTTTGCTCCTTATCATGCATTGTATCTCTTACATGTGGACCAGCTGCCACCGAAGTCTCGGCTTGGGGTGGGGAGGAGATATCTCGAGACCTTACGTGCCGCTTGGAAGGCCCTTTGTCAGAGATTTGCTTGGGACAGGCGACTGTCTCCGCTGTTACCTTTGGTCGGTAACCCGGACTTTGGACCTGGTTTCTCACAGCGTAATGTCTTTTGTGCCTGGGCAGCCAGGGGACTGGTATGTTTTGAGGATTTGTATTCGTGGGATGCTGGTATTTTAGACAGTTTCCAACAAGTACAACGCCGTTTTAACCTTCGTGCCCAAGAGTTCTATGGCTACCTCCAGGTGCGCCATTACTTGGCCTCGATAAGTGGGAAAGTCGGGAGTTGGATGGCGTCCCGCCCCCCCCGATTTGTCTTGGAGAGGTTAGAGGAGCGTCTCCCAGGAGAGGCGGTCAGTCGACAAGTACTCCGGCCTTCTGGGGGAGATGAGTTTCTTGTTGCACTTGCGGATCGGTGGAGGAGCGATGGTGTAGATGAGATGACGGCAGAAATCTTACGCATAGCGTTTGAGGGGATCCCGAAAGGCGTGAAGTGGATCTATCTCCAAGAAATGCAATACAAATTCTTGTGGAGAGCCTATGCTAGTGATCAATGGGCCTTCTATGTAGGGCTACGATCTACTACACTATGTACATGGTGCGATGGTGCGGTTGGGACCTTGTTCCATAAATTTTGGGGCTGCCCGAAGGTGCGTGACTTATGGGTGCGAGTATGTGCTAAACTGCAGAGCTGGACTGGGTCAGAATGTGCCATACAGAGAGAGGTGTGCCTTTTCCATAACTGGGCGTTGGGCTTTGTTCCCCTCCCGTATTGGCGTAGAGCACTTTTTGAACGGGGATTTCTTATGGTCAAGCGGGCGTTGCTGAGTCGATGGATTTCTTCCTCACCCCCCCTTTTGGGATTGTGGGAACACTCCATGTTCGACTTGCTGCTTATGGAAAAAATGACCGCACAGCAAAGGGGTGGTAGGAGTTGGGATGATTTTGGGAACTTTGGTCTCCTGTGATCTCTCAGATGTCCCCCAAGGAGAGGAGCGCAGTGCTCAATGTTGGAGGCTGAGGTTCCTGGAGATGTGCTACTTGAGCTATTTGTGAAGTTTCCTGCCACGATGATGCGGCCCATGTTGCAGGGCTGTCTTGTAATAGCCACTCCTTGTTCTAGGTAATGTCCCTTTTGGGGTAGTTCTAACTCTCTCCTCCCTTATGGTTTCCTACCTTTCTCCCTGGGGAGAAGCTTCATTCACTATACCTTACGCTGCGGGAGGGGAGAGCTGCCCAGTGCCCTGGGTCTCCACATGCTGACTGTTGGTGGGTTTCTGAATTGTGAAATATGCTGAGTTATCCATGCTGTGCGGGGAGGGGAGGGTGGGAGTAGTGGAGGGGGGGCTAAGTTGGGGCTGTAGTAGTTTGCTGACTAGTTGTGTATTTCTGTTCCTTTTATGGTTGTAGTGTTTAATTTTGAAAAACTTTTAATAAAAATGATGTGAAATAAAGGTACCGGGAGGGCGGAGGGGGGTTTGGGAGACATCAGGCCTTTATGTTATTGGGATCGGGGCTGCTGGGCCACCAGGAATTTTTTTATTGGGCGGGCAGGGATCAGGGCTGCCAGGGGTTTGGTTTCTGTCAGGGGGTCATGTCGGGGGCACCAACCCCATGACAGTATTCTGATGGCATCGGGGCCTTTCCCCGATGCCTGTATCATCAGAGGTAAAATGTCAAACTTCACCTCAGATGATACTTTTGTTCCTGGCTGGATCTTTACATCTGCCCGAAGTGGTGTGAAGATCCAGTGTTAAAAAACAGTGTAAAAAACTGCGCTAAGTTTCACATTGTGCATAATTACTTATGCAGCAGTTTGCATGCCAAGTGCGCCGCAGTTTAGCATGATTGTTTTTCTGGTGCTAGCTTGCTTTCTACATCGAATAGAAAGTCTAGCATGGGAAAAGTGCCAAAAAATGCCACACTAAGCTTTTCTGCATCGACCTGTAAATAAACAAACATATTCCCCAAACCTCCAGCCTCTGCTACAGACATGCCCAAGTTCCCACTCATTCATTCAGCCATACTTTACGACCCCCTATCAGGGCTGGTGCTACCATTAGGCAAACTGGGCATTTGCCTAAAGTGCCGGCCCTCCAGGAGTGCCCTTTGCCGCCACTGTCACCTTTATCTGGGACCGACAGCAGCAGCAATAGCTGCAAATAGCCCCACAGAGCTTACCTTTAAACTTCAACGTCACGGGGCTGTTTGCTTCCACCCCTCTCTGACTCTTGATGCCGACTTCCTGGTTGCGTGGGAAATTGCCATTGAGCGGTGGAAGCAAACAGTTCCGCTCTGCCAAAGCTTGAAAGTTAGCTTCATGGGGCTGCTTGTGGCTATTGCCGCTGCTGTTGGTCTCAGAGAGGGGTGGCAATGGGTGCTGCGGGAGGGGCACGCTTTAGCGGCAGCGCAAGGGATGAGGTTTGTCTATTCACTGAGCCCACTGCTACTCAAAACCTCCCTATCCACTTAATCACTCATTCAGCCTCTTGCCACTCTTATTCCCTCTAACCACTCACTCACACAGATACTCCAACCACACATTCCATGAGTGAAATACTCTTTGTGAAATTCTTGGTACATGTACTTTTCAACCTGTTATTCCCTAGCATATTATAGGCTCTTTTACTAAATGCTGCTAATCAGTTAATGCATGTTTTAGTGTGTGATAACTGGCTATGGTGAATGCTAATGTGCAGCATACCGGCTACTGGCTGCTAAAATACATGCTAACTGGCAATCACGTGCTAATGCAGAGATTGGGCAGGTTAGGGGCGGATTGTGGGCGTGGAGAGCACATTAGCGTGAACATCATCAATGCTCCAATTAGCACAGGTGTACCTAACGATATCTCTCTGAGAAGTGTTAGGTGCATCTGTGTTAACTGCTGGGAACATGCTGGTCATGCACTCAACAGTTCACACAGAGGCTTTGCACTAACGATGAGCTAAAAACATGCGTTAAGTGTAAAACCTTAGCAGGATTTAGTAAAAGGGACCCTATGTTATTTCAGAAGTATGTAATTTCTAGGCCTCTCCATGAACAAATACTTGGCATTCCTGGAGATGAATGCATGGCTGCGTGGATGGTGTCAAGAGCGTTTTGGTTTCCTAGACCATGGGATGCTGTTCCAAGGATTGCAGAGCAGAGATGGCATCCATCTGTCCAAGAAAGGTCAACGCGTCTTCGGTAGTAGACTGGCTAATCTACTGAAGAGGGCTTTAAATTAGATTCGTTGGGGATGGGTGAAGAAAGCCCCCAGGTAAATGAAAGCCCCCAGGTAGGTGATAAATTAAATACCTTTATGGAAATGGGTAACAGGGATAACATATGGAAAGCAGTGTGTATATATGCCCGTAGCATGGGAAATAAGATCCCTGATGTTGAAGCTTTGGTGGGAGTGGCTGACTTGGATTTAGTGGCAGTTACAGAAACATGGTTCACAGAAAACCATGATTGGGATGTAACTATACCTGGATATATTTTATTCAGAAAGGACAGGGTAGGAAGAAGGGGAGGAGGAATGGCACTATATGTAAAAACGACTATTAAAGCTTTGGAATTACAGAGTTTAAAAGGGAGAGAGGAGGCATTGTGGGTTAAACTAGAAAGAGGGACAGAGAAATCTGTTTGCATTGGTGTGATATACAGACCTCCCTCGCAAGAGGAAGAGGTGGACAGAGAGTTAATTGAAGACATACGCAGCACTGCTAGGAAAGGGGAAGTGCTACTGATAGGAGATTTCAATATGCCAGATGTTGATTGGCACATTCCTGCTGCAGTATCATCTAGAAGTAAGGAGATCCTGGATTCTCTACAGGGAGAACTATTCAGGCAATTGGTAACAGACCCCACAAGTGAAGGGGCCATACCGGACTTGGTGCTTGCCAATGGTGAAAGTGTTTCTGATGTTGTCGTGGGAGATCGTTTTGCATCCAGTGATCACCAGATGGTGTGGTTCAGTATTAGGACTAGGGCTGTTAGAATCCATTCAGAGGTGAGGATCTTAGACTTTAGGAAGACTAACTTTGCGAAGATGGGCCAGTACCTCAGGGAGTCGTTAGTGGGATGGGAACAGCTGGGGGATGTAGAAAAACAGTGGGCAAAACTGAAAGGGGATATTTTAAGGGCAACCAACCTTTTTGTTAAAATGGTAAATAAAGGTAAAGGGAAAAGGAGACCGCTATGGTCTTCGAAAGAAGTAGCTGAAAAA
Source organism: Ichthyophis bannanicus (assembly GCA_033557465.1). NCBI lineage: Eukaryota > Metazoa > Chordata > Amphibia > Gymnophiona > Ichthyophiidae > Ichthyophis > Ichthyophis bannanicus. Next base: position 443,844,958 of record CM066035.1, on the reverse strand, counting down.
GTGAAGAAAAAGAGGGAGGCCTTCATGAAATACAAGAGATCACAGAGAGAGGAAGACAGGCATCTGTATTTGGAAAAACTTAGAGAAGCTAGCAAAGTAGTCAAGAAGGCAAAGATTCAAAAGGAGGAGGAAATAGCCAATGCAATAAAATGGGGGGTTAAGACATTTTTCAGATATATTAGTGAGAAGAGGAAGGGCAAAAGTGGTATTGTCAGACTCAAGGGTGCAGGGGAAGAATATGTAGAAGCTGATAAGGATAAAGCGGAATTGCTTAACAAATATTTTTATTCTGTGTTCACAGATGAAGAACCAGGAGCAGGACCTCAGAAAACACCCACAAATAGGAACAGAAGCGAGGGAAATCTTGAACAATTTTCAGAAGACTGTGTTCGTGAGAAACTAGCTCAACTTAAAGTAGACAAAGCGATGGGACCGGATGGGATACACCCTAGAATACTGAGGGAACTTGGGGACGTTCTAGCAACTCCACTGACTGACCTTTTCAATGCCTCATTGGAGTCAGGAGTGGTGCCAAAGGACTGGAGAGAGGCTCACGTGGTGCCTTTACACAAAAGCGGAAGTAAGGATGTTTTAGAACAGTAGTCTAAACCCTAATCACTCCTCACTTGGACTACTGCAACAGCATTTTACAAGGTCTGCCCAAAAAGAGTCTACATACACTCCAATTAGCACAGAATGTAGCTGCTAGGATTATCAATAAGGCAAGTTTATTGGATCACATTACACCAATACTCTATAACCTCCACTAGCCCCTGATAGCAAGCAGGATTAAATACAAAATAATAGTTATTACATTTAAACTGCTCAATAATATCTCCCCCTCCATCCTTACAACTATGATTCACACCCAAACAGATGTTAGGAGCAGGAGAAAAAGTAATCAAAATTTCCTCTCAATACCATCCTCAATCCGTAAGACTAAACAAACTACCAGCAATAGAGCCTTCACATATACTGTACCTACACTTTGGAATTCTCTTCCAGACTCCATCAGATCAATCAAAGATCTTCAGACATTCCGTAAGGAACTAAAGACTACTATTCTCTGAATACTATAACAACTTAATCTGCACCAACACTAATATTTACTCCTCTTTTCAATTCTTCCTCCTGATCCAGCTCTCTTCTCTGTATCTACCTAGCTTACGTGATTGTACCTTCATAATTGGTAATCACTGTCGAGCTACCATGTGTGGACAGCTGGTTTGTAAACAGTTTTAGTTCACTACACTGTTTTCTGTGACTGGAATTAGTTTTTTGTAAACCGCCCCTGATTATTGGAAGGGGCGGTATAGAAAAACCTGGTCAAATAAATAAATAAATAAATAAAATAAATCTGTGACTGGAACGCAAAAATTGAGAACAAAGAAGGTCAAATGGTTGGAAACTATGGGCTTGGAAACAGAAATGAAGCTGGAGAAAGATTAATATAATTCTGCAAGACCAATAATCTGATCATCTCAAACATTTTATTCAAACAACATAAGTAACTGTACACATTGCTTGTACAAAAATCAACCTGACTATATTAGTAGAAGTCAATGATGGTAAAGCTCAATAACGTCAACAAAGACAAAACCAGGAGCTGACTGAGCTACTAATATGCAAACTCAAGCTAAAGCTGAAAAAAGAGCAAGCCACTCATTAATATAGAAAAATGTGATCTTGAAATATAGCATCAGAATTTAAAGACCAGCTGCAAAATCAATTTTCTGCTTTGGATATAAATGACAGAGCACCAGAAGAGTTATGGAATGACATCAAGAAAGTTGAAAAAGAAAGCGAAAAGTCTCTGCAAAAGGTGAAAAAGAAGAAATGACCAAAATGGATGACCAGAGAAACTCTGAATATTGCTCAGAAATGCAGAGGAGAAAGAGAGAGGTAATCATGGAACAGAGCTTTCCAATGTGTAGCAAGCTGAGACAATGAGAAATATTACAATGATGAATGCAAGGAAATAGAATCAGAAACTATCAGAGGAAGAACAAAATCGGCTTTCCTAAAGCTACAAGAATTAAAGAGAAAATTCCAGCCTCGAAAAAGAATGCTAAAAGATGCTCAAGTATCAGTGTTGATAAACCGCCCTTCACTTAGCGCAGCAGGGTGGTGTACAAATTTAAAACAAGTTAAAATCACAGATAGAAAAGGAACACCAGTTGAGGAAAGAAAAAGAACATCCACACCAAGGAGGGGAGAGCAAGGGGAGAAGCATAAAAATAAGAGTCGTAGCTCTGGTCATGTAACAGGTAGGTCATATGCTTTTGGAAAAGATGGGTTTTTAGGAGAGCCTTAAATTTAGAATAGGAGGGTTCAAGCCGGAGGGCAGGGGGGGAGTGCATTCCAAGAGACAGGACCAAGAAAGTAAAAAACTGAGGAACGGGTCAATTCAGGCTGGGCCTTAGAAGCAGAGGGAAGGTGTAGGCAGTTTGCATGGATGTTCTGGAGGACATGGTGTGGGGAGTGAAGAAGCAGAACATCAGAGAGATAGTGGGGGGAATCTGTGTGTAGTGCCTGGTGCACCAAGGTGACAAGTTTGTTTTTAAGCTGGTATTTAACAGGAAGCCAGTGGTAACAGATTTCTTGTTAAATACTGGCATGAACCCGCTCAAACTGGGAAGTGTGTGCAAGGATACAAACAGTGGTGTTTTGAATGAGCTGAAGCCAGTGAAGCTGATACTGAGGGAAACCCAAGAAGACAATGTTGCAGTAGTCGAGCCTTGACATCATGAATGTAAGCAAAAGGGTAGTCAGAGAAAAGGGGGAGAGGAAACTGCAAACAGCACGGATTTGATGAAGTGCAAGAAAAGAACGATGAAAAAGAGAGGTATGGTGCGCATGAAAAGATAGTGAAGATAGTGAAGAATCCAATGTGACACCCAGATATTGAACTGAATCAAAATGTAGGATTGGAGAACCCAGGAGGGTAGGAGCTAATGATGGGAGAGAGCTGCTGAAGGAAAACCAGATAACTGCGGACTTAGTGGAGTTGAGGTGAAGGATGTTTTCAGACATTCAGGTGGAGATACTAGAGAGGCAGGCATTGAGGGCTGTGAGATCAGGGGCAGCAGGGGCAGTATGGTGGAGCAGAATAATATCGTCAGCATAGTAATGCACCAAAATGCCATGCTGCTGAACCAGGAGGGTGAGAGGAATTAAGAAGATGTTAAATAGAAGAGGAGCCAACACAGAACCTTGGGAAACCCTGCAGAGAAGAGGGAGAAAGCAAGAGGAAGAGGTGCCAACAGAGAAAGACCAGGGGGAGAGGAAAGATCAAAACCAGTGAAGTACAGTGTTGCGGAGACCAAAGTTATGAAGATGGGAGAGGAAGGTGACATGGTCTACAAGATCAAAAGCTGAAGAGAGATCTAGAGAAACTGTGATAGAGACATTGCTGTGATCATGGGATTCGTGTATTTCGCTCAGGAAGGAACGAAGGTTAATTTCTGTACTATGCCTGGGATGAAAACCAGATTGACAGGGGTGAAGGACATGAGGAGGGGAGGGGGTTCCCCGCATCCCGATGCGGCTTCAGAAGGCCCGACTGGGGGTTGGGCAGCAGGGAAAGACACAATTTAGAGCTCTGTGGGCGATAAGAACATAAGATATGCCATACTGGGTCAGACCAAGGTCCATCAAGCCCAGTATTCTGTTTCCAACAGTGGCCAATCTAGGTCATATGTACCTAGCAGTTTCCCCAAAAGACACAGGTTCCACAATGTTTGTACTGGGTCAAGCATTGATATCCTGGGTCGCTTCTTAATAATGGTTTAAGGACCTTTCCTCCAGGAACTTGTCCAAAACATTTTTAAACCCAGCTAGACTAACAGCCTTTACTACATCCTCCGGTAACAAATTCCAGAGTTTGATTACACGTTGAGTGAAAAAATATTTTCTTTTATTAGTCTTAAATAGTTTACCCTGTAGCTTCATTGCATGTCCCCTAGTCTTTCTATATTCTGATAACGTAAACAATCGATCTACGTTTACTCGTTCCACTCCGTTCATTAATTTATAGACTTCTATCATATTTCCCCTCAGCCGTCTCTTTTCCAGGTTAAAGAGCCCTAACCTTTTTAGCCTTTCTTCATAGGAGTATCCTTCCATCCCATTTACCATTTTGGTGGCTCTTCTCTGAACCTTTTCTAATAATGCTATATCCTTTTTAAGATACGGTGACCAGAATTGCACACAATATTCAAGGTGCGGTCTCACCATGGAACGATATAGAGGTATTATAATATATTTTGTTTTATTTTCCATTCCTTTCCTTATGATACCTAGCATTCTATTTGCTCTCTTGGCCGCCGCTGCAGACTGGGCCAAGGGTTTTAACATGTTATCCACAATGACGCCTAAATCTTTTTCCTGGATAGTGGTTCCTAATGTGGAACCTTGCATCGTGTAACCATAGTTTGGATTGTTCTTCCCTAGGTGCATAACTTTGCACTTGTCCACATTAAATTTCATCTGCCATTTTGATGCTCAGTCTTCCAATTTATCAAGATCCTCTTGCAATTTTCCACAATCCTCTTGGGTTTTAACATCTTTAAATAGTTTTGTGTCATCTGCAAATTTGATAACCTCACTCATTATTCCCTTTTCCAGGTCATTTATGAATATGTCAAAAAGCAGCGAACCCAGCACAGATCCCTGGGGTACACCACTATTCACCTTTCTCCATTGGGAAAATTGGCCATTTAGCCCAACCCTCTGCTTTCTATCTTTTAACCAGTTCCTGATCTACAATAGACGATCCTGACTCCTGCATGGAGCCGCAGTGCCATGGCAATGGGATGCCACAGCACCACGTAGGAGCCTAGCTGGGCTAGCTGGGGAAATGACTGGACGTCCGAAAGCACAGAATAGGGGCACATCTGGGATGTCCAGGCCCTATGTCCTGATTCTGTTTCTGTGGGGCTATCTAGCTCCCATGGGATCAGAATTGAGTGCATATACAGGCTGTCCAGATTTCTGGACATCCGGATGGCCCTGACATGCCCCGTCGGAATTGGGCTCATAGGCAGCAATATTTTGTAATAGCTGCAAGCAACCCACCAAATTTTTTTGGCAATCCTAGAAAAAGAAGTTTGAAATAGCCAATTTGAGAAAGAATCTTGGCATGAGCCACCTTCTTTAAATCTGATTCAATAAGAGCTTATTTGCCACAACATCCATATAGCACCAAAAGCTTTTTTGTTTCTCAAATGATAGAATGCAATCAGTATGGACTCCCACGCTTTCAAGCTTTTTTTTAAATAAATTTCAGAGTTGTTACACCAAAATCCCAGGTCTCCTGTGGGCAACAATCTACCTGCCAGAGTGGAAAAGTAGTTTACTGGCTAGAGCAGCAGCCTGGGACCCAGAGAAACCAGGGTCCAAATCCCACTGACCATCCTTGTGGTCTGAGGCATGTCACTTAACTCTCCATTGTCCCAAGTACAAACTTAGATTGTAAGTCCTCTGGAGATAGGGAAGTGCTTCACTACCTGAATGTAACTCACCTTGAACCACCACTAGAAAGATGAGAACAAAATAAAATAAATCCATGGTAGATATGTTTCTCAGGATTGAGTTTCAACAAATTTTTCTGCATCCAAACGCCAACTGATTTTAAACAATGTGATAATCCAGAGATAGCCACAGCTATAGTGTTTGCCACTGATACCAGGATCTGAAAGCAGGGGCGGCCCAAGGGGGCTGCGGGCCATGTGCGGAGGCTCATTGCGGGGCTTCATTTGCATAAATATTAGCATAATGTTAACATACCTCTTAATGAGTGTCTGGATAAAGAAAGACTACCAGATTTCTACATTATTATAATCCAGTGCCAATCGCCAGGCACATTAAGAAGTACTATAACACTGACCATTTAGAACCCATAGCAAACCAGCCGTATCATAACAGCAGTACCAGGACTCACTAAGCACCAAATCCTACCTATTAAAAAGGCAACACTACAAATATTAAATCAGTACATCTCAGAGAATACCAATACATCACCTACTGGGGAAAGAGAACACTGTCAAACACAAACTACAAGAATAGAATACCTCAGCTCGATTACACATGCAGAACATAGACTGTCACCAAATAAAGAACAAGGAGTCACAATTTAGAAATCGGAAGATAATAATTAAATTGGGAACCCCTAAAGCGAAACTTGGAATGTGCAACAACACTACAAATTAATTTCCTTTTGTACTAAACAAAAATGCAAAGATGTTAGTGATAAACATTTCCAAGAGCTGTCATATTCCAGTTAATAAATTCAAAATAAAAAAGTATTTTTCTACCTTTTGTTGTTTGGGCATTTTATTTTTCAATTGCAATTGCTCCAGTCACTTTCTTCTGGTCTCTTCTGTCTTCTGCTAATTCTCCATTGTCTGCTGTCCATTTGTCCTTTCTTCTCCTAGATTTTTTCCATTCTGTCTTCTACATCTGCTTTAACATATTGATCTTTCCCCTTTTGCTCTTTCCCCAATTTATTTTTTATTCCTTTATCATCCACTCAGATTTCACCCTTCCATCCTCAATCCCCACTTACTCTGCCAATACCCAGCAACTTGTAGATTTTTCTTCCCTCCCACACAAAATATCTTTTCCCCCTCCATCCTCATTCCCCCAGTCCCATCCCCTTCTAGTCCTCCCCCAAAATCAGCTCCCTTCTAGTTCCAGCCCCACTCAGCATCTGCTCCCTTCTAATTGCATTCTCCCCCCCCCTGTATCATCCCATTTCCAGTCCTAGCTCCCTCCAATCAGCCCATTTCCAGTCCTATTCCACCCCCATCAGCCCATTCCCAGTCCTATTCCACCCCATCAGCCCATTCCCAGTCCTAGCCCCCCATCAGCTCATTTCCAGTCCTATTCCACCCCCCCATCAGCCCATTTCCAGTCCTAGCTCCCTCCAATCAGCCCATTCCCAGTCCTATTCCACCCCCCCATCAGCCCATTTCCAGTCCTAGCCCCCAATCCGCTCATTTTCTGTCCTTTTCCAACCCCCATCAGCCCATTTCCAGTCCTAGCCCCCAATCAGCTCATTTCCAGTCCTATTACACCCCCCCATCAGCCCATTTCCAGTCCTAGCTCCCTCCAATCAGCTCATTTCCAGTCCTATTCCCCCCCATCAGCCCATTCCCAGTCCTAGCCCCCCCATCAGCTCATTTCCAGTCCTATTCCACCCCCCCATCAGCCCATTTCCAGTCCTAGCCCCCAATCAGCTCATTTTCAGTCCTATTCCACCCCCCATCAGCCCATTTCCAGTCCAAGCTCCCCCCATCAGCTCATTTGCAATCCTAGGCCCCCCATCAGCCATTTCCAATACCAGCCCCCCCATAAACCAATTCCAATCCTATTCCAGTGAGCTGATGGGGGGGGCTTGGACTGGAAATTGGGCCGAGTGTGATGGAGCTTCAGCCCATTTCCAGTCCAAGCTCCCACACACAGTCCATTTTCAGTCCGAGCCCCCTCCCCATCAGCTCATTTCCAGTCCTAGCCCCCCCAATCAACTCATTTACAGTACAAGCTGCCCCTATCAGCCATTTCTAAAAGTAGCCTCCCATCGAACATTTCCAATTCTATTCCAGAACCACATCAGTCCATTTCCAATCCTACCCCCCCTAAAGCCCATTTGCTGTCCTAGTCCTCCTCATCAGCTCATTTGCAGTCCTAGCCCCCCCCACTCAGCCCATTTCCAATTATAACCCCCCAGCCCATTTCCAATTTTAGACCCCTCCACTCAGCCCATTTCAAGTCCAAGCCCCCCCTCACCAAAGAGCCCTGCAGCAGGCTTTAGAGGCTCCCAGCAGGCTCAGCACAGCTCGTTACAGCCGCCGAAGTGAAGAGTGGTGTTCCCTTCACTTCGGCAGCTGTATTGTAATGAAGATCGCAGGTGCACCAGAGGTCAAAGGACACTTCCTGTGTCCTGGCTGTCAGCGTGCCTGCGATCTTCATTACAATACAGCTGCCGAAGTGAAGGGAACAACGCTCTTCACTTCGGCAGCTGTAACGAGTTGTGCTGAGCCTGCCGTGTGCCGCTAAAGGAGGTGAGCAGTGTGCAGGATGTTGTTGGCGTGGGGCCCTGTGCCAACAACATTCTTGCTCAATGGACGGGCTAGCCCTGTCTGAAAGTCATCAGCAGAAGAGAAATGGAAGTTGTTCAATTTCTGTATCCAAAAACAAAGACCATGAGAAAAATGTTAACTAGGATAGGGAAAAGCGGAGATCCTTGTGGGACCTCCACGCTTCAGATGATATGCCTTTGAATAACAGTCGGTTACTTGAAGAGATGAAAACGCCTCAAACTAGTTGAAGAGAAGGCCCGCAATCTCTAGTCTTTCAAATTAAAAATTATAGATAGGTGCAGTTGTAGAACCAGACTTTCTAATCCTTTGTCAGACCAAGAACGTATTTGTTTTAGCATTGTGACTAGAACAGTTCCATGCTATAACATTTTCTAAACATAAATTGGGTAGGAAATAACACATTGTATATAGTAATATAGGTTTGAAGCTGTCTGACTATTCTGACCTCCAACATGTTTGCTAAAAAAAGGTATATTAGTGGTAGGCCTCTAAGGTTTACATAGAGAACCATCAGAGATACCACCTTTAAGTACTGGATTCAAAACAACAGATAGTAGTAACATAGTATATGACAGCAGATAAAGACCAGTAAGGTCCATCTAGTCGCCCAGCAAGGTGGCAAGAGTAGGTGCCCAACAAGGTGAAAAGAGTAGTGTTGAAGAGTAGCTACCTGAGCTCAGCAGCTTGATAAGCAATTGTACTAGTCACATGATTATACCATCAGATATTTTTTAAACAAAAAGGCTGGACAAGGATCAAAACTATAATTGCCTTTTGAAAACTCAGAAGAGTAAACTATGCACAATGGAAAGATCCCAGGAAAAAGCTAGAAAATGTACGGGTTGGTATTCAGTAGCACCATATGGATAGTGCCACCAAATATACTGTTGGCAATATCTGGATAGTGTCAGAGCAGAGTGGGGGCAGAGACATAGATTATCCATAGAGCAGTGATACTTAGTACCTGCTATATGGATAACTATGCAGACAGCAAAACAGTTGTCCTAAGGCTATCAGGATAAGCTGTCCTGGCTATCAGTATAGGCATTGAATATCATTGCTCAGAGGATAGTGCTTGTGCTGGCCACAATATCCGGATATTCAGCACCTGTCATTATGCTGAATATCTGGAATAATTTTAGCCATGGCAGACAGCATTAGGAAAACTAGGCAGCTGCCTAGGGTGGCAACTTCCTGTGGGCAGCATAGAGCAGCGTAATAAAGCTAAACTATAGATTTTGGCATCCAGGGGGCATAAAGCTTAAGTTTGCCTACAGAGCCAACACCTTGAACCAACTCTGGGACCAGCCTTGGCGGCAGGCACTTAAAAAAACACCAAAGGCCATGGCTCAATAGTGACCTAATATTTTCTTGAGTAGAAACATCTAAAAACAGTGCTAAAATCACTCATGTGGTATGGAATGGGGTGGATATGATCCCTATCAAGTATTTCGTCAGGCTTGCCATGCAATCATTTCTTTGAGTTGTACCCTATGGTATTTTCAATTCCCCTCATTTGGATGGAATGGCTTGCTGTTGTCACTGTTCTGTGAAGGATATACTATTAGTGAATTAAAGGGAGATCTGCTTAACTGTTTCTGTTTTATGAAAATCAGAAATCAAGGCTTCTCTGAAGGAGGAACATATGCTTCTTTTGAAGGTATTTTTGCTTAAGTATCATGTGTACTGTAATTTTTTTCTGAAGAGGAAGCAATGAGGATGGAACATATGGTATGTGACAGACTGTCTTCTTTCAACAGACTGCACTTGTCATAAACTTATATTTTGCATTAGTATAAAGCATAAGAGAAATGGTAATTTTCTTCATGAGCAGAAAATAAGAGAATAAATCTGAACTTTTCTGTAACAGACAATGTATTAAACCAGTCCACTGTCAAGGCCGTCAGGGAGTTGGTATATATCAGAACTTGCAGCTGATCTGAACTTAATTGGCCTTAACTTGTCTGGTGTCTTGGGATTCGTGACCGGCTCTGCAGGAGCTCACCCCAGGGGCGTGGGAAGTATCTTCCCTGCATCTGGACTGCTGGGGATTACATGGCACTTTCTTGCATCTTCTAGGCCTGCTAGGTCTTGTCAAGTAGCTAACCTAGTCTTGCTTCATTGTGCTCCTGTAGACCGTGCTGTGTTCTCTTATCTTGCATTCCTACTCATGGACAATGTTAAGGGCGAATGCTGCTTCAACTTAATTTTTGCATTAAAGGCTAAGTGTGGTTTAAACTTGACACTTAATCTTGGTGAAACAGGCAATAAACCTATCTTTGAATTGCAATTTTGTTTAATTTGTCTTTTAATCCCTAAGGGAACCCATTCCAGTGGCTGCCTGTATCCTGATTGAAGTCCCTGACACCCAGAGGATGAGTGGCTGTGCTGAGCACTACCATAAAGAAGATCCAGATTCAGTTCCTGCATCCAGCCTCTGCTCCATAGGGCTGATGATGTTGCAGGGACTGTTCACAGCCACTAGGGCTTGGGAGTCTCAGTCATCATTAACTGGATAGGGCTGAGTCATGTTGCAGAGACTGTTCACAGCCTCTATAGCAATGATTGAGACCCCAAATGAGGTCACATCATCAGTACATGAGATCACAGAAGGAGGGCTGCTCCTCTTCCCCTGGACCTCCACTGCAACCTATGCCCAGTAGTGACAGTCAGCATGGGAGTGTATGTTCACAGGCTCTGCCCGCTCCTCCTGAGTGGTTTTCCTGTTAGTCTGGAAACCCATGCAGAGTACTAGGATCTGTGAACACAAAATAACACAAAGGGTCTTGTGCTGACTGTTACCATTGCTACCCCTGATGCTGCTGTCTTCATGCTTTGGATAATTGGGGACAGGAGGATGTGAATGAGATAGAGAAGAGAACTGAAGGCTTCTATTTTGTTTTCATCATCATCTGGGGTAACATGAATTTTTAAGTGTTAAAATGGCGTCATATTGGATAAATGTTTACAAGACCCTGCACTTGAGGTTGGGAATCTCGGCCATCATTCATTTGAACTTTCTTCTGAGCAGCGTATGTTTATACCATGTTCTAGAGCTGGCTAGTGACAATGGCCCTAACCAAGGGTTATCTTGCAAGGATCAGATTAGAGTGTATGTGTGTGTGTATTATGGGGCTGGGGGGGAGGGAACCTTTATGTATAGGAGTAAAAATGGAAGATATGAATGAAGGCTCATGATGATGTAGTCCAATTGAGGCTGGTTCTGAATAAGTGAGAAACCCAAAGGATCATGTAGAAACTGCCAGATTAATAAAAAATGTGCAATGCTAGTAATTGGACACTCAAATTTCAAAATGCAAATGTAAATTCACAAAGATGGAAATGGAATTGAAAAATAGATCACCAGGGTGTTCAGATACATCGTATATCGTATCAACTTGTGTTGAACTCTTTGATAGCATATCAGGGGATAAACCTTTGTGTGCTCCTCAGGAGCTCCAAATTTAGTTTTCTGTTGATTGTCTTATAGAAACTTAGAAAATGAGAGCTGATAAAGACCATATGGTCTATCCAGTCTGCCCATGTATACCAACTAATAAACTCTACAATCCTTCCTCTCCTTCAGAGATCTGTGCTTGTCCTATGTTGCCTTGAATTCAGATACTGTCCTTGTGTCTGTCATTTCTGCTAAGAGACTGTTCTTTGCATCTGCCATCATATCCGCAAAAAGATTTCTGTAGATTTTTCCTGAGTCCACCTCCTTTTATACTTATCCTATGACTCCTCATTCCAGAGCTTCTTTACAATTGAAAGAGGCTACCTCCTGTGCATTTATGCCATGAAGGTATTTAAATGTCTGTAATATCTCCCCTCTCCTGCCTTTCTTTCAAAGTATACATATTGAGATCTTTAAATCTGTCCCCATATGCTTTGTGATGAAGACCACTAACTATTTTTAGTAGCCACTCTCTGGTCTGACTCTAACATGTTCATATCCTTTTTGAAGTTGTGGTCTACAGAATGGCACACAGTATTCCGAATGCTGTCTGGTTCACCACAGAAAAATTTGTGTATTAACTAATTGATCACCCAGAGCTCTCGTTTTTTGTTGTTGATGTATTTTTTTTTAACTCAGTAGATTCCTCCTGTTCCTTTGTAGTTCTGGCTCAATGAGGATCGTGATCTGGCACCTTGAGCCTTCATTTGCAACTACTTAGGGATTTCCCCAAGTTTTACATTCTCCCCAACATACCTAGTTTGGTCATTTTAGCAATGCTCCTGGGAGAGGGATTATGCATTAGGGCTCCTTCTAAAATCCTGCAATCATGGGTCCCAAATCAAGTTAATTTGTCACCTTCAGCAATGACCCTTGCTCCCCCCCCCCCCCACCTTGCCAGGGGACTGTGAATGCTTCCTCTGCGGCATCCTCATTCTGAGCTGATCTGGGAGTGAAAGACCCAACAGAAGAGTCAAATTGGGAACCTTCTGCATGGCACTGCACAGTTGACCCATGTAGTTGTTTCTTTGGTAGTTGCACAGAGGCAACTGCTAAGATACAATGCAATTTTTAAAATTTCAGTTAAAAGTATCAAAATAAATAGTGTTACGCTCCAAGGAAGTAAAGGGCATCATTTACTCCCCCCCTCTATATATATTTAATGTACTTGTCAGGGAGGATAGTGTCAGTTGCCAAATGGAGTGATTCACCTACGTGCTCCAGCCTGTCATGAAGTTTCTTCTCCCACCATAGGGCAAAGGCGCTCCCCAGCAGCACAGATTGGCAATGTGCATGTGCAGTCCACCATGGATAGCCTCTGCTTGTGGAACAGGTGGCTGAGACTGGTGGGGGCACAGATGCATGCACTAGTGCATATGCAGACCCAGCCGAGAAGCATCCTGCATGGCTCCTGAACTCCCCTATTTGTCAGCTGGCTGAATTGTTACCTACCGATTGATAGATGAGATGTTGCTGGAAGCAGGCTGGAAGGGGACACTGAGAGCTAGGATTGAGGATAGCAGGAATGGGAATCAGAAGGTTTTGGTTAAGGGAGTAGAGGGAGAGAGACATATGGTCATGAGAGGGAGGGAATAGGGTAATGGGAGAAGAGGGGTAAGAGAAACAAGGAAAAGGAATAATGGGCGTGATGGACAAGAAGCTTACGTATGGAAGCCAAAATGATTTAGAGTCTGTGCCAGAAGACTTATGAGAAGAGACTTGAAGACCTAAATATGTACACTCTGGAGGAGAGGAGAGATAGAGGAGATATGATTTAGACCTTTAAATACTTAAAGAATATTAATGAACAAACAAACCTCTTCCAAAGACGGGGAAGCTGTAAAACTAGAGGGCATTTTATTTATTTATTATTTATTTATGAAATGCTTTTATATACTGCACTCTTTAAAATCAGCGCAGTTTGCAGACAACAATTTTGAGCAAGGTAGGAAGAGCCTACTTTGCGCTTACAGTGAACAGGTAGTGCAACTTGGAATGATACAGTGAACAGGTAGTACAACTTGGCATAACATGAAGCTGCAAGGGGGTAAACTGAAAGGCAATATCAGGAAATACCTTTTCACTGAAAGGGTGGTGGATGCTTGGAATGCCCTCCTGATGGAAGTGGTGGGGGCAAATACAGTGACAGAATTCAAAATGGCATGGAACAGACACAGTGGATCCCTTTATAGCAACAGGATAAAATCAAAACAAACATAACTATCTCTTATATCTCAGTAAATAGGGGTGACCTACACAGAGCAGTGGGCACCCCCCAAAACAAATGCATGGGGAGGGGTGACCTGCACGGAGCGGCAGGTGCACCTATTCTTGCTGCCTTGCTGGGCAGACTAGATAGACCATACTGGTCTTTATCTGCCATCATATACTATGTTACTATGTAAGTAGATGGGGTAAGGGGAAAAGGGACCAGGGAATAGATGTCAGAGAGAGAAGAATATGCCATAGAGGGAGAAGATGGGCAAGGCTAAAGGGGTATTTTACCACAAAACCTCTCCACACTAAATATTTTGGGGGTATCATCTCCTATAATGGAATGTTTATATAGGCAGGTTTTTTGGTATGTGTTTTTCAATCTTCTGAGTGTCTCCAAAAATAAGAGAATGGAGGTAAATGATTTCTAACACGTTTATTTCATACTGAGATATGATTATTATTTGACTTGCAAAACCATATAAATACATAGAAATCTGGGATGCATACATTTTTGTTTGACTTCTAGATCTAGCATTTAACTGAATTCTTGTGTGCAGTTCAGTGAGAGGGATGTCATAACATGCCCAAACAATGTGAAATACTGCATGGAAAGGAAAAGATGTATGATACAAGTTCTGAAAAGAAGTATCTGCACATCATAAATCAAGTGGGTGGAGATATTTATTATCAGTATTTTTATACTGCTTTATCATTTCAATCAAAGTGGTTTACATTGTAACTTAAACTTTGTAATGTACATTAAACAGGGAATTGATAAGCTGGATTTTTCTGAGTAATGGAGGGTTAAGTGACTTGCCCAAAGCCACAAGGAGTGCTAGTGGGAACTGAACCCTGGTCTCTTGGTTCCCAAGCCAGTGCTCTAACCATTAGGCTACTCCTCCACTCTATATGAATGGGAGGGAACAGAGAAGAGAGTATAAGGTCACTGACTAACATCTCGTGTGACTCCGGTTATTGAATGAGTTCCATTTCATCCTTTGGGACAAAAAAATAAGATCTGTCCTTATGATTAACATGTTGTTGTTAAGTGCCATCATGTCAGTGTCAACTCATGGTGGCCCCCTAGATAGGGTCTTAAACTGTGTTCACTTTTCAGTCAGGCAGCACATTGCTGATACAATAACAGTAGCTATGGATGCCATTCTATCAATCCATCTCATTGCTGGCCTTCCTCTTTTGTGTTGACCTTCAACCTTGCCAAGCATGATGTCTTTCTCTAATGATCTCTCTCTTTGTATGATGTGTCCAGAGTATGAAAGTCGAAGTCTTGTCATCAAAGCTTCTAAAGATAGCTTAGGTCTTATCACCTATAGTACTGACTGCTTTGTTCTTCAGGCAATCCATGGTATACACAGTATTCTTTGCCAGCACAATAATATAAAGGCATCAATTTTCTTCCTATCTTTCTTTTTCACTGTTCAACTTTCACATCCATAAAATGTTATTGAAAATACCATGGCTTGGACAAGTCGAATCTTTGTATGGAGAGACATCTCTGCTCTTGAGAATCTTGTCTAGGTCCTTCATAGCCATTCTGCCAAAAGCAATGTGTCATCAGATTTCACGATTGCTTGTTGGTTCATTATTGATTATTGATCCAAGCAGGTTAAAGTTGTCCACTATTTTAATTTCTTCTCCATTCACGATGAACTATTGATTTTGCCGGTTGTCCAACACTGGATATTTGTCTTCTTTATGTTAAGGTGCAGGCCCATTTTAAGACTATGTTTTTTGATCTTGAGAAGCAAAAGCTTCAAATTGTCTTCACTTTCATCAAGTATTGTGGTGTCATCAGCATACTGAAGTTTGTTGATGAGTCTGCCACCAATCTTCACACCCTGGTTGTCTTCATACAGTCCTGCTTCTCTAATAATTTCTTCTGCATATAAATTAAACAGATGGGGGAAAGTATGCAGCCTTGTCATACACCTTTGCTGATTTTAAATCATTCTGTTTCTCCTTGTTCCGTTCGAACTGTTGCTTCTTAATCAATGTAAAGGTTGTGCAAGAGAACGATCAGGTGTTCTGGTATACCCATGCTTCTTAATGTGACCCAGATTTTCTCATGGTTTACACAGTCAAAAGCCTTGCTGTAGTAAAAACACATATAGATACCCTTTTGGTATTTTTTTTGTCTTTTCAATGATCCATTTCACATCTGTGATGATGTCTCTCATTCCTTGTCCTCTCCTGAACCCTGTTTGCCCTTCAGACAGTTCTCATTCTAGATATGGTTGTAGTCTCTGCTGGATGATCTTGGGTAGAATCTTGCTGGCATATGGGATCAGAATGATCGTGCAATAATTTCCACAGTGTCAGATCACCTTTCGTTAGTATTGGTACAACACAAATCTTTACCAGTCAGTTGGCCATGATGTTATCTTCCATATTTCCTTGCAGATCCTTGTAAGTATGGCAACAGCTGCATCCAATTGCTGTAATACTTCTATGGGAATGCCATCAATATGCCCCTACAATAGCTGCAGAAGAGGAAGATGTGGATGATTTCTATGAACGAGTACAAGCTGAAATTGACAGAACATGCAAATAGGATATCCTAATAGTCATGGGATACTGAAATGCAAACGTTGGCAACAAAGAAGAAGGCAAAGTGCTGGAAAATATGGGCTTGACAACAGAAATGAAGCTGGAGAAAGACTGATAGAATTCTGCAAGACCAGCGATCTATTCTAGTTCCTTTACAGAGCTCATAATGTATACAACTCACCACGCAATCAACCTCCTCACACCACTCACACACACATGCCCCGTACCCAACCACTTGATTTGTTTGCTATGAAATTGATTTTGATTTGATTTGATTTGTTTGCTGTGTAATCCGCTTTGATTTCAGGATAAAGCGGTATATAAATCCTTTTAAATAAATAAATAAAAATAATAATTCATCTCAAACACCTTCTACCAGCAACACAAGCGGCGACTGCACACATGGACTTCACCCAATGAATTGTACACAAATCAAATTGATTACATCTGTGGAAGTCAATGTTGGAAAAGCTCAATAACATCAACAAAGACAAAACCTGGAGCTGATTGTGGTACAGATTACTAACTACTAGTATGCAAACTCAAGCTAAAGCTGAAAAAGAACAAGCCCCTCATGAATGTAGCAAAATAAGACCTTGAGAATACACCACTGGAATTTAAAGACTGCCTGCAAAATAAATTTGCTGCTTTGGATACAAATGACAGAGCACCAGAAGAGTTATGGGATGACATCAAGAAAGTTGTGATCGAAGAAAATGAGAAGGCTACAAAAAGTGAAAAAGCAAAAACAGCCAAGATGGATTACTTAAGAAACTCTGAAAATTGCCCAGAATTGCAGAGAAGCTAAAGCTCGAGGAGAAAGAGAGGCAATCACAGGACTCAACCGAGATTTCCAACATACAGCAAGATGAGACAAGAAATACTACAATGATGCATGCAGGGAAATAGAATCAGAAACTATTAGAGGACAAACAAGATCGGCTTTCCTAAAACTACAAGAGTTAAAGAGAAAATTCCAGTCTCAAATTGGAATGCTACAAGATGTTCAAGGATCTGTGTTGAATGATGCTGAGAAGATTAAGAAAATATGGAAAGTGTTTACAGAGTCATTATACCATAATGATCAAGTGAACCAACAGCCATTTCAAACTGTACCTTATGATCAGGAATCGCTGGTGATGACAGAAAAGTTGAAGCAGCAATGAAAGCATGATTAACATAAGCAAAATGAAAAAATATGAAAATATGGTCCTTAATAGCTCAAGGATATGAAAATATCCCTTCCACACACAAAATGCCTGCAGAGATAACAATGGAATCCATTATTACCAGGAAGTATTTGATATGAAACCTTATAGAAAATGCAATCAGAGACTAAGAACACATGGCATAAAGACACATAAATATTCTCAGTTGTATTGGACACCCTTAGCCTGTCTAAACGTTTTCAAGCCCACCTTGATATTTTGCCTATACATACGAAGTGATATTTTAGAAAGGACATCCAAGTGCAGTCTGAGACATCCAGGGCAAAATGTGCAGGAAAATGTTGGAGATGTCTATTTTCTGGCTTGGTTTTGGAAACAGAGACACTCCCGATATGGATGCCCATGCCATGTCAGGGGTGCCTTACATAGACATCCATGCTACAAACAGGGCAGGGATGTCTATCTCCTCCCAGTTTCCATACTAGGATGTCCATCACTGTGGTACAGTGAAAACAAAGGCCCTCATTCTCTGTCAGTGTTCATTGTCAACATGGTAGATATTGGGGATATGAGTGTACCTCCTTCTCCACAGCCTCTGAATGTTTGGCTAGCAAACCTATCACTTTTCTAGTGCCTATTCGTGCCTGGAGCAGGTATAACTTGGATACGGCTTTTGACATACAGGGCATTTCTGAAATGAGATGAGGATGTTTAGGTTCTTGGGAGCACTCCAGACATAACCTACACCACACCTCCGTTCTTCCTTTGTCGTCCTTGCACCAAGGATATCTTTGCAACTGCTTTCTAAAAAGGCTCTATGGATGTCTCCATGCTTTAGATGCCTGTATGCTCATTCTAGACATCCAAAGCATGAATAGGGCTTCTAAAATGATCCCTATAAAATCTTATGAACTCCAGAAGGAAGTGCTTGTTGGCACATGGCAAGTATTAATACGAGCACCAGCAGTACGTTACCTCTAAGATAAAAATAGATAAAAGGTGCTTTTTTTCTATTTTTGTAGCCCTGGACTACCTCTTGAGTGGGTTCTAGGGTGATAGTGTGGGTAGGAGTTTTGAACACCTTTCCACCTACCTCAGGGCATATGTTGGCCAGGGAGAAGATACTGCTTCAAGGCTTTACCTTTGTGGATCTTCTCTCAGTGTGTGCCAGGTCTGCAAGTACATCAAATAACTCAAAAGCAAGTCTGGTTGCCAAAAAATCTAAAGGTTATACTGAAATATTTTGGCACATGGAAGACAATAAAATCAGTAGTTACCTTTCTAATTCAACACCGTCTTGAATTATTTTAACTACACAGCGCGTCCTTCATGGAAAACAGATGAAGCAGATGAATTCTGTAATGATTTCTGAATGGATGGGCCTTAATCCTCTTCTGGAAGTATTATTAAGGACAAGTGGGTTGTGTGGGATTCTCTCTTCTGTTCTCTGGTCTGTTATGTCCATTCTTCTTTTGCTGACCTCTCATTTCTCTACGCCTTCTCTTCAGACTCGCTAAGATCCTCCTCTCCTCCTGTAGGAGAAATACTGGTAACAGCACACAGTCACACTGTGTGGGACCTCTACTTCAAACCCTCTGGCCCAGAGATCACTCCCAGAACTCAGGCCCTCCCCCCTCCGTAAACCTCAGCACTCTCAAGAATTTGGAGATAAAGAGGCAGACCTCTCCTTACAAGGGTTTTAGACTCCCACTTCCATCACTGATATCTCTCCTCTAATTCACACTGCCAGCAGAGCTTGTGAACATGCTTAAGCACATTGTTATAACAAAAAGGGGAATTTAGCAGCCCTGCCACATTCTCTTGTTGATGTTTTTACCTTTTATATCTTTTTCCCCTCTCTTTCATTATGTTGTCTCTTTTTCAACTATTCTCTGTTTCTCTATCTCCTTATTTCTCTTCCAGACATGTTTTGATATACAGTACGGGGAAGGGGGAATAATTCCTTGCAACCTAACATTAATAAAAATAAAATAAAGCTCAACTGGCTGAAAAACAGAGGGTATGGTACTGTGCATGACATTCAATAAAAGCTATTCCAAAAGAAGATAGAAAACAGCCACACCTGCTTCAGAGTTACTATAAAAGTTGAACTTTTATATTTAAAAAAACAAACAAACCCAGAGGTGATAAAAATGATTTTAATTTTTATACCGTGCTCTTTAGAATCAGTGTGGTTTACATGTATACTAACAGGTACTTTTTAATCTCCAGGAACAAGCAGGAATGAGTCTTCACATATGGGTATCATCGGTACCGACGGAGCCTGCGCGGGAACGCTCCCCAGCGTCCAGAAAGAAAGCTTTTGGGAGCATCCCACAGCGCCTGCGCGCTGCCTTCCCGCCTTTCCCAACCGCCTCTCTCCAGTTCTTCTTTTCCGCGGAGCCAGCAGGTCGTGTTCCTGTCACCGCTGAAGAAGTTCTTTATATTTCTTTATTTCTTTGGTCGCGCGTCTGCCCTGTGCATTTTGGGCCTTAGGCCTAGAAAAATTTTCCTCATGGAAAAGCCCGCTTCCGGGTTTAAAAAGTGCACGAAGTGCAGCGGTACTATTTCTATCACCGACACCCATGACTGGTGTCTAAAATGTTTGGGTCCTGACCACTCCATCACCGATTGTGAGTCCTGTTCCCTGATGTCTAAAAGTGGTTGACAGAATCGAGCGGCCAAGCTCAGTACCCTGTTTCCCTCTGATGCAGCTTTGGTGGCATCGACATCTTCCAGGGCTGCTTCTTCTTCCCATGGATCTCAGGTAACCAAACATAAGTCCAGCCGGTCCTCGAAGGGTAGATCTCCCTCTAAGTATCGAGATGCCTCCGGGCTTGCTCTCGAGGATCCCGCACCGGCAAAATTACCCCGGCGGGAAGCTCCGGCTTCTAAAGCTTTATCTATGGGGTCACAGGTTGACATCAATGGCTCGGCCTCGACCGATCACCTGTTGCCATGTTCTGGGGTACCGGTTGTTTCCACTGGTACCGACATCCAGACATTGGTTGTGTCGATGGATCAGAATATTCTGACCATGCAGCGTGCCATTACGGCATTCATACAAGCTGCGACGCCTCCAGTACCGCAACAAACTCCGTTGTCGGTACCGGTTCCAGCACCGCCACCGATATCGGTTCCGGTGCCGGTATCGATTGCATCGACATCGGCTTCGGTGTCGACTGCAGCGGTACCCTGTCCTGTGATGCCCATCGGTACCAAATCGGTACCGATCGCTCCCGATGTCGATACCACTCGGTACACGTATCGGGCTCTACAGGAGCATCCAGACAGGCGATACTTTGATTCCTCCGAAGACTCTGATGAATCAGAGGCTTCTGTCGAAGCATCGGTACTCCTTCCTCAGGAGCCCTCTTCTCCAAAAAGAAGAATGTCTCCTCCAGAAGACTTGTCTTTTCAAGACTTCATTAGGGACGTGGCCAGGGGCCTCTCCATTTCAGTGGCCCCTGAATCAGAGCCTAGAGCCAAGAAACTGGATATTTTACAATATCCTAAGGCTCCTAAAGAGGCAGCTACTTTACCAATTCATGAGATCCTTTATGATCACATGTTGGGTATATGGGAGACACCTCTCACCACCTCCCCTCATTCTCGTAGGTTGGACACCATGTACCGTGTTCCTCCTTGTCCTGACTTTCATAAGACTCAGCTTCCTCACCACTCTATTGTGGTGGAGTCTGCTATGAAGAAGATAAAGAGTGCAAAAAGACACTCATCTAATCCTCCAGGAAGAGAATGCAGAACCTTGGATGCTTTTGGCCGGAGAATTTTCCAGGCCAATATGCTTGCTGCCAGAATCAACACCTATAATCTCTATATGGGGATGTTTCTAAAGGAAGTTACAGATCATCTGCAAACTTTATCTCCTTTTATCTCAGAAGATAAAAGGGAGGAGTTTCTCACCTGGCTTAAACATGCCCAGGATGTTTCCAAATTTTCTAACTGTGCAGCCTTTGACTCTTTTGAGTGTGCCAACAGAGCCTCGGCTATTGCCATAGGTGCACGCAGAGTTGCTTGGTTACAAGCTTCTGATTTGGAACCCTGGGTCCAGGATGGATTAGGAAATCTTCCTTGTACAGGTGAAAACCTTTTTGGCAAGGATGGGCAAGCAAAGGCCACTCAGATGGATGCTGAGAATTCTGCCTTAGATAGACTTTCAAAGTCTACTTCTGCTCCTGTTATAAAAAGGTTATTCAAAAAGGCTTTCTTTCCCAAAAAGGGGAAATATTATCCTGTTTATGGTCAGCAGGCATCTTCTACAGGTCATTTTGCTGCAAAGCGTCAGCAACAACCTAAATAAGCCAAGCCTAAGGCTGCAAAGACTGCTACGGCCCAACAGCCTCAGCCTCCTCAGGGCCTTTGACTTACAATTAGAGAACTTAGCCTTTCTGGCTCTAAAAGAACCAGAGCCTCTCACCATTCCAGGAAGGTTAGTTCACTTTGCTCCCAGATGGGAACAAGTCATGGCAGAGCAATGGACCCTCTCCATCATAAGGGAGGGGTACAAGCTTCATTTCTTAAACCTTCCTCCTCACACCATGGTGAGACAGTTCAATTGACCAACATCTCTCCTCAACCTTCTGGGTCAGGAGATTGCTACCCTTCTTGCCCAAAGGGCAATAGAAGAAGTACCCCTTCTTCAACAGGGCTCAGGGTTCTACTCCCCCTATTTTATTATCCCAAAGAAAACAGGGGGCTACAGACCCATATTAGATCTCAGCGAATTGAACAAGTTTCTATGCAAAGAGAAATTCAAGATGATTTCTCTCGGTGCTCTCCTTCCATACCTTCAGAGTCAGGATTGGCTTTGTTCTCTAGATCTCAAGGATGCGTACACCCATATCCTCATCCATCCAACACACAGAAGGTTCCTTCGGTTCCTTTATCAAGGAAAGCACTACCAATACAGAGTGCTTCCTTTCGGTCTGGCCTCTGCTCCAAGAGTGTTCACAAAATGCATGGCAGTAGTAGCTGCATTTCTACGCACTCTAGGAATATTTGTATTCCCATATCTGGACGACTGGCTCATCCGAGCTCCGTCCCAGTCAGAGGCCCAGGCTTCCCTAGCCTGCACAAGGCGTGTTCTTCAGTATCTGGGACTTGTAATAAACATCCCAAAATCCCATCTCACCCCTACTCAGTCATTAGAGTTCATAGGGGCCTTGCTGGATACCACAACTGCAAGGGCCTATCTTCCCCAGGCCCGTTGCCTACGCTTGGTGCAGTTAGCCTCACAAATTCAGTTAAAGTCCCATTTAACTGCTCGAGAGATGTTACAACTCTTAGGCCACATGGCATCCACCATGCATGTGGTTCCTTACGCTCGCCTTCAAATGAGGGCAGCTCAGTGGACTCTGTCCACCCAATGGACCCAGGCATCAGGGTGCATGTCAGACAAAATAGCAACCTCCAGTCGCCTCTTCTGGTCTCTCCAGTGGTGGAAGTCCACTCAAAATCTGTTGCTGGGGTCCCCCTTTCAACAGTCGCTACCCCAAGCAACCCTTACAACAGATGCTTCTCCAAGGGGTTGGGGAGCTCATCTACAAGATCTCTCCACCCAGGGCATCTGGTCTCCACAAGAGACATCTCTACATATCAACCTCTTGGAGCTCAGAGCAATTCTTCTAGCTCTCAGAGTCTTCCACACCCTGCTCAGCTACAAGACAGTCCTCATCCACACGGACAACCAAGTAGCCATGTTCTACGTGAACAAGCAGGGTGGGACTGACTCTCTGTCACTTTGCAACGAAGCTTTGAGATTGTGGGCCTTCGCCAGAGAGCATCAAATTCATCTCGTGGCAGTGTATCTTCCAGGGGTTCAAAACTCTTTGGCAGACAGACTCAGTCGAGTTCTGCTTCCACACGAATGGTCTCTCTATGGGGACCAGATAGCCAGGATCTTCCGAATTTGGGGAACCCCAGACATAGACCTGTTTGCAAGTCCGTGGAATGCCAAACTTCCCCGGTTCTGTTCCAGGATTCCGTGTCAGGGAGTTCAGGCCAGGGATGCCTTCCTCCTTCATTGGGGGCAAGACTTCCTCTATGCCTTTCCACCCATTCCCCTAATTCCCAAGACACTGTTCAAACTTCAGAGAGACAAGGGGTCTATGATCCTCATAGCACCACATTGGCCACGCCAGGTGTGGTACCCTCTACTTCTGCATCTCTCTCAAGCTCCCTCCCTGGACTTGGGATCTGCTCCAGACCTCCTGTCCCAGGAGGAGGGAACGTTGTGGCACCCACATCCCCAGTCTCTTCATCTCAGAGCCTGGTTGCTGAAGGCCTAGACCTTCAAGATTTGCATCTTTCTCAGCAAGTGAAGGATATCCTTCATGCTTCCAGAAAGCCTATCACTAGACGTTCCTATGCTTTTAAATGGGAAAGGTTTACCATTTGGTGTGCACAGAAGGGTCTTAACCCTCTTGCAATACCTCTGACTTCTTTACTAGAGTATTTGCTGCATTTATCCCATGCAGGCCTTAAAACGAATTCAGTAAGAGTCCATTTGAGTGCTATTGCAGCATCCCTTAAGCCTCACAATGGACAGCCTATTTCCTCTCATTCTCTTATTGCAAGATTCATGAGAGGCCTTCTTTTAACTAAACCTCCCATTAGACCACCTCCAGTGGCATGGGACTTGAATTTGGTTCTTGGCCAGCTTATGAAGCCACCCTTTGAACCCTTAGCCACTGCCTCCTTGAAATTTCTTTCCTGGAAGGTTACTTTTCTCATTGCAGTCACCTCAGCTCGCCGCATCAGTGAGCTGCAAGCCTTGGTGGCTAATCCTCCTTATACAAGGTTCCATCATGACAAGGTAGTCCTCAGGACTAATCCACACTTTATGCCTAAAGTGGTCTCACCTTTTCATCTGAACCAGGAGGTTTATTTACCTGTCTTTTTTCCAGGACCTCATGCATCAAGTGCAGAGAGGAATCTCCATACCCTGTATTGTAAGAGAGCGCTCGCTTTTTACTTAAAAAGGACACAGCAACATAGAAAGTCCTCTCAACTCTTTGTTGCTTTTGATCCCTTTCATTTGGGACTTCCAGTCTCTAAGAGAACTCTGTCCAATTGGATTGCTCAGTGTATTTCTTTCACCTACCAGAGTAAGAACCTTTCTCTGGAGGGCCATGTCACAGCTCACAATGTGAGGGCCATGACAGCCTCTATGGCTCATCTGAACTCTGTGTCCATCGACCAAATCTGTCGAGCGGCCACCTGGGCCTCGGTTCATACCTTTACAGCCCATTACTGCTTGGACAAGGACTCCCGCCGGGATGCCTTGTTTGGTCAGGCTGTTCTCAAACACCTGTTCCATACCTAATCAACTCCTACCCCCCATCCCAGGTTGGATGCCCGAGATCCATGGGGGCAGGTAGAGCCCTTCTCAGGGACTCACAGCCTTGGAGATCTCCCTGGCATCTCTAGCTGGGGAGTCCCCATATGTGAAGACTCATTCCTGCTTGTTCCTGGAGATAGCACAGTTACTTACCTGTAACAGGTGATCTCTGGGAACAGCAGGAATAAGTCTTAACAACCCACCCACCTCCCCTAGGAGTTGTATCTCTATCTATCTTTCCTTTCCTCTCTCTCTCTTTGTCTCAGTTTAAAACTCGAACTGGAGAGAGGCGGTTGGGAAAGGCGGGAAGGCAGCGCGCAGGCGCTGTGGGATGCTCCCAAAAGCTTTCTTTCTGGACGCTGGGGAGCATTCCCGCGCAGGCTTCATCGGTATCGACGATACCCATATGTGAAGACTTACTCCTGCTGTTCCCAGAGATCACCTGTTACAGGTAAGTAACTGTGCTTTCCCTTGTCCCTGAAGTGCTCACAATCTAAATGTACCTCAGGCAATGGAGGGTTGGGTGGCTTGCCCAAGGCCATGAGGAGACCCCAGTCCCTCTGGCCTGAAGTTGCTTGTCCCCATGTGGGAATTAAACCCCTGGCCTTCATGGCCTGAGGTAAGCTGTCCCAACCACTGAGCCACTCCTCCATGCCTCCCTGATAGTTTAAAAGAACATCCAACTAGGAGACAAATTCACACATAATTCCACCCATTGTGTATAAAAACCTGCCACTTGCCTGTATTATTACTGTCTAATTATGGTCCTTTAGTTCAGAGCATGTATCATGGCAATAGTATTTGACTCTCTGTACTATTATCGCGAAAGTAAATAACGTATCTTCTGCTGACCTAAAACAAAGTATCTAGCGTTTTTTAATTGGGGTGGCCGCAAGGTCTCAGCAATAGCAGGCTACCATTGACTGTGTTATACCTGTCAAATGGATCTGTGCCCATTCACATCAACGACCTTAATTCATAAGCAGTCACTCTCTCTGATGGTTGAAACTATCTTATAATGTAAAAATAGCAGTATATTATTTAGCAGTATATTATTTAGATGATGTTTAACCAGTGCTTAACTTTTAGTAGAGGTTTTCAGCTTTCAATATGAGTCCCGACGCTGTCTAGGCGCGCTATCTCCTAGCGTTTCACCCATGAGGTTTCTTCAGGGGAAGATATGAAAGCACTGCAACAAAAACAGGTTCACTAAACATCTACTTTCTAACTGTTGATTTTGTTTTAGGTCAACAGAAGATACGTTATTTACTTTCGCGATAATAGTACAGAGAGTCAAATACTATTGCCATGTATTATTACTGTGACAGGATAGAGCGATTTTATTTATTTTATTTTATTGTATTGACGTGTCTTTTATACCACCCTGTCGGGTAATCAGAGTGGTTTACAATATAAACAACATTATTACATTATAACATGGTGGATAGATACAGGTAACATGTGTGAACTTATTAAATCATAGATATTTACATGATTAGGCAACAATTCTTATATAACTTATCTACATATTTGCATGTCATAGGATCATAATCAGGGCATATTTAGTTATTTTCTTAATTTGTCTGTGATCCAAGGTATTTTCCATTTACTGTCTGAGGTGAATTGTGAGTAGTATATGTAGGTATTATTTTGTTCCTATTTGTATGTATGTGCACATTTGGATATGCATATATATTTGTATGTGCATATGTATGTATTTGAAGTTTTATTTTGTTCTTATGGATTCTCAGTTACATATAGGACAGTAGGATTCTCAGTTACCTATAGCGATGAGGAGGGAGGGGTGATCATATCCACTTACATTGAAAAGGCTTATAAATTTTTAAGTTGGGTCATGGTTTGTATTATTCTCATTTATGCCAAAATGCTCAGTGAAGAGGTATGCTTTGAGTTCTGACCAAAATGAAGACAGATCAGCTATTGATCTTAGTCTATCTGGCAAAGAATTCCACAATGATGGGGATATGTATTCAAAAGCCCTCTTACTGGTGTGTTGTTTCGTTTTGCAGTAGGTATTACTAATGGGGGTTATTCCGAACCACGAATAGTGGCTGCAGGCCCCCAAATAACTTCCCTGCCGGTTGTGTGGGGAAGTTAGGGGCGGGGAAGAGGCAGCCCGGGGGTGGACAGTGGGCGGGCAGTGGGCGGTCACCAGCCCTGGACATACAGGCCCAGCAAATTGGCTGGGGTTATTATTCCACCTCCGGGGTGGAATAACCTCCCTGGACGTTTTTTTGTTTTCAATTCGGGGTGCAGAAGGGGCTAGGGGGGACAAAGTTAATCCCCCACAGCCTGACTCTGGCTTTAGGAGGCTGGATCAGGGGTCGGGCTGCAGGGAATTAACTTTTTGGGGCAGCGGCCAGCATAGCGGCTTTTAAATGGAGACGTAGTGCCATGGCAACAGGACACCATGACACCGCAGCTCCATTTAAAATCCCTGGCTTAGTTAGCCAGGCTAGTGCTGTACGTGCAGGCCTGCACTGAATTGCAGTCCCGGCCTGCATGTACAGTGCTGTATGCGATTCTGATCCCGCGGGGCTGGACGCTCCATGGAGAGCTACATTGACACCATCGGCTAAGCTATCTTTCTTATATTTTAAAGCCTGATCAAATAAATCTGATTAATATGGAAAGCTTGTTACATTAGGGATACGTCCCTGCTTACAAACAGTCCAACAAAAAAAGTTATCTCTGTACGCATTTATATGAACTGGGTTGCTTAATGTAATAACTCTTTTGGCCTGATTTTTATTGGAGTACATGGCTCCTGGCATACGTTTTTGGGGCCACATTTCCCAGTGCACATCAGGATTACCTTGTCCTATATAAAATTACCTTCACTTGGGTTAATTTTATAGAGTTTATGTGTAAGAATGTTTTGAACAAGTAAAAAGGCTTTTATAAAATTGTTTGTGGTTTTTCATGCATAAAAAAATAGGCTTACTGCAAAATCGCACTTACCTTTACACAGTCTGTGCATAAGTGTTCCCAGAGGGTGTAGTTTGGACAGAGCTGGGGTGTAATTCTGATTTAAACACACATAATAAGACCTTCTTCCTAGCAGGTGTATATTTGTGCAAGAGCAGTCGTGTGCTACTGGGAGTCATTGTGCAGTCCTACTTTATAAAATGGGCATAAACCAGATGCCTTTTTTGACATTTCACATAGCCTCCGCATGCTCTCCTGTAAAGTCGCTGCTGTCTGTTACAACTAGTAGAAAGAGGGTTTTTATTTAACTCATTCACAAATTATTTAAAAATATTACTTTTAATATTTTACCCATTTTGCTGAAAGCCAGACCCTACACCCTCTATTACAATCAATATTCACATTTGGTTCAGACAGAAGATGATAAGATATGCTAAACTGGGTCAGATCAAAGATTTGAACTCTGTATCTTGTTTCCAACACTGGCCAATCCAAGACAGATTTCATGCTGCTTAACCCAGGGGTAAGGAGTGGATTTCCCTAGTCCGCACGGCTGTCTCCAGTTCATGTGACAGGAGAGCATCACCCTGGTGTGGCAGGAAGTGATCCTGTAGCTCCAACTATAATGGCTGTCCTACAGGTGATATAAAACCCTCCTGCACCAAGGACGTTTCTCCAGGGCCATGTGCCCATGAGGGAAGGGTTAGGACAGCCATTATAGTTGGAGATTCGATCATTAGGCATGTAGATAGCTGGTTGGCAGGTGAACATGAGGATCATCTGGTAACATGCGTGCCTGGTCCAAAGGTAGCAGACTGCACGCGCCACCTAGACGAGGTCTTAGATAGTGCTGGGGAGTAGTCTGCTGTCTTGGTACATGTCAGTACCAATGACATAGAAAAATGTGATAGGGAGGTTCTGGAGGATAAATTTAGGCTTTTAGGTAGGAAGTTGAAATCCAGAACTTCCAGGGTAGCATTCTCCGAAATACTTCCTGTTCCATGTGCAGGATCCAAAAGGCAGACAGAGCTCCAGAGTTCTCAATGTGTGGATGAGACGATGGTGCAAGGATGAGGGGGTTTAGATTTGATAAGAACTAGGGAACATTCTGGGGAAAGGAAGAGCTCTTCCAAAGGGATGGGGTTCACCTTAACTGGGATGGAACCAGGCTGCTGGTATTAACCTTTAAAAAGGAGACAGAGCAGCTTTTAAACTAGATAATAGGGGAGGGCCAACAGTCGCCCAAAAGCACATAGTTCGGAACAATGTATCCTTGAAGGATACTACCAAAAGAATGAAGTTAGGGCATATTGACAGAGAGGTTCCAGTAAAGACAAACGTAGCCCAAATGTCCTTGAGTACAGAGCAGACAGAGCTTAAAGATTCCAAATTACCCCTGCCAACTGATAGCTAGATTAATATGAATAAAATACAGTCTCTAAAATGCTTGTATGCAAATGCTAGAAGTC
The DNA here is from genome assembly GCA_033557465.1 of Ichthyophis bannanicus. Lineage (NCBI taxonomy): Eukaryota > Metazoa > Chordata > Amphibia > Gymnophiona > Ichthyophiidae > Ichthyophis > Ichthyophis bannanicus. Next base: position 443,815,667 of record CM066035.1, on the reverse strand, counting down.
TAAAAAATAAGATGGGAGAGTTAGAATATATAGCACTAAATGAGAGGTTAGATATGATTGGTATCTCAGAGACATGGTGGAAGGACAACCCGTGAGACACTGTGATACCTGGGTACAAACTATATCGTAATGACAGAGCTGATTAAATTGGTTGCACTGTATGTTAGTGAGGGCATTGAGTCTCAAAGGATTAAAGTTTTGCAGGAAACAAAATTTGCTGTAGAATCTCTATGGATTGAAATTCCATGTAAAAAGGGAAAGGCGATGACAGTGGGGGGTGTACTATCGACCGCCTGGCCTGGATGATGAAATGCTCAAATAAATCAGGGAAGCTAACAAAAGTTACGGCACAGTAATAATAATGGGTGATTTCAATTACCCCATTATTGACTGGGTCTGTGTCACAACAGGACATGCTAGAGAGATAAATTTTCTAGATTAAATAAATGACTGCTTCTTGGAGCAGCTGGTTCATGAACCGACCAGAGGGGAAGCCATTTTGGACCTAGTCCTTAGTGGAACACCAGATCTGGTGCAAGTGTTGGGGCCACTTGGTAATAGTTATCATAGCATGATCAAGTTTGATTTAATTAGGAGGAGGGATGGTAAGTAAATCCACAGTACTACCTTTTAACTTTCAAAAGGGAAACTATGATAAAATGAGGAAAATAGTTAAGAAAAAACTAAAAGGAGCAGTTGCAAAGGTTAAAGACTTACATCATGCTTGGGTGTTGTTTAAAAATACTATCTTGGAAGCCCAGACCAGCTGTATTCCATGCTTTAAGAAAAGTGGAAGGAAGTCCAAAAAACTGCCAGCATGGTTTAAAGGTGAGGTCATAGAGGCTGTTGTTGCCAAAAAAACATCTTTCAGGATATGGAAAAAAAAGCCAAATTACGAAAACTGGAAACAGCACAAGCACTGGCAAGTTAGATGCAAGGCATTGATAAGGCAGGCAAAGAGAGAATTTGAGAAGAAGTTTGCTGTGGAAGCAGAACACGTAATAAAGACTTTTTTCAAGTACATTTGTAGCAAAACTTGTGAGAAAGTCAGTTGGACCATTAGATGATAGAGGGGTAAAAGGGGAACTAAGAGGCGACAAGGCCATAGCAGAGAGATTGAATGAATTCTTTGCTTTGGTCTTTACTGAGGAAGATGTAGGGATGTTACCCATAACTGAAGTGGTATTTAAAGGTGATACTGCGGAAGAATTGAAAGAAATACTGATACACTGGAAAGATGTATTACAACTGTTTGATAAACTGAAGACTAACAAATCATCTGGACCGTATGGTATACATCCAAGGGTGTTTAAAGAACTGAAATATGAGATTGTAGACATGCTATTAGTAATCTGTGAACTATCATTAAAATCATCTGTAATACCTGAAGATTGGAGGATGGTAAATGTAAAGCCAATTTTTAAAAAGGGTTCCAGGGGTGATCTGGGAAACTACAGACCGGTGAGCCTGACGTCAGTACCGGGAAAAATAATAGAAACCATCAAGGAACAAAATTACTAAACATGTAAGTCATGGCTTAATGGGAGACAGCCAACATGGCTTTAGACCAGGGGTCTCAAACTCAAATTGCTTTGAGGGCCAAATGAGGACTTGTAGAGTAACCCGGGGGCTGCACAAGACGCGGGCCTCATTTGCATAAGGGGCACATTTGCATAAATATTTGCATAATGTTACCATACACTAACTTTTAGTAAACATGCCTCTTAATGAGTGTATGGATAAAGAAAGACTAAAAGATTTCTACATTACTATAAACCAGTGCCAACCACCAGGCACATTAGGAACTACTAGAAACACTGCTCATTTAGAACCCATAGCAAACCTGCCATATCCTAACAGCACTACCAGGATTCACAAAGCACCATATCCTAACTATCAAAAGGCAACACTGCAAATATTAAATCAATACATTTCAGAGAATAACAATACATGACCTACTGGGGAAAGAGAACAAGTGGCAATGTCAAATAGGAATTACATAAACAGAATACCTCAGCTCAGTTACACATGCAGAACATACACCATCACCAAACAAGGAATCACAATTTAGAAACAGGAAGTTAAACTGGGAACCCCAAAAGCCAAACTTAGAATGTACAACACTGTAGAAATAAAACTATAAATTAATTTCCTCTTGTATTAAATAAAGTGCAGACGTTAAAGATGCACATTTCCAAGAGCTGACATATTTCAGTTAATAAATTCAAAATAAAGAGATATTTTTCTACCTTTTGTGCATTTTTTTTTCAGTTGCAATTGTTCCAGCCACTTTCTTCTGGTTTCTTCGTGTCTTCTGCTAACGCTCCATTGTCTGCTGTCCATTTGTCCTTTCTTCTCTCCTAGTTTTTTTCCATTCTCTCTCTACATCTGCTTTAACATACTAATCTTTCTCCTTTTGCTCTTTCCTCATTCCTATTTCATCCACTCAAATTTTACCCCTCCATCCTCAATCCCCACTTACTCTCCCAATACCCGGCCAATTGTAGATTTTTCTTCCCTCCCACACAAAATATTTTTCCCCTCCATTTCACTCTTCCAGCCCCATCCCATCCCATTCTAATCGTCCCCCAACATCAACTCCTTTCTAGCTCCTGCCCCACCCAGCATCCACTCCCTTCTAGTCCCCGCATCATCAGCCCATTTCCAGTCCTAGCTCCCTCCCCTCACAGCCCATTTCCTTTCCAAGCCCCACTCCCCATCAGCCCATTTCCATTCCAAGCCCCCTTCCACTCAGCCCATTTCCATTCCAAAACCCTGTCCCCATCAGCTATTTGCAGTTCAAGCTCCCCCTTCTACTCGGCCCATTTCCAGTCCTAGCACCCCCCCCAGTCCATTACCAGTTCTAGCCCCCCCATAGCCCATTACCAGTCCTATGCCCCCCAACAGCCCACTTCCAGTCCTAACCCTTCCATCACCTCATCTTCATTCTTAGCCCCCCCATAACCCCATTTTCAGTCTTAGCCCCCCAATCAGACCACCTCCAGTCCTAACCCCCATCTGCCCATTACCAGTCCTAACCCCCCATCACCCCATTTTCAGTACTATCCCCCATCACCCCATTTTCAGTCCTAACCCCCCCCCCATTACTAGTCCTAACCCCCTCCCCCCCATCAGCCCAAGTAAAATTAAAAATTAAAAACAAAACAAACCCTGGGCTTCTGCTGCTGCCGCTGACGTGGCAGCGGCAGAATCAACTGTCCCGCAGCCCCTTCCCGTCTGCCCAGCAGAGCCCTCAGCTGTGAGCTCCATCAGCAGCAGGCTTTTCAAGCTGCGAAGAGAAGAGTGATTTCCCTCTCGCGGCTCTGTTACGCCTGCCGGGGCCTCTGGGAATTCCCATCAGCCCCGGCAGGCTTAACAGAGCCGCGAGAGGGAAATACTACTCTCTTCGCGGCACTGAAAGCTGCCGCTGATGGAGCTGACAAGATGCTTTGCCGGGCAGACGGGAAGGGGCCGCGGGACAGTTGATTCTGCCGCTGCCACGGCAGCGGCAGCAGCAGAAGCCAGGGGTTTGTTTGGGGAGTTTTTTGGTTCCTCTGTATCGCGGGCCGCACAAAGTTCTCTCGCGGGCCGCATGTTTGAGACCCCTGCTTTAGACAAAGAAGATCTTATCTTACTAATCTGTTATGTTTTTTTGAAGGTGTGAATAAACAGATACACTATATCAACCGACTCACCTTTGTCGATCTGGACTTTCAGAAAGCCTTTGACAAGGTCCCTCATCAGAGACTTTTGACAAAACTAAAAAGTTATGGGATAGGAGGCAGTGTACTATTGTTGATCAGGAACTGGTTAAAAGACAGAAAACAGAGGGTAGGGCTAAATGGCCAATTTTCCCAATGGAGAAAGGTGAATAGTGGTGCACCCCAGAGATCTGTGTTGGGTCCGCTGCTTTTTAACATATCCATAAATGACCTGGAAATGGGAATAACTATTGAGGATATAAAATTTGCAGATGATACAAAACTATTTCAAGTTGTTAAAACCCATGAGGATTGTGGAAAATTGCAAGAGGATCTTGAAAAATTGAAGACTGAGCATCGAAATGGCAGGTGAAATTTAATGTGGACAAGTGCAAAGTTATGCACCTAGGAAAGAACAACCCAAACTATGGTAACAGGATGCAAGGTTCCACATTAGGAATCACCACCCAGGAAAAAGATTTAGGCATCATTGTGAATAACATATGTCAGACGGCTGCCTGGGTGAGAATCTTCACACTCTTGGCAAGTGCATATTTCTATATGATTTGCAAGGTATTGTGGGCAATGTAGTTCATTCACACCAGACACAGCTGCTGACAATAATTTAGTTGTGCTCTTGGGTAAAGCCAATAAGATATTTATTTATGGGGTTATTTCTCCCAACACAGATATGCTTGGTAGCACATAAATTAGGTTACTTGCTTTCAGTGTTAACTTGGAAAAACAAAGTCAAAATCAGGAAAACAACAAATGAAAAGCCACAAAGCAAGAAACAAACAGTTCTTTTCAGGTTAACTTCTGATTACTTCCCACATAGATACAGAAGTGATTCTCTCCTAGCTCACAAGCAATTAGGTAAGGCTTAATTGCTAGCAGTCACCAGCTGAAACCCCTTAGCTGGCTTGCCTTCCACTGTGTGGGTCAAACCCTGCTTCAGGAGCTTTTCTGAGTAGATTAAAGAACAAATTTGTATTTCTTTGTGATGGTTGCTGTACTTTATAACAGAAAGTTACCAACAGAGTTTGGATAGAGAACAGTCCATATAAACAGGATCCTCATCTGCTATTATTCCCCCTTGTTCAACAAGCATGGGTTCAATATCATGGATTGGCACAGATGAATCTCTCAATGGAGCATTTTCAGGAGAATACTTGTTTCCCTGCTGTCTTTCAAGGTTATAGCTAGGGCATAGATCAGTGTTCATACCTGAGCTTCCATTGCTGCTAGAGTTCCTCTCTATATAGCCTGGCCAGTATGTAGTCCAGTTCTTATGTCCAGCCTTCCAATCCAGATCCCTGGACACTGGATCTCTCTTCACATACCTTCTGGCACAGGTCTTAGGGTCCCTTCCATGTGCAGCCGTCTCCCTCACAGGTAGCCTCTGGTGATTCCTAGCTCTGCAGCACCATTCCTCTGACTTTCCCCAGTCCAATGGTGTATGCTGGCCCTTGGAATACCTCCCAGTATACGTACTGCTTTGGACTCTTCTAGACCTCTCAAAGTCTTTTCTCTTCCTTCTTCCAAAGGGTCTCTTTCCCTCTCTGTCCGTCCGGTTTGGCTTCTGCTTCTGATGATCCTTCAGATGAAACTGATGATCAAACTCAAGCTGATTCTCAGGATACTGAGGACAATTCTCTGGATATCCAAGGTGATCATGAAGATGGTCATCTGTAGACAGGGCCGGCCCGTCCATTGAGCAAGAATGTTTTTTGCACAGGGCCCCGCGTTTCAGGGGGCCCCGCGCAACAAACATTCTTCAGTATCCCAAGTTAAAAAAAAAAAAAACCAACAAACCAGCTGCTTCTGCCGCGGCAGCATCAAGAGTTCTGCCGTGGGCCCCCCCCCCTGCCCGGCAGAGCCTCCCTGCATCATCAGCTTTCTTCAAGTCCCAAAATGCGGGCTTCTTTCAGAGCCGCGAGAGTTTCCTTTCTCGCGGCTCTCTTAATCCCGCCAGAATACTTGATGCTCGTGGATGTTCAGAAACATGGATGCATAAATAGCAAATATATCTGTGGCCATGCTCCTCTTACAACTGACCCCTGTGCCCTGGACACAGCTGGTACACATTTCAAGGAGCACCTAATTGATCGGAGACAGACAAGGTAGATGGCAAAAGCAGATTCTGAAAATGTGTTGCTATGTGTGGTGCAATCGTGGCCCTTTACCCCAGATGCAAGGTGTGCTGTGCATGTAACCCTGTGGGTCACAATGGTGGTCCAGAGCCCAAGGACAGAGGGCAAGTGCCCTGCACCCACCCCCACCATGTCAGTCAGAGGAGGGCAGGGGGATGGGTGAACCTGAGAGTGGGTGGCAGATCCAGCGGATCCATGCAGCCCCCAGACCACATGCCACTTCCACACAGGAGCTGACCTGAGAATCATGTGCACTGTTGCAGACAGGCAGTCATAACGCCGGTACTGCTGTCATCAGGCCACTGTGTGTAACAACAAGCAATGGAGTGGTGCTGTCAGGGGCGGTTCTATAATTAGGCAGGTTGAGGCAATCGCCTCAGGTGGCAAATTTTTAGAGGTGGCAAAAAAAAAAAATGCCTCCAAATCACCAGCGCCAGCTCCCTCACACTGCCAAAAAATACAACCCCCAAGTCCCAGAAGATCCACCATTTAGTGCAGCTCTGCCCTGCCACTTTTGCTGTGTTGGGGTTGGCGGCGGCAGCAGAAGCAGATCGCCAAAGCTGGGAGTTTGAATTTAAAAAAAAAAAAGAGAGACAACCAATTAAGCAAAAGAGCGGGACGGTGCCTCATTCCGCTCTTGTGAGCAGTCGGCCGGTCCTGCCCCCTAACGTGACATCAGAAGGGGTGGGACCGGCCGGGCTGCTCACATGAGTGGAATGAGGCACGGGCCCGCGCTTTTGCTTGGTGGGTTTTTTTTTTTTTAAATTCAAACTCCCAGCTTTGGTGGTCTGCTTCTGCTGCTGCCGCCGACCCCAACACAGCAAAAGCGGCAGGGCAGAGCTGTGACAAATCGCTGCCAGTTTGCCAGCAGTCGAAGAAGTCACCTCAGCGCAGCCTGGTGCTGCCACAGCTGCCAGAGAGCTGTTTTTGGCATGGGTTGTTGTTTTTTTGAAATTTCAGCGACAGCAAGGCAGAACAGGTTAGTGGGGCGGGGGAGCAGCATCAGACAGTTGTCACTGGCGTTGGTAGAGAGCCAGATTTTGGTGGGCCACTGTATCACCTCGGGGACAGGCAGTGGGTCTCAGGGAAGGCCCTTTGGATTTGAGCTGGGCAGAGGACTGTTGCACAGAAGGTAGTCCCATAGCTCTGCTGGAAGGACCATCTCACCTTCAGAGGTGCCTTTTTTTTGCCAGAGTTTGCACATCAGATTTATTTTGCTATTAGCAGATTGATAAGGAGGGAAGATATAAAATGAGCAAAACTAATCCTGATAGCCAGGGGAGGGCAGGCTCTGCTGGGCAGGGGGGGTCCCGTGGCACACTCGATTCTGCCACGGCGGCCCCGGCAGCGGCAGCAGACAGCTTTTTAAAAAAAAAAATTCGCTGGGCTGGGGGGGGGGGGTTTAGGAGTGGTGATGGGCTATGGGGGGGCTGGGGGGGGTTAGGAGTGGTGATGGGCTGGGGGGGTTAGGAGTGGTGATGGCTATGGGGGAGCTAAGTCTGTATATGGGCTGATGGGATTAGGACTGGAAGTGGGTTGATGGGGGGGTTAGGACTGGTAATGGGCTATGGGGGGGGCTTAAACTAAAAATTGGGTGATGGGGGATTAGGACTGGAAATGGGCTGGTGGGATTAGGACTGTGAGTGGGCTATGGGGGGCTAGGACTGGTAATGGGTTGGAGGGGGGTTGCTAGGACTGAAATGGGCTGGGGGATTAAGACGAGGTGGGCTGATGGGGTTAGGACTGGTAATGGGCTATGGGGGACTAGGACAGGAAATGGGCTGATGGGGAGGGGTTAGGACTTGAGGTGGGCTGTTGGGTGGGGTTAGGACTGGTAATGGGCTATGGGGGGCTAGGAATGGAAATGGGCTGATGGGGGGGTTAGGACTGGAAGTGGGGTGATGGGGTTAGGACTGGTAATGGGCTGCTGGGGGGGTTAGGACTGGTATTGGGCTATGGGGGAGCTAGGACTGGAAATGGGCTGATGGGGGGGTTAAGACTGGAGGTGGGCTGATGAGGTTAGGACTGGTAATGGGCTGTGGGCTGTTGGGGGGGGTTAGGACAGGTAATGGGCTATGGGGGGGCTAGGACTGGAAATGGGCTGATGGGGGGGGTTAACACTGGAGGTGGGGTGATGGGGTTAGGACTGGTAATGGGCTGTTGGGGGGGGGTTAGGACTGGTAATGGGCTAGGGGGGGGCAAGGACGGGAAATGGGCTGGTTGGGGGGGTTAATAATGGAGGTGGGCTTGTGGGGGTACGACTGGTAATGGGCTGTGGGCTGTTGGGGGGGTTAGGACCGGGAGTGGGCGATGGGGGGCTAGGACTGGAAATGGGCTGATGTGGGGTTAACACGAGGTGGGCTGATGGGGTTAGCTCTGGTAATGGGCTGTGGGGGGTTAGGACTGATAATGGGCTAGGGGGGCGAGGACAGGAAATGGGCTGATGGGGAGGGGTTAGGACGAGGTGGGCTGATGGGGTTAGGACTGGTAATGGGCTGTTGGCTGATGGGGGCTGTCTGGTAATGGGCTATGGGGGGGCTAGGACAGGAAATGGGCTGATGGGGATGGGTTAGGACTTGAGGTGGGCTGATGGGGTTAGGACTGGTAATGGGCTGTGGGCTGATGGGGGGGGTTAGGACTGGCAATGGGCTATGGGGGGCTGACTGAAAATGGGTTGATGGGGTTAGGACTGGAAGTGGGCTGATGGGGGGTTAGGACTGGTAATGGGTTATAGGGGGGGGCTTAAACTGAAAATGGGGTGATGGGGGCTTAGGACTTTAAGTGGGTTGATGGGGGGGGCTAGGACTGGAAATGGGCTGATGGGGGGCTAGGACTGGAAATGGGCTGATGCAGGGACTAGAAGGGAATGGATGCTGGGTGAGGCTGGAACTAGAAGGGAGCTGATGTTGGGGAAGCATTAGAATGGGATGGGGCTTGGAGAGTGAAATGGAGAGGGGAAATATATTTTGTGTGGGAGGGATAAAAAATCTACAATTGGCCGGGTATTGGGAGAGTAAGTGGGGATTGAGGATGGAGGGGTAAAATTTGAGTGGATGAAATAGGAATGAGGAAAGAGCAAAAGGAGAAAGATTAGTATGTTAAAGCAGATGTAGAGAGAGAATGGAAAAAAACTAGAAGAGAGAAGAAAGGACAAATGGACAGCAGATGATGGAGAGTTAGCAGAAGACACGAAGAAACCAGAAGAAAGTGACTGGAGCAATTGCAGCTGAAAAAAATGCACAAAAGGTAGAAAATATTTCTTTATTTTGAATTTATTAATTGGAATATGTCAGCTCTGGTAAATGTGCATCATTAACGTCTGCGCTTTGTTTAGTACAAGAGCAAATTAATGTATAGTTTTATTTCTACAGTGTTGTACATTCCAAGTTTGACTTTTGGGATTCCCAGTTTAATTATTGTCTTCCTGTTTCTAAATTGTGATTCCTTGTTTGGTGATGGTCTATGTTCTGCATGTGTAACTGAGCTGAGGTATTCTGTTTATGTAATTCCTATTTGACATTGCCACTTGTTCTCTTTCCCCAGTAGGTCATGTATTGTTGTTCTCTGAAATGTATTGGTTTAATATTTGCAGCATTTCCTTTTGATAGTTAGGGTATGGTGCTTTGTGAGTCCTGGTAGTGCTGTTAGGATACGGCGGGTTTGCTATGGGTTCTAAATGGGCAGTGTTTGTAGTAGTTCCTAATGTGTCTGGCGGTTGGCACTGGATTATAGTAATGTAGAAATCTTTTAGTCTTTCTTTATCCATACACTCATTAAGAGGCATGTTTACTAAAAGTTAGTATATTTTTTTTATTTAACAAATTTTTATATACCGCAACCTTCCGAAGATCAGGTGCGGTTTACATAGAACAATTAAAGAAACAGAGTGACATTTCTGTTTTTTACATAGAACAATAGAACTATAACCTAATCTAAGTACATATTACATTTAACTTTTTAACATTTGAACTTTCATTAGTAACTATGTACACATAACTATGTACAGGCGTGGAAGGAGGAGTTCAGCGGTGTAAGCAGTAGTGGAGTCTAGATGTGTTTAAGTCTTGGGCAACATATGGCAACATTATATGGCAACATTATATGGCAACATTATGCAAATATTTATGCAAATGAGGCCCTTATGCAAATGAGGCCCCGCACCGAGTCTCCGCACATGGCCCCGCACCCCCCTTGGGCCGCCCCTGTCTGTAGAATAAACTCTACTCTTATTCTGCTTAGATGAGTGATCCTCCCTAACACAGCGCAGCTGTGCTGAATCAGGCCCTGCCCTTTGAGATGAGTGCTTAGGGATTACCTCATAGCCCTCCTGATTGAACACACGTTTCCTCACTTCAGCTCCTCTAATGGCTGTTGGAAACCTGGTGCATTCTGGGACTGGTAGTCTTTTATGGCAAAATTCTGTTTTCATATTTCTACCAGAACTGACAGGTTGCTTGTTCAGAGTCACTTCACCTTTTCTATAGCTCCTTCCTGAGCTATGATAAGCTTCTTTATCACACATATTAAAACCCTCCACCCAGTGTGCAGCGGTGGTGAAGAGAGCAAACAGAATACTAGGTATCATAAGGAAGGCATGGAAAATAAAACAAAGGATATTATAATGCCTATGTATCGTTCCATGGTGCGACCGCACCTTGAATATTGTGTGCAGTTCTGGTCGCCGTATCTTAAAAAGGATATAGCATTATTAGAAAAGGTACAGAGAAGAGCCACCAAAATGGTAAAGGGGATGGAAGGATACCACTATGAAGAGAGGCTAAAAAGGTTAGGGCTCTTCAACCTGGAAAAGAGACGACTAAGGGGAGATATGATAGAGGTCTATACCTGTTCCACTCCATTCATTAATTTAAACGTAGATCGATTGTTTACATCATGAGAATACAGAAAGACTAGGGGACATGCAATGAAGCTACAGGGTAACCTATTTAAGACTAATAAGAGAAAATATTTTTTCACTGAACGTGTAATCAAACTCTGGAATTTGTTACTGGAGGATGTAGTAAAGGCTATTAGTGTAGCTGGGTTTAAAAAATGTTTGGATAAGTTCCTGGAGAAAAGGTCCATAAACCATTATTAAAAGGGACCCAGGATATCAATGCTTGACTCAATACAAGGCATTGTGGAACCTGTGTCTTTTGGGGAAACTGATAGGTACTTATGATCTAGATTGGCCACTGTTGGAAAGAGGATACTGGTCTTGATGGACTTTGGTCTGACCCATTATGGCATATCTTATGTTCTCCTGTCAGCTTTCTTCAATGAAAGTGTTCAGTCCTGCAGTCAGAGAAATGCACAGGTGCCTTACCTCCACTGCTGGGCCAAAGTCTAATCATGGTTTGGCGCAGCAGCCGGAAGTGAGCAGGAAGTGAGTTTACGCATTTCTGTGTTGCTGAGGAGAAGGACTGAAGTACTTTCCTTGGAGAAAGCAGACAGGAGGCAGTACAGCAACTAATTTAAAAGCAAGCCATGTTTGCTCCACTTTGCCTCCATTGCTGCAAGGGGGGGCTGCTTGGGTAGAATATACCCCACTAGCTAGATGCTTTAGCTTCTTATTTAATATTTTTTCATCTTTCTATCTTTTTGTGGATTATTCCAGTTTCCAAATTCAGATTTATGCCGTGGAGGAGAAGTGAAAGGGAAGAGGAGAGGGAAGTAGAATGCTGCAGGGTATTTGAAAGATTGAAAATTACTGTAATCAATGAGAGACAAAATGAGGAGGGTAGAGATTTTAGGATGCACATGATCTCTGAGCCAAGTTAATTAATTCTTTCAGTGGCATTATTATGGGGGGGTGGGGGGTGGGGGGGGGGTGAGAATGCAGTAGTGCTCCAGTAGGTAAGTATTTCGATAAGCTGTCTACTGGTTAATTTATATTGATGGGTGTAAATGGACACTGATGTAAATTGATCCGAGGAGACTGATATGTATGCAAATAATCTAGCTATTTCTCTCTTTAGTGAGTTGGGAGAAAATCAGACTACCAGCACATATCACTTCCCTTTGTGCTCTGCAAACTATGCAATCAAACCATCAAATATTACAGAGTTTTCACGATCTTTTATAAATCTTTCATGTACAATTCAGCTAACAGAGAGAGAGAGAGAATATATTTAATAATGATGTCGTCAAAATCATAGATTGGGTCGTGTTTCACATATAGCCCTTCTCATAGAGCAGCATGTAACTTTTTCTTTTCCCTCATATTTCCATGTCAATTTATTCTTATATTCTGCAAAATCCAAACCTGAAGGCTAACCAAGACAACTTACAACTGTAAACAGGCAATAAATTCCAGTTACTATAAGTGGCTTGAGAGACCCCTGCCAGCAGCATGTGATATTGGGAGTGGGAGTGTTAGTGTGTATTTCTGTATCCCATAGATCCCAAAGGCAGGCTTGAGGAGAAATAGGGAAGGTGTTGAGATCGTTCAATGAGCCAACAGGAGAACAAAAGTTTCAGAGGCTGGTAACCTGAAGCTGGCTACTAGCCCACAGTGTTACATGGTCTAGAATACAAGACTCTTGTCTTTCTGAAGTTGTTGGAATGATAGAATTGAGGAGAAGGAGGCTGGAGCTGAACACTAGAGTCTACAGAAGGAGTCAAGAGATCAGTCAGCTACGATATTACTCTGTTGATCAGTATCTTGATTTGTGTTGAAATGACATTTTTATTTATATGATCCTGAAGATTTCCATCAGTAAACTTCTTCTATTTGAATACCTATTGAAATTGGATATTGGCTTTCATAAAGACTGTGCTGGCTGAAACTGTGGACCTTGGACAAAGAATTTCCACAGAGATAGGTAAATTTGATACATTCAGGGACTGATATTATAAGGAACTATCCACATGTGCTGCTGAATATTCTCTCTTGGTGCTTTGGTATTACAGTATCTGGATAGTACTGGAGTGGTCCAAGGGTGGAGCTGGCATTTTCCAGATAGTAGCACTGAAAAGCACTGCAATCAGAATAACAATCCACATAACTTAGGCCAGCAAAAAAGCTAATTGGCATGCAGATTGGCTATCTAGATAGTGGCTAGATATCACTGCTAGTGCTGATGGCTATATCCAGATATTCAGTGGCAGCCACTATGGGGGTCATTCCGTGCAGTGTTTAGTGGGGGATGTGTGTCCAGTCTGGATGTACATCCCCCACCAAACATTTGTGCCTGATGCCGAACCTAAAGCTCCCTGTACAGAGATGTGCAGTGAGATCTGGATCGGGAAGGGTGGGGGTGGGCCGGAGGAGGAGGGCCTGTGACCCCGGATGAACAAGGCCGATTCTGGTCATGGCCCTGTATGTCCAGGAAGGCAGAGCTGGTTGGGGAAATTATTCCACCTCGGAAGTGGAATAAGTCCTCCCAAGGGAAGGGAGGAGTGGTACCTGAGGATCCCCCAACCCAGGTGAGCGGCAGCGGGAGGTTCCCTGCAGCCCGACCCTGGCCTTGGCAGGCTCTATCGGAAGTCGGATGGTGGGGCTCCTGCATGGCATCCTAGTGCCATGGCACCGAGTCTCCATGCAGGAGCATTGGGAGGGCTGTATGGGAAGGGAGCCTGCTCGTGCAAGTCCTTTGCACCCGATTCTACTCCCACAGGTGCAGAATTGGATGCAAATCTGGCCTCTCCAGCTTTTGGACGTGCCCTGATCAGAATGGGGCACTATCCATATACTGCTTCTGAATGTCTAGATTTTATTTTACCTGTGGTGGCTGACGTATAAAAAGAGTGCTGCAGGTTGAATGCTGACCACAAAATATACAGCTTCATAAACAGGAGTTTTGAGGTTGGGTTTGAACCAGTAAGCAGTGATATAACACCCTTGATGCAAAAATAAAATAGATGTTTATTGGATAAACACTGGAAAAAACACCACTTTCATGAATATTCTCTCACCCTTCCCTAGGCTTATTTTGTGCATTTTTGGCATTGACAGCTCCTACTGTAAGTGGCACAAACATACATATTTAATCCAAACAATATGTGATGCAAAACACTGAACATCACCACTTTTTTTGTACTCTTAAAGGACTCCTAATTAGCTTGAAAATAAACACTTAAATATATAGTTTATTGACACCAAAGAATTTTTTTTTTTAGTGTCATCAAGTCAGTGTTGACTCATAGCGACCCAGCTACCTCTGGGCTTTCTTGGAAATGTATCACTGGAAGTAGATTGTCAAGTGTTTTTCTTCAGAGGCAATGGAGGGTAAAGTGACTTGCCCAAGGTGTGCCAGTGGGAATTGAATCCTTGATCTTCTGCGTATTAAGCAGTTGCTCTAACCACTAGGCTACTCCTCCGCTCCTTAAAAAACAAAAATTGACACCAAAGAATTAAAGCCCTAATTATACATGACAAAATATAATTTAAGAGGGGATATTCAGCGGTGGTGGTTAAGTGCTGCCGCTGAATTTTAAACCTAGATATTGAATGCTGGGGCCATATCCAACCCCAGCATTGAATATCTGGATTTCCAGGAAGCTAATCAGGCAGTGATGATATTCAGCCACTGCCCAGTTAGCTTCCAAGGCGATATAATCTCTTTGGTTTTATTCTCCATTCCTCTCTTTATGACTCCTAGCATTCTGTTTGCCTTCTTGGCCATCACTGCACACCGAGCAGAGGGTTTCAACGTATTATCCACATTGACACCCACATCCTTTTCCTGAGTGGTAATTCCTAATGGGGAACCTTGCATTGTGTAACTGTAGTTTGGGTTGTTCCTCCATACTACTTCCTCAGATGTTCCCATTAACTAACAACTTGCAGTATTCCCAAGCCTGGATTTAGGCAGGGAACATCAGTAAATGTCTAGAGCGCTGAATTATGAAGGTGCCAAAAACCCTAGCCCAGTGATATACTAAGGGCGGGGTGGTGGGTGCGGCCCACCAGGGGCGGCCCAAGGGGGGTGCGGGGCCATGTGCAGAGACTCGGTGCGGGGCCTCATTTGCATAAGTGGCCTTATTTGCATAAATATTTGCATAATGTTACCATACACTAACTTTTAGTAAACATGTCTCTTAATGAGTGTATGGATAAAGAAAGACTAAAAGATTTCTACATTACTATAATCCAGTGCCAACCGCCAGGCACATTAGGAACTACTACAAACGCTGCCCATTTAGAACCCATAGCAAACCCGCCGTATCCTGACAGCATTACCAGGACTCACAAAGCACCATACCCTACCTATCAAAAGGCAACACTGCAAATATTAAACCAATACATTTCAGAGAATACTGGGGAAAGAGAACAAGTGGCAATGTCAAATAGGAATTACATAAACAGAATACCTCAGCTCAGTTACACATGCAGAACATAGGCCATCACCAAACAAGGAATCACAATTTAGAAACAGGAAGGCAATAATTAAACTGGGAACCCCAAAAGCCAAACTTGGAATGTACAACAACACTGTAGAAATAAAACTATAAATTAATTTCCTCTTGTACCAAACAAAGCGCAGACGTTAATGATGCACATTTCCCAGAGCTTTCATATTCCAGTTAATAAATTCAAAATAAAGAGATATCTTTCTACCTTTTGTGCATTTTTTTCAGTTGCAATTGCTCCAGCCACTTTCTTCTGGTTTCTTCATGTTTTCTGCTAACTGTCCATCGTCTGCTGTCCATTTGTTCTTTCTTCTCTCTTCTAGTTTTTTTTTTCCATTCTCTCTCTCTACATCTGCTTTGACATACTAATCTTTCTCCATTTGCTCTTTCCTCATTCCTATTTCATCCACACAAATTTTACCCCTCCATCCTCAATCCCCACTTACTCTCCCAATACCCGGCCAATTGTAGATTTTTCATCCCTCCCACACAAAATATTTTTCCCCTCTCCATTATACTCTCCCAGCCCCATCCCATTCTAATCCTCCCCCAACATCAGCTCCCTTCTAGTTCCAGTCTCACCCAGACTCCATTCCCTTCTAGTCCCTGCATCAGCCCATTTCCAGTCCTAGCCCCCCATCAACCCATTTCCAGTCCTAGCTCCCCCATCCATTTTCAGTCTGAGTCCCTTCATCAGCTCATTTCCAATCCTAGCCCCCCATCAGCCCACTTCCAGTCTTAACCCCATCAGCCCATTTCCAGTCAGCCCCCCATAGCTCATTGCCAGTCCTAACCCCCCCATCAGCCCACAGCCCATTACCAGTCCTAACCACATCAGCCCTCCTCAAGTCCTAGCCCCCCCATAGCCCATTATCAGTCCTAACCCCCCCAAAGCCCATTGCCAGTCCTAACCCCCCCATAGCCCATTACCAGTCCTAACCCCCCATCACCCCATTTCCAGACAGCCCCCATCAGCCCACAGCCCATTACCAGTCTTAACACCCCCCCTATAGCCCATTACCAGTCCTAACCCCCCCAACAGCCCACAGCCCATTACCAGTCCTAACCCCTCCCCATCAGCCCATTTCCTGTCCTAGCCCCCCCCATAGCCCATTACCAGTCCTAACCCCCCCCCATAGCCCATTACCAGTCCTAACCCCCCATCTCCCCATTTCCAGACAGCCCCCATCAGCCCACAGCCCATTACAAGTCTTAACACCCCCCATATCCCATTACCAGTCCTAACCCCTCCCCATCAGCCCATTTCCTGTCCTAGCCCCCCCCATAGCCCATTATCAGTCCTAACTCCCCCATAGCCCATTACCAGTCCTAACCCCCCCATAGCCCATTACCAGTCCTAACCCCCCATCACCCCATTTCGAGACAGCCCCCATCAGCCCACAGCCCATTACCAGTCCTAACACCCCCCCTATAGCCCATTACCAGTCCTAACCCCCCCCAACAGCCCACAGCCCATTACCAGTCCTAACCCCTCCCCATCAGCCCATTTCCTGTCCTAGCCCCCCCCATAGCCCATTATCAGTCCTAACCCCCCCATAGCCCATTACAAGTCCTAACCCCCCCCCCATCGGCTTATGGCAAAATTTAAAAAAAAAAAAGCTGGCTCTGGCTGCTGCCGCTGCCGCCGCCGCCGTCGCGGCAGCGGCAGAATGAAGTGTCCCGCGGGGCCTCCTCTGCTCGCTGAGCCCCTCTGCAAGGGCTTTCAGATTCGCGAAGGGAGAGTGTCTCCCTCGCGTCTCTGTTAAGCCCGCAGGGGCTAATGGGAAATTTCCCATCAGCCCCTCACGTGGGGCCCTGTGCAAAAAACATTCTTGCTCAATGGACGGGCCGGCCCTGCGGCCCACCCTGGGTGCCGACTGGGAGGGGGTACAACCCCACTGGGCCCACACTTCAGAGGCAGCCCAGAAAACATCTTAAAGATGGGTGGCTTGCCGCACCGCCTTCAATCCAGGCCCAGCAGCTCTTGTCTACCGGCTGAAGTCTGTGCATTACGAGACCGGCCCGGAAGAGAAGAGCTGTCAGGCCTGGATTGGTGGCAGCGTGGCAAGCCACCCGTCTTTAAGGTAAGTGTGGGCTCAGCAGGGGGTGCACTGCACTGCGCTGCAGCATGCCATGAGGGGGCACTGGCTGCAATGGGGGGCACCTGCCCTGAATACCAAGGGGGCTCGGAACGGTACTGCCCTGGCCAAACAAGACCCTGCTTTGCACTTGTCCACATTAAATTTCATCTGCCATTTGGATGCTCAGTCTCCCAATTTCTCAAGGTCCTCTTGCAATTTTTCACAATCCTCTTGTGGTTTAACAATTTTGAATACTTGTGTGTCATCTACATTGTTCCCATTTCCTGGTTATTTATGACTGTCTCCACTATTCATGCTTGTCCACTGAGAAAATTAAAAATTCAACTGGCTTTTTTTCTCACAGTAAGGAGGTTAGATTTGAACTAGTGACCTTCTGATTAGAAAGCAAGGAACTTTTACATGGAGCTTGTCCAGTGTAAATAGATGTTGCGTTCCCTCATTCCAAATTAACCCACAGTGCCTCTTCTTTACTCCTTAGCCCTATGGTCTATTACTTTAATACAATTTTTTACATATAGCACCATTTTCTTTTTACCCTGTCCTTCTGGAACAGATTATAGCCCAGTAAGTTATATCTTAGTCATGGTTCTTTATGTACCATGTCTCCATGACCCCTATTAATTCCAAGTCAACTTCTTCTATCACCTTTTATTCCCAGTATTTAATGTTTTATTTTCTTGAAGATTTTATTTATCTGGGGGATTTATTTATTTAGTAATATTTATACCCTACTATTCCCCATCCATTTCCAACAATTCTAATTTAAAGCTTTCCTCCATAGATTAGTCTGTTATGGAAGACATTTCACTGCTTCTTCGATAGTGGACACCATCTCTACTCAACAACTCTTAGAAAATCATCCCTTTGTCTAGGAAGCTGAATGCTGCCGATGATAACTATCTGTGCAGTCATACAATCATCCCTGGGATGTGAGCTTCTTTGCCTTGCCCTTTACCTACTACAAGGAGGACTGGGGAAAACATTATCTGTGCTCTGGTCTGCTTCACCCTCTCTCCCAGGTTACTTTTGATACATTCAGGGGGATACCTAACAGTATCATTTATGTCAACATGGATGAGCAACATTGGATAATGGTAGATTTGAAGGCAAACTCTCCAAACTGTCTCAGATCTTGGCATCAGGCAGACTGAACATTATGTCTGGTTAGCAGCTGACTGCCCCGATACCCCTTACTTCCTAGTATCCTGCACCTTTGGGGTTTTTGAGCACCGGTTTCCCTTGTTACAGAGATGTTTTCACCTTTTTCACTTCCAAGTTGTCTAACTGGACAGAGGTAAAAGTTATTACAGGATTGACAGTTTTGGCAACAGTATGTTTCCCAGCCATACTTCTGCTATAGGATCTTTGGTACCTGTTGATAGATGTGAGGAAAAAACCTACCAAAGCCCCTACTTTTTCGCAAGCTATTCTGTAAGTACAAAATGCAGTTGGTCTCTTTTATGTGAAATCTAACATCTAGGGCCGGCACGACCCACTGTGCAACCTGTTCACTTCCACAGGGTGTCAGTGCAAAGTGGGTTGCCCAGTGGAGTCTAAACTAAAGAAGAGCTTTACGGACCAGAGATAAGCTGGAAGGTTCTGTGCCTACTTTCCCTCCCACTACTGTTGCTCATCTTGTTTTCCCGGCTCCGTACCAAAAGCACACTCAGCGTACTTCTTTCCACCCATATGCAAGAGAACTGGGTGGCACATTAGAGCACAGACCGGAGACTTTCTGCTTGTAGGCCAGTCTCATGGTATAAGTTCATATGAAATTGGCACAACTGGCCCACAAGTAGGAAGTTGCTGGTCTGTTCACTAATGCACCACCCACTTCTTTTGCAAGCAGATGGAAGAAGAAAGCCGAGTGTGATGCTCATATAGGGCAGGGGAGGGGACAAGCAGTGGGAAGGAAAGTGAAGGCCAAACCCATCAATTTCTCTTTCTTGCTCATATGCAGGGAAGGGGGGGGGGGGAGGGAACACAAGATGAGGAATAGCAGTGGAAGGGAAAGTGAGCACAGAATCCTCTGGCTTCTCTCTGATCCTTTTCCTGCTTCGGGAGGGATAAGAAATTGCATGCAGCAGTGGAAGGAAAAAAAATCAGTTCAATGTTATCTTCCTGGTATTGCCCAAAAAGGATCAGGTAGGGAGGAGGATCTGGAAACAGCTTTGGGGGAGGGGTGGTAATGTGTTAGCAGGTTGCAGTGTTATGGGGGGGAGGGTGGGAGGGAAGTGAACTTTCTTCAGGGGGCATGGAAAAGAATTCAGGGAGAACCTTCTGGGATGGAGATGGCGCAGGGAGAATTACCCAGGGCTGAAATCTGAATGAGATGAAGAGAAAGAGGACCAGGGAGAAAGGATAGAGGATCCATGATGGAGAGCAGGGGTTAAATATTAAATATGGCTTGGGGTGGATGGAGGGATGGGAGGAGAAAGGAATAAGGATGGATAGAGTGAGAAGGAAAGAGTACTGGTTATTGTGTATAGCAGGGATTCCCAACCTGGGGTGCCCACACCCCCAGGGGGTGCAAGATGGACTTTCAGGGGGTACAACAAAGAGTAGCTTGTGTCCCTATTCTATTGTATGTGGTTCAATTTGTGGTTCAAAAATTAGAAATTAGACTTCATCTTCAAATGTGATATTACTTTTGTAGGAGGTGCAAACATTAATCAAACATTTCCTAGGGGTGTGGGGCATAGAAAAAGTTGGGAACCACTGGTGTAGTGAGAGAATAAAAAAAAACCATGATGAGGGAAGGGGGTGGAAGAGAAACCTGGTGGCCCTGGCGTTATAGGCAATGCAAGAAAGTAATGTAAGAGGAAAAGGATAAGAACTGGGAGGAGAGAACATAGGAGAAAGAGGGCAGAAAAGAGGAGGAATGAGGAAAGGTGAGAAGGCAGGAACATGGGAGATAGGTAGAGCTGACAAGGAGAAAGAGAAGCAAGGAGAGAAATGGAACATTCTAATAGATCCATTCTGAAGGGAAGAGATAGAGGAGGGAGGGAGAACTAAGATAGATAAGAAAATCAAAGAGGACAATAGAGAGAATAAGAAACAGGAACCGAAAAGACCAAAGAATGAGAAAAAAAAAAGAAAAAAAGAAACAGAGATACCAAAGGTTGGAAACTCTTTTATCTGTTAACAAATATAAATAGTTATCAGTGTAAAATATCCTGTGATCCAGTTCAAAATGGATAACATGTAACTTCTGTATGGGAGTCAACAGTTTGATTTTGTTGGATGATTTGAATTTGTGGGTGCATCACAAATTATCTTGCATATAGAACATAACCGCCAGCCCTGATGCTTTTAGTTATTTAAAAAATGTATATGTTCCACATCTCATAATCCTGAGTGGCTTACAATTAAGCATAAATATTAGGTTTGAAATATTCTATCGTAACAAAATTTAAAGAGCGTGCCTTTGTATTTTGAGAGTAGGTATCTGTAATTTTCTGTAGACGTGGAGCCCAATTATGAAGGGGCATGTCCGGACTGTCTGGATGGCCCTGAGCAAGACGAGCCCATTAGGACCCAATTCTGGACCGTGGGAACAAAACATTTCCGTGGTGCACAGAAACGGGCCCATGGACAGCCTGGCATGCCCCTACCACCTGTGGGGACGTCCCCCTCTTCCCTACCACCCGACCCACGGCTGGTCTGCTGGGACCTGGATCAGGCAGAGGGGATCCCAACACTTGGCCCTGGGGGGGGGGGGGGGGGTTCCCTTGGTCTGATTGCCGGGTCGGTGCTGTTTATTCCACCTTCTAGGTGGAATAAGCAGCACATCCTCTTTGAACTGGCAGGACTTCAAGGCCATGGCCCGCCGGCTCTCCCCGTCCTGCTGCTCAGAATGTACGGGGAGAGAAGGAGGGGGAATTGGGCCCAGACGGCTTACGGGGCTGCACCTTGCAACCTGCATACCTGAATCGGGCCCACAGTCTACTACTCATTACCCCTTTCACCTCTTTAATAATATGCTTTTTCACTACTGGCAGTATGAGAGACAAGTGTCAATTTCATCTACCAGAAATCTGGTAGCCTTTCTCTAACTGTATTGCACATGCAAATGGTCTTCAGATTTTCATGAAGTTATTTGTTGGGTTAAAAGAGAAACCTGTGAAGGGCTCCTTTGGAATTACTGGGGAGGGGGGCAGCACAGAAATTATTTGCACAAGGCAGCAGAAAAGGTAACACTGGCACTGTTAATTCATCTGTTTTGATTCCCTTTGTGTAGTCCTGTTTGTTTCTCATCTGCTACTGCTGTATTCAGCAGTTTATCTTATCCCTTCAGACTACAAAATGTGTTTATGTATTTGAGGTGTGTAGCCAAGTAGGTTTCCTTCGTAAAATTGCATCCAAAATTTAATAAGCTGTTACTAATCAGTCCCCTGAAATATTCTTTTTATTCTCTTTCATAGTTAACTAAAAATCAACTTAATTGCATTTGTATTTCTCCTCTGAAAAGCAAAAATTCTTTCTAATCCAACCCTCTAATTGATGAGTCAGTCTAAATAGCAAGATTGAACAGTGTAGTGGGTGGAAGCTGAGAAAGGGAGGGCGAGATCTAACACCTCAGCAGTGCAGTGGCTTCAAACAATATAGATGGGCAAAGGCAATTAATAAACTTCTAGGATCATGGCTAGAGAAAAAAAACACACAGCAAAAAAAGTCTTCCTTAAAAAAAGAAAAATCTCCTTCCTTAAAACTCTACAAAACCACCCAGCAACTTAACCAGTGACTGCATATATAAAATATAACAAAAAGAATCCCTGGGACTCATATTTAGCCGCAGTGGTAGACTTTTTTTTTATATATATATGCTGGCCACTGTGGCTATAAAAAATCTGAATATTGAGTTCTGGTATCTGTATAATGGCAGGTGCTGAATGTCAGTGCTGACCACTGGCGTGATCCAGATAATGGCAATATTAAGGCATCTGGATAGCTAACTGGATAAATTTAGGACAGCTGTTTTGATTATCACTGCTAATCGGATGTTTCTGGGGCCTGCCCTTACCCCACCCACAAACCACTCCAGCACTATGTAGATAGTGCCAAGGTGGTCACAGAATATTCCGTGGCAGCAGCTGTATGGTACTGTTAAATATTCCTCCTACCAGCACTTATCTGGAGGCAGTTGCCTTTGAATATTGACCCCAGGGGCGGCCCAAGGGGGTGCGGGGCTATGTGCAGAGACTCGGTGCAGGGTATCATTTTGCATAAGGGCCTAATTTGCATAATGTTAACATGCATTAACTTTTAGTAAACATGCCTCTTAATGAGTGTATGGATAAAGAAAGACTACCAGATTTCTACATTACTATAATCCAGTGCCAACCGCCAGGCACATTAGGAAGTACTACAAACATTACCCATTTAGAACCCATAGCAAACCCATCATGTAACAGCACTACCAGAACTCACAAAGCACTATACTCTACCTATCAAAAGGCAACACTGCAAATATTAAACCAATACATCTCAGAGAATACCAATACATGACCTACTGGGGAAAGAGAACAAGTGGCAATGTCAAATAGAAACTACATAAACAGAATACCTCAGCTCAGTTACACATGCAGAACATAGACCATCACCAAACAAAGAACAAGGAATCACAATTTAGAAATAGGAAGACAATAATTAAACTGGGAACCCCAAAAGCCAAACTTGGAATGTACAACACTGTAGAAATAAAACTATAAATTAATTTCCTTTTGTACTAAACAAAACGAGGATGTTAACATTGCACATTTCCTAGGGCTTACATATTCCAGTTAATAAATTCAAAATAAAAAATATTTTTCTACCTTCTCTTGTTTGGGCATCTTATTTTTCAGTGGCACTATATGTAAAAACTACTATTAAAGCTTTGGAATTACAGAGCTTAAAAGGGAGAGAGGAGGCATTGTGGGTTAAACTAGAAAGAGGTAAAGAGAAATCTATTTGCATTGGTGTGATATACAGACCTCCCTCACAAGAGGAAGAGGTGGACAGAGAGTTAATTGAAGACATATGCAGCATTGCTAGGAAAGGGGAAGTGCTACTGATAGGAGATTTCAATATGCCAGATGTTGATTGGCACATTCCTGCTGCAGTATCATCTAGAAGTAAGGAGATCCTGGATTCTCAACAGGGAGAACTATTCAGGCAATTGGTAACAGACCCCACACGTGAAGGGGCCATACTGGACTTGGTGCTTACCAATGGTGAAAGTGTTTCTGATGTTGTAGTGGGAGATCATTTTGCATCCAGTGATCACCAGATGGTGTGGTTCCGTATTAGTACTAGGGCTAGGGCTGTTAGAATCCATTCAAAGGTGAGGATCTTAGACGTTAGGAAGACTAACTTTGCGAAGATGGGCCAATACCTCAGGGAGTCGTTAGTGGGATGGGAACAGCTGGGGGATGTAGAAAAACAGTGGGCAAAACTGAAAGGGGATATTTTAAGGGCAACCAATCCTTTTGTTAAAATGGTAAATAAAGGTAAAAGGAAAAGGAGACCGCTATGGTTTTCGAAAGAAGTAGCTGAAAAAGTGAAGAAAAAGAGGGAGGCCTTCATGAAATACAAGAGATCACAGAGAGAGGAAGACAGGCATCTGTATTTGGAAAAACTTAGAGAAGCTAGCAAAGTAGTCAGGAAGGCAAAGATTCAAAAGGAGGAGGAAATAGCCAATGCAATAAAATGGGGGGATAAGAAAATTTTCAGATAATAATGTGAGAAGAGGAAGGGCCAAAGTGGTATTGTCAGACTCAAGGGTGCAGGGGAGGAATATGTAGAAGCTGATAAGGATAAAGCGGAATTGCTTAACAAATATTTTTGTTCTGTGTTCACAGATGAAGAACTAGGAGCAGGACCTAAGAAAACACCCACAAATAGGAACAGAAGTGAGGGACATCTTGAACAATTTTCAGAAGACTGTGTTCGTGAGAAACTAGCTCAACTTAAAGTAGACAAAGCAATGGGACCGGATGGGATACACCCTAGAATACTGAGGGAACTTGGGGACGTTCTAGCAACTCCACTGACTGACCTTTTCAATGCCCCGTTGGAGTCGGGAGTGGTGCCAAAGGACTGGAGAGAGGCTCATGTGGTGCCTTTACACAAAAGCGGAAGTAAGGATGTGGTTGAAAACTACAGGCCGGTTAGTTTAACTTCGGTGGTGAGTAAATTATTGGAAATGCTGCTGAAAGAGAAAATAGTGAGGTTTCAGGAGTCCAGCGGATTACAGGATCCGAAGCAATATGGATTCACCAGAGGCAGGTCTTGTCAGACAAATCTGATTGATTTCTTTGACTGGGTGACCAGGGAGTTGGACCGAGGGAGAGCTCTAGATTTGGTGTATTTAGATTTCAGTAAAGCCTTTGACACTGTTCCTCACAGGCGACTTATAAAAACTGAGCACCCTAGGGATGGACCCTAAAATTACTGCTTGGGTTAGAAATTGGTTGGGTGGGAGGCGACAAAAGGTACAAGTAAATGGAGCTCACTCTGAGGAGAAGGATGTTACCAGTGGTGTGCCCCAGGGATCTGTCCTTGGTCCGATTCTTTTTAACATCTTTGTTAGCGATATAGCGGAAGGGCTGTCGGGTAAGGTTTGCCTCTTTGCGGATGATACCAAAATCTGCAATAGAGTAGACACCCAGGAAGGTGTAGATAACATGAGGAGGGATCTAGCTAAGCTTTAAGTATGGTCTAGAATTTGGCAGCTGGGATTTAATGTTAAAAAATGTAAGGTCATGCATTTGGGCTGCAGCAATCCAAGGGAGCAATATAGTATAGGGGGTGAAGTACTTTTGTCCACTAAAGAAGAGCGGGACCTAGGCGTGGTTGTGTCTGATGAGCTTAAAGTAGCTAAACAGGTAGAAAAGGCGACAGCAGAAGCTAGAAGGATGCTTGGGTGCATACAGAGAGGAATGGTTAGCAGAAAAAAGGAGGTGATAATGCCTCTCTGTAAGTCTTTGGTGCAACCTCATTTGGAGTATAGTGTGCAATTCTGGAGACCGCACCTTCAAAAGGATGTGAACAGGATGGAGTCGGTGCAGAGGGTGGCTACTAAAATGATTAGTGGTCTTCATTATAAAGCATATGAGGACAGACTGAAGGATCTTAATATGTACACCTTAGAGGAAAGGCGGGATAGAGGTGATATGATTGAGATGTTTAAATTCCTCCGTGGCATAAATGTTCAGGGAGAGAGCCTCTTTCAATTGAAAGCAAGTTCTGCTACGAGGGGACATGGGATGAGGGTGAAGGGAGATAGATTCAGGAATGATATGCGGAAATATTTCTTTATGGAAAAAGTAGTGGATCCATGGAATAGTCTCCCAGTGGAGGTGGTAGAGATGAGGACAGTAACTGAATTCAAAAAAGCATGGGACAAACACAGAGGCTCTCTAAAGGTGAAAAGGGGACTGTTGTAGTTGTTGATATGGAAGGACAGACTAGATAGGCCATGTGGTCTTTTTCTGTCGTCATATTTCTATGTTTCTATGTAATGGGTGCAACTGCTTTGGCATTGATTCTTCCCAGCCATTGTTCAGTTATTGGAGTTTTGCATCCTGTTGAAGGAAATGAGAAAGCTACTGTACCAAAATCCCTAACTTTTCCTAAGCTGTCTTTAAAAGAGGCTAGCTTCTTTTTCTCTTAATGTGTGTTCTAACAGTTCTATTCCATGTACCTATGTGTAGTCCTGCTTGCTTGCTATACAGTTATTACTTTATGCTACTAAATTCTGATATTATGCGTCTGAGGTATATTGTTTAATGTGTTCCCTTTGCAGATGACACAACTTTTTCAAAGCTGTTAAAACACAAGAGGATTGTGAAAAATTGCAAGAGGACCAAGATAAATTGGAAGACTGGATTTACAAATGGCAGATGAAATTTAATGTGGACAAGGTAAAAAGTTAGGTACCTAGGAAAGGGAAATTTAATGTGGACAAGGTAAAAAGTTAGGTACCTAGGAAAGAGCAACTCAAACTACGGTTTATAAGAACATAAGATATGCCATACTGGGTCAGACCGAGGTCCATCAAGCCCAGTATCCTGTTTCCAACAGTGGCCAATCTAGGTCATACGTACCTAGCAGTATCCCCAAAAGACACAGGTTCCACAATGCTTGTACTGGGTCAAGCACTGATTATCCTGGGTCCCTTTTTAATAGTGGTTTATGGACCTTTCCTCCAGGAACTTGTCCAAACCTTTTTTAAACCCAGCTACACTAACAGCCCTTACCACATCCTCCGGTAACAAATTCCAGAGTTTGATTACACGTTGAGTGAAAAAATATTTTCTCTTATTTGTCTTAAATAGTTTACCCTGTAGCTTCATTGCATGTCCCCTAGTCTTTCTATATTCTGATAGCGTAAACAATTGATCCACGTTTACCTGCTCCACTCCATTCATTAATTTATAGACCTCTATCATATCTCCCCTCAGCCGTCTCTTTTCCAGGTTGAAGAGCACCAAACTTTGTAGCCTCTCTTCATAGGAGTAGCCTTCCATCCCCTTCACCATTTTGGTGGCTCTTCTCTGTACTTTTTCTAATAATGCTATGTCCTTTTTAAGATACGGTGACCAGAACTGCACACAATATTCAAGGTGCGGTCGTACCATGGAACGATACAGAGGCATTATAATATCCTTTGTTTTATTTTCCATCCCTTTCTTTATGATACCTAGCATTCTATTTGCTTTCTTGGCTGCCGCTGCACACTGGGCAGAGGGTTTTAACATGTTATCCACGATGACTCCTAAATCTTTTTCCTGGGTGGTGGTTCCCAATGTGGAACCTTGCATTGTGTAACTATAGTGTGGGTTGTTCTTTCCTAGGTGCATAACCCTGCACGTGTCCACATTAAATTTCATCTGCCATTTGGATGCCCAGTCTTCCAATTTATCCAGATCCTCCTGCAGTTTTCCACAATCCTCTTGGGTATTAACAACTTTAAACAGTTTTGTATCATCTGCAAATTTGATAACCTCACTCGTTATTCCCTTTTCCAGGTCATTTATGAATATGTCAAAAAGTAGCGGACCCAGTACAGATCCCTGGGGTACTCCACTATTCACCTTTTTCCATTGGGAATATTGGCCATTTAGCCCTACCCTCTGCTTTCTATCTTTTAACCAGTTCCCGATCCACAATAGTACACTGCCTCCTATCCCATGAATTTTTAGTTTCGCCAAAAGTCTCTGATGAGGGACCTTATCAAAAGCTTTCTGAAAGTCCAGATACACTATATCAACCGACTCACCTTTGTCTACCTGTTTATGCACACCTTCAAAAAAACATATCAGATTAGTAAGACAAGATCTTCCTTGTCTAAAGCCATGTTGGCTGTCTCCCATTAGGCCATGACTATCTACATGCTGTGTAATTTTGTTCTTTATGATGGTTTCTACCATTTTCCCTGGTACTGACGTCAGACTCACCGGTCTGTAATTTCCCGGGTCACCCCTGGAACCCTTTTTAAAGATTGGTGTTACGTTGGCGACCCTCCAATCTTCAGGTATTACAGATGATTTTAATGAAAGTTCACAGATTACCAATAGCAGGTCCGCAATCTCATATTTCAGTTCTTTCAACACTCTTGGATGTATACCATCCAGTCCAGGTGATTTGCTACTATTCAGTTTATCAAATAGTTGTAATATATCTTCCCGGTGTAGCGATATTTCTCTCAATTCCTCTGCAGTATCACCTTTAAATACCACTTCAGTCTTGGGTAACATCCCTACATCTTCCTCAGTAAAGACCGAAGCAAAGAATTCATTCAGTCTCTCTGCTATAGCCTTGTCTCCTCTTACTGCCCCTTTTACCCCTCTATCATCTAATGGCCCAACGGACTCTCTCACAGGCCTTTTGCTACGAATGTACTTGAAAAAGTCTTTATTTCGTGTTTTTGCTTCCGTAACAAGTTCCTTCTCAAATTCTCGCTTTGCGTGCCTTATCAATGCTTTGCATTTAACTTGCCAGTGCTTGTGCTGTTTCCAGTTTTCTTCGTTTGACTTTTTTTCCATTTCCTGAAGGATGCTTTTTTGGCAGCAACAGCCTCTCTGACTTCACCTTTAAACCATGCTGGCAGTTTTTTGGACTTTCTTCCACTTTTCTTAATGCGTGGAATACAGCTGGTCTGGGCTTCGAGGATAGTATTTTTAAATAACACCCAAGCTTGCTGTAAGTCTTTAACCTTTGCAACCGCTCCTTTTAGTTTTTTCTTAACTATATTCCTCATTTTATCATAGTCTCTCTTTTGAAAGTTAAAAGGTAGTACTGTGGATTTCTTTACTATCCCTCCTCCACTAATTAAATCAAACATGATCATGCTATGATCACTATTGCCAAGTGGTCCCAACACCCTTATTTCTTGCACCAGATCTGGCGTTCCACTAAGGACTAGGGCCAGTATGGCTTCCCCTCTGGTCGGTTCATGAACCAGCTGCTCCAAGAAGCAGTCATTTATTTCATCTAGAAACTTTATCTCCCTAGCTCGTCCTGCCGTAACACTGACCCAGTCGATACCAGGGTAATTGAAATCACCCATTATTACTACTCTTCTGTGACTTTTGTTAGCTTCCTTGATTTCTTTGAGCATTTCATCATCCATTTGTTCATTCTGACCAGGTGGTCGATAGTACACCCCCACCGCCATCGCCTTCCCCTTTTTACATGGAATTTCAATCCATAGAGATTCTACAGCAAATTTTGTTTCCTGTAAAACTTTAATCCTTTCTGACTCAATGCCCTCTCTAACATAGAGTGCAACCTCTCCACCAATTTGATCAGTTCTATCATTACGATATAGTTTGTATCCAGGTATCACCGTGTCCCACTGGTTATCCTCCTTCCACCATGTCTCTGAGATTGCAATCATATCTAATCTCTCATTTAGTGCTATATATTCTAACTCTCCCATCTTATTGTTTAGACTTCTAGCATTTGCATACAAGCATTTTAGAGACTGTATTTTATTAATATTAATCTGGCTATTGGTAGGCATGGGTAATTTGGAATCTTTACACTCTGTCTGCACCTTACTCAAGGGCATTTGGGCTACTATACTCTTTTTTGGAACCTCACTGCTTTTGGTAGTATCCTTCAAGGATACCTTCGTCCGAACCATGCGCTCCTGGTTCGGCGCATGACATCACGATGCAAGGTTCCACATTAGGAACCACAACCCAGGAAAAAGATTTAGGCGCCATCGTGGATAATATGTTGAAATCCTCCACCCAGTGTACAGAGGTGGCCAAAAAAACAAATAGAATGCTAGGTATCATAAGGAAAGGAATGCAGAATAAAACAAAGGATATTATAATGCCTCTTCACTGTTCCTTGGAGCGACCGCACTTTGAATATTGTGTGCAATTCTGGTCTCCATATCTTAAAAAGGATATAGCAGAATTAGAAAAGTCACAGAGAAGAGCTACCAAAATTGTGAAGGGGATGAAAGGATACCCCTATGAGGAGAGACTTAAAATATTTGGGCTCTTCAACTTGGAAAAGAGATGACTGAGGGGAGATATGATAGAGGTTTATAAATTAATGAATGGAATAGAACGGGTAAATGTAGATAGGTTGTTTATGCCATCAAAAAGTAGAAAGACTAGGGGACATGCAATGAAGCTACAGTGTAACCTATTTAAGATTAATAAGAGAAAATATTTTTTCTTTTAATGTGTAATCATCTAAGGAATTTGTTACCAGAGAATGTAGTAAAAGCTGTTAGTGTATCTGTTTTTTTTTTTAAATTTAAACTTTATAAATTTTACAAGTAAATCCAAACGTAAATATGCCTGTAAGGAAAATTGGGGTACAGACACGAAAGACATAACTTAGAATGTACAAAGGAAAAATATCAAGCATGAAGAATATAGAAGTCCCTACTGTAGCTGGGTTTGAAAAAGTATTGGACAATTTCCTGGAAAGGTCCATAAACTGTCATTAAAAAGGACTTGGGAAATCTACTGCCTACACCGGGGACAAGCCTTGTGGAACCTTTTTGGGAACCTGTCAGATACTTGTGACCTGGATTGGCCACTGTTGGCAACAGGATACTGGGCTTGATGGACCTTGGTCTGACCCAGTATGGCATTTATGTTCTTATGAAATTACCTAATCAAAGTTCATTCAAGACAGTTGTGATTTTGTGCCAGGTTAAATTGGCCACTAATGGGAACATATTTGGCTGCCTGCTTAGGGTTGCCAGCTTTTGGAAAGAAAAAAAATTGTTACCTGCCCAGTCTCCCAGCATCAGTTATCAAGGCCTGATGCTGAATGCCTGACTCCGGCAACTTCTGGGAGGACCATTGGATTCTTCACATTGTGAGTCTGGAGATTCATCAGAACTGAAAAACTGTTTGTGGCAAATGTGACACTGCAGAATTATTGGCACAGGGGCTTGTTCATGCTGCAGCTGGGGCCTTGAGCATGGTCCAGCAACACTTCTCCCTCAGTGGATGGCTTGAATTTAGGCTTTCAATGAGATGACATCTTTGGTTGATCTGTGATCCTCTGGAGGCCTGGGTTCTCTCTGATTGTGGATCAGCTCTGGGTTTTCAGGGCTCTGGTTAAGAGCTACTAGGCCATTCTCTCGAAGCCTAGCCACTCACTCTAGCTGCTCAAGGACTTCTCATGGTAAAGTCTCAGGTCCCTTCACAATGGTGCTGATCCTCTTGGGCACAGTTTAACAACTCGGGCCTCTAGCACATGTGCTTTAGCTCTCCAATTGGGCAGGCTGGCACATGTGGTACCTGACGCCAATTGACGCATTTTGCATTCAGCATCATTATTTTCTCATATTGTTGGTACACATATCAATACTCAAGCACTTTACTGAGTCTACTGGTGGGAAATTGCTGATTCAAGAGTGGGAAGCTTTTAAAAACACTATGTTCTCACTTCAAATCACTGTGATTGCACTTGAAAATATTTAAAAAAAACAGTGATTGAACTTCCCACAATTTTCACTGCTGACTGTCACTTTCTCTGCTCAGTTCACCTACTCTGTCAGAATTTTGCAACAAAAAGGTAAGTATAGTCCAATAACAGTTTCACTCTGTTAATTTTAGGGGCATGTTTACTAAAGGTTAGTGTGGTGTTAGTGCACGGTTTCTGTTGAAAAGCAAGCAATAGATCCAGGTTGATATCTGCCAGTTTAATATATGTTTTCTGTTTTAGGAGTATACCAGTAAAGGACAGTAGATGGTGCTGTTTTATGGGTAGGAGTACAAGTTACCTTACAGAAGACTGAAAAGGGCTAGTCTCCTGTTCCTGTTACTTTGCAGTTGTGCAGTTGTAAATGTTAAGACTATTTATGTTCCATGTGCCTGCAGCCATCTTAGTATGGAGCTCTGTCTGTACATCTCATGTAATTATTCATTAAAAAGTTTTTAGAAACATAGAAACATGATGGCAGAAAAAGACCACATGGCCTATCTAGTCTGCCCTTCCATAATCAACCACTACAACAGTTTTCTTTTTCCCTTTAGAGATCCACTGTGCTTGTCCCATGCTTTTTTGAATTCAGATACTATCGTCATTTCTACCACCTCCACTGGGAGACTATTCCACGCATCTACCATTCTTTCCATAAAGAAATATTTCCGCATATTACTCCTGAGTCTATACCCTTTTATGCTCATCCTATGTCCCCTCATAGCAGAGCTTGCTTTCAATCGAAAGAGGCTCTCCTCCTGTGCATTTATTCCACTGAGGTATTTAAAACGTCTCAATCATATCACCTCTGTCCCTCCTTTCCTCTAAAGTACAAATATTAAGATCCTTAAATCTGTCCTCATATGCTTTATAACAAAGACCACTAACTATTTTAGTAGCCACCCTCTGTACCGACTCCAACCTATTTATATCCTTTTGGAGTTGCGGTCTCCAGAATTGCACACAATACTCCAAATGAGGTCGCACCAAAGACCTATACAAAGGCACTAACACCTCCTTTCTTCTGCTGGCCATTCCTTTCCCTATGCACCCAAGCATCCATCTAGCTTTCACCATTGCCTTTTCTACCTGTTTAGCTACTTTAAGATCATCAGACACAATCATGCCTAGGTCCCATTGTTCTTTTGTGGACAGAAGTACTTCACTCCCTATTCTCTATCGCTCCCTTGGATTGCTGTAGCCCAAATGCATGACCTTACATTTTTTAACATTAAATCTTTGCTGCCAAATTCTAGACCATTCTTCAAGCTTACCTAGATCCCTCCTTACGTTATCTACACCTTCCTGGGTGTCTACTCTATTTGCAAATTTTGGTATCATCTGCAATAGACAGCCCTTGCGCAATATCACTAACAAAGATGTTAAAAAGAATTGTCAAAGGACAGATCCCTGGGGCACACCATTGGTAACTTCCCTCTCCTCAGAGTGAGCTCCATTTTGTCGCCTCCCACTCAACCAGTTTCTAACCCTAGCTTTAACTTTAGGGTCCATTCCTAGGGTGCTCAGTTTGTTTATAGGTCGCCTGTGCGGAATGGTGTCAAAGGCTTTACTAAAATCTAAATACACCACATCTAGGGCTCTCCCTCGGTCCAACTCCCTGGTCACCCAGACAAAGAAATCAATCAGATTTGTCTGACAAGATCTGCCTCTACTGGATCCGAAAAAACACAAAAAACAAAACCCCCGCTATTGGTAATACCAAAATTCCTCAAAGAATTTACTAAATTACCACAGCACCCCTTCCCAAAAATAACAATATAGAAATTCTCTTCTTTTTTGTCGGATGGAGCCAAGGGAGGCTAGAACAATTACCCTAACCACAGTGAGGAGCACTGCACTTGATACAGGAATCATCTCCAAAACGTGCACGTCGTGCCTTATTCTCTGAGGATTGAGCTTTGCTGCGAATTTGAACACGTTCTTCACCAACTATAAGCTAAGTTTTTTAATGCTGTTAAGCAGCTTATGTTTAAATAAAATGGATGTTGCCATCTGGTGTGGCTAGGGTAATTGTTCTAGTCTCCCTTGGCTCCATCCAGCAAAAAAGAAGAGAATTTCTACTGGATCCGAGGCAGCATGGATTCATCAATCTGTTGGACTACAGAAACCTCACTATTTTCTCTTTCAGCAGCGCTTCCAATAATTTACTCACCACCGAAGTTAAACTAACCGGCCTGTAGTTTTCAACTATATTCTTACTTCCGCTTTTGTGTAAAAGGGACCACATGTGCCTCTCTCAAGTCCTCTGGGACCACTCCCGACTCCAATGAAGAATTGAAAAGATCAGAGAAGCTAGAACATCCCCAAGTTCCCTCAGTATTCTTGGGTGTATCCCATTTGCTCCCATCGCTTTGTCTACTTTAAGTTTAGCTAACTTCTTACAAACACAGTCTTCTGAAAATTGTTCAAGATGCCCCTCACTTCTGTTCCTGTTTGTGGATGTTTTCTGAGGTCCTGCTCCTGGTTCTTTATCTATGAACACAGAACAAAAATATTTGTTAAGCAATTTTGCTTTATCCTCATTGACTTCTACATATTCCTCCCCTTCACCCTTGAGTCTGATAATACCACTTTTGCCCTTCCTCTTCTCACTAACATATCTGAAAAATGTCTTATCCCCCCATTTCATTGCATTGGCTATTTCCTCCTCTTTCTGAATTTTTGCTTTCCTGACTACTTTGCTAGCTTCTCTAAGTTTTTCCAAATATAGATATCTGTCTTCCTCTCTCTGTGATCTCTTGTATTTCATGAAGGCCTCCCTCTTTTTCTTCACCTTTTCAGCTACTCCTTTCGAAAACCATAGTGGTTTCCTTTTTCTTTAACCTTTATTTACCATGTCAACAAAAAGGTTGGTTACCCTTAAAATATCCCCTTTCAGTTTTGCCTATTGGTTTTCTACATCCCCCAGCTGTTCCCATCCCACTAACGACTCCCTGAGGTATTGGCACATCTTGGCAAAGTTAGTATTCCTAAAGTTTAAGACCCTCACTTTTGAATTGATTTTATCAGCCCTAGTCTTAATACTGAACCACACCATCTGGTGATCACTGGATACAAAATGATCTCCCACTATAACATCAGAAACACTTTCCCAATTGGTATGCACTAAGTCCAGTATGGCCCCTTCACGTGTGGGTTCTGTTACCAGTTGCCTGAATAGTTCTCTCTGTAGAGAATCCAGGATCTCCTTACTTCTAGATGATACTGTAACAGGAATGTGCCAATCAACATCTGGCATATTGAAATCCCTTTCTGAACCTCATTAAATGAACTTGTGCTGTATAAACCAACACAACTCTCAACAGTTTTGGCATGGCTTTGGAAAGTAGCCTGGAGCCTCGAGCTAAAAACCCCAGGCTACCCTTGCAGAACTTATAAGAGTGGCGACTGGGTGGGATGGGGCATTCCCACCACGACATAGCACAAGCATTTGTAGAATGTGCTACCTGCACTTGGTGCAATTACCACGGGTGCAACTGACACCACCTCAGTGGGGGCATTAGTTGCCCCCATGGCCAGTTAATCATGATGAAGCATGGTAACTGCAGAGGGACAGCTGTACCTGCCCGCTGCGGTTAGCATGCAGTCCTGTGATAGTAATGCAGCCTACACATGCATTAACATGGGACTTAGTAAACCTGCCTCTTAAATTTGTGCTCTTTAGCCTGTGAGAGCCAGAGGGAAAGGGTTAACATAGAACATTGAATATGTTGTCCATAATGCTGGCATTTGATGTGCTCCGTGAGTTGCTAGAGGTATTAGGTGACATCAGATGGAAGAAAATGTGAGAAAACACACACTTATCTATAGGGTACAAAGAGAGAAGGCATCACAAGCATAAATATGCCAGCTTAGAATGGGGCCTAGTGTAGAAAGCTGTCAGAAGATACAGAGAACTAATAAGATATATTTCCTATATTTCTTGAAAATAAGGGATGAAAAAAAAGACAAACCAGGTGAAGAATTGAATAAGTGGGTAAAAGGTCAGATAACAGGGAATAAATCTGACAAAGGCCCAAGCAAATGGCCATTCAAGAGGTCAACAGGAATGGGAGTGCAGATTTGACAGGACAAGGGAAGGAATGAAAGAGAGACTCCAGATGCCTGGAGTTAAAAACATAGGGGCTAGTTTGTAAAGGAAAACTATATAACAAGACAGAACTTTTAAGGACCAGGATTTGCACCCCATTTTCTGAAGAAGGTGGCTTGCAAATCTCCTCTGTATGTCTGCTAACGAGTGAGTGGGTATGATTCTGATTTTTGTGCTGGGTGCTGTCTGTGTCGAAGGATTTCTTTAATTTATCTTTGAGTGTAGCTAGGAACCATATATCCTTCTCTCTAACTGTGGTAGGATCTGTGGATGGATAGGAAATCTCTTAATTACTTTATAGGTGTAACAGAAAGAGCAGAAAGAAAAGTGTTTTACTTGTAAGGAGAGGGTGAGGAAAATACTCCAAATTACTTTGTATTTAGTTAGTTTTGTTATGCTTTCTGTATGCTTGCTTCTGTGATATAAGAAAGAAAAAAATGATTTTTTTGTAAGGAAAATCTGTGAGAATATTGTGCCAGGTACGAGCATAATTTGCATGAGGTGTGGTCTATTGGGAGGGGTGCTAAGCCCTCCTGGTGTGCATGCCAGTTTGTTCCCCTCATGCACGGAGAAGGTGGTCTGGTGATCTGTCTGGCCAACGGAATCAGCCTCCCCTTGGTCCGTACAAGCCAAGAATCCAAAAATGCTCAGTGCTCTTTTTGCATGACAACTTAGTACCAATTAAGTCCCTATTGTTCAGGTGCCATCTATATAATCTCATTTCTGAGTGGTCCTAGCAGCTACCTCATAAGCTGCTTGGCAGACAAGGGAGCACAGCAACTCAAGTGCCTTTTATAATCTTTCACTCTCGGGGTTCAGTTATCAGGGTTCTTTACTTTGGGGACTGGCTTTTGCCAGGAGGCCCTTGGCACTTGACACTCGCATATCACTCCCTTCTCAAATAAATGAGTCCAGGCCAGAAACTGTGTTCTGAACCAAGGGTTTACTGAAGCTGTAAGGTCACTACAACAACAACAATTGGCAGAAACAACAAATAATAACTATATAGCAAGCAGTTAACTCCATCTTCTCAATCAAAATGGTTGCAAATAGATTACTTATTTCTCCTCTCAGTTGAAGTATTTTACTCCTTTTTGTTACTCTTTATCTTAAACTGAGTAGTTACTCATTTCTTCACCATTCTTGCATTCCTTTATTATTTGTTCTGGTTTCTTTACCACATATGCACCTTAGTATTTAGTCAGGTTTTTCCTGAATGGAAATCCCTCCCTCCTTGTTCTACTACTTTTTCCCCAGTGTACCTGAACCTGTATATGAGGCAGTCACAGATCTCCAACACTGTGCTTGATGTTGCGCTTGGATCTGGTACCACTGGTATATGATGGTTGCTTGGGTTCCTTCTCTTCCTGAGAGCTGATGGCTTCTGTAGATGTAGGTCCACAGAACTGCTCTGAAGTTCTTGGAACCTCTTTCACAGGCTGAATTACTCTCTTTCAGGAACAATGGGGTGCTGACAAGTTTTGCATGGACATCAACCCTCTACTCTCTCCTCCTTTGCGGATGCTCTAAGCCTCTTGTTCACTCTGGTTGTTATAAGTAGCTAGGTGCATAAGATTCCTTTTTTCCTTTCTGGTGCAGTGGCTAGATGCCAAAAACACCTGCCCCTATGGACAGATGCCTTATTCCTGCATGGTGCAGTGGCTACATGCCAAAGACAGAATTCTGCCTTTGGGAGTGGTTTACATACAGAATAGAATTTTCCCTTCCAGAGGAGTCTCCTCCGAGCATGAAATGCCTCGTTGGAGTCGGGAGTGGTGCCAAAGGACTGGAGAGAGGCCCATGTGGTGCCTTTACACAAAAGTGGAAGTAAGGATGTGGTTGAAAACTACAGGCCGGTTAGTTTAACTTCGGTGGTGAGTAAATTATTGGAAACGCTGCTGAAAGAGAAATTAGTGAGGTTTCTGGAGTCCAGCGGCAGGTCTTGTCAGACAAATCTGATTGATTTCTTTGACTGGGTGACCAGGGAGTTGGACCGAGGGAGAGCCCTAGATGTGGTGTATTTAGATTTCAGTAAAGCCTTTGACACTGTTCCTCACAGGCGACTTATAAACAAACTGAGCACCCTAGGGATGGACCCTAAAGTTACTGCTTGGGTTAGAAATTGGTTGGGTGGGAGGCGACAAAGAGTACAGGTAAATGGAGCTCACTCTGAGGAGAGGGATGTTACCAGTGGTGTGCCCCAGGGATCTGTCCTTGGTCCGATTCTTTTTAACATCTTTGGTTTTTTTTTT
This sequence comes from Ichthyophis bannanicus, assembly GCA_033557465.1. Classification (NCBI taxonomy): domain Eukaryota; kingdom Metazoa; phylum Chordata; class Amphibia; order Gymnophiona; family Ichthyophiidae; genus Ichthyophis; species Ichthyophis bannanicus. The sequence goes on along the minus strand of CM066035.1, from coordinate 443,778,047 downwards.
TAAAATTATTTATTTCTGAATTTTCAAATAACAAAACCAAGCAATACGCTTGTACAGAAAAGGTGCACAATTAATCAGTATCAAGAAAATATTATAAAAAGAAAATCAGAGTGACACATGATTAGTCCCCATTTGGGGGGGAGATAAAGCGAAAATACCACACAGGGAAGGAGACCCCCATATGTATATATTTCATTAAGAAAAAATTAAGGAAATAAGCATAGTGACGGAAAGAGAGGAACATTACTAAACAATGGACGCAAGGCACCTTATGAAGGGGAAGATAATACAATATGAGTACTGAGGTAGGTAGATAGATCCCCCGGCTGAAAAAAAACAAATGTAAAAGCAAGCTTCGGGCCCTTCCCACGGAGCCCATACCTGCAGTTTCCGGTCCGATGGATCGCTTCGTATGGCTCACTGAGGGACAGAAAGGGGAGATTCGGCAGGGCTTGACGGCGCCGGTTGAGGAGGGTTCGGCAGCTTCCGCCCATGAGATCTCTCTCTCCCCGAATGGTCGCTCTCCTCCTGTAGTCCCGGCACTATCGAGCGGTGCTCCGGAGCGTGGATCTACAGTGACGCCTGAACAGGCGGTAGCTGAGATGCCGGTGTGGGGCGCATGGACGTCAGCAGCTGATAGCGTTTTGACCGGGTCTGAAGGCCGGTTGGTTCTTCCTGGTAGACAGCATGCCGAGGTGGAAGGTGCCTCTTGTTTGGTGGTTGAGGCTGATGGAAGGAAGATGGATACGGGAGCTCTTGTTGCTGGGAATCCCTCGTTGATTGTGCTTACTCGACCAGCCAAGGTGACTCTTGAGAATATATGGGAAGCTATAAATCAGCTTTCACAGGCTGTAAATCAACAGTTGACTGTGTCTTTCTCCATTTTAGCTAAGATAGAGTGTAATGTTGATAAGCTATCTGCAGATTCAGTTTAACATCTTTGTTAGTGATATAGCGGAAGGGCTGTCTGGTAAGGTTTATTTACATTCTCTTATATACCACGCTATTCTGCATCAGTGTGGTTTACATTGAACAAACTGAAATTACATTGAACAGGGCATTATAACTTGGAGTTAACTATTTTACAGGGAACATGGGCTATGGAGGGTTAAGTGGCTTGCCCAAGACCACAAGGAGCACCTGTGGGACTAGAAACCCCAGTCCTTTCGGCCCAAGGTTGCTGTCCTCTAGTGGGATTTGAACCCCTGACCTTCCAGCCTGAAGTACCTTGCCCCAACCACTAGGCCACTCCTCCACTCCAAGGTGGAGGAGTGGCCTAGTTTGCCTCTTTGCGGATGATGCCAAAATCTGCAATAGAGTAGACACCCAGGAAGGTGTGGATAACATGAGGAGGGATCTAGCTAAGCTTGAAAAATGGTCTAGAATTTGGCAGCTGGGATTTAATTTTAAAAAATGTAAGGTCATGCATTTGGGCTGCAGCAATCCAAGGGAGCAATATAGTATAAGGGGTGAAGTACTTTTGTCCACTAAAGAAGATCGGGACCTAGGCGTGGTTGTGTCTGATGAGCTTAAAGTAGCTAAACAGGTAGAAAAGGCGATGGCAAAAGCTAGAAGGATGCTTGGGTGCATACGGAGAGGAATGGCTAGCAGAAAAAAGGAGGTGATAATGCCTCTGTATAAGTCTTTGGTGCGACCTCATTTGGAGTATAGTGTGCAATTCTGGAGACCGCACCTTCAAAAGGATGTGAACAGGATGGAGTCGGTGCAGAGGGTGGCTACTAAAATGATTAGTGGTCTTCATTCTAAAGCATATGAGGACAGACTGAAGGATCTTAATATGAACACCTTAGAGGAAAGGCGGGATAGAGGTGATATGATTGAGATGTTTAAATACCTCCGTGGCATAAATGTTCAGGTAGAGAGCCTCTTTCAATTGAAAGCAAGTTCTGCTACGAGGGGACATGGGATGAGGGTGAAGGGAGATAGATTCAGGAGTGATATGCGGAAATATTTCTTTACGGAAAGAGTAGTGGATCCGTGGAATAGTCTCCCAGTGGAGGTGGTAGAGATGAGGACAGTAACTGAATTCAAAAAAGCATGAGACAAACACAGAGGATCTCTAAAGGTAAAAAGGGGACTGTTGTAGTTGTTGATATGGAAGGACAGACTAGATAGGCCATGTGGTCTTTTTCTGTCATCATATTTCTATGTTTCTATGATTGGCAGCAAGAACCTCTCCTGTTCTACTACTACTGCTACTATTGAGCATTTATATAGCGCTACCAGTCACTCGCAGCGCTGTACAGATATACATGCAAGAGACAATCCCTGCTCGTCAGTGCTTACAATCTAGTCAAGAAAAAACACATATAGCAATAGTCTGTTAGGGCCAAAACAAAATATGGCATTTACAATTTAGTCAAGAGAAAAGACGGAAGTCAGTGCAAGACAAGGGGACAGAAGTCAGGATCTGAAAGAGACAGTGAAGAGGTGGGTCTTCAACCTGGATTTGAAGAGGGCCAGGGAGGGTGTTCTAGAAAATGTCAAGCTTTTTTCTATCCTTCCATGTAATATTTAGTAGGGACATTGGATGGTGCTGCTGTTCTAACATCCAAGTAGTCTCTACATAGTGTATCTCCACTGCAGGTTCGAAGAAAAAGTGAGAGCAATGTGTCCTCAGGAGCCAAGCCTCCCTGCTGCAGTATGGAAGAGGAGGTTAGAGAATTGTGGCCCCAGAAATCAGTATATCAGTGCAGTGCTGCAGATCCAAAGCAGATGGTCAATCACAGCCCTGGAAGCAAGTATACTCCCATACTACCCAGGGGAAGACATGAACAAGGATGGGAAGCAGCAGCAGCAGGAAATATTGAGCCTGATGAGGGGAAAGAGGATGTTGGGCCTGTGGACATATATGGGGGAAGAGAAGTTTGGCATACCTTGCCCTGTTCCCCTCCCTGCTATGGTCTTATGCCCCTAGGAGGATCATGCAGAACAACCAGTAAAACTTCCACCTTCAAGGAATTCTTTCTAGTAGCAGCATCTGAAGACTGCGAGTAGAAACCATTTCCATGAGAAAAATGGTGTTAGGCTGCTTAGCCGAAACACCTAGTCCTTACTATAAAAGTTATTCTGGTATGCATGCATAATCTAAGTCAACTAAGGCATCTCCTGAGGGTAGGAGCTCAGCTGTGGCTATGGTTACCATCTGCCTGCTTGTGAGTTTGAATAAACCTATGGCAATGTTTCATCCAGGAACAACGGTCTTAATGGATTAAAGAGTCTGTTGTTTTATGCAACTGTTCTTAAAGCACTTACAATAAAGTACCCTGTTGTTTAGTTTATGTATATATTTTTTTCTATAAATAAAAACAGAGCGGATTTAGAACCACAACTTCTGGAGTAGTTTGAACCTATAACTGGGTCTTAATACAGCTGTAATATTCCAACTAGCAGTTTTATTACCAATACTACTAATATTTACCACATCAGAGGTTTTAACCTTCCCACATAGAGGTTTGGTCACCCTTTGTCACAGAGGATTCTGCCCCGGATCTATTACAACACTTGGTCAAACACTGATTATATAAGAATCATAGAACCTGTGGCTGTTTATCTCACACATAGGCAGTGCATGTAAATCTATCTCATGCATATTCATTGTGGGTATCCTAAAAAACAGACTGTCTACAGGGATGGGGGGGGCGGGGGGGGGGCACTCCAGGACCGGCTTGAGAAACACTGTTCTATCACATACCTTTAAAAAGTGTTTACCAACCTTCCCCTTAGACAGCACAGTCAGGCTCCACTGAGTGCTCTCCTACTATAGAAATGTTTGGAAACCTTAGACCTGCTGCTGCGGCTGCTGGGTAAATTTTGTCTAGGCAAATAAAGCTTAAACTCTTACTGAATGCAATTCTAGGACTTGGGATGAGAACAGATAGATAGAAGAGGCAAGTAGGTAGGTCACTGCTTGGCGGGCCTTTGCCTAGGGCTGAGCAAAATCATATGTGATCTCATTCTCCAACATAATCTCGATGTATGAGCAGTGACAGAAACTTGGTTGACATCTGCAGATTTATTATTGTTACATGAATTATGTCCATTGGGCTTAGCTCTTTTATAGAATGGCTGCTAGCGATCCTGGTAAATGTGAAGAAAGTCATAATAGTTGTTGATTTTAATGTATGCGTTAACTCGTATTGTCTAGGCAGTATTGCAGATCTTTTATGAATGGTAGGTATGCTTTAAATTTTATACAGTTGATTGACATTCCTCCACACGTAGAAGGTAACACCATTGCTTTTTTATTTATTGCTGCTTTTGATTTGACCAAGTTGTACCTTAGTCTGATCATATAGTTTTCTCTCTTAATATTACCACAACAGCAATTGTTAAGGTTGGAAAATCTGGCCAGCAATGTATGCAATTCTCTAAGTTTGCTTATTTATTTATCTGCATTTCTAACTCACATTAACTGGTTATTCTTCCTTTCTCGATTCTTAGTTATATAGTAATGGGGTCCCAGAAGGATTTGATATAGAGGAGGTACTAGATTTATGACAATTGCTGATGAGGCAACACATGAAAACTGTATCTAGAGTTGCTAGACAGCTACGCAGGAACTATGCCCCTTGATTTTCCGAGCATCTTTGTCAACAAACATGTCTGTGCCAAACTGAACGTAACTGGTGCAAATCACAGTCTCCGCTAGATAAGGAAAAATATCTCCACATTTTTCATGATTATAGATCACAGTGCGCTACTGCAAAAAGTTGATCTTAGAAGAGAAAAAAAAGCAGAGTCTCGACTTGCCAAGGTTTTTGTGGCGCTCTTCCAGTTGAAAGGAAGCTCTTGAACAAGGGGTCATAGGATGAAGGTGAAAAGGGATAGACTCAGGAGTAATCTGAGGGAATATTTATTTATGAAAAGAGTGGTGGATGCACGTAACAGTCTTCTAGTGAAAGTGGTAGAGGCTATCTGAAATTCAAGAAAGCATGGGACAAGTACAGAGGATCTCTGAGGGAGATTTAAAAATTCTTATGGATGGGCAGACTCGATAAGTCGTATGATTTTTATCTGCCATCACTGTTTTTTTTTTAATTGTTTATACACTGTTAAAGGTTTCCATTGTATCCCACAGCAGAACAATTTGATAATTTTTTTACACAAAACCAGCAGATTCTCTGAAAGGCAGTTTGACAACTGCATTTCTCCAGCCTTATCCAAATTTTTATTTATTTAACAGGTTTTATATACCGCTTTATCATTTCAATCAAATTGGTTTATATTGAAACTTAAACTTGATAATGTACATTAAACAGGGACCTGGTAACTTGGATTTTTCTGAGGCAATGGAGGATTAAGTGACTTGCCCAAGGCCACAAGGAGTGCTGGTGGGAATTGAACCCTGGTCTCTGGGTTCCCAAGCCAGTGTTCTTAACCATTAGGTGTTATAGTTGATCTTATCAAACAGGTGCTTTACTGAATCACACTTCCAGTTCCCCTTTAGATTTGACTCCTGCTGGGTATATGACAGTGACTCAAGATAGAATTGCTAGGTTCTTTTGCGATATAGTGCAGGCATCAGCGTTAAATGGTAACTTTCCTGATTGTTTAAAGCATGCTGTAATTCACCTCAAGCTGCAAAGAGATAATTTGATGCATTCAGACCTGGAGAATTATCATCCAGTCTCTAACTTACCTTTTATAGGAAGGTGTTAGAGCAAGTGGTCAGGTCTCAGTTAGATCATTATGTAATACCACTAAGGCTGAGGACCCTCCCGCAGATGATGGTGTTTGTCAGTGGAAAATGTGACTAGGTTCCTTAGGTGTTCTTCTCATAGTTTGCCCCCTTCCTGCTGGGTTGTGCTGCTGACGCCAGTTGCTCCTGGAGGTTGAGATGGGAAGTGGGGAGAAACAATAAGAATTCCAAAACCTAAACTCTAATTGGGTAAGTAATCAATCAAGCAAAATAAGAATATAAGAACATAAGATATGCCATACTGGGTCAGACCGAAGGTCCATTGAGCCCAGTGTCCTGTTTCCAACAGTGGGCAATCCAGATCACAAATGCCTATCAGGTTCCTAAAAGGTAGACAGATTCCATGCTGCTCATCCCAGGGTTAGGGAGTGGATTTCCCCAGTCCACTTTAATAGTTTCTGGACCTTTCCTCCAGGAGAAAAAAATAGCTTTATTCAGATTATGCACAGTAATAAAGTTAAGCTGACATGTTTCTAGTTACAAGTTACAAATTCATCATTCAAACAATAAAAGTTGTGTCTCTACCCAACTTTATTCAGGTAAGTTCTGAAATTCAACTGAAGTTACTTCTTGGTTCCATATGTTTCTTTTTTCTTTCTAGGTACTGTACTTCAGAAACCCTTTTAGGTAACCCTGGGCCGGCCCTTCCCGTGCCTGCTCCTTTCTCCCCTCCCGTTGGAGCTCTCCAAAGTGTCTCTCCCTTTGACTTTGGGACTGCGGTCCCTTTAAATTTTAAAGTAGCCCTGTACTGCAGTTCTTACCACAAGCTTCATCACAGCCTCCTCCCTGAATCATCGCCTCATACTAGGACTTGTAATTTTTCTTTTAATGTGCACATGGCCTCTTTAAATCCTTTGTGATCCAGTGTCACTTGTGTCCACTGGCAGTGCTCCTTCAGCTGTGGATTGTGGCACTTGCCTCAGCGCAGTTCCTCTCCAATCCTGTGGCCCAATGCAACTGAGAGCCTCGGCACACAATGAGTATCACTCCACTGGGCCTCGGCAGACAAACATGAGTATCATTCCACCTCACAGATTGCTGCTTTCCTCTTAGCCTGCATCTGCTCCTGCTTTGGACCATGGCCCTCATTCTTGTATTTAAAACATGCTGTCCAAGCGCTACTTTTACTCCAGGCATCTGTGCTGATGGTCATGCTAAATGCGGGCCTCGCTCCACACCCACCTCCCCGTGATGAGACCCCATCATTCACACTAACCTGGGAGGCACCAGGTAATTATTTTAATTTTTTCTATGACTTATTTATTTATTTATTTATTTATTTAACAGTTTTTATATACCGTCTTTCTACTAGTCAAGACAGTTTACATGGAACATTAGTACAGTATATTACAACTGTTTACATGGAACAATTAAAACAATGTAGATAAATAAGGTTACAGTAACTGTATAAAAAAACTTAGAATTAAGAGTAACAGTAGTAGGGTTAATACATAGAGAAAGGTAGAGGATAGCTAACTGATTAGGGTAACTATTTACATTGAATAAATTTGAGTAACTTGGTTGCATACGGTTTTGTGTAGAATTGGAGTGGATTGGGTAGTGAAGTGGGTCATGTGGGTCATGAGATGAAGATTTATGGTGGGGAGGAAAAGTGCTCTATAAAGAGAAATGTTTTTAGTTTTTTGCGGAATTCAATGTGGCTCTCACAGTTGCGTAGTTCGGGGGGGAGGGTGCAATGTGTGCCTTTGAGTCGGTGCTCACTCCTGGCAACCCAGCAACTCTTGGGGCTTTTTTGGCAGTTTGACCTGAAGTAGATTTCCAGGCCCAGGGATGGCAGAAGACAATCTGCTGCCTGAGGCAAGAGATAAGCTGGCGCCCACAGCTGTCAAAATGGAGGGGCCTTCACAGAGCTCTAGTCGAGGAACAGGGGGTCCCCTCACTCAGGACACTGAGCAGGTGGTTGCCCCAAGAATAAAGCAAGCAATATATTTCCAGGCTATATAATTTAAAAAAAACCCACCACCTTTGCATTGATGTTTATATGCAGCAAAATTTGTAGCAGTTTAATTATCTAGTCTGGAAATCTAATATAAAAGATATCAAATCCTAACACTCCACTGTACTGGTGTGGTTTTTAATGAAATAAATATTCTACAAAAGACACCGAGATGCAAGGTGATCAGACACGAAGGAGCAAAATCAGAAAGCAAGAACCATGGCGCAGTTTATAACATCAAAATAAAATGATTATAACTAATTTTATTTTATATAAGAACATAAGAAATGCCATACTGGGTCAGACCAAGGTCCATCAAGCCCAGTATCCTGTTTTCAACCGTGGTCAATCCAAGTCAAAGTATCTAGCAGTTTCCCAAAAAGATACACAGCTTCCATAATGCTTGTATTGGGGCAAGCAGTGGATTACCCGGGTCCTCTTTAATAATGGTTTACGGACCTTCCCTCCAGGAACTTGTCCAAACCTTTTTTAAAGCCAGTTACACTAACAGCTTTTACTAGCTTCTCCAGTAACGAATTCCGGAGTTTGATTACACGTTAAGCGAAAAAATATTTTCTCTTATTAGTCTTAAATAGGTTACATTGTAGATTCATTGCATGTTCCCTAGTCTTTCTACTTTTTGATGGCGTAAAGAATTGATCTGTGTTTACCCAATCCACTCAATTCATTAATTTATAGACCTCTATCATATCGCCCCCTCAGCCGTCTCTTTTCCAGGTTGAAGAGTCCTAATCTTTTAAGCCTCTCCTCATAGGGGTATCCTTCCATCCCCTTTATCATTTTGGTGGCTCATCTCTGTACCTTTTTTAATTCCACTATATACTTTTTAAGATACGGTGATCAGAATTACAATATTCAAGGTGCAGTCGCACCATGGAACGATACAGAAATATTATAATATCCTTTGTTTTATTCTCCATTCCTTTCCTTACAATTCCTAGCATTCTTGGCTGATGCTGCACACTGGGCGGAGTGTTTCAATGTGTTATCCACAATGACACCAAAATCTTTTTCCTAGGTGGTGGTTTCTAATGTTGAACCTTGCATCGTGTAACCATAGTTTGGGTTGTTCTTTCCTAGGTGCATAAATTTGCACTTGTCCACATTAAATTTCATTTGCCATTTAAATGTCCAGTCTTCCAATTTGTCAGGGTCCTCTTTCAATTTTTCACAATCCTCTTGTGTTTTAAACAACTTTGAATAATTTTGTGACATCTGCAAATTTTGACTACCTTACTCGTTATTTCCATTTTCAGGTCGTTTACGAATATGTTAAAAAGCAGCAGACCCAGCACAGATCCTTGGGATACTCCACTATTCACCTTTCTCCATTGGGAAGATTGGCCAGTCAGCCCTACCCTCTGCTTTCTATCTTTTAACCAGTTCCTGATCCATAATAGTACACTGTCTCCTATCCCATGACTTTTAAACTTCGCCAAGAATCTCTCATGTCAAAGACTTTCTGAAAAACCAGATACACTATATTGACCAGCTCACCTTTGTCTTCCTGTTTGTTCACAGCTTCAAGAAATATAACAGATTAGTATTTGTGGGCTAATTTAGGCTAATGTTTATTTATTTTCCTTGTTATAGCTAGATAATAGGACACAAAATGTACGAATAGGTAATCAAACCTCTGATTCATACAAACTGGAAACCGGTTTACCTCAAGGATCAGCGTTATCAGCACTCCTATTTAACATATACATAAAACCTGTTTGCAATATCTTTAAAAAATTTGGTGTACTCTATCATCTATACGCAGATGATATCATGATGTACATTCTGTTCACGATTCCCAACTTACCGATGCAAACTCTGTCAGATTGCTTCAATGAAGTCACATCCTGGCTAAATACCCACAATCTCCAAATAAATCACTCCAAAACTGAAGTGCTAATCGTCACCAAAAACCAATCCTATACTCCACCTACACACATAACACTTCAAAACCAAGAAATTAAAATAAAAACTGAAGTAAGATATCTAGGTGTTATTCTAGATAAACACCTTACATTAGACACCCACATTAGAAACACCACAAAGAAAATCTATTTCAAACTCAAAATCCTTAAACAACTAAGACCCCTTGTATACATACATGATTTCATCAGCATAATTCAAGCCATCATAACCCCCCACTTTGACTTCGCTAACCTAATTTTATTGGGTATAACAAAACAAAACATTAAAAGAATTCAACTTGCCCAGAATGCAGCAGCTCGGATAATAACGAAAGTACACGCACATCAACATATAACACCAATACTAGAATCCCTTCACTGGTTGCCTATACAAAGTAGGATAGTATACAAAACACATTTAAAACTCTAAACGACATGGCCCCAGTCACCTTAAGTAACCTAATCAGCAAAGAGCACTCAAAATCTACTCAAAGAAAAGGACAAACAAATAAACTAAAAACTCCCAAAGACTTCATAAAAGCAAATAAACTCACAAACAATAGAGCTTTTTCTCATGCAGCTCCAACAATCTGGAATTCCCTCCCAGATGATCTAAGATTGCTAACCGAGATCATCGAATTCCGCAAAAAAGTGAAAACCTATCTCTTTTCTAAACATTACAACAACTCAGATCATCCCTCAATAGACTTAGATAATAGCTAACCAGTTTTTATCTAACAAATCCCAAATGACCTACACATACAATTCTTCATAGCTGATACTGTACTTTGAATAACGCTTAAGCCCCACATAATGTGTATTTGTACATAATGTATATAGTTTACACTGTTCTATACTGTTCTGTATTAACACTAGTTGTTTATCTTATTGTTATTTGGTCATATGATGTTTTATGTAAAACAAACTCCGATTTGTTAACTGTTGTTTATTGTGAACCGCAACTGAACTATGGAAGATGCGGTATATAAATCATTGTTAAATAAAATAAATAAAATAAAAATAGCTTATGCTTGTAACCTACGATATTTGCTTGCCATTTTGCTTTCATTCATGTTTTCTTGAATGTATTTGTATAAAAAAAATATAACAGATTAGTAAGACAAGACCTGAAGACCGAACACAATTTAGGATAGCTATCCAGAGGGTCGCCATGAGTCGACTCCGACTCGACGGCACTTAACAACAACAAGACAAGACCTTCCTTGACTAAAGCCATGTTGGCTTTCTCCCATTAAACCATGACTATCTACATGTTCAGTAATTTTGTTCTTTATAATGGTTTCTACCATTTTGCCCAGTACTGATGTCAGGCTCACTGATCTGTAGTTTCCTGGATCACCCCTGGAACCCTTTTTAAAATATCGTGTTATATTGACTATTCTCTAGTCTTCCGGTACTACAGATGATTTTAATGATTGTTGAAAAAATTGAAATATGAGATTGCAGACCTACTATTAGTAATCTGTGAACTCTCTCGAGTGTATACTATTCAGTCCAGGTGATTTGCTAGTTTTTTGTCTATCAAATAGTCATATCTTCCCAATTTATCAATATTTCTTTCAGTTCTTCCAGTGCATCATCTTTAAATACCGTTTCTGTCATGGGTAACGTCCCTATATCTAATTCAGTAAAGACTGAAACAAAGAATTCATTTACTCTGTCTGCTATGGCCTTCTCCCCTCTTAGTGCCCCTTTTACCCTCTATCTTTATTATGTGTTTTTGCTTCCACAACAAGCTTCTTCTCAAATTCTCTCTTTGCCTGCCTTATCAATGCCTTGCATCTAACTTGCCAGTGCTTATGTTGTTTCCAGTTTTCATCATTTGGCTGCTTTTTCCATTTTCTGAAAGATGCTTTTTTTGGCAACAGTCCCTCTGACCTCACCTTTAAACCATGCTGGCAGTTTTTTGGACTTTCTTCCACTTTTCTTAAAGCATGGAATATAGCTGGTCTGGGCTTCCAAGATAGTATTTTTAAACAACACCCATGCTTGATGTAAATCTTTAGCCTTTGCAGTCGCTCCTTTTAGTTTTTTCTTAACTATTTTCCTCATTTTATCATAGTCTCCCTTTTGAAAGTTAAAAGGCAGTACGGTGGATTTCCTTGCTGTCCTTCCTCCATTTATAAAATAAAATGCAATCATGCTATGATTACTATTGCCAGGTGGCCCCAACACCCTTATCCCTTGCACCAGATCTTGTTTTCCACTAAGGACAAGGTCCAAAATGGCTTCCCCTCTTGTTGGTTCATGAACCAGCTGCTCCAAGAAGTAAATTACAAACTTATGCTAACAGGCACTTTTTATTCCCTCATCCCTGAAGGACTCACAATCTAAGCGTACCTGAGGCAATGGAGGGTTAAACGGCTTGCCCAAGGCCACAAGCAGCAGCAGTGGCATTAGAGACCCCAGTCCCTCCAACCTGAGGTTGCTTGTCCCTATGTGGGAATTGAACCCTTGGCCCTCCGGCCTGAGGTAACCTGTCCCAACCACTGAGTCACTCCTCCCTCACTTACCATGAACTTAATCCCAACTACAAACAATCAGCTGAGACTCAGTAGTAAGTAGACAAACAGACTAAATAATGGGTAGGAGAAAAAGCCTCAGATAACTTAACCTCCCTCTATGTGGCTACTCAAAGCTATAGGGGAACAAACAGCTCCATATCATAGGCTGAAAAAACTTCTCCCATCAACAAATTCAAAAATGTTTTTATTACAAAATACTTAAAAACCTCCAACAAACATCTACAGCAGCTAGTAGTGTAACCTCTGAAGCTGTTTTTATCAAAACAAAGATCTTTGTAGGGTTATTGTGAGGGTTATTCTGAGAAATGGTATGGTGGTGGATTCAGTGGTGAGTGTAGCAGCGGTGCCTGGTATTTCGGCATCCTGTGCAGGAGTGTTTGAAGCTTTGTTCCCATGGATCAGAATCGGGTCCTAAGATCCCTGTCTTCATCGGGGACATCTGGACGGCCTGGATGGCCCCCTTCCGGAATTGGGCTCCATGTCTCCGTATATTACCAGGACTTGCATTAGCTGCACATTAGAGATTGAATCTCATTTAAATGCCTCTGTACTGTTTATTGCACTTCATATGCAGACTTTCTATGAGAATTATCATCATGGCTTCAACAGTATATACCTTGTGCTCTATGATCAAACCAATTAGAGCTTCTGATCATTCTGGCCATTTCCCTGGCGTGCAAAGCTAGCACCCCACATCTTTTAGGAGGTTCTTTGGATACTCAATTGGCTTGAAGAAGAGCCCTGAGTTATCAAGGGCCTGAAACATGGTGCTGTGTCGCATGTATTTCTGGATTTATAAAGCTCTCATGACCACCAACAGACTATGGTGATTTCTGGGCTTATTTTGGCTGATAACTATAGCCATATGAGAATTAACGCTGGCTGATTCTGCGCTGATAGTGACTCTTATACACAGATGCTGTTGTTGGTGTTCCTGATGTGGTTTGTTCATTCTTCAAAACAAAATCTTCTCTGTAATAAGTTAAGTTGAAGCATGGGTTTCGCTGTATGTGTTATCTACATGCTGTTTTCGAGTTATGGGCATAGTGTGCCTTTTAAATAGAGAAAATAGGAGGGTTTGTCATGAGAGATTTTTCTTTCAAGACAAACAATCCGACATAAAAAATATAAGAAAAAATAATTGCTATGTAGCTTAATCACTCCTTTTTGTGAGTCATAAGGATAGTGGATGTAGATTAGCTTTGGCTCTACTTTTTTGCAATTTGGATGACATGATTATTGGCACGCTTATAAACAGTTCAAGTCAGTTTGAACAGAAGAACCACATTCCCATTGCAGTAAAATTAGATGCATCTATGATCAATTGTCAGTACTCACATGACCTGAATCAACCAACCAAAAATGGCTGTAATGTTTAAAATAAATTCACAATGTTAAGAAATTTTCAGCTCTTTGAACTGTCAAGAACCTTCCAGGATGTGGTGGGAAAAGGAAAATTAATCCAAGAAGTCTTTGAATGTTAGTGTGAACTATTAAAAAAACATCACATACAACATCCAAAGAGCTTAAGGCTAACCTGGACCAATCTGAGTGGCGGTTTTAATCTGCACAATACACCGCAAACTAAACAAAGAAGGACTTAATGGGCGAAGGCCAAGGAGGACCCCACTGCTCAAAGATATACATAAAAAGGCACACCTGATCTTTGCCCAAATGCACTATGAAAAACCATAATCCTTCTGGGAAAATGTTCCATAGATAGATAAAACCAAACGTGAGCTCTTTGGCAATGCAGACCAGCGATACATTTACAGGCAAAGAAATTAATCTTTTAAGGAAAAGGACACCCTTCCTACAGTTAAATATGGTGGAGGTTCCATTATGTTGTGGGGTTGTTTTGCTGCCTCAGGAACTGGAGGCCTGGAACGTATTAAAATAATCTTGAAGTCAGAGGACTAGTAAGGTATTTTGGAATGAAATGTGCTACCTAGTGTCAGAAAGCTAGGTCTGGGTCGAAGGTCATGGGTCCTCGAGCAGGACAATGACCCAAAACTTAAATCCAAATGTACAAAAGAATGGATAAAAAGATAAAATGGACTGTTTTAAACCAGGCAACAATGAGTTCTGATATCATTAAAATAGAGAACCTTTAGAAAGAGCTGAAATCTGCCACTGGTAAAAGGAATCCTGGAAACATTCATGAGCTGGAGCAAATCGCAGTTAAAGAATGGGAGAAGCCAGTAGCAGACAGATGTACAAAACTTATAGATGGCTACAAGAAATGTTTGGAGACTCTCATCACTGCCAAGGGTTGTGCAGCCAAATATTAGTGAAGGGTGCCAATGTTCCTGTCCAGGTTATATGGTGTTGTTTTTCTCAGAAATTACTGTCGACGTTGCACAGACATCTTTGTTTTGTTGTATACCTTTGAAGATAACCAGCATAAGGGATAACCTTATGGTTAGAGCACTGGCTTGGGAACAAAGAGACATAGTTTCAATTCCCACTAGCACTCCTTGTGGCCTTGGGCAAATCACTTAATCCTCTATTGCCTCAGAAAAATCCAGGTTATCAATGTCCCTGTTTAATGTACATTACCAAGTTTAAGTTACAATGTAAATGGCTTTGACTAAAATGATAAAGCGGTATAAAAAAACCTGTTAAATGAATAAAGAAAATATTTCCAGTTATTTCTCAAGAGATTGTATGCAACATACCTAAAATGCAAGGGTACCAATAATATTGACTACAGCTATATAATTTACCCTCTGTCTAGCTACCCATTTTTATTTATTCTTATGTCTCTCATCTTGTCTATCTAAGGGGCATGTTTACTAAAACCCCACTAATGTGCGGGCCGCGCTAGTGTGCGGGTGCCATATAAGGAGTGGGCGTTTCTTTCTGAAAAAGAAAAACCGGGATTTAAATATGCGCTAAGGTGCGCGGCGCCCATGTGTGCCGCGCACATTAGTGCATGAGAAAGCTGCGCGGGAGGCATAAGCAGCGCGCTGATGTGCAAGCAGAAGAGCAGAGCTACAGCACAATGGTTAAGACACTGACCAATGGTGCAGGGATCAGTGGTTCAATCCTCCACAGTACCCAGCAAACAAGGCTGGCTGAGGCATTACTTTAGGAGCCAGATTAATATTGGGCAGCATAAGGCGGCGCGCTGATGGTCATAAGGTGGTGTGCTATTGCTTTAGGAGGCATTTTAATATTGGGCGGCATAAGGCGGCGCGCTGATGTGCAAGCACAGGAACAGAACCACAGCACAATGGTTAAGACACTGACCAATGGTGCAGGGATCAGGGATTCAATCCCCCACAGTGCCCAATGAACAAGGCTGGCTGAGGCATTACATATTATGGGGAAGATTGCTTTAGGAGGCATTTTATTTTTATTTTAATTATCACTACTAGCAAACGCACTCTCAAAGCGTGTTAACATAAGGCGCCCATAAGGCACATTTTAAAGTGCACTGTCCGCCAAGGCACCCTAGAATGTTGCTTATAGGGCGCTTTATAGGGTGCCGTATGAGGTACCGCAAGGTCAGAGTACTGTTTTTGATGGCAGCACTGTGCAGTTTAAGGAATGAAAAGCATAAGTAGGTGCGCTGACAGGCAAGGAGGAGCAGCAGTGGAGCACAATGGTTAAGGCACTGACTGCTGATACAGGGGTCATGAGTTTGCTCCCCAGTGTGCCTAATACGTAAGGCTGGCTGTGGCATCAGCTTTGCAGTGTATGTTTTGTTTCCTGCAGCACATTATTTTTATTTTATTAAATTGCTGCCAGCAAACACGCCCTCACGTGCTGTAATTGAAGGTGCCGTATATAGCAACATCTGTCGTTGCCTCACTGAAGCTGAGCTGTGGCTGAAATCAATGAATATGAATATTAATTTTAAAAAAACAGAAGTTTTATTCATAACAAGAAACACAAGCTTCACTCCCCCACTTGAAATCAACATTGGAAAAAACTCTCTCCCAGTCAAAGATGAGATCAAATATTTGAGAGTCACTCTGGATAAGACCCTCAGCCTCACCAAACATATAAAACAATCTGTAAAAACAATATATTTCAAATTAAGGACAATCCAACAACTTAGACCATTGCTAGATAACACTGATTTCAGAATCATAGTACAAACACTTATTACACCACATTTAGACTACTGTAATGGTATTCTTCAAGGGACCTCTAAGAAAAATATTCAATTAGCCCAAAATGTCACCGCAAGGATTATCTATAAAGCGAAACTTTCAGATCATATATCTCCGATTCTCTACGCTCTCCATTGGTTACCCGTCTCATGCAGAATCATCTACAAGTCCTTAGTCAATACATTTAAGATCTTTAATAATATAGCTCCATCCTTCTTATCTACGCTCATCAACATCCCACATGAAAATAGATCAAGACGAAGAATAAACCTTCACATGTTACAAGTCCCTGATTCTATTCGAAAGACAAGTCAGAAGACAAGCAACACAGCTTTCTCATACTTCGCCCCTACGTTATGGAACAACCTCCCGTCTGAAATCAGAGAAATCAAGGACCTTCAATTATTTAGAAAAAATCTAAAAACCCATCTATTTACTCTGCACTACAATAACCTCCACATTGAAGATAATCCTAACACAGAGAAAACCACCGATCATCAGTCACTCACTGACCCTACCTAGACAAGGCATAAAATCTTTCCCACACATTCACATTGCTCACCTAGTTAAGTTTACTCTTTGAAAGCAATTACTTGTCGCTAATGTGAATAACTGTAATTTAATGTAAATATATCCCATTACTGTTGATATACTGTTGGTAGCCTGTTATCTCATTGTATTTTTTGAGTTACATTTAATAGTTGAATGTTCATTGTTCTAAATCTGTTCTATGTAAAATAATAGTACTCTATTATTAAAGTTTATGTTACCTGTAAACCGCCACTGATCGCTGGAAGTGGCGGTATAGAAAAGATGTATAAATAAATAAATAAAATAAATAAAAATAAGGCACCCTATAAGGCACTCCATAGGGCACATTATAAAGTGCACTGTCCGCCACGGCACCCTAAAATGTCCCCTAAAGGGCACCCTATAAGTTGCGTCACAGGATAATGTATAGTGCACCTTACATGGACGGGAACCATAAGGTGCCCATAGGTGCCCTATCCCGGGAACCATAAGGTGCCCTATCCCGTCCTGAGATATATATGCATTAGAAATATCCTGCCAACCTGACTGGTTTGTGGCCCTCTAGGGCTGGATTCGGAGACGCCTGCCTTACATCTCTGTCATTTAAGAATGTGAGTGGGCAAGGTGCAGCTCTCCAAGACATCAAAAAGGTTAGATACAATTTGTCACATGCCTCTTTGCTTCTCACCACCACCAAAATATTGTCTATTAGACAACTTGTTGGTGGTGGTGAGAATTGAGGAGGCATGTGACACATTCTATCTACCCTTTTGATGTCTAGGACATCTGCACCTTGCCCACTCACAATCTTAAATGACAGAGGTGTAAGGCAGGGGTCTCCAAATCCAGCCCTAGAGGGCCACAAACCAGTCAGGTTGGCAGGATATCTCAAATGCATATATATCTCATGCATATTCATTAGGGCTATCCTGAATACCCGACTGGCCTAGGGGTTCAAGGAGGACTGGTTAAGAACCACTGGTCTAGACAGACACACACTCCGACACCTATGCCAGCATTGTGCTACTATAGAGGAGTTCAGCAGCCATGCCCACCACACCAGTCCTGGGCACAGTACAGGCATGGATATGGTACGCAATACTGTTGGGGGTCACTCCCCAGGGTGGTAAACACTGTCAGAGACCAGACCTGAAGCACACACCGCAGACATCAGAATGATTGTTATGATGGAGCTCAATCAGCAAACTGTGCTTAACGTAGGATTTTCTATCTGCCAGTACTCATAGCAAACGTTTGAGAGCTGTGTACCGTATACCCAGGTGTAGGGTGGCATTGCGAAGGTATGCAAGTGCTAGTATTGGGAGATGCACGCAGGGCCCAATGTCCTGCCTCTCCAGGAGGCATTGGCCAATGGGGCCTGTGGGTGTGGGTGTGGGTGTGTCTGCCCCTGTTGGCTGCTGCTTTACGGCAGAGGTTCCCAACTCCAGTCCTGGTGTGCCAAACACTGTTCGGGTTTTCATGCTGTCCCTCATGAATATGCATGAGATACATCTGCATACCATGGGGGTGGTGCATAGATATGCAGCACAGGCATCTTTATTAGAGGCAGCATGGAACCTGAATGGTGTGTGGCCCTCCAGGACTGCATTTGGGAGACTCTGCTCTAGGTAATGCGCCTGTTTATGGTGTCTGTGCTCGGTGGGGTAAAATATAGGCGTATTAACCATGAGTATGTTCTCAGCAATAAAGGTTTGTCCTTACTATCACGGTTTAGCTGTGGGAAAAATATGTGGACTGGATTGGCAGTAGCCCCAGCTAGGCTTTGAACCTGTGATCTTCTGTTCTTGCACACACTGTCTGTGTGCACTGCACCACCGTGTTGCCACCGATAGGCTGCATTCCCTGGGGAGCCCATGACTGTACATCCGACAGAGCCTGTCTGTTGCAGTGGACGGTGCCAGCCTGCACACGGCTAGGCCACTGTCTGCTGTGGCTAGCAGCCACTGCCCCCTCCACCACCTGTACCCTTCTGCCAACATGCTGACATGTCCTCATCTTGGAAAAAGCATATGACCTGATTGAGTTGTGGCACTCCAGGACTGCATTTGGGGGACTCGGCTGTAGGTAATGCCCATTGTTATGGTGTGTGTACCGTGTAGGGTAAAATATAGGTGTTTGAACCATGCTTATGTTCTCTGCAATAAAGGAGTGTCTTTACTATCTCTGTTTAGTGGTGGGTAAAATATGGGGACTGGGTTGGCAGGAGCCCCAGCTGGGATTTGAACCTGTGACCCTCTGGTCCTACAGGCACTGGCTGTGTCTGCTGCACCACACTGTGGCCACAGAGACAGTGCAGTCCCTGGAGATAGGAAACCTGGCCGAACGAGTCAGAAACCCTGCTCTGCACAATTTGACTGTGGGCTCATTCACCTTGTATGGAGACAAACGGGCAAATAAACCTCAAAAATGACCTCGAAAAAAGGGGAAAAAAAACCATAACCAAGCTGGCCAATAGTGATATCAATGGGCAACATTAAAAAACACTCCCAGGAAAGCTCCAAAAAAAGAGAGATGATTTTTGGAAGGGTCTACAGAGCGTAGACCCTTCCAAAAATCATTTCTTTTTTTTGGAGCTTTCCTGGGAGTGTTTTTTAATGTTGCCCATTGATATCACTATTGGCCAGCTGGATTATAATTTTTATGAATTTTGTTGTGGTCATTTTCAATTTTTATTTGCTATTTTGTTCTGTGCACATGTATCACACTGCTCACGTTTCGTAGGTTTCCCCGGTTTTGCTGTACATTGCTGACGGAAATGGTTTCTCTTCCCTTTAAATCGGCTCTAATGCGAGGTTTTCACTCGCGGTATTTTTTAGCTTGAATTTCAACCCCGCTCCTGTGCGGGGAGCCTCTCCCCTCCCACTCTCTACCCATTGACCCCGTCCCTCCGCCCCTCGGGAGCCTTCCTCCGCCCTCGGAATGCCTTTCCACGCCTCTATCGCACTTCAGCGCGCCGCGCACTTGTGCGGGCCCGTTAGTGCAGCACGCACGTGTGCGGGGCACAAAAACGCACTATTAGTGTGCGCTAAGGTACCTTAGCGCACGCTCAAGTGCGCCCCGCACAATTGCGCGGTTTAGTAAACATACCCCTAAATGTCCCAACTGCACTTGTTTCTTTTGTTTCCTACTAGGATATTTCATAGTGCTAACACTGTTAATATTGCTGATATTGTTTAGTTTAGATTACTGTGATGTTTTGTTTCTATTATTATTTTTTTTAGTTTTGTTTTATTGTAACTTATTATGTATATTAGTTTGTAATCCACCCGAGTATTATAGTGTGAAATATAAAACTTTTTAAATAAATAAATATCTTATCTCTGTTTTAGGAATGTTCTACCATGCTACCTGTTAAGGTGTTTGTAATCTGCTGACATTGCATCATATCTCTATTATACGAATGCTCTACTACGCTGTTTTAAGGTAGACTTTACTGACATTGTATTATATTATTGCCACGTCTAGGATTTAATTTCCTATCTCATTTTTCTAATCATGTATTATGCTGACATGGAGTCATTGTGCTATTTGTACCTTTTGTACACTGCCTATGGTGAATCTCTTCATAAAGATGGTTAATAAACCCTAATAAATAAATTAATGCAGCCACTATAGGCTTCCACAGAAGTTCAGAGAGACAAATAGCATAAAGATTTAGCAACTAAAAATCTTTAGCACAAAGAAATCATTATTAGTCCAAATCCAGTACAACTTATCAATAACAGTGCATCCGCTTACTCCACTCAGAGGTTAGGATAAATGATGAGACTTCTAAAGCACAGGCTGCTTCTTTCTAGGTTGTCCTCATAATTCCTTCTAGGAGCTCTGCAGAAAGAAGAAAGGGAAGTCATAGACTTAGAACACTGGTTCTCAACCCAGTCCTAGGGACATACCCAGCCAGCCTGGCTTTCATGATATCCATGGGGTATATTCATGAGATAAATTTGCATATTCATTGTGAATATCCTGAAAACCTAACAGGCCGTGTGTGTGTTCTGAGGACTGAATTGCGAACCTCTGAGATAGCGAACAAGCCAGTGTCATTCTGTTAGATCTCTCCCCATGTGTGTTAAAGCTGCTGAAAAGCAAATCATGCTGGCAACTAAAGTTACTGGGAGTTAAACTGCTTTAAGTGGCACTGGCTGCAAGCAGAACTGCAGTCTGCCCAAAATGTTAGCTACTTGCCCACCAGCTTCATGGGCACTGTTGATTGGGAATTTCCATTCTTTACCTCTGGGAGTGAACAACATGAAGTGGGTGTCACCATAACTATTGACTCAGAACTGCTACTGTCAGAGAAAGGATACAGGGCTCAAGGGACCATTGGTCTGTCTGATCCAGCTTGTTTGGCACGTCTTATGTTCTTATGATTATTATGGCTCCTACCGTTTTATTGTAGTGATTATGTTCTCTGCCTTTAGCGTTTTGAAAAGGGGATTTATAAAACAGGATATTGATATTTTGTTGATTATGTGATTGGATGTGATGTTTCTATCATCTATTCTTTCATTTTACAGAATATTCTTCTTGTGTATTTATAAACTGCACTAAACATAAAAAGAAAAGACTTCAAAAAGGTAATTTATCTGTTTTGTTAATGTATATTAATAAACCTTTTATTTGGTATACAGCATTGAAAGATATATGCTAAATTATTGTAATCTGCTATAATATCAGATGGGATTTTAGAAAGTTTTGCAGGATACTGTGATCTGTGTCGAGATGCTTCTCTTTATAGCAGGCTTGTGTCTCATCAAATTTAAATCAAGTTACAGGATATTGCTTCTTGAGACATCTTTAAATATAATTTAATTGTTTCCATAAATATGTATGTGGTTTAGTATTGATAAGTGCTTGAAATAATTGAGTTTAAAATATTTAAAGTGTCGTCCACAATGTGCATGACAGCTCTTGCAAACCCTTTAGAAACCATTGCCAGCTGCTCTAAGGCATTATTTGTCTCTAAGAAGGTAATTTTATAGTCATGCTTTGGCATGAAGGTGTTTACTTTGCCAGTGGGTGTAGTCTTGGGCACGGTCTGAGCAGAGTGCAGGCAGAGATACAAGGGGTTGAGTGTGAGTGAAACAGCCTGCTGCTTAACATGGCGGCAAGCCCATCTGCCCCCTCCCCCTGCCAGGGACTGGGATCTCGCTGGGGTTGCAGCAGGAAAGTCTCTCGCTACTGGGGCAAACTATCACGACATGTGTCACCAGCCCCATGCACCCGGGTGAGATCTCAGCCCCTGATATGGACAGGCAGAGCAGAGCGATCCTCCTTTTCAGGTAGTTTGCTTCTTCCTGCTTCTTCAGAGCTGAGCTCGGCTTCCTTCTTCTGATTAAATATTCGGCAGAGTATCTGAGCAATGGGTTTCCATTCTGCAGGGCCCGCTTGATCTGCTCTGCTCTACGTCTCCGATCGCCGACGCAGGCTTGCCTGTGTTGGGCTGTCTGCTCCGCCTGTCAGCTTTGCTTGATAATTTCTTCTGCCCACTGTAATCACCGGCATGGCCTGACCCGACTGTTGTGCTGCTCTGCTCTAGATTGCCAGCACAGGCTTTTCAGCACTGGGCTGCTGCCACTCCAGATTGCTGCTGTGGATTGCCTGGTCCCTGCTCCTTTTTTTTTTTTTGATAAATCTGTTTATTGATAGTAAAGAATACAATAACCTACAAACAACCAAACAATATCCAAACAATAGCCAAGCATGTACATCAACTGGTTCCATATTACCTCCCGGGTAGGGCTGTGTCTTGTCCACCACCCAGGGAGTATATCAACAGCAAACAAATACAGCAAGGCATCACATCCAGTACACCCAAGCTTCCCCCCCTCACCCCCCCCCAGCCCAGGTCACCAGTGCATTCCTAATGAACTAAGGAGCCCCCCCCTATTCCTCCCCCGACACTAGGCTACCTTGAGTATCTCGCTGCGGATTTTGGGCTCTAATGATTGTATATAAGGCATCCAAATTAACAAAAAGGTGGCCCATCTCCGGGGGTGCCGCTGCGCACTCCGCCGTTCCATGAGCATAAACTGATGCAGGGTGTTACGCCATTCCCAAAACGTAGGGCCAGTAGGTTCCCTCCACCGGTGAAGTATGGGACCCTTACCCACCAGACAGGCCTTTCGCACCAATAAACCTTCCCATCTGCCCTTAGGGTGGAGTGGTCCCATCTGGTCCAAAAGTACCGACAGCCCAGACCAGCTAATCCGCTGTTGTAGTAAACCACCCAGGTATTCGCCTATCCGTGACCAATACCGGCGAATGACGGGGCACCCCCACCACATATGGCCCAAGTCCGCCAGGCCACAAGGACACTTGGGGCATCCCCCATGTGTTGTAAGACAACTTCG
The DNA here is from genome assembly GCA_033557465.1 of Ichthyophis bannanicus. Classification (NCBI taxonomy): domain Eukaryota; kingdom Metazoa; phylum Chordata; class Amphibia; order Gymnophiona; family Ichthyophiidae; genus Ichthyophis; species Ichthyophis bannanicus. The sequence continues at coordinate 443,754,871 of CM066035.1, read as the reverse complement.
CAATGCTCTGCGCGGCGAGAAATGGGCTCGAAGAATGCCTTTGAACTGGATTTCGCGCCACCGGGCCCCCTCCACTAAGCTCGCAATCCTACCCAATGCGCCCCGAATCGAGCCAACAGGTATCTCCCTGCCTAAGTCTCTCGCCCATGCATGTTCTACCGCCGCATAATCCGGGGGCGGGTCGAATAGATCAAATTTCCTCTTAAACAGAGCAATCGTCTGGGGCGTTTCCGACCCCAGGGCCAAAAATTCCAGAATCCTCGCAGAACGCTCCGCTTGCAGTTCTTGCCCGGGTAATGTTCCAATATAATGAAACAATTGCATGTAGGCAAACACGGAGTTCCCAGGATTCAAACCATATTCCCCACAGATAACGTCGAGGGCCTTACATCGCCCCTCGGTGTTCACCACATGACCTAACCGCTTAATCCCCGTCTGCTCCCAGCGCTGAAAGAACACCGAGTCAGACCCCGGAGTAAAGCAGGGATTCCCCCGCAGGGGTAGCCAACTGGAGACCTCCGGGTTACACCCCCAATATCTGTTCAACTGTTGCCATGTACGTCTAGTGGCCTGCAACAAGACACTTCTAGTCAGGCGTGCCGGCAAGACCCTCCGCTCAAGATGCAACACCGCATCAAGAGTTTGCGGCGCCACAAAGGCCTCCTCTAAGGCCCGGGGAGTATAGACCTCAGTGTCTCCCATCCAATCGGCTAGGTGTCGGGCCTGACAAGCCAAGGCATATTTCCAAATGTCTGGCACTCCCACCCCTCCGGATTGCCATCCCCCTTTCATCCGGGCTAACGGAATACGTGCTCGAGCACCTTTCCAAAGAAACCTCCCAATTGCCTTTTCAATACGCCGCAAATCCCGTTTCAACAGCCAGACCGGGAGGGTCTGTAGCCAATAAAGCATCCTGGGGAGAACCACCATCCCCAAAGCCGCTACTCGCCCCAAAAGGGACAGTGGGAGGGGTGCCCACGCCTGCATCTGCGCTCCGATTTTAGAAAAGATACGCTCAAAATTCGCTTTGTAAATCTGGGATGGCGTTCGAGTCAGCAATATACCAAGATAAACGAAGGAATCCGTAGCCCAACGAAGTGGAAAGTGCCCATGCCAGCTATCTTTCAAGGTCCCGCCCACATCTAATGCCTCCGATTTAGCCAGGTTAAGTCTGAAGCCTGCAAATCTACCATAGAGGGAGAACTCCTCCAATAGCCGGGGCAACGTTTGTTGCGGCTTCGTAAGATGCACCAGTAGGTCGTCGGCAAAAGCCGCCACCTTGAACCCATATGAGCCAATGCACACCCCCGAGATATCCGGAGCCTCCTCTATGCTCCGTATCAGTGGGTCCAGGGACAACACAAAGAGCAGGGGGGAGAGAGGGCAGCCCTGACGCGTGCCCCTCTCCAGGTTAAATTTCTCTGCGACCTCCCCGTTACATAATATTCCCGCTGTTGGATCCGCATATAGTAATTTCACCATCTTACAAAAGGAATCGCCGAACCCGTAATACGGCAGGAGGCCTTGCAAATAATCCCACTGCACCTGGTCAAACGCCTTTTCCGCGTCAAAGCTGACTAACAACGATGGCCACTCGCGCTCGTGCACCCATTCCAGCGATAACAAGATTTTGCGCAGGTTGCGCACGGCATATCTCCCCCTAACAAAGCCAACCTGGGAATCATGTACTAAATCCCCCAAGAGCGATGCCAACCTGTCCGCCAGAACTTTAGCCATCACTTTGAGGTCGAAATTCAACAAAGAAATCGGCCTATAGGACGACGCCTGAGTGGGGTCTTTTCCTGGTTTGGGTATTAAAGTAATATAGGCATGGTTAGGGCCCCATTTAAAGCTGCCCTGTGCCACCCGCAGGTGATACATTGCCACTAGGGTGGGGGGCACGAGGTCCCCCAAGATTTTGTAAAACTCTGCCCCAAATCCATCCGGGCCCGGCGCCTTACAGCAGGCGGCCGTCTGTATAACCCTACTCACTTCCTCCACAGTGATCGGGGCGTCCAAATAAGCCCGTTGGTCCACCCCCACCTGAGGCAGATCAAGTTTACTCAGGTAGTTCTGCATGGCAGCCGGAGACCCGTCCCGCCGTGCGTATAGCTGTTGAAAAAACGCGTGGAACGTATGAGCTATGGCCCTCTTTCCCCGTTGCAGCCTTCCCTGCTCATCCCGGAGTGCCGGGATCAGCCTAGACGCCCGACTGCCGCGGAGGCAGCGCGCCAGTAGTTTCCCCGGCTTGTCTCCAAATCGGTGTAGCTGATAGCGGTAGTATTCGTAGGACTTCTTCGCCCTCTGATGCAACAATTCGTTGAGTGAGGTTTGCAATTCCCAAAGCCTGCGCTGATGTGTTCTACGGGGATCCCCCGCACATCGCCGTCGGGCACGGACTACCTGTTTCTCTAGCTGCACTATTTGCGCTGCAAGCAATTTACGCTTCCGCGCGACATATTCAATAGTATTACCACGCAACACAACCTTGGCTGTCTCCCATAGCAATTCTGGTTCCGATTCATGTTGCTTATTGTACGTCATGAAATCCTGCCAACACTTCCCGAGGTGGGCGTGGAAATTAATATCATAATACAGGTCCATAGGGAACCGCCAGACACGCGTAGAGGTGGACAGATCTCCCCACCGGAGTTCCACCCAGACTGGGGCATGATCCGATATTACCGAGGGGGCTATTTGCGCATCCATTACCCTTTCAAAGAGCCTCTCCGAGACCAAAACATAGTCAATGCGCGCATATGAGCCGTGCGCCCGCGACTGGTGCGTAAAATCCTTTTCGAGGGGGTGAAGTATACGCCAGGGGTCTATCGTCCCCAGACGACGACACAACTCTCGCAGCGTTTTAGTCGTCGGACCACGCGCTCGCTCACTCCCCCCTCCACACGTATCCAGGTCTATGTCCAACACCCCATTCAGGTCCCCAGCCAGAATTAATGGCGCGTCTGGCAACTGTACCACTCGAGAGGCCAGGCGGGCGTTAAAAACGGCCGATCCAATATGTTGGGTCCGTACACATTACCCAGCACAATAGGCCTGCCCTCTAAGTAGCCATACAGCAGGATAAATCTACCCTCTGGGTCCAAGCACTGCTGTTCCATCTCAAAGCGGACCCGGGCGCTGATCAGAATGACCACTCCACCCTTTTTCCCCTTAGCCGGGGCGCCCCAACTCTGCCCCACCCACATTTTCTGTAGTTTAGCATGCTCGTCGGCCGTCTGGTGGGTTTCTTGTAACATGGCAACATCGCAGTTCAGTTTGGCTAAATTCTGCAACACTTTATATCGCTTGATGGGATTCCCTATACCACACACATTCCAAGATACGACTTTCAGGGTGGGTCGTATTCAAACAGGTTATATTTTGCCAGTATGTGATAGTAATGAGGTAGGACCCCCCCAGCCTGAGGTCTCCCCCCTGGTAAGGCAGTGCTCCTTCCGACTATTGCTCTGAACAATCGAGGTGCACTCGGTGACCCTGGATCCCCACCCCCCCGATCACCCAACTCCCCCCCTCCCTCTCTTGTCCCACCCCTTCCATCCCGCCTCTCCCCTCCCATCCCACGTGTCCCTACCCCCCCCCCCTTAACTACACCAATACCCCCCTAGGTCCTTCTCCCCCTCCTCCCTAGGGAGCCTACAAGGTCCCACTAGGTGCCCTCCACCGCCCCCCCCCACCCCACCCCATTACTACCCATGCGTCTGTCTCCAACCCCCCTCGCCTAGAGGCTAACCTCACCGCAAGTCTACTATGATCCACTCCTCCCGTTCACTAGCAGCCATCCAACCCCCCAAATCGCAGCAACAGCACAAACATCAAGATAAAAGGAAAAGGTAATAAAAGTACAAAAGGAAAAAAAAAGGGGGAGGGGAAAAGCGAATTTGAAAGAAGAAAGGGAGAGAGAAAAACGAAGGGAAGAGAGAAAAAAAGGAGAGAAGCAGGGGGAGCAACCCGCAGCGGGCTGCCCCCGCTGCCTGCATCGCAGGTAATTATCCTGCCCGTAGGCCCACCGAGGCCGTAACGAGAGCCCATTAAACCTCCCACCCGGCGAGCGGCTAGCCGAGCTCCCCAGAGACAGAGCAAAACAGTATCACTGCGGGTAGCTGTTACAGTAACAAAATAATAAATGGGAAGGGAGCAGAGCCCCCCCTGTAGTGGAGAGCCCACCAACCCCCCCATCCAGGGAGCGGCTGGCCAAGCTCCCCAAGGAAACGAATACAAAAAGAAACAGTAACACAGCATGGCTATAAATGTAACAGAAGGAGCAACAATCTAGCAAATTAGGGATATGCCAGTCTCAATCAGGCTGTCCTTCTCCGGCCACACTCCACACTCTCAGAAGGCTGGCAGTTCGCTTCAAGTATCCAAATGGGGTACGCTACCAACCCAGAGTGTACAGAAATACAGGCGGCATCTCCCAGTCTTCAAATCGTTGAGGGAGATAGGCGGTCCGTCCGTTCCCGCGCAGCTATCTGCTCCACATACGTTTTTGCGGCCGCAGCAGACTCAAAGGCACGATGGACTCCCTCGTGTGTCACATGCAGGCGGGCAGGATACTGAACTGTGAAGCGGATCTTGGCCTTTATGAGTTGCTCGCAGAGCGGTGCATATTCCCTTCGTCGCTGGCTAAGAGCAACAGAGTAATCCTGCGCGATCCGCAACTTAGCATTGTTGTGTACAATCTCTCCCATCTGTCGGGCCGCCCGCAGTAGCCGCTCTTTCTCCGGGAAGCGCAGGAACTTCACCAGCACTATCCGGGGTCGTCCATCTCGGGCCTGAACTCGGCCCACCCGGTGAGCCCGCTCAATCTGCATCAGCTCTGCCTGGCCCGAGTCCTTCAGCAGCAGCGCCATCAGGGATTCCAGGTAAATGTGAAGATCTTTGTCATTCACCGACTCCGGAACCCCCATTATCCGAAGGTTCTTTCTTCTGGAGCGATTTTCGATATCATCAAGTTTTGCGTTCTGCGACTCAACTTGGGACTTCAGATCGGCCATCTCTCGGGACAGCGTCTCCACCCTATCCTCTGTCTGGCCCAGTCGGTCTTCGGCCTCTCGCAACCGACTCCCCAAGGCGTCAATAGAACTCTGTAGCCCATCCATTTTATCATGGAGGGCTGAGAATTGGGGAGACAGGACTGCCGCTACGGCTGCTGACACCTCCTCGAGGTGCGCCGTGGTTTTCGGAGAGCTTGGCGCCCCAGCCGGCTCCGCCATCTTGCCGGTCCCTGCCATGCGTTCCCTGTCTCTGCGGGTGGCTTTTACCGCAGTCGCCATGCCCCTCACTTCCACTCGGAGGTCGGCTACCAAGGCAGTGAAAGCTCCGGTACAATCCTCGCTAGGGCAGGACTCGGACACGCTAATTTTTTCGGTTTAAATCGCCGGTTTGGGCTGGGGGGTTGCGGAGCGCACCCAGGATGCGACCACTACTCTGCCCGCATCACGTGACCTCCTGGTCCCTGCTCCTTTAGCGGTCATCCTGCCTGCCTGAAGATTTGTTTGCTTCCGGCTCCCGGCTTGCTGAGAAACTTGGCTGCTGTCTTCCTCCCCCTCCTCCGATTGTCGGCCTGACGGTCTGTTGCTGCCTCCCTTGGGACTGCTCCCTTCTTCATCGAGGGAGGGATGGTCATGTCTGGAGATAGAGGGAGGCTAACCCATGAAGAGCAGCGCAGGGGCAGGAAAGGAACCCTCTGGCCCGCTTGTGGGTGGCATGCTTTCCAGCATGTGGAGGAGCCTATAAGAGAGGAGGGGAAGTGGACTGAGCAGTTGCAGCTGTCAGCAGGCAATCATCATGCCCAAAAGACGCCTGCAGCGTGGAGACCTTCTTGACCAGCCAGACGATCACCCTGACATGGTCGAACAACATGTCTCTCAACCCCATGAGGACCTGGACACTGCAGGTAGAGTAACTAGCAACCCCCAAAGGATTCCGGCACCCCCGACACCCTGGTGCCTCAGAAGGGAATGGCTGCAGCACGAAGGATAGCCCAGGCTGTGCACCACCTGCTGGTAACTCCTGGACAGTGCTCCAAGGACACTGGACCAGATGCGACAAATGCTCCTACCCCAGTTCGCCCAACCGTGGACTCTGGTGAGGACCCTTTGGCGACTCTTCCTCCTGCACATGATACCAGCAGATCAGAACTTCAGCATGACACAGTGCAATGGTCACCTGACCCACCTGTGCCGACCACCTCTCGGAGGCGTCTTCAGTTCCACAGCTTTCAAAGGTGAACTGTGGCCTCCACAGCACAGCCTCACACCACGCATCTCAGTGCATCAGGAGGATGCAGTCAAAGACTGTCCAGCAACAGAAGCAGTGACCCCGTTTTTCACCAAGCCCCCATACCAGTTTCTGTTGCAGCCATGGATCCCTGGCTAGACATCTACTCAAAAAGAACTGATGCAAGTTACCTCAGGGAGGGCTTCCACTTTGGTTTCATAATTCTGTTCCAGGGGCACATCCAGGGTCCCATCACTCATCCTACTCAACCACCATGACACCTTTGGTGCATCGTGCAGGAGAAGATTTTGACTCTGAGGTGAATCTTCAGCGCATGGCCGGCTCCTTCAGCAGCCTGCCATTTCCTGACTTTCACATCTCCTCTTTGACAGTGGTCCCTAAAAGAACCCTGGGAAATACAGGCTAATATACAAAACCTCTCCTTTCCTCTGGGGGACTCTGTGAATGATTACATAGTGGGCAAGGCCTGTGCAGTGCAGTACACCTCTTTCAATCAGACCCTGGACATTGTTAGGGCCTCTGGAAGGGGCTTGTACCTGGCAAAGGCTGACAGAGTCAGCCTTTAGGCTCCTTCCTATCCACCCCACCTTTTTCCCCCTACTTTGATTCCTCTTCAAGGACATGTACTACTTCGACAGATTCGTGCCGATGGGTTGCTAGGTGTCCTACTTGGCCTTTGAGGCATTTAGCACCTTCCTTCTCTGGGTGGCGCAGCAGCAGACTGGGCTGCAATCCGTCTTCCACTACCTCAATGACTTCCTGTTTGTCGGTACAGAATATTCCCCACATGTGCGATGCTGTTGGATACCTTCCAGGATATGGCCAAGGAATTCGGCATCCCACTGGCACAGGACAAGATGGTTGGACCTGTCCAGACATTGTCATTCTAGGGCATTGAGAATGACACAAGGCAAGGCATCACCCGACTACCCCGTGACAAGTTGGAAGACCTCAAAGGGAAACTCACTGCCATGCGAGGTCAATAGAAGATCACCCTCCGGATGGCTCATTCCCTCACTGAATTTTGAATGCAGGGTTATCCCGATTGGTTGCCCATTCCCAAGATGCCTCGTGCATGTGACAGCCTGCCTGCGCAAGAATCACCACCGTCTTCGCCTCTCATGGGGCCTGAAACAAGACCTGGACATCTGGATATATTTCCTTGATACGTTCAACGGTGTGAACATGTGGCAGCAGGGCATGCACAACAATGCTGAATTGGACCTCTTCACTGATGTGGCAGGGGCCTCTGGCTTTGGCATTTTTTTCAAGGGATTCTGGATTGCTGCCTCTGGCCAGATTGCCAGGTAACTAGTGACCTCAACAGAAATATCACATTCCTTGAGTTCTTTCCTCTTTATATGGCCATGTGTGTCTGGGGCTATCAGACACACATGGCACACTGTGGAGTGGAGGAGTGGCCTAGTGGTTGGGGCAAGGTACTTTGGGCCGGAAGGTCAGGGGTTCAAATCCCACTAGAGGACAGCAACCTTGGGCCAGAAGGACTGGGGTTTCTAGTCCCACTGGTGCTCCTTGTGGTCTTGGGCAAGCCACTTAACCCTCCATAGCCCATGTTCCCTGTAAAATAGTTCTCTGTGTGCTGTGCTTTCCTGTCTAATCAATGTGTTTATACCTCAAAAATTTCCTGTCATGATTTGACAATTTCCAATCTGTAATCAAACCGCTGCTGATCGCTGGAAGTAGTGGTATACAAATGTATACTAAATAAATAAAATAAATAAATCATTTGTGTGATCACAGAATCCTTTTCTGTTGCAACAGCCAAGCAGTTGTTGCTGTCGTGAACAGTGAATCAGCCAAGTGTTATGGCTAAGCTCCTGCGGAAATTTGTTCTGAAGTGCTTATAGCTGCATATTATGGCGCATGCATGTTATGCACCTGGATATTTTAATAACGTTGCTGATTCCCTCTCCCATTTGCAGTGAGATGCATTTTGGTGACTAGCCCCAGCAGCGGATGAACACCCCACACCATTGCCGGACTGGATATGGGACATGGCATCTACATGGATTGGCAGCTCATCCAACAGGCAGTGGCCCCCTGCATCCGAGTCTACACAGCTGTCTCAGCCTACTTGGCATTGCATGGATGGAATCTGGGACTACTGAACCCTGGGCTGTTAGCAGCATACATCTCACACGCCAGCACTCTAGGCCTGTCTCAACATGCCATTCAGTCACAACTGTCGGGGTTTTCCTTCTTTATTAAATTGGCAGGCTGGGGAAATCCTTATGACAACGTTTTGCTTAAAACACTGATGAAAGAATGGGCACGGAGCCTCTCCCAGCAGCCTGATATGTGACACCTTGTTACATGAGATACTGGACAGGCTATGAGCAGCGCTGTCAACTGACTATGATACCTGCCTGTTCCAGACAGCAATCACTCTGGCCTTCTTCGGTGCTTTCTGAATTAGTGAGCAGGTGGCTGCCTCCAAAAAACTGGGACCCGCCTCTGGTCTTCAGCTTTCGGAGGTCCTGGTGTCCGAGGATATGCTGCACATCCAGATTGTGGGGGCCAAGAACAATCCCAGGAGAAAAGGGCATACCATCTCCCTCAAGGCGGTACTCAGGCTTCACACATGTCCTGTGGCCAACATGCTCCAGTACCTCTCAGCCTTGCCCTCCTCGACCTTGCAGTTCCTGATATACGTCAATGGCACGCCGCTATCCAAATTCCAGTTCGTAGCACTGTTCAAGAAATCATTAGTGGCATTAAGACTATGACCCAGCCTATTCAGAAAGCACTCTTTCCGAATTGGGGCTGCAATGGCAGCGGCAGAGAGGGGCGGTCCCATGCTTACTCATCATATATCCGCCTGGACCCAAATGGCACTGCCAATTGACTGTTTTTGCCTTCACTAACCTTGCCCCCTCCTCTTTTGCAGAACACGCAGTTTGAGCAGCTGAAAGGGATCCACGCGGCCTTTGGGGATCCACCTTGGACTTTTCGATTATGGGGTGCGCCACTTATGACTGGGTTTCCTGGGCATGGGGTGTGGCATCTGTAGCTCTTTCTACACCAGTGAATACAGACTTATGTGCCACCTGCTGCCCTGATAGTTCACCTTGTGAGGAACGACTTTGGAACAGTCTCCAGCAAGCACCTCATTGACCAGATCAGAACGGACCTCTCCTGGGTGGTGCACAACCTCCCCTGCACACTCTTCATCTGGTCCGACCTCATTCCTCACCTCAGGTGGGTGGGCACTCACCTCTGGGGTAGAGAGCTCAAGAAGATCAACAAGCAAATCAGGCTTGGCGTCCTGTGTGCTGGGGGTCGGCAGATCTGACATGAATGGACACACCCCCTATTGCCCAGATATTTTGATGGGGACCTGCTTCACCTATCTGACATTGGACCAGATTTGTTCCTTAATGACTTATATGAGACCTTGGAGGCCGTCCTTCGGGCCAGCACCCAAGAAGGCTCAGCCATTTCGGGTTCTGGGGAGAGGTTCCCTTAGTGGGAGGCACATGAAAGGCAAGCTTCCATCCACATACCCGTGGTAGTTACCCAAGCCAGGCCACAAGCGCATGCAGAGTAAGAGTAAGAGGGGTAGGGCACCCTAGCTGTCACCAAGGTGGGGGTGCCCCGGCAAGTCCCCATACACAGTGGCTGCCCGGTGCTGGTGGTCCTCTGAGGCAGCTCCGCAAAACCCCTTGTAGGGGGGTGGGCCCAGCTCAGTTTGGCAAGGCAGGTCCCCAGCCCCCGCAGTGGGCTGGCTTGACAGCAAAGGAGGAGGACATGTCACATACTGGCTCGGGAACCTCGCCCCGCTGTACATATGTTGCATGTCTATATATTTGTATCGATTATGTTGATCTAGCAATAAAGCTGCAGCCATGTTTTACCCATAGTCGTCGAGTAAGGTGATCATTGGGCCTAAGGGAAAGAGAACAAAGAGACTAGGTTCGGGGGAGGGACGGATGTGACTCCTGCTTGCCTATGTCATTTTCATGTACACGCATAAATTATAAAATAAATGGGCAGGTTTGTAAAGTACGTGCAATTCTTCACATTTTCTTGCATGCAGTTCTATGTGAATGTGTGTACATTCAAGGCATGTTACCTGCCACCTATGCCAGTATTTTATCAGGACAAGTAGGCATCTACCTTTCTTTGTGAAATAGCATCTACAGTACGTAGCTGCCTTTATAAGTGCCTGACCATGGTGCTCTGTTGTTACCCTTCACAGGTAGAGCTAGCATGGTTTGAACCTGCATGCCTAGTGCCCTCCCAAGTTAGCCTTACCTCCCCCCTCAAATCATCTGTGGCTATGGCATTGTCTTCAAAGACTGTCCCCTAAACCTCAGATTCTCCAAGCTTACCACCAATGCTGTGAATCCAAAAGGATGATCAAACCTCACTTGCTCCTGCTCTAGGAGTGTCATCAAACAAAATATCATCAGTTGACCCACAGTACTACTACTACTACTGAGCATTTGAATAGCGCTACAAGACATACGCAGTGCTGCACAGACACATATAAAAGATGGTCCCTGCTCATCAGAACTTACAATCTAGTCAAGACAGACAACACAGTAGCTGTAGACATGGGATACATCTAAGGGGAATGGTAAGGAAACACAAAGGAGACCAGGTGAGTCAAGATCTGAAAGCGGCAGCGAAGAGGTGAGTTTTCAGCCTAGATTTGAAAAGGGCCAGAGAAGGTGCCTGATATACAAACTCAGGTAGTTTGTTCCAGGCATAAGGAGAAGCAAGGTGAAAGGAGTGAAGGCTGGAGTTAGCAATAAAAGAGAAGGGCACAGAGAGAAGTGCCAGAAGAGCAGAGTTCCCGAGGAGGGGTGTAGGGAGAGATAAGAGGAAATGTAGCGAGGAGCAGCAGAGTGAATGCACTTATAAGTTAGAAGAAGTAGTTTGAATTGGATGTGAAAATGGATAGGGAGCCAATGAAGTGATTTGAGAAGAGAGGTAGTATGAGCATGATGAGGCTGGTGGAAGATTAACCGTGCAGCAGTGTTGAAAAGATTGAAGGGGAGAGAGATGATTCAGAGGGAGAACAGCAAGGAGTAGGTTACAATAGTCTAGATGGGAGATGACTAAAGAGTGGATAAGTGTCTTAGTAGTGTGTTCAGGAAAGAATGGGTGGATTTTGTTGATGTTATAGAGAAAGAAACAGCAGGTTTTAGCTATCAGTTGAGTGTGTGTGGAGAAGGAGAGAGAAGAATCAAAGATGACCAAGGTTGCAAACCGAGGAAACAGGGAGGAGTAGAGAGTTATCCACAGAGACTGAGAATTGAGGAAGGGCAGAGGAGGATTTAGGGGTTAGAATAAGAAACTTGGTTTTGGCCATGTTCAATTTCAAGTGGCGGTGAGACATCCAAGCAGCAATGTCAGAAGGGCAGGCAGAGATCTGGGCCTGGATTGCTGGAGAGATTTCAGATGTAGAGAGGTAGATCTGGGAGTCATCAGCATAAAGATGGTACTGAAAGTCATGGAAAGAGATGAGTGCACCAAAGGACTGGGTATATAGAGAGAAAAGGAGCAGACCCAAGACAGATCCTTAGGGTACACCAACTGAGAGTGGGATAGCAGTAGAGAAGGATCCACCAGAACAAACACTAAAGGAGTGATGGGAGAGATAAGAAGAGAACCAGGATAGCATAGAGCTCTTAAAACCAAGTGAAGACAAGGTATCGAGGAGAGGTTTGCGGTCAACAGTCTCAAAAGCAGCAGAAAGATCAAGAAGGATGAGGATCAAGTAAATGCCCTTGGATTATGCCAGGAACAAGTTGCTGGCAAGAGCCGTTTCGGTAGAATGTAGAGGATGAAAGCCAGATTGTAAAGGATCCAAGAGGGCTAGAGAGAAGAGAAAGGTCAAGGTAACAGCAGTGAACCACATGTTCAACTAGTTTAGAAACGAAGGGGAGGAGGGAAATGAGTCAGTAGTTAGAAGGTCTAGTGAGGGTTTCTTGAGGAGAGGTGTAATCACAGCATGCTTGAAGGCTGCAGGGACAGTTGCAGTGAAGAGTGATAAGTTGAGAATATGAGAGATGGAAGGGACAATAGTGGAGGAGATGGGGCTTAGGAGATGTGTGGGAATAGGATCAGAAGAGCGGGTAGTGAGTTTGGAGAAGGAAAGGTGTGTGGTTTCATCCTCAGAGATCATAGAAAAGGAAGAAAGGGCAGAATAGATGGGGGGGGGGGGGAGTTGGGAGTGAAGAGGGGAAGGAGGGGAAGTAGCTGACCTTATGGGGAATTGGAGTGTGATCTTGTGGATTTTATCATGGAAATAGCCAGGGTTTGGGAAGAAAGGGAAGGAGGGTTGGAGCTGGAGGCACCTTAAGGAGAGAGTTGAGAGTTGTAAAGAGACGGTGATGGTCAGAGGCAAGAGAGTTAGTCAGATGGACATAATAGTCTTATTTGGTGAGTGCTATGGCTGACTGGAAAGAGACAAGTATGACTTTGAAGTGTAGAAAGTCTGCAAGGGTGCGGGATTTGAGCCAAACGCGCTCAACTGAATAGGCACAGGAACGTAGATAGCGGGTAGTGGAAGACAGCCAGGGCTGGGGTATAGTACGCCTCACAGGATGTGGATGGGCAGAGCAAGAGCATTCAGAGCAGAGGAGAGTGAATCGTTATAGGAAGCTACTGCCTCATTAACAGACTCAGATGACATAGTGAAGGAAAGAGGTAATGAGACAGTGGAAAGACAGCCAAAGGGTCAATAGCATGAAGATTTCTAAAGAGGCTGGAGGAGACAGGGCGAGGTTGAGGCTGTGGGTGATGAAGAGTGAAGCTTAGCAGGTGATGGACCGATAAGGGAAGAACTGAGGTACAGAAATTTGAGGGTAAGTAATTGGAGAAGAATACAAGGTCAAGGTCGAGGCAGTGGCCATGCTGGTGAGTAGGGGCAGTAGAGCAAAGCTGGAAGTCAAATGAGGAGGTAGGGGAAAGTAGCTTTAAAACATAAGGGTCAGAGAGGTTAGCCACATAAATGTTAAAATCCCCGAGAATAAGGGAGGGGGAAGATGAATCCAGAAAAAAGGAAAGCCATGAGTCAAAGTCAGTGAGAAAGGTAGAGATGGACTTGTCAGGAGGTCGATAAATACCAGCTAACTGAAGAGGTAATGGAGTAAAAAAGCAGATGAAGTCCACTTCAAAGGAGGGAAAGGAGCGAGAATGAGGCAGCAGGAGGGCTTGAAATTGGCAGGAAGGAGAGAGTAGATGCCCAACACCACCACCACCACAGCCAGTGAGACGAGACATGGAGGAGAACTGATAGCCGCCATGACAGAGAGCAATGACTGATGCTGAGTCTTCTCGGAGGAGCCAGGTCTCAGTTAGAACAAGAAGATGGAGAGCATTAAGGATAAAGAGATCATCAGTAAAGGCAAATTTATTTGAGGTGGAATGTGTATTCCACAAGGCAGATGAGAAAGGGAGAGAGGAAGGGGAAAAGAGAGGGATATGAATAAAATTTGAGATGTTGCATGAAGATTTGTTTTGGGAATGTGACAAAAGTCTGGGGGGGGGGGGGGCCAGGGTTGGGGTTGATATCTCCGGAAGAGAGAAGGAGAAGGAGTAGAAGAGTGTGGGGCAGAGAGGAGACAGCATGGTGGAAACGAGGGTGAGGTTGTTTTAGAGAGAGAGGAAATGGCTGAATGATAGGGAGAAAGTGGTGAAGCTCAAGAGCTGATTATAGGGTAGAGGACAAGATGGTGGAGGAAGTGAAGATGGTAAAGGGGAGATAAGGGGGGGGGGGCTTGAAGGTGTTGGTAGGAGGGGAGACAATTAGGGAGTATGATGAATAGGAAGAGAAAGTGATGAGGAGCCATAGAAGAGAGAGATGGAGAGGAGAGCAGAGGCCAGAAGAAATAAGGGTAGGTGGGATTTTGTTCTTCATCATGGGGCAAAGGAGAACCAGGGTCAGCTGGTATGATTTTATAGCATGGTACAAAAATGGGTGGGAATTGACTGTACTCCTTTTGGATCTATAGGCATTGGGAATAAGCTGGGATGGTCTGAGAAATAAGAGGCCAATCTCCAGAGGGGAAAACATTAGGAATGACAGCTGGCTTTTTTGGATGGGATGGGGCTAAATGCTGGGAATGGGGTTTAAGCATGCTACTTTTTATATCTATGTGCCAAATGGTGGGGGAAGGATGCAGCCTGGGGAATTGCCCTTATGTAACCTGCCAGTCCTGTGGGTGAGGCTTTTATCTGCTTTGCAGAGATCACTTTAGAGAAAGGTGGGAATACAGGTAGGTGGTTTGAGGCAAGTAGCCCAAGACTCTTACTGCCTGATCACACACAGCTGACCTCTCCAACAAAATTGGTTCAGCCAGTGGTCTGTTTTTTTTTTCTACAAATCACCTTAATTAGATGAAATCCATAAAAAGTTATTTACAACAATCAAAAGTAATAAAGGAGAAAAAAAAGGAAAATTCAAAATAGTCCAACCACAAATCACAGCAGAAAACTTCTACTACTTCTGGGTCCAATGCAGAAACGTTCGTGCAGTTTGTGCATAGGTAGACCAACATCTGCGCTTGTTATGGTGGGGGGATATGGTGTGAGAAAGGTGGAAATGCTGGATGGGGAGAGAGTGCGAGGGGCAGATACTGGATGGGGCAATCTGGACAGTGGAGAAAGAGGGAGGGTGAGATGCTGTACACAGCAGGGAAGAGAGAAAGGAGAGAATTAGTGATAGACCAAGGAATAACAGGTTGGGGAAAGGAGAGATCGGGAATGGGAGGTTTGAGATTAAGGAAGAAAAGTAGTAGATTGAAGACAAGATGGTAAGGTGAGGGAGAGAAATATGAATCCATAGAGAGATAAAAAAAATACTTGGAAGAAAGCTGAAAAGTAAAAGATCAATGTTAGAGATGGGTGTGGGGAGAGAAGTAGCCGATAGACTTGAGACCCTGGAAAGAGTTATGAGAAGATGCAGGAAAGCAGAAACCAGAGACTGGAACCATTGTAATTAGAAAAATAAAATTGCCAGATAACTAAGGTAGAAAAATGCATTTTATTTTCAGTTTAATGATTGTAATATATTCGGGGGGGGGGGGGGAGATATTCAAAGGCATTTGAATGGTTTGCAGACCTGCAAACCATGTAAATGTCATTATTCAGTGTGGATATCTGTGGGTGCCGCCCCGATACTAAGCAGTTAGCATTGAGATGTGTCGTGGTAGCACCAGCGCATATCCAGCGGCACTAACCGCGTTCGAGGGCGGAGCGCAGGCAGCACCCATCACTAACCGGGCAGCGAAGATATTGAGAGGCTGCCCAGTTAGTGACAAGCGGGTAAAGTAAGGCAGGCAAATGCTGGGCTAGTTTTACCCATGGAAGCTAACCGGGCAGCTGCTCAATAGTGCGGCATCCCGGTTATTCAATGTTCGTGGCTGGATATGGATATATGGATATGGATATGGTTATTCAATGTTGGTGGCTGGATATGGCCCCGGCATTGAAAATCTGAGGTTAGAATTCAGCGGTTACATCTATGCACTTGAATATCTCCCCATTGGTTTTTGTAATTTGCATGTGCTTTCTTTATATACGTCTTTCTATTTCTTTGGTTGCGCTACGTGCAGAGTGTGGCTTCTTGGGATTTCACTTTAATTTTTATCAACATATTTCTATTTTTAGTCTGTGGTCCCTGATTTTGTACTTGATGACAGTCTGTCTATGTTTTAAGTGTGTGCCTGAAGCCAGGTATTCTGTTGGTATGGAGTTTCTCTGTAGGAATCTGGCTTGCTCAGTTTTCCCAGTGGGTGTGGGATGTTCTAGGTTCCACTGCAATATTTATACTGCGGTTCTGTTCTGGGCATGTTTCTTGTTGTGTGACTTTTGGAAGTTAGTGCTGTTATGGAATGGTAGTTTTGCCTTATGGGTTCTGTTCTTGGTATGTAGTCAACTGTAGAGTGTTGGAAGTTGGTATTCTAATCTGAAATTTAAAATATTTTGTTAGTTCAGATTCAGGGGAATCTCAAATTTTAAGGGAACATGCCAGTTTCATTTTGCTTAGTAGCCTGATAGCTTCACTGTTGTTGATTTCTGGGCTTTTCCACTCATACGGTGCAATCTAGCCTGAGCACTATGATCTTGAATTCCTGGTTATCAGGATTAGTTTTTCTTATTTTATATCTTCCCTCTTCACCAATAAACTAGTCATAGCACTTACCAAATAAATATAGTATGCAGATATTTATAATGGTTTGCTTTTTTTATGCATGTGAAAGTGGTTTTAAGCTAATTTTGATTTAAGATTATTACTATGTTTTATTGTAATGTCTGTTTTAATATATTGTGTATGTATGTTTGGAAGCCATTTAGAATTTTAGATAGGCAGCATATAAATGTTAAAATAAATTATATTTATGGAAATGAGGCCTAGTAGCTATGGGATAGATTCTGGGCAGCGTTTAGCGGGGTTAGATGTCTGGTTTGGACGTCCATCCTCGCTAAACGCTTGGGTGGCTCTTCTACCCAGAGAGCTCCCCACACGTACAGCAGAGATGTGCAGGGAGCTCTGTATGGGGGCAGGAGGGAATGGGCTGAGGGAGGCACTAGGGCAGGCCGGAGGCGTGACACCTACCCTGGGCATACAGGGCCGATTCCGGGGTCGGCTATTTAAACGGGGGACTTACCCACCTTGGAGGTGGAATAAGTTCCCCTAAACATTGGGGATGCCGGAGCCGGGACACAAAAAACAGGTAAGGGGGTACAGGGGGTGCCCCACAGCCTGACCCTGGCCGTGAAAGGCCCAATCGGGGATTGGGCTGTGGGGCGCAAAGAATCTGCTGTTGCCACCGGGAACGCGGCTCCTGAATAGAGCCATGGCACTGCAGCTCCATGCAGGAGCCAGGCTGAGCTAGCCGGAGATGTGGCTGGATATCCAGGATGCTTGAATTGGGGCACATCCCAGATGTCCAGTCATTATGCTGCGATTCTGCTCCCGCGGGGCTGTCTAGCCCTTGCAGGAAGAGATTCTGGTGCATCCCCGGGCCGTCCGGATGTCTAGATGTCCGGATGGCCCATGGACGCACAGGTTTGACTTGGCTTCTTTGTAAATATTTATGCAAATGAGGCCCCACAGTGAGTCTCCGCACATGGCCCCACATCACCCTTGGGCTGCTCTTTCCTAGTCTATCTAATGGTTAAGCTAGCTATGACGCTCTCATCTTACTCCTTTCTTTTTTTAGGCCTGGGATCTGGACCATACCAAGCTAGCAATGTGACCTGGTGCCCCCTCACTTACCAGCTTTCTGCAGGAACTCGCTTTTGTTGGGCAAACCTGCACCCTGTGTTGCCGCACTGCTCGCATAGCCCTTGATATCGCCCTGCCTGGGATACCTCCTCTTCTGGTTCAAGGTCTAGCCAGCCATGAGCAATGAGACATTTTTCAGATATATTAGTGAGAAGAGGAAGGGCAAAAGTGGTATTGTCAGACTCAAGGGTGCAGGGGGGAATATGTAGAAGCTGATAAGGATAAAGCGGAATTGCTTAACAAATATTTTTGTTCTGTGTTCACAGATGAAGAACCAGGAGCAGGACCTCAGAAAACACCCACAAATAAGAACAGAAGCGAGGGACATCTTGAACAATTTTCAGAAGACTGTTCGTGAGAAACTAGCTCAACTTAAAGTAGACAAAGCAATGGGACTGGATAGGATACACCCTAGAATACTGAGGGAACTTGGGGACGTTCTAGCAACTCCACTGACTGACCTTTTCAATGCCTCGTTGGAGTTGGGAGTGGTGCCAAAGGACTGGAGAGAGGCTCATGTGGTGCCTTTACACAAAAGCGGAAGTAAGGATGTGGTTGAAAACTACAGGCCGGTTAGTTTAACTTTGGTGGTGAGTAAATTATTGGAAATGCTGCTGAAAGAGAAAATAGTGAGGTTTCTGGAGTCCAGCGGATTACAGGATCCGAGGCAGCATGGATTCACCAGAGGCAGGTCTTGTCAGACAAATCTGATTGATTTCTTTGACTGGGTGACCAGGGAGTTGGACCGAGGGAGAGCTCTAGATGTGGTGTATTTAGATTTCAGTAAAGCCTTTGACACTGTTCCTCACAGGCGACTTATAAACAAACTGAGCACCCTAGGGATGGACCCTAAAGTTACTGCTTGGGTTAGAAATTGGTTGGGTGGGAGGCGACAAAGAGTACAAGTAAATGGAGCTCACTCTGAGGAGAAGGATGTTACCAGTGGTGTGCCCCAGGGATCTGTCCTTGGTCCGATTCTTTTTAACATCTTTGTTAGTGATATAGCAGAAGGGCTGTCGGGTAAGGTTTGCCTCTTTGCAGATGATACCAAAATCTGCAATAGAGTAGACACCCAGGAAGGTGTAGATAACATGAGGAAGGATCTAGCTAAGCTTGAAGAATGGTCTAGAATTTGGCAGCTGGGACTTAATGTTAAAAAATGTAAGGTCATGCATTTGGGCTGCAGCAATCCAAGGGAGCAATACAGTATAGGAGGTGAAGTACTTTTGTCCACTAAAGAAGAGCGGGACCTAGGCGTGGTTGTGTCTGATGATCTTAAAGTAGCTAAGCAGGTAGAAAAGGCGACGGCAAAAGCTAGAAGGATGCTTGGGTGCATACGGAGAGGAATGGCTAGCAGAAAAAAGGAGGTGATAATGCCTCTGTATAAGTCTTTGATGCGACCTCATTTGGAGTATGGTGTGCAATTCTGGAGACCGCACCTTCAAAAGGATGTGAACAGGATGGAGTCGGTGCAGAGGGTTGCTACTAAAATGATTAATGGGCTTCATTATAAAGCATATGAGGACAGACTTAAGGATCTTAATATATACACCTTAGAGGAAAGGCGGGATAGAGGTGATATGATTGAGATGTTTAAATACCTCCGTGGCATAAATGTTCAGGGAGAGAGCCTCTTTCAATTGAAAGCAAGTTCTGCTACGAGGGGACATGGGATGAGGGTGAAGGGAGATAGATTCAGGAGTGATATGCGGAAATATTTCTTTACAGAAAGAGTAGTGGATCCATGGAATAGTCTCCCAGTGGAGGTGGTAGAGATGAGGACAGTAACAATTCAAAAAAGCATGGGACCAACACAGAGGATCTCTAAAGGTAAAAAGGGGACTGTTGTAGTTGTTGATATGGAAGGACAGACTAGATAGACCATGTGGTCTTTTTCTGTCATCATGTTTCTATGTTTCTATGCCAACTTTCCTCTACTTCTCAGCAGCACCAAGCCCCCCTTTAAGCTCCAACAGCTCTCTTAAGCAAGCATTGACAAATCCCTTCTGAAATTTATCAGGCAATGCTTTTTATACGTCCCTCCAAAAGTACCTAGAGAGGACGTCCACTCTCTGTGATGGACACTTCAGCCCATCCTACGTTGCTCAGCACAGATTAGGAGCAGGGGTTCTAGAAATCTGCTCACTTTGAAGACAGAGGAACATTGTGGAGGCTCTGCTATACCTAGACCCCATGGGCATCAGGGGTTTGAGCTGGGGGGTAGAGTATGTTATAGGTCTTATAGCTTCTTTAAGCAGGCCAAGCTCAAGAGCATCACTAGGTACTTTAGCCTGTCTATGTTCCCATGGGGCAGTGAGCTACATCTCAAGAGCTGCAGCTAACCTTTCTGCAGCAGTGCAGCACATGAAAATATTTTGCTAGCTGTACTACTGGTTGGCATGGCAATGAAGTGCATAGTGTGCATAGTAAGGCTCTACATATGATTCTGCTTATTACCAGGGCCACAGTGCATCTGATTTAGGGGCTTTTATTATTATTATCAACACTGGCTCTAATCTATGTGTGTGTGTGTGTGTGTGTGTGTGTGTGTGTGTGTGTGTGTGTGTGTGTGAATGAAATTTCATTTGTTTTGATTTTCGTTCATTTACAAAACAAAATGAAATGGGAAATGTTGACATTTCCTATTTTGTTTCAAATGAAAGCACATCTCTAGAGCCCAAGGCAGAGGACTGAGGAGCAATCAGAAAGACAGGGACCTTAAGGTCATTGCTAGGCCAGCTGGTGGACTGGGCACCCTGGGGGCCGGGGCCTGCTGCATGGGGACCTTGGAAATATCTCAGATGATGTGGCCAGCCTACCAGAGTCCCCCTGAAATGTCATAGCCACCTATTCGTGGCAGAGTAAAGACTTAGGGGTATGTTTACAAAGCGATGATAGCAGCTACCATGCAGAATGTGTGCCGCGGCACCATTGAATAAAACGGAGCCAAGGCACACATTCCGCACGGTAGCCGCTATAACTGCTTCGTAAACATACCCCTTAGAAACAGTCCTGCTGCTACAGCAACAGCATGGAGCACTGTTGCCCTGCTACCTCCTTATAACAGAAACCTTCAGGGGGATGAGGCCCACAGGTTGCCAGAAAGGCAAGGTTTCCAGAAGCTCCCAGGTGGAACAGTGACCTGACAAAAAGGATCCAGAGACCCAGTAGCTGATTTATTTATTTATTTAATTTATTTATTTATAAATTTCTTCTATACCGCCCCTTCCAGAGATCAAGGGCGGTTTACATGGAACAGTTAACAATTTTGTATACTTCAGCTGATGCATTGGCCACATATGGACCTGGGAGAGTCATTGCTGTGCCTTCAGTCAGCAGGAGAATAAGCCACAGAACAAGTTGTTATATTTTTATTTATGGAAACACTGCTAGATAGAGGGTAGTTCCTGAGATCCAGTGGATCATAGGATCCAAGGCAGTATGGTTTTATTAGAGCAGCGATTTTCAACCTTTTTCATCTCACAGCACACTGACATGGTGCTAACATTGTCAAGGCACACCATCAGTTTTCTAAGGATATATTTTAACATTCAAAAAACGAGTATTAAGATTATATTAAGTGCATTATTGAACTTTAAACACAAACGGATCTCTCACCCAGTCCAAGGAAGATATATCAAGTAACAAATACTTTCCAATGTTTTTACTCAGCAGTGCCAAAAACTTTGTAGAATTGAATTGACAAGAATTTTGTCCATTCTGCAACTTTTTGTCATTTCAAACATTTCAACTTTGTTCTCTCTTTTTTTTTATTCTGGCTCCCCACAGTGTTAGTTTTTTCCTTAAAGGAGATAACTTTGTCAGTACAAGTAAGAATATTTTCATTCTTTCCCGGCATACTTTTGTTAAGAGTGCTCAAGGCTTGCAAAATGTCAGCTAGGAATGCAGCTTTATTGCACTAGGTTTCATCACTAAGTAGTTCAGCCAGCTCAGACTTCTCTGATGTAAAAAAAAAATTAGAAGCACTTCCCTCCGTTCTTATAACCTTGAAAGCACATGCCCTCGAGATAGCATCTCACTTCTGTGTGCACTAGCACAAGCTTATACAAAACAACACACCGGATCCGAACAACAGCTGACTGAAGAATGACATTGTTTCCGCCCTCTCTCAGACTCCCCCAATGGCCCTTCTAATAAAGCACCTTCTCCCAAACCTCTGCAGCACACCTGTGGACCATTCATGGAACAGCAGTACAGCAGTTGAGAATCGCTGTACTAGAGGTAGGATTTTTTCAGATGCATCTGATCAGTTTCTTTGGGAGATTAGACAGTTGTATCAGGGTAGAGTGCTAGATGTGACGTATTATATTTCAGCAAGGCCTTTGACATCGTTCAGCATAGGCTACTTATAAATAAACTGAGTGCTCTTGGTATGAGCCCTAAAATGATTGACTGGGTTAGAAACTGGGGATGAGTGGGAGTCAACAAAGGTAATAGTAAACAGAGATACGGGTGTTACTAGTGGTGTGCCACAGGGATCAGTCCCTGGTCTTTTTCTTTACAGTATTTTTATAAGTGATATTATGGAAGGGTTGTTGGTAAAATAGGTCTCTTTGTGGATGATACAAAAATCTGCAACAGGATAGACACTCCGGAAGGTGTGGATAACATGAGGAGGGATCTAGTGAAGCTTAAAAAATGTTTTAGAATATGGCAGCTAAGATTTTATACTAAAAAATGCAGAGTCATACATTTGGGCTGCAAAACTCAAAGAGAGCAGTACAGTAAAGGAGGTGAAATACTTCTGTGCATGAAAGAAGAGCTGGACCTGGGAGTGATTATATCCGATGATCTTAAGATGGCCAAATAGGAAGAAAAGGCGATGGCAAAAGCCAGGTGATAAGCAAACACAGGGGGTCCCAAGTGTTTTTTTTTTAAATGAAGTCCTCCGCAGGTAAAATTTCCACATATTTAGTGTTGGTATCTGGATTTAGTGCATCACTGACCACTATCTGGATAGCAGCAATTTTCAGCACTATCCAGCTAGGTAATCTGCATAGAGGGTCATTCTAAAAGGTTTAGTCGTGGTTAGGACATCTGCAGACATGCACGTGGATGTCGAAATCACGGACATGTCTCCATAACCATTCCACAAATGCCATTCACAGACGTCTTCAGTATGAGGATGTTCAACTAGGCATGGTGTTTCCTGGGAACGTCTATATAAGAAATTTGATACAAGTGCATATCGGGCACATCCACGTTTCTGGAATTGTGCCTGAACTTGCACAGGCCTGCCTTTCTTCTCAGACGTTCTGGCTTTGACATCCCAGATTGTATTTGGACCTCCCATTTGGAAGGTGCCTCATAGCGCTTAGGACAGCTGTTTTGCTGTCCTATGTTATGCCAATTGTTATCTGGATAGTGGCTCTGAAAATCACTGCTATCCAAATAAGCGTCAGCTTCTCTCCAACTCAACCCATGGAACTAACCGAACAGTGCCGAGACAAACAGAGCCACTATTCAGTGACACTATCTGAATAGTGCTTCTGAACATCCCCTCACTGGGACTTTATACGGTTCACAGGTCCTGCTAAATGGATATCCTTTCGAATATCAACCCCACACTGTCAGAATTAGGATCGCGAATCTTTAAATATGAGAGGAAGCTGATGTTCTTTTAGTAATGGGATTATGGTGTTCAAACGTCTGAACTGCTGTGCTCTGTATTAACTGAATTCACTTGATAAGGAGATTTTACTGCCTGGAAACTAAGCATTACAATAATCCAGACCGGGGCCGCCGCCACTACTAGACTAACTAGGCAGTCACCTAGAGCATTGGCATTTGAGGGGAGGGGGGCGTCCCAGTTCTGTCTCTCTCCAACAAGGAGGGAGGGGCAGAAGTGCAGGTCATAGAAAGCAGGAAGTGTGAAGCAGTGCCAGAGAGTTTGGGTAAGTGCTGTGTTGCGGTTTCAGTGCCATTGCTGTGTCTGCAGGCTCTGGAGAGGGGCAACAATGGGAACAAAGATGCAGCAGGGGGTGTCAGAATGGAGGGCTCACCTAAGGCACCTCTAATCATTGCACAGGCCCTGATGCCTAGTATTGATTGGGTAGATTGGATTAGTCTGAAGCAAAAATATTTCTTTGTTAAATTGAAGACCTGGGGACCTAAAGATAGTTAATACCATAAGAATGTAAGATTTGCGATATTGGGTCGTACCAAAGGTCTATAAAGCCCAGTATCTTGTTTCCAACAGTGGTAAATACAGGTCACATTTACCTGGCTGGATCCAGAAGGATACACAGATTCACCAAGTCCACATTAATAATGTTTATGGACTTTTCCTCCGGGAATTTGCCAAAACCTTTTAAGCCCCAGCTATACTAATATCTTTTACCACACCTTCCAACAATAAAATTCCAGAGCTTAATTATTTATTATTTAAGAGGTTTTTTTTATACCATTTTATCTTAGAAATCAAAGCGTTTTACATTAAGCACAACTTATGACATTTTAACAATATAACAAATTCGAGAGGGTAGAAGAATGGGATGAAAGAAGAAACAGGGTGAGAATAAAAAGTTAGAGGTTAAATCAAATTAAATCACATGTTCTCTACAGTAAAGTAGGATGAAAACAGATATGTCTTTAGAGCTCCTCGAAAAGATAGTAAGTCCTTTATGGCACGTAAGTTTGGGATTGAATTCCAAAGTTTTGGAGCATAAAGTGAGAAGGCTCGTCTTGATGTAGTAGTGTTAGATTTAATAAAAAGTCCTGGGGTGCTTAAAGTATTCTGTGATCATGAAGCAAGGAGCAAAGGTACGTGGGTGATAAACCATTGAGCACCTTAAAGGTGTGAGTAAGGCTTTAAATCTTGAGCGTTCACTGATGGGTAACCAATGCTTTAATAAAGGAGTGACGTGTTCATTCGCACATAAATTGGATAAAATGCGTGCTGCCATACTGAGAGCCAGTTGTAGGGGGTGAACTGCTACCTTTGGTAGGCCTTGGAATATGATATTGCAGAAATCCAAGTGTGGGAAAATAAGGGCTTGTAGAACTGTACAAAAATCTTGCATGTTTAAGAGAGGTTTTAGGTGCTGCATGGTCCTAATTTTGTAATAAATATTTTTGAATGTTAGGTGTTGATCTAATATTACACCCAAGTAGCGTATTCCTGGTTTTATCTTAAGCTCAGTTCCATTTAAAGTTATTGTGTTTGGTGGAATGAAACTTGTGTCTCTGGTGATAAATAAGGGGAGGAGTGGTCTAGTGGATAGGACAAGGTACTTCAGGCTGGAGGGCAGGGGTTCAAGTCCCACCTGGGGACAGCAATCTCAGGCCAGAGGATCTGGGATTTCTAGTCCTATAGGCACTCCTTGTGGTCTTGGGCAAGCCACTTAACCCTCCATTGCCCATGTTCCCTGTAAGTATTAACGTATGTGTGTCATATCCCCTCGTGTTAAATGTATCCCCCAATTGACCACTTTGACCCAGTGAAAAGCAGAATATAAATACAGCTAAATAAAATAAATAAGGCCTCTGTTTCATTGAGATTTATGGACATATTGCAAGAGGCTAGCCAGGAGTTAATATTAGTGAAGCAGTTAGCGATGTTTGTAAAATCAGGACTTAGTAAGTTGACTGGCATATAAATCATATCATCTGCATAAATATGACAGTGAATATTGAATGACTGTATAATTGAACAAATTGGTTGAATGAAATGTTAAATATCAATGCTGAGAGAGTTGATCCTTGATGAATCCCTTGAATTTGGATGTATGGTCTTGATTTTGATGTGCCTAATTTTACTTGGATTTGTGGATTTGATAAATACGAGTGGAACCATTGTAATGGAGTTTTGACTAGTCCAATTTCTTGTAATCTTTTGATAATTAGTGGATGTGTTGAGTGAAAAAGCATATTCTCTGATTTGTCTTAATTTTACTGTTTGCTAACTTCATTGTGTGTCCCCTAATCTTTCTACAAGTACAAAGACTAAACAATCAATTTGCTTTTACCCATTCCACTACAGTCATTATTTTATAGACCTCTATCATATTTCTCCTCAGCTGTCTCGTCTTCACAGTAAAGAGCCCTAACCTCTTTAGCCTTTCTTCATTGGTTATTGTTCCATCCCCTTTAATCATCTTGGTTGCCCTTTTCTGTACCTTTTCTAATTTCATTATATCTTTTTTGAGATGCAGGGGCCAAAATTGCACACAATACTCAAGGCATGCCATTGAGCAATTCAAGGGCATTATGATATTCTCTGAGCAGAGGATTTCAATATATTATCCACGATGATGCTTGGATCCTTTTCCTAGGTGGTGATTCCTAATTTGGAACCTTGAAACATGTAGCTATAGTTTAAATTGTTCTTCCCTAGGTGCATAAATTTGTGCTTGTCCACTTTAAATTTCATCTGCCACATGGATGCTCGTTCTTCCAGTTTCTCAAGGTCCTCTTGCAATTTCTCATAATCCTCTTGTACTTAACAACTTTGAATAATTTTTAAAGCTAGGATGACACCCAGAGCTTGAATAGAATTCTTAATGGTGATTGGCCTACTCTGGATACAGGGTACGGTGGTCTTAAGGGACGAACAAAAGGGACTGTTACTGTTGGAAAGAAATCTGCACATCAAGTATTTTATCTGCTGAGAAATTCTCTAAATCTTGGAAAAAAGGGAATTCTTTGGGTTAAAGCTGATGAATTTAGTTTTGTTAAGTCAGTCAGGACTTAATATGACCAGAGAGATTTCATTTAAAGTCAGTCAGGTTTTAGTACCACCAGAGAGCTTTTATTTAAATATAGTTCAGAGTTACTGTTGCTGTTATACTTTTTACTTTCCATGTACAACAGAGTGAAAATTGTTCAACGTCAGCTACAGGATCACATCGACTCACATGCACCACTGGACTTTCATCAACATGGCTTCCGACCTAATCATAGTGTTGAAACACTACTCATACTTATTCGACAACTTGATCAGAGGAATGGACAATAAAACCTGTGAGAGAGTCAGTTGGTCCATTAGATGATAAAGGGGGTTAAAGGAGCACTAAGAGGCGACAAGGCGATAGCAGAGAGATTGAATGAATTCTTTGCTTCAGTCTTTACTGAGGAAGATGTAGGGATGTTACCCATGACTGAAGTGGTATTTAAAGGTGCGGAAGAACTGAAGGAAATATCGATACATCGGGAAGATGTATTACAACTATTAGATAAACTGAAGAGTAGCAAATCACCTGGGCCGGATGGTATACATCCAAGGGTGTTGAAAGAGCTGAAATACGAGATTGCAGACCTGCTATTAGTAATCTGTGAACTATCATTAAAATCATCTCTAATACCTGAAGATTGGAGGATCGCCAATGTAACACCAATTTTTAAAAAGGGTTCCAGGGGTGATCCGGGAAACTACAGACCAGTGAGCCTGATATCAGTACCGGGAAAAAAAATGGTAGAAACCATCATAAAGAATAAAATTACTCAGCATGTAGATAGTCATGACCTAATGGGAGACAGCCAACATGGCTTTAGACAAGGAAGATCTTGTCTTACTAATCTGTTATGTTTCTTTGAAGGAGTGAATAATCAGGTGGACAAAGGTGAGTCGGTTGATATTGTGTATCTGGACTTTCAGAAAGCCTTTGACAAGGTCCCTCATCAGAGACTTTTGGCAAAACTAAAGAGTCATGGGATAGGAGGCAGTGTACTATTGTGGATCAGGAACTGGTTAAAAGATAGAAAGCAAAGGGTAGGGCTAAATGGCCAATTTTCCCAATGGAGAAAGGTGAATAGTGGTGTACCCCAGGGATCTGTGCTGGGTCCACTGCTTTTTGACATATTCATAAATGACCTGGAAAGTGGAATAACGAGTGAGGTTATCAAATTTGCAGATGACACAAAACTATTTAAAGTTGTTAAAACCCAAGAGGATTGTGGAAAATTGCAAGAGGATCTTGATAAATTGGAAGACTGGGCATCAAAATGGCAGATGAAATTTAATGTGGACAAGTGCAAGGTTATGCACCTAGGGAAGAACAACCCAAACTATGACTACACGATGCAAGGTTCCACATTAGGAACCACCACCCAGGAAAAAGATTTAGGCGTCATTGTGGATACCATGTTAAAACCCTCGGCCCAGTGTGCAGCGGCGGCCAAGAGAGCAAATAGAATGCGAGGTATGATAAGGAAAGGAATGGAAAATAAAACAAAAGATATTATAATGCCTCTATATCGTTCCATGGTAAGACCGCACCTTGAATATTGTGTGCAATTCTGGTCGCCGTATCTTAAAAAGGATATAGCGATTTTAGAAAAGGTTCAGAGAAGAGCCCCCAAAATGGTAAAGGGGATGGAAGGATACTCCTATGAAGAAAGGCTAAAAAGGTTGGGGTTCTTTAACCTGGAAAAGAGACGGCTGAGGGGAGATATGATAGAAGTCTATAAATTAATGAACGGAGTGGAACGGGTAAACGTAGATCGATTGTTTACCTTATCAGAATATAGAAAGACTAGGGGACATGCAATGAAGCTACAGGGTAAACTATTTAAGACTAATAAAAGAAAATATTTTTTCACTCAACGTGTAATCAAACTCTGGAATTTGTTACCGGAGGATGTAGTAAAGGCTGTTAGTGTAGCTGTGTTTAAAAAAGGTTTGGACAAGTTCCTGGAGGAAAGGTCCATAAACCATTATTAAGAAGGGACCCAGGATATCAATGCTTGAACCAATACAAGCATTGTGGAACCTATGTCCCTTGGGGAAACTGCTAGGTACGTATGACCTAGATTGGCCACTGTTGGAAACAGAATACTGGGCTTGATGGACCTTGGTCTGACCCAGTATGGCATATCTTATGTTCTTATGTTCTTATGTTAACCTCACCTGTCATTGCTCTTGCTCCATCAATAGTGATGGAAACAAGTCTGTGCAATGGAAGTTTACACTTTGTCACAAAAGAATGGAAAGGACTGAATATTTCCTGACCGCTAGTTCTCCCTTTTAAAGAAATCATTCCAAGTAGTTCTTCTTTAACACTGAGGTCTTCAAAAACCATCCGGATAAAGACTACTAACTGGGCTGTGTCTCTTATGTCTGTAGATTCATCCAGTTGGAGTGAGAAAGCAACACAATTTGAAACATCCTCCAACAATTGTTCAGTTGTGTCTCCACACATCTTTTCTATTCGCCGCACGACGGTGTTTCTTGACAATTGTACATCTTGAATAGCAGCTGTGATCTCTTTTTTATTTTTAAATCCTTCAAAAAGATTGTCAGCTGCTTCAAGAAAACAATCTTTTACAAATTCCCCTTCAGTGATCAGGTTGCTGACCTTGAGGGATGCTATGGTTCCATTGACCGAATGTGGCCTTGTCTTCACCATCAACTGTTGCTGAGTAGCCAATTTCGATTTAAGTTCTTTGAGCTTCAGTTTACGAATTTCACTTTTGGGTGGAAAATCAGCAACAAACTTATTGCTATGCAGAGCCTTATAATGACATTCCAGATTACCTGTTTTGGGCAAGGATACTGGGGCGTTACAAATTAGACAACAACACTTGTCTTTCACCATGATGAAGTAGTCCATTTCCCATTCATCATGAAAGTGGTAGGTTTTGCTCTTCTTTGGAACACTTATCTTCATTATACTGGTGTGGCTGGATGTAAGAAGGCCAAATCTGCTAAGTTAGTATAAACACTGGCTGAATCTGGTCCAATACTGTCACTGTCCCAAAGTATTAAAGATCAACAGGAACTGAAGACCTCAGGATGATGTGCAATACAAGGACTGGAGATGCCAAAACCACACATGCAGTTCTAAAAGTAAATATAAGAATTCATCATACTGGCACCAATAATCAAATACCACCAAACAATCATCAAAAAAACTCAAACATCTGTCCAGCAAACCAGATAAAATCAAATACCGCCAAACAAGTTCAAATACCACCACACGCCATTTAATAAATTGTGCACACAGTGTAGAATCAACGCAAAGGCAAGGCGAAATAAAATTGCAGTGTAGAATCAATGCAAAGGCTAGGGAAAATAAAATTGCAGAGGCAAGCAAGTCACAGTGGTTTGAACCAATTCGAAGGCAAGGCCTAGGCAAGTTAGAACAGAATTGGAAAAGCCCGCCAAAATCACCAAATTCTTGACACTTTGTTATGTCTGCCCGAAAACGTTTAATGAAAGCGAACTATAAAGCAACCAACGACCAGCACATGACACAACTAATACGGTAAGTGTATTCAGGTAAAGCACGGGCGAATGGATATCGCCTGGTATATAATACACTTCTAAGGGGTGTTGGGGGGGGCAGGAATGGGTGATTCTGAGAGGCAGGAGACCAGGTATGATGCCGGGCCTGTGGCGTCTCGTCGCGGGGCGCGGGCGGCAGCCCCCTGGGGTACTCACAAACTATTGGCACGAAAACAACAAGTGCCCCCAATACACCCGCAGGAAGGGAAAAAAGACAGGCAAAGGATCAGCAGCGACAGCAAGACCTCGGCAGACGACCTGTCGGCACAAGCTCTCTCCTAGCGATTGGGCGAGCTGCTGGAGAGATGGTGCCAAGTGGGGCTGGCGATCTACCTCTGACCCCTCCACGGTCTACAGGTAGATCGTGCTCTACCTGTTGGACATGCCTGCTCTAACGGTTGTGGTTCCATTTTCTGACTTGCACCTTTCTCCAAGAGATGTTTGGCTATTTTCACAGACGACAAAGTGTAGGGCCTTCTCCAGGCTTTATTGAAACAAACTCTAAGAGATTTAAAATGAAGTTTGGAACATTTCTCTCTCTTTCAACACAGTAAATCCAGCTTCTTCAGCTGGCAAGTCCCCATTGTCCACTGTACAAGCTTTGCAGTCTCCACAAAATGAGCAAAATCTTCAGGAGGGCTACTCTGCAGAGTTGCCAAGTTATCCAGTTCCAGGAGTGAGATTTTTTGCCTGTTCTTGTTTTAAATTTGCCGTACAATACAGTATGGTATTTGTAGTCCTTGATTTTTACCCATTGAAATCAGTGCTGCGGGTCCCATAATGCATCAGAATGACATTGTCAGAAAACCAGGACTGGCTTAAAATCTCACTCCTGGATCTAGCTAACTTGGCAACTCTGACTCTGAGGCCTGCTTTTCTAGGCCTATGATGAAGAAAGTTCTCACAGAGTTCACCTGAATAATGCCACAAAACGTTAGCAGCAGCTTGTGTTTCTTTAGGCTCCAGGTACTACTCAACAATGCTAAGTAGGCAAACCTTCTTGCCTCCACTCTCTACTTCTCAGCTGCCTTTACAAAGTCAGATG
The DNA here is from genome assembly GCA_033557465.1 of Ichthyophis bannanicus. Classification (NCBI taxonomy): domain Eukaryota; kingdom Metazoa; phylum Chordata; class Amphibia; order Gymnophiona; family Ichthyophiidae; genus Ichthyophis; species Ichthyophis bannanicus. The sequence goes on along the minus strand of CM066035.1, from coordinate 443,724,058 downwards.
GAGTGAGCAGCCTCTACAGTTTGCTCAGATTTCTTTCACAAACTCCTGACCTTCATAAAGAAAGGAATAGTTCACTCTTTGGTGTCAAACACAAGCTTCCAGTCCAGGTTTTCTGCTTAGCCCAGACCCCTCTGCCTTTCGCTTTGGCCAGTAAGCAGGGCTGTGCCTTCTGTTTGTCAGCAAAGTCAGAAACTTGGGGGGGGGGGGGGGGGGGGGAGAGGATTAACACAGCAGGCCTGCTAACTGTGTGAATCCCCTTATCTGGGATATTCAGCAGCACTGAATATCCCTGGGTGCTGTGGGGCCTGCTGCACACCTTGATGCTAACCGGTTAGCAGCCGGGTGTTCTGGGGGCGGCGATATTGAGCTGCTGCCTGGTTATTGCAAAGCGGCAAATGTAAGCTGCAGCAAAGGCTACCCTAATTTTCACTGCGGAAGCTAACCAGGCAGCCGCTGAATATCACTGGTGCCTGGTTATCTTCCTGGCAATCTGGACAACCCAGATAGTCAATGCCAGGGCCTAGATATGACCCCAGCATTAAATATCTGGGTTTAAGTTTCAGGGACGACGACTAGCTGCCACCACTGAATTCTCCCCTTCAGTTCTTAAGCCATGCCAAAGTCTTTACGCTAGATTTCTTTCTTAGTTGTAACGCGGCTCAGAAAAAGAGGGAGGGTTATATAGCTCCACACTTAACAATAGCTTTTTACTATCTCTCTTCTCAGCTATGCCTTTCCTACCTGAGCTGCAAACTTAAAAGTCCAAAAAGAAACTGTTCTTCTACCTTTTGTTGGCAGTCCCTCTAAAGCCTTGTCCCTCTATTTCTATGAAATCCTCTAATAATTGTCTTTGTATAGTTTCCTCATTTCCTTCCTGTTCCTCTTCTAGTGCCAAGCCAGAGAGGTTTGGAGGACACACCCATCTTCTCTGGGGCTCCAAGGCATACTTTATGTGGTGCCAGGAAAACACCATCTCTTCTTTCTTGCTGAGGTGCTTGGTTTTTCTGCTCTCATTTTTCCAGCCAGGCTAGACTGAGTCACCCTGCCCCAGCTGTTAAGGGGACTACCTCTTATTGGTCTAAGTACCTTTTCCCTTTTACTGGTCTACCCTATTTGGGTTTGTCCTAGGAATGGGAACTCTCTTGCTTCTCCCTGCACTGCTGTCAGCCCCTTCTCCACCACACACTGTAATAAATTTTTATTCAGAGACTGGCCTGTACAGTGGACTTTGTAGTGTGCATGAAGTGTGAACGAACTGGTATGGTCAGAGGAGAAAATCAGCATCCCACAGACAGAAGGCCATAAGAGTGTAGTGAGTAGACAGGGATCTGCACACTAACTGGAATTAAGGTCTGAGGGTATAGGGTAAAGTCTCCATATAAGTAAGGTACCTGACTATAAAGGTTAGAGTCACCTTAAATATAGGCCAAAGCTATAATCCAGGAGCAGTCCTACAATGTTAAGAGCCCAGTTGTTTGAGATAATGCATGGGGTGTGGGGGGGAAGGGAGAGAGGTGGGTAGGGGGGTGGTGCAGCACCATATTCCTGGGATAAAATAAATGTGTCAGATATACCAATTTGGACTCCTTAGGGACATTATTGAAGGAGTAGCCTAGTGGTTAGGAGCAGCAGCCTGGAACCCAAAAGACCAGGGTTCAAATCCCACTGATATTGCTTGAGGCCTTGGGCAGGTTACTTAACTCTCCATTGCCTCAGGTATAAACTTAGATTGTGGCATCTGATTGTAATTTACTTTGAACTACCACCAGAAAGGTGTGAGCCAAATACTAATGTTGTTGAGTGGATGGGAGCCCTCTGGATAGCTGTCTTAAACTGTGTTCGGTCTTCAGTCAGGCAGCTCATTGTTGATAGAGTGGCATCCATAGCTGCTGTTATTGTATTGATTCATCTCATTGCTGGCCTTCCTCTTTTGCTTGCCAAGCATGATGTCTTTCTCTAATGATCTCTCTCTTCGCATGATGTGTCCAAAGTATGAAAGTCAAAATCTTGTCATCTGAATTTCTAAAGAAAGCTTTGGTTTGATCTCCTCTAGTACTGACTGGTTTGTTCTTTGGGCAGTCCATGGTATACACAGTATTCATCACCAGCACCATAATTCAGAGGCATCGAATTTCTTTGTCTATCTTTTTTCACTGTCCAACTTTCGCATCCATAAGATGTTATTGAAAATACCATGGCTTGGACAAATCAAATCTTTGTATGGAGAGAGACATCTCTGCTCTTGAGAATCTTGTCTAGATCCTTCATAGCCACTCTGCCAAGAGTAATGCGTCATCAGATTTCTTGACTGCTTGTCCAACATCTCCTTCTTTCTCTTCTACCTCCCCAGCTGTTTTTTCCCTTCCCACAACCCATAGACCAACAGCTTTCTGTCCTCTTCCCCTTCATCCTTTCCACCTCCAGTAGTCCGGCATCTCGCCTGTCTCTTCTCCCAGCCCAGCATCTTCTCTCTCTCTCTCTCCCTATTCCATCCCCCATCCACAGTAAAATATATCCCTCCTCTTTCATAATCCAAAATCTCCCTCTATTTCTCCCTACCCCCCTCAATCCAGCATTTCCTCTCTATTTCTCTGTCCCCCCTTCCCCCCATGGCAAAAATATTGTGTGGCGCCATCTCCGTCGTCTTTTTTTTTCTCCAAGTCAGCAGCAGAAACATTGCATGATGCCATCCCCATCTTCGTCTTTCTTTCAGTGAATCAGCAACAGCAGCCAGTGCCGCCTGTAGCATTCACTTCAAGTTCACAGTTCACTGGCTCCATATACTGGAAGTGAAAGCAACGGGCAGCACTGGCTCCATATACTGGAAGTGAATGCAACAGGCAGCACTGGCTCCATATACTGGAAGTGAATGCAACAGGCAGCACTGGCTCCATATACTGGAAGTGAATGCAACAGGCAGCACTGGCTCCATATACTGGAAGTGAATGCAACAGGCAGCACTGGCTCCATATACTGGAAGTGAATGCAACAGGCAGCACTGGCTCCATATACTGGAAGTGAATGCAACAGGCAGCACTGGTTCCATATACTGGAAGTGAATGCAACAGGCAGCACTGGCTCCATATACTGGAAGTGAATGCAACGGGCAGCACTGGCTCCATATACTGGAAGTGAAAGCAACAGGCAGCACTGGCTCCATATACTGGAAGTGAATGCAACAGGCAGCACTGGCTCCATATACTGGAAGTGAATGCAACAGGCAGCACTGGCTCCATATACTGGAAGTGAATGCAACAGGCAGCACTGGTTCCATATACTGGAAGTGAAAGCAACAGGCAGCACTGGCTCCATATACTGGAAGTGAAAGCAACGGGCAGCACTGGCTCCATATACTGGAAGTGAAAGCAACAGGCAGCACTGGCTCCATATACTGGAAGTGAATGCAACAGGCAGCACTGGCTCCATATACTGGAAGTGAAAGCAACGGGCAGCACTGGCTCCATATACTGGAAGTGAAAGCAACAGGCAGCACTGGCTCCATATACTGGAAGTGAATGCAACAGGCAGCACTGGCTCCATATACTGGAAGTGAATGCAACAGGCAGCACTGGCTCCATATACTGGAAGTGAATGCAACGGGCAGCACTGGCTCCATATACTGGAAGTGAATGCAACGGGCAGCACTGGCTGCTGTTGCTGATTCAGTGAAAGAAAGATGAAGCTGGGGATGGTGCTGCACAATGCATGGCAGTGTGTTGCGCTGACCCTGCACCTGCCACCTCAGTCACAACTTACTCTCACAGTACCCAGCCAATCTTAACAGCCGGTCTTCTTTCCTTCCACTGAATTTTAAAGTCTCCACTACATTTCACTCACAAGAACATAAGATATGCCATACTGGGTCAGACCAAGGTCCATCAAGCCCAGTATCCTGTTTCCAACAGTGGCCAATCTAGGTCATACGTACCTAGCAGTTTCCCCAAAAGACACAGGTTCCACAATGCTTGTACTGGGTCAAGCATTGATATCCTGGGTCCCTTTTAATAATGGTTTATGGACCTTTCCTCCAGGAATTTGTCTAAACCTTTTTTAAACCCAGCTACACTAACAGCTTTTACTACATCCTCTGGTAACAAATTCCAGATTTTGATTACACGTTGTGAAAAAATATTTTTTCTTATTAGTCTTAAATAGTTTACCCTGTAGCTTCATTGCATGACCCCTAGTCTTTTTATATTCTGATGACATAAACAAGCAATCTACGTTTACCCGTTCCACTCCATTCATTAATTTATAGACCTCTATCATATCTCCCCTCAGCTGTCTCTTATCAAGGTTGAAGAGCCCTAACCTTTTAGCCTCTCTTCATAGGAGTATCCTTCCATCCCCTTTACCATTTTGGTGTCTTTTCTCTGTATCTTTTCTAATAACACTATATCCTTTTTAAGATACGGCGACCAGAATTGCACACAATATGCAATGTGTGGTCGCAGCATGGAACGATATAGAGGCATTATAACATCCTTTGTTTTATTTTCCATTCCTTTCCTTATGATACCTAGCATTATATTTGCTCTCTTGGCCACCGCTGTACACTGTGCGGAGGGTTTTAACATGTTATCCACGATGACGCCTAAATCTTTTTCCTGGGTGGTGGTTCCCATTGTAGAACCTTGCATCATGTAACCATAGTTTGGGTTGTTCTTTCCTAGGTGCATAACTTTTCACTTGTCCACATTAAATTTCATCTGCCAATTGGATGCCCAGTCTTTCAATTTTTCAAGATCCTCTTGCAATTTTCCACAATCCTCTTGGATTTTAACAACTTTAAATAGTTTTGTGTCATCTGCAAATTTGATAACCTCACTCGTTATTCCCTTTCATAGGTCATTTATGAATATGTCAAAAAGCAGCGGACCCAGCACAGATCCCTGGGGTACTCCATTATTCACCTTTCTCCATTGGGAAAATTGACCATTTAGCCCTACCCTCCGCTTTCTATCTTTTAACCAGTTCCTGATCCACAATAGTACACTGCCTCCTATATCATGACTTTTTAGTTTTGCCAAAGTCTCTGATGGGGAACCTTGTCAAAGGCTTTCTGAAAGCCCAGCACTATGTCAACCGACTCCACTTTGTCTACCTGTTTATTCACATCTTCACATAACAACAGATTAGTAAGACAAGATCTTCCTTGTCTTAAGCCATGTTGGCTATCTCCCATTAAGCCATGACTATCTACATGTACAGTAATACTTTTCTGATGTTTTCTACCATTTTTCATGGTACTAACATCAGGCTCACTGGTCTGTAGTTTCCCAGATCACCCCTGGAACCCTTTTTAAAATTGGCGTTACATTGACCATCCTCTAGTCTTCAGGTATTACAGATGATTTTAATGATAGTTCACAGATTACTAATAGCAGGTCTGCAATCTCATATTTCAGATCTTTCAACACCCTTGGATGTATACCATCTAGTCCAGGTGATTTTCTACTCTTCAGTTTATCAAATAGTTGTAATACATCTTCCTGGTGTATCGATATTTCTTTCAATTCTTCTCCAGTTTTTGTCATTTGGCTCTTTTTTCCATTTCCTGAAAGATGCTTTTTTGGCAACAGCCTCTCTGACCTCACCTTTAAACCATGCTGGCAGTTTTTGGACTTCCTTCCACTTTTCTTAAACCGTAGAATACAGCTGGTCTGGGCTTCCACGATAGTATTTTTAAACAACAGCAAAGCTTGATGTAAGTCTTTAACCTTTGCAACTGCTCCTTTTAGTTTTTTCTTAACTATTTTCCTCATTTTATCATAGTCTCCCTTTTGAAAGTTAAAAGGTAGTACTATGGATTTCCTTACCATCCCTCCTCCATTAATTAAATCAAACGCGATCATGCTATCATCACTATTTCCAAGTGGTCCCAACACCCTTATCTCTTGCACCAGATCTGGTGTTCCACTAAGGACTAGGTCCAAAATGACTTCCCCTCTGGTTGATTCATGAACCAGCTGCTCCAAGAAGCAGCCATTTATTTCATCTAGAAACTATCTCCCTAGTGTGTCCTGCTGTGACACTGACCCAGTCTATACCAGGGTATACCAACCCCCTCCGAACTGCCTTGAACACCACAGCAAGAATCATTCAAAATGCAAAGAAGTGAGACCACATCATCCCAATTCTGAGGGACCTACACATACTTCCCCTTGAAGCAAGAATTAAATACAAAGCTATTCTACTCACCCACAAAGCCATCCACCAAACACAAGGCACCCAGTTCCGCACCCTCCTGTCTCGTCCAGCCCACAGCAAGACAACCAGACAGACCTCCAGCAACTCCCTCACCGTCCCTCACAAAAGAACCAAATGCACACAACGGACCTGCAACAGAGCCTTTGAACTTTATGCTCCGTCCCTCTGGAATTCTCTACCAACCAGCATCAAGAACAACAGCAATCTCTTGTCATTCAAAAAACAGCTAAAAACCATCTTATTCCAAGAATATCTCAAAACAGAAACAAACTCCCACAAATAACTGTCCAATCCCCTAACCCACTCATCAAGAACTTATGATCAAAATTATGTTCCTCGTCCATGTCTATGTCCATCCTTTCCTGAAATCATCAATGTTGACCTCCTGGTGATGGCCCTACCCTATGACTGATTACCCCCCCCCCCTTTTTTTGTTACACTGCTTTGGCCTGGTGAAAAGCGGGATATAAATACAGTTAAATAAATAAATAAATAAAAATAAATAAACTGAAATCATCCATTATTATTAATGTGCTGTAACATTTGAGCATTTCATCATCCATTTGTTCATTCTGGCCAGGGGGTCAATAGTAAACACCACTTCCATTGCCTTCCTCTTTTTACTTGGAATTTCAATCCATAGAGATTCTACAGCAAATTTTGTTTGCTGCAAAAGTTTAATCCTTTGTGACTCAGTGCCCTCTCTAACATAGATCACAACCCCTCCACCAATTTGATATGCTCTATCATTACGATATAGTTTGTACCGAGGTATCACAGTGTCTCACTGGTTGTCTTCCTTCCACCAAATCTCTGAGATACTAATCATATTTAGCCTCTCATTTAGTGCTCTATATTCTAACTCTCCCATCTTATTTTTTAGACTTCTAGCAATTGCATGCAAGCATTTTAGAGACTGTATTTTATTCATATTAATCTGGCTATCGGTAGGCAGGGGTAATTTGGAATCTTTAAGCTCTGTCTGCTCTGAACTCAAGGGCATTTGGGCTACCTTTGTCTTTATTGGAATCTCTGTGCTGATATTTCCTAACTTCATTCTTTTGGTAGTATCCTTCAAGGATACATTGTTCTGAACCATGCGCTCTTGGGAGACTGTCGGTTCTCCACTATTATCCAGTTTAAAAGCTGTATCAGGAACTGGTTAAAAGATCAAAAGGAGAGAGGGCGAAATGGCCAATTTTCTCAATTGAGAAAGGTGAATAGTGGAGTATTTCAGAGATTTGTGCTGGGCTCGCTACTTATAACGTATTCATAAATGATCTGGAAATGGAAATAACGAGTGAGGCAATCAGATTTGTAGATGATACAAAATTATTCAAAGTTGTTAAAACCTAGAGAATTGTGAAAAATTGCAAGAGGACCTTGATAATTGGAAGACTGGACTTTCAAAAGACAGATGAAATTTAATGTGGACAAGTGCAAATTTATGCACTTAGGGATGAATGATCCAAACTATAGTTTCACAATGCAAGGATCCACATTAGGAACTACCACTCAGCATTCATTTACAGTCTTGTCTTAACACAAAAGGCCTTTATGCAAAATCCTTGTGCTGGAGCCCTGTACTAAAGCTGTATTGTAGAGTTTCCAAATGCAGGTTTAGTGCAGAAGGTTTGTGCACTGATGCTTTAAGAAGACAGCAAGTAAATGAGCTGTGTGCAAAACGTCTGTGTCAAACATGAAGAGCAAGCCAGGCACATGTGCACAGGGATCTGCATTGCAGGATCTATATCCTGTGCAGAAAAGGCATTTGTTTGCATCTGCTGGACTGCTATGTGATACATAAGAGCAATATCATTCTGCTCAGAATAATATCAGTGTCTGAAAATCTATATTATTCTCAGCAGAACTTCTGAACAGAGTGATTGCTCTTATGCACCACATAGCATTCCAGCACATGCAAGTACATTGTTCCAGCACACTTCCCTGCTATTGTTTTTGTTTTCCAGGATTCGCTTCGACAAAGCCCAAAAAAAGCAGCCGGGGTTGTTTGCTCAAGAAAATACCAGTTACTTACCTGTAACGTGAGTTCTCCAGGGACAGCAGGATAAGTCAGCCACAAGTGGTGACGTCATCCGACGGCGCCAGAACGGAAGTACTCTCACTGCCTGACCGGTAGCCCCACCTCCCAATCCGCCCCTAGCTGGCCAGATTTTCCAAGCTGAGGCGCTTCTAGCAGCCAGGAGGCGGAGCGGAGACAGGAGATCCCCGCCGGGGAGGAGGGTGGGAAAATGTGGCTGACTTATCCTGCTGTCCCTGGAGAACTCACGTTACAGGTAAGTAACTCGTATTTCTCCCAGGGCAAGCAGGATGAAGTCAGCCACAAGTGGTGTCTCCCCAGCTATAGAAGCAGCGGCAGGGAACCAATAATGAGCCAGACTCCAGTGTAACTGTAAGGTGCAAGGCAGGTTTAATGCGGCCTGATGGGGCAGGCCTGTGCAACAGTAGGCTGTGCAAATAACAAGGTCTGTGCAAACAAGTTGTGCAAATAACAATTGGTAAGTGACACAAGCGCAAGAACCATAAACAGGTGCTTAACCTCAACAGAAGGATGTGCAACAGAGCATCAATGTGCAACATAACATAATATGGCGTGAATCAATCACAGGCAAGGCATACAGTGCAACACAGGCAAGGCATACAGAGCAACACGTTGTAAGATGCAACGGTCAGGAGCAGTGTATGGCGATTGTACAACCAATAATCGAGACACTGGAGGTAGCAAGGTAAGAACAGTACAGTCAGGGGTCAAGCCGTATGACCCAGTCCCGAGCCCACAGACAATATGGATAGGCCGAAGGCGGGGCCGCCATGGTCCGGGCCGTCTAGACAGTAGTGTCTCTGGAAGGTCTGGACAGAGGACCATGTGGCGGCCTTGCAGATTTCCGGGACCGGGATGGAGCGAAGGTTGGCAATGGAGGTTGCCAACGCCCACAGGTGGTGAGCCTTGACACCTGCGGGGGTGTCTTCTCCAGCTAGCGAGAGACACAGAGAGATACATGCGGAAATCCATCCCGACAGCGTGCGTTTGGATACTGGAAGACCAGGTTTGTTAGGGTCGCATGAGACGAAAAGCTGAGACCACTTGCATACAGAGGCAGTCCTCTGCAGGTAACAACGAAGGGCCCGAACGCAATCCAGCGTATGGAGGCGCTGTCGCTCCGGATCGGAGTGGGGTCCGGGGAGGAAGCAGGGCAGCTCAATGCCTTGGTTGATGTGAAAGGAGGTTGCCACCTTGGGGACGAACTTTGGGTGCGTCCGCAGAAGGGCACGGTCAAGGAGGAGAACCGTGTAAAGTGGGTAAGCGACGAGGGCTTGGAGTTCGCTGATGCGTCTGGCAGAAGTGATAGCAATGAGGAATAGGGTTTTCCAGGAGACAAATTTCATCTCTGACGAGTGAAGATGCTCGAAAGGTTCTTTAGTAAGCTGATTGAGGACGATGTTCAGGTCCCATGGCGGCACAGGGTCTCTGACGGGGGGGGGGGGGGGGTGCAAATTGGCCAAGCCCCTCATGAAGCTGGTAACGATTGGGAGTACTGCCACTGAAGAGTCGCCTACGCGGTGATGGAAAGCCGCGATGGTGTAGAGGTGGACCTTGATGGATTGGGTTCATAGGCCCAGTGTGGAGAGAGAAGCCAGGTACTCGAGGAGCAAGGGCACGGGGCAAGAAAATGGATCGAGGTTCCGCGCCTCACACCAGATGCCAAAGCGGCGCCATTTGAGGCTGTAGCATTTCCTGGTGGAAGGGCGCCGGGCTGCGAGGACGATCTGCTGGACCTCGGCCGTAAGGTTGTGCGGTGCTAGGCTTAGCCTTTCAGCTTCCAAGCCGATAGAGACAGCATCTGCAGGTTGGGGTGGAGCATGGAGCCGTTGTCCTGTGAAAGGAGATCCACCCGCAGGGGTAGACGAATTGGAGGTTCTGCTGCTAGGCGGTGTAGGTATGGGAACCATATCTGCCTGGGCCAGAATGGGACCACCAGGATGACTGTCGCGCGGTCCCTGATGATGCGTTGCAGGTTCCGCGCCACTAGTGGGGTCAGCGGGAATGCATAGACCAGTGGCCATTGGTTCCAAGCGAGGTCAAAGGCGTCTGCCACCAGCCTGAGCCGGGAAGGTCTCTTTGAGCAGAACAGGCGGCATTTTGTGTTGTCCTGGGACGCGAAGTGGTAGATCTGCGGGAGACCCCACTTCTTGAAGAGGAACGATGAAACGTCCTGGTGTAGTGTCCATTCATGCGGGCTGAGCTGTCTGCTGAGGCAATCGGCCAGAACATTCTCTTCTCCCGGTAGGTAGCAAGCCTGGAGGCTGCATTTGAGCGAGAGGGCAAGATGCCAGGTGCTGAGGGCTTCTCTGCATAGGGTGCGTGACCCCGTGCCCCCTTGCTTGTTTATGTAGAACATGGCTACTTGGTTGTCGGTCAGAATTCTGACGATTTTGTTGGATATTAGGCTCCGGAAGGCCGAGAGGGCGTGGCGGACAGCTCTGAGTTCGAGGACATTGATATGGAGGGCCGTTTCTGAGGTGGACCAAACTCCCTGGGTGCGCGAGCTGGCGCAGTGGGCTCCCCAGCCTCGAGTGGAGGCATCCGTGGTTATGGTGATCTGGTGGGCAAGTGTTTGCAGATGCTTGCCCTGAGAGAGGTTGGAGGGACAGGTCCACCAGCGCACTGCCTTGGAAGATCTGTCATCCCTGGGTACTAGGGTGGCCAAGGGCTGGGTGTGCTGGCACCAGTGCGAGCGGAGGTGCCATTGGAGAACTCTCATGTGCAACCTCGCAAGGGGGAGGACATGAGTGGCAGCGGCCATGTGTCCTAGGAGCCGCAGAATGGTCCGGGCAGAGGATTGAGGGCTGTTGAGGACCTGCAGGGCAAGCTTGATGATTGCGTGTCTCCTGTTCAGAGGCAAGAAGGCTTTGGCCCGCTTCAGGGAGTTGATGGATGGGAAGGACAGAGGTGGACTTGGGAGCATCAACGAACTTGAGCGCGCTCTGTACCTTGTCGCGCTGATCCGGGACGTCCACTTGTTTGATGGTGAGAGAGGTTATTACCTTTTGAATGAACTTGTAGTAAGTTAAGTCCTCTGGTGGAACAGGAGAGTCCAACAGTGTGCCAGGGTGAGGTGGTGAGTCCATGCAGGACGCCGCATCTGTCTGCGAGAGCGCCTCTGAGGCATCCTGCTCCTGTGCAGGGGATGCAGAGGCAGGGTCGCGTGGAGCTGGCCTTGCAGCCGCGCTGGACATAGAGGGGGCAGGCAGGGGGGGCAGGATGGTGCTGGGGCCCGAGACCAGGGTAGCCAAAGAGGAGGACCACTGCTGTAGCATGTCCTGCAGCAGTTTGAGGGTCTCAGGGGTAGTCTCCTGCTGGAAGGTTTCAGAGGCAGCTTGCATGCCTGATGCAGGCAGTTGTGGAAGTTCCTCTTGTGCCTGATGCTCCTCCGTTTCGCTGAGGCGTGCAGGGGAGGAGCTGCATCCGCTGTAGGCAGAGGGAGAAGAGTGATGGGATCCAGTCGACGACGAGGAGGTGCTGCGGCTGCTGGAGCTGCGGCTGCTGGAGCGACGGCTCCTGTGCCGGTGATTGCTGCCCTTGTAATTGCGCGATCTGCACTGGTCCCGCCGGTTCCGTGATCTGCGGCTGCGCCGGGATGAAGATCTGTGGCTGCGGCTCTTTGATCTGCACCGAGATCGGGACCTATGCTGGTGCTTGCTCCGACGCCTGCGTGCATTCCCCCGAGCACTGTGGCTGGATCGGTGATGAGTACGGTGGTGTCCTTCGCTCCAGGAGTGAGTGCGCTGCCTTCTCGTTGCTCCGGAGGCTCTGGATGCTGCTCCGGAGAGGCTGTAGGTGCTGCCGGCGTGGTGGAGACTGATCTGGTCTGCGCCGTCCCGATCGGGGCTGTCCCGTGAGGCCAGAGGCTGGCCGGAAGCAGTCATAGGGACATCCGGAAAAGAGGAGGAAGCCCCGGGAAAGATGGCTGCCAGGGGAGGACACGAGGGGATGAGAGTCCCATGCTCGTGGCGGGGGACGGAGGCCTGACCAGGCGTGTCTCCGGCCGGAGCGGCAGCACCGGGTGAATCGGCAGCAGGAGTACTCACAGGTGCAGGAGCTAAATATTCGGCGAGGGCATGCCGGCATGATTTCAGTGCCCGGGGGGACATGTGGCCGCAAGCGTGGCAGTCCTCAACGGCATGCTCTGTTCCCAGACACCGGAGGCACAGCTGATGGGAGTCTGAATTCGCCATCTTACGGGAGCAGTCGGGGCACTTTTTAAAGCCGGGTTTCTTCATGTTAGGGTGTAAGCATCCTGAAGATCTAGGGAGGCAAGCCATTCCCTTGGTTGGATGAGAGGCAGGATGGTGGAGAGGGAGTGCATCCTGAACTTCTCCCTGGCTATGCATTTGTTGAGTTTTCTCAAATCGAGGATGGGGCGTACTCCACCAGACTTCTTGGGGACCAGGAAGTACCTCGAGTAGAATCCCTTGCCTGCCTCGGAGGGGGGAACCAGTTCGATGGCCCTGGAGGCGAGCAGGGACTGTATCTCTGCGGTCATAGGTGCAAGATGCTCCGGTGGAATCGAGTTCCGGGAGGGTGGCCGAAGAGGTGGCTTTGAGGAGAACTTGAAGGAGGTGAGAGTAAAACAACAAACGTCTTGCTGGCAAGGCGGAAGACAAAGACTGGCCAGCTAGGGGCGGATCGGGAGGTGGGGCTACCGGTCAGGCCCAGAAGGATAAAGCCTTCTGGGATAGTGAGAGTACTTCCGTTCTGGCGCCGTCGGATGACGTCACCACTTGTGGCTGACTTCATCCTGCTTGCCCTGCGAGAACAGACAAATTCCTCGTCAGCACTGACCGCAGATCTCTTGAGCAGACCCTTACGTCTCTTCCGACCTGGCATTAAAAGTCCTGGCTTTGAGCTCAGCCTCCAGCTCTTATGTGCACTTCTCTGCATTTGCGCCAAATAGCTAATTACTAATTACTATCTCTTTTGAATGGATTTAAATGCGCTGTGCGCTCTTTAGTATAGACATCTGAGCAGTGATTGTGCTCGCAGTAAATCCCTTTCTACATTCTGCGTCCACACTGCTGCAGAAAATTGTATGTAAATGCCACACAGATTCCTGCGCTAATGGCAGTGTCCTTTTCTGCACTGGTCTGAAAGTACTGTAGTGTCCTTTAAAAATTCTCCTAAAGATTTTTTGTTCAATGCTTTGCTGTGCACTCAGTAGGCAGAAACCTAAGAGAAGGAAAACGTTTTACTTATGATGAACAAACCTAATGGTACGTGTGCCATTGCTAAGTGAGATAAAGAAAGGAAGATTGCTACTGGTTTACAGATATGCGGGTCAATATTTAGTGGCACATAACCTGTTATCAGCTGCTGACTGGGAATATCCTTACAGACCACCTCAGCATTACCTGGATAGTAACAGGGTGGGGGGTGGCAATTATCCACCTAGCAGCAATATTCAGAGCTGTGATGCAGGTAACAGCCGGATAGCTCAGGACAGTAAACAAAAGCTGTTCTAAGGCTTATGATTCGGATATTCCTTGCTGGCCCTATTTCACTTACTGGTGTTGAATATCTGGATTTAATTTTAGCCACAGTGGCCAGCACTTAAAAGAAATGCCAACCACTGCAACTGAGTACTGACCACATCTGCTTGCTGTTATGCTGTTTCATTCTTTACGACAGTCAGGAGAAGATGTAAGAAATACAATTAAATAGAGATCATGTTTCCATTTGTTACAGTTTTTGTTTCTCCAGCTTGGATATAGCTTGTGCTCTTCTCATAGTAGCTCAGAGCAAGTTACATTAGGTACAGCTGGTATAGTCTTGTCTGCAGAGGGCTTACAGTCTAAGGTGCCCTTTTCCTATTCTAAGCAGTTAGCATGCGTTTTGGGTCAGCGTAACTGTGTGCGAGGGTCCATGGTAATTGTTGCCACAGGGTCATGACAGTTACTGCATGCTGCCAATGACACGTTGCGGTGGTGAAAGAGTAGGTTAGGGGCATCGGTGTAGTTTGCCTTCTTACTTTGGGGGAACAAAGTGTAAGGAAGTCTTACTGACAGTGGGGGCAAGGATACCAGAGGGAAGTAGAGAAGGGGAGATGCTAACATGCTATGTCATCACACATCTGCCAAGGACGTGATCCCCTGTAGCATAACAGCACATTAAACTGAAAACGGAGACAAATGACTGAAATACTAGTCCTTGCGTGACATGGGTCACATTAGTATTTATCAGAATCAAATACTACAAAGGAAGCAGGAATGAAAAAAGGAAGGGAAAGTGTATGACTGGTAGCACTGGGTAAGTCAGACGCATCACAGACAAATGTTATGCAAGCTTCTCTGTACCACAGTCCTGCCAGTGGCTCTAAATCAGGTTTGCAAAAAGCTGAAAAAAACATGCTGAGAAAAATATCAAAACATGTAAAAAAGAATTTTTATAGCAAGGGTGGTGGATACATGGAATAGACCCCCAGTGGAGACAAAACCATTTGTCATGTGCTCTCGAATCAATGTCGACTCCCGGGAACCATGTGGATAGTTGTGCCTATCCCCTGGGTTTTCTTGGCAAAGTGCGACTGGAAGAAGATTGCCTGATTTTTCTTTTCCACTGTAAACCTACAGCAGACTTGACTTTATAAATGAGGTGTGAAATATGAACATGAAAACCAGTCCTGAACTTCAAGAAGTGTGAGTAAGCACAAAGGATCCTTATTGGTTAAAGAGGATGAAAAAGATGCACTGGAGAAACCTGTGGTTACAACCCAAAATGGCAGTTGTATAACTAGGGTTACCAGAAGGCTCCACATCCAGGCTGATGTTTGCTTCTATTGAAGTCCTATATTCTGGTATACATGACCAACATATGTTCCTGCTAAGCTGTTCTGAGTCCTCCTCTGGTATTCCTGCCAGTGGGGGGAGGTGCAAAGTGATCGCAAAAGCGATCACGTTTAGCATCGCGTGGCGCAGCAGTCCCTCACTTACACATCCAGTTAGTGAATTTACATTTTCTTAGATTGTTGACTAAACATTTGACACCACCTTGGATGCCTCTATTGTCCTTTTACAATTCAGTAGCTATCAATAAGATATTGATGATTCATCATTTGAGTTCCCTCCTTTCTAACCACCAGTATTTCATCTGTTAAGTTTTATAGTCTTTATGTAATTTATGATAGTTTTTTATAGACTCATTTTAACACCATTGTTAATTCTGTCTTTTAGGTTCAGCATTCTGTTTAGTATCCCTTGTGGGTGTGTAGTACTTTGATTTTCAGCCATTGGTTAGTTTATTACCTTTTGTTTTTTTATTCATGTATATGTTTCTCATATTAGCATAATTGTCCGGCATGCATGTGTGTGTATGTACATACTTGTCAGTGTGTGTCCGGCAGTTTCTACATGTTTGTATAAAGTGAGATATTTTCATTCTAAGTTTTTATGTATCTTTTGTACAGTCTTATTTATATATATTTTTTATGGTATTATTTATTTGGATAACTATTATATGTTTTGAAGTATGCATTCATATTATTTTATTATTTGTATTATTTTACATTTGTAATTGTTTTAGTTCACCTATGCCCAACTTGTGGATGAAATTATTATTAGTGTTCTTTATATTTTCATGTTTTTAGTGGCCACAGTCCCCTGAAGAAGGCCAGTTTGGCCGAAACACATGGAGGGCGGCCCTCTTCCAATAAAGAGTTTTCCTTCCAAGGGTTCCTGGTTGCCTACTTTTGTTTGTGTGTTATTTCAGATGCCTGGACAGATCTAGAAGAGAGCGCCTCTACTGCTCCAAGGCATGTGACAGTTTCTAGTGTGCTGTTAGCTTCATACCCTGGCCCAGATTTGCAAGCAACCTCCTTCTTGAGGGGTTCTACCAGAGCCCTCAGACAGAGAGGAAGAGGAGGCTGCCCAGCAGGTGAAACCCCAAACCCACCAAAGACATGGGCAGGCAGTGGCATCAAGGAATAATCTGATTCGCAGACATATCTAACTGGTAAGCACATCCTTTTATTTACAATGTAAAGCTACATATATACATTATCACTCGTGTGTGTGGCTATGACCTCGCATGTCGGTGATGACTGCTGCAGCCTTTCAGCTTGAGCACTGAGGCAAGATGGGGTCACATTTGAACCACTCTGGCCTCTGAGGGAACTCCTCTCTCCTCTGCCACTTCTGAGGCTTGTCTTGCAGCTCCAGGAAAGTCGGGAAAGATTATTGGACCAGATCTGACCCTGCACTGAAGAGACTTGAGGTGACAGGAGAGAGAGAAGAACATTGAGCAGAGGCAGCAAGACGAAGGAAGCCTTCAGCTGGATCCAGGGTGTGTGCATGTTGACAGGGGCTATGTATGCGAGTGTGTGTCAGGGCTGTTTGTGTGTTGAGGGAATGCATGTATGTGTGTGTCAGGGGGGCTCTTTATTTTGGGAGCTCAATACCTTTGAATGCGTTTGTCAGGGGCTCCGTGTCTGTGCATGCATGTGTGTGTAGGTACATACTTGTCGGTGTCAGGGGCTCCGTGTCTGTGCATGCATGTGTGTGTAGGTACATACTTGTCGGTGTCAGGGGCTCCGTGTCTGTGCATGCATGTGTGAGTATGTACATACTTGTCGGTGTCAGGGGCTCCATGTCTGTGCGTGCATGTGTGAGTATGTACATACTTGTCGGTGTCAGGGGCTCCGTGTCTGTGCATGCGTGTGTAGGTACATACTTGTCGGTGTCAGGGTCTCTAAGTGTATGCATGCATGCTTGCATGTGTGATTCAGGAGGCCTTGTACACTTGTGTGTGCACATCTGTGGGGGGAGCTCTGTGTGTGTGCGGCTCTGGCATGTAGGCTTCTCTTGCCCTCCTGTATCTATTTCCTGTTCCTTCTACAGGGCCGGTGCTACCGTTAAGCAAACTAGGTGGTCGGCTAGAATGCTGGCCCTCCAGGGAAGCCAGCTGCTGCGCATTGCTTCCACTGCCACCCCTCTCCAGGACCAGCAGCAGCAGCAATGGCTCATAAACCGCAACCATCTCCGGGGCTGTGTCGTGGTTTCTTTATTGCACAATTTGCCACTTCCGCCCCCTCTGACACAAACTTTCAGTTTATGCATAGCAGAGCAGAAAAATACTGTCTTAATGGCTATCTACCACTCCATAGATTGTGTTGGCGCTGGCCCCATTGCCTGGATATTCAGCACCAGCCACTATCTGGATTCTGGCACTGAATCTGTGTTTTATTTAGCAGTGGCAGCTGGTGTTTAAAACAGAAAAAGCTGACCACCACAGCTGAATAATGACAGAATTATTCTTAGCTTGATAACCACTGCAATCCATGCACAGATGAAAACAAATGCATTGCAGCATTACCTTACAAACCCTACATTTAAATCTCGATAGTATACAAAGAGAGTCCCCCAAAAACTGGAAGGAAGAGGAATAGTGCTACAGGAAAAAATACAAAAAACCCACCAATGCAAATTTAAGATCTTTAACGTTAAAGATCAATGCAAAGAAGCATGCATCTTAAAACAACTGGGGGACTCTGGAAAAGAATAAACAGAGAGAAAAAGTAAATTTAGGCAGGAGCACTAGAAGAAAACTATGCAGAAAAATAAGAAGGCACCTCAGAAAGGAATAGCAGAAGAAAAGCTGGTGTAGAGAGAGAAGTGGGGGGTTGGAAAAGGAGCAGCAGAGGACAGGCTGGGGTGCAGGTAGAAGGAGGGGACAGGAAAGGAGTAGCAACTGAAGGGCTGATGCAGAGAGAGAAAGAAGGAATCCCGACGGGAACACTAGGAAAAAGACTAATGAGAAGAGGAGGTCAGAATAGACTACTGGAGGGAAGGGAGGCTGAGGGAGAGATAGAGAGAGGAGATTTGGAAACACAAGGGCAGGTCGAGAAGTCAATTAAAGAGGAAGAGAAAGCCAGGGAAAGACCCAGAGGTGGAGGGGGCTGATGGTTGAACTCCTAGCCTCTGGAAATAGATGAATTTGCTGGGTTTCAGTAGAGAGAAGGATTACCTAAATTGAGTTTGACATCTAAAGCAAAGAATATGATAAGTAAGATGAATAAGGTTATTACCTGTATAAAGGGAACATGGAATTAAATTGCATACAAAACCATGCAGCAAAAATAATTACTGAGAGAATCCTACCAACGAGCATACAGGGCCAGGAAAAAAGGAGAAAGAACTTCTCCTTGGAAAAAGTGCATTGACAGAAAAATAAAATCACTGCATGCAGAGGTGTCCCTGATAGATATCTCAAAGGGTCAGAATCACCAAAGATAATAAGAAACATCCAGAATATCAAACTGAAACATACTGCATTAACAGAAGACCTTAAATTCATATGCAGGGCCAGCCCAAGGGTATCTGATGCCCTAGGCAAACCAGCAGCCAAATGTCCCCACCCTGCCACTTTCCCAAGCCATAGCTCAGCATCTTCCCTTCCCAACCCCCACCCAGGTCTCCAGCATCTCTCGCGTTCCCTATCCCTTCCTGTAAGGTATCCAGCACATTTCCCCTATTTCTTTACCCCTTGAAAGGTGTCCAGCATCTTCCCCCTTCCCACTACTATCACTTCTGCTGTCCTCACCACCCTACCTTCGTGGATGTGTAAAACACCAGGCTAGGGGAAGGAGTAGGGGCGGTGGGGCGGCAGCGTAGTGTCATCATAGCATCAGGAGTTCTTTTATGCTGCTCTCAGCGACGGACCTTTCAGCCTCTGTGTACATGTGCGTGTGCACAAGGCGCTGCTGTAGTCCTCCCGGTCTGATGTGGAGGTGGGATGTAGAAAGCTTTTAGCGTGTGCACACAGAGGCGGAAAGGCCCGCCAGTGATAGTAGCATTAAAGAACTTCCCCAGCGCTGCACTGCCGCCTGCACAGCTGAATCTTTTGGTCTGCCGTGGAGGTAGGGTGGTGGGGAAGGGGCAGTAGTGATGGTTGGGGGAAGGGAAGATGGGGGAGATGCTAGGGGTAGGGCTGCACTGTTCATATGCTCCAGTAAACCACTGAAAGTAGCAGTGCAGCACAAAAACTGCAGAGATACGAAGAAAACAGAAAAAAGAGACATCAAAATAAACTCTAAGCAGCTTTACAGGGCACTGGGAAAGAGCTTCAATGTGGTGAAAATATCACCAACTAAAGATGAAACGGAAAGCTTTTGAAGTATAAATGCATCCTGAAGAGCACAGCTGAGAATCTGCATGTCCAGGGCAGCATTAACTTTCTAGTGGACCTTAGGCAAATAAAACTCCCAACTGCCTGTTTTTTGACTGCAGAAGAAAGGAAGCGACACGGCTCACCGAGCCTTCCTGTTGACTGGAGGACAATGTACAAGGGAAAGGGAGAACAAGTTGACCTCTGCAAGCAGCGGTGGCTCTGCCCTCTCCCCCACACATACACTCTATCCTAGCAGGGCAAAATTCTGCCCTGTGAGCCACTGAACTAGCACATCTGAAAGGCCCCCTCCTAAACATTTGGGCCCTAAGCATGTGCCTAGTTTACCCGTCTCATGAAAATTTTGGAAAAGGCAGGCATCAAAGCTATGAAATGGCTTGAAGTATCAACAAAACGGTTGGAAAACAGGTTAAAGAGCCCTTGCCCAGGTGGGGTGACCACATTTGGATCAAACAGTTAACATCTCTACACCAAGACCTGGCAAACTGCAGAAATCAATAGATCAGGCACCAGCCTTAACACCACAATGGAGACCCAAGTAATACCAAAAATTATGGACCAACAATTTGTCTACCTACAATCTATAAGTTGTTCATGGCAATGGATGCCGACAAAATTTCAATAACTATGGTAGCAGAGCAGAAGAGCAATAAGAGGGTAACTTATGGAACTGAAGACCAGTCAATGCTGACAAAGACATCATGGCCTATGCTAACAAAAGTAGAAATGTCAGTACAGCATTGTATGAAAGACTTTGATAGCATCCTGCACTCCTGGATAATAAATTGTCTTGAAATATACAAAATATACCCTGGGTGCATTATGGCAGACTATACTGCATCCGCAGTATGAAGATTGTGATCTTAGGAATGATGAACTATCTAGATAGGAATATTTCAGGGAGATGTCATTGTTGGTTTTGTATGGCACCAAGTACTTTTATTAACTCATTGGGATATGGATTAAGCCTTAATCCTAAAGGTGGTAACAATCCAAACGTAACATCACATATAATGTTTGTAGATGACTTGAAAGTTCAATAGTTCCAGTGACAGTGAAAAGCTCACATGACATTGGGATGACCTTGGGCCTGGACAAATATGTAAAAAGAACTTTCCTTAGAGGAAAAATTGATCAGACCTGAAAACATCTCTCTGACTATGACATAAAGGAACTCGAACATGAAAGTTTGTATAAATGTATAGGAATAGAGGAAAGAACAGCAATCAAGCATAAATCACTTAGGGGCATGACTACTAAACTGTGGTAGCCTTTGGCAGCTATCGTGGTGCTCTAGCTGCCAAAGGCCCATACTAAGTCAAAAACCTCTGTGGTATCTTCAGGGGGGCTTCCAGCTCTTTCCCTGCAGATACTGTAGGATTTATCATGGAGAAAGTCCCATGGTGCCTGCCAAGGCAGGTATTGTGGGTCCCCGTGGTAAATCCTAGGGGCGAAATCATCGGGTGTATAGAGCTCTCACTAGCTCTGTGCACTGATCTCTACTGTACCCCCCCACCAATACCCCAATCAGGCCCACCCTTAAACAATATTGTCAGTGCCACGGAGTAGATATCCATGGCACCGACAATATAAAAGAAATGTCCTGCGCTCCCCTTCAGCACTGATCTCCGCTGGACAGTTCCTGATGGTTCACAGCATCAGGACCAGTGCTACTATCAGGCGATCTAGGCGGTCACGGCACTCCGGGGGGGGGGGGGGGGCCCACCGCTGCTGCTGCCGCCCCTCTCCAGGGCCAGTGGCAGTGACTCAGAAAATGTGATGCAGTGCTTACCTAAATGCTTCAGCGCTGCGTTGTGGTTTCTTCCCTTCCACCTCCCTCCACCACAGACCTCTGGCTTAATAAAATAGAAGGAAACCTCAATGCAGCGTTGAGTGTGTAGGTAAGCACTGCATCATGGTTTCTGAGCCATTGCTTCCGCTGCAGGCCCCAGAGAGGGGCAGCAGTGGGAAGGGGCTGCAGCATGGCCTCCAATCCTTGTTTTGACTCTGCACATCATACATAGAAAAATTTAGTAAAACAGACATATGTAGCTTCTGTAAGAAAGAGCAGGAAACGGTCATTCGTGTGGTAACTGGCTGTGAAGTTCGGGATGGGAGAAAATTTCTATACGGAAAGGAACAATGAGGTGTCATGCCTCATCCACTGAAAAGTTTGTAAACACTACACTACAGCATTCCTATATTGGGAAAGCGCCAAAATGACATCCCCAAGAGAATTATGGAGAATGAAGAGGTGGTTATCACTTGAGACATTCCCATTGCAACTGATGTGAAGCTCAATGCAAGATAAATGGTTATTGTGGTAAAGGAAATGAGAGTGACATTAATAATAGAGGTCACAGTGCTGAGTATTTATTCTCTGCTTTGGGTGGAGAGGAAGAAGATCAGCTACCAAAAAATGCAGTCAGAGACCAAGGGGCTTGTTTACAAAGCCGCGGTAGTGGTTTGCGATCGTAATCGGAGCCGCGGCCCCATTGATTTCAATGGGGCCGCGGCTGCGATCGCGAACCACTACCGCAGCTTTGTAAACAAGCCCCCAAGAAAACGTGGCAGAAAGATACAGAAATATTTCTCTTAGGCCTGATTAAAAGCAACTTCCAAGCATGGAGTGGAGGAGTGGCCTAGTGGTTGGGGCAAGGTACTTCAGGCCGGAAGGTTGGGGGTTCAAATCCCACTAGAGGACAGCAACCTTGGGCTGGAAGGACTGGGGTTTCTAGTCCCACAGGTGCTCCTTGTGGTTTTGGGCAAGCCACTTAACCCTCCATAGCCCATGTTCCCTGTAAAATACTTATCTCCAAGTTATAATGCCCTGTTCAATGTAAACTGCACTGATGCAGAATAGTGTGGTATATAAGAGAATGTAAATAAATATAAATGTCTTGGTAGATTGCCTGTATATATTACATCCTATGAACTCTGGAAGGAAGCTTTCTTTGGCACGGGTTTTACAATGGGCGTTAACAGTTGCTTTGAGAGATTAAGATAGGAATGAGGTTCATTAGTGTCATGGAATGCAGAAAATTAACCCATTTGGAAATATTGCCCCAGAGATAAACCTGGGCTTTCCTGATAGTCTATGACAGAGGCTGCAGGACTGCTGCTCTCTTGGTACGATACCCTACGGTATTGCTGCCCTACTTGCTGTTGCTGCAGCTGCTGCCCTTCCTCTTAGTCAATGTCTTAGGCATCAGCACAAACTGCAAAGGGAGTTCACTGTAGACATGTAAGGTGCAAAGCCTTCCACTGACCACCATGGAATAAAGCCACTGTTTTGCTTCTCCATATTTACAGGCTTGACATAAAAGCTATTGTCAATATTTACAGCATTTTTAAAAAACTGCCTGTCACCCCAATTAAATAATTCTGGGTATTCAGCACCGATATCTGGATAGTGCCCGGCACTGAATATCTAGACAATAGGTCCAGCACCAGCACTATCTGTATTGCGGTTCTTTTCTGTGCCACTGTATGTATAGGCAGGGCCGGATTTACCTTGAGTGAGGCCCTACGCCAACAAAAATTGTGGGCCCCCAGAAAAGATAAAAACGAGCACGCCGAATCAGCTGCGCGCTGTTGGCCCTGACGTCATAATTAAACTGGGAATCCCAAAAGCCAAACTTGGAATGTACAACACTGTAGAAATAAAACTATACATTAATTTGCTCTTGTACTAAACAAAGCGCAGACGTTAATGATGCACATTTACCAGAGCTGACATATTCCAATTAATAAATTCAAAATAAAGAGATATTTTTCTACCTTTTGTGCATTTTTTTTCAGCTGCAATTGCTCCAGCCACTTTCTTCTGGTTTCTTTGTGTCTTCTGCTAACTCTCCATTGTCTGCTGTCCATTTGTCCTTTCTTCTCTCTTCTAGTTTTTTTCCATTCTCTCTACATCTGCTTTAACATACTAATCTTTCTCCTTTTGCTCTTTCCTCATTCCTATTTCATCCACTCAAATTTTACCCCTCCATCCTCACTTACTCTCCCAATACCCGACCAATTGTAGATTTTTTATCCCTCCCACACAAAATATTTTTCCCTTTTCCATTTTACTCTTCCAGTCCCATCCCATTCTAATCCTCCCCCAACATCAGCTCCCTTCTAGTTCCAGCCTCACCCAGCATCCATTCCCTTCTAGTCCCTGCATCAGCCCATTTCCAGTCCTAGCCACCCATCAGCCCATTTCCAGTCCTAGCAACCCCCCAACCCAATACCAGTCCTATCCCCCCCATAAACCCACTTCCAGTCCTAACCCCCCATCACCCCATTTTCAGTTTAAGCCCCTCTGTAACCCATTACCAGTCCTAACCCCCCATCAGCCCACTTCCAGTCCTAACCCCATCAACCCATTTCCAGTCAGCCCCCCATAGCCCATTGCCAGTCCTAACCCCCCCATCAGCCCACAGCCCATTACCAGTCCTAACCCCATCAGCCCACCTCAAGTCCTAACCCCTCCCCATCAGCCCATTTCCTGTCCTAGCCCCCCCATAGCCCATTATCAGTCCTAACCCCCCCCATCGCCCATTACCCGTCCAACCCCCCCCTCAGCCCACAGCCCATTACCAGTCCTAACCCCATCAACCCACCTCCAGTGTTAGCCACCCCCCATCAGCCCATTTCCAGTCCTACCCCCCCATAGCCCAATACCAGTCCAAACCCCCTCCCAACAGCCCACAGCCCATTACCAGTCCTAACCCCATCAGCCCACCTCCAGTCTTAACCCCCCCAGCCCATTTCCAGTCCTAGCCCCCCATAGCCTATTACCAGACAGCCCCCATCAGCCCACAGCCCATTACCAGTTTTAACCCCCCATAGCCCATTACCAGTTCTAACCCCCCCCAGCCCACAGCCCACAGCCCATTACCAGTCCTAACCCCATCAGCCCACCTCCAGTCTTAACCCCCCCCAGCCCATTACCAGTCCTACCCCCCATCGGCTCAAGTAAAATTGAATAGTTAAAAAAAAAACGTTGGCTGATTCAGCCGGGCAGAGGGGGCCCCGCGGGACGGCAGCAGCCAGCGTTTTTTTTTAAACTATTCAAAAGCCGGCACGGAGGGATTCAGCCGGACAGAGGGGGCCCCGCGGGACAGTTCATGCTGCCGCGGTAGCAGCCAGCGTTTTTTTTTAAACTATTCAATTTTTGTGGGCCCTTGCCAGTTGTGGGCCCTACACCACGGCGTAACTGGCGTATAGGTAAATCCGGCCCTGTGTATAGGCTATCTGGATAGCAATTAGCCCAGCTTTTTTCTGTCACAAGCTAGACAGATAGCTATCCATCTGCTGGCACAGAAAATTGCTGCTAAACCGATACAAATAGCGTCAAAGACAGGATATTCAGTGGCATTCTCTGGATAACGCTGCCAAATATCCTGGTCAACAGCACTTATATGACTAAGTACTGCTGACCAGTATATTCAGCTGCTGCTGACTGGGATTTCAGCTGCTGCTATGTGGCTCTTGCTAGGAGTGGAGTAGCTGCTTTGTGGTGACTAAAGAGACCAGTGTACCAGGCCCACTATTGCTCTTTGTGGCGTTGAGTAAGTCACTTAACTCTCTATTGCCTCAGGAAAAAAAACTTAGATTGTAAGCCTTCTGGCACATTCCCTTCCATTTCTACTGGAAAGGCATAAGTTAAATGCTACTAAATAAATATTCAGTACCTGTTATATGCATAAGTGCTGCTAAATATCAACTGTTACGTTTAATTTTTTTTCTTTTTCACATGAATGTCTGTGTTTAGAGGTTACAGTATATAGTATTTTTCATGTGCAGTTTCCCAAGTCAGTGTGCATTGCTCTACAGAGACTATAAAAACCCCCAAATGAAGTGTTTATATCTTCTCCTTGGGAGAAAGACTTCAGCAGGCCTCGGTGTAATGGCGATCAATGTCTCCAGCACTGGATCGGTCTGGCACAATTGTTACTTGAAGCCTAGCAAGAGAACTGCACTCTCTCAGAGAATGGTGTGTTTGAACTGGTTATTGATCTTCATGCGGCGCTTCGTCTTGCCTCATGTTTTAGGGCTCGTGCTGAAGCCACTTTTGCTGCCTTGCTTTGCACTCCATATTTTGGGGGCTTGATGATGCTGGATGAATCCACCAGGCAGACTATACCCATTTACCTCTTAATGGTTTCATGCCCTCTTTAACTCAACTTCATTTGTTTTTATGTAGTAGTATTTAGCTCACACAATCAGGTACAGGTGGTATTTCCCTGTCTCCCAAGGGCTTACAATCTAAGATTGTACCAGAGGCAATGGAGAGTTAAGTGACTTACCCAAGACCACAAGGACTGCCAGTGGGATTCAAATATTGGTCTTTTTGGTCACCAGCCTACTGCTCTAACCACTGCTCCTTCAAAGATTTTTCAACTTTCTATTACCACATTTGCTGCTTTATCAGCTATTCTTATCCTAATCCTTTTGTTTCTTTAATTGCTCGTTAACATTTGCGGTCACAGGTCCAAGCCTTGAAGGCACTGAGTGTTTTGGGTTACAGATGCATGCCATCCTTCTTGCTGCCTTGCTTCAACTCAGGGTCTTGTGATGTTGATGCATCGTGACCAATATCTAGAGCAGATCTCCACTACCGTGGTATTGACTATTGGCCTTGTCTTGTAGTTAGTCTTCCATGGAGCATACCAATCATTTTAGGCTGTATTTCCAAACAACCACGCTATGAGGATGTCCAATCTCAGTAACCCATGAGCCACTACTGGTCTTATACCAGCCAAGGTATGAGCCTCAGTCTGAAGGACCAATTAGAAGGCAGGGAACAGATGTTGGACTTGCTTTTTTCCTTGTGGTGTTAAAACAAAGTCTTTCATTCTGATCAGTGTCTAGATCAGTAGCATATGAAGGCGGGGTGGTGGGTGTGGGCTATCCTGGGTGCCAGAAAGGAGGGTGGTGCACTCCTGACCAGCCCCATGGAGGCACAGTGGCAACCCAACTTAATGGTAAATTTGCAGCTCTGCCTCCGTGGGGCTGGCTGGAGGTGGGGGGTACACCGCACTGTGTCACATGGAGAGGCACTAGCAGTACAGGGGGCCCTGCCATAAGTGATGGAGGGGCTAGGAACACCACTAGTCTAGAGCAGATATTTACCACTGTGGTACTTCCTGATTGTTCTCATTTATTATTTAGCCTTCAATGGATTTTAACACTGTTACCACTGAGGTTCTACCCCAGAGTTAGAGTTCAAAGTAGAATGCATTAACAAAATGGAACCAAATTTTTTTGTTTTACACACACTTAACAGAGTTGCAAAGTTAAAGAGCTTTGTGAGTGAGATTTTAAGCCAGTTCTGGGTTTCTGGCAATCTTATCCTGATGCATTATGGGACCTGTAGCACTGATTCCAATGGGTAAAAATCAGGGACTACAAGTAGCATACAGCATTGCAATGCAAATTTAAAGCCAGAACTGGCAAAAAAATCTCACTTCTGGAATTGGGTAACTTGACTTCCATAACTGAGATAGTTCAACCAGGCAACATGCAAAGAATATCTGCCTGTTCAGCTTATTCATAATAGAATGTATTATTAAAAGGAAAAGTCCTTGGGTTGATAATCAGTGTCACTTATCTGGTTAGCAGCTGAATATCCCCATCTCCAGGAACAAGCATGAATCTAGTCTTCACATGTATGGGTGACGTCTGTACCGACAGAGCCTGCATGGGAACACTCCCCAGCGTCCAATAGGAAAGCTTTTGGGAGTATCCCACTGCGCCTGCGTTGCTGCCATCCTGCCTTCCCAACTCTCCCTCCTCAGTTCTTTATTTTCCGCAGAGCCAGCAAGAAGCAAATCCTGTCACGACAGAAAATTTCTTTATTTTATTTCTTTTGTTTTTTGTGGTCGCGTCTGCCTTCCTGTCAACAACGGGACAGACTACTGTCTGTTCTCTTCTCTTCTCTTCTTTTCTTTTCTAAAGTAAATTAGAACTTTCTTAGGTGTATCGACACCATTTTAGGTCTTAAGCCTACCATTTGCTTTGGCATAATGGAAAAACCAGCTAGTGGTTTTAAGAAATGTTCCAAGTGTGGCGGTACCATCTCGGCTACCGACACCCATGACTGGTGTCTCAAATGCCTTGGGCCTGACCACCAGCCTTCAGAATGTCCTTTATATATGACAAAAAGAGGCCTGCAGAATTGTGCTGCAAAGTTAGACACACTCTTAGCCTCAGACGCAGTACCTTTAGCAGGTATCAAAACATAAGCCTTTGAAGACACACCGATCCCCCAAGGGTAGATTTCATTCTAAGAATCAAGATGCCTTGTGCATTTCCCTAGAGATGGATTGGCCAGCAAAACTACTCCAGCGGGAGGACCCTTCCTCCAAAGCCATCGAGGGGTCCAAGGATGCTCCCAAGGCCTCCACCTCTGGAGAGCTCCTGGTGCCATGCTCCGAGACAGTAGCTTGCATGTCCAGTACTGATACCCAAGCATTGGTGGGTTCCATGGATCAATGTATCCTTGCCATCGAGCACAGCTTGGCAGCCCTACTAGTGGCATTGCTTCCAATCAAACCCTTACCAATGGTACCGCCAACACCAGCACTGTCCACGGTACTGATGCAGTCTGCATCGGGATTTGTACCCATCAAACCGCTACCACCACTGCCTGCCCTTGAGTCCATCCCTGGTACCAGTGGATCTTCCAGGCAGCCTCCCTGATCTGATACCAATTTCAATCGGTACCAGGCCTTAGCAGAGCATTGACATCGCTCTCGTCGATACTTTGAATTGTCAGATTATGATTCTTCCCATGAGGAATCAATCGATACTCAAGCGATGCAAAGTATACCAGATTATCCTTCTCCCTCTCTTGAAGGTCACATGTTCCCTCCTGAGGACATGTCTTTTCAAGAGTTTATTTGGGACCTGGCCAGGGGCCTGTCCATTACAGTAACATCTGAAAAATAATCTAGGGCTGAGGAATTAGAAATCCTCTAATACCCTACGGCTCCTAAAGAGGCTGCCACCCTTTCAGATCAGTGTATCCTCCAGGACCTCATGCTCCAGATGTGGGAGACACCCCTTACCATCTCTCCCCATACTCGATGATTCAGTACCATGTATTGAGTACCAGAGTCTCCTGGATTCTAAAAGACTCAGTTGCCTCATCACTCAATGGTGGTGGAATCGGCAATGCGTTGAATTAAAAGTTCAAAGACTCATTCTTCAAACCCTCCTGATAGAGAAGCGACGACTCTCGATGCTTTCGGGCAGTGATGTTTTTAGGCCTCCATGCTTTCAGCCAGGATAAGTTCATACATAGTCTATATGGGTAAGTTCCTTAGGGAGGTTACTAGAGATCTTGAATCTATGTCTCCTCTTCTTCCTGATAAGAAAGCCGATTATCTCACATTGGTCAACCATGCCCAGAATATGTCAAAGTTTGTCAATAAGGCAACTTTTGACTGCTTTGAGTGTACTAGTAGGGCCACCTCAATCTGCATTGGAGCACACAGGATTGCTTGGCTTCAAGCGTCAGATCTTAAACAATGGGTTCATGATAAACTGGGTAATGTTCCTTGCACAGGTGAAAACCTTTTTTGGCAAAGATTGACAAGACAAGGCATCTCAGTTGGAGTCTGAGAACACTACCCTAAACAGGCTTTCTAGAACCACTACCAACCCGGCTAAGAAGAAAGCAGCTGCAAAGATGACTTTCTTCAATAATAATAAGTTTTACCCTTCTTACACCCCTGCTTCTCAGTATCAACCCCAGGCTACTCAAAAGAGGCAACAGCCTCCTAAGCAGCAAAAGAAGCCACAGACTCAACCTGCACCTGTTTTTTTTTTTTTTACTTTTTCTACAAGAACATAGCCATTCTGCCTCTGGAGACCCCCCTTCCCCCAACATTGCTGGCAGACTGTCACTATGCCCACAGGTGGCATCTAATCATATAAGAGCACTGGACCCCAACCATAGTGGCAGAGGGGTACAGACTTCACCTACAGACTCTGCCCCCCTCCACAATGGTGAGGGAATATCCTTCTCAGCCTCCTCTCACTGCTCTGTTTCTACAAGAGGTCACTTCTCTGCTGTCAGGAGGTGCCATAGAGGAAGTCCCAACATCCCAACAAGGAATGTGTTTCTACTCTACGTACTTTTTTATACCAAAGCAAACCAGGTGATACAGACCCATCCTGGACCTCAGAATCCTAAACAAGTTTCTTCTCTACGAGAAGTTCAAGATAGGTTAGGAGGGTCCCTAGAGAGACTATCTCCAGAGTAAGGACTGGCTGTGTTCTCTATATCTCAAGGAAGTGTACATCCAGAGCATAGCAAAATATCTATGCTTCATGTTTCAAGGAAAACATTATCAGTACAGAGTCCTGCGATTTGTACTCGCCTCTGCCCTGAGAGTCTTCACAAAGTGCATGGTGGTCATGGCTGCATTTCTAAGATCTCTAGGGATATATATATCTTCCCTTACTTAGACAACTGGCTCATAAGGGTAGGAACCTCCCAAGAGGTTCACCTGTCTCTCTCTCATACCATGCAGGTACTTCAACATTTGGGATTTTTGATAAATCTTCCAAAGTTTCATCTTGCACCTACTCAAACACTAGAGTTCATAGGAGCTCTCTTAAATACTCAACAGTCAAAGTCATTTCTACCTCAACTCCGCTGTTCTCATCTCATTCAATTGGCATCTCAGGCCCGGTTAGAAATTCTCACTGCCCGAGAGATGCTACAGCTTCTAGGTCATATGCCCTCAACAGTACATGTAGTGCCATACGCACGCCTGCATATGCACATAGCCCAGTGGGCTCTAGCTTCCAAGTGGACACAGGCCTCAGATGGTCTCTCAGACAAAATATCAGTGTCTGCCCATCTGGCCACATCACTCCTATGGTGGTGTTCCCCAGAGAATCTCCTCATCAGGTCACCTTTTCAGATGCCTCCACATCAATGTATCCTGACAACAGATGCCTCCAAACAGGTGTGAGGGGTCTATCTAGGGTCCCTCTCCACTCAGAGCCTCTGGACGGAGGAGGAGTGCAAGCTTCAGATAAATCTACTGGAACTTTGGGCAATCTTCAACACCCTGAAGGTCTTTCAGACGCATCTAAGCTCCCAGAGGGTCCTGGTGCAAACAGACAGTCAGATAGCCATGTTCTATCTAAACAAACAAGGGGGAACAGGATCTTGGCTCCTCTGCAGAGAGGCTCTCCATCTCTGGTCTTTTGCCATTACTCATCAGATACACCTTCCAGGGGAGCAAAATGTCTAGGCAGACAGATTGAGTCAGATGCTCCTTCCCCACGAATGGTCTCTCCACACGGAGACAGCATCTTTCATTTTTCAGACCTGGGGGAGCCCAGCGATAGACTTGTTTGCCACTCCACAGAATGCCAAACTTCTCCGCTTCTGCACCAAGACTTCCATGTCTGAGAACCAGAAGGTAGATGCTTTTCACCTCTACTGGGGTTGAGAGTTCCTGTATGCTTTTCCTCCCATTCTTCTGATGCCCAAGATGCTTTTCAAGCTCCAGGCAGACAGGGGCCTCATGATACTCGTAGCCCCACGTTGGCCACGTCAACCATGGTTTCCTCTCCTACTACGTCTGTCTCAGACTTAACCCCTAGATTTTGGATCTACTCCAGATCTCCTCTCTCAAGAGGAGGGGATTCTGCTCCATCCCAATCTACAGTCTCTCCACCTCACTGCATGGCTGCTGAAAGCATAGTATTGCAGCATCTCAGCCTTACTCAGGAAGTAAAGGAAATCCTCTTAGCCTCTAGAAAGCCATGCACCAGACATTCTTACGATTTCAAATAGTGTAGATTCTCCATCTGGTGTTCTCAGAAGGATCTTAATCCTTTCTCAGCTTCAGTGGAGGCACTCCTACAGTATCTCCTCCATCAATCCTCTTTCGGTCTCAAAACCAACTCAGTAAGAGTTCACCTGAGTGCCATCTCAGCCTCTCACCATCTCCTGGATGGGCAAACAATTTCCTCACAGCCGCTTGTGGCATGCTTCATGAGAGGTCTCTTACTCACAAAACCGCCCATTAGACCACCTCCAGTGGCCTGGGATATCAATGTTGTTCTAGGGCAACTTCTTAAGCCGCCCTTTGAACCCTTAGCTACTACCTCGCTAAAGTTTCTGACATGGAAGGTCATCTTCCTCATTGCACTTACTTCAGCTAGATGCATTAGTGAGCTACAGGCTTTGGTGGCAGACCCACCTTACACATGGTTCCACCATGACAAGGTTGTCCTAAGGACTCACCCCCATTTCATACCAAAGATGGTGTCTGCTTTCCACTTGAATCAGTCAGTCTAACTTCCTGTCTTTTTTCCCTAGACCACATTCGTCTAGGGCAGAGGCAATCCTCCATACCTTTGACTGCAAACATGCCTTGACAGTCTATCTTCAAAGGACAGCTGAGCACCATAAAGGCTCTCAGTCATTCCTTTCCTTTGATCCCAGTCACTTGGGGTTGCCAGTATCCAAAGGTACTCTTTCTGTATCTCATTTGCTTATGACAAAGCAGGACTATCCCTTGAAAGATAGTCCTGCTTTGTCATAAGCAGATGAGAAAGGGAAGGGGGGATAGAAAATAATTCTTGTAATTGTTGACTGTAAAAATATTTGTAAAATGTTCATGGTTAACTGTAAATTTGTAAAAAAAACTGCCCTGTGCAGAGTTTGTAAGATCTTCCCTGTAAACCGCCTTGATTACCCTGACAAAGTGGTATATAAACCGCATAAATAAAAAATAAGGTCATGTCATTGCCTCTGTAGCCATTGACAAAATCTGCAAAGCAACAACTTGGTCTTTGGTCCATACCTTTGCTGTTCAATACTGTTTAGACAAGGACTCCCGCCGGGATGCCATGTTTGGTCAGGCTGTTCTCCAGCATCTCTTTCAGACTTAAGGGCAACTCCCACCTCCATCCCGGAAAGATATCAGACATCCATAGAGGATTCATGACCTCCTGAAGCCTGCCCTGAGGCAAACCTACCAGTTCTGAGATCATTCTCTCTGGCATCTGGGAGCTAGGGATTCCCATATGTGAAGACTACATTCCTGCTTGTTCTTGGAGATAGCATAGTTACTCAACTGTAATAGGTGATCTCTGGGAACAGCAGGAATTTAGTCTTCACAACCCGCCCTCCTTCCCTAGGAGTTGTAGGTTTCTTCTCTCCTTTTCTCTCAGCTACAAACTCAACTGAGGAGGGAGAGTTGGGAAGGTGGGAAGACAGTGACGCAGGCAGAGTGGGATGCTCCCAAAAGCTTTCCTATGTGACGCTGGGGAGCGTTCCCATGTGGGCTCTGTCGGTACTGATGTCACCCATATATGTGAAGTCTAAATTCCTGCTGTTCCTGGAGATCATCTGTTACAGGTGAGTAACTACACTCTCTGTGGCTGCATAAAACTGGCCCGCAGCAGCAGAATTTCCCAGACTGCGGCACCTATATAGCACATATAGCAGTTGCTTCTATATGGATAAGGGCTGCTGACTGGGATATTCAGTGGTACTATCCAAATAGTACCATTAAATGCCCTGTTTGACCGCCTTGGCACTATCTAGGTAGTGCTGAAGCAGTGTGTGGATAGAGCTAATGCAGAACTGGAGATTATCCTTTTAGTAGTGATATTTAGTGCTGTTATACAGATAGAGGCCAATTCTGCTTTTATGTGTCCCCAGGCCGCCTGGACATCCAAACATCCAGATAGCCACGGGATGCACCCAATTCTGCTCGTGTGGGGGCTAGATGTCCCCACGGGAGCAGAATTGCGCAGTGGCTGGACATCCAGGGCATGGCCTGATTCTGGAACTCTGGTCATCCAGCCACAAGCCCAGCTAACTCAGTCAGGTTCCTGAATGGAGCTGCAGTGCCATGACATCCTGTTGCCATGACACCACAGCTTCATTCAGGGCCGCGATTGCCTGTCACTGCTGGAAACCTCCTTTCCTTGCAGCCTGACCCACAATCCGGCTTCCCATTGCCAGGGTTGGACTACAAGGATGCTCCTGCCTCACCCCTCACCTGTCCATCGCCACTGTCACCCCGCATCCAGGGGGACTTATTCCACCTCTGAGGTGGAATAAGTCCCCCGTCTAACAGACCGAGCTCTCCAGACCGCCCCCTCCTGCCCCTGTCACAGCCTTTGCACCGAGATTGGCAGGGGGACAAATAGCGGGGATGTACGTCCAGACAGGACATATATCCCCGCTATTCGTGGCGCAGAATGACCCCCATAAGGATAGCCTTAGGACATTTGGCCACACCATCTGGCTACTGTTTCTGGACATCCAGAATATTTTAGCCATGGCAATTGATTTTTAAAAATACACAGATTACAACCCAATATTTACCAACATAGTATGTTTTCAGGAGTGCAAATTACCCTTTCAAGTATCTAATATCAATGCAAATATTTCTGCATACAGATTATTTATGTTAAGGATATTCCACTGCATTGGGTTCTTTATACACACACACACATTTATATATACATATACAATAAATAAATTATATATACATGCAAGACATGAAGACAGGGTATGTGAAGAAAAATAACTGCTTTTATCATAAACAAAGACCAGAGAATAATTCACAAATATCTGAGGCCATAAAGCTAATCCACTCCTAAAAGTCAATAAACGTAAATAGATGCAGTGAAGTATAATAATCATCCAGTCTCTGGTGCTGGCATATGTTGATAGTTCCATGAAGAGAGCATCCCACAATCTTAGACCAATAAGAGACGCCAAGGGAGGCTTTACATGTCCACTTTGCGGCAATAGCACATCTGCCTGCAGCCAAAAAATCGTGCAAATTTGTGAAGTATCTGAATGGTTAGCTTCTTTTTCTTGCTAAGCGAGTCACTATTCCTTTCTTTCTTTAAATGGTACATCTTTGTTTTGTCATTCTCTGAAACATAAAAAAAAGACTAGGCTATCAGACACTGTAGAACAAATATTGTTCTGCCATGCAAGATACACGTTTACTGTATTCCAGTGCTTTGCCAGTACTTCCTAAATCCTCCTAGGTTTGTGAAGATGGATGCAGTGGTATTTTGTGAAACTGTGCTGAGTGCCTTGGCTCAGTACTTAGTCATTCGAGCAACAGGAGCTCAGTGCAGAAGGCTGTGTAACTGAGCACCTTGGGAACATGAAGAGCAGGAAAGCTGCTACTGTTGAAGTGTCATTTCTCTTTTGTTTATGCACCTCAAGGGACAGTATGAAAGGTCTTCATTTTCATGAGCTCTGTTGCTTTCCTTTGCTGAATTCCAGTTGTGCCACCTTGTAGAAAAAAAATGTAATCCCAGACCAATAAAACTTGTCTAACGCACATTTCTTCTCCTTGCCAAGATTCAACACGGTTAAGTCATTGCATCTCATTATAGTTAACTTAGAATAAAGTCGTAAAAAATTCTCCGGCGTTCAATGCTGCATCCTTGGATTTCTCTTTCTTGCGTAATCTTTTTCACCGAGTTCTTTCACATTTGCAACACCACACATTTCAAATGGCAGATTCTGAGGGTAAATGCAAAAAAGAACCAAGAGCAATTACTCATTTTATTGTTGGCTGAGATGTGCCAATGTCAGAAAAACTATACACAGGAAGGCAGAATAAGGTGGCACTTGTGAAAATACTGCGACACTGCTGTCTCAGAAAACACTGGGATTATGACCCTGGGATAATTCTGGAGAATGAGGAGGTTAATGATCACCTGGGACATTCCCATTCCAACCAACTAGAGGTCTGATACAAGAAGACTGGATATAGCGGTAAAGGAGAAAAAGATGAGAATGGCATTCATACTGGAGAGATCAGCGCCGAGTGATTTTTCTGTGCATTGCGTGGATAGAGAAAAGATCCTTTAGTATGAAGAAACACAGAGAACAGCACATCCGGCAGAAAGATACAGAAATATTTCCCTTCGCGGTGGGTGCTTTAAGCAAGTTTCAAGAACACTGCCTGCTGCTGCCCTGCCCATTGCCACCTTTTGTTTTCTTAGCGGCAGCAGTGAGGCAGACCCGACTTCAAATTTAGAAAAAAAGGCACGAGTGTTTCTGACTCCGCCCTTGTAGGCAGGTCGAGTCCCTCCTTCCCTTCTCTGATGTAGGTCACGTCAGAGGAGGGAGGGACCAGGCCGGCCATTCAGATGCGGAGCTGCAAAGATCCACGTTTGAATGGCCGGCCTGGTCCCTCCCTCCTCTGACGTGACCTACATCAGAGAAGGGAAGGAGGGCTGTACATGGAGGAACATCGAGGTATGGGGGCGCGCCAGATGTGCAAGTAGCACAGGGAACAATTATGGATTGGTACGGCCCCGGAGATAACTATTGGAAAATCAGTGTTGAGACTGGTGCAAGCCTTCTTTGGAATATCGAACATAAGCTGTAGATCAGGGAGACCAGAAGTCAAGGAAGCAGAAAATGTTGCTGGGGGCCCCAGAGGCATTGCTATTGCCAGTGGTAGACATAAGAAAATTTGGTTTTAAATCGTGTATGCAGAAGACAGTCAAGTTTTTGATTCAGGCAGATAGGATATATTGGGGACGTAGCTTAAAGACTGATTAGCTAAAATAAACTTTTGTTGAATGTAAACAAAACTGATGTCAGCAGGTTATATATAGGCCATTACTGGTGGAATTTCAGACAATGGTACAGTATGTGATGGGGTATCACTTCCAGTAAAAGCTCAGATCAAGAGTCTAACAGTGATATTAGACTCGATTTTATCCCTAGAACCACAAGTGACACTGGTTGCTAAGATGTCTTGGGTTGAGTAGCAGATAGTCCATCAGATAACTTTCTCTCTTAACTACACACCACTATAGTCACATCCTGTCTCCACCAAACACATGTAGGAATCTTCAAGCTAATAACCCCTCCACTTTCTCCACTGCTGTCTCATTTCCTCTCTCTTCGACTAAGTCATCTGAGTTTCTTGACAAAGCAGTCTCTTCCTATAACACTATACTTTCACTCCTCTGGCTCCTTCACCCTATCAGGCGTACTGTACCTCAGCCCTGGCTGACCTCTAAAATCCACTACCTATATTCCTGTGCCCACTCTGCTGATTTCTTACATTTCAGATTCATGCTAACATTTTTCCAGTCTGCCATAGCACTTGCTAGGAAAGAGTACTATGTTCATCTGACAAACTCTCTTGCCTCTGACCTCGATGTCTCTCTGCAATGCTCAACTCTCTTCTCAAAGTGCCTCTGCTCCTGCCCCTGCCTTCACTTTCTACCCAATTTTCGGCTGACTACTTCCATGATTAGGTTCCCAAAATTAGCCTTGAATTCTTCACAGGGCCCTATCCTTCTTCACTCTCAAATCCTCCCTTCAATCTGTCACCTTTTTCTCCCTTTTCTAAAATCACTGAGGAGGAAATTGCACATCTTTTCTTCTCCAAACTCACAACCTGCTCCTCTGATCTCATTCCCACCCATCTACTGAGCTCGCTCTCTCCCTCTGTCATATCAATCCATCGCTTTCCACTGCAACAGTTACTGTGGCCTTCAAACATGCTGTTGTTACACCACTCCTCAAAACACCTTCACTAGACCCTACATGCTCTTCCAATTATCGGCCCCTCTTCTTACGCCCTTTCACATCCAAACTACTCAAATGTGTGGTTCATCGCTGCTCTCTTGGCTTTCTTTCCTCTCAAGCCATTCTGGATCCATTGCAATCTGGCTTAAATCCTGTACATTCTAATTAAACTGCCCTTGCCAAAGTCTCCGTTGACCTGACCAAATCCAAGAGTCTTTACTTGACCTTATCCTTCTTGATCTATTATTTGTATTGTTTAATTGTACACCACTACATTTTTTTTATTTAGAAGAGGCAGTTCCCTTGTAAATAAATCTGCTGTGTTAATCACCACCTTCTCTTTGATACCCTGTTCTCACTTGGATTTAGAGGCTCTGTTCTGTCCTGGCTTTCTTCTTATCTCTCCCATTGCACTCATGGAGGGGAGTTTTAGAAGGGATGTCCAAGTGAAATCTGGGATATCTAAGCCAGAATGTCTGAAAAAAAAGCAGACGTGTCCAGGTGCAGACATGATTTAACAAATGTGGGCGTGTCCAAGTGCAGACATGATTTAACAAATGTGGGCGTGTCCAAGTGCAGACATGATTTAACAAATGTGGATGTGCCCAATATGGATGTCTGGAGGTGTCTAAATAGACATTCCCAGAATAATTTGCAGAACCCAGACACCTAGGAATAGCTTAATGGTTAGATTAGTGGGCTAGGCATGGGGAAGCCAAGGTTCAGATCCCACTTCTACTACCATTGAAATTGTGCTGAATGATGAAGTGCTTGATTCTTTTCAATCTCTGGATGTTTTTCAGCAAAAACAAGCATTTTTTTTCAGATGCCTGCTTGTGCCTGGAGCAGGTCTAAACTGATGTTTCTGAGATCAGATGGGAAAGTCCAGGTCCCTGGGATGCCCCAGTCATGCGTCCACCATGCCCCTTTTCAGACTGGGATGCTGACTTCTAAAATGGCTCTGGAGACATTCCTATGCCTGTTTTCAGATGTTCAAAGCAAGAGTAGGACCTCCAAAGTGACCCCCTTAGTGATTGTTCTGGTGGATCTTCCTATCTATCCCAGTCACCCCAGGGCTCTGTCTTGTGACTTCTTTGTTTCTCTCTATATTCACACCCTTGGTGCCCTGATTTTTTTCCCATGGTTTTCAGTATCATCTTTATGCTGGTGACTTCCAAATTTATCTCTCTGCACCTCAGATCTCTCCAGGAATCCAGGCCTGCATTTCAGCCCACTTGTCTGACATTGCTGCCTGGATGTCTCAACATCATCTGAAACAGAACAGGGCCAAGATGGAACTCCATATCTTTCCCCCTAAATCCACCTTTCTCCCTCCTCCTTCCTGTGGACAATACAATCATCCTCCCAACTATGTATATTTATGTTTGGAATGTGTCTGATTTGCTTTTTGATATTTCCTTTTGCTTGTTTGTAAGCAATGTTAAAAAAATGTAATTAAAACCCCCCACTATCTTCCTGCGTGTTTCATAAGAACATAAGAAATGCCATACTGGGTCAGGCCAAGGTCCATCAAGCTCAGTATCCTGTTTCCAACAGTGGCCAATCCAGGTCACAAGTACCTGGCAGGTTCCCAAAAAGGCACACAGATTTCACAAAGCTTATCCCAGGATAAGCAGTGGATTTCCAGTGTCCCTTTTAATAATGTCTTATGGACTTTTCTTCCAGGAACTTGTCCAAACCTTGTTTAAACCCAGCTACACTAACAGCTTTTGCTACATCCTCTGGTAACAAATTGCAAAGTTTGATTACTCGTAGAGTGAAAAAATATTTTCTCTTAGTCTTTAATGGGCTACATTGTAGCTTTATTGTGTGTCCCCTGGTCTTTTTACTTTTTGATGGAGTGAACAACCAATCTACGTTTACCTGTTCCACTCCATTCAATAATCTATAGACCTCTATCATATCTCCCCTCAGTCGTCTTTTTTCCAAGTTGAAGAGTTCTAACCTTTTAAGCCTTTCCTCATAGGGGTTTCAAAATGGCAAAATTTTGGCAGATCACCTCTGTACCTTTTCTAATTCTGCTATATTCTTTTTAAGATATGGTGACCAGAATTGCACACAATATTCAAGGTGTGGTCACACCATGGAAAAATACAGAGGCATTACGAGGTATAACATGCTTGATTTTATTCTTCATTCCTTTCCTTATGATTCCTAGCATTCTATTTGCTTTCTTAGCCATGGCCGCACCCTGGGCAGGGGGTTTCAATGCATAATCCATGATGACGCCTAAATCATTTTCCTGGGTGGTGGTTCATAATGTAGAACCTTGCATCATGTAATATTGTTTAGGTTTTTCTTCCCTAAGTGCATAACATTTACACTTGTCCATGTTAAATTTCATCTGCCAAAGTGTACATAGTTACCCTGTTAGCCCTGTATATAGAACCCCGTTCATTGTAAGTCCCTTGCAGACCTGCCTGCACTGGACAAATGTGTTACATGTAAACCACACTGATTTCAAATAGCACGGTATAAAAGAAACATTAAATAAAATAAATCTGCCATTTGGACATCCAGTCTTCCAATATATCAAGGTCCTCTTTCATTTTTTTTTACAATGTTCTTGTGTTTTAATAATTATGAATCACCTGTGACTTTGATCACCTCACTTGTTATTCTGATTTCTAGGTCATTTATGAATATGTTAGAAAGCAGCGGGCACAGCACAGACCCTTGGGGAAATCCATTTTACCATTGAGAAAAATTGGCCATACACTCCTACTCTCTGCTTTATATCTTTTAACCAGTTCCTGATCCACAATATTACACTGCCTCCTATCCCATCACTTTAATTGGAGGAGTGGAGGAGTAGCCTAGTGGTTGGGGCAAGGTACTTCAGACCAAAAGGTCAGGGGTTCAAATCCCACTAGAGGACAGCAACCTTGGGCCAGAAGGACTGGGGTTTCTAGTCCCACAGGTGCTCCTTGTGGTCTTGGGCAAGCCACTTAACCCTCCATAGCCCATGTTCCCTGTAAAATAGTTATCTCCAAGTTATAATGCCCTGTTCAATGTAATTTCAGTTTGTTCAATGTAAACTGCACTGATGCAGAATAGCATGGTATATAAGAGAATATAAATAAATAAAATGTTATCAAGAGTCTCCCATGAGGGACCTTGTCAGAGGCTTTCTGAAAATCCAGATACACTATATTGACTGGCTCACCTTTGTCTATCTGCTTATTCACACCATCAAAAAAATAAAACGGATTAGTAAGACAAGACTTTCCTTGGCTAAATCCATGTTGGCATTCTCCCATTAAACCATGGCTCTCTACATGTTTAAGAATTTTTTTCATTATAATTGAGTGGAGTAGTAATCTAATGGTTAAAGCACTGGCTTTGGAACCAAGCACTCAGTGTTCAATTCCCACTAGCACGCCTTGGGCAAGTCACTTAACCCATCATTGCCTCTGGAAAGAATTCCAAGTTATCATTGTCCCTGTTTAATATACATTACCAAGTTTAAGTTACAATGTAAACTGCTTTGACTGAAGTGATAAAGCAGTTATAAATAAATACCATTTTGCCTAGTACTAACATCAGGCTCAATGGTCTGTAATTTCCGGGATCACCCCTGGAACCCTTTTTACAAATTGGCATTACATTGGCCATTCTCCAATCTTCAGACACTATAGATGATTTTAATAGTAGTTCACAGATTGCTAATAGTAGGTCTGCAATTTCATATTTCAGTTCTTTCAATATCCTGGGATGTATACCATCCAGTCCAGGAGATTTTCTACTCTTCTGTTTGTCAAATAGTTGTAATACATCTTCCTGGTTTATCGATATTTCTTTCAATTCTTCTTTTTTAATTTTATTTTTATGCAATTTTAACAGTACAACCAAGACTATAATCTTGTACAGAAACTGGGATATGAGAAACAAACAAAATCAAGAGAAAAGAAACAAATGACAGGAAAAAAAGAAATAATACACTCAATCCCACTCTAGCACACAAAAGAGAGGATCCAAGAACAGGAAATCACCCATACCAAAACCAAAGGAATAATAGTACAGGCATGAACAACCAGTATCACATAAAATTCACAGTGGATCAGATGGAGGCCCAGCCAAGGCTTCCAAACTATGGGAGTTCAAGAAAGTCAACAGTTGGGAGGGCTCAAAAATATATAGGAACAAGGTTGATATTTATTCAAACATTTACAAGGATACTTAAGGAAAAAAAGAGACCGCCCAACTGTTGTACCCCAGGACGTAGGAGGAGAAACTCTCGCCTTCTTTTCTGAGTTTCACGAGCAAGATCTGGATACATTCGAACCAATAAACCCTTAAAATGAACATTTCTCTTTTTGAAAAAGATCTTCATTAACCAATCTTTATCTGATAATAAAGCTAAAGTAATCAAGAGTGTAGCAGGTTTAACTTCATCATCTAAAGACTTCTCCAAAATTCTAGTAATATTAAGAATATCAACTTGACCCAACTCAGGAACATTACCCTTTACCACCTCCTTCTTAGAAGAGGGAAGGTAGTAAACCCTCACTAACGGTGGATGAGTTTCAGGAGGAATACCTAATATATCAGTCAAGTAACTGTGAAGCATATCTCTAGGAGGTACAAATGCAGCCCGAGGAAAATTCCCCAGCCATAAGTTTGCAGCTCTAGCTGAGTTCTCTAAAGCCTCGAACTTAACTTTAATAGAAGAAGACTCCTTAATATGACAATCAGACCACTCCCTCCAAAGTAGCAACTTGAGCTTGAACAATAGCTACTGAAGATTGAAGTAACAGTACCTTTGCAGAAGATTCATCCATAGCCTCTGCATGTTGTTGAACTTTCTGAGATAACGAGGTCACCTGCGGTACCAAAGCAGACCCCAGTTGTACAATAGCATTCCAAATTGACTCCAGCGTGAAAGTCTCAGGTCATTGAAAAATGAAGGCAGAAAGACTCCTCCATTCCCCCAGAAGAATCCTCTCA
The DNA here is from genome assembly GCA_033557465.1 of Ichthyophis bannanicus. Classification (NCBI taxonomy): domain Eukaryota; kingdom Metazoa; phylum Chordata; class Amphibia; order Gymnophiona; family Ichthyophiidae; genus Ichthyophis; species Ichthyophis bannanicus. The sequence continues at coordinate 443,682,125 of CM066035.1, read as the reverse complement.
TTTTTCTGATGATGACGCGTGGCTCTGTAGAACAGTTGTACTCGTAACCACTGCTTGATCTCCAACCATCTGCTTGGGATGAGCTGCACAAAACTGCTGATCCGGAGAGAGCGCCTCTCCCTCAACTGGAGAACCTAGGAAAGCCCCTCGGCTGCCAACAACACCACCAATGCTAGCAGCGTCAGCACACTGGCTTATCCGGGGACTCCTGCTATCAAGGCTCCTTCACCGCATGCCGCGAAACAGGGGAGACAGAGTCACTGCCCGAAGTCAGCTCCAGGCCACCTGACTCTGGAGCCGACACAGCTGGGGCATGCTCCCCTGTTTGAGCTGGTTGCTGAGCTGACCGGAGAAATAAGGCATTGAGAAGTCCGAGGACCTGAAGCAACAGTGTGAAGGTCAAAGGAGGCAGCGAGGGACAACCAGCTCCCTTTCCCTTTCGCTTCCTTCCCAGCAGGAAAATGCCGACAGCTCAACCTTGCCTGTAATCTGCCATCTTGGATCTCTCTCCTCCCCTTTCAATTCTTCTGATACATTTTCTGGCATGGGTAACCTCCCTACATCATCTTCAGTAAAAAAAAATAAAATGAAGCAAAGAAGAATTCATTCATTCTCTCCATTATGGCCTTGTCCTCCCTTAGTGCCCCTTTTACCCCTCTATCATCTAGTGATTCAACTGACTCTTTCATAGGTTTTTTTTTGCTATGAATGTACTAGAAAAAGGTTTTATTATGTGTTTTTGCTTCCACACAGCAAGCTTTTTTCAAATTCTCTCATTGCCTACCTTATCAATGCATTGCATCTAACTTGCCAATGCTTATTTTATTTCTCATTTTTGTCATTTGGCTCCTTTTTCCATTTCCTGAAAGATGTTTTTTTTTGGCAATAGCCTCTCTGACCTCACCTTTAAATCATGCTGGCAGTTTTTTGGCCTTCCTTTCACTTTTCTTAAAGCATGGAATACATATGGTCCTGGCTTCCAAGATAATATTTTAAACACCCAAGCTTGATGTAAGTCTTTAACCTTTGCAACTGCTCCCTTTAGTTTTTTCTTAACTATTTTCCTCATTTTATCATAGTCGCCCTTTTTGAAAGTTAAAAGGTAGTATTGCTGTCCTTCCTTCATTTATTAAATCAAGTACAATCATCCTATGATCACTATTGGCCAGTGGCCCTAGTACTGTTATCTCTTGCATCATATGCTGTGTTTCTCTAAAGACTAGGTCCAAAATGGTTCTTCTCTTGTCAGTTCATGAACCAGCTGCTCCAAGAAGCAGTCATTTATTTTATCTAGAAATTATTTGCCTAGCATGTTCAGCTGTGATATTGACCAAGTCCATACCGGGGTAATTGAATTCACCCATTATTACTGTGTTGTAACTTTTGCTAGCTTTGCTGATTTCTTTTAGCATTTCATTATCCATCCGTTCATTCTGGCTAGGCAGACAGTAGTAGACCCCCACCACCATCGCCTTCCCCTTTTTACATGGAATTTCTATCCACGGAGATTCTACGGTGTATTTTGTTTATCGCAAAAGATTAATCCTGTGTGACTCAATCCCCTCTCTAACATAGAGCGCAACCTCTCCACCAATTTGATCTACCCCATCATTGTGATATAGTTTGTACCCAGGTATCACAGTGTCCCATTGGTTGTCCTCCTTCCACCACGTCTCTGCGATGCCAATTATATCTAACCTTTCATTTAGTGCTATGTATATTAGCTCTCCCATCTTATTTTTTTTAGACTTCTAGCATTTTTCAAAAAGGCATTTTAGAGGTTGTACGTTATTCATGTTAACAGTCTGATTATCAGTTGACAAGGGTAATTTGGAATCTTTCAGCTCTGTCCTTTCTGTACTTAAAGGCATCTTTATTACTTTTACCTTTATTGGAACCTCTGTGTTGGAATTCCATAACTTTTGCTAGTATCCTTCAAGGATACATCCTTCCAAACCATGCACTCTAGGACGACTGTTGGCTTAGCCCTATTATCTAGTTTAAAAGCTGCTCTATCTCCTTCTAAAGAGGTAATGTCAGCAGCCTGGTTCCCAGAATGTTGCCCAGTTCCTAAGAAATCCAAAACCATCTTCCTTGCACCATCATTTCATCCATGCAGTGAGACTCTAGAGCTCTGCTTGCTTTTTGGGTCCTGTGTGTGGAACAAGAAACATTTTTGAGAATGCTACCCTGGAAGTTCTGGATTTCAACTTCCTACCTAAAATCTTAAATTTGACCTCCAGAACCTCCCTTCACATTTTCCTATATCATTAGTACCAACATGTACCAAGACAGCAGGCTTCTCCCCAACACTATCTAAAACCTTGGCTAGGTGGCGCATGAGGTCCACTACCTTCATACCAGGCAGGTATGTTACCAGGCGATCCTCATGGCCACCAGTTACCCAGCTATCTATATGCCTAATGATTGAATCCCAACTATCATGGCCGTCCTAACCCTTCCCGCATGAGCATATGTCCCTGAAGAAACCTCCTCAGTGTGACAGGTTTAGACATCACCTGGAGGACAGGTCCTAGCTACAGGATCACTTTCTGCCACTGCAGGGTGCCAGACTGGAGGTGCGACTTCAGTACTACGTCTCGTCTATATAGCTCAGTCTTCCTTTGCTCCTCCAAGTCTACTACTCTAGCATCCAGAGATTCGACTCATTCCCTGAGAGCAAAGAGCTCCTTGCACCTAGTGCACACGTAAAACCCTTCACCAAATTGTTCCCAGAGGAGGTCCTGCAGAGATCTGGATTTCCTGCAGAGACCTCGCATTACCTGCCTTGGCAGATACCATGGTTAAAGTCCTAAAGTGCCTGCTGAAGCAGGTACTGTGGATCCCTGTGGTAAATCCATGGGGAGGGATGGTAGCGATTGTTTGCACAGAGCTGCCAGCAGCTCTGTGCCCCGAATGCTACCATGCACCCCCCAACTGCCATGTTCAAGTCTTCCTCCCCCAATATTATCGATGCCGTAGTGCTACATTCCACTGCATCAACTATATAAGAAAGAAAAATCGGTGGTCCCCTGTAGCATCGATCCTCCCTGGACAGCTCCTGGTCCCCATCAGGAGCTGCCCTGGGGGGGGGGCGGGGGAAGAGGGAGGGGGGGGGGGGAAATATCAGTGCACTTCCCAATGTTCATAGTATCCCAGCTAGCCAATTGGGGTAGGCAACCCTCCCTCTCCCTGATGCATACTTGAAAGAATGGGAGGGACCTCCCACTACATAAAACACGTCCCGGCTAGCCAACCAGCAAGGGGGGTCCTATGGCCCCTCCCATCCTCTGCTCTCCCAGCACATACCTTTATCTCCTGGTGGTCTAGTGGGAGAGCGGGGCAGGAGCGATCCGTCTAGTGGCCAAAACAAAAATGGCCACTATCATGAGGTGTTGCCTCTGCCTGGGGGGGCAGCACTGTGAGATCACGGCCATCTTTGTTAGGGCCTATGAGAAGGGCAGGAGAGGAGAATTGGCATTATCTGCCGCTGCGATCGGGCCCACTTTTGGCATTTTTTGCACGGTGGCTGCCAACCATTGCCACCCTCACTCCCCACCTGTATCCAAACCCTGGGGACAACCACCACGTGAAAATCAGATATCACAGAAAATTGCCTGTGATATCTGATTATTTTTGCAGGTTAGCTGCATTAATCCTACATTACCCCTGTGGTAGCAGCTAACCCCCTTTATTAGGCATACCTCTTAGTTCCCTTTGTGAACCTGGTTCAACATTTTTTCATGTATAGTGTCATGGCGCCAGGCAGATAGCGCCTGTAAAAGTGGAGAAAAACACTCAGGGCAGTTTTAAAATCAGCAGTGCAGAGCACATGGCTAGGGGTCGTCAGGGGCAACTAAGCAAAACAAGAGCACAGGCTGTAGAGAAACGCCCAGAGATACCATTACGTCATAGCTCATCAGCAAAGCAGAGACAGCTGCAGAGAGTTGAGCTAACTCAAGTCTCAAGGAATGACGCAGATAAAAAAAGGTCAGCCTTGAGCAGTGCAGAGACACGTGCAGAGAAACGTACAGGGATACGAGCAGATTCACGTACAGGCACACGTGGAGAAAGAAGGAAACACAGAGACGCAAGCCAGGAGTCAGACTCGGTCTCTGTGGCAGAGAGAGAAGGAGACATTGAGAGGACTCGAGGGAAAGGAAAGTACAGCGCTCAGAAAAACCAGGAGCCATACCTGGAAGGTTCAGACGTGGAATCATTCTGCACCTCAGAGGGGTTTATCCAAGAGGAGTTCACGAAGGTTAGTGCTGGGAAGTTAGGCTGCACTAAGCCAAGGTCCGTGTGGGGCCAGGGGGAGACTCCAGGATATAAACCACGAGGAGCAGGGAGAAGAGATAACCACAATAGCAGGAACCTGGGGAGCCAGAATGCTTGTCCAAGAGATAATTCCCATGCTTTAGAAAGACGTCCTGTGAAAGGAAGAGAGGGGAAGAAAAGTTTCCACTTCCCGTTTACACACCAACCAGGCAGAGCACAGCCTGAAAGCCAAAGTACCTGGACTAGAGGAGCACTGAGTTTTAACCCCAGTGGTCAGGAAGTGTGTAGCCCACTAAGGAAAGATTCCATAGTGTGTGGTAAAGAATCTTTCTGCAGTGATAGGGGGAAGTGGTGCTCTGACCCAGCCGAGAGGAGAGAAACAAACACTAATCCACAATACAGCCCTGCAAGTTATAATTATCAAGAAGCACCTGAAGATATGGATTGTGACTTTGGTGATGATAATTCTGATATGTGCAAAATGGACTGTACGCTTGTATTCTCTGATAGCATAACCTCTTTTTGTTAGGGGCCTAAGAAAGCCTGCTGGAGTGAAATCTGTGGGAGAGCACAGATTTCACAGTTAAAAGTGTGTGATTGAAAACCTGTTTTTCCCTCTTTTTGTTCAGTTAAAGCTGACAATAAGCATTTTTGTTCCCATTTGTAGTCCCTCACTTGTGTTATACCAGCTGTATGGTTTATTTGCTTTTTGATATTTGTTGCAAGAATTCTCCCGGGACGGGAAATAAAACCTCTTTAAGCATAGCTACTCGACCACAACTACCTCCTTATTTCGATTAGCTATTGGGACCCAAAATCCCTGAGGGCAACATAAAGTCCTTGCTGTTAGAAGAGGAGCAACACCGAAGCCCCAGGCTCCCGCCTTGTGGGCCAGCAAGCTGTTTGACAATAGATATGGGAAGTACACAGGGACGGCTCTATAATGAGGCGGAGTGAGGCGGTTGCTTCAGGCGGCAAGTTTTGAAGGCGGCAAAAATGCCCCCAAAACAGCCGCCTCACTCCGTCTTCAAAAGTTAAAAAAAAAAAAAGAAAAACGCTCAAGTTTCTTCTGCTCCCGAGTCCGCTTCTCGGCAGCGGCAGATTCACCCTCTCTGGCAGCGGCAGTTGCGGTTGCGGCTGATCTTCAATTTAAATAAAAAACAAGCCGGTGCAAAGCCTTCAGACTCTGTGAAGGAGCTCATGCAGATGTAACTTCCTTTGGGGTGGGACACATCTGCACGTGTAGCTCCTCAGAGGCAGGAAGGCTCTGCACTGGCTTGTTTTTTATTTAAACTGAAGATCACTCGCACGGAGCAAGAGTGTCTGCTGCTCCTCAGGTTCTTCCCCCTCCCCCCTCGTATCCTTTGGATGGGACTTGGGGCCACTCACAGGATGTTCATTGGGAGAAAAAAGAACCAGGCACAAGTGGAAAAACAAGGAGAAACCAGGCAGTCCAGCACACAGGCATCCAAGGAAAAAAAAGGCACTCTCTTCAGCTTTAACCACAAACACTCAGCCTCACCAGCTCCCCCCAAAAACAGAGGCAAACTGGCTTCTAGATGGCATGACTAGCTCTTCTATGATCAAATACTTGCCACTCCAGCCATATCCATCAAAGGCCCTTAAGTTCTGGTGAGGAAAGTGCATGCGGGCAATAGCATCCTTCACATTCTGTATCTCCCAGTTTTAGACTGTAAGCTCAAAGAGCATGTCCCTGTGCAGACAAGTTCATCAGTAACACTCCAGCGGGGGTTGGGGAAGGAGGCAGCCAGCACCACTCAAAAAAAACTTGCAGCAGTCAAGTCTCTCCTAGCGGGCCTTAACTGGCCACCGCATGCTGCTCTAGTGCCGTCTACATGCTGCTCCCATCCCAGCTTCCATGGCTGCACTGAACTCTGCTCCAGTGCACGACGAACAGGACCCGCCACTGCGCTGGAGCCCAGAAATCAGATATTGCTTGTTTCAATCCATGCTGTGGTCACGCTGCTGTTCCTGTTCTTGGTCACTCAAGCTGCCCAAGATGTCAGAAAGGCCGTGCCAAACCCTATTTGGTGCCAGAGCTCCATCAGAGGTGAGTGGAATTCCCATTTTTTCAGGGCAAGGATAGTGCACACATATTTTTATATTTTACACAATACTGGGAAACTGTATCTCTTATTTATCTGATGTTGCACTGCATGTGGACTCTGGCTTCTTGGGGTTTCAGTTTAAATTTTGTCTACATATTTTTATTTTTACTTTAGATTGTGGTTACTTATTCTGTACTTGGTGAGGGTCGATGTTGTGAGTGTGTGACTGAGGCCAGGTGTTCTGTTAACATGGAGTTTGTACATAAAGATCTATACTGTACTGTAGTAATTTGACTTGTTCAGCTTTTCAAATAGGTGTATGGATGTTCCAGGGCCCACTGTAGTATTTACAGTGATGCTTTTTTTGGATGAGCTCCTTATGTGAGTTTTGGAAGTTTGTGCTGATATGGTATGGTTTGCTCTTTGTTGTAGGGTTTTGTATTAGTTCACAGTATGCCTGGTACTGGAGAATAGTGGTTGTTGTTGTTAGTGAGATGATCAGAATCAGATTTTTTTTTTAAATATTGAGTTCTGTGGGTGAATGTCCTGGTTTTGCTCTGCACCCACTGTGGATGAAAAATATATGTTGAAAAAGAAAAAGCAAGAACCATAATGCAGTTTATAACAGCAAAATAAAAAGGAGTTATAATTTAGTTTTATAAACTGTGATGTTGGTTCTTTCTCTCTTTTAGTTCCTTGGTGTGCAAATAGGACCGTACCTAGACCTGTGCAAGCGGTGCAGTTGCACAGGGCGCAAAGGCTTGGGGGGCACATTTCGGCTGTATGCTGTTGCCCTGCCGCCGCTGGCAGGACAATAGCAGACAGCCGAAATGCGCCCCGAGCCTTTTTGCAGGACTTTAAGCAGATCTGGTCCCTCCCTCCTCTGATGCAATGTCAGAGCAGGGAGGGACGATCTGCTTAAAGTGCTGGTTAATTTCAGATCGGGCGCATGCCCCCCTCCTCCTTCCCATACCTCTGTCCAGCGCTGCCGGCTCTTTCCCTGCTGCCAATGCCGCCGTGAAAAAAAACAGAGGGCGGCAGCAGCAGGGAAAGAGCAGGCAGCGCTGGACGGAGGTATGGGGGGGAGGAGGGGGGCACGCACCCAAGCTGCAAGTCGCACAGGGCGTGATTGCTGCTCGGTACGGCCCTGTGTGCAAACATCTTGCATTCCCTCCATATAATCTAATCGGCTTTTTGTTTGGTTCAGTCCCTGATTGGAGTTCTGAGAAGCCCCGCCCCCCTGTAAGGGGAGGGGGGGGGGCGCCATGTCGTTCTTCGCCTCAGGCAGCAGATTGCCTGGAGCCTCCCCTGGAAGTACATTTTCTGGTCTATTTACCAGGACCCAGTCTAACACTGAAATTTCTCTCTGATATTGTTGCTATAGTCAGGAGAATTGCTTCTCAATTCAAAGTACATTTTGCAGAAATCTGGGATTTGTCATTGCTTTTATGTGACTGCCTGCCTCTTCTGTAATCTCTCACAGTATTTTGTAATGAGGCTGATAATATACAATACGTGGTTTCATTTCGTCTGTGCTGTACCTAGCTCTGCAGGGTGGAGTGCCCTTTAAAGGCATCTGCCATGGTCAAATCCTTACTGGGATATTACTCAAATTTTGAGCCATGTTTTTGTGGTTGCAAGAAAAGCCTTTGAATCCTGGGAGAAACAGAACCTTTCTGATCTGTTCTTTCATAGCTGCAAATGTTGGGAGCCACCATTAACTCCTAATTAGGCAGGTTTTTTCGCAGAAGGATTGGACACAATTTGCCTCCTTTCTTGGGAGATGATATGATCCTCTATTTGCTAATTTACTTTGGATGAATGCTTCACTTCTGCACTAAATCACATTTTCCAGCTAAGAGGAAAAAGTGAACTTATTCGATGGTGTCCTCTCCGTCAGTGATTTTGAAATTTATTAAGCGAGCCACCTATCTTTCAGTGCTGTTGGCACTTTTTTGGCAGCTTGAACTGCAAGATGATTTCTAAAATTCAATTTTGCGCTTTGCTGGCATCTTCCCATCATAAAAAAAAAAAAAAGATTTGATGCTATTGTTCTCTTTTAGAAATCGCTCTCTTTATTCTGGGAAACTGTTAGATGTTCTGTCTTTACCATTCCCAGAACTTGCTTCTAGTTGCTGAATTTGTGCTTTCTTTCCAGGCACCACTATAAAATTTGCCCCATGACTTCTCCCTTGTCTCTCTACTAATCATTTCTCTATAGATACAAAATGGGGGGGGGGGGGGGGGGGAACCTATAAAACAGTTGCAATCCCACTGTAGAGTGCGACCTATTGCTATGAAAGGAGAAATGTTACTGATAGGCGATTTCAATATGCTGGATGTTGACTGGGATATTCCTGCTGTTGTATCATCTAGAGTAGGGAGATTCTGGATTCTCTATAGGCAAAATTGTTTTGGCAACTGGTAAGAGAATCCACATAGGAGGGGCCATACTGGACCTGGTGCTTACAAATGGGGAGTGCATTTCTGATGTTATAGTATGTGATCATCTGGATTCTAATGATCACCGGATGGTGTGGTTCAGTATTAGGACACTAGTGGAGATGGTTGAAAAATAAAGTGCCCATATTTTAGGAAACCTAACTTCGTCAAGTTGAGGGAATACTTCAAGGAGTCATTAGCTGGATGGGAACATCTAGGGGAAATATAAAAGCAGAGGGCAAAAGTGAAAGGAGAAGTTGTAAGGGCAGCAAACCTCTATGAGCAAATTAAAAGTAAGAAAAAGGAGGTCACCATTGTTCCTGAAAGAAATACAGTATACACACCAAATCTAGACATGGTCATTTATGTCGACCCTAGATGTGTGTAAATGCCCATGCTTAGATCTGTAGAAAATGCTCTTACGTTATATTTATAATGTTTATAATTTATAGTTTATAATGTAAATTTAGGCTCTACCTCTGCGTTTCCCAAGCTTTGCCCCTGTGCTTGCCTACTCCGAAAGTACATGCTATCATCCTGATGTGTGTACTTACAGAATAGTACCCACCTAAACTATTATTTATTTAACTAGGCTTATATGCCACTTTTCTACCAGTCAAAGCAGGGTACTGTATATATATTTTTTCCTTATCCCCGAAGGGCTCACAATCGATGTTTTTATACCTGAGGCAACAGAGGGTTAAGTGGCTTGCCCAAGGCCACAAGTAGCACCTTTGGGACTAGAAACCCCAGTCCTTCTGGCCCAAGGTTGGGTCCTCTGGCCCTCAGTAACTTGCCCCAAACACTAGGCCACTCCTCCCTTAAACTATCCATGTAAGTGCCCATCCCTGTGCATACGACATTGAAAATAGGCAAGTTATGTGCATTGAGGGTGCATCACTTTACGCAGCTCATTATAAAATTACCTCCATAGTGCTGTAAAGAAATAGCTGTATTTTGTGAGATGCACATCAGAAGAAGCCCTTATCTTCAGGAACAAGCAGGAATGAGTCTTCACATATGGGTATCGTCGGTACCGACGGAGCCTGCACGGGAACGCTCCCCAGCGTCCAGTAAGAAAGCTTTTGGGAGCATCCCACAGCGCCTGTGCGCTGCCTTCCCGCCTTTCCCAACCGCCTCTCTCCAGTTCTTCTTTTCCGCGGAGCCAGCAGGTCGTGTTCCTGTCACCGCTGAAGAATTTCTTTATTCTTTTCTAGTTCTTTGGTCTCGCGTCTGCCTTCTTCGACGTCGAACCGGTACCGCCGGTCTTTTCTTTCTTTCTTCTTAAAAAAACAAACAAAAAAAACCCCCTACCGTTTCCCACTTCTGTGCAATTTTTTCTTCGGCCTTAGGCCTAGGAAATATTTTTCCTCATGGAAAAGCCCGCCTCCGGGTTTAAAAAGTGCACGAAGTGCAGCGGTACTATTTCTGTCACCGAAACCCATGACTGGTGTCTAAAATGTTTGGGTCCTGACTATTCCATCACGGATTGTGCGTCCTGTTCCATGATGTCTAAAAGTGATCGACAGAACCGAGCGGCTAAGCTCAGTACCCTGTTTCCCTCTGATGCAGCTTCGGTGGCATCGACGTCTTCCAGGGCTTCTTCTTCCTCTCATGGATCTCAGGTAACCAAACATAAGTCCAGCCGGTCCTCGAAGGGTAGATCTCCCTCTAAGCATCGAGATGCCTCTGGGCTTGCCCTCGAGGATTCTACACCGGCAAAATTACCCCGGCGGGAAGCCCCGGCTTCCAAAGCTTCATCTATGGGATCACAGGTTGCCATGTTCTGGGGTACTGGTGGTTTCCACTGGTATCGACATCCAGACATTGGTGGCGTCGATGGATCAGAATATTCTGACCATGCAGCGTGCCATTACGACATTCATACAGGCTGCGACGCCTCCGGTACCGCAACAAACTCCGTTGTCGGTACCGGTTCCGGCACCGGCACCGGCACCGGTACCGGTTCCGGCACCGGCACCGATATCGGTTCCGGTACCGGGACCGATTGCATCAACATCGGCTTCGGTGTCGACTGCAGCGGTACCCTGTCCTAGGATGCCCATCGGTACCGAACCGGTACCGATCACTCCCGATGTCGATACCACTCGGTACGCGTATCGGGCTCTGCAGGAGCATCCAGACAGGCGATACTTCGATTCCTCCGAGGACTCTGATGAATCAGAGGCTTCTATCGAAGCATCGGTACTCCTTCCTCAGGAGCCTTCTCCAAAAAGGAGAATGTCTCCTCCAGAAGACTTGTCTTTCCAAGACTTCATTAGGGAAGTGGCCAGGGGCCTCTCCATCTCTGTGGCCCCTGAGTCAGAGCCTAGAGCCAAACAATTGGATATTTTACAATATCCTAAGGCTCCTAAGGAGGCAGCTACTTTACCAATTCATGAGATCCTTTATGATCACATGTTGGGCATATGGGAGACTCCTCTCACTACCTCCCCTCATTCTCGTAGGTTGGATACCATGTACCGTGTTCCTCCCTGTCCTGGCTTTCATAAGACTCAACTTCCTCACCACTCTATTGTGGTGGAGTCTGCCATGAAGAAGTTAAAGAGTGCAAAAAGGCACTCTTCTAATCCTCCAGGAAGAGAATGCAGAACCTTAGATGCTTTTGGCCAGAAAAATTTCTAGGCCAACATGCTTACTGCCAGAATCAACTCCTATAGTCTCTATATGGGGATGTTTCTAAAAGAAGTTACAGATCATCTGCAGATTTTAGCCCCTTTTATTTCAGAAGATAAAAGGGAGGAGTTTCTCACCTGGCTTAAACATGCCCAGAATGTTTCCAAATTTTCCAACTCTTTTGAGTGTGCCAGCAGAGCCTCGGCTATTGCCATAGCTGCACGCAGAGTTGCTTGGTTACAAGCTTCTGATTTGGAACCCTGGGTCCAAGATGGATTAGGAAATCTTCCTTGTACAGGTGAAAACCTTTTTGTAAAGGATTGGCAAGCAAAGGCCACTCAGATGGATGCTGAAAATTCTGCTTTAAATAGACTTTCAAAGTCTACTTCTGCTCCTGTTAAAAAAAAGGTTGTTCAAAAAGGCTTTTTATCCCAAAAAAGGGAGATATTATCCTGTTTATTGTCAGCAGACATCTTCTGCAGGTCGTTTTGCTGCAAAGCGTCAGCAACAACCTAAACAGGCCAAGCCTAAGGCTGCAAGGACTGCTACGGCCCAACAGCCGCAGCCTCCTCAGGGCCTTTGACTTACAACTAGAGAACTTAGACTTTCTGGCTCAAGAAGAACCAGAGCCTCTCACTATTCCAGGAAGGTTAGCTCACTTTGCTCCCAGATGGGAACAAATCACAGCAGAGCAATGGACCCTCTCCATCATAAGGGAGGGGTACAAGCTTCATTTCTTAAACCTTCCTCCTCACACCATGGTGAGACAGTTCAATTCTCCAACATCTCTCCTCGACCTTCTGGGTCAGGAGATTGCTACCCTTCTTGCCCAAAAAGCAATAGAAGAAGTACCCCTTCTTCAACAGGGCTCAGGGTTCTACTCCCCCTATTTTCTTATCCCAAAGAAAACAGGGGGCTACAGACCCATTTTAGATCTCAGAGAATTGAACAAGTTTCTATGCAAGGAGAAATTCAAGATTATTTCTCTCGGTGCTCTCCTTCCATACCTTCAGAGTCAGGATTGGCTTTGTTCTCTAGATCTCAAGGATGCGTACACCCATGTCCTCATCCATCCAACACACAGAAGGTTCCTTCGGTTCCTTTATCAAGGAAAGCACTACCAATACAGAGTGCTTCCTTTCGGTCTGGCCTCTGCACCAAGAGTGTTCACAAAATGCATGGCAGTAGTAGCTGCATTTCTACGCACTCTAGGAATATTCGTATTTCCATATCTGGACGACTGGCTTATCCGAGCTCCATCCCAGTCAGAGGCCCAGACTTCCCTAGCCTGCACAAGGCGTGTTCTTCAGTATCTGGGACTTGTAATAAACATTCCAAAATCCCATCTCACCCCTACTCAGTCACTAGAGTTCATAGGGGCCTTGCTGGATACCACAACTGCAAGAGCCTATCTTCCCCAGGCCCGTTGCCTATGCTTGGTGCAGTTAGCCTCCCAGATTCAGTTAAAGTCCCATTTAACTGCTCGAGAGATGTTACAACTGTTAGACCACATGGCATCCACCGTGCATGTGGTTCCTTACGCTCGCCTTCACATGTCTAGATGCAGTAGCAGATTGGTTAAGTACAAATCATTTGAAACTGAATGTAGCCACAACTCAAGCTATGTGGATATTCCAAATTGCGTTCCTGTTTTTCATGTCATCCTTTACTATTGGTTCCGATTCTTAACTGTCATTTGATGTTCAAATTACAGCACTGACTAAATCATGTTTTTTGGCTCTGAGAAAAATTTAAAAAATGAGATCTTATCTGTAGAACGACACCTTGCTTACTTTGGTTCATTCATTAATACAAGATAATTAGTAGATAGGACTACTGTAATTCCTTGTATAGTGGTCTTACTCAGATTTCTTTAAAATGTTTGCAGACTTCAGAATACAGCCATTAAATCGATTTGCTTATGCCCATAAGTTTGATAGGGTGACTGCACTTCTAATGCAAACATCATTGGTTACCACTTTTATTTTGGATTAAGTTTAAAATGAAAATCTTGACACATAAGGTGTATTATACATACAGGTTTTCCCTTGTACCGTATTTGTCAAATGTATTGACCCTGTATGTTCTGAACAGACAATTACATTCTCTTTCTCAGAATTGATTAGTGATACCTGCAAGTGCACTAGCACACTGTGAATTTACCCATCAATCAGCATTTTATTATTTGGCACCTGCTCTTTGGAATTCATTACCTCAGTATATTAGATTGGAATCTTCATTTTCAAAATTCAAAACTGCTGTTAAAACATATTTCTTTATAATGGCTTTTGGCAGAGATTAGATGATTTACAGAGTCAGAGATCAGGGAACCGACAGATGGCTATTTCCTCAAAATGTGTTTTTTTTGTGTAAATTTTATTTTTGTAAATTTATGTTTTGGTTTTATTTTACTTGGTGAATTTCAGTAAGTGGATTGTAATTAGGGTTGCCAACTGGCTAAAGATGGTCCCGTTAGGCTTGATCTAGTTCTGATTTTGCCCCATTAAATACAGGGGCATGTAGTACCGATTTCTCTATTGCACTGCATAAGGAAAGCAGGACTACAAGTCCCTGCATGCAGTGAAGTAAAACCAGGACTGGATCAAGCCTGTAGGGCACATCTGGAGCCATTTGGCAACCCTAATTATAATAGTGTTATATTTGTTGATATTTAGAATGTAAACTGCCTTTATATTTTAATGAAGAGTGGTATAGCAAATTTTAATAAACGGAATTAAATTTTAATAAACAAAGATAGACAGGAAGAAAATTGATGCCTTTGAATTATGGTGCTGGTGACGAATACTGTCCATATTATGGACTGCCCGAAGAACAAACCAGTCAGTACTAGAGGAGATCAAACCTAAGCTTTCCTTAGAAGCTCAGATGACAAGACTTTGGCTTTCATACTTTGGATACATCATGCGAAGAGAGAGATCATTGGAGAAAGACATCATGCTTGACAAGGTAGAAGGTCACCATAAAAGAGGAAGACCAGCAATGAGATGGATCGATACAATAACAGCAGCTATGGATTACCACTCTATCAACAATGAGCCACCTGGCTGAAGACCGAACAAAGTTAAGGTCAACTATCCAGAGGGTCGCCAGGAGTCGACACTGACTCAGCGGCACTTAACAACAACAATAAACAAACAAACATATAGGGCCTGATATTCCAAGGCATTTACACAGTTTAGAAACCTTATAAATGCACCTAAGCAGGATATCTCTGAGTAATGCTGCTATATGCCCTGATGCTAACCGCATAACATCAGGATGTGTCTGGGCATACTGAGGCGGAGCCAATCGCAAACAGTCAGTGGCAATATTGAGTCGCTGCCCGGTTTGTGATCTGCAGTGAAAGCCAGGTGCATGGATCCCTGGCCTAACTTTTACCACATATCATTAACCGGGCAGCGGCTCAATATTGCTGCTATCTGGTTAGCAGTCGACTCTGCGGCAACCCTGGATATTCAGTGCTAGCCACTGTAATTGTGCTAGCTGCCAGCACGGAATATCGGGCCCATAATCCTTAAGGATATACATTATTTACTCTAAAGACTGGGCTGAGAATTATTCATACATGGGTAAATGCACTTGTAACTCTTGGTTTGGGGACACCATACTGTTTCAGTGAGTATGCACAAACAGTGCTTATTTTCCCCACTCTTCTCTCCACTGTCATTTAGTAATATGCATGCTCACCTCCAGGAATGGAGTTTTTGATGAGAGGAAGTGATTTTCCATTCAAGGTCCAAGGTGTATAGTCCCATGCTTGTCAATAACTCTTTTTTTTCTTTGTGGTGTTCCAACTAAGCCTTAATTCAAACTCGTGTGTAAGGATGCTCTTGTGTCAGGATCATACCATCTTAGCCCAGTTAGAAGGGTGCATGCCATCCTATTGTGACATCCTCTTTGGGGATGGCTGCATTGGTCCTGTCTGCCTTTATATAAAGCTTCCTCTCTCCTCCCCTTCCTCCCCACGGATTCTAGAGTGTGTGGTTAGAGTGTTAAGCCTGTTACTACGTGACTAGGTGCCTCTACACCAGCAACGACCCTTCCCATATCAGGGTTGACAAGCAGTAACTCAGGATCACAGACACAAATACAGAAGGTGCATGAGAGGTGGTGATACAACAAGGGTACCTAAATATTAAGGGGGTTATTTTAGATACTCTATTCATACTTTGGGCGTCCAAAACAAGCACATAAATGTCCAAATCTGGAAGACATCCCAGGAGCCATTCTAGAAATCAGTTTTGGAGATGTCTCTGGTTCAAGGACATTCATGATGGAATGAGGGCATAGTGGAGGTGTGTCCGACGTGTTCCCAAGCACTTGGATGTCCACAACTCATCTTAGAAACACCCTGCACATCCCAGTCCTTGTCTATGTCTAAATTCGGCCCAAGCAGTCCCTGCAGGATAGGGGGGATCAAGGCAGAAGGGACCCACTTGCAGCTGCTCCCATATCATCTGAAGTGGACTACCCCCGCTCTGGAGGCCCTGTAAAAATTATTGCTTGGGGGCCCATAATAGGAATTTCTGACACTGATTGCCTCATAGCAAATCCACGCAAAAGTCCATGTTGCCATTTATGAGTCTCTGGCTTAAATACATTTAGGAAGAACCAATACAGCAAATCCAGACGAGGTGCTGCAGCAGAATGGTTAAAAAAGAAGAATGAAGTCCAACAGGATAAGGTCAAAGGTTATCAAGCCCCAGGTTATTAGTACCAAGAGATTGAACAATTAATTTATGAGGAAGCCTGGTGAATTTAGGTTAGGTAACAGATTAGTGTTATGTACAGCATCAGGCAGGGCACTGCAGTTGCGGGTTTCACCAGCTCTTGGCATGTCCACTCCACTCCCGGAAGTCGCAATCCAGTCATGTTCTTGTAAAACTCCCTTTGTCTTAACTTATCTATCATTTGAAGCGTACTCCAATCGGGGGAAAGTCCCACAAAAGTCCAAGACTCAGGACAGTGCGCTCTTCTGCAGCAGCTCCGAAATGAGTCATGGCTTCAAACACTCCCCAACAGTACAGCAAATCTATATGTCACAGCACAATCATTGCAGCAAAGTCTTTTCACCTCTCTCTTAAAATCCTCAGATAAGAGGCACAGTTCTCAGCTCCCTCCATCAGAAGAAGCAGTTACAGCTTTATTGGCTATGAAAGCAGTCTCCCATCCTTCCTTCAGGTTGTACACTATCCACCTGAACCTTTCCCACAGGCGCTTCTTATAGTATCTTAAACGTCCATGGGCTCAGTGGTATCTTGTTCCCCAAACTCAATAGCTTCCACGGATTGCTCCTGGGCATCTCCTCCAGTGCACTACCCTTCCAACCATATGCTCTAGCCTCCACTCTAAGGTCTTGGTTGCTTATTTCTAGCACAATCCACCTGTGTGTCCTCTCCTAATTGGTTCTCCTGGTCCTTCCTGGTGAGGGCCTTCCTATCCCAGGTGCCTCTGGGACATGTACTGTGACTGACCTTATCAGAATGGTTTACACCTCCTTCCTATAAGATGGTTTTGTTATCAGGAGAATACTGGGCCAGCAATGGTTCCAAAGGGATCCTTATACCCTCCAACCAGTTTTTAAATATGGGACACAGTCAAACATTTATAGTAAATATTACAGTAATACAATATACTTAACACATTTTATTGAAGAGCAATGACTCACCCATTTCTGTGATGCTTGAGGAGATGAAAATAGGCTTGGCGCCCCTCAACGGTGCTAACTTACAGGGCTGGCGCTACAATTAGACATACTAGGCAGTCACCTAGAGTTCTGGCTTTTCGGTGCTGCCCATTGCCACTACTCCTCTCTGGAGCCTGCAGCTTTTGCAATGCTTGGGTGCATACGGAGAGGAATTGCCAGCAGAAGAAAGGAGGTGATAGTGCCTCTGTATATGTCTTTGGTGCGACCTCATTTGGAGTATTGTGTGCAATTCTGGAGACCGCACCTTCAAAAGGATATAAACAGGATGGAGTCAGTACAGAGGGTGGCTATTAAAATGGTTAGTGGTCTTCATTATAAAGCATATGAGGACAGACTTATGGATCTTAATATGTACACCTTTAGAGGAAAGGCGGGATAGAGGTGATATGATTGAGATGTTTAAATACCTCCGTGGCATAAATACACATAAATGCACAGGGTGAGAGCCACTTTTGATTTAAATCAAGCTCAGCTACGAGGGAACATAGGATGAGGTTGAAGGGGGATAGATTTAGGAGTGATATGCGGAAATATTTCTTTACGGAAAGAGTGGTGGATCCGTGGAATAGTCTCCCAGTGGAGGTGGTAGAGATGAGGACAGTTTCTGAATTCAAAAAAGCATGGGACAAACACAGAGGATCTCGAAAGGAAAAAAAGGGGACTGTTATAGTTGTTGATAGGGAAGGAAAGACTAGATAGGCCATGTGGTCTTTTTCTGTCGTCATTTTTCTATGTTTCTAGAAGCATTATTCGTGATTTATATGTCCAAAAATGCTTGCAGATGTTCAAATCAGGGTGACATTCCTGGAGCCATGTTAGTAGATGTGCTAAGAGATTTTTCCAGCATGTGCACATCTAAATACGGTGGTGAGTATCGCAGGGACGTGTCCGGGTGGTCCATTGTACTTAGATGCCAACACTCGATTTCAGAAACGGCCGGCACATCTAGATCCAAGTCCAAGTCTGTACCTGCTCCAGGGCATGACCAAACATTGGAAAAGTGCTTGTTTTACCAGTATAGCCTCTGGAGGGTATAGAGGAGACAGTTCTCTGGTATTCTCAGTACAATCCACAACCACAATGACCTGTCATAGAAAATAGAGACACCTATCACTTGCAAATGGCTGTCTGGGATGTGTCCCCTGCCTGGAATACTGCTGCAGGAACATCTATGGAGGCATTCTGGACAACATCTATATCGGGGATATCCAAGTTTCTGAAAATGTGCCCGACCTTTTTGGGTATGCTTTCTCCTAGACATCATCCTAGATGTCCTTTATAAAATGCCCCTTCACGTGCCTTTATAAAATAATCTTAAAATAGCCATCTACATAGCCTTCCTCTCACTTGGTTTGCAGCTTGTTGTGCTGTGAGGGCTTGCGTGCATCAGTGATACTGAGAGCTAAACTATCGGTAGTTTAACTACTGGCAGGGTCTCCCAAGATGGACAGGTCTCAGCTGAGGTGCCAGACCAAGACAAACCACCCATCTGGGCAGCAGCAGAATGGGAGTGTTGACGGCGGAGGATCACATTTTTGTGACAAAGGCAACAACATCAAACTTAAACTGCGCGGAAGAAAGGCCCGGCAATCTACTTCTGTATCTTGCCATGAAAACCCAATGGATAGTTACAACAAAACAAATTGTGCTATGGTGCTGGAAGATGAGACCCCCAGGTCGGAAGGCACTCAACTAGCTACTGGGGAAGAGCTGAAGACTTTTCAGAGTAAAGCCAGCATTTATGATGTGGTTGGATCAAAGCCCTCGGGAAGTCTGACTGCTGATGTAGCTGCGCATCAGATGAGAGTCAAAAGCTGTAAAGATGTCTTATGCATTGGAACATGGAACGTACGAAGCATGAACCTAGGGAAGTTGGAGGTGGTCAAGAATGAAATGGAACGTGTACAACTTGATCTGTTGGGTGTCAGCGAACTGAAATGGACTGGCATCGGGCACTTTGCATCAGATGATCACATGGTGACTATGCTGGAAATGAAAGACAAAGAAGAAATGGTGTTGCATTTATAATAAAGAAGAAACTTGCAAGAACTTTAATGAAATACAATGTAGTCAGCGAACGCTTAATCTCTATTCGTCTACGAGGATTGCCTATCAACACAACTATAATTCAAGTATATGCCCCAACAACAGCTGCAGAAGAGAATGAAATTGAAGAGTTCTATGAACAAGTACAAGCTGAAATTGACAGAACATGCAAACAGGATATCCTGATAGTCATGGGTGACTGGAATGCAAAAGTTGGCAACAAAGAAGAAGACAAAGTAGTTGGAAAATATGGACTTGGCAACAGAAATGAAGCTGGAGAAAGACTGATAGAATTCTGCAAGACCAATGATCTATTCATCTCAAACACCTTCTTCCAGCAACACAAGCGGTGACTGTACATATGGACTTCACCCAATGGATTGTATAAAAATCAAATTGACTACATCTGTGGAAGTCAACGATGGAAAAGTTCTATAACATCAACAAAGACAAAACCTGGAGCTGACTGTGGTACAGATCACCAACTAGTAGTATGCAAACTCAAGCTAAAGTTGAAAAAGAGCAAACCACTCATGAATGCAGCAAAATATGACCTTGAGACTATACCACTGGAATTTAAAGACTGCCTGCAAAATCGATTTGCTGCTTTAGATACAAATGACAGAGCTCCAGAAGAGTTATGGAATGACATCAAGAAGGTTGTGTTGGAAGAAAGCAAGAAGTCTCTACAAAAGTTGAAAAAGCAAAAGTGGCCAAAATGGATGACGGAAGAAACTCTGAAAATTACCCAGAAATGCAGAGAAGCTAAAGCCAAAGGAGAAAGAAAGACAATCGCAGAACTCAACAGAGATTTCCAACGTGCAGCAAGACAGGACAAGGAAAAAGTACTACAATGACACTTGCAAGGAAATAGAAGCAGAAACTATTAGAGGAAGAACAAGATCGGCTTTCCTAAAGCTACGAGAGTTAAAGAAAAAGTTCCAGCCTCGAATTGGAATGTTACAAGATGCTCAAGGTTCTATGTTAAATGATGCTGAGAAGATCAAGAAAAGGTGGAAGGAATATACAGAGTTTTTATATGATAAAGATCAAGTGGACCAACAGCCGTTTCAACCTGTACCTTATGATCGGGAACCATTGGTGATGAAAGAAGAAGTTGGAGCAGCATTGAAAGCCTTATCAAAGAACAAAGCACCAGGCATTGATAGCATTCCTATAGAAATATTGCAGCAATCTGATGCAGCTGTTACCATACTTACAAGGCTCTGCCAAGAAATATGGAAGACAACATTATGGCCAACTGACTGGAAAAGATCTGTGTTTTGTCATGAGGCTGGTATCAATAAAGATGCAAAGTTGAAAAGAAACCCTGTTTCTAAGAGAGATCTAGATGTGCAATTACCGCAAAGCACAGCTAGAGGGGGCAGGAGTGATCATACAGGAGCTAATGAGGCTAAGAAAGCGAACTACTTGCACCTGGAAATGAGCCCGGGAGATTCAAAGGAAAGATTCCTTTATAAGCAGAAGCTGAATGCTAGCAAAGGAGGAACAGCTCCAAGGGCAGGAGAAAGAGGAACAGCTCTGAGGGAAGGAGCAACTCTAAGAGAAGGAGAAGGACTTGGAGAAGGAACAAGGAGCATGTCTAAGGAAAGAAGGAGAGACCTGAGGGAAGGAATCCTCCTTGAGCAAGCCCAAAGGAACCGAGTTCACAGAGGTGGAGTTCAGAGGGGCCAAGCTACGAGAGCAGTTGTTCAGAGGGAGTCTGCTGGGGAAAGCAGTCAGGCTGGAGAGTGTGCCACTCCCTGCTCAAGCAACGTTCCTGAGTCCAAAGCTGTGAGACTTATCCAGAGAACCAGAGAACCAGGTTTGGAGGAAGACCTGCAGTCACTGGAACCTGCTAGACAAGTTTTACCAGGTACTCAAGGAAAAGGAGTTTTTAGCAAGGCTACTTTATCACTGAAGCATAGAGTTCAATCCATACCAGGTTTTACTAAGCTGCCAGAAAGCACAGCCCTGCCCAGAGGCTACCGGCAGAGAACCTGTTGCAAGAGAGACATTCTTGGGAGAGAAAGCTCCAGGGATTCAAACTACAGAAACTCAAGGTATGAAAGCTTTATTCCTAATAAAGAATGCTTAACTCCTAGAAGCACTGCTAAAACAAGTATTCAGTTTGTAAGAAGGAAGAAACCAGAGTGGTTTCAGAAAATACCAAGAGAACTTAAAACACAGTCTTATTGGAGGCAAGAGCCTAGAGACAGTCCACGTAGAGCTGTAACAGCCAGGGTCAGTATGTACTCAGAGGGGGAATGTAGTGGAGCAGAATCTATGGAAATTGAAGATATAAATGCTATCCCCATTCCTCAGGCAGAAGATATGGATTGTGGTTTGTGCATGGCCACCAGTCTAGAATCTATAGCCACTGTATAAATAAGAAGAAACTTGTTTAATTGATGTTGCTTTGGAATGAAGTGAATTCCTCCAGTTAACCTTGGCACTAATTGTGAAGATACTAACAATTAGTTAACCTGTTTAATACTGGCACCTTTACAAACAAAGGACATTCTTTAATTTTCTAGTGTCTTAATGAACCCTTGCACAGAGGGGAAATAAAAGCTTTGTTTCCCTACACTCTTGGCTTGATTATTGAGTTCACACCAGGAGCTGAAATACCTAAGGCCAATCTCCATTTTTGCCTTACATAAACCCCACGCTCCTGGAAAATAAATATATCGTGGAGCATGCCCTTACCGCCCTTGGCCACTAGGGGCTGCCACCATGACAGTTTATACCAATACTAAAGAAAGGTGATCCAACTGACTGTGGAAATTATCGAACAATCGCTCTGATCCCACATGCCAGCAAGATTCTACTGAAGATTATTTAAAAGAGACTACAACCATACCTGGAACAAGAACTACCTGAAGTGCAAGCAGGGTTCAGGAAAGGGCGAGGAACGAGAGACATCATTGTGGATGTGAGATGGATCCTTGAAAAGACTAAAGAATACCAAAAGGATATCTATTTGTGCTTTATCGACTATAGCAAGGCTTTTGACTGTGTAAACCATGAGAAACTCTGGGCCACATTAAGAAGCATGGGTATACCAGAACACCTGATTGTTCTCTTGCGTAATCTGTACATTGATCAAGAAGCAACAGTTCAAACGGAACAAGGAGAAACAGAATGGTTTAAAATAAGCAAAGGTGTAAGACAAGGCTGCATACTTTCCCCCTACCTGTTTAATTTATATGCAGAACAAATCATCAGAGAAGCAGGATTGTATGAAGACAACAGAGGTGTGAAGATTGGTGGAAGACCCATCAACAACCTTCGCTATGCTGATGATACCACATTACTGGCTGAAAGGGAAGATGATCTGAAACATTTGCTTCTCACAATCAAAGAACATAGTCTCAAAATGGGCCTGCAGCTTAATGTAAAGAAGACAAAGATCATGACAACTGGCATAATCAACAGGTTCATCGTTGAAGGAGAAGAAATTGAAATTGTGAACAACTTTATCCTACTTGGATCAACTATCAATAAAGAAGCAACAAGCAGTCATGAAATCAAACGACACATTGCTCTTGGCAGAATGGCTATGAAAGACCTAGATAAAATTCTCAAGAGCAGAGATGTCTCTCTCCATACAAAGATTTGACTTGTTCAAGCCATGGTATTTTCAATAACATCATATGGATGTGAAAGCTGGACTGTGAAAAAGACAGACAGGAAGAAAATTGATGCCTTTGAATTATGGTGCTGGCGGCGAATACTGTGTATACCATGGACTGCCCGAAGAACAAACCAGTCGGTACTAGAGGAGATCAAACCTAAGCTTTCTTTAGAAGCTCAGATGACAAGACTTTGACTTTCATACTTTGGACACATCATGCGAAGAGAGAGAGATCATTAGAGAAAGACATCATGCTTGGCAAGATAGAAGGTCAACGCAAAAGAGGAAGGCCAGCAATTAGATGGATCGATACAATAACAGCAGCTACGGGTACCAGTCTGTCAACAATGAGCCGCCTGACTGAAGACCGAAGACAATTTAGGATAGCTATCCAGAGGGTCGCCATGAGTTGACTCCGACTCGACGGCACTTAACAACAACAACAACAACAACACACAGCCTTCACACATAGGTGGCCTATTATAAAATTACATTCTGTTTGCATAACTAGGCAAAACACCCTCACTCTGCCACTAAAAATTAATGGATAAGGGACTTAACCCTATAACGGTGGTGGTATATGGATAAGTCCTTTTGAATATCTGGCTCAAAATGGTTATTGATACATTTTGAGGAAAATCAGTAGAACTGTCCCTCTCAAGTTGCTAGATAGCAGAGGCAGTATCCAATACAGGAATTTTCCCTAGTTTGTAAGGAAATATCTTAGTGCTGTGCTCCCATCAGGTAAATAATATTCATTGTCAAGGGAGAGGAGTAGCAGACAGAAGAAATATTGTATTTGCCTTCAGCTCACTAGCCCAAATGGAGACACAGTAGAAGGGGGTTCTTGTCCATAAGGGGATCAGACAGTGTCTAAAATTTCCCCCAACCCAGGCCCTAGATTTCCTTCAGGTTTCTTTATTTAGGGTATGCTGTGGATCCCAAATAGACATTGGCAACACACACCAGGAAAAGCAAACAGTTTACCCTTTACTGATTAAACCAACTCAAATAAAAAGGAACTTCAAAACAGCGGCATACGTGGGAAGGCACACTTTACAAAAGATGTGGAGATCAGAATTGAGACATTGAGGTCAGGATGTACTCAATTCCGATGGTGTTTTAGGAACAGCTCTGCTAAACCTGGAGCTACTTTTGTAGCACACTGCTCCATCGCTTTGTCACGCAACTGGAGGTGGCAGAAATATGGAGCAAAGAATCAACTAGAAATGTATGGTTAAGTTGGAGTTCGTTGGCTGAGTCATCACAGGAGACGAGACTTGGGTCTTCCAGTATGACCCTGAAAGCAAGAGACAGAGCCTGCAGTGGAAGACTCGACTGTCACCCAGACCCAAGAAGGTGTGCATTTCCAAATCAAAGATGAAGGTTATGCTGATCGCATTCTTCGACCAGAAGGGAGTGGTCCATCATGAGTTTGTGCCTGAGGGTCAGACAGTCAAACAGCAGGTCCTCAATCGCCTCCATGACCGGGTTCGGTGCAGCAGGTAGGCTCCGTGGAGAGACAAGTTGTGGCTGCTCCACCATGACAACATGCCCGCACACACACGCTCAGTGTGAGGCAGTTCTTGGCTAACAAACAGATCACAGCTCTCGACCACCCTTCTTATTCCCCAGATCTTGCACCGTGTGACATCTGGCTCTTCCCCAGGCTGAAGACTGTGCTCAAAGGAACTCATTTCACCTCTGTAGAAGAGATCAAGGCCACTATGACAAGGGAGCTGAGGGACCTCAGGGAGGTTTTGAAGATATTGCATGTAGTTCATTTTTGACGTTTCACTGTGTAAATTTATCCAGTAGGACATCAACAACATCCCAAATAAGCCTTGAATGATATAATATTGCATCACATTGCATAATACCAGCATGCACACATCATCCAGAGTTGATTGTATCATTTTCTGATGCAATGCAATACTACTACCAGACGGCTGCTGAGCCATCTGATGTCAGCAGTACTATACGCAGTCGGAAAGGTTGAGCATTTAAAATATTTCAGACTGTGTGCGAGACAGTTTAAGCTACTGTTACATGAAACTTTTATTAATCATATAATTTTAGCCATTTAGGTACAATACAGAACAGTAATGCTGCAAAAGTGCGTTAATACCATTGACAATTTCTGCTACATTTGTGGGGAAGTGACATTTGCCAACCAGAAGAAAAGTATCACTTCTCAACTGAAGAAGGCATATCATCTTTACTTCAGATGCAAGATTGGTGACCAAGACAAGCCTTGGGCCCCACATATATGTTGCGCTACATGTACAACACAGCTTTCACAGTGGTTGAATTGCAAAAGACCATCAATGCCGTTTGCAATCCCCATGGTGTGGAGAGAGCCAAGCAACCACATAAATGACTGTTACTTCTGCTTGGTTCCTCGTCTTTCCAGCGGAATAATGAAGCAAAAGAAGTCGAGCATAGTCTACCCAAACATTCCGTCTGCATTGAGACCAGTTCCACATGGTGAGGGACTTCCTATTGCAGAACCTCCATCAGAATATTCTCTTGATTCATCTGATGAGGACAAGGGTGAGCCGACCTGTTCTTCTCCTGGTCCGTCAGCATGCAGTGACCCAGATTTTCACTGGGATACATATCAACTCCACACAGAATAACACAGGAAAAACTAAATGACCTGGTTCGTGATTTGGACTTATCCAAGAACAAGGCAGAATTGCTAGGATCAAGACTCCAACAATGGAATCTTCTAGAAGAAGATGTCAACATTACTTCATATCGAAAGCGCCACCAGCAGTTGGAGCCTTTCTTCAGAAAGGAAAGTAATCTGGTATTCTGTTCCGATATTGAAAGCCTCATGAATGCCTTAAAAATCACTCATGACCCACAAGACTGGAGACTATTTATAGACTCTTCGATACTGAGTCTGAAGGCTGTGCTTTTGAACAATGGAAACCGTCTTCCATCTATTCCAGTAGCGCATGCCGTCCACATGAAAGAGACATACGATAACTTAAAGCATCTACTGACTTCCATTAACTATAACAAGTACAGCTGGCACCTCTGTGATGACTTGAAGGTAGTTGCCCTTTTAATGAACTGCAGCAGGGATATATAAAATACATGTGTTTCTTATGTGAGTGGGATAGCCGAACAAGGGATTGGCACTACTTGCGGAAGGAATGGAATCGCAGACAAAATGTAACAGTTGGAGAGAAGAATATCCAGCACCCAGCTCTGGTTGAGGCTCACAAAATCCTGCTACACCCCTTCACATCAAACTAGGTTTGATGAAAAACTTTGTGAAAGCCATGGACCACACTTTGCCAGCTTTCCGATACCTGCATGAAAAATTCCCTCGACTCAGCGAAGCAAAGATTAAAGAGGGAGTTTTTGTGGGTCCTCAGATTCGAGAGCTCTTCAAAGATGACCGGTTCAAGATCTTGCTGCAGGGTGATGCGAAACAAGCATGGAATGCTTTTCGCCTAGTGTCAACAAACTTTCTCGGGAATGTTAGGGCAGAAAACTACAAGGAACTAGTAGAAGACATGCTGATGCAGTATCAGAAACTTGGCTGCAATATTTCTCTAAAGATCCATTTCCTTGATTCCCATCTTGATTTCTTTCCTGACAACTGTGATGAAGAGGGCGAACGTTTTCACCAGGATATTGCAACGATGGAGCAAAGATACCAGGGAAAATGGTCCACTACAATGCTGGCTGTCTACTGCTGGACACTCCCCAGAGAAGCTCCCGAACAGCTGTACAAGAGACAGGTGAAAAAATCTAAGAAGTAGTCTATGACTTGGCTTTTTACAGGTATTAACCGAAGGCCTATTATATTTACTATTGACATGCATTTCGTGATGTAAATATTAATTCTTGTAGATTGCAAAAAAACTAGAGCCAACTTTGCAATTTTACTGTCATATTCATGTTCAGCATATAAAAATTGATAAGAAATGACTATTTTTATTTCAGTAACATGACTTTTGTAAAACTTTGACCAGTGATCAGAGGGATGGTAAAGATGAAGTTTATTCAACTCCTTCTCTTTGTATTGCTTTCTAGGAATCTCCAGGATCCTTCTGTTTCATGCCTGTTCATTCCGGTAAAAGACCCTAGACTTCAAGTGCAGGTGGAAATTACAGAATTCCTCTCTTTGAACTCTTTGATCTACCTGCAGAAAGCAGTCTGATTGGTTGTGAGCAGGTCAGAAGGTGATTGAAGAAATACAAGCATTAGCGAATGTTCAGATGAGGCCCCCCAGGATGGTGCTGGTCACAGAAAAGAGGGACACTGCCCTCTTCCCCTCCCTTCCCTCCTTCCTCCCCCCTGAAAGTAGCAGTCGGCAGACAAGTTTGCTGCATTGTCTCCCGCTGCCTCTCTCCCTGTAAAACACAGTTTCCCAGCAGCTGGAGAAACACATCCCACTGCCGGGCTGAAATCCTGGGTATCACATGACTTTGGCTCCACATTGGGAGGTGCTTCTCCGGACTGGGAAAGGGTGCTTTACAGGGAGAGAGACAGCTGCAGTTCGCGGATTGCTAGTCCCTCATGCTTTGTAGTTGACACTCAAGGTAACTGATTCAGTGTATGTGCCACAGTCACTGTCAGGACCAGTGCTCACCAAATAGACAAATTAGCCAGTTGCCTAGAATAGCAAGATTTCAAGGGCGGCCCTATATTGCCGCTGCATCCCCTCTCTGGGACCAAGGGCAGCCCTATACTGCCGCTGCCTCCCCTCTCTGAGACCAAGGGCGGCCCGAGGATGATGCGGGGCCATATGCGGAAACTCATTGTGGGGCCTCATTTGCATAGCCACTGGACCTCATTTGCATACATTTAATTTATTTTATATTAAATTTTGTTGCCCATCTAAAATTTTAGGCTGCTTTCAAAGGAGCCCTTCACAAGCCTCTTTTTTGTTTTGGCAATGACCTAGGGGCATGTTTATTAAATATTAATGTGCGTTAAGTGCCACTGCCCCAATAGAAATAAATGGATGTTGCTGCACTTAGCACATATTAACATTTGTGAATGTGCATTAACGTTTAGTAGAAACACCTCTTAATGTGTATCTGAATACTATTTGCATGGGTGGTGAGGATAAAGAGACTACCAGATTTCTACATGACTATACTCCAGTGTCAAATGCCAGGCACATTAGGAAGTACTGTACACCCTGCTCATTTAGAACCCATAGCAAACCCGCCGTATCATAACAGCACTACCAGGATTCAGAAAGCATCAAACCCTACCTATCAAAAGGCAACACAGCAAATATTAAACCAATACATCTCAGAAAATACCAATACAACTCCTACTGGAAAAAGAAAACAAGTGGGACTGCCACATAGAAACAGAATACTGCAGCTTGGTTACACATGCAGAACATAGACCGTCACCAAACAAGAAGAGATCACAATTTAGAAATAGGAAGACAATAATTAAACTGAAAACCCCAAAAGCCAAACTTGGAATGTACAGCAACACTGGAGAAATAAAACTATAAATTAATTTCCTCTTGTACTAAACAAAAGGCAAAACGTTAGTGATGCACATTTCCCAGAGCTGACATATTCCAGTCAATAAATTCAAAATAAAATAGTATTTTGCTACCTTTTGTTGTTTGGGCATCCTAATTTTCAGTTGCAATTGCCCCAGTCACTTTCTTCTGCTTTCTTCATGTCTTTTGCTGACTCTCTATTGTCTGCTGTCCATTTGTCCTTTTTTCTCTCTTCTAGTTTTTTTACATTCTCTCTACATCTGCTTTTAACATACTGATCTTTCCCCTTTTGCTCTTTCCTCTATTTCTTTCTTTATTCTTTTTTCATCCACTCAAATTTCACCCCTCCATCCTCAATCCCTACTTACTCTCCCAATACTCAGCCAATCATAGATTTTTCTTCCCTCCCACACAAACTATATGGTCCCCTCTCCATCCCACCAATCCCAGTCCCACCCCCTTCTGGTCCTCCCCCAGCATCAGCTCCCTTCTAGTTCCAGCCCCTACCAGCATCAACTCCCTTCCAGTCCCATTCGCCCATCCCTCTGCATCAGCCCATTGCCTGTCCTAGCCCCCCAGTATCAGTCCTCCTCCCAGTCCCTCCCAGCATCAGCTCCCGTCCAGTCCCCCAGCATCAGCCCATTTCCAGTCCTAACCCCCCCCAGTATCAGTTCCCTTTTTGTCTCAGTCCCGCATCCCCAGCCCATTTCCAGTCCTAAACCCCCAGTAACAGTTCTCTTCCAGTCCTTCCCAGCATCTGCTCCCTTCCAGTCATTCCCCCATCCTCCAACATCAGCCCATTTCCAGTCCTGCCTCTCCCCATTCCCATTCTAGTCCCTAGTCCCCCTGTTCCATTCTAGCCCCCCATTCCCAATCTAGCCTCCAGTCCCCCCCAGCCACACATCAAAAGGGGGCCCCATGCCTGATTGGCTACAGAGGGAGCTGGGGAGGTCCAAAGCCCAAGCTGACCTCTGAACAGCCGTGGGAGTAAAGAGCAGTGCTTGCCTTCTCCCCCATGGCTGTGATAAAAAGGAACCCGCTGGCTCACTGAGTGCAGGGAGGTCAAATGGGGGCACATCTGCTGATTCTTTGTATTGACTCACTTCATTTCCAATTCTTTAATCTTTTTGGAGAAAGCCTGAAATTGCTGGAAGAGCTGGCCATGTTGGTTAGATAAGGATTTCTTCAGTCCTCCAACAACTGCCTCCCATATACCTTCCAAATCAAAAACATTTGGTCTTGCCATAGCTGACTGAAACAAATCAGTAGAAATCTTCATTTCCTGAAGTCTCAGAGAAATCAAATCCAACTTTTGAGTAAGAAAATTACTACTCAGCATTTCTATCCGGATGCCTATTGCCTCCACTTCTTTCAGGACTTCATCATTGTCTATACTCCCACTGGCATTTCTCTCCCCTACTAGGGCCAAGTGACTCAAGTCATCCACCATCATCAGTACCATGCATGTCGAGAAAATCAGGCTGAGTTAGGAAAATTTGCTGCTCTGGGCTCAAAGTAGAGTCTGCTGGCAAACCTCCTCCTGATGCACTCCACAAGGGTGCTGCTGCTGAAGCCATCTGGGCAGATGGCTGAACAACATAGGAATCAATTGGGTCCATCATCACAGATGTTTGTGGATCTGCTGGGAGTACCCAAGTCTTTTCTTTGTTCTTCATCTTAGTTAACAAAGAAAAATTTATCAAGACCAAGAGACGTGCTGTGAAGATACTAGCTTGCATCCACCATCTGGGATCTCTTCCCTCAAGGATTTTTGACATTCTTCTCCATTCATTGTCTTTTCTCTCCTGACAAGAGCTCCAATCCTTGCTAAGAGAAACATTTCCATAATTTAAAGCACCCACCACCATTATTCACAGTAGGGATGGTGTTCTCGGAGTGATGTGCTGTGTTGGGTTTATAGTAACATAGTAAAAAAGGACAAATGGATGGCAGATAAAGACCAGTATGGTGGATCTGATATGCTCAGTAAGGTGTCTAGAGTTGGAGAGTTGTATCTGCTGTTCTGTGTAGGTTACCTCTGTATGCCTTTGTTTAGGGTTGTATCTGCTGCTCCGTGCCGGTTACACCCTCTATTTTTTATGTTATTTAGGTTTGCTTGATTCGATCCTCTTGCCATATAAGGATCCTCTGTGTCTGTCCCATGCCTTTTTGAATCCCGCATTGTTATTACTCCCATCACCTCCAAGCATCTATCATCCTTTCCGTGAAAATGTATTTTGCTTTTAACGTCTCCTCCTTGCAGCTCTAGTTCTACAGCTTCCTTGTCTTTGAAAAAGGTTTGTTTGTTCATTAATTAAAATTTCTGTATCAGATTTCCCCATGCCTCCTTTCATATCCGGAGCCGCAAGGCAGGAGCACATCACACCTACACTAAAGGACTTACACTGGCTCCCAATCATTGCTCGCATCAGATACAAGACTATCATAAACCTATTTAAGATAAAAGAACACACATCAGCCAACAGCCTCCACCTGCTCATACAACCGGAAACCAGCGCACGTCCCAGAAGAAGTCAAACTCGCAACCGAGTCAGCACCCCAAATGAGTACAAGCACACACGCAAGGACACAACAGACAGAGCTCTCTCCATGGCTGCTCCAACAATATGGAACAATCTACCGGACGATCTAAGGGCAACTCCAGACCTCAAAGACTTCAGAAAACAACTGAAAACCATGCTGTTCATAGAGCACTATGGTCACATCACATAACCTAAGAGAATGGATAACAGCACTCCAATCCACCCAAACAACTGTATATATAAAATATGATTCTAGCACCACTGTAAATAGCCCACCCTGTATATAGCTCAAACAAATCAAGCACCCAACACATCCCTCACACAACTAAGTTTTATCCTCACTGCATGTACAACACACACATTTTACCTGATTGCTTGCTGTGATACCACCTTGATTATTAAGATAAGGCGGTTTAGAAATACTGTTAAATAAATAAATAAATAAATAACATAAGAATATAAGATATGCCATACTGGGTCAAACCAAGGTCCATCAAGCCCAGTATCCTGTTTCCAACAGTGGCCAATCTAGGTCATACGTACCTAGCAGTTTCCCCAAAAGACACAGGTTCCACAATGCTTGTACTGGGTCAAGCATTGATATTCTGGGTCCCTTTTTAATAATGGTTTATGGACTTTTCCTCCAGGAACTTGTCCAAACCTTTTTTAAACCCAGATACAGTAACAGCCTTTACTACATCCTCCGGTAACAAATTCCAGAGTTTGATTACACGTTGAGTGAAAAAAATATTTTCTTTTATTAGTCTTAAATAGTTTACCCTGTAGCTTCATTGCATGTCCCCTAGTCTTTCTATATTCTGATAACGTAAACAATCGATCTACGTTTACCCGTTCCATTCCGTTCATTAATTTATAGACTTCTATCATATCTCCCCTCAGCCATCTCTTTTCCAGGTTAAAGAGCCCTAACCTTTTTAGCCTTTCTTCATAGGAGAATCCTTCCATCCCCTTTACCATTTTGGTGGCTCTTCTCTGAACCTTTTCTAATAACGCTATATCCGTTTTAAGATACGGTGACCAGAATTGCACACAATATTCAAGGTGCGGTCTCACCATGGAACGATATAGAGGCATTATAATATCTTTTGTTTTATTTTCCATTCCTTTCCTTATGATACCTAGCATTTCCTCTAGGGCAGGGCAATAATGAAGGGGGGGGGGGTGTTTCTCCCCCCATTGTCTCTGCCCCCCCCATTCAGCTGTGCCCCGATATCCTGCTTACTGGTGTAACCCAATTTCCGAGTGGCAACAACAGCAAGTAATTAAATTCATCCCTGGGCTGCCCAGGCCCTGTAGCGTCCCGCCGTCTCCTTTCCCTCACAAGGTTTCTGTGGTAACAGGAAGCCCTTTGAGAGGAAAGGAAGGCATGCTACAGGTCCTGGGCAGCCCCAAGCTGAATTTAATTGATGAAATTGCTGCTGCTGCTGCTTGGAGCTAGTTTGCACCAGTAAGCTGGACATCGGGGAAGAGCCAATCAGCGATGCTAATCAAGGCATGGCAGTTGAGGCAGTTGCCTCCATTGCTTATGCCTAAATCTAGGCCTGTTCTAGGGTATACACAGTACTTGCCCAAGGTTTTATGCAGCCCTAGGCAGAAACCTCAGCCGTGCCGCCCCCCCTGCTGCCGCTTCACCCCCCAGCTGCTACTGCCTCCCCCACTGCTCTGACACCTGCTGCCTCCGATTCCATCTCGGGAGGGGAAGGTGGGTGGTGGGCAGTGGCAGTATTTAAAAAAGCAGCCGCTTATTGCCGTCGCTTTCTTGTCCATGGCAGGCCATGTCCTTCAGCATACATGGCCTGCCACTTCTGATCCCGTTCTGTGCTGGTGGGGGGTCAGAAGCAGCAGGCTATGTGTGTTGAAGGAGGTGGCATGCCGCAGGCAAGAAAGTGGCGGCAAAAAGCCGCTGCTTTTGGAAATACTGCTGCTGCCATTGCCCACCTCCCCCCCGAAACGGAATCAAAGGTAACTGGGGTGTAGGGGGCGGCACAGTTGGTCATGTGTGCTGCTGCTGTCGCTGCCCACTCAGGCCAGCCACCCTAGGTGGCCACCTAGCTCACTTAGTGGACGGGCTGGCCCTGGGTATACATATTCAGGTCTTAAACTCTCTTCTCATATACCTTCTGGCAGAGGCCCCATATCATTTTGGTCACCTTTCTCTGAACCGTTTTAAGTCTTTTTATATCCTTTACAAGGTATAGTTTCCAAAACTGAACACAGTACTCCAATTAAGGCCTCACCAATGACTTGTACAGGGGGCATTAATACCCCATTTCTGTATGCAGCCTGGCATACTTCTGACTTTGGACACTACGTTGTCGCATTGTTTTGCCACCTTGAGATCCTCAGACACTCTCATCTCAAGGTTTCTCTCCTGGTCCATGCACATCACCCTCTGTTGTCTGTCACTCAACCAATTCCTGATCCAGTTTACCATCTGGCAAATGTGATTTCACAAAACTGAAATAGAACTTTTTGGCTTGACTGCAAGGTGTTGCGAGGACTTTTTGACAGATGGCTACAGTATGTCCCGAGTGCTCCTTTGAATGCTTCACATTCAAGATCAGCTTTCTTGAGTAATGGCTTCTTTGCTGCCACCTACCATACAGGCCAGATTTGTGGAGTAGTTGAGAATACGTTTGTCACATGCACACTTTGACCAGTCTTGGCAATGGAAGCCTGTAGCTCTTTCAAAGTTGCTATAGGGAAAGTTGTGATGGTCAGGTCTGAATGGCAAGTTGTTGGTGTTAAACAAGTTTAAATTAAAAAACAAATAATTTGGCAATAACTGTAATTTGTTAAGAAAGGTGAAGGGAGAACCTGCTCTATTGGTAAATAGCAGCAATTCTCATCCATTTTGTAAAATCATGTGTATGTATTATGTTTATCACATTTGAAGGCAATAAAACGATTTATTTTAGAAAAGGGGATCTTCAGAAAGGCTGAAAAAGGTATTTAGATTATGGAGGAAAAGCCAGTTTATATTCTTCATTATTAGGCTCTGCTTTGCTCCACCTGTGGTGATTTAGCCAACGATATCTGTGCGTTTTATTTGCTTCTTAGAGGCCTCTAACCCAAATAGATTTATTCTTAGCACAGAAGAAAGTCAAAGCAATCTCCTTTTTGTTTGCACAAATAATATCTTTAGTACGAACAGGGCTCAACGTTTTGTAGGTCGTGTTCCAAGAGCTACTCCTTTATGTATGCTCATATGCTAAATTCCACTGAAGCAAAACTTTCCAGACATGCTACTCTTTTAAAGAGGCATGCTTTATTTTCATCCTTATAAAGTAAAATCATCTGGTTCCAGGCTATGGAAAAAGACTGTGGATAATTAGAGGAAGAAACAAATGAAAAGGTAAATTTTAGCCAACAGTCTGCCAGAATGGGACATATTCTTTGCCATGCTGTCAAGATCTGTAGAAACTGATTTTACAGTGGTAAATGATTTTAAAAATCTAATGAAGATCAATGTGATTCACCTTAACATCTACATAAATATATTTGGAGAAGGATATTCAATGCGACTAATCACGGTCAATACTAGAGGAGATCAAACCTAAGCTTTCTTTAGAAGCTCAGATGACAAGACTTTGGACATATCATGCGAAGACAGAGATCAATAGAGAAAGACATAATGCTTGGCAAGGTAGAAGGTCAATGTAAAAGAGGAAGGCCGGCAATGAGATGGATCGATACAATAACAGCAGCTACGGGTGCCACTCTATCAACAATGAGCCGCTTGGCTGAAGACCGAACAAAGTTTAGGTCAACTATCCAGAAAGTCGCCAAGAGTCGACACCGATTCGACGGCCCTTAACAACAACAATCAGGTCACTGGAAAATTCAACGGCACTAATGCAGTTAGAGCCACTGAATATCCCCGGGTGCCACTGCTGCATATCCTGATGCTAGCTGGCTAGGATCGGGGAGTTCCATGGGTAGGGCAGAGATGGCACCCAGCGATAACCGAGCAGCGGCGATAATGAGCTGCTGCTCGGTTATCAGTAAGCGGCAAAAGTTAGGCACCTGAAAGGGTGGCTTAACTTTCACTGCAGAAGCTAACCGGGCAGCCACTGAATATCGCTACTGCCTGGTTAGCTTCCTTCTTCTCCAGCTAACCTGGATATTCAATACCCGTGGCCAGATATGGTCCCAGCATTTAATATCCGGCTGTAAGCTTCATCAGCGATGGCTAGTCGCTTTAGTCTCATTAGCCACCACTGTTGAATATCTCTCCCACTGTATATACAGCATTTAGGGAAAAGGAATTCTTTATCTGAGTGTAACTCACATTGAACTACTAATGGAAAAACATTAAAAACATACAAATAAATATAATTAAAAAATTAAACAAATCTTTTCCTAAAGTTGCTCAGTATTATACAGAACTTTAACTCCCTTGGGACAGAGCCTCATAGCCTGTAGACTATCCTGTCCATAGTGAGCACCCACGTTTACAAGCGATTACGTAGTCCTTAAGATGAAAATGAACCCAGAGAGTTCCGCAGTGTGGTGCTTTCTTCAAGTACTACTAGAGCAGAAAAGATGAGTGTCTTGCTTCTACTTCTCAAAAACACTATCCAAGGACTGTAAGTGTTCAACGTTTTTAGGCATTCATTCTCAAAAAGAGAAAAAAGTCATGATTGATCTTGCACGTCCGTTTGTGGCCCTCCTGCAGTTCTCCAGGGTCTGCCATATGACAGTGTTCTGCTTAGCTGTGTGGGGTGAAAAATAGGGGCATATTTACTAAGCTGGGCTAACGGTTAGCATGCGCTCTTTGTAACTAGGTACCATTGAATAAAATGGGACCTAGTCAGAAATAGCATGTGCTAACCTAGCACAGCTAGTAAATGTGCTGCTGTATATAAGTGCTGAGGTGGGGAAAAAATAAGCATTGCATTGGAATCAAATCATCAGCTAGACACAACAATGTGGCATGGAACTAGGGTTGCCAACCAGCTGGTATTCAGCCAGCCTGGCCTGTTTTATATGACCAGGCCGGCTGCTGGCAGAGAACTAAAACCGGCCATTGAAAAGCTGGCATTTTGCTCTGGCCACCACTGATCCTGTGGCTAGAGCAGAAAAGCAGCTTTTCATCAGTCTCTCCTTGTGCCCCTGCAGCCTCAACCTCTCCTGTGATCCAGCCGCGGCTCCTGTGTCTTACAGAGCCCTGGCTGCGATATTGATAATAATTTAAAATAAAACCAAAATCGGTGCGAAGCCTTCCAGTCTCCTCTATGGAAACTCTGCTGCTGCGTCCCATCCCTAAAAGGAAGTTACTCTAGAGGGAGCGGGATGCAGCAGCAGGAGTACCATAGCAGAGGCCGGAAGGCTCCACTCTGATTTTGGTTTTATTTTTAATTATTATCGCTATCACAGCTGGCTGTACGCATGCAGCAGGACAGCTTCAGGCTGTGATTGGGGCTGTCAGTGGCCATGGTGGCCCTGGGCAGCAGCGGCAGAATTTAAAAAGAAAAGTGAAGCCACATGATTTTGGTTGAGTGGAACTGTGGGACTGGACACAGGCAGCATATGGGGGTCGTGGCAGACGTTGGGGAGAGTCGTGATCACCGTGGCTGCTCCTGTCTAAAGCCCGCGGTGCTTCTGGCTAAATGTGGGTGTTGAGGAGGCGGTGTGTGTGCAGCTGAAGGCGCAACGTCCCTTTCGATGGGTGGACAAAGTCCTTCACTATCTGGGTGTATATCTCATGGTAGATAGGGCGGCACTTTATTGGGTGAACTTTGGGCCCTTGATCCAGCAGGTTAAAAGGGACTTGGAGTCCTGGATGGGTTTGATGTTGTCATGGTTTGGGCGCATTGCTGTCACGAAAATGGTGGTAGTGCTGCAATTCTTATACCTTTTCCAGGTACTCCCCATACCCCTGTTAAGAGGTTCCTTAGAGTCCTGGCAAACACTGATAATGAAGTTCATATGGAAATTTAAACACCCTCGAATAACTTGATGGATACTGTATGCTCACCCGGGGAGGGAGGGAATGGGAGTCCCTAATCTTCATTGGTACTATGCGGCGGTGCAATGCCGTGCAGGGGTTGAGTCAATGAATTCTGCTAGCACCAAGTGTTGGGTGAAAATGGAAATGGATCTGTCAGGGGGAGACCTGGACTAGGTGACCATCTGTGGCTCTGTGCGAAATTGAGGGGAGGTCTGCGTGTTGCTAATCCGTACATAACTCATACCCTCCAATGCTTGGATTGCTATTTTTGGCCACGGGGGGGGGGGGGGGGCAGCACTGTTCCCACTGGCACCTATTGTTCATAACAGAGCCTTCCCTCCATGTATGGGCGATTTGGTTTTATGACAGTGGGGGCTTAAGGGGCTCAGTCGAGTGGGCCAATTATTTGAAGATGATGTACCTCACCCCTTCTGTGATTTGTAGGGGGAATTTGATATACCACAGCACCATGCTTATCACTATGTGCAGGGCAAGCACTGGGTGGAGAGAAGGAATGTTAAACAGCAAGTTGCCCACAATCTGATGGATATTGAATGCTTATGTGAGGTGTGTATTAACACTAAAAGTCTTATAGTGGCCCTGTATGCCAAACTGCAGAGACAACGCTTTGGGGAGGGTAAACATAGAGCACAGTGGATGCAGGAATTGCACCTCTCGTACACTGAGCAGCAGTGGGAGCAGATTGAGGGCCAGCTTTGGAGAAGCCCAGTGGCTATTAATGCTAGGGAAACCAATTATAAGCTAATATATGGGTGGTACATGATGCCTGTATGAGTGGCCCGAGCTTTCCCGGGGGCATCAGAATTATGTTGGCAAAGATGTTGCTGGAAGCAGGGGCGGCCCAAGGGGGGTGCGGGGCCATGTGCGGAGACTCGGTGCGGGGCCTCATTTGCATAAGGGACCTCATTTGCATAAATATTTGCATAATGTTACCATATACTAACTTTTAGTAAACATGCCTCTTAATGAGTGTATGAATAAAGAAAGACTAAAAGATTTCTACATTACTATAATCCAGTGCCAACCGCCAGACACATTAGGAACTACTACAAACACTGCCCATTTAGAACCCACAGCAAACCCGCCGTATCCAAACAGCACTACCAGGACTCACAAAGCACCATACCCTACCTATCAAAAGGAAACATGCAAATATTAAACCAATACATTTCAGAGAATACCAATACATGATCTACTGGGGAAAGAGAACAAGTGGCAATGTCAAATAGGAATTATATAAACAGAATACCTCAGCTCAGTTACACATGAACAGAACATAAACCATCACCAAACAAGGAATCACAATTTAGAAACAGGACGACAATAATTAAACTGGGAATCCCAAAAGACAAACTTGGAATGTACAACACTGTAGAAATAAAATTATACATTAATTTGCTCTTGTACTAAACAAAGCGCAGACGTTAATGATGCACATTTACCAGAGCTGACATATTCCAATTAATAAATTCAAAATAAAGAGATATTTTTCTACCTTTTGTGCATTTTTTTTCAGCTGCAATTGCTCCAGCCACTTTCTTCTGGTTTCTTCGTGTCTTCTGCTAACTCTCCATCGTCTGCTGTCCATTTGTCCTTTCTTCTATCCTAGTTTTTTTTCCATTCTCTCTCTACATCTGCTTTAACATACTAATCTTTCTCCTTTTGTTCTTTCCTCATTCCTATTTCATCCACTCAAATTTTACCCCTCCATCCTCAATCCCCACTTACTCTCCCAATACCTGGCCAATTGTAGATTTTTCATCCCTCCCACACAAAATATTTTTCCCCTCTCCATTTTACTCTCCCAGCCCCATCCCATTCTAATCCTCCCCCAACATCAGCTCCCTTCTAGTTCCAGCCTCACCCAGCATCCATTCCCTTCTAGTCCCTGCATCAGCCCATTTCCAGTCCTAGCCCCCCATCAGCCCATTTCCAGTCCTAGCAACCCCCAACCCAATACCAGTCCTAGCCCCCCCATCAACCCACTTCCAGTCCTAACCCATCACCCCATTTTCAGTTTAAGCCCCCCCCTATAACCCATTACCAGTCCTAAGCCCCCATCAGCCCATTTCCAGTCAGCCCCCCACAGCCCATTACCAGTCCTAACCCCATCAGCCCACCTCAAGTCCTAACCCCTCCCCATCAGCCCATTTCCTGTCCTAGCCCCCGCATAGCCCATTATCAGTCCTAACCCCCCCATAGCCCATTACCAGACAGCCCCCATCAGCCCAAAGCCCATTACCAGTCTTAACCCTCCCCATAGCCCATTACCAGTTCTAACCCCCCCCACCAGCCCACAGCTCATTACCAGTCCTAACCCCATCAGCCCACCTCAAGTCCTAACCCCTCCCCATCAGCCCATGTCCTGTCCTAGGCCCCCCCATAGCCCATTGTCAGTCCTAACCCCCCCATAGCCCATTACCAGACAGCCCCCATCAGCCCACAGCCCATTACCAGTCCTAACCCCCCCCAACAGCCCACAGCCCATTACCAGTCCTAACCCCATCAGCCCACCTCCAGTCTTAACCCCCCAACCCCTTTCCAGTCCTAGCCCCCCCCATAGCCCATTACCCGTCCTAACCCCCCCATCAACCCACAGCCCACCTCAAGTCAAGTCCTAACCCCCTCCATAGCCCATTACCAGTCCTAACCCCCCCCCATCGGTTCAAGGAACATTTAAAAAAAAAAAAAAGCTGGCTGCTACTGCTGCCGCCGCGGCAGCAGCAGAATGGAGTGTCCCGCGGGGCCCCCTCTGCCCGGCTGAGTCCCTCCCTCCCTCTCTCTGCGACGGCTGAGCCCCTCTGTGCCGGCTTTCAGATACGCGAAGGGAGAGTGTCTCCCTCGCGTCTCTGTTAAGCCCGCAGGGGCTGATGGGAAATTTCCCTTCTGCCCCTGCAGGCTTAACAGAGACGCGAGGGAGACACTCTCCCTTCGCGTATCTGAAAGCCAGCACAGAGGGGCTCAGCCATCGCAGAGGGAGAGCTCAGCCGGGCAGAGGGGGCCCC
This sequence comes from Ichthyophis bannanicus, assembly GCA_033557465.1. NCBI lineage: Eukaryota > Metazoa > Chordata > Amphibia > Gymnophiona > Ichthyophiidae > Ichthyophis > Ichthyophis bannanicus. The sequence goes on along the minus strand of CM066035.1, from coordinate 443,642,254 downwards.
GCTTGACACTCCATTCTGCTGCTGCCGCAGCGGCAGCGGCAGCGGTAGCATCCAGCTTTTTTTTTTTTAACTTAGTTTTGGAAAAAAAGCAGAATGTTCTTTGCGCGGGGCCCCCTGAAATGCGGGGCCCTGTGCAAAAAACATTCTTGCTCAATGGACGGGCCAGCCCTGGCTGGAAGGGCACCTTGGCACATGTATGGTGGCTCTGCCCCCGCATCCAGGACTTTTGGCAAGGAATACGATAGCGTTTGAAACAAATGATAGGTTTGAATATCCTCTGGGACCCAGGCATTTTTCTATTTGGGAAGAAGGTCCCTAAAGGACGCACCCCCCTCAATTAGCGTTGATTCACCATGGTCTGAACGCAGCTAGGCTGACATTAGTGACTGCCTGGAAGCAGGTAGCGCCTCCGGTGTTGTCATGCTGGTTGGACCATATGTGGGGCCTATACACAATGGAATGGGGATGGCGGTTGAAAGGATGAGCCTGCTGCAATTTGAACAGATTTGGGTGCCCTTTGTATTAAAATACAGCTCATTGCCAGTATCATCACTAACATAACTGGAGATATATAAAAAGGTCCACTCCTAGACATGGGGACTTGTTATCTCCCCCTTCTTAGTAACATCATGGGGAAGGGATGCTCTTTACCTGTCTGATTCTGTAGCAGGGGGGAGGGGGAAAGAGCAGGGAGGGAGGGGGAGGAGGGAGTAGGGGAAGCGAGAGAAATAAGGGGAGAGGGACGTGGATGAGTAGGGAATTTGGGTTGTAAGGGGATTTACTTTAAAAAAAAAGGTTGTGTTATGGCAATTGATTGAAATGATGAATCTATGTTTCATTATTGTGCAAAAAATTTTGGGAATGGACTTTCTCTTTTCTGTAACTGTGTTGAAGCCTTTAAATTAAAAAAAAAGAGCATACTTTTGCAGCTTAGCAATATTATACATCCTTTGGGGAACTGCAAAGTTAGTTAAGGTTTTTGTGAACTTGATACGTGTCCATACTTAGCATTTTAAAGAGTGTTTTTAGAGATGACCAATGCAAGAATAACTGAAGCATTTTTGTACTGCCAAATACTTTTTGATGCAAGGTATGACATGACAAACATGTTAATATTTACTTTCTCTTATAATATATTAGAGTGCACTGATATTACTTAGCACGTTTCTGGGCATGAAAAAAGACTATTATATAGTCTAGTTTGCATCAGTATTCATTTATCATTAGTATTTATGTCTAGTTTGCATCAGCAAAATACTGTCTGTGAGAACAGCAATTTAGGAGATGCACGTTTTAACTGAGGAGGTGTGGCCATCAGAGGCATACACAGGTATATCGTATATCAAGGAGAAAGGCACGATCAGAAACATGTAACTGTCCAAAATATAGTGAGTGCAGGGACCACAAGGAGCACTAGTGTGAAGCAAGCCCTGGTTTCTTGGTTATCAAGCCAGTGTTCTAACCACTAGGCTACTCCTCCACTCTTTATAGCACACATATATCATTAAAATGGACTAAAGTGACAAAAGGGAGACCCCATGAAAGAGGGGCTTTACTGTGGGATTTTCAGTATAGTATATTTATTTTGGTAACCCTGAAAGAAAAAAAAACTTATAGAAATTCCAGGAGAATGGAGGCAGTGCATGTAAATCTCTCTCATGCATATTAATTTAGTTATTCTGAAAACCTGACTGGCTAAGTGTGTCCCAAGGACTGGGTCAAGAACCCCTGCTCTAGATCCAGTCTCATGTGCTGCTTCAAAGGGGAGCCATTGTGGCACCATGGATTTTCTCTGCTTGCTAGTCACATCAGACAGTCCCATTCCCCTCTCACCCCTGCTCTCTGAGATCTGCTGCCTGGTCTTTCCTGCAATGAGTCAGTCCTGACTCCTGGTGACCCAGAAGCTCCTGGGTTTTCTTGGCAGTGTCACCAGAAGTAGATTGCCAGGCCTTTCTTCTGAGGCAATGGAGGGTTAAGTGACTTGCCCAAGGCCACAAGGAGTGCTAGTGGGAATTGAACCCTGGTTGCTTGGTTACCAAGCCAGTGTTCTAACCACTAGGCTACTCCTCCACTCCTCTGGTCTTTCCTATGGGCATCAAAATCTTAAATCCCATCCTGGATGCACAGGTAAGAAGGGATTGACAATAGAAGGTCTGAGTCAAGCACCAAGAGCCAGCCAATGAGAGAGAATGCCAAAAAGCCTAAGTGACTGGCATCTTCCCAACTTGTTTTTTTAATTTGCTATCTTATCATATCTGTAATATTATGTTAATTCCAATCTGTTTTGCAGATTTCATTAGCAAAATGCAACAAGGAGTAATGAATGTTTATAAGTATAACTTTAGCTTATTTATGTCTCCTGAAAAGGTCTCTGGAGATTTCACCTGAACGTCTGAATATTGTAATAATGGGCACTGTGATAGACGAGTCAAGGATTACACAGAATGGAGCTAGTGAGAATTGGTCCTTGTTTCTTATTCTGAAGTTGCAGGTACATTTCTGATCTTTTTCTCCTTTCCACAAAGGAAAAGTGGTGATCAACTTCAACATTTTATTTTCACTTTTTTTTCCAGCTATTCCTGGCAGGAAGACTCCGCATTTGGGTTCATTGGTTCTTACGATTATGGAATTCAGGGTTTTCTCTCTTTCATTTTGTTGTCCTGTCTAGCTCCTACGCATCTTCTCTGTTGCCCCTTTTTTTCAGTGCCTCTTTTTTCCCTCTGTTTGGCCACTGCATGCTTCTTTCTCCCTTACCTGTTTCTTGTCTTCTTATGCCCAAACATTAGGGCTGGCCCAACAATTAGGCAAGACCAAATGGTTGCCTAAGAAACAGCTTCTGAGGGGTGGCAAAGGGCAGCAGCAGCCAAATAAGACAATAGGTCCTGAGGCCACACTAGCGCAAAGAGCCATCGGCACATTCTTTTACAGTACCCACAGGGAGAGTGGGCACACGCACACATACAAAGCAAAGTTTCAGACTGAAAAGTATTAGTCCAATTTTGCATTTTTTACAGGACTCTTGTGGTGTTTTGATGATCATGACTTCAGTTTAATTATCAAAATCTTGACAAGGGTGAGTATGTAAGGCCGAAGGTTCTCCTCAAGTACCCAAATAGCCTTGTACCAGCCCTGTCCTGCATGTTTAGATTCTCGTCCTGTTTCATTCGACCTCCTCTCCCATTGCATCTCTCTGGTATCCCTGCTCCTTTCTTTTCATTTGCCCCTCTGCCCCAGACTCACAGTGACAGGAAATGCTGGTCTGGGAATGCGGCTTCTTGTAGGATCTGAGAACTTTGTTTCATAAGTCTGGACTGAAAACCTGAGCTCATTTGGTTTGTAGGGTTGAGCCCAAATATTCATGGTGTTTGCTCTGCTTTATGAGCTCCAAAATACCTTCAGTCTAGTCTAGAGGATTTGAATTTCCTTGACCCAAGTCCTTCTTTCATTAAAATACCTACAAATAGTAGTTAGTATCAGTGAAGATCTAAAAACTCAGTAGATATCAGAAGATGTGCTCTAATCCTGTCCCTTAAGTTCTTTACATCTTAAGCCCTATGTAGATTAGACTAGCTGATACTCGATGATATTCACTGGCAATGGTTCCTCTCCTCACCCCACTGCCGTATCACTCCGGTGCTGTTTCTCTGCCTCTCTGACCCCACATTTCCATCTTATTCCCTAGTCCTACCTGGTCAATTACTCTTTACCACTATGCAGGGCAATAGAACAGTCACATACATTTGCTCTGTGTGCTTGCTCATATGGCCTGCTATCCTTTATCAAAGTCTCAGGGGCATGCTCATTACCACACACATATGCACCCCCACCACTTGCCAACATCTTTTGCCTAAGATAGGGGCTCATAATGCAGCCTTTGGGATACACCTAGCTAATCTGGTTTTCAGGATATCCACAAAGCCCCCCTACCCCGCTCCTAAGGAGATAAGGGAAGCCCATAACATGATTGAATCCCCTGCGAGGAAGTTTGCTCCTCTAAGGGTAAGGCAAGGCTAGATGAAGGAGTAAGGGCATATTGTAGGGAGCGGGAGATCAGGGAGCGGTGGAACTCAGAAGGTAATATACCTGGCTTGCATTGCAGTGGTGGCTGATCAGTTGGGCTGTGGCAGGCTCTTCACAGGCCAGTTACCTGGTTGCTCTTGGTTGGTGTACAGCATTGCGGTAGGGCACTGATGCAGTTCAGGAGGTCCTCAAAAGGAAGAAGGGGTTTGGTCTACTATGGTAGCAGTGGCAGTGGGCTCAGGGGGGTTGCTATTGGACTGGTCAAGGTATATGCATTGGACCAGGCTGACTCTAGGTTGGCCAAGGGGAATGGAAGGTGGCATAATGGAGTGTGCTTGATTGGAAGAGGCCTGGGGAGGCTGGTGTCGAGTGCTGGCTGCAGCTATGTGAGTGGTCTGTTTGAAGCTGCATGTGGAAAGAACAGAGCCCTTAAAAACTCGTCCTCGCTTGGTTTTAAGGTATTTGTTATTTCCTGGTTTTCATCTTATCTCTCCTACCGTACTTTTAGTGATTATTCTGGTGGCTTCTCCTCTATTGCTATCCTGCTCTCAGTTGTTGTACTCCAAGGGTCTGTCTTGGGACCCCTCCTTTTCTCTCTCTATAACCAGTCCCTTGGTGCACTCATCTCCTCCCATGGTTTTCAGTACCATCTTTATGCTGATGACTCTCAGATCTATCTCTTTACACCTGAAATCTCTCCAGGAATCCAGCCCTCTATCTCTACATGTCTGACATTGCTGCCTGGATGTCTCACCCCCATTTGAAATTGAACTGGCCACAACCAAGCTTCTTATCTTTTCCCCTAAACCCACCTCCCCACTTCATCCTCTCTCTATTTCTGTGGATAATGCTCAATGCCTCCCTGTTTCATTAAGGCCTAGGGCAGCAGATCCTAGTGGCAGTATCGCTAACCACCCCTCCCCCTGCTGGGAAGTGGCAGCTGAACTGCCGCTTCAGCACTACAGTGGGCTTTAAAATGCTAGCGCATGAGCATGCAGTTTCGACCTGGCGCTCCTGCTCCCTCCAAGGAAGTAGTGTCAGAGGGGAGCAGGAGCAGCAAGCCATGAGCACGCATGTGCGCAGGCACATTAAAGCCTGACGCAGCCCTGAAACAGCAGTTCAGCTAACACCACTTCAGCACAAGAGGGGGGGGGGGCAGCATGGTGAGTCAGATAGCGGTGAAGTATAGGGAAGGTGGCATGGAGGATCTGCCTAAGGTGGCAAAAACCCTCAGACCGCCACTGCTTAGGGTCATCTTTGATGCCTCCCTCCTTCCCCACACACATCCAACTTGTAGCTAAAACCTGTTGTTTCTTTCTGTAGAACATCAGCAAAATTCGCCCCTTCCTTCCTGAACACACTAAGACATTTATCTGCTCTTTAGTCATCATCTACCATCTAGTCACCTATAGTTTAGACTACTACAACTTCTGACTTGCTGATCTCCCTCTGAGTGATCTCTCTCCCTTTCAATCTGTTCAAAATTCAGCTGCTCGGCTAATCTTCCACCAGTCTTGCTATGCTCATATAATCTCTCTTCTCAAGTCACTTCATTGGCTTCCTATTCTTTTCTGTATCCATTTCAAACTTCTCCTACTGACCTATAAGTGCACTCTTTCTGCTGCTCCTCACTACCTTTCCTCTTTATCTCTCCCCCAATTTGCAGACTTCTTCAGGAACTCCGCTCTTCTGGCAGATCACTTCTATCTGTGCCTTTCTCTTCTACTGCCAGCTCCAGACTTTGATCTTTCCAATTTTCAGCTCCTTATGCCTGAAACAAACTACCTGAGTTGGTATGTCTGACTTCATCTCTTGCCCTTTTCAAATCCAGGCTAAAAACTCATCTCTTCAAGATCGCTTTTGGATCCTGATCTGCATAGTCTCCTGCTCTCCAACTACCGGTATGTGTTTCCTTACCTTTCCCCTAGACATAATCTTGTCCCTAGCTATTATGTTGTTTGTCTTGACTAGAGATTGTAAGCTCTGATGAGCAGAGACCTTCTCTTACATGTCTCTGTACAGCACTGCATATTCCTTGTAGTTTTAATACAAATGATCAGCAATAGTAGTAGCAGTAGTACCTATGACATTTGATGCAGTTGCCCCCTGGTCCTAGTGCTGGTCCTATCTGAGCGGTATTGGGATGGGCTAGAAGATTTTGTGAGGACTGAGGGTAGCTTCATCGGTACAGGCTGTTGGCAGCAAGACATCGGTGAGGGGTGATTGGGTGTTAATGTGGGGGGGAAGTAATTTTGGGGTTCTATTGATACCGGGTGGGGTGAATCCTTTGGTTTTGAGTGAGTGTGTGTGATCATTGGCTTGTGTATAGCTGGTGTTATGCATCCTGAGGAGGGGTGACTGAGAGAGAGTGAGGCTATTGACTGATCTGGGCTGACCGCTGGAGCCCGGGCAGGAAGGCCTAGGAACGGGCCAAGGGGAGTGCGGCTCCTTGGCTCAGGCCTTCATTTAAAGGTTGGAATAGGGCTGAGTAATTCCTGTTGGAGCACTGCCCATGAGATTTTGAGCAGAGATCTGCGGAAACAGAACATAGCCCATGCTTCTTGGGGTGTGGAAATCGTGTTTGGGGAGAATGATGATGGGGGAGCATGGACTACAGTGAGTGGGTAGTCAGTATGTGATACCCCAATGCTTAGATACTGAGGAGGACAAGTAGGTGGGCTTGGCAAAGATGGATAACAAGGGTGAGCATATCACCCTCCTCAGAGTCAGGAGAAGAGGTAGCCCTCATGCAGGATTTCAGAGGGTTTTGCCATTAGGGTTGGACAAATAAAACTGAAACTAAGAAAATAAAATGTAAAGTAAGAGGATACTTTATATCAGGTTAAATTAATACATTTGGAACTAGCTGTTGAAGACCTTCTTCCTTAGATCGGACAGTAAGCAAAGACAAGGGGGGGGGATTTTTAAAGCCATCTAGGCAATTTGCAGACCTGCAAACCGCCTAAATGGCATGCAGCGGGATATTCAGCAGCACTAATTAGGTTAAGTGCAGCTGAATATCACCGGGTGCCACCACTAAATGCGCCAATGCTAGCTGGCTAGTGTCAGGGAGTTCCAGGAGTGGAGCGGAGGCTGCACCTAGGGATAACCAGCTAGCAGTGATATTCAGCCACGAGCAAGTTATCCCAAAGGGCCTGAAAAGCTTATCTAACTTTTGCTGCTTTAGCCAACTGGGCAGAAGCTGAATATCTCTGCTGCCCAGTTAGCTGCAGTGCCATCTGACCAGCCTGGATATTCAATGTCATGGCCAGATATGGCCCCAGCCTTGAATATCTGGGTTCAAAGTTCAGTGACAACGGCTAGACACTTTACAAGCGCTAGCCGTTGCCACTGAACATCCCCCCTGTAGTATCTGAGTGCAGCACAAAGCCTTCCAGTGACAGTCATAGGGGAGAAGGATGGGGGAGGGGAAACTGTGGGGATAGGGATGGCTGATCAGAGAGAGACAAGGCAATAAATAAAAATTCTCACTTCTCAGTCTAATAAATATGTTGGCAAAATTTTCTGAAGGGTCAGTGTGCAAGTGTTGACCAGGGGATGTTGCTCTTAAGACCTCTAGAAGACGTCATGGGGTTTCTTTCAGTGTGCCAGATGTTTCAGGGGGCTGTGCTTCTTTTTCCTTTTTGGGAGAAGGCACATATGTTATAGACAGAGAGGAGATCAGAGGCCATGTCAATGCCATGCACTTAGCAGGTAGTACCATTGGACTGTCAAGGTCCACAGTACTTGTACTTACACCAGAGATTAAAGGGGGGGGGGGGGGTAGGAGGTAGGCATTTTCATGGTTAACAAGAGACCATGCATTAGTGCCTGAGAAATATAATGAGGTGGGGAACCGCATGAAGAAGAAGAGGAAGCCTAGGGTTGCCAAACATTTGGAGGTTGGCTTGTCCTCTCCTAAGCATTCACTTGGACCAAGCAGGCCTTACAGTGGAGCTTATGGAGATACCTGGTGATAATCTCATTAGCAGTGCTCGAATGGGGGTGGGGGGTGAGCATAGCGTCAACCTGAGACAAATGCCTCGTGAAGAGCCATGGCCAAGAGAAAACTGATGCATGGGGGATTGTGGACTTTGACTAGAGGTTAGGGGAAAAGACCCTGTACGATATAGATCTGTAAATCTGCCCATTTTGCTGTTTGTATTTATTTATTTATTGGGAGACTTAATAAGGCTATTGTGTAGAAACATAGAAACATGATGGCAGAAAAAGACCACATGGCCTATCTAGTCTGCCCTTCGATCAAATACAATAGTGCCCTTTTTTCCTTTAGAGATCCTCTGTGTTTGTCCCATGCTTTTTTGAATTCAGATACTATACCACCTCCACTGGGAGACTATTCCACTCATCTACCACTCTTTCTGTAAAGAAATATTTCCACATATTACTCCTGAGTCTATCCCATTCATCCTCATCCTATGTCCCCTCGAAGCAGAGCGTGCTTTCAGTCAGAAGAGACTCTCCTCCTGTGCATTTATGCCATGGAGGTATTTATAGTAACATAGTAAATGACAGCAGATAAAGACCAGTATGGTCCATCTAGTCTGCCCAGTACCAGTAAGATCTTTTAGTCTGTCCTTATACGCTAACCATCAACCTTTTTAGTGGTCACCCTCTGCACCAACTCCAACCTGCTTATATCCTTTTGAAGGTGTGGTCTCCAGAAATGCACACAGTACTCCAAATGAAGTCGCACCAGAGACTTATACAGAAGCATTAGCACCTCCTTCTTTCTGCTGGCCATTCCTCTCCCTGTACACCCAAGCATCCTTCTAGCTTTTACAATCACCTTTTCTACCTGTTTAGCTACTTTAAGATCGTCAGTTACAATTATGCCCACATCCTGCTTTTCTTTCGTGGACAGAAGTATCTCATCCCCTACACTGTACCGCTCCTTTGGATTTTTGCAGCCCAAAGGCATGACCCTGCATTTTTTAGCATTAAATTTCAGCTGCCAAATTCTTGACCATTCTTCAAGCTTAGCTAGATCCCTCCTCATGTTATCTACTCCTTCCTGGGTGTCTTCTCTATTGCAGATTTTGGTATCATCCACAAACAAGCAAACCTTACCCGACAATCCTTCCGCAATATCACTAACAATGGTGTTAAAAATAATCGGACTAAGGACAGATCCCTGCAGCACACCACTAGTAACCTGCATCTCCTCAGATTGAGCTCCATTTACCTGTATCCTTTGTCATTTCCCACACAACCAATTTCTAGCCCAATCGTCAGCAAGTTCAGTCGTTATAGGTGGTACTAGCATTAGATCAGGACCGACCCATCCATTAGGTGAATTAAGCAATCACCCAGGGCAGCAGACCCTGATGGGCGGCATGGCTTCCCTCCCATGAAGTGGCAGTTCAGTGCCACAGCAGGCTTTAAAATGCCTGCGTGCATGTGCGCTTATGGCCTGCTGCTCATGCCCCTCAGGAAGTTGTGTTGGAGGGGAGCAGGAGCGGCAGGCCATGAGTGCGCATGTGCGTGGGCACTTTATGTCTCGATGCACTGAAGCATCAGCTGAAGTGCCCCTTTAGCACAAGTAGGGATGCCGTTCTGCCCCCTTCGTGAGAAAATGGATGTATAAACACAGGTGGTGTGTGACACGGAGGGCTTGCTAGGGCGGCAGAAACTCTTGGGCTGGCCCTGTATCAGATCAAAAGTTCCAGCTGGCCCCTGACTTCAGAGGCAACAACATTCATACTGACAATTCTTTGTAGGGCATGGTGTGTTACCATCATGTCACATTCAATCTAGGTGCCATTGAGGGGGGGAGCATATTGGCCTGTTGTGGTACCCCAGGGTGCTTCTGTGGAGCCAAATCAGGACTTCCACAAATTATGGAGTCATTTGATTCCTCTTGCTGTTTCTCAAGCTAATGATTTCTACTATGGGCAACATTCCTCTTGACAAATCAAGCCAGTAGTTTAATTCACAGCTTTGGGTATCTTATGTATGGTATGGCTATGTTCTTGGGGTCTGGACTCGTGGTCGCTTCAAAAGACTTCTATTGATCCTGTGAGTGATATGTTACAACATACTAGGCTGGGTCATCCATGGCTGCAATGGTTATGGGGATGACCCTGAGTTGGTCAATGGGGTTTCAGGTAGTCACGGGGTATTATGATAGCAAGTGCAGGACAAAGGGCTAGCATTGGATGAGACTCTTGCTTCAATTTTCACTAGTTGGGGGAAAGAGGTATGTAAGGAATGCCTCACTACTTCTTCTCAGGGGCCTGATGGCAGAGGGCGCAGGGTTGGACTGGGGTAGCCTTATGGAGATTAGCAGGAGTGTCAGGATCCAGTTGGCAGGTGAGGATTCAGTGGGTGAGTGCCACAGACTCACCTTTAAGGGCTTCAGTTCAGATAGATCCTGGTTTATGTGGTGAGAATATTAGGAAGAGCAGGCCTTAGTACTTTTAATTTGGTGAGTCGGGTCACCACAATAGGGAGGTGGGTTGTGGCTCTGAGGTGAGTCTAGGCCAAGTGGGTGGATTTAGGGAGCATCATTTTGTTCAAGTGACGCAACAGAACAAGTCACATGGGAGTCTGGAAATTCTTTCTTTAAATGTTAAGGGAGTGGAAGCATGGGTGACCTCTGGGAGTATCCATACTGGTCCTGGAGTTGTTCTGTGGTGCCAGGGGAAGTGGGGTGTCAGAGTTGTCACAAAGGTGCTGGGATTGCAGAGGTATGCCCAAGGAGTTAAAAGTTGAAGGGTGGAATGTAAAACATGTGGTGAGAGTTATGTCCAGTACACGATTTCCTGATTCGGGGATGGCAGATTGATCCGAATAGAGGTTGGTGTGCATTCTGCCAAGTAATAGGCAAGCAGAAAGATCATCTTACATTCAGGATTTGGTCTAGGCCAGGGTGGCAGGGTTTACAGGTAAATGTCATGGCATTTGCAGCACATTCATCTGTAGTTTTCCTTTGCTATAGCAGACTCGCTGTTCTCAAAAGAGTAGATTTGCTTCTGTGGACTTTGGCTCCTTGGGAGGGCTAGCCAGGGAAAGACCAAAATGAGAGTTTTGCAGGCGATGAAGCAACCTGGATTGCAGGAGGATTTACTCTTACGCTTTAGCATTTTTCCCAATGGGGAGTCCTCTCTATGTGAAGTATCGTTATTTCAGGCAGCCTTTTTCTGTTGTTCCGGCTGCTCTTCAGGTGGACGTAATTTGTAGCGGCACTCGGAAGCTCCTTTTTAGAGGTTATAGGGTATGGATGTGTCAGTGGGGAAAGGTGTGTTACTTGCAGTGCTAGCACGCTAAGAGGGATTAACTTAGTGTGCAGGGTGTAGGTTGGGGCTATTCAGGATGAGCAGGCATGTGGGTGCTGGAGGGTGGTCAGGGGATTACTCTGATTTGGAGCAGTAGCTTCTCTCTGACCAGACTGTAGCTGCAGCTTTGTTCAAGGGCAGTCAGGTGGCTTTGGGTTTAGGCAGGAGAGGTTATGGAATGCATTTCTGCTTATATGGGTGCTGCGGTGTCTACTATGATGATGCAGAGATGCCAGTGGGCACCATATCGGAGAAGGACGCAGGCATTTGAAATTTCAAATGTACATGCGATAAACTTTATTTCAGCTTCTAATCTACTTCCGGTGACACTGCCAAGAAAATCCAGGAGCTTATGGGTCGCCAGGAGTCAGGACTGACTCGAAGGCACACATTGCATTATTGTAGTTGCAGTCTCTGCTGCAGGTGTGACACGGTAATTTTCATCTTGATGTCACAGCACTCATTTTGTCAGGGCTTAAAGAGAGCAGCAGAAGGGATGGGGGATCACTGCAGGAGCCTGGTTTATTATGTTATCCATTGGCAGTGGTTAGAGCTTCTTAGGATGCACCCCTATCCATTGCTGCCTTGACCACTGGGGAGGCTTTATCGTTTTTCTACTTAAAGCACTGTGGGTTCTTTGGTATGGGGTTGGGCAGAGTGGAAACAATTGGATTTATACAAAGAAGCCTGATATGGCCATGAATTGAGGTCATCTTCTTAATCCAGAGATTATAGGAGCACACAATGGTGCCCAGAGACAGGGCAGCCCAAGGGGGGGGTGGGGTGGGGCCATGTGTGGAGACTCATTCAGGGACCTAATTTGCATAAGGGAGCTCATTTGCATAAATATTTGCATAATGTTAACATGTTCTAACTTTTAGTAAACATGCCTGTTAATGAGTGTATGGATAAAGAAAGACTACCAGATTTCTACATTACTATACTCCAGTGCCAACTGCCAGGCACATTAGGAAGTACTACAAACATTGACCATTTAGAAGCCATAGCAAACCCGCCGAATCATAACAGCACTACCAGGATTCATAAAGCACCAAACCCTATCTATCAAAAGGCAACACTGTAAATATTAAACCAATACATCTCAGAGAATACATCATCTACTGGGGAAAGAGAACAAGTGGCACTGTCAAATAGAAACTACATAAACAGAATACCTCAGCTCAGTTACACATGCAGAACATAGACCATCACCAAAGAAAGAACAAGGAATCACAGTTTAGAAATAGGAAGAGAATAATTAAACTGGGAATTCCAAAAGACAAACTTGGAATGTACAACAACACTGGAGAAATAAAACTAAATTAATTTCCTCTTGTACGAAACAAAAATGCAAAGATGTTAGTGATGCACGTGTCCCAGAACTAACATATTCCAGTTAATAAATTCAAAATAAAAAAGTATTTTTCTACCTTTTGTTGCTTGGGCATTTTATTTTGCAGTTGCAATTGCTTCAGTCACTTTCTTCTGGTTTCTTTGTGTCTTCTGCTAACTCTCCATTGTCTGCTGTCCATTTGTCCTTTCTGCTCTCTTCTAGTTTTTTTCCATTCTCTCTTCTACATCTGCTTTAACATACTAATCTTTCCCTTTTTTGCTCTTTCCTCCATTTCTTTCTTTATTCTTTTTTCATCCACTCAAATTTCACCCTTCCATCCTCAATCCCCACTTACTCTCCCAATACTTGGCCAATTGTAGATTTTTCTTCCCTCCCACACAAAATATCTTTTCCACTCTCCACCCTCACTCCCCCAGCCCCATCCCTGTCTAGTCCTCCACCAACATCCGCTCCCTTGTAGTCCCATTCTTCCATCCCCCCGCATCAGCCCATTTCCAGTCCTAGCCCCCCCATCAGCCTATTTCCAGTCCTATCCTAGCCTCCCCCTCCGAACAGCCCTGTGCCTGAGTGGCTTCAGAGGGAGCCAGGGAGACCGGCTCACCTCTGCACAGCGCTGGAGTGAAGAGCGTGTTCCATCACTCCCACTGTGTTCTTGTGAAGCGCGCTGAGTGCAGGGAAAGGTTAAAGCCAAAAAATACAAGTCCCAATGTCAGAGAATCATCCAAAGCAAAAACGTCATCCTACAACTAAACACTATTGATGCTCCATACCTACTTCTACAGAGAGAAAAAGGATCCCAAAATCAATTTCAAATCCAGGCATCAGGAGCATTTAGACCTGGATCTGAAATGCTGGTTGGTTCTGAGAATCTTTTTCTTCCTGTGGAAGTAGGTATGGAGCACCAAATAGGTTTGGTTGTAGGATGAAGTTTTTGCTTTGGGAAAGGTTAAAGGGTATTTCCTGTTTCCTGGCACACCGTGGGCTTCATGAGAACACAGCGCAAATGAAGAAACATGCTGCTCTTCACTCCAGCATTGTGCAGAGGTGAGCCAGGGCCTCGGGTCTCCCCGTCTCTCTGAAGCCGGCCCTGCAAACATAGAAACAAAGTCCACTGGCAGGACACGAACCCATGACATTCTACTTCTCTATACAGCAGCTGTATGGGGTGCACCGTAGTGCTGCCACATTGCTACAACCATCCATGCTGATTGCATGATTCCCATCAGAAGAAAATTGGCAGACCTATCCAGTCGAATGAAGTTCGCGCGGGGCCCTGTGTGAACAACATTCTCGCACAATGATGGGCCAGTCCTGCCCAGGTGGTGAGGTGGGAGTCTATTAGGCCTATGCCCATTAAACAGCTTGGAAAGAGGGATGTTCATAAGTGTGTGGGTTTGTTGGACTTGTGGGATTCGGTTTTTTTCTTTGTGTTACTGCCTGTGGGCTGCCCTGGCCTATGTTGCCTGGATGGGCATATCATTTAGAGGTTGATTCAGGATGGGTTAGGAATGGGTTGCAGCACATAGGTGGGGAGGTGGGGACATGTAGTGTGATGAACAGACGCCAGTAAACTCATGGAGGTAGAAGAAAACACTGATCTCTTTAAAGGAAATGATATACATAAAGTGCAGTTAGTGAGAAGTGCAGCTAGAGGGAGCATGCATGGAGATTCAGAAGGTAGGCTGACACGCCCAGGTTGGGATGATGCAAGAACTAATTCAAAGTATAATCAGATACACCTGGTCAGAGGGACAGAATCCTTACCTAAGAAACAGCTTTATAAGCAAAGCATAGACAAGACAGAAGGGAGAGGAGCGGCACGAGCCGCAGCAGCTGCTGAGAGAGAAGAAAGAGAAAGGAGACGGCTCCAAAGAGAGGAGAAAAGGCAGTTGAACTTGCAGCCCTTACAGGAAAGGAACAAGTTCCAGGAGAGCCAGTTTCAGGCTGGGAAGCTCCAGAAGGAAGTCTTCAGGAAGGACAGAAGGAGAACCGGGAGAGTGCCTGGTAGGGAGAATACCAGAGACACAGACCAAAGAGTTCAGAGGTACCTTCATGCTTCTTCCCCTGTATGTGAGCCCCAAGGAGTTCAGAGGTGGGTGAACCAGACTCAGCCCAGGAGTCTAAGAGACACGGATCTGAACCAGGAACTGAGGCCGGGTCACAGAAAGGCCTGGAAGCCAGGGAGCCGTAAGAGCAGCCAAGGCAGCTGGAGAAAGGTTTGGGAACCTATAGAAAGAGTGCTTACCAAAAGTCCTGTTGCATATTTGCCAGACCGGGTACAGCCAGGCTGGAGAGCCTTAGGAAGAAGTTCTGAAGTAAAACCATGAATATATGGGGAAAGCTCAAGGGCCATAGATATCTCAGCAGAACAAGAGGCTATGCAGATAGACCCTGCTGAACCTGACCCTTTGCTAACTGAATGCCCTATGGACGGTACGTTTTGTTGTACTGGGAGTTTAGAATCCTTGAGAGAAATATAGCATGCAGGATATACTTTTGAAACACAGTTTTGTTTGACAAGCTGAAAGAAGAAGCATTGCTTTTGTTTGTATAACCTGTTTTGTTTGAACCCTGCATAACTAACAAAGACTGTGAAGCATATCCAAGTTTTTGGCCTATGTAAATACCTTATGTGAAAATCCTGAACAAGGTGGAAATCCTGTTGTCTTCGTTTGAACCTTTTGTGCATTAAGGGAATAAAACCCTATACTTTACCATTCACATGGCTTACACAACTATTCATTATGAAGAAAGGGACTACTAGTACCAGAAGGCTTCTGGGCTAACAAAAGTTTCTACCTTCAATACAATAGTGTCCACCCTGACCTTTAAGCATGTGGCTAAAGGGAAGGGGTTGTGACAGTAGATGGCAGTCCCCACTTGTGGTGGTGTTTTAAAGAAGAAGTGATGGCACACTTTACCTTTGACTTCCTAGACTGGCTGACTGGGGAAGTGAGGGAGACAGTGCACGTACCAAAAGCTCAGGTGAACATGGGCATCACTGCTATATTTGGCTGGGTGCTGCTGAAATCAATATTTATGTTCTGGATTGAAATCTGTCAGCTTGGTGTCACCACAGGCTGGCGAAATGAGGTCTTTGTTTGATGTTGAATATTATTATGACTAGAAAGGCACCATCTAGTTAAAAGGTCATATGCCAATCTGGGAGGTGCAGTATAATGTGTCAGACAGTTTTATGTTGTATGTATCTATTTAGGATTTATTTTGTTGTTCTATGCATTCCCTTTGTTGTGTTCCTCTGTTGTGTTTAAGTATGTAGTATTGTATGTAACTGCTACTTTTTTTTTCTGGTTTTGTAAACTACTGAGATGTAAGCGTTGATGCTATCAGTGGTATAGTGAGTATTCAAATAAATAAATAGGCATGGGATAAAGTCACATGCACTGCCTCAAATGAACAGCATCAGGTATCCTAAGGGGTATGTTTACTAATCGGCGGTAGCGATTTTCGTGCGATATCAGAGCCGCAGCCCCATTGAATTCAATGGGGCCGCGGCTCCGATATCGCATGGAAGCCGCTACCGCCGATTAGTAAACATACCCCTTAGGATACCTGATGCTGTTCATTTGAGGCAGTGCATGTGACTTTATCCCATGCCTATTTATTGTAATTACCCTAAGATCAAACTAGCTGGGTGTATCCTGAGGACCGTGCTAGGAAACATTGTTTTAAATGTTTTTTATATACAGTATAGATCTATATACTTTAAGGCAAATTCTCAGTAGTACATGGCAACTGAGATGTGGAATTGAGATGTGGAGGTCAGGATGTACACATTTTTGGTGGTATTTTAGAAAAGGCTCTGCCAAGCATGAAGACTTTTCTAAAACACGTAAAAGGATGTGCAGGAGTCACTTGGATTTGCTGACACGTAGAGCTGCAGGAGCCCAGTTACAAATGTAGATGTGGGAAAAGTCAATGGAGGCAGCTTCATAACCTAGGTATGCAAATGCCACACCTACTTGTGTGACGTACGCACATAAATTGATATTTTGCATACCTGTATGTTTAAGAATTGCCACTTAACTACAGAGGCCATTACCATTAATTCATTTCCTTTTGGGATTAAGGACGATTAACCCCCCTTAATCTCTTCTGTAAAGAGCTGGCCGAAATGAGCACTTTTTAAAAACTTAGACATGCCAGGGAGCAGCTGCAAATCCCGATGTGGACAATTCTGGTCATACTCATGCATTCCCTCTATGAAATGGGGAATGCTTATGTAGATTTTTCACTCATCCGGACCATGTTCTCTTGGTTTTTTTTTTTCTATTTATAAAATGCTTACAAAGCAATTACAAAAGAAATATGATAGGAAAAAAAATCCAATAAAATATACATAAATAATCCAAAGAAAAATTTCACTAATCCATTAGCCCACTACTCGGGCAGAAAAACCAATTAGATACAAAATATAGCAGAAATTCGGAAAACCCATTCCAATATTACAGCCATTAAATTAAATTCCCACCCAATCTCACCCAACATCAACTTAGTTCTCCTGTCCAGCTAGAAATGACTCCAGTTGCAGAGAGTCCACAAAGATAAACTTAGACCCTTGAAATGTGACTAAAAACTTACAGGGATAACGTACAAAAAAAGATGCCCCAAGGGCCAACATCAGCAACTTAAGAGCCAAAAAGGCCCTCTGTGCAGCTGGGTGACTCTTCAGACATCAGGAAATAACTGAATTCTTGCGCCACAAAACACAAAAGCTTTATTCTTGAAGTAAGTTTTAATCACAGAGGTTTTATCCTATTCAGAAAGAAATGTTACCAAAAGGGTAGCCCTATCGGGAATGATATCTTGCGAGTCCTTCAAAAACTGTCAGATTATCACCTAATGGAGGCTGCAGAATTCCAAAACCTTCTGCATACTCACCTTTACCCGCCCATTAGGTAAATAATAAATTTTAGAAAATACCATAGAATCAGCATTGGAAAGAGGCAAATGCGTTTTTCAGGTACCTTCAAAGTAAAAACTCTGCAGAAAGAAAAGAAGACACAGGAAAATTCAAAAAGCAAATATTTTTTACCCTCAACATATTCTCAAACATGTCTAATCTACGATGTATAACTAGACTATCTTTCATACTAGAAGCACCAAAAGCCTGCAAGGAAGAACGTTGATTTTCACATTTAAGAACGTGAGTAGTTAACAAATCCACCTGCTCCCCAACTTTACCCAGCCTTGTAACTGTCTCCTGTGAGAATGTACAAAGCTGTGAAACGGTATTGACCAATATTTGCTCTGTCCGAGTTACCACCCTCCCAGATATCAGCCAAAGAAATCAGAGAGGCAGATATTTCCCTGGCTTCACCTGGAGGAGGAACCCAGGAAACAGCTTGAAACGGAGTTGAAGCCTGAGATGGCGTACTCTGTTATAATGGCCGATAACCGTTCAATGGGTCAGGAGGAGTCACAATAGAAGTGGGGAGAAGGTGGGATATGCTCCAGAGAACTCAAGAATGCCCCTGAGGCCAACAAAGAAGCACCAACAGTACCTGCGTGTGGGGGGGGGGGGGTACCCTCCTCCTCATCCTTAGGTAACAGATGTTTATCTATTAGTCCTGTAACAGCTCCCACAGGTAATGTCACCTTCTTATGCTTCCTCATAAGTGACTCACTTCGTTCAGACGTTGATGGTACCTTCGTGGTGCTCCAAGGGGCTCCCAAGGGGCTTACTATGCTCCTTATGTCATGCCCCTTAGGTCACGCCACGGCCGCGCACCTAGATCTGAGTCGAAGTTAAGGGCAGATAGATAGAATAAGTCTCTGATGATGGGGGAGGGGGGGCTACCCAGGGTACAGCCTGTCTCCTCCTCAGCTGCCCGGCTGCACAAACACCTCCCCTCCTAGACCATGCCCTATGTCATACAAAGAAGAATTACCAGCAGAAAGGAAGAGGTACTAATGCCACTATATAAGTCACTGGTGAGGCCTCACTTGGAATACTGTGTTCAGTTTTGGAGACCATATCTTGCAAAGAATGTAAAAAGACTGGAAACTGTTCAGAGGAAGGCAACCAAAATGATTTGGAGCCTGCATCAGAAGCCTTATGAGAAGAGACTTGAAGACCTAAACACGTACACTTTGGAAGAGAGGAGGGACAGGGGAGATATGATTCAGACCTTTAAATACTTAAAGAGAAATAATGAACAAACAATCCTCTTCCAAAGACGGGGAAGCTGTAAAACTAGAGGGCATAACAGGAAGCTGCAAGGTGGTAAATTGAAAGGCAATGTCAGGAAATACTTTATCACTGAAAGGGTGGTGGATGCTTGGAATGTCTTCCCGATGGAAGTGGTGGGGGCAAACATAGTGATGGAATTCAAAATGGCATGGGACAGACACAGTGGATCCCTTTACAGCAACAGGATAAAATCAAAATAAACTTAACTATCTAATTTCTCAACAAATAGAGGTGTCTTACACGGAGCGGTGGGTTCACACCTAAACAAAGACATGGGGAGGGGTGGCCTGCACAGAGCAGCAGGTGCACCTACTCTTGCCATCTTACTGGGCAGACTAGATGGAGCATACTGGTCTTTGTCTGCTGTCATATACTATGTTACTATGTCCTTACAATGCCCCCTTATAATCTTTACATTTATATTTTGCTGTTTATAAAATCTCCATTTATATGTGGATGTTATTTCCATGTGTAAATGCCAGATTTTCCATGTGGAGACTGCGAATAAGGCTTCTAAAATAATCCCCTTTATCTTATCAAAATAGCCATATACAATGCTGTGTGTGGTAATATTAGAAAAGAGAAACTTATTACGTAGGTACAACAGGAACCTCTTCAACCAGCGATAGTAAGTGCAAACGTTTGTGGGAAAGGGAACTACCTTGTTAATCAATCACACAGTTTCGGAATGCGATGGCTGTTTCTAATCTTATTCCTGTAAGTATATCACTTTTGGTTAGTTTTGGTATGATGCAATTATGGAGCTCCTCTTTTGTGCTTAGATTGTAAAGCAGAAGAAAATACTTCACGTGAGAATAAACTGTACTCACTGTTTTGTGTCAGTAGAGCAGTGCTTTTCCGGGAGGCATACCTAATCAGATGGATTTCAAGATTACCACAATGAATATGCATGATACATTTGCATATATTGGTGATCCATTGTATGCAAAAGTCCACAAATGTGTCTCGTGCATGCTCAGAGAATTTTCTTTTGGGGGGGGGGGGATACTTGTGGTATAGCGTGCTAGTAACTTTTTCATCGCCTGCTAAAACTGACCCATGGTCCTCATGTAGTAATGAAAGAGCCCTGGAAAAATACACTGTATATACTTGTCCTGAAAACCCGACTGACTAGGTGTGCCCCCAGGAGAGGGCCGAGAAGCACTGTATTAGAGAATTTTTATTCACAGTTGAAGGAAATAAGTCTGAAAGCGACATCACTAAAGCAGGATATTCACCATAAGAGCGTTTGAATAGAATGGATTAGCCCGTGAGCTGGGGGCATTATCCCACACGCTTGCAAGACCTGTTTATGCTAATCTTTCTTGTGTACCATTGTGGCTGAAGCTTTTGAGCTCTGGTGTCAGAAATTGACAAACATCTAGAATTCATGAATTGGTGGACGACAGTGTCAACATGACTTTATTCCTTTTTAGTTGCAAATTTAAACCTTTTGAATGATTATTAATGTGGGCAACCTAGGTGCCTGTTTACTAGATGCTAATGTATACTGATGGGCATTAGCATGTGCTGTCTGGTGCCATGTCCATATTATTCTTACGGGTGCAAGCATATCGCACATGCCAATGCCCATTAGCTTACTCTAGTAAACAGCCTTTCTAAATTACCATTGCTGTCTTGGAGATCTACAGCCTGATTCACTCAGTTTTTTTCTCATAGACACAGAATGAGAGAAAAGCCTTTGTGACTCAGACTTTTTATTTGTTTGCATTTAGTGCGTGCCTTTCCCGTAGCTCATTTACATTCACCTACAACAAGCATTTCCCTCTCCCCAGAGGGTCTATAGTCTAAGGTAGTACCCGAGGCAATGGAGGATTATGTGACGCCTAAGGCCACAAGGGGCATCAGTGGCACTGAACCTGGCCTCTCTGGTTGCAGCCCGCTGCTCTAATCACTAAGCTACTCCTACACTCCTTCTAGGCTTTTATCATCTCATTTGTGTTGCAGCTTCTATGTCTCAAAAGGATGCCCAAGATTCCTTGCAGTACTGTGCATTAGCTGAGACCAGAAAATCACTGGTGTGACCTAAAGGCCATTACTGACCTTATGAACTCCAGAAGCTCTTTATGACACAGTGCAGGCACTACGGCGAGTGCTAGCAGTACATATGAGAGACTGAGATCGTAGCGCACACACCCTGGCTTAAGGAATGAGATTCATCACTGTTATGGTATGTGCAAAACTAATATGATCCAACCATTAATTGACTGTCATCAAAAACTCCCTTTATTCTTTAATACTTCCTCTAATATTGAATACTAGATATATCTAATTTCTATTTTTATCCTTTTTTTCAATTTTTATAAAACTATGGAGGAGAAAAGACCTTGTTTAGTCCCTTTGGTCCATTAACTGGATCCTTTTTCTTACTTGCAAGAATAGGGCACCAGTCCTCATTGGTCAGAAAAACCCTTCTACCCCTTATTTATATTTTCCCTTCTATGCTGTAGTACTAGATGAAATGAGGGTTTTTAAATGAATTATTGTCTAAACAAAAATAGAAAATGTAAATGAAGGAGAGAAAATATAAATAAGGGGTAGAGGGGTTTTTCTGACCAATGAGGACTGGTGCCCTATTCTTGCAAGTAAGAAAAAGGATCCAGTTAATGGACCGAAGGGACTAACTGAGGTTATTTCCCCTCTATAGTTATATAAAAATTGAAAAAAAGGATAAAAATAGAAATGAAATATCTAGAATTCAGTATTAGAGGAAGTAGAAAGAATAAAGGGAGTTTTTGATGGCAGGCGATTAATGGTTGGATCATATGAGTTTGCACCTGTATTAGCCTTAGGATATTGATGTGCAAAACTAACCCATTTGGTGAAATTGCCCCTGAAAAAATATTACCATTATAGTTTTTATCTCAAATGACTTGCAAGTATTATCTCTCTTGCACATGAAATGCATAACTTAATTATGAATGATTTATTACTTTTGTTTAAATGGTGTACTATCTGCCTGCTCATACAAATGTTCTAAGTGGAATATGAAAGAACCCACATAAATATGTACCCTATTACAATCATAAGCAGATTATGTACCACAAATATTCGCAATAACATACTATACAAATTTTAATACAAAACACTCAATATAAAATTTCTTTAAAAACGTATATTAGTAACTAAAGAGACAAACTAAAATGACAATAAATGTTGTTATCACAACATCAATCTACCTACCTGTAAAACATAAACCAGCAAGTAAAAGCAATGCAATAGATTCAGACAAGTAACTATGAGAATCATTGTAGAAGTCCTGTTTGTGATTTCCATATCTGAAAATGCCCTTTGAGATGGGGAAATTGCATCTCATGAGACATTTTAGAAAGTCCTGAATATACACGTGTCTGGTTTATGGTTTATTTAAACACTTGATGCCGCCTTGGTTTACAATAAACATCAGAGATATAATAAATAGAAACTGGAAAAGAACGCCGGAAATTTAAGATAGAAAGTAAGAAAGAGGGAGGAAGGAATGGTGTGATCATGGGGGGAGCATGCCATGGGCGGGCTGGAAAAACTGCACATGTGCATGTGACTTTAGACCAGCCCTGCACATCTCAGTTTGCTGTTGGGGACATCCATGGCTATACCTGCACCAGAGCCTGAGAAGGACTCAGAAAAGTGTTCATTTTGGCAAACCAGTAACTGTAAGGTGGATAGGGAAATGCCCCCTCATTCCCTCAATATTGTCCTCTCCCTCCAAAAAACATGGCAGTAAGTATAAAGGCACTTCTCCTGCACATCCTTGCTTGCAAAATGGCAGGCCGGGACGTGTAAAAGGGGAGATATACACGGGTACGTTCTGAAATTGGACCAAGGGCATGTTCCTGTGCCCGGAATGGCAGCCGTCCATATCCGACAAGTGCAAGTTTCTGAAATTGGGTGAAAACCTTTACGCCTCCGACCCCTTAATCTGCAGATCCCAATGTTCCCTTTTATATGGCAGACATTTGTATCGCTTAGGGAGGAGACAGGCCAGTTTTACACTGCACTTACATGTACCCACCTTCTCTGCTGCCCCTCCCTCTAAATTTCAGACATTCTGACTTGGATGCCCCAAATTTCACCCACACAGCTTTTCTAAAATATGCCTGCACATGTCTGCAAGCTTTGGTTACAGAATGTACTTGGCTTTCCCACTGTCTGTGAACCTGTCTATAAGGTTTCACATCTTGATGAACTGTCAACAGTGTAACTCTCGGAGATTAACACTGATTAGCAACGTTACTTGTCCTCTGATTACAAATTTAAAGATATGCAAAGTATATTTATGAGAGTGAGGGTGTCTTTCCCTTCCTGCATTTAAAAGAATCAAGTGCTCAGTATTCATAACAAGCTGATTATCCTTCCATAGTTTAATTATTTTGAGTAGAAGTCATAGGTTCATTTTACAAAACATTGATCAGTAAAGATTGTAAGGTACACCAGAAAGAAAGATATAGAAAAGCCCTGGATGTGGCATTAAATCTGTGTACATGGGTTATTATATTGCTAGGAGAAATCACAATTTCATTTAATATTGAACAGAAGCTGTATTTATAGTATAATTCAGGTAGGCTGCCGTTTCCAGTCTCTTTGAATCATAGCATAAACTGCTTATCAGAATCTGACATTTGTTGCCAGTGCTGTACTCTGAGGTTATTATTAAGGTATTTATATTTCATGTAATGATATCTAAGAGCAATTCTTCTCTTATATCACATCCTTTGAACTAATGCACCCTGAGGGTCACAGCAAGCTTGCTAAGTTGACTATCGGTCAGAAATGGAAGGAAAGGGTTGTATATGACTGAGCCCTTAGTGTTGCTTCATACTCGTCAGCGGCATCAAAGCTGAATCCGATTGCCAATCCTCCTCTAGACCTGAGTGCATCACCTCCAGCAGGTAAAGCACCCGATGACTTGCAAACCAGAATTCAAATAATCTAGGCACCTAACGTAAGCAGTTATGTGCTTTGATTTGGCAAATTTAAAACGTCCCTATCTGAGCATCGAAATTTAGGAGACTATATTTACTACAACCCCTAAAAAGTCACAGGACCAGGTTGAAGGAACAAAGTTAGAAACTCAACATTGATTTATGATACTAAGCGGCTAACTTACATTGTTAAAGTTTTGGAAATTGAATAGCGGTTCTAGATTTAGCAGCTTTCGGCCTGATATTCAGCAGCATGTGCTATCCAGATAAGTGCAGCTGGGCAGGTGTATCTGGGGATTTTCAGCGGCACTATCCAGAGAGTGCCATGGAAAATATGACTGACTGCCCTGGCACGATCCAGATAGCATAAATTAAGCACACCATTCTGACACGTTATCTGGACAGCGGACTGAATATTAGATTCTAGGCCTGACTGCAGTATCCGGATATTCAATACCAGGCACGATCTGGATAGTGATATTGAATATCTAGATAATTTTTTTAGGCACAACCGCATCTGAATACTGACTTCTTCAGTTTTAGGCCCCTAACGTAGGTCCCCATTTGCAGCAAACCTATGTGCTTAACATTTTAAAAGTTGAACACTTAAGTTCATCTGAAAATAGCAGCCTAACTTAGGAACCTAACATAGCTTCCTAAATTGAAGTGCTGAACTTTTGGAATATTGCATTCCTTGCGCATTAAAAGTGGCATTTTAGAAAGGGCGTCCAAGTGCATTCTGGGACATGCAGGACAAAATGTGCAGAAATATGTCAGGGGACATCTATGGTTCAAACCGACGTGGATGCCCGTACTAGCATCCACATAGATGTCCCCGCTACAAAACATGGGATGAGGACATCTATCACATGCTACTTTGCATGCGGAGATATCCATTGGCAAAAACAAGAGTGCTCATTCCTCATCAGTGTTCACTGTCACCATTGAAAATATAGTGGCTATGAGTGTACATCCTTCTCCACACCCTCCGGATGTTTGGCTGACAAGACAAGCACTTTTCTAATGCTTATTCATGCCTGGAGCAGATATAACATTTGATGCAGTTTGGGATGTACAGGGCATTTCTGGAATAGGGTGAGGACATCCAAAATCTTGGGCATGCCCCAGACACGCCTCAGCCCCAACCATTCATGGCCTGGACGTCTGTGCCAGGGACATCTCTGGAGCTGGCTTCTAAAATGCCTCCGGAGACATCTCTGATTTGGATGTCTGCATGCCCATTTGCAGACATCTAAAGCACGAATAGCGCTTTTAGAATAACCCCCGAAACTTGTTTCTGACACAAGACATAGAAAGTGTAGTAAGGTAAAATATTCTTTAACTTACAGTATTTATAAAAACGTTTTTTTGAACATAACATCTTGATAAATATCCAGAAAGAGAGAGTGAAATCAAACGTACATCAGATACCAAGAAAAGATTCCAAGAGAATCAGGGGGGAGGGGAGGGAGACTAAAATATTTATTAAAATAACACCAGCAAATACAGCAGCTTCCTTGTTATTGCTTAGGACATTCCATTATCAAAAGGCTCATTCCAATACCACAGAATAAGGAAAGCACTTAAAAATAGGGTCCGCTGCATTCTTGTATCGAGTCCATTTCAGCACCATAGCCTTGCTATGACTAAGCTCCAGCACGCAGATGTAGGGTAGCTGTTGACTGGAAGTAAGGGAGCATGGTTCATGTTGCTCTAGTGTGAACGTGTGTGCGTGTTCCTCTGCTCCATTGCCTGACTGGATTATCTCGCACTTCTATTACGGAGCTTGCAAGAAACACTGATGACAAGTCTCACATTTCTGAACATGACAAGTGTAATCAGCAGCTTTATCACTGCTACTCCCTAATGTAAGTAGCCCTGACTCACACTGTAATAATTTCTTTTCCTGCTTTCCGCATTTAACCCTTGTGATACTCTAAGCCATTGTCATCCATAAATGGAAGGAATTAGCAATATCTGTCTCACAGACAGCCTGTCATGCATAGCATCCAATTTCCACGCACATAGAACATAGAAATATGACGGCAAAAAAAGATCACATGGCCTATCTAGTCTGTCCTTCCATATCAACCACTACAACAGTCCCCTTTTTTCCTTTAGAGATCCTCTGTGTTTGTCCCATGCTTCTTTGAATTCAGATACTGTCCTCATCTCTACCACCTCTACCGGGAGACATACATCTACCACTCTTTCCGTAAAGAAATATTTCTGCATATTACTCCTGAGTCTATCCCCTTTCACTCTCATCCTATGTCCCCTTGTAGCAGAACTTGCCTTCAATTGAAAGACTCTCCTGTGCATTTATGCCAGAGGTATTTAAATGTCTCTATCATATTGCCCCTATCCCACCTTTTCTCTAAAATATACATATTAAGATCTTTAAGTCTGTCCTCATATACTTCATAATGAAGACCTCTAACCATTTTAGCAGCCACTTTCTGCACTGACTCCAACCTGTTTACATCCTTTTGAAGTTGCGGTCTCCAGAATTGCACACTATACTCCAAATGAGGTCGCACCAGAGACTTATACAGAGGCACTATCACCTCCTTTTTTCTGTTGGACATTCCTCTCCCTATACAGCCAAGCATCCTTCTGGCTTTCACAGTTGCCTTTTCTACCTGTTTAGCTATTTTAAGATCATTAGACACAATTACGCCCAGGTTCTGCTCTTTTTTTTTTGTGGACAGAAGTACCTCACCCCCTACAGTGTACCACTCCTTTGGATTTTTGCAGCCCAAATGCAGGACCCTGCATTTTTTAGAATTAAATTTTAGCTGCCAAATTCTAGACTATTTTTCAAGCTTAGTTAGATTCCTCCTCATGTTATCTACTCCTTCCTGGGTGTCTATTGCAGATTTTGCTATCATCCGCAAACAATAATGCCTAGGTCACTTTTGGAGTGGAAACTCTATCAAAACCTTTTTTAAACACATTCCACATATATCAAAATTAATATGATGAATTCCAGAAAAGGCAAACAGTTTGTTTAATGCAAAGAAGAGGTCTCAGAACTAACGGGCAACACATAGGCATACAGAAAACCATACGCCTTAGCCCTATTGCATCAATGACCAACTCTTCTTACAGATCAACAAAAAACAGCATAAAGCAGCAAATAACAGATCATGTCAGCTCAACTTAACCTTTGCAGAGAAGCTTTAAAGAGCGATAAGATCTGTCTGCCTCCCCAACGTCTCACTTTGGCGCCCTTCAAGTGTTTTGCTTCTTTGCAGTTGAGCTGACATGATTATTTGCTGCTTTGTGTTGATTTGTAAGAAGAGTTGGTCATTGATGCAATAGGGCTAAGGCATATGGTTTTCTGTATGCCTATGTGTTGCCCGTTAGTTCTGAGACCTCCTCTTTGCGTTAAACAAACTGTTTGCCTTTTCTGGAATTCATCATAATTGATACACGTGGAGTTTTTTTTGGTAGATCATCCGCAAACAAGCAAGCCTTACCTGACAGTCCTTCCGCAATATCACTAAGATGTTAAAAAGAATCAGACCAAGGACAGATCCCTGCGTCACACCACTGGTAACCTCCTTCTCCTCAGTGAGCTCCATTTACCTGCACACTTTATGTCATCTCCCACTCAAACAATTTCTAATCCAATCGGTAACTTTAGAGTCCATACCTAGGGTGCTCAGTTTGTTTATTAGTCGTCTGTGTGGAACAGTGTCAAAGGTTTTACTGTAATCTAAATACACCACATCTAGGGCTCTCCCTCATTCCAACTCTCTGTCACCCAGTCAAAGAAATCAATCACATTTGTCTGTCAAGACCTGCCTCTGGTGAATCCATGCTATCTCAGATCCTGCAATCTGTTGGACCCTAGAAACCTCACTATTCTCTCTTTTAATAGCATTTTCAATAATTTACTAACCACAGAGGTTAGACTAACTGGTCTGTAGTTCTCCATGTCATCCTAACATCTGCTTTTGTGTAAAGGGACCACATGTGCCTTTCTCCAGTCCTCTGGCACCACTCCCGACTTCAAAGAAACATTGAAAAGATCAGACAGTGGAGCCGCTAGAATGTCCCCAAGTTCCCTCAGTATTCTTGGATGTATCCCATCTGGACCCATGGCTTTGTCTACTTTTAGATTAGCTAGTTCCTCATGAACACAGTCTTCTGAAAAGTGTTTGAGATCCCCGTCACTTCTGTTCCTGTCTGTAGATGTTTTCTGAGGTCCTGCTCCGGGCCCTTCATGTGTGCAATTTTGCTTTATCCTCATCAGTTTCTGCATATTCCACCTTTGCACCCTTGAGTCTGACAATACCACTTTAGCTGTTCCTCCTCTCACTAACATATCTGAAAAAATGTCTTATCCCCGCATTTTATTGCACTGGCTATTTCTTCTTATTTTTGTACCTTTGTTTTCCAAATACTTTGCTAGCTTCTCTAAGTTTTTCCAAATATAGATGCCTATCTTCTTCTCTCTGTGATCTCCTGTATTTCATGAAGGCCTCCCTCACTTTTTCACCCACTTCTTTTGAGAGTCATAGCGGCCTCCTTTTCCTTTTACCTTTATTTACCTTTCTAAGAAAAAGCTTGGTGGCCCTTAAAATATCCCCTTTCAGTTTTGCCTACTGTTTTTCTACATCCTCCAGCTGCTCCCATCCCGCTGATGTCTCTCTGAGGTATTGTCCCATCTTGGCAAAGTTAGTTTTCCTAAAGTCTAAGACCCTCGCTTTTGAATGGATTTTATCAGCCTTAGTCCTAATACTGAACCACACCATCTGGTGATCACTTGATGCAAGATGATATCCCACTGTAACACCAGAAACACTTTCACCATTGGTAAGCACTAAGTCCAGTATGGCCCCATCACGTGTGGGTTCTGTTAGCAGTTGCCTGAATAGTTCTCCCTTTAGAGAATCCAGGATCTCCTTACGTCTAGCTGACACCGTAGCAGGGATGTGCCAATCCACATCCGGCATATTTTGAAATCAGCTATCAGTAGCTCTTCTCCTCTCATGGCAATACTATGTATGTCTTCTATTAAATCTTTGTCCACTTCTACTCCCTGTGAGGGGAATCTGTATATAACTGCAATGCAAATAGATTTCCCTTTCCCTCTTTCTATTTTAACCCATAGTGCCTCCTCTCTTCCTTTTAAGTTCTGCAATTCTATAGCTTTAATATTATTTTTTACATATAGTGCCACTCCACCTCCCCTTCTTCCTACCCTGTCCTTCCTGAATAAAGTATAGCCTGGTATAATTACATCCCAGTCATGATTTTCCGTGTACCATGTCTCTGTAACCACCATTAAATCTAAGTCAGCCTCTTCCATTGAAGCCTCAACATCTGGGATCTTATTTCCCGCTTTCCAGATGTTGCCCATTTTACCCATTTCTACAGAGGTATTTAATGTTTCACTCACCTGGGGCTGCGGGCTTTCTTCAGTTACCTAACTATCTAACCTACTGATGAGGGCTTTAAATTGGGTTCTCACCTATCCTCAATGAATCTAGTTTAAAGCCCTCATCAGTAGGTTAACTAGTCTGCTGCTGAAGACACTTTGACCCTTCTTGGGCAGATGGACATCATCTCTACTCTGCAACCCTTGGAACATAATCCCATGGTCCATGAAACCAAAACACTCTTGATGATGCCATCCACACAGCCATGCATTCATTTCCAGGATGCGAGCTTCTCTGCCTCGGCCTTTACCCTCAACAGGGAACATTGAAGAGAATACCACCTGGGCACCTATCTGCTTCACCCTCTGTTCCAGAGTCATGAAGTCACTTTTGATATGCTCGGAGGGATACCTAGCAGTATCATTTGTGCCGACATGGATGTGCAACATCAGAAAATAGTAGGCTTGATGAATCTCGGCAAACTCTCCATCACATCTTGGATTTTGGCACCTGGCAGATAGCACACTTCTCTGGACATCAAATCTGGTCAGCAGATGAATGCCTCAGTACCCCTCAGAAGAGAATCACCAACCACCACTATCCTTCACTTCCTTGTAGTGACTGATGCTGCAACGTTTGGGTGCTTGAGTTGTGGTTCTTCTCTTTCCTCGGATGCTTCCACCTCCCCTCCACTTCCAGGGATGTATACTGTTTCTTCAATTTCAGGGCTGGAGGAGTTGGAGTTTTGATACTGCAGTCTCTGACCCATGTCAAACCTTCTTCCTTCTGTAGCCTTCCATCTTCACCTCTATCAGAGAGCTTGAATGTTTCAAGAAGCATCTCATCAATGTATTTTTTTCACTGTCTTGAATGCTTCTCAGCCTTGCCACCTCTTCCATGAGCTCCTTCACTTCTTTCCAGAGAGCCTCAGCATTGCAGGCTCCTTCAACTTGGATTGGGATCTCTGTCTGGACAGAGGCAGAAGCTGTAACAGGGGCAACAGCTTTAGAAATAAGATTTTTTCAAGCTATTGTTTAGTTGATGGAGCTTTGGTACCTGTTAAAGTAAAAGAGAGAGACCTACCAAAGTCTCTGCCTGTTCCCCAGCTGTCTTTTAAGAGCAAAAGCAGTTAACCTCTTAAGTGTATTCTAACAATGCTGTTCCATGTACCTGTGTGTAGCTAATTGGGGAGTTGCCCTATAAAGCAAGAATACTCACATGGTAGGTGTCGTGGTGGGTAGGGCGGGATCTAACACCTGATGAGGTCAGTAGCTTCAAAGAGTTAGCTGTGAATGGGTGGCTAGAGCAAAGACAATGAACTCCAACTGATATGCACAATGCATCTTCTTTCCTCAGACATATGTAGAGTATCTGATGCATTAACACAACTTGTCTCTTTCAGCTCTATCCTGCATACATCCTGATTGCCTCGTTCATGTATATGCTGCTTTTCTCTTTTGACAGACAGGCATATCTTCTGTCTGTCTCACACACATCTCTCCAGGGATGGATTTACCCATATAACCCCCTTTTCCAGGGTACTCCTGGAAAAAGCAAGGGGTCTATATTTAAAGGCATTAGTGTAAATTGACTATTGTGGCTGGAGCTCAGGTTCTTGTATAGGGAACCGCAACAGTTATGAGGCCCTTGAGGAATCACCCATTTAGTCATTTCACACACAAAATGATAGAGTCTACACATTCCTGAGTGTTTGTTCTAAACCAGCAGAAATTTTTACAGAAGAAAAAAATAGCAAAATTGTTATAAGAAGGAAAAATAAAGGTAACACATTTTCTAAGTTCTGCAGTCCAGTATCTACTGAAGTAGGACTTCTCATGCACTTTCAGTACATTAACAGAAAATATGAACCTCTGACTATTCCCAGTGGGATTCTTCCTCCCTTCATCCCTAGGAACACTGTAGAAGTCCTCAATTAAAAGATCACATCAAATGCCTTGGTGAACAATGCAACTTGGACAAACAGGTCTATAAAATGGTTAAATAAATACATTAAAGTTGTAACACTGAAATGTGGGAATATTTACCCTCCTAGGCATTGCTAGGATGAATCTCTCATAAACTTCCCCACTCTCCTAAAGGGAAGGAAAATCCACAGTTCTTCCCCTTTCTAGGACGCAGGTCCCTGTTGCTTATCACCTACTCCTCTGGTCTGCGATAACTCCCAGGACTCAAGGAGTCTAAAAGATGCCACTGTCTTATCCTTGGGGAAGGCAGCACCTCCCTCAATATTACCTCACACTGTAGGAGACTGCCATTTCTGGAAAATTCTCCTGTTAGATATTCACAAAATTACTACAGTAAAGCCCTAGGATACTCTACATCTATTAAGCACCTCCAGGCTCAAAAATAGTGTATGTGTGTCTGCGTGTCATTTTGCCTTCCAAGGATACTGAAGTTGTTCCCAGCACACAGATTTCTCGGTATGGGAGGATGTCCAAATGTGGACTGAGTCACTGTAGTTTGGCTGAAAAATCTGACTGTAATTTGTTCGTGGGGGAAAGAACTCAGATTGGTACTATTGGGGGTTTTATGGCAGCAGATAAGATATGTGGAAGGTAATTTAATAAACCATTTTTGTGCATAAAACAGCAATTTACATGCATAAATGGGCTCTTTTAAAATTAGGTCATGCCCAAAAGTCAGGCCCGGATTTAGGCATAGGCATCAGAGGCAACTTCCTCTCCTGACAAATTTTGAGAGGTGCCAGAATATTGTCCCAACCATCATGCCTTAGTCTGGGCCTGATTATCCATTGAATCAGTGATCCGGTCCCCAAGTGACAGCAGCAAATCTGTCAAAGAAATTCAGCCAGGGGTCTGCCCCGGCCCTGTAGCACCCTGCCCTCTCTTTTCCTTTTGCAGAGTTTCCATGGCAACAGGAAGCCCCGAGAGAGAGGAGAGGGTGGAACACCGCAAAGCCTGGGCAGTCCCAGGCTGAATTTTATTATCAAACTTGCTGCTGCCACTGGGGTACCAGGTCGTTGATTGGAAACAGAAGCAGAGTCAATCAGGGGGAGGAGGCATAGCTGATTGGGAGAGGTGGAGTTGAGGGCACCCCCATACTTTCCTATGGGTGTCAACAATGCAAATCTGATCCTGCTAAAAGTATTGCATTGTAAACTGGCATGTACTAGTACAGTAGGCACACCCAGGGACAGATTTTGGGTGGAGCATGTGCAGAGTTGCAATTTGTGCATGAAGGGGCTGATTTTCAAAGCCCTTATCTGACTAGCCCATGAGGTGTTACCTGGAAAAAGGTGCGGACAAAGAAGAAAGAAGGAAGGAAGGGAGGGAGGAGCTGATTTATACTCACAACTCTCTGGCTGCTTTTTCATGCCCACTCACCACTGGCATAATGCAGCTCCCATAATGTGGGGTGGGGTGGGGGGTCCAGGTTAGAAGAGGCCCAGTGAAGCCAGCGATCTCTATGCTGCCGTGACAGAGGTAGAGGCAGAGCGTGGCAAACATCACACTTGCTTTAAAAGATGACTACCTGCTGCCGATCTACCTGTGAAATACTGTTCCATGACAGCTGGAGGCCTGCAGCAGCATTTCCCAATGTGGGGCCGAAGTCTTGAAATACCTGAGACTTCAGCCTGGCAGTGGAATCTGCTTCTCTGTCTGCCAGGGAACGGTGCTTTACAGGCAGAAAAGCAGTGGGACACAGTGTGGCAAACTTAGTTCAAAGTGAGTATGATATCTGCCGGCAGCCATTTAAAAAAGCTTTTTTTTTGGAAGGGGAAAAGGACGGGAGGGAAAAGGGGTTTCAACTCCTTCTTATGGTTGCTGCCGTTGTCATCACAAGGGGCCCTCAGCAAATATTTTGGGGGACCCCTCATTTGAACTTATGCCACTGCCACCCACCCTTCTGCACTCAGAGACACACTCCATATACTCCCAGTATTTGTAGATATTCTGTCTCCCCTGCACTCACAGGTACATTCCACATTCCTCTGCACTCACACAGATCCCATATGCCCCATCCTTCACGTCCTGTATTCATATAAAAGCCGCACTTCTCATCACCGCTATCTTCCATAAACCTATAGTTCATACTTGCAAAGCCCCCAAACTTCAGAAATAAATATATCTCTTTAAGTGTGCAGGCATACACAAAGAGCATACCCTATACCCCTTTCACACACTCATATCCCCACTCACTTTCTTAGCCCTGCCACCAATTCATAGCCCTCCATCCATTCAACCAACCTCCCCTAGCAGTCATAACCTCGCCATCCACTAACTCAGGCCCTCTGCACTCTTTAACCCCCACACTACTCACTCACACAAATATCCCAACCACATACCCCATCAGCAAAACACACACTGCAATGATTAGAGTATGCACTTTCATCTTGTTATTGTTCCTGAGGCTAAGGCTTAGTGACATGGCTCAGTGGCAGTAACAGGAGTAATTAGGTAGGAGCTCAGTCTGGGATTTATTTTATGGATCTAAAATCTCAACAGAAACAATTTTCACATAGACAAGCTAGATTTTCCTACCCATTGGGCCAAAAGCAGTATTTTGTGTAGGGGAAGACTGACCCATCATGCATTTGGACATGTTCTGATGCGTTGGTCAGGCAGTCGTGTCTTGATTGTCATTATTTCCTTCTGGACCCACACGTTTTGCTTCTGGTTCTGTCATAGAATAAATGTTGAGCTGCACTGCTGGGTCTCCTAGTGGCATGCTGGCCTCCAGGGCCGGACCCCGAGTTGGTTCAAGATGTTGGTACCCTAGGTAAACCTTTTGCCCTCTGCCCCCCCTGGTTGTTAGAATCTATTGTTTAGCTTTGAATGCTCTGCTCTTTGTCACCCCCAGAAGCTGCCGCTCTAGGTGACCACCGAGTTTGCCGAATAGCTGGGCCGGTCCTGCTGACTCCAGCTTTCCACTGTTTGGTCCTACATGTCTTGCTGGCTTAGGAGTCAGAGCTGGGCTGGAGTCAGTTGCAGATATGGATTGGTGCTAATGC
Source organism: Ichthyophis bannanicus (assembly GCA_033557465.1). Lineage (NCBI taxonomy): Eukaryota > Metazoa > Chordata > Amphibia > Gymnophiona > Ichthyophiidae > Ichthyophis > Ichthyophis bannanicus. The sequence goes on along the minus strand of CM066035.1, from coordinate 443,608,042 downwards.
TCTTCACCTCTCCAGCCCCAGCAGCAATTTTTTTCCCAGCTAGACCTTCAGTTCCAGCCTGAGAAACGTTGCTTTAAAAAAACATAAAACAAAAACATAATAGTAGGTTTCTTAGCTGTAAAATTTTGTTAATATATATGGCACAATAAAAATCTGAAAAATTATACAAATTTGCCAGTTGCCATTGTACCAGCACAAAGAGCTTGTCATGAAATGACAAGTAGACATGACCACTCACGGACAGAGTACAGCTGTGTTTACCTCCCCCATACTGCTGTCTTCTGAGACCTGCCAGTGCTCTGTCATCTTGCCTTCTCAATAGGCTGCTGTGTATGCCTTGCGGCACTACACAAGGAATCAGTACTAGTAGTAATAGTGGCGCTACTTCATGCTGTTGCCTATGTACCAGTGGCCAAGCAGTGGCCAATAAACTAACTGTGCATAGTATACAGTGTATAGTAGGATTGCTGTTTTCTCACCATGGATGGACCATGGACGTTATAAACGTGTGTGTGTGGGTGGGGGGGGGGGGGTATTCAGTGGTGGCAGTTAGGCTATTTAAAGTGCCTAGCCGCTACTGCTTTAATTAAACCTAGATATTCAGCGTTGGAAGTTATCCTGCATCTGGTGCTGAATATCCGGGCTCGCCAGTCGGCGTATCTCTATCCGGTAAGTGGCAATATTCAGCTTCTATCTGCATAGCGATTACTGATTATAGTTAGGACAGCCATTCACCTGGCTGGATATCACTGTTAAGCGGATAGTGATTGGAAGCGTCCGCAGATAGCCTTGTTTTTAACCGGACATTTTTTATACGGTCTGTGGGGACAGTCAGTGGCACTATCTGGATAGTGCTGCTGAATACGGGTTGCTAACCGGCTAAAACACTGCGACTATCCCTCCATAGAATAAAAGAATGCTTTTTAAACTTTCAAAGGAGCACGTTTACTAAAGCATGGTAGCAGAGAGCACAGGGTTCAGTGCAGGGCTAACATGTTTTCAGCCCATGATAGTTAGGAGCATGCTGCCAGGAGGCACCCACTCTAAAAACATCCTGTTACATAAGCAGCACGTGAACAGGTGGGTTAGGGTGGAATCGGGGCAGACTGGACTGTAGCAGCCATTTGCGGCAGGGTGCTAGAAGCACAAAGGCACAGCTAGCATGGGTGCAACTACCGCCAGCTCCAACCAGGTGTAAGTTGCATCCGCTTTGCTAGCACATTACGAGCCCGCGGTCCAGTGCTGAGTCCCACACATAAACCATTCTTGACTGTGCAGGATGGCAATGTCTGCAAGTGAAAGAGCACAAACAGGAGTGAGGTGGAGATGAAGTAAACAATCTACCATATGAATTCTGAAATTCCAAAAGGACAATCAATTTTATAATATTCCAGAATTCATATGGTGGGTTGTTTGTTTCACCTTCACCTCGTTCCTGTTTGTGCTCTTTGGTCGCTGCGAGAGTGATGCTTCCTTGGACGGTAATGTCTGCATGGGAACCAAGTGCTCACCTTGGGCACCGGTATCAGAGGGGTGGCATGGTGCAGCTGCCATGGCTGGAACTGTCTGTCTCGGTAAAACTGTAAAGTATGTGCATGAAGTTTTTAATACATTTGGATTTAATTAAAATATAATTAAAATAAAAAGTATTCCAGGGGGGCTAGTGTTTATGGCTAACTCAATAATAAACAATGAACTCTCAAGTAATAAGGCTTTTATTAATAGAAACCCAAGCCACACAAAAATTATTGTAAAAATTGGGAACCATCAAATAAAGGGCCCAGTTCTGGAACACAGGTTGCAGGGCTCTCCCCATATGTTCTGAGCATCAGGATGGGGAGAGCCAGCGGTGAGCGGGAGGGGGCGGAGCAGCGGCGAGCCAGCCCGGCAGGAAATGCAGGGCTGATTCAGGTCAAGGCCCTGTACATCCTGCTGGGTCAAAGGGGACATGCTGTTTATTCTACCTGGAAGGTGGAATAAGCAGCACAGACCTGTCGATCAGGCCCGGGGATCCCATCCCTGGGGCCAGGTGTGTGTGTGTGTGTGTGTGTGTGTGTGGGGGGGGGGGGGTGTCCTCACTGCCTGATCTAGGCCCTGGCAGGCCAGCCATTGCTCAGGTGACAAGGATGACGGGTCCAAAACCACAGAAGTCGGGGGGGGGGGGGCACCTGCTGGGAGGATGTCTCTGCAGACAGCAGGGGCATGCTGGGCCATCCACAGGCCCGATTCTGTGCACTGCGGGAACGTTTTGTTCCCACGGTCCAGAATTGGGTCCTAACTGGCCTGTCTTCCTCGAGGACATCCAGGTGGCCCGGACATCCCCCTACCTGAATTGGGCACATAGGGATCTGTCTATATATATTCATAGACACTCATTCCTCTCCCATCAATTTTCATCATCTGTTCCCAAAAACTGTTAAAAATAACACTTTTTACTTAAATGCAATGTGTGCCTTTGAGTCAGTCCTGACTCCTGGTGACCCAGAAGCTCCTGGGTTTTCTTGGCAGTGTCACTGGAAGTAGATTGCCAGGCCTTTATTCTGAGCCAGTGGAGGGTTAAGTGACTTGCCCAAGGCCACAAGGAGTGCTAGTGGGAATTGAACCCTGTTTGCTTGGTTACCAAGCCAGTGTTCTAACAACTAGGCTACTCCTCCACTCCACTTTTTGCTTCAACAATATTAAAAAAGTATCTGTATGCAGTATGCAAATTCGTCCAACATCTTACATGAATGTATGTTTCGAGGAGGTAAAATTCAACACTCCTCTGCTTCACAGAATCATTTGTCTGCAGCAATCGCTATGCACCATTAGTAGTGGAGTCTGATAAAAAACCTTTATTGATTGAGAGGTATAATATAAGAAGATATAATAGACCAGGTTGAATTTTTTTGATGACTGTCTTTACAAGATGGCCAGACAGGTCACATGATGAAAAACATTATTTTATATATTCATTTGGGTGTAGCTCACACCTTTTCAGTAGTAGCGCAACGTAAATTACATTCAGGAATGCTAGGTACTTCCCTGTCCCCGGAGGGCTTACAGTCTAGGGCCAGGGTTCTCAACTTAATCCTTGGGACACACTTAGCCAGTCAGGTTTTCAGGATAACCACAATGAATACGCATGAGAGATCTGCATCTAATGGAGGCAGTGCATGTAGATCTCTCCCATGCCACTGAAGGACTGGGTTGAGAACCCCTGTTCTAGGGACATTTTGATTATGATTAACTCTGATGCTGCAGTATGTAAGGTCTATGGCCAATGTTGTGGGAGATTTACTTCAGGATGCAGGTATTAGGATACAGTATCCAAAGAAAATCACAAGGAGGTTGTCACGGTGCTCCCCTGTATAGCATTGCTAAACCTTGCTACAGTGAAGATAAACCCCACATGCAGTAGATGGCTTCAGTTTCCATTACAGGCAGGTACATAGGCAGAAACATACTAAAACCAAGATCTGAGTCTGCGATGCCCTGGAATTATAAATCAGTCACTGAGCCCAGTGCCCCTTTCCTGGTTTTGGGGGTAAGCGGAAGTAAGGATGTGGTTGAAAACTACAGACTGGTTAGTCTAACCTCTGTGGTGAGGAAATTATTGGAAACGCTGCTGAAAGAGAAAATAGTGAGTTTTCTGGAGTCCAACGGATTACAGGATCGGCGGCAGCATAGATTCACCAGAGGCAGGTCTCGTCAAACAAATCTGATTGGTTTCTTTGACTGGGTGACCAGGGAAGACCAGGGAGTTGGACAGAGGGAGAGCCTTAGTTGTGGTATACTTGGATTTCAATAAAGGCTTTGATACCATTCCGTACAGGTGACTTATAAACAAACTGAGCACCCCAGGGATGGACCCTAAAGTTACTGATTGGGTTAGAAATTGGTTGATTGGGAGGCGACAAAGGGTACAGGTAAATGGAGCTCACTCTAAGGAGAAAGATGTTTACCAGTGGTGTACCACAGGGATCTGTCCTTGGTCTGATTCTTTTTAACATCTTTGTTAGTGATATTGCAGAAGAGCTGTGGGGTAAAGTTTGCTTGTTTGCGGATGATACCAAAATCTTCAATAGAGTAGACACCCAGGAATGAGTAAATAACAGAGGAGGGATCTTGCTAAGCTGGAGGAATGGTCTAAATTTTGGTAACTGAGATTTAATGCTAAAATTGCAGGGTCATGCATTTGGGCTGCAATAATCCAAGGAGGCGATACAGTGTAGTGGGTGAAGTACTTCTGTCCACAAAAGAAGAACGGGACCTGGGCTTGATTGTGTCTGACGACCTTAAAGTAGCTAAACAGGTAGAAAAGGCGACGGCGAATGCTAGAAGGTTGCTTGGGTGCATAGGGAAAGGAATGGCCAGCAGAAAAAAAGGAGGTGATAGTGCCTCTGTATAAGTCTTTGGCGCGACCTCATTTGGAGTATTGTGTGCAATTCTGGAGACTGTACCTTCAAAAGGATATAAACAGGTTGGATTTGGTGCAGAGGGTGGCTACTAAAATGGTTAGTGGTTTTTGTTATAAAGCATATGAGGATAGACTTAAAGATCTTAATATGTATATGTTAAAGGAACATGGGATATAGGAGATATGATAGAGACGTTTAAATACCCCCATGGCATAAATGCACAGGAGGAGAGCCTCTTTCGATTGAAAGCAAGCTCTGCTACGAGGGGACATAGGATGAGGTTTTATTTCCAAGGAAATGTGATTGCATTTTAAATTTAAGCACAAGGCAACAGGAAGCATTTACACAAAGGCTGGTAAATCAACTACAAAAGAAGTGACAATTATTTTGACAAAAATTGTGATTCTAAGTCTAGAATGCTGCATTTTAAATTTCAGAGAAAGCCTTCATTGCATGCTGAAAAGGTTATTGACATAAGCCAACAGAGAAAGCTTAAATTGCCCTTCTAAAAATAGTACAATAGGTTTTAAAAACCATTCTATTGATGCCTGTTTTGTCTTTCCTTTCAAACCACCTGCAATCTTTTAGAACGTTCATGTCTAAAAGCCAGTGAATGCTATTTTGCTATGATTTTAAACATGGTCAGTTAAATACAGCTTTATGCCTCATCAAAATGTAGAATGAGAAATTACTTTAGATGTTAAAAACACACATAAACTGAATATACGAGGGGGGGGGGGGGCTGATAAATCTCGGGCCTTGTAACGAAACAGAAAGCTACGGGCATGCTTCAATTCCGGAGGTCTGAATGATCTCTCTGCAGTTTTGTTAATAAAACTGGCACCCTTTGTGACCTTGGGTAAGTCCCTATCTCCAGGAACAAGCAGGAATGAGTCTTCACATATGGGTACGTCGGTACCGACGGAGTCTGCACGGGAACGCTTCCCAGCGTCCAATCAAGAGCTTTTGGAAGCATCCCAGCACGTCTGCGTGCTGCCTTCCCGCCTTTCCCAACTGCCTCTCCTCAGTTTTCGTTTTTCCGCAGAGCCAGCAGGACGTCCTCCTGTCACCGCAGAAAATTCTTGTTTTTATTTTTTAGTTTTCTTGTGGTCGCAGCTATCTTCCCGACGCCACCGGTACCGCCGGTGTTTTTCTTTTCTTTTCTTGAAAAATTTTCCTTTTCCACGGGATATTTTTTCTTCATAGTGTCCCACGGTCTCATAGGCCTTTTAGGCCTCTTCTTTTTCCTTCATGGAACCGCCAGGCACTTTCTCCAAGAAATGTTCACACTGTGGCGGTAGAACTTTATTTTTAGACCCTCAAAGTCGGTGTCTAACCTGCTTGGATCCTGACAACGGTTTGGTTAGAAGAGGTCTTCAACATCGAGGTTCCCTCGATACATGGTTGCCCTCCAACTTCAGGGCACCATCCCCTTCTTCTTCCACACAGGATCAGGTAACCCACAAACAGTCTGTTAAGACTAGCCAGTCCTCGAGTGGTAGGTCTCATGCACAGCATGAAGACGGCTCCGGCCTTGCCCTCGAGGGCCCACTGGCTTCAAAACCCCGGCGGGAGTCTTCGGTCTCCAAAGCAGATAAGGGGTTTCAGGTTGTTCCTGAAGTTCACCCCTCACAGAACATACCTCAGCCGTGTCCGGTGGTGGCATCCGCTTCGAGCGGTACCGGTACCCCGGCATCGGCACTGGTGTTGGATGAAACACTCCTCACCAGGGATCGTCATCTGGCGTCCTCGGTGCCTTCTGGACTGGTGGATACACTCCAGACTGACTTTCCATTATCGGTACCAGCACCGATACTACCACCGCCGTCGGTACCCTCCAGACGTGCATCGATAGACTCGCTTCCTTCGATGCCGAGTCTGGAATCGATCTCCAGTCTGGAGGACTGGGTACCTACTCGCCTTGGTACCGGCTCTCGGCGGTACCAAAGGATCGGTTCCGATGATTCGGATCCACAACTCTCGGTTCCTTCGAGGCCGATTGAGTTGCCACTGGTTGACCTTCCTTCACCGGTGTCAAACACGATACCGAAATTGGTACCGACGACCTCATTACCTTTACGGTCGGTGCCTTCCATGCTTCGCTTATCAGGCTCTCTGCCTTCGATGCCGAGTTTGGAATCTATCTCTAGTCTAGAAAACTCGGTACCAATAGGTTTTGGTACCGACATCGATCGATACCGGTGCTTCGGTACCGAGGATACTGGCCGGAGGTTTTCGGTCACCTCGGTACCGATTGAACTGTCACCGATGACTACTCCGATGTCTTTGTCGGGCTCGACTCCGACATCGGTACCGGTATTGACATCGGTACCGGTATCCACAGTAGCATCGTGGCCAACTCCTGCCATGCTTTTTTCAACAGAATCGCTCCATTCTATACCAAGCTTGGAGTTGATACCTGGCATGGACAATGTGGTAAGGACGGTTGCTGCTTCTGATACCCAGTACCAGCAACCAACCCTTAAGCATTCCACACTGCACTGTGCAGGATCTTCTATTCCTATATATTTGGATACCTCTGTGGGTGCTCAGGCTAGTTCTTTAAATCTAACCTGTCCAAGAGAGATTCCTGTTGGGGATCCCTCTTTTCAGAGTTTCCTCCGGGATATAGCAAGATCCCTTGCCATTCCTATCCCAGGACATGATCCTGCACAAGGCTCTCTTTCTACCAAAGCAAAGGGGAACATAATGCTCCCTTTGCATCATTCCTTGCAGGATTTCCTTCTAGGAATGTGGGAAACACCTTTCAGGGTACCCCCACCTCCCAGGGCAACTGATCTGTTATATCAGGTGCCCCCCTCTCCAGGGTTTCAAAAGACTCAACTTCCTCATCATTCCATAGTAGTGGAATCAGCAATGAGGCGGGTAAAGAGTAAGAAAAAGCACTCTTCCTATCCGCCAGGTCGTGAGTCTAAAACACTAGATGACTTTGGACGTCAAACCTTCCAGACATCTATGCTTTCTGCAAGAATTCTCTCATATATTTTTTATATGAATCTTTCTCTTGAGGAGGTCACAAAGCAATTGCATCTTTTGTCTCCTTTCCTTTCAGATTCCAGGAGTACAGACTATTCCTCACTGCTTAAGCATATCCAGAATATCTCTTGGTTTCTTTCTTGTGCTTCCCTAGACTCTTTTGAGTCTGTTAGCAGGACTTCTGCTATAGCTATAGGGGCACGACGTAGAGCCTGGCTCCAAGCTTCAGACTTGGACAAATGGGCACAACAAAGGCTGGGACATACTCCTTGCACTGGAGAAAATCTTTTCAACAAGGAGTCTTTACGTCAGGTTACTCAGTTGTCCACTGATTTACCTGTTCCTAAGGGTTGTTTTACCCCTTCCTCTGTCCCAGTAGGTAGGAAATGTCCTGCCAAACTTTCTTCCAACAGGAGGTTTTATTCATCATTTGCCCATCATACAGATGTTCCCCAACAGGGGAAGCATCGTCCTGATCTGAAGAATCCAACCTCTCACCAGGCTCAGCAAACCCAGCACCTGCAGGGTTTCTGATCATTCATCATCAGATGCTTGTGACTCTTGGGGTTAGAATCTACAGTTGCTTCTTCTCAATAGAGGCAATCCACCGTTTTATTCTAACCCCTACACATGGATCTTTTTCCAAAAGATATCCATTCTTTCTATATTTCTTTGAGCTGTCAGGATGTTCATGCCTATAAGTCACAGGTTTCTCCTCTTTTTCCTGCCAGGGAAAGAGGTCTAACCACTATCAAATGATAGTTCCTGTGCCAGCATGTATTTTTTTCCTTTCTATAGACTTCCTACTTCGTAAGTCTTCTTCAGCTCCATTCTCTTCACCCTCTTACCGAGTTTTTCCCCTGTAAGAGGGAATTATTTACTGGGAGGCTTTTTCTTCAGCCTCTCTACTTTTCTCACTTTCCAGTGCGGAGTTTACCTCCTCTGCTCCATCTTGCTTTGGGGCAGCTCATCAGACATGTCCAGAGTTTCCTACTCCTGTTCTGTCTGTTCTTTCTGTTTTTGAACAGTAAAATTCTTTCTGCTGTCTTGCCAACAGCTGCCTATGCAGGAGCTTTAATGTTTGGACCACTGGTTCTTGTCCACAAACAACCAGATTGTCCTCCACTAACATTCTGTCTAGTCTTAGTAGTGGCTCCAAGTCAGTGCTTCATCTCTGTTGGAGATCATCTCACTACAAGCTTTCTAGATTGTCTTCCAATCTGCCATCTTCTTTTTCCTGAGTTTGGCAGCATAGTTGGCAGAGATACTGGCTCTCTAACAGCCAGTTCTATCTCCTCATTCTCCTGCATCATGCTCTCTGCAATCTACAGAGAAGCTTTCCACTATGGGCCCTTGCTAGAGAGCATGGTTTTTTTTTTCTCCAACAGCTATCCTAGCTGGTTAGAAAAGGCTTTTCAGTCATGTCTCCCATGACTAGAAGGTTCTCCCTTTTTTTACTATCTCCTTTTTTGATATAAAGGACATAGGCCTTCTCTTACGTGAAAGCTCAAGGAGTTGCCAGTTCCCTGCTTTGGTCCATAGTATTCCCAATCGGGGATACGCTCGTCCTCATGGTAAGAACGCATGATACCTTTGCCCTTAAGCAGGTCAACATGGTAGCTCATCTCTAGGTGTCTTCTGTCTACTTACTATGCTAGAGTCCTGGAAGACTCGGGACTTGCTGGCTGCACTTTGACATTATCCTTTGTTTTTCACGTAACAGTCCTGGTTATTTTTCGCTAACTAGCATTCTGGCAGATCATGACCAGGAGGAATAGATTTTCTATATGTCTTCTCAAGTAGGTTCTACCCCCTTGTTATTAGATGAATCTTTCCTCTCCACATATCCTATGTGATCACTGTGCTGTAGGCATCTCTGTCTGTTTAATTGCAGACACCCATATGTAGGCCTACATATCCATATTTATCTTTTGTGTGTTTTTTATGCCCTGCCATATCTCACTATAGATAGATAGATAGATATATTCTTATATGTCTATCTATCTATCTATCTATCTATCTATCTATCTATCTATCTATATATATATATACGTATCTGTTGAGATATTTTATTACAGATAGATATGTATCCACATACTTATCTATCTCACTGTTTATCCTCATATACCTATATGATTCTGACAGAGGGGCTTTACCCATACCTATGCTATCTATCTAGCAGGTTTGGGGTTCTACACACACAACCACTCCTGTGGTAGTCAACAGTTTTTATACCATAACCTAACGGTTTAGGTACCTCTGAAGCTCTCCGTGACCAATATCTCTCCTAGCTTACCCCAGTTAGGAGAGACATTGTGGATCTTCAGTTAATTACAGGCTTTAACACCTCAGGCATTTGTCCTCTCTTTTTGGGATACAAGGAGTTCCCACACCCTTTCTCCCCACAAGGACTGTGCCTGTTTGTCCAAATCGGTTAGCCTTCACTTTTTGCTCCTATGAGTGACTCACTCTGCCTCCAAAAGAGTTAAGGTTTTTCTCATAAAGCCTTCCGCCGAAGGCCCACTGTTTTTTGGACTACCCCAGTTTCCCTCCTGGGGTTACCTGTTACCTTTCAAGATTCTGACCTCCACTGGTTTTCCTACAGGATTATTACCTCCACTTACAGTGAGGTCCTCTTCAAGGTTCCTCTACTAGGTTTCCCAGTAGATCCATGAACCTCCATACTTCTCTGAAATCCTGTCAGGGGAGGTCCATATTGCAATATTCTTTGCAATATTATTGATGACCATCATCATCCACACATGGACTCCATCTCTGCAGTCCTATGCTAGGTTAGCTGTTCCACAGCATCCTTCTTTCTTCAACTCCTACCCTCCATCCTCAGGATGCCTGGTGTTCTGGGAGATAGCATGTTCCAGCCTATGACATGCTGAGACTCCAGGCATCTCAGCTTGGGAGTCCCCATATGTGAAGACTCATTCCTGCTTGTTCCTGGAGATAGCACAGTTACTTACCTGTAACAGGTGATCTCTGGGAACAGCAGGAATAAGTCTTCACAACCCTCCCACCTCCCCAGGAGTTGTATCTCTATCTATCTTTCCTTTCCTCTCTCTCTCTCTTTGTCTCAGCTTTAAAACTTAACTGAGGAGAGGCAGTTGGGAAAGGCAGGAAGGCAGCACGCAGGCGTGCTGGGATGCTTCCAAAAGCTCTTGATTGGACGCTGGGAAGCGTTCCCGCGCAGACTCCATCGGTACCGACGTACCCATATGTGAAGACTTATTCCTGCTGTTCCCAGAGATCACCTGTTACAGGTAAGTAACTGTGCTTTACGCGCCATTGGAAGGAAAGGCCTGGCAATCTACTTCCGGTCATACCTTGCCAAGAAAACCCATGGGCTGCTAGGTCATCAGGAATTAGGATTGACTTGATGGCACTTAAAAAACTAAAACGCAGATGGTGCAACTGAAAGTCAGTGGACAGACCCAGCCAGCAGAACCTATTCAGATAGCAGGTGCTGCTATCCAATTAAGTGCTTCTGAATACAGGGCCATTTTTAAGAGCTCTGTGCAACTCAGTCTTGAAAGTCTACCAAAAAGGATTGCTGCAAGGAAATAGATCTACACCTGTGAGTATTAATCTTCCAAAATAAACTCTAAATCTTGGGGGGGGGGGGGGGGGGGGGGGGGGGGGGAGGGAGGGAATTCTTGGATTGAAACTGATAGATCTGTGTATTTTAGAATTCAGTGATTTTGCTGAGCCAGTCAGGTCTTAGTACCACCAGAGAGCTTTGCATTTAAGTCAAAGCAGAGTACAGCTTAGCAGAGAAAGTAAATTAAGAGTAAATAGACTCTGAAATTTGTTTCTAGGGAGTTTTTCATTTCAATCAAATCAAAGTATAGCTTAAACATAGAAAGTTAAAAACAGCAAAGAGTTACTGAAATAAAGTTGTTTCTAGAGAGCTTTTTATCTAAATCTGAAAGAGGGAGGAATGGCTCAGTGGTTGGGACAGGTTACCTCAGGCCAGAAGGCCAGGGGTTCAATTCCTGCATGGGGACAAGCACCTTCAGGCCAGAGGGACTGGGGTCTCTAGTCCCATGGCCACTCCTTGTGGCCTTGGACAAGCCACTTAACCCTCCATTGCCTCAGGTACACTTAGATTGTGAGCCCTTCAGGGACAAGGGAATAAAAAGTACCTGTTAGTATACATGTAAACCACACTGATTCTAAAGAGCACAGTATAAAAAAGAAATAAATAAAATAAAAAAATCAAATCAGAGCATAGCTTAGCATACAGGTAGAATAGTCCTGAGTAGGAAGAAATAAACTTGTTTCTAATGACCTTTACAAAGAGGCCTTCCAATTAGGAGGCAAAAGATCTGTGAAGTTGTCTTGAATAGGTGTTAAAGGCAATTTAAAAGGCCCTTTTTATCAAACCAAGGGCTGTGTAAGTCATCCAGGAAATTGGTAAGCCTTTACCTTAGAAGCAAGCCAACTTTTAATAGGTCTTCATTCACCTCCCTCCCTCCCCATTCCCATCCTTCCCACTCCCATCCACCTCTGGGATAATCGTAGCTTTATAGGCTCTTAAACCTCTTAAAGGGAAGGAGGTGCCCATATTCACTCTCAGGTGCATCTGTTTATGCTCATCAAGCATACATTAAGGACCTGAGATTAATCAATCTTGAGTGAACAAGTCCATTAAACATATTATAGTTTTATTAGTATAAGTATCCCCAGCAAATCTACATAAGTAAACAACTTAAATAAATAAACACTACCTTAAAACTAAGATGCAGATGGCAATCCAGCAGCAAGATGGGGGCTTTCCAGTCTTTTTGCATTGAGTGTCACATGTATGATTCTCTCCCAGTTGGTGAGGGGTCTTACATGTGCACTAGGTGCAAGGAGCTCTTTGCTCTCAGAGAATGGGTTTGATCTCTGGAGGCTAGAGTAGCAGACTTGGAGGACTTAAGGAAGACAGATGTACATAAATGAACCCTACAGGGATGTAGTACTGAAGTCCCACCTCCAGTCTGGCAGCATCCATGGAGGAAAGAGGCCATGTGATAGGAGAGCTTCACTCTGGTGTGGCAGGAAGTGATCCTGTAGCTAGGACCTGTCCTCCAGGTGATGTAAAAACCTCTCGCACCGAGGAGGTTTCTCCAAGGCTATTATCCATGAGGGAAGGGTTAGGACAGCCATTATAGTTGGTAATTTGATCATTAGGCATGTAGATAGCTGGGTGGCTGGTGGACGTGAGGATCGCCTGGTAACATCCCTGCCAGGTACAAAGGTAGTGGACCTCAGGTGCCACCTAGACAAGGTCTTAGATTGTGCTGGAGAGGAGTCTGCTGTCTTGGTACATATTGGTACCAATGACATAGGAAAGTGTCATAGGGAGGTTCTGGAGGTCAAATTTAGGCTTTTAGGTAGGAAGTTGAACTCCAGAACTTCCAGGGTAGCATTCTCTGAAATGCTTCCTGTTCCATGCGCAGGACCCAAAAGGCAGGCAGAGCTCCGGAATCTCAATGCGTGGATGAGAATAATGGTGCAAGGATGAATGTTTTGGATTTGTTAGGAACTGGGCAATATTCTGGGGAAGGGAGGGATTCTTCTGAAAGGATGGGCTCATTTTAACTGGGATGGAACCAGGCTACTGTCATTAACCTTTAAAAAGGAGATAGAGCAGCTTTTAAACTAGATAGTAGGGGAAAGCCGACAGTTGCCCAAGAGGGCATGGTTCAGAAGAATATATCCTTGAAGGATACTAGCTAAAGATTGATGTTAGGGCATATTAACAGAGGTTCCAATAAAGACAAACATAAACCAAATGCCCTTAAGTACAGAAAAGACAGAGTTTAAGTATTCCAAATTACCCCTGCCTACCGGTAACCAAAATAATATGAATAAAATACAGCCTCTAAAATGCTTGTATGTAAATGCTAGAAGTCTAAAAAATAAGATGGGAGAGTTAGAATATATAGCACTAAATGAGAGGTTAGATATGATTGGTATATAAGAGACATGGTGGAAGGAGGACAACCAATGGGACACCGTGATACCTGGATACAAATTATATCGCAATGATGAGTAGATCAAATTGGAGGAAGGCTTGCACTCTATGTTAGAGAGGGCATTGAGTCACATCAGGTTAAAGTTTTGCAGAAAACAAAATACACTGTAGAATCTCTATGGATTGGAATTCCATATAAAAAGGGGAAAGCAATGGCAGTGGGGGTGTACTATTGACTGCCTGACCAGAATGGACAAATGGATGATGAAATGCTCAAAGAAATCAGGGAAGCTAACAATATTTACAGCACAGTAATAATAATGAGTGATTTCAATTACCCCAGTATCGACTGGGTCAGTGTCACGGCAGGACATGCTAGGGAGATAAAGTTTCTAGATGAATTAAATGACTACTTCTTGGAGCAGCTGGTTCCTGAACCAACAAGAGGGGAAGCCATTTTGGACCTAGTCCTTAGTGGAACACAAGATCTGGTGCAAGAGTTAAGGGAATTGGGGCCACTTGGCAATAATAATCATAGCATGATCACATTTGATTTAATAAATGAAGGAAGGATGGTAAGTAAATCCACAGTACTACCTTTTAACTTTCAAAAGGGAGACTATGATAAAATGAGGAAAATATTTAAGAAAAAACTGAAAGGAGTGGCTGCAAAGGTTAAAGATTTACATCAAGCATGGATGTTTAAAAATACTATTTTGGAAGTCCAGACCAGCTGTATTCCACGCTTCAAGAAACGTGGAAGGAAGTCAAAAAAACTGCCAGCATGGTTTGAAGGTGAGATCAGAGAGGCTGTTGTAGCCAAAAACACATCTTTCAGGAAATGGAAAAAAGAGCCAAATGATAAAAACTGGAAACAATATAAGCACTGGCAAGTTAGATGCAAGGCATTGTTAAGGCAGGCAAAGAGAACATTTGAGAAAAACTTACTGTGGAAGCAGAAACACAAAATAAAAACATTTTCAAGTACATTCATAGCAAAAATACTTGTGAGAGAGTCAGTTGGACCATTGGATAATAGAAGGGTAAAAGGGGCACTAAGAGGGGACAAGGCCATAGTGGAGAGACTGAATGAATTCTTTGCTTTGGTCTTTACTGAAGAAGATATAGGGAAGTTATCCATGCCTGAAATGGTATTTAAAGCTGATGCAGCAGAAGAATTGAAAGAAATATTGATAAACCAGGAAGATGTATTACAACTATTTGATAAACTGAAGAGTAGCAAATCACCTGGACCAGATGGTATATATCCAAGGGTATTGAAAGAACTGAAATATGAGATTGCAGACCTACTATTACTAATCTGTGAACTATCATTAAAATCATCAGTAATACCTGAAGATTGAAGGATAGCCAATGTAACACCAATTTTCAAAAAGAGTTCCAGGGGTCAGTACTGGGAAAAATGGTAGAAACCATTATTAAAAACAAAATTTCTGTAGATAGCCATTGTTTAATGGGAGACAGCCAACATGGCTTTAGCCAAGGAAGGTCTTGTCTTACTAATCTGTTATATTTTTTGAAGGTGTAAATAAGCAGGTAGACAAAGTTTGGTCAGTCGATGTAGTGTATGTGGATATTCAGAAAGCCTTTGACAAAGTCCCTTATGAGAGACTCTTGGTGAAATTAAAAAGTCATAGGATAGGAGGCAATGTACTATTCTGTATCAGGAACTGTTTAAAAGATAGAAAGCAGAGAGTAGGGCTAAATGGCCAATTTTCCCAGTGGAGAAAGGTAAATAGTGGAGTACCCCAAGGATCTGTTCTGGGTCCACTGCTTTTTAACATATTCGTAAATGACCTGGAAATGTGAATAACGAGTGAGGTAATCAAATTTGCAGATGACACAAAATTATTCAAAGTTTAAACCCAAGAGGATTGTGAAAAATTGCAAGCGGACCTTAATAAATTGGAAGACTAGACATTCAAATATGCACGTACGAAAGAATAATCCAAACTATGGTTACACAATGCAACTTCCACATTAGGAATCAACACCCAGGAAAAAGATTTAGGCGTCATCATGGATAACACATTGAAACCCTTTGCCCAGTGTGAGCAAATAGAATGCTAGGAATCATAAGGAAAGGAATGGAGAATAAAACAAAGGTTATTATAATGTCTCTGTATCATTCCATGGTATGACCGCACTTCGAATATTGTGTGCAATTCTAGTCGCCATATTTTAAAAAGGATATAGTGGAATTAGAAAAGGTACAAAGAAGAGCTACCAAACTGGTAAAGGGGATGGAAGGATAGCCCTATGAAGAGTGGCTAAAAAGGTTAGGGCTCTTCAACCTGGAAAAGAGATGGCTGAGGGGAGATATGATATTAATGAATGGAATGGAACAGGTCAACATAGATCGATTGTTTACGTCATCAAAATATAGAATGACTAGAGGACATGCAAGGAAACTACAGTGTAACCCATATAAGACTAATAAGAGACAATATTTTTTCACTCAACGCGTAATCAAACTCTGGAATTCATTACCGGAGGCTGTAGTAAAAGTTGTTAGTGTAGCTGGGTTTAAAAAAGGTTTCGACAAGTTCCTGGAGGAAAGGTCCATAGACCATTATTAAAGGGGACCCAGGAAATCCACTGCTTGTCCCACTACAAGCATTGTGAAACCTGTGTCTTCTGCAGAAACTGCTAGGTTCTTGTGACCTAGATTGGCCACTGTTGGAAACAGGATACTAGGCTTGATGGACCTTGGTCTTGTAGCAGCAGATAAGCATGCAATAAATAAAACCAGGAGTCTTTTCAAGGATCCAAGCCAGTTTAATGTGCACAGGCTCAAGCAATAATCAATTTCAAAATGGCTGAGCAATGGTTTCTAGCAAAACAACAACTTTTATACCGTTCTTCTCCATTCTAGACATAGGCAAACTTTTCATTGGTCCCAGTAACCCCTCTCACCCATCTATTGGTCCTGGTACCACTACGTAGCTATCCAATGAGGACCTTGATCTGGGCTCAGCACCTGGTTGCCCCCCTTTCAGTCCTCATTACAATGGACAGTTCTTAGACTTTCGATACTTCTCTCCTCCAAGGTCACTGGCTTGCTGGAATATGAGTGAGAGCGGGGCACTGTGACCTTGCTTTCTGCAGAGTTAATTAATTCCATAGAAGCTGTGCTCTCTTATCAGTACCAATTAGAGCTGTTTTCTTTCTTTTCTAAGTTTCATTTCTGCTTAGCTATGTTCAGTTAAGCTGAGTTAAGTTTCAATTCTATGGTGTCATCATTCAGGGGGATTTTCATTCCTCTGGGCCTAACTACAGGCTTCAGTTACAGGTCAAGCTGCTTAGGCCTGTCTGTTTAGTTCAATTAGCATGGATCATAGGCCTTCGCCTACCACATTCCCCCCTTTGATTATTCTCACCCGCAAGTGAGAAAGGGTGAGAATCAAATCACATAATACTAGGTAAAGGTATCACTCTGTGGTATAGGGTAGTAAGTTCACATAGCTAGTATCTTTGTAGCTGCCTTACGCTCTACAGTGCTATTAATAACTGAAGTTATGATTCGCAAGCAAAGTGGCAAGAAACAAGGGAATAACAAGCAGATAGTCAGAGTCCATAATTTGGCAAGAGTGGGTAAAAGAACTAAAAGATTAGAAGGTTCAGGAGCATTTATGCCGGACCACCAAGATGTCTTCTTTGTTGTGCTGTTGTAAATCTTCTGATTTAGACAGTCCAGCTGTCCGATCTTCATAGCAAATTGTGGTCCGGTCCGAACAAAACACAAACTGTCAACAATGGGGTGGGCCAATACCCACTCACTAGTAGTATTATGTAAATCAGTCTGATTGTAGGGGATGGAGTAATTCAGTTCTTGGGCCTCCCAAGGCCATTAGTCTCCCATTGTTGTTTCTCCACAAAACAAGCAATCTGAAACATGAAGACCGAATGCCACTACTCCTGCTAATTCAAGAAATAAGTTCTGGTGGCAGGAGGAACGTCAAAGTCTGATTTCATGGCTTCATAGAAAGAGTGATCTTTTGTCCTGTTCTGGTGGTGGTATGCAAGCTGCACAAGGGGGTAGGGCAAAAGTCATTTCAAAGCACCCCAAAACTGTTGCCAGAATAAAGCAATAATAAGAATTCATAATGGGCATAGTCTCTGGAAAATTGGAGGAACTGTCGGATTTCACAACAGATGACAAATGTAGGGTTGATTGTAGATCCTCAAGCTTCTGCCGTACGTAGACCTACCAGCCTTTTGGCAGGAGTAGGGCTGTAGATTCCAAAGTATCACTGTCCTCTGGGATGTCTCAATTTCTTAAAATATCATAGCATAGTCTCTTAGGCTATTATTGCTTCCTTAGAGCAGTTCACTCTTTAGAAGATCAAAACAGTCTTTTCAGAGTATTTAAACACAGTCTCTTAGAAGATTCAATTTCTTAACACAACACAGTCTCTTTCTGATGATTGCAGTTTTTTTTTTTCAGATGCGAAGCTTACTTTCAGATAAACAGACAGTCTTGAAATAGTGCAGTTTCTGAGGGACCAATAAGTCTTAGGTCCGTGGCTGTTGTCGTAGGGTGAGGTGCAATGGAGTCTCAGGATGCTGTACAGTAGTCCAGTGATCAGGTTCAAGAGCAGCTGCTGGCTTCACTTGATTATGATGGATCCAAGGTTCAAATTCTGCGACTTTTACTGCAGTTGGAGTTGACAAGATGACAACATAGGGTCCCCTCCAATGCAGGGCTAACGGTATCTTTCTCCACTCTTTGATCCACACCGAGACTCCAGGCTTGAAAGGATGCAGGGGTGCAGGCAAATTGATGGGTAATCGATTTTGTACCCAGGTATGAAGACTTCTGCAAAACAGAACTTAAAACCAATAGTTCATGTCTAATAATTTCAGATCCTATCTGTCTCATATCTCCTTTTATTTCCTATACAATAGGCAGGGGTTGCCCATACAGAATCTCAAAAAGGGGAAACTCCTAAAGACTTAGCAGGGGCTAAGTATATCCTAAGAAGGGCTATGGGAAGAACCTGGGGCCACTTCAGGAAAACCTCTTGGCAAAGTTTGGACAACTGAGATTTCAGGGTTCTATTCATACATTCTACTTTTCCTAAATTCTGAGATCTATAGGCAGTATGTATCTGTTAATATCAATATCTTGGGGCTATACTTAATGGACTTGCTTCCCAAGGTTATCCACCCTCATTATTTGTACAGGGTCCCATGTGCATGCAAGGTTGTAAGGGCATACTTGAAATCTGGGTACACATTTAGACAGGGCTCTTTTCCTATTGTTAGTGCTCTAGTGAGGGCTATCAGTTCAGCTTTCTGTGGTGAAGTTTCTGGGGCCAGGGCTGAGGACTCAACTACCAAATCAGGGGTCACCACTGCATATCTAGCACAACAATGTCCATTGATGATGAAACTGCCTTCAGCCACAAAGAAAGTCTGTTCAGGGTTCTCCAGAGGGACATCAGTCAAATCCTGGCGGCTTGAGAATACAGTGTCCATAATTTCTAAACAGTCATGATCAGGGGATCAAGACCAACTGATAACAACATAGCAGGATTGAAAGCTTGACTGACCCTTCAGTTATATCTGGGGTTTTCACACAACATACTCTAATACTTCATCATTCATAGATTTGTTAGCTAGTAGTTTCCTTTGTATTTCATATTGGTTAGAACAGAGTGTGGTACAGTAACTTGAAGATTCTGTCTCAAAGGGATTTTTCTTTTAGTTTTTGCTTACTAGGAAGGCTGTAGCTGTAACAGCTTCTCAAATAAGGTCCAAGAGATTGAGTCAACACTCCTAGAACATTTCCTTGTGACTCATGAACATAGAGACTGAAAGGTTTTCTGGACATCTGGTAGACCCAGAATTGGTGACAACATCAGAGTGGTTTTTTTTTTTTTTTTTCAAAGATCAAAAGGCTGCATCCTGTTCAAGTCCCCATTCCAATGCAGACTTTTCCATTCCTTTGATAGCTTGATACAACGGTTTTGCTAGCAGCGCAAAATTGGGGATCCATATACAACATACTCTGTGGCACCCAAGAAGGCTCTCACTTGCCTCCTGGTGGTTGGAGTAGGAATACTGCATACAGCTTCTTTGCATTCTGGTCCCAGGCGTCAAATTCCGCTGGACAACTGGAATCCTAGGTGTTTAACTTGTTGGACATAATGGCACCTTGGCTCTTGAGACTTTGTATCCAGCCTCATTAAGAGGGTGCAAAAGTTCACTGATGGCTTGTAGACATTCACTTTCTGAGTTGTTGGTTATGAGCAAGTTGTCCACATATTGAAGTAGAATTTTTTTTTTCCTGGAGTTTCTGGATAACTTGTCAAATCCTTGCTGAGTGAGGCAAGTTCTTGAATCCTTGAGGTAATCTTGTCCAGATGAGTTGGCCCCGCCTCCTTGTAGTGGGGTCTTGGGCTAAGCGTATGCAGAAAAAGGCATCTTTTTAAGTCCAGAATGATGAAATGTATAGCTTCAGCAGAGATCAGTTCCAAGAGAATATAAGGATTTTGGTACCACTGATTGTATAGTTTCAGCTGCATCATTCATTCTTCTTAGATCCTGCACTGGGCGGTAGCCACCTGTCCCAGGCTTCTTGACTGGCTTGAGGGTGACAATGACAGGGGCTATGTTCTTCGCTAGGCCAGGTGGATTATCTTCTGCCCATACTCCAGGTGGAGCTATAAGGTTGGTAGGTATACAGGAACTAGCTGGCTTGATTGGAGATGCACTATAGAACTGCTACTCTTTTTCTCGGGGAACAGTCAGCACCATCAATCCAGCAGGCTCTGGGTTCGCAGTCATTTGCATTTCTCTCTCTTCAGCAAAGGATATCTGTGTCTGAAGCTTTGCAAGCAGATCTCGGCTCCAAAAATGGAATAGGGCATTCAGGCATATACAGGAACTGGTGCATTATTTTCTGTCCCCTAGTTCACACATGCGGTTCTGCAGGAAAGGCTTTGTGGACTTAGCCCCAGTAGCTCCGATAATGGTGATGCATCTGGCCTAGTCTTTATCCATGCTGTAGCCCTCTTTAGCTGCCACTTACTCTATAGCTACTTCCTTCTCCTACTAGAACATTGTGCTTGGTTTATTGTTTTAGGACTCTACAATCAAGTACTCCCTCCTCCCCTCCTGGGGAGGAGTCAAGATACGGGCATTCACTTCTCTAATGTCTTTCTCCTCTGTAATGGGCGCACTCACACCCAGTGGAGGCCTGCTACTTCTGCGGCCTCTTACACGTTCTCTGGTCCTTTGATTAGGAAAACCTCCTCCACATCATTCAACTAAAATATCTGTTCTCTTTTTCCATCTTACAATTTTTACATTCTCTGTCCCTCTTCAACAATCCACATACTTTTCTGATCAACTTTCATTTAACTATTATGCCCGCAAATTCATCCAGTTTTCTATAATTTCTGTCCATTAGTTCAATCAAGTCCTAAAACTTCTCAGTGTATAATGCAGTTTTTTTCAGTTCTAAACAAGTCTGGTCAGCTGACTTTCACTTCTGGTCCAGAGGGGGTGCACATCCCCCTGCTGCGGAGGTGGCTGGCAAACTAGGGAATCTGCAGGGAGGAGTCCCCCCCCTCTCCTGGGTTCTGTTTCTCCTAGCAACGCTCTATCCAGGAGGTTGATTTTTTTTTTTTAAATGTTCTACTTCTCTGCTGTGGGCACATTAGTTCACGCCTACCGGGGGGTGACATCATCGGTGGACTGGGCTCCATCCCCCCCTTAAGCACTCTGAACGGAGCTACTTACAGAGAGAGAGAGAGTGACGAGACAGGATATCTAGAGATTCTGGGGCAAAATATGGTGAACTAAGGAAATATGGGCAACTAGCAGAAGCCACTCCCTTTCACATAGCATTCCTGATTGGGACAGAGACATTTCATAGTCTTCAGTAAATCCCTTACTGAAATTCTTGATCATACTTGAAAAGACACTTATTAAAAAAACCTTATTACCGTAAACATAAGCTTAAATTGAGCACAGACATACAATTTAGATACAGTTCTTAAAATATCTTATAGAGAGAACTATAGCTATCTGTTACGTATGACTAGAATAAAAATGCTTAGCAACTAGCTGCCAGCCGTAATCAGCATGTCTCTGCAAAAGAAATTATTATTTTTTTAGTTCAGAAAGCAAATATTCAAAAGACATTCCGGATACTTTTCCATAGCTGTGATAGATATCTAAAATGCATATACACCCTCTTTTTTTTTTTCTTTTTTTTTTTTTTTAACAATAAATATGTCTTCTATCAGGTGCTTGCCACAGTAAATCAGGTAATAACGTCGTGGAATTTTAAAACAAATGAATTTATCTTGAATTGTAAAGGTCGTCATTAGTCACTAGTACAGATTTCAAAGATAAAATCCTAACACAATTTTCTTATTCACTCAGAATTTAAACCATTCATTCTCAGGTTGCAATCTGCCGTTAGTTTTTGAAACAACAGATATACTTCCTTTATTTTACACAAGCAAGAGACTGCTCAATCGGGAACGGCTGTCTCATTCCCTAGTAAGCTGTGTGAGCCACACCCCTCCGCTCACTGGAAACGAAATGATCACAGTTTCACAGACACACAGAGACATGCTAGCAAGAATCATTTAAATCAGTGTCAAGTCGTGATCTAATAATTACTTTGTAGGTTTATAAGTCAAAGGAAATAAACCCAAAAACAGTTTGCTTAGTTTATCATTTCTGAAAGGTAACAATAAAAATACAGACAAAGCAGAGAATATAACTAAAAACAGTTTACGGAGCTCCGATGAGGTTAATTCGACCTTCAAAACTAAAATTCTGACTAAATATTCCTATCGAATGGTATATAATACCTGACCATAGTAGAAGGAACATTACTATTAAAAACATATTGAATAATACAGGTACAATTGTCCTGAAATAAGCACAAACTAACAGCATTGAGATTTAAGCCTGCACAGGGTTAGAAAGACACTGTACATTCTTTCCTTCAGACACGCCCCCTGTCAGTTTTTTCACTGTGCAGTAGGATAGTGAACTGGTGAGACCAGCTTTTTGATTTCTAAAGTGTCTCTAGGTGTTTTGAGTCTTCTTTCTGCTTTATTAATACAATTTCTTAATCAGTGAACTGTCACAAATTACTCAACAGAATACTCTCACATTTATAACAGAAGGGAAACTCGTGGTTTCAACAGAGAACAAAAAACAGATACACAGTAGGGCAGACAATACACGTCAAACGCTTCACAATCATGCTAACAACATATCCCAAAAAAACCCAGTCCTGTCTGTTCTGACTAGGCTAAATCATGATTCTCTATAACAGCTGTACCTCGCGAATACTCATTCAAGGATTTTCAAACAAATTTTCCCCACGCATACTCATGTAGGGACCTCGCGCATACTCATGCGAGGTTGACTTAAGTCTTACCAAACAAGAAGGACGATGGCTTCGCCTTGCGCATACTCATGCAAGGGTAATAGGACCGTCCTTGAGAGGGGATCAGTGCTCTCATTACCAAATTCCAAGTTCCAAGTTCTCGAGATTACAAGTTACAAGTTTCAAATTCTTACCAAAGTTTCACAAGTTTCAAACTGCAGTTCTAACTCATCTGTCTAGACAGGTTTTCAAAACTATACTTACCGGATCCGGTCCCCGATACTTCACTAGCTTCTGAGTTGGATCCTGGACTCCCCCGGGTCGGAGGTGTTGGCCAGCTGGACCCAGTGTCTGCCGAGGCCAGGCAGAACCCCCTCCGATACAAGAGGATCGGTGGGCCCAGGGAAATTCCCCTGTGTCGGATTGGCATGGTTCCAACTGGACCAAACCTCAAGGCGAATTACGTGGATTTATTCACTTGAACACCATCCACCACTCGCACTTCCAGGCCAACGCACCAAGAATGTAGCAGCAGATAAGCATGCAATAAATAAAACCAGGAGTCTTTTCAAGGATCCAAGCCAGTTTAATGTGCACAGGCTCAAGCAATAATCAATTTCAAAATGGCTGAGCAATGGTTTCTAGCAAAACAACAACTTTTATACCGTTCTTCTCCATTCTAGACATAGGCAAACTTTTCATTGGTCCCAGTAACCCCTCTCACCCATCTATTGGTCCTGGTACCACTACGTAGCTATCCAATGAGGACCTTGATCTGGGCTCAGCACCTGGTTGCCCCCCTTTCAGTCCTCATTACAATGGACAGTTCTTAGACTTTCGATACTTCTCTCCTCCAAGGTCACTGGCTTGCTGGAATATGAGTGAGAGCGGGGCACTGTGACCTTGCTTTCTGCAGAGTTAATTAATTCCATAGAAGCTGTGCTCTCTTATCAGTACCAATTAGAGCTGTTTTCTTTCTTTTCTAAGTTTCATTTCTGCTTAGCTATGTTCAGTTAAGCTGAATTAAGTTTCAATTCTATGGTGTCATCATTCAGGGGGGTTTTCATTCCTCTGGGCCTAACTACAGGCTTCAGTTACAGGTCAAGCTGCTTAGGCCTGTCTGTTTAGTTCAATTAGCATGGATCATAGGCCTTCGCCTACCACAGTCTGACCCAGTATGGCATATCTTATGTTCTTAAGATGTGAAATTTTGAGGTTCCAGCAAGATGAAGGCAACTTTGGAATCAGTGGTTGCCAAACAATTGCAATTTTATTTGGATGAACAGGACTGCTTGACATTTCTCAATCTGAATTTAGGGGCATGATTACTAAGCTAAGCTGATAGTTAGTGTGTGTTATTTGTAACTTGGTTCCCCTTGAATGAAATGGGGCCTAGTTACAAATAACGCATGCTAACCATTAGCTCAGCTTAATAAACTTGCTGCATAGATCCTATTAGAGCACTGAAACAATATTCACTGTGATGTCAGAGGAACTAAGATTTTCTATAGATCAGGGCAGATGTCTGGTCATGCAAATTGATCTGATGGCTGCCTTTGATCTAATTGATCATTAATTGTTTATTAATCAAACTCAGCAAAATGGGCATCTTGAAAATATATTTTGTGGATTTAAAGGGTTCTTAGGAGATAGAAGATTCATTTTAATAACCAGTCAAAGAGTTTGCATTTGGAAATATGGGATCTCTCAAGCATTTCCACTATTGCCAGTTCTGTTCAATGATGCACAAGTAATTGTATCTATTCTATGACCTTTAGGGAGACTGAGAAGCTATTGAGCTGATGTTTCCAGGTTATGTGTGACTGGATGCGTGACAATAGTTTAAAACTTAATCCAGAAAAAAATAAGAATATTCCGGGTGAGAGGTTCAAAGAATCAATATACCCTTGAAATCCTTAGAATTGGAGAAAATGTTATTCAAATATCTCTGGAAATTAAAAGTCTGGGAGTGATTATTGATAGTGACCTGAGGATCGGAAAGTAAGTGTGGGTTGTAGTAAAGAAATGCTGTCATATTCTAAGGCTGATGCCTCAGATTCTATTCTGGCTAAATGAATATGATCTGAAACATGTTATCCAGGCACTCGTATTGTAACGTGGACTATTGCAATCTTGTATCGATGGGATTTTCAAATAAGTCCCTGGCCAAATTGCAAGGCCGATGAAAGGGGCAGGAAGCTGGGATAGGATTATGCCCTTCTTGACTGAATTGCATTGGCTTCCCCTACTTTACTCAGATTTGGTTTAAACCACTAGCTACTGTTCATAAAGCCATGTGGGGTATGTAATTCAATTCAGGTATACAGGGTCGGTGCAAGTGTACAGGACACCCTAGGCGAACATTCAGCCATATGCCCCCCCCCTAAAATTTTGATAATTAAACTGAGTCATGATCATCCCAACAGTACCCCTCCTACAACAGGTACACTTAGATTGTGAGCCCTTCGGGGACAAGGGAATAAAAAGTACCTGTTAGTATATATGTGTAAACCGCTCTGATGCGTAAGTAAAGGGCGGTATATCAAATGCCTAAACCATAACCATAACCATACAACAATCCTGCAACAATGTATAATTGGGCATCATATTTTTGCTTTGTATGTAAGTGTATGGCTGCTCTCCCTGCTGCTAAAGGAAGGTGCACATGGCTCTGAGTGTTTATGGCTCTCGGGATCTAGTGTTTTGCTTTGAATGCTGCTGTTCTTTGTTGCCCCGCAAAAGCTGCTGCCCTAGAACACTTGCCTAATGACTGAGCTAGCCCTATAGGCAGGGGCGGCCCAAGGGGGGTGCGGGGCCATGTGCGGAGACTCGGTGCGGGGCCTCATTTGCATAATGTTACCATATACTAACTTTTAGTAAACATGCCTCTTAATGAGTGTATGGATAAAGAAAGACTAAAAGATTTCTACATTACTATAATCCAGTGCCAACCACCAGACACATTAGGAACTACTACAAACACTGCCCATTT
Organism: Ichthyophis bannanicus; assembly: GCA_033557465.1. NCBI lineage: Eukaryota > Metazoa > Chordata > Amphibia > Gymnophiona > Ichthyophiidae > Ichthyophis > Ichthyophis bannanicus. The sequence goes on along the minus strand of CM066035.1, from coordinate 443,582,297 downwards.
AGAACCCATAGCAAACCCGCCGTATCCTAACAGCACTACCAGGACTCACAAAGCACCATACCCTACCTATCAAAAGGAAACATGCAAATATTAAACCAATACATTTCAGAGAACAACAATACATGACCTACTGGGGAAAGAGAACAAGTGGCAATGTCAAATAGGAATTACATAAACAGAATACCTCAGCTCAGTTACACATGCAGAACATAGACCATCACCAAACAATGAATCACAATTTAGAAACAGGAAGACAATAATTAAACTGGGAATCCCAAAAGCCAAACTTGGAATGTACAACACTGTAGAAATAAAACTATACATTAATTTGCTCTTGTACTAAACAAAGCGCAGACGTTAATGATGCACATTTACCAGAGCTGACATATTCCAATTAATAAATTCAAAATAAAGAGATATTTTTCTACCTTTTGTGCATTTTTTTTCAGCTGCAATTGCTCCAGCCACTTTCTTCTGGTTTCTTCTTGTCTTCTGCTAACTCTCCATCGTCTGCTGTCCATTTGTCCTTTCTTCTCTCTTCTAGTTTTTTTCCATTCTCTCTCTACATCTGCTTTAACATACTAATCTTTCTCCTTTTGCTCTTTCCTCATTCCTGTTTCATCCATTCAAATTTTACCCCTCCATCCTCAATCCCCACTTACTCTCCCAATACCTGGCCAATTGTAGATTTTTTATCCCTCCCACACAAAATATTTTTCCCCTCTCCATTTTACTCTCCCAGCCCCATCCCATTCTAATCCTCCCCCAACATCAGCTCCCTTCGAGTTCCAGCCTCACCCAGCATCCATTCCCTTCTAGTCCCTGCATCAGCCCATTTCCAGTCCTAGCAACCCCCCAACCCAATACCAGTCCTAGCCCCCCCCCCATCAACCCACTTCCAGTCCTAACCCCCATCACCCCATTTTCAGTTTAAGCCCCCCCTATAACCCATTACCAGTCCTAACCCCCCATCAGCCCACTTCCAGTCCTAACCCCATCAACCCATTTCCAGTTAGACCCCCATAGCCCATTGCCAGTCCTAACCCCCCCATCAGCTCACAGCCCACCAGTCCTAACCCCATCAGCCCACCTCAAGTCTTAACCCCTCCCCATCAGACCATTTCCTGTCATAGCTCCCCCATAGCATATTATCAGTCATATCCCCCCATAGCCCATTACCAGACAGCCCCCATCAGCCAACAGCCCATTACCAGTCTTAACCCCCCATAGCCCATTACCAGTTCTAACCCCCCCAACAGCCCACAGCCCATTACCAGTCCTAACCCCATCAGCCCACCTCCAGTCTTAATCCCCCCAGCCCATTTCCAGTCCTAGCAACCCCCCCAACCCATTACCAGTCCTAGCTCGCCATAGCCCACTCCCAGTCCTAATCCCACCAGCCCCTTTCCAGTCCGAATCCCCATCACCCAATTTTCAGTTTAAGCTCCCCCCATACCCCATTACCAGTCCTAACCTCCCCATCAGCCCACTCCCAGTCCTAATCCCACCAGCCCATGTCCAGTCCTAATCCCCCATCACCCAATTTTAGTTTAAGCCCCCCCATAGCCCATTACCAGTCCTAACCCCCCATCAACCCACTTCCAGTCCTAATCCCATCAGCCCATATACAGACGTAGCTCCCCCATAGCCCATCACCACTCCTAACCCCCCCCCCAGCCCAGGGAAAATTAAAAAAAGAAAAGCTGTCTGCTGCCGCTGATGGGGCCGCCGCGGCAGAATCGAGTGTGCCGCGGGGCCCCCCCTGCCCAGCAGAGCCTGCCCTCCCCTGTATCACCTCTCTCTTTGCAGCTGCAGTCACACGCGCCGGCTTTCAGAGCGCGAGGGGAGAGTTTCTCCCTCGCTGCTCTGTTAAGCCCGCAGGGGCTGATGGGAAGTTCCCATCAGCCCCTGCGGGCTTAACAGAGCAGCGAGGGAGAAACTCTCCCCTCGCGCTCTGAAAGCCGGCGCGTGTGACTGCAGCTGTAAAGAGAGAGGTGATACAGGGGAGGGCAGGCTCTGCTGGGCAGGGGGGGCCCCGCGGCACACTCGATTCTGCCGCGGTGGCCCCAGCAGCGGCAGCAGACAGCTTTTTTTTTTTTAATATTTACTTTTAGATCAGAATGTTTTTAGAGATCCTCTGTGTTTGTCCCATGATTTTTTGAATTCAGTTACTGTCCTCATCTCTACCACCCCCACTGGGAGACTATTCCACGGATCCACCACTCTTTCCGTAAAGAAATATTTCCGCATATCACTCCTGAATCTATCCCCCTTCACCCTCATCCCATGTCCCCTCGTAGCAGAACTTGCTCTCTCCCTGAACATTTATGCCACGGAGGTATTTAAACATCTGAATCATATCACCTCTATCCCGCCTTTCCTCTAAGGTGTGCATATTAAGATCCCTAAGTCTGTCCTCATATGCTTTATAATGAAGACCACTAATCATCTTAGTAGCCACCCTCTGCACCGACTCCATCCTGTTTACATCCTTTTGAAGGTGTGGTCTCCAGAATTGCACACCATACTCCAAATGAGATTGCACCAAAGACTTATACAGAGGCATTATCACCTCCTTTTTTCTGCTAGCCATTCCTCTCCGTATGCACCCAAGCATTCTTCTAGCTTTTGCTGTCGCCTTTTCTACCTGTTTAGCTACTTTAAGATCATCAGACACAACCACACCTAGATCCCGCTGATAACATCCCTTTCCTCAGAGTGAGCTCCATTTACCTGTATTCTTTGTCGCCTCCCACCCAACTAATTACTAACCCAAGCAGTAACTTTAGGGTCCATCCCTAGGGTGCTCAGTTTGTTTATAAGTCGCCCATGAGGAACAGTGTCAAAGGATTTACTGAAATCCAAATACACCACATCTAGGACTCTCCCTCAGTCCAACTCCCTGGTCACCTAGTCAAAGAAATCTATTAGATTTTTCTGACAAGACCAGCCTCTGGTGAATCCATGCTGCCTCAGATCCTGTAATCCACTGGACTCCAGAAACCTCACTATTTTCTCTTTCAGCAGCGTTTCCAATAATTTACTCACCACCGAAGTTAAACTAACCGGCCTGTAGTTTTCAACCACATCCTTACTTCCGCTTTTGTGTAAAAGCACCACATGAGCCTCTCTCCAGTCCTTTGGCACCACTCCCGACTCCAATGAGGCATTGAAAAGGTCAATCAGGGGCGTGGTCTTGGTGGCGCTTGCACCTCCATGTCCATGATGTATTTCACTTGGGCTGCAGATCTGCTATATATCACAACTTCAGAATATACAAAACACTACAGTAAAACTGATCTATAAGGCCAAACAGTACGATCATGTCACTCCTCTTCTTTACAAACACCAATGACTCCCTGTTGCCTATTGTGTAAAAATTCAAACTTCCAACATTGACACACCAAACTTAGCATTTTGGCAGGCCTGCCTATTTACACTCATCTCATTCCTTATTGCCATTCTCACGCGCCTCAAATATAAATCTCCTTGTTGTCCCTACTGCATGCACGATCCATTTTGAAACCTACTATTCTATCATCTTTAGTTTTCTCAGTTGTGGAACCCTATGCCTATTGAGCTTCGTAAAGAATTCTCTTCCAAAAAGGGGGGGGGGGGGGTAAAAAGGGCACTAAGCAAGGCCATAGCAGAGAGACTGAATAAATTCTTTGCTTGGTCTTTACTGAACAAGATGTAGGGAAGATGACAGAATCATAGAAACATAGAAACATGACGACAGAAAAAGACCACATGGTCTATCTAGTCTGTCCTTCCATATCAACAACTACAACAGTCCCCTTTTTACCTTTAGAGATCCTCTGTGTTTGTCCCATGATTTTTTTAATTCAGTTACTGTCCTCATCTCTACCACCCCCACTGGGAGACTATTCCACGGATCCACCACTCTTTCCGTAAAGAAATATTTCCGCATATCACTCCTGAATCTATCCCCCTTCACCCTCATCCCATGTCCCCTCGTAGCAGAACTTGCTCTCTCCCTGAACATTTATGCCACGGAGGTATTTAAACATCTGAATCATATCACCTCTATCCCGCCTTTCCTCTAAGGTGTGCATATTAAGATCCCTAAGTCTGTCCTCATATGCTTTATAATGAAGACCACTAATCATCTTAGTAGCCACCCTCTGCACCGACTCCATCCTGTTCACATCCTTTTGAAGGTGTGGTCTCCAGAATTGCACACCATACTCCAAATGAGATTGCACCAAAGACTTATACAGAGGCATTATCACCTCCTTTTTTCTGCTAGCCATTCCTCTCCGTATGCACCCAAGCATTCTTCTAGCTTTTGCTGTCGCCTTTTCTACCTGTTTAGCTACTTTAAGATCATCAGACACAACCACACCTAGATCCCGCTCTTCTTTAGTGGACAAAAGTACTTCACCCCCTATACTATATTGCTCCCTTGGATTGCTGCAGCCCAAATGCATGACCTTACATTTTTTAACATTAAAACCGAGCTGCCAAATTATAGACCATTCTTCAAGCTTAGCTAGGTCCCTCCTCATGTTATCTACACCTTCCTGGGTGTCTACTCTATTGCAGATTTTGGTATCATCCGCAAAGAGGGAAAACGTACCCGACAGCCCTTCCACTATATCACTAACAAAGATGTTAAAAAGAATCGGACCAAGGACAGATCCCTGGGGCACACCACTGATAACATCCCTTTCCTCAGAGTGAGCTCCATTTACCTGTATTCTTTGTCGCCTCCCACCCAACTAATTACTAACCCAAGCAGTAACTTTAGGGTCCATCCCTAGGGTGCTCAGTTTGTTTATAAGTCGCCCATGAGGAACAGTGTCAAAGGATTTACTGAAATCCAAATACACCACATCTAGGACTCTCCCTCAGTCCAACTCCCTGGTCACCTAGTCAAAGAAATCTATTAGATTTTTCTGACAAGACCAGCCTCTGGTGAATCCATGCTGCCTCAGATCCTGTAATCCACTGGACTCCAGAAACCTCACTATTTTCTCTTTCAGCAGCGTTTCCAATAATTTACTCACCACCGAAGTTAAACTAACCGGCCTGTAGTTTTCAACCACATCCTTACTTCCGCTTTTGTGTAAAAGCACCACATGAGCCTCTCTCCAGTCCTTTGGCACCACTCCCGACTCCAATGAGGCATTGAAAAGGTCAATCAGTGGAGCTGCTAGAACGTCCTCAAGTTTCCTCAGTATTCTAGGGTGTATCCCATCTGGTCCCATAGCTTTGTCTACTTTAAGTTGAGCTAGTTTCTCACGAACAGTCTTCTGAAAATTGTTCAAGATGTCCTTCGCTTCTGTTCCCGTTTGTGGGTGTTTTCTGAGGTCCTACTCCTGGTTCTTCATCTGTGAGCACAGAACAGAAATATTTGTTAAGCAATTCCGCTTTATCCTCATCAGCTTCTACATATTCCTCCCCTTCACCCTTGAGTCTGACAATACCACTTCTGCCCTTCCTTTTCTCACTAACATATGTTTATATTTATTTTGAATTTGATATACCGCTCAGACCAAAAGGTATTAGAGCGGTTTACAATACTACATCATTTAGGAAATAAGAAAGGAACGCCATTTATAAGATAGGACAGAGTAGAGAACAGAAACAGTCAAACAGATAAGAGGAAGAGAAGGACACGGAACAGCAAGTTACCCTGATATAGAAGCAGGACATCAGTACAGACTCCAGAAACAGACGCCACGGACCAACGCCTAAGGGCCACGCCAAAGGGCCCTCAGGCACGGGCCCGCAAGGTGCGGGCGCGCCCCGGCAACGGCGGTTCTTAAGCTGTTGGGTATTCCTGCTGATTGGCGGGCTCGGGGAGGAAGGGGGAGCTCCTGCTCTCACCCCGTCAAATGCGCTGTTCATCGGAGGCCCCGGCAACGGTGGTTCTTAAGCCGTTGGGTATGGCTGCTGATTGGCGGGCTCAGGGAGGAAGGGGGAGCTCCTTCTCTCACCCCCGTCAAATGCGCTGCTCATCGGAGGCCCCGGCAACGGTTATTGCATTGGCTATTTCCTCCTCTTTTTGAATCTTTGCTTTCCTGACTACTTTGCTAGCTTCTCTAAGTTTTTCCAAATATTGATGCCTTTCTTCCTCTCTCTGTGATCTCTTGTATTTCATGAAGGCCTCCCTCTTTTTCTTCACTTTTTCAGCTACTTCTGTGAACCATGTTTCTGTAACTGCCACTAAATCCAAGTCAGCCATTCCCACCAAAGCTTCAACCTCAGGGATCTTATTTCCCATGCTACGGGCATTTATACACACTGCCTTCCATATGTTACCCTGTTACCCATTTTCATAAAAGTATTTAATGTATTACTTACCTGGGGGCTTTCGCTTAGCTGGGGGCTTTATTCACCCATCCCCAGCGAATCTAGTTTAAAGCCCTCTTCAGTAGATTAGCCAGTCTACTACCAAGGATGCGTGGACCTTTCTTGGACAGATGGATGCCATCTCTGCTCTGCAACCCTTGGAACAGCATCCTATGGTCTAGGAAACCAAAATGCTCTCAATGACACCATCCACGCAGCCATGCATTCATCTCCAGGATGCGAGCCTCTCTACCTTGGCCTTTACCCTCAACAGGGATGGATTGAAGAGAACACCACCTGTGCACCTAACTGCTTCACCCTCTGTCCTAGAGCCATGAAGTCACTTTTGATACGCTCCGCGGGATATCTGGTGGTATCATTTGTTCCAACATGGATTAGCAACATTGGGTAATAATCAGTGAACTTGATGAGTCTCAGCAAACTCTCTCTAACATCTTGGATTTTGGCACCAGGCAGACAGCATACCTCTGCTGTATGCATTGGAGGAAATGAAACATCTCTTGATAAACCTGGAAGATGTAATATAACAATTTGATAAACTAAAAGTAGTAAATTACTTGGACCAGATGGTATACATCCCAGGGTGCTAAAAGAACTCAAAAATTAAATTGCAGACCTACTATTAGTAATTTGTAAACTATCATTAGAATCATCTGTTATCTGAATATTAGAGAGGCCAATGCAACACCAATTTTTTAAAAAGATTTCAGAGATGATCCAGAAAACTAAAGACCAGTAAGCCTGATGTCAGTGCCAGGCAAAATGGTAGAAACCATTATAAAGAGTAAAGTTATTGAAGATGTAGATAGTCATGGCTTAATGCAGAGGTTACAAACTCCAGTCCTGGAGGGCAAAACACCATTCAGGTTTTCAGGCTGTCCCTAATAAATATGCATGAGATGCATTTGCATGCACTGCCCCCATTGTATTCAAATGTATCTCATGCATATTCATTAGGGACAGCCTGAAAATCTGAATGGTGTTTGGCCCTCCAGGACTGGAGTTGGGAACCTCTCGTTTAATGGGAGAAAACCAACATGGATTTAGCCAAGAAAAGTCTTTTTTTCTAATGTGCTGTATTTTTTTTTGCAGGAGTGAATAAACAGGTAGATAAAGGTGAGCATTTAACAAGATCCCTCATGAAAGATTCTTGGAGAAATTAAAAAGTCATGGGAAAGGAAGCAGTGTACTATTGTGAATTAGGAAATGGTTAAAACATAGAAAACAGACAGTAGGGCTAAATGGTCAATTTTCTCAATGGAGAAAGATGAATAGCAGAATACCCTATGGATCTGTGTTGGGCCCGCTGCTTTTTAACATTATAGTAAATTACCTGGAAATAGGAATAGGTGATCAAATTTGCAGATGAATAAAACTATTCAAAGTTGTTTAAAACACAAGAGAATTGTGAAAAATTGTAATAGGACCTTGAAAAATTGGGAGACTGGGGGTCAAAATAGGAGATGAAATTTAATGTGGAAAATGTAAAGTTATGTACTTGGAGAAGAAGCAGAAGAACAACCCAAACTATTGTTACATGATGCAAGGTTCCACATTAGAAATTAACAACCAGGAAAAGGATCTAGATGTCATTGTAGATAATACTTTGAACAACTCTGCTCAATGTGCAGCGACAGTCAAAAAAGCAAGTGGAATGCCAGGAAGCATAAGCAAAGGAATAAAGAATAAAACCAAGGATATTATCATGCCTCTGTATCGTTCCATGGTTCAGCCACATTTTGAATACTGTGTGCAGTTCTGTACAGCCATCCTATCCACTAGGTGGCCTAGGTGTCCACCTAGGGTGGGAGACCCTGGTGGGCGGCAAGGCATGATTTTAAGAAGTGGTGGTTTTGTGCCACCACTTTGGTGTCTGCAACAGGCCATGTGCTTCGGTGACCCCAGCACAAAAACCTTGGCCTGCTGCTCCTAACCCCTTCTGATGCAACTTCCTCTTGGAGGGTAGCAGGCCATGAATTTGTTGCTTTTAAATTGGAGGGGGGGGATCATGCCACCATCACCCCCCACTCCTCATCAAGATGAGAAAATGGATTCGGTAGGGGGGGGGGGGGCGGGTGGCATGGTATGGCGCGGCGAGGGCTCATGCCTTGGGTGGCAGAAACCCTTGAGACAGTCCTGCAATTATGTTCATATCTAAAAAAGGATATAGTGGATTTAAAAAAGGTACAGAGAAGAGTGACCAAAATCATAAAGGAGATAGAAGGATACCGCCATCAGGAAAGGCTTCAAAGGTTAGGCTCTTCAGCTGAGGGACGATATGTTACAGGTCTATGAAATAATGAGTGGAGTTTTATGAATAAAGTTAAATGAGTAGAAAGAATAGGGTCATATAATGAAGCTACAACGTAGCACATTTAAGGCTAAATCAGAGAAAATATTTTTTCACTCTATGCGTAATCAAACTCTGGAATTCATTGCCAGAGGATGTAGTAAATGCTGTTCATCTAGCTGGGGTTTAAAGAGGTTTGGACACTTTTCTGGAGGAAAAGTCCAGAAAATATTATTAATGAGAACTGGAGAAATCCACTGCTTACCCACAGGACAAGCAGCATGCAATCTATGTACTTCTGGGAACCTGCCAGGTACTTGTGACCTGGATTGGCCACTGCTGGAAACAGATTACTGGGCTTGATGGACCTTTGGTCTGACCTAGTATGACATACCTTATGTTCTTAATGTAGTTTAAAGTAATTGAGCTTCTATACATTTTGGAATAAAAAAATGCATTCTTCATTGATGTTGAAGTCTTGATCTTGTGCATTTCATCAGCTGAACTTTGTGAAGCATACACTATACTTTTAAACTATAGACATTTCCCACGCTTAGAGTTTCCTTGTGTAATCCCTTATCATGCAGGAAATATTTCTATTCCAATTAAGACTTAAGGAAAATAAATGCATTTGCATTAGATAAAGAAAACATAGAATAACGGACGGGGTTCTCTGCTTACTTGCATAAAATTCAGATAATACAGTCTATATGAATTTTGTCTGGGATTTCCATTTTTATATTGTTTTTATTACACATTGAGCTACTGGAAGTTAAATTACAGAAGACTGGAAATAGGGTTTATATTTTTATCAAATCTTAGGATAGCCGAGCATTGAATGAATTTTATTTCTGGGCAATTATCCAGTTTCGAAGTTTGAAGCATAAATGTAAATACTGCAAAGATATGATTACTGCATCTACTCAGAGCAGCAAATCAGATTACACAGGGCCAGGAATTCAATTACTTGCAAACATCGTTTGTGAGCCAACATTGATCTGTGTAGGCCTGAAATACATATCTTGTGATGTGACAATCAGGTGATCAAAAATGGTGCCTTCTTAGGAAATTAAAAATTCAGGGGATAGGAAGTGATGTCTTATTGTGGATCTACTGTTTAAAGTAGGAATCAGAGTAATACTAAGGGGCATATTTGAAGTTGTTTAACTGGTCTGCAACTGGTTAAACCATGGTCAGTGGGATATTCAGCAGCACTAAACTATTTAGTGCCACTGAATATTTATCCAGGTTTATAAACCACTTTTCTACCAGTCAAAGCAGAGTATCTGTATATATGTTTTTCCCTTGTCCCCAAAGGTCTCACAGTCTGTTTGTTTGTACCTGAGGCAATTGAGGTTTAAGTGGCTTGCCCAAGGCCACAAGGAGCACTGGTGGGACTAGAAACCCCAATCCTTCTAGCCCAAGGTTGCTGTCCTCTAGTGGGATTTGAACCCTGGGCTCTCCAGCCCATGGCAACTTGCCCCAACCACTAGGCCACTCCTCATCCTGCCACCTAGTTTGTATGCCCTGATACTAAGCACTTAGCATCAGATGTTCTGGTGGTGGAGCAGGGGTCACACAGGAGTTAGCTGAGCAGCAGCGATATTCAGCCATTGGCCAGTTAACTTAAACTAGCTAAAGTTAGGAAAAATGAAAGAAGGCCTAACTTTAGCCTGTTTAGCTATCTGGCCAATGGCTGAATATTGCCACTGATTGGATAGCTAAAACGCTCTCTGGCCAATGGCTGAATATTGCCACTGATTGGATAGCTAAAACGCTCTCTGGCCAATGGCTGAATATTGCCACTGATTGGATAGCTAAAACGCTATCTGGCCAATGGCTGAATATTGCCACTGATTGGATAGCTAAAACGCTATCTGGGCATATCAGATATTCAATGCTGGTGGCAGGATATGGCCTTAGCACTGAATATCTGAGTATAAATTGAAGCAGTGACAGCAGCTGCTTTAGTGTTGTTGAATATCGGTCTCTAAGGGGTCTATGCTGAGCCCAGAATAGAAGGTCTGGATGTCCAATCCGGACATCCAGACCCGCTATTTGTCTGGCCGGTGCTGGGGAAAACAGAGCTCCCAACAGATTCTCCTGATCTGTGTGGGGAGCTCTGTTCATGGGCAGGAGGGGGCGGGCCAGAGGAGGAGCGAGGGTGGGCGGTGGGCAGCAACTGACTGTGTGTATGTACAGGGCAGATTCTGAGGTTGGCCCTGTACATCCAGGGTCTGCAAAATGGTTGGGGGACTTGTTCTTGTTCTACCTCGAAGGTGGAATAAGTCCCGCTGGACGACGGAACAGCTGAGCCGGGACCAGCAAAGGAGGTGAGGAGGTGCAGGGGGTTCCTCGCAGCCTGACCCTGGCTATGGAAGGTCAGATCAGGGGTCAGGCTGCGGGGAAAGGGGACTGTGGTCAGTGGCTGGGGAATGTGACTTCTGAATGGAGCCATGGTGTCATGGTGACTGGACGCCATGGCACTGCGGCTCCATTCGAGCTTGGCTAGGCTATCTGAAGAGTCTGTTGTGTGTGCCGAGCATCCAGAATCGGGGCACGGCCTGGACATCCTAGCCCTGTTCCCAATTCTGTTCTTGCAGGCACATCCAGCCTCTGCGGAATCAGAATTGGGTGCAGCTGGTGCACGTCCCAATTCTGGGCACCTGGACAAGGAGTTGGATGTCCGGATCGGAATGTGCCTCCACATATTTAGTTTTCCCAAAGAGAAGGGGCAAATGCTAGAATGCCTCAGGGATCTGCGCTGGGGCTGCTATTGCTTAAACTATTCATTAATAATCAAGAAGGAGTAACAAGTGAATTGATCAAATTTGCAGATCATATCAGGAGCTGCAGAAAGACCTTGCCAAAATGGAAAAAGGGGAACAAATGGAACAACAGCGTAAGATAGAATCGTCAGCTGAGATTTCTAAAATGAACTGGGATGAATTAACCACTCATATACAGCAATTTGGTGAAACGTTGCAAGCATCAAAAATTTAAAAAATTTCATGAAATACAGAGGATTATGTGAAGGATCAGATGTATACCTGGAGATATAATAAACAGGAACAGGGTAATAGCGTCAAATGAGTCACTTTTGAAGGCTCCTCTGACAATCAAAGTTCAGATTCTTCGGTGGACCGTCGTAAACAGAGAAATAGTTTAGGTCCTCAACCCCTCAACAGGTTTTTCAAAGGGGCCACCCTCACAGTCACCGGCCCTTTTGACAATTCCAAGAGGAGGGCCAGAGGGGCCCGTTAACCAGAGCATATACCAAACTGCAGTCATCAATTTATCCAGAGCAGGGGCGGCCCAAGGGTGGTGCAGAGCCATGTGCGGAGACTCGGTGTGGGGCCTCATTTGCATAAGGGGCTCCATTTGCATAAATATTTGCATAATGTTACCATACACTAACTTTTAGTAAACATGTCTCTTAATGAGTGTATGGATAAAGAAAGACTAGAAGATTTCTACATTACTATAATCCAGTGCCAACCGCCAGGCACATTAGGAACTATTACAAACACTGCCCATTTAGAACCAATAGCAAACCCGCCGTATCCTGACAGCATTACCAGGACTCACAAAGCACCATACCCTACCTATCAAAAGGCAACACTGCAAATATTAAACCAATACATTTCAGAGAATAACAATACATGACCTACTGGGGAAAGAGAACAAGCTTTTATGTGTGTGTGTGTGGCGGGGTGCTAAAGAAGGATCATCAAGCCCTTTTTATGCCTTTGGGGGGCCTGGAAGTATGGTGGAATCACTGAACTCCTTTATGCTGTTCTGAGGGGAAGGAACGTGGATGTTTTTGGATGACAGTATGAGATGTACATATGCAAATGATATGCAAATACACCCCCACCCTTTGCCCACCCTCCCCCAAATGAAATAGTCAGACTATGCCCATGGGAAGAGATTGCTGAGTTTGTGCTCAAGAGAGCTAAACGGTAGTGTGTGACACATTGCTTGCGCAATCTTAGGAAACTTTAAAATAAGCTGAACACTAAGATACTCTCCTTATTAATCTATGAATCTTCCTATTAGTGAATCAAATTTCAATTTAAATGTAAAATTGCTTGATTATACAGGTTTCCCCAATGTACAGTTTTCCCACTACAATCTCATTAGCAGAGAGGTATTTTCTTTTTGGAGACGAAAACATGCACAGATCTTAAATAAACACTGTATAGTTCAAAATAATTAACAGTAAATTTGGATTATATAACTAATGCCTTTACAGAGGAGTAATTCATGTTTCTATTGAAGTTTATTGCTCTGGTGCAAATAATCCGTCACAAGTGCAGAATTCTAGAAGACATATCACTTCTAGAGACAAATGAAATCTTTGTAGATTGTGATACCTTTTGTTGGACCATCAAAAAGATATTTTAGTACCTGTATATCCCTTCTCAAACTAGTATTAGTTGGCAGATTGGAAAATAACATAGTATTGGTGCTAAGCTGATATGAAGAGGTCAAAGTACTCACTGGCCAGGTTCTTCACTGAAATAAACTGGTACCAAGAGAAAGTTTTCTAGTGGATGATACCGTCTCATTTAAATATCACTTATTTATTTATTGGCACTTACATACTGTAGATATACTGCAGTCTCCATGGTTTACAGTAAAATGTGTAATAATAAAAACATATATTAAGACATAAACAAACAACACATTAATTGAAATACAATAATTTAGAACAGCCAACTAGCAAACATGAAATAAAAATATAAATCAACTTAAAACCTCCATGGTTCACCCCATCGCACCCAAATCAATGTCCTCCTAAAACAACTGGCATGACTAAAAAAAATAAGCTTCGCTGGGAGTTTGTTTGTGAGAATGTACATGACTTCACATAGACATTATCTCCTGCCCGCGTTAAAAAACTTTGGGGACAGGGGATATTCAGCGGCAGTGGCTAGCACTTGTAAAGCAGCTAGCCTCCGTCCCTGAAGTCTAACCCCAGATATTCAATGCTAACTGCTTAGCATCGAGGTGTGTAGCGGCGGCACCCAAGGATGCCCAGGGGCACTAATAGGGTTGCCAACTGGCTCCAGATGCGCCCGACAGGCTTGTTCCAGTCCTGGGTTTACCCCATTGCATGCAGGGACATGTAGTCTTGCTTTTCTTATGGAATGCAATGGAAAAATCAGAACTACATGTCCCTGCATGCAGTGGGGTAAACCTAGGACTGGATCAAGTGTGTCGGGCGCATCTGGAGCCAGTTGGCAACCCTAGGCACTAACCATATTGGTAGCTGAATACCTAGCTAAGTGGCAGGTCTGCAAACTGTGTAAGCGCCTTTGAATGTTCCCCCCCCCTTTGTATTTAGCTCACACCTTTCCAGTAGTAGTTCAAGGTGAATTACATTCAGGTAGAAGAGGTATTTATCCTTGTCCCCAGAGGGCTTACATTTCGTGCAGTGTTCTGTTCAAAATTTTGCCACTGTTTATTTGCATGAGATTTCACAATGTTTTTTTCGACAAAGCTGACGGCACTGAGGCAGGGATCGGGGTTCACATGGGCAGGCTCTAGAAAGGGAGGAGAGAAGAATGAGAAAAATGAACTCTCTCTCAGACACAAACATACATACTCTCTCCTCCACCCACTAACACACTCTCCGTCCTCCCAGCCCACCCAGGTGATGTCTTTAAAGGTGTGTATTTCTATAAAACGCATGAGCTCACTTGGGTCTTCTTCTTTCTTCTTCTACACTCTTTAGGAGTGTACAGAGGCCCAAGGAAGAACTTTTGGGCACCCAGGAGTGAGAGTTCTCATAAGATCCAAAGAGATCTTAAATCTGAGGTGACCAGGGACTAAATGTTGATGAAGGGGGAGCTAAACTAAAGAGTTACCTCAGTGGTCTAAGAAATGGAGCTGCTGTTTGGAGTCAAAGGAAGGACTCCCAACCGATGGAATCTCTATAGAATTGCTGTTGAGAGAAATTCAACAGGAGTTTGGATGCAGTGGTTTAAGCAGAAGGACTTTTTCTACTGATGGGACAGAGTCTGCATCGAGCTTTACAAGAACCATTATTGGGAGGGGAATTCCTTCTCTAATGAATGCCTTTGCTATGGAGTTGGTCAATAAAGAAAGCCCTAGTGTATGCAGCTTCCACTGGGTGTTAATTTTTGGACCGCTTTCCCAACCCAGGAGCTGCTGGGTCGCCAGGAGCCAGCATTGACTCAAAGACAGACATTGCATTTTGCATTGTCTTTGATTTTTGCATGGATTAAACCAGATTGAAATATACTATTGCTATAAATGTTTCCCCAACCTTGGTCTAAGTCTTTGCTCTGGACCTGAAATAGTATTCTGTTACTTTCAATTACCATGGGACAAAATTGCTGTAAGTGTCTGATAGCCTTAGATAGAATTATGTCCATCATATAGGATTCCAGAGCATGTAAAAGTCACCTCCTGTCTCAGGTGCACATGCGACTAGTTGTATAACAACCCTCTGATCACAGCTATTAATAAAGCAAGATGGATCAATTACTGCTACAGAAAAGCTCTCCAGAGCTGCCAAGTTACTCAGTTCCAGAAGTGAGATTTTTTGCCAGTTCTGGTTTTCAATTTGCATTGCAGTGCAGTATGGTATTTGAAGTCCCTATTGAATGCAGTGCTGCAGTTCCCATAATGCAACAGAATGAGATTCTCAGAAATCCAGGACTGGCTTAAAATCTCACTCATATAACTGGGTAACTTGGTAAATCTGGCTCTCTCCTTGCTGGCTCTTTTGGGGTTTTCTCCCACCCTACTTCTTATTTACCCATGCTATCTCCTGTTTTTCTTATATAAATTGTTTTGCGGCCCAAAAACCAAGCTTCTTAGAGCAGAGGAGCAGCCTAATGTCACACAAGAACATAAGAAATGCCATACTGGAGAATGGAGAGGCAAGATGGCGACAGAGCTCTTCTGCCGGTGAGATGTGCCGCACTGGTTGGGAAAGTTGGGTGGTGTTCCAGAGCCTGTCAGGAGGAGATGGGATGCTGGAAGAGAAAGCAGGCTGCCCTACCCTTGGGGCTGCCTGATTCTGTCACTACCGGCTGTAACCTTTCGCCGCTCTCTACTTTTGGTTACGCTCCATTTGGTCCTGGGTTCATTTCACAGAGACAGTAGGGTTAGTAGCACAATAAGACAACCAAAACTGGTGTGGCTTGGAAAAAGGGTTTTATATAGAAATAGGCTTATTGCAAAGGTACAGAACAGATGTAAAAAGCTGTTATAAAGCTGCTTCGGTCAGAAGTGGGTGTTCAAAGAATAGGAAGAGAAGATTAAGAAGGGTGGGAGAGGGGGTTAAGAAGTGGGTGTAAGGAGTGTCCGATGAAATAAGAAGAGCGAGAAAGAAGGAGGGGGGGGGGGGGGGTAAGGAGTGTCCGATGAAAATATGAAGAGAGGGAGATATTTTTGTGTTTCTCTGTATTTATAGTGAAATTCTTCAGCACCTCCCTTTGTCATAATTTGGTTTGTTTGTGGTCTGATCTCTCCTGAATAGCAAGGAGGGGCTGTTGTCTTACAGACTAATCAGGCAAACTAGGCCCATTAAATCTGGAGACTGACATCACCAGGGGGTCAAAGCTAATCTCATCAGGTAAACTACGCGCATTAAGTCTGGAGACTGACATCACCAGAGTGTCAAAGCTGCTTGCAATCCAAGGTCTGGGGAAAGCCATGACACCTATGCTAGGCATAATGTCATGCTGATGTATGCTGACATCTCCCACACCTTTTTTATTTTTATTTATTATTTGTGCCTGGAAATGGTGGAAGCAAACCTCTCGTACTTGTCCCAGCTGCAATTACATGATAGTAGGCAGCTTGTCTAATACCTCCTGTATTAAATACCTTGCTATGTCCAGCAGGTCCCCTGTCCTGCACAGTACTGTCTCTAGTGTTCTAGAGATAAACAAGTCCCATTATGAGTCCAAACCTCGTGTCTTAGGTAGGGCAGCCACTACTGGGGTGGGGGGTTGGGGGGGATCCCAATATGCCACCTCAGTGCCCGTCTTAGAGAGAATGAATAGTGCATAAGGGCTGCAGGAATTTCTGAGGAGGTTAAAGCCGAAAGGTACCAGGATGCTATGAGTGAGGGTAGGAAGCAATACTAGACTTTAGCTGACTCTGGTATTCCATGTAGTAGGAAATGCCAAATTAGCCAAATTAGCAGGCCAAATGAGCCTGGATGTAGAGGTAGATGCTGGAGAAATTAAGTGTAACTACCTTAAAATGTTGTTGGTGTTCTGTAGGACATGCGCTGCAAGGAGATGTACATTTGTTTCATTTTACAACACCGGAAAATTATGATAATGCCTAGCAATATTTGTACAGCAGTTAATATAATAATAGGGTGAATAAAAACATTAAAGACATGATCAGCAGTAGGTGAGTAACCAAATAACAATTCCCACACAGACACATGAGCATCTTGTAGCAAGTGTCCAACAGTTTGTTGAATGTGTCCATTCTCATAAGTGATGGTGTGATTCACTTCAGTGGACGTTGTTTTAAGGTGATCAATATAGGCATGGAGTTCTGTAAAGTTGAGCAGTTTATGTAGTGTCTCTTCTCCCATGCCAAGTGGTAATGGATGCACAGCATATGAGATAAAGTCTGGAATGTCCATAGAGTCATTGGTAACCAGCGGTGTGGAATAAGTTGTCCTGTTAATGGTGATGGAGACCAGTGGTGTATGACTGCACCAGGTATTGTTTAGTACATAGTTTGAACTGTACAGCAAAGTGTTCTTAGGAAGGCGGATGTCCTGCATTCTGGGAGCAACTCTATCCTGAGAGAAAATATTGTACAAAATCAAGGCAGGAGGACCTAAAAAGTAATGTTCTGGAGGTGTCCTCAATTCTTGTGTCCTTTCTAGAGAAGTGGAAACTGGTGGCGCCCACTGTACTCGATTGATGTTTAATGAATAGAACACTGGCTTGTCCTGTATGGAACAGAAACTCAAGATGACCAGATTCTTTCCTTCCGGGAAAGGTGGGGGTATTTCTTGATAGCGATCTACCCCACCTGTGGAGTTAGCCCAGTCAATCGTGCATATTCGGATGATAGTTCCTGTAATGAGACTTGGGTAGAAGAGAGCAGATACAAGAACAACAGGAAACTGAGATATAATAAAAGCTAACTCGTTTCACTCTACTAGGGAGTAAACTAGTGCTCCCCACTTATACTATGCAACAACAGAAATAATGTTTACTACTTATTTATATAACTATTAGATACATGTCCAGTATATAGGACACATCAACTATACAGCAGAAGTAAATAGTTCCCATCCTCAAGCAACTTTTGTTCAGAAAGCAGCTGTCCGTGCTGTCTTCAGGTGGTATCTGAAAACAAAGACTGATAAAGCACGTATTACCCATATGGTTTCAACTGGGTAATGTGTTTCCAATACTGCTGGTTGTCGGGCATTAGGATCTGGTATAGGCTTGGGCCTAAGGTATCAGTAACTAAGTACGGTCCTTCCCACTTTGCAGTTCCAAAGGGGAGGTTTGGTCTAGGTCTCAGAATCATCACTTTACCCCCAACCTTGAGGGGCCTTAAATCGGAACCTTTTGCATGTGCCTCCTGCAAATAATCTCTAGCTTTTTCTGTGTTAGCTAGCACAGTGTTCTGAATTTCTTTTAGATGTTCTTGCAGGGATTTCATCCACTCCATTGGTGAGAATTACGGTCTGGTCCTCTGGAAGAAAAGGATGCAGCAGATTTTCCCACTGTGGCATTGGCCTTCCCATTAAGGCTTCATAGGGTGCAAAACCTGTGGATTTACAGACATAAGCTCTGATACGCATAAGGACTAAAGGGAGCACCAGATCCCAATTTTTCCCGGTCAGATTAAGCATAGGGCTGAGGTGGGCCTTAATTGTTTGATTCATTCTTTCTACCTGCCCTGCTGCTTGTGGATGGTACGGAATGTGGAGTTGTTGTTCCATGCCTAGAAAATCAAACAATTCCTTGATGAGCTGCGAAACAAATGCAGGACCATTATCAGAATCAATAGTCTTGGGAATGCCCCAGCGTGTAAAAAATTGCATAGTTAGGATTTCTGCAGTGTTTCGAGCAGTTTGATCTGGGACAGGGAATGCTTCTACCCAATGAGAAAAGGAATCAACAACAGTGAGTAAAAATCTATTTTTCCTAGCTGTTAATGGAAGAGGGCCCACATGATCTATTTGCAATCTCTCAAATGGGCCACGAGGAGGTGCTCTCATTAACTGTCCCCTTCTCTTTTTAGGTTGCCTCCCAAATGAAGCACAGATTACACAGGAGGAAACATGATCCTGTATATCATGTTTCATTTCTGGCCACCATACCAACCTATTGAGGATAGTCTGCATTTCTTCTGCTTTAGGGTGTCCCATAGGACCTGCACCATGAACCCAATGCATCCATTCTTTACCTTGAGCTCTAGAGATAGCTATAACCAAGCCTTCCTCTCTTTTTGCACATAGAATGTCTTTCTCTATAGTGAGTGTGAGAAAGGGTGTGTGCTGATATAGGTTATCTGGGGCGTCCTGCACAAGCTTCCTCAAATTGGAAAGTTCAGGGTCCTTTGTCTGCAGTGCTACGAAGTAATCTGGTGGTATTATCTGATCATAATCTGTGGAACGTGTAGCAATAGCAACCATGCGTGTCTGCTCATACCAGGGCCATATGAGGCCTACATGGCATGCTTCCTTGGCTAGTGAGTCTGTTAATGTGTTTCCTTTCACTAAAGGGCCTTTCTTCCTATGTGCCTTCACTTTAATTAAATGTACTCTCTGAAACTTCTCACTCAATTCTTGTGCCATAGTCCACAGTGATGAATTTTTCACTGTGGACCCATCTGCAGATTTAAATTTATTTGCCAGCCACCAGGGTAACAGGGCAATGGCACTCTTAAAGACATAATCAGAATCTAAAATGATTTGTATCTCTGGGTGTGAATCCTGATATTGTTGCATACAAGCCACAAAAGCAGCCAGCTCACAGTACTGTGCTGACGCTGACCCACAGGAATACTGTCTCTGCAGTACCACTTGGTTATTTGGGTCCAATTGTACAATTGCAAAATCTGCTAGAGGATGCTCGCCTTCCAACAGTATTTCTGTGTGCATTTTCCCACAATCTAACTTGTCTTGTGCCCAGACTGGAATATCAGCCACCTCTGAGGGAATTACACGCAGATCATACTGCTGAGCTGCCTTGGTGCACTGAGTTGCTAACTGCATGGGAATGACTTCATGCACTAAAGTTTTAGAAGCACTTGAAGTTCCTGAATACTGCCACAATTTAAGATTAGCCATATCCACCACCAAATTTAACTGGTTGAGAACGTCAATTCCAATTATTTCTTTTTGTGTGTTCACTATAGTGGAGGCAGTGGTTTCCAACATTTCCTTGTTTTGTTCACTGTGCACAGGGATACCCCATTTAACTGGGATAGCCACACACTTGGAAGCTGTGTCATTAATTCCTTGAATTTCATAAATTTCCATATTTTTCTGATCTGCAGTGGGAGAAGCTCTGTTTGTAAAACTAATTCCAGCCCCTGTGTCAATCAAAGCTAGTTTATCCTGACCCCCTATTCTTCTGATAACATTGGGGCATTCACAAGAGTCCAGTATCAAGGATGTTACAAGCCTTAAACTGTATTCTGGGCCTGTATCTGTTTCATCATCCAGAGGCTCTGGAATCGAGTCCTCTGCTGAGAGAACGGAGGCAGGCTGGGCTATGAAGGCTCGAGACATTTTGATATCTGAACCCAGGAGGTCAGGACACCACTATGCACTAGCCTTGTGTTTGTCCTGAGCTGCTTGTAAGTCCTGTTTTAATTTATCTAGTTCTACCTGCAGTATGTGTTTGTCCTGTTCCCATTTAATTTTCTCCTTTTCTAATCCATCTCTCTGTGCTTTGAGCTCTTGAAAGGGAATATAACCTGAGGAAGTTCTAAAAGTACCTCTGCCTTGTCCTCTCCAAGGTGTGTGTCCTCTGTATCCTTTGTCTGTGTTTTTTGTGTATTTAGAGGATCCCTCAGCTTGCCACTTCCGTGCTTCTGATACTGTTATGACCTGCAAGGGCTGGATCTTCCAAACAGACCCAATTCTGAGCATTAAAGTATCAAAAGGGGTTGCTTTAGGGTCTTCAGAAAATAACAGAAGGTGTTTTGTAATCTCAGGGGATAGTAAGTCTCATAAAAATGCCTTATGCGTGCTCTCCCCATAATCTTCTGCATTGGGCGAGGACTCCTGCTCATTAAGAACTGCTTTTAAAATCCAGGCTCTATATGCAAACTGTTCCAGTGTATCATTTGGTAGAGGTAAAATAATTTTAAATACTTGCATTGAGGAACAGTGAAATAGTTTCTCAATACCCCTTTTAACCAACTGGTATGGGTGAGTGAGAGAGCCAAGTTTATAATAGTATGGCTCCAGAGCTAGATGCATAAGTCTATCAAAGTCTGATTGTTTTCTTCTGTATTTCCCTAGACCCCAGTGAATCAGAATATCAGTGGCCCATTTGCACCATTCATTAACATTAAAGGGCATAGGGCCAGCTTTCTCAACTATCCTTTCCATGTCCCTATCTTTTAAAGAGTCCTGCAGCATCACTTTAACTGGTGCTCTGAGTTCTGTACTGGGTTCCGAGTCTGAGTCGTCTGAATTATCCTCCTGACATAGGCCCTGGTTATTGCTCTGTTCTGGCTGAGATAAACTATTAGGATTTTCTTCCTCTGATTCAGCTTTATTTTTTCCATTCCTAAGCCCAGCTATACATACATCTGTATTCTTTGGTTTATAGGGTGTGTCATAGGCAGGGGGGGGGGGGGGGCTGAGGGTGAAATAGTGGTTGGCCAGAGCTTATATTTCTTTTGTCTTTGAGAGGCCAATTCATCCTTAACGTGCCTCAATTCAAGTTTAAGTGTTTCTAATTGCTCACTAACAGTTATAAAGGAATTTGTGGCTTGTATCACCTGAGCCCTTTGCATGGAAATGCAAATTTGTGCCTCCTCCAGGTCTTTGGTTAATTGTGTACACTGAATATTCAGTTCAGTATTGTCCTGTTTCATGCTAATGAGCCCCCTGCATATGCCTTGGATAAAAAGGCATTTTCTTTTATTTGTTTTCTTTTTGAATTCTTGATAATGGTTTAACATTTGTCTTTGAATATTATACCATGATGCCTCAGGGAATTCCCCTTCAAAGGGACCACCTTTTCTCTTACAGTATGTCAATACTATTTCTTTCAGTTCTTTAAAATCAAAGGCTTCCACGCGGACCGTATTCTTGCATTGGAACATCAGGTCACCAAACTTCGGAGGCGGTGTGCCCAGTGTCCGTCAGTTGAGAATAAGAAGCTCCTCTGGGAGGCCCAGGTGGATCTCAACGAGCTTCTGCATCAGAAAGCCAAGAAATCCCTTACTTACTATCGCTACCGGTTACACTGTCACGGTGACAAGCCTGGGAAGTTGTTGGCTCGATGCTTAAGGGGACGGAGGGGCTCCACGCTGGTGGCGGGGCTGCGTGATGCTAAGGGAACCGTGCATAAGGAGAGTGGGGATATTGCCCAGGTGTTTCGGGGCTTTTTCCAGACACTGTATGCGGCCGAGCCTAGTTCTACTGTCACCCTGTCTGCATACCTCCGGGACTTGAATTTGCCACGGCTCTCTGAGACGCAGAGGGAGGCGCTGGATCAGCCCCTCACTGTCCAGGAGATACAATCGGTTATTGCTGCTGCCGCTTGCTGTAAGGCCCCGGGTCTGGATGGGTTGGGTGCGGAATTCTATAAAATACTGGGTGATCGTATTAGTCCAGTGCTGAGGGAGGTGTTTGATGCGCGGAGGGACCAGGGGGCTTTTCGCTGGGGGCAAAATCACGCCCATATTACTCTGATCCCCAAACCAGGTAAAGACCCGATGCTAGCCGCCTCCTACCGACCTATTTCCCTCCTCAATTTCGATCTGAAGGTTCTTGCGAAAGTTCTGGCCCTCCGACTGGCTGATGTCTTGGGGACCCTCATCCATGGAGCACAGGTGGGCTTTGTCAAGGGACGATACGCCGTTCGCAATCTCCGCAAAATCTTGGCCTCCTTAGAGTGGGTGCATGCTCGACAGATACCCTCGCTGCTTGTAAGCTTTGACGCCGAGAAAGCCTTTGATAGGGTGAATTGGCAATACCTATGGGACCTGTTGCCCTGCTATGGGCTCGGGGACACATTCTGCAGAATGGTGCGGAGTTTATATGCAGCGCCGACGGCGGGAATATTATGTAACGGCGTGCTCTCGGACAGTTTCCCGCTGGAGAGGGGGACACGCCAATGCTGCCCCCTATCTCCGTTATTATTTGTTCTCTCGTTGGATCCCCTGATCCGCACTGTTGTGAGTTCGGGGGCGATCGCGGGGGTGACAATGGGAGCGCAGGACTTTGTCATTTCGGCGTTTGCAGACGACTTGTTAGTCCATGTGACTTCCCCGGCCGCCTCTCTTCCGAAATTGCTAGAGGAATTTGGGAGATATGGGGCCATGGCAGGCTTCCGCATTAATTATGAGAAATCTGAGGCACTGGATACCTTGGGGCTCCTTCGTGGAACCTGGAATGGATCTTTCCCCCTTCAGTGGGCGGCTGAGGAGTTTGTCTATCTGGGTATCGTGCTACCCCGCCAACCCCATAGGTTATACAAGTGCAATTTGGATCGTATCTTGCGGTCTCTGACAACCCAGTTGCAGATGTGGGCGTCCCTTCCTTTGTCCCTGTCTGGGAGGATTGCGGCGATACAGATGGTTACCCTACCCCGTATTTTGTACTGGTTACAGACTCTACCCGTCTGGTTCCTCCGTCGGGATTTGTGCCGGATGGAAGCCTTACTCAGGGGGTTTCTATGGGGGGGGGGGAAGAGAGCTCGGATTCCGTGGGGTCGGCTTCTGGGGAAATGGAAGGATGGGGGTATGGGCTTGTCCGACCTGAAGTTATATGCTTTGGCATGCCAAGCGCGACATGTGGGTGACTGGTTGGGGGAGAGGGATGATTACACGGCTCGGGATGTGAAGGAGTGTTTAGTAGCTCCGTGGACTTTGCTGGGGGTCCTTCATGGGAGATAGGTTGACTTTCCCGAGATGATTCGGAGGAGCGCCTTGGTGGACTCGGTACGACGGACCTGGCAGCAGCTTAACAAATATTGGATGACACCTTGGGCTGTGTCAAGTTGGTTGCCCTTGCGAGGGAACGCCCAATTCCTTCCGGGGTCTGACTCGGCGGTGTTTCAAGACTGGTGGGCATGTGGGCTACGACTGGTGGGACATTTGGTAGACCCCTCGGGTCGTTGTAAGTCTTTTTCGGCCCTAAGCCGGGAATATGATTTGCCGCCCCGGCATTGCTTTGCTTACATGCAAGCTTCTCATTATGTGGCCTCACTACAGGGGGAGGCGTTGCATGCTGATTGCTCGGCCAAGATTTTGGAATTTTTTGGGTTGGGGGAGGATGGTCCTCCGTCCATCTCCCAGTTAAAAAGCCGGTTGGAGTGCTACCGGATGCGTCCGGACTACCGCCGTGTGGAATTGGCTTGGGCTGCTGAGCTGGGTGAGGAGGTGGCTCCGGGGTTGGTCGGTCGGGCCTTGAAGCGAATTGTCCGTTTGGCACAGGGGGCTCGTTGGAGGGAGATTCAATTTAAGTCCGTGACCAGAGCTCACTTCTCCCCGCGGCGGGCTTATTTTAGCCGGCTGGAGACGGATGGTAGCTGTCCTCGCTGTTCTGCACCCTTGGCGACTTTGCTGCACATGTGGTGGGGTTGTCGTAGGGTGCGACCTTATTGGGCCAGGATTCGGGACTTTCTTAGTCGGTTGCTGCAACAGCGAGTTCGCTGGAATGGCCTCTTTGTGGTTCTGGACCAGATGGCACCTCCATGGCCTACTAAGGCAGGGGAACGTATGCTCTTGCGTAAGGCCTGTCTGGTGGGTAAAGGGCCGATTCTTCGGTTGTGGAGGGAGCACCAACCGCCTACTTTTAGTGAGTGGCGGAATCGTTTTCACCACCTCATGCTGATGGAGCGTTGGCTCGCAGGGGGCAGTGTCAAGCGCTGGACAGTGTTCATGTCAATATGGGAGCCCTATATTCAGCAACTAGGGCCTCGCTGCCGTAATGAACTCCTCCAGATGGGCTGCTGACTTTCGCCTTCCTTGATCTGGCTGTTGTTGGAGTGCGGGGGGGGGGGGGGATGGATGGGGGGAGGGGTGGGGGGGAGGGGTTTATCTGTAAAAATGCCACTTGTTGCTTCTTTTTGCTGTTGCCTCCCGGAGGGGATAAGAGTACACCCCTGGTGGAGGGTTTGTTTATTGTACCGTATGGTTGATATTTCTTGGTGGCTAAAATAAAGTATTATAAAAAAAAAAAATCAAAGGCTTCCATATTTGAGACTGCAGAAAGACTGTAGTTGGTACAGGGGCCTAGCTTATTATGTTTTTATTTGGTTTTATGCGACTATCTCAAATGTGCAACCTTGGAAAGAGGAATGTTCACTTTTATGAAGAAGTGAGACTTAGAATTATAGTTGGAATGGCATAAATTTTATGGGTGTTCAGTAGAGAGTACTGGCATAAAGACCACGCCTTAAAATTATACCTGAATAAAAAGTGCTTACCACCTTTTAACAGGATGGAAGTTTTGGGTGAAATTACAGTAAGAAGGGTGTTAGGAGATTAACAGAATTGTCAGTTACTGTATCAGTTGCAACAAACCTTAAGCCTGCCCTCACCAAGATACATACTGGCAGGAGACTGAGAAATAAAAGGCAGAGGGACAGGAGGTAAAGTAAAGTAGTGTTACCAGGAAAGATGTATATTGTATTCAATGAGGACTGTTTACCTGTGTACCACTTCCAAACTAAAGCTGGACTATCTCTCTGTCTTTTCTTAGCAGCTCAAATACTAGAGAAAAATCTGTGCCTTGTAACAAATCGTAAGAAGCCTCTACATACAAATAAGAAAATTGCAAGCCACTCTATGTAATGTCCCTAGGTGTAGGTAATATTAAAATTCAGGATTATTACAGAGCCTTTTGACAATAAAAATCTCACCTTGTCTAACCCACAAAACAAAGTTATCACTAGAACTTTTCACTAAATAGTGTGTCATCCAGCCTGTAACCAAAATTGTCAATTGTAAATGTCACAACAAGGGCTTTTGATTTTCCTGTCGCACCCTGTCTGAAATCTACTTTAATGTATTAGACAAAATTATTACTTACCCAACTGGAGATCTGCTGCGAAATCCAAGACAGGCCCCCATAAAATGTAACCTTTCGCCGCTCTCTACTTTTGGTTACGCTCCATTTGGTCCTGGGTTCATTTCACAGAGACAGTAGGGTTAGTAGCACAATAAGACAACCAAAACTGGTGTGGCTTGGAAAAAGGGTTTTATATAGAAATAGGCTTATTGCAAAGGTACAGAACAGATGTAAGAAGCTGTTACAAAGCTGCTTCGGTCAGAAGTGGGTGTTCAAAGAATAGGAAGAGAAGAGAAAGAAGGGTGGGGGGGGGGGGGTAAGAAGTGGGTGTAAGGAGTGTCCGATGAAATAAGAAGAGCGAGAAAGAAGGGTGGGGGAGGGGGTAAGGAGTGTCCGATGAAAATAGGAAGAGAGGGAGATATTTTTGTGTTTCTCTGTATTTATAGTGAAATTCTTCAGCACCTCCCTTTGTCATAATTTGGTTTGTTTGTGGTCTGATCTCTCCTGAATAGCAAGGAGGGGCTGTTGTCTTACAGACTAATCAGGCAAACTAGGCCCATTAAATCTGGAGACTGACATCACCAGGGGGTCAGAGCTAATCTCATCAGGTAAACTATGCTCATTAAGTCTGGAGACTGACATCACCAGAGTGTCAAAGCTGCTTGCAATCCAAGGTCTGGGAAAAGCCATGACACCTATGCTAGGCATAATGTCATGCTGATGTATGCTGACACCGGCCAGAGGACTTTGTGGCGTGTGGCTTTACTACGGCGACAGTTGGAGCGGCGTCTACGGCAGAGCCGACGGTATTGGAGTCGTTGGCTCTGGTTGCATCTGGGGTGTGGCTGTCTCCAGAGCAGTGCGCCCCCCCGCCTTGACCTGGAAACCATGAGCCGGGAATCAGAGTGCTTCCTGCCGGGGCTCCGAAATGCTCGTCGGTGATTGGAAGTGGAGAGGGCTCTGACCTCGTTGCAGATCTGACAATTTCCTTGCCCTTTTTGGCTGCTGCGGTGGATGTAGAAGGAGTGATGGAGACCATCCCCCCTTGTGGGGTTCCTACAGCACCATTTGGGGGTTTGGACACGATTCCAGGTTTGAGAGGCTTGACTAAACCATCTGTTGTAGATTTGGAAGCACTGTGGGATGCAGTTGCTACCATGAATACCTCCCTGTTGACTGTTGTGGAAGTTGTTAAAAGGGATTAGTTATCACTGTGTCCAGGAGGAGCAAGCTCGGTGCCTGGAGGGCGTGAAGAAAGAACTGGAACATCTTCGAGGGCTGTGTGCTGCCCAAGTTAAAGATAAGATCTTACTATCAAAAAAGCTGAACATCTGGAGAATTATACTCGTAGAAATAATTTAAGACTTTTAAATTTTCCTAAATCTCCTGTTATGTCTGCTATTGAGATGGTTCGTAAATATTTCCAGGAGGTGCTTAAACTTCCTGGAGATAATTTACCTCCAATCGTCCGTGCACAATATTTAACTGTAGGCCCTGGTACTGGCGGTCCTACCTCTGGGAACCCGGCCATAGGAATCGGGGATCTTACCGCATTCCTGGAGGATTCTCTAGAGGTGGTAACCGGTTGTACTACCTTGCTTGTGACTCTGGCCTTGGAGCTTGGTAAGTCTATAATTCTTCGAGCTTACTTTAGAAATTTCAATTGTACTTTCTTAGGTAAAGTTTACATGTTTCCTGATCTCTCTTGGTCTACCCAGTTGAGGAGAAAAGAATTCTTAGGCCTTCGCCCTAGAGTCCTATTCCTTGGAGGCAGTTTTCTACTTAGATTCCCCTCTCGTTGTGTAATTTTCTATGATGGTAAGACTTTTCTTTTTTTTGAGCCTAGTCAGTTATTGATGATGATACTACATTACTGGCTGAAAGTGAAGATGATCTGAAACATTTGCTTCTCACAGTCAAAGAACATAGTCTCAAAATGGGCCTGCACCTTAATGTAAAGAAGACAAAGATCATGACAACTGGCATAATCAACAGGTTCATCGTTGAAGGAGAAGAAATTGAAATTGTGAACAACTTTAACCTACTTGGATCAACTATCAATAAAGAAGCAACAAGCAGTCAAGAAATCAAACGACGCATTGCTCTTGGCAGAATGGCTATGAAAGACCTAGATAAGATTCTCAAGAGCAGAGATGTCTCTCTCCATACAAAGATTCGACTTGTTCAAGCCATGGTATTTTCAATAACATCATATGGATGTGAAAGCTGGACAGTGAAAAAGACAGACAGGAAGAAAATTGATGCCTTTGAATTATGGTGCTGGCGACGAATACTCAGTATACCATGGACTGCCCGAAGAACAAACCAGTCGGTACTAGAGGAGATCAAACCTAAGCTTTCTTTAGAAGCTCAGATGACAAGACTTCGACTTTCATACTTTGGACACATCATGCGAAGAGAGAGATCATTAGAGAAAGACATCATGCTTGGCAAACGCAAAAGAGGAAGGCCAGCAATGAGATGGATCGATACAATAACAGCAGCTATGGGTACCAGTCTGTCAACAATGAGCCGCCTGACTGAAGACCAAACACAATTTAGGATAGCTATCCAGAGGGTCGCCATGAGTCGACTCTGACTCGACGGCACTTAACAACAACAATTCAGTTATTGGACTTTCTGATAGCCAGGGAGGGAATTGGGGTGCAAACTGCAACTAACACGGCTGATGCTTAAGTCTCCGCTCTTTTAAATGTTTTTTTTTCTTGTGATTATATGATAATTTCCTGTGGCCTCCCCCTACAAATATTGCCTTAATTTTGTGGACTAAATGCAGATGATGTATATATATATTTTTTTGCTTATTGGGCTTATATTTATTTATTTATTTTATTTAGCTGTATTTATATCCCACTTTTCACCAGGTCAAAGCGGTCAATTGGGGGTACATTTAACACAAGGGGATATGAGACACATATGCTAATACTTACAGGGAACATGGGCAATGGAGGGTTAAGTGGCTTGCCCAAGACCACAAGGAGTGCCTATAGGACTAGAAATCCCAGTCCCTCCGGCCTGAGATTGCTGTCCCCAGGTGGGACTTGAACCCCCGGCCCTCCGGCCTGAAGTACCTTGTCCTAACCACTAGACCACTCCTCCCCTGTATATGCATATCATCCTTTTGCATTCTCATTCTTGTTATTCATGAGTGTGTATAAATAAAAAAAAATTTAAATATAAAAAAAAAGAAGTGCCATATTGGGTTAGACAAAGGGTTCATCGAGCCCAGTACCCTATTTCCAACAGTGGCCAATCTAGGTCACAAGTACCTAGCAGCTTCCCCAAAAGACACAGATTCCACAATGCTTGTATTGGGGCAAGCAGTGGATTTCCTGGGTCCCCTTTAATCATGGTTTATGGCCTTTCCTCCAGGAACTTGTCCAAACCTTTTTTAAACCTGGCTACACTAATAACTTTTACTACATCCTCTGGTAACGAATTCCAGAGTTTGATTACACGTTGAATGAAAAAATATTTTCTCTTATTAGTCCCCTAGTCTTTCTATATTTTGATGGCGTAAAAAAATCGATCTACATTTACCTGTTCCACTCCATATATTGATTTATAGACTTCTATCATATCTCCCCTCAGCCGTCTCTTTTCCAGGTTAAAGAGCCCTAACCTTTTTAGCCTCTCTTCATAGGGTTTCTTTCCATTGCCTTTACCATTTTGGTGGCTCTTTTCTGTACCTTTTCTAATAACGCTATATCCTTTTTAAGATATAGTGACCAGAACTGCACACAATATTCAAGGTGCGGTCGCACCATGGAATGATACAGAGGCATTATAATATTCTTTGTTTTATTCTCCATTCCTTTCCTTACGCTTCGTAGCATTCTATTTGCTTTCTTGGCCGCCGCTGCACACTGGGTGGAGGGACATTTATCCCTGCTATTCATCCCCCTGCTGCCCCCATCAATAGCATCCCCGTATCTATAGTGGGTTTGTACGGGGAGGCCTAGACCAGGGCGGGAGGGGTGTTCTGGAGGTGAGCGAGGGTGGGATATGGGCAGGCCGTGACCCTGGACATACAGGGCTGATTCAGAGGATGACCCTGTATGTCCAGAGCCTCGAATCTAGACAGGGGACTTATTCCATCTTGAAGGTGGAATAAGTCCCCCTGGACGGAGGGGGCTCACAACATGGGACCCGGGGACACAGGTGAGAAGGTGCAGGGGGTTCCCTGCAGCCCGACCCTGGCCTTGGAAGGCTGGATCGGGGGTCAGGCTGCAGGGAATAGGCATCCAGGCTCAGGTGGCCAGGATTGTGGCTCATGAATGGAGCTGCAGTGCCATGGCGATAGGACGCCATGGCACCGCGGCTCCATTCATGGGACCAGCTGAGTTAGCCAGGTAGTCGCTGGGATGTATGGCTAGACAAAATCAGGTCCAGGCCTGCAAGTCCAGGTGCTAGACCCATTTCTGATCCTGTGGCGGCTGCTGGATCAGAATTGGATCTAACTTTGCATGCCCGATTATGCCCAGCCGTACAGGGGGTTGGATGTGCATTAATGGAATTGGCCACTAAGTACATAACTTTGTACTTGTCTACATTAAATTGCATCTTCCATTTGGATGTCCAGTCTTCCAATTTATCAAGGTTGTCCTGAAAATTTTCACAGTCCTCTTGTATTTTAATAACTTTAAATAATTGACAGAGGAAGTGATTTCATGGAGGAAATAGCTACTTGAAGAATTGGCTCCACGGCCGCTATTTGATAATTCCCGAACAAAAGCAGATGACCCCTCTCGCTCCCTAGCAATTTGATAGGAGAAGCATCATGGTATCACCCGGCCGTGATGGTGGCAAAAAAATCTGTGTCAATTTAAATTTTTATGCTTTCAAAACTGTGTTGGGTGTGGGCCCGGGCAAGTTCAAAATAGTGGCGAACACTCTGAGCAGTGCAGGAGCAGGAGAAAAGAGTCAAGGGAGCACTGAGTCTGACCTGGGTGCAAAAACAGACCTGCAACATTTACGAGAGGACATGAATGGTTTGCCACTGTGAGGCAGATATAACCACTTTGAAACAGGAGGTACAAGGCTGGATAATGGACCTCAGAAGTGACTTAGCTGATATGGGGCAATGAGTGGAGGAGGTTGAAGGAGCCATGGACAACCACATCAGCCAGCTCCAGGCCTTGCAACAGGAGATTGTACAACTGCTGGCCATCCAGGAAGAGCTGGGCACCAAGTTGGAGGATCTCAAAAATAGATCTAGAAGGGTCAATCTGAGGATTTGTGAAATACTGGAGACTGAGGACACTGTGGACTATAAGATATTGACTATGCAATTCTGTAAAGCGGTGGCTAAGGCTGTGGCTTAGATGAAAGTCAATTGTGCTTTACATTGGAGTAAGCACATCGGATGTTGGGCTACAGGCTTGAGGGGAAATCCTGGGACATAGTGGCCTGTATGCATGAATATGCCACAAATTAAGTGAGAGAACCAGAAGGTGGAACTGTATGGGAACTTGTCTCTCATCACCATACAGAAGAGGTGAACTTACCAAGCTGTAACAAAGAGATTGCGGAAGAAGCGCATCCGGTATAAGTAGCTGTGCCCAGTGGGACTACGGTTTGCCTATGCTAAGTCTGTGGAGTTTGCTCTGAAGGAAATGCATCAGGCGGGCTGGTCAGTTCTACCTCAGGCAACACTAACAGAGGAGATCTCTTGCCGGAAGAGAGGTGAAAGAGCAGCTGGATAGGCTTGAGTGGTGAGCGGTGATAAATGTCTTCAGCGCCAGGAGAAACCGGCAGGAGGGGAAAATTCCCACTGAAGAAGCTTCATGAGGAGTTTGAGCTCTTTGGAATTATCTTGTTGGACTTGAGGACCTGGAGTTCTTGAAAGGGTGCAAGTGCTGGCTGGGGGGTGGAAAGTATGGTTCGTTGGGGACGTAGGTGTTATTGGGGAGTATGTGGTGTTAAGTGGGTGGGAAAGGGGGGTTAGCAGATATGAGTGGTTGATTGGGAGAGAATTTTTTTCTGATTGTTTGGAGGAACTGGGGGGTGGGCAAGGGTGGCCAGGATGTGATGTCATACCTCTATATTCCCTGAAGTGTGGTAGAGTGGGGCTGTTAGATGGCAAAGTGGGAAGTTGGGAGGGGGGAAGGGAAGGGGTGATGGGTGGGAGTGGGGTTTTTTCTGTACACTCTAAAAGGCATTTTACTGTATGGATGTATACAGTAGATGGGGGAGCTTAGTGTGATAACTTTCAATGTGTGAGGCCTCAACACCCCGGTAAAGTGCAAATACTATATAAGGAACTTATTGTTTATTGTTTACAGCAAGCTTGATATACCGCCCCCCATTACATCGGGGCGGTTTACAATATAAAATAATAAAAGTCCGAAAAAGAAAAAAGAACTACAACAATATAAAGGAAAGAAGGTGAAGAGTAGAATAGCTAAAGCAAAGAAGATGAGAGAAGTCAAGAGGGTTCACAGAGGGGCGTCAAAGGCAGAGGAAAAGAAATGGGTCTTTATGAGGGAGCGAAATTTAGGGTAGGATTCTTCTAGATGAAGGGCGGTGGGGAGGGAATTACAGAGGGAGGGGCCCAAGTAGAAAAATGCTGATTTCCGCGTGGACTGCAAGTGAGCTTGAGAGGGGGCTGGGAGGTGTAGACGGTTTATATGAGCGGACCGGAGGCTGTGCGTGGGGGTGTGGAAAACCAATAGATTGGATAGATACTGCGGCTTGCGAAGATAAAGAGCTCGGTGTACCAATGTGAGAATCTTGAAGGGGATCCGGAACTTGAAGGGCAACCAATGGAGATGTTGTAGTATTGGGGTGATGTGGTCCCGAGGGGAGGCATGCAAAATCATGCGGGCATCTGTATTTTGTATTAACTGTAGCCGTTGCTGTTGATATTGAGGGATACCAGTATAGATGGAATTACAGAAATCCAATCGAGTCATGACCAAGGAGAGGAGGAGGGTAGTGAGAGAGGCTTACAGGTGACATTTGTTTTGTACAGGAGACTAATCTCTGGGCCATGATGAATGGAGGTTATTGAGCTCCAAATACCCGGGTAGATACTTTGCCTCAAACAGGATGGAAAAGAAGAAAGGGGAAGTGGCTATCTTGAAGTCAGCCCGACTGGAAACACAAATTGTGGAGATTAAAAGTGATACCGTGGGTCGTTATCTGATGATAAAAGCTTCCTGGGGAGGGAAGCTGCATACGCTGATCAGTGTATATGCACCCAACACAAACCAGGCGGGGTTTTTCAGGGAACTCTTGAGGGAGGCCATGGGGCTTTCAGAAGGACTGAATATTATGGGGCAAGATTTTAACTTAGATTTGGACTCACATCTAGAGAAGTCACAGAGGGAAGGGGCAGTAACCAGTAAGCCAGGCGCCAACTAAAGGGCTTTATGGGGGAACTGGGTGGGTGATCTCTGGTGTAGGCTGTATGGCCATGCATACGTTTTTTTCATGCATTGACATACTCTGGATGGATAAAGCTTTAGTAGTGGAAGCATAGGACAGTGGGATGGGTGAGTGAATGTGGTCGGACCATGCTCCGAGGAGTGCTCTGGGAGGCAGGGATGGGGAGAAAGGGTCAGTTGTGGCCAGGGCCGGCCCGTCCATTGAACAAGAATGTTTTTTGCACAGGGCCCTGCGTTTCAGGGGGCCCTGCGCAAAGAACATTCTGCTTTTTTAAAAATTAAATTAAAAAAAAAAAAGCTGGCTGCTGCCGCTGCCGCTGCCGCCTTGGCAGTGGCAGCAGCAGAATGGAGTGCCCTGCGGGGGCCCCCTCTGCCCGGCTGAGCTCTCCCGGCCCGGCTGAGCCCCTCTGCGCTGGCTTTCAGATACGCGAAGGGAGAATGTCTCCCTCGCGTCTCTGTTAAGCCCGCAGGGGCTGATGAGAAGCAGGGGCTGATGGGAAATTTCCCATCTGCCCCTGCGGGCTTAACAGAGACGCGAGGGAGACACTCTCCCTTCGCGTATCTGAAAGCCGGCGCAGAGGGGCTCAGCCGAGCCGGGAGAGCTCAGCCGGGCAGAGGGGGCCCCGCGGGACACTCCATTCTGTTGCTGCCGCGGCGGCAGCCAGCTTTTTTTTTTTTTTTTAATTTTCCATGAGCCTATGGGGGGGGGGGGGGTTAGGTCTTGCCTTGCGGTGGGCTGTGGGCCGTTGGGGGGGGGTTAGGACTGGTAATGGGCTATGGGGGGGTTAAGACGTAATGTGCTGTTTGCTGATGGGGGCTGTCTGGAAATGGGGTGATGGGGGGTTAGTACTGGTAATGGGCTATGGTGGGGTTAGGACTGATAATGGGCTATGGGGGGGCTAGGACAGGAAATGGGCTGATGGGGAGGGGTTAGGACTTGAGGTGGGCTGATGGGGTTAGGACTGGTAATGGGCTGTGGGCTGATGGGGGGCGTTAGGACTGATAATGGGCTATGGGGGGGCTTGGACAGGAAATGGGCTGATGGGAGGGGTTAGGACTTGAGGTGGGCTGATGTGGTTAGGACTGGTAATGGGCTGTGGGCTGATGGGGGGGTTAGGACTGGCAATGGGCTATGGGGGGCTGACTGGAAATGGGCTGATGGGGGGTTAGGACTGGAAGTGGGCTGATGGGGGGTTAGGACTGGTAATGGGTTGTAGGGGGGACTTAAACTGAAAATGGGTTGATGGGGGGTTGGGACTGGAAGTGGGTTGATGGGGGGCTAGGACTGGTAATGGGTTGGGGGGTTGCTAGGACTGGAAATGGGCTGAGTGGAAGGGGAGGCTTGAACTGCAAATAGCTGATGGGGAGGGGGCTTGGAATGGAAATGGGCTGTGAGGGAAGGGAGCTAGGACTGAAAATGGGCTGATGGAGCAGCTAGGATAGGACTGGAAATGGGCTGTTGGGGGAGCTAAGATTGGAAATGGGCTGTGGTGGGGGCTTGAATTGAAAAGGACTCATGGAGGGGCTAGAACTGGAAGTAGGCTCATGGGGGGGGGCTTGGACTGGAATTGGGCTGAGTGGAGGGGAGCTAGGATTTGACATGGGCTGATGGTGGGGCTAGGAAATGACTAGAAATGGGCTGATGGGGAGCTAGGATTGGAAATGAGCTGATGAAGGGACTCGGACTGGAAATGGATGGGGGAGCTAGGACTGGAAATGGGCTGATGGGGGGCTAGGACTGGAAATGGGCTGATGCAGGGACTAGAAGGGAGCGGATGCTGGGTGAGACTGGAACTAGAAGGGAGCTGATGTTGGGGGAGGATTAGAATGGGATGGGGCTGGGAGAGTAAAATGGAGAGGGGAAAAATATTTTGTGTGGTAGGGATGAAAAATCTACAATTGGCCGGGTATTGGGAGAGTAAGTGGGGATTGAGGATGGAGGGGTAAATTTTGTGAGGATGAAATAGGAATGAGGAAAGAGCAAAAGGAGAAAGATTAGTATGTTAAAGCAGATGTAGAGAGAGAGAATGGAAAAAAAAACTAGAAGAGAGAAGAAAGGACAAATGGACAGCAGACGATGGAGAGTTAGCAGAAAACATGAAGAAACCAGAAGAAAGTGGCTGGAGCAATTGCAACTGAAAAAAAA
Source organism: Ichthyophis bannanicus (assembly GCA_033557465.1). Lineage (NCBI taxonomy): Eukaryota > Metazoa > Chordata > Amphibia > Gymnophiona > Ichthyophiidae > Ichthyophis > Ichthyophis bannanicus. The sequence continues at coordinate 443,546,883 of CM066035.1, read as the reverse complement.
TGCACAAAAGGTAGAAAGATCTCTCTTTATTTTGAATTTATTAACTGGAATATGAAAGCTTTGGGAAATGTGCATCATTAACGTCTGCACTTTGTTTGGTACAAGAGGAAATTAATTTATAGTTTTATTTATACAGTGTTGTTGTACATTCCAAGTTTGGCTTTTGGGGTTCCCAGTTTAATTATTGCCTTCCTGTTTCTAAATTGTGATTCCTTGTTTGGTGATGGTCTATGTTCTGCATGTGTAACTGAGCTGAGGTATTCTGTTTATGTAATTCCTATTTGACATTGCCACTTGTTCTCTTTCCCCAGTATTCTCTGAAATGTATTGGTTTAATATTTGCAGTGTTGCCTTTTGATAGGTAGGGTATGGTGCTTTGTGAGTCCTGGTAATGCTGTTAGGATACGGCAGGTTTGCTATGGGTTCTAAATGGGCAGCGTTTGTAGTAGTTCCTAATGTGCCTGGCAGTTGGCACTGGATTATAGTAATGTAGAAATCTTTTAGTCTTTCTTTATCCATACACTCATTAAGAGACATGTTTACTAAAAGTTAGTGTATGGTAACATTATGCAAATATTTATGCAAATAATGCCACTTATGCAAATGAGGCCCAGCACCGAGTCTCCGCACATGGCCCTGCACCCCCCTTGGGCCGCCCCTGGTTGTGGCAACTAAATGAGTCCTTATTAAATGATCCATGGGTATTAATCTGGTAGACTAATTGCAATTAAATGAAGTTGAAGAGTGTCCTCTGGGTGTGCTGTGGGAGTATCTCGAAGCAGTAATCAGGGGAAAATTTATTGCAATTGGGGCACAAGAAAAAACGGAAAACTCAAAAGGTAGATAAGCTGCATAGGGAAATAGGGGCGCTTGAGAGAAGGCAAACAGGGGGGTGGTTGGATAAGGAGGGGGTTAGAAGGCTAGGGGTGGCTAGGCAGGCTCTACATGAGCTACAGTTGGGGAAATTAAATTCAACCTGGAGCGGCTCCAACAGCAATCTTTTGAATTTGGTAACAAAGCCAGTAAGCTATTAGTCCACAAATTGAGAAAACAGCAAACTAGGAATTATATAATTAAAATTCGGGACAAAATGTGGAGGGAAGTAAGAAGGGAGGTGGGGATTGGGGACTGTTTTTTGTGCAATTTTTTAAGGAGCTGTATAACCCCGAAGTGGAAGCACCACCTGAAAGGATCACCCAGTTCTTGGCTGGAGTGAGGCTCCCATCGTTATCAGAGGCTGAGAGGCAGCAGTTGTCCCAACCTATCAACTCCCATGTAGTTCTGAGTGTCATTAAGGGGTTTCCTGCCCATAAGGCTCCAGGGCTGGATGGGTTCTCAAATAAAGTTTATAAGATCTTGGGAAAATCTATTGTGGAATCCCTAACCCACATGTATAATTTCTTTGTGGAGGCTGAAAAAAATTCCAGAGTAATTGAGGGTTGCGGGGGCCACCATTCTGCCCAAGGAGGGGAAAGACCCAAGTATCTGTGGGTCTAATTGCCCCATTTTCCTATTGGAGATGGATTTAAAGATATTTACAAGGGTTTTGGCCAATAGGCTTATGGGGATTATGTCCAAGCTAGTACATGTCAACCAGTCTGGTTTCATTCCAGGTAGGCAAGCATCAGACAATATTAAAAGGTGCTGTATCTCATTTGGCAGGAGAGGAGGAGTTCAAAGGGAATGGTCTTTCTTGTAGTAGATGCAGAGAAGGCATTTGACCGCGTATACTGGCCCTTTTTGCTTCAGATTTTGCATAAAATGGGGTTTGGGAGTCTATTTCTAAGATAGGTGGAGATCTTACTGTAAATAAAGAACCTCAGGCACAAAGTAAAGTGAATGGTTGATACTCCAAGGTGTTTGAATTGTGTAGGGGTATGCGTCGGGGGTGCCCCATATCCCCATTATTTGTTGTTTTGACCATGGAGCCGCTGGCTCAGAGGGTCCAAGAAGATACTTTCATTCAGGGTTTGTGGGAAGGGGGAAGGGATTATAAGATATCGTTATTTGCTAATGACTTGCTTTTCACCCTGATCGAACTTGAAGAGTCCCTACTGGAACTCATTCATGGAGGAGTATGGGCAAGTGGCGGGGTGTAAAATGAATTCTATTAAATATTTCCCTACCCGTGGAGAGGAAGGATGCTTTTCGAAGGCAGCTGCCATTTAAATGGGCCGGGAACAGTATTAGGTACCTGGGGGTTAACCTCATACCCAAGATGGAGGATGTGTTCAGGGCCAATTATCCGGCCCCTCTGGAAGCAGATAAATGGGAGTCTGGATTCATGAAGGGGAGGAGCATGAGTTAGCTGGGCCGCATGTTGGCTGTTAAGATGATGGTGCTGCCTTGGTTACCCTATCTATTCACAACACTGCCCATTATGGTGCTGGGAAGATTTTTGGACATGGTTCAAAAATGGGTAATGCAATTTATTTGGGTTAATTGGCACCCTCGGGTAGCATGTCAACTATTGTGGTGGAGGAAGGAACGGGAAGGGCCTGCAGTCCCATAGTTTGTTCACTACTTCGAGGCCACCAGGCTGAGAGCTGCCCTGGAGCGGTGGATACAGGGAGAGAGAGGGTGGGTAGGGCTAGAGGAGATGAAATGTTTGGAAGTGCAGATGGTGCCAGGAACAGGAAGAGGGGAAAGAGGGAGGGATCAGAACCTATTTGTGGCCTTGACCTTCAAGCTTTGGTGGAAATGGAGGAAGGTTTGGCTGGGCCCCCAAGGATACTCAAAATTTACCCCCTAGTGGGGAATTGGAACTTTAAACTGGAGGTGAGGGAGGGTATTTCAGAAGTGGGGAGCAAAGGGGCTTCGATGGGTGGGACAATGTTTGGTGGAGAGCCAGGTATTAAGCTTTTCAGATGTGCAGGAGGATTTTGGGCTCTTAGAGTCTAACTGCTTTCCTTATTTACAAGTGGCACATTATATCTATACATGGGTTTTGAAAGGGGGCAGACCACTGTTATGCCGGTGGAAGAGATGTTTTCCAAGGGTCAGATAAAAGGGGCCATCTTGGCACTTTACCGGATGATGGCGGGGGGGGGGGGGGGGGAGGTACAACCAAAGTGCGCTTTCAACTTCTCTGGGAAGGTGATATAGGTAAAGACTGGAGTGGAGAATGAGAGGCTGGTTGTGGAGAAGTTGCCTGTGCTGCGTGTTGCTTGCAAACTACCCGGTGTGTGATTCCCCTCTATTACATCATCACGTGGGGACCCAGCAATGCTACTTAAATCATCGCAGCTGTTCCATGGCTGTGGATGCGGCCCACGGGTTTGTGACCAAGCTGCGCATGACCAAAGGGATACGCCCCTTTGGGGCCATCTCGGGGCTTATCCCAAGGTTTTAGCTGCAAGAGATGCTGAAGGGACGTGGCAAGAAAAAAGTTAAGCTGGTGGAGCAGAAAGTGGCTATAGCAGTATCAACATCTAAGCCGATTATTGGCTCTTTGAACCATCACATGCGGTCAGCAATGGAACAGAAGGTAGGACAGGATTCCCTTCCTTCTGACTTTCTCATGCTTGATTCTTCCGGCGCCTCACTTAGTCCCATCATCAGAACTCCCCCACCGAATTCTTGTTTATCACCGGCAAAGGGGTGAGACTAGCCCCTTCAGTGGATCTGGGTGAAGCAAAGGATTTGGCTTCATCCAGGCTCCAAACTTTACCTTTGGAGCAAAAGATTTCTTTGGTACCTCTTCAGGCTGATGGAGTTTCAATTAATCAAAATCTGCTTAAGACTCAGCCATCGGAGGTGACTTTGATATTTGGAAGGTGGTTTCTGATACAAATGTTTTGTTACATGGTTTTATTAATCAGACTGTGCAATTCTCTGAGCAAGTGGTTAAAAAAAATTTTCAGAGATAGATTTGTTTGTAAGTACTGTTACGCAATAAGAGAGCCAGGCTTTCTGAAGTAGAAGTAATCTGGGCGTGAGTTCCAAAGTGTGGGGGCTACTCCTGAGAAGGCTTGCTGGTGGATGTCACGCTGTGTAATTTCTTTTGACAGGGATCTATTTAGGGATGCTCATTGGAAGGACCTTAGATGCCTCAAAAGCATGTAGAGCAGGGTTCTCAACCAAGTCTTTGGGACACACCTAGCCAGTCAGGTTTTCCAGATAACCACAATGAATATGCATGAGAAAGATTTGCATACAATGGTGGCAGTGCATGCAGATCTGTCTCATGCTTATTTATTGTGGTTATCCTGAAACCCTACATAAGAACATAAGATATGCCATACTGGGTCAGACCAAGGTCCATCAAGCCCAGTATCCTGTTTCCAGCAGTGGCCAATCTAGGTCATACGTACCTAGCAGTTTCCCCAAAAGACACAGGTTCCACAATGCTTGTACTGGGTCAAGCATTGATATCCTGGGTCTCTTCTTAATAATGGTTTATGGACCTTTCCTCCAGGAACTTGTCCAAACCTTTTTCAAACCCAGCTACAATAACAGCCTTTACTACATCCTCTGGTAACAAATTCCAGAGTTTGATTACACTTTGAGTGAAAAAATATTTTATTTTATTAGTCTTAAATAGTTTACCCTGTAGCTTCATTGCATGTCCCCTAGTCTTTCTATATTCTGATAATGTAAACAATCAATCTACATTTACCCATTCCACTCCGTTCATTAATTTATAGACTTCTATCATATCTCCCCTCAGCCGTCTCTTTTCCAGGTTAAAGAGCCCTAACCTTTTTAGCCTTTCTTCATAGGAGTATCCTTCCATCCCCTTTACCATTTTGGTGGCTCTTCTCTGAACCTTTTCTAATAACGCTATATCCTTTTTAAGATACGGCAACCAGAATTGCACACAATATTCAAGGTGCGGTCTCACCATGGAACGATATAGAGGTATTATAATAACTTTTGTTTTATTTTCCATTCCTTTCCTTATGATACCTAGCATTCTATTTGCTCTCTTGGCCGCCGGTGCACACTGGGCGGAGGGTTTCAACATGTTATCCACAATGACGCCTAAATCTTTTTCCTGGGTGGTGGTTCCTAATGTGGAACCTTGCATCTTGTAACCATAGTTTGGGTTGTTCTTCCCTAGGTGCATAACTTTGCACTTGTCCACATTAAATTTCATCTGCCATTTTGATGCCCAGTCTTCCAATTTCTCAAGATCCTCTTGCAATTTTCCACAATCCTCTTGAGTTTTAACAACTTTAAATAGTTTTGTGTCATCTGAAAATTTGATAACCTCACTCGTTATTCCCTTTTCCAGGTCATTTATGAATATTTCAAAAAGCAGCGGACCCAGCAAAGATCCCTGGGGTACACCACTATTCGCCTTTCTCCATTGGGAAAATTGGCCATTTAGTCCTACCGTCTGCTGTCTATCTTTTAACCAGTTCCTGACCCACAACAGTACACTGCCTCCTATCCCATGACTCTTTAGTTTTGCCAAAAGTCTCTGATGAGGGACCTTGTCAAAGGCTTTCTGAAAGTCCAGATACACTATATCAACCGACTCACCTTTGTCCACCTGTTTATTCACACCTTCAAAAAAACATAACAGATTAGTAAAACAAGATCTTCCTTGTCTAAAGCCATGTTGGCTGTCTCCCATTAGGCCATGACTATCTACATGCTGAGTAATTTTCTTCTTTATGATGGTTTCTACCATTTTTCCCGGTACTGACGTCAGGCTCACCGGTCTGTAGTTTCCCGGATCACCCCTGGAACCCTTTTTAAAAATTGGCGTTACATTGGCGATCCTCCAATCTTCAGGTATTACAGATGATTTTAATGAAAATTCACAGATTACTAGTAGCAGGTCTGCAATCTCATATTTCAGTTCTTTCAACACCCTTGGATGTATACCATCTGGTCCAGGTGATTTGCTACTCTTCAGTTTATCTAATAGTTGTTCTACATCTTCCTGATGTATCAATATTTCCTTCAAACCTTACGCACCTTTAAATACCACTTCAGTCATGGGTAACATCCCTACATCTTCCTCAGTAAAGACTGAAGCAAAGAATTCATTCAGTCTCTCCGCTATTGCCTTGTCGCCTCTTAGTGCCCCTTTAACCCCTCTATCATCTAATGGACCAACTGACTCTCTCACAGGTTTTATGCTATGAATGTACTTGAAAAAGTCTTTATTTCGCGTTTTTGCTTCCGCAGCAAGATTCTTCTCAAATTCTCCCTTTGCCTGCCTTATCAATGCCTTGCATTTGACTTGCCAGTGCCTGTGCGGTTTCCAGGTTTCGCCGTTTGGCTCTTTTTTCCATTTCCTGAAAGATGCTTTTTTGGCAACAACAGCCTCTCTGACCTCGCCTTTAAACCATGCTGGCAGTTTTTTGGACTTCCTTCCACTTTTCTTAAAGCGTGGAATACAGCTGGTCTGGGCTTCCAAGATAGTAGTTTTCAACAACACCCAAGCTTGATGTAAGTCTTTAACCTTTGCAACTGCTCCTTTTAGTTTTTTCTTAACTATTTTCCTCATTTTATCATAGTCTCCCTTTCAAAAGTTAAAAGGTAGTACAGTGGATTTCCTTACTATCCCTCCTCCACTAATTAAATCAAACGTGATCATGCTATGATCACTATTGCCAAGTGGCCTCAACACCCTTATCTCTTTCACAAGATCTGGTGTTCCACTAAGGACTAGGTCTAATATGGCTTCTCCTCTGGTCGGTTCATGAACCAGCTGCTCCAAGAAGCAGTCATTTATTTCATCTAGGAACTTTATCTCCCTAGCATATCCTGCCGTGACACTGACCCAGTCGATACCGGGGTAATTGAAATCACCCATTATTATTACTGTGCTGTAACGTTTGTTAGCTTCCTTGATTTCTTTGAGCATTTCATCATCCATTTGTTCATTCTGGCCAGGCGGTCGATAATACACCCCCACTGCCATCGTCTTCCCCTTTTTACATGGAATTTCAATCCATAGAGATTCTACAGCAAATTTTGTTTCCTGCAAAACTTTAATCCTTTCTGACTCAATGCCCTCTCTAACATAGAGTGCAACCCCTCCACCAATTTGATCAGCTCTATCATTACGATATAGTTTGTACCCAGGTATCACAGTGTCCCACTGGTTGTCTTCCTTCCACCACGTCTCTGAGATTGCAATCATATCTAACCTCTCATTTAGTGCTATATATTATAACTCTCCCATCTTATTTTTTAGACTTCTAGCATTTGCATACAAGCATTTTAGAGACTGTATTTTATTCATATTAATCTGGCTATTGGTATACATGGGTAATTTGGGATCTTTAAGCTCTGTCTGCTCCATACTCGAGGGCATCTGGGCTACTTTACTCTTTTTTGGAACCTGACTGGCTAGGTGTTCTGAGGACTGGGTTGAGAACCCCTGGTGTATAGGGTTAACTTATTCTTTAAGTACTCTGGGCCATTTCCTCTGAGGGCTTGGAAGACCAGAAACAGGGTTTTAAATTTTACTCTGGCCTCAATGCAGGAACCACCGCATGAGTCTGAGGCACTAAAGCTTCAGCACACAGCATTCCAAAACAGGCACTAAAAAACCGTTTCACTCCTGATGCAGTAAACTAATAACACGCAAATTACTGCTGAGTTAAAAGTATGCACTGATTGAAAAAACAACACTGCCAAGATAATATGCAGTCATTTGCAAAATGATGAATAAAATGTCTTCCTTCCCCCAATGCTTTAGCAGGGACTGCTCCAACAGGAAGAGAGACATAAAAAGAAAACAGGTTGGACTCCCTGACTCCTATCCCCTCCCTGCAAAAATGCACTGGCCTCAGATCCTCCCTCCCTCAATGCTCTCGATTGCATCCTCGACTTTTCGATCCCCCTCACCAACATCCTCAATCACACCTTTCCCCGACTCCCTGATAACCCCACTGATGCTCCAATTGCACACCCCAAATCTCCATACCTCTTTCCCTCTGATGCTCCCGATGCCTACCAAGATCAGAACCAGCTCAAGGGTATTCAGCAACCCAGGCGAACCTTCAGCCATGCGCTCCCTCCAATAGTCCAGCATTTCCTCTTCCCTACCCCTGCGGTGCAACATCTCCCCTTACCAGTACTGCAGTATTCCTTTCTCCTTATATCTCCCGTTGTGTCCGGGATTGCTGCCCTCTCCCTTTCCTTTTCTTCCCCTGCTGTTGTCCTACCTCTGTCCTCCTTCAGAACCGCAACTGCGTCTTAACTAAGTGCATCACCATGGTGAGCCTTAGAAACCTCACGTATGCTCAAGGCCTACTGCACTTGTCCCCTTGTAACAAGCTGTGCGAGCAGTGTGGCCGCAGAGAGCACAAGCACAGAAGGGGCGCCGATATCATCAATGGGCTTCCAGGAAGCTCAAAAAGAGTGAGTTACTGCACGTGGCTGGGTGGAGGAGGGGCACCAGATTTGTTAGCCACACAGGGTGCATTTCAAGCTTGCTACGGTCATGTCCTCCAATGCAAATTTCCTGTCAGAGGAAGTGGGGCAGGACAGGCCTGCAGTGCATGCGAGTGCTCCAAGACCTGACACTGCACTTATTGCACTTATTGCTGTAGTTCCCAAGGAGAATGAAAGGAGGGTAATGATCCTATATAGAACAGGGAAAATGGGTAGGGAAGGAGACATGCAGAACTGCTGGAAACAGGGTCAGGGAAGTGTTCCAAGTGCTGACCCTCACCCTCTGCCATTCTGGATGAACACCTAGTCTGACATCCCTGCCCCTGACTCTCTGGACTCCCCTAATGCTCCTGACACCTCTCACCAACTCTCTTGACCCCCTGACAGTCACGACCTCCCTGACTCGCCAGACATCCCGATGCTCTAAACCCTCCCTGGAGCTATCTGTTCCAGGGTACCCCTGGCACAGGCACCCTGAGTCAGGGCACGCTTAGCCTGAGCTCACTGGGTCAAGGCACCCCTGGCAGGCTCCTCAGTCAGGGAGGCTCTTGACCAGAGAGCCTGCACTTGTCCAGAGCCCACAACCCCACCACTGCATACCTCTAGAAGTTGGGAGGCAAGAGCAATGCCCAATTGCTCCTTCCTCTGGCACTGCCATCTTGCAAGCAAGTTGATTAATGAAATTCAGCCCAGGGCCGTACAGACCCTGCAGCATCCCTCCCTCTCCTCTCACAGGGCTTCCTGTTACCATGGAAACCCTGCGGGACACCACAGGGCCTGGGCGGCCTTGGGCTGAATTTAAGTAACGAACTTGCTGCTGCCGCTCAAGGACGTGATCACTGATTAGTGGCAGCATCGGGCACGTCGGTTGAGGCAATACTCTGGCGCCGGAGGCAGTTGCTTCCATCGCCTATGCCTAAATCCAGGCCTGCCTGCCACCGCTCTTACCACTGCCTCTGCTGCCACAACTCTCTGGGACCTGCTGTGGTAGCAACAACGATACAATAGAAAAGAAATGTTTTCCAGCGCCTGGACCGCTGTGTGCTGGTGCATTGCTCTGAAAGGCCAGCTGGTTCTGCTTCCACGCAAACAGACAGTCTCAGAGCGCAATGCCGGTCTGCAGCAGTTCAGGCTCTGGAAAGCATGTCGTTACCGTTTTATCATCATGCCGCTGCTGCAAGTCCCAGAGAGGTGTAGCAGTGACAGTAATGACCACCCTCCAAAATCTGACGTTCTAGGCAACCGGCTAGTTCCCTTAAAAGTAGTGCCAGCCCTGATTGTTCTACTGTGTAGCTGCTAGGAAGTATTTTTTGGCTTTGCTGCAGACGCTTTTTGCCACCTCAGGTGACTACCTGGTCTGCCTAAAGTTAAGCCACTCTTGGTCTACTTTTCACTGTATGGTTTGCATACACAGTGATATTACTCAAACTCCTTGCTAAGGAAGTAGAATCACACCTACCCACCCCACCAGCTTTTTTGTTTTTCATATATTAACTCTTAAAAAGCCTCAGTCCTTGTGGCTCAATTACACAGGTACACTACCAAAAACCTGCCTCCAGTTTTGCAACTGATTCCTATAGATTTTGGGGTGCTGAAACCAGGAAAAATAGCCAAAATGTTCCATCACGTCACGTTTTCTTGCAAAATTAGATTTCTTACCCATATAAGGAATGTTCACATAATTTCTTTTTAGCCGACTGCAGTTTATTTTCTTGGCCCAAAATAGAGGTTGTAATGGTTAACTAACTAGAAACACTCCCTCATGATATTTTAGAGTGTTTTGTATTCATTTTATACATTAACAGGACAATTGGGAGGCGGGGGGCTAAATCCAGTACTCGCGCTGGCGCATGTTCTTTCCTGTTCGCCTCGCCTCGTTCGCTCGCTCAAACACAGTGGTTGCGACATGAACGTTCCTGTCAAATTTCAGTTTCTTGCAAGTTCATTATTACCTTTTGTTTGCTCAGTCGTAATCCAGCTTTATTCCGAAGTGGTTCACTACAGTTGTAGTTTGCAGTGCTGTGTATTTGTGATGGCTCACAGAGCCAGAGGTTGTGTCAACTCTCCGGACAGTTTTTGTTTTATTTGTGGGGAATATACCGTGAAAAAGCGGCAGAGGAACATTTCTGCATTTATTAAAAAAGTATATTTCGCCTATTTCGGTTTGAAGTTAGGCGATCAAGACAAACCGTGGGCTCCTCACAAAGTGTGCAAGACATGTGAGGAAAACCTACGCTTATGGATGAAAGGTAAAAAACAAGCATTTCGTTTCAGAATACCTATGATGTGGCGTGAACAAAGAGACCACAGCAGTGACTGCTATTTTTGCTCTTGCATTGTGAAGGGATACAACTTAAAAAATAAGAACGTAATAAGTTACCCCAACCTTCCCTCAGCAATTAGGCCTATGCCTCATAGCAACGAAGTACCTGTGCCTGAACCACCAAAATCTTTGGATCATATTTGTGTGGACGGTTCTGATCATGATGAGACTCATCAGATGGCTTTTCCCGATGAGTCCAGTACTTCCGAGTTTGAAACTGAACCAGATCCGAAACCTGAACTTTTCTCTCAAGCTGAATTGAATGATTTAGTCCGGGATTTAGGACTCCCAAAAGATGCTGCCCAACTGCTAGGTTCTCGGCTTAAACAGAAAAATCTATTGTCACCAGGAACAACTTTTTATTGGTACCGCAACCGCGAGACACAATTTTTGAAGTATTTCAGCAAAGAGGAAGATTTGGTATTTTGCAACGATATATACGGAGTGATGGAAAAGTTTAAACTCAAGTATGATCCTGCTGAATGGCGGCTGTTCATTGATTCATCAAAAGACAGCATAAAAGGTGTTCTTCTTCATAATGGCAACACATTCGCTTCAGTTCCTATTGCTCACTCTGTTATTCTCCAAGAAAAATACGAGAATTTGGCCCTGATTCTTCAGAAGATTCGTTATGATGAGCATAAGTGGATGATTTGTGGAGACTTTAAAATTCTATCCATGCTATTAGGGCAGCAATCCGGTTTCACCAAATATCCCTGCTTCCTTTGCTTGTGGGATAGCCGGGCCCGCGACCTACACTGGAGGAAAAAAGACTGGCCAATTCGGGAGTATTTGAGACCCGGTGAGAAAAATGTTCTTCATGAGAGCTTGGTACCTCGTGATAAAATTCTATTACCACCTCTCCACATTAAGTTGGGTCTCATTAAGCAATTCATCAAGTCCCTTCCAAAAGATGGTGAGTGCTTTCGGTACCTTTGCTCAAAGTTCCCCCGACTTTCTGAAGCAAAGCTAAAGGAAGGAGTGTTTGTTGGCCCTGATATAAGGAAACTCATTTCAGATGGAGCATTCGCTGAAACGATGTCTGAGAAGGAAAAAGAAGCCTGGGATTCCTTCAAGGATGTTGTTCTCAAATTCTTGGGGAACAGGTGGGATGAGAACTATAAGGATATTGTTGCCAGGATGCTCAATGCCTTCAAAGAACAAGGCTGTAACATGAGCCTGAAAGTCCATTTCTTGCACTCCCATGTGAACTACTTTCCCGAAAACTTGGGGGCGTACAGTGAAGAACAAGGTGAAAGGTTTCACCAGGACATCAAGGACGCAGAGAGAAGGTACCAAGGAAGATGGAACACCACTATGATGGCTGATTTCTGCTGGTTGCTGCTGCGGGAAACCCCAGATGAAAAATACGCCAAGCAGCGCACCAAGAGAAGCATTCGGGGGAAGAAGAAACGGGCCCACCAGGAGATTGATTGACCCAAGAATGACTTTAAAATCTAAACTGTGTTGATAAATATCGTGTTTTTACTAAACTTTGAAATAAAAATTTGCTAGTTATTACCACAGTGTCGGATCTCATTTATTAGAATTTTATTTTCACACCATCGGGTGTTTGTCTTCATGTATTGCAATGGTGCGGTTTGCGTTTTCTATTCTTACATACATACCTGTACAACATTTTTTGCACATTTCTTTGCTTTGCTTTGTGTCTAACCTCGCTCTTATATGCTCAATGTTTGTGCACATGTATGTGGCTGTTTTAAGTGCAGACTATTTTGCTACCATCACAGTGTGTTTTGTTGACATTACTCTATTCTTATGTGCTGCCTTGTTACAATTTTCTTTATTCTTATTTGAATAACTACTAAACAATTAGTATAAAGAATTCATCCAAGAAACTTTTATCTCGATCGCACTCAATCTGAAACGTTCACCTCAAACTGCTAACCCAATGTAGCAAAAACTCTGTACGTGATGGAGCAAATTGGTTACCAGATTTGGATTCAGCGCACCAAAAAACGTAAAAATCAATCGAAACATTAGAGGCAGTTTAAAAAAAAATTTTTTTAGTGTACCTGTGTTATTCATACCTACAATTGGCCCAGTTTAGGGGGTGTTGCACCAGCCCTCCGACACACCAATGTCATTGGGGGTTTCCCCTGATGCTTGGATCATCTGAGGTGAAGTGTCAAACTTCACCTCAGATGACCCTGTTTCTCTGGGACAGCGTGCCAAACTTGTGCAGACTCCTGTGAGCGTGTGTTTGGCTCGCTTTTCCAGTTTAACTTTTTGTGTACAGGTTAATTGGCATATAGCATCACTGCACAAAACATCAAGTGTTACACTCTTGCTATGAAACTGTGCGCTAGAGTTTTAAGCACAGGTCTCTAGCATGGGGTTTCTGCACTGGACTGTAGGAAAGTAATAACCCTATCTAGGAAAAGGCAACATTATAAATATTGCTACAGGTCTTAAAATACCAATACACCACTTCTGCAAAAAATAGAAGAAGCTAAACTACTTCCTATCTCTACATCAGCTGCACTCTAGTAGAATACTTTACCTTGGTGCACATGTATATATGCAACAAAGACCGATCCTTCCCAAATACATAATACATGACGTGACTATAAGATAGAAATACGAACATGCTGACAAAAACTGAAATGGAAACTGCAAGAAGCCAGACTCTGCATGCAATACAGCAGTGGAAAAGCAATCACCACCATTCAACAGAACGTTTAATACACACAAAATCTGCATGGTTCATTAAACAGGTTATGGTTATATTTTATTTGCTCTACCGCAACATTGCATAGCAGTCTATGCGGTGTACAATAATTAAAAAAGAAAAGAAGTGAAAGGAACTCCATAATGTAGACAGGACAGTATAGGAGAGATAGGCAAACGGAGTAAGACATAAAGATAAATACACACAATTGCCTTTGACTATAGCGCTGTCCTTACCATGCCCAAAGGGTGTCATCGTACCAGAATAAGCTACTCAGGTAAGTTAAGAGCAGTCCTAAAAAGGAAGGTTTGCAGAGATTGTTTGAAGCACTTGAAATTTAATTGTGTGTGGAGGTGGCTTGGCAAATATGAAACATACAAAAAGAAAGGAGCTGATATTTAAAGCCTTTAAGGGTGCTTGCCATGATATTCAGAGGCATTAGCTAGATAGTACCATTGACTAGCTTTATAGACCACCTTGGCACTAATCGGTTAATATAGGGGCGGTCCATGGGGAGGGGGGGGGGGTGAGGGCAGTATTGGTGCCAACTGGGTAAATGGTGACTTTATCTGGTTGGTGGGATTTCCAGTTGCCACCTATGCAGTCGGAAGTTGGATAAGTGATGGCTGAAAATCACCGGGAACTGGATAAGGTTGCCATTTATCTGCTTAGCACCGCTCAGCCCGGATATTCAGCCTGTCTGTGAACTCAGAGTCTCTTGTTTGCTTTGTGTCTGTGGTCTACACTTTAGCTCCAAGGAGCAGGGACTCCATGGGGTCTGTTTACTAAGTGGTGCTAGCGGCTTCCGGTGCAAAATCGGCTCTGATTTCGCACCGGAAGCCGCTAGCGCCACTTAGTAAACAGATGCCTATGTATCTTTGCACAGTGCTGCAAACATCTGATATGATAATGATAATAATAGCTGTGTTTGTTTCCTTAAGAGTCTTTCTGATCTGCTACATATTTAAGGTATGAAAAAGTACATGTTGGGCTATTTCAGAACACCCTTGCTTGAGTGGACAGAGAGTTAATTGAAGACATACGCAGCATTGCTAGGAAAGGGGAAGTGCTACTGATAGGAGATTTCAATATGCCAGATGTTGTTTGGCACATTCCTGCTGCAGTATCATCTAGAAGTAAGGAGATCCTGGATTCTCTACAGGGAGAACTATTCAGGCAATTGGTAACAGACCCCACACGTGAAGGGGCCATACTGGACTTGGTGCTTACCAATGGTGAAAGTGTTTCTGATGTTGTAGTGGGAGATCATTTTGCATCCAGTGATCACCAGATGGTGTGGTTCAGTATTAGGACTAGGGCTGTTAGAATCCATTCCAAGGTGAGGATCTTAGACTTTAGGAAGACTAACTTTGCGAAGATGGGCCAATACCTCAGGGAGTCGTTAGTGGGATGGGAACAGCTGGGGGATGTAGAAAAACAGTGGGCAAAACTGAAAGGGGGTATTTTAAGGGCAACCAACCTTTTTGTTAAAATGATAAATAAAGGCAAAAGGAAAAAGAGACCGCTATGGTTTTCGAAGGAAGTAGCTGAAAAAGTGAAGAAAAAGAGGGAGGCCTTCAGGAAATACAAGAGATCACAGAGAGAGGAAGACAGGCATCTGTATTTGGAAAAACTTAGAGAAGCTAGCAGGGCCGGATTTAGCTAGAGTGAGGCCCTACGCCAAGAAAAATTGTGGGGCCCCCCGTGCAGTCCTGGGCCCCCCCATGCAATCCTGGGCCCCCCCGTGTCCCCCCCCCGTGCCCCCATGCAGTCCTGGGCTCCCCCATGCCCCCGTGCAGTCCTGCCCCCCCCGTGCCCCCGTGCAGTCCTGGCCCCCCCTCCGGACAGCATCGCGGCTGTCTGAGGGGCTTCAGAGGGAGCCAGGGAAGCCCGCGTGAGGCCCCGGTTCCCTCTGTACAGCCGCCAGCGTGAAGAGCCTTTTCCTTCACGCTGGCGGCTGTTTCTGTGAAGCCGCGAATGCTGGGAAAGGTTAAAGCCATAAAATTGTTTTAATAAATCAGAAATGTGATTTGATGTTATTCTTTCACTACAAAAAAGATCTTATCAGTGGGAGGATATGAGATCATTTGAATACACCTTTTTGAATGGAAAAAGACAGAAAAATAATTTATAAAGGGATGGAAAGGGATATAATTCTCCCTTTCCATAGCACTAGTTTGCTGCTTTCCTCTCTTTCCAAGCTTTCTATAGCTAGTGTGTTTCTCCTTTTTGTCTGTTCTGCTGGGAAGCAAAGCAGAGAGGGGGAAAAAGGACAAATTATCTTTTGTGATCATCCAGGCCTCTTCCTCTCCTTGTCTTAGATGTGGGGGAGGGGGAGACATTATTATTATAATTCTGGCCAAGTATTGTTAACATGTTAATACTAATACGTTTTGTTTCATTGTACTACAGCTTGCATCTTCATGCACTAAGTTCCTTGGGTATATATAAACCACTATGAATGGCAGAAAGGCGGTATAAAAATAAGTTTAAATAGATAAAGAAAATTCTTGAACTGACAAAGCTCTACTGGCAAAGGCTACCTGTCTTTAAATCCACATGAAAATATTAAAGTGGCGCGTACTCCCCAGCGAGCATACTGTTGAAATAGCACTGGGCGTGGGCCCGGTAGCAACTGTCCCTGCAGACTTCAAGCATGCTGTGGTCACACCTCTCCTCAAGAAACCCTCACTTGATCCCACCTGTCCCTCTAATTATCGACCCATCTCCCTCCTTCCCTTCATTTCTAAACTACTCGAACATGCGGTTCACCGCCGCTGCCTTAACTTCCTCTCCTTTCACGCCCTCCTGGATCCCTTACAGTCTGGCTTTTGTCCTTTACACTCTACTGAAATGGCTCTTGCCAAAGTCTCCAGTGACTTGTTCCTGGCAAAATCCAAGGGCCTTTACTCTGTCCTCATCCTTCTTGACCTCTCTGCTGCTTTTGACACTGTTGACCACAACCTTCTCCTCGATACCCTGTCCTCGCTTGGTTTTAGGGGTTCTGTACTATCCTGGTTCTCCTCCTACCTCTCCCATCGCTCCTTCAGTGTGTGTTCTGGTGCCTCCTCCTTCTCTGTTATCCTGCTCCCAGTTGGTGTACCCCAAGGATCTGTCTTGGGTCCGCTCCTTTTCTCTCTTTACACCCAGTCCCTTGGTGCGCTTATCTCTTCACATGGTTTTCAGTACCATCTGTATGATGATGACTTTCAGATCTACCTCTCTACGCCTGAAATCTCTCCGGCAATCCAGACCTGGATCTCTGCCTGCCTTTCTGACATTGCTGCCTGGATGTCTCACTGTTGCTTGAAATTGAACATGGCCAAGACTGAACTTCTTATCTTTCCCCCTGGAACCTTCCCTCCTCTTCCTCCTTTCTCAGTCTCTGTGGATGGCTCTGTACTCCTTCCTGTTTCCTCGGCCCGCATTCTGGGGGTTGTCTTTGACTCCTCTCTCTCTTTCTCCACACATATCCATCTTGTAGCTAAGACCTGCCGTTTCTTTCTCTATAACATTAGCAAAATCTGCCCCTTCCTCTCTGAAAACACTACTAAAACGCTAATCCACTCCTTAATCACCTCCCGTCTTGACTACTGTAACCTACTCCTTGCTGGTCTCCCTTTGAATCATCTCTCTCCGCTTCAATCTATTCAGCACTCTGCTGCGCGGCTAATCTTCCACCAGCCTCGTCATGCCCATATTACTCCTCTTCTCAGGTCACTTGACTGGCTCCCTATCTGTTTCCGCATCCAGTTCAAGCTTCTCCTGCTGACCTATAAATGCATTCACTCTGTGGCTCCTCAGTTCCTTTCTTCTCTTATCTCCCCTTCAATGTTCCCTCTAATTTTCTGTAGGCTGTGTGCACATAAAATATCAGCTGTGCAGCTTTTGAAGGAAGGTTAAATTTTTGTGCGCCACATAACGACACTCGGCGTTATATACTTTAAAATTTGACTACACGTCAGAATATAGTATGTACACCACATTGATTGCACTAGAAAATATTGTAGAACTTGTGAAAACCATAAATACACAACAACTTTTAAATTTTAAGATGTCGGGGTTGTTTTCTATTAGAATCAGAACCGTAATTTTTGTGCGCTCTGTTGTAAGGTATGTGCGCTCGCTCGGCGAGGTGTGTGCACGCGCACACGCGCACAGCTTAGAGGGAACAGTGCTCCCCTTACAACCCCACTAGGGAACTCTGCTCTTCTGGTCAACAGCTTCTATCTGTGCCCTTCTCTCCTACTGCTAACTCCAGACTTCGCTCCTTTCACTTTGCTGCACCCTACGCCTGGAACAAACTACCTGTGTCTGTACGCCAGGCACCCTCTCTAACTCTCTTCATATCCAAGCTGAAACTCACCTCTTCGCTGCTGCTTTTGGATCTTCACTCACCTAATCTCCTTTCCTTTCCTTGTTTTACCCCTGCTTACACCTTCTGTATTTTGTTTTGACTAGATTGTTGTGTTTTGACTAATTGTTGTGTTTTGACTAGATTGTAAGCTCTGATGAGCAGGGATTGTCTCTTATATGTCTGTGCAGTGCTGCGTATGACTGGTAGCGCTATATAAATGCTCAGTAGTAGTAGTAGTAGTAGTAGTACAGTAGTAGTAGTAGAGATTGCCATCTAGCATGGGCCCCACCTAGACAGAGCAGAAGCTGGGAGTTAGGGCTGAAAGTTCAGTCATAGGGTGGGTAATGTGTCAGAGGAAACTTTAGGGGATGGATGGAACATAATGCACTGCTCAGGATGTGTGTTTTGTATATATAAGTAACTCCTTCCAATGGCAGCATACTGTTCACTCTTCATAACATTTTTGCAGTGCAAATTAGCTGCAGCCCACAGAACCCCGGGTAGTCGGATACAGAGACCTGTGCTGAGCCAGCTAATGCTGATTTTGACTTAATTAATCCTCGTTTTCCGTTTGTGTGTGTGTGCTGGCAATGGGAAACTCCACATCCTGTGGTTTAACGCCTGAGTCTAACACGATGCATTGTTCCCATCTGTGCTAATTGCCATTGAATAGTACAAGAGACCGTGCTAGCAGCAGCGAAGACTCCAGGAGGGACCCTGTCGCGCCCCTTGCAGGAGATCAAATCCCGCACAGTTTCATGACACTGACATGGGGCTTTTTAAATCCACTGCTGTCAATATCCCGAGCAGTAGAGAATCGGCGTGGGCAGCTGTGCCCCTCTGCCTCGGCCGGCGCAATAAAACTTACGCAAAGGAAAAAGCAAGCATCTCTAGGGCAGGACTGCTTTAAGAAACCTGAAAAGCAATTGATCCGAAGAGAAACCACTCGGATTCCATTCGGAAGCGAGACGAGCAAACAATGACCATAAATTCTCGGCATCGTGGTGAAAGCGCACAAAGGAAAAAACAGGTTTCTGGGTTTAGTGTTTTAGCTGCGCTGCCCTACGAACTAGAAATCTAACATGATGAATCCCAAAATATTCTGCTGCTATTTAAGCCGAGACAGCCGCCGGTTAGCCACTGCACCATATCAGTGTGAGGCTGTCAGGAAACGGGCAGGCGGGTCTCATCCACGGCTGAGAGATTTGCTGAAGTCATCTGTCTCCGTGCTTCGTCCGCGCCACAGAATAGGACATTCCAGAAACACCTAGTACCCTAACCCAATACAAAACAAGTGTTATAATGCAAAAAGTGTTGCAGTTTCCCGACGATCACAGTCCCGTTACTGTCGTTAAAACACCATTTCCTTCTAATTATTTTCGGGTTCGTGACCTTGTGCTGCCAAGGATTTGAATGCTGCGCTCCTATGTTGTGACTATACATTCCTCCTAATTTACAACGATCCTCTACGGAAGAGCTAGATACAGTTTTCTCGGCGTGTGTATTTCCCTCTCTCGCTGCTATTGGCACATACAGAAATTAGCAAGATGTAGTGGAGAGACCGATTACAGTTGACTGTGGATTATTTATGGGGGGTGGTGGTGGAAGGGGGGGGGGGGTGGAGGTTGCAAGAGCAGAATAGTGTATTGGTGTTAAGCATCAGTGGCTGAGAGAGGAAGGAGGGAGAGAGAGAAGCTATAGCCTTAAACCCATCCACAGGCGCGACAAACCAAGTCAGAGCTCAAACCCGGATTGTTGCTGTCAGATATACGGACTCTTTGCAATTGATTCCTGTCGACGTACAGCGAGTGCTCCCGCACAAGGGAGGAGGGAAGGAGGCGTCTAAACCCGCCGGGGACCACTGCGATTGCCAGGTTCTGGCCGTCCTGACGGGTCTGCTAAAGATCGGAGGAGCGAGCCGGCAAGGCGAGTCCCGCAGCATGCCCTTGCCCGTCTCCGCGTCCGCCTGAGCAGCCATGGAGCCCCGGCGCCTGATCACGGCAGCCAGCCTGGTGCTCAGCCTCTGCTCCTTGCTGCTGCTCAGCACGGCGATCTTCACCGACCACTGGTACGCTACGGACACTCGCCGGCACAAGGAGCTGTGCGAGAGCCAGGGCAACTCGGACCCCACCGATCAGAAGAACCGCCTGATGCCCCTCTACCAGCTCCCGCTGCGGGGCCACGCCGCTCGGGCCGGCAAGCCGCGCTTCCTGTCGCCGGCGCCTGCGGGGGGCGTGCGGGAGCCCGAAGAGCTGCTGGAGAACTGGAGGTCGCTGCTGGGGCTGGGGGTCCTGGAGTCGGACTGCGGCCGCCCCCTCTTCTCCACCTACTCGGGCCTCTGGAGAAGATGCTACCTGATGGGGGTGGATAAGGACATTGATAACCTCATCCTGAAAGGTGGGTGCAGTGCATAGGGATGGGGGGTTACCATCTCCTTGAGGAGGGTGAGATGTTGGGCTAAGCCGGGGAGAAAAGCAGGCGGTGGGGAAGGGGTTTCCCAGAAAGGTCGCATTTTCCTGGCCGTGTGGCATGAACAAAGACGATTGCCTTTCACTGTGATCAAGCACATTTGCAAGTCTAAATCTTGAGCGGTCCCAGGAATGGACGTTTTCTGGTTTGATGGACTGTGTCTTCGTCTGCCGACCGCCCCCCCCATCCCCCCAGTCTAATGGCTTTCGCTCATTGATCCTTTCGGAGAGAGCTCTTGTCTCAGAGCTGGGTGTCAGTTCAGCGGCTCACATTACGATGAGGTAGTGCAACTACTATAATATTTGGTAGTAGTTTTGAAATCCTCCCGTTCAGGAGGAGGAAGTGTGGCCACTGCCAATAGAAATGGGCCACTAATTCACGAGAAAGGTTCGAGCGCCTGCCGTCCACATCACAATCCGTTTTTCTCTGGGCCGAATAGTGGGCTAATATCCCGAAAGTGTTTTGTTTCAGCGGGGGGTACATGCAGAATAGTATAAACACATAAAGGATACGGCTTGCCCGATCTGCTGTGAAAAGTCCAGGTATTTGGGCTTTTTGAGAGGGTTTCCGGAAATAAATGTACCTTTGGTTTTCTGAGCCTGTGTATTGATTTCCCTTGTCGGAACCGGCCTAAATTTCATTAGGGAGCGCCTAAACGGAATCAAGTGGCACTTGGCAGATTTTAATGGGGGTGGGGGGTAGAAGAAGTCAACTGAGGGTGTTATAAGCTTAATAGGGTGAACTACGACCCATAAAGGGATAAGCCTTGTGCTACAAACTTGCGAATGTGAAATATAAAACTGGAAATCCTTTTTCTTTAATTTATTTAGTATTGGCGTTAGTTTACGCCTTTCTCAGAAGTTCTCAGGTACGGCAGGTATTTTCTTGTCTCTGGAGGGCTTCCAGTCTAAGTTTGTGCCTGAAGCCATGGAGGGTTAAGTGATACAGGCTTGTAATTCTGCTCGATTAATATTTACTTGAGTCTTACTAACTGGGAGACCTTTTCAAGAACGGACAACAGAAGATGTTCTGGTAGAGGAGCTCTGCAGACCACATTGATCCTTTTGACATCTGAAGGAGGATCCTGTGAAGTCTCCAAAGCTCCTATGATGCAATATCTTATGCAAAGTATCACCAGCAACTAAGACTCCAGCTTGCTTGAGACCACCATTATATACTAGACCCTGCATGGAGTTGCAGAGGGCTCTCAAAGCCAGGCAGGCTAATTCTGGACTAAGTCTGATCACTGTAAAAGAAATATGCAGTTCAAGCAAATTTCCCCTGGGGTGAGTAGCTGTTGTCAAACATTTCCAATCAATTACTGTAAAGATGCAGAAAACAATGACAAGGATTTGCCATCTAAAGGGAGTTTATTTACCAGTACGTTTTCAATGAGTCTTTTCAGTCCCTTGGATACTGTGGTTCCAAGTCTGTGAGCCCATGAGACCTTTACAGGGGATAGACAGGACACAGAAAAGAGAAAAAAAGAGAGACTGGTGAGGACTGGCTGTGGGGAAGAGAGAAACTGGTAGGAACTGGCTAGGGAGAGAGAGAGAGAGAGAGAGAGAGAGACTGGGGGGAGGGGGAGGGGGAGGGAAAGAGACCGACACTGCTAGGGACTGGTTGAGAGAAAAGAGAGAGAGAGAGACTAATGGAGCTAGGAAGGGTAAGGGTGGGGGAAGGCTAGTGGGGACAGGATTGGGGAGGGGGTCTGGAAAGAGTGGTGGTGGTGATGAACTGGGGGTTCTTGACAGGGCTGGCTTAAGGGGTTGCAGCACTCTGAGCCAACTTTTGCACCCCCCCTCCCCGCTGGGGTCCGATCTTGCAGTGCAAGTTGCACAAATAGTGGTAAATTTTCAGCCCACTGACTTTTTAAATGCCACGCTCCCATTTATCTTAATCTGGGTATTCTGTGTCATTAGCCATATAGATAGCATGCTGAATATACTGACAGTGATGTTGTGATCATTGTATTATCTGTTTAGATTAGGCCTGATATTCTTCAGGCCTGAACTAAACTAAATGTGTAACTTACCTGAATAATGGCTGAATATCGCTACTATCTGGATAATTTTCTGGCCTACCCTCACCCCTCCCTTATCATGCCCCACAAGTATACAGATAATATCTGGCCATTTTGCAGTTTAAAAGCTTGATATTATTCGTATATTTTTTGAAAATACATGGCTATGCTAATTATGCATTTGCCACGGAATGCCTATTTGCCTTTGGATATATCCGTCTGATAGGGCAGAATTATTCATTCATATGGAACACTCCACCAATAAAACTCTCCCAAAAACAGATGCAGAGCAGAAGTAGGGTATTTTCACTTTACATCTCAACATACAAAACAATTTTATTGAAATTCTAGTCTCACGTCGGTGGCAACACCACTATCTCTCTCCAAAGCTAGACATTATGCATCATAACATAAAACCCTGCAAATGGATACTCAATACCAGCATCAAGAACTCATATTGCACCAACCCTACCTATGGAATATCAGCACTGCAAATATTCTAGAACATAGTAACCCCCAGTTGGAAAAGAGAACAAGCTGAACTACTACAGATTCCTAGAGAGAACCTACATGTTAACAGAATCCCTTATCTCAGCTGCACATGGAAAAAACAGACCATCACCAATTAAAGAATAATAAAGTACAAAAGACAAACATTGAAAACTTCCAAATCAGACACCAAGCTATGAAACATGGAAGTAAGGGGAACAGAAATGCATTTCCTCCTGTAATGAACTATAAGAAAGCTGACATTTTATTCACTAAAAACTGACACTCTTTTGTATCTTTCTCATCTGATCATCTTATTTTTCCAGTTGGGTTGGTCCCAGTGTCTCTTGTCTACTTCCTTTTGTTGGTTGTCTTCCAAGTTCTTTCCCAAGATCCCATTTCCATTTTCTGTTTCTTCACACTCCCTGTCGTCTTCGTCTTTTCCTTCACTACATCTCTCTTTGACATTGAGCCTTCTATTTCTCTCATTTGCCTTTTACCTACATATAGCTTTATTCCATTCCTTTTTCTCCTTCCTCCAATCTCTAGTCTTCTTCTTTTCATCATTCAGCTAATTGCCAGCTTTGCATTTTCTAAGCTAACTTCCCTAGTCCTTCCATTCCTCATCTGTCTCATTCCTTTACCAGCATCCCACAGCCCCTCCCCGTCTTTCACCCACTTTCTAGTCCATTCCCTCCCTCTGTACTCATCTCCTCCCCAGCCTCTTTTACAACCTTCTGCTTCTCATCCCTTTACTAGCCCCAGGTCATTTCCTTTTTCGTACTCCCACCCTATTCCCCTCTCTCCACCTCCTGGACATTTCTGAAGTTTTACCCTCATCCAGGCTTCCGTTTCCCCTTTCACTACTCCCATTTGTACCCTCTTTCACTGCTGCAAGGAAGACCTGTCCCTTCCTGTGGCTCTTATCCACTCCATAGCATACTGTCTTTTTCAACTGTCCCCAAACCCTCCAGGTCCTTCAAACCTTCTCCCCTCCCCATATTTCTGCAGTTGGTCTCACAGCCCTGCTTATATCCCTCACCCAATCACCTTGTCCCCACTGTCCTCCTAATATCTTGTCAATTTCTTAATCCACTATCCCCTAAGCAACTTCAAGTTCCCACTCACAATCCCTTCCAAGCCCTGAGTCCCCACTTAAACTCCCAATACCCAGCTTGTCGTAGAGTATTTCTTCTGTTTTCTCACCTAGTCTTAGAGTCTCCACCTGTTTATGTTATGTTTGTTTATGTGTATTTGCATTTGCTTAACTGCCTTTCACAACAGCAGCAGGACGGTGTACAAAAATAAAATAAAATACAGTTAAAATAAGATATAAAAAGATAGAGCGGAACGCCATGTCATAATAGGAAAGTCTAGAGAGAAATCAGTGGGAGGGGCGAAGGGAGGGAAGGGAACATGCAAATAGGGAGATGAGCACAAAGATTAGAGCGGAGGGGAAGAAATCAGAGTGCTGGCAGGTCAAAAGCATTATTGAACAGGTGGGTCTTTAGCGATGATTTAAACTTGGTGTAAGAGCATTCAAGTCTGAGGGAAGGGGGGGGAGAGTTTCAAGAGGCAGGTGCAGTGAAATAAAAGGCAGAAGAACATGCGGAATTTAACTGAGCCTGAGAAATGGAAGGGAGATGAAGGTGGTTGGCATGAATATTTTGGCGGGCATGATGTGAGGAATGTAGAAACAAAGAATCAGAGAGATAACAGGGAAAGCAGAGTCCCTGCTTTCCACATCCTATGTCCCTAGTACCTGCCCTCCTGCCTCCTACTCCCTTTCCCCAGCACCCACCCATTTACTTCCTCCTCCAATATTCATTAACCTGTCTTTCCTCCTCCTTACCCCAGCATGCGTTCTTATACACCTCCCTCTCATTCTCCCCTTGGTTGACTTTGCTTCTTCCCCACTCCCCACAATATCTGCCCCCCTCTCCCTTCTCACTCCTCCAGCATCTCCCTCCTTCAGCATTTCTTTCTTTTTCCTACTCCAACCCTAGTATTTGCCAGCATTAGCCCCCTTTCAATCCCAGGACCCCAGCACTAGAATTATCTCCTTTCTAGTCCCATCTCCCCAGACCTAGTATCAGCCCATTTCCAGTCCCAGCTCCTCATTCCTAGTATCAACTCATTGACAGTATTAGTCAGCTCCCAACTCCAGTATCAACCCATTTCCAGTTCCCGCCTCCATTCCCAGTATCAGCCAGCCCCTCAGCCCCAGTATCAACCCATTTTCAGTCCCAGTCCCCGTTCCTAGTGTCAACCTATTGCCAGTATCAGTCAGTTCCCCAGTCCCAATCCCAGTTCCCCCAGCTCCAATATCAGCCTATAGACAGTCCCAACCCCCCCAGTCCCAGTATCATCCCATTTCCTGCCCCCCCAAAGCCCCAGTATCACCCATTCCTCTCTCCTTCCTGTAGCAACACAGCTGGCTTGAGTATAGCACAGCTGTGGGAGCAAATGTAAATGCTCCCGTAGCTGTGCTGAGCATTAATACAGCCATGGGAGCAAAAACAATGCCCCCACGGCTGTGTTACTGTTTAACACAGCTGTGGCTGGGGAGGCAGAGGGCAGGCTGAAATTGAGCCAGAGAGACAAGCTTCCTGTGCCCCTTACTGTGCTGAACCCTGAGCCAGTAGGGGGCATAGGGCCCCCCTACTGGCTCACCTCTTAATCTGGCCCTGGTTCTTGAACATTTTGGAGGTTATAAGGGGTTGACACAATGCAAAAATGAGAACCTCTGCTCTAATTTATCAAATTTGGTATCTGAAGTTAATTTAAATATGAAATTAAAGTAAAAAATGTTATTTCACATTTATGTGTCATCATGAATGCCAGTTAAAATGTGTCATGAGGCACAACATTGTTCTATTTAGAACTAATCTGAAAAATCTGTATTTTCATTACCATAAACCAATCCCTTTGCTCTTGGCTGTACATACTTGTAAAATCTAAATAACTAATCCATTTATTTCTAGAGATGTGGAGGGTAACTTTTATAAGAGGGTGCCCAGTTAAAGCATGATTTTTTGCACCTTTGTTAAGCCTATTTTATAAAGACAAGTAGGTGCCTAATTCTCTTTATAAAATACAGCAGAAGTGGCCTAACCCATGCCTGCATTTCAGGTGCAGAGGTTTACACTAGCCCTGGAGCCAGTGTAAAGATCCATACTTATATTTTTCAAGTATGCACATAAATTGTAGTATTTACATGTCTCCGACCAAGCTCCACCCATGTGCGTACCCCCCAGCAAAATATGTGCCTTTATGCTAAGGGCTATACTTTTATGCCGGTGGATATTTTATGAGAGGTCCACATTTGCAGGAGAATGACTTTAGAAAATTCCTCCTAAGCATGATGCCTAATATGAAATTATTCTGAGCTAGTGAGCCCTAAGGATCACATCAATCCCTTATTCAGAGCATCAAAGAGCCTAGATAGTTTCAAAAGCTCATGTACAGCATTTGAATACTTCGTATGTTTGTTCACCAAAAGGAATCCAGTTTTCTTTGCCCAAGTATAGTTATTACATCTCTGCCATGACACATATTAGAAACAGAGTTAGATTTTCTAATGTGCATTAAAATGTTAAATATGCATTAAGGTACATTAATGTGAGCTGTGAACTTAAGGACCTGTTTACTAATGTGCAGGGCCATTAGATGAGCTAGGCGGTTGCCTAGAGTGCTGGCCTTCCGGGGTTGCCTGCTGCCACCCCTCACCAAGACCTAGAGTAGTGGCAATGGCCTGAGGCAGCGCCCATGCAAACAGGAAGTGGGCATGGGGTTTGGAAGGGGCGGGAGCAAAGAGCCCTGTGGTGCCGAAGCTTTAAGGTGAGCACTGTGGGGCTCTTTCAGGCCATTGTCATTGCTGTAGGTCCCAGAGATGGGTGGCAGCAGTGTCAATGGGGGGGGGGGGGGTGCTGGCTGAGGGGGGCAGCACAAGGGATGAGGTTTGCTTAGGGTGCCTCATCTCCTTGTGCTGGCCCTGCTAACGTGTGGTAAGGTTTTATACTTATCCTGTGTATGTGCAAAACTGAATGAACAGTAGGTGTAAAGCCTCCACAGTAAATGCAGAGCGTGTGCCCAGAATCTGCTCTGCAGTTACCACACAGGGCAAACACTACATGCACTCATGTTCCACATCTACGCAGGTTATACAGGTGCACCCATATTACCTGCCGAGTCATGGAATGTGGGCACCAGCCAAAAAAAAAGTGTCTTAAAAAACAGTTCCACATGCTCTGCACCCAGTACACTCTGCCCCCCTCCCCAGGTCCCAGAACACACACTTTGGCAGATGAGGACCCCTCCACTGCAGCTCAGCCCTCCCGCATGATAAGCACTCCCATCCAGGACAGTTCCACCTGCAGCAAAGAGCACCCCAAAGCTAGAATTCCCCAAAGCCAGATTTTTCATAGCACTAAAGCCCCTGATCATAAGAAGAACCCCTGGTAGACCTTCTCCTAAAAGGCTCCCAACCAGGGCCGGATTTACGTATACGCCATGTACGCCATGGCGTAGGGCCCACAGCCGGCAGGGGCCCACAAAAAAAGAACCAGTTTTTTTTTTTAACTCAATTAAAAAAAAAAAACAGGTGGCTGGCGCCGCCGGGGCCCCCTCTGCTGCCGCGGGGGCCCCGTCTACAAGCTGGTCGGGTCGGGTCGGGTCTCTCTCTCTCCCTCCCTCCCTCGCTGCAGGCTGCGAGAGACGCGAAGATAGAGTGTCTCCTCGCGTCTGTGTTAAGCCCGCAGGGGCTGATGGGAATTCCCAGCAGCCCCTGCCGGGTTAACCCAGACGCGAGGAGACGCTCTCCCAACGCGTCTCTCCCCGCCGGCAGCCAGCAGCGAGGTCGGGAGAGAGACCCGACCCGACCGGACCCGACCAGCTTGTAGACGGGGCCCCCGCGGCAGCAGAGGGGGCCCCGCGGCGGCAGCCACCAGGTTTTTTTTTAAAATTAAATTTTACTTTAGGCCGGGGGGGGGGGGGAGGACTGGTAATGGGCTCTGGGGGGGGGGGGGGTAGGACGGGTAAGGGGCTATGGGGGGGTAGGACGGGTAAAGGGCTATTGGGGGGCAGGGGCGGGAAATGGGCGGGGCTGGGCTGGGCTGGGGGGGTTAAGGCTAGAGGTGGGCTGATGGGGTTAGGACTGGTAATGGACTGTGGGCTGTTGGGGGGGCTTAGAACTGGCAATGGGCTTTGGGGGGGTTAAGACTGGTAATGGGCTGTGGGCTGATGGGGGCTGTCTGGTAATGGGCTATGGGGGGGGGCTAGGACTGGAAATGGGCTGGGGGGTTAAGACTGGAGGTGGGCTGATGGGGTTAGGACTGGTAATGGGCTGTTGGGGGGGGGGTTAGAAATGGTAATGGGCTTTGGGGGGGTTAATACTGGTAATTGGCTTTGGGCTGATTGGGGTTGACTGGTAATGTGCTATGGGGGCTAGGACTGGAAATGGGCTGGGGGGTTAAAACTGGAGGTGGGATGATGGGGTTAGGACTGGTAATGGGCTGTGGGCTGATGGGGGGGGTAGGACTGGCAATGGGCTATGGGGGGCTGACTGGAAATGGGTTGATGGGGTTAGGACTGGAAGTGGGCTGATGGGGGGTTAGGACTGGTAATGGGTTATAGGGGGGGCTTAAACTGACAATGGGGTGATGGGGGTTAAGGACTGAAAATGGGGTGATGGGGGGTTAAGGACTGTAAGTGGGGTGATGGGGGGGCTAGGACTGGTATTGGGTTGGGGGGTTGCTAGGACTGGAAATGGGCTGATGGATGGCTAGGACTGGAAATGGGCTGATGCAGGGACTAGAAGGGAATGGATGCTGGGTGAGGCTGGAACTAGAAGGGAGCTGATGTTGGGGGAGGATTAGAATGGGATGGGGCTGGAAGAGTAAAATGGAGAAGGGAAAAATATTTTGTGTGGGAGGGATAAAAAATCTACAATTGGCCGGGTATTGGGAGAGTAAGTGGGGATTGAGGATGGAGGGGTAAAATTTGAGTGGATGAAATAGGAATGAGGAAAGAGCAAAAGGAGAAAGATTAGTATGTTAAAGCAGATGTAGAGAGAGAATGGAAAAAAATCTAGAAGAGAGAAGAAAGGACAAATGGACAGCAGACGATGGAGAGTTAGCAGAAGACACGAAGCAACCAGAAGAAAGTGGCTGGAGCAATTGCAGCTGAAAAAAATGCACAAAAGGTAGAAAAATATCTCTTTATTTTGAATTTATTAATTGGAATATGTCAGCTCTGGTAAATGTGCATCATTAACATCTGTGCTTTGTTTAGTACAAGAGCAAATTAATGTATAGTTTTATTTCTACAGTGTTGTACATTCCAAGTTTGGCTTTTGGGATTCCCAGTTTAATTATTGTCTTCCTATTTCTAAATTGTGATTACTTGTTTGGTGATGGTCTATGTTCTGCATGTGTAACTGAGCTGAGGTATTCTGTTTATATAATTCCTATTTGACATTGCCACTTGTTCTCTTTCCCCAGTAGGTCATGTATTGTTGTTCTCTGAAATGTATTGGTTTAATATTTGCAGTGTTGCCTTTTGATTGGTAGAGTATGGTGCTTTGTGAGTCCTGGTAGTGCTGTTAGGATACGGCGGGTTTACTATGGGCAGTGTTTGTAGTAGTTCCTAATGTGTCTGGCAGTTGGCACTGGATTATAGTAATGTAGAAATCTTTTAGTCTTTCTTTATCCATACACTCATTAAGAGGCACGTTTACTAAAAGTTAGTATATGGTAACATTATGCAAATATTTATGCAAATGAGGCCCCTTATGCAAATGAGGTCCGCACCCCCCTTGGGCCGCCCCTGCTGGGGGCCCACAATTTTTGTTGGCGTAGGGCCTCACTCAAGGTAAATCCGGCCCTGCTCCCAACCCCATCCAAACCTTACTCTACCCCCATCTCCCAGGGATCTAGCAGATGGGGAAGGAACAAGCCCCCTTCATGCCTGTCCCATGGCTGCCTGGGTTCAAAATGGAAGCTTTGAACCCTAGCGATAGTCTTGCAGTACTACTATGACCCTAGCAGTAGTACCATGAGATTACCACTAGAGTTCAAAGTCGCCATGCTGATCCCGGGCAGCCATGGGGTAGGACCAGATCATTCTTGCCCTGTCAACTGGACACTAGGGAGATTGGCTTTGTGAGTAGCCAGGGGAAGGGGTGAACTGAGGTTTGGATGGGAGGGTGGATTTACTGGGACTGCCCTCCTCTAGGACCTGGGAGGGGTATTAGTACTGGGACTCTGGAGTTGGCTTGCGCCACTGTGGCTGCCATTTATTTTTAAAACTTACAGGCAGCTTCCATGCCGCCCGAATGCTGGTAGCATGCTATCGACAGCAGAAACTGCTAGCATACAGTAACATCACATCCATTCTCCGCCCCAAACTCATCCCGATCCCACCTAATACGACAGCATGAATTAGCACACTCGATCACACCAGCAAGATAACAGTTACCAAGACCATGTGCTAACAACATGTGGTTATTTGCGTGCTGTTAGCACATTTTAGTAAACATGGCCCTTAGTTGGTAAACCCACCCCTTTGACAATGGGCTTGCCTTAAATAACGCATCACATGTCATGACTGTGTGTTAATATGGATTGATGCACGTTAGCATGTGCAGCTATCTGCATTAATATGTTAATGCATGTAAGTAAATCTAGCTCCAAATCTGATGAAGAAGCAAAGAGCTTCTAAAGAACGAGCAAACGCACTGCTGGTACTTTTTTGCGCCAAAATATAAACAAAGCATCAGAAATCGTGGCCACAAGAAGCAGAAAAATTCCAGCCCCCCTAAAAACCCACATTGAGAACGTTTATAGGACTTAGTAGTACCGGCTATTCCACGCTGAATTCTGTAATTCAGCAAGGCTACCCAGCAGGCAGGCATCGATGGGCATTTAGGAGCTGGATTTTCAGATGAACATAAGTGGCCATCTCAGGAATTAGCAGGCTAGATCTGTTAGGCAAAAACTTCTCCTGCACAGTTCTGCAACCAGGGTCAGATCAGGTTGGTTTATGGTTAGTGGTTATTGCCACATTTCAGCACTAGTTGGCTAATGTAGCTACCTGTCATTAGATGCAGTGACAGCCAGCTAGATTCAAGCCTATTTTCAGCTGCAACCTAGCCCGCTGTTAGAACTCTGCAGCACTTTAAATACGGGCTCCTTATCGATTACTGGATGCTGGACCATCATCCAAATTCACAAACTGGCAGATACAAATGCAGATGCTAATATTGTAAAAATAAATAGCACAAACCTGCTCTAAGATATGTCCTGCAGCCTTTAACTCTACCCCAACACTACAAATGCCTATTTCCCCTGCCCCCACTTCTTAGAAGCCTATTGTTATTTACTGCAGTAGCCAACTGGGAAACCCTATTCTGCCTGCCTTACAATTCAACCACCTGCTTTTGTTGTCGCCTTGCTCTGAAGTAGACAGCTTTTGTGGCACAGATAAGCCTTCTTATCTGAGATTAGCAGGACTCTTGGTGCCCCCAGCCACCTAATTGCAATTGGACAAAACAAATAGCATTGTTCTTAGGCCTCTCCTCCTTTCATGCAGTGTCCAAGCATTGAAATGTTGCCATGGTATCCATCCTAGGTGGGCTGGTATGATCTTGAAGTGCCAGGATTGCACATAACATTGACTTCCCCTCGTGTGTATTATTTAGCTGCTCTTTGAATAGTTTCATCACAGGCTGGCCTCGAATCAGTGACCTTTGGGTTACTAGACATAGTCCATTGCACTCCTCACTTCTTTGTGTGAGATGAGGATTGGAGCATGGTACAGAATAGATGGAGCAAGATATTAGTACTTCATTGCATCTTCTTATGAAAATAATTTTATGGCACCTGTAGAAAGCAGTTTCTCTGATTTGCTGTTGTAAGCTAGTTGCCAATGCTAACTTAATATGAATCTGAACATTGCAGGCAGTGACATTATAATGCAGACATAAGATGTGATTTTAGGGGAGTTCATAGCTTCCTAAAGGTACAGTATAGAAGGTTATGTCCATCACCTGAAACAGTGCTGCTTGAGGTAGATATTGAATAGGATAGATGATGCTATGGATACTTGTGGTACCCTGCATTTCAGTGCCCAAAGTAGTGATGTTGTTTTTGAACAGAAATGACTGCTACCGATCTGATAGGTAGGATTTGAACCATGAAGATATTGTGTCAGCGATGCCTGTCTCTGCCAGCCGAGGAAGCATGATGGTGTGGTTTGTTATACCGCCTTTAAAGCAAGAAATCAAGGTGGTTTGCAATGAAAGATAAAATGCACCAAACATAGTACAAAGTAAAACGGGGACTACAGGTGAAACAGGATAACCAGACTAGGATACCAATGACAAATACAAATTGCAACAGGGTCAGACATACTGGGGTTACAATCTTGGAGAAGAGCAGGACACAATAGTATATAAAAACTCAAAACCAAATCAAAGCAGAGCACTAATCAGAAATAGCATCCCGATCCGTGGTTTAAATTCTGCCCAAGTGGCCCCTGCAGTGCAGGGGGGGGGGGCAAAGAAGAAGGGGGCCCACTTGCAGCTGCTCCTGGATCTTCTGAAGTAGACTTCCTCCACTCTGAGGGTCCTTTCAAAACTGTTGCTTGGGGACCCATAATTTGAAGTTCTGTCACTGATCCCAATATATAGGCAACCTCAACCTAAATGCGTCTCTCAACTCTCAAAGGCTTCAGTGCAGGGTGGTGTTAGACATACAGGGCCCAGGGCAGAAACTGGCAAGGGGGCCCTAAAGTCTGCCTGCAGGCTATGTCTCCTTCAGCTTGAGGCAGACTTGGAGCCCCCTGTGGCATGGAGGCCCAGGGCAATTGTCCTGTTTGCCATCCCCTAATGCCAGTCATGATTGAGTGAATAACCAAGCCTTGATTTGCGCATGAAAAATTGGAGTACGTTAAGTTACCTCTGAGTTCATGAAGGATTGAGTTCCACAAAACTGGAGCTTGATAACTAAAAGGTGTTCGCAGAGTGAACTCCAGCCTAGTTTGGGGCAAGGGAGGGCTAAGCAGATTTTGATCTGCAGATCTCAAGGCTTGTAGGGGTCTACAAAGAATAAGATGACTGAATAAGTAGAGAGGCTGATTTATGGTCCACAGTGTCAGGCTGATGAGAAATCAAGCAGCACAAGTATTGAGGCAGATCTCCTGTCATGGTTTCTGTGGAAAATATCCAACAGAGATATAAGAACTGTTTCTGTTCCATATCTAGATCTGAAGCCAGATTGATATGGGTCTAACCCAAGGCTTCTCAACCCAGTCTTCAGGGTGCACCTAGCCAGGCACATTTTCAGGATAGCCACAATGAATATGTAGGAGATATATTGGCATGCACTCGCTCCATTGTATGTAATCTCTCTCATGCATATTCATTGTGGTTATCTTGAAAACTTGACTGGCTAGGTGTCTCCTGAGGACTGGGTTGAGAGCTCCTGGTCTAGCCAGTTTCTTTCTTTTATCCAATCACTGAGCTGCAAACAGACTGTCTGTTCTTTAAGTTTTTTTCCAGAAAAAGGATGTTCAATCCTGGTTGGTAGTTTTTAGGCTTGTCCTGGTCAAGGGAGTTGTTTTTCAGGAGGGGGTGCGCTTCACAGCCTTTTTTAGTGCAATTGGCAGCTGCCCTTGTACAAGAGAGGAGTTCACAATTTTTGTGGCCCCTTCAATGAGGTCTCTGCTAGTCAGCTGTACTATCTTTGCCAGGCAAGGATTAATGGGTAGGATGTCGGTCATGGGCCTTTGAAGATTTTTTTTGACAGCCTCCTCCAGATGACTGTGCGTGGTGCTAGCAAGGAAGCATTCTCCTCATTAGCTGGTGGTAGCCTCAGCAGAACTGTTTGTAGGTCCTGATGGAGACCTTTCATCTTGCTTCCAAAGTATGTTGCAAAATCATAGTTGTGACTGGGAAGGATGATTCTGTTGTGGACTGGGAAGGATGATTCTGTTGTGGACTTTACTTACTTTGCCATGTGGAAAGAGAATCTGCAAATCGAGCTCGCTGACTATGGCTGTGTCTGGCAGAAAGAGGGACAAAGCAGATACAGGCTAGAAAGACCTTAGCCAAGTGCATGCAGTACATTTGCAAAAGAGAAATGAACAAAACTAGAAGTGGGTCTAAGCACTTTTTATGCTCGCAGCTTGTGTAGCATTATTTAATATTTCATGTTCCTGGATTAGTATTTACCGTAGCGTTTGTCTTAGTCAGTTTTCTTTAGTACAAGCTCCAGGGAATGGTCATAGCATTAGAGAACCTTTCATTGCCATGTCACTGGTTCAAATCCTAGCTCAGGGTGAAGGGGGATTGCTATGTGATATGAGATGGTGGGCTCAGTCCAGTTTCAGAAGCCATAGTGGAAGTGTTCACATTGCAGCTCCAGTCAGATTCCTCTGAATCTGTGAAGC
The DNA here is from genome assembly GCA_033557465.1 of Ichthyophis bannanicus. Classification (NCBI taxonomy): domain Eukaryota; kingdom Metazoa; phylum Chordata; class Amphibia; order Gymnophiona; family Ichthyophiidae; genus Ichthyophis; species Ichthyophis bannanicus. The sequence goes on along the minus strand of CM066035.1, from coordinate 443,512,721 downwards.
CTGCTGTACACCTTATCACTGACTCATGACAAGGACACAATGAGAGAGAACAGAAAATGTCTTTAAAATGCCTTTGGCTTGGATAATGTTTTCTTATCATGCTCATTTGTGACTTGGGACACATGACCTGTCACCCACTCACCAGTCCTCTGTTCTCTGTTTAAGAGAACATTTCATCCACATTTACAAATTGTTCTTGGCATCAGCTATGCTTAAACATATTCAGAGAAAAGGTGACTTAAGGCTTCCTGTTTATAATTTTTTATGGCTGGTTAAAAGGAATGTGAAGAAACAAGGAATGAGGTTGAGTTTATTTAAACTAATAACCAGGCCAAGAATTATGAGTTATGCTTGTGATATGAAACTCTGCTTTCTTTTCATGGATATGCACTTCGAATGTCAGCATTTTAACAATCTTAGAGCTAGATGTGCAAAGCAAAACCTGTTGCAGTCGAGCAGCAGAACCAGCTAGATTCTTCCAGCTTTTTGCCTGTATTGCTTGTTTTTTTGGTTTTATTATTAAGTTTCTTTTCTGCTTTTTTAAAATTTAAATCTACTTCATAGTCTATGTGCCTGATTCAAAGCAAGTTATGTGTTTATCAGCAGGTGGGAAATGTATAACTCACTTATGCGTCTATTTCAAGTAAAGAAGTGTGATTATTTTTATTGACCATTAAAATGGACTAAAAACAAAGTAAAAAAAAAGAATATAAGGTGCTATCTTGATTTGGACTTAATAGATATTTTGGCGTGGATAATATATTAAGGGGTATGTTTATTAAATCACATTAAGCCTTTGCAGCTAACATGCTGTGTTTGTGCAAATAGTGCACCGTATTTGTACTAATACAGCACTCTTTGTCGGGAGCATGCACAGCATTTCTTCAACAAATAACACTGATATTGCAAAGAGCGCAGCCCTGCAGCACGGTGGATGCACATAATGCCACCCATTGAGGTGAAGATATCTGCACCCATGCTGTCTACAGCTCTGACGGTGACCACGCACTGTTTGGGCCCTTGGTAACTGCACGTTGTAGACACGCCCACTCTCCACCCCTAGTCCACCCACTCTTAAGAACATAAGATATGCCATACTGGGTCAGACCAAGATCCATCAAGCCCAGTATCCTGTTTCCAACAGTGGCCAATCTACGTCATACGTACCTAGCAGTCTCCCCAAGGGACACAGGTTCCACAATGCTTGTACTGGGTCAAGCATTGATATTCTGGGTCCCTTCTTAATAATGGTTTATGGACTTTTCCTCCAGGAACTTGTCCAAACCTTTTTTAAACCCAGATACAGTAACAGCCTTTACTACATCCTCCGGTAACAAATTCCAGAGTTTGATTACACGTTGAGTGAAAAAATATTTTCTTTTATTAGTCTTAAATAGTTTACCCTGTAGCTTCATTGCATGTCCCCTAGTCTTTCTATATTCTGATAACGTAAACTATCTATGTTTACCCGTTCCACTCCGTTCATTAATTTATAGACTTCTATCATATCTCCCCTCAGCCGTCTCTTTTCCAGGTTAAAGAGCCCTAACCTTTTTAGCCTTTCTTCATAGGAGTATCCTTCCATCCCCTTTACCATTTTGGTGGCTCTTCTCTGAACCTTTTCTAAAATCACGATATCCTTTTTAAGATACGGCAACCAGAATTGCACACAATATTCAAGGTGCGGTCTCACCATGGAACGATATAGAGGCATTATAATATCTTTTGTTTTATTTTCCATTCCTTTCCTTATCATACCTAGCATTCTATTTGCTCTCTTGGCCGCCGCTGCACACTGGGCCGAGGGTTTTAACATGGTATCCACAATAACGCCTAAATCTTTTTCCTGGGTGGTGGTTCCTAATGTAGAACCTTGCATAGTGTAACCATAGTTTGGGTTGTTCTTCCCTAGGTGCATAACCTTGCACTTGCCCACATTAAATTTCATCTGCCATTTTGATGCCCAGTTTTCCAATTTATCAAGATCCTCTTGCAATTTTCCACAATCCTCTTGGGTTTTAACAACTTTAAATAATTTTGTGTCATCTGCAAATTTGATCACCTCACTCGTTATTCCACTTTCCAGGTCATTTATGAATATGTCAAAAAGCAGCGGACCCAGCACAGATCCCTGGGGTACACCACTATTCACCTTTCTGCATTGGGAAAATTGGCCATTTAGCCCTAACCTCTGCTTTCTATCTTATAACCAGTTCCTGATCCACAATAGTACACTGCCTCCTATCCCATGACTCTTTAGTTTTGCCAAAAGTCTCTGATGAGGGGCCTTGTCAAAGGCTTTCTGAAAGTCCAGATACACAATATCAACCAACTCACCTTTGTCCACCTGATTATTCACTCCTTCAAAAAAACATAACAGATTAGTAAGACAAGATCTTCCTTGTCTAAAGCCATGTTGGCTGTCTCCCATTAGGTCATGACTGTCTACATGCTGAGTAATTTTCTTCTTTATGATGGTTTCTACCATTTTTCCCGGTACTGACGTGAGGCTCACCGGTCTGTAGTTTCCCGAATCACCCCTGGAACCCTTTTTAAAAATTGGTGTTACATTGGCGATCCTCCAGTCTTCGGGTATTAGAGATGATTTTAATGATAGTTCACAGATTACTAATAGCAGGTCTGCAATCTCATATTTCAGTTCTTTCAACACCCTTGGATGTATACCATCCGGCCCAGGTGATGTGCTACTCTTCAGTTTATCTAATAGTTGAAATACATCTTCCCGATGTATCGATATTTCCTTCAATTCTTCCGCACCTTAAATACCACTTCAGTCATGGGTAACATCCCTACATCTTCCTCAGTAAAGACTGAAGCAAAGAATTCATTCAGTCTCTTCGCTATCGCCTTGTCGCCTCTTAGTGCTCCTTTAACCCCTTTATCATCTAATGGACCAACTGACTCTCTCACAGGTTTTTTGCTACGAATGTACTTGAAAAGGTCTTTACTTCGCGTTTTTGCTTCCGCAGCAAGCTTCTTCTCAAATTCTCCCTTTGCCTGCCTTATCAATGCCTTGCATTTGACTTGCCAGTACTTGTGCTGTTTTCCAGGTTTCGTCATTTGGCTCTTTTTTCCATTTCCTGAAAGATGCTTTTTTGGCAACAACAGCCTCTCTGACCTCACCTTTAAACCATGCTGGCAGTTTTTTGGACTTCCTTCCACTTTTCTTAAAGCGTGGAATACAGCTGTTCTGGGCTTCCAAGATAGTATTTTTCAACAACAGCCAAGCCTGATGTACGTCTTTAACCTTTGCAACTGCTCCTTTTAGTTTTTTCTTAACTGTTTTCCTCATTTTATCATAGTCTCCCTTTCGAAAGTTAAAAGGTAGTACTGTGGATTTCCTTACTATCCCTCCTCCACTAATTAAATCAAAGGCGATCATGCTATGATCACTATTGCCAAGTGGCCCCAACAACCTTATCTCTTGCACTAGATCTGGTGTTCCACTAAGGACTAGGTCTAATATGGCTTCCCCTCTGGTCGGTTCATGAACCAGCTGCTCCAAGAAGCAGTCATTTATTTCATCTAGGAACTAGCATGTCCTGATGTGACACTGACCCAGTCGATACCAGGGTAGTTGAAATCACCCATTATTATTACTGTGCTGTAACTTTTGTTAGCTTCCTTGATTTCTTTGAGCATTTCATCATCCATTTGGTCATTCTGGCCAGGCGCTCAATAGTACACCCCCACTGCCATTGCCTTCCCCCTTTTACATGGAATTTCAATCCATATAGATTCTACAGCAGATTTTGTTTCCTGCAAAACTTTAATCCTTTCTGACTCGATGCCCTCTCTAACATAGAGCGCAACTCCTCCACCAATTTGATCAGCTCTATCATTACGATATAGTTTGTACCCAGGTATTCCAGTGTCCCACTGGTTGTCCTCCTTCCACCATGTCTCTGATATTCCAATCACATCTAACCTCTCATTTAGTGCTATATATTCTAACTCTCCCATCTTATTTTTTAGACTTCTAGCTTTTGCATACAAGCATTTTAGAGACTATATTTTATTCATATTAATTTGGCTATTGGTAGACATGGGTAATTTGGGATCTCTAAGCTGTGTCTGCTCCATACTCGAGGGCATTTGGGCTACTTTACTCTTTTGTGGAACCTCTCTGCTTTTGGTAGTATCCTTCAAAGATATATTCTTCCGAACTATCCGCTCTTGGGCGACTGTCGGCTTTCCCCTAATATCTAGTTTAAAAGCTGCTCTATCTCCTTTTTAAAGGTTAATGGCAGCAGCCTGGTTCCATCCTGGTTAAGGTGAAGCCCATCCCTTTGGAAGAGCCCCTCCTTTCCCCAGAACTTTCCCCAGTTCCTAACAAATCCAAAATCCTCATCTCTGCACCATTGTCTCATCCACGCATTGAGACTCCTGAGCTCTGCCTGCCTTTTGGGTCCTGCGCGTGGAACGGGAAGCATTTCGGAGAATGCTACCCTGGAAGTTCTGGATTTCAACTTCCTACCTAAAAGCCTAAATTTAGCCTCCAGAACCTCCCTACCACATGTTCCTATGTCATTGGTACCGACATGTACCAAGACAGCAGACTCCTCCCCAGCACTATCTAAGACCATATCTAGGTGGCGCGTGAGGTCCGCTACCTTTGCACCAGGCAGGCATGTTACCAGGCGATCCTCACGTCCACCAGCCACCCAGCTATCTACATGCCTAATGATCGAATCACCAACTATAACGGCTGTCCTAACCCTTCCCTCATGGGCACATGGCCCTGGAAAATCTTCCTCGGTGCGAGAGGGTTTTACATCACCTGGAGGACAGGTCCTAGTTACAGGATCACTTCCTGACACACCAGGGTGATGCTCTCCTGTCACTTGACCTCTCTCCTCCATGGCAACAGGGATGCTGCCAGACTGGAGGTGGGACTTCAGGACTATATCCCTGTAGGTCTCGTCTATGTACCTCTCTGTCTGTCTTATGCTTTCCAAGTCTGCTACTCTAGCCTCTAGAGAACGGACTCATTCCCTAAGAGCAAAGAGCTCCTTGCACCTAGTGCACACGTAAGACCTCTCACCAACTGGGAGAAAATCATACATGTGACCCTCAATGTAAAAGACTGGAAAGCCCCCATCCCGCTGCTGGACTGTTGTCTGCATCTTAGTTTTAAGTTTGTGTTTAGATCTACGTTCTTTACTTACTAAGGGTTGCTATGGATATTTATACTAATAAAACTGTACCTAATACGTGTAATATACCTTGTTCACCTGAAGCTTAACTAATCTCAGGTCCTTAGTGTATGACTGATTTGGGTAATGAGCTTCACCTGAGAGCACCTCCTGTCTTTTAAGATGTGTAAGTACCTATAAAGCTACGATTATCCCAGGGGTGGGTGGGTGTGGGGAGGGAGGGAGGGAAATAACACTTATTAAAAGAGGGCTTCTACACAGTACCCTGTCTTGTGCTGCTGAGGTAAGCTAAATTCTGATTTGATTTAAATTATAGCTCTTAGCTGCTGCTAGGCTCTAACTTCTTATGAAATTTAAACTACAAGCTCTCTGCTGGGTTCTAAATTTAACCAGAAAGCTCTCTTCTGTGTTTTAAATTTAAGCTAAAAGTACTTTGCTGATGCTAGGCCCTGAGTGACTATTAAATGTAAACTGCAAGCTCTCTGCTAGGTTCCAAATGTAACCAGAAAGCTCTCTTCTGTGTTTTAAATTTAAGCTAAAAGTACTTTGCTGATGCTAGGCCCTGAGTGACTATTCAATTTAGACTACAAGCTCTCTGTTGGGTTCTAAATGTAACCAGAAAGCTCTCTTCTGTGTTTTAAATTTAAACAAAAAGTACTTTGCTGTTACTAGGCCCTGAGTGACTATTAATTTTAAACTACAAGCTCTCTGCTGAGTATGAAATGTAACCAGAAGGTTCTCCTCTGTGTTTTAAAGCTAAAAGTACTTTTCTGATGCTAGGCCCTGAGTGACTATTAAATGTAAACTACAAGCTCTCTGCTGCTCTCTTGTACATACTATGCTCCTTGCAGACAGCGCAGCGATTTTCTGCACTCTGCGCTGTTAAACATGGGTCAAGAGTGCATGCTCTTGGCTGGGCTAACAAATAGTGCAACTTAGTAAACATATCCCTATGTTAGTTCAATAAACATGTATTACCTTATATTGCTTTTTTTATTAAGCAGAAAATTGCAGCACCTCTATGGATAATAGTGGCCTATTTAACTTGCTAAGAGGGTCTTTTACTTACACGTGTTAAGTTGCTCATCTAGTGCACCAATAGCACTGAAACCATGGTGTGTTATGTGCAACACACCCACGTTAATTGTTTGGGGTGTGGATAACATTTCCCCGGCAGTTAATGTGGAGCCCTGTCCCCTAGTGCGTGCTGCATTAGCATGGGTGCACCTAACACCGGGTATTCAGGTGGCGTTAGGTGAACCCATGCTAATGCAGTTAGCGCACGGTGTGAACACAGTGCTAATTGTGCTGAGCTCACCACTCCCATTCTCTGCCCCTACCCCGCCCATTCGCGACTTTAACACAAATTGCACAGTTAGCATGGGAATCATCCTATGCTGTCATGGCCCTGCGCTACCTGGCAACACGCACCTTCAGCACATGCCATGTGCTGCCAGTTAGCACCCTTTACTACTACTACTGATCCTTTGTATAGCGCTACAAGGTGTACCCAGTGCTGTACAGACACATGTAAAGGACATTCTCTGGGGACAAGCAGGAAGTCAATCATCACATATGGGTGACATCGGCATCGATGGAGCTTGCGCAGTAATCACTCCCCAACTTTCAAAGAAAGCCTTTGGGAGTTAGGCCGTGCATGTGCAGTCTCCTTCCCATTTAAAGGTGCCATCTTACCTCAGTCTTCTTTTTTCTGTGGAGCCCTGAAAATGTCCTGTCTGTGGTCTGGTAGAAATCAAAAATTTTTTAACCCTTTCTCTTAGTGCTTTTTCGCTCTTCTTTTTGCTGGTTGGTTCCCGATCACCTTCTCGCCTTCCAAGGCTGCCCTTACCTCGGTGTTGCATTTTTCTCGGGTCCCCTTTCTTTTTCCTTTTTGGTGCATGGATCTTTTCTCATGCCCTGCCGTATTCCCTGCTATGTCTTTGGTCAGCATATTTAAGCAATGGGGCAAATGCCCCTGTACTATGTCCATCACGGACCACCACAGTTGCTGCATCAAGCGTCTCTGTGTGAATCATGATGACTCCACTTGCCAGTAGATGTTGAGCAAAAGCCAGAGGAATTGTGAAAAGCAGTGGGGGGAGCTTTTTGGCTTAAAGACCTCTGCTGTGGTTCTGGCATAGAATCTAGAATTGCTGCCCTTGGAGACTATGTCCGATGACTTGGTGTCATGTGCATGTGCTCGATCTGAGCCCCGAGGTCATGGAGCCTGAGACCAGGGGTCATCCTCTGAGGATGTCCCCGTGTGTCCAAGACATCATCCAAGCCAAAGTAGGTCTGATCCTGGAGCCGAGAGTAAGACCTCAAGCTCCAGGCCTCTGTTCTTGACAAGGCACTGAGAGTGATGGCCAGGAGCAGCCCTCTAAGCTGCCCTGATGGGAGGAGACTCCCACCACATCAGGGTATCAGGCTCGGTCCTCTGACGTGATCACCATTGGTGATTCCCCATCAAGGGAGTCAGGTTTGGGCTTGATAACATCGAGATCCGAACCAGTCGCTGCAGAGTCTACTGGTATCGAAGCCAGGATGGCAGCCTTGGAATGCAGCCTGGCTGCCTTCTTCAAGGCACAGCGGGGCCCGATGCCCGGAGTCTCATGGTTGTCTGTGCCAACATTGGTACCCTCCACTGCGAGGACCTTTCTGGAGGACATCCAGCCTGTGCTGGAATGGTTTGCGACTCGCTCAGAGCTGCATCGGTTGGCCTCCTGCTTGAGGCCTGACTTGCCATCAGGCAACTCATTCTCCCTTAGCACTGGCTCTTCATTGCCCCAATGACAATCTGGGGCTTGAGGTCTTGTCCAGCTCCAAGACAGAGACCGACAACGACTAGTCACCCGACACCAGAATACACAGGGGTATCCCCTCTGACCTGTCTCCCCCTCAGGAGCACTGGAGGTTCCTGTCCAAGGACCTTGTGTTCCTCGAGTTTGTCTGGGGAATGTCGAAGACCCTGGCCTTTCTGGCAGAACCGAAGGACAAGCCTCGTGCCGAGGACTTGGAGAGCCTCTAGTATGAGGCCCCTCTGAGGGAGGCACTGATGGTGCCGATAACTCACATCCTGGAGTGCTTGCTGTTCAGGATGTGAGAGAGCCTGGTGATGGTGTCAATAGTGAGATGGCGACTCGATTCCCAGTATCGAGTTGGCAAGAGCCCAGGCTTTACGAAGCCACAGCTGCTTCACAACTCCATGGTAGTGGTGTCGGCCATGCATCATATAAAGAGTCAATATGCACTCCTCGGTGCCCCCTGCTATGGTGGCCTGCGCCATACATGGGTTTGGCAGAAAGTGCTACCAGGGCTCAATGCTCGTGGCCTGCATCCAGGCTTACCAGCTGTACATGCGCATATATTTGAGGGACCTGGCAAAGTAGTTTGCCGGGTTCTCACCTGGGCTGGCAGGTGAATCTCTCGAGTGCTTCCGGGCCCTCATATCCTAGCTCAAGGAATGCTCCAAATTCCAGACTTGAGTGGCCAATAATAGCTTTGAGTCCATGGCTCATGTGGCTGGGATGGGCATTAGTGCCCACTGCTTGGTTTGGCTACAGTCTTCAGACTTGGAGCAATGGGCACAGAACAAATTGGCCAATGTCCCCTGCCGGAGAGAGAACCTCTTCAGCAAACCCATGACCGACAAGGCCGCCGAGTTGGAGTCAGAGTTTATGACCAGGACTAGGCTGTCCCAGAAGACTGCTGACCCTACCAGGGAAGACTTTGGGGAAAAAGCTCTTCCACCAGAAGGCAAAAAAGGCTTACAGAAAATACCCCCAGTTTCCGGCTTATCAGGCTCCCCAACAGGGTCACCAGGCCAAGGGCATGGCCCCCGTAAGCAGAAAACCCTCAAGCCCCAAACAGCACCAGCCACAGCCTGTGTGTGTGTGTGTGTGGGGGGGGGGGGGTTTGACTCCTTGGGCATTAGGATCAGGGCCCAAGGTATACGGGAGGGCATCTGGTTTACTTCGCTCACCTCTGGCTGGGCATCACCACTGACAGCTGGGTGCTGCAGGTGGTGTGGGAAGGTTACCTTCTGCACTTCGACCAGATGCCTCCTCCCTTCTTTCCAGGGGAACTTCCCATGACCTTCCTGCACAAAGAGCTCCTACAGAAGGAGCTCGAGTCTCTGCTCGAGGATCAGGCAGTAGAGCCAGTCCTTCGGCCCATCTAGGGCGTGGGGTTCTATTCCCGGTACTTCCTCATCGCAAAAAAAGACAGGGAGCTTTCAGCCTATCTTGGATCTGCAGGACCTAAACCCTTTCTGTTCAAGGAGAAGTTATCCCTTGGAACATTGCTACCCTATCTCCAGTGGGGAGATTAGCTATTCTCCTTGGATCTCAAAGATGCCTATACCCACATCCTAATCCATTACCGGCACCATCAATACCTTTGCTTCATCATCGGAGACTGCCATTACCAGTATAGAGTGCTTCCCTTTGGCCTCTCCTCGGCCCCTCAGGTGTACACCAAGTACCTGGCGGTAGCTGCCACTCAACTCTGCTTGCTGGGAGTCTTTGTCTTCACCTATCTGGATGACTGGCTCCTTGCATAAACATAAACATAAACAAAGGCAGCTTGCCAGAGGAGGTCCACCACATGGCCCACTGCACCATCGGGGTGCTGCAGCATCTGGGATTCATGATCAGCTTCCCAAAGTCGAATCTGCAGCCATTCCAGCTCCTGGCATTCATAGGAGCTCTTCTGAATTCAACCCAGGCCAGGGCCTTCCTCCCTCTGGACTGATCTCAGCATCTGGCTACCCTAGCAAAAGAGGTACAGAGTTGCTGAATGGTGTCCGCCCATCTCCTGCTGTACCTATTGGGGCACGTGGCCTCGATGGTTCACGTAACCCCAGAGGCCCGTCTATGCATGCGAAAGGTCCAGTGGACCCTCAGTTTTCAATGGACTCAGGCCATGGGCCAACTGGAGGATTGGGTCAGGGTCACCCAGCCTCTCGCGGCCTCCCTCACATGGTGGCAGAACCTGCAGAATTTTATGGCCGGCCTACTCTTCCAGGCCCTGCCAGCCCAATGCATTCTTACCATGGACACCTCCAAGCTTGGCTGGGACAGTCTTTAGTTGCAGGGCGCCTGGATTCAGGAGGAAAGTAACCTCCAGATCAACCTCCTGGAACTCCGAGCTGTGACGAATGCCTTTCGGGTGCTTTAGGCCCACATGCCAAACCAGGTAGTCCTCGTTCAATTGGACAACCAAGTAGCGATGTCTTACATCAACAAGCAGGGGGGAATGGGCTCATACCTCCTCTGTTGGAAGGCAGTCCGCCTCTATACCTTTGCTGCTGAGAAGGGCATGATCCTCCGGATGGCAACCTGCTGTATCAGGACAATCTGCTCACAGATCGACTCAGCAGAGTCCCTCAGCCCCATGAGTGGTGCCTCAACCCAGTGGTAGCCATCTCCCATCTTTCGCCGTTGGAGGACCCCGATGTTGGCCCTCTTTGCCATCCCCGAGAACACACAGCTGCCATGCTTCCACTCCCGGAGGCTGACCCCAAACTGGGTGGTGGCAGACACCTTCCTCTTGTCTTGGTCTGGAAGCCTACTGTATGCATACCCACCTACCCCCCTAATCCTCAAGACCTTATTCAAGGTGCAGTCGGACCGGGCCTCGGTAATTCTCATTGCTCCTCAGTGGTCCCGGCAGCCATGGTTTTCCCCCTACTGTTGCAGCTATCATGGGTGGCCCTGATACCCCTGGGCCATGCCCTGGATTTGCACTTGCAGGAGTATGGGACCCTTTTCCATTCTAAACTCTAGTCCCTCGCCCTGAAGGTGTGGCTGCTGAATGGTTAGCCTTAGCACATCTCCACCTCTCCCAGGACATGCAGGATGTCCTACTGGCATCACACAAGGACACAACACGGCACACGTATGCCTTCAAGTGCCTTAAAGTGGCAAAGATTCTCAGTCTGGCGCACAGACAGGAATCTCAACCCTTTTTCTTGCTCGGTACAAGACATCCTCCAGTATCTGCTGCACCTTTTCTGGGCTGGTCTAAAATCCATTTCTGTCAGGGTGCACCTCAGTGCCCTGGCTGCACATCACCACCTCATTGATGGCCAGCCCATCTCTGTGCACCCTCTTGTGGGCCGTTTTATGAGGGGGCTTCTCCTCTTGCGGCCCCATGTTTGCCCACTGCCGGAGGCATGGGGCCCAAATATCTTCCTTGGGAAACTGATGGCTCCCTCATTTGAGCTGCTGGCTTCTTGCCATCTCAAGTTACTGTCATGGACAGTAGTGTTCCTGGTAGGGCTTAGTTCAGCCAGATGGGTCCGTGAGCTGCAGGAGTTGATGGCTCATGTTCCCTACACCAGGTTCCACAAAAACAGGGTTGTTCTCTGGACTCACATCAAAATTCCTGCCTAAGGTGGTATCCGCTTTTCATATTAACCAAGAAGTGGTCCTTCCCACCTTCTTCACCAGGCCTCACACATCCCAGGCGGAGGCCTCACTTCGCACCTTGGATTGCAAAAGGGCATTGGCCTTCTACTTTGAGAGGACAAATGCCCATTGCCATTTGCCACAGCTGTTCGTCTCCTATGACATCAAGGGTTACGGTCTCTCAGCGTACCCTGTCTTTCACCTACAAGCAGGCTGGACTCTCTCTGGAGTGTCATGTCTCTGCGCACAGTGTGCACACTTTGGCGGCCTCAGTGGCTCACCTCCCCTCTGTCCCCCTGCAGGAAATCTGCCAGGCTTCACTCTGGTCTTCGATCCATACCTTCGTAGCATACTACTGCTTGGAGGAGAGCTCAGTGCATGATAGCGCCTTTGGCGAGGCAGTAATTTATCACTTCTTTGGGGAATAGTGCAACTCCTTCCCTCCGGCCATTTGTGTCCAGGTTACTGAAGAGAGGATTCCATTGTCAGTGTTGGGACTGCATCACTAGACTTCAGGCAATTCAGCACTCCTTGCTGCCCTTCATGGTTTGCCTTTTGGGTCACCCATGGCTCCTGCAGATTTTTTCGATAGCCTGTAGCTTGGGAGTCCCATGTGAGGAATGATTTCCTGTAACAGGTCTTCTCTGGGAACAGCAAGAACAACCCTCTCTCCTCCCCATTGGGTTGTTTTTTTCTTTTTTATGCTTGATTAAGCTATGTCATTACTGAGGTAAGATGGCACTTTGGGCGGGAAGGTGATTGCACATGTGCGGCCTAACTCCCAAAGGCTTTCTTTGAAAGCTGGGGCATGATTACCACATGGGCTCCATTGATGTCGATATCACTCACATGTGAGGACTGATTCCTGCTATACCCGGAGAACATCTGTTAGAGGTGAGTAACTATGCTATCCCTAATTTTCAGAGCTTACAATCTAGTCAAGACAGACAACACAACAGCTGAAGACAAGGATATATCTAGGGGAATGGTAAGGAAACACAGAGGAGACTAAGCGGATCAGGATCCAAGAGCAGCCTCGAAGAAGTGAGTTTTTAGCCTGGATTTGAAAAGGGCTAGAGATGAAGCCTCATGTACAGACTCAGGCAGTTTGTTCTAGACATAAGGAGCAACAAGGTGGAAGGATTGAAGTCTGGAGTTGGCAGTAAGAGAGAAGAGCACAGATAGAAGGGATCTTCCAGAAGAGTGGAGTTCCCAATGAGAGATGTAGGGAGAGAAAAGAGAGGAAAGGTAGTGAGGAGCAGCAGAATGAGGTCAGTAGGAGAAAATTGAACTGGATATCGAAATGGATAGAGAGCCAGTGAAGTGACTTGAGAAGAGGGGTTGTATGAGCATATCGAGGCCGGTGGAAGATTAGCTGCTCAGCTGAGTTTTGAACAGATTGAAGGGGAGACAGAGATAATTCAGAGGGAGACCAGCAAGGAGAAGGTTGCAATACTCTAGATGGGAGCTGACTAAAGAGTAGATAAGTGTCTTAGTAGTATGCTCAGAAAAGACATGGCAAATTTTGCTGATGTTATGGAGAAAGAAACGACAGGGCCTCCCAATTGTCATATTTTATCTTTTGAAAAAGGGGCTGGCATTGGCAGGCCTAAACTGGATAGGCACTAGTCAGTCAGACAGTTGTGGTCAACATTATTGACACCCTTGCAGTTCAACCCCTTAATGTCCAGTATCTCCTAAAAAAAGTGGAAAGTGAAATGGCTTTGGACTATATATGCACACATATTTGACACATAAAATAATCAAGTAAAACAAGACCAATTAAAAAAGAAAATAGTATTAAAACTAGGACATTGCCAGGACATGATTATTAATCAGCAAATAGTACCAAAAAATCACAAAAGGAGAAGAATATCTAAAACAGGTGGACTGTTTATATATTCTTCTCCTTTTGAGGATGTGATTATTGGTACCTTATAAACATTTCAAATCAGTTTGAATAGAAGAACCACATTTATTTAACGGGTTTTTTATACCGCTTTATCATTTCAGTCAAAGCGGTTTACATTGTAACTTAAACTTGGTTATGTACATTAAACAGGGACGTTAATAACCTGAATTTTTTTCTGGGGCAATGGAGGGTTAAGTGACTTGCCCAAAGCCACAAATGGGAATTGAACCCTGAACACAGGGTGCAAGGGCGCAGAAGTCTGATGGAGTATCAGGGCTGTGGTATGTATGAGGCACTGCTCAAGTGAGTGATCCTAACCTAAAAGAGATTTAGCATATCAGATTTACTGATGCCTACCGGAAGTGGAGTGGGGATGGGGAGGATGGATATGCAGAGCAGCGTCAGCTTTCTCCCAGCCGTGCCCCCTCTCACCCTGTTCACTGGGGTTTCCAAAAGCATAAGCTTGCTCAAAGCGGTGTTCTCAGGCGTGCCAGGCAGGAGTTTAGCCCTGGAGAATAGCAGAATCCGCAAGACTAAACAGCATTTCTGAGGCTGAAAAACATTTGTAACAAATCCTAGGTCCTACATAGATGAGCGGGAGGGGGCGGGGTCTAGCACTCGCTGTTTCCAACTCCTCTGCGTATAGCGTGAGTATTTGACATGTACGTGCATGCGTATATGCCCTCTTGTAGCTCATCTGTTGTTTGCGCATGTGTTGGCTCTCCTCCTTTCAACTTTACACCGATGTTTTGTGTACAGCTCATTTGCATACTTGTCCCTTTCTGCATGCCGGCGCTGAAGTCATGCGCCATTGGCGCACTACCTAAACTCTTACCTAGCTAATAGTGTGCAACTTCAGCGCTGGCTTTCTGCATTGGCCTGTTTGCTTTTTTGGCTGGTTTTGCACACTGGGCAGAAGATTAATGTATTGTCCATGATGATGTCTAAACCTTTTACTGAGTTGTGACTTCTAATGTGGAACCTAACATCATATTGCTATAATTTAGTTTATTCTTCCCTATGTGCATCACTTTGCACTTGTCCACATTAAATTTCATCTACCTTTTGGATGCACAGTCTCCCAGCCTCACAAGTTCCTCCTGCAATTTCTTACAATCTCCTTTTGATTTCACAACTTTGAAAATTCCTTGTTCCCATTTCCAGATCATTTATATATATATATATGTTAAAAAACAGCGGGCCTAGCACAGATCCCTGGGATACTCTACTATTCACGTTTTTCGGTTGAGAAAATTGTCCATTTAGCCCTACTCTGTTTTCTATCTTTTAGCCAGTTCCCAGTCCACAATACTACACTGCCTCCTATCCCATGACTTTTTTATTTCCTCACGTCTCTCATGAGATACTTCATCAAAGGGTTTCTGAAAATCCAGACACTGGCTCGCCTTTATCCACCTGTTTATTTATGGCTTGTGAAAATACATAAATCTGAAAAGAACTGTATAGTAAAAGGGCCTCGTAGTCAAACAAGCTGGATCTCCCAATTTAAAACCTTTAAAAACAAAACAAATATGTTTAAAAAGACCCTTGATTCAACTGCAAGCCATTGCAGATGGAACAAAATTGGCGCAATTTAATTATATTTTTTCACACCTACCCCAAGCCTTGTCGCCGTCTTCTGCACTATCTAGAGACAGCATAAGCTGGTTCCTGGAATCCCATGGTAAAGGTCATTGCAGTAATTATTACTTTTAAAATCATCATTCGTAAAGTGTGGCCATTGCTGCCTAATCTGTCTCAGGCTACGAAAGGACACTTATATAATAGATGAAACCTGATATTTCAGCAGATTTTTATCCAGCAAAACACCCAAGGTTTTTATAACTTCTTTTGTGCAAAAGTCAAGAGTCGATAATCGACAACTGATTTAATTACTTTCCACCATGCTTTATCCAAATACTCTCAAGGTAAGAGGAAAGAGGGAGGGAAGGAAAGAAAAAGAGATGAGAAGTAAAGTAGACAGAGAACTGAAATAACCTACCCCCCGTCCCCAAAAACAGAACAGAAAAAATAAGAGAACAATTGTCAAAGATTTTTAATGCTGAAATTACCCACTCCTGAGGGCTCAAGCAGCCACGCTGATCACATGCTGGATACATTTATCCACTGCCAAACAGGGACATGGAAGGGGAGCCTCGGGGAGGGAGAATATGAGCGGTGCTTTCATCTTGAGGGTGCATGTGCACTTTCTGTAGGGTTTCATATGAACTTTCAAAACCGTCCTATAAATAATCCAGATGCAGCAAAGACTGGGAACAAACTTTTTTTTCTTGAAAGAAAAATATTTTTTTAAATTGAATATAAGTTTGATAACTTATAGTCCCAAAATTACACAGATTGAAAACAAAAGGCAACCACCTCCCAATTTATACTTGAATTCACAATTTAAAAATAAAACCTGATTTCACTCCTGTCTGAGGGATCTATTTACTAAAATGCTGAGTAACACATGCGCACCTTCTGGGCATATTTACTAAAGGGCATGCCAGTAGCGCATAGGCGTGCACTAAGTTTAGGAAGCATGTGTGTCCATCCTCCTGCCATTAGTGCATTGCTAACATGCCACACCGCGCTAACCAGCATGCGAGTGCACTTAACACCAATCACTGAAGTGACATTAAGTGCACCTGCACCAATAGCAACAGGCGGGGTTAGCATGCATCCAAAATGCCCACTTTAACTGCGATGCGTTACCACCCATGTTCCTCCCCTAACCTGCCCAGTCCCCACCCAATTGCTCCCTCACCAGTTAGCATGGGATTTTTAACACTGGGCCCTGCGCTGTTAGCATGCTGTGCTTAGCATGTAGCAAATCCCACACTAATAGAAACATAGAAACATAACGGCAGAAAAAGACCACATGGCCTATCTAGTCTGCTCTTCCATATCGACTGCTATAATAGCGCACATTAGGCTTGGTTAGCATACATTAGTAAACATACTCAATTGCTAGTAAATAGGCCTCATTCAGAATAATGAGGCCTACTTACTAACTTGGAGTAGCAGCCTAGTGGTTTGAGCAACAGTCTACTACCCAAGAAAGAGATCAGGATTTAAATTCCACTGGCTTATCTTGGACAAGCCATTTTACCCTCCATTGCCTTGGAAGAAAAGGCCTGGCAGTCTTCTTGTGGTCATTCCTTGCCAAGAAAACCCAGGTGCTGCTGGGTTGCCAGGAGTCAGCATTGACTTGGCAGCATTTAAAAACCAAAACAAAACTCTTTACTAATTATAGGGCCTGTTCATTAAGCACTTTTCACATAGACACAAACGGGGTCATTCTGAGGCACAAATAGCGGGGATGGAATCCCGTTGGGACATCCATCCCCGCTATTCGTGCCTCTTCCCTATCCCGTTTACCTAACCCGTGTCTTGTACGAGGAAGGTAGATGGGGGCTGAAAAGGGGCAGATTGGGGGTGGTGTTAGAGTGGGCAGTGTGTGGTCGTTGGCTCCGGACGTACAGGGCCGGTGACTTGTACAGGGAACCTATTCCACCTCCGAGGTGGAATAAGTTCCCCTATTTGGTGGGGGATGGTGGGCCCGGGGCATGGATGGGGCAGGGGGGGGCGCTAAAGACATTCCCCGCAGTCCAACCCTGGCCTTAGGAGGGCAGATCGGGGGTCGGGCTGCA
Organism: Ichthyophis bannanicus; assembly: GCA_033557465.1. Classification (NCBI taxonomy): domain Eukaryota; kingdom Metazoa; phylum Chordata; class Amphibia; order Gymnophiona; family Ichthyophiidae; genus Ichthyophis; species Ichthyophis bannanicus. The sequence continues at coordinate 443,495,569 of CM066035.1, read as the reverse complement.
GGGAATTCGCTTCTGGAGCCAGTGGCCAGGGATCACGGCTCTTCAATGGAGCTGTGGTGCCATGGCAACCGGACGCCATGGCACCGCAGCTCCATTGAAGAGCCCTGACTGAGTTAGCCGGGGAAGGCTTGTACGTGAAGGCCAGAGAGAATCGGGGTCCCGGCCTGCACGTATAGGCCTGTTCACGATTCTGATGCCGTGGGGCTAGATGTGCCCCGCAGGATCAGAATTGCGACTCCCTCTGTGTGTCCATTTCCAGCTGGATGCACAGAGGGCCTAGACATGTGGGATGGAATTGGGCCCAAAATGAGAGGGGACCTTTAGTAAACAGGTTCCCCTACTTGTGTTAATGTGTGACAGCACACAAGCTCTGAAAATTATATGCTCTAGATTTATGGAGGGGGGGGGGGGCGGGAAGGTAGGAGTTTAGGAAGAGTTTAGGATGGCATTTTTCTTTTTTTAAATTTATTTGATTTTCAAATATTTACAAGCAAAATAAACACTGCTATCATGAAAAACAAGAAGAACCCATACATTGAATTAAAGCAATATTTGAAGGAAATAAATTTCTCCATAAACATGGAGGGGCATCTCACCCTGGAGAAAACCTAGAGGTGGAACTACATCAAAAGGAAAGAAAAGACGCAGATACAAAAAATAATGCAGTGACCACTTATACAAACGGTGCCAATGAGCTTGCACATTAATTGGACCTAGGCCAGGAAAGTGGTCCTAGTAGACAAAAAAACTTGATAACTGAAAGGGTTAATCAGAAATATACCTTGCCCACTGATAAAATATAATACATCTGAACAACACGAGGTCCCAGAAGCAAAACTTGCCTCCTTTTTCTTTCTTTCATGACATATATCTGGAAACATTCTCACTTTGCAATCCAGTAACAAAACATCTTTAAACATGAAACATGAACTTCATTAACCAGCTTCTGTCTCAGTCTAAAGCCATCTGTATCATGAAGATGGAGGGGGACTGCTGCCTCTTTTCCAGACTTCTTAAGGTACCTGGTTAACTCAAGTCTATCAAGGGGCGGGTCTGAAGTTTTCTCCTCTGCAGCCGCATGCTTCTTTGCCTTTTTGAAATAGGAGGAAAGGTGGCCTCAGGGATCTTTAAACACCTCAAGAAGATTACAGCCAAAGATATCATAAGCAGATTACCTGCACATTCCCATTGTGAATGACCTTTTCCATTAGTTTTATCTTCCTGTGTAATTTCAGGTTATCTCTAACTAAGACAGCTTCACTAGTTTAAATCTTCGTGACTTTCTCTTCATTTTGAGTCATTTTTTCTTCAAAGAACCCAATTCCTGTTTTATTTGAGTAGAGTCCACCAACATCTGGTCTACTTGGTGGGATGATTCCTGAATTTGTTTGGAAAGAGACTGCTGAAGATTTCAAATCACATCCCATAATATCTCAAAGTTAAAAGCAACAGGAGGCTGCTCCTGAAGTAGTGACTCTAAGGACAAAGGCCAGTTCTTGGACAGGGCCAGCCCGAGCATTAGGCAAGACTAGGCAGTTGCTTAGGGCAGCAGCTTTTGGGGGGCAGCAAAGAACAGCAGCTTTCAAAGCAAAACAGTAGATTCTTATAGCCACACAAATTCCAGGAGCCATCAGCACCGTCGTTTTCCTGCAGGAAGAACAGGCACACACATACATACAAAGCAGCATATGGGTAGTGTTCAGATCATCGTGAGTGTTGAGTTTAATTATCAACATCTTGGAGGGGGTAAAGCTGACAATTTACCTAAGAGGCCCATTACCTTGCACCAGGCCCTGGGAATGGTTCTGCTCATGGTTATGATATTGGGATCCAATAGCCGCTGGACCTGTCCTTGTCCAGTATCCAGATGACCCAGATAATCCTCCAACTCAGTGCTTTGAACTGCAGACGTTGATGCCAGCGTTTCATCAGCCTCACCTTTCCCTTCCATCCGTGACCCTGGCTCTGACAGTGCATCATCAGGCAGTGCTGTTCCCCTCAGCGAACTTACTCTTTTAATTGCTGGTGGTGCCAATGGCACATGCTCCCTGCAAGACAACCTCACCGCCATAGATGAGTGGGCACTCTCCAGCAGCTTCCTTCCTCCCTCCCTCCCTCTCAACAGGGACTTCATCAATGATGTCACTGTATCCCTAATTAAAATGGCATCAATTTTGCCAACAGATGGTACAGGCGTTGCACTGACTCCATGCTTGGAGGTATACTTTCAGGGTCTGCCTTTCCTCTTCCCCATCATGACCTGTTGGACAGGTCTCACACACCGCTCATAGCATCCACTCACATCCCCAGCTTGGAATTTTCCTCTTGCTCCTTTTGAGCCTCTATCTCAGTGAAACAAGACAATATTGGGCTACAGTGTCATCAGCTGTCATTTGCAGCAACTTGGGGATTTTCCTTAATTTTATTTGAATGCGTAATTCCCCTCCTATTTATCACAGGCATCACAGTGGCATTGCTTAGTCAGGGGACACAGACGAAAGCTCCTTCTAGAAGTCGGTACATATGCATCTTGAGTTTGGCCACTAGATGTTGCCTTCCACAAAGGCTGTGAACATGCTTCTCCAATAGGTGCACGTTGACTTTAATGTGAATTTTTGCTATAGAAAAAAATATCATAGCATTCATTTACTGTAAGGTAGGCCTTCCATCTACATGTTGCTTTTGTAAGAAAACAACATGCTTTTCTACTGTCTTCTCTTTCAGATACCCGCTGGAAGTGTTATTGTGGTAAATTGTAATTGGTGTGATGTGTGGTGAGAAGCTTTTGTGTTTCTTTCTCACTTGAATGTTATATTTTATTTTGTATGTTTTGTGGCTTGCTTCTCCCATGTATATTGCATGGACTTTCACCCTATCCTGAGGATGCTTTAGGTTGTTAAGCATGTTAAGCATTGTATTATTTTTGTTTTGTATTATATTGGTAAACCTCAATAAAAAATAAATGAAAAAGAAAACAACATGCTTATGATAAGCCAGATAAATTGGCTATTAACATATAAAGCAATCTTCAAAACACAAGCTTTCGCATAAATAACAGAGACCGCATCAGATAAACAAAGATTACGCAATGGATGAGTCAATGGGGCATTGTGTGACCTTGACAATCCTTGTAAACAGCAAAAATTGTTCATATTGCATTTTTAAGACCCCCGCAAACATTAAAAATAATTCACATGAGCACGTGTCTCTAAAATGAAATTGAGTGAGAAAGGGCAATTCTGTCATGATAAGGGAGGATAAGGTTCGCGCAAAGGAGTTGCAGCATGTGGACTCATCTTTGTTTTTTTTCATAGAATAATTTCCTTTGCACAAGGCAGTTTCTTGTGGGAGCAACTAGGAAAGGGAAGAACGCCCTGTATTGTGGTTGTAGCTCTGGACTGGGGGTTCTTGATTATTCAGATAAGGATTTACAGACTGTTTGCTGAGTGCAGCTGACTGCCAGTCTCTTAAGTATCACAGCTGGCCCTTATTTTTCTCGTAAAGAATCAATAAACCATCTACTTTGCTTAATTTGCTAAATTACTAATCCAAATAATCATATAGATATTCTTTTTCATTAAAATACATTTTCATAGGCTGCCACACAGAAAATCCCTTAATGCTTTTATGAAAATGATATTTTTTTTATCTGCACTTAAATTATTGGGAGGTTTCGTTGTGTATTCAATAACATTTGTAGCAAAAGCCAGGCAATCTGGCTGCAAAGTCAGCTAATGATGTGCCGTGCACAGTCAGAGAGTCGCTCTGATGCTTCTAATCATAGAAAATAGTGTCTAGCCACTGCCTATCTGAGAAATATTCATACTAGGCATCTGCCTATATGCTGTGTTTTTCATAACTTTAAGTAACTTTGTCTGTGTTGCATCACTTTGTCTCATGCTGCACCAGCTGAACAACATGACTCAACAAAACAAGAAAGATGATGCCTTAATACGTGCAGCTGGCTGAGATCGTTACTAGGAGGGTGAAACCCTGTGGAGTTCATCATAGTTACACACTATTAGTTTTCATACTGTGGTTGATGTTAGGTTGGGGAATATAATGTATAGAAAAGGAGTTATCAAGGAATATAACTAATGAATCTATAATATCTGAGAACTGTAATTCTTTCATACCCACAAAGCAGCAGTAGAAACTAAATTCTTCCTAATCACAGCTTGTTAATTTTTTAAACAAAAGAAGCTGATGGCACCTTATAGGCTAGTTCAGTCTGTTGAGGCATGAACTTTCAAGGACAAGCATCCAGTTTCTGAGATGCTGAGGTGCAATTCAGGAGGTGCATACAGTTTTCTTAAAAATGGTGTGTATGTGTGTATAGCTGTGGGGTGGTATAGGGGAGAGAGTGAGGGTGGGGGGATACAAAGTATAGAGAAGATATCAAGGCGTAAAGAGCAGGTTGTGGACAGCAATTGATAGCTTCATGATAACTAAGCTAGTTGACCACTCAGATGGGTAAGATAAATCAATGATAGGATAATCTGAGCATAGTTAAATCCATTCCTGCCAGCAGTGGGTTATTCAGGCCTAGGGTGAGGGTGGCAAGCTCCTCAATGCGTTCTAATTTAACAGTTTCAACTTGGAGTGGCACCTTGAAATTTCTTTGTCTTACTTTAAGGTTGCCATTTTCCTACAAAGTGTCCTGGAAGGTTGAGATAATTCTCCTACTTCTTTTTCGATGATGCAATTTCTGATAATAGATTTGTGTCTATTTTTTTTTCTTTGGGACTGCATGGGATCATTAGTGGAAGATTTAATTTACATAAGAACGTAAGAACATAAGAAATGGCTTACTGGATCAGACCAAGGTCCATCAAGTCCAATATCCTGTTTCCAACAGTGGCCAATCCAGGCCACAAGTACCTGGCAGGTTCTCAAAGAGGTACATAGGTTCCACAATGGTTTATGGACCTTTCCTCCAGGAACTTGTAAAAACCTTTTTTAAACCCAGCTACACTAACAGCTTTAACTACATCCTCTGGTAACGAATTCCAGACTTTGAATATGCATTGAGTAAAAACATATTTTCTCTTATTAGTCTTAAATATCTTGAATTGTAGCTTTATTGTGTGTCCTCTAATCTTTCTACTTTTTGATGGCATAAATAACCGATCTACGTTTACCCATTCCACTCCATTCATTAATTTATAGACCTCTATCATATTCCCCCTCAGCTATCTCTTTTCCAAGTTGAAGAGCCTCTCCTCATAGGGTTATCCTTCTATTCCCTTTACCATTTCTCTTGCTCTTCTTTGTACCATTTCTAATTCAGCTATATTATTTTTAAGATATGGCAACCAGAATTGCACACAATATTCAAGGTGCGGTCACACCATGGAATGATACAGAGGCATTATAATATCCTTTGTCTTATTCTCCATTCTTTTCCTTATGATTCCTAGCATTCTCTTTGCTTTCTTGGCCGCCGCTGCACACTGGGTGGTGGGTTTGAAAGTATTATCCACAATGACGCCTAAATCCTTTTCCTGGGTGTTTCTTTCTCAGGTGGTACCTTGCATCATGTAACCATAGCTTGGGTAGTTCTTTTAGGTGCATAACTTTGCACTTGTCCACATTAAATTTCATCTGCCATTTGGATGTTCAGTCTTCCAATTTATTAAGGTCCTCTTGTGATTTTTCACAATCCTCTTTCATTTTAGCATTGAATAATTTTGTGTCATCTGCTAATTTGATTACCTCACTCGTTGTTATTCCTATTTTCAGGTCATTTATGACTATGTTAAAAAGCAGTGGGCCAAGCACAGATCCCTGGGGTACTCCACTATTTATCTTTCTCCATTGAGAAAATTGGCCATTTAGCCCTACTCTCTTCTTTCTATCTCTTAACCAGTTCCTGATCCACAATAGTACACTGCCTCCAATCCCAAGACTTTTTAATTTCACCAAGAGTTTCTCATGAGGGACTTTGTCGAAGGCTTTCTGAAAATCCAGATACACTATATCAACCGTCTCACCTTTGTCTACCTGTTTATTCACACCTTCAAAAAATATAACAGATTAGTAAGACAAGACTTTCCTTGGCTAAATCTATGTTGGCTTTCTCCCATTAAACCATGGCTATCTACATGCTCAGTAATTTTATTCTTTATAATGTCCGGTTCTGATGCCAGGCTCACTGGTCTGTAGTTTCCCGGATCACCCTGGAACTACAGATGATTTTAATGATAGTAGGTCTGCAATCTCATATTTCAGTTCTTTCAATACCCTTGGATGTATATCATCTGGTCCACTCATAGTGATTTGCTATTCTTCAATTTCTCAAACAGTTGTCATACATCCTCCCGGTTTATCAATATTTATTTCAGTTCTTCCACTATATCACCTTTATATACCATTTCAGGCACGGGTAACTTCCCTACATCTTCTTCAGTAAAGACTGAAGCAAAGAATTCATTCAGTGTCTCCGCTCTGGCCTTGTCTTCCCTCAGTGCCCCTTTTTTTTTTTTTTATATTTTTATTTTCAATTTTCCTGAATACAACGTAATTTTACAAAGAAACAATCCAAAGCATCATACAATAAGATTCCAGAAATAAATTGCTACAAAGTTTATACACATCAAGAGAGAAAAATGGCCCTATTTATAACAATAAGCAAAATTTGAAGAAAAAAGGAGTGAAAGACTCCACATACGGGAGCACAAAATTAAACATCCACCGACTTATCCCTCAACGATTCCTTATCTGACAAGTATTTCTGCAACTGAGTTACATCATTATAAACAAAAGTACATCCCTCGGAGGTTACAATTCATCGACAAGGAAATTTTAAGAAAAAAGTAGCCCCCAAAGCCTCGACCCGAGGTTTTAATTCCAAAAATTGCTTCCGACAAAGCAGAGTAGAGCGACATACATCGGGGAAAACCTGAAGCTTAAACCCACAAAACAAAGCCTCAGTGCCCCTTTTACCCCTCTGTCATCCAGTAGTTCAACTGACTCACAGTTTCTTTTGCTACAAATGTACTTGAAAAAGTTTTTATGTGTTTTTGCTTCCACAGCAAGCTTCTTTTCAAATTCTGTCTTTGCCTGCCTTATCAATGCCTTGCATCTAATTTGCCAATGCTTATGTTGTTTCTGGTGTTCGTCATTAGGCTCCTTTTTCCATTTCCTGAAGGATGCTTTTTTGACAACAACAGCCTCTCTGACCTCGCCTTTAAACCATGTTAGCAGTTTTTTAAAGCATGGAATGCCTCTGGACTGGGCTTCTAAGATACTACTTTTAAACAACGCCCATGCTTAATGTAAATCTTTAACCTTTGCATCTACTTCTTTTAGCTTTTTCTGAACTATTTTCCTCAGTTTGTGATAGTCTCCCTTTTCAAAGTTAAAAGACAGTACTGTGGATATGCTTGCCATCTTTCTTCCATTTATTAAATCAAATGTGATCATGCTAACACCTAGTAAAGGCTGGTTTGCTACCCAGTCCCAGACCTGTGCTTCTAAGGTAAACTGTTAACAATTTCTTGGGTGATTCACACAGCCCTTGGTTTGACAGAGGGAGCCTTTCAAATTGCCCCTTTGACCTTTCACTTGGCTTTAACACCTATTTGAAACAAATTCCCACATCTCTTTCCTCTTAAGTGGAAGGCTTCTTTGTAAAGGTATCTAGAAATTAAGTATGTCTTTCAACTCAAAGAATATTTTCCCTACTCTTCCTTCTATGTTAAGCTATACTCTGATTTGATTTAAATTAAAAGCTCTCTGCTGATACTAGGCCCTGACTGATTAACAAATACACTGGATTCTAAAATACACAGATTTATCAGTTTTAACCCAAAGAATTCCCTTTTGCCCAAGATTTAGAGAATTTCCCAGAAGTAAATACTTATTTTATTTTATTTATTTAGTAAACACTTGTATACCGCTGCTTCCTACGATCAGCAGCGGTTTACTTTACAGAATCATAATGTATTGTACGGTACATTGAGATTTCAGTTTTACATTTTGATTAGTCAATGATTACGTAACACGGGACAAGCATTTGGATACGATACATATTTGATTAAAGCACACAGATCAAGGTATACATTTGATTTCAGTAGATTGGGGGAGGGCCCCATATATACAATTTGTACAGAATTAGTTGCCAAGGTGTACAGACTATACATGGTTATATACAATTTGTACGGAATTACTTACAAGTCAGATGTCTTTCCAACAGAAGCAGTCCCTTTTGGTAGTCCTTCAAGACTTTAATTTAATACATCCATTTATATCCCGCCTATACCTCCAGGTTTTAGGTGGCTTACAACAGTTAAAGGGGTACTTAAAGCACAATACAACTCTCACGATTTCATTTCATATTCCTGATCAGGATTCCTAACTGACAAAGAATCTCCTGAATAAGTTTGTTTTCAGTAACTGTCGAAAACCCATATTTGAAAGATTCCTAATTTCTATAGGTACCCATTCCATTCTACTCCACAGTGGCAGCATAAGCAAACATTTTATCCAATGACCTCTTGAACTTCATATTTTTTATTGATTGAATGGCCAAAGACAGTTTCTTCCCTAATTGGGACATTGTGAAAATTGTATTAAACAACACAATGTCTGCCATATAGGCAGGAATATAACCATGTATTCTTTTAAATATAAAGCATAGCAGTTTAAAAGTAATTCTGGCCGATAACAGCAGCCATTGCCACCCTAAACAATGCCCTCTCTTTGCTGCCCAACCTTGTTCACCTCCCCCCATTCACACTGATTAAGAACAATTAGCTAGATTTTATTTTATACTACTGTTCCTCTGTTTTTAGTTAAAAATTTTAATCTGTTCTTTACAAAATTGTTCCATGTAACTGTTCCACTGTTTTTGTTCTTGTTATCTCCAGTTCTATGTAAAATGTTTGATTGCTCATGTTATATGTAAACCGCACTGATTTCAAAAAGCGCGGTATATAAAAGAAAATAAATAAATAAATAATGCAAATTCTTAAGGTAGAGTGTATCTCTATCATATCTTTTCTCATTAAAAATGAGCTTAGCTGCTATACGTTTGCAGACAAAATAAAAGTTTCTTAGCAATACCTATATAAACGATATTGCAATAATCCAATTGCGACACAGCAAACACATGCACCAAAAACTTCAAATGATCAGTATTAGATCTAATTTGTTACATTAGAGGAAGAGAAGAATGAGCCACGGATGTTGCAGCTGATATTGTTGGGTCTTGTAATAGTGTTGCCAAGTAGATATGAGGACAGAATTGGCATCTGGGTTTGTGTTGGATCCTGGTCCCTGGATTGTTGTCATTATGATGTGATTTTTTGGTTGATGGTGTGTATCTACTTGAAGTTTGGGGATTCACACATCTACTCATTCAACACACCGAGAGGAGGGAGAAGCCCAAATTGGAGCTTGACTGCAGGAGAAGATATTTTTGGGCTAAATACCCTCCCCCAAGGAAGGAAAGAAAGCCCGTGAAGGAGGAAAGAGACAGTTAGGTCCTCTTAAATGAGGAATAGGTGCCCCTTTCTGCCCCCCCCCACCACATTGAGAAACATAGAAACATTATGGTAGAAAAAGACCACATGGCCTGTCTAGTCTGCCCTTCCATGTTACCGACATTTGTCCCTTTTTTTCCTTTAGAAGTCTTTTGTGTTGGTCCCATTCTTTTTTGAATTCAGATACTTCTGTAAACACAGAATAGCTTGTTGTTCTGTGATTTTGTTTCATGTGAACCGCGCTGATACCGAATAGCGCGGTATATAAAAGATTGTAATAAATAAATAAATAAAATACTGTCCTCATTTTGACTACCTTACTGGGAGACTATTCCACACACCTACCACTTTTTCTATAAATAAATATTTCTGCATATTACTCCTGAGTCTATCCTCTTTTACTCTCATCCTATGTCCCTCATAGTGGAGCTTTCTTTCAATTGAAAGAGGTTCTCCTCTTGCGCATTTATGTCACAGAGGTATTTAAACATATCATATCTCCTCTATCCCACCTTTCCTCTAATATATGCATATTAAGATCTTTAAGTCTATCCTCATATGTTTTATAACAAAGACCACTAATTATTTTAGTAGCCACCCTCTGCACTGAATCCATCCTGTTTATATCCTTTTGAAAGTGTGGTCTCTAGAATTGCACACAATACTCCAAATGAGGTTGCACCAGAGAGCTATAGAGAGGCAATATCACTAACAAAGATGTTAAAAAGAATCGGACTGAGAAAACATTCTTGTGGCACACCACTGGTAACTTCCTTCTCCTTAGAGTGAGCTCCATTTACCTGCACTCTTTGTCGTCTCCCACTTAACCAATTTCTAACCCAGTCAGTCACTTTAGGGTGCATCCCTAGGGTGCTCAGTTTATTAATAATTTTCCTGTGTGTCAAAGGCTTTACTGAAATTCAATTATGCGACATCTAGGGCTCTCCCTCGGTCCAGCTCCCTGGTTACCTAGTCAAAGAAATCAATCAGATTTGTCTGACAAGACAAGCCTCTGGTAAACCCATGTTGCCTCTGATCCTGCAATCCATTGGACTCCAGAAACCTTATTCTCTCTTTTAGTAGCATTTCCAGTAATTTACTCATCACAGAGGTTAGACAAACCTGCCTGTAGTTTTCAACCTCATCCTTCTGCTTTTGTGTAAAGGGACCACCAGTGCCTTTCTGCAGTCCTCTGGGACCACTCCCGACTCTAAAGAAGCATTGAAAGGATCAGTCAGTGGAGTTGCTAGAAAGTCCTCAAGTTCCTTCAGTAGAGTTGGATGAATGCCATCTGGTCCTATCGCTTTGCCTACTTTTAGTTTAACCAGTTCTTCATGAACACAGTCTTCTGAAAATCGATCAAGATCCCCCTCACTTTTGTTCCTTTTTGTGGGTGTTTTCTAAGGTCCTGCTCCTAGCCCTTAATCTGTGAACACAGAATGGAAATATTTGTTAAGCAATTCTGCTTTATCTTCATAAGCTTCTACATATTCCTTCCTTTCACGCTTGAGTCTGACAATACCACTTTTGCCCTACCTCCTCTTACTAACATATCTGAAAAATGTTTTATCCCCCCATTTTATTGCATTGGCTATTTCTTCTTCTTTTTGTATCTTTACTTTCCTGACCCCTTGCTAGCTTCTCTATATTTTTCCAAAAGATGCTTGTCTTCCTCTCTTTGTGATCTCTTGTATTTTATGAAGGCCTCCCTCTTTTTCTTCACTTTTCAGCTACTTCTTTAGAGAACCATAGTGGCCTCATTTTCCTTTTACATTTATTTATTTTTCTAAAAAAAGATTTGTTGCCCTTAAAATATCCCCATTCAGTTTTGCCCATTGTTTTTCTACATCCCCCAGCAGTTCCCATCCCGCTAATGATTTCTTGAGGTATTGTCCCATCTTGGCAAAGTTAGTTTTCCTAAAGTCTAAGGCCCACACTTTTGAATGGATTTTCATGAGTCCTAGTCCTAATACTGAACCACACCATCTGGCGATCATTGGATGCAAAATTATCTCCCACTATAACATCGGAAAAACTTTCCCCAGTGGTAATCCCCAAGTCCAATATGGCTCCTTCAAGTGTGGGTTCTGTTACTAGCTGCCGGAATAGTTCTCCCTGTAGAGAATCTAGGATCTCCTTACTTCTACAGCAGGGATGTGCTAATCAACATCCAGCATGTTGAGGTCACCTATCAGTAGCACTTCTCCTTTCATGACAACACTGCGTATGTCTTCTATTAAATGTCTGTCCAATTCTTCTCCCTGTGAGGGGGATCTGTGTATCACTCCAATGCAAATTAATTTCCCGTTCCTTCTTTCTAGTTTGACCCACAATGCCTCCTCACTCCCTTTTAAGCCCTTTAATTCTATAGCTTTAATATTACTTTTTACATATAGTTCCACTCCTCCTCCCCTTCTTCCTACCCTGTCCTTCCTGAATAAAGTATAGCCCAGTATAATTACATCCCAGTCGTGGTTGTCCGTGAACCATGTCTACATAACCACTACTAAATCCAAGTCAGCCTCTTCCATTAAAGCCTAAATATCTGCTATTTATTTCCCATGCTATGGGCATTTAAACACATTGCTTTCCAGATGTTGTCGTGTGCCCATTTTACAGAGGTATTTAATCTTTCACTTACCTGTGGCCTTTCTCCACCCATCCCCAACGAATCTAGTTTATAGCCCTCTTCAGTAGGTTAGCCAGTGTGTTACTGAATACACTTTGACCCCTCTTGGACAGAAGGATGCCATCTTTGCTCTGTCAAGCAGTGGAAAGGAATTGAATACACAAATAATGGAAGTGTATGAGAATGGTGAGCAATTCATGTTACTAAATGCTGTACAACCCCCCAAAAGGAAGGGCTATGAGTTGCATAACATTTGTGTTGCACTTTGGAAAAACCAGTAAAGTTAGTTGGAGCATCGCAGTTCATACTTTGAGTCCTTGTGGATAAGTGCTGGCAGCAGGGCCTGGCCCTTGAGGGGAAATCCGTTCCCTCCCTCACCTCCCTCTCTGGAGAGAAGCTTCCTCTTGGATAAGGGTGCATGCAAGAACTCTGGCAGCGAGCCACTGCACCACTGAGATGTAAAGGGAGTCTGCCCTTAGGGGTCGGTATTTTTGGCAGAAAGCCATGGCACCGTGGAGTTTATAACAACAACAAATTAATTTATGCCTGTCCCAAGCCCTCATTCCAGTTAAAGGTACCCCAAAGGCTAAAGCTGCAGAAGATGAGAGAAAAGTGGGGTTGGACGGTACTTGGGATTAAGCCCACACCAACATTCCTCTGTGACTATTACTACTTTTAATCATTTATATAGCACTACAAGGCGTACACAGTGCTGTATAAACACATACGGAAGATAGTTAAGACAGCGAACACAATACAGGAGAAATAAGGGGTTCAATAGGGGGAGGAGACACAAGAGGAACAAGAGATTAGGATCCAAAAACAGCCTCCTAGAGGTAAGCCTTTATCATGGCCTATATAGGGAGGAGTGGCCTAGTGGTTGGGACAAGTTACCTCAGGCCAGAAGGTCTGGGGTTCAAATCCCACTAGAGGACAGCAACCTTGGGCCGGAAGGACTGGGGTTTCTAGCCCCACAGGTGCTCCTTGTGGTCTTGGGCAAGTCACTTAACCCTCCATTGTCCATGTTTCCTGTAAGTATTAGTGTATGTGGCTCATATCCCCTCGTGTTAAATGTATCCCCCAATTGTGTTGTGACCACTTTGATTGAAGGATAAAGTGGTATACAAAACTGTCTAAATAAATAAATAATGGATTTGAAGAGGGAAAGAGATGAGACTTGACATAAAGATACAGGAAGTTTGTTCCAGGCATAAGGAGCAGCAAGGTAAAAAGATCAAAGTCTGGAGTTGGCAGTAGAAGAAAAGGACATAGAGAGAAGAAAGCCAGAAGAGGAGCAGAATTCACAAGGAGGGGTGTTAGGAGAGAGGAAAATGTAGTGAGGAGCAGAAGAGTGAATGTATTTATAGGTTAGAAGGAGAAATTTGAAATGGATACAGAAATGGAAGGGGAGCCAGTGAAATGATTGCAGAAGAGGGGTTATATGAGTGTATCAGGGCTGGCGGAAGATTAGCCGAGCTGCAGAGTTCTGGATAGCTTGAAGAGGAGAGAGATGATTCTGAGGGAGACCAGCAAGGAGGAAGTTGCAATAGTCAAGATAGGAGGTGACCAAAGAGTGGACAAGAGTTTTAGTAGTGTGTTCAGAGAGGAAGGGGCAAATTTTGTTAATGTGCAAACCCTGCCAGCACTCTTCACTTAATCAGAAGGATAGCAATGTAACTGTGGCAAGAAGAAGGAGCAAGGCATTCAACTTAGGGGAGCCATCTTCTTTCAGGAGGAGAGAACCACAGGCGTCCAAGAGCAACCAGTGACACCAGAGCCAGGAGTGATCACAGGGCAGTATCAGGGACCTTCACCTGCAGAGCTGCCAGCTCAAGGTACACTGAGAAAGGTTATTAGATCATGAGGAGGGTTCTCACTCAGGGTAACAAAAAAGTGAAAGTGGAGAAGCCTGGAGTAAAATTCCAGCAGTAGAGAGAGTACTAGAGAGAGTTGTATTACTATAACAAAATGAGATGAGAAAGAAGGAGGAGGATGAGTTAACGGTTTGTAATATAGTTACTATTTTTTTGCCTTTGCCAGTTGCTATTGTGCTATTGTGTCAGTGCCCCTAAAGTTCTTTAACAAACTCTTAGTTCAGAACACAGAATCTGCACTAGACTTGTTTATTTCGAGAAGGGAAGAGGTGCGAGTAGAAGTTTAAGTGCGAAGGCCTCCCAATGTAAACTGGTCCCATTCAGTTATTTCCAAGGAATAGAGACTGAGACTTCATTGCTCATAGATGGTTATGGCCACTATTTGCCAAGCAGTGAGGTGCAAATGCTGCTAGGTATGCACACAAGGAAATCCATGGAAATCCATGCAAAATACAGGCAAGCCAGTCAACAAATGCTAGAAAGCAATGAGCACAAATGCTCGCAGCCTAGCCAACAATGTTCCTGACCTGGAAGTCCTAATGGTGGAAATGGACTTGGATGTTGTGGCCATTACAGAAACATGACTTAACGAGTCCCATGAATGGGATATAGCCATAGCTGGTTATGATTTATTTTGATAGAGAAGGCAGAAAAGGAGGAGGAGTAGCCCTATATGTCAAAAGCAATATTAATGCTACTGAAATGCAGGGGGCATGGGGAAGAGAAGAAGCGCTGTGGATTGTGCTGGAAAGAGGAGATGGCACTTTCATCCATACTGCTGTAGTCTACAGGCCTCAAACCAAAGAAATAGATAGAGACTTGATTATTGATATTGCAAAGGTAGTCATGAGAGGGGAAATGATCATATTGGGTGACTTTAATCTACCCGATGTGGACTAGAGTATTCCTTCTGCTAGTCTGGAAAGAAGTAAACAAATTGTGGATGCCTTCCAAGATGCATTGCTAAGACAAATGGTGATGGAACCAACCAGGGAAAATTTGATGCTGGATTTAATATTCACCAACGGAGCAGCAGCGATCATCACATGCTGTGGTTTGAGATAAAAGCCAAAGCAGAGTCCAATCACAGCAAACAAAGTCCTAGACTTCAAAAATACTGACTTCAGAGGAGTTGACGGTGGGTGGAGGTAAGGGAAGTGGAATTGCAGTGGGCTAAGCTAAAGAAAGCAATAAAAGGGGCAGATACATATGTAAGGAAAGTAAATAAAAACAAGAGGAAAAGGAAACCTATTTCATTCTCCAAAGAAATAGCTGCACAAATAAAGACAAAAACCACAGCTTTCACAAAATTCAGAAGTTCACAAACAGAGGAACACAGAACAGAATACAGGATAAAGCTAAAAGAGACAAAAAGAGAAATAAGGATAGCAAAACCAAAGGCAGAAGAAAAGATGGCTAAAGATCCGAAGTGTGGCGACAAAACGTTTTTCAGGAATATTCGGGAAAGGAGGAAAATCAGAGGTGGAATTGCAGGTCTCAAAAGTGACAGGAACAGATTTGTGGAAAGTGACACTGAAAAAGCAAACATGCTAAACAAATGCTTCTGATCTATTTTTACTAAAGAAAATCCTGAAGAAGAGCCACCTGTGATTGACAAGTATACAAATGGGAATGTAGTAGATGCTATACCAGTCACAGAAGATGATGTGTTTGAACAGCTTGCAAAACTGAAAGTGGACAAGGCCATGGGACCAGATGGGATACATTCCAAGATACTGAAAGAGCTCAGAGAGGTTCTTGCAGGGCCTTTAAAGGATGATTTTAATAGATCCTTGGAGACAGGAGAAGTTCCACAGGACTGGAGAAGTGGCGATAGGGAAGAAGTGACAAACGTTAGACCAGTAAGCCTTACCTCGATGGCAGGAAAAGTAATGGAGGCACTCCTGAATGAGAGAATAGTCGTCTTTCTCGAAACCAATAGGTTGCATGATCTGAGGTTTTACCAAAGGATGATCAGGCCAAACAAATCTGATTGAGCTCTTTGATTGGGTGACCAGAAAACTAGATCAAGGGTATGCGATAGATGTTATCTACCTAGATTTCATCAAAGCCTTTGTGATACTGTTCCTCACAGAAGGCTTATCAGTAAACTGAACAGCCTGGTGATGGGTATCAAGATAGTGAACTGGATCAGAAATTGGGTGACTGACAGATGACAGAAGGTGATGGTAAACAGAACTCACTCGGATGAAAGGAAGATGATTAGTGGTGTGCTGCAGGGATCGGTCCTGGGACTGGTACTGTTCAATGTATTTGTGAGAAATTGCTGAAGGACTGAATGGAAAAGCCTGTATTTTTGCAGATGACATGAAAATTTGCAACAGAGTGGACTCCCATGAGGGAGTGGATAACATGAGGAAAGATCTACAAAAGCTGGAAGAATGGACTAATGCTTGGCAGTTAAGATTTAATGTGAAGAAGTGTCACACACTTGGGATGCAGAAATCCAAGGGAACTGTATGCCATAGGGGGTGAAAAGCTGGTATGCACGGCCCAGGAGAAGGACCTTGGAGTGTTTGTTTCTGAGGATCTCAAGGTGGTGAAACAGTGTGATGAGGAGGTGACCAAAGCCAGAAGGATGCTGGGTTGCACACACAGAGGAATCACAAACAGAAAGGAAGAGGTACTAATGCCACTGTACCAGTTCCTGGTGAGGCCTCACTTGGAATATTGTATTCAGTTTTGGAGACCATATTTCACAAAGGATATAGAAAGACTGGAAATGTTTCAGAGGAAGGTGACCAAAATGATTTGGGACCTCTGCCAGAAGATATATGAGAAGAGAGTTTAAGACTTGAATATATATATGCTAGAAGAGAGAGGGACAGGGGAGATATGATATAGACCTTTAAATACTTAGAGGATTAATGAACAAACAAATCTTTTTCAAAGATGGGGAAGCTGTAAAACTAGAGGACATAACATGAAACTGCAAGGGGGGAAACTGAAAGGCAATGTCAAGAAATACTTTTGGGATGCCCTCCCGATGGAAATGGTGGGCGCAAATACAGTGACAGAATTCAAAATGGCATGGGATAAATACAGTGGACCCCCTTATAGCAACAGGATAAAATCAAAATAAATGTAACTATCTCTTATATCTCAACAAACAGTGGTGTCCTACACAGAGTGGTGGGTACACCCCTAAACAAAGGCATGGGGAGGGGTGACCTGCATGGAGTGGCAGGTGCATCTACTCTTGCCGCCTTGTTGGGCAGACTAGATGGACCATACTGGTCTTTCTCTGCCGTCATTTACTATTTTACTATGTTACACAAGCAGGGGGTTACATAATCAATCAAATAAAACAGCTATTAAAAATAACTGAATACCTTTAAGCACCTCAAATCCATAGCCCTTGTCAAACCATACACCTAATCAATATCCCATCATCTCATTGGCTCTTCACTCTGCCAATGCCTGCTGCCTCCTCACAAAACCTTCTCCCTTAAGCCACCCACTTAGCACCAGATTCAAGGGAAAATCTATGATTTCAACTGCTTTTGACAGAGGAAATCATTTTGTCCTAGACAGCTCTCTAATGGCAGCTTATTCCAAAGGGAGGGAGCCATTACTAAAAAATGCTCTTGCAGTCAGTTGCAAGTTATGCATAATTTTCAAAAGGAGACTAGCAGGCAGTGCCTCTTTGCTTGGCCCTCACTGACATTCAGAGACATACCAAGTCAATCTGTTCCTGAGTGACAGAGGGCCAGAGGACCATTTCCCTTCATCACTCGGAAAGTAGTTAGATCGATCTTCACCCCAGAGTCACAGTTGTGCATTTTAAGAATTGACATGTTACTTTGGCAACAGCATTTTGAACTACTTGCAGCTTATGCAGTAGTTCAGTTGTGCCACCAAACATCGAATGAACTACTGTCCGGAAGGACTAAAAAACCAGAAATGCACAGAGCCTTCTATTGCATTTGTGAAATATGTGACTCCAGATCAAAAGTAGAGTCCAACTTCATACCTCCATTTTTTATGAGAGAGGAAACCCCTAAACATCTAGACCATGGAGGTGATTTTATAAAGAACTTTTCATGCCTAAACTCTATGTATTCATGTAAAAGGTTGCTTATAAAATTACCCCACATGGTGGCAAGAAAGCATTTACTTTTATGCAGCATGAGGGTAGGCATGTTTGAGGGACCAGTTTGAATAAACACAAATGAAGTCACAAAGCGTACATATGAAGTGATATCTTAGAAGGGACGTCTAGGAAGAATCTTGGAAGTTTAGAGCACAGTGTCCAAAAATCTGGGGTAGTGGCACATATAAGGGTCTTCTGAAATCACTCCCTGTCCACCCTGAATATGAACATCCCAGTAGCTGGTTCCAGCAAAGGGCCCACGCAGACAGCAAGGCTGGGTACGCGCACAGGTATAGGCCATTGCACAGATGTGCATATCCCCAAATTGCACACTCATAGAGCTGGGTGCTTGGGCATCCCAGCCAGGGCATTTCAGAAGGGGGGGACAAGTTTATTATGAGACTAGCCTAAGCATTATAAATGCTCCGATGCCTGGCGGTGGGCCAGTAATATGTTTGGTGTATGTATTTATATGAAGGTTTCTTCAGCCAGGATATATTAACCGTGGCTATGAAAGTGCATTTTGCTCTTGGCCCTGGAAACATTGCAGCCATGAAATGAGCACTTTTTTTCACCGTATTTGTGGTCGGGAACAGGTAGTGGCGCGGACACCTCAATGACTAGGTCAGACGTGCTTGCACCATTCTGAAATCGTAATGCAACGTGTATCTTCCTTGTTCTGCCCAGGCCAGACTTCCATCACATGGATATTCTCATACTGGTGGCGTCTCTATATCCAGACATCCATATCACAAATAGAGCTTTTAAAAGGTTGTAACGAAATCACCTATGTGTGTACTTCAGCCGCACCTATTCCCACATGTTCCTGAGCTGGTGTACATGTATGCAGCCGCATTGTAGCTATGATTTTGGCTGCCTTTGTGAAGCTATTTTATAAAACCATATACACACCTGTGTGTCTTTAGAGAATAGCCTCAAAATAGGCACCTATTTGGCCTTCTAGCCAAGGTGGCCTGCAGTAAAAACTACCTTTCATGAGGCCAGTTTAAAAGTCTTATCTGTGTATGAAGCAATGTGTGAAAATTGCACGTCTGCTGTCTGCATAAAGCTATATTTGTTATTTTACCTGGACTGAGCGGAGGCGTTCCTGAGGGGCAGGTTTGGGAAGAATTTGCATTTAAATGCACACTTTCCAAAATATGTGTCTAGGTGAATAAATTAACGTGGGAAATGCGTACATGGTCAATTGCTAGCATAAAACGGAAGCACAAATTCCTTGGGGTAGTTTTCAGAATGGAAGTATGTGTATTCTGTTGTGCTGAAAATTCACTGGTTCTGGCACAGTGAAAAATGTGCATATACTATTTGCCTGCTGCCCGGTTATAAAGTTGCCTGCATGTTGATAGTAGTAGGGTGGATTTCCAGATCATTGCACTCAGGCTTTATGATTTCAGTTTTCTGGGAATTTAATATCAACTTGCTCAGCTCTGTTCTTTCAGTGGGACAGTGGTCTGGATGTCCTCCGTACACACGCACACACACACAGACATATATATGTCCCTCCAGTCTCAGAACGTAAAATCATTTCTCCAGTGGTTGCAAAACAGATGATGAAAAAGGGGAGATAAAGGTGAACCCTGGGGAAGACTGCCCCACAAATTTATCGGTGATGAGAAATCACCCCTTTGGCTTACTGATGTTGATCTAACTGTAAGACATACTTGACCCCCCTGGTTTACAGCTTTCCAAAAGGACAGGATGATCCAGCAGATCAAAGGCAGAAGACAGATTAGAGATGACCAATGGCACTTGTTCCCTCTTGTCTCTCCGTCAGATATCACACAAAGAGACAAAGGCATGGTCTCTCTGCTATGCCCTGCTAGAAGCCTGCTTGATACAAGTTGAGTCCTCCTGTCTTTTCCAGGAAAGCTGTGTGCTGGAGGCAAACTTCACGGCTGCAGCTATTGCCACCCATTGATGTAGCGATAGCTGCATCCGTGAAGCTGCAAACTTTGGCAATTACCATGGGATGGCAACATTACTACTACTACTAATCATTTGTATAGCGTTACAAGGTGTATACAGTGCTATACATATAGATGTAGTACACAGTCCTTGCTCATCAGAGTTTACAATCTAATCAAGATGAAAAAACATCGCAAAACCTGGGACTAGAGTATGACAAGATACACATAAGAAGCGGACAACAGAATGAGGAGCATCAGAATCCAAAAGCAGCCTCAAAGAGGTGGGTCTTCAGCCTGGACTTGAAATAGGGCCAGAGAAGGAGCCTGACGCACCGACTCAGTTTGTTCCAGGCATATGGAACAGCAAGGTGGGATGGACGAAGTCTGGAGCTGGCAATGGCAGAGAAGGGCACAGATAAAAGGGATTCGCCAGAGGAGCGGAGTTCCCAATGAGGAGTGTAGAGTGAGATAAAAAAGGAAGCCACAGAATGAATGTACTTGTAGGTCAGTAGGAGAAGTTTGAACTGGATGTGGAAATGGATAGAGAGCCAGTGAAGTGACTTGAGAAGAGGGGTTATATGAGCATTGCGACATTGGCAGAAGATAAGCCGTGCAGCTGAGTTTTGAAGAGATTGAAGGGGAGAGAGATGATTCAGAGGGAGACCAGTGAGGAACAGATTAAAAAAGTCAAGACGGAAGGTGACGAGTGAGTGGATGAGTGTCTTAGTAGGGTGTGTAGAAAGGAAGGGTTGAATTTTGCCAATGCTATAGAGAAAAAAGTGACAGGTTTTAGCTATGTGTTGGATGTGTGCAGAGAAAGAGAGAGTAGAGTCGAAGATGATGACCTCAAGGTTGCAGCTGAGGAAACAGGGAAGAGTATGGTGTTATCCTCAGAAATAGAGAAGGGAGGAAGGGCGAAGATGGGTTGGAGGCAAGCCCACTCTACTCCCACTCTCCACCCTAATGCCTCCCAAGCCTGTTGCTATCGCGTGAAATGCAGACATCGTGGAAAATCACTGCGATATCTGCATTTTTCCCACATTAGTTATTATCACCACGTGATATTTCTGTGGTAGAATCTAATGCCCTTTAGTAAACATAACCCATAAATACCCTTGTGTCTTTACAAATCTTCCCTACCAAAGCAGCCAAAATTGTGGCTAAGATGAATCTGTGCACCTTTACATCTGCTTAGGAGCAGGTATTATTTATTTTATTTATTTATTTAACATTTCTTATATACTGCCTTTCATGATATCAAGGCGGTTTACATTGAACAAACTGAAATTACATTGAACAGGGCATTATAACTTGGAGATAACACTCCATTGCCCATGTTCCCTATAAAATAGTTAAGTGGCTTGCCCAGGACCACAAGTGAGACTAGAAACCTCAGTCCTTCCGGCCCAAGGTTGCTGTTCTCTAGTGGGATTTGAACCTCTGACCTTCTGGCCTGAGGTAACTTGCCCCAACCACTAGGCCTAATAATATACACATGTAGCTGAGAGAAGGACGAGGGATGTTGGCATCATTGCATAGCAGTTGCATTGCATGCAAAATAATGTTTTTCTCATATTAACTCATTACCATTATATTAATAATATTTATATTAGAGACTGAGGGCATCATGTAGAAAGCATGATAAATCACATTGAGTGCATTTTAGTTGTGGACAGATACAAAGTGGAGGAGAGTGCAAGTTGAGGGTGGGGTCGGGTGTTCCTAGAGGAAAAGTCCATTAATAAATTATTAGCCTGATAGACCAAGGTCCTACGAGCCCAGCATCCTGCTCAGAGTTTGGCCAGCCGCAGTCAGAAGTACTTGCAGATCCTAAAATGTAGATCAAATTTGTCATAACTGATTTCCAGGGATAAGCAATGGCTTTCGGCAGTTTGACTGCCTTACTTTTGTTATGTTTTTTTTTTAATCATTTGTACACAGAAATGTTCAATCACTTTGAACAGACTGTGGGGTATGTTTACTAACTGTCTTAACATGCGCCTGCCGATAGATAATGCTTTGGACAGCCCTATCAAATAACCCCACTGTGGGTTTGAACCCATGACCTCTGGCTCCACAGGCAGTGAAGTAACCAGTGGGCTACAGCTCTATAGCTGCTAACAAGCCCCTGGCTGGCTGCAGAAGGACTGCACATCACCACACAGTCTGCTGTGATCACCAGGATAGGGTTAACCCACCCGTACCCATGATGCACTGCACATGCAAATCAGCAGTCTACAGATGAACACAAGATGGGGTATGCACCCCCACAGCACCTCAGCCTGGTAGGGGGAACTAACCGTGTGTGTTACTGGCACAGAGTAGCTACACACCGTCACATTGTGCGGGTACTGTGCTCACCCTGAGGGTGAGGTGGGGCGCCCAGCACCAGGTCCACAGCATCTTCCATAGCAGAAATAGGCCATGATGCAGGTCCCCAGCAGTGCTAGTGTGTGAGATAGGTAGTTCCTGCAGACACACTTTGGATACATCTCTCTTTCTCAGTCAGGTTTAGCCCTTATGGACCCATAGGTGGATTATGTACCACCACCCAACCCACCCTCTGGGGCTGAGGGTGGTAAACAGGGTCTCCCACCAACACATCCACATTTTACCTCCCTGCAATGGCAGCAATAGAGGGGACCATCAACCACAGTTCTGCTGGGGAACAGACACCCTACAGGGCAGTCAATGCAACTCTGTACACATCTATAAAGCAATAGCAGACAGACATTAGGCCCAGAAATGCTCAGCTGCACCCCACCACTATCTGATATTCTCCTGCAGCAAGCCTCCAACCATTGCACCCTGCAAGGTGTTCCAGCAAGACACATACTAGCTGCAGACAGTCTGCTAGCTAGTCTATAGTGCATGTTCCTGGAAAAGATGCATGCATCGAGAACTGGGATGTCAGCATACACACCAAGCAGATAAGTCAGTGATTGGACCACAAAAGGGAACCCATAAATATCACATGAGAAAAATATTATAGAGCACTATGGGGGAACCTACCATGCCATGGTCACTGCTCAGTCAGGGTGAGAGTGCTCTCCCAGCAGGACATGCTGTGGCCACCCTGTCTGTGCAGGTGGTGGCCGGGCACTACAATGTCCCAGCCATTGCCCTATGCCCTGTGCAGATGCATCCTGGCCAGGCCACCCTGTCCGGGCTATACCCATGGTACCTTGCTCCTCATTATGCACATTGGCAGGCCAATACTGGCAACAGTGCTGGCAGTGTGGGCTGTGGAGGGTGTTTGCAGCCACCACACACTGGATAGACAGACACACACTCCCACACCTATACCAGCATTGTACAACTATAGAGGTGTTTGGTAGCCCTGGCCACCACACCCTGGCCACAGTGCAGGCATGGCTATGGTACGCAATACTGTTGGGGTCACTCCCCAGGGTGGTAAACACTGTCAGACATAAGACCTGTAGCACACTCCACAGACATCAGAAAGGTTGCCATGATGCAGCTCAATCAGAAACTTGTACTTCAGAATTGCTATCTGCCAGTAATCATAGCAACCTTTTGATAGCTGTGTACCGTATTCCCGGGTTTAGGGTGGCATTGTTAAGGTATGCAAGTGCTAGTATTGGGAGATGCACGCAGGGCCCAATGTCCTGCCTCTCCAGGAGGCATTGGATAATGGAGCCTGTGGGTGCGAGTGTGTCTGCCCCTGTTTGCTGCTGCTTTACGGCAGAGGTTCCCAACTCCAGTCCTGGTGTGCCAAACACTGTTTGGGTTTTCATGCTGTCCCTCATGAATATGCATAAGATACATCTGCATACCATGGGGGCGGCGCATAGAAATGCAGCACAGGCACCTTTATTAGAGGCAGCATGGAGCCAGAATGGTGTTTGGCCCTCCAGGACTGCATTTGGGAGACTCTGCTCTAGGTAATACGCATGTTTATGGTGTCGGTGCTCTGTAGGGTAAAATGTAGGTGTTTTGGGCATGTCTACGTCATCTGCACTACAGGTTCTGTCTGTATTAGCATGTTGTAGTAGTGGGTAAAATATGGGGGCTGGGTTGGCAGGAACCACAGCTGGGACTTGAACTTGTGACCTCCTGCTCCTGACCACACTGGCTGTGTGCACTGCACCACTGTGTTGCCACAGAGACAGTGCATTCCCTGGGGATACCATGACTGTTCATCAGACGGGGCCTGTCTGTTGCAGTGCATGGCACCCACCTACACAGGGCTAGGCCACGGTCTGCTCTGGGCAGCTGCCACTGTCCCCTCCACCACCAGTACCCCTCTGCCTCCCTGCTGACATGCCCGTCTGCTGGTGCTGCTGGTGGAGTGCAGTCTCAGGCCATCCATTGTGCGGGTAGGCGGCTGCCTATGGTGCAGGTTCTGGGGTAGGGGTGCCTGCATAGCTGTCCACGCTTCCCCCCAGCACCGCCTGCCAATGTTCTGTGTCCTTGGGGGTACGGCAGTGCCAGGTCCCACAGTACCTGCTGGGTACTATCCTCTGTGACACTGTGGGAAGCACACTCGTGCCCATGCTGGGCCCTCATTAGTTGCTGTCTGGCTGCTCTACTGTTTCAGCATTCCTATGGGCCACCTAGGCATCACCCTAGTCTGCACTGTGGCCCGGCTGCAGCACAGCATGTGCCGTCTGCAGCCCTCTGTCCCCTTTCCCAGCATCTGTCCAGTTGCCCATTCCGACATGCCCGCCCTGCTGTTGTGGAACATGTGCATGCCATAGGAAACCTGTCCAATGGAGAGGGAAACCCTGATCAGCACTATTTCACTGTGGGATCATTCACCTTGTATGGGGATGGAGCGTAGACCCTTCCAAAATTCATATCCTTTTTTTGGAGCTTTCTTGAGAGTGTTTTTCAATGTTTCCCATTAATATCACTATTGCCCAGCGTGGTTATGTTTTTTTTATATTTTGTTGGGGTCATTTTCAGTGTTTATTTGCACTTTTGTTCTGTGCACATGTATCACACTTATCACTTTTTTGTAGGTTTCCCTGATTTTGCTGTACATTGCCGACAGAAATGGTTTCTCTTCCCTTTAAATCAGCTCTAACGCCAGGGTTTCACTGGCGTTAGTTTTCAGCCTCGGATTTCACAGTGTTAGTGTGCAGAGAGCCTCTCCCCTCCCACTCTCCACTCATTGACCCCTTCTCTCCGCCCTTGGGGAGCCTTCCTCTGCCCTCTGGGAGCCTTTCTCCGCCTTCAGCGCTTGTTTGCGCCGCAGCGCGCGTTATCACGCAATAAGGTACCTTATCGCGCGATAATGTCACAGAGCGCACAATAAGACGGTTTAGTAAACATACCCCTGTGAGTTCTTAAATCTATTTGAGAGCTGTTCAATTACTATATTGAGATACCCAGAAAAGATGAACTTTGAAGTAACTTTCAGAGTCAGCAAGTCATTGGTGCTGGATATTTCATCAAAATTCCTTTTTACTTTCCTTCTTCTCATTTTTTCAAACTTTGGTTGTCCTTCTGCTCCTCATTTGTCTGATGATTGAGGTGATTTTAGAAGGATTACGGACATGTAAAAAGTGACTTACAGGTGCAAAATGGCATACATATATGCTATATATATTGGAAGTAGTAACGCACAGGAATTTTAAGGGGGTGTGTTCTGGACATGGTTTGGGCAACCTTTCAAAGTGTGCATATATTCCGTATTTTTCCATGGCAATTCACACATGTTTGGGAAAGTGTCCATGCATAACCCCTGATTTGGATCTGGAGTTTGGTGAGGTATTCGAGCAGGGAATAGCATTTATTGGGGATGGGCACAAGGAAAAACGTTTGGTGTGGTTTTGGAAAACTTGGCTTTTTCTCCGATTTTCACAGATTTTTGTTTATTTCAATCATTTGTGCTAATAATTTTTTTTAAACATGTGTCTGACCTTTTAACGTGTGAAAATGTGCATTAAGTCAATTTCGTGCAACCTTTTTTGAAGGCACCTTAATGAATGAATGTGTGCTAATGGATGCACACCCCTGGTTACCTTTCAGGAGCTCAGCACCATCTCGAAATACTAAAAGTTTGAGTTTTGGAACTTGGCTCCTTAATTGACCCCCCTGAGGCATATAGTTTTACAAACTCTCAGGGCTGGTGCAAGGATTGGAGGCGCCCTAGGCGGCAGGGCCGTCCGATCCACTAGGCGAGCTGAGGGAGGGACAGTGTCAGCTGGGGGGGTGAAGAGGCCGTGATTTCTGCCACTCTCCATGCCCCCCACCCCCATTGCTGCCATCCCTCCCCGGGGTCTGCAGCAGCGGCAACAGCCCACAAACTGACATAGTGCTTACTAACACACCGCCACTGCATTGTGGTTTCCCTATTTTCCCCCTCTGTGCCGCTTCCAGGTGCCTGGAACGGAGGCAGTGTAGCAAACAAATAAAAGTAAGTTTGCCACACAGGGTTGCTGCCGCTGCCAGAACAGTGAAATGACAATGGGGCTCACTGTTGGGGGGAGGGGTCAACAATAGGGGGCCCGCATCAAATGTTTGCTTGGGGGCCCCCCACTAGAACCTTTTTGCCATGACTTGGCCCCTCCCTCCCTCCCTCCCTCCCTCTCTTCCTTAGTATCTGGTTCCTGTTTTCTCTCAATCCTCCTTTGCTCTTTCCCCAACATGTCGCTTCTACCTCCGCCCTCATTTCCCAGCAGCTAGCTCCTGCCTAAGGTTACCAGATGGCTTCAGGTCATGGAGGACAGGCTGAACTAGTCTTTTTTTAAAAACATTTCCATTGCATTCAGTGGAAGTTAAAAACAGAACTGGCTCAGCCTAGCCTTTATGCTCCATCGTGAGGTATAGAAAGAAGAGATTATGGAATGATCCAAGATTGATCTTCTTTTCAAAAGGGTGATAGAAGAGGAGGTAGATAAAGTCATTGGAAATCTACTACTTCTCTCCTTGCCCTTTGCCTTAGGAATAGTTAAGGAATATAAAACACATTCCAAGCTACCCTATGCCCTTTAATTAACAGTTCTTCAGAATCGGGTATGGTGTTCCTAATATTGAAGCGATCTATAATGCGACCAATATCACCCAGTCAAATTTTTCTTGTATTGGTAAGATCTTAGAGACAGTGATGTTTATGAGTCCATCTGAATTTGTAGAAGGTTTGGGATTTTAGATGGTGGACAGTCGGGACTCATAAACTAGGTTAGTTTCTATGCTAGATGTACTTCATCATGGGTTAGATTCAGGAGGCTCATTTTTTGGTGGTTTTTTTGGATGCTTCAGCTGCTTTGGACATCCTGGGTTAGAGAATGTGGGTTGTGAGGAGCAGGTGTTAAGTCGGTTCTAATTTTACTCATGAGATCATTATTTCCAAGTAAGATGGGGGTCACATCTCATTTGAATGAACACATGGAATAATTTTACAAATACTCTTTTGTGTACATATGCCAGTGTAAATGCTAAAATGACTCTTATAAAATTATCCCTAAATAAAGATATGTGCGATGACAGGAATGCAATTCAGGTGTAGGCATGTTTAGAGGGAAGAGTTTGGGTACAGTGCAGGCAGATTGGTGAATTACATTTATGGTTCATAAAATATGCGTGGAGTGGAGGAGTGGCCTAGTGGTTGGGGCAAGGTACTTCAGGCCGGAAGGTCGGGGGTTCAAATCCCACTAGAGGACAGCAACCTTGGGCCGGAAGGACTGGGGTTTCTAGTCCCACAGGTGCTCCTTGTGGTCTTGGGCAAGCCACTTAACCCTCTATAGCCCATGTTCCCTGTAAAATAGTTATCTCCAAGTTATAATGCCCTGTTCAATGTAATTTCAGTTTGTTCAATGTAAACTGCACTGATGCAGAATAGCACAGTATATAAGAGAATGTAAATAAATAAATAAATAAAATGCGTGGAAACGTGTACTTTACATGTGAATATTTACACTTGCTCCTGAGCAGGCGCAAATGGATGCAGATCATTTTATCCGTAATTTTTGCAGGATTTGTGCTCATACTTATTGGCACAAATACATTACTACCAAATAGGCCCAAAAAAGGTGCCAGCAGAAAACAACGGAACCAACTACAATAAAAAATACTATCATTTGGTGATGTTGTTTGAGAAGGTAAATTGTAATGATTGGTTCCTCATTTTTCTTTATAGATTTTTACCCCTGATGAAGGTATAGTTGAAACATGGCCATATTTGGCTTTCAATGCATGGATATCTTTTTATACTTTATGGGCCCGATATTTGAAAGCCCTTACAAGGGTAACTTCCTTAATTACCCATGTAAGGGCCTTATCCAGGATATTCGAAGGGCACCTAGCATCGGGGCATGTTAGAGGCGTTCTGGGGTGGAGCGGGGTTGGAGGAAGGGGCTACATGGGTAGAAGCAATATTTGATGCTACTTGCGTAGCCCTCTGCACCTTAAAGATGGGTGAGAAAAAACCTTGCCTATCTTTAAGACGCAGAGGCTATGCGGGTAGCAACGAAAATCACTTCTACCCATGTGGCTGTCGGGTCGTGCAGGCTTACCTGGATTTTCACTTCCACTGGCGCAGAAGTGAAAATCTGGGTTAAGGGGGCTGGCAGGCAGGCTATGCGCCGCTGCGGCGCATAGCCTGCCCACCTTGATATTGGGCCCTATATGTTGAAGAAATATTTGTATTACATTTATTTTTTGGTTATCGTCTCATTTTTATTTATTGGATTTTTTCAGTACTTTTTATTGTGGAGATTCCCTGGAGACTGAAGCAGGCCATCGCTGCCACACAAGTTATGACTGCCCTAGAGCAGGCGTAAGGGATGACGCATAGGTTCCAATGCATCCATGTGCCCCCATTTTATAACATAACGCATATGTACACTTTACCTTATAAAACAAGCCTTTACTGTGAGCATGGAACTGTGTATTGTCTGCGCAGGAGAATACAAAATTACCTTTTTACTGTTGAACTTAAAATTTTTTAGCGATTATATTCAGATGACATTTGGTTGATCCTTACAGTGAAGTTTATATTTGATAGAAACATGACAGCAGAAAAAGACTACATGGTCTATCTAGTCTTCCCTTCTATATCAACTACAACAGTCCCCTTTCCTTTAGAGATCCTCTGTGTTTGTCCCATACTTTTTTGAATTCAGATACTGTCCTCGTGTCCACCACCTCCATTGGGAGACTATTCTATGCATCTACTACTCTTTCCATAAAGAAATATTTCCACACATTACTCCTGAGTGTATTCCCTTTCACTCTCATCTTATGTCCCCTCATAGCAGAGCTTGCTTTCATTCAAATGAGACTCTCCTCCTGTGTATTTATTCCATGGAGGTATTTAAATGTCTCTATCATATCTCCTCTATCCCGCCTTTCCTCTGATGTATACATATTAAGATCTTTAAGTTTATCCTCATATGCTTTATAATGAAAACCACTAACCATTTTAGTAGCCACCTCCTGCACCGACTCCAACCTGCTTATATCCTTTTGAAGGTGCGGTCTCCAGAATTGCACACAATACTCCAAATGAGGTTGCACCAGGGACTTATACAGAGGCACTATCACCTCTTTCTTTCTGCTGGCCATTCCTCTACCTATACACCCAAGCATCCTTCTGGCTTTCACAGTTGCCTCTACCTGTTTAGCTAATTTAAGATTGTCAGACACAATTAAGGCCAGGTCTCGCTTTTCTTTCGTGGACAGAAGTACCTCACCCCCTACACTGTACTGCTCCTTTGGATTTTTACAGCCCAAATACATGATCCCAAATGCATGATGGAGGAGACTTCTTTTTTGATACATTATTTGTCATAAGTAATTATTTGGCTTAAACAGAGTTGGCTTTCTCTTAATATTACTAAAAATTGAATTTTGGGTGTTTGAGGAAATCACTAATGGATCACTGCTCTTGGTTATCTAAGGGTGACTGGGCGACTTCTGGTGAGATGAGAGCCTTGGCATTGTCCTGGATATGTCTTTAACTTTGAAAGCTCAAACTAGGTTGTTGACGTGCTCTGTGTTTTTTTTTAAAAAGCTACAGCTATTGTGGAAATTATACTATTATTTTGCTAGCATGATTTGTGTACAATTCCACAAGTGTTAGTTTTACCTAATTTAGCTATTTCACAACCTTCTGTTTTTAAGGCTTTACAATAAAAGTGTTGCAACTGGTGCAGAATACAAGTGGGAGACTTATTACTGGATGCTGATATTATGAACATATTACGCCACATTTTAGGGAACTTCATTGGTTTCCAATATCTGGTCATGTGAGATTCAAGATACTTATATTAAATGTTATAAGTAATCCATGATTTGACTCTGTGATGTTTACAGAAGTTGGTTAGTGCTTATATCCCAAGATGGGCCTTATGTTTGAGTGATAGAAAGTTTATGAGATGCCAACTTGCAGAGAGGCAAGACTGGCGATCACTTAGGCTTTTTTGATGTCAGGACTAGTAATGTGGAACGTCAGGGGTTCCATGGTGAAGAAAATCTCCTTGCTTTGAACAGCCTAAAGACATTTTAATTTGTTGAGGATTTGCGTTGCATTTTGCTAACCTGTTTATTTAACTTGACAGACCCTCACTATTAAAATATTGGTGAGTACATTGGTGTGCACCAATAAGCTGGTCAACATTACAAACAAATGTGCTTATTCCTTATCGTCACTTCAGTCCAGTCCCTTAACTTCTGGGTTGCGCAACCCTTCCAGCAGCTTGGAGGCTGAGCCCATCATCCTTTTGATGATGGTGTGGTATAAATACCACTGGCATCACCCACTGGCACCAGTAATCTCAGCCTCCAAGCAGCTGGAGGGTTCCTGTAAGCCAGAGTGCTTACGGGGTTCTTAGCTTTTAAATTACTTTATTTTACTTTAATTTACTTTTAATTTACTTTATTTTACTTTAATTTATTTCTGTCATTCTTTGCATTCCCTTGCATAGGTAGTTCTCCTTTAAGGGTTTGCTTCTTGGATCATTGGGTACCCTCCCCCCCCCTTTCTCACTCGAGTGCCCTCCGTCTAGGCCCGCTCCTCAGGAGGAAGAGATTTACGGGAGCCGCTGGGCTCGGGAGAGCTCGCCTCCTGCCCCCTCAGCGCTTACTGGGACCGTCAGAGCACGACTACCTCTGCCTCGCGCCGAAGCCCCCTTGGTTGGCTGAGCGCTGGAGGCAGCACCGAGGATCCTCCTGGCGGTGCCCCCGGCCTCGCGCTGCAGCCTCGAGGCGGCTGGGCGCTTGAGGCATCCCCGGTGTGCAGAGCACGGCGAAGTTTTCATTCGCCGCGGGGCATCAGAAGGGGAGTCGGGGAATCAACGGCTCAACTACCTCCCGTGGTTCCGGCCTCCACGTGGTCTCGGCCTTCCACGTGGAGAGTCAGTGAAGTGCGGCTGCTTCTCTCGGGTGGTGGGCAGCGCGCACCGATCAATCAGCTAACCGCAAGTATTTGGAGCAGGAAAGCTCTCTATTTTAACTTGTTCTTTTTACTTTGTTTGCAGATATTTGCTAACGGCAGCTGGGGGGGGGGGGGGACACGGAGAACGGGTGTTAGTTTGCCCAGGTTCTCAACTTGGCGCCATTTTTTCCCTTTTTAACTCAGCTTAATTATTTTACTTATTTTAAGTATTGTAACTAGTTTATTTCGTTTATTGCTTTATATAGAAGTTCCTTAGACCAGGTTTATTCCCCTGGATCAGGTTTCTTTAATTGTTGAATTTCAAAACGCTCAGTGCCTGAGGGGGCATGCCGAGTAAGCCGCGGTGTCCTTCTTGCGGCACTCGGAGGGGGACCGCCTCAGAAGCAGGGATTTGCAGGGGCTGCGCTGCAGAAGCTGCTTCTGTGGAGAAAGAAATCCACTTGAGCATGTCTCAAGCCCCCCTCGGGCCAGGAGATCCTCTGGAAGGGGTAAGGGAGGTCCATTCTCCTCCGCCTTCCTCCCTAGAGGGACCAGGTCCTTCCTCTTCCTTTCCCTCCACCTCCTCGGGGGCGGAGGGAGGATGGGATCACTTTTCTCCGGAGTTTGTGTTCCTGTTGCACAAGGCCTATTGCTTGCGCAAGCAGGGATCATCAGAACCAGTAGCGGCGAGGGAAAGCAGGGACACTGAGTCCGGGAAGTCTAGATCCCTGGACCCTGTCATCCCTGCTAAGCGCGCAAGACTTCTGGACAAGGAGCCTTTCGAATTCCTGTCTCGGGACTCCCTTGAAGAAGAACCCTCGGACAAAGAAGGAGGGGAAGATGGGGAAGAGCTGGAAGAGGGAGAGATCCCGGAGGAGGAGCAATCCCGCATAGTCCGCGTTTTTCGGCGGGAAGAGCTCCCGGCGTTGATTAGTGAGTCCCTGAAAGTACTCAATATGACCTCGGAGTCTCCGGCAGAGGAAGAAGTCCTGGAAGATCCGTTGATCCAAGCCGTCAGAAGGTCTCAGAGCGTGTTCCCAGTCCATAGAGTGGTTCGTCAGATGATGCAGGAGGAATGGAACCAGCCAGAGTCTAGCCTAAGGGGAGTCCGGGCGATGTCCCGTCTCTATCCACTATCTGAATCGGACAAAGACCTGCTGAAGTCGCCCAGGGTGGACGCTGCAGTCTCAGCGGTGATGAAGAAAACGACGATTCCGGTCGAGGGAGGCGCTGCTCTGAGGGACGGTCAAGATAGAAAATTAGATACGCTGTTAAAGCAAGCCTTTGATATTAGTGCCCTCGCTTTGCAGGCCTCTGTCTCGGGGGCTTGGGTAGCTAGGGCCGCCTTTAGGTGGTCCCAACAACTTCAACTGGCTGACGGCCCCTCAAGTGAGGCTCACGCGCTGGCGGCCAGGTTAGAGTATGGCTCGGCCTACCTAGCAGATAGCCAGTATGATCTCATTAGGAGTCTGGCAAAGAATATGGCCTCGGTGGTGGCTGCCAGAAGGTACTTATGGCTATGCAACTGGTCAGCCGATGCCTCTTCAAAGGCCCGCCTGAGCCACCCGCCGTTCAAGGGGAAGCTACTGTTTGGCGAAGACCTGGATAAGTTAGTTAAAGATCTCGGGGAGTCAAAGGGGGGCAGGCTCCCGGAAGATAGGCCCAGGCTAGGCCGCTCTCTGGCGCAGAGCCGAAACCAGCCGAAGGAATTTCGGAGATTCCGTCAGGCCAGATCGAACCCTTTTCCCAGGGGCTTTTCCTCCAGGGGGTTTTCCTCCAGGGGTCAAGGCTTCAGAGGGTTTCGCGGAGCAGGCAGAGGTTTTGGGGCCTCTTCCTCCTCCTCAGGTCCTAGAAAAACACAATGAGAGTCCGGGGGTCCAGGAGGGAGTTCTGCCGGTGGGAGGTCGGCTAAGGCAGTTCTTCCCCGCCTGGGCCCGAGTCACATCCGATCAATGGGTCTTGGAAGTAATCCGAGACGGTTACACGCTCGAGTTCGCAAAGCAGGTAGTCCCTGCTTTTGTTCAATCCCCCTGCGGTCCACCAGAGAAGAAGGCGGCGGTGGAGGTCACTCTTTCAAGACTTATAGCGCTGGGAGCGGTGCTACCGGTCCCTCCAACTCAGCAAGGGTCCGGTCGATACTCCATCTATTTTGTGGTTCCAAAAAAGGAAGGTTCCTTTCGTCCAATTCTAGATTTAAAACAAATCAATCGCTGTCTCAGAGTTCCTCACTTCCGCATGGAGACCCTGAGGTCGGTGATTGCGGCCGTTTGTCAAGGAGAGTTCCTGACGTCCCTAGATTTGACGGAAGCATATTTACATATCCCGGTCCGGCGGTCTCATCAGCAGTTCCTAAGATTTGCCGTGCCAAGGGGCCATTTCCAGTTCCGGGCCCTCCCCTTCGGCCTAGCAACGGCTCCCAGGACGTTCACCAAGGTGATGGTAGTGGTGGCCGCGGCTCTTCGCAAGGAGGGCATCCTAGTCCATCCCTACCTCGACGATTGGCTAATCCGAGCAAAGTCAGAAGAGGAGAGTCGCTCGGCAACTGCCAGGGTCGTGGATTTCCTGGAGAAGTTGGGGTGGGTCATCAATCGAGCAAAGAGCAGATTGACTCCCACTCAGGAGATCGAGTACCTAGGAGCAAGGTTCGACACCAAGGCAGGGAGAGTGTTCCTATTGAAACAGAGATTAAGAGACCTGAGGAATCTCGTGACTCGATTTCTATTGACAAGAATCCCCACGGCCTGGCATTACCTTCAGCTGCTGGGTACCATGGCAGCAGCAATAGAAGTGGTACCGTGGGCCAGGGCACATATGCGGCTTCTCCAGCGCACACTGTTAAGGCAGTGGTCCCATCAGCATCATCCACTTTCCAGGAGGATTCCCTGTCCCCTCCGGATCAGGAGGTCTTTGTGTTGGTGGAGAAACCCACGGAACCTGGGCTGCGGGATGCCCCTCGAACCTCCGCAATGGATCCAACTGACGACAGATGCGAGTCTCTCAGGCTGGGGGGCCCACTGCCAGGGACAGTTGGCCCAAGACAGCTGGACTTTGAAGGAATCACAGTGGTCGATCAATAGGCTGGAGCTGAAGGCGGTAACCTTAGCCTTCCGGGCGCTCGAGCACTTGGTGCGTCAAAAGGCAGTCCGAGTCCTATCCGACAATGCCACCATGGTGGCCTACATCAACCGGCAAGGGGGAACAAGCAGTCCGTCCTTGGAAAAGGAGGCGGATATCCTCTTGCAATGGGCCGAAGTCCATCTGTTGGCACTGTCGGCGCAGCATGTGGCCGGTATAGACAACGTCACGGCCGATTACCTCAGCAGATTCAGGATAGACCATGGGGAATGGGAGCTGGCGCAGGAAGTATTCGATCAAGTAGTTGCCCGTTGGGGGAGACCAATCATGGATCTCATGGCACGGTACACGACGGCGAAAGCATGCCGGTTTTTCAGTCGCAGAAAGGAAAGGATGTTAGAGGGCCTGGACGCCCTAGTCCAAAGCTGGCCCTCAGAGGGTCTGCTCTACATGTTCCCTCCCTGGGCCCTCATAGGGAGGGTCCTGCGGAGGGTGGAATCCCACCACGGACTGGTAGTTCTCATTGCCCCCGATTGGCCTCGACGTCCTTGGTATGCAGACCTAGTGAGGCTGACAGTCGATCAGCCCTGGCGACTTCCCTGCAAGAGGGATCTCCTGAGGCAAGGCCCAGTATGCATGCCCCACGTGCATCGGTTCTCGCTTATGGCCTGGCTATTGAAAGGGCCAGGCTCAAAAAGCGGGGGTATTCGGGCTCGGTAATTTCGACTTTGTTGAGCGCATGCAAACGCTCCACCTGCCTGTCCTATGTAAGGGTCTGGCGTGTCTTTGAAGCCTGGTGTACGGAGCGTCAGATTAGGGCCTTTTCAGCATCGGTCTCCCAGGTTCTGGAGTTCCTTCAGGCGGGGTTCGAGAAGGGCCTAGTGCCTAGCTCACTGCGAGTCCAGCTAGCAGCCATCTCCTGTTATAGGGGAAAAGTCAGAGGCAGATCCCTAGGGTCTCATGCAGACGTTGCCAGGATTCTCAGAGCGGTCAGGCGGTTACGGCCGCAACAAAGATCCGTCATTCCTCCTTGGGACCTCAACCTAGTCTTGAATGCCCTCTCCGGGGAGCCCTTTGAACCCCTAAGGAAGGCCTCTCTGAAAGACTTGACACTAAAGACGGTATTTTTAGTGGCTATCTGTTCGGCCAGGCACGTATCAGAGCTTCAGGCGCTATCTTCTCGTCCTCCCTTTCTCTTATTCTTTAGAGATAAAGTACTCTTGCGAACGGTTCCGTCCTTCTTACCGGAGGTCATCTCCCCTTTTCATGTGAATCAGTCGGTATCCCTTCCGTCTTTCCCTGACAGGGATCAACCTGGGGACGGGGAGAAGCTTAAGTTCCTGGACGTGCATAGTGTCCTGAAGCGTTACCTCTCCCGCACGGAGTCTTTTCGAAAGTCCGAACGCCTGTTCGTTCAGTTTGGAGGACCACGCAAGGGAGAGGCAGCGGCCAAGGCTTCCATCTCTAGGTGGATCAGGGAGGCGATTGCCTCAGCGTATATCCTCAAAGGAAAGCAGGTCCCAGGAGGCCTGCGCGCTCATTCAACCAGGGCGCAGGCGACCTCCTGGGTGGAGCATAGTTTGGTGCCGCCTCTGGACATTTGTAGGGCGGCTACCTGGTTGTCCCTGCACACCTTTACCAAGCATTATAGGCTGGATGTCCAAGGGGCGACAGATGCCAGGTTTGGTAGCGCGGTTCTTCGGTCTGCATTGGCGAACCCCTCCCTGGGTGGAACTGCTCTGTTACATCCCAGAAGTTAAGGGACTGGACTGAAGTGACGATAAGGAAGAATTAATTAGTCCTTACTTGCTAATTAGTGTTCCTGAAGGAACTTCAGTCCAGTCCCTGATCCCGCCCGAGTTTGAGGAGTTTATTTCAGAGGACCGACCAAAGATGGCGTACGGAGACAGTGGGGCGACTCCCGTGCTAAGAGTCCTGAGGCCGGGAGGACCGGCGAGAGAGGAGCTGCGGGGAAAAGAGGGAGGGCCAGCTCGGCCTCACGTAAGCCTCTGCCTTCCTTCCTTCCTTTCCTTTCCCTCATTTGAAAAAAAAAAATGTTTAGACGGTTTAGTGACCGGAGTGGTCAGTTAATTTATGTCGTTTGAAAGTTATGAGTTCTTCTTTATCTATCCGTTAAGTCTGCTTTTACAACAGGTTACTGGTGCCAGTGGGTGGTGCCAGTGGTATTTATACCACACCATCATCAAAAGGATGATGGGCTCAGCCTCCAAGCTGCTGGAAGGGTTGCGCAACCCAGAAGTTAAGGGACTGGACTGAAGTTCCTTCAGGAACACTAATTAGCAGGTAAGGACTAATTAATTCTTTTAATGTAAAGGTCATCATGGACTTTAGGACTTTTATGTATTTTGCTTTCTATATAGTTTGTGTGTGTATTTTACATGTAATGCATTTGTGGATAATTGTAACTTGCTGCGTGAAGAAACTGTTTCTTCGCTCTTGACTCTGAATTGCTTGATCCAAGTCTCTTTACTGCATCAAAAATGTCCAATTCAAATAGTAAAAAGCAAATGAGCTCTGTACAACAGATACATAATCTTTGGTAACACGGGTTGTGTTCCTTTGAATTGTTTGTGCCTGTGATCCCATTTTAAATATTTATCAGTTCTGCTGCTGGGAGGAAGATCCTGGGTTAGGGCTTCTATGCACTTAGCAGATTGCCTTGTCCTTTCTCCCTCCTTCCTCGGATTCTATTCCCCCAATCGTCTCTGTATATTTATAACAGTCAACCCACTGTGCCTCTTCCAGCAGGCAATTCCTCTGTACAGCAAACTCCTCTCTTAGGGTCAGATAACAATTCAGCTCCTTCAATCTGATTCCTTTGAGTAGGCTTGTATTGCAAGCCAACTCCTTCAAGCCCTCTCCACACTCTGGCAGAGGAATGGGTAAAATCTCAGGCAGGCTCTTCAGACTTCACAAAGAGACTCTTAAAGAATCAAGGGCTGATTCCACTTCAGACATAGGCATCGGAACAGGGTGGGCCACACAAACCCTGGTCCCAGCAAAATTTTACCTACCATCCACGATTGCAGCAGCTTTTTGCCTGCGAGGATCCGATCTCCCATGAGCAGACAGAAGGAGCCCGCCACAATCGCAGCCATTGCCTTCTGTTCTACCCATGGGAAATGGAATCCCTGTGTGCAGAACAGGAGGGGAAGGCCGAGTGGGGCTAGGGGCAGAGCTGGGGGTGGAGTCAAGGTGGAGTTTGCCCTCCCACAATCGGAGAGGCGTTCTGCGGCCCCTGACATTAGACACAAAATAAAATAAGAGAAAGCCCAGAGCTGAGCCTCTAAAAACACATACACACACCAAAATGAAACCAAGAACCACATTCAGAATCACAGGGAAAACACACCTTATATCCTGTATACCGAAGTTATATAGAAGGCCGGCAGAACCAAAGCAGCCATCCCAAGAGAGGATGTTACAGAAAGATGGCATGCACCTACTGCTATGACTAGAAATGGAATGGTCCTGCACAGAAAGTACATGGAATTGCTAAGGGTCCTGCAGGGATCCTTTACACATGTGCTAACAAAATGTACTCCTTATGCAGTAAACTAATAGCTTGCAAATGACTGTGGATTTAAAAAATGTGCACAGACAGAACAAAACTGAGCACGCTGCCAGGGTAACATGGCTGCAGTTTTCTGCACTGGACACAAGTCTTTTTTTTTTCTTTCTATTTGTCTTGTGACGGTGCATGAGCCAATACCCGTTCAATATTTAATACTGACCAATACCTGGTTCCAGAGAACATTCCATGACGTCGTCTTCTGTCAAAATCGTGAAGATTCATGGAGGTATGTCAGAACGTACGGCTAGGAGCCACCTTGCCAAATAAAGGACCATTATGGGAATGCTACAGTTCATTTAAAATGACTTTTTAGCTTCTGTGCTAGTCTTCACTATAGCTTAGGGCTGTAGTAAAGACTCAGCAGTAAGGTGAAAGTAAAAAAACTGTGCCAAACATTTGTGTGTTTTTTGACGCTGGGAGCAATTAGTAGTTCTGTGGATTGTGCTACTCTTTAGTGTGGTGCCTTTACTGTGGATATCTCTGCGCTAAAAGTCTTACCTCATAGGGTAATAAGGCTAGCACATGAAAATCCTGAATAAACTACCATGTTTAATGTTAGCACATCTTATTTGCACAGGTCCCTCAAGGCAGCAGAGAAAATCCATCTGTTTCTTGCACCGGCTTTGAC
The DNA here is from genome assembly GCA_033557465.1 of Ichthyophis bannanicus. Taxonomy (NCBI): domain Eukaryota; kingdom Metazoa; phylum Chordata; class Amphibia; order Gymnophiona; family Ichthyophiidae; genus Ichthyophis; species Ichthyophis bannanicus. The sequence goes on along the minus strand of CM066035.1, from coordinate 443,456,897 downwards.
TCTGCCAGGCATTGCTCACAGACAAGAAGCAAATGGAGCAAGCCTGGAGCAGACAGAATACAGGGTGGATAAACCCCCCCCCCCCCCCGACCCATCCTGCTCCCTCATCCAACCCATACCATTCAGGTACAGGAGGGGTGGATAGGGGCTGTGTGAGCAGTGCGGTCTCATGTGGTGCAAGCACAGAAGGGGTGCTGATGTCATCACTGGGCTTCCAGGAAGCCAGATAAGAGCGAGTTCCTGCATATGACTGGGGTGTGTGTCTGTGTCTTGGTATGGTTCAAGGTAGGGGTTCATCCTGCAGCAGACACTGCACAGCAAATAAGTCATTCTGCTTCCTAATTTAGCCCTTCACCTCATCTTGTTCCTCCACTCCTCCTGTCTGCAAGGGGTAAGAGTGGACGGAGGAGACACTTGAGTGAACAGCATAGCAAAGGAGGATGAAGTTTTTGTTTGCAAGTTTCCGTTTCTAATTTGTGGTCACTGACTCTGTGTTTGCTGAGGGTTCGCGTTATGCATGTGTGATGAAGTGAGGCAGTCTGCTATCATGTAATTTCTGTGTAGGCGGGCATCTACTAACACTCTTTCTTTGCTGTTTTAGGTCCCAGTAGAATATTTGCAGTGTTACCATTTATATGAGGTTGTTGCTGTTTGATTTCTGGGAGTTGGTGCTGTTTTGCCCTGGCAGGTTTGCCATATATTTATTTATTTGTAGTATTTAGCTCACGCCTTTGCAGGGCGAGTTACATCCAGGTATGGTATGCATTTCCCTGTCCCCAAAGGCTCATATGTTTTGAGTTACTTTTTTGTAGGGTTTTGCGTTACTTTTTATATTAGCTGGTAATGAAGTACATTTTTGCTACTGAGGCGACAACAGAATTTTAAATTTTTTTTTATGGTGAGTAGTATGGGTTACTGGGAAGGGGTGGAACAGGGAGAAAGGCGTCTACTCAGGGCTGATGCAAGGTTATTAAACAAATTAGGAAAACCTTCAGCCTTGCGAGTTAGTTATCCAGTCCGTGGCAATCCTCAGCTGCTGGCTGGTTAGCTAAAGTAGCTAAAGTTTGGCTAGTCATTAAAGTGTCTAACTTCAGCTGCTTTGGGATAACCAGGTAGTGGCTGAAAGTTGCCTCTAGCTGGTTATCCTTGGGCTCCGCCTCCAGAATGCCTCAGTGCTAGGTGGCTAGTGTTGGGGCGCCTAGAGGCTAAAACCGGGATTATCAGTGGCACTAACCGTGTTCCTTATCGTCACTCCAGTCCAGTCCCTTTACTACTGGGTTGCGCAACCCTTCCAGCAGCTTGGAGGCTGAGCCCAACCTTTTTGGGGATGGAGCGGTATAAATACCACTGGGACCACCCCTCAACTCCAGTATTCTCAGCCTCCAAGCAGCTGGAGGGTTCCGTAAGCCTAGGGCTTACTGGAGTCCTACCTTATCCTATTTTAGCTAATTTATTTTAGTTAGTTTATTTTGTCCTCTTTATTTGTTTAAGGAGATTGTTTCCTTTATTGGAATCCTGTACCTTTAATTTTCCTTCATCCTCTCTCCCCCGCCCCTCTCCCCTCCTCCCCTCCCGGGCCGGGCTGGAGACCGGAGGACTTGCCTGAGCTGCCTGCTGCAGGGGGAAGAAGCATCTCTCCTTGCCTTTGGACCGGAGTCCTGCTTCATTTCCAGGAGCTCCCCTGCCTCGCGCCGAAGCCCCGAGGCGGCTGAGCGCTGGAGGCAGCAACGCGAGGGGAAACTACTCGCACTCCCCCCCCCCGGCGCAGGGGGTGCGGCCGGGCTTCCCCGGAGCCCCGAATCGGACAACCGACAGATTCGGAGGGCTCACAGGCGGCGAAGTCTGCAGCGGTGGCGACGCGGAGCACGTTCCTCCTTTCGCAGTGATAAAGGCCAGAACCTCGGGCAGTGAGCAGACGCGCGATCCTCCGTCCCGGACTCCACGTGGCTGAGGCCTAACACGTGTTGAGCCGGCGGAGAGGAATCGCGGCGCGGGCCCTGCTCGCAGAACAAACTTCAAATTGCAAGTATCAGCCTGGATTGGCAGCATTTCCTTATTAATGTTAAAATTTATTTTATTTTATCCTAATTGATTTTACTTTATTTTCTGTTAGCTTATTCCATTTGCCCGCGAAAACGCTGACTTTGCTTGGGGGAGGGGACATCGCTGTAAAAGCTGTCCTGCTACAGCATTTCTCCCCTGCACAGATTATTGGGGATTGTTCTTCTTTTAGGTTGACTTGGGGGGTGAGTGTAACGCATCTTTTTCTGCAGCACTGAGCCTTCTGGAAATCATGGCCACTAAGTCAAAGTGCCCATCCTGTGGCACACGGAGGGGCACATCATCAGAGACAGGCATCTGCAGAGCTTGTGCTGCAGTCTCCACCTCCGTAGAGCAAGAGCTCAACCTGCCCATGACCCAAGGACCTCAGATGCCCGGGGACCCCCCGGAGGCGGAGGTGGGGCTCCATTTACCCCCGACGGCTAACACAGAGGTTCTCGCACCCCCTCCGTCCCGCTCCACGACGGATGAAGGGGTCGGGGATCTCTTCTCCCCTGACTTTATCTTATTGCTACACCAAGCATACTGCTTGCGCAAGCAGGGACGTGGATCAGGCGATACAGCTCCCACAGGGGATACCAGACCAGCCAGAACTAGGAGAGCGAGCGGTCAGGATCCAGGGGTACCCCCCAAACGTACCAGACTAATGAGCGAAGAGATCCTCCCACCCCCTTCTCAGGGCACCCCAGAGGAAGAGGGCTCGGAAAGGGAGCTGGAGGAAGAGGAGGAAGAGCTGGAAGAAGGCGAGATCCCCGAGGAGGACCATTCTCGCATTGTTAGAGTTTTTCGCCGGGAAGAGCTCCCTTCCTTAATCAATGAGTCCCTAAAAGCCCTCAACGTAGTGTCTGACGCCCCGGCGGATGACGAGGCACTAGAAGATCCCTTAATTCAGGCCATCAGAAGGTCCCAAAAAGTTTTCCCTGTCCACAGGGTGGTACGTCAGATGATAAAGGAGGAGTGGGACCAACCAGAATCAAACTTGAGAGGGGTACGAACCATGGCTCGCCTCTACCCTCTTCCAGAGTCAGACAAAGAATTGCTGAAATCCCCCAGGGTGGATGCAGCGGTATCAGCAGTCACCAAAAAGACCACTATCCCAGTGGAAGGCGCCACGGCCTTAAGAGATGCCCAGGACAGGAAGGTGGATACGCTCCTGAAACAAGCCTTTGATATAAGCGCTCTCGCCTTGCAAGCCTCTGTCTCAGGAGCTTGGGTGTCTCGGGCCTGTTTAAGGTGGGCCCAGCAGATCCAGTCATCAGAGGAATCATCGGCCGAAACACAAACCAACTCGGCTAGGCTGGAATCCGGAGCAGCCTATTTAGCTGATAGCCAGTATGACCTCATCAGATCTTTGGCCAAGAACATGGCCTCTGTGGTGGCGGCTAGGCGATGCCTGTGGCTACGAAATTGGGCAGCGGATGCCTCCTCTAAGTCGTGCCTGGGCAGACTTCCCTTTAAGGGGAAGTTATTATTCGGTGAGGACTTAGAGAAGTTAGTCAAGGATCTGGGGGAGTCGAAGGGAGGCAGGCTCCTGGAAGACAGACAAAAACAGGGGCGCTCCTTTCCCCCAGTACGTACACAGCCCAGAGACTCCCGGAGGTTTCGCCCACCTAGGCCACCCCCCTTTTCCAAGGGCCGTTTTCCCTCAAAGGGGCAAGGTTTCAGGGGGTTCCGGGGAGCGGGCAGAGGCTTTGGCGCAGCCTCTTCCTCCTTCTCGGGCTCCAGAAAACAACAATGAGGAGACGGGGGTCCAGGAGGGAAGGCGCAGAATAGGCGGTCGCTTGACGCTCTTTCTTCCCGCCTGGTCCCGTGTCACGTCCGATCAATGGGTCCTAGAGGTAATCAGAGAAGGCTATGCCCTCGAATTCGCAGAACAAATTCCCCCGGCCTTTGTCCGTTCCCCCTGCGGATCCACTGCAAAAAGGGCAGCAGTAGAGGAAACTCTCGCACACCTAAGAGCGCTAGGGGCCGTGATCCCCGTGCCGCCAAACCAGCGCGGTTCAGGTCGGTACTCGATCTATTTCGTGGTGCCAAAGAAGGAAGGCTCCTTACGACCGATCCTGGATCTAAAACAGGTCAATCGCTGCCTCAGAGTGCCGCACTTCCGGATGGAGACTCTACGTTCTGTCATAGCAGCCGTCAGGGAAAGGGAGTTCCTAACATCTCTCGATTTGACAGAGGCCTACTTGCATATCCCGGTCAGAAAGTCTCACCAACAGTTCCTGAGATTCGCCGTCCCAGGAGGCCACTTTCAATTCCAGGCCCTACCCTTCGGCCTAGCTACGGCTCCCAGAACATTCACCAAGGTAATGGTGGTGGTAGCGGCCTTCCTTCGGAAGGAGGGAATATTAGTTCACCCCTACTTAGACGATTGGCTGATCCGGGCAAAGTCCGAAGAAGAAAGTCTCTCGGCTACGGCAAGAGTGATCCAGGTCCTAGAGGACTTGGGCTGGGTCATCAACCGAGCAAAGAGCAGACTGACTCCCTCCCAGGAACTCGAGTACCTCAGGGCAAGATTCGACACCAACAGCGGCAGGGTGTTCTTGTCACGAACAAGGTCAAGGGATCTAAGACTTCTAGTCTCTCAGTTTCTGGCCAGAAGAAGCCCCTCGGCATGGCATTATCTTCAGCTTCTGGGAACAATGGCGGCGGCAATAGAGGTAGTGCCTTGGGCCAGGGCCCACATGCGTCCCTTACAACGGTCCCTGTTGCGGCGGTGGTCGCCTCAGCATCATCCCCTTTCTCTGCAGTTACCTTGCGCCCCAAGGACCAAACAGGCACTCCACTGGTGGAGATGCCCAAGGAACCTGGACCGCGGGATGCCTCTAGAACCCCCTCAGTGGGTATTATTGACGACGGATGCCAGTCTATCAGGCTGGGGAGCACACTGCGGAGACCGCTTCGTCCAGGGGCTCTGGACACCGTTAGAATCGCAATGGCCCATCAACAGACTGGAATTACGGGCCATCTCCCTAGCACTCAAGGCTATCCAGGACTTGGTACAGGGACGAGCAATTCGCGTCCTCTCCGACAATGTCACCGCGGTGGCCTACATCAACCACCAGGGAGGCACCAGCAGCCACGGTCTCGAGAAGGAGGCGGGCGCCCTCTTCCAGTGGGCGGAAGCCCATCTGCAGGCACTTTCAGCTCAACACGTGGCGGGCGCGGACAACGTCACAGCCGACTTCCTCAGCAGGTGCAAGATAGACCACGGGGAGTGGGAACTGGAACAGAAGACCTTCAGTCAAATAGTAGATCGCTGGGGAGTCCCAGTCATGGACCTCATGGCACGCTTCTCGTCAGCCAAGGTGGACAGATTCTTCAGTCGGCGGAAGGAAAGAATGTCAGAGGGCCTGGATGCCCTCTCCCAAAAGTGGCCTTTGGAGGGCCTCCTCTATGTATTCCCCCCTTGGGCTCTCATCGGAAAGGTCCTCCAGCGAATAGAGGCACACCAAGGATTGGTAATCCTCATAGCCCCGGATTGGCCTCGCCGTCCCTGGTACGCGGATCTGGTGAGGATGATCGCCGACCATCCCTGGCGGCTCCCTTGCAAGAGAGATCTGCTAAGCCAAGGTCCGGTGCTCATGCCACACGTGGAGCGGTTCTCGCTTACGGCTTGGCTATTGAAAGGGCACGGCTCCTGAAACGAGGTTACTCAGGCGCAGTAGTCTCAACCCTGCTACAAGCCAAGAAGCGCTCGACCTGCCTATCTTACGTACGAGTTTGGCGCATCTTCGAATCCTGGTGCGCGGAGCACCAAAAGAAGCCACTCTCGGCCTCTGTCCCGGAGGTCCTGGAATTCTTGCAGGCAGGGTTGGACAAGGGTCTGGCCCACAGCTCCCTTAGGGTCCAGCTCGCGGCCATCGCGTGCTACAGAGGCAAGGTCCGTGGGAAACCCCTCGGGGCCCACACTGATGTCTCAAGGTTCCTAAGAGCGGTGAGACGCCTGCGCCCACAACGGAGGTCGATCATTCCCCCTTGGGATCTTAACCTGGTGCTAAATGCCTTGATCGGGAATCCCTTTGAACCATTAAAGGAGGCCTCCCTAAAAGATTTAACCCTGAAGACTGTCTTCCTAATCGCCATCTGTTCGGCCAGGAGGATCTCGGAACTACAAGCGCTCTCCGCTCAGCCGCCTTTTCTGTCATTTCTCAAGGACAAAGTAGTTCTGCGCACGGTTCCCTCCTTCTTGCCTAAGGTTATATCCCCCTTTCATATGAACCAGACGGTGACCCTCCCGGCCTTCGACAAAGAAGGGTTGGAAGCCAGGGATAGCAAGCTTCGACTCCTAGACATCCGGAGAACCCTGAAGCGATACCTCTCTCGCACAGCGCCCTTCCGAAAGTCCGACCGACTATTCATCCAGTTCGGGGGCCCACACAAAGGGGAGGCGGCGGCCAAGTCCTCTATCTCTAGATGGATCAGGGAGGCGATAGCCTCCGCCTATATCCTGAAGGGAAAGCAAGTTCCCGTGGGCCTGCGGGCACATTCTACTAGGGCGCAGGCTACCTCGTGGGCGGAATTCAGTCTAGTCCCTCCCCTGGACATATGTAGGGCGGCGACTTGGTCCTCTCTCCATACCTTCACCAAGCATTACAGGTTAGACGTTCAGAGTGCAGCGGACGCTCGTTTTGGCCTGGCGGTTCTTCATTCCGGTATGCCGGACCCCACCCAGGGTTGAACTGCTCGGGTACATCCCAGTAGTAAAGGGACTGGACTGGAGTGACGATAAGGAAATAGTAATTAGATCTTACCTGCTAATTAGTGTTCCTGAAGGAACGACAGTCCAGTCCCTGATCCCTCCCGATTCCGACTAAAGTTGACATCTATTGATTATAGGTAAGCATCGGAATGAACGCAGACCTTCGGAAGAGATGCAGACCATTTCAACGAGCCCAGACCCGCGGCGGCAAGCTCAGGCAAACCCACGCCGTCCATTCCCATTCCTCATATCCTCTCCTTATGATACCAAAAAAAAAAAAAATAATAATAATTTTTATCCTTTAAATAAGTTAATGCGTTATTTTTCTTAAAATGTTTGTTACGTAGGTTGGTTACAAGAGTTGGTTATATCTGCTTTTTCATTCGAATACTGGAGTTGAGGGGTGGTCCCAGTGGTATTTATACCGCTCCATCCCCAAAAAGGTTGGGCTCAGCCTCCAAGCTGCTGGAAGGGTTGCGCAACCCAGTAGTAAAGGGACTGGACTGTCGTTCCTTCAGGAACACTAATTAGCAGGTAAGATCTAATTACTATTTGGTGCCATTGAATATTCCGCTGAGCGGCATTTACGCGGTTTATTATTTATTAGGCTTTGATTGACCGTCCTTTGCCGGGCAGACAGAGCAGTTTACAATAAAAGTAACAAGTGTTGAAAGTCAGAAGAAAGAAAGGATAGCGTGATAGGAAAGGTGGAGAACAGGATAGCACCAAAGATAAGAAAAAAAATAACAAAGAGTAGTTAATCCAGGCTTACAGGGGAGGGGTGGGGGGGGGGACGGGAGATGACTTTCTGTCATGCAGGTTTCAGGTGGCATCAATTCCAAATGCTTGGGTAAACAGGTGGGCTTTTAGGAGCTTTGTAAACCTAGGGAAGGATGACTCTAGATGAGGCTGGGCGGGGAGACAGTTCCAAAGGGAGGGGGCAACGAAGGAGAAAGCGGAATGGCATGTGGACTTGTGTTTAGCACGTGAAGGAGCAAGCGGTTATCATGGAGGGAGCGAAGGCAGCATTGAAGTACGTATGGGATAATTAGAGAGGAAAGGTACTATGGTGCATTGTTATGGAAGGCCTTGGTATGCAAGTATGCAAACCACCTAAATGCCTTTGCATATGCCCACTCCTTCATAACATTAGCATTGTTTTATAAATATATACATAATAAGAGAGATTTTCAAGGCATTACGAAGGGTAAATGGACTATTTGCAAACTGCCAGTTCTTCCTACGGATAAAAGTAACATAGAAATATGATGGCAGAAAAAAGACCATATGGCCTATCTAGTCTGCCCTTCCATATCAACTATTATAGACCCTTTCTTCATTTAGAGATCTTCTGTGTTTGTCCCACAGTTTCCTAAATTCAGATACTTTCCTTGTCTTTACTACCTCCATTGGGAGACTATTCCATCCATCTACAACTCTTTCCATCAAGAAATATTTCCACATATTACTCCTGAGTCTATCCCCTTTCACCCTCATCCTATGTCCCCTCATGCAGAATTAAAGCTACTTTTAGTTGAAAGAGGTTCTCCTCTTGTGTATTTATGCCATAGAGGTATTTAACAATCTCCAACATATCTCCTCAATCCCACCTTTCTGCCAAAGTATACATATTGAGATCTTTAAGTCTGTCTCCATATACTTATGATGAAGCCCCCTGCCCATTTTGGTAGCCACCCTCTGCACAGACTCCATCCTGTTTATATCCTTTTGAAGGTGCGGTTTCCAGAATTGCACACAACACTCCAAATGAGTTCTCACCAAAGACTTATAGAGAAGCACTATCACCTCCTTTCTTCTGCTGGCCATTCCTCTCCCTATGCACCCAAGCAACCTTTGCGCTTTCGCCGTTGCCTTTTCTACTTATTTAGCCACTTTAAGTTAATCAGAAACAATCACGCCTAGATCCCGCTCTTCTTTCATGGACAGAACTACTTCACCGCTTATACTGTACTGCTCCCTTGGATTTTTGCAGCCCAAATGCATGACCCTGCATTTTTTAGTGTTAAATCTCATCTGCCAAATTCTCTATGTGGGAAGAATGAAGAGAGGCTGTTGGACAAGAAGCAGAGAGAGAGAAAGAAGGGAATGTAAGGCAAGCAGGAGGGAAAGAAAGTAGAAAGCCAGAGCAGACGTATTTTGGTGGGAAGAAAGAGGGGGAGGCAGGGCAAGGAATGGGAGTGAGATAAAAGGGAGGATGTAGCTTAAGGAGAGGGGGAGAACAGGGGAATGCCGAGGAAGGAATAGAGGAGAGAAAGGAGGATGCTGTGTAAAGGGGGAGGGAAGGAGGACATATTGGAGCCACTGTTTCTAGGATAGGCATGTCCCTGCCACCAAAAGAGGGCGTGTTGTGCTGAAGCAGCCACTAGTAGATTGGGGATGGGGAGGGGGATAAGGAGAGGCGTAATGGGTACCATGTACATTTCTTGTTTTATTACAGCTGGAGGAGGAATTTCCAACTAACTCCAAGCCAGGACATCAAAGGTGTTTAAATATTTGAATAGAATCAATTTCACAGGAAACAAAATACTTTGCTGCTGACAAGGTCACTGGCAGGAGGCTAGATGTGCAAGACTGCGGCCCAGAATGCAGGGATTTCATTCATGTTTTACATTTCCTTATTAATCATTGTCTACTTGTGAAAGGGTCATAGCCTGCTCTTTCCTACTACCGCATCAGTTTGCATATTAAAAGACATCCTTCGGGCAGGCAGGCAACAGAAGAGGACTGTCTTCTGCATACTAAAGGAAAGAGCCCTGATTGCGCGGCGTGTCTGACGAGAGGATACATGGGATCAGCGAATCCATTTGAAAAGACAGGTAGATCCTTTGGAAGGCAAGGGAGCTGGCGAGCACGCACACTGGAGCAGCAAGGGGATGTGAGAGTAAAACGGAAAAAGATCATTAAGATGCATTTATTTCTCCCAGGCTGATTTTGTACTGCATTCCTGAGGCGACATGAATGTTTAAAGGTTTTGAAGTCTGCAGAATCAGTCCCAGTGCCACTGAGGTCATTTTAGAAAGGTCGCGCAGCAGCTTCATGTGATAAACTTTATTTGGGACTGCCTTCCTCAAAGGAATATAGATTAAAATCCGTTCGAGAGGAATTGTTTTCTTTCAAAGTGACTGTAGAGTGGAATAAATGGCCGTATCTTATTAGGAAGAATGGTTGGGATATTCAGCGGTGGACACCGGTACTGAATATCCCAGTTGGCTGGAAGGCGTGGAAGCTAACCTGCCAAAGGCGATATTAAGCTGCTGCCTGGTTATCTCCAGGTGCTGCCTCTGCTTCACCCCCAGAAAGCCCCGATGCCAGCCGGCTAGCATCGGGGCAATGGCAGCAGCACCCGGAAATATTCGGCGGCACTTAACCGTGTTAGTGGTATTAAATGTCCCAATCACCGCGATTTATATGGTTAGCAGGTTTACTAACCACATTAATCAAGTTGAATATTTGATTTTTTAGAAAATGCTTAAAAAAGTGTCTGTTTGAAAAAGGCCTATATGTTGAATAGATTTTATGGGTTCAATGTGATGGTATTATCATGAGAATGGTATTTTATTGCATATTTACTGTTTATTATCAATTGTATGGTATTATCTTTCATTGTAATCTGCTTTGAAGCTAGTCAATTAGTTAAAATAAGGAATAGAAATAGCTGAGTTAAATGAAAGTAAGTGAAGTTAAACAGTGGCATTTGCCTGTGCAGATGGCGTGTACATCTAAGTGCCGCTGTTAAGATATGTAGATGCCGCGGGGCATGTTTTGGGTGATGCAAGCATGTACTCTTGCATTTCTCATTCTACAACGAGACGCCACTTATATTTTAAAAATGTAATCCATCAGCATCAGCTCCAAGGCATGCATGAGCTCCAGCTAGCAGCTTCCAGCACTGCTTGAGGGGGCAGCTGTGCTTACCTCGGTGGCATCGGACACTCAAAAACACAAAAACGTTATTTCATTTGCTTCCTCTATTGGTCCCCCTTGTATGTGGGGGGATTTCAGTGCCAGTGGCCAGCGTTGTTAAAGCAGCTGGTTATTGCCGCTTTAATTCAGGACTGGATATTCAGTGCTGGGTCATGCCCAGCGCTCAGCATTAAATATCTGGTTTGCCCGGATAGTGCTTTAGCTAGCCGATCAGTGGCAACATTCAACTACTGGAAGAAAAGGAAAACACAACGGGCGAAGGCCAGTAGAGGTCACAGGTGCTAATTTTATTGGTTAAAATCCCCAATAAAGCCAATAAAATTAGCACTTCTGACCTCTACTGGCCTTTGCCCATTGTGTTTTCCTGCTGTTGTTGCGAGGGCCTTGCTCCCTTTGTGTTCCGACATTCAACTACTGGCCAGTTAGCTAGAACACCTAAAGGTAGGACAGCCTCTCAACTTTAGCTGGTTAGTGGCTCAATATTGCACCGATTAGCTAAGTAAAAATGCCACCCCAGCTTCAGCCCCCGAATGCCCCAATGCTATCCAGTTAGCGTCGGGGCATTTAACCAGGTTAGGTGTGGATATTCAGTGGAACTAACTGTGTTAGTGCCGTTGACTATTCTTCTGATCTTGTTTTAGCTGGTTAGCAGATCTGCAAAAATGACTAAAATGTTTTGAATATGCCCCTCCCCGTAGTTTTGTGAAATTTGCACATACACATGCAAGTGCTGGAAAATACACACATATGTTGCAAGATTGGCCCTTACATGTGTGTTACTGGCACCCTGAGTGATGACACTCTTTTTTTCAAACGTGTTTCTGACTTGGCTGTTGCTGCTGGACATGCTGGCAAATACAATTGTATTTGCTAGTGTCCTTATGTCCATAAGCTTCACATTCAGTAGATCCATTTGTAAAATACTCAGTTCCCAATTCCTACCTAGATCATGAACCTCATAACTCAAATAAATCAAGGTCTGCTGTTATGAATCTCACCAAAAGCCCAGACAGGTGCACTGCCGTCCTTTTCAACAGCGCTTCAGCCACGTCAGTGGACGATGCTAATCACAGGTGAATCTCCATTTGATCAACTTGAGGCCATTGGCTTTCAGTTGAGGGTAACTCTAAGCACACTCTCACCAAGCAACCAGTGGTTGTTCTGCACTTAAGATGAGGGAGTGGTTAGAAGAAATACACCAATTACAAGCAGTTTGGTGTCCAAATCTCAGCAGTTGAGCTGATTCTAATGTTTCTTGATGAAGAATCAAGCTGTTTCTCTTATATGAAGTGAATCCAAAACAAACGTCTCAACATGCCAAATACTAAGCTGCCAAAAGAACTCTAGGATAAAGTTATTCTAAGGTACAGATTGAAGAAAGGCTGAAAGAAGATATCAATGTGCCTGTATATCCCTTGGGCACTATGAGGTCCATCCTTGTAAAGTGGGAATAGTTTGGCACCACCAAGATACTACCTTGATCAGGCCGTCTCTCCAAAGTCAGTGGCAGTGGGTTAAGGAAACTGCTGAGGAAGGTCACCGTGAAGCCTAAGATTACTTTAAAAGAAGTACAGATGTCTCTGAATGAGACTGGGGAAAATGTTGACTGATGAACCATTTCAAGAGTACTCTACAAACAGAGATGCCACATCATACTCATTAGGAGTGTGTCACACTAATTTCAAGGCTTTCTCACGCTCACACTCATTGAGCCCCTTCTCTCAAGCATTGGAGCTTCAGTGCCAGTGCACGGATCCTGACCGCTGATTTCATGAGAGACAAACCTAGGAGAATTAAAACTGTCACCCCAGCTAGTAGGAAGAAATCTGAGCTCACCTCCCTATGTACTATCTCATCCCTTTTCCTTGTACCTACAAGTACAGGTGTTGTGAAGCCTACGCTCATACTTTTAGCCACTGAGTTTTGAGCCTAGAGATTTAACCGTGTTGCCTCCATCAGGTTTGTATCCTTTTAGAGGCTCCAGAAAAAAATCAAATATTATTTTATGCTGCCCTTTTCATTTGCAAAGCATTACTACATTTAAATCTTTCTAAATTTATACCCTGGATGGACCATCTAAAAAATCTCACTCTTTGCACTTCAGTCTTACTCTCTGGGGTGGTAAATCTTACTCTTTGGATGGCTCACCCTTGGCATCTCTGCAAACATCACCTGTTTGAGAGGTGGGCAAGAAGGAAACCAGTGCTGAAGAAAAGCAAAATAATGGTCACACTGCATTTGCAAAGAAGCACCTAGGGGACACTGCATACCTTTGAAAGAAGGTTTTGTGTTCTGATGATACCAAAGTGGAACTTTTTGGCCTCCATGCTAAGCAATATTCACTGCATAAAACAAACACAGCACAGCGCCCTGCTAACACCACCTCTACAGTAAAACATAGTGATGGGTGTCATTATGATGTGGGGATGCTTTGCAGCAGCAGGGACAGGGAAGATTGTGAAGACAGAGGGAAAGATGGATGGTGCAAAGCACAGGTAGATCCTGGAGGAAAGCCTGTTCCAGTGTGTGATAGATTCACCTTTCAGCAGGACGATGATCCTAAGCATAAAGCAAGAGCAACAATGAAGTGGCTCAGCAAGAAGAAAGTGGAAGTCCTCAAGTGGCTCAGTCAAAGCCCAGATTTGAAGCCAATAGAAAATCTGTGGCCACAAATGATCCTCAGCCAACTTCAGCTATTCTGCTAAGAAGAATGAGCAAAAAGGGCACCATCCCGCTGTGCAAAGTGGGTAGACACATTCATTTTTTAAAAAATTGATCTTTATTAACTTTTCAAATTTTACAGACAATTACTTGTTGAAGGAAAAACAAGTATGATGGAATAAAGAAAAAAACAGCTATTGAAAACATATTGATAAAAGAGAAAATATTTTTAAATTCCAGCACCATCATTTTTAGGCCACTAAACTTTGGGGTAAAGGAGATGAAAAAGTGGCGTTACATATCATTGGGAAAAGCAATAGAAAAAGAAAAGAACAAAAAATCGTAAACACATCAAGTCACATTCTTCATCCATCCTGGGCATCAGTACTGCCAACCTCATGGGATTTAGGAGTCAAAGCTTACAACTTTTTAAGTCCAAAAAGGACCGCAGATGATCCAGTAGAAAGAATAGACACTTCACTCCCAGATATCTAACCACGCAATGACAAGGCTATCTGAACATAAATATAACTCCAATATATAAAGTTTCTTGGCGCTAGGCCAAAAACAACTTTTCTCCTCTCCTTGGTCTGACCCAGTATGGCATTTCTTATGTTCTTATGCAGAGATCTACAGACATTTGGGAAGAGCCACACTCTGTCCCAAAAGCAGTTCTTTAGACTGACGAAAATCTAATTTTAATATTCTGCTCAAAGACAAAGGACATCAATAAAGTTGCTCAATCTGAATATCAGAAAATAAGAAATGTCATATTGGGTCAGACCAAGGTCCATCAAGCCCAGTATCCTGTTTCCAACAATGGCCAATCTAGGTCACAAGTACCTGTCAGGTTCCCAAAGAGGTACACAGATTCCATAATGCTTATTCCGGGGTAAGCAGGGGATTTCCCTGGTCCTCTTTAATAATGGCTTATGGACTTTTCCTCCAGGAATTTGTCCAAACCTTTTTTAAATCCATTTACACTAAGGGGCTTCTTTACAAAGCTGTGGTAGCGGTTTCCGATCGTTAGCGGTTTCTGATCATTCAATGGGGCCGCGGCTCTGATAATGATCGGAAACTGCTACCGCGGCTTTGTAAACAAGCCCCTAAAATTCAGTCTGAGAGGACTCAAGTAGAGTGGTAATGTTTAAACTCAAGTCACCATCAGCCAGTTTGTGAAGATGATTCTCAAAATTTTCAATCTTTTGATGAACCCGTAATTTATCGTTCCCCAAGGCATCCAGCACAGTTTTAGATTCTTGAACCTTAGATTCTAACCAATAAACTAGCTCATCAGATTTTTTAATATGCTCATCAACCTTATGGGCGTGGTCTTCAGCCAGTTGCAAAGATTTATTAATGTCTAGAGAACATTGTTTAATAGAAGTGTCTAATTGTGACACTTTTTCCCTTATTGCCACCAAGGATACCTCTCTGACGGCTTCTTGCTCAGATCCTGGCATTGCCTGACTTCAAATCAATAACTGAAGTTGCCAGAGCAGAGTTTCCATGATTTCCTGGGGTTTCCATACTGCCCAACATCTTGTGCATCTGCAAAGAGGGAAGGGTAGTCGTTGAAGGGCTGCCTCTGCCGCGGCCTCACGTCCCCTGGTTGAAGCACCCTCGATGACAGGTGTGCTGGTCCTCAGTCTGTCAATATGGATGTTTTGTTATGTAACAATCCAGTGGTTGTTTGATTCTTTTGTTTTCTGTTATCTTTGCTTAGCCTCCTGATGCACAATACTGTGCGAAACGCTGCCAGCATTAGGGAAAAGTATTGTCTATGGGGCATTTCACTGCAATACGGAGTTGGATTCAGTGTGCAACTATTTTCTAAAGTTGTTTTGGCATCATAGCTTTTGTTGTATAAGGGGTGTTGTGGCAGTTGATGTAAGTAAATGGTCTGTAAAGCGGTTGATTAATTTTTCACTGCTCAGTACAGCGATTGTCGTTCACCATTTTCAGTTCTGATGCCCAACACTTTCCTTGTTTATATTCATGATGAAAGTGATTCTTAAACTACAAGGAACATTGGATTGGTGGTACCGATTGCATTTGTTTTGGTTTTTTGTCATCATATGCTATCCCCTTTGGGGTTTTTGTCAGTCTGGTCCTCAGTGGATTCATCTCTCCACTGATGTCCACAGCAGGAATACCCAAAGGCAGTTTTGAGAGGGACTGAAGATGTCCTGTGATCTGTGGTTGCTGCGGAACAGACCCCCATACCACCAACAATCATGACGGGGGCCTAATTAGGCTTCTTCAGGGGCATAATTCCAAGGTAGTAACGGTGAGGAAAATGCATCTGCAGCAGAGCTCACCATTGCCTCACCATCTTGCTCCTGTGACCCTCCAGACTCTGCAGATAATTGTTCCAAATGACTCATGGCTGTTATTGCTGCAGAAGGGGCTTCCGCCAAGTACAAAGGGTGTAAAGACTTATGCAGTCAGCACTTTTTAAATATTATTGTAATTGTTCTTTTCCATTGAAAGTACAGAGTATGTTGATCAGCGAAACAAACTCCTATATTAATGCATTTTGAAGAGTATTTTTTGGACAGCAGAAAGTGAAAAATGTACAAGGGTGTGAAGAGTTTTCAAAAGACATTGTAAATATTTACCTTGGTTATGGCATTAATCACTAGACATATAACATCCAATTCACTTGGTCATTTTAGTGATCCTGTTACACTTAGGAAGAAATTGGAGAGTAAAAGAGAAGACAGGTGAATTGGCAGAGTGGTGGGCGAGAGAGAGCAAAAGCTTGCTTGAATTTATCAGAGCCGCCTACCACTGTCCAGACATGAGTGGGACGCTGAGTCATAATCTTCGTTACATGTACTGTCTTTAAGTGTTCAGGGATGTCTCCTTTCTTATCCTTTCACATCAGTGGCAAGAGTTCAAATTATGGGCCCCCATACTAAACAGAAGGGAGGTTTAAAAAGCACACCTGGCTCAGTATGGCAGAGACTGAATTATATAGAGGTGAGGAGGCGTAAAGTTAAACAGCATGAGGGTAATTCTGTAAAACCTTTGCCGCTTACCTATGCTAGCATATGTGTGCAAAAGGCCTCTTATAAAGTTACTCCAGGCATAAAAGCCTGCATGATGCCAAGAACCCGCATACTTTAATGCAACCCGGGGTAGGTGTGTTGAAGGGAGAAGTTTGGGTACAGTGCAAGCAGAGTTGCGATATACATGTCTTCTTAACATGCAAAACGTTAATTCTGCTCCTGAGCAGGCATAAATATCTGCGGCTTCCTTTTATCCTCAATTCCTGCAGGATTCATGCTAGTATTTTATAAAGACATGTAAGGAAGTATATGTTTCTATATAATAAGCTTGGAATAGGCGTTTTTTTGTTTTGCCTAAATAGATGCTCCATAAATTACTCTCTGTATATAGAGCATGTTTTACATTTAGAAAATGATTCTTATAAATTGTGTGGCTGAATATGTATGCCACATGTAGGCATTCCTTGAGGTGTCATTTTGACGAATTGGGTATAGAGTTGTGATGTACACATGTATTTTATCATATACACTTGCACACTCATAGGGGCATGCTTACTAAGCTGCAATGAGTTAACGTGGGGTTTATCACACACCAAGTGTGCCGTGCCAACAATTAGCACAGGACGTCACAGTAAAAATCCTGCACAAACGTCTTACCATGCATTACGGGGGGACTGGGTGGGTTAGGAGAGGAACATGGCTATTTCTGGCACATCACAGTCAGTGCGGGTGACACTGGTACACACTGACGTGATTGTTGTCCTTAACGTGGGTGCACTTACCGCCTCCTCAAGAGTGGTGATAAGTGCGTTCATGTGCCGGTTACTGCAGTGTTGCGTGACTGCAACATACTAACTGCAGGAGGACATGCTGGCTATAGCCCTGACAGCACCAGCTGCTGTGCAGATTCTGGGCCCCGATCACGCTAATGGCTCACCCTTTAGTAAATATACCCCAGAGAGTACCACTAAATTTGTGTATGAGGATTTGTGCACTACAGGGCCTGGCTCTGAGTTTCTGTTTTTTAAAGGCAGATAGGCACCTAGAATGTTGTCTTTATAAAATAATTCAAGCTTCAGGAAACTCATATGCCAAGTATAAATAATGCAATATTACAGTTTCCACTTTAACAAATTCCAAATATATATAAGTATAAAGGACCTCAAAATAAATGAGTGAAACAATTTCAGGCCCTAATTACTGGGCTAATGGGCCAGACCCATATCATCATTGATCCCATAGTTCATAAGTTCTCCATCAGATTATACCATATTTGGCTGCTTCAAAACAAACCCAATATACCATTCACTCAATATAATGTATATAACATTACACGTGCCGCAATATTGCATTTGAAAAGACTTATCTGCATCAGGCATAGAGTTCAAAACCTCTGAGGTCCCTTCTTAGTTTGAATTGTCATGCCATCCTGCACAACTGGCCTGTATAAACTAAACACAACCAACATGTCTGTGTGCACTCGATGGATTCTACATGAGTAGATACATGTGTGATCATTTCTTACTTTAGCATAGTGAGTATGGATCATATACTGTGATGTGAATCAATGAGTCTTCTGGCTTGTCCCACTCTCAAAGTTACACAATGAGAGTAATTTTCTAACAGAGCTCCTAGGCTCTGAAGACACATAAGTTCATACTGTATATGTTTTATGCACCTTTGTGCCTTTATGAAAGAGCCTATCTGAAAGCTCCTGCACAGAGATGTGTGTGTGTGTGTGTGTGTGTGTGCGCGCTAGTAAGAGCAAGCACCAGTGTGGTTATTTTTATGTTCAAACATTTTTTATTGCAATCAAACAAGTAACAAGCAAGAGTCACAACTCCATTGTACATCAAAAGCCCCATAACAATTCCATAAATCCCATGGAATCCCGACTCAGCCCGGGCACTAGTATGCAATTTATATATATCTAATAAATCCCTAACCAACCCCCTCCCTCCCTCCCCAAGCCATCCTCTCCTCCCTTTTATTCCCCCCGTTCCCCCCATGTCTTGATCCAAACCCCCCATGTCCCTTCACTCAAACCAAAACCCCCCTCCCAACCGTGCTCCTACATTAAGAAAGATCATTTAAGATGTGACTGTGACCCTGGGCCGACAAAAGCAAAATATAGTAATCCCACACCCTATGGAATCCAGGAAGCCGATTACGCTCCCCCCCGTGCCCACAAGTTATCCATCTGCAAATGATAATACAACAAATTCCGCCAGGTCCAAAAACTAGGAGCCTCTTCCGACTTCCAGCCTTGTAGAAGGACACGGATCGCCAATGTCCATGAAAGGCATAGCCATCGTCGCCTTCCCTGACCCCCCAAGACTATCCCAGACATCTCATGTAATAGTGCCATCTGTGGCAGCAATCTCCATGTCTGATCCAAAGCCCGTTCTGTAAAAGCATGTATTGCCTGCCAAAATCCCTGAATCTGGGGACAGGTCCACAACAAGTGACCAATGGAGCCCCGGCTTCATGACACATGGGGCATTGAGACCATCCCAAATAACCCATCGCCCACAAGCGCCCCAGGGACAAGTATGCGAACCACCCAATATTGTACATCCCTAAGGGAAACCATTGCAGTGAACTCCGGAATTTGCCCAATTAATTTCCACATATCTTCCCCTGTTAAAGATGTACCTAAGTCTGCATTCCACACTTCCGCCAGTTTATGACAAGACTACTTCGATTTTACAATAGTAAAAGCAGACTGCACCTGCGAAACCGAGACCCTTCCCGAGGCTTCCGCCAAAAAGAAATCCTCCAACTCCAAACAAAAATCACTCAACAAATTACCGCCCTCCAACCCGCGGATATAGCTGCGCACCTGGTAATAAGAAAACAAGTCTCTACCTGTTAATCCATACTCTACTTGTAATGTCTTAAAGGGCAAAATACAGCCTTCATCCATCAGAACTTGATCCACCCCACTCAGGCCCAACCCATTCAAACGCTGAAAACACTCAGAAGTAATTCCCGGCATAAAGTCTAAATTACCCAAAAGCGGTAAATATACAGTCTGTGTGGATGAATGCTGTTGATGAGCACAGATCCATTTCCACACCCGTCTCATGGTGGTGATCAGCGGACAACTTCTCCATATTGCCGGCAGCTTCTGTGCCTCTGCATGCAATATGTATCTGAAATGCAGGGGCGCCACCAAAGCCCACTCACATACCAAGTTAGTATAATCTTGGGTCTCAAACAACCAATCTTTCAGGTGACGCAACAAGCAGGCCAAGTTATATGCTCTAATATCCGGAACCCCCATCCCACCCCGACTCCAACCACCCTTCAACGTAGGAATAGCGATCCGGGCCCTACGCCCCCCCCCCACAAATATCGGGAAAGGACCCGATCCATCTTATCCAAATCTTTTCGTAAAAGTCAAATAGGAGCCATTTGTAATAAATAGAGCCTCTTGGGGAAAAAGACCATCTCAAATAAAGCAATCCGGCCCCCCATAGAGAGAGGAAGAACCTGCCACTTAGTTAATTGCTTCACCATCTCAGCCAGCAAAAGAGGCAGATTAAATCGATAAAGATTGCTAGGATCCACTGTCAACTGCACCCCCAAATATCGAAAAGATCCTCTGCCCACCTAAGTGGAAACCCCCCTCTCACAGAGTCCAAAGTAGGCAACGCCTCTGATTTCTCCAAGTTAAGTTTATAACCTGAAATGGTCCCAAAACCCCTGACCTCCTGCAACAAAATTGGGAGTGAGCTTTCCGGCGACGTAAGACAAACCAACAGATCATCTGCATAAGCCGCCAACTTAAATTCATATGTACCCCTCTTTACGCCCTGCATTCCCAGATTCCCACGTAACCGAGTCAAAAAAGGCTCCAAAGAAAGAATAAACAACAAACGGGAAAGAGGGCACCCCTGACGCATCCCTCTCTCCAAGGGAAACCTCTCTGTACACCGACCATTAAGGAGCACCAGAGCCCATGGGGCCGAATATAGTACCTTTACCACCTGCAAGAATAAGCCTCCCAGACCAAACCGCTCCAGCACCTTAAACATATAATGCCAGCCCACCCTGTCAAACGCTTTTTCAGCGTCAAAGCTGATGAGCAGGGCAGGAAGTTTCTGGGCTTTACACAAAGTCAGTGCCGCCACTATCTGACAAATGTTCCCCACCGCTTGAAGCCCTTTAACAAACCCAACCTGACTGGGATGAATCAAATCAGGAATCAGCTCAGATAACCAAAGGGCCCAAATCTTCGCCAAGATCTTGAGGTCTACGTTTAATAAAGATATGGGGCAGTATGATCCTGGGAGCAGCAGATCCTTGCCAGATTTATGTATGACCGATATCAAGGCTTCATTGAAAGAGTACGGAAATGTATGCACAGTCACCAAATGCTGAAACACATCCATTAGTGGTACACACACCTTATCACTAAGGATTTGATAAAATTCAGCACTGAGCCCATCCGGGCCGGGAGCATTAGGTGTAGCTAAACCCCCAATCACTGTCTGGATTTCCACCGGGATAATCGGCCTATTCAACTGCTCTAGCTGCCCAGAATCCAACTGCGGCAAATCACATCCTTCCAAATACCTATCCATTTCCTGTTCTTCTCCCTCCTCAGCTTGATATAAAGTGCGATAATATGCCCGGAAAACCTGTGCAACCTCTTCCTTCGAAGTCGTCACCTGCCCATCTGCAGCCTTAATCGCCATGCAGGACCTACCCCTCACCTTACCCTTCACCAAAGAAGAAAGAAGTTTCCCAGGGCGATTGCCAAATCGGTACAACTTATATTTATAATATCCCACCGAGCGCTTGGCCCTAGCATGAATCAAGGTATTTTACTGACTCTGCAACTCTAAATAGGCAGATCGAGTCTGCTCTTCTTCACGTCTACTCAACTTCAACCGCAACCTTCGCAACTATCTACCCCACTCAACAACTTTTTGATTTTGTTCTTTCCTTCGCTGACTCACATAACCGATCACCATCCCTCTCATAAAAACCTTTGCCGTTTCCCAAAACAAACAAGGGTTATCCACATGCTGTGCATTCGTCTCTGCGAAATATGCTCATTGTGTCCATAAGTACTGCTGGAACGCCCCATCTCCTTTCAAATAAAATGGGAAACGCCAACTATGCCCCCCCTCCCCTCCACACCCCACCGGAGATCCACCCACACCATAGCATGATCCGAAATCAAGATGTTACCCACTTGAGCCCCCTCCACCTTATTCAATGTTGTTGAAGAAATAAAAAATTAGTCTATTCTAGACCAGGAGCCATGTGCCCTGGACATATGGGTGTAATCCCTCTCACCAGGGTGGAGTATTCGCCAGATGTCCAATAAGTCACCGCCATTGCACAATGCCGTCATCCGTGAGCGCTGACGAGCCTCCCCCTGCCCTCCCTACGATGAGTGGTCTAACATCGGATCCAAGACGCAATTATGATCCCCACCCAAAAACACTTCACAGTCAGTCACTGACAGCAGCAATCTCATCAACTCATCATAATAACACTTATCAAAATACTTTGGGGCATATACATTCCCAAAGCAAACAGGAACATCCCTCATCCATCCCCGAACAAAAATATAATGCCCTCCCTCCCCTGTGAACACCCGTTCCATTTGAAAATTCACTCCCTTCCGAATCAAAATAACAACCCCTGCTTTCTTCCCAACCGCCGTGGCACCATACACTTCTCCTACCCACCATGTCCGCAACTTAGCATGTTCAGCGTTAGACATATGCGTCTCCTGCAGGAAGGCAACATCAACAAATTTATCCCTCAATGCCTTCAGTATCTTATGACACTTTATCGGACTACCTATCCCACACACAGTCCAGGAAACCAACGAAAGCTTCCCACTACTCACGGTACCAAATAATGATAGTGTCCCCCATATGAGTTATCACACCATCTCACAGAGACAACCCCCCAGCTTAGGTCCTCTCCGTGCTGTCCACCCACACCACAGCCACAAACATGAGCACGGTCCCCGTATCCCCTTCCCCCCTTCCCCTCCATCACCTCGCCCCCCGAGAATGAAAGACCCCCTCTCCTATCCCTACAACTACCCAACCCCCACCCCATCCCCCTGCCTAATCAAACTGCCCCGTCATCCCCGGAGCTCCATTCCCGGTTGGCATTTGGGTCCACCCCCCTGTTAAAGAGATTACAATACCCCCAGAACCAACACCCCTCCCTGACCGCCAGCTCAACCTCCAGACCCTGTAGTCTTTCACCCCCAACCAGCACCTCCTCCCATCCCTATTGCCCCCCCTTCCCCTCTCCCCCAAACTCCCAACCCCATAACCATGCCCCAAAAACACATCCCAAATAAGATTACAACTTAGAATGCCACACATTACAATACAGTATTCATAAGGGGAGGGGGGGGGGGAGGAAGACAACAAGAAGAGGAAGACATGAGAAAGAAACATGACAGTGCCAGGCAAAACAAAACACATCATACCCCAATACCATCACAGCCCCATTCCTCCCAAACTGACCCAAGGTGTCCCCTCAGGACGGCAACTAGTGCCATGTCCAGAGCCTACATCTCTTCACACACTCCTACTCAGCTCCCAAAAGTAGCCACAGCAGTACTCTGACGAATATTCATGAAGCAGAATCCACACTCACACGTCCCAAGAATTCCTGCGCCTCCTCAGGGGATGTGAAAAATTTGGTGTGTCCTTGATGGTCCACACGCAACTTAGCAGGGTAAAGCAGAGCAAATCGTCAACCCTGATTTACCAGTTGTCCACACACTGCAGAAAAAGCACGTCTTTGTTGACTCACCATCAATGAGTAATCCTGAAAGACCAAAATCTGAGCCGCATCCCCCAGTTGTCTCCGACGTCCTCGGGCCGCCCTCAAAACCAACTCTTTCTGTTTGAACTCCAAGAAGCGTGCAATTACTGCACATGGCCGGCGCGAGCTCTCCTGCCATCGGCACAGACAATCTACACGCTCCAATTTCAGAGGGCCCAATTCCACTGTGCTGAACTGCTGTACAATCCACTTTTCCAAGAATCCCGCTAGTTCAGTATCCGCCATATTTTCAGGTATACCAACGAAACAAAGGTTCTTCCGTCTCCCTCGATTCTCCAGATCATCGATTTTCTCCTTCTGCTGCTTCACCGTAGACTCCAGAGAATCTAATCTCGCCAGTACAGAGTGCTGCGTATCCTCCACATCCAAAATACACTGCTCCGCTTGTTCCATGCGCCCTGTAAATTCGCTGATACTCCGGCTTACTTGTGTGAGCTGTTCTGCCAGAGAGCGGAAGCGATCCTCCAACGCACTCACCACCTCTGCTATGACTTTGAGCACCATATTCGGGTTGTTATCCTTGCTGGGGCTCGCCGGTGCACCCTCCGCCATCTTGCCTTCCATTACACGCCCCTTCTCTCTACACGCTACTTTCGCTGCCATGCGTCTGATGAAAACTGCTCGGGTCCTGTTCTCAAATCCTTCACAGTTCCCCTCACTCCACCATCCAGTTAAGGGGTGTGCGGGCTCTCAAAGAGCCAAATAATGCAACAAATTGGGGAGGGCCACCCGGAGCCGATCTAATCACGTCCTACCAGCTCATTGCCACTGGAAGTCCCACCAGTGTGGTTATTTTATAAAATAGGCGTGAAAGTGCCAATCCCTCCCCCACTCCATCTAGTATCTACCCCCAGGAACATCTACATATAGACCACAGAAAAGCAGACGCTGTGATTTCTGTGTGTCTGCTTCAGGCATATACAGTATAGCAGAAGCAAATTGATAAGCACCTACCTTGCCACCCACCCAAATCCCTTCTAAAATTCCCCCCCGATGTGCATAAATATTAGGAAGGAAAACTAAAACTAATGTTCTTTTGCATAACTTTCACTCTTTGCAAATTGCACTATTATTTCATTAAAACATAATATGTCATGTCTATCACAGTACGTGAGCTGTGCTGATATGTCTTTTGCCTTTCTTACTGCTTTAGACCCCTTTTACTAAACCTGCTAGATAGTTAATGCGTGTTTTGGTGGGCGATATGGATCCATGGTAATCGTTACTGTGTGGGTGTGACAGTTCCTGGCCACTAAAACACACATTAATTGTCCATTGTGTAAAGGGTGGGGAATGGGTGGGGTAGGGGTGGAGTGTGGGCATGAAGAACATATTGCAGTTAGTGTGGGGGTACATATCATGCACTAGCTGTCAATGAGCCAATAAGCGCAGATGCATCTAGTGATACCTCTATGGGTGGCATTAGGTGCACCCACGTTAATTGTGCCACATGTGTCCGTGTGGTAACTGCCAGGAACATGCTGCCAATAGCCCTGACGGTTACTGTGGAGGCTTTGCACTTAGCGCATGTTAGTTTTCACTCTAAACACACATTAAGTGCAAAACCCTAACGGGTTTAAGGAAAAGGACCCCTTTATTTCTGCAGGGATAACCATCCCGTGACACCATTTGTTTCTAATGCCTAGTTTGTTCTGTAGTGCTGTACGGCTTTCTTGTTATTACAGAAAGATTGCAGTCTCATTACTCTGACTTCTGCAGCTGGGATCCCCCTATTTCTCTGCTTTCTTAACTGTTTTCTCAGGACAAACAATGTGGACTTAGCAGTTCAGTTTCGAATGCTGGAAACCACACTATCCTTCCCAATATGGGACCCTTTGTCCAGGCTCCTCCCATTGGAATGCTGCTTATTTGGCAGCTTGACTCTTAGTGATAGTACCTTGAGACTTTCTGATAGGGGGATTTTGATGCCATTTTGAAGACAAGCATTGCTGGGGCAAGAGCAACCAGGGATTGCTCCTATCTCCACCACTACCTACCAGAGAAACTCCTGGTAGGTGACAGGGGTAGGTTGAGGGGTAGAGTGTTCATGTTGGGGGGGGGGGGGGAGGGACTTTGATTGGGAGATATGGATTGGAGGGGTAGGGGTGGTGGATTAGGAGTGATGGGATATGGTAGGAGAAGAGGGTGCTGGTCGATAGGGGCAGGAGCAATGCAGGACCACCATTTCAATCTCTCTCTTTTTATTGCATCTACCTGCCTCTTTTCAACCTTTATTTATTTTAATTTATTTATTTATGATTTCTTCCATACCGCACTATTTATCATCAGCGCGGTTTACAGGTAACCAAAGTTGTACAATGTATAACAGTCTAAACATTGACATTTACAAAGAACAGGGAACTTAAACATGGAGAACGGGTGAACTACATACACTACGTACAAATTAGAACTTAAACAAGGAGAACAAGGAGAACGGGTAACTATACACACTATGTACAAATTAGAATAATGGTCGACATGTTTGTCTATTAGGGACAGGTTGACGTGGGGATAGTTTAAAATGCAGTGATTATGGCATGGGGTACGTTACTCTGTGGGAGTTGCAATGGCTCAGGATAAGGGGGGTTAGGTAATGTTGTCAGTAATGGAGAAGTGTTGTAAAAAGAGATAGTGTTTGATTGACTTCCTGAACTGGGGGAGGTTGGTTATGGCACGGACGTCTGTAGGGAGGGAGTTCCAGCAGGAAGGTGTGTAAAAAGCAAAAGCACACTTACTCGTTGTCTTTGAGCACTTGGTGATGGCTTTTGGTAAAAGTAAGGTGTTGCAGGCTATTGATCTTCTCGCTCTGTTAGGGGGGGGGGGGTGGGGTGTACAAGATCTGAGAGGGAGGTGGATGTGCATCTGTTAACTGCTTTGAATGTCATTGTTAGTGCCTTGAAGGTGATCCTGCAGTGGACAGGGAACCAGTGCAGATCCTTTAAAATGGGGGTAATATGGTCTCCTCTTGACACTCCGTAGAGGGTTCTGGCTGTGGTATTCATTGCGAGCTGCAGGGGTTTGAGTGAGCTTTTTGGGAGACTGATAAGAGTGGAGTTGGCATAATCAAAATGAGGCAGTATTAGGGCTTGAAAAACAGTTCTGAAGTCGTTTGGTTCCAGAATCTGTTTCATATGTTGTAGGATCCGAACTTTGTGGTAGATTGCCTTAACGGTATTGCTTATCTGGGCGTGCATGTCAAGGCGCTGGTCGAGTATTATACCCAGGTATCGAATTGTCATCTTGGAGATGAGTTCAGCTTTGCGAACCTTGAGTGATGAGGGTGGAGAGAACGTCTGGTCTCTGCTGATAAAGAGAACCTCCGTCTTCTTGAAATTTATTTTGAGTTCTTGAGTTTGTAACCAGTCTGTGACAGCGTCAAAACATGCGGAGAGTTGGGAGAGGTCTGGTTGATCTGTGGATATTGGGGTGAACATTAGGACATCATCAGCATATACTAGACAGTTAATATTGAATGACCAGATAAGGTTGCATATAGATATTGAACAATAGGGCTGAAAGAGATGATCCTTGTGGAACCCCTTTCTCTTGTGGGAAAGGAGCGGATATAGATGGACCAGAGCGTACATATTGCAGTCTATTGTTGAGATATGAGGCGCACCAGGCAAGTGCATTTCCATGGACACCCTTATCTGCAAGGCAGGATAAGAGTAGCTTGTGGCTGACCGAGTCAAAAGCAGCCGCGATGTCAAGAAAGATGAGCGCAAAGCCTTGTCTGATGTTGTCAAGCCCCATGGTTAGCATGTTAAATATGGTTGTCAGCAATGTTTCCACTCCATGTGACTCTCTGAATCCATGCTGGCAAGAGTCTAGGGGAGCGTATGTCTCTATGTGATGAGTCAACTGCTGTTGGACTATTTTTTCCATGATTTTGGTGAGGAGAGGGATGCTCGATATTGGCCTGTAGGATTCCATCTTTGCGGGGTCAAGCTTATTGTTTTTTAGCAGCGGTCTTATTGATGTTTGCTTTAGGTTCTGAGGGAATGTGCTGGAGAGGAATGATGTGCTATTAGTTTGGCCAAAAAAGGACTAAGTTCGGTCCGAAGAGATTTTATCCAGTGCGCAGGACATGGGTCGTCTGGTGCTGTGGTGGTGTTTATAGTCGTGATGGTGTTTGGGATATCCTTCGCAGTTGGGGGAGAGAAGGAGGCAATGATATGTTGATTATCTGCTGAGCTTGATGGGAGGGAGGGGGTGGTGGTGGTGGAGATATGTTGGATATCTAGGGTCGATGGTAAGGAAGATGGGGATAAGATTGATGGGGAGGTGGATGAAATGGGGAGTATAGATGATTGGCCTGATGGCGAAGATCTTGTGGGAGTGGTAGATTGACTTGTTTTGGCTCGTAAATAATCTGCATATTCTTGTGGGTGTGGGAGGTTAGATTGGCAGGGTGAAGGTTCTTTTGATAAGGTTTTGACAATATTGAAGAGCTCATGTGGTTTGTTCATTGAGCGTTGTAGGATCCCTGTGTAGTATTGCTTCATTTTTGTGGACACAGCTGTTCTGTGGGTATCCAGTTGTATGCGTCATAGGTTTCAGTTGTCCGAGATCGGCGCCAACATTTTTCAAGCTGTCGAAGTCGGCGAAGGGATGCTGTTAGATCAGGTGAATACCAGGGTGCCTTCTTTCTTTTGCCAGATGTTTTGTTGCTAGAAGGTGTGTCAATTACAGCATTAAGACTCTGGTTCCACAAGAATAGCATGTCATTCAGGTTTTGTTCGGGTGGTTCTAGGAGAGGCTGTGCTCTTTCAAGGATCTCTTCTTTGATGAAAGGAAGGTAGCGCTTAGAAGTAGTAGTGAGTGGTTCATTTGAGATATGGGGGTTATTGGTCATGGAATGAGAGGGCAATGAGAATCTAATTAGACTATGGTCAGACCATGGCACTGAACTTATTGAAAGCTTGAACTTGTGTGTGGAGTGGGTGGCTACTTGTGGTGCAAATATAAGATCAAGCATGTTTCCCTTGATATGGGTGGGGGAGTCGACTGGGTATAACCTAGTGCTTTCAGGGCATTGAGGAAGGCCTCGGATTGGGTAACTTGAAGGGCAGGGAGGTTGAAATCCCCCAACAACCAGTTTGCCGTATGTGGTTTGCTTGGGTTGCAGGCAAGGTCAATGATTAAGGAGAGGTCATCTGGTACTGGGGAAGGGGCCCTGTATAACAGGTTGATGGTGCAATGTTTGTTAGCTATGGAGATGTAATCAAGGTGAGGGGTGCTATTGGAAGTAATTAGTTGAAATCGTATGTTGTCTTTGGTCAGGATAAGTGTTCCTCCACCTCTTCGGTCGGATCTGTGACATGAGTGGATAGAGAAGTTAGGGGGCACATATTGATGGAAGAGAACAGTATCTGAGGCTGACATCCAAGTCTCCGTAATGCATAGGATGTCAAGATCGTGAGTGGATAGCATTTCTGTTATGGCAGGCCATTTATTTCGGATGGAACGGGCGTTTATGAGAGCACATTTAAAGTCAGAAGGTGGGGTGGGTGTCTCCTGCTGAGGAGGGTAGGATTGTTGGAGGGTGACATAGATGAGGTGAGGGTACAGCTTATGTTGCGGTCTCTCTGTCTGGTGGTAAGGGGGTGCATGTTATCTTCTCCATGAACCTTGTAGAATTGGGATGGGGTTATGGGAGGGGGTAAGGGCTTGAGCGCTGTGCATCAGCGCAAGTATCATGCAGCAGCAGGCAAGGGTGTATGAAAGTGTGGTTGTGGTGGGAGGAAGCATTGTGGCTGAGTGTTGCCTGTGTTCTGTTACTGTTGGGTGGGGCTGGTGTAGCAGTTGGTCTTTCTTAAGTTTAAGCTTACAGCTTGACAATGTGCAGTGTGGTTGAGCAGAGCATTAACAGATACTTTGAGACAATGTAGCAATGAGCATATAACAATGTGACAGTAAAATGGTAAAACAGAAACAACTATCTGTAGCAGTTTAGCAGTAAGCATAAGACAATAGAATAGCAATGATGTGATAGGACTGTATCAAAACTGTGTAGCAATTTAGCAATGGGTAAATAACAACGTAGCAATGAGATGGAAATACTACATATGATTACATACACTGGTGTTTGCATATAAAGCTTGAATATAGATCATATCAGAAATCTGGAACCCGAGCTGTTAGCATTTGTTAGACCAGGTGGTGTGAGTTAATACTTAATACTTGCATTTTGGGCCTGTGGGCTTGCAGTTTCGTTTTCTGGTCTCTTCTGTGTTTGTTTGCTAGTATGTGGCCTCCAGTTGGGCCTCCGCCTAAGGGCCCTCTGGCGAGGCCCTCAGGCACGGGCACGCCAGGCGCGGGTACACCTAATAGCGCTGCTTTTAAAGTTGCCTCCAGCTGCCCCGATTGGGCAGATCTCCTCGGGGCGGTGTGCTGGTGTCCCGCTCGCTCAATCCCCCACTGGGGAGAGCAGCCTCTGTGCCGAAGTGCAGCAGTGAAAGGAAGCACGCGCCCGATAGCGCTGCTTTTAAAGTTGCCTCCAGCTGCCCCGATTGGGCAGATCTCCTCGGGGCGGTGTGCTGGTGTCCCGCTCGCTCAATCCCCCGCTGGGGAGAGCAGCCTCTGTGCCGAAGTGCAGCAGTGAAAGGAAGCACGCGCCCGATTGCGCTGCTTTTAAAGTTGCCTCCAGCTGCCCCGATTGGGCAGATCTCCTCGGGGCGGTGTGCTGGTGTCCCGCTCGCTCAATCCCCCGCTGGGGAGAGCAGCCTCTGTGCCGAAGTGCAGCAGTGAAAGGAAGCACGTGCCCGATAGCTCTGCTTTTAAAGTTGCCTACAGCTGCCCCGATTGGGCAGATCTCCTCGGGATGGTGTGCTGGTGTCCCGCTCACTCAATCCCCCGCTGGGGAGAGCAGCCTCTGTGCCGAAGTGCAGCAGTGAAAGGAAGCACACGCCCAATAGCGCTGCTTTTAAAGTTGCCTCCAGCTGCCCTGATTGGGCAGATCTCCTCGGGGCGGTGTGCTGGTGTCCCGCTCGCTCAATCCCCCACTGGGGAGAGCAGCCTCTGTGCCGAAGTGCAGCAGTGAAAGGAAGCACGCGCCCGATAGCGCTGCTTTTAAAGTTGCCTCCAGCTGCCCCGATTGGGCAGATCTCCTCGGGGCGTTGTGCTGGTGTCCCGCTCGCTTAAACCCCCCCTGGGGAGAGCAACCTCTGTGCCGAAGTGCACCTCAGCCCTTTCATTCCTCATCTTTATTTCCCAGTCTTTCACCGACTCTCCCATTTCTTTCTTCCTCCTCTATGCCCAGCATCAGTCCCCCCTCATCAAGCATTTTCCCCTCTCTCTCTCCCTATCACCATGTCTAATGTTTCTCCCTCTCACTTTTTTCCTCCCTATCCCCACCACCCAGCATCTCCCTCCTTGCTCACTCTGCTTCCTTAACCCCCATGTCCAGCATTGCCCCATCTCTCTATGCCCCTTCCCCAATGTCCAGCTTCATCTCTCCTTTACACTATACCCCCTTGTGTTCAGTCTCATGACCCTGTCCCCATGTCTGGCCTCTTCCCAGGACCTACTCCCCGATGTCCAGCATTTTCTCCATCTCCCCATGTTTCACCACCATGTTCAGCTTTTCCCCTTATTTTCCCTTTCCCCCTTCTCCGTGTCCATTCTCTCCATTCTGTCTTTCTTTCCCCCTCCTCCAAGTCTAGCATTTCCTCTTCATCTCCTTATGCCTTCCCCATATCTTCTATCTTTCCTTAATTTCCTTATGCCCTCCCCATGTTCCTGTGACCACCCATGTTCCTTATGCCCCCCCATGTTCCATCTTCCTGTGACCACCCCCATGCCCAGTCTTTCCCCTGCATCCCTTGCATTGTTCTATGACCAACCCCCATTTCCATCTTCCTATGAACCCTCCCATGTTCAGCCTCTCTCCTCAATTTCCCTTCCCTATGTTCTGCCATGCTCAGCGGTTCCTGTGTGTCTTTCCTTTCCATTTCATGTGGTCCTGCATTGCCCCTGCCTTTACTGACTAGCATCGTCCTTGCCCCACTGCCATCGCCCCATAACCCGAGGCATGTATCATTTGTATTTGAAAGCCGATCCCCCGCCTCCCACCGCCACAGCATCTCCCAAGGTGTAGGCCTCTGATGCATGTTCTTTACTTCAGAGGAGGTGGGACCGGTAGGGCCTTGGAGGAGGGAATGGGCCTCCAAGTCCTCGAGGTAGTTTCTTTTTTGTTGCCCATATCTTGGGAGATGCTGTGGAGGCGACGGTGGTGGGAGAAGGGTGAGAAGCTTTAAATACAAATGTTGCACTCGTGGAGGAGAGAGCTGAGAGCACCTGCAGTGCCAGCACGAACTCCCCCACAGCAGCCAGCCAGAGGATTGGGAGATTTTAACTTTTAAGTGAGTCACCACATGATTGGCATCACTGGCCCACTGGGCATGCCTGGATGCCCAACAGCGCAATCTGCCCCTGGTTATGTATTTATTTAACAGTTTTTCTATACCATTGTATCTCCAATTCTAAGCGGTTTACATGGTAATAATGGGGCGAACAGGGCTTTACATAGAACTGTGTCATTACAACATTATAACTGGAAGGGAATTAACAGCAGAACATTATAACATTGAAACTATATTACATTGAAAAATTGTGTGGGTAATTATGTGTGTGTGTGTGTGTGGGGGGGTGAATTTTCTTAGGATGTGAAGGTCTATACATCACAGAAAGCAAAAACATTTTGAGCTATATGTTTATGTTTATGTTTATGTTTATTGTATTTGATAAAAATCGCCTTTCACAAGAACCAAAGCGGTGTACAATTAAAAATTCAATAAAAGCAGGCCGAGGCCAGCGAAAAGGAAAAGAAATACAATATTTGACAGGACAGCAGAAAAATCAGGAGAACAAGACAAGACGTAGACGAAAGGTAAGCTTAGGAAAGAACAGGAGGCAGGGAAGAGAATTAATCACACAAAAGGGGAGGGAAGGTTGAAAGCTAGGGAAAACAAATGGGTTTTTAGCTGTTGTTTAAAAGTAGTAAACTGAGGGTCCAGACGGAGGGAGGGGGGAAGGGCATTCCAAAGGGCGGGAGCAGCAAAGAAAAAGGCAGAGGAGCGGGTAGACTGTAGGTGAGCGCGAGAAGGGGAAGAAAGGGTGAGGCGGTTGAGGTGAAAAGAGCGGGGAGTGTGTTTAGGGGAGTGAAAGAAGAGGAGATCTGTTAGGTATTGGGGAGTGCTAGTGTGGAAGGCTTTATGAGTCAGGATCAATAGTTTGAAAGTGGCCCTGAAAGGGATAGGCAGCCAGTGGAGGTGAAAAAGCGGGGGAGAAATGTGATCCCGAGGGGAGGGACATGTAACCAGGCGTGCAGCACTATTCTGAATCCGTTGTAGGCGGGTAAGCTGGTATTTTGGGAGACCAAGAAATAAAGATACTGCATCTTCCATTTTACAGCAAAGTGCTACAAAAAAGTCTATTAATAAAAGATAAGCTCTCTCCGTGAATAGACTTCTTGGGGCTGATTTTATAAGGGGTGTACTACTTAAATGCATATGTCCCTATTTTAAAGGGGAGGTCGCTAATCATTAAGGAGGTGAATAATTCCCAGCGTGCGTACTTTCAGATAGGGGGCGCACAGGGGCAGAGCTTGGGTGGAGACTGGGCACCCATAAGTTATGGAATATTAGAACGTACGCATGCTTTCTGCAAATCTAGAGTTACACCTGCTCTAGAGCAACTATGGTAACATGTGTCAGTACGCTCCTGTTTGATAAAGTAAAGTATATGCGTGCTTCACTTTATAAAATAGGCCTTGAATAGTGTGTTTAAAATGACGCTACACATGCTTTTCTGAGTCTCTCGGAGCTTGGAAATCACTAGCAGCTTTATTTGCCATAGAGATAGAAGTCAACCAAAAGACAGACCTCCAAACAAACAAAGTGATCGCAAGGAATGCACATCAAAATAGTAAGATCGCCCAAAGGTACGTAGCACTCAAGCACACTTGAGACAGAGCCGGGAGGAGGCTCGAAACATGCATGTCGTGGCAGGTTTTTTTTTGAGACTCATACTACGCTATAATATCACCATTTCCGCACATTTTTGGACTGTCATTCAGATAAGTGTAAATTAATATTGTTACAGTGGTTTAGAACTCATATATGAATAAAATGGACGCAAGGGTCATTCGACAGTAGGAATACATGAACTTCTCTCCTGACCATTGGTCCGACAAAAGAATACTTTGAAAGCTATGCACCTTTGGGTGATCTTACTATTTTGATAGAGATATAAGTGCCAGACATGTCAAGTAAACACCCAGGGCCCGATTCTGTCTTGGACGTAGATCCCCTCTGTGTGTCCGGTCTGAACCGGACACACCGAGGGGATCGCAATTCTGATCTCGCGGGGCACGTCTAGCCCCTTGGGATCAGAATCGCGAACAGTCCTGCACGTTCAGGCACCACAGTTCCATTTAAAAGCCGCAATGCCGGCCGCCATGAAAAAGGGTTTATTTTCCGTAGCCTGACCCCTGATCTTGCCTCCTAAGGCCTGTGTCAGGCTGCGGGGAATAGACCCTTGTCCCCCCTCTCCCATCTGCGCCCCGGCAGCAGAAAAAAACAAGCGTCCTTGGAGGTGGAATAACTTCCCTGGACATTTCGCCGGCCCTGGACATACAGGGCTGGCGACCGCCCACTGCCCGCCCCTGTATTTCTCATTCCCCGCCCTTGTCTAACTTTCCCGCACAACCGGCAGGGAAGTTATTCAGAGGCAGGTGAAGCAACGACTATCCATCCCCCCTATTCATGGCTCAGAATAACCCCCCCAGGAGCCATATTCAGGCGGATTTACATGATTTGTAGTCCTGCAAACCACCTAAATCCCACTTGACAAGATATTCAGTGGCATTTACTCCTCCTAGGCCAACTAAATGCCCTGCCACTAACCAAGTAGTGAGGGGGCATTAAGAACTAAGCAACATAAGATGTGCTATGCTAGGTCAGTCCAAAGATCCATCAAGCCCAGTATCCTGTTTCCAACAGTGGCCAATCCAGGTCACAAGTGCCTGTCAGGTTCCCAAAAAGGTACACAGATTCCATAATGCTTACCCCAAGGATAAGCAGTAGATTTCCCTGGTTTCTTTAATAATGGTTTATGGACTTTTCCTCCAAGAACTTGTCCAAACCTCTTTTAATCAAACCTACACTAACAGCGTTTACTACATCCTCCGGTAACAAATTCTGTTGAGTTTGATTATGTATTGAGTGAAAAATATTTTCTCCGATTAGTCTTAAATATGATAAATTGTAGTTTCATTGTGTATCTGCTAGTTTTTCTACTTGTTGAAGGAGTAAACAACTGATCTACGTTTACCTGTTCCTCTCCATTCATTATTTTATAGACCTCTGTCATATCTCCCCTCAACCATCTTTTTTCCAAGTTGAAGAGCCCTTATCTTTTAACCCTTTCATCACAGGGGTATTCTTCCACCTCCTTTATCATTTTGGTGGTACATTTCTCTACCTTTTGTAATTCCGCTATATTCTTTTTAAGATATTGTGACCAGAATTGCACACAATATTCAAGATACAGTCGCACTATGAAATGATACAGAGAGACATTATAATATCCTTGGTTTTATTGTCCATTCCTTTCCTTATGATTCCTAGCATTCTATTTGTTTTCTTGGCTGCTGCTGCACACTGGGCAGAGGGTGTCAAGGTATTATCCTTGATGACGCCTAGATCCTTTTCCTGGGTGATGGATCCTAATGTGAAATCTTGCCTCGAGTAACTGTGGTTTCCTTAAGTGCATAACTTTGCAGTTTTCCACATTAAATCTCATCTGCCATTTGAATGCCCAGTCTCCCAGTTTCTGAAGGTTCTCTTGCTTTTTTTCACAATCCTTTTGTGTTTTAGCAACTTTGAATAATTTTGTGTCATCAACAGAATCGATCACCTCACTCGTTATTCCCATTTCCAGTCATTTATGAATTCTAGGGGTGGAGGGGGGGGCACTTTTAGCTAGCTATTTAGCGGTGATATTGAGCCACCAACCAGCTAGCTAAAATACCTAAAGTTAGGACAAGTAAAAGGCCGACACTTTCGCTATCCGTCAATATTGCCACTGATCGGATAGCAAAAGTGCTAACTGGGCAAACTGAATATTCAGTGCTATTGCTGGATATGGCCCGGCATTGACTATCTGGTTTGAAGTTAAAGCAGCGAAGGCCAGCCTTTTTAACAGTGCTGGCTGCAGCCACAGAATATACTCCCCTCAGACTCCCAGTGGTCTTTGGTCCTTCTGAAAGAACAGAAATTTTGTCCTCATTTCCTCAGTAATGATTTTGGCATTTTATTCTATTCTTCAGTGGGTGACAGGTTTGTATTATGTCAGTGGTTCTCAACCCGGTCCTCTGGGACCCCCCAGGCCAGTCATGTTTTCAGGATAGCTACAATGAATAAACATGACATAGATCTGCATACACTGCTTCCATTGTATGCAGAGCTCGCTGTACGTAGATCTGAGCTGTTCGGGGAGCTCTATTTGTGAGCAGGAAGGGGCAGGCCACAGGTGGAGTGAGGGTGGGCTGTGGGTGGTGCCATGACCCCGGATATACAGGGCCTATTCCGAGGTCAGCCCTGTACGTCTGGGATTGATCATTTGCACAGGGGACATATTTCACCTCAGAGGTGGAATAAGGCCCCCTAGAAGGAGGAGGAAGACGGATCCGGGACTGGGAAGGCAGGTGAAGGGTTGCAGGAGATTCCCCACAGCCCAACCCTGGCCACAGCAGCCCGATCATGGGTCAGACTGCGGGGAAAAGGACTTTGTGTCGCTGCCAGGGATTGTGGCTCCTGCATGGAGCTTTGGTGGCATGGTAACAAGATGCCTTGCCACTGCCGCTCCATGCAGGAACCAGGCTGAGCTAGCCAGGGAATTACTTGGATGTCCAGGTGGCCAGAATTCGTCCAACAAAAAGACGTGGATAGCAGGGAAGGTAACGTAAATAAACCTTTATTGAACAAACATCAGCCACTGGCCCAACACAGGCCGTGTTTCGGAATTCCCTTCTTCAGGGGCTTAAATGGCTGAGACAAAATATAACACAAACAACATAACAAAAGTTAAAAAACAAATTAAAACCAAACAATCTAAAACAGCGGACTAAACGAATATATACTTTGTATAAAATATATATATAATTATGTTATTCTTGAATGGTGGAACGAATAAGTACGGCTAACTTGAATGCAAAGAAAGATAAACAATAAAATGTGATTGAAACTTTTAAATTAGACAAAGTAGAAAAAATCTAATATAGGGGTAATTAAAAGCAAGTGTAAGAATAAATTGAATATTCAAAACAACATATAAATTACACATACCTGTGTCAGTAATCTGTATGACTCAGACAAGAGTATAAAATTATATACTCAGAAATCCCGAGGCCGTGGGCAGGGTCCCGGCGGCCGACATTAACCGGGCGCGCGGCCCGGCGCGGGGACCCTGTGCACGGCCTGTTCGGGGGGCGCGCGCGCAGCCCTGGCGTGGGGCACGCTCGTGCGTTGTTTAAATTGATTGGCTCCCGTGGGTCGCGGCCGCGTGGGAGCCAATCATCGCCTCGGGGTTGGGGAGCGAGGGGGGGATTAGGTGTGGAGCAGCCTCCGCGTGGCCAGTCGGCGGAGGCTGCGTTCGGGTGCCGGCGTCGGCGAGAAGCCTGCCGGTTTTCGGCGGTGGTGGGCCCACGCGAGCAAGGTCCGGAGCCGATAACCGTGTTTTTAGGAGGCGGACTGCTGGTAGCGTGAGTTGGGGGGGGGGCATTTGCCGGCGCCGTTCTGGAGGCGTGGTTGTCACATTTTGGGCTGGTATATGCATCTCCTTGGCTCGGGTTTTCTTCCACCTACAAGTGTGTTCTGTGGAGTGAACGTGGGAGTTGACTGGTCATTGCTGACTCTGCTGTGTGTTCCGTTGAGAGGTTGTGTCTTGTAGTTTGATGGAGATGTTGTGTCCAGAGGCTGCCTGCATGGCCCTTTCTCGGCGCAGTCTCGGTTCTGTTCAGCTGGGGATGGCTTTGTTGGCATTGCCATTTGTGCATGTGTTGCCGAGTCAATGGAGGGGAGTGATGACAGATTATAGAGGAGAAATGGTGAGAACATTTCCAGATGTCTAAGGGGGGGCTGGGAGGGGTAGGGGGGGCTGGGCCTGTATATGGGGGGGGGGGGGGCTGGGCCTGTATATGGGGGTGGGGATGGAGTTGTGGAGGGGGCACTGTTCCCTCTAATTTTCTGCAGGCTGTGTGCGCATAAGATGTCAGCTGTGTGCAGCTTTTGAAGGAAGGTTAAATTCACTCGGAGTTATATACTTTAAACTTTGACTACACGTCAGAATACAGTAGGTACACCACATTGATTTTACTTAAATAAGATGAAAGTAGACGATTACTACATGAAGCGGGAAATTTCTATTAATTACAATCATAACTTTAAATTTTAAGACGTCGGTGTTTTCTATCAGAATCAGAGCCGTAATTTTGTGCGCTCTGTTCTAAAGTATGTGCGCTCGCTCGACGAGGTGTGTGTGAGCGCATACGCGCACAGCTTAGAGGGAACAGGGGACAACGAGGGTGCGGTGAGGGGCCGCAAAGGTGGTAGGGGTTCGCACCCTTATGGTGGATCCCAAGGGGTTGGGGGGGGGCTGCAGGGCGCGGCAGGGGATGTGGTGGGGAGGGGGAAGTGGGGGGGGGCGGGGGGTGATCTCGGGGCACCGGGCCAGGGAGGAGGGTTACGGCCCGATGGGGCGACATGGGTGGCTAGCGGGGCTGCAGGGTGGTTCACGGGTCCCGGTGGCTTCGGCTTGCCGGGGGGTTCTTCCCCTTGGGAGCAGTGGATGTCTGGGGGGCAGGGTACATCTAGGGCGGGTTGGGGAGGCCCTTGGTCTTCGGCCTGGCCGGTGTCGGTTCCCCCCCCCTGTTTCCCCTTTTTTGTCTCCGCAGGGGCAGTTTTGGCGCAGCCCTCGTGGCCAGTGGGCGCGGCTGGTGGAGAGAGCTGGATGAGTCCTTCGGCTGGGGCGGAGGTGCAGCAGGGAGCAGCAGCGGAGTCGGCCCCAGGGTGCGCAAAGGATGTCGCGCGCGCCGATGGCAAGGACCGTGCGGTGGCTGGTGAGCTGGCTGCTGCCCCGGGTGAGTTGATGGGGGAAG
The DNA here is from genome assembly GCA_033557465.1 of Ichthyophis bannanicus. Classification (NCBI taxonomy): domain Eukaryota; kingdom Metazoa; phylum Chordata; class Amphibia; order Gymnophiona; family Ichthyophiidae; genus Ichthyophis; species Ichthyophis bannanicus. The sequence goes on along the minus strand of CM066035.1, from coordinate 443,418,520 downwards.
GGTGTGAGTCGCGCAGGGGGAAGGTGGGGGGGGGCTTTGCGTAAGTAGCACCGGCGGTCGTGTCAGCGGCGTCGCAGCTCGGACTCGTCCTCGTCTTCGTCCTCCTCGAGTTTTCGTCCGGGGGGGTCGGGAGAGGGGGTGTTTCGGCAGATTCCGGATTGTGGGGGGGGCATCAGTGCGGGTGGGGGGCCTCTGGGGTAGTTTCCTTGCCGGAATTGGGGGTGGGGGTGCCGCGGAAGCTGCGGTGTAAAATTCGGAGGAGGCGCTACCTTGTTATCTTCCGTTTGTTAGAAGGGAGGTTGCGCTCTGGCGAGAGTCGGGAGAGGAGAAAGGACAATGGGAAGGCCGGTCGGGTCAGGAAGGCATAATGGGGTTAACTGGGCGTGTTCCTTTTTGCGGTTGGCCTGGCATGGGGCCGGCACGATCCGGCGCCTTATGGCCTGTTGCTCGCGTACGCCGATTCCATCCTGGAAGCGTCTCAGACGCACGACGGCTGGTCTTGGATGAACTACGATAAAAAGTTCCAGGACCGGATGGAGGAGAGTCGTTCGCTGTCGTGGGGCACGCAGGTCCTTAAACTGTGGCACTCGGATGTCGACCACTCCGCGTCTTTTGATAAGGCGGCGTTGCTTGTGCGCGGGGCCGGTCGGTCAGCTTTCTGGTATGGGTGGACCTTGATTCGGCCTTTCGTTTGCTACCCGTCCGCCTGTCTTCCTTCCCCTTATTGGGGTTCTGCTTGCAAGGGGGGTATTATTTTGACAAGTGCATGCCGATGGGCTGTCCGATCTCTTGCGCTTACTTTGAGATGTTTAGTACCTTCCGGGAGTGGGTGCTGGTTCGCGCATCAGGCATGTCTTACGTGGTGCGTTGCCTGGACAATTTTGTTTGTGGGGGCTGCGAACTCCGGGGAATGTCGGGGGATGTTATCGGTGTTTGTGCGGCTGGCGCAGGAGTTTGGGGTCCTCTTGGCGGATTGGAAGACCGAGGGTCCGACTATGCGGTTGACCTTTTTGGGTGTGGAGTTGGATTCGGTGGACTGGTGGCGCGTTTGCCTCAAGACAGGGTCGCTCGCTGGTGGATTTCGGTGGCTAATGTGTTGGCGGCCCATACGGTTTCCTTGCGGGAGTTGCAGTCCCTGTTGGGGTTCTTAGAATTTTGCATGCCGGATGATTCCGATGGGCCTGGTGTTTTCCCGGGGGTTGGCTTGTGCGACGGTCGGGGAGAGAAAACCTCATCGCCGGATTCGGGTGACGGCGGCGATGCGGGCTGCTTTACGGGTGAGGGATCGTTTGGAGGACTTCAATGGGACTTCTGTCTTGCTGGAGCCCGAGGTATCCAGTGATGACTTGCAGTTGTACGCTGATGCGGCGGGGGGGGGGGGGCGGGCTTGGGTGTGTATTTCGGGGGGCCTGGTGCGCGGATCGGTGGCCGGAGTCTTGGCGTGCGGCGGGCCTGACCAGGAATATCAAATTTTTTTTGGAGCTCTTTCCGAATAGTGTAGTTTTGGCGCTCTGGCCAGAGCGCCTTCGGAACCGGAGGGTGCTTTGGTGGTGGGATAATGCGGCGGTTGTAGGTGTGGTTGACCAATACACTCCAAGGTGCGTGACAGTGTCTGGTTGACGTGCGAAGTCGTCTTAGCGTGTTTGCAGTTGAATGTGGCGGTGTGGGCGCGGCAGATACCAGGGTGCACTAACGAGATTGCTGATGCTCTTTCTCGTTTTCAGTGGGAGCGGTTCCGGGCCTCGGGAGATGCTAGTCCTGCTGAGGAACTCAGTGTCTACGGGGGCATGGTCTTCGTACCGGCGGGGGTGCGACCGGGTGGTCGCCCCCCTTTTGTCATCTTGTGGTTGGCAGGCGGGGGGGGGGTTCCCGGAGGGCTTGATGGCTTGCTCTATTGTGGCTGCCAAAGGCGCCGGGTTTTTGCGGTCGGCGGTGCGTGCGCATTTGACGGGGTTTAACTTTTTGCGAGCGCGGTGGGTTGGGGTTCCCCGGCCTGGGGGGTTCTAACACGTCGTCTTCTGCAGGGTTGGGAGCGGGTGCAGCCGACGCCGCGCGATCCGCGGTTGCCGATCACGCATGGGCTCCTGTTGCGGGTTGGCGGGGCCTTGAGGCCGGTGGCTTCGTCCGAGTACGAGGCTTTCCTGTTCTGGGTGTTTTTTTGCCTAGCCTTTTTTGGGGCATTTCATATAGGGGAGCTGGTTGCGAGCTCTGGCCGGGGGGGGGGGTGTTGGGGGGCTGCTGGCGCGTCACGTCCGGGTGGTAGAGGGGGGGGGTGCGGTTCCTTTTGGCTAAGTATAAAACAGATCTGCTTGGGAAAGGTTTGTGGGTGTGTCTGGGCGAGGGCTCGGAGCTACGGATTTGCCCGGTGCGGGCGTTGCGGGAATGTTTGGCAGTGCGTCCGGTGGGCGCAGTCTGTTTTTCGTGCATGAGGATTCTCGGGTTCTAACCCGTTTTCAGGTTTCTGCAGTGTTGCGGATGGTGTTGTCTGCGGTGGGGGAGGACCCGCTGCGTTTGGCTCTGCACTCCTTCCGGATTGGGGCGGCCACTAGTGCGGCAGCAGCGGGATTACCGGGGCATGTCATTCCAGGCATTGGGAGGTGGCGTTCTTCGGTTTTTATGCGGTAGGTGCGGCTGTAGGCACCGGGATGTTGTGGTTTGGGGCTTTACCTGTCTCATTCTTTTTCAGATGGGGGTGTCGGACCTGGTATGTTGGGTGGCTGGCCACTTTTTCGTCCATTGGGCTGATCGGAGTGCGGTGGACCGCCCTATCGGCGCCACTTTGGGATTGGACCCGTCGTCGGTGGCTGTGAAATGGCTGGGCGTGCGCGGCTTGCGGTGGCCGCAATTGCTGCCTTTGCTTCGGGCCACAGGAGGACGTCGCGGTGGCCGGCCGCCCTGTTGGTGCATCTGGGTGGCAATGACCTGGTGCCCGGGTCCTGCCTGCAGCTGATCTGAGCGGTGCACGATGAGCTGGGACTGGTGTTGCGGATGTTTCCCGGTGTTATTGTACTGTGGTCCGACATCATTCCAAGGCCAGCCTGCCGGGACCGGCGTCGTTGGTCCAGGGGTTTGACCAAGGTCAATCGCCGGATTGGTCTTGCGGTCTGTGAGAGGGGTGGGTAGCAGATCCTACACGTCCGGTTGGATGTGGGGTGTGCGGGACTCTATCGGGCGGATGGGGTTCATTTGTCGCCAGTTGGCATGGACCTGCTCCTTACTGACTGGCAGTAGGCCTTGGAATATATGTCGGGCAATGATCCACGCTGGTCGCATCTTGGGGCCGGGGGGGGGGGGGGGGCGGCACATGAAAAGTGTTTTGTGCCCGTGGGGGGATCCCGGAGGTTTCTGGGGTCCGGAGCAGCAGGCTACACTTGGGCGGGGGCAGGGTGCCCCTGACCCGGTCAAACCCTCGGACGACTTTTGCTTAGCATGGCGAAGTCGGGGGGAGGGGTATGGTAACTTGCCGGGTGGCGAGTTATTGCATTAGCGGTGGCAGGCGCTTTGCTGAGGTAGGGCTGGTGCAGCCGGGTGCCGCTAATTGGGGGGTTGCAAAATTTATTGTTGGTGTTAAATTGTTATGGCTAATAAAAGCTGCGGAACCCAAGGACCAGGCCTACACGTCAGTATATGGCACAAAACAATTTTATTGAGGGACCCAACTAAATAGTTTCGGCCGGAGGCCTTCTTCAGGGGTCTAAAATTAAAAAAACATACATTAAAACAACCATACTCAAGATAAAATGTAAATTTATACAGACACATGATATAATTAATAATAAAAAATAAAAATAAAAATAAAATAAAACAAATTATATGGTTTGACAAAACAATTAGATTTATAGTAGGTGACATAAAACTGTGTGAGTATTAGAGCATGTAATACATTACCGCAGGGTGTAGCAACTACATAAAAAAACGCACACAATGCTCCTCTCAATCTGTATAAATTAAGAAAACAAAGTGAGCATTAGATAAAATGTCATCTCATATATGCTGAGTGTGAAAACCTCATGTTGTATCTCAGAACTAAGAACATTAATACATATAGAAAAGGAGAGAGAAGAAAGAAGAAATGGAACAAACTAAACTGTGAGCTTGGCAGACATATATGGAAAGCTGGTCAGACTCAGCAGGCAAATTGTCGATAAGCCAATGTGAAAAACCAATATAACAAAGGAGAAAAAAAGAAGAAAAAAGAAAAATAATTAATTTTAAAAGAACCTGCATGCACATGCAGCTAGGGGAGTGCTGGTTTTCACACTCAGCTGGTTTTCACACTCAGCATATATGAGATGACATTTTATCTAATGCTCACTTTGTTTTCTTAATTTATACAGATTGAGAGGAGCATTGTGTGCGTTTTTTTATGTAGTTGCTACACCCTGCGGTAATGTATTACATGCTCGAAGGCCTCCGGCCGAAACTATTTAGTTGGGTCCCTCAATAAAATTGTTTTGTGCCATATACTGACGTGTAGGCCTGGTCCTTGGGTTCCGCTTCTGGTTCTCCCACCCACGCCTGCGGATACCCCTTCTTCCCTTGGTTTTCTAATAAAAGCTGCGACCAGTTATGTTTCCATGGAATTATGGTGTTATGTCTTTTGTGGGGGGAGGGGTGGGGGCGGGGTTGTTGTGGAATGGGGGGGGGGGGGTGGGAGGAGGTGGCGGCCCGGAGCGACGGGTCCGCCTGCCTCGGTTATAAGCTAATAAAAATAAACAATAAAAAGTAAATATATCAATAACAAAATAGTATTAAAAACTTACTACAATATACATTTAAAAAGTACATCCATATCAATAAATAAAATACATATGTATTACAATAACATGTAGATTCAAATCATAAAATAAATCTATAAAAGATCATAATACATAAATATGGATCAAAACAAAAATGCAAGAGAGATGAAAACAAATAAATATCAATAACAAAATAGTATTAAAAACTTTTTGCAATATACATTTAAAAAATACATCCATATCAATAAATAAAATACATATGTGTTACAATAACATGTAGATTCAAATCATAAAAGTAATTAAAAAAGATCATAATACATGAATATGGATCAAAACAAAATGCAAGAGAGATGAAAACAAATAAATATGTGAAGACACAGTCACATCATTTAGTTTTTTGCCCTCTTTTTATCCGCATTTTGTGGGAGGTTGTTATCTATGAAGCTATTTACTCATTTGTTCAATGACACTGTTCATAGTAGTTTCTTCTTTTTCATTTTTTCTTATTTTTCACTTCTAGTTTTCCAAAATACCAACATTGCAAGTTCGGAGTTTGTTTTAACTACACTTATTTTCACTTACATTTAAATATATATATATATTTTTCACAATATAGTTCTATTATTTCACGATTTTTCACTATTATGTCACAATGACTTTATTCCATTTTTTGCACCAAACCATTTTAGGGAGTTATATTTTTAACATTTTTCATTGCCTATTTTTTGAGTTTTAATACGTTTATGTTGAATTTTTAAATATGCATTACATTATTTAGCCGTTTTAATTCACACAATACATATTTTATTTATACCTCACAGATTGCACACTTAAACCTATAGAAGGATTATCCACGGTCAGGTAACATAGTTATATACATATATATTGTTTATTTTCACTAGTCTTCACATATTTATTTGTTTTCATCTCTCTTGCATTTTGTTTTGATCCATATTCATGTATTATGATCTTTTTTAATTACTTTTATGATTTGAATCTACATGTTATTGTAACACATGTATTTTATTTATTGATATGGATGTATTTTTTAAATGTATATTGCAAAAAGTTTTTAATACTATTTTGTTATTGATATTTATTTGTTTTCATCTCTCTTGCATTTTTGTTTTGATCCATATTTATGTATTATGATCTTTTATAGATTTATTTTATGATTTGAATCTACATGTTATTGTAATACATATGTATTTTATTTATTGATATGGATGTACTTTTTAAATGTATATTGTAGTACGTTTTTAATACTATTTTGTTATTGATATATTTACTTTTTTATTGTTTATTTTTATTAGCTTATTTCTGAGTATATAATTTTATACTCTTGTCTGAGTCATACAGATTAGTGACACAGGTATGTGTAATTTATATGTTGTTTTGAATATTCAATTTATTCTTACACTTGCTTTTAATTACCCCTATATTAGATTTTTTCTACTTTGTCTAATTTAAAAGTTTCAATCACATTTATTGTTTATCTTTCTTTGCATTCAAGTTAGCCGTACTTATTCGTTCCACCATTCAAGAATAACATAATTATATATATATATTTTATACAAAGTATATATTCGTTTAGTCCGCTGTTTTAGATTGTTTGGTTTTAATTTGTTTTTTAACTTTTGTTATGTTGTTTGTGTTATATTTTGTCTCAGCCATTTAAGCCCCTGAAGAAGGGAATTCCGAAACACGGCCTGTGTTGGGCCAGTGGCTGATGTTTGTTCAATAAAGGTTTATTTACGTTACCTTCCCTGCTATCCACGTCTTTTTGTTGGACGACTTCCGCACGTGGTGTTGTGCTTTTCGTTGGACTCCAGGTGGCCAGAATTGGCATGGCCTGCATATCCAGGCTGGTAGACCCGATTCTGATCCCGCGGGCACATCTAGCCCCTGTGGGATCAGAATCGGGTACACTGGAGCACGTCCCGATTCTGACCGGTCAGACAGGTGGGGGACTCACACACAACGGAATTGGCCTTAAAGTGAACAGAGTTGTACAGGAGATCATTTATACACAGCAAGACCTCTGCCTCTAGAGTCTGGTACCTTTCTCTCTCTTTAGGACCCCCATGTTTCCAGGTTGATTAACAGCTGGGAGATGGCTTTTCTCATCACCGGGCCAATGCAGCAAACTGTGCTATGCTCTAGTGCAGCATTTTGCTTGAGATTTTCTTGTGCTAGTCTTGCAGAAAGCAATCTAGCATAGGAAAATTCTGAGCAAAGTCACTGCGCTAAAGCATAGCACAGCGGTCTTGCAAACATGAGAATATGTAGTGGCTCCTGATGTAAAAAACTTTTCTCTTTACACTGGATCTTTATGCCAGCTCAGGGCTGGTGTAAAGACATGGCTGGGAGCAAAAGCATCATCGGAGGTGAAGTGTGACTAAACAGGTCCAGACCCCCAATCTCCCATTGGACACTTTGCGACTCCCAAAGTGCTGAATCTCCAAGCTCCCAACCCCTGTTCCCTACAAAAGATTCATTGGAGGCACCAGGGGCCCCTATCCCAATCCCACTCCCCAATGGAATATTATGCTCTAATGCAGCTCTTATGGATTAAACTTTGGCCATTGTCGATGCCTTTGTGCCAGCAGTTTATCATCTCTGCCGCAAGAGTGGACACTTTATTTGAGACCAGCTCCCTTTTTAGGGCAATACATACATTATTATTCTTAATGTGCAGTAGGAGGCGCCGTTTGGCAAATTTATACTTAAAGATGCGAGTTTCAGCATTTCTCAACCTGCACAGGTAAATGTCGGCACTTACAGGTAGCTGCTGCTACTTAACTACAGGGGCCAATATTGTTTGATCTAAATATAATTTGCAGTGAGGAATAAATATGGAGGGACTAAGGAGGATATCTCTCCCGTAAATGGCAGAGTGAAACAAGCATTTTTTAAAGAACCTGCACATGATCTCTATCTGAAATGGGGACTACGCGTGTAGATGTTTGAACCACCCTGGACACCCCTAACCACAGCCCTGACACACCTCTGTATGATTAGGACAGCAATGTATAAATTAAGCCCTTTCTAAAAAGGCTATGTACACGTGGCTACCATCTACATGTGACCATGTGGCAGTTACAGAAACATGGTTCGCAGAAAACCATGTCTGGGATGTAACTATACCAGGCTATATTTTATTCAGAAAGGACAGGGTAGGAAGAAGGGGAGGAGGAGTGGCACTATATGTAAAAAATAATATTAAAGCTTTGGAATTACAGAGCTTAAAAGGGAGAGAAGAGGTATTGTGGGTTAAACTAGAAAGAGGGAAAGAGAAATCTATTTGCATAGGCGTGATATACAGACCTCCCTCACAAGAGGAAGAGGTGGACAGAGAGTTAATTGAAGACATACACAGCATTGCTAGGAAAGGGGAAGTGCTACTGATAGGGGATTTCAATATGCCAAATGTTGATTGGCACATTCTGCTGCAGTGTCATCTAGAAGTAAAGAGATCCTGGATTCTCTACAGGGAGAACTATTCAGGCAATTGGTAACAGACCCCACACATGAAGGGGGCCATACTGGACTTGGTGATTACCAATGGTGAAAGTGTTTCTGATGTTATAGTGGGAGATTATTTTGAATCCAGTGATCACCAGATGGTGTGAATCAGTATTAGGACTAGGGCTGTTAGAATCCATTCAAAAGTGAGGGTCTTAGACTTTAGGAAAACTAACTTTGCCAAGATGGGCCAATACCTCAGGGCGTCGTTAGCAGGATGGGAACAGCTGGGGGATGTAAAAAAACTGTGGGCAAAACTGAAAGTGGATATTTTAAGGGCAACCAACCTTTTTGTTAAAATGGTAAATAAAGGTAAAAGGAAAAGGAGACCGCTATGGCTTTTGAAAGAAGTAGCTGAAAAGGTGAAGAACATGAGGGAGGCCTTCATGAAATACCAGAGATCACAGAGTGAGGAAGACAGGCATCTATATTTGGAAAAACTTAGAGAAGCTAGCAAAGTAGTCAGGAAAGCAAAGATTCAAAAAGAGGAGGAAATAGCCAATGCAATATAATGGGGGGATAGGACATTTTTCAGATACGTTAGTGAGAAGAGGAAGGGCAAAAGTGGTATTGTCAGACTTAAGGGTGAATGGGAGGAATATATAGAAGCTGATGAGGATAAAGCAGAATTGCTTAACAAATATTTCTGTTCTGTGTTCACAGATGAAGAATCAGGAACAGGACTTCAGAAAACACCCACAAACAGGAACAGAAGCGAAAGGCATCTTGAACAATTTTCAGAAGACTGTGTTCATGAGAAACTAGCTCAAATTAAAGTAGACAAAGCGATGGGACCGGATGGGATACACCCTAGAATACTGAGGGAACTTGGGGACGTTCTAGCAGTTCCACTGACTGACCTTTTCAATGCCTCGTTGGAGTCGGGAGTGGTGCCAGTGGACTGGAGAGAGGCTCATGTGGTGCCTTTACACAAAAGCGGAAGTAAGGATGTGGTTGAAAACTACAGGCCAGTTAGTTTAACTTCGGTGGTGAATAAATTATTGGAAACACTCCTGAAAGAGAAAATAGTGAGGTTTCTGGAGTCCAGCGGATTACAGGATCCGAGGCAGCATGGATTCACCAGAGGCAGGTCTTGTCAGACAAATCTGATTGATTTCTTTGACTTGGTGACCAGAGAGTTGGACCGAGGGAAAGCCCTTGATGTGGTGTATTTAGATTTCAGTAAAACCTTTGACACCGTTCCTCACAGGTGACTTATAAACAAACTGAGCACCCTAGGGATGGACCTTAAAGTTACTGCTTGGGTTAGAAATTGGTTGAGTGGGAGGTGACAAAGAGTACAGGTAAATGGAGATCACTCTGAGGAGAAGGAAGTTACCAGTGGTGTGCCCCAAGGATCTGTCCTTGGTCAGATTCTTTTTAACATCTTTGTTAGTGATATAGCAGAAGGGCTGTCTGGTAAGGTTTGCCTCTTTGCGGGTGATACCAAAATCTGCAATAGAGTAGACACCCAGGAAGGTGTAGATAACATGAGGAGGGATCTAGCTAAGCTTGAATCATGGTCTAGAATTTGGCAGATGGGATTTAATGTTAAAAAATGTAAGGTCATGCATTTGGGCTTCAGCAATCCAAGGGAGCAATATAGTATAGGGGGTGAAGTACTTTTGTCCACTAAAGAAGAGCGGGACCTAGGTGTGGTTGTGTCTGATGATCTTAAAGTAGCTAAACAGGTAGAAAAGGCGACGGCAAAAGCTAGAAGGATGCTTGGGTGCATACAGAGAGGAATGGCTAGCAGATAAAAGGAGGTGATAGTGCCTCTGTATAAGTCTTTGGTGTGACCTCATTTGGAGTATTGTGTGCAATTCTGGAGACTGCACCTTCAAAAGGATATAAACAGGATGGGGTCAGTACAGAGGGTGGCTACTAAAATGGTTAGTGGTCTTCATTATAAAGCATATGAGGACAGACTTAAGGATCTTAATATGTACACCTTAGAGGAAAGGCGGGATAGAGGTGATATAATTGAGAGGTTTAAATATCTGCATGGCATAAATGCACAGTTTAAATATCTCCATGGCAAAAATGCACAGGGGGAGAGCTTCTTTCAATTGAAAGCAAGTTCTGCTACGAGGAGACATAGGATGAGGGTGAAGGGGGATAGATTCAGGAGTGATATGTGGAAATATTTCTTTACGGAAAGAGTGGTGGATCTGTGGAATAGTCTCCCAGTGGAGGTGGTAGAGATGAGGACAGTAACTGAATTCAAAAAAGCATGGGACAAACACAGAGGATCTCTAAAGGTAAAAAGGGGACTGTTGTAGTTGTTGATATGGAAGGACAGACTAGATAGGCCATGTGGTCTTTTTCTGTTGTCATTTTTCTATGTTTCTATGACCATGTTGGCACCTATCCACGTAAAACACAACTAAGACTTCTAAATTAAGCCCCTCATACTGCATATCATCATTTTGTTGAAAATGCTAGTCATAGTGCTTACTAAAATATATTTATTCAGCAGTAATATCATAATATCTGGATAGTGAGTAGCATTGAATATACATATAAAGCAGTTAGCAGTGATCATTATCCCAATAGCAGTGGTGTTCAGCACACTATCCAGATAACTTTAGGCTGGTCTTGCATTATCCAGATGCAGTATGTGCCTTTGAGTCAATGCTGACTCCTAGTGACCCAGCAGCTCCTGGGCTTTCTTGGCAGCATGACCGGAAAGAGATTGCCAGGCCCTTCATCTGAGGCAATGGAGGTTTAAGTGACATGCCCATGGCCACAAGGAGTGCTAGTGAGAATCCAACCCTGGTCTTTTGGCTACCAAGGCAGTGCTCTAACCATTGGGCTACTCCAGGGCCCTGAATATTGCTGACATCGGGATAATTTCTTGGAACGCCCACGCTCCAGCCCGGCACAGCCCCATGTTGGTCTGGAAGAATTTACAGCAGCACTAGCTATATAGTGCTGCTGAAAAGCCACAGACAGCAGCAGCTAGAACAAATATCCAGATATGGGCTGCTGCTATCCTGATATGTTGCTTTTCAACATTCAGCCGGTTGTGTGTGTGGGTTGTTTTTTTTTTTACCTATGATGGTTTTTAGTCATAAGACTGAATTGTTGAAGTGCGCTTCCTCTCCAGTACCGACTTTTGCCGAGGTCTTTTCTCTATTGCTTACTTATCCATGTTTAATTAGTTTTCAGTAGCTTGTATTGTTTGAAATGATTTACAATTGTTTTTTTTCTCACTCTTAAAAGAAGATTATTTACATGGTACAAACAGAAATCCAGACAAGGAAAGGCATGCTCTCCCAAAATATTATTTGCAATGTCTGAACCCTTAGTTGAAGTTCACGGAAGACTGAAGAACTGATTTGTAGTGCAAGAGGTTTGTATTGCTGTCTCCTATCTGATGGGGCAGGTGAGGCTTCCTCACACTGTGGAGACGCTGTGTTCAAGTGCCAGATGGAAGAAGAGGCATCTGCCATTGCGGTGCCCACCCTGCCAGAACACGGGTGCCCACCCTGCCAGAATCTTTTTCAGCTCTCGGCTGACAATAGAAATTGAAATCGATGGTCAGACTGCCTAAGGAAAGGGTTAAAAAACTGAGAGAGAGAAAAAAGGAAAGAGGAAAATAATTACAAAACTGGTGCAATTTGGTGCATTCCAGCAATACTGCGCGATGAATGTGCTTGGAACTGATAGTATTGGCTGACTGTGCTTTTTGGACAGCAGTACAAGCTCACGTGCCAAGGCACATCTTGCAGCGTGCATTTTTATCTCTTCAGAAACTGTTCTCATATTTTTCTGAGCAACATCTTGGAAGTTCTCCTTCAGACCATTAAGCTGAACATTATGAACACACACTATTTTTCTTTTATCATTTATTGTGACAATGTAAAAATTCCAACTTGTGAATAATGTGTTGCAAATCAAAATAAAGCATTTCTGGAAACCTTTGTGGATTCACTTGGAGAGGGTAAGTGAATGTAAATAAGAGAAACTGAGGGGGGAAATTACTAAGCTGCAGAACAATATCACATTTTACAGCAGCTTAATGTATTCTGGGAATCACTCAGTACCACAGGTTTGTGTCTCCTGCAGGAAATGAATCATGCAACTTGTCTTCATTTTTGCATGCTGTGCTATTTTACTTCCATGGGAGCAGCTAACACACAACCCGATGCTCCTGGGAGCTATCTTAAAGGGGCCAGTGATTTTCTAATAGTTATGTCCATCCCCAATCCCCCCTTCCAACAAAGACCTGCCCCCAATTAGGCACCCCACTGCCCCGTTCCACCCCTGCCAAGCCCACGCTCCTTTTTGGCTGCTTGACCATTTTGAACCTGGGCTGGCAATGGGGGAGTAGCAACTGGGGATTCTTCTTGTGCCCCTCCCTGTAGAAACCTGGGCTAGCCTCTGAGTGCGGAACCTATCTATACGCATTTCCCAGCCCAGCTTGGGGATTACCCTTGATGGATCTTAGGCAAAAAGGCATGTTGGGCCCCCCCATCGTAAATAACTCCCTCAAACAGGGCCCAGAATGGTTCTGAGTGCAGAGGAAGCTAAGAAGCGCTTCTCGCTGACTTCTCCTGCCAACTCAGGACAATGTGTAGAGGTTAGGGAGAATAGGCAGCCCTCTGTGGGCAGTGCTGGTTCTGATCCCCCACCCAACAATTCATTCCACTAGCAGCCAGTGCACCAGGCAAAATCCTGCCTTGGGAGCTATCAAATTAGCACGTCTCAGAGGCTACAGATTTTGGCCCTAGACATATGCTTAGTCTACCCATGCTTTCATCTTTCCATTATCAAAATGTCTAGAAAAGTACAAGGAACAGTCCTAATGATGGGAAAGCTGAAACTTTCAGTGGCAATCATTTCAAAACCTCACTGTAGTTTCTCATTATTACATATTAAAATTTTGTTTCCCAGGGCGAGGTTTTATCTCACTGGAAATGTATGAATTCCTCCTTCTCAGTGATACATAAATATTATAGCATTTGCAAGGGGTAAAGTGTTACAAGAGGTTATAAAGAAAGAAATAAAGAATATGATGGAGAATCTACTCAGGGCTGGTGCAAGGATTTGAGGTGTGTCCGGCGAACCTCATTCCTAGCACCTCACTGCTCCCGCCCCCATTCCCGTTGCTGCTACTGCCCTGCCTCTCCTGGAGGTACAATGGCGGTAATGCTTATAAAACAGCAGTGCAGTGCTTACCATCACCATCACTGCCCCTTCTATTCCACTTCCTTTTGCAAACAGGAAGTGGAATCGGAGGGGGCTGAAGCAGGAATAAGTGATGGTAAGTACTGTGGTGCCATTTTAAAAGAATTGGTGCTGTTGCATGACCTGGGTAGGATGGTAGTGGTGGCTTCTGGCTGCCTTCTGACCATCAGCTCTCTAGGCAACAGTATAGTGCATCTAATGGTGGCGCCAAGCCTGAATATAATGAAGAATATATTAGAACCTTCAGCATGACCCTTTGTTCCCCATCACTGAGGATCTCTATCTGCTTATTGCGTGCTTTATTAAATTCCAGTGCTTCTTATACCTCCATTGGAACACTGGGAGACTCTTCCATCCATCTGCCACTCTTTCTGTAAAGAAAGATTTCCACATATTACTCCTGTGTCTATCAGAGCATTCTTTCAATTGAAAGAGGCTCTCCTCTTGAGCATTTATGCCACGGAGGTATTTAAACATATCTCCAGGAACAAGCAGGAATAAGTCCTCACATATGGGTACGTCGGTACCGACGGAGCCTGCGCGGGAAAGCTCCCCAGCTTCCCAGAAGGAAAGCTTTTGGGGCCTCCCACTGCGCATGCGCGCTGCCTTCCCGCCTTCCTGACCAACTCTCCTCAGTTCTTCTTTTTCCGCGGAGCCAGCAGGTCGTGTTCCTGTCACCGCTGAAGAAGTTCTTATTTTAATTTGTTTCTTTGGCCGCGTATCTGCCTTCCCCGATTCCGGACCGGTACCGTCGGTCTTTTTTCTTTATTTCTTTAAAAAAAAAAAAGAAAAAATTTCTTATTTTCCCCACTTGGTGTGTTTGTCCTGTGAGGCCTCTAGGCCTTCACAGAATTCTCCCTCATGGAGAAACCAGCCTCTGGTTTTAAAAAATGCACCAAGTGTAGCGGTACTGTTTCAGTCACAGACACCCATGAATGGTGTCTTAATGTTTGGGGCCTGACCATTCCATTCCGGATTGCCCATCCTGTTCTTTAATGTCTAAACGTGGCTTACAAAACCGGGCAGCCAAGTTTCACATGCTGTTTTCTACAGATACTCCAGCATCGACATCTTCCAGGTCTTCCTCTCCTGATGGATCTCAGGTAACCAAACATTCCTCTGGCAGGTCCTCAAAGGGCAAATCTCCCTCTAAGTATCGAGATGCCCCCGGGCTAGACCCTGAGGACCCTGCCCCAGCCAAACAACCCCGGCGGGAAGCTCCGGCTTCCAAAGCTCCTCCTATGGGGTTACAGGTTGACATCGATGGCACGGCCTTGACCGATCACCTGTTAGACTGCTCTGGGGTACCGGCTCAATCTTCCGGTACCGACATCCAGACAGTCGTGGCATCTATGGATCATAAAGTTCAATCCATGCAGCAGGCCATACTGGCTTTTATTAGAGCTGCGACGCCCTCGGTACCGCAGCCAGCGGTACCGACTCCGGTTCCGGTACCACAACCGATACCGGTACCCAGGGCATCCACATCGACCAGGATACCGATTCCGGTTCCCGGTTCCGGGGTTTTTCCCGATACCGATCCGGTACCGGGTATCCCCGATGTGGGTACCGATCGATACGCTTATCGATCCCTGGAAGCAAACAGACGATACTTCAAGTCTTCTGATGATTCTGATTCATCAGATGACTCCGCTGAAGTATCTCTTACTATTCCTGAAGAGCCCTCTTCTCCAAAGAGGAGAATGTCTCCTCCAGAGGATTTGTCCTTTCAAGACTTTATCATTGAAGTAGCTAAAGGTCTCTCTATTTCAGTGACCTCTGAAAAGGAACCTAGAGCAAAAAAATTAGATATTTTAGGATACTCTAAGGTTCCCAAAGAAGCAGTCACCTTGCCCATTCATGAAATTCTTCAAGAACACATGATGGACTTATGGGAGACTTCAAAATACGCTCTCTCAAGCACCTACGCTCCCTATTGGACCCAGATGACTTCCGAACCATATATCAAGCGCTGATACTGCCGCACTTTGATTTTGCAAATGCCATCTTACAAGGTCTCCCCCAATCCACATTAACCCCCTTACAGTTGGCCATGAACACCGCAGCTAGGATCCTCTACGGAGCATCCAGATACGACCACGTGACCCCCATTCTCAAACAGCTACACTGGCTACCAATCAATGGGAGAATCACCTTCAAAACCCTTCTATTAGCTTTCAAAGCAATCAAAGGTATTTCAGCCTCCTCACTCACTCATCTTATCCACTTTGTCCCTCCCAACAGATCCAGAAGATCAACAGCTGTAAACTTGCTTGCAATACCAAAGGCTTCGACAAAGTACAACTTGTCAACCACAAACAGGACTTTCAGCTGTTACGTACCCAAATGCTGGAATGCTCTACCCCCTGACATTAGGGCCATAGCCAGCCTATATCAGTTCAGGAAGGCCCTCAAAACCCACTTGTTCCTCCAACACTTACCTGACAGCAATTGATCCTAGACATACCCTCCAGGAATTGACCCAATTTAGTTAGAAAAGACCTACATGCATTATCTGACTTTTATCTATCCTTCCAATGTAAATAGATTATGTATATAGTTAGCCCTGTTTTCCAAGTTTATACTCCTGTTCGATGTAAACCTGACAGCTTGTTGTTATGGTCGTTAATGTTATAATGTAAACCGCACTGATGCTAAATAGCGCGGTATATAAGAAATTGTAATAAAATAAATAAATAAAATCTCCACATTCTCGTCGCTTGGACACCATGTATCGTGTCCCTCCTTCTCCTGGTTTTCAAAAAACTCAGCTCCCTCACCACTCTATTGTGGTGCAGTCAGCTATGAAAAGGATAAAGAGTACCAAAAGACACTCTTCTACTCCTCCAGGAAGAGAATGTAGGACTTTGGATGCTTTTGGTAGAAAAATCTTCCAAGCAAGTATGCTTATTGCCAGAATCAATTCATACAGTCTCTATATGGGCATGTTTCTGAAGGAGATTGCATTGAAAATACGCCATTTTCTCCCCTTTATCCCAGAGGATAGAAAGGAGGAGTTCCTTCTTTTGCTAAAGCATACCCAAGATATTTCAAAGTTCTCCAACAGAGCAGCCTTTGACTCCTTTGAGGGTGCTAGCAGAGCCTCAGGTATTGCCATAGCGGCTCGCAGAATTGCTTGGCTCCAGGCCTCTGACCTAGAACCCTGGGTCCAGGATGGGTTGGGAAATCTGCCCTGTACAGGTGAGAATCTGTTTGGTAAGGAGTGGCAAATCAAAGCCACTCAAATGGATGCAGAAAATGCTGCTTTAGATAGACTTTCTAAATCTACCTCTGCCCCTGCCAAGAAAAAATCTTTCAAGAAGCCTTTCTATAAGAAGGCCAGATTTGCTACAAATACTGGCCAACAATCTTCTGCAGCTCGCTTTGCTCCTAAGCATCAACAGCCTAAACAGGCCAGGGCAAAACCTGCAGGGGCTGCTGCAGCCCAACAGTCCCAACCCCCTCAGGGTTTTTGACTTAACACTAGAGAACTTAACCTTTCTGGCTCTAAAACATCCAGAGCCTCTCACCATTCCAGGAAGGCTAACTCATTTTGTGCCCAGATGGGAGCAAATCACATCAGAACAGTGGACCCTCTCTATCATCAGAGAGGGCTACAAACTCCATTTCTCCAGCCTTCCTCCCCATACCATGGTGAGATGTTTCAATTCTCCCCCATCTCTCCTAGACCTGTTGGGTCAGGAGGTGACTACTCTTCTCGCCCAAAGGGCAATAGAAGAGGTTCCTCTTCTTCAACAGGGGTCAGGTTTTTACTCCCCTTATTTTCTCATTCCCAAGAAAACAGGGGGGGTACAGACCCATTCTAGATCTGAGAGAATTGAACAAATTCCTATGCAAGGAGAAATTCAAGATGCTTTCTCTAGGTACTCTCCTTCCATACCTACAGAGTCAGGATTGGCTTTGTTCTCTAGATCTCAAGGATGCGTACACACATATACTCATCCATCCATCCCACAGAAAATTCCTACGGTTTCTGTTCCAGGGAAAACATTTCCAATACAGAGTACTTCCCTTCGGTCTAGCCTCTGCTCCAAGAGTATTTACCAAATGCATGGCAATAGTGGCTGCATTTCTACGCGCCCTGGGAATTTTTGTCTTTCCATACCTGGACGACTGGCTCATCCGAGCTCCATCTCAGTCCGAGGCTCAGACTTCCCTGGATCGCACCAGACGCATCCTGCAGTATCTGGGACTTGTCATCAATCTGCCAAAGTCTCAACTCACCCCTACTCAGTCCCTGGAATTCATAGGGGCCTGGTTGGATACCACCACTGCAAGGGCCTATCTTCCTCAGGCCTGTTGCCAACGTCTAGTGCACTTGGCCTCCCAGACTCAGTCCAGAAGCCACTTGACTGCCAGGGAGATGCTACAACTATTAGGCCACATGGCCTCCACAGTACATGTGGTGCCTTATGCTCGCCTACATATGAGAGCAGCTCAATGGACTTTGTCCACCCAGTGGACTCAAGCATCAGGAGCTCTCTCAGACCAAATAGCGAACTGCAAACGTCTCTTTTGGTCTCTCCAGTGGTGGATGTCCACTCAAAATCTGTTATTGGGGGCCCCCTTTCAACCATTGTTGCCCCAAGCAACCCTCACAACAGATGCCTCCCAAACAGGTTGGGGAGCTCATCTTCAAGATCTCTCCACTCAGGGCACTTGGTCTCCACAGGAGACCACCCTTCATATCAACCACTTGGAACTTCGAGCAATCTTTCTAGCTCTCAGAGTTTTTCATACCCTTCTCAGCAACATGACAGTCCTTATTCATACGGACAATCAAGTAGCCATGTTTTACATAAACAAACAAGGAGGGACTGGCTCTCTGTCGCTTTGCAACGAAGCTCTAAGATTATGGGCCTTCGCCAGAGAGCATCAAATCCATCTCCTGGCAGTATATCTTCCAGGAATCCAAAACTCTTGGGCAGACAGACTCAGTCGAGTTCTGCTTCCACACGAATGGTCCCTGCACATGGATCAGGTACTCAGAATCTTCCAGAAATGGGGAACCCTGGACATAGACCTCTTTGCAAGTCCGTGGAATGCCAAACTTCCCCGGTTCTGTTCCAGAATTCTGTGTCAGGGAGTGCAGGCCAAGGATGCCTTCCTCCTTTATTGGGGTCGGGGCTTCCTATATGCCTTTCCACCCATTCCTTTGATTCCCAAAACTCTGTTCAAACTTCAAAGGGATCAAGGGTCCATGATCCTCATAGCTCCACGCTGGCCACGCCAAGTGTGGTACCCTCTACTTCTGCATCTCTCCCAAGCCCCCTCTCTGGACTTGGGAGCAGCTCCAGACCTTCTGTCTCAGGAGGAGGGGACTTTGTGGCACCCAAACCCCAAGTTCCTTCACCTCAGAGCTTGGTTACTGAAGGCCTAGACCTTCAACACTTCAATCTTTCACAGCAAGTGAAGGATATCCTCCATGCTTCTAGGAAACCTTCCACTAGGCGTTCTTACGCTTTTAAATGGAAAAGATTTTCCATTTGGTGTGCTCAAAAGGGTCTTAACCCTCTAGCACTCCCTTTGAATTCTCTTTTGGAATATCTCCTGCATCTCTCCAATGCAGGACTCAAAACGAATTCAGTAAGAGTCCATTTGAGTGCTATTGCAGCATCCCTTAAGCCCATCAATGGATAACCTGTTTCCTCTCATCCTCTTATTGCAAGATTCATGAGAGGCCTAACCTTAACTAAACCTCCCATTCGACCTCCTCCACTGGCATGGGACTTAAACTTGGTTCTTGGTCAGCTCATGAAGCCACCCTTTGAACCCTTAGCCACTACCTCCTTGAAATTTCTTTCCTGGAAGGTTATTTTTCTTATTGCAGTCACCTCAGCTCGCCGTATCAGTGAACTGCAAGCTCTAGTGGCTAATCCACCTTATACAAGGTTCCATCATGATAAGATGGTCCTTAGGACCAATCCCCACTTTATGCCTAAAGTGGTCTCCCCTTTTCATCTTAATCAAGAGGTATATTTACCTGTCGAACCTTCATACTCTAGATTGTAAAAGAGCTCTTGCCTTTTACCTCCACAGGACACAGCAACATCGAAAGTCTTCTCAGCTTTTTGTTGCTTTTGATCCTTCTCAATTAGGACTTCCAGTCTCTAAAAGAACACTGTCCAATTGGATTGTTCAGTGTATCTCTTTTGCTTACCAGAGTAAGAACCTTTCTCTGGAGGGCCATGTCACCGCTCACAATGTGAGGGGCATGGCCACCTCTATGGCTCATCTAAACTCTGTATCCATTGACCAGATCTGTAGAGCAGCCACCTGGGCCTCGGTTCATACCTTTACAGCCCATTACTGTTTGGACAAGGACTCCCGCCGGGATGCCTTGTTTGGTCAGGCTGTCCTCAGACACCTGTTTCATTCTTGAACAACTCCAGCCCACCTTCCCTGAATGGATGCCTGAGATCCATAGGAAGATGAGGAACCTTTCAGGGTCTCATACCCTTGAGGGGATCTCCCGGGCATCTTAGCTAGGGAGTCTCCATATGTGAGGACTTATTCCTGCTTGTTCCTGGAGATAGCACAGTTACTTACCTGTAACAGGTGATCTCTGGGAACAGCAGGAATTAGTCCTCACAACCCACCCACCTCCCCTAGGAGTTGTATCTCTCTCTCTTTCCTTTCCTCTCTCTATTGTCTCAGCTTTAAACTCGAACTGAGGAGAGTTGGTCAGGAAGGCGGGAAGGCAGCGTGCATGCGCAGTGGGAGGCCCTAAAAGCTTTCCTTCTGGGAAGCTGGGGAGCTTTCCCGCGCAGGCTCCGTCCGTACCGACGTACCCATATGTGAGGACTAATTCCTGCTGTTCCCGGAGATCACCTGTTACAGGTAAGTAACTGTGCTTTCTATCATATCTCCTCTCCCGCCTTTCCTCTAAAGTATACATATTGAGATCTTTAAGTCTGTCCCCATAAGGCTTATATTGAAGACCACTGACCATTTTGTTAGCCACTCTCTGCACTGACTCTATCTTGTTTATATCCTTTTGAAGGTGCGGTCTCCAGACTTGCATACAATTCTTCAAATGAGGTCTCACCAAAGACTTATACAGAGGCACTATCACCTCCTTTTTTCTGAATGGCTATTCCTCTCCCTATGCACCCAAGCATTATTCTGGCTTTCGCTGTTGCCTTTTCTAACTGTTTAGCCACTTTAAGATCAGACACAATCACGCCCAGGTCCTGCTCTTCTTTCACGGACAGAAGTACTTCACCCCCTACATTGTATCGCTCCCTTTGATTTTTGCAGCCTAAATGCAAGACCCTGCATTTTTTAGTGTTAAATCTCAGCTGCCAAATTCTTGACCATATTTCAAGCTTAGTTAGATCCTTCCTCATGTTATCTATTCATAGAAATATGACGATAGAAAAAGACCACATGGCCTATCTAGTCTGTCCTTCCATATCAACAACTACAACAGTCCCCTTTTTACCATTAGAGATCCTCTGTGTTTGTCCCATGCTTTTTTGAATTCAGTTACTGTCCTCATCTCTGCCACATCCACTGGGAGACTATTCCATGGATCCACTACTCTTTCCGTAAAGAAATATTTCCACATATCACTCCTGAATCTATCTCCCTTCACCCTCATCCCATGTCCCCTTGTAGCAGATCTTGCTTTCAATTGAAAGAGGCTCTCTCCCTGAACATTTATGCCACAGAGGTATTTAAACATCTCAATCATATCACCTCTATCCCGCCTTTATCACCTCTATCCCGCCTTATATCACCTCTATCCCGCCTTCCCTCTATTCCCTCTTGGGGTCTACTCTATTGCAGATTTTGGTATCATCTGTAAAGAGGCAAACCTTACCTGACAGCCCTTCCCCAGTATCACTAACAAAAATGTTAAAAAGAATCTGACCAAGGACAGATCCCTGTGGCACACCACTGGTAACCTTCTCCTCAGAGTGAGCTCAGTTTACCTGTACCCTTTGTCAACTCCCACTCAACCAATTTCTAACCCAGTCAGTCACTTTAGGGTCCATCCCTAGGGTGCTCAATTTATTTATAAGTCATCTGTGTGGAACGGTGTCAAAGGCTTTACTGAAATCTAAGCACACCACATCTAGGATTCTTCCTCGGTCCAACTCTCTGGTCACCCAGTCAAAGATTTATCTGACAATACCTGCCTCTATGCTGCCTTGGATCCTGCAGTCCACTGGACTTTGGAAACCTCACTATCCTCATTTTAGCAGTGTTTCCATTAATTTACTCACCACAGAGGTCAGACTAACTGGCCTGTAGTTCTCGACCTTATCCTTCCGCTTTTGTGTAAAGGGACCAAATGCACCTTTATCTGGTCCTCTGAGACCACTTCCGATTCTCAAAAAGTCAGACAGTGGAGCCGCTAGAACTTCCCCAAGTTCCCTCAATACTCTTGGATGTATCCCATCTGGCCCCTTTGCTTTATTTTCTTTTAACTGGTTCCTCACGAAGACAGTCTTCTGAAAATCGTTGAAAATTCCCTTCACTTCTGATCCTATTTGTGGGTGTTTTCTGAGGTCCTGCTCCTGGCCCTTCATCTGTGAACACAGAACAAAAATAGTTGTTAAGCAATTCTACTTTATCCTCATCAGCTTCTACATATTCCTTCCCTTCACCCTTGAGTCTGAAAATACCGCTTTTGCACTTCCTCCTCTCGCTAACGTATCTAAAAAATGTCTTGTCCCCTCATTTCATTGCATTGGCTATTTCTTCTTCTTTTTGTATCTGTGCTTTCCTGGCTAATTTCTGTTTGACTATGATCCGTCATCCACCATAACTCTGTTATCTGTATATGTATTATGTCTGGTAAGTGATCTTGAGTTATAAGTTATAAGTTCATCCCACCCCCTCTAATCTGATGTGCATTGTAACCAGTTATTTAATGTTCATTGTAATCTGCTAAGTTAGCGTTCATTGTAAACATCTAAGTTAATGTTCATTGTAAACCGTTTTGATATCATGAAATGTGGTAATGAAGAAATGTTAAATAAATAAAAACAATAATAGCCTGATTCCATCCCGGACATCGAAGCCCTCTGTATATCTGGTCTGAACCGGATGTATAGAGGGCATCACGATTCTGATCCCGTGGGGCACATCTAGCCCCGCGGGATCAGAATTGCAAACAATCAGAATCGCGATTCAGCCCAGCCTGCATGTACAGGACATGCCCAACTAAAGCAGTTAGGGCTTTTAAATGGAGCCACGATGCCATGGCGCCCGGTTGCCATGGCACTGCGGCTCCATTTAAAGCCGCGATCACGGCCGCCGGTTCCTGCAGCTAATTCCCCACAGCCTGACCCCCGATCTGGCCACCTAAAGCCAGGGTCGGGCTACGGGGAATGTCCTCGGCCCCCCCTGCCCCATCTGCGCCCCAGGCCTGCTGATCCATTATGTCCAGGGGAAGTTATTCCACCTCGGAGATGGAATAACTTCCCTGTACAAGTCGCTGGCTCTGGACATACAGGGCCGACATTAGAATCAGCCCTGTATGTCCAGGTCCAGCGACCACCCACTGCCTGCCCTAACTCCGCCCCTCCCCACCCCCGTCTAACTTCCCTGTACAACCGGCAGGGAAGTTAGACATCGGCGGGGAGGCCCACGTCCAATGGGACGTCTATTGGGATGTCCATCCCCACTATTCAGGGGACAGAATAACCTCCTAAATAAATACTTTCCTAGCTTCTGTAAGTTTTGCTAAATATTGATGCTTATCTTCCTCTCTCTGTGATCTCTTGTATTTTATGAAGGTCACCTTCTTTTTCTTCACTTTTCAGCTACTTCCTTTGAGAACCATAGTGCCTCCTTTTCCTTTTACATTTATATACCTTTCTAACAAAAAGGTTTGTTGCCCTTAAAATATTCCCTTTCAGTTTTTCCCATTGCATTTCTACATCCCCCAGCTGTTCCCCACCCACTAATAACTCCTTGAGGTATTGGCCCATCCTGACAATGCTAGTTTTCCTTAAGTCTAAGACACTCACTTTTCAATGGACTTTATCAGTACTAGTCCTAATACTGAACCACACCATCTGGTGATCACTTTCTTTACATGGAAGCATGCTTGATTTTGTGCATTTTTAACATTTTTTAATATTTTCTGGAATAGATATAAGCTGTACCTGCGAGGTGGCATGTTAAGATTTTGTGCATTTTATATCTCTGAGGTACTTGATTACCTCTATCATATGCATACCATCCTCCACTCCTTTGGGAGTACACACAGGTTAAGTTTGTAAGAGTCAACTGACAAGGACTAGGGTGCAGAGTCTTCTTCATTTTGGTGGCTCTTCTCGGGACTTATCTCCATCCTGTTTATATTTCTTTGGAAACGTGGTCTCCAGAAATGGGCAAAGTGCTTCAGAAGAGGTCTCACTAATGGACCTGTACAGAGACATTGTGATGTCATTTTTCTACTGATCATGTTTCTCTGGCTCTTGCTACTGCCTTGTCACACAGTTTTGCAACCTTGTTGTTTTTGGAATAAAAATTTCAAACTGCAATAACTTATATTTATGTTTAGGAAGGCATACTATAAATCATTTTTTTCTGCACAATGAAGGGTTTCCAATTTCTGCCCACTTTGTTTCCTTTATCTATTACTCATATCTAACTAGAGCAAATTTGTGACACCAGAGTGTTGTTCAGTGAAAATACATTATAATGAAAAAAGATTATGGGTAAAAAAAATCTTTGCAAAGGGAAAGCTTGTCCATTCTTGAAATCATTCTTTTGTATAATTTCAAAAAGTATACTAGAACCTGTGATGAGCTGTCTTTTTGTACAGATGCTGTTCTAGGAGTTGAGGAGTAGCCTAGCGCTGAGAGTGGAAAACCAGATTGAAATCCCCTGCTGCTCCTTGTAATCTTGAGCAGATCACTTATTTATTTTATTTATTTATTTATATTTCTTATATACCGCACTATTTGCAATCAGCGCGGTTCACATGGAACAGAAACATCCGACAACTTAAATATGTCTGGTCATTACATTAAACACTTAACCCTCTACTGCCTGAGGTACAAACTTAAGGGCCGGTGTAGCAGCGCTCACACATAGATGGGTGACATCTGCACATATTATTCATGTGCCACAATGCAGAGGGGGGATTGGCGATTGGTGCAAGCATTACCTGTGCAGAAATGGCTGCACAGATAGCAGTGCGGTGCATATTAAAATAACATTACAATGGGCTATGTGCTATTTCACCTGGATGCAAAGAAGTGCTTGGAAGACCGGAAGGCCAAGTGCAGAGTTCAGTAGCGCCACCGACCAAATGCGTGGTAGGAGGTGAAGTAAAGTTCAGCATGTGTAGGAGAAAGCAAAAGATCAGTGCATGTAAGAGAAAACAGAAATGTTTTCTGGTGCGACTTAACCATTGCTGACTTTGCTGTTTGCACTGACTGGAGTTTAACATGAAAGAGAAGATGGGGAAAACAGACGTATTTTAGCCTTTTGCCCTAGGGATGGCTTTGCCATATGGAGTTACGCTATTCTGCGCACATGCAGGTGTTATGTCATTCCCATGCATGCTGCAGAGATTTTGTGCATATTTCATTTGTATAGGTTTTGCTGAAGCATACCAGTGCACAACGTTTGCGGTATTCTCACACCAGAAGATCATGCACATGGCTTCTAACACATGGCTCTATCTCTGGCTTTCTGTCTTGGCCTGTTAGAGCGTAGCCCTCTAGGAACAGGAAAATACCTACTGTACCTGAATATAGCTTGCCTTGAACTTCTGAGAAAGGTATGAGCTGAATCCCTTTCCCTAGACCCCAGCAATGTGCTATATGTGAACCCCTGTGTTTTGAACCACTGCTGAGTGAGACTGAAGCTGGAGGTGGTGTGTGAGGAGACGATGAATAAATTATCCTCCACCCAGAAAATCACATCTAAGAAACATATGGCTCACCCATGGTATAATGCTTCATTGCATGATATGAAGAAGCAAGTAAGGAACATGAAATGTCAATGGTGTATGGACAGATCAAAGGGCTCCTTTTCCAGATGTAAATTCCTGCAGTCCAAATATAAATCAATGCTTAGGCAAGCAAAAAGGTCCTACCTCCATTGCTTAATTTACAGCAACAGTAATGACACTCATCAACTCTTTTGAGTAGTTGCCAGTTTAGTCACTGGCATTTCCCATAAACCCATTTCTGATTTTCAACCAGACAACTATGCACAATTCCTTATCAACAAAACATGTGTTCGTACTCAGGCATATTTGTTCAAACACAAGACAGCAAGGGCACCCCTCTCTTCGGGTATTCCTACCCATCCTGACCCTTTAACACAGCTACTTTTGGACCCGCCTTCCTTGTCCTGGATCCAATTCCATTCCTTTGTCCCTATCTCAAATTTAGGTCTGTGTAAATCAGTCGCATGCATTAAGTCCAGTGCTGCAGTTCCATATACTGTGTCTCTCATCCTCTGGAAAAAACTGCCTCTATTCCTGGCTGAAGTCATTGTAATTTTAATCAATACCAGTCTACTGGAGGGTATTATGCCCTTGAGGAATATACTATTTGCCCTTTGTTGAAGACATCTGGATTAGATCCCTCATTACCCTGAAGCTATATCCGTACTACCAATTTACTCTTCCTATCCAAATCATTGAGAGGAAGGTGGCTAGACAGTTATCTTCCTTCTTGGAAACCACAATAAGTTACACCCAAGCCAGTCGAAATTTAGGAAGGGCTGCAGTACAGGGTCTGCATTAATGGCCACATTGGATGGGAGAGAGGGTATGACATTCTCTTGATTCAAGTAGACCTCATTTCACCTTTTGACATTGTCAATCATGGTCTCCTTTCAAGCTATTTAAAAGAGGCTGATGTATTAGGCACAGCACTGAACTGGTTCTCCTTGTACTTTACATTTTCCTCATGCAGAGTAATTATCGATAACTCCTTATCAGAATCCTACCCGTTATCCTGCAGAGTGCCACAGCGGTTGTTTCTGGTCCCTTTGATTTTTAATATCTTCTTTGCCCTGCTAGCCATTCTGAAACAAAATCTAGACTTTAACCCACATTCAGATTCTTATAGATACCAGATTTCAGTCTCTTTGTATCAGCTCTCTAGCCCAGATTGAAACTTGGATCAAGACACAGAAGTTAGTACTGAATTCAGCCAGGTGCAAAGCACTCTGGCTCAACTGGAAGCCCACATTTGCATTGTTCTCCACAATGAAGGCCGATTTCACTATCCCACTGAGGAAGTCCGTTCGTTCTCCAGGGCTGCCACTCAACTATACAATACGCTCTCCTTTTCAAGCCACATTTCCAAGGTCCTAAATCATACCGGATTTCTGAGAGCCTATCTAGATTGGGGGGGGGGGGGGGTTAAAAATTTTGCTTCCTGCCCTATACTAAGCAAACTTGATTATTGCCATTTGCTCTTCATTGATGTTCGAGCATATACAGGGTGGCCCAAAAAAAGTGAGAACATCTCGTAGCATATAAGTTATTTAGAAATTCAAAAAGACAGATGTAAACTATGGACAAATTAAAAAAAAAAAAAGAAGATGGCGACCGGAAATTGTCGAAATAAAGACGTTATATTGCTAAAAAAGGTAAATAAGTAAACTATTTAAGCTTTTAATTTACGAGATGTTCTCACTTTTTTGGGCCACCCTGTATATGTTCATATTTATTAAAATGTATTAGACCACCTTTCTCTTGGCATAGCATCAAAGTGGTTTACATTGCTAAAACATTTAAATGGAAAGGAACTTCAAATATTTGATAGGAGAGGGTAGAACAGTTAGAAGAAAAGACAGCCACATGCCATGTCCGGTCAAACATGATCAGAAAAGGCCATCTCAAAAAAGTAGGTCTTTAAAGCAGTCTTAAACTTTGTACGAGTGAAGATGTGAAGATTCCAATGCTGTTGTAAAAATTCTTTATTCAGCTAAGCTTAGGGAACATGTCAGCCTACTCCTCATAGAGCAACAGTAGCTCCCAGTTTCCAGCAGGATTAAATACAGGTGGCAAAGTGTTCATTTCAGAGGGTGAAATATCATTCGACACATGCCCTTGTTCAGATGTGGCAAACTTGTTGGTTGTCCCTCCTGTAAAACTGCACAAAGCTGAAATTTGTAGTGCTGCCTTTTCTTGTGCGGCACCCCTACTTTGGAACTCTTTATCTGTGGATGTGTGTTTAGAAGATGACTATCCGCACTTTAGGATTCATGTGAAAAAGATATTTAAAAAAAAACTTTTAGGGACATGTCAGCGGTGTAGAGCTGCAGTTTTTAACTTTTGCATTAACTTTGTTATGTTTTATATTGACAATATTATGTGTTCATTGTACTCTACCTAGGAATTATGATAGGAAGAACAGACATTTGTTTATTTAGACAGTTTTGTATACCACCTTATCCTTCAATCAAAGCGGTCACAACACAATTGGGGGATACATTTAACAAGCAGGGATATGAGACACATCACTAAAGCTTACAGGGAACATGGGCAATGGAGGGTTAAGTGACTTGCCCAAGACCACAAGGAGCACCTGTGGGACTAGAAACCCCAGTCCTTCCGGCCCAAGGTTGCTGTCCTCTCAGTGGGATTTGAACCCCTGACCTGCTGGCCTGAAGTACCTTGCCCCAACCACTAGGCCACTCCTATTTCTTAAATAAATGAAGGCACATTTCCCCTTTCCTCCATTCTCAGACCTAGGCATGGCTGTGTGGGAACAGCCATGGTAAAATGTTTCTCAGTAGGATAACAGGGGCTGTATGAGTGGACAGTGAGCATAGTGTGGGTAGTGACTGATGGTAAATGTGAGCTGGGTGGGTGTGTCTGTCTATCAGTGGTATAATGTGGAAATCTCCATGGGCAGAGTTTAGCTGTAGGGATGTGAACACGGGATGTCAGAGAGTGGGGGGACGTGTGTGCATGTATATATGTGAGTGTGATTGTGTCAGATGGGTGTTTGTGTGTATTGGGTGTGCGTGCTTATAGGCATTGGTGTCGGGAGCTGTGTATATGTGTTAGGCTGTGCAGTGTTGCCAGTGTGTTTTGATCACCTGTGTGTGTCTGTGTGTGTGTGTATTGGGGTCATGCATATGTTGGCCTTGTGTTTTGGGGGTCTGTATTTGTGTCATAGCGGGTGTACTGAAGTGCTTGTGTATATATGTGTATCATGGGGGTGTCCGGTGGTGGGGGAGTGTGTGTGTGTGTCATAGGGTGTCGGGGTGTGTATGTGTATGTGTCATGGAGGTATTAGGTAGAATGCGTGTGTGTGTCATGGGGTCTATCGGGTGGTGTGCGTGTCATAGGGGTGTTGGGTGATGTGTTTGTGGGAATGCAGGCATCTCTGCTCCTGGTACTTTCCTTTGTCTCCCTGCACTCACTCCCTTTATCTCCAATCCTCTTGTACTCTTTCTCCTCCCTACTGTTCGCCCCTCCCTCCTTCACTGCCACCCATCCCTGTAGTCTCCCTCTCTTCTTTCCCTCTCCCCCTTTTCACTCCCTCCCTTCCCCTCTCACTTCTTGTACTCTCCCAGTTCCCATCCTCCTCCTCCTCTCTTCCTTCTCTCTGCACCTGCACACTTTCCTTCCCTCCTCTCTAACCTTGCTCCTTTCCTTATTCTTTGTCCCTGTTACCCCTCTCTTTTTTCCTGCTTTTGCCCTACCCCTTTCCTTTTGCTCCACTCCTTTACCCCTTCCTTATTTATTCCATTCTTCATCTCTAACCCCATCCCCTTAACCCTCCCTTTTCCTATCTCCCTTCTTTAACCCTACATCCTCGCCCCTTCCCTCTCTGTTCTTCCTCTCTAACCATGTTCCCTCTTTGTGCCCTGCCCCTCACTGACGGGCTGCAGCATGGTGCAGGGGGGGGGGGGGGAGGGACTGGGAACTCCCACTGGTGCTTCAGGAGCCGCTGTCCTTTCTCTTCACTGGTCTGAGTTGAGGACTCCTACTTGTTTCTCAGTGGCACTCTCCTCTGTCTTTGCTGGTGGGAAGTGGGGGACTCCTACCAGTGCTTTGGCAGCCATAGTCCTCTTTCACACCAGTGGGACATGGAACTCCTATTGGCTTTTCATGTTTCACGCTGCTCTGGAGGTGGCCTATGCATCTGTTCGTTGACTCATACACGAACAAGCAGATGTGTATGATCATACAAGATTTACTTGTGGGCTGGAGCCTTGACAATAGGTGCTGTCGCTTATGCAAAACGGGCCTAATAAAATCCTTATGTTAAGACTTAGAGACCGCTTATGTACTGGCCGTCCAGCCCCTTTATGGCCGATCAGAATCGGGGAGTACAGAGGTAGTTCTGATTCTGATCCTGCAGGGGCTAGATATGCCCACGGGATCAGAATTGGGTCTTTGACCTGGAAGTGCAGGCCAGGCCCCAATTCTGGTCGGCTGCATGTCCAGCCACATACCCGGCTAACTCAGCCAGGCCCCTGAACTGAACCGCAGTGCCATGACATCCCATTGCCATGGTGCCATGGCTCCGTTCAGGGGCCACGCTCCCTGGCTGCAATTGACATGCCTCTTTCCCCACAGCCTGACCTCCGATCTGGCCTCTCATGCCCAGGGTTGGACTGTGGGGATCCCCCTGTGCCCCTCATCTCTTTGCTGCCCCCCGGCTCCTGCATCTCCCAACATCCAGGGGGACATTCCACCTGCGAGGTGGAATAAGTCCAACCTCAGCATCAGCCCTGTACGTCCTGGATCAGTCACATCCACTGTGCTCTTGCTCCTCCCACAGCCCTCCCCCGCCCACCCACAAACAGAGCTCCCCATACAAACCGGTAATACGTGAAGGAGCTCTGTTGCAGGCAGGGCTATCTGGCCGTTCGGGGTCTTCTTTACAGGAGTTGCATTATATCTTAACTCTCTCTTAATTCTCTATCATCCAAACCATATTCTGAGCTTCTCTCAGCAAAACTATCTGACAATCCCCCATTCTCTCGTGCCTGTCTGGAAATGACAAAGAACACTGCATTCAGCTTTATGGCCCCTCCCCTTTGGCATGTACTACTTTTTCCAGTCCAATTACAGAGCTCCATTACAGAATTCAAGAAAGCTATAAAAGTATGGATATTCAGAAATCTTTCTATCCAAACTAATCTACCGATGCACCGTTAGCTGTCATTTTCCTTCCTTACTGTAGCCACATTCCATAGTTACAATTGGTTGGAATTGCTCTTTCATATTCCCTTCCTCCTTATGTGTCCTTAGGTGTGCTGTCCATAATATTATTTATGCTATGTTTTATTTGATTTTATGTAGAATATCTTTTAAACTGTATTGTTTCTGGCTTGTAAACACTGGTACTGTGGACAACCCTTATGTCTAACATTAGTCGAAGAGCAGTATGCTAAATAAAATCAAATAAATAATTAAACAAACAAAAGAGAGACTAAAAAGTAGATAAAAGGGAGGAAAAGGAGACCAGGAAATGAATGAAAGAGGGGGAAATGGGAGGACTGGGGAGGTAAGAGATGGAAAGCAGGTAGGTAGGTTAAAAGAGGAACATTGAAGACAGGAAGGTAGGAGAATAAGTTCCATTAGTAAAACAAAATGATCAGACACAAGTACAAAAACATGCATTTCATTTTGATGTTGATAGAGATTTGAATATGTCTTCTTTGGCAGTGTGCAAAAAGGTTGTATTTGCTCAGTAAGGGAGGAAATATAGTTCTATTTCATCAATGTTTCATTGCTCACTGTCTGGAGTCTTCAGATTACCGCTGGGTTTTGTCTGCATGTTTCTGCTTCTAATTTGTAGTCTCTTATTCTGTATTAGGTAAGGGTTGTTCTTTGTATTTATTTTTTGCTTGTAAACTGATGTTAATTTTGTAATCAACGTATTTGATTGTATTTGTTTGATTATTGTATTTCTTTTTAAATTGAATGTAAAGTGTTTAGACAATTTATTTGATTAGCAGTCTATCAAATAAATCTGAAACTTTGAAACTTATTGTCAGTCTAGAGGTAGGAGGTTATTCCTTGGGGTTTTGGAGAAAAATGTAAATTAGCCTACATCCAGTATCTTCTTCTCCCAAGGAGTCCAAAGAGAAAGTGGCATGAAGGAGCTAAATGAGCCCAAGTTGAGACCAAACACAGCCTGGGTGTTGCTTCTGCTGCAATGTCCTCAGAGGGCTGCAAACAATGGAAGGAGAGGAGAAGAGAGCCAAAACTCATAAGAACATAAGACATGCCATACTGGGTCAGACCGAGGTCCATCAAGCCCAGTATCCTGTTTCCAACAGTGGCCAATCTAGGTCATACGTACCTAGCAATATCCCCAAAAGACAGGTTCCACAATGCTTGTTCTGGGTCAAGCATTGATATCCTGGGTCCCTTTTTAATAGTGGTTTATGGACCTTTCCTCCAGGAACTTGTCCAAACCTTTTTTAAACCCAGCTACACTAACAGCCCTTACTACATCCTCCGGTAACAAATTCCAGAGTTTGATTACACGTTGAGTGAAAAAATATTTTCTCTTATTTGTCTTAAATAGTTTACCCTGTAGCTTCATTACATGTCCCCTAGTCTTTCTATACTCTGATAGCGTAAACAATTGATCCACGTTTATCCGTTCCACTCCATTCATTAATTTATAGACCTCTATCATATCTCCCCTCAGCCGTCTCTTCTCCAGGCTAAAGAGCCCTAACCTTCTTAGCCTCTCTTCATAGGAGTAGCCTTCCATCCCCTTCACCAATTTGGTGGCTCTTCTCTGTACTTTTTCTAATAACGCTATGTCCTTTTTAAGATACGGTGACCAGAATTGCACACAATATTCAAGGTGCGGTTGTACCATGGAGCGATACAGAGGCATTATAATATCCTTTGTTTTATTCTCCATCCCTTTCCTTATGATACCTAGCATTCTATTTGCTTTCTTGGCCGCCGCTGCACACTGGGCGGAGGGTTTTAACATGTTATCCACAATGACGCCTAAATCTTTTTCCTGGGTGGTGAAGACCTGACCACCAGGTGCGTCTCTTATACAAGATTAGGTGGGGAACGCAAGGCTGAGGTGGAGAGGAGGGGGACCCATCTCCGAGGTGCGTCCTTGGCCTATCATATGAAGAGCATGTGCACACTTGCCTATTTGGGACAGAAAGCAAATGGTGCTTTACAAGCCTACCTCGTACTCAGAGGCATACCGCTCTTGATTAGAGGGCATCGAGAGAGGCATTTTGGTGTTCTTCATCCAGAGTGAGGAGAGAAGAGAAGTGGTAATGGAAGTGTATAGGTGGCCTCTTATTCCAGAGGACTGTAGTAGCAGAGAATGAAGACTGGCATCCATCTAGGGTCTGACTGCAGAGAGAGCATTGGAAGAGAAGGAAATTAAAGAAGACTACGGAGGAGAAATGGGATCTTTGAATCAACAGACTGCTTTTGTATCCTGTTGCTGTTCTGTGCCTGAGGTAAGGGCTGTCTTTTGTGTTTTTGGGGTCACCATAATAAAGGAGTTTTATGTAATTTATTTTTCTTGCCCTCTATTACATTTTGGCTTTACTCCAGTTTAGGCTTTGGTCAGAGGTTCCCCGTATCCAGCAGGGCCTGTGTTTAGCCTTGTGACTTCTCTGTGGTGTTTTTTTTTTTTAAGTTTTCTCTTTTTAAAGCAACAGGCACCAGCTTATAAACCATTTCTCTAGGTCTCTGGGGCACCCTCACTTGAACCTGGGTTACAATACTACGTGGTTGAGAAGGCAATTTTCAGTGCAAATTTGTGTGTTTTGATTCCTCTGTGTGAAAATTGCCCGCTCAAGCTGGCTAAACACATTTATGCTCTTCTATAGCATGCCTACTCTTGGCCAAATTGCATTCCTGAGGGGTGTGTTTAACCCATAGGAATAGAATAATGTGCATATATGACATTTTCAAAAGTGCCTGCTCTGTTTTACCTTCCTCAGCTTCCTGTACAAACTACTAGTGCAAAGGATTCGGACGCTTCTAACACAGTGATTGATTTATCATTGCTTTTGGTGTTGTTTTGAGAATTGGTTTATGGATGTTGCACAAATGTATATTTTAGACTACTGAGTATAAATGATATAAATAAACGCACAGGTGTTTTATACTAATGTTCAAAGAGAAATTACCTACATTGTATATCTTTGAAGGTTAGCATAAAATAGATATGCGATTAGCATCAGCATAATTAGTATAATTAGTTTCTCTCTCCCTGCCTCCATGTTAATCTCTTCTTGTTCCTTGTACTAGTTTGAAACTTGGTTAACTGTAAACCGTTTTGACTTTTAGATAAAAGTGGTATATAAAAATAGCAAAATAAATAAATATAATTAGCTGGGTTATATAAAAATTGTTCTCTTATTGCCTTCATTTAATGAAGGCACACAACATTTTTGTTCTTTCTTTCAAATAGCTCTGAGGACAAGCACATCATATATATCGGCTCAAGAGACAAGCACATCATTTATATCATCAAATGTGGCTAGACTACCAGGCTTTCCAATCTGTTCGATTTGATCCTGTATTTCTGGAAGATCAATTGCCTAAGGGGTATTTTCTAGACCAGTCCTTCCGAAACGTTTATCCAATAGAAACATGACGGCAGAAAAAGACCACATGGCCTGTGCAGTCTGCCCTTCCATATCAAGCACTACAAGTGTCCCCTTTCTTTCTTTAGAGAGCCTCTGTGTTTGTCCCATGCTTTTTTGAATATTACTCCATTTTAACACTTAAAATTCACGTGACCCCAGCTGATAGGGAAACCAAAATAGCAGACCCTGCTCCCCTCTCCTGTCTCATCCACTTCCCCCTCCATCCCTTTATTCCAAGCATGAAGGCAGCATCAGCGTCAGTGGTGCAACAACAGTTGGCACCAGGGCCGGATTTAGCTATACGCCATGTACGCCATGGCGTAGGGCCCACAGCTGCAAAGGGCCCACAAAAATTGAACTAGTTAGGCTTTTTTTAAAAAATAAAATAAAAAAAAACCTGCTGGCTGCCGCCGCGGGGCCCCCTCTGCTGCCGCGGCAGCATGGACTGACCCGCGGGGGCCCCCTCTGTAAGCTCGGTCCCTCCCTCCGTGCCTCCGTGTCTCCCTCCGTGCAGGCTGTTAGAGACGCGAAGGCAGACTGTCTCCTTCTGCCTTCCCGACACTGTTAAGCCCGCAGGGGCTGATGGGAAATTTCCCATCAGCCCCTGCGGGCTTAACAGAGACGCGAAGGAGACAGTCTGCCTTCGCGTCTCTCCCCCCCTGCACGGAGGGTGACACGGAGGCACGGCGGGAGGGACCGAGCTTACAGAGGGGGCCCCCGCGGGTCAGTCCATGCTGCCGCGGCAGCAGAGGGGGCCCCGCGGCGGCAGCCAGCAGGTTTTTTTTTTAAAATTAAATTTTACTTTAGGCCGGGGGAGGGGGAGGGGGTAGGACTGGTAATTTGGGGGGGGCTGGGACTGGGGCTGGAAATGGGTTGGGACTGGGACTGGAAATGGGCTGGGACTGGGACTGGAAATGGGTTGGGGGATTAAGGCTGGAGGTGGGCTGATGAGGTTAGGACTGGTAATGGGCTGTGGGCTGTTGGGGGGGGGGGTTAGAACTGGTAATGGGCTTTGGGGGGGTTAAGACTGGTAATGGGCTGTGGGCTGATGGGGGCTGTCTGGTAATGGGCTATGGGGGGGGGCTAGGACTGGAAATGGGCTGGGGGGGGTTAAGACTGGAGGTGGGCTGATGGGGTTAGGACTGGTAAGGGGCTGTTGGGGGGGGTTTAGAACTGGTAATGGGTTTTGGGGGGTTTAGAATGGTAATGGGCTGTGGGCTGATGGGGGCTGTCTGGTAATGGGCTATGGGGGGGCGAGGACTGGAAATGGGCTGGGGGGTTAAGACTGGAGGTGGGCTGATGGGGTTAGGACTGATAATGGGCTGTTGGGGGGTTTAGAACTGGTAATGGGCTTTGGGGGGGGTTAAGACTGGTAATGGGCTGTGGGCTGATGGGGGCTGTCTGGTAATGGGCTATGGGGGGGGGTTAGGACTGGAAATGGGCTGGGGGGGTTAAGACTGGAGGTGGGCTGATGGGGTTAGGACTGGTAATGGGCTGTGGGCTGATGGGCTGATGGGGGGTGGTTAGGACTGGCAATGGGCTATGGGGGGCTGACTGGAAATGGGTTGATGGGGTTAGGACTGGAAGTGGGCTGATGGGGGGTTAGGACTGGTAATGGGTTATAGGGGGGGCTTAAACTGAAAATGGGGTGATGGGGGGTTAGGACTGGTATTGGGTTGGGGGGTTGCTAGGACTGGAAATGGGCTGATGGGTGGCTAGGACTGGAAATGGGCTGATGCAGGGACTAGAAGGGAATGGATGCTGGGTGAGGCTGGAACTAGAAGGGAGCTGATGTTGGGGGAGGATTAGAATGGGATGGGGCTGGAAGAGTAAAATGGAGAAGGGAAAAATATTTTGTGTGGGAGGGATAAAAAAATCTACAATTGGCCGGGTATTGGGAGAGTAAGTGGGGATTGAGGTTGGAGGGGTAAAATTTGAGTGGATGAAATAGGAATGAGGAAAGAGCAAAAGGAGAAAGATTAGTATGTTAAAGCAGATGTAGAGAGAGAATGGAAAAAAACTAGAAGAGAGAAGAAAGGACAAATGGACAGCAGACGATGGAGAGTTAGCAGAAGACATGAAGAAACCAGAAGAAAGTGGCTGGAGCAATTGCAGCTGAAAAAAATGCACAAAAGGTAGAAAAATATCTCTTTATTTTGAATTTATTAATTGGAATATGTCAGCTCTGGTAAATGTGCATCATTAACGTCTGCGCTTTGTTTAGTACAAGAGCAAATTAATGTATAGTTTTATTTCTACAGTGTTGTACATTCCAAGTTTGGCTTTTGGGATTCCCAGTTTAATTATTGTCTTCCTGTTTCTAAAATGTGATTACTTGTTTGGTGATGGTCTATGTTCTGCATGTGTAACTGAGCTGAGGTGTTCTGTTTATATAATTCCTATTTGACATTGCCACTTGTTCTCTTTCCCCAGTAGGTCATGTATTGTTGTTCTCTGAAATGTATTGGTTTAATATTTGCAGTGTTGCCTTTTGATTGGTAGAGTATGGTGCTTTGTGAGTCCTGGTAGTGCTGTTAGGATACGGCGGGTTTGCTATGGGTTCTAAATGGGCAGTGTTTGTAGTAGTTCCTAATGTGTCTGGCAGTTGGCACTGGATTATAGTAATGTAGAAATCTTTTAGTCTTTCTTTATCCATACACTCATTAAGAGGCACGTTTACTAAAAGTTAGTATATGGTAACATTATGCAAATATTTATGCAAATGAGGCCCCTTATGCAAATGAGGCCCACACCCCCCTTGGGCCGCCCCTGCTGGGGGCCCACAATTTTTGTTGGCATAGGGCCTCACTCAAGGTAAATCCGGCCCTGGTTGGCACAGGATGCTGGGTGCACTCACAGACCCCAGGAAGAGAGGGCAGGACCCGCGAATGCTCACTGGCTCCTCAGCCAGGAGATCTCTCTGCTGAAACTTTGTAGTTGAAATTTGGAGGAAGAAATGTCTGGACCTTTCACGTCAGATAAGTGTTTGGTTGTCTTTTCTCCGTATCTGACATAGCGTAGAGAATGAAGATGCCCTGATGCAGAAGAAAGATGTATCTCTTCGAAACGTGGCAGCCGTGGTCGGCATTTAAATAGTTGGAATAGTGGAAAGTGAAGTGAAGTGAAGTGATGAAGTAAGATGCAGTTATGAGAGACACTATAACTGATTTTAATTGCTAAAAAGTAAAATGGACTATCAATAATGAGACCAGCTTTTTCACAGTGGCCTTAAGAGAATGAAGTCCAACGCGATTATTTTTGAATCTTGTTTAAATTCAGTGGAGACTCAACATTCACAGGGTTTGTTTTGTATCACAAGTGTGGATTGGTTTATCCTGTTTAAGATCCAAGCGGAGATATACTTTTGGGCATAGGTCACAGTGAAGGTCCAGAGGGAGAAGGAGCAGCCCTGTATCTATGACCCCCATCTACTGAAGATGTGACTCCATTTGGGGTCCTGACCAACAGTTTGGGAACCAGTGTCCTAGACTATATAGAGCCAGAAATGGAAATGAGACTCTGGGTTTCATTTTCTGCCAGATGAGCTTTAGATACACTATCTCGTCCTTACACTGTCGTGAAATCATCTGCATCAAGGGAAATTCAGTTTAGGTTCTTGCACAAAGTAGATATCCCATGGGCCTACGGAGCCAAAGTAACCACTGCAGATCATTACGCTAAGGGGAGAATTTACTAAGCTGTGATAAAATGTCACATTTTACTGCAGCTTAGTTTACTGAGGGAGTCGCTAACCTGCAGTAACTTAGTATGGAAGGTTAGTGTCTCCTGTAGTAAATGGATAGTGCAGCTAGCTATGAACCTTACAAGCTGCGTTATTCTGCTCCCTGATGTGTCGAGCCGCTAACGTGCAGCCTGATGCTCCCTGGTAGCCTATCTTAAAGGAGTCAGTGTGTTAGAAAACCAAGCGCAATTTGGAGATCCTCCTCCTTATAGCAAAGACTTGCCCCCCTTCCCGGAAGATATCCTCCTCCCCTCCCCGCAGGCCTCCACCTTTTAAATGTGAGGACACTGATGGCTCCAACGTGTCTGGACTTGTCTCATTGAAAAGGTTTGGACTGGGCTTTTCTTCTGCGGTTTCCCAATTGTTCAGTGTGGCAGTAGTGAAAAGCCGTGATGCTGGCTTTCCACACTTGATGGCATTGCTGTTTGGAATTGTTTTTTTAGGAGAACCACTTTTGTGGCCTAGAAATGCATGTTAACACAACGGATAGACTTCAGCGAGCACAGATCTCATAACTAGTCAAGAGGCTGGACTAGTATATTAAGAAGCGAAAGAAAATGATAGTTAAGTTGTATTTATTAGCAGGATCTTGAAAATGTGTTTGTGGAGTATTGTTGCTGCGTCTTTTCTGTCCCTGATCCTAAGTGCATCAAGTAAAAAAGAAAAAGAGGGAGACAGAGTGGAATAAGATAATAAGATGTGAAGGGAAAGCAGTGAGATAAGAAACAGGCTAGCTGAATATATTAAGGAATCTAGCTTGTACCGCTGTTCTAAGCCATGCTTCATACACAGTTACCCCATCCAAAGGTTATGAGGGATAAGGGAAGACTCATAACAGACTATCAGCATGGTTTGTCTTTAGCTGCCATGTCTATCCTAGGCCTGCCTGTCGTATAAGTGAATATGCCAAACAACCAATTTCAGTATGGTAATCGGCTTACAAATTAGGGGGTGATTTTCTAAAGGAATTTTCACGAGTAAAAAGGCTTTCATAAAATTACCCAGGAGTTATGCATGTAAATTTATGCTCGGTGACTAGAACATGTGTAGTTTTAGGTGATCTACCTGTAGGCGTGCTCAGGGGCAAAGTATGTGCAGATCCTGGGCAGAGTCACAGTTTACATGCGTTTATAAAATGTGTGTACATGCAAATAAGCAAAATATCTGGAGGGAGCAGAGTCTCCAAATCACCTATTCTAAGTTAATCTGGAACACTCTCAAGGTGGGGCATACCTCCCAGTCTTATGGTTATATGATGTAGCATCCCTCATGAGCTGGATTCATGAGACAAGTATGCCCCAGAAGGATTTCTGGGTAAAAGATGGACCCCGCACAGTTTTTTAATCTGCTTCCTAGTAACCAGTATCAACAGGACTTGGCAGGGGAAGGCCAGTGGTTGCTTGGTCCCTTTAAAAGAACTTGGCAATGGTAGAGAGTTAAAGGAACAGGAACAGCCGGTGTATCACCATTTCTCCATTTTATGGGTAACCTGGCTTTGCCACAGGAGATAGGGCAGACAAGGCTTCAGCTGTGGAAAGAGAAGGGGTGTAAGGACTTAGGGCATCTCCAGCAGATAAAAAGAGGGGCTTTCCCTTCATTTGATGAACTGGAAAGCAGATGGGGGATCCCACACTCCTACTTATTGTAACACTCGCAAATACAACATTATTTTGGAGAGCTAAAATCTAGAGCATCCAGGGGATACTTTACTCAGACACTGACCAATGATGCCCTCACAAAGGAACGTGCTTAAATATTGGTACCAAATTGGGAGGGGTGACACGAGTGCCCAACATATAAAAGCCCTAGCAGCAGAATGGACTAGGGAAGGTGTTGAGGATTTAGGGGTAGAGGAACTGGGCCTCTTGTTTTGACAGCCCTGGCAACTTACCCTGAACGAGGTCCTTCAAGAGATGCAGTATGAGTCTCTTCATAGAGCTTACATTATTTGGGAGCAGGGGGTGCGATTCAAAATGTGGCAGGATGCTGCTTGCCTGAACTGTAAAATAG
Organism: Ichthyophis bannanicus; assembly: GCA_033557465.1. Classification (NCBI taxonomy): domain Eukaryota; kingdom Metazoa; phylum Chordata; class Amphibia; order Gymnophiona; family Ichthyophiidae; genus Ichthyophis; species Ichthyophis bannanicus. Next base: position 443,378,746 of record CM066035.1, on the reverse strand, counting down.
GAACAAGCATTCACTCTTTTTTGGAACGTGATTTGTTGAAGTTTGTCAGATCAGGGACCCTAGATGCTATTAAGAGAGCAATAAGTGCAAAAGTTGATTGGACATATGGATATTGCTATTAAGAGAGGATACAGCTCTTTCAGATAAAAGTCATAATTAAATTGACTAGGAGATTTGTACACATGGCCATAGTGCTAGTCGATTCTAAAATACTGGATTAGTGAAGACATACCCCTCCCATCAGTATTGGAGGGGGTTAACTGCAGACAGGGCTTCATGGGAACTCCAGACCACCATGAGAAGACAGCAGTGGGAGAGATGGCATATAAAAAGCTTTCAGAGAAGGGAGAGGTAACGGGGACTGTGCGAGTATTGGAGAGAGAGTCATGCAAGTGTCATGGGGGTGTGAGCGAGAGAGAATTGAGAGGGATGTTAGGGTTGAGACAAACCAAAGCTCTACGCTTGGGGAAAGATGTGATCGGACCAATTTGTGCACAGGCTTGAGATCCTCTTAAATAGAACAGTAGAACAAAGTTATGTTACTATGCGGAAGTCTTAAAAAAAGATATAACATCTAGACGTCTGAGGACGTCCCTGAGGAACACTTGCTCTTTTAGCAGCACAGTAACACCTGGCTGGCGCTTGGAGAGTGTTCTCTTTCCTAAGGGTATGGTGAGGGGAGGGAGTGGTTGCAGCTGTATTCTATGTACAACACTTATTTAGAGGTTCTGCAAGTGCAGGTTTTGTAATGACCTAATGTTTGGTTGTATCTCCTTCCAAGTGTTGAATAAAAATAAATTAAAAATAAGTAATTGTATCAGACTGTAATCTATTCAGGAAGGACAGGGTAAGAAAAAAGGCAGTAGGAGTGTTGCTATATGTAAAAACAAATATTAAACAGAATTGCAGAGTTTTTGAAGTAAGGAGGAGGTTAATCTGGAGAGAGGGGATGGGACATGTGTTTACACTGGTGTGGTATACAGACTTCCTTTACAGGCAGAAAAGTGGCCAGAGATTTGTGTTCAAATCTTTTTATTGCAAGAAAACCCCCCAAAAAAACAAACAGTAGGAACGTGCACAAAAACATTTTTCTTTTTTTGTATATACATACATATTTCTGAATACGTTAAAAGGTTTAAGCAATTCCAATAGTCAATAAACTTCCCTTGACCCCATTTCTGTGACTCCACTTATCAGAGAACATAGACTTATTTTTGCTAATCTTTCACTATAATTTAGATTTTTTATTGTGAACTGCTGTGATACTCTGTGAATGGCGCTATATGAAATTCTGCAATAAACATAAACAAAAAGTACAAATCTTATCAATCCTCTGGATAACAAAAGCACTATTCTCCTACCATGCTAACCCCCTTACAAATTATTGCTGCAGAAATATTTGCCCTTTTAGTCCACAGCTCAGGCATCCCAGCAAATTCAAGAGGATAAAGTATATGTATATTTCTCCTTCCATCAACCCTGCAGCATGTCCCCCCCCCACTAATTCTTACCCTTTACCCCCCCCCCCCCCCCCCCCCACAGAACCCTTCCCTCACTCCTCTAATTGAGAGCTCAGGACACACAAACAAACCATCCTATCACCCATCCCCGGCTTCTCCCTTCAGCCCAATGAATTAAGCACCAGACTCCTAGGCCTGTGGGGAAAGGAGGTCCAAATATATGCCCCAAATAGCCATAAAGACTTTCATTTTTTTTATCAGACTCTCTAAAGAGTCTGAATTCCGTTCTCGCTTGGTCATGTAAAATACAATATTTCTCAACTGTGAGGAAGGGGGGGGGGGGAGGCTAGTACTTCCATCAAGCTAGAACACACTATTTCCTCAACAAGTAAGCTTTCTGCACCTATAATCACCTAAACTGACCTTTCACTGTTAAACTTCCCATTTCATCAAATAAGCATTCATGAATATTCAAATCAAGCTGCTGTTCCCATAGGCATCCTAAAAACTGGAACATCTTCTTCCAAAAAGACTGCAGCTTTGGCCATTGCCACCATTGGTAACCCAATGTACACAAAGGTATCCCACATTTAACACACTAATCCATCTTCATTAGTTGGGCTCAAAACAGGAGCAAGTGTGAGAAATATGCTTGCAATAAAAACGTGAACTGAGTTTGTGTGCAGAAATTTAATTGAAGACATGCACAATATTGCCATGAAAGGAGAAATGCTACTGATAGGTGATTTTAGTATGCTGGATGCTGACAGGGACATCCCTGCTGTGGTACCATTCAGAAAGAGGGGCATCCTCTTTCTGAATGGAACACCCTCCTGGACGATCTGAATGGAACACCCTCCCGGACGATCTGAATGGAACACCCTCCCGGACGATCTGAATGGAACACCCTCCTGGACGATCTGAATGGAACACCCTCCCGGACGATCTGAGAACAACGACGGACCTTAAAGACTTTCGCAAACAGCTGAAGACAACGCTATTCACAGAGCATTATGGACATGTCACATGATCTACTAACTAGCAAGAACAACTAACATACCCCCCTCCTGACCCTCGTATAGAAGAATGTATAACAGCACACGATATATCATAGCACACAATGTATAGAAGAATGTATAATAGCACACAATATATTATAGCGCACAATGTAATAGCTCCACCTAATCAAACACACAACACATCAGACACACCAAACATGATATACCCTTCACTGCATGAAAACACATGATCACTCCTTTGATTGTTTGCTGTGAAACCGCTTTGATTGTAAGATAAGGCGGTATAGAAATACTGTTAAATAAATAAAATAAATAAATCCTGAATGCTCTAAAGGGAGAATTATTCCAGAAAATGGTGATGGAATCCATGTGGGGGGAGGGGGCATACTAAACCTGGTGCTTACGAATGGGGAGAGTGTTTCTGATGTTATAGTGAGTGATCATTTGGTATTTAGTGGTGTTAGGACATGGGTATAAATGGTATATCAAAAGTGAGGGCCCTAGACTTCAGGAAAATTAACTTTGTCAAGATGGAAGAATACTTCAAGTCGTCAGCTGGTTGTAAAAATCTGGGGGATCTAGCAAAGCAGTGGGTAAATCTGAAAGGCGATATTTAAGGGCAACAAATCTGTTTATTAGGAAAGTAAATAAAAGTAAGAGGAAGTTGTGATAGTTCTCTGACAAAGTAGCTGAAAAGGTGAGTAAAAAAAGGTTAGCCTTCAAAAAGTACACATGATCACAGAAAAGAGGAAGACAAGCAACAATTTGGAAAAGCTAAGAGCTGCTGGGAAAGAAGTAAGGAAAGCAAAGATGCAAATGGAAGAAAAAAACAGCCAATGCAGTAAATGGGAGGGGGAGGGGGGAAGGGGGAATAAGACATTTTTAGATATGTTGGGGACAGGATGAAGTAAAAAGTGGTATTGTAAGACTGAAGGGTGAAGTGGAGGAATACAGTATATAGAAGCTAATGAGTATAAGGAGGAATTCCTTAACAAATAATTCACAAAAGAAGGGCCACAAGTGAGACCTCAGAAAACACACATAAATAAGAATGGAAGTGAGGCAGATCTTGAACAAATTTCAGAAGACTGCGAGGAGCTAGTTAAACTAAAACTAGACAAAAGTAATGAGGCTGGATGGGATACATCTGAGATTACTGAAGGAATGAAGAGAAGTTCCTGTGGCTTCACTATCTGACCTTTTTAATGCTTCTTTAGAGTTGGGGGTGGTCCCGGAGGATTAGAGAAGGGCAGATATGATCCCTCTCTACCAAAGCAGGCTGGTTGGGATGACCTCTGTGGTGGGTAAATTAATGGAAACATTGGCAAACATAAAAACATGCAGTAGAAAACCAAGACAGATAAAGATCATATGGTCTATCCATTCTGCTCATCCATAAGAACTATTAAGCTCTACAATCCTTTCCCTTAGAGATCTTCTGTATTTGTCGCATACTTTCCTGAATTCAGACACAGTTCTCATCTCCACCACCTCCACTAGGAGGAGGTTCTATGCATCCACCACTCCTTCTGTAAAGAAATATTTCCTCACATTACTCCTGAGACTATCTCATTTCACCTTCATCCTATGACCCCCTTGTTCTAGAAGAGGACCACCTCCTGTGCATTTATAACATGGAGGTATTTAAATGTCTCTAACATATCATCCTCCCGCCTTTCCTCCAAAGTATACATACATACTGAAATCTTTAGGTCTGTCCCACTATGCCTTATGATGAAGGCTACTGATCATTTTAGATGGGATCTCAAGGTGGCAAGGCAGTGGCAAAAGCCAGGAGGATGTTGGATTGCATACAAAGATGAATTACCAGCAGAAAGGAAGAGGTACTAATGCCACTGTATAAGTCACTGTTGGGTCCTCACTTGGAATACTGTGTTCAGTTTTGGAGACCATATCTCGCAAAGGATATAAAAAGACTGGAAACTGTTCAGAGAAAGGCGACCAAAATGATTTGGAGCCTGCGTCAGAAGCCTTATGAGAAGAGACTTGAAGACCTATATATGTACACTTTGGAGGAGAGGAGGGATAGGAGAGATATGATTCAGACCTTTAAATACTTAAAAAGAATTAATGAACAAACAAACCTCTTCCAAAGATGGGGAAGCTGCAAAACTAGAGGGCATAACATGAAACTCCAAGGGGGTAAATTGAAAGGCAATGTCAGGAAATACTTTTTCACTGAAGGGTGGTGGATGCTTGGAATGCCCTCCCGATGGAAGTGGTGGGGGCAAATACAGTAACAGAATTCAAAATGGCATGGGACAGACACAGTGGATCCCTTTACAGCAACAGGATAAAATCGAAATAAACTTAACTATCTAATTTCTCAACAAACAGGGGTGTCCTACACAGAGCGGTGGGTTCACCCCTAACAAAGACATGGGGAGGAGTGACCTGCATGGAGCGGCAGGTGCACCTACTCTAGCCATCTTACTGGGCAGACTAGATGGACCATACTGGTCTTCATCTGCCATCATTTACTATGCTACTATGATGTCTAATAGCCTAATGGTTAGAGTAGTGGTCCCAGTGCTGCTCCTTGTGATCTTAGGGGTAGTCATTTAGCATGGAATAGTCTCCCAGTGGAGGTAGTAGAGACTAGGATAATATCTGAATTCAAGAAAACATGGACAAAACCAGAAGATCTCTTAAGGAAAAAAAAGGGAATATAGTAGTTGGTATGGAAGGACAGACTAGATAGGTCATATGGTCTTTTTCTGCTACCATGTTGCTATGTTCTTAGCTGCCCATTGGATCAACTCCATCCTGTTTATATCCTTTTGAATGTGCGGATTCCAGAACTGTACACAATACTTCAACTGAGATCTCGTTAAAGATTTACTCAAAGGCACCATCATCTCCGTTTTCTTGCTGGCCATTCCTCATCCTATGCCCCCAAGCATCCGTCTGTCTTTTGCAGTCACCTTTTTTACCCGTTTGTCCATTTTAAGGTCATCTGATATGATCCTTTTTGTTCTGATTTGTATATTCTTCCTAAGGAAATACTAACGTTTCAGGTTTCTGAAAGATTCAGCCTAGTCACTCTCATCAACTGTAAGCTCATTTTCAATGCAAAATATCTTGAAATGTTTCCTTTTGAAAATCCACCAATTACGCAAGCAGGTGGAAAGTATAATCTGGAAAGTGTGCATTCTCTCCGTGACTTCATCCCGCCCTCTTTTCCCTGCAGGTAAACGCACGCATGTTCTGAGAAAGCATTTATTTTCAAATGCCATTTCCATTCTCTTCTAGACCCCGCTTGGATATGTTCGGGTGCTAATCATTGCACATTTTATACATATCTGGCTCCACACTTATGGAATACACTCCTAGATTATTTTGGACTTTAGCCTTCCTGCTTAAAATTTGAGGACAGACTAAAGACATGGCTTTTCTCTGAAGCCTTCTCTCACTCTGATCTGTGGCTCTCTGTCCTTAAGCCTTCTGTCTCCCGCCTCCGTTAGTTAGCTCATGCTTCTGTTTGCTGGTTTTTCATTTGTTCCTGCTCTTAGAGTGTTTCTGATCATTTAATGTGTCTTTTGTCTTCCCCAATCGCTGTCTGTATTCCTGTCATTTCACATTAATCTCTCTGTTCACTTCTTTCCTTAATCTATTGCTGTTATCTTTTGAAGGGTAGCTCTGTTTTAACTCTGACTCTTTTCTATTACTACCTTGTTTGGATTTTTCACACTGCCTTGTCTAGTTCCAAAGGTGGGCAATCAAATTAATTAAACCCATGATGGCACATTTTAGATAGTTTGTGGGGATCAGAATTGAGACGTCCAGGTTGGGATTCACTCAGTTCTGACAGTATTTTGGAAATAGCTCTGCTAAACATAGAAACATGAAGGCAGAAAAGACCACGTGGAGCCTGATTCCAACAGGGGCATGTCCGGGCCATCCGGATGTCCAAAGAATGGATGGCCTCAAATTGCACCTGATTCTGTAACCGCGGGAGCTAGACAGTGCCGTGGGTGCAGGATCAGGAGCATAGATGGCCCGGGTATCCCCGATTCAGCGGCACAGGACATCCTCCTTACAGCCCGTCCAGCACACCATATGTTCCTGCTGGTGCGGTGTGATCTATCATTAAAATCATCTGTAGTACCCGAAGACCAAAGAGTGGCCAATGCAATGCCAATTTTTAAAAAGGGTTCCAGGGGTGATTCAGGAAACTAAAGACCAGTGAGCCTGACATCAGTACCAGGCAAAATGGTAGCCGGATAATGTAGCTGGATATAAAAGAGGCTTGGAAAAGTTCCTGGAGGAAAGGTCCAAAATTACTAAACATGGTAGTCATGGTTTAATGGCAGAAAGCCAACATGGATTTAGCCTAAGAAAGTCTTGTCTCACCATTCTCATATTTTTTTTGAAGATGTGAATAAACAGGTAGATAAAGGTGAGCTGGTTGATATAGTGTATCTCGAATTTCAGAAAGTTTTTGACAAGGTCCCTCATGAGAGACTCTTGGGGAAATTGAACAGTCATTACGCAAGCAGGTGAAAAGTATAATCTGGAAAGTGTGCATTCTCTCCGTGACTTCATCCCGCCCTCTTTTCCCTGCAGGTAAACGCACGCATGTTCTGAGAAAGCATTTATTTTCAAATGCCATTTCCATTCTCTTCTAGACCCCGCTTGGATATGTTTGGGTGCTAGTCATTGCACATTTTATACATATCTGGAGATAGGAGATCATTGCAGATTAGGGACTGGTTGAAAGATGGAAACAGAGAGTAGGGATAAATGGCCAATTTTCTCAATGGAGAAAGGTGTATAGTGGAGTACCCCAGGGAGCTTTGCTCAGTCTGCTGCTGTTTAACATATTTATAAATGACCTGCAAATGGGGATAATGATTGAGGTGATCAAATTTGTAGATGACATCAAATTATTCAAAGTTGTTAAAACACAAGACGATTGTGAAAAATTGCAAGAGGACCTTGATAAATTGGGAGACTAGGCATCCAAATGGCAGATGAAATTTAATATGGACAAGAGCAAAGTTATGCACTTATGGGAAGAACAACCTAAACTATGGTTACACGATGCAAGGTACCACCTTAGAAATCACCACCCCGGAAAAGGATTTAGGCATCATTGTGGATAATACGGTGAAACCCCCTGCTCAGTATGCGGCAGTGGCCAGGAAAGCAAATAGAATGCTAGGAATCATAAAGAAAGTAATGGAGAATAAAACAAAGGATATTATAATGCCTCTGTATTGCTCCGTGGTGCGACCACAACTTGAATATTGTGTGTAGTTCCGGACAGCATATCTTAAAAAGGATATAGCAGAATTAGAAAAGATACAGTACAGAGAAGATCGACAAAAATGGTAAAGGGGATGGAAGTATATCTCTACGAGGAAAGGTTTAAAAAGTTAGGGTTCTTTAGCTTTAACTAAGGGAGGAGCGGCCTAGTGGTTGGGGCAAGTTACCTCAGGCCAGAAGGTTGGGGGGTTCAAATCCCACTAGAGGACAGCAACCTTGGGCCGGAAGGACTGGGGTTTCTAGTCCCACAGGTGCTCCTTGTGGTCTTGGGCAAGCCACTTAACCCTCCATTGCCCATGTTCCCTGTAAAATAATTATCTCCAAGTTATAATGCCCTGTTCAATGTAATTTCAGTTTGTTCAATATAAACCACCTTGATATCATGAAAGGCAGTATATAAGAAATGTTAAATAAATAAATAAAATAAAATAAACTTGGAAAATTGATGGCTGAGGAGAGATACGAGTGATAGAGGTCTATAAAATAATGAATGGAGTAGAACAGGTAAATGTAAATCAGTTGTTTACTACTTCAAAAAGTAGAAAGAATAGGGGACATGCAATGAAGTTACAATGTAGCACATTTAAGACTAATTGGAAAAAATATATGAAAAGACTAATAGGAAAAAATATATGAAATCCAACTCTGGAATTCATTACCAGAGGATGTAATAAAAGCTGTTAATGTAGCTGGATATAAAAGAGGTTTGGACAAGTTCCTGGAGGAAAGGTCCATAACCCATTATTAAAGAGGACCCAGGTAATCCACTGCTTGCCCCAATACAAGCATTATGGATCCTGTGTGTCTTTTTGGGAAACTGCTAGGTACTTGTGTCCTGGATTGACCACTGTTGGATACAGGAGACTGGGCTTGATGGACCCTTGTCTGATTCAGTATGGCATATCTTATGAGGATTTCTGACCTGCCCAGGCTGTGCCTAGACCATCCCCCTTGTGATGAAACAACTCTTTATGGTCTTTCTCTGAGCGAATGTAAATCAGAATTTCAAAATGAAAAACGCTCAATTCAATCTGCTAACGGATCAAAATCTTTTCACCATCTTTTTTTCTTTCTTTATGGTTACTACTACAATTGTTAAAGGTCTCAGACTTTTTGGCACTTATTTTTAGACTTATTAAATCTCTAACATCAGTGCCTGATAGCATCAATGTCCTTCAACAAAACTATCTAAAGTTATTATAGAAAAACAAAAACGAGAGCATATGAAGCTTTCAACTTGCTTCTCCCCACTCGATGAAAAATGCTGTTATTCAAACATTCTTAACCACCTAGATTTTATCATACGCGCGCGGCGTTTTTTAAAACTGAGTTGGAAGAAAGGTAGTAATAGCAGAGGCTATACGAGACGTGTGCAGCATCATTTGATTCTCCGTGACAACAGTGATTAGCGATCCCCTGAGGAAACTGTTAAAGTGAAACGCGACGGAGGCGCCTAGGGTAGACGTTGGGATAACAGTTGACAAGAACGATAGAGCGAAGTGGCAGAGAGAAGATAATATTGAAGCCAATTGAAATAGAATGAATCTATGTATGATAAAATCTAGGTGGTTAAGAATGTTTGAACAACAGCATTTTTCATCGAGTGGGGAGAAGCAAGTTAAAAGCTTCATATGCTCTCGTTTTTGTTTTTCTATAATAACTTTAGATAGTTTTGTTGAAGGACATTGATGCTATCAGGCACTGATGTTAGAGATTTAATAAGTCTAAAAATAAGTGCCAAAAAGTCTGAGACCTTTAACAATTGTAGTAGTAACCATAAAGAAAGAAAAAAAGATGGTGAAAAGATTTTGATCCGTTGGCAGATTGAATTGAGCGTTTTTCATTTTGAAATTCTGATTTAGACCATCTCCCTGACAAGCCCACGCAACATTTCCACATACTAAGACCATCCATGTGTAAATTGGACCCTTTCTAAAATGGCTATTGCCATGTGGATGTGATTCACATGTGTATATTAACAAAACACAATAGAACCCCTACTGCAAGTAAAGCCTAAATTATTTTAACAGACTGATGTAATGTTTGAAAGTATTCTCATATTAAAGTTTTCTATGTAAATTAATTATTTATACAAATTTGATGGACATTTTTCTGAAGTTGTTTATTAGCTACTGCAGTTTGTTACATGTGTACAGTATATGCCTGATTCGACCCATATAAATTATAAATAAGGCTTCTAAAATAACCCCATAAACACTTACCCACATAGATAATTGTCTTCTCTTAAGTTAGGACACTGCTGTGTAATTTCTCATCAGGGCCCCATGCAAGCACTGGGCTGATACCTTAAACTAGGACAGAAACACAAAGAGCAGACAAGTGGGCTCAGGGAAGGAGATTTTAAAAACAGAGGGGCTTATATGTATCAGCAGCTGGGCACCTTTTATTCCAACAAGATTATAACATTCGAGGTACGATCAAATAGTATTGAGGTTTGTACAATAACACAAGAAGTATAACACTGACAATTATTGCACTCAGTCTGCTTCAAAGTAGCCCCCTTCCGATAAAACACACTTTCTCCAACGTTCCAGCCACTGCTGGAAACAATTTTGAAATGCCTCTTTTGTTATGCTGTGAAGCTGCTGTCTTGAATTATGCTTAATGGTCTTCAAGTCATCAAATCTCCTTCCTTTCAGTGGTAATTTCAGTTTTGGAAATGAGAAAAAGTCACAGGCTACAAGGTCAGATGAGTATGGAAGCTGACGGATGTTGTCGATTTGGTGTTTGGCCAAGAACTGCTGGACAAGATGTGATGCGTGAGCTGGGGCATTATCATGATGAAGCAACCATTCACCATTCCTGTGCAACTCTGGCCTCTTATGATGAACTGAAGCTCTCAAATGAGTCAGAACTTGGATGTAGTACTCGTTATTGATGGTTTCACCTTTTTGGAGCATACTCATGATGAACAATATCCTGATAATCAAAGAAAACTGTGAGCATGACCTTGACATTGCACCTCACCTGACAGGCTTTCTTGGGTCTGGGAGGGTCTGGAGTCTTCCATTCTGAGGATTAAGCCTTAGTTTCTGGGTCATAACCATAAACCTATGATTTATCACCAGTAATAATCTTGTTGATGAAATCATTTTCAACACATTCCAACAACTCCCTGGCTGCAGACAGTCGATCTTGTTTTTCAGCAGGGGACAGAAGTTTCGTCACAAATTTTGCAGACACGTCTGATCCCCAAATCGATAGTAGGAACAGACTGTACCGACCCAAAACTAATGTCCATGTCCTCAGCAAGCTCCCTGATAGTGAATTGATGATTTGAGCATGTTGTGGCATGCACTGCTTCAACTTTGTTTTCATTCCTGCTCGTGGATGGCCTTTCAGAACGTTTGTCACTGTCAAAACTTTGGCAGCCCTCTTGGAAACGTTTGTACCAGTCATAAACTCGAGCACGACTCATGCATTCATAGCCATACACTTACTGTAACTTGTCATAAGTCTCTTTGAACAAATCTACAAGTTTCTGGCAGAATTTAATGCAAATTCACTGTTCAATTTTTTCACTCATCATAAGTCTGACGAACTGCTTTTACATGATACCAAACATCACATGATTAAGAAACGTACAGGTGTGCTGCAGCCATGTTACACTCTGCACATGCAGAACACATAACTAGGTCACTGCATGCCTAATAGCATTGTAGAGCAACGTATTGTTATATAGCTACACACAAGTCTTGATACTTTTTGATCACACCACGTATATGAAATAAAATTTATATAGAGAAGAAAAAGTGGACAGTTTGAGGAACTTACTTAATATTAAAGCTGTAAGTCAGGCCGGTGCTTTGCTTGTCAGCACCTCAGAGTTACTACTGAAAAACATAAGGCATTACAGCATTCAACGCAATTTCCTCCAGCAAGATTACAGGTGTTTCCTTCATGTTAGTAAAAATATTTCGCCTTCCTGCATGCCTCATAGCTTTTTCCATTATCTTTCAGAAACATCACACGCTTCATTAAACAAACAGAGAACAAAGTAGATTTACTTAAACACGTCTGAGTCCCCAGGATTCTTATGGTATCACAACTATTGAGAGGTCAGCTTGCTGAACTGGTAAACCCATTGTGCTAAAAAATAGCAGAAAAATTCACATTAACTTGTGACCTTCTTGTTCCACGTAAACTTATCAAAGGGCAAAGCCTTCGGATACACTAACTAAAATAACCTAAAAGGTGTTATTCAATAAAGCTGTTTTTTCATAAGTACTCAGAGACGTAAATAACCCCAAAGCAACTCCTGCAATGTGGAAGGGCCCAGGCTAGAAGAGTCCGCTCAGCTTTGCGATCCCTCTGCTCTGCAGTGGCGTGAGACAAACATCATGTCGTATAAAGAAGCTTTCCGTGCTTTGCACTGTGCCTCTTCTTGTAAAGTTCTTTTCCATGGCAGCCCGAGGCCCAGAACAGCATCCTCCACTGTGAGGCCGAGCCTCACGACACCCTTTGACCTGGCAGCAGGATCTGCGTCTTTGGCTGCTGCGAAACAGTACTTTACAGCAGAGAAGCAGCGTGAGGAGAAGCTGCAAATTCCTTTATTATACAGTAAGTTTAATGTCTGCAGGCTGCCGGTTTTTCTTGAGTTGAGGGGGGGGGGGCAATTGCTGTCATCATTGTCATCATGAGGGGCTCTCATTAAATGTTGGACTGTTGGGCTGTAGAGTTCAAAGCATGATTCTCCAGAGAAGGAGAACGCTGCCCAAGGCATTGCACTGTTGCTGTCCTGTTCCTCCAGCAAGTGGGATCAGTGCAGAGTGAGGAAAGCTGTAAAAGAGAGAGATGTAAAGACCACTGATACTTCCACTATTGGATGGCAGCAAAGGAATTGGATATGGTCCAAGGCTCCTTACTGCTGCTGTCCCTTCATCTTATCATGCAGGATGATGTGGGGAGGACCACTGCTGCTTCCACCAATGTCACCAAGATGTCATAGATCTAAAGAAATCCAAGTTAGCATGTAAGATCAGAGTGGCTGAACTATCAGGGGAGGGTTCTGACAGCCGAGGTGACTGAGCTTTTTGAGACTGTTATCCCACAGTCCCAGTGAGCCAGGGCAGTAAAGATGATTTCTTTCTGGAACATGGGCATGCTATGGGTTCACAGGACCTAAAGGAAGTAAAAGAGGTAAAGGGGTTCCCCCTGCTTCTTAAGAAGTGTCTTGCAAGTTCCATAAAATGGAGCACCCAGAGGTGATCTTTAGAAAGAGGAAGGAGCAGAACATGCAAGCATGACACTGACACTAGACATTAGACAAGGAGGGCATGGCTCAAGGTGCTACACTACCATGATCCTCCATATTCTAAACAAATTGGATGGCCATAGGAGCATGAGTGGGGTGATCAAAGGAGTAGTTGCACCTTGTTGGTGCCATCAGTCGTGCAGAGCTTACTGCCCACTGATGCTTATTTGCCTCTCTTTCATCAGTGGGCAGTAAGCTCTGCAACAAGGTGCAACCACTCTGCATAGAAAAATGCCAGTTTTGTGGTGTGCTGCTTTAGGCATGCAATTGAAGGGGTGTGCTAAAGGAGTGCACATATGATCCTTCACATATCTTGTTGTTGTTGTTGTTGTTATTGCCATCGAGTCGGTGTCGACTCATGGCGACCCTCTGGATAGTTGTCCCAAACTGTGTTTGATCTCCAGTCAGACGGTTCATTGTTGATAGAGTGGCACCCATAGCTGCTGTTGTTGTATCGATCCAACTCATTGCTGGCCTTCCTCTTTTGCGTTGACCTTCTATCTTGCCAAGCATGATGTCTTTCTCTAATGATCTCTCTCTTCGTGTGATGTGTCCAAAGTCTTGTCATCTGAGCGTCTAAAGAAAGCTTAGGTTTGATCTCCTCTAGTACTGACTGGTTTGTTCTTCGGGCAGTCCATGGTATACACAGTATTCATCACCAGCACCATAATTCAAAGGCATTAATTTTTTTCCTGTCTATCTTTTTCACTGTCCAATTTTCGCATCCATATGACATTATTAAAATTACCATGGCTTGAACAAGTTGAATCTTTCTATGGAGAGAGACATCTCTGCTCTTGAGAATCTTGTCTAGGTCCTTCATAGCCATTCTACCAAGAGCAATGTGCCGTTGGATTTCTTGACTGCTTGTCATTTCTTTATTGATAGTTGATCCAAGTAGGTTAAAGTTGTCAAGTGTTCAAGATTTTCTTAAGTTTATTTTTATTATTTGGTTTATTGTGCTTTGTTGCTATGAAATGTATTTTTACTGGTACACTGGTGGATGTAGATATGCCCATTGATGTGGTTATGAGGAGTGGTATATACTGTATACAGGCTTATCTCAGTGATGGAACCATCCCCATTTTCGGTATAATAACCTAATACAGTTTCCATGTTGGTTACTTACCAGCTGAGGAGTCAACCTAGATGAAAATTTATTTTGTTAATGCACAGTCATTGAGAAATAAGACATATAGTACAAGACCAAATATTTATGCATAATTTAGATGTGTTTGGTATTAGAGACATGACTCACCACTGCAGATGTTGTTTGAATGAGATTTGTCCTAATGGGTACACTGTATTTTCTTCATGTAATGATAAGAAAAGTGGGGAGGAGGTGTATCAATGATAGTTTTACAAGATTTGACATTTAGACTATTGGAATGTTTTCAATCTATTATGTGAAATGGGCAGTTGGATTTATGCGCAGTATATATTCCCTCACATCAGACTGATCCTGATAGTATGAGCATTGTTGAATGGCTCGCCGGGTTGAATTTTGATCTATCAAAGTTGATTGTTATAGGTGATTTCAATATGCGTTATGACTGTTTTGTGTAGTGACAGTTTTGTAGGTGAATTCATTCAAAATATGCAAGCTTTGGTTTTTGAGCAGCTGGTGATGAATTCAACACATAAGGGTCATATTCTGGATCTCCTTTTTTTGCCATCTATTAACTTTGTGGATTTGTGAGGCCCTGTCTCTTCCATTGGTATGCCATAGTCAGACCATGTACTAATATTGTTTAACATCTATGTTAAGGGTAAACAATTAGATAGAAAATACGATGTATCTTATGGAACAATATATATAAAAAGAACCATAATTATATTTTGCATCTATAAAGACTTGGCCATATGACTCCTCTGGGGTGAATGATTGAGAAATTATTTATTATTTGTTAAAATGGAGGGAACTAATAGCCACCAATAGTACTGAAAGAGAGTATAAGAAGAGCAAAAGGTGATTTGCGGGTTGGTATACACAGGGGATTAGAGGCACAAAGAAATGTTTGTGCCGTGCTGAGAGGTAGTGGTGTAAAAACGCACTGATGAGCGGAAGATAGCTTATATGTTTATGTTTATTTAAAATTTGCTATACTGCTTCCTCACTGCAATGAAGGTTTTTAAGACAACTATTAAGCAGCACAAAAAAAATGTACAGAGCAGTTTTTCTAGCCCAGGGAATTATTTGCAGTTGTTTGTAATTTGGTGAATGTGCCTGATTTTTAAATAGAGATATTCCGGCTCTTGTTGAGTTTGTGAACTATTTTTGTCATAAGTTAGATGGCGTCCTGCTATGTTATACCTCTCTACCTCTGGAAGGCAGCATTAAATTATCTGAAGAACACAAATGGAATAGTTTTATATCATTAAGAATGGAGGATGTGGGCTACATTATTGTAAGTATGTCTAATTCTAAATGTCCACTGGATGTTATTTCAGTAACAAGGGTTAAGTTAACTAAATAAAAAAATAATAATTCTTAACCTCGCTGGTTAATCCGTCATTAGTGGAATGGAATGTGCCGCAGGATCTAAAAAATGCTACAATAAGCCCTGTTTTAAAAAGCAAATGCCCTGTGAAGGAATGATCCTCATAAAGACAATTGCTAATCAGCCTTCAGAGATGCAAATAGCGGGGTCGTATATCCAAGTGGGACGTGCAGCCCTACCATCCATCTGGCCTGTATTCTCGCACGCAGTCTCCCTGCATGCCCACAGCCACAGTGCGGGGACATCTGGATGGGGGCGGCAAGTGGGCAGAGTGAGGGTGGGCCAGGCACCCAGACGTACAGGGCTGATTCAGGTCATGGCCCTATATGTCTGGTGGGCAGAAGATGGCCATGTTGCTTATTCTACCTTGGAGATGGAATAAGCAGCAGCAATGGTGGCAGACCAACTCTGCAGCCCTCCAGCGGCACAGCATCTGCAGAAGGGGAGGCCCTGCTGCCCGATCCTGGCTCTGGCAGACCCTGCCAAGGGTCAGTCGGGCAGCAGGAAAAACCACATTCTGGCCATGGCAGACTGTCAGCGCTCCTGCTGGGCATCCTGGTGCCATGGCATCAGGATGCTTTGACACAGGTATACCAGCAGAAGCAAGGGGTGGGCTCGACGGGGTGTTGCAAGACACCTTGCGCAGTGGGATAGGGGCATCGCTGGATGTCTTGCTCCCGCGGTGCAGAATCAGGTACAATCCGGCCCGTCCTGTGTTTGGCCATCCAGACGGTCCGGACATGCCCCTTTGGGGATTGGGCTCCACGTGAATAATTAGACAATCAAGTGATTTCTTTTAAAATGTATGCAGATGATATTTGTTTATAAATCCCATTTACAGTGTCAGAAGGGGTTGATCAGGCAAACATTTCTGATGTATTTCTATAAACTGATAGTTGGTTTTAAAGTAATGAGCTACAAATCAGTTTTAAAAGGACGGAAACTGTGATTCTTTCTAGTGTAAAAGACATCCCTTTCCAATGCGTGGCCCTTAGGTGGGAACCTCTGAAGGATCTCCACCCAGATAAGCACCTTGAAATAATGCACCCCTGGCAAACTACCACCCCACGACAGAAAGAGACCTGTATAGGACACTCACAGCAACAGCAAGCATCACCTGCATGCACCAGACCCAACACAACCCTGTATACAAGATGGGACCATTTTATTAGAATAAGATGCTGAATATGTTTACATTTCAGAAATCCTTAAAGGTGCATCTGTTTGGCCAGTGTCTTGGTGAGGATTTGATGAATTAAGAGATATAGAAGTGGATTTTAGAAAGGACATTCCAGTTAAATTGGGAATATCCAGGGCAGATTGTGCAGTAAAAAGCCGATTTCAGGAACATAGATGTCCCTGACATAGACGTTTACATGGGCAGGCACATAGATGTACCCATTAGGGGCACTTGGGTCGGGAACATCTATCTCAGGCAAGCTAGCATAAGGAGACATCCAGTAGCACAGTGTAGGCCGGGTCCACCTACAAAGTCTCCCCAATTACCAATAAACAGTTCAGACGACAGTTGCTCAGCTACAAAGAAACTTTTTATTTGGCACAGCAAACAAATGGTTATAGATGCAGATAGCAAGTGCCTGTCTGAGGGACATCGGGGCAGCCTTCTCTCTGCAAGGGGAGAAAAGAACTGCCCCAAGACCCTCTAAAATTGCTGTCTTATATATACCTCTCTGCTTCAAATTCTAAATAGTTTCAGCAAATTCAGCATAAATTCTTAGGTATTTGCAGGCTTCCTGCAAAGCTCTTTCCCAGGGCCTCCTATGTTTATGCAGCTGGATCTTCTGATCAAGGCTTGCCTATCTATGCAATCAATCATAGCCCTCTGCCTCCTCCTGTGTTTTTCCATCTGCTGGCACCAATTGAAACCTTCAGGGCAAGAGCATTAGTTGAATTCCTGGCTTGACCTGTTTGAACCTAGGCTTATATCCTTGGACACTTCTGTCCAAAGTATAGCTTTTTTTTTAGGCTTTATAACAGTAGTAAGCTGCATGTACTCTTTTCCTGTTGCCCACCTGTTTTGTGCCAACCATATGTTGCTGTGTATGTTTCAAACAGGCCAGAGTGCAGTTAATAAGGCAGACATATATGCAATCATAAGGCAAACATATAAAGCAGATCTGAGCTGATTATCCCTTTATTCCAATTATCCCTTCATTAGCAAAGTGAAAACATGAGCCCCCATTTCCTGTCAGCTTTCGTTGACATGGAGCCCAATTCACGAAGGGGCATGCCTGGGCCATCCAGTCAGCCCCAAGCAAGATGGGCCCGTTAAGACCTGATTCTGGACCACGGGAACAAAACATTCCTGCGGTAACCAGAATCTGGCCCGTGGATGGCCTGGCATGCCCCTGCCCGCCTGCGGGGAAGTCCTCCCGCAGGTGCCCCTGACTCCCATGGCTTAGGGCCCCCTCATCCCCGCTGTCTGACCCACGGCTGGCCTGCCGAGGCCTGGATCGGGTGGCGGGATCTCCCCCGCACCTGGACCTAGCCCCAGGGGGGATCCCCAGGCCCAATCACTGGGTCGGTGCTGCTTATTCCACCTCGAAGGTGGAATAGGCAGCATGTCCCCTTTGACTCAGCAGAACGTACAGGGCCGTGACCTGAATTTACCCTGTATGTCCTGCCGGGCTGGCCCACCTCTGCTCTGCCCAGATCCCCCCCGCCCCCCTCCCCCCCACCAGCTCTCCCAGTCCTGCAGCTTGGAACGTATGGGGAGAGCAGGAGGGGAATCGGGCTCAGATGGCTTGTGGGTCTGCACATCCCCTCGCAACCTTCATCTCAGAATCAAGTCCATAGTGTAAAATATAGGGAATATTAGTTTAGCTTCTTGTTCTGACAAAATGAGCACTTTTCAGATGCCTCTTCATGCCTGGAGTAAGTTTAATTTTAGACGCAATTCGGGACATCCAGGGGATTTCTGAGATCAGGTTGGGATGTCCTGGTTGTTAGGAATGCTCCGGCCATGCCTCCACCACATCCCCATTCAGACTTGGACATCCTCATGCTGGGGGCGTCCAGAGACTCAGCTTATAATCACGCTTTGAGGACTTCTTGTGATTTAGCTGTCTGCATGCACGTTTGCAGAAGTCGAAATCGTGAATAGCGCTTTTAAAATGACCCCCATTCTGAATAGTATGGGAGCTGGCTATAAATATTTTGCTTTTCGTTATGTGTGCGTACTTTTAATGTGAATGTTAAGCGTAAACCACACAGATGGTGTGTGCTATATAAATCTGATAAATGAAATGAAACTTTTTCTTTTTTTCTCTGGAGTGGGTGTGCCTTGCTATTAAGATGATATCATTTGTAGTCTGCTATTAAGTGGTCATTATATTAACTCTTTCCCCATGATGTGGGCTATGAAATTTGAATTTTTGCCTTATAGCTATTGCTTTTGATGATGTTCTATTTCCTATTGTTTCCCCTATTTATCATATATACCATTTTGAAATTCTGAAGAAAAGATAGCAAGTGAGAGAATGGAAAGCAAGATAGTGAGTGAGGAAATTGGAAGGACTGTGGTTGTGTGAGACATATCAAATCTGAAAATCTCACACAAGACCAAAGGTGCAGCCAAAAGAAAGTCAATTTGCTGGAAAGAACGATCCAAGGTTATGTAAAACACCACTGTAACAGTAGAAGAAATCAAAGAGTGCCCCCAGAAAAGCATGTGGTCCCAAAAGAATATTAAATGAAATGCAGAGATACAGCAGTACATACAAATGCAGGAAGCACTGACTAAACTATTCCATCTGATTCTGTTCTGCGATCACTTCCCCAAGACATGATCAGAGGGCTAACGACACAGACCTATAAACAAGGGGATACCACTAACCCAAGTAATGACGGAGTAATCTGTGTCAGTAGTAACATTAGCCAACTGTTCTGTAATGTGTAGAACAAATGAATTCTAGAATTCCTAATGAACAGCATATGTAGCGAAGTCAGGCGGGGCTCTTTCTAAAGCATGGGGCTACTGATTTACCGCCTTACAGACACCGATCAACAAGCATGTAGACAATATTCACACAAGAAGACTATTTGCATGTTTTATTGACTTTATAAAAATCTTTTGATTCTGTATGGCATCTAGGTCTCAATATTCTATGTCCTACCCTAGAAGATCTACAAAAGAATTTAAACCTACCAGAGACGCCCAGGGCTCTACAAGCAAAGACAAAATGATTTTCCAAAAATAACCAAACAAATCAACACAATTTCAAATTCTTCCTAAATGGACAAGAAGTTGGGCACACTATAGAATGCTATCAACATCTAGGATACGCGAAGAGTCCAGTATCTACAGCAACAATTCTCCCTGTGTGAAAATCACAAAAACTATGATGATGCTTTTTTTGTTTTTTACACATTTTTCTTACTTTAATTCTGTTTATTGAAATTTTCAAAAACTATACAATGTTCACAAAGTATGGAGAAACACAATAAGTCAACAATAGAAATAATTCAAAAGAGAAAAAATACAAACAAGTACATTAGCCCACATCTCGGGGAGAAAACCATAAGATATCAATAACAAGAAAAAACAAGGCAAGGAACACCAAAAAGGTGCCCCAGCCACACAGAGCAGTCATTTAATTATACCCTCCCACCGCCTGACAATTTCTAAATGACAGCATAATAACATAAAGGAAAAGCAAAAGTCATTGCGTCTTTTCCTTATCAAGAATCCACCTTTCCAAATCCGAAAATGACAAAAAGACAACCCTGTCATATCCAAGAGATACTAAGCATTTACAGGGGTAGCGCAAGAAAAAAGTAGCGCCTAAGGCAAGAGTTCTAGACTTGAGAGCAAGAAAGGACTTCCTACGTGCTTGTGTTGAGCGAGATACATCAGGAAAAATAGAGACCTTATCACCACAATAGAGATTGTCCCTTTTCCGAAAATAAGCTTTAAGAATAGAGACTTTATCTTCTTCAGAAACCAAAGTTACTAATAATGTAGCTCTAGTGGAAAAAATATCTTGAGTGTCTTCCAAGAAGGCAGTCAAGTTAAACCCATTTTTATCTTCAAGAACAGCTACTTCCCCTTCCCCAACACCCGGAGAAACAATTTTTGAGGAAATATAATAACATTTAGCAAACACTATAGCATCGGCAGTGGGGAGGAGAAGAACATCTTTTAAATATTTCCTAAACAGTATTGATGGAGATGATAAACTATTAGAAGGAAAATTTAACACTCTCAAATTCTTAGACCTAGCCATATTCTCTAAATTCTCAAGTTTTTGACACATAATAGAACTTTCTTTCACGGTAGCAGACTGGAATAAAGAAAACTATTTAACCTGCGTATCTATACTCAAAATAGATGAATGCAAAGTTCCAATCTGACTATCAAGATTCAGAAATTTAATAACGGTGTCCCTAGTAAATTGACATAAAGAGGGAACAGTCTCAGCAAGAATCCGTTCAGTACGATTGACTACTTGCCAGATATCCAGAAGAGAGATGGAGGAGACTTGTGAGACACCAGGAGGAATGGAGGGCTCCGACCAAGAAACCATTATGGGGAGCATAACTTCCTACTGTGAACTCAAAACACCGGACGGAGGCACAGCAGACAATTCAAAAAAACCAGGAGGAAGAGGAGGGGTACGCTCAGGAGAGCTAAGACTTGGCCACTCCAGCGAGGGGTCAAAAGGAACAGTACCTGGTGTTGTTAAGACCGGTGTAGATATTACACTCTTGTCCATAGGGCCACCAGCAGACACAGCCACGAGAGTTTTCTTTTTCTTATTACTGCTGGGCATTGCCACTTCACAGATCCGTAAATGCTCCCAATGTGCTCCTAAGGGGCTTACAAGGGCAATATGTCCCCCTTGGAAAACACCCTTTAGAAAATGCCCCAACAAGCGCCGATGGCTAAGCGCCGTAAAGCACTCTAGATATATTAAGGAGCTTGAAAATGACATCAGCAGTGATTGCCCCGCACGGGCCAGCTCTCTCCAGCACCTGCTGTTCTCTCTCTTCACAGCGTGTGAAACTGCAGGCAACACTCCCCATGATGATGCTTTTTTAAAATGTATTTCCATATATAGATATAAATAGTGAGCAAAATTATCTTAAAAAATTAGGAGGGAAAAAACCTCAGAAACTGCTTAAATGACACTTCTGTGATCACACTTTTGTTCATTTCATCAGCATAAAGCGCTTTCTTTTTTCTTCCACGTTTTAAAATGTGCACTTAATGCTTAACTCAGGATGCTCCTTAATGGACTGATTCCCTCGGACACCACAGCTAAAAGTGGAAGATAAGAAAGAAGGGGTATTTAAACCAATGAAGTGAACAAAAATGTGGGCACTGTAGGCTTTTTCCTCCTATTTTTAAGTTAATTTTGCTCAATATATATATATATGTATGGAAATACATGAAAAAACCATTGTAAGTTTTGCATTTTGCACATGGGGATAACTGTTGCTGCGCACTTTAGAATATACCATGTTAGTGTTGCTGAATATCCGTGGGTGCTGCCGCTACACACCCCAATGCTAACTGGTTGACCTTGGTCACTCATGGAAAAAACAGCTTCTCTCACCACAGGCCAGAAACAGAAAGATGCAGGTCAAAACTGAACTGGAAGTCCGAAGAAGACAGACTCTGCATGCAATGCTGTACTGAGGAATTAGAAAGAGAAATGCATTTTCTATTGCATTGCACAAAATACAAAGATATGAGAGATATGCATTTATCAAAACTTACAGAGAAAATCAGACTTCCCAGAAAAGAATGAACACATAAAACTTTGTATAATCCTGAAGGTATTGTTACCAGATATCCCCGATTTTTGGGGATTGTCCCTGATTTCAGGGCTTTGATCCTCACTCCTAAATCTTTGGCAGGCTCCTGGTCCTGATTCCAGTAGTAGGGACAGAGATGCCATGTCAAGTCTGCGGCAGCAGTGTTACCCTCCCATCACTGCCACCGCTGCCACGGCTTTTCTCTGCTCTTGAGTCTGCGGCAGCAATGTCACCCTCCCATCACCGCTGCCGCCGCCACGGCTTTTCTCTGCTTTTGAGTCTGCGGCAGCAATGTCACCCTCCCATCACCGCTACCACAGCCACAGCTTTTCTCTGCTTCTGAGTTTGCGGCAGCAATGTCACTCTCCCATCACTGCTGCCGCTGCCACGGCTTTTCTCTGCTTCTGAGTCTGCGGCAGTAGCGGTGGTTAACTGTATATAAGCACTGATAAAGCAAAAGCGCAGGGTCTTTATGATGCCTGTGCACTTGGAAGGCCCTG
Organism: Ichthyophis bannanicus; assembly: GCA_033557465.1. NCBI lineage: Eukaryota > Metazoa > Chordata > Amphibia > Gymnophiona > Ichthyophiidae > Ichthyophis > Ichthyophis bannanicus. The sequence continues at coordinate 443,355,922 of CM066035.1, read as the reverse complement.
CCCATCCTGCCTCCTTGTGACGGATGTTTTATATGTCAGAGGGGGTGGGACTGTCAAGGCCTTCCAAGCATGCAGCAGTCACAGAGACCCCTATGCTTTTGTTTTTTTAATGCTTACAATGCTCAAAAAACCCCAGACGCTAGGCTGCCATGGCAACCAAAAAACTGGGGGTTCAGAGCACCTGGCCAAAAGGAGCAGAAACGCTGCTGGCCAGACAAGTAGAAAAAATAATTTTATTTTCAGTTTATGATTGTTATATGTCAGTTTTAGGAATTTTTATATTTTGCATAGTATGGTGGGGAAACACATCACTGTTTCTATTTATTTGGTGATTCGTCTGCTTGGAAGTGATGTTGCTGTTACGAGATAGATGAGGAGAAGAGAATTTATTTATTTATTTCAATTTCTTATATACCGCACTATTCAGAATCAGCGCGGGTTTACAGAGAACGGTTTGGTAACATTTAATCACGCGGCAGTTAATCACGCGACAGTTAATCACCGACGTTTAATCACGCAGACACTTAATCACGCGATACATAAACACACAGACACTTTATCACCAGACGGTTAATCACACACCAGGCATTTGAAGGCTACAGTCAAAGAAACAGAAGTGATAGTATTGTTTAATCTATTGATTTTAGGCGTATGGCTTACAATAAAATAACGTTTGGTGTTACATCAAAAGGCAAGGCGTCTGTCTTACACAAGCAATACGAATTTGTTAAACATCGTGAATATGAGAACGGAAATATTCAATGGCGTTGCAAACGTTACCAGAACAGCAAATGTCAGGCACGTCTAACAACGAAAAACGAAGAAGTAGTGGGCGACTGCGACCCTCAACACAATCATGACGGTAACAAGGAGAATATTTTGGCGCGACAAGCTATTGCTGAAATGAAAGAAAGAATGGGTGAAGTATCTGCTACAACAACTGCCGTCATAGGCTCTATTAGCGTGCAGCTTCAGCCAAGAGTACTGATGGCATTGCCCAAGAAAATTTCTCTGAAAAGGACCTTGCAGTGAAAACGTCGTAAGTTAGAGTCTGAATGGAACTCATCATCCTTACCACCACCGCCAACAGATACGTCATTTGACATTCCAGCTAAATTCCAGCATATGATTTTATATGATTCTGGATCTGGCAACGATCGGCTAGTTATGATGGGCAGTAACGAGCTTCTGGATGGACTGGCCAGAGCAAAACTGTGGTTAGCAGACGGAACATTCAAGGTAGTGCCATCAATATTCTTCCAGTTGTACACAATACATTTTGAACTCGTGCCTGGTATCAACCCTGTAGCCATTTACTGCCTGGTACAAAGCAAAACGCGAGCTCAATATGATCGGATCATGGCAGCAGTCAAGGAGATGATTCCACTGGCTGCACCCGAAAGAATACTGATCGACTTTGAAAGTGCAGCAATAAGTGCTTTTAGCACAGCATTCCCAAATGCTACTGTCATGGGTTGCTATTTTCATCTTACCCAGAGTCTTATACGTAAGGTAAACGAAATTGGTATGAAGGTCGACTATGAAAGTAATGATACCTTACGATCAGCTGTTCGTTGCTTACCGGCTTTGGCTATGGTTCCTTCAGCAGATGTCACTGATGCATTTCTGACATTAGCTGACAACATGCCAGACCATGATAAGATGCCAGAGCTTCTGTCGTATTTTGAACACACTTATGTACGAGGAAGACGACGACCAGGACGAGCTGAACATTACGGTCCAGCAATCTTTCCAATAGAAGTTTGGAACCATTATCAAACTGCGTCTGAAGGATTGGCAAGAACTACCAACTCAGTTGAAGGATGGCATTTTGGACTACAAGCACTTTTTCAATGCCATCATCCTACATTATGGACTTTCATGAAGGGAATTGCAAAGGATATGCAGATGCAAAGAACGGCATTTCTACAAGGTATATCGGGTATGCAACCAGCCGCACCCAAGAGATACACGACACTGAAACGGCGAGTGGCAAATGCAGTGGATCGATACTCCTCAAGTGAAATATTAGTTTATTTGCGTGCTATTGCACACTTGTCATATAATTAATAACGGCGAGTGGCAAATGCAGTGGATCGATACTCCTCAAGTGAAATATGTTTATTTGCGTGCTATTGCACAGTTGTCATATAATTAATATAGTGATTGTTTCATGCTATTGCACAGTTGCACAGTTGTCATATAATTAATATAGTGATTGTTCAATAAAAACAATTTAACTTAAATAGATCTACGTGCTTCTTTGCCTGTGATTCTGTGCACGTGATTAAAAGGCGCGTGATTAAAGGGCGCGTGATTAAAAGGCGCGTGATTAACTGTCGCTGGAAACGTCGGGTGATTAAATGTGGGTGATTAACTGTTGCGTGATTAACTGTCAGGTGATTAAAAGGCGCGTGATTAACTGTCGCTTGAAACGTCGCGTGATTAAATGTCAGGTGATTAAATGTCCGTACACCACAGAGAACATAAAAGACCAGAACAACAGGCTGTTCAGTATTACATATAACAGGAGTATCAACTTGGAAAACATGGGAGAACTATATACATAGAATATGACTCTTCTTCCCTCCTTACCCCCTTGAACAAAGGCCCCCTCCCTGCTGATGTATGAGTGTCTCAGATTTGCCTCCAAAATATCTGGTAACCTTACTGAAGGAAAGAGGAAAAACAGCAGCTAATATCCTGCAACTAAGCAAGAAATGTCACCTGACCAGGGACAGTATAGATCAGAACCAGAATCTGTTTTTGTCCTCTTTGTGCACTGTAATTTATTTTATTGTTGTTAGTATTTCTTTGTCAATTATCTCCTTCTGTCCCTTTTTTCCTACCTTGACTACTACAGCCCGGAGATACTAAAGTGCACTGATTGCCAAATAATGCGAAACCTTGCAAACTGCATTATTCATAGAAAATAATACCATATCAACAGGGGTTTCTTTCTTTCCCAAGAACGCTGAACAACTAAAGTGTGGCCTGATGTTCCAGGGGAGCAAGTTAAAGGGGCTGATGCTTTAAAATAATTACACCACCACCTCCGATCCCTTCTCAAAAAATCATCACTCCTCCAGCCCCCCTTGCAAAATTTTCACCCTAATCCTCTTTAAAATTCCCTACTCCTAATTGTCCTTTGCAAACCCCTCTGGAACTGCTTTCAAAAGTATTCTTCCATCCCCACATCCCCCCAGCACATACCAGAGGTCTTCCTGGTTGTTGTTGGTGGTGGTGGTGGGCAGGAGACATCCTTGGGTACTACCCTGTCAGCTTTTGTTCTCAAAACCACGGCCTCAGCTCTATAGTGATTGGCTCCTGCCCCCCTACACACCAGGGAAACTCCCAGAATTTGTGGGGAGGGTAGTGTTGGATACGTTAGAAAGGGGATAGGGGATTGGGGATTGGAATACTTTTTTAAAGCACTACCATATTCTTTAAAAGGACAGCAACGCAAAAGCAAATTTATCACAGGATTCACTGATGAACACAATTTGCAGTCTTTTGATGTAAAGGAGATGTTGTTTGATCACCCAAAATAGAGTTGTTTTTCTCCTTTTATGAAAAGAACCATTTCAGGAGCTTGAGCTTTCATCTAAAAGAATTAAGCAGCTGGAGAGGTTTGACTGGCAGTAAAGTCTGAAGGAGTGGATAGAGTGGTTATGAATGGGAGGTAGAGCACTAAATGAGTGTGTTTGGGCCAGGGGTAAAGGTGGGTGGTATTTGTGTGTGGCTGGAAATTAGAGTTGGTATACTGTCATAGAGCAGGAGCTAATAAAAGTGAGGACATAGGAAAAGAAGCTGTCTATCCCAAAACAAATGAGGTGCAGAGAATGCAATTACCTAGCAAAACAGCTAGAGGGAGCAGGCGTGCACTTACAGAGGCTGAGTGGACACACCTAGCTATTCAGCAGCACCTGAGAACTAGCCCGGGAAGCTCAAAGGCAGAAGACCTTTATAAGTGAGAGGCTGGAGACAGAAGGCAGAGCAGCACCGGAGAGCAGAGCAGCACCGGAAAGGAGAGCACTGCTGAGAAAAGGAGCAGTGGAACCAGGACTAGTGGCACGGCTGCAGGAACTGGAAGAGAACCAGAAGGTCCCAGGGAGAAAGACAGATGAAGGAGAGTCAGTCCTGTGGAATTCATGGTAGCCAGAAACTCCAGAGGTAAAGAGCTAAGAAGCAGGAAGCCAGGCTTGGAGAGAGGCTTACGCTTGCCAGAATGCCCGGAGACCAGGTTGAAAGGTACCAGAAGCTTTCAAGAGAAAGATTGCCAGAGAGACTGGGTCCTAAGGGAAATACCTGAGGAGGACACTTCCAGCTATGCCTATTACAGGAAACCAAGGTATGATGATTCTTTATTCATTAAGAAAGGCTCAGCTGCTAGAAGCCCTTATAAAACAGATGCCCAGTTTAAAAGAAGAGAAAGCAGGCCAGAGTTTCACCAGCCAAGATATAGAGGCAATAAAACAGGCCATGCTCATTTAAGAACCTTAGAACAACTGTATGGAAAACAAGGGAACAGAAATAGGGACTGGCCAGTGATAACAGCCAGAGAAAGCCTAAGCTCAGAAGAAGATAATAGTGATTTAGAACCGATGCAAGTGGAACTTATAGACCCTATTTCCTCATCTCAGGAGGAATTGATGGATTGTTCCATGTGTGTTGTGGGTGATTTGGAATCACTGCCGGAACTGTGAGCCATACAAATATTACCTTAAGAAGTTTTCATATTTGTGCTGAATGAAAGAAGAATGTTCAGACATGTAATTTACTCCAATGTTGAAAGAATCCTTGGTTAATTTCCTTTCTACAACTGTGAAGATTATAACTGTTTACCTTGTACCTTGAGTTTGGTTTATGCCTGAAAAGAAGGACTTTCTTTAATTTTGTAGCCCAACGAATCTTTTTGTGAAAAGGGAAATAAAAGCCTTATTCTCCCTCCATTTGGCTTACATGACTTATTTGCACCAGGAGCAGGACTACATAGACCAGGCTGCACCTGGCCTTAAAAAACCCTCCTCTCCTAAAATTAACTATATGCCCAACCTCCCCGTTCAGCCACCGGCCACCAGCGGGAGGTTGGCGACAATACTTAATTATTACATTTTGGGATTAATGAGGTGTGAGCTATAGAGGAAGGGATTGGGTGTGCATGAGGGGGGGGCAGGTAGCAGTGATGAGGAGTGTACCTTGTGTATGAATGTGAGGATTAGGGATTTGTATGATTGCAAGGGATGATGGCTGTGATGCCACAAGAGTGTGGGGTGTGCCTGTGAATTCATGGGAGATTGGGTGCTTGTAAATGCTGGGGCATTAGGGAATATGCCTGTCAGTGCAGAGGAGTGAGTGAGAATAAGTGAAGAGCAGCAGAGGTGTGAGTGCAAATTACCTCTTCCCTTCCCTGCCTAAACCGCCGTTCTCCTCCCTACTCTTCCTTCCCCTCCACTCTCACTATGTCCCCTCTCTTCCCCTTTGTTCTCCTCTCATCCTGTTCTTCCTCTCCAACCTCCCCTTTTCATTTCTTCCTACCTTTGTCAGCATAGGTAATCTTGGCTGGGAGTTGCTGGGAAGTATCGCGGTATTGTCTTATATGATAGACTCCAGTGGTGCATCTTGGAGTCAGTCTGCTGACTCTGTCTTGTGCATTCTATGATGTGCCATGTGGAGGGGTGTCAGTCTGCTTTATATGGTATACTGACCCTACCTGGTGCATCCCAGGATGCAACACATGGGGTCAAGTGCCACCATTCTCCAAGATGATGGCAAGGGGGCAGGAGCATGTAGATATCATTCCTGGGCTTCAACAAAGGAGATACTGGGTGGGGATCACAGGGATTTGGGCTACTGGGTGATGTAAAACCCTCTCGCACCGAGGAAGTTTCTCCAGGGCCATGTGCCCATGAGGGAAGGGTTAGGACAGCCGTTATAGTTGGTGATTCGATCATTAGGCATGTAGATAGCTGGGTGGCTGGTGGACGTGAGGATCGCCTGGTAACATACCTGCCTGGTGCGAAGGTAGCGGACCTCACGCGCACCTAGATAAGGTCTTAGATAGTGCTGGGGAGGAGTCTGCTGTCTTGGTACATGTCAGTACCAATGACATAGGAAAATGTGGTAGGGAGGTTCTGGAGGCAAAATTTAGGCTTTTAGGTAGGAAGTTGAAATCCAGAACTTCCAGGGTAGCATTCTCCGAAATGCTTCCTGTTCCAAGTGCAGGACCCAAAAGGCAGGCAGAGCTCCGGAGTCTCAATGCGTGGATGAGACAATGGTGCAGAGATGAGGGTTTTGGATTTGTTAGGAACTGGGGAACATTCTGGGGAAAGGCGGGGCTTTTCCGAAGGGATGGGCTTCACCTTAATCGGGATGGAACCAGGCTGCTGGCATTAACCTTTAAAAAGGAGATAGAGCAGCTTTTAAACTAGATATTAGGATATTAGGGGATATTAGGATATTAGGGGAAAGCCGACAGTCGCCCAAGAGCGGATGGTTCGGAAGAATGTATCCTTGAAGGATACTACCAAAAGCAGAGAGGTTCCACAAAACAGTAAAGTAGCCCAAATGCCCTCAAGTATGGAGCAGACAGAGCTTAAAGATCCCAATTTACCCATGTCTAACAATAGCCAAATTAACATGAATAAAATACATTCTCTAAAATGCTTGTATGCAAATACTAGAAGTCTAAAGAATAAGATGGGAGAGTTAGAATATATAGCACTAAATGAAAGGTTAGATATGATTGGAATATCAGAGACATAGTGGAAGGAGGACAACCAGTGGGACACTGTGATACCTGGGTACAAACTATATCGTAATGATAGAGCTGATCAAATTGGTGGAGGGGTTGCGTTCTATGTTAGAGAGGGCATTAACTCAGAAAGGACTAAAGTTTTGCAGGAAACAAAATCTGCTGTAGAATCTATATGGATTGAAATTCCATATAAAAGGGGGAAGACGATGGCAGTGGGGTGTACTATCGAGCACCTGGCCAGAATGACCAAATGGATGATGAAATGCTCAAAGAAATCAAGGAAGCTAACAAACGTTACAGCGCAGTAATAATAATGGGTGATTTCAATTACCCCGGTATCGACTGGGTCAGTGTCACGTCAGGACATGCTAGGGAGATAAAGTTCCTAGATGAAATAAATGACTGCTTCTTGGAGCAGCTGGTTCATAAACCGACCAGAGGGGAAGCCATATTAGACCTAGTCCTTAGTGGAACACCAGATCTAGTGCAAGAGATAAGGGTGTTGGGGCCACTTGGCAATAGTGATCATAGCATGATCGCCTTTGATTTAATTAGTGGAGAAGGGATAGTAAGGAAATCCAAAGTACTATCTTTTAACTTTCGAAAGGGAGACTATGATAAAATGAGGAAAACAGTTAAGAAAAAACTAAAAGGAGCAGTTGCAAAGGTTAAAGACGTACATCAAGCTTGGGTGTTGTTGAAAAATACTATCTTGGAAGCCCAGACCAGCTGTATTCCACGCGTTAAGAAAAGTGGAAGGAAGTCCAAAAAACTGCCAGCATGGTCTAAAGGTGAGGTCAGAGAGGCTGTTGTTGCCAAAAAAGCATCTTTCAGGAAATGGAAAAAAGAGCCAAATGACGAAACCTGGAAACAGCACAAGCACTGGCAAATCAAATGGAAGGCATTGATAAGGCAGGCAAAGAGAGAATTTGAGAAGAAGCTTGCTGCGGAAGCAAAAACACGAAATAAAGACCTTTTCAAGTACATTCGTAGCAAAAAACCTGTGAGAGAGTCAGTTGGTCCATTAGATGATAAAGGGGTTAAAGGAGCACTAAGAGGCGACAAGGCAATAGCGGAGAGACTGAATGAATTCTTTGCTTCGGTCTTTACTGAGGAAGATGTAGGGATGTTACCCATGACTGAAGTGGTATTTAAAGGTGCGGAAGAGTTGAAGGAAATATCGATACATCGGGAAGATGTCTTACAACTATTAGATAAACTGAAGAGTAGCAAATCACCTGGGCCGGATGGTATACATCCAAGGGTGTTGAAAGAACTGAAATATGAGATTGCAGACCTGCTATCAGTAATCTGTGAACTATCATTAAAATCATCTCTAATACCTGAAGATTGGAGGATCGCCAATGTAACACCAATTTTTAAAAAGGGTTCCAGGGGTGATCCGGGAAACTACAGACCGGTGAGCCTGACGTCAGTACCGGGAAAAATGGTAGAAACCATCATAAAGAATAAAATTACTCAGCATGTAGATAGTCACGACCTAATGGGAGACAGCCAACATGGCTTTAGACAAGGAAGATCTTGTCTTACTAATCTTTTATGTTTTTTTGAAGGAGTGAATAAACAGGTGGACAAAGGTGAGTCGGTTGATATTGTGTACCTGGACTTTCAGAAAGCCTTTGACAAGGTCCCTCATCAGAGACTTTTGGCAAAACTAAAGAGTCATGGGATAGGAGGCAGTTTACTATTGTGGATCAGGAACTGGTTAAAAGATAGAAAGCAGAGGGTAGGGCTAAATGGCCAATTTTCCCAATGGAGAAAGGTGAATAGTGGTGTACCCCAGGGATCTGTGCTGGGTCCGCTGCTTTTTGACATATTCATAAATGACCTGGAAAGTGGAATAACGAGTGAGGTTATCAAATTTGCAGATGACACAAAACTATTTAAAGTTGTTAAAACCCAAGAGGATTGTGAAAAATTGCAAGAGGATCTTGATAAATTGGAAGACTGGGCATCAAAATGGCAGATGAAATTGAATGTGGACAAGTGCAAGGTTATGCACCTAGGGAAGAACAACCCAAACTATGGTTACACGATGCAAGGTTCCACATTAGGAACCACCACCCAGGAAAAAGATTTAGGTGTCATTGTGGATACCATGTTAAAACCCTCGGCCCAGTGTGCAGCGGCGGCCAAGAGAGCAAATAGAATGCTAGGTATGATAAGGAAAGGAATGGAAAATAAAACAAAAGATATTATAATGCCTCTATATCTTTCCATGGTAAGACCGCACCTTGAATATTGTGTGCAATTCTGGTCGCCGTATCTTAAAAAGGATATAGCGATTTTAGAAAAGGTACAGAGAAGAGCCACCAAAATGGTAAAGGGGATGGAAGGATACTCCTATGAAGAAAGGCTAAAAAGGTTAGGGCTCTTTAACCTGGAAAAGAGACGGCTGAGGGGAGATATGATAGAAGTCTATAAATTAATGAACGGAGTGGAACGGGTAAACGTAGATCGATTGTTTACCTTATCAGAATATAGAAAGACTACAGGACATGCAATGAAGCTACAGGGTAAACTATTTAAGACTAATAAAAGAAAATATTTTTTCACTCAACGTGTAATCAAACTCTGGAATTTGTTACCGGAGGATGTAGTAAAGGCTGATAGTGTAGCTGGGTTTAAAAAAGGTTTGGACAAGTTCCTGGAGGAAAGGTCCATAAACCATTATTAAGAAGGGACCCAGGATATCAATGCTTGATCTAATACAAGCATTGTGGAACCTGTGTCTCTTGGGGAAACTGCTAGGTACATATGACCTAGATTGGCCACTGTTGGAAACAGAATACTGGTCTTGATGGACCTTGGTCTGACCCAGCATGGCATATCTTATGTTCTTATGTTCTTATGGATCAGAGAAATGTGGTGCAGTTAGTGGGTGTAGTGGCCACATGAGCCACCCATGGTTTCTTTGTTGGATTTAGGGAGTGGGGTTATTGGCCACTGAGCTACCGTTTTAGGGCGTTCAGGGCCGCTGGGACACCCAGGGCCCCTTGAGAATTTTTTATGGGATTCAGGGATGCAGAGTTCAGGGCCACTGAGCACTGAGTCGCCAATGATATTTAGGAAGTGTTGGGGGAGGGGGTTGGGAATTTTGTGATCAGGTGTCTGGCCCTCTTTGGGTCATCTGAGATGAAGTGTCAAACTTCACTTCAGATGACCTTTTCTTTGGTTGGCATTTCAGCACATGCTTGTGCAAGATATTGATGCTACTAACAGAGACCTGTGTGTGTACGTGTCTGGCTTGCTTTCCTTGTTTAGTGCAGACCTTTTGCTCACAGCTCATGTTCTGCTGTTTGACTAGAGCATCAGTGAGCAAAACGTCTGCATTAAAGTTGCAGTAGGAAACCCTGTGCTAGAGCTTTAATGCAGAGCTGTACTGCAGGGTTTCGGCATCAAGGCCTGAGACTGAGATCGGGAGCTTGACTTAAAGAACTACAAACAAGAGGTTTCTTCCCCTTTCTTTTTGTAGTGAGACTGGAATCTTGGCCCTCTGGGGTAGGGTTATAGAGGAAAGCTCTGTGTTAAAGGGAAATTACAATTCGGTTGGAGAGGAAGCAAGCCTTAAGGGGGACTGAGCGCTGCAAGCCTCAAGGTCAGGCCCAGCTTTACGCCTAGGCGGCATAGGCAAGGTGCCAAAATGTGTAAGCGCCAGACACCCAGGCCAAAGAGGAGCCTACTCCTTTTTATTTGAGAGTCAAATTAGGAGTATACACAGGCAAGAACAATTTGGTTGTTTTTCATTTTTTTCATTAACCTTTTTCAGATTTTTGGTTATTTTTAAAATAGTTTTGCACATTCGTTTTGACAATACATTTTTAGAGCATATTAAATTGATTTAACATGCACTAACCAAAATATGAGGTGTGGTAATCTATTAACACATTTTAAATCAACTTAGTGTGTACTAATTTTTTCACAAGACACTACCAAATGCACACCCCTAGGCTGGGTGCCTATGCTGCTTGAAAAGAGCACCGCTGTGGCATTATGGTCTTCTTTTCTGGATAACCCCCACCACACCGCTTTTAGGGATCTGCTCTCTGATTTTGCCTATGGGCACCAAGAGCCCGATATTCAGCAGCAGTGGCTAGCACCAGGGGCGGCTCAAGGCAATCTGCTGCCCAAGAGCGAGAACTGCAGCAGTTTATAAAACTAAATTATAACTAATTTTCATTTTGTTGTTATAAACTGCATTATGGTTCTTGCTTTTTCTTTTTGAACATATATTTTGAATCCACAGAACCCCCTTCCTCAACAGTGGGTGCAGAGCAGAACCAGGACATTCACCACAGAACGCAATATCTTTAAAAAAAAAGAAATCTGATTCTGATCATCTCATGAACAACAACAACAACAACAAACATTCTCCAGTACCAGGCATATTGTGAACTAATACAAAACCCTACAACATGAGGATCTATAGAGCAAATCTACAATACCATATCAGCATCAACTTCCAAAACTCACATAAAGAGCCCACCAAAAAAATCATCACTCTAAATACTGCAGTGAGCCCTGGAACATCCATACACCTATTTGAAAAGCTGAACAATTCAGAATACTACAGTACGGATCCCTACATAAAACTCCCTCATAACACAGACCCTCACCAAATATAGAATAAGTAACAATAACCTAAAAATAAAGATATGTAGATAAAAATTAAACTGCAACCCCAAGAAGCCAGATTCTGCATACAAGGCAACACCAGAGAAATAGAAAGAGATGCATTTTCACATACTGTATAAAATATAAAAATAGCAGCAAGTCCGATCATTAAATTGAAAATAAAATTCTCTTCTAACTTTGTTGTTTAATCATTTTATTCTCTGATCATGTAGGTCCAATCTGAGGTTTCTGCTTTCCTCCATCTCCCAGTGCCCCCTCCAGTCTACGTTCCCCCAGGGACGGCATGAGGGTGATGCAGGGCCATGTGTGGAGACTCACTGTGGCATCATTTGCATAAATTTAATATACTTTATTTTAAAATGTATATGCCACCCATCTAAAATCCTAGGTGGCTTCTAAACATACACATGCAATTTAGTAAAACAGATGTTACAATAAAACAAACATAATAATAAAACATTAAATTTGATTAATGAAAAGCCGCTTACACTGCCCTCCCCCCCCAATGAAATAAGTATCTACACATCTGATTTATTTTGCTAGAACCAGATTATTTATGAGGAGGGAAGATATAAAATGAGAAACTAATCCTGGTAGCCATGAATTCAAATGCTGGATTGGATTGTGCTAGAGCTGGAAAAGTCTGGAACTCGGCAACAGTGAAGCTATCAGGCTACTAAACAAAATTAAACTGAGACGTCCCCTTAAAATGTGAAATTTCCTTGAATCTGAACTGACAAAATATTTTAAATTTCAGTTTGGCAGCATAAAGAACGCAAAACCTGAAAATCTCAAAAACAATACATATTCTACATATCCTACAGTTGACCTCACCAAGAACCCAGAGTACAAGACCCATAGAGCAAACCTACTATTCCATAACAGCACTAACTTCCAAAACTCACACAACATGGAGTGTATCCAGAAAAGGGCAGCACCATAAATATTGTAGTGGGCCCTAGAACATCCATATTCCTATTCAGAAAACTGAATAAGCCAGATTACTACAGCTCCCTACATAGAAACTCCATGCTAACAGAATACGTAGCCTCAGTCACACATATGCAGAACAGAGATAGATCTTCACCAAGTAGGGACTATATCAGTACAGACTAAAAACAGACATATGAAGTTAAAAAAAATGCTTTTACCCATTACTGTTAGGTTTACAGGATTTCTTTCCCAAAATTATCTTTACTACTGAGTGAGGAGAGAAAAAGAATTCTCACACATAGGCATCTATATTGTTGGCAGAAACTAACATAATGGTGTGAATGCAACTAATGCCATCTCAGTGGGTGGCCTTAGTTGCACTGGCAGCTGTTTTGCCACGCTGAAATGCGGTAAATTCAGGGGGATGTAACTGCCTCCTTGCATTTAGCCTACGACCTTGCGTAATCAAACTCTGGAATTAGTTACCAGAGGATGCAGTAAAAGCTGTTAGTGTAGCTGGGTTTATGGACCTGCCAGAAAGGTCCATAAACTAGTATTAAAGAAGACCTGGCAAGCATTGTGGAACCTGTGTGCCTTTTTGGGAACCTGCTAGGTACTTGTGACCTGGATTGGCCACTGTTGGAAACAGGATACTGGGCTTGATGGACCTTAGTCTGACCCAGTATGGCATATCTTATGTTCATATGTTACCAGTGCAGAGCGTAGGAAAAATGCTACTAGACATGCCAAACAAGAGAGACTCACAGCATCCATGCAGCATCTCCCACTTACACAAAAACAGGAGTGACTTGGTACCCCAATACAGCACTTTCCACCCCCTGAAAAAAAGGGGAACTTTCTGACCCCCAACACAACACCTCCCACTCCAACATAAACACCAAGAAGTGCTTGGCAACCCCAACATAACTCCTGAAACTACGCACTAAACCAGTATGTTTATATATTCCATAAAAAACAAAGGAAATGCAAGATGCTCGCACACCAAGGAACTAAAAGAAAAAGTTAGAACCACAGCACAGTTTATAAGACCAAATTATAACTCATTTTATTCTGTTATAAACTGTGTTATGGTTCTCACCTCTTCTTTTTGAATATATATTCTGCATCCACAGAGACCTCTTCCTCGAAGAGCAGAAGTAGGACATTCACCCACAAAACTCAATATATTTAAAAAAAAATCTGTTTCTGGTCATTTCACTAACAAACATTCTCCAGTAACAGGTATATTGGGAACTAATCTAAAATCTTACAAAAGTCACCTAAGATCTACAAGGCCAAATCTACCATACCATACCAGCATAAACTTCCAAAACTCATACAAAGGGCCAACCAGAAAAAAGCAGCACTATAAATACTGCAGCGAGCCCTAGAACATCCATACACCTATTTGAAAAGCTGAACAAGTCAAATTACTACAGAACACCTGGCCTCACTCACACACTCAGAAGGACTAACTCACTAAGTACTTACTAAAGTAAAAATAAAAATATGTAGACAAAAATTAAACTGAAACCCTAAGCAGACTCTGCATGCAGTGCAGCATCAGATAAATAAGAGATGCAGTTCCCCATACTGTGTAAAATATAAAGATAGCACAAAGTCTATTCACTAAATTGAAAATAAAATAATTTTTTCTACCTTTGCTGTCTGACCATTTTATTCTCTGATCATGCTGGTCCTGATATGAGGCTTCTGCTTTCCTGTCTTCTCTTAGCTCTCTTTCTATGGTCTATAGTCCATCTGCCTTTTCTTGTCTTTTTTTTTTTGTTTTCTTCACTTCCTGCCATCAGTCTAATTCCAGTCCTAGTAATCCTCCCCAGTATCAACCCCCTGCCAGTCCTCCCCTACCAGTACCTTCCAATATCAACCCCCTTGCATTTCCAGGACTGCAACTGGTGTCCATTCCCTTCCAGTCCCCTTCCTTCTCCACTATCCAGCCCCTTCTAGTTCAAATACCATTGCAAATATCAGCTCACTTCCACTCCTAGTGGCATCCCCACCCCATCGTGTCAGCTGTCTTCCAGTCACCCTACCCTCTGTCCATCCCCTTCCAGTGCCATCTCCATGTGTCAGCTCCTTTCCAGTCCCAGTCCCCCTCCTTTCCAACCCCAGTGCCCCTCCCTTCCAGCCTCCTCCCCATTACCCAGCCACCTACCAGTCCCATCCCCAAGTGTCAGCTCCCTCCAGTCCCACCCCCAGGTGTCAGCTCCCTTTCAGTCCCCCTCCAGTACCATCCTCAGGTATCAGTTCCTTTCCAGCCTCCTCCTTCCCTCATCTCATCTCCCTTCCAGCCCCCACCTTCCCCCCTGTCAACTCCCTTCCAGCCCATCTTCCACCCTTGTCAGCTCCCTTCCACTTCCACCTTCCCCCCTTGTCAACTCCCTTCTAGTCCTCACCTTCCCCCCTTTTCAACTCCCTTCCAGGCCCCACCTTCCCCCTTTGTCAGCTACCATCCAGCCCCCCATGTTCCCCCTTGTCAGCTGCCTTCCACCCCCACATTCCTCCTTTGTCAGCTCCCTTCCATTCCCCACCTTCCCCTGTGTCAGCTACCTTCCAGCCCCTACCCCCTTGTGTCAGCTCTCTTCCTGCCCCCCACCTCCCCACTGTGTGTACTCCCTTCCAGCCCCACCTTCCCCTCATCAGCTCCCTTCCAGCCCCCTCCTTCCCCCTTTAGCAGCTCCCTTCCAGCCCCTACCTTCCTACCACATGCCAGCTTTTTTCCTGCCCCCACCTCTCCCCGTGTCAGCTCCTTTCCTGCCCCCTCTTTCCCCTGGCAGTACAACTCCTGTTTCTTACAAAGCCATGGCTATGATAGCCTAGTAATTTAAAATAAAGCAAAACTAGTGTGGAGCCTTCCAACCTCTGCTATGCAACCCCTGCTGCTGTGTCCTTCTTATACTGGAGGGAATGGGACACAGCAGCAGGGGTTGCATAGCAGAGGCTGGAAGGCCCCATACCAGTTTTGCTTTTATTTTAAATTATTTGTGCTATCACAGCCATAGCTCTGTAAGATGCAGGAGCCATGGCTGCCAGGGCAAGCAGGGGTGGGGGGGGGGGGGGGTGGGGGCTGAAAGGGAGCTGACGTGAAGGGAGGGAAGGTGGAGTTGGTAGGGAGTTGATTCTGCTGCTGCCAAGAAGCAGCAGCAGCTTGTCTACCCCTTTTTTTTTTACTTTGAAGGTGAAGTGAGGTGGCTGTTTTGGGGGCATTTTTTGCTGCCCCCAAAGGTTTGCCCCCTGAGGTGGCTGCCTCACTCTGCCTCCTTATAGAGTTGCCCCTGGCTAGTGCTGCTAAAGCAAATGCCCAGCACACTGAACTTTAAACTCAGATATTCAATGTTAGAGCCATATCTAGGCCCCAGCATTGAATATCCAGGTTGCCCAAATTGCCCTGAAGCTAACCAGGCAGTGCCAAACAAAATATTAGAAACTATTATAAAGAACAAAATGACTGAGCACATAGATAGACATGATTTAATGGGACAAAGCCAACGTGGATTTAGCTAAGGAGTATCTTGCTTCATCTATTTGGTGAGCCAGTTGATATAGAGTATCTGGATTTTCAGAAAGTCTTTGATTAAGTATCTCATGAAAGACTCCTGAGGAACTTAAAAAGCCATGGAACTTAAAAAGCCATGGGATAGGAGGAAATGTCCTATTGTGGATAAGAATAGGTTAAATGGCTAATTTTCTCTCTGGAGGAAGATGAATAGTGGAGCACTCCAGAAATCAGTACTGGGATGGGTGCTTTTAAACATATGTATGTTTTAATTGTCTTTGATGTAAGTAATGCTAACTGCTTTAAGTAAAGATTATGTTTGTATTGTAATTCTCTTAGATTGGCAGATAATCAGGCTAGAAATAAAATAAATGTATAAATGATCTGGAATGGGAAGAAGTAGATGACATGAAATTATTGAAACTTGTTAAATTGCATGAGGATTATGAGAAATTGCAGGAGGATGTTGTGTGACTGGGAGGCTGAGCATGAAATGGTAGATGAAATTTAATGTGGACAAGTGCCAGGTGATGCACATAGGGCAGAAGAACCCACATCGTATGATGCTAGGCTCCAGATTAGGAATCACCACTCGGGAAAAGGATCTAGGCATCAACATAGACAATACTTGAAATCTTCTGTCCAATGCAGCAGCCAAAAAAGCAAATAGAATGTTAGGAATTATTCGGAAAGGGCCACATCTTGAGGATTGTGTGCAATTCTGGTCACCTCATCTCAAAAAAGATATAGTAGAATCAGAAAAGGTACACAGAAGGTTGTCCAAAATGATAAAGAGGATGGAACAACATGTGAAAATGTGAAAAATGCCACGAAAAACGCCACATGTGAAAAACGCCACGAAAGCAGTATATCACAAGATACGAACACTACGTCATCTTCGCCCACTGCTTGACTTCACCGACTACCGAACAATCTTCCAAGCCTTAGTGATCCCACATCTGGACTTCGCTAATATCATCCTCCGCGGACTCCCACAATCAACACTAAATCCACTCCGACTTGCCATGAACTCAGCCGCAAGAGTACTTGTAAGATTATCAAGATCCGACCACATAACGCCAATCCTGAAGAAACTCCACTGGCTTCCTTTGCAGGCCAGAATCCATTACAAGACCCTAGTCCTGACATTCAAAGCTCTAAAAAATCATCCCCCCACGCCCATCAGCAAGTTGATCCATAGCAGGCCGGACAACAGAAACAGAAGACCTACAATGATGAACACATTAGAAGTTCCCAAGATGATGACAAAATGCACAAAGACAACAGCCAGTAGGGCCTTCTCGATATTCTCACCTAGAACCTGGAATGCCCTCCCATCTGAAATTCGAGACATCACAAGCCTGACTTTATTCAGAAAAGCCTTGAAATATCACCTTTTCCTAAAATACTATCCAGAAACTAACCCAGGAAAACATGCAACCAGCACTCTGCCTGCCTGCCCAAGCCGCCCCAACACTCCGACCCAGAAAGAAAATGGTTAGCCAGCTCACATCCCCGGTCCCACACCGCCCTGACCCACAAACGTATGTGTAATATGCAAAAGGATTTGTAGATAGTGTAAAGTTAATTTGTATATAGTTTCCCCGGTTACATCCATGTTCACTGCCCCCGTTCATTGTAAACTCAATGTTGCTTGTTGCATTGTAGTATGTTCTGTTCAATGTACACCGCACTGATCCTAATAGCGCCGTATAGAAGAAATGTAAATAAATAAATAAATAAAATAATTAAAACAACTCTCCTATGAGGAAAGATGAAAGAGATTAGGGCTCTTCAGCTTGGAGAAGAGATGACCGGCGGGAGCTATGATACTCTAAAATCCTGAGTGGAGTACAATAGGTAAATGCAAATCAATTGCTTTCGCTTTCACAAAGTGCAAAGACTAGGGCACACGTCATGAAGTTGCAAATAGGAGAAAATATTTTTTCTCTCAATGTATTACTAAGCTTTGGAACTTGTTGCTGGAAGATGTGGAGTGGAGTGGAGGAGTAGCCTAGTGGTTGGGGCAAGGTACTTCAGGCCAGAAGGTCAGGGGTTCAAATCCCACTAGAGGACAGCAACCTTGGGCTGGAAGGACTGGGGTTTCTAGTCCCACAGGTGCTCCTTGTGGTCTTGGGCAAGCCACTTAACCCTCCATAGCCCATGTTCCCTGTAAAATAGTTATCTCCAAGTTATAATGCCCTGTTCAATGTAATTTCAGTTTGTTCAATGTAAACCGCACTGATGCAGAATAGCACGGTATATAAGAGAATGTAAATAAATAAATAAATAAAATAAGATGTGGTAAAAGCAGCTAACAGAGTTGGACTTAAAAAAGGCTTGGCCACATTTCTAGAGAAAAGTCCATAAACCGTTATTAAGGTAGACCAGGGAAAACAATTGCTTATCCTTGGGGATGGATAGTATGGAACTGGCTACTTTTGAGATATGCCAGGTACTTGTCACCTGGTCTGACCACTGTTGGAGAAAGGGTACTGGTTTGATGGACTTTTGATCTGACCCAATTTGGCAGTTCTTATGGGCCCAATTTTCAAAGGCAGTCACGGATGGCGCCTTTGGAAAATCCCGGTTAAGTTCCTAATGCACCCAATGCTGTCCGTTTAGCATCAGGGCGTGTTTCGGGCATTCTGGGGTGGAGCGGAGGCGGGGAATGGCACTAAGTGGGTAGCAGCGATTTTCAATGTTGTCCGCTTAGCACTCTGGGCCTTAAAGATAGGCGAGGAAAACCCTCACCTATCTTTAAGGTGCTGGGGCTAAATGGGCAGCATCAAAAATTGCTGTTACCCGCTTAGCCTTGGTGGCTGCCGGCCTGTACGGTGTGGCCCGGATTTTCATTTTTGCCGCTGGGGAAATGAAAATCTGGGTTAAGGGGGTCGGCAAGCAAGCTATGCGCTGACATAGTGCATAGCCTGCCTAAATGAAAATCGAACCCTATGTTCTTAATTAAATGATAGTCTAAAGAGGAAACGCAAGAAAGAAGGGGAAGGCGATGGGTGATCAGAAGGTGGCAGGCAGTAGAATTTTATGGCTAATAATGAGTTAAGAAACCTAAGTGTTTAAGAAATTAACATATCGCTGAATAAATGTAAACTACAAAATTGCAGAAGCAACTGGATCTCCATGCTTTTTGCTCTTTTTATCCTATTTTTGCATGATCTTTAAATCAGGCTCGTTAGTGGCTCTGTTTGATTTATTCTCTCCCCCTTCTTTTCTGGATGTTTGTTCTGTCTTCTCCCCTGATTGCAAAACAGTTCTTGCAAGTGGGAGGGTTAAAAACCCCATAATCCTTACCAGAATTTAATCATACAACATGGAGGGTATTTTAGAAAAAGAACATGCCCAAGGCCAGAGCTCTAGGTCGTAAACTTAAAAACTCTCTCAGAAATCTCCAGTGTTCTAGGAGAGCGATAAGGAAATACCTAAACTTTATGTGCATGGAAAGTAGCCCAAATCTCTTTATAAAAGTCAGAAGATGCAAACTGAATGTCAAGATTAGGATTAAGTTAAGCATCATTTGTTTTCTCTACTGTCTGGTAATTAATTGAGATATTTAAAAAATGTAGTCTGCTATCTGGCTGATTAATGTAGTCCTATAAATGTCAGTAACCCTCACAAGGAGACTAATGTATAACACAACTCAACCACAAACTCCTTAACTAGATAAGACTTAAAACATGAAATTTCAAAAATGAATACCAGACATACATAGCCTAAATAACTGCTGAACACATAGACCAGGACAGCATACTACAAAAATATCAAACTCACTCATAAGAGGGGGAAAAAAACACCTCAGTAACCCTCCAGACTCTGCCATGGCCCAAATGTCTCAGAGGGCAAGTCTGACCAGACCAAAAGTAGCCCAGATCGGTACAGACTTGGTACATCAAAGGTCAAAACTCCCCTCTCTTGTGGGTCTCAGCTGAGTAATCCAACAAACGCACACAGTTTCATATTTTAAATGCTTCTGCACATAATGTCACTTCTTTCTCGCTATCCAGATTTAAATTCTGTCTTCTCCCTCTAAATCAGTATACAAAACATATTATTGTCATGAAGGAGATGGGAGAGAAAAAACAGATTATGAAGCCATTGACTAAAGAAAATATACCAAACATGAAATAGAAGTCAAATAGATGTGAAACTGTTGCTGTCATGTTAGCTTATATGATGAAGTCAGGCCACACGACGCAGTCGTAGAACATATCAAACAGAAACCCTTGTAACGCTCCGACACCGGATGTTTCCCAATCCCAAGCTTCCTCACGGGACTTAATCAAAGAGGCCGTTTGACTAAGATGACAATCTTGTGCAACCAACACTGCTATGGCATCTCATTATTAATCAACTTACTTTCAGATCTATTGTATGAACTGTGAATGTAAAACTGGGCACAGAGGACATTTTGCATAATTAAGCAAGAGTGCCTTAAGAGCCCTGAGAGTCTATTTGAATGCAGTTTGCGACAATGTTACCATACATTTGGACACAATTAAGCCCTAGTAATTTAATGTGCGAATCTGGATAGCGAGAAGTGACATTATGTGCAGAAGCATTTAAAATATGAAACTGTGTGCGTTTGTGGGATTACTCAGCAGAAGCCCACTAGAGAGGGGTTTTTTTGACATTTGATGTACCAAGTTTGTACCAGTCTGGGCTACTTTTGGTCTGGTCAGACTTACCCTCTGAAACGTTTGGGCCGCAGCATGGTCTGGAGGGTTACTGAGGCCAATGTAACACCAATTTTTAAAAAGGGTTTCAAGGGTGAACTGGAAAACTACAGAACAGTGAGCCTGACACCAGTACCAGGCAGAATGGTAGAAAACATTATAAAGAATAAAATTACTGAACATGTAGATCAGTGGTTCTCAACCCAGCCCTCTAGGACCCCCAGGCCAATCATGTTTTCAGGATATCTACAATGAATATGCATGAGATAGATCTGCATGCACTGTTTCCATTGTATGCAGATCAATCTCATGCATATTCATGGTGGATATCCTGAAAACCTGACAGGCCTGGAGGTCCCAGAGGACTGGATTGAGAACCACAGATGTAGATAGTCATAGACAATGGGAGAAAGCCAACATGGATTTAGCCAAGGAAGATCTTAGAAACAGTAACATGATGGCAGAAAAGACCACATGGCCTATCAAGTCTGCCCTTCCATATCAACTACTACAATATTCCCCTTTTTTCCTTTACAGAACCTCTGTGTTTGTCTCATGCTTTTTTGAATTCAAATACTGTCCTCATCTCCACCACCTCCACTGGGACACTATTGCACGCATCTATCACTCTTTCTGGAAAGAAATAATTTTCCCATATTACTCCTGAGTCTATCCTCTTTCACCCTTATCCCATGTCCCTTCATAGCAGAGCTTGCTTTCAATCGAAAGAGGCTCTCCTCCTGTGCATTTATGCCACAGAGGTATTTAAATGTCTCTATCATATCTCCTCTATCCCGACTTTCCTCTAAACTATACATATTAAGATCTTATCTTACTAATCTGTGTTATATTTTTGAATGTGTGAATAAACAGGTAGATAAAAGTGAGCCGGTTGATATAGTGTATCTGGATTTTCAGAAAGCCTTTTGACAAGGTCACTCATGAGAGACTTGGTAAAATTAAAAAGTCATGGGATAGGAGGTAGTGTACTATTGTGGATCAGGAAATGGTTAAAAGATAGCAAGCAGAGAGTAGGGCTAAAAGGCCAATTTTCTCAATGGAGAAAGATGAATAGTGGAGTACCCCAGGGATCTGTGCTTGGCCCGCTGCTTTCTAACATATTTATAAATGACCTGGAAATGGGAATAATGAATGAGGTGACCAAATTTGCAGATAATACAAAATTATTCAAAGCTGCTAAAACACAAGAGGATTGTGAAAAATTTCAAGAGGACCTTGATAAATTGGAAGACTCGACATCCAAATGGCAGATGAAATTTAATGTGGACAACTGCAAAGTTATGCATCTAGGAAAGAACAACCCAAACTATGGCTACATGATGCAAGGTTCCACATTAGGTACCACCACCCAATAAAAGGATTTAGACGTCATCGTGGATAATAAGTTGAAACTCTCCACCCAGTGTGCAGTGGCGGCCAAGAAAGCAAGTAGAATGCTGGGAATCATATGGAAAGGAATGGAGAATAAATGAAGGATATTATAATGCCTCTGTATCATTCCATGGTGCAACTGCACCTTGAATATTGTGTGCAATTCTGGTTGCCATTTCTTAAAAAAGATATAGCAGAACTAGAAAAGGTACAGAGAAGAGCGACAAAAATGGTAAAGGGACTGGAAGGATTCCCCTATGAGGAAAGGCTTAGAAGGTTAGGGGTCTTCAACTTGGAAAAGAGATGGCTGAGGAGAGATGTAATAGAGGTCTATAAATTAATGAATGGACTAGAACGGGTAAATATAGATTGGTTGTTTCCTCCATCAGAAAGTAAAAAGACTAGGGACACGCAATGAAGCAACAATGTTACCCATTTAAGACTAATAAGAGAAAATATTTTTTCACTTAATGTGTAATCAAACTTTGGAATTCATTACCGGAGGATGTAGTAAAAGCTATTAGTGTAGCTGGGCTTAAAAAAGGTCTGGACAAGTTCCTAGAGGAAATGTCCATAAACCATTATTAACGAGGACCCAGGAAATTCACTACTTACCCCAAGATAATCATTGTTTATTTTATTATTTACCAATTGTTTTCTACCGCCTTTCAGAATTATCAAAGTGGTTTACAATTAACTTAACATTTTACATGAAACAGAATGGCTAATATATTATATTACAGTGAACGAGTTAACATGGAACAGAGGAGTTAATATTTTACATTGAACTCAATAACAGCTGGTACAAACTATGATACATTGTTAAAATATGAGCAACTATGTTACATTGGACTGGCTCTTAGAACTATGATACATTTTACACTCTCTTACAAATTCAAGATAGTTGGTTCACTCTGAGAATATGGGATTAAGTCCAACAATAGGAGGGGAACTGTAACTTGTCTGTGTTCATCAGTGTATGAGCCTCTAAGAATGTATTGACGAGCCCACTAGGTAGGTGCACCAAAATGCTCTAAGAAAAGCACTGTCTTCAACTTCTTTCTAAAACCTAAAGTACGTACCTTTTATTGCACGGAACTCAGCCAGCAGCGAGTTCCATAATGTTGGACTGTACATTGAGAATGCCCTATGGCAGGTTGCTTGTAGGCTCTTGGATCTTTGAGAGGGAATTGTAAGGAGGTTTTGATGTGAATGCCTTCTTGATCTTGATTCTGGAGCTTTCTGTATTAGTCGGATGAGACATCCAGTTGCTTGGAGGTGTATAGTTTTAAATGTGATCATAAGTGCCTTATATTTGATACGGGATGGTATCGGTAGCCAGTGTAAGCTATTGAGCAATGGGATGATATGTTCCTGTTCTGCAACTCCTGTGATTAGTCGTGCTGCGGTGTTCTGGGCTTGCTTTAGAGTGTGGATAGTGTGCTTGAGGAGTCCTTGAATGATTGAATTACAATAGTGATTATGGTCTGGCCTACAGTGAGGAAATAGTTGTGGTCCAACAGAGGGCGGAGGTTTCGAAGGATTTTCATTTTGTAGTAAACGATAGATAACATTTTCTTTATGTGCCTGCATGTTTAGTCACTGTTCTAGAATCACTCCAAGATATTTCACTTCCCCTTTGACAGAAATAGACATGTCTACACATTCAAATATATTGGAGGGGGGGGGGGGAGCATATGCGGTGTCACAAGTGATGGTGAGGACTTATGATTTATTGTAATTGATCATCAGGTCGTGCTCCTTTAACCAACTTATGATTCTCTTCAGGCAATCTTTTAGTGCAATGTAATCCAGGCTTTTAGAGTTGAAGGGGGCATAGATTCATCAAGTCATCTGCACAGAGATGGTATCTGAGGTTGTATTCTTGAATAAGCTTGCAGATGGTCTGCATGTATAGATTGAATAGCAGGGCGGACAAGGAAGATCCCTGAGGTATACCTTGTTGTTACTTGATTAGCTTTGAAATTTTGTCCTTTACCTTGACCTGGAAGACACGATCTGAGATGTAGGATATGAACCAAGAAAGGGGCGGGGGGGGGGGGGGATCACTAATTCCCAACTCTGTCAGTCTGGATATGAACTTTTTGTGGTTTCGTGAATCAAAGGCAGCTGCTATATCTAGAAAAATGAGTATGCTTGGGGTTCTCAATTCCTGTGAGTAGAGGGTTTATTAGGAGGAAGTTGATTTGATGTCAGACATAGGGTTTTAGGAAATGATCAAATGGAGGCTGTTTTTAAGCTTGTGGGCATGTAACCCTGCCCAAGTGATAGATTTATCATTCTGAGTAGGAAAGGTGACAGATCTTATTTTGTGGTCTTGATCCAGGATGGGAGGCATGGATCTAGTGGGGAGGTGGTGGTATTTAGGCGGTTCAGTATGTGTTCCAGTAGATCTTCTGAAATTGGGTGAAAAGAAGTCCAGCACTTGTTATTCATTTAGTGGGTCTTGAAGGATGAGTCTGATGATGCAGTGTTATCCGTCTTGGAGGTCACTCTCCAAATATGCTGCAAATTCATCTGGCTGTACCGTTGCTGTATCATGACTTGGTGGGGTCGTGTTTATGATTTTACAATGTTGAACAGTTCTCTGGGTTGGCTTAGATACTTAAGGATGAGATTTGTGTGGAATTCCTATATTCCTGTAGGTGGTGTGGGTCCTTGCTGTGTCTCCATTGCCTCTCTAGGTTTCTTAGCTTGACCTTGACTTCTTTGATCTTTTTGGAGTACCATGGTGCCTTGCTAACTCTTGGTGAGGGCTTTTTCTTGGGTGTGGAGTCTACCAGTGCAATGGTGTTCCAGTTTTCTATCAGGTATGCAAGGTCAGTTGAGTTTGCATCAAGGTTTGGCATTATTAGGTCAGTTATGGCTTTCCTGTTGAATTCCTTAAATCTTCTTGTGTTAGCTATCTGTTGCGAACTTTCACTAAGAGGTTGTTGTGGTATCTCAAAAATGACCATGTAGTGGTCGGACCAGGGTATAGGTGTAACCCAATAGGGGATGCCAATGGTGGTCCCAGATTGTAGACTGCATTGTATAAATACCGTATGAGGTTTAGTTTGTTTCCACTGTGATGAGGAGGCCTATCAAGATTGTGGCCAGAGACAGGAGAGAATCCAGGATCCCCTGGGAGGCTGTTAGCTGAGCACTGTGAGCAAGACTGGGACTCAGAATCCATGCAGCTGGGAGAGCCCATGGTGGAGCTGAATGAGGAGGACACTCCCATGGATTGTTCCTTTTGCCAGGCTTTAAATATGGGAACGTAGAGAAAAAAAGCTATCTTATTTATTTATCTATTTATTTGACAGTTTCTTCTATACCGCCCCTTCCAGAGATCAGGGGCGGTTTACATTGAACAGTGAACAAAAATTTGTATACTTCTGTATACTTTACATAGAACAAGGTTTTAACTATATACAAGTGTAATTACAGGGAACATACTTTTAAACGTTAGCTGGAACATTGATTTTAAACTATATACAAGTTATAAAATATGGAACATAACATAACTAATATCTTAAAAGAAAGTTTTCAAGGAAAGAAGGTACCCATAGTCAGCAAGCAGGGTGGCCATGATTCCCGCGTGTTTGCAAAGGGGAAGTTTACGGGGACTAAGGAGCAAGCCAGGAACTGTGATATAAGCTTGTTAACCACCTCCTGCCTGAAATATGACACTGGGGTAAGCTAAAGTAGCTATTAGAACAACGCTGTCTTTTGCCCCTGGGTTCTACCTTTTTGCTTGGAAGGTAGCCAAGAAAGGTTTGAAGCTGAATAGAAGCAAAACTACCACAGACAGTAAGTTTGATTTGTTTTGGTGCTTTAGACAGCAAGGCTAAGAAAGGGATTCGATATCCTTGCTGTTAAAGACTGTATATCCTGAACTATAGAGAACCTTTGAACAGCCATTCATGCGTTTGGGTTTGTTGTATGGACAATGCTATACCTCAAAGAATCCTGAACAGATAATCCTGTATGTGGTATGTTCGAACCATTGTGTGCAAAATAAATTTCTGTCATTTGCCTTACCTCGTTGAGCCTGACTACAACTTTCTGCCTGATGCACCCATACAGCTTAACAAAACAAAATTATTTCCCAGAGGACGCTGCAGGGAAATAATTTGTTAAGGCGGATAGCAGGAAGTTCCTCTAATAACCATGCCCCTCTAAGCTAGAGGCGGGTGGTGAGGCCGTGACAGTGGCATAGTTGGCAGGATTTCCCATCATCTAGGATTTCCGGTCATTCAGGATTTTTACCATCCAGGATATACACTTACCAGATTTATAGCACAGAAGGTTGGCGGAAAAGACAATTTATTTTTTGTTTCTCGAGAGTCAACGCATGAACAAGGTATCTCTGGAGATGGATCCAAAAGAGCTGGTACAATGGATGACCACTCAATTTCAACGACAGCAGGAGTTGGCCCAGCTAGCACAGGAGAGTGCGGCGGCGGCTATGAAGGAGCAGCAAAAGCCTGTCCTGGACTTAGTGGAAGCCCTTATTACGTCCCGGAGGCAAGGAAGTGGAGGAACACTAACCCCAGAGGGACCAGCGATGCCGCAAATGGACAATCCGGCAGGCCCACACAGCAGCGGGGCGTTTAATTTTGGAAAACTTTCAGCCGATGATGACATAGATGACTTCTTGGAGTCATTTGAGAGGTTGGCTCAAGCTGTGGGTTGGCCAGCTAGCCAGTGGGCGGTGCGATTGGCAACCTCCTTAACAGGAGAAGCACTAGCTGCATATAGGGCCATGCCAGTGGCACAGGCCATGGACTATAATGCAGTAAAAAATGCAATTAGAGACCGATTAGGGTTAATGAAAATGGTGTATCACCGTATGTTTAGTGCCACGGCCTTAAAGGCTGGAGAAACACCTAAGGCCTTAAGCCAGAGAATTCGAGGTTTAGCTTTAAAGTGGCTAGCCCCGGAAGGGAAAACTATGGATACGGTGGTGGATATGGTGATATTGGAGCAATTTATGGCTGCAGTACCAAAAAGGGTACAATCTTTTCTGATTCAGCAAAACTGCCAGAGCACAGGAGAGGCAACCCTTTTGACGGAGCACTACATGGAAGCTGAATTGGCGTTTCTTCCAAAGGTGGGCCCTCCAAAAGTAGGGGCAGAGGCCAGTTTTGATTTATCAGAAAAGATACAGGGAAATAATGCCAAGTGTCTAAAAACTTGTGTGTCTGCTCAGGAGGGTAAGTGGGCTAAAAGAAAATGCTATCGTTGTGGGGAGATGGGACACCTGCAGAGGGGATGCAAAGCCCGCATTGGGTTAACTGGTACCAATGTGAAACATCTAAAAGAGGGATTTCTCTTAAATGTTAACATACAGGGGGTCACTACCCATGCTCTGCTCGACTCCGGGGCCGACCAAAGCATGGTGTCATGAAAGCTTTGGCAGGCAATTGAGGCCCAGGATGAGTCTTGCCAGAGGAAGCTGGAAGGTCAGGTCAAAATTAGGTGCATCCATGGAGCTGCCTCTTTCTACCCTGTGTACAAAGTGATGATAAAAGGGTTGGGGCGTGGAAAGAAATTCTCGTGGCAGTGGTTCCAAAGCTCCCCTACGATTTAGTATTGGGAAGGGATTGGCCCCAATTTATGGAAGGATTACAAAAAGGCCTAAGGCAGAAGGTCGGGTTTGTGTCCACCCGGTCTCAGACCAGGGCCCGAAGGGACGGGTCCCCTGAGGATTCCCTGAGTGTTTTGCCCTCGCCTGATGACCTGGAGAACCCTCCATCTTCTAGGATCAAGAAGGGGAGGGCTGTTAAATGCCGTGAGAGGTGGTGTAGGCCTTGGGGAAGGGCTGAGGTAGTGACTGGCCAAGGGTTACCCTGGGTATCTGCCGAGTTGGTTGGAAAGTTCCCGTCCTTCCCTAAGGAACAACAGGCAGACCCGGCACTTACCCAGGCATTTTAGTACGCCCAGGTGATGTGAGATGCCCTTCCTAGATTTTTTTTGGACAAAGGGGTATTATACAGGGAGAGTCGCGAGCCCCGGACAGGGATGGTCAGAAAACAGTTGGTGGTGCCCGCAGTCTTCAAGGCATTGGTCCTAAGGCTGGCCCATGACCATCTGTTCGGCGCCCACAAAGGGGTGCAGGGGACCCTGGACCAGATCCTTGTACGTTTTTACTGGCCCGGGGTCTTTAGAGAAACTGCCCGGTTTTGTGCTGCCTGCCCCTCGTGTCAGCGGGTCAGGGCTACTAGGCCCCCTGTAGTACCCATGGTCCCAACCCCCATAACTTTTGACCCTATCGGACGAATTGCCATGGACATAGTGGGGCCCCTGATAAAAACACCCCATGGGTTCCAATATATTCTCGTTATGGTGGATCAAGACACCAGATTTCCATGGGCAGTCCCTTTACGCAACATTTCCGCCAAAACAATAGCGTTAGAAGTGGTAAAA
The DNA here is from genome assembly GCA_033557465.1 of Ichthyophis bannanicus. Classification (NCBI taxonomy): domain Eukaryota; kingdom Metazoa; phylum Chordata; class Amphibia; order Gymnophiona; family Ichthyophiidae; genus Ichthyophis; species Ichthyophis bannanicus. The sequence continues at coordinate 443,327,544 of CM066035.1, read as the reverse complement.
CTGTTTTGCGAAGTGGCTTTTCCCCGGGAAATATTAACGGACCGTGGGTCCAATTTTTTGTCCAAATACCTGGCACAGGTCTGGGACGCTTTCGGAGTGCAACATGTGAAAACGGCTGCCTATCACCCCCAGTCTAATGGCCTGGTAGAAAGGCTAAATCAGACAATAAAACAGATGCTAAGACGAGGCTTAGACGGGAACATGGCAGAGTGGGATGGGTTGCTTCCTTTTGTTTTGTACGCCTGCCGAGAGCGGGTACAGGCCTCCCTGGGGGTATCCCCTTATGAATTAATGTATGGTCGAGCCCCTCGGGGAGTCCTGGATATATTATGGGAGCAATGGATAGAGCCCGAGAAAGAGGCTAGGGGAGCCCCACACTTTCTCCGAGATTTAAGAGGACGGTTAAGTAGGACCTCCCAGGTTGCCGAGGAGAATTTACGGGCTAGTCAAACTCGCCAGAAGGAGTGACATGATCAGGATGCGAAACCCTGCGAGTTGGTTTTGGGAGAGAAAGTTCTAGTAATGGTGACGTGCGCCACCCCAAAATTTGAGTCCCAGTGGAAGGGACCGTGGAAAGCGATCAGACGAGTAGGCCCAGTATCCTATGAGGTAGAGAGTAGTAAGGGTCGCAGACAAATTTACCATATAAACGTGCTCAAACCCTGGCAGGAAAGGTCTGGGGTGGCCGGTTTATGTAAGGTAAAACATCGGGCAGGGAAGCTACACTAAAATGCAGATGCCTTGTCCAGGATTACGGTCTGTTCGGAGGAGCTTCAACAACCTCCGCCAGCCCGTAATATCTTGAGTAGGGGGGTATGTGGCGAGGAGACCTATCCGGAGTCTGGGGGAGGACCAAGAGACAGGGAATTCAACCTAGTAAAGGGTCCCCTTTCACCAAGTCAGGGTAGGAAAGCCGCAACCACCTCCAGGAATCAGAAAACCTCCACATTGCCCACGTTTCATGCGCCCCCTAGTGGAATGAGGGAGAGAGGATATAGGGCCCAGAACCCCTATGGCAGTGAATTCTCCAAGCACTCAGGTAGCTGAAGTCAGGCTGATTACCATCACCTGGGAAGGGAGGAGTTGGAGCTAGAGCCCTGGAAATATAAACCTATGCCAGACTATGAGGAAAGGGGAAGAGAAGCAGGAAGCCAGGCTGACACGAACAGAGGCACAGATACAAGCAAGGGAAGCTTGACTAGTGCTGAGCAGAGCAGAGGAGCTGAGTTTCTAGGAGAAGAAGGTGCTAGTTGGCATATAGCACGTCTGCAATCGAGATTGTGGCCAGAGACAGGAGAGAATCCAGGATCCCCCGGGAGGCTGTTAGCTGAGCACTGTGAGCAAGATGGGGACTCAGAATCCATGCAGCTGGGAGAGCCCGTGGTGGAGCTGAATGAGGAGGACACTCCCATGGATTGTTCCTTTTGCCAGGCTTTAAATATGGGAACATAGAGAAAAAAAGCTATCTTGAAAGAAAGTCTTCAAGGAAAGAAGGTACCCATAGTCAACAAGCAGGGTGGCCGTGATTCCCGCGTGTTTGCAAAGGGGAAATTTACGGGGACTAAGGAGCAAGCCAGGAACTGTGATATAAGCTTGTTAACCACCTCCTGCCTGAATTATGACACTGGGGTAAGCTAAAGTAGCTATTAGAACAACGCTGTCTTTTGCCCCTGGGTTCTACCTTTTTGCTTGGAAGGTAGCCAAGAAAGGTTTGAAGCTGAATAGAAGCAAAACTACCACAGACATTAAGTTTGATTTGTTTTGGTGCTTTAGACAGCAAGGCTAAGAAAGGGATTCGATATCCTTGCTGTTAAAGACTGTATATCCTGAACTATAGAGAACCTTTGAACAGCCATTCTTGTGTTTGGGTTTGTTGTATGGACAATGCTATACCTCAAAGAATCCTGAACAGATAATCCTGTATGTGGTATATTCGAACCATTGTGTGCAAAATAAATTTCTGTCATTTGCCTTACCTCGTTGAGCCTGACTACAACTTTCTGCCTGATGCACCCATACAGCTTAACAAAACAAAATTATTTCCCAGAGGACGCTGCAGGGAAATAATTTGTTAAGGCGGATAGCGGGAAGTTCCTCTAATAACCACACCCCTCTAAGCTAGAGGCGGGTGGTGAGGCCGTGACACCACCTATGTGCATAGGAACTGTTATTATTTGGGTGAGGTCTATCATATTCAAGGCATCTAGGAAAGAGGTAGAACGTGATGTGGGTATAGACTTGAGATTCAAATCTCCAAGTAGAATAAAAGGTTTGGTTTTACTGGAGTAGGAGCAGGCCGTGTCCAGCAGAGGTGAAAGATCATCGTTTTCAGAGTTTGGCGATCTGTATGTCAGACATATTTTCATGTGTCTGTTTTCTACTAGTAGTGTGTTTATAGTGCTTGTGGTGTGGGGTGAGATGACTTTGAGGTTGACATGCTTTTTAGAGAGGATGAATATCCCTCCCCCTTTGCGATTTGGTCGTGAACCATTATGGAAGGTCATTGTTGCAGTTGTTAACTAACTAGCACGGTGTCAGTGTCCATTAGCCAGGATTCTGTGTCAAACAGGATATCAAGATCATGAACCTGTATGTAGTCAGAAATGATGTGTATTTTATTGCGTGCTGAACGAGCATTAACAAGGCCCACATCTAAGGGGATGATCATGCTGGTTGCTTGATTGGTGGACAATTGAGGATGGAAGTTGAATGAATATGAGCCATTGAGGCTTCCTTAGGGTGTGCAGGTAGCACGTATATCTGGCTAGGTAGTGTCTCTCTGTGTGTATGATGTGTTCCTCTATGTGGGCCGTATTAGATGACCTTATAAGTAGTAGTGCCAGGAGGAGAATGGACAGACTCGTTGGTAGAATCATGATTCTTAACTTGCCGAACTACCTACTATGTAGTAAAACCTTGCAGTGTATAGAATTCTCCTACTATTATCACTTACCCAGTTCTTAGATGGGGATGTAGTGGATGTATGATCTGCATTTTCACCCTACACGGATTATTTATTGGTTCTTAGTATGTCAATTCTCTGGGGCTGGTGGTCTAGCTCTCCATCTTCACGCTCTGGCCCATGCTTAAGGGCCATGCCTAAGGGCACCTGGAAGCGCTTTGAAATTTAAAAGTCTTGCCGAATTCCTCCAGATGGCCCGATTGGCTTTGTGGGGGTGATTGGAGAGGGGCTCACCATCCCACTCAGCTCCCCAAAGCCGATCAGGCTGTGTGCTGTGTTGGCGGCATCCTCTCATGCCTGGAGGAACGTGAACCTATGTATGTTTTTGGGAACCTGCCAGGTACTTGTGATCTGGATTGGCCACTGTTGGAAACAGGGTACTGTGCTTGATGGACCTTGGTCTGCCCCAGTATGGCATATCTTATGTTCTTATGTTAGATTCCTGAGTAAGGTCTTTGGCTTACTGGGTGGTGGAGCAAAAGATGCTGCAGATGAAGTGAAAGGGAGTCCTTGTTACTATGCAATGATGATATCTAGTACCTGGATTTAGAGTTCATGATTGCAGGGTACTGTAAAGAGCACTGGCTTATCATCCAGAGCCATGAGCTATCAATGCAATAACTGGTTTGTTGCAAATGAAGGTTCATGGTGTTGGATCCCAGATCTGGTTCCAGTTGAATAGCAGGAAACTGGCACTGAAAAAAATTGCTTAAAGTGCTATGGTTTCTTCTTATTAACTGCATTTCACAGTACATCATCTGGCACTAGTTAATCTAAACAGGACTGCATACACGAAAAAGACCGTAAGAGTAATGTTGCGACCAGCCATACTACTGTATGCCATGATTTAATGTCAGTTTTACAGATTCTCTTACCACTGTGGGAACCAGTCCTTTGGAATTTGTTCTGTTATTATGCCTCTGATATGTTTTATTTTGCTATAGCTTAATATCACATTCTTAGTTTCTGATTATCTGATTCATCTTGCTCTGGAGTTCAACTCCATAAAGTAAACACAAGTGACCTTCTCAAACTCCATATTTCAATTAGGAGTAATATATCAAATTGATCATAAGGGGCTGATATTAAATTATTCAAAATGAATGCAGGGAAATTTGCCAGCTTCTTTTTGAAACATGTAGTCTTCCCTTGACATTCTTCTCAGTGTTTGGGATATTGCCAAAATAAGCTGAGTACACAAGAATAGTGATAAAGTGTTCCTAGAGAAGGAGAGGCCTCTTTCCTGTATTGACTTTTGAGCTGCTGGGTAAAGGTTATGAATACCATCTAGCTCCAATTAAGAAAATCAAATGTTCCTTTGTTTTCACAGCTCATTTGGCCCCTTGAATCATTTTAGCCCAGTTAATTAGGATGGTGGGAATAACATGTATTGATAAGTTACTCTGCCGTGATCTCTCACTAAGCAAACTGTGTATGCTTGGTACCATTTATCCACTTCTGAAATATAGAAACACTGAAAATGAGAGCAGATAAAGACCATATGGTCTCTCCACTCTGTCCATCCATACCAACTACTATGCTCTACAATCTCTTCCTCTTCTTTAGAGATACTTTGTGCTTAGCCCATAATTTCTTGAATTCAGATACAATCCTCTTTTCTGCCATCTCTGTTGAGAGGCTATTCCATACATCCATCACCCTTTCCATAAAGAAATATCTCCTTACATGACTTCTGAGTTCATACCCTTTCGTCTTAATTCTGTGCATCCTTGTTTCAGAGCCCCCTTTGGATCCTTCTGGTTTTCACTGTCGCCTGTTCCACCTGTTTGGCCACCTTAAGATCATCAGATACGATCTCCTGCAGGTCTCACTTTTCATTTGTGCACAGAAGTACTTAACCTCCTAAACTATACTGTTCTATTGGGTTTTTTTGCAGCCCAAATGCACGACCTTGTATTTCTTTTAGCATTAAATCTTAGCTGCCAAATTCTAGACCATTCTTCAAGCTTTGCTAGATCCCTTCCCGGGTATGTACCATATTGCAAATTTTGGTATTATCAGCAAAGTGGCAAACATTACCTGACAGCCCATCCACAATACTATAAAACACAAAACAGAACAACAGAAAAAGGACTGACCCCTATTGCCTACTGCTTGTATCACCCTTACCTGAGAGTGAATGCCACTTACCACTGCCCTTTGTCACCTCCCACTCAACCAGTTTCTAACTCAGTCGGTTACTTTAGGGCCCATTCCAAGGGCGCTTGATTTATTTAGAAGTCCCCTGGTGGTGTCCAACATTGTTTAAAGCACCTGGTTGCCGCCGCTTTAACTAAACCAGATATTCTGTGCTAGAGCCTATTCGTCTTTCGGTGCTGACTCTCTGGTTTCGCCAGCAGCATGGTCACTGTCTGGTCAGTGGCAATATTCATTCGCTAACTGGATAGCAAGAACTGGATAAGGTTGGGACAACCATTGTCCCATCCTAACTTTATCTGGTTTAGCTATCTGGTTAGTGACTGAATGTTGCCGCTCACTGGATAGCCGCCGTAGGAAAATAGCTGAAACAGTATGGCATGTTACTGAGTTGTGTGCTCTTTCTCTCTGGCTTTGTTGGGGAAGAGGGTTAAAAATGACTTCAGGTCTTTAAAAATATTTAGAGTGTATCTGGCTGCACCATTTTCATTTTTAATGTGAAGACCTGCTCTCCTAGCTCTTGAGGACCCCATCGTTAGCTTACTTCATTCTCTAGAGCTAGGAGCCCAGAGTCATTTTCTCACATGAATACTTAGTTTCTCTGCTCTGTTTTGTTCTCTGTCAAAAGTCATTTGTCCTCTTTCATTTTTTTTTGTTGAAACAGAGGGAAATGCCTTCTTTGTACACCTGATCCTTTGTCAGGTTATTAGCCACAGGATGCTGAACACAATTCTAATCCGGGGTTTAACTGAGGGTTTCTTTTAAAGGCAAGATAAATGGAATATTGGTTAATTTACCTTCAGTGGCTGAGTATAAACCCTGGAGATCCTCAGTAATCATAGTCCTATCCAGGTTACCTCGACGCTGATATTTAGATTCAGAGTGCCCAAGCCCAAACAGATTTATGGAACTCGATAGCTAGTGTCCTCAGCATGACTCACTGCCACAGGGACTTATTTATGTATGTATGTATGTCATCCACATTTCTATACCGCTTCTCTGATCAAAGAACAATTGTAGTGGCGCTCACAAGAAAAGCATTACAATCCAATTAAATATATCAATAGCAGCTAGCTATCACCGCTGAACTGTAACCCTGGATATACAATGCTGGAGACATAACTACCTTACTTAACCCATGTGTTGCTAACTGGGCAATATCGCTGCTGCCTGGTTGGCGATGGATGCCACTTCTGCTCCGCCCCAGAATACTTCCAGAATGCCCCAGTGCTAAGCAGTTAACACCGGGGCATGTCATGGCAACACGCGTGGATATTCAGCGGCGTTAACCGTGTCAGTGCGCTGAATATCCAGCTTAGCAGCATTTGCACGGTTTGCAGGTCTGCAAACCATGTAAATACCTTTGAATATCTTCCCCATTATATTTGACCACCATGTGTGACGTTAAAAACAAATGATGGCCATGTCTGTTAACTATTGACCTACAAGTATTTAGGGGTCTGGATATCAAAAGATGCAGTCGACTTTCATAAACTTGTTATCCCCCCCGTGATAACATTTATACTTAGAAAACGGAAAGAATGACAGTGACGATCTTTGTCCCTGTATGGTGGAGTAACCCCATTCAAAATGGTATTAATGCCCAAGTTGTTTTGCCTTCTACAAATGCTAGCTATCTCTGTGGTTAAAAGAAGATGACATGAAAGCCATTAATAAAGCTATGGGGTAATTCTAATGTGGCTCATTCAAATCAAAGTTTTCAAAATTTCATAGACAAATTAAAGTGGGTGTGAGGGGAGATAAGAAGGGCTGGGGGTTGAGTGCAGGGGAGCGCACGTGGGAGAATAAAGATGGGAGTGGGAGAGCAGCTGGAGGATGAGTGGCTGGGAAAGTGTGAGAGTGGAATGAGAAGGGAGAGCAAGTAAGGGTTGAGGGGTTATGGGGAGAAGGGAGGTGAAGGAAAGAGCAATGGGGGAACATGGTAGGGGTTTAGGAAGAAGAAGAAGAGAGTGTGGTGTTGAGGAAGGGATTGTGGTGTCAGGTGGAGAGGAGAGGGTGCAAGAAAACATAGGATAATCTCTGCCCGGATAATCGCTGCCCGGACACAACACCTCCACTTAAGCTCCTGCCCAATCGGGGCAGTGGGAGCCTGAAACAGCGGCAGCCTCGGCTGCATAAAAGCAGCGTCCCTGCGTTCAGGGAGCCTCTGCCCGGACACAACACCTCCACTTAAGCTCCTGCCCAATCGGGGCAGTGGGAGCCTGAAACAGCGGCAGCCTCGGCTGCATAAAAGCAGTGTCCCTGCATTCAGGGAGCCGCTGCCCGCACACAACACCTCCACTTAAGCTCCTGCCCAATCGGGGCAGTGGGAGCCTGAAACAGCGGCAGCCTTGGCTGCATAAAAGCAGCGTCCTTGCGTTCAGGGAGCCGCTGCCCGGACACAACACCTCCACTTAAGCTCCTGCCCAATCGGGACAGTGGGAGCCTGAAACAGTGGCAGCCTCGGCTGCATAAAAGCAGCGTCCCTGCAGGGCGCGCCCGCGCCTGGTGGGCCCGCGCCTGAGGGCCTCGCCAGAGGGCCCTTTGGCGTGGCCCTTAGGCGCGGCACAAAGGCGAACAAAGGAATTACAAAGAAAGAAGCACAGTCACCAGTACACCAGAAGAAAATCAACAGCAAAACAGACAAGAAACGAAGACTTAAGAAAAGCCGGCATCACCTTAACGGAACCTCACAAAAACCATCATGCAAGCAACATATTTTCTCCCACTCTACCTACTCGTCACACAACTCCTGCCACCAAACACACACCTCCGCTACCCACAAGCAAACACACCATGGCATCCACCAACTGCATGGCCATATTTAGAACCACAGCACACACATAAAGAGACACACAGAACATCACAGACAAAACAACCAACCAAACACAAATCAAATTCCCACACCTGCACAAAGGAAGCACATGTAACAGCAACCTCCTCAACGAAGACAACAACAATTGAGCTCATAAACGCCAGATCCGTCTGCAACAAGATACACACTCTTGTAGACCACATAGAAGACCGACAGCCCGACATAATATGCATCACAGAGACATGGCTCAATCCCACCGACAATGTGCTACTCAACCAATTAGTACCGGACAACTACTCAGCGTACAACTGCCCACGCACCCACAAGCGTGGAGGAGGAGTCCTGATAATAGCAAAGACAAAACTAAAGTTCAAAGCACAGAACTTCACCGATACACAGCAATGTAACACAATCAGCATCAAGAACAAACACATTGCAATCTGCCTAACCTACAGAGCACCCAGAGCTCCACCCGACGAACTAGCCTTCACACTAGAAGAAGCCTGTGCTATAACAACAAATAACAAACCAGCGCTACTGATTGGAGACTTCAACCTCAAGTCTACCAACGCCAAAGACGCAGAGGCCTTCCTTTAAGTGATGACCTCACTTCAATTCACACAAATAATCAATGCACCAACGCACAAACATGGATCATCCCCAGACCTCATCTTCGCATCCAATTACCTAACATCAAGAGACCTAATTTCAATGCCAACCATTACCCCAGTGCCATGGTCCGACCACTACATAATCGAGACAAAGTTGCGATTACAAGAAGACCAGATAAATGAACGAGCAGACATCTCACACTCACAAAGACGATTCAAGAATTTCGACAGGGACAAATTCATACAGGACACAATACAACACCTGACCATTACAACAGACGACCTGGAGGAGCAAGTTTCCAGCTGGAACAGCATTTTAGCTAACGCTGCCAAATCATCTGATGGCGGGCCCGAGAAACTCCATCACAACAGGAGACAAAACAAACCATGGTACTCAGCAAAAATACGACAGGAAAAGAGGGAACTCAGGAAGATTGAACGGAGATGGAGAAAAAACAAGACAATAGACAACCAGCATCTTTACCTAACAAGGCAAAAACAATACAATGAACACATCAACCAATCAAAGAGGGAATTCCACACAAACATGATAAATACTTCCATCAACAAACCCAGAGAGCTTTTCGAAATCGTAAAAATCCTCACAAAAGAGCAAACAACAGAAGAGGAAGTACAAATAGATCCACAGGAATTTGCCGACCACATCAAGGACAAATTCCACTCCGCAGAGCGAACAACACCCAGCATAACCACCAGGACAGACGTACACACCAAAACCTGGGACACATTCTACACACCCTCAACAGAGCAGCTATCCCACATCATCTCCACAATCAACACAAGCACGGCTCCTACAGACCCGTGCCCAGTGTCATGGGTCAAAGCCACCAAATCAAGCTTCATCCACACCATACACAACATGGTGCACAACTCACTCACTCAAGGATTCATGCCAAAGCAACTAAAACTCGCCTCAGTAAGACCAATCACAAAGAAAACAACCCTCGACAAAAAAAATCCAGCAGCATACTGACCAATTTCCAGCATACCCTTCCTGGCAAAAATCATCGAAAAAACAGTTCAACTAAAACTACAGGAGCACATCGACAAACATGAAACACTTGATGACAACCAACACGGCTTTCGACCCAACCATGGAGTCGAAACACTACTGATTTACCTCTTCGACAGCATCCTAAGAATAATTGACAACACCAAGAATGGAATCATAATGATCTTCATCGACATCTCCTCAGCCTTCGACACAGTGGACCACAACATGCTCTTGGAAAGACTAAAGAACACTGGGATATATGGTGTCACCTTGAAATGGTTCCATTCATACTTAACCGAAAGACAGTTACAGGTCAAGGTGGGCCACAACACCTCCCGACCCATAAATGTCTGCCAAGGAGTACCTCAAGGGTCCGCACTCTCAGCACTACTATTTAACATCTACATCCAACCAATATGCGACATCATGAAAGAGAACAACATTCAATACACAATATATGCAGACGATATCATGATATACACCCCGATATCAGTCGACAACCTGGACTTCTCTAAGATAACATAGTGCCTTACCCAAATGACAAGTTGGTGTCAAAACAACAACCTCGCAATCAACTACGGCAAGACCGAGGCTCTAATCATCACTCGGAACCAAAGCTTTATACACCCACCAAATATAAAGATACAAAGCACTACTATACCAATAAGATCAGAAGTGAGATACCTCGGAGTTACTCTGGACAATAAACTCAATCTCAAGCCACACATAGACAAAACAATCCAAAAAGCCTACTACAAGATGTGAATCATCAGAAGATTGAAACCACTCCTCGCCCCTGAACACTTCCGTACCGTCTGTCAAGCACTGATAACCCCACTTCTGGACTTCTGCAATCCGATATACCTTGGACTACCAAAACAAGCCCTCAAGCCACTCCAACTGGCACAAAACACTGCAGCGCGAATAATATCTGGAACAGCAAGACAGGAGCACATCACACCCATCTTGAAGGACTTACACTGGCTCCCAATCAGTTCACGCATCAGATACAAAACTATCATAAACCTATTTAAGATAAATCAGCACACATCAGCCAACAGCCTGCACACCCTCATACAACCAGACACCAGCACACGTCCAAGAAGAAAACAAACACACAACCGAGTCAGCACCCCAAGTGAATTCAAACACACACGCAAGGACACAACAGACAGAGCACTCTCCATGGCTGCTCCAACAATATGGAACAAACTCCCGGACGATTTGAGGGCAACAAAAGACCTCAAAGACTTCAGAAAACAGCTGAAGACCATGCTGTTCATAGAACACTATGGACACATCACATAACCTCAGAGAATGTATAGCAGCACATGATACCTCCTAACACTGTATGTATAGAAAATGTTTTATAGCCCCAATGTATATGGCGCACATTGAACATAGCTCAATCTAATCTCGCACACAACACAACATACACTCAAGTCAAAGTTTCACCCTCACTGCATGAATAACACGCTCACTTTACCCGATTGTTTGCTGTGATACCACCTTGATTAGTAAGATAAGGCGGTTTAGAAATACTGTTAAATAAATAAATAAATAATGCCTTGCCGTGCATGCACATCCTTCCCCATAGTCTGCCACACACAGACCCACACCTCACCCATCCCACAGCCTATTCATTTACACATCCATGAGGAACTGTAAGACATGCGCACGCAGCTCATGCAATCATAAAGCATGCTGCCTAAGAGTGCTGCCAGAACAGCCACATGCAACCCCAAGTCAGCCAAAGCTTCTGCTGCCACTGCTGCACTCCTTCCCGTCCCTCTTCCCATAGCTGCTGCCGCCACTGGATTGAACTGCAACTAAAGAGCTGGAAGATGCAGAGAGCCCACAGGAGGTAAGAGAGGGGCTAAGAATAGTCTTTTGACCTCATTGAAGCCTAGGGCTAGCACTGTTGAATAAGATGAGTAGGGAGAGAGAAGGAATGTTGAGCACCATGGGAAGGAGAAAAGACAGAGAGGGTCAGTGGGGCGAAGAGATGAGAGCTAGAGAACTGAGGGCAGGGCAAGGGATGAGAGAGAAGGGGGAAGCTGTTAAGCCCAGCACACAGGGAAATAAAGCAGATTCAGAAGAGATACTGGTGGTGGTGTCTTTTGTGGGGATGGGAGGTGTTAAGTTGGAGGCGCTGAGTTCCTGGTGCTGTTTAGGTAGAGGGCATGAAGTGTTATGTTGGGGGCACCAAGCAATTGTGATTTTTTAAAATTTTTTAATTATCAAAATCTGGGGATAAGAGAGGGAGAATCTATGGGCCCATGCCCCAAATCTTATAAGAATTCAAATGGGGGATTATTTCTAGAACAATTTGTTTGGATTGTGGAGTGCCTCAGGGCTCAACTCTCTCCCCCCCCCCTTCTTTTTAATATCGTTTTGCAGGCTCTGAGGGGCCTCATTTGGTCATTTGGATTTTCCCCATATTTATATACAGATGACATCCAATTGGTGGTGCCCAATGGGGCAATATAAAAAAAGAATTATGGAAATTAATTAGGGAACGCTTGCTTAGTTGAAGCAGTCCATTGGTGGAAGGATAGCTGGAAAATACAGGTATTTCAGAACATTGCAGCACAATTGGTTGCTTCATGAATTACACTGCTTGCCAATTGGGGGAAAGAGCAGATTTAACCTGTTAATATTGGCATTTCATGTCTTGTGGGACACAGGGCCATCCTCTTTCAATGACCATTTGGGATGTTCCATTGAGATAGTAGTGTTTGAGTCAATATTACCTTTTGGAGAATCCAAGTTATTGGACAGTAACATTAATACTATATCAGGCATGGGCCTTCTCAGTGGCTGCTTCTGAACTGTGGAACGCTAGCAGTGCATCAGGAAACTAACCATTTGGAATTTAGGAGAAAACTTAAGGCCTCTTTTATTTCCAGGTGTTGAGGAATAAGAGGAGGTTTTAGGGGAACCAAGGGTGGCTGATGCTGTTGGGTAGCTACTATATCATCAGTTTTCCCTCTTTGGTTCTCCCTCTTTACAAGCACTAGCTGCAACTGCTGAATATCCCCTCCCCCCCCCCCCCCCCCCCCAGTGTCTACATTCAGTGTCGCAGTTATCTCAATACACTCTATTTTGCTCCCACCCACCCGGAATTGGAATCTAGACCATTATAAATTTGTCTCCTGCAGCGTTCTATGCCATGGTCATGCGCCGAAGGAGCACACCCAAGGAGCAGGTGCTGCTATTTGAATGAGCTCTTTGGGGCAACTCCGGCAACCCATCCCTATCCCCCTCAAGCTCTGCAAGCTCCCCAATTATCCACCTCTTTTCGCCAGGTAAGCACCTCTGGATTCTGTTCTCCCTACTTCTTTTGTGCATCTGCACTCTTTCAATCATGTCGACCATTCTGGTGCATTGGGGCTGATGCCCCCTTAATCCACTCCCCCGTCCGTCCAGTTGTCTCTCATGCATTCCCAGCGATCTTCTTCCCTGCCATTCCTTACCCATGCCCCGATCTTCTCTCAGTTTGGTCGTCCCCTCGCTGCTTTTGCTCAGTTTAGCATTAGTTAATCACCGATCCCTTCACTCCAAGACCCTCCTGGTCCAAGTCCTCATCATTCAGCATTCCCTAAATGCCCTGTTCATCACAGAAACTTGGCTGTGGGAGGGTGAAGAACCAATGCTCAACCATTGTCTCCCTCCAGGCTACTCCGCCTACTCGACCCTGTGCTTGGACAGCAGTGGGGGTGGAGTAGCAGTCCTCTTCCACTCCTCCCTATCATTATCTGAAGTTCATTTCCCTGCACTTCACTACTCCAAATCACTCCTCCTCCATCTAGACTCCTTCCCTTCCCATTTTCACTATTTTGTCCTTGTCTATTTCCCCCCCATTGGTCCGCCCCCTTTATGGGACGCCCTTCTCCTCTCCCTTTCTGAAATCACTCATCAATACTTCCACCTTGTCATTTTGGGTGATTTCAACATTCACCTCAATCTTCCCACAAAGCCTTGAGATAGGGTCTTTCTTACCCAGCTTCAGGATCTGGCACTTTCTCAGCATGTTCACTGTCCCATCCACACAGCTGGTAACGCGCTTGACTTGATTCTCACTCCTTTCGGTTCACCCTCCCCTCCCCTCTCTCTCTTTCCACTACTCTGCTACCTTGGTCGGACAATTTGTGCTCTTCCTTATATCTTTATTCGGCCCTCTCATCGCCTGTTCTTCCCCTGCCCCAGTTCAACTATCCCAGTGCATTACTCCCTCTCTTGACACTTTCCTTCTTTTGAGGCACTCCTCCCCGCTGACTTTACTTCTCTCCCTCTTAACGCCCAGGTTGAGATGTAGAATTTGACCTTATTCACTGTCCTCAATCAGCTTGCTCCTCTTCACCCACTGCTGCCCTCCTGACCCAACCATCACCTCTGGTACCATCCTGGCCTCCGAATCCACCATTCTTATTTTCGTTGCGCTGAGCACATTTGGAGAAAGCAGTGCTCCCTTCATTCTCTTCAGAACTTCCAATCCTGCCACTTTGCTCTCTGATCCACAAGGCCAAGAAGTCCTATTATTGTGATCTCATTTCCTCCTCCTCCAACTCCTCCCATCAACCGTATTCCATTGTGAGATCTCTCTCCACCCCCATCCACCTCACTTGCTTTGTCTCCCTTCCACTACCTTAGATCCTGTCCACTCTTTAGCTATTTTCATGACAAGATTCAGTCCCTTTGTTCTACTTTCTCTGATTGCCCATCGCCTCTTCTCTCGACCCCCCCCCCCACTCCCATGTCTCCCCCTACGTCACTTTCCTATGTGTGGTCCTTCTTCTGTGCCACCACCTTTGCTGAATTGATCAAGATCCTTTCTTCTTCATTCAAGACAACCTGCCACTCAGACCCCATACCATCTAACTGGCTGCCTGAACGCTCTCTCGCCCTTCTGCACTCCACCCCCCCATACTCACTATTATCAAAACTAATCTCTCTTTTGGCACTTTCTATCTCCCTGGAAACTAGCCTTAATTTGCCCCCTCCTTAAGAAGCTATCCCAAGAGCCTTCTGTCACCGCACACTACCGACCTGTTTCAAATCTTCCCTTTCTATCAAAGATTCTTGAGAAACTTGTGTTCGCCCAACTTTCTTCACACCTCAATATTATGCACACTCTCCATCCCCAACAATCCAATTTCCACTCTGACTACAGCACTGGAACTATGCTGCTCTCTTTCCTCAATGAATTACACATCTCTCGCGATCGTGTTGACATCTCTGAAGCTCTCTCTTTGGATCTTTCCTCTGCTTTCGATCTTATGGATCACTCTACTCTCCTCTCTTGTCTTCATAATTCCGGTGTCCATGGATTCATCTGGCACTGGTTTCACTCATTTCTCTCTTCTAGGTCCTTCTCTGTTCTCTCTGGTAACTCTTCCTCTCCTCCTATACCTCTTTCCTGCGGTGTACCTCAAAGTTCTCTGTTAGCTCCACTTCTTTTCAATATTTTCCTGGCCCCTCTTATGCTCCTAATTCAGCAACATATTATTTCGGCATATTACTATGCTGATAATATTATTCTTTTACATCACACTGAGCCTTCCATTCCTGACTCATCACCTCTCAATTCCTGCTTTTTACAAAATTGCTTCTTGGATGTCCTCAAACTACCTTCACCTCAACCCTGCCAAAACTGCAGCTATCTGGTTCACCTTCAGTGGCCCCTGCCCCTCCTTGACCGCCTCCCTTCTGAATGCTCCTGTACCACTGGTTCACTCTCTCCGTTACCTCGGTGTCATTCTCGACTTTGCACTTTCTTTCCGGGATCATCTTTCTTTACTCATTCGACGTTCATTTTTCTCCCTCAGGCAAATTCGTGCCATTCGCTGATACCTGTCCTTTTTGTCCCTGACACTCTTCTTCTTTCCTTTGTCATGTCCCATTACTGTAACATTGCACTTACCAGTTTCCCTCAGTATCAGCTCCACCTTCTCCAGCTCCTCCAGAATATTGCCACCCGAATGATTATTCATGCAACACGCACTGATCACACAACGCCCCCCCCCCCGCTCATTCACTTCCACTGGCTTCCCCTCAAGTACCAGATCCAGTATAAAATACTCACACTGGTTCATGGGGCCTTGCACACCAACAGCCCTTGGTACCTCTAAGACATTCTTCATGTCCACTCCCCGCACCAAGTCCTCTGCACCATTCACGCCAACCGTCTGTACCTTCCCCCTGCTTCCCAAGCTCATCTAGAGTCTACCCATAATTCTGCATTTTTGTTTCTTTGCCCTGCCCTCTGCAACTCCTTACCCTCTGACCTTCGCCTTGAACTCACCTTGCACAAATTCAAATCCCAGCTCAAGACACATCTTTTCCAGTTAGCTTTTGACCTTCCACCATCTAATACCCAGCACCCCTTGCCCCCTCTCTCTCCTCTCTCTCCCCCTCCTCTCTCTGCGGTGTGATTGTACTACTCTTTCCTATTCAACTATGGAGTTCCTTTCCTTTTTTCATACTCTGTGGCCTATTTATATTTTGTAAACCACCCTGCTGCCTTAGTGAAGACGCGGTATATTAAATCCTCCAATAAAGATAAAGATAGTGAGTGGTGATGGATCTATCTATCTATCTATCTATCTATCTATCACCATAGCTATTCAGAAGTCAGATAGCAGCAATAGTCATTCCACTTTCCGGATACCACTGCCTTTCAACTTGCCAAAATATATCTGATGGTTATTTAAATAGTGGGTTAAATATCTCCACTATCTGGATGACTAGGTGGAATGACCACATTCTGCCCTGGCATTATCTGGATAATATCAGGCAATCTGTAATGATTTTTAACAGCACTATCCATATAGTGCTGCTGAAAATCTAGGGAGAAGCAGTTTCTAGGTAATGGCTCCTGCTATTCAGATAAGTGCTTTTGAATATTGGGCTGTTAATCTGCTCCTACTAAATTGAAAAGAAATGCCTCTTCCCCTTCCTTTAACACATCTGGGTGCAGAACCAAAGAACGTGAGTATAAAGATGATATTATTCAAAGTATCGGCAGGATCTTCAACCAATACCAGGATGTCATCTACCGATATAAAAATGTTAACCGTTTGCTTACCAGACCCAGCACCCTTGAATGCAGCAGATTTATGCAGTTTCAAGCCTTAGGGATGCCCACTATCACCCATAATTATCTTCACACACACATCTCTATCTTGTGCTCTCTTTTTAAATCAAAACAGTCAAAAGGCAGTGAATTAACTATAACCATTGTTTTACTGCTCTAGATTAATGCCTTAATTAAGGACAGAATATTTCCCATGAAACCAAATTTCTTAAAGTCACAAAACAGATTCTCAGCAGCCCCTGTTGAAGGCCTTCTTGGGGATTATACTAACAAAAGATGCCTGCTTTTTAAAGGCTCTTCTTTTGTTTAAGATGCATTGTTTCCCCTTGACAAAGCTGGTTTATTTATTTATATTCTCTTATATACCGTGCTATTCTGCATCAGTGCGGTTTACATTGAACAAACTGAAATTACATCGAACAGGGCATTATAACTTGGAGATAACTATTTTACAGGGAACATGGGCTATGGAGGGTTAAGTGGCTTGCCCAAGACCACAAGAAGCACCTGTGGGACTAGAAACCCCAGTCCTTCCGGCCCAAGGTTGCTGTCCTCTAGTGGGATTTGAACTCCTGACCTTCCAGCCTGAAGTACCTTGCCCCAACCACTATGCCACTCATCCACTCCACTCTATGCCACTCCTCTATGCCACTCCTCCACTCCATTGGTTTGATCCCAATGAATCAAAGCAAGAACAATCAGACTGTTGCTGAAGAAGTAATTTTATGCTTCACTTTTTTAAGGGAGGGGATGAAAGGGGTGGGGGAATCTTAGTGCCTCAGCTCATTATCTTTGGGGTCATAAGGGGTGTTTACTCGATCCTCTAGGTTTTTTTTATATCTTGGGTATTCTATTCGCATGAGCTAACTTTTAAAAATGATTGGGGGCGCTCAATTCAACACACATTACCATGGATGTTAAAATGAAAACAAAGCTTGGAGGGGCATGGACACAACCAGCAAGGACAGATTTGAAGGCAGATCATAGCAGTTAGTGCACCCACAGGGAAGGCTCATGGTCAAAAGAAGAGCCAGGGACGCACTGAAAGTCCCACAAATCTCTCTTCTTCTCCAACCCTTGCAGTTTACTCTTAGCTCTCTCTTCTCCCCACCCACAGCCATCTATCCCTTTCAGCCCATAGCACCCATAGTCTCTCCCCTCTTCTCACCCAGTTCTCAACAATCTCTCCTCCCTACCCCACCTATCCACACCATACACTTCCTCTTTTCCAAGACCACCCCCACCTTTTCTCAATCCCCCTTTCTCTAATCTCTTCTTCCTCCTCCTCCCTTCTTTGCTTCTTCTGCAGAATTTGACTTTGTGGGCAGGGTGGTTAATATCTCCTACTGTCCCCACACCCCATCCTAGACGTCTCTGTTCTCTACTTCCCCCGCTTCCAGGTCCTCTCCCTATCGGCAGGGTCACTGCAATATTAGCTGTCCTAGGCAACTCTCATTCTTCCTGCCTCCCCACCCTAGCCCTTGCTGTTACCACCGCTGCTGCTGTCACATCTCCCGGGACCAGTAGCAATGGGAATACAATAGAAAAGAAGCGCAGCACACAGGGAAGCCTCTTAGTACCGGGAAAAATGGTAGAAACCATCATAAAGAATAAAATTACTCAGCATGTAGATAGTCACGACCTAATGGGAGACAGCCAACATGGCTTTAGACAAGGAAGATCTTGTCTTACTAATCTGTTGTTTTTTTGAAGGAGTGAATAATCAGGTGGACAAAGGTGAGTCGGTTGATATTGTGTATCTGGACTTTCAGAAAGCCTTTGACAAGGTCCCTCATCAGAGACTTTTGGCAAAACTAAAGAGTCATGGGATAGGAGGCAGTGTACTACTGTGGATCAGGAACTGGTTAAAAGATAGAAAGCAGAGGGTAGGGCTAAATGGCCAATTTTCCCAATGGAGAAAGGTGAATAGTGGTGTACCCCAGGGATCTGTGCTGGGTCTGCTGCTTTTTGACATATTCATAAATGACCTGGAAAGTGGAATAACGAGTGAGGTTATCAAATTTGCAGATGACACAAAACTATTTAAAGTTGTTAAAACCCAAGAGGATTGTGGAAAATTGCAAGAGGATCTTGATAAATTGGAAGACTGGGCATCAAAATGGCAGATGAAATTTAATGTGGACAAGTGCAAAGTTATGCACCTAGGGAAGAACAACCCAAACTATGGTTACACGATGCAAGGTTCCACATTAGGAACCACCACCCAGGAAAAAGATTTAGGCGTCATTGTGGATACCATGTTAAAACCCTCGGCCCAGTGTGCAGCGGTGGCCAAGAGAGCAAATAGAATGCTAGGTATGATAAGGAAAGGAATGGAAAATAAAACAAAAGATATTATAATGCCTTTATATCGTTCCATGGTGAGACCGCACTTTGAATATTGTGTGCAATTCTGGTCGCCGTATCTTAAAAAGGATATAGCGATTTTAGAAAAGGTTCAGAGAAGAGCCACCAAAATGGTAAAGGGGATGGAAGGATACTCCTATGAAGAAAGGCTAAAAAGGTTAGGGCTCTTCAACCTGGAAAAGAGATGGCTGAGGGGAGTCTATAAATTAATGAACGGACTGGAACGGGTAAACGTAGATCGATTGTTTACCTTATCAGAATATAGAAAGACTAGGGGACATGCAATGAAGCTACAGGGTAAACTATTTAAGACTAATAAAAGAAAATATTTTTTCACTCAACGTGTAATCAAACTCTGGAATTTGTTACCAGAGGATGTAGTAAAGGCAGTTAATGTAGCTGGGTTTAAAAAAGGTTTGGACAAGTTCCTGGAGGAAAGGTCCATAAACCATTATTAAGAAGGGACCCAGGATATCAATGCTTGAACCAATACAAGCATTGTGGAACCTGTGTCTCTTGGGGAAACTGCTAGGTACGTATGACCTAGATTGGCCACTGTTGGAAACAGAATACTGGGCTTGATGGACTTTGATCTGACCCAGTATGGCATATCTTATGTTCTTATGATCCCCAAATCCCCCTGCACTGTGCTTCTTTTCTGTTATATGGTAATGGCGGGAGAGAGAGATTGGAGGCCAGAATCTTCTGCCGTGGTATCATTCTCCAAAGCTTGATGCTGTAGGACACTGCCCAATTCACCTAATGATAGCACTAGCCTTACCCCTTCTTAACCAGCTCCCCTCCCTACAGGCAACCAGCCCAACACTGGTCCCTATCAGCTGATGTCTTAATTTATTGTTCTACCATTCGCATAGGCATGGATTATTTTCTTGTTCTCCTTTCCCAGAGCCCCAGCACATCTATTTCCTAGAAGCATTTCTGTCATCGCATCCCCTGCATCACTTCTCCCGATACTCGCATTGCAAGACAGCAGCAGTTCCATGTCCAGAGAGTCCTCGACAGCTGCTTTACCACCTGCATGTTCCAGCTCAGTGGTCAGCAGCTCTACACCCCAGGGCCTTAGTTGCACCTGGTCCTTCCTGCCCTGAGCTTGAAAACTCCAGCAATCACTTGCTGAGCATGAGATCTAGATGCCATCCAGCAGCCCTGGACACAGAAGCATGCAGTTATCGACTCACTGTGTGCCAGCCTAGCCAATACAGCTCTAATGGCTCCAAAGTGAGTGGCCGGCTGGGGAACTGAGTTAGGACAGGCTCTAGGCTAACCACCACCCTGTGCAAAAAAAAAAAAAAAAAAATAGGCACTCTCTTTGGTGGTGGAGGTTTTTACACACAGCACCTCCTCCCTTAATAGAGGTGGTGACTCCAGCATGACGTCCCTGTCTCTCTCCTTCTACCAAGAATCCCATTCTTTCTTCCCCACCCTCTGCACAACACCAACCCCCCTCTTTCCCTCTGCCCATATAAGGAGTAATTTTATAAGGAGCCATGGAAATTACGCACCATCTACGCATGTAAATCACAGATTTTTGGTGACTCAGGTATGTAAACGGGCGTTTACATACATACTTCAGCTGGTCACTATACTATAAATATGAGTGCAAGACCGATAGCGTGTACTTTCACTGTGGGCATATACATTTGGGGTGGAGCTTGGCTACTTCTCCATTGAGCTATATATTTTCCCTCAATTAGCTTAGTTATGAGCTATTATCTGAAGCTGGCGTTCATATGCATATACAATTGTTTTCTTTACTGGTACACACAGACTCTGAGGGTTGGATAGGTTTTGTTGTGGTATTAGTTTTGCTTTACTTGCCTTTTGTTTATATTTATTGTAATTATGCATAGAAACATAGTAACATAGTATATGAAGGCGATAAGGACCAGTGTGGTCCATCTAGTCTGCCCAGTAAGGTGGCTAGAGTAGGTGCACCCACTGCTCCGTGCAGGTCACCCCCCTCTTTGCCTTTGTTTAGGATTATACCCACCACTCCATGCAAGTCACTCACCTCTATTTGTTGAAGTATAAAAGATAGTTAAGTTTGTTTTGATTTTATTCTCTTGCTATAAAAGGGATCCACTGTGTCTGTCCCATGCCTTTTTGAATTCCGTCACTGTGTTTGCTCCCACCACCTCCATTAGGGGGGGCATTCCAAGCATCCACCACCCTTTCAGTGAAAAAGTATTTCCTGACGTTGCTTTTAAGTTTATCTCCTTGCAGCTTCATTTTGTGTCCTCTAGTTTTACGGCTTCCCTATCTTTGGAAAAGGTTTGTTTGTTCATTAATACCCTTTAAGTATTTAAACATCTGTATCATATCTCCCTTGACCTTCCTCTCCTCTAGGGCATACATATTTAGGTCTTCAAGCCTCTTCTCATGCTTTTTATTGTAAGCGGCTGAGAAAAGGTTTGCATGGAGCAGCAGTATATCAAATTTTTCAAATATAAATAAACTTCAGGGCATTGGTCCCTGTTCTGGCAGCCATGTCTCCACAGAAGGGAACAGATCTTTATTCTTGCCTATTTCTAGGATGCCAATTAATCTCAGAATAATTTCTGTGACTGCATTTTTTCTGATCATTAGTCTTATCCTCAAGCATTCCATTTCACCCCCCCCCACCCCAGGCTGACACTGAACCCAGAATATCAGTAAATGTCTCTTCCTGTGCCGCCGTTATTCATATCACTCAGGGCTTATGAAGTCATCACCAAATTTTCACAGATTCTTCAAGGAGCACCTTTTAGTTCAGTTTCCCATCTAGAATTTTGTTCACACTGTCTGAGACCATTGTAGTGTAAACCGGGGGCTCCACAGGGCAGTACCCTACTTTACCTTGATGTTATTAGTGACACGGGTGGCTGAGTTACCCCTGGTAAGCCACCAATGGAAACTCAAAGCTTAAAGAGAAAATATATTTTTTTTCTTCATGCACTTTACAACTTCTTGAACCTTAAATCCAAATGTGAGTGGATGTGTAGCCTAGTGGTTGGGGCAAGTTACTTCAGGCTGGAAGGTCAGGGGTTCAAATCCCACTAGAGGACAGCAACCTTGGGCCGGAAGGACTGGGGTTTCTAGTCCCACAGGTGCTCCTTGTGGTCTTGGGCAAGCCACTTAACCCTCCATAGCCCATGTTCCCTGTAAAATAGTTATCTCCAAGTTATAGTACCCTGTTCAATGTAATTTCAGTTTGTTCAATGTAAACTGCACTGATGCAGAATAGTGTGGTATATAAGAGAATGTAAATAAATAAATAAATCAGAACTTACTAAATGGGTGAGAACCACAGGGTGAGAACTTTCTCACAAGGACCCACTTGAACAAGTTTAACTTTTGTAAAAATTTCTATTTTTAATTTTAAAAAATAGTGTAAATTCAATTTTTATAAATCAACAATAAAATTTGTAAATGTAGTGAAGTATTTTCCTATGAACAATGCTTACAATACTTCTATTCAACAGTGGTACAATATTGTTTATTTCAAAAACAGGCAAATATTAGTTAACCAGTTTAAAGCTTGAGATTACTTTACTCAGGTCTAACACTGTCTTTTATCTGTAACTTTGTAAGTGAATGGGTATTATCATTCAGGTAAAGACACCTTTTGTTTAAAAAAACTTCAACTACTAGTGCACCAGTGTTTTGCCAAAAATAAAAGTCACTGTGGTATGTCAGTCACTTATCTCAAATCTTCTTTTCAGGTCTTGCTGCTATCTCCAGGAACAAGCAGGAATGAGTCTTCACATATGGGTACGTCGGTACCGACGGAGCCTGCGCGGGAACGCTCCCCAGCGTCCAACCAGAAAGCTTTTGGGAACATCCCTCAGCGCCTGCGTGCTGCCTTCCCGCCTTTCCAACTGTCTCTCCTCAGTTTTCGTTTTTCCGCGGAGCCGGCAGGACGTCCTCCTGTCACCGCAGAAACCTTTTTCTTTAATTCTTTAATTCTTGTTTTCTTGTGGTCGCGGCTGTTTTCCCGCCGCCACCGGTACCGCCGGTGGGTTTTTTCTTTTCTTTTTCTCAAACTCAGGGAGAGTATTTCCCTCAGTTTCTGTCTTAAGATTTTTTGGGCCTATAAGGCCTCTCCATCATGGAGCCTTCTTCTCCTAAGAAGTGCCTTAACTGTGGAAATACAGTTTTCTTTTTAGACTCCAATGACTGGTGTCTAACCTGTTTGGGTCCTGACCCTTTTTCCCCTGAACCATCAGGCTACAATACTGTGAGAAGAGATTCTCTATTTCGAGTTTCCCTCCATACCGTTTTCCCTGCCTGTGTCAGGGCACCGGCCATTTCTTCTCTACAGGATCAGGTAACCCACAAACAGTTTGTTAAGACTAGCCAATCCTTGAGTGGTAGGTCTCATGCCAAGCATGCTGACGGCCCCGGCCTTGCCCTCAAGACCCCATTGGCATTAAAACCCCGGCGGGAGTCTTCGGGCTCCAAAGCATTTCAGGGGTTTCAGGTTGTTCCTGGGGCTCACCCCTCACAGAACATACCTGAGCCATGCTCGGTGTTGGCATCCGCTTCGAGCAGTACCGATACCCCGGCATCGGCACCGGTGTTGAGTGACCCGCTCTTCACCAGGGATCGTCATCTGGCGTTCTCGGTACCTTCGGGACCGACCGATACGTCCCAGATTGACTTTCCAGTATCGGCAGTACCGCCGATACCACCACCGACGTTGGTACCCTCTAGTCATGCATCGATAGACTCGCTTCCTTCGATGCCGAGTCTAGAATCGATATCTAGTCTTGAAGACTGGGTACCGACGCATCTCGGAACCGACGTTTACCGATTCCGCATGCACGGTACCGAGGATAATCACCAAGGGTTTGGTACCGCTTGGCTTTGCCTTCGATTCCGGCACAGCTACCGGTATCGGTATCGATGTCGGTACCGGCAGTATCATCGGGACCAGCTCCTTCCATGCTTTTTTCATCTGAAACGCTCCTCTCTATATCTAGTTTGGAGTCGATACCTGGCATGGATGATGCACTACTGACTGTCTCAACTCATAACTGCCAGTTCCAGTATCCATCCATTAGAGATCCTGTTCTGCACCGGACAGGTACATCCTCCGGTGCCCAGGCTACTTTTTCAACTTTAGCCTGTCCAGGGATGGTTCCCATCGGAGATCCTTCTTTTCAGAAATTTCTCCTTGACATGGCAACCTTCCTTAATATTCCTATCCCTGGCTATGAGTCTTCTCAAGGTTTTTCTGCAGAAAAGGAAAATATAATGCTTCCTTTATATCACTCTTTGCAGCATCTTCTGAGAGTATGGGAAAAACCTTTAAGGGTTTCTTCACCTCCTACAGCAACTGATCTTCTGTATCAGGTGCCCCCCTCTCCAGGATTTCAAAAGCCTCAACTTCCCCATCATTCCATTGTAGTGGAATCAGCAATGAGGAAGGTAAAAAGAAAGAAAACACATTCTTCTTTCCCGCCAGGGCGTGCATCTAGAACACTGGATGCCTTTGGATGTCAAACCTTCCAAACATCCATGCTGGCAACAAGGATTCTCTCATATATTTTCTATATGAGTCTATCCCTTCAGGAGATCACAAAGAAATTATCTCTTTTGACTCCTTTTCTATCAGAGCCCAAGGCTGCAGACTATTCCTTACTTCTTAGTCATAGCCAAAATATCTCTTGGTTTCTTTCTCGTGCTTCCCTAGACTCTTTTGAGTCTGTTAGCAGAACTTCTGCTATAGCCATAGAAGCACGTCATAAAGCCTGGCTCCAAGCATCAGACTTGAATAGATGGGCACAACAAAGACTGGGTAATACTCCTTGTACTGGAGAAAATCTCTTCAATAAGGAGTCCTTACGTCAGGTTGCTCATTGCTCCACTGACTTTCCTGTTTCTGAGGGCCATCCTAAGCCCTCTCCTTCCTCAGCAGGTAGGAAATGCCCTACCAAACCTTCTTTCCCTAAAAGAAAGAGGTTTTCCTCTTCTCCTGCCCATCATTCAGATGTTCCCAAGCAGGGGAAGTCTCGCCCTGGTCTGAAGAATCCAAACTTTAGCCAGGCTGAATAAACACAGTAACCATAGGTTTTTGATTAATCTTTTTATAACTACAGTTAACTTCTTTTCAGCAGAAGTTTTTCACTGTTTTTCCATTCAAAACTCTGCTCAGGGATTCCTATTCTCAGGAAATCCATTTACTCTTCAGTATGCTGAACTGTCAGGATTTTCATGTCTATAAGTTACAGGGTTTTCCACCTCTTCCTGACTAGAAGAGAGGTTTAACAACTATCACATGATAGTTTCTCTGTACCAGCATGAATTTTTTCCTTCCAGGGACTTACCATATGGTAAGTCCTTCTTATTTATTTTATTTTATTTAACATTTCTTATATACCGCTTTTCATGATATCAAGGCGGTTTACATTGAACAAACTGAAATTACATTGAACAGGGCATTATAACTTGGAGATAACTATTTTACAGGGAACATGGGCTATGGAGGGTTAAGTGGCTTGCCCAAGACCACAAGGAGCTTCTATCTCTACCCTCTTCTCCAGGGTTTTCCCTGTAAGAGTGGTACCATACCATTGAAAGACTTTTCTTGTCTTTCTTTTCACTGTAGAGTTTTCTTCTCCTGAGTAAACTCCCTTCTTTATTTGGGCAGCTCTGCAGACAGAGACAGCTTCTCTCTTTGTTCAGTCTGTTCTCTCTGTTGCCCTATTCAGTAGCTGCCCATGCAGGAGTTCCAGTAATTGACTACTGGTACTTTTCCACAAGTCCCAGTCTTGTCTTCCACCACTTCTGTCTGGCCTTAGTAGTGATTCCAAGACAGTTTTTTACATCTTTCTTATTATCTTTCTCACTACAGGCTTTTTACACTATCTTCTACCCTTGCCATCTCCAACCTCTGGGTTTGGCAACATACCGGACTTGGCTGTGAGTTTTCTACATCAGCCAGTTCTACATCCCAATTCTCCTGCATAATGCTCTCTGCAATCCTACTGAGAAGCTTTCCACTATGGGCCCTTGCTAGAGAGCATACAGTTTTCTCTAATGGCTATCCATCTTGGTTGAAAAAGGGCTTCCTCAGTCATCCCCTATTACTGTGAGGGTTCTTCACACCCTACTATCTCCTTTTTAAAAAAAAAAAGGAAGAGGGAACAGGACATAAGCCTTCTCCACGTGAAAGTCTAGGAGTTATCCCATTCCTTAGGGAATATACTCTTTTTTATTGCAGCTTGTCCTTATGGTAACCTAACCCTTCAAGGACAGCACATATTAATCTGGAAAACGCCTGATACCTCCTTTGTCCCTCACGTAGGTCAACCTGGTATCTCATTCTATGCGTTTCTGTCCTTTTACCATACTGGAGTTCCACAGGACTCCGGACTTGCTGTTTACAGACTGATATTATCCTCTGTTTTTTCACGTAACCATCCTGGTTATTCACTGGATAGCATTCCTTTACCATCATCTCTGGGGGAATAGATTCTCTATATATCTTCTCAAGTAGGTTTCCCCCTCCTTGTTCTTAGATGAATCTTTCCCCTTCACATCTCCATGTGAATGTCCTAATATGCATAGCTCTGTCTGCTTAGTTGCAGACATCTGTCTTTAGACCTATATAGTCAGATATATATATCTATATCTATATATATATACCTATATACGTCTCTGTAGATGTATCTGTCTGTCAGCTAAGTGTGCATATGCTATGCCCTTTAGATCTCATTATAGATCTATATATATCTATACACCCGTATATATATATCTATATATATACACATATATCTACATAAATATGTGTATCTGTCCAGATACTTCTTATAGGTAGATATGTATTTCCATATTTATCTCTGACTGTCTATGTTCATTAAGGTTTTTACCTTCCTGTATGTTCCTGACAGTGGGCTTGCACATCTTCATACTGTTCCACAGTATGTTTCGGATATTATGCACACAACCACTGCTGTGGTACTGACAGCCCTACCATATCCTAGGTTTATGTATCACTGAAGCTCCATGCCCCAATGTCTTCCTACCTCTCACCAGTTAGGAAAGACATGGTGGATCTTCAGTGGATTTCAGATTCAAACATCTGTCCTTTCTGGGAGTATGGGGGTCTTCCCATACCCTTTCCTCCCTCAAGGACTAGGTCTGTTGTCCAGATCGGTCAGTCTTCCTCTTTTGCTCCTACCTCTGAATACTTCTGTAGCCAAAAGAGTTTCCAGCTTTCCATGAAGCTTCCCACTGAAGACCTGCCATTTTTGTGCTACCCCAATTGAATCCTGGAGTCACCCCTCGCTTCCAGATGTTGACCTCCACCTTCACTCCAGTGAGGTCACCTTGAACATTATTCTACTGGATCCCCAGTAGACTCCATCAGCCTCTCTACTTCCTGCAATCCAGTAGGTGAGCGTCATATGGTGATTGTTCATTTCAATATTATGGTGATTGTTCATTTCAATATATCTTGTGATAATGATCATACATACAAGGACTCCTTGTTGGTAGTCCTTTCTTGGGTTAGCTGTTTTTTCAAACAGGAAGGAGGAGAAGAGAATCTTCCGCAGGAATATCAGGGGATCAAAGCGGAAGCTAAAGACCACGGCCAACACAATGATGATGGTATAAAAAACCTTTATTAACAGACCCTGTTAATAAAGGTTTTTTATACCATCATCATTGTGTTGGCCGTGGTCTTTAGCTTCCGCTTTGATCCCCTTAGCTGTTTTTTCTACAGCTCCTCTCTTTTCAACTCCTGCCCTCCATCCTCAGGATGCCTGGCCATATGAGGTGTTGCATGTTTCAATCTTCAACATGTTAGGGCTCCAGGCATCTTAGCTTGGGAGTCCCCATATGTGAAGACTCATTCCTGCTTGTTCCTGGAGATAGCACAGTTACTTACCTGTAACAGGTGATCTCTGGGAACAGCAGGAATAAGTCTTCACAACCCACCCACCTCCCCTAGGAGTTGTATTTCTATATCTATCTTTCCTTTCCTCTTTCTCTCTCTTTGTCTCAGCTATGAAACTCAACTGAGGAGAGACAGTTGGAAAGGCGGGAAGGCAGCACGCAGGCGCTGAGGGATGCTCCCAAAAGCTTTCTGATTGGACGCTGGGGAGCGTTCCCGCGCAGGCTCCATCGGTACCGACGTACCCATATGTGAAGACTTATTCCTGCTGTTCCCAGAGATCACCTGTTACAGGTAAGTAACTGTGCTTTCTTGATGGTGGGTGCCTTGGGATCCCTTCTGCTACAGCGATGTCCAGCTATAGTCAGGATACCTACTCCCTATCTTTAAAAAAATCAATAAAAGGGGGCGGAGCCTGATGTCCAGCGGGTAAGACGCCTCGCGCTGAAGCTCCTGAGAGGCCTACTTAGAATCCTGACATAATACCTATACAAACTTACTATTTCGCTCCGGGCTGACCGGGGTACCTCGGGGGGGATGGCGGCCCATAAACCAGCGCGCTTGGACTTCGGGTCTCCTTCTTCTTCTCACGGAAAACGCTCCAAAACAGAGGTGTCCTCCCCACAGAAGATGGTTCCATTTCGG
The DNA here is from genome assembly GCA_033557465.1 of Ichthyophis bannanicus. Taxonomy (NCBI): domain Eukaryota; kingdom Metazoa; phylum Chordata; class Amphibia; order Gymnophiona; family Ichthyophiidae; genus Ichthyophis; species Ichthyophis bannanicus. The sequence continues at coordinate 443,298,974 of CM066035.1, read as the reverse complement.
GAGAACCCCGAAATGCACCTGGAGATTTTAGAGGAAATACGCGGCGTGAAGGAATTGGTGCAGTCCAATGGAGAAGCGCTTAGAGCCATGCGAGAAGACTTTGGAGTGCTCCAGGACCGACTTGAAGGTCTCTCATTACGGCAGGACAATATGGCGGGGGTCCTCGACTCGCACGCGGTGCGCTTGGGCACACTGGACAAGGCTGAGCGCCAGATACAGAATCTTCAAAAGGAGTTAGAAGATAGCAATAATCGAGCCCGTCGCAACAATGTGAGGCTCATTGGAATACCGGAGGGGGTGGAAGCCGGAGATATAAGAGAATTCCTGCTCAAAACTCTTCCTTCCTTGCTGAAGATCACCTTTCATAAAGAACTGGAAATCGATCGAGCACACCGTGTTCCTACCCACATGGCGCTCAACCGAACGACCCCCCGGCCTATTATCTTTCGCTTGCTACGATATCAACAAGTGGAACAAATTTTAAATGCTGCCCGGGCGAACCATCATTTGGAATTTGAAGGTCACAAAGTCTCCTTCTTCCCTGATTTGGCAAAGCCTACAGTCGACCGACGGAAGAAACTCCTCGCTTTTCGCCCTCGACTTCAACAGCTACAGGCTCGCTTTGGCCTGTTGTATCCCGCGAAGCTCCGAGTGACTCTCCACAACCAAACCAGGACATTCGAAGATCCTGATCTACTATCAACATTTTTAGACTCCAAAGAAGCAGAGCAGATGCGCTAATCCAACGACTTGGACTTTTATTTGCCGGCTCTGTCCGCCATTTTGAAGGGCCCGATGCGGCGGTCATAGTTCAGTACAGAGACTGCCTGGACTTTCTTTCTTTCTTTCTATGACTTTTGTTGTGTGGTCTCCTATCCCTCCATGATGTGTGCCTCGGTCGGATTCGGAGCACGCACAGTCCTACAGGTTATGTGTTTTTTCAATTTCGGCCTTCTCTGGGGCTTCTCCCCGCAGACACATGGTCGCCAGTAATTTTTGGGGTTCTGCTTCTTCTCTACCGCGCTGCGGTTTTTCTTTTTTCATGTGGGGCGCTTCATTGTATTATCTAAGCTTATTTTCTTTTCTGCCATATGTACAGCCAGATACAGTCAATATGAGGGACATTGTGAAATTATGTGCGCTATCATGCTCAGAATTTTTAACTTGTCTGAATGGCTTTATGTAAAATCTTATCACTCAACGTAAAGGGCATTAATAGTCCAATCAAGAGAAAGAAAATCCTTAGCTATCTTAGCCATGAGCATGCTGATTTAGCGTTTCTTCAGGAAACGCACTTAAACTCTGCTGAAACACTGAAACTCAATGTTAAGCCTTACATGGTGGCTGCCTATTCTCCCGCCGTTTCCAAACGGTGCGGGGTAGCCATTCTGGTTAAGAAATCTTTGCAAGCTACTGTAATTGATACTAGCGCTGACAAGGAGGGTAGATGGGCCCGCGTACATCTTAAGGTTGGAGATAGTGAATTTACATGTATTTGCATTTATGCCCCGAATGTGGACAACCCTGCTTACTATGCAAGTATTGCGCAGTTGGCACAGGCCTCTGCCAATACTCCATTAATACTTGGTGGTGATTTTAATCAAGTGTTAGACCCTCTGATAGATAGACAGCCGCCTAGAACGAGTAGTCCACCCAAGAGTCTTGCTACCCTTACAGCTCTGATGCAAGACCTTGCGCTGGTAGATATATGGAGGCTGCTTCACCCCTCCGACTTAGAGTTCACTTTCTTTTCTGCCCCCCATCACTCCCAATCTAGAATAGATTTCTTTCTCATTCTCATTTCCAAAGCACTGATTTCTCAAGTAGACACGACTAGGACTCATCCTCTCCATATTTCAGATCATGCTGCCATATCTTTATCATTACGTGTCACTGCGCGGGACGATTCTCCCCGAGCTTGGTTTTTTGATAGATCCCTACTGGGTCAAAAAGATTTTCAGGTTGATATAAAGGCCGCTATCCAAGATTATTTTCATTTTAACTCACCCCATGACACAGCGAGCTGGGCTTGGTGGGAGGGTTTTAAAGCATCTATCCGCGCCACTATAACTAGCTATCAAATTCGGCAGGGGAAACAAAGAAAGCAGCATTTACTGATTCTAGAGCAGCAGATACAAGCTGGGGAGCGTCTCCTCACGTCCCGTACTGACCCATGTATTTTACTCCGTTTACAACGCTTGCGTTTTCAATACAATCAGCTTTTGTACACTGCTGCTGTTAAAAATATCGAATCACAACAAGGGCTATATTATCGGGAAAATAATCGTGCTGGCAAATTATTAGCAAATGCCCTAAAAGGTCAAAAAGAAGCCAAGCGTGTTACCGCCCTCCGTAATCCGTCGGGGGGGGGCTTGGTCACTAAAGATACCGAAATCTTAGAACTCTTTCGTGATTTTTATACTCGGCTTTATCAATCTGAATGTGATTTTGAGCCAGATGTATTTGAACGCTTACTTTCAGGGGTACAAAGACCGACCCTATCTGACGAAGATAGAGTGGCCTTGGACACACCATTTACTGTCTCAGAAATTCATTCTGCTATCAAGAAATGTGCCTCAGGTCGAGCCGCAGGCCCAGACGGTCTCCCTGCTGAATTCTACAAAACTTTTCACGCTGACTTAGCTCCAGTTTTGAAAATTTATTTTTCTGCTCTGGCCGAGGAGGGTTCTCCTTCTGGGTCCTTTTCAATGGCAAATGTAGTAGTTTTTGAGAAAGAGGGGAGAGACCCGCAACTAACAGCTAATTATCGTCCAATTTCCCTCCTAAACGCGGACTATAAAATATTTGCCACCATTCTCTCTACCCGGCTCTCGGATAGGATGCCTACCTTAATACACCCAGATCAATGCGGTTTCATTCCTGGTAGATCAACTGCTGACAATGCTCGGACTCTATGCCATGTACTGACTACCGCAGTTAATCTTGATCGCCCATTTGTTGGCCTCTCACTTGATGCTGAGAAGGCCTTTGATCGCTTAGAGTGGCCCTTCCTGTTTGCAGTCCTCCGCTGGTACGGATTCGGGGAAGGTTTTCTCCGTTGTCTTCGCACCATGTACGCACAGCCTACAGCCAGTATATGTGCCAATGCTTTAAAGTCTCAGCCTTTTCCCCCTCAACGCGGCACTCGCCAGGGATGCCCACTGTCTCCACTTCTCTTCGATCTTGCACTTGAACCCTTGGCTTTACTAATCCGGCAATCGGAAGAGATTCATGGAGTCCCCTTCACCCATAGGGAAATCAAAATTTCAGCATATGCTGATGACCTTATGCTTTTTGTCTCTATAGACTCAGTACCGGCTGTCCTAGAGCAAATTGGTAAATACTCACAACTGTCCGGTTATAAGATAAATTGGACCAAGTCGGTAGCCTTTCCATTAAATCCTTTGCTTCATCAGGCAGATATGCAACCCTTCCCCTTTTTATGGCAACCTCGCATGGTCAAATACCTTGGGGTTCACTATTGTTCTCCTTTGGAAGACACTATCTCCTTCAATGCCAAAGACTTAACCTCTAAAGTCCGGGCGCTTACTCACCGCTGGACTCCTTTAACACTTACCTGGTGGGGTCGATTAGAAACCATAAAAATGATGATTATTCCGAAAGTGAATTATATCTTAGAAATGTTGCCCTGTCTCTTCCCTCGACGTATATATAAAGATATAGAGGGCCTTCTGACTAGATACTTGTGGCAAAACAAGACACCTAGGATAGCGAAACATAAGCTGCAAGCAGATAAGGAAAATGGGAGTGTCAGATTCCCTGATTTCCTGAAGTATCATCAATCTTTTCTTCTCAAACAAGGTGCTCACTGGCTGGAAGATCCAGTACCGAGTAGACCTGTGTGGCTAGACATAGAAGAGGACCTTTGCAAACCGATTCCTCTTACTTTTCTCCCTGGTATGACTCTCCCATCAGACTCCCACTTTCCACCAATGCTCTTAGACACCTTAGGTGCCTTTAATAATCTTATGCACTCTTTAGACTCCCGACTCTGTCCGTTAGACAAGCTCCCACTTTGGTATAACACTCGATTTCGAATACAAAATAAGCCGATGGCGTGGAGCCCCTGGTACACTAGGGGCATTTGGATTCCTAGTCAGTTGTTCCATGAAGGTCGCTGGAAAACTTTTAGTGAATTGCAAATTGAATTTGGTCTCCCAGCGAAACACTACTTTCAGTTGATGCAACTTCAGCATTGCCTTCGGAGTGCTAAGGTGCTCCCGCCATCGGCCTCCCCTACACAAGGTTGGTTGGAGACTATCCGCTCTATCGGTAGTTCACCGGGTGTAGCATCCAATTTTTACAAAACCTTATGTAATGCTATAACTAGAGATACCCCTATAGCGCAGAAAGCATGGGAGAGAGAATTGCATGTGACTTTGACCCCGGAGCAATGGAGCCTTGTCTGGAGTAGAGTGACACGGGTCTCCCGATCCGCCTCACTCACTCAGACACTCTTCTTTCTAGCCCACCGGTGTTTTTACACTCCTGACAGATTAGCCAAATGGAACACTACTCAGGGCAATAGTTGTTGGACATGCCATGCGGCCATTGGTTCACTACCTCATGTTATGTATGAATGCCCCGCACTACAGTATTACTGGCGTCGGGTCTGGGGTCGTATCCAGTCTATTTTGCACTTTCAAGAGCCCCTTTCTTGGAGGATAGTGGGACTTCGCTCAGCTGCGGGGATCCCCTCTCTTCCAAAAACGGCTTACTTCCTTTTTGACTTTATGCTTGGCATTGCTATTTCCCTAATTACGAAATACTGGAAAAATAGCTCTCAGCTGAGCCCCAATGAATGGTGGAATCATGTTTGTCTCTACAGTAAATATGAACAAATACCTCGTATGTTTGCTTCCCCCATTCAGACTCCTCATCATCGGTCTAAATGGAAGATGCTCAATGACTATGTACATTCTGCTCAATGCTCTCATCTGACTGTCTAAATTTGTATATATCTTTGTCCCATGATTATTCTGTATCGCAGATACTCTTTTGATTGTTTTTGATGTATAATCACTGTTGTTTGGTAGCGCTCACATGCTGACATAATCAGCTAGAGAAGAAGCATGGGGGTGGGGGGTAATTGGGTTTGCTTTTCCTTATTGTATACTTGTTTTGTCTCCTTTGGTGTGTTGTTTCTTTTGTTTGTTGCAAAATGAAAATAAAAGTTAAAAAAAAAAAAAAAAAATCAATAAAAGAAGCTGCCTCCCTTGCTGGGTATGCAATAACTAGTAACTTTTTTCTTCTTTTTCTATTCCTGTTACTTGTGAGACTTGCTTTTCTCAAAAACAAAAAATAATCATATTCCCTGTCTTTCCCTCCCACAGAACTCTTTGTGCAAAAATCAGTTTTCTTTAGGTATATGCTAGAGTCAATCCTTACAACTGCCAATCAATTTAGGAAAACTATTCCAATTGTTCAAAAAAACTATACCAATTGTCAATAAATGTAATTCTTTAAATAAGGCAATGTTTTTTCTTTCTTCAAAAACATATTCAGTCCTTCATTCTTTCAAACGTAGACTCTCTTCCTCACTGAAACAGTTAAGCTGTATCAGGATTAAACAATTCCTGTGAGCAGTACTCAGTTTTAAAACAGTTCCGTTTCAGGGTTTCTCTCACTACACTGGGAGTTTTATACCTTCAGTCTTACTTTTTTCCTTCACAGCTTGAAGGACTCCAGTGCTATAGAAAACAAGTCACACATAAACTTTTAATCAAAACAGTGTTCAAAATTAAACTCACACATCAATAAATCACTTCAAATTCTCACTCACCAATAAATCATTTCAAATCATCATTCAGCTTGGATTTAAAACTGCTTGAATGAGTTTCAGAACTTCTTCAGACTTATTCCTGTCACCAAGAAAAAATGTTTCCACATTTAATATTACATTTTATCTCCAGCTTTCATTACAGCTTCTTACACACTCCTTTAAATAATTCTGAATTACTTACAGTTCTGATATCAATTAAATCCTTTTACAGCTTTTCGATACAGACACATTATCTTTGGCATGTCTTCCTCCATCAGTCTTCTTTCCCAACTAGTAACTGAATTTCCTATATGTGGATTCTATCCTCTCTGTAAACATTTGGACAAGTTCCTGGAGGGAAAAGTCCATAAACCATTATTAGAGGACCTGGGAAATCCACTGCTTGCTCCGGGATAAACATAGTGGAACCTGTGTGTCTTTTTGGGAACCTGTTAGGTACTTGTGACCTGGACTGGCCAATTTTGGAAACAGGATACTGGGCTTGATGGACCTTGGTCTGACCCAGTACGGCATATCTTATGTTCTTAATTGTTCTTACACCCATCTCTGTCCAGAAAAAGTCCCTTACTACTTTCATCTCAACTCACACAACACACGTTCAGTGCTCTAAAGCCCCTAGCAGACCTTTGCACATATAAAAGTAATTTTACAGGTCATTTTCTTTAAAGTTTGCTTAGTTTCTCTTTTATTTACTTAAGGGGTCATGCTTTTCTATCTCCTGTGAGCTCTCTTTATCTCCTGTGAGCTTTCTCCTTGCTTGCCCCAGTCTCAGCTGCTTCCTGCTCCAGCCCTGCTTTGTGCATTAACTCTTTTAACACTGTATTGAAACTGCATTCTGATTCCCTATACATTCATACACACATATGCCCACACATATTCCTTCAGAATCAGTAAAGATCTATTTATTTGGCATGTTTCCTTATTTGAGATTTTATTGATCCTTTTCATTTATTTTGAATGTGACTGTGAGCACGTACGTTTAACTTATTTTTCTCTGCCATTACACTAGTGACCTCTTCCACCCTGGAGTATAAGTCTTTTCTGTTCCTGCCACCATATTAGTTTCAGAGTGCTAAGCTTTAGCTCCCATTCTTTTGTTGACATTGAACTCTCTCTGAACTGTATATTTAAGCACCACCAAAGACCCAATTACTTGGAAGTGTCTTTACCAAAACAAGACTTTTTGGTGTGTTTTTATTAAAGATTTGAATATGACAGTCATGGAACCTCTCTGTGCCATATCCACTGAGCAGTGCATTATCGCTAGACGTTTTAGGGGTGCTTCCTCCAACAATGTATACAAAGCAGATTTTACTTATGTATTTAAAGTTGTGAAGTGTGGTTCTAGTAAGATTCTGGGAGGTCCAGAGCAGAACATCCAAATATCTGGGTGCGTGACAGCAGTGAAGGGAGGCACGTATAAGTACCTTCTGAAATTGCTACGTCTCCATTCCAAAAAATGGATGTCCCAGTAACCAGTTCTGAAGATGGGCTCTGCGCAGATAGCAAGGTTGGGACGTGAATGGGTGAAGGCTGTTTCACATACGTGGACGTCCCCAAATTGCATGGCCTCAGAACCGGGTATTTGGATGTGCTGGCAGGGGTATTTCAGAAAGGGGGTAACTATGCTATAAGACCTGCTCATACCAGCCTGCTGTTTCAGATACTCAGACAAGCGGCAGTAATATGTTTTGAGTATGTATTTACACATTTCTTTGGGCATTAAATAATAATTGTAGTGATGTGCTACATGCATGAAGCAATCACTTTTTTCACCTTATTCGAGGTTAGGAACAGGTATAGGCATGGGCAACTCACCAACCAGGGCCAGATGTGCTTGTTGCATTCTGAAACTGCATCTCCCTTGCTCTGCCCAGGACTACGCCTCCCCTGCACACCATGCTATGTGGACGTTCTCAGTCTCAGGACGTCTATATGCTCGGCTTCTAAAATGGCTCTGGAGCTGTTTCCAGTTCTTGCATGTCTAAGTGCCTGCTTCCAGATGTGTAACTCACATACAGGGCTTCTAAAATACTCCCATAAAGGCCAATTCCATAACATGCACATCTGACCCGTGGACACGTCCAAATCAAAAATAGGCCCAATTTCACCCTAATTACGCAGCCAGGCTTGGGGACATAGGCATTTCCAGCATGGCATGAGCAAACCACTATGGAGAAACGAGACATGGGTATACGCAGCATATGGTTTGGACATCCCCACGCTCACCATATTCTGAAAGGATGGATGTTTCCGATCCTGCCCGTCTCTGCCATGGCCACACCTCCTCTGTTAAAACCTGCATCTCCTAAGCTGCTCCTCTCACTGACAGGGTTTTGCTGATGCAAACTACACATAAATACTGATGCAAACTGGCTTAGATATACTAGTTTGTTTCATGCCCAGAACAGTGCAAGGCAATCTCAGTGCACTCAAAGATATAATAACAGCAAGTAGAAAGTGATATGTTTCTCATGACATGCCTTCCATCAAAACATACATGGCAGTAGAAGAAATCCTTAGTTATTCTTTCATTGGTCATCTTGAAGAACAGTCTTTGCAATGCTAAGTATGGACCCTTCCTAGCATCACAAAAACCTCTCTATAAATGTGCACATTTTTAGAGACCGATGATGATGCTTTTGGGCATGCTTTAGTACTGTTTGCACTCTCTGAGGGTCTCTTATTATTGAAAGAGATATGTTTTGACATCTAGCTATGGAGAACCTTTTGTGATTTTTTTCTGCTCTATTGCACTGGTACCTGGTGATGCTGCGGTCATCTGTTTGGTCCAGGTACTGGCCAGGCATTCATGTACCGCCTGAATTGCAGATGAGCACACCAGATCCTCCCTTGCAACCCTCAAACCACACACACACACAAACACACACATACACACACACTCACTTTCAGTCACAAAAAATATAATTCTGCCAAAAAGATGCCCCGAACCTATAAATAACAGCTGGTATAACATAATAGCATGGAATCCCAGACTAAAATTATGATCTCTGTTTCTCACTCAAACAAGCATCCTTTCCATATTCACTCACATACTATTCCTACATCAACAGTCCCATTTTTCAGGACAAAGGACTTGTTAGGGTCCCCTAGACTAGCTCCTTTAGCATAAACAGCAAATGTCAGCATGGCCAGAATAATCACTATTACACTTCTTAATATTTCATTCAGGGTAGTTAAATACCTCTTCAGCTTACAACAGGGATCTCCACTCTGATCCTGGAGGGCGACAAACCAGTCAGGTTTTCAGGATGTCCCTAATGAATATGCATGAATATATTTGCATGCACTGCTCCCATTGTATTCAAATTTATCTCATGCATATTCATTAGGCTTGTCCTGAAAATCTGACTGGTTTGTGGTCCTCCAGGTCCGGAATTGGAGTCCTCTGACTTACAAGATTCCCACACCTCTGATTTCTGTTTTTATAAATGCATCTTGTGGTGTTTTTCCATACTGCAGTCCACCAGTTTAGAACAGACTAATCACCACCTTTATACACATCACAACTATAAAAATGCCACATGGGGATATCACCGTCAAGACAGAAGTCAGCTATTTGGGAGTTACACTAGATCAGATCCTCAACTTACAGACACAAATAAACAAAACCACAAAAGAAAGCTTACTACAAAATGAAAATAATACATAAGCTCAAAGCACTACTCAGCCAAACCAACTTCTGAACTGTATTCAAACTACCTTAACACCTATTCTCGACTACTGCAAGCTTATATACCAAGGCCTCCCAAAACATACCATACATTCACTACAAATGGCCCAAAACACAGCAGCACGCATCATCACAGGGTTAGCCAAACATAATCACATAACACCCATACTCCAGCAATTACACTGGCTCCCAATACTCTCATGCACCAAATTCAAAACAATACTCACCACTTTCAAAATACTGCAGCACATGTCAGCAGACAGCCTACAAACACTTATTACAAGAATCCCAGAAAATTGGCCCAAATGGACCAACAACAAGAACATGATCATCACACCTTACTCCCATACAAAAGCGAATCAAGCCACCTGCAAGAGAGCCTTCTCCTTCGCTGTGCCTACCCCTTGGAACTCCATGCCCGAAAATATTAGAGCCACCAAGGACACAAAGGAATTCAGACAAAAGCTGAAAACTCACCTATTCATGGAACATTTTGGATCCATTACCTAGTACAGACCAGTCTCCACTTAACCATCCTTCCATCCCATCCACGGACTCCCACCTTACTACAGATGTTAAGTGCAGAACTCCCATCTCCAAACTACAACCATTGTTAACCCTCACTCCAACACCAGCCCATAAATGTAATCACGACACTGTACTATGTAAATAGTTCTATGTTTATGCTTTAATGTTAACAGTTAAATGTTTACGCCACAATGTTATAATGTAACTTTCTCATTTCTGTTACTTGTTTCAATGTACACCGCTTTGATTGAAGGAGAAAGAGGTATAGAAAACCAGTTAAATAAATAAATAAATACAAACACAGCAGAGTATTTTTTAAGTACTGGCCTTATTCCATGTCTCCGGCAGGTATAACAAGCACATTTGCAGGGACCTCCCAAAATGAACATGAGCCTTTCCAGAATATGCTTTATACATCTCTGCAGCAAACCAGGCCCCTGTTCCGCACCTCCTGGAAATGTTCTGAGATCCCCATGTTAACGACTTAAATGTCCGTAGGCACTATGTACCAGAATACGCTCATAGACATTTTCAATATAGTCGTCTCTTTTCCAAGTTGAACAGCCCTAATCTTTTAAGCCTTTCCTGTACCTTTTCTAGTTCTGCTACATCTTTTTTAAGATATGGTGGCCAGAATTGCACACAGTATTCAAGGTGCGGTCACATCATGGAGCAATACAGCGGCATATCCTTCGTTTCATTCTCCATTCCTTTCTTAATGATTCCCAGCATTCTATTTGCTTTCTTGGCCACTGCTGCTCACTGGGCAGAGTGTTCCAACATATTATCCTTGATAATGCCCAGATCCTTTTCCTGGGTGATGATTCCTAATGTAAAATCTTGCATTGTGTAACTGTAGTTTGGGTTGTTCTTTCCTAAGGGGGTCATTCTGAACCATAAATAGCAGGGATGGACATCCCGACGGGACTTCCAACCCCGCTATTCGTGCTGGCTACAGCCCCCAACTAACTTCCCCGCCAGTTGTGCGGGGAAGTTAGTCGGGGGCAGGGAATGGGTGGCCCAGGAGAAGAGAGTGGGTGGGCAGTGGGCTGTCACTGGCCCTGGACATATAGGGCCGATTCTAATGTTGACCCTGTATGTCCAGGGCCGTCGAAATGGCCGGGGAAGTTATTCTACCTCCGAGGTAGAATAACTTCCCTGGATGTTTTTTTTTAAATTTGGGGCACGGAAGGGGCTGGGGGGCCAGGGGACATTCCCCATAACCTGACCCTGGCTTTTGGAAGCCAGATCGGGAGTCGGGCTGCGGGGAATTTGCAGGTTTGGTTGGTGGCCGGCATTGCGGCTTTTAAATGGAAGCATGACGCCATGGCACTGCGGCTCCATTTAAATGCCCTGACTGAGTTAGTCGGGTGCAGTCCTGCATCTGCAGGCCAGACAGTATCGCTGTTCATGATTCTGATCCTTCAGTGCTAGACATGCCCCATGGGATCAGAATTGTGATCGCCTCTGTGCGTCCAATTAAGATGCACAGAGGAGATCTACGTCCGGGACAGAATCGGGCCCTAAGTGCATAACTTTGCACTTGTCCACATTACATTTCATCTGCTATTTGGATCCCAAGTCTTCCAATTTATCAAAGTCCTCATAATTTTTTACAATCCTCTTATCTTTTAACAACTTTGAATAATTTTGTGTTATCTGCAAATTTGATCACCTCACTCGTTATTCCTTTTCGAGGTCATTTATAAATATGTTAAAAAGCAATGGGCCGAGCACAGATCCTTGGGGTACTCCACTATTCTAGCCACACTTAATGTATGCTTCAGATGTATATGTGGATTCAGATCTGCTGTTCTGCAACTGGGTTGTATTGTACCCTTGTGAATTCGGACAAGATTACTGGAAGACACTTTTATGATAATTTATGCTGACCCCTGATGGCAGGCTCACCGCCGAAACTTGGTCAAATCAGGTCTTTTTTGGTTTATCGATTAAATAAAACCTGATTTTGTGACAATGGTTGTGGGTGTGACCTCATCTTCCTCTGCTCCTTGTGAACTTGTACTCCACTATTCTCCTTTCTCCATTGGGAAAATTGGTCATTTAGCCCTACTCTCTGTTTTCTATCTTTTAACCAGTTCCTGATCCACAATAGTACACTGCCTCCTAGCCCATGAATTTTTAATTTCCCCAAGAGTCTCTCATGAGGGATTTTGTCAAAGAAAATCCAGATACACTATATTAACTAACTCATTTTTATCTACCTGCTTATTCACACCTTCCAAAACATATACGAGATTAGTAAGACAAGATTTTCCTTTGCTAAATCCATGTTGGCTATCTACGTATTCAGTAATTTTGTTTTTCATAATGGTTTCAGTCATTTTGCCTGGTACTAGCATCAGGCTCACCAGTCTGTAGTTTCCCGGATCAGCCCTGGAACCCTTTTTAAAAATTGTCGTTACATTGGCCACTTTCTAATCTTCAGGTACTAAAGATGATTTTAATGATAGTTCACAGATTACTAAAAGTAGGTCTGTAATCTCACATTTAATTTCTTTCAGCACCCTGGGATGTATGCCATGTAGTCTAGGTGATTTGCTGCTGTTTAGTTTATCAATTAGCTGTATTACATCTTCCCAGCTTATTGAGATTTGTTTCAAATCTTCTTATATATCACCTTTAAATATCATTTCTGGCATGGGTAAGTTTCCTGTATCTTCTTCGGTAAAGATTGAAGCAAAAAATTAATTCAGTCTTTTTGCTATGGCCTTGTCCTGTCTCAGTGCACTTTTTACCTCTCCATCATCTAATGGTCCAACTGACTCTCTCACGGGTGTTTTGCTATGAATATACTTGAAAACATTTTTGTTATGCACGTTTGCTTCCACAGCAAGCTTCTTTTCAAATTTTCCCTTTGCCTGCCTTATCAATGCCTTGCATTTAACTTGCCAGTACTTGCGCTGTTTCCTGTTTTCATAATTTGGCTCTTTTTTCCATTTTCTAAAAGTGATTCTCTCTTAGTTTTAATAACCTCTCTAACCTCACCTTTAAACCATGCTGGCTGCCAAATGACTTTCCTTCCACCTTTTTTATAGCATGAAATACATCTGGTCTGGGCTTCCAAGACAGTATTTTTAAATAACACCCAGGCCTAATGTAACCTCTTAACCTTTGCAGTTGCTCCTTTTAGTTTTTTCTTAATCATTTTCCCCATTTTATCATAGTCTCCTTTTTGAAAGTTAAATGCTAATGTATTGAATTTCCTTGCTATCCTCCCTCCATTTATTAAATCAAATGTGATCATGTATGATCACTATTGCTAAGTGGCCCCAAAACATTTACCTCTCGCACTAAATCCTGCGTTCCAGAGGACTAGGTCTAAAATAACTTCTCCTCATGTTGCTTCCTGAATCAGCTGCTCCATGAAGCAGTCATATATTTTGTCAAAAAACTTTCTCTCTTTAGCATGTCCTGATGTGACATTCACCCTGTCAATACTTGGGTAATTGAAATCTCCCATCATTACCGTGTTGAAAGCCTTATCAAAGAACAAAGCACCAGGCATTGATGGCATTCCTATAGAAGTATTGCAGCAATCTGATGCAGCTGTTACCATACATACAAGGCTCTGCCAAGAAATATGGAAGACAATAACATGGCCAACTGACTGGAAAAGATCTGTGTTTATACCAATACTAAAGAAAGGTGATCCAACTGACTGTGGAAATTATCGAACAATCGCTCTGATCCCACATGCCAGCAAGATTCTACTGAAGATTATTCAAAAGAGACTACAACCATACCTGGAACATGAACTACCTGAAGTGCAAGCAGGGTTCAGGAAAGGGCGAGGAACGAGAGACATCATTGCGGATGTGAAATGGATCCTTGAAAAGACTAAAGAATACCAAAAGGATATCTATTTGTGCTTTATCGACTATAGCAAGGCTTTTGACTGTGTAAACCATGAGAAACTCTGGGCCACATTAAGAAACATGGGTATACCAGAACACCTGATCATTCTCTTGCGCAATCTGTACATTGATCAAGAAGCAACAGTTTGAACGGAACAAAGAGAAACAGAATGGTTTAAAATAAGCAAAGGTGTAAGACAAGGCTGCATACTTTCCCCCTACCTGTTTAATTTATATGCAGAACAAATTGAAGCAGGATTGTATGAAGACAACAGAGGTGTGAGGATTGGTGGAAGACTCATCAACAACCTTCGCTATGCTGATGATACTACATTACTGGCTGAAAGTGAAGATGATCTGAAACATTTGCTTCTCACAGTCAAAGAACATAGTCTCAAAATGGGTCTGCACCTTAATGTAAAGAAGACAAAGATCATGACAACTGGCATAATCAACAGGTTCATCATTGAAGGAGAAGAAATTGAAATTGTGAACAACTTTAACCTACTTGGATCAACTATCAATAAAGAAGCAACAAGCAGTCAAGAAATCAAACGACGCATTGCTCTTGGCAGAATGGCTATGAAAGACCTAGATAAGATTCTCAAGAGCAGAGATGTCTCTCTCCATACAAAGATTCGACTTGTTCAAGCCATGGTATTTTCAATAACATCATATGGATGTGAAAGCTGGACAGTGAAAAAGACAGACAGGAAGAAAATTGATGCCTTTGAATTATGGTGCTGGCGGCGAATACTGTGTATACCATGGACTGCCCGAAGAACAAACCAGTCGGTACTAGAGGAGATCAAACCTAAGCTTTCTTTAGAAGCTCAGATGACAAGACTTCGACTTTCATACTTTGGACACATCATGCGAAGAGAGAGATTATTAGAGAAAGACATCATGCTTGGCAAGATAGAAGGTCAATGCAAAAGAGGAAGGCCAGCAATGAGATGGATCGAGGCAATAACAGCAGCTACGGGTACCAGTCTGTCAACAATGAGCCGCCTGACTGAAGACCGAACACAATTTAGGATAGCTATCCAGAGGGTCGCCTTGAGTTGACTCCGACTCGACGGCACTTAACAACAACAACAAACTTTGCTAGCTTTCCCAATTTCTTTCGCATTTCATCTTCTGTCTGTTCATTCTGTCCATGCAGACAGTAGTACACCCCCACTGCCATTGCCTTCCCTTTTTTACATGGAATTTCTATCCATAGTGATTCTACAGTGTATTTTCTTTCCTGCAAAATCTTTATCCTCCTTGACTCAATGCCCTCAATATTAACAGTCTGGCTATATGATAACAGGGTTAATTTGGAATCTTTCAACTCTGTCTGATTTTTACTTAAAAGCACCTGGGTTACTGAAGTATGGTAACAGTTAATGCACATTTTAGCACGTGCTAAGAGCCCAAACCAATGGTTACTGCATGCTGAAAAGCAGCAAGCAAGGTAAAAATCCCATGCTCATTGCTTAGCGCACGATGGGCCAGAGACTGGAGGGATTACGGGCAAGAGCGAGTGTGGGCTGTACACTGTGGTTAGCACATGGTACTTATCCCAGGCTGTTAATTTTGCAGTTATGAGGGGGCACTTAATTTATTTAGACAGTTTTGTATACCACCTTATCCTTAATGCGTCAAGAGGAGGTATTAAGGTCATTCGTAATTAGCATGGGTGCAGTAACGCATGGTAGAGTACTTTTCAGTATCTAACTGTAGAGGCTATGCTAGACATACCCCCAACAGTGTATGACCTTGAACTTACCGCATTTACTTCTAATGTGTACTGTTTTAGTGAACATTCCCCTAATTTGCTGTACATGTCTATATTAGCTATAGCAAGATATCTGGTGTTTTTTTGAAAGTTCTACAAATAAAAAGTCAAAAAACGAGTTTGAACAAGTATTTAGAGGAGAGGTTTCATTAACAATTATTAGTCATGCAGGCAGGGAGGTTGCTACTTCCCTGCAATTGGGAGTGCATAGCAGAGGAATAGGGAGTTAGTGGGGATTTTCCTATCGGGATCCTCTGGATGTTTCTGAGAAACCTGGACCGGCTGCTGTTGGAGAGCAAGGATACTAGGCTTGGTGAACCACTTAGCTGACCTAGTATGGCACTTACATTCTTATGTAGCTACATGCAGTTATGCATGGGTGTAGGAGACTATGATTGTGTAGGTCCTGTGGTCCTTCAGTTCCTGTTTTGTTGGGGAACACTCAGAATCTGGTGAACCTTTTCCCTGCCTGTTTATGGACTTTTGCTGTTTGCTGTCCAGGTTCCGATGAGATTTGATGGTGGTCTATCTGTCCTTTAGGGATGTGAATCTGTTGTGCACATTCAATTTAATTTAAAGTGCAAAATAAGTAAGATAGTATGAAAGATACATGAAAAATCAACTCAATGCAAGTTCCTCTATAAATTAATGCAGGTAAGGTCAATTTCCATGCTTAAAAGGTCTTAGACTTGTAAAATATGGAAATAACTACTACTAATAATAATCATTTGCATAGCGCTACAAGGCGTACGCAGCGCTGTACATATAGATATAAGATACAGTCCCTGCTCACCAGAGCTTATGATCTAATCAAGACAAAACACATGGAGGCCGATTCGGTTTCCTACATTGCCGCCCATATTGACTGGGCAAAAACCGGATGTGCGGGAGATGGACCCGATTCTGCCGCCACAGGGCCCGGATGTACCTGCGATGGCAGAATCGGGGACTTAGGCATCCAGGAACTCCCTGTATGCCAAACAGATCAGCATATGGCAAGCTGCCCATCCAGATGCCAGAATGTCACTGCTGGTGCAAGTGAGCAGTGGCGTCCTGGCTGCATGGTAACAAGCCATCCATAGGACAGCTCGGAATGCCATTGCAGACAACTGCCCCTGCAGCCCTCTGTCCAGCCATCACCAGCAGCCATTGTGTGCTGGAGCATGGCTGCAGGGGCAGAAGATGCCCATCTGTGTGTGCCGCTCGATGTGGGGGGCACATGTGACTTATTCCACCCTTGGGGTGGAATAAGCCAGGCGTGCAGGTGAGAGCCACAGGACGTACAGGGGCCTGACCTGAATAGGCACTGTATGTCCCGGCAGCTAGCCACACCCCCATTCTGCCCCTGCTCCACCCCACCACTGCCTCCTCCTGCTCACGTCCAGCGCTCCTGCACAAATCCTCTATAGTGCGGGGAGCGCAGGGGGCTGACTTGCATTCCGGGGCTAAACGCAGGTTGAACATCCAACCTGGTCATCCAACCCCACTATTCATATTTGGGAATGACCACCATAGAGAAACTGGGTCTAGAGTATGGTAAGATACACATAAGTGGTGGACAAGAGAGTGAGGAAGAAAGGATCCAAAAGTGGCTTCAAAGAGGTGGGTTTTTAGCCTGGATTTGAATGGGGTAGAGAAGGGGCCCAATGTACAGACTCAGGCATATGGAGTAGCAAGATGGAATGAATGAAGTCTGGAGGTGGCAATGGCAGAAAAGGGCACAGATAAAAGGGGTCTGCCAGAGGAGCGGAACTCCTGAGATGGGGTGTACAGTGAGATAAGAGAGGAAAGATAGTGAGGAGCCACAGAATGAATGCATGTATAAATCAGTAGGAGAAGTGTGAACTGGATGCGGAAACTGATAGGGAACCAATGAAGTGACTTGAGAAAAGGGGTTACAAGAGCATAGCGACACTGGCAGAAGATAAGCCGTGCAGCTGAGTTTTGAACAGATTGAAGGGGAGAGAGATGATTTCAAGGAAGAGCAGTGAGGAGCAGGTTACAATAGTCAAGGTGGGAGGTGATTAATGAGTGGATAAGGGTCTTAGTAGTGTGAGTAGAGAGGAAGGGATGAATTTTGCTGATGTTATAGAGGAAAAAGCGGCAAGTTGTAGCCATCTGTTGTATGTTTCCAGAGAAAGAGAGAGTAGAGTCAAAGATGACCCCAAGGTTGCGAGCTGAGAAAACGGAGGCGTGTAGTGTCATACACAGAAATAGAGAAGGGAGGAAGGAGGGATGAGGGTTTAGGGAGAAAGATAAGGAGCTCAGTTTTGGCTATATTCAATTTCAGATGGCAGTGAGACATCCAGGCAGCAGTGTTGGATAAGCAGGCAGAGATCCGGGACTGGATTCCTGGAAAGGTTTCAGGCGTAGAGAGGTAGATCTGAGAGTCATCAGCATAAAGATGGTACTGAAAACCATGGGAAGAAATAAGTGCACCAAGGGACTGAGTGTAGAGAGAGAAAAGTAGAAGTTCCAAGACAGAGCCCTGAGGTACACCAATTGAAAGCAGGGTGGCAGTAGAGAAGGAATCACCAGAACAGATACTAAAAGTGTGATGGGAGAGATAAGAAGAAAAGCAGGACAGAACAGAGCCCCTAAATCCAAGCGAGGACAGAGTATCAATGAGAAGGTCGTGATCAACAGTATCAAAGGCAGCAGAAAGGTCAAGGATGATGAGGATCGAATAAACGCCCTTGGATTTGGCAAGGAAGAAGTCACTGGAGACTTTGGCAAGAACCATTTCTGTGGAATGTAGAGGACAAAAGCCAGACTGCAGTGGATCCAGAAGGGTTTGAGAGAAAAGAAAGTCAAGACAGTGAACTGCTCGAGAGAGATAGGCTGATAGCTGGAAGGACAGGCAGGGTCTAGTGAGAGCTTTTTGAGGAAAGGTTTGACCAGAGCATGCTTGAAGGCCACAGGAAAGGTTGCAGTGAAAAGCGATAGGTTAAGGATATGACAGATGAAAGGGCTGATGTCGGAAGAGATAGAGCTTAGTAGACAAGTGGGAATGGGATCAGTGGAGCAGGTAGTCAATTTGGAGCAGGAGAGATTTACAGTTTCTTCCTCAGTGATTTCAGAAAAGGAAGAAAGGGTAACAGAAGGTGAGAGAAGGATTTAGGACCAAAGGGGGGGGGGGGGAGGTGGAGGAGGAGGAGGGGGAGGTGAAGCTGTGGAGAATTCAAGGCTAATCTTTTGGACTTTGTCATGGAAATAGTTAGCCAAGGTCTCGGCAGGAAGTGAAGGAAGGATTGGGGGAGAGGAGGGATGTTAAGGAGAGAGTTAAGTGTAGCAAAGAGAGGGCAAATGTCAGAGGCAAGAGAGTTAGTCAAAAATAAACTGAAAAATGTCTGAAGATCAGCCAAAACATCTGAAAATGAACTGGAAATGTTTTCTGCACACATCCCTAGTCCTTGCAGTAGGTCATGGTTGGAGTCCTTCAGGAATCTGGGTTGCTAACATTTTCATGTTATATGAGGCAGACTGGGCCAGTTCCGGTTTTACCTTGCTGTGTACATGGAGATGAAGAGCTGCTTTTCTAAAGGAAATCAGACGTACAAGTACATGCATGTGGAGAGTTAAAATCTGGACAAAGCTTTTTATAAATCCTGTTAGGAATGCACCGTAGATTTCACATTTCTTATGCAAGCCGAGCATCAGCAACAGATTTTGTCACCTGCACTTTGGATCTTGTTTGCCTTGGCTAAGATCCAGTGGTTATTCTACAGTTGCTGCATTACTGATGCTGGTGGTTTTCAGTGGATTTTTCCATTTTAGTTTGTGAAGTTACCATACATTTATTACTGACAGTTTTTCAGCTACTACTTTGGCAGTACTAACAGGAAATTCTCAAGGTTCCTATTGAATCCTCCTGGAAATTTCATCATGAGACTAGCTAGCTTATATGCAGCTTACCTCCATACCAAAATGAGAACCAGTCTGTACATGCAAAGATGTCAGAACTGTAAAAAAAACACTATTGCAGAATCATTAGTAATGCCATGAATCTTCATTGTAACAGGATACTGGCAATACCTGGGAACGTTTTGAGTTGTGGTCACTCTGATATTGGTTTTTAGCAGGGTGCATATCAGCTTTATCTGTTCCACTGTTGTCTCCCCCTTCAACCCTCACTACTCTACACATTCTTTCTTTCTCCTCTCCTCCAGGGATGAACTCTAGGGGTATCAGAATGCCTTTTAGGTTGGGGGGAGGAGCAAAACTCTGCCCCTAACTCCATCCTCTAGTTCCCACACTGATTTCTCAGTTTATATTTACACCTAGTCATTCTTACATACTGTTTTTATATAAATAATATAGAACAGTGGTCCCCAAAATGTGGGTTGGGACCCCAAATAGGGTCACATCATCAGTAGATGGGGTCACAGAAACAGGGACACTCCTCTCTGAACTAGAACTATGACCTATGCCTAATAATGACATTCAGCATGGGGTCTGTGAGGCAATGAACATTTCCAGATCCTGTCTCCTCCTAGGCTAGAATGGAAACCCAGACAGAGCACTGTGAGCGCACACACTGAGACTTTGCATTGACTGCTGCTGTTGTTGCCACAACTGTTTTTGCCTTCGGGCTCTAGATAATTAAAGGAGATCTTGGACCTGTTATTTTGTTATTCTCCAGGAACAAGCAGGAAGTCAGTCCTCATATATGGGGTGATATCGGCGTTGACGGAGCCCGCGCGTAGCATTTCCCCAGCTTTCAAAAAAAGCCTTTGAGACATGCTACCACGCATGTTGGTCCCCTTCCTGCCTAAGGGTGCCATCTTCCTCAGTCTCCTTTTTTCCGCGTAATCCAATGGATGCACATCCTTGCTATATCCTTAAAAAAATAGCTGCTCCTGGTTTGTGTACCAGTTCCTCTTTCCTTCTTTTTTGATCAAGGTTTGCCTTGACCGGCATTCGTGCCCTTTTTCGCCCGGGGGTCGCTGACCCCGGCTGGGTGTCTCCCATGACTGCTGCTTACACTGCCTGGGACTGGACCGTGATATCACCTCTTGTGACCTGTGCCAGGCCATGATGCCTAAAACTAATAAAAAAAGGACGGAGTTGCAGGAAAAACTGCTCCCAAGGTCTGACTTGGCACTGGCCTCCCCGACGCTGAGTTCCAAGCCCAGTACTTCTCATGAGGCCCGATAAAGCGTCAGAGTCCCATGGCGGCGGCTCTTCTGAGAAGACCTCGGACCCTAAGCAAAAGAAGAAAAAGTCCCCGAAGTCCATTGAGGTTCCACTGGGAAAACCCAGTAACACGATTTGGAGAGACTCGGGTGACTCCGAGAAGTGTCCCACGAAGGTCCTCAAGAAGGATTCCTCAGACAGCTGAGACTGTGCAAGGTTCCTTGAGGCCGTAGTCCTCATCGAGGATGCACTTGCGAGAGTGCCGGTGCCAGGCCCGAAATCCTCGGTGCCCACGCTGAAAGCTGCGGAGCTTCCTGGATTGGAAACCAGAATGGCAGCCATGGAGAAGAACATCACTGCTATCCTGGCCGTGCAGCAGGCAATGTTGCCAGGGCAATGGTCCAGTTCATCCGCATCATCTGCCCTGATGACCGGGCCCCCAACTGCGGGGGAGTCCCTGGTCATCGAGCCGAGCTCTGAGCGCCACCGCCCTCAGGTAAGCCCCCGGCCCTGGTCGAGGTCCTGTTCCTGTTCCTCAGGCATCCGGTCCTTCCTGGCAAGTTTCCAAGACTCAGACACCAGGTCCTCGGGGGGCCCCCAGCCCTTTGACCCAGGCCTCGAGGCATGGAGCTGCAAGGCCTCAGACTTGTCGTCTTCCCTCGACTCCGAATAAGAAACCAACGATGAGGCCTCCCCAGAAACCAGAAGGCACTGAGACATCCCATCGGAGCCATCTCCCCCAGCACCCCGGCGCCATTCTCCTCTGATGGACGTGGCTTTCTATGACTTTGTCAGGGATATGGTCCGAGCTCTCTCGGTGGAAACCGAAGTGGAGGAGGACCTCTGCACCGAGGAACTGGAGATTCTCCAGTTCAAATCTCCACCGTGCCGGTGCAGCCAATCCTCGAGTGGCTACTATTGCGAATGTGGGAGACCCCTCCATCAGTACCAGTGGTCAGCCAGTGCCTCGATGCCATATACCACGTCAGGAAGGGGCCAGAGTTACACAAGCCCCAACTCCTGCATAACTCCATGGTTGTCGAGTCAACCATGAAAAAACTCATGAGCCAGAAGAATTACTCTTCTGTCCCCCCTGGAAGGAATGCTAGAGCCCTCGACACCCTTGGGCGCACGTGCTCCAGAGAGACCTTCACCAGCCCACAGGGGACTGCCTGGCACTCTTTGCCTGCAGATGGGCTGAGATCACCTCAGACCAGTTGGTGCTGCAGATGGTAAAGGAGGGATACCTTCTCCACTTACAACAGTTACCACGCAAGTTCTTCCCAGGAGAGCCTGTGTGATCTCTCCTTCACCAGACTCTTATGCTCCCAGAGCATGCAGTTCTGCTCAGGGACAATGCAATGGAGCATGTACCCAAACATCTATGGGGAAAAGACTTCTACTCAAGGTACTTCCCTGTCCCAAAGAGAACTGGGGACCTCAGGCCCATACTAGACCTGAGAAACTTAAATAAGTTTCTGGTGAGGAAGAAGTTCAGGATGCTCTCCCTTGGAACACTGCTGCCTTACCTCCACCAGGGAGATTGACTATACTCCTTGGATCTAAGTGATACATACACACACATCATAATCCACCCTTCCCACAGGCAGTACCTATGGTTCGTTGTGGGAGGACAGCACTACCAGTACAGAGTGATGCCTTTCAGCTTGGCCTCCTCACCAAGGGTCTTTACCAAGTGCTTGGCAGTGGTAGCTGCCCACCTGCGCCTACAAGGGACTTTCATCTTCCCCTATCTGGACGACTGGCTAATAAGAGGGGGTTCGGCCTCAGAGGTTAGTTAGGCCCCAGAGCGAACAACTCTCCTACTGCAGCATCTGGGGTTCACTATCATCTACCCCAAATCCTATCTCTCTCCAGTCCAAAATCTGGAATTCATAGGGGCTCAGTTGGACACATTGCAAGTCAAGGCCATCCTCCCAAGAGAAAGGGCAGATTGCCTCATACAACTGGCAGGAGAGGTACAACACCACCTGTTGGAACACATGGCCTCAATGGTCCATGTCACACCATTAGCCTGCCTGCACATGCGGACAGCCCAATGGCGCCTCTGCTCGCAGTGAACTCGAGTCATGGGCAGGCTACGGGACAGGGTCAGTGTCACCTGCCACTTGGCAGAGTCCCTCACCTGGTGGCAAAACTTGCGCCACCTCCAGGCAGGAATGCTTTTCCAGGCACCCGAACTGCAGAGGACCCTGATAACAGACTCCTCCCTCCTGGGTTGCGGGCTGCATTGTGGGGACTGCCACATGCAAGGCAGCTGGTCCCAGGAGGAGTCACTCTTGCAGATTAACCTCCTAGAACTCAGGACAATCTTCCTGGCCCTGCAAGTGTTCCGTCACCGCCTGTGGCACCAACCTGTGCTGATCCAGATGGACAACCAGGTTGCTATGTTTTATATTAACAAGCAGGGGGGGGCATGGGCTCGTACTCCCTCTGCCAGGAGTCGGTGGCCCTTCTCTCCTTCGCAATGTGTAACAGCATGCTCCTACGAGCGGTGTACCTGCCAGACCAGGATAACTGCTTAGCAAAAGGCTGAGCAGAGTCCTTCGCCCACATGAGTGGCGCTTGAACCCTAGGATAATAAAGCAACTCTTCCACCACTGGGGCAGGCTTATGATAGACCTATTCGCCTCCCCGGACAATGCACAACTACCTCGCTTTTGCTCATGCCAACCGCACCCAAGGAGAGTGGCGACAGACGCCTTCCTGATCCAGTGGTCAGAGGGCCTACTCTATGCATTCCCACTGACCCCCCTGGTTGCCAAGACCCTCTTCGAGGTCCAGAGTGAGAGACCATCAGTTATACTGATCACCAGTAGGTGGCCCAGAAAACCTTGGTTCCCTCTGCTGCTTTCTCTATCGGTGGCACTCCCAGACCCACTGAGCTGGTTCCCAGACCTCCTGTCCCAGGAGGAGGGCTCCCTCCTGCACCCCAACCTGGGGTTACTAATATTAACAATGTAGCGGCTGAAAGGATAGCATTGGTCCCTTCCAATCTTCCTGGGAAAGTCAAGGAGATCCTACTGGCCTCCCAAAAGCCCTCCACCAGATGGGCTTATGCCTTTAAGTGGAGGAGGTTCTCTGCCTGGTGTGCAGAGAAGGAGGAGAATCCCTTCTCCTGCCATATGCAACTCGTTCTTCAGTACCTACTACACCTCTCGCACACTGGGCTGAAATCCAACTCGGTGAGGGTACATCTGAGTGCCGTAGCCACACACCACCACCCTATAGAGGGGAAATCCCTCTCAAGCCAGCCCCTGGTCTCCAGGCTCCTCTGGGGCCTCCTATTATCCAAGCCTCCTCTCTGTCCTCCAGCAGCAGAGTGGACCTCACCGTTTGAGCCCCTGGCCACTTGTCGTCTTTGGTATCTGTCATGGAAAGTGGTTTTTCTGGTGGCCCTCACATCTGCTCATAGAGTGAGCGAACTCCAGGCTCTGGTGGCAAGTCCACCATATACAAGGTTCTACAAGAATAGGGTAGTGCTCCACATGCACCCCAAATTCCTCCCGAAGGTGGTATCTCCTTTTCACCTCAACCAAGAGGTAGTCCTCCCCACCTTCTTCCCGCGGCCTCACACTGGCAGGGAGGAACTAGTGCTTAATACACTGGATTGCAAACACGCCCTGTCCTTCTACTTACAGCGGACTCAGGCCCATTGCAAAGCTCCTCAGCTTTTCATATCATATGACCCCAGTAAACTGAGGATCCCCATGACTAAGCAAACTACTGTGTCATTGGCCAACCTTCACTCAATGCTGATGATGGAGATCTGCAAGGCTGCCACATGGTCTTCAGTTCATACATTCGCAGCTCATTTCTGACTAGAGAGCAAGTCCTGCAGGGACATTGCCTTTGGCCAAGCAGTACACCTTAATATTCTCGGGGTGAAGGCAATTCCTGCCTTCCGACACTTCTGTGTTCAGGCTACCAGAGTGATAGTGTCACTGGATGCTAGGGTCATGCAGAGTCTCTCAGTGGGGACTCACCTTAAAGTATACATATTAAGATCCTTAAGTCTGTCCTCATATGCTTTATAATGAAGACCACTAACCATTTTAATAGCCACCCTCTGTACCGAATCCAACCTGTTTATATCCTTTTGAAGGTGCTGTATCCAGAATTGCATACTATACTCCAAATGAGGTCGCACCAAAGACTTATACAGAGGAACTATCACGTCATTTCTTCTGCTGGCCATTCTTCTCCCTATGCACCCAAGCATCCTTCTAGCTTTTGCCGTTGCCTTTTCTACCTGTTTAGCTACTTTAAAATCATCAGACACAATCACGCCTAGATCCCGCTCTTCTTTTGTGGACAGAAGTACTTCACCCTCTATACCGATTACAGCTATTGCAAAACACTGCAGCTCGGATGATCCTACATGCTTCCCCCCGTGATCACATCACTCCAATTCTGCAACACCTCCATTGGTTACCGTTAAATTTCCGTATCCAATTCAAAATTCTTACTTTAGTTCATCGGGCAATTTATATTTATAGACGTCAGTATCTATCCGATCTACTCACTTTCCACACTCCCACCTGTAGGCTCCAATCTGTTCATGTTAATCGCCTGCACCTCCCCTCCCCCTCACAGGCTCACCTCCAATCAACCAGACAGTCAGCATTTTTCTACCTTGGTCCCTCCCTGTGGAATTCCCTACCCACCACCCTCCGACTAGAAGAGTCTTATTCTAAATTCCGCTCTCTTCTCAAAACTCACCTTTTTTCCTTGGCTTTTAACCTTCCTCCTTGATTCTTAATCTTTCTGCTCCTACTTTTACTTAATCCTGTCTTTATTTTCCTTTCTTTTCTTCTGGTTTTCTCTTTCTGTTTTATTAAGTTATTGTAATTTCTTTTCCTTTTTCTGTTTTATTTTATTTATTGTAAACCGCCCCGATGTAATGGGGGGCGGTATATCAAATGTAAATAAACAATAAACAATAATACTATATCGCTCCTTGGATTGCTGCAGCCCAAAAGCATGACCTTGCATTTTTTGACATTAAATCTCAGCTGCCAAATTCTAGACCATTCTTCAAACTTATCAGGATCCCTCTTTATGTTATCTACACCTTCCTGGGTGTCTACTCTATTGCAGATTTTAGTATCATTCGCAAAGAGGCAAACCTTACCCGACAGCCCATCCACAATATCACTAACAAAGATGTTAAAAAGGATCAGACCAAGGACAGATCCCTGGGGCACACCACTGGCAATGTTCCCTCTAATTTTCTGTAGGCTGTGTGCGCATAAAATATCAGCTGTGCAGCTTTTGAAGGAAGGTTAAATTTTTGTGCGCCACATAACGACACTCGGAGTTATATACTTTAAAATTTGACTACATGTCAGAATACAGTATGTATACCACATTGATTTTAATCAAATTAAATGAAAATAGACAATTACTAAATGAAGCAGAAAATTTCTAGTAATTGCAATCACAAATGCGGTATTATTTCAGTTAATTTTTATTGAAAGTCATTGTTTCATGTAAATAATTTATGTATGGAAGAAGAGAATGAGCTTATTATTAACAGTTCATTCTCAAAATGTTTCTCTTCGATCTTTCAAATTTAACCAGTCTGAATAAATTTTATCAAGGTCTATCGATCCGCCATCTTGAAGATGACTCTTAACACGCATCAGCATTTCCAAATGTTCTAACTGTAAGCGATTCCTTATTTTGGTTTTTAAACTGTTCATCAAGCTGAAACCACACCCACAATATGCACTAGAAGTCAAAAATGTTCCACCAGTATTTTTTATCTGTGCAGCAACACCATTTATTCTGCCTGACATGACAGAGGCACCATCCGAAGTAAACATGACCATTTTGTTAAGGTCAAGCTTGTATTTCCAATAAATTCCCGGAGTGCACTGACTATTGATGCAGCATCACATGCTTCCAACTGTAGCATCCCACCAAATGAAGTTTTATACAGACATGAATTTACTGGCCGATATTTGAAGTACAGTATTTAGTATTTGTTGACAAAAATATCTTTGCTTTCATCAATAGTTAATGTATGATACGCTGCTGATGCAACATCTGCTATGAGCTTATCTTGGACATTGATGTTTACAATTTCAAGAAATTCGATTGAATAGCTTTTGCTTCTCCATCTTTCAGGTATGGTTATGCACTTGGACATGTGATCATTAATATCTTGAACAGAGAGCATGGAAATATTCATCTGAACATCCAGCAAAACACTATCAATTAGAATTTTAATTTCTTCTGGTGTAGAACCCTTCCGTTCATTACTAATTTGCCTTTTCTCTTTTTCAGCAGTGCTCTCAAGCAACAAGTTAAATAATCCTCCTCTTAAATTTGGATTTTTAGATCTGTTTCTTAACACTTTCAGTATGAGACTTTCTAGACAGATGTCGCTTCAAAATGTCCAGTTTCCACACATCGTCCCAAAATTTGCCTCTCAAACTCTCTGATGGTTTTTGCATCTCAGCAGTATAAACAGATTACTCCGTCATCCTCTTCATAAGTGAATATTTCACTCAGTTGAATGCAGTTTTATCCCGAGATTTCGGTGTCTCCGTTTCAACAATTTCTTCAAGCCATTCAGTCTTAAAAGCTCTGGCCGTTCTCTTACGTTTTGTACCTCTCATTGCTATTGGTTTTGACATTTTAAAAATTAACTACTTTCAGTTTTCAATGTAATAAAAAATTTAATAATGCAATTCGAATTACAGATTACAATTGGACTACTCACGCATGTCGCAAGCCAAAGTACGGAAGCAGAAGTTTCTCAATGCACCAATTAAAGTTTAAGACGAAAGATCTTATATCCTGAAGGTCTATAAGATTGCACTAGAAAATATTGTAGAACTTTTGAGAACCGTAAATACACAACATTTTTTAAATTTTAAGACGTCTGTGTTGTTTTCTATCAGAACCGTAATTTTTCTGCGCTCTGTTGTAAAGTATGTGCACTCGCTTGGCAAGGTGTGTGCGCGTGCACACACGCACAGCTTAGAGGGAACAGTGAGCACTGGTAACTTTCTTCTCCTCAGAGTGAGCTCCATTTACCAGTACCCTTTATCGCCTCCCACTCAACCAATTTTTAACCCGACCAGTAACTTTAGGGTCCATCCCTAGGATGCTCAGTTTGTTTCTAAGTCGCCTGTGCGGAACAGTGTCAAAGGCTTTACCGAAATCTAACTACACCACATCTAGGGCTGTTTCTCAGCCCAACTCCTGGTCACCCAGTCAAAGAAATCAATCAGATTTGTCAGACAAGACCTGCCTCTGGTGAATTCATGCTACCTCGGATCCGGTAATCCATTGGACTTCAGAAACCTCACTATTTTCTCTTTCATCAGCACTTCCAATAATTTACTCACTACTGAGCTTAAACTAACCGGACTGTAGTTTTCAACCACATCCTTACTTTCACATTTATGTAAAGGGACTACATATGCCCCTCTCCAGTCCACTGGCACCACTCCTGACTCCAATGAGGCATTGAAAAGATCAGTCAGTTAAGCTGCTAGAACATCCCCAAGTTCCCTCTGTATTCTTGGTTGTGTCCCATTTGGTCCCATCGCTTTGTGTATTTTAAGTTTAGCTAGTTTCTCACAAACACAGTCTTCTGAAAATTGTTCAAGATGCCCCTCAATTCTGTTCCTGTTTTTGGGTGTTTTCTGAGGTCCTGCTCCTGGTTCTTCATCTGTGAACACAGAACAGAAATATTTGTTAAGCAATTCCGCTTTATCCTCATCAGCTTCTACATATTCCTCCCCTTCACCCTTGAGTCTGACAATAGCACTTTTGCCCTTCCTCTTCTCACTAACATATCTGAAAAATGTCTTATCCTCCCATTTTATTGCATTGACTATTTCCTCCTCTTTTTGAATCTTTGCTTTCTTGACTACTTTGCTAGCTTCTCTAAGTTTTTCCAAATATAGATGCCTGTCTTCCTCTCTCTGTGATCTCTTGTATTTCATGAAGGCCTCCCTCTTTTCCTTCACCTTTTCAGCTACTTCTTTTGAAAACCAAAGTGGTCTCCTTTTCCTTTTACCTTTATTTACCATTTTAATAAAAAGGTTGGTTGCCCTTAAAATATCCCCTTTCAGTTTTGCTCATTGTTTTTCTACATCCCCCAGCTGTTCCCATCCCGCTAATGACTCCTTGAGGTATTGTCCCATCTTTGCAAAGTTAGTTTTCCTAATGTCCTTGCTTTTGAATGGATTTTAGCAGCCCTAGTCCTAATACTGAACCACACCATCTGGTGATCACTGGATGTGAAATGATCTCCCACTATACCATCAAAAACACTTTCACCATTGGTAAGCACAAAGTCCAGTGTGGCCCCTTCACATGTGCAGCAAGGATGTGCCAATCAACACCTGGCATATTTAAATCTCCTATCAGTAGCACTTCCCCTTTCGTGGCAATGCTGCGTATGTCTTCGATTAACTCTTCGTCCTCTTCTTCTCCTTGTGAGGGAGGTCTGTATATCATGCCAATACAAATAGATTTCTCTTTCCCTCTTTCTAGTTTAACCCACAGTGCCTCCTCACTCCCTTTTAAGCCCTGTATTTCCATAGCTTTAATATTATTTTTACATATAGTGTCAATCTTCCTCCCCTTCTTCCTACCCTGTCCTTTCTGAATAAAGTATAGCTTGGTACAGTTACATCCCAGTCATGGTTGTCTGTGAACCATGTCTGTTACTGCTGCTAAAGCCAAGTCAGCCTCTCCCATTAAAGCCTCAACATCTGGGATCTTATTTCCCATGCTATGGGCATTTATACATACTGCTTTCCATATGTTGCCCCTTTTGCCCATTTCCATAAAGGTATTTAATCTTTCACTTACCTGGGGGCTTTTTTCACCTATCCCCAATGAATCTAGTTTAAAACCCTCTTCAGAAGGTTAGCCAGTCTGCTACTGAAGACACGTCGACCCTTCTTAGACAGATAGATGCCATCTCTGCTCTGCAACCCTTGGAACAGCATTCCATGGTCCAGAAAATCAAAACTCTCTCAATGACACCATCCACGCAGCCATGCATTTATCTCCAGGATGCAAGCTTCTCTGCCTTGGTCTTTACCCTCAACAGGAAGGATTGAAGAGAACATCACCTGCACCCCTATCTGCTTTACCCTCTGTTCCAGAGCCCTGAAGTCACTTTTGATATTTTCAAAGCAATACTTAGCAGTATCATTTGTGTCGACATGGATGAGCAACATTGGGTATTTATTTATTTATTTATTTATTTATTTTATTTTCTTATATACCGCACTCTTTAGCATCAGCGCGGTTTACATGGAACAAAGAACCATAAATAACAAGTATTGGTTTTTACATAGAACAGGGAAATACAACTTGGATAACTTAGTTTTTACATATTGGTTTTTACATAGAACAGGGAAATACAACTTAGATAACTTAGGGAGACATGCAAAACAACTATTTACATATGTAACAGGATTCTTTGAGGAATGGTTTATGAGCAATCTATGGATAGGAATGGTTTATGAGCTAGTCAATGGTAATAGTCAATGGGCTTGATGAGTCTCGGCAAACTCTCCATAACATCTCGGATTTTGGCACCTGGCAGACAGCATACCTCTCTGGACATCAAGTCTGGTTGGCAGATGGATGCCTCAGTACCACTCAGAAGAGAGTCACCAACCACTAGCATAGTTACTCACCTGTAATAAGTGTTCTCCAGAGACAGCTGGAACAAGTCCTCACAACCCTCCCTCTTCCCCTGGGAGTTGCCTCCCTACCTTGTTTAGTTTTTACTGCCATCCTAGCTATGACATCTGAGCAAGATGGCACCCTTGGGTGGGAAGTTGATCACGCATGTGTGGTAGCATGTCCCAAGGGCTTTCTTTGAAAGCTGGGGAAATGCTCCATGTGGGATCCGTCAGCGCCGACATCACTCCATTTGTGAAGACTGATTCCTGCTGTCCCTGGAGAACACCTGTTACAGGTGAGTAGCTACGCTTTATCTGGGGTCACGTGGAATTTCAGCTGATAAAATGGGGTCATATTAGATAGACGTTTGAGAAGCACTGATAGACAGGGTAATTTTATGAAGGCATTTTCATGCATACATGCTAGTCTACAGGGTGGCTCAAAAAAAGTGAGAACATCTCGTAAATTAAAAGCTTAAATAGTTTATTTATTTACCTTTTTTAGCTATATAACGTCTTTATTTCAACAATTTCCGGTCACCATCTTTTTTTTAAAATGTCAATCGTTTACATCTGTCTTTTTGAATTTTTAAATAACTTACATGCTACGAGATGTTCTCATTTTTTTTGGGCCACCCTGTATATGC
Organism: Ichthyophis bannanicus; assembly: GCA_033557465.1. NCBI lineage: Eukaryota > Metazoa > Chordata > Amphibia > Gymnophiona > Ichthyophiidae > Ichthyophis > Ichthyophis bannanicus. The sequence continues at coordinate 443,267,819 of CM066035.1, read as the reverse complement.
TTAAAATTCATCTTATTTAATTTAATTTAATTTAATTTAAGGTTTCTTATATCCTGCTTCATCCCTTCCAGTCCAGAGCAGTTATAAAAACCATTTGCTACATCCATCATATAATTAAAAGTGCATTGCATAATATGTCAGAACCTTTACAGTTTACATAATATCCAGAATGGTAGAGTAAAATCAAAATAAGCTATTAAAATTAAATCAAAATGTCTAACAAATCTCAAAATGGGCATATAAAAATAGTAATCAGAATCTGTCCATTGCTATGCCCCATAATATTTTTCAAAAATAAATGTCAATATTGAGAAGCATTTATGTGGATAGCAGCATTTGGATAAGTGCCATGGGATGGGAGTTTCAGAGACATGATACAGATAGTGGCTCTGAATATTCTTGCAGGTTTCCTTGGCGTAACATACAACAGAGAAGAGGTTCTTCTAACCCAGGGGTCTCAAACTCAAATTGCTTTGAGGGCCAAATGAGGACTTGTAAAGTAACCCGGGGGCCGCATAAGACGCGGGGCCTCATTTGCATAAGGGACCTCATTTGCATAAATATTTGCATAATGTTACCATACACTAACTTTTAGTAAACATGCCTCTTTAATGAGTATGGATAAAGAAAGACTAAAAGATTTAGAAACAGGAAGACAATAATTAAACTGGGAACCCCAAAAGCCAAACTTGGAATGTACAACAACACTGTAGAAATAAAACTATAAATTAATTTCCTCTTGTACTAAACAAAGCGCAAACATTAATGATGCACATTTCCCAGAGCTGACATATTCCAGTTAATAAATTCAAAATAAAGAGATATCTTTCTACCTTTTGTGCATTTTTTTCAGTTGCAATTGTTCCAGCCACTTTCTTCTGGTTTCTTCATGTCTTCTGCTAACTCTCCATCGTCTGCTGTCCATTTGCCCTTTCTTCTCTCCTAGTTTTTTTTCCATTCTCTCTCTACATCTGCTTTAACATACTAATCTTTCTCCTTTTTCTCTTTCCTCATTCCTATTTCATCCACTCAAATTTTACCCCTCCATCCTCAATCCCCACTTACTCTCCCAATACCTGGCCAATTGTAGATTTGTCTTCTCTCCCAGACAAAATATTTTTCCCCTCTCCATTTCACTTTCCCAGCTCCATCCCATTCTAATCCTCCCCCAACATCAGCTCCCTTCTAGTTCCAGCCCCACCCAGCATCCGCTACCTTCTAGTCCCTGCATCAGCCCATTTCCAATCCTAGCCCCCCATCAGCCCATTTCCAATCCTAGCTCCCTCCCCTCACAGCCCATTTCCATTCCAAGCCCCCCTCCCCATCAGCCATTTGCAGTTCAAGCCCTCCTTCCACTCAGCCCATTTCCAGTCCTAGCAACCCCCCAACCCATTACCAGTCCTAGACCCCCCATAGCCCATTACCAGTCCTAACCTCCCCATAGCCGATTACCAGTCCTAACCTCCCCATAGCGCACTTCCAGTTTTACCCCCCTCACCCCATTTTCAGTCTTTCCCCCCCCATAGGCCATTACCAGTCCTAGTCCCCCCCATAGCCCACTTGCAGTCTTATCCCCCATCACCCCATTTTCAGTCTTACCTCCCCTCATAGGCCATTACCAGTCCTAACCCCCCAATCAGCCCACCTCCAGTCCTAACCCCCCAATCAGCCCACCTCCAGTCCTAACCCCCATCTGCCCATTTCCAGTCCTAGCCCCCACCATAGCCCATTACCAGTCATAACCCCCCCTGCCAATAGCCCACTTCCAGCCCTAACCCCCATTACCCCATTTCAGTCAGCCCCTCCATAGCTCATTACCAGTCCTAACTCCCCCCATCAGCCCACCTCCAGTCCTTCCTAACCCCCACCTGCCCATTTCCAGTCCTAGCCCCCACCATAGCCCATTACCAGTCATAACCCCCCTGCCAATAGCCCATTTCCAGTCATAACCCCCCCTGCCAATAGCCCATTTCCAGTCCTACACCCCGCCCTGCCAATAGCCCATTTCCAGTCATAACCCCCCGCCAATAGCCCATTTCCAGTCCTACACCCCCCCTGCCAATAGCCCATTTCCAGTCCTACACCCCCCTGCCAATATCCCATTACCAGTCCTAAACCCCCCCCCTGCCAATAGCCCATTTCCAGTCCTACACCCCCCCTGCCAATAGCCCATTTCCAGTCATAACCCCCCCCCTGCCAATAGCCCATTTCCAGTCCTACACCCCGCCCTGCCAATAGCCCATTTCCAGTCATAACCCCCCCCTGCCAATAGCCCATTTCCAGTCCTACACCCCCCCTGCCAATAGCCCATTTCCAGTCATAAACCCCCCTGCCAATAGCCCATTTCCAGTCATAACCCCCCCCTGCCAATAGCCCATTTCCAGTCCTACACCCCCCCCTGCCAATAGCCCATTTCCAGTCCTACCCCCCCATCCCCCCCGGTAAATAAAAAAAACACCTGGCTTCTGCTGCTGCAGCAGAAAATCAGCTGTCCCGCGGCCCCTTCCCCTCTGCATGGAGAGCCCTGAATGTGCTTCATCAGCGGGTGCTTTTTAAGCCGCAAAGAGAGTATTTCCCTCTCGCGCGGCTTAAGCCTATTCGCTTTTCAAGTCTCGCGAGAGGGGAATACTCTCTTCGCGGCTTGAAAAGCACCCGCTGATGGAGCACACTGAGGGATCTCTGGGCAGAGAGGAAGGGGCCGCAGGACAGCTGATTTTGCTGCTTGAGCAGCAGAAGCCAGTTTTTTAAAAAAAAAAATTGACAGTCGATTCTGCCGCTGCCACGGCGGCAACGGCAGAAGCAGAAGCAAGGCTTTTTTGTTTCCCTCTGTCGCGGGCCACACAACGTTCTCTCGCGGGCCGCGTGTTTGAGACCCCTGTTCTAACCTATCTGCATGACAATTCAGATAGCAGCGCTGAATATTGCCAATATCTGGATACTGCTGGCACTGACTGCCCCATCCAGCTATTCAGTGCTGAAGATCTGCTTTATTTTAGCTGTGGCAGCCGATGTGTGACAGGGACATAATATCCACAGACCTTCCTGTGACAGAACCCTAGATTTACACACTGGGAACGGCCAAGCCTTAAACTGCTTATGGAACGCAAAGTAATTCGAGTTTCGATCTTTCAGCTCTCAAAAGTCTACTCCACAAGACTAGAATCCTCATTGAAAACAAAGAAACAGAAAATGACAAAGGCCATTTGGCCTCTCCATCCATACCAACTACTAAGCTCTACAATCCCTTCCTCTCCTTCAGACATCCTACGCTCGTCCCGTGCTTTCTTGAGCTCAGATAAAGTTCTTGCCTTCACCATGTCCACTGGGAGGCTTGTCCATGCATCCAGCACCCTTTCCGTAAAAAGCATTTCCTCCGATTACTCCTGCAACTTTTCCTTTTCATCTGCATCTTAAGCCTGCTCATTCCGGAGATTCCTTTCAATTGAAAGAGACCTGCCTCCCAGGGGCGGCTCTACTATGAAATTAATGAAGCTTAAGCTTCAGGACCCCTAATCCCAGAGGGGCCTCAGAAGCGACTTTAGTCCACATTGCTTAAAAATGTTGTGTTTGCTGTATGAGAAGGTTTTTTTTTTTAAATAATAATTTTAATAATATAGTGTAATCCAATACAAAATAATAGATAAAATAAAAATTAAAAGTTTATTAAAGTATCAGGTAGGCTAGCCGTAAACAAAAAAAAACCGTTCAGATTAAGGATGTTTCATTCTAAATATATTTAATATAAAATAATTATAAATAATTTAAAACACTATTGACATTTATGACAGAAATTAAAACTTTTAATAAAATTATTTATCTTAGCCTCTCACAGGTGTCTAAAATAAAATATTATATTGACTGTGATCTTTTCTGTTTTATTTCATCATTCTATGATGCATCATGCATGTATATAACATTTCCCTAATTTTCATCTCCCCATAACTCAAAAACTATAAAGCATAGGAACTTTTTATTCACACCAGTGACTTTTACGTGTGAGATAATCCAGTCCAGCAATTTTAATCAAAATCTAAGCTGTAGTGGTTAAATTTTTAAAACCTTTGTGGTGATCTGTGGTGGAACAACCCCATTGAAGTAGATAACAGTGGTTACCCAGACTTTGTTGCTGGTTGCGAAGGGACTTCCTTAACAGTTCAAACTTTGGGGGCCCCAAAAATGTAGGTCTGCCACTGCTGCTTCCTATGCATTTATGCCACGAGGTATTTAAACATCTCTATCATATCTTTCCTCTCCCTTCTTACTCCCAGAGTATACATATTGATATCTTTAAGTTTGTCCCCAAATGCTCCATGACAAAGGCCAATGACCATTTTAGTAGGCATTCTTTGCGTGGACTCCATCCTGTTTATATTGTTTTGAAGGTGGGATCTCCAGAATTATACATAGTACTCCAAATGAGGTCTCAATATTATCACTTCCTTTTTCCTGCTGTCTGTTCTTCTCTCTGTGCATCCAAGCATCCTTCTGGCTTTCGCCTTTGCCATTTATAAGGTGTATGTTTACTAATCAGTGGTAGTGACTTCCGTGCGATATCGGAGCTGCAGCCCCATTGAAAATATATCCCTAAGATTATCAGATATGATCACCCTCATGTCCCACTCTTCTTTTGTGCACAGATGTACTTTAATGCTTATATTGTACCTCTCTCTTGGTTTTTGTCAGCCCAAATGCATGGCCCTGCATTTTATTTTTTGCATTTTAGGCCATTCTTTGAGCTTTACAAGATCTTTCCTCATGTTGTCCACACCATCCTCAGTGTCTACTCTTTTATAGATTTTGGTATCAGTCGCAAAGAGGCATACCTTACTCGACAACTCTGCATTATCATTTACAAAAATCTACTCACATATTCAGGACTCCCACCTCACTTTTACCAAAGGCACCATGACTAGATGTTTGTTTAAGTCTTATGGATCACCATGTCAGCCCTAAAACAAAGTACTATGAGTGATCAAACTTCTAATACTATGACAACTTTCTTTATGTCCATATGCCAGTTGAAGCAACTACATTCATAGGTGGAGAAGAGAGATTAGCCAATGTGGTACACACTGATTTTGACACAACCAATAGAACTCCCCTCAGTAACAGATGCAGAGCAGAAATACGATGTTTCACTTTAAAACTCAAAATGTAGAAAAATTCTATGTATTATTAATATAATCGCTCACCTCGTTTACATATGCATAACCCAGAAAGTTCATCACTTACTAAATAATAAGAGACTGCCAGCATTTATCCGCATCAGCCCCTTCTCTCTCCCCCACCTCTTTCCCCTACCATTTTCCAGCATCAGCTCCCTTCTCCCATTACCACCCCTAGAATCTTCCAGCATCAGCCCTCGTCTTCACTATCAGCATCTTCCAACATCAACCCCTTTCTCCATTCCCCACCCCTACTATCTTCCAACATCAGCTCCCTTCTCCCAATCCCAATATGTTCTAGTATCAGCCCCCTTTTATCACCCTCACCAGCATCAGTCCCGTTCTCCAAAGCCCAAGCATCTGTCCCTTCCTTCCACCTCTTCTCCATAGGGATAAAATTGACACTTTCTTACACTTTCAGTAGATGTCCTGTTATAAAAATACTCCTCACGCGGATGTTATTAAAAGAGGTGTTAGCACATCATACTCATTTCCCAAGTAACTCAGTAATCCTTTAATTTTTGGAACTTCAACTTTGTGTGTCAATATGGTTTGTTATTATTCAATTATACAAAAGAAAAACCTTTCCATGTATCTGGGATAAGATAACAAAATAACAAATATTACCCAGAATATAACTTATTATAAGCTAATAAGGGACCTCAATCACATGTGAGCTTTGAATAGGCCTAAAGGCCCTCTAATATATGTCTTTTAGGCCACTATTCATTAAGTAAATTAGATATCAATTTACAGTTTTTGTTGTGCTACCATGCCTGTATAATGGATTTTTTAGATGTGTGGGTAGAAAAGACCTCAGATACTTTCTGTACTGCAATTTATCGTAAACCCACAATGCCTATTTACAATTTAACAGCTGTCATCCATACAGATTGAAAACGTGTCTCCCAATAAGTATAAGTCCATTTTTGTGAGCCCATCGCATATGTTCTACTGAACAGCAGTTTAAAACTGAATCCCAAATACTTACCTCATCTTTTCTATCTAGGGATTGCCCTGCCTCTTCAGTGAAACAGGCATATTAAAGGGCAAAATATGCACAGCTTGAACTTTTACTTCAATACAAGCAACCTTCTTCTGATGGATCTTTGGTGCATGTTTGGTGCATTACCTCATGTATATAGTTCAACCCTGTTATCCAAGTTTGCACCCCTGTTCGATGTAAAACCAATTTAGTTCAACCCTGTTATCTAAGTTTGTACCCCTGTTCGATGTAAAACCAAACAGAATGTGTTTTGGTCATTTTGTTATACTGTAAACCGCGCTGATGCTGAATAGTGCGGTATATAAGCAACTGTAATAAATAAATAAATAAATAAATAAATGTGTTACCCTACACCACAGGTTCCCGATATGTGTTGGATTCTATACATAAACACTGGAATGCCCTCAGTTTACATCCCATTCTTAGAGAGTTCCCCCCATATAACATATGAATGAGGTAAGAATCTGGGGGAAGTGCTGACTACATTTTGTTCAAGTTCATCTTTGGCACCCTCCTGCAGGCCACTATTCCTTTTGGCATTGTAACTGTTGTCAACTCACTCTGACAGGTATTACTTGGGTTCATTCTTCAAAATATTATACCAGTTGTAATACTGAGTGGATTATTTATTTGATTGTGTCCCCGTGCCCTATGGTTTATGTCGGATGAATGAAAAGAAAAATTTGCTTACGTCTGAACGAATATAAGATCTGTAGTAATACTCAATCAAAAATGGCCCCATTGGTGTCTCATTGGTTGCAGTTTCAACATCAACTGTCAGATCTCTGATGGCAGGTTTTGGAGCACATTCCTCTCACTTGGCAAAGAGGCAATAGAGAGAAGAATCTGGACTTAAGTGAGCTTGCTTGGATGTTTCGTTTGCATTCCACTGAGCCCTTTGACCTTAATCGGGCTATTGATTGAGCGTCTTTGCTGTGAAGGTTTTCTGCTGCTTTTACTGACTGTTCTGACGCTTGTCTCTTTGATGCCAGAGTATTTAGTTTTTTCATCTTGTCAGAGTTCTTTAGCTCGTGGTGAGCGCACAGCTGGCTGGAGTAGCGCTGTTGGGACTTATCGATAAACCATTTTTCCCTGTTGCAGAAAAGTTATTGAAACACAACATTGTGTCGGTGATTGGTAACATGATGTGAATGTTTTTATCACATTTTTTTGTAAAACTTTGAGTTTGATTTTTGAGATATCTTTTACACTACAGATCTGGTTGTGCTATGGTGATTAACTTACAATAAGACACAGAGGGCCAATGATGATTTATGAGCATAACTAGTAGTGGCCTAGAAAGGATATATACAAGAGGGCCTCTAGGCCTGTTCAAAGCTCACATGTGGTTGAGGTTCCCTATTAGCTTATACTAAGTTATATTCTGGGTAATGTTTGCTATTTTCTTGTTATTATTGAAGGCATTCTGGACGCCTAAAGGGTCTTAAAGACTCTCTGTTTCAGCCCCTCTTGGGAGCCCACCAGCTGTGTCCTTGTGTCTTACAAGAAGGTGGAACAAGGGTCACACAAAGCATACATTTTTCTGTGCATATTGCCTGCCTATTTCTGTTTATTTTAGTTAAAGTGTAGCAGCAAAGCGCAGACAAACCAATGATACCAGGAGTCTGTTCAGAAGGTCCAAATCATTTATTTGTGCACAAGTCTCAAGCAAGGCAATTTCAAAATGGCTGAGCAAAGTTTTCAAGCATTACAACAACTTTTATAGACTTCTGTTCCATTCTAGGTATAGAAAAACAATTCATTGGTCCCGGTACGCTCCCGTACCTCCCGTAGCCCTTCTATTGGTCCCGGTACTGATAAGTTTCTCCAATTATGTTCCTTCTGTGGGCTTCTGTGGGCATGACACCTGCCTGCCCCCCTTCTAGTCCCAATTACAATGGTCAGTTCATCAACTTGTTACTTTCACACTTTCAAGGCTATGGGACCATTTGTGCGTGCAGAAGAGCAAGGTTCTGTAACTCATCTGTCAGCACTCCTCAATATTTCTCTGCAAATGTACTTTTTCTTATCAGTAACTTTAAAACACATCTTTTCTGTATTTTTCCATTTCTTAATTCTGCAATTCTGCTTATCTAAGCTAATTCAATATTTCTACTGAGTTCTTTCTTACAATAGCAGCATATTGGGGGATGTGCAATCCTATATGCCTCTCCACAGGCCTCATTTACAGGTCAAGCTAGCCATGCTGGCCTGCCTATGTCAGACACCGTGGGTCACAGGCCTGCACCTGCCACATTCCCCCCTTTGATTAATCTCACCCTATTACTTAATAAGGTGTGAGAATTAAATCACTTTCCAGAAAATTCACATCCTGATTAAAGGATTCTTACTAGTTCCACTAGGGCTAGCTTTGTATAAAGCCATTATTCTAGTTGCGGTCTTCCGCTCTACGGTACTATCAATAGCACTATGAAGGGAACGCATACAACATGGGATTAAACATGGTAAGCAGAGGACAACAGCAACAAGGATTAGTACTAAGATAACGAAAGTCTTAAATCCTCCCAGCCAAGAGAAAAGGTTAGCAAACCAATTAGGAAATTTCAAGGCGTGCCAAGTCTGTACTGGCACATAAGCATGTCTTTGCATATCTTTAGCAATTTCTTCAACTACTTGACCTTTATCATCTATTTTCAAACAGCAATTAGTTAAATTCAGCTTACCACATACTCCTCCTTCAGCTGCTAGTAAATAATCAAGGGCTAAGCGATTCTGGTATATGGCAGTGCGCATCTGAGTACTTTGTCTAGCTAAGAGCGTGAGAGCATGACTAGTTTCATTGGTTATTATTTCAACTACTGCTTGTAAGCGAATAATACGATTGATCATATAAATTGGGGTACGATAACCATACATACCATCATCATTCCAAGTGGCAGGTCCATAATACTCAATAATTCTTTCTGGTGGCCAATCATCACCTCGCCACTTCTCCCACTTGCCTATCTGTAAGGCCTCCCTTTTCTGTCTTGATGCTCCTTTGTGTTTGTGGGTAGTGTATACAGGGTATCCTAATTGTTCTCCATGTTCTGTGTTTAACAGGAAGAAAGAAGGTCTGATGGTTCCCAAGACACATGCTCCTCCCCATTGTGGTGGGAGTTGCGCATATGCTCGGTTTCCACAGATCCAATATAGGCCAGGTGGGGCTTGCCAGGCTTGGACTTTGGCAAGGTTAGTCCATAGACCTGCAAGTTCAGGAAATCTGGCTAATGGGTTAGGAGGTTCAGGATGTCTGATTCCTGACCACCATGCTACCTTCTTGGTCGTGGCATTGTAGTATTTCTGGCTAAGACAGACCAGCTGTCCTACCTTTTGGGTGAACTGGGGTCCAGTTCTGGCAAAGCAAAGACGTCCAACGATTGAGTGCGCTAACACCCATTCACTGGTTGTCTTGTGTAATTCAGTCTGATTGTAAATCATGGAATAATTCAATTCTTGGGCTTCCCAGGGCCATTGGTCTCCCATTTGGGTTCCGCCACAGAAATAACAATCTGTGATCTTAAGACTAGATACTACTGCTCCGGCTAATTCTAGAAACAAATTCTGTGAAGGGTGAGGGATCTCAAACTTATTTACATGCATAGCTTCATAAAAGGTATTATGAATATGATATTTAGATGACTTGTGGGCTTGGGTATTCAATCTAACATACACAATGGTCCCTGGATCTGTTCCTCCTCCAGCAATACGTAAACCAAACTTATATCCTTGTTTCCATGCATGGGGGTTATGTACACGCAAATGTAAGGGGTTGCAAGCATCTTTCTGACATTTATCATTTGTGGTTGGCTTGGTTAGAGTAGCCATCCGCTTATCTACTTTCTCATCAGTTATACCAGTGTTCCAGGTAGCATAGAAAACACATTCCCAATACGGGCAATAGTAGTCTGCCGCTGTAGCAGTACTATACCCTGATCCTGTTTTACCTGTACACTTCCACCAATTTGTGGCACTTTCTGGACACATATACTTATGGTCATTTCGATACGCTTTCTCCCATGTACCACAGGTGGACTGACTATCTCTATTAATAGCATTACATGCATCAAAATTCAAAACAGCAGGTTTAGTAATGTCCTTAAGTGGTGGTGTAGCAGCTAATATAGGTCCATCTGCATCCTTCCATCTTATTTCCAACGTGTAATAGGATGGATTCTGATGCGGATTATAGCATGCTTTAATTTTGCCATGAGTGCAAACATTTAGTTCAGTGGTGTTATAGATACACCGAGTTATTGTTCCCTTGCAGGTATAGTAAGAATGGTAAAGCAAAGTCTGAGTTACTTTCAGTCCAGTTCTAGTAGAAGTAATGCAAGCAGTGCATGGAGGTAGAGCATAAGTCTGTTCAAAACCTCCAAAGAAGGCAACCAAGGCAAAGCAGAAGCAAAGATACATGTTGATGTTGATTGGAGTTCTTCTGAATCCTCAGCTTGCTGATCTTGATCACGACGGTCTATTATTCTTCGTCCCGTTTGCTAATAAAGCAATTTAACGGTTGCTGAGTGTTGATTGAAGATCCTCAAGGTGTCCAGCACACATTAACCAACTTAGCAATTCAGTTGGCTTGTGAAGTCTGGCTTAGTCAATGCAGTCTCAAAGTAGTAGTGTGTCAAATCACACACAAATCGGGTTCGTTGAAACAAAACTGTTGCTGCATGGAAAACAGCAATCCTCTTCGAAAGACTTGGCTACTGCAAAGCACTTGTGATGAAGTGTCTATGCTGCTGGTTGCCGTCTCAGAGTAACTCGCAAGGGTACATCAGGGTGCTGCTCTGCTGTCCACCGCTCTGGTTCAGGATCGGCGGCGGGCTTGACTCGGCTGTGGTGGATCCAGGCGTCGATCTCGGCTACCTTTACTGCAGTTGGGGTAGACAGGATGACGGTGTACGGTCCCTTCCAATGGGGTTCCAACGGTATCTTCTTCCAATCTTTGATCCACACCGAAGTTCCAGGCTGGTAGGGATGCAAGGGTTCCGTCAAGTTGATAGGCAACTGGTCTTGGATCCACGTATGGAGAGTCTGCAGAACAAAACTAAGAGCTAGGAGTTCTTGTCTGGTTACTTCTGAACCAATCTGGGCTAGATTTCCTTTGACTCCCTGCACTATTGGTGGGGGTTTACCATACAAAACTTCAAAAGGGGAAAATCCTGTTGACTTTACAGGGGCTGAGCGTATTCTGAGTAAAGCTATGGGGAGCACTTGGGGCCATTTCAAGTGTGTCTCCTGACAAAGTTTAGACATTTGGGCTTTCAATGTACGATTCATTCGCTCAACTTTCCCTGAACTCTGGGGTCTGTATGCAGTGTGGAGCTTCCACTGTATCTGCAAAGCTTTTGCTAACTGCTGTGTAACTTGGGAGACAAATGAGGGTCCATTGTCTGACCCTATTACTGCTGGGATTCCAAATCTGGGGACAATCTCTCTCATTAAGGCTTTGGTAACTTCTCGGGCTTTCTCAGTTCTGGTTGGGAATGCTTCTACCCACCCAGAGAAAGTACAAACTAATACTAGTAGGTAATGGTATCCATTAGCTTTTGGCATTTCGGTGAAATCAACTTGGAGGTTGTGCATGGGGGTCACACCTCTTGACTGAACTCGGGGTGCTGTAATAAGGCCTTGCTTGGCATTATTCTTGGCACAGATCTGACATTGTCGTGCTACTGAAGCTGATATGGTTGTCATCAGAGGAATGTAGAAATGTGGTCTGAGTGCTTTCTCCATAGCACTCTTTCCATAGTGGGTGGCTTCATGGAAAGCTTTGACAAAAGATGGTCCTAATAGTTCAGGAATTACTATTCTTCCCGGAGGTTGACTGCCTTCTTCTGGTGGCAGCTCAATCCATCCGTCTTTCAATACTCCATTTTCTTTGTCACAATAGTAATCCAATTCTTTGGTGGTATATCGTGGGGTCCATAGATTCAAAGGTACTGGAAACAATGCTGCTTGCATTGGTATAGCTTGTGGGGCAATCTGTCCTGTCATAGCTGCTTGTCGTGCTGAGGCATCTGCAAATCTATTTCCTCGAGCAACTTCTCCTTTTCCTGCTTGATGTCCTCTACAATGCATGACAGCTACACGTGTTGGGGCCCAGACTGCATCAAGTAACATCAATATCTCGGGACCATACTTGACTGATTTTCCTCCGGATGTGATGAGTCCTCTTTCTTTGTAGAGAGCTCCATGGGCATGCAAGGTAGTGAAAGCATATTTGGAATCTGTATATACATTCAGTATAAGTTTTTCTCCTAATAACAAAGCTCTGGTGAGTGCTATCAATTCGGCTTTCTGGGCTGATGTGCCTGAGGCTAGAGCTGATGATTCAACTACTTCGTGTTGAGTGACGACTGCATATCCGGCACAGCGTCGTCCGTCAAGGATGAGACTGCTCCCATCAACATAATAGATCTGGTCGGGATTGTCTATGGGCACATCTGTTAGGTCAGGTCGACTAGAGAATACAGTCTCCATGACTTCGATGCAGTCATGTTCTGGGAGTTCTTCACTGATGGGTATCAAGGTAGCTGGATTCAAGGCATGGCTCACTTCAAGTTGTATCTGTGGGTTTTCACATAACATGCTCTGGTACTTCAACATTCGGGAATTGGTGAGCCAATAATTTGCTTTCTGTTCCATAAGGGCAAGGACTGCATGTGGCACAGTGACTCGTATGTTCTGTCCTAGTGTGAGTTTGTCTGCTTCACTCACTAATAGTGCTGTAGCTGCAACTGCTCTCAAGCAGGGTGGCCATCCTTTGGCCACAGGGTCCAATTGTTTTGATAGGTAGGCTACAGGTCGTTCCCAATTTCCTAATTTCTGAGTCAACATGCCTAGGGCATTTCCCTGTGTTTCATGTACAAACAAACGGAAAGGTTTGTGGACATCTGGTAGTCCAAGTGCTGGTGACGACATCAATTCTTCCTTCAACTTCTGGAAGGCTGTATCCTGCTCAAGTCCCCACTCCAGTGGTGACTTCTCTTCTCCTTTTGTGGCTTCATACAGTGGTTTGGCAATTTGGGCAAAGTTGGGTATCCAGATTCGGCAATATCCTGCCGCTCCCAGAAAGGCTCTGACTTGCTTTCTGGTTGTTGGAGTTGGAATTCTACATACTGCTTCTTTTCTTTCTCTGCCTAATCTTCTGCTTCCTTGGGTAATACGAAAACCCAAGTATTTCACTTCTGTTTGGCATAGTTGTGCTTTGGCTCTGGAAACTTTATATCCAGCTTCATTTAGTAACTGCAAGAGATCTTTGGTGGCTAATATACATTCTTTTTCTGATACGGCAGCTATCAACAGATCATCCACGTACTGGAGAAGTACTCTCTTCCCCGGGGCTACTGGATAGCTTGAAAGATCTTGATTTAGTGCAGCACTAAAGATGGTAGGTGAATTCTTGAATCCTTGGGGTAATCTTGTCCAGGTGAGTTGGCCCCCTCTTCCAGAGATGGGGTCCTGCCATTCAAATGCAAACAATATTTGGCTTACAGGGGCTAATCTTATGCAAAAGAATGCATCTTTTAAATCCAGTACAGTGAAATGGGTAGCTTCAGCAGGTATCAGTCCTAGGAGAGTGTAAGGATTGGGCACAACTGGATGTATAGTTTCAACTGCATCATTTACTCTTCTCAAATCTTGCACTGGGCGATAATCATCTGTCTCAGGTTTCTTCACTGGCAAAAGTGGGGTGTTCCATGGGGATTGACATACTTTCAGTAGGCCATACTCAAGTAATCTCTGCAGGTGGCGATGAATGCCTTCAATTGCGGCTCTTGGGAGAGGGTACTGTTTGACGTGCACTGGTGTAGCACTAGGCTTGAGGGTTACAATCACTGGAGCTATATGTTTGGCTAGGCCTGGGGGACTGCCTTCTGCCCACACTTCAAGTGGTGCATGAATGTTCTTTAAAGTTTGTTCAAAATAGGTATCTTGAATCGAATCATCAATGTAGTATCTCCACTCTTCTTCTCGGGGTACTGTCAGCAGCATTACTCCTGCTGGTTTGGCTTGAGAATTCACTGTCATTTGCATTTCTCCTTGTTCGGAGAAAGATATCTGTGCTTGAAGCTTGGCTAGCATATCTCGTCCCAGTAGGGGTACTGGACATTCGGGCATGTAAAGGAATTGATGAGTTACTTGCTGTCCTCCTAGACTGCATATTCGGTTTTGAAGAAAAGACTTTGTGGCTTTGGCACCAGTTGCTCCTATAATGGTGACTGCTTTCTTGGTGAATGGGGCTATCTTTTTGTCTATTACTGAATGTTCTGCTCCAGTATCAACCATAAAGTTCATAAATTGGTCTCCTATTTGTATTTCGACCATAGGCTCCTGGAGACCTAAAGCAAACTTGGAGCCCGGTCTGTCCTAATCCACGTCATCCTCATCATGGGCCTGTGTGGCCAATGCTTGGATGGCTCCTCCTCCCCTCTCTCGCTGGAATTGTTCTCGATTGGCTCCTCCTCGGCCTCGGGGACGGCCTCGTCTTTCTTCTCGCCACTGATGATCGTTGTCGTCATCTTGCTGGGCGTCTTCGAGTTGCGGGCAAGTATCTCTCCAATGTCCTTCTTCTTTGCAATAGGCGCATTGGTTCACGCCTAGTCTCTGGGTCCGGCCTCCGCCTTGACCCCGCCCTCTTCCTCTGCTCCTTCGATTAGGGACACCTCCCCTTTTCTTTTCAACTATGGCCGCAGCCAAAAAGTCAGCTTTCTTCTTCATCTTTCTATCACATTCTCTCTGTCTTTCAGTATCACGATTCACATACACTTTATGAGCGACTTCCAATAACTGTGTTGCATTCATGCCCGCAAACCCTTCTAATTTCTGTAATTTACGTCTAATGTCTGGTTGAGACTGGTTTACAAAAGCAGAATTCACCATGCATAAACTTCCTGGTGCCTCGGGATCATAGGGAGTATACATTCTGTAAGCTTCAGTTAATCTTTCATAATAATCTGCTGGGCTCTCATCTATTCCTTGGATAATTCCTGCTACTTTGGAAAGGTTCATAGCTTTTTGGCCTCCTCTTCGCAGGCCTTGTAAAAAGCCTTGGCGAAAACGGGCTAGGGCGGTGGATCCTTCATCTGTATTTGGATCCCATTGGGGGTCTTCATTTGGGAATTCTCTCTGAGCTGCTTCTCTACGATCTATTATATTCTGCCCCTGCGCTGGAGCTGCAGGGTTTTCTGCCATCCATTCAATAGCTGCTTTTCTAATTCTCGCTCGTTCTTCTGTAGTGAATAGGGTGGTCAGGAGCTGACGGCAATCTGGCCAAGTGGGTTGGTGAGTTTCCATAATACTAGTTACTAATTCTGTCAGCTCCTGGGGCTTGCTAGTATAGGAGGCATAATGCGACCTCCAATTTAATAAATCCGTTGTAGAGAACGGGATATACACATAAGTTAGGGGTCCCGCTACCACTTCATCATTATCATTCTTTACGGGCACCCCCGGGACTTGCCTTAAGGGAAACAGTTTGGCTGTCGTCCCAGGCGTCATTTGGGTCTGGGATCTAAGGGCTATTGTCGTTGTCTTTGCAGGAGTCGCTTTCTTTTTCTCAACTGGTTTTGCTTTGGGTTTCTCTTTCACTGGCTTGCTAGTGCTAGCGCTGGCTTTCTCACTTATTTGTACACTGTCCTCTTCTTCTTCTTCTGGGGGATTCCCTCCTTCTTCTTCTAGCTCCGCTTCTGGCTCACTTTTTACATCCTCCTCTTCTCTTCCCGCTAATTCTTTCTCTTCCTCTCCTCCAGGAGGAGGGGGATCAGGGGTTGGGTCTCGCCTCGGCTCCGGCGGTCTCTGGGGATCTGGGGCAGGACGCCGCCGGGCTATTCTTACTGGACCTGGGGTTCGGGGCTGCCTGAGGACTACTTCTGGGGAATCGGGATCTGCCAAGATGGGTTTCTTCTTGGCTTTCTTATCCTGCTCTTTCATTCTAGGCTGTTCCTTTCTCTGTCTAGAATCTGTTTTAGCTAACATTATTCTGCACTGTTCCTCATAACAGCGCTGCGCCCAGGAGGGCGGATCTTCACAAATACTTAACCAGGAGTCTATATAGGGGTACTGATCGGGGTGCGCTACCCGCACTCTACGATGTATTGACTGAATAATCTCTACGGTGAACGTTCCCTCTCGGGGCCAGATGGGGTCTAGATCGGGCCACTCCCTAGTACACAAAATCTGCAAACGGGCTGCTGTCATTTTAATACCATAATCTCCTGAATATCCCTCTTTAAAATGTGCGATCATACATTCTAATGGAGTGTTCCTAGTAGACTCTGCCCCTCCCATTTCGATGTGTGCGCGCAACAACAGACAGAAGGGAAAAGGTGGGCGGACCGTGGGTAAGGGGTCCTCACGGCCCTGGAAACATACAGGGAATACAAATAACAAGACAAGACGACAATCGCTTCCCCCTTTTCGCGACCTGAGCGCGGTCGCCCGGTCAGGAAATGCGCTAATCAGGGGTCAGCTTTCACTTGGTCCGTGCTGCCAGACCTCTCATTCACACTTCGTTCACACAATCATGCTAGCAACGTATTCCCAGAATGCATTCGTTTCTATCTGTTCTGACTAGTCTTTTTCCCAAATTACAAAAAGGATGAGGGTTTCACCTAGCGAATTCCCATGCCAGGCTACTCGGCTCTTCCTTGAGAGTTGATCAGGCTCTCTTACCAATTCCCAATATCTCGAGATTACAAATTCCAAGTTCCAAGTTCCAATGGCAGTACTGCTCTTTCTATTTCTGTCTAGACCCAAAATCAAAACTATACTCACCGGATCCGGTCCTCAAACTTCCCAAGCAGGCGCATGAGTTGGACCTCGGACTCCCCTCACTCGGGTTCGAGGCGTTGGCTCCGACCGGGCCCGGCACCCGCCGAGGTCCGACCAGCTCCCTCCGATACAAGGGACCGGTGGCGCCAGGGAGCGGCCCTCGTCGGAAGGGCGCGATCCCGGCAGGACCAAGCCTATAGAGGCGGAAAGTCGTGGTATATTGCCCTATATACACTTTGATTCCACAACTTCCCGGCCAACGCACCAAGGAATATGTAGCAGCAAAGCGCAGACAAACCAATGATACCAGGAGTCTGTTCAGAAGGTCCAAATCATTTATTTGTGCACAAGTCTCAAGCAAGGCAATTTCAAAATGGCTGAGCAAAGTTTTCAAGCATTACAACAACTTTTATAGACTTCTGTTCCATTCTAGGTATAGAAAAACAATTCATTGGTCCCGGTACGCTCCCGTACCTCCCGTAGCCCTTCTATTGGTCCCGGTACTGATAAGTTTCTCCAATTATGTTCCTTCTGTGGGCTTCTGTGGGCATGACACCTGCCTGCCCCCCTTCTAGTCCCAATTACAATGGTCAGTTCATCAACTTGTTACTTTCACACTTTCAAGGCTATGGGACCATTTGTGCGTGCAGAAGAGCAAGGTTCTGTAACTCATCTGTCAGCACTCCTCAATATTTCTCTGCAAATGTACTTTTTCTTATCAGTAACTTTAAAACACATCTTTTCTGTATTTTTCCATTTCTTAATTCTGCAATTCTGCTTATCTAAGCTAATTCAATATTTCTACTGAGTTCTTTCTTACAATAGCAGCATATTGGGGGATGTGCAATCCTATATGCCTCTCCACAGGCCTCATTTACAGGTCAAGCTAGCCATGCTGGCCTGCCTATGTCAGACACCGTGGGTCACAGGCCTGCACCTGCCACAAAAGACTTCCAGACTTTGTATTTTTCATTGTTTAGCACAGCTACAGTCAAACACAGAACAAAGGATCCAGCTCTATTATGATCAGGCAATTTGTGTACATCTGTTCAGGATCTCTGTCATCATTAGAAACCCCCATCCATATCAGAAAGTTTACTTTCAGCAGGAGAGTAGATATTTCGAGATAGGGTGTAATTTTTGCTGCACAAACCTGCTCGGTATCCCACAAGCTTCCTGCCGTTCTCCTTCCCATACTGGGGAGATGGCAACAAGCCAGCAGTGTTCATACTCTAGTCTACAAGAAAACAAATTCCAGTTCCAGAACTTCAAGGAACAAAGAATATGAATCCGCTGCCTCTCGGTGGCCATTTGAAGCATTACGCTGTTTATCTGATGTTACTATCATTAGCCATTTCTGGTTCATAGATGCAGGACACTGTTCAGATGGATATTAATGCTATTATGATTTGATAGTGCCACTGGGTGTATGCTGTGTGTATAATAGTGTGGCAGGTGCAGGCCTGTGACCCACGGTGTCTGACTTAGGCAGGCCAGCATGGCTAGCTTGACCTGTAAATGAGGCCTGTGGAGAGGCATATAGGATTGCACATCCCCCAATATGCTGCTATTGAAAGAAAGAACTCAGTAGAAATATTGAATTAGCTTAGATAAGCAGAATTGCAGAATTAAGAAATGGAAAAATACAGAAAAGACATGTTTTAAAGTTACTGATAAGAAAAAGTACATTTGCAGAGAAATATTGAGGAGTGCTGACAGATGAGTTACAGAACCTTGCTCTTCTGCACGCACAAATGGTCCCATAACCTTGAAAGTGTGAAAGTAACAAGTTGATGAACTGACCATTGTAATTGGGACTAGAAGGGGGGCAGGCAGGTGTCATGCCCACAGAAGCCCACAGAAGGAACATAATTGGAGAAACTTATCAGTACCGGGACCAATAGAAGGGCTACGGGAGGTACGGGAGAGTACCGGGACCAATGAAGTGTTTTTCTATACCTAGAATGGAACAGAAGTCTATAAAAGTTGTTGTAATGCTTGAAAACTTTGCTCAGCCATTTTGAAATTGCCTTGCTTGAGACTTGTGCACAAATAAATGATTTGGACCTTCTGAACAGACTCCTGGTATTATTGGTTTGTCTGCGCTTTGCTGCTACAATAGACCTTCCATTCTCTTTGATGCTTACACCATCTCCTAAGACAGACAGAAAAGAAACACATGAGGTCTTTTACTAATTGTTGCTAGATGACAGCGCATGTTCTGGTACGCGCTGAAGGTATGCTGGGACACGCATTGCTAGCTAGTGTAGGGCCATGAGAGCTCGGGACGATTTCCACGCTAACTATGCAACCTGCATTAGGGTGGCGAGTGGGTGGGTTAGGGGTGGAGAGTGGGTGTGAGCTCAACTCAGCGCCGGGTTCACACTGCACGCTGTGTCTTGCACGATTAGCGTAGGTTCACCTAATCCCACCTCAATAAAGGCAGCTAAGTGTACTCACCCTAATACGGTGTGTGTCAGGGGAAACTGCTCCACGTTAACTGCCGGGGATTTACTTTCCACACCCCCCACAGTTAGCACAGCACCTTTGGCATGTTAGGTCCAACATCCTAAAGGGCTCCACAGAGAAAATATAGTGGGGCTCTTAAAGTTAAAACAATGGATGCGAAGCTCAATACAGACTATACAACTGAGGCGATGTAGCAGCAGAGCACATACAAACCAATAATACCAGGAGTCTGTTCAGAAGGTCCAAATCATTTATTTGTGCACAAGACTCAAGCAGAATCACATTCAAAATGGCTGAGCCCCGGTTTCTAGCAAAACAACAACTTTTATACCGTTCTTTTCCATTCTAGACATAGGCAAACTTCTCATCGGTCCCGGTAACCCCTTTCACCCCATCTATTGGTCCCGGTACCAATACGTAGCTCCAATGAGGACCTTGGCCTGGGCTCAGCACCTGCTTACCCCCCTTTCAGTCCTCATTACAATGGTCATTTCTTAGACTCTTGATACAATTCTCCTCCAAGGTCAACTGGCTAACTAGAACATGTGGGAAAGCAGGGCACTGTAACTTTTCTGTCAGCAGAGTTAATTAATTCTATAGAAGCTTCACTCTCTTATCAATACCAATTAAACTTGTTTTTCTATATTCTCTAAGTTTCGATTCTGCTTAGCTGTACTTAATTGTGCTCTGTTAAGTTTCGATTCTATGGTAGCAGCATTTAGGGGAATGTGTAATTCCTTTGGGCCTCTCCACAGGCTTCATTTACAGGTCAAGCTGTTTAGGCCTCCCTGCTCATTTCAGACACCATGGATCACAGGCCTTCGCCTACCACATTCCCCCCTTTGATTAATCTCACCCGAATGTTAATAAGGTGTGAGATATAAATCACTAAATTACACTGGAGTTGGGTTTTTACCAATGGTTCCAGGAGTAGGGTGCCATAAGGCCAAAATCTTAGTAGCAGTTTTACGTTCTACAGTATTTTCAATAACACTATTGATAGAGCGCATACAACATGGGATTATACATGGTAGGAGTAGAAACAATGCTAGAAAAAGCAATATCAGCATAGCGAAAGT
Source organism: Ichthyophis bannanicus (assembly GCA_033557465.1). Classification (NCBI taxonomy): domain Eukaryota; kingdom Metazoa; phylum Chordata; class Amphibia; order Gymnophiona; family Ichthyophiidae; genus Ichthyophis; species Ichthyophis bannanicus. The sequence goes on along the minus strand of CM066035.1, from coordinate 443,247,318 downwards.
AGTAAGTCCTCCCAAACCAGAGAAGATAGATTTGAACCAATTGGGCATCTGAAGACCATGCGAAGTCTGCACTGGCACCTAAGCTTGCTTACGCATGTTTTCAGCAATGTTTTCAACTACTTGACCTTTATCATCTATCTTCAAGCAACAATTTGTGAGATTTAGCTTACCACAGACTCCTCCTTCAGCAGCTAATAAGTAATCTAATGCCAAACGATTTTGATATATTGCAGTACGCATTTGTGTGCTTTGTCTAGCTAAAAATGTGAGTGCTTGGCTAGTTTCATTAGTGATGATTTCAACTACTGCTTGCAAGCGTATAATTCTATTCAACATATAAATTGGGGTACGATATCCCCACATGCCATCTTGCTCCCAAGTGGCAGGTCCATAATAGGCAATGATTCGCTCGGGTGGCCAATCATCCCCATCCCATTTCTGCCACTTGCCTATCTGTAAAGCTGCTCTCTTCTGTCTCTTTGAGTAGACTGGGTAGCCTAATTGTTCTCCATGTTCTGTGGGCAATAGAAAGAAAGAGGGTCGGATAGTCCCTAAGACACATGCCCCTCCCCAATGGATAGGGAGTCGAGCATATGCTTGGGTTCCACAAATGCAATACAGACCAGGTGGGGCTTGCCAGGCATGGGGCTGGGCAAGATTAGTCCATAAATCGGCAAGCTCAGGGAATTGTGCTAATGGGTTAGAAGGTTCAGGTTCATTAACTCCTGACCACCAGGACGTCTGTTTCGTGGTGTCATTATAGAATTTTTGGCTGAGACAGACAAGCTGTCCTACTTTCAAATTGAACTGCGGTCCAGTTCGGGCATAACACAGACGTCCAACTATTGGGTGTGCCAATACCCATTCACTTGTGGTCTTATGCAATTCAGTGTGGTTATAGGTTACCGAGTAATTCAATTCTTGGGCCTCCCAAGGCCACTGATCACCCATTCTAGTTCCACCACAAAAGTAACAATCTGAAATATGAAGGCTGGAGACCACTGCTCCAGCTAACTCTAAGAATAGATTCTGAGAAGGGTGAGGGATATCAAACTTATTTACATGCATAGTCTCATAAAAAGTGTTATGTATATGGTACTTAGATGATCGATGGGCCTGGGTATTTAGTTTAATGTACACAATAGTCCCTGGATCTGATCCGGAACCTGCAATACGTAGGCCAAACTTATATCCCTGTTTCCATGCACTAGGATTGTGTATGAATAACTCTAGTGGGTTACAGGCACCTTTCTTACAATTTTCTAAATTCTTCACATATGGCATAGTTAAGGCAGCCATTCGATTGTCTCTGGTATTTTCTACCATACCAGTTTTCCATGTGGCATAGAAAACACATTCCCACTTTGGGCAATAGTAGTCCTTAATTGGGGCTGTACTATATTCATTGGTCAAAGTTCGTTTACCTGTACATGCCCCACATCCAGTGGTTCCTTCTGGACACATATATTTATCATTATGAGCATACGTTTTCTCCCAATTGGCACATTTAGAGTGACTATCTCTATTTATGGCATCGCAAGCATCAAAATACAAAATAGCATACTTTGTAGGATCAGTAAGTGGGGGTGTAGTATTAAGTAAAGCTCCATCTGCATCATTCCATCTTATTTCTAGGGTATAATAAGACGGGTTCTGATGTGGGTTAAAACAAACTTTAGTAGTTCCTTTAGTACAAACATTCAGTTCAGTGGTGTTATAAATACACCGGCTTACCGTACCAGTACAGGTATAGTAAGAATGATAAAGCAAAGTCTGAGTTACTTTCATTCCAGTCCGAGTGGAAGTAATGCAGGCAGTACATGGGGGTAAAGCACAAGTAAGTTCAAGGCTCCCCAGGCAGGCAACCACAGCAAAGTAGAAACAGGGATGCATGTTGATTGTAGTTCTTCTGAATCCTCGCTGGAAAATCTTGACCTCGACGTCCTCTTCTTCTTGGCACAATGCTGACCCGTTTGCTAATGAAGCAATTCAACGGGTGTCGATGTTGATTGAAAATCCTCGAATGTCCCGCTGTGATGCCAACTTACCAACTGTAGTTGGCCCGACGAAAGTTTACAGAAGCACAGTTATTCGATGAAGAAAAACAAATGTCTTTGCTGTATTAGAAACAGCAATCCTCTTCGAAAGACTTGTCTTCTGTAGGAAAAGAGTTCTAGGTTGCTGGTTGCCGCCTCAGGGTGAGTCGCAAAGGGATATCAGGATGTGGCTCTGCTGTCCACTGGTCCGGATCTGGAACTGCTGCTGGCTTGACTCTGCTGTGATGGTTCCAGGATTCAATCTCTGCTATCTTTACTGCAGTTGGGGTAGACAGGATGACGGTGTATGGTCCCTTCCAATGAGGTTCCAGCGGTGTCTTCTTCCAATCTTTGATCCACACCGAGGTACCCGGCTTGTAGGGATGCAGGGGTTCCGTCAAATTGATAGGCAACTGGTCCTGTATCCACGTGTGAAGAGTCTGCAGAACAGAACTAAGAGCTAGAAGTTCTTGTCTGGTTATTTCTGAACCAATCTGTGGCAAACTACCTTTAATACCCTGCACTATTGGTGGAGGTTTGCCATACACAACTTCAAAAGGGGAAAATCCTGATGATTTCACAGGAGATGAGCGTATTCTAAGTAATGCTATTGGGAGAACCTGGGGCCACTTTAGGTGGGTCCCTGACATAGCTTGGACATCTGAGATTTCAAAGTTCTATTCATTCGCTCAACTTTCCCTGAACTTTGGGGTCTGTATGCAGTGTGTAACTTCCATTGTATCTGTAAGGCACTTGCTAACTGTTGGGTAATTTGAGATACAAAGGAGGGTCCATTGTCTGACCCTATTACTGCTGGAATTCCAAATCTGGGGATAATTTCTCTTAACAAAACTTTAGTAACTTCTCGGGCTTTTTCAGTCCTGGTGGGGAAGGCTTCCACCCACCCAGAGAAGGTACAGACTAGTACTAACAAGTAACGGTATCCATTGGCCTTTGGCATTTCAGTAAAGTCTATTTGCAGGTGGTGCATGGGGGTAACACCTCCTGACTGAACTCGGGGTGGTGGCGTGGGGCCCTGCTTGGCATTGTTCTTGGCACAAATTAGACACTGACGGGCTGTTGAAGCTGACAGGGCTCCCAATAAAGCGATACAAAAATGTGGTTTAAGTGCTTTCTCCATAGCACTCTTCCCATAATGTGTGGCTTGATGAAAGGCCTTGACAAAGGCTGGTCCCAATAATTCAGGGATCACTATTCGTCCTGGGGGTTGACTGCCCTCAGGTGGTGGCAGCTCAATCCATCCATCTTTCAGTACTCCCTCTTCTTTATTACAGTAGTAATCCAATTCTTTGGTGGTATATCGTGGTGTCCATAAATTAAGGGGTACTGGAAACAATGCTGCTTGTATTGGCGTTGCTTGTGGTGAAATTTGGCCTGTCATGGCTGCTTTACGTGCTGAGACATCAGCAAATCTGTTTCCTTGGGCAACTTCTCCTTTTCCTGCTTGATGTCCTCGGCAGTGCATGACAGCAACACGGGTAGGGGCCCATACTGCATCTAATAGCATCAATATTTCTGGGCCGTATTTGACTGATTTGCTTCCTGAGGTGATGAGCCCTCGTTCTTTGTAGAGAGCTCCATGTGCATGCAAATTGGTGAAGGCATATTTTGAATCGGTGTATACATTCAACAGAAGTCCTGCACCCAATACTAGTGCTCTGGTGAGTGCTATCAATTCTGCTTTCTGGGCTGATGTGCCTGATGCAAGAGCTGATGATTCGACAACTTTCTCCCAGGTGACTACTGCATACCCGGCACAGCGTCGTCCATTGATAATGAGGCTGCTTCCATCCACAAAATAGGTCTGATCAGGGTTCTCTAAGGGCACATCTGTCAGATCAGGTTGACTTGAGAATACAGTATCCATGACTTCTATGCAGTTATGCTCTGGAGGATCTTCGCTGACTGGTATCAATGTGGCTGGGTTCAAGGCATGGCTCACTTCTAATTGTATTTGTGGATTTTCACATAGCATGCTCTGGTATTTCAGCATTCGAGAATTGGTGAGCCAATGATTTGCTTTTTGTTCCATAAGGGCAAGTACCGCATGTGGTACTGTGACGCGCAGGTTCTGTCCTAAGGTGAGTTTGTCTGCTTCACTCACTAACAATGCCATAGCTGCAACTGCTCTCAAACATGGTGGCCATCCTTTGGCCACAGTGTCCAATTGTTTCGATAGGTATGCTACGGGTCGCTCCCAATATCCCAACTTCTGAGTCAACATGCCTAGAGCATTCCCTTGCATCTCATGCACAAATAGGTGGAAGGGCTTGTGAACGTCTGGTAATCCAAGTGCTGGTGATGACATTAATTCTTCCTTCAGGGTCTTGAAAGCTGCATCTTGCTCAGGTCCCCACTCTAGTGGCGACTTTTCTTCTCCTTTAGTGGCTTCATACAGTGATTTAGTATTCTGAGCAAAGTTGGGTATCCATATCCGGCAGTACCCTGCTGCTCCCAGAAAGGCTCTGACTTGCTTCCTGGTAGTTGGGGTCGGGATACTGCACACGGCTTCCTTTAGTCAGGCGAAAGCCCAAGTATTTTACTTCTTTTTGACATAGCTGCGCTTTTGCTCTGGAAACTTTGTATCCAGCTTCATCCAATAGTTGCAAGAGGTCAGTAGTGGCTTGTATACATTCACTTTCCGATGTAGCAGCTACCAGTAGATCATCCACATATTGGAGGAGTACTCTTTTCTCAGGGGCCACAGGGTAACTGGAGAGATCTTGGTTTAGCGCGGCACTGAAAATGGTGGGTGAATTCTTGAATCCTTGAGGCAATCGTGTCCAAGTGAGCTGGCCCCGTCCTCCTGAGACAGGGTCCTCCCATTCAAAGGCAAACAGTAATTGACTAATTGGGGCTAATCTTATGCAAAAGAACGCATCTTTCAAATCCAAGACAGTAAAGTGGGTAGCTTCAGCAGGGATCAGTCCTAGAAGTGTGTAGGGATTTGGTACAACTGGATGTATGGTTTCAACTGCTTCATTCACTCTCCTTAGGTCTTGCACTGGGCGGTAGTCACCTGTCCCAGGCTTCTTTACTGGCAAGAGAGGAGTGTTCCATGGTGACTGACATACTTTGAGTAGGCCATACTCCAGTAATCTTAACAAATGGCGATGGATGCCTTCAATTGCTGCTCTTGGAAGGGGGTATTGCTTGACATGTACTGGTTCTGCACTAGGCTTGAGATTCACAATTACTGGAGCTATATGTTTTGCCAGGCCCGGTGGATTGCCCTCTGCCCATACTCCAGGAGGGGCGTCAATGCTTTTCAGAGTAGGTTCAAAATAGGTATCAACGACTGGCTCGGTACTATAATATCTCCATTCTTCTTCTCAGGGAACAGTAAGCACCATTAGTCCAGAGGGTTTTGGATTTACTGTCATTTGCATTTCTCCTTTCTCAGTAAAGGATATTTGGGCCTGCAGCTTGGCTAGCATATCTCGTCCCAGTAGTGGCACTGGGCACTTGGGCAAGTAAAGGAATTGGTGCGTTATTTGCTGTCCCCCTAAATTACATATACGGTTCTGAAGAAAAGACTTAGTGGCTTTAGTGCCAGTTGCTCCCACAATGGTGACTGCTTTTGTAGAAAAAGGGGCTATTTGCTTATCCACTACAGAATGTTCTGCTCCAGTATCAACCATAAAGTCCATGAATTGGTCTCCTATTTGTATACTGACCATAGGCTCCTGGAGACCCAAAGCGAATTCGGAGCCCGGTCTGTCCTAATCTGCTTCATCTAAATCATAGGCTGTCGCGGCTGCCACTCCCTGTATGGCCTCCATTCGTTCTTGCTGAAATTGTTCTCGATTGGTTCCTCTGCGGTTTTGGGGTCGGCCTCTCCCTCTCTGAGGGGCGTTCTCTCCCTCATCACGGGAAGTGTCTTCGAGTCGCGGGCATGCATTCCTCCAATGTCCTTCTTCTCTGCAATAAGCGCATTGATTTACGCCTAGTGAGGGCCGGTTTTCTCCTCGGCCCCTCCCTCTTCCTCTGCTCCTTTGACTAGGGAAACCTCCCCTTTTCTGTTCAACTAACGCTGCAGCCAAAAAATCGGCTTTCTTCTTCATTTTTCGTTCACTTTCTCTTTGTCTTTCATTATCACGATTCACATACAATCTGTGAGCAACGTCCAGTAACTGAGTTGCATTCATGCCCGCAAACCCTTCTAATTTCTGTAGTTTTCGTCTAATATCTGGTTGGGACTGGCTGACAAAAGCGGCATTCACCATGCGTAAGCTTCCTGGTGCAGCTGGGTCATAGGGAGTGTACATTCTATATGCTTCAGATAATCTCTCATAGAATACTGCTGGGCTTTCGTCTACGCCCTGGAGCACTTCAGCTGTCTTGGTGAGATTCATGGCTTTCTGACCCCCCTTTCGCAGACCTTGTAAAAGGCCTTGGCAAAAGCGTGCTAAAGCTTTGGATCCTACTTCGGTGTTTGGATCCCACTGAGGATCCTTGTTTGGGAATTCTTTCTTTGCTGCTTCGCGATTATCTATTCCGGCTGGTCCCTCTGCTTGGGGATTATCTGCTAGCCAATTAACAGCTGCTCGCATAATTCTGGTCTGCTCCTCAGTAGTAAATAAAGTAGACAGGAGCTGACGGCAATCTGACCAAGTGGGTTGATGGGTCTGCATAATTGTGCTCATTAGTTCTGTTAACTCTTGGGGCTTGTCAGTATAGGAGGCATAATGTAATTTCCAGTTCAGCAAATCAGTAGTGGAGAAAGGCACATAAACTAAACTTAGGGGTCCCGGTACTATCTGGTCATCTGCATCTCTCATGGGGATTCCCGGGACTTGCCGCAGGGGGGCTAATACTTTCGGGAGGGCTTTCTGCTTCTTAGTAGTGACTTTTGATATCTTGATGGGGGCTCTCAGCTTCGAGACTCACTTAGTCTGGGGAGTCTCGCTTGCAACCGATGAACTAGCACTGACAACGGATTTTTCACTTCCTGTGTCAGTCAGGGAAGATGCGTCTTCATCTTCCTGCTCTGACTCCTGCTTATTCTCGGTCTCAGTCTCTGTCCCAGACTGATCAGCCTCCTCATGAGACGGCTCATCTAGCTGGTCTTCTGGCTGGTGAGGGGGTGGACCCTCCCGGTCCCGGGGGGCTGCCGCGGGACGCAGTGGTACTCTTGCGGGGCACTGAGCTTGGGGCTGTCTAATTATAACTTCTGGTGAATCAGGATCAACATAGACGGGTTTCTGACCAGGTTTCTTGACTGTCCCTGTTTTCTGGGTCGGGTCTGTTAATGCTAACATTATTCTGCACTGTTCTTCATAACAGCGCTGCGCCCAAGGGGGCGGAGCCTCACAAATACTTAACCAAGAATCTATATAGGGGTACTGATCGGGGTGCGCTACTCGCACCTTCCGATGAACTGACTGAATAATTCCTATGTTAAACGTTCCATCTTTGGGCCACATGGGGTCTATGACGGGCCACTCCCTAGTACACAAAAACTGTAATCGTGAGGCAGTCATTTTTACTCCATAATCCCCTGAATATCCTTTATTGAAATACTTAATCATACATTCTAACGGAGTGTGCCTAGTAGACCCCGCCCCTCCCATATCGATGTGTGCGCGCAACGACAAACAGAAGGGAAAAGGAGGGCGGACCGTGGGTAAGGGGTCCTCACGGCCCTAGAAACATTTAAGGGAAACAAATAACAAGACAAGACGACGGTCGCTTCCTCCTTTTTACGACCTGGACGCGGTCGCCCGGCCAGGAAATGCGTTACTCAGGAGTCCGCCTTCGCTTGGTCTGTGTTGCAAGACCTCTCATTCACACTTCATTCACACAATCATGCTAGCAACGTATCCCAAAAACCCAGTCCTGTCTCTTCTGACTAGGCTACCAAATTCAAAATCAAAAAGACGGTGGTTTCGCCCCGCGCATACTCATGCAGGGTTAATCGGACCGCCTTGAGAGCTCTCTTACCAAATGCAAATTCAAATTCCAAATTTCATATTCCAAAAAGGCAGCGGGTTCACCTTGTGCATACTCATGCAAGGTTACTTAGACCACCTGCGAGAGGTGATCAGGCTCTCTTACCAAAGTTCCAAAGTTCTAAAATTCAAACAGCAGTTCTGCTCTGACTCATCTGTCTAGACATACCAAATCAAAACTATACTCACCGGATCCTGTCCCCACTCCCGGGCAAGCGCATGAGTTGGACCTCGGACTCCCCTCACGGGTTCGAGGTGTTGGCTCCGACCGGGTCCAGCACCCGCCGAGACCTGGCCAGCTCCCTCCGATGCAAGGGACCGGTGGCGCCAGGGAGCGAGCCCATGTCGGGAGGGCACGATCCTGGCAGGACCAAACCTATAGAGGTGGAAAGTCGTGGTATATCAGATTATATACCCTCTGACCGACCACACCTTCCCGGCCAACGCACCAAGAATATGTAGCAGCAGAGCACATACAAACCAATCATACCAGGAGTCTGTTCAGAAGGTCCAAATCATTTATTTGTGCACAAGACTCAAGCAGAATCACATTCAAAATGGCTGAGCCCCGGTTTCTAGCAAAACAACAACTTTTATACCATTCTTTTCCATTCTAGACATAGGCAAACTTCTCATTGGTCCCGGTAACCCCTTTCACCTCATCTATTGGTCCCGGTACCAATACGTAGCTCCAATGAGGACCTTGGCCTGGGCTCAGCACCTGCTTACCCCCCTTTCAGTCCTCATTACAATGGTCATTTCTTAGACTCTTGATACAATTCTCCTCCAAGGTCAACTGGCTAACTAGAACATGTGGGAAAGCAGGGCACTGTAACTTTTCTGTCAGCGGAGTTAATTAATTCTATAGAAGCTTCACTCTCTTATCAATACCAATTAAACTTGTTTTTTTATATTCTCTAAGTTTCGATTCTGCTTAGCTGTACTTAATTGTGCTCTGTTAAGTTTCGATTCTATTGTAGCAGCATTTAGGGGAATGTGTAATTCCTTTGGGCCTCTCCACAGGCTTCATTTACAGGTCAAGCTGTTTAGGCCTCCCTGCTCATTTCAGACACCATGGATCACAGGCCTTCGCCTACCACAGCGAAATGGAAATGAAAACGAAGGCCCTGATTCATGATGGTTTTTCCCATCTATGAGGAATGCAGCCTTTATTTTCACTTTTACTCCTGGAATCCATGACTATAAATAACAAGTAGTTGGAGATTTTGGAAAATCTGGAAACCTGTATAGTGCCTGTAACTGCAATCTCTTTTGCTGTATCTTTGGATAAACTATATTGTACAATATGATAGGAATATTCTCTCAGACGAGTGAGCATTATGTTCACTCAATGGAAAACTGTACATAACAAATCTAGAGAATTCTGTAAAAATAAATTTTTTGTAACTTCCTTTTCCTTTCTATGGCCTCGGCCTTTTTTTAATATTGATTTTTAATTGTACATCGCTCTGAGTTTTGGAGAAGGGCGATTTTATCAAGAAACAATAAATATAAACATAAACATAAACATACTCACTATATTCAGAGAAGTCATCATAACACTCCTATTTCATATTTTGTTATGTTGAATACTTTTCCCTGCCACTTTGTTTGCCCCCCCCCCACCCCCTGCATTAAAGCACTCTTAAAAGGAATTCTGTCTACCAAGCTTTCTATGTTACATGCACCAGACTGATAATATTGGTTTCTTTCTTGAAGGTATCGCTCAGAGATGCACAGCTATCAAGTACCACTTCTCCCAGCCTATCCGCTTGCGAAATATACCTTTCAATTTGACTAGGACGATCCAACAGGATGAATGGCATTTACTGCGTAAGTAACGAAAATGCAGCCACTGTCTGAGCTGGGGGGAAACACGAGAGTTAAATAGCAAGTCCAGAAAAGGCAATGCACAAAATTGGTTCCAATCACTGGGCTAACCTGCCAGCAACTTCGATAGTCCAGAAAGCTTGCACCTTCAAACATTTGCTTATATATATATATATATGTTTATTGCAAGTCTTTATATATTAAAATAAAATAGATTGAGAGATAAAAAAATTGTAGGTTCTGGATCAGTTGTCGTCTATTAAGGGCTACTTGGCAAATCCATTATATAGAGCATTACAGTAATCTATGTGATTAATAATAACAGCATGAACCAAATTGAGTAAGGAATCTTTATCAAGAAAGGGCCTGATTGGTGTAATTTTGCGAACAGCAATGAAGCTACTAGATTTGACCACTTATGCCATCTGAGGTTCAAGGAGAAACTATGGTCAAAAATGATCCCTAAGATTTTGAGTGAGGGAACAAGTGAGCTAGTTTTCCATCTGGAAGGGGAGCCACAGTAAGCACAGAATCCTTATCCGTAATCTACACTACTGGACATTTCTGGTGGTTAAGCTTCAAGCAGTTTGCTGAGAGCCAATTTGCAGTTTGCAATAGACAATGATTATCTGGAGAGAGATCAGGTAAATTGGGGCTATAATAATATAGCAGTTGTATGTCATCAGCAAATATAAAGCTGCTACCCCCAGGGTCTGGATTAAAGTGAGAAGCAGAGATAAATAAGTTAAAGAAAGCTAGTAGAAGAGGACAATTCTATGGAGCTGAAAACAGCTTCAGGTCTAGAGGCCATGGATGATGGAGCAAAAGACTGAGAGGGTAACTTTGACATTGTGGATGTGCAATTTCGGGTCAGTGCTAGCATGATAATTCTCTTTAGTTGGAGATATAGTGCAGAGCTATCAGAATCAATTTCTTGAAGGCACTCAGTTGATGTGGGACTGGTTAGGTCTGAAAAGAGTGAATAGTTTCTTTGAGGGATTATTACAAGCTTCAATAGTGTAATATTCCTTTTTATGCCTGCTTGATAGTGAGAATATAATCACATTGCCTTTCTTTGGGAATAAATAGTAACTGAGGGGTTTTATATTCACCCCAATCTCGTTCCGCTTTCTGAAGTTGGCTTATAAGAAGACAAAGTCCATGATGGTAGCAGGTATGAGGGTGGGAGGTCAAGTGAGCATATGAGCTAGCAGGAGCTACCTTGTCCAAAGCCTGAATGAGTGCATTATGCCAATGGATGACTTGAGAATCAAGTGAGAGATCAGAGCTTCATTTTGGACGCACAAACCAGATCATATCAGCCTGCTGACCACTGCAAGTATACCACAGCCAAATAAGCTGTCTGTATTATTGTTAGCATACCTAGTCATGCCTAGCCATACCATTTTCAGTAGCCATTCCTAATCTAGCCAATACATCATTTTTACTACTGCTGTGGCCTGTCCAGGTCTGAATTTTTTCTGAATGTATCTGTCTGTTCTATAGCTACATGTTAATTGCTACATGAGACTATAGAGTAATCTGTTCCTTAGCTACAGTGTTATCTCTCCTTGTGTTAAGCCTCACAAGTGTTTAGTCAGTTGTCTCTACCTCCTTGTTGTCCTAAGTTCATTTCTAAACACCATTGTTACATGATAATTACCAATGTGTAATACTATGTAATCATCTCCGTATACTGCAGTCTCTCTACAAACATCTGTAAGACCCTTATTGTGTATCCCTCAAATACTATCTCATCTGTAATTTGTCCTAAGTGATGACTTGCCCTGTTACATGCTATCTAGCATCAACATAATAAGTTGCACCTCCACTCCACTTCAAGCCATGCAGCGGCCATCATGGCCCTCCCACTATTTACCCTCTCCACCATATTCCTTCTAGCCAACACCTTTCAACAATCAGTAGCTCTCTCGGCTGGGCAATATCACATCTCTGCCCTACCATACCTGGGCAAGAGGAATCATTCTAACCCCTTCCACCCTGATACCAGCCCCCCACACCACTCTAGACACTCACACCTACTGTATGTGGCCCTCAATCATCCTGACAATCCCAAACAGAAACCGGATTTGCAACGTTTCTTGAAATGTGCCCTTGTAAACTCACACTCAGTACGCAAGAAATGGCCAGTTATCCCTGACCTGATAGCTGTCCATGGCCTGGATCTCCTCATGGTGACAGAATCGTGGCTCAAGGACACCGATACAACCCTCATAAACCAACTAATCCCCCCCAACTTCTCCATTTATACCTGCCACAGGACCAACCGGAAAGGCGGCGGAGTTTTTATCCTTGCGAAAACTGAACTTGGATTTCAACTTCTCTCAGCCAAGAGCACCATACATGCGGACATAATCACCATTGCCAATAAAGAAATCACCATAAACCTCATTTATAGATCCCCCTCCTCTCCACTGGAGGTCATTTCTACCTTTATTGACCTAGCCTGCAGCCCAACTAACCCTCGCAATCCCAACTGGCTGCTCGGGGACTTCAACTTACCCTCCCTGCAGTCCGTCCATGCAGACGCCTTCCTAGAAGCTATGCAAACACTTGGGTTTGAGCAAATAGTAAAAACCTCCACTCATCTCAAAGGCAATCCGCTGGATCTAATTTTTGCTCCTCACTCTGCTGCCAGCCAGAAGGCCAACCTAAACATGGATATCACCCCCATTCCTTGGTCGGATCATAAGCTAATCATGTTCCAGATACCCATCCATCGTACTCATTTATCCTCCAAGGACTCCGGTACTGAATCCAGAACAACTACTCATTTCAGACCACTTGATAAAGAAGAGTTCGTTAAACTTGCCTTACCTAAGCTCAATCCAATACCTCCAAACCTTGAAGAAGCAATCATCAACTGGAACGTCACGCTGAAAACATTTGCTCAACTACCAACTATAGACAAATCAGGAGCTCCCAAGAGACCTAAAGGAAGCAGACATCCAGCCCCGTGGTTTACAGCAGATCTTCGGTCATCCCTCCTCTCCCTTAGAAAACTTGAAAGAAAATGGAGAAGATCCCGATCCGAAACTGACAAACAAACATACCTTTCCAGCCTTAAACTCCACCGTGAAACCATATACCTCAGATTGAGCGAATACCATACCAAACTCCTTCTCCGCTCTCTAAACAAACCTAGAGACCTTTTCAACTTAGCAAAATCCCTAACTAAGGAACCTTCACCTACCCAACTCGAGCCTATTTCCCCCCAGTCATATGCTGACTACCTCCAATCTAAAACTTCTATAACCAACACAGTTTCAATAACCACTCCCTACTATGCACTCACCTCACTTCCACCTATTACAATGTTCACAACTCCAACAGAGAAAAACATCCAAGATCTTATCGCCATCATCAATACCTCTACAGCCCCAAGTGATCCCTGCCCAGCATACTGGATCAGAACTCTGCGAGTTGAACTTAGCCCAATTCTAATCAACATCATTGAACTCTCCTTTACAACAGGCTCCTTCCCCGCATTCCTCAAACAAACATCAATAAGACCACTTCTGAAGAATAACAGACTTGACCCACTAAAAACTGACTCCTACCGCCCAATCTCGAGTATACCTCTACTGTCCAAGATAATAGAGAAGGTTGTTCAGCGGCAGATTCAACACCACATTGACGAGGTGGCTCCTCTCGACCCCTGTCAACACGGTTTCAGGGAGGCCCACGGAGTAGAAACTCTCCTCACCACCCTAACCAACGCCTTGAATAGAGGATTGGACAAAGTTGAAAATGGCTTCGCTCTCATTTTCCTTGATATCTCCGCTGCCTTTGACTCCATTAATCACAATCAACTTCTCACTCGTCTCCAAGAGAAGGGCATCTGTGGCCTCGCCTGGGAATGGTGTAGATCTTATCTATCAGATCGTTGGCAGCATGGCAGAGTTGGTTCCACCACATCTGCGCCTTTCCACCAACACCAAGGTGTTCCGCAGGGCTCCTCCTTATCCGCGCTGCTGTTCAATGTCTACATGCAACCGATATGTGACATCATTCGCTCCTTCAATATCTCCACTCTAATCTATGCGGACGACGTCCTGTTGTTTACACCATTCAAAATCAAACAACCAGACTTCTCCAGCCTTATCAACTGTTTCAACGCCATCACCGACTGGTTACTATCTCAAAACCTCCGCATAAACTTTAAAAAGACGGAAGTTCTCTTCATATCAAGGAACAAAGATTTCTCCCCTCCATCCTCCCTAAAAGTAAGAGATGCGGAACTCCCTAGTAAACCTTCCATTCGCTACCTAGGGATTACTCTGGACCAGCATTTTGACTTTAAGGAGCATATACGGAACACCACCAGAGCTGTCTACAATAAAATTAGAACGCTGAGGCATCTCAGACCCATGTTACCTCATAATGACTTCAGGACCATTTTCCAGGCCCTCATTCTTCCACATCTTGATTACGCAAATGTGGCCCTGTATGGACTCCCCAAGAACACCCTTAATCCGCTGCAACTCGCCATGAATGCGGCTGCACGGGTTCTCTGTGGTTTAGCAAGATCAGACCATATTACCCCGATACTCAAGGAGCTCCACTGGCTTCCAATTCACTGCAGGTTAACATACAAAATCCTTCTCATCATCTTCAAGATTATTAATAACCTAGCCCCCACAACACTCAGTGACCTTATCACCCTCACCCCGAAAAACAGACTCAGAAAATCAGTAACTGACAACACCTTGCTCATCCCCAAGGAGTCCATCAAGTGCACCCAGACGACCAAGAAAAGAACATTTGCATTCTATGCCCCAAAATGCTGGAACGACCTTCCACCAGAAATTAGATCCATCAAAGGCCTTATGCAGTTCCGTAAGGCAATCAAACACCACATTTTCCTACTTCACTTTTCTCAAGCACCCACCCCACCTCTGCTCACCCACTCACCAATGTCTACGAATCCTTCCCTGTAACAAGTATTTTGAGCTTACCTTAGCCATCCGTGTATATACAAACCAAATCTAATTGTATTTTGTACATATGTTTATAGTTTACCTGTTGCTCCAAGTTTTAAACTCCTGTTACAATGTAAGCACAGTACAGGCTGCTGACTGTGTACCCTTGTTGTATGTAAACCGCACTGATAACAAATAGCGCGGTATATAAGAGTTGTTAAATAAATAAATAAATAAATAAAATAATCGGCTGACAGTGGTATGTTAGTTGATCAAGATCAATATTATGAAGATGCCTAGTGGGCTTCATAATGAGAGTTTTAGTTTTAGGTGGTACAGTACAAGGCATGGCAATTTGTATTAAATAGTGGTCTGGACAAGAAATAGGTATTGAGTGTAATGTTTTGACATCTTGATCCATAAGACCGTGGGTAAAGAACAGATCAATAGTGTGACCTGTCCCATGAATGGAGGTATGGATGTGCTGGATAAAACCTGGCATGTACATGAGTAGAAGAACTTCTCTTTCCCTAGTACTAGTAATTTAGAAAATGTCCGAAAACATAAGAATAATGTTATTCCACTCATTGGTTGATAACAGGAGTGAACATTATAAAAGAAGAAGGAACAATGGATCTCATACCCTCTCCTTTGAGAGGAGTGCCTTAGGTTAGGGGAATTCCAGAGCCCCTAATTCCCATAAAGGAAGGGAATTATCATAGAAAAGAATAATGCCTCCACCTAATCTGTTCAACCAATGTTTAAACAAGTGTGAGGTGATATAGCTTGGCTCAAAAAGGCCTCCTCACCTAGCTTGAGCCAGATCTCACAAATACCTAAGATAGACAATATTAGTCCATGATTAGATCTTGAATTAAGATGGCTTTCTTTCTAAGGAGCAGTAATTCAGTAATCCAATCGTAATATTAAAAAGAATAAAGGAGTGTTAAAGAGATGATGCAACAGTTTTGCTCGACCAAGATTGTGGCATACAAATAATTAGATGTCTTAGTTGATCACGGAAGCAGATATATGATAGGGAGATCTCTGGTCTATGACCACCAGGATAGTTGAGGAGTTCAGTTGGCAAGAGGAAATGAAGACTAAAAACAGAGCTGAAAGAAGGAGGCAACATAGAGTAGGAGACAAAAGTGGCTTCATTAAGGCCGCCCCTTAGAGCTCTCCCAAGGAGCATCCTTGGTTGTGCTTCTTAGGTGTGATGCCATTGAATGGCATTCTTGAAAGTCAGTAATGGAAGAGATGTCATCTCGCTGAGTGGGTGGAGCCAAGGGCTCCAGGTGAAGTCAAGCTGCTGGTGTCAGGCAATGATGAGGCAACCCAGGAATGTTATCAGTGCTATGCAATTACTTTGGAGTTTAGCATGTCTTATTAGGCACATTGTGCTTAAGCAGCAGCACTTTTTTGGGAAGGTCTGTCCATCTATCTGCCCATCCATTGATCCGTTTCTATTTTTGCTTCTGAAAACAAACCGGTGTATGGAGTAAGAACTGGATGGCAAAACAGTGAGTCGCAGGTGGAGGCCCTGCCTTCTGAAGAAGAGAATGGAGAAGCTGCCAAGAACATGGCCATGCTGAGGAAATGAGGAATTGAGGATAAGAAGTCAGGGGCTCAGATGAGTGCAAGGAGAGTGGCAGTAAAGACAGGGAGAGAGCAGGGAGGTATGGAAGGGATATAGAGAGTAAAAAGTGGGATGGAAGAGAGGTGGAGAAAGTACAAAAGGGAAGGAAGGGTTATTGCAAGAGGAGTGACAGGAATATGGAGGATGTACAAGAGGGCAGGGGAAATTGCAGTGGGGAAGGAAGCTTACACCCTTATCCCACAACACATCTACAACTCCATCCTCCCTGATACACATCCCCCACCAATGCAGACTCTCCCTACACCTACCACCCTTACTGATACACATCCCCCACCAATGCAGACTGTCCCTACACCTACCACCCTTACTGATACACATCCCCCACCAATGCACTCTCCCTACACCTACCACCTTTACTGATACACATCCCCCACCAATGCAGACTCTCCCTACATCTACCACCCTTACTGATACACATCCCCCACCAATGCACTCTCCCTACACCTACCACCTTTACTGATACACATCCCCCACCAATGCAGACTCTCCCTACATCTACCATCCTTACTGATACACATCCCCCACCAATGCACTCTCCCTACACCTACCACCTTTACTGATACACATCCCCCACCAATGCACTCTCCCTACACCTACCACCTTTACTGATACACATCCCCCACCAATGCACTCTCCCTACACCTACCACCTTTACTGATACACATCCCCCACCAATGCACTCTCCCTACACCTACCACCTTTACTGATACACATCCCCCACCAATGCAGACTCTCCCTACATCTACCATCCTTACTGATACACATCCCCCACCAATGCAGGCTCTCCCTACACCTACCATCCTTACTGATACACATCCCCCACCAATGCAGACTCTCCCTATACCTACCATCCTTACTGATACACATCCCCCACCAATGCACTCCCCCTACACCTACCACCTTTACTGATACACATCCCCCACCAATGCAGACTCTCCCTACACCTACCATCCTTACTGATACACAACCCCCACCAATGCAGACTCTCCCTACACCTACCACCCTTACTGATACACATCCCCCACCAATGCAGACTCTCCCTACACCTACCATCCTTACTGATACACAACCCCCACCAATGCAGACTCTCCCTACACCTACCATCCTCCCTGATACACATCCCCCACCAATGCACTCTCCCTACACCTACCACCCTTACTGATACACATCCCCCACCAATGCAGTCTCTCCCTACACCTACCACCCTTACTGATACACATCCCCCACCAATGCAGACTCTCCCTACACCTATCATCGTTACTGATACACATCCCCCACCAAAGCAGACTCTCCCTACACCTACCACCCTTACTGATACACACCTGCAACACACATAAACCTACACTCCCTCTACATGATTACCTACATATCCCTACTATTTCACTGATATGCACACATAAACACCATCAGTCACTACTGAGTGGAGGAGTAGCCTTATAATTACAGCAGTGGGCTGGGAAGCCAGGGTTCAAATCTCACTGATGCTGCTTGTGATCTTTGGCAAGTTGCTTAACTCTCCATCCCCTCAGGGGCAAACAAGAGTTAATATTTATGCACCATGGTTGGTGTTTTTCTATATGCTTGCCACGGTGCTTAAAGATAACCTGGATATTCAGCGCTGCTATCCAGATTGCGAGTGGGACTGACAATCTGGATAGAGTGACAAAAGCCGCTGTTACTCAGATAGTGGTGATATTTAGTCCACTGCTGCTATCCAAATAATATCCAGAAAGCAGACTGAATATTGCTACTATCCAGATAACATAAAATATTGGCCACACTCCACCTGTGCCCTGCGGTCTGTGATGGCTGTCAGCAGCATTACCCAAATAAGTGGCAAAGAAAATCAATGGAAATAGCGAACCAGGTGCTGCTATCTGAATGCCTTGGACTGAAAGCTCTCTGGGGACAGGAAAATACCTCCTGTACTATATCTTCTGTGATTGGAAGAGCAGAATATAAGCCCTGATATTAAATTAAATATGAAGTTACTAACACACACCATACCTGATCGCCTCACCCAGCCACCCACACATACCCTGCTACCCAGCTTTACCATGGACACGGCTGTGAATAAAAGAAGGCAAAATGCGCCACTGGGTCACACTATAAGGCATAAATTTACATATGAAGAAAGCGTGTAAATTCTGATATTTTAGTCATTTATGCACATAAATGACCTCTTATAAAATACCAGGTAGTGTGAACGTAGATACGTAAGTGTGCATTGTGCATACTTTCACTTGGGGCACACACATGGGTGGCGTTTGGGCAGAGCAGTTACACATTTTGGGGGTGGGGGTGGGGGTGGGGGAAATATTCTAAAGTGGTAACCATCTCCACTGAATTTTAAACTTGGATATTCAATGCCAGGGCGGCTAAGCTAACTGGACAAGGGTGATATTCAATCACTGCCCAGTTAGCTTCAGTGACAAAGGTTAGGTGCCGAAGTTTCACTGCTGAGAGATAACCAGCTGGTGGGTGAATATTGCCCCTAGCAGGTTATCCCTGATTGCCCGCCTCTGAACAGTGGCTCTCTATCCCTCTTCCCGCAATTAACTCAGTTAGCAGGTCTTATGTTCTGTTTTCTAAAATCAGTTTTCTAAACTTACCCTCCACCTGTGCCCTTTTCACATTGTATATTTTGGTGAAGCTTTTCATGATAGAATACTTCTGACTGAAAAAGTGAAGGCAGGAACATTTCGTTCAGATTCCAAGAGCCCCGAGCAGCGTCACTTCACTGCATGGGATGATGCTCTGCCTACGATGGAGAAGGCGTAAGTGGGAGTCGGGCTTAGGAAGCAAAAGTATGGAATGTGGTCAACAAAATATTGATATGTAGACTAGGAAAAATCCAGTGCAATGTGCGCCTTCAAGTCAATGCTGACTCCTGGCGACTCAGCAGCTCCTGGGAAAACGGTATATAACTGTGAGATGTTTCTCTCCACTTCTACGATAGCCTTTCTTATGTTTAGCTTTCAGCAAAACTGAAAGAATGTCTGATATTATGGGGTTTGGTATACTTTAGGGAAATGTCACTAAAGGGCATGTTTACTAATGAGCATTAGGTGTTGACGTGGCAGATAATTGTTAACGCAGTGTGCCGCTCCCACATTAACATGGGCCAAATGCAGATAACGTGGCGATTTTCTGTACCATCTGCAGATTACACATTATCTGCATGTGTAGATGGGATTAGGGGGGAAGGTTGGCATGTCGGTGCTACTAGCGCACTGTGACTGTCAAAGCCGCGGACATCACAGGTGCAACTAATGCCATCTCAATGGGTGACTTCAGCTGCAACAGCGGCACAATCTCTGCAGTTTCACCATGTGCCCACCTCCAACAGACAACGCATGGCTTTTGCACTAACCCCATGTTAATGGCAAAAGCCTAACGCCCTGTAGCAAACATGCCCCTAATTGTTGTTGTATGCATAAGGCAATGAAAAATGCCACTGGAACTATACCTTGGTTTATAGATGAGCCAAAAAGGGTTGTGTGGGCATTGGGCTTGTTTTTGCTCAGAACCCCAGGTAGAGTATCCTTTTGATTAGACTGGATAGAGAGACAGAAAGCCTGAATTACACTTACAGGGCAGGCAGAAGAGAAAGCTGGCAAGTTAAAAACCCCTAGGCTGTTGTCTGTGTAGTAGGAAGTAAGGCAAGCTGAAAGACGGAACCCGTATGGCTTGTTTTAGAAGTATATGTTGGGATAAAGCTGAGCTAGTGGTTGTACGTGAAGCGTGGAAAGTTCTTAAGAAGCCTATCATGAAGCATTCACTTAAAGGCTGCAAACTAAAGCATGTGAATAGTACACCAGTGCTAGGCCTCATCTATGAAGAGGGAAGTCCGTGCTGCGTTCCAGACCCTAAAAGCTAAACTAGAAAGACCATGGTGTGACAGTAGCCTTAAGACTAATTCATATTATCCAAATCTTACCCAGTCTTTTCCATTCATACATAGGGTTGCCAACCGGCCGGTTTTCAGCCGGCCTGGCTGGTTTTTCCATGGCCAGGCCGGCTGCCGGCAGAGATGTAAAACTGGCCCTTGAAAAGCCATTTTTTTGCTCTGGCCGCAAGATCGGGAGCGGACAGAGCAAAAAAACAGCTTTTCTCTTGACTCCCGAAGTCCGTGGGGGAGGGAGCCAGGGAAGCCCGCGCGAGGCCCCGGCTCCCTCTGTAGAACCGCCAGTGTGAAGATCCTTTTCCTTCATGCTGGAGGCTGTTTCTGTGAAGCCGCGATTCCTGGGCTGTGATGGTTGGGGGCGGGGGGACGTGGACTGGAAATGGGCTGTGATGGGGGCTAGGACTGCAAATGGGCTTTGATGGGGGGGTGAACTAGGACTGCAAATGGGCTGTGATGGTGGGGGGGGGGGAGCCTAGGACTGGAAAGAGGCTGTGATGGTTGGGGGGGGGGGCTAGGACTGGAAAGAGGCTGTGATGGGGGGGACTTGGACTGGAAATGGGCTGTGATTGGGAGGGGGACTAGGACTGGAAATGGCTTGTGATGGGAGGGCTAGCACTGGAAATGGGCTGATGAAGAGCTGGAATAGGACTGAAAATGGGCTGATGGGGCTGGAATAGGACTGGAAGTCGACTGACGAGGAGACTAGGATTGGAAACTGGCTGATGGGGGAGCTTAGAGTGGAAATTGGCTGATGGGGGGCTGGAATGAAACTGGAAAAGAGCATATGTGGGGCTAGGACTGGAAATGGGCTGATGAGGAGCTGGAATAGGACTAGAAATGGGCTGATGGGGGGAGCTTGGACTGCAAATTGGTGATGGGCTAGAATAGGACTGGAAATAGGCTGATGTGGGGGCATGGGAGAATGGGACTAGAAGGGAGTGGATGCTGGGTGGGTCTAGAACTATAAGGGAGCTGATTTTGGGGGAGGACTAGAAGGGGATGGGGAATGAGAATGGAGAGGGGAAAAGATATTTTGTGTGGAAGAAAAGTCTACGATGGGCTGGGTATTGGGAGAGTAAGAGGGGATTGAGAATGGAAGGGTGAAATTTGAGTGGATGATAAAGGAATAAGGAAAGAAATGGGGGAAAGAGCAAAAGGGAAACGATCAATATGTTAAAGCAGATATAGAGAGAGAATGGAAAACATCTAAAAGAGAAGAAAGGACAAATGGATAGCTCGCAGAAGACACAAAGAAACCAGAAGAAAGTGACTGGAGCAATTGCAACTGAAAAATAAAATGCCCAAACAGAAGGTAGAAAAATACTTTTTATTTTGAATTTATTAACTGGAATATGTCTGGTCTGGGAAGTGTGTATTGCTAACATCTTTGCATTTTTGTTTAGTGCAAGAGGAAATTACTTTATAGTTTTATTTCAACAGTGTTGTACATTTCATGTTTGGCTTTTGGGGTTCCCAGTTTAATTATTATCTGACCAAGGGAGTTAGCCTACACTTATCCTTGGTAATTTTTGTGGGTGGGGCTGTGGTGCAGCATGGGTGGGACTGGGGGCAGGGCAGGGGTGGGACTAGGGGCGGAGAATGGGTGGAGCATGGCAAGCCACAGGTGTCGGGTTTTTCTCGGTGAAAAAGTTGGCAACCCTATTCATACATATCTTATCTAAAATTCCTCTGCCATTGGTTTAAATCTCCTAATATTCAGGAGGGCCATTAGTTTTTTTGTGATATTTTCAAATATGCTGCAGTTGCTCAAAATTGCAACTTCTCATTTGAGTTATTGTGATATTAGCACAAATCTTTCCCCTCACTCTGCAGTAGTTCTCCCTCTTCTCCCCATCTCCTGGCCCTGTTGCTGTCTCTCACGTCCCAAGTTTGAAAGCAAACTACTGAGCCTACCCCAGCCTCAAACTCTCCCTTTCTGTAGCAACAGGCGGCGCCTAGGGAGAAAGGGGAAGGAAGGGGCTGGAGGAGGAACAGTTCATCCTGCAATTCTTCGTGACCCCAGAACTCAGGATTCAGCTGAGGGTAGGGTTACCAGATTTTTGAAGAGCAAATCTGTGTCATCTGGACAGGGCTGAGCTGGCGGAATAGGGATCCTCACTCCTTGGACATCTTTCCTCATAAATTTTGAAACAACTGGTCTAGGTAGCGTTCAGTAATTTCAAAAGTTTAAAAAAGACACTAGCAGCCCTTCTCGAGTTGTAAGTGTGCATTCAATCATATATACTTAAACTTTATTTTATACATATAGATAAATATTCTATACGTTTCTAAAATTCCCCCTCTTTGTTCAGAAAATAAGTTACATTTTGTATCTTCTCCTACTGGATTGAGAAGACTGCATCAGAAGGGTCTGCGGGAGGAGCAAAGCCCTTTGCCTCTCTTACCCACTGAAATCGGGGACAAGAGGTGGCTTTTGTCCATGGAGCCAGGGACACTATTTCAAAATTGGGGACAATCTCCGAAAAAACACTGGTCAACATTGAAATCATTACAGACTTTAAAAGGCCCTAATCTGTAGTATCTTGGTGAGCTGAACACGAATATAACATTAAAATTTTTTTATTGGCTCTCGTTTTGAAGATATTTCATGTAGTTCATTTTTGACGTTTCACCGTGTAAATTTATCCAGTAGGACATCAACAACATCCCAAATAAGCCTTGAATGATGTAATATTGCATCACATTGCATAATACCAGCATGCACACATCATCCAGAGTTGATTGCATCATTTTCTGATGCAGTACAATACTACTGCCAGACGGCTGCTGAAGCCATCTGACGTCAGCAGTGTACTATACGCAGTCGGAAAGGTTGATCATTTAAAATATTTCAGACTGTGTGCGAGACAGTTGAAGCTACTGTTACATGTAACTTTTATTAATCATATAATTTTAGCCATTTAGGTACAATACAGAACAGTAATGCCACAAAAGTGCATTAATACCGTTGACAATTTCTGCTACATTTATGGGGAAGTGACATTTGCCAACCAGAAGAAAAGTATCACTTCTCAACTGAAGAAGGCATATCATCTTTACTTCAGATGCAAGATTGGTGACCAAGACAAGTCTTGGGCCCCGCATATATGCTGTGCTACATGTACAACACAGCTTTCACAGTGGTTGAATTGCAAAAGACCATCAATGCCGTTTGCAGTCCCCATGGTGTGGAGAGAGCCAAACAACCACATAAATGACTGTTACTTCTGCTTGGTTCCTCCTCTTTCCAGCGGAATAATGAAGCAAAAGAAGTTGAGCATAGTCTACTCAAACATTCCGTCTGCATTGAGGCCATTTCCACATGGTGAGGGACTTCCTATTCCAGAACCTCCATCAGAATATTCTCTTGATTCATCTGATGAGGACAAGGGTGAGCCAACCTGTTCTTCTCCTGGTCCGTCAGCATGCAGTGACCGAGATTTTCACTGGGATGCATATCAACTCCACACAGAATAACACAGGAAGAACTAAATGACCTGGTTCGTGGTTTGGACTTATCCAAGAACAAGGCAGAATTGCTAGGATCAAGACTCCAACAATGGAATCTTCTAGAAGAAGATGTCAACATTGCTTCATATCGAAAGCGCCAGCAGCAATTGGAGCCTTTCTTCAGAAAGGAAAGTAATCTGGTATTCTGTTCCGATATTGAAAGCCTCATGAATGCCTTAAAAATCACTCATGACCCACAAGACTGGAGACTATTTATAGACTCTTCGAAAATGAGTCTGAAGACTGTGCTTTTGAACAATGGAAACCATCTTCCATCTATTCCAGTAGCGCATGCCGTCCACATGAAAGAGACATACGATAACTTAAAGCATCTATTGACTTCCATTAACTATAACAAGTACAGCTGGCACCTCTGTGGTGACTTGAAGGTAGTTGCTCTTTTAATGGGACTGCAGCAGGGATATATAAAATACATGTGTTTCTTATGTGAGTGGGATAGCCGAGCAAGGGATTGGCACTACTTGTGGAAGGAATGGAATCGCAGACAAAATGTAACAGTTAGAGAGAAGAATATACAGCACCCAGCTCTGGTTGAGGCTCACAAAATCCTGCTACCACCCCTTCACATCAAACTAGGTTTGATGAAAAACTTCATGAAAGTAATGGACCGCACCTCACCAGCTTTCCGATACCTGCATGAAAAATTCACTCGACTCAGCGAAGCAAAGATTAAAGAGGGAGTTTTTGTGGGTCCTCAGATTCGAGAGCTCTTCAAAGATGACCGGTTCAACAACTTGCTGCAGGGTGATGCGAAACAAGCATGGAATGCTTTTCATGTAGTGTCAACAAACTTTCTCGGGAATGTTAGGGCAGAAAACTACAAGGAACTAGTAGAAGACATGCTGATGCAGTATCAGAAACTTGACTGCAATATGTCTCTAGATATCCATTTCCATGATTCCCATCTCGATTTCTTTGCTGACAACTGTGGTATGGTTAGTGATGAACAGGGCGAACGTTTTCACCAGGATATCGCAATGATGGAGCAAAGATACTAGGGAAAATGGTCCACTACAGTGCTGGCTGACTACTGCTAGACACTCCCCAGAGAAGCTCCCGAACAGCTGTACAAGAGACAGGCGAAAAAAATCTAAGAAGTAGTCTATGACTTGGTTTTT
Source organism: Ichthyophis bannanicus (assembly GCA_033557465.1). Classification (NCBI taxonomy): domain Eukaryota; kingdom Metazoa; phylum Chordata; class Amphibia; order Gymnophiona; family Ichthyophiidae; genus Ichthyophis; species Ichthyophis bannanicus. The sequence continues at coordinate 443,222,321 of CM066035.1, read as the reverse complement.
TACAGGTATTAACCGAAGGCCTATAATATTTACTATTGACATGCATTTCGTGATGTAAATATTAATTCTTGTAGATTACAAAAAAACTAGAGCCAACTTTGCAATTTCACTGTCATATTCGTGTTCAGCATATAAAAATTGATAAGAAATGACTATTTTTATTTCAGCAACATGACTTTTGTAAAAATTTGTTGACCAGTGAAATCAGAGACATCTGGTAACCTAAGCTTAGGGCAGAGTGGGGAAAGAAGAAGGAGGTACCTCCAGTGCAGTAAGTGATTTAGGATGAGGGGAAGAGAATATTCAGGAAGGGGGAAGGGAAGAGTGCTGGGAAGGGGGAGAGTGCTGGAATGAATCTTGGAGGTGAGAAGGCGAGGGCATGCTAGAGAGAGAGAGGACAGGGGTGCAGAGATGCAGGGCCAGTGCTAGGGTTCCTGGTGCCCCCATTGCAGCCTATAGATTGGTGCCCCCGCCCTCATTATTATTAATTCACCTTAATGTGTGGTGTTAGTTGCACCTGCGGTTGTTTTGCCACACTGAAGAGCGGTAACTGCAGGGGGATGTACCTGCCTTCCTGCAGTTAGCCTACAGTGCCACACTGATAATGTGGCCACAGGGGTTACCAGCATGGAGCTTAGAAAACATGCCACTAAATGTGCCAAACAACAAGAGGGGCTCAACAGCACCACAAAAATTGGCAGCTATAACACATTTTCCTCTATCATAAAAACATGAGGGGATTTATGGCACCAACATAACACCTCCCACTCCAACATACAGTAATCACCAAGAGGGGGTTTGGCAACCCCCAATAAAACTTCTGAAACTGCAGATTGGACCAGCATGGTGTTAATGTAAATATATATATATATATATATATATATAAATTCACAATCCTTTAGCTAATATACTCAGTGTAAATAGTACTCACTATAACTATTTGGCTTGTTAGGCCTGTATCCTACCTAACTACCATGTTTAATTTAGTTCTGTTACTGTTTTTCTAATTGTTCCATGTTTACATTGTTGCTTCTCACTGTTCCATGTACTAAGTTTTTACTTTGTTGCTTGTAAACCGCTTTGCCATTCTGAAAGGCGGAATAGAAAACCAGTTAAATAATAAATAAATAAATAAATGTTGTGCAACTAAAAAAAACACAAAGGAAATGGAAGATGCTCACAAACCAAGGAACTAAAAGAGAAAGCGAGAGCCACAGTGCAGTTTATAAAACCAAATTATAAAGTTATAACTCATTTCATTTTGCTGTTATAAACTGTGTTATGGTTCTTGCTCTCTTTTTTAACATATATTCTGCATCCACAGAAACCTAGGACATTCACCCCCAGAACTCAGTATATTAAAAAAAAAAGGGTTCTGGTCATCTCAGTAAACATTCTCTAGTATCAAGCATATTGTGACCTAATATAAAACCCTACAAAAGTCACTGAGGATCTACAGAGCAAATCTACCCCTCTGCCTCCATATTTATCAGCCCAGCCGCGGTGCAGCAGGAGCAGCACATAGAGCCCAAACCACCATGGCCTCTTGCAGGCTAGAGCACCAGGCCCTAAGAGAGCAGCAGTTCCCAACCCCCACTTCTGCCGTTCTCTGCCAGGCCCTGAAGCACAGCCTGCACTAGGATTCGGGGGCTCTTCGCACCTTTCCGCTCTCTGAACAGCTGCAGTGCCCCGGTGGCTGCCATCCCTCGGGCGACACGGTACCCTCTTTCTGGGACTCTGGCTCTTCTGCTGCCATGAACCATGGCAGGATTCACATCTGTGGCTTGCTTTGCCTTCATTGTACCTGTGGGACAGGATCTGAATCTTGCTTTGCCATTCTGTGCTGTGCTTGTCGTTCAACGGGGCGGGGGGGGGGGGGGCTAGCACTGGTGCCCCTCTGACATGGGTGCCCCCCTACTGTGCTTATCATGCTTACTGCGTAGCGCCGGCCCTACAAAGATGTCAAGTCTCACTCATTAGTAGTGTGTCACATTCATCTGACGGCTTTTTCACTCTCACGGAGCCTTTTCTCTCATGCATTTGAGGCTCAGTGCTAGTAACTGATCCTGATCACTGCTTTCATGAGAGACAAGCCTAAGAGAAGACAATCCAAGTGACCTAACCATTGGGAAGAAATCTGAGCTGACCGCCCTCCGCACTGCTGTCTCCTGCCCCATCCAAGTGCAGATGCTGTGAGCCTTGTGTGTACGCTTTTAGCCACTCGGTGGAAATCAATTTTCAGCCCAGAGAATTTATCAGTATTGACTGTACTATGTCTGTATCCTTTCAGAGGGCTCCAAAGAAAAGCAAATATCATTTTTACGCTACTTTTTTCATCTGCAAAGCAATTCTTCATTTAAATCTTTCAGGAATTATACCTGAATGCACCATCTGAAAGGATCCCACTCTTTGGTCTTCAATCTCACTCTCTCAGGCGATAAATCTCACTCTTTGGGATGGTTCACCCTTGGCATCTCTGGGGATGAGAGAGTATGGATGAGGTGGGGAGGGGGGGGGGTTGGAGAGAGAAAGAAATTTGATGGCCTTTCCCCTACCTCTGTTAATTATCACCACTCTCAGAGGTTCCCAGGTATAGATTTTAATCCAGAAGAATGCTAGGAACTCTTTGCCATCAGTCTTACCTCCATGACCAGTTGTTCATTTGTGTCATTTTTCGTTTGTGCATGAAGTTATGTGTGTAAGTTTTAAAACGCAGATTGACAACAGGAGAAGGCTGGAGGTAGGGCAGGTACAGTGAGCCTGGTGGGGTGTCTCAGGCCTCACCAGCTAAAACAAAGATGAATGAACCAGCAGACAAAGGAGCAGGGAGAGAAAAAGAGGATCTTTTATGTTCACAGCGACCCAAAACACAGCAGAGGGGAGTAGACTCTTTAACTTCTGTCTGCGGCTTGTGAGGCAGCAGCAGGGCCAAGAGGGGAGAAGAAAGAAGAGTACAGCAGGAGTGAGGGGAAGGAAGAGGACAGGGAGAGGCAACAAGGAGCTCTTGGGGGCTTCCTATAGAAACTGAGACTTTCCCGCAAAGGGACATGGGAAAGGCATTGTTAATTAGTCTACTCCATGGAGCATTCCACCTTTCTTAGCTTGTTTCCATAGGCACAGAACGGGAAAACTTCCTTTTTGAATAAAACCCATTTTCGTATGGACGATTTTCCTGGTGCTTCAAACTGGTTCTTTGAATGGAAACTGCCGGCCCTGTGGTAAAAGTGCAAAAGGAGGATACAGGAATTTCATAATGAAACTCCCATGCTTACTTCTGCTTCTGCCCGCTCCTGTCCCAAGCACCTCCCGTTTTCCCTAGGTTTTGCAAGTGTACTTTGTCCGGTTGAGCCCTTCTCCATGGGTAAACACCCATCTATCTGCCTGTGAAGGATCTCTTTGAAAATCACCTTTACAATGCATCATCGAAAGCTGTACAAGTTCAGCTAATAAGACCATACACTAGACCTTTATATTATTTACTTAAAATGAGAAAAGAATGCAGAATGGCAGCCTAAGGGTACAGATCATTATAGAAGAAATGGTTGAACAGTATAGAATTCATCAGTGTCATAACTTGTAAATCTTAAAATGCAAAAACAAAAAATCCAACAGCCCATTTTTGTGGTATAATTTGACTCTTTGCTGCTCTCTCAGCCTCCTGTAACACAATCCATTAGAAATGTCAGGCTCAATGCGCAGAGACAGAATACAAATGGAGCATTCATTTGTAGTGCAGCACGTCGTGCTGAGAGGTCTGTAGGCTGTGTTTATGATACTTATTCATAGACAGCTATGATTGATGTCATTTCCTTACAATTCCAAGCATCCTGAACTAATCAAAAAGAAAAAAGAAGTACCTGCCAGGCAAGGGATAAAACATCCATTTAAGAAAATAAGAGTCTTGTATTCCTCTTGGGCTACAGCTTACCATATTTAAAACAATCTTTGGATTCCTTTTCCCACCAGCTCTATGCATATTTTATTTACTGGAACTAAACTCTTATACACAGAATTTCTCTTAATTTTTTTTTTTCATTTTACTCTCCTCGAAGCAATGTCTCTAAATGGGTTAGTTTTATGCATAGTTTAAAAGTGGCAATCCCAAAAACAAACAACAAATAAATAGATAAATTTAATGTACACAAAAAACATATAAACAAATAGCATACATATCAATAAAAGTCAGCCTAACATGTTTCGGCAAACCGCCTACCTCAGGGGCATTCAGTATCTATGCATACAAATCTGGTAAAAAGTCTTTGATAAAAAGCTTTCTGTGTGCAAGTGTCAGTGGTACAGTCTACAAAATAAAAGATAAAAACAAACAAACTGAGAGCACTATAATAATACTTAAACACATACATATATAAAAAATTACATACATGAATAAAAAATAAATTAATTAGATGCCTACATAGTAAGAACATTATAAATAAATAAATACATATGCAAATGAATTAACAAACCCAATAAAAAGGGTACAAATGCCACACAGGTGACTATCCCCTAATTCAAAAGCACAGGTCTAAAAGCACACCTAAAAAAAAAATACACATTTTCTATTAACCTTCAAAAAGCTTTCTTAGTCTCCCTGAAACTTACTTAGCCTCCATGAAAACATATCAATGACAAACAAAATGCCCAAAAAGGTACTGACTCCAAATGAAACTATTCAGACTTCACAGGAATAATCCAAAAGCAGGGTAGCAGCTCACACGTCACAGCCAAATTGCTGTAAAAAAGAACATCAGATAGAACAAGAGCAAAGAAACAGACCACAGTGGCTTAAACCCCAGACTATCACAACTACCTCAAAACAAGGAAGCAGCCTTCTCTAAAAACAGGAAACTATCCTCTTCTCAAAGCCAAAAGGACACCTTCAAAAATACTTAAAAAACTTAAAAGAATGATTGTTTTAAACACAGTCATCTTCTGAGGCTGCAAGAACGCTCTTGCACATCTCTAAAAAAATAATGCAATGTGTGCTTTTGAGTCAATGCTGGCTGGATTCCCAGATCTTGGAACTAGGGACTGCCTGTCTTGCAGGTAATATTTTAATTTTTATTTAGCTTTATTATTCTATGAACATGGGATGAAGTAGGTGCAGTAAAAGTGCCTTCCCACCCATGCCCGTACCCAGTCCTTTGCGAGCGGTGTGGCTGCATAGGGCACAAAAGCTTAAGGGGTGCATTTTAGCTGTCTGCCGTTGCCTACTGCTGCCATCTTTTCTTCTCTCAGCGGCGGCAGGCAATGGAAGACAGCTAAAAAGTGCCCCTTAAGCCTTCTTGCCGGCATGCTAAGCAGATCTGTCCCTCCCTGCTCATGCCGGCGACTTGCACATCAGGTGCGCCTCTTCTCTCCTGCTATGGGGGGGGGGGGGGGCACACGCCTGATGTGCAAGTCGCACAGGGCGTGATTTACACTTGGTACTGCCCTGTTCCCACCTCCACACCTGTCCTGCCGCAGATACTATGCCCGGGTCTGTAGCCTGGTCTTGGCTAGGCCCAGTTACACTGCCTGCCCCCTTGCACTCTTCAAAGGAACAGGAGGAGGGTGGATGTGTTTTCCATGTTAATGCTCCTATGGGACTAGATGCCCAGTTCTAGGGATCAGGAACTGCCGGTCTTTTAGAACCCTGCCCTGCCCAACAGGTCTTTGTGGCTCAGGAGTATTGTTATCCCAAGTGCACGGCCTCAGATATTTATTTAATGATATTTTATGAGCATGGGATAGAATAGATACATACAGTAAGGTGCCCTTTTCTCCCCACCTCCATAGCTGTTGTTATAAGAACATAAGATATGCCATACTGGGTCAGACCAAGGTCCATCAAGCCCAGTATTCTGTTTCCAACAGTGGCCAATCTAGGTCATACGTACCTAGCAGTTTCCCCAAGGGACACAGGTTCCACAATGCTTGTATTGGTTCAAGCATTGATATCCTGGGTCCCTTCTTAATAATGGTTTATGGACCTTTCCTCCAGGAACTTGTCCAAACCTTTTTTAAACCCAGCTACACTAACAGCCTTTACTACATCCTCCGGTAACAAATTCCAGAGTTTGATTACACGTTGAGTGAAAAAATATTTCTTTTATTAGTCTTAAATAGTTTACCCTGAAGCTTCATTGCATGTCCCCTAGTCTTTCTATATTCTGATAAGGTAAACAATCGATCTACGTTTACCCGTTCCACTCCGTTCATTAATTTATAGACTTCTATCATATCTCCCCTCAGCCGTCTCTTTCCCAGGTTAAAGAGCCCTAACCTTTTAAGCCTTTCTTCATAGGAGTATCCTTCCATCCCCTTTACCATTTTAGTAGCTCTTCTCTGAACCTTTTCTAAAATCGCTATATCCTTTTAAAGATACGGTGACCAGAATTGCACACAATATTCAAGGTGCGGTCTCACCATGGAACGATACAGAGGCATTATAATATCTTTTGTTTTATTTTCCATTCCTTTCCTTATCATACCTAGCATTCTATTTGCTCTCTTGGCTGCTGCTGCACACTGGGAGGAGGGTTTTAACAAGGTATCCACAATGACGCCTAAATCTTTTTCCTGGGTGGTGGTTCCTAATGTGGAACCTTGCATCGTGTAACCATGCTATGATCACTATTGCCAAGTGGCCCCAACAACCTTATCTCTTGCACTAGATCTGGTGTTCCACTAAGGACTAGGTCTAATATGGCTTCCCCTCTGGTCAGTTCATGAACCAGCTGCTCCAAGAAGCAGTCATTTATTTCATCGAGGAACTTTATCTCCCTAGCATGTCCTCCATAACTGTTGTTTCAGACAATAGTTCAATAAGATTATAAGAGAAGTCGTATGTCACTGTATATTCTGGTTGTGCAATGGAATTAGACACAGAAAGTTGTCCTTCCCCTATGCCACTTCCAAGAGTTTTGTATATAGTGCACACACCTTACAGCAATGCATAGGACATTAAGTAAACAATTCCCAATTGGACATAAAGGTAGCAAGGGCTTCCCTAGCCTCTCTCTGCCTTTGCTGATTTTCTTCCCCCAGCTCAAAGAGACACACCCTGTAGGGGAAGATGAAAGGAAGCCACCCAGTGTTCTCTTCAATCTGTTTTTTAAATGCTTGTTTTTAGTTTTTTGCTTTGCATTAGCAGGCCCCAGGAGGCTATGGCTCCAAGACATCCTTTTAGCTGTCTATGTTTCTTTGCTTTGAAATTCTATGCCTCAAAGAGTCCCCACTCCCTGAAAGACTGACTTAAAGGCGCTGCACTTTTTTTTCTGATTTCCATGTAAGCTCCAAGAAGTGGTGTGTATAAATGCCCGTAGCATGGGAAATAAGATCCCAGATGTTGAGGGTTTATTGGAAGTGGCTGACTTGGATTTAGTGGCAGTTATGGAGACACGTTTCACAGACAACCATGACTGGGATGTAATTATATCGGGCTATACTTTATTCAGGAAGGACAGGGGAAGAAGAAGGGGAGGAGGAGTGGCACCATATGTAAAAAATAATATTAATGCAATAGAATTACAGGGCTTAAAAGGGAGCGAGGAGGCACTGTGGATTAAACTAAAAAGAGGGAAAGGGAAATCCATTTGCATTGGTGTGATATACAAATCTCCCTCACAGGGAGAAGTGGACAGGGAATTAATAGAAGACATATGCAGTATTGCCATGAAAGGAGAAGTGCTACTGATAAATGATTTCAATATGATGGATGTTGATTGACACATCCCTGCTAGAAGTAAGGAGATCCAAAGCAGAGACTTTGGATGAATACATTAACAAATATTCTTAAACAAGCATGGAAAACCAATTGACTACGGAGGACCCAGGATATAAACCAAAACTGAGGATATAGCTAGATTACAAAATTACTCTGGTGCGGAAACAGCAGGAAGTCTGGCATTAATGAAAGTATTTAGATCACTCGGATCAGAAAAAATATATTTAACATCCTTGATAATGACCAGACACCTACATGGAAATCTAAGAAATCTGCTTTGGTTTGATATATCTTTCTCTCTCCCCTCTAATGTGTGGATTATAATGGAGTACATTTATTAGGTTTATTTTTTATATCAATCTTTTGATGTTACCAATGTATATTCTGTTTTTCATTGTGAGGAAATTATGCATTTTCTTGCTGGATTTGTTAATAATTCTATAAAAAAAAATAAAATAAAATAAAATATAAGTAAGGAGATCCTAGATTCTCTACTGGGAGAACTATTTTGGCAACTGGTAACAGAACCCACACGTGAAGGGGCCATACTGGACTTGCTGCTTACCAATGGAGAAAGTGTTTCTGAGGTCATAGGTGGAGATCATTTTGCATCTAGTGATCACCAGTTGGTGTAGTTTAGTATTAGGACTAGGGCTGATAAAATCTATTAAAAAACGAGGGTCTTAGACTTTTGGAAAACTAACTTTGCCGAGATTAGGCAATACCTCAAGGAGTCATTAGTGGGATGGGAATAGCTGGGGGATGTAGAAAAACAATGGGCAAAACTGAAAGGGGATATTTTAAGGGCAATAAATCTTTTTGTTAGACAGGTCAATAAATAAAAAAGGAAAAGGAGGCCACTATGGTTTTCAAAAGAAGTAGCTGAAAAGGTGAAGAAAAAGAGTAAGGCCTTCATAAAATAAAAGAGATCACAGAGAGAGAAAGAGAAGTATTTATATTTGAAAAAAACTTAAGAGAAACTAGCAAAGTAGTCAGGAATGCAATGATACAAAAAGAAGAAGAAATAGCCAATGCATTAAAATGAGGGGGATAAGACATTTTTCAGATATGTTAGTGAGAGGCGGAAGGGAAAAAATGGTATTGTCAGACTCAAGGGTGCAGAGGAGGAATATGTAGAAGCTGAGGAGGATAAAACAGAATTGCTTAACAAATATTTCTGTTCTGTGTTCACAGATAAAGGACCAGGAGCAGGACCTCAGAAAACACCCACAAAAAGGAACAGAAGTGATGGGGATCTTGAACAATTTTCAGAAGACTGTGTTCATGAGGAACTAGCTAAACTAAAGTTGACAAAGTGATGGGATCGAATGGGATACATCTGAGAATATTGAAGGAACTTGGGGACGTTCTAGTAGCTCCACTGACTTTTCAATGCTTCTTTGGAGTTGGGAGTGGTCCCTGAGGACTGGAGAAAGGCACATGTGGTGAACAGTACCGGTCCCAAGACCGAACCCTGGGGCACACCGCTAATCACCTTCCTTTCATCTGGTAAACGGAACTCACTCAGATGAAAGGAAGGTGATTAGCGGTGTGCCCCAGGGTTCGGTCTTGGGACTGGTACTGTATTATATATTCATGAGTGATATTGCCGAAGTGCTGAATGGAAAAGTCTGTTTTTTTGCAGATGACATCAAAATCTGCAAGAGTTGACTCCCCTGAGGGAGTGGGGAACATGAGAAAAGATCTACAAAACATGGAAGAATGGTCTAATGCTTGGCAGTTAAGATTTAATGTGAAGAAGTGCAGTGTCAAGCACTTGGGAAGCAGAAATCTAAGGGAATTATATGCAATAGGGGGCGAGAGATTGGTATGCACGGACCAAGAGAAGGACCTTGGTGTGATTGTTTCTGACGATTTCAAGGTGGTGAAACAGTGTGACAAGGTGGTGGCAAAAGCCAGAAGGATGCTGGGTTGCATACAGCGAGGAATTACCAGCAGAAAGGAAGAGGTACTAATGCCACTGTACAAGTCACTGGTGAGGCCTCACTTGGAATATTATGTTCAGTTTTGGAGACCATATCTCACCAACGATATAAAGAGGCTGGAAGCAGTTTAGAGGAAGGTGACCAAAATGATTTGGAGCCTTATGAGAAGAGACTTGAAGACCTAAATATGTACACTCTGGAGGAGAGGAGGGATAGGGGAGATATGATTCAGATCTTTAAATACTTAAAGAGTATTAATGGACAAACAAACCGCTTCTAAAGACGGGGAAGCTGTAAAACTAGAGGGCATAACATGAAGCTACAAGGGGGTAAACTGAAAGGCAATGTCAGGAAATGCTTTTTCACTGAAAGGGTGGTGGATGCTTGTAATGCCCTCCTGATGGAAGTGGTGGGGGCAAACACAGTGACAGAATTCAAAATGGCATGGAACAGACACAGTGGATCCCTTTAAAGCAACAGGATAAAATCAAAATAAGTATAACTATCCCTTATATCTGAACAAATAGGGGTGACCTACACGCAGCAGTGGGTATACCCCTAAACAAAGGCATGGGGAAGGGTGACCTGCATGGAGCGGCAGATGCACCTACTCTTGCCACCTTGCTGAGCAGACTAGATGGACCATACTGGTCTTTATCTGCCATCATATATTATGTTATTATGTTACTATGTTACACAAAAGCAGAAGTAAGGATGAGGTTAAAAACTACAGGCCAGTTAGTTTAACCTCTGTGGTGAGTGAATTCTTGGATACGCTGCTAAAAGAACAGTCAGGTTTCTGGATTGCAGGATCCGAGGCAGCATGGGTTTACCAGAGGCAGGTCTTTTCAGACAAATCTGATTAATTTCTTTGATTGGGTGACCAGGGAGTTGGACCAAGGGAGAGCCCTAGATGTGGTGTACTTAGATTTCAGTCATACCTTTGACACCGTTCTGCATAGGCAACAAAAACAAACTGAGCACCCTAAGGAACTAAAGTGACTGACTGTATTATAGATTGGTTGAGTGGGAGGCGGCAAAGGGTACAGGTACATGGAGCTCACTCTGAGGAGAAGGAGGCTACCAGTAGTGTGCCACAGGGATCTGTCCTTGGTCTGATTCTTTTTAACATCTTTGTTAGTGATATTGAGGAAGGGCTGTCGGGTATGGTTTGCCTCTTTGCGGATGATATCAAAATCTCTAATAGAGTAGATACCCAGGAAGGATTAGATAGCATAAGGAGGGATCTAGCTAAGTTTGAAGAATGTTCAAGAATTTGGCACCTGAGATTAATTCAAAATAATGCAGGGTCATGCATTTAGGCTGCAGAAATCCAAGGGAAAGGTACTATATGGGGGTGAAGTACTTCTGTCTACGAAAGAAGAGCGGGACCTGGGCATGATTGTATCTGATGATCTTAAAGTGGCTAAACAGGTAGAAAAGGTAACGACGAAGGCCAGAAGGATGCTTGGGTGCATAGGGAGTCGAATGGACAGCAGAAAAAAGAAGGTGATAATGCCTCTGTATAAGTCTCTGGTGTGACCTAATCTGGAGTATTGTGTGCACTTCTGGAGACCACACCTTCAAAATGATATAAACATGATGGAGTTGGTGCAGAGGGTGGCCACTAAAATGGTCAGTGGTCTTCATTATAAAGTATATGAGGATAGACTTAAAGATCTTAATATGTATATGTTAGAGGAAAGGCGGGATAGAGGAGATATGATAGAGACATTTAAATACCTCCATGGCATAAATGCACAAGAGGAGAGCCTCTTTCGATTGAAAGCAAGCTCTGCTATGAGGGGACATAAGATGAGGGTGAAAGGGGCTAGACTCAGGAGTAATATTGGATATATTTATTTATGGAAAGAGTGGTAGATACATGGAATAATATTGAGGCAGTAGAGACGAGGACAGTATCTGAATTCAGGAAAGCATGGGATGAATATAGAAGATCTCTAAAGGAAAAAAGTGGACTATTGTAGTTGATATGGAAGGGCAGACTAGATAAACCATGTGGTCTTTTTCTGCCATCACATTTCTGTTTCTAAGCCCTCCCCAATACCCTGAAAACAGACATATCCACTTCATAAGAACATAAGAAATGCCATACTGGGACAGACCGAGGTCCATCAAGCCTGGTATCCTATTTCCAACAGTTGACAATGCTTGTCCTGAAGTAAGCAGTGGATTTCCAGGTCCTCTTTAATAATGGTTTATGGATCTTTCCTCCAGGAATCTGTCCAAACTGTTTTTAAACCCAGCTACACTACTCCTTTTTATCTCCTTTCCTCCCATCTTAAACTCCAGCCAGTCCAGCACTCCTTCCTCACTCTCTGAAAGTCAGATCCAAAATGGTTCTCTGGGGTGTGCTCCAGTCCTGCTGTGACATCATGACTCCTGGAATTTGCAGAACTCAGCTAGGGATAGGTTTCTCTGGCTGCCTGTCAAGGCTTTGCAGCATGATTTGCTCAGATGCCTCATGCTGGCCAGTGGTGATTTCCTCTCTCTCCCAGACTGGCTCCGGTGCCTCTGGCTGCATGAGTGTGCATGACAGAAATGAAGTTCACAAATGATGATTCATGAAAATATTCCGAGCATGCGTGCTTGATTAGTTGATGCTGGAAGGAGCCAAAAACTGCAGTTTTTGTTGATATTTGCCATTTAAAAACGAATGCACATGCCTAATAATCTTTACATTGATAAGCCTGATATCTTAAAGTCAGAGTATGCAAATATGGGAGAACATTACCGTGAAGATGAACAAGATGGTCATTTCTTTGTGTAGTGTTAATATTTTGGTGGGAAGGGAAAAATGGAAGGAAATAGGAAGTTAAAACTCATTAGTTTCATGCTTTAGGAAGCTGATCTTTCTCTGCCGCTTTACTTCTGTTGTCCTGCAGATTTAAGAAGAATCACAGCTGGTTTCCTGGGCATGGCAGCTGCTGTACTTCTCTGCGGATGTATTGTAGCAACAGTCAGTTTCTTTTGGGAGGAGAGCCTCACACAGCATGTGGCGGGTCTTCTGTTCCTTATGGCAGGTATTGTGTCATCAAGAAATGCAACTTCACGGACTTCCTCAATGCCAAGTAAAGCATTTGTTAAATTTAGGCAGATAAAACCACAGATATTTCCAGTACAGTTTATAATTTAATGGAAACATGTGTGCCAAAAAATGAGACCATGTGGGATAAGGATTTCCTCAGGCATATACCGTGGATGGGATGAAGTTCTTATTTACAAGGAGAAAATGAAAAAAATAGCAGATGGCTGAAAGCATTTCTTAATGGTGGGCCAATTTTTAAGACAGAGTTTTGACTGAGCCATGGAAACAGAAAAACTTTCTTATGGAAATAATGGTTCTAGAGTGGAAGTTAATTATATAATTTACTGTACTTATACACTTTCTCTCTATTTTCCAATTTTAGTTTAAGGAGCAGATTCACTACAAATGGTGCAGTATTTTAGTCCTTTCATCCAGTATATATGTGTGTATATACCTTGGTTGCAAGTGTAAATTTGTGTGAGAGCAAATGTGTGCTATTGAAGATTTCAGGAGACTATTTTACAAAAGCATGTTTCCTTTATAATAGAGGTATGTTTTTGAAAACTATTTTTTTGGCACTGTGGTATAAAATTACTCCTCATGGTCAGGGCTGGTGCTGCAATTAGGTGAACTAGGCGGGCGCTAAGAGCACTGGCCCTCTGGGGGCGCCAATTGCTGCCACCCCTCTCAGACCTGCGGCAGCGGCAGTGGCTCAAAAAACATGGGGCAGAGCTTACCTCAACACACTGCTGCTGCCCCACGGTTTCTGCCCTCTACTATGTCTCTTCCCCCCTCTGGTGGACGGGGTGGCAGAGAGAGCTAGTTGGGGCAGCACCAGTGTGTTGAGGTAAGCGCTGCCCCCATGTTTTCTGAACTATTGCTGCCACTGCAGGCCCTGGAGGGGGGGTGGAGGAGGGGGCAGCAGGTTTGACGGGCCTGCCTAGGGCGCCCCCCCCCCAATCCTTGCACCAGCCCTGCTCATGGGGCAGTTTTCAAACTCCCTGTACAGCTGCGACGTCAGCAATACTTTGTACTCACAGACATTGTACCTAATCTTCAAAGGGAAGCAGACATGTACTTTCCTTTTCTAAACTATCCGCTGTACCAAGCACCTGATATTTGAACCTGCTTTTTGTGTAGGTGACATAAGAATGAAAAATGACCAGCTTTCCCTTTCCTCACCAACTCTAAATACACTTCTGGGACTGCCTCCATGCAATCTAGCTAAAAGTACACGTGCTCTGAAAGACTGCATATACTTGTAGCTGGATTGAGGAAGGGCAGTCTTCAGAGAGCCAACTTAAGCAGATAAATATCTTTGGAAGCTGCCCTTTAGTTATCTGGTGCAATTCAACCTTCTGTTGTTGTTATATATCCTCAGCGTAGAAGTGCTTGTAATGTACATCATGGGCTATGCAAAATGAATTCGTCTGACAGATGACTCGTCGTGCTCTGAAGCGCACCCTAAACTGCCTCCTTGCTATGGGAAGAAAGGAGAAAAGAGATGTGCTGGGAAAGAAATATTTTGTGTGGTCTCCCTGGTTGGTAAATGAGCTTCTACTGATGTCTCAATAGCATGATGCAAGTCAGAGTGAAAAGGATGCACAGCTGGATCCAAAGATGATCAACACAAAATGGGAAAGCTATTCAAGAAGAAATGGAGTTGGCAGAAGTCCCCGAGCAGGGAATATGGAATGCATAGTTTAAATGCATAATGAATCACTGATATTGCCTATGAATAGGAAACAGGCCCACACTTTGCTTACAGTAGCATATTTTTATTTAGATTTAATATTGTGATTATAGTTCATGTGATGTGCTTGCAGTTATCTCGCTGTGAGTAATAGAAGAACAGCTTGGAATCTGCAGTCAGCTCTAGTGCAGTGTTGCAATTAAATTATAACATATTACCTTAGAAGAGCTCTCTGTGTATTCATGGATTGTTCTGATGCGAAAGGATCCGTGAACCCCGCACATTTTTCTCTTTGAATGGGAAGTAAACGATACAACGTTAATGCAAACTGAAATTGCAATGCGGACAGCAGAACTGATATGACAAGCAGTGATACAAGAACAGGTACACAGACGGAGGGAGCCGGGAGGGGTGAAGAGTTTGGAGAGGACATGCTTATGGGCAAAAGCAGCGGCTACCATGCGCCCTGCTTAATAGGGGGCCCATAAGTATAAGCAGCCCTGATGTTGCTATGAGCTTACCAGGTGGTCCTTCCAAAATACAGTTTGATACCCCCTTGGATTGGGCCTGAGGTAACCCAAAGACCTGCCTGACCTGATCCCATCCCAACCAGTGCTGTACAGCGATTGCCGCTATCCCCTACTGCTGGTAGTGGGAAACGACCTAAATTGCACATCATCCTCTGCTGCCGTGGAGCTAATCTTGCGATGCTCTATGAGATTTCCTGGCTCACCGTATGAGATTGGCTCTGTGGCAGCAGAGCATGACATGTAATTGAGCGCGCCTCCTGCTCTTTGCCTGATAGAGGTTTGTGACTGGAGCCGTGCCGACTAGCTGCTTGAAGATCCATAAACAGTGCAGGCTGACAACCTGTGGAAGGAGGGAAAGAGGTGTGAAGGGTTAAACTGCAGGGAGAGGATGAGAAAGTTCTCGGAGTGAAAGGAAGGAGGGTGCTAGAAGAGGGTCAGAATGCAGAGAGGGAGGGAGGGAGATGGTAAGGGGTCAGAGTGCAGAGAGGGAGGGAGGGAGAGAAATGTGAAGAGGCTCAGATTGGAGGAGGAGAGTGGAGATAGGATGGGAGAAGGAGCTTAGAATGGAGAGAGGTGGTGAGAAGGGTCTCATATTGGAGGGGAAGGGTAAAAAGGGGTCAGAGTGGGGATAGGGAAAGAAGAAGGTGAGAAGTGGGTCAAAGTGGCAAAAGGGAGAGAGCAAGAAGGAGAAAGAGTGGAGGGAGGGTGAGGTGTGAGAAGGGGAAAGACTAGAGGAAGAAGGAGTGAGAAGGGAGGAAGAGTATCTGGTTGGAGGGGGTGGAAAGTTGCTGTGAAAGATCTGGAGAGCCTGGAGAAAAGGTGGAACAAACGCATCATTCCGCTTTCTTTTTCCTTGCTCCTGCCCTATGGAATTCTCTACCTGCCTCACTACGTGCAGAGACCTCCTTTCTCCAGTTCAAATCTCAGCTCAAAACACACCTGTTTCAGTTGGCTTATGACCTTCCCTCCCCTTCCCCTGAGCAGTCTCCCCCTTAGCTCATTCCCTTCTTAGTCTAAGTTCTCTTCCCCTCCCCATCCGCCCATTTCTCTCTTCTTCATTCTCTTTCTTTTCTGTCCTGTCCTATATATGATTGGCATTCTTTTCCTTTTCCTTATTTTTAATTTAGATTTTTGTAAATGGCTCTGATGCCTTGCTGCCTAGGGTGGTATATCAAATGACAATAAAGATAAAAATAAAGTGTAAAGAGACAGAGAAATGTGGAAGGGATGAGAGAGATGAAAGGGGCAGAGACTTTTGGCAAAACTAAAGAGTCATGGGATAGGAGGCAGTGTACTATGTGGATCAGGAACTGGTTAAAAGATAGAAAGCAGAGGGTTGGGCTAAATGGCCAATTTTCCAAATGGAGAAAGGTGAATAGTGGTGTACCCCAGGGATCTGTGCTGGGTCCTCTGCTTTTTGACATATTCATAAATGACCTGGAAAACGGAATAACGAGTGAGGTTATCAAATTTGCAGACAACACAAAACTATTTAAAGTTGTTAAAACCCAAGAAGATTGTGGAAAATTGCAAGAGGATCTTGATAAATTGGAAGACTGAGCATCAAAATGGCAGATGAAATGTAATGTGGACAAGTGCAAAGTTATGCACCTAGGGAAGAACAACCCAAACTATGGTTACACAATGCAAGGTTCCACATTGGGAACCACCACCCAGGAAAAGGATTTAGATGTCATTGTGGATAACATGTTAAAACCCTCAGCCCAGTGTGCAGCAGCAGCCAAGAGAGCAAATAGAATGCTAGGTATCATAAGGAAAGGAATGGAAAATAAAGCTAAGGATATTATAATGCCTCTGTATCGTTTCATGGTGAGACCGCACCTTGAATAATGTTGCAATTCTGGTCGCCGTATCTTAAAAAGGATATAGCATTAGAAAAAGTTCAGAGAAAGACATCCCCGGGCTAGCATTTCTGAACCAAGACATCTAATAGCATAATGGTTAGAGTGCTGGCTTAAGAGTTCAAGTCCCAGTGTGAGCTTTTGTGATCTAAGGCTAGTCACTTAATTTTCTATCTTCTCTACACTCTCTGGATGTTTTAAGGTGAAAACAAGCACTTTCCTGATGCCTATTCATGCCTGGAGGAGGCATAAACATTGATGTGCCTACTTAGATGTCCCTGCACTGGAGATGTCTGCAAACATTTTTGGAATGTTTATGGAGACATGTCTGTGGTTTTGACGTCCACATGCACGTCTTACATCCAAATCATGACTAAACCTTTTAAAACCTTTTAAAATGACCTTCACTGTCTACTTGTTTGGGTACAGAAGGCTGCCATGATTGGGTAGTGGCCTTGGCTGGCCAAAGGGGATCTCCTTCATTGGAAGACTGCATACCTGATCCCCAATAGTGATTTGGGTCTGGGTCTGGGGAATGTCAGTGCACTGCAAACTACTCATTAGACATTTCTATATGCCAAATGGCTTGGATGAGTTTGTTGTGTTTTGATGGGAGGGGGGGCTGAGAAGAACTGACTCAATGCCATTAAGTTTGGTAGTGTTGGCAAAGTTATGTGTGAGATGGTACAGTTGCTTGACTGGTTTTGTTCATTTTGGGTGAAGGGGGTTTGTGGAATAGTTAGGGGGGTTGCAAAAGATGATGAGTGTGCCAAAAGTGTACCAAGGAGGGTATGAATGAGTGAGAGAGAGGGGGGTGGGGCTTGGGCATAACATATGTGACATTTCCTCAATGGAGGAACAGGGTTTTGGCTGGAGGTGACTGGGGGACCGAGTTTGGGTTTTGGAATTTTCAAGATGAAGATTATGGGACGAATGGGTTGGGGGAGATCGTAGATTGGGGGGTGGCTCCCCATGATGCCATACAAATAGCTATGCTTTGGGCAAGATTTGAGAGCCACTATGACATTTGATTATAGGTGTGTCTCTTGCAATACAGTGGGTTTATCTTACCCTATTAAAAGAGAAAAACTCTCTCAGACCTTTAATAGTCAACTGGCTGTAGCAGTGGTCATGCTCCAGGATATCTATTTAAATAATTAGAAATATGCCAAATCAAAAGGGGGTCAGATGGCAAAGTGATTTGGGTTTCACCATGTTCCAAAAGAGTGGGAGTAGCTTTGCTATTTTGTAAATGACTAGGATACTCCATAGAAGTTCGAGGGTCAGAAAATGCTGATGGGAGGTAATTTTAATGGCTTCTAGATAGACAGATCTCATGTCCCTGTAGGTCTCCTCTATGTACCATTTTGTCTGCCTCGGCTCCTCCAAGTCTGCTACTCTAGCCTCCAGAGATCAGACTCGTTCTCTGAGGGCCAGGAGCTCTTTGCACTGAGGGCAGATATGATCTCTCACCAACTGGGAGACAATCATACATGTGGCACTAAATACAAAAAACTGGATAGATCCCATCTCTCTATAGGCTGCTGTCTGCATCTCTGTATTGATTATTTTAATTGTTTAGAGTTGCTAAAGGAATAGGGATACCTAGACTAAAATGAAGGATTTTTTGGTGTATTATTTGCTTCCCACTTAACTGTTAACTAAGCTATTATGTGTTAATCACTTGCTGATGAAATATTCTGTGATGACAAATTTCAATGTTAATTGGGAAAATTAGCCATATATTAAGAGATGTGCCTGGGATGGGTGGGAGATGGGCAGGGTGGGCAGGAAAAAGATTAACTATCAGTCTGTTTTGTATTAAAATGTGTAAAAAGCCTGACTACAAACTAGGGCAAATTATTTCTAATCCTTTAAGCCAAGCCAATAACTAATTTATGCTTTTATAGATTTTAAAATATAGAATTTTCCAAATAAGTCCACAGTCCCTTTTCCCTTAAGTCACCAAAATTTCCCAGCAAAATCATGTTCGCTTACCTGCAGAGGCTTTTCTGTTCTCGGATTCCCCTCAGGAATCTGCAGAAGAGGACAGAAGATCAAAGAGCCCAAAAGTAGAGCTGAAAGAAGATAAACGGCCCCTCCTTCTCCCTCTTCAGAACACAAGAGAACATAAAAGAAGAGAGAGATGCCCAGAGCAAGGCAGGAGGGTGACTGAGAGAGCTGTGAAGGGAAAAGGACCCAGCTAAGCAAAGAAAATCTGGGAAGAAGGAGAGCCATGCTAGCAAAAAACAGTCAGACTGCAGCCTCAGTGAAGGGCCTGTGGGAAAAAGAGATGCTGTGGAGGGCAGTCAATGTGTCTGCAGAAGGAAGATATCATCAGGAGGTAAGCACCTGAAGAAGCGCTGGCAGGAGCATTCAGGGACATCAATGGGAGAGATGAAAGAGCAGGAGCGGCTGAGAGGATGCAGAAGAGACTGGCGAGAGCAGAGTCTGGGAGACCAGCTTGTGAAGAGAGAGACAAGCTGTGGTAGAGCCCAGGGAAGAACTGCCCCAGGAATCTGAACCTTGCAGAGGAAGGGAAGGCCTCAGAGCCAGCCTCTGTAGAGAAACTACAGCTTGAGCCACAGCAAAGAGTGACAACCTGCCTGCAAAGCCTGACAGCAGACAACAGCAGCCCCTGGGGAGCCAGGGAGAGGATTAACAGCAGTGTGAATGCTACTGAAGTTGTGTTGAACTGCAAGGACTCAGGAAGTACTACTACTTATTATTTGTATAGCGCTACAAGGTATATGCAGTGCTGTACAGATGCAAGTCCCTGTCAATCAGAAGGACAGAGACTGCATGCAGTGTGTGTCTCCTGCTTTTAATGAAAAAGTAACAGAAGGTTTAGCTAGACAGAAACCTCTATTTCTGTTTTGTTTTCAATCAGCTACCCTCCACTTGTGAAGGAGTAGTCTAGTGATTAGAGCAGCTGCTTACTATCCAGAAGCTCAAGGGTTCATTTCCCGCTAGTATTCCTTGTGACCTTGGGCAAGTCACTTTACCCTCCATTGCCTCAGAAGAAGAGGCCTCACAAACTACTTCTGGTGATATATTGCCAAGAGAACCCAGGGGCTACTGGGTTGCCAGGAGTCAGCACTGACTTGATGGCACAACAACAAACAGCCCTCCTTTGCCTCAGAAGAAAAGGCCTAGCAGTCTATTTCCAGTCATGCCTTGCCAAGAAAGCCCAGGGGCTGCTGGATTATCAGGAGCGAGCACTGAAAAAAAATACAGCCCAGAGGCAGTGCACACACAGAAAGTTCAGGTCTAGCCTTTTTTGTTAGGGCCTAGAGAGGTTTTTTGTTACAGTAGATAGGCACATTGAGGGACCAGAGGGCATGTTTGCCCACAGCAAGGGAGCACCACAGATCGTCCTGGGACCTCCCTGTGCCAAGAGACTTCCAGAACCCTATGGAGGAGAACTGTACCCGTGTGAGAGATTATGTGTCAGTAGTGAGACTGCCACTTACTCTTTAGACCGGCCAGTAACCATAGCAGTTGAACTCAGTTACAGAGGTGTTGGTAGGGAACCTTGACATTTGAGTTATGGACACCACATGGAGATACAGACTACTAGGAGGCCCAGGGAATCATCTATACAGGGAGTCTTGGTTTGGAACTGTTTTGCACGTTACACTTTAGACTGAGCGCAAGAACACTAAGGGGTTTGTTTACTAAACCGTCTTAACGTTACCGACGATAGTTGCAGCGTTAATGTGAAGAATGCCATAGTAGGTAGTGGGCGGTCTGGCGGAAAGGTAGCAAGAATCTGTATCGCGTGATAGTGGGCGCCGTGGCACGTTAACGTGCGTTAACCCTAAGTTCATGCCAGCTCAGTGTTAGAAGCTATAAAGATTTAGCCCACTGGTAACTGCAATGACTGCGGAGGCAGAGGTCATGGGTTTGATCCTGCAGTGGTGTTATTTTAAGAAGGCTGTCTGAGGCATTTCCTTTTAATTTAAATCAGTGCTGCCAGCAAAAACACCCTCACAGTGCCGTAACCCAAGGTGCCTCATAAGGCGCCCTATAAGGTGCCCCATAGGTCACATTATAAAGTGCCCTGTCCGCCAAGGCACCTTATAATGTGCCCTATAGGGCGCTTTGTAGGGCGCCTTATAGGGCGCCTGTGAGGCACCTTAGGCTACGGCACTGTGAGGGTGTTTCTGCTGGCAGCACTGATTTAAAGTAAAAGAAAATGCCTCAGACAGCAGTCTTAAATAACACCACTGCAGGATCAAACCCATGACTTCCACTGCCACAGTCATTGAAGTAACCAGTGGGCTACATCTCTATAGCATCTAACACACCACTGGCTGGCTACAGAAAGACTTCAGGTCACCACACAAACTGTCTGCTGTGGTTACCAGGATAAGGTAAACCCACCTGTATCCATGATGCACTGCACATGCAGATCAGCAGCCTACATCTGAACACAAGTTGGGGCATGCGCCTCTATAGCACCCCAGTCTGGTAGGGGGAACTGACCGTGTGTGTTACTGGCACAGAGTAGCTACAGATTGTGATATTGTGCAGTTCCTGTGTTCACCCTGAGGGTGAGGTGGGGGGCCCAGCACCAGGTTCGCAACACCTGGCTTGGCTGAGATAGGCTGCGCTGCAGGTCCCCATCAGTGCCAGTTTGTGATGGGTAGTCCCTGTAGACACACCTAGAATACACCTGTGTCCATCTGTATTTCCCAGTCACGTCTAGCTCTTGTGGACTATGATGCACCCGGAATAGTGCATATCCTGTGTGCGTGCCATGGTCACATGTTATAAGTGAAGGGTGATGTTTGGACTCCAAAGCGGATTATGTAGCACAACACAACCCGCTCTCTGTGGGTCAGGGTGGGGACAGGATCTCCCACCAACAGATCCACATTCTACATCTCTGCAATGATGGCAGTAGAGGGGACCATCAACCCCAGTCCTGCTGGTGAATAGGCACCCTACAGGGCAGTCAGTGCAGATCTGTACGCATCACATAGGGCAGTAGGCCTGGAAAAGCTCAGCTGCCCCCCACCCCTATCTGACATTCACCAGCAGAGGGCACAGTCAGTCTCCAACCACTGCACCCTGCAAGGTGTTACAGCCATACACATGCTAACTACAGACAGTCTGCTAGCTAGTACATAGTGCATGTTCCTGGAGAAACTGTGTGCACCCAAAAATGGGATGTGAGCACACACACACCAAGCGGGTATACCAGTGCTTGGGACCCAGAAAAGGAAACCCATAGATATCACTTGAGAGAAATGCTGTATAGCACTATGGGGGAGCCTAGCCATGCTGTGGCCACTGGTCAGTCAGGGTGAGAGTGACCTCCTAGCATGAAATGCTGTAGCCACCCTGTCCATGTGGGTGGTGGCCGGGCACTACAATGTCCCAGCCATTGCCCTATGCCCTGTGCAGATGCATCCTGCTCAGGCTGCCCTGTCCGTACCATACCCACATTACCTTGCTCCTCATTATGTACATTGGCAGGCTAACACTGGAAACAGTGCAAGCATTGTGGGCTCAGTAAGGTGTAGGCACCCACATAACACTGGATAGACATACACACACTCCCACACCTATTTCAGCATTGTGCAAATATAGAGGTGGTTGGCAGCCCTGGCCGCCACACCAGTCCTGGGCACAGTGCAGGCATTGCTATGGTACTCAATACTGTTAGGGTCACTCCCCGGGGTGTTAAACACTGTCAGAAACAAAACCTGAAACACACTCCACAGATATCAGAAAGGTTGCTATGATGACTCTGTCAAATTGTGTTTAACTTAGGATTTGTTATCTGACATTATTCATAGCAATCTTTTGATATATAAGGCCTACCTCAGCAGACACTCCACCCACTACAGATGGTAGAAAACACCACAGCACGCATCATTACAGACACACCAAGGACCGAGTACATCACTCCTGTCCTACAGCAACTGCACTGGCTCCCAATGGTGACAAGAGCTAAATACAAAACAATCATGATCATCTTCAAAGTCATTCACCATCTCTCAGCAGACGTACTCCAAAATGTCATAACAAGCAAGGGATACCAGCAATAGACCAAGAAGTACCAATAACGACAACATGATCGGCACACCTGCAGGCTATCACAAAACCAAACAAACAACTTCAAAAAGAGCACCATCACTACTGGTATCCACACTATGGAACTCCCTCCCAACGAGCCTGAGAGCATTAGATGACCTCACAGACTTCCGCAAAGACCTCAAAACATTTTTATTTATAGAAACATATGAGCATCCAGGCAACATCCCATACCCAAACTGAAATACTACTTACGCCGCCAACTAAGCACACACCCATCTTATCCACACACACAAGTTTATCATACCACGTTATTAAATACCCTCAGGTTAAATGTTACCTTTAATTGTACTGTCTAAATGCTGTTATGTAACTGTACTGTCTAAATGTTTACACGTACCCTAATGTTAGATTTTTTTTTTTTAATGCCATCAGCTCAGTGTTGACTCATAGCAACCCAGCTACCTCTGGGTTTTCTTGGCAATGTATCACTAGAAGTAGATTGGAGTACCAACAAACACGTATGAAACCACGTGCCAGATAAGGACCCAGTCAGAAACGTGGATAGCAAAGGAAGGATACTTTTATTGGTCAATAAAAAGCCTATGGCCCGACACAGGCCGTGTTTCGTTGCCTTCTTCAGGGGCAGGCTACATAAGTAAACAATAAAAACAATTAAGTTTAATACAAATATATAAATATATAAATAGTAAACATAATAACATATCACATGAGAATGAATATAAAACACATATGTATATAAAACAAATAAATAAAAAATTAATAAAACCATAGGTAAAAATATATAAAACCATCCATAATCAAAAAGAGAGGTAAAAGACCAGCACAGCACCAATTGTCAGATGATAAAACCATATCATATACATCATAAATAAACCATAAATAACAACTTGAACATCTATAAAAAGAAAACAACATATAAACATAATGGTTAAAAAAGTTTTATAAAACATATCATAGCCAGTATGACAACATGATGCAATGGTAACCACATAAATATGAACAGAAATTATAAAGTGAATAAACCACTGCTCACGCATAACCTACCTTTATAAACTGTTTAAGCCTCCATGGTGCTCTATTCACCATCGGGGACAACAGAGAGAATTATTCACTATCGGGGACAAAGAGAACATACCACAAATGATAAGTGTATCCACGTATAATTTATAAAAATTACTGTTTGCTATACCAGGCAAAGAACAACAGAACAACCAGAATCAGTGGAATCAAGGATTCATTAACACCCCTGAAGGATACGTATATAAAAAATGTAATCTTTACCTGTAGGCACAATACTGGCGAGGCCGCAGGGCAGGGTCCCTGGCGGCCGTAGTTAACCAGGCGCGCGGCCCGGTGTGGGACCCTGCCCACGGCTTTCGGGGAGGGGCGGGGGCTGGCGAGCATCTTTTAAATTCATTGGCTCGCCCCGGTGAAGGATAGGGGCGCGAGCCAATGAAGAAGGCTGACAGGGGGGGTTTTAAGTAGGGCGCGCGGCGGCGTCGGTCTCTTGGCGAGACCGGCAACAGGGGAGAGGGCTTCGTCTTTGCGGCTCTTCGGCGTCCTGCCTTACCGGTGCACGGCGGCCTGCTGATTGTCGGTGTCGGCGCGTCGGTGGCTGGCGACCGGTCCTGCGGGTAGGAGTATCCAGCGCGGGCTGTAGCGGCGTTTAAAAAAAAAAAAAAAAAAAAACAGGGATAAGGCAGGGTGGCTGAGTGGTCTCCGTCGGGAGAGTTTGTGGGGTGCGTGCGTTGCCCGCCGTCAGTCGTTGGATCAGGGCCTTAAGCTGGGGACATGCCGCCGCGGAGGGGAAGGCAGGCCAGAAGTGGGACATGTGGCAGAGGAGAGCAGGCTGCGGAGGGCAGGAGAGGAGGCAGGGCAGTGAATTCGGGGGGGCAGGCGGATGGGGCGGGTAGGGGAGTGGCTACAGGCGGGAGGGGACAGAGAGGGGCTATTGGGGCTAAAAGAAAGGGAGCTTTAGGCAGTGGAGGGGCCAGAGTGGGGAGGGGCAAGGAGGCCTGCTCTGGGGGAAGACAAAGAGGGAGGTCTTTGGTCAGGAGGGGCAGGGGAGTTGGAGACCTGGGCCTTGGGCATCTTCTGGAGGAAACCGGTCCAATAGGACAAGGGAGGGGCAGGGCAGCGGATGGGGCAGTCGGTAGGGAGGCGGGGTATGGGGGGGTGGGGAGGGAGATTGTGCAGGGGGGTGCAGGGTTGGAGGCGGCAGAGGTGGGGGGGTGCAGTTGGGGTGGACAAGGGATGGGGGGGTGGGGTGGGGGGGCCAGTTTGGGCAGGTTGGGCTACACCCTGGCTGGGGGCTCATGCTTATGGGCAAGGCCCCCTGGTACAAGGGGGGGTCGGAGGGAGCGTGGGATCTCCAACGGGATATGCGCCATGGGAGCATTGGTGGGGCGGGGGACAAGGATCTTCCAGGGCTGAGTGGGTGTCTGCTTGGCAGCCTTGTGGCTCCCCGTTCGTCCCCTCTCCCCGCTCTGCTTCTCTTTTGTCCTTGCAGGTTTCCACAGAGGCTCAGGAGGCGGCACAGATCCCCGGCGGGCAGCGCGCGGCAATGGAAGAAGTTGCTGGGGTTGTATCCGGAGGACCTACGCGGAGTGAGGCCAGCACAGCGAGTGTTGTGGGAGCGCAGTCACCCAGCCTTGGGACACGAGATCCCGAAGTGCTGCCACAGGATCTGCAGGCGGGCGTCGGAGGTGCCATGGGTGAGTTGTCCGGGAGCAATGTGGGGGGGGGGGGGTGGGGCTGATCAGTTGGAAGGGAAAGACAAGGGAGGGCGTAAGGCGAAGCGCAAGTGCCAGCACGTGCGACGGAGTCGGCGCAGTTCGGAGTCTTCTTCGGCGTCCACAGCGTCCACATCATCATCCTCGATAGTGCCTTCTCGTTCGGGACCAGGGGTGGATACAGGATCAGGTGTGCTCGCCGGCGGAAAGGGCGTTCCTACGTTAGTGGCATTCGCGGAGTTATGGGAAGGGCTCCCGCGGCACCTCCGGCGCAAGATATGGAAGCGGCGCTACATAGATATATTCCGATTGCTAGAGGGCAGGAGGCGCTCGGGAGAGAGTAGAAAAAAGCGGAAGGAGAATGAGAAGGCAGGTCGGGTCAGGAAAGTGTCCCGGAATGTTATTAATTGGGTTAGAGCTTTTTTAAGGTTAGCGAGCGTTTGGGGTCGGCAGGCTCCGGAGGATTACGGAATGCTTTTGGCATATGCGGACTCTATTTTGGAAGCGGCGCAAACCCATGGCGGTTTTGCGTGGCTTAATTATGACGAGAGGTTTCGAGATAAAATGGAGGAGAGTAAGGGGTTGTCCTGGGGCACTCAGGATATCAATTTGTGGTTAACCCAGATGTCGGGGGGATCGGGTGCGAGCGGGGGAGCTGTGGTCCGTGCTGGGGGGGGGGGTGGCTTGGCGGGAATGGGGCGGCCCTTTCGGGCGAACGGTGGCACTTTGCCGCAGAGAGCAGGGGCAGGGGCTCTTGGGGACATCTGTTGGCGTTTCAATAGATCCTCGTGCCCCTTCCCCGACTGCAAGTTCCGGCACGCATGCTCTGCCTGCGGGGGCGGGCATTCCGCACTTAAATGCTTCAAAAAGGGCGGTGGGCCCCCCCCTGCAGCGGCCCCCAAGTAATGCCGATTGGAAGGGGTTGGCGCCCACTCCAATCTCACGGGATGTGATTAGGGAGTGGTTGGGGGCTTATCCGCGGAGGAGGGACCGGGAGCTGTTGGAGCGGGGGTTTTCTAAGGGGTTCGTTATTCCGGTGCAAGGTACGATAGTAGGTAGATCGGCGCGTAATTCTCCCTCGGTGAGGCGGTTGGCGTCGGTGGTTCGCGAGAAGTTGGCGGTCGAGTTGGGCTTGGGCAGAATAGCTGGCCCATTTGTTGAGCCGCCATTGGTGAATTTGGTACTGTCTCCATTGGGGGTAATCCCTAAGAAGGAGACGGGAAAGTTTTGTTTGATACATAACCTCTCCTTTCCTTTGGGCGATTCGGTAAATGCTCATATTCCGAAAGAGTTGTGCGCGGTTCGGTATGCGTCCTTTGACGAGGCGGTGGGTTTGGTGAAACGTTGTGGCCCTGGGGCCCAGTTAGCGAAGGTTGATATCGAATCTGCTTTTCGTTTGCTGCCCGTCCACCCGTCCTCTTTTTATTTGTTGGGTTTTTCGTTTGAGGATGAATTTTATGTGGACAAGTGCATGCCCATGGGCTGTTCAGTGTCGTGTGCCTACTTCGAGACGTTTAGTACCTTTTTGCATTGGAATTTAGTAAGGCGGGTGGGCAGTGGGAATGTAGTGCATTATCTTGACGATTTCCTCTTTGTGGGGGCAGCGCAGTCGGAGGTCTGTCAACAGTTGATGGATGGTTTTCTACGCATGGCTGGGGAGTGTGGGCTCCCGCTGGCTGTTGACAAGACGGAAGGCCCGACAACTTGTATTACGTTTTTGGGGGTGGAAATCGACTCATTCGAGATGGTGGCACGCCTCCCGCTGGACAAGGTGTTGAAATTGCGCGTTCTGGTAGCAAATGGGTTAGCATCTGATAAGTTATCCTTGAAGGAAGTGCAAATACTAATTGGCTCGTTGAATTTTGCGTGCAGAGTGATTCCGATGGGTCGGGTTTTCATGCGTAGCTTGGCGGCCGCCACCGTTGGGGTTCGCAAGCCGCATCATCGGATCAGAATGTCCAAGGTCATGAAGGCCGATTTGAGAGTGTGGGATGTTTTTCTGGAAGACTTTAATGGGGTGTCTGTTTTGATGGAGGCGGAGGTGTCCAGTGTTGATTTGCAGCTGTTTATGGACGCGGCAGGCAGTGGGGGTTTGGGGATTTACTTTGGAGGAGATTGGTGCGCAGCCCAATGGCCGCATGCGTGGCATGCTGATGGCCTGACGAAAAACATTACGTTCTTGGAGTTGTTTCCTTTGTTGGTTGTGTTGCACTTATGGCCCGAACGGTTGACGAACTACAGATTGATATGGTGGTGTGACAATGAGGCTGTGGTTGCGGTAGTCAATCGGTATATGCCGCGATGCGCGTTGGTAGTGGGGCTAATGAGGGCTATCGTTTTCGCTTGTTTGCGTTTAAATGTCGCAGTGAAGGCTCGGCACATTCCGGGTTGCACTAATCGAATTGCGGATGCTCTTTCTCGTTTCAAGTGGGAGCTGTTCCGGACGCTGGCGCCCGAGGCGAGCGAGGAAGGCATGGTGGTTCCCGAACATTTATGGAAGATTGGCCAGCAGAAATGGTATGCCTGTTGAAGAACTCTCTCTCGCCTGCGACGTGGTCGGCATACACGAAAGGATTTGACGCGGTCTGGGAGTACCTTGAGGGGAAAGGCTGGAAGCCCAGAGCAGAGGTGGACAGTTTGTTAGGACAATATATAGTGGAGGCGAAATGCTCTGGTATGTCCCGAGCATCGGTTCGGACGCGGTTGGCGGGCTTTGCTTTCTTTGCCAAGGCTGCTGGCTGGGGATTTGTGAGGC
Source organism: Ichthyophis bannanicus (assembly GCA_033557465.1). Lineage (NCBI taxonomy): Eukaryota > Metazoa > Chordata > Amphibia > Gymnophiona > Ichthyophiidae > Ichthyophis > Ichthyophis bannanicus. The sequence continues at coordinate 443,193,977 of CM066035.1, read as the reverse complement.
AGGGGTTTTTGGTCCAGAAGTTATTGCGGGGATGGGATAGAGTTTGTCCGGCACCTCCGGATGCACGGTTACCGGTGACGCACGACCTTTTGGTGCGGCTTTGTGCAGCACTGCCGAGTGTGGCGTCCTCAGCCTACGAGGCGGTGCTTTTTAAGGCATTGTTTTGCTTGGCCTTTTTTGGGGCTTTTCGGGTCGGCGAGCTGGTGGCTGGCTCTAGCAGAGCAGGGCAGGACAAAGGATTATTGTTTGGTCATGTGCAGGTTGGGGGAGGCCAGCTGCGGATCAAGCTGGCCAAATCAAAGACTGACCAGTTGGGCAAAGGACTGTGGGTAGTTCTGCATGAAGTGGTATCCCTGCCGACTTGCCCGGTGGAGGCAGTGCGGGCTTATTTATCGGTGCGCCCGGTGGCGGGTTCCCTGTTTTTCTTGCACGAGAATGCAAGCTGGGTGATACGTTTCCAGGTAGCGGCGGTGCTAAGGATGACCGTATGGTATCTGGGCATGGATCCTACGTGCTTCGCGCCGCATTCCTTTCGCATTGGAGCGGCGACAAGTGCGGCGGCGGCAGGGATGTCAGAGGTGGCTATTCAGAACATTGGCAGGTGGCGGTCACAGGCCTTTAAAGGTTATGTGCGTTTGTGAGGCAGCGGGTGAGCATGAGAATAACCTTTGCTTTCTTTTTCAGATGCTGTGCGGTACCCGCAATTATGCTGGATGATCGGGCACTCATTTGTGCATTGGGCGGGACTGCAGGCAGCTGAAAGACCATTGGGTCCTAATTTTGGACTCGACCCGGCATTGGTGTCTCTACTATGGCTTGGGGAACGTGGGTTGCGTTGGCCGCAGCTGTTACCATTGCTTCGGCACCATAGCCGGGTGAGAGCGGAGCCCGCAGTGATCCTGCTGCATGTGGGAGGGAACAATTTAAATAGCTGGACTTGTAAACAGATCATTCGGGCAGCAAAGAGGGATCTGACAGAGGTGATGAGGATGTTCCCTCAGGTTATCATAATGTGGTCTGACATCATTCCAAGGCCTGTTTGCAGGGGGCAGCGGCGGTGGTCCAGGGGGTTGGCAAAGGTCAATCGACAGATTGGGCGGTGGGTATGTCAGCACGGAGGGTATCAGATTATGCATGCCTGGGTGGATGTAGATTGTGCTGGACTTTATCGCCAGGACGGTGTGCATTTATCACAGGTGGGAGTTGACCTGCTGTTGAATGACTGGCAGGAGGCCTTGGAATGTGTGGTTCGGTGGGAGTCTCGATGGTCGCAGCTTTAGGGGGGCGGCGTAGGGGCGTAAGTGTGCCCTACGCCGGGTGGCGGGATCCCGGAGGTTTCCGGGGTCCGGAGCCTTAAGCTGGAATTGGGGTGGGGGCGGGTGCCCCCAACCCGGGTGACCCCTGGCCGGTCTTTGCTAGTAGTATGGCGAGGCCGGGGAAAGGGGGGGTTGGATTTGCAGCTGGCTCTGCCGCGGCGGGAGTGGAATGAGCTCACCTTGCTAGTGGTATGGCGGTTGAGGGCTCATTCCGCTCGGGAGTTAGTATTATATTAAGAAGTTGGATGTTGAAAACAATGTTTGGAATGTATAAATTTAATAAAGCTGCGACCATTTGAGCCAAAGTTCTTTGTGTATGGATTTCTTATTGGGAGTGGGGAAACGGTTGGGAGTTAAGGGGGGTAAGCGGGGGGGGGGGAAGCGGGGTGCCACCGGGTCCGACCTGCCTTGGTTATGGCGAGGCCGCAGGGCAGGGTCCCTGGCGGCCGTAGTTAACCAGGCACGCGGCCCGGTGCGGGACCCTGCCCACGGCTTTCGGGGAGGGGCGGGGGCTGGCGAGCATCTTTTAAATTCATTGGCTCGCCCCGGTGAAGAATAGGTGCGCGAGCCAATGAAGAAGGCTGACAGGGGGGGGGTTTAAGTAGGGCGCGCGGTGGCGTCGGTCTCTTGGCGAGACCGGCAACGGGGGAGAGGGCTTCGTCTTCCCGCCCACCCGCCCTTCCTTCGGGGCCTTGGGGACGGGTTGTCGCAGCTGGTGGGGGTGGCGGGATCCCGGAGGTTTCCGGGGTCCGGAGCCTTAAGCTGGAATTGGGGTGGGGCGGGTGCCCCCAACCTGGGTGACCCCTGGCCGGTCTTTGCTAGTAGTATGGCGAGGCCGGGGAAAGGGGGGGTTGGATTTGCCGCTGGCTCTGCCGCGGCGGGAGTGGAATGAGCTCACCTTGCTAGTGGTATGGCGGTTGAGGGCTCATTCCGCTCGGGAGTTAGTATTATATTAAGAAGTTGGATGTTGAAAACAATGTTTGGAATGTATAAATTTAATAAAGCTGCGACCATTTGAGCCAAAGTTCTTTGTGTATGGATTTCTTATTGGGAGTGGGGAAACGGTTGGGAGTTAAGGGGGGTAAGCCGGGGGGGGGGGGAAGCGGGGTGCCACCGGGTCCGACCTGCCTTGGTTATTCTCTATCCGACCAATATTTACAGAGACTGACGACAGAACAAACTGAAAGGAGAAAATAGTCGGGGCTCCATCAGTATTCCTTACTTTTCAAACAGCACCCCTGCCCATAAATAACCTTATCAAAATAGAACCTACACACAATCTACAAAGGAGAGACCAGCTTAATAAACTAACCACTCCAAAAGAATTCATTAGGGCCAATAAATCCACTAACAAAAAAGCCTTCTCCCATGCAGCACCTATCTTGTGGAACACAATCCCAATAGAACTAAGACAATTACCCGACATAATGGAGTTCAGAAAAAAACTCAAAACACACTTATTCACAAAGCATTATGGATCTCTGACCAGCACACCACACACCCCCCAACTGGATAAAGGATAATCCCACCCCGAGTAATACACAACTCATCAAAAGAATGAAGTGATACACCCTAAACAAAGCGAATAAGTAAATGAAAAACAAAACAATGTATATAGTTTAATTATGTTCAACTGTACATAGTTTACTAATTGTTAATTGTTAATTATTAATTGTTAACTGTATTTAACTAGCTACAAATGTTATATGTAAAAACAGACCACACTGTTTATTGTTGTTATATGGAAACCGCACCTGATCAATGGAAGGAGCGGTATATAAATAATCTGTTAATTAAATTAAATTAAATTAAATTCAACACCTAAAAACTCAGTCCGTTTCTTATTAAAATTCTTATTCCATTTGCTTAGGGGATCTAACATTCAAAATACATAACCGCAGCTTTTAAAGCTTGAGCACACCCCATATTTGCCCATGTCATTCATATTTCATCTTTTAAGAGCAACTCATATATGAGCCGTTTTTAAATTCAGCGTCAACTTACAGATCCCTGCAGTATTCAGGAACTTGAGTATACCCCGTATTTACCCATGTACTACATATTCCGTTATGTTAGGATCAACTCACATATTAGCCGCTTCTGAAATCAACGTCGTCTCGCAGATTCCTGCTGACTCTGAGATTGCGAAAGCAAAATACGCCGGCGTCTGCGTGCTAGATGAAGACCTTTTTCCCACGAAATGCAAATGAGATGACGTACGACTAGAGGGGAGGATCTAAGTAGCCGCTCAATTGTTTTAGCATCTTAAATCCTGAAGGAAGTTAGATGTGGATCCATATTTCAAAGGATACTGCACTCAAAAATGTGGAAACACAGTTTACCAAGCCCTAGATACCCTATTTGTCCATGTACTTTATATTTATAAAACAACTCACATCATGAATCACTTCTCAATTGGACGTCATGTTACAGATCCCTGTCGGCTTGTAAAAATTACAGAAATAAGGTACGCTGGCAATTGCTTGCTAGATGAAAAATGATATCCGCAGTATGCAAATGAAATGACAAGCAATTGGGTGAAAGGATGAAAAACGGGCTGCTCAATCGTTTTCAGAAAAAGCGTGAACTGTGAAAAGACACACAAAAGGGTTACCTTTGGCTTGGAATCGTAACTCACTTCATATATAAGTTATTCAAACTATCCAAACAAGATACTAATTGTACCCATACTTATATCCACTAGTACAATATGTCAATACTTCTAAATAAGAACCCATTATATCACACAGATGTCAATAAAAAGCTATTAGTTCCCAAAAAAATTTTTTTAAAAGTTTAAAGGAACATCATATTTGTTCCTTGCCCATACTCGCTATATAATAACATTATATTATCTACCATTGAAGTGTTTGCTACAACTTAAGATTATAGTACATATGAGAGGCTCACCCTTTGTATTCAAAACCTATCAACCTTCTGTAACTTACGCATCGGAGTCTTAAAGAATACCTAGGATATGTATTTATCATCAAACGACATAGTTTGAGCATATATCCAAGGTATACAAGGTATGCCAGATATGGTTACAAAAGGGTAACCTTACAAAAATACTGACAGATCTTTCTCCATGTTTAAACCATTAGGGGACAAACTCCCAAGGTTAAAAATATATCGCTCCTCCAACCGACGAATAGTTCTTTCAACATCCCCTCCTCTCCAGTTAATTTCACCTTTTTGATGACAAAAAACTTTAAATCTGAAATTTTATGAGAAAACTCTTGCCAATGGCTAACCAGAGGCTTGTCTAATGCTCCCCTTTTAATGCAGCTTCTATGTTCAATGATCCGACTGCGGACCGGACGGATAGTCTTACCTACATATAATTTCATACAGGGACACTGAACTACATAAATAACATGACTAGTTGAACAGTTAGAAAAATCATCCAGATGAAACACATGTCCATTTACAGGATGAACATATTGTTTCCTAACTACAAGGACGTGAGTATACACAGAACATTTACCACACTGAAAATGACCTTTATGTTTAGACAAAAATGCCCTCTCTGTAAGTGCTGATGGAACCAGCATATTTTTCAGATTCGCATTGCGTTTATGTGCAATTTTGACTTTTAAATCATGGAATGTTGGAATTGCTTGGATCAGATGCCAATACTTCTTTATTATTTTAGCTATACGATGTGAATGATAGGAATATAACAATGGGCACACCATGCCTATATCGTTTTCTTTCTTTTGCTTATATAACAGTTCTTGATGTGAGCATTGCATTGCTCTATTGCACGCCTTTTTTATTGGAGTAGGTGGATAATATCTCGCCTTAAATCTGTCATTCATCAAAATTGCTTGCTCTTTAAATTCCTGATCCAAAGTGCAAATCCTACGGATCCTTAAGAATTGGCCAAATGGTAAATTGTGTTTCAAGGATAAATTATGAAAACTATGAAAATGAAGTAACTGTTGGTTTTTTATAAAGTGTGGTAATGAACTCTTTATCTGTCTTTATAATGAGTAAATCCAAATATGGAATTTTATTGTCATCAAAAGTCAATTGAAACCGCAAGTTATCGTCACAGGAGTTAATCCAGACATTAAATTGCTCCAAAAGGGGTACAGACCCTTCCCACAACATAAGGACATCGTCTATGTATCTAATCCATAATTGCATGTTCATCTTAAACGGATTATCCTTAATAAACATTTCTTCAAAATTAAAAACATACAGGTTCGCGATATCGGGGGCCATTGAGGACCCCATGGCCACCCCTTTTATCTGTTTATAAAATAAACCTTGAAAACAAAAATAATTCTCACAAAGCGCAAACCGAGCGAGCTCTAAAAGGAATGCTGTGGGAATCCTCCTCCATTCTTGTCTATTGCATAAATATTGTTCCACTAGTTTCAATGCTTCTTTCTGCGGAATATTAGTATATAGCGATTCTATGTCGAGTGTAACTAACACCCATTCAGGATTAAATTCTTGCATCGATGATAACATATGAATAACCTGTGTGGAATCCCGGACGTAAGACCACATTTTAAATACATAGGGTCTTAAAAATACATCCATCAACTTCAAAATGGGTTCCATTAAGGATCCAATAGCCGATATTATTGGACGTCCAGGAGGATGTTCCGAGGATTTGTGTATTTTGGGTTTGATATAAATGGTAGGTACGATAGGATAGTCCACCGTAAGGAATGATTTTTCTTGTGCAGTAAGGTGTCCAAATTCGTATGCAATCAGAATCAGATTATCAATAGAGCTTTTAAGGAGAGTAGTTGGATCATCATCTAACCGTACGTAAAAAGTGGTGTCCCTTAACTGTCTGTAAATTTTCATTAAGATATTGATCCTTATCCAAAACAACAACAGCACCACCCTTATCTGCCGGTTTAATAATGATGTCTGAATTATTTTGCAATGATTTCATTGCCCTTCTTTCCTCTACTGTAAGATTATCGTATGGTGGTTTCTTACTCATATTAATCTGATCCACCTCTTTCATTACTATTTTTTCAAAGGCTTCTATAATAGGGTGAGAACTTGGAGGGGGAATCCACTTGGACTTATGTTTAATTACAGAAGGATCTGTATTAGAGGGATCACATGTGGTGAAATAATTTTTAATCCTAAGTTTACGAAAAAACTTATATAAATCTATATGGGTTTCAAAATGATCATATCTTTTAACAGGTACGAATGTGAGACCCTTATTTAAAAGAGAAACCTCACCAGGGGATAACGTATATTTTGAAATATTAATGACATTATTAGTTTCACTTATCCTTGGTAGGGCCTCTCCGTGGACCTCTCGGACCCCCTGCGATTCCACCCCCGACCCCATCCACGACCTCTGTTTCATTTCATTTGCATACTGCGGATATCATTTTTCATCTAGCAAGCAATTGCCGGTGTACCTTATTTCTGTAATTTTTACAAGCCGACAGGGATCTGTAACATGACGTCCAATTGAGAAGCGATTCATGATGTGAGTTGTTTTATAAATATAAAGTACATGGACAAATAGGGTATCTAGGGCTTGGTAAACTGTGTTTCCACATTTTTGAGTGCAGTATCCTTTGAAATATGGATCCACATCTAACTTCCTTCAGGATTTAAGATGCTAAAACAATTGAGCGGCTACTTAGATCCTCCCCTGTAGTCGTACGTCATCTCATTTGCATTTCGTGGGAAAAAGGTCTTCATCTAGCACGCAGACGCCGGCGTATTTTGCTTTCGCAATCTCAGAGTCAGCAGGAATCTGCGAGGCGACGTTGATTTCAGAAGCGGCTAATATGTGAGTTGATCCTAACATAATGGAATATGTAGTACATGGGTAAATATGGGGTATACTCAAGTTCCTGAATACTGCGGGGATCTGTAAATTGATGCTGAATTTAAAAACGGCTCATAAATGAGTCGCTCTTAAAAGATGAAATATGAATGACATGGGCAAATACGGGGTGCGCTCAAGCTTTAAAAGCTGCGGTTATGTATTTCTGAATGTTAGATCCCCTAAGCACATGGAATAAGAATTTTAATAAGAAACAGATTGAGTTTTTAGGTGTTGAAAAGCAAGGAATACTGATGGAGCCCCGACTATTTTCTCCTTTCAGTTTGTTCTGTCATCGGTCTCTGTAAATATTGGTCGGATAGAGAAGTATTGTGCCTACAGGTAAAGATTACATTTTTTATATACGTATCCTTCAGGGGTGTTAATGAATCCTTGATTCGACTGATTCTGGTTGTCCTGTTGTTGTTTGCCTGGTATAGCAAACAGTAATTTTTATAAATTACACGTGGATACACTTATCATTTGTGGTATGTTCTCTTTGTCCCCGATAGTGAATAATTCTCTCTATTGTCCCCGATGGTGAATAGAGCACCATGGAGGCTTAAACAGTTTATAAAGGTAGGTTATGTGTGAGCAGTGGTTTATTCACCTTATAATTTCTGTTCATATTTATGTGGTTACCATTGCATCATGTTGTCATACTGGCTATGATATGTTTTATAAAAAATTTTTAACCATTATGTTTATATGTTGTTTTCCTTTTATAGATGTTCAAGTTGTTATTTATGGTTTATTTATGATGTATATGATATGGTTTTATCATCTGACGGTTGGTGCTGTGCTGGTCTTTTACCTCTCTTTTTGATTATGGATGGTTTTGTATATTTTTACCTTTGGTTTTATTATTTATTTATTTATTTGTTTGTTTTATATACATATGTGTTTTATATTCATTCTCATGTGATATGTTATTATGTTTACTATTTATATATTTGTATTAAACTTAATTGTTTTTATTGTTTACTTATGTAGCCTGCCCCTGAAGAAGGCAACGAAACACAGCCTGTGTCGGGCCATAGGCTTTTTATTGACCAATAAAAGTATCCTTCCTTTGCTATCCATGTTTCTGACTGGGTCACTAGAAGTAGATTGCCAGCCTTTTCTTCTGAGGCAATGGAGGGTAAAGTGACTTGCCCAAAGTCACAAGGAGTGCCAGTGGGAATTGAACCCTTGGTACTAGGCAGTTACTCTAACCACTAGGCTACTCCTCCACTCCTAAATGTTAAATGTAACCCTCCAATTGTGATGTGACGTGACCAGCTTGATTGAAGGATAAGGTGGCATAGAAATCTGTCTAAATAAATAAATATATGTGGAACGTGTTTCCATGTTTAAGACGGCATTGCTAAGGTATGCAGGTGCTAGTATTGGTAGATGCTGCTCCACGCAGGGCCCAACAGCCTGACTCTCCATGAGCCACTGGATAGTGGAGCCTGTGGGTATGGGTGTTTGTGCCCCTGTTGGCCCCTGCTCTAGGGCAGAGGTTCCCAACTCCGGTCCTGGTGGGCCACACACGGTTCAGGTTTTCATGCTGTCCAATTGGTACATTTGCATACAGTGGGGGCGGTGCATATGAATGCATCTCATGCATATTTATTAGGGACATCCTGACAACCTGAATGGTGTTTGGCCCTCCAGGACTGGAGTTGGGAAACTCTGCTCTAGGGACTGCACATGTTTATGGTGTATGTGCTCTGTAGGGTACAATATAGGCATTTATGGTGTGTTTCGTTTATCAGCAATAAAGATTCCGTCTTTATTACCACGGTTTAGTACTGGATAAAATGTGGGGACCTGGTCTGCAGGGGCCACAGCTGGGACTTGAACCTGTGGCCTTCTGCCCCTGAATATACTGGCTGTGTGTACTGCACCAAACTGTTGTCACAGAGGCACATCACTCCCTGGGGATACCATGAATGTTTGTCAGACAGACCTTGTCTGTTGCAGTGCACAGCACCCACCTGAACAGGGCTTGGCCTTGGTGTGTTGTGGGCAGATGCCACTGCCCCCTCCACCACCAGCACCCCTCTGCCACCATGCTGATATGCCCTTATGCCGGTGGTGCTGGTGGTGTGCAGTCCCAGGCCATCCAGTGTGCCGGTAGGTGGCTGCTTATGGTGTGGGATCTGCGGTAGGGGTGCCTACTTAGTCATCCGTGCTTCCCCCCAGCACCGCCTGTTACTGTTATGTGCCCTTTGGGGTACCTGCTGGGTGATGTGCCCTGGGACACTGTGGGACACACACTTGTGGGCATGTTTGACCTTGGTCAGTTGCTGGCTTGCTGATTTGCAGTTTCTGTGTTCCTATGTGCCACCTAGGTATCTGCCTAGTCTACCCTGTGCCCCAGCTGCCCCACTGCATGTCCCGCCTTCAGCCCCCTGTACCCCATTTGCAGCCTCACCGTCGTGCCCTTTGTACTTGGCCACTATGCTGCTGCTGCACATGTATCACTACTATCACCTTTCTTGGTCCTCCTGACTTTGCTGTACATTGCTGACTGAAATGGTTTCTCTCTCCTGCAAATGTGCCTCTAGCGCAAGGTTTTCATTGGCGCTAATTTTCAGACCTTCATTTCATGGCGTTAGTGTGCATGGAGCCTCTCCCCGCCCACTCTCCTCCCATTGACCCCTTATCTCTGCCCCTGGGGAGCCTTACTCCACCCTCTGGGGAGCCTTACTCCACCCTCTGTGCAACTTAACGCCGCTGGAGACGTTATCACGCGATACGTGATGTTCTCGCACAGTAATGCACCATTATCTTGCGATAGTGTCACATATCGCATGATAACATCGCAGCTGTGCCATTAGCACCATTTAGTAAACATACCCCTAAATCAGAGTTGCAGTTACAGTTTGAGACTGCTGCAGACACAGTTGAAGAGCACCTCTGAAGTGGCAAGGAGAGGTTATCAGCTTTAGAGCAGCACCTAGGGGCATGTTTACTAAAGGATTTAACACACGTTAAGTGCCCAGAACTGTTTTATTTCTATGGATGCAGTAGCACATAACTTGCTTTAACCTTTAGTAAATATGTTGCCTAGTGTGACAAATGAAAGAATTACAGAGTTGGGATTATTACTGGTATTGTGAAACCTGTGAGTGTTCTATTGGGTTTTAAGAACTGAATTTAGATGTGCATTACTGTTTCCTGCTTTTCTTTCTTTATCCCACCTCACAATCTTTAATAAAATTTCGCACAATTTTTCATTACTACTGGTTGTGTGTCTATTTTCTCCAATCTCCTACAATACAGTTTTTATTTCTACACTTAAGTACCTTTTTCTTTACAGCACCAGCCTTTCTCACCTACTTCTGAGGTACCAATTCTTGGCCATGCTGGAACACACTGCGGAGTGTTGGTGCCCAGTGGTCCTGGCTTTGCACCATTGACGCAAGTGGAGCCCTGGATACTGACCCCGCATGTGGGTTACAATAGGGTTAGGGATCTTTACACTGCTGCTTATGCTAACCTGAGCCTGCAGCTTTGACTCCTTCTGTTCCTGCATTGGCGCAGCACAGCAATGCTGCTGGAGTGGCACAGAAATAGATTTCTTCTGCTGCTGGTATTCAGCTTGCAACCTGTCTGGTACTGAGGCTTTTGATTCCTCTGACGTTTGTATCTTCTCTCTCCATAAAGTGCAAGCTTCCTCTTGCTTGGGGGGTCTGACAGTCCCATGGTGCTTCTTCTCTCTGCCTCTACGAGTACACTCCCTCCTTACAATGGCATGAAATATTTTCCCAGCTTATTCGGATGTCGGTGTGTAAATTGTGCATCACTATGTTTGCACAGTGCACATTGCACAATACCAACCGAAACAAATTTAGGAACTTTCCCTATTACCGATAGCCTGGCTCTTTGTGAAATTAGTTAACTGCTGTCTCCTTACACACTATTACTGACTTTTCATAGTGTAACTTATGAACATTCTCTCACTATAGTCTCAGCGTCTTCGTTCTCTGACCTGACAAATAGGAAAGCAGTAAGCTAGCAAGTTTATTTAACGCTCGGCCATTTTCTCGGATCCAGGAACAGTCAGCTTCTAAGGTTTTCTACTCTCCTAGTATGCGTCAGCACATTAGCACTTTGAGTACTGCGCACAGCCAAGATAAACAGAAAGCCTTCTGTCAATATGAGATTTGGGGGGAGGGGAAGGTTACACTGCCAATGATTGCTTCAGGTGCCCTCACTGACCTTGTCACCTGACTGCTTCAGCTGATATAAACACATCTTAACAGCAATACAAGTTGCTTAACAGCATGTAAAACCCAATGGGTCAATATTTGAACAGTGCCATAGGTTTTTCTTTTTTTAAACACCGGCTACGGTGGTTAAATGTAATATGTATAATTAGCTCTGCTCTCTACAGAAGCAGCTGTGCTGAATATATGTATAGACCAGTGAACATTGCTGCTATAATGACAGCGGTGATATTCCAGCTACTATCCATGTAACTCTCCAGATAAATTTAGGACAGCTGTTTTGCTATATGGATAGCAGCTGGAATATCACCACGTTCTGTATAGTTAGATGAAATGTGCTTGCTGCAGCGTCCAGATACTTCCAGGGCAGTCTGTAATAATTTTCAGTGGCACTATATAGATAATGCAGCTGCTGAAATTCAGATAAGTACCTTTGCCTATCGACCCAAATGTTTTCCAAATACTGTGTATTATATGATTTTTTTTAAAATTCCAATTTGAAGAAAAAATTACATTTCCCAAATAACATAAGGAAATACAGCAAAATCAAAAGGACATAATTCCCAAAGGAAAAAGGCATTTAAAAAAGATTTTGACAAGTTCCTAGAGGAAAGGTCCATAAACCATTATTAAAGAGGACCCAGGAAATCCACTGCTTGCCCTAGTACAAGCATTGTGGAACCTGTGTGTCTTTTTGGGAAACTGCTACGTACTTATGATCTAGATTGGCCACTGTTATTTATTTATTTAACATTTTTATACCGCGTTTTTCCAGACGATCAAAAGCGGTTTACATTGAACAACAGTGGAAGGTGCATAACATGTGCATTTTCCATTACTTAGAACGATTTGAACTATATACATTAACATTAACAGTATCCTGTTGGAAACAGGATACTGGGCTTGATGGACCTTGGTCTGACCCAGTATAGCATTTCTTATGTTCTTATGTTAAGTAAAGTTTTTCACTATAGGACAGCCCACATTATGAGAAGATCGCAGGCATTACAAAACAAAGACACCATAGTGTATTTATATAATTTAACATGCATTAAAAGCATATAGCTCATGTTGAATGCTTTTAATGCATGCTAAAATATCATTGTTTTTGTTTCATTTAATTTATTTGTAGTTTTTAGCTCATGCCTTTCCAGCAGTAGAAACAAAATGAAAGAAAAATATTATGTTTTTTGCATTTCATTGAAAACAAAAGTGCCTCCCTAATAGATGTATAAGTTAGCTGTGATGCTACAGTGTAGGCAGTGCTTCTGAGTGCATGGAAGGGTTGTTGGAATGTGTGGTTTGGTATGCATAAGGTTCAGGAATTCCTTCATGAAATACTCTATGTAGGGCTGTACATGAGCATCGATGAAAGAATATGTTGCTGCTATTAGTATGATGGAGGCAAAGAGATAAAATAGGAAAGCTATGTAAAATGTGGCATATAGAACCTGGCCAAGTGCTTTTCAAAGTTGAATGCTACAATCTTATGTGGAGAATGAGGTACTAGGCCCCATTCTGCATAGGGCATCTGAGATGGAACTGACTGCTGAACGTGCAGCCTTTTATAAAATATGCATAAACACAGCACACCAATAATACACATGCACTTGCAGACATGTGCAGGTTGCCTGCATGCTGAAGTTCTCAGAAAACTAGTGGAGGAGCTCAGAGAAGAGGTGGCGAGGCTGAGGAGCATTCAAGACAGTGAGAAGTATATTGATGAGATTCTCCTTGAAACATCCAAGTTCTCCAGCAAAGGTGAAGATGGGAGCCTACAAAATGATGAATTTTGGACATGAGTCACCAGAACCTGCAGAATCACCAATCCAACTCCTCCAGCCCTTGAATTGAAGAACCAATATGCAGCCTGGGAATTGGAAGAGGTGAAAGCATCCCAGGAAAGGGAGGAACCACAGCTCGAGCACCCAAACGTTGCAGAATCAGTTACCACAAGGAAGCGAAGAGTAGTGGTGGTTGGTGACTCTCTTCTGAGGGGTATTGAGGCATCCATCTGCAGACCAGACATGATGTCCAGAGAGGACTGCTGTCTGCCAGGTGCCAAAATGCGAGATTTTATGGAGAGTTTGCCAAGACTCATCAAGCCTACTGACTATTACCTGATGTTGCTCATCCATGTCGGCACAAATGATACTGGAGGGGAACACAGGAAGCAAGAGACGTAGGTTGGTACAGACTGCTTTATTGAAAATGGACCCTACGCGTTTCGGCAAACGCCTTCCTCGGGGGACATACAGCTAACATGAAATACATAAAAATGTTATTAAAAATGTGCAAAATATATTACAAACAATACATGTCATCATAAATAATACAAACAATAAAATTTTTTTTGATAATAAATAAATAAATTAAGTAAAAGATAAATTATGAAAACTCATTCAAAAAAACAATCAAACTAGAAGGGCCGAGACAGAGGAACAGATACCTATCAGATCAAATATTAAGGACTGTACACACTTTGTTGAGGAACAAGTTAACATCTATAGATAAAACATAGATGCTACATAAACAAACTAGATGATGTGATTAAAATAATCATAATGAAATAAGATAAAAAAACATACTGGAATGAATAAATAATAATATACCAGATGTAATAAATAATTAAAAAGTGATAAAAGAAACAATGTAAATGTAACAATCAACACCTACCAGTGCTGTGGTAAGTGATATGTCTCTTAAAGACAGTTTGCCTATTTGCTATACAATAGCTGAAAGATATATGTAAAAAATAATTAATGATTATATAAATATAAATAAAATATAAATAATAAGAATCAAATATAATAAAAGTATGCATACAATGTAGAAATAAAATGACACGATACATAAAACCATAAATAGTAATCAAAAAAATATCTAAAATCGCTAAAAGTAAACCAATATTTAATATCGCTAAAAATAATATCAATGAGGTCAGACAAATCACCAAGATCAAGGGTTCAATTATGAAGCCAGACAAAGACATGTAAACTCACCGTGATGATTTGTGTTAGAAAGTATTCTTTCAAAGGGTTTTGTAATGCTGATAAAAATACTAGGAGACAATATAATGAGAATTAGACAGGAGGACTATAAGCAACATGTGCTACAGGAATACTTTGAGTCAGGTGAAATACTTGAAAATCTACCAGAGGAAGAAACCCAGATCGTGGAGTCAGGTGTACTCAAACATAGTGCACAAAAGGGGTAAAAATCCTAACTTAAATAAAAAAGAAGTAAAGAACCGTTTAAAATGATATGGACACAGATCTAACAATGGTATAAGAAATTAATTGATTAACGAGAGTAGAACATGTTTAAAAAAGATGAAAGACCATCGTACCACTTGTATCACCCCCCCCCCCCCGGGGAAATGAAGAAGTAAATACTCACTGTAATTCTTATAAAATGAGCGCACAAACCGAAAACATGCGTTGAGTGTATGAATATCGTGGTAAACAATTAAAGCATGCCGAGGGGAGGAAACCGGTTCAAAATAAACGCCAGAATTACCGCCTTACAAGATGACGTTCACAAGAGTAGGCGGGGGCATATCCGACAGAGCAAGTGAATACATTCCCATGTCGTAGGGCAAAAATAATTGATGAAATCAAAATCAAAATATATATATATCATTTATGAACGATTCAAAAGGAGAAAATGGAAAAATGTCTTATAAAACAACCATCGTTATTAAAAGAGAGTGCCAATGCATTGTTGGTGAACCTGATAGGTGAAAACAAAAAGATCCCAAGAATTTCTTATGTGCATTGATTAGAAGAGAAAGGCTTAGAGCGGGGAGTGCTACAGCATCTGAGTGTATTCAAGGCATTTAAGGGCTTACTGGTAAACGTATAGGTGAATACTGTGCAGTGCCCGAGAGTTACTTATATACAGTGATTAGAAGATGAAACCTTAAAAAACAGACGGTAATGTAGAGGGACTCGTTCGATAGTTGCCTTGCGGGATGATCAGGGGCAATTACGGAAGGACAGTCGGGAGATAGCACAGGTGTTTCGTACTTATTTTCAGAAGTTCTATGCTAGAAGGCAGGGGTCCCCGTTGGATATGATGGAGTATTTTCGGGAGCTACAGCTCCCCAAGATTACGGATGCTCAGCGGGCACATCTTGATTCGCCTGTGTCCGTGGAAGAGGTGATCAAAGGGATACGTGGTGCTAATTGCTACCGTGCTCCGGGCCCTGATGGGTTTGGGGCAGAATTTTATAAGCTGCTCAGTGAGAAGATATCTCCGATTCTAGTGGACATGTATCGAAACCGGATCGACCGAGGCACGTTTACGTGGGGAAACAACCATGCCCACATCATTCTGATACCTAAACCAGGGAAGGATCCTACTCAAGCTGCCTCATACCGGCCTATCTCCCTACTAAACTTTGACTTGAAAGTGTTAGCTAAAATTCTGGCTGATCGATTGGCGGACGTCCTGGGCGAGCTGGTACACGAGTCACAGGTGGGGTTTGTAAAAGGACGCTACGCTGTCCGTAATTTGCGTAAAATATTGGCATCATTAGAATGGGTCCGAGAACGAAATTTGTCATCCTTGTTAATCAGTTTTGACGCCGAGAAGGCCTTTGATCAGGTTCACTGGGACTACTTGCAGTTTCTCCTGCCTAAATATGGTATCGGGGAGATGTTTTGTAAAATGGTGGACTTACTTTACACGGATCCGACAGCAGGTATTTCTTGTAATGGGGTGCTTTCTGACTCCTTTCCATTGGAGCGGGGTACGCGACAGGGCTGTCCCCTCTCCCCATTGCTCTTTGTGTTATCTTTAGATCCGTTGGTGCGTAGCATTGAGTCCTCTCCAAGTATACGAGGGGTAAGGGTTGGGGCTCAAGAATTCAAACTGGCGGCATTTGCTGATGATTTATTAGTACATGTGCTCTCGCCCCAGCGATCGCTCACCAACCTGCTAGAGGAGTTTGTCCTTTTCGGAGCATTTGCAGGATTGCGGATAAATATGGACAAATCTGAAGCGCTGGATGTTGTGGGTTCACTAAGGGGAACTTGGCGGGGAGTTTTCCCTCTTCGTTGGGCGGAGGAGGCTTTCTTGTATCTGGGTATTCTGCTGCCTCGGGATCCCAAGGCGCTTTATAAACTTAACTTCGACCGATTCTTTTCGAAGATACAGACTCAGCTGCAGGCCTGGACCCCTCTTCCCTTGTCATTGTCTGGCCGATTGGCGGCTATAGGGATGGTTATATTTCCTCGGCTGCTGTATTGGCTGCAAACACTACCGGTGTGGTTGCTACATAAGGATCTTCAAAAGATAGAAAGGGAAGTCCGGAAATTTCTTTGGGGGGCAGTTAGAGCTCGGATACCCTTGTCTAGATTGAGGGGTGGTTGGAAAAGGGGCGAAATGGGACTTCCCGACTTGTCTCAGTATGCTTTGGCATGTCAGGCCAGACATTTGGGGGATTGGCTGGGTGCCACTGATTATTATACGCCTAGGTCCCTTGAGGCGGCCTTGCTAACCCCCCACGCGCTGGAGGCCGTGGTGCACCTGGATGGTGCGCTGTTGCCGCCTAGGGTGAGG
The DNA here is from genome assembly GCA_033557465.1 of Ichthyophis bannanicus. NCBI lineage: Eukaryota > Metazoa > Chordata > Amphibia > Gymnophiona > Ichthyophiidae > Ichthyophis > Ichthyophis bannanicus. The sequence continues at coordinate 443,177,055 of CM066035.1, read as the reverse complement.
AATAGTGTTTTGGTGGCCCCGCTTCGGCGTACCTGGCAGAGGCTGAATACTATTTGGGGCAGTTCTCCCCGGGTGTCTAGTTGGCTTCCCCTGCAGGGAAATGTTACTTTTGTTCCGGGTACGGATTCCGCTGTATTTAGGCAGTGGAGGGGGAAGGGGATAAAGTGTCTCGGGCATGTGGTCACGTTAGAGGGCTGTTGTAAACCCTTGGATATGCTCTGTAAAGAATGCGACTTGAATCAGGGTACCTCCCGCTTTGCGTATATCCAGCTTCGGCATTATGTGGAATCTCTACCACAGACAGGTTTGCATGAGGCTCATTCTGCGAGAATTATCGACTTTTTGGCCCTGGGGACGGATTGTCCACCTCGGGTAGCGGTGTTCAAACGTAAGCTGGATCAATGTGGCACCCCCCGCGACTTTTCCAAAGAGGAGGCGGCTTGGGCGCAAGAACTAGGGTGTGAGGTCCCTCCAGGCGCGGTTGGAGCGGCCTTACGGCGGATTGCTCGACTAGTTGAGGGTACCAGATGGCGGGAGACGCAATTCAAGTGTATAATACGGGCTTACTTCTCCCCGAGGCGAGCGCTGCGAACGAGGCTAACTGCCTGTGGTGGTTGTCCTAGGTGCGCCCTACCTTTGGCAGACTTGGGCCACATGTGGTGGGGTTGTGGGCGCATTAAAGCGTATTGGGCGCGTATTGAGGCTTATTTAAGCGTCTTATTACGTCAACCCGTCCCGTGGTCGGGTTTGTTGGTTGCTTTGGACTGTTTGGGGCCCCTACAGGTTAAAGGGAAATGGGGGCGCATCTTAGCGCGTAAAGCTTGTTTGGTGGGGAAAGGCCCCATTCTTCGTAAGTGGAGAGAGAAGTCAGCCCCTACCTTCTGGGAGTGGCGTATTAGCTTTCATCACCTCATGCTACAGGAGAGTAGAGCGGCCAGGGGGAATCCTCAGTGTTGGGCCTCCTTCTTGCTGATATGGACGCCCTACATCCAGAGTTTAGGTCCCAAAGCTAGGAGCGAGGTTTTAGCTATGGGGTAATTCTGCAATTCAGGGTTGTCGGGTGCGGGGAGGGAGTTGGTGGCTGACTGGGATAGGAGATGTATGGGTTCCCAGTGGGTAGCGGTTTGGCTCTGGCTTGGGGGAGGGGGGTAAGGGGAGTTGGGGGGTGGGGGTGGGGGGGAGGGTTCCTTTAGTATACCACAAGGGAAAGAGTCCTTAGCGGGCTTCTATGAGTATCGGGGCTTTTCTGCTCTCTCTTTCTTCTCTCTTCTCTCTGGGACTCGAGGGCTCTTGGATGGGGATAAGACACAACCCTGTCCAGGAAATTGTTTAGGAAGGATGCCTTTCTTGCTATAACCTTCGGAGGGAGGGGGGAGGGACAAGGGGGGGGGGAAGAACTCACGAAAATAAGTATCTATGTTCTTAAAATGGTTGTATTGTTGAACTGGTGTTTAATAAACAAATTTTGAAAAAAAAAAAACAGACGGTAATAAGCAAAACAAGAAAACGGTCATTTAAGGTGATTATATAAAACCACTTAGGAATAATATGGCCACAGGTCTAGCAACAGTATAGGAAATTTATCGAAAGTGAGACATATGTAGAAAAGAAGAGGGAAGACTATCGTCAAACTTATGTCATCACCTCCGTGGTCATGGAAAAGTAATACTCACTGTAATTCGTATCAATTGAACGCACAAACCAGAACCATGCGCTGAGTGTACGAATCGTAGTTAAAAAATAAAGCAGACCAAGGGGAGGAAACTGATCTTAAATAAACACCAAATTCCCGCCTTTCAAGATGACGTTTACAAAATGGGCGGGGGCATATCAAACAGAGCAAGTGAAAACATACCCGTGTCATAAGGCAAAAATAGATGATGAAATGGGATTACAAATATAACATTTATGAGACGATTCAACAGAAAATATGTTGTGTGAAACATGAAAACAAACATCCTGATTAGAAGAAAGTGACCAGAATAAAACTCAACAAAGCATAACATGGAGCAGTGAAACAGTCAAAAATGCAAACCATTATGTTGAAAAGACATAAGGTGGGAAACAACACTTACAAAAGGATAAGTCTATAGACATGTGCTAAAGAGTATAAAATTGGTGCAGGACCGAGCAAAGTAAAAGCAGTAGGATATAAATATTTGAATACAATACCAAGGGATCTCAAAACATAAATAGGATAGCAATCAAGGAAAGTCCACAATAAAATGATAAGATATAAAAATTAAGAAATATTATGAAATAAAACAATAAATAAATAAATAAATATGATTAATAGAAAAGTGTAAAATGAAAGGGATAATATTATAAGACCATAATATAAAACCAGAAATAAACCATTTTATAAGAAAACCGAGAGGTGCCAAAATGCGAGATTTTATGGAGAGTTTGCCAAGACTCATCAAGCCTACTGACTATTACCTGATGTTGCTCATCCATGTCGGCACAAATGATACTGCCAGGTATCCCTCTGAGCATATCAAAAGCGACTTCATGGCTCTGGGACAGCGGGTGAAGTAGACAGGTGCACAGGTGGAGTTCTCTTCAATCCTCCCTGTTGAGGGTAAAAGCCAAGGCAGAGAAGCTTACATCCTGGAGATAAATGCATGGCTGCATGGATGGTGTCATTGACAGCATTTTGGTTTCCTGGACCATGGGATGATGTTCCAAGGACTGCAGAGCTGAGATGGCGTCCATCTGTTCAAGAAGGGTCGATGTGTCTTCAGTAGCAGACTGGCTAACCTACTGAAAATGGCTTTAAAATAGATTCTTTGGGGATGGGTGATGAAAGCTCCCAGGTAAATGAAAGCCCCCAGATAAGTGAATCATTAAATACTTCTATAGCAATGGGTAAAAGGGGCAACATCTGGAAAGTGGTGTGTATAATGCCTGTAGCATGGGAAATAAGATCACAGATGTTGAGGCTTTAATGGAAGAGGCTGACTTGGATTTAGTGGCAGTTACGGAGATATAGTTCACAGACAATCATGACTGGGATATAATTATATCAGGCTATACTTTATTCAAGAAAGAGGGAGGAGTGGCCTAATGGTTGAGGCAAGTTACTTCATGCTGGAGGGTCAAGGGTTTGAATCCTGCTAGAGGACAGCAGCCAAGGACTGGGTTTTCTCATCCTACTGGTGCTCCTTGTGACCTTGGACAAGCCATTTCATCCTCAGTTTCCTCAGGTACAAGCACATAGCTTGTGAGTTCTTCAGGGGCAAGGGAAAAATATATACAGTACCTGAATGTTCTGCTTTGGCTGGTAAAAAAGTGGTATATGAGCCTACTCCAATAAATAATGGAGTGACACTATATGCAAAATATAACATTAAAGATATAGAATTACAGGCCTTAAAAGTGAGAGAGGAGACTCTGTGGGTTGAAAGAGAAATCCATTTGCATTGGCGTGATATACAGACCCCCCACCCCCATAGGGAGAAGAAGTGGAGAGAGATTTAATAGAAGACACATGCAACATTGCCAGGAAAGGGGAAGTGCTACTGATAGGGATTTCAGTAGGCAGGATGTTGATTGGCACATCTCTGCTGCAGTATCATCTAGAAGTAAGGAGATTCTGGATTCTCTACAGGGAGAACTATTCAGGCAACTGGTAACAGAGACCATACTGGACTTGGTGCTTACCAAAGGGGAAAGTATTTCTGATGCTATAGTGGGAGATCATCTCGCATCCAGTGATCACCAGATGGTGTGGTTCAGTATTAGGACTAGGAGTGATAAAATCTATTCAAAAGTGAGGGTCTTAGACTTTAGGAAAACTAACTTTGCTGAGATGAGGCAATACCTCAAGGAGTAGTTAGCAGGATGGGAACAGCTGGGGGATGTAGAAAAACAATGGACAAAACTGAAAGGGGATATTTTAAGGGCAACCAACCTTTTTGTTAAAATGATAAATAAAAGGAACAGGAAAAGGAGACTGCTATGGTTTTCGAAAGAAGTAGCTGAAAAGGTGACGAAAAAGGGGGAGACCTTTATGAACTACAAGAGATCAAAGAGAGAGGAAGACAGGCATCTATATTTGGAAAAACTTAGAGAAGCTACCAAAGCAGTTAGGAAACAAAGATTCAAAAAGAAGAAGAAATAGACAATGCAATAAAATGGGGGGTTAAGACATTTTTCAGATATGTCAATGAGAGGAGGAAGTGCAAAAGTGGTATTGTCAGACTCAAGGGAGAAGTGAAGGAATATGTAGAAGCTGATGAGGATAAAGCAGAATTGCTTAACAAGTATTTCTGTTCTGTGTTCACAGATGAAGGGCTAGGAGCTGGACCTCAGAAAACACCCACAAATAAGAACAGAAGTGACGGGGATCTCAAACAATTTTCAGAAGACTGTGTTTGTGAGGAACTAGCTAAACTAAAAGTAGGCAAAACAATGGGACCGGATGGGATACATCCAAAAATACTGTAGGAACTTGAGGACATTCTAGCAGCTCCACTGACTGACCTTTTCAATACCTCTTTGGAGTCGACAGTGGTGCCAGAGGACTGGAGAGAGGCACATGTGTTCCCTTTACACAAAAGCGGAAGTAAGGATGTGGTTGAAAACTATAGGCTGCTTAGTCTTACCTCAAAAAAATGCAATGTGTGCCTTCAAGTCAGTCCTGACTCCTGGGTTTTCTTGGCAGTGTCACCGGAAGTAGATTGCCAGGCCTTTCTTCAGAGGCAATGGAGGGTTAAGTGACTTGCCCAAGGTCACAAGGAGTGCTAGTGGGAATCAAACCCTGGTTGCTTGGTTACCAAGCCAGTGTTCTAACCACTATGCTACTCCTCCACTCCAATCTAACCTCAGTGGTGAGTAAATTATTGGGAACTCTGCTGAAAGAGAAAATAGTGAGGTTTCTGGAGTCCGGCGGATTACAGGATCCGAGGCAGCATGGATTCACCAGAGACAGGTCTTGTCAGACAAATCTGATTAATTTCTTTGACTTGAGTGACCAGGGAGTTGGATCAAGGGAGAGCCCTAGATGTGGATTTCAGTAAAATCTTTGATACTGTTCCGCAAAGGAGACTTGTAAACAAACAGAGCTCCCTAGAGATGGACCCTAAAGTTACTGCTTGGGTTAGAAATTGGTTGAGTGGAGATGACAAAGAGTACAGGTAAATGGAGCTCACTCTGAGGAGAAGGAGGCTACCTGTGGTGTGCCGCAGGGATCTGTCCTTGGTCCAATTCTTTTGAATATCTTTGTTAGTGATATAGCAGAAGGGCTCTCGGGTAAGGTTTGCCTCTTTGCGGATGATACCAAAATCTGTAATAGAGTATAGTAGACACTCAGGAAGGAGTAGATAACATGAGGAGGGATCTAGCTAAGCTTGAAGAATGATCGAGTATTTGGCAGCTGAGATTTAATGCTAAAAAATGCAGGGTCATGCATTTGGACTGAAATAATCCAAAGGAGTGGTACAGTGTAGGGGGTGAAGTACTTCTGTCCACAAAAGAAGACCGGGACCTGGGCGTGATGGTGTCTGAGGATCTTAAAGTAGCTAAACAGGTAGAAAAGGCGATGGCAAAAGTTAGAAGGATGTTTGGGTGCATAGGGAGAGGAATGACCAGCAGAATAAAGAAGGTGATAGTGCCTCTGTATAAGTCCTGGGTGCAACCTCATTTGGAGTATTGTGTACAATTCTGGAGACCACACCTTCAAAAGGATATAAACAGGTTGGAGTTGGTGCAGAGGCTGGCTACTAAAATGGTTAGCGGTCTTTGTTATAAAACATATGAGGATAGACTTAAGGATCTCAATATGTATATGTTAGATGAAAGGTGGGATAGAGGAGATATGATAGAGACATTTAAATACCTCGATGGCATAAATGCACAGGAGAGCCTCTTTTGATTGAAAGCAAGCTCTGCTATGAGGGGACATAGGATGAGGGTGAAAGGAGATAGACTCAGGAGTAATATGTGGAAATATTTCTTTACAGAAATAGTGGTAGATGCATGGAATAATCTCCTAGTGGAGGTGGTAGAGATGAGGACAGTATCTGAATTAAAAAATGCATGGGACAAACACAGAGTATCTCAAAAGGAAAAAAGGGGACTATTGTAGTAGTTGATATGGAAGGACAGACTAGATAGGCCATGTGGTCTTTTTCTGTCGTCATATTTCTATGTTTCTATGTCCAGTGGCAACAGCTATGTCATGAAAAGACACATGCAGAAAAAGAGCAACTTCCTTATCATCCCTCCAGTCCAATCCTGTCCAGTACATGTGGGTTATCTTCATCCACCAGCAGCTGGAAATTGAGCATAGATTTCTGATGTCATAGTACAAGAGCTCCCTCCATAGGGTCCAGAGATCAGTATCTAAGTTTCGAGCAGCTAGGGAGAGCTTTCTTGTGGCAGAACTCCACCGGAAGGTTTTTCTGAGACCTATTTAAAAAAAAAGAAAACAGGAACACAAAAGAAGGACAGAGAAAAGTTTCTAAAAGGCTGAACAGAATTCAAGAGCTGGTAGGCTGGGTAATAGTCGTGGTGGAGCTATTTACTAGTGAGGGCTGGCAACTGCAGGGTCTGCCTGTTAAGCAGACAGGTGCAGCCCAAGGGTTAAATACCTGGTGATCCAGGTCATTTTCCCCGCATAGATGGACTGTCCAGCACTTCTCTGGGGAGGCTCTGCTGGCTTCCCCTATTTCCTCCCTGTATTTCACTGGGCTGATTGTTATTGGTATTGTGCCTTTAAAAACAAGGTGAAACTAAAGTAAAAGCCCTATGTTATTGAGGTAGAAATCCAGGCAGGGCTGAGAGCTGGAAGGGTTAAGTGAAAAGGATACACCCCTCTTGGTGAAGTCATACCCTGGTACATGCTTGTCCCTCCCCTATTCCTTTGTCCTGCTGCTCTCTCTGCTTGCTAGAGATAACTACTCTCCCTCTGCTTCGCTAGAGATAAGAGTACAGTAGACTTTCTCTAATCGGGACTATATTTATTTACCTGTATTTATATCCTGCTTTTCACCGGTTCAAAGCAGTCAGTTGGGGGATACATTTAACACGAGGGGATATGAGACACATACACATACTTACAGGGAACATGGGCAATGGAGGGTTAAGTGGCTTGCCCAAGACCACAAGGAGTGCCTACAGGACTAGAAATCCCAGTCCCTCCAGCCTGAGATTGCTGTCCCCAGGTGGGACTTGAACCCCCGGCCCTCCGGCCTGAAGTACCTTGTCCTAACCACTAGACCACTCCTCCCTCTCTGTAATATACTGTAATAAAGTGACCAATCATGAAGAAATACTGTAATAATCTGATAAGAAGTCTATATAATCTCTCTGAGCCCTCTGGTGGGGGCCCAGAATTTGGAAAAACTATTTTCTCTGGGTCTGTGCACATTAAACCGTTGTTTCCTTCTAAGACTCCTTGGGTGTTTTTTTCTTCACTCGTTTATCTGCTACATTTTTGGTTCCCTGACCCAGTTGAGACAGCAAGATAAGAAAGAAAAGGTTATCTTGCTACCTCTAGGTTCAATCGGTTTGAGTCGGGTTGGTGGCGAATGCAGGGGGGAATACAAGGTGCCACCAGACCAGTTGTTCTGGAAAGTATTCCTTCCTGATTCGCCTCTGCCGCTGGCTTTCTCCGACGGACACCTAAGAACCCACTCTGGGGTCTAGGAAATAACCCATTCAACTCCGGAGGACATCTGAGTGGGGTAAGTGATAACGGGGGTCTGTCTCTGTCTGCAGTTCAGAAAAATCAGTCCTTCCTAAGGGGAGAAGGAGAGCTTGATCACCTCTCGAGGGTATCGCCCTAGTACCCTGAGCTGAGCTGGGGGAAACTGTGTTCCTAATAGTTAGACTGTTTTCTACGGAATTGGGAGGCTATCAATGTGTTGGTCTGTGCTTGATTTATGTGTTTGGCACAAGCAGAGGCTTGTGCAGTGAGCATAGACTCCTGATTAGTGCAGTTCCTGGCCAGGCGACCGTGCCCAGGTCGGGGAAAAATGGCGAAAGCGCCATTTTGTTAGGTTGTGGTGAAAGCGCCATTTTGTTAGGTTGTGGCGAAAGCGCCATTTTGTTAGGTTGTGGTGAAAGCGCCATTTTCTTAGTTACCTTTCTTGAGACTAGAGCAGCCGGATTCCTGGCTGTATGCATTCCTTTCCCTCTGTGTTTTCAAAGCCTGGAAGAAAGATATGGGGGATCAGAGATAAGAACATAAGAACATAAGACATGCCATACTGGGTCAGGCCGAGGTCCATCAAGCCCAGTATCCTGTTTCCAACAGTGGCCAATCTAGGTCATACGTACCTAGCAATATCTCCAAAAGACAAAGGTTCCACAATGCTTGTACTGGGTCAAGCATTGATATCCTGGGTCCCTTTTTAATAATGGTTTATGGACCTTTCCTCCAGGAACTTGTCCAAACCTTTTTTAAACCCAGCTATACTAACAGCCCTTACTACATCCTCCGGTAACAGATTCCAGAGTTTGATTACACGTTGAGTGAAAAAATATTTTCTCTTATTTGTCTTAAATAGTTTACCCTGTAGCTTCATTACATGTCCCCTAGTCTTTTTATATTCTGATAGCGTAAACAATTGATCCACGTTTATCCGTTCCTCTCCATTCATTAATTTATAGACCTCTATCATATCTCCCCTCAGCTGTCTCTTTTCCAGGTTAAAGAGCCCTAACCTTTTTAGCCTTTCTTCATAGGAGTAGCCTTCCATCCCCTTTACCATTTTGGTGGCTCTTCTCTGAACCTTTTCTAAAATCGCTATATCCTTTTTAAGATACGGCGACCAGAATTGCACACAATATTCAAGGTGCGGTCTCACCATGGAACGATATAGAGGCATTATAATATATTTTGTTTTATTTTCCATTCCTTTCCTTATCATACCTAGCATTCTATTTGCTCTCTTGGCCGCCGCTGCACACTGGGCCGAGGGTTTTAACATGGTATCCACAATGACGCCTAAATCTTTTTTCTGGGTGGTGGTTCCTAATGTGGAACCTTGCATCGTGGAACCATAGTTTGGGTTGTTCTTCCCTAGGTGCATAACCTTGAATTTGTCCACATTAAATTTCATCTGCCATTTTGATGCCCAGTCTTCCAATTTATCAAGATCCTCTTGCAATTTTCTACAGTCCTCTTTGGTTTTAACAACTTTAAATAGTTTTGTGTCATCTGCAAATTTGATAACCTCACTCGTTATTCCACTTTCCAGGTCATTTATGAATATGTCAAAAAGCAGCGGACCCAGCACAGATCCCTGGGGTACACCACTATTCACCTTTCTCCATTGGGAAAATTGGCCATTTAGCCCTACCCTTTGCTTTCTATCTTTTAACCAGATCCTGATCCACAATAGTACACTGCCTCCTATCCCATGCTATCTACATGCTGAGTAATTTTATTCTTTATGATGGTTTCTACCATTTTTCCCGGTACTGACGTCAGGCTCACCAGGCTGTAGTTTCCCGGATCACCCTTGGAACTCTTTTTAAAAATTGGTGTTACATTGGCGATCCTCTAATCTTCAGGTGTTAGAGATGATTTTAATGATAGTTCACAAATTACTAATTTGGCTGGCCGTCTGACCTTTTGCTGTCCTGATTGCTGATTGCATTTGGTTTTCTATCAGATAAGTGGTTTTCACTATTCATAAAAATTTTTGTTTCTTAATTTAAAAGAAAAAAAGGCTTCTGCCGACACGGAGAGGGGAGCTTTTCCTCTCCCCGTCTCAGGTCGGCGGATCCCGACAGAAAAATGTTTATGTGAAAAATGTTTTCTCTGTAAACGGACTCACGGGTTACATATCATGTTTTGACTTCTTGATTGTTGCATTGTTGTCACAAAGTACTAATAGCAGGTCTGCAATCTCATATATCAGTTCTTTCAACACCCTTGGATGTATACCATCCGGCCCAGGTGATTTGCTACTCTTCAGTTTATCTAATAGTTGGAATATATCTTCCCGATGTATCGATATTTCCTTCAATTCTTCTGCACCTTTAAATACCACTTCAGTCATGGGTAATATCCCTACATCTTCCTCAGTAAAGACCAAAGCAAAGAATTCATTCAGTCTCTCCGCTATCGCCTTGTCGCCTCTTAGTGCCCCTTTAACTCCTCTATCATCTAATGGACCAACTGACTCTCTCACAGGTTTTTTGCTATGAATGTACTTGAAAAAATCTTTGTTTCGCATTTTTGCTTCCGCAGCAAGCTTCTTCTCAAATTCTCCCTTTGCCTGCTTTATCAATGCCTTGCATTTGACTTGCCAGTGCTTGTGCTATTTCCAGGTTTCGTCGTTTTGCTCTTTTTTCCATTTGCTGAAAGATGCTTTTTTGGCAACAACAGCCTCTCTGACCTCACCTTTAAACCATGCTAGCAGTTTTTTGGACTTCCTTCCACTTTTCTTAAAGCGTGGAATACAGCTGGTCTGGGCTTCCAAGATAGTAGTTTTCAACAACACACAAGCTTGATGTAAGTCTTTAACCTTTGCAACTGCTTCTTTTAGTTTTTTCTTAACTATTTTCCTCATTTTATCATAGTCTTCCTTTCAAAAGTTAAAAGGTAGTACTGCAGATTTCCTTACTATCCCTCCTCCACTAATTAAATCAAAGGCGATAATGCTATGATCACTATTGCCAAGTGGCCCCAACACCCTTATCTCTTGCACTAGATGTGGTGTTCCACTAAGGACTAGGTCTAATGTGGCTTCCCCTCTGGTCGGTTCATGAACCAGCTGCTCCAAGAAGCAGTCATTTATGTCATCTAGGAACTTTATCTCCCTAGCATATCCTTCCGTGACACTGACCCAGTCGATACCGGGGTAATTGAAATCACCCATTATTATTACTGCGCTGTAACTTTTGTTAGCTTCCTTGATTTCTTTGAGCATTTCATCATCCATTTGTTCATTCAACTGCTTCATTGACCTTCCGTAGGTCCTGCACAGGTCGGTAATCATCAGTACCTGGTTTTTGAACTGGCAGCAAAGGGGTATTCCAGGGTGATTGGCATGGTTTTCAGGAGTCCAGACTTAAGTAGTTGCTGGAGGTGTTTATGAATGCCCTCAACATCTCTTCAGGGCAGGGAATATTGCCTGACACAATTGGGACATTCGTTTTTTCTTCTCTTTTTCAATAGGCACATTGATCTCATTCCAATAGTCCTTACTCCAATGATCCTCGCCGGGTTCCTCTACCCCGGCCTCAGCTTCTCAATTCCCACGTCGACTTTCCTTGTCCTTTCTCGACTAGCGCCGCTGCTAACATATCAGCTTTCTTTTTCATCTTTCGTTCACACTCACGCTTCATCTCCTGATCTCTGTTCACAAATACTTTCATAGCAACTTCCATCCGCTGGGTTATATTCATTCCAGCAAAGCCCTCAAGCTTCTGAAGTTTCCTTCGAATGTAGTCTTTCATAAAATTGATCAGGGCTCTCATCAGAGGTTTGCAGTACCTCAGATATTTTCCCTACATTCATAGTTTTCTGGCACCCCTTTTAAAGCCTTCAAGGAGAGCCCGATGATAACAATTCAGAGCAAGGCGGCCTGCATCACTGTTTGCCGCCCAGTGGGGTTTTAGGTCAGGAAAGTCTCTCAGCGCTTCTCGCTGGGGCCCCCAAATGAGGTCACAGTGCTCTACTATGGGGGGGGGGGAGGGTGTACGAACGTTGAACTGACATTCTTCAGATCTGGGACTCAGGGAACTTTCTGAAGTGCTGGGCAGGTCTGTATCTGAAAGTGGCATGTGTATGCTTCCCTCACTGCTCTTCTGACTGTCAGAGAATGTAGTATCTGTTGAGAGGGGCAGGAGAGAACCGCACCGAGTCTCCGCACATGGCCCCGCACCCCCTTGGGCCGCCCCTGAAGAGTACAGTAGACTTTCTCCAATTGGGACTATACTGTAATAAAGTGACCAATCATGAAGAAATGCTTTAATAATCTGATAAGAAGTCTATATAATCTCTCTGAGCCCTCTGGTGGGGGCCCAGAATTTGGAAAAACTATTTTCTCTGGGTCTGTGCACATTAAACCGTTGTTTCCTTCTAAGACTCCTTGGGTGTTTCTTTCTTCACTTGTTTATCTGCTACATTATCAACAGTGCTTCAGAGGCAGAGTAAACGGCTGTTTGAGATGTTTTGCAGCTTTCCTTCCACTGCAGAGCTTTGGGGGAAATGAGTACTCCTTCTCCCCCCCACCCCCTGCATGTTACAGGCTCCCTTTTGCTGTGCTGTGGGTGGGGGGAGCTGCGATATGATCTTGGAAGGGTTTTTGCAGCATTGTGTTAAGCAGGAAAAGTCTACAGCACTTGTTATAAACATGGGAACATGGATTCTGTATTGGAAGTTTCATGGCAAGACTCTTCTCACTCTGGGGCTCCCTCGGTTTTGGCGGGAATAGCAGCCATTTCCCTTCTAGCGGCCATTTTACCTCAGGAAACAAAGAAACGGCACAAAAAGCAAAAACATCAGATGGTGGGTTGTGTTGTGTATCCTTGTACAGTTGAATGGATTGGAAGGTTAAGAAGAAAGGGTTGTTTATGTTAGCTATGGCTGATGGGAAGCCCCTGGATGCAAACCTGGTGGTACCAGGCCTCCCCCTCCCCCTTTTCTCCTCCTGAATCACAGTATTACATTTTAGGGGCTTATCTAAAGGTGGCACATAGCTAAAGGTAAGCTCTCTCTGTGCCTTATACCCCCTTAGAGGGAAAGCAGATGGCAGGCAGAGAAAAAAAAAGACTGACAGAAATAATTTCATGTTTGGGGAATTTCTGCTCACATCCTCTTGAGTGGGAAGATGACTGTTTTTAGGCACTGCTTCTTCCCGTTGAAGTTGCTGTGCACAACATCTGCCACCCTGCAAGGAGAGTGCTTTGGCTCCTTTTGTTTTTTTCAATACTCCTGCGTTTTTATTTCTTTGGCCCTTTTGATTGTGTGTTTTGTTTCTGGTCTGGTGGGTCGCTAAAGCATTTGTGCCATTTTCTCCATTTGTCAATGGGAACGTCACTGAGGCTTCCTGAGCGTTTGCATTGTTTAATTGTTTTTAATTAATTCAATAGTTAAATGATTCAGTATTAGAATAATTAAATATTTAAATGACGGAAGGCAGCAGACCGTCCCAGCCTGCTGGTGGCAGGCCGATCAGTATGCAAGGAGATACTTTTGAGCATGAACCTTAACTGAGGCCCCATTTGGCCTGTTTCAGGTTGCTTGTGGGGGAGCAGCCCTCTGCAGCACACTGTCAGCAGTCTGTGAGGGCTTAAGCTCTGATGGTTCAGCTCCTCAGAGTGGTTCGTTTTAAGTGAAAAAAAAAAAACAGTTCCCTTCAGAAGGGCTTGGAGCTACGAGGCTAGTCCCAGGTTTTCCTTTGGTAATTGAGCACCAGGCTCATTTTGACATCTTCCTGGGCTGCTCTGGTTCAGGCCAGCTTCACATTGGGGGGCTCTGCTATACCCTGATGTGGTCCATTTGGGGGATGGCTTGGATTTTTATTTTATACAAGGTGGTGCTTTACATTCTATAGTCTGGCTTCGAGCTTGGTCGCCTCCTGTATTTTGGGATAGACCAGTTTCAGTCGGTGCAGAATGGAATTTATATTGTTCTGAAGTGCACCCATTTGTGAGTTTCTCAACTGCTGATGGTGGGGCAAGCACAACACCTAGGGAAAACAACATCAGATTTCAGCACTAGGTTGAAAAAAAATGAGGCTGCTGTTTCTGGACAGGTTGATGAGTTTTTTCACTTGCGTTTATTTTAGCTTGACATAAAGCCTTTTTACTGAAGAGAATACTTGGGGGCAATATGGGAACTCAAGTGCCTAAGCTGTCTGGGTCAGAGAAGTTGACTGACACCCTGCAGAAGACATCTTTGAAGGCAGAGGTGCCGGCAGCCAAAAGGAAACAGCTTGGTGGATTCTTGGATGGATCCAGAATCTCCTCAGTTTCCATATTTGGAGGATCCTCTGGAAGAGCCAGTGGATCTCTTCAGGGAGACAGCTGCCACTGAACTGAAAGAAGATGATATCCCTCAGGGGGAGGATCCCAATGTTGTTAGGTTATTTTACAGGGAGGAGCTGGCTGCACTGATTGCACACTTGCTGGTGGCACTCAACATTATTCTGGCCCCTGAAGTAGCAGAGGAACCCTTAGAGGACCCCCTGTTGCAGGGATTCAAGTCCTGACAAACTTCTTTCCTTGTTCACAGAGTTAGCAATACAATGATTGAAGCAGAATGGGAGGTACCTGAAGCAGACCACCAGGGGCTCGGACTATAAGTCGCCTGTTTCCTTTTCCTCAGGAGGAAAGAGAACTTCTAAGGTGCTTAAGGTGGATGCTCTGGTCTTGGAGGTGACAAAAAAGACTACCATTCCTGTAGAAGGTCGTACAGCATTGAAAGACCTTCAGGACTGCAAATTGGAGGCCATTTTAAAGCAAGCAGTTGATACTAATGCCCTGACTCTTCAAGTCTCGATCTTTGAGGCGTATGTGACCAGGGCTTCCATCTGCTGGATTCAAGCTTTGGTAACGGGAGAGCTAGAATCCCAAGCTGCAGCGCCTGAGGTGGCAGCCTTGCAGTTAGTCCTTTGGGCTCAGGCTCACATGAGACCTCTACAACAGGCTCTGCTCTCTCACTGGTCTCCTCAACTCCATCCTCTTTCCAGAAAGCTGGTCTGTTCGCTGGACACAAGAATGAGCCTTTTCTGGTGGCTGTGGCAGGAACACCTGGTGGTGGGAATGCTACTAGAGTCACCAGACTGGATATTGGTGACAACAGATGCCAGCCTCACGGGGTGGGGAGTGCATTGCGAGTCACAAGTGACACAGGGACTCTGGTCTCTGGAGGAGAGCACGTGGTCCATCAATTATTTGGAAATGAGAGCAGTCTTTCTGGCTCTGCAAGTTTTACTTCCTCTGCTTCATCGGAGAGCAGTAAGGTCTGCTCCGCCAAGATGACGACAGTAGCTTACATCAGTTGTCAGGGAGGCACAGGCAGTCCGATGTTGGTAGAGGGAATTCACCCTTTACTGCTATGGGTGAAGGAGAACCTTGAGGCCCTTTCAGCAGCTCACGTAGCAGGCAAAGAGAACATTCAAGCAGATTTTCTCAGTCATCCGTGGTTAGACCCGGGCGAATGGGAACTGAACATGGTAGTCTTTCACTATATCACCTGTTGGTGGGGCATGCCAGTCATGGACCTCGTGGCTTCGATTGTTTACCTTATCAGAATATAGAAAGACTAGGGGACTTGCAATGAAGCTACAGGGTAAACTATTTAAGACTAATAAAAGAAAATATTTTTTCACTCAACGTGTAATCAAACTCTGGAATTTGTTACCGGAGGATGTAGTAAAGGCTGTTAGTGTAGCTGGGTTTTAAAAAGGTTTGGACAAGTTCCTGGAGGAAAGGTCCATAAACCATTATTAAGAAGGGACCCAGGATATCAATGCTTGAACCAATACAAGCATTGTGGAACCTGTGTCCCTTGGGGAAACTGCTAGGTACATATGACCTAGATTGGCCACTGTTGGAAACAGAATACTGGGCTTGATGGACCTTGGTCTGACCCAGTATGGCATATCTTATGATCTTATGATCTTATGGCTTCCACCTCCAATGCCAAAGCAAACTGGTTCTTCAGAAGGTGATGGGAGCCCATGTCGGAGGGCTTTGATGTGCTGCCACAGAAAAGGCCAAAGGAGAGGATCCTGTATGTGTTTCCTCCATGGCCTCTAATAGGGTGTCTTCTATAACACATAGAATCCCATCCCAGATGGGAGAGTCTCATTGCTCTGGAATGGCCCCACTGGCCATGGTATGCTGATCTCTGCAAACTATTGATAGCAAGCTAGTGGCAGCTGCCAAACAGAATTAACCTGATCTTGCTGGGACCGATCCTGATGCCACAAGGGGATCATTTCTCACTTATGACCTGGTTCTTGAAAGGGTGAAGCCAAGGCGAAAGGGCTACTCTGCTTCAGTGGTGGCCACTCTCTTGAGAGCCCTTAAATGTTCTACATCCTTATGTCAGAGTATGGAGGGTGTTTAAACGCTGGTGTGAGGACAATGGTTTCTGAGTTTTTTCATCCTGTATTCCAAATGTTCTTGCCTTCTTGCAGTCCAGATAGGACAAAATGTTGGCCTTGAACTCTTTTTGAGCCCAGGTGGTGGCTATCTCATGTTACCGCAGATGCATACAGGGGTTCTTGCTGGTATCCCACCCAGACACTGTCCAGTTTCTTAGAGCAGTGAAGCAAATACACCCACCTTTGCAGGCTATTGTTCCCCCATGGGACCTCAACCTAGTGCTATCTGCTCTTATAGGTTTGTCCTTTGAGCTGCTCTCTCTAGGGCTTACTTGAAAAATCTTATCCTAAAGACAGTTTTCCTGGTGGCTATTTCTTTGGCACAACGGATTTCAGAGTTTCAGGCTGTATCTTGCAGAGAGCCTTTTCTTGTGTTGTCCAAGGAGAAGGTGGTGTTGAGGCCAGTTACGCCAATTTTACCAAAGGTAGTTGTGCAGTTTCATCTCAATCAGACTGTGACCCTTCCGTTTTTTCCTTGTTCATAGGACTCAGAGCAAGATCATCAGTTGCAGGACTAGACTTGTGCAGAGTGTTGCATTGGTGGGAGGAGTGGCCTATTTATTTATTTATTTAGCTGTATTTATATCCCACTTTTCAAAGGGCCAAAGCAGTCAGTTGGGGGATACATTTAACACGAGGGGATATGAGACACATACGCTAATACTTACAGTACCTATAGGACTAGAAATCCCAGTCCCTCCGGCCTGAGATTGCTGTCCCCAGGTAGGACTTGAACTCCCGGCCCTCCGGCCTGAAGTACCTTGTCCTAACCACTAGACCACTCCTCCCTTTCAATGTACTCCTCCCCCCCCTAGTGGTTGGGCAAGTTACCTCAGGCCAGAAGATTGGGAGCTCAAATCCCACTAGAGGACAGCAACCTTGGGCTGGAAGGACTGGGGTTTCTAGTCCCACAGGTGCTCCTTGTGGTCTTGGGCAAGCCACTTAACCCTCCATTGCCCATGTTCCCTGTAAAATAGTTATCTTCAAGTTATAATGCCCTGTTCAATGTAATTTCAGTTTGTTCAATGTAAACTGCCTTGATATCATGAAAGGCAGTATATAAGAAATGTTAAATAAAATAAATAAATTAGTATCTTAGAAGAATGGAGTCCTTCCATAAGTCCAATCATCTAATTGGTGAGTTTGAAGGGCAGTGGAAGGATGGAGTGACTTCTAAGGCTCATTGGGTAAAGGAGGCCATCACCTCTGCTTCTATGCTGAACAGAAGACTAGTCTGGGGGCTCTGAAGGCACATTTGACAAGGTCGCAAGCAACCTCCTGGGCAGAGTACGGTCTAGTTCCCCCAGCTGAAATTTGCAGGGCAACTAGTAGGTTGTCTTTGCATACCTTTACGTGCCATTACTGCCTCAACGTGCAAGCTTCAAAGGATGCTTTGGTGCTCCAGGCTGGACTTATGGGCCCCTCACTTGCCTAGTTACTGCTCTGGTACATCGTACATGTACTGGACTGGACTGGACTGGAGAGATGATAAGGAAGGCAAAATTAGATCTTATGTGCTAATTGTCTTTCTTTGAGTCCATCCACTCCAGTCCAGGACCCCCCCCCCCTTCGATAACGACTTTCTGTGTTTTTGAGTTTCAGGAGTTCTGTGCGAGTCCGGCAGTCTATCCTGGAGGACTCTTTTCAGAAGTACACTACTATATATTGGGGAGTTCTCGTGGATGATTCTTGATAGTATGGCAAGTATGACCCTGACCTCTTGCTTACCTCTCTTTTTGTAAATAGTTCTACAAGTTGCTTTCTGTAGCAAAGTTGGTGGGGGGTTGTTTTTGTCCTTAGGCTATGCTTGACGGGGAAATTGCCTGGAATTTTAGCCTTAATATGCTCTCTTGGAATCTGCTTTGTCAATAGGATACTGGTCTGTAGAGCCTATGGAGGTAGCTCTTGTAGTATGACATCAGAAATCTGACATATTCAGTTCAGCTGCAACCCACACGTACTGGACTGGACTGGATGGACTTAAGGAAAGACAATTAGCAGGTAAGGTCTAATTTTGCCATCACTCAAGGTTTTACACATATGAGTCCTGGTAATAGTCCTAACAGTGACACACGCCACTTGGCCCCAACTACCCTCGTCCAGTTGGGCCACCAGGAGCATAGTATCTACGTATGTGAATCGTATCGCCTCTTGTTAAATGTTCCCCTCCAAACTGTCTTGTGACCACTTTGATTGAAGGATAAGGTGGTATACAAATCTGTCTAAATAAATAAATTACATGTGTAAGTGCTGATCTCACGGCATGAATGTATATTTATCATCACTTATACGTGTAAGCGCTATCAAGCAATTTTGTTGAGCCTCATGCTCACCAAATGATGCCCAATGGAATTGCTTGATAAAGAGCTCTTGAGACTGAGCTCGAAACACAGTGTTGTGTCACACACTGATGAGAGTAATTTCTTCATTGTCTCACTTTCATGATTCATTTTGGACTGGCCACAGCTTGAAGAAGCTTAAAGAGTTTTCTGGTGGCTACTTACAAATTAAGTGAACATTGCATTTAAAATTACTTTAATTTGTCACATTTGGTGTTTAGCACTATATTTGTGTTTATGACACATCACAGGGTTTGGGTTGAGAGAGGTTTCCTCTCCTAATGAACAATCCGACATTAAAACCTTATCAGCTACAGTTCTCTTTTTGGTTTGATCTTTTTTGGTTTGTTAAAGAAAATGCAGGCAGTGTTTTTTTTATAGCTGAAAACATTTTCACATGTCTCTCTTATGACAGCTGGTAATGGGATTTGGCAAGGATTGCTTAACGTAAATTTTCTGTTTTGACCACATGAGGAAAAATTGCTCCTAGAGTCAATACTGGAGTGGCTCGGTTGTGGCAAAGAACCTTCTGGAGATATTATAGCTAGACAGGCATAAAGTTATTGTTGTTTGAAAGCTCTAGCAAGAGAGTAAAACCTGCATAAATGTACAGGTAATGTTTTTGTGGGCTACTACTTATCACCTCTGTAGCAGTTTAGCTGGTTCATGGACAATACAATGGGAGTCAATGTAACAAGAACATCTACGGTGACCCTTCTTCTTGTCTATACCTAATATTGCTTTTTGCAGATATGCCAAAAACATTTTGACTACCCTGAGTATCTCCTATATATCCCCTTTTATAAGGGCTGTTATTTAGGAAAACCTGAAATATTTAGACACCACAGTCCTGATATACAGCGGCTGCAGCGGCTAGCGCTTGTAAAGCGCATAGCTGTCACCGCTGAATACTAACCCCAGATATTCAATTCCAGGGCCATATCCAGTCACTGGCATTGAATATTCAGGTTGCCACATAGCCCGGAAGCTAATCGGGCAGTGGTGATAGTAGTTACCCTGCAAATTTCAGCTGGGGGAACTAGACCGTACTCTGCCCATCCGGTCGCTTGTGACCTTGTTGAATGTGCCTTCAGAGCACCCAGGACTAGTCTTCTGTTCAGCATATATCACCACTACCCGGTTAGCTTCCGGGCTATGTGGCAAGCTGAATATTCAATGCCGGTGGCTGGATATAGCCCTGGCATTGAATATCTGGAGTTAGTATTCAGTGGTTAGCTCCGGCAGATAAAGCTAGGTCAGCATTTGCCATGCCTAACTTTACCCGCAGATCGCTAACCAGGCAATATCTCAATATTGCCACCGCCTGGTTAGTGATAGGTGCTGCACACACTTCTCCTGGTAACACCTACGACATGTCCCGATGCTAACTGGGCGTGTAGCGACGGCACCCGTGGATATCCAGCGGCAATAGCTGTCTTAGTGCCACTGAATATCCTGCTAACCGACATTTTCACGGTTTGTAGGTTTGCAAACCGTGTAAATGCCTTTGAATATCCTCCCTCCCTCCCCCCCATCTCAGAAACAGCAGGGGCTGAATTGAGTCTTGACCTGTCTTAATAGGAAATGATTAGTAGACTTTTGGGTTTGAAGAATGGTGCTGTGGCCTTACTCTTATATAATCGGTTCTATAATTTGCCACGGGAGATCGAACTTCAAAACATTTTTCACATTCAGAATGTGAAAAATAAGGCCAGCAGTGTGTGGCTCTGGCAAAAAGCTTAAGCAATCGGCTATCACCTTGAAATATCTTTCTTTCCTGCCATCACATAATGTATGAATGCTAATATGACGCATGGTTGCCCTGAAATAAACTAGTGTGACTTTTCTTTCACAGCACTTTGAGCATTTTTTATTAACTGTCCTTCTACGATTGTTGTGTTCACAGGAATATTTTGCACCATTTCCCTGTGCACTTACGCGGCAAGTGTATCCTACGATCTGAATCGACTGCCGAAATTCATTTACGGTCTTCCCAGGGACGTGGAGCACGGATACAGCTGGTCTCTGTTTTGTGCTTGGAGCAGCCTAGGCCTGATCGTAGCCGCAGGATGCCTCTGCACCGCTTTTCCCTTTCTCAGCCGAACAAAGATCCTGCTACTCACATCCGCAAGAGACTCCTGCGTATGACTGTCTGCCTGAAAGACACAGAGGTCTCAGTCCCTCTTTCTGAAAGCCGATTTTGTCTGACTTGCATTAAGGATAGGACAAAGATGTGCTTCATGGTCTACAGAAAAAAAAAATGGCGTGAAAGCTAAGATCCATTCTTCAAGCACAACCCACCCTTGCAAAAGGTGAACGTTAGACTGGACAAGCAAACTGAAACTGGGCTTTCAGGAAGGTCCGCGTAAAATAAAACAGATAAATCTTTCTGAGGACAAGAATCCTGCGACATCAAGTACGTTAATGGATTATTATTTACGCAACAAAGTTGCATGCATCTCCGAGATCATCAGAGACTGCTTCACGACAGTCATAGGAAAAGAGTCTCCGTGGTAAAACAAATCGCAGCAAGGATTTAAGACTTAAACATTTCATCCCTGATTTCTATGTGCAGCCATGCTATGTGAGAACAGGATATCATTCTAGTGAAAAGAAAGATTCACACTTAGAATAACCGTGCTCGTTCTTGTCACAGTCTCATGCTTAGTACTAAATTCTGATTTGTAGGCTTCTGTGGAACAGGAAATACTGCCCGTTTTAGCGGAGGCCAGAAACTGTATTTCAATGCCTGGTGTGGATCTGTGAGGTGTGCCACTTCTGCCGCGCCATGGCCCTACTGCTCAATAGTATATGGCAATTAAGGCACTGAAATGTTTTGTTTGTACCATTTTCTGCCTGATATGTTACTGTATATTCCGTATGAATGCTCATCATCAATGCAAGTTGGTTCTTATATGTACTTGAAGTCCCTTTTGCGTAATTTGTGCCTAAATCAAAATAACATGGAAAAAAAAAAGTCAGTGTGGAACATGCTCGGTGAGTCTATGCAGCACTTTTTACAACTACACCTTTTTGTGAAATCTCAACCTCTTTCTGTTAATAGGATTTCAGTATTAAAATATCCCCATTTCTTCTTTATGGCTGTGTCACGTGTCTGTGGTTGCAATAATAGTGGGGTCAGGGCCCTGAACATCTTACTGGTGGTTATTTCTGGACAGGGCCTAGAGTGGCAAAACTGTCTGGAGGCAGTAAATTTCTTTTTCCAAATCCCTGCTGCCTTCACCTAGACCACTGATTACCTCTACTGCTACCACCCCCCTCCACCAATTTCATTTCATATCATGTTTACATGCCTCACTCTACAGACTTGCTGAAGAAGATGGAATATAATGTAATTATTAAATAGGTTCATATTTAGCGTCGCTTATGCAGTTTGCAGCGCCTACAAAATAGATAAGTATCGCCGACTGCAATATTCAGCGACACTCTATGGTTGGTGTCAATGAATATCCTTACAGACCATCTTGGCACTATCCAGATAGTACAAGAAAAAACTGGAGGGGGACAACTCCTACCAATAACGGCTCATGACAAAAAGAAAAAGGGGAGGGGTTAATGAAATTGCCACACAGAGTAGATTTATTCAGTGCGACACGGCTGTGTTCCAGCACAAAATGCCTGCATCAGGGGCAATTATCGCAATCCAAGAAAAATATATAGAAAGCTAGATTGCGGCATCGGCTGTATTTTTTGCCACGCAGTCTGTGAGTAACAATCACAGCAAAGAATACTGCCGATGCCACAGTCTGGTTTTCTATATATTTTTCTTGGATTGCAATCATTGCCTCTGACACAGGCATATCGTGCCGAAACAAGGCCATGTCAGGCTGAATAAATCTACTCTGCAGCAATTAATTTATTCTGTGGCAATTTCATTAGCTCATCCCCCTTTTTCATTTTGTCATGGACTATCCAATTAGTATCAGGACAGTCAACAGATGGAATGAGATTGGAGCCAGAGATTATCTGTATAGTGAGGATACTCAACACCACTATATAGATAACTATCCAGGTAACTTAGGATGGGAAAAAAAAAGCCATCCTAAGGCTATCTGGACAGGCTATCCACATAAAGGCACCAAATTTCATCACCTTATGGATAAAGGCAGCAGCACTAGCTACTATCCAGATACCAGCATTGCATTATGGATTTTGTTGCCTTATCAGATCAGGAATGAAGGTAAGCCAAACAAGTTTTTAAAAAAAGAGTTAAAAATATTGCTATTCACGGGAACATCTGGTTGAGATAAAAGGCTTGGTGATGCTGATATGGCATACTATTCCTCCTTCATGCATTACCCTCTCTGAAGAACTGGAACGTTTTATCTATTGTTGAATATTTGTTCTAAACGTTTATATTCTTTTCGCACCTCATAAGAACTGAACACCGCTTTGGTACTCTATTATAAGTGATACAACACATTTTATAAACATACAAATAAATATATCTCTGGAATATTTTTAGTCATGGTGGCCATAGCTTAGAAAAACCGTCGCAGCTTAATAGCTCAATACTGACCCCAAAATTTACAAAATAAAAACTCAAACAGCACTTATTTGAAACTCCATCCCAATCAACCTGCCAAATCCCAGCCAGCCCACTGCACTTCACCCCACCTCATGCCCCCTAACCAATGCATCAGCAGCAGAACATAATTCAGGAACACTATTCCAGTTACACAGCTGCCTGAGAGAATAGCTATGAGGGTCATTTCGGAAATCCTATTTGCGCTTTGTATGTTGAAAATGGGCTTAGAGATGTCCAAAGCACAGAGATGTCTCCAGAGCTATTTTAGAAGCTGGCTCTGGGGACGTCCCCAGCGTGAGGATGTTCAGGTCTGAATGGGGGTGTGGTGGAGGCGTGCACAGGAACATGGACATTCCTACCTGATCTCAGAAACATCACGGACGTTCGGTTTTGCATCTAAGGGGTATCTTTACTAAAGCGATATCAGAGCCGCAGCCCCATTGAACATGGCCCTAAGTTTAGACCTGCTCCAGTCACCTGAAAAGTGCTTGTTCTGACCGAAAAACATCCAGAGAATATAGAGAAGATAGCACTGTCATCCCCAGGACTCAGCACAATGTCAACGATAGCAGCAGTGGGATCTGAACCCTGACTGCCTTCTTGTCTAGCCCACTACTCGAATCATTAGGGTATCCTAGATGTCCAGGTTCTGAGATGCGGCTCTGGGGACATCTACATATATGTCCCCGCAGACATCCATATCGGGCACACCTATGTTTGTGAAACTGTGTCTGCACCTGGACGTGCTTGTGTTTTTTCAGACCTTCTGGCTTAGACATCCCAGATTGCACTTGGACGTCCCTTCTAAAATTCCCCTCCATGAGTTTAAGTGCTTTCTGAGTGATACATACTTCCCTATCTAGTAACTTCCCTGAGAGTTAGTTCTAAGATCATGGCGCTTCTGCTCTAGTGGTATCAACAGCGGGTTAACTGAGAGCAGGGACTGAACCAGCATGTTCACTACACCACAGTGGCCTAGGCATCGGGAGGCAGGTCTGTGAGTGCATGTTGGCTTAGCTCATACAGACTGTCGTTGATACTGTCATAGCCTGTGTTCCGAAGTTAGGGATGGGAGGTCAGAGGAAGAAAAGGGGTAAATGCAATGAGAGGACAGTGATCGGAGGTCCATGCAGAAGTCATCAGTGGTCCCTGAGGATTGAGGCTGTTGGGGAAGGCACAGGGAAGAGGCAGGGAGAAGGAAAGGAGGAGCAGAAATAAAAGCACTTGCACTGACAGTGCTTAGGGGCAGCAAAATCCTAAATCCATCACGGAGTCGCAGTTTGTGTTCTTGAAACAATAGTTCAGGTAAGGAATGTTTGATAGTTTTCACTGCTGTATCTTATTAAACCGAAAATCCCTTACTGATTAAAGATTTAGCTACAGTTGATGCTCTGTCTAGCATATTATATTTTGAAGGCCAAAGTAAAGGTTTCTTAAAAATATCTTGACATAAAATTGCAGTAAATGTTCTGTCTAGTAGAATAATGACTATAAGAATTATCTAGACTTTTATTGTTTTCCAATATTTTTAAAATAGGAGCAGAAACTTTATACACTCTGAACAGCTAAGTACAGGGGGAATTAATGTCCTGGTTTTTAATCAATAAAATGGCTTAAATCAAAATGAACAATCTATGTGGGAATTTACTAGGGATTTGGAAGGTAATGCCTATAGTACATAATCCAAATTAAAGAAAGCTCTTCTCATTTCAATATCCATATACTCAACTTGCTATAGTGAGTGCACACACACAAACAGACACACTGAAGATGCCAATTATAGACGTCACACGGCAATGTGTCAGAAACATAATATACTTGTACCAAATATAGAAACTTTCAGTTGGACTCTAGTTTTAATTTTCTGATGACCCTACTTAGCAAGAAAACATGTGTTATCAGTTGCTGATGCATCTGTGCTCTAAGTGAAAATGCTAAAAAAATACAACCATGGGAATTTTAAGGAAAATGCTATTAAAGATTTAAAATGATGGCCATGTTTCCAAATCTGTAAAGGAAGAAAAAGATTAGAGCAGTTAATTAGGGTATATAGAGAGAAATTATTACAGCCCAGTATTCAAATGGAATTGTACATCACCCGGTGGCAGGTGAACATATGTCTATCTATTTAGCAGAGTTTATATCGCCACCTTTCACCATGTTCAATGCAGTTGACAATGAACAGCATTGAACAATAGAACTTATGTACAGATAACAGATTAAACTATATACAGTTGATTAGTTGGTTCTAGAGAAAAATCACTGTTTACATTTATAGGTAACAGGTTAAATTATGTACAGTTATATAGATGGTTCTGGAGAGCAATCATTGTTTATTTGAGGTCATGTTATGTACACCGTGGTGTATCACACTTTCTGTATCTTATGGTATTATTCACTGTTGTTATTGTTGTTTTTTTTGGGGGGTGGGAGCAAAATGTTCTATAAACAGCAAGGCTTTCAGTTGTTTTAGGAATGTTGGTAGGTATGTGATGATGCATATTGTGTCTGGGAGAGCATTCCAGGCAGATGGGGCATACAGTTCAAAGACTGAGCGCAGGCTTGTTGAGTTGATTTTGTACTTGCATGGGAGATGATTAAGGTGTTCATAGCAGATTGTCGTCTTGCGCAGTTATGTTGCGGGGTTTGGAGTAGTGTGCATAGGTGAGATTGTGAGTTGCTGTTGAGTACTTCATGTGGTATTAGAAGCGTCTTCTACTTGATGCTGCTGGCAAGTGGAAGCCAGTGAAGTAGTTTCAAGGTGGGTGTTATGTGATCATACTTTGAGGTTCCCATGAAGGTGTGTGCTGCAGTGTGGAGGAATATTAGGGTAGAGTGTGGCGGGCATTGGTAAATGGAGTTGAAATAGTCCATATGTGGTAGGATTAGGGCTTGAAATGCTGAGCGGAAGTCCAGTTGGTCGAGGAGGAGGCGTAGTCATTGAAAGTAATTTTGTGCTGGATCTCTTTTGTGGTGTATTGTATTTTGATTTGAGGGAGAGGTGTTGATCCAGCATAATTTCAAGATACTTGATTTATGATTGTACCTTTATTCTGGTATTGTTTAGAGTGATAGAGTCCAGTGGAGTGAAGCTGGTGTCTTTAGTGATGAAAAGAGCTTCGGTCTTATTGTAGTTGATGGTCAGGTTGTTTCTTTCTAACCATTGTGAGATGTCTTCGAGGCAATGAGTAAGTTTTGTGTTGGTAGGCTGATTGTGGTTGAATGGTCCATTTAGTACAGAGATACTCAAATCCAGTCCTGGAGGGCTGCAAACCATTCAGGTTTTTGGGATATCCCTAATGAATATGCATGAGATAGATTCAAATACAATGGAGGCAGTGCATGCAAATATATCTCATGCATATTCATTAGGGATATCCCGAAAACCTGACTGGTTTGCGGCCCTCCAGGACTGGATTTGAGTACCTCTGATTTAGTATGATGTTGCCTGCATAGATGTGGAAGTTGATGTTGTGAGCTCTGATGAATTGGCAGAGGGGTTGTAAATATATGTTGAAGAGCAATGGGGATATGGTGGATCTTTGTGGCACACGTTGTGTCTGTCAGTATGGGGTGGATGTGTTGTGTCCAATTTTTATTTGTTGTTGCCTGTTGATGAGGTAGGACATGAACCATCGAAGTACTGTGCCTTGGATTCCTGAGGCATGGAGCCGTTGGAGGAGAATTTCATGATTTAGTGTCAAATGCTGCTGATATATCAAGGAATATCATGATGTATACCTGATTTTTGTTCTGGATTGCTATTATTAGTGTGTCCATGAGTGAGACCATGAGAGGTTCTACACCATGGAGTGGGCAAAATCCATGTTGCTGTGGATCTAGGAGGTTGTTTTTGTCCAAATGTTCCTAGAGTTGCTGCTGTACTGCTTTCTCAATGACTTTTGTTATGAATGGCAGACTGACAATAGGTCAGTATAATGCTGGGTCCCTCGGGTTGAGGTTGGGTTTTTTGAGGGTAGGGCGGATGGAGGAAAGTTTCAGATATGCAGGCATATATCCTTGTTGAAGAATAGATTGTGCAAGTTTTGTGATTGTGGGGCTGAGTTCCTTTTTTGTCACCTTGATCCAGCAGACCGGGCATGGGTCTAGGGGAGATGTTGTGGTGTTGAGAGATGTGATTAAGGCTGTAGTGTTGTCTTCGCTGATAGAAGTAAAGGTTGTCCAAGGGTTGTTGAAGGTGTGGGTTTGGGTGGTGATGGGGGGGGGGGAGGTAGGGGGTTGGGATGGGGGAGTAGTTGTTTGTAGTGTTGTGCTAAAGTTTTGTGGCTTATGTCAAGATCAGAATGGTTGTTGTGAGTGGGTTTTGTGTGCTGTTTAATGATACCAAATAGTTCTCTTGGTCTGTTTTGAAAGCTATTGATGAGCTTGGTGTGTAGGTTCATTTTGCACTGTTGGTGGCCTTGTGGTAATTAGTCATTAGGGCTGTGTAGAAGGTGTTTGTCTGAGTTGAGGGTGGATTTTCTCCATTTTCTTTCCAACCTTCTGAGTTGAGTTTTTAGCTTCTGGAATTCAAGAGTGTAGGACAGTGCCCTACTTTTCTCGGTTGTTTTGGGGGTTGTGGATGCAGTGGTAGTTGCTGTTCTTTCATATAACGTGAGTCTCTGTAGATGGTGAGCCCCAGTATGGATAGTAGCAAGATGAAAATCTGTCAAACTGCTCCACCAGTATCCATATAGCAGAGCAATGGAATTAGGGTGGAACAAGGGCAACAACCCCAAACCATCTCGGCATATAGTGGTGTTAGTAGGTCTATACTAAAAATTGGTGGCAGACGCCAATGGCGAGTATGTATATCCAGTACCTTTGAATATGTATATGAATTTGAATGCCATGGCTGGTGTCTAAATTAATAGACTGACCACCACTGCTAAACATTTCAGCCATTAGTGTTCAAATAGAATCAGTTTCCAAAAAACACTTAGCACTTTATTTTTATTTATTTGGTTCTTCTATACCGCCCCTTCCAGAGATCAGGGGTGGTTTACAATTAACAGGTTGAACAACTTTTACATGGAACAGTAGGAGAAACTATTTACAGGTAACATCCAACAAAAACAATTTTGAGTCAACATAGTGGAGCTTTGCGGCCCCGCTGGTTATTATTTACATATTTACAGGTATATATATTCGCATGATCAGTTGTTGCATCCTAGCTGTGATGAGGATCAGTGAGTTTTATGTGTGGACAGTGGTAGCTTGTATGTTGAGGGGATAGGGAGTAGGGGGGGGGGGGTTGTTCATTTGTGGGAAGGGGTGGAGGGGGTTTCTGTAGAATTTCCAAAATGTTGAGAGAATAGGAGCGTTTTTGGTCCTTTTCTGAATAGCTGCAGATCCTTTCTCATGCGGATTGCTAGACTTCACTGAAGAAAGTTTTTTAGCTGAATGTAGGGCCCTAAATTTGGACTGCAATGCCATTTCCCAAATTTAGGCTCTTACGTCAGTTGCCTAATGCTGAAATTCAGTGCTAAGTGCTTAATTCTTTCCTGCCCAGATAGCTGACCATACCTTGGGCACTTAAATTTAGGTTCCTAATCCTAGTCAGTTTTTCAAAGGTGCCAAATTATCTAATGTAGAATTATCTAGCCTCTTTCAGGTCAGTATTCAGTTAACTGGTGAGCTGTGAGTTAGCTATATAAATCTATCTGGAGATTAAAAGTGCAAATGGTCAAATGAAGGACAACCTAACCATGTAGGTATGAATACCTGTATATGTGTGGTTAAGAAGATATCTAGATAAACTGATGCAGCGCCCCCTTGCAGAGTGTCCTCAGGTTCAGGGCTGACCTGATGGGCGTCTCCTTCAGGTACGTTCTGTTGATCCCTGAGTGCTTGGCTCCTGGTGTCTATCTGAGGAAGAAGGGTGCTAATGGGTAGGATTCCCTCCCTTCCCCCCAGAAAACCAAAAGTAAGTGTGACTGTGAAAAAGGCTGGTTGCAATATTTATAAGCTTTATTAATGTCTATAACTATAAGTTTATAGAAAGTACCAAAGTGCATTCAGACAGTTCAGATCCCTGAAGCCTAACCATTCAAAGAATAGCAGAATCTCTTATACATTCTTACAAAGTATCAGATAGCCATTCAGACAAATTGAGAATATTAATCTCCACATGGTAATACCAGTTAGAGAGAACCCTTTATTTTCCCATTCCCATCTTCCCCTCCCCCCATTTCCTTCCCACTGTACCTCGTGCCTCACCCCTATACTGGCCTGCAAGTGCACTGGTGGTTGCTTTAAGTTGTGGGAGGGGCTGTTGTGCCTGATCTGGCCTGTCTCTTCTGTCTAGTCTCAGGGCTCCACCCTTCCTGGGGCTGGACCTCTCTCTTCCTGGAGAGGTCACTGCTTTATTGGCTGTTTCCACCATGGGGCCTAACTCTACGGGGGGGGGGGGGGGGGTGTAGGGAACAATGATGGGATCACTGCTCTATTCCAGGAACTGCTGCAGCTCTTCTTATAGAGACTGTCCAGTCCAGGCACCTCCTAGCTGCTGTCAATCAGGCAGGGCCCTCCTCCTTCGCCATGTCCTTTGCCATAGATTCTATCCCTCCTAGGATCAAAGCTCAGTAGCCTTAGCTCTGTGAAATTCCATCTAACTGACCACGTAGTGTGCAGTTCAGCTTCCTCAACTGGGAGAGACCTTTCCCTCTCTCAGCCAAAAGCCAAAAATCAAGTAGAAGGCTACAAAAAAATAAAGCTTGCAATTTTTCTCTTCTGCCTAACGTAATTAAGTCACTTCAAACTCAGATACCTAGGGTGCTTCCTCCTCTTTTAGATTTGAGTTAGATGGTCTGCCTCTCCAGTGAATACATCGTACAGCCCCCTCATTATCCTCACTACCTTTTCTCTCTTATCTCTCCCTACATCCCTCCTCTGGAACTCCGCTCTTCTGGCAGATACCTTTCATCTGTCCCCTTCTCTTCTACTGCCAGCTCCAGACTTCGATCCTTCCACCTTGCTGCTCCTTAAGTCTCCTGTCTGGCCTTTTTCAAATCCAGGCTGAAAACTCATCTCTTCGAGGCTGCTTTTGGATCCTGATCCACTTAGTCTCCTATGCGTTTCCTTACCGTTCCCCTAGATATATCCTTGTCCTCAGCTGTTGTGTTGTCTGTCTTGACTAGACTGTAAACTCTGATGAGCAGGAACCATCTTTTACATGTGTCTGTACAGTGCTGCGTACGTCTTGTAGCTCTATACAAATGATCAGTAGTAGTAGTAGTAGTGTTCCAACATACATATCTGTGTCTTTCAGCTTTTGAGTGGCCCTATTATTTATGTATGCAAATATGTGATCTTTACCCGTCAGTGAAAGTCAACGATTGCAAGCCTTGTCCCCATTTCCTCTAGTCTGAGCACAGAAATGACCTAGGTCACGTTACGCTGCCGCATCTGTAACTTCTGTTCTCGTGTGCTGAACGTTTGTTCCAACTGAACACAAATTCTTTCCTTCCATTTCCCAAAACCACTAGGGGCTTTTACTCAGTTTTGCATCTGAATTATGGTTTATGGTTTATTATATTTGATATGCTGCTTCTTGCAAGCATTCAAAGCAGTTTACATTGTACAAATTACGATTAAAATAAAACAAGTAAGAATTAGAGGGCAAGCCCACAACACCATCGAGTGTTTTAGAGGAGCCCCATTAGTAGCAGGAAAGGGACAGCAGGACAAGAACTGAATAGAGGCTGAAGATAAGACATATCTAGATACAAACTTTGCACCAAGCACGTGAGCTGTGCTTATTCAGATATCCTTGAATATAGACGTTTATAATTATGGATATGTAGGATGTAAGCTGGATAATTTATAAAATGTATGCCATTGGCCCCAAGAGTTAAAACTCCCTTTAAAGATGAAGAAAACATTCTACAAACTAAACCATGCAGCAGTGAGCAGCCTCTGTGATGAGGAGAATAATCCTGGCCAGACTTCTCCATATTCAGTATCTGATACCTTATCCCTTGAGTAGGAGCAGGAGAAACATAAAGGCCTGCAAACATGCCTGGAACCAGTTTAGGTGCAGTCTGAATAGGTAATAGGTATTCATTATGGAGTTAGAATAATTGAAGGCTTCACTGACTTTGGGCACTAATATCAGTGGGTTTTGAAAGTATTCAGCTGGGGTAGGAAGCAACATAGTAAATGACGGCAGATAAAGACCAGTATGGTCCAGCTAGTCTGCCCAGTAAAATGGCAGGAGTAGGTGCACCTGCTGCTCCGTGCAGGTCACCCCTCCCCATGTCTTTGTTAGGGGTGAACCCACCACTCCATGTAGGGCACCCCTGTTTGTTGAGAAATTAAATAATTAAGTTTATTTTGATTTTATCCTGTTACTATAAAGGGATCCACTGTGTCTGTCCCATGCCATTTTGAATTCTGTTACTGTATTTGCCCCCACCACTTCCATCGGGAGGGCATTCCAAGCATCTACCACCCTTTCAGTGAAAAGGTATTTCCTGACATTGCCTTTCAATTTACCCCCTTGCAGCTTCACGTTATGCCCTCTAGTTTTACAGCTTCCCCGTCTTTGGAAGAGGTTTGTTTGTTCATTAAGTATTTAAAGGTCACTCTTTAAGTATTTAAAGGTCAATGAATCATATCTCCCCTGTCCCTCCTCTCCTTCAGAGTGTACATATTTAGGTCTTTAAGTCTCTTCTTATAAGGCTTCTGACACAGGCTCCAAATCATTTTGGTCGCCTTCCTCTGAACCGTTTCCAGTCTTTTTACATCCTTTGAAAGATACCGTCTCCAAAACTGAACACAGTATTCCAAGTGAGGCCTCACCAGTGGCTTATACAGTGGCATTAGTACCTCTTCCTTTCTGCTGGTAATTCCTATTTGTAAGCAACCCAACATCCTCCTGGCTTTTGCCACTGCCTTGTCGCACTGTTTTGCCACCTTGAGATCCTCAGAAATAATCACACCAAGGTCCTTCTCCTGGTCCGTGCACACCGACCTCTCGCCCCCTATCGCGTATATTTCCCTTGGATTTCTGCTTTCCAAGTGCATGGCACTGCACTTCTTCACATTGAATCTTAACTGCCAAGCTTTTGTAGATCTTTCCTCTTGTTATCCACTCCCTCAGGAGTGGATAACATGAGGAAAGGGAAGTGAGTCCCTTGCTAGGAGAGCAACATTATCTCCAGTGCAATGTGCAGTTGGTGAGTCGCTCTAATTGCCCTTCCTCTTACAGTACATTTGTAGTAACCAAAAGGATACGTGGAAGAATGGGCCAGCATCACTTCTTAGTCTGCACTGGCTTTCAGACTTCATGATAACTTGCAGTCAATAAAATTGGTGTTTTCAGAATGCTCTTGGCCCCAGGACTAGCCATGAGGTAAAGGCATTATGCAGAACCTGAGTTCTGGGGGAAGAGAGGAGCATCAGCTATTGATGATGTGCTACTGGAAAATGTCACTTTTTCTTTCTTCAAAAAGTCTGCTGACCTGGGAGCCAAATGACGTTGTTGAAGCTGAGATAAGCTGGGGTGGGGTAGGGGCGAGGAGGAGGGATTCTGTGGAGAACAGGTTATGAGGAGGCCTGGCTTTTAGTTGTGTTTCATGATAGGGGTCTGCAGTGTGAGAGAGGCTCACTGGGATGAGAGTTTTTAGAAGGCTGAGTACTCTGTACTGTGTTCAGCTTCAATATTCTTAATGACTCCTACAACATGTGAAGCACAATGAGGGAGGAATTGGAACAGCCAGGTATGGATGTTCATAAATACCCCAGTATTTTAGAAAAGGCTCTGCCAAATGTAGAGCCTTTTGTAAAATACATATATAAGGATGCACAGGTATTTGCCGATATGCATAGCAAGAGCAGTGATCTTAAAAGCAAAAAAATAGGAAATGGGGGATTAAGGAAAATATCTCTGTTAGTCCCTCATATAACACCATGATCAAAACGAGCACACCTCACGACTGGTGCAAAAATGGGTGGAGAAACTGAGTCCTGGCAAAAATGGGTGGAGAAACTGAGTCCTGGCAATCTCCCCATGATTTTCTGAAATCGCCATTTCTAGTATATCCTACCTATACATATAAATGCTTCTATTTACATAAGAACATAAGAACATAAGATATGCCATACTGGGTCAGACCAAGGTCCATCAAGCCCAGTATTCTGTTTCCAACAGTGGCCAATCTAGGTCATATGTACCTAGCAGTTTCCCCAAGAGACACAAGTTCCACAATGCTTGTACTGGGTCAAGCATTGATATCTTCGGTCACTTCTTAATAATGGTTTATGGACCTATCCTCCAGGAACTTGTCCAAACCTTTTTTAAACCCAGCTACACTAACAGCCTTTACTACATCCTCCGGTAACAAATTCCAGAGTTTGATTACACGTTGAGTGAAAAAATATTTTCTTTTATTAGTCTTAAATAGTTTACCCTGTAGCTTCATTGCATGTCCCCTAGTCTTTCTATATTCTGATAATGTAAACAATCGATCTACGTTTACCCGTTCCACTCCGTTCATTAATTTATAGACTTCTATCATATCTCCCCTCAGCCGTCTCTTTTCCAGGTTAAAGAGCCCTAACCTTTTTAGCCTTTCTTCATAGGAGTATCCTTCCATCCCCTTTACCATTTTGGTGGCTCTTCTCTGAACCTTTTCTAAAATCACTATATCCTTTTTAAGATACGGCGACCAGAATTACACTCAATATTTAAGGTGCGGTCTCACCATGGAACGATATAGAGGCATTATAATATCTTTTGTTTTATTTTCCATTCCTTTCCTTATCATACCTAGCATTCTATTTGCTCTCTTGGCTGCCGCTGCACACTGGGCCGAGGGTTTTAACATGGTATCCAAAATGACGCCTAAATCTTTTTCCTGGGTGGTGGTTCCTAATGTGGAACCTTGCATCGTGTAACCATAGTTTGGGTTGTTCTTCCCTGGGTGCATAACCTTGCACTTGTCCACATTAAATTTCATCTGCCATTTTGATGCCCAGTCTTCCAATTTATCAAGATCCTCTTGCAATTTTTCACAATCCTCTTGGGTTTTAACAACTTTAAATAATTTTGTGTCATCTGCAAATTTGATAACCTCACTCGTTATTCCACTTTCCAGGTCATTTATGAATATGTCAAAAAGCAGCGGACCCAGCACAGATCCCTGGGGTACACCACTATTCACCTTTCTCCATTGGGAAAATTGGCCATTTAGCCCTACCCTCTGCTTTCTATCTTTTAACCAGTTCCTGATCCACAATAGTACACTGCCTCCTATCCCATGAATCTTTAGTTTTGCCAAAAGTCTCTGATGAGGGACCTTGTCAAAGGCTTTCTGAAAGTCCAGATACATAATATCAACCGACTCACCTTTGTCCACCTGTTTATTCACTCCTTCAAAAAAACATAACAGATTAGTAAGACAAGATCTTCCTTGTCTAAAGCCATGTTGGCTGTCTCCCATTAGGTTGTGACTATCTACATGCTGAGTAATTTTATTCTTTATGATGGTTTCTACCATTTTTCCCGGTACTGACGTCAGGCTCACTGGTCTGTAGTTTCCCGGATCACCCCTGGAACCCTTTTTAAAAATTGGTGTTACATTGGCGATCCTCCAATCTTCAGGTATTAGAGATGATTTTAATGATAGTTCACAGATTACTGATAGCAGTTCTGCAATCTCATATTTCAGTTCTTTCAACACCCTTGGATGTATACCATCTGGCCCAGGTGATTTGCTACTCTTCAGTTTATCTAATAGTTGTAAGACATCTTCCCGATGTATCGATATTTCCTTCAATTCTTCCGCACCTTTAAATACCACTTCAGTCATGGGTAACATCCCTACATCTTCCTCAGTAAAGACCGAAGCAAAGAATTCATTCAGTCTCTCCGCTATCGCCTTGTCTCCTCTTAGTGCTCCTTTAACCCCTTTATCATCTAATGGACCAACTGACTCTCTCACAGGGTTTTTGCTACGAATGTACTTGAAAAGGTCTTTATTTCGCGTTTTTGCTTCCGCAGCAAGCTTCTTCTCAAATTCTGTCTTTGCCTGCCTTATCAATGCTTTGCATTTGACTTGCCAGTGCTTGTGCTGTTTCCAGGTTTTGTCGTTTGGCTCTTTTTTCCATTTCCTGAAAGATGCTTTTTTGGCAACAACAGCCTCTCTGACCTCACCTTTAAACCATGCTGGCAGTTTTTTGGACTTCCTTCCACTTTTCTTAAAGCATGGAATACAGCTGGTCTGGGCTTCCAAGATAGTATTTTTCAACAACCCCCAAGCTTGATGTACGTCTTTAACCTTTGCAACTGCTTCTTTTAGTTTTTTCTTAACTGTTTTCCTCATTTTATCATAGTCTCCCTTTCGAAAGTTAAAAGGTAGTACTGTGGATTTCCTTACTATCCCTCCTCCACTAATTAAATCAAAGGCGATCATGCTATGATCACTATTGCCAAGTGGCCCCAACACCCTTATCTCTTGCACTAGATCTGGTGTTCCACTAAGGACTAGGTCTAATATGGCTTCCCCTCTGGTCGGTTCATGAACCAGATGCTCCAAGAAGCAGTCATTTATTTCATCTAGGAACTTTATCTCCCTAGGATGTCCTGACGTGACACTGACCCAGTCGATACCGGGGTAATTGAAATCACCCATTGTTATTACTGTGCTGTAACTTTTGTTAGCTTCCTTGATTTCTTTGAGCATTTCATCATCCATTTGGTCATTCTGGCCAGGCGCTCGATAGTACACCCCCACTGCCATTGCCTTCCCCCTTTTATATGGAATTTCAATCCATATAGATTCTACAGCAGATTTTGTTTCCTGCAAAACTTTAATCCTTTCTGAGTCAATGCCCTCTCTAACATAGAGCGCAACCCCTCCACCAATTTGATCAGCTCTATCATTACGATATAGTTTGTACCCAGGTATCACAGTGTCCCACTGGTTGTCCTCCTTCCACCATGTCTCTGATATTCCAATCATATCTAACCTTTCATTTAGTGCTATATATTCTAACTCTCCCCTCTTATTCTTTAGACTGCTAGCATTTGCATACAAGCATTTTAGAGAATGTATTTTATTCATGTTAATTTGGCTATTGTTAGACATGGGTAAATTGGGATCTTTAAGCTCTGTCTGCTCCATACTTGAGGGCATTTGGGCTACTTTACTCTTTTGTGGAACCTCTCTGCTTTTGGTAGTATCCTTCAAGGATACATTCTTCTGAACCATCCTCTCTTGGGCGACTGTCAGCTTTCCCCTAATATCTAGTTTAAAAGCTGCTCTGTCTCCTTTTTAAAGGTTAATGCCAGCAGCCTGGTTCCATGCCGGTTAAGGTGAAGCCCATCCCTTCGGAAGAGCCCCTCCTTTCCCCAGAATGTTCCCCAGTTCCTAACAAATCCAAAACCCTCATCTCTGCACCATTGTCTCATCCACGCATTGAGACTCTGGAGCTCTGCCTGCCTTTTGGGTCCTGCGCGTGGAACAGGAAGCATTTCGGAGAATGCTACCATGGAAGTTCTGGATTTCAACTTCCTACCTAAAAGCCTAAATTTTGCCTCCAGAACCTCCCTACCACATTTTCCTATGTCATTGGTACCGACATGTACCAAGACAGCAGACTCCTCCCCAGCACTATCTAAGACCTTATCTAGGTGGTGCGTGAGGTCCGCTACCTTCGCACCAGGCAGGCATGTTACCAGGCGATCCTCACGTCCACCAGCCACCCAGCTATCTACATGCCTAATGATTGAATCACCAACTATAACGGCTGTCCTAACCCTTCCCTCATGGGCACATGGCCCTGGAGAAACTTCCTCGGTGCGAGAGGGTTTTACATCACCTGGAGGACAGGTCCTAGTTACAGGATCACTTCCTGCCACACCAGGGTGATGCTCTCCTGTCACGTGACCTCTCTCCTCCATGGCAACAGGGGTGCTGCCAGACTGGAGGTGGGAATTCAGGACTATATCCCTGTAGGTCTCGTCTATGTACCTCTCTGTCTGTCTTATGTTTTCCAAGTCTGCTACTTTAGCCTCTAGAGAACGGACTTGTTCCCTGAGAGCAAAGAGCTCCTTGCACCTAGTGCACATGTAAGACCTCTCACCAACTGGGAGAAAATCATACATGTGCCACTCAATGCAAAAGACTAGAAAGCCCCCATCCCGCTACTGGACTGCTGTCTGCATCTTAGTTTTAAGTTTGTGTCTAGATCTTTACGTTTTTACTTACTAGGGGTTGCTATGGGTATTTATACCAATAAAACTGTACCTAATATGTTTAATATACCTTGTTCACCTGAAGCTTAATTAATCTCAGGTCCTTAGTGTATGACTGATTTGGGTAATGAGCTTCATCTGAAAGCACCTCCTGTCTTTTAAGATGTGTAAGTACCTATAAAGCTATGATTATCCCAGGGGTGGGTGGGTGTGGGGAGGGAGGGAGGGAAATAGCACTTATTAAAAGAGGGCTGCTACACAGTACCCTGTCTTGTGCTGCTGAGGTAAGCTAAATTCTGATTTGATTTAAATTATAGCTCTTAGCTGCTGCTAGGCTCTAACTTCTTATGAAATTTAAACTACACGCTCTCTGCTGGGTTCTAAATTTAACCAGAAAGCTCTCTTCTGTGTTTTAAAACTAAAAGTACTTTGCTGTTACTTGGCCCTGAGTGACTATTAAATTTAAACTACAAGCTCTCTGCTGGGTATGAAATGTAACCAGAAAGTTCTCCTCTGTGTTTTAAATTCAAACTTTAATTGCTGCTACTAGGCCCTAACTGTTCCAACAAAAAACAGTGGGTTCAAAGATTAAGTAGCTTTAATACAAAGAATTCCTTTTAGAAAATTACCAGAAGTATATACTCACAGTTGCAGATTTCTCTCCAGAAGTAACAGTCCCCCTTTCTAGTCCTTCAAGACAGAGGATCACAGAGCTCTGGTTGAGCTATTTATGCCTCTGCTGCTGAGGTAATGCTGTGACCAACTTCCTGGGTAATTAACAGTCCTTGCTTGGATAGGAGGAGTCTTTCAAAATGGCCTTTTGATCTGCCACCTGGTGTTAACACCTATTGAAAAGGTTTCACAGGTCTCTTGCCCCCTAGGTAGAAGGCCTCTTTGTAAAGGTCTCTAGAAGACTTTATTTGTTGCTCAAAGAGTACAGACCCTGGTGAGATGCTTCTGAAATATCCTGTTTTGTTTCTATCAAAATGATGGGCACCCAATGGGGACCCTGAGGCAGGCCCAACCCAACCATTAGGCAAAACTAGGAGGTTATCTAGGCAGCAGCTTCTGAGGGGAAGCAAAGAGCAGCAGGAATCAAAGCAAAACAATAGATCCTGACAACTACACCAACTCAAATAACAATCAGAACATTCCTTTACCTGCAGAACAAGCGGCAACAAACATACATACAAAGCAAAGCTTACTACTTAAAAGTATGATGTCCAATTATGCATTTTT
The DNA here is from genome assembly GCA_033557465.1 of Ichthyophis bannanicus. Taxonomy (NCBI): domain Eukaryota; kingdom Metazoa; phylum Chordata; class Amphibia; order Gymnophiona; family Ichthyophiidae; genus Ichthyophis; species Ichthyophis bannanicus. The sequence continues at coordinate 443,138,652 of CM066035.1, read as the reverse complement.
ACAGGAGTGTTGTGGGAGAGGTGGAGTTGGGATTATCAAAGTCTTTTAGGGGGGCATAAGGTTAAAAGTTCACCTAGGGCACCCAGTGCCCTTGCTCCGGCCCTGCTTTGAGCCCTCAAAGGCCAAAATTTGCCCACTACCGTGCAATGGGTCAATCCTGCAGGAACGTCTACATCAGGAACTTTGGGCATCACAGCATAAGGTGAGATCTGGCCGATTTGTTTGCAAATACCAGCAGCTAATATAACATGGACTATGTAAATGCCTTTGTCCATTGACACTTTTAGCCCATATACCTTGGTTGCCAAGTAAACAGGAAACAAATGCATGCCATTTGCTCTGGTTACACTCTGGGGAATTACACAATTATGAGCTCATAGAATTTTTCCTAATAAGATTAATGAGTCACTGCACCTTTTCAATGCTTCTTTAGAGTCAGGAGAGGTCCCAGAGGAGAAAGGCACATGTGGTCCCTTCACACAAAAGCAGAAGTAAGGATGAGGTTGCAAACTACATGCAGGTTATTCTAACCTCTGTGGTGAGTAAATTATTGGAAATGCTGCTAAAACAGAAAATAGTGAGGTTTCTGGAGTCCAACGGATTGCAGGATCCGAGATAGCATGGGTTCACCAGAGGGAGGTCTTGTCAGACAAATCTGATTGATTTCTTTGACTGAGTGACCAGGGAGATAGACCAAGGGAGAGCCTTAGATATGGTGTACTTAGATTTCAGTAAAGCCTTTGACATTGTTCCGCACAGGCAACTTATAAACAAATTGAACACCCTAGGGATGGACCCTACAGTGACTTACTGGGTTAGAAATTGGTTGAGTGGGAGGCGACAAAGGGTACAGATAAATGAAGCTCACTCTGCGGAGAAGGAGGTTACCAGTGGTGTGCCCCAGGGATCTGTCCTTGGTCCGATTCTTTTTAACATCTTTGTTAGTGATATTGCGGAAGGGCTGTCAGGCAAGGTTTGTCTCTTTGTGGATGATACCAAAATCTGCAATAGAGTAGACACCCAGGAAGATGTAGATAACATGAGGAAGATCTAGCTAAGCTTGAAGAATGGTCAAGAATTTGGGAGCTGAAACTGAATGCTAAAAACTGCATGATCATGCACTTGGGCTGCAAAAATCCAAGGAGACAAAGTACTGCTGTCCATGAAAGAAGAGCGGGCCCTGGGTGTGATTGTTTCTGATGATCTTAAAATTGCTAAACAGGTAGAAAATATGATGGCAAAAGCCCGAAGAATGCTTGAGTGCATAAAGAGAGGAATGGCCAGCAGAGAAAAGAGGTGATAGTGCCTCAGTATAAGTCTCTGGTGCGACCTCACTTGGAGTATTATATGCAATTCTTGAAATCACATCTTCAAAAGGATATAAACAGGATGGAGTCTGTGCAGAGGGTGACTACTAAAAGGGTTAGTGGTCTTCGTTATAAAGCATGTGGGGACAGACTTAAAAATCTTAATATGTATACGTTAGAGCAGGGGTCTCCAAATCCAGTCCTGGAGGGCCACAATCCAGCCAGGATTTCAGGCTATCCCTAATGAATATGCATGAGATATATTTGCATGCACTGCCCCCATTGTATTCAAATGTATCTCATGCATATTGTAAACGGGGGCGCTGGGTGAGAATGTCCACAGTCTTGGCAAAGGCAAATATTAATATGACTTGCAAAGGATTGTGGGAAATGTAGTCCATTCATACCAGACTCAGCCGTTCACAATAAATTAGTTGTGCTTGCTCAAGGGTAATGCAAAGAGGATATTTTATTTATGGGGTTATTTCTCCCAACACAGATATACTTGGTAGCACATAAAAAGGAATACTTGCTTTCAGTATTATACTTAGAAAAACAAATAAGGAAAAACAACAGTTAAACTTGTTAAGCAATCAAATCAAAGCATAAAGACCTTGATGGGAACAGAAAGGTCTTTTCTGTAGGCCCCTGCTAATATCTTCTTAGCAGTGCTTCAAAGAACAAACAAAACCCCACAAAGTAGGAAAAAAACTGTTCTTTTTCAGGGATAACCTCTTGTATCTTCACACACACTCAGAAGTGTCCCTTCAGAGCTCACAGGCAATTAGGCAAGGCTCAATTGCTAACAATTATCAGCTGAAAACCTCTTGGCTGGTTTACTTTCTATTACGTGGCTCAAATCCTACTCAGAAGCTTTTCTGAGTAGATTAAAGAACAAGTTTATATTTCTTTGTGATGGTTGTTGTATTTTGTAACAGCATTTTACCACAGAAGTTTAGACAGAGAGCAATCCATGTATTCAAGGTCCCCATTTATAACATCTTCCCCTTCTTCCACTATCATAGGTTCACTATCATGGATTGGCACAGAGGAATTTCTCAATGGAACACTCTCAGGACAATACTTGTTTCCCTGCTGTCTTCCCAGTGAAGAGCTAGGGCATAGATCAGTGTTCATACCTGAGCTTCCATTGCTGTTAGAGTTCCTCTCTAAATATCCTGGCCAGTATGTAGTCCAGCTTTTATGTCCAGCCTTCCAATCAAGATCCCTGGACACTAGATCTCTCTTCACATACCTTTTTGCACTGGTCTTAGGGTCCCTTCCAAGTGCAGCCGTCTCCCTCACAGGTGCCGTCCTGGGATTCCTGCTCTGCAGCCCCACTCCTCTGGTTTTCCCCAGTCCAATGGTGTATGCTTGCCTCTGGAATGCCTCCCAGTATACGTACTGCTATGGACTCCTTTAGACCTCCCAAATGCTTTTCTCTTCTTTCTTCCAAAGTGTTTCTTGCTCTCTCTGTCTGTCAGCTCTGGCTTCTGCTGATGATGATCAGGATGAACAAGGTGCTTCTGATGCTTCTGATCAAGATGATGATTCTCTGTAGAATAAGCTTTTCTTTTATCCTGCTTAGATGAATGCTCCACCCTAGCGCAGCTGTGCTGAATCAAGCGCTGCCCTTGGAGATGAGTGCTTGGGGATTACCTCATAGCCCTCCTGATTGAACACACGTTTCCTCACTTCAGCTCTTCTAATGGCTGTTGGAAACCTGGTGCATTCTGGGACTGGTAGTCTTTTATGGAAACATTCTGTTTTATTATTTCTACCAGAACAGACAGGTTGCTTGTTCATAGTCACTTCACCTCTATTATAGCCCCTTCCTGAACTATGATAAGCTTCCTTATCACAATATTCATTACAAACACAAAAGCTACAAGACCCTAATAGTCTGGAAAAAATATCAAACTAAACAACAGCCCAAATTCACAGACCTAAAAAATATTTCCCACAACTATAAAAAAAAAAATCCACTCTTCAAGTACTACAAACAAGGAAAAATACAATACTATAGTACTAGATATCGGAAGAAAGGCCTGGCAATCTACTTCCGGTGACACTGCCAAGAAAACCCAGGAGCTTCTGGGTCGCCAGGAGTCAGGACTGACTCGAAGGCACACGTTGCATTTGCATACAATAAGACAGGTGAAGAGAACAATATCACAATACCGTTTTTCTGAGATTTTTTATAGGGTAGGAGAAAAAGCCTCAGGACAATAGATCATCCCTCTATGTGGCTAACAAAAGCCATAGGGAAATAAATCAACTCCATATCACGAGCTAAAACACTTCACTATTCTATTCAATAATGTAGGCACTGGTCACTTTAAGTGTGGTTGCTGAATTTTTTTGTGAGATTATGGAGGAGGTTCCACTTTCAACATTAATGGTTTTGTTTTTCATCACCGTTGGTTACCTACATGCACGTCTGCGTTTGTGGTCTATGCCCTCCACTGTCCCTGCATTAAGTACTATGTGGGATAGACAATGAGACAGCTATGCATGAGGCTATATCACAGCATAAGAATAACGTTCTGAAAGTCGAGAAGCACCACTAGTGCAACACTTTTTGTAGTTTCAACATGTGTTTAAAGATCTGCGCTGTAGAGTTGTTGATTTTCTGCCCATTAATCCCTGTGGAGAAGATCAGGGTAAATTATTGGTGCCACAAGAACAATGGTGGATCTTTAAATAAAATACTCTTGAACCAGTAAGTTTGAATAACAAAATAGACTGGTGTGTTTTCCTCTGGTTATTTTTCCTGCAGGTTTCTGTGTGTTCCAAGTGCACTTGTCCCCCTGTTCCTTTAAAAAACGTTCGGGCTATCCCTATTAGTTGTTAAGTTGCTTCTGATTGGGTGTTGCTCTGTATTTAAATGTTTTAGCGTCTGACATCAAACCTTTGCACAGAGTAGTCTGGTGATATGCTTAACTCCTGAAGAAGCTTTTCTAAAGCGAAACAAAGATCTTTGTTGTGTTATTCAAAGATTATTTCTCAGTTAGGTGACTGTGTAATCACTGTGCTGTTATGCTGTACTAAGTCTCTGTTTGCGTCTTTGAGGAAGATGGAGGACACGTAGTGCTGTGAACCAGCTGATAACAGTTGAGTAAAATGTGCTGGGCAAGCTTTGAAGTGTCTTAAGGTTCTCACACTATTTTGTGTATTATCCCGCAGGTACTTTCTATCCATTTTGATTACTATGAGCTCTTTGATGTTCAATTAGAATTGTTGATGTTGAACCGTTGGTTAAGCAATTGTTGCTACTGAGGCATCTCGGAGTACCTTTTGTGATTTTGCTGAATATATTAAAGATAATTGAAGATTGAAGATGTATTGTATACATGGGTGGAGTTTTTTAGCCCATGATATGGAGCTGATTTATTTCCCTATGGCTTTCGCTAGCCACATAGAGGGATGATCTATTGTCCTGAGGCTTTTTCTCCTACCCTATAAAAAATCTCAGAAAAAAAAGATTTTGTGATATTGTTCTCTTCACCTATCTAATTGTATGTCTATTACTATAGTATTATATTTTTCCTTGATTGTAATACTTGAAGAGTGGATTTTTTTGATAGTTGTGGGAAATATTTTTTACGTCTGAATTTTGGGTGTTTAGATGCATATTCATTAGGGACATCTTGAAAACCTGGCTGGATTGTGGCCCTCCAAGACTGAATTTGGAGACACTTGTGTTAGAGGAAAGGTGGGATAGAGGAAATATGATAGAGATGTTTAAATATCTTCATGGCCTAAATGCATAAGAGGAGAGACTCTTTCAATTGAAAGCAAACAATGCTATGAGGGGGGCATAAGATGAGGGTGAAAGGGGATAGACTCAAGAGTAATATGCAGAAATATTTATTTACGGAAAGAGTGGTAGATGCATGGAATAGTCTCTCAGTGGAGGTGGTAGAGATGAGGACAGTATCTGAATTCAAGAAAGCATGGGACCAACACAGGATCTCTAAAGGAAAAAAGGGCACTATTGTAGTTGATCAAAGAGCAGACTAGATAGGCCACATGGTCTTTTTCTGCCATCATGTTTCTACAGTCATATAGGGGAGTATATTCAAAGCGCTTTAACTGGTCATCAGATCTGCTAACCAGTTAAACTGCAGTCAGCGGGATATTCAGTGCCACTGAATATCCCCTGCTATCACTTTTGCCTGCCCCAACCCTATGCAGTTAGTGTTGGGGCATTCCAGGTGTGGCATCACAGTTTACCGCGCAGTGACAATATATTGGACAATAAAGATTTTGCTTTTGGGTGTATCTTATGGATTTTGGGTTGCTGATCACGAAAATCACTTTGAAAGTTTCCTATCACGCAATATTTGTTTGTAATTGCCTATTTTTGTGATTTCCTTGCATATTTCAAGTGTAGTCATATGTTGCCTAGAAAGTAAGCTGTTTTGTTTTGCCGTAATGCCAGGGCATGCACTCGGTGCAGGCTCACAACGTGCAATGGAAATGCTACTGCTCAGGCATGCATGCGCAATTGCGCATGCTTAATCAGGATGGATGCTGGCAGTACAGGCTATAAAAGCAGCTTTCATACACAGATGCTATGCATTTTTTAAAATTTGAGTAGGGGAGGAGTGGCCTAGTGGTTGGGGCAAGTTACCTCAGGCCAGAAGGTCAGTGGTTCAAGTCCCACCATAGGACAGCAACCTTGGGCCAGAACAACTGGGGTTTCTAGTCCCACAGGTGCTCCTTGTGGTCTTGGGCAAGCCACTTAACCCTCCATTGCCCATGTTCCCTGTAAAATAGTTATCTCCAAGTTATAATGCCCTGTTCAATGTAACTTCAGTTTGCTCAATATAAACCACCTTGATATCATGAAAGGCAGCATATAAGAAATGTTAAATAAATAAATATTGCCTTATCAATAAATCAAAGCAGTTTACATGAATCAAAAGAACTGGTTATAAATACCTCCAATGTTATAACTTGTTAGCTGTATGTACAAAGATTAACTGAGGGATAAATATGACAACAATATGAAGTAACAACTTTTATTCATGTCAAAGGAATTAAAAGATCATGGTAGCTGGTGACTGTCGGGTAAAAGTTATTTCCATCTGTCATCTGTCTTCTCTCTGCAATGTTCCGAGAAGAAGTATGTTTTAAGAATATCTGGGACATCTTAAGTTGGTTCAAAGCTTGAGAGGCCTTGTAGGACTCCATTACAGAAGTCAAAGTGTGGCAAAATCATTGACTAGAGTAGTGTGTGGAAGTCGTGGGTGATAGTAGGGGTCTCAGCTGCTGGAGGATCCTTATCTTGTTGTATATTGCTCTGGTCGTTTTATCGAAATGTGATGCTAGGTTCATATTTTGGTCCAAGGTTATCCCTAGATATCTTATTTCATTTCTTACTACCAGTGATTTTATTTAACAGGTTTTATATACCGCTTTATCATTTCAATCAAAGCGGTTTACATTGAAACTTAAACTTGGTAATGTACATTAAACAGGGACATTGAAAACTTGGATTTTTCTGAGGCAATGGAGGGTTAAGTGACTTGCCCAAGGCCGCAAGGAGTGCTAGTGATGCTCCCTTGACCTTTAATTGTGGCAGTGGAAGGAAGTCTTTATGTTTGGAGATGAACAATACATCAGTCTTTTGTAGGTTTATCCTAAGGTTGTGAGAGGCCAGCCATTGACCCGGTGAAAAGCGGTATATAAATACAGTTAAATAAATAAATAAATAAATAAATTCTGAAATTTCATTGAATACTTTAGTTATCTGCTGGGTTTTGGGTTGGGCTGGATTATATGGGAGGTAAAACATAATGTCATTGCATATATGTTGTAACTTACATTATGTTTGTGAAATGTATTGTATATTGGTTGAAGATAAATATTAAATAGTAAAGATGAAAGGAATGAGCCTGATGGTATGCCTTGATGTTGACTGTAGGGTTTCGATTAGGCTTGATCTATCTTAACTTGCTGGGTACAATATGATAGGTATGATTTAAACCAAGGCAGGGTCCACCGCCAATTCCTATCTGTTGGAGCCTAGCTATGAGGGTGTTGTGATTAATGGAATCAAAAGCAGCTAAAATGTCCAAAAATATTAGTATGAAGTATTGCTTGGGTTTCTCTATTTCCTTCAAGAGCCTGTCAATTAAAGATATAAGCAGTGTTTCAACACTATGCCCTGGACTGAAGCCATGTTGATGTGGATCAAGAAGGGCATGCATATCTATGTGATCCTGGAGTTGTGTTTGGATGATCTTCTCAATTATTTTAGCTATAAAAAGAAGGCTGGATATAGACCAGTAGGAGTTGGAACATGTTTTATTTAGGCAACTATGCTTTAGGAAAGGACGAATAGTTGCTCTTTTTAAACATCTAGGCATGTAAATCTGGGCTAAAGATAAATTGACTATTTTAAGTATTATGTGCATAATTTCTGGTCAGATTAATTTTATCCAGCTGACCGGGCATGGATCCATTGGAGATGTTGTTGTATTGATAGTGATGATATGTTTCAGCTGTTTAGTAGTGATTTGGGTAAACACTTGCCAGAGTAGGAGGTCAGCAAGAATGATGAAATTTGGCGTTTGTGTATTACAGGCTGGTAATTTGATTTTGTTCATGTAATGGTTAGCTAATACTTGTGGTTTGATAGAGAAATAGGTGTCCTCTGAGTTTGGTGTTCTGATGAGAGATTTCACAATATCAAAAAGTTCCCTCAGGCAATTTATAGATTTCATTATTAGATTTGTGTGAGTTTTTCTTGTTGTCATTAATCATCCCTTGGTAGGTATGGAGGGTGTCCATATATATGTTTCGGTTTTGTGGTGACTTGGTAATTCTCCATTTGTGTTCTAGTTTTCTTAAACGTCATTTTATGTTTCTTAGTTCCTGAGTGTACCATATCTCGGATCAAGTTTGTTTTTTGTGATGTCTAATTTGATTACTTGTACCAGCCTTGTTTATGACAGTGTTCCAATTGTTTATTAATGTGTCTATGTCCTCTAATTCTTGGTTGAGTTGTGGTAAGATGTTGTTTAAGAAAGATTCCTTGTTAAATTTCTTGAAGCAGCATGGTATACTTGGTCTAGCTATGTTTTTGTTTTTACGCAGTTGATGTGTTATAGTGAAGTTGACTAAGTAATGGTTAAATCAGGGCACAGGTAACGTTTGAACAGAAGGTCGCAGTGAGCTGTTGAGTATGTTAGATGGAGATATTGGCCTTCTTTCAGAGGCACCATTTGAGTGAGGTGAACTCTACTGTTGCCTGGCCAATCCTGCTGTGGACATTTATTTATTTATTTATTTAATACACACTTATATACCGCTGCTTCCGTCGATCAGCAGCGGTTTGATTTTTCTTTTGTGGGAGTCAAATCAGGACTGGGAGGGTACAGTAAATACATAGGTCTGGGGGAGGTCACAGCACACAAGGTTAGTGTCTTGGGGGACAACATTATACATATTTACATTTATACATTCATATTTACACATTACTGGTTTACAATCGTACATCTTCACCTTTTGGTATTACGCCTTTTTACATTTACCTATTTGGATTTATATAGTTTGGACTAGACATTTTCCATATTCTTGTATAAAGCATATTCCAACACAAATAATTATCTGATTGCTTCCATGTAGCTTGAGGGTCCTGGCTGATTGTAGTAGCATTTGAAAAGGTGGGTCTTTAACTCTTTCCTGAAGATTGTAATGTCTGTGATTGAACGCAGTTCAATAGGGAGTTGATTCCATATAGTTGGTGCAGAGAATGAAAAGGCTCTGCGAGATGTACTTGTTTTCACTGTTCTGATGGTGGTGGGGACCTGTAAGGTGCCTAAATTGTTAGTTCTTCTTTCCCTATTTGCAGGTTGTGTGGTGATCAGTGAGGTCAGGAAAGAGGGGGCTATGTTGTTGATCAGTTTGAATGTGGTAACTATCAACTTGTACTGAATCCTAGCTGTAATTGGAAGCCAATGTAGGTCGATTAATATTGGGGTGATGTGTTCTGAAATGCTTGTGCCCATTATGATCCTGGCGGTCACGTTTTGGGCCATCTGAAGGATATTTAGTGATTTCTTTGGCAGCCCTTGTAAGATGGCATTACAGTAGTCCAGGTGTGGCATAATGAGTGCTTGTGCCACGGACCGGAAGTCACTTGGTGCTATTATTTTCCTTAGAGGTTGAATCACTCTGAGTTTATGGAAGATGGCTTTGTTTGTTTTGCGTAGGTGAGTCTCCATTTTTAGATTGCAGTCGAGTGTGACTCCTAGATATTTGATTTCATCTTTTGTTTTGTACGTGTTATTGCACAGGGTGATTGTATCAGGGGGTTTGAAGTTCGGTTTGCTGGATATATACATGACCTCCGTTTTTTTGTGGTTAATTGTCATGTTATTGTTTTGAAGCCATAGCATCATTTCATCAAGGCAGCTTTCGAGCTGTGTATAATTGGGGTCAGCGGCGTCCAGTTGTGTGTAGAGCATAATATCATCGGCGTAGATGTGGTAGTTGATGTTATGTCTTTTAAAAATGACACAGAGGGGTTGCATGTAGACGTTAAACAGTAGTGCCGAGAGAGCTGAGCCCTGGGGTATGCCCTGTGTTTGGGAGAACGGTTTAGCTTGTTCGCCATTGAAATGTACTTGAGGCCTCCTGTTTGATATGTAGGAGGCAAGTCATTTGAGGGGGGTTCCCACAACTCCTATGGATTCCAGTTTGTTAAGGAGGATCCCATGATGTACAGTGTCAAAGGCGGCGGAGACGTCTATGAAAATGAGTATAAACATTTTCCTTCTGTCTTCTAGTCCTTTGAGGAGGTTGTTCATTAGTGCTATCAAAAGTGTTTCAACTCCATGATTTCTTCTGAACCCGTATTGTTGTTTGTCTAAGGTATCATGATCATCAAGGTGATCTTGGAGTTGTAGGAGGACTGCCTTTTCAATGATTTTTGCCAGGAATGAAATGCTGGATATGGGGCGGTATGAGGTCGGGTCTTCCTTGTTGAGTGAGTTGTTTTTTAGGATTGGCCTTATTATAGATCGTTTTAGCTGGTCAGGCATTATTCCTTGACTTAGTGACTGATTTATAATGTGGGCTATTTGCTGGCTGATTTCTTTTTTTGCTTCTTTAATCCATGCAGTTGGGCAGGGGTCGAGCGGTGAGGTGGTTGTATTTATGGAGGTTAGGATGTTGGTGGTTTGTTGTTCATCAATGTTGTTGAAGGCGCTCCAGGTTATTTCTTGCTTCACTTTTGTTCTTTGAAGTGGTGTGCTTACATCGACCGTGTGGACGGCGGTGGCCAGCTTGCTTGCATAGTGATTTGCCAGTGTTTGTGGATGGATGGGACTATCTTGATTGTCTGGTGGTACAGTTTTGGTAAGTGATTTTACTAGTGCAAAAAGTTCCCGTGGTTTGTTGATGGCTTTATTCAGTAAGTTGGTATGGTATATCTTCTTTGCTGTGTTTACTTCTTCTTTATATCTTGCGAGGAGATTTAGGTACACAGTTCTGAGTTTGGTGGATTTGGTGTGTCTCCACTTTCTTTCATGCTTCCTGAGGTCTCTCTTCATGCTGGCCAAAGCTCTGGTGTACCAAGGTTCAGATGGGTGTTTGTATGTGTTTGGTGTCTGATTCTCTTTGGGGATTGCTATAGTCTGAATTGCGGAATCCCAACTTCTAGTTAAATCGTCGAGGTCTGTTTTTCCCAGGTCTATGTGAGATTTGATAATATTGATGAGGCCCTCCATGTCAGGTTTGTTAAATCTACGTTGTTGGTGTGATACCCTTTTAACTTTTGTGTCCTTGGTCAAGTTTGGAAGCTTTATCCGTAAGTTGATTTGGTGGTGGTCTGACCAGGGTAGTGGATTGATCTCTATCAGGGGTTTCTCATCGTTGTCTTGTTCTCCTTTAGGTGCGAAAACCATGTCCAGTGTGTGGCCTTTTTCATGGGTGGGTTCTGTTATGAGTTGCTGGTACCCTAGCTGGGTCATAGCTTCTAGGAAGGTTTTTGCATTTGTGGCCGATGTTGATGCTAGATTTATGTCCCCTAGTATTATCTGGAATTTTCTAGGTTGTGTTGATGAAATTGTTTCCAATGCTGATGCAAGTATCTCATGATGCGGCGTGGGAGACCTGTATATCAAGCAGATGGATATTGCTGAGTTTTCCACCTTGAGTAGGTCTATGTCTGAGTTTGAGTTTTGATATGTGTTTGCAAGTTTCAGTTTTTCTTTTGCTATAATGAGGACCCCTCCACCTTTCTTGTGGGCACGGGGACAGTTAAATAGGTTGTATCCAGGTTTGCTGATCTGGTTCAATATGGCTGCATCTGTTTCTGTGACCCATGTTTCGGTTATACATAGGATGTCTGGTTGTTCATCTGTGATGATGTCATATATTATGTGGGTTTTGTTCCTGATTGAGCGGGCATTGATGAGGATGATTTTACATGTTTCATGCGGGACTGTCGTAGCGATCGTGTTTTGTGATGTCCATTGGTTGATTGCGCGGGGCAATGCTGCTTTGGGCTTGCGGTGTCTCCGATTTCTCGTAGACGTTTTAGTGGAAAACTTGTGATTGGTTGTGTGAGTTCCTATCCTTCCTGTGTAGTAGTATGGTGTGAGTATAGGTGGTTGTGGGGTTTGGATGGTGTAGATGAGGTAGCCTGGGGAGTAAAAGTGGGGGGGCGAGTGGAATAGGTTTTGATTGAATGCGTAGGCAGGGATTAGTATGCACAGGAGTATCCCTACGTACAAGATTAGTGCTTTCATTTTTTCAGCAGGATGGTTTAACTCTCTGGTGCCCTATACTCTGACAGCTATGTGTTATACCTGGTGGTTGGATTTGCAGACAGGTAGGCAGCAAACAGGAATCTTAACAATCATGGGTAGCAACAGTATAGCAACTGTATAGTTTGTATGGCAACAGTATATCAACAGTATAGTGACAGTATAGCAACAGTATAGCAACAATCATGGGTAGCAACAGTATAGCTTGTGATAGTTAGTTAGTTGGTTAGTACCATTAATCTATCAACTGTAACCAGGTTTTAGCAGTAGCAAGGCACTCATTAACACTAGCAATGGTAACAATAACGATATAGGTAATATTTGTAGTTATAGCAAGACTAGTATAGGTAGGGTTAGGTGTGCCTGTTAAGGTCAACGATATTTGAAACAAACTACATAGTGTTGGTACATCAACTTCAACAGATTGTACAGTCGGGTCTAAGGTGTCAGTCTGGTTTGTAGGGTTTAGATATTGCTAGCTGGACTATCTTTTGTAGGATGACTTACGTGGTGCCTGACCCTGTCTCGTTGCTTTGAGGAGTTCGACGTCCAGAGGTGTCGTTTATCCGCGGTGTGCACAGACTCAACTCGGTCCTGAGGGCTTGAGGGGCGCTTAGATACAGTGTCGGCGAGCTCGTACCCGGCCTGGGGAGCTCAAGCCTTGGCTGACTGATCGTGTTGCAGTCCTTCTTGTTGGGCTCCCACTTTGCACTTTCTTTCAGCGTGTTAGGCCACACAGATGGCCACCACCTAAGGGCCACGCCAAAGGGCCCTCTGGCGAGTGGTGGATGTCACCTTCTTCTCCTACACCAGCAATTCCAGGTATTTGAATTATGGGACCTGCTCAAATTGGATTCCATCAAGTTGAACATTGGCCTGTGATCCATCCGTGGATCAGAAATATGGACTCTGCTCAAACTTGATATAAAGAAGCTTGAGGTCTTTCAAATGCGATGCCTGAGACAGATTTTGGGTGTCTCTCTTCGTGATCGCCATCAAAACAAGACAATTCAGACAAAGTGCGACCATCAACCTTCAATTGAAGAACAAATCCAAAAACGCAGACTGTGATGATTTGGCCATGTTTGCAGAATGAACACCAGTCGGCTACCATACACACTCCTCTTACAAGAGCAACCTGTCCACTGGAGGGTTCAACGAGCAGCACTGAATTAAATGTGGCTCAAACACATTGAGGAAGACCTAAGGAACCAGCAAATTACCATCAACAAGGCTAGAAATATTGTCACCAATCACCAAGGTTGGAAGTGTATTGTGAACAACACATAGAATCCAACGGCACCTACAGCAGCGTATTGGTTCAGAGGATGACCTGCTCCCCAAACACCTGCTAAGGATTAAAGAAGATGTTAGGTAGAAATATCAAATTGAGTGTATTTCCCTTATTGTGGGTAGGGGTATTGACTATTTATTGAAAATCCATATCATTCATTGCATTGAGGAATGAGTAAGCATGGATGTTGTGGGTGGATGCCAGAGTTAAGTCTCCTAGAAGGATCCGTTGCTTGTCCAATGGTTTGTTGGCATATGCTAAGTCTATTATTGATGTTAGGTAATTGGGATCAGCTGTGGGTGATCTGTATGCGAGACAGAATATGAGGTTTTTGTTTTCTACCAATATTAAGTCTAGCCCATTCTCACTTACAGCTGATGTGAGTGAAGCTTTGAGCTCTTCTTTTATTTTAAGTACACCTCCGCTTCTCTTGCTCTCTCTGGGGCAGTTAAATATGTTGTAGTTTGGTAATTTTAATTTATTGAGAAGGACCAAATCAGTGTTAGCCAGCCAAGATTCAGTAATGAACATTATGTCTAGCTTGTTTGAATCCACACAGTCTGTTATAATAGGCATTTTATTTCTTACTGATCTTGCATTTATCAAACAACATTTCAGGCTAGTTACTGTTGAGTTATGGTTTGAGTCTGTGTAGTCAAGCTGTCTGCATGGTATGATAAGTATTAGCCTTTCTGGGTTGTGTATGTTTCTGCTATATGCTTTATATTGTGCTAAGTATGGTCTAGCATGACTATGGCTATGTATGAGAATGTTGCAGGCTCAGGAAGAGAACAATGAAAGAGGCACGCTATGATTCATGCTAAGGCCGTGCCTTTAGACCCTTTGGTGAGGACCTTAGGCATGGGCCCACCAGGCACAGGTGCGCTTGAGATGCCCTTTAATTTGAAGAGGCAGAAGCGACACAGTAAAGCAGGGAGGAGTTTACCACCTCACTAAGGCTGGCTGGATTGTGCAGGCAAGCAACTCCCTGGGCAGCTGAAGATGGCAGCTGGTGAGGACTGCTAGTGCAAGCATTGATATCAGTTTGTGTCCTTAACAATAGCATTTACATGTAAGCTGTTTGTCTAAACAATGATTCATTACAGCAGGAATGTCTCATCAATGTCACAATAGTCGCAATACATTCCGTTACATTTGTGATGAGTACATGCGTAAGCCTCAAAGACGCAGCATGACTGCACTTATTAAGAAAGCGTATTACCTCTACTTCAGTTGTAAGGTTGGTGATCAAGTCAAATCCTGGGCTCCTCACATGTGCTCTACAACATGTGCTGTCCATCTCAGAGCTTGGCTCAGATGTATTCAGAAGTCAATGCCATTTGCAGTCCCGATGATATGGTGAAAATAGAAGGATCGCGTGATGGACTGTTACTTCTGTCTGACCAATGTATCCAGCTTCTCTGCTAAAAATAAGAAATATATTGAGTATCCCAGTTTGCCTTCAGCTATGAGACCAGTGCTGCAGTATGCCAGTACCGAAGTCACCAGAGACATGGAACCTAGATGAGGCAGACGAAGATGCCTCAATACACAGACCAGACATGGAAAATGACATGGATCCAGATTTTGAACCATTTATGTCCAGTGTGCCTCATCTGATAACACAGTCAGAATTGAATGACCTGGTGAGGGACTTAAGTTTATCAAAAACAAAAGCTGAACTACTTGGTTCAAGATTGCAAGGGTGGGGTTTGCTGTCGCCAGGTATGAAAATTTCTGTCTTTCAGACCCGCGAAGAAGATATGAAAAATTTATTTGCACAGGTTCACAACCTCTGTTTCTGTACTGACATTGATGGGTTGTTCACAGCTTTGGGTTGTGAGCATGACCCACAACAATGGCATCTTTTTATCGATTCATCACTGTTAAGCCTGAAAAATGTCTTGTTACACAATGGCAATGTCCACCCTTCAATACCTATTGCCTATGCAACAATCATGAAAGAAACCTACATAAACATGAACTGTTGTCGAAACACATACATACAATTCAACAACTATTTGGCAAAAATACTGCAAACCATGGCAACAAACCACTCCACAGATACGCATTACCGGGAACACTGACGCGGCTACCTGCTAATCCTCCCAACAAAGTCACAACAAGAATCGGCACCATTTGTCTTCTCCAAATAGAGCTTGCACTAATCCAGGGTAAGATCACAAGCACCTTCAACATGTACAACCACTACTGCTGACTCCTACCCTACCTCCTGCTGATGCTGATCTTAGTGCAACAAACAAACTGCGCAGGAGCCAAGACGCATGCAACACCAACTACTCTACTACCTCTACCACTCTTACCACCGATCACCACCCTAATTCACCAACACTCCAGATGCATGGCTCGCAGAGCTCATAACTTAATACAACTACCTCATACACATCTCCCACACACTGCATGCACCAACCCCATCGTTGCCTCCCCAATCAAATGCATCCTGATCAATGCAAGATCGATCAGGAACAAACCAAACACCATCCAGGACTACATCTGAACCCATAAGGTGGACATCATATGTATCACAGAAACCTGGCTGGCAGATATAGATCAGGTCATCCTCAATCAAATTACTCCACCTGAATATACAGCATTCAACTGCACAAGAACATACAAGAGGAGGAGTACTAATGCTAGAAACCACTACACATTCAAAACCACCTCCTCTATCAATACGGCAGAGATCAACACAATCACCATCTCCTGAGTATATGCCTTAAGTACAGACCACCAGATGCCAAGTCTCCAATCTATCAACTATACTGGAGACAATCCACGCAAACAGTTCCAAACATAAACCGCTTATTGCCCTAGGGGACTACAACTTCTGCTCCACACCCAACAAAGAAGCCAGAGCATTCCTCAAAGCAATGGAGTCCCTTCAATACACCCAACTAGCGAATGCTCCTACACATCAACATGGAAAAAATCCAGATCTCATCTTCATACCGAAACAACAACTAATCGAACAAGAACAGGCCACAGCTGTAACAATCACCCCTATTCTCTGGTTGGACCATCATGCAATAACTTTCTCAGTGCTAATTAAAAGCCTGCCAGCTGCATAAATGACACATCAACAGAAAATTCAGAACCTTTCACAAGGATCTATTCCTACAGGAGATAATCCAATATGACTGCCACAACCTGGACAGTAGCACTGAAAATTGGAACTACACAATTATTACAGCCTCATCAGTCACAAGTCAAAATCACCCATGCACCTGCAAGAGAGCTAACATACCCTGGTACTTGGATACAATCAGAGAAGCAAAGCAGGCACTAAGAAAACTCAAAAGAAAATGGAGAACGAATAAGACACAGGACAACATGCTCCAATACAGAACCAAGCAGAAGGAATACAATGATTTAATCAACAAATGAAAACAACATCACACCAATACCATTATGAAGTCAGTGAACAGACCAAGAGCTCTTTAGCATCATATAGAAGCTCGCTAGAGATACTGCACAGCAGGATGTCCAGCACATAGACCCACAAGAGTTTACAAACTTCATAGAGACAGAATCCTCACCATAAATCCCCCCCCCCCCCGCAAGGAACAATCCAACAACCACGGGACACCAAGACACATGGGATGACTTCTCCATTCACTCAGTGCTCCAGATCAGATAGTGGACTCCTTGAACACAACAACCTCAACAGCTGACCCTTGCCCGGCAGCATGGATAAAAGCTTCAAAGGAACAACTAAGTCAGCACATCCAAAAGATAGTGGAGCTGTCCCTTCAACAGGGCTACATGCCGCTTTCCCTCAAGCAAGCAATCATATGACCAGTCCTTAAAAATGCCACCCTAAATCCAGCAGACACAAAATCCTACCAACCAATCTCCAGCCTGCCATTATTCACAAAAGTCATTGAAAAATCTGTCCAAAAGTAGCTACAGGACCACATTGACCTGAATGTACCTCTGGACATCCATCAACATGGGTTCAAACCACAGCATAATGTTGAAACACTGCTCCCTATTTGACAATCTCATAAGAGGCATTGACAATATCAAAAATGGATTCCCGTTAATCTTTATGGACATATCAGCTGCCTTTGATATGGTATCCCGCAATATAATGCTACAATAGCTACACGAAATTCGGCTGTGCAACAACACAATAAAATAGTTTGAACCATACCTTAGCAACTATACACAGCAGGTCAAATGTGGTGAAAAGAAATCAATACAATTTGACACATCACAAGGAATCACACAAGGATCCGCTCTGTCATCCATGCTCTTTAACCTTTATATTCAGCCATATGCAATATCATTAAGCAACACAAGATGCACTACCACAAACCTGCTGTTAACTGTAAACTGAGCTGAATTTAAAAAGCGCGGCATAGAAAAGACTTTAAATAAAATAAATAAATTATGCAGATGATATCATGGTCTATACTCCTATTAAAATACATGCACCTGACCTAACGCCCATAACTAAATGTCTGTATGGCTCACCAACAACTTGTCAGCGAACTACAACAAGACAGAAGCATTGTTCATCACCAGAAGTAGCACCTTCAACCCACCGCCAAAAATCTTCATCCAGGACAAAACTATAACAGTGAAAGTGGAAGTAAAATACCTAGGCATTTTTCTAGACAAAAGTCTGGACCTTCAGACCTACATCAGCAAAACAGCTGCAAAGGCATACCACAGACTGGAACTCATCAGGAGGCTCAAACCGATCCTAAACCAAGAGCGCTTCCGCATGGTATGTCAAGCAACCATCACTCCTATACTGGACTATTGTAACTCATTATACCAGTATCTCCCTAAACAAGCCATCCACCCCCTCCAACTGGTGCAAAATACGGCAGCCCGGATCATCACAAACACAGCAAGAAATGAGTATCCTACACTGGTTGCCCATCCATACTCATGCAAGTTACAAAACAACCCTAAATATATTCAAAATCATTCACAACATCTCAGCCACTGCCCTTTGGAACATAATAACCAAGGACACCAGCACAAGACCTAGGTGAAGCAGCACAGATAACAAGCTCATCACTCCCACAGAATACCAGAGAACCAACCAAGCCACATCCAGAAGAGCACTGTCACTCTCTGCACCCATGCTATGGAACTCACTGCCTGATGCTATAAGAGCAATGAGCGATACCAAGGACTTCCAAAGGATGCTCAAGACCATACTATTCACAGAATACTATGGACCCTCCCAGAGTACATAGACATGGCTATGAACTTTATCACATACAACCCACAATTGGCATACTTGTAAAAAGTTGTATAGATGCACATATTCCCACCGCCCTCACTTCTCCCTCCCGTCCTGACCTCCTTAAATGTACCTAATCAAGTTATTCTGTAAACCACTTTGACTGAAGGATAAGATGGTATATAAAATTACAACTGGAACATCTATGGTGAACTAAAAGTAGTGGCACTGCTAGTAGGAATCCAGCTTGGGTATACCAAGTATTGTTTTATTTGCGAATGGGACTCCCATGCTAGAGAGTCTCATTACGTTAAAAAGAGCTGGCTGTTCTCTAAGCATTTGGTTCCAGGACAGTAAAATGTAGCACATGCACCACTTGTCGACACAAGTAAGATAGTTTTGCCTCCTCTTCATATAAAACTCGGACTGATAAAAAACTTTGTGAAAGCAAGGAAGGTGAAGGATTTCGATATTTGAGACAGCTGTTTTCAAGAATAACTGATGCCAAGATTAAGGAAGGCATTTTTGTGGGTCCACAAGTCAGACACGTCAATGACAAGCAGTTCGAAGATCTGCTAGTGGGGCCTGAAAAAAATCACATGGAAGGCATCTGGGGATGTTTAGAATTTTCTTGGCAATTACAGGGCACCAAACTACGTCCAGCTGTTTGACAACACACTTCAAGCATACAAACCATGAAGTGCAACATGTCACTGAAGATTCATTTTCTGCATTCACCCTTGGACTTCTTCCCTGTAATCTTGGTGCAGTCAGCAACGAACATGGTGGAAGGTTTCACCAGGACATCGTGATGGAAAAGTGGTATGAGGGAAACTGGAACCCATCAAAGCTGGCCACTGTTGTTGGACACTAAGATGAGAAGCATCAGATGCTTAGTACAAATTAAAATCAGGAACAAAACATTTTTAGCTCAGGTGAACTAGTGCAATATGTCAGCATCATTGTGTCATTAAAGATGCCGAATTCAGTCAAAATTTAATTTCATGTTTCTCCAAATTCCTACATGATATTGTCAATCTGAAAATATAGTTGTGTTCAGCTCTAAGCTGCCTATCATAATCATCAAAATATTTCCGCTACATATACAGGCTGACACCAAACACTCCCAGGTAACAAAGCACAGCACGGACCTTTATGGTGCTTGAGGGTTATGTTGGCGCTAGATGCCCCGCTCGGGTCTGATGTTTCTGAAGTCACCGGTAGTCCCAGAGCCCTTCTGAATATACAAGTTGATGCCAAACACTCTCCTGATGCCAAACACTCCCCTATATGTAGCAGAAGGGCTCTGGGATTGCCGGTGACTTCAGGAACATCAAGGCCCGAGCAGGGCAGCTAGCGCCGATGTCACACTCAAGCCCCATAAAGGTCCATGCTGTCTACTGCACTCAGCCGTTGGTGTGTTATCTGGGCTGCTCTTAAGGGGAAGATCCAAAGGGGCTTATATGCCCCTTTGGAGCCCCTTAGGAGAAACATAGGAGCTTAAGTGGGGTCTTAAGATGCCAGGAGGCAAGCGGGAAAAAAGTGTCAGCTTTCTACACCGATGACTAGTCCGAGATACCAAGTCCTGATACCAAGTCCTTCTGTGATTCCTCCAGGAATTGTTTCACCAGGTGCCCCCACAGAGGACGCGAGTCATAACTCCCTCAAGTGTTTGCCCCTTTGCTACCTAGATTCTTCGATTTCCAGTTTGTTCCCACCTTGCAAACAAAGTTCCTGGGTTGAGGCTGGGCTCCCATAATTGGTGTCCTGGAAGGAGCCGTCAGCCATTCCTTTGGATGCTCAAGTTACTTCAGTATCATTAACGGATATCTGGCAGGCTGTTAAACATACTGAGCAGGTTTTTTTAGACACAGTGCCTCTATTATGCCAGTTTTCTTGTGACACTTAAATTGCAGGACATGGGCTTAAAGGGGTATGTTTACTAAACTGCGGTAAAGTCACCAGCAGTAAGGGCAGCATTAAGTTGCCTGAAGCCATATAAGGCAGTGGGCGGGTAGGGAGCATGCCGGCATTAGGGTGCCTTGGGACATTTAATGTGAGCTAACAGGACCAAGTGTGGTAAGGTGATGTTCTAAGGAGAGACAAGGTGCCGTAATATGTGATAAGGTGTCCTAACATGAGTCAAGGCATCCTAAAGAGAGTCAAGGCGCCCTAACGTGAGATAAGGCATTCTAAGGAGAGACATGGAAAGCATGCACCTTAAGGAAGGAAAAGAGCTGTAACCCAAACACTGGATAGAACGCCAAGGAATGTCAATGTAAAGGTGATGGAAGGATGGACAGGTGTGAGTTGACGGACCTGCTGTATCGGTGGGCACCCTATGTGGCAGCCAGTGAAGCGGACGGGCATGTGGGAGGCAGCTGTACTGAGGCACAGGGTGTGGCAATGTAAAGTTGTGCAACGTCAGTGTGTGGCATAGGATGGGGATGACATGTCCCCCAGTGGAGGTAGAAGTGGCAGGATGTTTGCAGCGACACGAGGACAGAATAGTAGTGGTTACGTGCAGATCAGGCACAGGAGAGGTGAGCATGAAGAGCTGTAATGCATAAAAGAGTACCAGTATAGGTCATGGAGTAGCAGCCGGCACAAGAAGACAGGACTGTACATAGCTGACAGAGGCAGATAGATGGGCTGAAAGATGGTGGCTGAGGAGATGGTGGTATGGGCTGCCAGCACCTATCTGCAGAGATCTGACTTTTTTACAGACATGAAAATGATCTGAGTAGCACAGTCACAAAAAAAGAACAAGTAGGAATCAAATTGCTGCCCCCTGCGTATGGAGACCTTGCACTAACCAGTAGGCTACACCTCCACCCTTCTCTGCACAGCAATGGCTGGATGCACAGACTGCAGGTCACCACTTAAAATGTCTGCTGTGTGTGCCGGCATAAGGTAGCCCCACCAATACCCATGATGCAGTGCACATGCAGAACAGCAGTCTACAGCTGACCATGTTCCCTGTAAAATAGTTATCTCCAAGTTATAATGCCCTGTTCAATGTAATTTCAGTTTGTTCAATGTAAACCGCACTGATGCAGAATAGCGCGGTATATAAGAGAATGTAATAAATAAATAAATAAATAAGAAAATATAAGAACATAAGATATGCCATACTGGGTCAGACCAAGGTCCATCAAGCCCAGTATCCTGTTTCCAACAGTGGCCAATCTAGGTCATACGTACTTAGCAGTTTCCCCAAAAGACACAGGTTCCGCAATGCTTTTACTGGGTCAAGCATTGATATCCTGGGTCCCTTCTTAATAATGGTTTATGGACCTTTCCTCCAGGAACTTGTCCAAACTTTTTTTAAACCCAGCTACACTAACAGCCTTTACTACATCCTCTGGTAACAAATTCCAGAGTTTGATTACACGTTGAGTGAAAAATATTTTCTTTTATTAGTCTTAAATAGTTTACCCTGTAGCTTCATTGCATGTCCCCTAGTCTTTCTATATTCTGATAACGTAAACAATCGATCTACGTTTACCCGTTCCACTCCGTTCATTAATTTATAGACTTCTATCATATCTCCCCTCAGCCGTCTCTTTTCCAGGTTAAAGAGCCCTAACCTTTTTAGCCTTTCTTCATAGGAGTATCCTTCCATCCTCTTTACCATTTTGGTGGCTCTTCTCTGAACCTTTTCTAATATCGCTATATCCTTTTTAAGATACGGCGACCAGAATTGCACACAATATTCAAGGTGCGGTCTCACCATGGAACGATATAGAGGCATTATAATATCTTTTGTTTTATTTTCCATTCCTTTCCTTATGATACCTAGCATTCTATTTGCTCTCACCGAATGCAGAATGCACTTATCCATCACCTCAGCTCAATAAGATGCACTGATAGTGTGTGATACAAGCACAGAGCAGCTACAAACAGTGCTACTGAGCAGTTTCTGCGGTCACCCTGGGGCTGATCAACCTGGCGAAGAGATGGCTGAGGGGAGATATGATAGAGGTCTATAGATTATTGACTGGTGTGGAACAGGTAAATGTAGGTCACTTTTTTATGCCATCAGACTGTGGACAGACTAGGGGACCATTTGGGTCTTCTAGGTGAATACGAGTATTTTTTCAGTCGATGCGTATGAAACCCTGCAATCCATTACCGGAGGATGTGGTAAAAGCTGTCAGTGTAGCTGGGTTTATGAAGGTTTGGAGGGGTTCCAGGGTAACGGTGCATAAGCATTGCTAAAGAGGACCTGGGCTATGCACTGCTTGCCCCATTACAGTTCTTGTGTATCCTGTGTGTCTTTTGGGGTAACTGCTAGGTACTTGTGTCCTAGATGGCCACTGTTGGACACAGGATACTGGGCATGATGGACCTTGGTCTGATACAGTTTGGCTTATTTTGTAGTCTTCTGTTCCTATGTGCCATCAAGGCAGCTGCCTGGTCCCCCCTGTGCACCAGCAGCCCCCACTGCATGACCCATGTGCCTCCTCCTTTGCCCCCATTTGCACCATCAACATAGTGCCCTTTCATACTTGGGCACTATGCTGTTGCTACTAATGGAGCACTACTATCACCCTCTTGGGTTCCCTTGTCTGTGCATCACATTGCAGACGTAAATTGGACTTTCTCTTCTCAAAAAACACCCTTTCCGTGAGGTTTTGAGTTACGTCAGGGTTCCTGCCATTAAAGTGCCTGCGTTAAGAGAGCAAGCCTTGTTTCCGCCCATTGACCCCCTACTCTCCGCTCCGTGCACGCCTTCTCTCTGCCCACAGGGAGCTTTATGCTGCTGGTACTGTTAACACATGCTATTGGTTTACCGCGATTTAATAAATATACACACAAATCCAGAGTCCCAATCTTTGGGATATCAAATATGGACGTTCAAGTTAAAACCCTTAACACTGTGCAAGTTACTAATATTAAGGATAGTTTGTTGGTACATCAGAAGCTTGAAAATCTGGAAAAAAAAAGTCTAGAAATAAGAATTTCTCCTGTATTAGCTTAATGTCTCCACAAATTCTTTTTAGAAAGTATTTGAAGGATGTGCTTCTCCTTCCTACTGCAGACTCCGTAGTGTTAAGTGTTCTTAAATTTCTTCAAAAGTTACACAAGTGAATGCTGCGGAAGGAGAATTAGATGTCCTTGAGGATAAACATACTTTTGATTCAACTGCTTTTTTAGAAGATACCCAGGATGTTATTTCTACTAGGGCCACATTGTTAGTGACTCTAGCTTCTGAGGATGACAAAATAACTATTCTTAAAGCCTATTGTGGTGAGAAACTGATTTATCCAGATGTCTCTCGTGCAACACAAGCAAGGAGGAAATCTTTTTTAGCTCTCAAATCTAGGGTACTTGCTTTGGGAGCAACATTTTTCTTACGGTATCCATGTAAATGTTTGGTTTCCTTGGAGCAAGATGTTTTTCTTTCTCCTTCTGTTTTAGAGAAATTGTTAATTAACAAAGAAGGGAGATGAAGGGTGCCTTATAAGTTGGATTAGGCTTCTTTTGGGTTATTGTTGGCTTTCCTGGTGGGAGGGGTTAATTGTTTTGGGGCTAGAACTAGACGAGGGTTTGTCCCCTTGTGTTTGATTGCCTCGTTCTTATTGATATCTCCCTGTGATGTGGGCTAATGATCGTTGTATTAATATTATGTTAATGATTATTTTCTCTGTGTATTATTGAGTTGTGATGCCAGACAAAGAGCTGTACCTGTCTAGCAGGAATGTTGCCTCAGTTGTGAGTGCAGTGAGAATCCCAGCTTCTTCTTTAATTCACACCACTGATCCAGATGAGTTCCAATTTGGATTCGACACTTACTGCGCCGGGTATCCAGCTCTTTACGTTTCTGCTTTCGCAACTTTTCTGAAGTGAGTTTCTGTATACTATGTGGTATTTAATAAACTAAAATCCTTGATTAAAAAAAATGTTCAGGATGCAAAACCTTTGAACAAATTTGTCCAGTATTCAGCTTTTCGCCAGTTAATTGAAACTGGCTAAAGTTAGGCCAAAAAGAGTGGGCCTAACTTTAGCTGATTTAGCTATCCAGCCTAAAACGTTACCTGAGTAATCCTGATATTCAATACTGGTAGCTGGATATAGCCTGGCATTGAATATTCAGGTTTAAATTAAAGTGGCGATGCCCTGCTGCTTTAAGAGTCGCTGCCCCTGAAGATGCTCCCCCATAATTTCCTGAAGCTGACAGGACAGTGAGCCAGTGCATCTGTCCACAGATAAAGAGCAGTCGTTCCACCTTATTCCTGTACTAAAAGTCTCTCAGAGCATGAGCCAAGCTGTGCCCAAAGCCCTGAGCTGTTCTCACAATACTTTGAGGATGACACTGGATTTCAGGCACTGTGCAGCCCTCAGTGTGGTGAAACCATG
Source organism: Ichthyophis bannanicus (assembly GCA_033557465.1). NCBI lineage: Eukaryota > Metazoa > Chordata > Amphibia > Gymnophiona > Ichthyophiidae > Ichthyophis > Ichthyophis bannanicus. Next base: position 443,113,683 of record CM066035.1, on the reverse strand, counting down.
CAGTGCAGGGAGATGATAACTATGCTGGGAGGGGGGTGCTGGCAGCCTTGGGAGGTGAATTGGGAGGGGGGGTGGACAGGAGAACAGGAGAGGTGGAGTAGGGGGAGGGAGTTTGCCAGAGAAATTGGGGTGGGTGAGAGAAAAGCTTGGGAAGGAACTTGTTTGAGGAGACAGGTTAAAGGGGAGGTGTTGGAGTTGAGGTGAGGAAGTTTGTGAAGTGGGGTTGAGCTGAAAGACAAAGGAGGATGACTTGGAGGAGGAGGGTTTTGAAGGAGGGATGAGCTCAGGGAGGGGGAAAGAATGCTGAAGGGGGGATCAGCTGGGGAGGGGGAGAGAGACTGTTGAATGAGGGATGAGCTGGAGAAAGGGAGAGGAGATGTTAGGAGGATGAGATGAAGGGGGGGGGGGGAGTGTGCTGAAGGAGGAATAAGTTGGGGAATGAACTCAGGGAGAGAATGTTGAAGGGGGATGAGCCAAGACATTTTTGGGAGGAGAACCTGAAAAAGGATGAAACAAAACATTGGGGAGGATGAGCTGGGAAGAGGAGGAAAGTCTGTTGATGGAGGGATGATATGTGGAGGGTGAAAGAGCATGTTGAAAGGAAGATGAGAGGGAAAGAGCCATATACAGAGGAGAGGCATTAGGGCTATTGGGAAAGAGAGATGGGTGACTGCAGAGGAATAAAAAACACACAAGGTTAAACCGAAAATGTTTATCCCGTGCTACTTAAAATTACTTTGCTACACAATCTTCATTCAGTGCTGCAGTGATAGAGTGAGGCGCCATGCTGGAAGCATTTTTTTTCATGACAGACACTAGAGGCAGATTCCACAAAATCCACGTCCGGCCTACGGAGGCATTTAAATTGGAAAGGGGCATGATTCCATGCAGTTCCACATCCACGGGTATAGACATGCTTGTGTTTATGGAATCGGCACATGCACATATTCTGAGCGAAAACTGTGCACTGGTGCAAGGATAGGCCACAGAGTAAGGCAGAGAAACCCGTCCCCACTAATATTACGGGACAGGGGTAGGTGTTGAAATGGTTTTGGACATCCCCATGTTCACTGTATTCTGGACAGTTACATGTTTCTGATCGTGCCCATCTCCGCAATATACCCGTGGATGCCACTGATGGCCATGCCTCCTCGGTTAAAACATGCAGCTTCTAAGCTGCTGTTCTCACTGACAGTATTTTGCTGATACAAAGTAGACATAAATACTAGTCTTTTTCATGCCTAGAAAAATGCTAAGTAATCTTAGTGCACTCTAATATATTGTAAGGGACAGTAAATATTAACATGTTTGTCATGACATACCTTGCAACAAAAAGTACTTGGCAGTATAAAAATGCTTCAGTTATTCTTGCATTGCTCATCACTGAAAAAAAATGCAATTTGTGCCTTCGAGTCAGTGCTGACTCTTGGCGACCCAGAAGCTCCTGGGTTTTCTTGGCAGTGTCACCGGAAGCAGATTGCCAGGCCTTTCTTCCCATCACTGAAAACACTCCTTAAAATGCTAAGTATGGACCCTTACCCAAGTTCACAAAAACCTAAACTAACTTTGCAATTCCCCAAAGAATGCATAATATTGCTGAACTACAAAGGTATGCTCTTTTAATGACTATGGCCTTCTGGCTATGGCATTTGTATCCCACATATCTGGGTACTGGTATTTCTCATAGCAGCTCTCTACATGTGGTTACACATGTTCCATACAATGTCCACTCTGTCATGGCTTATTTCAGTTTGTATACATCCACTATCTGGGAAGCAATCCTGTCTGTGTTCCCACAGTCTGCTTTGTGGCAATGCTCCCCAGGTCATGCCTTTGTGGACATGGGAGGGGGGATGCCATCATACCACATAGCCAGCCTCCAGATATATCACCACTCTCGCAGCTTGCATAGATCCCAAACTGGGTAAGGATGTAGGCCTCATGGCACAATCTGGGGAATGTTGGCACAACATTCCCCAGTGCCTGGCACAGCTGATGTATGGCTGCCCTATCACATTGGCACCTGGTAACACTGTGGTCATCTGTAAGGTCCAGTTACTGGTCCACCAAAAGAGCACTATACCACGTCACTCTAAGACACCCAGTACAGACACGTGGTTGAAGTAGGAAGGATTCTTTTATTGATTATGATTAACCCAAATAGCCCGACAGAGGCCGTGTTTCAACTTTGCTTCATCAGGGGCTTTTAGGCATGCTACATCCATAAATAAACATAAATAATATAAAACACAAATATCATCACAAATATGAATCAACACTAAAAATATTACTAAATAAATAATTAAAAAATTAAAACTTAAAAAAATTAATTAAAACCTTAAAACGCATTTAAGACTCCAGGCTATATACTCTCACATCTCATCATACTAACATTTAAAAACACATAAATTAATATGATCATGCTGGAATTATAAATTATAAGATCAAAATTTGTATTAGTATGATGAGATGTGAGAGTATATAGCCTGGAGTCTTAAATGCGTTTTAAGGTTTTAATTAATTGTTTTAATTTTTTAATTATTTATTTAGTAATATTTTGAGTGTTGATTCATATTTGTGATAATATTTGTGTTTTATATTATTTATGTTTATTTATGGATGTAGCATGCCTAAAAGCCCCTGATGAAGTAAAGTCGAAACACGGCCTGTGTCGGGCTATTTGGGTTAATCATAATCAATAAAAGAATCCTTCCTACTTCAACCACGTGTCTGTACTAGATCCAGTTACTGGCCAGACATTCATGTCCTCCCTGAATTGCAGATCAGCACACCAGATTCACCTGTGCAACCCTCAAACCACACACACATATTCTCACTTGCAGGGATGAATTGTAGAACACAGCAGAAAAGTTTCTGGCCTTATTCCATGTCTCTGGCAAGAATAATGGGCACATCTGTGGGAAAGTTGAAAAACATACATGGGTCTTTACTGAATGTTATACATGTCTATGCAGCAAACCATGCCCCCGTTCTGCCCCTCCCAGGCATGTTCTGACATCCCCTTGCAAGCGAAATAAACATGTGCTGGTGCCATGTACCGGAATACATATATAGACATTTTTGGAACATAAATGCCCCTGGCACACGTACAAAGCCTAATTTATTTTTTTAACAGTTTTTATAAACTGACTCATCCTTAAATCGAAGTGGCTTACATTAAACTCAACATATTACAGTATAACAGCATTATTAGTTTACATGATAACAGTGTAACAGTATAACATTCTGAACCACTAATGGGTACTTAACTGTCGGGGTAATTTAATTTATGCTAGGGGGGTTGTTCATGTGCTAGGGGGGTTGTTCATGTGTTAGGGATATCATTATATGGTCAGATATTGTACAAGTACTGGGGGTACTATGATTTCTCCTTGCTAACATGCATTTTTGGTCATGCATTCTTGCTAACATGCATTCTTGGAGTGGAGGAGTGGCCTAGTGGTTGGGGCAAGGTACTTCAGGCCAGAAGATCGGGGGTTCAAATCCCACTAGAGGATAGCAACCTTGGGCTGGAAGGACTGGGGTTTCTAGTCCCACAGGTGCTCCTTGTGGTCTTGGGCAAGTCACTTAACCCTCCATAGCCCATGTTCCCTGTAAAATAGTTATTTTATTTATTTACATTCTCTTATATACCATGCTATTCTGCATCAGTGCGGTTTACATTGAAGAAACTGAAATTACATTGAACAGGGCATTATAACTTGGAGATAACTATTTTACAGGGAACATGGGCTATGGAGGGTTAAGTGGCTTGCCCAAGACCACAAGAAGCACCTGTGGGACTAGAAACCTGTGGGAAGGGCAGGTTTGGGGTATTCTGAAAGTGGGGGTCACCAGAACGTATAGTTTAGATGTCTAGGTGCTGCAAAATCAGGTCTAACTTGAAGCACTTAGGCACATATACATTTAGACTATGCATTTGGCTATTTTCAGCATCCATCTGAATACACTATAAGCCCACTTAGCTCCGTTATAAGGTACCTATATTCAGTAGTGCTAAGAAAGCACATAGGACCACTGAATACTGGCATAAATCAAAATGTCTAAACAAGATGTTTCAACTTATGCTGACGACATCCTGGTGAAAATTGCTAATTTAGCACAAGAGATACATCCTTTGTAATAGTGTACACAATTTCTCTCATGTATACAGCAAGTGCTTTACCTTTTTTGATTCACAGTCTTTGTTATTGTGTGTTCAGTGAATTTAGGAGGAGGCTCCCTTATAGCCCCAACCTCTGGTCAGCAGCAAGAGGAAGGAGATGGTGAGGAGGAGGAGGAAGAACAAGAGGCAAGGAAGATAATGACAAGGAAGAAAGGGAGGGAAAAAGAGGAGACAGTTGACATAGAGGAGTCAGGGATGGATGCAACAACTGTCTAGCAAGGCCACCACCCCTGACCCTCGGTATCAGCCAAGCTTTCTGTCACAATCTGGCCCTCAGGTGTGCCACACCCCAAGGCCCTGCCATAAGAACATAAAATATGCCATACTAGGTCAGACCAAGAGTCCATCAAGCCCAGTATCCCATTTCCAACAGCGGCCAATCCAGAACATATCCTCTAAGAATACTAAGAAAGGGAAGTGCAGAACCTGAGGGACTGCAATATTGGCCTTATAAGGGCAGTGCAGCTGATCCGATTCTGTAGGATAGCCCTCCTGAGGGCAGTCCAGGACATGAGCGTCACACAACATAAGCTCATCTGTTAGCTCCAGGGCCAGAGTGGAGGACTATGTGTCAACTTCAGGGCCTACTTTCTCTAAATGGGTTAGTTTTGTGCATACTATAACGGTAAGGATATTCACGTCTAAGACAGAGTATATGGACAATTATCACAGTTTCTCAGATCTACCATTTATGCTTGCCATAGCACTTGCATCGTGCCAAAGGGAGTTTCCTTCTGGGGTTCAGATGTATATCAAGGTGTGCTTGGAAATTACTTTTAATCAGGTCTCCAGTGCCCAGCATGATGAGAAACTTGCTGCACCTTTCTCCCACATTATCTTAGTCTCTAACTCCAGCTACATGGAGAAGTTGGTGACCGCCTGCTCCACCCTTTCAGGCCCTTCAGCCACACCCCTTAATTTGTTGTCTTATTTTTTTTCATTATATGAAATTTTGTATATAGTGTTTGTTTATTGTACTGCAGATAGTAAAAATTCTTCCATTTGCATCATATTATACTTCCAGTTTTATTTGCCTGAGTAATGATGACATCATTTACATGTACATCTTACTGTATTCGGACACATTTTAAACAGATGCAAGTGTGACTCATAGTGAGTGGATGGCCACCACGAAAAGACTTTGATAAGGGCAAGTTACTTCAAGTGTAATAGGTATTTCCCTGTCACCAGAGAGCTTACAATGTATTAATAAGTAGGATTCTGTAGGGGGACTATTCCTTATATGTCAATCTATAATCTCACACTACTGCAACGATTGCTTATCCAGTACTATAGAGACACATCTAAGAGACAGGTCCTGTTCCACAGAACTTACAATCTAGTCAAGACAAACGTACACGACAAGCAAGAGAGTAGAGGAGAAAGGCATAGAGAAGAATGACTGAAAGATGAATGGAGCTCACAAGGAAGGCTGTCGAGAAGATAATAATGAGGAGCTCTGAAATGAATGCCTTGTAGATTTAGGGTCAGGTTTACCAAACATTTGCCTACTCTACCTGCCACTGTGCCCACAGGAATAACATACGTGCTGCACTAACCTTTAGCAAACATGGCCCTTGATGTGTAATGTTTAGTTGATTTAATTAATCATCTTTTTTTATTTATGCAAATTTTCAAAAGTCCCACAAGTATCCACTTGTCAAAGAAACACAGAGGAAATAAAAAGCAAAAGGAAAAATAAATTTTTCCAATATACATGATATTGATACACAAAATATTAATATTTCTTCCCCTATTAATTCACAAGGAGGGGGGATTGAAATGAAAGTAAATTACAAAAAGTAAACAACATACTCATATAATAGCAATAGACACACACAATCAGCATATCCTAACATCCAATTTCTGCAACATCCAACTCTGATGAAGCTAAATCATGGCCAACAAGTTTCTTCAGGCCTTAGAAAGAGCAAAGTTGTTCCATCTGAAAGAACATGTATCTCACCCCGGCATACTTACCTACACATTTACATGGATAACGAAGGGGAAAAACTGCACCCAGTGCTACAGTTTCTTGTCACATAGCCAAAAATAATTTGCGACACTCTTGGGTAGATCTTGCAATATCAGGAAAAATTCTAACCGGTTGCCCCAAAAATTGCTCTTTCATCTTCTTAAAGTACAACTGCAAAATCATATTCAAATCCTGTTCAAAAACCAGGCTGACCAGTAATGTGGCTCTTTCTGAAACTTCCACCATAGAGGATGCTACTAACGCAGATACATCCCGACTAGTATCCCCACCTGGCTCCTTTATTCTAATTGGAAGATAATATATCTTATTAACAGGAGGCAAACAGCTTGAGAAAATTTCAACAGTCTTAATGGAGTCAAGAGAGGACATATTAAATGGTTCTGAAAAATTCAGAGCTCCGAGATTCAGATGGCAAAAGTGATTTTCAAATTGTTCTGTCTTATGGTGTTTTATAACTCTGTCTTTCACCAAGGTATCAATATTTCATTGATTCTTTAGCATTTCATTCTGAAGCCTCAATCTTATCACTAGTTTCTTTAGCCAAAATATCTTGTTTTGGAGACAACAGTCCCAGTGTTTGAAGTAAAGATGTTATCATTGGAGCTTTGAAAAACCAGTTTCAAGTTTTACCATCATCTCTTGCAAAGTGATCTCGGGGATCTCCAATACCACTAATGAAGCAAAAAATTTGCTTCTTACCCATTTCTACAGACTGAGCCAAAATTGCCAGCGAGTCTCTGTCCTGGGTCCAGTTCGCCAGAGATGGAAGCTTCCATTGACACACTCACGTCTTGATGTAATGCCAAGGCTTCAGTGGGTGATACTGGTATCGGAACTTCTCCTGACCACTATGAATCAGGCTGCTGCCACAAGATCAGAGATGACATCTTTCCAGGGCTTGGTTTCCACCTTCCGGTTTCGCAACAGGGACTTTACAAGTGACTATTTTCTTTCTGGATCAATCTCTGAGGTGAGGATCTATTCACTGCTGCTGGAGGATCAAGGTGCAGGCTTAGCAGGCTTGGGGCCTTGCTTCCCCTGTTTCTTTGGAGCCAAAAGGAAACAATTTACCAGGAAAAGGTTTGCAGCAATTTAGAGCTCAGGTAGCTGTGCTGCCATCTTGATGCCTCCCCACTAATTAATCATCTTTTGAAACTGACATCAAAAGAGTGTACAGATGAAAAAATCAACACAGCATTCATCTTCATTCAACAGTGTAGTGGAACACCAGACACCAGTGTGTCTTTTTACCAGTTTTTCCCACATGCCCAGTTTCATCCTCTTCCGTTAAATTTTTGGAGAGTTGTTTTGCCCCAAAACAGACAAACAGATGGACAGACATTCTTGACCCCTTTTATACAATTCTTTCCAACTTCACTTGGGTTGGAAAGAATAAAAGATATAGCAGAACTAGAAAAAGTACAGAGAAGGGCAACCATAATAATTAAGGGGATGGGCTCTTGAATGAAGGAAAGTTTGACAAATGAGGTCTCTTTAGTTGAAGAAGAAAGATCTCAGAGGAGACATGATAGAGTTGTGCAAAATTATAAGTGGTGTGGCGCACATTGACTGGAAATGCTTATTTATTCTTTCCAGTAGAATTAGGATTAGGGGAAATTCTATGAAACTAACTAGTAGCAGATTTAAGACAAGTTCCATGAAGTATTTTTTCAGTCAACATATAATCGAAGAAAATAGCTGCTAGAGAATATGGTCAAGGCTAGGAATTTATCTGGGTCTAAAAAAAGGTTTGAACAAGTTTCTGAAGCAGGGGTCCCCAAAATTTTCATGTGAAGGCCCACATAGGGCATTTCAAATCAGAGGGAGCAGGGACTTTGGGGAAAGAGTGACCGTGTTAGGACTTCTCATTGTTTTCAAGTATTGGGGAAGGATAGAGACAAGGGCAAGGTTCACAGAAATTAACAAATAGCCAACCCCTCTTTTCTTCAGTAACTGTCCCCTGAGGCAGTGGAAGATGGATGGATGGTGGGGTGGAGCTAGGGTATAGCACTGCATACACCTTGTAGCTCTATACAACTCTTCCACACAATTCCACCCCAATATACTTTCCTCTCCCTTTTCATCTTTCACTCTCTTCTTTGCATAGTGTGGTGATGAGGCTGCAGCAGAACCTGGGAAAATAGCTAGAAATGAAACTTTTTTCTATGAGCAAGGGAATAGCTCAGCCAAGCATACATATCAAACTGCAGGCAGAGAAAAAAACCACACAGGTAGAACTACTGAGTTCAGACCACACTCAGGCTCCATGGCAACACAGGGTGGAGATAGGAAGTACCTGTGGGAGGAGCTAGAAGGGGGAAGACGCTTACACACATTTAAGCTCCCAGAAACAGAGAGGAAGGGGCATGGGAACAGAGCCAGCCACAGCAGCAGTGATGGAGCCAGTCACAAGCCGTCCAGGAGAGAGGGCCTGAGGAAGCTGGCCACGGGCAGGCTGAAAAGAGAGCTCACAAACCAAACTGAAGAGAACGGAATCTTCAGGGGTGAAAGGCAGAGAGTGTCTAGGGACAGACACAGGAGAGATTCTCAGAGCAGCTGTTATACAGGAGACTGCACTTCAGAGAGGAGCCCCTGCTGTGAAGAAATTATAGCACGGCTTGAAGGTAGGAGGGATAGTCCTGGGGAGCCGTGGATTATAGCCCAGATACAGGAGCAGCCCTACAAGACTCTGAAGGAGAAATTCTACCTTTTGAAAGGCCCGTAAGAAAGACTGTTCCCAGGAGCAAGGTGAGACAGATAGAACCTTTGAGTAATTTATTCAGAGATAAAAAGCCTTGCAGCCATTCTAGAAACCCAGAGGAGAGAAAGAAATCTCATTGGGAAAAGGTGTTTAAACCTTTAAAGGAAGTTAAGCCTGCATTCCCAGAGCAAGTTCTAAACCCAGAGACATGTGACTTTGATTGTGAAGACATGGAAACGGAAGCCTGTGAGGTGGAACAGGAGTCTGTTGATTCTTTGATGGATTGCTCTTTATGCCTAACATCAGAGTGAAAAGGGGCCAACGGTTTTTAAGATAGAAAAACCAAGAGCCAACGTAATTAATTGTCCTGATACTTTGGGGGCTGAAAATCTGGATGAGAAAGAGAATTGCTAAAGTTAAAGCTATGAGAAGTGTTCAAGTGTGAAGTGAATGTGGTAAAGAAGCAGCTATTCTGTTAGTAGCACAGACAAGCAAGAAAAAGCCTTGTTTTAAACCCTGAACAGTTGAAGGGAACTGATGTCTTTGCTAGACGGTAATAGGAACCAGTAAGCAACAGTTCCAACTGTGTCATTTGAAGAAAGAAATACCTTCTGTTGTATATAACCTGATTGAAGCAAGTTTATTCTTTTTCACTGCCGGAACATTGTTTTGTGATACCTTTTATTTTGGGGGAAGAAAATATTCTCTATATTGTGTTGTCCTGTTCAAACTTCTAAAGAAAGTCTGTTTGCAAAGCTTAGACTACAAAAAAGAATAAATTTCCTGTGTTTGCCACTAAAACCACTCGGACTAGCTTATTTGCACACAACTACAATCCCAGAAGCCTTAGCTCTGGAGCATAAGCATAAAAAGGGACATTAGATGGCACGCTGCCACCTCTAGGCAACCGCCTATATGGGACGCAGCGCCACAATAGGTAAAAAGCAAAACAACAACAAAAGACACCCCTTTGCTCTGTTGGTTGATCTCAAGACAGGAAAAGCATGAAGGATCAAACATTTTCTCCAAGAGTTCCACTCGGCTCAGGGATCTTAGTTGGGGAATCCCTGTTCCAGAGCTGCCAAGTTACTCTGGAGGGAGACTTATTGTCTAGTCCTGGTTTTAAACTTGCAGTGAGGTATTTGTAGTTATTAACTCTACCCACCGAAATCACTGCTGCAAGTCCCGTAATTCAGCAGGAAAGAGTTGCCTGAAATCTAAGACATGCCTGAAATCTCCCTCTTGGAACTGGGTAATTTGGTAGCCCTGTTCTAGAGGATACGTGTCTCCACCTCATACTTCTAAAAGGGAGCAACAAGGAATGAACTTTCCTATTGTGGAGACCTGGATTGCCTGTAATCAGAGACAGGATGCTGGGTTCGATGAAGCATTGCCTGACCTAGCTCTTATGGGGGTAAAAGATATAATACCAACAAAACACTGGGTGGTGATTTTGTATTTATGATATGCTGGGATATGACTGAATTTTACATTATATTTGGTAATTTAATAAAGTCATTTCCATGCATATCGGCTGGTGCAAAAGTGCGCGCATTGGCTGAATGCGTGTACTTCGATAGTAGTCCCATAGAGCAGGTATAAATGTTCGCAGCTGCTTCTGGGCATGATCCCTGCACTTACTTTAGTATTTTATCAAGACAAATATTTATTTATTTAGCCATGCTTATATACTGCTTTTCAAGGGGGCAAAGTGGAGTATATTCAGGTATGGTATATATTTTCCTTGTCCCTGAAGGACTCACAATCTATGTTTTATACCTGAGACAAGGGAGGGTTAAGTAACTTGCCCAAGGCCACAAGGGGTGCAATGGAACCAGAAACTCTAGTCCTTCTGGCTTGAGGTTGCTGTCCTCCAGTGGGATTTACCCCAACCGCTAGGCCACTCCTCCCCCTTGAAAGGCACCAATGTATCTTTATAAACTAGGTACCTGTTTACGTTCTTATCCTAGGTGTCCTGTTGTAAAATTACCCTTGTCGGAGGTAATATGATAAAATCATTCCTGCATCTGCTTGTCTTTATAAATGTCAATGATAGTAATTTAAAGCAACATCAATATTCAATTGGAAGCCAGTATAACACAATAAGCATTGGGGAAGGGGGTGTTAAAATGGTCTGTATAGTTTGCACCCATCACTACCCTGGCTGCAGCATTCTGGAAATGCAGAAGCCTTTTTTTTTTTTTTTAAACTTTTATTTTCATTTTACAACAAACAAAGTAACAACACACCAAAAGAAACAAATACACACATACAATAAAGAAAGCAACCCCAATTACCCCCCACCCCAATGCTTCTTCTCTAAGCTGATAAGAGTCATCATATAAGCGCTTACATACAACAATTATTGTACATCAAACAAACAGAAGTAGAATCTATGAGACCGGATGAGCATGTGACAAAGATTAATACAGAATCAAACAGTCAACTGAGAGCATTGAATAGTGTGAACATAATCGTTGAGCGTCTTCTAGCTAGACCAATAGTGACTGGTTTGAACGGAAGAGGCTGACATACAAGGTATTTGCGCATATTTACAATAAAGACAGATATGTTTCACCACTCATTAGAGCTCAAAAAAGAGCTATTTTCCCAATATTTCGTGATTAAGGAAATAGGAAATAGCAATGCCCAGCATAAAGGCTAAAAGGAAGTAAGCCAATTTAGGAAGAGAGGGGATCCCCGCAGCTGAGCGGAGCCCCACAATCTTCCAAAAGAGGGGTTCTGGAAAATATAAAATAGAATGAAGACGACCCCAGACCCGACTCCAGTAATACTGTAATGCGGGACAATCATACTTAACAGAAGTTTAGTAAACCAAAGGCCACATGGCATGTCCAGCATCAAGCGCACTGGATGGCATTCCAATTGGCTAACCTATCAGGAGTATATGTCCACTTGGGATAGCAGTACTGAGGAGATAAGAAAAAAAAATCTGATCTAGATTGTGAGTGATGGGGGGGCTGAGAAAAGGTGAGCTCTAAGTCGGAGGGGTGAAGCAGCTTCCATATAGCTACTCACGCAAAATCTTTCATCAGAGCTGGCAGGGTATAGAGACTCTTGGGCGGACCACTCGTTCTAGGCGGCAGTCTATCTATCAAAGGATCAAATACTTGGTGGAAGGCACCGCCGAGTAACAGTAACAGGGTCATCCACATTCGGAGCATAAATACAGATACACGTAAATTCACTATCTCCAACCTTAAAATATACACAGGCCCAGCTACCCTCCCCATCAGAGCTAGTATCCATTACAGTGGTTGGCAAAGATTTCTCAACCAAGATGGCTACCCCGTACCGCTTAGAAACGGCGGGAGAATAGGCAGCCACCATATAAGGTTTAAAAGTAAGTTTCAGTGGTTCAACGGAGGTGAAATGGGTTTCCTGAAGAAACACTAAATCAGTATGGTCATGATTAAAATAACTGAGGATGGTCATTCTTTTGATTAGACTAGTGAGGCCTCTTACGTTCAGTGATAAGAGCGGACATAAGGCCATACAACAAAGTCAAACATTCTGAGAAAGGAACATGATGGCGCACCGAGTTGCGCAATGTCCCTCATATCAACTATAAATGACTGTACACACGATATGATAAAAAATAAGCCAATGAAAAATCATGAAGCGCCCTATATAACAGTAGAAGCACCGAAGTGCCTTAGAGAAGAAGCAAAACCCCAGAAATTACTGGCGACCTGATGTCTGCGGGGTGAAACCCCAGAGAAGGCCTAAATTGAAACATAAAACCAGTATAGCTGTACGTGCTCCGAATCCAACCGAGGTGCACATCATGGAGGAAAAGGAGACCAAGAAAGGTAGATATAAAAGAAAGAAAGGTCCAGGCAATCTCTATTCCAGGCAATGATCACCGCATCGGGCCATTCAAAATGGCGGGCAGTTCCAGCGGAGTCCATCCGAGTTGTTGACTTAGCGCATCTGGTCTGCCTCTTTGGAATCTAAAAATGTTGCTAGCAGAGCAGGATCTTCGAAGGTTCTAGTTTGGTTATGGAGAGTCACTCTGAGCTTCGCTGGATATAAGAGGCCAAAGCGAGCCTGTAACTGTTGAAGTCTAGGTCGAAAAGCAAGGAGTCCCTTCCGCCGGTCAACTGTGGGCTTTGCCAAATCGGGGAAGAAAGAAAGAGACTTTATGATCTTCAAACTGCAGATGTTGCATCACCCGGGCAGCTTTGAAAATTTGCTCAACTTGCTGATACCTCAGTAAACGAAAGATAATGGGCCGGGGGGTCGTCCGATTGAGTGCAATGTTGGTAGGAGCACGATATGCTCGGTCAATTTCCAGATCTCTGCAAAAGGTAATCTTCAGCAAGGAGGGGAGAGTTTTGACCAGAAATTCTCTGATATCTCCTGCTTCCGCCCCCTCTGGAACTCCTATGAGCCTTACATTGTTGCGACGGGCTCGATTATTGCAATCCTCTAACTCTTTTTGAAGAGTCTGTATCTGACGCTCAGCCTTGTCCAGGTTCACCAAGCGCACCGCGTGCGAATCGAGGACCCCCGCCATGTTGTCCAGCCGTAGTGAAAGACCTTCAAGCCGGTCCTGAAGCATACCGAAATCTTCTCGCATGGCTCGGAGCGCTTCTCCGTTGGACTGTACCAGTTCCTTCACACCACGTATTTCCTCCAAGATCTCCTGTTGCATTTCGGGGCTTACCCGAAGTGGAACCATCTTTGGTGGGGAAGACAACTCTGTTTTGGAGCGTTTTCCATGTGAAGAAGAGGGAGACCCGAAGTCCAAGCGCACTGGTTTGTGGGCCGCCATTCCCCCCAAGGCACCCCGGTAAGTTCGGTGTAAAATATTAGGTTTATGCAGATATTAAGTCAGGATTCTGAGTAGGCCCCTCAGGAGCTTCAGCGCGAAGCGTCTAACCCGCTGGACATCAGGCTCCGCCCCCCCAGAAGCCTTTTTAAGTTCTTTCATAGTAAATAAACAGAATATGTTGCAGTAATCGACAAGGGAGATCATTAGTGTTTAGACCAATGTTACCAAATCTTCAGTATGAAATAAATGCCTATTCTGCTAAAATTAGTGCAACTGGCCAAAATCTTTTTTAGTCACAGCGCAGATTTGGCTTTCCATGCACAGTGATCCATCCAGGTAACCACGGAATCCTTCATCTTGATTGCAAGAGGAAGGAGAGTACAGTTCATAAAGAGCAGGTGACAAATCTCCAGGGATTAATTACCTAGCAAGGGTTATTCTAATTTACTTGGGTTTGGTTTAAGCCTGTTCATATCCAAGATTTATGTCTAGTAGGCAAAATGTTATCTTTTTCTATCACAGCCCTAGCTCTTCCTTTCAAGAAAAGAAAAGTTGCAAATCTTCAGTAAACATATTCGATGTTACAAGAATTAAAGATGACAATAGAAGTATGATAGCATGTACGGATAAAATCATACAAGCTGTCGAGGAGAAGTATGAACAATTTTATTTAGAAGTTAGTTGCTAGGAGGAAGTCAAAGTTAATTTTTTTCCAGTTTCAGTGTTAACTAAATAGACAGACGGAACACACTCAGCAATAAAACAGAAATATAACTAGTTATATCCATGCTTCAATTGACCAAGTCACCTGAACCGGATGGCCTATGCCCAGAATTCTATGTGATAGTGAAGGATGTTGTAGCAACTCTCCAGGGATGAATGTTTGAGATGGTCAAGAAATTGGGCAAATTTTTAACTGAACAAAATTCTGTGACATCACTGACCCTACTCAGACCTAGGGGAAATATAGAACTAGTGGAACCAAACAGACTAATATTGTGATAGGCGATGGCCTAGTATGTAGCAGAGCTAGGCCTGAAGCCCTTTGCCCCTGCTTTAGAGTACTATTGCTGACTTTGGAAAATTACAGAATGCTGTTAGCTGTTAGAAAGAAAAACCGCTCTATTCGGCCTTGATAACATGTTCTGCTCTCCTGTAGATAAGAGAATAAAACTTCTCCACTGTTTATTGTTTTGGTAAGCCAGATGTCTGTTTCAGTAGAATGCCGCTCCACTGTATCTTTGCTAGATGTGCTCTGACCTTGCAATTAGGATGAGAAAAGCAGAAAAGTGTTTGAAAAGTGTTAGAATATTTTGTCTAGAGTTTTGAGCCAGGGCTAGAGAAATGTGCACAGAGGGAGGGCAAGGGGGTAAGCCCGGCCAAAGATGGCTATTGGATGAAGGTATGTGGGCTACCAGGACCAATGAGGAGTTTGGCCTGTATTAGCTTGGAGAAGAAATGTATAAATGCTGTTGTTTGACTTAGCTCAGGGCTCAGACATTTTGTATGCTATTGCTGAGACTGTATATACAATAAAAGGGAGTTGAATCCTCGTCAATAGACTCCGGGTATTATTGGGTTGCGGGCGCTTCGCTATTACATTTCAGTTATTAAATCAAACTGAAGATCAAACTGGGTTTAGGAAAGGGTGCAGTTCTGCCACCATGATTAAAGTGATAGTAACAGTTCAAAACTGCCAACAAGGATAAATTTATAACAGGTTGAGAGTCCAAGTATCTATTTTAAGCCCATTTTATAAAGACACCTAAGTGTCTATGGGGTCTACTCTGTACCACAAATAGTGGGGATGGACGTCCATCCCTGCTATTCACCCCTCTTCTGTCCCCTTCAAAAGCCTCCCCATATGAACAAGGAGTTTGTACAGGAAGGCTTAGATGGGGATGTGAGGGTGTGTTGTGGAGGCGGAGTGAGGGCAGGCAGTGGGTGGTCCAAGGCCCTAGACGTACAGGGCTGATTCTGAAGTTGGCCCTGTACATCGGATTTAGATGGGGGACGGCAGGCCCGGGCAGTGGCAAAGTGGTGAGGGGGTGCAGGGTTTCCCCCGTAACTCAACCCTGGCCATGGAAGGTCAGATTGGAGGTCGGGCTGCAGGGAACGAAGATTGTGGTTGGTAGCTAGGGGGCGCAGCTCCTGAATGCAGCTGTGGTGCCATGGCAATGGGACGCCATGGTACTGTGGCTCCATACAGGAGCCTGACTGAGTTAGCCGGGCAGGGGTCTCTATGTGCAGGCCAATCTGAATCAGGTCCCAGCCTGCACGTACAGTCCCAGACCCAATTCTGATCCTGCAGGGCATGTCTAGCCCCAGCAGGATCAGAATCGGGTCTGCCTATATGCGTCCCGATTCCGATTGGATGCACAGGGGCCTTCACGCACTCATTGGAATGTGCCTCCACGTGTTTTTATAAAATACTAGCATAAAACTTGCTGAAATTGCAGCTGCATTCATAATTTACATTCGTTTGGGAGCAGGTAGGTATATACTTTAAGGTATATGTGTACTTCATGACTCTGCCACACTCCACCCAAACACTTTCCTCAGACACACCTCCAAGCATGCACCTCTTTGTCATAACACAGGCTTGTATGTGCAGAGTAATTTAAGAGGCAATTTATACGCTTGAAGGCACATTTTAGATACGACGTGGAGATCCGAATTGAGATGTCAAGGTCATGATATGCACAATTCTGGTGGCATTTTAGAAAAGGCTATGTCAAATATAGAGCCTTTTCTAAAATATGAATAAGGAGGTGCAGGAGACCTTGTGTGTGTGGCTATTTGGACCCAGAACCATTTTACAAATCTACATGTGGGAGAAATCAATGGAGGAAACGTGGTAGATACGAGCTATTTACAAACCTATACGTGTGAATGCTACCAATGAATTTGGGGAGAGAAATAAACAACGGGGGATTAAGGAGGATCACCCCTTTAATCCCTCCTGTATATGGCTGGCCGAATCTAGCACTTTACTGTATCTTGTACATGTCGGGGAGCGGTGAAATCCTCAATGTGGATAATATTGGTCATACAAGTGCATTCCCTGTATGAAATGGAGAATACACAAACATTTTTGCCCCGCCCAAGACATGCTCAGCCACGCCCACAGCATGGCCCCTTGCAGTTTCTTGGTAGTAAGGTCATCCATGTGTAAATTTAGACCGTTCTATAATTATAATTGGCATTTACACATGGATGCAACTTCCACATACAAATGCCACTCATAAGGTTTCTAAAATAATCCCATATACTGGCTTATATACACAGAAAATCCATTGTAAAATATCCCCTTATTAGCAGATTTGAATGCTGAACAGGCATTTGGATAGATCAGATATATTTATTTTGGATATTGAAGCAGATGAGATTAGAACGAGAAATCCTGAATTGGATAAAACCACTGTAACATAGAAACAGAAAAAGACCACAAGGCCCATCTAGTCTGTCCTTCCATAACAACAACTACAACAGTCCACTTTTTACCTTTAGAGATCCTCTGTGTTGGTCCCATGTAAGCACACCCCAGGGAAAAAACCTAGTAAGTGGTCAGTCTGGAGAGGAATTTCCAGCTCTTAGAGGTTCCTCACAAGAATGCCCATTGCACCCTGGAGCCTTTATCAATCAAGATAAGAAGTATGAATGTATTTCAAGGCATCAGGAAAAAACCCACTGGAACTCAGAAATAAGTGTGTTGATGATGCTGTTTTCACAGAGAATAAAACAAAAAAGCTCTGCTCAAAATAAATAAACTCTGAAAAATCAGAAGTACTACCCATAGATAATATGTTGACACTGAGATGGCAGGAAGAATTTCCATTGAAATGGGCAAGAAATAATCTTAGAGACCTGTTTACTAAAGTGGGATAAAGTTTGCAGTTACTGTACTTTGTTGCAA
The DNA here is from genome assembly GCA_033557465.1 of Ichthyophis bannanicus. Classification (NCBI taxonomy): domain Eukaryota; kingdom Metazoa; phylum Chordata; class Amphibia; order Gymnophiona; family Ichthyophiidae; genus Ichthyophis; species Ichthyophis bannanicus. The sequence continues at coordinate 443,096,086 of CM066035.1, read as the reverse complement.
GAATTCATGCATGCTAACTGGAAACCGGTGTGGTATCTGTTGGAGCGTGCCCAACATTTATTTTAATTTTATTTTATTTATTTAGCAAACATTTATATACCGCTACTTCCAGCGATCAGGACAGTAAAATCTGAAGCATATACATGTTGATTTGTAGGGTAAGCACAACACACAGGAATGGGTTCTTTTGGTAGCGAGAAGCAATAACTTACATATGTACATATTTACATAAATGCATCCCTGGCTCCCTGGGTGGCATAGCCTAAACCACTTGGATTTAAATCAAGTTGTACTGACTCTGAAATAGGTGAGTCTTGAGTTTTTTCTAAAGTCTATTAGGTCTTTGCTAGTTCGTAGCTCCGGTGGCAGTTGGTTCCAGAGTGTCGGAACATATGCCCAATTGGGTACCACACAGGCAGATTTTTAAGTGCATTGTAAATAGCATAGTTGCATTTGCACTATTGCAATGCACTAAGTTGACAGGTAGAAAACAGCACCCTCCCACACCCTGACAGCTGCCCCCTGACATTCCTTAAATTATCTCTCACTTCTCAACAACCTCCCTGACACTCCTTGAAGAATGTACCACCTCTTGGCTCTTATTGGAAGCTCCCTGGTGTCTAGTGGGGGCAGGGGCAATCCTCAGGCACTTCTACTCCATTGCCAGCCTGGGTTCAAAATGGTGACTCTGATCCCTAGCAGTAGGAGGTCAAGCTGCTAAATAAGGAGAATGGTGTAAGATGTGGTCAATGTATCTGTACTATCCACAGTCATGACAGTAGAAGGTAAAGACTGCAAGCGCTGTTCATGCCCATCCCCTGCCTTGACAAGCAGTTACCACACAAATTACTGTATAGCAACATCACACACTGCATGCTAACTGCTGCCTTCTGCCAATTCACACAGTAACTGCTTACCACACTTTAATAAATTGGCCCCTTAAATACCTTAGAAAAAAGACAAGTGCAAAGTTATGCACCTAGGGAAGAACAACCCAAACTATGATTACACGATGCAAGGTTCCACCCAGGAAAAAGATTTAGGTGTCATTGTGGATATCATGTTAAAACCCTCGGCCCAGTGTGCAGCAGCAGCCAAGAGAGCAAATAGAATGCTAGGTATCATAAGGAAAGGAATGGAAAATAAAACAAAGGATATTATAATGCCTCTATATCGTTCCATGGTGAGACCGCACCTTGAATATTGTGTGCAATTCTGGTCGCCGTATCTTAAAAAGGATATAGCGTTATTAGAAAAGGTTCAGAGAAGAGCCACCAAAATGGTAAAGGGGATGGAAGGATACCCCTATGAAGAAAGGCTAAAAAGGTTAGGGCTCTTTAACCTGGAAAAGAGACGGCTGAGGGGAGATATGATAGAAGTCTATAAATTAATGAACGGAGTGGAATGGGTAAACGTAGATAGATTGTTTACGTTATCAGAATATAGAAAGACTAGGGGATATGCAATGAAGCTACAGGGTAAACTATTTAAGACTAATAAAAGAAAATATTTTTTCACTCAACGTGTAATCAAACTCTGGAATTTGTTACCGGAGGATGTGGTAAATGCTGTTAGTGTAGCTGGGTTTAAAAAAGGTTTGGACAAGTTCCTGGAGGAAAGGTCCATAAACCATTATTAAGAAGGCACCCAGGATATCAATGGTTCACCCAGTACAAGCATTGCGGAACCTGTGTCTGTTGGGGAAACTGCTAGGTACGTATGACCTAGATTGGCCACAGTTGGAAACAGGATACTGGGCTTGATGGACCTTGGTCTGACCCAGTATGGCATATCTTATGTTCTTATGTTCTCATGTTATATGTTAAGATAGAAATTAACATGAAAAAATGTATAAGCTGAATAAAGCACTAGAGGATATTACATGATTGTTAGAAAGATGGAAAGACTTACCGGTTTCCTTGGCAAGTAGATGTGCTTTGGTGTAAATGGTAGTGTTGCCACACATACTGGAGTCCATGCAGACAGTACCAATATGGATCAGGATGGCACAGAGATTAAGAATAAGTTACAGTACAATAATCAGGGAAAAAAGTGGACGCTATGCTCTACCCGATTTAAGCGTACAGTATGTAATGTGCTCTTCCGCCGGAGATGGATACACAAATGGGTAAAGAAATCTAATAAATATTCAGAGGTCAATGCTCGGTGACGGTGGCCAGCACTTTTAAAGCACCTAGCTGCCATGGCTGAAAGTAAAACCAGATATTCAGCACTAGAGTCTATCTGGGGTCCGGTGCTGAATATCTGGTTTTGCTGGTGATTTCAGTAGCTCTCTCATCAATGGTGATATTGAGCTGCTAACCGGATAGCTGGGACAGTCATTGACCTGGTACACTAACTTTATTTGCTTTAACAATCTGGTTAGCAGCTCAGTATCAATGCTGACAGGACCGCTGCTGCAACAGCCCACGCTCTGCCCACAGACTGCCCCCGATTTAATCTGGTGCCTTTCCTGCAGTCCTGGGGGCGTCGGCATAAGCATATGGGGACAAAGAACTCATTGTAAACTTTGAAAGAAAGACAGGAAAGGAGAGATATGATAGAGACGTTTAAATGCCACCGTGGCATAAATGAATGAAAGGGGATAGACTCAGGAGAAATATGTGGAAATATTTGTTTATGGAAAGAGTGGTAGATGGATGGAATAGTCTCCCAGTGAAGGTGGTAGAGATGAGGACAGTATCTGAATTCAAGAAAGCATGGAACGAACACAGATGATCTCTAAAGGAAAAAAAGGGACTGTAGTGCTTAATAATTGGCATGGAAGGGCAGACTGGACAGGCCGTGTGGATTTATCTGCCATCATGTTTCTATGTTTCTGAATATCCCAGGGGTTTAGCTGGTAGCAGGTCCTGAATATCGTCCCCTCAGTGTCCATATTAATAGAAGCTGTTGCAGACTGCTATCCAATAAATTGGATACATTTAAGATTAGTCTTGAGGGCGCGGGCAGGGTCCCGGTGCCCGCGCGTAACCGGGTGCCCAGCCCGGCGCGGGACCCTGCTCGCATCGCGTTGAAAGGGGGAGGGGTAGTGGGGGGGCACGCATGGCGTGGCGCGTCATGACACGGGGTGCATTTTTTGAAGGGATTGGCTTCGCTTGTTGCCGGGTGCGAGCGGAGCCAATCAGGGGGGGTCTGGCCATGTGCTCCAGCGTGCGCGCGGTCGTGCTGGAGCACATGCGGCCGGACTGCAAGGCAAGTGGCAGCAATTTTTCCTTGCATTAATCGGGGATTTAGCGGGTTGTGAATTTTAAGAGCAGGCAGATCAGCAGCGTATCTTGGGGCACGTAGTTGGCAGCTGGCTCCCGTCCTCTGACCAGAGTGCAGGCGAGGTGACGGGGGTTCCGTTGGGGAGAATTTTTTGGTTTACGACAGTTTAGCTTTAATGCTAGCTTTGGCTATTCAATAATTAATGCTGGGTACTGTGCGGGGGGGGGGGGGGGGTGGGTTGAGACCGGGTGAGCATTAGAGGGGGGCTCAATTAAAAAAAAAAAAAAAAAAAAAAAACAGAAGAGGAGGGTTTCTTTGCCTACTTTTGGTGGTTCCCTGGCTGTGGAAGATTTGTGGGGGAAGGGTATACTATGGCTGGTAAGCAGGCTGGAAAAGGTCAGGGGGGGTGCAGGGCCACTGTGGTCCAGCCAGTAGGGAGACACAGAGGTCGGGGATTGGGCAGGGCTGGAAGGATTGTGCCGCAGAGGGTTGAGGAAAGTGCGAGTGCTAGCAGGGGGGTGCGGCGTGCTGCAAGGGAGCAAGGTAGGTTCTCCGTTTCTGGGAGGAGGGCATGTAGCGTGGCCATTGTGCAGGGCAGGGGTTCTAGTGGTGCTGAAGGGCAAGGGGCAGGTGGTGCCGGTGTGGGGGCTGAGGTAGCATTAGGGCCCAGGTCTGAGGTGGAGCAGAGGGGTAGTGTAGGCCCCGTGGGGCAGTGGGGAGGGGGGGGGGTAAGGCCTGGGCTTGGTGTGATAGCTGGAACTTGTTGCGGTTTGGGATCTCCGGTTGGGAGTATGGTTTCGCCTAGGGGATATGGTCCAGCTGAGCAGCAGGCAGTTTGGGAACATTGGTTGAGTGGGGGGCAAGGCTCTTCCAGGTCAGATTGGGCGGGGGCATGGCAACCGGCTTGGTCTCCTGCTTTTCCCTCCTTGGGTTTTCCTTTTTTGTCTCCGCAGGTTCCTTTTATGTCAGCGCCTGGAGGTGTGCCGTCCACAGTGCTGTCATCGGCTGCAGCGAATATGGATTCTGGAGCTTCTGCTGTAACGGGAGCTTCGAGGGAGGTGGATCAGACTCAAGGAGCTGGTGGGCTGCAAAGGACTATTGCTTCCCCCCGTTCGTCTGATGGGATGGCCGCTGAAGACAGGACAGGTGAGTCACTGTTGGTTGTGGGGGATGAGTCTGGCGGGAGTGGGTTGAGGGCTGAACGGTCGCGACAGGCGCGCAAGAAAAGGAAACATGTGTGTCGACATAGGCGTAGTTAGGACTCTTCCTCCTCCTCGTCTTCTGACTCATCTGAATCATCAATGGGCGAGGGTGGGGGCAGTGAGTCAGTGCCGGGGCGAGGGTCTTCTGGTATGCACGCTGGTGCCGGGTCTTCCTCATTGGTTGTCTTATCAGAATTATGGGAAGGCATCCCGAAGAAGTTGAGGCAAAAAATTCGGAAGTGGAAGTACATCGACATTTTTCGTTTGCTGGAGGGGTGTAAGCATTCGGGAGATAGTAAGAAAAAGCACAAGGAGGATGAGAAGGCGGGCCATCTTCGTAAGGTCTCTAGGAATGTCGTCAATTGGGTTAGAGCATTCTTGCGGCTGGCGAGTGTGTGGGGGTCAGCATTTTCCGGCGCAGTACGGTATGTTGTTGTCTTATGCGGATTCGATTCTGGAGGCTTCTCAGGTGCACGAAGGCTGGTCATGGTTGAATTATGATGAGAAGTTTCATGACAAGATGGAGGAGAATAAGTTTCTGACGGGGTACTCAAGACATTAACCTTTGACTGACTCAGATGTCGGTAAAAGGCGGGGCGGTTGGGGGAGCGGAGGAAAGGTGGGGTCGGGGGTTCTGGCCAGTGCCGGTCGTTCCTTTCGGGGGGGCGTTTCCCCAGTCCAGACCAGACCAGTCCCCAGTGGTGGGGGTGACGTGTGCTGGAGGTTTAATAGATCAGTGTGTCCCTTTCCGGACTGTAAATTCCTCCACGTGTGTTCGATCTGCAGCGGTCCCCATTCGGCCGCCAAATGTGTTAAAAAAGGGGCCATCACTCCACCTGGTTCAGGTCCCAAGTAGGCGGGCGCTATTTGAATTGGCTCCTTCTCCGATACGGGTACCGCTATTGCATAGTTGGCTGCACGGTTACCCGCGAAAAAGGGATAAGGTAATTTTGCAGTTAGGTTTTCAGTTCGGTTTCATTGTTCCGATTCGGGGTGCCGTAGGGTGTTCAATGGCTCGCAATTCCCCTAGTGTACGGAGATGGGCATCGATAGCTCAGGAGAAGTTGGCGGTAGAATTAAGGTTGGGCAGAATTGCCGGTCCTTTCCAACACCCTCCTTTTCAGGGTTTTGTGGTGTCCCCATTGGGAATTGTTCCTAAGAAAGAACCGGGGAAATTTTGATTAATCCACAATTTGTCTTGCCCTGTTGGGGCCTCAGTGAATGATTTCATACCATGCAAGTTTTGTACGGTTCATTATCCTTTTTTGATGGGGCGGTGGAGTTAGTCAGGAGGGCCGGGCGAGGCTCATTGATGGCTAAGGTGGATATTGAGTCTGCCTTTCGCTTGTTGCCGGTCCACCCGTCAGCCTTCAAGTTCTTAGGTTTCCAATTTGAGGGAGAGTTTTATTTTGATAAGTGTATGCCGATGGGTTGTTCGGTATCTTGCTCTTATTTCAAGAAATTAAGCTCTTTCTTGCACTGGATGGTGTCTAGGAGAGTGGGGTCTTCGGAGGTTGTTCATTATCTGGATGATTTTCTGTTTGTCGGCAAGGCGGGGTCTCCACGTTGTAGTGAGCTTCTGGATGGTTTTGTCGGTTTGGCTAGCGAGTTAGGCGTGCTTTTAGCTGAGGGTAAAACCGTGGGCCCAATGACAATCCTCACCTTTTTAGGTGTGGAATTGGATTCCGGATGAATGGTAGCGCGGTTGCCGTTAGAGAAGGTGGAGAAATTGAGGGTGCTGGTTGCTAATTCCTTATCCTCTTCTAAGTTGACCTTGAAGGAATTGCAGGCGTTAATTGGATCGCTTAATTTCGCCTGTAAGGTAATTCCGATGGGGAGGATGTTTATTCGGCGGTTGGCAGCGTCGACTGCTGGAGTGCACAAGCCGCATCACTGTATTCGTGTGTCGAGAGTTATGCGGGAGGATCTGCGGATTTGGGACATCTTTCTGCGGGATTTTAATGGGATTTCAGTATTTTGCGATGCGGAGATCTCCAGTGAGGACTTGCAGCTGTTTACGGACGCGGCCGGTGGCATTGGTTTGGGAATATAATTTGGTGGGGCATGGTGTGCCGACAGATGGCCGCAGGCGTGGGTGGATGAGGGGCTAGTAAGTAATATTACCTTTTTGGAGCTTTTTCCCATACTGGTGGCTTTGGAGTTATGGCTGAACAAGTTGGCCAACCGCAAGGTCATGTGGTGGTGCGACAATGAGGCGGTGGTGGTGGTTATTAATCGGTATTCTCCGCGCTGCAGTCAGGTAGCATCATTAATGTGTCTGGTCATACTTGCATGTTTGCGTTTGAATGTGGACCTAAGGGCTCGTCACATCCCAGGGCGCACTAACGAAATCGCTGATGCTCTTTCTCGTTTGCAGTTGGAACGATTTCGGTGCTTGGCTCCGGAGGCGGACAAGGACGGGCTCGTGGTCCCGTGGAGATTGTGGAGCTGTGGCCGGCTGAGATGAAGAGCCTTCTCAAGAATTCAGTGGCAGAGCGGACATGGGCTGCTTATCAGCGTGGTTATGTGCGGGTGTTGGAATATCTGTATCAGTCAGGTTGGGGCGGGGGGGGAGGTGCCGGAGTATTTGCTAGGAGGGTATGTTGGTTGGGCTAAGGGACGCGGGGTTGCTCAATCGGCTGTGAAGATTCATCTGGCTGGGTTTGGATTTTTTGCCAAGGCAGCGGATTGGGGATTGGTGGGCCGCGGATTTCTGGCGCGGCAGCTGCTGCAAGGGTGGGAGCGTTCTTTGCCTGGGCCAGGTGATCACCGGCTGCCGATTACACATGAATTGTTAAAAAGACTGTGTCATGTTTTGCCGGGGGTGGCGGCATCACCTTATGAGGCCACTCTTTTTCGGGCGGTCTTCTGTTTGGCATTTTTTGGTGCCCTTCGGGTTGGCGAACTGGCAGTAGCTTCGGGGAACGCGGGTTTAGGTAATTGCTTGCGCCGCCAACATGTGCGGAGTGAGCCGGGGCTCGTCCGCGTGTTGTTAGCAAAATCCAAGACGGACCAGAAAGGGAAAGGGTTGTGGGTGGTACTTAGAGGGATTGGTGGACTCACGTGCCCGGTTGCCGCCATGGAGAACTACTTGGGTGTGCGCCCGACGGGTGTGGAGGGGTTGTTTGTGCATAGTGATTCCTGTGCGCTGACGCGATTTCAGGTGACGGCGGTGCTGCGCCTAGTGTTGCGCTGGATCGGGGTGGATCCCCGGTCTTTCTCTGCACATTCCTTTCACATCGGGACAGCGACTAGCGCAGCAGCGGTGGAATTGTCTGGGGCTCAGATTCAGAGTATCGGCAGATGGCGGTCGAAAGCTTTTAAAGGGTATGTTCATCTCTGAGAAGCTCGTATTTAATTGGGGGGGGGGGGAATATTAATGATGTTTTTTCTGTTGCAGATGTGGGGCTGAAGGCATGGGGCTGTTGGATCTTGGGGCATTCCTACGTGTTCTGGGCCGGTCAGCGTGCAGCAGTGCGGCCTATTGGGCTGAATCTTGGACTGGATCCGGCGGTGGTGGCGGTGTCATGGCTGGGCGAGTGTGGGCTGCGGTGGCCTCAGCTGATGCCTTTGCTTCGTCATCATCAGCGCATACGGGATATACCAACGACTGTACTAGTGCATTTGGGGGGCAATGTTCTGGCGGATTGGTCTTGCAAGCAGTTGATCAGAGCTGCCAAGAGGGACTTTGCTGTACTGCTGAGTATGTTTGGGGGTGTAGTCTTGATCTGGTCCGATATTATTCCCAGACCGTCGTGCTGGGGGCAGAGGAGATGGTCCCGGGGATTGACAAAAATAAATAGGCAAATAGGGAGGTGGGTTTGCGAGAAAGGGGCATATCAGGTGCAGCATTCTTGGGTTGAGGTGGCCTGTGATGGTCTGTATCAGGCGGATGGTGTGCACCTATCTCCGGTCGGGACGGATTTGCTCCTCAATGACTGGCAGGAGGTGTTGGAGAGGGTGGTTCAGGATGAGACACGCTGGTCGCAGCTTGGGCAGGTTCGGGGGGGGGGGGGCGGCACAGGTAAGGTTTGGTTCCTGTGCCGGTGGCGGGATCCCGGAGGTTTCCGGGGTCCGGAGCCTTAGGCGACTTGGGAAGGGGGCGGGGTGCCCTCGACCCTGACTACCCCTGGAAGACTTTTGCTAGTAATATGGCGAAGTCGGATAGGGGTGGTTGGAACGTTGCCGGTGGTGGGACCGGGGCTGGAGCGGAGGCGAGGTCGCCTTGCTAATTGCATGGCTGGTGACGCATCACACCGCTGGGGGGTTTGTTGCATTCCTGTTTATTGTTAAATATGTTGTTTGGAAATAAAGCTGCGACCAGTTGTTACCACAAAAGGCTGTCTGTGCATTTTGTGGGAAGGGCGGAGGAGGGTTAAAGGGGAGATAAGAGGAGTTGTAAAAGGGGGGGAGCGTCGGGTCCGGCTACCTGGTTACAGACTGCTGCACAGTGCAGGGAATATGGAAATGATCAGGAATACTGAACTGTCAGGAGAGGCTGGAGGAAGAATATGGTGAAGCAAGTAGGGTTGACTCTATCTATAACGCTGATTGGCCATAAAGAATCTCCAAAAGTCACCAATTTATACACAGTATCATAAGGATAACCATAATTTAGGCTCACTGGTAAGCTATCTTTTATTACGTTGTATGTTTATTATACTTTTTTACTACGTTGTTCCACATTTGTATGTATATTGTTCTTGATGCCAAAGTTTAGGTGCCCTCTGTCAAATCGTATGTTTCAATGAATCCCTAAGTGAACAGAAGAAGCTGACACATACTCAAATCTATCCTGGTGGACCTCCCGGCTAGTCAGGTTTTCAGGATATTTACAATGAATATTCATGAGATAGATTTGATTGCATTGCCTCCATTGCATGCAAATTTCTCTGGACAACATTTTCAGCAGAACGTTTGGGGCATAAATTGAAACATCTAAATACCCTTCCTTAAGGAACAACACTGGCTACTGGTTTCCTTCCAAATTAAATTTAAGATCCTTTTATTGATCTGTGCCTATTTTACAGGACTTCCCATCTATCTTAGCAACCTCCTAACCCTCTACATCCAGAGTAGAGCATTAAGGTCTTCACAGTCAAGTTACCTATCTTTACCTTCTAAAAACAGGCTCCAACTTCCCTTCTTTCAAAACAGTGCATTCAATTATCAAGCTCTACAGCTTTGAAATTTACTTCCCCAAGAGCTACGTAAACAGAGGTTGTATAAAAAGCATAAAAAAGGTCTGAAAACATGGTTCTTTACTCAAACCTTTTCTTAATTCAGTTTGCCAAGCACATAGAACCCGTATTCAAAATTTACCCTTATGTTTCTCTGGCTGCCAATGTCTACCTGCAATGATTGTTGCCCCATCTGCACCTTTCCTTATGTCTTTTATTAAGAACTGTTTATGTCATTATTATGTGTAATGTCCTGCTATTTTGCTTTTTTTTTTTTTGCTGTAAACTGCTATGATGTAACAATCAAATAGTGGTATATAAAATCTTTTAAATAAATAAATAGTACTATCTACTAATACTGATCATTTGTATAGCACTACAAGGCATATGCAGTGTACAGACACATGTAAAAGACATACCTGCTCATCAGAGCTTACAATCCAGTCAAGACAGACAACGTAACAGCTGAGAACAAGGATACATCTAGGGGAATGGTAAGGAACCATATAGGACACTAAGCAGATCAGGATTCAAAAGCAGGCTCGAAGAGGTGTGTTCTCAGCCTGGATTTGAAAAGGGGCAAAGATGAAGCCTGATGTACAGACTCAGGTAGTTTGTTCCAGGCATAAGGAGCAGCAAGGTGAAAGGATTGAAGTCTGGAACTGGCAGTAGAAGAGAAGGGCACAGATACTGTAGAAGGGATCTGCCAGAAGAGTCCTGAGGAGGGGTGTAGGGAGAGATGATAGAGGACAGGTAGTGAGGAGCAGCAGAATGAGTGCACTTATGGGTCAGTAGGAAAAGTTTGAACTGGATATGGAAATGGGTAGGGAGCCAATGAAGCGATTTGAGAAGAGGCGTTATATGAGCATAGTGGGGCTGGCAGAAGATTAGCGGCATAGCTAAATTTTGAACAGATTGAAGGGGAGAGAAATGATTCCGAGGGAGACCAGCAAGAAGGAGGTTGCAATAATCTGGACGGGAGGTGACTAAAGAGTGGATAAGTGCCTTAGTAGTGTGTTCAGAAAGGAAGGGGCGAATTATACTGATGTTATAGAGAAAGAAACAACAGGTGTGTGGAGAAGGAGAGGGAGGAGTCATAGATGTATATAGGTTCATAACATATATGTACAAAGTTTCCCAAAGTTGAATCCCAGTTGAATTCTCCTGTTACATGTAAACTCACAATAGCCTGTTGCTTGCTATGAGTATTCTTGTTCAATGTAAACCGCGCTGATGAAAAAGAGTGCGGTATAAAAGAACTATAAATAAATAAATAAATAGACGACCCTAAGGTTGCGAGCTGAGGAAACAGGGAGGAGTAGAGCGTTATCCACAGAGATTGAGAAAGGAGGAAGGGGAAGGTGGATTTAGGGGGAAAAATAAGAAGTTCAGTTTTGGCCATGTTCAATCTCAAATGGTGGTAAGACATCCAAGCAGCAAAATCAGGCAGGCAGAGATCCGGGCCTGGATTGCCAGAGAGATTCCTGGTATAGAGAAGTAGATCTGAGAGTCATCATTGTAAAGATGGTACTGAAAAACATGGCAGGAGGTGAGCACACGAAGGTCTGGGTATACAAAGAGAAAAGGAGTGGGCCCAAGACAGACCCTTGAGAGCAGGATAGCAGTAGAGAATGATTTCAAATATAGGCACCTATTTTTCAGAAAAGTAGGTCCATAGTTTATACATGAGGTCACCGAAAAAAAATGCCCATAAGTCTAGATTAGTCTGAAACATGATATGGTGGAAAGACAGAGCTTTTATTGAACCAATGACAACCCGACACAGGCCGTGTTTCGCTACCCTTCGTCAGGGGTTTGTCTGGCATATGCTAAAAACATAAATATATAAATACTTAAAACATAAAAGAACAGATTACTCAAAACATAAGCAATAAATCAATAAATTAATAAATCAAATAATAAAAGCATCAAAATAAATTATAATAAAAAACATAAATTAAAAACATAAATTAAAAGTAAATAGAATCAAAAACTGAACAAATGTACCCAAAATACAAAAATACTCATATGTCTGAGAACATTAAAAACATTAAAAAGGTTAAAAGAATATGATGCATAAAACATAAATACCTCTGTTGAAGTATATGAGTAGAACATAGAGAACAGAGGAAATAAGACACGCAGCTATTAAACATCATATTCCCTATAATAAGGGAAAAAAGGGGGGGGGGGAAGCAGGAGTGAGTCAGCGAGAGAGAAAAAATGCAAAAGAAATGCTGAAAAAGGGCACATATATGAATTCCAAAAAAAAATGACAAATGAGTCTTTTAACAAATATGGGATGAATAAAGCAAAAGGGACATAGTACTGTCTTATGTGTTTTCTCAAAAAAAAAATCAAATGGCAGTGGACTAATCTTAACAAGAAAAACGTGGTATATCAGACATGCGAAAGTGTCAATGGCCAAAGCCTCCCTTAAAAACAACCTATTTGTCATATTACTTAAACAATATCTTCTGGATAAAAATGTTATGTCTGAAAAACGGAGAAGGCACTAAAAAGGCCCTGAGCTAATCAACCAAACTAAAAGTATATTTGTACATGCATTCATACCATGGTGTATTATAATCCATGATATAGAAACCAGGAATAAAAGAGCAGAGCCTCACTGAAAATCAATTTCATAATCTAATAGATCGCAAAGAAACGTATCTTCTGAATACAGGAATGCACTAAAAGAGGTGTAAATGAAAAGAATTAAACTTGATCACGCAGACGCCACTTGGAGACTGTCTCAATCAAAAATATGAAATACTCTGCCAACTTATACATCTAAAGCCAATACAAAAAATTTTGATTAAAACTTATAAGAACCGCAGATTACCTTCTCGACGGCAGCAAACGCTTGCCTCACTCATTGAATGTAAAAACACAATAACTAAAAAGATGCCCGCACCTGCGCATTAAAAAAGGGAGGAGGGGGTGGAGTCTCCTCAAAACTATGGGGAACCTGTATCGCAAATAAACTGATGGCTATTGTGAATAGAAATGTGCCAGGCCGCGGGCCGGGTCCCCGCAGCCGCCAGTAAACTGGGCCCGGGCCCGGCCTCGGCCTCCGGCACATGACAGTGGTGTAGGGGGTGGGGGGAAGGGGAGGAGGAAGTGTAGAGCGGCGGCACTGGGATCGTTCCCTGACGGTGAGTGGAGCAATCTCATTGGCTGAGGCATTATGGGCGGGGACTGGTGTGCCGAGGAGCCGCGTGGTCAGTCCTTTCGGCGTGGCTCCTTGGCAGGGACGGCAACGTTGTTTCGGAGCTCCGGCCCAGCGATCACGGCGTGAAGGCCATCGTGGTGTCGGGGACAGCTGAGGGCAGTGAGAGTGTGCGTGGGGGGGGGGGGGGCTCCACGGCGACCGGGTGAGTGGGGTAGAGTGGGAGGGGGTGAATAATTACAAAAAAAAAAAAAAAGGAGAACCGGCCGGATATTTCGTAAAGGAAGGGGGAGGAGGGCTAGTTTGGGCCTGGAGGTGCTGATAAAAAACAAACAAACAAACAAACAAACAAACCAAGGAGAAAAGAAAATCAAAGAGAGGTGCAAAGGAGCAGGAAGAGGTCGGTCTGTGGGATTGCGGGGGGGGGGGGGGCAAGCAGCTTGGGGGGTATGGCACATTCTCCGAAGGGACCGGGGGGCGCCAGAGGGGTAAGGGCCATGGCGCTAGTGCTCGGGGGACAGGAGGCCGGTCTCGGGGGGGGGGGACGGTGTGTCCCTGAGAGCTGGGGCTGGTGGGCAGTCCGCTCGGGTGGCCAGGGGAGCGGCTAGGTTGCTGGGGAGGGGGAGCAGAAGGGGTTGCGGGGCAGCGGATGGGGGGGTTTCGGGTGTGGGGTTGGCTGGGGGTTTGGGGGCGGAGGTTGTGGGGCTCGGGCAAGGTGAGCAAGGGCCTGTAGGGGAAAGGGGGGGAGGGGAGCTGGGGGGACAGTGCTGGGGCGCCGGCGCAGGTGGGGGGAAGGGGGGGAGACAAAGTACAGGATGGGGGTCCCCATGAGTCCTCCAGGGGTAGGTAATTTCGCCCCAGGGTGTCAGGGAGGGCAGGGGTTGCTGAATTGCTCCCCTGTGGCAGGGCAGCCCATGGGTATGGCACCCTGGGGGTATGGTTGGGGGGAGTGGAGCGGGGTGGGGTTTCCTGTCGGGGCAGCCTACGTGGGGGGGGGCCAGTTGAGCAGCAGGAGGTCTAGGTACTTCCGCATGGCCGCAAGGGGGGGGGGGCTAGGCTGGGGGGTGGGGCAGTGTGGGATGGGTTCTCCTGCTGTGGGTGCTTCTCTCTCTCTGCAGGTGCCAGCGAGCGGTGTTGCGGCAGCCAGGGGAGTGGGCAATGGTCAGACGATGGCCCAGAGTGCGGAGAAGGCCAGCCCAGCCATGGCGGCAACGGAGCCTGGCGGGCGTGTTGCGGACGGTGAGTGTGGGGGGATCATGGGGGGGATGGTGGGACTGAGATGGTGGCAGGGGGGGGGAAGGTGGCTCCGGGGGGGGCGCAAGTCCAAGGCAAAGAGGAAGCATAGGCAGCGTTCATCGTCATCGTCCTCGTCGAGTTCTTCGGATGGCTCGGTGGTGGGGAAGCAGACAGGAGATGGGTCAGCGTCCTCGGTGGTGCGTTGTGCGGAATTGTGGAAGGGAGCGCCACACAAATTGAGGCGACGGATACTGAAACGGAGGTATATTGATGTCTTCCGGCTCTTGGAAGGGAGGAAGCGCTCGGGAGAGAGTAGGAAGAAGCGCAAGGACGATGAGAAGGTGGGGAGGGTGCGGAAGGTTTCCCACAATACTTTGAATCGGATGTGAGCTTTTTTGCGTTTGGCGAGTGTTTGTGGGCATGCGGACCCGAGTCAGTACGGGGAGTTATTGGCTTACGCGGACGACATCCTGGCAGCATCGCAGGAGCACGAAGGCTGGATGTGGCTCAATTACGATGAAGAATTTCGGGATATGATGGAGGAGAATAGGCAGTTGTCTTGGGGGGTGAGGGATATTAACTTATGGCTGACGCAGATTTATTTATTTATTTATATTCTCTTATATACCGCGCTATTCTGCATCAGTGTGGTTTACATTGAACAGGGCATTATAACTTGGAGATAACTATTTTACAGGGAACATGGGCTATGGAGGGTTATGTGGCTTGCCCAAGACCACAAGGAGCACCTGTGGGACTAGAAACCCCAGTCCTTCCGGCCCAAGGTTGCTGTCCTCTAGTGGGATTTGAACCCCCGACCTTCCGGCCTGAAATACCTTATCCCAACCACTAGGCCACTCCTCCACTCCAAATGTCTGCCAAAAGGGGTAGTGCGGGTGGCGTGGGGGGCAAGCTAGGGTACTGGGCCAGGCTTTGGCGGCGCCCTTTTGGTCCTTTCGGGCGCCGGGTGCAACGCCAGGGTCGCCCAAAGGGAGGCCGGGGGGGGGGGGGACTTATGCTGGCGCTTTAATAAATCGTCTTGCCCCTTCATGGACTGTAAATTCTGGCACGCGTGCTCGCTCTGTGGAGCAGGTCACTTGGCGACGAAGTGTAGTCGGAAAGCAGTGGCTGGGGCGCCAGTGGGGGGTAAGTAAAGGGTGGAGTGGGGGGTTGGCGCCTACCCCCATCAAACTCCAGGCATTACGGATCCCGTTTTAGGGGAAGGTGGCGGATGTGGTGGCCAGCAATGCTAGCTCGGTGCGCAGTTTGGCGGAGGTGGCCCACGCTAAGATCGCGGCGGAATGTGCCTTGGGCAGAGTGGCTGGTCCATTCCGCCACCCCTCCTTTTCGCCGTTCATGGTTTCACCGCTGGGGGTCATGCCAAAGAAGGAGTGTGGGCGTTATCGTCTGATCCATAACTTGTCCTTCCCGCCGGGGGACTCAGTGAATGACCACATTCCGCAGGAGTTGTGCTCAGTGCGGTATGTGTTGTTCGATGAGGCGCTGGAGCTGGTACGCACATGTGGCAAGGGTGCGCTGATGGCGAAGGAGGACATCGAATCGGCATTCAGGCTGCTACCGGTGCACCCGTCGGCATTTCCTTTGCTGGGATTTCAATTTGATGCCCAGTTTTATTATGATAAGTGTTTGCCAATGGGTTGTGCGATCTCCTGTTCTTATTTCGAGGCCTTTAGCTCATTCCTGCATTGGGTGCTTGTACAGCGGTCGGGGTGCAAGTCCATAGTACACTATCTAGACGATTTTTTGTTTGTCGGTCCACCGCAGACTGCAGTATGTGCTTCGTTGTTGGGGTTCTTCCAGGAGATGGCCGCTGAGTTCGGGGTTCCGTTGGCGGCAGAAAAAATGGTAGGGCCAGTGACACGCCTTTCTTTTCTGGGGATCGAAATAGATTTGGTGGAATTCATGGTCCGATGAGGGATATTAACCTATGGCTGATGCAGATTTATTTATTTTCTCTTATATACCGTGCTATTCTGCATCAGTGCAGTTTACATTGAACAGGACATTATAACTTGGAGATAACTATTTTGCAGGGAACATGGGCTATGGAGGGTTAAGTGGCTTGCCCAAGACCACAAGGAGCACCTTTGGGACTAGAAACCCTAGTCCTTCCGGCCCAAGGTTGCTGTCCTCTAGTGGGATTTGAACCCCTGACCTTCCAGCCTGAAGTACGTTGCCCCAACCACTAGGCCACTCCTCCACTCCAATTTCTTACATTGACACTGAATGATGTATACAACGTTGTTGGTTTCACAGAAAAATCATCAATATGAAATGTTTGATTTGTCAAAGGGTGAATGAATGTGTTCCGCACTGGTAGAGTTTAAGCACACAGAGCATTTTCCACATTGGAATTGTCCTTTGTATTTTGACAGAAATTTCCTTTCTGTAAATGCTGATGGGACTAAAAGATTCTGTAAATTTATGTTACGCTTGTGTGCAATCGTTAATTGTAGGTTCCGAAAAGCTGGAAGGGTTTGTATCAAATGCCACTCTTTTTGTAATATCTTAATGATGTTGCATGATTGTGAGGAATATAGAAGGGGACATACAATACCTATATCGTCTTTCCTTGTTTTAAGCAGTGTATTCCAAGAGGACTCTTGGGCCCTTTTGTATGCTTGATCAAGGTAACGAACTGGATATTGTCTTGCTAAAAATCTCTCTTTCATTTCCTTGGCCTGTGTTTCAAAATCTTGTGGCTTAGTACAGATCCTCTTTGCTCTTAGAAATTGACTCACCGGAAGATTTCTTTTGAGAGATGGGTTGTGAAAACTACTGTAATGCAAGAGATTATTCCTGTCTATCGGTTTTCTATATAATGTAGTAGAGAAACCATTGTCTTCTTTCTTAATAAGTAAATCTAAATAGGAGATCTGATTAGGATCATAAGTCACCTGGAAGCGTAGATTTACGTCTAATTGATTAATCCACTGATTAAAAATGGTAAGTTCATCCAACGTACCCTTCAAAAGAATTAAAATATCATATATGTAACATATCCACAGTGATATATTAGATGTAAAAGGATGAACCTTCAAAAAACTCTCCTCAAAGTACAAATTTGCTATATCTGGGGCCATCGAGGACCCCATAGCTACTCCCTTAATCTGCTTGTAAAACAAATCTCTAAAGCAGAAAAAGTTCTCACAGAGGGTTATTTGTGCTAGAGTCACCAAAAATGCTGTTGGGATGCGTCTATGTACAGTTCCCCTAAGCAGACATTGTTCAATAATAGAGCCTCAAGTTGCGGTACATTGGTGTATAATGATTCCACATCAGGTTCATATTGATCAAAAGTGGATAATATCTGTATAACATGTGTCAAATCCCTTACATATGACCACATGTCATGTATAAACAGATGTAATAAATCTAAGAATTTGGAAATTGGCTCTAAAAGAGAACCGATGACCGAAACTACAGGCCGACCTGGCGGAGCTTCTAAGGACTTATGGATTTTAGGAATAATGTATATGGTGGGAATAATAGGCACATCCACAATCAGTCTCTCTTTCTCAGTGATATATCCAATTTCAAAAGCTGAGATAACAAGATTACACAGGTACACTACCAAAAAACTGCCTCCAGTTTTGCAACTGATTCCTATAGATTTTGGGGTGCTGAATCCAGGAAAAATAGCCAAAATGTTCCATCACGTCACGTTTTCTTGCAAAATTAGATTTCTTACCCATATAAGGAATGTTCACATAATTTCTTTTTAGCCGACTGCAGTTTATTTTCTTGGCCCAAAATAGAGGTTGTAATGGTTAACTAACTAGAAACACTCCCTCATGATATTTTAGAGTGTTTTGTATTCATTTTATACATTAACAGGACAATTGGGAGGCGGGGGGCTAAATCCAGTACTCGCGCTGGCGCATGTTCTTTCCTGTTCGCCTTGCCTCGTTCGCTCGCTCAAACACGGTGGTTGCGACATGAACGTTCCTGTCAAATTTCAGTTTCTTGCAAGTTCATTATTACCTTTTGTTTGCTCAGTCGTAATCCAGCTTTATTCCGAAGTGGTTCACTCCAGTTGTAGTTTGCAGTGCTGTGTATTTGTGATGGCTCACAGAGCCAGAGGTTGCGAAATCTCTCCGGACAGTTTTTGTTTTATTTGTGGGGAATATACCGTGAAAAAGCGGCAGAGGAACATTTCTGCATTTATTAAAAAAGTATATTTCGCCTATTTCGGTTTGAAGTTAGGCGATCAAGACAAACCGTGGGCTCCTCACAAAGTGTGCAAGACATGTGAGGAAGATCTACGCTTATGGATGAAAGGTGATAAACAAGCATTTCGTTTCGGAATACCTATGATGTGGCGTGAACAAAGAGACCACAGCAGTGACTGCTATTTTTGCTCTTGCATTGTGAAGGGATACAACTTAAAAAATAAGAACGTAATAAGTTACCCCAACCTTCCCTCAGCAATTAGGCCTATGCCTCATAGCAACGAAGTACCTGAGCCTGAACCACCAAAATCTTTGGATCATATTTGTGTGGACGGTTCTGATCATGATGAGACTCATCAGATGGCTTTTCCCGATGAGTCCAGTACTTCCGAGTTTGAAACTGAACCAGATACGAAACCTGAACTTTTCTCTCAAGCTGAATTGAATGATTTAGTCCGGGATTTAGGACTCCCAAAAGATGCTGCCCAACTGCTAGGTTCTCGGCTTAAACAGAAAAATCTATTGTCACCAGGAAACAACTTTTTATTGGTACCGCAACCGCAAGACACAATTTTTGAAGTATTTCAGCAAAGAGGAAGATTTGGTATTTTGCAACGATATATACGGAGTGATGGAAAAGTTTAAACTCAAGTATGATCCTGCTGAATGGCGGCTGTTCATTGATTTGTCAAAAGACAGCATAAAAGGTGTTCTTCTTCATAATGGCAACACATTCGCTTCAGTTCCTATTGCTCACTCTGTTATTCTCCAAGAAAAATACGAGAATTTGGCCCTGATTCTTCAGAAGATTCGTTATGATGAGCATAAGTGGATGATTTGTGGAGACTTTAAAATTCTATCCATGCTATTAGGGCAGCAATCCGGTTTCATCAAATATCCCTGCTTCCTTTGCTTGTGGGATAGCCGGGCCCGCGACCTACACTGGGGGAAAAAAGACTGGCCAATTCGGGAGTATTTGAGACCCGGTGAGAAAAATGTTCTTCATGAGAGCTTGGTACCTCGACATAAAATACTATTACCACCACAACACATTAAGTTGGGACTCATAAAGCAAATCATCAAGTCCCTACCAAAAGATAGTGAGTGCTTTCGCTACCTATGGTCAAAGTTCACACGACTTTCTGAAGCAAAGCTAAAGGAAGGAGTGTTTGTTGGCCCTGATATAAGGAAACTCATTTCAGATGGAGCATTCGCTGAAACGATGTCTGAGAAGGAAAAATAAGCCTGGGATTCCTTCAAGGATGTTGCTCAAAGTTCCCCAGACTTTCTGAAGCAAAGCTAAAGGAAGGAGTGTTTGTTGGCCCTGATATAAGGAAACTCATTTCAGATGGAGCATTCGCTGAAACGATGTCTGAGAAGGAAAAAGAAGCCTGGGATTCCTTCAAGGATGTTGTTCTCAAATTCTTGGGGAACAGACGGGATGAGAACTATAAGGATATTGTTGCCAGGATGCTCAATGCCTTCAAAGAACAAGGCTGTAACATGAGCCTGAAAGTCCATTTCTTGCACTCCCATGTGAACTACTTTCCCGAAAACTTGGCGGCGTACAGTGAAGAACAAGGTGAAAGGTTTCACCAGGACATCAAGGACGCAGAGAGAAGGTACCAAGGAAGATGGAACACCACTATGATGGCTGATTTCTGCTGGTTGCTGCTGCGGGAAACCCCAGATGAAAAATACGCCAAGCAGCGCACCAAGAGAAGCATTCGGGGGAAAAAGAAACGGGCCCACCAGGAGATTGATTGACCCAAGAATGACTTTAAAATCTAAACTGTGTTGACAAATATCGTGTTTTTACTAAACTTTGAAATAAAAATTTGCTAGTTATTACCACAGTGTCGGATCTCATTTATTAGAATTTTATTTTCACACCATCGGGTGTTTGTCTTCATGTATTGCAATGGTGCGGTTTGCATTTTCTATTCTTACATACATACCTGTACAACATTTTTTGCACATTTCTTTGCTTTGCTTTGTGTCTAACCTCGCTCTTATATGCTCAATGTTTGTGCACATGTATGTGGCTGTTTTAAGTGCAGACAATTTTGCTACCATCACAGTGTGTTTTGTTGACATTACTCTATTCTTATGTGCTGCCTTGTTACAATTTTCTTTATTCTTATTTGAATAACTACTAAACAATTAGTATAAAGAACTCATCCAAGAAACTTTTATCTCGATCGCACTCAATCTGAAACGTTCACCTCAAACTGCTAACCCAATGTAGCAAAAAATCTGTACGTGATGGAGCAAATTGGTTACCAGATTTGGATTCAGCGCACCAAAAAACGTAAAAATCAATCGAAACATTAGAGGCAGTTTAAAAAAAAATTTTTTTAGTGTACCTGTGTTTTCAATGCTTTTCTTGAGATTTTGTGTAGGATCCCCATCTAGTCTCTGATAAAAAGTATTGTCATTCAGCTGTCTTGTTAATTTCAGCTATATAATATTCTTTATCTAAGACTACCACTGCTCCTCCTTTATCTGATGGCTTAATTATAATATCATTATTCTTTTGTAACCGGGGATCCATACCAGGCGCTCGCCATCCTCCCCCACCCTCCTAGGTTACCCCCCCCCTTCCCCCCTCAACATTCCCCATACAATTACACAGACACAATTGCTTGGAAAGAAAACCAGGTCGCAGCTTTATTGCCCATACAATTAACATTTTAACAGTCAACAATAACTTAACCATGAATTCCCCCCCCCCCCACCGCCGGCAGAGCGACACGTCACCCGCCCTACTATTAGCAAGGTGACGTCGCTTCCGCCCCTGGTCCGGTCAACCACCGGTCCAGCTCGAACCACCCCTGCTCAACCTCGCCATATCACTAGCAAAAGTAAGCTCAGGGTTCTCCGGGTCGTGGGCACCCTGCCCCCGCCCCAAGTAGCTTATGTCTCCGGACCCCGGAAACCTCCGGGATCCCGCCACCCCCATCCCCCCCCAGCTGCGACACCCCCAAAATCCCCCGAAACCCACCCTCAACCTTAAGGGTGGTAGGGCGGGATGCTGCCGGCTCCCCGCAGACGGACCATGTGCTCCGCGCGCACCCGCGCCGCCGAAGCACATGGCCCGTCCACTCTTCCGATTGGATGCTGGCTCACTTGCGAAGCCAGCATCCAATCCTTTTGAATGATGCTCTCATTCTCCCCCCCCCCCCCCCCGCGACCGATGGGCCCGCGCCCGGCTGGAACCGCCGGTTACCGGCATCCGCCATGACGCTGCCCGCGGCCTTCTCATAACCGGGGATCCATACCAGGCGCTCGCCATCCTCCCCCACCCTCCTAGGTTACCCTCCCCCCCTTCCCCCCTCAACATTCCCCATACAATTACACAGACACAATTGCTTGGAAAGAAAACCAGGTCGCAGCTTTATTGCCCATACAATTAACATTTTAACAGTCAACAATAACTTACCAATGAATTCCCCCCCCCCCCACCTCCGGCAGAGCGACACGTCACCCGCCCTACTATTAGCAAGGTGACGTCGCTTCCGCCCCTGGTCCGGTCAACCACCGGTCCAGCTCGAACCACCCCTGCTCAACCTCGCCATATCACTAGCAAAAGTAAGCTCAGGGTTCTCCGGGTCGTGGGCATCCTGCCCCCGCCCCAAGTAGCTTATGTCTCCGGACCCCGGAAAACACCGGGATCCCGCCACCGGCATAGACACAACTATGTGGCTTTGCCGCCCCATTACCCGGGCAAAAGCTGCGACCTGCCCAACACCTTCTCCAATGCCTCCTGCCAGTCATTAAGCAGAAGGTCAAGCCCAACTGGAGACAAATGCACCCCATCCGACCTGTACAACCCCGTAGAGGCTACATCAACCCAATCATGCTGCACATGGGACCCCCCATGCTCCACCACCCACCTCCCAATCTGCCGGTTGATCTTAGCCAACCCCCGAGACCAGCGCCGCTGCCCCGCGCACACCGGTCGGGGGATGACATCAGACCAAAGCAGCACCACCCCAGCAAACATTAACAGAATTCGAGAAAAATCCCGCTTGGCAGCATTAATCAATTGCTTACAAGTCCAAGAAGTCAGATCATTACCCCCCAAATGCAAAAGAAGGAACCCGGGCTGTGTGCGAAGACGCGCATGATGACGAAGCAAGGGCATTAGCTGTGGCCACCTCAGTCCTCTCTCGCCCAGCCATGAAAGCGTCATCCCAGCAGACTCTAATCGCAGGTGCTGCCCAAGAGGCCGTTCCTCAGCACGTCTGCCAGCCCAGTAGACAAAGGAATGTCCCAGCATCCAACAGCCCCGCACCACTCTGCCCCGTTCTGCAAAGAAAACACAGTGTTAATGATCTGCCCCTGGACTGCCCGCATATCACAACCGCACATAAGTTTGAAAAGCCCTGGACCGCCACCCGCCGATCGCCTGTATTTGCGCCGGCGACAAGCCAACCCCGGCCGCACTGGTGGCCGCCCCTATGCGGAAGGAATGCGCCGAAAACTGTCGGGTATCCTCACCCATATGCCGCAGCCCCAACCGTAAGACCGCAGTCACCTGGTAACGAGTGACTAGGCGAGTATTGGCATGAACAAAAAACCCACCCGCCGCCCTAGGACGGCCCTCCATATATGAGCGAGTCGCCGCTACCGGGCAGGTAACCCCACCAATCGCTCGCAACACCACCCACCGACCCCGACCGTGCGGATCGGTCTTGGACTGCTGCAACAACACCCGCAGGGAATCCCGTGCCAAGTGCACCTGATGTGTCTGCAGACACCTACACCCCCCCCTGCTCCTGGAATCAGCCACCAACTCACCCACCCTGAAGGCTCCAAAAAATGCCAGACAGAAAAGGGCCTGGAACAGGGTCACCTCGTAGGCCGAAGCAGCCACCGCCGGCAACGCAGCGCAAACCCCAGCCAGCAAGTCATGCGTGAGCGGGCGACGCGCATCCGGAAATGGAGGATGGACACGTCGCCAACCCTGCATCAACTGCCGCACCAATGAACCCCCCCCCCACAGGGGACCATCCGAGCACTCTAGCGAAAAAAGAAAAGCCCGCTAGGTGCTGCCGAACAGCCGACCGGGAGACGCCCTGGCGCTTGGCGCTCAGAACATAGCCCCCCAATAGTGAATCTGGTACCACCCCCCCTTGCCATCCCAGCCCCTGCAGGAACGCCACCACTCGCCGGCAGCCCCGACAATAAGCAGTCCACGTGCCGACCGCCAGAGAACACCGCAGCAGCTCCGTCATCTCCACCGCCCACTGCTCCATAAGCTCCATGGGACCTCCGCTCCCACCGGATCCGCCTCCGGGGCCAACAGCCGGAAACGCTGTAATTGCAAACGAGACAAAGCGTCAGCAATACCATTCTTATGTCCCGGAATGTGCCGCGCCCGCAAGGTCAGATTCAAACGTAGACAGGCGAAGACCACCTGCCGCATTAAAGCCGCCACATCCGCACATCGAGGGGAATAATTATTGACCACACTCACGACGGCTGCATTATCACACCACCACACCATCTTCTTATTACGCAACCGATCGGGCCACAATGCCAACGTCACCAAGATAGGGAACAGCTCCAGAAAGGTAATGTTAGTTAGAAGCCCCGCTTCCCCCCAAGCGGCCGGCCATGGGCTCGCGCACCACGATCCCCGGAAGTAAATCCCTAAGCCCACCCCCCCCGCAGCCTCGGTGTACAACTGCAAGTCCTCACTCGAACAGTCCTCCTCCACCAGAACCGCCGATCCATTAAAATCCTGCAGAAAGGCATCCCACACTGCTAAGTCCTCACGCAGCCACCTGGAAATCCGAATACGATGATGCGGTTTGGACACACCACACGTAGCCAGCGCCAACCGCCGGAGAAATACACGACCCATAGGAATCACTCTGCATGCAAAGTTCAGGGACCCCAGGAGAGCCTGCATTTCCTTCAGGGTATACTTTGCCGAGACGAGCGCATTGGCCACTAGTACCCGCAACTTCCGCACCTTGTCTGTGGGCAAACGCGCTATCATGGTCGTGGAGTCCAACTCAATGCCCAAAAAATTGAGGGTCGTGGCCGGACCTTCCGTCTTCTGTTCTGCCAACGGGACCCCCAACGCGCCGGCCACAGAAACAAAACCGTCCAACAACTGTTGACACTGCGAAGTGTGGGCTGCACCCACAAAGAAAAAATCGTCCAAATAATGAACCAGATCAGCACAACCCACCTGCGTCTCAACAGCCCAGTGCAGAAAAGTGCTAAAAGTCTCAAAGTAAGCACACGACACTGCACAGCCCATGGGCATGCATTTGTCGAAATAATACTCGCCTGAGACCTTAAAACCCAGCAACGGAAAGGAAGAGGGGTGTACCGGAAGCAAACGAAAGGCGGACTCGATGTCCACCTTCGCCATCAGCGAGCCATACCCGGCCCGCCGAACCAATCGCACCGCCTTATCGAATGACGCATACCGGACTGTGCAGCACTCTCGCGGAATATGAGCATTGACCGACGAACCCTCAGGGTAAGACAAATTATGAATTAAACGGAACTTGCCCTGCTCCTTCTTGGGAATCACCCCCAAAGGAGACACCACAAAGTCCTTAAAAGGGGGGTCTGCAAAGGGGCCCGCTATCCGACCCAACCTCAATTCCCCCGCCAACTTCTCGCGAACCACTGCCGCAAAACGCCGCACCGACGGGGCGTTTCGCGCAGCAAAAGAAACCACCTGCCCCTTAACCGGAATAACAAAACCCTGCGAAAACCCCTTGAGAAGCACCCATCAGACCCTCATCCGAGGGTAAGATAGCAACCAGTCCCGCAATACCTCGAGCCGAATAGGGGATGGGGCCAATGCACAAGTCGCCCTATCACTTAGTGGAGGGCAAGGGGCCCTTTCGCACACATTTCGCTGCGGCATGCCCTCCCCCGCAGACGGAACATGCATGCCGGAACTTACAATCCGGGAACGGGCAAGACGACTTGTTAAACCTCCAACACACGTCGGCCCCTGCCCCTGCAGCCGGCTTGCCAAGGCTCCCCCCCCGCCCCCCTGAAAGGGCCGGTTCACTACAGGAATGGCCGCCCCCCCAACCTTCCCGCCGCTTCCCCTGATACCCACCCCAGTGGACCTAACGGACATTTGGGTGAGCCACAAATTGATATCCTGCGAACCCCAAGATAACAACTTGTTCTCCTCCATCTTATCCCGAAACTTCTCGTCATAATTGAGCCAGGACCACCCTTCATGGACCTGAGAAGCCTCCAGAATCGAATCAGCATAGGACAAAAGCATCCCGGACTGCTCCAGCCAATGACGTCCCCAAACACTCGCCAGGCGCAAGAAAGCCCGCACCCAATTGACCACTGTCCTCGCCACCTTCCGAACCCTACCAGCCTTTTCATCCTCCTTACGCTTCTTCCTGCTTTCCCCGGATCGCTTACGACCCTCCAGGAGCCGAAAAATATCAATATACCGTCTTTTACGAATCCTCCTCCTCAATTTCCTCGGAACGCCCTCCCACAATTCCGACAAAACCGTCACCGCAGCCGAACTGCCTCCCGCCGAACCCGGCCCACCACCAGCAGAGGACCCCGTGGAAGAACTGGAAGAAGTGGACGAGGACGAACCGGATCCGTGACGCCGCCGGCAAGTATGCTTCCTCTTCTTAGCCGCCTTACCAGAGGTACCCGCCCGCGCGCCACTCCCAGCCCGAGCCGCGTGCTCAAACGCCGACACACCCGAGGTACCCTGCTCTATCAGCAAATCCCCAGCGGAACGCTCTTCGCCCGCAGCCCCGCCGGCTGGCGCCAATGACAACTCACCCGCAGCCGAGTCCAACGCCGACGACTGGGTCGCCCGCTGTTGCTCCACGCCGGATGAGGACCGGGACTCTCCACTGAACCCCAATCTGGAGGCCGCACTGGTCGCAGGAACTGCCGGCAGAGGATGCATCGCTCCTGCAGTGGCACCACCAGGAACCTGAGAAGACAAGAAAGGGAAAAAAGCAGGAGGAACCGCCGCCGGCCACACCGATGGCCAGGCCCCTGACCAATCCCCCTGAGAGGAACCCAGCCCACCGCCCAGCCAATGCTCCCAACCTGCTTGCCCCAAGGACCCCGCCCCCATCGGAGAACCGGGCAGGACGCCCCCAGCCCCCCCAGCACCCCGCCGAGACCCACGGGCCCCAGCACCCCCCCGTGGCCGCACCCCCTCGCCCCGCTGTCCCCCAACTGCCCCAGCACCAGACCCGCGCCCTGAAGATGCTCTAGCTCCCCGCCCCCCCCGCAACACGCCAGGACCCCGCGCCCTGCGGTCCCCGCCCCTGCCAGCCCCCCGAGCCTGAGAACCAGGCCCCCGGCCAACACCGCCAGAGACCACAGGCAGGCCCTCCCCGTCCACCCCCAATACCGCCTGTTCCGAACCCCGCGGCCCCCCCGGGTGCCCCACGGCTACCCTAGGGCCCCGCCAGCCCAACAGACGCCGTCCGGGAGCAGCCCCTCGCTGCCCCCACCCCCCTTTTGCGCCTTTGCCCCCCCCAGCCATAGCTAGAGAAAAGAGGCCTTGCAAAACAAACCCCGGTACCCACCGCCCACACAGGAAGCCCTCCGGGACACCACCCCACCTACCGGCAGGGACGGAAAGTAAAAAGGAACCCCACAGGGACAGCCGCTCACTCCGGAAGCCCCCCCCCCCCCCGCTGGCCGGCAGTGAAGGCGATGAACGCACTGCCGCGGGGACTGCAATCCAGCAGGCCGGAGCGGAAAATACTCCGCTTCACCCCTCTCTCGCCGCTCAGCCGCCCCACCCACACCTCACCTCCGGAACGCAGCACCCGCACTGGACAGGCCGCACCTCAGTCTCCCGGACCGCAAGCTCCCGGAAGGTGAGGTACCCCAGCAAAATTGAGCTCTGTCTCAGCTCCGTCTCCACCACGCTGCCGGCTCCCCGCAGACGGACCATGTGCTCCGCGCGCACCCGCGCCGCCGAAGCACATGGCCCGTCCACTCTTCCGATTGGATGCTGGCTCACTCGCGAAGCCAGCATCCAATCCTTTTGAATGATGCTCTCATTCTCCCCCCCCCCCCCCCGCGACCGATGGGCCCGCGCCCGGCTGGAACCGCCGGTTACCGGCGTCCGCCGTGACGCTGCCCGCGGCCTTCTCATAACGATAAAATTGCTTTCCTCTCACCATATGTAATGTTATGAAAGGTTGGTCTGTGGCCTTGTAAAACTTCTGTGACTTGTTTTAATACTACCTTTTCAAAAGCTTCTATGACGGGATCTGTTCCTTGAGGTGGATATTTTGCAAATAATGGATTTGTCACCAGGGCAATCATTAGCACGGTTTGCAAAAAAGTGCCGGATGCACACTTTAAGAAAAAAAACTTGTAGAGGTCAAGATGAATATCAAAGGGATCTAATCTTCTTTTAGGCACAAAGGATAACCCATTGTTTAAAAGGGATTCTTCATCTGATGTGAGGAAATATTTAGAAATATTGATGACATTATTAGGGGGTTCTATCGTTAATATCTCCTCTCTTCTGATCTCTCCGACTTCCATACCCCTCTTCCTCATCCTTGATCCCGTCCTCTGTAATAATTCTGTTGTACGTATGATCTGTCTTGTTCCAGATCTTGTTGTCTGTCTGACTCTATTGGACATGGGCGAGCGTGAGATCTGTCTCGACCACCTCCCTTCCACATTTGATCCATACTGAAAAAAGACTCTTTTTTTATTATTTTCAGGGGGTGGATTCCTTTTCTTTATTATATCTTTCTGGGGTGGACCCATTTCTGCATTATTTGAAAAAAGTGACGCAGATGCGTCGAACTCTACTGACTCACTCCTGCTCCGTTTCTTCTCCTGCTCAAGGGGTGTATCGCTATGTTGATTATCTATTACACTATCTTTACAATCAAAAATCGTATTCCTCTTTTTAAACCATAACCGATCATGTTTCACTTTTTTATTCGAATGATACACATACCCTGTTCTGTAATCCTCTTCATCTCTCTTAAACTTGTCCACTTATTTTTAACTTCCTTCTTAAATTCCTGAATATTTCTGGCCTTGGGCAAGTCACTTAACCCTCCATTGCCTCGGAAGAAAGGCCTGGCAATCTACTTCCGGTGACACTGCCAAGAAAACCCAGGAGCTTCTGGGTCGCCAGAAGTCAGGACTGACTCGAAGGCACACATTGCATTTTTGCATCCTGTATTGTATCAAAATTATTGTCACATCCCTTAAGAACGGCCAACTTCTCATCTAACTCTATTTTTAGAACTTCTGATTGCTTGTTGGCCGTAGTAATTAATAAAATCATTAAATCTAATGAACATTTGTTCAGTATAGCCTTCCAGCATTTCACGAAACCTTCTTCATTAACATAAAGTCCTCGTGCTTTATTCATTTGAAGTCCTCTTGGAATAATTTTGGACTTGCAGCACTCCAAAAGATAAGCTGAATGCATCTGTTCCTTTACCAACTTTTTCGTTAATTGCACCACATCCTCCCATTGATTCCAAACGTTGTCTGGTCCTTCTTCAGATTGATTGAGGAGGGATTCCTGTGGCATAAACTTGTCTAAAGCATCTTCCCCAAAGCTTAAAACGTCTTTCCATGGGAAAACATGCTGAAGATGAGGGTGCAACACAACAAAAGCAAATATCTTTTCATTTACGCCTTTTTTAGTGCATTCCTGTATTTAGAAGATACGTTTCTTTGCGATCTATTAGATTATGAAATTGATTTTCATTGCTCTCTATATCATGGATTATAATACACCATGGTATGAATGCATGTACAAATATACTTTTAGTTCAGTTGATTAGCTCAGGGCCTTTTTAGTGCCTTCTCCGTTTTTCAGACATAACATTTTTATCCAGACGATATTGTTTAAGTAATATGACAAATAGGTTGTTTTTAAGGGAGGCTTTGGGCATTGAAACTTTTTCTCATGTCTGATATACCGCGTTTTTCTTATTAAGATTAGTCCACTGCCATTTGATATTGTTTTTTGAGGAAACACGTAAGACAGTACTATGTTCCTTTTGCTTTATTCATCCCATATTTGTTAAAACTCATTTGTCATTTTTTGGAATACATATATGTGCCCTTTTTCAGCATTTCTTTTGCATTTTTTCTCTCTCACTGACTCACTCCTGCTTCCCCTCCCCCTTTTTTCCCTTATTATTGGGAATATGATGTTTAATAGCTGCGTGTCTTATTTCCTCTGTTCTCCATGTTCTTCTCATATACTTTATGTATTTATTGTTCATAATTGTTTTTAATTTATTCCTTTTAGAGTGTACAGATTTCTAATAGTTTTAAAAAGTACGTTACAAGACCTTCTGGTTTAACGTTCTTCAACAGAGGTATTTATAGAAACATAGAAACATGATGACAGAAAAAGACCACATGGCCTATCTAGTCTGCCCTTCCATATCAACAACTACAACAGTCCACTTTTTACCTTTAGTGATCCTCTGTGTTGGTCCCATGCTTTTTTGAATTCAGTTACTGTCCTCATCTCTACCACCTCCACTGGGAGACTATTCCACGGATCCACTACTCTTTCCGTAAAAAAATATTTCCGCATATCACTCCTGAATCTATCACCCTTCACCCTCATCCCATGTCCCCTCGTAGCAGAACCTGCTTTCAATTGAAAGAGGCTCTCTCCCTGAACATTTATGCCACGGAGGTATTTAAACATCTCAATCATATCACCTCTATCCCGCCTTTCCTCTAAGGTGTACATATTAAGATCCTTAAGTTTGTCCTCATATGCTTTATAATGAAGCCCACTAATCATTTTAGTAGCCACCCTCTGCACCGACACCATCCTGTTCACATCCTTTTGAAGGTGCGGTCTCCAGAATTGCGCACTACACTCCAAATGAGGTCGCACCCAAAGACTTATACAGAGGCATTATCACCTCCTTTTTTCTGCTAGCCATTCCTCTCCGTATGCACCCAAGCATCCTTCTAGCTTTTGCCGTCGCCTTTTCTACCTGTTTAGCTACTTTAAGATCATCAGACACAACTACGTCTAGGTCCCGCTCTTCTTTAGTGGACAAAAGTACTTCACCTCCTATACTGTATTGCTCTCTTGGATTGCTGCAGCCCAAATGCATGACCTTACATTTTTTTTTTTTTAACATTAAATCCCAGCTGCCAAATTCTAGACCATTCTTAAAGCTTAGCTAGATCCCTCCTCATGTTTATGTTTTATGCGTCACATTCTTTTAACCTTTTTAATGTTTTTAATGTTCTCAGACATGAGTATTTTTGTATTTTGGGTACATTTGTTCAGTTTTGATTCTATTTACTTTTAATTTATGTTTTTGATTATAATTTATTTTGATGCTTTTATTATTTGATTTATTCATTTATTGATTTATTGCTTATGTTTTGTGTAATCTGTTCTTTTATGTTTTAAGTATTTATATATTTATGTTTTTAGCATATGCCAGACAAACCCCTGACGAAGGGTAGCGAAACACGGCCTGTGTCGGGTTGTCATTGGTTCAATAAAAGCTCTGTCTTTCCACAATATCACATTTCAGGCTGGTTTCTGCATCCCATGTGATATCTGTTTCTGTTGTGTTACATACATCTAGATTATGTATTTGGCTAGATGTTCCGGCTTATACCTGCTTTTCTGGCTAAGCCAAACACACAGTCTAGGCATCTAGGTGCTGAAAAGTGGCACTCAGATGTATAAACTGTGGGGGTCATTCTGAGCTGCGTTTAATGGGGATGTATATCTGGTTTCAACATACACCCCTGCTAAACACCCGGCCCTGATGCCGGATGCAGAGGAGATGCACGGGGAGCTCTGGACGGGGTGGGGGAGGGCCGGAGGAGAAGCATGGGTGGTTGGAGGCGGAACCCTGACTCTGGGCTACAGGGCCAATTCCGGTCATGGTCCTGTATGTCCGAGGGGTCATGGATGCATGAGGAACTTATTCCATCTCAGAGGTGGAATACGTTCCACCGAAGATTGCAGCGGCTGATGGAGGGACCCAGTGAGGAGGTGAGCAGGGGCAGGAGATTCCCCGTAGCCTGATCCCGGCCTTTCCAGGTCCTATTAGAGGTTGGCCGGTGGGGAACAGGTCTTTGTACATGCTTGAGGTGGATCAGGGCTCTTGCATGGCGCCCCGGTGCTATGGCGATGGGACGCCACAGCACTGGGATCCATGCAGGAGCATATGGTGGTCTAGACGGATAGGTTTCTAGGCGTCCAGTGGCACAAAATCAGGGCACAGCCAGCGCGTCCAGGCCCTCTACACCCAATTCTGCTGCTGTGGGAAGTTCTCGTGGGTGCAGAATTAGGTGAAGATCTGTCCAGATTTTAGACATCCAGACAGGCTGGACGTGACCTAAACAGAACTGGCCTCCATGTATGTTGGTGGCCAGAAATATTTTTCAAGGAAAACTTACCCCACAGCTGCTTTTTAGCTCTGAAACTGCTGCAAATCTAAAGAGTGCTGCAGAGCCATCAAAAGTCTTCTAAACCAACATTTCACTGCTTGATTGACGGCAACATCCCAACTCTGATTCCACCTAACTGAATATGCCAATTCCAACAAAAAATTAAAAGCAAAGCTAAAAGACAGCCCTTTGGTTCCTACGGCTGTCATCAACGTGCATTCCTTCATTTCTTTCTAGATATTTCAGAAATAACTCCGTGCTTAGCAGAGCAGTTTCTAAAATACCATCAGAATGGCAACCATGCACAGTAGAAAAAAGGCCAGAGTACATGTGCAATAGCAGTACAACAGGAAAAGCAGAATTGACTCAAGGACATCATCTACTCCAGTCTGGCTAGACTGTTGAATCTTCACATGGATGATAAGCATATTACCAAAAGCTGTTCTGTGGAAAAGTCTACACTACCAGTTACAAGTCAGAGCTTCCCTGCCTCTTTAGTCCCAGTGACAACATTGCTGTGTTTATAAAACTACAAATATTGCTAATGATAAGAGAGTAACACAGGATCAGCCTTTGCAAGGGAATATAAGGATACCACCAGCTCCTATTAAACAGGATGCTGTAGCTTCCAGTATGGTGAAGGATATGATTCTTCTTCCCTTACAAACCCAAATTGTGACTAACAGAAGCTCTCAATGCCTTCAGTTCATATTGACAACACTGTTGTGCTAACTTATCTACAAGTCGACTGGGATATTACAAATATATCTGTTCTGTCTGTACAGCTTATGTTGTATAAACCTGTGTAATATTGCCACCCTGTGGCACAAAATTGTACTAGATGACCTAGATAACCTCTCTTTTCAACCTCTGATCGCTTTGATGGTAATTCCCCTGCCTTCCATTGGATAGTCTTGTATCGTTGCCTGACTTGGGATATCATCCTTTTCCCCAACGGGTCACCTTTAGGAGCACTTGCTAAGAAAGCTTTTGCATTTACATTAAGTCTCCATTGCAGATAAGTGGTTCTGAGATTTTATTTATTTAAATCTGTTATAATCTACCAAAAAATGGAAATAAAATAACATAAAACTATAAAACAATGCATTGCTGACCCTGCAGCCATTTAATTGTAACACCAGGAGCATCTCCTCATTTCACACTGAATCAAATCCATACAGGAAGAGTCATAGCAGTTATATGAACCCAGGCTTTGGATACCTATCTTTATTTCCATTAGATCTCACAGTGACTTTGTTTTTCCATTGCCCTGTAATAAAATTCTTTTATTAAATGTGGGAAATTGAATCAGATGTTTAATTATCCGCCATAATGGAAAAACATGTGGAGCGAGGGTGAGATGGAATCCAGACAGGTAAGACTTAATTTGATGATATTGTGTGAAAAAGGATACACCCCCTTGGTGAAGTCATACCCTGATACATACTTATCCCTCCTCTATTCCTTTGTCCTGTTTTCTCTCTGCTTGCTAGAGATAACTTATTTTCCTCTGCTTTGCTAGAGATAAACGTATAGTAGAATTTCTCCAATCGGGACTACGCTGTAATAAAGTAGGACCAGTCATGAAGAAATGCTGTGATGAATTGATAAGATATCTATATGGTCTCTATGAGCCCTCAGAGCGGGGCTCAGAATTTATGAAACTTATTTTCTCTGAGCCTGTGTGTGCACATTAAATGCAGCTTGCTTCCTGAAAAATGACTCTTGAGTCTCCTTTCCTTCCACGTTAGTTGTTACATTTGGTGCGTTGGCCTGGAAGGACAGGAACGAAAAAAGGTTTTTGCCTCTGGGTTTGATCGGTTTGAGCCGGAGGGTGGCGAATGCGGGAGGAAATACCAGGCGCCCCCAGACCAATTGTTCTGGAGAGTATTGCTTCCTGATTCGCCAGGGCTGCTGGCTTTTTCCTATCGACACCTATGAACCCTGGAGCCCAGGAACCAACCCACTAGTCTCTGGAAGACATCTGAATGGGGTAAATGACAAGAGGGGCTGTCTCTGAATCTGCAGTTCAGAAAAATCTGTCCTTCCTACGGGGAGGAGAGCTTGTTCACCTCTCGGGAACGCCTTAATAGCCCAACGCTTGGGTGAAACCGTATTCCTTATAGTCAGACTGTTTTCTGGGGGACTGGGAGAGTGTCTGTGTGTTGGTGAGTGATTGATTTAGGTGTTTGAAACAAGCAGAGGCTTGTGGAGTGAGAGTGCATTCCTGAGTAGCGCTGTTCCGGGCGACTACGCCCAGGTCCGGAAAAGGAGGAAGTGTCATTTTGTTAGTCACCCATTTTGTGTCTAGGGCAGCAGGATCCCTTATTTCTTGGATCTGTGTTTTCAGAGCCTGGAAGAAAGATATGGGGGGGATCAGAGACGAAATGCAGCCCCTTAGAGTGTATGGTAAAGCATTTCAGGAAGGGATTCTCTGCAGATTAGGGGTTCGTATGACTCCATCCTTGTTAAAGAAATATTGTGAGCATAAGTGGCTAAGCTTTAATACTGATTGGCCCCGAGAAGGAACCTTGGATTATGACTTGGTTATCAGAGTGCACCAAGTTGTGATAGCTAAACATCCTGATCAATTCTCTTATATTGATTCCTGGCTGGATGTCTGTAGGCAGAAACCTAAATGACTAAGGAGATGCCAGGAGGAATACGGTCGCATACTTCTGTCTCATAGTTCACAGGAAAATGCAGCCTAAAGCAAAAATAAAACTACCAGTTTTAGTACAGGAGCCAGAGACAGAAGAATTTCCTCCCCCCTATGTTCCCGGCAGATGATTCCGGCTAGGTTAGCAGGCTCAGCAGGGACTCTAGCTGGAACGGATACAGCTTCTCCCCTGCCCCTTTTGACAGCTATTACTTTTTCTGATAGTCAGAAGAGCACTGCCAGTGAGGCAAGAATGCAATTTTCAGATACAGACCTGCCCAGCACTTCAGAAAGTTCCCTGAGTCCCAGATCTGAGGGAAGTCAGTCTCAGTTTAGTACATCCCCCCCAGCACTGGAGCATTACGAGCTCAGGAGAGACCCCCACACAGTATGTGCTAGCAAACAGACTCCAGAAGTTAGTTTCTACCTACCCCTCCGAGAGGCTCGAGGACCGGCTGCCTTTAATGTCCAGGGAGAACTTGTTGAAGGCTCTCGGACCTTTGTATATGTACCCTTTTCTACCACAGACTTGTTGAACTGGAAAACTCAGCTATGATAGATTTGTTTTCGTCTATTATTCAAACCTATCGTCCAACTTGGGCAGACTGTCATCAGCTCCTTTTAACCTTACTCAGTACTGAAGAGAGATACCGGGTGACTAGGTCAGCCATGAAATGATTGGAAGAGAACCCTCCAGATGAACAGGATCCCCAGCAATCAGCTCTGAGAGACTTTCCTGATCTAGAACCTAATTGGGATACAAACAGTGATGCAGACCGCCTTGCTCTGAATTGTTATCATCGGGCTCTCCTTGAAGGCTTTAAAAGGGGGGCCAGAAAGCGAGGAATGTAGGGAAAATATCTGAGGTACTGCAAACCTCCGATGAGAGCCCTGGCCAGTTTTATGAAAGACTCTACTTTCGAAGGAAACTTCAGAAGCTTGAGTGTTTTGCTGGAATGAATATAACCCAACTGATGGAAGTTGCTGTGAAAGTTTGTGAACTGAGATCAAGAGATGAAGCATGAGTGTGAACGAAAGATAAAAAAGAAAGCTGATATGTTAGCAGCTGCGCTAGTTGAGAAAGGACAAGGAAAGTCAATGTGGGAACCAAGGCTGGGGTAGAGGAACCCGGCGAGGATCATTGGAGCGAGGACTATTGGAATGAGATCAATGTGCCTATTGCAGAGAAATGGGCCACTGAAAAAGAGAAGAAAAAACAAATGTCCCAATTGTGTCAGGCAATATTCCCTGCCCCGAAGAGATGTTGAGGGCATTCATAAACATCTCCAGCGACTACTTAAGTTTGGACTCCTGAAAACCATGCCAATCACCCTGGAATACCCCTTTGCTGCCAGTTCAAAAACCAGGTACTAATGATTACCGACCTGTGCAGGACCTACGGAAGGTCAATGAAGCTGTTGTTACCATTCACCCTGTTGTGCCAAACCCCTACAATTTACTGAGTTTTATTCCTGCACAAGCAACCTGCTTCACTGTTCTGGACTTAAGGATGCCTTTTTCTGCTTGAGACTAGCCACTCCTAGCCAGCCACTGTTTGCACTTGAATGGGAAGACCCTATTACTGGCAGTAAGGGACAATTGACATGGACACAGTTACCCCAAGGATTCAAGAATTCCCCCACGCTGTTCGTGGATGCACTTAGTCAAGATTTGCGTCAGTTTCAGTCTTGCCCTTCTCAACGTGTATTGTTATAATATGTGGACGATTTATTCATTGCTGCTGTTTCCCGGGAAGAATGTCTAACCGCTACTTCAGAACTTCTACACCTACTTTGGATGTCTGGCTATCGGGTGTCCCGAAGTAAGGCCCAATTGTGCCAGAAAGAAGTAGGATACTTGGGATTCCATGTTGCCCAAGACCTTCGAAGATTGGACTCTGAGCGGAGGGAGGCTGTTTGTTCTATTCCTGAGCCACAAAATCGTAGGCAATTGAGAGCCTTCTTAGGTGCTGCCAGTTTTTGTCGAATTTGGATACCCAACTATGTAGTGTTGGCAAAGCCCCTGTATGCAGCCACAACAGGGGGAGAATGAGAACCTTTCGACTGGGGTCCAAACCAAAAGAAGGCCTTTCAGGATATGAAGAAGGCTTTGCTATCAGCACCCAGTCTAGGACTGCCCAATGTGGAAAAGCCATTCCACCTGTATGTCCATGAAGAGAGGGGGATGGTAGTTGGTGTCCTCACTCAGAGCCTAGGTTCCTGGCAATGACCGGTGGCTTATCTGTCCAAACAGCTGGATCCAGTGGCAAGGGGGTGACCTCCCTGTCTTCGCGCAGTAGCAGTGACAGCTCTTCTAGCAACAGAGGCTGATAAATTGTCCCTTGGGCAAGAACTGTATGTTAAAGTGCCGCATGCAATACTGACCCTGATGGAGTACAAAGGCAATTATTGGTTTACCAATGAGCGGATGAGAAAGTACCAGAGCATGCTGTGTGCGAATCCTCGGGTTCACTTGGAGATAGTGAAAAACACACTCAATCCTGTTACTCTACTCCCTGTAGCAAAAGGTTCGAAGGCACCTGGGCTACCTGAACATGATTGTATCCAGGTTATGGATGAAGTGTATTCCAGCCACCCAGATCTGAAGGATGTACCGCTGGCCTCTCCTGATGTTCAGTACTTTACTGATGGCAGCAGTTTTGTTGAAGATGGACAGCGGAAGGCTGGATATGCTGTGGTCACTCTGGGGGTTGTTGTGGAGGCTGAGCCCTTACCCCTGGGGACTTCTGCCCAGAAAGCTGAACTCATTGCCCTTACTCGAGCCTTCCAGTTAGCTGCAGGTCTGAAGGCAAACATTTTCACTGATTCTAAGTATGCATTCACTACACTCCATGCCCATGGGGCCCTCTATAGAGAAAAGGGACTCATAAATTTGAGTGGGAAATCTATAAAGTATGGGAGGGAGATTTTGGAGTTACTAGAGTCTGTGTGGGCACCAAAAGCGGTGGCGGTAGTTCACTGCAAGGCACACCATTGAGGAGACACTCTGGTCATCCAGGGTAACCGCAGGGCTGATAGGGAGGCCAAGCTAGCAGCTCAATGAGGAACAGTCCCAGTAAGTGTTCAAGCCCCCCCTGTTTCCAATTCCTATGTCAGAGTGGGACCCACGTTATACCAGGAAAGAGATGGATTTCTTCACTCAAGAAGGGGCTGCTCTCACTACTGCTGGGTGGTTGCGGTAACTGGGAGATCCACCCCGATATGTTATCCCTGAGAGTCTAGCGCCTGCTTTTGTCTGCCAATTTCATGAGACCACCCACTTAGGTAAGACCTCCATGGAAACCATTCTACAGTCTTACTTCTATGTCCCACATCTGACTGCCTTGACAGCAGCTGCAGCACGTCGCTTTCTCCAATGTGCTAAGAATAACCCCCGCCAAGGGCCTCTACCTCCTGTTTCTATACAGGCAGTTGGTGCTGCCCCTATGGAGAATATTGTAGTTGATTTGACTGAATTACCCCGAGTAAGGGGTTATCGATATCTGCTGGTGATAGTGTGTACATTTTCAGGATGGGTTGAGGCCTACCCCTGTAGAACAGAGACAGCCTGAGAGGTTACTAGGGCCCTGTTGAAAGAGATCATTCCCAGATTTGGCCTACCTCTTGCTATAGGGTCAGATAATGGCCCTGCATTTGTTGCTAAGTGCCTTCGGGACCTTTCTAAGGCCCTCCAGATCACCTGGAAACTTCATACTGCTTACAGCCCACAGAGTTCAGGGAAAGTGGAAAGGATGAACCGAACCCTGAAGCTCCAGTTGTCCAAACTCTGTCAGGAAATTTATCTTAAGTGGGATCAGGCCTTACCAATAGCTCTACTCCGTATTTGGTCCTCTCCGACTCGGACCCTGGGAATATCCCCTTATGAAGTACTGTATGGTCGACCACCACCATTGTTCAGGGCCTTAAGGGAGACCTAGAGCAGATAGGTAATGAACTTGCAAGACACCTACTGGCATTGGGATCTGTTTTTCAGTCTTTGAACAGGTGGATACAAGAGCGACTGCCTATCTCTTTGTCAGAGCCGCTCCACCCCCACCAGCCTGGAGATCGTGTGTGGATTAAGGAATGGAAACATGAACCACTGTGCCCTATCTGGAGAGGTCCTTACACAGTTCTCCTGGCCACACCAACCACAGTCAAGGTTGCAGAGGTTACCCCGTGGAGGAGTCATACCCGTCTCAAGAAAGCTGCTCCTGACCTGGATAACAAGTGGACAGCGCACGAACAGTCTCAGGATCCCTTACGCCTCACATTGTAGAGAACCAGGGAATCGGCAGACGACAGAGCCCTGCGCTAGCCGCACACCAAAAGCCGGCTAGTCTATGCACGGCGGAAGCTTGAGGAGTCATCTTCAGATACTGCTAAAGGACCAAGGTGTAGTGGAACACCAGCTCCATGGTTAATATGCAACTGCTTATGTTGACTTTGGTTCTGGCATTTGTGTGGGGCCTTCCCTTGTTGGCCTCAGGAACTATAAACACGGTAACATTACTTGCCGAGACTGCTTTGAATACTTCGAACCTTTTGTGTACGTAGTACATCTCAGGCTGGAGCCCCGTTATCAACTTGCCTTATTGTTGTGCCTTCTAATTTGTGTGAAATGCAGAAGTTTACAATACTGAACAATGTGAACTGTAGACAGCTTAAACTAACATTTTCTTCCTTATTCTACTTTATTGGTGTTACATATCCTTCCTCAGCCTATTATAACAAAAATCCTTTTTTCCTTGCAGGTTGCCTCCACCCTCAAAGCCACAGATTGTTTATTTTTGAAAATGCTAATATTGGTGCTTTTGATTTATCTAACACTGTATTATTTTGCAAGTTTTTTACCAAGGTTTCTTATGGTCATTCAGAAATGTATCTTCCTTTAGGATGGTTCTTGTTATGTTGTCAAAAATGCTTATACTTATGTTCCCGCAAATGCTTTGGGTGGGCCTTGCACTTTTGGTAGACTAACTACTGCTGCCCATGTGATGGCAGTATGAAAATACAAATCCCTTTCACAGTCAGATCAGATCATATGAGAAAATTGGCCTCCTTCATTACGAAGGCAAATTTTCCTTAAAAAGGGGGGAATAATGAGGTGGAATCCAGACAGGTAAGAGTTAATTTGGTGATATTGTTTGAAAAAGGATACACCCCCTTGGTGAAGTCATACCCTGATACATACTTATCCATCCCCTATTCCTTTGTCCTGCCTTTCTCTCTGCTTGCTAGAGATAACTTCTTTTCCTCTGCTTCGCTAGAAATAAGAGTATAGTAGAATTTCTCCAATCGGGACTACACTGTAATAAAGTAGGACCAATCATGAAGAAATGCTGTGATGAATTGATAAGATGTCTATATAGACTCTGAGCCCTCAGAGTGGGGCTCAGAATTTATGAAACTTATTTTCTCTGAGCCTGTGTGTGCACATTAAACGCAGTTTGCTTCCTGAAAAGTGAATCCCGAGTCTCCTTTCCTTCCACGTTAGCTGTTACAAGGGCACAATAGCGAAAAGATAAAAAATTGGTGGGACCATCGGTGAAGAGATGTAGCTGCAAGAACTCAGTGAAATCAGTGGAGTCTAGGAGAAAGATGAAACCACTGAGATTTACTGAGAAGACGCTTCAGTGAAGTAAAATAAAAGCAGCTTCATGTAGGCTGGTCTCACCTACAAAGTATACCCAGTAGTCACCAATATTACCTGGGCACATGGGAGACGTACACCAGGAGGAAAAAACAAAAGGATTCAGATCACAGTTACTTGTCAGCAAAAACTCTTTTATTTAGTACAAGCAAAAAGCTGTAAGCACAGATACAAGTCTGTCTTAGGGATCTGAGTACGGGCAGCGTTCTCTATCTCCACAGTGGTGAGAAAGAGAAGGCTGCCCTGAGCTCTGTAATTGCTTTCTTATATACCCTATACCCCCTGTAGCAACTCCTGCACAAAAGTCTTGTTCCGTGTGCAAAAGTTGCTGTGCTGTCTGCAAATGTTTGCTAGCGTTGCTTGCAAAAGTCAGAGCTGTCTGCAAACGTTTTGCTAGTGTTGCTTGCAAAAGTCAGAGCTGTCTGCAAAAGTTTTGCTAGTGTTGCTTGCAAAAGTCAGAGCTGTCTGCAAAGGTTTGCAAAGGCTTCTTCCCTGGGATCCTCCCTTAATTATCAGGTCGTTTGTAGCTCATGTTACAAGGCCAGCTTATCTGTACAGTGACTGCAACTCCCTGCTTCCTTTGTTCTGTACATGATGTAGCATTTTCTTTGGCACTATTTTGTAATCTTCAGGGCCTAGAGTATTTCTTCTCACCAGTTCCCTTCTAGCATGGCCTATTTCCAG
This sequence comes from Ichthyophis bannanicus, assembly GCA_033557465.1. Classification (NCBI taxonomy): domain Eukaryota; kingdom Metazoa; phylum Chordata; class Amphibia; order Gymnophiona; family Ichthyophiidae; genus Ichthyophis; species Ichthyophis bannanicus. The sequence goes on along the minus strand of CM066035.1, from coordinate 443,055,458 downwards.
CCTGGGCCTATCCTTTGCACACTTCTGTCCAAAGTATGGCTCCTTAGGCTTTATTATAGCAGGCCGCAAATACTCTCTCTTCCATAGCCCACACGTTTGTCTTTTGTGCCATCCATACGATGCTTGTGTACACTTGCTAACAGGCAGGCAAGGGTGCAGTCATATAAAGCATATAAAGCAAACCTGAGCCAAATTATCCCTGAGCCAGATTATCCCTTCACTTCAGTGAACAATATTGTCGCATCGCAAAGACAGCTAATGCACGAGAAATGCAGCTACAGCGGGCCTTTTCTCATGCGACAGGAGTTGGACGGCAAGTGGGCATTTCAAATCGGAGCAGCTACCACGAGCGTTCGCGGCGCATGGTGCCGCTGTTTCTGTAGGCTGCATGGATGCAGCTGTTGCCACCTCAGTGGCTGGGGATAGCTACATCTGTGAAGCTGGCCTTCTGCAAATCCTGCGCTTTCTCTGCTGTATCTGCAGGAGAAATGCTGCGAATGCCCCTGCAGGGACTTGTACAGTTAATGCTGGGCTTTTTCAGCTATCACCCGGCTTAGTAAACCTACCGCCTAGACACACTGCCTCCCTTCCCCCTCAGCATCTTTGGCAGCCCAAGACTGTAAGCCTCTCCTATTACCTACTCAGTCGCAGTGTAATCGGAGACTGACTTCCTCTAGTCTGTTGAAAATTAACACCCTGCTTTGAAGTCTTAGGGGATAATGTTATAAAGCCTTTTTGCACCAAAAGCATATTGTATAGATGGAAGCAGGCCTTTATACAATAGAAAGGTCCTCTAATATCAAAAGAGAGCGTAATAATCAAGCAACTCTCCATATTTGTTATCCTTGGTCCATTAAGTGTTAAAGTTCATCAGATATATCATAATAGTCCACAGTGGAAAACTGTTTCTTAACTCATTTAAATCGAGTTTTCTTATCTTAATCCATGGCAACATCCAATGACAGGACATAGATTTAAAGCTTGATAACAAAAAGACTGTAATTTGGAGTATCATGTTCCCCTGTACATTGATTTACATCGGGCAAACTAAACATAAAATCAGGTTACGTTTAAATGAGCACCACAGTCGTACTGTTGCTAAGAATGTATTTGCTCCTTTGGTTGAACACTGGCTTACCAAAAATCTTTGGAAAGAAGATTTAAAATGGTGCAAGATTGACAAATATGAATCTAAAAGGCAAGGGACATGATAGACAGGGCAGGTTAACTTATTATGAGCAATCTTGGATCTTTATACTTGACATAATTGCCCCAAAAGGATTGAAATTGGAGATAGCATGGTTAATCTCTTCCTTGACTGGAGGCTTAAGTCAAATGATAATTTTTTTGTTCTTTCTTTTTTTTCTTTATGAATTTTACAATAACTAACCAAGCAAAAAACGATTTGTACAGTAAGACGGCTAAGTGTAAACATATAGCACAAGGCGAAAAAGGAAAATAAGGAAATATATACTAAACTTTTATTTTCCAAGCCCAAAGTCAAGGGAGTAGTGACAAAGGAAATAGAAAAAATAGATTACTATAATAAATTTAGATTCCAGATGACATTTTTATTGTGCTTCTGCTGGAGCTCTGCACAGAATAATTCAAAATTTTGTACTTCTTTGTGATTTTTTTTCTTCATTCTATTTTAAATTAAGTATCACTTAAAAACAATGGGCTTGATATTGCAACCCTTAGGTGGCGGTAAGGCAGTGAAAAAATGGTGTTATCCGTGTAAGTGGTACATATCTAGGTATCCGCCATTCTCAGTCAGCTGCCGACAGATGAATATTCGCACAGTGCACATGGTGTAAACCAGATATCTGCAGGGGCATAATGGGGGCATAGCCGAACATACCCGGTTAGCAAAGATATTCAGCAGCACAGGGTGCTGAGCCAAATGCCATAAACCGCATAGCTTTAGGCCAGGATTTTGGGCACATTTGACCTGGTGATACACCAGTACATGTCACATGGTTTATCGGCAAAAATGGGTATTAGCTGTACCTGCAGACAGGAACCACCTGTGCTATGTGGGATCTGCACATACGGCAATGGAGGAGGAGATGCCATCGGCGTGCCAGGGGACAGAGGCGGCAGCACAATGTGCAGCAGCAACAGCAGCCACTGACCCAACGCAAGATGCGCACATGCCACACTCCATGGATTTACAGACAGAGGGTAAAGTACCTGCAACTGTTGGTGGAGGAGATGTGCTAACGCTACGGGCTGAACAGTGACACCATAGCAGAGCTGTGTGGGATGCTGTGCAGGGAGTTGAAGCCAGCTACTGCCCAAAGCCACGCACTGGGGTTCCTGGGCTCAGAAAGCTTCCAGCATGTGGTAGATACCACCACTGGCATCACCCAGTCTGCCACATGCCACACGGTATTGATGCCTTCACCACTGCCCTGGTGAGACGGATGCAAACCTACATCAACTTTCCCACCGCACCCGAGTAAAGACAGGAGACGATGCAGGCATGTTATGATATAGCTGACTTCCCATCTGTCATTGGTATCATTGACGGCACACATGTTGTATTGAGGGCACCAGGTCAGGATCAGAGGGCATTCTGAAACTGCCACAATTACAACTCTATGAATATGCAAGAGGTAGTCAATACGCACATGCTCATCACTGACGTATGTGCCTGTTTCCAGGGTTCCTGCCACAATGCCTTCATCTCTGTCACCTCCACTGGGAGACTTTCACACATCTACCACTCTTTTTGTAAAGATAGAAACATAGAAACATCCATAAAGGTAGAACATAGGTGATATGATTGAGACGTTTAAATACCTCTGTAGCATAAATGCACAGGAGGACAAGCTTTGCTACAAGGGGACATAGGATGAGGGTGAAAGGGATAGGCTCAGGAGTAATATGCGTAAATATTTCTTTACGGAAAGAGTGGTAGATGTGTGGAATATTCTCCCAGTGGAGGTGGTAGAGATGAGACAGTATCTGAATTCGAAAAAGCATGGGATAAATACAGAGGATCTCTAAAGGAAAAAAGGGGACTGTTCTAGTGGCTAATATGGAAGAGCAGACTGGACAGACCATGTGATCTTTTTCTGCCATAATGTTTCTATGTTTCTATGAACAGTAGATATTCAGCGTTTTGACCGGTTAGCCAAGGTAATCAGATAAGTGGAATATCTAGTTGACTACGTACTTAACTAACAAAACTGGGTAAATGAAATATCTCATTTACTACACAGTTAGCAAAGGTAACCAGGTAAATGGCATATCTTGCTTACTACGTGGTTATCCAATAAAACTGGGTAAAAGGAATACCTTGCTTACTACACAGTTAATTGATAGAAGCAGGCAAGTGGACTCTCCGTTATAGCACGCTAGATGTCCATACCCAGAGCCACTGTCCATTGACGCCATCACAGCACAGATATGCTGAGGTATCAGCTGCTGTGGAATTACCATGCACCAGGTAGCCAGACCATGCTCCTGCTGGACAGGAAGGGGAGGGGGGCTGTACCTGTACCTTATGAGGTATGTGGCTGTTGGAAGAGGCGCAGGGGTATATGGCTAGCAGTGTGGTCTGGGAGGAGGCCACAGGGAGGCTGATTGGGGTGTGCATTCAGAGTGACACACAAACTTTAGGGGGGGGGGTGTGCTGTGTATGGGGGGAAGCAATGTACAGAAGAGCTATGGCCCTAGAGAGAAGGTACATGACAGCCACGTACTTGGATTTGACTGCCGGCAGGGCATCTCCCATAACCATCATTTTCTATCCATACCTGCATGTCCAGTGGCTAACTCATGATTTGTGCCCTTTTCAGTGCGGGTTTCTTTAGCTGGTTATCGGCTTCATCTGCGCCTCTTGCAATATCAGACCCAATCTGCTTTGTTATTTTGACAAACAAAGCATGCAGAATTTTGCATAATTCAGTTGTTTTGACACAGACATTTCAATTTTGTTTGCAGAATTCCATCAGGAGTATTATTTTCACAGGCTAACAAATAAAAAGTAGCTAAGGTACAGAGATCACGTGAGAAACTGCAGAAGGGTCGGCTATTCTTTTAGCATTTATCAATGTATCCAGTTCCTTGGGCTCAAAGAAATATACTTAGGAGATTTGTATTTAATCAGACATTTATAAGACTCCTGACTGCAAGACCCTCCACAACGATGCCCCAGGCTAGATTTCATTTTTTATCACCCTGCCTGCACACCCCTGCCCAGTCCCTTCATTCTCTCCACAGCAATCGATTGCACATTCTTCCTTTAGCAAAAGCTAAATATGGAACTACTCAGCAGTCCTGCTTTTTTCCTCATAGACTTTACCCTCTGGAATCTTTTGCCTTTTCATCTGTGCCTGGAACCCATTTTAATACATTTTAAAAGCTCATTAAAAACACATCTCTTTGAATTAGCCTTAGAAGTTCCAGATTAGGGTGTCGGCCCAAACCGGTTTAGCATTCTCCTCTCCTCGCTTACTCTTCTGCATACCCCAGCTCTTCCTGACTTTGATACTTTTCTTCTTTCCTGTATAGTGTATGGAGTTCCTTTCCTTTTTTCACAGTAAGTTTTCATTGTAAACCATATTGATTGAAAGCCTAAATGCAGTATTTCAAATTCATTAAAATGTATACCATAACATAAGACATCAGGCTTGAGAGATAAAAATTCACACCTCCTTTTTTGCATTTCTCTTGTGAAGTCATGAAAAATACTAACAAAATGGCCTAAGAAAGGCACATTTCTCTTCTTAAGGTACATTTTCAAAATCCATTCTCTGTCAGCATTGAGAGCACAATGTATCAAAAGCGTGGCCGGAATCACAGATTCAGTCTCAACATAGCAGTTACATTTAATACTGTACATAACCTATCATTTGACTTTGATCTGACAGCCTTTTTCCCTTGAGGGGGGTAACATGCACTGGAGATTGGAGGAATATTCTCCTTTGAAATCTCTAAAACCTCTAGCGAATATCTTCTAAACATCTCTCTCGTGGAGAGCACTGGTGACTTCAGAAAATTAATTAATTTGAAGTTACATGACCGAGTTGCATTCTCCAAAATCTCCAATTTAAATTTGAAGATGAAATTCTCTTTAATTAATGAATAATTTACCTCCTGAATGGATTGCAACTTCACTTCTTGGTCTAGAGAGGCAGTTTTAGAGAAGTAATAGCTTCCTGGTTCTCTTTGATTAAAAAGCTATTTTCTTGCATCTTAAGCATTAACTGCTGAGATTGAGTTGGGTAATAGCACCCCATGTTGATTCTAAGATGAATTGCTTAGACCTCGGTAGTGCAAACACAAATGCAGAGGAGTTAAAATCAGAAGACAAACCTGTTCCAGGAGCAGAAGCTTCGCCAACCATCAAGCCAGTCAACTTTGGAGTAGTCCTTAATTCTTCATATTCCTCTGACTCTCAAATCTTTTCACAGACTCCCCTTGTTGTTTCTGCGGGGTTGCATCACATTAATTCCCTTACTGATAGTTCCCCCTTGAACGACCAAGGCTATCCAACCAACTTTCATCGCTTCTACACCGGGGCTCTCTTCTGGGTGTGTTGCCAAATGTGGGAGGGGAGGAGGAAGCTGCAACACCAGGGAGAGCTATACTTCTAGGTCTGATAAGGACACCAATGTTGGAGTCAATATAACCAGACAAGTCCTAGACATTGCTTGTGATTCCCTACAATGAGAATACAAGTCCACTGTAACTTGAGCAAAGGGTGGCTGGATGAATGAGGGGTTTTCTCACTTCCCTTTTCTTTACCCTATTAGCAGGTAAAAGATGCAGAGCTGCAATCATGCATTCATCTTGAGCCATGCCTCCTCGGTTTTATCACATGATAATTCTTTCGCCATGCCTGTGTCTTTAAATAAATTAAAGAATGCCGGATGAATGTTGAACAATAATATTGATAAAAGATGAATCTGAAGCGTTGAATTAGTAGTCTTGAGAAGAATGGGACTGAAGGACTTTTGAATTGCTTCCTAAAGCAGAAACATGTCTTCTAAATATGATATTGTGTCAGGATTCCTTATGGATTTAAATAAGTAAACGTTATTTAAATAAATTAAGAAACATTTTTCTACTGTAGACTATTATGATGCATCTGATGAACGTTAACATTGAATGGACCAATGATGATAAATATAAAGTTTATTTATTTAAAAGCTCTTATATACCGCTGATCTGTACAGAACATTCAAAGCGGTTGACAACCCATAAAAACACCTTAAAATACAATATAAACATAAAAACACCACTGATTTAACATAACAATTGAAACTGTTACTACCAACCTACCACCCATGCCCCCAAAATTACCCACCAATTATCTTCCAACACCACTCACATGGAAATAAATATGTTTTCAACATCCGGCAAAAGCTAATCTCATCCTGTTCCTTCCTCAGCCTACCAGACAGTTTATTCCATCATACAGGTGCCACTACTGCAAAAGCTCCACCCCCCTCCACTGCTGCAAGGTAAATTCTCAATCATCTGGCACTACCATAAATGCACTCTGACTGGACTATAAGGTCCTTCCTGGCTGATACCACCGCAACCAGCTCATGCACATAACTTAGACCCTCTCTCTGTAGAAACTTGAAAGTTAAAGATATCATCTTAAATAAACTCCTCTTCCTAAATGGGAGCCAGTGGAGTTGCCACAATTTATCAGCCATTGACTCTCGCCTCCCCCATCCCGACAACACACGGGCTGCCATATTCTGGACTACCTGCAATCTTGGAAGCATATAATCCAATAACATACATGGGTTGCAGTAGTCCCAACTAGTAATCATCAGAGCAGGCATAACAGTCTGCATCGCTTTCTCTTCCATAAGAGGGTGCAATTATCAAACTAACCTCAGCTGTCTATAAGCCATGTTAACTACCCTTGAAATGTGAGCACCCACAGTTAAATCTGCATCAATTGTATTTACATCTTACATTCTAACCTCATACCTCCCATACAGGGCCATTCTATCAAAGTTCCTGGATCCAAATCCCCACCTTCAACTTCTGCACATTCAGCACCATCCAATTAACCACCAACCATTCCGATACCTCCTACAAACAATCATTCAACCTCCAGATTGTCTGTAACCTATCTTGCCCTAAAGGTACCACAATCTGTATATTGACTGTATACAGAAAACCCCAAAACTCATAAGCCCAAACATTTCCTCCTGGGGCTGCCGATAAATATTTAATAAAATTGACGGTAAGACCGACCTCCTGTGGCACAGTAAAAGGCAGGCCTTTAACTGATGACATATCCTCTCTATCCCTAACCCTAAACCTCCTTCTCTGTAGAGAAGACCAAATCCATGCCAATACTTTCCATTTTATTCCCATCTGCCAACAACTCTGCACCAATCTTCTACCATCTACTGAACTAAAGACACTGGACAAATCAAGTGTCATCAACAAAACAGATTCTCTCTTTTCCCTAGCTTGGTAAGTTGTATTACTTACCACCAACATCATGATTCTGTTACAGAATCATCGACTAAAAGCGACATGCTCTCAATCCAATCTTCTTATCTCCTCCACATATGTATTTAATTGCACTACTACCTCCTTCTCCAAGGTTTTTGCCATAGAAAGTGAGATCTGTCTTAATGATAGTTCCAATCCCCACTCTTTTAGGGTAGTGGGGTAACCATAGCCTCTTTGAGCTGGTAAATATAAACTTCTTGCTCAAACGAGGCATTTACCAAATCCACTATCCAAGCAAGCATACCAGAGGAACATTGCTGTAAGTTTTCCATGAATAGGATCCATGTATATCCATGTCATATGTAGTCTTTTCAACATCCTCTTCAAATTTTCCTGTGTCACTGGCAATTAAAATTTAAGGTCCTTTCTATTACAGTATATAAGATGAGAGTCTATAAGGGCTAAGGTTTTGCTCTATGGTGTTATATACCTCCCTTAGCAAGTTTTGGGGATTTTCTTAATAGCATCAGCTTTTATAAAACAGACATAAACTAGGCACCTTTTTGGACTTTTCATCTAGATAAAATTATCCCCAAGAAAAATAAGATTTCCTTTCACCATATAAACCTTGAAGAGCAATGAGAAATGTTACTTTAGTAGAGGGAACTCTGACTTCTGAAATAATGAACACGGAAGTCCCAGCCTAAACTCAGCAAAGACAACAGGGTGTCTAGCTCATGCCTTAACATACTCTCATCTTTAGCACAGAAGGCATATGAGATTAAGAAAGCCACACATCAGGAGAAAATTAGAAAGAACAAGATGTAAAACAGAGCATATATGCCTCACTTCATGAACGCTACAAATAATAAAAAGAATAATCTAGAGTGCCACTGAAGAACTGGAATCTAGCAACAAATGTTACAAACTCCTTTCAGAAATCTCTACAACATTCTTAACAAAGACTAACAGAGAACAAAGATTGCAGGATTATGGTATTTAGAAGGCTCTCAACATGAACATGAGAGGGTGGTAAAAAAGACCGTAGCAAAGCGGAGCCAGGGGGAAACTACATTTCAGTGCTCCACCGTCTGTAGACATACAAGTTCAGTAGGGTCGGCACATTTAACTGTGCCCACTGCAAGCACATACTAGAGTATGGGCAAGGGCAGAAGCTGCACAGACATATAGCTGATACCAGTGGCATGCCCAGCCTCCACGTCTCCAAGGGTGAGCGCTCCCCCCTTGCGCAGGGCACTCCCTTATGTGGCGCAGTGCACCTCCCCCACCCCCGCTGCTGGGCCCACACGCGGAGGCAGTGAGGCAATTTACATTAAAGCCACGGGTATCCTGCCCTGCTGCCTTCACTCCAGGCCTGGTAGCTCTTCTCTTCCGAGCCGAAGTCTCATGATTTGTGAGATTTCAGCCAGGAGAGAAGAGCTGCCAGGCCTGGAGCTGAGACAGCATGGTAAGTCACCCATGGTGTTAAGTTTGCCATACTGCCTCCACCTGTGGGCCCGGCGGGGATGCACCCCCCCGACCCGGAACTCGGGGCGGGACACCCTTGGTACGTCACTGCCTCTTACAGTAAAAAGAGGCAGCTATAAGATTTGAGAAAGCCAGAGAAGAAGAGAAGCATAAGCAAACTCTAAAAAGGCCGCATTGGAAGCTGATTTGGCCATACTGCGTCAAGAAAGGGAAGCAGCAGCAGTTGAAGTCCAGGCTGAAAACTGATAGGAAGTCACAAAACAGGGAGGCTCAGTTTAGTCCAAGTGCTTCAGAAGACCCCGCCCAGGATACCAGAGATATGTCCTAACTCATGTTTCAAGGTCACAACCTGGCTCAGAAGAGGTCATAGATGCTGAGGAAATGTAGCCCTTCTTCAAGTAGTATTTAGCCCACACCTTTCCAGCAGAAGTTCAAGGAAAATTACTTTCAGATACAGTAGGCATTTTATTGTCTCCAGAGGGCTTATAATCTAAGGGCCCGATATTCAGCGCCAGGGGCTAGCATGATTACAGCGGCTAGTCATTGGTGCTGAAGACTTAACCCTATCTGGCCCCGGCATTGAATATCCGGAGTTGCCACACAGCCTCCGATGCCGGAGAAGCTAACCGGGAAGCTATATTCAGTCTCTTCCCGGTTAGCTCCCATGGGTTAAATAGGCCAGCTTTTGCTGCGTCTATCTTTACTCATGAGTTGCTAACCGGGCAGCAGTGCAATATTGCTGCTGCCTGGTTAGCGACTGGCGCTGCCTCTGCTCCACCCCGGAGCGCCCAATGCTGAGCTTTTAGCGCAAGGTGAATAGTGGTATTAATCGGCAACATTCACTGCACTAACCTTGTTAGGGCTGCTGAATATCCCGGTTAGGGGCATTTACACGGTTTACAACTCTGTAAACTGTGTAAATGCCTTGGACTATCGGGCGCTAAGTTTGCACCTGGCGCAATGGAGAGCTAAGTGACTTCCCAAAGCCACAATGAGTACCATTGAGGTTTGACTTCTAGCCTCTTTAGTTATACACCAAAGCTCTAACCACTAGGCTACTGCTCCACTTCTCAATAGATGCTGTTAAGTGTACCTGCAGTAATTGTGAATGACCTTAATGCGCAGTAAGGGACTTTTCAGTGCAGTAGCTGTTGGGAACCTGCTGGGCATGCCCTCAGCAATTAGCAGAGAGTGGCTTCACTTACCATACATTAGTTTGTGCACCGAATACCTGGTGAGTGCAGAAACTTGCTACACTTTAATAAAATGGCCCCTTAGTGATGCAAACCCTTAGACAAGATTTTGCAAATTTGTCATACAATTGCTATAGAATTTGCTAATCCGTGCACAGAATCCATCCATCATTTGTAGCAGAAGATTAAGAGTCTTGCATACGGCAGATACTTGGTTACATCTTTATCTGTTTCTCCCATCATGCTTTTCCTGCCCAGCTCTGCATACCAGACCTCATGAATGTGTAATGACAACTTAAATGAAGCATCTTCAAGAGATGCTGGCCAAATGTGGAAATTAGAATATCTTGATAGAGAGATTATGATAAAAGCTGAAGTTGCCCAGGAGTATTTACATAAAGAAGAGACAGAGATAAATGGTTCCAAATTATCCACCATCAGCTGCAAGGCAGGTTGTAAATACAAAATTCTTTAAATTATCTGTATGCAAATGCCAGAAGTCTGAAAAATAAGATTGGAAAGTTAGAATGTATGGCAATAAATGAATAGGTCGACAAGGTCAGTACAAGGGGATTAGTGTATCCGCCTTGTGATACGCTCTTCATTAGCCTTCAGGTCCCTAGTACCCCCTGACATTTAATCAACAGTCATGACCACCTTAACACCATCCATCCCAGAATAATCCTTTAAAAATGCAGAATCAGACATCCTACTTTTAAATATTAAACTTTGTTTTGTATACATATATAAGTGTATACATATGTAAGTGTATATATATATATATATATAAGGGTATATATATATATATAATGTAAGCAATTTCTAAAGACCATTTATTCTTCTTATTGGGCCCAATATTCAAAAGGCATTTACAGGGTTTACAGCTCACTACTACTACTACTACTACTGAGCATTTGTATAGCACTACAAGTTGTACGCAGCGCTGCACAGACATGTAAGAGACCGTCCCTGCTCATCAGAGCTTACAATATAGTCAAGACAGACAACACAGAAGGTGTAGGCAGGGATAAAACAAGGGGGAAAGAAAAATAAAAAGGAGATCAGGTGAGTCAAGATCCAAAAGCAGCAGCGAAGAGGTGAGTTTCCAGCCTAGATTTGAAGAGGGTCAGAGAAGGCGCCTAGAATACAGACACAGGTAGATTGTTCCAGGCGTAAGGTGCAGCAAGGTGAAAGGAGTGAAGTCTGGAGTTAGCAATAGAAGAGAAGGGCAAAGATAGAAGCAGTTTGCTAGAAGAGCGGAGTTCCCGAAGGGGGTTATAAGGAGAGGTAAGAGAAGAAAGGTAGTGAGGAGCTGCAGAGTGAATACATTTATAGGTCAGCAGGAGAAGCTTGAACTGGATGCGGAAACGGATAGGGAGCCAATGAAGTGACTTGAGAAGAGGAGTAATATGGGCATGACGAAGCTGGTGGAAGATTAGCCGCGCAGCAGTGTTGAACAGATTGAAGGGGGAGAGAGATGATTCAAAGGGAGACCAGCAAGGGGGAGGTTACAGTAGTCAAGACGGGAGGTGATTAAGGAGTGGATAAGCGTCTTAGTAGTGTGTTCAGAAAGGAAAGGGCGGATTTTGCTGATGTTATAGAGAAAGAAATGGCAGGTCTTAGCTATCAGATGGATGTGTGTGGAGAAAGAAAGAGAGGAGTCAAGGACAACTCCAAGATTGCGGGCTGAGGAAACAGGAAGGAATACAGAGTTATCCACAGAGACTGAGAAAGGAGGAAGAGGAGGGGAGGTTTTAGGGGGAAAGATAAGAAGTTTAGTAGATTGTGTAAATGCCTTAGATGGGGATATTCAACGGCACCTACACGGTTAGTGCTGTTGAATATCCCTATCTAAGCCCCTTTTCCCTGATGCTTCTGGTTAGCATCGGGGCATGTTGGGGCGTGTTGGGGGCATTCCGGGGCAGAGTGGAGGCGGGGAATGGCGCTAACCATAACGCGATATTGGCTGCTGCACGGTTAGCGATCGTTGCTTTAAAGTTAGGTGAGGAAACCCTTGCCTATCTTTAAGGTGCTGATCGGTAACTGGGCAGCAGCCAATATCGCTGCTGCACGATTAGCTTCAGCGGTTTCTGACTTTGGTGGCGATCACCGGATATGCAATACCGTCACTGTGGCATTGAACATTCGGTTTGGAGGTCGGCAGGGAGGACTATGTGCATAGCCCTTCGAAGATCCAGGCAAAGGAATATCGGGCTCATTATTATTATTATTATTATTAAAACTTTCTAAACAGCTTAAGGCCAGGTAGCATCCGAGCGGTGTACAATGACTAAAATAAACTAAATATGGAAAGGAATGCCAATTAAATAGGAAAGAGAAAGAAAAGAATAAACAGAAAGAATGACTCCCACTCTAGGCTCAGCAGTCTCCCAAAGCCTCCTTGAAATAATATGTCTTCAGGAGCATCCTGAATTTCTTGTAAGAGGTCTCATTGCGTATATTGAAGGGAAGAGATGGCGCCAAAAAATAAAATGCTGCATAGCGAGATGCCTCCCTACCTGGGTAAATGGACTACTGGAAAACTGTCCACCCTCCCTTAAGTTTCTTTTGAGTTTGTATGGCTGTCTGGACCAATCATTTTGTTTTGACTGTTCCCTGTCCAAGCTGCCTCCCTAGGCGCCTGCCTAATCTTGCTTGATGGTTGAGGTGGCCCTCCATTATAGCCATCTCAGAGGTCTGATGGAAGGAGAACAACCAATAGGACACCGTGATATTGGGGAACAAAGTATATTGAAATGACAAGGTGGATCAAATTGGTAGAGCGATGGTACTACATATAAAGGATGACATAGATTCAAACAGGATAAAAGTTCTGCAGAAATTAAATGCAATTTTGGAATCTTTATGGATAGAAATTCTATGTATGATGGGGAGCCGCATACATGTAGGGATGTACTACCAACCACCTGGAAAGGATGAAGAGACAAACTGAAATACTAAAAAAAATTTGGAACACGAAGAAATTTGTCATCAAATTCTGTCATCATATTTCTATGTTTCTATAAGGGGACTGTTGTAGTTGTTGATATGGAAGGACAGACTAGATAGGCCATGTGGTCTTTTTCTGTCATCATATTTCTAGGTTTCTATATAACAAATTACCATAATTTAATACTAAAAGTACCAGTTCCTGAATTAAAAGATGCATAGCCCCTTCAACCAAAAAAATGCCATAGCTGCCGCACCAGATGTAACTTACCATGTGCTGCTTGACCCACCTTAGATGCCTGAGACCGAAAATTCTGTCCCTCATCCAACACCCCTCCTAAATTCCTAATTTCTTTTTTTCTATTCCAACTGTACTCCTGCAATCCTTGGCAAGTCCCTTACGTCCCCCACCTCTATGCCCCCATATATCAGCATTTCTAACTTCATGAAGCAGTTAGTCCAAGAATCAACCAGTGGGGAAAGTACTTTAAATCTAGTACTTACCGATTTGCCAGATCTAGTGCAAGAGTAATGATAGTGGGGCTGCTAGGCAATAGTAATCATAATGTAATTAAATTTCTTATCACTGGAAGGGAGACACTAAAAAAAACTGCTGTAGTATTTAATTTTTAAAAAAAGGCAATTATGATAACATCTGTTGTCTGCTTCAAAATTTGCATGAGACATGGACATTTTTTAGCAAGACCATTTTTGATGCCCAGACAAAATATATTCTATGCATCAATAAAGTCAAAAGAAGGTCAACATGGTTTAATTGTAAGGTGGAAGAGGCAGTGAAAACCAAAAGGGCATCTTTTAGAAAATGGAAAGCAGATCCTAATGAAGAAAACGGGGATGAGCACAAGTACTGTTTAACATATTAATAAATGATCTGAAGATAGGAGTGATGACTAAGGCGATGAAATTTGTGGAGGACACAAAAATATTTAAAATCATTAAAACAACAAAGGATTCTGAGGATTTACAGGAAGATCTTGTGAGACTAGGGAGCATGTTACTAAATTGTGCTACCTGTTAACATAGAGGCCTATTCTGTGTTGGATGTCCAGGCCTCTGTGAGTCTGGTCGAAACCAGACACACAGAGGTAGATGGGATTCTGATCCCACAGAGCATGTCTAGCCCCCACAAGATCAGAATCCCGTCTAAGTCTGTATGTACAGGCCCGGACCCAATTCCGGGTGGCCTGCACATACAGGCACCTGTCCGGCTAACTCAGTCAGGGCTCCTGAATGGAGCCACAGTGCCATGGCGTCCGGTTGCCAAGGCACCACAGCTCCATTCAGGAGCCACAATCCCTGGCTGCCAATGACTGGATTCATTCTCTGCAGACCGACCCCCAATCTGGCCTCCCAAGACCAGAGTTGGGCTGTGGGGAATCTTTAAAAAGGAGATAGAGCAGCTTTTAAACTAGATATTAGGGGAAAGCCGACAGTCGCCCAAGAGCAGATGGTTCGAAAGAATGTATCCTTGAAGGATACTACCAAAAGCAGAGAGGTTCCACAAAAGAGTAAAGTAGCCCAAATGCCCTCAAGTATGGAGCAGACAGAGCTTAAAGATCCCAATTTACCCATGTCTAACAATAGCCAAATTAACATGAATAGAATACATTCTCTAAAATGCTTGTATGCAAATGCTAGAAGTCTAAAGAATAAGATGGGAGAGTTAGAATATATAGCACTAAATGAAAGGTTAGATATGATTGGAATATCAGAGACATGGTGGAAGGAGGACAACCAGTGGGACACTGTGATACCTGGGTACAAACTATATCGTAATGATAGAGCTGATCAAATTGGTGGAGGGGTTGCGCTCTATGTTAGAGAGGGCATTGACTCAGAAAGGATTAAAGTTTTGCAGGAAACAAAATCTGCTGTAGAATCTATATGGATTGAAATTCCATATAAAAGGGGGAAGGCGATGGCATGGGGGTGTACTATCGAGCACCTGGCCAGAAGGACCAAATGGATGATGAAATGCTCAAAGAAATCAAGGAAGCTAACAAAAGTTACAGCGCAGTAATAATAATGGGTGATTTCAATTACCCCAGTATCGACTGGGTCAGTGTCACGTCAGGACATGCTAAGGAGATAAAGTTCCTAGATGAAATAAATGACTGCTTCTTGGAGCAGCTGGTTCATGAACCGACCAGAGGGGAAGCCATCTTAGACCTAGTCCTTAGTGGAACACCAGATCTAGTGCAAGAGATAAGGGTGTTGGGGCCACTTGGCAATAGTGATCATAGCATGATCGCCTTTGATTTAATTAGTGGAGGAGGGATAGTAAGGAAATCCACAGTACTACCTTTTAACTTTCGAAAGGGAGACTATGATAAAATGAGGAAAACAGTTAAGAAAAAACTAAAAGGAGCAGTTGCGAAGGTTAAAGACGTACATCAAGCTTGGGTGTTGTTGAAAAATACTATCTTGGAAGCCCAGACCAGCTGTATTCCATGCTTTAAGAAAAGTGGAAGGAAGTCCAAAAAACTGCCAGCATGGTTTAAAGGTGAGGTCAGAGAGGCTGTTGTTGCCAAAAAAGCATCTTTCAGGAAATGGAAAAAAGAGCCAAACGACGAAACCTGGAAACAGCACAAGCACTGGCAAGTCAAATGCAAGGCATTGATAAGGCAGGCAAAGAGAGAATTTGAGAAGAAGCTTGCTGCGGAAGCAAAAACGCGAAATAAAGACCTTTTCAAGTACATTTGTAGCAAAAAACCTGTGAGAGAATCAGTTGGTCCATTAGATGATAAAGAGTTTAAAGGAGCACTAAGAGGCGACAAGGCGATAGCGGAGAGACTGAATGAATTCTTTGCTTCGGTCTTTACTGAGGAAGATGTAGGGATGTTACCCATGACTGAAGTGGTATTTAAAGGTGCGGAAGAATTGAAGGAAATATCGATACATCGGGAAGATGTCTTACAACTATTAGATAAACTGAAGAGTAGCAAATCACCTGGGCCAGATGGTATACATCCAAGGGAGTTGAAAGAACTGAAATATGAGATTGCAGAACTGCTATCAGTAATCTGTGAACTATCATTAAAATCATCTCTAATATCTGAAGATTGGAGGATCGCCAATGTAACACCAATTTTTAAAAAGGGTTCCAGGGGTGATCCGGGAAACTACAGACCGGTGAGCCTGACGTCAGTACCGGGAAAAATGGTAGAAACCATCATAAAGAATAAAATTACTCAGCATGTAGATAGTCACAACCTAATGGGAGACAGCCAACATGGCTTTAGACAAGGAAGATCTTGTCTTACTAATCTGTTATGTTTTTTTGAAGGAGTGAATAAACAGGTGGACAAAGGTGAGTCGGTTGATATTGTGTATCTGGACTTTCAGAAAGCCTTTGACAAGGTCCCTCATCAGAGACTTTTGGCAAAACTAAAGAGTCATGGGATAGGAGGCAGTGTACTATTGTGGATCAGGAACTGGTTAAAAGATAGAAAGCAGAGGGTAGGGCTAAATGGCCAATTTTCCCAATGGAGAAAGGTGAATAGTGGTGTACCCCAGGGATCTGTGCTGGGTCCGCTGCTTTTTGACATATTCATAAATGACCTGGAAAGTGGAATAACGAGTGAGGTTATCAAATTTGCAGATGACACAAAACTATTTAAAGTTGTTAAAACCGAAGAGGATTGTGAAAAATTGCAAGAGGATCTTGATAAATTGGAAGACTGGGCATCAAAGTGGCAGATGAAATTTAATGTGGACAAGTGCAAGGTTATGCACCTATGGAAGAACAACCCAAACTATGGTTACACGATGCAAGGTTCCACATTAGGAACCACCACCCAGGAAAAGGATTTAGGCGTCATTGTGGATACCATGTTAAAACCCTCGGCCCAGTGTGCAGCGGCGGCCAAGAGAGCAAATAGAATGCTAGGTATAATAAGGAAAGGAATGGAAAATAAAACAAAAGATATTATAATGTCTCTATATCATTCCATGGTGAGACCACACCTTGAATATTGTGTGCAATTCTGGTCGCCGTATCTTAAAAAGGATATAGCGATTTTAGAAAAGGTACAGAGAAGAGCCACCAAAATGGTAAAGGGGATGGAAGGATACTCCTATGAAGAAAGGCTAAAAAGGTTAGGGCTCTTTAACCTGGAAAAGAGACGGCTGAGGGGAGATATGATAGAAGTCTATAAATTAATGAACGGAGTGGAACGGGTAAACATAGATCGATTGTCTACCTTATCAGAATATAGAAAGACTAGGGGACATGCAATGAAGCTACAGGGTAAACTATTTAAGACTAATAAAAGAAAATATTTTTTCACTCAACGTGTAATCAAACTCTGGAATTTGTTACCGGAGGATGTAGTAAAGGCTGTTAGTGTAGCTGGGTTTAAAAAAGGTTTGGACTATATAGACACCCGGTGGCGCGAATTTTGGTGAATGGGCAGGGGTCCGAGTGGTTTGACTTGCACAGAGGGACAAGACAGGGCTGCCCGATGTCCCCTATGCTATTTGCGATAGTGATTGAGGTGTTGGCCATACGGATTAGGGCTCGGCGGGAGATTAGACCAGTTAAGATAGGGCAGGGGGAGCACAAAATATTGTTGTACGCCGATGATACATTGATATTCATGACTAAGCCGGAAGAGTCTCTCCCAGTGTTGATTGAGGAGCTGGAAGCCTTTTCCCGCGTTTCGGGGTTTAAGGTGAGTATGTCAAAAATGGAAGCTCTGGCTCTGGGGGGCGTGCGGAAGGCGGGATTAGCGAACTTCCCTTTCAAGTGGGCAGGAAGTAGTATCAAGTATTTGGGGGTCCGCATCTCGGAGCACCCGGGGCAGCTATTTGAGCTGAATTATCGGCCGCTGCTGGGGCAGATTAGTGCACTGCTGGAGGGGTGGAAATCCTTGCAGCTGAGTTGGATGGGCAGGATAGAGGTTATTAAGATGAGTGTGGTTCCCAAGTTTTTGTTTCTGTTTGCCCAGTTGCCCATACTGATTTCTGGGCGTACTCTTCGGAAGTGGGAAGCTACTCTGGGGTGGTTTGTCTGGGGAGGGAAGAGGGCACGTATCAAAATTAGTAGGCTTCGGATGTCCAAAGCCCAGGGGGGGGGGGGGGGGGTGCGGTTCCCGTCATTGCGGTGGTACCAGCAGGCCTGTGTCTTACGGGCATGGAGAGACCATCACTACCGAGGAGAGGAGGCGGCGTGGGTGGCCTTGGAGAGGACACTCATGGGGTCCCAGTCTTTGGTGCAGTGGTTGGGGGAAGGGGGGATGGGCAGCCAGGGGAGCGGGGGAGGGAGCATCCTTTTCTTAAGGCTATGTGGGGAATGAGTAAGCAGGGGGTGGCCCAGGGGTGGTTCCCGGGCCCTCTGATGGCTTGGGCGAGGGTGAGGGACTTCTTTCCCTTTGAGAAGGAGGGGTGGATGCAGAGGGGGCGGCGGGAGGGAGTGGGTTGCCTGGAAAGGTTGGCGGATTTTTTAGAGCAGGGAGTGGTCTGTTCCCAGAGTGACTTGGAGCGGAAAGTACAAGATAAAATCCCTTTCTATCAGTATTTTCAGATTCGTCACTTTCTCAATTTGGGGGAGAATAGGCGAATGGTAATGCGGCCCTGTACTCCCTTGAAAAGTGCCATTTATAGGGGCAGCAGTGACAGGGGCATTGTCTCAAGGGTGTATAAGGTGTTGTTGAGCGAGGGGGAGGATAAGGCTCCGGGGGAACACAGGGAACGATGGCATAAGTGGCTGGGCGAGGAACTTGAGGAGGATAGGTGGAGGAAGATTCATGAAGCTATATACAAGGTTACAGCAGTGTCCTCGTGGAGACAGACACAATTACAAATTGTTCATGGGGCATATCTCACTCCGGTTAGGTTGTCTCTGGCAGGGTGGCAGCCCTCTGCGTTGTGCTGGAGGGGGTGTGGGGCTCGCGGGACGTTTATCCACATGTGGTGGGGGTGCCGAGTTCTTCAAAGGTTTTGGGAGGTGGTGCAGAGGGGGATTCCCGGAGGGCATGGGGGGGGCCCAGGTTTGGAGAGGGATTTCTTATTGGGAGGGGGGGGGGACCGGGAGGGCAGGGGACGGTGGGCAAGGTTGCTAGCTGAAAAGCTTAGGTTGGCAGCGAGAGTGGCCATTGCCTGGAAGTGGAAGTCAGTGGGGGGGGGGGGTCCCTCGGAGGATGACTGGTATAGGAAGATCGAGGAGGCAGTTAAGTTTGATAGGTTAACGTATAGGCTGCGGGGAAAGGAATGGGTGTTTCATAAGGTTTGGGATCCATACTTGAAGGGACTTGGGGGGGGGGGACCGGAGCCCAGGTTTGGGGTAGGTAAGGCACGTGGCGGCAGAGGCACAATGTTACGGTTAATGGAATACAGGTATTTGTGTAATGCTATTTGTATATAGTTCTTTGGTCAATTTTACTGTTTACTGTTAGATGTACAAGGTGGTGGGTGTGAGGCTGTATACAGTATTGGTTGTGAGGGAAGGGGAGGGAAGGGGAGTATTACAGCGGGGGGCAGTCTTAGTTGGGGATATGTGGGGTGGGGTGGGCAGATGCGGGGCTGGTTCTTGGAGGGGCTTGTGACTGTATATGGCGATGTGTGTATCTGGTTACCCTGTTTTCCACAACATTTAATAAAATAGAGTTAAAAAAAGAAAAAAAAAAGGTTTGGACAAGTTCCTGGAGGAAAGGTCCATAAACTATTATTAAGAAGTGACCGAAGATATCAATGCTTGACCCAGTACAAGCATTGTGGAACTTGTGTCTCTTGGGGAAACTGCTAGGTGCATATGACCTAGATTGGCCATTGTTGGAAACAGAATACTGGGCTTGATGGACCTTGGTCTGACCCAGTATGGCATATCTTATGTTCTTATGTTCTGTGGCCCACCTACACTTTGACGCATGCCTGGTATGCCATTCCTTCCTGTCTTGGGAAACTTAATCCACCTCAGAGGTGGAATAAGTTCCCTGTCTATTCTGCTGGCCCTGGACATACAGGGCTGACATCAGAATTGACCCTATACATCCGGGGCCGCAGACTGCCCAGTGCCCGCCCCGACTTCACCTCCACCCCACCCCTTTCCCGCCCCTGTCTAACTTCCCCATACAAACTCCCTGTTCGTACAGTGAGACTTGGCAGAGATGGGAAAAGCAGACGAATAGTGGGGATGGACGTCCCAACGGGTCATCCATCCCTATTATTTGTGGTTCTGAATAGACCCCATAGTAGATAGTGTTTGCTATTGTGCTGCATTGACAGACAGCGCTACGTGCATCCAGAGTGCTGCCAGACCGCACTTTCTGCATTTCCGATGTGCTGTCTGCTGGGGAAATGCTGCGCATGCCCCCAACAGATAGCACATGGCTTCTGCAGCTAACACGGTGCTATTTGCACAAAAATGCCACATTAGCTGCAAAAGCCTAATGCATTTTAGTAAACATGCACTTCGAATACTGGGCATTTGAATGGCAGATGAAATTTAAGGTGGACAAGTACAGTTTATTCAATGACAATGAGTCAACAGAATGAACAGGAAAATAAAAAGGGCCAGGAAACAAGAGTGTAAACATTGTGATCAAACAGACCATGCACTAGAAGGAGAATCATTGTAACAGTTACATCCTTCGCAAGAGGCTGTACTTAGAAGCACCTATCTGCAATCATGTCCTGTGCCAGGAAAGTGATCACACTTTCAGAGATATGAAACAATACAAAAAGGCTTCATGAGACAGGGATATTAACCCAATAAGGGGGACCAGTTAAAGGGGACTTACAGAAGAAAGCCAGCATTTGCCAACAGAAGCAATAATGCCAGATACATCCCATTGTTTTCTTGTTATATTTCAGTCCTGGAAAGATTTTCTGGAGATGTGAATTGGCCTGAAGCACGACTTTGACATCACATTTCTTTCTTTTAGTAATCTTTAGACTCTCTTGAACTAACATACCTTATCACCTGATTACTTCCTGACTCAAAAATCAGAGGGGCTAATGTTCTTAGACCTGGATATTTAAATTCCATGGCTGAACATTGTGGCATTTAAATACCTTCAAACATTCAGTGGCAGTATCAAGCTAGTGACTGCCGCTGAATAACTGGATTGTACAGCCACTATCTGGCTAATAGTGGCACGTATCCGGATAGTAGCAATTCTCGGTTGCTATCTGGTTAAGTTAAGGCAGCCTTTTCTGCATTCCAAGCTATCTGCATTACTTATCCAAGTGAAGGCCGATTCCATGCTGGGCGTCCCTGGGCTGTTTGGGTGTCCAGAATCAGGATGGCCAGGAGTTGCACCCGATTCTGATCCCATGGGGGCTAGAAATCCCAGCAGGATCAGAATTGAGTGCAACTGGCTTGGATGAGCCGGCCATGCCCTGATTCTGGGCCCCCACATGTACAGGCATCTACCCAACTTGCCCAGCCAGGCTCTTGCATAGAGCGGCGGTGCTGTGGCATCCCATTGCAATAGCACCATGGCTCCATGCAGGATCCCCGATCCCAGGCACACCCTGCAAATGTCCTTTCCCCGCCACCCAACCACCGATTGGGCCTGCCATGGCCGGGGTCAGGCTGCAGGGTACCCCCTCCACCCCCTCCACCTCCTTACCTCACTTTCCGGTCCCGGAGCATTCATGTCCCACCATCTAGGGGAGGTCTTATTCTATCTCCAAGGTGGATAAGTCCCCCGTCTAGATTGCCGACCCCGGATGTTCAGGGTTGATACCAGTATCGGCCCTGTATGTCTGGGATCAGAATGCCGCCCACTCCCTGCCCTCGCTCCTTCTACAGCCCACCCCTCTCATCCCCGTCCAGAGCTCCCCGCACATCTCCCCTGTATGTGCAGGGAGATTTGGGCAGGGAATACGGTCCCGGGCATTTAGAGGGGATTGATATCCAAACTGGACATCCATCCCCGCTAAAAGTGGTTCAGAATGACCCCCATAGTGCTTGAACCACCTTCGCTCTACCCATGGACTGCTCCAGCACTAACCAAGGCAGTCTAGTGCCACTAAGTATCTCTCTCACTGTCCTTGTCTGGATAACCTCCCTGGTAACCTAGAAAAGGGCTTTTGGAAATTGACTCTTTTTGTTAAGAAACTTGACAAGAGATTTTCATATCATCACTATCCTCTTTCTTTGACAAGGTTCAACTTCTATAGGCCAACATAAACCTGATATCATGTATTAATATCTGCAAATAGTCATTTAAATATGGATATTTATTTCCATCCATTCAATGCTCCCATGTGGTACTCTTCTAAACACTGAGCTAATTTAGTGGGTAGTGCAAGTTAGCAAGCGTTACATATGCATCTTGAGAGTGCTCAGCATGGTAAGTTGTCAAGAAAACAGCAACTGTTGCTGTCCATTTACTTACTTTGGGGCCTGTTTACTAAAGTGTGTCAAGTAGTCAGTGTGGGATTTAGTATGCGCTAACCATTAGTTCAGGCCCACTATAATGGTTAACATGCGCTAAAATAGCTAGCACGCTCAAATTCTCACACTGCCTGCTTGCTGTGTGGTATGGCGGGAACAGGGTGGGTTATGGGGGGCTGGTTGCGGATGGGGCTTGCAGTTAGTGTACAGTAAGTTAATGTGTGCTGTCACCGCTGCAGATAGTGTGAGTGCAAGTAACACCTCGTGAAGAGGAAACGTTAACTGCACCTGCCCCAAAAAAGAAAATAAAAACCACAATTAGCCTTTAAGTATCCCGAACTCTCCAACCCCTGCTGATCCGAATGGCATAACCTCCCCATGCCCCTGATCCCTCCCCAATCAGCATCATTTCTCCACACTCCCCTTACCGATCAGTATGTTTATGTTTATTACGCTTGATATACCGCCTTTCAAATTACAAACAAGGCGGTTTACAATTCCAAAAAATATAGAAATGGGCCGGAGGCACCGGAAAAGAAAGGAAGTTACATTAATGACAGGAAAGCAAGAGACAGAGATACAACATTTATGTAACTACAAAACAGGACATAAGAGGGAGGACAAAGGGTTAAACAGGGGTAACGGGTAAGTTGAAGGCTTCGTTAAACAACATTCATGTAACTACAAAAAAGGACATAAGAGGGAGAATATAGGGCTAAACAGGGGTAGCTGATAAGTTGAAGGCTTCGTTGAACAGGTGGGTCTTCAATTGCATCTTAAAGGTTTGGTGATATGGTTCGAAATGGAGGTAGGTAGGTAGGGAGTTCCACAGGGTAGGGCCAGTGAAGAAAATGCAGAGGATCGAGTGGACTGAAGATGAGCACGTGCTGGGGAGGGGAGGTGAAGTCGATTAATGTGAATTGAGTAAAGGGACTGGCTGGGAGTGTGGAACTGAAGATCGGACAAATATTGGGGGGTATGGGAATAAATCGCCTGGTGCACCAATATTGCATAAGCCCTGCCTCCTGATCCCCCAGATGAGCATCACCCCCACCCACACACTGAAGAGCATCACCTGAGCCTTCCCCCACCCTTGATCTCCTTGGCACCTTCCGAGGGTTTCTCTGTGGTTAGCGGAGTGGCAGCAGTGATTCGCAAACACTCCTGACCCTTTGCCAGCCTGGGTTCAAAATGGCATCTCTGACTCCTAGTGGTGTTCATCACTTTGAACCCAGGTTGGCAAAGAGACAGGAGTACAGTAATGGTCAAAAAGGTATCACAGAGCAAAAAATTGTCAAAACAGGAGATACAACTCTGTACAGGAAACGTGAAAGTATCTTTGTGTCACACTCAAAACTTAATGCATTCAGTAGAGAATTCAGCCGACAACTTCAAGCATTATAGGAAAGCAACAAATAGGTCTCAGACTTAACGGGCAAAAACATACTCCAGGCAGTGAATAACTGTCAGAGTGTAGCCCTTCTTGCATCGATGACCTTGAATATTATGTTGCTGTGAAAACAGACGTCCACCAACTCCTTTAGCAAAAACAGTGAACTGCTTAACTTGATATATTCAATCGAGCTTATATAAGAGAGTGGGTGGCAGAACTTAGCTTATAGAGTATTGCTTGAAATGCTGCTTTGCCATCGTCTCATCCCCGCTTCAGCCCCAACGCTCTCAATCGTGCTGTTTTGCGTTTCACCTGAGCAGGTTTCTTCAGGGGGTGACTGGCAGAGGATGGCTAGAACAGGCAGATTGCAAAATACCCGAACATTACCAACTGCTTCCCTAGAGACAGGAGTGTCTGGGAATCACCCTGACCCTACATTAACCTACCAGGAAACCCCCCAGTACGTGACAGGAGGGTCAAGTAGATGCTCATTGGGTGGGATCAGTATGGAAGGTTATGTGATGCTGATCAAGAAGGGGATCAGCTGCTTGGGGAGGGGGGGGGGGTTATGCATGCTGATTGGGGGTGTGAAAGAATAATTTCACTATTCTTTCATTTGGACTTTGCTTCTCTAAGCAGGAAAAGGGATTTATATTAACTGGGGTTTTTTCAAGTGCTATCAAGCCTTTGCTGACTCCTGGCAAATCAAACCCTGACTGCTTGGATATTAGGCTGTTGCTCTAACCACTAGGCTACTCCTCCACGCTGTATTACCTGCTAGCTTAAAGAATTAAGACTGGAGAATAGTGAATGAACATTAGGGTAGAAACAGCAATAGGGAAATGCAATGTGTAACCTTATTAACCTTTAATTCATACTGCTGTCAACATACATACTTATTAAAATAGGATTAGTAGCATCTTTAAAATACTTTTTAATAAAGTAGTTTATAGAATCAATATCTCTCCTTAAAGGCTCTAACACCTGACTGTTAGATATTGCTGTAAAAAGTAGCCATATAACAACCATTGCTTGATGCTTTTAAAGGCTTACCATGTAAGGGGAAAATTGCATAGATCTGTCTACATAGGAGATGAAACGATACACGCAGTAGAAGGTGGGAAAGGTGGGAAGGGATAATATAATGCAGAGTACTACATAATGAATAATAATTAGGAGACGTTAGAAAGGACTGAAGGTAAGCTAATGACGTGGAGTGACATACATAACATAGTATATGGCGGCAGATAAAGACCAGTATGGTCCGTCTAGGCTGCCCAGTAAGATGGCTAGAGTGGTTGTAACTGCAGCTCCGTGCAGGTCATCTCCCTCTATGCCTATATTTAAGGTTGTACCCGCTGCTCTGTGCAGGTCAGCCCCTCTCTTATTTATTGAAGTTTTAAAAGATATTTAGGTTTGCTTTGATTTCATTCTCTTGCTGTAAAAGGATCCACGGTGTCTGTCCCATGCCGTCACTGTATTTGCCCCCACCACCTCCATTGGGTGTGTCAGCTCAATGCATATGCAAAGAAAATGCCATCAAGGACAGATCCGCGCTTACTCAGAGACTGGGAGCGCTCCTTGCACGGTCATGTGAACAGGAATTTTGAAACTTCAATACACTTACATGGATTAATGAATAGGCATAGAACTCAAAATGTTGAAAGATTTTCTAATGCATATTCTAAGGACTTGTAACAGAAAGTATAAACATGAGTTTTTTTGCAGAATAGTTGGTCAGAGGTTGTTTGATCTCTGTGCCCTCACTGCTATTGCAATAAACAGGTTTGCCTTGCTCTCAGGAATTGAAAGGGGGAGTGATGCTCAGGGCCTGGCGTTTTTAATGCATATTGCAAAGGCAGATAACATGAATGCCCTTTCTGTACCATACTATCTGCCAATGCATTTGCTGTACGATAAGTGTCTGCCATTGCAATGTCAATTATTGTATGAATGTCAATTATTGTATGAAAGGCGGCATATAAGAAATGTTAAAATAAAATAAATAAATGCCAATGTTGGGCACACCACCAGCAATTATCACATAGACTTTGTATTTACCATGTGTTAATTTTTGCACCTAATGTGCAGTATATGCAAAAAGATATCGCACGTTAGCAAACACGCCCCTAGCTATAAAGAAGACAAAGTGAGCTACTTTTAGAGTTCAACAACAGGCTTCTAATGGAGATCTAGTCACAAAAATCATATCACAGAGACAACATGTAGAATGATTGTCTTGTGTATGTACACCATGGGGACTCTATAAAAAAGAAATCTGACATTTTATTTATTTACATTCTCTTATATACTGTGCTATTCTGCATCAGTGTGGTTTACATTGAACAGGGCATTATAACTTGGAGATAACTATTTTACAGGGAACATGGGCTATGGAGGGTTAAGTGGCTTGCCCAAGACCACAAAGAGCACCTGTGGGACTAAAAACCCCAGTCCTTCTGGCTCAAGGTTGCTGTCCTCTAGTGGGATTTGAACCCCTGACCTTCTGGCCTGAAGTAACTTGCCCCAACCAATAGGCTACTCCTCCACTCCAGAATGGTGTATGGGCCAAATAAATTATATTGCATTTTTCTGTCTTGAGGTGTACAATCATATTTTGAGTATTTAATTTTGACTTGATTGCATACTTACATAAGAACATAAAATATGCCATACTAGGTCAGACCAAGGGTCCATCAAGCCCAATATCCTGTTTCTAATAGTGGCCAATCGAGGTCTCAAGTACCTGTCAGGTTCCCAAAGATAAACACATTCCATGCTGCATGTCCCAGGGGTAAGCAGTGGATTTCCCCAATCCTCTTTAATAATGGCTTATGGACTTTTCCTCCAGGAGATCATTCAAATCTGCTTTGAACCCAGTAATATCATCCTCTGATAATAATATCCAGAGTTTGATTACACACTGAGAGAAAAAATATTTTCTCTGATTAATCTTAAATGTGCCACATTGTAGCTTTATTTTATGACCCTAGTCTTTCTAGTTTTTGAAGGAGTAAGCAACCTGTTTACATTTATCCGTTCCACTCCTTTCATTATTTTATAGATCTCTATCATATCTCCCCTCAGCTGTCTCTTTGACAAGTTGAAGAGCCCTAATCTTTTAAGCTTTTCCTCATAGGGATATCCTTCCATCCCCTTTACCATTTTTCCAATTCTGTTAAGATATGGCAACCAGAACTGCACACAATATTCAAGGTGCAGTCGTACTATGGAGTGATACAGAGGCATTATAATATCTTTGTTTTTATTTTCTACACCTTTCCTTATGATTTCTAGTACTCTATTTGTTTTCTTGGCTCTGGCTGCACACTGGGCAGAGGATTTCATCTACTATCTGTGATGATGCCTGGATCCTTTTCCTGAGTGGTGATTTCTAATGTGGAACCTTGCATATAATAACTGTAGTTTGGGTTGTTCTTCCCTAAGTACATAACTTTATATTTGTCTACATTAAATTTCATCTGCCATCTGGATGCCCAATCTCCCAATTTTTCAAGGTCCTCTTGCAATTTTTTACAATCCTCTTGTGTTTTAACAACTTTGAATATTTATTACTTATTGATTTATTTAACAGGTTTTGTACTGCTTTATCATTGTCATTGTGGTTTACATTATATCTCAACTCATGGGTTACATTACAACAAGGGCAACAAACTTGGAGTTCAACAAGATCTGGGGAAACAAAGTATCTGGTCCATGAAATGCATTCTGGGCTAAGTGATACTTCCATAATGTTCAGAAAATAGATATGTTTTGACTTTCTTGTGGAAGTCTCTTGTGTCTGCAATCGTCTTGAGATCTTCTGGTAGAGACTTCCATAGAGTTGGTGCTGATATAGAGAATGTCCTGATGCAGGTTGTCTGTTTACTTATTGTCTTGCTTTTAGGGACTATTAGGTGGATTTTGCTGTTGGCTCTCCATGGTTTGACTTCTAGGTCTCTTATTATAAGAGACTGGAGTATGTCAGCAGATGTATGGTGTATGATTGTGAATGTAGTGAGTATGATCTTGTATTTGATTTGGGCATGTATTAGGAGCCAGTGCAGTTGTTTCAGGATGGGGGTGATGTGTTCTTGTCTTGAGGTTCCTGTTATGATGTGGGCAGCCATGTTCTGGGCCATCTGGAGGGAATGTAAGATGCGTTTAGATAGACCTTGATAAATTAGGTTGCAGTAATCTAGGGTTGGCATGATTGTCACTTGACAGATAGTCCTGAAGTCATTTTGGTTGAGTAGGGGTTTGAGTTGTTGCATGAGTTTCATCTTGTTGCATGCTGAATAATTTTGTGTCATCTGAAGATTTCATCACCTCACTCGTTATTTCCATTTCCAGGTCATTTATATTAAAAAGCAATGGGTAAAGCACAGATCCCTTGGGTACTTCACTATTCACCTTTCTCCATTGAGAAAAGTATCCATTTAGACCTACTCTTTGTTTTCTATCTTTTAACCAGTTCCTAATCCACAATAGTATACTGCCTCCTATCCCATGACTTTTTAATTTCTGCAAAATTCTTTCATGAAGGATCTTGTAAAAGGATTTCTGAAAATTGAGATACACTATATCAATTGGCTCACCTTTATCTACATGTTTATTCATATCTTCAAAGAATAGATTAGTGAGACAAGACCTTCCTTGGCTAAATCCATGTTGGCTTCCTGCCATTAAACCACGACTATCTACATGTTCAGTAATTTTGTTCTTTATAATGGCTTCTACCATTTTGCCTGGTACAGACACTAAGCTCACTGTATTGTAGTTTCCCAGATCAGCCCTGGAACCGTTTTTAAAAATTGGGGTTACATTGGGCACTCTCCAATCCTCAGGTACTACAGATGATTTTAAGGATAGTTCACAGATTACTAATAGTTGGTCTGCAATCTCATACTTGGTGATCACAAATGGAATTTTGTGCACTTCAAGCCCAACTTTACAAAGAATTTCTCATTCTGTGTCCATGGAGAATCTTTGGAAAATAGGACACAAAGTAAAAATGTGTATATCGGTCTTTTGAATTCATATAAGTAACTTTTTAAAAAATTTTCTTTATGCAATTTCCAAATCTTTACACAATTATACAACTTGTTACAGAAAAGAAAGAAATACAATCATAAGCAGGAAGAAAACAAGCCCCCCAGCAAAAAACCCCTCAAAAACACAAAGAAAAGAATATATAGAACACTTCCACTAGTCCACCATTAATAGGAAAAGCCAGAAAGAAACTTTGTCAAGAAATAAAACACGTACTGGTGCAATACCACCTACTCTCAGAAATCAGATTCCAAGGGGACACCTTCATGGATTCACAGATTCCTGGTGAGAGTTAGCATTTTTACTAATAACAAATTGAGTTAAATGAGAGGGGTCAAAGAAGATATAATTCACACTCTGATTATTTGTCATTTACAAGGGTAATGCAAAGAAAAAAAACCAAACAACCAAAAACCCATTTGTAGAACCTTAGGGTGCAGCAATAAAGCATAGTTACTCACCTGTAACAGGTGATCTCCGGGAACAGCAGGAATTTAGTCTTCACATATGGGTATCGGTACCGACGGAGCCTGCGTGGGAACGCTCCCCAGCGTCCAATTAGAAAGCTTTTGAGAACATCCCACAGCGCCTGCGTCCTGCCTTCCTGCCTTTCCCAACTGCCTCTCTCCAGTTGAGTTCTAAAGCTGAGACAAAGAGAAAGAGAGGGAAAGAAAAGAAAAGAGAGATATAACTCCTAGGGGAGGTGGGTAGGTTGTGAAGACTAAATTCCTGCTTTTCCCGGAGATCACCTGTTACAGGTGAGTAATTATGCTATCTCCAGGAACAAGCAGGAATGTAGTCTTCACATATGGGGACTCCCTAGCTACAGATGCCAGGGAGAGACCCCAGAAGTTGTGTGCCCCTGTGAAAGGGCTCCACTTCCCCCTATGGATCTCTGGCATCCTACTGGGAAAGGTGGGTAGGAGTTGATTAAGTATGGAACAGGTGCTGTAGAACAGCCTGACCAAACAAGGCATCCCGGCAGGAGTCCTTGTCTAAGCAGTAATGGGCTGTGAAGGTATGAACCGAGGCCCAAGTAGCTGCTCGACAGATGTCGTCAATAGGCACAGAGTGTAGATGAGCCATTGAGGCTGCCATGGCTCTCACATTGTGAGCTGTGACATGGCCTTCCAGAGAAAGGTTCTTACTCTGATAGGCAAAAGAAATACACTGTGCAATCCAGTTGGACAATGTTCTCTTGGAGACTGGAAGTCCCAAATGAGAAGGATCGAAAGCAACAAAGAGTTGGGAGGACTTTCTATGTTGCTGTATCCTCTGTAAGTAAAAGGCAAGTGCTCTTTTACAGTCCAAAGTATGAAGATTCCTTTCTGCATTTGAAGCATGAGGCCTTGGAAAAAGTACAGGCAGGTAAACAACCTGGTTTAAATGAAAAGGTGAGACCACCTTTGGTATAAAGTGTGGATGAATCCTAAGAACTACCTTATCATGATGGAACCTCGTGTAAGGAGGATTAGCAACTAATGCTTGCAATTCACCGATGCGACGTACTGATGTGATTGCAATGAGAAAGATAACTTTCCAGGAAAGAAATTTCAAGGAGGTAGTAGCTAAAGGTTCAAAAGGCGGCTTCATGAGCTGCCCAAGAACCAGATTCAGGTCCCACGCCACTGAAGGTGGCCTAATGGGAGGCTTAGTTAGAAGAAGGCCCCTCATAAATCTTGCTATGAGAGGATGAGAGGAAATAGGTTGTCCATTTAAAGGCTTTAAAGAAGCTGAAATAGCACTTAAATGGACTCTTACTGAGTTAGTCTTAAGTCCTGCATTAGATAAATGAAGGAGATACTCCAGTAATGATTCCAGAGGTATCGCAGAGGGGTGAAGACCCTTTTGCGAACACCATATGGAAAACCTTTTCCACTTGAAAGCATAAGAGCGTCTTGTATTTATTTATTTATTTATTTAACTTTTCTTATATACCGCGCTATTACAATATCAGTGCGGTTTACAATAAACAACATATTACTATGTGGGTGGGCCACATAGAGTTTACATTAAACAAGGGAGTAAAAACTTGGATTTAACAGGGAATGAACATATCTACAGCGTTATTTACAGCAATAAATACAGTACAGATTATGTATTGTGTTGGTGCCCCATGTTATTCAGTGTGGGCCAGCTTAGGCTGGGTCTGCTTTTCTGTGCTGGTCTGGTCTGGGTAGATTGAGAGGTTTGATGTTGTATAGGTTACGTTGTTAGACTCCGGGTAGTAGTCTTGTGGAAGGTTTTCTGGAAGCACAAAGGACATCCCTTACTTGTTGAGAAAGGTTAAGACCATGAAGGTCTAGGCTCTCAGCAACCAGGCCCTGAGATGCAGAGAGTGGGGATTGGGATGCCACAACATCCCATCCTCCTAAGACAGGAGATCTGGAGCAGATCCTAACTCCAGAGATGGAGCTTGAGAGAGATGCAGGAGTAGAGGGTACCACACCTGCCGTGGCCAATGTGGAGCTATGAGAATCATGTGGCCTTTGTCTCTCTGAAGCTTGAATAGGGTCTTGGGAATTAGGGGAATGGGTGGAAAGGCATATAGGAAGTCCTGACCCCAATGGAGGAGGAAAGCATCCCTGGCTTGAGAACCCTGAGCCGGAATTCTAGAACAGAACCGGGGAAGTTTGGCATTCAACGGACTTGCAAAGAGGTCTATGTCCGGAGTTCCCCAAATTTGAAAACTTTTTGCTACCTGGTCTGCATGGAGAGACCATTCGTGTGGAAGCAGAACTCGACTGAGTCTGTCTGCCCAAGAGTTTTGAATGCCTGGCAGATACACTGCCAGGAAATGAATTTTATGCTCTCTGGCGAGGGCTCATAGTCGCAAAGCTTTGTTGCAAAGCGACAGAGAGCCTGTTCCTCCCTGCTTGTTCAGATAGAACATAGCTACTTGATTGTCCGTCTGAATTAGGACTGTCTTGTAGCTGAGCTGGGTATGGAACACTTGAAGAGCAAGGAAGATTGCTCTGAGTTCTAGGAGATTGATATGTAAGTGGGTCTCCTGTGGAGTCCAGGTGCCTTGGGTGCAGAGATCTTGCAGATGAGCTCCCCAGCCCACTTGTGAGGCGTCTGTTGTTAGAGTGACCTGGGGTTGGGGTTGCTGGAAAGGGGACCCCACCAACAGGTTTTGGGTTGACTGCTACCATTGTAGAGACAAAATAAGGCGACTTCTGTTTGCTATTTTGTCTGATAGGCAGCCTGATGCCTGAGTCCACTGAGTGGATAGAGTCCATTGGGCTGCTCTCATATGGAGGCGAGCATAGGGAACCACATGCACAGTAGATGCCATGTGGCCTAGTAGTTGTAACATTTCCCGAGCAGTGAGATACGTTTTTAACACTGCCTGGGAGGCTAACTGCACAATGTGAAGGCAGCGGACCTGTGGAAGATAGGCCCTTGCTTTTCTGGTGTCCAGCAAAGCTCCTATAAACTCCAGAGACTGAGTGGGAGTTAGGCTGGATTTTGGGATGTTTATGACCAGGCCCAAATACTGAAGGATACGCATTATGCAACATAGGGAAATTCTGGCCTCTGAGTCTGATGGGGCTCAAATGAGCCAGTCATCTAAGTAGGGGAAGACGAATATTCCTAGAGTGCGAAGAAATGCTGCCACTACAGCCATGCATTTCATAAACACCCTTGGTGCTGAGGCCAGGCCAAAAGGAAGCACCCTGTATTGGTAGTGCTTTCCTTGAAAAAGGAACCAAAAGAACTTTCTGTGAGTCAGATGGATGAGAACATGAATGTACGCATCCTTGAGATCTAGAGAACAAAGCCAATCCTGACTCTGAAGGTATGGCAGCAGAGTTCCCAGAGAAATCATCTTGAATTTCTCTTTGAACAGGAATTTGTTCAGTTCTCTGAGATCTAAAATAGGTCTGTGTCCCCCTGTTTTCTTTGGAATAAGGAAATAAGGGGAGTAAAACCCTGTACCCTGTTAGGAAATGGGTATGTCTTCTATTGCCCCCTGGGCAAGAAGTAAACTGACCTCTTGACTCAACTGAGTGTTGAGAGGAGCCTGAGAATTGAACTGTCTTACCACTGTAGGAGGGGGCATGTTGAAGAAATGAAGCTTGTACCCCTCTCTTACAATGAAAAGTCCATTCTTCTGCTGTTATTTGTCCCCATCTGGGGGCAAAATGACACAACCTTCCTGGGATGGTGGAAGGCTCTGGCCCGTTCAGGGCCAGGAAGGCCAAGTTCTCTAGATGGGGGTCAAAGCCCCAGTGGAGGCTGAGTCTGCTGGGCCGGTTGAGGCTTAGCAGCCTTTGATTTCCTTTGCTTTGGGGGCTGCTGTCCCTTTCGGGCGGACTGACCTACAGAATGCACCTGCTGGGTATAGGAGGGATAAAACATCTCCTTTTTAGAGAACAATGGTTTCTTGTAGGATTTTATCCTTGCAGGATCATCTGTAGCCTTGGATAGTCTATCCAAAGTGGTGTTATCAGCATCCAGCTCATTAGCTTTCTCTTGCTAATTTTTGCCAAAGAGATTTTCGTCTGTACAAGGGATATTCCCCAGTTTGTCCTGTACCCAGAGTTCTAAGTCAGATGCCTGGAGCCAGGCAATCCTACGAGCACCTATGGCAATGGCAGAGGTTCTGCTTATGCACTCAAAGCAGTCAAAAGCTGCACAATTAACAAACTTGGAAACATCCTGGGCATGTTTGACAAGTGTAAGATAATCCTGCCTCTTATCATCAGGAAGGAGAGGGCTCATAAGCTCAAGATCTCCTGTAACCTCCTTAAGGAACATTCCCATGTATAAGATGTAGAAACTAATCCTGGCAGAAAGCATAGAGGCCTGGAATGTTCGACGCCCAAAGGCATCAAGAGTCCTACATTCACGTCCTGGAGGATTAGATGCATGTCTCTTTGCACTCTTGATCCTTCTCGTAGCTGACTCCACCACTATGGAGTGGTGTGGCAACTGAGTTTTTTGAAATCCAGGACAAGGAGGTACTCGATACATGGTATCCAGCCTATGGGAATGAGGAGAGGTGGTAAGAGGTGTTTCCCACATTCTTAACATGAGATCATGCAAGATCTCATGAATAGGCAAAGTAGCCGCTTCCTTTGGAGCTTTAGGATATTGTAAAATCTCCAACTCCTTTGCTCTGGGCTCTGTTTCAGGAGCCACTATGATGGAAAGACCCCTAGCCACCTCCCTGATGAAATCCTGAAAGGATATATCCTCTGGAGGAGACATCCTACGTTTAGGAGAAGAAGGCTCCTCAGAGAGAAGTACTCCGGCATCGACAGAGCTGTCAGAGTCCTCAGAGTCATCGGAGGATTCAAAATATCTTCTGTCCGGGTGCTCCTGTAAAGCACAATACCGGTACCGGCCTGTCGATACCGGAGGAAATAGCATGACTCGGTGTTGGTAGCATACTCGCCGATGTCGATGCTGTCGGTACCGGTACCGATATCGGAGCCGGAACCGGTGTTGATACCAGTTGAACTGTCTGAAGTGGTCCCGAAGGCACCGATGCTGCAAGGAGAGCCGCCAGACTTTGCTCAATAGCCAGGAATCTCTGGTCAATTGACGCTGCTGATGCCTCGGTGTCGGTACCGGACGAAGCGGCCGGTACCCCAGAGCATGGCACCAGTAGTTCTGCCGAGGTTGAGGCCTCGAGAACATCCTGGAGCCCCAACAGTGCTTTGGAAGCCGAAGTCTCCCGCCGGGGCAATTTTGCCGGTACAAGTCCCTCAAGGGCAACGCCAGAGGCATCTCGATGCTTGGAAGGAGATCTACCCTTTGAGGACTGGCCAGATTTATGTTTGGTTACCTGAGATCCATGGGAGGAAGACGAAGCCCTGGAAGACGTCGATGTCATGGATGCTGCATTGGAGGGAAAAAGGGTGCTAAGCTTAGCAGCTCGGTTCTGCCGACCCTCTTCGACATCATCCCACAGGTAACACACTCCGAGATAGAGTGGTCAGGACCTAAACATTTGAGGCACCACTCGTGAGTGTCAGTGATGGAGATGGTACCGCCACACTTGGAACACTTTTTAAAACCTGAAGCGGGTTTTTCCATGTTGAGGAAAAATTGGGCCTAGTGCCCAAAAAGGCGCGTGGCACCCAAGGGAAAAAAGGCTGGAAAATCCAGATAAAAGATTAGAATTTTTTTTTTTTTAAGAAAGAAAGAACCGGTGGTACCGGTATAGCGTCGAGGAAGGCAGACGCTACCACAAAAAAGAATGAAAAATATGGGATAATTTCTGCGGTGACAGGAAAACGACCTGCTGGCTCCGCAGAAAATGAAAAACTGGAGAGAGGCAGTTTGGAAAGGCGGGAAGGCAGCACGCAGGCGCTGTGGGATGCTCCCAAAAGCTTTCTAATTGGACGCTGGGGAGCGTTCCTGCGCAGGCTCCATCGGTACCTACGATACCCATATGTGAAGACTACATTCCTGCTTGTTCCTTGGAGATAAATTGCTGCCTATGATTTTGAGTCACTTTGGAGACATCAGGGAAAGCGTAGTTACTCACCTGTAACAGATGATCTCCGGGAATAGCTAGAATTTAGTCCTCACATATGGGTATCGTCAGTACTGACGGAGCCTGCGTGGGAATGCTCCCCAGCGTCCAATAGGAACGCTTTTGGGAGCATCCCTCAGCACATGCGCGCTTGCCTTCCCACTTTTCCAACTGTCCCTCTTCAGTTAAGTTTGTAACTGAGTGAAAAGGATAGAGGGAGAGAGGAAAAAGACAAAGACCAACGCCTGGATATGAAGGTGCACATAAGCAACACCGTAAGAGCAGTCTACCATAAAATCCGGACACTCAGACATTTACGTTCCCTGCTAGAACCAGACGACTTCTGGACAATCTTTCAAGCGCTGATTATCCCACACTTAGATTACGCCAATGCAATCCTACAAGGGCTCCCACAATCCACCTTGGGTCCGCTCCAGCTCGCAATGAACACCGCGGCTAGAGTTCTATATGGTGCCTCCAGGCATGAACACATGACACCTATCCTGAAACAGCTCCACTGGCTCCCTATCCACGGCAGAATCTCTTTCAAGACCCTACTGCTGACCTTCAAGGCCATCAACGTACTATCCTCCACCTCATCCTCGGAGCTTATCCACACTACTCCCCCCAACAGAGCTAGAAGAGCTGCAGCAATTAACACACTAGTAATCTTGAAAGAAGTAACACAATGCACCCAGGCAACAGCAAGCAGGGCATTTAGGTTCTGCACGCCCAGGTGGTGGAATGCCCTACCACCTAGCATCCGGGCAATCCCTGACCTAACACAATTTGGGAAGTCTCTGAAGCACCACCTCTTCCTCAAACACTTCCTGGATGACCACGCACCATTAACCGCTCCCCCCCCCCTCTAGTACCACCACATTATCACACTACGATTACTCTGGACTCGACTTGATGTGATGCCTATATGTAAATAGTTATCCTGGTTTTACCCAAGTTTAAGCACCTGTTTTTTGTAATGCGGAGCAGATTCCTGCACCGTATAAGTTTTTGTTGTCATGTAAACCGCACTGATGTTGAATAGCGTGGTATAAAACAGACTATAAATAAATAAATAAAATAAAGAGATAGAGAGACAACTCCCAGGGGAGGTGGGTGGGCTGTGAAGACTAAATTCCTGCTGTTCCCGGAGATCATCTGTTACAGGTGAGTAACTACGCTATCTCCAGGAACAAGCAGGAATGTAGTCTTCACATATGGGGACTCCCTAGCTGAAGATGCCAGGGAGATAGCCCCAGGAAGGTGCCACCCTGGAAAAGTGGGAATCCTTCCTCCCATGGATCTCTGGCATTCCACCAGGGTTGGTGGGTAGGAGTTGAATTATGTCTGAAAGAGATTTTGAAGAACAGCTTGGCCAAAGAAGGCATCCCGACGGGAGGCTTTATCCAGGCAGTAGTGGGCTGTGAAGGTGTGTACCGAAGCCCAGGTGGCTGCTCGACAAATGTCATCAATAGACACAGAGTGGAGATTAGCCATGGAAGTTGCCATGGCTCTTGCATTATGAGCTGTGACATGGTCTTGAAGAGGAAGACCCTTACTCTCATAAGTAAAGGATATGCATTGGGCAATCCATTGAGATAAAGTTATTTTGGAGACTGGTTGTCCCAAATGACTAGGGTCAAAAGCTATAAAAAGTTGTGAGGACTTTCTATGTTGCTGTGTTCTCTGTAGGTAAAAGGCTAAGGCCCTTTTACAATCCAAATTATGAAGGTTTCTTTCTGCATTAGAGGCGTGAGGCCTCGGGAAAAATACAGGAAGATAAATTGATTGATTTAAATGAAAAGGCGAAACCACTTTTGGCATAAAATGTGGATGAGTTCTAAGAACGACCTTATCATGATGAAACCTAGTATAAGGAGGATCAGCCACTAATGCTAGCAATTCACTAATGCGACGTGCAGAGGTGATTGCAATTAGGAAGATGACCTTCCAGGTCAAAAACCTAAGGGTTGTAGTGGCTAAGGGCTCAAAAGGTGGCTTCATGAGCTGCCCGAGAACTAGATTTAGATCCCATGCCACCGGTGGTGACTTAATGGGAGGTTTGGTTAATAGAA
Source organism: Ichthyophis bannanicus (assembly GCA_033557465.1). Taxonomy (NCBI): domain Eukaryota; kingdom Metazoa; phylum Chordata; class Amphibia; order Gymnophiona; family Ichthyophiidae; genus Ichthyophis; species Ichthyophis bannanicus. Next base: position 443,018,017 of record CM066035.1, on the reverse strand, counting down.
GACCTCTCATAAATCTGGATATGAGTGGATGAGAAGAAATTGGTTGTCCATTCAGAGGCTTATAAGAAGCTGCAATTGCATTAAGATGGACTCTTACCGAATTGGTCTTTAGACCAGAATTCGATAAGTGAAGGAGATACTCTAGTATTGATTCTAAGGGTAGGCCAAGGGGGTTTAATCCCTTCTTGGAGCACCATATAGTAAAACGTTTCCACTTGAAGGCAAAAGATCATCTTGTGGAAAGTTTTCTAGAAGCCTGAAGGCTATCCTTTACCTGTTGAGACAGGTTGAAATCCTGGAGGTCTAAGCCTTCAGCAACCAGGCCGTGAGATGCAGGGACTGGGGATTCGGGTGCCATAGCGTCCCATTCTCTTGGAAAAGGAGATCTGGAGCATGCCCTAACTCCAGAGGTGCAGCTTGAGAGAGATGTAGAAGCAGAGGATACCATGCTTGGCGTGGCCATCGTGGCGCTATGAGAATGATGTGACCCCTGTCTCTCTGAAGCTTGAAGAGTGTTTTGGGGATGAGGGAAATGGGTGGGAAGGCATAAAGGAAGCCCTGACTCCAGTGAAGGAGGAAGGCATCCTTTGTCTGACAATTGTGAGCAGGAATCCTAGAACAGAACCGGGGAAGTTTGGCATTCAGTGGACTTGCAAAGAGGTCTATGTCTGGGGTGCCCCAGAGATGGGGAAGGAAGGACCACTTGTGAGGCAGCAGTACTTGACTGAGTTTCTCTGCCCAAAGGTTTTGAATGCCTGGAAGATATACCACTAGTAGGTGAATTTGATACTCTCTGGTGAGGGCCCACAGTAGTAAAGCTTCATTGCATAACGACAGAGAGCCTGTCCCGCCCTGCTTGTTCACATAGAACATTGCTACTTGATTGTCCGTCTGGACTAGGACTATCTTGTTGCTGAGCTGGGCGTGGAATACTCGAAGAGCTAAATAGATTGCTCTTAATTCCAGGAGGTTTATGTGTAGACCAGCCTCCTGTGGAGTCCAGGTTCCCTGGGTGGAGAGATAATTCAGGTGTGCTCCCCAACCCACCTGCGATGCATCTGTTGTTAGGGTGGCCTGACAAAGGGGTTGATGAAAAGGAGACCCCACTGTCAGATTTTCTAGGGATTACCACCATTGGAGGGACAAAATTAGTCGTTGAGAGTTTATTATTTTGTCTGATAAATGACCTGTGGCCTGTGTCCACTGTGTGGATAGGGTCCACTGAGCTGCTCACATGTGGAGATGAGCATATAGGACTACATGAACTGTGGATGCTATATGTCCCAGCAACTGTAGCAGCTCTCGAGCAGTTAGAGAGGATTTCCCTGCTGCTTGAGAAGCTAGTTGCATTATGCGAAGACACTGGGTCTGTGGGAGGAAAGCCTTTGCCTGTCTGGTATCTAGACAGGTCCCTATGAATTCCAGGCATTGGGAAGGAACAAGTTGGGATTTTGGGAAGTTTATTACCAACCCCAAGTATTGGAGGATTCGCATTGTGCGAGACAGTGCAGTGCTGGCCTCTGCAACTGTAGGGACTCAAATGAACCAGTCGTCTAAGTAAGGGAAGACGAATATCCCCAGGGTTCGTAGAAATGCAGCTACTACTGCCATGCATTTCGTGAATACCCTTGGTGCTGAAGCTAGACCAAAGGGAAGAACCCTGTACTGTAAATGTTTTCCCCTGAAAAGGAATCGTAAGAATTTCCTTTGATCTGGATGGATCAGAATGTGAGTGTATGCATCCTTTAAGTCTAGAGAGCAAAGCCAATCCTGGCTTTGAAGGTATGGTAGAAGAGTTCCTAGAGAAATCATTTTGAACTTCTCTCGGAACAGGTAATTGGTCAATTCTCTGAGGTCTAGAATGGGTCTGTGTCCTCCTGTTTTCTTTGGAATAAGAAATTAGGGGGAGTAGAACCCTGCACCCCGTTGAAGAATGGATACCTCTTCTATTGCCCCTTGGGCAAGAAGTGTTGAGACCTCGTGATCTAGCAGATTGTCTGCGGAGGTTTGAGAATTGAATTGCTTTAGAATTGTAGGAGGGGGCATGCTGTGAAAATGAAGCTTGTACCCTTCTCCTACAATGACAAAGTCCAATCTTCTGCTGTTATCTGATGCCATCTGTTGGCATAACCTGCCTGGGATATTGGGGGGTTGGGGACCCCTCATAGGCAGTAAGGCTAAGCTCTCTAGGAAGGAGTCAAAGCCCTTGAGGGGGCTGAACCTGCAGAGATGGTTAGGCTCTGGGGTCTTTTGGCTTCTTTTGCTGTCTAGTTTGTCCCTTTTGGGCAACCTGACCTTGAGATTGACTTTGCTGGGTATAGGAAGGATACAATTTCCTCTTTTTGCTGAAAGAGGGTTTTTTATAAGACTTCTTTTTGGTTGGAGTGGCTGTAGATTTCGACAATCTATCTAGAGTAGTACTGTCAGCATCCAACTCGTTAGCCTTTTCCTGCCATTTCTTGCTGAAGAGATTCTCTCCCATGCAAAGGATGTTGCCTAACTTGTCCTGTACACAAGTCTCCAAGTCTGATGCCTGAAGCCAGGCAATCCATCGTGCGCCAATGGCAATAACAGAGGTTCTGCTGATGCATTCAAAGCAGTCAAAGGCTGCACAATTTACAAACTTGGAGACATCTTGAGCATGCTTAGCTAGAGCAAGAAAGTCTTGTCTCTTGTCATCTGGGAGAAATGGGCTCATAAGCTACAAATCTCCTGTAACTTCCTTGAGGAACATTCCCATATACAGTATATATGAACAGATCCTAGCTGAAAGCATGGAAGCCTGAAAAGTTTGGCGCCCAAAAGCATCCAGAGTCCTGAATTCACGACCTGGAGGATTGGATGCATGTCTCTTTGCACTTTTCATCCTACGCATGGCTGACTCCACCACCATTGAGTGGTGTGGCAGCTGAGTCTTTTGAAATCCAGGGCATGGCGGAACTCGATACATAGTATGAAGTCTTCTAGAGTGAGGAGATGTAGTCAGAGGTGTCTCCCACATTCTGAACATCAAGTTATGCAGAATTTCATGGATGGGCAGAGTAGCTGCCTCCTTTGGAGCTTTAGGATATTGGAGCATTTCCAATTCCTTTGCTCTGGGTTCCTCTTCAGGAGCTACCATGATTGAAAGGCCCTTGGCCATATCACGAATAAAATCCTGAAAAGACATGTCCTCTGGAGGTGACATTCTGCGTTGGGGAGAAGAGGGATCCTCTGGGAGAAACCCTCTAGTACCAGCAGAATTGTCAGTCTTCGGAATCGGAGGATTTGAAGTATTCCTGACCATGATGCTCATGCAAAGCACGGTCCCGGTATCGATCAAAGTTGGTACCGAGTTGATCCGGTACCGATCTGTCAATTCCAGCCAAAGATGGCGTGGGAAGAATTCCCACCGGGGCCGTTACCGGTACCAGTGTCTGTACCGGCATCGGTGTCGATGTCGGTACCGGTACCCGTTGGACCAACAGTACCGCAGCTGAGAGAAGAGCTGCGATGCTGCATTCGATAGCGAGGAACCTCTGGTCTATCGATGCTGCTAATGCCTGGGTATCAGTACCAGTGAAGACGGCTGGAACCCCTGAGCATGGCACAGGTAGTTCTTGCAAGGTCAGGGCCTCGAGAACATCCTGGAGCCCCATTGATGCTTTGGAAGCCGAAGCCTCCCGCCGGGGCTGCTTTGCCGGTGTGGTTCCCTCAAGGGTAATGCCAATGGCCTCTCGATGCTTAGCAGGAGAGCTACCCTTTGAGGACCGGCTTTTATGTTTAGTTACCTGAGATCTATGGGAGGAAGAGGAGGCACTTGAAGATGTCGATGCAATGAATCTGGCATCCGAAGAAAAGAGAGTACCGAGCTTTGCAGCCCGGTTCTGTCTTCCTCTTTTAGTCATCCCCATACAGGAGAGACATTCAGATTGAGAACGTTCAGGCCCTAAACATTTAAGACACCAATCATGGGTGTCAGTGACAGAAATAGTACCGCCACACTTAGTACATTTTTTAAAACCACTAGTTGGTTTTTCCATGTTTTAGGAATATGGGGCCTAGTGCCAAAAATGGCACCTAGCACCCAAAAAAGAAAAGTTTCTGAAGAGGTAACAGCTCAAAGTATAAGGGTTTGTTTGTTTTTTTAGAAAAGAAAAGAACCGGCGGTACCGGTATGCGTCATGCGGCAGGCAAACGCGACCACAAGAAAACAAATTTAAAGATGGAATTTTCTGTGGTGACAGGGTATGGATCCTATCGGCTCCGTGGAAAACAAAGAACTGAAGAGGGACAGTTGGAAAGATGGGAAGGCAGTGCGCATGTGCTGAGGGATGCTCCCAAAAGCATTCCTATTGGACGCTGGGGAGCGTTCCTGCGCAGGCTCCGTCTGTACCGACGATGCCCATATGTGAAGACTACATTCCTGCTTGTTCCTGGAGATCATCCTAATGGGAGCACCCATAAATAACTCATTCCTAGCCCTAAAATACTTCTTCATCAGTCAGCCCTGATCAGGTTCCAAAGCCAACATCAGCAAAAGTGTTGACTGCTGAATAGCCTCAGGTTCCAAGGTCTCTAAAAAAACATCTAGAGAGTCAAAGACAGGTTTCTGAAGTGGCAAAGAAGACACAAGGCTCCTTCCATTTGGCAGCAGCCAAGTAGAAAACCCTAGCCAGGGGAGGAATATAATCGGATGGAATTTTCAACACAGAAGTAAGATATGAATGAAAAAGATCCTTGGGAGAAATAGTAGGCACCCAAGGAAAATTTAATAAATGCAAATTTCTCTTCCCGACAGAGTTTTCCAAAGACTCTATCTTCAGATGAACACTTGATAAATCTTTAGTCACAGTACCTGACACAGCAATAGTATCTTCAACCTTCATCTCCAAATGAGACTCTCTCATTGTTACCACAGTCACTTCTTGCTTCTGCTGCTCCAAAACCTGAGCTTGACCAGTAAACAAAGACCGAAAAGAAGCAAACTGAATAAGAAAAGAAGACTGCAATGTCTGCAAGCCTCCCCACAGTGTATCCAAAGTGATGTTTGATGGCTTCTGCAGCATGGGTTTCAACTCTAAAGTATCCAATACCGGGCGCAAGTTATTGTTGACTTGATCCACAACAGCAAGTTGAGATACACTCTCCACTCTTGAAGTCATGGCCCCAAGCTCAACAGCGGACTCTGCAGCAGAGGTAGAAACAGTTGCGGCACACACTCTAACCACTGGCGTCTTAGGGGCTTGTTTACAAAGCCGCAGTAGCGGTTTCCAATCGTTATCGGAGCTGCGGCTCCGATAACGATCGGAAACTGCTACCGCGGCTTTGTAAACAAGCCCCTTAGAGTGATTCACCACATTACCAGTGGGAACAACCAACGATGGATCGATGTTGGGGATAGGGGGCCACACTGAAGCAAATCTCACCTCCGGGCTCAAAGTGATGTCTGGCTCAGAGGAACACGGAGAACCTCCTTCCACTCCTGCTGCCCCCAGAGAACCTCCCTGCACCAAAGGAATTCCTGTTGCACCAGCGGGCTGGACGAACTCGTCAAGCGGCTACTTAACCAAAACAGCAATCCTTGAAGGTTCCCAAACCTTGGTCTTATGTTTGCGTGGCATAATGGACAGGTAATAAACACCTAAATACCAAAAGGGGTTGCTGACAAGAGCACTGTTAGCATGCGTCCGTCATCTTGGCTTCTCCCCCTCACAATTTTTTAGCTTCCCTATATAAGTAATTCTGATTAAGCAACTTTGTTTTATAGAATTTACAGTTACCCATAGGTGTTTTCCATAGACAGTAGGATTAATCAGGCACACATTTGGTTCACTTCATCCAACACAGGGCCATATCAAGGGCTGTGTGAATAGTGCGGTTGCATAGGGTGCAAGTACAAAAGGGACACATACCAACACTGGGCTTCTGGGAAGCTTAGAAAGAGTGAGTAACTGGATGTGGCTGAGTGGAAGGGGTGTGCCAGATTTGTTAGTGGCACTGGGTGCCTTTCTAGCTTGGAACAGTCCTGATCATATAGCACTGGGACGGGACAGCTCTCCCAAAGATCAGAACTAAGTGGTGAACATGTGCAGTCTTTCCCTTGTATAGTAGTCTCACCAGTCCATTCAGTTAATTTCATAGCTGAAGAAGGAATTCATGGGGAGGTGAGGGGGATTATGTGCTTGATCAAAGCCTGTTATAGTTAAGAAACAATGCTTTTTCCTTTGGCAAGCAGGATTGAGTCAGGCACACAAAACAGGTGACTCCCAAGCTCAGGACTGTTCGATACATCTATAATTTGTGCACTGTCTGAAGCAGCCTGGTCACGGAAAACTGTGAGAGTTACTAATGTTATAAAGACAGGTTGGCCAATGTAGCTTGACCAAAAGCACTGTTTCTAATTGAAGACTGGTCCAAACAGTAACTGGATTGAAGATATGAAGCAAGAACCAATTAACTGCTTTGCAAATACTGTCGAACAAAACAGACTTCAAGAGAGCTACATACAAGAGCTGCAGTGGTTCTGATACAATGAAGATTAACTTTATTAGCTAGAGGAGTTCCAGTCTGTTCATCGACTAAAGGATGCTAACCGATTAGTCAGGATCCATCTAGCCAGAGGAATGCCAAGTCTACTTGGACTGAAGGAGACAGACAACTGTGTAGACTTTCTGATAGATTCCTTTTGTTGTATAGATAGTAAGTAAGAGCCCTTTTTCTAACTTCATTTAGATGGAAAGGAGTGACCTCCTTTGGTAAGAATTTAGAATGAATACATAGAACTATCTTGTTATGATGAAACTGAGTGTATGGTTCATACATAACTAAGACTTGAAGCTCATATTCCTCTAGCTCAGGCTTGTCCAACTTCAAATAGGTCGTGATCTACTTTTTCCGGCCAAAAGTGCCGGTGATCTACCACCATGAAAATTAAGTTTCAAATTAGTTTCAAATTAAATTTTAACCCAATAAAGTTGGAGGATTCCCCCCCTCCATTTTTAATGAACCTTCTGTCATTTACTTGGATGTGATCAGCTGTTAAGCAAATTAAGCAAAAACAAAACAGAGAGACGAAGATCCAGTAAGAACTGTGAGGGGAAATGGAAAGTACATTTTTTCTTAAAGTTTTATTGAGTAATAACTTTCTTTAACTTTTATTGAGTAATTTGTGTTAAATTTAGGTCGAGTATTGATCCAGGCTGATCTTGCACAATCTTTAATATTTCGCTCTTGCTCATTAGTGAGACATCTGAGACTGCATTTCATCCACCAGCTTTTTGAAGTTGGGTGAATACTGCATGAGGGCCAGTCTCAGGGAATCCTGGAGATGTTCATCTGTCATGTTGGAATGTTGTGTACTCTTTGTCATTTTCAGATGGGAAAATGCAGATTCACACAAATAAGTTGAACCGAAACAGGAGTGTACAGCTTCACTGCATCTTCTCAAGTTGGGAAACTTGTCTCTAGGCAGTAGCTTCCAAAACGATTCTTGCTCAGCACGGGTCTTGAGAAAAATGTCATTTTTAAGGGTTAATATTTCGTTTTCAAGATTTGGCTTGTTCAATGAGTAATTTTACTGATATCAGCTGCAGTTTCTTTAATGTCCACATCTACTTTGAATGGGTATGACAAGTATTCCACAACTGTTCCAATTTTTTGGAAATCACAGAATCTATTTTCAAATTCCTGGATAACAGAACACATTTCTGTCACAAACTTCTCGTTCTGAAAAACAAAATTTGGATATTGTCCCAGATGGTCCTACGTATTAGGAAAATGATCAAAAGTGTTGTTTGCAAGGTCAGTCATCATTAGCTCAAATTTGCTCTTGTAGGATGAAACTGTACTCATCTTCTCACCAATGCATTTGTTTTTACATTGTAGTTCAAGGTTCATATTAATTAGTTCGCCTGTAAAGTCAGCGAGAAATGCCAGATCACATAACCACTCCTCATCTTCCAACTCTGCTTGGTCATCTCCCCTCTCCTTCAAAAAACTTCTTATTTCATTCAGAAAATCAAAAAATCTTTGCAGAAATTTGTGCCTACTTAGCCACCTTACATTTGTGTGCAAAATGATTTCTGCTGCCCCTTCATCAAGAGTAAAATTGAAAAGCCATCTTTGAAGTAATCTTCCACGAACTGAATTTACAATTTTGAAAGTGATGTCCATGACAGTCTTTGTATTGAGTCTCTTGCTTGCCAAATCTTGCTGATGAATGATGCAGTGGTAAGAAAGGAAATCTGGGACGTCGTCATGCTGTCTACAGAGGGCTATGAAACCATTAACCTCGCCTGTCATTGCTCTGGCTCCATCAGTAGTGATGGAAACAAGTCTATGCAATGGAAGATTACACTTTGTCACAAAAGAATGGAAAGAGCTGAATATTTCCTGACCGGTAGTTCTCCCTTTTAATGAAATCATTCCAAATAGTTCTTCTTTAACACTGAAGTCTTCAAAAACCATCCGGATAAAGACTAGTAACTGGGCTATGTCTCTTATGTCTGTAGATTCATCCAGTTGGAGTGAGGAAGCAACACAATTTGAAACATCCTCCAACAATTGTTCAGTTGTGACTCCACACATCTTTTCTATTCGCCGCACGACGGTGTTTCTTGACAATTGTACATTTGAATAGCAGCTATGATCTCTTTCTTATTTTTAAATCCTTCAAAAAGATTGTCAGCTGCTTCAAGAAAACAATCTTTTACAAATTCCCCTTCAGTGAAAGGTTTGCATTTCTTTGCGATCAGGTTGCTGACCTTGAAGGATGCTATGGTTGCATTGACCGAATGTGACCTTGGCTTCACCATCAACTGTTGCTGAGTAGCCAATTTTGATTTAAGTTCTTTGAGCTTCAGTTTACGAATCTCACTTTTGGGTGGAAAATTAGCATCAAACTTATTGCTATGCAAAGCCTTATAATGACGTTCCAGATGACCCTTTTTGGGCAAGGATACTGGGGCGTTACAAATTAGACAACAACACTTGACTTTCACCATGATGAAGAAGTAGTCCATTTCCCATTCATCATGAAAGTGGTAGGTTTTGCTCTTCTTTGGAACACTCATCTTCGTTATACTGGGGTGGCTGGATGTAAGAAGGCCAAATCTGCTAAGTTAGTACAAACACTGGCTGAATCTGTTCCAAAACTGTCACTGTCCCAAAGTATTAAAGATCAACAGGAACTGAAGACCTCTGGATGATGTGCAATACAAGGGCTGAAGATGCCAAAACCACACATGCAGTTCTAAAAGTAAAAATAAGAATTCATCATACTGGCACCAATCAAATACCACCAAACAATCATCAAAAAAACTGAAACACCTGTCCAGCAATTCAGATAAAATCAAATACCACCAAACAAGTTCAAATACCACCACACACGATTTAATAAATTCTGCACACAGTGTAGAATCAATGCAAAGGCAAGGCGAAATAAAATTGCAGTGTAGAATCAATGCAAGGCTAGGCAAAATAAAATTGCAGTGGCAAGCAAACGTCACAGTGGTTTGAACCAATTCGAAGGCAAGGCATAGGCATGTTAGAACAAAATTGGAAGAGCCCGCCAAAATCACCAAATTCTTGACACTTTGTTGTGTCTGCCCAAAAACGTTTAATGAAAGCGAACTATAAAGCGGCCAACGACCAGCATACGACACAACTAATACGGTAAGTGTATTCAGGTAAAGCCCGGGCGAATGGATATCGCCCGGTATATAACACACTTCTAAGGGGTGTTGGGGCGGGGGCAGGAATGGGTGATTCTGAGAGGCAGGAGACCAGGTATGACGCCGGGCCTGTGGTGTCTCGTCGCAGGGCGTGGGCAGTAGTGGCCCCCTGGGGTACCCACAAACTATTGGCATGAAAACAACAAGCACTCTAATACACTCACAGGCAAGATTCTCGCAGGCAGGGAAAAAAGACAGGCAAAGGATCAGCAGCGGTGGCAAGCTCTCGGCAGATGACCTGCCGGCACGAGCTCTCTCCTAGCGATGGGGCGAGCTTCTGGAGAGATGGAGCCAAGTGAGGCTGGCGATCTACCTCTGACCTCTCCGCGATCTACAGGTAGATCGTGATCTATCTGTTGGACATGCCTGCTCTAGCTGATGTAACTGCTACTAGAAAGGGCTCAGATGAGATGATTGAGAGATGAGGATTTCATGGGCTCAAATGGCAGTTTCATGAGAGACTTAGGCTGATATTGAGGCCCTATGGCACAGGAGACTTCTGTATTGGTAGTTAAACATGAAGAAACCAATTTAACAAATCTGGAAATGATTGGACAGTGTGAAACTCGAAGGTGGCATATGGAGCATGATAGGCTGAGACTGTGCTGAGATGTATGGTGATGGAGGATGTTTGTAAATGTCAAGGTAATAGAGAGCATAAATTTATTGTAGTATAATATGTGGAGGACACCAAACAGGTTCTTGACCAGTAGTGAATAAACAAAAGTCTTTTTTTGTTTAAATGGGTAGACATGTTTGGTAGACTTTCTTGCTGCCACCTAAATTTCTTGAATCAGTGTGCTCAGTTTCCATATCAGGGCCTCTGATTTGAGATTTGAATGCAGAAATGAGTCCCCTTCTATGTTATCAAGGTTGGAAAAGTTTAGACTCTGCACAGAGGAAGAAATGAGAGTCTTTTGAGACGTGAGAACCAGTTATAATGAGACCAATACTGTACTATGGTTTTTCCTATTAGAGGAATAGGTGGATAGTCATAGACTAAGGGTGTCATTTTAAAAGTTTTAGTCAATATTTTATTTATTTATTTACAGTTTCTTATATACCGCACTATTCGACATCAGCGCGGTTTACATGGAACAGAAAAATCAGAACATGTACATAGTTCTGTGTTTACAAATAACAGGTCAGTAAAACTTGGGTAACAGGGGAAACTATTTACATACTGGAGTCAAAGAGTAGATATGACATGAGAAACTATGTACAGGACACCTAGCTAGGAGTGTTCCTTGGTCTAATAGGTGTGTTAGTATAGTTACAAGTGTTCAGTGTATGTGATTCCATGTTCTCTGGGAAGTATTTGAGGAAGAGGTAGTGTTTGAGGGCTTTTCTGAACTGAAGTAGGTTACTGGTGGTTCTGATGCTTGAGGGTAAAGCGTTCCAGAGTCTAGGGGCACAGAATTTGAAAGCCCTATTTGATGTCGTTGCTGTGCAACTTGTTGATTCTCTCGGAATTGCCAGTGTATTTATTGATGCAGATCTTCTTGATCTATTAGGGGTTATGGCTTGGATGAGGTCGGATAGGGAGGAGGAGGAGAGATTATTAACCACCTTGAATGTCAGTAGTACTGTCTTGAAGATGATCCTGGCCTGTATAGGAAGCCAGTGTAGCTGCTTCAACAGGGGCAACACATGGTCTCTCCTAGCTGCTCCATATAGAACTCTCACTGCGCTATTCATTGCGAGCTGTAAGGGGTTCAGAGTGGATTGGGGAAGTCCTTGTAAAATGGCGTTGGCGTAATCGAAATGCGGAATGATAAGGGCCTGGTAAATTGTACGGAAATCCTCTGGTTCAAGCAATGGGCGAAGATGTCTGAGGGAACGGATTTTGAAATAGATAGCTCTGACAGTGTTAGCAATGTGTGCTTTCATGTTAAGGTTTTGATCCAATATAACGCCCAAGTACCGAATTGTGGGTTTTGCTTGTAGATCAGCTTCTCTCACCTTCAGGTATTGTGGAGGGTTGAAATTCGAGTTCCTGGTAATGAAGAGGACTTCTGTCTTCTTATGTTGAATTCTGAGGTTTTGCGATAGGAGCTATTCGGATATGGCATCGAAGCAATTTGTCAAAGGGGAGAGGTCCAATTTATCTATGAAGAATGGCATATAGAGCAGGACATCGTCTGCGTATATCATGCAACTGACATTGAAGGACCAGATGATGTTACAAATGGGTTGCATGTATAGGTTGAACAACAAGGCAGAGAGGGTGGATCCCTGTGGAACTCCTTGACCTTGATGAAACGGTTCTGAAGTAGCTCCGCCGGAACGAACGTGTTGCCATCTTCCAGACACCATTCAAGAGCTGTTCTGCTGACGCCTTTCTCCATTAGCCTCCCTAGGAGAAGATCATGGCTTACTGAGTCAAAGGCTGTAGCAATATCTAGGAAAATGAGTGCAATACCCTGATGGATGTTGTCAACACCAGTGACTATATTGTTGAAGAGGGTGGTAAGGAGTGTTTCCACTCCATGTGACTCTCTGAATCCATGTTGACATGGGTCCAGTGGAGCAGCTGAGTCAATATGGTTTTGCAACTGTCTTTGAACCTCCTTTTCGATTATCTTTGCAAGTAAAGGTATACTTGATATGGGTCTGTAGGAGTCCACCTTTTGAGGATTTAGCTTGCTATTTTTTAGTAATGATCTTATAGATGTATGCTTGAGTGCAGATGGGAAGGAACCAGTTGTGAAGGATAAGCTCATTATCCTGTTTATTATTGGGCTGAGGTCACTGCGCAGTTCCTTTATCCAGAAAGCTGGGCAGGGATCAGTCTGCGCAGTGGTTGAATTGATGGTCATGATCGTGTCTTCGATGTTCCTCCTGTCCGGGGTCGAGAAAGAGTTCAGAGGTGTTGTGCACTCTGGGGCTATGGATGCAGCCTCAATTGAAGGTTTATTTGTCTGACATACTTTGGATTGTAGGTAAGCGGCAAACTCTTGAGGATGGATTTCAAATTGGTGTTCGGGGGCTGGTTCCTTGGATAGAGTCTTGACTAAGTTAAACAAATCGTGAGGTTTGTTTAACGAACGCTTCAGGGTTTCAGTATGGTATTGCTTCATCCTCTCTGTGATAGCTCTACGGTGGATGGTTAGCTGATGGATGTATGCTGACTGGTCTCCAATGGAGTGTGACCGGCGCCAGCATTTTTTGAGTTTCCGTAGATGGGTGAGTGAGGATCTCAACTCCGCTGTGTACCAGGGAGCTGTAGTTCTTTTCTTTGGTGACCTGTTAGGTAGTGGTCGTAGGGCTATCACCCTGAGACTATTATTTCAGCAAGAGGTCAATTCTTCAAGGTTTAGGGTGGTCTCATTAAGGAGTGAGCTTGTTTCAGCAAGGATAAGATCTTTGTTGAATGGACGGAAACTTCTAGCAGGTAGACTGGAATTCTCGCTTGGCATTCTGTTGAACTTTGATTGGCTGACTTGTGAGGGAATCTGGAAGATGATAAGTTTGTGATCTGACCATGGTACAGTGGTAATGGACATCACAGCGTCGTGGAATTAGTCACAGGCCGTCTGTGGGGAAAATACCAGGTCTAGTGTATTTCCCTTCACTTGGGTCGGTTCCTTGACTAACTGTCTGTATCCTAGGATTTCCAGTGCATCGAGTAAAGCTGATGAGTGGTTATCCTGGAGTGTTGGCAGGTTAAAATCACCTAGTATCCAACTTGGTGTATTCGGATTCTGGGTGTTGGTTGCGAGGTTTATTATAGTTGGGAGGTCATCCGGGGAGGCTGAGGGAGCTCTATAAAGCAGGTTTATGGTGCAGAACTTGTTGGAGATGGAGACTGTCTCGAGGTGGGTTGTGCTAGTGGAGTCATTCATCTGGAAAAGGAGGTCTGTCCTGGCGAGGATGAGCACTCTACCTCCTCTTTTATTTTATCTATGGCTAGTAAAGGCAGTAAAATTTAAAGGGAGGAGCTGGTTGAGTAGAACATTATCTTCGGGGGATAGCCACGTTTCAGTAACTGTGAGGATATCGAGGTTATGGGTGGATATGATGTCTGCAATCACTGGCCACTTTTTGCGGATTGAGCGGGCATTAATGAGGGCACATTTTAGGCTTTGTGGGTACAGGCTTTTGTCTGGTTTGGTTTTAATAGAGTGTTGGAGTGTAATATGTAATAAATGGGGATGGTGTTGGCGGGTGTCCCAGTTAGAATTGTGTGTGGATGTCCCTGCCCATCTTCTCCCCTGGCTCAGTAGGATTGGGATCTGCTTGTAAGTAGGAGCTAGGGCTAGAGAGTTTGGAAGCCATATACTGAAGAGGAGGTAAAAGCCAAACATTATTTGGATGTCCGAAGACATGCACATGGATGTCCAAATGACCAGGCATGTGATAGAGGCATGGCTGGCCCTAGACATCCCTGTTTGATTTCAGAAATGTCAGGGATGTCTACAGGCACTCCCGCATTTATACCTGCTCCAGTCAGGAACATGCATCAGGAAAGTGCTTGTTGTGTCCTTAAAAATGTCCTGCAAGGTCTAATGTTTCAAAGAGCACTTGTGAAGGTGAAAGCTCTTCTGGGCTTGTATGCTACCATTTACTGATTGCCCGAGATGTAAGTAGCTTGAATTTGTATGCAATGAGACATTACAAAATTCTAGATTTGTGCTGCTTCCCAGCGTAGGTGAAAGGAACCTGTACATCCTTGTCTGTTGACACAAAGCAAAACAACTAAATTGTCTGTCTGTAGTAAAACTGATTTATCCTGAATAAGACGTGCAAATAATCAGAGGGAGAAAAATATCATCCTGATTTTCAAATTATTGGTATGAAGCATTTGTTTGACTCATGACCAGGCTTACTGTATAAGTAAAAAGCTTAAGTGAGCATCTATTTTGAGAATGGAATAAAATTCCAGTGGCACAAAGATCTGCAATCCAGAACTGTACCATGGTTATGGTTTATGGTTATGGTTTAGATATTTGATATACCGCCCTTTACTTACGCATCAGAGCGGTTTACATGTATATACTAACAGGTACTTTTTTTTTTTTTTTATTCCCTTTTCCCCGAAGGGCTCACAATCTAAGTGTACCTGGTCCAAACTAAAGGTGACAGACAAAGGCAGAGTGCACTGAATCCATTGGAATTTGAGATCCCATTGGGGTTTTCTCATTTTGAGGCAGGCAAAAGGCATAACATGGACTAGAGTGGCCATATGGCCTAACATTTGCAAAACTATACCAATGATAAATCCTCACAAGGAGCCTTTTAAACCATCAGTGGTGGTTGTTAACTCCTTATTTAGGGGAAAAAATCTTCAAAGACATACACAAATGTATCAACTTGTAATCCAAACAAAATGTAACCATCAAAGTTATTGTCTTCAATATGGCTTTTGGTCATGTGTGAAAGACTCAAAAACCTTATTATCAACCTTATTATACGTTATACATATTTGACAAGAGGTTTTTCAGACTGCTGATGTCTGGAGTTAACCAGTTGTTTGCTGTTATTGACTGGTTGCCTAGCCCTCTGTTTTTGGGCCATGTTTTCTGGGTCTGAAGGATACTGAGGTCTTTTCCTCTTGCTATGGTGCATTACCACCAATGTTTACATTTTGTTTGGATTACAAGTTGATACATTTGTGTATATCTTTGAAGATTTTTTGTCTAACATTTGCAAATACATTTTGGCTGCGACCGCCTTCGAGCATTGAATCTTCATGACATAATGCATTTCATTTGATCTGTGTCCAGAATACTCATATGAATGAAATCTTGTAGGTTGAGGTGTTAACTTCTCAAAGTTGATGAGAAAATGTAGGCTTTGAAGGAGATGGACTGTTTTGTTTTTGAGGGAAAGAGTGAGGTCCCTTGAAGAACTTACCAGAAGCCAGTGATTGAGGTATGGAAAAACTAAATGTCCCTGCTTGTATTGGTGAGATGATACAACTACACAGCATTTTGGTAAAAATTCTGGGGGCTGAGGAGAGGACAAAGGGGAGGTAAGGGTTTGCAGAAGGAGTCATAGATATTTTCCGTTGGCAAGCAGGATTGAATCAGGCACACAAAACAGGGGACTACAAGGCATTTTGGTAAAACTCCTGGGGGCCAAGGAGAAGATGAAGGGGAGGTAATAGTCAGTTTGCAGTTCATAGATATTTTCTGTTGGAAAGCAAGCTTGAATAAGGCACACAAAACAGGTAACTCCCAAGCTCAGCCACACTTTACCCAGGTGCAGAGAGACTCTTTCAACTCAAGATTTAAAAGCATCTCTGCTGTCTTCCTCAATCTCGGAATGACAATGATGGCACACTCTGCTTCCTTTTTCACCATGTTCAGAATTCTCTCAGTGGGAACTGGAGGATTACCCAGATCCTGATTCATTTCACCGGAATCGTCTTTAAAGGAAGGATTCCCTCTGACGGTTCCCCTCTTCCTGCTCCCAATGAAGCCCTCTACGAAGACATTTCAAACTTGAGGTTCATTCAGTTTATGTCCAGAGTGGTTCCCTTTCTGGTACAACAGGAGAGAGAACCTGGATCAGAAATATTTGGCCTCTTGAATTTCATAATAGTGCCAAAGGCAGTAGTTGTCATTCCAATATATATCTGCACACATGAGCAACGACTTTGTTTGTGGCAGAACCAAATCCAATATTTAGCCTTTTTCTATAAAGATATATTCTTAAAGAACTAGAATACAACCAAAACCTGAGCTCAATAAAGTCTGGCATTCTCAATGTTCAGTTGACTTGACAAAGAAGAAAGAAAATGCAGAGAATATTCTATTATGCCACCTCGTAAAGATTCCAGACTGCCAGACAATTTAAGCAAAGGTATTTCAGGGTGCAATGTTATCTGCACAGATTGCAGCCCATCAACTCTATATGAAGCAAGCAGGATTGGGCGTGTTTAGTACTTGGATGTGAAGCCACCTTGGAATACCAGGTGTTGTAGACTTACTGTGTGGAAGAAAGAACTGGCAATCTACTTCTGGTTGCACCCTGCTATGCAAACTCAGGCCATGGTCACAACTATCCACAGGGTACCAGGAGTCAGTATACAGCTATGCACACCATCTTCCAATATGTCAAAGGTTTTCATTCAGTCTATCCCCTCAGTCACATTCTGAACTGTCAGCAACTCTCATGGTGGCAGATGAGTGTCAATGACATCTTATACTCTTGGCGTATGATGTCTTAGATACCTCTTCTGGAAACTCAGCCTCTGCCATCGCCACAGATGACTTACATGCTTGTGTGCTTAGGGCTTGGTGAAGATGTTCCTACTAGATTAATAGATGCACTGTGATTCCCTTTTTGGCAATAAGTTTAAAGAAATTATAGACACCATCAAGGATTATTGTTTTACTTTATAGCACCTCTCAGCAGTAGCTCCACTGTCTAAATTATCCTGTACACAAATGAGTAGGGAGTTTTGTTCCTTTCTTCAGACATCCACTGCAAACCCAATGTCAGTCTTAAGTGATCCTTAAAAAAAGGAAACCAAAACAGGCTGCAACTGTGTAACTGATTGCCCTCTCGATCTCGCCACTTTCCTTAAGGAATATACGCTTTGGTCTACCTTTACTGTAAAGGGCCTGGTGCAGCCTTTTATTTAGCAGTAGAAGAAAATCACAATTGATTATTTGGTTCCCATCATTGTCAAATCAACCATCTCAGGTTTTTGTCACTTTCATCAGAAAAACTACTACCCTGTTCTCAACTACCTCAAACTCTTACCCAACTGCTTAAAAAAGTTACATACCTCCTACCAGGGCCGTACCAAGGCATAATTGCCTGTGCTATTTTCCCATCTGGTGTGCCCCCCCCCCTGCTGATTGCCTGTCCCTGCCTGCCCCCCCCCCCCACACATTGACCAGCCACCGCCACCACTTTTTTGTTTTCTTGGAGGCGGTGACAGCAGCAGTGAGGCAGACCTGCATGTGTAGGCAGGTCGGGTTCCTCCTTCCCTTCTCTGATGTAGGTTACATCAGAGGAGGGAGGGACCAGGCCAGCCATTCAAACATGGAGCTGCAAAGACCCGCATCTGAATGGCTGGCCTGGTCCCTCCTTCCTCTGACGTGACCTACATCAGAGAAGGGAAGGAAGGACTCGACCTGCCTACAACACAGCTGCCTCACTGCTGCTGCCACCGCTGCCTCCTCTGAGAAAACAAAAAAGTGGCAGTGGCGGCAGGGCAATGTGGGGGGGACGGGGGGGGGGGACAACCGGATATGCACCCCTAATCCTTTTGCACCCTGGGTGGCTGCACCACTCGCACAGGGCTAGATACGGTACTGCCTCCTACCATCAAAAGCTAGAACCTGTTCAATGTCTGGAAAGGAATGGGGGCTTCTATTCCAGATACATCCTGATTCCAAAGAAGACGGGGGGGGGGGGGGGGGGGTTTGTCCTATTTTAGACCTCATGGACTTCAACTTATTCCTATGGTAAAAAAGTTCAAAATGAAGACTTTCCCCTCTCCCATCCTCTCTTACTTAGAGATTGGCTGTTCTCTCTGGATCTCAAGAATGTCTATATACACATTCTAATTCAACCAGGAAGTCAGCATTGGGCCTCGGCGGGGAGTGGAACGGAAACAGCCTTGCAGTAGCCGAGGTTGAAGGAAAACGCCGAGGGGCTGTTTGTGACCATTGCCACCACTGTAGGTCCTGGAGAGGGGTCGCAGCGGGTGGTTAGGGGGCGCAGAGAGCTGTGGTTATTCTCACCTCTGATCAAATCTTGCTACTGCAGTCCTACTGTCCATATGGGCTCAATACATCAAGCACATGCTAGACTTAGCAAGGAGGGAGATTCAGAGGGCTGTGAAATTGAGTTGGCGCCTGCATCTTGAGTGCCTTTGCTTAGTGATGTCGCTGGAGATGATAGAATCTTTCAACACATCATCACTGCAAAACATTATCTTTCATAACATAATTGCATTTCCCTATCTAAATGTAAATGAGTCAAAACATCAATCACAGACTGAGTACAATGATTAAACTATAAAATAATTTGTACTTGTAATTAGGTACAGTCTAATTTTATTTAGCTGGATTTTAACCTTCATATTTCTTGCTTCTCATTTGAAAAAAAAAAAAAAACCTCTTCCTTTAATACAGTATCTTATTTCCATAAGGATGAAGTTATACATTTTCAGACAATCTTCTGTTTTGATATGAATGCCCATGTGTATGTAACAAAATGCTTTTCAACATTTAGGGACAATTTTCAGCACCTGCATGCAGGCCCGTACCCAGCCCTGTGCGAGCAGTGTGGCCGCACAGGGCGCAAAGGCTTAAAGGGCATATTTTAGTTGTCTTCCGTTGCCTGCCGCCGCCACTTTTTCTTCTCTCAGCGGCAGCAGGCAATGGCAGGACAGCTAAAATGCGCCCCTTAAGCGTCCCACTGGCATGCTAAGCAGATCTTTCCCTCCCTGCTCTAAGATCTGCTTAGCATACCGGCGACTTGCACATCGGGCGTGCCTTTTCTCTCCCGCCGCGGGGGTGGGGTGCGCGCCTGATGTGCAAGTCGTACAGGGCGCGATCTTCCCTCAGTACGGCCCTGTCTGCAGGCACCTTACACAAATTTCCAACAGGAAAATCCATAGTACTTCCCATTGAAATTGCCCATGAGAACAACTGGCCAATGGACGTTGCACTTGCTTCTGTGCAGACTAAATATGTCTGAAAAAGACAATGTTGGAGGCTAGAATTTCCAACTGTCTGGTTTTATTTCAGGATTCTACAGATTTTTGCATTAATGTTCATATGCTAGAAGAATGACTAATATCTGAACATTTTTCAGAATTTAAAACCTCTATTTGCAGCATTCCAGGCCTCCCTGTTGTCTAAGTGACCCTGCCTTGTCCGCATCCAGTGTCACTAGCATCCAGCCAATGGGAAGGCTATTGGGTGCGATTCACGAGACTTCAGCCGGGAGAGAAGAGTGGCTGGGCCTGGAGCGTGAGGCAACATGGAAGCCAGCTTTACAGCAAGTTTGCCGCACTGCCTCCATGGACCTGGTGGGAGGACCTCCTTTCCAGTGGGCACCTGAGGTACGCCACTGACCTTGACGATTTCTTTTCAGCACCCTTGTCTCCACCTCTGGAAAATCTGTCTTGACAGTTTATTGCAACCTTTCTTGTGCCTCGCTCAGCAGGAGCGGCCATGGTCCTGAGAAGCACCTCAGTCACCAGTGACTTAAAGGGGAGCTAGGACTGTCTATCTGAGGACCACATATAGAACATAGAGGAGTGGTAGAGAAAGCAGTGAATGCCTCAAAAGAGATGTATGGAGATCGTTTTAGAAGAGTTGCGTAGCCTCTACACGTGCAAATAGGGGCATTTACCACATGTAGCCAGTCCTCCCTTGTCTGGGGTGAGGATTGGCCCCAAAGGCCCTGCAGAAGTATTTGTAAACTGGTGTCTGCTGCTTTATATAGGGAGAAACAGCTAAAACAACAGCAGAATAGTGCATCATAAGAAAAAAAGGATCTTGATGCGTAGAGTGAGCAATGCCCAAGGTCTAAACTGCAGTAACATCACCAGACCAAAAAAAAAAAAAAACAAAGCGAAGAAAGGTAAAATTAACTAAAATACCTTTATTATGGTAGCTCCACAAAAACATATATACATTCCTTAATTTAGGTACACAACAGTAGACAAGACAGGAAAATTAGTTGTTCAAGGTCTTTGGGAATGCAAACTCATTAATAGTCTAGAGACTAGAATATTCTAATAGGCTAGACATACATTTAGGCCCTGATATTCAACACTGGCGGCTAGGGCTGCTGAAGTGGCTAGCCATTGGCGCTGAACTTAAAACCTGGCTATTCAATGCTGGGGCCCTAACCATGCTCTGGCATTGAATATCTGGGCTGCCCGGATTGCCGCAAAGTTAACCAGGCAGTGGCGATATTCAACCTAGTTAGCTTCTGTGGTGAAAGTTAGGCCAGGGTTTATCAGCTTAACCCAAAGAATATTTTTTCCACTGTTGCTTAGTAAGCATACCCCTTAGAATTTGTCCGTTAAATCTATACCCTAACTGGCTTTAATTTAACCGAGAGTCTGTCTGCTGAAACTATACCCTAACTGACTTTACTTTAACTGTTTAATTTAACTTGTTCTTAGTTAGCCAGGTCCACTGACTTCCCCCTTACAGGCAAGGCAAATGTGATTCGACGTTACTCAAACTTTACTAAAATGTTAATACAATTTCAGTAGTAAGACTTCAGATGAGTTCTGCTTTTCCATTAACACTCTGATCACAGGATTTCCTTTCAGTGAGATCTGTGACCAAATCTGATTACAACATTCATGGGGGCAATTTTCAGACTATACACATAAAAGCAAGGTCTGTAGGTAGTTATTATCCACAACTTTACTCCGATTTCCTAAGGGAACATTTTTTTAAATATGAAAATTCTCTACTTAAGTATCAATGACATCCCATTACTCCCCACAAGAACCCCTCTCCTTTATGCAAGTAGTGACACTATGCACATATGTTTATGCACAAACTGAGTGGGCAAGTTTCCAAAAGGCCATTTCTGTTCATGTTCTATGCACAGAAATGCCTTTGAAAATGGCCCTATATAAACATGTATGTCCTCAGAGCAGAACTATTACTAAGTTCCAGTGACTTTATTATAATATTCACTGCAATGCATATTCCTAAGGCAATTCCACCTGAGACAACATCTAGAAACTAAGAAACAGCAATAATAGCCAGATTGAAGACTTTTGCTGTCTTCCTTCTAAGCATACTGAAGAAGGCCAGCAATTGAGTAATATTGGCAGGGCCATACCAAGGCATAAATGCTTCCTGTGCGACTTGAAAACCTAGTGCGCCCCTCCCCGACATCACACTTTTGCCATTTGCCCCATCCCCCACACCTTTTCATGTCCAGCCAGTTCCCCCCACGCTGCCTCTCCAGCCTGCCCTTGCCCCATCGCCACTTTGCCTGTTCCCACAGCGGCATTGGCGGAGCAGGCCTCCAATTAAAAAAAAAGGAAGGTCTGAGGCAATGGAGGATTAAGTGACTTGCCCAAGGCTACAAGGAGTATCAGTAGGATTTGAACTCTGGTCTTCCCTAACCCCAAGGTTTCTCCAGAACTCCTGATGGCCACAGAAGACAGCAGTGACACCATTGCTGTGACTGTCCAACAGCCATGCTTTATGGAACAGTGCTAAGACCTAGATGATTACCTTCAGCAGCTCCCCCTATCTCTAGTCCATAACCATTGGCCAAACTGCTCACAGCCTGATAGCTCTGCATTGTTATGAGCAACTTTGCGGAACCTACCTGAGAAGCAAAGGCCTCTGGGAAAAGATGCCTAAATAACCTTAATAGTTAAAGAGAAAAGGGAAAATAAGGTGATACCTTGTTATTGGACTAACGAAATACATTTGTAGATGGGCTTTCGAAGGTTAAAACCTTCTTTCTTAGGTCAGGACAGTATGAAATTACTCTGGTCCAGGTTTGGGGACTTGAGAAAATAACAGTTCATGCAGGAAGGAAATCAGGGGAGCAAAGGATTCTAAAGAGCTAAGATTTATAGATAAAGGTAGAAGCACTGAGCACAAAAACATTAGGTAACGTGTGTAGTTTCAGAGCTGTACAGGCAGCAATCAATAACTAACTCTACTTTATGATGATACAAAGCCCCTGTGCTTTGAGGCTGCATGTGGATCCTGACCTCCTTATTCTCATTTACCACCCATATGTGTTATAACCATTTCCCCTTAGTTTTGCCTAGTCCCCTGTTTGTTGTATTTGTCTGTCTTGCATAGACTGTGAGCTTTATAGAGCAGGGACCGTCTCTCATGTGCATGTGTAAGTAGCAGTAGTAGTAGATAAAAGGGCTGTCCCATCAATGTGCAACTATTTTTCATACATGGTCCTGCTTTTCGGCCCCCTACTGAGTTATGCCGTGAGTCTCTGAACTTAGCCTTGCATCCCTTGAAATTCAGCCTTATCGCTTTGGCAGTTGGAGAGGGGGCAGAGGAGGTCTCCTCTCTTGCCTATGGATGCCCTAACTTGAAATCCAGTTCTGCTTCCTCAGCTCAATAGTGTGTGAAAGAGGTGTTCATCTGAAATGCATCAACATGGTAGCTAATACTGGCTGCAGAGAAGCAATGCACCTCTCTGAGAGGCCCATGCACTCACCCCATTTGTTGTTCCTCATATAGATATGGTAGAGCTTCTCTAGAGGTAACAGCCAGCGTATAATATCTTTGCCTTCTTTCCTGCCAGGTTCTTTGACTTTCTCTAACTAATGCTATTCTTGGAGGTTGGAGGAAAAGTAGGCGTTAGAGAATGTATCTATTTCTGTCTTTAGTTAATGATATGAGTCAGGGCTGTACAAGCACTGCGGCCGCACAGGGCGCAAGTATGGAAGGGGTACTGATATCATCACTGGACTTCCAGGAAGCCCAACAAGAGTATGGCCTTGTGTGCAGCTGGGTAGAGGGGGGGGGGGGGGGCAACAGATTCTCAAGTTGCAGAAGGCACACTTCCAGCTTGGTTCGGTCCTGATATGAGTAGTGTGAGTCTTAAAGCAAAACTGAAGTTTTTATTTTTAAAAAAAGTATTTAGTTGGTCACCAAACTGACAGGCGTAAATCTTTCATTAACAGGCAAGTTAAAAACAATTTAATATTTAACGCAAGGCAACTTATTAATGTCAGTTAAGTAGTTTTTGTTCTGTATAAACCTTACAATAGTTGTATGAAAGCAATTTTCTTTTAAGTGCTTACAGAAGTTCTTTGTGCAGTTTGTCTCTTACATGTGTATAGCAAACATTGGAACTCAGGAAACTCAGGATCCTCCCCATATTATTATACATGAAATGTTACTTAAATGTCCACTAGCTGTTAAAAAATGTTTTACATTAAAAAGGACCTTACTGTATAGTCTTTGTGCAAAAAAATGATTTAAGGCTACTGTCAAAAATCTAAGTTAAAATTCAGTTAAAAGTGTGTGTGAAAATAATTAAAATTTAAAATTACCTCCAGCAAGCGTGTAAAATGATTTGAGTAGGTATGGACACTTAACGGAACTTCTTGTAGTTTCTGGAAGTCTTCCTTCTCTTTGAAGATTTCCAGTCTGGATCCGATGAAAGCTTCACATCGTGAACACAGCCACTGCCTCTACTACCTAACTTAAACTCCCAACCTGAGCCCGTTTCTCTACTGCCTCAGTGATCAGGACACATAGGGAGTTATTTTGGAAGCTCTATGCATACTCTGGCCATCTGAAAACAGTCATAGAGATGTCAGAAACACAGAGATGTCTCCAGAGCCATTTTAGAAGCTGGGTCTGTGAATGTCCAAGTCTGAATGGGGGCATGGTGAAGGCATGGCTGGAGCATTCCCAGGAACCTGGACATCACTGGCGGATCTCAAAAACATCCCTGGACATCTGGAGTGGAGTCACGTGTATGTTTAGACCTGCTCCAGGCATGAATAAGCATTGTGAAATTTCTCCTTTTTGCTGAAAACACTGAAAGAGCATAGAGAAGATAGCGCTTCATCACTCCCCATACTCAGCACAATTTCCTTCTTGATGGAACTAGGACCAGGGTTCAAATCCCACTACTGCTAATGATAGCAGCAGTGGGATTTGAACCCTGGTCCTAGTCCACCGCTCTAACCATTAGGCTATTCCTAGAGATCCAGGTTCTGAAATACTATTCTGGGGATGGCGATGTAGACGCCCCCACAGACATCCATATCAGTCATGTCCACGTTTGTGAAATCATGTATCCACCTGGATGTGCCTGATTTGTTTTCAGATGTTCTGGCTTTGACGTCCCAGATGGCACTTGGAAGTCCCTTCTAAAATGCCCCTCTATGTGTGTTTGTGTTAAACACTGTACTATTTTCAAAAATAAAACATAATTGAATCCCCCTATCTAATTAGGAGATTGCTCTACCCTCATATGCATACAAGCAAAGTTTCGCTCTCAGATGACTTTCGAGTTAAGGCTCTCTTTTATCTGAGTCATTTAGTTTTAATTTCAGAAAGTTATGCTGGACTCTCAGAACGAATTCACATCTTGCTCATTGCTTTCACTTCATTAATTCGAGAAGAAAAATCAGACTTACGAGGCTAAGTTTAAGAGTTCTTGACAGTCTTAAGTCCCCCTTTACTAAAGTGCGCTATTTCTTTACACATAGCACGTGAATATTGTAAAAAGTCATGCGGGCTGAGAACAAACCTATTGTGTTAGCAGTCGGAGGGCATGAACAGCATTTCCCCAGCAGTTTATGACAATGCTGTACCGTAATATGGGATGCCCTTATCCCTGGTGAACTTAACTCCACCTATTGAAGTAGAGGTGATTGAACCTGCGCTAATTGCTATAGCAACAGCACTCAGTGTTTACCCTTGCGCCAACTGTGCAGTACTCACCATGCCTACTCTCATCCTTAAACTGCCGATTTATCATTTCACCGTGCAAAGCACAGTTAGTACAGAAATCAGCATGCACCATCACAGCCATATGCTAACAGTTACTGTGGGCCATATTTTGATACATTCATGAGTGGCTTGCACTTTTCCAATTTTAGCTTGAGTTTGCATACTAGTAGTTGATGATCTGTACCACAGTCAGCTGCAGGTTTTGTCTTTGTTGATGTTATTGAGCTTTTCCATCATTGACTTCCACAGATTTCTGTACAATCCATTGGGTGAAGTCCATGTGTACAGTTGGTGCTTGTGTTGCTGAAAGAAGGTGTTTGAGATGAATAGATCATTGGTCTTGCAGAATTCTATCAGTCTTTCTCCAGCTTCATTTCTGTCGCCAAGTCCATATTTTCCAACCAATTAGCCTTCCTCTTTGTTGCCAACTTTTGCGTTCCAGTCGATTCGACAGCATTTAACAACTGTGGGCCAAAGCGCATGGATAGCATCCTGTAGTAAAAGGACTCCTTAGTTTCCCTCACACTAGACTTGCTTTCAACAGTGTTAAGCTACGGCGCTTAAAGATAACACTGAGGTATGTCCAGAACGTTCTCCCACTTTCCCCTATAGTAAAGGCTGAGCACTAGAATTGTTTTAGGCTATAAATGCTTTAAGGGAAATGACATATTCTTGCCCACAAATTACAAGCAATAGGAATATGTCCAATGAGAGAGCTTTTTTTTTTCCCAAGTGCACACGGAAGTGTGGCAAGACAAAACTGAGGGGGCTGAGGAGACCATTCCATGTGGGAACAGCCATGCATGCCCAGAACTTTTACACTAGCTCTGAATTGTGGGAAAGTTATTCCGTCCCAGTGCTAGATGACATCATTTACTGGTGCGCTCGATTCAATTCTGCTTATTGACGGCAAATATTTAAAATCTCTCCTCAGCACAAGCAGTACAGGCAGTATCCTATTGAAATATGTCCATGCTGGGCTCTTAAGGTTTTTTTCCTTTGATTTATTCTTTGGATTTTCCATAAATATGTTTTCTCTGTTATGGTTTCCTTGGGCCTAAGATTATACTATTGTTTATTTTCAGTAACCCTATGACAGACCTTCTTTCTGAGAATTTTCCTTTATTTCCACTTTTCTGCTGTTTTCCATTCATATTTTTCAGTCTGCCCATATTTTGTCATTTTATACTGTTTTTTACAGCACATTTTATTAGATACTTTGTTTCTGGTAGCAATGAAGATGTGACAGGAAAACCTAGAAGGTAATTTTGACGAATTTTCTGTTGATGTTACATGGAAAAAGCACGATTTACAAAATATGAGAAGAAGCTGGATGAAGCTGAAAAAAAGAGTCAACACATTAGAAGACAAGGCTAAATCTAGAGTAAAGTAATCAAAAGTCAATAAAGCAAATGGAGACAAATTTCTAAAGAGATGATCTGGAAAACAGAGTAAGAAGCAGTAACATCAGAACTGTGGGGATACCTGAAGACTCAGAGGGCAGAGAAATTGAAAACATTTTGCTGATCAAGAAATCCCAGGGGTTTTTTTTTATAACAGAAAACACTCAGGTCGGCCCTTAAACCCCCTCCTTTGAATGTTCTGCCAGGACAGATAATGGCAAGAATCTTTGTCAGAGGCAGGGTAAAATGTCTTCCTCTGGCAAGAAAGCAAGATTTATAATTCTACAGTTTGGCTAAAGTGGTTCTGCTGAAATACAGAAAAAAGGCACATATTGGACAAAACCATGTAATGCTATTTCCTGCCCACTTCATGTGTGAAAAAGAGGGTTGTGCATTCTACCCCAGAACATACCATTAAGTGAGCTGCAGCCCAAGGAGACAGAATTTCTACTGAACAAAATGACTGGATTTTCAGTGCTTCGCAAAGTAAAAAACACTAGGAGGGTCAAGACCATCCTGAAGCTCTTTTTTTCTTGGTGGTCATTATGTGATTTTAAAGAGGTCATGAACCACTCCGTTGATAGGCACACATTTCCAGAAGTGCAAATATATTTGAAATCTGTTGTAGAAGATATCATACATTCACTAACATTTTGTGAGATGGTGCGCTCAAAGTCCTGGTATAAAAGAATATTCATACTTTTGTCTCTTATAATTCTCTCTAGGTAGGATTTTGCCTCTTACAGAACTTGAGGGTACAGTTATTATTGCAGGGGAATATCTGATCATTCTCCCATCAAGAAGGAGATATTGGTACAGTGCATTGAGCGTACACCACTGTGGAGATTGCATTCTTATCAATTGACACTTTGCAATATGTGCAAACTCTTATTACTAGGGGGTGCTCTGGGCCAGTTCTAGACTCATTGGACAACCCTCTGGGTTATGTTACCCTTTATTTCCATGACAAAGGACCACTCTCAGTGAAGCTGAAACTGAGCACATATATTTTATTTCACAAATCATAGAAGAAAAACAGGCAGCTTACTTAAAATGAACGTTATGGGGGTCAGTTTTTAACATAAACACGTCTCAGTTGTTCAGACGCATTAATAGCAGATTGACATCTACAGCCTGAGCTGGCTTGTTCCAGGGTAATTTGTGACAGTCTGCTCCAGCCCTGATTTTCCCTCTAGCAGTCCCGCTGGCGCGTCTTCTTCAGCCCTGTTTCCAACACTTGTCACAGCAACTTAACTTCCAAAAATCACAAATAAATCTGAGTAAAGATTTCACAAGTTTCAGAGCTCTCACTCCTCGGTTTTCCATTTGGCTCCTCAGTATGTGTTTAGCTGCAAACACACCTTCTTGCATCACACTTACAGGATAAAACCTCTGGCTTGCTTTACCTTTCAGCCTTTTTAACCTACCAAGACTGCCAGTATCTTAGCAAGCTCCTCAGTTTTTCCTTAAGGGTTTTCTCGCTTCCATGCTTAAAGCTCACTGGCAGCACACTCACATGGTAAAACAGAAGTCTAACCTTCCCACCGTGCGACTGCAGAGCTTCATAGCTTTCCCAAAAATTCTCTCAGCTACCTTTAACCCCCTTCCCTCTACTAAGCATTCCGGCTGTTTCCAAGTACCTCCTTCCTCCCCAAGGGTCTTCTTACTTTCACTAGTAACCCACCTGCCCATGTGTAGTCCATACAATGTCTTCCAAGCTGCTTGGCAGACAATAGGTACACCAGTCCAAGAGTAATAAAATAATTCAGTCTCTGTTCAGAGACTCTGTTTCAGAGTTTGAATATTAAATCTGGATATTCAATGCCAGGGTCATATCTGGCCCCGGTATTGAATATCAGGGTTAACTTTATAGGCTGATTGGTAACCGAGCAGTGGCAATATTGAGATGCTGTCTGAGTAGTGATATTTATTTATTTAGCTGTATTTATATCCTGCTTTTCACTGGGTCAAGGTGGTCAATTGGGAGATACATTTAACATGAGGGGATATGACACACATATGCTAATACTTACAGGGAACATGGGCAATGGAGAGTTAAGTGGCTTGCCCAAGACCACAAGGAGTACCTATAGGACTAGAAATCCCAGTCCCTCCGGCCTGAGATTGCTGTTCCCAGGTGGGACTTGAACCCCCAGCCCTCTGGCCTGAAGTACCTTGTCCTAACCACTAGGCCACTCCTCCCTCCGATATGTGGAGAAAGTTATCTGTGCCTGACTTTCACTGCATATCGCTAACCTGGCAGTGGCTCAATAATGCTGCTGCCCAATTACCAATTGGCATCACCCCCACTCTGCTAGGTATTTAGGGTCAGCAGCCATGGATATTCAGGGTTAGTGCTGCTGAATCTCCTGTTCACTGCAATTAGCTCTGCTAACCGTTTTAATCACTTGGAATATCGGGCCTACTGAGTCTAGTCCAGAGTTTGTGCTCTAATCCAGGGGGTTACTGAAGAACTTCAAGGCTACTGATAACAAAAGCAAAAATTACAACTGGCAGAACAAGAGGAAAAGAACTATATAACAAGCCATTTTCTCCTTTTTCCTACCCTCAGAATATGTAGCAGGTAGATTACTTCTTTCTCCTTTTACTTGGTTACATTTCAACAATTGACTCTAAGTACTGTCTCTCTCTGGTGCTGAGCTAGATCACCCAAGCTGCTCAACCACTCCCCTGCATTACTTCTTGTGATTATGCTGAGTAGAAACTTCTCTCTTGTTAATACTATATCTTTCAGTGTACCTAGAGCCGGTGGCTTCGGTGAATACAGGTCCCCAATACTGCACTGCAGATGCTCCTGGCCCGGCATTCATGGTGTTGCTGGAATGTTGAGGTTCTTCTTGGATCCTTCTCTCTTTCCCTCTTGGAGTGGGTGGCTCCCCAATCCCTTTCACAGGCAGAGATGCTCTTCTACTGAGGCAATGGGGGTGCTGGCAGGGTTTGCAAAGTCACTGGTAGTTCAAGGTGTAGGCTTGAACCTAAGACACCCTCCTTCCCTCCCATTCTGCCACTCTGGGCCTGAGGCTCTCTGGATGCCATGAGGAGCTGGGGACTAGCCACCAACACCTGCCCCCTAAGTGTAGGCTCCCTCTGCAATTCCATGGTGCAGTGGCTGGCAGCCAAAGATGAAGAAATTAGACCTTACCTGCTAATTGTCTTTCCTTGAGTTCTCTCCGGGCCAGTCCAGGAACTGTAGGGTGTTGTCAATCCTCTCCAGCAGCTGAGGACTGAATTCTCAAGTCTTTCTGACAGGCTAAGCTCCTCCTTCTAGTGTGAGAGACTCAGTCTACTATTGTCAAAGCAGCATAGAAACGACACTCTACTACCAGCCGAACACCTACGCAACACCTACACACTATCAACTTAAACAAAACCCTAAATCTCAAACTGCAACTTATCGAACACTGTGATGTCTTGTTACTGCATGCCTGTTTGTTCTTGTTTCTTTTTTTTTTGTGTGTGCTAACCAGGAGGCCCCTAGTCTGACCCCCTGCACCAGCTCCCCGAAACCTAACTATGTCCACCCAATCAGGCACAGAGACATCGGACAACAGAAGCACCACATACATGAGCAAGCCATCATACACTCGTGAAGCGATTGCCAAAACCAGCGAGCCATAGATTGAAGCTTGAATCTGAAACGGGTGGGCCCTGGACTGGCCCAGAGAGAACTCAAGGAAAGACAATTAGCAGGTAAGGTCTAATTTCTTCTTCCTCTTTGTCTCTCCGGGCCAATCCAGGAACTGTAGGGAAATACCAGAGCAGTACTCAATATCGGGGGGGACCCGCTAAACCCGCTACTATGGCCGCGGCTCCCACCTTTGTGTCACTCCTCGCCTGAACATCTAGCCTGTAATGCTTTGCAAACGTATGAAGGGATGACCACGTAGCCGCTCTACAAATATCCTCTGGAGGAATTAAAGCGAACTTTGCCCAAGAAGACGCTTGGGACCGCGTGGAATGCGCCCAAAGGCCTTCAGGAACCGTCTGTCCAGCTGATTGATAAGCGCGAACAATCGCTAGCTTCACCCAGCGAGCAATCAAAGCCTTTGATGCCGCTTCTCCTTTTCGCGGCCCCCCGAAAAGCACAAACAATCTGTCCGTTTTCCTAAACGCTCTCGTCTTCCGCAAATAGCGATGGAGCACTCTGCCCATATCTAGGCTACGCAAGGAAGCATCCCCTTCACTGCCCTGAAATGTAGGAAAGGAAATTGGTTGGTTCATGTGAAAACCAGAGACCACTTTTGGCAGAAAAGCAGGCACCGGGCGCAATACGACCTTCTCCGCAGAAAACTGAAGGTAGGGTTCCCTGCACGATAGCGCCTGCAGATCCGATATGCGTCTAGCGGAGCACAAGGCTACTAAGAACGCTGTCCGCCAAGAGAGTTCTCTGAGAGAATCTGCCGGCTGAAAAGGAGGCCGTTTTAGCACCTCGAGAACCAGGTTCAAGTCCCAAGCCGGCACCACCGACCTCACTGGAGGGCGTACATTTCTAACCGCCCTGAAGAACCTGAGAGCATCCGGGTGCTGAGATAAGCCTGTTCCCTGAACTCTCCCCCGGAACGCGGACAGCGCCGCCATCTGAACCCTCAGAGAACTGAGAGCCAGACCCTTCTCCAGGCCGTTCTGCAGGAAGGACAGAAAGTGGGGTACCATAGAAAAGAAAGGCCGAATGCCCCCCTGGACACACCACCTTTCGAAAATGCGCCAAATGCGAACATAGGCCAAAGACGTAGACTTCCGTCTGGACTTCAGCAGAGTGGCTACCACGGGGGACGAGTAACCCCTACGTCTCAGCCGCTCCCTTTCAATAGCCAAGCCGTAAGCGAGAAGCGATCCACCTGAGCCATCAGAATCGGACCCTGGTGCAACAGATTGGACCGACTGGGCAACCTCCAAGGAGAGTCCACCAGCAGTCGCCGCAGATCTGCATACCAGGGCCTCCTTGGCCAATCTGGAGCAATGAGAAGTACCATGCCCGCGTGTCGAGCTATCCGCCGAACCACCCGAGCAATCATAGGCCATGGAGGAAACACAGAGTAGACCTGACTTCAGCCAAGGCTGCGCCAAGCCGTCCAGCCCTTCGGACATGGATTCTCTGCACCTGCTGAAAAACCACGGCGCCTTTGCATTGGCAAATGTGGCCATAAGATCCATGACCGGTTGCACCCAACGCAGTACAATGTCGTGAAAAACCGCTGCGTTCAGCTCCCATTCTCCTGCATCCACCACATTGTGGCTGAGGTAATCGGCCTGCAGATTTTCCTTTCCTGCCACATGGACCGCTGACAATGCGACGGCATGAGACTCTGCCCACTGCATTAGCAACTGACTCTCCTCCAGCAACGTTGCACTGCCCGTACCTCCTTGCCGATTGATGTAAGAGACTGTGACTGCATTGTCGGAAAAAATTCGCACCGCCTTTCCCGCTACCAGTGTCTGGAAACTCTGAAGAGCCATGCGAACCGCTCTCATCTCCAACCGATTGATGGACCAGTCGCGCACTTCCGGCGGCCAGGCTCCTTGTGCTATTTGCAACAAACAATGTGCTCCCCAGCCTGCTAGACTGGCATCCGTTGTCACCAGGACCCAATCCGGGTATTCTAGAGGCACCCCTGCTGACAAATTCTTGATGTCTAGCCACCATTGCAAGCTGACCCTTACCGAGTCCGGCACCTCTAACCGCTGACTCATCAAGTGAGTGTGAGGAGACCATCTGGAAAGCAAGGCCTGCTGAAGAGGACGCATGTGCGCCCTGGCCCATGGGACCAAATCCAATGTCGCTGCCATGGAGCCCAGCAGCTGTAAATAGCGCCACGCCGTCGGAGCCCGTGTGCGTACGAACGCTGCTACCTACCCCAAAATCTTCTGAATCCGGTCCTCCAGTAAAAACACCGCCCCCACGGCCATATCTTACAACGCTCCGAGATACACTAGACGCTGCACTGGCTCCAAATGACTTTTGGCCTGGTTTACCACCCAGCCAAGCTGCTCCAACAACTCCACGAACCTTGCCGTTGCCTTGACTGAGTCCTGCCTTGACGATGCAAGAATCAGCCAGTCGTCTAGGTAGGGATGGACTAAGATGCCTTCCTTTCGCAGGGCAGCCGCCACCACCACCATCACCTTTGTGAATGTGCGTGGAGCCGTCGCCAGGCCGAACGGAAGCGCTCGAAACTGAAAATGCCCCATGGGCACCGCAAAACGCAGAAACGTCTGATGCCCCTGTCTGATCGGAATGTGAAGATAAGCCTCTATGAGATCTATGGAAGAAAGCACCTCGCCCGGACGCACGGAACGAATTATGGACCGCAGCGTTTCCATACGGAAATGCGGCACCCTTAAACAATGGTTTACATGCTTGAGGTCCAGAATAGGCCGAAAAGAGCCCTCCTTTTTGGGAACTACAAAGTAAATGGAGTACCGACCTAACCCGAATTGGTCCGGCGGCACGGGGACCACTGCTCGTAGATGTAGTAAGCGCTGGAGAGTGGAGTGAACGGCAAGTTTCTTCTCCTGCGACCCGCACGGAGACACCATGAACGCATCCGGCAAAAATTGCGCGAACTCCAGTGCATAGCCGTCGCGGATAATCTCCAGCACCCACTGATCTGACGTTATCTTGGCCCAAACGGAGAGAAAATCCCGCAGGCGGCCACCTACGGGAATCTCCGCCTGGACCAACCTCCCATCATTGCGACTTCTTGGAGGAGCCCGGTTGGGTACCAAAGTATCCCCTGCCAAAATCTCTCGCTCCTCGAAAGGACTGCCCTCTGGACATACCACGACTTCTCTGATAAGGCGCAAAGCGTGCTCCTCTGAATCTTCAAAATTCTCTGCTGGGACCTTTTGGTAGTCCTCCCGACCTCGGGCCCTTAGGCCGGTCCTCCGGAAGCCGACCACCTTTTGAGTCTCCAAGATCCTTAACAATATTATCGAGAGCTTCCCCAAAAAGCAGCTTGCCTTTATAGGGTAGTTTGCTAAGGCGTGCCTTTGAAGAGGCGTCCGCCGCCCAACTCCGCAGCCAGAGAAATCTCCTTGCCGCAATCACAGATGCCATGGACTTTGCCGACAAGCGCACCAAGTCATAGAAGGCATCTGCCAGGTACGCTGCTGCTGATTCAAGCTTTGCCCCTTCTCCCGACGAGCCCTCCGACCCATCCGTGTTAGCTTCCCCCTGGAGCCAACGAATAGCGGCTCTCGCCACGTATGCCCCACAGACGTAAGCCTGCAGGGAAAGAGCATTAGTATCAAACTTCTGCTTCAGAATGGACTCCAATTTCATGTCTTGGAGATCCTTAAGGGCCGTTCCGCCCTCCACAGGGATCGTAGTCTTCTTAGTTACCGCTGACACTAACGCATCCACCTTCGGCATCTGAAATAACTCCTTCTCCTCCTGCGGTAGCGGATACAGTCGACCTATGGCCTGAGCACCCCTTAGAGTGGCTTCCGGGCACTCCCATTCGGATTCCACCATCTGCTTAATTACCCTATGTACCGGAAAGCACCGCTGCTCTGACTTAAAGCCCTGAAGCAACGGATAATCCAAGGGCTCTGCTTGCACCGACAGTAGCACTATATTGAGAGCCACTAACGAATGAGCAGAGATCCCAACTCTTCCTTCCTAAAAACTCAAAACACATTGGGATCCTCACCCGGAGGAATTTCTCCCTCATCCATTTGTTCATTCTGGTTAGGCGGTCGATAGTACACCCCCACTGCCATCGCCTTCCCCTTTTTACATGGAATTTCAATCCATAGAGATTCTACAGCAAATGTTGTTTCCTGAAAAACTTTAATCCTTTCTGACTCAATGCCCTCTCTAACATAGAGCGCAACCCCTCCACCAATTTGATCAGCTCTATTACGATATAGTTTGTACCCAGGTATCACAGTGTCCTACTGGTTGTCCTCCTTCCACCATGTCTCTGAGATTCCAATCATATCTAACCTCTCATTTAGTGCTATATATTCTAACTCTCCCATCTTATTTTTTAGACTTCTAGCATTTGCATACCAGCATTTTAGAGACTGTATTTTATTCATATTAATTTGGCTATTGGTAGGCATGGGTAATTTGGGATCTTTAAGCTTTGTCTGCTCCATACTCGAGGGCACTTGGGCTACTTTACTCTTTTTTGGAACCTCTCTGTTTTTGGTAGTATCCTTCAAGGATACATTCTTCTGAACCATGCGCTCTTGTGCGACTCTTGGCTTTCCCCTATTATCTAGTTTAAAAGCTGCTCTATCTCCTTTTTAAAGGTTAATGGCAGCAGCCTGATTCCATCCCGGTTAAGGTGAAGCCCATCCCTTCGGAAGAGCCGCTCCTTTCCCCAGAATGTTCCCCAGTTCCTAACAAATCCAAAACCCTCATCCATGCACCATCGTCTCACCCACGCATTGAGACTCCGGAGCTCTGCCTGCCTTTTGGATCCTGCGCATGGAACGGGAAGCACTTCGGAGAACGCGATCCTGGAAGCTCTGGAATTCAACTTCCTACCTAAAAACCTAAATTTAGCCTCCAGAACCTCCCTACCACATTTTCCTATGTCATTGGTACTGAAATGTACCAAGACAGCAGACTCCTCCCCAGCACTATCTAAGACCTTATATAGGTGGCATGTGAGGTCCGCTACCTTCGCACCAGGCAGGCATGTTA
The DNA here is from genome assembly GCA_033557465.1 of Ichthyophis bannanicus. NCBI lineage: Eukaryota > Metazoa > Chordata > Amphibia > Gymnophiona > Ichthyophiidae > Ichthyophis > Ichthyophis bannanicus. The sequence goes on along the minus strand of CM066035.1, from coordinate 442,982,826 downwards.
CTAGGTGATCCTCACATCCAACAGCTATCTACATGCCTAATGATCGAATCACCAACTATAACAGCTGTCCTAACCCTTCCCTCATAGGCACATGGCCCTGGAGAAACTTCCTCGGTGCGAGAGTTTTACATCACCTGGTGGACAGGTGCTACAGGATCACTTCCTGCCACACCAGGGTGATGCTCTCCTGTCACGTGACCTCTCTCCTCCATGGCAACAGGGATTCAGCCAGACTGGAGGTGGGAATTCAGGACTATATCCCTGTAGATCTCGTCTATGTACCTCTCTTTCTTTCTTATGTCTTCCAAGTCTGCTACTCTAGCCTCTAGTGAACGGGCTTGTTCCCTGAGAGCAAAGAGCTCCTTGCACCTAGTGCACACGTAGGACCTCTCACCAACTGGGAGAAAATCATACATGTGACACTCAGTGCAAAAGACTGGAAAGCCCCCATCTTGCTGCTGGACTGCTGTCTGCATCTTAGTTTTAAGCTTGTGTTTAGATCTTTAAGTTCTTTACTTACTAAGGGTTACTATGGATACTTATACTAATAAAATTGTACCTAATACTTTTAATATACCTTGTTCACCTGAAGCTTAATTAATCTCAGGTCCTTTAGTGTATGACTGATTTGGATATCGAGATACACCTGAGAGCACCTCCTTTCCTTTAAGATGTGTAAGTACCTATAAAGCTACGATTATCCCAGGGGTGGGTGGCTGTTGGGGATGGAGGGAAGGAAATTACACTTATTAAAAGATGGCTGCTACACAGTACCCTGTCCTGTACTTCTGAGGTAAGCTGTGACCAACTTCCTGGGTGATTAACAGTTCTTGCTTGGATAGAAGGAGTCTTTCAAAATGGCCTTTTGACCTGCCACCTGGAGTTAACACCTATTGAAAAAGCTTCACAAGTCTTTGTAAAGGTCTCTAGAAGACTTTATTTGTTGCTCAAAGAATACTGACCCTGTTTTGCCTTTTATGCTAAGTTATATTCTGATTCGATTTAAATTAAGGCTCTTTGCTGCTGCTAGGCTCTGGCTTATTATGAAATTTAAACTAGAAGCTCTCTGCTGGGTTCTAAATTTAACCAGAAAGCTCTCTTCTGTGTCTTAAATTTAAACTTAAATTACTGCTGCTACTAGGCCCTGACTAATTTAACAAATACACTGGGTTCACAGATTAATCAGCTTTAATCTGAAGAAGTCCCTTCAGAAAAATTCCCAGAAGTATATACTCACAATTGCAGATCTCTCTCCAGAAGTAGCAGTCCCCTTTTCTAGTCCTTCAAGACTCAAGATCCAAGGAACAGAGCCAGTCCCCCTGGTGGAGGTAGGGCAGCAGTGTCCTAAGGGAAAGCATCTTGAACTTTTCCCTCACCAGGAACTTGTTCAAGTTGCACAGGTCCAGGATGGGCCGGAGACCTTCTTTGTGGGACAAGGAAATACCTTGAGTAGAACCCCTTTCCTTAGAGGTGATGGGGTACTAGTTCCACCGCCCTGTTCCTGAGCAAACCTGTGAAATTTGTAGCTAGCAAGGCCTAGTGGAAGAGAGGCTGTGATGGCTCTCCTAGGAAGAAGTCTGGAGGGTTCTGCTGAAGATCGAGGAAATACCCCTCCTGCACCACCCACAGAATCCACTGGTCTGTGGTGATGGTGGCCCATCCTGTGGGTGAAAGAGGTCAGTTGACCTGTGGGCTGAGGTGGGCCTCCTGGAGGAGGGGAGGCCCAGCCCAGAGAGTCAAAAGCTTCCCCCCGGCTGGGTGGGAGCTGGTGTGTGGGGCTTGGGAGCCTTGGGCTTCCTAGGCCCGTGTCCCTGGCCTTTTGGCTGTGAGGACTGGTGAGGCTGCCCGAGTAGGGCTGGTAGTGGCCAGCCAGGGAGTAGCCCTTTTCCTCGGGAAAAAGGTCTTTTTCCCCCTGAGGATTTCTTCTTTGGGAGAGCCAAGGTCTTTTTGGACAGTCTCTGTCGGGTCACTACCTCGGTCTCAATCTCTACAGCCTTATCAGACATCGGTTTCCCCAAATAGGTTTTCACCATTGCAGGGGACATCCAGGAGCTTGTCCTGTACTCATTGCTTCAGGTCCAAGGTCTGTAGCCATGCTTGGTGCCGGGCGCCATTGCCGAAGGCTGCAACCCTGGTTGCAGACTTGAACCTGCTGTAGGCTGCCCGGGAGAGGGATTTGGACTGGAAGCCTGCTGCTAGGGACTGGAACCTTTGCAGAGGTTCCCTGGTGAGGCCCGCCAAGAACCCCGAGAGATCCTGTATCAGGCACTTAAGGTACATGCCAATATACAATTCGTATGCCTGTACTTGGCACCCGAGCATGGCGCCTGGTAGCACTTACACCCCATGGCATCAAGGGCCCTGGCTTCCCTGCTTGGGGGGGGGGAGGACTGAAGAATACTGTAGGTCTTTTGGCTCTTCAGCTTTTGCATGGAGGACTCAACCATCATGGAGTTGTGGGGGAATTGTGGCTTGTGGAACCTGGGGGCCCTTCCAGATGCAGTAGATGGCATCCAGGTGCCGACTGACCACCGGCACCGAGGCTGGGGACACCCACATCCAGTGGAGCAATCTCTTGAGGATGGGTGGAACTGGCACCATGAGAGCCTCCTTGGGAGGGGACTCATATTTTAGGATCTCGAGCTCCTCGGTACATGGGTCCTCCTCTGACTCCATCTGGATCAAGAGAGCCTGGGCCATGTCACAAACGAAGTCGTGAAAGGCCAAGTTTTCAGGCAGGGAGTGGCGCCATGGCTCCAGGGGAGACAGCTCGGAGGGGATGTCCTGGTGTCGGGAAGTCTCCGGGGAGGCCTCATCCTTGGTTTCCCAGTTGGAGCCTGAGGGTATTGAGGAGTCAGCCACAGGGTCGGCCCCGAGGAATCGGCTCTCCCGGAGGACCTGTAGTCTGACTCCCAGAAACTCGCTGGAGAAGACCAGAACCCTGAGGAGCATGATCGAGACCTTGATCGACACCGAGGACTTACCTGAGGCCAGTGGCGCTCGGTGCTCAGAGGCTCCCCCGAGGCCGGGGGGCCCAGTGTCAGGGCCGAAGATGCCAGGGGGCCCAACGTCAACACGCGCTGTAAGACCAAGATGGAGGAGAGGCTCTGCTCCATGGCTGCGATGCGTGACTCGAGGCTCGATGGCTGTGCAGGACTCGACGTGAACACTGAAGGCCTCAAGTCTGACACTGGCACTCTGGAGAGTGCATCCTCGAGGAGGACTATAGGCTCACGGGTCCTGGAGCAGTCTTCGCTGGCCAAGGACTCTTGTCTTGAGACTTTCCGAGGGTGCTGCTCGGAGTCGCCCGAGTCCCGTTGAGGGACCTTACCAGGTTTAATTGGAGGCATCTCCTTCAGGACTTTCTTCTTCTATTTGGGAGAGTCCAGGGCTGCAGCAGTGAAGCCGCTGCCGTGGGACTCCGAGAATGCCTGGACCTCTCTCGAAGGGTTGGCTTTGGGGCTCGGCAATGGGGAAGCCGGAGCACAGTCAGACCTTGGAAAATGCTACCCTTGCAACTCAGACCACCTCCTGTTGGTTGTAGGGATCATGGCCTGGCAACGGTCACAGGTGGAACTGTCGTGATCCAGGCCCAGGCAATGGATGCAGCAGTCATGAGTATCGGTGACTGAGATAGTCTGACTGCAGTTGTTGCATTTCTTAAACCCACTGGGAGTCATGGTGGGAGCATACCCGGCTGGGCGAAAAGAGGTACGAAGGTCGGTCGAGGTAGGACCTCGAGGAAACCTGAAAAAAAAAAAAGGTAGCCAAGATCGGCACCAGTAATGACGCCTCAAGGCGGGAAGGGAATCAGTACGTAAACCAGACAAAGGGAAGGGATAAAGAACTTTTTCCAGGAGAGTCGTGGAAAAAAGGTGACTGAGCAAGATGGCACCCTTGGCGGGAAGGGGACCATGCTTGTGTGGTAGCATTCTCAAAGGCTTTCTTTGAAAGCTGGAGAAATGCTTTGCGTGGGCTCTGTTGAAGACGATGTCTCCCATATGTGAGGACGGACTTCCTGCTTGTTCTTGGAGAATTCAGTGCTTCTGGTCATGAATACGTATGAGATCCACTGTATGCCAGTCTTATGAACATATATTGTGGCTATCCTGTAAACCTGACTGGCTGGGAGTGTGTCCACAAAAGGGTTGAGAATCATTGCTCCAAATCTTGAGCTTTCTCACTTTGGAACCATTTGGAAAAGGAAGCTATATTGGGCAAAACTTCATAGAGACACTATTGGCTGCATCTAACCTAGTTCTTATTCATAACAAGGAGGTCTGCTTCAGGTAGCCAAGTTGGATTTTAAAGAAATATTTCAAATATCAATTTAGAATAATTTGCAAATTATTATGGGATAAAAGCAGCTTAAATTTGGGGGGTGGGGATGTAGATAAGTAGATATAGTAATATATTGTACTGAGCAATTTGTACATCAATTTGTTGTACTGCAACACAATTTTCAGTTACCACACTCTGAATTTTAAAAACATTACCAGCTGACTAATGTCCTTCAGAAGGCCGTCTACCTTCATAGATTCAGAAAAAAACCTGATAATATTTCCATCAGGTTTCATTAGTTTCTGGTCTCCCTGAATTTTCTTCCCCATCTACCTTTTTTAGAAATGGAAATATTCTTGAGAAATTAAATTTAAAGGGCAGCACACATTTAGGGAATCAGGATAAGATATTATCTGATTTTAAGCATGACTTTAGGGAAGCAAATTTGAAACCGATGGAATTCAAGATGAGTATTAGGAAGAAGTGAGCACAGACAAAGTAAGTTCAATTTGAGGTTCTTAAAAACAATTTTCTGCAGGTTTTCTGGTATTTTTTTGTGTTTGGTTGAGGACTGATATCTAGAAATTTGAAGGTTCCATCAAAGAAAAGTCTGTATATTATAGTAAAGGTTGTTCTGATAATTTCCAAAAATATAGGGAAAATCTGTTCCTCCTTTTTTCAGATAAATTGTGCATCTGATTATTAGAAATAACACATCTTTAATTTTTTTCTAACACACCCACCTGGGGGTTATTTTTGAAGCTTTATTTGCAATTTACACGTGTATGTTGATGTTGTTAAGTACTGTCAAGTCAGTGCCGACTCATGGCGACTACCTAAATAGTTGTCTTAAACTCTGTTCAGTCTTCAGTCAGGTGGTGAATTGTAGATACAATAAAAGCAACTATGTACTACTCTATCCATTCATCGCTGGCCTTTGTGATTTTGGGCTGACCTTCAACCTTGCCAAGCATGATATCTTTCTCGAATGATCTCTCACTTCAAATGTTGTGTCCAAAGTATGAAAGTCGAAGTCTTGTCATCTGAACTTCTAAAGAAAGCTTAGGTTTTATCTCCTCTAGTACAGACTGATTTGTTCTTTGGGCAGTCCATGGAATACAGAATATTCTTTGCCAGCATAATTCGAAGGCATCAATTCTCTTCCTTTCTTCTTCATTGTGCAACTTTCACATCCATATGATCACAGGTTTGGGAATGGGGTGGGTCACACAGGCCCTGGCCACAGCAAAATTCTGCCCACCATCCATGATCATGGCAGACTCCTGTCTGGCTGCAAGAGATTGGATCTTTGCAGGCAGGGGGAAAGGCTGTCATGATCGTGGCAAAGACTCCTGTCTGCCTGTGGGAAGAACTGGGGGGGAGGGGAAGGGGGAGGCCGTGGGGAGCTAGGGGCGCAGTCAAGGCAGAGCTTGGCTTCCCCAAATCGGAGTGGCGTTCCGCGGCACCTGCATATAACGTTACTGAAAATACCATGGCTTGCCAAGCTGAATCTTTGCCGTATGTTTACTAATCGGTGGTAGCAGCTTCTGAATTCAATTGGGCTGCGGCTCCGATATCACACGGAAGCCGCCACCGCCAATTAGTAAACATACCCCTTTGTGTGGTGAGATACATCGCTGTACATGGGAATCTTCTCCAGGTCCTTCATAGCTGTTCTGCCAAGAGCAATGTGTTATCGGATTTCTTGACTGCTTGTCGTTTTTTTTTAAATTGATCCAAGCAGGTTAAAGTTGTTTACTATTTCTATTTCTTCTCCATAAACACGTGTAAATTGCATCCATATGTAAATGGGCAATTTAGAATGGCTTTAATTTCCACATGAATGTCCTTAGCTCATAGACGTTACAAGGGGGCATGGTCTGGAGATGGTCTGGGTGAGATAAAAATTTACATATGTAATCCCCATTTCATATAGGGAATACATGTATATGCCCAAAATTGTGCCCCTTAGGATTTATACCTGCTCCTTGGCATGTGTAGGTTCTTAAAAAGTGCGCAATTGGACCAGCTCGCTACAGGAGGGATGAAAGGGATTATCTTCCTTAATCCCCGCTGGGTTATTTCTCCCTCCAAAATAAAATCTGATTTAAAAAAAGCAGTCTCTTTAGTTCAGCATTGGTATCTACACATTAATGTTTACAGAATGGCCCACATGCACGTGGTAGGGGCTGCCATTTAGATGTGCAACTTGCACAAGTCCTGCACTCACACATGTAAGTTGCTGGGCTTCCTCCATTAATCTTCCCACATATAAAGTTTTGAAATGGCTCCATCCACTCCTAATGGATATACTTCCACATGGGCTCCTGCGCTTCCTTCTGTGTATTCTAACAGCTCCACCGTTAGCTAAGCTTTTTCTAAAATACTGTCAGAATTGTGTATGTCCTGAGCTGGACATCTCTATTCCTATCTTCACGTACTATCAAAAATACACCTTATTGTTTTAGAGATTATCTGTGAAATTACATATAAACCTCTTTGTTTTTATTTAACTTTTATAAAATTATAACAAACAATGTAAACAATTATAAAAAAAAGTAATTTGTGCCAAATAAAATGTACTAGAGTCCCTTTTGTTTTGTCCTTTTAAAGGAAAAAGGTCCAAAGTTAGGTGGAAGACATGCATAACATTTTTTTGTCAATCTTAGAAAAATAGAAAATGATGAAAGAAAAAGACCATATGACCTATCCAGTCTGCCCATCCATACCAACTACCAAGCTCTAAAATGCCCTTAGAGATCTTCTGTGCTTGTCCCATGCTTTGTTGAATTCAAATACAGATCCCATCTACGAGGCTATTCCATGCATCCAACCCCCCTCCCCTTCTGCAAAGAAATATTTCCTTAGATTACTTTTGAGTCTATTTTCTTTCACCTTCATCCTATGTCTTCTTGTTATAGAAATTCCTTTCAATTGAAAAAGGCCCACTTCCTATACCATTTATGCCCAGAGGTATTTAAATGTCTCCCCTCTCCCACACTTCTTTCAAAACAGACATATTGAGATCTTTAAGTCTGCCCCCATATGCTTTATCACGAAGAGCACTGACCAATCTAGCAGTTGCCCTTCACACCAACTGCAACATGTTTATATCTTTTTGAAGGTACGGTTTCCAGAATTGCACATGATATTCAAAATGAGGTCTTGCCAGTGACTTATACTGAAACACTATCACCTCCTTTTCCTGTTAACCATTCCTTTCTCTCTACACTCAAGCATCCTTCTGGTTTTCACTGTCATCTTTTCTATCTGTTTGGCCACCTTAAGATCATCAGATACAGTCACCCCTGTGAAGGTTGCACTTTACACCTTCAGAGGATCCATACAATCACTGTTCACATGGGGAAGACAATCATTGATGCGATTCATATGTATAAATTAACTATCTGAGAATTGCCCTTCACAATGTGCATCACTTTATACACATTTATAAACAGCATTACTGGGGGCAGACATAAGTCAGGGAGGAAAATAATGCATGCAGATTGTATTTTAAACTCTATGGGGCCCTTTCACTGAAGTATATCACAAATGAACACGTAGTAACGGTATTCCCAGCATGCTACTTTACATTTAGGAGGTAGTACGTGTAATACTGTAATAGTGATAGCACCGGTAAGGTACCATGCACCAACTGCAAGGCGCAATCCATGAGCATCCCCTGCCCCATAACAAGGCATGCAGCAATTATCATACTAACGCAGTAATGGCTGTGTGCTAATTCACATCGTCACTGCTTCTTGAACTTTAGTAAATAGGCCCTGATGTTCGCTAATTTCCATGTAAAGAGTATCCACATGGAGAGCAGATAGAAATAGCTGTGGATATTTTGTACCTGTGGCAAATCTGAAGGGAAAGGACATGCAAACTTTGAACATAAGTGCAAACTTTGCCCCAATGTGTAAAGTTTAAAAATTGCCTCTAAGATGAAGACACAAATCATGTACCTATTTTGTATACCTAAAAATGAAATCAAACCATTATCGCACATAATTCTGCACTAATACTAGAGCTCAGCAGAAGATATCTTTTTCCATTTGTATATAAATGCATCAGTTACTCCGAGACTAACTCCATGGAATTCCACTGGCATTAGAGATCCGCAATGAGCCGTTTCACTGGATAAAGCTTCTCGCTCCATTTCTTCCATCACGGACATTATCTCTGTTGGATTTCTGCTCGTTTTCTCTTGGCACAATCTTGCCACCATTTCAGGCCTGCTTATTCCATCATTGCTAGAATTTAAATTCTTGTTCCTTCTAGGAGTGTGAATGCTGTGTCTGTTAATGTGATTGAAGAGATCTCGGCTGAGCAACAAAACTAGAGTTCCTCCAACATGAAGCACTCTGTGAATCGTACAAAGAAATTAATTTCAGAGATGGTTCCTTGCTGATCTATAGCTACATTTCCATCTGCTTCGTCAATTGGTTTGCAAACCAGGGTATGCTGAAGGCGGTACCCTTTTTATAAAAAAGTCTTATTGACCAATTTTTACTGAAAACAGTAAAATGAGCAGGTATACAAAGCAAGCATGCAAGAAACTACACTCAAAATGACTGACTGGCCTAGTACATCTCACCATGATAAAGCAGCTACAGATATAACTTTCATAGATTTAATAAATACTGGTCTTCTATGTATACAGATGGAAAACCAAATCAACCTTCAGGTCAAAAGTGTAATGTTTATGTTGACATGTCTTTATAATAAAGATAACAGAAAACATATTTAAAGCATCCATACTTGCATAAAAAAATCAATGGGCCCAATATTCAAAGGCATTTACATGGTTTACAGAGCTGTAAAACATGTAAATGCCCCTAAGCAGGATATTCAACGGCACTATCATGAGCAATGACATTTTATGTCCCGATGCTAACCACTTAGCATTGGAGCATATCAGGGGCGATACCCGGGGATCTTGTTCCTTGTAAACTGAACTGATTGCTAAATACTGCAGTATATAAAACCAAACAAGTAAATAAATAACTGTGCAGTGGGGATATTCAGCCACTGTCCGGTTATCACTCAGTGGTGAAAGTTAGGCACAGCAAAAGCTGTCCTAACGTTTGCTGCTGAAGCTAACTGGGCATCAGCTGAATATTGCCACTGCACAGTTATTTATGTTATTGTATTTATTTAATGTTTTTTATACTGCTTTATCATTTCAATCAAAGCAATTTACATTGTACTTAAACTTGGTAATGTACTTAAACAGGGACATTGATAACTTGGATTTTTCTGAGGCAATGGAGTGTTAAGTGATTTGCCCAAGGCCACAAGGAGTTCTAGTGGGGCTTGAACCCTGGTCTCTTGGTTCCCAAGCCAGTACTCTAACCATTAGGCTACTCCTCTACTCCAAAGTTAGCTTCTGTGCCATGTGTGGCTGTGCGGCTACCCCAGATATTCAATGCCGGTGGCTGGATATGACCCTGGATTGAATATCTAGGATTAAGGTTCGGCGGCAACGGCTATGTGCTGTTACAAATGAATATTTATTTATTTATTTATTTATTTATTACAGGCTCTTATATACCGCTCTATTCAGAATCAGCGCGGTTCACAATACAACAACATACCATAACAACAAAATGGAAATTACACTAACCTGGTAATTGTAGTTCCTGTAGGATCCAGTTTAGTCCTCCACAATCGGGTAATGCCCCTCCTACTGCAGCCTGGAGACTGGACCAATCAAATCTTCTGTAGTACATATCCAGCAGGAGCTCCCAGAAGCCCCCCAGTGTACTAGTAACAAAGCAAACTTAACGAAGCAACACAACAGATTTTTATTAGGCTATCAATAAACTATGTACTTCCCCCCCTGGAATAACCAACTCCCTCCCCAAACGAGGAAGTCAGGACACTGCATGGCGCCGGTATCGACGCCTTTAAATTTACACCGAGCTTCCCCCAGAACTAAGGAGCTGACTGAACTCCAAAAGAAAGGGAAGAGCCATAGCGATAAGCACGACTGCCGACAGAGTCCGAACGGGACGAAAACCATCCTACAGGCACCCGCTCGGGACAGCGCGCCGCAAAATCATACAGATAGTCGGGAGGGAAGGAGGACTAAACTGGATCCTACAGGAACTACAATTACCAGGTTAGTGTAATTTCCATTTCCTGTGCGGATATCCAGTTTAGTCCTCCACAATCGGGATGTAACAGAGCAGTTAAGACCGGGCGGGACCTTGCAGGCCGGCGCGCAAAACCGCCGAACCAAAACAAGAATCCCGAGCCGCTGACACATCCAAGCGATAGTGCCTGCTGAAAGCATGCAGAGACGACCAGGTGGCCGCCCTACAAATCTCTGCTGGTGGAACCAGGCTATGCTCCGCCCAAGAGGCCGCCTGAGCCCGAGTAGAATGAGCCCGGAGCCCCTCCGGGACCGGCCGCCACTGCAACAGATACGCGGACGCGATCGCTTCCTTGAGCCATCGAGCAATGGAGGCCTTAGCCGCCGCCTCCCCTTTTTTTGTACCCCCAAAGAGCACAAAAAGCCAATCAGTCTTTCGAAAGGACTCGGTAGACTGCAAATACCGCCGCAGCGCGCGGCCCACATCAAGCCGGAGAAGACTCTTGTCCACCGACTCGACCGAGCATGCCGAAAGCACTGGCAGAAATACCGCCTGATTTAAGTGAAAGGGAGACACCACCTTTGGTAGAAAGGAAGGAACCGGACGGAGCACAATCCGCTCCGAAGAGAAAGACAAGAAAGGCTCTCGGCAGGACAGGGCCTGCAGATCCGAAATACGCCGTGCCGAGCAGATGGCAACCAGGAACACCGTCTTCAATGTGAGATCCTTCAAGGACGCCCTCCGCAAGGGCTCAAATGGTTCCCGAACCATAGCCCGCAGAACTAAATTCAAGTCCCACGAAGGAATCACCGCTCTGCGGGAAGGCCGTAAATGAAAAACGGCGGTCAAGAAACACCGCACATCTGCATGAGCACCAAGAAGGCGGCCCAAGACCTTGCCTCTATAACACGAAATCGCCGCCAGCTGGACCTTCAGGGAACTGGCCGCGAGACCTTTCTCGAACCCATCCTGAAGGAAGCTTAACACGACGGGCACAGAGACCGTCGCCGCCCGGACTCCCCGCCGGGAGCACCAGTCCTCAAAAATCCTCCAAATCCGAACATAAGTGAGAGAAGTGGAGGACTTTCTCGCCCGCAGTAAGGTGGAAATCACCGCGGGCGAATAACCCTTCTTTTTCAGCCGAGCCCTCTCAATGGCCAAACCGTAAGCGAGAATCGAGCCACCTGGGGCATCCGCAAGGGGCCCTGAAGGAGAAGGTCCGGCAACGCCGGGAGGCGCCACGGCATGCCGTCTTGAAGCCGGACGAGGTCGGCATACCAGGGCCTCCGGGGCCAATCCGGAGCCACCAGCAGCACTCGGCCCCGATGGCACTCGATGCGCTGTACGACCCGGCCGATCAGCGCCCAAGGAGGGAAGACATACAGTAGCCCGGACGTCGGCCACGGCTGAATGAGAGCGTCGAGTCCTTCGGACATTCGCTCCCGTCGTCTGCTGAAGAAGCGACTCGTCTTGGCCGATTGGTAGGTCGCCATGAGCTCCATGATGGGCGGACCCCACCGCCGAACTATTTGCGCATACACCTGTGGATTTAACTCCCACTCTCCGGGGTCCACCCGCACTCTGCTGAGGAAGTCAGCCTGGACATTTTCTGCGCCCGCTATGTGCGCCGCCGAGATCGCCGGCAGGCGAGTCTGCACCCAACTGAATAAGGCCGTCGCCTCCGTCTCCAGGGCCACACTCCCTGTGCCCCCTTGGCGATTGATGTACGCCACCGTGGTCGCATTGTCCGACCAGACGCGGACCGCCCGACCCCGGACCAGAGGCTCCAGGGCCAACAGGGCTAGCCTGACCGCCCGAAGCTCGAGACGGTTGATCGACCACGCAGCTTCCCGAGAGGACCACACCCCCTGCGTGAAGCGGGCCTCGCAGTGAGCTCCCCAGCCGGCTAGGCTCGCATCCGTAGTGAGGGGAACCCACAGGGGAGGCTCCAAGGGAATCCCCCGCGTCAGGTTCTCGGAGGAAAGCCACCATCGAAGCGAACGCCGCACTGCCTTCGGACAGGGCAGCCTCTTGTGCAAGGAATCGCACTGGTTGGACCAGCGGTGAAGGAGCGCCCTCTGGAGCGGGCGCATGTGGAACCGTGCCCATGGCACCACCTCCAAGGTCGCCGCCATCGTTCCGAGAAGCCGTAGGTACCACCACGCCGACGGAGCGGGCATCCCCCGAAAGAGTCGGACAAGAGCCCGCAACGCCAGGACGCGGCGCTCGGGGAGACACACCAGTCCCCGAGCGGCGTCGAAGCGCACTCCCAGATACTCCAGGTCCTGCGAGGGACGCAGACAACTCTTTCTTTCGTTCACCACCCAGCCGAGAGATCGCAGCAGAGCCACCACCCTGCTCGTGACTCGCAGGCACTCCCGACTGGATTTTGCCCGTATCAACCAGTCGTCGAGATATGGATGGACCAAAATGCCCTCCTTGCGCAAGGCCGCCACAACGACCACCATCACCTTTGTGAACGTGCGCGGAGCCGAAGCCAAGCCGAACGGCATGGCCCTGAACTGGAAGTGGCCCCACAGAAACGCAAAGCGGAGAAACCGCTGATGAGATGGATGTATCGGGATGTGCAAATAGGCCTCGGTGAGATCGAGGGACGTCAAAAACTCCCCCTGTCGCACCGCTACAATGACTGACCGCAAGGTTTCCATACGGAAATGCGGCACCCGGAGCGCGCGATTCACGCCTTTGAGGTCCAAAATCAGACGCAGGGAATCGCCCTTTTTGGGAACCACAAAATAGATGGAGTATCGCCCGGCGCCTCTTTCCAAAGGAGGAACCGGGATCACCGCTCCCAGCGCTAACAACCGATCCAGGGTCACGCGGATGTCCCGCGTTTTTTGCTCTCCCCTGCTGGGAGACAGAACAAATGAATCTGGAAGTGGGAACGCAAACTCCAGAGCGTAACCCTCTCCTATAATTTGTAGCACCCAGCGATCCGACGTGATTTGGGCCCAAGAGGAAAGAAAGTCGCGCAAGCGACCCCCGATAATCGGGCCTCCCTCCAGTGCCTGCCTCGCGTCATTGTGGCTTGCGCCCAAAAGAAGAGCCCGAGGAAGAGGCGGCTCCGGAGAAGCCTCTGCCGGCTCCCCGGAAGGTACGAAACCCTTGATTACGGGCTCCAAACCTGCCCCGCTGCGAAGCCCACAGGCGGGAGGAACGAAACCTGCGCTGATCCCGAAAGGACCCCCTCGCCGAGGGGGAGGACCTGTTGGACCTTGGCCTATCCTCCGGGAGCCGGCCCCCCTTGGACTCACCGAGATCCTTTACCAACTTCTCGAGAGCCTCCCCAAATAACAATCTGCCCTTGAAGGGCAGCTTACTGAGGCGGGACTTGGAAGAACCGTCCGCCGCCCAGTTGCGCAACCAGAGGGACCGGCGCGCCGCAACCGCGGAGGCCATACTGTTAGCCAACGCGCGGATTAAATCATAAAACAGATCCGCCAGATAGGCCGAGCCGGACTCCAGCCGGGTAACCTCCAACAGGCCCTGCTGGTCTAGCCCGGGGCTCGAGCGCAAATGCTGCGACCATCGCAGACACGACCGAGCCACCCAAGCCCCACAGATAGAGGCCTGCAATGACACGGCATCAGTATCGAAGGTTTGCTTGAGCAAATTATCAATCTTCTTGTCCTGACCGTCCTTGAGGGCAGCCGCCCCCTCAACCGGGATGGTGGTTTTCTTGGTCACTGCGGAAACCGCAGCGTCCACCCGGGGGGACCTGAACAAGTCCCTGTCCTTGTCGGCAAGGGGATAAAGCCGATTCATGGTCCGAATCCCCTTCAAGCCGGATTCCGGGTGCTCCCACTCCGCCTGGATCATATGATCCACCACGCGGTGAACGGGAAAAACCACCTGGGAATCCCTGACTGCCTGAATTAGAGGATCCTCAAGACCCTCCTCCTCCAGGGGCCGCACCGCCGAAAGGTTAAGCGCCTGCAGGGACTTCGTGACCAGAGGGACCAGCTCGTCCCTACGGAACACGCGAATGATCCGAGCCTGGTCCTCCGGCTCAAGGATCTCCCCATCCTCCAACTCCTCCGCTTCAGTCTCAGGATCGCCCTCTGCCTCGGAATCCAGGAGACCTAGGGCGTCCTGCTCCTGTTCCCCCAACCGAAGACGCTTGCCCCCGGGTTGCGAGGTGCATTGAGCCGCCCCAGAGGACCCCGGGGGGAGAGAGGGGGGCCAAACTGCCGGCAACTGACCGGACCTGCTCAAGCGAAACGCCTGATGCATGAGGAGCACAAAATCCGGGGAGAAATCCATAGGCGGTGCAGCTATAGCCGCCTGCTGGAGCGCAGCCACCGACCCGCTGGCCGGTGGAACCGACCCAGACTGAGGGAGGCTCGGGGAAAGAACACTAACCCCTGAATTAGAAGCATCCCCAGGGGTAGGCTGATCCGGGAGACTCACAGATTGCTCTAACTCTGCAGGCACTGCAGCACAGCTCCTGCAGATGCCAGAGTCAGTCCCTACTGCTCTGCGGGACCCACAAATCACGCACTGGGGCTGGGAAGCCATCCCAAGGCCACCTCTGCCCAGCGGGATAGAATACAACAGTCACAGGGAAGCCCACACCACAGGGGCAATCCTATGCAAATCAGCCCCGATTTGAAATTAAAACTTTTTTTTTTTTTTTTTTTTACAAGAAACAAAATATGCCCCAGACTCCCTGGGGTGCCCTGAGCAAAATCGCCAGCAAGAGGAACCCCAAAAACACCAGGGGAACCTGTGCACAAGTGCTCAAAAGTGCCTCTAAAGCACACTTTTAAAATTCAAAATGGCCGCCGGACTTTTTCACCCGCGGTAAAAAACGGCGCGAAAATACAAAAGCCACCAAATAATATGGAAAAGAACTAAAACGACCCTCTAAGACAGGGCAAACGACCAAATTTAAGAAAAATTGCCAAATGGGCTCAGGAGAGCCTACAGAAATGCTGGCAGCTCTAACAGAGCACTGCACACAAGAAGAAATGAAATGAAAATCTCCTACCAGCTCAGGAACCACCAGGATTCAGCCAACATCTCCCAGTGCCAGCCACTACTGTATCAGGTATGGCTTTACCCCGTACTGTCCAGGGGGAGCTCACCCAGGGCTGTGAAAATTTGCTAGGCAGGAACACAGGAGCCAACAGGTCTGACTTCCTCCTAGTCCCCTGTGGCAGTGCTCCAGAGAGACAGACTTCTTCTTTTGTCTTCCTTTTAAAGATACAGCTAGCTATCAAAGAAATAGCAAGGAAATGCCCCAAAACAAACCCTAAAACAACTAACTAACAAGTGTTGCTCCTGCAATAGTCACTCAGTGTGCCCAGGAGGACACACTTTTACGTCTTCAAGCTGCTAGAGACTGGACACACTGGGGGGCTTCTGGGAGCTCCTGCTGGATATGTACTACAGAAGATTTGATTGGTCCAGTCTCCAGGCTGCAGTAGGAGGGGCATTACCCGATTGTGGAGGACTAAACTGGATATCCGCACAGGAACTGTTAGGTTTTACAGAGAACAAGGTCAGAGAACTTGGAATAAAACATGGAACGTCATTACTGCAACTATTTACAAGAGTATTTACAAGAGTATTTACAGGTATACATTACAGGATTTGTTCTTAGTTTGGGTAGTGATTAAGATTGGTTAGGATCAATATGTATAAATAGAGCCTTTTGGTTAGGTAGAGCTTTTATATGCGTTTCAGTTTAGATCTGCAAGGTTCACCTGTTAAGATCATGCTTTTCGAACATCTAATTATTGCACAGAAAAAAACAATAAAAAGCTGAGGATCATACGATATTAGTCAAGCCCCTCATTTTTGGTAATTTGGAAAATTAAGATGTCACAACAGTACAATTTTGCAGACACAGATCATATACTTTTAAAACATATACGGTAGACACAACTTATTAGCCATACCTATTTTCTCTGCTGAATTACGCATCCAAGTAGAATTTATATTTCCTGAAACGTCATAAAATGAAAACTGAGGGGCATATTTACTAAAGTGCCGCAAGGGATGCAGGGCAAACTCGTGATTTGCATGTGTTTTTACTGCGGCAAAGGCTAGCTGCCATGGTAGATGCAAGGAGCACTATTGCAGTAGGCTAATACCAACACACTAGTTGCATCACTAGTGCGGTAGTAGGGAATGTATGACTATAGCACATGCGCACTATGGAGGGTCCCACGGTTGTACTAAACTGCACCTGCCAGCACAATCGCATTGCCCACATTGCTAAAAGTGCAGAGACCCCATTTCACTTTTAACAGTGCGGGCAATGCAATCGTGCCGGTGGCTGCAGTTTAGTACAGCTGCAGGACTGAAGGAGATGGTCTCGCGGCTGTGTGGTGAGTGCTACCGAGAGGTCCAGTCCACTGGGTGGCAAGAGGATAAGGGGTGAGTAACTGAGGGGCGAAGGCACAGAAGGACAGCTGCTTTTGGGGGGGGGGGGAGGCACGGAAGGACTGCTGCTTGGGAGGGAAGGCATGGACAAACTGCTGCTTTGGGAGGGGAGGCATGGAAGGACTGTTGCTGGGGTGTAAGGATAGGTAGGGAATTAAAGCTGGGGAGGGCTGAAACTGAAGTGGAGCTGATGCTGGGAAGGGCTTGGACAAGAAGTGAGCTGAGGCTGGGAGGGACAGGGAATGGAGGGGAGCTAATGCGCTCATGCTGGGAGGGACTGGAATTCTAAGGAGAGTTGATGATGGGAGGGACAGGGACTGGAGGGGAACTGATGCTGGAAAGGGCTGGGACAATAAGCGAGCTCATGCTGGGAAGCAGTGCCGTACCTAACCCTATGTGAGCGGTGCAGTTGCACAGGGCGCAAAGGCTTAGGGGCACATTTTGGGCTGCCGACCTCAGCTCCCCCCACACTGCCTGCTGTTGCCCTGCCACCACCACTTTTTGTTTTGTTTTCTCAATGTTGGCGGCACCAGCAGCAGTGGAGCAGACCTGACTTTAAATTTTAAAAAAACCCTCTTTCCTCCATGCTTGTACAAAGATCTGATCCCTCCCTCCCTTCTCTGATGTAGGTTGTGTCAGAGAAGGGAGGGACCAGGCCAGCCACTGAAGCTCAGAGCTGCAAAGACCCGCGTTCGAATGGCTGGTCTGGTCCCTCCCTCCTCTGACGCGAACTTATGTCAGAGCAGGGAGAATCAGATCTGCATACAAGCATAGAGGAAAGACCCATGTGTTTTTTTTGTATTTAACTTTGAGTCACGACTGTTCCACTGCTGCAGGCACTGCCATGAAAACCAAAGGTGGCAGCAGCAGGGCAAGGGCAGGCAGCCGGCTGGACAGAGGTATGGGTGAGATATTAGGGGGGGGGAGGGGTGCACGCTAGATGTGCAAGTTGCACAGGGCGCAATTATGGCTGCAGGTATTAGTTTTGGGGCTGTCAGGTTGGCAGCTGCACCGTGTGGTACCTCCTCCCTGGTGGCCTATGCCGGTGCCTAAATATTCTGCTGTCATCGCCTCTTTGCCTTTTTTCATCCATTGTAGTTGCCCTATTTTTGCCCTTCCTATTTCTTAACACTAGCAAAGCGGGAGCAACTACTGCCTGATCAGAGGTAGGTATTAGTTGTGATGTGTTTATGTCGCTTGCACGTGATTAGCATGGCTGCCCTAGCTGCGTACTATGTCCCTACCCACTCTCTGCCTTAATCCCACCTATTTGCATGCTGCTCAGGTAGCACACCATTTTTAGTACGATCACCTTTCGCCATGCACACCTTGCTACCGTGTGGCCAAAATGCACATTAGTCCCACATTAAACCCTATATTACCGGTTACCGCGCTTTAGTAAACATGCTCCTGAAGTGATATTTTCTCCTTCCCAAAATATTTTACCCATAAACTCTTTTGAATGCATGCAAATATGTAATTACAGTGCTTTTCAGTAACACTATGACAGCTGTGATGGCGAAGACGGCCAAGTCCCTATGGAGGTAGAAAAAGTACAGGCAATTTCCCCTGGTCAGAGGGAAAGAGAAAAAAATGCTCAGTTTAAAAGTGCAGCTAAGGCTGAAAAAAAGAACCTGTCAAAAGTTGTTGTTCAAAAGCCACGCCCCAGCTCCATAGCAACTGAGGGTGGTAATGCAGCACAGCTGGGGGCGGGGTGGAAAGATACCGGCCAGTCACATGTTTATAAGCCCCAGAGAACAGAGAGAGATAGATTGGCAGGATTAAGGAGATTGGAGAAAGTCTCGAGCTTCCCAGGGGAGGAAGGGAGATTGCAAAGACAGGCAAGGAGATTGCTAGGTCTGGAAAAATTGCCAGGACACGAGAGGAAAAGAGCTGACTCGGTTTCAGAGGAGGAGTCTGAAAGGGAGCCTCATTCAGTGCAAGAGTTTCATGCTTGCAGGAGGAAGGGAGACGAGAAGGCTGCTTTAACCAGGAAACAGCATGGCCAGGGAAGGAGCAGGGAAGCACTGCTAAAGAAACTTCCAAAAGGTACTGCTGATAAAGTTATTAGCCAAAGGTCTCAGAAAGAGTTCCCAGACAGCCAGCTCCAGGAGTTTAACCAGAAGCAGGGTTACAGGAAGCCTCTCAGTAAAGAAGGTTTAAATGTTTTAAAACTGGTTCAACGTATGCTGAAAGACCAGGAAGTAATTAGTGGAGAGAATAGTTCTCTGCACCGAGGGAAAGAACAGCTGTTTGCTGATGACGTCACAGAACAGTCCTGTTCAGAATGTGAGTCCATGGACATCGGGGAAAATATTCTTTTAAGTGAGCCAGAGGAGGCTATGGAATGTGAGTTATCCCTGATAGTGAAATAAGAGTGTTTGGAAATATATGTTTGCAGAAATTTCCATTGCTCTGATATGCATGGTGGTTTTACAGAGCTAAGAAGTTTTAATTAGTGTGCTTGCTGCCCTAAATGAGACGTGCACCGGAGTGCTGCTGGAAGTCTCTGGACTACTGATTAAAACCCTTAAAGCTCTGAAACCAAAGAAGAAAAGTTTATTTGCTGGAAATTGTTTGCATCAAAGTTTCAATGAACAATTTGAGTTTGTTTAAAGCACTGAGAAGTGAAGCATTATTTTTAAATGAGTAACCTTTGTATGCTGAAGTAAGCAAGAGCATTTTTCTTACCTGAGTTTCTTGTGGATATTTTGTACACGTGATTTACCAAGCTTCATTTTGAAGTTCCCGCCATTAAGGGAGGCTAATAAAAATATTCCTGCGTTTGCTTTCAACTCTCGGCTCAGCCTTTGATTACAACTACATTTGCTCTAAATACTACAACTCCCAGAAGCCTTTGCTCTGGAGTTGCTTGAAAGTGACATTCGCTCCCCCTTCACCTCGTCAGGCAGCCGCCTAGGCGGGGGAAGGGCACGACACAGCATAAATGGGGCTTATGACTAGAAGTCTTAATAGGCCAAACAAACCCCCCAAACGTTATCATTCAATCACTGACAAGCTTATTTTGTCTAGGTTTATGAAGTGTAACTAGCAGCATGATAATAAATAGTAGTACTAAGGTAGTTTGGATGATGGGATGATTTTCTATAGGCTACTGAGCTAAGATAATGCCCAAGGGTTCTGCTGCCCTAGGCAGGTCCTCTGTGCAGCCCTCCCTTCTGTGCTTGCAGTGCCACCTGGCCAGCCTGCCATGCCACCCTCCCCTGGCATCCATCTACTCAACTGGGAGAGGGACGGCATGACAATCTACCCTTTGATGTGGCTGCTGAACAGCCACTTCAGCGCCGCAGCAGGTCTTAAAGCGCCTGTGCGTGCACCTATGGTCTGCTGCTCCTGCCCCCTCCGATGCAAATTCCTGTTGGATGGGGAAGGAGCGGCAGGCTGTGATTGCACGACCATGCACAGTTATTTAAAGCCAGACACTGAAGTGGCAGTTAAGCGGCCACTTCAGAGGGGAGAGTGCCATGCTGCTCACCATCGTCTGCCATCCTAGGCGACTACCTACAGTGGTGTGCAAAAGTCTGGAATCACTTGTAAATTTGACGTTTTTTCAACTTCGTGACCTTATATCTTAATTTCTTTTTCCTCCCAGTGGCTTTTTCTGTGTATCTCATGATAAGTGATAGATTTGTCTATTAGGGCCAACTTTTAGTATTGGTTTGGCCCTTATTTTCTGAGTTTGTTCCCCATAGTTGTTCTGTTGATAGATTTTCTGTGAAAACCGCGTAATGTACATTGTTGGCCAACGATATATTATTGTAAGTATGCTTTAAAATATTATGGACGCACGCCAGGTTTCCTTCAAATTAATGCATGTGGCCTTGAAAAAGGCCGTTTTTATGTGTCAGTGATGGTTCAGTATTTGATGGGCCACCCTTTGTTCTTGATCACCTGACTGTACTTTGCGGCATTGAATGAACCAGTCTGACAAGGTGATCGTTGGTGACAATGCAGTTCCAAGCTGCAATGAGTGACTCAATCAGCTCATGCTTTAATGTCAGATGCCTCTTGGAAATTTACAAGGCCACCTTGTGCCACAGGTTCTCGATTGGATTCAGATCTGGAGACTGGGCAGGCCAGTCCATTGACTTGATATTGTTCCGCTGCTTCCAGCTGATCACCTGTCTGGAGCGATGGCAGGGTGCATTGTCATCTTGGAACAGGAACTGGCCAGGAAACAGCTGGTGTGCTGATGGCACCATGCACTTTTGCAGTATGGTGATGTACTTGGTCCCGTTGACCATTCCATCGACGATGTGAAGATGTCCAACGCCACTGGCAGCCATGCAGCCCCAGAACATGAACTTCAAAGGATGCTTCACAGTGAGGTTGAGACACTCAAGCTTGAATGCCTCTCCAGGAAATCTCCTCACATAGGTGTGGGCCTGGTTACCAAACAGGCAGAAGGTGCTTTCATCGCTGAATAGCACCTTTTCCCACATTTCAGTAGACCAGGTTGAGTGCTTTCTCGCCCACACGATCCGGTTGCGCCTTTGTATGTCAGTCATCAGTGGCTTATTCCGTGCTTTGCAGCCCCGGAGACCAAACTGCAGGCACCGGCAACGAACTGTTGATGGGCTGACACTGACCTCATTCTTGTCTGACCACTCTCGAAGTAGCTGAGGAGACGTCAACTTGTGATTAGTCAGTGAAATGCGTCATAGTGCACGGTCCTGGCGTAATGTTGATACACGTGGACGACCTGAATGAGGCTTGTCCACCACTGAACCCATTTCTTTCTTCTTCTGTACAATCTTAACAGCGCTCTGACTGCAGCCAACTTTCCTGGCTATCTGATGGCTTGAAAATCCTTCCTTGCTCATAAAGGACACACGAACACGCTCCTCTAATGTCAGGGTCCTCTTCATGGTCGATCCAGAAAGCCTATGAAATTCAAAACTTCCGCGCGTTTTTATAGCTGCACTGTTGGCTAGATATCTGCATTGTGATTGGTTAGCGAAACCAGCCTCCTGATTGGTCAGAAATAACGTGTGCATATTGGATAATCTTGATCCAGTTTTGACGCAGGATCCACAAAAATCGCAGTAGCTATCTCCCAGTGTCTGTAAAGTATTTAAATTGGAAGCAAGGAATGCAAAAAAGTCAACTCTAATAGTCAAATGTATCCCTTTTAACGTGGTAAAAAGATGAATATGCTGGGCTAACGCAAAATTTAAAAAAACAAACATTAGAAAGTACGAAAAACGCAAAACTCACAAGTGATTCCAGACTTTTGCATACCACTGTAGTTCATCTAGAGGACGGGCCAGCCATGCCTACCTCTCAAAGAGGGGGGGGGGGGGGCAAAGTCTCTTCACAAAACAACTGATTATCTGTTGAGGAAGACTTTAAACCATGATCACCAAGGATGGGTGAACAAAACCTCCAATTAAGTTAAAGCCCTCAGATAAATAAAACAGTTGAAGGCACATTTTACAAAGGATGTCCAAGTGCAATCTGGGATGTCCAAGCCAGAATGTTAAAAAAAGAGCTAGCACGTCCAAATTCAAGCAAAATTTCACAAACATGGCTGTGCCCGATATAGATGTCCCTGGAATAGTATTCAAGACTGTGGATGTCTAAGAATAGCCTAACAGAGTTAGGAGCAGGGAAGCCAGGGTTCAAATTCCACAGTTACTATCATTGTGACTGTGGAGAGTACTGGGGATCGTGGAGTGCTGTCTTCTCTACACCTTCTGGATGTTTTACAGCCAAAATATGCTTTTTCCTGATGTCTATTCATGCCTAGAGCAGGTCTAAACTTGGACAGGGTCACAGACGTCCCCAATATTTCTCAAATCGAGTGGAGACATCTAAGTTGCACCACCCCAGACACACCTCCACAACACCCCCTACCTACTTGGACAACCCCGCACCAGAGATGTCTTTAAAAGCCATTTGTAAAATTACTCCGGGGATGTTTCTGTGACTTGGATGTCTGCATGCATGTTTTCAGATGTCCAAATTGTGACTAAGGCTTTAAAATGACCCCCTTAGGAACACATAGCAGCATGTAGAAAGTTGTGTATACTAATGTTCATTGTATGGGAAATTTAGTTCTAGATCCTGATGCTGTTATGGAAGAGGGAGACTTACATTCAGAGGTAACTGAAATGGAGGAGTAGCCTAATGGTTAAAGCACTGGCCTGGGAACCAAGAGACCAGGGTTCGAGTCGCACTAGCACTCTTTGTGGCCTTGGACAAGTAACAGCCTCAGAAAAATCCAGGTTATCAATGTCCCTGTTTAAACAGGTGTGGCCTCATTTGAAGTATTGTGTGCCATTCTGGAGATCACACCTTCAAAAGCATATAAACAAGTTGGAGTTGATGCAGAGGGTGGCTACTAAACTGGTTAGTGGTCTTAGTTATAAAGCATATGAGGACAGACTTAAAGATCTCAATATGTATACTTTAGAGGAAAGGCAGGAAGTGCTATTGATAGGTGTTTTCAGTTTACTGAGTGTTGATTAGGACATCCTGACTGCAGTGTCAATTAGAAATGGAGAAATCCCGTATTCTCTACAGGGAGTGCTCTTTCAGCAACTAATGGAACACATGGGAGAGGATGTGATACTGGTCCTGGTGCTTATGAATGAAGAGACCATTTCTGTTGTTATCGCGGATGATCTTTTTGCATTTGATGATCATCAGATGGTGTGGTTCAGTATTAGGACACAGGTGGAAAAGGTTCATTTGAAAGTTTTAGGAATACTAATTTTGCCAAGATGAGAGAATATCTTAAGGAATCGTTAGCAGGATGGGGAACTCTTGGGGGAAGCAGAAAAGCAGTGGGCAAAACTGAAAGGTGATATTTTAAGGGCTACAAACCTTTCAGTAGGAAAGTGAATAACAATCACAGACAAAAAATCATTATGCTTCTCGAAAGGAGTAGCTGAAGAGAAGGAAAAAGAAGCTAGTTTTCATAAACTAACAAGATAACAGCAAGAGGAAGAAGGTAAGAGAAGCCAGTAAAGTAGTCAGGAAACATAGCCAATACTGTAGAATAGTGGGGCAAGCTTTTTCTTTTTAAGATATGTTAGTGATAGGTTGAAGTGCAAAGTCGCATTGTGAGACACAAGGGTGAAAGGGAGGAATACGTAGAAGCTGATAAGGACAACACAGAATTACTTCATATGTCTATTGTATGTTCACAGATGAAGGGCTGAGTACAGAACCTCAAAAACCAAAAAGAAATAGGAATGGAAGTGAGATTCATGTCAAATGTTTTTCCTAAGACTGTGTTTGGAAAGAGATAGCTAATCTAAAAATAGAAAAAAACGATGGGGCTGGATAGGATACATCTGAGGGTGTTGAAGGAACTTACGGACGTTCTGGTGGCTCCACTGCTTGACATTTTCAACACTTCTTTAGAGTCAGAAGTGGTTCTAGAGGATTAAAGACAGCAGGAGCCACAGAACATCTTTTTGGTTGGAGGGCCAAACGAACCAATCTCCAACTCATGATGAAAATGGGTCCCAAGGGCAGCTATTAAAATGGTCTTCATTATAAAGCACATGGGGACAGGCTTAAGATCTCAATATGTCTACTTTGGAAGAAACATGGCAGAGGGGAGATATTTAAATATCTCCAATATATAAATGCACAGAGGCAGGATATCTTCAATTCAATGGAAACTCTGGAACAAGGGTTGATGGTGAAAGGAAGCAGACTCAGGAGTAAGCTAAGAAAATATTTGCCTCTCAGTGAGGCAGTGGAGACTAGAACTAGAACTTATATAGTAACATAGTATATGACAGCAGATAAAGACCAGTAATGGTGCATCTAGTCTGCCCAGCAAGGCAGCAGGAGTAGGTGCACCTACCGCTCCGTGCAGGTCACCCCTCCCCATGTCTTTGTTTAGGGGTGAACCCACCACTCCGTGTAGCTCACCCCTATTTGTTGAGATATAAGAGATAGTTATGCTTATTTTGATTTTATCCTGTTGCTGTAAAGGGATCCACTGTGTCTGTCCAATGCCATTTTAAATTCTGTCACTGTATTTTCCCCCACCACTTCCATCAGGAGGGCATTCCAAGCATCCACCACCCTTTCAGTGAAAAAGTATTTACTGATATTGCCTTTCAGTTTACCCCCTTGCAGCTTCATGTTATGCCCTCTAGTTTTACAACTTCCCTGTCTTTGGAAGAGGTTTGTTTGTTCATTAATACTCTAAGTATTTAAAGGTCTGAATCATATTTCCCCCGTCCCTCCTCTCCTCCAGAGTGTACATATTTAGGTCTTCAAGTCTCTTCTCATAAGTCTTCTGACGCAGGCTCCAAATCATTTTGGTCACCTTCCACTTAACTGTTTCCAGTCTTTTTATATCCTTTGCGAGATATGGTCTCCAAAACTGAACACAGTATTCCAAGTGAGGCCTCACCAGTGACTTGTACAGTGGCATTAGTACCTCCTCCTTTCTACTGGTAATTCCTCTTTGTATGCAACCCAACACCCTCCTGGCTTTTGCCACTGCCTTCTTGCACTGTTTTGCCACCTTGAGATCCACAGAAATAATCACTCCAAGGTCCTTCTCCTGGTCCATGCACACCAACCTCTCACCCCCTATCGCGTACATTTCCCTTGGATTTCTGCTTCCTAAGTGCATGACACTGCACTTCTTCACATTAAATCTTAACTGCCAAGCATTAGACCATACTTCCAGCTTTGGAAGATCATTCCTCATGTTCCCACTCCCTCAGGGGAGTCCACTTTGTTGCAAATTTTCATGTCATCTGCAAAAAGACAGACTTTTCCCATTCAGTCCTTCAGCAATATCGCTCACAAAGACATTGAACAGTACCAGTCCCAGGACCGAACACTGGGGCACACCGCTAATCACCCTCCTTATCACCCTCCTTCTATCTGATTGAGTTCCATTTACCATCACCTTCTGTTGTCTGTCAGTCAACCAATTTCTGATCCAGTTCACCACCATGGGACCCATCCCCAAGCTATTGAGTTTATTGATAATCCTCCTATGAGAAACAGTATCAAAGGCTTTGCTGAAATCCAGGTAGATGACATCCATCGCATGCCCCTGATCTAGTTCTCTGGTCACCCAGTCAAAGAACTCAATCAGATTTGTTTGACAAGATCGTCCTTTGGTAAAACCATGTTGCCTCGGATCATGCAACCTATTGGTTTTGAAAAAGTCCACTATTCGCTCTTTCAGGAGCGCCTGTAGTTTGTCACTTCTTCCCTGTTACCACTTTTATGAAGTGGTAGCTCATCAGCCCTTCTCCAGTCCTGAGGAACTTCTCCTGTCTCCAAGGATCTGTTAAAAACATCCTTTAACAGCCCTGCAAGAACCTCTCTGAGCTCTTTCAGTATCCTGGGATGTATCCCATCTGGTCCCATGGCCTTGTCCACTTTCAGTTTTACAAGTTGTTCTAACACATAAGAACATAAGATATGCCATACTGGGTCCGACCAAGGTCCATCAAGCCTGGTATCCTGTTTCCAACAGTGGCCAATATAGGTCATAAGTACTTAGCAATTTCCCCAAAAAGACACAGGTTCCACAGTGCTTGTATTGGGTCAAGCAGTGATATCCTGGGTCCCTTTTAATAATGGTTTATGGACCTTTCCTCCAGGAACTTGTCCAAACCTTTTTTAAACCCAGCTACACTAACAGCTTTTACTACATCCTCCGGTAACAAATTCCAGAGTTTGAATACACATCGAGTGAAAAAAATATTTTCTCTTATTAGTCTTAACACTAGAAGCCGCAAAGTGCGTCAATTGATGCAAATGCATCTTCGAAGTTGTATACCAGCACCACTGCTAGAACCATGTCAGTCATGTTCCATGACTTTGTTAGCAAGGTCAAGATGTTCAAATATGTGCATCGAAAATTAATGACAGATGCACCACCTAGCGGGAAAATGAATTTATACTTAGAAGCCCCAAAGTACGTCAATTGACGCACTCAATTGTCTTGGATGTGTCAATTGACGTACTTTGGGGCTTCTAGGTATAAATTCATGTTCCCACTAGGTGGCGCATCTCAATCACTGTTTACAGTTTTACTCCGACATTACAAACAATAAACACAATGGCGTCATGTAATGACGTCACATACTGCACGTATTTAACAAATAAGTAACTTCACAGTAATTCACATCTGCATTTCATGCTAAACGCAGTCGTTGTGATAATGCGTCAATTGATGCACTTTGGGGTTTCTAGGTAAAATTCCTTTTGGGGTTTCTAGTGTTAAATAGGTTACCCTGTAGCTTCATTGCATGTCCCCTAGTCTTTCTATATTCTGATGACGTAAACAATTGATCTACGTTTATCCCTTCCACTCCATTCATTAATTTATAGACCTCTATCATATCTACCCTCAGCCGTCTCTTTTCTAGGTTGAAAAGCCCTAACCTTTTTAGCCTCTCTTCAGAGGGGCATCCTTCCATCCCCTTTACCATTTTGGTGGCGCTTCTCTGTACCTTTTCTAAAAACGCTATATCCTTTTTAAGATATGGCGACCAGAACTGAACACAATATTCAAGATGCGATCGCACCATGGACCGATAGAGAGGTATTATAATATCCTTTGTTTTATTTTCCATTCCTTTCCTAATGATACCTAGCATTCTATTTGCTCTCCTGGCTGCCGCTGCACACTGGGCGGAAGGATTTTTACATGTTATCCACGATGACGCCTAAATTATTTTTCCTGAGTGGTGGTTCCTAATGTGGAACCTTGCATCGTGTAACCATAGTTTGGGTTGTTCTTTCCTAGGTGCATAACTTTGCACTTATCCACATTAAATTTAATCTGCCATTTGGATGCCCAATCTTCCAATTTATCAAGATCCTCTTGCAATTTTCCACAATCCTCATGGGTTTTAACAACTTTAAATAGTTTTGTGTCATCTGCAAATTTGATAACCTCACTCGTTATTCCCTTTTCCAGGTCATTTATGAATATGTCAAAAAGCAGCGGACTCAGCACAGATCCCTGGGGTACTCCACTATTCACCTTTTTCCATTGGGAAAATTGGCCATTTAGCCCTACCCTTTGCTTTCTATCTTTTAACCAGTTCCTGATCCACAATAGTACACTGCCTCCTATCCCATGACTTTTTAGTTTTGACAAATGTTTCTGATGAGGGACCGTGTCAAAGGCTTTCTGAAATCCAGATACACTATATCAACTGACTCACCTTTGTCTACCTGTTTAGTCACACCTTCAAAAAAAACATAACAGATTAGTAAGACAAGATCTTCCTTGTTTAAAGCCAGGTTAGCTGTCTCCCATTAGGCCATGACTATCTACATGTTGAGTAATTTTGTTCTTTATGATGGTTTCTACCATTTTTTCCCGGTACTGACATCAGGCTCACCGGTCTTTAGTTTCCTGGATCACCAGGGAACCCTTTTTAAAAATTGGAGTTACATTGGCCATCCTCCAATCTTCAGGTATTACAGATGATTTTAATGATAGGACACAGATTACTAATAGCAGGTCTGCAATCTCATATTTCAGGTTCTTTCAACACCCTTGAATGTATACCATCCGGTCCAGGTGATTTGCTACTCTTCAGTTTATCAAATAGTTGTAATACATCTTCCCGCTGTATCAATATTTCCTTCAATTCTTCCGCAGCTTTTCCTTTAAATACCACTTCAGTCATGGGTAACATTCCTACATCTTCCTCTGTAAAGACCAAAGCAAAGAATTCTTTCAGTCTTTCCGCTATGGCCTTGCCCCTCTTAGTGCCCCTTTTACCCCTCTCTATCATCTAATGGTCCAACTAACTCTCTCACAGGTTTTTTTGCTTAAGAATGTACTTGAAAAAGTCTTTATTATACGTTTTTGCTTCCACAGCCAGCTTCTTCTCAAATTCTCTCTTAGCCTTCCTTATCAATGCCTTGCAGCTAACTTGCCAGTGCTTGTGCTGTTTCCAATTTTTGTCATTTGGCCTTTTTTTCCATTCTCTGAAAGATGCTTTTTTGGCAACACCAGCCTCTGATCTCAACTTTAAACCATGCTGGCAGTTTTTTGGACTTCCTTCCACTTTTCTGAAAGTGTGTATTTTATTTTTAAACACCCAAGCTTGATGTAAGTCTTTAATCTTTTCAACTGCTCCTTTTAGCTTTTTCTTAACTATTTTCCTCAATTTATCATAGTCTCCCTTTCGAAAGTTAAAAGGTAGTACTGTGGATTTCCTTACCATCCCTCCTCCATTAATTAAATCAAACTCGATACTATGATCACTGTTACCAAGTGGCCCCAACACCCTTACCTCTTGCACGAGATCTGGTGTTCCACTAAGTACTAGGTCCAAAATGGCTTCCCCTTTGGTCAGTTCATGAACCAGCTGCTCTAAGAAGCAGTCACTTATTTCATCTAGAAACTTTATCTCCCTAGTATGTGCCGCCGTGACACTGACCCAGTCAATGCAGTAGTAATTGAAATCATCCATTATTATTACTGTGCTGTAACTTTTGATAGCTTCCCTGATTTCTTTGAGCATTTCATCATCCATTTGTTCATTCTGGCCAGGCGGTTGATAGTACACCCCCACTGCCATCGTCTTCCCCTCTTTACATGGAATTTTAATCCATAGAGATTCTACAGCAAATTTTGTTTCCTGCAAAACTTTAATCCTTTGTGACTCAATGCCCTCTCTAACATACAGTGCAACCCCTCCACCAATTTGATTAGCTCTATCATTATGATATAGTTTGTACCCAGGTATCACAGTGTCCCACTGGTTGTCCTCCTTCCACCACATCTCTGAGATACCAATCATATCTAACCTCTCATTTAGTGTTATATATTTTAACTCTCCCATCTTCTTTTTTAGACTTCTAGCATTTGCATACAAGCATTTTAGAGACTGTATTTTATTCATATTAATCTGGCTATTGGTAGGCAGGGGTAATTTGGAATCTTTAAGCTCTGTCAGCTATGTACTCAAAGGCATTTGGGCTACTTTTGTCTTTATTGGAACCTCATCTTCTGTGAATGGTGTGGTATCTCCTCCATTTCCATCTTTATATTTGGGAGTCACAGGTGGTCCTTCTCCAAGATTTTCTTTAGTAAAAACAGAGCAGAAGTATTTGTTTAGCAATTTCGCTTTTTCAATGTCACTTTCCATGAGTCTGTTCCCAGCACTTCTGAGTCCTGCAATTCCACCTCTGATTTTTCCTCCTCTCTTGAATATACCTGAAGAAAGCTTTGTCGCCACACTTAACTGCCTTCGATTTTGCTTTCCTTATTTCTCTTTTTGTCTCTTTTATTTTGATCCTGTATTCCTTTCTGTTTTCCTCTATTTGTGAGCTTTTGAATTTTGTGAAAGCTGTGTTTTTTGCCTTTATATGAGCAGCCTCTTCTTTGGAAAACCAAATAGGTTTCCTTCTCTTGTTTTTATTTACTTTTCTTACATATTTATCTGTTGCCCCTTTTATTGCCACCTTTAGTTTAGCCCATTGTTATTCTGTTCCTGTTCATTGTAAACTGCCCTGAGCAGTACACTTTGGTTCCGCGTAAACCGCCTTGATTAAGTGATAACGCAGTATATAAGACAAATAAATAAATAACTGTATCTGAATTCAAGAAAGCATGGGGGCAAGCAAGGTGATCTCTGGGAACAGCAGGAATCAGTCTTCACATATGGGTGACATCGGCACTTACCGAGCCTGCACAGGAACGCTCCCCAGCGTCCAATAGGAAAGTCTTTGGGAGCAGTCCACTGCTTCTGTGCATCTGCCTTCCCGCCTTCCGAACTCCTCTCCTCAGTTGAGTTTGTAGCTGAATGATAGAGGAAAAAATATAAACTACCCTACAACTTCTAGGGGAGGAGGGCGGGTTGTGAAGACTGATTCCTGCTGTTCCCGGAGATAACCTGTTACAGTTGAGTAACTATGCAATCTGAACAAAACCTTAAAACTAAGATGCAGACAGCAATCCAGCAATGAGATTGGGATGTTCCAGTCTTTTGCACTCAGGGGTATGTTACTAAACAGCGCTAACGTCGTAGCGGCGACGTTATCGCGCGATAATGGCGCATTACCGTGCGATAACGTCAGGTATCGCACGATAACGTCTCCAGTGGCGTTAAGGTGTGCAGAGGGTGGAGTAAGGCTCCCCAGAGGGCGGAGATAAGGGGTCAATGGGCGGAGAGTGGGCGGGGAGAGGCTCCAGGCACACTAATGCCGTGAAATGAACGTCTGAAAATTAACGCCAGTGAAAACCTAGCGCTAGAGGCAC
This sequence comes from Ichthyophis bannanicus, assembly GCA_033557465.1. Lineage (NCBI taxonomy): Eukaryota > Metazoa > Chordata > Amphibia > Gymnophiona > Ichthyophiidae > Ichthyophis > Ichthyophis bannanicus. The sequence goes on along the minus strand of CM066035.1, from coordinate 442,951,791 downwards.
ATTTGCAGGGGAGAGAGACCATTTCAGTCAGCAATGTGTAACAAAGGCAGGGAAACCAAGAAAAGTGATAGTAGTGATACATGTGCAGCAACATCATAGTGCCCAAGTACGAGAGGGCACTACGGTGAGGCTGCAAATGGGGTACAGGGGGCTGCAGGCGGGACATGCAGTTGGGCAGCTGGGGCACAGGGTGGACTAGGCAGATGCCTAGGTGACACATAGGAATGTAGAAGTGGAAAGACAGCAACTGACCAAGGGCAAACATGTCCACGAGTGTGTGTCCCACAGTGTCCCAGGGGACAGTACCCAGCAAGTACCCCAAAAGACACATAACATTGGCAGATGGTGCCGGGGGCAAGCATGGATGCCTATGCAGGCACCCCTACCCCATATCTCGCACCATAGGCAGCCGCCTACTGGCACACTGGATGGCCTGGGACTGCACACCACCAGCACAAGGGCATGTCAGCATGGTGGTGGAGGGGTGCTGGTGGCGGAGGGGGCAGTGGCAGCTGCCCACAGCAGACCACGGCCAAGCCCCATTTAGGTGGGTGCCGTGCACTGCAACAGACAAGGTCTGTCTGATGAATAGTCATGGTATCCCCAGGGAATGATCTGCCTCTGTGGCAACAGTTTGGTGCAGTACACAGAGCCAGTGTGTTCAGGGGCAGAAGGTCACAAGTTCAAGTCCCAGCTGTGGCTCCTACAAACCATGCCCCTATATTTTACCCAGTACTAAACCGTGGTAATAAAGACGGAACCTTTATTGCAGATTAAATAAACATGCCATAAATGCCTATATTTTACCCTACAGAGCACAGATACCATAAACATGTGCAATCCCTAGAGCAGAGTTTCCCAACTGCAGACCTCGAGGGCCAAACTCCATTCAGGTTTCATGCTGTCCCTAATAAATATGCCTATACTGCATTTGTATGCAGTGCCCCATTGTATGCAAATGTATCTCATGCATATTCATTAGGGACAGCATGAAAACCTGAACTGTGTTTGGCCCACCAGGACCGGAGTTGGGAACCTCTGCCCTAGAGCAGCGGCCAACAGGGGCACAAACACCCACACCCATAGGCTCCACTATCCAAAGCTTCATGGAGAGTCAGGCTGTTGGGCCCTGCGCGGAGCAGAATCTCCCAATACTAGCACCTGCATTCCTTAGCAATGCCGTCCTAAACTTGGGAACACGTTCCACATATATCAAAAGGTTACTATGATTAATGTCAGATAACAAATCCTAAGTTAAACACAATTTGTTGACAGAGATTCATCATAGCAACCTTTCTGATATCTGTGGACTGTGTTTCCGTTTTTGCTTCTGACAGTGTTTACCACCCCGGGGAGTGACCCCAACAGTATGCATACCATAGCAATGCCTGCACTGTGCCCAGGACTGGTGTGGCGGCCAGGGCTGCCAAAAACCTCTATATTTGCACAATGCTGGCATAGGTGTGGGAATGTGTGTATGTCTATCCAGTGTTTTGTGGCTGCCTACACCTTACTGAGCCCACACTGCTTGCACTGTTTCCAGTGTTAGCCTGCCAATGTGCATAATGAGGAGCAAGGTACTGTGGGTATGGCCCGGACATAGCGGTCTGGGCAGGATGCATCTGCACAGGGCATAGGGCAATGGCTGGGACATTGTAGTGCCCAATCACCACCTGCACAGACAGGGTGGCCACAGCATATCATGCTGGGGGTCACTCTCACCCTGACTGAGCAGTGACCATGGCATGGCTAGGTTCCCCCATGTTGTTATACAGTATTTCTCTCAAGTGATATCTATGAGCTCCCTTTTCTGGGGCCCAATCACTGACGTACTTGCTTGGTGTGTGTGCTCACATCCCATTTTTGGGTGCACACAGTTCCTCCAGGAACATGCACTATGTACTAGCTAGCAGACTGTCTGTGTATGGCTGGAACACCTTGCAGGGTGCAGCGGGTGGAGACTGACTGTGCCCTCTGCTGGTGAATGTCAGATAGGGGTGGGGGACAGCTGAGCTTTTCCAGGCCTACTGCCAGTGCCCTATGTGATGTGTACAGATCTGCATTGACTGCCCTGTAGGGTGCCTATTACCCAGCAGGACTGGGGTTGATGGTCCCCTCTACTGCCACCATTGCAGAGATGTAGAATGTGGATCTGTTGGTGGGGGATCCTGTCCCCCACCATGACCAACAGAGGGCGGGGTTGGGTGGTGCTACATAATCCGCTTTTGGGTCCAACCACCACCCTTCTCTTATAACATGTGACCATGGCAACCACAAAGGATATGCACTATTCTGGGTGCATCATAGTCCACAAGGGCTAGACGTGACTGGGAAATACAGGTGTAGCCTAGGTGTGTCTGCAAGGACTACCTATCACACACTGGCACTGATGGGGACCTGCAGCACAGCCTATCTCAGCCAAGCGAGGTGCTGCAGACCTGGTGCTGGGCGCCCCACCTCCCCCTCAGGGTGAGCACAGGAACCGCACAATGTCACGGTCTGTAGCTACTCTGTGTCTCTAACACACACGGTCATTTCCCCCTACTAGGCCGGGGTTCTATAGAGGTGCATACCCCATCTTTTGAGCAGCTGTAGGCTGCTGATCTGCATGTGCAGTGCATCATGGGTACAGGTGGGTTTACCCTATCCTGGTAACCACAGCAGACTGTGTGGTGGCCTGCAATCTTTCTGTAGCCAGCCAGCGGTGTGTTAGATGTTATAGACATGTAGCCCACTGGTTACTTCAATGACTGTGATGGCAGAGGTCATGGGTTTGATCCCATAGTGGTGTTATTTAATAAGGCTGTCTGAGGCTTTTCCTTTTAATTTAAATCAGTGCTGCCAGCAAAAACACCCTCACAGTGCTGTAGACTAAGGTACCTCAGAGCTCTTTGAACCTCTGTCTTGAAGGACCAGAAAGGGGGCCTGTTACTTCTGGATAGAAATCTGCAACTGTGAGTATATACTTCTGGTAATTTTCTAAAAAGAATTCTTTGTATTAAAGCTACCTAATCTGTGAACCCACTGTTTTTTGTTGGATCAGTTAGGGCCTAGTAACAGCAATTAAAGTTTGCATTTAAAACACAGAGGAGAGCTTTCTGGTTACATTTCATACCCAGCAGAGAGCTTGTAGTTTAAATTTAATAGTCACTCAGGGCCAAGTAACAGCAAAGTACTTTTAGTTTAAATTTAACACACAGAAGAGAGCTTTCTGGTTAAATTTAGTACCCAGCAGAGAGCTTGTAGTTTAAATTTCATAAGAAGTTAGAGCCTAGCAGCAGCTAAGAGCTATAATTTAATCAAATCAGAATTTAGCTTACCTCAGCAGCACAAGACAGGGTAGTGTGTAGCAGCCCAGTTGGTGAGGGGTCTTATGTGTGCACTAGGTGCAAGGAGCTCTTTGCTCTTAGGGAGAGTCCGATCTCTGGAGGCTAGAGTAGCAGACTTGGAGGACATAAGGAAGTCAGAGAAGTATATAGATGAGACCTACATGGACGTAGTACTGAAGTCCCACCTCCAGTCTGACAACTTCCCTGTTGCCATGGAGGAGAGAGAGGTCACGTGAAAGGAGAGCCTCACCCTGGTGTGGCAAGAAGTGATCCTATAGCTAGGACCTGTCTTCCAGGTGATGTAAAACCCTGTCGCACAGAAGAGGTTTCTCCAGGACCATATGCCCATGAGGGGAGGGTTAGAATGGCTGTTATATTTGTTGATGCAATCATTAGGTATGTAGATAGCTGGGTGGCTGGTGAACGTGAGGATCGCCTGGTAACATGCTTGCCTGGTGTGAAGGTAGTAGACCTCATGTGCCTCCTAGACAAGGTATTAGATAGCGCTAGGGAGGAGTCTGCTGTCTTGGTACATGTTGGTACCAATGATATAGGAAAGTGATATAGGAAATACTGAAGCAAAGAATTCATTTAGTCTTTCCGCTATGGCCTTGTCCCCTCTTAGTGCCCTTTTTGACCCATTCATGGCAGGACATGCTAGGGAGATAAAATTTCTAGATGAAATAAATGACTGCTTCTTGGAGCAGCTAGTTCAAGAACCAGAAAGATGGGAAATCATTTTGGACCTAGTCCTTAGTGGTGCACAAGATCTGGTTCAAGAGATAAGGGTGTTGGGGCCACTTGGCAATAGTGATCATAGCATGATCACATTTGATTTCATAAATGGAGGAAAGATGGCAAGGAAATCCACAGTACTGCCTTTTAACTTTCAAACGGAAGACTATGATAAAATGAGGAAAACAGTTAAGAAAAAACTAAAAGGAGCAGTTGCAAAGGTTAAAGATTTACATCAAGCATGGGCGTTATTTAATAATACTATCTTGGAAGTCCACACTAGCTGTATTCCACGCTTTAGGAAAGTTGGAAGGAAGTCCAAAAAACTGCCAGCATGGTTTAAATGTGAGGTCAGAGAGGATGTTGTAGCCAAAAAAGCATCTTTCAGGAAATGGAAAAAGGAGCCAAATGACAAAAACTGGAAAAAAACGTAAGCACTAGCAAGTTAAAATGCAAGGCATTGATAAGGCAGGCAAAGAGGGAATTTGAGAAGAAGTTTGCTGTGGAAGCAAAAATGCATAATAAAGACTTTTTCAAGTACATGTCTAGCAAAAAAACTGTGAGTCAGTTGGACCATTAGATGACAGAGGGGTAAAAGGAGCACTAAGAGGGGACAAGGCCATAGCAGAGAGACTGAATGAATTCTTTTCTTCAGTCTTTACTGAAGATGATGTAGGAAAGTTACTAATGACTGAAATGGTATTTAAAGGTGATGCATCAGAAGAATTGAAAGAAATATCAATAAACCGGGAAGATATATTACAACTATTTGATAAACTAAATTGTAGCAAATCGCCTGGACTAGATAGTATACATCCAAGGGTATTGAAGGAACTGAAATATGAGACTGCAGATCTTAATCTGTGAACTATCATTGAAATCATCTGTAGTACCCGAAGATTGGCAAATGGCCAATGTAACTCCAGTTTTTAAAAAGGGTTCCAGGGGTGATTCCATAAACCAAAGGCCGGTGATCCTGACATTAGTACTAGGTAGAAACCATTATAAAGAACAAAATTACTTAACATGTAGATAGTCATGGTTTAATGGGAGAAAGCCAACATGGCTTTAGGCAAGGAAAGTCTGGTATTACTAATCTGTTATTTTTTTTTTATTTAATTACTTAACAACTTTTATATACTGCGCTATTTGTTATCAGTGCGGTTTACATATAACAAAGGTTGCACAGTCAGAAGACTGTTCTGTGCTTACATTGTAACAGGAGATTAAACTTGAAGGTATGAATAAACAGGTAGACAAAGGTGAGAGGGTCGATGTAGTATATCTGGATTTTCAGAAAGCATTTGACAAGGTCCCTAATGAGAGACTATTGGTAAAATTAAAAAGCCATGGGAAAGGAGGCAGTGTACTATTGTGGATCAGGAACTGGTTAAAAGATAGAAAGCAGAGGGTAGGGCTGAATGGCCAATTTTCCCAATGGAAAAAAGTGAATAGTAGAGGAATCCAGGGATCTGTGTTGGGTCCGCTGCTTTTTAACATATTTGTAAATGACCTGGAAACGGGAATAACGAGTGAGGTAGTTAAATTTGCAGATAACACAAAATTATTCAAAGTTGTTAAAACCCAAGAGGATTTTGAAAAATTGCAAGAGGACCTTGATAAATTGGAAGACTGGACGTTCAAATGGCAGCTGAAATTTAATGTAGACAAGAGCAAAGTTATGCACCTAGGAAAGAACAACCCAAACTATGGTTACACGATGCAAGGTTCCACATTAGGAACCACCACCCAAGAAAAAGAGTTAGGCGTCATCGTGGATAATACGTTGAAACCTCTGCCCAGTGTGCAGTGGTGGCCAAGAAGGCAAATAAAATGCTAGGAATCATAAGGAAAGGAATTATGGATAAAAAATGATATTATAATGTCTCTCTATCGTTCCATGGTGCAATCACACCTTGAATATTGTGTGCAATTCTGGTTGCCGAATCTTAAAAATGATATAGTGGAATTAGAAAAGGTACAGAGAAGAGCCACCAAAATGGTAAAGGGGATGGAAGAAGAAGAAATTAGACCTTACCTGCTAATTGTCTTTTCTGGAGTTCTCTCCAGGCCCGTCCAGGCACCTTAGGGTTGTCAACCTTCTCGAGCTGCTGAGGACTGAATACTGAAGTTTTGCTGACATAGTATCTGGCTCCCCCTGTTGGCAGAACCTCAGTCTAACACTTAACAAGCAGCCTAAAAACAAACTATAACTCGAACACCAAACTATCCAAAACAATGAAGAGACCGAGCCCGCCTAAAAATCAATCGCTTCTTCCATTTTTTTTTTTTTTTTTTTTTTACTGTAAAGCGAACCCCGCCCGAACACGAGGAAGCCCCATAGACCATATCGACCAAGCTCCTTGATCGGAAGTTCCCCAATTACACCTTCTGAACCTCCTGCTCAGAAAGTTATATGCCCTTAAGCCTGGTAAAGCATAGTCTATGGACATATCAGAAGATGCTCATTAAACCCTGTTAATTTGCAAATGCATTGGGTGGGTCCTGGACTGGCCTGGAGAGAACTCCAGGAAAGACAATTAGCAGGTAAGGTCTAATTTCTTCTTCCTCTTCGTCTCTCCGGGCCAGTCCAGGCACCTTAGGGAAGTACCAAAGCAGTTCCTAACCCTGGGAGGGACCCGCTAGGCCTGCAATGATGGCCTACGCCCCCACATTTGCGTCTCCCCTGGACTGAAATCCAATCTATAATGTCTTGCAAAAGTGTGCAGAGATGACTAAGTAGCCACCGGCATATATCCAAAGGCGGAATCAAGACACACTCGGCCCAGGATGCCGCCTGGCTCCAAGTCAAATGAGCGCGGAGCCACTCCGGGGGTGTTTTCCCGCTTGCTTGCTACGCCGCTGCTACTGCGTGTTTCACCCATCGAGCAATCAAGGCCTTGGAGGCTGCCTCCCCTTTTCGAGGACCTCCAAAGAGCACGAATAGCCTGTCTTCTGCGAAAAAGTTTCGTCCTCCTCAGGTATCTTCTAAGAACTCTACCTAAATCCAACTTACGTAGAACCTCATCGATGGGCAGTCCTTCCCGGTCTTTAAAGGTTGGAAGCGAAATAGTTTGATTCACATGAAAATTAGACACTACCTTCGGAAGAAAAGAGGGAACCGGTCGCAACGTTACTTTCTCTTCAGAGAACTGCAGAAACGGTTCTCTACATGAAAGCGCTTGAAGATCGGAAATCCTCCTCGCCAAACACAAGGCCACTAAGAAAGCGGTTTTCCATGATAGCTCTTTGAGCGGCACCTCCTTCGCCAGCTCAAAGGGAGGTCTCACCAGTGCTTTGAGAACTAAATTCAGATCCCAGGCCGGAACCACTGTCCGAACCGGAGGACACATGTTTTTCACCGCTCTCAAAAAATGCAGAACATCCGGATGCCCTGAGAGGAGAACTCCCCGTATCTTACCTCGAAAACATGCCAGCGCCGCCAATTGAACCTTGAGAGTAGCAAGGGCTAACCCCTTATCCAGTCCTTCCTGCAGAAATGACACCACCTCTGGAACTAGAGTGTTGCCTGGCCGCAAGCCCTGCTCTTCGCACCAGTGCTCAAAGATACGCCAAATGCGAACATACGCTAGAGAAGTAGATAGTCTCCTGGCTTTCAAGAGAGTGGCTATCACCGACGATGAATAACCTCTACGCCTTAACTTTTCCCTCTCAAGAGCCAAGTCGTAAGCGAGAAGCGATCCACATTTGTCATGAGAAGCGGACCCTTGCTCAAGAGGTTCACCCTAGCAGGTAACCTCCAAGAACTGTCTATCAGGAGACGGACCAGGTCCACATACCACGCTCTCCTGGGCCAGTCTGGTGCAACGAGAATCACCCGACCGTCGTGACTCTCTATCCGCCAAATGACTCGCCTGATTATAGGCCATGGAGGAAATACATAAAGGAGTACCCCTGACAGCCATGGGTGTGCTAAACCATCGAGACCGTCCGACATACGCTCTCTGCATCTGCTGAAGAACCGACTGGCCTTGGCATTGTCGAAGGTGGCCATCAGATCCATTACTGGCTGTCCCCATCGGTGGGTAAGATCGTGAAACACTGCTGCGTTTAACTCCCATTCCCCCGGATCTACTACATGCCGGCTGAGATAATCGGCCTGCACATTGTCTCGTCCTGCCACATGCACCACTGAAAGAGGTAACAGGTGTGACTCCGCCCACGTCATCAACCGCTGACTCTCCTCCAACAGGGCTGCACTGCCTGTTCCTCCTTGTCGATTGATATAGGATACCGTCACCGCATTGCCAGAGAATACTCGCACCGCTTTCCCTTCGATGAGCTGGAGAAACTCGTGAAGAGCCAGGCGTACTGCCCTGAGTTCCAAAAGGTTGATGGAGAAACCTGTCACCTCCGGCGGCCAACACCCTTGAGCTATGTGCGACTGACAATGCGCACCCCAGCCCACGAGACTGGCATCTGTAGTGATGAGCACCCAGTCCAGTTGCTGCAATGGCACTCCCGCCCGAAGACAGACGGGATCCAGCCACCACAGCAGACTGTCACTTACTTCCTGTGAATGAGGCAACTTCCAATACAGGGGATGATCCTGAGGCGACCACCTTGTCAGCAAGGCCTGCTGCAACGGACGCACATGCGCCCATGCCCAGGGTACCAGATCCAAGGCCGCCGCCATGGACCCCAGAAGCTGCAAGTAACGCCACGCTGTCGGAGCTTTCAAGCGCAAGAAGGCAGTTACTTGCCCCAAAATCTTTTGTACCTGATCTCCGGCAGAAACACTGCTCCTATCTCCGTGTCAAACACTGCTCCCAGGTAAAGGAGCCGTTGTACCGGTAGCAACTGACTTTTGGCCTGATTTATTACCCAGCCCAGTTGTTCTAGGAGACTCACCACCCACGCCGTTGCCGCTACGGATTCTGACACGGACGGCGCTCGAATCAGCCAATCGTTGAGGTACGGGTGCACCAGAACGCCCTCTCATCTCAAAGCTGCCGCTACCACTACCATCACCTTCGTGAAGGTCCGCGGCGCCGTAGCCAAACCAAACGGCAACACCTGGAACTGAAAATGCCCCATGGGCACCGCAAAATGCAAAAACGTTTGATGCTCTGGTCTGACTGGAATGTGAAGATAGGCCTCTGTCAGATCTATGGACGTAAGCACCTCTGTTGGCTGCACCGAATGAATAACTGACCGCAGAGTCTCCATGCGGAACTGCGGAACTCTCAGGCAGTGGTTCACGTTTTTGAGATCCAAAATAGGGCAAAATGATCCCTCTTTTTTGGGAACCACGAAATAAATTGAGTATCGACCTAACCCTAACTGGTCGTAAGGAACCGGGACCACCGCCCGAAGACGCAGCAACCGCTGCAGCGTCTCGGATACCGCCTTCTTCTTTTCCGCAGACCCACATGGCAACACCACGAAAGCCTCCGCTAACGGCCACACAAATTTGATTGCGTAGCCGTCGCGTATAATCTCCAGAACCCACAGGTCTGTTGTGATGATGGTCCAGACAGAAAGGAAATGTTGTAGACGTCCTCCCACCGGAATTTCCGTCTGGACCAACCTCCCTTCATTGTGGCTTTTTGCTGGAGTTCTTCTGGGTTGCGATATAACCCCTGCCGAACCCCCGAGCACCTCAAAAGGACTGACCTTGGGTCACAAAGCACCCCCTTTGATATGGGGCAAAACGAGATCCCCTGAACCTGCGAACACCCGCGATGGAGCTCTATGCAAACTGCTAGGCTTCTGGCTTTTAGGGCGAACCTCCGGGAGGCGACCTCCTTTAGAGTCCCCCAGATCCTTTACAATTTTCTCCAAGGCGGCCCCAAAAAGAAGCGTGCCGTTGTACAGAAGCTTAGTAATTTCTCAGCCATAGAAATAGCCTGGCTGCAATGACCGCCGCCATGGCTTCGCTGAAATCCTGACGAGATCATAGAACGTATCCGTCAGGTAAGCTGCGGCTGACTCCAGCTTTGCACCTTCCTCCTCATCTCCTTTAGACTGAGTAGCGCCTTGAATCCATCGAATGGAGGCTCTGGAAACATACGCCCCACAGATAGCTGCTCTCAGCGACAGAACGCAGGTCTGAAATGTCTGTTTCAGGAGGGTTTCCAGTTTCCTATTCTGCAAATCCTTAAGGGCCACTCCGCCCTCCACAGAAATTGTCGTTTTCTTAGTCACTGCTGATACCAAGGCATCCACCGTAGGCATCTTTAGTAAGTCCTGTTCCTCTTGCGGCAACGGATACAAACGTCCGATAGTCCGAGCTCCCCGTAGGGTAGCCTCCGGACATTTCCATTCAGACTCCACCATCTGCTTCATAATTCTGTGTACGGGAAAACACCTTTGCTCCACTTTAAAACCTTGGGGCAGAGGGTCCTCTAAGGGTTGTACCTGAGCCGTTGGCAGAACGATATTCAAGGCTGCCAGTGTCTGGGAAATAAGCGCTCCGAATTCTTACTTCCTAAACACTCTAAAAAGATTAGGATCCTCGCTGGCTCCTAACTCACCCTCCTCCAGATCAGTGGCCCACTGATCCAGACTTGATTCCATAAGGATCTCTCCTTCTTCAACCCTTTGGAGCTCTGGGATGTGCAGACTGAAGCTATCAGTGCTCCCCTGCGCTCCCTGGACCGAATGGGAAGTACCTTCTCCAGAGTCCAACGGAGAAATTTCTTTGTCCTGGTTCTGGGAGGGTAGGGGGATCGGGCTCTTGCCCTGAGTCTGATGCCACTTTAAACAGTAAGCCTGATGTAAAGCCAAAATAAAGTCTGCTGAAAACACAGACTCCAAGGTCCCCTGCGGTGCAGGCAACGACTGTGAAGGAGCTTCCCCCACTTTAACTGGCTTTTCTGACTTTGTCTTTTTCTTTGCGGTCCTTGACTGAGCAGATTCCAAAACTCCCTTTGTATCTGAAATGGCTGCCGTTCCCGCCATTTCCGTAGTGCTTTGAAGGCCCCCTAACTGATCGCAGGATTCTGGCCTGCTCTCCATGCCGCCGGTCCTAAGCGCGATGAAATCAAGTGCTATTAAACCAAAAACGCCGACAAAGAACCCCGGTTCTACGAGCCTTCCACGACCGCTACCTAATCTCGTCAGGCCCAGCAAGCTGCGCGGTCTTAGAAACGCTAGAAAAACAGAGCCGCTGCAACGAGAATCACCCCGAAATCAGCCGGCCACCTGACTGACCTGAAGCGTTCCTCGAAGATGTCCAGTATACCGCTGAATTTGTTTCCTGTTCCCGTCACTCACTCCCGCTGCTAGCGGCAGAGAGTACTTGGGTCCGGAGGCGGTCTTATGGTCTCTGGGGCTCCCAGTACCTTCGTCCGCTCTCACCCCGGGATAGGAGCTGCTGACTGAGGCAGGCTCTGCCTCTACTATTCCGCGGTTACACTGGTTTTCTTAACCGTCAAAATCAAAGCTCTGGGCGCCTGGAGAGAAGAGCCCTGCTAGAGCTCTTCTCCTGAAATCAGATTGCTAATTAAAACCAAAAAGAAAATAAAAAGTAGTCTTTTAGCCTAACATTTCCTTTCGTTCTCCGGGAGCCAGTCAGCTTAATGTCCCTTCCAGCTGCTGAGGACTGAAAGACTGAGGTTCTGGCAACAGGGGGAGCAGGATACTATGTCAGCAAAACTTCAGTATTCAGTCCTCAGCTGCTGGAGAAGGTTGACAACCCTAAGGTGCCTGGACTGGCCCGGAGAGACGAAGAGGAATACCCCTATGAAGGGAGGCTTAAAAGGTTTTTCAACCTGGAAAAGAGACAGCTTAAGGAAGATATGATAGAGATCTATAATTTATTGAATGGAGTGGAACGGGTAAACATAGATTGATTCTTTACAGCATCAAAAAGTAGAAAGACTAGGGGACATGCAATGAAGCTACAGTGTAACCCGTTTAAGACTAAATAAGAGAAAATATTTTTTCACTCTACGAGTAATCACACTCTGGAATTCGTTACTGGAGGATGTAGTAAAAGCTGTTAGTGTAGCTGGGTTTAAAAAAGGTTTGGACAAGTTCTTGGAGGAAAGGTCCATAAACTATTATTAAAGAGGACCCAGGTAATCCACTGCTTGCCCCAATACAATCATTATGGAACCTGCACGTCTTTTTGGGAAACTGCTAGGTAATTGTGATCTGGATTGGCCATTGTTGGAAACTGGATACTGGACTTGATGGACCTTGGGCTGACCCCGTATGACATATCTTATATTCTTATTGTCCAGGAACAAGCAGGAATGCAGCCTTCACATATGTGACTCACTAGCTCCCAGGTACCAGACTTGTAAGGGGGGGGGGGAACAGTGTGATACCTGAGGCTTTGGCCTGGAGGACTTGATTCCAGTCTGCTATACAGGGGCGGCTCTATAATGAGGCAGAGTGAGATGGTGGCCTCAGGCTGCCAACTTTTAGGGGCGGCAAAAATGCCCCCAAAACAGCCGCTTCACTTCACCTTCAGTTTAAAAAAAAACAAAAAATGTGGACAAACTGCTGCGGCTGAGATAGCGGTAATTTAAAATAAAAGGAAACCAGTGCAGAGCCTCCTGGCCCTATGGAACCCCTGCTGCCGTGTCCCGCTCTAGTATCACTTCCTTTTGGGGGCGGGGCGCAGCTGCAGGGGTTCGATAGGGTTAGGAAGCTCTGCGCCAGTTTCCTTTCATTTTAAATTACCTCTATCGCAGCCGCAGAGGAAGGGGAAGGAGCAGGGGTGGCTCAAGGCAGTCTGCTGCCTGAGGCGAAGAATGAGATGGCGCCCCCCCCCCACCTTAGAGGGGGCGGGGGATTTTCAGAAATCCAATCGGAGACTGAACCAAATCAAAAAGCCGATTAGATTATATGGAGGAAATGCAAGATGTTTGCACACAGGACCGTATCAAACTGCAATCGCGCCTTGTGCGACTTGCAACTCGGGCGCACGCCCCCCCCTCTCCTCCCATAGCTCCATCCAGCACTGCCTGCTCTTTCCCTGCTGCTGCCGCCCTCTGTTTTTTTCACGGCGGTGCCGGCAGTAGGGAAAGAGCAGGCAGCACTGGACGGAGGTATGGGGAGGAGGAGGTGGGGGGGGGCATGCACCCAATCTGAAAGGCGCCGGCACTCTAAGCAGATCTGTCCCTCCCTGCTCTGACATCGTGTTGGAGGAGGGAGGGACCAGACCTGCTTAAAGTGCTGCGAAAAGGCTTGGGGGTGCATTTTAACTGCCTACTATTGTCCTGCCAGTGGCAGCAGGGCAACAGCAGAGAGCCAAAATGAGCCCCCCAAACCTTTGCGCCCTGTGCGACTGCACTGGTTGCACAGGGCTAGGTACAGTCCTGTTTGCACACCAAGGAACTAAAAGACAGCAAGAATCAATAGCACAGTTTATAAAACTAAATTATAACCCATTTTTATTTTCTTATAAACTGCGTTATGGTTCTCCCTTTTTCTTTTTCAACATATATTTTGCATCCACAGTAGGTGCAGAGCAGAACCAGGACATTCACCCACAGAACTCAATATTTTAAAAAAAAATTAATTCTGATCATCTCACTAACAACAACAACCACTATTCTCCAGTACCAGGCATATTGTGAACTAATAAAAAACCCTACAACAAAAAGCAAACCTACCATACCATACCATACCATATCAGCACAAACTTCCAAAAGTCACATAAGGAGCCCATCCAAAAAAGCATCATTGTAAATACTACAGTGGGCCCTGGAACATCCATACACCTATTTGAAAAGCTGAACAAGTCAAATTACTACAGTATAGTATAGATCTTTATATACAAACTGCATGTTAACAGAACACCTGACCTCAGTCACACACGCACAACATCGACCCTCACCAAGTACAGAATAAGTAACCACAATCTAAAGTAAAAATTAAAATATGTTGACAAAATTTAAACTGAAACCCCAAGAAGCCAGAGTCCACATGCAGTGCAACATCAGATAAATGAGAGTTGCAGCTCCCCAATACTGTGTAAAATATAAAAATAGCACAAAGTCCAATCACCAAAATTAAATAAAATAATTTTTTCTACCTTTGTTGTCTGACCATTTTATTCTCTGATCATGCTGGTCCTGATCTGAGGCTTCTGCTTTCCTGTCTTCTCTTAGCTCTCTTTCTGTGGTCTATGGTCCATGGTCCATCTGCCATTTCTTATCTCTTCTTTTGTTTTCTTCACTTCCTTCCATCAGCCCATTTCCAGTTTCAGTAACCCTCCCCAGTATCATTCCCCTTTCCAGTCCTCCCCTTCCAGTACCTTCCAATGTCAACCACCTTGCATTCCCATGACTGCCACTTGTGTCCATTCCCTTCCAGTCCCCCTCCTTTCCCACTGTCCAGCCCCTTCTAGTCCTAATACCATCTCAGGTATCAGCTCAGGTTCACTCTCAGTGCCACCCCCCAGTCAGCTCCCTTCCAGCCACCCTACCCTCTGTCCATCTCTCTTCCAGTGCCATTCACATGTCAGCTCCCTTCCAGCCTCCTACCTATTACCCAGTTACCTACCACTCCCATCCCCAAGTGTCAGCTCCCTTCCAGTCCCCCTTCGGTACATTCCAGGTGTCAGCTCCTTTCCAGCACCCTCCTTCCCTTCCTGCCTCATCCTTCCCATGGCAGACCCTCTCAGTATCCGCTCCCTTCCAGTCCTATTCTACCATCCCCCCCGCATCAGCCCATTTGTAGACATAGCCCCTAGTTTTCTTCCAGGGCCAGCAGCACTCTCCTCCCCACCCCTATTAGCCCATTTCCTGTCCCAGCCCATTTCTAGTCCTAGCCCCTTTATCAGCCCACCACAGTCCTAGCCCCCCAATCAGCCCATTACCAGTTGTAACCCTCCAATAAGTCCATTTTCAGTCCTAGCACCCCAATGAGCCCATTTCCTGTCCTAGTCTCCCCCCATTGCCTATTGCCAGTCCTAACCCCCCCATCAGCCCATTTCCAGTTCTAAACCCCCATCAGTCCATTTCCATTCCTAGCCCTCCCCCGATAGCCCATTACCAGTCCTAGCCCCCTCCAATCAGCCCATTTCCAGTCCTAAGCCCCCATCAGCCCATTTCCAGTTCTATCCCCCCATAGCCCATTACCAGTCCTAGCCCCCCTCCCGATAAGCCAATTTCCAGTTCTAACCCCCCGAGCCCATTACCAGTCCTAGCCCCCCTCCCGATCAGCCCATTTCCAGTACTAACCCCATCAGCCCATTTCCAATTCTAACCCCCCATAGCCCATTACCAGTCCTAACCCCCCCTATCAGCCCATTTCCAGTCCTAACCCCCCATCAGCCCATTTCCAGTTCTAAACCTCCCCCATCAGCCCAGTTCCAGTCCTAACCCCCCATCTGCCCAGTTCCAGTCCTAGACCCCTCCCCCCCACCCCAGGGAAATTAAGAAAACAAATCAAAACTCTGGCATAAGAAGCAGCGGCAGAATGAGGAGCCCCGTGGCCCTCCTGCCCCCCCCCCCCGAGAGCCTGCTGGTTTCCCCGGCTCCACTTTGCAGAGCCGCGGTGAAGGGACAGTGTTTCCCTTTCACGCGGCTCTGTTAAAGCTGAGCCCGAGGTGCTGATGGGAAACAGGAAATCCTGTTTCCCATCAGCACCTCGGACTCAGCTTTAATAGAGTTGCGGTTAAGGGAAACACTGTCCCTTTGCTGCGGCTCTGCAAAGTGGAGCCATGGAAACCAGCAGGCTCTCTGGGGGGGGGTGGGCGGGCAGGCGGCCGCGGGGCTCCTCATTCTGCCACTGCCGCTGCCGCTGCTGGAGCAACAGCGGCAGCTGCTTCTTATGCTGGAAGTTTTTTTTAAAATATATTTTGAAGGCCGAGTGAGGCGGTGACGGCGGTCTTTGTGGGGGCAATTTTGCCGCCCTCAAAAAGCCCAAAAAGCTGCCGCCTGAGGCCGCCGCCTCACTTGGCCTCATTATAGAGCCGCCTATGGGAAGGAGCAGAATGGAGACGACAAGGGCGGCAAGAGAGGGAGCAGAATGAGTTACACAGGGGGAGAAGGAGAGAGAGTGGAATGGAGCTACACGGGGGGAAGGAGGGGGAATGCAGCTACACAGGGGGGGGGGAAGCAGAGGGAGTGGAACGGAGCTGACAGAGGGGGAAAAAGAGGGCTAGAAGGGAACTGACAGAGGGGAAAGAGAGGGCTGTAAGGAAGCGGACACAGGGGAAAGAGAGGGCTGGAAGGGAACTGACAGTGGGGAAAGAGAGGGCTGAAAGGGAACTGAGAGAGGGGAAGGAAATGGCTGGAAGGGAACTGAGAGAGGGGAAGGAAATGGCTGGAAGGGAACTGAGAGAGGGGAAGGAAATGGCTGGAAGGGAACTACATGGGGGGAAAACACGCAGGTTGTGCAAGTTGGAAAAATATACGTCTCACAAAAATACTACCTAAACTCCAAAACACCTCTGGAGACATCAACACCATAATTCAGAATTGGAACAAAACCATTGCAGAGGTAGCAATCAACACACATCCATCTAACAAACATATCATACAAAGAACAGCGATATGGTATTCACCATTTTAAAAAACATGAAGCGAAACCTGCGAGCTACAGAAAGGAAATTGAGGAATAATAAATCTATTGAGAATCTAAACACCTATGAACTTAGCTTGAAAGCATATCAATTAGCAACATCTCAAGCAAAAAAAACACAACTTCACAAAACTACTTCATGATTCTCTTAATCGTCCTTGAGAGTTATTTGACATAGTCAAAATACTTACTAAAGACACATCACTTCATTCAGAAAAGACCAGCTTAACCTCTCAAATGATGGCTGATTACTTTAAAACTCTCACTTCAGCCCATAGTAATAAAATAAACACACATACAGCAGTAATTGAACAGGAAGGATAACTTACAGCTGACCTTATGGAACTCATTTGACAATATTACACTAGGCTCCTTTGATAAAATCATTACAAGTATCAACAGCACCACCTCACCACTTGACCCGTGTCCTGTTGACTGCATCAAATTAGCAAGACAAAAACATATGCCAATAATAATAAAGATCACTCAACTATCAGGGATACGTGCACCACCCCCCCCCCCCCCCACGAACTGAAGACTGCCTCCAACCATCCTGTAAGAAAGGGAACCTCGGATGACATTAACCAACTTACCTCTTATAGACCCATAGCCAGTCTACCTTTCTTGGCTAAAATACTAGAAAAAACTGTCTACCAGCAACTCCAAGAGCACATTGAAACATATCATCAACTTGACAATCAACAATATGGTTTCAGACCACATCATGGATTTGAATCTCTTATGATTGCCTTGTTAGATAATCTAATCAAAGGCATAGATAATCCTAAAGCTGGGTTTATACTTATATTCCTGAACATTAAAGCAGCATATGACTCTAACCTGCACAATTTTATTATTCAGCACCTACAATCTCTGGGTCTTTCTGGCATGCCTCTCACATGGTTTAAATCCTTCTTAACAGATGGACAGCTACAGGTAAAACTAGGCAATACAAAATCTACCCCATTTACTCAGTCTCAAGGAGTACCACAAGGTTCCATCCTTTTGCCAATATTATTCAACATTTTTCTCCAGCCACTTTGTTCCATCATGAAATCAGTGAACATCCTTTATCACATTTACGCTGATGATGTTATGATTTATACACCTATTAACACAGCTAATCTAGCGATCACGCCCATAATAAGTTGCTTCTCCCTAGTTAGTGAATGGCTTGGAAAACATAGTATGACCATAAATTTAAAAAAAAACCTGAAGCAATGTTCATCACCAGAGACAATAACTTTAAACCACAAAGTTCTTGAACTATAAACAAAATCCACATCCAGGTGAAGAAGAACATAAGATACCTTGGAGTCACGATTGATCATGGCCTCTCCTTTAAAACACATATAAGGAACCTCACAAAAAACATCAATTATAAAATCAAAACAATTAGACACCTCAAACCTTTTTTAGACAACCATGATTTTCGTTCTATCTTTCAATCAATCATTTTCCCACACTTTGATTACTGCAATATCATCCTAGAAGGGTTACCAAAAAACAGCTATGCACTGTCTCCAGCTTGTGCTCAATTCTGTAGCGCGAATACTCCTCAATTCCAAAAGATCAGAGCATATAACACTGTTGCTTAAACAACTGCATTGGCTACTGATAATTGAGCACATAAAGTTCAAATCAATTTTCACAATTTTCAAGATTATTAACAACCTATCGTCACCCTACCTACTCTCCTCATTTCATACTACACGAACAAGCTCACAGAATCTACATGCACCACTGTTGTTCACAAAAACTTCCTTTACCACCTCGAAAAGAACTTTCTCTCTCTATGCACTGCAATTATGGAATTCAATCCCTCACCATTTAAGGAATACTACAGACGCATCAACGTTCAAAAAAGCCTTAAAGGCGTACATATTTAAAGACTACTACTTCTTGGACAATATGCCTTGACTAATTACTAATTAGAAACTCTGGGCCACATTAAGAGGCATGGGTATACCAGAACACCTGATCGTACTCTTGCACAATCTGTACATTGAACAAGAAGCAGCAGTTCGAACGGAACAAGGAGAAACAGAATGGTTTAAAATAAGCAAAGGTGTAAGACAAGGCTGCATACTTTCCCCCTACCTGTTTAATTTATATGCAGAACAAATCATCAGAGAAGCAGGATTGTATGAAGACAACAGAGGTGTGAAGATTGGTGGAAGACTCATCAACAACCTTCGCTATGCTGATGATACCACATTACTGGCTGAAAGTGAAGATGATCTGAAACATTTGCTTCTCACAATCAAAGAACATAGTCTCAAAATGGGCCTGCACCTTAATGTAAAGAAGACAAAGATCATGACAACTGGCATAATCAACAGGTTCATGGTTGAAGGAGAAGAAATTGAAATTGTGAACAACTTTAACCTACTTGGATCAACTATCAATAAAGAAGCAACAAGCAGTCAAGAAATCAGACGACGCATTGCTCTTGGCAGAATGGTTATGAAAGACCTAGATAAGATCCTCAAGAGCAGAGATGTCTCTCTCCATACAAAGATTCGACTTGTTCAAGCCATGGTATTTTCAATAACATCATATGGATGTGAAAGCTGGTTACACGATGCAAGGTTCCACATTAGGAACCACCACCCAGGAAAAAGATTTAGGCGTCATTGTGGATACCATGTTAAAACCCTCGGCCCAGTGTGCAGCGGCGGCCAAGAGAGCAAATAGATTGTTAGGTATGATAAGGAAAGGAATGGAAAATAAAACAAAAGATATTATAATGCCTCTATATCGTTCCATGGTGAGACCGCACCTTGAATATTGTGTGCAATTCTGGTCGCCGTATCTTAAAAAGGATATAGCGAGTTTAGAAAAGGTTCAGAGAAGAGCCACCAAAATGGTAAAGGGGATGGAAGGATACTCCTATGAAGAAAGGCTAAAAGGTTAGGGCTCTTTAACCTGGAAAAGAGACGGCTGAGGGGAGATATGATAGAAGTCTATAAATTAATGAACGAAGTGGAACGGGTAAACGTAGATCGATTGTTTACCTTATCAGAATATAGAAAGACTAGGGGACATGCAATGAAGCTACAGGGTAAACTATTTAAGACTAATAAAAGAAAATATTTTTTCACTCAACGTGTAATCAAACTTTGGAATTTGTTACCGGAGGATCTAGTAAAGGCTGTTAGTGTAGCTGGGTTTAAAAAAGGTTTGGACAAGTTCCTGGAGGAAAGGTCCATAAACCATTATTAAGAAGGGACCCAGGATATCAATGCTTGACCCAGTACAAGCATTGCAGAACCTGTGTCTTTTGGGGAAACTGCTAGGTATGTATGACCTAGATTGGCCACTGTTGGAAACAGGATACTGGGCTTGATGGACCTTGGTCTGACCCAGTATGGCATATCTTATGTTCTTATGTTCAGTGAAAAAGATAGACAGGAAGAAAATTGATGCCTTTGAATTATGGTGCTGGCGGCGAATACTGTGTATACCATGGACTGCCCGAAGAACAAACCTGTCGGTACTAGAGGAGATCAAACCTAAGCTTTCTTTAGAAGCTCAGATGACAAGACTTCGACTTTCATACTTTGGACACATCATGCGAAGAGGGAGATCATTAGAGAAAGACATCATGCTTGGCAAGATAGAAGGTCAGCGCAAAAGAGGAAGGCCAGAAATGAGATGGATCGATACAATAACAGCAGCTACAGGTACCAGTCTGTCAACAATGAGCCGCCTGACTCATGACCGAACACAATTTAGGATAGCTATCCAGAGGGTCGCCATGAGTCGACTCCGACTCGATGGCACTTAACAACAACAACAATTACTAATTAGTTAATCCCATCCAAAGTCATAAGTTTTCTCCCATGTGTTTTTTTTAAATAGATTGTTATTTTCAAGTTTGGTTTCCTTGTTCTATGTAAAATGTTCTGTTACAATGTAAACTGCTTTGACCAGTTGATAAAGCAATATAGAAAAATTGTTAAATAAATAAATAAAATGAATATGCATGAGAGAGATTTGCATATACTGAGGTAGTGCATGAAAACCTCTCGTATGCATATTCATTATGCCTGAAAACCTGGCTGGCTAAGTGTGTCCCGAGGACTGGATTGAGAACCCCTGCTCTAGTTAAATGGATGTTTTCAAACAGATGAAAAGGAATACAGATAAGACCGAGGTTCTATGGAGAGGATCCTCTCTTTGGCAGAGGATTTTGCAAGTATTGTGATCTATAACTATTCTATACATTTGTCAACAAAAGCAAAAAGCTTAGGGATAAAACTGGACTACAAATTTCATTAGAGTTATAGCGTTATAAATACAAGTGATGGTGAAAGACCTTTGCTAGATTGTGTTCAATAAGGCAGCGCCATAACTTTTTACACTCATTTGACTTAAAACACAAACAATTATGTGGTCCGTGGTTCTAACCCATCAAGACTACTACAATGTCATATATGCAGGTCATCCTAAGGGAGTGATGACAAGACTTCAGGTGGTCCAGAATGCAGTCACCAAGGTGGTGACAGGCAACAGACTCTGGGAGAGAGTCACCCAATGTTATATTCACTGCACTGGCTGCTGAATATTTTGAGTATAATATTTAAAACTGAGTTTTCAAGCCTGGCCAGGATCTGGGCCAGTTAATCTGAGGAATATAATATCTCATTACAAGTCTATCAGATCACTGTGCTCTATCCATATCTTCTATAATGGATCAAAGCATTATTGAGGGTTGTTACCTTTTGATAGCTCGTAATTTTAGGAATGTATCAGATTAGTTACTCTGATGCACTCTGAAAAGTTGGTTATTTGGTTCCATGGAAGACAAGAGACTGAGAATCTCTTAGGAAATGGAAATGAATATGGTAACTTCTTTAAAGCTTATTTTAAAAATAAAATAAAATGCAGGACTGAAAAGCCTTATAAGCTAATTAATGCCATAAGAGGTTTAGATGGGGTAATTAAGATTTTCCAAATGTTGAGTACAGCCATGGAGGAGATTTTAGTTAAGAGCGTGGGAATGTTGGAATGGCAGATGTGGAATGGGAAGAGAGCTGGCATTATTTTGTAAATAAATGTCATTATTATTGGAAAATACATTTAAAAAGGTAGGAGGTTTAGTTGTTGAAGACAGGATTTTAAACTACTTGTATGCATATTTTGAGTGCTCTGTTGTTAGCTGCTTTGTATCAATAACAGTTGAAAATGGAAGATGAAATATGCTGTAGGAAATGAATTGTCCAATGACATGGTATGCAGAACATACTGAACTTTGCATTCCATTTTCTCTGTGTAGTATCAAAATGTGTGAAAAGAATGATTTTAATTCGTAAATGAAGCAGATAAGAACTGAATGTCACTTAAAAGTTACACATAAGAAAGATGAAGCACTTGTTATAGGAATCAGGTAATCAAATTCACTGAATTTTCAAACATGAACATGGAGATTTTTTTTTTAATGCTGTCAAGTGAATGCTAACTCCTGGTGACCTCACAGGCCCTGGATTTTCTTGGCAAGGAATAACTGGAAGTATATTGCCAGGCCTTTTTTTTCCCAAGGCAATGGAGGGTAAAGTGACTTGCCCAAGGTTGCAAAGCGTGCCAATGGGAATCAAACCCTGATCTATTGTGTTCTAGGCTGTTGCTTTAACTGCTAGGCTACTCCTCTACTCCTAGAGATCATCTCTATACTTTAATACTAGTTGCTTAGCCTAGAGACCACATTAACCAGTTATCAGTATTCAGGGACTACAAGACATGTCGAGTGGAGGAGTGGCCTAGTGGTTGGGGCAAGTTACTTCAGGCCGGGGGTTCAATTCCCACTAGAGGACAGCAACCTTGGGCCAGAAGGACTGGGGTTTCTAGTCCCACAGGTGCTCCTTGTGGTCTTGGGCAAGCCACTTAGCCCTCCATAGCCCATGTTCCCTGTAAAATAGTTATCTCCAAGTTATAATGCCCTGTTCGATGTAAACCGCACTGATGCAGAATAGTGCGGTATATAAGAGAATGTAAATAAATAAATAAAATAAATGTCACATTGTTAAGGATGAGAGGTGTTAGAAAATGAACTGAAGACTGGTGTACTTTGTTTAAAAAAAATATAGGGGGGGGGGGTGATATTCAAAGGGATTAACACGGTTAGCAGATCAGCTAACGGAGTTAATGCCTTATCCGGGATATTCAGTGGCACTAAACAGTTAGTACCGCTGCTGCACAACCCAGTTAGCATCGGAGCATTCTAGGGGTGGCACCCATCGATAGCCGATAGTGAGCCATGGTCCAGTTATCAACATGTGGCAAAAGTCAGGCGCAATAAAGGCTGGCCTAACTTTCACCATGGAAGCTAATTGGCCAGTGGCTGAATACTGTTGCTGCTTGGTTAGCTTCCTGGCAATCCGGGGTCGGACATGGCCTCATCTGGATTTCAAGTTCAGCGGAAATGCACCGAAATTGCAGAGCATGCCACGGCAGCATTGTGGATACAGCTAATGCCAACCACTGAGGTGGTGTTATGAGTACCCACGCTGTCTGCAACGTTGCCGTTACTGCATGCTGAGTACTTCCAAGGTAACCGTGCACTGCAGACACTCTCACTCTCTGCCCATATCTCACCCACTCCACCAGTTAGCATGAGATCTAAAGATAGCACAAAAATTGTTGCGCAAATAGTTATGCTGTTAACGCGGCCTGATAACGCCACAGATAGCACATGCTAACAGGTAGTGCAACTTAGTAAACATCGCCCTGTAAACAGAAAGCACAGTTACTTACCTGTAACAGGTGATCTCTGGGAACAGCAGAAATTAGTCCTCACATATGGGTACGTCGGTACCGACGGAGCCTGCGCGGGAAAGCTCCCCAGCTTCCCAGAAGGAAGCTTTTGGGGCCTCCCACTGCACATGCGCGCTGCCTTCCCGCCTTCCTGACCAGCTCTCCTCAGTTCGAGTTTATAGCTGAGACAATAGAGAGGAAAGGAAGATAGATAGAAGATACAACTCCTAGGGGAGGTGGGTGGGTTGTGAGGACTAATTCCTGCTGTTCCCAGAGATCACCTGTTACAGGTAAGTAACTGTGCTATCTCCAGGAACAAGCAGGAATAAGTCCTCACATATGGGGACTCCCTAGCTAAGATGCCTGGGAGATCCCGTTCCAAGGGTTCGCCATCTTCGTATGGATCTCAGGCATCCATCCTGGGAAGGTGGGCAGGAGTTGTTCAAGTATGGAACAGGTGTTTGAGGACAGCCTGACCAAACAAGGCATCCCGGCGGGAGTCCTTGTCCAAGCAGTAATGGGCTGTGAAGGTATGAACCGAGGCCCATGTGGCGGCTCGACAGATCTGATCTATGGAGACAGAGTGAAGATGAGCCATAGAAGTGGCCATGGCCCTCACATTGTGAGCTGTGACATGGCCTTCCAGAGAAATATTTTTACTCTGGTAAGCAAAGGAAATACACTGAGCAATCCAATTGGAAAGTGTACGTTTGGAGACGGGAAGTCCCAAATGAGAAGGATCAAAAGCCACGAAAAGTTGGGAAGACTTTCGATGTGGCTGAGTCCTGTTGAGGTAAAAGGTGAGAGCTCTTTTACAATCTAAAGTATGAAGGTTCCTCTCTGCACTGGATGCATGAGGAGCTGGAAAAAAGACAGGTAGATATACCTCTTGATTAAGATGAAAAGGCGAGACCACTTTGGGCATAAAGTGGGGATTCGTCCTTAGGACCACCTTATCATGA
This sequence comes from Ichthyophis bannanicus, assembly GCA_033557465.1. Taxonomy (NCBI): domain Eukaryota; kingdom Metazoa; phylum Chordata; class Amphibia; order Gymnophiona; family Ichthyophiidae; genus Ichthyophis; species Ichthyophis bannanicus. Next base: position 442,927,502 of record CM066035.1, on the reverse strand, counting down.
TGAAACCTGGTATAAGGTGGATGAGCCACTAAGGCCTGTAGTTCACTGATGCGGCGAGCCGAAGTGACTGCAATAAGGAAAAGGACCTTCCAGGAAAGAAATTTCAAGGAGGTAGAAACCAACGGTTCAAAAGGTGGCTTCATAAGCTGACCTAGAACTAGGTTCAAGTCCCATGCTACCGGAGGAGGGCGGATGGGAGGCTTAGTTAGAGTCAGGCCTCTCATGAATCTTGCAACAAGCGGATGAGAGGAGACAGGTTGTCCATTTATAGGTTTTAAGGATGCTGCAATAGCACTCAAATGGACTCTTACTGAATTCGTCTTAAGGCCTGCATTAGAAAGATGCAGGAGATAGTCTAGTAGAGAATTCAAAGGAAGTGCTGGAGGGTCAAGACCCTGTTGAGCACACCAAATGGAAAAGCGTTTCCATTTGAAAGCATAGGAACGCCTCGTGGAGGGTTTCCTAGAGGCATGAAGGATATCTTTCACTGGTTGAGAAAGATTGAAGTCATGAAGGCTTAGGCCTTCAGTAACCAAGCTCTGAGGTGTAGGGACTTGGGGTTTGGGTGCCACAAAGTCCCTTTCTCCTGAGAGAGAAGGTCTGGCGCAGCTCCAAGGTCCAGGGAGGGTCCCTGGGAGAGATGCAGAAGTAGAGGGAACCACACTTGGCGTGGCCAGCGTTGAGCTATGAGGATCATCGATCCGTGATCCCTCTGGAGTTTGAACAGAGTCTTGGGAGTCAAAGGAATGGGTGGAAAGGCATATAGGAATTCCTGACCCCAATGCAGGAGAAAGGCGTCGTTGGCCTGAGCTCCCTGACACGGAGTTCTGGAACAGAACCGGGGAAGTTTGGCATTCCACGGACTTGCAAAGAGGTCTATGTCTGGGGTTCCCCATTCCTGAAAGATTCTGCCTATCTGGTCCATATGTAGGGACCATTCGTGTGGAAGCAGAACTCGACTGAGTCTGTCTGCCCGAGAGTTTTGAACCCCTGGAAGATATACTGCCAGAAGATGAATTTGATGCTCTCTGGCGAAGGCCCATAATCTGAGAGCTTCGTTGCAAAGCGACAGAGAGCCTGTCCCTCCTTGTTTGTTTACGTAGAACATGGCCACCTGATTGTCTGTCTGAACTAGGACGGTCAGGTTGACAAGGAGGGTATGGAAGACTTTGAGGGCAAAGAAGATTGCTCGCAGTTCCAGGAGGTTGATGTGAAGGGTGGTCTCCTGCGGAGACCAAGTACCCTGAGTGGAGAGGGATTGTAGATGGGCTCCCCACCCTGTTTGGGAGGCATCTGTTGTGAGGGTTGCTTGGGGCAACAAAGGTTGGAAGGGGGCCCCCAACAACAGATTCTTGGTGGACATCCACCATTGGAGGGACCAAAACAGACGGTTTGAGGTGAGTATTTGGTCGGAGAGCGCTCCTGATGCTTGAGTCCACTGGGTGGCCAAGGTCCATTGAGCTGCTCTCATATGAAGACGAGCGTAGGGCACCACGTGTACCGTGGAGGCCATGTGGCCCAGAAGTCGCAGCATTTCTCTGGCTGTCAAGTGACTGCTGGACTGAGCTTGGGAGGCCAAGCACAGCAGACGATGGCCCCGGACTTGAGGTAGGTAGGCCCTTGCAGTGGTGGTGTCCAACTGGGCCCCTATGAATTCTAGAGACTGAGTAGGGGTAAGTTGAGACTTGGGAAGGTTTACCACCAGTCCCAGATACTGCAGAAGGTGCCTTGTGCGGTCCAGGGAAATCTGGGCCTCTGACTGCGATGGAGCTCGGATGAGCCAGTCGTCCAGATATGGGAATACAAAAATTCCCAGACCTCTTAGAAATGCGGCAACAACTGCCATGCATTTGGTGAACACTTTTGGAGCAGAGGCTAGACCGAAGGGAAGTACTCTGTACTGGAAATGTTTTCCCTGAAACAGAAATCTTAGATATTTTCTGTGGGATGGGTGGATGAGTATATGTGTGTACGCATCCTTGAGATCTAGAGAACAAAGCCAATCCTGACTCTGAAGGTATGGAAGGAGAATGCCTAGAGAAAGCATTTTGAATTTCTCCTTGTACAGAAATTTGTTCAATTCTCTCAGATCTAGGATAGGTCTGAATCCCCCTGTCTTCTTTGTTATGAGAAAATAAGGGGAGTAGAATCCTGTCCCTTGTTGAAGAAGAGGAACCTCTTCTATTGTCCCTTGGGCAAGGAGAGAAGAGACTTCCTGATCCAACAGGTCCAGGAGAAATGGGGGAGAATTGAAGTGCCTCACCATGGTATATGGAGGAAGGTTGGAAAAATGAAGTTTGTAGCCCTCTCTGATGATAGAGAGGGTCCGTCCATTGCTCTGATGTGATTTGCTCCCATCTGGGAGCAAAGTGAGCTAACCTTCCGGGAATGGTGAGGGGCTCTGGTTGTTCTAGAGCCAGAAATGTTAAGTTCTCTAGGGGCAAGTCAAAACCCCTGAGGGGTTGAGCCTGCTGAGAAGTGGTAGACGCTGCAGGCTTTGACTTTGCCTGTTTAGGTTGCTGACGTTTAGCAGCAAAGCGAGGCTGAGAAGATTGTTGGCCAGTATTTGTGGAAAATCTGGCCTTCTTGTAGTAAGGCCTCTTGAAAGACTTTTTCTTGGCAGGAGTAGAGGTAGACTTAGAAAGTCTATCCAAGGTAGCATTTTCTGCGTCCATTTGAGTGGCTTTAATTTGCCAGTCCTTACCAAATAAGTTCTCACCTGTACAGGGCAGATTCCGTAAGCCATCCAGGACCCAGGGTTCTAGGTCAGAGGCCTGGAGCCAAGCAAGTCGTCGGGCTGCAATAGCAATGCCCGAAGCTCTACCGGCACCCTCAAAGGAATCAAAAGCTGCTCTGTTGGAGAACTTAGAAACATCTAGAAGCTGTTTCACCAGAGAAATGAACTCCTCTTTTCTATCCTCAGGGATAAAGGAGGCAAAATGTCGTATCTTTAGGGCAAGTTCCCTGAGAAACATGCCCATATACAGACTGTAAGAATTAATCCTGGCTATAAGCATAGTAGCCTGGAAAATTTTCTTGCCAAAAGAGTCTAGGGTCTTACATTCTCGTCCTGGAGGGGTAGAAGAGTGCCTTTTGGTACTCTTAATCTTTTTTCAGTGCAGACTTCACCACAATGGAATGGTGAGGCAACTGAGTCTTTTGAAAACCAGGAGAAGGAGGGACCCGGTACATGGTGTCCAACCTACGAGAATAACGAGACAACGTTAGAGGAGCCTCCCATAAGTCCATCAAGTGTTCTTGAAGGATTTCATGGATAGGCAGGGTGACTGCCTCTTTCGGAACCTTAGGGTATCCTAAAATATCCAATTTCTTTGACCTAGGTTCTTTTTCAGAGGATGTGGTAATAGAAAGTCCTTTAGCTAGTTCAATAATGAAGTCTTGAAAGGACAAATCCTCTGGTGGAGACATTCTCCTATTTGGGGAAGAGGGGTCTTCATGAAGAACTAGAGACAGCTCATCAGAGTCCTCAGAGGAGTCAAAATCCTCAGAAGAAGCAGAGTATTCTCTATTTGCTTCCAACGCACGATACGCATACCGATCTGTATCGACATCGGGCGTACCGGGTATGGGATCGGTATCGGGTGAAAACCCGGATCCGGCATGCGGAACCGATCTGCGTTTGGAAGTCGATGGTCTCGGTTCCGGTATGGGAGATGATACCGGAACCGGACCCGGTACCGCTGAACGCGGTACCGAGGGCGTCGCAGCATTAATAAAAGCCAGCATGGCCTGCTGCATGGTCTGAACAGTATTGCTCATAGATGCCACTGCTGCCTGGATGTCAGTACCGGTATGGGCCGGTACCCCAGAGCAGTCCAACAGGTGATCAGTCGAGGCCGTGCCATCGATGTCAACCTGTAACCCCATAGATGGTGCTTTGGAAGCCAGAGCTTCCCGCCGGGGTTGTTTGGCTGGGGCAGGATCCTCAGACTCAAAAGTGAGAGCCTCTCGATGCTTTGAAGGAGATTTGCTCTTTGAGGACCTGCCCACAGAGGGTTTGGTTACCTGAGATCCATCCGGAGAGGAAGACCTGGATGACTGTGATGCTGGATTATCTGAAGCAAACAGCACATGGAATTTGTTGGCCCGGTTCTGCAACCCACGTTTAGACATCTGGGAGCAGGATGGGCAGTCCGGAATGGAGTGGTCAGGTCCCAAACACTTAAGACACCATTCATGGGTGTCTGTGACAGAAATAACAGCACTACACTTGGTACACTTCTTAAAACCAGGGGCTGGTTTCTCCATGAGGAGAATTTGTGTAGGCCTGAGGCCTAACCGAAGTCACCAAGTTGTGCAGAATAAAGATTTTTTTTTTTTTTTTTTTTTTTTAAAGAAAGAAAAGAGAGACCGGCGGTACCGGTTTCGGTATGGGGAAGGCAGGTACGCGGTCTAAAGAAACAAACTAAAACAATAATTTCTTCAGCGGTGACAGGAACACGACCTGCTGGCTCCGCGGAAAAAGAGAAACTGAGGAGAGCTGGTCAGGAAGGCGGGAAGGCAGCGCGCATGTGCAGTGGGAGGCCCCAAAAGCTTCCTTCTGGGAAGCTGGGGAGCTTTCCCGCGCAGGCTCCGTCGGTACCGACGTACCCATATGTGAGGACTTATTCCTGCTTGTTCCTGGAGATAAATCATATTCACTAACTCAAAATTTAAGACCCAATTATTAAGGCATTTCTTACTATTTGTATTTCTAAGAAAAAGGATTCATAAATAAAAAACCCCTCAAAGAATCTTTAGACATGATAATTCTGACTCTTACCTTGAATATGTTTTGTCTTCAGCTTTCCCCACAGCCATCTTATTCTACTATTTATTTTTCCTGCTGCAAATTTGCGATGGCAAGTTTAATAATATGGATGGGAATTAGACTAAGATCATTAATTCATTTTGGCCAGGACTCTCAAAAGTTTTAAACTAGTGGCTTTCTGTCAGTACAAACCTGAGCTGGACTGGAAGTTGCAATCTCAGGATCTCGGTATCTGTGACTCCCTTGGGTATTTTTAACCTTTATTTCCTAATGAATAAAAAACTCAGTAGCATGCAGCTTTCTTAAATTGTAAAAATAATGCAAACAAAAAAAATCTGGTTTTATTCCTATGACGAGACAAATTGCAACAAGGACAAAATGTGTAGCATTATTCACTTACCTTTCCATTTCCTGAATAACTTCTGATAATAGCAGTTTAGTATCTTTTTCGGCTTTGAACTTTTTACCAAAGGGTATGTCAGAAATAACAACATCTACGCTTTCTGAGCACAAAGGCAGTTCTATGAAAGAGAAATCGTATTCTTAGTTTAGTTAAAAAAAACTGGACTGATTTAAAATACCTTAAAGATCCAAAACTATAGTGATGTGGAGACCTATTCCCTACTGGATGTCTAGCCCCTGAAAGCCCTTCAGAATCGGGATGTACAGCAGTAGACCCGATTCTGATCCCGTGGGGGCATCTAGCCCCCGTGGGATCAGAATCGGGTCCACCGGCTTGTACGTGCAGGCCGGGCCCCAATTCTGAAGGGCCGCATGTCCAGCCACATGCACGTCGAACTCCACCTGGCTCCGTAATGGAGCCGTAGTGCCATGGCATCTTGTTGCCATGGCACAGTGGCTCCATTACGGAGCTGCGACGCCAGCTGCTATCGAGAATGTCCTTTCCCCGCAGCCAGACTCCCGATCTGGTCTCCCATGGCCAGGGTCAGACTGCAGGAAACCTCCTGCACGCCTCCCTGCTTTGTCCCTGCTGGCCGCTGCTGCTACCCTGCGTCCAGGGGGTCTTATTCCACCCTGAACGTACAGGACCAACCTCAGAATCGGCTTTTATGTCCAGGGCGATGGCCCACTCATACACTGCCCTTGCTCCACCTCCCGCCTGCCCCCTCCCACCCCCATCTAAGGCTCCCCGTACAACTCCACCGTTCGTACAGGGAGCCTAGCATGGGGACGGTAAGGGGGATGAATAGCGGGGATGTACCTCCAGGTAGGGCGTACATCTCAGCAATTTGTGGCTCGGAATGACTCCCATAGCCAACATACTTCATTATCATAAAAAGCCCTTAATCCACACAAATAAAAAGCTACCCAAAATGTTTTACAGTGCACTTCAACCAAAAATGGGTCAATTCAGAGAGAGTACATAAGAAATTTTGAGTTACTGAATATCTGGACCTGAATTAGACCCTAAAATGCTGAAAGGTATCCTAATACAGAGCATATAGTTACCTTGCTGCTTAGAAATTGTCACACAGATGATGGCATGGGTAAATTTTAAAAGGCATTTCTGTGGGCAAAACAGTGTTTTATGCACAGAAAGCATAGTTATTCACCTGTAACAGGTGATCTCCAGGAACAGCAGGAATTTAGTCTTTACATATGGGTGACTTTGGTACCAACGGAGCCCGCATGGGAACGCTCCCCAGTGTCCAATAGGAAAGCTTTAGGGAGCATCCCACTGCGCCTGATTTGCTGCCTTTCTGCCTTTGTGACTCTCCCTCCTCAGTTGAGTTTGTAGCTGAGATAAAAGAAGAGAAAAGAGAAGAGAGAAACCCTAAAACTCCTAGGGGAGGAGGACGGGTTGTGAAGACTAAATTCCTGCTGTTCCCAGAGATCACCTGTTACAGGTGAGTAAAGCGTAGTTACTCACCTGTAACAGGTGTTCTCCAGGAGCAGCAGGAATCAGTCCTCACATATGGGTGACGTCGGCGCCGACGGAGCCCTCGCGGAGCAATTTTCCCCAGCTTTCAAAGAAAGCCTTTGGGAATTGCAGCGCGCATGCGCGGTCCCCTTCCCGCCCAAAGGTGCCATCTTGGCCAGTCGGATGACATAGCGAAAAGACAGCAAAAAATTTGCAAAAACTAAATCATATGACTGCAACTCCACGGGGAGGAGGGAGGGTTGTGAGGACTGATTCCTGCTGCTCCTGGAGAACACCTGTTACAGGTGAGTAACTACGCTTTCTCCAGGACCAAGCAGGAAGTCAGTCCTCACATATGGGACTCCCAAGCTCAAGGCTACCGGAGACCCCAAGCACAAAAATGAGCTCCCTCTAGCTCAGCAGCACAGAAGGAAGGAATCTTCTCTGACTATTCTCCAATCGGTAGCCCAACATCCGGGATGGAGGGTAGGAGTTGCTTAAACCTCGAAGAGATTACGGAGGACTGCCTGTCCGAAAGCACTGTCCCTGCGGGACTCCCTCTCGAGGCAGTAATGGGTTGCAAAAGTCTGGCTTGAAGACCAAGTAGCGGCCCGGCAGATGTCTGCCAATGGAACAGAGCGGAGGTAAGCCACTGACGCAGCCTTCGCCCGAACCCGATGAGCCGTGACTCGACTCTCCAACGAGAGGCCTGCCGCCCCATAAGTCCAAGCGATACAGTCAGCTACCCAGATGGACAGAGTACGCTTGGAGACAGGGAGCCCTAATTTATTAGGGTCGTAAGACAGGAAGAGCTGGACAGTCTTACGGTGCTCCCGCGTACGATCAAGGTAGAAGTTCAGCGCCCTTCTACAGTCCAGGGTATGCAAGACCATCTCAGCCCGGCTGGAGTGTGGCCTGGGAAAGAAGGTCGGAAGCACCACCTCCTGATTGATGTGAAAAGGGGAGACCACTTTTGGAAGAAACTTAGGGTGAGTCCGCAGGACTACCCTGTTCTTGTAGAACCTAGTGTAAGGGGGATCAGACACTAGGGCCTGCAGTTCACTAACACGTCTAGCGGAAGTGAGGGCTACCAGGAATAAGGTTTTCCAAGAAAGAAAACGGAGAGGACAGGTAGCCATGGGTTCAAAGGGCGGACAGGTGATCCGCTGTAAAACCACGTTAAGGTCCCAGTCTGGGGCTGGGGGGCGCAAAGGTGGTTTAAGGAGAAGGAGACCTCGGGAGAACCGTGCCACAAGAGGGTGGCCGGAAAGAGGCCTGCCTTCCACCGGCACATGATGTGCAGAAATAGCACTGAGGTGAACCTTGACCGAGTTGGACTTAAGTCCAAGATTGGAGAGGGAAAGCAAGTACTGCAAGACCACCGACACCGAGCAGGAGAAGGGGTCTTGAGACTGTTGAGTACACCAGGTGGAGAAGCGACGCCATTTAAGGGCGTAGGATTTCCGGGTAGAGGGTCGCCTGGAAGCCAGCACGACCTCTTCCACCTCCGGAGGCAGCAGGAGGGGAGCAAGGACTACCCTTTCAGCAGCCAGGCCATCAGATGAAGAGACCTGAGGTTGGGGTGTAGGAGAGACCCCTGACCCTGGGTCAGGAGATCTGGTTGAAACCCCAGAGGCAACGGAGTATCTACCGCCAGTTGCATCAGAAGCGGGAACCACGGTTGCCTGGGCCACCGGGGCGCTATCAGGATCATCGAAGCCTTGTCCTGGAGAACCTTGAAAAGTGTTCGAGACACCAGCGGCATGGGAGGAAAGGCATACAGAAGGCCCGTGGACCATGAGAGCAGAAAAGCATCCGCCGCTACTCGGAGGGGATGCGGTTCCCGAGAGCAGAACCGAGGAAGTTGCCTGTTCACAGGACTGGCAAATAGATCCAGCGTGGGGAGGCCCCACTGGAGAAAGATCCTTTGAACCACCAACGGGTCCAATCGCCACTTGTGTGGTTGGAGGATTCTGCTCAGTTTGTCTGCCAGGTAATTTTCTTGACCTGGGAGGTAGACAGCTTTCAGGAGGATCCCTCGGCTGACGGCCCAAGCGCAGAGCTTTTGCGCTTCCCGACAGAGAAGGAAGGAGCCCGTGCCCCCCTGTTTGTTCACGTAGAACATGGCCACTTGATTGTCCGTCTGGACGAGGACGGACTGGCGAGCGGTAAGGTGGGAGAAGGCCCGGAGAGCCAGGCGGATCGCTCTGAGCTCCAGGAAGTTGATCTGCTGGGCAGATTCCCACGGGGTCCAGAGACCCTGAGTACATGCCCCTTGGCAATGTGCTCCCCAACCCAGGAGAGAAGCGTCGGTCGTCAGTACCTGAACCGGCGGGGGAGACTGAAAAGGCATTCCGAGCACTAGGTTGGGCAGATGAAGCCACCACCGTAGAGAAGAGACCAGCGGGCTGGAGATTCGTACTGAGTCCGCTAGTCTCCCCGAGGCCTGACGCCATTGTGAGCGAAGGCACCATTGAGCAGGCCGCATATTCAGGCGGGCATTGGGGGTCACATGGACCGTGGAAGCCATATGGCCGAGCAGTTGCAGAAAGTGCCTGGCCGAGACCCGGGAATGGCTGCGAAAGCGGCTGGCGAGAGCCATGAGCCGTTGCGCCCGGTCGAGCGGTAGAAAGGCTCGCGCTTGAAGCGTGTTTAACCTGGCGCCGATGAACTCGAGATCCTGAGAGGGGAGCAAAGTGGACTTTTCGAAGTTTATGACAAAGCCCAAGTACTGGAGTAGAGTCACAGTACGTTGCGTGGCGTGAGTGGCCTCCGTGGAGGACGGTGCTCTGATGAGCCAGTCGTCTAGGTAAGGGAAGACAAAGAGGCCTTGAAGCCGGAGATAAGCCGCTACCACTGCGAGACATTTTGTGAAGACTCGTGGTGCGGAGGATAGGCCAAAGGGCAGTACTCTGTACTGGTAATGATTGCCTGCCACCACAAACCTTAGGTATTGTTGGTGGCTTGGGTGGATGAGGATGTGAGTGTAGGCATCCTTTAGATCCAAGGAGCATAGCCAATCTCCCTGCCGGAGGTAGGGCAGCAGGATTCCAAGGGTAAGCATCTTGAACTTTTCCCTTTCCAGGAACTTGTTGAGGTTCCGCAAGTCCAGGATGGGTCTGAGGCCCCCAGTTCGCTTTGGTACCAGGAAGTACCTGGAATAAAAGCCTTGACCTCTCAGGTGGTGGGGCACTGGTTCCACCGCCTGTTCCCGAAGAAGACTTGCCAACTCTTGAAGGAGTAAGTCCCGGTGGAGAGGGGGTCACAGAGGCTCCCCTGGAAAGTAGGGGGGAGGTACCTGGTGGAAGTGTAGAAGATAGCCCTCTCGGACTATGTGGAGCACCCAGGTATTGGACGTGATGTTGGACCACCTGTGGGCAAAGTGGACCAGCCGGCCTCCCGTGCTGAGAGACACCAGCGGAGGGGGAGAGGCTATGCTGAAAGAGTCAAAAACCCCCACCCTGTGGAGCAGGGGCCGGTGGTGCAGGCTTGGAGGCTTGCTGCCTACGGGACCCGTTACCCCGTCCCTTGGCCTGCTGACCCTGTTGGGGAGCTGCTGAGGCCTGATAATGAGGGTAGTGTTTATAGGCAGCCGCCTTCCTCGGGTAAAAGGGCTTTTTCCCCGAGCCCTTCTTCTTCTGGGAAGGGGCAGAGGTTTTCCTGGAGAGCCGAGTCCTGGTGAGAGTCTCTGTCTCAAGCTGTGCAGCCTTCTCGTCCATAGGTTTGCCAAAGAGGTTTTCACCTCTGCAGGGGACATCGACCAACTTGTCCTGCACCCAGGGCTCGAGGTCGGAGGACTGAAGCCAAGCCTGTCGGCGGGCCCTGATGCCGGCTGCGGCTACCCGAGCCGATGCCTCAAAACCATCATAGGCTGCTCGAGAGATAAACTTGGAGCACTCCCGAATACCGGTGGACAAGGCCAGGAACCTCCGCAAAGGTTCCTCGGAGAGACCAGCAGAGAATCCGGCTATTTCTTTAGCCAGGTCTCGGAGATACATGCCCATGTAGAGCTGGTAAGTCTGGACCCGACAAGCAAGCATAGAGCCCTGAAAACACTTCTTACCGATGCCATCCAGGCTGCGGGCTTCCCTGCCGGGAGGCACCGAGGAGTGCATCTTCTGGCTCTTGAGCCGATGCATGGCCGATTCCACCACCATGGAATGGTGCGGCAGCTGTGCTTTTTGGAAGCCAGGGCTCTTGCGGACTCGATAGATGGCATCGACCCGCTTGCTCAACACCGGCGACGACGCTGGACTCTCCCACATGCGGAAGAGAAGTCGTTCCAGCATCGGAGGAACCGGTACAGTAAAATGCTCCTTTGCAGGAGAGTCATACTGGAGGGCATCGAGCTCTTTGGCTCGAGGCTCCTCCTCGGGATCCGCAGGGAAGGCCAAGGCCTTGGCCATATCCCTCACGAAGTCCGAGAACCGGGCATCCTCCGGAGGGGACTGTCTCCGAGGTTCGGACTCGGGGGAGTCCGAAGGGACACACCGAGTCCGAAAAGAATCAGGCGACTCATCCACCTCGGATTCCCAGGCGGACTCCTCGGAGGAGGAGTCGAGCGGCTCCGGCCTGGCGGGTACAAACGCCGTCCGCCCCGACGCCGAGGGGGTCGGCGTCGACGACCTCGGCCCCGAACGGGAGGCCGAAGGCGACCGCGACCGAGGATCGACTCGAGCCCGCATGGACTCGAGGATCGGCTCGGTCTCCGGGGTCGACGACCCGGCGGTCAGGGCAGAAGCGCCAGCGATCAATGCCCGCTGCTGGTCCATGAAGGCAGCAAGGCTGCTCTCCAAGGCCGTCAACCTGAGTCCGAACTCAGGAGACCCAGCAGCCCCCGACTCGGGCCCCGACGGCGTTGGGCCCGACGTCGGACCCCTCGGAGGCGAGTCCACGAAGACAACAGCACTTACGTGAGCAGAGGAGTCCATCTCCAGACGAGGCTGTTTGGACGGCCGCTCCAGCTCCAAAGACCCGGGACGGCTGTCGGGGCTATGCGACCTGGCCCTCGAGGAGCCAGGAGCGTCCGACGCCGCCCTCGCGGGTTTGTTCTTCCGGTGATGTTCCCGGGTAGGGGACCCCCTCTCAGAGGAGCTCCGACGGTGTTCAGAGCCAGATTCTCTGGACACCGAAGCTTCTGACGAGGTCCGGGTACGGCTGGGGTCAGAGAAGATTCTCTTCCGCTGATGCTGCCGACTCCGCAAAGATTTCGCGGACATCTTGCTACAGGGCCCACAGATCATTTCTTCATGATCTGGGCCCAGGCAACGGAGGCAGCAATCATGTGTGTCGGTAAGAGACATCAGTTTCTTACACTTAACACACTTTTTAAAGCCACTGGTGGCCATCGGGGGGAAAAAGGGCCCCTGCGAGGTCGAACGAGCGGGCCGCCAGGGAAAAAGTGAAAAAACGCGAATTTGTCACGAAGGACAGAAAAACCGAAAAAGAAGGGGAGGCCTCGCAACCGGCGTCGCGAGGCCGGACGGAAAAAGGACCGGCGTCGAACCGAAGAAATACTTAAAATAAGAAAGAAAATCAACTTTTCAGCGGTGACTGTTAGACAACGTCTGTAGGGCTCCGCGGAAAAAAGAAGACTGGCCAAGATGGCACCTTTGGGCGGGAAGGGGACCGCGCATGCGCGCTGCAATTCCCAAAGGCTTTCTTTGAAAGCTGGGGAAAATTGCTCCGCGAGGGCTCTGTCGGCGCCGACGTCACCCATATGTGAGGACTGACTTCCTGCTTGGTCCTGGAGAACTACACTATCTCCAGGAACAAGCAGGAATGTAGTCTTCACATATGGGACTCCCTAGCTCCCAGATGCCAGAGAAATGACCTCAGAATTGATAGATTTGCCTCAGAGCAGGCATCAAGATGGATGTCTGGTATTGTTTAAATTTCTTTTTAAATTGTTTTAAATTCTTTTTTTTTTTTTTTTCATAGAGCAATGACAATGGCTGTCAGTAGAACCGCTAGGCTCTGCTCATTGGCCAGGATATGCTGGTCCATAGGGCCCACCGATGCCTGGGTATCGGTACCGGAAGCATGGGCTATCGTCCCAGAACATGGCACCGAGAGCTCTCCTGAGGTGGGGGCCTCAGGAGCATCCTGAAACCCATTGGTGGCTTTGGAGGGGAGGTCCTCCCACCGGGATTGTTTGGCCAATCAATTCACTTCCAGGGCAACGCTCGCGGCATCTCTATGCTTAGATAGGGATCTATCCTTGGAAGGACGGCATGTCTTCCACACAAACAGAAACATTCCTTAACGCCATGACAGCAATGAACCTGACGCAGATCATAAATGAATCAACACACGAAAAAGGAAACACACTGGACCTCATATTTCTGAACTCCCGAACGTCCTCCTCATGCAGCAACCCAACAGTCTCACCAGTCCCATGGTCAGACCATTACATCATCCGCCTCTCCCACCCGTACCAACCAAATACAAACAGAGGAAACACTCAACACGCACGAAGATTCAAAGCGTTCAACAAAGACGACTTCCTGGCACTAACCATACCTAACCTACTTACAGATTCCAACAACCTTGACGACCTCATAGACAACTGGAACATCACAGTCTCCTCAGCATCCAGTGCAACTCTAAGCAAAACCAACAACAAACCCATCACCTCAAGGGCCCGCTGGTTCACCCCTGACCTCCGGAAACTGAAAACAAAACTCAGAAGAGCAGAAAGAAAATGGAGGAAAACCAAAAATGAAATCGACAAAAAGCACTACCGCAATGAACTCACTACCTACCACTCAGAGACCGACAATGCGAAGAGAAACTACCACACCAAAATCATCACAGCAGCTGTAAACAGGCCTCGAGAACTCTTCCAAATTGCCAAACAACTAACAAAGACACCGACCACCGCCAATCAACTCCCAGATATCCCTTCGGATCTCTTGGCCCGACAATACAAACAATTTCAGCAACCTCAACAACCTGACCGCGGCACTAAAACCACAAGGACGTACCCCAGAAACACCATAAACACTAACTGGATCACATTCAAAGAAACCTCAAAGGAAGAGATATCCTCCACCATCTCCTGTCTGAACACCACTACCTCCCCGCTAGACCCCTGCCCAACAGAATGGATAAAGAAAACCAAGGAAGACCTGAGTGCCCCACTGACTCACATCATAAACGAATCATTTAACCAAGGATACATACCAGATGCCCTCAAGACATCAATCATTCGACCAACCATAAAGAAGAACAACCTGGACCCCCTGGACCCCACCTCCTACAGACCAGTTGCAAGCCTCCCACTTGCCACCAAGATAATAGAAAAGATAGTCCAACGCCAGCTTCAAGATCATCTGGACACCAACGACATACTTGACCCGCAGCAACACGGTTTCCGACCACTACATGGAGTCGAGACCCTCATGACCATGCTAATGAATACCCTCATCATTGGAACCCAAGAGAAAAAATCAGGATACATCCTCATCTTCCTAGATATATCAGCAGCCTTTGACACAATCTCCCACGAAATCCTCACACACAGACTACAAACAATTGGAATCAAAGACACCGTACTCCAATGGTTCAGCTCCTATTTATCCAACAGACAGCAACGGATCCGCACCCTCTCCTCAACCTCGCCCCCCTACCAACAATTCCAAGGAGTACCCCAAGGATCCACCCTGTCAGCCATGTTGTTCAACATATATCCCCGTCCGCTATGCTCAATCATACGCACCCACAACATCAACTTCCACATTTACAAGGACGACATAATGCTCTACGCACCAATTACAACCACCAACCCAAAAAACAACCAGCTATCGGCCTGCTTCAACGACATGGCCAACTGGCTACAGGAGAACAATCTATCCATCAACATGAAGAAAACCGAAGCCCTAATAGTAACAAAGGAACCTGACTTCAAACCTCCTACCCACCTCAACATGGGAACCACACAAATCAAAATCCAACCCCAAATAAGATATCTAGGCGTCATTATTGATCAAGCTCTCACCTTTAAACAACAAATCAACAAAACCACTGGGACAATATTCCACAAAGCCAAAACTGTTCAACGCCTCCGGCCCCTCCTAGAACATCATGACTTCAGGACAGTAATGCAAGCTGTGACACTCCCTCATCTGGATTTCTGCAACATAATCTATCATGGACTTCCTGCCTCACACACCAACCCCCTCCGTACTGCCATAAATACTACAGCAAGGATTATTCAGAATGCAAAGAAACGTGAGCACATCACCCCAATCCTAAGAGACCTTCACCTCCTTCCACTGCAAGCAAGAATCAAGTACAAAGCTATCCTGCTCATCCACAAAACTATCCACCAAATACGGAACACCTCTCGCCAATCCTTACTGCCTCGCCCATCCCACAACAGACCAACCAGACAGTCCTCCAATAACTCTGTCGTTGTCCCACACAAAAGAACCAAATCCACACAACGGACATGCAACAGAGCATTTGAACTTTATGCTCCATCCCTCTGGAATTCTCTACCAAGTCACATCAGGAACAATGCCGACACCGCGTCATTCAAGAAACAGCTGAAAACAATCCTATTCCGAGACCATCTCTGAACGGAAACACCACCATGACCTAATATTTAGATTCAGCAGAAGTATACATGTCCATGTCCACCCAAATCACTAAATGTTGCTCCCTGGTGATGGCCCCACCCTAAAAAAAAATTTTTTTCCCCCCCTATGTTACATGTTACACCGCTTTGACCCGGTGAAAAGCGGGATATAAATGCAGTTAAATAAATAAATAAATAAATAAATTGTGTTTCGATACCTGAGATCCAAGAGAGGAAGACGATGCTCTCGAAGAAGTTGAAGCGAGTGAAACTGCATCTCAGGCAAAGAGGAAGCCGAGTTTTGCAGCCCGATTCTGTAGGCCTCTCTCTGTCATCTTTATACATAGAGGACATTTGGACGGCTGGTGATCTGGGCTGAGGCATTTCAGACATCAGTCATGGGTATCAGTAGCAGAGAAAGTGCTACTACACTTAGAACATTTTTTAAAACCACTGGCAGGTTTTTCCATTGTATCGGTAGACTGGATGGAAGGCCTATGGCCTAAAATGGCGTCGATGCGCCTGAAGAAGTTTAAGGGTTTTTTTTTTTTGAAGAAGAAGAAGAAAGAAAGTAAGAGAACTGCGAATGTCTGTTCCGGCGTCAATGGGAAGGCAGATGCAACCACAAAAAACAACAAAAAAGAAGAATAAAGGAATGTTCTGTAGTGATAGGATTTGCTTCTTGCTGCCTCCGCAGAAAATGAAGAACTGAGGAGGGAGAGTCACAACGATGGGAAGGCAGCAATACAGGTGCAGTGGGATGCTCCCAAAAGCTTTCCTATTGGACGCTGGGGAGCGTTCCTATGAGGGCCCCGTCGGTACTGATGTCATCCATATGTGAAGACTACATTCCTGCTTGTTCCTGGAGATATAGCTTTTTATAAACCACTTAGAATGTATGCACATAAAGCAAAGTTGCTTATCTGTAACAGGTGTTTTACGTAAATGGCATCATTAATCAGGCAACAGAAATGTGTCATATCATCACAATGCTCCATGACAAACAGCTCTATGTGTAAAGTTCTGAGCATGCATAGCCATTTCCGCAGGCATAAGTCTTCCTTCCTCCCTGAGCGTTCAACTCAAGAAGGAATGGAACTCTCAGCGAGGAAGGAGTATGTGGTTGTTTAATCCTGCTACTGTATCTACAGAAAACACCTCTTACAGGTAAGCAATGGGATATTCCAATTCTGACCAATAAAAAGCTGGATGCAAGGAAGTGGTAAAGGAGAAAATCACCATTTCTTTAGGATAATGTGTTATTTTATTTTGATTGATATTTAGTGTCTTCTAATTATGTCTCCTTCAACTGATTATACTTTCTGCATCTCCCCCCACCATTGTAGCCCATACAGAGAGACTCCATATTTCTCCTATTCATTTGGTTAATTGTTGTGCTACCATATCATCCTATCCTAAATGTTTATACTGTCCCTGAAGCTAGGCAAATAAGGTTTTATTATTGTAAACTGCCATGAAGTTGTTTCAACCTTTGTGCACTATATCATATCCTTGCAAATAAAATAAAATAAAATTTTAAGTTTATAGTGCGAATTGTTTATTTAATTTATTTTATATCCTTAATACACCGCTAAGAGCTTCTTGGATATGCAGTTTATAAATGTAAATAAATTCATAAAAGGTGTTAGTTCCAAGGGATTATTCTGTGAATCGTGTAAAGAGGGAGAAGACCCTCAAATACCAAGAAATGCAGTCAGAGAAAAAATGGCAAAAAGATACAGAAATATTTTCCATTGTATTGCTCAACACAATCCATCTTTCGGTCCAGAGCATTCTTCCACAGGAATGATGGTCCGACTATTAACAGCTGTGACCTGTGCAATCTCCTTGGAAATAACAAACCATACAACACTCCTCCGGAAGAGCATGCATCTTCTTATACACTCTTAGGGGCTTGTTTACAAAGCCGTGGTAGTGGTTTCCAATCGTTATCGGAGTCACGGCCCCGTTGAAATCAGTGGGGCCGTGGCTCCGATAACGATTGGAAACCGCTACTGTGGCTTGGTAAGCAAGCTCCTTAGTCCCAAGGCGGGGAGTTGGGGAATCCCACTCCAACCGGAACAGGCCCTTGAGTACCTCCGAGAACGGGAAGGCAGTAGGGGAATTCCGCACCCCTTGCAGGAGTGAATGCAACTTTCAGTTCCTGCTTCGAGTCTGGAGCATCTGCCAAGTCCAAGGTAGATAGACCTTAAGAATCAACGCCTCCAGTTCCTCCTTCCGGAACAGGCGGATCACATCGGCCTCTTCACAATCCTCTGAAGGCGAGAGTACTTCTTCATCCACATCAGAGCCCAGTACTGAGGCAGCTGAATCCAAGACATTGTCCTCATCTTGAACAGATCCTAGCTGATTCTCATCTCCAGGGGGGGGCGCCCCTCGCCAGGGATGCTTAGCCAGACGGACCAGGCCTGCTATAAAAAGGAAAAGAATTCTGGGAAGGAAATCCGGAATCTGGCAGCTCTCCTCTTGGAAATGACCCCCCCCCCCCAACATCTAGAGGATGAGGAGCGGCACAACATCATGGTCGCCGGGGCCTCCAGCCAGTTGGATATCCTTACGAATAGCACAATCTGTCACCTTTTGCCCTAAGGCAGGCAAGGCCGGACTAACTGCATCCCTTGGCTGAGGGAGGGGGGGCAAGTTCTCCAGGGATGACTGAGAAGCTGCCATGCAAGATGAGCACCTCACTTGCCACAGGCCAAACAACTTTTTCTGGAAGAAGACAGAGTTAAGGCAAGTATCACAATAGTGCGCGCTAAGGGCCGAAGGGCGTGCGTTAACTGTGCTTTTACTACAGTGTGCAATAGGAGCGCTAAGACAGGAACGTGCATTGGAGCCACTTGGTCGGGATGCGCATTAGAATCATGCAACTGCCAAGTGCACAATGGATAAAAACATTACTAACACGTGCAGAAAACAGCGGGAAACCCCCACACTGCGCCAACAGTCGCCAGTGGTCCAACCCAAATTGCATCCCAAGCAGGTGGAATCGGGAGCCTCCAACAAGGACGACGACGAGGTCAAGTCTTGGTACTCTTGAGAGCACCAGGCAGAGAATCCATGCTCAGCTCTACACTCCTGAAACAGTTTCACTGGCTTTGCAGCACTGCGTTTAAGGTGGCTGGCAGGCACATCCATCTGAGAGCCTTCTACAATCTTCAAGAGAGAGCAGGGAGGACAGAGGAAGAGGGAGGGGGCGTTGAGGTTGTCTGAGGCTGCTGCACTCTTCCAGATCCTTCCAAATCCTTCCTGTTTCTGGCTGCTCAACAGGACGATATGGAATGGGAAATTAAGTGACTTGCCCAAGGTCATAAAAATGTGTCAGTGGCAGAAGTGGAAACTGAACCCTCACTTCCATAGCTCTTATCACTAGACAACTTCCTCTACTGACCATACTGAGACTTGTATTTTTAGATAGCAGAATATGATACAAGTACAAGGGCGTGAAGACTTGCACAAGACAAAAAAAAGTTATGTTTCTCAGCTCTTTGGCTTTACCAAACTTTCTATAATTTTAAAAACTTGCTAGGAAATTACACAATAATTGTAAAACTATGAATGATGTTTACTAAAGCTTAATGTATGCTAACTGTCTCTGTGGCCCATTATATGCCTCTGGGCCACTTGGAAGTTAGCACATGTTAAGCTCCGATAAACATGGTCCTGCATTCATTTTTTAAAAGGCTCATACTCTTTACCTAATGCAGAGGCTGCAAGTAAGCTGATTTTATTCTGGAGTTTGGCAGTCTTCACATTCTCATATGCACCTTGGAGCTGAGAAGCATTTATATCAACGCCCAAGTAATGAACATCCTATAGAGGGGAAAAAACACAAAACATTACTTCTCAGCGTTTTGCATATATTTTTGTATTAGGCTTTAGTGAAAAAAAGATTCTCAGTAGTAAACTTTCATGCATAATCCACTACATGGAAGTTTATTTAAATTCATAAATAATGAGCTGTTTAATGCAAACAAAACCCTCTCAAAATAGTCACGTATGAATCTTTTGAAAACTAAAGAGTAGTTACTCACCTGTAACAGGTGTTCTCCAGGAGCAGCAGGAATCAGTCCTCACATATGGGTGACGTCGGTGCCGACGGAGCCCTCATGCGGAGCATTTCCCCAGCTTTCAAAGAAAGCCTTTGGGAATTGCAGCGCGCATGCGCGGTCCCCTTCCCTCCCAAGGGTGCCATCTTGTTCAGTCTGATGACATAGCTAAAAGACAGCAAAAAATTAGCAAAATAAATCATATGATTGCAACTCCAAGGGGAGGAGGGAGGGTTGTGAGGACTGATTCCTGCTGCTCCTGGAGAACACCTGTTACAGGTGAGTAACTACTCTTTCTCCAGGATCAAGCAGGAAGTCAGTCCTCACATATGGTACTCCCCAGCTTAAGGCTACCGGAGACCTCAAGCGGAAAAAATGAGCTCCCTCTAGCTCGTCAGCACGTAAGGAAGGAATCTTCTCTGAGAACGCCCCCGACCGGTAGCCCAACACCAGGGCCGGAGGGTAGGAGTTGCCTAAACCCCAAAGAGATTATGGAGTACTGCCTGTCCGAAAGCACTGTCCCTGCGGGACTCCCTCTCAAGGCAGTAATGGGCCGCAAAAGTCTGGCTTGAAGACCAAGTAGCGGCCCGGCCGATGTCTGCCAACGGAACAGAGCGGAGATGAGCCACTGACGCAGCCTTCGCCCTGACACGATGAGCCGTGACTCGACCCTCCAACGAGAGGCCGGCTGCCCCATAAGCCCAGGCGATACAGTCAGCGACCCATATGGACAAAGTATGCTTGGAGACAGGGAGCCCCAACTTATTGGGGTCAAAAGGAACGAAGAGCTGAGCAGCCCTCCGATGCTCCCGCGTACGGTCAAGGTAGAAGGACAACGCCCTCCTACAGTCCAGGGTATGCAAGACCATCTCAGCCTGGTTGGCATGCGGCCTGGGAAAGAAGGTCGGAAGAACCACCTCCTGATTGAGGTGAAAAAGGTGAGACAACCTTAGGAAGAAACTTAGGGTGAGTCCGTAAGACTACCCTATTCCTGTAGAACCTAGCGTAAGGAGGATCAGACACTAGTGCCTGCAGTTCACTCACTCGCCTAGCAGAGGTGAGAGCTACCAGAAATAAAGTTTTCCAGGAGAGAAAACGGAGAGGGCAGGTAGCCATAGGTTCAAAAGGCGGACAAGTAAGCCGCTGCAAGACCACATTCAGATCCCACTCAGGGGCCGGTGGACGCAAAGGAGGCTTAAGCAGAAGGAGGCCTCTGAGGAAACGAGCCACCAAAGGGTGGTTGGAAAGAGGCCTACCATCCACCGGCGAGTGGTGTGCTGAGAGAGCACTAAGGTGAACTCTGACAGAGTTAGACTTAAGGCCCAGATTGGAGAGGTAAAGCAAATATTGCAATACTACCTCTACCAAGCACGAGAAGGGATTCTCGCTGTGCTGAGCACACCATGCGGAGAATCTACGCCACTTAAGAGCGTAGGATTTCCTGGCGGATTGACGCCGAGAGGCCAAGACCACATCTTCCACCTCTCGAGGCAGTAGTAGGGGAGCTAGGACTACCCTTTCAGCAGCCAGGCCATCAGATGAAGGGACTGGAGGTTGGGGTGCAAGAGAGTCCCCTGATCCTGAAACAGGAGATCGTGTTGAAACCCCAGAGGAAGAGGGGTGTCCACCGCTAGCTGTAGCAGAAGCGGGAACCACGGTTGCCTCGGCCACCTGGGGGCTATGAGAATCAATGAAGCCCCGTCCTTGAGGACTTTGAACAGCGTTCTGGACACTAGTGGTGTGGGAGGAAACGTGGCCTGTGGACCACGAGATCAGAAACGCATCCGCTGCTACTCTGAGAGGATGCGGTTGTCTGGAGCAAAAGCTCGGGAGTTGCCGGTTCAGAGGACTGGCGAAAAGATCCATGGTGGGGAGGCCCCACCTGAGAAAGACCTGCTGAACCACCAACGGGTTCAATCTCCATTCGTGTGGTTGCAGGATCCTGCTCAGTCTGTCTGCCAGGTAATTTTCCTGACCTGGGAGGTAGACAGCCTTGAGAAGGATTCCGTGATTGACAGCCCAAGAGCACAGCCGTTGTGCCTCCTGACATTGAAGGAAGGAGCCTGTGCCTCCTTGTTTGTTCACATAGAACATGGCAACTTGATTGTCCATCTGGACCAGTACAGACTGGTGAGAGGCGAGGTGGGAGAAGGCTCTCAGAGCTAGGCGTATCGCCCGTAGCTCCAGGAAGTTTATCTTTTGAGCAGCCTCCCAAGGGGTCCAGAGACCCTGAGTACATGTCCCTTGGCAATGTGCTCCCCAACCGAGAAGAGAAGCATCTGTTGTCAGCACTTGAGAATGCGGAGGGGATTGAAAAACCACTCCGAGCACCAGATTCGGAAGATGAAGCCACCATTGCAGAGAGGAGACTAGGAGGTCGGATATCTTTACTGAGTCCGCCAGGCTCCCCGTGGCCTGATGCCACTGAGTGCGAAGGCTCCACTGAGCAGGCCGCATGTGCAGGCGGGCATTGGGGGTGACATGAACCGTGGAAGCCATATGGCCAAGTAGTCTCAGGAATTGCCTGGCAGAGACCAGGGAATTGCTGCGAAACTGCCTGGCCAGATCCATCAGCCTGTGGGCTCTGTCCATAGGCAGAAAAGCCTTTGCTTGAAGAGTGTCTAGCCTGGCCCCTATGAATTCTAAGTTCTGGGACGGGAGCAAAGTGGACTTTGCGAAGTTTATGACAAACCCCAAGTGCTGAAGCAGAGCCACAGTGCGAAGGGTGGCCTGATTGGCCTCCTGGGAAGATTGGCCCCTTATGAGCCAGTCGTCCAGGTACGGAAACACAAAATGACCCTGAAGCCTCAGGTAGGCCGCTACCACTGCCAGGCACTTGGTGAACACCCTGGGAGCAGAGGACAGGCCAAAGGGTAGTACTCTGTACTGATAGTGGTTTCCACCCACAACAAATCGGAGATACTGTCTGTGGTCTGGATGAATAAGGATGTGAGTATATGCATCCTTTAGATCTAAGAAGCATAGCCAGTCTCCCTGCTGGAGGTAGGGCAGCTGGATTCCAAGGGTAAGCATCTTGAACTTTTCCCTCTCCAGGAACTTGTTGAGGTTGCGCAAGTCTAGGATGGGTCTGAGGCCTCCTGTTCTTTTTGGTACCAGAAAGTACCTGGAATAAAAGCCGTGACCTCTCAGGTGGTGGGGCACCGGTTCCACAGCCTGATCCTTTAGCAGACTTGCTAGCTCCTGAAGGAGTAGGTCTCTGTGCAGAGGGAGTCTTGGAGGCTCCCCTGGAAAATAGGAGGGAGGTACCTGGTGAAAATGGAGAAGATAGTCCTTTTGGACTATATGAAGAACCCAGGTATCTGATGTGACGACTGACCACCTGTGGGCAAACTGGGCCAGCCGGCCTCCTGTGCTGAGAGAAGCCAGCTGAGGAGAAGAGGCTATGCTTTCTGAGTCAAAAACCCCCACCCTGCTGAGCAGGGGCCGGTGATGGTGGCTTGGGGACCTTCTGCCTACGGGGCCCTTGACCCTGCCCCTTGGCTTGCTGACCTTGTTGGGGAGCTGCAGAGGCCTGATAATGAGGGTATTGTTTTTTTTTGATAAATCTGTTTATTGATGGTAAAGAATACCCCAATGAGGGTATTGTTTATAGGCAGATGACTTCCTCAGGTAAAAGGTCCTTTTTCCCGAGCCCTTCTTTTTCTGAGAAGGGGCAGAGGTTTTCCTGGAAAGCCTAGTCCTGGTCAGAGTCTCGGTCTCGGGTTCTGCAGCCTTTTCAGCCATGGGCTTGCCAAAGAGGTTTTCACCTCGGCAGGGGACATCGACCAACTTGTCCTGTACCCATGGCTCGAGGTCGGATGACTGTAGCCAAGCCTGTCGGCGGGCACCGATGCCAGCCCCGGCTACTCGGGCCGAAGCCTCGAAGCCATCGTAGGCTGCTCGAGATATAAACTTCGAGCACTCTCGAATACCAGTGGACAAGGCCTGGAACCTCTGCAAAGGTTCCTCGGAGAGACAAGCAGAGAACCCGGCAATCTCCTTTGCCAGGTCTCGGAGGTACATGCCCATGTAGAGCTGGTAAGTCTGGACACGGCAAGCAAGCATAGAGCCCTGGAAGCACTTTTTACCGAGGGCATCCAGGTTCCGGGCCTCCCAGCCGAGAGGCACCGAGGAGTGCATCTTCTGACTTTTCAGCCGATGCATGGCCGATTCCACAACCATGGAGTGGTGCAGTAATTGTGCCTTTTGGAACCCGGGGCTCTTGCGGACTCGATAGATGGAATTGACCCGCTTGCTTAACACCGGCGTCGAGGCTGGGGTCTCCCACATGCGGAAGAGCAGCCGCTCCAGCATCGGAAGAACCGGAACAGTAAAGACCTCCTTCGGGGGAGAGTCATACTGGAGGGCCTCGAGCTCCTCGGCTCGAGGCTCCTCCTCGGGATCCGCGGGGAAGGCCAAGGCCTTGGCCATATCCTGCACGAAGTCCGAGAACCGTGTATCCTCCGGTGGGGACCGTCTCCGAGGTTCGGACTCGGGCGAGTCCGATGGGACACACCGAGTCCGATGAGGGTCAGGTGACTCTTCGTCCTCCGTCTCCCAGCCCGACTCCTCGGAGGAGGAATCGAGCGGCTCCGGTCGGGCGGGCACCGATGCCATCCGCCCCGACGCCGAGGGTACCAGCGTCGACGACCTCGGCCCCGAACGGGAGGTCGAGGGAGACCGTGGCCGAGGATCGACTTGAGCGCGCATGGACTCGAGGATCGGCTCGGCCTCCGGGGTCGACTTGGACGTCGAGGTCCCGGTGGTCGGGGCAGATGCACTGGCGAGACCGGCAATCAATGCCCGCTGCTGTTCCATGAAGGCAGCGAAGCTGCTCTCCAAGGCCGTCAACCTGAGTCCGAGCTCAGGAGACCCAGCAGCCCCCGACTCGGGCCCCGACGGCGGCTCCCTCGGAGGAGAGTCCACGAGGAAAACAGCACTTACGTGTCCAGGAGACTCCATCTCGACACGAGGATGCTTGGCAGGCCTCTCCGACTCCGAAGACCCGGGACGGCTATCGGGGCTATGCGACCTGGCCCTCGAGGAACCAGGAGCGTCCACCGACGCCGCCCTCGCGGGTTTCTTCTTCCTGCGATGTTCCCGCGAAGGAGACCCCTGCTCAGAGGAACCCCGACGCTGCTCGGGGCCGGAGTCCCGAGACGTCGAGGCCTCTGACGAGGTCCGGGCCCGGCCGGATGCGGAGTCAGAAAAGATCCTATCCTTTTGGTGCTGCCGACTCCTCAACGCCTTCGAGGACATTTTGCCACACAGACCACAGATAATCGGGTCATGATCGGGTCGGAGGCAACGGAGGCAGCAGTCATGTGTGTCGGTAAGAGACATAAGTTTCTTACACCGATCACATTTCTTAAACCCGCTGGTAGCCATTGGGGGAAAAAGGGCCCCTGCTAGGTCAAAAGACCGGGCTGCCAGGGAAAAAAGAAAAAAGGCGCGAACGCCAGTCACAAAGGACAAAAACCAAAAAAGAGAGAAAAGGACTCGATACCGGCGTATCGGTCCGAGCGGGAAAAGGATCCGGCGTCGAACCGGAGAAAAAAAGAGAAAAACAGGGAAAATCAACTTTTTCCTCGGGGAAAAACGAACTACGTCTGTCAGGCTCCGCGGAAAAAAGAAGACTGAGCAAGATGGCACCCTTGGGTGGGAAGGGGACCGCGCATGCGTGCTGCAATTCCCAAAGGCTTTCTTTGAAAGCTGGGGAAATGCTCCGCACGAGGGCTCCGTCGGCGCCGACGTCACCCATATGTGAGGACTGACTTCCTGCTTGGTCCTGGAGAATATGCAAAAATGCAAAATAGTCACGAATGAATTTTTTCAAAACTGATATGCTTGCAGGTTGGTTTTCCCAAAAAAGATAACTATACCTCTTGAGGTATAGTAATCTTTTTCTGCCATACCAAGGGCAGACCTTTGCACATTATTTTGCTACCTAGCTTATTTGCTTAGGTAGCAAAGTTACAAACCAATGAAGTTCCTAAACCAAGGGTCATCCCCTGGAGCCCACCTGGGATAGCACATCAGCCTCAATTTTTAGTTCAAGCAGTAAAGGCCTATACTCTATTTTCTCCAAAATAACCCAACATTTAATATAGTGTAAAAAACAGACGTTATACATTTTTAAGTATTACATTTTTTTTAATGCCTGACAAGAAAATTGTCAAGGCATGCCTACAGGACGTAGCAGCGTTGTTGTTCCAAGAAGAGAACTCCCTTGGCTATCTTCCTGCTGCTATCGCCTTGCTGGGCCTAATAGTCATCAGTGTGCCAACTGCTCGAAGCTGCTTATACATTGTAAAGTTAAATCATGACTATCAATTTAAAAATGTAATTTCAAATGGTTTTAACATAAAGTCAAGGACTGCATCTGTCTCTCATATGTAGACAGATAATTCCCTAGAAAAATCTGAATAATTTAATCTTAAGAAATATCTAAGCTACCAAAGACTGAATTACTTACAGGCCACTCTTGTGCAGCTTCCATGAGTATTGTGCCTAATCCACACATAGGATCTAGAACAAATGCTCCGCTCTACAAAACAAAAATAAATTAATATTTTATATTAAATAAAACTAAGGGGTATGTTTACTAAACCGTCTTAATGTTACTGGCGTCAGTTGCAGTCGTACTGTGACGAATGCCATATAAGGTAGTGGGCGTTCCGGTCTTAAGGTAGCATTTCGGGTTATCGCGCGATAAAGTCCGTTATCACGCGATAGAGGGAGCCGTGGCACATTAACACGTGTTAGCCTTAATTAGGCGTGCTGACCAGCAAACACAGCAACAGAGGTGTAGCACAGTGGTTAATACATTGACTGCTGATCCAGTGGTCATGAGTTTGATCCCCCAGTGGGCTCAGTTAAAAGACCGTCTGAGGCAATCCCTTTTCCTGCTTGTAACAGTCAGACACATCCCAACAATTTGCACTGCCAGCCAAAAAAGCCTCACCCCAGTGCCGCAACCTAATGCACCTTTTAGGGCACACCATAAGGCAAATCATAAAGCACCACATCATCCAAGGCAGGTCATAATGTGCCCCAGAGGGCGGCAGGAAAGGTTGGCACCCTCCAAGGCAGCATATAAGGCGCCCCATAAGCTGGCCAAACCTAAGGTGCTGCGAAAGATGCCCCAGGGATGCCAAGGTGACACAGTAGATGGTGCCCAGGGGCACAAAGGTGCCCCAAAGTCACAAGCATGAAATGTATGGCTCAAACACAGATGTAACCATAACACTGCACGGAGCACCAAGAAAAGGCAATGAACAAGTGATGGAAGGAAGTAGACGACGGAGCTCATGGACCAGCCAAATCTGCATGCAGCCCATGTGGCAGCAGGTAAAGTGGACAAACATATCAGGGGCAGTTGTACCGATGTACAGGGTGATGGTAATGTACAGTGCAACAATGACAGTATGTGGCAGAGGATGGGGATACGTGTCCACCAGAGGAGGTAGAGGTGGCAGGATAAGTGCAATGACAGGAGGACAGAAGAGAGCAGTGCAATGCAGAGCAGACACAGGAGAGGCAAGCATGAAGAGCCGCAATGCAGAAAAGTGTGCCAGTGCAGGACATGGGGTAGCAGCCTGCACATTAGGGCAGGACGCCATACAGCTGGCACACAAGCATACATGGACAGAAGGATGGATGGCAAAAGTGATGAGGGTAAAATGTGGCGGCAGCACAGATCTGCACAGATATGACTGTTACACAAATGAAACGTAGTTGTATAGAACAGCCATAAAAAAAGGGGAACAGAGAGGAATCAAACCCATGACCTCTGCTACTGAAGTCATTGCATTAACCATTGTGCTACATCACTATGGGAGTTATCATACCAATGGCTGGCTACAGAAAGAGTGCACGTCACCATAAAACTGTCTGCTGTGGCTACCAGGATAGGATAGAACCAACAGTACCCATAATGCAATTCACATGTAGAACAGCAGTCTACATCTGCTCACCAGATGGGGTATGCACCTCTACAGCATGTCAGCTTGGTAGGGGGGAATGACCATGCGTGTTACTGGCACAGAGTACCCACAGGCTATGCCAATGTGCGTGTTCTGTGCTCACCCTGAGGGTGAGGTGGAGTGGCCAGCACCAGGTCCGCAGTACCCGGGTTGGTTGAGGTGGGCTGTGCTGCAGGTCTTCATCAGTGCCAGTGTGTGACAAGTATTTGTTGCAGACAGCTTTAGGAGGTCTCTGTGTCCATTTGTAATTGCCAGTCATGTCTGGCCCTTGTGGACCATGATGCACACAACATAGTGCATATCCACTGTGCTTGCTATGGTCACCTGTTTAGGGAGCAGGAGTGTGTCAGGGCTCACATGATGACAATGTACATAGCAAACCGCCCTCTCTGGGTCAGGGTGGGGGACATGATCTGCCCACAACAGACCCGCACTCTCATCCTTTGCAAGGTGGGCAGTGGAGGTACATGAGGACAGGCTGTGGAACCATCAACCCCAGTCCTGGTGGCAAACTGACAGCTGCTGAAGATCTGCACTTGGGACAGGGCCACTGGCAGATAGGTAGTGGGCTCAGTCAGCTCAGCTGCCCCCCACTACGATCTGATATTCACCAGCAGAGGGCAGTCAGTGTGCACCTGCTGCACCCTGCAAGGTAGTGCAGCCATACAGATGCTAACTGCAGACAGTCTGCTAGCTAGTACGTAGTGCATGTTCCTGGAGGAACTGTGTGCACCCAAAACTGGGATGTCAGCACACACACCACGCAGGTATGTCAGTGATTGGGCCCCAGAAAAGAGAACCCATAAATATCACTTGAGAAAAATACTGTATAGCACTATGGGGGAATCTAGCCATGCCGTGGTCACTGCTCAGTCAGGGTGAGAGCGACCTCCCAGCATGACATGCTGTGGCCACCCTGTCCGTGCAGGTGGTGGTCGGGCACCCAGCCATTGCCCTATATCCTGTGCAAATGCATCCTGCCCATGCCACCCTGTCCGGGCCATACCCACAGTACCTTGCTCCTCATTATGCACATTGGCAGGCTAACACTGGAAACAGTGCAAGCAATTTGGACTCAGTAAGGTGTAGGCAGCCACAACACACTGGATAGACAGACACACACTCCCACACCTATGCCAGCATTATGCAAACATAGAGGTTTGTGGCAGTCCTGGCCGCACACCAGTCCTGGGCAGAGTGCGGGCATTGCTATGGTACTCACTACTGTTAGGGTCACTCCCCGGGGTGGTAAACACTGTCAGAATCAATAACTGAAACACACTCCACAGATATCAGAAAGGTTGCTATGATGAATCTCTATCAACAAATTGTGTTTAACTTAGGATTTGTTAGCTGACATTAATCATAGCAACCTTTTGATATATGTGGAACTTGTTCCCAAGTTTAGGACGGCATTGCTAAGGTATGCAGGTGCCAGTATTGGGAGATGCTGCTCTGCACAGGGCCCATCAGCCTGACTCTCCATGAGGCTTTGGATAGTGGAGCCTGTGGGTGTGGGTGTTTATGCCCCTGTTGGCCGCTGCTCTAGGGCAGAGGTTCCCAACTCCGGTCCTGGTGGACCAAACACTGTTCAGGTTTTCATGCTGTCCCTAATGAATATGCATGAGATACATTTGCATACAATGGGGCGGCGCATACAAATGCAGCACAGGCATATTTATTAGGGTCAGCATGAAACCTGAATGGTGTTTGGCCCTCCAGAACTGCAGTTGGGAAACTCTGCTCTAGGGACTGCACATGTTTATGGTGTCTGTGCTCTGTAGGGTAAAATATAGGTGTTTCAGGCATGTTTATTTTATCTGCAGTAAAGGTTCTGTCTTTATTACAACGGTTTAGTACTAGGTAAAGTATGGGGACAGGGTTGGCAGAAGCCACAGCTGGAACTTGAACTTGTGACCTTCTGCTCCTGAACACACTGGCTGTGTGTACTGCACCACACTGTTGCCACAGGGACAGATCATTCCCTGGGGATACCATGACTGTTCGTCAGACAGACCCTGTCTATTGCAGTGCATGCACCCACCTAAACGGGGCTAGGCCATGGTCTGCTGTGGGCAGATGCCACTGCCCCCTCTGCCACCAGCATCCCTCCGCCACCATGCTGCCATGCCATTATGCCAGTGGTGCTGGTGGTGCGCAGTCCCAGGCCATCCAGTGTGCCGGTAGGCAGCTGCCTATGGTGTGGGTTCTCAGGTAGGGCTGCCTACATGGACATGCGTGCTTTCCCCTGGCACCGCCTGCCAATGTTATGTGCCCTTGGGGGTACCTGCTGGGTAATATCCCCTGTGACACTGTGGGACACACACTCGTGCCCATATTGGACCCTTGTCAGTTGCTGTCTTGCTGCTTTACAGTTTCGGCATTCCTATGTGCCACCTAGGCATCTGCCTAGTCCGCACTGTGCCCCAGCTGGACCACAGCATGTGCCGCCTGCAGTCCCCTGATCCCATTTACAGCATCAGTACAGTTGCTCTTTCCTACGTGCCCACTCTGCTGTTGCTGCACTTGTGCATGCCATAACAAACCTGCCCAATCTAAATGACAGAAACCCTGATCAGCGCTATTTCAATGTGGGATCATTCACTTTGTAGGGGGACAGAGCATAGACCCTTCCAAACATGATATCTTAAGTTTTACGCTTCGTCAGTAGTGTTGCTTTATGTTTATCATTAATATCACTATTGGCCAGCTTGGTTATTGGGATTTTAAATGTGGTTCTGGTCATTTTATATGTTTATTTGCCTTTTTAGTTCCTGCACATGTATCACAACTATCACTCTTTTGGGTTTCCCTGCCTTTGCTGCACATTGCTGACTTAAATGGTTTCTCTTTCCTGCAAATGTGCCTAACGCGAGGGTTTCACTGGCGTTAGTGTTCAGACCCGGATTTCACAGCGTTAGTGTGCCTGGAGCCTCTCCCCGCCCACTCTCCGCCCATTGACCCCTTCTCTCCGCCCTCTGGGAAGCTTTACTCTACCCTTCAGACCTGGATTTCACAGCGTTAGTGTGCCTTAACGCCGCCTCCACGTTATCGCATGATAATGTTACATTATCACGTGATAACGTCACTTATCACACGATAATACCACCGCTGCGACGTTAAGACTGTTTAGTAAACATACCCCTAAGTTTCTTGCCTATAATAGATGCTTTCCATAGACGACAGGATTAATCAGACATCCAAGTGGGTAACATTGACAGCGCCAAGAAGGAACAGGTAAAGTTCTGAGCCTGTGCTGCCCTTCTAATGCGTAGCAGTCCCCATATTCTCCTCGGTTAGTTTAAAGCTTAGAATCAGCCGTTGGGGTGGTGGACATGAAAACCTTTCTAAATGCTACAGACCGATCTCCAGCATCCTTTTCTAGCCAAAATAATAGAAAAATTGTTCTGCTTCAGCTTCAAGACTTCATAAACATAAATGTACCTCTCGACATCTAAGAGCACGGGTCCAGAGAGAATTACAGTGTTGAGACACTCCTCACCTCTCTAATTGATAATCTACTCTTTGCCAATCTAACTAAAGTCAAAACATGGATTCATTCTCATATTCTTATGGATTTTGGTTTAGGCACTTGATATACCACCCTTTACTATGTGTATCAGAGTGGTTTACACACACACACACACACACACACACACACATATATATATATATATATACACTAACAGGCACCTTTTTTATTCCCTCATCCCCAAAGGGCTAACAATCTAAGCGTACATGAGGCAATGGAGGGTTAAGTGGCTTGCCCAAGGCCACAAGAAGTATACCCAATGGAAACTTCCTTGGTACGTAAGATTTACATTTCCTCCTATATACAAGAGAGCAATTGCTTCCCCACTCTATCAGTTGCATGCCTTTAAGTAACTACTGTTCTCATTTAGTACCAAATTACATAGATAAGAATTAGTATATCTTCAATGTAAACCGCCTTGATAATCTTCACACGGCCGCGTTCGTTAAGGCTCCTCATAGCTAATCCTATACTGCCTCTGCCCACCCAGGAAGTGACGTGACCTCGCTCGTCAAGGTACTCACCACACATTTGAAAGACAAGCGCTGGCGGCACGCGACGAAGGAGTGCACCTAAGGAGCATGTCGTGCTCCTTAGGTGCGTTCCTTGGGGTGCCTCCACTGGAGTAGGCCCCTCCATTAATCAGGGGGCTATTCTCACTTTGTTTGGACTCCTCCTTTGGTTCATTCCTCTCTCTTCTTGCAACCGTGCCTTCTTCCCGCTACTCCAGGTAGGTTCTCTCTACAATTCACCTTCTCTTTCAGCGCTGTCTGCCCCATCATCTAACAGCCTGTCTATGACTTCTATACCTGTGTTGTGGGGCAACCATCATGCCTTTTCAGCCTTTCATTCCAGGCTCCATGGATCTCTCTATCGCTGCTCTGCAAACCTCCTCCCCTGTTTACCCTCCTCTCCTCCTTATCCCTCTCAGGCTACTGTCCGCCCTCCCTCTCTCAAACTGGGTCTTCTTAACTGTCAATCTTTGAGATCCAAAACTCTCCTAGTTTCAGATCTTGTTGTTCGTGAATCTCTTGACTTTTTTCTTCTTACTGAAACCTGGTTGAAGGAAGGGGAAGACGCTCTTCTGGCATGCTGCCTCCCCCCTGGTTTCAATGCCGTCTCTGTTCCCCTACAGGTCGTATGGGTGGTGGTGTAGCTGCTATTCTTCACTCTTCCATTCCTTCTTCACAAGTCTCATCCCCCGCTCTACACTACCCAGAAGCTCTTCTGCTTCATCTCCATATCTCCTCTCCTATGCATCTTCTTTTTATCTACTCTCCCCCAGCACTTCGCCCCAATCTTTGGGACTCTCTCCTACTGACTGTCTTTATTATTAGTTTTTCCCCACCTTCTCATTGCAGGGGATTTCAATCTACATCTTGACTCTCCTTCTTCTAGGGATCACTCTTTTGTTTCAATTCTTCAGGATCTCTCCCTCTTTCAGCATGTTTCCTTTCCTACCCACTCAGCAGGCCATACTCTTGACCTTCTCCTCTTCCCAACTTCCCTCCCTTTTCTCATACAATCTCTCCATGCCACCCCTCTCCCTTGGACTGATCACTACTGCCTGACTTTCCACTGTCTCCCCTCTCCATCTAACTCTGTGCCCCTTTCTCAGGTAGCCCATCCCCCCTTTCCACTACTCAGTGCCGCTCCCTTCACCAGATCAACACCAGCCTGATCGCCATCGGGGAGTTGAGCAGGAAGAGGAGCTCCTCCCCGATCAGCCCCCCAAGGACCAATCAGGTTAGTGGATAGCCCAGGAAAATGCTGAGAGCGCATGGCGCTGGGGCATGAACCTACACATGCTACAAGACGAATCAACCAACACTACTACCTCAAATAGTGCACAAGGTCTCACAAGCGGTGAGTAGCTCAATCAACATGACAGATACCAACATGGAACATAAACCCCATCATACCCCTCCTGCAGACAAGACCTACAAACCTCAAGGCAATCAACAAAGGTACAAACAGACATTCCTCCAACAGATATATGCTATCTTACTAATTCTTATTATATGCGCCCACCCTACAAATGCTTATTACTACACTACCTACTTTACAAACATACAATCTTCCCCTATATATGTATCACATCTTCCTACCGTCTACTAACCTATCTACATATCTGCTCCCTACAAACATCCATGTAAGAAACCCTCCAAACACATACAAACAGAACCACCTCAGCTACTCCTACACATCAAACACACCCATCATATACCACCCTCATAACCATTGAACTGATCAACGCGAGATCAATATGTGACAAAACAAACACTATTATTGATTACATCCATGAAAAAAACATTGATATCTTATGCATTACAGAATCATGGCTCAAGAACTCAGACCAGGTGATACTGAATCAAATAATAACCACCCACACAAGACTCTCATCATTCTAGGAGACCTGAATTTCACATCTTCATCTACAACACTTGAAACGGCTTTTCACAAAGCAATGGAAAATATTCACCTAAAGCAGATCCTCTCTGGTCGCTCACATCGCTCTGGCTCTACACCAGATTGTATTTTTGTGCCAAAGAACACTCTGGATGACGGTCTCATAAAACCACCTAAAACCACACCAATACCATGGTCAGATCACCATGCTATACAATTTGAGCTCCACCAAAATAACCACCATTCATCTCGGAGAACTGAACAGCCAACCAGATGCTTCAAAGCTTTTAACAAAGAACAATTCCTCAAAGACACCCTTCAGTCCCTTCCCCAAGACTTCAACGACCTAGACGAAGCTATCAACACATGGAATAACACTATCTAGGCAGCATCTCAACTCCCACCTCAAAAGAGCTCACAGTACAATAAAAAAAGACCTAGATCGACAACTTGGTATTCAAACACCATAAGAGAATCCAAAAGGAAATTATGACAATTGGAACGCCGCTGGAGACATAACAAATCAGAAACTACATTGAGACAATATCAAGAGATGCAAAAAGAATATAATATTCTAATTAACAAACATAAACAAGAATACCATACAAACCTTGTTGTAAAAGCCTGTAACAAACTTAAAGAGCTCGTCAACATTGTACGCAACCTTACAAATGACCCAACCACGAAGGATGAATGCAAGATCCATCCTCAAACCTTTGCTGATTTTCTAATAGCTAAGAATAGTCCCAATCACAGCACACCACTTACAAGCATCCCTCCTATGGGCACACCAACTACTGATGCTGAATGTAATATCACCAATCAATGGAAGAACTTCAGAATTCCATCATCGAAACCAATAACTCAAACCATCACCACTCTAAACACCACCACTTCTCCATTGGACCCCTGCCCGGTGACGTGGATTAAATCCACTAAAGAAGATCGAAGCACATACATACATAAAATAGTAAGCACCTCTCTCAAACAGGGCTACATGCCCAAAGCACTCAAACAATCTACTATACACCCTATTCGTAAAACCGCATTAACTAGCAACACTGACCCAGCAAACTACTGCCCAATATCAAGCCTTCCATTCCTAGCAAAAATAACCGAAAAAATCGTTCAGAGACAGCTTCAAGAACATATCGATCAATATGCCCCACTGGACCCTCACCAGCACAGATTCCGTCCAAACCACGGCATTGAGACACTTCTTATTCATCTATTTGATAACATACTAAAAGGAATAGACAAGATAAAGAAAGGCTTCCTACTTATCTTTATTGACATATCATCCGCATTCGATACAGTTTTTCATCACATCCTTCTGAAGCGCCTAATGGAAATTGGCCTCCAAGATACCACCATAAAATGGTTTCACTCATACCTTGATGACAGACAACAAAAAGTAACATCCGATAACCTCACCTCAGCACCCTTCCACACAACACAAGGAGTTCCCCAAGGCTCCTCATTATCCACATTCCTCTTCAACAACTATATCCAACCTATTTGCAAAATATTTAATAAATGCAAGATTCAATAAGCCATATATGCCGACGATATCATGGCATATACTCCAATCCACCTGGATGTCCCAGACTATACAGATACGAGTATATCAACCTGCATTCACGAAATAATGACATGGCTTACAAACAACAATTTAAAAATCAACATAAAAAATTCTGAAGCAATCTTCATCACAAGGGATTCCACATTCACTCCTCCTATTACCATCAACATATCAAATACACCAATCACTGTAAAAGATGAAGTCCGGTATCTTGGAGTGATACTAGACAAACAATTTACTCTTCAGGCACATATTAACAAAACATCCAAAACAGCCTTCTTCAAACTAGCAATGCTCTGAAGACTAAAACCTCTGCTCAGCAAAGAACACATCCATACAGTATGCCAGGCAATCATCACACCTGTGCTGGACTATTGTAATCTCCTCTTCCAAGGCCTACCCAATCAATCCACTCGACCCCTTCAAATAGTCCAAAACACTGCTGCCCGCATTATTGCTGGCGCTTCACTACAAGACCATATAACTCCTATACTACAAGATCTTCATTGGCTACCAATCTCCTCATGAGCAAAATATAAATCTTCAAGATCAAAAACGACATGCTAGCAGGAATACTTCAAGAGCTCATTGGAACCAAAACAATAAAAAGACCGGACAGGAACAGCACTAAAAACACAATACCAACTCCTAGTTTATTCACAAGAACCAAGAAATCCACATCCATGCGGGCTTTCTCCCTTGCTGCCCCTACTATTTGGAATGCACTTCTGGAGAAGCTACGATCCACAACTGATTTAAAAGACTTCCGCAAGTTACTCAAGACCATCTTATTCATTGAACATTATAATGAAGACCACCAATCCCAATCTTACTGAAGGAAATTACAAGACAGTTTATGACTTTGAAATGCAATGTTTCAATTAACAATTGAATGTTCCTTGTAAAAGGCGTATGAAGTTATAAGTCTGTTTAAGTTGTTAAAACATGATGTTACCCTCCCTGTATATAACCCCTTGTACATAGTTCATCCTGTAAATAGCACACCAAGAAATCATCACCGTCACTCACACAAATACCCACACGTTAACACTGCATGCCTACCCCTACTGACACTGATCATTGATTGTTCGAAGTGTAAACCGCTTTGATTTCAGGACAAAGCGGTATATAAATCCTTTTAAATAAAATAAAAATATTACCCCTCTTACTCTTCAGCACTTCTCACCTGCAAGAGATCTCTTACCTCCAGAATTCTCCTCTCTTTCCCCGAACTCGCAAGTCTCTTCCTGGTCCTCTTGTCTTTCTACTGCTCTTGATCACTTGACTCCTCTACAACCTCGCCCTTCACGTCATCTCTCCTCACAACCCTGGTTTCACAATGGCCTTTGTCTTCTCCGTACTCAACTCCGTCGTGCAGAACGCCTGTGGCGGAAATCACCCTCCACAATACCCTATCATGCTTCAAAGCAGATCATGCCCACTACTGGTCCCAAGTTCATAAAGCCAAACAAACCTACTTTTCCACAGCCATTTCCTCTGCACCCAACCAAACTCGCCACTTATACACAGTCCTTAAGTCCCTTACGTCCCTCCGGCTAGACTCTGACCCTGCTCCTTCCTCATCGCCTCTTTCCCCTTCTCACCTTGCAGCTTTCTTCAGTAACAAGATTCTGGATCTCAGAGCGTCTTTGCTTCACTGTCCTTCCCCTCTCTCTTCCCCCCCTCCTTCTTCCCCTCCCCCTGTCTCTCAGCTCTTGCATACCTGGGCATCTTTTCACTCAGTCACTACCTCTGAACTCATGGGATTGATATGTTCTTCTAATAAGAACTTCTGTCCACTAGACCCTATTCCCTCCTCTTGGCTACTTACTCCCTCCCTTGCTCTTATTCCCTCAATCCTTACCATGGTCAATACCAGTCTTTCCACAGGCGTCTTTCCCCACTCCTGGAAGCACGTCCTTATCTGCCCCATCCTTAAGAAACCCTCACTTGATCCTCAGATTCCTGCCCACTATCACCCTGTTTCCAATCTCTCTTTTCTTTCCAAAATACTGGAGAAGATGATTTTTGCGCAACTATCCCGTCACCTTGATTCCACCCACTTTCTTCACCCCCGCCAGTCGGGTTTTTGGCCGGGTCACAGTGTGGATACTGTTCTTCTTGCATTTCTCAATGAACTTCACGTGGCTCACGATGGTAATTTCTCGAAGGCAGTATCTTTAGATCTTTCTGCAGCTTTCGACCTAGTTGACCACTCTCTTCTTCTCTCTCACCTACGTGAGGCTGGCCTCTGTAGCACGGTTTATCACTGGTTCCATTCATTTCTTTCCTCTCACTCTTGTACTGTTGTCTCTTTGTCTGCCCCGGCAGTCTCTTCTGAGCCCTTTCCTTTGTTCTGTGGTGTCCCTCAATACTCCATTCTAGCACCTCTTCTCTTCAACATTTTCTTGGCACCTCTGGCACTCTTGGTTCAACAGTTTGGGATTTCTGCTTTCTACTATGCTGATGATCTGGTTCTTCTTCACCGCACTTCCCTTTTCCATCCTGATCTTGCCCCCTCAACTCCTGTCTTTCTGCTGTTGCTGTTTGGCTCACCTCTGTCTACACTTGAATCCAACTAAAACACTTGCTGTCTGGTTATTTATGGTAGTCCTCCCTCTCTGGTTGCCCCTTCTTTCTACGACTCACATATTCCCCTGGTTTCCTGTTTCTGTTATCTAGGTGTTCTTTTTGATTCAGATGTCTCTTTCTGGGCTCACATCTCTCATGCCACCAGGACTTCCTTTTTCTTCCTACGCCAGATACGTGCTATCCACCCATTTCTCACTCCACAGGCCCTTACTAACTCTTCTCCTCTCTCTGGTTATGTCACGCGTCGACTTCTGCAATTCTGTTCTGGTTGGCCTTCCACATTCACAACTACACCACCTACAACACATTCAAAACACAGCTGTATGCCTTATCTCTCACTCCTCACACTGGGATCACGTCACTCCTCTTTTTTTCCACCTTCACTGGCTCTCCATTGAATTTCGTATTCGCTACAAAGTTCTCACCTTGGTCCATCAAGTCCTACACACTCACACACCTCAGTACCTGGCAGACCTTATTCAGTTTCATATTCCCAGTCGCTCACTTCGGTCACTGCACATCAACCGCCTCCGCCTCCCCTCTCCATCCTGTGCTCACATACAGTCTACCTGCTCTTCTGCTTTCTTCTTTATCAGTCCTGCACTTTGGAACTCCCTACCCACCTCCCTCAGACTCGAACAGCAATATTCCACCTTCAAGAGAAACCTGAGAACTCACCTCTTCTCCTCCGCTTTTGACCTCCCTTCCCCTTTTGTGTGAAACTACCTTTTTCCACCTCTCTCTCACTCCTTTTCCTCTCGGTCTTGTGTGTTTCAATGTCTTACGTGCTTTCCTATCACTTATTGTAACTTCCTTTCTTTTTCTGGCCATTTGGCCCTCCTTGTATATTTTATTTCTGTAAACTGCTATGTTATTATTTGAATAGCGGTATATCAAGTTAATAAACATAAAAGAAATGTAAAATAAATTTAAAAAAGAATATATAATTAATCCTATCATCTGAGAACATCTGTTACAGGCAAGCAAATTTGCTTTCTCTTTTGACTAGCAGCTTTGAATCAGCTATTTATTTATCTACTTACAAACTTACAATAACTTGTTAGACCGTTATTTAACAATCTGCGACAACCCAGATAACAGCTACACATGTGGGTGACTCCCAAGCTCAACAATGTTCTAGTGTTTGAGAAAATTCCCCTACTGTTGAAGAGAAACCCATTGAAATGTTCATGCAAGAGCTGAATGGTACATATGGACCAAAAGGCACTATTCCTGATTGAAGATGGTCCAGACCAAGGTAGTGGAACACTTTTTTGGTTGGAGAAGTGAGGCTCCACCAACTCCATCCTCTAGATTCTACCCTGATTTCTCACTTTATATTTACATGGAGAGGGGAATTCTGTAGTATTGAGCACAGGCAAAGCACTTTGCCACATGTGTATTGGGAGCCTATTTTATAAAGTAAAGCACCTGCAGACTTTACGTTATAGAATAGGAGTGTATGGATGCGTCTTAACCTAGGCGCCATGGTTAAACCTGCTGTAGAGCAGACGTAACTGTCCACACCTAAGTTGGCACAGTGATGCACATAAGTTCTAGTATTCTATAACCTAAGGACATAAATATAGGCCCTGCCTATGCTCCACCCCCATGCACACCTCAATTGAAGATACACACGATGGGACTTAGATGTGCCTTTACAAAACAGTGCCCGATTAAAGCGTGCACATAGCTGCCCAAGCACACACATAAGTCCTTTAAAATACAGACTTACACATGTTTCATGTGCATACCTTCCTGCGCATCTTATATGGAATCATCCTTTTAATGTCATTCTTATGTACTTTTTTTCTGTAAATATTCAAAGTTATATGTTCACTGGCAGAGATGCATGAAAAATCATTTTAATGTGTGTTAACCTATGAACTAATGCATATATA
This sequence comes from Ichthyophis bannanicus, assembly GCA_033557465.1. Taxonomy (NCBI): domain Eukaryota; kingdom Metazoa; phylum Chordata; class Amphibia; order Gymnophiona; family Ichthyophiidae; genus Ichthyophis; species Ichthyophis bannanicus. The sequence continues at coordinate 442,888,197 of CM066035.1, read as the reverse complement.
ATCGATTTGCATGCGTTAAGTTCTAAGGGGCATGTTTACTAAAGTTGGCTGTTAGCACACAGTGTAGCTTGTGGTAAGCGTGTTATGCTAAAAATTCTGTGTTAACCAGTTACTGCGCAATTGGGCAGGGACTGGGCAGTTTAAAGGGTGGAACGTGAGCACTGATGGCGTATCGTCGTTAGCGTGGACATCTTGGATGTGCACTGACCTTGGCAGTAGTCGTTACTGCAGGTGCACAATGTCACCTGAATGGGTTGCTAAGTGCAGCTGCATGCCGATTAGCACAGTGCCATGCAGTTACACCAAGCTAACAGCAGGGGGATGGATAGATATACAAGCTCCTGAGGTTAACGCAGACCTCCGTGCCAGATCTGTGGCCCAATCACACACTAACGTAGAGCATTTAAGTAAACATGCCCCTAACTGCGTAGCTTGCGATGGGGTGGGGACTGGGCGGAGAATGTAGGTTGACTGCACATTGCAGGTAGCGCATGGTAATTATCACGTTCTGTCACATTTTGCAGGTGCATTTAATGCGAAGGTGTTACGTGCACCTGCATTAACTGTAAATGAATTTAATCTGTGGTAAGTACAGGGGATGTGCTGGCAATGCGTATTTCATGGACTGACAGTTTATAGCGTGGTCTTCACACTTACCACGTGTTGGGTTTTGCTGATAACACACATTAAGTGCAAAATCGTACTGCAGTTTAGAAGTGTCCCTTAGTCTGTAAGCCTTCCGGGGACAGGAAAATAACAACTGCATCTGAATATAACTCACCTTGAGCTACTACTGGACAGGTGTGAGCTAAATATAAATAAATAACTATAATACTTTGTGCCTGTTATTTGGGTGGCTGGTTGAGGAAGTTAAAAACATTGCATGTACTTTCGAAAATACAAAGCACATGTGCTGTTTTCCTCCATCAATGTCAAAATGCCCAAGGGAACATCTCTTCTCAACACAGCTCAGGGTCTTCCTGGTGCTATGGAAAAGTTTAAATGCATGCTCACATTAATTTCGGCAAGAGATGCCATGGCCCAAGCTACTGTAGACCGTAATCCTGCACATTGGATATACTCTCGGTTTGCCAATGGATGTCTGCAAAACATCAAAATACTAATCAACAAAATTGTCCTATAATGTGTTAAGGCAAGTTCAATAATCCAAAAATCAATCACATCTAGCCAGTAATTAACAAGTCAATTGCTTACTGGACCATCGTTACTAAATATCTTTAGTATGCTTGCTCCAAATATTTGTGATACACAATCATTGGTTCGTTGTCCATGAGTAAATGGTACATGTTCTATATCTTTTTTCTGTTTTTTAGGTCATTCCAGTTATGAATAACAGTGATCAAATATCTAGGTTGATATACAGGAAATTAGTAGAGCATAATAATTATTTGAAATGTCACACTCAACATCGTACATCATTGAATTCAAATTTACCAATTAGCTATTTGCTTCGAGCAAGAAGGATATGTTCATCATTAGAAGATTTTAAATATCAAACTGTGCTGCCTACCTAACAATAATTGTCTGGTGTGAATCCTTTGAGATGCACGAGAACATATACTAACACACTTCATATGCACAGCATACTGCAGAGAAAGAGTAGTTACTCACCTGTAACAGGTGTTCTCCAGGAGCAGCAGGAATCAGTCCTCACATATGGGCGACATCGACGCCGACAGAGCCCCCGTGCAGAGCATTTCCCCAGCTTTCAAAGAAAGTCTTTGGAATGCAGCGCGCCCGTGCGGTCCCCTTCCCGCCCAAGGGTGCCATCTTGCTCAGTCTGATGACATAGCTAAAAGACAGCACAAAAAAACAAAATAAAGTATATGACTGCAACTCCAGGGGAGGAGGGAGGGTCGTGAGGACTGATTCCTGCTGCTCCTGGAGAACACCTGTTACAGTTGAGTAACTACTCTTTCTCCAGGACCAAGCAGGAAGTCAGTCCTCACATATGGGTCTCTCCAGCTCTAGGCTACCGGGAACCCAAAGCTGAAAAAATGGCTCCCTCTGCCGAGCCTCAGCATCCGTGATAAGAATATCCTCTGAGAACGCCCCCGTACGGTAGCCCAACACAAGGACCGGAGGGTAGGGAGTTGCCTAAACCTCAACGAGATTACAGAGTACCGCCTGTCCAAAAGCAATGTCCCTTCAGGACTCTCTCTCGAGGCAGTAGTGGGCTGCAAAAGTCTGGCTTGAAGACCAAGTAGCGGCCCGGCAGATGCCTGCCAATGGAACAGAGCGGAGATGAGCTACTGACGCGGCTTTCGCCCTGACACGGTAGGCCGTGACTTGACCCTGCAAGGGGAGGTCGGCTGCCTTGTACACCCAGGTGATACAATCTGCTACCCAAGTGGACAGCGTACGCTTGGAGACAGGTAACCCCAGTTTATTAGGGTCAAAGGAGACGAAGAGCTGAGCAGCCCTTCGATGCCCCCGCATATGTTCTATGCAAAAGGACAAAGCCCTCTTACAGTCCAGGGTATGCAAGACTGTTTCAACCCAGCTGGTATGCAGCCTGGGAAAGAATGTCGGAAGACCCACCTCCTGGTTGAGGCGGAAAGAGGAGACAACTTTTGGAAGGAACTTAGGATGGGGCCGTAGGACCACCCTGTTCCTATAGAACCGTGTGTACGGTCTATCAGAAACCAGAGCTTGTAGTTCACTCACACATCTGGCCGAGGAAAGAGCTACCAGGAAGAGCGCCTTCCAAGAAAGGAAGCGTAAATGGCAAGTAGCCATTGGCTCAAACGGTGGGCGAGTAAGTTGCTGCAAGACCACGTTCAAATCCCATTCAGTGGCTGGTGGACGAATCGGAGGCTTGAGCAGAAGCAGGCCTCTGAGGAAGCAAGACACCAAGGGGTGGATGGACAGAGACTGACCCTCCACCGGTGAATGGTGTGCTGATAGAGCACTGAGGTGGATCCGAACAGAGTTGGACTTAAGGCCTAGGTCTGACAGGTGAAGTAGGTATTGTAGTACTACTGGCACAAGGCAGGAGAAAGGATCCTCATTGCGCTGAGCACACCATATTGTGAACCTACGCCACTTGAGGGCATAGGACTTTCTGGTGGACTGCTTCCTAGAGGCCAAGACCACCTCCTCAACTTCCCTAGGTAGAAGTAAGGGAGCTAGCACTATCCTTTCAGCAGCCAGGCCATCAGATTGAGGGATCTGAGATTGGGGTGCAGAAGGGAACCCTGATCCTGAGACAGGAGATTGGGTTGCAACCCCAGAGGGAATGGGGTTTCCACCGCCAACTGCAGCAGAAGTGGAAACCACGGTTGCCTCGGCCATCTGGGGGCTACCAGAATCACCGAGGCCTTGTCACATAGGATCTTGAACAGAGTTCGGGCCACCAGGGGCGTGGGAGGAAACGCATACAGGAGGCCCGTAGACCAAGAGATCAGAAACGCATCTGCTGCCATTCTCAGGGGATGCGGCTGTCTGGAGCAAAACCTGGGCAGCTGACGGTTCAGTGGACTTGCAAAAAGATTGATTGATGGAAGTCCCCAACGTAGAAAGATCTGCTGGACCACCAGTGGATTCAACTACCATTTGTGAGGCTGGAGAATCCTGCTTAGTTTGTCTGCCAAGAATTTCTCCTGACCAGGTAGATAAACTGCTTTGAGAAACATGCCATGCTTGACTGCAAAGGAGCAAAGGGCTTGCGCCTCCTGACATAGGAGTCTGGACCCTGTGCCCCCTTGCTTGTTCACACAGAATATTGCTACCTGATTGTCTGTCTGAACTAAGACAGACTGGTGAGAGAGGGCATGAGAAAAAGTCTGGAGAGCCAAGCGGATTGCTCGCAGCTCCAACAGACTGATCTGCTGTGTGGCCTCCCGAAGAGACCAGAGGCCTTGAGTGCACATGCCTTGGCAATGTGCACCCCAGCCCTTTGGGGAAACATTGGTCGTCAGCACCCTTGTGTGCGCTGGGGCCTGAAAAGGTACCCCCCTGAGAAGGTTTGGGAGATGTAGCCACCACTGCAAGGAGACCAAGAGTGGTTTGGACACCTTTACTCTGTCTCGGAGGTCGCCTGTGGCCTGTGCTCACTGAGCTCTGAGGCACCACTGAGCAGCCCGCATGTGCAGACGGGCATTCGGAGTCACATGTACCGTGGATGCCATGTTGCCCAGGAGCCGCAGGAAGTGCCTGGCGGAAATCTGAGAATTGTTTTGGAACTGGTTGGCCAAGTCCATCAGTCTGTGGGTCCTGTCCTCAGGTAAGTAAGCTCTTGCCTGCAGGGTGTCTAATCTTGCCCCTATAAACTCTAGGTTCTGTGAGGGGAGCAAAGTGGACTTTGCGTAGTTTATGACAAATCCCAGATGCTGAAGAAGAGAGACAGTGCGAAGAGTGGCTTGTCTGGCCTCCTGGAGAGACTGGCCCCTGATGAGCCAGTTGTCCAGGTATGGGAAGAGGAAAATTCTCTGATTCCTGAGCTAGGCCACCACCACTGCCAGGCATTTGGTGAAAACCCTGGGGGCAGAGGTTAGGCCAAAGGGAAGTACCCTGTACTGAAAATGGTTTCCTCCCACCACAAATCTGAGATATTGTCTGTGTTCTGGATGAATGAAGATGTGAGTATAAGCATCCTTTAGGTCTAAGGAGCATAGCCAGTCTCCCTGCTGGAGGTAGAGCAGCAGCATCACAAGGGTAAGCATCTTGAACTTTTCCCTCTCCAGAAACTTGTTTAGGTTTCGCAAGTCTAGGATAGGCCGGAGGCCTCCTGTCTTTTTGGTACCAGGAAGTACCTGGAGTAGAAGCCTTGCCCTTCCAGGTGGTGAGGCACCGGTTCTACTGCCTGTTCCTTTAGAAGACTTGCCAACTCCTGAAGGAGGAGGTTCCTGTGTAGAGGGAGTCTTGGAGGCTCCCCTGAAAAGTAGGAGGGGGGTATCTGGTGAAAGTGGAGCAAGTAGCACTTTTGGACTATGCTCAGTACCCAGGTATCCCCTCTGATGGCTGGCCACCTGTAGGCGTACAGGGTCAGCCAACCTCCTGTGCTGAGTGGAGCCAGCTGTGAAGAAGAGGCTATGCTGTGGGAGTCAAAACCCCGCTCCCTGCTGTGCAGGAGCCGGAGCTGACGGCTTGGGGGTCTTCTGCCTACGGGGCCCATGCCCCTGCCCCTTGGCCTATTGGCCCTGTTGGGGAGCTGGAGAGGCCTGATATTGAGGGTAGGATTTGTAGGCAGCACCCTTCCTCGGAAAAAAGGGCTTCTTTCCCGAGCCCTTCTTTTTCTGAGAAGGGGCAGAAGTCTTTCTGGACAGCCTTGTCCTAGTGAGAGTCTCAGTCTCGATTTCCGCAGCCTTTTCAGTCATGGGCTTAGCGAAAAGGTTTTCACCTCGGCAGAGGACAACCAACTTGTCCTGCACCCATATCTCCAGGTCTGATGACTGTTGTCAGGCTTGACGGCGTGCACCGATGCCGGCCGCGGCTACACAGGCCGACGCCTCAAAGCCATCATAGGCTGCTCGAGAGATAAACTTCGAGCACTCTCGAATCCCTGTTGACAAAGCCTTGAACCTTTGCAAAAGTTCCTCAGAGAGGCCAGCTGAGAACCCGGCAATCTCCTTTGCCAGGTCTCGAAGGTACATGCCCATGTACAGCTGGTAGGTCTGGACCCGGCAAGATAGCATAGAGCCCTAGAAGCACTTTCTACCTTGGGCATCCAGGTTCCGGGCCTCCCGGCCGGGGGGCACCAAGGAGTGCATCTTCTGACTCTTCAGACGGTGCATGGCCGATTCCACAACCATGGAGTGGTGCGGTAGCTGTGCCTTTTGGAACCCAGGGCTCTTACGGACTCGATAAATGGAATCGACCCATTTGCTAAGAACCGGCATCGAGGCCGGTGCCTCCCACATATGGAAGAGCAGCCGTTCCAGCATCGGAGGAACCGGTACAGTCAAGGCTTCTTTTGGAGGAAAATCATACTGGAGGACATCGAGCTCCTCGGCTCGAGGCTCTTCCTCGGCGTCCGCAGGGAAGGCCAAGACTTTGGCCATGTCCCTTACGAAGTCCGAGAATCGGGTATCATCCAGGGGGGACCGTCTCTGAGGCTCGGAACCGAAGGGACGCACCGGGTCCGGAATGTGTCCGGGGACTTCTCGTCCTCTGTCTCCCACTCCGGCTCCTCCGAGGAGGAATCGAGCGGCTCCGGCCGTGTGGGCCTCGGTGCCACCCGCCCCGACACTGAGGGTATCGGCGTCGATGACCTCGGCCCCACATGGGAGATCGAGGGGGACCTTGACCGAGGATCGACTCGAGACTTCATCGACTCGAGGATCGGCTCGGTCTCTGGGGTCGACTTAGACGTCGAGGTCCCGGTGGTTGGGGAAGATGCACCGGTCAGACCGGCGATCAGCACCCGCTGCTGTTCCATGAAGGCAGCTAAGCTGCTCTCTAAGGTCGTCAACCTGAGTCCAAGCTCAGGAGACTCAGCAGACCCTGACTCGGGCCCGACATCGGCTCCCCCGGAGGAGAGTCCACAAGGACAACTGCACTTATGTGACTCGGGGACTCCGGCTCCACACGAGGTAGCTCGAAAATCAAAACTCCGGACTTGATACCGGTGTACCGAGCCCAGACGGGAAGGGGAACCGGCGTCGAACCGGATAAGACAACGCGAAAATCGCAGAAAAAAAAATCAACTTTTAACAGGTGACACGAACTCACGTCCGTTGGGCTCCGCGGAAAAAGAAAGACTGAGCGGGAAGGGGACCTCGCAGGTGCACTGCATTCCCAAAGGCTTTCTTTGAAAGCTGGGGAAATGCTCCGCACGGGGGCTCCGTCGACGCCGACGTCACCCACATGTGAGGGCTGACTTCCTGCTTGGTCCTGGAGAAAGTTCTGGAAAGATAACTGTAGGATGGTATATGTGTGTTGCAATTTTCCACTGTGGCAAATCAGATTGAAGCATCTATTCAATGACATTGGCCTATTTTGGCTCCCATTCAGTGTTTGCTGTATGACTCATGATAACATGCATGAAAGGGAGACATTAAAAAGATACAGTGACTGTTGTAAGCTGTGCTATCCTTTAGCACTGTGATTTATTTATGATTTTATTTTTATTTATATAAATTTGAAACATGTATATACTGCAGTGCTGATAAAAAACATTCTATGCAGTTTTCCCAGGCTAATCCTACTTCTGATGTTCTAAGAATTTTTAGTGTGGGAAAATCAGCAGTAAAATTACCAAGCTGAAGGATAGCACGGTGGGCAAGCAAAATGCACACAACAGGCCGAATTCTTTACCTTTGATGTAAAAAAGCTGCTTTAAATTTTGACACATTTTTCTTTACTGTCTCATAGCACTGAATCTTTACTGTAGCTTAGGGTTGGAGCAAAGATTCAAGCATGACAGCAAACAGAGAGGCCTGCTGGTAAGGGTGCTAGACTTCACCTCAGATGACCCTTACCAGCAGGCCTCCCTTGGCTTTAAACAGTTAATTTCATCACCTACCCATTCTAAAGGGAGAGTATTAGATCAGATTTTTTTTTAAATGGACGGATCCAAGCAATGACTCCAAAAGATATTTGTGTAGATGCAGTGGCATGGTCATATCATGTAAGGGTAACTGCTATATTTCAGTGTTCTGTGGCTAGATCAAATAACCAAAGTGAGAGTTTTGTGAAAACAAAATTTGTAAGACTATCTGTGTGCCGAATGGCAATGCACTGTTAAGTATGGGTGCAAGGGAAAAACCCCACAGGGAGGAGCAAGGATGCACAGAGATGGGTGAAGTGAGAAGATGGTGGAAACTGGCTGCCTTCCTCTATTGTCCCCTCACTTGGTTTGCAGCTTGTCGTGCTGTGAGGGCTTGTGTGCATCAGTGATGCTGAGAACTAAGCTATTGGTAGTTTAACTACTGGTAGGGTCTCCCAAGATGGACAGGTCTCAGCTGAGGCGCCAGACAAAGACAAACCACCCATCTGGGCAGCAGAAGAATGGGATAGTGCTGATGGCGGAGGATCACATTTCTGTGACAATGGCAACAACACCAAACTTAAACTGCGTGGAGGAAAGGCCTGGCAGTCTACTTCTGTATCTTGCCATGAAAACCCAATGGATAGTCACAATAAAACAAATTGCGCTATAGTGCTAGAAGATGAAACCCCCAGGTCAGAAGGCACTCAACTTGCTACTGGGGAAGAGCTGAAGACTTTTCAGAGTAAAGCCAGCATTTATGATGTGGTTGGATCAAAGCCCTCGGGACGTCTGACTGCAGATGTAGCTGTGCATGAAATGAGAGTCAGAAGCTGTAAAGATGTCTTACACATTGGAACATACGAAGCATGAACCAAGGGAAGTTGGAGGTGGTCAAGAATGAAATGGAACGTGTACAACTTGATCTGTTGGGTGTCAGCAAACTGAAATGGACTGGCATCAGGCACTTTGCATCAGATGATCACAAGGTCTACTATGCTGGAAATGAAAGACAAAGAAGAAATGGTGTTGCATTTATAATAAAGAAGAAACTTGCAAGAAATGTAATGAAATACAATGCAGTCCGTGAACGCTTAATCTCTATTCGTCTATGAGGAATGCCTCTCAACACAACTATAATTCAAGTATATGCCCCAACAACAGCTGCAGAAGAGAATGAAGTGGAAGAGTTCTATGAACAAGTTCAAGCTGAAACTGACAGAACATGCAAACAGGATATCCTGATAGTCATGGGTGACTAGAACGCAAAAGTTGGCAACAAAGAAGAAGGCAAAGTGGTTGGAAAATATGGACTTGGCAACAGAAATGAAGCTGGAGAAAGACTGATAGAATTTTGCAAGACCAACCATCTATTCATCTCAAACACCTTCTTCCAGCAACACAAGCGGTGACTGTACACATGGACTTCACCCAATGGACTGTATAAAAATCAAATTGACTACATCTGTGGGAGTCAATGATGGAAAAGCTCTATATCAACAAAGACAAAACCTGGAGCTGACTGTTGTACAGATCATCAACTACTAGTATGCAAACAAGCTAAAGTTGAAAAAGAGCAAACCACTCATGAATGCGGCAAAATATGACCTTGAGAATATACCACTGGAATTTAAAGACTGCCTGCAAAATTGATTTGCTGCTTTAGATACAAATGACAGAGCTCCAAAAGAGTTATGGAATGACATCAAGAAGGTTGTGTTGGAAGAAAGCGAGAAGTCTCTACAAAAGGTGAAAAAACAAAAACGGCCAAAATGGATGACGGAAAAAACTATGAAAATTGCCCAGAAATGCAGAGAAGCAAAAGCCAGAGGAGAAAGAAAGACAATCACGGAACTCAGAGATTTCCAACGTGCAGCAAGACAGGACAAGGGAAAGTACTACAATGACTTATGCAAGGAAATAGAAGCAGAAACTATTAGAGGAAGAACAAGATCGGCTTTCCTAAAGCTAAGAGAGTTAAAGAAAAAATTCCAACCTCGAATTGGAATGTTACAAGATGATCAAGGTTCTATGTTGAATGATGATGAGAAAATCAAGAAAAGATTCAAAGAATATACAGAGTTTTTATATGATAAAGATCAAGTGGACCAACAGCCATTTCAACCTGTACCTTAGGATCCGGAACCATTGGTGATGAAAGAAGAAGTTGAAGCAGCATTGAAAGCCTTATCAAAAAAACAAAGCACCAGGCATTGATGGCATTCCCATAGAAGTATTACAGCAATCTGATGCAGCTGCTACCGTAACGTTGCTGCCAAGAAATTTGGAAGACAACATCATGGCCAACTGTCTAGAAAAGATCTGGGTTTATACCAATACTAAAGAAAGGTGATCCAACTGACTGTGCTCTGATCCCACATGCCAGCAAGATTCTACTGAAGATTATTCAAAAGAGACTACAACCATACCTGGAACAAGAACTACCTGAAGTGCAAGCAGGGTTAAGGAAAGGGCGAGGAACGAGAGACATCATTGCGGATGTGAGATGGATCCTTGAAAAGACTAAAGAATACCAAAAGGATATCTATTTGTGCTTTATCGACTATAGCAAGGCTTTTGACTGCGTAAACCATGAGAAACTCTGGGCAACATTAAGAAGCATGGGTATACCAGAACACCTGATCGTTCTCTTGCACAATCTGTACATTGATCAAGAAGCAACAGTTCGAACGGAACAAGGAGAAACAAAATGGTTTAAAATAAGCAAAGCTGTAGGACAAGGCTGCATACTTTCCCCCTACCTGTTTAATTTATATGCAGAACAAATCATCAGAGAAGCAGGATTGTATGAAGACAACAAAAGGTGTGAAGATTGGTGGAACACTCATCAACAACCTTCGCTATGCTGATGATACCACATTACTGGCTGAAAGTGAAGATGATCTGAAACATTTGCTTCTCACGATCAAAGTCTCAAAATGGGCCTGCACCTTAATGTAAAGAAGACAAAGATCATGACAACTGGCATAATCAACAGGTTCCTCGTTGAAGAAGAAATTGAAATTGTGAACAACTTTAACCTACTTGGATCAACTATCAATAAAGAAGCAACAAGCAGTCAAGAAATCCGACAACGCATTGCTCTTGGCAGAATGGCTATGAAAGACCTAGACAAGATTCTCAAGAGCAGAGATGTCTCTCTCCATACAAAGATTTGACTTGTTCAAGCCATGGTATTTTCAATAACATCATATGGATGTGAAAGCTGGACAGTGAAAAAGATAGGCAGGAAGAAAATTGATGCCTTTGAATTATGGTGCTGGCGGTGAATACTGTGTATACCATGGATTGCCCGAAGAACCAACCAGTCGGTACTAGAGGAGATCAAACCTAAGCTTTCTTTAGAAGCTCAGATGACAAGACTTCAACTTTTATACTTTGGACACATCATGCGAAGAGAGAGATCATTAGAGAAAGACATCATGCTTGGCAAGATAGAAGGTCAATGCAAAAGAGGAAGGCCAGCAATGAGATGGATCGATATAATAACAGCAGCTACGGGTACCAGTCTCTCAAAAATGAGCCGCCTGACTGAAGACCGTGCACAATTTAGGACAGCTATCCAGAGGGTTGCCATGAGTCGACTCCGACTCGACGGCACTTAACAACAACCTCTATTTTCATCTACTTCTACTTTATCATTTGTAAAGCACTACAGGGTATTTGCAACTCTGCATAGACAGACACAATGAGGGAGGGTTTCTGAGCTACAGAGTTTACAATTTAGTCCACGCGGAAAGGGCGGTAGAAGCAGAGCAGGGAAATTGATGGATAGACCAGAAATATCTAGGGGTTGCAGCAGCACTAGCAGGAAGGAAGAGAAAGTACAGTCTCTATTCTCAAATGAGTGCTTTCTGTGTATATTTAGTGCTACTGCCTATCCAGATAGTGGCACTAAATATAACTATGTTTTTTAAATGCTGTGAACCACAAAGGGGGCCTTCCCTAATCCTCTTCTTGGCCACATTCAGAGCTTTTACAAAATTACCTAGAAGGTTATCCAGACCCGGAATTTATTTCTCCAGAATCCTCTGCACAAATTGAATCTTCCTATGAAGATATTGCTTAGCTGATATTTATTCAGCACATGTTCAGAAAAGCGCCTATTGGGTATGTTTACTAAACTGTGCAACTTGTTAACACTGCCAACAGCATGTGCTATTGGCCCATGTTAGCAGTGCACAAAATTGCTGTGTGGTACATGCAAAGGTAGGTGGAGCTGGACAGTAGGCATGTCTACAACACATGATTACCATGGGTGCAAACAGAGCGTGCTCACTGTCAAAGCTGCAGACGGTGTGGGTGCAGCCATGGTGCTGCCGGGCCACACTCTGCAATTTCCGTATGTTATCTGCTGGGGAGATGCCGTGCATGCCCTCCAAAAGATAGCACACCGCGTCTGCAGCTAACACAGCAGTATTTGCACTATAACGGGCGTTAGCTGCAAAAGCCTAAGAAAGTTTAGCAAACATACCCCAAGAGTATCTATAAAACAGGTTCAAAATAGGAGCCTGCACCTCCATTCCTAGCAGCCATATTATAATATTGCTGTCTTAAAGTCACTGCACAGGGAGGTAGAAGCAATATTTTAGAGAATAAACCGCCAGAGTGCCCAGTCAACCAATCTCTGAGCAGCAAATGTTCTCCTGTCCTCTTCTTGAGTCAGCAGAAGGCTCTTCTTTGCATCATAGCGATTGCAGGGGTGGTTCAGGTGATCCCTTTGGGCTCAGAAAGATATTCTGCCACAATATGCAGTGAGCCTGATTATGTTCTGAACTCTGACAAATCAGGCATCTGTAATGGGTATCAAAGTCCTGGCACTTTCTCTCACACGGAGAACAAAGCTTGAATCCTGACTCCATCTGAGAGATTTTTGGAGAATATAACATAACAAAAAAAACTATTTGAACTAATTAGACTTTTTATTTTAAAGAAAAAAGTTGAAAGAGAGCATCAGAGACAAGCGGATGTGAAGAAATCTCTTTAATACGGGAGAGCTTTGTTTTTGTGTCCATTCCAGAGTGGAAAAACAAAACTGAGGGACTGAGTGAGAGATCTTCGAACTTTGGGAGAGTTGTTCCTTCCTGGTGCCCTCAGATGACATCACCCCCTTGTGTACCTGACTCAGTCTTGCTTGTGGATAGAAAAATCTACTTTCAGGTAATTTGCTTATCTCTGGCAATCAAACAAATAAACATTTACCTCAAAACAGGGAAGCCGACCACAGAGTAAATATCATTCAGATGTACAAATATCTGAAATTACAAAACAAGCTGTACTTTAGAATGCACAATAAAGACTTTATATAAAATGTAATAAGAGTCAAACTATTAAACCACATTAAAATCTGGTATTAAATGTCGGATTTTATTCCTGGAATTTATTATCAGGGATTTCAACGATGTATCTCTGTAACGACTCGGGTCTTACAGGGGGTTTTACAATGGTCAGTTATGCACTGTGCACGACTAATGGCACCAACACCCTTGTATTACCAGTCTGACTCCATCTAGTGTTTAAGATGTGTCCTCTGCAGCTTGATAGACATGCTTATATCCCAAAACCTAACCCTCAAAACCTGGTGTCTGCAAAGAATGTTATTATTGCCTGCTATCCATTTACATGCACCTATAAGACTGCGTGCACTAATACACACACCAGGCGTAACTATTCCTGGGGCATAGTTTGGGTTGAGAGGAGATGGAGATGCAATATATGCACATATCGCATAAAATATATGGGCACGTGCTTAGGGCACACATGCACACTTACACCAAATCTGGAGCAGATGTAAAATGTGTGCATTGGCATTTGTGTGTTGTTGGGGCTGGTTCTCGTAGCCTACTGTAAAGGCCCATGTGCAAAAAGGGTACTTTTTCTGCTACTCGAACATAAAGTGGAAGAGAAGCCTTGTGGTTAGGGCAGCAGCCTGGGACCAGAAAGACTAAGGTTCAAAACCGACTGGTACTTCTTGTAGCTTTGGGAAAGTCACTTAACCCTCTGCCTCAGGTACAAACTTAGACTGTAAGCCCTCTGGAGACAGGGAAATGCCTACTGTAGCTGAATGTAACTCACCTTGAAAGGTGTGAGCTAAATACTAATAATAAATAAGTATCCTCTTAGAAAATTAGTACATGGGGATTATTTTCTGGCTCACTGTTAAAGTTTTAATGCATATTAGGAAATGTCATAATTGTAAAGGACCTTAAAACTTTCCAATTTTATTTTATTTATTTTTGTGTTTTATAGTCAATTGATGCATTTTTTGTTGTGATGTTAGTTTTTGTATGAAATGATTATTTGTTGTATATGGCTTTGAATTAGCTTTGGCTTTTTTTTTTAAAACATGACATCAAGTCAGTGCTGATTCCTGGCGATCCAGCAGCCTCTGGGTATTTTTGGCAAGGTATGAATGGATGTAGATTGCCAGGCAGTGGAGGGTAAAGTGACTTGCCCAAGGTCACAAGGAGTGCCAGAAGGAATCAAACATTGATCTCTCAGGTACTAGGCTGTTGCTGTAACCACTAGGCTACTCCTCCACAGAACGTGTACATATGTTTAATGTTTTTTTTAATTCTGGCCTTCATACTTTTTAATGTGGTATTATGGCAAAATTAGTTGTACTTGCAATTCTTAGCATCAAACCAGCATTTTGTGGGTAGTTTTGCCGTTGAATATATATGTCTTGAAAGGCCCTATCTGCCTTCATAAAATATGCTTGTATGATGACCTCCAAATGCTCTGCTCTTGCACCATTTTACATCAGCTCTGAAGGTGTAAATACGTGCATGTGGGTGCTCCTTACCTGGCAGCTTGACCGCCTAGTGACAATATCCTGAGACTGCTGCTAGGAGGTCAGAGGCATCATTTTGAAGCAAACACCCAATTGGGCTGGAGAAATTAAAGATCGCTCCTGCACCCAAACTAGATATTAGGGAGACCCCTGGAAAGAGTAGGGAGTGTGGAGGGGTTTGTGACTGATATTGGGAGGGATTCTGGTAGGTAACGATCCCCTCCCCCAGCCCCTTTCAAAGCTAGCAGGCTTGAATTGGTGCGCACTCTCTCATTATGATGTTCCTGGCTGCAGTAACACTAATGTAAGAGCTTGGCACGCTCTTTTTTTCTGCTTTCTTTTTTAAATTGATGCTCCCATTGCAGTGCTGGCAAATATGCGTGCATGACTACACGTCTTTATAAGTATTTTACAAGAGGCTCTGTGTTTGACAGAGCGTTTTGTAAAATATAGGGAAACTGAGAATGGCCTGACCTAGATGTCTCAATTTCTCCTTCAATGTCCTATGCAAAATGGGCCCTCACATGTTGGAATTCTTACTAAGTTTAAAAATGCCAACTTTTAAAAGAGCTTTTAGTATGGACAAGGCCGTCATCACACTTGTTAAATAAAATTATAAAGTTGGCAATATTACTGACAAGAATTAGCCACATAACTTCCACTTGAGGAAAAAACTTTTTCAGAGCATAAGCAAACCATACCTCCAGATAAGGATTCCTTAAATCTGCCTTCCAACCAAACTGTTTTATAAGAGCAAGTCCAATGATTTTTCCCACTTCCTGGAAAAAGAGAATTCCATAAATTCCAAAATGATTATAACAATTTGAGATATTAAAGACCAGGGCTTTTTTTGAGGAGGTGCCCAATGGTACAGTGTACGGACACCTTTTTAATTGCCTGCTAAAACTGAACCATGGTCGTCATGTATATTAATGAAAGAGCACCGACTGTGTACAGACACCCTTTGTTCTAGGACAAATGCACTGTTAAAGACTAGTTATATTATAGTTCAAAGTGTCTTGCCCAAGAACCATTTAATACAAAAAGGCTTTTCAGATTAATGTGGGCTTTAACTTGTGACATTTGGTCATTTATGTATTTATAACTTCCCTATTTCACAAGGTGCCCATAGCAAACAGTCTAGAGCAGTGGTTCTCAAACCTGTCCTGGGGGACCACTAGCTCATCGGTTTTTCAGGATATCCACAACGAAAAGAGGAGAACAAAAAGGAGCAAGGAGTGTAAAACCCCATTCCTTTATTTAGAAATACTCCGACCCAGCCGTGTTTCGGCATGACTGCCTTCCTCAGGGGGATCTCCAAGGACAAAAATAAACAACAAATAAAACATCAGTTAAATAAAATGTACAAATCAAGCAATAAGACTATTTATGCCATATGTTCAAACAACTAAAAAGCTCGTTGGACCATATTAACGATAACAGTAAGGATAAATGAACTTGAACTATATAAAATAAAATAAATACTTAATGTTAGAAAAGACTAAAACATACATCAAAAATCATAAAGGAAATAACATATTTAGGATTAATATACAATACTAAAAGGGCAATCTCATCAGCAACACAGGGAATAATAAGAGACAGGAGGTCATTGTATTTAGTACAATACAAAAGTCCTGCATATCAACTGGAAGAGAATATCAAAAATGTCATCCAAGGAAAATAAATGAAAGATAAAGGTGTGTGGGAAGGGGGGGGGGGGAGGGGGAGGGAAAAGGAGTAAATGAACTTACTTTATATACAGGTGTACTCCAATGAAACAGGAGAATCTCTCCAACAGTCTTATAGTGCAATCTATTTATGAGAGGGAAGCATATTCAAACAAATTAACACAACCTTGTACATCAAAGGGTGGAAGCCAAGTGAAAAAACGATTGAAAAAGCTAGCTGAATGGAACGAACAGCACAGATTCACGGTAATAAGTCACAGAGCGATGTCTACGAAAAGACATTGAAAAGGGCATATTAGCAGCAAGTTCTGATAGAAGACGCAGTATCAATATAAATTCCCTCACTTGGTTTGCAGCTTGTCATGCTGTGAGGGCTTGTGTGCATCAGTGATGCTGAGGGCTAAGCTATCGGTAGTTTAACTACTGGCAGGGTCTCCCAAGATGGACAGGTCTCAGCTGAGGTGCCAGACCAAGACAAACCACCCATCTGCGTAGCAGCAGAATGGGACAGTGTTGGTGGCGGAGAATTACATTTCTGCGACAACAGCCACAATACTAAACTTAAACTGCACGGAAAAAAGGCCTGGCAATCTATTTCTGTATCTTGCCATGAAAACACAATGGATAGTCACAACAAAACAAATTGCACTATAGTACTGGAAGATGAGATCCCCAGGTCAGAATGCACTCAACTGGCTACTGGGAGCAGCTGAAGACTTTTCAGAGTAAAGCCAGCATTTATGATGTGGTTGGATCAAAGTCCTCGGGATCTCTGACTGCTGATGTAGCTGCGCATTAAATGAGAGTCAGAAGCTGCAAAGATGTCTTACATATTGGGACATGAAACGTACATAGCATGAACCAAGGGAAGTTGGAGGTGGTCAAGAATGAAATGGAATGTGTAGAATTTGATCTGTTGGGTGTCAGCGAATTGAAATGAACTGGCATTGGGCACTTTGCATCAGATGATCACATTGTCTTTCATTTCCAGCATAGTAGACCAAGAAGAAATGGTGTTGTATTTATAATTAAGAAGAAACTTGCAAGAACTGTAATGAAATACAATGCTGTCAGTGAGCACTTAATCTCTATTCGTCTATGAAGAATGCCTATCAACACAACTATAATTCAAGTATATGCCCCAACAACAGCTGCAGAAGAGGATACAATTGATGAGTTCTATGAACAAGTACAAGCTGAAATTGACAGAACATGCAAACAGGATACAAAGAAGGCAAAATGGTTGGAAAATATGGACTTGGCAACAGAAATGAAGCTGGAGAAAGACATAGAATTCTGCAAGACCAACGATCTATTCATCTCAAACACCTTCTTCCAGCAACACAAGCGGAGACTGTAAACATGGACTTCACCCAATGGATTGTACAAAAGTCAAATTGACTACATCTGTGGAAGTCAACGATGGAAAAGCTCTATAACATCAACAAAGACAAAACTTGGAGCTGACTGTGGTACAGATCATCAACTACTAATATGCAAACTCAAGCTAAAGTTGAAAAAGAGAAAGCCACTCATGAATGCAGCAAAATATGACCTTGAGAATATACTACTGGAATTTAAAGACCACCTGCAAAATGACAGAGCTCCAAAAGAGTTATGGAATGACATCAAGAAGGTTGTCTTGGAAGAAAGCAAGAAGTCTCTACAAAAGGTGAAAAAGCAAAAACAGCCAAAATGGATGACGGAAGAAACTCTGAAAATTTCCCAGAAAGTAGAGAAGCTAAAGCCAGAGGAGAAAGAGAGGTATTCGCAAAACTCAACCGAGCCTTCCAACATGCAGCAAGACAGGACAAGGAAAAAGTACTACAATGACTCATGCAAGGAAATAGAAGCAGAAACTATTAGAGGAAGAACAAGATTGGCTTTCCTAAAGTTAAGAGAGTTAAAGAAAAAATTCCAGCCTCGAATTGGAATGTTACAAGATGCTCAAGGAACTATGTTGAATGATGCTGAGAAGATCAAGAAAAGGTGGAAAGAATATACAGAGTTTTTATATGATAAAGATCAAGTGGACCAACAGCCATTTCAACCTGTACGTTATGATCCAGAACCATCAGTGATGAAAGAAGTCAAAGCAGCATTGAAAGCCTTATCAAAGAACAAAGCTCCAGGCATTGATGCCAAGCTGATGCCGCTGTTACACACTTACAGGGATCTGCCAGGAAATTTGGAAGACAACTTCATAGCCAACTGACTGGAAAAGATCTGTGTTTAAATCAATACTAAAGAAAGGTGATCCAACTGACTGTGAAACTTATTGCACAATCGCTCGGATCCCACATGCCAGCAAGATTCTACTGAAGATTATTCAACAGAGACTACAACCATACCTGGAACAAGAACTACCTGAAGTGCAAGCAGGGTTCAGGAAAGGGCGAGGAGCAAGAGACATCATCGCGGATGTGAGATGGATCCTTGAAAAGACTAAAGAATACCAAAAGGATATCCATTTGTGTTTTATTGAAGGACTACAGCAAGGCTTTGACTGTGTAAATCATGAGAAACTCTGGGCCATATTAAGAAGCATGGGTATACCAGAACACCTGATCATTCTCTTATACAATCTGTACATTGATCAAGAAGCAACAGTTCAAACAGAGCAAGGAGAAACAGAATGGTTTAAAAATCAGCAAAGTTGTATGACAAGGCTGCATACTTCCCCCCTACCTGTTTAATTTATATGCAGAACAAATCATCAGAGAAGCAGGATTGTATGAAGACAACAGAGGTGTTAAGATTGGTGGAAGACTCATCAACAACCTTCGCTATGCTGATGATACCACATTACTGGCTGAAAGTGAAGATGATCTGAAACATTTGCTTCTCAAGATCAAAGAACATAGTCTTAAACTGGGCCTGCACCTTAATGTAAAGAAGTCAAAGATCATGACAACTGGCAAAATCAATAAGTTCATTGTTGATGGAGAAGAAATTTAAATTGTGGACAACTTACTTGGATCAACTATCAATAAAAAAGCAACAAGCAGTCAAAAAACCTGACGATGCATTGCTCTTGGCAGAATGTCTATGAAGGACCTAGACAAGATTCTCAAGAACAGAGATGTCTCTCTCCATACAAAGATTTGACTCATTCAAGCCATGGTATTTTCAATAACATCATATGGATGCAAAGGTTGGACAGTGAAAAAGATAGACAGGAAGAAAATTGATGACTTTGAATTATGGTGCTGGCGGCGAATACTGCGTATACCATGGACTGCCCGAAGAACAAACCAATCAGTACCAGATGAGATCGAACCTAAGCTTTTTTAGATACTCAGATGACAAGTCTTCGACTTTCCTACTTTGGACACAGCATGCGAAGAGACAGATCATTAGAGAAAGACATCATGCTTCGCAAGGTAGAAGGTCAATGCAAAAGAGGAAGGCCAGCAATGAGATAGATCGATACAATAACAGCAGCTACCGGTGCTAGTCTGTCAACAATGAGCTGCCTGACTGAAGACCGAACACAATTCAGGACAACTATCCAGAGGGTCACCATGAGTCGACACTGACTCGACGGCACTTAACAACAACATCAACAAAAATTAAAAAGAAAACTCAGTAAAATATCATCATGTGGAGTGGAGGAGTGGCCTAGTGGTTGGGGCAAGGTACTTCAGGCTGGAAGGTCGGGTGTTCAAATCCCACTAGAGGACAGCAACCTTGGGCCGGAAGGAATGGGGTTTCTAGTCCCACAGGAGCTCCTTGTGGTCTTGGGCAAGCCACTTAACTATTTTACAGGGAACATGGGCTATGGAGGGTTATCTCCAAGTTATAATGCCCTGTTCAATGTAATTTCAGTTTGTTCAATGTAAACCGCACTGATACAGAATAGCGCAGTATATAAGAGAATGTAAATAAATAAATGTAAGAGTGTAAAAATGCACAAAGAAAATGTTCCAGCCAGAATATTTACCTCGGCATTCAACTTGCCAAATGTGATGCCTTTCAAAAAGGTTATTTTGGCAGCAAGGGAACTCATTTAAGGTAGCACAAAAGCAGTAAAACTAAAAACTAAAAACCAAATAAAAGGCTGGATAAAAGAAGAATTAAAGATATAATTAGCCCATCCAAACAAAAGTAAAAATCAATAAACAAATGGAAATGGCACCCGCTAAAACAAAAAGGAAAAAAACACCGCTGAGTGAGAGCAGTTAAAATGACCGAAGAACCTAAAAATGTATTAAGGGGTGTAGAACCACCACCAACTGGAGCATTAAAAACCTATATAGCTCACTGAGCATTGAAACTGAACAAAATAATAATCAGTAAAACCAGGTAAAATCCCAAGGCATGCAACTGTGGCTTCTTTATTAAGGGGATTCCTTTCTAAGAGTCACAATTATCTTCCATTTATTTTCCTTGCATAATATTTTTTATATTCTCTTCCAGTTGATATGCAGGTCTTTTGTATTGTACTATATATAATGGCTTCCTATCTATTCCCTGTGTTTCTGAGGCATCACCCTTTTAGAATTTTATATTAATCCTAAATATGTCATTACTTTTATGATTTTTAATGTATGTTTTAGTCTTTTTTAACCACTTTTAAGTATTTATTTTATATAGTTCATGTTCATTTATCCTTACTGTTTTAGTTAAGATGGTCCAATGAGTTTTTTGTTTATTTACATCACATGTTCAAAGTCTTATTGTTTGATGTGTACATTTTATGTAACTGCTGTTTTATTTG
This sequence comes from Ichthyophis bannanicus, assembly GCA_033557465.1. Taxonomy (NCBI): domain Eukaryota; kingdom Metazoa; phylum Chordata; class Amphibia; order Gymnophiona; family Ichthyophiidae; genus Ichthyophis; species Ichthyophis bannanicus. The sequence goes on along the minus strand of CM066035.1, from coordinate 442,867,522 downwards.
TTGTTTATTTTTATCTCTGGAGGTCCCCCTGAGGAAGGCAGCTGTGTCGAAACACTGCCGTGTTGGGTGTTTCTAAATAAAGGACCGGTGTTTTGCACTCCTTGCTTCTTTTTGTTCTCGTCTTTGGTTTGTGCAAGGGGTGGTGCTCCCTTGTGGGACCTCAAACCTGCTCCAGCTAGTTGGGTTTTCAGGATATCCACAATGAATAGGCAGGAGAAAGATTTGCATACCCACTACCTCCGTTATATGCAAATCTCTCTCATACAAATTCATTGTGGATATCCTGAAAACCCGACTGGCTGGAGCAGGTTTGAGGTCTAGAGAAGAGAATAATGAATTGAACATAATGAATAATGAAATTAATTATCAAAAGCATTTTCGTGGGCATAACAGTTTTTTTTAAGCATGGAAAGGGGCTGTTATAAAAAAAACCTACTTGTTCACTATGTGGTTAGAGTACACAAATACAGCCTGCTTTTCCCTAAGTAAGCAGAGGCATTCCTTGGGGAGGGGTTTACAGGTACATACATATTTCAGTTTGATCATTGGATACATTTTAGAAATATAGTTTATGAATAATAAAGAAGCATTTTCAAGATAGTATTAAATTAAAGTACAAGAAAAATTGTCAAAATTATATGAAAAAGAGGGGACTTTGTTAAGTGTTATTTAATGTGATTTAGTGTAAGTAAAAGTTTATATCAAAAGAGATGTATGGAAAGTGTTTTATGCATTTTTTATGAATGATTATTGTTGTGAGTCCCACATTTATTATTGATGCTTCTATCACTTTATATGGATGTATAGATAATTCATACATATTTCAGAAGATGTGAGTGTATGCGTATAAATAACCCTGAAAATCTGTGCATGCCAAAGAGCAGATGTAAATGTGTGTATGCACAGCTTTCCTGGGATAAAAACTGCTTACTTGTAATAGATGTTCTCTATGAACAGGATTAATCAGGCACACCAAGGGGGTGACACCATCACATGGTGTCAGGCCAGAACAGCTCACCCAGAACTCATGACTAGTTTAAAGTTCCAATCATGTGAGGCGGTCTCCTCAGCCCCTTCCCCTCCCATTAGCTCCAGGAAATATATAATTCTCAGGAAGGTCAGCAGGGTCGATGCCTAATTTATCTTGTGGTAAGCATCTTTGCTTAAGGCTTAATCATTTGATATATCACCAATAAAACATTTGTGTTGTGTATATATAGAGTAGTTACTCACCTGTAACAGGTGTTCTCCAGGAGCAGCAGGAATCAGTCCTCACTTATGGGTGACATCGACGTCGATGGAGACCCCATGCGGACCAATTCCCCAGCTTTCTAAGAAAGCCTTTGGGAATACTGCGCGCATGCGCGGTCCCCTTCCCGCCTAAAGGTGCCATCTTGCTCAGTCCAATGACATAGCTAAAAAACAGCACACAAAAATGCAAAAATAAACTATGTACAACTGCAACTCCCAGGGGAGGAGGAAGGGTTGTGAGGACTGATTCCTGCTGCTCCTGGAGAACACCTGTTACAGGTGAGTAACTACTCTTTCTCCATGACCAAGCAGGAAGTCAGTCCTCACTTATGGGACTCCCCAGCTTCAGGCTACCGGGGACCCAGAGCTGAAAAATGAGCTCCCTCTAGCCGCAGCATCAGAGAAAGGATTTCACTGAAAACATACCTCTACCGGTAACCCAACCAGAAGGCTGGAGGGTAGGAGTTGCCTAAACCTCAAAGAGATTCCGGAGCACTGCCTGACCGAAAGCACTGTCCCTACGGGACTCCCTCTCCAGGCAGTAATGGGCCGCAAAGTCTGGCTTGAGGACCAAGTTGCAGCCCTGCAGATGTCTGCCAATGGTACAGAGCGGAGATGAGCTACTGAGGCAGCTATTGCCTTGACATGGTGGGCCGTGACCCGACCCTGCAGGGGAAGGTCAGCTGCCCTATAAGCCCAGGTGATACAGTCAGCCACCCAGTTGGACAAGGTACGCTTGGAGACAGGTAACCCCAAGTTATTAGGGTCAAACGATACGAAGAGCTGAGTAGCCCTCCTATGCCCCTGCGTACGCTCAAGGTAGAAGGATAAGGCCCTTCTACAGTCCAGGGTATGCAAAACTGTCTCAGCCCGGCTGGCATGGGGCCTAGGGAAGAACGTTGGAAGAATCACCTCTTGGTTGAGATAGAAAGAGGAGACTACTTTAGGGAGGAACTTAGGATGAGTTCTAAGGACTACCCTGTTCCTACAGAAGCGAGTGTAAGGCCTGTCACAGACCAGGGTTGGAAGCTCACTCACCCTCCTGGCCGAGGTCAGGGCCACAAGGAATAGAGCCTTCCAAGAAAGGAAGTGGAGAGGACAGGTAGCCATCATCTCAAAGGGTGGGCGAGTCAGTTGCTGCAAGACCACATTCAGTTCCCACTCAGGGGCCGGTGGATGGATAGGAGGTTTGAGCAAAAGCAAGCCTCTGAGAAACCTGGACACCAAGGGGTGAACATACAGAGTGTCCCTCCACCAGTGAGTGGTGAGCTGCTAGAGCAGAGAGGTGGACCCGAACCGAATTGGGCTTAAGGCCTTGATTGGACAAGTGTAGCAGATACTGAAGCACTAGCGGTACAGTGCAGGCGAAAGGATCCTCCTTACGCTGCTGACACCAGATGGAGAACCTTCTCCACTTCAAGGCATAGGTTTTTCTGGTGGACTGCTTTCTAGAGGCCAAGACCACCTCTTCCACTTCCTGGGGTAGGCCCCAGGGAGCCAACACTACCCTTGCAGCCTCCAGGCCATCAAATTGAGAGATTTGAGATTGGGGTGCAGAAGGGAACCCTGATACCAAGAGAGAAGATTGGGTTGCAACCCCAGAGGTAGTGGTGTGTCCACGGCTAGCTGGAGCAGAAGTGGAAACCAGGGCTGCCTCGGCCACCTGGGAGCTATCAGAAGTACCGAGGCCTTGTCCCGGAGAATCTTGAACAAGGTTCGGGCCACCAGAGGCGTGGGAGGAAACGCATACAGGAGGCCCTAGGACCAAGAAATCAGGAAGGCATCTGCTGCTGTCCTCAGGGGATGCGGTTGCCTGGAACAGAACCTGGGCAGCTGCCGGTTCAGGGGACTGGGAAAGAGATCTATGGAGGGAAGCCCCCATCTCAGGAAAATATTTTGAACCACCAAGGGGTGTAGTTGCCACTCGTGGGGTTGCAGAATCCTGCTCAACCTGTCCGCCAGGAAGTTTTCCTGGCCAGGGAGATAAACAGCCTTGAGAAACATGTTGTGTTTGAGAGCAAAAGAGCACAGGGCCTGCGCCTCTTGACACAGGAGGCTGGACACCGTGCCCCCCTGCTTGTTCACGTAGAACATGGCCACTTGATTGTCCGTCTGCACCAGAACAGACTGGTGAGCCAAGGTGTGAGAGAAGGTTTTGAGGGCTAAGCGAATAGCCTGAAGTTCTAGTAGGTTGATCTGTTGCGTGGCCTCCCATGGAGACCATAGGCCTTGAGTGCACCGCTCCAGACAATGTGCACCCCAGCCCTGCAAGGAGGCATCTGTCATCAACACCACTGTGGGGACAGGCACCTGAAAAGGCACCCCCTGAAGTAAGTTGGGGGGGTGTAGCCACCACTGCTGGGAATTCAGGAAGGGTTTGGACACCCTTACTTTGTCCGCTAGGCTCCCTGTGGCTTGCTTCCACTGAGTTCTGAGGCACCACTGTGCAGGCCTCATGTGGAGGCGGGCATTGGGGGGTCACATGTACTGTCAACGCCATGTGGCCTAGGAGCTGTAGACAGAGTCGGGCAGAAACCCTTGGCATGCTGAGAAACCGGGATGCCAACTCCATGAGCCTTTGAGCCCTGTCTTCTGGCAAGTAAGCCCTTGCTTGCAGAGAGTCCAGTCACGCCCCTATGAACTCTAGGTTCTGGGAGGGGAGCAAAGTGGACTTTGCGAAGTTTATGACAAAGCCTAGGTGTTGGAGTGATACAGTTCGAAAGATGGCCTGCCTGGCCTCCTGGTAAGTCTGACCCCTGACAAGCCAGTCGTCCAGATAGGGGAAGACAAAAACACCTTGAGTCCTCAAGTAGGCCGCCACCACAGCCAGGCACTTTACGTGTCCGACGGGTTCCGGCTCCACGCGAGGCATCTTGGATGGCTTCTCCTGCTCCAAGGGCCCGGGGCGGCGGTCGGGGGTCTTAGACCTGGCTCTTGAGGAACAAGGGACCTCTTCCAACGCCGCCCTCATGAGCCGTTTCTTCCTCTTACGTTCCCGATCGGGGGACCCCCTATCCGAGGAACCCCGGTGATGCTCGGGATCAGACTCCCGAGACGTCGAGGCCTCAGACGAGGTCCGGGCCCGGCCGGAGGCAGAGTCCGAGAAAATCCTCTCTTTCTGATGCTGACGGCTTCGAAGTGCCTTAGTGGACATTTTGCCACACGGGCCACAGATCTTAGGATCATGATCTGGGCCTAGGCACCAAAGGCAGCAGTCGTGTGCGTCGGTGAGAGACAATAGTTTCTTGCACCGATCACACTTTTTGAAACCACTGGAAGCCATCGGGGAAAAAAGGGCCTCCGCGAGGTCAAAGGACCGGCCTTCCAGGGAAAAAACAGAAAGGGCGCGAATGCCAGCCACGAAGGGCAAAAACCGAAAAATAGAAGACGGGCTCGATACCGGTGTACCGAACCCGGCGGGAAGGGGAACCGGCGTCGAACCGGAGAAAAATACACAATGAAATCGCTAGAAAAAACGTCAATTTTTCCGGGTGACACGGACGGACGTCCGGTGGGCTCCACGGAAAAAGAAAGACTGAGCAAGATGGCACCTTTAGGCGGGAAGGGGACCACGCATGCGCGCAGTATTCCCAAAGGCTTTCTTAGAAAGCTGGGGAATTGCTCCGCATGGGGGCTCCATCGGCGTCGATGTCACCCATAAGTGAGGACTGACTTCCTGCTTTGTCCTGGAGAAACATATATATGGTTTACATTAAAACAACAACAAAAAGCATAAAATATACAAGAAGATACAGAACAGAAAAGGAGAATGCTAGTTTTGGTCTCTGTAGCCTCAGAGTGCAAACTGGCGGAGAAACATCCAGCAAATCAGCTAACGACCTAACTGTAACAAGATGCGAAAGCCAGACTGAGAAGTCATGTTTTCAAATGAACATGAGTTCTCAAGACTTAGACTGAAAGATAATATATTCCATAAGGTTGGCATCATAACGCAGCAAGCAGAACATTAGAAAATCTCCTATCTAATCTTAGTGTGGTGTGGAACAAGGAGGCTGTTTCTGGAAAATAGAAGAGCACATGAAGGATGATAAGGTACAAGTAAACTAGATTTAAAAACTTGCTATCCCATGGTGAAACAATCCATGGGTAAGGATTATGATCTTAGGGTCCAATATTCAAAGGCATTTACACAGCTTACAGACCTGTAAACAGTGTAAATGCTGCTTAGAGGGATATTCAGCAGCACCAGTATGGTTCGTGCTGCAGAATATCTGCGTGTTCCGCCGTTACATGCCCCGATACTAACCGTGCGCCTGGGCATTCTGGGGTGGAGCGGAGGCGGCACCCATTGCTAACTGGACAGTGGTGATATTGAGCTGCTGCCCGGTTAGCAAACCACAGGTAGAGAAAGGTGCGAGAAAAGCTGGCCTATCTTTACCCATTGGAGCTACCTGAGCAGCAGCTCAACATCGCCGCTGCCCAGTTAGCTTCTACACCAGACCCGGATATTCAATGTCGATGGCTGGATATCCGAGGTTTGGGTTCAGCAGTGATGGTTATGCGCTTTAGAGGCACCAGTACCACCACTGCTGAATACTGGGCCCTTAAATCATAACCGATAAAAGCAATTGGAAGTAAATGTTCTGCTATCAAAGCAGTGTGATGCAATCATATTTTTTTTGTAAATGAAGGTTTTTTTTATTAAACCTTTATCACATTTTACGGTGTCTGCTTCTTTTTCCATACAGTACAAAAGTATAAATTTATTGGTATCAATGTAACTGTTATAGGTAAATATGTAGTGTAAAAGCTGTATTTGCTATTTACACCTTCCATATACCTACAAAGCATCTCATATTTTTCCCTTTTCCTGTTTTTTATTTGTTTCTTATATCCGCTCCTTGAGTATTCCATGTATTATATGTTACCTCTTGCCCCCTACCCTCCCTTTCCCTCCTCCCTGTCCTCCCCTTCCCCCTTCTTTTATATGCTAGTCAACTGTCCCCGTTCCCTAACTTCTTTCTCTGTATAATGCGCCATTCATTATACTCGTACCTTCCCCATATTCGCGTAAACTTATCCTTTGCATGATTTTTGTTGTTGATGCTGCAATTTCACACAGGCATCAAAGCTGCTCCAGTCTACCCTTGATATCTTCCATCGTGGGTATCTCTGGTTGCTTCCATTTTGCAGTTAAAGCCATAGGTGCTGCATTCAGAAATCCCAGAAATAGTTCCAAATTGTATTCTCCTCCTGTATCTACCTCATTTAGTATTACTAGAGTAGGTTCCATTTGCACTCATACCCTAGTGATTTCATAATATAGGCTTTCCATAGCTTTCCACATTTGCTGCATCTTGGGGCATCCCCACAAGAGATGTTCCAGGACCCCCTGTCTCCATACTCCTTCCAGCACCTTCCCTCCCATTTCCCCTTTCATTGCTTGCAGTCGTGCTGGTATCCAGTACATTCAGAGTCTCACTTTCAAACTATTTTCTAAGAACGTTATTCCCGGTGCTATTTTCCTCGTCTGTATAATAATCTCTTATCATCCCAGGGGTCTGGTAGCTCTTGTTCCCCTTTTCAACAGCACTCTACTCACCCTTTGTCTGACTCCAATAATCCTCTGTATAGTAGGGATATTGTTCCCTTCGGCATGCCCTCTGTTCCTATAATCTGTTCAAATGGCGTTAGTGGTAGTTTTAAATCACCATGTACTTTAATTTCACTCATAAAATAGTATATTTGCAAGTATGCATAATAATCTTTGGGGTCTAGGTTGTACTGCTCCTGTAACCTTGAAAAGGGCGCTATCTCTCCTTCTTTAATAGTTGTCCAAAAAGCTGCGACCCCTTTCGCCCCCATTCCTGGAATATTTTTTCTTGCATTCCTGGGTTAAACCCTCTCGTTCCCACTATAAAGGACCTACTGAAGTAACGTTTTGTTCCCATAGGTTTACGCCTAGCGCCCCTTTATATTTGCCTTGTGAAGGCCTTATATGGGGGTTTCAAGTCCTCCTTTACCCTCATTATATTGTGGGTCCCATATCAACTTTTTTTATTTCCTTTCTGTTCATTTGCATCCAGTGAGGGGCTTCCCCTTCTCCTTTCCAGTCTACCAAAGCTCGCAGTTGAGCTGCTTGATAGTAGTACTCTAGATTAGGGACTCCCGGCCCACTTTCCTCTCTTTGCATGAACATTGTTTTCCTAGAAACGCTGGAGGCTTTTCTGCCCAAATAAATTTCATTATCATGTTTTGGAGGGTTTTGTATATGTTTTTAATGAAGCGCTAGGTATTGATGTAAACACGAATAAGATTTGTGGGAATACATTCATTTTAATTGCTGCTATTCACCCTAGCCATGACAGATATAGGCCCTGCCATTTTTGTAAATCTTTCTTTATAGCCTCCATCAGGGGGTCATAGTTCCAGCTTTTGAGATGCTTTGTAGTATTCCCCCAGTTGTATGCCCAGATATCAAAACGATTTCCATACCCCACTTGAAAGGAAATTTGTTCTGCAGTCTCCTTTCTAAATTTTCTGGGAGATTGAAATTCAAGATTTCTGTTTTACTTACATTAATTTTATAGCCTGAGACTTTACTGTATTGTTCAATTTCTTACATTAGTACCAGCATGGTGGTGAGAGGATCTCTCAAGGTAAAAATGATATCTGTTGCAAACAGTGTTATTTTCATTTCAAAAGGTCTCATCTGCACTCCCTTAATATTCACCTGCCTTCAGATATGTTCCGCTAATGGTTCTATCACCAGGGCAAATAACAGTGGTGATAGAGGGCATCCTTGCATTGTCCCCCTCCCTAACTTGAATGTTTCGGAGTATCCTCCATTTACTCTGATCCGGGCTCTGGGTTTGGCCTATAAAGTATGAATCTACCCAATAAAATTACTTCCCAGAACCATTTTTTCTAATACCTGTAGCATCAATGACCATTCAACTCTGTCAAATGCTCTCTCAGCATCGACGGTGACAAAGACTGCCTCCTGCCCAGATGTTTGTACCTGCCATGTTATATTCAATATTTTCTGAATAGTGTCTCCTCCTTGTCTACCCCGTGCAAACCCAGTTTGGTCTTTATTCACTAATTTGGGGATCACTCCCTGCAACCTGATTGCAATTTTTTTGCCAACAATTTTGCATCTTATATTTATTAATGAGATTGGCCTATATGAACCGCATACTGTTATATCTTTTCCTGGCTTGGGAAGGATGGTTATTCTAGCTTCTGTCATAGTGTCAAGGTATCATTTATTAGAAAATATATCGTTGAAGACCACAGTTAATAAGGGATTTAATTGGTCTTTGAAAACTCTGTAAAATTTAGCCGTGAAACCATCTAAGCCAGAGGCCTTACCCACCTTGAGGGTCTTAATAGCCTCCTGCACCTCCTCCCTGCTAACTGGCTTATCCAAATTTTTCCATTTCTGTTTTGTCTATTGCTGTTAATTCATAATCCTCCAATTATTTGGTGCTTTTTAAATTCCCCCTGTTTTATTTCACTGTTATACAGCTTACTATAACACTTTCTAAACACTCTCCGTATCTCATTATTTTCATACTCCATTACCCCTTGGTCATTCCTGATAGCACTAATATTGTGTTGTTGCGTTCTGGCAGCCTGCTTGCTAATAATTGTTCAGCTTTCTTTCCACCCTCAAAACAGTTTTGTTTAAAGACATTTAATTCATGTGCTATAGAGTTCGCCTGTAACCTACTGAGCTCTACCCTCCACATTTTCAGTTCCTCCAGTACCTTAGGGTTTCGGTCACATTGGTGACTCTTCTAAACCTTTAATATTTTGCATTATCTCATGCTCTACCTTTTTCCAGGGTTTTTTTTAAATTCACTGCTATCCCTATCAAGTGACCCCTTACCACTGCTTTTAGCCCATCCCATACCACATTCGAATCTACTTTCCCATTCACATTAAAATAAATGTATTCCTTAAGCACTTTGTTAATATATTCCACATTGCCTTCCTCTTCTAGGAGAGAGTCATTGAGCCTCCAGAATTTGAGGCCCTTATCTTGAGTTCCCAAGTTAAAAGTTACACTCACTGGGGCATGGTCTGTCCAAGTGATGGACCCATGCTCCACTTCTTTTACCTTAGATATCCAACACCCGCTTATCCAAATCATGTCTAGCCTGTTGTATGAATCATGGGAGTGTGAGTAGAATGTGTGCCCCCACTTTCCAGAGCTCCTCCATCTCCATGGGTCAATGAAGCCCAATCGTTCCTTCAATCAAACCAAGCTCTTCCTTGCCCCCCCACCTCCATTACCCTTCTTCCACTATTATCTAGGTGTGAATTCACAGTTAGATTATAGTCACCATCAAGTATCATTGGGGCGCCCCCCCCCCAATTGCTCCAACTCCCCCAGCAGCCTATCATAGAATTCTGCTTCTCGTTCATTGGGTCCATATAGGCAAAGAATCCATACTTCGTTTCCTCCCTCATTCAATCATACCCCTACTATTCTTCCTTCCTTATCCCTGTATTCCATTACTTTATCTTTAACTCCTCCGCTCAGCGGTACACCTACTCCTCCTTTTTGGGGTTCAGCACGACACTTTGCTAACAGTGCATATGGATAATGCTTAGTTTGAATCATTTTCTCGTGTCCCACTTTAAGGTGTGTTTCCTGAACACAGAGAATATCAGCTTTCATTCGTTTTCCTTCCCTTTCCATTGATCTGTGCTTATGCCATGTTCTAAGAGCCCTTACATTCACAGTTGTCAAAGATTGTTGCCCCACCCTCTGCCCTCTCCCCTCTCCTGCCTTTCATCTCGTTACTTGATATATCATCTGACTGCACCTTGACTATTGTGTACAATTCTGGTCACTGTATCTTAAAAAGGATATAGCGTTATTAGAAAAGGTTCAGAGAAAAGCCACCAAAATGGTAAAGGGGATGGAAGTATACTCCTATGAAGAGAGGCTAAAAAGGTTAGGGCTCTTCAACCTGGAAAAGAGACAGCTGAGGGGAGATATGATAGAGGTCTATAAATTAATGAATGGAGTGGAAGAGGTAAACATAGATCGATTGTTTACATCAGCAGAATATAGAAAGACTAGGGGACATGCAATGAAGCTACGGGGTAAACTATTTAAGACTAATAAGAGAAAATATTTTTTCACTCAACGTGTAATCAAACTCTGGAATTTGTTACCGGAGGATGTAGTAAAAGCTGTTAGTGTAGCTGGGTTTAAAAAGGTTTATGGACCTTTCCTCTAGGAACTTGTCCAAACCTATTATTAAAAAGGACTTTGGATATCACTGCTTGACCCAATACAAGCATTGAGGAGCCTGTGTCTTTTGGGGAAACTGCTAGGTACTTATGACCTAGATTGGCCACTGTTGGAAACAGGATACTGGGCTTGATGGACCTTGGTCTTACCCAGTATGGCATATCTTATGTTCTTAAGTTTCGCTCTTATCTCCCTCCCTCCCCATTCCCTTCCCCTCCCCCCTCACTCCTGTCCCCATTTCACCCCACCCTTCATCCATTCACCTCCTCCCCTCCTATTTCCTTAGTACATTCCCACCCTCTCCCCCTCCTTCCCTCCACATTCTTTCCTGCAATCTCCCCACATTTTAATTGTGCATTTTTGTTACAGATAACATGTTATTTTGAAACTTGAAAAACTTTCCCCCTCTTTCATGACAATTTTGTGCTTGCTTAATTGTATGTCCACAATATTTCTTCCCCTTACTTGCCCTACTACTTTGCTGTCCCAGTTTGGTATGGCTCTTATTAGGAACCTTGAGGCCTCTCAGCCCTTATTTTCTCAGGATATATTGTTGGTTCGTATATCTTTGGGCTTCTATTTGAAACCAAGCCATTATCCCTGCAGTCTGCTACTGGTCCTGTTGTTCTCTCTCCTTTGACCCAGTCGGTGAGCAAGTTCTTGTACAGGTAGTCCCGCTGCCTGTATGGTGCTCTTGGTCTCGTATATTTCCACCTGCCACCATCTGCCATCTTTACCAAAAGCTAATCCAAATGGGTATTGCCAGCGATATTTAATTCTTTCCTTGCACAACAGTTTTGTGGCAGGGTTCATTTCCTTTCTTCTTTGTAATGTTCCCGCAGCTAGGTCTGCAAATATATCAATTTTATATCATTGCCACACAAAGTTGTCCAATCCTTGCATCTTTGTGGCTAGTTTTTCTGTTATTTCATAGTCCTTTATGCAAATAGCTATATCCTGTGGTCTATTTTGCTGTGCTGGGCCTAGGGCTCGGTGTACACAATCCACTGCTATGCCTTCAGGCACCCTCTTACTGTCTTTGAATTCAGGGTCCTCTGGAAGCCCTCTAATTCTTAGATTATTACTTCTTGTTCAATTTTCCAAATCCTCAATTTTATATAGTATGTGTTCTTTCCATTTGTCCGTTTCTTTTATTTGGTCTTGCAATGCCTTTTGTTGTTGCTGTTGCATTTGCTCTATTTTTTGATCATGCTCCTCCGCTCTGCGCACCAATTCTGCCACCTCTTCTTTTAGCTCTCCCATTATCTCGCCGAGTTTCTTCTTTACTCCCATTAGCTCAGTTTTACATTTGTCAAATCATGCCTTTAATTCATTTCAGGAAATTTGCTGTAGCAGCACTTCACCCTGTTCGTCCCCACCCTTTTTGCCACCTTTCTTTTCCCGCTCCTGGGCCTCTCCACCTCCTGGGCTCACCTCAGCCATTTTGTGCTCTCCGCCATCTGCTCCCGGACCTGTATAGGCAAATTCCCGCAAATCTGAGGCTTTCTTTGCATCATTATTTTCTGCCCTTTTATTTCCTCTTATATATGATTTTCTCTATTTTCAGGGCTCTTGCTTAATAAACCCGGGGGAAGCTACAGAGCTCAAAGCTTATGCAGCCATCCAGTCAAATGATGTCACTTCCTCCTTCACGATCATATTTTTAAGGTCAATGAAGCTGGATAATCATAGTAGTTTGTATTAGCTGAAGTCGGTTTATTTGAGATAAATTGCTTCCTTGGATAACAATTCAATCTGTGAGTGATAAAATAATGAGTGTACCCATTTTCTGGCACCAAGAAATGAATGGATTAATCTGATTAATCTAAGATTTCTTAGTAAGCATAGAGATGTGCAGCCCCATTCCGGTAGGGATACGTCTGGGCCATCCGGACAGCCCCAAGCAAAATGGGCCCGTTTGGACCCGATTCTGGACTGTGGGAACAAAACGCACCCGCGATAGCCAGAATTGGGCCTGAGGACGGCCCAGCATGCTCCTGCCACCTGTGGGGACGTCCTCACAGAAGAACGGACTCTGGTGTCCTTGGCACCCCTTTTCCCCACTGCCCAACCCAAGGCTGGCCTGCCGTGGCCTGGATCTGGCGGCGGGGACCCCCCCACACCTATCACCGGGCTTTTGCTGCTTATTCCACCTCCCAGAATCAGGCCCATGGTGTCCAAACAAGAAGGATGTAATCAGGCAGAGCCAAGTGGGTGACTCCCAAGCTCATGGCTGCTCAGCTTTATAGTTAAGTTGCTCATGGCTGAAGAGCTTCTGATCAGATGAGGAAGTGAGAGTTTCCCAGACCACAAACAAATTGATTTAGGTAAGTTTAGCTTAGATTAGTTTAGTTTATTCATCAGCTTGATATGCCACCTTTTTTATCAAAGGACACATCAAATTAGTTTACAACAGTAGTTTATAGAAAGGAAAGAAAAAGCACCTGGGGGACATGTCACCTCAAGGTTCTGAAAAAGATTGGTCAAAACAAGGACGTTTTGAGACTGGCCTCGAAAAAAAGCCTAGAGGTCTCGATTTTTAAGGCAGGAGGCAAGGCTTTCCAGAACAAGGGGGTAAACTAACTAAAAGTTGTCCCCCCTATTAGATTCTAGGCAGATTACTGTAAAGGGTGATAATTGCATGCAAACCAAGTGCGAAATAGACGATTAGAATGAGCGGGCACTAAAACTTGACTAAATAGAAAGGGAACATTGAGTTAGCAGCCCTATGTACCAGAAGGAGGACCTTAAACCAAATTCTGAAAAGAACAGGCAGCCAGTGAAGCTCAAAGAAAGCAGGGGTGTAACATGGCCATTTCCTTATGCCTTGTAGAAGACCTTTACTGCCGAGTTATGGAGTAACTGTAGGCAGCAAAGTGAAGCCAGTCTAATGCCGCAGTAAAGAGAATAACAGTAAGGAATGCCAAGGTCAGAGCAAGAAGATCCTGAAAGCCAAGTAATATTCTCGCCAAACAAACTTGCCTCAGTACTGCTTGACCAAATGCACTGTCTCAGCTTGAGGACCGATTCAAGTAGTAGTGATAAGTGAAGATATAAAGCAATGACCGAGTAGCTGCTTTGCAGATACTATCCAGTGAAGTAGACTTTTAAGAGAGCTACAGTAGTGGCTCTCATTTGATGTGGTTTGACTTTAATGTTTAGAGGTACAGTATACTAGTCTTCTTATAACAGAACTGGATACAGAACACTAGACAATTTGTTAGGGTTTGTTTTGCCACTGGAATGCCAAATCTATTGGGGCTGAAGGAGACAAACAACTATGAAGACTTCCCGATGAAGTCTGATCTTTTAAGACTGTAAATAAAAGCTCATTTGCAGATCAGACTTTTTGCATGAATGCTTGTGCGATTTAGGATAAAATGTAAGCAACACCATGTCTTCTTATTATTATTGATTTTTTTTTTTTTTTTAACATGAAAGGGTATGCTGACCTTTGGCAGGAATTTAGGATAATAGATAGTACTACTTTATTATGATAAAACTTAGGGGCTTGTTTACAAAGCCGCGGTAGCGGTTTGCGATCGTAATCGGAGCCGCGGCCCCTTTGTTTTCAATGGGGCCGCGGCTGCGATCGCGAACCACTACCGCTGCTTTGTAAACAAGCCCCTTAGAGTAAGGTTAAGAACATATGACTTGACAGAGCCTGATCCAGGAAGGGGCACATCCGGGTTGTCCAGATGGCCCAGAACAGGATGGGCTCTGTTGTACCTGATTCTGCACCGCGGGAGCTAGACGTTCCCGTGGTTGAAGGATCAGACATGGAGATGGCCCGTTATGCCCCTGAATCCCTGTGGGAGATGGCCAAAAGGCAACATGGTCAGGCATCCCTGTGCTCCCACTAGTGTGCTGGTGCCATGGCGTCCCATTGCCATGGCATCAGTACACTCAGCAGGAGCGCTGGAGGCCCGACACCACCAGACCACGTTTCCCCACCACCTGACCCTCAGCAGGGTCTGCCAGGGCTAGGAATGGGCAATGGGGCCTCATCTTCCATGGCTCCATTGCATCCTGAGAGCTGCTGGGCCAGATCGCATGGACTCCCAGTGCTTATTCCACCTCCGAGGTGGAATACGCTAGGCGTCCTCCTGAAGACTGCTGGACATACAGGGCCATGACCTGAATCAGCCCTGTACGTCGGTGTGCTACAGCCTGCCCCAGCTTCACCCCCATCCAGCTTGTCCCGCACTGTGGCTCTGTACGTACAGTGAGAATGTGTGCCAGCATACAGACAGGATGAATAGCCTCTCAGAAATGGGCCTATTGAGGGTAAAACAGATGGCCCATCAAGCCCAGTATCATGTTTCCAACATTGGCAAATCCAAGTCATAAATGCTTGTTAGTCTGCCAAACAATAGCAAAATTCCATGCAGCTTACCCCAGGGAAAGGCAGTGGCTTTCCAAAGCCTCCCTTCATAACAGTTTAGGATCTTTTCCTTCATGAGCTTGTCCACACCTCTTTCAAACTCACCTACACTAACCGCTTTTACCACATCCTCTGGCAATGAATTTCAGAGCTTAATTATGCATTAAATGAAAAAACTATTTTCTCCCATTTGTCTTAAATATACTACTCTGTGACTTCATGGCATGAATTCTAGTCTTTGTACTTCTTGAAAGAGTAAACAATCGATTTACTTTACCTGTTCCATTCCATTCAGGATTTTCTAGACTTCTATCACAATTCCTCTTGACCGTCTCTTCTCCAAGCTGAAGAGCCCTAACCTCTTTAGCCTTTCCTCACAGGGGAGCTATTCCACCCAGATCATCATTTTGGTCGCCCTTCTCTGTACCTAATTTAATTCTGCTATCTTTTTTGAGATGCAGTGACCAGAACGGCACATAATATTCAAGGTGCAGTCACACCATGGAATCAAATCTCAGTAAACCATAAACCATTATTATATTGTTTGTTCTATTCTCAATTCTTTTCCTAATGATTCCTGTTTGCTTTTTTGGTTGCCACCCCACAGTGAACAGAAGATTTTAATATACTGTCTTATGACATCTAGATACTTTTCATGGGTGGTGACTCTTAATGTTCAACCTAGCATCATGTATTTGGGTGATTCTTCCCTGCATGCATCGCTTTGCAAATATCTACATAAAACTACATCTGCCATTTGGATGCCCAGTTTTCCAGTTTCACAAGGTTCACTTGCAATGTTTCACAGTCCTCATGAGATTTAGCAACATTGAATAATTTGGTGTCAAAGATCTTAAAAAGCACCAGTCCCAGAACAGATCCCTGGAGTACACCACTATTCAACTTCCTCCACTGAGAAAATTGACTATTTAATCCTACTCTCCGTCTTTTAACCAGTTCAACGGCACACAAGAACATCAATCCACAACAGAACATCTCCTATGCCATAACTTTTTAAATACAGTCTCTCATAGTGGATTTTGTCAAATTCAAATGCACTATGGGGGATATTTTATAAGCTTTAGTGAGTTGGACGTCTGAAAATGGGAACTGAGATGTATAAATCATGGTTACATCCCCACAGCCATTTTAAAAAGCTAGTTATATAGATATCCCCAGAGTGAGAATGTCTAGGTAGCACAGGTGAATGGTAGAGGCATGCCCTGGGTGGAGTAAGGAAGTTGCATGTCATGGTGTGATTTCAGAATGGCACAAGCACATCTGGCCTTGGTTGTTGAGGCATGCCGACCACAAAAAGGGTGTAAAAATGTTCTTATTTCATTGCTGCAATGCTTCCAAGGGTAAAAGCAAAATGCACTTACTTTGTAGTGGTTAATATTTCTTGGCTGAAGAAACCTGTCTGTAAATACATACACCAAACATATAACTGGAATGAAAATGAGTGTCATGAGCCGGCTCCTCATCAAGTATCCACTGTCGCTTGCACAGCAAGAAGGGAGTGGGAAGAGAGGGTGACCGTATAGAGTAGGCCATGACACAGACTGTGCTGTCCTTCTCACTGCTTAGCTCAAATCCATTCCTATACCTCTATCGCTTTCTCCATGGACTTTAGGTTACCATTCCCCTAGATGTATCCTTTGTCCTCAGCTCTGATGAGCATGGACCATCTTTTACTTGTGTCTGCACAGCACTGCGTTTGCCTTGTAGAGCTATACAAATGATCAGTAGTAGTAACAGATTATGGATATCTGGTGCCTGCCATGTGATTCCATAGTGACCAACATCCCAGGTTGCTGCAGCCGGCATCCTGCCCTGCATCCAGGTGTGTCCAGCGCCTCCATGAGGTCTACCCTGCTGTTCTCCACACACACCCTTCTCCTTACTCCATGGGTACCGGGCCTACAATTATCTCTGCGACCCCCAGGGCCAAGAGCTGTGACTCCCGCCAAGTGTGCCCCTACCCCCTTGCCTCCCTCTGTGGCATCCTTTCATGGGGTGCCCTCCATTCCTAGCAAACCTACATTGCACTGCTGCCCATCCCATTCAGGCAGCACACTTCTAGCAGCTGCTCAGGTCTATGTTGCTTCCTCAAAATGTAAAAAATCCCGATCACCTTAAAATCCCTAAAAGATTTAAATATTATTTTTGTCGGAGCTGGTCAGCTCAGTGTCTATAGAGTGTCCATAGCACCACTGTGACCTCTCCTTTTATTTAAATGATTAAGTAAAAAAAACTTTAACTTAGCTTATGCCATGTTCGCCAAAGTGCTGCCAGAACGCCAGAGACAGACGACGTGGCTCACGTTTCGGGTTTATATCCAATTTTTCCGAAAAACCCTGCTTCAGGTCCAGTGCATAGTCGGCAGTTGACAGTTCTTCAGCTAGCAACCAAATAGGGATCTGTCCGTCCTCTTACTGCTCGCAGTTAAGACTTCCAACTGCTCTAAAGGCCGGTTGGGTAAATCAAAATAGCAAGGTTCACGCTACACCAGTGTTTCAAGTCGCTCAGCTTTCCAGCTCTTCTTCAGGCGAATGAACCCCACCAACTTCTGGTTCCAGTTTAATATTGAGAGTGACGTCAAAGAGCCAATTATCTCCAAGTAACACCTGACGCACAACTTTCACGATCATAGTTGTAATCCCCACCAATCAATCTCTGCATTCATGCCATTAGGGGTTACTGATTGTAACCGGAAGATCCACTGTTGTTCTTTATGCTGTAATTTAGCCTTTCGATCCCCACCGCGCATGGAAAGGGGGACCCAATCCAGGACCCGCCACATAAGATCTCCAAACTGATGACCCATCTGCTGGCAATGTGGGACCATAGGCGCTGACATCTGCCTTAAATTGATACGTGATCTGTGCTCTAACAGGCGCTTCCTTATCGGGCGAATTGTTCTGCCTACATATTTAAGGTTACACGGGCATATCAATAAATATACCACATAGGCTGTCTGGCAATTAGAGGAACACCACGATATATACTGATGACCTGTGGCAGGATCTTCCCATATTTCTCCCTGTAAAGTGTTGTCACAAAAATCACAATGTCCACATGCAAAATGTCCCCTCCGCTGAGTTAGGGGTCCTAACTGGTCCTGTTTGCAAGTATGTACTACCAAATCCCCTATAGTTCGAGAACGTTGATAAGCAATCATTAAAGGCTTCTGAAAGCACTGATGTAAATAGAGCATCAACCAATGATGTTTCAAAATAGCTACCACTTTCGTGGCATTAGGCAAAAAAGGTAAAACTCCAATTATCTTGTCAGCAGAAAACCGAGGCTAAGACTGTCCTCCCTGCCACCACCCTGGATGGTTATAAAGGGCTCTCTTAAAAGCTCGATGAATAATGGAAATGGGATAACCTCTGTCTCTGAGATGATGACTCAATTCTCCAGCATGACGTCAATATCCAGAGACTGAGGAACATAGTCTCCTAATACGGAGAAACTGTCCAAATGGTAGTCCCTTCCTCAGGGCAGGAGGATGATAACTGGAATAGCGAAGGAGTTCATTTCTTTGTACTGATTTCCTATATAATGTGGAGTGCAAGGAAGAACCCCGTATAAACAATAAAAGATCCAAATACTCAATCTCTTGATGATGATATTTAGGGGTAAATTGCAAATTCCTATTAAGAGAATTTATCCACAATAAGAAATCTTTTAAAGAGAGTTCAGACCCCATCCATATAAAAAAAGATATCTAAAAATCGTTTCCACAACAAAACCTGCTGAAATCTTGCAGAGCCATAAATGAAACTCTTCAAAATGTGCCATGTACAATGTTGCCACCGATGGTGCAACAGTAGCCCCCATCGCTACACCAAACTTCTTCTGGTAAAACTGAGAATCAAACAAAATAATTATGATCCAGAACCAATTTTAATAAAGTCAACACAAAATCTTTAGGCAAACGAGTGGGAAGATCAAGCTGTAACCCCGCTAAAATATCATAAGCCTCATTCTGAGGGATATTTGTATACAATATCATCACATCTAATGTTACCAAAAAAGAACCCTGTGGAATTTTTAACGTGGATATCAGATATTAGATGAAAAGAATCTTTAATAAAAGGATCTAACTGATACTGTTAACGGCTGAAAAAAACACATTACAGAATTTTGATAGAGGTTCAAGTACCAATTGTCTACAGGACACTATAGGTCGTCCTGGAGGATCCACTAAAGACTTATGTACTTTAGGCACCATGTACATCACTGGAACACACAGATAACTAGGGTTCAAGAATTCATATTCTTTCTTCGTTATTCATCGTTCATCTAAAGCATGTGAAGTTATATCTTTAATACGTTGTTGCAACATCAAATTGGGGTCACCCCCCAATAATTGGTAATATTTAGAATGAGGTGGTCCATCATCTTCTGATGGTATGCTGCCATATCTAAAATCACCGTCGCTCCCCCTTTATCCGCTCCTTCTGATAACCAACCCTATGTCAGTTTGCAAAGTCCTTAAAGCTTGAAATTGTTGACGGGAAATATTGGAACATTGTCTACCCATTGTAGACTCAAGCAATTGCAGATCCCGCAACACCAAATTCTGGAATGTTACTAAAGTGGCATCTGAGCTAATGGGAGGTCTCCAATAAGAAGGATTCCAACATACTGAGTCATCGCCCCCCATAGATTGCGCCACCATTGAAAAATATAACATGATATGCAATTTCCTAAAAAAACTGGTGTAATGCAATCTGCACTTTAAATGGATCATATTTGGGAGAAGGAACAAAACCTAATCCCAATTCTAATATTTCTTGTTGTTCTCATGTTAATGCTCTTCCAGATAAGTTGATGATTGTTGACGTGACTGTGATCGTGTGGACGGGCCCCTCCAACCCTCCTGTTGATATTGGCAGGTGGGCAGTCAAAACTGAGGGCAGCCCCTGTGAAAACCCCTCTGTTGTTTAAATCAAGTGATAGGGGGATATATTGAGGTTGATTTCTGCGGGTGTATTTTTAGTCAGGACATGATTATTGGCACCCTTATAAATAATTTGAATCAGTTTGAACAGAAGAACCACATTCCCATTGCAATAAAATTAGATGTACCTGTGATCAATTCTCAGTGCTCACATGACTTGAATCAACCAGTGAATAATGTCTCTAATGTTTAATGGCCACATTCACACCCTGTTCTTTTTTTCACAATGGTGAAGACAAGAGAGCTGCCTGAGAGCATCAGAAAAGCCATTACCACCAAACATCAAACTTCAAAGATGTACAAGGCCAACTCCAAAGATCTTGGGATTCCTGTGTCTACAGTTTGCAATGTTATTAAGAAGTTTTCTGCTCATGGAACTGTCAAGAACCTCTCAGGACACTGTGGAAAGAGGAAAATGAATCCAAGAAGTCTTCTAAGGTTAGTGCAAACTGTTGAAAAACACCACGTACAACATCCAAAGAGCTTAAGGCTGACTTGGAGCAATCTGGAGTGATGGTTTCAACCTGCATCATACGTCACACACTAAACAAAGAAGGACCTCATGGACAATGACTAAGGAGGACTCCACTACTCAAAGATGGACATAAAAAGGCACGCCTGATCTTTGCCTTGAGAAATCACAATCCTTTTAGGAAAATGTTCTGAGGACAGATGAAACCAGACTTAAGCACTTTGGCAATGCAGACCAGCGATACATTTACAGGTAAAGAAATGAAGCTTATAAGGAAAAAAACACCCTTCCTACAGTTAAATATAGTAGAGGTTCCATAATATTGTGGGGCTGTTTTGCTGCCTCAGGAACCAGAGGCCTGGAACGTATTAAAGGAATCATGAAGTCAGAGGACTACCAAGGTATTTTGGAGCGAAATGTGCTACCTAGTGTCAGAAAACTAGGCCTGGGTTGAAGGTCATGGGTCCTCCAGTAGGACAATGACCCAAAACATACATCCAAAAGTACAAAATAATGGTTAAAAAGGAATAAATGGACCATTTTAAACTGACCAGCAATGAGTCCTGATCTCCGTCCAATCAAGAACTTGTAGAAAGGGCTAAAATTTGTTATTGTTAAAAGGAATCCTGGAAACGTTCATGAGCTGGAACAAATCGCATTTGAAGAGTAGAAGAAACTACCAGAAGAAAGATGCACAAAAAAAACTTATAAATGACTACAAGAAACATTTGGAGGCTGTCATCACTTCCAAGGGTTATGCAACCAAATATTAGTGAAGGGTACCATTAATCCTCTTCAGGTCATATTTTTTTTTTTCTTAGAAATTACTACATCTAAGTTGTACAGACATCTTTTCTGTTGTATACCTTTGAATATTCTATTAAAATATTATGATGACATACAGTTGGATTATTTCCAATTATTTCTCAAGATATTGTACACAACATACCTAAAATGTAAGGGTGCCAATAATGTTGAACACAACTGTATGTATGTGTTGTTTAACTCTCTTCCTAGGTGATACTCCTCTACACTTTCCCTGTCATTCTTGCATCCCCTGTTCAAAACAGACCTCTGCTTTTTCCCATAACCGTTCTCAGGCTGCCACTCCTTCATGGCTCTGAGGATCCTCTCATCCCCCAACAGGTCTTCATTCCTCTTAAACTTCTCTCAGCCATGGCCCTCTGCTGCTCACCTTCACTTCTGTACTATAGTGCCCCCAGACAGGCAGTCATCTGCTATTCCACATATTTCCCTTCAGAACCCTAAAATATGCCTCATGCAAAGTGAGCATTTTTATACCTTTTTCATGATGTTCTGAAAAAAGTCTTGTCATAATATTTAGCTTGACGTCTGAGTGTGTCTTGTGAATTTTCTTGATGCAGTCCAGGGTTATTTTAAAAGAGATGGACATGTCTTAGATGTCCGAAATGTGTGATATGGACGTCTGAATGGCAGGTATGTACCAAGTGCAATTACAGAGCCGAGTAGGTCTGAACGTCCCTGTGGATAGCACGTCTAAGTCTAGGCATCCCAAATGGGCATGTCTGGGGGCGTTCTGGGTGCAGGCAGGGCGGAGCAAGGATGCAGACATCTAAGGCATAGTTCATATAGCAATTGGGACATGCCGGGTGCGAAAAATCATGAACAGGTATGGGAGTTTATTGCCTAGGTTGATCGTGAATGCAGTTCTGTTAGGAGGAGCATGAAGGAGAGAGCGAAGTCGAGAGAGAGGAGTCTACCTGCCATCCTTGTCTGCTGCGTACCATTTTGTATGGTCTGTGTGTCCCAGCCTCACTCCCTGTATGTCCATCGCTGCTGCCCCATCCCCCAACCCAGCCAAAGGCCCCCAGCTGCCCCCTCCACATCCAGCACTGCTACCACAGATCCCCCTGTGCCATTCCCCCCATCACTGTCTATGTGCCTGCTGTAGCACTGGGAGTGCACATGTGTCTGAGTGTGTAGGAGTGAAGGAGCCGAGGAGGGTGCATGACTGTCAGTGTGCATGCAGGTATCAGTGTCTGTATGGCTGGGAGCGAGTATCCATCTATGTCCACATCTCACACAGCACAGAGCACTGCATGTTGATGGAGATAGCAAAAGGGTGCTGAGTGGTCCCCACAGGTGTTGGTGGAGGGTAGGTGCAATGCAGCGCATGAACTGTTGGTTTGCAGTGGTCATAGAGGAGGAGCTAGACAAGGAGTGTAGGAGGGCACTCTATCAGAGGGAATACTGGGCGAGGGCCCAATGCATAGGGCTACTGATGACCAGTGCCTGAGGTGGTTCAGGTTGGGCAAAGCCGCTATACACCAGCTGTGTCAAGAGCTGGAACATCACCTATGCTCCGCCACACAGAGAGGCAATCCTGTACCAGTGCACATCAAGATCACAACAGCCCTCGCATTTCTGGTGACTGGCAGTTCTCAGACTGTGCTGGCTGACAATCGACGGTGCCGCAGCGCCTAACACAGTTCCTCACAGTATTTCTCTCCAGGATCGCACAGTATATAAGCTTTCTGAGCTCATTACAAAAACACCAACAGACCATACTCCTGCTTCATCAGGTAGCAGGCTTTCCTGTGGTGCTGGGTTTCATTGATTGCACATGTGGCCCTGCGCTCCTTAAGGTACGGGATGTCATATACAGGAATAGAAAGGCCTACCATTCAATGTCACTACGGAGAGAGATGTTACTATCAGGGGCTCATCAAGAGGAGGAACAGCATTTTCATTAAGTGGCATGGCAAGAGAGAAGGGAAACAGGGAGAAAGGGAGGAGGGAGTATCATCTGGAAAAGAAAGCGATTCAAGTCCATAGACAGTAGATGAATTTCATAGATACAAAGTGAAGGATAGACATCTGTGAAACGGTTTGGTGCATTTGACGTCACATTCAAAACTGGTAAACCTGAATAAATATTATTTTAATTGTGTCAGTTTGAAACTGATCTCCTTGCTCCAAAGAACACTACACTTCAATGAAATTAGATGTGATGCATGAGGTTCTAGGTACCAGGGATAGGGGGAACACTTTTTTCAATTTTTATACCCCGATTCAGAAAATGCCCATCGATACACATTCAATCTGTGCTTCTTGTATCTCAGCAGTAAACAATTCATTGAAAACAACAATTATTCTGAATACAGAAACATACATATTTTCTTTATAAGTGTCTACCTGTGCATGGAAATGCTTTACAATTGTACCACTGCATCTGCATGAGACTCTGAAACGAATGCAGTGCTGCTTTATGTCTGCAACTGGCATCTCTTTTTGGTTCTGAGCTGGTTCTTCTGGAGAGGTCCTTCTATTATTCTTTCTATCATCTTCATCTGCTACTGACAGAGGGCTCTCAATCTTATTTTCAAGATGATGATCTTCAGCCTCTGTATATGTTGGGTCTTCCTTTGATTTTTTAGAAGCGAGACTTGTCTGAGCCTGATCTGCTTTTCTCTTTACGGAACGTAAAGTTTCTTCCTTTAATCTTTTTCCCTGAAGATTCTGCCAAATAGAAACCGCATCCAGCCAACAGCAAGGGTCTCCAATTATACACTGTTTAATTTTGTACAATCCTCTTCCTGAAAGAATAATCTCATATTAGTACATCCTAGAACTGGAGATCGGTACCTTGAAGTTCAAATTACAATTGAGACCATATATAGCAGTATCTCCTAAACTATGTGCAATGGCCACAGTGGTGTGTCTTAGTTAATTATGGAACATCATGACAATGGAAATATTTTGGGGAATTCTCTCTTTAAATCAATAGCAGGAACACCACATTCTGGGTCATTTTCTGGGTAGCCCACATGGGTCTGTTTTGCAATCTTATTGACAAATATTTGAAGAAAAAAATCATGATACCTTTACATCTACATGCTGTGTGATAAAGTCAGAGTCAAGTCATTCAGGACCCTTTAAGTTTCTCTCTTTGAAGAATTTTCCTGTGATGGCTCAAGAGCAATATACCAATCTAAGCATAAACTGCTCTTTGAAAACAAAGTCTGACCACATTCTCACCGACAATAACCCGCAAATATTCAGCAGTCTCAAATCATGGTGTTGCTGTGCTTGATAAACTACTTTAGGAGTTAAGTGTTACAAGCCTGATCTACATCATGAGAAAACCAAACAAAGCACCTGAGGTAGGTCAAACAAGAACTGAGAGTAGCCAAAGAAAAATTTCCAGTCTTCATCAGGTAATTTCAGAATGGGTTCAGGTTAATTATGAAAATGGTCAAATTAGACCATACCTGCTAATTTTCTTTCTTTGAATCCCTCTAGTCCAGTCCAGATGCATGGGTTATGCTTGCCCATGAGCAGATGGAGACTGAGAACCACTGGTTTGATGATACCACGGTATAAGGATCCTGTGCAGACCTCTCCCAACCAGTATTGGAGCAGACCTCCTCCAACCAGTAAAAAAGCAGACTCCAGAAGGATACAATTAATAGGCATACTTTCATTCTTTACACCATGAGCTATAGCCACCAAAGAATTACCATCGATCTGAAACAAGTCCAGAATAAAAGGATATAAACCAATGTCTTTAATTAAAGGTCTAAATATGGCTCAAAACAGAGCTATCATCCAGCGACCGGATGGCCATGCCAAACAATGAGCCGTAGACTCACAATTACTACCTGCTGTCACTACAACAGCATATTTATGCACTTCAAAGGCAGACACAGAACAGAAGAACGTAGGACACTCCCTGAACCGGACACTAACAAGAAGTATTTAGAGCAGGTTCTGGCCTGAACTGGAAAGACTCAAAGAAAGAAAATTAGCAGGTAAGGTCTAATTTCACCTTCCTCATCATCCTACCAGTTCAATCCAGATGCATGGGATGTAACAAAGCAGTACCTAACGATGGGGCGGGAACAAAACAACCTAGATTTGCAAAATCTGTGACCCAAAGGCATGACATCCTCCCTGCTAAAACCTTCCAAGTTCCTCAGAAGCAAAAAGGAGAGGCACAGCATCGATGTATATATAAAACATGAACAAAGGACTCTGAACTAGAATCCACCCATGAAAAACTGGAGCCTAGTCATCAGTGCTGGAACCAACCAACCATCCTTGCCCAACCAAAAAATGGTGGCTTGGAGGCTGACTCATGCTGCGGGGCCCCCGCAAAGCTCACCAAGAAAACATTACTTATAAGAAGCACTGAAGTCATTCAAACAAACCCCAAAGGACCAGCGTCCAAGTCATCTGATATACTCTGGAGACTCTCCAATCCATCTGTCTTGGAGAACACTGGTAAGAAAATGAACGCAACTGCATATGGTCCCTTCAATCTAGCCATCAGAACCAATTGCATCCTCTCCGCTATGACCAGAATGCAGCCAAAAGGTTCCCCCAAACTCCTTGAAGGTCTACCAACCACCGAGTAGAACCAAGATGGATTTCGTGTGGGAAAGATGGTACTAATGTAACTCCAGAGCATAATAGCAACTTCTTATTTCAGGCAAAAAATAGGTCTCAAAACAAAGAACCCATTTCTTCACCTCCACTGAACAAGAGCTGTCCAACTAGAGATAATACATATAGGCCTACACTCTTAAGAGAACTGCTATGACCTGGGCAAGGAGAGATTACCAGTCTGAGCCCTAGTCTCACTCGGACCCCCAAAAGGGAAGGCAATGTATATTCTTCAATTTGGGAAATGAAACACCTAAGAACTGAAGCTGTTATGGATAAACAAACTACCACCCAAGCATAGGCAAACACCTAGGTAGCCACCTACAGTCCAAGACAACCATCCACTCTCAAAATGAGAAGCCCACAGAGCTGAGCCGTAACTCCAAACCCTTAGGACCCTCTGAAGGACTGCAGAGGTTACACAATGGCAACTAAACACAGAAGAATCTCCCTTTCAGGACAACTTCCCCCAACAGTCAGTCAAGGCCGCCAAAAATGACCAGGCCTGATGCATTTGCTGAACCCCTAATTCCAGGCCACTGGCCCATGGAAAAATTTGCCTTACATTACAGAGGGAACTACTGGGCTAGCACAAATAACTGCAAAGAACTGAATCCCCAGTCCTGGCCACCCCCTGGCAAAACTGTAGTAGTGATGTTCATAAAAACAAAAGAGATGAACAGATCTCTTCTCTTGCTAGATGAAGTTATTCCTGACTGACTGAACAGCACCCAGAAGAACTGTCCAACTCCAGGAATTAGAAGCTCCCTTTGCTGAAGCGTGTAACATATCATGCATACACTGAAGTTATCTGAAGATAAAGGCAACTAAGCCAGCGAAGGCTGGCTACTATGGACTTAGACTTCTCATGAAGACAATGCCGCCTGTGCCTTGAAATGGCAACAGACCCCAAGCTCTGCTACATCTCTAACACATCCCTGGGGCAAGAAAAGAAAAACATAGACCCTTCCCCAGGGTACCGGAGAATGAACTGACGCTCTCGCCAACACCAGACTCCATGGAGCATGCAGAGAGGTTGAACTCTTTAGTCTCTTATCTTCCCCGTTTCTTTTTTTTTAAATTCATTCAAATTTCCCAGTCCTAAACTGGTTTCTTGAGACAAGCATGAGCAAAATGTGAAGAAAGCCCTACCGACCCCTCTCCTAAAAGCCATCTCTTCCTCCTCTTAAAAGTCAGTCTACTCATCTACTGCTGATAAATTAGGCATGTCAACATTGAGTCCCAAAGTGTCATGCTTGCCAAACGTTTTGGAGAAGTCTGTTTTATGTTAGCTGGAAGATTTTGTTGAGAAACATCTTCTCAATCCATACCAGTTTGGTTTTCGTCGGGCCCACAGTACTGAGACGCTGTTGTTGTCGATTACTGATATTTTGAAACGTGGTTTAGACCAGGATCACTCTTTTTTGCTGTTTTAAGATCTAAAGGCAGCTTTTGATACAGTTAACCACGTGCTATTGGAGCAGCATCTCAGTGCTTTGGACTTCTCTGGGTTTGTTTTGGCCTGGTTCGAATCTTTTTTGGGTAGCAAACAGGAGGTTTTAATTGATAACGAGGTGAAAGCAAGATGAGAGGTAGGAATTTATAACGAGGTGAAAACAAGATGAGAGGTAGGCTCTTCCCTGTCTCCCATTTTATTTAATTTGTTTTTGCCGCCCCTCTATAAATTGCCAAGGACAATGGAGGTGACATTTGCAGTTTATGTGGATGATATTCAGTTTCTTGTTGAATGGGATAATCCAGCTGTAGGCAATATGGAAAGATTACAGGCTGTTATGGAAGCTATTGCTAGCTGGATGGATGCTATTGGACTGCCCTTGAATATCCAAAAAAACCCGAGCTTCTTTTGTGAGCAGGAGCTCCTTGGACCTTTTCCTTCCCATTTATCATCTTAGGTTACTCTCTTGAGGGTTGTAAACAAGTTAAAAGTTTAGTTTTATTGGACTCTGATTTATTTTTTCAAAGTTATATCTGCCATTTAATAAAGTTTTTTTTTTAAATTAAGAATGTTAGGATAAGTGAAGAGTTTGCTTCCTGCATCAGATTTCTGAACATTACTTCAAAGTCTGATTTTAAGCGGACTGGATTACTGCAACTCCCTTGTTCTTGGCTTGCCAGTGTATAGGTTAAGGGCGTTGCAAGTAATCCAGAACACGGCAGCTTGATTACTTGTGAGTTATTTGCGATCAGTTCATGTGTCTCCCATCCTTAAACAGCTTCATTGGCTGTCAGTAGTGTAAAGGATCTGGTATAATGTTTTCTTGTTGATATTTAAGATTCTGCTTGGAGCTTCAAGTTATTACTTATCCGCTGTAGTTGAAATATACTCACCTGTATGATGCCTTCAGTCTCGGGGTTCTATGAAATTAAGGACTTCTGCATTAGCCTCACTCCATTATGAAGAATTCAGGTGGCAAAATTTCCCCTTTGTGAACACTGTGCACTGGAATCAACTTCCTAGCTATATATGTATAGAAGTCAATTTGGTGAATTTTTGGAAGTGCATCAAGACTCACCTGTATCTAGAAGTCTTTTGACTTAAGGTTTATATTTGGGCTTGACCCTTCTGACTGAACTTTTGGTTATGCTGTTTGACCTTTTTGGTCATTTTATTTGTTTTAATCATGGTCTTGTATTGGTTGTTGTTGTAAACCGCCTAGTTTGTTTTAGGCGGTATAAAAGTTTTGTAACCATTAAACCATTACCTTAGGGAAGAATAAATAATGACCCATATCAGCATGAAGCAGACTAAAGACATGAGCACACTCAACTGTAGAACAGAAGCAGCAGCTTAGGAGCAAGGCTCTAGCTCCTTACATGCTTCATTCACTTGGGGAAAAAACATCTGATAAGACCGTAACATAAGGGAAGATCATAAGTCCCTTCCCTAAGGCCTGCATCCAAACGCTGAACAGAACTTGAAACACCTGTAAAGCAGAACATATCTACCACCAAGCTACCGCAGTTCAGGTACACCATGTTGCTACAGCGAACCTTAGGCCCACTGAATTTGGTGTCTCACCACCAGAGAGACCTCCTGCCAGCTAAGCCAATGGAGTGACCAGTGTCGCGCATGCTCACACCGACATAGCAAACAACGAACTCATTGAACTTCCAGTCAAGTCAACTATCCAGCACGCACCAGAAACTCCACTGTGAACCAAACTGCTAAAGAGCAACACAGCAGCATAAAAGGACAGCAAAGCATAGCCCACACAAGGCAATTACCAAGCCCAGAAGAGAGCAGTAAACCAAAATCTGACAAGATATAGCTGTTTCTCCCTTTTTTTTTTTAAGTTTATTTTTTTGCCCAAGGCTGACAACCGACAGACTGATGCCTTGATTAAAGGCGAGTAGGTGCAGCGAATGCCATGGATCAAGATAAGAATTTGCAATATGAGGTGACCATTCCCAGAATAAAGGTTCCCTGAAGACCTGCAATAGTAGCCCTGGGGCCACCTCAAACATGAACCGTTCAGATCTTCTTTGAATGCACTACAGCTATTCTGTAGAGAGCTTGCTGTATTTGCTTTTGGACTATGGACAAATTCAAAACCACAGGAAACAAATGCCAATCCCCTGCCCATCTTACCCACTAATTCAGAGGGCAAAACTAAAACTAGGCGGTTTACAACAACAACCAATACAAGACTAAGGATGTGGTAAAAAAGGCTAGTACAGCTGGGCTTAAAAAGATTTTGTTGATTCCCTGAAGGAAAGGATCATACTCATTATTACAATGGACTGAAGAAATCCACTGCTTACCCCTGGGATAAGCAGCATGGAATCTGACGGGCACCCACGACAGATTGGTCACTATTGGAACAGGACACTGATTGACACTTTGTCTGACCCGCATGGCATGTCTTTATGTTCTAATGTAGTTAAACCAGGCAGAAAACTCACCCCATCACTAGTAGTTGTGTGGTAAATGTTCCCAGTAAAAATACACCTCAAAGCTGAAAGACTAACGCATAAAAACTCCAGAGGCCGTCAAGACTGCCCCACAAAATATTATACCAAAAATTTAGGAAAGGATGTGCAGAAAAAGCAATTATATCCAGCTAGAAGCACTACCAGCCATAAATGTTGCAGATGGGGGAAAAGGAGGTAATGGCCTACTCACAACTCAGATACACACCCCTTCATTAAGGATGAAAGGTTCCCTAAGGGCTCTTTTATTAAATTTATTGCATTATTATTATTCACTTCCTTATTTATTTTTGAAATCCTCCAGACTATGTGGAGGGAACAAACCCCAAACCACCTCAACAGAGGTTAGTCCAAGACAAAATAGCTGCCATGCGCGCCAAATTTCCTCTCAGCCTGACAGATTCCCTGGGCAGCCATGCCCGTCCTATGCTATAACTCCTCCTTTTGAAATTCCTGTGAGCACCTTGGGTGCACGTGCTTACTTTGGCACTGCCAGTGACAAAAAGCTCATTCCCTGGAAACTGGTGCCAACTTTCCATGGCCAGCCACTCTACTGTCCCTCATGTTGCTGTATACTGTGTGTCCTGTCTGGCTTGCACTGTTATTGATATCTCTGTCTCCCCAGGTCTGCCTCTCCAAGTCCTCCAGCTCCTCCCCCCCAGAAAGTGACGCGGCCATGTTCAACCAGGTCAGCACCTCAATCTGCACTTTAAAAGCTCCATATTGGCGGCGCGCAACTTGGGTGCGCTCGTTGGGGCAGCTCCGGCAGCATAGGTGTTACTGTGAGGGCTCATCCAATTCGCCCCTCTTCTACTACTGCGGTCTTTGCCTGTGCCTCTGGCCTCCCATATCTTTCCACACTTGGATGCTCCTCTTGGATCCAGGTGAGTAGTCTCTCTTTTCCCTCCCCTAAGACCCTACTCAGTCTGACTCTCTCCAGATATCTCCTGATGGCCACCATCCCTGTTCTCTGGGGGAACCGTCCCCACCCTACTGTGCGCACTTCCACCTCACACAATCTTGCCAATCTTTTCTCTTGTTCTCCCACTGGTTGCCCCCCCCCCCTTGCCCCCGTTCCCTCACATCGTCATTCCATCAAGCTAGGACTCCTAAACTGTCTCTCCTTACGGGCAAAAACTCTTAATACAAGACCTGATCACCGAGGAGTCTCTTGACCTCCTCCTCCTCTCTGAAACGTGGCTCAAGGATGGTGAGGAACCACTCCTTGCTCGCTGCCTCCCTCCAAACTATTCTGCCATTTCCATTCCTTGCGAGGGGTGTACCAGTGGCCGTGTAGCTGCCCTATATCGTGCCTCCCTTCCATTTGTTCAGGTACTTTCCCCTGCATTACACTATCCTGAGGCCGTTCCCCCATGTCTACAGTTCTCCCCACCGATTTACTTTCTCGTTGTCTACTCTCCGCCATCCCCCCAACCTCACCTATGGGATTCACTCCTAACTATCTCTGACTTCTCTCTCCAGTATCCTCATCTGGTAATTTGGGGGGATTTCAACGTTCACTTTGAAGCTCCCTCTTCTTCTAGAGACCAGTCTTTCATTGCCTTTCTTCAGGATCTGTCTTTTCAACATGTAGCCATACCTACCATGTAGCAGGCCATACCCTTGATCTGGTAGTCACCCACGCAAGGTCCCAATTTTTACCTCAGCATCTATGCTCTACCATGGACTGATCACTACTGCCTTCTCTTCTCCTTACCACTCCTATCACCAGGCAGTCCTTCTTCCCATTGCTCCTTCATTAGCACCCCTCAAGTCCCTTCTTGTCATTCTAGCCACATCACTCCTCTTACCCTCCAGCTTTTTCCAGCCGCTGATCAACTCCTCCCTGCAGATTTTCCTTCCCTCTCCCCAAACACGCAAGTTATGCATTGGAACACAAGCCTTATGCTCTTGACCTATTAGCTCCTCTGCAGTCTAAACCCCGGAGCACTCACCCCCCCCCACCCCCGCCTTGGTATCACCCTGGTCTTCGCCTTCTGCGTTCCCAACTCAGATGAACCGAGCGTCTCTGGTGGAAACTTCCCTCCTCCCCTTCACTGCACTGCACCTCTTCAAAGGAATACCACTCATATTACCGTGCTCAGATTCATCAGGCAAAACAGACATATTTTAATACTGCTACCTCTTCGGCTCCCAATTGCACACACCAACTTTATTCCATTCTCCGATCTCTTACTACTCTCCAGTCCCAATCCCTCACTTCACTCTCTCTTCCCACCCCCAGCCCCTCCCAACTGGCTTCCTTCTTTGCCAACAAAGTCGCTGATCTCCATTCCTCATTAGCTCCGTGCCCACCTCCACTGTCCTCTCCTCCCTCCCACTGCACTCTCTCATGTCTGGGCATCTTTCCATCCACTCACTGCCACAGAACTCATCAAATCCATCTCCTCCTCACAAAAGACGACCTGTCCCCTTGATCCTATTCCCTCCTCCTGGCTCCTGGAGCCTTCCCTTGTCCTCCCCTCCATCCTTACCATGTTGAATGCTAGTCTCTCCGCAGGTTCATTTCCCGACCACTGGAAACACGCTCTGGTCCACCCCATTCCTAAAAACCCATCTCTTGACCCCCTTAACCCAGCACATTACCGTCCAATTTCTAATCTCCCTTTTCTCTCCAAGATTCTCGAAAAAGCTGCTTTCGCCCAACTATCACATTACGTGGATTCCACTCACTTCCTTCACCCCTGTCAGTCCGGCTTCCGCTCTGGCCACAGTGTTGAGATTATTCTACTTGCTTTCCTCAACGAACTTCATACTTCACACGATAGGGGCGATATCGCTCTGGCCGTCTCTCTTGATCTTTCAATTTTGTTAATTACTCTATCCTACTCTCTCATCTACGCGATGCAGGTCTTCAGGGTATGGTATTTTGGTGGTTTCATTCCTGCCTCTTTTCCCGCTCTTGTGCAGTAACCTCCAATTCCACTTCCTCTTGCCCTTTTCCCCTCCACTGTGGTGTTCCCCAAGGCTCGGTCCTGGCACCCCTTCTGTTCAACATTTTTCTTGCACCACTAGCTCATCTTATTCAACAATCTGGGATTTCTGCTTACTATTACGCTGACGACATTCTTCTTCTGCACCACACTAACCCATTACAGCCTGACCTCACTCCCCTTAACACCTGTCTCTCCTCAGTTGCTGACTGTCTAGCAACAAATTATCTCCACCTTAACCTTGCCAAGACATCTGCCATCTGGCTCACCCACGGAAGCACCTGTCCAACAATAGCACCATTACTCGCAGGCTCCCCAGTTCCTTTAGTGTCCACCCTCCGTTATCTAGGGGTTCTCCTCAACTTGGATCTTTCTTTCAAAGACTATATTTCTCACCTCATAAGGAAATCCTTCTACCATCTCCGCCAAATCAGAGCTATCCATCCTTTTCTCACCCCCAGGCACTAACCACACTCCTGTTATCTTTAGTCATGTCCCGTCTAGATTTCTGCAACTCTGTTCTTACTGACATTCCTCATACCAAACTGCATAGACTACAGCTCATTCAAAACACAGCAGCCCATATCATCACTCATTCCTCCCGCTTTGAGCACATCACATCAACCCTCTTCTCCTTCAGCTCCACTGGCTCCCTCTGGAACATCATATACACTATAAGATTCTTACCATTGTCCATCAGGTTATCTATATTCACATCCCGCAATACTTGGCAGATATTCTCCAGTTCCACACTCCCCACCCATCAATTACGTCCAGCTCACATAAACCATCTTCACCTCCTCTCTCCAGCCCGTGCTTTCTACAATCCACATGTCACTCAGCTTTCTTTTTCCTTGGACCCACTCTGTGGAACTCCCTTCTTACCCCCCCCCCCCTTCAGATTAGAAAAGAATTACAGCTAATTTAAATCACTCCTCAAAACCCATCTATTCTCCTCTGCCTTTGACCTTCCAGCTCCTAGCATGTGACTTTATCTATCTATTGAGCATTTATATAGCGCTACTAGTCGTACGCAGCGCTGTACAGACATGTAAGAGACAGTCCCTGCAGGTCAGAGCTTACAATCAAGTCAAGACAAAAAACACAGAAGTCAGGATCTGAATGCAATAGTGAAGAGGAGGGTTTTCAACTTGGATCTGAAGAGGGCCACAGAGAGTGCCTGGCATACAGACAAAGGTAGCCTGTTCTAGGCGTAAGGTGCAGCAAGGTGAAAGGAGCAAAGTCTGGAGTTAGCAGTACGAGTGGAGGACGTAGATAGAAGTAGTTTGCCAGAAGAGCGAAGTTCCCGAGAGGGGTTCTAAGGAGAGATAAGCGATGAAAGGTATTGAGGAGCTGCAAAGTGAATGCATTTATAGGTCAGAAGGAGTAGTTTGAATTGGATGCGGAAACGGATAGGGAGTCAGTGAAGTGACTTGAGAAGAGGAGTAATGTGGGTATAGCGAGGTTGGCGGAAAATTAATCGCACAGCAGAATGTTGAATAGATTGAAGGGGAAAAAGATGATTCAGAGGGAGACCAGCAAGGAGTAGGTTGCAATAGTCAAGACGAGAGGTGATTAAAAGAGTGAATAAGTGTTTTAGTAGTGTGTTTTATGTTTCTTAGGTTGTTTCGTCTCCCTGTTCTGTCTGCCTGACTGTCTATGCTTTCCTGTCCCATATTGTAGTTCCTTTCCTTTTCTGGCCTCCGGCCTTGCTGTACTTTTGATTATTGTATGTTGCCCTGTTATGAAGGGCAGTCTATCAAATCAAATAAACATACAAATACAGCACAGCCCCTGCTGCTTGCACTTCCCTCGAGAATACAGTTGCTGCCATCAAGATCCAGGGAGTACAGCCTGGAAGCAATACAAAATGGTGGCCAAGCCTGCCAAAATCAGCTAAGAAGCCTCTGTGGCTTCCACTGCAAGCTGGCTTCCCCGATAGCCCAATGCCCTCTAGAGGTTTGCACTGCTCCTAATGCAGCTCACCACCCTTGATCAAGTTGAGACCACATAATATCAAATTTGTGGCGGTGCCATTCTCCATAAACAACTGTCGCACCAAAGACGTACCTTGATTGCCCCACCATAGATAATAGATACCGGCTGCAGCAGACTCTCGCAGCAATGATGAAGGTGAAATTAGACTTACCTGCTAATTATTGTTCCTTGAGGAACTCCAGTCTAGTCTCGGAACCTCTGGGGTTTAGCACCTCCTCCAGCAGCTTTGGAGACTGAGCATGTCATCTCTTTTGATGACACTGGTATAAGAAGGCAAGGACCGCCTCTCCACTCCAGTACCTATTGACAAAGCAAACTCACCAGAGCAACAAATAAATAGCTAGTATAATCAAAACCACTTCTATTCATGTATCTATTTATGTATGCATTCTTTTTTTTTTTTTTTTTTTAAACAAATCAGCTTAAACCGAAATCTTAACTTACAACTGTAACTTCAACCAAGTTTCCCTGGAAGGAAAAACTATGAAGTAGTATACCTCTGCATGTGTATACCCCCATCTTACCACCTGAGGACAGTGAACCTATTTGTATCCCCACCTGTAATCCAATGGATTGCTCCTCCAAGAAACAGAACAGTTATTCTAATCTAAGAATTAACCCGCTTCAGGCTGTATTCCAAAATAGGAACCAAGGGCCGGATCCGGGACTGGACTGGACTGGACTGGAGTTCCTCAAGGAACAATTAGCTGGTAAGTCTAATTTCACCTTCCTTTTCGGCCCTCCAGTCCTGTCCCGGAACCTCTGGGGATGTAACAGAGCAGTGAATATTAACGGGAGGGACCTGTTAGACCAGCCTGAAGCACCGCTGATCCAAACTGGACATCTCCTGCTGCCTGCATATCCAGACGGTAATGCTTAACAAAGGAACTCAAAGACGACCAAGTTGCCGCCCTGCAAATATCCACGGCCGGCACCAAACTATATTCCGCCCAGGAAGCTGCCTGCGCCCTAGTCGAATGTGCCCTCAGACCTTCCGACACCGCTTTCCCTTTCAAAATATGCGCTGCCGCAATGGCCTCCTTTAGCCACCTGGAAATAGAAGACTTACCGCCGTTTCTCCTCTCCTAGATCCTCCAAATAAAACAATCAACCTGTCCGACTTACGGAAGGACGCTGTGCTGCGGAGGTACTTCTTGAGCATTCGGTGAACATCTAAGAGACACAACTTTCCTCCAGCTGCCGCCTTCTCAACTTCATTGAACACTGGCAATGAAATCACCTGGTTGACGTGAAATACAAAAACCACCTTAGGTAGGAATGCGGGTACTGGGCACAAAACCACCTTCTGATCCAAGAAAGAAAGAAAAGGCTCCTTACAAGACAAAGCCTGCAATTCCAAAATCCTATGAGCCGAGCAAATGGCTACCAAAAACACCACTTTCAACGTCAGTCCTTCAACGAAGCCTTACCCGACGGCTCAAAAGGCTCCCTAATCAATGCTTCCAGCACTAGATTCAAATCCCAAGAAGGATCCGTGAACCTGCAAGGCGGCCGAATGAGCAACATGGCCCTTAGAAACCTTTTAACATCCGCATGTGCACCCAATGCTTCCCCTTGATTCTTACCCCAACAACAAGAAAGCGCTGCTAGCTGAACTCTTAAAGAACTGGCCACCAGACCCTTCTCGAAACCATCCTGCAGAAACGAAAGAATCTGCGAAATAGAAGCCGCTGAAGGACGCACCTGTCTGCCCGCACACCATGCTTCAAAAACATGCCAGACTCGCACATACGCCAACGATGTAGATCTCCGTCTGGCCTTCAACAGCGTAGAAATGACCGCTGCCGAGTATCCCCTGGCTTTTATGCGTGCCCTTTCAAGAGCCAAGCCGTGAGAATCGACTCGCCTGTGGCATGCGGAGCGGCCCCTGAATCAACAGATCCTCCCGTGACGGCAGCTGCCACGGACTGTCTACCAACAGTCGAACCAGATCCGCACACCATGGTCTCCTTGGCCAATCCAGCGCAATGAGAATCACCAGACCCTGGTGAACGTCTATGCGCTGAACCACGCGCCCTATTATTAGGGCCCAGGGCGGGAACACTACACGAGACCATCCACTGGCCACCTTTGCATCAGAGCATCGAGGCCCTCCGACATTCTCTCTCGCCTTCTGCTGTAAAACTGTGAAACTTTTGCAGACTCAAACGTCGCCATCAGATCCAAAACTGGCGTCCCCCAGTGCCTCGTAATTAGCGCAAACACGTCCGGGTGAAGCACCCACTCTCCTGGATCCACCTTGAAGCAACTCAGAAAATCTGCTTCTCCATTGTCCACTCCTGCCACATGCTGAGCCGACAGAGCGAGCAGGTTTTGCTCAGCCCAATCCAAAAGCTGACCTGCCTCCGCCTCCAAGGCTACACTTCCCGTGTCGCCCTGATGATTGATGTAGTCCACCGTGGTCACATTGTCGGAAAGCACCCAAACCGCTGCATGCCTCAACCATGGCTGAAACCCTGGGAGCACCAAGGCTATTGCCCTCATTTCTAGCCTGTTTATGGACCACTCCTTCTCTATTGATGTCCATTAACCCTGTGCGAAGTGTCCTTCGAAATGCACCCCCCAGCCCATTAGACTGGCATCCGTCGTTAATGGTCTCCAGGCCGGGGCCTCCAATGGCATTCCTTTCTCCAGATTCCCTGGAAGTAACCACCATTGAAGCTCCCGAATCACCTCCGGTGTACAGGGAAGTTATTGAGCCAGCGAGTCCGTTTGATGCGACCAACGCCGTAGTAGAGCCCTCTGCAACAATCTCATGTGAGCTCTTGCTCATGGCACTAACTCGAGAATGGCCACCATTTTCCCGAGCAACTGCAGATGCTGCCAAGCTGTGGGAGCCCTCTTGACCAGGAAGCTGCGCACTAGCGCCCCAAGACCCTGCAACTGCAGATCTGGAAGAAATACTCTCCCCTGAGCCGTATCAAAGCGAGCTCCCAGATATTCCAGACTCTTGCGACGGAATCAGCCTGCTTTTGGCCAAGCTGACCACCCAACCCAGTCTCTGAAGCGACTGCACCACCCGGGCTGTGGCTGACTCACTCTCGCTCCTTGATTTTGCTCGAATCAACCAGTCGTCCAAGTAGGGGTGCACCAACACTCCTTCCTTGAGGAGGGCCGCCGCTACCACTACCATTATCTTGGTGAAGGTCCTTGGTGCTGTGGCTAGCCCAAACGGTAATACACAGAACTAAAAATGTCCCATGGGTACCGCAAACCGAAGGAATTGCTGATGCTCCTGCCGAATCGGAATGTGCAGATAAGCTTCTGTCAGGTCCAGCGAAGTAAGAAACTCCCCTTCCCTGACCGCTACTATCATCGAACGAAGGGTCTCCATATGGAAATGAGCCACTCGGAGACAACGATTTACCCTTTTTAGATCCAAGATGGGCCGAAAAGCTCCATCTTTCTTTGGAACCACGAAATATATGGCGTACCGACTGCACCCGCATTGCTCCAGCGGCACCGGCACCACTGCCCTGAGCTGCAGAAGTCTGTCTAACGTTTCCTGAACCGCAACTCGCTTTAGCTGTGCTTTGCAAGGGGACTGAACAAACAAGTTTACCACTAGCCGTTGGAACTCCAGAGCATATCCCTCTCGGATGACTTCCAATACCCATTGGTCTGACGTGATTTGGACCCAGGCAGGATAAAAGTCCCGTAGCCGCCCTCCTACAGGCTCGCTTCCCACCCGAGTCCCCCTCATCTCATTGTGACTTTCTAAGATTCGAGGACGAGGCCACTGCAAAACCTCTGCCTGCACCCCGAAAACCTCGAAATCCCTGGTTCCGCACTGGAACCCTGCCCCACTGAAATTGACCGAAACGAGGTGAACGAAACCTTCGAAATTCTCTGTGACCCCTTGGGAACCGGAATAGGTCGGCCTTACTTTGGCTTATATTCAGGCAACCGACCCCCCTTGGATTCCCCAAGATCCTTGACTAGGTTGTCCAAATCCTCTCCAAACAAAAGCTTTCCTCTAAAGGGAAGCTTGCTCAGATGAGCCTTCGAAGAACTGTCCATGGACCAGTTGCACAACCACAAATATTGCTGAGCTGCCACCACCAAAGCTATACTCTTTGAAAGATCCCGGATAAGATCATAATGAATGTCCGCCAGACAGGCAGCCCCTGACTCCAAATGGGCTACCTCTTCGATCTGTTCTCCCATCTGATCAACCTGTAGCCTCTGTGACCAACAAAGACAGGCCCTAGCTACCCACGCACCAGAGATAGAAGCCTGCATTGATAGGGCGCTGATGTCAAAAACCTGTTTCAACAACATATCCAATTTCCTATCCCAACTATCCTTGAGGGCTGCACTGCCCTCGACCGGAATCATCGTCTTCTTGGTAACAGCCGACACCGCTGCATCAACCTTTGGAGAGCGAAAGAGATCCCTGTCCTGATCTGACAAGGGATAGAGTCGGGCTATTGCTCTAGACTCCTCAAGGCCCGCCTCGGGCAGATTCCATTCCTCCTAAATCATGTCCCGCACCACTCTGTGTATCGGAAACACGGCCTGTAACAACGGGTCTTCTAACGTGTCATCTGCTGCCGGAACAGCAGAAGGCATTTTCAGAGCTTTGAGTGTTTCAGAAATCAGTGCTGTTAACTCTTCCCGCCTAAACACTCTGACCACTCTAGCTTGCTACTCCGGATCAGCCAGCTCACCTTCTTCTAACTCCTCTAATGAATCCTCATCGATATCACCTTCTGCAGATTATACACCGTCTAAAGGTGTTGGCCTCTCAAGTTCCTCTTCCAATAACCTTCTCTTCTTTGCAGGGGCACCGCCAACTGCCATTGTAATCGGGGATCCCAGACGTTTCTCTCCCTGATCCCCAGCAGGAGAGGCTACCGCCCCCGGCTGTAGCAACGAGAAAGCCTGATGAAGTAAAAGAAAGAAATTAGGAGGGACCATGGAAGGCCCAACCGCCTGACCCTGTACTGGTAGAAGCGCCAGCCCTGGTGCCGTGGAAGGCCCAGCTATCAGCTCCTGAAGAGATCAAGCAGGGGCTAGGGCCTCTGGCTGACTCTGAGGGACAATCTTCTGTCCTTCCACCCCCTCTTCCAGCGCATGCTCCTTTAAAACCGCCTCCTGCGTGCAGCCTCTGCACATTCCAGTGTCAGAAACTGTCCCTCGCCTAGTGCCACAGACTAAGCACTGTTGCCTAGACGGCATCCTAGGCCAGTGGCTAAGTCTCCCAGCAGAAAAAAAAACACGAAACAATCAAACAGCAATAACTTTAAAAACTGTAAAGCAGTGCCTTAAAGAATAATAATTTTTTTTTTAAACTAGAAAAACGCTGCCCGAACCTAAACTAGGAGCCCTCCCCACCTAAACGGGACCCCTAACTCTCGGGCAATTGCTAAAAACCCCGCGGAAGGTCCATTAACCACCCCGACGAAATAACAGACATCAACGCTTCCCGTGTGAACACCACGCGGCGCGGCCCATTTCTCACAACTCCGGCCTGCCCACTGCGACTGCAGCACATGGAGCTCTGCTGCCCCCGAACATCCAACAAGCCTCCTGAGCTGAAAGAAGAGTGCCTGATCTTATCGCGCTGCTCTGAAATTCTCTCTGCGAAGACTGCTGCCTCAATCCAACTCCCATGCTCAGCCTTAAAAGCGGCTTCAGCACAGGGAGAGGAGAGGTGCTGCCGCGGTGCTGAGACGCTCCGGATGCTCGAACCAGCCCGGTCCCACGTCTGCCTTGCCTTCCACCTGCTCCTCACCCATAAACGCGGGATCAGGAGCAGGGAGGCTAATCTCTCCGGTGCACTCACCACTGCCGAAATAAAGGTAGTAAGGAGGGAAGGGGGGGGGGGGGTTTGAGACTGACTGGACAATCACACAACCAGCTCAAAGGGAAAGAGAGAGGAGGGAAGAAGGAGGCAAACCAGCCCTTCTACTCCTGAACCCCTTAAACTTGACAACTCCACCTAAAACTCTCCTCAGGTGTTGCCCAGTGAGCCCAAAACCTACAGGCTCACCACCTCTCCATCTGCTTGGAGACTGACACTACTGGAATGGAGAGGCGGTCTTTGCCTTCTTATACCAGTGTCATCAAAAGAGATGATGTGCTCAGTCTCCAAAGCTGCTGGAGGAGGTGCTAAACCCCAGAGGTTCCGGGATTGGACTGGAGGGCCAAAAAGGAATTCCAGACAAAACTGACCTCACAGTGAGAAAGGCAGCCATGGTCCAAGATTTTTCTTTTTATCCCTCTTCAAGGTAAGCCAAATACCTCTTCTAGTTCTCTCCCAATGGCTAGGGAGAAAGAAGGGAAGATGCCTCATCTATACTGCTCACTGCCCCCTCTCAACAGTTAGGGAGGAGGAAGGGAAGAAGTCTCCACCGAACCCAGTACCACTGGGTTCTGCACCCCAGGGCCATGTATTCAGTCTTAGCCATACTACACCCATTGATTCGCTGCCACTTCCTCAACTTCTCTTCAATCCAAACACAGGCTGCACAGGTTAAGACAACCTCTATCTGCTTGAGATTGAGAAATACTGGTTGGAGAAGGTCTGCACAGGATCCTTATATCGTGACATCATCAAAACAGTGGTTCTCAGTCTCCATCTGCTGGTGGGCGAGCATAATCCATGCATCTGGACTGAAAAGAGCTGGAGGACCGTGGTACAGTTGTATCACAAAAATGTGATAAAAACAAAAAAGTTGGCAAAATCCCTCTTTATTTTATTGCTTTTATATACCGCGCTCTTTAAAATCAGTGTGGTTTACAGACAACAGTTTTTGTGCATAACAGGCTCACTGTTATGCACTTACAATAAAACGGGGTGATACAATTTGGGTTTCAACTTGGGGAACTATCTACAGCTATCTACAGTTATCTACAATATTAACATGAGTTGTCTGTGACTTACAATTACCTGGCAGGGTGTATGGTAGGTGAGGTTGAGTTACTGGGTTGAGAGCAGTGCAGGAGAAAGAGGTGGTGCTTTACTGTTTTTCTGAATTGGGCAAGATCTGTGATTGCTCGGATGGTGGTTGGGAGTGCATTCCAGCAGCTGGGGCATAGAACTTAAAGGCTCGGTTCTTTGTGGCCTGGGTACATTTTGTTATTTCACTGGGGGTCTGTAGGGTATTGGTGGCGAATGCTCTCCTTACTCTGTTTGCTGGAGTGGGGTGGATAAGGTCCGTTAGGGAGGAGGAGGATAATTTGTTGATGGCCTTGAAGGTCATCAGGACTGCTTTATAGGTGAGCTGGCAGTAGATTGGGGTGATGTGATCACTTCTAGAAGCTCCGTGTAGGAAGCGTGCAGCTGCGTTCATTGTCAGTTGTAATGAGTTTAGTGTGTTTTTGGGCAGGCCATGCAGGA
Source organism: Ichthyophis bannanicus (assembly GCA_033557465.1). Lineage (NCBI taxonomy): Eukaryota > Metazoa > Chordata > Amphibia > Gymnophiona > Ichthyophiidae > Ichthyophis > Ichthyophis bannanicus. Next base: position 442,825,518 of record CM066035.1, on the reverse strand, counting down.
TCACGTTGGCGTAGTTAAAGTGGTGGGGGGGGGGGGGTCACCAGTGCCTGAAAAACTGTTCTGAAGTCATCTGGTTGCAGCAGGGGTCGGAGATGTCGCAATGTTCATAGTTTGTGGTAAATTTGTTTAATGGTGTTGCTGATGTGCGTTTTGAATTCGAGCTGCTGGTCTAACGTTACGCCTAGGTAGCGGATGCTGGGTTTACTTGGGAGTTCAGCGTCTCTTGTCTTTAAAGTCGGCAATGGTGAGAAGGATTGATTTCTAGTAATGAACAGAACGTCCATCTTGCTGAAGTTTATCTTGAGGCTCTGTAAGTGGAGCCTGTCGGTTACGGCTTCGAAGCATTTTACTAGTGGGGAGAAGCCTGGATGATCGATCGTGAATGGGGTGAAGAGTAGTACATTGTCTGCGTAGATCAGGCATGATATGTTGAATGAGCGGATTATTTCGCAGATGGGTTGCATGTATATATTGAATAAGAGGGCGGAGAGTGAGGAGCCCTGAGGTACCCCGTGTTTTTTTTGGAATGGCTCAGAGGTTGTTGATCCTGTCCGTACCTGCTGCCATCTGTCCATTAGATAGAATTTGCACCAACTCCTTGCTGAGCCATTAATTCCCTTGTCCTGAAGCCGTATCAAGAGCTGCTCGTGGTTTACGGAGTCAAACGCGGCAGCAATGTCTAGGAAAATTAAGGCAAATCCTTGTTTGATGTTGTCAATCCCTGTGATCAGCATGTTAATAAGTGTGGAAAGGAGAGTTTCAACACCATGTGCTTCCTTAAAGCCAAGCTGGCATGGGCCAAGGGGAGCTGTAGAATCAATGTGGTCCTGTATTTGACGTTGAACGACTTTCTCAGTTATCTTTGCTAGTAGCGGGATGCTCGATATTGGTCGGTATGATTCAACCTTCTGGGAATTTAGTTTGGCGTTCTTCAGGAGGGGTCAGATTGATGTTTGCTTGAGGCATAGTGGGAATTGTCCTGTAGAGAAGGATAAGTCAATGATCTTGGCTATTATAGGGCTGATTTCCTTACGTAATGATCTTATCCAGAATGCTGGGCAAGGGTCGTTTGGGGCAGTGGTGGCATTGATGACAGCGATTATGTCCTTAATACTTGTAGCCGATTATGTCATGAGAGAGGTAAGTGGCTTAGGTGGGTTGTTAGTGGGGCTGGACAGCGTGGCTTTGCTAATGTTTTTAGTTTTGGTCAGCAGGTAGTCTGCGTAGTCCTGAGGGTGTATTGTCATACGTCACCCAGCCCTTCGCCTAGGGGTCAGAGGGTTGGGGCTGCCATGATGTCCTTTATGCAGAAAATGACTATAGCTTTTACTCCTGCTATGACTTATGGGAGTGGTAGTTTTTAGTCCTCTAATAAAAGGATAGCCGTGAGTCGAGTGTTAGGCAAAAATTGACAAGAAAATTTATTCCCCTTCCCAAACAGACTTAGTGCAGAACAAACAGTACTCTTTACAGGAGCTTTGCTTGAAGGTTATTTGCAGAAACAAAATAGCTGTATTTTCATACTCCTGGCTTCCAAAACGTGCAAGGTATTTTTCTCTACAACAAAGTAGTAAATCAAAATAGCTTCTTCTTTTTCCTCAAAGAAGAAGGTTCCTTTCCTCTGCTTTATCTCAGCTCATTCACCCAAATCTTTAGCGAAGAGATTTAATGTCGTCTGCCAGACAGAGCGTACAATCCATTGGAATTTCTTCTGAGTCAGCAGAATTAAATTCCCATTGCATCTCCTCCACCGCAGGGCTTACTGAGCTTTGTTTCAAACTGTTACTGCCAGGCCGGGAATAACCTCTCTCTAAGAACTGGGGCGTTTCCCCTGGGTACAGTTCTAGATGAGGTCCTGTAAGGTTTGTGGCTGTGGAGATTCTTCCCTGGCTCTCCCCTAGTTCTCTCCAGCTGCTAGGCAATGCTTTATACCTTTCTGCATTCAATTCCCGCCTAAAGCACTGCCCTGGCTCTTTAGTACAAGCTGAGCCTCTTGACTTCCTTAGTGTTAGGTTCCCACCTGTATAGACCTTGAGACCTTTCCTCCGGCAGTGAGATCTGAAGGGCTCCCAACTCTCTCTGTCTAGGCAGGTTCCTAGTAAGTGGCTGTGCCTTCTCTCCTTCTGCTTGGTTAGTCTCACTTCCCGAACTACAACCAGGTTCTTCACAGAGTCTCCAACCTTCTGAAGTCTGAGCCTCTCCACTTCTCTGAAGCTCTCCGTGTGCCAGTCTCTCCTTCTTGGCCACTGCTTCCTTCTCTGCCACTCCTTCCACCTCTTTGCTCTCTGCCAGGCCTTCTGCTTTCCTTCTTCTCTGCCTCCTTCTCCTCCCTTTCTGGGGCTACTGAGCAGCGTTTATATTTCTCCTCTCTGAAGCTTGGCTCGGCTTTTTTAAGCAGGTGAGAGTAATCAAACTCCAAGCTTGCTGCTACGTCAGAGCCTGGGTTTGTCAGCTCAACTGCTCCCTCTCTCTGCTTGCTTCTCTACTGCAGACCCTGAGCTGTGTTTGTTGGCTGACTCATTTTTAAAGGTAAAATCCACCTTTCTTTCTACTTCCATAGGCTCTGCCTGTGCTTCTGTATTACAGTATCATGGCTGGTTGGGAGGATGAGGGTTCCTTTCTTAGGGTCTTCACTATATTGAAGAGCTCATGGGGTTTGTTCAGGGATCGGCTTAAAAGTTCAGAGTGATGTTCTTTAATTTTTGTTGATATTAAGTCCCGGTGTGTCTGCAGGTGGGAGTTGTAGACTGTCTGGTCTGCTGGAGACTGTGTACGTCGCCATTTTCTTTCATGTTTCCTCAGTATTTGTAGTAATGTTCGTAGCTCGGTGGTGTACCAGCGTGCAGGTTTCCTCTTTCTTGGTTGCTTATCTGAGGCCTGTGGACTGGCTTGGTTAGATCTGTATGCAAAACCGCTCAGGCTGTTCCATGAGGCCATCGCCTCTTCAAGGTTCAGTGATGTAGTTGTGATGTTGGGGAGGACATCTTTGATGATCGCCTCTTTGTCAAAGCATCTGAAATGTCTTGGAGGTGCTGCTGAATTTCCGGTTGCTTTCGTTGTCAGTTCACTGTCCTGGTTTACAGGTATTTGGAATCTGATTAGATTGTGGTCCAACCATGGGACAGGGGATATAGTTACATTGAAGCTGTGGTTCGAGCTTACATCTGGTCGAGGGGTGAAGATAAAGTCTAGTATGTTACCTTTTTGATGTGTGGCGGCATCCACTATTTGTTCGTAGTCCAGGTTGTTGAGTGCTTCAAGGAAGGCTTTAGAATGATTATCATGCAGGGCTGGAAAGTTAAAATCTCCCAGTACCCAGTTCAGCTTGCGTGTGTTCTTGGGGTTGGAGGCTAGGTCGATTATAATTGCGAGGTCTTCAGGGGATGAAGATGGGGATCTGTAGATAAGGTTGATGGTATTGTAATTGTTGGATATGGTGATCACATCAAGGTGTGTTGAGCTATTTGAGCTATTTGAAACTGGAGGTCAGTTTTTAACAAAATGAATGCACCACCTCCCCTGCGGTCTGCTCTGTGGCATGTGTGGATTGAGAAGTCGGGGGGGGGGGGGGGGTGAGTTGGTTGATGAGGACTGAGTCTGAAATTTTGAGCCACGATTCTGTCACTAGCAGGATGTCTAGTTTGAGGTGTGTTATGAGGTCAGTGATGATTGGCCACTTTTTATGGACAGACCGTGCGTTTATAAGAGCACACTTCAGGTTGCGTGGGTTTTGGTGTTGCTTGGGTTTTGTGGTGTATTGGAGCGGTATGTGGATTAGGTATGGGTGAGGGTTCTGAGCAGGTTCAGTCGATGAGCGGTGTGTGTTGCTGTGATGTCTTCTTCCTTGGCCTCGTATGATCAGAATCAGATTGTGATCAGATGCAGTGGAGAGAGAGCCATTGGGGACGTTGCTGAGGAGGTATAGACTGATTAAGGTTATAATGGATATAGCCATCTTGGGCTGGGGTTCAGTGCGTTGTGTGGAGGGATTTTCCTATGCTGAGGAGGTGTATGTTGGCGGGGCGTATATGCGTTCTACACGGGCTATGAGTGTCCTGCACAACCCAGTAGTGGCTAGCCTGTACTATGGGACTAGCTAATGTCAGCGGTGAGAATACTTGTATTCAGTCGGCAGAGAACTGCTCCCAGTAAGTTCAGCAACGCAATACTTACAGTACATTCAGCAGTGAAATACTCACAGAACATAGTAAACTTTAGCAGTGAAGTTTTCACAGTACACAGTAAACTCAGCAGTGAAATACTCACAGTACATCCATGAGTGAGCTACTCAGAGAGCAGTCAGATTGAGAAGTATCAAGTGATTTGAGGTGTCGGATGCTGGTGGTGTCTGGGGTGAGCGATCTCAACCCTGGAGGGGAGCTCAAGCTTCGGTTGTATTTCTGTGTAGTTGTTGTTGTTGTGTCTGGTTGGAGTCTCGAGTCAGACACTAGCTGTTTTAAGCAGGCTTGTGGGAGCTTGGTGGGCTTTGAGTCGTGGGCCATCACCTAAGGGCCACGCCAAAGGCCCCTCTGGCAAGGCCCTCAGGCGTGGACCTGCTGGCGCTCCTTTAATCAAGCAGGGACTGCCCCGATTGGGTGGCCGAAGCGGCAGCAAATGTCTGGAGACGGAGCGATCATCAGCGGAGCTCAATCCCTCCTGGGAGAGCTTCTAGGACTGGAAAGGCAGTCGGCTCGAATGGTGCTCCTTTAATCAAGCAGGGACTGCCCCAATTGAGTGGCCGAAGCGGCAGCAAACGTCTGGAGGCTTCTTAAATCTAGAATTTTTTTTTAAATTTAGCTCAAAAGTCCAGATGACAATAATTTCACAAACTAATGGAATCCTCTCAGATGACCTCAGAATGCAAGTCAATATAATAAAGGGGAAAAAAGTCAACATCAGGAAAGTAGTGTAAACTAATGCCCAAAGTATGAGAAATAAAGTTTCAGATCTAGAAACTGTAATGGAAAAAGGAGACTTGGTTTACTGGTAGTCACAGAAACATGGCACATGGAGAACCATAATTAGGATACAGTTATACTGGACTATAATCTAGTCAGGAAGGACAGGGCAGGATCAAAGGAATTGAGAAGACATGGCACTATATGTAAAAAAACAACAATAAAGCAATAGAATAGGATTTATAAGACAATTAAGAAACTCTGTAGGTTAATCTGGAAAGATGAAATGGAACTCCATTTTACACTAGTGTAATATACAGAACTGTCTTGCAGGCAGAAGAAAAAAGGTACAGATTTAATTGAAGACACATTCACAATATGGAATATGGAAGTGGAAGTGCTATTGACAGGTGTTTTCAATTTGCTGGATATTGATTGGGATATTCCTCCTGTGGTATTATCTACTGTAGAAGTAGGGAGATCCTGGATTCTCTGCAAGGAGAACTGTTATGGCAAATGGTAATGGGTAACCAGGCTGGAGGGGGCGAAACTGGATCTGGTGCCTATGAATGGAGAGAATGTTTCTGATGTAGTGGGTGATCTGGCATTCAGTCACCAACCAGATCTTGTAGAGTTCAATATCAGAACAAGGTGAAGATGGTTCATTCAAAAGTGAGGGTTGTACATTTCAGCAAAGCTAACTTTGTCAAGATGGAGGAATACCTCAAGGAACTGGATGGAGGAATACCTCAAGGATAGCTGGATGGAAACATTTGGGGGGGGGGGGGGAAGTAGAAAGTAATGGACAAAATTGAAAGGAGATATTCCAAGGGCAACAAACCTTTTTATTGGGAGAGTAAATAAAAAGTAAGATGAAAAAAGAGGCCACTATGATTTTTGATAGAGATAGCTGGAAAGATAAGGAAGAATTTAGCTTCATAAACAACAAGTGCAGAAAAACCACAACGTAAACAAGGAAAGCCCCTTTATCTTTTTGTCCAAGTAATCCTCAAAAGAAGAAGGAATCAATTCCTTCCCCTCACTGTGATCGCTCCTTTTATTAATTTTCAAAAGCAATGTGTCAAATTTTAAAACACTTAGCTGTATGTATTCCGCTTCATCCGCGAGCTTAAAGACACCACAGAGCCTGCAATGAATGACATGGCATGTTTCGGGTCAGAGAAAACCGTGACCCTGCATCAGGTTAAGCCAGATCCTGTAGTAGTGAAAGCTTCAATGACCAGAAGAAACCGAGCCTTCCAACTTTTGTAAGAACCGGCGTGTGACGTAAATGCTGACGAAACAATCAAATCACCCAACGACCAGGGTGCATACTCCAAAAAGGGGTGTGATAACACAGGTTTTAACCAATCTAGCATGGGGAACCCTACCAATAAGGGAAGCCCTGTTCCTATTGGCTAAATAAAAACTGAAACCATGATATAGACATTATTAATCAAATACTATACCATTCCAGGTGAGTATTTAAACCAGAAGGAAAAACCGTCCCCAATCTGAAGATCCATTTTTGTTCTAACTTCTGTAACTTGGAAATCCTGTCACCTCCCCCTAGGATCCTGCAGAATCCCAGCCAAAATTCTCCAAAGCTGATCAAAAGTATGTTGTCTTTGTAAACAATTAAGACCATGTTGTCTTTGTAAACATGTTGTCTTTGTAAACAATTAAGACCATTAATACACCTACAAGACTTCATAACTATAATTCAAGCCATCATAACCCCACACTTTGATTATGCAAATATAATACTTAATGGCATCACAAAGCAAAATATGAAAAAGATACAACTAACCCAGAACATAGCAGCAAGGATAATAATGAATATAAAATCAACAGAACATATCACACCGATCCTGGCCGAACTTCATTGGCTACCCATTTACTGCAGAATAAAATATAAAATTATTTTAACCACATTTAAACTAATAAATAACTTAGCACCATCTGTACTCAATACGCTCATTAACATAGAATCAGATAAACGATCACAAAGGAACAGAAACACAAACACCATAGCAGTTCCAAAAGATTACACAAAAGCAAGAAAACAAACCAACAAGAGGGCCTTTTCCCATTCGGCACCTTTTCTATGGAATACGCTGCCTGACAACATTCGCCAACTATCAGACTTAAAAGAATTTAGAAAAAAACTAAAAACCCACTTATTCTCTCTACACTACAATACACTACCTAATCAGAATACACAAAGAGACACAGGTTAGCAACCATACCACAATACTACAAAACACACAAAATATATTTACCCATCACAATTTTGATGATATAATTTGTAAGTACCCATAATGTAAATACGTTCTAACTTTTTACCGTTCAAATGTTATATTGTTACTTGTAAATAGTTCTACCTGTTCTATGTAAAACGACTAGGTATGTACTTCCACATACCATATAATTTACTGTTCATTGTAAACCGCACTTGATACTTGGGAAAGTGCGGTATAGAAATAAGTGTTAAATAAATAAATAAATAAAACAATGTTCAACCATAGGTGCCGAGAGGGTCTTCACACGCAGCCTGGAAACATGTTCACCCAGGCGAATCTTAACACAACGAATAGTACGACCTATATAGTACAAAGAACATGGACATATAATCAAATATACCACATAGGTAGAATCACAAGTAGTACGCCATTTAGATTTATAAATAGCCGTGGTGTGAGCATCCGTCCATGTTGGTCCAGCTATAGTTAATGAACAGTAGCGGCACGAGCCACATTCATAAAGGCCTGGGTCCAAATGTGAGGACAAAGGTCTATCCAGTGGAGATGTAGTCTTAACCAGCAGATCACGTATATTGGCCCCTCTAGAATAAGCAATCATAAGACGTTTATTTTGAAAGCAAGAATGTAGACCCAGAACCGGCCAAAATTGATGCAAACTTTAGCAATGCCTCCCACATATGGATTTTTGGGAGGGCCCGGACACCAGGTCTCGAACCAAGAATCAGTTTTCAACTTATCAGGGCAATTATTGACAGCAACCCAAAAGCAGGTATTAGAATTAGATCTTTCATTTGTACCAGTTCCCAGATATGATAAATTTGAAATCAGATTAGCTTTACATTGCTTCTTTCAAAAATTGCAGACTATTCATTATTTTTCGCAGCAAGAAACAGCGGTATCTGATGTATCATTAATTACTGGTCCCTCTAGATGGGTTCCGCCAGGAGCTGTAGAAGCAACACTAGCTACTTATCAAGAATTGGTTCTACGTGAAGTGGGTAATTTGGAAGATATGTCCCTTCAACCTTTTTCTGATTTAACCAGGCAACACTTTGAAGCTATTCAACAGTTAACACAGGCTAATTTAATTATTCGCCAGGCTTATAAGGGGGGAACAGTGGTGGTGCTTTCTTCTGCCCAATATCAGCAAGAAATAGATGTACATCTGAAAGATGGCTGGCATTATCAACTTTTGGATACCGATCCTACGCCTGGCTTGCTGTCTCGGGTGAGTGCTATGATGTCAGAAGCCCTTGAGAAAAATTGGATTACTAAACGGGAATTTACCTTTTTGGTTAATAAGTATCCCAAAACTCCAGTATTTTATCTGGTCCCTAAGGTTCATAAATCTTTGGTGAACCCACCTGGCAGGCCGATTGTGTCATGTCAGGATTGGAACCACTGTCCAAATATTGTGACTTTTTTTGCAACCTGCAGCAGCTAAGGTGCCTTCATACATTAGAGATATAGGAATTACACTTACCTGGTAATTGTGGTTCCTTGAGTGACTCCAGTTTAGTCCTCAACCTCTGGGTAGTGAACCTCCTCCTGCAGCTTGGAGACTGGGCATGTCAAAAACTCATGACATCACTGGATATAGCCTGCTGGTCTCTCCCATCAGCCCCCAGTGAACTACAAAGCAGACTCAAAGGAGCAAAAAATCAGTTACTTTTTTTTTATTTTTTAAACTTAACATTATATTCAAGGGCACGCAGAACATATAACCTATCTACCTACTACTCCCCTTCTAGAAGGAAAGGGACTGCTTCCTGCATGCTCCCCTTTCCATCGAATGCCTAGCCCTAAACAATCCAGGGCGGTAGTGCTTACTGAAAGTATGGAGAGGCAATCAAGAGACCTCCCTACAGATGTCCACTGGCGGAACCAAACTGTGCTCCGTCCAAGAAGACGCTTGCACTCTGGTAGAGTGAGCTCGTAAGCTCCCTGGGACTATACAGTCCCATAGAAGATAAGCAGACGCACTCGCTGCTCCAATCCATCCAGAAATGGACTCCTTCATCGCTGCTTCCCTTTGCGAGGCCCTCCGAACACCCCGAAGAGAGACGATCCGCCTTGTGAAAGTTTCTGAAACCTTTAAACACTGCCACAGCGCTCTCTTGACGTCCAAACAGCACAAGCTATGGTTCAATATGTTCCCCTCCGCCGCACCTTGCGCTGGTAGAGAGACCATTTTAGTTAGGTGAACGTAGAAACCACTTTTGGCAACAACGATGGAACTAGCTGCTAGGCCACCTTCTGTCTGGAGACAGACAAAAAACGATTCCTGACAGGTCAACGCCTGCAACTCTGAAAATCGCCTCGCCAAACAGATGACCATCAAACATACCGTCTTCAAGGCAAACCCCTTAACCTATGCCTGTTGCAAGAGCCCAAATAGCACGCTAGCCAATGCTCCTAAAACTAACTTGAACTTCCACAGTGGAATTAATATCCTACGACAGGGCCACAGTCTGGTAACCGCCTGAGAAAGCGTACCACATCGACCTGTGCATGAGAGCCACTCCTTGTCCTTTGCCCCTATAGCAAGGCAGAGCTGCTAACTGAACTCTCCAGGACCTGCCTTTACCAAACCCGTCTTGCAGAAAACTTAATACCAAGGGAATTGCCACTGTTGTCGCGTGAGTGTGCCTCCGCGAGCACCCGTCCTCAAAGATGCGCCATACAGTCAAACCTCGGTTTTCATGATTAATCCGTTCGAAAAAGTCTGACTAAAACCGAATGTATGAAAACTGAAGCAATATTTCCCATAAGAAATAATGTAAATCCAATTAATCCGTTCCAGACATCCAAAAATATTCACAAAAAATGCATGTTATAGAGAATAACTATATTTTTACATACAGAAAACAATGAGAAATACATATAAATGACTAATGAAATGGATAAATGAACATTTAACATCACTTTTACCTTTATTGAAGACTCTTGTTGGCAAGATGCAGCCATACACCCAGAGAGGAGATAGGGCACAGGAATTAAAAAAAAAAAAAAAGAAAAAAAAAAACAAAACAAGAAGGATCCACAAAAAAAAAAGCCTCCAGTAAAGGCGCCAGCCACAGCCACCGGAAACACCACTCTCCCGTTCAGGCAACCTGGAACGCAGAGCTGAGCATGCGTTCCAGAGTCATGTGGCAATGGCTGCAGCAGCACGGGCCCCCAAAGTCTCGGCCAGACAGCAGAACACTTCTCTCACCTGCCCGATCCTCACAGGACAGCACACACACAGAGATTCTCTGATCGCCGACTCTCTCCCCTGCCTCCAATTCTCATCAGCAGCAGGACTGGAAAGTTTGGAAGACCCCTTTTAGCAGGGAGTCCCAGCAGGGAATCCTAATTGAGCGTCAGAGCATCAGACCAGCAGAACAGCTCCCGGCACTTCTCTCACCTCACCGGACAGCACACACACAGAGATTCTCTGATCGCCGACTCTCTCCCCTACCTCCGATTCTCAGCATCAGACCAGCAGAACAGCTCCTATTGTACTGAGCGCCCCCCCCCCCCCCCGGTACGGACCATTTTAAATTGTACGAAAACCGAGCGGATGTACGAGAACCGGAACAAAAATCGCAATGAAAAAGTCGTCGAAAACCGAAGCTAACGAAAACTGGGGCATACGAAAAACGAGGTTTAACTGTATATGCACATATGCAAGGAACGTAGACTTTATTTTATTTTTTATTTTTTTTGTGGCAAGGTGGCAAAGAATGCTGTCGAGCAACTCTTTTTCATTAAGCTTGCCTTTTCAATGGCCACACTGTAAGCAAAGACCGATGCACCTGAGACATTAGAAGGGAACTCCGTAGCAACAGAATCTCCAATGTCGGAAACCTTCATGGATTCCCGTTGAGCAACAGTATGAGGCAGGCATACCAAGGGCACCTCAGCCAGCCCGAGGCCCCCAACCACAAGTTTCCCCGAAGCGCTTCGATACGCAGAACCACTTGACCTATAAGTGCCCCCGGTGGAAAGACATAGAGAAGACCGGACGACGGCCGCCGTTGAAACAGTGCGCTGATGCCTTCCGACCTCCTTTCGTGTCATCTGCTGAAGAAGCGACCCGTTTACACAGAGTGAAACGCCGCCATGAGGTCCATTACTGGCTCTCCCCATATGCAACCGATCTGTGCGAACACCTCCAGATGCCACTCCCATTCTCTGGCATCTAATCGGACCCAGCTGAGGAAATCCGCCATCACAATGTCCTTACCCGCAACATGCGCCACCGAAAACGCTGGCAGCCAAAGCTCTATCCACACACACAGACCCTCTGCCGCAGCCTCTATGGTCACACTTCTAGTTCCGCCCTGCCGATTGATGTAGGTCACCGCCGCAGAGTTGTCAGACAGTACTCGCACTGCTCGACCTGTCACCGTAGCTTTGAACGCCTGCAACGCCCGGCGTATCGCTCGCATTTCCAGTCAGTTGATTGACCACTGGGTCTCCTGTGTACTCCAAGAGCCCTGCGCAAAACGATCTCCGAACGTAGCGGAGTTTAACAAAGTTTTTGGCCAAGCTCCCGGAGGAAAAGGTCCATAATCTTTTATTAGAGAGAAGCTGGAAAATTATAATTTTTTTTTATACCAACTTTCACCAATTCAAGATGATCTACAAGGCACACAACCCAACAGAGGGTCACATCTGTTGTACATGCAATGGAACCCTTAAAATATGAGCATACATGAATCCACCGGTTGCCTCGATACAAGCAATGATAGCCTATTTGTCTTTTTGGAAACCAGCCAGGTCCTTAAGACCAGGACTGGCTACCCTAGGAAACAGGATACTGGATCTGAAAGAGCTTGGCCTGACCCAGTATGGCATTTCTCGTATCCTTATGAATGGAACCTCCCCAAGGTCTCTGCCTTGCAAGTAACAGGCTGCGCCTGGTCCTATGGCCCTGTGGCTAGCTCACACCGAGCAGTGCGGCCTAGTGGTTGAGACAAGTTGCCAGAGGACCAAGGGTTTGAATTCCAATCAAGACCACCAACCTTGGGCCATAAAAACTGGGGTTTCTGGTCCCTCAGGTGGCCCTTCTGGCCTTCGTTAAGCGACAACCCTCAGGTACCAAAACATAAATTGTGAGCCTTTCAGGGATAAAGGAAATAGAAATACCATAATCGACTGTATGCCACCTTGACCTGTAGGCAATCAATATACTCAAATAAATAACTGACTGGGAATATGTGACCATAGCAAACACTGGCAGAGGAGAGACATCAGAGCTGGTGCTGGTTCCTGGTCTTCCTTTCTCGCTCTCCCAGTCCTGCTGGCATTGAGAAAAGGCTGAGAATAGATTGTCCAGTGGGCCGGGGACCTTGCGTCCTGGACATCAGAGAGATAGAGGGGCTAGGATCTGGGAGCAAAGCCCAAAGAGAAAAAGGAAACTGGCGACTGCGACACTGTAGCTCCTCCAGATGGCTCACTCCACAGAAGATCCCACGACTGCATCTCCAACCCCATGTAACACCATGAGGACCTCACGCACTTTATTACAATTGACATCCCCCCATTACTGGAGAAATTACCTTAGTCTGATAATACAGTCTGAGCAAAGAAATGCAGTCTCACTCTGCAAAGAGTGCACCCAAAAATCATACCTAAGCAATTGTGAGCACATACAAAATACACATCTACATATACGGGTGACCCAGCACCTGTCACCCAAACACAGTGCAGTGAGCACGTTTGAACATAAGCTGAATGCATGGAGCATACACAGAGTATTGACTTCCTCTATGAAACCTTCCAGTGCCCTGGAGCGCTAAGCCCCAGACTGTGCTACCTAGATGTCTCTCTCTTCACCCTCAGCATGGGCCCTTTAACAAGATGGCACAGACTGGTCAGTGCCCCTGCTAAGTGCTTAAAGCCCTGCTCTGAGAGCACAGGCTCTAAAAATAGATGAGAATTTCCTGGGAAGGGCATGCTAAGTGGAGCTATGAAACACACAGTCACCACCCCCCCCCCCCCACCCCTGCCTTCTTGCAGTCAGAGAAATAGAAGTGGGATACACCGACAACCTTGCAAGTGGGGGTCTTAGAGGTTCCTGCCTGTGTGAACCTGATGAAGAATATGATTTTGTATTTTACCACCCCCCGCCCCCCCCCCCCCAGGGAAGGGGGCACTGAATACTATATGTGATTCATGAGCAGCGCTGCCATCCGGTGGCCTTTAGGGCACTAGAGCCCAACAAACAATACAGAAGTTCAGAGCTTTAAATCTTGGTCATATAATCTTGATTTGCAGAACACTACAATTGCTTGTTTAGTCACTAACCCCTGAGTGCCCATGAGGTGGCCCTGTGGTTATTTCTTCCCTGACTTGCAGAGAATGATCAATCTGATGATGGCTGTATACACACGGTCACAGAAAGGCACTATTGAGTGTACCAGCTGCCCTCTGGTGGCCATAGACCGTAGCACAGGCACTTCTTGGTTGACAGTTTAACTGTCATTATTATTATATATATATTTTTTTATATCCTAAGGTTTCCTAAACCTGTCCCTGTGAAACCACAGGCGTTTGGGCCACTTTCACTATAGAATACACAAAAGCACACTTCCAGCCTGTCCCTCCTTCTAACTACAAGTTGGGGCTCTGCTCTTGAAGAACCTAAAAAGCTGGCAATTTGCCTAATATCCTGGGACTTAACAGATGCTCCTCAGAGACATGATTAGGAGGGAGAGAACATGTGGCATCAGAGATCAATGCCAAAACTGCTGTCCTATAAAACTAAGAATAAACTTAAAAATAAAGAGGACTGACAACAGCCCCCTGAAGGCTGAGGAACCCCCCGAGCCTCAAAAAACCTACAAACAAAAGAAAGAAACACTAGACCCAAAAATCTAGCTATTTTGCCTGTCGTCTTCCTCACACAGGCAGCTCACTGCAATTCTCGTCATGCGGTCCAAATACCTAGAGAGAAAATGGCCGCCCCTTTGCCAACGAATTTTGGCACCAAGAACAGCCGCTGCAAAAAGGAGGCCTCAGCAGACCGACAGAGCCCGAAGGCCTTACCTGCAGGGCCGAAAGCCACGCAGCCTGCTCCTACCGCCTTGAATTCATCCGATCCTCAAACCGCGCTGCTGCGCCTGGCAGCCGCGGCAAGGACCGCTCAGCCGGTTCCACAGAGTAAAAGTAAAATCCCGCAGCAACGGAGAGGCTCCGTCTCACACAGCTTCAGTGTGGCTGTACGGGTCCCAGAGCTCTCTCCCATACCGTCAAGGGAGAGAGATCCGCACCAGCGAATGTCTGCAGCAAGTGAAAATAACTGACAAGGAGGGAAGGCGAGAGCTGCTACTAATTTAAAGAGCCAGGTTCAAATTTAAAATTACTGTAAATATAAGGAAATTTGCTCCTAACAACCAAAGGGAACTAATCCCTGATTTAATTCAGTTACCTTTGGTTAATTGGCAAAGTAAAATTAAAGGTAAAAATCAAAAGTAAAATCAGAAAAGAATTTGTCACACTAAATGCTCCTTATCTGTTCCCCCAAGTGAGCCCAGAAGCTAGGCTCACTATGTCCTCCTGCTGCATGGAGAGTGGACACACTGGGGGCTGATGGGAGAGACCAGCAGGCTATATCCAGTGATGTCATGAGTTTTTGACATGCCCAGTCACCAAGCTGCAGGAGGAGGTTCACTACCCAGAGGTTGAGGACTAAACTGGAGGAACGATAAGGAAACAGGTGATTTCCTTAAGCAATTGTCAACTTGTACAGATTACGTGTCCTATATTTTTTTGGTGACCCTTGATGTACAGGTGCTATATACAAATATAAATCAGGCAGAAGTATTGACATGTTTGACAACATATCTGCTGGATCTTCCTCCACGCATTCCTCATAATTTTTTGCTTCAACTTTTGGATTTGGTGCTTAATAACAGTTATTTTTTGTATCAACAGCAGTATTTCCAGCAGACCTTTGGGATTGCGATGGGCGCAATGGTGGCTCCTATTGCTACCATTTATATGGCCCAGTTTGAAGAGTCTTTTGTTTACACAGCACCTTTGTTTAAATATGTTGTGTTCTGGCGTCGATTTTTAGATGACATCTTCTTTTTATGGACGGGGTCTGCAGTTGAATTAGAAATTTTTATACCATCACTGAATACTTATAAGCAAAATATCCAATTTACAGCTCAGGTAGAGCAATTTCAGATCCAATTTTTGGACATTACCATCAGGTTGTCTTCGGAGGGTTTAAGCACTATATACCGTAAGCCGGTACAACGCAACACATTGTTGAATTTTTCAAGCTACTAACCAACCCCACTAAAACGGGGTTTACCGTATGGTCAATTCCTGAGAATCCGGCGCAATTGCTCTCCCTTAGAGGAGTTTAACAGACATGCAGAAGCATCGTCTATTACTTCGAGGATATCCTTATCCCTTGATTAAAGCGGCATATAAACGAGCCCGGTTTTCACATAGAGAATGGCTGCTTTTGCCGCCTAGACCATCTCAACGGATGCAGTCTTTTGAAGACACAATTACTGGTATTCTTCCATATGTGGGGGGCATTGCTAAAGTTACCAAAATATTGCATCAATTTTGGCCGGTTCTGGGTCTACATTCTTGCCTTCAAAATAAATGTCTTATGATTGCTTATTCTAGAGGGGCCAATATACGTGATCTGGTGGTTAAGACTACATCTCCACTGGATAGACCTTTGTCCTCACATTTGGACCCAAGCCATTATGAATGTGGCTCATGCCGCTACTGTTCATTAACTATAGTTGGACCAACATGGACGGATGCTCACACCGCGGCTATTTATAAATCTAAATGGCGTACTACTTGTGATTCTACCTATGTGGTATATTTGATTATATGCCTATGTTCTTTGTACTATATAGGTCATACTATTCGTTGTGTTAAGATTCGCCTGGGTGAACATGCTTCCAGGCTGCATGTGAAGACCCTCTCGACACCTATGGTTGAACATTGTTTACAAAGACAACATACTTTTGATCAGCTTCGTTGGAGAATTTTGGCTGGGATTCTGCAGGATCCTAGGGGAGGTGACAGGATTTCCAAGTTACAGAAGTTAGAACAAAAATGGATCTTCAGATTGGGGACAGTTTTTCCTTCTCACCTGGTATAGTATTATTTGATTAATAGTGTCTATATCATGGTTTCAGTTTTTATTTAGACAATAGGAACGGGGGTTCCCTTATTGGTAGGGTTCCCCATGCTCGATTGGTTAAAACCTGTGTTATCACACCCCTTTTTGGAGTATGCACCCTGGTCGTTGGGTGATTTGATTGTTTCGTCAGCATTTACGTCACACGCCGGTTCTTACAAAAGTTGGAAGGCTCGGTTTCTTCTGGTCATTGAAGCTTTCACTACTACAGGATCTGGCTTAACCTGATGCAAGGTCACAGTTTTCTCTGACCCGAAACGTGCCACGTCGTTCATTGCAGGCTCTGTGGTGTCTTTAAGCTCGAGGATGAAGCGGAATACATACAGCTAAGTGTTTTAAAATTTGACACATTGCTTTTGAAAATTAATAAAAGGAGCGATAACAGCGAGGGGAAGGAATTGATTCCTCCTTCTTTTGAGGATTGCTCCAACAAAAAGATAAAGAGGCTTTCCTTGTTTACGTTGGGGTTTTTCTGCACTAGTGAGTTTTCACCCTGAACGGAGGGGTTTAATTGTATTTCTCATAAACTACACGACATGGTAGAAAGAGGAAGATAGGCAACAATATCTGGAAAAGCTACGCAAAACTTGTAAAGTAATTAGGAAGGTGAAGGTGCAAATGGAAGAAGAAAAAAGCCAACACAGTAAAATGGTAGAACAAGGCTTTTTTATTATTAGTGACATGAAGAAACCCAAAAGTGGCATTGTGAGAGTTAAGGATGAAGGGGAAGAATATGTAGAGGCTGATGAGGATAAAGCAGGCTTACTTAACAAATATTTCTGTTCTATGTATGGTTGGGAGAAGGACCACAGAAAATAAAACATAAATAGGAATAGAAGGGAGGTAGATCTCAAATAATTTTCAGAAGACAGCGCTAATGAGGAGCTAGCTAGCTAAGAATAGAAAATACAATGGGGCTGGATGGATATATCCAAAGGTTTTGAAGGAACTTACAGAAATTATGGTGGTTCTTCTACGTGACCTTTCAATCCTTCTTTAGAGTCGGAAATAGCACCAGAGGATTAAAGACAAGCAGATATAATTCCTATTCACAAAAGCAGAAGTAAAGAAGAGGCTAGGAACTGCAGGCCTGTTGGCATGTCCTCAATGGTGAGTAAGTTAATGGAAACACTGCTAAAACAGAAGACTGTGCACGTTCTTGAATCAAATAAATTACAAGATCCAAGGCCGCATGGTTTTTACTAGAGGTAAATTTTGTCAGATAAATCTGATCAATTATTTTGGCTGGTTGACCAGAAAGTTAGATTGCACTAGATGTGGTATACTTAGATTTCAGTAAGACCTTTGACATAGTGCTGCATAGGTGACCTAAAATTAACTGACCACGTGGGTTAGAGACTGGTTGAATGGAATATAACAAAACTCAGGTGGCGAATTGGTGAAAGAGTGGCATCCATAGCTGCTGTTATTGTGTTGATCCATCTCATTGCTGGCCTTCCTCTTTTGCTTTGACCTTCCACCTTGCCAAGCATGATGTCTCTCTAATTATCTCTCTCTTTGCATGATGTGTCCAAAGTAGGAAAGTCTAAGTCTTGTCATCTGAGCTTCTAAAAAAAGCTTAGGTTTTATCTCCTCTAGTACCAACTGATTTGTTCTTTGGGCAATCCACGCTATACACAGTATTCTTTGCCAGCACATAATTTGAAGGCATCAATTTTATTTCCGTCTTTCTTTTTCACTGTCCAACTTTCACAGCCATATAACATTATTGAAAATACCATGGCTTGGACAAATCGAATCTTTGTATGGAGAGATGAATCTCTGCTCTTCAGAATCTTGTCTAGGTCCTTCATAGCCATTCTGCCAAGAGAAATGTGTCATCGGATTTCTTGATTGTTTGTCATTTCTTTACTGATTACACAGGTACACTACCAAAAAACTGCCTCCAGTTTTGCAACTGATTCCTATAGATTTTGGGGTGCTGAATCCAGGAAAAATAGCCAAAATGTTCCATCACGTCACGTTTTCTTGCAAAATTAGATTTCTTACCCATATAAGGAATGTTCACAATTTCTTTTTAGCCGACTGCAGTTTATTTTCTTGGCCCAAAATAGAGGTTGTAATGGTTAACTAACTAGAAACACTCCCTCATATTTTAGAGTGTTTTGTATTCATTTTATACATTAACAGGACAATTGGGAGGCGGGGGGCTAAATCCAGTACTCGCGCTGGCGCATATTCTTTCCTGTTCGCCTCGCCTCGTTCGCTCGCTCAAACACGGTGGTTGCGACATGAACGTTCCTGTCAATTTCAGTTTCTTGCAAGTTCATTATTACCTTTTGTTTGCTCAGTCGTAATCCAGCTTTATTCCGAAGTGGTTCACTACAGTTGTAGTTTGCAGTGCTGTGTATTTGTGATGGCTCACAGAGCCAGAGGTTGCATCAACTCTCCGGACAGTTTTTGTTTTATTTGTGGGGAATATACCGTGAAAAAGCGGCAGAGGAACATTTCTGCATTTATTAAAAAAGTATATTTCGCCTATTTCGGTTTGAAGTTAGGCGATCAAGACAAACCGTGGGCTCCTCACAAAGTGTGCAAGACATGTGAGGAAGATCTACGCTTATGGATGAAAGGTAAAAAACAAGCATTTCGTTTCGGAATACCTATGATGTGGCGTGAACAAAGAGACCACAGCAGTGACTGCTATTTTTGCTCTTGCATTGTGAAGGGATACAACTTAAAAAATAAGAACGTAATAAGTTACCCCAACCTTCCCTCAGCAATTAGGCCTATGCCTCATAGCAACGAAGTACCTGTGCCTGAACCACCAAAATCTTTGGATCATATTTGTGTGGACGGTTCTGATCATGATGAGACTCATCAGATGGCTTTTCCCGATGAGTCCAGTACTTCTGAGTTTGAAACTGAACCAGATCCGAAACCTGAACTTTTCTCTCAAGCTGAATTGAATGATTTAGTCCGGGATTTAGGACTCCCAAAAGATGCTGCCCAACTGCTAGGTTCTCGGCTTAAACAGAAAAATCTATTGTCACCAGGAACAACTTTTTATTGGTACCGCAACCGCGAGACACAATTTTTGAAGTATTTCAGCAAAGAGGAAGATTTGGTATTTTGCAACGATATATACGGAGTGATGGAAAAGTTTAAACTCAAGTATGATCCTGCTGAATGGCGGCTGTTCATTGATTCCTCAAAAGACAGCATAAAAGGTGTTCTTCTTCATAATGGCAACACATTCGCTTCAGTTCCTATTGCTCACTCGGTTATTCTCCAAGAAAAATACGAGAATTTGGCCCTGATTCTTCAGAAGATTCGTTATGATGAGCATAAGTGGATGATTTGTGGAGACTTTAAAATTCTATCCATGCTATTAGGGCAGCAATCCGGTTTCACCAAATATCCCTGCTTCCTTTGCTTGTGGGATAGCCGGGCCAGCGACCTACACTGGGGGGAAAAAGACTGGCCAATTCGGGAGTATTTGAGACCCTGTGAGAAAAATGTTCATGAGAGCTTGGTACCTCGTGATAAAATTCTATTACCACCTCTCCACATTAAGTTGGGTCTCATTAAGCAATTCATCACGTCCCTTCCAAAAGATGGTGAGTGCTTTCGGTACCTTTGCTCAAAGTTCCCCCGACTTTCTGAAGCAAAGCTAAAGGAAGGAGTGTTTGTTGGCCCTGATATAAGGAAACTCATTTCAGATGGAGCATTCGCTGAAACGATGTCTGAGAAGGAAAAAGAAGCCTGGGATTCCTTCAAGGATGTTGTTCTCAAATTCTTGGGGAACAGGCGGGATGAGAACTATAAGGATATTGTTGCCAGGATGCTCAATGCCTTCAAAGAACAAGGCTGTAACATGAGCCTGAAAGTCCATTTCTTGCACTCCCATGTGAACTACTTTCCCGAAAACTTGGGGGCGTACAGTGAAGAACAAGGTGAAAGGTTTCACCAGGACATCAAGGACGCAGAGAGAAGGTACCAAGGAAGATGGAACACCACTATGATGGCTGATTTCTGCTGGTTGCTGCTGCGGGAAACCCCAGATGAAAAATACGCCAAGCAGCGCACCAAGAGAAGCATTCGGGGGAAGAAGAAACGGGCCCACCAGGAGATTGATTGACCCAAGAATGACTTTAAAATCTAAACTGTGTTGACAAATATCGTGTTTTTACTAAACTTTGAAATAAAAATTTGCTAGTTATTACCACAGTGTCGGATCTCATTTATTAGAATTTTATTTTCACACCATCGGGTGTTTGTCTTCATGTATTGCAATGGTGCGGTTTGCGTTTTCTATTCTTACATACATACCTGTACAACATTTTTTGCACATTTCTTTGCTTTGCTTTGTGTCTAACCTCGCTCTTATATGCTCAATGTTTGTGCACATGTATGTGGCTGTTTTAAGTGCAGACAATTTTGCTACCATCACAGT
Organism: Ichthyophis bannanicus; assembly: GCA_033557465.1. Lineage (NCBI taxonomy): Eukaryota > Metazoa > Chordata > Amphibia > Gymnophiona > Ichthyophiidae > Ichthyophis > Ichthyophis bannanicus. The sequence goes on along the minus strand of CM066035.1, from coordinate 442,804,776 downwards.
GTGTTTTGTTGACATTACTCTATTCTTATGTGCTGCCTTGTTACAATTTTCTTTATTCTTATTTGAATAACTACTAAACAATTAGTATAAAGAATTCATCCAAGAAACTTTTATCTCGATCGCACTCAATCTGAAACGTTCACCTCAAACTGCTAACCCAATGTAGCAAAAAATCTGTACGTGATGGAGCAAATTGGTTACCAGATTTGGATTCAGCGCACCAAAAAACGTAAAAATCAATCGAAACATTAGAGGCAGTTTAAAAAAAATTTTTTTTAGTGTACCTGTGTAATTATTGATCCAAGCAGGTTAAAGTTGTTTACTATTACTATTTCTTCTCCATCAAAGGATGAAATTATTGATTTTGCCAATTGTTAGGATCTTTGTTTTTTTCATGTTAAGGTGCAGGCCCATTTTAACACTATGTTCCTTGATCTTGATAAGCAAACATTTTAGATCATCTTCACTTGCAGGGTCATGCATTTGAACTGCAAAAACACAAGGAAGCAAAGTACTTCTGTACACAAAAGAAGAGTGATCAGAGGGTGATTGTATCTGATGATATTAAGGTGGCCAAGCATATAAAAAAGGTGACACAAAAGGTCAGAAGGATGCTTGGGGAGAGGACTAGTCAGCAGGAAAAAGGAAACAATAGTGCCTCTGAATAATTCTCTAGTGAGAACTCATTTGGAGTACTGTGTGGAACTCTGAAGGATATAAACAAGATGAAGTTGCTCCGGAGAGAGGCTACTAAAATGGCTGAACTTCATGATAAATCATATGGAGGCAGATTTAAATATATAAATATGTATACTTTAGAAGATATGAGGGTATCAAGGTACAGAGTTACATTGAGATTGTTTGTGATTGTACTTTAGAAGAAAGGCAGGAGAGGGGATATATGATATACCGTGGAGATATTTGAATAGGTCTAAAAAAAACAAAACAAAACAAAAAAGCCATAGGATGCAGATCAGATAACTGAAAGGAAGGAGTCATAGTATGAGGACGAAAAGGACATAAACAACTCAGGAGTAATCTAAAGGAAATATTTCTTTATCGTAGAAAGGATGATGGATGCGTGAACAGACTCCCAGTGGCGATAAGGGTGCTATCTGAATTCTAGAATCATGGGTCAAGTACAGATGATCTCTGAGGGAGAGGAAGGAATTGTAGAGCTTAGCAGTTAGTGCAGATAGGAAGAGAGGATAGACCATATAATCTTTATCTGCTGTAAAGAAATGCAGAAAGCTAATGGTTTGCTTAAGTGTTTGAGAAGACAAGAGGTTTCCTCATGAGAAAGGAGTTAATATTATTTTTCTTTGGTCACTACCGAGACCCCATCTTGATTAACGCAGAATTAAGGTGCTACTCTAGTGGCAGTGCCTGGGGATACCAGGAAGCCCAAAGGCTAGGACAACAAGATAACAAAAGCCAACATGGCAGAAAGTGCAATGATGGCAACTCAGAACCAATATCTATCTGGAGAGGTGGCATAATAGTTGGTTTGGAAGACAAGTTGGTCAATCCACCTTGAAAGAAACAAAAGGGGCAGTAACTACTCAAGGATGCTGGAATGCAGATAATATACAAAGTATCACAGCTCAAGAGATGCCCCTAGAGCAGGGGTTCTCAACCCAGCCCTCAGGACACACCTAACCAGCCAGGTTTTCAGGATAACCACAATGAATACACACAAGACAGATTTGCATGCACTCCCTCCACTGTATGCAAATGTCTCATGCATATTCATTGTAGTTATCCTGAAAGCCTGACTGGCTAGGTATGTCCTGAGGGCTGGGTTGAGAATCATTTCTCTAGAGCAATTGGCATTCCAAGTAGAACAACTTAAAAAGAAACACACCTTATAGGAGGAAAGAATAAAAGATCAAGAGAACAAAAGCAGCTGTAATAATATCAGAATGACTATTGGAGATTGTGCAAGAGAAGATCTGTTGGTATTCTGTGAAAGCACAATTCTGGTAAAGTTGGGCCTACAGACGGAAAAGCAGCCTATCAAATTTGAAAAGGCTCCTAAACTGGGCATTAAGGCAGATGTCAATAGACCCTGGCTGGTGATAGCAAGAGTTAAACTATGCAAAGTGTCCACAGAGCATTTAAGAGCCTTGAGATGGATGGCACATGGCTGATGATCTTCCAAGAGTTCTCAGAGCAGGAGGCAGCCAAATCAAAAGAGGTGATCCTATACTGTTCTTGCTGTTCAAATAAGGGCTGAAATGTATGCTGTAATACCTGGATCAGCTCAAAATCTTCCATGAAAGGACTATGAAGACATTAGAATGTTTGAAGGCAATAAAGATGTATCTGAAGAGACTGGAGGTGGTTCCACATTAGGAACCACCACCCAGGAAAAAGATTTAGGCATCATTGCTGTTAACTCGTTGAAACCCTCCACCCAGTGTGCAGCGGTGGCCAAGAGAGCAAATGGAATGCTAGGATTCATGAGGAAAGGAATAGAGAGTAAGACAATTATAATGCCTCTGTATTGTTCTATGGTAAGACTATACCTTGAATATTGTGTGCAATTCTGGTTGCTGTATCTTAAAAAGGATACTGGACTTGATGGACCTTGGTATGAACCCAGTATAGCATTTCTTAGGTTCTTAGAAGAACCTCAAAATGGAAAACTAGTTATTGAAAGGTACAAACAAAGTTTTACTCTAAGATCTTTAAAAAAGATGGATAGAAAAATGACCATGTAAGACTGCAAATTTGGGCACAGTAACTACATAACGTTTGGGCACAGGAACTGGGCAGAGAGGGCATCATGATGTTTTGCGGATGCAGTGCTGGTTGCCCTTTTTGCATAGTTTGATAAATCCAGAGGGACAGCTCCTGCCCTTGGAAGCAGGATGCTGAAGGGAAGCTTACTAGATAAGAGTATGAAGGTATATCTGGCATATGGAATTGACCTGTTAACACTTAGGATAATTTTTCCATTGCTAAAAAAAAAAAAAAAAAAAAATCTACCAGACAATCAGGAGTACCCTTTACAAATATCCAGAACACCGCTGATGAATGCTGTACCACTTTTCCTTTTTTTTATATTTTTTTAAAACATTTTAACATGTGAATCCACTGTGAATAAAGGTCTCAGACTCACATCGGCAAAGCTTAGAGTTCTCCAAAGCTGTATGCCTTATCGCATCAACGACCATAAATATTCACTGATGTTTCACAGGTATTGTACTTTTTCCATACATCAGACCATTCTGTAATTTATAAACTCATTTCAACAAACTCATTTTGTATGCTCAAGATTGTGCTTAGCTTATCTTACTGATGCTGGTACGAATCCCCGACGCCACCACATAGGTACCGCTTTTGCGTTTCGAATGCTTCTTCAGGGGGGAATTTTATTTATCAACACGATCTTTCAACCTGTGGCTAGACCAAGCACTCCCGTTCACCAGATCTCTTGAACCGCCAAACTTTCACAGTGTGCAGAAAAACGATGCGCGGCGATAAGGCATACAGCTCTGGAGAACTCTCAGCGTTGCCGATGTGAGTCTGAGACCTTTATTCACAGTGAATTCACATGTTAAAATGTTTTTAAAAAATATAAAAAAAAGGAAAAGTGGTACAGCATTCATCAGCGGTGTTCTGGATATTTGTAGAGGGTACTCTGATTGTTTGGTAGTAACCACCCTCTGGTATTTGACCTGAATCGTAGTGTTGACAAAAGAAAAAAAAATCTGTCATGAATTAAGTCCGTTCCTGCTTCAAGCATTTCCACCCTTGGTGGAATGTAAATATTAACTTCAAGGCTTTACCAGTACTAGTACCTTTATTTTTTGGAAGAGGAAGTGGAGGTAGTTTTTTCAGTAGTAAAAACAACCTTTCTCCAGATTTCACAGTCTGCAGTTTGCATAAATCTGAATTAGTTGTGAAGAAAACTTTTCCAGAGACATGTTCCACCTGACAAAAGAAGAAAAAACCCGCTATTAATAACAGATCCTCTAGGAGTCATACAGATGCAAACTCATTCTCATTTTGCTTCCCCAGTAAATCCAAAAGCTAAGTTCAACTTGGGAATGATTTTGAGAAATGTTCACCATATGCTGACTGGAAGAACTGGGCAAATTTCCAGAATATAAAAATAAGCTGTAAAGCGTATGCTTCTAGTGTAACGTAAGGCAGGCACATATCATAGTCCATTAGAGGGCAATCATCAAGGCCCTTTCCACAGGTAAGACACTGCTTTACCCATAGAAACAAGCTTTTTGATTACTGCCCACCGTATATACTGGTAAAAGAGTGTGCATACATGACCAATGATCACATTTGTATCCGGGTATTTTAAGAGGTGTTCCCAAGAATGTCTTGGGTTGGGGGAGAACACTACATGCATAGTTCTGGATACTCAATACTACAAGAGTAACTTTATAACAGGGCACCTGATTTAAGAGGGCAAATAAATAGCACCTAAGTAGGTGTTTAAGAAAAAAAAAATCATGCCTTGAATACAAGTACAGATATTTAAACCTGCTTAACAGCAGGTGTATATATTCATATGTAGTTTATGCTAGTACACGTATAGAGTCATGTATTTTATATTCCACACATGAACTCCCCCTCCATGCTATGTCCAAACTCCCCCTCTGAACATACCTATCAACAAAGTACACGCAATCATGTCAACATAGCAGTTGGAATTTTATAAAAGGCCTTTACATACACAGCCTTTATAAAATTACCCCCCCCCCCCCGATGTTCGCAGTATTGCCTTGGAACAATAACTGCACAAAAAGCAGGAGCAACTTTGCGCAAGTATGTTTCCATGGCGCAATCGAGGTAAGAAGTAGACACATATTTGTCTTTTGATTATTGTGGAAACCCATGCGTGAAAACCACTTAGGAGTTTGCACAAATGTGGGCAGTCTATTTACTTGTTTGTTTTACTTTCTGGTTCCCACCTACACCTGTCAATTGACCAATGACCCTACTCTGCTAGAGTATCTAAATCATAAGAGGGATCTTGCCATCTCACTTTGAGAAGCTACAATCCTTCTGAGAAAATGTTCTGTGGACAGATGAAACCAAACGAGCTCTTTGACAATGCAGACCAGCAATACATTTACAGGCGATGAAATGAAACTTACAAGAAAACAAACACCTTTCTTACAGTTAAATATGATGGAGGTTCCATAATGTTGTGGAGCTGTTTTGCTGCCTCAGGAATTGGAGGCCTGGAATGTATTAAAGGAATCATGAAGTCAGAGGACTACCAAGGTATTTTGGAGTGAAATGCGATACCTAGTGTCAGAAAGCTAGGTCTGGGTCAAAGGTCATGGGTCCTCCAGCAGGACAATGACCCAAAACATACATCCAAAAGTACAACATTATGGTTAAAAAAATGACTATTTTAAACTGGCCAGCAATGAGTTCTGATCTCAGTCCAATCAAGAACCTTTGGAGAGAGCTAAAATCTACCATTGGTAAAAGGAATCCTGGAAACATTCATGAGCTGGAGTAATCACAGTTGAAGAGCTGGAGAAACTACTAGCAGACAGATGGACGAAATTTATAGATGGCTACAAAAAACATTTGAAGGCTGTCAAGGATTATGCAATCAAATATTAGTAAAGGGTGAAATTAATCCTGTCCAGGTCATATTTTGTTTATGGTTTTTTTTCTCAGAAATTACTGTGTCTAAGGTGCACAGACATCTTTTTGTTGCATGCCTTTGAACATACTATTAAAATATTATGATGACATACAGTTATTTCTCGAGAGATTGTATACAACATACCTAAAATGCAATGATGCCAATAATGTTGACCACAACTATATACCAATGAACAAATACAATAGCCATTTCTGTATAAAACAGGCTTTACAAGGAAAAACACTTTATAAAATTACCCCCTACTATGACACAATAGCACATTTCCCCTTCTTCCACTAACAGACTCAAGAACATCCACCAAATTCTATGGCACAGGGGCGTCTATAAGGTGGTGTGCATGTAGAGGAATGTGTATTTAAGAGTTTGATAGGTGTATGGTGATGTGGATACATAGGGATATGGTGAAGAGGGGAGGGGTTCTATGAGGAGTGCGTGTGTGTGTGTGTGAAAGAGAAAGGAATGTGGAGGGCACACTCTTCCCCCTTTCACTTTCCACTCCATGTTTTCTCTCCATCTACTCCTTTTCTTCCTGTCTTCTACTTTCTAATTTTCCTCCTCTTTCTGTGCTTTGACTTTATTCCATCCTGTCCCTCCCCCACTAAATCTAGCCATTCATTTATCCTCTTAATTTTCATAAGAACATAAGATATGCCATACTGGGTCAGACCAAGGTCCATCAAGCCCAGTATCCTGTTTCCAACAGTGGCCAATCTAGGTCATAAGTACCTAGCAGTTTCCCCAACAGATACAGGTTCCATAATGCTTGTATTGGGTCAAGCAGTGATATCCTGGGTCCCTTTTAATAATTGTTTATGGACCTTCCCTCCAGGAACTTGTCCAAACCTTTTTTAAACCCAGCTACACTAACAGCTTTTACTACATCCTCCGGTAACAAAAGTTCCAGAGTTTAATTACATGTTGAGTGAAAAAATAATTTTCTCTTATTAGTCTTAAATAGGTTACCCTGTAGTTTCATTGCATGTCCCCTAGTCTTTCTATATTCTGATGATGTAAACAATCGATCTACGTTTACCCGTTCCACTCCATTCATTCGCAGCTCACGGTCCTCACTAGGCTGACAGGGTTACGGCTCCCCACAGCAGCTATGAAATCATCTTCATATTAGCCGGGATTGGAGGTCCTTGCCAGCCCTACAGCTCATGCAGGCTCCCAACCTGCTCCTGATGCAATTTACAAGCCATATATGAACGTCCAAGACATGCATACAAATGGATGGACAGAAACCAGCCTCCTCAAAAGTAGTTATTCCCACTATAGAAGAACACGCCTATAAAAGCATGGGATTCACCATTTTGTTCCCCTGTTTCTATTTCCATGTAATAATAAAAAATACAAAGTTATCCGCAACTCAACACACCATGCATTTGTTTTGGGAAAAGTGTCAACTCCCCCTCCTATAACTCACCAACTTTACAAAGTGGTAAATCCTTTGGTCCCCCGAGGGTCTATGGCCACACAAAGACTGGTAGAGCTAGGTCTAACCATTTCAAAGTTATAAATAATGGGGAGGGGGGATACACAAAAGCCACAACACACATGATGTTTATCATCTGAAAAGCATTTATTCACATAAAACCAAGGACAAAAATGGCAACAGAAAAAGTTGCCGCTTGTTCATTATAAAATAGGACTTCCACAGAGAAACAAAAAATACATGAGACCAAATTCAAACTAGACTGCAAGCATTAATTTGTGCATGCCAGAAGAGACTGATAAATCTGACTGGCTGATTATTCTTTTTCAAACATTTACCTACCCTGTGTCGAGATAAGCGCCTGTGGGCAATACTTGAATTAGTTTCCTAGTTGGTATTTTATGGTCTCACTTGCATTCCACAAGATGTTTCTTAGTTAAAATACTCCATATCAGTGTGTTTTCTGAGATCAAGATTTCATTTGAAAACTGGGTGCAGCGTCTTCTTTCTCTTGTAAAATCTCACATCTTACTCCCTGTAAACTAGTTGTTATCAGAAAGCCAGTGTGCCAACTCCACTGCTTTCAGTACTCTCCTTCTCTTTTCCCAACAAACAGATCAAGTACTGCAGCATTCTATACAGAAAGGAACACTACAGAAAAATGAAGAAGCTTGCCTATCTCAAACGCAGAAGATGCTATGAACAAAGATCTAAAGAAAGAGGCACAGACAGAAAAGAAGTGAGATTACTAGAGTATCTTGCAAACTATAGTTCCAACAAGTTCTGGCCAGAAAAGAAAGGGCAATGGCCAACATAAGCAAAGAATACTGATTGGCAGGAACAGGTGGGGCTAATCTGAGCATTATTTAGAGAGCAAGGCAGCTTTCGGATAGGACCCAACATGCCTAGAGGTTGTCAGGAGCCGGAGTCCAAGGAAGAAAAAAAAAGGCCTGAAACTTCCAGAGGGGGCAAAGGGCCAGAGGTTGACACAAAGGCGGTGATCCTAGAAGCTGTTGAGGGAAGTGACCTAACAAAAGGATATCCCACTATGTGTTGGTGGGTTCTCCTCCTTTCTGTTCTTCAGAAATAAAATGTTCTAGAAACAAACTGTACAGCAGGGTCCTAAACCTTTCAAGAGAAGGACCACATAGAGCTGCTAGGTTGTGTGCGTGTGTGAGATCCATCCGAGTTTGCCGAGTCAAGAGTCCCTCTATGAACCTACTTAACCACCACGCTTTTCTTTGGGTGACAAAGCCTAGGAACCATGCCAGTCTTGCTGCCTTCCCTGCACAAAAAAAGAAAAGGGATTTCTGGATTTAGCTCATGCCTTTTTCAGTAGTAGCCCAAGACAAGTTACCTATTGTACCTGAATGTAGTTTCCCTATCCCCAGAGAGCTTACAATCTAAGTCAGGGCTCGACAAATCCCAGCGTCTATCTGGTGCTTGAAAATTTTCTGCACCTCACCTGGAGACTAACAGGAGACTTCCTGTATGTTGAGGCTCAGACTCACACAGAGTCGCGTTCTTCAGCAAGGAGGCAGCTTCTACTCAAAAGTGTTGCTGCTGAGTAAGAGGAGCAGAACAGCAGGGCAGGAAGGAGCTGGGGATTTGGAGAAAGGGACTGAAGGCTGCTGGCTGATGCTAGGACTTGAGAGAAGGAGAAGGCTGTTACTGGGACTGGAGAAGTAGTAACTGTTGGGTTGGTAGCTTACTGTTTTGCTGGGTCGGGAGCAAGGACTGGGAGTGACTTACTGGTCTTCTGGGGCAGGGATGGCAGATTGGCTTTCTGGTGGCGAGAGCTAGATGGGGGGGTATGGGCTGACTTGCTTGCTGGGGCAAGGGTAAAGTCTGGGGGATGGATGACTGGCTTGCTGGGATGAGCGAATAGCGGAATGGCTTTCTAGGCAAGTAGTTAGGAAGAGTAGGGGCTGGGATGTGACTGACTGACTACTTGGGTAAGGACTGAGGAAGCTGACTGATTAGCAGGTGGTTGGGGCTGGAGATAAGGGGCTGGCCAATTTTAAGAGAGGAGGGAGATGGAATAGGGTAGAGAGACTGGTGGGGAGGCATGGGATATAGGAGGGAAACTGGGTGATAACAGGATTGATGTGGAGAGAGAGAGAGAGAGATGGGGGGGGGGGGGGCTGGGTGACGAGTAGGGCTGTTGGCTGTGCATTTCTGTCGGTGGCCTGAGAAGGGGCCTGATTTACTAAGCTTTTCTTTCCCTTAGATATAGAATGGGAAAATAGTGCCAGTAAATCAGGCCACAAGGGAGTTGCATTAGATCCCCCTTCTTCCTCCCTCCCCTCTCAACTCCAGTGAAGACAATTGGTGGGAGGAGATATCGGCCATTGGCTAATACCTTTTTTGAGCTGGCTCCTAAAATAAAAAAAAAATTGTCAAGGCCTGTCTAAGTTGTACTGGAGACAATGAGGGTTAAGTGACTTGCTCAAGATCAAAAGAAAAAAAATAGTAATTTCTCCACAAGCTGGATTTAGCTGTGCCCAGAAAATGAGCTCCATGGAACACATCCGGCCCAGAGGCTGTGGTCTGAAGACCCCTATTGCAAAGGATATCTTTTTTGGACTAAAATATAACTGTTACTATCTTTCAAGAGCTATCCTCATTTCATCAGCTTAGTGAGGAAATAATGCAGTCTTCAGAATGTTTGTCCAAGTTTGAGGGAGATTTGTTTATGGTCTTTTACTGTCTTAGCACCTTCTGAGCATTTTGATCTCTTGATGTCATTAACTATTCTTGGAAGCCTATTACAGTAGCTGTGTAAGTAATCTTATAGATTAGCTGGTAGGCACGAAAGAGTTTCTTTGTTCTTACATCCAACTGACTGAGGTCTTTCTGGGGACAGTTATCCTTTTAAAGCAATGTAGAAGTTCAGGGACTCTAAACTAGTTGATGGCTAAAGCATCTTTTAAACATCAATTTTCAGTCTTCTGTGGTAGTTACCACTTATTTCTTCTCTCAGGTTATGTTGGATTTCTGTACAATGATGTACTCCTTTTCCTTTAAATATTACATCCTTTAGTTAAGAAGATACGTTCAGCCTTCTAACAAAAGCAGTAGCATGCATCTTCAATAGTACCCTGTTTTCAATTGCTAGGTTTTTCTGTGCTAATATGGCTTAGCGCAAACTTTCAGCCAAAAGCTGTAGGTCAATGGAAGTAATCTAAACCTAGTATAAACAAACAGAGGAACAAGAAGTTAAGCAGAGAATTGAACTTTGTAGTGCAAAGATGTTCTAGGGAAGGAGCGACAGCATTGTCGGCTCTATCCCGATAAGTGCTGGCACTTATCTGGTTAGCAGATTTTCAATCAGCACCTATCTGGCCAACTTAGGCTACATGAAAAGATCTGCTAGCCAGGATACAAGACACTAGCCAATTTGCTGAAGCCTATTTGACTTCTAGAATATCAAATCTGTTGCAGTCAAAGGCATCAAACTGCAGGACAGAATTTCTAATTGATTCAGTTCTTTAAGGTAGTAAAGTGAGAGCCATTTTGCAGTCTAGAGTGCAAAGGGACTTCTCTTGCAGATTCTTAAAAGAATTAGGGCAAAATGTAGCAAGTACTATTTGCTTATTGGAATGAGAAGAAATGACTACATTTGGTAAAAAATTAGGGAGAATATGAAAAACTGCCTCATTGTGAAGAAATCAAGTATACAATACATAGGTGATTGAGGCTTAATTTTCACTTATTCTTCTAGCAAGTAACTGCTACAAGAAAGTACTTTCCATATAACATGCTTGAAAGAAACAGATGCCATTGGTTCAAAAGGCGACATCATAAGAAAGGTAAGGACAATATTAAGGTCCACTGCATATGCATAAGACTGAAGGGGATAGGAAGGTGGGGAAGCAGTGAGACAAAGAATAAGAGGATTACGGAGAAAGTAGGAATGAGCTAGGAAGCAGATGAGAGAAGTAGATGGGAAGCTGGTAGCTAGGTGAAAGGTTAAAAAAAAAAGGGAGACTGAGGGCTGAAGAGTGAGAAGGGGTGAAACTTCAGTAAGCAGAGAGGCACACAAGAAAAGAAATGAAGGAAGGAGCTAAACAGGTGAGATCAATGTCGGAGACAGATGTAGGGGAGGAATGGAAGAAGCCGGTGGGGAGAAGAAAAATAGCAAAATCTCTGGAAAAAGACAGAGGAAAGCAGAAAAGAGAGACTGAGGCCAACACAATTGGAAAAATAAAATGCCCAGAAAACAAGGCAGAGAAAAAAAAATTACTTTGAATGCATTAATTGAAATATATCAGCTTTTGGAAATGTGCTTCTCTGATGTCTTTGTATTATACAAAAGGAAATACATTTGTTTTTATTTCTATGGATTTAGGAGGTTTCCAGTTCAGTTTTTCTCTGCATATTTTGATTTCTAATTTGTGGTCCCTTATTCTGTATTTGATAGAGGGCTGCTGTGCTTTTGCATGTGTGACTGAGGCAAGTGATTGCGTTAGTGTGTAATTTCTGTGTAGAGATCTGTAGCAGTCCTGCTTATCCTGTTTTCCCATTAATAGATGTACTGGGTGTTCTTGATCCTAATGTAAAATTTGTAATTATGAGTTCTGACTGTGCTAGTATATATAGTTTGGTGGCTTGCTAAGGGTTCCGAGTGGTCCTTTTGCAGGGTTTTTGTATTATGTCATAATAGACCTAATGGCTGGCACTGAAAGAAAGTTGTGTTGCTATTACTGAGGTGATACCAAAATTTAATATTAAACTTTGAAAGAATGTTTTAGGAATATGGTGTCCAATTATGGAGAAGGTGGGGGAATCATGACTACCACATGAAAGAATAATTTGATAATATTTTAAGAAGAGGGAACTAGTTTTGATGAGGCCAGTATGGTGCTATGAGAATCATTATGCCTGACCTCTTTTGAAACTTGTCCAGGGTCTTTGCTAGAAGAGGGATAGGAGAATACACATGGAGGATAGGCCAAGTTCAGTTTATAGTCAGCACATCCCTCACCAGCTGATCCAGGAATGGGCATACTAGACAAAAGAAGGCTAGTTTTGCATTTTCACTGCTGGCAGAGGTCTATTTAAGGAGATACCCAGTCTTGAAAAATGTTCTTTAGAGTCCGATGGTCCATAGACCACTCTGTAAAGCCTGTCAAATATCTGATTTTGAATGCCTGGCTTGAGTTTGTATGTGACTGGAAATCACAAAGTCCCAAATTCTTGCTGCCTCTTGGCATAAGCAAAGGGAATCTGTTGCTCTCTATTTGTTAATATAAAAGCATGGCAACTTGATTGTCCAACTGAATGATCCTGAAGAAGATATGAGGGAGTAAAATACTGCTTGTAGCTCAAGATGGAGCAGCCTTTTAGCTTGTGACCAGGTTTCCCCGAGTATGCTGAGAGCCAAAGTGCACTCCCCAACTAGTGTTAGAAGTATCTGTTTGGAGGACAGAATGATAATTCTAGTGGTGCAACTGGGACACAAACATACATTCACCACTGTCATGTGGTCCGAACTAAACCTGACATATGAAAGTTTGGAAGAAAGAAAAGGGGTATGTTGATTCCACTGGGATCTCAGACCCCATTGTGACTTTTTTATTTTCAGGCCAGCCTAGGGTGGAACACATACCATGGTGGACATATGGCCCAACATCTTTAAGTAGGCCTTGGTTGTGAATATTCTGGATATGATGTATCAGTTTTTGTAATCTGTCTAATGTCTGCTGTTAGTTGATGTGTTGACTTCTTGAAATTTATGTTAAATCCTAGTCTCAAACTTTTAGCACGTATGGCCCCATTTTAACAACTGAAAATTCACGTGACCCCAGATAATGGTGAAATCAAAATGGCAGGTCTCCAGCTTATTTCCCCTCTCTCCACTTATCTATAGCAAAAAGCAGTGGCAACAGCAGTTGCAACTTCAGCAGCAGTCAGCACAAGGTCCTCTTGTGTAAGTGCGCAGTGTGTACTTACAGACGCCAGTACTCAGAATGGGTTCCAGCGTAACAGAAAGCTTACCCAGGAGATGGCAATGGCCTATGAATGTTCACTGGTTCACAGGCCACATGCTGCCTGGTGATTGCCACTACTTGGCTTTGGACGAAATGCTGGTATGTTGAATGGTGACCTGAAGCAGCGTTTGAAAATTGGTAAACCTGAAACACAGGACTGTGTTGATTCTCCTGGTACATTGGCTCCGATTTGCTAGGCTTTTCAGATAAGTGCATATTTAAAAAGACATGCCTATATTCTTACTGCCAATGATTAAAAGGACATGATCCTCAGTAGTGGTTAACCCCCAACATGTGGTCATTGTCCGCCAAACTTTTTTTTTTTTTTTTTAATATATCCATTGTTTATGAAAACGGGGACATGCGGTTTTTGGACCAACCACTGATTGGTTGAGACTAGCGTGGGCAGACTATGTCTTGTAAGCTCTTGGGTATTTTTTGATTTAGGTCTACTTGTGCAAGTCCAGAGAGAAGGGGAAATGGCCATGTTTCTGTGACCTCATCCTCTGATGATGTGACCCCAGGTTTGGGAACCACTGCTCTATTGCATTTGAATGCAGAAGGAATATGACTTCTTCCTGATGGAGGTGGGTATGGACTTGAGGTATCTGACAGCGCCAGAGGCCAGTTTGCTAGCAGAGGTTGAAATCTGAGGTGGTAAACTATTTTTATGATGTTGAGAATCCAGGAATGAGTTGTGATCTGTTCCCACTGCTGAAGAAAAGATTAACCACATCCTGGAGGGCAGGATGTGTATTCTGGGTGAACACTGGCAATGACTGTAGAGGATAGTCAAAAAGTAGACTGTTGCTTCAGTTACATAGGTGTGGCCTGCTTCGTTTGCCTCCTTTCTCACTGATAAGGCTTAGCCAAGATGGAATGCTGAGCTTATTATTTATTTAGCTGTGGTTATATACCGCTTTTCACCTGGTCAAAGCGGTTTATTAAGGGTGTCTGGCAATGAGAACAGATGTTTTTCTAGTCTGTAGTACTTGGATACACTCATTCGTTTAGAGCAGTAGTTCTAAATCTCTTTTCTTTTGTGACGCATCTGATAGACAGTATTCACATGTGACACACTGAACACTACAACCTGTGACTAAACAAAAAAAATGAACCCAAATATCATTTTACTGTAGTTAAAAATAATGCAAGAGAAATATAAACTACTCTTAGCAGAATTTACTTTTCTTTTATAAACTGTTATTCAATTGTATTTTTTCACACAAAAGTTTTAATCTTCATCAGTAAGAAATCAGGGACCGATATGCTGCACAGAGTTTTTCAATATGTGGTTGAAAGGTAGACAAATTCACAATAAACAGATTCAACATCAAGAGTTTTTTTAAACCTATTTTGGAGTATATACAGAGCAGAGCTAGGATGTTTTGTATAACCTCAGTAACAGCAACATAAAATTCATCCACTGCTAGAAATTTTGGGAATTAACACAAAATCCTATCAATAAACTACTCAGAACCTATGTAGCAAACCTTCCATACTGTAAGAGCACCAACTCTTATGACACACATAACAAGAACTGTACCTTTGAAAAGACAGCACTGCAGATACAGAATGCCAATACACCTTCTATTGGAAAAAGCCAAGTAAATCCAACTGCTATAGACCCCCCACACAGAAACTGTATGTCAGCAGAATCTCTTACCTCATTCGTACATGCAGAACCCAGACTGGCCTTCACTAATTAAAGAATAAATGATCAAAATCTAGAAATGGAAATCTCAAGAAGCCAGAGTCTCTGTAAGCAGTACAACACAGGAGAAATAAAAACAAAAATGCATTTCCTCTTCTATTGAGCAAAATACAAAAATGTAAGAATTCCCAAAAATGATATTTGAAATCAGTAAAAACAGTTGTCATACTGGGCATACAGAACATACTGGGCTGATACACTGTATTGTACATTGGATAGATGCTCTGAATTGATGCATTTTTTTTCTTCTCTTCACATTTTTTTTTTGCTTATGACACTTTGCAATAGGTTTAGCCTCTCCTTTCGTTGTGTAGATCTTTATAGTAGCCATTGACAAAATTTGTTAAACATCTTTTGCAGAAATGAATGTGATTGCTTTGGCAGAGGTGGTGAAACAGATGGAGAAGACTCATCAGTTACCGAACTAGGATCTAGAGTCGATGCCATCTGAGGTTGTGCGGTTGGCCATTGCACAGGGAGTTGTCTAGTGTTCAACTGGAGAGCAAGAGGACCCCTGTACTGTTAATGTTAAATAAACCCTAAGCTAGGGCAGTCTGTTCACAGTTTGCGCTGAGAGGCCATCACAGTGTCTGTGCTGACAGAGCAAGGGGATGTTAAGTACTGCTGTCCATCCAGAGACTCTTCGAGGGCACAGACAGAACAGGAGGTCTGTGCTTAGAAGTGCTTTGAACTACATTTGTACTAAGGTGTCGGTGCCTCTCCAGGGCTTAGGAAGGAACCTTTGAGAATGCCTTCATCTTGTGCCTGTTCAAACATGCAGAAGAGCACTCTGCTTTAGGCCTGGAAACCTAGAAGTAGGTTTACGTCAATCTGGAGGATCCCCGATACTGCTCCTTTATAGCTGGACATGCGGAAGGTAAGTCTATACAGGTCACATAGGTTGGAAGGCCAAGTAGGCACCTACTGGGAGACTGTATGTCTTTATAAAACAGCTTCACAAAGCCTGCTGAAATTGTGAGTAAAATGCAGCTGCGTATTTTATAACTTACATGCATACTTCTTGGCTCCACTCAAACTATGCCCCCAACACATCTACACATGGGTCACAAAGAAGCACATGCCTTTTTGTCGCCACATTTAACCTATGGGGTAATTTTATAAGAGGCCTTACACGTGTGAAAACTCATTTATAAATCTGCCCCCTTCAAATCACTGCAAAGAGCTTATGGTTGGACTGTTAAAGTCTCTGCACAGGGAGGTAGAGGCATCATCTGTCGAGGAGAATCAACTAAAATGCACAGTCAGCCGGTCTCTGCACAAATGATGTTCTCCTTTCCTCCTTATGGGCAAGCAGGAGCCTTGTCGCCTCACAGTGATTGTGGAGTCATTTCAGGTGCTCCTTCTGGAAACCTGCTGCTGCAGTGCTTGCAGTCAGCCTGATTAGGACCTGGATACCTGAAGTGGTTCTTAAAGTTCTGGACCTTTCTTCTACACTGAGGGCAAGACTGAAACCATCCTCACAGAAGAAAATAGAAAATAATAAAAAAAGAACTACGAGTAAATACAATTTTTTTTTTTTAGAAAAAAACAAGCCATGTCGGACTAAAGCAGGGAGAGCTTTGTTTTTGTGGCCATTCAGCAGAGCAGAAAAACAAAACTGAAGTCTAAGGAGACCAAGGCACGCAGGAAGGGCCGTGCATGCTCTATACACTAGCTCTGAGCAAGCTGTTCCTTACTAGCACCATCCATCATCTACTTGTATACCCAATCAATCCTGCTTGTTGATGAGAAAAAACACCTTACTATAAATAAGTTAGTAAATAGGTTCCTAAGTAAATAAGCAGTGAAATTAAGTTGATAGGATATGTGCATTAGGCCATCTATCATTCTTTGGATGCGTGGTCCCAAAAGCTGTATTCCATAATAAATTTGGCCAAAGTACTAATATAATATTGTCCCTCCAAAAATGTATGAAGCATCAGAGACCCTTATGCAGGTGAACAGCCACAATCCCTCCACAGTACAGAGGACTGTAACACAGTATTCACAAATGTGAACTCCCATATGTCTTTTAAAGCACGCAACAGGTGATAAAGCAGAGATAGAGTCCCAATGGCATATTATCTTGTATTTATTGGGCCAGACAAAAGCTTATAGCTTTCTGAACTAGGTAACCAAGATGTTTTATTCCTTGACAGTTCTCTCTTGGAACTGTCAAGCAACAGAACAGCACATGCTCCTGAGGCAAAGCATCAAAAGACACTTAATCAACTCTTTCAAAGTGCTGAAAAGATCCTTACCTCCTCCGCAGAAAGTTTGTTTTTCACTTCTTGAGCAACAAAATGCTCCATGCCCTTGCCAGCAGTGTAAAAATAGCGAGCAGGGGCAGCTGGAACCATCCTTGAAATGCTGGTTTTAGGACTGCCAGGAATTTGTATCTAAGAGAGAATATTTTCATAATTAAAAAAGGAAAATCATTTCCTTAGTTTCACTATAAAGTTCAATGTATTTATTTTATTTATTTAAAAAACCATCTAAAGTGCCTCCTGTTTCAGAACTCTAAAGCAAAATCAAACAAACAGTCTTCAGAAATTAAAATGAAAAACGATGAAACATCCATTCAAGATAAAAGATACTACAATAAAATATCTAAAGTGTGCACAAAGTTTTCAGAAAGGTAAAGCATAAACCACTTGTATGGAAAGGGGGGGGGGGGGAAGGAAAGTATTTGGAAAGCTTTGGCGGTCATTTTAGAAGCCTATTAGCGATATGGATATCCAAAAACGAGCATGTGGGTGTCCAAATCATGAAGACAATCCTGGGCCATTTTACAAATGGTTTTTTAAGACATCTCCAGAGTGGGGACATCCGAGTAGGCAGGGGATGTGGTGGAGGCATCTGGGGCAGGGAGACAGACGTAGATGTCCCCCGATCGATTTCACAACCTGCGCAAACAGGCATTGGGGAAGTGATAGCTTGGGCCCAAAACATCTGGAGGGTGTAGAGAAGTTAGCACTCCACTATCCTCAGTACTCTCCACAGTCGCAATGATATGTTTTGTGTTATTGGGAAACTTGTCTAGTGTTTGAACCATCCCTGCATGTCTCTTAGACATCCCTGGTATTGAATACTATACCAGGGACATCTATGTAGATGGCCCTGCAGACATCCATATCGGGCATATCCACATTTGTGAATCTAGATGTCCTTTATAAAATGTGCCTTCACATACACTAATGCCAACAGTATTAGGAATAAAATCCCTCATGCAGACATGGCAATGAATGAGGCTGACTTGGATTTAATGTTGGTCACTGAGAACCATGGCTGAGATATCAGACTATATTCAGGTAGGACAGGGTAGGAAGAAAAGGAGGAGTGATGCTATACATGCAAAAACAGAACGAATAGGGAGCGTTTTAGATGTTGCAGCGATATCAGTATTAGGACACAGGTGGCGACAGTTCTTTCCAAACAGAGAATCCCAGACTTCACGAAAACTAATTTTGTCAAGATGCGGAGTGCCTAAAGGTGTTCTTACTGGTTGGAGACATACAGGGAGAACAGAAAAACAGTGGGCAAAACAAACATATTTAGGGCTTCCGGTTCTAACTGTGTATCATTTTGAATTTTAGGGGTTTATTTTTGAGGCAATTAGGTGCTTTCCCAGCCTGGAAAAACGTGTTTCTCGGTGTATTCATGTCACAAAAAAACAATATGTAGCAACATATTTGTTGGATTGCAGGTGTATTTCATTCATAATTTTCTGGTGTTAGCCCCTTCTGCTCACAAAGCATCAATTACCCTTTCTCTAATACCCTGCAACAGATTTTCTGTTCAATCAAAATTCAGAATAAAGGTCGGTGTTAACTAACATTGTACCCTGTTAATGCTTTCAATATTTTTGCCACTGATTTAAATGCAAGGAGAGCAGGATCAGGAGTTTACCGATCACAGAGGTGTCGGAACGCTGTGTTCCATTGAGGGCCAAGTTCCACCCCGGGCCATCCGAACTCCATGCGGTTGCGCTCACTGCCTTCCCCTCTTCTCTGCCCGCAGGGATCCGATCTCCCATGGACAGACAGGAAGGATCTGTGCAGCGATTGCAGCGCTCTTCTGCCTGTGGGGGATGGGATACCCCTGGACAGCCTACTACTTGCCAGGTCATGATTGCCGGCCTTCCCCTACTTCTGCTCGCAGGAGACTGGATCCTAGTGGAAGCCCAAATTGCAGCAGCAAAGTTTTGGTAGACCCCTCCCCCACCCCTTTCCGACGCCTATGCATCAGACTTTTCAGCATTGCATTTTAGTTTTGGAAACATTGCTTACAACCTTTAAAATAAAACATATATTGTTCATTGTAAGAAAAAGTAGTAATTAAAGCAGATTACATTTTCGAGGTATATGGTAGCAAGTGGAATTGCAGAGATCAAAATAAAGCCTAATAGAAATGCATATAGCAGAAAATGTAATTTAAGATTGCTCAGTAAGTGAGCTCTCCTACCTATGAAACGATAGTATGCTGATATAATCCTTAAAACAATCACTGTAAGATCAAAAGATGGCAAGGCTTTAAATTATAAGCAAAGACAAAGAAGCTATGAGGAAAGAAACTTACAGACAATGATAGACTTCAGAGGACTCAGAGACAGCAGCAGTATGAAAACTGCTTTTGCTTTCTGGAGTAGAAATACCCTGTCAAAAAATCAACTGCTTCAGGAGGTGAGCAAGGGGAGATGGGAGGAGGAGAGCCACCTGGAATTTGTAGTCCCAGGAACAAATTCCTACCAGGTTACCGAGTGGATAATAAACTACAACTCCCTTCATGCCTTGCACTGTGGCATGTGACCAGGGTTGGAGGAAGCGAATGGGGGGACTGTAAACTGTGCAACCCAGATAGGGAGGATGTTACAGATCGGGATGATTTGGATTTGTTTATCAGTTATAATAGAAAATCGGAAGCCCTAAATGTATTGTAAGGACAACAAAACCTTTAGTTAAGAAAGTAAATAAAGGTAAAAGTTAAAAGGGCTCCTGTAGTTTTCAAAAGAAATAGCTGAAAGAAGAAAAGAAGATTCACATTCATAAAGGTACAAGAGATCACGGAAGGAGGAGGACAGGCACAGAGTTGCCTAGTTACCCATTTTCAGGAGTGAGATTTTTTTTGCCAGTTCTGGTTTTAAATGTGTATTGCAATGCAGTATGGTAATTGTAGTCCCTGATTTTACCCATTGGGATCAGAGCTGCATTTCCCATAATGCATCAGGATGATAGTGTCAGAAATCCAGGTCTGGCTTAAAATCTCTCTCCTGGAACTGGGTAACTTGGCAACTCTGCAGGCAACAATATTGGGAAAAGCTATGTGAAGATGAAAAAGTAGAAAAGCTAAGATGCAAATGGAATTAAAATAGCTAACAGTGAAATGGAGGAACAAGACATTTTTTAGATATAAAGTAACAGAAGAAAGTGCAAAAATAGCATAATGAGACTCAAAGGTGAAAGAAAGTAATAGGTAAAAGTGAGGAGGAAAAAGCAGACTGGCTTAACAAATATTTTTGCTTGATATTCACAAATAAATAGCTTGGAATAGGGCAACAGAAAACAAATATCAATAGGAATGTAAATTACATAGACCTTGATTGATTTAAGGAAGACTGTGAGGAGTTAAGCTAAAGTAAAAGTAGACAAATCAATGGGTCCGAACGGGAAACATATGAAAAGTACTGATGGAAATTAGGGAAGTTCTGGTGGCTCCACTGTCTGACCTCTTCACCCCTACCTTAATGTCAAGAATGGTCCCAGAGGATTGAAAATGGACATATGTGAAATCTCTTAACAGAAGCAGGAGTAAGGAGACCAGTTAGTCTGAGCTCAGCGGTGAGTAAGTTAATGGAAAAGTTAATAAAACTGAAGATAGTGATTAGTTTCCGAGGCAGCATGGTTTTACTAGGCTTAAGTCTTTTTAGAAGAATCTGATTAATTTCTTTGAGTGAGTGACCAGGCCTCCAGCTGCCAGGAAACAGTACTTTACAGGGAGAGGAGAAGTAGGAGGTTGCATGGCAAACTTCTTTTAAAGTAAGCATGATGTTTGCTGCGTTCTACCTCTGCAGGGAGGAAGGTTTGTGAGGGGTGATGCTGGAGCCGGGGGAGGGGGCGAATAAGGAAGAGAGCTGGGGAAGAAGAATTGCTGGACAGTTGAGAAGGTGACAGCTCCCTCCCTTGAGAGATTCAGAGGGGGGATCTCTTCCACCCCCAGAAAGGTGTCTGGTTATGATATGTGTAAAAGCTGACACACCTACCTGGGGGGCGAGGAAGAAGGACTGGAAGGAGGAATAATGATAAATGCATGGGTATTGTAGGCTTGCTCTGCTTAGCCACGGAACTGAAAATGAAGCCTGCCTGGTACTTTTAGGGGAGCAGTAATTCTTTAATTGAAACTGGTTTCAATTTTACTAGTCTGCTTCTGAAAATATGAGAGGTGTGTGTTTTCAAACATCTTTGCCCTTTTTTTGGTACCTGTATTTCAAAAAGCAAATTTAAAATTAAATCATGTAATAGTGAAATGGGTTGCTTTGTGCAGTTTGACCGGTTTGGTTTGAATCAAATTGTTCTAGCACAAGTTTTTCAAAGTTACTGTAAATGGCTTACTGAAATTCCCTGTAAAAAGGGGAAGGCAATGGCAGTGGGGGTGTACTATCGACCGCCTGGCCAGAATGAACAAATGGATGATGAAATGCTCAAAGAAATCAAGGAAACTAACAAAAGTTACAGCACAGTAATAATAATGGGTGATTTCAATTACCCCGGTATCGACTGGGTCAGTGTCACGGCAGGACATGCTAGGGAGATAAAGTTCCTAGATGAAATAAATGACTGCTTCTTGGAGCAGCTGGTTCATGAACCGACCAGAGGGGAAGCCATATTAGACTTAGTCCTTAGTGGAACACCAGATCTAGTGCAAGAGATAAGGGTGCTGGGGCCACTTGGCAATAGTGATCATAGCATGATCGCCTTTGATTTAATTAA
This sequence comes from Ichthyophis bannanicus, assembly GCA_033557465.1. Lineage (NCBI taxonomy): Eukaryota > Metazoa > Chordata > Amphibia > Gymnophiona > Ichthyophiidae > Ichthyophis > Ichthyophis bannanicus. The sequence continues at coordinate 442,782,998 of CM066035.1, read as the reverse complement.
TGGAGGAGGGATAGTAAGGAAATCCACAGTACTACCTTTTAACTTTCGAAAGGGAGACTATGATAAAATGAGGAAAATAGTTAAGAAAAAACTAAAAGGAGCAGTTGCAAAGGTTAAAGACTTACATCAAGCTTGGGTGGTGTTGAAAATTACTAGCTTGGAAGCCCAGACCAGCTGTATTCCACGCTTTAAGAAAAGTGGAAGGAAGTCCAAAAAACTGCCAGCATGGTTTAAAGGTGAAGTCAGAGAGGCTGTTGTTGCCAAAACAGCATCTTTCAGGAAATGGAAAAAAAGAGCCAAATGACGAAACCTGGAAACAGCACAAGCACTGGCAAGTCAAATGCAAGGCATTGATAAGGCAGGCAAAGGGAGAATTTGAGAAGAAGCTTGCTGCGGAAGCAAAAACATGAAATAAAGACTTTTTCAAGTACATTCATAGCAAAAAACCCGTGAGAGAGTCAGTTGGTCCATTACATGATAGAGGGGTTAAAGGGGCACTAAGAGGCGACAAGGCGATAGTGGAGAGACTGAATGAATTCTTTGCTTCGGTCTTTACTGAGGAAGATGTAGGGATGTTACCCATGACTGAAGTGGTATTTAAAGGTGCGGAAGAATTGAAGGAAATATCGATACATCGGGAAGATGTATTACAACTATTAGATAAACGGAAGAGTAGCAAATCACCTGGGCCGGATGGTATACATCCAAGGGTGTTGAAAGAACTGAAATATGAGATTGCAGACCTGCTATTAGTAATCTGTGAACTATCATTAAAATCATCTCTAATACCTGAAGATTGGAGGATCACCAATGTAACACCAATTTTTAAAAAGGGTTCCAGGGGTGATCCGGGAAACTACAGACCGGTGAGCCTGACGTCAGTACCAGGAAAAATGGTAGAAACCATCATAAAGAATAAAATTACTCAGCATGTAGATAGTCATGGCCTAATGGGAGACAGCCAACAAGGCTTTAGACAAGGAAGATCTTGTCTTACTAATCTGTTATGTTTTTTTGAAGGTGTGAATAAACAGGTGGACAAAGGTGAGTCGGTTGATATAGTGTATCTGGATTTTCAGAAAGCCTTTGACAAGGTCCCTCATCAGAGACTTTTGGCAAAACTAAAGAGTCATGGGATAGGAGGCAGTGTACTACTGTGGATCAGGAACTGGTTAAAAGATAGAAAGCAGAGGGTAGGGCTAAATGGCCAATTTTCCCAATGGAGAAAGGTGAATAGTGGTGTACCCCAGGGATCTGTGCTGGGTCCGCTGCTTTTTGACATATTTATAAATGACCTGGAAAGTGGAATAACGAGTGAGGTTATCAAATTTGCAGATGACAAAACTATTTAAAGTTGTTAAAACCCAAGAGGATTGTGGAAAATTGCAAGAGGATCTTGATAAATTGGAAGACTGGGCATCAAAATGGCAGATGAAATTTAATGTGGACAAGTGCAAAGTTATGCACCTAGGGAAGAACAACTCAAACTATGGTTACACGATGCAAGGTTCCACATTAGGAACCACCACCCAGGAAAAAGATTTAGGCGTCATTGTGGATACCATGTTAAAACCCTCGGCCCAGTGTGCAGTGGCGGCCAAGAGAGTAAATAGAATGCTAGGTATCATAAGGAAAGGAATGGAAAATAAAACAAAAGATATTGTAATGCCTCTATATCGTTCCATGGTGAGGCTGCACCTTGAATATTGTGTGCAATTCTGGTCGCCGTATCTTAAAAAGGATAAAGCGATATTAGAAAAGGTTCAGAGAAGAGCCACCAAAATGGTAAAGGAGATGGAAGGATACCCCTATGAAGAAAGGCTAAAAAGGTTAGGGCTCTTTAACCTGGAAAAGAGACGGCTGAGGGGAGATATGATAGAAGTCTATAAATTAATGAACGGAGTGGAACGGGTAAACGTAGATAGATTGTTTATGTTATCAGAATATAGAAAGACTAGGGGACATGCAATGAAGCTACAGGGTAAACTATTTAAGACTAATAAAAGAAAATATTTTTTCACTCAACGTGTAATCAAACTCTGGAATTTGTTACCGGAGGATGTAGTAAAGGCTGTTAGTATAGCTGGGTTTAAAAAAGGTTTGGGCAAGTTCCTGAGGAAAGGTCCATAAACCATTATTAAGAAGGGACCCAGGATATCAATGCTTGACCCAGTACAAGCATTGTGGAACCTGTGTCTTTTGGGGAAACTGCTAGGTACGTATGACCTAGATTGGCTCCTGTTGGAAACAGGATACTGGGCTTGATGGACTTTGGTCTGACCCAGTACGGCTTATCTTATGTTCTTAAGGTCTGTGCCCAATACAGAGAAATGTGTAGAGCAGAGGTTCCCAACTGCAGTCCTGGAGGGCCAAACACCTTTCAGGTTCTCAGGCTGTCCCTAATAAATATGCATGAGATGCATTTGCATGCAGTGCCCCCATTGTATTCAAATGTATCTCATGAATATTCATTAGCGACAGCGTGAAAACCTGAATGGTGTTTGGCCCTCCAGGACTGGAGTTGGGAACCTCTGGTGTAGAGGATTGCATAATCAGCGGAAGCGCCACTATCTCTACGCCTGGACTGAAGTGACAAACATCCTGCATGTGTAGGGAAAGACTGTTTCAGGGTATGTACCGGTGAAGTTACTTTTGACATGAAAATTTTCTGCATGTATCTTTCAGCGTATAAGTGAAAATTCGGTGTTCAAGAACAAATGTCTTTTGCTTTTTATCCTTGTGTGTTTTTGGACTCACTTATATCATTCTTCATTTACTGTTAGGTCTCTTGTGATTTCATAAAAAATGTTTTTTGGTGAAATAGTGTTTATTATGGGATGAGCGCCAAAGAACCTGCATGTCCTATGCGCATAACGTGAGCGTTTGACATTTACACGCATGTGCACATGGTCACTTATAGTGCATCTGTTATTTGCACATGTGTTGATTCCCCTCCTTTCAACTTTATGGCCAAGTTTTGCGCACAGCTCATTTGCATACATGCCCTTTGCTGCAAACCGGGCACTGAAGTCTCATGCTATCGGCGCGCTACAAAAACACGGACACAGCTAATAGCGACAGCTTTCTGCATTGGCCTGAAAGTCTGTCTGTTTGGGCACAAGCTTTAACCAAGGATCTAGTACGATTTCTAGCAATTGTTTCTCCCTCTTTAAAGCCCTTCTCTTGCTCTCTGATTCCCTCCCAGCAAAATGGGGAAAGGGCTGGTTGCTTTTGTAGCATAGAGATAGAAAAATAATAAGCTATCTGTCCCTATCTGAGCATTCCCGAAGAAAGTGCATGTACTTACACCAGGAGAAGCCTCTGGGAACTCACTCTTTCAGCTGTAGAAATGACATCAAACCAATGGATGTCGTCTTTTGTTCCTTGACTAGTGCTTTACTGGACTAATTCCACAATAAGAGTTTCAGTTCTTTCTCGGTCTCCCTCTTTTTCTCTTGATGAAAAACAGAATCTCTTTCTCCAGCAATTGCTTGTCCCTCCTCATTAAGAGTAGAGCAACCCTTCTCTTCCTGAAACTCCTTTTTCATATGTGTTTCACTTAGGTTATAGCACCTATTGGGAAGGGTCCATTTGACTGTCTGTCTGTTGCATGCTCCAACAAACAGATGCCTACGGTTTCAACAGAAGAGAGAACAGCAGAAAAAGAAGCATACTAGCATGAGAAGAGGTGCGGCAGCACAGGCCAGCAGCAGGAGTCCCCAGGTCCTGCCAGCAGAAGGGAGCATTCAAGAGCCAGCAGGAGTACCCAGCTCCTGCTGGCATAGGAAGAGGAGGAGCAATGGCTGAAGCCAGTGGGAGTCTGCAATTCCTGTCAATGAAGATAAACCTCACATTACAGAAGGAAGGGGCAGGGTTTAAGGAAGAGAAAAAGAGGGATGGAGTATGGAAGGCAGAGCATAGGAGAAGAGATGTGGTTAAAGAGGGAAAAAAATAGGAGGGGTACAGCAAAAGAGATGGGGAGGGGTTACAGAGGAAAGGTAAGATTAGAAGGAAAGGAAGGAGTGGGGTATAGAAGAGGCAAAGAGAGGGAGGGACTAGGAGTGGAACATAAGGGAAGGGGCTAGTTAGAGAGGAGGTAAGCAAAGGCCAAGAAGAGGAGGGGAACTGGAGGAATGCAAGGAGACGGAGAAGAGAAGAACATAAGAAACGCCATACTGGGTCAGACCAAGGTCTTCAAGCCCAATATCCTGTTTCCAACAGTGGCCAATCCAGGTCACAAGTACCTGGCAGGTTCCCAGAAAGGTACACAGGTTCCACAATGCTTGTCCCAGGGTAAGCAGTGGATTTCCCAGGTCCTCTTTAATAATGATTTATGGAGTTTTCCTCCAGGAACTTGTCCAAACCTTTTTTAAACCCAGCTATACTAACAGCCTTTACTACATCCTCCGGTAACAAATTCCAGAGTTTGATTACACGTTGAGTGAAAAAATATTTTCTCTTATAAGTCTTACATGTGTTACATTGTACCTTCATTGACTGTCCCCTAGTCTTTCTACTTTTTGAAGGAGTAAACAACCCATCTACGTCTACCGTTTGACCCCATTCATTAATTTATAGACCTCTTTCATATCTCCCCTCGGCCATTTCTTTTCCACGTTGAAGAGTTCTAACCTTTTAAGCCTTTCCTCAAAGGGATATCCTTCCATCACCTTTACCATTTTGATGGCTCTTCTCTGTACCATTTCTAATTCTGCTATATCTTTTTAAAGATATGGAGACCAGTATTGCACACAATATTCAAGGTGCGGTCGCACCATGGAACAATACAGAGGCATTATAATATCCTTTGTTTTATTCTCTATTCCTTTCCTTATGAATCCTAGCATTCTACTTGTTTTTTTGGCCGCCACTGCACAGTGGGCAGAGGGTTTCAACGTATCACTCACAATGTCGCCTACGTCCTTTACTTGGTGGTGATTCCTAATGCAGAATCTTACATCGTGTAACCATAGTTTGGGTTGTTGTTCTCTAAATGCACAACTTTGCACTTGTTCACATTAAATTTCATCTGCCATTTGGACGTCCAGTCTTCCAGTTTATCAAGGTCCTCTTGCAATTTTTCACAATCCTCTTGTGTTGTAATAACTTTGAATAATTTTGTGTCATATGCAAATTTGATGATCTCACTCGTTATTCCCATTTCCAGGTCAATATATTAAAATTAGCAGGTCCAGGATAGATCCCTGAGTTCTCCACTATTCACCTTTCTCCGTTGAGAAAACTGCCCGTTTAGCCCTACTCTCTGCTTTCTATCTTTTAACCAGTTCCTGATCCACAATTGTACACTGCCTCCTATCCCATGACTTTTTAATTTCGCCAAGAGTCTGTCATGAGGGACCTTGTCAAAGGCGTTCTGAAAATCCATATTCACTACATCAACTTCAAAAAAAAACAACATATTAGTAAGACAAGACTTTCCTTGGCTAAATCCATGTTGGCTTTCTCCCATTAAACCATGACTATTATATATTCTGTAATTGTATTCTTTATTTATTTATTTTATTTTGACAGTTTTGTATACCGCCTTATCCTTCAATCAAAGCGGTCACAACACAATTGGGGGATACACATTTAACATGCAGGGATATGAGACATATACACTAATACTTACAGGGAACATGGGCAATGGAGGGTTAAGTGGCTTGCCCAAGACCACAAGGAGCATCTGTGGGACTAGAAACCCCAGTCCTTCCGGCCCAAGGTTGCTGTCCTCTAGTGGGATTTGAACCCCCGACCTTCCGGCCTGAAGTACCTTGCCCCAACCACTAGGCTACTCCTCCCTACCATTTTGCCCGGTACTGATGTCAGATTCACCAGTCTGTAGTTTCCCATATCAACCCTGGAACCCTTTTTAAAAATTGGGGTTACATTGGCCATTCTGCATTCTTCAAAAGTGAGGGAGAATGTGAAAGGGTATGGGAGGGAGGGAGAGTAGTGAAGGGTAGGGGAAGACAAGGAATCAGCACTTAAGGACAGAAGAAAATGCAAGGTGGAGAGAGAAGGCTATATGCCCAGATCTATATACACACATTGCTATCATGGACACATAATGCACATCCACACCTCCATCGCGTACCCCTAACACAAACACTCACACATACAGACACACCACACAGCCTTTGAAATACACTGCCAAGAAGCACACACTCCCAATATACATATAGTCCTAGACATAGATCTATACACACCTACAGAGCTTCCAACGCCCCAAAAACATACAGCCTCCAAGACACACACACAGAGACATAAATACATACATACACAGCCCCCAATATACACTGCCAAGAAGCACCCAACCCCAGCATACAAAAACATCCATGACACATGTACTCCGACCAGCCGATTGCATCCCTATGGAAACAAAAGTCTGTGTTAGAAGGGACGTAACAGGCTGGTCAGAGTGCAGCGCCAACAGCACGCAGCATCAGAGGTTTTGGGTAAGCACTGTGTTGTTATTTTGTCATTGTTGCCTTTGCAGGTCCCAGAGAGGGACAGTAGTGGTGGAGGCAGTTGTGAGAGGAGAAGGGTAGGCAGGAATGAAGGCTTGCCTAGGGCACCTCGTATCCTTGCGCTGGCCCTGGTGAAGGGGGAATTTTCTCTCTTTTTCACATCTACACACATATCCTAGTGTGGAGGATTGTTTTTTTGTTAACTTTGCTGTATAACATAGCAACAGTAAACATGGCACATTATACGAATGGCATAACGGAAGCTAAAGCAAATGAGATATCTCCTGCTGTAGCCATACAATATCATTTGCCAGTGGGGCGACAATAGGATTGCTCAGATTACTGATGAAACTTAATAGCTTCAGAAACCTGGAACTCCCACTTCGAGAATAACCTGAACTTTCAATTGCAGAAAATCAAATTATGGATAAAGGAGAGTATTTTTTATTTTTATTTATTTGAAACATTTTTATATACTGCCCCTTCCAGAGATCAGGGGTGGTATACATTGAAAGAAAACTTTTACCTGGAACAATGTGAAAGAATTAGAACAATTACATGAAACATGTGATTGGGTTGTAGTAATAAACATAATAATAATAATGCTAAACTATTTACATCAAGTATATACAATCCTAGTAAACTTGTTCTGAACCCCCCAAAAGACAGAAGCTCTTTGAATTTCATTTCAAGGTAAGACCATACCTTGTTCCAAAAACTAAAATCAACTCCAATATTAATTAGACATAAAATGGCTTGGAGTAATTTGGTATAAAGATTTATCCTTTCACTCCCATATCTCAAACAGTAAGCAGTGCCAACGCTTATTACGTTCACGACCTTACTTCTGAATCATTGAGCCTACTTCATGGGGCTTCCAATTTATTTAAGCACTCTTGACTTATTATGTCCCAAGTAGAACACTAAGATCTTCCCAAGCAAGCTATCTGTCATTGTCCTCCAAAACAAGGCTTCTACTAGCCTTTTTTCAAAATAGCTCAGTTATCTTAGAAACATAGAAATATGATGACAGAAAAAGACCACATGGCCTATCTAGTCTGTCTTTCCATATCAACAACTACAACAGTCCCCTTTTTTCCTTTAGAGATCCTCTGTGTTTGTCCTATGCTTTTTTGAATTCAGATACTGTCCTCATCTCTACCACCTCCACTGGGAGACTATTCCATGGATCCACCACTCTTTCCATAAAGAAATATTTCCGCATATCACTCCTGAATCTATCCCCCTTCACCCTCATCCCATGTCCCCTCATAGCAGAACTTGCTTTCAATTGAAAGAGGCTCTTCCCCTGTACATTTATGCCATGGAGGTATTTAAACATCTCAGTCATATCACCTCTATCCCGCCTTTCCTCTAAGGTGTACATATTAAGATCCTTAGGTCTGTCCTCATATGCTTTATAATGAAGACCATTAACCATTTTAGTAGCCTCCCTTTGTACTGACTATCTTGTTTATATCCTTTTGAAGGTGCGGTCTCCAGAATTGCACACTATACTCCAAATGAGGTCGCACCAAATACTTATACAGAGGCACTATCACCTCCTTTTTTCTGCTAGCCATTCCTCTCCGTATGCACCCAAGCATCCTTATAGCTTTTGCCATCGCCTTTTCTACCTGTTTAGCTACTTTAAGATCATCAGACACAACCACGCCTAGATCCCACTCTTCTTTAGTGGACAAAAGAACTTCACCCCCTATACTATATTGCTCCCTTGGATTGCTGCAGCCCAAATGCATGACCTTACATTTTTTAACATAAAATAAAATTACTCAGCATGTAGATAGTCATGGCCTAATGGGAGACAGCCAACATGGCTTTAGACAAGGAAGATCTTGTCTTACTAATCTGTTATGTTTTTTTGAAGGTGTGAATAAACAGGTGGACAAAGGTGTGTCGGTTGATATAGTATATCTGGACTTTCAGAAAGCCTTTGACAAGGTCCCTCATCAGAGACTTTTGGCAAAACTAAAGAGTCATGGGATAGGAGGCAGTGTACTACTGTGGATCAGGAACTGGTTAAAAGATAGAAAGCAGAGGGTAGGGCTAAATGGCCAATTTTCCCAATGGAGAAAGGTGAATAGTGGTGTACCTCAGGGATCTGTGCTGGGTCTGCTACTTTTTGACATATTCATAAACAACCTGGAAAGTGGAATAATGAGTAAGGTTATCAAATTTGCAGATGACACAAAACTATTTAAAGTTGTTAAAACCCAAGAGGATTGTGAAAAATTGCAAGAGGATCTTGATAAATTGGAAGACTGGGCATCAAAATGGCAGATGAAATTTAATGTGGACAAGTGCAAAGTTATGCACCTAGGGAAGAACATCCCAAACTATGGTTACACGATGCAAGGTTCCACATTAGGAACCACCACCCAGGAAAAAGATTTAGGCATCACTGTGGATAGCATGTTAAAACCCTCGGCCCAGTGTGCAGCGGCGGCCAAGAGAGCAAATAGAATGCTAGGTATCATAAGGAAAGGAATGTAAAATAAAACAAAAGATATTATAATGCCTCTATATCGTTCCATGGTGAGACCGCACCTTGAATATTGTGTGCAATTCTGGTCGCCATATCTTAAAAAGGATATAGCGATATTAGAAAAAGTTCAAAGAAGAGCCACCAAAATGGTAAAGGGGATGGAAGGATACTCCTCTGAAGAAAGGCTAAAAAGGTTAGGGCTCTTTAACCTGGAAAAGAGACGGCTGAGGGGAGATATGATAGAAGTCTATAAATTAATGCATGGAGTGGAACGGGTAAACGCAGATCGATTGTTTACGTTATCAGAATATAGAAAGACTAGGGGACATGCAAAGAAGCTACAGGGTAAACTATTTAAGACTAATAAAAGAAAATATTTTTTCACTCAACGTGTAATCAAACTCTGGAATTTATTACCGGAGGATGTAGTAAAGGCTGTTAGTGTAGCTGGGTTTGAAAAAGGTTTGGACAAGTTCCTGGAGGAAAGGTCCATAAAGCATTATTAAGAAGGGACCCAGGATATCAATGCTTGACCGAGTACAAGCATTAGGGAACCTGTGTCTTTTGGGGAAACTGCTAGGTACGTATGACCTAGATTGGCCACTTTTGGAAACAGGATACTGGGCTTGATGGACCTTGGTCTGACCCAATACGGCATATATTATGTTCCAGCACAGATCCCTGGGGTACACCACTATTCACCTTTCTCCATTGGGAAAATTGGCCATTTAGCCCTACCCTCTGCTTTTTCATCTTTTAACTATGCTATCATTATCCTTGATATTTCCCTGTTATATGTGATGCCTACCTGAGAAATATTGTTGTGCTATATGCATCTTCCTCCCCCCCCATGTGTTCTCTTGACAATAACTATTGTTTTATCTCTTATGTGTTTAGACTTTCTTCTATTGTAAACCGCTATGCTGTTCAAATTGAGTAGCAATACACCAAATCATTTAAATAAAATAAATTATCAAGCAGTCCATGTGTTAGATCTAGTGTCCTTAGCCTTTTGATGGGTTGACAAGTGTTTTGTCCATTGACAATCTTAGCTGTTGTTCCAGATCATTTTTTGAATTATGGAGGAGGGATGTTGGACACAGTTATCTTGGTTGCTTTGTAGGAAGCAGAATTTGATAGTAGAAAAGTTTAGTTCCTTGGTTGCTAATACCGCTATACTTTTCCATGATCAAGAGGTCTCATGGCTGGTGGATAACTGCTTAAGCCCCATTCTGAGGTGTTGGTTTTTAATGCCACTCTGCAAAGATTGCCACGAAAAGAAATAGAAATAAAGGGGTTCTGGTAGACATTGGTAGGTTACAGTCCCAAAGCCCGCATTTAGTTCACACCTGGGTGTTACTTTTATTGAAAACTTTATATCTGAACCTCCCTGAAATCAAAAGTTATACACAGCAAAAAAGAAAAATAGGCAAAAGTAAAAATAATAGTGAGTTCAGCACATAATTTGAAAATCAGTGCTCGGGTCTGCTCTCTCTTAAAAAGTTAACTTCTCCTTTAGTGTAGCTAGAGAGTCTGAATCCTGGTACACACTCTCATAGTAACATAGTAAATGATGGCAGATAAAGACCAGCATGGTCCATCCAGTCTGCCCAGCAATACGGCAAGAGTAGGTGCACCTGTCGCTCTGTGCAGGCCACCCCTCCTAAATGTCTTTGTTTAGGGGTGGACCCACCACTCCAAGTAGGACACCCCTATTTGTTGAGAAGTTAGATGGTTCAGTTTATTTTGTTTTTATCCTGTTGCTATAAAGGGATCCGCTGTGCTTGTCCCATGCTTTTTTGAATTCCGTCATCGTGTTTGCCCCCACCACGTCCATCGGGAGAGCATTCCAAGCATCCACCACCCTTTCATTGAAAAAGTATTTCCTGACATTGCCTTTCAATTTTCCACTTTGCAGCTTCATGTTATGCCCTCTAGTTTTGCAGCTTCCCCGTCTTTGGAAGAGGTTTATTTGCTCATCGTTCCTCTTTAAGTATTTAAAGGTCTGAATCATATCTCCCCTATCCCTCCTCTCCTCTCAAGTCTTCTTTATATCTTTCGTTAGAACACTAAAGGGCATGTTTAGTGCTAGCCTGAGGACAAGCAGGATAGCAAGTCCTCATATCATGGGTGGCATCACCAGTTGAGCCTGGTGCAAGAAGCCGTTTCTCAGCTTAGATTTTTCCCAAAGCGTTTGGAAGATTTCACAGTGCATGCATGCCACTTCCCGCCTGCCACTGTCACATGGGACAATCTCAGTCTGCCTCTTTCCAAGGAGCTGAAAGAGGAAGCTTGTGTCAAGAAAGGCCTTTTTCTGGTTTTTTTTGTGGGCTTTTCTTTTCTTCAAATAGTAGTTTCAAAGACTGTCACTGTCACTGTTGTGTGGTTCTTATTCCCGTTAGTATTTTGAACAGTCACCAGTAAAGGCCTCAAAGGTCTTAGGCATCCTGTTTGGGTATATTTTTTTTCAAAATCAAGTCATTTGATTTTACTGCGGCTATCTTTTTTGGCGATATGTTCCAGGAAAACATATCCAGCGGGTTTTAAGAAGTACTCCCAATGCGGCAGGACCATATCCATTATGAATACTCATAATTGGTGCCTGAATATTTGGGGCATGATTCCTCTCATTGTACTTTCTGTTCACAGATGTCAAGAAAAGTAGTGCAAAGAAATTTATGGCACCGATAAGACTGGTCCATCAACACTGGCATCAGAGGCCTCTCTTCACCGGATGCTGGGGATGCATAGACATTGAGATTGCATCAATAACCTTGACATTGACCTTCAGGAATGGATATCATCTGATTTCCCACGCGAGGAATAGGAAGGATTCGATCTTGTCTTTATCAATATTAAGGACTTGTGACACTGTGCATCAGGCAGAAGCCAGAAAGCAGGGGTGACTCAAGGCAATCTGCTGCCTGAGGCGAGGGATGAGATTTTGCCCCCCTCCCTGCATAGTGTGTGTGTGTGGGGGGGGGGGCCCTTTCTCAAAACTCCAGTCAAGGACTGACCAAACCAAAAAGCTGATTAGATAATATGGAGGAAATGCAAGATGTTTGCACACCAAGGAACTAAAAGAATGAGTGAGAACCACTGCACACTTTATAAAAGTAAATTATAACTCATTTTTATTTTGTTATAAACTGCATTATTGCGTTTTCTTTTTGAACATATATTTTGCATCCACAGAGCCCCCTCCCTCAACAGTGGGTGCAGAGCAGAACGAGGACATTCACCCACAGAACTCAATATCTTAAAAAACAAACAAAAAAAATACCTGATTCGGATCATCTCACTAACATACATTCTTCAGTACCAGACATATTTGGAACTAATATAAAACCCTACAAAAGTCACCAAAGATTTACAAGGCCAAATCTACCATACCATACCAGCATAAACTTCCAAAACTCATACAAGGTGCCTACCCAGAAAACTATAAATACTGCAGTGGGCCCTAGAACATCGACAGTAATACCTATTTGAAAAGCTGAACAAGACAAATTGCTACAGTATAGATCCTGCATACAAATCTCATGTTAACAGAAAACACGGCCTTGGTCACACTCAGAACACAGCACAGAATAAGTGATTATAACCTAAAGTAAATATTAAATATTTAGACAAAAATTAAACCGAAACCCCAAGAAGCCAGACTCTGCATGCAGTGCAACACCAGATAAGAGATGCAGTTCCCCATACTTTGTAAACTATGAAGATAGCACAAAGTCCAATCACTAAATTGAAAATAAAATTATTTTTTCTACCATTGTTGTCTGACCATTTTATTCTCTGATCATGCCAGTCCTGATCTGAGGGTTCTGCTTTCCTGTCTTCTCTTAGCACTCTGCCATTTCTTGTCTCTTCTTTTGTTTTCTTCACTTCCTTCCATCAGACTATTTCCAGTCCCAGTAACCCTCCCCACGTGTCTGCTCCTTTCCAGTCCTAGTGCCCTCTCCCTGCCATCCTCCTCCCCATTATCCAGCCATCTACCAGTCCCATCCCCAAGTGTCAGTTCCCTCCAATCCCACCCCCAAGTGTCAGTTCCCTTCCAGTCTGCCTCCAGTACCATCCCCAGGTGTCAGCTCCCTTCCATCCCATCTTTTCCCCCATGTCAGCTCCCTTCTAGCCCCCACCTTCGCCCCATGTTAGTTCCCTTCCAACCATCTCCTTCCCCTCTCTCGGTTCCCTTCCAACCCTCTCTTTCCCCTGTGTCAGTTCCTTTCCAGCCCTTTCTTTCTCCCTCTATCAGATCCGTTTGGCTCCCTCTCCTTCCCCCCTGTGTAGCTCCATTCGGCTCCCTCTCCTTCCCCCCTGTGTAGCTCCGTTTGGCTCCCTCTCCTTTCCGCCTATGTAGCTCCGTTCTGCCCCCTCCCCTTCCCCCCTGTGTAGCTCTGTTCTGCTCCCTCTCCTTCCCCCTTGTGTAGCTCCGTTCCACTCCTTCTCCTTCCCTCTTGCGTAGCTCTGTTCCACTCCCTCTCCTTCCCTCTTCCGCCCCCTGTGAAGCTCATTCTGCTCCCTCTCCTGCCGCCCATGTCGTCTCCGTTCTGCTCCTTCCCCTTCCTCTGCGGCTGTGAGAGCAGTAATATAAAATGAAAGGAAACTGGTGCGAAGCCTCCTGGCCCTATGGAACTCCTGCAGCTGCATCCCACCCCCAAAAGGAAGTGACACTAGAGCAGGACGCGGCGGCAGGGGTTCCATAGGGCCGAGGGAATCCGCACTGGTTTCCTTTCATTTTAAATTACCGCTATCACAGCCGCAGCAACTTGTCCACATTTTTTTTTAAACCGAAAGTGGAGTGAGGCAGCTGTTTTGGGGTCATTTTTGCTGCCCCTAAAAGTTTGCCACCTGAGGCCACTGCCTCACTCTGCCTCATTATAGAGCTGCCCCTGCCAGAAAGTATTGGAGTCACACCTCAAACCACGATGTCATGAGCATTGAAGCAGTGAGGAATCTGCTGTCCTTGAAGTATCTCTGATTTGATGATGACCATTAAGTATCGCTGTTTAAAATTTAAAAATCCAGTGTTGCCTATGATTGTGACTATTGACTGCACTATCTCCCCCATACCAATTTCGTCATGATGCTGTCAATAGCTCTCCACTGGATGTCAGCCGTATGATCCTTATCCAATCAATGTTGGACCAGAGGGGCTATCACAGTTTTTATAGTGATCTTGATTTTATGCTTATTGAGCGGCAACCTGATAGAGCATTTCATTCATCCAACATAAGCAAGGTGACATGGGCATATAATTATATAGATTACATAATCAGCAGAACAGTTCATATTGTTAAATTCCCTGAATTTTTCTCCAATCAACTACAGTTAAAGCACAGTGGCACCATGAGCAATGACCACAGACCATGTGTTGTCCAGTCCTTTCATTATTCTCCTGAAAATATGTAGATCTCAAAAGTTGCCTCCCTAGGTTCCGGCCATGGTAATATGAAATCATTGGGCATCTTATGAACACAGAATGTAAAGAAAGTATATGCCAATACAAAAAAAATAGCAGAAGCCAGCTTAGAAGCCAAAGTTAAATATGGCAATATACTAAGGGAGCATCATCCTCCATCTCACCCCCAACAGACTCATGCAGCTGCTCAATCAATAAATGACCTCTCTGGGCATGCTTTGCTCTCTTATAAGCTCTATTGATAATGTTACCAAAGACTCCAAAAACTCCACAAAACCCTCACAACAACAACTAATCAGCTGATGCAGCCCAGGTAGTGAATGGGCGAAACTCGAGTCAACTTAGGGGTATGTTTATTATTCGGCGGTAGTGGCTTTCATGTGATATCGGAGCCGTGGCCCCATTGAAATCAATGGGGCTGCAGCTCCGATATCGTACGGAAGCTGCTACCGCTGAATAGTAAACATACCCCTTAGTGTCTTACAGCATGTTTTCCCCTCGAGTCTTGGAGAGTTATTGGGATTTCAGCTAAGTGTTTTTCAGTTCTTTGTTATATATATATATTTTATATTTATTGATTTTTTACAATACACCAAGAAAAACCTTGGATCAAGAACATCACACTTCATCATCCATTCAATTACAAGAAACAAGGAAAGCTTAAACAAAACATAACAAAATGCTATTAGTCCACAATTCCAAGAAGGAGGATTCAAACAAAAACAAAAACTGTGGGAGACGATAAAAAAGAAAAAGAAAACCAGAAAAGGAAAGGAATAGAAAAGATGTAAAGCAAAACATACTTAATAAGCCCACCTTACTACCACATGGTAGCCTCACAGTCACTTAGCATCCAAAAAGAAATGTAATTGAGAGGGCTCAAAGAAATGAAAGAACTTATTCTGATACTTAAGCACACATTTACAGGGGAATCTTAATTGGAAGGTCGCGCCCAAGGACAACACCTCAGCATGTTATTCCAAAAACTTCTTCATCCTAGTCTGTATCCATCAGGATACATCTGGAAAGACCTGTATCCTACCCCCCAAAAAGAAAACATCAACTTTTTAAAAATATAAACGTAACAATGCTTCTTTATCCTGAAGAAATACAAAAGATACCAACAATGTACCCAGAGCTTCAACCGCCTCAGTGGATTGTTCTAATAACTCAGACAGGTTCCTCAAATCTAAGGAACCAGAAGAAACCTCAACTAAGGAGGAGTCAGCCTTCTGCAAAGCATCCTTAGTAGAAATTGGAGGGAGGAAATAAATCTTTTGAAGTGGGGGGATTCTCGACTCAGGATAATTGAATAACTCCTTCAGGAACCAAATAAACAGGTCCCTAGGAGAACATAATCAATCCAATGGAAAATTCAATAATCTAAGATTTAAACTTCTGTTGGTTTTCAAAATTTTCCATTTTATACTGAAAAAACAATTTTTCCTGAGCCAGGACCTCCTGCTGCTCTTGCAAATGTTGCATTTTACCTTCGAGTCCATCCAATTGTCCTTGCTGGAGGTGCACCTTCTGCTCCAACTCTCCAACTAGGAGAGTATGAAGCTGAAACCTGCAACACCCCAGTAATACCTTGTAAAGAGACTGCATTGCGTCCCAAATGGAGTCCAGGGTCACCTCCTGAGGTCTTACCAACAGAGGAAGTATCTGACTTGCCACACTCTCTTGAACAGGGATCAAATCCCTATCTTAGGAGCAATTGCTCCCCTGTCTCTCAACATCGATGCAAGCAACGCCGAAGCTGAGGTCTGCTGAGTAATGGCGTCCATTGAAACACCAGACGCATTATACTCAGCTCCCCCAGGTACAGGAGGAGTGGATGGGCTAGCTGGGCTCAGCGAAACATTGCTGCCCAGTTCGGGGCTCTCCCCTGCCCCGGCCACAGGAACGCCTTCACATTTCGCATGTGTAAAATCATCCATAATCCACTGTCCCACCGGTGGTGTAACATAGATGGAGGAGAGACCACCCTTTCCCTTGGCCTTCCTTTGAGGCATCAAGGAAAACTAATCGATAGTAGGCAGACCAGGACTAACTACTCAATGACAAACTTGAATCCCCTTGATGGCAGCCATTTAAGATGTCACACACCCACGTCCACACCTAGTTCCACACCTAAGTGCTATGCCAAAGGGCCCACCAGGCACTGGTGAGCCTCAGCGCTTTCAAATTTAAAGTCATGATGACATGGGTAATGCTGGGGGAAGCTTCCTCTTACCGCTGCAGACTGCCGCTCCTTTCAGTTCTTTTAAATGCATTTAAAAATTATAAAACAAACATGCTATTATTGAAGCCTATGAATGACAAGGGCAACATTGATGTGTATTTTCTAGCGGGCATAATATTGCCACTAAATAGTCACTAGCCCTAGCCAGGGCCGGCCCGTCCATTGAGCAAGAATGTTTTTTGCACAGGGCCCCGCGTTTCAGGGGGCCCCGCGCAAAAAACATTCATTAGCCCAAGTACATCTAAAAAAAAATACCGGCTGCTGCTGCTGCCGCTGTGGCAGCAGCAGAATCAAACGTCAACGCCGTGGGGCCCCGACTGCCCGGCAGAACCTCCCTCGAGCATCAGCTCCCGAATCCCTCCCAAAGCGTGGGCTTTCAGAGCCACGAGAGCTTCTCTGACCTCTCGTGGCTCTGTTAATCCCGCCGGGGCTGAGGGGAAACCCCATCAGCCCCGGCGAGATTAACAGAGCCGCGAGAAGGGAAACTCTCGCGGCTCTGAAAGCCCGTGCTTTGGGAGGGACTCAGGAGCTGATGCCGAGGGAGGTTCTGCCGGGCAGTCGGGGCCCCGCGGCGTTGACGTTTGATTCTGCCGCTACCACGGCGGCAGCAGCAGCAGCAGCAGCCAGTATTTTTTTTAAACTATCTGGGCGGGCGGGCGGGGGGTTAGGACTACTAATGAGCTACGGGGGGGACTAAGACTGGAAGTGGGCTTATGGGGGGAGGGGGTTAGGACTGGTAATGGGCTATGGGGGGGGTTAGGACTACTAATGAGCTATGGGGGGGGACTAAGACTGGAAGTGGGCTGATGGGGGGAGGGGGTTAGGACTGCTAATGGACTATGGGGTTTAGGACTACTAATGGGCTATGGGGGGAATAATACTGGAAGTGGGCTTATGGGGGGAGGGGGTTAGGACTGGTAATGGGCTATGGGGGGGGGCTAGGACTGGAAATGGGCTAATGGGTGGGTTAGGACTGGAATGGGCTGTGGGGAGGCTATGACTGGAAATGGGCTGATGGGGGTTAGGACTGGTAAGGGGCTATGGGGGGGCTAAGACAAAATGGGGTGATGGGGGCTTAGGACTGGTAATGGGCTATGGGGGGGCTAGGACTGGTAATGGGCTATGGGGGGGCTAGGACAGGAAATGGGCTGATGGAGGGCTAGGATAGGACTGGAAATGGGTTGTTGGGGGGGCTTGGATTGAAATGGACTCATGGAGGGGTTAGAACTGGAAGTAGGCTCATGGGGGGCTTGGATTGGAAATGGGATGAATGGAGGGGAGCTAGGATTTGACATGGGCTGATGGTGGGGCTAGGAAAGGAGTAGAAATGGGCTGATGGGCTGGGATTGGAAATGAGCTGATGGAGGGACTCGGATGGGGGAGCTAGGACTGGAAATGGGCTGATGGTGGGGCTAGGATATGACTAGAAATGGGCTTATGGGGGGCTAGGACTGGAAATGGGCTGATGCGTGGACTAGAAGGGAGCGGATGCTGGGTGGGGCTGGAACTAGAAGGGAGCTGATGTTGGGGGAGGATTAGAATGGGATAGAGCTTTATGGATATAACTCACCTTGAGAAATTTGTGATTGATCATTCAGGTGTAGGCTCTGGAGATAAGTCTGGTAATTAGATGGTAGGTTCTCCAAATAGTGTAGGCTTTTAGCCTGGTTTTCAGTATAAACTTAATTTTCTTTCCTAGTCAAATTTGTCAGCACCATTTAATGTGGACTATATATTGTAACATGTTTTATTATTTTGTATGTAGTACTAATTTTAATTATTTTCCTTTTCCAATTTGGTATATATTTCACTATAAATGCTTAATAAAAAAAAAAAAAGAATGGGATAGAGCTGGGAGAGTGAAAACATATTTTGTGTGGGAGGGAAGACAAATCTACAATTGGCCGGATATTGGGAGAGTAAGTGGGGACTGAGGATGGAGGGGTAAAATTTAAGTGGATGAAATAGGAATGAGGAAAGAGCAAAAGGAGAAAGATTAGTATGTTAAAGCAGATGTAGAGAGAGAATGGAAAAAAACTAGAAGCGTGAAGAAAAGACAAATGGACAACAGACGATGGAGAGTTAGCAGAAGACACGAAGAAAGCAGAAGAAAGTGGCTGGAGCAATTGCAACTGAAAAAAAATGCACAAAAGATAGAAAAATCTCTTTATTGAATTTATTAACTGAAATATGCCAGCTCTGGGAAATGTGCATCATTAACGTCTGCGCTTTGTTTAGTACAAGAGGAAATTAATTTATAGTTTTATTTCTACAGTGTTGTTTATTTATTTATTTATTTACAGTTTTTATATACCGCGCTCTTTGGTATCAGCATGGTTTACAGATAACAAATTTTCGCATTAGAACAATCTTTTGCTTACATTACAACAGGGTCAGTAACTTGGAAGTAACAGAGGAAACTATATACATTGTTGGACTTTTGGGGTTCCCAGTTTAATTATTGTCTTCCTGTTTCTAAATTGTGATTCCTTGTTTGGTGATGGTCTATGTTCTGCATGTGTAACTGAGCTGAGGTATTCTTTTTATGTAATTCCTATTTGATATTGCCACTTGTTCTCTTTCCCCAGTAGGTCATGTATTGTTATTCTCTGAAATGTATTGGTTTAATATTTTCAGTGTAGCCTTTTGATAGGTAGGGTCTTGTGCTTTGTGAGTCCTGGTAGTGCTGTTATGATACGGCGGGTTTGCTATGGGTTATAAATGGGCAGTGTTTGTAGTAGTTCCTAATGTGCCTGGCAGTTGGCACTGGATTATAGTAATGTAGAAATCTTTTAGTCTTTCTTTATCCATACACTCATTAAGAGGCATGTTTACTAAAAGTTAGTGTAAGGTAACATTATGCAAATATGTATGCAAATGAGTTCCCTTATGCAAATGAGCCCCCCCCCCTTGGGCCACCCCTGGCCCTAGCACTGAGGCCTCTCTTCTTTTCTCTCCATGGGGGTATGAGCAATTTATGAGCACTCCAGCCACAGCTCAGATGAGGTAGTTTTCCAGTGACGATGTGTGCCTCAGGTTTAATTATTTTTCAATACATGAACCCTTTTATCTTTCATTAACTATTAATAATGTTAGCAGGATAGCCTCTGCTGAGATACCACAATCGAAGATCAGCAAGTTTACAGGAAGGCTATCTTTTAACCCTTGAGGCTGAAAACTGTGACAGTGAAGATAATTATTCCATTCAATTGTCTTGCGATACAATGCTGTTATCAATGGAGATGACTCTTCACTACAGTTTCCAAAAATTCAGTCTCCTTCTGGTGAAATTTAACAGTGAATTTAAGATTTGGTTTAATGGAATTGATCCATTCAAACAAAGATCCAAGTTTCTCAACTGATCCTCTCCACAGACAAAAACACACCATCTGAGAATCAGCGTGGAGGAGATTATGACTAGTGGCTGAACCATCCGTGAGCAATACTGAATTTTTAAGCGGCAAACAGTGACACCCTAGAAATTGAATGGCAAAGGTTGATTATATCTGTGCTGTGACGTAGCTAGTCATCAGACTACTCATTCATAAAAACGTTAGCGCCATTTTTGTTCTCTTTTAGAGTGTTAGCATGCCTGGAAAAGAGAGAGAAAGTAATTGAAATTTGGATGGAATTTCGGAGCAAACCACTGATGAATGCAGCAAAATGTGACCTTGAGAATATACCACTGAAATTTAAAGATTGCCTGCAAAATCGATTTGCTGCTTTAGGTACAAATGACAGAGCTCCAGAAGAGTTAAAAATCTAGGAGCTGGTCATCAAAACCTAGGTCACAGTCCCTGCCCCCGCTCAACAAAAAGGTATGTTGTAGCTTTTTTAGGTTTTAGGGCCTGATTTACTAAGACTGTCTTTCCATTTTCTATGGGGAAAAAATGTAATAAATCAGGCTCTTAATTGGCCACTGCACAGTGCCAACAGAAGGCAGTGGCCCCACTCCTCTTCCTCCTCTTCCCCTCCCACCACCCCCACTGATCCTTTAAGCTACACCTCTGTGTGTGTGTGTGTGGTGCAGAGGTGGGGTGACTGTGTGTGTGTGTGGAGCGGTGGTGGGGTGCCTGTATGTATGTGCTGCAGAGGTGCATTGCCTGTGTATTTGTGTGTGGTGCAGAGATAGGGTGCCTGCATGTGTGTCTGTTGTACAAAGGTGGAGTGCCTGTTTGTTTGCGTGTGTAGGTGGGGAATGAACCTTTTGGCATATACAGATTGTGTTCTTTTGTCCCTATGCTTTTTCCCTTTAACCTGCAACCCTTGCACTCTTCCCTCTCCCCTTCAACCCCTCCCCACTCTCTCCCATTCTCCCTTCCCCCTAGCATTCGTACCCCCTGCCCTCCATTCCCCATACTCCTCATCCTCCCCCATCTAACCTTTTTTTTTTCTGTAGGCCCGATTGCCGCTGTCCTCTGCACATGGGGGATGGGATCCCCATGGGCAACCTGTTACCTTTCTGGCCCGGCCTTCCTCTCCTGCCCATGGGGTCCAATCTCCCATGGGTAAACAGAAGGAGCCTTAGCCACGATTGTGGCTCACTTCTGGTCTTCTGCCCATGGGGGATGCGATCCCCACAGGCAGACAGAAGGGATCTTCTGCCCTGTTGCTTTTTTTTAAAGAGGGGGGGGGGCAAGAAAATTCCAGGTGCCAGGTGCAAATTTCTGATTGCCCTGGCAATCTGGTGCCTGGGATTTCTTGAGCCCTGCACTAAGGCATCAAAGCACCTTGGTGTTGGTGACTGCCCTGCCATTGTTAATCTCTAGTGCATCAGGGAAAGAAGTTCCATGGAGGCCTCAATGTTCCAAAGATCTTATTCGAGAACTGTTTCCCAAGAGGAAAGGAGGAAGAAGCAGGCAATGACCCAGAGATCTGTGTATTTTTCTGGTTCTGAGCTGTCCTGAGATTTTGACTATGAACCAGAAGTATTTTCTGAAGAGGAGGGTTCCAGTTGCTTATAGTCAGATCCACCACTACCCCAAGGAGAAAGTCTCTACCAGAGAGACTATTCCTGTGATCTTGTAAGGGAAATAGCCATCATCAGATACTTTAGCATCATTTCTTTTACAAGATACTTGTTCATCTTTTCCGAATACTGCCACACAGCAACCTACTGTAACATCTTCATCTCCTATTTCTCTCCCTTCACTCCTGGGATACTTTCCAGGAAGCTACCTCTATTCAACTGTCTACAATTACTACATCTTCTAGGAAAACAACCTGCATTGATTCCATTTCTTCTCCCAGGATTACTGAACCATCTTTAAGTCTCCTTCCTATTGTCCTGTCTATTATTAATTCTAGTCTTTCTTCAGGGTCAGTCCCACATCCTTGGAAACAAGCAGTTATTCATCCAGTTATGAAGAACAAATCTGCAGACTCCCACAGCTTGATTATTGTAATGCCCTGTATGGGGGACTACCGGTGCACTCCATTAGGAAGTTACAGGTAGTCCAGAATTCAGCGGTATGGGTCATCTTTGGTCTTGGCCGTAGAGACTCTGCCACAGGGTTATTAGGGCAACTACACTGGCTTCCAATTAAACAAATATGTGCCTTTAAGCTTCTGGTTCTAGCATTTAAGGCTCTCCAGGGCTTGAGGCCTTGGTATTTAGAGGATTTATTACAATGGTAAGTGCCTGGTCGGGCTCTGTGCTGAGCTGAAACCCAGATATTGCAAGTTCTAGAGATAAGCCAAACCCGATTGCAGCAATGGCATAAGCGCTTAATTTCTGTAGCTACTTCACTGTTTTGAAATTCTCTTTCCCTGGCTCTACGTTGAGTTAAACCTTTTGACTTTCCGTAAAGGTTTAAAAGCCTCTCTCTTTCCTTAGTTCTTGTTTGTTCGGGGGGGGGGGGGGGGCGGTAAGGATGCAGTAACTGCAAGGCAGGAATAAGGCAGCTGGATGGATTATTTTAATTTGTATTTTGTTTTTAATTGATTGCTGTACACCACCTAGAATACTTTGCACTTGGGCAGTCCATAAATGTTTTTAAGTAAGTAAATTACTGGCCGGTTTCAATGAAAAATAGTTTTTAAGCAACTATCTGACCATGTTAAACATACAAACTCTCTTTAGATAGTCTGGGCTTTGCCCAGGTTACAGCACAGAAGCTTTCCTCACATCTCTCCTTAATTAGATACACTCTTCTGTATGCAATGGTAAAATCTCATTGGTAATTTCACAAGACCTCTCAGCTGCTTTTGACCTAGTTGACCAATCCATTTTACTTTCCCACCTCTCTAGTATTGGTATTTCAGTCAGGTTTTTAATTGGTTTTCATTTCTTAGTAGCCGGTCATACTAGGTCAGCATCAGGCATACTGCATCTTCTCCGTCTCTTGTGATTTTCCACAGGGCTCAGGTTTTTCCTCTCTACTGTTCAACATTTATCTTAGTCCACTTGCTACAAAATTCAGGATCAGAACATCAGTGCATATTATGCTGATATTATTTCCCCGGAAAAAGTGTTTTTTTAGCTTAGATTTTTTTGCCGTTCTGGTACGCATACCAGTTCCTCTTCCTGCCCCTGAGCCAGCTCCCCTCAGCGTTGCTCATTGGGTTCAATTTACCATTTTCTGTCGAGGTGCCCTTTGACTAGCACTTCACATCCTTTTTTGGCCAGTAGGCTTCAAAAAATGTGATTGGTACAGTAAGAAGATATCTCTCACCGACCCATTGAGTACTGCCTCCATTGCCTTGGGCATGACAACTCGGGCTGCGACCTTTGCAAGTCCATGAATGCAAAGGCCATTAAGAGCCATCAGTTGCAATAGGAAAAGTTCTTCCACAAATCTGACTGCACCAGAGTCCCCAGCGATACCACGCTCCAGGGCCCCCTCTGGTATCTCGGTGCCCTGTGATGCCCGGGCTGCCTTGGAGTCCTGTGGCTGCAGGTTCCCTGAGAGAACTCCCCTGAGGTGGAATGCAAGAAGAGCTTGAAGACCTTGAAGGCTGCCTCGGAGGACGGGTCTGGAAAAGTGGCTAAATCCCACACCAGGCCCCGGCATCCCTAGCATGACTTTGAGGGGATGGAGCGGGAGCAGCATCACAAGTTTCCCCTGAAGGAGTCGCCAACATCATGCAACTGGCCTCGGACCCCTGAGGCCATCCTGGTCAAGGACTCCTCCTCGACAGAACTGACACCAGGCCCAAAGCCATTGGTGCCCGTGTCGAAGGCTGCGGAGCCATCTGGTACGGAGACCAGGTTGGCGGCCCTAGAGCATAGTATCATTGCCCTCCTGGCCCAGCAGCAGGCATTGTCTGGTTCCTCCAGTTCATCCGCCCCAATGACTGGCCCCTCGACCTCAAGTCCTTCCCCAGTCATCGAGCCGATCCTCGAGCGCCACCAGCCCGATTTTGTGCAGGATATGGCAAAGGCACTCGCTTTTGAGTTCAAGGCGGAGGAGAACTCCCGCATAGAGGAACTTGAGATCCTCCAATATGAGGCAATGTGGAACAAAATACCATACGTCCCCCTACTGTCACCCCCACGCCCTGGTCTGACCATCACATAATTACATTCACAATAGTACTCACTAACCACAATATTCAAAAACACATGGAACACAGTAGTAGAAGATTCAAAAGTTACAAAGAACAGTTCTTACAGGCTATTCTACCAACACTAAATCAGGATTACACTGATCTAGACAAATACATTGAAAACTGGAACCACATTATCACTTCAACTGCGGAAGCACCCATAAAGATGATAAGAACAGCAGTACCAAAAAACACACAGAGAACACGGAAAACTCCTTGGTATTCCAATGAGATAAAACAAGTTAAGAGATCCTTAAGGAAGAATGAAAGGCAATGGCAAGGACCAAACACATTACAAAAATACAAAACCATACAAAATGAATACAACATATTAATAAACATTTGTAAACAAGAATATCATACAAATCTCATCATGAAATCCACAAAGAAGCTGAGAGAACTGTTTGAAATAGTCAAAACTTTAAGTTTGAGTCACAAAAGAAACAAAATGCACTGTAGAATCTCTATGGATTGAAATTCCATGTAAAAAGGGGAAGGGGAAAGCGATGGCAGTGGGGGCATACTATCGACCGCTTGGCCAGAGTGAAAAAATGGATGATGAAATGCTCAAAGAAATCAGGGAAGCTAACAAAAGTTACAGTACAGAATAATAATGGGTGATTTCAATTAGCCCGTTATTGACTGGGTCAGTGTCACGGCAGGACATGCTGGTGCAAGAGATAAGGGTGTTGAGGCCACTTGGCAATAGTGATCATAGCATGATCGCGTTTGATTTAATAAATGGAGGAAGGACCGTAAGGAAATCCACAGTACTACCTTTTAACTTTCAAAAGGGAGACTATGATAAAATGAGGAAAATAGTTAAGAAAAACTAAAAGTAGCAGTTGCAAAGGTTAAAGATTTACCTCAAGCATGGGTATTCTTTAAAAATACTATCTTGGAAGCCCAGACCAACTGTATTCCATGCTTTAAGAAAAGTGGAAGGAAGTCCAAAACGCTGTCAGCATGGTTTAAAGGTGAGGTTAGAGAGGCTGTTGTAGCCAAAAAAAGCATCTTTCAGTAAATGGAAAAAGGAGCCAAATGAAGAAAACTGGAAACAACATAAGCACTGGCAAGTTAGATGCAAGGCATTGATGAGGCAGGCAAAGAGAGAATTTGAGAAGAAGCTTGCTGTGGAAGCAAAACGCGTATTAAAGACTTTTTCAAGTACATTCATAGCAAAAACCTGTGAGAGAGTCAGTTGGACCATTAGATGATAGAGGGGAAAAAGGGCACTGAGAGGGGGCAAGGCTATACTCCGTAATCTCTTCGGGGTATAGGCAATGCCTGCCCTCTGACCCTTCCATGTTCAGGCTACTGGAGTGCTTGTTCCTCGCCAGACACTTGAGTCTCGCAAGAGTCTCTCAGTTGGGGCTCAACTGCTGCAACTCACGGCTTACCTTCTCTGGTCACCGTGGTATTCAGTACAGGTTTTCGGTAGCCTGTAACTGGGGAGTCCCATATGTGAGAACTGACTTCCTGCTTGTTCCTGGAGAAAGCGTAGTTACTCACGTCTAACAGGTGTTCTCTGGGGACAGCAGGAATCAGTCCTCACAACCCTTCCTCCTCCCCTTGGAGTTGCTTCTCTACCATATTTTAAGTTTTGCTGTCTTAGCTATGTCATTAGACTGAGGCAAGATGACACCCTTGGGCGGGAAGGGGACCACGCATGTGTGGTCCATCTCCCAAAGGCTTTCTTTGAAAGCTGGGGAGATGCTTCTGTGTGGGCTCCATTGGCAATGACATCATCCATAAGGAAGAACTGATTCCTGCTGTCCCCGGATAATACCTGTTACAAGAGAGTAACCACGGTTTGCATTCTGTCCCCTTTCAAAGCAAAGCTTGAATCTACTAGGCACTCCCTTTTCTTTTTCTGCATTCCCTCCTCTGAAATTTCCTATCCTCCAAATTCTGTTATAATCATCATATTGCTCTTTTAAATCTCAACTCAAAACACACTTATTCCAATAGGCCTTTGGGGCCTAGTTTGTGCAGTGCCTCAGACAGCTGCCTCCCTAAATTCCCTACTCTTTTGCTTGATCCTTTGTAGATACCTCTGTTTTCTCTTTCCTATCTTATCTAATCTTATGGAGTTCTTTTCCTAATTTTAATTTTAATTTTTATAAATGTGTAAACCACTAAAAAAAGAAAGGCAGTATGAAATTTTAATAAATATAAACAAAAAAATATTTATTGAATGCAAATGCAACATAAACATCCGGGCAAGTTACTTAACCCTCCATTGCCTCCGAAGAATCCAAGTTATCAATGTCCTTGTTTCATGTATATTACCAAGTTTAAGTTACAATGTAAATCACTTTGACTAAATGACCCCATTAAATAAATAATTAAATAAAATTTAAGTTAGAGATGGCCAAGGGCAGAAACATTGGACATCCTCCAGTTCCTCAACATACCCAATGAAGCTGTGACAGTGCCTCTTCACAGAATCCTGTAGGATGTATAGTTGTGAACGTTAGAGACTTCCTTCTCTATACAGGCTATTGATAAGAAGTTTGACTTGATGTATTGAATTTAGAAGACTCTGAAATGTAAGAAGCAGCAGCTTTCTAACTATCCTATGGTGGTCAAATCCACTCTCAAAAGAGTCAAAAGTTCCAAGTCATGCTTTGCAGTGTCCCCGAGGAGAGAAGCTCAGACACTGAACTCTTTTTGGGAGAAAGTTTGTTCAGAATGCTATGCTCACTTCCCGCATAGCATCCTATTAGCTCTTCATGGGCATGCACCTGCAGAATATTGTGCAGAAGATGCAGGAGTTTTGCAAACACTGCCCCTCGGAAGGCCAAGCAGTTCCATTCAATACTGGACAAAGAGAAGGAGTAATACATGGTCTGAAAATACATGGTCTGCAGAAGATACATGGTCTGAAAATACATGGTCTGCAGAAGATACATGGTCTGAGCGACCTATGATAATTTTGAAATGGCATTAAAAGCCCCTCCATAGGCATTGGCATCTGGATTTCTGACACCTGAGGCCTGTGCCATGAGGATCTAAGATATGATCTCCAGGAGAAGCTTGTTGATGTGCCATGTCATGGAGATAATCTCTTCAGATAAGGTGCAGGAAGCTACAACCCTAATGAAGTAGCACCTTTAAAACCTCTCCAGGCTGCTTCTATCCTGACTTTCATCAAGGAGGTAGCAGCGTGAAGGGCACAGGAGATCCTATTACTCTCAAAGGCTTAGGTATTCTCCTCCCTCCCACTTTTCCCAAATAAGACAGGGTTCTCACTCCCATCCACAGTAGCAGAGGGCCCAAAAGTCCCAACTGGTTCCTTGGCCAAAACCGGGGGTAGGGTTTTGACTGCCTACACAAGAACATAGCCAATGTTCCAGTATCCATGCCAGGCAACCTTCCAGTATGTATTAGCCCCTTATAACCTCTAATTGTTGGGTACTAAAGTTCATCTGGCTAGGAGGACATCTTCATCTATGGGATGTTCCACCAAATTACATAATAACAGTAAATGATGGCAGATAAAGATCAGCATGGTCCATCTAGTTTGCCCAGTTATAGAGCTGTAAAGTTGCACCCACCACTCCAGGCAGGTCACCCATCTCCATTTATGAACTTATTTACATTTGCTTTGATTTGATTCCATCCTCTTGCTATTTAGTGATCCTCTGTGTCTGTCCTATGCCTTTTTAAATTCCGTCACTGTTTTTGCTTCCACTATCTCCTTCAGGAGAGCATTCCAGGTATCCACCACCATTTCCTTGAAAAAGTATTTCCCAATTTTGCTTTTTAAGTTTACCTCCTTGCAGCTTTATTTTATGTCCTCTAGTTCTATAGCTTCTTCATCTTTGAAAAAGGTTTGTTCATTAATACCCTTTAAGTATTTAAATATCTGTAAATGACCTGGAGGCCAACTGACTGGAAAAGATCTGTGTTTATACCAATACTAAAGAAAAGTGATCCAACTGACTGGAAATTATCGCACAATCACTCTGATCCCACATGCCAGCAAGATTCTACTGAAGATTATTCAAAAGAGACTACAACCATACCTGGAACAAGAACTACCTGAAGTGCAAGCAGGGTTCAGGAAAGGGCGAAGAATGAGAGACATCATTGCGGATGTGAGATGGATCCTTGAAAAGACTAAAGAATACGAAAAGGATATCTATTTGTACTTTATCAACTATAGCAAGGCTTTTGACTGTGTAAATCATGAGAAACTCTGGGCCACATTAAGAAGCATGGGTATACCAGAACACCTGATCGTTCTCTTGCACAATCTGTACATTGATCAAGAAGCAACAGTTCGAATGGAACAAGGAGAAAAATAATGGTTTAAAATAAGCAAAGGTGTACCTGTTTAATTTATATGCAGAACAAATCATCAGAGAAGCAGAATTGTATGAAGACAACAGAGGTGTGAAGATTGGTAAAAGACTCATCAACAACCTTTGCTATGCTGATGATACCACATTACTGGCTGAAAGTGAAGATGATCTGAAACATTTGCTTCTCACAATCAAAGAACATAATCTCAAAACGGGCCTGCACCTTAATGTAAAGAAGACAAAGATCATGACAACTGGCATAATCAACAGGTTCATCGTTAAAGGAGAAGAAATTTAAATCGTGAACAACTTTAACCTACTTGGATCAACTATCAATAAAGCAGCAACAAGCATTCAAGAAATCAGATGATGCATTGCTCTTGGCAGAATGACTATGAAAGACCTAGATAAGATTCTCAAGAGCAGAGATGTCTCTTTCCATATAAAGATTCGACTTGTTCAAGCCATGGTATTTTCAATAACATCATATGGATGTGAAAGCTGGACAGTGAAAAAGATAGACAGGAAGAAAATTGATGCCTTTGAATTATGGTGCTGGCAGCGAATACTGTCTATACCATGGACTGCCCGAAGAACCAACCAGTCGGTACTAGAGGAGATCAAACCTAAGCTTTCTTTAGAAGCTCAGATGACAAGACTTCGACTTTCATACTTTGGACACATCATGCGAAGGAGATTTATTTATTTATTTTTTATTTATTTAGATGGATTTGTATACCACCTTATCCTTCAATCAAAGTGGTCACATTACATCACAATTGGTGGGTTACATTTAACATGTGGGTACTTAACAACATTTAGACAGTACAACATGTGGGTACTTAACAACATTTAGACAATACAATTGGAGGGTTATATTTGTTATAGGGGTGTTTAAATACATTGTATAATGGACTCGTGTGTCCAGTTAGGTTAAGTGGATGTGTAGTTGGTGGAGGTATTTAGTTGTCGGAAGTTGTTGTATTACTGTGTGCTGTTGTATTATTGTTTGGGTAGGGAATATTGTCGGTATGTTCATATGTTTCAATAAAGAGCAGGGTTTTAAGGGCTTTCAGGAACTCTGTGATGTCATCCATTGCCCTCAGGCTTGTTGGGAGGGAGTTCCATAGAGTGGATGCCAGAAGTGATGGGGCTCTCTTTGAAGTTATTTGTTTAGTCTTGTGATATCCTGTAGGTGTGCCGATCATGTTGTCAGTACTGGTCCTTCTTGGTCTATTGCTGATATCTCTTGTTATGATGCCTTGTAGTGTGTCTGCTGAGAGATGGTGAATGATCTTAAAGATAATCATGATTGTTTTAAATTTTGCTCTTGTTACCATTGGGAGCCAGTGCAGTTGTTGTAGGATAGGGGTGATATGCCCATCTCTTGGTGTGTTTGTTATGATGCGTGCTGTAGTATTTTGTACCATCTGGAGTGGGTGTAAGGTTTGCTGAGGGAGGCCTTGATATAGTGAGTTTCCGTAGTCCAGCAGAGGTGTGATGAGTGCTTGGCGTACTGTGCGGAAGTGGTTCTGACGGAGTAATGGCTTGATCTCTCTGATGACTCTTAATCGTTGATAGGCCTTATTTGCAGTTTTAGAGATGTGGGACTTCATGTTTAAGGCTCTGTCAAATGTGATGCCTAGGTACTTAACTTCATCTTTGACTACTATGAGTTTGTCTAGGATGCTGATAGTCAGTGGTGGAACGAAGGTGGGATTCCTGGTGATGAACATTGCCTCTGTTTTATCGAAGTTGACTGTTAGGTTGTTGGCTGTGAGCCAGGCATTCATGTCTTCCAAGCATTTGGTTATTGTTGTGATATCTATTGCTAGTAGGTTGATTGGAGCATACACCATGATGTCATCGGCATAGATGTGGTAATGGAGTTTATGGTGTTTAATGATGTTGCATATGGGTTGGATGTAAATATTAAATAACATTGAAGATAGAACTGATCCTTGTGGTACTCCTTGCATGACGGGGAACTGCAGTGACTTCATTTGGGCGCTTTTGACTTGTTGTGTTCGATCTTCCAAGTAAGAAGTAAACCACTTCAGGGTGTTCTTGCATAATCCTATTTGCTGTAGGCGTTGTAGTAGCTTAGCGTGGGATATAGTGTCGAAGGCTGCTGATATGTCCATTCTTTATGTTATCCATGCCTCTTAGGAGAGTGTCAAAGAGGGAAGTGAGTACCGTTTCCACGCCGTGTTGAGGTTTAAAGTCATGTTGATGGATGTCCAGTGGTGCATTCATGTCAATATGGTTCTGAAGTTGTCTCTGTACTGTCTTTTCTATGATTTTTGCAAGGAATGGTAGGCCGGAGATGGGGCAGTATGATTTTGGTTCGGAGGGGTTAAGGCTGTTGTTTTTAATTATCGGTCGTATCATGGTGTGTTTTAGGGGTTGCGGCATATATCCCTGTTGGAGTGAGTCTTTTACGATTTTTTGAATGTGATGGGAGAGCTGGCTCTTTGTGGCCTTGATCCATGATACTGGGCATGGGTCTGACGGTGAGGTTGTTGTGTTGAGTCCAGTTATTATGGCCTCTACCTGTTGCTTTGATGATCATTAGAGAAAGACATCATGCTTGCTAAGATAGAAGGTCAACGCAAAAGAGGAAGGCCAGCAATGAGATGGATCGATACAATAACAGCACCTACAGGTACCAGTCTGTCAACAATGAGCCGTCTTACTGAAGACCGAACACAATTTAGGATAGCTATCCAGAGGGTCGCCATGAGTTGACTCCGACTCAACGGCACTTAACAACAACAAATGACCTGGAAATGGGAATAACGAGGGAGGTGATCAAATTTATAGATGACAAAATTTTTCAAAGTTGTTAAAACACAAGAGGATTGTGAAAAATTGCAAGAAGACCTTGATAACTTGGAAACTGGACGTCTTTTGCTTTTATCTTGTTTTAAAATTGTAAACCATCCTACTGTTTTTTTTATCGAAGGGTGGTCAATCAAATTGAATAAACCATAAATCATAATATGGACAAGTGCAAAGTTATGCACCTAGGAAAGAACAATCCAAATTACGGCTACACAATGCAAGGTACCACCTTAGAAACCACCACCTAGAAAAAAGCTTTAGGCGTCCTCGTGGGTAACATGTTGAATCCCTCCGCCCAGTGCACAGTGGTGGTCAAGAAGGCAAATAGAATGCTAGGAATCATAAGGAAAGGAATGGAGAATAAAACAAAGGATATTATAACGTCTCTATCATTCCGCACCTTGAATATTGTGTGTAATTCTGGTCGCCATATCTTAAAAGGATATAGCGGAATTAGAAAAGGTACAGAGAAGGATCTGGAAGAATGCAGCAGCCTCATACAACCTTGATGCCCCCTTCCTCCTACTCTCTTCTCCCCTGCTCTCTCCTGAAGATCAGAAGGCTCTCAGAAGAATCTGTCTGCCAGCCACCTTAAACGCAGTGCTGAGTTAGACTAGGACTGGCTATTTAAGTTATTCTTTCCAAAACGTCATAAAAAATTTCTTGGTCAAACAGAATTTATCCATACATTGCTTAGGAGACGCAGAAACGTAGAAGGAAGTTTTAGTTTTAAAACCAAAAGTTCTAGCTAAGGGTGCTCTTTACTTTCTTCATTATCCTTGTAAATGTAAAGATTATCCTGTTTGTTGATATTGTGATAAGGAAGCTTATCATAGCTCAGGAAGGAGCTATAGAAAAGGTGAAGTGACTCTGAACAAGCAACCTGTCAGTTCTGGTAGAAATAAGAAAACAGAATTTTCCCATAAAAGACTACCAGTCCCAGAATGCACCAGGTTTCCAACAGCCATTAGAGGAGCTGAAGTGGGGAAACATGTGTTCAATCAGGAGGGCTATGAGGTAATCCCTAAGCACTCATCTCAAAGGGCAGGGCCTGATTCAGCACAGCTGCGCTGTGTTAGGGAGGAGCACTCATCTAAGCAGAATAAAGGTAGAGTTTATTCTACAGAGAATCATCCTCATCATCTTCATGATCA
The DNA here is from genome assembly GCA_033557465.1 of Ichthyophis bannanicus. Lineage (NCBI taxonomy): Eukaryota > Metazoa > Chordata > Amphibia > Gymnophiona > Ichthyophiidae > Ichthyophis > Ichthyophis bannanicus. Next base: position 442,750,496 of record CM066035.1, on the reverse strand, counting down.
ACTTGGATATCCTCATCCTCAGTTTCATCTGGAGGATCATCAGAAGCAGAAGCCAAACCGGACGGACAGAGAGGGCAAGAAACCCTTTGGAAGAAAGAAGAGAAAAGCCTTTGGGAGATCTAGAGGAGTCCGGAGCAGTACGTATACTGGGAGGCATTCCAAGGGCCAGCATACACCATTGGACTGGGGAAAGCCAGAGGAATGGTGCTGCAGAGCTAGGAATCTCCAGACGGTACCTGTGAGGGAGACGGCTCCACGTGGAAGGGACCCTAAGACCCGTGCCAGAAGGTATGTGAAGAGAGATCCAGTGTCCAGGGATCTGGATTGGAAGGCTGGACATAAGAACTGGACTACATACTGGCCAGGCTATATAGAGAGGAACTCTAACAGCAATGGAAGCTCAGGTATGAACACTGATCTATGCCCTAGCTATAACCTTGAAAGAAAGCAGGGAAACAAGTATTCTCCTGAAAGTGCTCCATTGAGAAATTCATCTGTGCCAATCCATGATATTGAACCCATGATTGTTGAAGAAGGGGGAGAGATTGCAGATGAAGGATGTGTTTACATGGCTTGCTCTCTGTCTAAACTCCTTTGGTAATTTTCTGTTACAAAGTACAGCAACCATCACAAAGAAATACAAACTTGTTCTTTAATCTACTCAGAAAAACTCCTGAAGTAGAATTTTGAGCCACGCAGTAGAAAGCAAGCCAGCTAAGGGGTTTCAGCTGGGTAACTGCTAGCAATTGAGCCTTACCTAATTGCTTGTGAGCTCTGAGGGAATCACTTCTGAATCTATGTGTGAGGATATAAGAAGTTAACCTGAAAAGAACAGTTTTTCCTTTCTTTGTGGATTTTGTTTGTTGTTTGATACACTGCTAAGAAAATATTAGCTAAAGCCTACAGAAAAGACCAGTTTGTTACCAACCAGGTCTTTATTATTTTGCTTTGATTGCCTGACAAGTTCAAATGTTGTTTTCCTGATTTTGTTTTTTCCAAGTTAAACACTGAAAGCAAGTTCCTATTTTATGTGATACCAAGCATATCTGTGTTGGGAGAAATAACCCCATAAATAAATATCTTATTGGCTTTACCCTCAAGCACAACAAATTATTGTGAGCAGCTGTGTCTGATGTGAATGGACTGCATTGCCCACAATCCCTTGCAAATCATATTGATATATGCACTTGCCAAGACTGAACATTCTCACCCAGGCAGCCGTCTGACAATATATAATTTATATATAGTTTTTTCAACCAATGCAATTGTCTGATTTTCTGTCTGCTCAATTGCAGGAATCTCTATTAGATAAATCAGATTCTGGATTGTCCTTGGAATGTTAATTAGCGATAGGTCAGGTTTGATGAAGTGTGTGGCTTATATCTGATTAATGTATGTAAATTTTCTTTTCTCTCTCAGATTCTTACTTTTCTTGGATTCCTAATTGAGGATTTAACTATTTGGTTAACTTGTGGTGATTTTGTTTTCGTTTATGGATATAAATTTTTCTTTGTAATTATCATTGAATAGAATAAACTTAAAACCTGATAAAAAGTATGCCCATATTTTATAACAGTACATTACTCCCATTTTGTACCAGCTGCACTGGCTCCCAATCAGCTCCCGAATCCGCTTCAAAGTACTTATAAACATATTCAAAATACACAACCTCTAAGCCAACAGCCTACAACCACTCATAAAAACTAACAGCAAAAGACCAAGAAGAAAAGGAACCACAGACACCATCAGCACACCAAAGGAATTTGCCAAAAAAATAAGGCCACATCTGGAACTCCCTCCCAGACCACCTAAGATCAACCAAAGACCTCAAGGACTTCAGAAAACGTCTTAAAACAGCTCTATTTACAGAACACTTCAAGGACATCACCTGAACTGACTCCTATTTGCAGCACAACCAAGGCAATATAGATCATGACCCTAGCTCACCATTTTTACATGGCTCTATTCTTGTATATATGTTTATTGCTCACTATGTATATAGCTCACCGATAAATCTAGCACACTGCACCACACAACACTCTTCTTAAACCTCCCACTGCATGCTACAGACCACACAATAATATCGATTGTTTGATGTGCTAAACTGCTTTGATTTAATGATAAAGCGGTATACTAAATCCGTCTAAATAAATAAATACATGTAAATTACTACTCTGCCCAAATTTTACCCCCAGAACACGTGCACATATGAGTTGTGCTAATGTATGCACTTTTATATGCGTAACCTCTGAGTAATTTTATAAAAGTCCCCTTTCTAGGGGCATTTTGCTTCAGCATCGCACCTACTGTCTACGGTCAAGCCGGCAGAACTTTTGTCCATCCTTGCACACCAAAAAAACATTCCTATGCTTGCCCTCGGCAAAAAGACTAGGGGAAGATCACAGGTGTCTGCCCACGGGGAACCCCATCTCCCGCGGGCAGAAGGGAAGGCCTGCAGCTCCAAAAAAATTAGATGCAGGTGGAATGAGGTAGAGAAGGTAAGAAAATTTTAAAGGGGCAGTGGTCTTTTAAAAAAAGAAGTATGGGGTGAATGGAGGGCGGGGGTGGGAGTGCTAGGGGTAAAGGAGAAGGGGAAAGAGTCTGGAAGAGGAAGAGAGTATGGAGAGGGGCCAGCAAGAGAGGGAAGATGACAAAAGGGCACAATATGTGTATGCCGAAAGGTGCTCTCTCTCGGCCACCCTCCCCCATGGAACAAACACACAGGCACCCCCCCACACCCCACTTCTGCACTACACACACATACACGAACACACACCCCAACCCCTCACTACAAACACATGCATACTTGCACACATACACACAGGCACCTGACCTCTTCACCACACACTCGTACACACACACACACACACACCTCACCTCTGCAGCACAAACACAGACACAGAGGCTCCCTAACTCTGCAGCACAGCCCTGCTCCCCACTCATACAAACGCACCTCCACTGCATCCCATGCACAGACAGGTAAACCACCGTTGCACCACACACACGCAGACACTTATAACTGAAGATATAACTGTTATCTATACATTTCTGTCTATAGATGCCTTATACAGCCCTTGCTACTACAAGACACTTTATCATCTCTCTTCGAACTCTTCGCCCCTCAGACATGTATGAATTTGAAAATGGAGAAAGGGAAAACACGCTGTTTTGTCACACTATAAGTGTGCGCTTTTCAACTTAAGAAACATAGAAACATGATGACAGAAAGACGACATGGCCTATCTAGTCTGTCCTTCCATATCAACCACTACAACAGCCTCCTTTTTTCCTTTAGGGATCCTCTGTTTGTCCCATGCTTCTTTGAATTCAGATACTGTCCTCATCTCTACCACCTCCAATGGGAGACTATTTCACGGATCCACCACTCTTTCCGTAAAGAAATATTTCTGCATATCATTCCTGAATCTATCCCCTTTCACCATCATCCCATGTCCCCTCATAGCAGAGCTTGCTTTCAATTGAAAGAGGCTCTCCTCTTGGGCATTTATGCCATGGAGGTATTTAAACTTCTCAATCATATCACCTCTATCCCGCCTTTTCTCTAAGGTGTACATATTAAGATCCTTAAGTCTGTCCTCATATGCTTTATAATGAAGACCACTAACCATTTTAGTAGCCACCCTCTGTACTGACCCCAGCCTGTTTATATCCTTTTGAAGGTGCGGTCTCTAGAATTGCATAAAATACTCCAAATGAGGTCGCAACAAAGACTCAAACAGAGGCACTATCACCTCCTTTTTTCTGCTAGCCATTCTTCTCCCTATGCACCCAAGCATCCTTCTAGCTTTTGCTGTCACCTTTTCTACCTGTTTAGCTACTTTAGAATCAGACACAATCACAACTAGGTCCCGCTCTTCTTTAGTGGACAAAGGTACTTCATCGCCTAACTTGTTTTTACTTTATTAAATCTTTAAACATTTCAATACAAAATTGGCAATAACAAAAAAAAAAAAAACATAAAGAGAAAGAAATTACAGAAATATCTTAATTATAGTTTGTTCCAAATGTAACATTAGGAAAAAAGGGCAGAGAATCTAGAAAAAGGAATGATACAGGTAAGACTCTAGGACAGAGGGCAAAAAAGTCCTGCCTACACTGCTGGGTGACACGGAGTAAATCAGAAAATATTCTAATGACCCCAAGAAGAGCTTATTCATACAATGAACATAGAAATGAAGATCCAAATTTTGGTTTGGTTCAAGGGCAAAAGTCACTAATAAGGCGATTCTTAAGTTATGACTTCTAAGGATGACTCCAGGAAGCCAGTCAAATTAAATAACTCTTCCGCTTTTTCCAATTGATTAGAAAACAATTCATCACCAGTTCCTTTAGAAGCCAGGTACTGAACCTGCACTAGAGATGGCAAATTTTCATCCGGAATTTCCAAGATTTCCCTAAAATACTATATCCAGTGGAAAACTTAAAAAGGATTTGGAGAAATTTACTAGTCTCAAATAATTGGTTTTCAAAACATTCCAACATGTGATGTGTAACATATGTTTTTCCAGGAACAAGCAGGAAGTCATCCTCACTTATGGGTGACGTTGGCACCGATGGAGCCTACGCAGAGCAATTCCCCAGCTTTCAAAGAAAGCCTTTGGGATTGCTACCACACATGCGTGGTCCTCTTCCTACCCAAGGGTGCCATCTTGCTCAGTCTCCCTTTTTCCGCGGAACCCTTCGGACGCACGTCCTCATCCCTCAGAAAAACATTTTGGTTTTCTTTGCCTTAACAGGCTATATCTCCTTTTTCCGGTTGCACCGGTCCTCTACCCGTCCTCCCCTTGCTCTCTTTTGGAGCTTGCGGGGATACCTTTACCAAATTTTTTCTTCTCAGGCTTCGCACCCTTTTTTTCTTTCCAACCACTGGCTGCGTGGGTCTTTGACCTCGCAGGGGCTATTTTTGCCCCCATGGCCACCGGGTTTAAAGAATGCAATAGATGCTCTAGAAACATGTAGCTTACGGACACTCATGACTGCTCTCTAAGGTGTATAGGAGCTGACCATGACCCAGTGCTCTGTTCGCTCTGTAAGAAAATGTCCTCTAAGGCCCTGCTCATCCGTAAGCAGAAGTCCGAAGACATTTTTTGAAAAGCTGACTCGGAGTCCCCAGTGGCACCCTCGGTTGTCTCCCCTCTGGTGGGTTCTTCCCCTGCGGCACCACATTCCAGACGGCATGCTGACCAGGGGTTCCCCGAGGTGGAATGGTGCAAAAATAAGAAAGCCTCAAAGTCGCTGTCTGGGGACCCTGACAAGCGTGAGCGCTCTTGCGCCTAGTCGCTTAGCCCCATTCGGCGTTCCCAAGAGTCAGACAAGGAGCGGCCCTGCAAGGTACCTCACAGAGAAACGGAGGCCTCCGGCGAAGGCGCCCAGTCTCCTGAGGGTCGTCCTGGTGAGGACCCCCTCTCCTCCTTGATGCCCGATCTGGTGACCCCGGTATTGGTGTCCCAGGGTCCCATGCCCGCATGGGAGTCCCGTATGCTGGCACTAGAATGCAGCGTTTCTGTGTTCATTGCTTCCCAGCAGGCGCTCATGACCAGCTTTGCTGACTTGCGCTCGGAGCCCGCAGGTCCCTCGCATGGGACACCCAAATCCGTCCAAGAAACCCACAAGAGCCACGGGCTTTGTGAGGGTCCTCAACGTCGGTCTCGCTCGATCTCCTGTGTTTTGGGGGCGAGATCATCCAGGGCTTCCAGCTCCAGGCCGCTGGCGATTGGACAGGGCAAACCGCCCGGTTCGGATCCCTCGACCGATTTCTCGGACTGGGAATCCGATAGGGACACATCCCTGGAGACCCACACCCACTGGGATCTTCTGTTGGACCCCTCGCCGCCTGATCTCAAGCGGCGTTCACCACCTGAGAACACCTCTTTTTGGTGTTTATTGGGGACATGGCTCGGGCCCTCAACCTGGTCACCCAGACCGAGGAAGACCCTCGTGCTGAAGAACTCGATATTCTTCAGTATGAGGCCCCACCCAGGGAATCCCTCATTGTTCCTGTACCGCCGATCCTCTCCTGGCTATTGATCCACATGTGGGAAGCCCCGGCCTCGGTCCCCATTGTGAGCAAGCTCCTTGACACAATGTACAAGGTGCAGCGAGGGCCAGGCTTCCGTAAGACTCAACTTCCACACACCTCGATGGTAGTGGAATCAGCCATAAGGAAGCAGAAAAGCCTGAAGTCCCACTCCTCAGTCCCGCCGGGCTGAGAATCAAGAGCCCTTGATGCCCTGGGCCGCAAGGCCTATCAAGGTTCCATGCTCTCCTGTCGCATCTAGGCATACCAATTATATATAGGTATGTTCCTCCGCGACTTGGCAAAAGAACTTGGAGGCTTCTCTGCTGGCCTCGAGTGTGAGCCCCTTAACAGGTTCTGCATCCTGTTGAAATCAGTGGCGGATTGCTCCAAATATATCTTTCGAACCTCCTATGATGGCTTCGAGGCATCGGCTCAGGTGGTGGCCGCAGGCATCGGAGCCCGCCACTAGGCTTGGCTCCAATCTTCGAATTTGGAGCAGTGGGTGCAGGAGAAGCTCCTGGACATACCCTGCCTCGGTGAACAACTTTTTGGTAAGCCGATGGAGGAGAAGGCTGCAGAGATTGAGATGGAGTACGTCACTAGGAGCCCTTCTTTCCCAGGAAAGGCCTCCAGTACCGCGGCTAACCGCTGTAACCAGCTACCCCCGCGCCAACCACTCCAGCACAGGGGAAGCCTGGACAGGGTCACTGTAAATCAAAGGGCCCAAAGGCCCAGATGCCGGCTCCCCCACAACCCCCTCAGGGTTTTTGACGCCAGTGGCATGGCCCCTCACTCTCCGATGGCGCAGCAGCCAGTGGGGGGACGCCTGTCCTGCTTCGCCCCAGCGTGGGCGCTTATCACTTCAGACACCTGGGTCCTCCAGGTTATCCGGGAGGGCTATCGCCTCCACTTCGACAGGCTCCCACCCCCTTTGTCCCCGGCGGAGCCTCCTCGACTCCCTGCACACCAGCTCTTGCTGCAGTGGGAATTACACTCCCTCCTCGCCCAATGGGCAGTCGAGAAGGTCGCTCACAGTCTTCGAGGTCGGGGCTTTTATTCTCAGCACTTCCTCGTCCCGAAAAAGACAGGGGGGGTCTGCGGCCTATCCTCGACCTCCGCAAGCTGAACAAATTTCTGGTGCGGGAGAAATTCAAGATGTTATCTCTTGGCGTGCTGCTGCCCTTCCTCTGGCAGGGTGACTGACTATGCTCCTTGGATCAAAAAGGACGCTTACGCCCATATCCTGATCCACCCCCAAAACAGACAGTACCTGAATTTCAGGGTGCAGGGAGAGCACTTCCAATACAGAGTGCTCCCCTTCTGCCTTGCATCCGCCCCACAGATCTTCATGAACTGCCTCGTCGTGGCCGCCGCTCACCTTCGGCGCCGGGGCGTGTCGGTGTTTCCCTACCTCAATGACTGGCTCATTGCGGCAAGTGATGTCACGCACTGTCCTCCTCTTGGAGAGTTTGGGATTCTTGGTCAACCACTCAAAGTCCCACCTTGAGCCGGCGCAGGCTCTTGAGGTCATCGGGGTGCACCTTGATACTCGGCAGGTCATGGCCTTCTTGCCGGTGGATCGCTCCACCCGCCTCCGGGCTCTGGCGGCTCGCATCCAGAGCGCCCACCAGGTCACCGCTCGGTCCATGCTGCGTCTCTTGGCCACATGGCCTCGACTGTGCATGTGGTTCCTCACTCCCGCTTGCACATGCGGACAGCCCAGTGGTGTCTCAGCTCCCAATGGAGTCAATCCCTCGGTCACCTCAGGGACCCCATCAGGGTTCTTCCCGACCTCAGTTTGTCCCTGAACTGGTGGCAAAACCCCTGAAACCTCCTGCGGGGATCGCCCTTCCAGACCCCACAGCATGATGTGGTACTGACCACGGATACTTCCCTGTTAGGGTGGGGAGCTCCTTGGGGTCTCTCTGCACACAGGGTAGTGGTTGCTGGTGGAGGCTCAGCATCAGATAAACCTGCTCGAGCTCCGGGCTATCTGGTGGGCCCTGAGGGCCTTCGAGAATGTCCTCAGCGGGAAGTCAGTTCTGGTGCAGACCGACAACCGGGTAGCGATGTTCTATATCAACAAAGAGGGGGTCACGAGGTCATGCTCCCTCTGCAGGGAAGCAGTCCTCATCTGCTCTTTTGCTGCCTAGCGGAGGATGTCCACCAAGGCGACATACCTCCCAGGTCAGGAGAATGGCCTGGCGGACAGGCTCAGCAGAATCCTTCACCTCCACGAGTGGTGCCTCGATCCCAGAGTGGCAGGCTGGCTGTTTCTACGCTGGGGCACTCCAGCAATGGACCTTTTTGCCAGCCCTCAGAACACAACTCCCTCGCTTCTGCGACCCGGTGCCACACCCGAGCAGGGAGGGCCCCGATGCATTACTCCTGGATTGGTCCTCCAGTCTTCTCTATGCAATCCCTCCTTTCCCCCTCATTGAGAGGACTCTGTTCAAGGCTCAATGGGACGGGACATTGCTGATTCTCATGGCCCCCTCGTGGCCTCGGCAGCCTTGGTTTCCACTCCTGCTCCGGCTGTCGTCGGAGCCTCCGATCCCCCTGGGCTCTGTCAGGGACTTGCTGATGCAGGAGAAGGGTCGGGTACTATACCCAAATCTACCTTTCCTATCCCTCATGGCCTGGCAGCTGAACGGGTCTCTCTGGCCTCTCTGGCCCTTCTAGAGGAGGTCAAGGAAATCCTCCTTGCCTCGAGGACGGACTCCACTAGGCCTTTAAGTGGAAACACTTCTGTCTGGTGCTCGGAGCACCAGATTAACCCCTTCTCATGCCCGGTTTGGTGGATTCTCCAGTACCTTCTCCACCTCTCAAGGGATGGGCTGAAGTCAAACTCTGTTAGAGTTCATCTCAGCGCCATATCGGCTAATCACCTCCCTATCAAGGGAAAGCCTCTCTCGGGGCAACCACTAGTCTCCCGCTTCATGCGGGACCTTCTGTTATCCAAGCCACCCATCCATCCCTCTACGGCAGAATGGGATTTGAGCATGGTGCTCACCCAGCTCACTCGTCCACCTTCCGAGCCGATGGTGACGTGTTCATTCCGGCACTTCTCCTGGAAGGTGGCCTTCCTGGTGGCACTGACCTCGACTCGCCAAGTCAGTGAGCTTCAGCCGCTCATGGCGGTGCCCCTTATACCAGGTTTTATCAGAACAGGGTGGTCCTCTGGACGCATCCTAGGTTCTTACCCAAGGTCGCGTCGACTTTTCTTCTCAACCAAGAGATAGTGCTCCCGCCCTTCTTCCCGAGGCCCCATGCCGATCAGGCGTCAGTGACTCTCCACACCCTTAACTGCAAGCGGGCCTTCTACTTGCAGTGTACCCAGATTCATCGCAAGTCTGACCAGCTCTTCGTGACCTATGAACCCAATAGCCAGGGAGAGGCAGTCACCAAGCACACCCGCTCGGTTTGGGTGGCGGACTGCATCACGTTTGCCCATGCGAAGACGGCATCCCTCTTGATCGTTGAGTCACTGCACATGGGGTCCGAGTCAAAGCAGCCTCAGTGGCCTCGCTGCGCTCCGTGCCCATGATGGACATCTTCCGAGTGGCAACCTGGTCTTCTACGAATACCTTCACCGCCCACTACTGCTTGGAGAGTGAGTCCCGTTGGGACAGCGCCTTTGGCCATGCTGTACTCCGTAATCTGTTCAGGGTATAAGCAACTGCTGCCCTCTGACCCTTCTTCACGGCTACTGAGGGCTTCACCCCGAACACCCGAGGACTCGGGCTCCTTCGGGCTTTGACTTCTGCCTACAGCCTCACAGAGGCGTTTTTTGGTTACAGGTTCGGTAGCCTGTAGCTAGGGAATCCCAAAAGTGAGGACTGACTTCCTGCTTGTTCCTGGAGAAAGCGTAGTTACTCACCTGTAACAGGTGTTCTTCAGGGACAGCAGGAATCAGTCCTCATTACCCTCCCGCCTTCCCTGATGAGTTGCTGTATTTTTGTCCTTCTCTTGCCATCTGCTTGGTAGGGCTCAAGCTAAGGGACCTGACTGAGCAAGATGGCACCCTGGGGCAGGGAGAGGACCACGCATGCGTGGTAGCAATCCCAAAGGCTTGCTTTGAAAGTTGGAGAATTGTTCCGCGCGGGCTCCATTTGTGCTGACGTCACCCATAAGTGAGGACTGATTCCTGCTGTCCCTGGAGAACACCTGTTACAGGTAACTATGCTATCTTTCACCTAGGCCACACTCACTTCAGATATTCCAGAAACTCGAGTCTCTAAAGCTTCCAGTTTCTTTTCTTGTTATTTCAGTACCTTGCTTCTCCACTTCAGCAGCCACAGATACAAATTCCTGCTTGAAATTATTGAGTATTATTCAGGGAAATGTCCAAATCTTGCTTGGTATCCCAGAATGACTCTAAGGTCAGTTTCATCAACACATTTGCATCTCTGAGGCATGACCTTGGTTTCTACAGAGAGCTCTTTCCTCTCTTCTCCACTGCAACAGGGCTTCCTACTGAGATGGGCTCCAATGGGGATGACAGCCACTGGACATCCCTCAAGGCAAGGGATGTGCAGCAGCTGTTGAATTTATGTGCATCTCTTTGGGGGAGAGAATAAAGTTCCCTCCTCGAGTCTTGCTGAGTACCTTCACGTGGTGACCCCATTGTATAACATCTATACGAAATCTCAGCAAGGTGACACTACAATTAAAGTATGGTAGGAAAGAAGAAGAAAAATACATAATGGCCGCATGTCGCCCAGGATAAAAAAGTGCCCACCTGTAGTTTAGGCACTAGGGCTAATGATGGTGGTTGCGATAGTGCAAGTGCGGATAACATCCCTGCCATAGATAAAGACCATGGTGAGCCTGTTCATGGGCCAACTGGGCCAGGAGATAAACCACAGAAATTAATGAAAATGTTAAGAGGATTAACTATGGTGAAGTGGAATTCTGCAGATAAAGAGGAGATAGTTGCCTCAGAAAAATCCAAGTTATCAATGTCCCTGTTTAATGTACATTACCAAGTTTAAGTTTCAATGTAAACCGCTTTGATTGAAATGATAAAGCGGTATATAAAACCTGTTAAATAAATAGTGTACTGCTATTTTTATGCTACAAACCATATATTTAAAATCAAGAAGGTGTTCAAAGAGAGTCCGCCAAAAGCTGGAAGAAAGAGGAACATTGTCATTAGAAAAACTACAAAAAGCAACAGATGCAAATTTAAGATTTTTAATTTTAAAGATCAAAGAAAAGTAGTATGTGAATGATAACATCTTGAAGCAACTGAGAAATTCTGTGGACAAAGAAATACAGGAAGGAGGGGGGACCTAGGTGAGAGTACCAGAAGAAAGGAAGACACAGAAAAGGAAAGAACGTTTGAGGGGGAGATGGAGTTGAGAGATCTGGAACTGCAGAAGTGTGAGCTGAATAAAGGAAGGGTCAACAAATTAACTGAATTGGAGGAAGCAAACAAGGAAGAAGAAAGGGAAGAGAAAGAGCCAGAGGTGGAGGAATTCAAGATAGAACTCCTAGTCCACATGGAAAGAAATTAATATGCTGGGTTCCCAGCAAGGGAAAGATTACCCAAGATAAATTTAACATCTAAGGTTAGAAGTATGATAATTAAGATGAACAAAGCCATATCCAGTATAGAGGGACTATTTTGTGGAGGAGTGGCCTAGTGGTTGGGGCAAGGTACTTCAGGCCAGAAGGTCAGGGGTTCAAATCCCACTAGAGGACAGCAACCTTGGGCCGGAAGGACTGGGGTTTCTAGTCCCACAGGTGCTCCTTGTGGTCTTGGGCAAGCCATTTAATCCTCCATAGCCCATGTTCCCTGTAAAATAGTTATCTCCAAGTTATAATGCCCTGTTCAATGTAAATTTGTTTGTTCAATTTAAACCGCACTGATGCAGAATAGCGCGGTATATAAGAGAATGTAAATAAATAAATATTTATTGACATCAAACTTAATTGAATATAATATAGTGCAGCTAAAGTTATTACTATGAGAATACTGCCAACTAAAGTGCAGGGCCAGAAGAAAAAGAGAACAATAACAGTTCCTCCTTGGACAAAGTGCATCAAAGGTAAAATACAGTCATTGCGTGCAGAGGTATCCCTGATAGATGGCTATATAAAAGGATTAAGATCAAAGATATTGCGGAAGATTCAAGACATCCAGCTGAAGCATGCTGCATTGACAGAAGAAGACCTGAAATGTATACTTTCTAACAATAAACTGAAAATAGCAGCAGAAATGCAAAACCTTCGAAGATATGAAGAAAACAGGAGAGAAAGATATCAAAATAAACTATTTAGAGAGAACCCAAAACAATCCTACAGGGAATTGGGAAAGAGCATTAGTCTGGTAAAAGCGCCACCAATCACAGCTGAAACCTAAACCTTCTGGAGAAAGCTACATGAGAATCCTATACAGTATAATCAAGAAGCAGAATGGTTACCCTGCATACAGCAGCATTTAGAAAAATCAAACATCAAACTTATGGAATGACCTGTAGTAACAAAGAAAGAATTGGAAAACAGGTTAAAACTAGCCCCAAACTGGAAGAGCTCTGGCTCAGATGGAGTAACCAACCTTTTGCTCAAACAGTTATCACTCCACCAAGACCTGGCGAATTGCAAAAATCAATTGTTCGAGCAGCTGGACTGAACACCGCAGTGGCTTACTACAGGAAGAATGTTTCTCCTTCAAAAGGAAGACCCAAGTAACAATCCTAAAAATTATAGACAAATAACCTGTTTACCTACAATCTATAAGCTGTTCACTGCAATAGATGCAGACAGAATATACGATCACATTGAGCTCTATAACATCATGGCGATAGAACAATAGAGCAATAAGAGGGGAACATATGGAACCAAAGACCAGTAAATGTTGAATAAGGCCATCATAACCAGTGCTAAGAAAGGCAGAAATCTGGGGAGTGCCAGAGGAGGGGAGTTGCTGCCCGACTTGTGCTCCGCATCAGAGTGGGCTCTTCAGGCATCTGCAGGGCTTCCCAGTGCATCCACGCGGCGCCAGGTCCCGACGTCATCTTGGGGCTATAAGATCAAGCCTATACCGTGGTCTCGCGGTAGCGGTTGCGCTTTGAAGGGGCGCGAGTTAAAGGGGCATGTTTAAGCTCCTTTTGCGCTCCTTCGGCGCTCGAGGAGCTCTAGAGGAGGTATCCTTGGAATGGGCAAGCGCAGAAAACGTCATCATAATGTGAGTACTGTGAATCCTTCTGAAGTGGTTAAAATTGTCAGGCCTATGGATGCACATGTTGTGTCAGTGAATGCAGTTGATGGCGCTTCTGCTGTTGCCACCAAGTCTTTGCCTCTCTCAGATGGTTCCTCCTTATTGGGGTTTTAAACTCTGCCCTGCTTGCTGAGATGGATCTTATTGGCCCAGTGACATCTTCTCCTGTGGTGGAGGAGCGGCCTCTGTGTGCTGATGTTCTGCCTCCAGTTGTCCTGCCGGATCGTTCCTGTGCACCTGTGGTAGTGCCTTTGCCACGGGTTCCTCAGGTTTGAGGACTTTATGAGGTTGCATCCGGATGGTACACTTCCTACAACTGTGGACGTTCAAAATATTTCCTTGGTTGATGTATGGTCAGTCCTCTCTCAGATAGAGGCTTCTATAACTTCATTGGTCTCTGCTGTTTCTCAGTTTTCAAAAGGTTCAGTAGCTAAGATGGCTCAGTATGATTCTCAGCAGTTTTAGATACTAAGTGTCAAAAGTTGGAGGGGGAGTGGCTTCTCTAAGATGGCGGCGGCGTTTATGTGAGCAGCATGCCTAAACGTAAGGGCAAATCTCGAGCTCTCCCCACGGAGTCTGTACCTGCCGTTTCTGGCCCAATGGATCGCTTTGTACGGCTCACCGAGGAACAGAAAGGGGAGATTCGACAGGGTTTGGTCGCGCCGGCTGAGGAGGGTTCGGCTGCTTCCGCCCATGAGATCTCTCTCTCCCCGGATGAACGCTTTCCTCCTGCAGTCCCGGCGCTACTGAGCGGCACTTCGGGGCGCGGATCTACAGCGACGCCTGAGCAGGCGGTTGCTGTGACGCCAGTGTGGGGCGCACAGAAGTTGACCGCTGCTAGTGCTTTGACCGGGACTGAGAGCCAGATGGTTTTTCCTGGCAAAGAACAGCATGTCGAGGTGGTTGGTGCCTTATGTTCGGGGGCTGAGGCTGAGCAAAGGAAGAAAGAGACTGGAGTTCCTGTTACTGTGAGTCCCCCCCTGATAGAGCTTGTACGACCGGCTAAGGTGACTCTCGAGAATATTTGGGAGGCAATAAATCAACTTTCCCATGTTGTTAATCAACAATTGACTGTGTCTTTTTCTAATTTAGCCAAAATGGAGAGTAATGTCACTGCATTGTCTATGGACTCTGACGAAACGAAGAAACAAGTAGTTGATCTTGACCAGAAACTCTTACAGGTTTCTGGTCTGAGTCATTGATGAAAGATAATATGGGGAAGGGAAATTAGAGACCCTGGAAAATGCTACCAGAGCCTCAAATGTACGTCTGTTAAATTTTCCTGTTCTCTCTGCGGTAGCACCAGTAGAGATTTTCAAGAAGTTCCTTCAAGAGTCTCTAATGATACATTCTGATTTGATTCCTCCGGTTTCGAAAGCGTATTTTCTTCCTGCTGGTAAAAAGGAGGGGAAACGTGTAGTTGGTGTGTTGGAGATGGATTCGCTGGATGTGTCAGCATTGCTTCGTTCCCCTCAAGAAGAAGATATTGAGGTTTCCACTCTGCTGGTGACTTTTGCCCTGTCTTCGGACAGAGACTGGCTTCTTAAGATGTATTATAAAAAGAGAAATGTTCTGTTCATGGGGAAAAAGATTTCTATCTTACCCGATATTGCTCGAGACACCCAGAGAAGGCGTAAAGCTTTCTTACTATTAAAACCTGGGGTACTTCAGTTAGGAGCTTCCTTTTTGCTGAGGTTTCCGTGCAAATGTATTGTGGTTCATAAGTCTCAAAAATATGTATTATTTCAGCCTGGGGATTTATCTACCTATCTCAGTACTCATATTGTAACATCTCCCGCATAAGGTGCCCTAGCGTTCACTTTTGGAAGTGTTCCTCCTTCTCCGTCACTATGCTTATTTCCTTATTTTTTTGCCTAAGAGTATATACACATGGGGATCTCCTCCCCTGTGTGTGTTTTTCTTGTTAGCTTATCCCCCCCTAATTTGGGGACTAATGATGTGTCACGGTGGCTATCTTTATATAATGTTCTTTTATGAAATTGTTTAAGTGTACACTTTTCTGTACAAGCATGTTGCTTGGTTTAGTTATTGAAAATTCAGAAATAAAAAAAAATAAAATAAAGAGTTGGAAAATCAGTGTGTGTCCTTACAGGAATCTTCTCTTTTATTAAGGATAGCATTATCTTGCGTACTCAACAAGAATTATTGGAAAATACTCTGAGGGCAACAAATATTAGATGTTTGAATTTTCCCTATACTCGATTGTTATCTCCTCAGATATTATTTGATAAATATTTATCTGAAGTTTTGGGTTATGGAGATAATGCTAAACCGGTTATTAATAAGTTGTATTATTTGCCTACAGGTGTGCCCTCTCATGGAGGTTCCCTGGGAGCTGCTCCAAATATTTTGTCAAGAGTTATTAGATGTTTCCAAATTCATTGAATCTTCTCAGGATTTAATTTCTTCTTGGGCCACTCTTCTTGTATCTTTTTCTTCTGAGGTTGATAAAAACACTGTTATGCATTTGTTTTTTTTAAATAAGAATGCTGAATTTTGTGGGGGGGAACATTTATATTTTTCCCAATGTTTCTAGACAAACCCAGCATAGGCACAAGGCTTTTTTGTCTTTAAAGCCTCGTGTCTTGGCACTTGGTGCATCCTTTTTCCTTAAGTTTCCTTGTAAATGTGTGGTTACATTAGGGGGCACCAAGTATGTTTTCTTTGAGACTTCGTCCCTGGAATCTTTTCTTAAAAAAATCAGGTTTCCTCGTTGTAGATTGTACAATTGTTATCATGAGGCAAGTTTAAAAAACAGAGTTTTGTACAATAATTAGGGCACTAACTCTATTCTGTTATTGGCTGCTTCCCTGGATGTGGACTATATTGTTTTCTGTATTTCATTTCAAGCAAAATGTATTATTGTCTTATTTGAAATTCTGAATAAAGAGATAAAGTTTAAAAAAAAAGAAAGGCAGAAATCTCAGTACAGAATGATTATAAGAAAGCTTTTGACGGCATCCCACACTCTTGGATAATACATTGCCTTGAACTGTATAAAATAAACCCTGACTTGATAGAGTACATGAAGTTCACTGTGACATTGTGGCAAACCACACTCTTTGATCCAGCGTGGAATATTTTAGGGGATTCCCTGTCGCCACTTCTGTTTTGTTTGGCACTTAATCGAATGAGTGCTCTCATCAACTCTTTGTGATATGGATTTAGCCTGAATCTTAAAGAAGGTAACAACCCAGAAGCAACTTCCCATGTACTATTTATAGATGATCTGAAGCTCTACAGTTCCAGTGACCAACAATTAGCAGAGCAACTTTGTGTGGTGAAAAGCTTTTCTGATGACATTGGGATGACTTTTGGCCGTGACAAGTGTGCTAAGTCAACCTTCTTCAGAGGACAATTGAGCAAAACTGAAAACATCTCCCTTGCTAAGGGCTGTGTCATCAAGGATCTTGAACAGGAAGGCATATATAAATATCTTGGACGAGAGAAAGAAATGACACTCGAGCAGAAACTATTGAGAAAGAAGATCAGTAAAGAATATTACAGGAGATTAAAATTATTGAAAAGTGCTTTACCATCACAGAATAAGCTACAAGCCATAAATCAGCTGGCAATTCCTGTACTCTTATACAGCTTTGGAATTGTGGACTGGCCTTATAAAAATCTTGAAAAACTGGATGTCCGAACAAGAAAACTCCTCCATGCTCATGAAGTAATTTACAAGAATCAGTGTATGCCAAGACTGTATATTCCTAGAGCTGAAGGAGGGCTAGGACTTATAGAGATTGATTACACCTATGGAGCTACTATCACAGATCTCCAGGCCTACTTGACATCATCGGATCCAAATACCCCAAAAATGTTGAAATATGAACGTAAATGTCCAGAATTGTCTCCATCATCAAACTTGGACAAGCGTGCCAACGATTAGAAGGAATGAGTGAGAATTCACACGCATGCATGGGACAGGAAGTGACAGAATTTGCAAAACAAGAGAAAAAAAACTCTTCAAAGATTTAGATCAGCACGTGAGGAAAAACAAGTGGCAAATGCACAAATATAATGGAAAATGCAGAGTGTTACTCCAAGAACCTTTTGTCAATCAAGAACAGACACATGAATGGTTAAAGAGAGGTGAACTGAAACCAAAGGATGAAAGATTAATAATTCCAGCCCAGGACGGCGGATTATGGACGAGATGGTTTACGGCGAGTATTGAAAAAAACTGGCAAAACAGATATGTGCCGATTCTGTAAGAAAGAACTGGAAACAGTGACTCAACTTATAGCAGGTTGTGAAGTACTGATGGCAGAAAATTTCTATAACTAAAGGCACAACAAAATAGCACGCCTCCTCCACTGGAAACTCTGGAAACACTACAAAATCACTATCCCTGAAAAGCACTGGGATCATGACCCTAAAAGAATAACCAAGAATGAAGAGATTATGATCACCTGGGACATTCCTGTTCTGACTGATAAGAAACTGGATGCCAAGAAACCTGACATGGTAGTAAAGGAGAAGAATGCCAGAACAATATTGATCAAACAAACAAATATAGGGACATTGGCTACAACGGTTCTACACAAGTTAAGTAGACCAACATACGCCATTTTGTTTTAACTTAAAAAAAAGGGTATGATAGAAATCAACCCGCTGAGAAAATTATGTATAAAAAAAACTAACATTATGAGCAATATTAAGTTATAAGAAATGAAAATAGGCCGTGGTCATTGATGTTAAAACGTGCACTAGTTTGGGTATAAGTCATTGACCCAAAAAGAAGTGTGACTGCAAGTGGCTGGCAAAAGCGAAAAAACTTGCCGTTTATCTGAGACCGCATTAAGGCCGTGAATGAATGAACGAAAAAAATCTAAAGGTTAAATAACACATGGGTGAAGTATATTTTAGTTAAGAGAACAATATTGATAACAGAAGTGTCGGTACCGAGTGATTATTCTGTGAATCGCATGGAGAGGCAGAAGATCCTGAAGTACCAAGAAATGCAGTCAAAGATGAAGAAAATATGGTAAAAAGATACAGAAATATTTTCCATTGTACTGGGAGTGAGTGGCTTGATAAAAAATAATTTCCAAGCACGTCTTCACAAACTATCCATAGCTGTTACATCTTATGAACTCCAGAAGGAAGCTCTCTTTGGCAAGATGCAAGTATTATGCTGAGCATTAGCAGTAAATTTGAGAGACTAAGATCATACTCCACACACTCTGGCTTAAAATTGAGGTTCACGACTGCCATAGTATGCGCAAAACTAACCCATTTGGAGATTTAGGTGTCATTGTGTATAACATGTTAAAACCCTCGGCCCAGTGTGCAGCGGTGGCCAAGAGAGCAAATAGAATGCTAGGTATCATAAGGAAAGGAATGGAAAATAAATGCCTCTATATCGTTCCATGGTGAGACTGCACCTTGAATATTGTGTGCAATTCTGTTTGCAGTATCTTAAAAAGGATATAGCGTTATTAGAAAAGGTTCAGAGAAGAGCCACCAAAATGGTAAAGGGGATGGAAGGATACTCCTATGAAGAAAAGCTAAAAAGGTTAGGGCTCTTTAACCTGGAAAAGAGACGGCTGAGGGGAGATATGATAGAAGTCTATAAATTAATGAACGGAGTGGAACGGGTAAACGTAGATCGATTGTTTATGTTATCAGAATATAGAAAGATTAGGGGACATGCAATGAAGCTACAGGGTAAACTATTTAAGACTAATAAAAGAAAATATTTTTTCACTCAACATGTAATCAAACTCTGGAATTTGTTACCAGAGGATGTAGTAAAGGCTGTTAGTGTAGCTGGGTTTAAAAAAGGTTTGGACAAGTTCCTGGAGGAAAGGTCCATAAACCATTATTAAGAAGGGACGCAGGATATCAATGCTTGATCCAATGCAAGCATTGTGGAACCTGTGTCTTTTGGGGAAACTGCTAGATACGTATGACCTAAATTGGCCACTGTTGGAAACAGGATACTGGGCTTGATGGATCTTGGTCTGACCCAGTATGGCATATCTTATGTTCTTAAACTACCCCGAGTCAAACTAGGTGCTTGAGGGAATTACAATCCATAGCACTCTGGGTCTGGGTTTGTTCTTCCAGGTCAAGGTGAGCCGTATGAAGTTGGGGCTCAATGAGACCCCATCCAGGCTGCGGTCTGAGTAAAAACCCAAGGACCCCGCCAAAGGGTTTGCCTTATTTGATCCAGGCAGAACAGTGTAGCTTTCCCATATTTTCTGCCCCAACACCAGCTTCTGAGCTGCAGCTGTGGGAGGCATGCGGCTCTTCCCTTTCCTCTTCAGCATCACAGTTCGGGAGGCAATATCAGATGAGGAGCAAGCATAGGTCTGCATAGACTTCTACACAAGCGACCCAGTCTAACACCATCTTGGCCCCTCCTCCTCAGAAATTCTTCAAGTTGTACCACTGGCAGAAAGCCCTTTTATGATATTACCTCCTATGAACTAGTGTCTGCTCACAGTCCCTCACAGCACCCTGTCATTATCACAAATCCTGGTTTGTACTGGTTGTTACCATTAGAGGGTGCTCCAAGACCCCTTAATGTTACTCAGAACTTGTGAAAACAGCTAGTTTTTTGTTCTTACTAGCCCAGCAATAGACACATTAAAGAGGTTTTATTAACTCAAATTAGGGGTTCACAGGTCTGGGGAGTTACTTTTACCAGAGCTGAAGTACTTCTGTACTTGCTGTCTTGGATTCAGAAATGCTTTGTTCACGCAGACGAAGAGTGAGGAATATAGAATGCTCTTTTAGGAGGGATGTAACATATTTCTTACCTGCAAATGTGATTCAGATCATCTGCACTCAGCAATTTGTATGTTGTGCTGCCATGGCAGCAAAAGGGAAAATGGCCGCCATTCCAAATATAACCATATCCTTCAGTTAAACTTTCCTGGGTTTTTGACGTCGAACAGAATAAGTTATTGCCTATACCTGTCTCTGCGGGGCTGATGTATTGACCTGTGTAAATTTTCTGTGGGGTTTTGGCCTTTCACACACATTTTGCCATGATAACTTCAGCTTAATGAGAGCAGTTATCTTTTTTGCAAAAACTGATGTGTGAAGATGTTTTTATGTGGCAGTTTTTCAAAAATAAAATCACAAATAATGAGCTGTTTTGCATAGTTTTGCATTGCAGCAGTTCATTATTTATGAATTTAAATATCTTTCATGATTAGTAGACTGCACATGAAAGGCTAGGTGAATTTTGCAAATTGTTTTGCAGACGGGTGCAATGCTGATAAAACATACAAAATGAAAAAAATTTCAGCATTTTTGCATATGTTTTCACGTTTCCTTTTGTATATTAACTCACATGTTAATACTTCTGTCTCTATGTGGCTCCTGCTGCCCTGAGGTCTAGGATGCATTCTCTTAACAAATAAGTCACATAGGAGAATGTTTACTAAAGTCCAGGTTTGGCACAGGCCTAACACCAGTGCAGTAGCCGGGAGTGCATGGCCAAAAGGCGACCGTGCTAACACCATGCTACCCCAGCAGCGTGCGAATAGGCAGGGCTGAGGTGGAGAATGGCAGACGATGCGGCATGTCTCATAGCCCTGAAGGAAAGCAGAGAAGAGCTGAACGCCTGTCACTGTGGCAGTTATTTTCGGCGCTCTGGTCATCCGCAAAGATTTTTTTGTAGATTTTACATTATACCCTTCTATTATGGCTGTGGATACTTTTGTTTTTACGGAGGAACAATTGGATAAATTCAGACAGCGACCTTCATTGTTTGATGAGGGTCATCAGGAGGATGAGATAGGGGTTTCTATAGTTGAATTTAAAGCTCTGCGAAAACGTCTAGTACGAGCTCAATTACATGGAGCTGGTATGACCTAGTATCTGAAGATTTGCATAATACCGCGAGGTTTGTGGATGACCAGAGTTATACCTGCTGTTCCGTGCAGGTTCCCCCTCGCTCTGCCTATGTTTAGGATTGCACATGCTGCTCCGTGCAGGTTACCCCCCTCTATGCCTTTTTTGGCTTGTACCCTCTCCCGCTGTATGTAGGCTGCCTCCCTTTATTTACCACCCTTAATCGGTAGCAATCTAGCTCATGATGATTTACAATGCCTCAGACTCTTGCTTAAGATTCTTGCAAAATATGTGCTAAAGAAATCCTTTGTTGACAGTGTCAGAGGTTTTACCCATGGAGATGCCTTTGATTACTGCTCTCTGGATGTCTACAGATACAAGGGGGAGCAGAATTAGGACTGGCTTAGCTGAGTGTTGAACTGGGTCAAGTGGCTATCTGGTTACTAGAGAGTTTGTGTCATCATAATGTGGATGGTGAAAGAATGTTACAGCCTTTCAGAAGCACGGTGCAGACTGGAACGCACAGCAGTCAGACATTAATGCTCTTCCTTGGCCTGTACTGTCATAATGAATTTAGCCCAGAGCACTTTGCAAATCCCTTGGGGCTTTGACAGTTTATAAATGAGCATCTCAGAATCCCTAAACATGAATACCCAAGACTGCAACTTCAATTACCATTTAACTATGTAGATATGCAAAATACTCTAGTACAGCAAGGCCGTTTGAAATGAAACAAAAACAGCCTAATGTTTGATCCAAGCGTCATCAGTTTTCAAAGCTGCATCTTCTTCTTTTGCCTTTGTCACTACTGACAACATGATTTACTGTATGACATTGGCTTCAGTGCATTTAACTGGGACCATTATTAGGATACAAAAACATTTCACAGACGCAACAGTGGAGGTCAACAGAGACAGAGGATTGTGTCCTTGAATGTTCAATGTATTTGACAATATGGCATGAATATTTTGTTTTATCACTGTGATTACTTCCTACAATTTTATGAATCACCTACCAAAAAGGATATACTGAAAAACATACTGCATCCTTCTGCTTATCCTTTAGGCCAATATTCATTTTTATTAAACACCGCCTGCCGTGGCTAAAAATAATCAGATCTTCAGTGCTGGTAGCTGGCTAGTGGCCAGTGCTGTGGCCGGCACCATCACTACCCATATATGGGCAATATTCAGCAGCTCTACAGGGATAGCCTTAGGACACCTTCTCTCCAGTCCTACCTTATCCATCTAGTTAGCTGTGTAATGGTGGAATATCACCATTCTGTGGCTCATTTCCAGCTCTGCCCCAGCCCCCACACACATACTGCCCTGGCACTATCCAACGAGTGCCACGGTGGATGCGAGGGTATTCAGCGGCATTACCTGTACAGCGCTGCTGAATATCCACTTAGCTGGTTAGCAGGTGCTGCTGTAATTGGATAAGTGCTTTGGCTTGTGTTTAGCCACATTTTACTTAAGTGAAAGTGCTTGTTGGGGAGGTTCCATCCATCTATATGCATCTCTTTGTTTATGTATGCACAAGTACTGAGTGAACAAGCACTGCTAGGAAGAAGCACTGAGGGGTGGCTGACGAGGCAACAGCTGGCAAGAGTCTGCTAGAGAGGAGCTGAAGATGGTGAAAAGGCCAGGTCCCCTCCCCCCCCCCCCCCCCCATGAGATGAGAGGTAGTGAGGCAGTACACTGGAGCAGCCATGGGTGGTGGGAAAACCACCTTCCAAACAAGGCAGGAGCTGGCGAAGGAGTGCAAGGGAGAAGTTGTAGGTTGCAGAGAGGCCAGGAACCCCTACCCCAAGAGGAGAAGTGGAGGTTCTGCTATAGGAGAGCAGCTCAGTCCAGCGAGGCAAAGCAATGATGCAGAGGAGCCAGGTGCAAGGGAAGAGGGAGGAGGGAGAGGGAGGAGTGGCGGGGAAAGTGGCTGAGGGCAAGAGTATAAGGTGGCAAAGAAGAGGGAAGAGTGGAAGACAAAGAGTGGCAGAGAAGGGGAGGCGATTTCAGGGAGGCATGGTGAAGTGCAAGGAGTAGGGACAGGGCAGGTGCCACCATTAGGTGAACTAGGCCAGGGGTGTCAAACTCCAGTCCTGGAGGGCTGCAAACCAGTCAGGTTTTCAGGGTGTCCCTAATGAATATGCATGAGATATATTTGCATGCACTGCCCCATTGCATGCAAATATATCTAATGAATATTCATTAGGGACATCCTGAAAACCAGACTGGTTTGTGGCCCTCCAGGACTGGTGTTTGACACCCCTGAACTAGGCAATTGCCTAGAATGCTGGCCTTTCAGGGGCAATCATTGTCACTGTTGCCTCCCCCCCCCCTCTCTGGGGTCTGCAGCAGCAGCAATGGCTTTCAAACTGTGACATAGTACTTTCCTTAAGCCTCCAACACAGTGTTGCGGTTTGTGGCTTGCCACAAGGTGTCGTGACACAAAGATTGCGCGCCACTATGTAGCGCTATAAAGAACAATAAGACCTGAGTGAAGGGTAATAAAAGGCTTTATTCCCCGTTATAATGCATGGGTTCAAATTAGAGATACGTTGCTTAACAAAATAGTCCTTTGTTTCAAAAGGTGCCAAGGCTCTCTGGCTTGAGAACTGTTACTTCACAGTTTATAACAGGTTTTTCTTAAAGGTAATATTCTTCACAATAAACAACCAAAAGTATATTTACATTCATTCTTCGTTACAGCAGGCACACTTGGGAGCGTAGGCCGTGCACCAATCGCACTCCATGTCCTCCGGCAAAGATGAGGGAATAGTATGGGGGAAATCCACCTCCATCATATCCTCTTCCTCATTTTGGGTCAAAGGGGTTTCACTATCCCTGTTTATGTTAGCCTGACAATCTTCAGCATGGGAGTTTTGCTTTAGGTAAGCAGGAACTCTTATGGCTGGTGGTAAATTAGAATACCAATCTTTATTCAAGTTGTTTTTAGAGAGAAGCTTTCTTTGTAGATGGCTTCCAGCAGTGCAGTGCTTAGGGTTAAACCTTACTGTTTCAAACCTCGGCTCATGGAGTAAAAACCTCTGTTGTTTATACAACTGTTTTTCCTTCTGACTGGGTAAAACTGAGCAGTGCTTTTCTGGAGATAAACTCCTTACAGAACCTTCCCCTCTGGTTCTTAGCTTCCTTCTCCTTGTATCATAAACAGGCAGAGTAAAAGAACTAGGCGTGGCACCGCCTCTTACCTTGGAGCAACTTCTACCAAACTCTCCTTGCCCAATAGGCTTAGTTTGGATTCTATGGCTTCCCACCTCGTGTGGTCTGTTTCTGTTCCAACTTCCAGCTTGGCCTCTTTCACAGCAAACAGGTTTGTACCTCTGATAGCTTCTAGGCTTTACTGTTGGTTCAGCTTCTAGTTCAGCTCCGGTTCCAGTTCTTTCCTTTCTCAGCTCCTGCTGTTGTTCCCACTGCTTATTTGTCCATGGCTTTCTTTGCAACTGCTGCCATCTCCATTGCTCTGTCTTTCGGTTCTGGTTCTGCTTCTGCTGCTCCTTCTTCTCCTGCTCCTTCTTCTGCCTCTGACCAAGAGCGTTCTGCTCTGGTTTATAAAGAGAACCTTTGTTACTGACTTCCTGGTTCTCTGTCAGCTGCAGGTCATTATTGTGATTAGATTCACTAGGATCAGTATGTCTGCTCCCGCTCCCGCTCCCTCTATGTGTGCCAGGAGGTAACTGCACCTCTAGTTCCTCTAAATCAGGATTTCTTTTCATAAAATCAGCTTTATTAGTGCCCGCATCATGACAGGCTTTTAGGACCTGCTGCTTCCACTCCCTTCATATACCGGAAGGTGATTCAGAGGATGGTGGAAGCAGCAGGTCCTAAAGCCACAAACTGTGACACAGCACCAGAGGCTTGAGGTAAGCGCTGCATCACGGAGAGGGTTGAGAGCCATGGCAATTGGGGGGGGGGGGGGCACAGGATGGAGGGCACAACTGAGTAGGGAATTGTATATGTCCAGACCTACAGACACATTAACATGCATTCTCAGCACATACAGACACACCAATACACATCCCCAAAGATAAACAGCTAAACTCTGCCCACAGAGAAGAACATATTCACCATACCGCTGACAGACATGCCCACTACGAGCTACTATTCAAACTCTGACAAAGTAGACTGATCCTCGAAAGTGCATGCATCAATAAATTGGTTAGTCTTTAGGGAGCACCCTGCCTCTGTCATTTATGCTATTCCAGACAAACTACCCCTCTGAAAATTTACTCCGAACCTCTGTCTCCTCTGCTATCTATCCACCCATCTTTTACTACTGTGCTGAGACATACTATACCATGGCTGTTCACACCAACTTACCTGCATGTGCAAATGAACGAAAGGGAAACATGCCTTTGTGTCACACTGCAAGTATGGATTTTTCAAACTGCTTTGTTAAATTAGTGAATTTTGCAACCCATTATAATGACAACTTGACAGTAACTTCACAGATATCAAAATAATAATAGCCTCCTTTAATAGTTAAAAAATAAGTAACCAAAGCAAAACTGGAAAAGAGAAAATGTTCTCAAATCAGAAATGTAAACCAGAGGCGGCATCAAAGATCAAGAATAGGACACAGCAGCTGCCCTTCCCCCCCACCTCGTGTTCTTGGGCCAGTGAGCTCTTTTCTATCAAGAACATTTCTAAGCTGAGTGGGTTCAAAGAAAATATGCTTCATACTTTGGAGTTTAACTATACATGTAGGAGGTTATTTTATAAAGTCATTAATGCACGTTTGCAGTAGTTTACATGCATCAATAGCCATTTATAAAATACTAATTGGCATTCAAGTACATGCTTTGTCATGAAGCAGGCATGGCCTGGGTGGAGGGTGGGCAGAGTTATCAAGTGCGTGTATCTATTCTAAAATAGTTTAATTTACACATGTACCTGCAAACCTTCTGCGCTGTCATTTACACTTCCTATAGAACAGGTGTTAATGTCCATTCTTAAACTTAAGCAAGATGTCTGCCACTTACGCTAGTACAAAGCTTAGGGGTATGTTTACTGAGCCAGGCTAACACGCTTTAACCATTAGCCCAGCATAGTAAACATACCCCTTAGATTATAAGCCCTCCAGAGAGGAAAATCCCTAAGCACCTGAATCTAACTCACCCTGAACTACCACTGTAAAGATGTGAGCTAACGGCAAACACTTTTTTTTTTTAGTACCGTCAAGTCAATGCTGACTCCTGGTGACCCAGCAGCCCCTGGGTTTTCTGGGCAAGGTGTGGCCAGAAGTAGATTGCTGGGTCTTTTCTTCTGAGGGAATGGAGGATAAAATGACTTGCACAAGGTGGGCCAGTGGGAATTCAACTCTGATCTTTTGGATACTAGGCTAGTGTTCTAACCACTAGGTTATTCCTCAACTCCAAAACACATAAATAAATAAAATATTTTATAAAGAGATGTCTACTTCACTTTAAATTAGACTTAAAATTGGAGCATTCTTATTGCCTTAACCTAAGCACCATGTTATAAAATTACCCTCTAATAATAGTGCTTCTCAGTACAGAAATAACTTTCTTCTTTCCTGTGTTGATCTAGCAACATCTGGAAAAATCCAGATTCTTTGGCCCATAATGAAAATTGTGAAAATAAAAGAATTGAACTATGCTCAGATCATGCTGGAAAACAAAGAAAGGAGGTTAGCCGTATTGTGTGTTTCTTGTATTCTCCAATAACATCATCAATCACACTGTCCATAGACAGTTAAGCTTAATCTTTACACAAAAATATATAACATGATGGCAGAAAAAGACCATATAGTCTATTCAGTCTTCCCATCTGCTCCAATTGTTCAGCTCTACAATCCTTTCTTCTCCCTCAGAGATCCAATATGGTTATCTTTTGTTTTCTTGAATTCTGATATTGTCCTTTTATCGCCTCTGCTGGACTCTGTTCCATGCATCCACAACCCTTTCTGTAAAGAAATATTCCCTTAGGTTACTCCAGAGTCTATCTCCTTCACCATCATCCTATGACTCCTCATTCCAGAACTTCCTGTTCTTGGTACTTAGCGTGGCTAATTCTACACTTCCTTCCTATAATAATATCACTAGTGATGTTCAGTACATCCATAATATATGTCTTAAAAACAGGGGCAGCTCAAGAAAGTCTTCTGCTTGAGACAAGAGATGAGCTAGCACACCCCCTTCCAGCAGCTAAAATGGAGAGGCCTCCTCAGAGCTCTAGCCAGGGAACAGGGGGTTCCCTCACTCAGAACACCAGTCAGGTGGTTGCCCTAAGAATAAAGAAAACAATACAGTATGTTCCCAGGCTATACCATTTTTTAAAAACTTTGCAATGATGTTTATATGCAGCAAAAATTGTAGCTGTTTAATTATGTAGTTTGGGAATCTATTATCAACACCTGACACCGCACACTAGACTAGCATGGTTGTGTCCACAGGGTGGAAGAGTACTTTAGGGCAGCAACCTGGGATCATAAAAACCAGCGATCAAGTCGCACTGATTCTCCTTGTGGCCTTGAGCAAGTCACTTAGCCCTCCATTGCCTCAGGTACAATCTTAGATTGTAAGGCCTCTGGAGAAAGGTAAATGCTTACAGTTCCTGATTGTAACTCACCTTGATATAGTTCTGGAAAAGCACGAGCTAAATGCTACTAAAAAAAATAGTGTAAATATATATTGTGCAAAAGATCAAGGAGATGCAAGGTAATCACATGCTATGGAGCAAAAAGAAAAATGTGAGAACCGTGACATAGTTTACTGTGCCATGGTTCTTGCTTTTTCTTTTTGAACATAAATTCTGCATCCAAAGAAACCCTTCTCCCAACAATGGGTGCCAAGCAGAACTAGGACATTTTCCCATAGAAGTCAACATATCAAAAATAATTTCTGATTCTGGTGTTCGCTCAGCAACAGTACTGGACATATTATGAAGTAAAGCAAAACCTTACAAAAATTACTCAGGACCTACAGAGAAAATCTCTTATATTGTAACAACGTCAACTTCCAAAACTCGCACAAGGGGCCTCCTCAGAAAAGAGCAGCACCATAAATATTGCAATGGGCCCTAGAACATCCATACACCTATTCAGAAAATCAAACAAGCCAGATTACTACTGATCCCTAAATAGAAACTCCATACCTGACCTTGTTCACACTCAAAATGCAGATAGATCTTCACCAAGTAGAGAATAAATTACAACAAACTAAAAATAGATCTATGTAGACAAAAATTAAACTGAAACCCCAAGAAGTCAGACTCTGCATCAATGGCATAGCCAGGTCGGATTTTTTGATGAGGCCTGAGATTAACAAGTGTGGACACCAGGATCGTACCAAGCTAGAAACATGCCCTGTACCACTAACAAATCTAGTGCCTCCCTCCGCCCCAAACACATGCAGTAACTCACTTTTTTGAGCTTCCTGGAAGCGCAGTGATGATATCAGCACCCCTTTCTGTAGTTGCACCCTGTGTGGCTCCAACACTCGCACAGCCCTTGATACAGCCCTGGTTGACACAAAGCATTGAATGTTGACACTGCCTCAAATTCTCCTCTCATTTGCCTGTTCTGCTGCTGCTGCTGACTGGGTGGGCCGGATGCAAAGTGGAGTGGCCATAATCCACTCTTGGCCACACCTCTGCATGCAGTACAACACCAAAGAAACAGAAAGAGATGCATTTGCCCCTGTACGGTGTAAAATACAAAGATAGCAAATAAACCAATAGAAAAAGGAGCAGAAGGAGACTTCAAACCACAGGTGGACGAACATTAGCTTTTGAGTTCAACCAACCATCTTTTCATCATTTGTTTCTCTGGCCAAAGACTGATAATTCAGTTTTTCATTCACAAAACATTTTTACCATTTTTTTTTTTATAATTGATAGGCTGAGCATATATTTATCAAAGTAAGTTCATGAATAGTTCATACCAGCACAGAAACAGACAGCATTACTTATCTTTTCAAGGTCACAGCAAAAACCTCTTCGTTAGACAATCAACACAACCATCAGGTTTTTCAGTCTCTTGAAAATTCCGTTACCACAGCTTAAGCCCGACACTGATGTTTTAGCGCATGTTACTTTCTAGGGGTGAAATATAATTTCTTCAAAAGCTGTTCAGTCTGTATAACTCCAAAGAGACCATTGCCATTGGGTCCTCTGCAACAAATAAAAATGCTGTCAATACCAAAAAGCACCATCTTGCTATTGCCTTTAAAGGACAAATGGTTCCACCTTCTGGTAAAGGTCAAGCTATCATTGGTTAAAAAAATGAACAGGGCATCTAATCCCAGACAGGACAGTCTAATATGTATTAACAAGAGAATCATAAAACACAGACCATTCCATATCAGCGTCAATCCTGCTGGAGATACTGTGAAGATGGTAAATCCAAAATAATTCTGCCTACAACAAGAGATGATCCAAATAGCCCCCTCTCATCGAGGGCAGCACTTGCTCTAAAGCAGCACACTGAAACTGAGAAAACTGATGATGAAACTGAGGACAACATGTGTTTAAAGGTGTCTCAGTTGTGGCTCTGCTTGTTACTTACTCATTCTGGACCCAGTGAAAGAGTTGCTCAGTATTGGGGGTGCTCAGGCACTTACTGGCACCTATGTTCTCCACATGGTACTGTTAGTGGGAACAGCACCCTGAAAGCTATCACTTTCCCCACCTTTATCTGCTACTCTCATGGGACTAAAACACCATGCACTCTCCTGACACAGGTCATAGCTGAGTGGTTGGCAAGAGAGATCAGTATCACCCCACAGTAAAACTGTAGCCACATAATGCTATGAAGATCCTGTTGAAGTCATGAAGTCAGACCCATTAACACAATGGGCACAAAAGACCATAGTTTGGCTCGACCTTGCCAAGTTTACCAAGCATTTCATAAAACATAGAAACATGATGACAGAAAAAGACCACATAGCCTATCAAGTCTGTCCTTCCACATCAACCACTACAACAGTCCCCTTTTTTCCTTTAGAGATCCTCTGTGTTTGTCCCATGCTTCTTTGAATTCAGATACTGTCCTCATCTCTACCACCTCCACTGGGAGACTATTCCATGGATCCACCACTCTTTCCGTAAAGAAAGATTTCCGCATATCACTCCTGAATCTATCCCCTTTCATCTTCATCCCATGTCCCCTTGTAGCAAAGCTTGCTTTCAATTGAAAGAGGCCCTCTCCCTGTGCATTTATGCCATCGAGGTATTTAAACGTCTCAATCATATCACCTCTATCCCGCCTTTCCTCTAGTATGTACATACATATTAAGATCCTTAAGTCTGTCCTCATATGTTTTATAATGAAGACCACTAACCATTTTAGTAGACACCCTCTGTACTGACTCCAACCTGTTTATATCCCTTTGAAGGTGCGGTCTCCAGAATTGCACACAATACTCCAAATGAGGTCGCACCAAAGACTTTTACAGAGGCACTATCACTTCCTTTCTTCTGCTGGCCATTCCTCTCCCTATGCACCCAAGTATCCTTCTAGCTTTTGTAGTTGCCTTTTCTACCTGTTTAGCAACTTTAAGATCATCAGACCAATCATGCCTAGGTCCCGCTCTTCTTTAGTAGACAAAAGTACTTCACTCCTTATACTATATTGCTCCCTTGGATTGCTGCAGCCCAAATGCATGACCTTGCATTTTTTAACATTAAATCTCAGCTGCCAAATTCTAGACCATTCTTCAAGCTTAGCTAGATCCCTCCTCATGTTATCTACACCTTCCTGGGTGTCTACTCTATTGCAGATTTTGGTATCATCCGCAAAGAGGCAAACCTTACCCGACAGCCCTTCAGCTATATCACTAACAAAGATGTTAAAAAGAATTGGACCAAGGACACCACTGGTAACCTCCTTCTTCTCAGAGTGAGCTCCATTTACCTGTACCCTTTGTCACCTCCCACTCAACCAATTTCTAACCCAAGCAGTAACTTTAGGGTCCATCCCTAGGGAGCTCAGTTTGTTTATAAGTCGCCTGTGAGGAATGGTATCAAAGGCTTTACTGAAATCTAATTATACCACATCTAGGGCTCTCCCTCGGTCCAACTCCCTTGTCATCTAGTCAAAGAAGTCAATCAGATTTGTCTGACAAGACCTGCCTCTGGTGAATCCATGCTTCGGATCCTGTAATTCGCTGGACTCCAGAAACCTTACTATTTTCTCTTTCAGCAGCGCTTCCAATAACTTAGTCACCACCGAAGTTAAACTAACCAGCCTGTAGTTTTCAACCACATCCTTACTTCCGCTTTTGTGTAAAGAGACCACATGAGACTCTCTCCAGTGCTTTGGCACTACTCCCGACTCCAACGAGGCTTTGAAAAGGTCAGTCAGTGGAGCTGCTAGAACGTCCCCAAGTTCCCTCAGTATTCTAGGGTGTATCCCATTCAGTCCCATTGCTTTGTCTACTTTAAGTTTTCAGAAAATTGTTCAAGATACCCCCCGCTTCTGTTCCCGTTTGTGAGTGTTTTCTGAGATCCTGCTCCTGGTTCTTCATCTGTGAACACAGAACAGAAATATTTGTTAAGCAATTCTACTTTATCCTCATCAGCTTCTACATATTCCTCCCCTTCACCCTTGAATCTTTTGCCCTTCCTCTTATCACTAACATATCTGAAAAATGTCTTATCCTCCCATTTTCCTGCATTGGCGATTTTCTCCTCTTTTTGAATCTTTGCTTTCCTGACTACTTTGCTAGCTTCTCTAAGTTTTTCCAAATATAGGTGCCTGTCTTCCTCTCTCTGTGATCTCTTGTATTTCATGAACCCTCCCTCTTTTACTTCACCTTTTCAGCTACTTCTTTCGAAAACCGCATTGGTCTCCTTTTTCTTTTGCCTTTATTTACCATTTTAACAAAAAGGTTGGTTGCCCTTAAAATATCCACTTTCAGTTTTGCTCACTGTTTTTCTACATCCCCCTGCTGTTCCCATCCCACTAACGACTCCCTGAGGTACTGGTCCATCTTGGCAAAGTTAGCTTTCCTAAAATCTAAGACCCTCACTTTTGAATGGATTTCAACAGCCTTAGTCCTAATACTGAACCACACTATTTGGTGATCACTGGATGCAAAATGATCTCCCACTATAACATCAGAAACACTTTCACTATTGGTAAGCACCAAGTCCAGTATGGCCACTTCACGTGTGGGGTCTGTTACCAATTGCCTGAATAGTTCTCCCTGTAGAGAATCCAGGATCTCCTTACTTCTAGATGATACTGCAGCAGGGATGTACCAATCAACATTTGGCTTATTGAAATCCCCTATCAGTAGCACTTCCCCTTTCCTGGCAATGCTGCATATGTCTTCAATTAACACTCCGTCCACCTCTTCCTCCTGTGAGGGAGATCTGTTTATCACGCCAATGCAAATAGATTTCTCTTTCCCTCTTTCTAGTTTAACCCACAGAGCCTCCTTTCTCCCATTTTAGCTCTGTAGTTCCAAAGCTTTAATATTATTTTTTACATATAGTGCCACTCCTCCTCCCCTTTTTCCTACCCTGTCCTTTCTGAATAAAGTATAGCCTGGTATAGTTAAATCCCAGTCATGGTTTTCTGTTAGCCATGTTTCTGTAACTGCCACTAAATCCAAGTCAGCCTCTCCCATTAAAGCTTCAACATCTGGGATCTTATTTCCCATGCTACGGGCATTTATACACGCTGCTTTCCATATGTTGCCTCTTTTACCCATTTCTATAAAGGTATTTAATGTTTCACTTTCCTGGGGGCTTTCATCACCCATCCCCAACGAATCTAGTTTAAAGCCCTCTTCAGTAGATTAGCCAGTCTGCTACTGAAGACACGTCGACCTTTCTTGGACTGATGGACGCCATCTCTGCTCTGCAACCCTTGAAACAGCATCCCATGGTCCAGGAAACCAAAACGCTCTCAATGATACCATCCACGCAGCCATGCATTTATCTCCAGGATGTGAGCTTCTCTGCTTGGCCTTTACCCTCAACAGCGAGGATTGAAGAGAACACCACCTGTGTCCCTATCTGCTTCACCCTCTGTCCCAGAGCCATGATGTCACTTCCTACCTCCCTACCAGTGTGCCTAGTGAATGAGTCTTCTGAATGGGAGAGGCACCGTGAGTCTGCACTGTTTATGGCTGGTAGCAGAGTTGCTAGAAAATGCGGTCTCTCTTGCCAAAAATATCCCTCTATAGGATTTTCTTTACTTTCCATATGAGTGGCAGGAGGACTGAGTGGCACCAATGCCCTCACTGCCCTGCTGTGTTGTTGCCACTCTTGCTGCTTCTGTTGCTGCTGTGGCCTGATCGTACTGCGCTATCTTTCACTTAATGCTTTGGGCCGTTCAAGATGCACTATTGCTGCCCCTACCCGTCTCTTGTTTCCAGGGTGCTTTTCTTCTCATTGCTTTGGACATCAGCACGAACTGTAAAGTCAGTCCATATCAGTTATAAATATAAACCCTTATTGATCAGCATCAAATAAAATCATAGCTTCATGTCATTATGGCCTCCCCATATTTACAAGCCTGACATAAATGCTATATTTCACTTTTTTCTACAAGAATGTGTTTGGTGAAAGGTAATATAACATTTCTTTAATGCCGCTTACCCATCAAGTGTGTACTGCTCTAGAGATTCTGTAATAACTCAGAGGCAAAGTTGTTATAAGTCTTATTTTTCTCTTGTCTTCTTTGGAGAAAGATTTCACCAGGCCTCACTGTAATAAACATCAACC
The DNA here is from genome assembly GCA_033557465.1 of Ichthyophis bannanicus. NCBI lineage: Eukaryota > Metazoa > Chordata > Amphibia > Gymnophiona > Ichthyophiidae > Ichthyophis > Ichthyophis bannanicus. Next base: position 442,716,685 of record CM066035.1, on the reverse strand, counting down.
TCTTTTAGGTTTGGCAGCTTTGTCTGAAGATCTTCATAAGTGTCTGCTGAAAGCTTGGTGCTGTTCATGTTTAAAATAAACAGGCTTTTCATCAAACTCAGCGCTACCGAGCCAGATAGCATCTGTGACAAGTGTTTCACGCAGATTGAGAAACTGAAGCATTGAATATACAGGTAGACAAAGATGATCCGGTCGATATAGTGTATCTGGATTTTCCGAAAGCCTTTGACAAGGTCCCTCATGAGAGACTCTTGGCAAAATTAAAAAGTCATGGGATAGGAGGCAGTGTACTATTGTGGATCAGGAACTGGTTAAAAGAAAACAGAGAGTAGGGCTATACGGCCAATTTTCTCACTGAAGAAAGGTGGATAGTGGAGTAACCCCAGGGATCTGTGCTGGGTCCGCTGCTTTTTAACATATTCATAAATGACCTGCAAATGGGAATAACAAGTGAGGTGATCATATTTGCAGATGACACAAAATTATTCAAATTTGATTTAAAACGCAAGATGATTATGAATAATTGCAAGAGGACCATGAAAAATTAGACCGGACGTCCAAATGGCAGATGAACTTTAATGTGGACAAGTGCAAAGTTAAGCACCTAGAAAACAACAGCCCAAACATTAGGAACCACCACCCAGGAAAAAGATTTAGGCGTCATTGTGGATAATACGTTGAAACTTTCTGCCCAGTGTGCAGCAGCGGCCAAAAAAGCAAATAGAATGCTAGGAATCATTAGAAAATGAATGGAGAATAAAACCAATATTATTATGTTTCTGTATCATTCCATGGTGTGACCGCACCTTGAATATTGTGTGCAATTCTGTTCACCGTATCTTAAAAAAGATATAGCAGAATTAGAAAAGGTACATAGAAGAGAGACAAACATAGTAAATGGGATGGAAGGATACCCCTATGAGGAGAGGCTTAAAAGGTTAGGGCTCTTCAACTTTAAAAAGAGATGGCTGAGGGGGGATATGATAGAGGTTTATAAATTAATGAATGAATTGGAGCAGGTAAATGTAGATTGGTTGTTCATTCCATCAAAAAGTAGAAAGACTAGAGGACACGCAATGAAGCTACAATTTAACCCATTAAGAGTAATAAGAGAAAATATTTTTTCACTCAATGCATAATCAAACTCTGGAATTTGTTAGCGGAGGATGTAGTAAAAGCTGTTTGTGTAGCTGGGTTTATAAAAGGTTTGAACAAGTTCCCGGAAGAAAGGTCCATAAACCATTATTAAAGAGGACCCAGGAAATCCCTTATCCCGGAACAAGCATTGTAGGACCTGTGTGCCTTTTTGGGAACCTGTCAGGTACTTGTGACCTGGATTGGCCACTGTTGGAAACAGGATACTGGGCCTGATGGATCTTGGTCTGACCTAGTATGGCATTTCTTATGTTCTTATGTGTTGGGCAAAATTGTTACTTGAAGCAGAGCGGGGGAACTGCATCACCTGAAAGACTGCCATTTCTGAAGAGATTAGTGCTAATCTTTGTATCTCTCTTATTGTTTCTCCCTCTGCACTCATGTTTTGGGGGTCTTGATGCTGCTGCTCTCCTTGTTGCCTTGCTCCACAGTGAGGGGCAGATGCAGAATCCCTGCGTTAAGAGCCCTGCACTAAAGCTCTGCATATGGTTTCCTATCGCAAATCTGACACTGAGGTTTTGCTCTCTGATGCTGTAAGCAAAAAGCATGCAAAGAAATTGTGACAAGGAGAGCAAAACAAATGCATACTCACATGGATCTGAATTAGCAGCATCTATATCTTGTGCACAAAAAAAAAGTATTGCGCTTGTGCTGGAATGCTATGGGTTGCATAAACAGCAATATCATTCTATGCCTTTAACAAAGAATAGAACCTTATCATATTCAAGCCTGCAACAGTGGAATCAACTAGCGGATTTATCATGTACAGCCAGGACTGTATCAAGGGTTGTGCGAGCAGTGCGGCCACCCAGGGCGCAAGCACAGAAGGGGTCTGAAATCATCACTGGGCTTCCAAGAAGCTCAAGGAGAGTGAGTTACTGAATGTGGCTGGGTGGGGATAGGGGTGAGGTGCCAGATTCAATAATTGCACAAGGCGCAGTGCGGGCTTGGCATGGTATGGTAGCTTTCCCAAAGGCAATGAGAAATCCTATCTTTTTCAACAATCTTATGGAATGGAATTGGATTCAGTTTCATGTTTTACTTTTGGCTTCTTACTTTATGTTTAATATAGGAATGATTTAAATATATGTATTGTTATGTTTAACCTTTACTGTGGATGTTTATTGTGAACCACACAGATATTAGTATGATGTGTGGCGTACAAATGTAATAATACTAATTTATATGTATATGCCAGATGACATTCCAGCACACGCACATAACATTGTTCCAGCGCACCTCTCCTGCCTTTTTCTTTCAGCTCTCTTTTCAGTAAAGCCAGAAAAAAGTCCCAGGTGCTGTACGTTCAAGACAGAGGAAGAAACGGGTATTAACTCCTCACCAGCCCTGATGACAGACCTATGACTTAACCTTTATGCCTCCTCAGATCTTGCGTTAAAATCCCAGGGTTGAGCTCAGCCTTCTGGTCTTCTGCGCACCTCTGCATTTCTCTGCTGAATAGCTAATTGCTTAATGACCATGGATTTAAATGTGCTGCGTGCTGCTGTCTGCTCGAGGCTTTGCACACACTTGGTTCGTGTGGCAAACTCCTTTCTGCATTGGTAGTGCACAAAATTACAGTATGCACAAAGCCTAGTGCAGTTCACTGCATCAGGCAGTCTGTGTCTTGTGACGCTACTTTACACCTCTCCTGCAGCTTTGGAATGTTCTGGCAGTGTTGGTGCTGCTTTGCCCCTCTATTTGTGTCTTTAGGTGTTTCTGCCACATCATTGGTGCAGCTTTGCCCCTCTCCCGATGCCTTGGGATCTTTATGTCCCTGTCATGGAACCTCGGGGTATTCCTGTCACTGTTGGTGTTGCTGTGCCCCCTTCCAGTGTTTTGAAGTCTTCATGCCACTGTTGCTACTTCTTTGCCCCACTCATGGTGCTATAGAGTAGGGGTTCAAAACCCAGTCCTCAGGACACACCTAGTCAGTCAGGTTTTCAAGATAGCCACAATGAATATGCATGAGAGAGATTTGCATACAATGGAGGCAGTTCATGCAGATCTCTCTCATACATAGTCATTGTGGTTATTCTGAAAACCTGACTGGCTCGGTGTGCCCGAGGACTGGATTGAGAACCCGTGCTTTAGAGTGTTCTTGCACTGTTAGGGCTGCTTTTCCCCTTTCATTGAGCCTTGGGGTATTCCTGTTGGAACTACTAACAGTCAAACTTGCAGCTAGGAGAAGTTAATAAGATGACTGACACAGAGTTGCCAGGTTGCCCAGTTCCAGGAGTGAGATTTTTTGCCAGTTCTAGTTTTAAATTTGCATTGCAATGCAGTATGGTATTTCTAGTCCCTGATTTTACCCATTCAAATCAGTTCTGCAGATCCCATAATACATCAGAATAAGACCATAAGAACATAAGATATGCCATACTGGGTCAGACCAAGGTCCATCAAGCCCAGTATCCTGTTTCCAACAGTGGCCAATCTAGGTCATAAGTACCTAGCAGTTTCCCCAAAAGACACATAGGTTCCATAATGCTTGTATTGGGGCCAGCAGTGGATTTCCCGGGTCCCCTTTAATAATGGTGTATGGACCTTTCCTCCAGGAACTTGTCCAGACCTTTTTTAAACCCAGCTGCATTAACAGCTTTTACTACGTCCTCCGGTAACAAATTCCAGAGTTTGGTTACGCATTGAGTGAAAAAATATTTTATTAGTCTTAAATAGGTTACACTGAAGCTTCATTGCATGTCCCCTTGTCTTTCTATATTTTGATGGTTTAAACAATCAATCTACGTTTACCCGTTACACTCCATTCATTAATTTATAGACCTCTATCATATCTCCCCTCAACCGTCTCTATTCCAAGTTGAAGAGCCCTAACCTTTTTAGCCTCTCTTCATAGGGGTATCCTTCCATCCCCTTTTCCATTTTGTTGGCTCTTCCATGTACCTCTTATAATTCTGCTATATCCTTTTTAAGATACGGTGACCAGAATTGCACACAATATTCAAGATGCAGTCGCACTATGGAACGATGCAGAGGCATTATAATATCCATTGTTTTATTCTCCATTCCTTTCCTTATGATTCCTAGCATTCTAATTCCTTTCTTGGCCACTGCTGCACACTGGGCGGAGTGTTTCAACATGTTATACATGATGACACCTAAATCTTTTTCCTGGGTGGTGGTTACTAATGTGGAACCTTGCATCGTGTAACCATAGTTTGGGTTGTTCTTTCCTAGGTGCATAAATTTGTACTTCTCCACATTAAATTTCATCTACCATTTCGACTTCCAGCCTTCCAATTTATCAAGGTCCTTTTGCAATTTTTCACAATCCTCTTGAATTTTAACAACCTTGAATAATTTTGTGTCATCTGCAAATTTGAATTCCTCACTCGTTATTCCCATTTCCAAGTCATTTATGAATATGTTAAAAAGCAATGGACCCAGCAAAGATCTCTGGCTTACTCCACTATTCACCTTTCTCCATTGGAAAAATTGGCCATTTAGCCCTACCCTCTGCTTTCTATCTTTTAACCAGTTCCTGATCCACAGTAGTACACTGCCTCCTATCCCATGACTTTTTAGTTTCGCCAAGAGTCTCTGATGAGAGACTTTGTCAAAGGCTTTCTGAAAATCCAGATACACTATATCAACTGACTCATCTTTGTTTATTCACACCTTCAAAAAAACATGACGGATTAGTAACACAAGACCTTTCTTAGCTAAAGCCATGTTGGCTGTCTCCCATTAAGCCATAACTATCTACATGTTCAGTAATTGTATTCTTTATAATGGTTTCTACCATTTTTCCCAATACTGACATCAGGCTCACAAGTCTGTAGTTTCCTTGATCACCCTTGGAACCCTTTTTAAAAATTGGCATTACACTGGCCATCTTCCAATGTTCAGGTATTACAGATGATTTCAATTATAGTTTACAGATTACTAATAGTAGACCTGCAATCTCATATTTCAGTTCTCTCAATAACCGTGGATGTATATCATGCGGTTCAGGTGATTTGCTACTCTTCGGTTTATCAAAAGGTTGTGATACATCTTCCCGGTGTATCAATATTTCTTTCAATTCTTCTGCGGATTCTCCTTTAAATACCATTTCAGTCATGGGTAACATTGCTACCTCTTCCTCAGTAAAGACTGAAGCAAAGAATTCAATCAGTCTCTCCGCTATGGCCTTGTCCCCTCTTGGGGCCCTTTTTACCCCTCTATCATCTACGAATGCTACGAATGTACTTGAAAATGCCTTTATTACGGGTTTTTGCTTCCACAGCAAGCTTCTTTTCAAATTCTTTCTTTGCCTGCCTTATCAATGCCTTGCATCTAACTTGCCAGTGCTTATGTTGTTTCCAGTTTTTCTCATTTGGCTCCTTTTTCCATTTCCTCAAAGATGCTTTTTGGCAACAACAGCCTTTCTGACCTCACCTTTAAACCATGCTGGTAGTTTTTTGAACTTCCTTCCACTTTTCTTAAAGCATGGAATACAGCTGTTCTGGGCTTCCAAGATAGTATTTTTAAACAACACCCATGCTTGATGTAAATCTTTAACCTTTGCAACTGCTCCTTTTAGTTTTTACTTAACTATTTTCCTCATTTAATCGTAGACTCCCTTTTGAAAGTTAAAAGGTAGTACTGTGGATTTCCTTGCTGTCCTTCCTCCATCTATTAAATCAAATGTGATCATGTTATGGTCACTATAGCCAAGTGGTCCCAATGCCCTTATCTCTTTTGCCAGATCTTGTGTTCCACTAAGGACTAGGTCCAAAATGGCTTCTTCTGGGTTCATGAACCAGCTGCTCCAGGAAGCAATCATTTATTTCATCTAGAAACTTTATCTCCCTAGCATGTCCTGCTGTGACACTGACCCAGTCGATACCGGGGTAATTGAAATCACCCATTATTATTACTGTGCTGTAACTTTTGTAAGCTTCCTGATTTCATTGAGCATTTCATCATCCATTTGTTTATTATGGCCAGGCTATTGATAGTACGCCCTCACTGACATCACCTTCCCCTTCCCCTTTTTACATGGAATTTCAATCCATAGAGATTCTACAGAGTATTTTGTTTCCTGCAAAACTTTTAATCCTTTGTGACTCAAATCCCTATCTAACATAGAGCGCAAACTCTCCAGCAATTTGATCTGCTGTATCATTACAATATAGTTTGTACCAGGTATCACAGTGTCCCACTGGTTGTCCTCCTTCCACCATGTCTCTGAGATATGAATCACATCTAACCTATCATTTAGTGCTATACATTCTAACTCTCCCATGTTATTTTTTAGACTTCTAATATTTGCATGCAAGCATTTTAGAGGTTGTATTTTATTAATATTTATCTGGTTATCGGTAAGCAGGGGTAATTTGGAATCTTTAAGCTCTGTCTGCTCTGTATTCAAGGGTATTTGGGTTATGTTTATCTTTATTAGAACCTCTCTGTCGATATGCCCTAACTTCAGTCTTGTTAGTATCCTTCAAGGATACATTGTTCCGAACCATGTGCTCTTGGGCGACTGTTGGCTTTCCCCTATTATCTAGTTTAAAAGCTGCTGTATTTCCTTTTTAAAGGTTAATGCCAGCAGCCTGTTTCCATCCCGGTTAAGGTGGAGCCCATCCCTTCAGAAAAGCGCCTCCTCGCCCCAGAATGTTCCAGAGTTCCTAACAAATCCAAAACCCTCTTTCTTCCATCATTGTCTCATCCACGCATTGAGACTCCAGAGCTCTGCCTGCCTTTTGGCTCCTGTGCGTGGAACAGAAAGCATTTCAGAGAATGCTATCCTGGAAGTTCTGGATTTCAATTTCCTACCTAAAAGCCTAAATTTGGCCTCCAGAACCTCCCTACCACATGAGCTTGTCAGAAATCAAGGACTGACTTAAAATCTCACTCCTGGATCTGGGTAACTTGGCAAGTTTGAAGGCAATAAAGAGCATGTGGTTGATTGGGTTAAAAGTCTATGGCCCGGTTTCTTTTCAAGATGGCCACTGAGTTTGTCTTTTCCACAGATTCTTAAACGCAAAGGGAAGCAGAGGGTTTTCCCCTCGGAGCCCCAGCCTCCCTCCACCGGTCCTATCGCTTTGTTGTACTTACGCAGGCACAAAGGCAGGAGATTCGCTCTGGTGCTGCAACGATGGCTGAGGAGAGCTTGTCGACGTCTGCGGAGCTAGAGGTTTCTTTGTCTCCTGGTTCCACTGTGCCCTGCAACGCAGAGTTCATCTCCGGCTGTTTCGGTGATCCCTGCCCTGGATGTAGGGAACGGAGGTGCCAGTCAAGGGGAAACTGCTTCGGTTTTGTCTCAGCACTCCCCTGGAGGTTCCGGGGAGGATTTGGATGCACAGCAATCTCCCGAGGCCATGACTGGTCCCGGTTTGCATGCCGCAGGCTTCTTTGCTTCTCGAGCCTCTACTATTAGATCTTCTACTCCTGTGTTCGCTGCTCCAACGAGACCCAAAGTCTTCACGCTTGAACTCATATGGGACGCGATTGTCTCCCTCTCAGAGGCAGTTCACAGCCAGGCCAGAGCGTTGTCATCTCAAACTCAAGATAATTTGGTTAGAATTGTGTTTTTGGAAACTGTAAGTCAATCTATTAAATCTCAGGTAGAAGAACATGGAAGTCGGCTGGTAACATTATCAGATTCAACTATTGCTTTAATTAATGACAATATGGCTCTCCGGTACAAGCTGGAAGTTTTGGAGAATGCCGTTCGGGCTGTGAATCTGAGGCTATTAAACTTTCCTAGGGTAAAAGGCATTTTGCCTATGGACTTTTTAAAGAAATATCTCCAAGAAGTGCTGAAAGTGCCATTAGAATTGATCCCACCTTTGTTCAAGGTGTACTATCTCCCTCAGGGGAAAAAAGAACCAGCTGCTTCAGTGGAGTTTCCTAATTTGGATGTGTTGCATGTATCCGAACCTCTTGAGGTTTCGGATTTGGCGACGTGTGTTCCAGCTACCTTGCTGGTCTCCTGTGCACTGGCCACTGATAGGGAGTGGTTGTTGAAGCTTTTCTTCAAAAAGAGACTGGAGACTTTTTATGGTCTTACTATATCAATGTATCCAGATATTTCTAAAGAAACACAGAGGAGGAGAAGGCTTTTTTTTGGCTCATAAGCCTGGGGTCATGCAGATTGGGGGCTCTTTCTTCTTAAGATTTCCCTTGCAAATGGAGTGGAGTGGAGGAGTGGCCTAGTGGCTGGGGCAAGGTACTTCAGGCTGGAAGGTCAGGGGTTCAAATCCCACTAGAGGACAGCAACCTTGAGCTGGAAGGACTGGGATTTCTAGTCCCACAGGTGCTCCTTGTGGTCTTGGGCAAGCCACTTAACCTTCCATAGCCCATGTTCCCTGTAAAATAGTTACCTCCAAGTTATAATGCCCTGTTCAATGTAATTTCAGTTTGTTCAATGTAAACCACACTGATGCAGAATAGCGCGGTATATAAGAATAAATAAATGTTTAGTTTTGTATAAGTCTCATAGATATATTTTTTCTCAACCAGTTGATCTTGCTACATTTATCAATGCTAAGCTAAAGAAAATAGTTAATCCTCAGGATGATATTGTCAACATCTCTCTCATTACTTAGCCTGTGTGCTCATGGTCAGTCTTGATTATTCCTCGTTTAAAATTTATTAATTCTTTTCTTTCTTGGAGCCTGAGGCACTCCTACTCTGGCTCCTATATATCTTTCTCCCCCCGCTAATGTGGACTACCAGGATTTATAAGTTTAGTTTCATATAATCCTTTATCTTTTGAATTGTGCCTATGTATCTTGTTCTCTCAAGAATTATCTTGATGTTATGTATGAATTCAGTAAAAAAATAAAAGTCTATGGCCCGATTTTCAAAAGCATTTACATGAATAACTTCCCCAGTTACCTGTGTAAATGCCATATCCGGGATTTTCGAAGGGCGCCTACTTGGGTAGTGCCCTTCAAAAATCCAGGATATGTCCCTAATGCGCCCAGATGCTATCGGGGTCATTCCGAGCCATGAATAGCAGTGATGTATGGCCAGTTGGAACATCCATCCCCGCTATTCGGCCCCCTCTGCATCCCCAGCTAACCTCCCCAAACAAACAAGGTTTTTGTACAGGGAGGCTTGATAGGGCAGAAAGGGGGTCGAGTTAGTGCGGGCAGTGGGCGGTCCGCATCCCCGGACGTACAGGGCTGATTCTGATGTTGGCCCTATACATCTGGGGCCAGCAGACTGAACGGGGTACTTATTCCACCTCTGAGGTGGAATACGTTCACCTAGATGGCGGGAGACAGCTGACCTGTGCGGTGGAAGGGGTCAGAGGGGGTGCAGGTGATTCTCTGCAGCTCGGCTCTGGCCTTGATATGCTAGATCAGGGGTCAGGCTGCGGGGAATTGAAGAACAGGTCGGTGGCCGGGGATTGCGGCTCCTGAATGGTGCCACGGTGCCATGGCAACTGGACTCCATGGCAATGCGGCTCCATTCAGAAGCCTTGACTGAGCTAGCGGGATAGAGGCCTGCATGTGCAGGCTGGATGGAATCACATACAGGCCTAGTCGCGATTATGATTCCCTGGGGCTAGACGTGCCCTGCGGGATCAGAATCGCATCTGCCCCTATGCGTCTGATTCCGATCGGGCGCACGGGGTCGTGGACATCCTGAATAAAATGAGGCCCTATGCATTTAGCATTGGGGCATATTAGGAGCATTCCGGGGTGGAAGGTGGGGGGGGGGGGGCAGAGGAAAGGGATAACCAGGTAGCACTGGTTTTTGATGCTACCCGCTTAGCCCTCTGCGCCTTAAAGATAGGTGAGGTTTTTCCTCGCCTATCTTTCAGGCACGGGGCTAAACGGATAGCCCCAAAAATTGGCTTCTGGGGTGTGCAGCGAGACCCTTTTTTTCAATGCCAGGGCTGCATATGACCCTGCATTGAAAATCCAGGTTAGGCGGAAGGGGGGCAGGCTATGCTCCGATGTGGCACATAGTCCAGTTCAAAATCGGGCCTCTAGAAAGCAAGTAGCCTGAAAGGGTCCTGGCATTCTGAGAAGTAAGCTGTCCAGAACTCTGTGCTACCTGAATACAGGCAATTCTAGTAATTAGAAAGCCAAGCAAACAGTTCAAAACAGAGCAAGGATGCCTGGAGCCGGAGAGAAATGTTGCTTCGAGGAAGCTGCTGTCTGGAAATCCAATAGGAAACCAAAGTAAGGTTGGTGAAGGTCAGGTCCTACTAAAAGGCTTTGGGAAGGTTTGGCAGCCTTCTCCAGCACTATATAAAACCGTACGTAACACTACCTAGAAGAAGTGCGTGATAGTGATTGCCAAGAAAGAGCCTTGGAACCACAGAGCAATTTAGGTTTATTTGTGCCTTTTCATTGGTAGCTCAATGAAAGTTATACACAGGTATTTGCTAGCCTCTAGAAAGTTTATAGTTCAAAGTCATATCAGGCACAAGGGAAAGTGACGTGATTATCCAGGATCACAAGGAGCATCCATAGGATTTGAACCTTGGTTTTCCCACTTCTCAGCCTGCCATTCTAGCCCTTACCTTCTTCCCCACTCCAGAGGACACTACCTAACATAACCTATACAACACTTGGTTACTGTACTTCAGAGTTAAGAAAATATACTTTTCACATGTAGCACAAACTAGATGCATGTTTCTCTCTTCCCCTCAAGATCCAAGTTCCGTCACCGGCCACTTTCATGCTTCACCCTCCACTCCAGTGCCCTTATCACCAAGCAATGCCTGAACTCTGCTGGGCCCAGTGGAATTGCTGTAACTGCTGCCGCTGCTCATAAACCTCTACAGGACAGTGGTGGAAGAGGCAGACATAGAACAGTGGGGTGTTACCAGGGAAAGCAGAGCCTCAGGACGACCTCCCCAGTTTGCCTTTGCTGTGTTCATCTGTATACATGCATGCCTGATACATGAATAGACGGAGGAGGAGATGGATGTATCCGACATGGTGTATTTAATAGTCGTGTCTGATTGATGAAACACACCGAAAAGAAAACAAATATCATACAAAACAGTGACAGGTAAATGAGCAAATTTTATACTACAAGAGATCTTGCAAGGCAAGGCTGATAAGAAATAATAGTACAGAATGCTAGGGTGGTACGTGACAGGAGACTGGAGTAAAGGAGCAGCTTAGTGGTTAGAGGAACGGGCTGAAAACCATGGAAATTCCTTGTGACCCTGGGCAACTCACTTCACCTTCCACTGCCTCAGGTATAAACTTAGATTGTAAGTGCTCTGGGAATAGGTAATACTCACTGTACCAGAATGTAAAGCGCTTTGAGCAACCACTGAAAAAATGTGATCTAAATAAAAATCCAGCACATTTAAAAAACATTCCTTAATATCTTGAGCAGTTTCAGTATTAAGCAGGCCCATGTTGTGAATCCAAATGTCCTTGGACATGCCAACTTAATTTGTTATTTAAACAATGTTCTGTTCTGGCCAATGAAACATTGCCATTTCCTAGGTAAGAAAAATATCTGAAAACTAAAAAAAAGTACATTGCAATTCCCTTTGAATTTAAAAGTGTATTAGCTCCATCTAGAGATTAAGGGGAAGTGCAGTAAGGTTTTCCAGGTACCACATGGTAATTTCCCAAAGTACTGTCCAGTAACTGCAAAGCCTCTACTTGAACTGTTGGGTAAAGATGTGCATGGCCAAAAAAATGTTCAGTAAGGGGTATGTTTACTAAACCGCGCTACTGTGCGGGGCGCACTTGAGCGTGCACTAAGGTACCTTAGCGCACGCTAATGATGCATTTTTGTGCCCCGCACACGTGCGCGCCGCACTAATGGGCCTGCTCATGTGCGCGTCGCGCAAATGAGCGATAGAGGCGTGGAAAGGCTCCCGGAGGGCGGAGGAAGGCTCCCCAGGGGCGGAGAGACGGGGTCAATGGGTGGAGAGTGGGAGGGGAGAGGCTCCCCGCACAGGAGCGGGGCTGAAATTCGATGAAAAAAATACCGCAAGTGAAAACCTCGCGGTAGAGCCGATTTAAAGGGAAGAGAAACCATTTCTGTCAGCAATGTACAGCAAAACCAGGGAAACCTACAAAACGTGAGCAGTGTGATACATGTGCACAGAGCAAAATAGCAAATAAAAATTGAAAATGACCACAACAAAATTCTAATAAATTATAATCCAGCTGGGCAATAGTGATAGTCATGGAAAACATCAAAAATCACTCCCAAGAAAGCCCCAAAAAAGAAATATGAATTTTAGAAGGGTCTACCCTCGGTCCCCATACAAGGTGAATGATCCCACAGTGAAATTGTGCAGAGCAGGGTCATAAAACCTGCTCTGCACAATTTCACTTTGGGATCATTCACCTTGAATGGGGATGGAGCGTAAAAATAATAATAATTATTTTTAACTCTCCGTCCCCATACAAGGTGACTGATCCCACAGTGAAATTGGGCAGAGCAGGGTTTATGACTCCTTTGGCCAGGTTTCCTATCTCCAGGGACTGCACTGTCTCTGTGGTGCAGTGAACACAGACAGTGTGTTCAGGAACCAAAGTTCACCAGTTCAAGTCCCAGCTGGGGCTACTGCAAACCCAATCCCCATATTTTACCCACCACTAAACCATGATAGTAAAAACCAACCGTTTTTGCAGATAACATAAGCATGGTCCAAACACCTCCATTTTACCATACAGAGCACAGACACCAGAAACATGTGCATTACCTAGACCACAGTCCCCTCAATGCAGTCCTGGAGGGCCACATATCATTTAGCTGTGATGCTGTCAGCAATATAAGGCCATGTCAGCATGGTGGCGGAGGGGTACCGTTGGTGGAGGGGGCAGTGGCTGCAGTGCCCTCCAACAGACAGGCCCTGTCTGACAAACAGCCATGGACTCCCCAGGGAATGCACTATTTTTGTGCTAAGATGGTGGTGCAGCGGACAAAGCCAGTGCTTTTAGGACCAGAAGGTTACAGGTTCAAATCCCAGTTGGGACTCCTGCCAACACAGTCCCCTTATTTTACCCATGAAGAAAACATGGTAGTAAAGACTGAACCATTATTGCTGAGACCATAAGCATGGGTCAGAAACCTCTATTTTACCCTACACAGCACAAACACCATAGAAATGTGCATTACCTACGGCAGAATCCCCCAAATGCAGTCCTGGAGGGCCAAACACCATTCAGTTTCCATGCTGCCTCTAATAAAGATGCCTGTGCTGCATATCTATGCACCACCCCCATGGTATGCAGATGTATCCATGCATATTCATGAGGGACAGCATGAAAACCCAAACAGTGTTTGCCACACCAGGACTGGAGTTGGGAACCTCTGCCGTAAAGCAGCAGCCAACAGGGCCAGACACACCCACACCCACAGGCCCCATTGGCTAATGCCTCCTGGAGAGGCAGGACATTGGGCCCTGCGTGCATCTCCCAATACTAGCACTTGCATACCTTAGCAATGCCACCCTACACCTGGGTATATGGTACACACCTATCAAACGTTTCCTATGATTACTGGCAGATAGCAAGTCCTACGTTAAGCACAGTTTGCTCACTGAGCTCCATCATAACAATCTTTCTGATGTCTGCGGTGTGTGCTTCAGGTCTGGTCTCTGACAGTGTTTACCACCCTGGGGAGTGACCCCCTACAGTATTGTGTAGCATATCCATGCCTGTACTGTGCCCAGGACTGGTGTGGTGGGCAGGGCTGCTAAACTCCTCTATAGTAGCACAATGCTGGCATAGCTGTGGGAGTGTATGTCTGTCTATACAGTTGTGTGGTGGCTGCAAACACCTTCCACAGCCCACACTGCCAGCACTGTTGCCAGTATTGGCCTGCCAATGTGCATAATGAGGAGCAAGGTATCATGGGTATAGCCCAGACAGGGTGACCTGGCCAGGATGCATCTGCACAGGGCATAGAGCACTGGCTGGGACATTGTAGTGCCCGGCCACCACCTACTCAGACAGGGTGACCTCAGTATGTCCTGCTGGGGGATCACTCTCACCCTGACTGTGCAGTGACCACAGCATGGCTAGGCACCCCCATAGTGCTATATGGTATTTTGCTCATGTGATATTTATGGGTTTCCTTTTGGGCTCCAGTCACTGATTTATCTGCTTGTTTTGTATGCTGACATCCCAGTTCTGGGTGCATGCATTTCCACTGGGAACATGCACTATGGACTAGCTAGCAGACTGTTTGCAGCTGGTATGTGTCTTGATGGAGTGGCTTGCAGGGTGCAGTGGCTGAAGGCTTGCTGCAGGAGAATGTCAGATAGTGGTGGGGTGCAGCTTAGCATATCCAGGCCTAATGTCTGTCTGCTATTGTGTTATGGATGTGTACAGAGTTGCATTGACTGCCCTGTAGGGTGTCTGTTCCCCAGCAGGGCTGGGGTTGATGGTCTCCTCTATTGCCACCATTGCAGGGAGGTAGAATGTGGATCTGTTGATAGGAGACCCTGTTTGCCACCCTCGGCCCTGGGGGGGGGGGGAGGAGTAGGAGGAGGAGGAGGGGGGTGATGGTACATAGCCCACCTAGGGGTCCATAGGGGCTACACCTGACTGAGACAGACAGAGATATCCAAGGTGTTTCTGCAGAAACTACCTATCTCACACATTAACACTGCTTTGGACCTCCGGCATGGCCTTTTTCAGCCATTGAAGGTGCTGTGGACCTGGTGCTGGGCGCCTCACCGCACAATGTGACGGTGTGTAGCTACTCAGTGCCAGTAAAACACACGGTCAGTATCCCCTACCAGGGGGAGGTGCTGTGGGGGTGCACATGGTCACTTCCCCCTACCAGGCCGAGGTGCTGTGCGAGTGCATTCCCCATCTTGTGTTTATCTGTGGACAGCTGATTTGCATGTGCAGTGCATCATGGGTACAGGTGGGCTAACCCTATCCTGGTGACCACAGCAGACTGTCTGTGTGGTGACGTGCACTCCCTCTGCAGCCAGCCAGGGGTTTGCTAGCAGCTATAGGGCTGTAGCACAATGGTTACTTCACTGCCTGTGGAGCCAGATGTTATGGGTTCAAGCCCACAGTGGGGTTATTTGATGGGGCTGCCCAGAGCATTATCTCTTTTTAATGTACATTATTGCTGCCAGCAAAAACACCCTCATTGTACTGTACCCATAAGGTGCCTCAGAGGGCGCTTTATACTGCACCCTATAGGTTACCTTATGGTTACCGTCCATATAAGGTGCACTATATGTTATCCTGTGGAGCAACTTATAGGGTGCCCTATGGAGTGCCTTATAGGGTGCCTTATGCGGCATCTTCAATTACGGCACGTGAGGACCTGTTTGCTGGCAGCAATTAATAAAATACAACTAAAGTGCTACAGGAAAAAATATGTACATTGCAAAGCTGATGCCACAGCCAGCCTTACGTATTAGGCACACTGGGGAGCAAAGTCATGACCCCTGTATCAGTAGTGAGTGCCTTACCCATTGTGCTACACTGCTGCTCCTCCTTGCATGTCAGAACACCTACTTATGCTGTGCATTCCTTAAACTGCACAGTGCTGCCATCAAAAACATTGCTGTGACCTTGCGGTAACTCATACGGCACCCTATAAAGTGCCCTATCAGCAACATTCTAGGGTGCCTTGGCTGACAGTGCACTTTAAAATGTGCCTTATGGGGCGCCTTATGTTAACACGCTTTGAGAGTGCGTTTGCTAGTAGTAGTAATTAAGATAAAAAATAAAATGCCTCCTAAAGCAAACTTACCCATAATAGGTAATGCTTCAGCCAGCCTTCTTCATTGGGCACAGTGGGGGATTGAACCCATGATCCCTGCACTATTGGTCAGTGTTTTAACCATTGTACTGTGGCTCTGCTCCTGTGCTTGTGCATCAGCGCGCCGCCTTATGCCGCCCAATATTAAAATGCCTCCTAAAGCAATAGCACACCGCCTTATGCACATCAGTGTGCCACCTTATGCTGCCCATTATTTAACTGCCTCAGCCAGCCGTCTTCATTGGGTACTGTGGGGGATTGAACCCCTGATCCCTGCACCATTGGTCAGTGTCTTCATCATTGTGCTGTGGCTCTGCTCCTTTGCTTGCACATCAGCGCGCCACTTATGCCTCCCGCACAGCTTTCTCATGCGCTAATGTGTGGGGCGCACATGGGCGCCACGCACATTAGAGCATGAATAATCCCGGTTTTGCTTTTTTCAGCCAGACACGCCCACTCCTTATATGGCACCCGCACACTAGCGGGCCGCGCACATTACCGGTGTTTTAGTAAACATACCCCTTTGTTTTAAATGAAACTTTTCATGGGGGTTTTTTTCATGGGGATTTTTTTGTGCGCATTTGTCTTGTTTGCCTTCTATCCATGTTGCAACTTTTTTTGTGTGCAAATTGATTGTATACAGATTCATTCATAGGTATACACGTGCACAAAAACATTTAGGTGCCCAAATGAACTGAATAAACTGCAATGAATGCACACCCCTACTGTCAGGATGCTCCATGTGTGCATTAACAGTTAATACATGATCAAATACCCTGTGTTAATTTTAAAATGTAGTCTACGCCCATTCCTAGCCCCATTTGATACTATACTATCCATGCAAGAATCAGCCAGCTACCATGTTAACTGTTAATTTAGTGTGTGCTAAGTGTCAAGCCACCATATTAACTGCTAGTGCACTAACAGCGCGTGATATTTCCTATGCTAACAGCTTAACACACTTTAGTAAAAGGCCCCCTAAGAACATTCATGTGTTTTCAAAAGTGAGCAATAATTCTTTTTGGGCAAATTGCTAAGTTCAAGGTTTATGACATAGATAGGATGTCAAATTTTAGTTTACCAGGAAGGGGTAGGAGAACAGGAAATAAGATCAGGGCCAGTGTTATACATGCTGGGGCCCAGGCAGCAATTTAGGAGGAGGCACCAAAGCCCACAAGCAGGCTGCATCTTTTTCAGCTTTAAGTAGGCTTGGAGCTCCCCTGTAATACTGGCGCCGGGGGTAATTGCCCTGCTTGTACCCCCCCCCCCCAAGCCTGTCCTGAACGAGATGGGGTCAGTAAGTGAGGCAGTATGAGAGAATTGGATGGTACAAGAAGAAAGGATCGGAAGAGAAAAGGTTCATATAATTAGAATAAAAAACGCTTTGGTACAAGCTTATCTCTAACTCACACCGATGTTCTGCTTTCTTCCCAAAGACACAATAGGTGAAAAGCATTAGCAAATCAAGCCCCAGATGTGGTTAGCAAGAAGCATAATTATGAGATACACATTTTGTCCATCTGAAGCTTTGTTTGACTGATAAATCCTTCTGCCATTGGTTAAAGAGAAGAGAGATGGGAGAAACGCTTGCTTTCCTTTTTCTGTTAGGAATTTGTAAAGGCTGGTTCTTGTTTATTTTTTTCTTTTTTTTAAGTACCCAGACTGCAGAAACCATCTAAGTTCATATAAGCCTGTATGTGCTAAATGAGAGAAGGGGAGAGGTAAATAAAAGGGATAGTACCGAGGTTTTACTGGTGGGATTTATGGTGGATTATGAGAATTAGGAAGTGAAGTAGTAGGCGGGAAAGGAGATATCCGAGAAAGACCAGAGTTGAAAGACGACAGAAAGGAACAGAGGAGATAAACTATAAGGGCAAATGTACGGCAGTGAGTTGTTCTGAAAGTAAGCCAATGGAGGGATTAAAAAGGCTGAAGAAGGTCTAAGCTTTGCCATGAAAGAGGATAGGGAGGATATGAAGGTGACAGGGACAGAAATAAGGGATAAAACAGTGTGAGAGAGAAAGGGAAGAGAAAGAAATAAAAGGTGGACTAGCAGAGGAGGGAGAGATATTTGGAAATCGGGCAATAAGAAGGGAAGACATAGATGCTGGAAGAGGGAGATGGATAAAGGGTGGGACATGGATGCTTGAGAAGTATAAAGGAGTTAGTGCTGAGGCATAAGATTGCAAGCGAGGTGATCAGGCCTGGGCCAACCACCAGGCAAACGAGGTGGCAACATCTGGGGGAGGGGGCGGCAAAGAGCAGGACATTCAACGCTAAACAATAGATTTTGACAGCTAAGGGAAGGGGGGGGGGGGGCTGTGTAAGGCTTAAGGTTTGCCTAGGGCATCAACAACTTTAACCAACTTTGGGGCCAGCCCTGGAGGCGATCAGTGAAGGAAAGAACAGAGTAAGAAGATTTGAGGAGATGGGTAGAAGCGCACAGGATGCAAAATAAGAATGAAGGAAGGATAGGAAGAGGGAAAAGCTGGAGGATTTGGAAGGTAGTAGTAGCTGCATTGAGGATTTTCTTTGTTTTTTTTTTAAATGTTACTTTTCTTCTTTTTACCTTCTCAAGTTCTTTTTGTTACATCTCTCATCTTTTGTGGTCTATAGACATTAGTAACATAGTATATGATGGCAGATAAAAACCAGTTTGGTCCATATAGTCTGCCCAGTAAGGTGGTTGGAGTGGTTACAACTGCTGCTCCCTACAGGTCAGCCCCCCCTCTATTTATTGAAGTATAAAAGATATTTAAGTGTCTGAATCATATCTCCCCTGTCCCTCCTCTCCTCCAGAGTTATTTAAGTCTTCAAATCTCTTCTCATTCGTCTTCTGGTGCAGGCTCCAAATAATTTTGGTCGCCTTCCTCTGAACTGTTTCAAGTCTTTTTATATACTTTATAAGATATGTTCTCTAAAACTGAACACAATGCTCAAAGTGAGCAATGACCAATGACTTATACAGGGGCATTAATAACTCTTACTGTCTGATGGTTATTCCTCTCTATACACAGCCAAGGATCCTTCTGGCTTTGGCTATCACCTTATTGCATTGTTTCGCCACCTCAAGATCCTCAGACACTAGCACTCTGAGGTCCCTCCCCTGGTCTGTGCACACCAACCTCTAGCCCCCTATTGCATACAATTCCTTTGGATTTCTGCATCCCAAGTGCATGACTACAATTCTTTGCATTAAATCTTAACTGCCAAGCATTAGACCATTCTTCCAGTGTTTGTAGATCTTTTCTCATGCTGTCCACTCCCTCAGAAGTGTCCACTGTTGCAAATTTGTGTGTCATCTTTAAAAAGGCAGACTTTTCCATTCAACCCTTCCATAATATCACTCAAAAATACATTGAACAGTATCAGTCCCAGGACCAATCTCTGAGGCATGCCACTATGCACCTTCCTTTCCTCTGAATGAGTTCCATTTACCACCGCCTTCTGTTGCCTGTCAGTCAACCAATTTCTGTTACAGTTCACTATCTTAGAATCTATCCCCAGGCTGTTCAGTTTATTCATAAGCCAATACACATCCATTGTATGCCCTCGATCTAGTTCTCTGGTCACCCAGTCAAAGAATTCAATCAAATTTGTTTAGAATGATCTTCCTCTGGTAAACCATGTTGCCTCAGATCATGCAATCCATTGGCTTCCAGAAAGTCCACTATTCTTTCTTTCAAGAGTGCCTCCATTACTTTTCCCACCATAGAGATAAGACTTACCAGCCTATAATTTGTCACCTCTTCCCTATTACCAGTTTTGTGAAGAGGTATTGCATCAGCCTTTCTCCAATCCTGCGGAATGTCTCCCATTTCCAAGGATCTATTAAAAACATCCTTTAAATGCCCTGCCAGAACCTCTCTGAGCTCTTTCAATATCCTGGGATGTATCCCATCTGGTCCCATGGTCTTGTCTACTTTCAGTTTTGCAAGTTGTTGAAAAACATCATCTTCTGTGAATGGTGTGGTATCTACTCCATTCCCGTTTGTATATTTGTCAGTCATACGTGGTCCTTCTCCAGGATTTTCTTTCACTAATCCAGAACAGAAGTATTTGTTTAGCATTTTCGCTTTTTCAATGTCACTTTCCAGAAATCTGTCCTCGGCACTTTTGAGTCTTGTAGTTCCACCTCTGATCTTCTTCTTCTCCCAAATATACCTGAAAAAAGTTTTGTCTCCACTCTTTACATATTTAGTCATCTTTGCTTTTGCTATCCTTATTTTTCTCTTTGTCTCTTCTAGCTTTATCCTGTATTCTGTTCTGTGTTCTTATATTTGTGATTTTCTGAATTTTGTGAAAGCTGTTTTTGCCTTTATTTGTGTAGCCACTTCTTTGGTGAACCATATAGGTTTCCTTTCCTTTTGTTTTTGTTACATATATATCCATTACTCTTTTTATTGCCTCTTTTAGTTTAGCCCACTGCAATTACACTTCCCTTATCTTCTCCCACCTTGCCAACTTCCCCTTCAGATACTTCCCCATTTTACTGAAGTCAGCATTTTTGAAGCCTAGGGGGTATGTTTACTAAACCGTCCTAATGTTACCGGTGCTAGTTGCAGCATTAATGTGAGGAATGCCATATAAGGTAGTGGGCGTTCCGGAGTGGCAAGAAAGCAAAGAATCTGTATTGCGTGATAGAGGGTGCCTTGGCTCGTTAATGCGCGTTAACCTTAAGTCCATGCCAGCACTGCTATAGAGATGTAGCCCACTGGTTACTACAGTGACTGTGGAGGCAGAGGTCATGAGTTTGATCCCACAGTGGTGCTATTTAATGAGGCTGTCTGAGGGGGTTTCCTTTTAATTTAAATCAGTGCTGCCAGCAAAAACACCCTTACAGTGCCATAACTTAAGGTGCCTCAAAAGGCGCCCCATAGGGCACATTATAAAGTGCCCTGTCTACCAAGGCCGCTTTATAGGGCACATTATAAATATGTCCCCACAAAGGGAACATGTGCATGGAAACCCTCAGCACCCTGTGAGGTGGCAGACGGCTGGCACACAGACAGCTGCCACTGGTCCAGGATGGTCAGTGTGGTGAAGCAGCAGCAGAGACAAATGTCTGTCCAACATGTCACACCAAAGTCACTGGTCCATCAACAGATGATGAGCAGGACAGATCATGTCCAGGAGATGCATGGTGTGTACATGTAGACAGTAGGTGCTGCATGTGGAGGACCAAACAAACAGGAGTCATGAAATGTCCACAAAAGCATACATGCCTGGCAATACAGGACACACAAGCCTGGAAAAGCATACACAGCTAGATGTCTGCTAGTCTACACACATATATATGTAATGGGTGTCAGAGACTGCCCATGATATCAAGCAAAGCAGTGTAC
Source organism: Ichthyophis bannanicus (assembly GCA_033557465.1). Taxonomy (NCBI): domain Eukaryota; kingdom Metazoa; phylum Chordata; class Amphibia; order Gymnophiona; family Ichthyophiidae; genus Ichthyophis; species Ichthyophis bannanicus. The sequence goes on along the minus strand of CM066035.1, from coordinate 442,695,503 downwards.
ATGGCAACATAAACCTGGTAATGTACATCAAAGAGTGACAATGATTAACTGAATCCCATCAGAGCAACGCAGGGAATGTGGCCTGACAAATGCTACATTGGGAATTGAACCCTGGTCCCCAGGCACCCAGACCAGCGTGCGAACCATAATGCCACAGCAAGCCATAAACATCTCTGCAGTGGATGATGTGTAGACAAGGAGGCAGGCGCATATCCAATCCATCCCGCCACCACTGTCAGCACCAGTGCCAAAGAACACCAATGCCAGCTATGTCCGACACACACATCCCAGGTGGGGATGTAGAGGCACCAACCTGGGCATGCATGTGCCTAAGTAGTAGAGATGCCCACCCACAAGAAGCCACAATGCTCCAAGATAGACGACATTCAACTGTAGAGGCACATGGGAGCGATGAATGTACCTGTGTTAAAATGGAATACCTATGTGGACAGCAGTGAAACCATCTGTGGGCAGGAATGCAGCAGCACAATGTCTGATACACCACACACATTCTGTGTATGATAGAACACACACATTGGGCAATGATCTGAAAAGTTGACTGTCGATACAGTGATGTGAGTGAGCCAGATGGCAGTGACGTATGTTATCTGCATCATCATGGGAATAGCACAGGAACACACAACTGACAGGGGGCACGGTCCAGGCAGGTGCACCAAACTGCCCACACAACCACAAGGCGATAAGGTAGGAATGGAGGATACATAGATGTAATACCATATTGCCATACAGTAATGTGGTACTGCAGTGCACAGACAAATGCAGAAACATTACAAAAATGTCATGTCCCAATGCCCCAGCACCACCCCTCAACTGTGTAGACCATATGTGTGTGTATCAGTGGGTCATACAGCAGTGTGGATGGCCAGTCAACAGTCTGTGATGTGCCTGAGAATCAGCAGACATCAGGTACACATGTACAGAAACACCTTTAATGCACAAATGGGAGCAAAAACAGTTACACAAGGCCAAATGAGGACATGGAAACAGGTAGGAGACGCACATGCTGCCAAAGAACAAACAAAGCCGAATCTCACAGACATAGAGGTAGCACCATGCAGAAGGCCTGCTGCAATGGGTGTTGTGGATACAGGAGCATCACATATAAGCCAATGTACAGGGAATGCACAACCTAAGGCAGAAAAAGGACACACCCATTGCCCCACGACTAAGGTAATGGTGCAATGTGAGTGGCACAATACCATGTGATAGGTTTGTGCACACATGCATTGATTGGTAAGTAAATCAATGTACAGTGGCACATCTGTAGAGGAACCACACACAATAACATGTATGTGGAGGTAGAATGAAAGGTCCACAATGGTGCACTAACCCACACAGAATCCATGTAGGCACATGCACTGGTGCAAAACCAGAATCAGACAGATGCATATGCACCGTGTACGTTGAATCATGACAGAGTGCTGCCCCAGATGAACTGTAACACCCCCTGCGAGGGACAAACAGCAATCACAGATGGTGGCATGCATCACAGTGGTGTGGTGGCAGTGTGTCATATCCAAGTATAAGGTAGCCAGACATAGAAACAGGGCCTACAGAATGTACCTCCTGTGGCACACATGTGGCTGCATGCACCTGTTGACCCAAACATATGTGGATATACTGCGCTGCAGGTCACACACATGGCCCACACACATCAACACAATGTCAGATAGATGTACAGCATACAGCGAGTATATGACTTCCTGCTGTACATGTACGGACCAGTACACAGTGTCCACAGTGCAAATGTCGTCTGCAACCACACATGTTCTGTTACGACTGTCACAGATCCATGAGCATGCAAGATCACGTGTGACATCTCAGTGTGCCACAGTAATGCAGAGTGTTCTGTGTTCTCCTGCGATGACTACGACACACGGCCAGAGCACGGCAGCAACGTTGTGTTAGTCATCCCTGTTCTGCACAAAGTATCAGTCAAACAATAATGTCTATCATAGGCATGTGTCCCACTCGCAGAGGCCCATCACCCAATGGCACCATCCCCCAGGGATCATTGCATGGAGGTGCTCTGTCCACCATTGGTACTGTGATGGATACGGCAGTTGCAGTGTAGTAGATGTGCTGTGTGTGTTCGCTGTGCCCTGTGTTAGAAGGAGGAAAAACAGGTCATGGTATGCTGTACACAACATAAGTCTAAATCAACACGCCACAAAAAATTATGTAATCAGCACTGAACAAACAAAACAGAAAGCTGATCAACCATGAGACACACAACAAAAAACAAAAAATTTTTTGGAGGAACATCCGCCAGGTCAGGGGACAGAAACAAGCCCATCGAATGAAACAAACTTCTCCCTTTAATATGTTTAAATCCAGCAATACTCCCAAAAGTAGAGGAGAGACCAGAAACACGGACCCCAAAAGCCACAATGCTAAGAATAATTAACCAAACAAAGGTTAAACATAGCAATAAGAATACTTAGCTTGCAGTCGGGTCCTTTCCCATGATGTTCTTCATTCTCCATTGCTAATTCAAAGACTCCTTCAAAATAGTTGGAAAACATTCCACTATCGCCTCAGAGTGTCCTCAAGTAATGGCGTCTGACGTCAGCAAAACCAGAACAGCTGTTTATAATCACTCCAATTATCCCAAGACCAATGATTCTATGTCGGTAAAATGCTCCACCAATCAAGCTCTAGGTTCAGCCCCTTAGGAGCCACAGTATCCAAAAGAAAAATCCATCATTGCTCCAAGAGTTGTAATTCCTGTTCCCGATCACCTCCCCGGGGGTTTTCAGGAACATGATCCAAAATGCACCAGGTATAGTCTGCAAAAGTGTGTGTAACTTGAAGACTATGTACAACTAATGGGGCAGAAATCGTCCTTGTTTTAATTCGAGATTTATGTTCAGTCAGACGTTTCTTGATAGGACGAATCGTCATTCCTACATAATGAAGATTACAAGAGCATGTCAGAACATATATCACATAGGATGAAGAACAGTTTGTATGCCACCGAAGATGAAAAACCCATGATGTCCTATGGTATGTCCACATATGGCCAACTTGTGCTTGTGAACAATAGTTACAACGTTTTGATTGACAAGAATAGTGGCCCGGATCAGTGTGACATTGAATCCGTCGGTCTCCAACCACTGTAGATTTCACAACCATGTCCCGAATGTTAGTGCCCCGCTGATAAGCTATAAGGAGATCCCGTTGAAAGCAAGGGCTAAGTTCCAAAATATGCCAATGTTTGTGTAAAATGTTAACTACTTGAGAAGAGCCCACCATAAACGGTAAGACTCCAACAATCCGTTTATCCTCAACATTATCTGCATCCTGAGGGACAATAGCTGACGTATCCATCCGAGAAACTTGTCGGGCACCAGATCGCAGTAACCAATCACGATGGGCATAACATAAGGTCACAATGCAGAGAGAGAAACCACAATATGTACATAATGAGACCTCAGACATGCAAACAGGACATGATCACAACACAGAGCACAGTGCGTCTTGCCCTCAGCTGGAGATGGCACGGCTGACCAGGTTGCCATCTCGACATGGTCATGTCTATGGCCATGTCACACAGGCTTCCCAGTGGGCCACAGCATGTCCAGCAGTGTTGGTGCACATAGATCCCACAGAGGACCACGACAAAACAAACAGCCCATAAGAAACATGTGAAGTGTGATGTGAGTCACAAAAGATCTCTGTGCAGCAGGTGTGCAGCAGGTGTCCGATAGGGACTGTCTGAGGCAGTCAAAGGCCACAAGAGGTCACAGTAAAGGCAGAGTATGTCATTGAAATGCGTGGAATCACCATGTCCGCATGTCCAGCCGTCAATGCCACATGTCCAAGGTCTGGCGAGATTTGTGAAATGGAACCATTGATGCATAGTGGACTGGCAGCAAACAGGAGACAGGTCAGTCAAAAACACAGAAGACATGCGTAAATATGTGTGCACAATGTACACTAGGGCACCAGCACAGGGTTAGAGATAGAGCAGTGAGCACCACTGCACAAGTGTCCAGGCACATCCCAGCACCAGACAATGCTAAAGAGTAGCAGAGTGTGCTATCACATAGACATGTCCCAAAAACACAGACACACACACACAGTGAGACAGGGAGAGCATGCCGCAAGTAGCATGCGGCCCCTGTGAGCATAAGCTGAGACCAGTGGAGGCAAGCATTACAGTCCATGCAAGGATACACTGATGTTGTATAATGGCACAATGCTAGGGAAGGGTGTATGTGCCGACCACCACCACCACACTCTGCACCTGCAGACACACACAGCTCCGTCACAGTTGCTACAAATACAGTGTTGAAAACCCAGAACTGGACATGAACTAATGGCCATATGGTTGCCAACCATAACATATGGGGTAGGGAGGCGCAAGCCAAAGAGGTGTTTAACAACATATGTGCAGTAGACAGAGAACCACAGAAATGTGCTATGCTGCATTGCCCCCAAAGTACAGGTACCTCTATGTCTAGCCATTACAGTCACCTGCAGGTTGAATGACGTATACACAGGTAACCACTGCACCACAGTGACAGCAAGGAACATAAGCTACTCCTGGGGATACAAAGACACAAGTGAAACATACATATGTCCAGAGAGAGCCCAGAAACAGACACGGCAGCATGTACATGTATACACATATGCATATCCCCACATATGCAGGACTTACATGAGAACAGCTCCTCGATCAGACATTGCCTGACTGCCATCCCCACACGTGTGTCACCATGGCCACATACAGGAGGGCACAGCAGATCCTCCTCCAGATCCTCATTAATGTCGACCCAGATATTGTGCCTGAGTGCAATGTTGTGGAGGATGCAACAGGCCAGAATGATCTGTGCCACAGTCATGGGTGTGTATTGTAAGGCCCCACCGGTCCTATCCAGACACCTGAAGTGACTCTTCAGAACACCAAAGGTGTGCTCGATGACTGAGCGGCTGGAGGCATGGGCCTCATTGTACCTCATCTCTGCACATGTCCGTGGAAGACGCACAGGGGTCAGCAACCAGGCACGACAGCCATATCTCGCATCACCTGCAGAGAGAAATATGGTAAGGTCAATCATGAGCTGTTGGACACACAAATGCGCACAAGCATCTACGTGCGAAAGGCAACAGATACAAGACAACACAGACAGATGATGTCACATAATAGCACACGGCAGCTGTGTGCCAGTGTCTGGAGGTGTGAGATACAGGACACCGGGGAAGGGCAATGAGGGAACCACACATCAACTGTAACCAGACCAATCACATCATCAGCCACCTGTAGCCAAAAGCCGCGAGTGGCATTCCTGAATGCAGCAGGCGGACACATGGCATTGCACCAGGAATGGGGCAGAGATGCGCATGCATGCAATAATGTGACAGCCATGGTACAGCCATGGTACAGCCATGTGACAGCCATGGTACAGTGCACACACACATGCTATCACAGTAACATATACAGTAGGGGTATAGCCAAGATGGCTGAAACTACACACCAACGCTGCCCAATACAGAGCAGACATGCGTGATGCAACGTGTTACCACAATGCCACCCACATGACGTCACAGACGACGTCAACAGAGAATGGCCCCCCAACACACAGTACAGCAGGAAAACGAATATGTGAGCCAACCTAGCCCCCCCCCCACGGTAGCACACACACACACACACACATTGCAGACAGAGTCAACTAGGGATACACAACAAAGACAGACACATGTACATTTGCGTATGTAGGTGAGCTGAGGCCGTGTGCCGTAGGTGTTGTCAACCAATATGTGTCGCACACCACCATGGAGGAACACACCATATGTGCTGTGAGCGTGCCTGTCCAAAAGACCTGTGCAATACAGCAGCGGTACCTGGAACCATTGTTACCCACATGTGTGCTGAGACACACAGAAGAGCAATGACGCACATATGGCAGACATAGTTAAGTGTAGAAACACACAAACATATGTGTCCATGTCCCTGGTGACGGTGACATGGCATGCTGGAGGACACCGCCCCACACAATGTCAGCGCTGCACAACCACAATGCAGGGAGAGACATGCAGGGGCAATGGGACCACACATAACATACATCGGATGGGCAGTGATATGCCACAGCCTGACGGACTGTGTCCGTAATGTCTGAAAAGACGTCTGAGCTGCAGCACGCCATGTCATGTGGGTCGCAGGGGATATGCAGTCAGAAGGCCTGAATGGAAAACAAAAGGTGACTCTGTCCCACCTCTGAGAGGTACAGGGCACCCAGGACACAGGGACAACATGTGCATGTTAGAGATGGTTAATACCCACCCAGCAGGACACAGTCCCCATATTGTCCGGCCTCAAATTGGCCAAATAGTGCCGAGTGATGCAGGATATGGGAGTCATGGGTGGACCCTGGAAACCGGGGAACCACATTCAGAAAACACATAGTTGCATCACAAACAACCTGAACATTCAGGGAATGGTAGTGTTTGGGGTTGCGGAACGCCACCTCCCTGTCTCTGGGCGGGACCAGGGCAACAGCATACATCATACCCTGTATATAAGAATGTATAATAGCGCAGGATCTATAATAGCTCATGATGTAGACAGCTCAACAAGAATCAAATGCACACCTCCACAAACACACAACATGTATCACTGCATGAAAACACATGATCACTCTTATGATTGTTTGCGGTGGAGACTGCCTTGATTGAAGGAGAAGGCAGTATAAAAATACTGTTATATAAATAAATAAATAAACATGTGTGCAATCAATAGCTCCCATCATGTGTGGTATCCCTGCAATCCGCTGGAATGCCTGGCCCATGGCCTCCCCACTGTTGCCTACTGTTAGGAATCGCAATGTAATTCTTAACCCGGCTGACCATGGCCTGCAGTACCTGATGGAGACAGCGTGAGAAGGTGGGCCTGCTCATCCCACCCACTGCAGCCACCGAGGATTGGAAACAACCAGAGGCAAGGAAATGTAGGGCACCCAGGAGCTTGGTCAATCCCGGTATGGCATGTGACCGGGCAATCCGGGGCTCGAGGTCAGGTCTTAGATCCTCATAGAGCTCCCTAATAGCCCCCATGCTCAGATGGTAGAGGGAGATGACCTGGTCCTCACGCATATCCTGGAGCATGGGCCTGGGCCTGTAGAGGTGAGGCAGGCGAGGGCGTGCCTCGGCACGCCTACAGTGCCATGCTGGACATACCTTGGCCTTTGGAGCCTCTACAGCTGCAGGTCTGTGTTGCAGCAGGACTGCACCCATGCCCAGTGCCACAGCCCCAAGGACACCATCTCCCTCATCAGGCAACCGCAGCTCCTCCAAGTCAAGCAATGTCACCACTGCACAACCCACATGGAACCATCATGGACATCATCCTAAGCAATGTAGGATGCTAGATACGGCGTGGGGTGTGGTAACTAATCAGAACAAACATAACACAGCTGCAGATGCAGCAACGCACACCAGCAACAGTGTTGCAAACCACACAGTGCGTACAGAAGCGTAACGCCGTAGCACGCATTGTAGCACGTGTACCACGACACACAGGCACCCCTTGCGATTGGGTCTGCAGAGCACGTGTAAGAGGAACATGTGGCGTGTTCCCATGTGCGTACAGATTGCATAACATGCGCTGGCACAACATACACATAGATGCACCATGTGGGGTACTTACGCATGGCAGAGAGTGCCATAGATACGGCCTATCACACAGAGCAAAACTACATACCAGAAATGGCGGGTTTGTGGCACAAAATACAGAACAGGATACAGCACCTGTGGATGTAGGGGCAGACACCAATAGTAGTGACATCAAGAGGTCTGAACATAGAGAATGGTAAGCGCACGGGTGCATAATGGCGTAGCACGTGTAGGAATACGCGTTATGCTCAATACATGCACGTCGTGCATGTGCAAGGTGTGGAGCAGTACGTTAAGGAGGGGCAGGGCCCATACAGCACGTCATGACACATGCGCGAGCCGGGTCCCCGCTCGCATATAGAGCATGTGACGTATGCCACCATCTGAAGGTGGCACACAGAGGCAACGCACGCCTGCACAACAAATGGGACACATGCCCTGAGGGTAAACGCGCATTGCGCATGCATAGGAATGCACATTGTGCAGTCTGAACACGTGGTTGACCACGCCTTGGGTACTTAAATGGGCACACCATGCTCACAATGGCAAGGGTGTGCTGTGCAGAGGTGGTACAAGATGACACAGCATAGAGCTGGTGATATGGGTGTGGGCGCTATAACCAACCAGCAGTCACCAGCGTCCATCACCACAGAGGAGCCTGAGGGGGGCAGGCCAATATGCCATGCTGCAGGTCCCCATCAGTGTGTGATAGGTAGTTCAGTTAGACACACCTAGGATACATCTGTGTCCTGCTGTATGTCTCGGCCATGTCTAGTCCCTATGGGTGATGGGGCAACCAGAATAGTGCATATCCTGTGTTGGTGCCATCATTACCTGCTGTAGGTGAAGGGGGGGGGTGTATGGACCCATAGGCAGATTATGTACCACCACACAACCCACCCTCTGGGGCTCAGGGTGGGAAACAGGATCACCCACCAATAGATCCACAGTCTACCTCCCTGCAATGGCAGCAGTAGTGGGGACCAGCAACCCCAGTTCTGCTGGGGAACAGACAGAGCAGTACACATCCATAACGCAATAGCAGACAGACGGCAGGCCTGGAAATGCTCAGCTGCCCCCCACCATTATCTGACATTCTCCAGCAGCAAGCCTCCAGCCGCTGCACCCTGCAAGGTGTTCCAGCAAGACACATACTAGCTGCAGACAGTCCGCCAGCTAGTCCATAGTGCATGGTCCTGGAGAAGATGCATGTACCCAGAACGGGGATGTCAGCATACACACCAAGCAGATAAGTCAGTGATTGGGCCCCAAAAGGAAACCCATAAATATCACATGAGAGAAATGCTATATAGCACTATGGGGGAACCTAGCCATGCCATGGTCACTGCTCAGTCAGGATGAGAGTGAACTCCCAGCAGGACATGCTATGGCCACCCTGTCCGTGCAGGTGGTGACCAGGCACTACAATGTCTGAGCCATTGCCCTATGCCGTGTGCAGATGCATCCAGGCCAGGCCACCATATCCAGGCTATTCCCACGGTACCTTGCTCCTTATTATGCACATTGGCAGGCCAATACTGGCAACAGTGCTAGCAGTGTGGGCTGTGGAGGGTGTTGGCAGCCACCACACACTGGATAGATAGACAGACACACACTCCCCATACCTGTGCCAGCATTGTGCAACTATAGAGGTGTTGGGCAGCCCAGGCCACCACACCAGTCCTGGGCACAGTGCAGGCATGGCTATGGTACGCAATAGTGTAGGAGTCACTCCCCAGGTTGGTAAACACTGTCAGACACAAGACCTGTAGCACACTCCACAGACATCAGAAAGGTTGCTATGATGCAGCTCACTCAGAAAAGTGTACTTAACCTAGGAATTGCTATCTGCCAATACTCATAGCAACCTCTTTAAAGATGTGTACCATATTCTCAGGTTTAGGGTGGCATTACTAAGGTATGCAAGTGCTAGTATTGGGAGATGCACGCAGAGCCCAATGTCCTGCCTCTCCAGGAGGCTTTGGATAATGGGGCCTGTGGGTGTGGGTGTGTCTGCCCTTGTTGGCTGCTGCTTTACGGCAGAGGTTCCCAACTCCAGTCCTGTGGTGCCAAACACTGTTTGGGTTTTCATGCTGTCCCTCATGAATATGCATGAGATACATCTGCATACCATGGGGGTGGCGCATAGAAATGCAGCACAGGCATCTTTATCAGAGGCAGCATGGAACCTGAATGGTGTTTGGCCCTCCAGGACTGCATTTGGGAGGCTCTGCTCTAGGTAATGTGCATGTTTATGGTGTCTGTGCTCTGTAGGGTAAAATGTAGGTGTCTTGGCATTTTTACGTCATCTGCAATAAAGGTGCTGTCTATATTAGCACACTGTCGTAGTGGGTAAAATATGGGGACTGGGTTGGCGGAAACCACAGCTGGAATTTGAACCTGTGACCCTCTGCTTCTGAATACACTGGTTTTGTGCACTGCACCACCTTGTTGTCACAGAGTCAGTACATTCCTTGGTGAAACCATGACTGTTCGTCAGACAGGGCCTATCTGTTGCAGTACACGGCACCCACCTACACAGGGCTAGGCCACGGTCTGCTCTGGGCAGCTGCCACTGCCCCCTCCACCACCAGTATCCCTCAGCCACCATGCTGACATGCCCTTCTGCTGGTGGTGCTGGTGGTGCGCAGTTTCAGGCCTCCAGTGTGCAGGTAGGCGGCTGCCTATGGCGCGGGTTCTGGGGTAGGGGTGCCTGCATAGGAGTCCACGCTTCCCCCCAGCACCGCCTGCCAATATTCCATGCCCTTGGGGGTAGCTGCTGGGTACTATCCCCTGTGACACTGTGGGAAACAGTCGTGCCCATGTTGGGCCTTCAGCAGTTGCTGTCTGGCTGCTCTGCTGCTTCAGCATTCATATGGGCCACATAGGCATCGCCCTAGTCCGCAATGTGGCCCAGCTGCACCACAGCATGTGCCGCCTGCGGCCCTCTGTATCCCCTTATCCGGCATCTGTCCAGTTGCCGTTCCAACATGCCTGCCCTGATGTTGCGGGACATGTGCACGCCATAGGAACCCTGTCCGATGGTGGGGAAAACCCTGAGCAGCGCTATTTCACTGTGGGCTCATTCACATTGTATGGGGACGGATTATAGATCCTTCCACGATTTATATCGGTTCTATGGAGCTTACTCGAGGGGGGAGGGGTTGATGTTTCTCATTGATACCACTATTGGCCAGCTTGGTTATGGTTTTTTTCCAGTTTGTTGGGGTCATTTTCAGTGTTTATGTGCCCTTTTGTTCTGTGCACATGTATCACACTTATCACTTTTTTTCAGTTTCCCTGCCTGTGCTGTACATTGCTGACACTGAAATGGTTTCTCTCCCCTGTAATGTGCATTTAACGGCAGGTTTTCATTCGTGTTGGAATTGAGCTCTTCAGATCAGCGCGTTAGTGTGAAGGGAGCCTCTCCCCGCCCACTCTCCGCCCATTGACCCCTTCTCTCGCCCTCTCTCCACCTTCTGCGGTGTTTTACTGCGCCGTGGGGCATTACGATCGTTAGCGCATCATGACGCGTGTTATGTAACGTTAACAATCGTAAGCGCAGCATAATGCGCGTTATGCTGTGCTTACGATCGTTAACGTTACATAACGCGCGTTATGTACGATTACCGCAGTTTAGTAAACATACCCCTTAATATTTATTCCTCCAACCACCCTAACCTTATCGGACGCAGTCCTTAAAGTCAGGGATTTGGAACCCAGCAGAGAGCTTGTAGTTTAAATTTAATAGTCACTCAGGGCCTAGCATCAGCAAAGTACTTTTAGTTAAAATTTAAAACACAGAAGAGAGCTTTCTGGTTAAATTTAGAACCCAGCAGAGAGCTTGTAGTTTAAATTTCATAATAAGTTAGAGCCTACCAGCATCAAAGAGCTATAATTTAAATCAAATCAGAATATAGCTTACCTCAGCAGCACAGGACAGGGTACTGTGTAGCAGCCCTCTTCTAATAAGTGTTATTTCCCTCCCTCCCTCCCCAGCACCCACCCACCCCTGGGATAATCGTAGCTTTATAGGTACTTACACATCTTAAAAGACAGGAGGTGCTCTCAGGTGAAGCTCGTTACCCAAATCAGTCATACATTAAGGACCTGAGATTAATTAAGCTTCAGGTGAACAAGGTATATTAAACGTATTAGGTACAGTTTTATTAGTAGAAATATCCATAGCAACCCTTAGTAAGTAAAGAACTTAAAGATCTAAACGTAAGCTTAAAACTAAGATGCAGACAGGAGTCCAGCAGCGAGATGGGGGCTTTCCAGTCTTTTGCATTGAGTGTCACATGTATGATTTTCTCCCAGTTGGTGAGAGGTCTTACATGTACACTAGGTGCAAGGAGCTCTTTGCTCTCAGGGAACGAGTCCATTCTCTAGAGTCTAGAGTAGAAGACTTGGAAGACATAAGAAAGACAGAGAGGTACATAGATGAGACCTACAGGGATATAGTCCTGAAGTCCCACCTCCAGTCTGGCAGCATCCCTGTTGCCATGGAGGAGAGAGGTCACGTGACAGGAGAGCATCACCCTGGTGTGGCAGGAAGTGATCCTGTAACTAGGACCTTTTCTCCAGGTGATGTAAAACCCTCTCGCACCAAGGAAGTTTCTCCAGCGCCATGTGCCCATGAGGGAAGGGTTAGGACAGCCATCATAGTTGGTGATTCGATCATTAGGCATGTAGATAGCTGGGTGACTGGTGGACAAGAGGATCGCCTGGTAACATGCCTGCCTGGTGTGAAGGTAGCAGACCTCACGCGCCACCTAGATAAGGTCTTAGATAGTGCTGGGGAAGAGTCTGCTGTCTTGGTACATATCAGTACCAATGACATAGAAAAATGTGATAGGGAGGTTCTGGAGGCTAAATTTAGGCTTTTAGTTAGAAAGTTGAAATCCAGAACTTCCAGGGTAGCGTTCTCTGAAATGCTTCCCGTTCCATGTGCAGGACCCAAAAGGCAGGCATAGCTCCGGAGTCTCAATGCGTGGATGAGACAATGGTGCAGAGATGAGGGTTTTGGATTTGTTAGGAACTGGGGAACATTCTGGGGAAAGGAGGGGCTCTTCCAAAGGGATGGGCTTCACCTTAACTGGGATGGAACCAGGCTGCTGGCATTAACCTTTAAAATGGAGATAGAGCAGCTTTAAACTAGATAATAGGGGAAAGCTGACAGTTGCTCAAGAGCGGATGGTTCGTAAGAATGTATCCTTGAAGGATACTACGAAAAGCAGAGAGGTTCCAAAAAGGAGTAAAGTAGCCCAAATGCACTCGAGTATGGAGCAGACAGAGCTTAAAGATCCCAAATTACCCATATCTACCAATAGCCAAATTAATATGAATAAAATACAGTCTCTAAAATGCTTGTATGCAAATGCTAGAAGTCTAAAAAAAAGATGGGAGAGTTAGAATATATAGCACTAAATGAGAGGTTAGATATGATTGGAATATCAGAAACATAGTGGAAGGAGGACAACCAGTGGGACACTGTGATATCTGGGTACAAACTATATCATAATGATAGAGCTGATCAAATTGGTGGAGGGGTTGCGCTCTATGTTAGAGAGGGCATTGAGACAGAAAGGGTTAAAGTTTTGCAGGAAACAAAATTTGCTGTAAAATCTCTATGGATTGAAATTCCATGTAAAAAGGGGAAGGCGATGGCATTGGGGGGTGTACTATTGATCGCCTGGCCAGAATGAACAAATGGATGATGAAATGCTCAAAGAAATCAAGGAAGCTAACAAAAGTTACAGCGCAGTAATAATAATGGGTGATTTCAATTACTCCGGTATCGACTGGGTCAGTGTCATGACAGGACATGCTAGGGAGATAAAGTTCCTAGATGAAATGAATGACTGCTTCTTGGAGCAGCTGGTTCATGAACCGACCAGAGGGGAAGCCATATTAGACCTAGTCCTTAGTGGAACACTAGATCTAGTGCAAGAGATAAGGGTGTTGGGGCCACTTGGCAATAGTGATCATAGCATGATCACATTTGATTTAATTAGTGGAGGAGGGATAGTAAGGAAATCCACAGTACTACCTTTTAACTTTCAAAAGGGAGACTATGGGGGATGTTTACTAAAAACCGGAAATGTGTGCGCCGCAAAATAGCGCACGGAAACGCGGCACTGAAACGCTAATAAACGCGTTTAAACGCCCCGCACACGTGCGTGTCACCCCCGCAAAGGTGCGCGGCACACTAACGGGCCCCGTACAAGTGCGGGCCCGCAAATGTCCGATAGAGGCGTGGAATGGCTAAAGGAGGGCGGAGGAAGGCTCCGGAGGGGCAGAGGGACAGGGTCAATGGGTGGAGAGTGGGAGGGGAGAGGCTCCCCGCACAGTATCGGGCCCGAATTTGCATGTAAAAATTAGTGGTGGGAAAGCATTTAAAGGGAAGAGAAACCATTTCCGTCAGCAATGTACAGGAAAACCGGGGAAACCAGCAAAACGTGAGCAGTGTGATACATGTGCACAGCACAAAAGTGCAAATAAAAATAGAAAATGACCACAACAGAACTATTAAAAATAGTAATTCAGCTGGGGAACAGTTATAGTGATGGGCAAATACAGAAAACACACCCAGCAAAGCTACAGAAAAAAGAAATGAATTTTGGAAGGGTTTACGGAGCGGAGACTCTTCCAAAAAACATTTCCTTTTGTGGAGCTTTCCTGGGAGTGTTTGCTATGGTTGCCCATTAATATCACTGTTGCCCAGCGTGGTGATATTTTGTCCCCCATTTCCCGTGGTCATTTCCGGGGTTTATGTGCACGTTTGTCACCAGACAGGGTGCATATGCCCACAGTAACTTTGCGTAGAGCAGGGTTTGTGACTCCATCCTGCCAGGCTTACTACCTCCAGGGGCTGTACTATCTATGTGGCCATAGTGTGGTGCAGCAGACAGAGTCAGTACCTCTAGGGTCAGAGGTTCAAAGCCCAGCTGGGGAACTTGCCAGCCTAGTCCCTATATTTTACCCACCACTAAACACAGATAGCGCAGACACCCCTGTATTGCAGGGGACATAAGCATGGGGAAAACACCCATATTTTACCCAACAACGCACACACACCACAACAATGGGCATTACCCACAGCCAAGTACCCCAAATGCAGTCCCATACTGCCACATTCCAATCAGGTCACCTGCCTTTTATGGGAGAAGCTCATGCCAGCTTGTTGGCGGACGAGTACATGTGGTGCAGGGGGCAGTGGCTGCTAGCGACAGAAGATAGAGGCCTAGCCATGTGCAGGCTGGCACAGTCCACAGCAACAGACAGGCCCTGCCGGATCCACAGTCATGGACTATCCAGGGAATTCAGCCAAGCTGTGGCTACACAGTGGTGCAGTGCACACAGACAGTGCATGCAAGAACAGAAGGTCACAGGTTCAAAGACCAGCTGGGGCTACCAGCAATCCTGCCCACATATTTTCCCCACAAATAAACAGTGACAGTAAGGACACACCTTTCGTGACGAGGACATATGCAATGGTAATACATCTATCTTTTACCCCACTGAGCACAGACACCATGAACAGGGGCAGAGCCTACAGCAGAATCCCCCAAATGCAGTCCTGGTGGGCCACACACCAGTCAGGTTCCATGCTGCCACTCATACAAATGCCTGTGCTGTATATCTATGCACGGCATGTAGATGTAGCTCATGCATATTCATGAGGGACAGCAGGAAGACCCGAACAGTGTGATGCAAAACTGGGCTGGAGTGGGGAAGTGTTGCCGTAAAGCAGCAGCCAACAGGGGCAGACACACCCACACCCACACCCACAGGCCCCATTGGCCAATGTCTCCTGTAGAGGCAGAACATTGGACCCTGCGTGTATCTCCCAATACCAGCACCTGCATACCTTAGCAATGTCACCCTACACCTGAGGTACACAGCTCTGAAACGTTTGCTAAGAGTACAGGCTGATAGATATCCCTACGTTACGCACATACTGCTAGTTGACCCCATCCGAACAATCTGTTTGGTGTCTGCGGTGCGTGCTCCAGGCCTGGCCTCTGATGGTGTTCACCACCCTGGGGAGTGACCCCCAGCAGTACTGCGTACCATATCCATGCCTGTGCCGTGCCCAGGACCGGTGTGGTGGCCAAGGCTAATCACCCCCTCAATAGTAGCACAATGCTGGCATAGGTGTGGGAGTGTGTGTCTGTCTATACCAGGGGTGGGCACCTCCGGTCCTGGAGGGCCGCAGACCAGTCAGGTTTTCGGGATATCCCTAATGAACATGCATGAGATATATATGCATTAGAGATATCCTGCCAACCTGACTGGTTTGTGGCCCTCCAGGGCTGGATTTGGAGACCCCTGCCTTACACCTCTGTCATTTAAGATCGTGAGTGGGCAAGGTACAGATGTCCTAGACATCGAAAGGGTATATAGAATGCGTCACATTCCTCCTCGATTCTCACCACCACCAAAAAGTTGTCTAATAGATAATTTTTTGGCTGTGGTGAGAAGTGAGGAGGACTGTGACAAATTCTATCTAACCTTTTTGATGTCTTGGACATCTGCACCTTGCCCACTCACAATCTTAAATGACAGAGGTGTAAGGCAGGGGTCTCCAGATCCAGCCCTGGAGGGCCACAAACCAGTCAGGTTGGCAGAATATCTCTAATGCATATATATCTCATGCATATTCATTAGAGATATCCCGAAAACCTGACTGGTCTGTGGCCCTCCAGGACCAGGTTTGCCCACCCCTGGTCTATACAGTGTGTGTTGGCTGCAAACACCTTCCCCAACCCACACTGCCAGCACTACTGCCAGTATTGGCCTGCCAATGTGCATAATGAGCAGCAAGGTACCATGGGTATAGGTCAGACATGGTGGGCTGGCCAGGATGCATCTGCACAGGGCATAGGGCACTGGCTGTGACATTGTAGTGCCAGGCCACCACCTACACAGACAGAGTGACTTCTGTATGTGCTGCTGGGGGAGCACTCTCACCCTGAGTGTGCAGTGATGACAGCATGGCTAGGCACCCCCATAGTGCTGTATTGTGTTTCTCTCTTGTGATATATATGGGTTTCCTGTTGGGGCCTCCTCACAGAGCTCTCTGCTTGTGTGTGCTGCCACCCCAGTTTTGGGTGCATGCATTTCCATCAGGGCTAACCAGCAGACTGTTCACAGCTGGTATGTGTCTTGATGGAGTGCCTTGCAGGGTGCAGTGGCTGATGGCTTGCTGCAGGTGAATATCAGATAGTGCTGGGGTGCATCTTTGGATATCCAGGCCTAAAGTCTGTCTGATATTGTGTTATGGATGTGTGTGGAGCTGCTTGGTCTGCCCTGTAGGGTGTCTGTTCCCCAGCAGGACTGGGGGTTTGATGGTCCACTCTACTGCCATGGGGGGGGGGGGGCCCCCCCACTAACTGAGACATCCAACATGTTTCTGCAGCACCTTCCTATCTCACAGGTTAGTACTGTTTTGGAGCTCTGTCATGGCCTCATCCAGCCATGGCTGGTGTTGTGGACCTGGTCCTGGCCGCCACATCACACCCTCAGGGTGAGCACAGTACCCGCACAATGTGACGGTGTGTAGCTACTCTTTGCTGGTAGTCCACCCGCTCAGGACCCCCTACCAGGCCAAGGTGCTGTGTGGGTGCACATGGACAATTCCCCCTACCAGGCCGGGTAGCTGTTGGGGTGCATTCCCCATCTTGTGTGCATCTGTGGACAGCTGATTTGCATGTGCAGTGCATCATGGGTACGGGTGGCCTAACCCTATCCTGTCTACAACAGCAGACTGTCTGTGGGGTGACGTGCAGGCTCTCTGCAGCCAGCCAGGGGCTTGCTATCAGCTATAGAGCTGTAGCCCAATGGTTACGTCACTCCCTGTACAGCCAGAGGTCATGGGTTCAAACTCACAGTGGGGCCCTTTGATAGGGCTGTCCACAGCTTTATTTTTATTTACTGTACATATGTCTATGCCAGCAAAACCACACACAGCTTACTATACCCATTAGGTGCCTCTGAGGGTGCTTTATAGGGCGCCCTATAGGCCACCTTATGGTTGCCATCCATATAGGGTGCACTATACATTATCCTGTGTCGCAACATACATGGTGCCCTATAGGGGACATTCTAGGGTGCCTTGGCGGACAGTGCACTGTAACATGTGCCTTACGGGCATCCGTATGTTAACACACTGTGAGAGCGGGTTTACTAGTGGTGGGAAATAAAATATAAATGGAAGGCCTCCTACAGCACTCCTCACCATGATACATACTGCCCCAGCCAGCCTTGTTCACTGGGCACTGTGAGGGGTTGAACCCCTGGCCCCTGCACCATTGGTCAGTGTCTTAACCATTGTGCTGTGGCTCTGTTCCTGTGTTTGTGCATCCGCGCGCAGCCTTGTAGCCATCAGCGCGCCATCTTGTGGCACACTAAATTAACAGCGCGCCGCCTTATGCCGCACAAAATGGAAATGCCCCTAAAATAATGCCTCAGCCAGCTGTCTTCAATGGTCGCTGTGGGGAATTGAACCCATGATCCCTGCACAAGTGGTCAGTGTCTTAACCATTGTGCTATGGCTCCGTTCCTGTTATTTGCACATCAGCGCACCACTTATCCCTCCCACTATTGGACTGCCCCCTCACACATCAGCGCGCCGCCTTCTGCCCACCGGCTCGCCGCCTTCTGTTGCCCACATTTATCAGCGCGCCGCCTTCTGCCGCCCAAACTTAACAATGCGCCGCCATCTGCCGCCCACACTAAACAGTGCGCCGCCTCATGCCGTAATAAAAATAACAGTGCGCCGCCTTCTGCTGCCCAAAATGAATATGCCTCCTAACCACTTTTGCCCATAAACATTGGTGCCTCAGCTGGTCTATTTTGTTGAGTGCAATGGGGGTTTGAACCCCTGGCCCCTGCACCATGGGTCGGTGTCTTCACCGTTGTACTACGGCTATGTTGTTTGGTTTTGCAGCAGCGCCCCACTTAGCCTTCCCACGCGCTAATGTGGGCCCCGCACATTAGCGCGACGCACACACGTACGGTCCAGTTTTTTGCTTTTTTCTGCCTGGCCCGCCCACTCCTTATATGGCACCAGCACACTAACGGGAACCCGCACAGCAACGGTGTTTAGTAAACATGCCCCTATGATAAAATGAGGAAAATAGTTAAGAAAAAACTAAAAGGAGCAGTTGCAAAGGTTAAAGACTTATATCAAGCTTGGGTGTTGTTGAAAAATACTATCTTGGAAGCCCAGAACAGCTGTATTCCATGCTTTATGAAAAGTGGAAGGAAGTCCAAAAAATTGCCAGCATGGTTTAAAGGTGAGGTCAGAGAGGCTGTTGTTGCCAAAAAAGCATCTTCAGGAAATGGAAAAAAGAGCCAAATGACGAAACCTGGAAACAGCACAAACACTGGCAAGTCAAATGCAAGGCATTGATAAGGCATGCAAAGGGAGAATTTGAGAAGAAGAGTGCTGCGGCAGCAAAAACGCGAAATAAAGACTCTTTCAAGTACATTCGTAGCAAAAAACCTGTGACAGAGTCAGTTCGTCCATTAGATGATAGAGGGGTTAAAGGGGCAGTAGGAGGCGACAAGGTGATAGCAGAGAGACTGAATGAATTCTTTGCTTCGGTCTTTACTGAGGAAGATGTAGGAATGTTACCTATGACTGAAGTGGTATTTAAAGGTGCAGAAGAATTGAAGGAAATATCAATACATTGGGAAGATGTATTACAACTATTAGATAAACTGAAGAGTAGCAAATCACCTGGGCCGGATGGTATACATCCAAGGGTGTTGAAAGAACTGAAATATGAGATTGCAGACCTGCTATTAGTAATCTGTGAACTATCATTAAAATCATCTCTAATACCTGAAGATTGGAGGATCGCCAATGTAACACCAATTTTTAAAAAGGGTTCCAGGGGTGATCCGAGAAACTACAGACTGGTGAGCCTGATGTCAGTACCGGGAAAAATGGTAGAAACCATCAAAAAGAATAAAATTAATCAGCATGTAGATAGTCATGGCCTAATGGGAGACAGCCAACATGGCTTTAGACAAGGAAGATCTTGTCTTACTAATATGCTATGTTTTTTTGAAAGTGTGAATAAACAAGTGGACAAAGGTGAGTTGGTTGATATAGTGTATCTGGACTTTCAGAAAACCTTTGACAAGGTCCCTCATCAGAGACTTTTGGCAAAACTAAAGAGTCATGGGATAGGAGGCAATGTACTACTGTGGATCAGGAACTGGTTAAAAGATAGAAAGCAGAGGGTTGGACTAAATGGCCAATTTTCCCAATTGAGAAAGGTGAATAGTGGTGTACCCCAGGGATCTGTGCTGGGTCCGCTGCTTTTTGACATATTCATAAATGACCTGGAAAGTGGAATAACAAGTGAGGTTATCAAATTTGCAGATGACACAAAACTATTTAAAGTTGTTAAAACCCAAGAGGATTGTGGAAAATTGCAAGAGGATCTTGATAAATTGGAAGACTGGGCATCAAAATGGCATATGAAATTTAATGTTGACAAGTGCAAAGTTATGTACTTAGGGAAGAACAACCCAAACTATGGTTACACGATGCAAGATTCCACATTAGGAACCACCACCCAGGAAAAAGATTTAGGTGTCATTGTGGATAACATGTTAAAATCCTCGGCCCAGTGTGCAGCGACAGCTAAGAGAGAGAGCAAATAGAATGTTAGGTATCATAAGGAAAGGAATGGAAAATAAAACAAAAGATATTATAATGCCTCTATATCGTTCCATGGTGAGACCGCACCTTGAATATTGTGTGCAATTCTGTTCGCCGTATCTTAAAAAGGATATAGCGTTATTAGAAAAGGTTCAGAGAAGAGCCATCAAAATGGTAAAGGAGATGGAAGGATACTCCTATGAAGAAAGGCTAAAAAGGTTAGGGCTCTTTAAGCTGGAAAAGAGACGGCTGAGGGGAGATATGATAGAAGTCTATAAATTAATGAATGGAGCGGAACGGGTAAACGTAGATAGATTGTTTATGTTATCAGAATATAGAAAGACTAGGGGACATGCAATGAAGCTACAGGGTAAACTATTTAAGACTAATAAAAGAACATATTTTTTCACTCAACGTGTAATCAAACTCTGGAATTTGTTACCGGAGGATGTAGTAAAGGCTGTTAGTGTAGCTGGGTTTAAAAAAGGTTTGCACAAGTTCCTGGAGGAAAGGTCCATAAATCATTATTAAGAAGGGACCCAGGATATCAATGCTTGACCCCAGTACAAGCATTGTGGAACCTGTGTCTTTTGGGGAAACTGCTAGGTACGTATGACCTAGATTGACCACTGTTGGAAACAGGATACCCAATCCTCAAAGCTTGATGGACCTTGGTCTGACCCAGTATGGCATATCTTATGTTCTTATGTTCTTATGTAGGGATGATGTCAAATTCCTAAGTGTAACTCTTGACCAAAGATTAACTTTCCATTCCCACATCAAAAAAGTTGTAAAATTCTCTTTCCACAAAATCAGAATACTACACAATCTCCACCCTTTGCTCAATCACAGTGACTACAGAGATGTATGCCAGGTGCTCATAACTCCATTTTTGGACTACTGTAACATCATCTGTCGAGGTCGCCCAAAGTCTACCTTATACTCTTTGCAAATGGCGCAAAGCAGGGTTTTTAGGATCATAGGTGCATAAAGAAGAAACCACATCACATCCATCTTAAAACTCCTGCATTAGCTCCCAGTACAGATGAGGGTCAAATACAAAGCAATTTTATAGATTCTGCACAACCTATTGGTAGAGAAGCTTCAATCCCTAATTCTAAAATCCCCCAACACCACGGCGAGAAGGAAAACCACCCAGAACCTACTAATTGTCCCAATCCTCAAAGCTAGATGAAGTCAATCAACCTCCAATTGAGCATTTTTCCTGTTTGCCCCCTCTATTTGGAACTCGCTCCCTCTGGAAATACGAGCATCAGATACCATTATGGAGTCACGCTGTAGGATACTTTGGATCTGACACCTAATAACAAACACGAACCTCTCCCACAACCTCAGGATACCCTATCTACTACCTCTCCTCTCCCACAACTTCTCCTCTCCCACAACCTCAGGATACCCTATCTACAAATTCATCTCCTCCCTACCTGCTCTTCAACACCCAGGCATATACTATTTATCAAATGGTTATACCTCGTCAAGGTTACCTATACTTAAAATGTTCTGTTATATAGTCTAGTGTCTCACTCAGTCGCACTGTAAATGCCTTTTAGTTCAAGTTATTTGTAAATGCTTTCCAGTTTAAGTTAATTGTACATTGCTTTGACTTGTAGATAAAGTGGTATAAAAAAGTTGTTAATAAAATAAATAAATTTTAGAGTTAGCAATTAATATTTTGCAGACATTTAGCTGTTTTTTCATACAGACCTATTTTTCCTCAATCTTTCCCCACTTAACTCCTGTTTTGAAGCAGTCACCAACTGGATTTCCTCAAACTAATTCAAGCTCAATCCAGTCAAATCCAAGATGATGTGGATCTCTGGCCATTCTGCAAGGCCCAAAATTGTGCCACTAGTGTCTGACTACCCAGTATGTCATCAATTCATCCCCTGAGGCCCACCACAGCTTATCAGTAACTTCACAGATGTTAGTTGTTTCCTTGCAGAACAATCAATTTGTCTTAGCACAGCACATTCCTTTCCATATATGAGGGAGGAGTAGCCTAGTGGTTGGGGCAAGGTACTTCAGGCCGGAAGGTCAGAAGGTCGGGGGTTCAAATCCCACTAGAGGACAGCAACCTTGAGCCAGAAGGACTGGGGTTTCTAGTCCCACAGATGCTCCTTGTGGTCTTGGGCAAGCCACTTAACCCTCCATTGCCCATGTTCCCTGTATTAGTGTATGTGTCTCATATCCCTGTGTGTTAAATGTATCCCCCAATTGTGTTGTGACCGCTTTGATTGAAGGATAAGGCGGTATACAAAACTGTCTAAATAAATATATAGATATGTACAGGATTCCCATTTTCCCCTGCGGGCCTCCTAGTCCTTCTGTACACACACTTTAAGTCTTATTTTCCCCTATCACTGACTACCCAGTTGATCTTGCCGATTCTGTTCTTGGATGCCATTTTGACTCAATGTTAACAGATGAGAGTTGAGATTCAAAAGTAAATAAATCATGCTTCCTGGCCCTCCAGGCCATTAGATCCTGTCAGGTCATGAATGCATTGGTGACACTTGCTTTAATATTAAGTTGCCTGGACTACGGCAACATTTTGTATAATAAGCTCAAGCTTACTATATTAATGTGGCTTCAAATGTTAAAAACACTGTAGTGCATTCAGCACAAAGGTGTGACCACGTCACACCTTTATTCATGAATCAACACTGGCTACCCATTGCATTCAGACTGAAATTCAAGACTCTACTCATGGCCCATAGAGCCATCTACTCCTTGCTAGCTGACATGTCTCCTGATTCCTAAGGTAGCTTCACATCTGATGAGATCTCAGCATAAAAGCCTATTACATCTTCCCTCAGCAACACAAGCTTGCCAGGTCTGCCTGTTGGAACACCTTTTACTTTCTTGCACCTTTCCTAAGGAATTCCCTGAGTATCTATGGAAGGAGTCAACTTACAGCAATATTAAAGCAGGCCTTAAAGCGTTATTCTTCATGCAGGCTTTTGGAGAGGGGCAGATACTAGTGAAAAAGGCATGCCTTCCCTTCTTTTAACTTTCCCCCCTTTTCCTTTTGTAATAATTTGCACTATCTCATTGCTTTTATGACCTGGGCTATTCTAGGTAGTCCTCTAGTTCCTAATGTCTGTCTTTATGTTTTATATCTTATTTTATTGTAAACCGCTTTATTATATGTATTTTGGAATGTGCTATAAAACGAATATGAATAAACTAAACTGAGCACTGGCACGTTAGATGCAAACCATTGATAAAGAAGGCAAAAAGAGAATTTTAAAAGAAGCTTGCTGTACAGACAAAAAAATCATAATAAATTCTTTTACAGGGGCATTTGAAGCAAGAAGCCTGTGAAAGAGTCAGTTGGACCATTAGATGACTGAGGCATAAAAGGGGGACTTAGCTGAGAAACTAACGGGGCTATTTTAGAAGTATTTCCATTGGTAAATAGCATCATGTATATGCAACATACATAGTAACATAGTAAATGACTGCAGATAAAGACCAGTATGGTTTATCTAGTCTGCCCAGCAAGGCAGCAAGAGTAGGTGCAACTGCCACTCTGTGCAGGTCACACCTCCCCATGCCTTTGTTTAGGGGTGTACACACCACTTCGTGTAGGGCACCAATGTTCCCTCTAATTTTCTGTAGGCTGTGTGCGCATAAAATATCAGCTGTGTGCAGCTTTTGAAGGAAGGTTAAATTTTTGTGCGCCACATAACGACACTCGGAGTTATATACTTTAAAATTTGACTAAACGTCAGAATATAGTATGTACACCACATTGATTTTAATCAAATTAAATGAAAATAGACGATTACTAAATGAAGTGGGAAATTTCTAGTAATTACAATCATAACTTTTAAATTTTAAGACGTCTGTGTTGTTTTCCTTCAGAATCAGAGCCGTAATTTTTGTGCGCTCTGTTGTAAAGTATGTGCGCTCGCTCAGCGAGGTGTGTGCGCGCGCACGCGCGCACAGCTTAGAGGGAACAGTGTAGGGCACCCCTGTTTGTTCAGATATGTTATGCTTATTTTGATTTTATCCTGTTGCTGTAAAGGGATGCACTGTGTCTGTCCCATGCCATTTTGAATTCTGTTATTGTATTTGCCCCCACCACTTCCATCGGGAGGGCATTCCAAGCATCCACCACTCTTTCAGTGAAAAAGTATTTCCTGACATTGCCTTTCAGTTTAACCCCTTGCAGCTTCATGTTATGCCTCTAGTTTTACAGCTTCCCCATCTTTGGAAGAGGTTTGTTTGTTCATTAATACTCTTTAAGTATTTCAAAATCTGAATCATATCTCCCCTGTCCCTCCTCTCCTCCAGAGTGTACACATTTAAGTCTTCAAGTCTCTTCTCATGATGCAGGCCCCAAATCATTTTCTTTACCACTATGTTGGGTTTCCTTGCAGCCTGTTTCTTATCCATCAGAATGAGAATGTCCCAGATGATCATACCCTCTTCATTCTCTGCAAATCTCTTAGGGACATGTGTAGATAGTGATTTTAGAAATCTGTTCCACACCATATAGAGATTTCAAGGGAATATGGTTGGGCATGGATAGGGCGGGACTGAAACATTGACCTGTATTCTCCGTTTTACGAAAGAAATACACGTGGATACCAAAAAGCGATGTCAGCTTTTACACCTGCCCCAAGACAGGTACAAAAAAATGTAGCAACTTGGTGAGTTAAGATTTTCCTTGGCTCAATCCATATTGGCTTTGTCCCATTAAAGCACATCTTTCTATGGGGCATGCAAACTTTAATTAACAGGCATTGATCTTTAGTAAACACTCATTAAGTGCTGCCATGACCCATAGCAATGAAAGGGCCATGGCAGTACTTTCCCTAGTGTAGTTTCTAGCAGTTTGCCTGACACTAACGTCAGGCTCACCACGCTGTAGTTTCCTACATTACCCTGGAATCCTCTTTAAAATAGGCATTATGTTGGCCGCCCTCCAGTCTTCAGTTACCATAGATGATTTTAATGATGGTTTACAAATTACTAATGATAGGTCTGCAATTTCATTTTTGAGTTATTTCAGTACACAGATGCACAGCCTCTGCTCCATGGGGTTTGCTACTCTTTAGTTTGGCATCTTGCCCTATTACATCTTTCAGGTTCACTGAGATTTGTTTCAGTTTCTTTGCATCATGCAGCTTTGTTTTGACAGAGAAGGCCCTACCTACAGCATCATTGGCTTCAAATATGCAAAAAGTGCTGAAATATTAAAGCAAGCATCCAGAATCTGTCTCCATCATCAAACTTGGACAAGCATTCCGACAACTAGAAGGAATGAGTGATAATCTACCAGCATACACAGTAACCGGGTAAGGCGGACGACGCCTCTCGCCCCTCCCCAGGCCCCACCCCCACTTTCCTTCCCCCGAGAGAGCAATTCAAAACAAACACATGACAACAAGTTGGGACTTAAACTGGTCGCAGCTTTAATAACCTTTTAAACACACATAATCCAACATCAACATATTTTTAACCCCCCCCCCCCAAGCAGAGCGAGCTCTCACCCGCCGTGTTAGTAGCAAGGTGACGCCGCATCCGCTTCCCCCGGGCACAGGCCCGACATTTTCCACTCCCTCCCTCTTCCGGCTTCGCCATGCTATTAGCAAAAGCCTGAGGGATTAACCGGGTCGGGGGTACCCCACCCCCGCCCTCATGCTTGCCACCGGCTCCGGACCCCGGAAACCTCCGGGATCCCGCCAAAGCCCCCCCTCCAGCTGCAACAACCCAAACACCCCCCCCAGGGCCTCCCCCAGCCGGGGGGGGCGGGCGGGAGAACGGGCGCCTCCAGCCGGGGCCCCGCAACTGCGGATGGAGAGCTGGGTCCCCGCGGCACTTACTTACTCCCCCCCCCCCTGCTGCCGCGGCCCAGCCTCCCATTGGCTCCCGGGCGTTTAAAACGCCACGGGGAGCCAATGAGGCGCCCGGCCGCGCGGGCAGTAACAGCCGCGCGCCGCCGCAACCGAGAGGGGGCGGGGCGAACGGCCCGCCACCCCCCCGGTTAGTAGCGGCCACGCGGACGGGACCCGCGGCCTTGCTGTAACCGGGTAAGGCGGACGACGCCTCTCGCCCCTCCCCAGGCCCCACCCCCACTTTCCTTCCCCCGAGAGAGCAATTCAAAACAAACACATGACAACAAGTTGGGACTTAAACTGGTCGCAGCTTTAATAACCTTTTAAACACACATAATCCAACATCAACATATTTTTAACCCCCCCCCCCCCCAAGCAGAGCGAGCTCTCACCCGCCGTGTTAGTAGCAAGGTGACGCCGCATCCGCTTCCCCCGGGCACAGGCCCGACATTTTCCACTCCCTCCCTCTTCCGGCTTCGCCATGCTATTAGCAAAAGCCTGAGGGATTAACCGGGTCGGGGGTACCCCACCCCCGCCCTCATGCTTGCCACCGGCTCCGGACCCCGGAAACCTCCGGGATCCCGCCACCGGCTCAGGTCAGCCACGACCAGAGCCGCCCCCCAAAGGTAAGCTGCGACCAGCCCTCGCCCCCAAAGGCATACCTTCCAAGGCCTCCTGCCAATCGTTCAGCAGTAAATCTAGCCCTATCGGGGAGAAGTGCACCCCATCTGGCCCATAGAGGCCCGGGCAGTCCACGTCCACCCAAGGGTGAAAAATTTGACAGCCCCCTTGCTGTCCCACCCACCGGCCAATTTGACGGTTAATTTTGGTCACGCCCCGTGACCACCGTCGCTGAGCCCTACAGGACGGCCTTGGAATGATATCCGACCATAGCAATAGTACATCCGGAAACATCCCCAACACCACCCCAAAGTCCTTGATAGCTGCTCGAATCAACTGCCGGCAGGTCCATGAAGCGAGATCGTTGCCACCCAAGTGGAGCAGTAGCACATCCGGGGTGCCTCGGGAACGCTGGAGGTGCCGAAGCAAAGGCAGGAGTTGGATCCACCGGAGTCCGCGTTCGCCCAGCCATGTGATCGTCACCGCCCGCTCAGGAAGTCCCAAATTCAGCCCCACTGGGCGCATCGCTGCTCGCCGACCCGCCCAGAAGACAAAGGAGTGGCCCAAAATCCAACAGCATCGCTGCCCCACACCTGAAAGACAAAGAACAGCCCCGTTAATGCCCCCCCCACCCACTCCCCTACAAACGCACGTAGCTCTGGAAGGCTCCCGACCGCCATCGCCCAATGCGCTGTATCTCCTGATCGGGCAGTCCAGCCACCGCTGCACTGGTTGCCGCTCCGATCCGGAAGGAATGAGGGGCAAAGGCACCAGGTTCCTCACCTATCTGTCGTAAAGCCAGGCGCAGCACAGCGGTAAATTGGAAGCGCGTAAGAACCCGCCCGTCCAGATGGATAAAAAGGCTACCATCCACCTCCGGACGAAGGCGTAAGTACGCCTGCAGTAACGCGACCGGACACGAGGGGGAACCCTGAACCGCTGCCAAGTCCACCCACACACCCCTACCCGCCTGATCCGTCTTAGAACGGGCAAGGCGGATACGAACCCTACTCCCGATCAAGTGCACGTGACGCACTTGCACCGCCCTCCCATTGTGAAGCCGCCCCGACTCCGAAACCAGCTCGCCCACCCGAAATGCGCCGAAAAAGGCTAACGAAAAAACGGCCCGAAAAAGCACCCCTTCATAGCAGGAGGACACTACCTGCGGCAAAGCCCCGCACAACCGACACAGTAGGTCATGCGTAATAGGACGCCGCCAATCCCCGGGCGAGGGACTGGACCGCTCCCAACCCCGCAACAACGTACGCGTTAGAAATCCCCCTCCCGCCCCCCCCCCCCACCCGAAAGCCCTTGCGAAAAAGGCGAAGCCTGCTACGTTCCGTCGGGTAGTGGCCCGAGACAAGCCCTGTTCTTTAGCCGCCGCCACATACTGACCCATCAGCAAATCCGAGGCCAGCCCGGGCCGCCATCCATGGAGTAGCAAGAAGGACACCACACTGCAGTAGCCACGTTGATACGTGACCCATGTCGCTGAGGATACAGACTTCCGCAACAGCTCGATCATTCCTGGAGGCCAATCCGCCATAAATGCTCCGGGACCGCCGATCCCACGTCGTCCGCATCTGGGGCCAAGGTCCGAAACAGCGCCCACTTGAAACGGGAAAGAGCATCAGCAATCTGGTTATGACTCCCAGGGATATGACGAGCCTTAATTACTAAATTCAACCGCAAGCATGAAAACACCACCTGCCGCATCAGGTCAGCTACCGGCTGACATCTTGGGGAATAGTTATTAATCACCGAAACTACCGCCTCGTTGTCGCACCACCAGCGTACTCTGCGATTGCGGAGTCTATCCGGCCACAACGACAGTACCACCAAAATGGGAAACAACTCGAGGAAGGTAATATTCTTCGTAAGCCCCACCGCTCGCCAGGATGGAGGCCAGCCTTCCGCACACCATGCGCCCCCAAAATAAATCCCCAAACCCGAACTCCCCGCTGCATCCGTATACAACTGCAAATCCGCAGAAGTCACCTCCGGGTCTCTCAGCACCGTGGTACCATTGAAGTCACGAAGAAAATCGTCCCAAATCCGCAGGTCTGCCCGCAAGCTGCCGGACAGCCGGATCCGATGATGCGGCCTAGAGACGCCCGAAGTAGCAGCGGACAATCGGCGCAAGAATACTCGCCCCATCGGGATCACCCGACACGCAAAATTCAGGGACCCCACTAAAGACTGCATCTCCCGCAGTGTTAGCTTACTAGAGCCCAGCGCATTGGCGACCAACACCCGCAGACTCGCCACTTTCTCTTGCGGCAAGCGAGCCACCAACGCCACAGAATCCAACTCCACCCCCAGAAAGGTAAGTGTAGTCGCCGGACCCGCCGTCTTTTCGGATGCTAATGGAACACCCCACACTTGGGCCAACTGGACAAAACCCTCCAACAAAGCCTTGCACTGCCCTGACTGCGCTGGCCCCACGAAGAGGAAGTCATCTAAATAATGCACTACCGAACTGCATCCCACCCAGTCCACGAATGCCCAGTGCAAAAAGGAGCTAAACTGTTCGAAATACGCACAGGAAATCGAACAGCCCATAGGCATGCATTTATCGAAGTAAAATTGCCCTTCGAAGCAAAACCCCAACAAATGGAAAGCAGAAGGGTGCACCGGCAATAAACGGAAGGCAGATTCAATATCCGCTTTGGACATCAAGCACCCCGGCCCACAGGCTCGTACCAGCTCCACGGCCTCATCAAAGGATGCATACCGTACCGCACACAAAACTTTAGGAATGTGATCATTCACTGAGGAACCAATAGGAAACGAGAGATTATGTATCAGGCGATACTTCCCCGGCTCCTTCTTCGGAATGATACCCAGCGGAGAAACCACGAATTCTGCAAAAGGGGGCTCTGTGAAAGGACCCGCCACCCTACCTAATGCCAGCTCAGTAGCCAACTTATCACGTACCAGCTGCGCGAAGCGCCGGACCGAAGGCGAATTCCTCGCCTTGTGTACCCCTACACAGCCCACCACCGGTATGGGAAACCCCTCCCTGAACCCAAATTCCAAAAGACTGCTGACCTGTCGCTTCGGATACTTCTTAAGCCAGGAGCCTAACACCGCAATCGCAACCGGGGTGGGGGCCAAGCTACAGACGTCCCCGTTACTTGTGGCCGGGGGCTGACCCGCTCCCGCCATTCTTCCTGACACACTTGAGAGCTGAATGACCCCCATTACAGACGGAGCAGGCGTGCCGGAATTTGCAATCCGGAAAGGGGCAGGAAGACTTGTTGAAGCGCCAGCACAGGTCCCCCGCTCCTCCCCCCCCTGGAGTTCCCT
The DNA here is from genome assembly GCA_033557465.1 of Ichthyophis bannanicus. Taxonomy (NCBI): domain Eukaryota; kingdom Metazoa; phylum Chordata; class Amphibia; order Gymnophiona; family Ichthyophiidae; genus Ichthyophis; species Ichthyophis bannanicus. The sequence continues at coordinate 442,665,389 of CM066035.1, read as the reverse complement.
GCAAAACAGGGGGCACGCCCGATCGAAAGGGCCGATCCGCCCGCGCAGGGGTGGCTACTCCACTTCTTTGCCCACCCATACTTCCCCCGCCCGGTCTGATGGCCATCTGCGTTAGCCAAAGATTAATATCCTGGGTTCCCCACGACAATAGGCGATTCTCCTCCATCTTATCACGGAATTTCTCATCATAGTTGAGCCAAGCCCAACCGTCATGAGTCTGTGAGGCCTCCAGTATAGAGTCCGCGTAAGCCAACAGCAAACCGTACTGCTCTGGATGGGAATGACCCCATACACTCGCCAACCTCAAGAAAGACCGAGTCCAATTAACGACATTCCGAGCCACTCTCTTGACCCTACCCGCCTTCTCGTCCTCCTTACGCTTCCGTCGGCTATCCCCCGACCGTTTACGACCCTCGAGTAAGCGGAAAATATCAACGTAACGACGTTTTACAATCTTTTTCCGCAGCTTCTTCGGTACCCCTTCCCATAACTCAGAGAAAAACGCCACCGAAGGCACCGAACCCACCTGCCCCACGCCGACCCCCGAACCCACCTGTCCCACGCCGACCTCCCCGCCAGTGGCCCCCGGACTCCCGGCCAAGTCGTCTGACACCGAGTCGGACGAAGACTCCGAAGAGGAAGAAGAGGAGGACCCCGAACGCCGCCGCCGGCGACCGGAACCCCGCTTGCGCTTGGTCGCTCGCTTCTTACCCCCCTCCCCCGCCCTTTCCCCAGCCGCCAACTCACCTGCCGCCGGTGCTGCCACCGCAGAAGACGCACCCGTCTCCGGTGTTGTCAACGATGAGGCTGCCGCTCCTCCTCCACTTCCCGAAGACGCGGGGCCTCCACTGGTGCTCGCCCTCCCACCGTCCGTCTGTCCAGCAGGAACCCCACACGGTTGCCCCCAGTAGTGCCAGCCGGGCGAAACCTGCGGAGAAAAAACAGGGAAAGGCGAAGGCGAACCCACCCCTGGCCAAGGCGGCTGCCACGCCCCTAGCCAATCCGCACGGGAAGGGCCTTGACCCCCGCCCTGCCAATGCGCCCAGGCAGGGGAATAGGCCGCCCCAGCAGGAGCAGATGGACCCCCCGGACTCGCAGCGTCTATACCCACGTTGTCCGACGGAGGAGCCACCCCTTCGCTCCCCCCCCTGGGACCATTAGCCCCCCCCGGGCCATCAGGGGCCACTCCCCGCCCCAAAGCACCTCTAGCCGGGGCAGGTGACCGGCCTCGCCGGCCCCCAGCTGCCCGACCAGCCGAAACCCCCTTACTTGCCTGCCTGTGGACCGGGATAGACCCCTGGTCGGACGTCGGACCACGGCTCGGAGCCCTGCCCCTTGTCCCTCTGCTAAGAAGAGCCGTGCGCCCCGCAGGGACAGGCTCTCCTCTCCCCGGACCAGCAGGCTTGGCCTTCCCAGTCCCGTGGCGCTTACTGGCACCCCCCTTTTTGCCCCCGCCAGCCATGGCCAATAATAGGCTGGAGGCAAGGAGAAGAGAAATTTTTTTTTTTTTTTTTTTAAGTTAAGAGACTTGCCCAAGGCCACAAGGAGTGCTAGAGGGAATTGAACCCTGGACTCCTGACTCCTAAGCCAGTGCTATAACCACCAGGCTAGTCCACCGTCGCAAAAGAACTTGCCTGGAGAGCCACGAGCCTCCGAGTCCCCCGACGCTGAATCGCTGCTTCCCGGAGCGCCGAAGACAGCGCCGTAGCACGTGCTGCTTCACGCTGCAGCCACAGGCCCTCCACAGCAAGTAGAATCCGGCGCAGCCAGCCACAACAGGAGCCTCCAGCCTGGACCCAGCAACTGCCGATGCAGAGCTGGGTCCCCGCGTCACTTACTCCCCCCCCCCCCCTGCTGCCGCGGCCCAGCCTCCCATTGGCTCCCGGGCGTTTAAAACGCCACGGGGAGCCAATGAGGCGCCCGGCCGCGCGGGCAGTAACAGCCGCGCGCCGCCGCAACCGAGAGGGGGCGGGGCGAACGGCCCGCCACCCCCCCGGTTAGTAGCGGCCACGCGGACGGGACCCGCGGCCTTGCTGGAAAGGAAGCAACAGAATTTGAAAAACAAGAGAAAAAATCTCTTCAAAGAACTAGATCAGCAAACAAGGAAAAACAAGTGACAAATACACAAATACAGTGGGAAATACAGAGTGTTACTCCAGGAAGCCTTTGTCGATCAAGAACGGACACATCAATAGTTAAGGAGAAGTGAACTGAAACCGAAGGATGAGAGACTGATAGTTGCAGCCCAGGACAAAATGGTTTAAAGTGAGCATTGAAAAACTGGCAAAACAGACACATGTTGATTCTGTAAGAAAGAAATGGAAACAGTGACCCACCTGATAGCTGTCTGTGATTTTCTGATGGCAGAAAATTTTTATACAAAAAAACACAACAAAGTAACACTGGAAACTCTGTAAACATTACATCACTGTCCCTGCAAAGTGCTGGGATCATGTCCCTAAGAGAAATTCAGAGAATACAAACAGAAACATAACGGCATAAAAAGACCACATGGCCTATCTAGTCTGTCCTTCCATATCAACAACTACAACAGTCCCCTTTTTCCCTTAAGAGATCCTCTGTGTTTGTCCCATACTTTTTTGAATTCAGATACTGTCCTCATCTCTACCACCTCCACTGGGAGACTATTCCACTGATTCACCACTCTTTCCTTAAAGAAATATTTCCACATATCACTCCTGAGTCTATCCCCTTTCACCCTCATCCCATGTCCCCTCAGAGCAGAGCTTGCTTTCATTTGAACGAGGGTCTCCTGTTAATCATTTATACCACAGAGGTATCTAAACGTCTCTATCATATCTTCTCTATCCTGCCTTTCCTCTAACTATACATATTAAGATCTTTAAGTCTGTCTTCATATGCTTTATAATAAAGATCACTAACCATTTTAGTAGCCATCCTCTGCACCAACTCCATCCTATTTATATCCTTTTCAAGGTTTGGTCTCCAGAATTGCACACAATACTCCACTTATACAGAGGCACTATTATCTCCTTTTTTTTTCTGCTGGCCATTCCTCTTCCTATGCACTCAAACATCCTTCTAGCTTTCACTAGCGCTTTTTCTACCTGTTTAGCTACTTTAAGATCATCAAACACAATCCCGCTCTTCTTTTGTGGACAAAGTACTTCACCCTCTATACTATATCGCTCCCTCGGATTGCTGCAGCCCAAATGCATGACCTTGCATTTTTTAACATTAAATCTCAGCTGCAAAATTCTAGACCATTCTTCAAGCTTAGCTAGATCCCTCCTCGTGTTATCTACACCTTCCTGGGTGTCTATTGCAGATTTTACCTGTACCCTTTGTCACCTCTCACTCCACCAGTTTATAACCCAAGCAGTGACTTTAGGATCCATTCCTAGGGTGCTCAGTTTGTTTATTAGTCGCTTGTGCGGAATGGTGTCAAAGGCTTTACTAAAATCGAAATATACCACATTTAGGGCTCTCCTTCAGTCCAACTCTCTGGTCACCCAGTCAAAGAAATCAATCAGATTTGTCTGACAAGACCTGCCTCTGGTGAATCCATGCTGCCTCGGATCCAGTAATCCGTTGGACTCCAGAAATCTCACTATTTTCTCTTTCAGCAGTGCTTCCAATGATTTAGTCACCACCGAGGTTAAACTAACAGGCCTATAGTTTTCAACCACATCCTTACTTCCGCTTTTGTGTAAAGGCACCACATGTGCTTCTCTCCAGTCCTCTGGCACCACTCCCGACTCCAACAAGGCATTGAAAAGGTCAGTCAGTGGAGCTGCTAGAACGTTCCCAAGTTCCCTCAGTATTCTAGGGTGTACTCCATCTGGTCCCATCACTTGGTCTACTTTAAGTTTAGCCAGTTTCTCACGAAGACAGTCTTCTGAAAATTCTTCAAGATGCCCCTCGCTTCTGTTCCTGTTTGTGGGTGTTTTCTGAGGTCCTGCTCCTGGTTCTTCATATGTGAAAACAGAACAGAAATATTTGTTAAGCAATTCCGCTTTATCCTCATCAGCTTCTACATATTCCTCCCCTTCACCCTTGAGTCGGACAATACCACTTTTGTCCTTCCTCTTCTTACTAACATATCTGAAAAATGTCTTATTCCCCCATTTTATTGCATTGACTATTTCCTCCTCTTTCTGAATCTTTGCTTTCCTGACTACTTTGCTAGCTTCTCTAAGTTTTTCCAAATATAGGTACCTGCCTTCCTCACTCTGTGATCTCTTGTATTTCATAAAGGCCTTCCTCTTTTTCTTCACCATTTCAGCTACTTCTTTCAAAAACCTTTTCCTGAGAGAAGAAAAGTGGCGGTGGCAGGCAACGGAAGAAAGCTAAAATGCACCCCTTAAGCCTTTGTGCCCTGTGCGGCCACACCGCTCGCACAGGGGTAGGTACGGGCCTGCCACTAATGACTCCCTGAGGTATTGACCCATCTTGAGAAAGTTAGTTTTCCTATGAATGAAGAGGTTATGATAACCTGGGACATTCCCATTCTGATGGATAAGAAACTGTATGTGAGGAAATCCGACACAGTGTAAAGGAAACAAACACAAGAACGGCATTGATAATAGAGGTGTTGGTCCATGTGATTATTCTGTGAATTGTGTGGAGAGGAAGAAGATCCTAGGTACCTACAATAGAAATGCAGTTAGAGACCAAGAAAATGTGGCAGAAAAATACAGAAATATTTCCCATCATATTGGGAGTCACAGGCCTAATTAAGAATTTCCAAGCACATCTTGTATGTTATGAACTCCAGAAGGAGGATATCTTTGCAAGTACTTCACTGAGCATTAACAGCAAATTTGAAAAACAGATCATACTCCCCATACACTGGTTTAGAAGTGAGGTTCCCGACTGTCATGGTATGTGCAAAACTAATCCATTTGGAGGAATTGCCCCGAGAAGAGCGAGATTATAAAACTATTATAAAGAACAAAAGGAGAATTATTTTTTTACTTAATGCATAATTAAGCTCTGGAATTCTTTGTCGAAGGATGTGGCCAAAGCAATTAGCATAGGTGGGTTGAAGAAAGGTTTGGACAAGTTCCTGGAGGAAAAGTCCACAAACTGTTATTAAAGTAGCCACTGCTTGTCTGTAGGGGTAGGCAGCATGGAATCTTCCTACTTTTTTGTTATCTTGCAAGGTTCTTATGACCTGAATTGGCCACTGCTGGAAACAGGATACTGAACTTGATTAACCTTTAGTCTGACCTAGTATGGCAGTTCTTATGTTTCTGTATTCTAAAAGCTGCATAGCGTTATAAAACTTGTAAGTATTGCCTGTTCTATTCATAGTCTGATCAGTTTTCAAGTTTTCCAGGAAAGAAAGGAAAGAAATGTTGCCTTCTATCCCAAGTGGAATCATTAGATCCCGAGTGTTCAAGAATTGAAGAAGCCTAATTGAGGGTAATCTGCCAGGCTGGTCCTGGATCCATGGATGTTCCCATTAGATGGTTGGGTATGGGGCATTGTTGCTGTTGTTAAGTGCCGTTGAGTCTGTGTCAACTCATGATGACCCACTACATAGTTGTCCTAAACAGTATTTGGTCTTCAGTCAGGCGACTCATTGTTGACAGATTGGCACCCATAGCTGCTGTTATTGTATCGATCCATCTCATTGCTGGCCTTCGTCTTTTGCATTGACCTTCTACCTTGCCAAGCATGATGTCTTTCTCTAATGATCTCTCTCTTCCCATGATGTGTCCAAAGCATTACACTTTGATAAATCTGTTTATCATTTTAAAGAACTAGTGTTATTCTCATGAACTCTAAATGTGTTTTGTCACAAAAATATTTGTCATTTATTTTCTATAAACTGGAAACTCTACAGCGCCCATATTAATTTACAGAATAGGTCAACTCTGAAGACCAGGGGAGGGGGGCATATTCAGCGGCAGTAGCTAGGCAAAATAAAATGCCTAGTCACTGCTGCTTTAACTAAAACTGGATATTTAGTGGCAGAACATGTCTGTTTTCTGCCGCTGAATATCTGGACTACCTGGCTACCTGCATCGTTACCGGGTTAGGAGCAATATCAAGTTAGAGCAGCCATTTAGTTGTTACTGCCCCTGCTCTGCGCAGAACTGTCCCACTTTTAACTAGGCATCTTTTAGAGAGTCTGAGGAGATATTCGACAATAGGCACTTAGTGCTGCTGAATATCACAGTGGCCGCATTTTAGCTGTTTCAGCAGGTCTGCTAACCTGCTGAAACATTTTCAATATGCCCCCCAAGGTTTCTAAAACGTTGATTCGATTTCCTAACGAAATGAACTGCCTTTTTTGTGGATGATTCAGCAATATGAAAGGAGCGCCGCATCAATAAGTCATTTAAGACTGTGCTTTCCAGCACAGTGTATGTCTTGCATGAGTATGCCACATTTTCTGCTGCTGGACACCTCATGTTCTTTTTTGCTGGTGTAAGACTCGGTCCCAGGAAGTTGCAGTGCAAAAGCAGAAACGATTACTGTATGCTGAACACTTGTCTGCAGTATTTCAACTCTAAACCAATTATATGACATGAAAGTCTCTCCTGCCAAACAGAAAAAATAGCTTTATACTAATTTGCAGTCTCAAAGGCAGATGACTTAATTATTCCCCACCCACAGAACCTCTTTGTACATAGTGTCCATGGTATTTGTCTTACCTTCTATCCTGAAACCAAATATTCTATTTCAAAATGTGAATGAATAAAAAATGAAGTATGTCTGAAATCAAATAATTAATATTTACAGGCCTGCACATCTGAGGGTGCTATGTTGGTTTCACTACATGACAACTTTGTGAAGACAGGGCAACACTGACCATCTTCAGCAGAAGAAAACAACGCTAAGGCACCCTTTTACTAAAGTGCACTATGCATTTAATATGCAATTTAGTGCATGGTAACTGTCAGTGTGGGTCTACCATAACTGTTACCACAGTGGCCTGACAGTTACCAAGTGCTGATTTCCGTGGTAACCACACATCACACTGTAGCAGCAAAGCGCAGACAAACCAATGATACCAGGAGTCTGTTCAGAAGGTCCAAATCATTTATTTGTGCACAAGTCTCAAGCAAGGCAATTTCAAAATGGCTGAGCAAAGTTTTCAAGCATTACAACAACTTTTATAGACTTCTGTTCCATTCTAGGTATAGAAAAACATTTCATTGGTCCCGGTACGCTCCCGTACCTCCCGTAGCCCTTCTATTGGTCCCGGTACTGATAAGTTTCTCCAATTATGTTCCTTCTGTGGGCTTCTGTAGGCATGACACCTGCCTGCCCCCCTTCTAGTCCCAATTACAATGGTCAGTTCATCAACTTGTTACTTTCACACTTTCAAGGCTATGGGACCATTTGTGCGTGCAGAAGAGCAAGGTTCTGTAACTCATCTGTCAGCACTCCTCAATATTTCTCTGCAAATGTACTTTTTCTTATCAGTAACTTTAAAACACATCTTTTCTGTATTTTTCCATTTCTTAATTCTGCAATTCTGCTTATCTAAGCTAATTCAATATTTCTACTGAGTTCTTTCTTACAATAGCAGCATGTTGGGGGATGTGCAATCCTATATGCCTCTCCACAGGCCTCATTTACAGGTCAAGCTAGCCATGCTGGCCTGCCTATGTCAGACACCGTGGGTCACAGGCCTGCACCTGCCACATTCCCCCCTTTGATTAATCTCACCCTATTACTTAATAAGGTGTGAGAATTAAATCACTTTCCAGAGGATTCAAATCCTGATTAAAGGATTCTTACTAGTTCCATTAGGGCTGACTTTGTATAAAGCCATTATTCTAGTTGCGGTCTTCCGCTCTACTGTATTATCAATAGCACTATGAAGGGAACGCATACAACATGGGATTAAACATGGTAAGCAGAGCACAACAGCAACAAGGATTAGTACTAAGATAACGAAAGTCTTAAATCCTCCCAACCAAGAGAAAAGGTTAGCAAACCAATTAGGAAACTTTAAGGCGTGCCAAGTCTGTACTGGCACATAAGCATGTCTTTGCATATCTTTAGCAATTTCTTCAACTACTTGACCTTTATCATCTATTTTCAAACAGCAATTGGTTAAATTCAGCTTACCACATACTCCTCCTTCAGCTGCTAGCAAATAATCAAGGGCTAAGCGATTCTGGTATATGGCAGTGCGCATCTGAGTACTTTGTCTAGCTAAAAGCGTGAGAGCATGACTAGTTTCATTGGTTATTATTTCAACTACTGCTTGTAAGCGAATAATACGATTAATCATATAAATTGGGGTACGATAACCATACATACCATCATCATTCCAAGTGGCAGGTCCATAATACTCAATAATTCTTTCTGGTGGCCAATCATCACCTTGCCATTCTCCCACTTGCCTATCTGTAAGGCCTCTCTTTTCTGTCTAGATGCTCCTTTGTGTTTGTGGGTAGTATATACAGGGTATCCTAATTGTTCTCCATGTTCAGTGTTTAACAGGAAGAAAGAAGGTCTGATGGTTCCTAAGACACATGCTCCTCCCCATTGTGGTGGGAGTTGCGCATATGCTCGGTTTCCACAGATCCAATATAGGCCAGGTGGGGCTTGCCAGGCTTGGACTTTGGCTAGGTTAGTCCATAGACCTGCAAGTTCAGGAAATCTAGCTAATGGGTTAGGAGGTTCAGGATGTCTGATTCCTGACCACCATGCTGTCTTTTTAGTTGTGGCATTATAGTATTTCTGGCTAAGACAGACCAGCTGTCCTACCTTTTGGGTGAACTGGGGTCCAGTTCTGGCAAAGCAGAGACGTCCAACGATTGAGTGCGCTAACACCCATTCACTGGTTGTCTTGTGTAATTCAGTCTGATTGTAAATCATGGAATAATTCAATTCTTGGGCTTCCCAGGGCCATTGGTCTCCCATTTGGGTTCCGCCACAGAAATAACAATCTGTGATCTTAAGACTAGATACTACTGCTCCGGCTAATTCTAAAAACAAATTCTGTGAAGGGTGAGGGATCTCAAACTTATTTACATGCATAGCTTCATAAAAGGTATTATGAATATGATATTTAGATGACTTGTGGGCTTGGGTATTCAATCTAACATACACAATGGTCCCTGGATCTGTTCCTCCTCCAGCAATACGTAAACCAAACTTATATCCTTGTTTCCATGCATGGGGGTTATGTACACGCAAATGTAAGGGGTTGCAAGCATCTTTCTGACATTTATCATTTGTGGTTGGCTTGGTTAGAGTAGCCATCCGCTTATCTATCTTCTCATTAGTTATACCAGTGTTCCAGGTAGCATAAAAAACACATTCCCAATACGGGCAATAGTAGTCTGCCGCTGTAGCAGTACTATACCCTGGTTCCTTTTTACCTGTACACTTCCTCCATCCTGTGGCTCCTTCTGGACACATATACTTATGGTCATTTCGATACGCTTTCTCCCATGTACCACAGGTGGACTGACTATCTCTATTAATAGCATTACATGCATCAAAATTCAAAACAGCAGGTTTAGTAATGTCCTTAAGTGGTGGTGTAGCAGCTAATATAGGTCCATCTGCATCCTTCCATCTTATTTCCAACGTGTAATAGGATGGATTCTGATGCGGATTATAGCATGCTTTAATTTTGCCATGAGTGCAAACATTTAGTTCAGTGGTGTTATAGATACACCGAGTTATTGTTCCCTTGCAGGTATAGTAAGAATGATAAAGCAAAGTCTGAGTTACTTTCAGTCCAGTTCTAGTAGAAGTAATGCAAGCTGTGCATGGAGGTAGAGCATAAGTCTGTTCAAAACCTCCAAAGAAGGCAACCAAGGCAAAGCAGAAGCAAAGATACATGTTGATGTTGATTGGAGTTCTTCTGAATCCTCAGCTTGCTGTTCTTGATCACGACGGTCTATTATTCTTCGTCCCGTTTGCTAATGAAGCAATTTAACGGGTGCTGAGTGTTGATTGAAGATCCTCAAGATGTCCAACACACATTAACCAACTTAGCAATTCAGTTGGCTTGTGAAGTCTGGCTTAGTCAATGTAGTCTCAAAGTAGTGTGTCAAATCACACACACCAATTGGGTTCGTTGAAACAAAGCTGTTGCTGCATGGAAAACAGCAATCCTCTTCGAAAGACTTGGCTACTGCAAAGCACTTGTGATGAAGTGTCTATGCTGCTGGTTGCCGTCTCAGAGTAACTCGCAAGGGTACATCAGGGTGCTGCTCTGCTGTCCACCGCTCTGGTTCAGGATCGGCGGCGGGCTTGACTCGGCTGTGGTGGATCCAGGCGTCGATCTCGGCTACCTTTACTGCAGTTGGGGTAGACAGGATGACGGTGTACGGTCCCTTCCAATGGGGTTCCAACGGTATCTTCTTCCAATCTTTGATCCACACCGAAGTTCCAGGCTGGTAGGGATGCAAGGGTTCCGTCAAGTTGATAGGCAACTGGTCTTGGATCCACGTATGGAGAGTCTGCAGAACAAAACTAAGAGCTAGGAGTTCTTGTCTGGTTACTTCTGAACCAATCTGGGCTAGATTTCCTTTGACTCCCTGCACTATTGGTGGGGGTTTACCATACAAAACTTCAAAAGGGGAAAATCCTGTTGACTTTACAGGGGCTGAGCGTATTCTGAGTAAAGCTATGGGGAGCACTTGGGGCCATTTCAAGTGTGTCTCCTGACAAAGCTTAGACATTTGGGCTTTCAAAGTACGATTCATTCGCTCAACTTTCCCTGAACTCTGGGGTCTGTATACAGTGTGGAGCTTCCACTGTATCTGCAAAGCTTTTGCTAACTGCTGAGTAACTTGAGAGACAAATGAGGGTCCATTGTCTGACCCTATTACTGCTGGAATTCCAAATCTGGGGACAATCTCTCTCATTAGGGCTTTGGTAACTTCTCGGGCTTTCTCAGTTCTGGTTGGGAATGCTTCTACCCACCCAGAGAAAGTACAAACTAATACTAGTAGGTAATGGTATCCATTGGCTTTTGGCATTTCGGTGAAATCAACTTGGAGGTTGTGCATGGGGGTCACACCTCTTGACTGAACTCGGGGTGCTGTAATAAGGCCTTGCTTGGCATTATTCTTGGCACAGATTTGACATTGTCGGGCTACTGAGGCTGATATGGTTGTCATCAGAGGAATGTAGAAATGTGGCCTGAGTGCTTTCTCCATAGCACTCTTTCCATAGTGGGTGGCTTCATGAAAAGCTTTGACAAAAGATGGTCCTAACAGTTCAGGAATTACTATTCTTCCCGGAGGTTGACTACCTTCTTCTGGTGGCAGCTCAATCCATCCATCTTTCAATACTCCCCCTTCTTTGTCACAATAGTAATCCAATTCTTTGGTGGTATATCGTGGGGTCCATAAATTCAAGGGTACTGGAAACAATGCTGCTTGCATTGGCATAGCTTGTGGGGCAATCTGTCCTGTCATAGCTGCTTGTCGTGCTGAGGCATCCGCGAATCTATTCCCTCGAGCAACTTCTCCTTTTCCTGCTTGATGTCCTCTACAATGCATGACAGCTACACGTGTTGGGGCCCAGACTGCATCAAGTAACATCAATATCTCGGGACCATACTTAACTGATTTTCCTCCGGATGTGATGAGTCCTCTTTCTTTGTAGAGAGCTCCATGGGCATGCAAGGTAGTGAAAGCATATTTGGAATCTGTATATACATTTAGCACAAGTTTTTCTCCTAATAACAATGCTCTGGTGAGTGCTATCAATTCGGCTTTCTGGGCTGATGTGCCTGAGGCTAGGGCTGATGATTCAACTACTTCGTGTTGAGTGACGACTGCATATCCGGCACAGCGTCGTCCGTCAAGGATGAGACTGCTCCCATCTACATAATAGATCTGGTCAGGATTGTCTATGGGCACATCTGTTAGGTCAGGTCGACTAGAGAATACAGTTTCCATGACTTCGATACAGTCATGTTCTGGGCGTTCTTCACTGATGGGTATCAAGGTAGCTGGGTTCAGGGCATGGCTCACTTCGAGTTGTATCTGTGGGTTTTCACATAACATGCTCTGGTACTTCAACATTCGGGAATTGGTGAGCCAATAATTTGCTTTCTGTTCCATAAGGGCAAGGACTGCATGTGGCACAGTGACTCGTATGTTCTGTCCTAGTGTGAGTTTGTCTGCTTCACTCACTAATAGCGCTGTAGCTGCAACTGCTCTCAAGCAGGGTGGCCATCCTTTGGCCACAGGGTCCAATTGTTTCGATAGGTAGGCTACAGGTCGTTCCCAATTTCCTAATTTCTGAGTCAACATGCCTAAGGCATTTCCCTGTGCTTCATGTACAAACAAGTGGAAAGGTTTATGGACATCTGGTAGTCCAAGTGCTGGTGATGACATCAATTCTTCTTTTAACTTCTGGAAGGCTGTATCCTGCTCAAGTCCCCACTCCAGTGGTGACTTCTCTTCTCCTTTTGTGGCTTCATACAGTGGTTTGGCAATTTGGGCAAAGTTGGGTATCCAGATTCGGCAATATCCTGCTGCTCCCAGAAAGGCTCTGACTTGCTTTCTGGTTGTTGGAGTTGGAATTCTGCATACTGCTTCTTTTCTTTCTCTGCCTAATCTTCTGCTTCCTTGGGTAATACGAAAACCCAAGTATTTCACTTCTGTTTGGCATAGTTGTGCTTTGGCTCTGGAAACTTTATATCCAGCTTCATTTAGTAACTGCAAGAGATCTTGGGTGGCTCGTATACATTCTTTTTCTGATATGGCAGCTATCAACAGATCATCCACGTACTGGAGAAGCACTCTCCTCCCCGGGGCTACTGGATAGCTTGAAAGGTCTTGATTTAGTGCAGCACTAAAGATGGTAGGTGAATTCTTGAATCCTTGGGGTAATCTCGTCCAGGTGAGTTGGCCCCCTCTTCCAGAGATGGGGTCCTGCCATTCAAATGCAAACAATATTTGGCTTACAGGGGCTAATCTTATGCAAAAGAATGCATCTTTTAAATCCAGTACAGTGAAATGGGTAGCTTCAGCGGGTATCAGTCCTAGAAGAGTGTAAGGATTGGGCACAACTGGATGTATAGTTTCAACTGCATCATTTACTCTTCTCAAATCTTGCACTGGGCGATAATCATCTGTCTCAGGTTTCTTTACTGGCAAAAGTGGAGTGTTCCATGGGGATTGACATACTTTTAGTAGGCCATACTCGAGCAATCTCTGTAGGTGGCGATGGATGCCTTCAATTGCGGCTCTTGGGAGAGGGTACTGTTTGACGTGCACTGGTGTAGCACTAGGCTTGAGGGTTACAATCACTGGAGCTATATGTTTGGCTAGGCCTGGGGGACTGCCTTCTGCCCACACTTCAAGTGGTGCATGAATGTTCTTTAAAGTTTGTTCAAAATAGGTATCTTGAATCGAATCATCAATGTAGTATCTCCACTCCTCTTCTCGGGGTACTGTCAGCAGCATTATTCCTGCTGGTTTGGCTTGAGAATTCACTGTCATTTGCATTTCTCCTTGCTCAGAGAAAGATATTTGGGCTTGAAGCTTGGCTAGCATATCTCGTCCCAGTAGGGGTACTGGACATTCGGGCATGTAAAGAAATTGATGCGTTACTTGCTGTCCTCCTAGACTGCATATTCGGTTTTGTAGAAAAGACTTTGTGGCTTTGGCACCAGTTGCTCCTATAATGGTGACTGCTTTCTTGGTGAATGGGGCTATCTTTTTGTCTATTACTGAATGTTCTGCTCCAGTATCAACCATAAAGTTCATAAATTGGTCTCCTATTTGTATTTCGACCATAGGCTCCTGGAGACCTAAAGCAAACTTGGAGCCCGGTCTGTCCTAATCCACGTCATCCTCTTCATGGGCCTGTGTGGCCAATGCTTGGATGGCTCCTCCTCCCCTCTCTCGCTGGAATTGTTCTCGATTGGCTCCTCCTCGGCCTCGGGGACGGCCTCTTCTTTCTTCTCGCCACTGATGATCGTTGTCGTCATCCTGCTGGGCGTCTTCGAGTTGCGGGCAAGTATCTCTCCAATGTCCTTCCTCTTTGCAATAGGCGCATTGGTTCACGCCTAGTCTCTGGGTCCGGCCTCCGCCTTGACCCCGCCCTCTTCCTCTGCTCCTTCGATTAGGGACACCTCCCCTTTTCTTTTCAACTATGGCCGCAGCCAAAAAATCAGCTTTCTTCTTCATCTTTCTATCACATTCTCTCTGTCTTTCAGTATCACGATTCACATACACTTTATGAGCGACTTCCAATAACTGTGTTGCATTCATGCCCGCAAACCCTTCTAATTTCTGTAATTTACGTCTAATGTCTGGTTGAGACTGGTTTACAAAAGCAGAATTCACCATGCATAAACTTCCTGGTGCCTCGGGATCATAGGGAGTATACATTCTATAAGCTTCAGTTAATCTTTCATAATAATCTGCTGGGCTCTCATCTATTCCTTGGATAATTCCTGCTACTTTGGAAAGGTTCATAGCTTTTTGGCCTCCTCTTCTCAGGCCTTGTAAAAAGCCTTGGCGAAAACGGGCTAGGGCGGTGGATCCTTCATCTGTATTTGGATCCCATTGGGGGTCTTCATTTGGGAATTCTCTCTGAGCTGCTTCTCTACGATCTATTATATTCTGCCCCTGCGCTGGAGCTGCAGGGTTTTCTGCCATCCATTCGATAGCTGCTTTTCTAATTCTCGCTCGTTCTTCTGTAGTGAATAGGGTGGTCAGGAGCTGACGGCAATCTGGCCAAGTGGGTTGGTGAGTTTCCATAATACTAGTTACTAATTCTGTCAGCTCCTGGGGCTTGCTAGTATAGGAGGCATAGTGCGACCTCCAATTTAATAAATCCGTTGTAGAGAATGGGATATACACATAAGTTAGGGGTCCCGCTACCACTTCATCATTATCATTCTTTACGGGCACCCCCGGGACTTGCCTTAAGGGAAACAGTTTGGCTGTCCTAGGCGTCATTTGAGTCTGGGATCTAAGGGCTATTGTCGTTGTCTTTGCAGGAGTTGCTGTCTTTTTCTCAACTGGTTTTGCTTTGGGTTTTTCTTTCACTGGCTTGCTAGTGCTAGCGCTGGCTTTCTCAATTATTTGTACACTTTCCTCTTCTTCTTCTTCTGGGGGATCCTCACTTTCCTCTTCTTCTAGCTCCGCTTCTGGCTCACTTTTTACATCCTCCTCTCTCTTCTTTCCGCTAATTCTGTCTCTTCCTCTTCTCCAGGAGGAGGGAGGTCAGGGATTGGGTCTGGCCTCGGCTCCGGCGGTCTCTGGGGTGCTGGGGCAGGACGCCGCCGGGCTATTCTCACTGGACCTGGGGTTCGGGGCTGCCTGAGGACTACTTCTGGGGAATCGGGATCTGCCAAGATGGGTTTCTTCTTGGCTTTCTTATCCTGCTCTTTCATTCTAGGCTGTTCCTTTCTCTGTCTAGAATCTGTTTTAGCTAACATTATTCTGCACTGTTCCTCATAACAGCGCTGCGCCCAGGAGGGCGGATCTTCACAAATACTTAACCAGGAATCTATATAGGGGTACTGATCGGGGTGCGCTACTCGCACTCTACGGTGTATTGACTGGATAATTTCTACGGTGAACGTTCCCTCTCGGGGCCAGATGGGGTCTAGATCGGGCCACTCCCTAGTACACAAAATCTGCAAACGGGCTGCTGTCATTTTAATACCATAATCTCCTGAATATCCCTCTTTAAAATGTGCGATCATACATTCTAATGGAGTGTTCCTAGTAGACTCCGCCCCTCCCATTTCGATGTGTGCGCGCAACAACAGACAGAAGGGAAAAGGTGGGCGGACCGTGGGTAAGGGGTCCTCACGGCCCTGGAAACATACAGGGAATACAAATAACAAGACAAGACGACAATCGCTTCCCCCTTTTCGCGACCTGAACGCGGTCGCCCGGTCAGGAAATGCGCTAATCAGGGGTCAGCTTTCACTTGGTCCGTGCTGCCAGACCTCTCAGTCACACTTCGTTCACACACTCATGCTAGCAACGTATCCCAGAATGCATTCGTTTCTATCTATTCTGACTAGTCTTTTCCAAGTACAATTACAAAAAGGATGAGGGTTTCACCTAGCGAATTCCCATGCCAGGCTACTCGGCTCTTCCTTGAGAGGTGATCAAGCTCTCTTACCAATTCCCAATATCTCGAGATTACAAATTCCAAGTTCCAAGTTTCAATGGCAGTACTGCTCTTTCTATTTCTGTCTAGACCCAAAATCAAAACTATACTCACCGGATCCGGTCCTCAAAACTTCCCAAGCAGGCGCATGAGTTGGACCTCGGACTCCCCTCACTCGGGTTCGAGGCGTTGACTCCAGCCGGGCTCGTCGCCCGCCGAGGTCCGACCAGCTCCCTCCGATACAAGGGACCGGTGGCGCCAGGGAGCGGCCCTCGTCGGAAGGGCGCGATCCCGGCAGGACCAAGCCTATAGAGGCGGAAAGTCGTGGTATATTGCCCTATATACACTTTGATTCCACAACTTCCCGGCCAACGCACCAAGGAATATGTAGCAGCAAAGCGCAGACAAACCAATGATACCAGGAGTCTGTTCAGAAGGTCCAAATCATTTATTTGTGCACAAGTCTCAAGCAAGGCAATTTCAAAATGGCTGAGCAAAGTTTTCAAGCATTACAACAACTTTTATAGACTTCTGTTCCATTCTAGGTATAGAAAAACATTTCATTGGTCCCGGTACGCTCCCGTACCTCCCGTAGCCCTTCTATTGGTCCCGGTACTGATAAGTTTCTCCAATTATGTTCCTTCTGTGGGCTTCTGTAGGCATGACACCTGCCTGCCCCCCTTCTAGTCCCAATTACAATGGTCAGTTCATCAACTTGTTACTTTCACACTTTCAAGGCTATGGGACCATTTGTGCGTGCAGAAGAGCAAGGTTCTGTAACTCATCTGTCAGCACTCCTCAATATTTCTCTGCAAATGTACTTTTTCTTATCAGTAACTTTAAAACACATCTTTTCTGTATTTTTCCATTTCTTAATTCTGCAATTCTGCTTATCTAAGCTAATTCAATATTTCTACTGAGTTCTTTCTTACAATAGCAGCATGTTGGGGGATGTGCAATCCTATATGCCTCTCCACAGGCCTCATTTACAGGTCAAGCTAGCCATGCTGGCCTGCCTATGTCAGACACCGTGGGTCACAGGCCTGCACCTGCCACAACACGATGAGGCAGGAACTAGATGGATTAGGTGAGGAGAGTGGGTGTGGAGAGCACATGACATGTAGCACGGGGCAATGTTGCTATTATTCTGGGTGTCCATACCGCCTCCTCTTTGGGTGCTGGTGCATGTACCCATGGTAACAGCGCATGAGTCCAACACATGCTACAGGACATGGCTCTGGAGCAATTGCCAGGAATATGCTGGTCCTGCCCCGTACAGTTACCACCGAGGCTTTGCACATTGCGTTAATTTCTGCGCTAAGCACATGGTAAGTGCAAAACCTTGGTGCGCTTAATAAAAGGGCCTTTAAGATTCTTTGCGGCACACCTAATGTAGTTGCACATCTGTAATTTTAAGAAATGAAACCAACCTAAAAATGTACTTATCTTCAAAGCCCTGAGCTTGTAAAGTGGTTGAACCACAAGGGCTCCATAAACAATCAGAAGTCTGTAATTTTAATTAGTCAACATTCTCTTTCCTGTGGAGTGATCCAATGAAGAGGCACTACTCTAGTGTGAAGGGCGGGCAAACAAGTTGTACTGATTGAAGCCAGGCCTGTAAATACTGATAGTAATTATTTGATATCAGTCATACTTCATTTTTTTATTCATTCACATTTTGAAATAGAAATATTTGGTTTCAGGATAGACAGTAAGACAAATACCACGGACACTATGTACAAAGAGGTTCTGTAGGTGGGGAAGAATTAGACCATCTGCCTTTGAGACTGCAAATTACTGTAAAGCTATTTTTCTTTTTGGCAGGAGAGCTTTTCATGTCATATAATCAGGTTTAAAGATGAAATACGCCAGACAAGTGCTCAGGATAATCGTTTCTCCTTTTGCGCTGCAACTTCCTGGGACTGAGCCTTACACCAGCAAAAAAGAACATGAGGTGTCCAGCAGCAGAAAATGTGGCCTTTGCTGGCTTACTCATGCAATAAATGCACTGTGCTAGAAATCACAATCCTTTCTGGGGGGGGGGGAGGGCCGACAATCTCTTGAACTTTTCATTCTATGGAAAAGTTACTTGCTGGTAGGCTGCCAGGTTTCTGAATGCGTATATCATATCTCTAACACTAGGGGGTATGTTTACTAAACTGCGCTCAAGTGCGCGGCACACAATAGCGTGCGCTAAGGTACCTTAGCACACGCTAATGATGCATTTTTGTGCCCCACAAACTAAAGTGCCCGCTCATGTGTGCGGCGCGCTGATGTGCGATAGAGGCATGGAAAGGCTCTCAGAGGGCGGAGGAAGGCTCCCCAGGGGCAGAGAGAAGGGGTCAATGGGTGGAGAGTGGGAGGGGAGAGGCTCCCCGCACAGGAGCGGGGCTGAAATTCAAGTAAAAAAATACCGCGAGTGAAAACCTCGCGGTAGAGCCCATTTAAAGGGAAGAGAAACCATTTATGTAAGCAATGTAACTCAAAACCATGGAAACCTATAAAAAGTGAGCAGTGTGATACATGTGCACGGAACAAAAGGGCAAATAAACATTAAAAATGACCCCAACAAAATATAAAAAAATCATAATCAAGCTGGGCAATAGTGATAGTAATGGGAAACATAAAAAAACACTCCCAAGAAAGCCGCAAAAAATAAATATGAATTTTAGAAGGGTCTACACTCCGCCCCCATACAAGGTGAATAATCCCGCAGTGAAATAACACTGATCAGGGTTTACCTCTCCATTGGACAGGTTACCTATGGCATGCACATGTTCCATAACAGCAGGGCGGGCAGGTCGGAATGGGCAACTGGACAGATGCTGGGAAAGGGGATACAGAGGGCTGCAGGCGGCACATGCTGTGGTGCAGCTGGGGCACAGTGCAGATTAGGCAGATGCCTAGATGGCACTTAGGAATGCTGAAACTGAACAGCAGCCAGACAGCAACTGATGAGGGCCCAACATGGGCATGAGAGTGTTTAGCACAGTGTCACAGGGGATAGTACCCAGCAGCTACCCCCAAGGGCACAGAACATTGGCAGGCGGTGATTGGGGGACGTGCGGACAGATATGCAGGCTCCCCTACCCCAGAACCCACACCATAGGCAGCCGCCTACCCGCACACAGGATGGCCTGAGACTGGGTACCACCAGCACCACCAGCAGAAGGGCATGTCAGCATGGTGGCACAGGGGTACTGGAGGTGGAGGGGGGCAGTGGCAGCTGCCCAGAGCAGACCATGGCCTAGCCCTGTGTAGGTGGGTGCAATGCACTGCAACAGACAGGCCCTGCCGGACAAACAGTCATGGTATCATCAGGGAATGCACTGTCCCTGTGGTAACATGGTGGTGCAGTGCACACAACCAGTGTGTTTGGAGACAGAAGTTCACAGGTTCAGACCCCAGCTGGGGCTCCTGCCAATCCAGTCTCCATATTATACCCACAACTATATTGTGATAGTAAAGACGAATCTTTATTGCAGAGAACATAAGCATGGCTCAAACACCTCTATTTTACCCTACAGCGCACAGACACCAGAAAAATGCACATTACCTAGAACAGATTCCCCCAAATGCAGTCCTGGAGGGCCACAAATCCTTCAGGGTTTATACTGTCTCCAATCTAAGGATGGAGCGGTACTGGTGGTGGAGGTGGCAGCAGCTGGTGGCAACAGCAGACCATGGCCTAGCCCTGTCCAGGTGGGTGCCGTGCACTGCAACAAACAGGCCCTGTCGGATGTACAGTCATGGACTCCCCAGGGAATGCAGCATATCTGTGGCAACACAGTGATGCAGTGCACACAGACAGTGTGTGCAAGAACAGAAGGTCACAGGTTCAAAGCCCAGCTGGGGCTACTGCCAATCCAGTCCACATTTTTTTCCCACAACTAAACCGTGATAGTAAGGACAAACCTTTATTGCAGAGAACATACGCATGGTTAATACGCCTATATTTTACCCCACCGAGCACAGACACCATAAACAGCCGCATTACCTAGAGCAGAGTCTCCCAATTGCAGTCCTGGAGGGCCAAACACCAGTCAGGTTCCATGCTGCCTCTAATAAAGATGCCTGTGCTGCATATCTATGCACCACCCCCATGGTATGCAGATGTATCTCATGCATATTCATGAGGAACAGCATGAAAACCCAAACAGTGTTTGGTACACCAGGACTGGAGTTGGGAACCTCTGCCGTAAAGCAGCAGCCAACAGGGGCAGACACACCCACACCCACAGGCCCCATTGGCCAATGCCTCCTGGAGAGGCAGGGTCAGACACGGAGAGAGCAGCAGCTCTTGCAGAACTAAACAGTAAACACACAGAGCAAGAGTATTGATGACACAGGCGCTTTTATTGGGATCCCCAACGCGTTTCGGCAGGTTGCCTTCCTCAGGGGGTTATAAAAACTTGCAAACATAAAATAAACACAGTATATTAAAAAAAATATATACAAAATTTATCAAAGAAACATAAAAATGGTAATGACATTGATAATAATTATAATAGAAAGTAATTAAAACTAACTACTGCTATGATATTGAAGTCCCGATGGGATTAAAGTCAATGTGTGTACTATAAAATACACAATAGATTAAACTATAGATGAGGAGAAAATCAATCCCAATACAGCAAGTATTTTAAGATCCAGTCTCACTCATTTCTTAACCCTGTTCGTTTTAGTGTATCATTCATGGTGTTAGCACACTATTTGTATATTTTATAGTACACACATTGACTTTAATCCCATCGGGACTTCAATATCATGGCAGTAGTTAGTTTTAATTACTTTCTACACCTAGTGTGATCCTGCCATTTAGTTTAGTTTTTATGGTTTCCCAAGTCTGTATTGGGATTGATTTTCTCCTCATCTATAGTTTAATCTATTGTATTTTCAACTGAAAATTCCACAGTTGAGGCTCTGGCCATCTGCCCCTCTCAATTTCACCAGTTGAAGACCAGTTGTGTGCGCGTTGAGTGAGTACGACTACGATTCTTGATTCATTTAACTCAGCTTTCTTTTAAATGTTTTCACATGGATCAGAGTCTATGGTTTCCCTAATCAATTACAGGTTTTATTTTCTGCTTTTGCCCTGCGATGTTTACAATACTGTTTTAAGATGTTCGTGTACAACATTTATTATTCCATACACATGTTATACATGTTCTTATCAGTATGTTTTAATTATCTTATGTCTATATTTGTTTGTTAGTGATTATATCATAATGCTATTATAATTGATTATTAACAAATTTGTATATATGTTTCTAATTATTTATTTTTTTAACATATATCTTTTAACTATTTATCATTTTACTATCTTTTAAGTATTTATTTATTTATTTATTTATCTTGAGCATTATAAGATTTAGATACGTCATTATTATTATTATTATCATCTCTGTTCTTACCATGCCCGGTTAGCTCTAATTTGGTTGTTGTTATTATTATTTTTATCATTATTATAATTATTATCAATGTCATTACCATTTTTATGTTTCTTTGATAAATTTTGTATAATTATTTTTAATATACTGTGTTTATTTTATGTTTGCAAGTTTTTATAACCCCCTGAGGAAGGCAACCTGCCGAAACGCGTTGGGGATCCCAATAAAAGCGCCTGTGTCATCAATACTCTTGCTCCGTGTGTTTCCTGGAGAGGCAGGACATTGGGCCCTGCGTGCATCTCCCAATACTAGCACTTGAATACCTTAGCAATGCCACCCTACACCTGGGTATACGGTACACACCTATCAAACGTTTGCTATGATTACTGGCAGATAGCAATTCCTAGGTTAAGCACAGTTTGCTTATTGAGCTCCATCATAACAACCTTTCTGATGTCTGCGGTGTGTGCTTCAGGTCTGGTCTCTGACAGTGTTTACCACCCTGTGGAGTGACCCCCAACAGTATTGCATACCATATCCATGCCTGTACTGTGCCCAGGACTGATGTGGTGGCCAGGGCTGATAAACTCCTCTATAGTAGCACAATGCTGGCACAGGTGTGGGGATGTGTGTCTGTCTATCCAGTGTGTGGTGGCTGCAAACACCCTCCACAGCCCACACTGCCAGCACTGTTGCCAGTATTGGCCTGCCAATGTGCATAATGAGGAGCAAGGTACCATGGGTATAGCCCAGACAGGGTGGCCTGGCCAGGATGCATCTGCACAGGGCATAGGGCACTGGCTGGGACATTTTAGTGCCCGGCCACCACCTACACAGACAGGGTGGCCTCAGCATGTCCTGCTGGGAGATCACTCTCACCCTGACTGTGCAGTGACCACAGCATGGCTAGGCACCCCCATAGTGCTATGTAGTATTTCTTTCATGTGATATTTATGGGTTTCTTTTTGGGGCCCAGTCACTGACTTATCTGCTTGTTGTGTATGCTGACATCCCAGTTCTGGGTGCATGCATTTCCACCAGGAACATGCACTATGGACTAGCTAGCAGACTGTTTGCAGCTGGTATGTGTCTTGATGGAGTGCCTTGCAGGGTGCAGTGGCTGAAGGCTTGCTGCAGGAGAATATCAGATAGTGGTGGGGTGCAGATCTAGGCCTAATGTCTGTCTGCTATTGTGTTATGGATGTGTACAGAGCTGCATTGACTGCTCTGTGGGGTGTCTGTTCCCCAGCCAGGACTGGAGTTGCTGGTCCCCTTTACTGCCACCATTGTAGGTAGGTAGAATGTGGATCTGTTGATGGGAGACCCTGTTTGCTACCCTCAGCCCTGGAGGAGGGTGGTGGTGCATGACCCTCCTAGGGGTCCATAGGGGCTACACCTGACTGAGACAGACAGATATATCCAAGTTGTTTCTGCAGAAACTAACTATCTCACACATTAGCACTAGCCAGGGACCTGCAGCATGGCCTATTTCTGCCATGGAAGGTGCTGTGGACCTGGTGCTGGGCGCCCCACCGCACACTCAGGGTGAGCACAGTACCTGCACAATGTGACGGTGTGTAGCTACTCTGTGCCAGTAACACACACGATCAGTACCCCCTACCAAGCCGAGGTGCTGTGGGGGTGCATACCCCATCTTGTGTTTATCTGTGGACAGCTGATTTGCATGTGCAGTGCATCATGGGTACGGGTGGGCTAACCCTATCCTGGTGACCACAGCAGACTGTCTGTGTGGTGACATGCACTCCCTCTGCAGCCAGCCAGGGGCTTGTTAGCAGCTATAGAGCTGTAGCCCAATGGTTGCTTTGTTGCCTGTGGAGCCAGAGGTCATGGGTTCAAACCCACAGTGGGGCTATTTGATAGGGTGGCCCAAAGCATTATCTCTTTTTCATGTACTTTATTGCTGCCAGCAAATACACTCTCAGCGTACTGTACCCATAAGGTGCCTCTGAGGGCGCTTTATAGGGCGCCCTATAGGGCACCTTATGGTTACCGTCCATATGAGGTACACTATACGTTATCCTGTGGAGCGACTTATAGGGTGCCCTATAGGGGACATTTTAGGGTGCCGTGGCGGACAGTGCACTTTATAATGTGCCCTATGGAGTGCCTTATAGGGTGCCTTATGCGGCACCTTCAATTACGGCACGTGAGGGTGTGTTTGCTGGCAGCAATTAATAAAATACAAATAAAGTGTTGTAGGAAACAATATGTACATTGCAAAGCTGATGCCTCAGCCAGCCTTATGTATTAGGCACACTGGGGAGCAAACTCATGACCCCTGCATCAGCAGTTAGTGCCTTAACCATTGTGCTACACTGCTGTTCCTCCTTGTATGTCAGCGCACCTACTTATGATTTTCATTCCTTAAACTGCACAGTGCTGCCATCAAAAACAGTGCTATGACCTTGCTGTGCCTCATAGGGCACCCTATATGGCGCCCTATAGGCCACCCTTTCAGCAACATTGTAGGGTGCCGTGGCAGACAGTGCACTTTAAAATGTGCCCTCTGTGGTACCCTATGAGGCGCCTTATGCAGCACCTTATGTTACAATACTTTGAGGATGTGTTTGCTGGCAGCACTATTTAAAATAAAAATAAAATGCCCCCTACAGCAATATTACCTATAACAGGTAATGCCTCAGCCAACCTTCTTCATTAGGCACAGTGGGGGATTGAACTCATGACTCCTGCATCATTGGTCAGTGTCTTAACCATTGTGCTCCACTGCTGCTGCTCCTCCTTGCATATCAGTGCACCTACTTATGATTTTCATTCCTTAAACTGCACAGTGCTGCCATCAAAAACAGTGCTGTGACCTTGCGGTACCTCATACGGCACCCTATAAAGCACCCTATAAGCAACATTGTAGGGTGCCTTGGCAGACAGTGCACTTTAAAATGTGCCTTATGGGGCGCCTTATGTTAACACGCTTTGAGAGTGCGTTTGATAGTAGAGATAATTAAAATTAAAATAAAATGCCTCCTAAAGCAATCTTCCCCATAATAGGTAGTGCCTCAGCCAGCCTTCTTCATTGGGCACAGTGGGGGATTGAACCCATGATCCCTGCACCATTGGTTAGTGTCTTAACCATTGTACTGTAGCTCTGTTCCTGTGCTTGCACACCAGCGTGCTGCTTATGCTTCCCGCGCAACTTTCTCATGCGCTAATGTGCAGGGCGCACATGAGTGCAGCGCACATTAGTGCATGATTAATCCTGGCTTTGATTTTTTCTGACTGAAATGCCCACTCCTTATATGGCATCCACACACTAGCGCGCCGCGCACCCTAATGGGGTTTTAGTAAACATACCCCTAGGTATAGAGCTAGCAGTGGAACCTTGTTCTCAGCCGGTAAATCCAGGCTTGTTTGGCCCTTCTTTGTTATGTGTGCAGCATTGCCCCTTAAAAACACTCTACATGACATTGTGAAGCTGTGACACAGCCTTTACATGGCTCCTTTTGGCTTTATCATTCATTCCATGCATATTATACTGTATAAGGATCTGTAGAAACCCCTTATAGGAGCATCCCTGGGTCAGGGAATGGTCTGGCAGGAGACCCCCGCTTGGGAGCTTTGTTGGATCTTGCATACGGTGCCTGGTACCTCCACCTGGGGAAGACAGGCATTGGCAGGTGGCCTCTCTTTTCTTTCTCTCCAGATGGGACTGTGAACAGGGCTAGCAGTATTTACAAGTTCTATGAAATCATAAGTTCATAGAATCGTATTCCAACTATTTAAATGCAACTTTGAAACTATTGCCCAGAGTGTAGGGGTCACTCTTATTGCCATATTTCGTCAAGACTCCTTCTCTTGGAAGACCTTTCACGTGAGGAAAGTGCTGTTTTTAATTCTAGCCCTACGTGGAGCCTTATGCACTATGTTGACTTATGGTATCTATCAGCTCAGGAATCCTTCTCATAAAGTATGCCTCAACCAAGCTCTCAAAGATGAAGAATTTGGGGAGAAACAAAACAAATGCATAGTTAAGCTTACCTCTGCGACCGCTGTAATGCAGCAGTAACATCTTATACAGAAGAGCTAATAGAACCCCAACCCACAGCTTTGTCAGTGTTTTTTTCCCAGTGTATTGAGATTGTCTCATACTCTTAATTTTCGCAGTCATTTCTCCGAATAGCTTACTATACCCATAACTGAAGTATACCATGATTCTCTTGGCTACATCTGCAATTTTACATTTCAGCCCTCCCTGATCTCTCTTTATTATTTATTTATTTATTTAATGGTTTTTCTATACCGCGCTATTCGTCATCAGTGCGGTTCACAGGTAACATAATTGTGCAATTTAGAAAGTTCTACATTGGACTTACAGTAAACAGGGAGTTTAAACAGGGAGGTGAACTATATACAAATTGGTATCAGGTTCAACATGTAACTTGGCATTATTTACAATTTAAACAGTGTGACTATATACAAATACAAACTTGTTGTATTACCTCTGGTTTTCCCATTCCAGAACAGCATTTAAAAGTGGCAGCCTCAGCCACCATTTTCTAAAATCTAGCCTCAAAGTCAGCCTGAAGCTCACTCCCTTATTTCCTGTAGATGCAAACATCAGGTCGGTTTTGTTCCGTTTATCGTGTATACCGCAATACCCCACTTCCTCCAGCAGAGGTCAGCCAATCACAGCAACAGATTTGAACTTTTTTTTTTTTTTTTTTTTGCAGGATTATGAACTTGTCTTTTCTCCTTAAGCATACATATGTTTGCACACATTCTAGTGCCACCTTTTAGGCTCATGTTTTTCTTATTTTAACTAAGGCATGTTTATTAACTGAGTTTGTATCTCTTTAGAGTTTAGGCTTGCAGAGGTCAAAGCCAATTATCTGGGTAAATAAGGCTAGCAGAAAATTATCCTTCTGTATCCAGCTGAAAGAATGCCTGAGCTTTCCTAGTGTACTTTCAGATGAGTTAAAAAGAGGAATTTTCTGGAGCTGGGGGAGGAGAGTGTTTAGGTTGGAGGGAAAAACCTAGGGTTAAAACTATTTTAACCCTGAACGGGCGACTACACACACAGCAACTGCGCAAGTGCGCATACTTTATGCCTGTTCACTTTCAAAGAAAACCTACATGGTTAATGTCTTTTGAAAACAAAGGCATTAAGTAGGAAATTTTATAAAGCTTTTTATAAGTACGTGCAATGATTTTGTGGCTGATATCACAAGACTTCAGCCTGGCGGTGGGAAGTGAGAGCTGTCAGGCAAGAAAAGGTAGCACTTGGAATCAGGAATTGGAAGCAGTGTGGGAAGATTCATTTAAAGTAAGGTGTTTGCTGCACTTTGCCTGGCTGCTGCAGTGTAGGTCCCGGGGATGACAGGCCAGTTTGGGACACTTATCCGAAGTATGTGGGGGGACGGTGGGGTGGAGGGGAGGGAGGAAGGGACATATTATTTCCAAGTTTGAGCAATAAGGCATGGAGGAAGGAAGAGGAGTCATTACTCTGACCCCCCAATCCATCCCGTTACAGCAACAATATCACTTCCAAGCAGATAAAATGAGAGAGAAATTCAAAGATTGCTGCATTTTCTCTGTACTGTGCAAAATCTATAGAAAATGGATGTAAATTCTAAAAACTGGAATATTTAAATCACTAAAGTGAAAATATTTCTTTTTCTACCTCTTCTGTTCCATTTGCTGGAATCAGGGACAGGAGGCTGACACACAGGTAGGAGTCGAGGACACAGCTCTAAAATCAGGGACAATCCCTGAAAATCAGGAGCCATATCAAGCTAGAAATATACCCTGTGCAACTCGCGTACTTGCTGCCCCCCCCCCCCACCTCTCCTAGCTGCACCCAGGAACTCACTATTATCAGGCTTCCTAGAAGCCAAATAATGATTTATTTATTTATTTATTTACATTCTCTTATATACTGCGCTATTCTGCATCAGTGCGGTTTACATTGAACAAACTGAAATTACATTGAACAGGGCATTATAACTTGGAGATAACTATTTTACAGGGAACATATCAGTGCCCCTGCTTTGCATGGGTCGCGTGTGGCTACACCGCTCACACAGCCCTGCATCTGGTAACCTTATGTGTGCCCCCATTTTTCCCTGGGTCCCCCCACACTGTAGGGACTGCTTGCGCAGAATATTCACACCTGGCTCCTATGTAGTTTTATTAAATAGGTGCCTTCCAGCCTAGTAAACTTAGGTAACCTGGAGTGAAGGAGCAGCCTAATCGTTAGAGCAGTGGCTTGGAAATCAACAAAACCAGCATTCAATTCCATATTAACACTCCTTGTGGCCTTGGGCAAGTCACTTAACCCTCCATTGCCTCAGAAGAATCCAAGTTATCAATGTCCTGTACAATGTACATTACCAAGTTTAAGTTACAATGTAAACCACTTTGGCTGAAATAAGAAAGTGGTATAAAAACCTGTTAAATAAATAAAATTACCCTCTAAAAGGTCACTCACATCTTATATTTACTGTATTGAAAATTGCCCCTTAACGTTTAATATTTTCTTCCTTTTTCCAAATGAATAAGGCCTTCTTAGTTCAAGCATATCCATAAGGCTCTGCATATCAAGTTTTCAAATACACAGATTATAGGTGGCCAGTATCATCTCTTTACTGTACTCCATGATCAGGTAGGGGGCTGGCCCAATGGCTCATGTGGAAGGACCTGAGTTCTATTCCTGGCATAGAGTTTCAATCTGGAAATTAACAGGGTCTAGGGATGCCAGAGACAAAGCTCACAACTTTTGGGGCAGAGATAGTAATAGTCTTTGGTCAATGGCAACATCTAGTGGATAGATTTAGGGAATAATCATGGGAATAGAAGTCACTTTACCCTTCCTTGCCTCAGAAGAAAGGCCTGGCAATCTACCTCTGGTCATTCCTTGCCAAGGGCTGGGTCGCCAGGAGTCAGAATTGACTTGATGACACTTAAAAAAAAAAAATCTTGTCCAATATCAGGCATCTCAGACAAAATTTCAAAATACTTAGGTGCATAATTTTGTTAACATTTGAGCACCTAAAACTGAGACGCTTACGTCAGGTGTTCACCTGAAAGCCTGTTTCTGTCTGTCCTAAGCATGCATTTATTCTCTCACTGGTTTGGCTTCTACCATGCCTGGTAAGAGTTCTAGATGTCCACCACCACCTCAGTGAAAGAGTATTTTCTTGTATTTTTTGAGCTTGATATAATGGCTGGCGTCTTCTTCAACACCCAACGACAGCTGTGGAAGAGGAAGAAGTTGATGAGTTCTATGAACAAGTAGAAGTTGAAATTGACAGAACATGCAAACAGGAGGAGAGGAGTGGCCTAGTGGTTGGGACAAGTTACCTCAGGCCAGAGGACTGGAGGTTGGATTCCCACTCAGGGACAGCAATCTCAGGCCACAGGGACTGGGGTCTCTAGTCCATTGCCTTAGGTACACATGTAGGTTGTGAGCTCTTTGGGGATGAGGGAATATATCCAGTGCCAACCTTGATTGGTATATCAAGAAATTAAATTAAATATAAAGATATCCTAATAGTTATGAGTGACTGGAACACAAAAGTTGCCAACAAAGAAGAAGGCAAAGTGCTTGGAAAATATGAAGCTGGAGAAAGACTGATAGAATCTTGCAAGACCAATGATCTATTCACCTCAAACATCTTCTTCCAGTAATAGAAGTGACTACATCTGTGGAAGTCAATAATGGAAAAGCTCTATAGCATCAACAAAGATAAAACCTGGAGCTGACTGTGGTACAGTTGAAAAAGAGTAAGCTACTCATGAAGTAGCAAAATATGACCTTGAGAATATACCACCGGAATTTAAAGACTGCATGCAAAATTGCTTTGCAGCTTTAGATATAAATGACAAGCTTCAGAAGAGCTATGGGATGACATCAAGAAGGTTGTGTAGGAAGAAAGTGAGATGTCTCTACAAAAGTAAAAAAGCATAAACAGCCAAAATGGATGACTGAAGAAACTCTGAAAATTGCCCAGAAACACAGAGAAGCTAAAGCCAGAGGAGAGAGAGAGGCAATTTAGAACTCAATAGATTTCCAACGTGCAGCAAGACAAACAAGGAGAAGTACTACAATGATGCATGCAAGGAAATAGAATCAGAAACTCTTAGGGGTATGTTTACTAAACTGCGGTAACGGTAAATAACGCGCGTAATGTAATGTTAACGATCGTTAGCGCATCATAACGCGTTAACGATAGTTAACGTTACATAACGCGCGTTATGATGCGCTAACGATCGTAAAGCTCTGCGGCTCGGTAAAATACCGCAGAAGGTGGAGAAAGGGCGGAGAGAAGGGGTCAATGGGTGGAGAGTGGGTGGGGAGAGGCTCCCTTCACACTAACGCGCTGATCTGAAGAGCTAAATCCCAACGCGAATGAAAACCTGCCGTTAAATGCACATTACAGGGGAGAGAAACCATTTCAGTGTCAGCAATGTACAGACTAGGCAGGGAAACTAAAAAAAGTGATAAGTGTGATACATGTGCACAGAACAAAAGGGCACATAAACACTGAAAATAACCTCAACAAACTGGAAAAAAAAACCATAACCAAGCTGGCCAATAGTTGTATTAATGAGAAACATCAACCCCCCCCCCCCCACCGAAAAAGCTCCATAGAAAAGATATAAATCGTGGAAGGGTCTACGCTCCGTCCCCATACAAGGTGAATGAGCCCACAGTGAAATAGCGCTGCTCAGGGTTTTCCACTCCATCGGAAAGGGTTCCTATGGCATGCACCTGTCCCGCAACATCAGGGCGGGCATGTCGGAACGGCACCTGGACAGATGCCGGAAAAGGGGATACAGAGGGCCGCAGGCGGCACATGCTGTGGTGCAGCTGGGCCACAGTGCGGACTAGGGTGATGCCTAGGTGGCCCATATGAATGCTGAAACAGCAGAGCAGCCAGACAGCAACTGCTGAAGGCACAACATGGGCACGACTGTGTTTCCCACAGTGTCACAGGGGATAGTACCCAACAGCTACCCCTAAGGGCACAGAACATTGGCAGGCGGGGCTGGGGGGGGAGCGTGGACGTCTATGCAGACACCCCTACCCCAGAACATGCACCATAGGCAGCCGCCTACCTGCACACTGGATGGCCTGAGACTGCGCACCACCAGCACCACCAGCAGAAGGGCATGTCAGCATGGTGGCTGAGGGATACTGGTGGTGGAGGGGGCAGTGGCAGCTGCCCAGAGCAGACCATGGCCTAGCCCTGTGTAGGTGGGTGCCGTGTACTGCAACAGATGGGCCCTGTCTGACGAACAGTCATGGTATCACCAAGGAATGTACTGACTCAGTGACAACAAGGTGGTGCAGTGCCCAAACCAGTGTATTCAGAAGCAGAAGCAGAGGGTCACAGGTTCAAGTCCCAGCTGTGGATCCTGCCAGTCCAGTCCCCATATATTACCCACTACTACAACATACTAATACAGACAGCAACTTTATTGCAGATGACGTAAACATGCCCAAGACACCTACATTTTACCCTACAGAGCACGGACACCATAAACATGCACATTACCTAGAACAAAGTCTCCCAAATGCAGTCCTGGAGGGCCAAACACCATTCGGGTTCCATGCTGCCTCTGATAAAGATGCCTGTGCTACATTTCTATGTGCCACCCCCATGGTATGCAGATGTATCTCATGCATATTCATGAGGGACAGCATGAAAACCTGAACAGTGTTTGGCACCGCAGGACTGGAGTTGGGAACCTCTGCCGTAAAGCAGCAGCCAACAGGGGCAGACACACCCACACCCACAGGCCCCATTATCCAAAGCCTCCTGGAGAGGCAGGACTTTGAGCTCTGCGTGCATCTCCCAATACTAGCACTTGCATACCTTAGTAATGCCACCCTAATCCTGGGAATATGGTCACATCTATCAAAAGTTTGCTATGATTACTGTCAGATACCAATTCCTAGGTTAAGTACAATTTTCTGAGTGAGCTGCATCATAGCAACCTTTCTGATGTCTGTGGAGTGTGCTACAGGTCTTGTGTCTGAGAGTGTTTACCAACCTGGGAGTGACTCCTACAGTATTGCGTACCATAGCCATGCCTGCACTGTGCCCAGGACTCGTGTGGTGGCCTGGGCTGCCCAACACCTCTATAGTTGCACAATGCTGGCATAGGTGTGGGGAGTGTGTGTCTGTCTATCCAGTGTGTGGTGGCTGCCAACACCCTACACAGCCCACACTGCTAGCACTGTTGCCAGTATTGGCCTGCCAATGTGCATAATGAGGAGCAAGGTACCGTGGGAATAGCCTGGATAGGGTGGCCTGGCCGCATCTGCACAGGGCATAGGGCAATGGCTCGGACATTGTAGTGCCTGGTATCACCTGCACGGACAGAGTGGCCACAGCATGTCCTGCTGGGAGGTCACTCTCACCCTGACTGAGCAGTGACCACGGCATGGCTAGGTTCCCCCATAGTGCCGTATAGTATTTCTCTCATGTGATATTTATGGGTTTTCTTTTGGGGCCCGATCACTGACCTATCTGCTTGGTGTGTATGCTGACCTCCCAGTTTTGGGTACACGCATCTTCTCCAGGACCATGCATTATGGACTAACTAGCAGACTGTTTGCAGCTAGTATGTGTGTTGCTGGAACACTTTGTAGGGTGCAGCGGCTGGAGAATGTCAGATGGGGGGGGGGGGGCAGCTGTGCATTTCCAGGCCTTCTGTCTATATTGCTTTATGGATGTGTACAGCTCTGCATTGCCTGCCCTGTAGGGTGTTTGATCCCTAGCAGGACTGGGGTGATGGTCCCCTCTACTGCCACCATTGCAGGGGGGTAGAAAGTGGATCTGTTGGCGGGAGATCCTGTCCCCCACCCTGAACACCAGAGGGTGCGTTGGGTGGTGGTATGTAATCTCCCTGTGGGTCCCAACGCCCTCCTTCACTTACATCATGTGACCATGGCACCCACACAGGGTATGCACTTTTCTGGGTGCATCATAGTCCACAAGGGCTAGATGTGACATACAGATGAACACAGGCATATCCTAGGGGTGTTTGCAAGGACTACCTATCACACATTGGCACTGATGGGGACCTGCAGCATAGCCCATCTCAGCAAAGCCAGGTGCTGTGAGAATGGCGCTGGGCACCATACCTCTCCCTCAGGGTGAGCACAGGACCCGCACACTGTGACGGTCTGTAGCTACTCTGTGCCACTAACACACACCGTCGGCACCCCCTACCAGGCTGAGGTGCTGTGGGGTGCATACCCCATCTTGTGATCATCTGTAGACTGCTGATTTACATGTGCTGTGCATCCTGGGTACGGATGGGTTGACCCTATCCTGGTAACCACAGCAGAATGTGGGTGTGGTGCCGTGCAGTCCTCCTGTAGCCAGCCATGTGTTTGTTAGCAGCTCTAGCCCACTGGTTACTTCACTGCCCGTGGAGCCAGTGGTCATGGGTTCAAAACCCACAGTGGAGTTCATCGATAGGGCAGCAGAAACACCCTCAGGGTACTGTCACCTTAGGGTGGCTCATAAGGCGCCCTATAAAGCGCCTTATAAGGTGCCTTATATGGTGTCCTATAGGGGACATTATAGGGTGCCTTGGCAGACAGCGCACTTTATAATGTGCCCTATGGAGTGCCTTCTAGGGTGCCTTATGTGGCACCTTAGGTTACGCCACTGTGAGAGTGTGTTTGCTGGCAGCACTACTAAAGTACAACTAAACTTCCTCACAGCCCAATACTTAACCCTTTCCAGGCCAAGCCCAAAACCTTCGGGATCCAAACTTCTGCCTAAATATTCCTATCAAATGGTATATAATACATGACCATGGCAGAGGGAACGTCACTATTGCAACATATTGAATAAGACGGGTACAATTTCCCTGAAATATGCAAACATTAACCCAGCTGCAGAATGTGGATTAAAATATTATAGTAGGCCTTCAAAGGGTTACACATGACACCTCAGTCAGCCTTATTCATTAGGCACACTGGGGAATCAAACCCATGACCCTTATACTATCAGTCTGTGTAGCAACCATTGTGCTACAGCTCTGTTTCTGTATACAGGTGTCTACGCGCCTTCTTAAGCTTAACACGCAGTAATGCGCCCTGTAACGATCGTTGCTGTGCGGCGCCTTATAACGCGCGTTATCGGTAACGATGTACCGCCCATGTCCTTTTTTGGCATTTCTTCCATTAACGTGGCTCCTAACGCAAATCACACTAACGCAGTTTAGTAAACATACCCCTTAGAGGAAGAACAAAATGAGCTTTCCTAATGCTACGAGAGATAAAGAAAAAATTTCAGCCTTGCTACAAGATGCTCAAGGATCCATCTTGAATGATGCTGAGAAGATCAAGAAAAGGTGGAAAGAATATACAGAGTCATTATACCAGAAAGATCAAATGGACCAACAATTGTTTCGACCTGTACCTTATGATCAGGAACCATTGATGATGAAAGAAGTCGAAACAGCATTGAAAGCCTTAACAAATCCCCAGTTACTGATGGCATTCCCACTAAAGTATTACAGCAATCAGATGAAGCTGTTACCACACTTACAACGCACTGCCAGGAAATTTGGAAGACAAATTCATGGCCAACTGACTGAAAAAGATCCGTGTTTATACCAATACTAAAGAAAGGTGACTAGTGCACACTCGAGCAATGCGTACGCAAGTTTGAGCAAGAGTGCATGCTGAGGGCTAATAGCAGACACTTTTGAGCAATAGCATGTGCTATTGAGTGATAGTGTATGCTATTTGCACAATAGTGTACACTATCACTTACTAGCATGCACCATTGTTTAAAAATGATCACTATCCGCTCATGACTATCAGGATATCTTTATATTTAATTTAATTTCTTGATATACCAATCAAGGTTGCCACTGGATATATTCCCTCATCCCCAAAGGGCTCACAATCTACATGTGTGCTATTGCTCAGTGGTGTGCAATGTTGAGCCATAGTGCACACTATTAACTTTATTTCATTTGTATTAAACGCATATACCACAATACATAGTACTTCTATGCGGTTTACATTATAACACACAAACCAGTAGATAAAAAAGAATACATGATACTATACAAAAGACATGAAACAATAAAATTCATCTAAAATGCATCTAAAACATGAGTTCTTGAAATATAGACACTTCTCATTAAGAAAAAGCTTTCTCGAATAAAAAGGTTTTTAATAATTTCCGGAAGGAAAGCACATTCTGCTCTTGACTCAACAACAGTGACAGGGCATTCCATAATCTCGGGCCATACATTGAAACAGCTCTATTCGGAGTACTATTTATTTATTTATTAGAAATTTTTATAACGCATTTTCCAAAAGATCAAATGCAGTTTACAAAGAACAACATTTGAATTGTACAGAAAACAGTTCTCATTCAATTACATCGAACCCTTAACTATATACATTAATGTTGTACAATTAACTAAATACATTAGCATTGACAAGAAGAATCAATACAAATAATAGTAGAACTATATACATATTTGGTGATAATAGATGTGTTGCTTTGTGTATATTTGGTAGGTTCTAGAGCCGCTGAATATCTCCAGAGACTGCTTTGCAAACATCCAGTTAGTTTTACGGTGGTCCGTGGGCGACTATTCGTTCTGCAGTAATATTCAGCCACTAACCGGATAGGCAAACCACATAAACTTATCTTGTCCTATGTGGTTAGCGGCTGAATATCTCCGCTCACCAGACAGCCACCACAGTCGATAGTGAAACCGGATATTTAGCGCCAGATATCTGGTTTCATTTTAGCCCATGGCAGTCAGATGTTTGAGCAATGCTGACCGCTGCGGGCTGTGTATCATCTCCCCTCATGTCTTGCTCTGATGGGCTCTTAACATTTATCATAGCCTATGATGTCCCTACATTAGTTTTCTCATTTACCATAATACTGCATCCCAGTCCATCTAGGATTCAATAATGTCCTTTGTTTTAAGAAGTGTCATTTCATCCTGCCTGGGCAACCACACAGGCGAGCTGAGCATTCCAGTTTCTCACCTCGTCTCAACAAATTCTAAATGACAGCTTTTATACCATGAGACATCACTCACAACACCTGCTAAACTGTTATGAAGCTCATATGAATACCACATTAGCAGATGGATTAAAAAGCCTTTTTTGAAGTGAAAAAAAAATCCCACCCCCACCATTAGCTAATGCAGCATATCAGTGGGTATTAGGAAATGTTTACCATTATTTCTTTATCCCAAAGAATGACTACATATGCTAAATAGCTACATTAAAAATACTATAGAAATTGCAAATATGGAAACCTAGAAACAGCTGGAATTTTAAACTCCTCTTAGTACTGTGAGAGAATGACCATGCTTTACAAATAACACATTTTCTCTATATATATGATAATGATCTGGAGTTAGTAGTCTAAAACTCTAATTTCTTTGTTTAGAGCTTAGAAATTCTGTTTGCTTGAAGGTTAAATAATGCTGTTGCTAATATACCTCAAAAGCTTGATCCACCCATAATCCTTTTGACCTATAAAGATGAATAATGGAAGAATCCCAAATAGTAAGTTCTATAAAAGTAAATGTGCCTAAGGGGTATGTTTACTAAACCGCGGTAACTTTACTGGCGATAAGTGCAGCGTTAACGTAAGCAATGCCATATAAGAAAGTGGGCATACCGGCATCAAGGTAGCAATGGCCGATTAACACACGTTAAAGGGCGCCTTGGCCAGTTAGCGCACATTAACAGGACATTGCACATTAAAGCTGACAAACAAAGCACATTACAAGGCTGACAAGGCGCTTTATAAGGTGCCCTATAGGGCACCTTATAGGGCTCCCTATCCTAAGGCACCCTAAAAGGCGCCTTATGAGGCGCCCTATCCTAAGGCGCCTTAGGTTAAGGCACCCTAAAAGGCACCTTATAAGGTGCCTTAACCTAAGGTGCCGTATAAGGTGCCCTAAGGATGTTAAGGTGACCCAAGATATGGTGCCCATGGGCAGTAA
Organism: Ichthyophis bannanicus; assembly: GCA_033557465.1. NCBI lineage: Eukaryota > Metazoa > Chordata > Amphibia > Gymnophiona > Ichthyophiidae > Ichthyophis > Ichthyophis bannanicus. Next base: position 442,628,946 of record CM066035.1, on the reverse strand, counting down.
GGTGCCCCAAGTTGACAAGCATGAAATGTAAGGCCAAAAAGCAGATGTAACCCTAACACTGCACAGAGTACCAAGGAAAGGCAATGAACAAGTGATGGAAGGACGTAGAGGTGGGAGCTGATGGATCTGCCAAATCTGCGTTCAGCCTATGTGGAATCCGGTAAAGTGGACAAACATATCGGAGCCAGCTGTACCGATGCACAGGGTGTTGGCAATGTAAAGTGCTACAATGACAGTGGGTAGCAGAGGATGGGAATACGTGTCCACCAGTGGAGGTAGAGGTGGCAAAAATATGTGCAATGATAGGAGGACAGAGGAGTAATAGTGCCATGCAGAGCAGACACAGGAGAGGCAAGCATGAAGAGCGGCAATGCAGAAAAGGGTACCAGTGCAGGACATGGGGTAGCAGCCTGAACATGAAGACAGGACGCTATACAGTTGACAGACACAGATAGACGGACAGAAGGATGGTTGGCAACTGTGATGAGGGTATTATGTGCTGGCAGCACAGATCTGCAGAGATATGACTGCTACAGGAATGACAAGTAGTTGTGTAGGACAGGCATAAAAAAGGAGAACAAAGAGGAATTTAACTGATGGCCTCTGCCTCGGCAGTCATTGTATTAACCAGTGGGCTACACCTCTATGGCTTTTATCACAGGAATGGCTGGCTACAGAAAGACTGCAGGTCACTGCACAAAATGTCTGCTGTGGTTACCAGGATAGGGTAAACCCACCAGTACCCATGATGGAATGCACATGCAGAACAGCAGTCTACATCTGATCGCAAGATTGGTTATGCACCTCTACAGCACCTCTGCTTGGTAGGGGGAACTGACCGTGTGTGTTACTGGCACAGAGTAGCTACAGACCGTGCCATTGTGGGGGTTCTGTGCTCACCCTGAGGGTGAGGTAGGGCGCCCAGCACCAGGTCTGCAGTACCCGGGTCGGTCGAGATAGGCTTTGTTGCAGATCCCCATCAGTACCAGTGTGTGACAGGTATTCCTTGAAGACACACCTAGGATAATCCTGTGTGCATCTGTATTCCCCATTCATGTCTAGCCCTTGTAGGCCATGACATACCCAGAATAGTGCATATCCAGTGTGGTTGCCATGGTCACTTGTTATACTAGCAGGGGGTGTCTGGACTCACATGGGGATTATGTAGCACCACCTATCAAACCGCCCTCTCTGGGTCAAGGTGGTGGACAGGATCTGCCCCCAACAGACCCACACGCTACATCTTTGCAATGGAGACAGTAGAGGGAGATGATGTAGGGCTGTGGGACCAGTAACCCCAGTCCTGCTGGCAAAAGGGTGCCATCCAGGGCAGTTGATGTAGCTCTGTACATGTCACAAGCACACTGGCAGTAGGGCTGGTAAAGCTCAGCTGCCCCCCACCACAATCTGACATTCACCAGCAGAGGGCACAGTCAGTCTGCACCCTGCAAGGTGTTCCAGCCATAACTGCTGACAGTCTGCTAGCCAGTCCATGGTGCATGCTCACAGAAGAACTACATGCACCCAGTAGTGGAATGTAAGCATAGCCACCAAGCATGTATTTCAGTGATTTGGGCCCCAGAACAGGGAACACACAGATATCACTTGAGAAAATCACTGTGGAGCACTATGTGGGAATCTAGAGATGCCATGGTCACTGCTCAGTCAGAGTGAGAGTGACCTCCCAGCATGACATGCTGTGGCCACCCTGTCCATGCAGGTTGTGATCGGGCATTACAATGTCCCAGCCATTGCCCCAAACCCTGTGCAGATGCATCCTGCACAGTCTGCCGTGTCTGGGCCATACCCACAATACCTTGCTCCTCATTATGCACATTAGCAGGTTAACGCTGGAAACAGTGTAAGCATTCTGGGTCCAGTGAGGAGTAGGCAGCCACAAAACAATGGATAGACATACACACACTCCCACTTCTATTTCAGCATTGTGCAAAGATAGGGATGGTTGGCAGCCCTGCATGCCACACTAGTCCATGGCACAATGCAGGCATTGCTAAGGTATGTAGGTGTGAGTAGTAGTGCTTTGGTGGTAGCTGCTGCTCAACGCTGGGCTCAACAGCCTGACTCTCCATGAGGCTTTGGATAGTGGAGCCTGTGGGTGTGGGTGTTTCTGCCCCTGTTGGCCGATGCTCTAGGGCAGGGGTGTCCAACCCTGTCCTGGAGGGCCACAACCCTGGCAGGTTTTTGGGACAGCCCTAATGAATATGCATGAGATATATATGCATTAGAGATATCCTGACAACCTGACTGGTTTGTGGCCCTCCAGGACTGGATTTGGAGACCCCTGCCTTGCACCTCTGTCATTTAAGATTGTGAGTGGGCAAGGTACAGATGTCCAAAACATCAAAAGGGTAGATAGAATTTGTCATATTCCTCCTCGCTTCTCACCACCACCAAAAGGTTGTCTAGCTGACATGCCCATATGCTGGTGGTGCTGGTGATGTACAAGCCCAGGCTATCCAATATGCAGGTTGGTGGCTGCCTCGGGTGCCTATATGGATATCCATGCTTCCCCCAGCACTACTTGTCAATATTATGTGCTCTTTGGGGTACCTGCTGGGTAATGTCTTTTGGATCAGATACTGTGGGATGCAGACTGGTGGGTATGTTTGACCTTAGTCAGTAATTGTCTTGCTGATTTTCAGTTTTGGTATTCCTATATGCCACCTAGGTATCTGCCTGGTTCACCCTGTGCCCCACTGCATGTCCCACCTGCAGCCCCTTTGCCCCATTTGTGACATCACCATAGTGCCCTTTCATACTTGGGCACTATGCTGTTACTGCACATGGAGCACTGCTATCACTTTTTTTGGGCTCCCTGCCTATGTGTACATTGCTGACACTGAAATGGTTTCTCTCTCTTGCAAATGTGCATCTAGCGACAGGTTTTCACTTGCGGTAATTTTTGGCCCTTCATTTCCCAGTGTTAGTGTAGCAAGAGCCTCTTCCTGCCCACTCCCCGCCCATTGACCCCTTCTCTCCACCCTGTGCGGGACTTAGCGCGGACGGAGACGTTAACATGCGCTAATGTTGCATCTGGTAACATTAGCGCGTGTTAACATTACTTATTGCATGATAACGTAGCTACTGCTACGCTACCGCGGTTTAGTAAACATACCCCTAAGTGTCACTAAACCCTAACAGCAGGATGTCATTGTTTTCCTGACATTCCCTTTCAGGGGTAGCTTTGCCCTGGAAGTAACATAAGGAATTATACCCCAAGGAGATGTCTAGGTGGGCTCTCTATAAGGGAAAGAGCCCAAGGGAAGAGCTAAGGGTTCCCAAAGTCATGAAAGGCTAGGTTTTGGAGGAAAAGGGGTCTCTCTTTGCGTGTTCATGCCTTGGTTTAGGCATCTGGCCCTAAACATTGACAATAGATGTGGCGCCCAATTCAGCAAGGAGCACGTTTAGGCCATCTGTGGGTGCAAGATAGGGCCTGGAGATGGTCTGGCATGCTCCTGCAGTCGGCAGATGGACGTCCTCACCACCTCCCAGCCAGCCCACCACATTGCTGTTCCCCTTTACTCTGCTGCCTGACCCCAGATGGGGCCAGTCAGGGTCCAGATCAGGCAATGGGGACTCACTGTCCCTGTTGCCTGATCCGGGCCCTGGATGGCCCCATGCCTGCTGCTGATGCTGCCGGGAGGCAGGCTGGCTGGCCAATCCAAGGGGTGGCCAGTACTTATTCCATCTCTGAGGTGGAATAATCTGGTGTCCCCCTGATGCCCCCAGGACATACAAGACCATGACTGGAATTGGTCCTGTACGTCCAGGTGCCGATCCCGCCCACGGTCCTCCCGCTTTCTGTCTCGTGCTGCCCCCATCCCCCGCAGCATGCACAGTGGCTTTGTGCGTGCAGGGGGATGGGAGGTGGAATATGGTGAAGGCACCGTACAGAATCGGGGCCTATACCTTTATGGTGAGCTGACTTAGTTCAAAAAGCCTGATGGTCAATGGGCTCCCTGATCTAAACATGGGACAAATCAAATGGAGTGAAGGGGAGTGCTACCCAAGCCTTTCCTGAAAGGAAGAACTTGGGGAGGGCTGAAGACTTCTCACAGGAAAGTTCCTACCAGATCCAGTGAACGTACAAGTTCAGGTATGATTTCACAAACATGGACATGCCCAATATGGACATCTATAGAGACATCTACACAGACATCCCAGGAACAGAATTTCTGAACTGGGACATCTTATAGCCCACTGGTTAGAGCAGTGCATTAGGAGCAGAGTGGCCAGTTTTCAAAGCCCAGTGTCGGCCTTTGTGATCTTAGATTAGTCAATTAACTCTCTACATTCTCTGGATTTTTTAAGGTCGAAACAAGCACTTTCCTGATGCCTATTTGTGTCTGCAGCAGGTATGGACTGCCTGCAGAAATCCTGACCTTTCTGAAATCGAACGGGGATGTCTAAGTCTATTGCACCTCCCCAAACATTGCTTTGCCACACCCCTTGCCTACTTGGACATCACTGCCTGCACCAGTAACGTCTTTAAAAGCCATTTGTAAAATAGCTCCAGGGATGTGTCTGTGATTTGGATGTCCACGTGCACGCCTTCAGACGTCCATGTTATAACTAAGATTTTTAAAATGACCCCCATTACAAACTGAAAAATAATATTGAGAATGCATGGGTCGAACCTTCATATATATCCTTTTTGGACTCTTCACTCTGCTGAAAGACATATCCATAACACCCTCAGAAGCTCTCTTAGGTATTTTGCTCAAAGCTGGTGCTACACTTTTGCACCTACAATTAGGGGAGTGATTTTGACATAATTGAAAGCTTTTTTAAATTTAGTATTAATTTCCACAAACTCTCTTCTTTCACTCCATCAGATAATAAACAATAAAAAATGTAACAGATTTTTCCTATTTTTAAACACTGCTTTAATTTTCTCATTCACTATGATCAATTTTTAAAACACTGCTTTAATTTTCTTTAATTCACTATGATCAAGCTAATCTTGCACTGCTTGCTGAGGTCTGCAACACTCAGCTTTAAAATCAGTATAACATTACCATATCTAAGGGGTATGTTTACTAAACTTTCTTAACGTGCGTGCCGCGTTAGTCTGCAGGATGCCATAAAAGGAGTGGGCGGTCTGGTCAAAAATAGCAAAACGGGATTAGCGCGCCACGCACATTAGCGCACGAGTAACGCGCGCAGGAAGCATAAGCAGGCGCGCTGATGTGCCAACAGAGGAACAGGACTGCAGTGCAATGGTAAAGACACTGACAAATGGTGTAGGGGTTATGGGTTCAATCCCCCACTGTGCCCAATGAATAAGGCTGGCTGAGGCGCTACCATTTATATGTAATATTGCATTATGAGGCTTTTTAATTTTATTTTAATTACTGCTGCTAGCAAACGCACTCTCAAAGCGCTGTAACATAAGGTGCTACATAAGGCACCTCATAAGGTACCCCAGAGGGCACATTTTAAAGTGCACTGTCCGCCACGGCACCCTACAATGTTACTTAAAGGGTGGCCTATAGGGCGCCATATAGGGTGCCCTATGAGGCACGGCAAGGTCATAGCACTGTTTTTGATGGCAGCACTGTGCATTGTGACGCATGAAAATGTTCAGTAGGTGCGCTGACATGCAAGGAGAAACAGCAGTGTAGCACAATGGTTAAGACACTGAGTGATGGTACAGGGGTCATGGGTTCAATCCCCCACTGTGCCCAATGCATAAGGCTGCCTGAGGCACCACCTGTTATGTGTAAAATTGCAGTATGAGGCATTTTAATTTTATTTTAATTACTGCTGCTAGCAAACGCACTCTCAAAGCGCTGTAACATAAGGTGTTGCATAAGGCACCCCATAAGGTAACCCAGAGGGCACATTTTAAAGTGCACTGTCCGCCACGGCACCCTACAATGTTGCTTAAAGGGTGGCCTATAGGGCACCATATAGGGTGCCCTATGAGGCACGGCAAGGTAATAGCACTCTCCTTGATGGCAGCACTGTGCATTTAAACGCATGGAAATCTTAAGTAGGTGTGATGACATGCAAAGAGGAACAGCAGTGTAGCACAATGGTTAAGGCACTGACTGATGATACAGGGGTCATGAGTTTGATCCCCAGTGTGCCTAATGCTGTCTGAGACATCAGCTTTGGCATGTAAGTATGGTTTCCTGTGGCACTTTATTTGTATCTTATTAGTTGCTGCCAGCAAACATACCCTCACGTGCCGTAACCTAAGGTGCCGCATAAGGCACTCCATAGGGCACATTATAAAGTGCACTGTCTGCCACGGCACCCTATAATGTCCCCTATAGGGCACCCTATAAGTCGCTCCATAGGATACCGTATAGTGCACCTTATATGGACGGTAACCATAAGGTGCCCTATAGGGCACCCTATAAAGCGCCCTCTGAGGCACCTTATGGGTACAGTACGCTGAGGGTGTTTTTGCTGGCAGCACGATTGTACATTAAAAATAGATAATGCTTTGGACAGCCCTATCAAATAACCTCACTGTGGGCTTGAACCCATGACCTCTGGCTCCACAGGCAGTGAAGTAACCAGTGGGCTACAGCTCTATAGCTACTAGTAAGCCACTGGCTGGCTGCTGAAGGACTGCACGTCACCACACAAACAGTCTCCTGTGGTCACCAGGATAGGGTTAGCCCACCCGTACCCATGATGCACTGCACATGCAAATCAGCCGTCTACAGATGAACACAAGATGGGGTATGCACCCCCACAGCACCTCGGCCTGGTAGGGGGAACTGACCGTGTGTGGTACTGGCACAGAGTAGCTACACACTGTCACATTGTGCAGGTACTGCACTCACCCTGAGGGTGAGGTGGGGTGCCCAGCACCAGGTCCACAGCAGAGCTAAGCCATGCTGCAGGTCCCCAGTAGTGCTAATGTGTGAGATAGGAAGTTTCTGTAGATACACCTTGGATGTATCTGTATATCTCAGTCAGGTGTAGCCCTATAGACCCCTAGGAGGATTATGTACCATCACCCTCCTCCTCCAGGGCTGAGGGTGGTAAACAAGTTTTCCCACCAACAGATCCACATTCTATCTCCCTGCAATGGTGGCAGTAGAGGGGACTATCAACCGCAGTCCTGCTGGGGAACAGACACCCTACAGGGCAGTCAATGCAGCTCTGTACACATCCATAACGCAATAGCAGACAGACATTAGGCCTGGATATGCTAAGCTGCACCCCACCACTATCTGATATTCTCCTGCAGCAAGCCTTCAGCCACTGCACCCTGCAAGGCGCTCCATCAAGACACATACCAGCTGCAAACAGTCTGCTAGCTAGTCCATAGTGAATGTTCCTGGTGGAAATGCGGGCACCCAGAACTGGGATGTCAGCATACACAACAAGCAGATAAGTCAGTGACTGGGCCCCAAAAGAAAACCCATAAATATCACATGAGAGAAATATTATATAGCACTATGGGGGAGCCTAGCCATGCTGTGGTCATTGCACAGTCAGGGTGAGAGTGATCTCCCAGCAGGACATGCTGTGGCCACCCTGTCTGTGCAGGTGGTGGCCGGGCACTACAATGTCTCAGCCAGTGCCCTATGCCCTGTGCAGATGTATCCTGGCCAGGCCACCCTGTCCGGGCTACACCCATGGTACCTTGCTCCTCAATATGCACATTGGCAGGCCAATACTGGCAACAGTGCTGGCAGTGTGGGCTGTGGAGGGTGTTTGCAGCCACCACACACTGGATAGACAGACATACACTCCCACACCTATGCCAGCATTGTGCTACTATAGAGGAGTTTAGCAGCCCTGGCCACCACACCAGTCCTGGGCACAGTGCAGGCATGGATATGGTACGCAATACTGTTGGGGGTCACTCCCCAGGGTGGTAAACACTGTCAGAGACCAGACCTGAAGCACACTCCACAGACATCAGAAAGGTTGCTATGATGGAGCTCAATCAGCAAACTGTGCTTAACGTAGGAATTGCTATCTGCCAGTAATCATAGCAAACATTTGATAGCTGTGTACCGTATTCCCAGGTGTAGGGTGGCATTGCTAAGGTATGCAAGTGCTAGTATTGGGAGATGCACACAGGGCCCAATGTACTGCCTCTCCAGGAGGCATTGGCTAATAGAGCCTGGGGGTGTGGGTGTGTCTGCCCCTGTTGGCTGCTGCTTTACGGCAGAGGTTCCCAACTCCAGACCTGGTGTGTCAAACACTGTTCGGGTTTTCATGCTGTCCCTCATGAATATGCATGAGATACATCTGCATACCATGGGGGTGGTGCATAGATATGCAGCTCAGGCATCTTTATTAGAGGCAGCATGGAACCTGAATGGTGTTTGGCCCTCCAGGACTGCATTTGGGAGACTCTGCTCTAGGTAATGCGCCTGTTTATGGTGTCTTTGCTCTGTAGGGTAAAATGTAGGTGTTTTTGGCATGTTTATGTCATCTGCAATAAACGTTCTGTCTGTATTAGCACGTTTTAGTAGTGGGTAAAATATGGGGACTGGGTTGGTGGAAACCACAGCTGGGACTTGAACCTGTGACCTACTGCCTCCAAACACACTGGTTGTGTGCACTGCACCACCGTGTTGCCACAGAAACAGTGCATTCCCTGGTGATACCATGACTGTTTGTCCAGCAGGGCCTGTCTGTTGCAGTGCATGGCACCCACCTACACAGGGCTAGGCCATGATCTGCTCTGGGCAGCTGCCACTGCCCCCTCCACCACCAGTACCCCTCCGCCACCATGCTGACATGGCCTTATATTGGAGACAGCATAAAACCTGAATGATTTGTGGCCCTCCAGGACTGCATTTGGGGGACTCTGCTCTAGGTAATGCGCATGTTTCTGGTGTCTGTGATCGGTGGGGTAAAATATAGGCGTTTGAACCATGCGTATGTTATCTGCAATAAAGGTTTGTCCTTACTATCACGGTTTAGTAGCGGGTAAAATATGGGGACTGGATTGGTAGTAGCCCCAGCTGGGACTTGAACTTGTGACTTTCTGCTCCTGAACACCCTGGCTGTGTTCACCGCACCACACCGTGCTCACAGAGACAATGCAGTCCCTGGAGATACCATGGTTGTTTGTCAGACAGAGCCTGTCTGTTGCAGTGCACGGCACCCACCTACACAGGGCTAGGCCATGGTCAGCTCTGGGCAGCTGCCACTGCCCCCCTCCACCTCCAGTACCCCTGTGCCACCATGCTGACATGCCCTTCTGCTGGTGGTGCTGGTGGTGTGCAGTCTCAAGCCATCCAGTGTGCAGGTAGGCGGCTGCCTATGGTGTGTGTTGTGGGGTAGGGGTGCCTGCATAAGCCTCCACGCTTCCCCCCAACACCGCCTGCCAATGTTCTGTGCCCTTGGGGGTACCTGCTGGGTACTATCCCCTGTGACACTGTGATAAACACTCTCGTTCCCATGTTGGGCCCTCATCAGCTGCTGTCTGGCTGCTGTTCAGTTTCAGCATTCCTAAGTGCCACCTAGGCATCTGCCTAGTCTGCACTGTGCCCCAGCTGCACCACAGCATGTGCCGCCTGCAGCCCTCTGTATCCCCTTTCCCAGCATCTGTCCAGTTGCCCATTCCGACATGCCCGCCCTGCTGTTGTGGAACATGTGCATGCCATAGGTAACCTGTCCAATGGAGAGGGAAGCCCTGATCAGTGCTATTTCACTGTGGGATCATTCACCTTGTATGGGGACGGAATGTAGACCCTTCCAAAATTCATATTTATTTTTTGGGGCTTTCTTGGGAGTGTTTTTTGATGTTTCCCATTACTATCACTATTGCCCAGCTTGATTATGATTTTTTTTTATTTTGTTGGGGTCATTTTCAATGTTTATTTGCACTTTTGTTCCGTGCACATGTATCACACCTATCACTTTTTGTAGGTTTCCCTGGTTTTGCTGTACATTGCTGCAGAAATGGTTTCTTTTTCCTTTAAATCAGCTCTAACGCGAGGTTTTCACTTGCGTTATTTTTGGCCTCGAATTTCACATCGTTAGTGTGCGGGGAGCCTCTCCCCTCCCACTCTCCACCCATTGACCCCTTCTCTCCGCCCCTGGTGAGCCTTCCTCCGCCCTCCGGGAGCCTTTCCACGCCTTCAGCGCTTGTTTGCGCCGCTGCACGCGTGAGCGCGCACTAAAGCGCATTTTTTCCCCGTAAAGCGGCATTAGCGTGCGCTTAGGTACCTTAGTGCGCACTAATTGCACAGCGCGCACGTTAAGAAGGTTTAGTAAACATACCCCTAAGACAATCACACAATTTCTCTTAGAATAATTTATGCATAATTTCATTTTGTAAACATAATTCTCCCTCTCTCCCACACATCCACATGTCATATTTCCAGAGTAGCAAGACAGAAGGCATGAAGCTAAATTTTTATTATCTAGACCTTGAATCTGTACAGTTGTGGTCCACATTATTGGCATCCTTGCATTTTAGGTATGTTGTGTACAATATCTTGAGAAATAATTGGATATATTCCAACTGTATGTCAACATAATATTTGAATAGTCTCTTCAAAGGTATACAACAAAAAAAAAAAGATGTCTCTGCAACTTAGATGTAGTAATTTCTGAGGGGAAAAAAACAAAATATGACCTGGACAGGAATAATGGCACCCTTCAGTAATATTTCGTTGCACAACTCTTTGCAGTGATGATAGTCTCCAAATGATTATTGTAGCCATCTATAAGTTTCATAGATCTGTCTGCTGGTAGTTTCTCCCACTCTTCACGATTTGTTCCAACTCATGAATGTTTCCAGGATTCCTTTTACCAATGGCAGATTTCAGCTCTTTCCAAAGGTTCTCAATTGGACTGAGATCGGGACTCATTGCTGGCCAGTTTAAAACAGTCCATTTATTCCTTTTCAACCATTCAGTTGTACTTTTGGATGTATGTTTTGGGTCATAGTCCTGCTGGAGGACCCATGAGCTTCAACCCAGACCTAGATTTCTGACACTAGGCAGCACATTTCGCTCCAAAATTCCTTGGTGGTCCTCTGACTTTATGATTTCTTTAATACTTTCCGGGCCTCCAGTTTCTGAGGCAGCAAAATAGCCCCACAACTTTATGGAATCTCCACCATATTTAACTGTAGGAAGGGTGTTTTTTTCCTTATAAGCTTCATGTCTTCACCGTAAATGTATCGCTGGTCTGCATTGCCAGAGATCACATTTGCTTTCATCTGTCCACAAAATATTTTCCCAGAAAGATTGTGGTTTCTGAAGGTGGGTTTGTGCAAAGATCAGGCGTGCCTTTTTATGTCTGTCTTAGAGTAGTGGGGTCCTCCTTGGCCTTTGTCCATGAAATATTTCTTTGTTTAGTGCATGATGTACAGTATGGTACAGGTTGCAACCACCACTCCAGATTGCTCCAGGTCAGCCTTAAGCTCTTTGGATGTTGTACATGGTGTTTTTCCAACAGTTTGCACTAACCTTCGAAGACCTCTTGGATTAATGTTCCTCTTCCCACCATGTCCTGGAAGGTTCTTGACATTCCATGAGTATAAACATCTTAATAACACTGTGAATTCTAGACACAGGAATCCCAAGGTCTTTGGAGATGGCCTTATACCCCTTTGAAGTTTGATGCTTGGCTTTTCTGGCTGTCTCAGGCAGTTTTCTTGTCTTCACCATTGTGAAAATGGAACATAGGGGTATGTTTACTAAACTGCGGTAATGTCACCCATGTTAGGTTCCATGGTAAAGGTACAGATGCCCATATAAAGGCGTGGGCGGTGCATAATTACAGCAAGCCGTATCAGCTAACGCATGTTACAAGGTGCCTTAGACTAACGCGCATTATAAGGCGCCCTATAAGGCAACTTACAATGCACATTACAAGGCGCCTTGTAAGGTGCCTTATAAGATGCCTTGTTAGGTGCCCTATAAGGTGCCTTATAAGATGACTTGTTAGGTGCCTTGTAAGGTGCCTTATAAGTCAGGTGCCTTGTTAGGTGCCCCATAAGGTACCTTATAAGGTGCCTTGTTAGGTGCCTTATAAGGTGCCTCATAAGGTGTCTTATAAGGTGCCTTGTAAGGTGCCTCATAAGGTGCCCTATAGAGTTCCTTAGGCTAAGCGCCGTATTAGGCACCCCTGGACAAGGCACCATAGAAGGCACCCTGGGCTATGGAACCATAGGTTAAGGTGGCCTAACAAGGCTACGGTGCCCTAGGTTAGTGTACCCTAAGGGCTGCAAGGTGCTTCAGGATGGCATGCATGACCTGTGAGGGACAGAGACAGATGTAGCCCTAACACTAGATAGAGCACTGAGAAAAGGCAATGAACAGGTGAGTGAAGGAGGTAGCGCTGGGAGCTGCTGGACCTGCCATATCTGCGAAAAAAACAGTCCAAAGGTGTGGCAGGCCTTTGGACTGTTTTTTTCTGCTATCTTGTGTGGCAGTGTGCTGTTTGTGCTTGGTGGCCTGCCATATCTGCGGGCATCCCATGTGGCTGCTAGTACTATTGACAAACATGGTGGGGGCAACTGTACCACAGCACAGGGTGTTGGCAATGTAAAGTACTGGAAAGACAGTTGGTGGCAGACGATGGGAATACGTGTCCCCCAGTGGAGGGGGAGGTGGCAGGATACTTACAATGATGGGTGGTCAGAGGAGTGGTGGTGCGATGCAGATCAGGCACAGGTGAGGCAAGCATGAAGAGGCGCAATGCAGGAAAGGGTACCAGCGCAGGACATGGGGTGGCAGCCTGCACAGGAAGATAGGACTCTACACAGCTGACAGATGCAGAAAGATGGACCGAAGGATTGTTGGAAACAGTGGTGAGGGTAATATGGGCTGGTAGCACGGATCTGAAAAGATATGACTGTTACAGGCATGCAAAATATCTGAGTTGGATAGGCACGAAAAGTGGGAATAACAAGGAATCAAATCCATAACCACTGTTTAGAACAGGGGTCCTCAAACCTGTCCTGGAGGGCCACAATCCTGCAGGTTTTGGGGATAGCCCTAATGAATATGCATGAGGTATATATGCATTAGAGATATCCTCCCAACTTGACTGGTTTGTGGACCTCCAGTACTGGATTGGGAGACCCCTGCCAAAAGGGAAGACTTTGTCACAGTCCTCCTTGCTTCTCACCACCACCAAAATGTTGTCTATTAGACAACTTTTTGGTGGTGGTGAGAATCGAGGAGCAATGTGACAAATTCTGTCTCCCTTTTGATGTCTAGGACATCTGTACCTTGCGCAGTCACAATCTTAAATGACAGAGGTGTAAGGCAGGGGTCTCCAAATCCAGTCAGGTTGGGAGGATATCTCTAATGCATATATATCTCATGCATATTCATTAGGGCTATCCCAAAAACCTGCAGGATTGCGGCCCTCCAGGACAGGTATGAGGACCCCTGGTTTAGAATGTCACTGTACTAACCAGTAGGCTATACCTCTATGGCAGTGGTTCTTAACCAGTCCTCCTTGAACCCCTAGGCCAGTCGGGTGTTCAGGATAGCCCTAATGAATATGCATGAGATATATATGCATTAGAGATATCCTGCCAACCTGACTGGTTTGTGGCCCTCTAGGACTGGATTTGGAGACCCCTGCCTTACACCTCTGTCATTTAAGATGGTGAGTGGGCAAGGTGCAGATGTCCTAGACATCAAAAGGGTAGATAGAATGTGTCACATGCCTCCTCAATTCTCACCACCACCAAAAAGTTGTCTAATAGACAATATTTTGGTGGTGGTGAGAAGCAAAGAGGCATGTGACAAATTCTATCTAACCTTTTGATGTCTTGGAGATCTGCACCTTGCCCACTCACTTTCTTAAATGACAGAAATATAAGGCAGGGGTCTCTGAATCCAGCCCTAGAGGGCCACAAACCAGTCAGGTTGGCAGGATATCTCTAATGCATATATATCTCATGCATATTCATTAGGGCTATCCTGAACACCCGACTGGCCTAGGGGTTCAAGGAGGACTGGTTAAGAACCACTGGTATAGAAGGACTGCAGGTCACCGCACAAACCGTCTGCTCTGTGTGCCAGGATAGGGCAGAGCTACTCAATTCCAGTCCTGGTGGCCCGCAACCCTGCAGGTTTTTGGGATATCCCTAATGATATGCATGAGATATATATGCATTAGAGAGAGCCTGCCAACCTGACTGGTTTGTGGCCCTCCAGGGCTGGATTTGGAGACTCCTGCCTTACACCTCTGTCATTTAAGATTGTGAGTGGACAAGGTGCAGATGTCCAAGACATCAAAAAGGTTAGATAGAATGTGCCACATTCCTTCTCACTTCTCACCACCACCAAAATACTGTCTATTAGACAACCTTTTGGTGGTGGTGAGAATCGAGGAGGAATGTGACACATTCTATATACCCTTTCGATGTCTAGGACATCTGCACCTTGCCCACTCACAATCTTAAATGACAGAGGTGTAAGGCAGGGGTCTCCAAATCCAGCCCTGGAGGGCCACAAACCAGTCAGGTTGGCAGGATATCTCTAATGCATATATATCTCATGCATATTCATTAGGGATATCCCGAAAACCTGACTGGTCTGCGGCTCTCCAGGACCAGGGTTCCCTACCCCTGGAGTAGAGGGACAGGGGTGTCCAACCCTGTCCTGGAGGGCCGCAATCCTGGCAGGTTTTTGGGATAGCCCTAATGAATATGCATGAGATATATATGCATTAGAAATATCCTGCCAACCTGACTGGTTTGTGGCCCTCCAGGACTGGATTTGGAGACCCCTGCCTTACACCTCTGTCGTTTAAGATTGTGAGTGGGTAAGGTACAGATGTCCTAGACACCAAAAGGGTAGGTAGCTTTTGTCACATTCCTCCTTGATTCCCACCACCACCAAAAGGTTGTCTAATAGACCACATTTTGGTGGTGGTGAACAATGAGGAGGAATGTGACAAAGTCTATCTACCCTTTGTTGTTCGTGTGTCTGTCAATGGGGAAACGGAAAGCGAAACCAGTTGCCAAGGTAACATCAGGAGATGGAGGTAAGGTGTCCGGCCCTATGGATAGACACATAACTTCCCTTCCACCTGCTAGCCAGTCTCCGGATGGGGCCTCTTTGAGCCCGGACATTTGGACACCACCTCCTATCCCCTAACTTCCACATTTTTCTACGCCTTTGGAGTCATCCCCACAAGTTACATCCCCGGTGCTAATCCCTGTAGATCCTGCCACTTCTGAAGATTTGTTTGTGCCACTTGACCGTGAGGTGACTCTTTTGGATATTTGGTCAGTGCTTCAAAAAACTGACACTCGTTTAACTACTACTGTTACATCTTTGTGTAACTTTTCATGCGATGTAGTCACTAAGGTTAAAGCTATTGATAATCAATTGACTGCTGTCACCGGTTCGGTGGCCCAGGTGGATTCTCAGCTCCAAACATATAGGGATTCTAATGCTGTTTTTGTTAAGGATATTTCCTCAGTTTCCTATAGTTTGGAACAGCTTGAGAATCAACAGCGGGCTAGGAACCTGCGTTTTTTGAATTTTCCTTCTACCCATTTGCTTTCCCCTGAGATATTGCTGAAAAAGTATTTTTCTGAGATCTTACATTTAAATGAATCTGTGGATATTGTGAAATTGTATTCCTTTTTTCCTGGTCCTAAGGCTACGCCGCAGACAAAGGAGGAATCTCCCCCTTTGGATAATTCGGCAGTCCTTAATCTAACAGATTTATTGCAAGATTCGCAGGATGTCATTCCAAAGCGTTGTACTTTGGTTGTGACATTCGGGACCGAATCTCTTTAATTGCGAATTATACATGCTTATTTTAAATGTAAAGATGCCTTGTTTTGTGGATATAAGCTTCAGGTTTTTCCAGATGTAGGCCGGGTGACTCAGGCTCGACGAAAACAGTTCCTCGAGCTAAGAGCCAGGGTTATAGCCCTGGGGGCCTCTTTTTTCTTGAAGTTTTCTTGTCGATGTTTAGTAACTTATGAGGGTCGGGATTATGTGTATATTGATGTGATTCATCTGCGTCAGTTTCCTTCTGACAAGGAGGATGTGGTTAGGGAGGGAGAAGTTTAGGTGGGTTAGCTATTCTTTTATGTGCTCCCTAATTGGAGTTTTACTTAAACTCCTTTTTTCTTGGTATTTGCCTTTTCCCCCTTCGGGGGAGTTTGTTGGTCTCTCTCTCTCTTGATGTGATTTGATAGTTGTGAATGATATATTGTTCTTGAATGCTTTTATGACTTTTGTTAAAAGGATTTCTTGTATTGATTTATTCTTGTATTCAGGAAAATCTAAATAAATAAATTTAAAAAAAATGACAGAGGTGTAAGGCAGGGGTCTCCAAATCCAGTCCTTGAGGGCCACAAACCAATCAGGTTGGCAGGATATCTCATGTATATTCATTAGGGCTATCCCAAAAACCTGCCAGGATGGCGGCCCTCCAGGACAGGGTTGGACATCCCTGCTTTAGGACAAGCAACCGCAGCCCTCCAGGGCTGGTGGGCTAGAGCCATACCGATACCGATAACTGTGGCAGACCAACAGTAATGCTTGGGATAAGCCAGGGAGACCTCAACTGCCCCACACCACAGTCTGCTATTCACCAGCAGATGGCACAGTCAGACTGCACCTGCAGCACTCTACAAGGTGTTCCAACCAAACACAGACTAACTGCAAACAGTCCACTAGCCAGTCCATAGTGCATGCTCACAGGGGGAACTCTGTGTACCTAGAAATAAGATGTATAGCACAGACACCAAGTAGGCATCCCAGTGATTAGGCCCCAGAACTGGAAACACACAAGAATAACTGAAGACAAACAGTGCTGAACACTATGTGGGAGCATAGACATGCCATGGTCACTGCTCGGTCAGGGTGAGAGTGACCTCAAAGCATGCCATGCTGTGGCCACCCTGTCCATGCAGGTGGTGGTCAGGCACTACAGTGTCCCAGTCATTGCCCTACACCCTGTGCAGATGCATCCTGCCAATCTGCCCTGTCCAGGCCATTCCCACAATATCTTGCTCCTCATTATGCACATTTGCAGGCTAACATTGTGGGCCCAGAGCGGCGTAGGCAGCCACAAAACAATTGATAGGCATACACACCCCTATTGCAGCATTGTGCAATGATAGGGGTGGTTGGCAATCCTGCTCGCCACACTGGTCCTGATCACAGTGCTGACACTGCTAAACTGTGCAGGGGGTAGTAGTAGTGCTGTGCTGATAATTGCAACTCCGTTCTGGGGCCAACAGCCTGACTCTCCGTGAAGCTTTGGATAGTGGAGCCTCTGTGAGTGGATGTTTTGACCCCTGTTCGATGCGGCTTTGGGGTTTGCACATGTTGATGTTGTATCTGCATTGTAGGGTAAAATGCGGGGAGGTGCTTTGTAGGAGCCACAGCTGGGACTTGAACCTGTGACTCTGCTTCTGGACACAAGGCTGTGTGTACTGCACCACACTATTGCCACAGAGGAGTAGTGATCCCTGGGGCTACCCTTACTTTCCTCAGGCAGACCTTTTCTGTTGCACTGCACACCACGTACTGGTACAGGGCATGGCCTAGATCCACTGCAGGCGGGTGGCACTGCTCCCTCCAGCACAAACACACACCCCCTCTGCCATGCCGACATGACCATATGCTGTCAATGCTGGTCGTGCACAGTCCCAGGCCATCCACTGTGCAGGTAGGCGGGTGCCTAGGGAGCGGGGTCTGTGGTGGCGAGGCATACATGGACATACACACATCCCCCCATAAATGTTATGTCCCTTCCACATGGGGGAGTGATGGCTGGGGGGATGTCAGGCTGGTGCTCTAGCTACTATTGACTAGGGTCGACCGGGTAGATGTAGGCGGAGTGTGTTGTTACTGCCAACTGTGGACAGGCTAGGGTATGCACCTCAGGTACAGTGTACCCAGTTTGGCCTACTGGATGTATATATGTTTCCAACAATGTATGGGCACACCCTGTAATGCCTTACTAGGGGCTACCATAAAGTGTGTTCAGTTAGCTGGGTCTATGAACTGTTTGGGACCCATCCTGGGTGTGATCTATGGACCCTTGTTAGTGTGGTCCCCAGATGTGCACTGCCTGCCCTATTACAGGCATAGTGGTACCTGTGTGACTTTTGGGGTACTTGTTGGGTAATGTCCCCTGGATGGGACACTGTGGAACACAGACTACTAGGCATGTTTGGCCCTGGTCAGCTGCTGTCCTGCTGATTTCCAGTATCTAGGTTCCTATGTGCCACCTGGGCGACAGCCTAGTTCACCCTGTGCCCCAGCTGCCCCCACTGCATGTCCCGCCTACAGTCCCCCTATGCCCCATTTGCACCATCACCATAGTGGCCTTTCATACTTGGCCACTATACTGTTGCTGCCTGCCTAGGCTGTACATTGCTGACACTGAAATGGTTTCTCTCTCCTGCAAAATGTGCATCTAATGACAGGTTTTCACTCAGGGTAGTTTCCAGCCCTTCAGTTCCCCTCGTTGGTGTCGTGGGAGCCTCTCCCTGCCCACTCCCCGCCCATTGACCCCTTCTCTCCGCCCTCTCTCCACCCTCTGCGGTGTTTACCGCGGCCGGGAACCCTAACGTGCGTTAATGTTACCTAACGCGTGTTAACGTAGCCGCTGCTACGTTACCGCAGTTTAGTAAACATACCCCATAGAATAAATGTAGCCACTTAAGAACATAAGAACATAAGAAATGCCATACTGGGTCAGACCAAGATCCATCAATCCCAGTATCCTGTTTTGAAGAGTGGCCAATCCAGGTCACAAGTACCTGGCAGTTTCTCAAACAGACACACAGGTTCCACAATGATTGTCCCAGGGCAAGCAGTGGATTTCCCAGGACCTCTTTAAATAATGGTTTATGGACCTTTCCTCCAGGACCTTGTCCAAACCTTTTTTAAACCTAGCTACGCTAATAGTTTTTATTACATCCTCCAGTAATGAATTCCAGAGTTTGATTTTGTGTTGAGTGAAAAAATATTTTCTCTTATTAGTCTAGATTACACTGTAGCTTCATTGCATGTCCCCTAGTCTTTCTATATTTTAATGGTGTAAACAGTCAATCCATGTTTGCCTGTTCCACTCCATTCATTGATTTATAGATCTCTATCATATCTCTCCTCAGCTGTCTCTTTTACAGGTTGAAGAGTCCTAACCTTTTTAGCCTCTTCTCATATGGGTATCTTTCCATCCCCTTTACCATTTTGGTGACTCTTCTCTGTACCTTTTCTAATTCTGCTATATCCTTTTTAAGATACGGCGACCAGAATTACACAGAATATTCAAGGTGCAGTCAAACCATGGAACGATACAGAGGCATTATAATAATCTTTGTTTTATTCTCCATTCCTTTCCTTATGATTCCTAGCATTCTATTTGCCTTCTTGGCCACAGCTGCAAACTGGGCAGAGGGTTTCGACGTGTTATCTTTAAATTTTAAACATTAGAGCCATCATTTATTGGTTGATTCAAGTCATGTGAGTACTGACAATTGGTCACTGGTGCATCTAATTTTACTGCAGTGGGAATGCGGTTCTTCTGTTCAAACTGATTTGAATTGTTTATAAGGGTGCCAATAATCATGTCATACTATCCTCTTATAAAACCCCAAACTCTCACCCTCAACATATCCTACAAAATAAATGAAAGCTCACGCGATCCTAACTTTCAAACTTTAGCTCAAATCTATCTATCCAACACTTTTTTGTCGGATCACTCACCATGAGGGATTACGCCCTCTCGAGGTGAGTTCTCCTTTTTAATCAAAATTTTTAATAAAACTGTAGACCAGTCTTACATATGGGATACCACTCATCAGGATATTCCCACAAAATTCAAACCAATTGCTCCAACTTTCAATGGTAAGAGATCCAAAATCAAAACGAAATCTCCATCATAGAGTCTTCACACTATTCAGCGTGATACTATACTTCTTTAACTTGTGAAGCTGAATCACAAATTTCGGCATGAGCCACCCCACCTCGCTGCAAAATTTCAAAAATTTAAATAAAGACTTAAAAAAAAATAAAAATAAATGAAGGGCCTATTTATTGAAGCTTTCTTCTCATTTTGTGTCCATGAGAAAAACTCTTAGTAAGGAGGGGTTATTCAAAGGCATTCCTGTGCTTTGCAGCTGTGCACACCGCGTACATGCCACTCACTGGGATATTCAGCAACAGTAACATGGTTATCCCTGGTTTGGGCCACTGAAAGCACTTAACATTGGGGCGTTTTGGGAACAGAGCAGGCGCAACACAATGGGGGAAACGGGGAGTGGGGATATTCAGCTGCTGCTGCCCAGTTAACAATGAATGGCTGTCCTAACTTTAGCTGGTTTTGCAATCCAGCCAGCGGCTGAATATCGCCGCTAACCGGATTGCAAGATCGTGATCCGGGCAACACAGATATTCAATGCCAGGACCAGGACATGTCCCTGGCATTAACTATCAGGGACAAAGTTAAAGCGGCGACAGTCACCCACTTTAACTGTGCTGCTGCCGCCACACACACGGTGTTTATGGAAACATGGGAATGATAATTTTCAGGTGATTTCTGCGGTCAAAAAGAGTTTTACTCTTATAAAGAAATTTCATGAATATTGCCTACTTGTGTGTGAGTAAAAGTCCTTTTACTAGAGTGCAGTAACTGTTGGTATTTACTGCATCTTGACTGGCAAAGTTAAGATATGGCAGGTGCAGGGTGCATTCCTAGGATCTGCCTTAATTTACTGCTTAGGGCTGAACCCTACGCATGGGAGCCTGTAGCACTGGAGCTCCCAACCTACCTGCAGAGGCACAGGACATGGCCCCAGCACCAAAGGGACTGTTGCTTTTCTGGTTGCAGTCATGGAAATAATCCTCCGAGCACTGATTCCCCTTCCCAATCCACACGTCCCTCCCTACCGATGCCCACCCATCAGATATCTCCCCCAGTAGCACCCCTCTAGCAACCTCCCCCAATGGAATAGTAACAGGACCCTTGCACCAGTTCTCTCTGACCCTCCTAACTCCACCAACAAGCTTCCATCCCTCAGGCATCACCCAGGGCTCCCTGGTAGTCAAAGTGGTCAACTGGGAGGAGTGGCCTCCTTTACTCCTGCCCCAACTCCATCAGCTCTCAAAATGTGCCAGTAACCCATAGCGATAGTTTTGCAGTACTACTGCTAGGATCAACCCCAGCAGTAGTATCGCGAAACTACTGTTAGGGATAACCATTGCCATATGGGGAGCTGCTCAAGCTGTGGCAGGGGTAGAGAGTAAAAACTTCTTCCCAGTTGACTAGGCAGCATGGGAAGCTTGTAGGGGGTGGATTGTTGCAAGGAGGTCTGTTGCTTTCCCATCAGGGGGAGGTGCTGAAGGAGCAGTGATGCTAGTGGAGGGTGCTGACTAGGAGGGCATTGGTGGGAGGAGATGGGCTCTTGAGGGGAGTCTGATAGCAGTTATTAGTAGCATTTAGCTTATGCCTTTCCAGGAGGAGATCAAGGTGGTACATTCCCCTGTCCCAAAGGGCTCACAATCTAAGCTTGCACCTGAGACAATGGAGGGTTAAGTGGCTTGCTGAAGACCACAAGGACTGCCAGTGGGATTTGAACCCTGGTCTTGCTGGCTCTAGGCTGCTGCTATCCTAATCACTAAGCCTCTCCTCCACTCCACAGAGTTGGATACCTGCTGCACTGATCAGTCGAATCCACATATTCAGCACTGGCCAGAATTCGAATACTGATGCTGAATATCCAGAATAAAATTTAAATGCCATGGCCTCCCAAAATGCCGACCACAGCGTTTCAATATCAGGTCCACTGTTTCTTCCTTTTGAGCATTTCACTGAACAGATACAGAATTTTGGTCTAAAATCACTTCACTAGCTCTGTTTCCGCATATAGTTCAAACTTCTCCTATAGACCTACAAGTGCATGCGCTCTGCAGCAACTCATTACCTCTCCTCTCTCAGCTCTCCTTCAGAATGCTTACTCATTAGGCAAATCACTCGTATCTGTGCCTTTCTCTTCTACAACCAACTACAGATTACATTCCTTCGTTCTACCTTGCTTCGCCATATGCCAGGAATAGACTACCTAAGGGGCATGTTTACTAAACTGCAGTAACGTTACATAACACGCGTTATGTAACGTTAACAATCGTTACGTAACGTTAATGCATGTTATGAGAGGTTAACGATTGTTAACGTCTCAGAACGCGCGTTAACGTTATGTAACGATCGTAAAGCTCCGTGGAACGGTAAAACACCGCAGAAGATGGAGAGAGGGCAGAGAGAAGGGGTCAGTGGGCAGAGAGTGGGCGGGGAGAGGCTCCAGGCACACTAACGCGCTGAACTCAAGGGCTGAATCCTACCGCGAATGAAAACCTGCTGTTAGATGCACATTTGCAGGGGAGAGAAACCATTTCAGTGTCAGCAATGTACAGCATAGGCAGGGAAACCCACAAAACGTGATAAGTGTGATACGTGTGCACGGAACAAAAGAGAAAATAGTGAAAATGACCAGAAGAAACGAGGAAAAAAACATAACCAAGCTAGCCAATAGTGATATCAATGGGAAACAGCAATAAACACCACTGAGAAAGCTTCAGAAAAAGATATTAACTGTGGAAGGGTGTATGCTCTGTCCCCATAGAAGGTGAATGATCCCACAGTGAAGTAGTGCAGATCAGGGCTTCCCCTTGTTAGTGGACAGGTTCTCTATGGCGTGCACATGTTCCACAACAGCAGGGTGGGCATGTCAGAATGGGCAACTGGGCAGATGCTGGAAAAGGGGATACAGAGGGCTGCAGGCGGCACATGCTGTGGTGCAGCTGGGCCACAGTGGGGACTAGGGTGATGCTCAGTTGGCCCATAGGAATGCGTAAACAGTAGAGCCAGACAGCAACTGATGAGGGCATGAGTGTGTCTCCTGCAGCAACTGATGAGGGCAACATGGGCACGAGTGTGTCTCCTGCAGTGTCACAGGGGACAGTACCCTGCAGCTACCCCTAAGGGCACAGAACAGTGGCAGGCGGTGCTGGGGTGAAGCGTGGACGTCCATACAGGCACCCCTACCCCATTACCCACACCATAGGCAGCTGCCTACCTGCACACTGGATGGTCCGAGACTGCGCACCACCAGCACCACCAGCAGAAGGGCATGGCAGCATGGCGGCGGAGGGGTACTGGTGGTGGAGGGGGCAGTGACATCTGACCATAGCAGGCCACGGCCCAGACCCATGTAGGTGGGTGCCATGCACTCCAACAGACAGGCTCCGTATGGCAAGCAGTCATGGTACCTCCACGGAATGTTCTGTCCCTGTGGTATCAGTGTGGTGCAGTATGCACAGCCAGTGCGCTCAGGAGCAGAAGGTCACAGGTTAAAACCCTAGCTGTGGTCCCTGCTAACTCTGTCCCCATAGTTTTTACCAGTAATAAACCGTGGTAAGAAAGATGGAACCTTTTATTGCTGATAGAATAAACATGCCTGGAACACCTACATTTTACTCTACAGAGCACAGACACCACAAACAGGCACATTACCTAGAGCAGTCTGCCAAATGCAGTCCCTGAGGTCCAAACAACATTCAGGTTCCATGCTGTCTGCAATAAAGATGCCTGTGCTGTATGTCGATGCGCCGCCCCCATGGTATGCAGATGTATCTCATGAAAATTCATCAGGGACAGCATGAAAATCCGAACATGGTGCGGCCCACCAGGACCGGAGATGGGAACCCCTGTCCAAGAGCAGTGACCCACAGGGGCAGAAACACCCACACCCACAGGCTCTATTAGCCACAGCCTCCTGGAGAGGCAGGATGTTGGGCCCTGTGTGCATCTCCCAATACTAGCACTTGCATACCCTAGCAATGCCACCCAAAACCCGTGAATACGGTACACAGATAGCAAAAGGTTGCTATGATAACTGGCACATAGCAATCCCTAAGGTTAGCACAAGCTGCCCAGTGGACTGTAGCATACCAACCTCTGTGATGTCTGTGGAGTGTGTGTCAGGTCTGGTACCTGACAGTGTCCACCACCTTGGGGAGAGACCCCCAACAGTACTGCATACAATAGCCATGCCTGCACTGTGCCCAGGACTGGTGCGGTGTCCTGGGCTGCTATAAGCCTATATAGGTGCACAATGATGGCATAGGTGTGGGGGTGGGGGTCAGTCTATCCAGTGTGTGGTGTTTGCCAACACCCTCTGCAGCCCACACTCCTAGCACTGTTGCCAGTATTGGCCTGCCAATGTGCATAATGAGGAGCAAGGTACTGTGGGTATAGCCGGACAGGGTGGCCTGGGCAGGATCACCTGCACAGGGCCCAGGTCAATGGCTGGGACATTGTAGTGCCTGCCCACCACCTACATGGACAGGGTGGCCATGGCATGTCCTGCTGTGAGGTCACGCTCACCCTGACTGTGCAGTGGCCACGGCATGGCTGGGTTCCCCCATAGTGCTACATAGAGTCCCTTTGAAGTGAGGTATATGGGCTCTGTCCTCTGGATCCCAATCACTGATCTATCTGCTTGGTAGGTGGGTGCACATGTCACCTCCAGGAACATGCACTATGGACTAGCAAGCAGACTGTCTACAGTTAGTATGTGTGTGGTTGGAACACCTTGCAGGGTGCAGCGGCTGGTGATTCACTTTGCTTGCTGCTGGAGGATGTCAGATTGTGGTGTGGGGTAGCTGTGCAGTACCAGGTCTACTGTCTGTCTGTCACTGCCCAATGTATGGTGGCATACAGATCTGCATAGACTGCCCTGTAGGGGTGTCCATTCCCTGGCAGGACTGGGGTGAACGGTCCCCTCTACTGTCACCAGTGCAGGGGGGTAAAATGTCGATCTTTTGGTTGGAAATCCTGTTTCCCACCCTGAGCCACAGAGGGTGGGTTGGGTGTTGGTACGTAAACCGCCTATGGGCCCAAACCCCCCCCCCCCCCGACCTGAAATCATGTGACCATGGCACTCACACAGTGTATGCACTATTCCAGGAGCATCATAGTCCACTTGGGCAATACGTGATATACAGATGGACACAGGCAAATGCTAAGGGTATCTGCAGGGACCACCTATCACACAGTGGCACCGATGGGGACCTGTAGCATAGCCCATCGCAGCAAAGCCAGGTGCTGCAGAAATGGTGCTGGGCACCCCAACTCACCCTCAGGGTGAGCACAGGACCCGTCCACTGTGACGGTCTGTAGCCACTCTGTGGCAATAACACACACGGTCAGTACCCCCTACCAGGCTGAGGTGCTGTGGGGCTGCACATGGTCAGGACCCTCCACCAGGCCGAGGTGCTGTGGGGGTGCATACCCCATCTTGTGGTCATCTATAGACTGCTGATCTGCATGTGCAGTTCACCATGGGTATGAGTGTGTTAACCCAAATCCTGGCCACCACAGCAGACAGTTTGTGTGGTGACCTGATGTCCTTTAGTAGCCAGCCAGGGATTTGTTAGTGGTACTAGCAATGTGGCCCACTAGTTACTTCACTGCCTGTGGAGCCAGAGGTCATGGGTTTGATCCCACAGTGGGGTTATTTGGTAGGGCTGTCTGAGGCATTTTCTTTTTTTAATTTAAATTGGTGCTGCCAGCAAAAAAACCCTCACAGTGCTGTCTCCTTACGGTGCCTCATCAGGTGCCCTATTCAGTGCCCTATGAGGCACCCTATAATGCGCCCTATAGGGATTATAGGGTGCCTTGGCGGACAGTGCACTTTATAATGTGCCCTCTGGGGTGCCTTATAGGGTGCCTTATGTGGTACCTTAGGTTACGGCCCTGTGAGGGTGTGTTTTCTGGCAGCACTAATTAAAATTAAAAAAACAAAATGCTTCAGACAGCACTGATTTAAAGTAAAATGGAATGTCACAGCCAGCTTTACTCATTAGACCCACAGGGGGATTGAACTCACAACCCCTGCACTATTAACCATTGTGCTACAGCTCTAGACACTTGCTAGGTACCTTATCAAATGCCTTATGGGCGCCGTACAGGGTGCCTTGCGTGGCGCTCTACACGGTGGTTTTTTTTTTTTTTTTTTAGTAAGCATTTATAGTGAAATATACACCAAATTGAAAAAGGAAAATAATTAAAATTAATACAACATATAAAATAAGAAGAAATATGTTACAATATATAGTCCACATTAAATGGTGCTGACAAATTTAACTAAGAAAGAAATTGAATTTATACCGAAAACCAGGCTAAAAGCCTACACTGTTTGGAGAACCTACTATCTAATTACCAGACTTATCTCCTGAGCCTACACCTGAACGGTCAATCACAAATTTCTCAAGGTGAGTTATATCCATAAAGACATAAGAAGCCCCCTCAAACCCAATCAAACATTTACATGGGAAACGTAGAAAAAAAGTGGCCCCTAGGGCCAGGACCTTGGGTTTGAGAGCCAAAAATTGCCTCCTACGAAGCTGAGTCTTGCGAGATACGTCGGGAAAAATATTGAGAGACTGTCCACAAAAGGGGACAGATTTTTTCTTAAAGAACGCACGAAGTATCCGCTGCTTAGTCTCGATGGAGGCAAAAGTAACTAGTAAAGTAGAACGGGTAGAAATATTATCAGTAGAGTCTTCTAAGAACGCAGTTAGATTTGAAATAGCTGGCACAATTTCATCCATCCCCCCTTCCTGAGGGTTAACATTTTTACTACTAGCAAGAATATAATAAGCTTGTGACACAACGATTGGCTCTTGAATATTAAGAATTTCTTTGAAATACTTTTCTAAAAGTATTCCAGGAGCTAACAAAGAAGATGAGGAAAATTAAGAAACCTGAGGTTGCATGCACGAAAAGAATTCTCAAGGGCCTCCACCCGAGAATACAACACCAAAGAATTTTTAACTGCAACTGTATGCGCTACCTGAAGGGGAGGAACTTGAGAATTCAAAGACTGAACAGCATTATCAAGAATATTAACCCTCTCATCAAGTTGCTGAAAAGTTAAAACAGCCTCTTGAGAGAAGGTACAAAGCGCATTTAAAGTAGAAGAAACTTTCTTATCAATAATTACTAAAACAGACCAAATATCTTTCAATGTTATATCACCATCAGGAGAGGTAGACGAAATATCAGACACCACATTCAAAGTTTGCAATTGTACAGGAGTAGGTAAAACCAATGGTAATTTAGCTATACTTGCGGAGTCAGAAGCCCTAATTGACAAATCCATAGACTGTAAAGGCGCAGGCAATGGAGGCGGAGATCTCCCACTAGAATTGAGGGAAACTCCGTCTGGTGAAGACTGCGCAAGGGGGACAGGTATGAAATGCCTGTCCAATGGACCAATCTGTTTCTCTCCAGAACCTGCTACAACAGCAGGGGCCTTGTCAGCATTCTTGGCCTTCCGTTTCCCCATCACTTCACCGATAGCAAAATAAGCCGCAGAGCAGAGCCGCAGTATCGCCGAAGGAGCGCCTAAGGAGCAAGACCTGCTCCTTTGATCACGCTCTGCGAACATGCTCCGCGATGACACAGGAAGCCAGATATATAACAAGGTCCCCACTGAGAGGAGGGTGCCCGGGGCCCGCCTGCCCGATTTCCTGAGGCACAGGGAGAAAAAAACCACGCTGGAGCCGAGCACCGGCTACAGCAGTCCAGGCAGCCTAGGAGCTGTTGTTCTGCCCCAATCCTCTGTCAGCACCTACACGGTGTTTTTTAATGCTCGTTAGGCTATGGCGCCTGGTAATGCGCGTTATCTGTAACGATGTACCACCCATGTCCTTATTTGGCCGTTTCTGCTTTTACCGCGGAACCTAACGCAACTGACATTACCGCAGTTTAGTAAACATAAACAAGTGTCTTCATCAGGCTCCATCTCTGGTCCTATTCAAATCCAGGCTAAAACCCGCTTCTTCAAGGCTGCTTTGCACCCTGACCTCCTTATTCTCCTCTTTAACACCCTTATGTGCTTTATCATTTCCCTTGAACTTCCCTAGCCCTGTTTGTTCTGCTTGTCTCTTACGAGTTTGTGTACAGTGCTGTGTACGCCTTGTAACGCTATAAAAATGATAAGTAGTATTAATAACTGTCTGCAGAAACACAATGTTCCAAAGGCTTGGCATCCAAGACGAATCGTTGCACTCCTAAAATCTGGGAAAGACCTTACTGAAGCAAAACTTTAGACCACTCTCATTATTATGCCATCTATACAAACATGTTTAGGTAATTACTCCTCAAAAGGCGGCAGCCTATAATCAAACAGGCGATGATTCCTGAACCAACTGGCTTTCAACCAGGTAAATCATGTGCAGGACAAATTATAAATCTTACGCTACTTATTGAGGATGGCTTTCAGAAGGGATTTGTAACTGGAATAGTAATCGTCAATCAGCCAGCAGCATATGACACAATCAACCACAGGAGATTACTTGTCAGACTTTATGACATAAATGTAATAGTGGTCAAATTTATCACAGAGCTATAATTTTGTCAATAAAGAACACGACTCTGCACACTCAACTCGAAAGTATAACAATATCGTCAAAACTGATGTGTTCGTATAAAAACTTGAAGCAGATCTTATATGGCAATTAAATTAAGAAGCCCTACATACAGAAGCAACTGTTAGGTCTCAGACTCGACGGGCAAACAGAACCCAATCAAAAATATCTCACTGGTCATAGCCCTTTTTGCATCAATGACCTTTGATGATTAGTTGCTCTGAAGGGGGCATCCACTGACTCTTTAACCAAAGTAAATAACGGCTTGAAACAGAAAAACTCAGCCAAAATTGTATAAAGAGAGTGGTTAGCTTAACTTAACTTTGTAGGCAGTGCTTGGAAAACAGTGCTTGGCCAGCTCCTTATCCCCAACGCTCTCACTCGCTCTATCATGCGTTTCACCTAGACAAGGTTTCTTCAGGGGGTGGCTAAAAGCACTCACAACACGTTGATTGAAGACACTATCCAAACTTGCCGGCTGTTTCAGTGCTGTGTACGCCTTGTAATGCTATAAAAATGAAACAGCCGGCAAGTTTGGATAGTGTCTTCAATCAACGTGTTGTGAGTGCTTTTAGCCACCCCCTGAAGAAACCTTGTCTAGGTGAAACGCACGATAGCGCGAGTGAGAGCGTTGGGGATCTCAAGAACACTGACTAGATGCATTGGCAAGAGTGAATGCATATAGTACAAGCTTCTGATTCCCTCTCTGGTTTGACTATGGTTCAGATGTCCTTCACCGCCTCCATGGTGCCTTGAAGGATTGCTCGCTCTCTTGTATTCTCTGGACACACTAGTGGTTTCTGAGGACTTCTCTAATAACTTGGGCCTTTGAGACTGCTGCTCACTGGCTCAGAACAAGTTCTCACAACTGCTCCAGGCCATCGTGCATGCATGTAAGTGAATCAGTTGTATATCATTTCTGATCTTCTCTTTGGTTGCGACTTTCCCCCTGCTGCAGCTCTCCTACTCTCAAGACTGAACTTAAGAATATAAGATATGCAATACTGTGTCGAACCATCTGTTCATCAAGCCTAGTATCTTCTTTCCAACAGTAACCAGTCCAGGTCACAAATACCTGGCAGGTTCCCAAAAGTACATTGATTCCATGCTAATTGTCCAATGGGTAGGCAGTGGATTTCCTTGGTCCTCTTTAATAGTGGTTTATGGATTTTTCCTCAAGAAACTCATTCAAACCTCTTTTAGATCCAGCTACACTAACAGCTTTTATACATCCTCTGCTAACGAATTCCAGAGTTTGATTACATGTTGAGTGAAATTTTTTTTCTCCAATTAGTCTTAAATGTGCCACATTGTAGCTTCATTGAGTGTCCTCTAGTCTTTCTACTTTTTGATGGAGTAAACAACTGATCTATGTTTACCCATTCTACTCCACTCATTATTTTATAGTCCTCTATCATATCTCCTCTCAGACATTTTCCAAGCTGAAGAGCTCCTTCAGTTTTTCAAGCTGGAGAGCCCTAATCTTTTAAGCCTTTTGTTGGGGGGATATCCTTCCATCCTTTTCCATTTTGGTAACTCTTCTCTGTACTTTTTCTAATGCCAGAATTGCACACAATTTATTTATTTAACAGTTTTTCTATACCGCTTTTGTCCAAAGCGGTTTACATTGAACAGCATACCAATCTCGTGGATTCATTTTACAATGAACAAGGAGAAATAACTTGAAGAGAAAATGGGGTTAACAACAACAAAAATGGGGGGGGGGGGAGGTTAGGATGGGCAGCGGATTGGGTAGGGGTGGAGACTTTTGAAAGGGAGGCTAAATATAGAGGATAGTTAAGGTTAACTATTCATGATAGTATGTAGGGGCTGTGGTTAGTTATTGTCATCTGGTGCATAGTATTCCTTGAAGAGGTGTGTTTTCAGTAGTTTTTTTAGATCTTTAGTTGTTTGTGCAGCTCTGATTGCTTCAGGCATGGAGTTCCAAATTGTAGGGGCATATAATGAGACTGCCCTGTTGCTTGTCTGTTGTGTGGTCTTGGGCTTGAGTGGAGGGATGATCAGGAGATTTTTGCTGGAGGCTCTTCTTGGTCTCATTGAGGATGCTTTTGTGATCTGATCAGAGAGACAGGGAGCTGAGAGATTGTGAAGGATTTTGAATGTTGTGATGATGGTTTTGTGTTTTGCCCTTTGAGAGATTGGAAGCCAGTGTAGACCTTTTAGGATATTTACAATATTCAAGGTAAGGTACAAGAGGGTTTTGGTTCTAGGCAATGTTTGGGGGGGGGGGGCTTATGGATGACATGGTGGAGCCTTCTTCACCTCCTGATCACAGTGAACCAATAGCAGTGTGTAGGTGGTGACATTACTAGGGCTCCCAGTTTTTTTATTAGTTCATTATTGGTCTCAGTAATGTATCCACTTGAGCTTATTTCTCAGGACTGGAATACCAACAGGGATAACAGTTTTCACTCCAGCTTTGATACATTCCATGAGTCTTAATAGGAAACACTTAAGAGCTACACAAAGTATGAGATGTTAGGCAGTGAGGATGCTCAGCTCTCCTCATATCATCCAGGTCATCAAGGAGCACCCACACCCTCCTGAACATCAGGCAATATGGCCTACTGGGCAGCAGGGCAGATACAAGGGTACTAGGAGTATTAGGCGAGCCTTCAATCTTATAACCCACCCTCCCTGAAATGTTGATAATTGAGCTCAATAATCATGATTATCCAAACACTACCCAATCCACTACAGCCTGTTAAAATCTGTACTTGGACATTATGGACTCGATAGTTGAAGTGCGGCTACATGATTTACAGCCCTGTAAACCATGTAACTTCTGCTTAGAGGGATATTCAATGGCACTAACATGGTTAGTGCCACTGAATATCCCTGATTATGGCCCTTAGACGCCCCAGTGCTAACCGCTTAGCATCAGGGCATGTCAGTGGCATTCCGGGAAGGAGCAGAGGTGGAGGCGATCGATAACTGGGCAGCAGTAATATTGTATGCTGCCCAGTTAGTGACCTGCGCCTATCTTTT
This sequence comes from Ichthyophis bannanicus, assembly GCA_033557465.1. Taxonomy (NCBI): domain Eukaryota; kingdom Metazoa; phylum Chordata; class Amphibia; order Gymnophiona; family Ichthyophiidae; genus Ichthyophis; species Ichthyophis bannanicus. Next base: position 442,597,546 of record CM066035.1, on the reverse strand, counting down.
AGGCACAGCAACTAACTTGTCAGCATGCGATATCGCTACTGCCTGGTTAGCTACTGCAGCTTCTGGCATGTGCGGCGATCCCTGGATATTCAATGCCAGGATCGCATATGGTCCCAGCATTGAATATCCAAGGTTAAGGGTCGGCGGGCATGGCTATGCGCCGTTGCGGCGCGTAGCCTGCCCAACTGAATACCGGGCCCTATAAATCTTTGCTTTGTATGTATGTGTGTGCCTCCTTTCCCTGTAGGTAAAAGGACGTGTTGATTGTTCTTTGAGTGTGTCTAGTTGTCAAGGTCTATCATTTTGCTTTAACTGCTGCTGTTCTTTACAAACCCTCAGAAGTTTCCAACCTAGGCAACAGCCTAGCCTTGCCTAATGGTTGAGCTGGCCCTTCCGGGCAGTCCCTTTCATAGAAACATAGAAACATGACAGCAGAAAAAGACCACATGGCCTATCTAATCTGCCCTTCCATATCAACTACAACAGTCCCTTTTTTCTCTTTAGAGATCTTCTGTGTTGGTCCCATGCTTTCTTGAATTCAGATACCGTCTCTACTATCTCCACTGGGAGACTATTCCATGCATCTACCACTCTTTTCCTAAATAAATATTTCTGCATAGTACTCCTAAGTCTGTCCTATTTCACCCTCATCCTATGTCTTCTCATAGCAGAGCTTGCTTTCAATCGAAAGAGACTCTCCTGTTGAGTATTTATGCCACAGAGTTATTTAAACATCTCTATCATATCTCCTCTATCCTGCCTTTCCTCTAACGTATACATATTAAGATCTTTAAGTCTGTCTTCATATGCTTTATAATAAAGATTGCTAACCATTTTAGTAGCCACCCTCTGCACCAACTCCATCCTGTTTATATCCTTTTGAAGGTGTGGTCTCCGGAATTGCACACAATACTCCAAAGGAGGTTGCACCAGAGACTTATACAGAGGCACTATTATCTGCTTTTTTCTGCTGGCCATTCCTCTCTCTATGCACCCAACCATCCTTCTGGCTTTTGCCATTGCCTTTTCTACCTGTTTTGCCACTTTAAGATCATCAGAAACAATAACATCCAGGTCCAGCTCTTCTTTTATGGAAAATGGAGAAAGACAAAAAATGAAGATGACTGAACAACATACCTAGATGCCCTATACAGCTACCGAACCAAAATTGATGACACACGGAAAGACTACCACTCCAAGATCATCAATGCATCCCTGAACCGACCACGGGAGCTATTCGCAGCACAATACAAGCAGCTCCAACAAATGACCATAGCTCCACCTACACCAACCACAATCGTCCACAATGCAGTTCCCGTATCTATGTGGGACATCTTCGAACCTGTCTCCAAGGAAAAGATAGAAACCACAATATCAGCACTACCACTCTCCATTGGAACCATGCCCGGCTGAATGTATCAAAAAAACAAGAACTAAGCCCAACACTTGCTACTATTGTAAATGAATCACTCAAATGTGGTCAGATGCCCGCTAGCCTCAAAATATCTATTATATGTCCAATCCTCAAGAAGCCGGACCTTGACCCGCTGGATCCTACCTCATTTAGGCCAATAGCAAGCCTTCCACTCAAAGCAAAAATTATCGAGAAGGTAGTACAGCAGCAGCTCCAAGACCACCTGGATGAAAACAATACACTTGACCCACAACTACATGGCTTTCACCCAGCCCATGGCGTCGAGACCCTCATTATATCATTAATGACATATTCATCATTGAGTGAGGAGTTTTTTCTGGCCATTGATGTATGTGGGGGAGCTTTGGGTGGATATGCCCGTTTATTTGCTCTGAACCCCAGGGATTCTGAGGCCTTTTTCTCCTCTCCGTTTGTTTTTTCGTTTGTATGAATCATCATTCTTATTGAGAATTGTATATTTTGTGGAGTGATTTTTGTTTATTTCCAATTTTCACATATGTGCAGATGACATTATGCTTTATGGACCCATAACCACTGCAAACCCAACAAACCCTCAATTATTAAACTGCTTTAATGATAGAAACATAGAAACATAGAAACATGATGACAGAAAAAGACCACAAGGCCCATCTAGTCTGTCCTTCCATAACAACAACTACAACAGTCCACTTTTTACCTTTAGAGATCCTCTGTGTTGGTCCCATGCTTTTTTGAATTCAGTTACTGTCCTCATCTCTACCACCTCCACTGGGAGACTATTCCACGGATCCACTACTCTTTCCATAAAGAAATATTTCCGCATATCACTCCTGAATCTATCTCCCTTCACCCTCATCCCATGTCCCCTCGTCGCAGAACTTGCTTTCAATTGAAAGAGGCTCTCTCCCTGAACATTTATGCCACGGAGGTATTTAAACATCTCAATCATATCACCTCTATCCTGCCTTTCCTCTAAGGTGTACATATTAAGATCCTTAAGTCTGTCCTCATATGCTTTATAATGAAGACCACTAATCATCTTAGTAGCAACCCTCTGCACCGACTCCATCCTGTTCACATCCTTTTGAAGGTGCGGTCTCCAGAATTGCACACCATACTCCAAATGAGGTCGCACCAAAGACTTATACAGAGGCATTATCACCTCCTTTTTTCTGCTAGCCTTTCCTCTCCGTATGCACCCAAGCATCCTTCTAGCTTTTGCCGTCGCCTTTTCTACCTGTTTAGCTACTTTAAGATCATCGGACACAACTACGCCTAGGTCCCGCTCTTCTTTAGTGGACAAAAGTACTTCACCTCCTATACTGTATTGCTCCCTTGGATTGCTGCAGCCCAAATGCATGACCTTACATTTTTTAACATTAAATCCCAGTTGTCAAATTCTAGACCATTCTTCAAGCTTAGCTAGATCCCTCCTCATGTTATCTACACCTTCCTGGGTGTCTACTCTATTGCAGATTTTGGTATCATCCGCAAAGAGGCAAACCTTACCCGACAGCCCTTCCGCTATATCACTAACAAAGATGTTAAAAAGAATCGGACCAAGGACAGATCCCTGGGGCACACCACTGGTAACATCCTTCTCCTCAGAGTGAGCTCCATTTACTTGTACTCTTTGTCGCCTCCCACCCAACCAATTTCTAACCCAAGCAGTAACTTTAGGGTCCATCCCTAGGGTGCTCAGTTTGTTTATAAGTCGCCTGTGAGGAACAGTGTCAAAGGCTTTACTGAAATCTAAATACACCACATCTAGAGCTCTCCCGATGTTTCCAGATGGCTTCAAGCAAACAACCCCAGAATAAACCTCAAGAAAACCGAAGCCTTATTTGTCACAAAAGACCAAATATTTACCCCACCGATGTACCTAACCCTTGGGTTGATCCAAATAAAGGTTCAATTGCAAATAAACTTTCTGGGAATCATCCTAGATCAGGCATTGTCATTCAAACAACAAATTGCAAGAACCACAAAAACAATATTTTTCAAAATCAGAATGCTACAACGTCGTAGACCACTCCTAGATGACAAGGACTTCAGATCTGTAATGCAGGCAATGACACTACCACACCTGGATTATTGCAATTCCATATAACATGGACTCCCAATCGCCATGCTCAACCCACTTTGAACTGCCCTCAGCACTACAGCCATGCACTACAGCCAGGACCATCCAGAGAGCTAGAAAATTTGACCACATCACTCAAGTTCTGAAGGACTTACACATTCTTCCAGTGAATGCCCAAATCGAGTACAAAACCCTTCTACTGATCCACTGGGCACTTCATCTGCAGCAACCAGTACATCTCCACACCCTTCTGGAAAACCCGAATTCAGGAAAACCTGCATGGCAGGTTACAGTCAACGTGCTTATTGTGCCACATAGTCGAACCAAATTCAACCAACAAACTTGCAACCATACTTTTGAACTTTATGCACCTACATTATGGAATTCCCTCCCAGCTAAACTCCAATGCAACAAAGAACTATCTACATTCAGAAAACAGCTCCCACCTCGGCATCGAACAGAACAACACCCACTGACACTACTCTCAAGATGAACACCAAAAAACAAAACGAGTAATCAAAAATAAGTGAACTGCTAAGACAAATATGTTGTAAATATGTAAATATTCCTCCCTCTGGTGATGGCCCCACCTTTTAAAAATATCCCCCCCCCCTTTTTGATATTGTTTTATTGTAAACCGCTTTGACCCGGTGAAAGGCGGTATATAAGTGCAGCTAAATAAATAAATAGAAGTATTTCACCCCCCCCCCCCTACAGTGTACCGCTCCCTTGGAATTTTGCAGCCCAAATGCATGACCCTGCATTTTTTAGCATTAAATCTCAGCTGCCAAATTCTCAACTATTCTTCAAGCTTAGCTAAATCCCTCCTCATGCTATCTACTCCTTCCTGGGTGTCTACTCTATTAGAGATTTTGGTATCATTTGCAAAGAGGCAAACCTTACTTGTCAGCCCTTCTACAATATCACTAACAAAGATGTTAAAAAGATTCGGATCAAGGACAGATCCATGCAGCACACCACTGGTTTGAATAAACAGGTAGAAAGATGTGAGCTGGATGATATAGTGTACCTGGATTTTCAGAAACCGTTTTTACAGGGTCTCTCATGAGAGACTCCTGGCCAAATTAAAGGGCATAGGATTTGAGGCAGTGTAGTATTGTGGATCAGGAACTGGTTAAAAGATAGAAAGCAGAGGGTACAGTTGAATGGCCGATTTTCCCAGTGGAGAAAGGTGAATAGTGGAGTACCCCAGGGATCTGTGCTGGATCCGCTGCTTTTTAACATATTCATAAATGACCTCAAAATGGTAATAATGAGTGAGGTGATCAAATTTGCAGAGAACACAAAATTATTCAAAGTTGTTAAAACACAAGAAGATTGTGAAAAATTGCAAGAGGACCTTGATAAATTGGAAGACTGGATGTTCAAATTGCAGATGAAATTTAATGTGGACAAGTGCAAAGTTATGCACCTAAGAAAGAACAACCCAAACTACTGTTACACGATGCAACGTTCCACATTAGGATCCACCACCCAGGAGAAAGATTTACATGTCATTGTAGATAATATGTTGAAACCATCTTCCCAATGTGCAGCAGCGGCCAAGAAAGCAAATAGAATGCTAAAAATCATAAGGAAAGGAGTAGAAAATAAAACAAAGGATATTATAATGCCTCTGTATCGTTCCATAGTGTGACTGCACCTTGAATATTGTGTGCAATTCTGGTCGCCATATCTTAAAAATATAGCAGAATTAGAAAAGGAACTGAGAAGAGCCACCAAACTGGTAAAGAAAATGGAAGGATAACCCTATGAGGAAAGGCTTAAATGTTTAGGGCTTTTCAACTTGGAAAAGAGACAGCTGAGGGGAGACATGACAGAGGTCTATAAGTTAATGAATGGAATAGAATGGAAGGGTAAACGTAGATCGGTTGTTTACGCTGTGAGAAAGTAAAAAGACTAGGTGACACGTAATGAAGTTACAACATAACCCACATAAGACTTAAGAGAAAATATTTTATTCATTCAACGTGTAATCAAACTCTGGAATTTGTTACTGGAGGATGTAGTAAAAGCTGGAAGTGTAGCTGGGTTTAAAAAAGATTTGGACAAGTTCCTGGAGGAAAAGTCCATAAACCATTATTAAAGAGGACCCGGGAAATCCACTGCTTACTCTGGGACAAGCACTGTGGAACCTGTGTGCCTTGTGGGAACCTGCCAGGTACTTGTGACCTAGATTGGCCACTGCTGGAAACCGAATGTTGGGCTTGATGGACTTTGGTGTGACCCAGTATGGCATTTCTTTTATTCTCAACCAATTTCTAACCCAGTCAGTCACTTTAGGGTCCATCCCTAGGGTGCTCAGTTTGTTTATAAGTTGCCTGTGTGGAACGGTGTCAAAGGCTTTACTGAAATCTAAATACACCACATCTAGAGCTCTCCCTTAGTCCATCTCCCTGGTCATCCAGTCGAAGAAATCAATCAGATTTATCTGACAAGACCTGCCCTTGGTAAACTCAGGCTGCCTCGGATTCTGCAACAAATTGGACTCCAGAAAACTCACTATTCTCCTATTTCAGCAGCATTTCCAATAATTTACTCACCACAGAGGTTAGACTAACTGGCCTGTAGTTTTCAGCCTCATCCTTACTTCTGCTTTTGTGTAAAGGAACCACATGTGCTTTTGTCCAGATCTCTGGGACCACTCCCGACTCTAAAGAAGCATTTAAAAAGTCAGTCAGTGGAGCTGCTAGAACGTCCCCATGTTCCTTCAATATTCTTGGATGTATCCCATCCGATCCCATCACTTTGTCTTGTTTAGTTTAGCTAGAACTAACATTAACAACACCTCACATACTTATCATCATGAAAATGTATATAAGTTTACGTTCTGATTATAATTATACTGTATATAAATTGATTATGTAACTCCTATTATGTGCTCATCCTCTCCTAAATTAATCATTTTTAATTGTTTGATTATCATACCACCTATTATGTTATACTGTAATTCTTACTAATGTTATAATGTATTGGTTTTATTGTTCATTTTAAACCACTTTGATGATGTGAAAGATGGTATAGAAAATTTTTAAATAAATAAAATAATAAAATAAAATAGTTCCTCAAGAACACAGTCTTCTGAAAATTGTGTAAGATCCCCATCACTTCTGTTCCTATTTGTGGGTGTTTTCTGCAGTCTTGCTCCTGGCCCTTCATCTGTGAACACAGAACAGAAATACTTGTTAAGAAATTCTGCTTTATCCTCATCAGTTTCTACATATTCCTCCCCTTCATCCCTAAGTCTGACAATACCACTTTTTCCCTTTCTCCTCTCACTAACATTTCTGAAAAGTCTTATCTCCCCATTTTATTGCATTGGCTATTTTTTCTTCTTTTTGTATCTTTGCTTTCCTGAATATTTTGCTAGCTTCTCTAAGGAGTATGTTTACTAAACAGCAGTAGCGGCTTCCTGCAATATTGGAGCCGCAGCCCCGTTAAAATCAATGGGCCGCAGCTCTGATATTGCACGGAAGCCGCTACCGCTGTTTAGTAAACATGCCCCTGTGTTTTTCCAAATATAGATGCTTGTTTTCCTCTTTCTGTGATCTCTTGTATTTTATGAAGGCCTCCCTCTTTTTCTTCACCTTTTCAGCTACTTCTTTTGAGAACCATAGTGGCCTCCTTTTCCTTTTACATTTGTTTACCTTATTAACAAAAAGGTTTGCTGCCCTAAAAATATCCCCTTTCAGTTTTGCCCATTACTTTCCTACATCCCCCAGCTGTTCTCATCCCGCTAATGACTCCTTGAAGTATCGTCCCATTTTTCTTAAGTCTTTTGAATGGATTTTATCAGCCCTAGTCCTAATACTGAACCATACCATCTGGTGATCACTGAATGCAGGATGCTCTTCCACTATGAAACTAGAAACACTTTCCCCATTGATGAGCATCAAGTCCAGTATGGCCCCTTCACAAGTGGGTTCTATTACCAGTTGCCGGAATAGTTCTCCCTATAAAGAATCCAGATGACACTGCAGCAGGGATTTTGGCTTTCCAGTCTTTTGCATTGAGTGTCACATGTATGATTTTCTCCCAGTTGGTGAGAGGTCTTACGTGTGCACTAGGTGCAAGGAGCTCTTTGCTCTCAGGGAACAAGTCCGTTCTCTAGAGGCTAAAGTAGCAGACTTGGAAAACATAAGACAGACAGAGAGGTACATAGACGAGACCTACAGGGATATAGTCCTGAAGTCCCACCTCCAGTCTGGCAGCACCCCTGTTGCCATGGAGGAGAGAGGTCACGTGACAGGAGAGCATCACCCTGGTGTGGCAGGAAGTGATCCTGTAACTAGGACCTGTCCTCCAGGTGATGTAAAACCCTCTCGCACCGAGGAAGTTTCTCCAGGGCCATGTGCCCATGAGGGAAGGGTTAGGACAGCCGTTATAGTTGGTGATTCGACCATTAGGCATGTAGATAGCTGGGTGGCTGGTGGACGTAAGGATCGCCTGATAACATGCCTGCCTGGTGCGAAGGTAGCGGACCTCACGCGCCACCTAGATAAGGTCTTAGATAGTGCTGGGGAGGAGTCTGCTGTCTTGGTACATGTCGGTACCAATGACATAGGAAAATGTGGTAGGGAGGCTCTGGAGGCAAAATTTAGGCTTTTAGGTAGGAAGTTGAAATCCAGAACTTCCATGGTAGCATTCTCCGAAATGCTTCCTGTTCCACGCGCAGGACCCAAAAGGCAGGCAGAGCTCCAGAGTCTCAATGCGTGGATGAGACAATGGTACAGAGATGAGGGGTTTGGATTTGTTAGGAACTGGGGAACATTCTGGAGAAAGGAGGGGCTCTTCCGAAGGGATGGGCTTCACCTTAACCGGGATGGAACCAAGCTGCAGGCATTAACCTTTAAAAAGGAGATAGAGCAGCTTTTAAACTAGATATTAGGGGAAAGCCGACAGTCGCCCAAGAGCGGATGGTTCGGAAGAATGTATCCTTGAAGGATACTACCAAAAGCAGAGAGGTTCCACAAAAGAGTAAAGTAGCCCAAATGCTCTCAAGTATGGAGCAGACAGAGCTTAAAGATCCCAATTTACCCATGTCTAACAATAGCCAAATTAACATGAATAAAATACATTCTCTAAAATGCTTGTATGCAAATGCTAGAAGTCTAAAGAATAAGATGGGAGAGTTAGAATATATAGCACTAAATGAAAGGTTAGATATGATTGGAATATCAGAGACATGGTGGAAGGAGGACAACCAGTGGGACACTGTGATACCTGGGTATAAACTATATCGTAATGATAGAGCTGATCAAATTGGTGGAGGGGTTGCGCTCTATGTTAGAGAGGGCATTGACTCAGAAAGGATTAAAGTTTTGCAGGAAACAAAATCTGCTGTAGAATCTATATGGATTGAAATTCCATATAAAAGGGGGAAGGCAATGGCAGTGGGGGTGTACTATCGAGCACCTGGCCAGAATGACCAAATGGATGATGAAATGCTCAAAGAAATCAAGGAAGCTAACAAAAGTTACAGCGCAGTAATAATAATGGGTGATTTCAATTACCCCGGTATCGATTGGGTCAGTGTCATGTCAGGACATGCTAGGGAGATAAAGTTCCTAGATGAAATAAATGACTGCTTCTTGGAGCAGCTGGTTCATGAACCGACCAGAGGGGAAGCCATATTAGACCTAGTCCTTAGTGGAACACTAGATCTAGTGCTAGAGATAAGGGTGTTGGGGCCACTTGGCAATAGTGATCATAGCATGATCGCCTTTGATTTAATTAGTGGAGGAGGGATAGTAAGGAAATCCACAGTACTACCTTTTAACTTTCGAAAGGGAGACTATGATAAAATGAGGAAAACAGTTAAGAAAAAACTAAAAGGAGCTGTTGCAAAGGTTAAAGACGTATATCAGGCTTGGCTGTTGTTGAAAAATACTATCTTGGAAGCCCAGACCAGCTGTATTCCACGCTTTAAGAAAAGTGGAAGGAAGTCCAAAAAACTGCCAGCATTGTTTAAAGGTGAGGTCAGAGAGGCTGTTGTTGCCAAAAAAGCATCTTTCAGGAAATGGAAAAAAGAGCCAAACGACGAAACCTGGAAACAACACAAGCACTGGCAAGTCAAATGCAAGGCATTGATAAGGCAGGCAAAGGGAGAATTTGAGAAGAAGCTTGCTGCGGAAGCAAAAACGCGAAGTAAAGACCTTTTCAAGTACATTCGTAGCAAAAAACCTGTGAGAGAGTCAGTTGGTCCATTAGATGATAGAGGGGTTAAAGGAGCACTAAGAGGCGACAAGGCGATAGAGGAGAGACTGAATGAATTCTTTGCTTTAGTCTTTACTGAGGAAGATGTAGGGATGTTACCCATGACTGAAGTGGTATTTAAAGGTGCAGAAGAATTGAAGGAAATATCGATACATCGGGAAGATGTATTACAACTATTAGATAAACTGAAGAGTAGCAAATCACCTGGGCCGGCTGGTATACATCCAAGGGTGTTGAAAGAACTGAAATATGAGATTGCAGACCTGCTATTAGTAATCTGTGAACTATCATTAAAATCATCTCTAATACCTGAAGATTGGAGGATCGCCAATGTAACACCAATTTTTAAAAAGGGTTCCAGGGGTGATCCGGGAAACTACAAACCGGTGAGCCTGACATCAGTACCGGGAAAAATGGTAGAAACCATCATAAAGAATAAAATTACTCAGCATGTAGATAATCATGACCTAATGGGAGACAGCCAACATGGCTTTAGACAAGGAAGATCTTGTCTTACTAATCTGTTATGTTTCTTTGAAGGAGTGAATAATCAGGTGGACAAAGGTGAGTCGGTTGATATTGTGTATCTGGACTTTCAGAAAGCCTTTGACAAGGTCCCTCATCAGAGACTTTTGGCAAAACTAAAGAGTCATGGGATAGGAGGCAGTGTACTATTGTGGATCAGGAACTGGTTAAAAGATAGAAAGCAGAGGGTAGGGCTAAATGGCCAATTTTCCCAATGGAGAAAGGTGAATAGTGGTGTACCCCAGGGATCTGTGCTGGGTCCGCTGCTTTTTGACATATTCATAAATGACCTGGAAAGTGGAATAACGAGTGAGGTTATCAAATTTGCAGATGACACAAAACTATTTAAAGTTGTTAAAACCCAAGAGGATTGTGGAAAATTGCAAGAGGATCTTGATAAATTGGAAGACTGGGCATCAAAATGGCAGATGAAATTTAATGTGGACAAGTGCAAGGTTATGCACCTAGGGAAGAACAACCCAAACTATGGTTACACGATGCAAGGTTCCACATTAGGAACCACCATCCAGGAAAAAGATTTAGGCGTCATTGTGGATACCATGTTAAAACCCTCTGCCCGGTGTGCAGCGGCGGCCAAGAGAGCAAATAGAATGCTAGGTATGATAAGGAAAGGAATGGAAAATAAAACAAAAGATATTATAATGCCTCTATATCGTTCCATGGTGAGACCACACCTTGAATATTGTGTGCAATTCTGGTCGCCGTATCTTAAAAAGGATATAGCGATTTTAGAAAAGGTTCAGAGAAGAGCCACCAAAATGGTAAAGGGGATGGAAAGATACTCCTATGAAGAAAGGCTAAAAAGGTTAGGGCTCTTTAACCTGGAAAAGAGACGGCTGAAGGGTGATATGATAGAAGTCTATAAATTAATGAACGGAGTGGAATGGGTAAACGTAGATCGATTGTTTACTTTATCAGAATATAGAAAGACTAGGGGACATGCAATGAAGCTACAGGGTAAACTATTTAAGACTAATAAAAGAAAATATTTTTTCACTCAACGTGTAATCAAACTCTGGAATTTGTTACCGGAGGATGTAGTAAAGGCTGTTAGTGTAGCTGGGTTTAAAAAAGGTTTGGACAAGTTCCTGGAGGAAAGGTCATAAGAACATAAGAACATAAGATATGCCATACTGGGTCAGACCAAGGTCCATCAAGCCCAGCATTCTGTTTCCAACAGTGGCCAATCTAGGTCATACGTACCTAGCAGTTTCCCCAAGGGACACAGGTTCCACAATGCTTGTACTGGTTCAAGCATTGATATCCTGGGTCCCTTCTTAATAATGGTTTATGGACCTTTCCTCCAGGAACTTGTCCAAACCTTTTTTAAACCCAGCTACACTAACAGCCTTTACTACATCCTCCGGTAACAAATTCCAGAGTTTGATTACACGTTGAGTGAAAAAATATTTTCTTTTATTAGTCTTAAATAGTTTACCCTGTAGCTTCATTGCATGTCCCCTAGTCTTTCCATATTCTGATAAGGTAAACAATCGATTTACCCGTTCCACCCGTTCATTAATTTATAGACTTCTATCATATCTCCCCTCAGCCGTCTCTTCTCCAGGCTAAAGAGCCCCAACCTTTTTAGCCTTTCTTCATAGGAGTAGCCTTCCATCCCCTTTACCATTTTGGTGGCTCTTCTCTGAACCTTTTCTAAAATCGCTATATCCTTTTTAAGATACGGCGACCAGAATTGCACACAATATTCAAGGTGCGGTCTCACCATGGAACGATATAGAGGCATTATAATATTTTTTGTTTTATTTTCCATTCCTTTCCTTATCATACCTAGCATTCTATTTGCTCTCTTGGCCGCCGCTGCACACTGGGCCGAGGGTTTTAACAAGGTATCCACAATGACGCCTAAATCTTTTTCCTGGGTGGTGGTTCCTAATGTGGAACCTTGCATCGTGTAACCATAGTTTGGGTTGTTCTTCCCTAGGTGCATAACCTTGCACTTCTCCACATTAAATTTCATCTGCCATAAACCATTATTAAGAAGGGACCCAGGATATCAATGCTTGAACCAATACAAGGATTGTGGAACCTGTGTCCCTTGGGGAAACTGCTAGGTACGTATGACCTAGATTGGCCACTGTTGGAAACAGAATACTGGGCTTGATGGACCTTGGTCTGACCCATTATGGCATATCTTATGTTCTTATGTGCCAATCAACATCTGGCGTATTGAAATCACCTATCAGCAGCACTTCTCCTTTCATGGCAATACTGTGTATGTCTTCTATTAAATCTCCTTTCACTTCTTCTCCCTGTGAGGGAAATCTGTATAATCACACCAATGCAAAAGGATTTCCCTTTCCCTCTTTCTAGTTTAACCCACAGTGCCTCCTCGCTCCCTTTTACTGTAAGTCCTGTAATTCTATAGATTTAATATTAGTTTTTACATATAGTGCCACGCTTCCTCCCTTCCTTCCTACCCTGTCCTTCCTGAATTAAGTATAGCCTGGTATAATTACATCCCAATCATGGTTGTCCATGAACCATGTCTCTGTAACTGCCACTGAATCCAAGTCAACCTCTTCTATTAAAGTCTCAACATCTGGGATCTTATTTCCCATGCTATGGGCGTTTATACACATTGATTTCCAGATTTTGCCCCTTTTATCAATTTTTAAAGAGGTATTTAATGTTTCACTTACCTGGGGCTTTCTTCACCCATTCCCAACAAATCTAGTTTAAAATCCTCTTCAGTAGGTTAGCCAGGCTGCTGCGAAAGATACTTTGACCCTTCATGGACAGATGAACACCTTCTCTGCTCTGCAGCCCTGGGAAAATCATCCCATGGTCCAGGAAACCAAAACACTCTCAATGACACCATCCACACAGCCATGCATTCATCTCTGCTTTGGCCTTTGCCCTCAACAGGGAGGATTGAAGAGAACACCACCTGCACACCTATCTTCTTCACTCTCTGTCCCAGAGCCATGTAATCACTTTTGATTTGCTCAGAGAGATAACTAGCAGTATCATTTGTGCCAACATAGATGAGCAACATCAAATAATAGTTAGTGGGCTTGATGAGTCTTGGCAAACTCTCCATAACATCTCAGATTTTGGCACCTGGCAGACAGCACACCTCTCTGGACATCACGTCTGGGCAGCAGATAGATGCCTCAGTATCCCTCAAAAGAGAGTTACCAACCACCACTACCCTTTTCTTCCTTGTGGTCTGATTCTGCAACATTGAGGTGCTTGAGCTCTGTCTCTTTCCTTTCCTGGGATGTTTTCACTTCCTCCACTTCCAAAGCTTCATACTGGTTCTTCAATTCAAAGGCTAGAGGAGTTGGATTGTTTATTCTGCAGGCTCTGGTGACTCGTGTCCAACTTTCTTCATACTGTAGCATCCCATCTTCACCTCTGTTGGAGAGCTTGGATGTTTCAAGAAGCATCTCACCAATGTACTTCTCACTGTCTCGAATGCTTCTCAGCTTCACCACTTCTTTTCTGAGCTCCTCCACCTGTTTCATGAGGGCTTCAACCTGCAGGCATCCTGAACATGGAACTAGTCCTTCAACTGGCATCGGGCTCTCTGTCTGGACAGAAGCAGAAGCTGTAAAGGGGGCAACAGCTTTGGCAATATGATTTTTCCTAGCTATCATTCAGTTGGTGGAGTTTTGGTACCTTGCTTGCAATGGAGACCCTGTTAGGTCACTCCATCTAGCTAAGTTTCACAGTAGTGCATGCTTCAGAATCCAAGGACATAAGTTCCACTTCAGTGGCAAGCAGGATAAGGCTGTCTCTTGTGGGATAACAAGCGACATCAGCAGCAGTAGTTTCACTGTCCACCTCAGTAGGCATGTTGAAATCCAGGCTGACTCTTGAGCATGTAGAGTTTGACGTTGATCCATTCCTCTTTGGTTGCGCAGTGAACATGAGGAATGATCCCTTCCAGTGTGGCCTCCTCCAAAAAGTGCTAAATTTCATGAGCTTGATTGGGTGCCAATAAGCCCAAGTGGCCATCTTAGTTAAATTAGTTTTGGTGCAGCAAGCTTTTTATGACTTACAGGTACTGGGCACATAGCATCCATGATTTCCAACACTGCCATCTTGACTTTATGTTTTCTGTACTCAAACTCAGAGCAATTACATTAGCACTCTTCAAATGGGCCCAAGAGCTGTTCCTCAGTACTTTTGAAACTCTGATGCCTCAAAGTTTCAAATGCATGTCAGACCATCTAATTTGATAATTCTGGTCACAGATCTCATAGATATAATCCTTAGTGCAATCTTCAGATTTCCTGTGGTTTTGCTTCTCTCTTCATCTTCTTTACTCAGAGTGAGCAGTTGTCTTTCCAGCAGCCATTGAATTTAACTGATCAATGTAAATCTCAGGTTTTCTTCTTGATCTTTTTTCCTGCTGCAGTAGATTGGCCATTTTTCATCTGAACGAAATGCAAACTTACATGGCTTCCCTGTGCTTGTCAAAGAGATCAAGTTCATCTATAAGTTCCGTGGATGAACTTGATTAACATAGATAAGCATGCTGCTCTTTTAATCAGTTTATATTACTGTTCACAAACTAACCAGTAAAAAGCCATAAAACATCAATTAACTTGAAAGATGTACATGACTTAGGAAAATTAATGCCACCGAGTCTTTATTATTCTGTGAAATTATACTTAAATGAAAAAATGCTCTAGCAGAGGGTTTATGAAGAGTCTTCTCTTATTTGATCAGATTAAAATATTAAAATATATGTTTCATAAACAAGCATAAAATAACTGATTTATTCCTTAAAAGCAGTAGAGATTATGTGTGATGCTTTCCATTTTTGCCCTCCTCCTATGTACAACCTAGAATCTGGATCATACCAGACCAACACCACTGTTTCAGTTTGTTGAGAACTTTAAGGTAGTACATCCCAAGCAGTTTCCACTATTATTATAAAATTTGGATACAATTGTGTTTTGTAACTTCCATTCTGTTATATTCTGCATCAAAATGAAGACCAAACTTCATTGAATTGGGAGTTAAAAAGTCCAGACAGAAGTAATATTTCATGGTGACATATAGAACACGGTAAGCAGAAGTTATTGTCTAAGATTAGTTATATGCTTTTCTGTATTTATCTCTACTATTTTGAAATTCATATGATTCTTCACATATTAATACTCCAAAGAAGGAATACTATTTGCGACATAGAGGCCCTTTTACTAAAGTGCCCTCTGTAGTCAGTGTGGGTTTTGGTGCACACTAACTGCTGTGGCCCGCAGCAGCTGGTAGTGCATGGCCGGATTTCCGTGCTAACTGTGTTCCACACATTGGCATGATAAGTGGGCAGAATAGGGGTAGAGAGTGAGCGTGATGAACCTCTGGTAGTCCGAGTGCCCACACTAACTGCAAGGCTCACCTTTAGCATGGGTCCAATTACAGCCACCTCAATAGACAGAAGTAAGTGCAGTTGTGCTGATTTTGGCATGTTTAGGATACGGTGCAGCATGTTAACTGACTGGAACATGCTGTCCGCATCCCTGACAGTTGATGTGGTGGTGTTGCATATAACGTGCCATGGTTTTGCATGCTTTTGACATGTTAGGTACAAAACCAAAACACACTTTAGTAAAAGGGCCCCGCAGTAACACAGTGACATAGTAAATGTCAACAGAAAAAGACCAGCACGATTCATCCAGTCTACTCAGTAAGGTGGCCAGAATTGTACCCGCTGCTCCATGCAAGTTACCCCCTTTATTTTTTGAAGCATATTTAAGTTTGCTTTGATTCCATCTTCTTGCTATATAGGGATCCTTTTTTAATTACACACTCATTTTGATTTTTGCACCCAGAATGACCTTTGTAAACTTTCTTGCATTTTCAAATAGTAAATTTCTCCCATCATGCTCTGCATGCCAATGGTCTGCTGTGGCAGAACCTGCTAGTGCTGTGTGCTGTAAGCTGTCTGATGGTTGAAACACACCTGGCAGTTAGAGCGCAGGCAACAGACTTCCACACAGATCTGAGAGAACAATGATCCTTAGGCTAGTCTATATTCTCTGAGACAGGTAACCATTTCATGTTGCAATGGGCAATAAAGGTTAAAGTGTACTTGGGAAGAATGAATGACTGGCCAACGTGTGTGTATGGGCATGCTTGGTTTAAACTACTGTCAGGGAATTTCAAATTATCCTTCCATTCTCTAATCAGAAAAAGAACAGTGTCATAATTTCCAGACTGTTGAAGAGTGAATATCTCCAGTCAGCAAAATAGTCAGCTTTTATTGGCAATGTTGCTGCATAACTCGGTGGTTAAGGCAACTGGCTTGTCTCCCAATTCAGGATTGTCCACACAAGTGGGCCATACAGGTAAGGGGCACCAGCACTTCATGTCATCACCATTGTGCCACCAGTGGAAGTAAGATGCCTTCTATTGTATGGGAGCTTACATCTGTCGCCAGCTAATCTTCCTTCTCCAGGGTAACATAGAAACAAAATATGATGGCACATAAAGATTATATGGCCTCTCCAGTCTGCCCATCCTTAAGAAATATTAAGTTCTTCAATTCTTTCCTCTCCCTCAGCGATCTTCTGTACTTAGAAACATAAAGACATGACGGCAGAAAAAGACCACATGGCCTATCCAGTCTACCCTTCCATATCAACTATTACAGTCCCTTTTCCCTTTAGAGATCTTCTTTGATTGTCCCATGCTTTCTTGAATTCTGATACCATCTTCATCTCTACTACCTCCACTGGGAGATCAGGACCGTACTGAGCCCTGTGCGAAAGGTGCGGCCGCACAGGGCGCAAAGACTTCAGGGGCACATTTCAGCTCTCTGCCGTTGCCTGCTGCCAGTGGCAGAGAGCCAAAATGCGCCCCTTAAGTCTTCCTGCAGGCACACTAAGCAGGTCTGGTCTCTCCGGGAGGGACCAGACCTGCTTAGTGTGCCGGCGGCAGGCGGCTTGCACATCAGGTGCGCGCCTCTTCTCTCCCGCCCCCGTAAAGTGGCTAGATGGGGGTGCAGAGGGGGGCACGTGCCTGATGTGCAAGTCGCACAGGGTGCATTTTGCCATCAGTACGGCCCTGTGGGAGACTATTACATGCATCATTACTCTTTCCGTAAAGAAATATTTCTGCATATTACTTCTTATTCCATGCTTCCTTAAATTCGGATATCCTCTACCATCTCCACTGGAAGAGTGTTCCATGCATCCGCCACCCTTTACATAAAGAAATAATTCCTCATATTACTCCTGAGCCAATCCCCTTTGACATTTATCTTGACCCCTTGTCCCAGAGCTTTCTTTGAACCGGAAGAGGGCCACCTCCTATGCATTCATACCACAGAGGTATTTAAATATCTCTATCATATTTCCTCTCTCCTGCCTTTCCTCCAAAGTATATATATTGAAATATTTAAATCTATCCCTTATGAAAAAGACTGCTGACCTTTCTAGTAGCTGTTATTGCATGGAGTACTGGCTGATTGTGTCATTGGCGAGAGGACCTATCCCACTAGAGCATCATCGGAAGGGTTCTATAATGGCTACATCATTGGAGGGGAACTGGCCCCCACTCCCCATCTCGGTCACCTGCGTCATCCTCTGGTTTCACAAAGTAATCCTGATGCTGTTTTCCTAGGCAAACTCTGGACCAAGCCTCTCAGTGAGCTTATCCTGATAATAACTCTAAGACCTCAATACAGTAAAGTGCTCTATGCTCTAGCCCATTGTTTCGCTTGAGGTTTTCCCACATTAGTCCTACTCCCGATGCAGAAAGCAAGCTAACGTAGGGGAATCCTGAGCAAAACCACTGTGGTAAAGCACAGTGAGCATACTAATCGCATGCAAAGGAGTTCATATTTAATTGCTCCCAGTGGAAAGAAGTATGCTGAGCTTGGCACAGTTTTTTACTCTTCTCTTAATGCTGGATCTTTATGCCAGCTTCAGACAGCTTTTAAAATGCAACAGAGAGCAAAGGGATCATCTGAAGTGAAGTTTGAGACTTCATCTCGGATGATCTAAGGCACAGACCTCAGGGCAAGCCCAAGTGTTGGTTCAAGATGTTGGAGGCCTAGGCAAACCTTATGCCACAAGCCCCCCTCCCCCCCAGCAGAATCTATTGTTTAGCTTTGAATGCCCTGTTCTTTGCCACCCCTCCCCCAGAAACTGCCAGCTAGGCAATAGTCTAGTTTGCCTAATGGCTGGGTTGGTCCTGCCAGACCCCTCCAATCTCATGCCTGCTGATTTTGGTGGCCTGGTGGCCCAGTTGCCCCTACCCCAAATAACATTGGTGGCACAAGTGGCCACTACACTCCCCAGTAGTCATATCCCCTCTAATCGCATCCCCAGTAGCCCCAGGGTCCCTGATCCCCCCATGCCTCCCTCATTGGGGTGCAGGAGCAATGACCACATGCTTCTGCAAGATGTGGGGCATAAGAGAGAGAATTTTTTGCATCACCTATCAATAAGCCATGGTGACATATGAAGCAAAATAGGAAGTTTACCCCGGTGCAGCTGTTAAAGGTCCCTGTGGTTGGTGGGAGGGGAGACAAACAAGGGCCAAATCCTTCTGTTGGCACGGTGCATTGACTTCTTCAACTTTCTTTTTCCAAAGAAAATGGGAAAATAGTTAGTAATTCAAGCCCTAAAAAAGGAACTGCAATACACCTTTGGGGAAGAGGTGTGCACTGTGACTTAGGTCTCGGTGGCTAGCTCCTAAATGTTTAGGCTGGCTTCTAGATTCCAAGAAAATTTATTAAGGTCTGCCATGACCAATTCATTATTAGCCTTTATACAACTTGTCTTCAAGCTAGAAAGTAAATTGGTAAAGTGTTTGATTCCCCCATTCTTGTCTTTGAAGAGCATGTTCAACCTGTTATAGACAGTCCCAGTTTGGAAGAAACACAAGTCATTGCCCTTGACAGGCTCTGTCTAGCCTATCTGAAAGGGAGGTTTTGCTTGTCTTGTATTGATGGCTTTACTTCCACATTAGCATGTTGTATTCTGAACCTTTGTAATGTCTCTGATCACCTACTGGCTTAGTAAATCAGGCCCTAAAAAAGGAACTGCAATACACCTTGGAGGGGGTGGAGGGGAGGTGTGCACTATGACCTTGAGCTCAGCGGCTACCTCCTCAAGTTTTAGGTTGCACCCAGATTCCAAGAAAATTTGTCAAGACCTGCCATGACCAATTCATTTTCAGCTTTGATATAACTTGTCTCCAAGCCAGGAGTGGCACAGTGACCATGTAATACATGTATTCAGTGCCGCTGACTACGTGTACAGTGGTGCTGAATAAGAGGGAAATTTTAGAAGATCCGTCCAAGCGCAATGTGGAACGTCTAAGCCATAGCGTCTGAAAAAAATGCAGGTACATCTAGGTGCAGACATGATTTCACAGGCCTGGACATACCTAAGAGGGGTGTCTGCTGGGACATCTACTTAGACATCCCAGAACTGCATTTCAGAAGCCCAGTTCTAGGATAGCATAATGGTCAGTGAAATGGGATAGGAACAGGGCAGCTAGGTTCAAATGCTGCTGTTGCTGAAATTGTGCTGAGTACTGGGGATGATAGAGTGTTTTCTTCTCTACACCTTCTGGATGTTTTTCAGCTAAAATGAGCACTTTTCAGATGCTTGTTTGTTACTAGTCGTGCTTGGAGAAGGTCCAAAGTTAGATGTGATGCCGGATGTCCATGACCTTTCTGTGATGAGATGAGGATGTCCTGGTCCCTGGGAACGCCCTAACCATGCCCTCATTCAGATTCAGACATCTTCATGCTGGGGACATCCCCACAGCAGACTTCTAAAATGACTATGGAGACAGTCTCTGTGCTTTAGATATCGCTATGCTCAAATTTCAGATGTTCAAAGCACGAGTAGGGTTTCTAAAATAACCCTTACATATATTGATTTAAATGCCAGCCCTAGCATTTAAATTGATATGGCTGCTGCTGCTGCTGAATAGTGTCCAGTGTTTTAATAAAACACAGAAATAAACTAAACTCAATGCTCCCGTACATCCAGAGAAGGGCTGATCTAAGCGCATGAAGCAGCAGCCATTGCTGCTTACAAAAGAACAGTGTAATGACCTTCAAAGTGTTGCCACACTGGAAAACCCCTCACAAAAGATTGGGTACACACCAATTGTATAAGGAACTCAATCATAACATGTCATCAATTAGAACAGCAAAGGGGCAGCATTGTGCCGCCAGAGCTATTTAAAGCTCTCCCAATATGCTGTGCACTTAATTGAGAGCAGAAACAGCGGGAACCTCGGGAACACAAGCAGAACCTTATTTTAAGAAAAGAAAACTTGCCTTTCCAAGTTCCCACCATTTCTGTTGTTAGTCAACTACACACATCTTTGGTGGGTCACATAGAGGAGTATGAGGACAGTGTTGGGTTCCATAAAGAGACCATCTAGCAGCAGAAGGCCTGTAGCATTTCCCCATCAAACCCTCAGGTTTAGTCCTATTTGTCGTTTTTATGTAAATATTCTTTGGGGTTATTTTGTTAATTGTTTCTTTGAAAAAGTAAATTTTACACATTCAGTGTACATTGGGTGTCGTGTGTTTGTTTTTTATTCTATATCTGTGAAGGGTGTTATGTACATTTGTACATATTTCTTTAAATCTCTCCCCAAGAGGACGTGACCAGAAGCCTGCGTACAGTGCCATCGTGAAAGAACCACAGAAACATTGTCACATAGAGAAGGTGCTTATGGCCTGCAGAGCAGCAGGGAGTTGTGAAGAACCAAGGGTGATAAACTGGGGCTGCTTCTGTGGCAAAGGGGGGTGATATGCTGGGGCCACCGAGCCCCATTTTTTGCTTCAGTGAGAATGGGAAACTGCCACCCACAGAGATATAATAAAAGGGGTTCAGTGACCCTGGCATATTACCCCTCTTCCTCACTTTCACAGAAATGAAAAGAGGGCTCAGCAGCCCCAACATATCACTCCCACCATCTCCACAGAAGTAATAAGTAGGGCTCGGCAGCCCCAACATATCACCCCTCACCCCCACAGAATCAATAAGAGGGGTTTGGTGGCCCCCAAATGGTTAAGAAATAAATTAAACATTAAAGATATGATCTTCCACCCCCACAGAAGCAAGAAAAGGGGCTCAGCAACCCCAAATATAGATGATGTTGAGGCTGCAAAGCCCCTTTTGTTGCATCTTTGGGGGTGGGAGGTGATATGTTGGGCCACTGAGCAAGTTGATAAAAAACTGATCTGGTACATCTGTGTGGGGCAACTTGCTTAACATTTGAGTTATTTTACTTAAGGTATCTGACAGATCTGTTTTTTAGCCCCCTATCCTCCTCTTTTCCTCCTTTTACCCCTTTTACACATCTGTTTTCCCCAAACATTCTCTCTTCCCTTCTTGTCACCCCAATCTCTCCCCTCTCCCCTAATATCCCTTATTTTTGCACCATTTCCTACTTGCTTAGCTTCTCAATTTCATACCGCAGTCAAATCACCTTTCTCTGCTCCTTCTCTCGCTGGTGCACCTTAAAAACTCTTGAGTCCTCACTGTCTTCTTCTGAAAAGGTCAGGAAAACTTAATAAAACAATTTTTTCCCTGAAAATTCCTCTCTGATGAAGTCAGTCTGTGCCTTTAATTTCCCAGCCCATTGACTCGATTCTGGCAGGCAGAAACACTCAGTTCCAATCGGCAGCACTGAAAGAGCCTGGAGGAGGGGAGCAACTGTAATGGATGGCAGGAACACTTAAAGCAATGGAAGTGAGTGCAGTGCATACTGTGAGTCCTGAGCCAGCTGACTTGTGGGTGAAACAGCCGCCAGCTTAGGTCTCCTGCCTCATGGCCTCCTAACTTTTAATAGTGATTGCACATGGCAAAGGAGGGGAGCAGCTGGCTGTGGTGATTGCAGCCAGCACAGCACAGTTGGCAGGTAGATTCTGACTCATGTTAGGGAAGGTTGGGCTGCCTTGCAGTCCTGATGGCATTTGGGCAAGGGAGGTGCTGCCTCTCCTGCTTGCTTCAGCACATGGAAGAGCAGAACCCCCCTCCCCCCACTGAGGTATCAGTGCAAAAGGGGCTTTGCAGCTTTTGCACTGATACCTCAGCAGCACATGCAGCATGAGGAGAAAGAAAGATGCTAAATAGCTTCCTCTGCCTTAGTTTCCCTGCCTGCTCAACCATGGCTGTGCTGAGGTAAAGTGAAATTGTCACATGACTCGGCAAGACTAAGGATTCACCAATTCCCCTGAAGACTCTGACCGCACACCACTGGTATTCTCCCAGGCTATTTTAGGGTACTGGTCAGTCACTGGCTTTTCAATTCATTGTTCACTTCCAGGGTAAAGTGGCTATGATGTCATAATATGAGAAAAGGGTGACCCCTAAGCAGATATGGCAAAGTTGCCCGAGACAGAGGGAGGATGTTTTGGTATTGCATGGCGGGATCTGTTCTCCATGTTTGTAGGGCTACCAATCATGCATTTGTATGGGGACATTACCTATCTTGGATGGGGTTACACATCCCTGCAGGACTACTTTGACTGAACCATGCAGCATGGGCCATTTTTGGTTGGTGACCTCTACCTAGTCACTAAATGCATCTTTCTAGCAGGTAAAATGAATCAGTGACTTGGGTCCTCTAGCTTTCTCTTTATCCCCATAGAGTCATCAGGACATTTGGTAACACAATGGGAAATGAACTCACTATATGTATGTTAAGATTTTAGCCTACCTTGAGAGAAGGAGAAGCAGGCTAGGCCTTCCCAACAGCTACATGTGGAGGAGCAGCAGCAGCCAGAGCATGAGAAGTTGCAGGAGGTGGCAATGGTGGAAGAAACAGAGGAGAAGGAGGACACAGTAACATAGTAAATGAAGGCAGATAAAAACAAATATGGTCTCCCGATTCACCCAGAAAGGTAACTAGAGTTGTATCTGCCATTTCGTGCAGGTTACTCCCCTCTAAATCTTTGTTTAGAACTCTACTTGCCGTTTCGTGCAGGTTATCTCCTCCTACTTTTTGAAAGGTAAAAGTTATTTAAGTTTGCTTTGTTCCATCCTCTTACTATACGGGGATCTTCTGTGTCTGTCCCATGACCTTTTAAGTTCTGTCATTTTTTTTTCTCCCACCACCTCCATCAGTAGGGCATTCCAGACATCCATCACCCTTTCCATAAGCAAGAATTTCTTGATATTGGTCTTTATCTGCCGTCATGTACTATGTTATGTTATGTATGTTTACTTCCTTTTAGCTTCATTTCATGTCCTCTAGTTCTGGGCAATATGAGAACCCTTCCATCTGACCCAAGTCTGGGATGAATATCTGGCATATCCTTAACATAGTAGCATAGCATATGACAGCAGATAAAGACCAATATGGTCCATCTAATCTGCCCAGCAAGGTGGCAAGAGAAGGAGCACCTGCTGCTCTGTGCAGGTTACCTTCTCTCTACACCTTTGTTTTACGGGTGTACCTACCGCTCCATGCATGTCAATTCGACTTGTTAACATATCAGAGACAGTTAAATTTATTTTGATTTTATCTTGTTTCTATAAAGGGATCCACTGTGTCTGTCCCATGCCATTTTGAATTCTGTCACTGTGTTTGCCCCACCACTTCCATCGAGAGGGCATTCCAAGCATCCACCACCCTTTCAGTGGAAAAGTATTTCCTGACATTGCCTTTCAGTTTACCCCCTTGCAGCTTCATGTTATGCCCTCTAGTATTACAGCTTCCCTGTCTTGATCACCATCTGTTCCCAGCCTGGAATGAGACAAAGCCCTGGAGGGTGGGGGAACATCCCAGAGGATCCGCCACTGGATGCTTGCTTACATCTGATGATAGATGGAGGAAGTGAGAGACTTTAGAGCAAGCCAAGAGCTGTAGACCCAACATCAAACCAATATGCAGTTTCCCTGAAGCTGCTGAATAAGCAGCTGGTCTCCATAGCTCCTGCTGCATATATGTGGTGCTACATTGCCCCTCTGTGAGCTACTCGGCCTCCCATTACAGATGCTAGCAGTTGGTCCTATCCTCTTCCTCATTCACCTGGGGGCACCTAGGAGGTTCTTGAGCCCTTTGAAAGCAGCACAGCTTTGAAGCATGCATTACTGTGAAGAAGCCGATGAGTGGGCACTTGGGTGATGCAAATGAGAGGGAGATAAAACACTATTAATCCCTGAGAACTTGCACTTTCAAATCACCATTTACCTTTCTTTGCACTGTAAATAAATGTTCATCTTTTTACTTAAGTCTTATTGAATGAATCTAATGCTTTGAGAGGCAACAGCAGCAGTTGATTGGATTGTAAATCCGCCTTGGAGTTAGAATCCAGATTGCTGTCTTGTTCTACTCAGATGCCAGTATTCCTTCTAGTATAGCTATACTGTGCGTATTGTGCAAAGAAGAGGGTTTTGGATTCATTAGGAACTGGGCAACATTCTGGAGAAGGGAGGGGTTTTTCCAAAGGGATGGGCTCCTTCTTAACCGGGATGGTACCGGGCTGCTGGCATTAATCTTAAATAGGAGAAAGAGCAGCTTTTAAACTAAATAATAGGGAAAGCCGACTGTCGCCCATGGTTCGGAAGGATGTATCCTTGAAGGACACTAGCAAGGGAAGTTAGGGCATCCCAACAGATAGGTTCCAATAAAGATAAAAATAACCCAGATGCCCTTAAGTACAGAACTGAAATATTCCAAATTATCCATATCAACTGAAAACCAGATTAATATGAATAAAATACAACCTCTAAAATGCCTGTATGCAAATGCTATAAGTCTAAAAAATAAGATTGGAGAGTTAGAAAATATAGCACTAAATGAAAAGTTAGATATGATTGGCATCTCAGAGACCTGGTGAAAGGAGGACAATCAATGGGACACTGTGATACCTGGGTACAAACTATATTGCAATGATAGATCAAATTGATGGATGGATTGCACTCTATATTAGGGCGGGCATTGAGTCCATGGGATTAAAGTTTTGCATGAAACAAAATACAGTGTAGAATCTCTATGGATAGAAATCCCATGTAAAAAGGGGCAGGCGATAGCAGTGGGGTGTGCTACTGATTGGCTGGCCAGAATGAACAGATGGATGATGAAATACTAGGTGAACCCAGGGAAGCTAACAAAAGTTGCAACGCAGTGATAACGGGTGACTTCAATTACCCTGGTATCGACCTGGTCAATGTCACAGCAGAACATGCTAGGGAGATAAAGTTTCTAGATGAAATAAATGACTGCTTCTGGGAGCAGTTGGTTCATGAACCGACAAGAGGGGAAGCTATTCTGGACCTAGTCTTTAGTTGAACGCAGGATCTGGTGCAAGAAATAAATGTGTTGGGGCCACTTGGCAATAGTGATCATTGCATAATTGTGTTTGATTTAATAAATTGAAGAAAGACAGCAAGGAAATCCACAGTACTACCTTTTAACTTTCAAAAGGGAAGCTATGATAAAATGAGGAAAATATTAAGAAAAAACTAAAAGGAGCAGCTGCAAAGCTTAAAGGTTTATATCAAGCATGAACGTTGCTTAAAAATTGTATCTTGGAAGCCCAGTCCAGATTTATTCCATGCTTTAAGAAAAGTGGAAGGAAGTCCAAAAAATAGCCAGCATGGTTTAAAGGTGAGGTCAGAGAGGCTATTGCGGACAAAAAGCATCTTTCAGAAAATGGACAAAGGAGCCAAATGACGAAAACGGAAAACAACATAAGCATTGCCAAGTTAAATGCAAGACATTGATAAGCAGCCAAACGAGAATTTGAAAAGAAGCTTGCCATGGAAACAAAAACGTATAATAAAAACATTTTTGAGTACATTCATAGCAAAAAGCCTGTGAGAGAATCAAGTTGTACCACTGGATGATAGAGGGGTAAAAGGGGCGCTAAGGGAGGACAAGACCATAACGGAGAGAATGAATGTTTCTCTCTTCACTGAACAAGATGTAGGGAAGTTACCCATGCCTGAGATGGTACATAAAGCTGATATACTGGAAGAACTGAAAGAAATATTGATAAACCGGGAAGATGTATTATACCTACAGTATGTGATAAACTGAAGAGTAGTAAATCACCTAGACTGGAAGGCATACATCCAAGGGTTTTGAAAGAACTGAAAGATGAGATTGCAAACGTACTATTAGTAATCTGTGAACTATCAGTAGTATCTGAAGATTGAAGAATGGCTAATATAATGCCAATTTTTAAAAAGGGTTCCAGGCATGATCTGAGAAACTACTCGATTTCACTACCAGGTAAAATGGTAGAAACCATTATAAAGAACACAATTATTGAACATGTAGATAGTCATGGTTTAATGGGAGAAAGCCAACATGGATGTAGCCAAGGGAAATCATGTTTTACTAATCTGTTATATTTTTTTGAAGGTGTGAATAAACAGGTAGACAAAGGTGAGCCAGTCGATATAGTGTATCTGGATTTTCAGAAAGCCTTTAACAAGGTCCCCCATGAAAGATTCTTGATGAAATTAAAAAGTAATGGGATAGGAGGCAGTATACTTTTGTGGATCAGGAAATAGTTAAAAGATAGAAAGTAGAGGGTAGGGCTAAATGGCCAGTTTTTCCAATGGAGAAAGGTGAATAGTGGAGTACCCCAGAGATCTGTGCTGGGCCCGCTACTTTTTAACATATTCATAAATGACCTGGAAATGGGAATAACAAGTGAGGTGATCAAATTTGCAGATGACACAAAATTATTCAAAGTTGTTAAAACACAAGAGGATTGTGAAAAATTTCACTAGGACTTTGATAAATTGGAAGACTGGATCTTCAAATGGCTGATGAAATTTAATGTGGACAAGTGCATAGTTATGCACCTAGGAAAGAACAACCCAAACTATAGTTACGCGATGCAAGGTTCCACATTAGGAACCACCACCCAGGAAAAAGATTTAGATATCATCGTGGATAATATGTTAAAACCCTCTGCCCAGTGTGCAGTGGCTGGCCAGAATGAACAGATGGATGATGAAATACTAGGTGAACCCAGGGAAGCTAACAAAAGTTGCAACGCAGTGATAACGGGTGATTTCAATTACCCTGGTATCGACCTGGTCAATGTCACAGCAGAACATGCTAGGGAGATAAAGTTTCTAGATGAAATAAATGACTGCTTCTGGGAGCAGTTGGTTCATGAACCGACAAGAGGGGAAGCTATTCTGGACCTAGTCTTTAGTTGAACGCAGGATCTGGTGCAAGAAATAAATGTGTTGGGGCCACTTGGCAATAGTGATCATTGCATAATTGTGTTTGATTTAATAAATTGAAGAAAGACAGCAAGGAAATCCACAGTACTACCTTTTAACTTTCAAAAGGGAAGCTATGATAAAATGAGGAAAATATTAAGAAAAAACTAAAAGGAGCAGCTGCAAAGCTTAAAGGTTTATATCAAGCATGAACGTTGCTTAAAAATTGTATCTTGGAAGCCCAGTACAGATTTATTCCATGCTTTAAGAAAAGTGGAAGGAAGTCCAAAAAATAGCCAGCATGGTTTAAAGGTGAGGTCAGAGAGGCTATTGCGGACAAAAAGCATCTTACAGAAAATGGACAAAGGAGCCAAATGACGAAAACGGAAAACAACATAAGCATTGCTAAGTTAAATGCAAGACATTGATAAGCAGCCAAACGAGAATTTGAAAAGAAGCTTGCCATGGAAACAAAAACGTATAATAAAAACATTTTTGAGTACATTCATAGCAAAAAGCCTGTGAGAGAATCAAGTTGTACCACTGGATGATAGAGGGGTAAAAGGGGCGCTAAGGGAGGACAAGACCATAACGGAGAGAATGAATGTTTCTCTCTTCACTGAACAAGATGTAGGGAAGTTACCCATGCCTGAGATGGTTCATAAAGCTGATATACTGGAAGAACTGAAAGAAATATTGATAAACCGGGAAGATGTATTATACCTACAGTATGTGATAAACTGAAGAGTAGTAAATCACCTAGACTGGAAGGCATACATCCAAGGGTTTTGAAAGAACTGAAAGATGAGATTGCAAACGTACTATTAGTAATCTGTGAACTATCAGTAGTATCTGAAGATTGAAGAATGGCTAATATAATGCCAATTTTTAAAAAGGGTTCCAGGCATGATCTGAGAAACTACTCGATTTCACTACCAGGTAAAATGGTAGAAACCATTATAAAGAACACAATTATTGAACATGTAGATAGTCATGGTTTAATGGGAGAAAGCCAACATGGATGTAGCCAAGGGAAATCATGTTTTACTAATCTGTTATATTTTTTTGAAGGTGTGAATAAACAGGTAGACAAAGGTGAGCCAGTCGATATAGTGTATCTGGATTTTCAGAAAGCCTTTAACAAGGTCCCCCATGAAAGATTCTTGATGAAATTAAAAAGTAATGGGATAGGAGGCAGTATACTTTTGTGGATCAGGAAATAGTTAAAAGATAGAAAGTAGAGGGTAGGGCTAAATGGCCAGTTTTTCCAATGGAGAAAGGTGAATAGTGGAGTACCCCAGAGATCTGTGCTGGGCCTGCTACTTTTTAACATATTCATAAATGACCTGGAAATGGGAATAACAAGTGAGGTGATCAAATTTGCAGATGACACAAAATTATTCAAAGTTGTTAAAACACAAGAGGATTGTGAAAAATTTCACTAGGACTTTGATAAATTGGAAGACTGGATCTTCAAATGGCTGATGAAATTTAATGTGGACAAGTGCAAAGTTATGCACCTAGGAAAGAACAACCCAAACTATAGTTACGCGATGCAAGGTTCCACATTAGGAACCACCACCCAGGAAAAAGATTTAGATATCATCGTGGATAATATGTTAAAACCCTCTGCCCAGGGTGAGCCAGTCAAACCTGCATTTTTGAAATGACTGTAAAAAATAAACGGATGGATATTTCAAAATTTTATTGTTACTATCTTAATGTACATTAAAAAGCATTTAAGAAACAACATTCACTGTTTAAAAATAACGCCAGTAAGATGGTGTCCTTCCCGATTGAGACATTCTTGTAGGCGATTTCTGAAACTGCCCATCACATCACGGAGCATACGCTGAGGAATTCTCTCGATT
The DNA here is from genome assembly GCA_033557465.1 of Ichthyophis bannanicus. Taxonomy (NCBI): domain Eukaryota; kingdom Metazoa; phylum Chordata; class Amphibia; order Gymnophiona; family Ichthyophiidae; genus Ichthyophis; species Ichthyophis bannanicus. Next base: position 442,568,248 of record CM066035.1, on the reverse strand, counting down.
TCCAACCGGATTCTCCTCTTGAGTTCCCCAAGCATTGGAGGTCGTTGTTCAAAGACTTTACTCTTCAGGTACCCCCACAAGAAAAAATCGCACACTGTGAGGTCGGGCGATCGGGGAGGCCAAGAAATTGCTCCATTTCGGGATATCACCCGATTTGGAAAAACATTGTTGAGAACATTCATGCTCACACGGGCTGTATGACTTGTGGCACCGTCTTGCTGGAATAAGGTTTCATTGTTCATTCCATGTTGACGAAGCTGAGGAATGAAGAACGAATGCAACATTTCCGAATAGCGTTGTGCATTCACAGTAACTGCTTGCTCCCTGTCATTTTCAAAAACATACGGGCCTATGATTCCCAATGAGGACATTGCGCACCAAACTGTTACCTTGCTTGAATGGAGTGGTTTTTGATGGAGTTGTTGAGGGTTTTCATCACTCCAATATCGGAAATTTTGTTTATTCACAAAACCGGAGAGATGGAAATGTGCCTCATCGCTCATCCACAGGTTGTGAACAAGGTCCTCGTTTTCATCAAACATGTCCAACAACGTTTGACAAAAACGCCGTCGAGCTGCAAAATCGTTTTCATTCATAGCCTGAACAACCTGAATTTTGTACGGGTGATGGTGTAAATCTAACCTCAAGATTCTTCGGACGCTCGTGTTTGCCATGCCAAGCGCAGCACTCTGTCGACGTGCCGATCTCCGAGGGCTTCTTTCCACAACAACTCTCACGCGGTCAATATTCGCGGGAGTTCGCACTGATCTTGCACTGCCACCCCTTCTGCTTCTCGTTTCACCAATTGCTTCAAAGTTTGTCACCCACAATTTGATTGAATTAACAGACGGCACTGGCTTATTTCGATTAATTTGAAAATTCGTCCGGAAACGACGCTGAGCGGCTGCATAACTACTACTTTGGTAAAACGCTTTCACAGCGAATGAACGTTGTTGTTTAGACCACTGCTCCATGGCGACTGAAATGCTTAATTGTGGGGGACACAATAGTAACCTTGCTAACTCGCTTCGCCCACTTTCACGGCTCTCCCGCCCTTTTCAAAAATGCTAGGTAAAATAAGGAAAGGAATGGAAAATAAAACAAAGGATATTATAATGCACCTGTATTATTCCATGGTGCAACCGCACCTTGAATATTGTGTGCAATTCTGGTCACCATATCTTAAAAAGGATACAGCGTTATTAGAAAAGGTACGGAGAAGAGCCACCAAAATGGTAAAGTGGATGGAAGGATACCCCTATGAAGAGAGGCTAAAAAGGTAAGAGCTCTTCAACCTGGAAAAGTGACGGCTGAGGGGAGATTTGATAGATGTCTTTAAATTAATAAATGGAGTGGAACGGGTAAATGTAGATCGATCGTTTACATCATCAGAATATAGAAAGACTAGGGGTCATGCAATGAAGCTATAGGGTAACCTATTTAAGACTAATAAGAGAAAATATTTTTTCACTCATCATGTAATCAAACTCTGGAATTTCTTACCGGAGGATGTAGTAAAAGTTGTTAGTGTAGCTGGGCTTAAAAAAGGTTTGGACAAGTTCCTGGAGGAGAGGTCCATAAACCATTATTAAAAGGCACCCGGGATATCACTGCTTGACCCAATACAAGCATTGTGGAACCTGTGTCTTTTGGGGAAACTGCTAGGCACTTATGACCTAGATTGGCCACTGTTGGAAACAGGATACTGGACTTAATGGACTTTGGTCTGACCCAGTATGGCATATCTTATGTTCTTATGTAGTTATGAACCTGCTACATTCTCCTATTGGTGGAGGACATAGTTCCTGATGGAATTCATCCACAGTGTGACCGTAGCCCTGCCAATTCTTTGTGATGCAAAGTATGAGTTTCCTGCCAATATCAACCTCCATTCACGACTGCAGCCATGATCCATTTTTGTGTCATTAGGTGATGAGGCATCTGCTGTAATTTTTGTCTGCTGGCTGCAGGAATTGTTTGGAAGCATAAACAAACCTATGTTGTTAAGTGCCGTCCAGTCGGTGTTGACTCATGGCAATCCTCTGGATAGTTGTCCTATTTGTGTTCAGTCTTCAGTTAGCTGGCTCATTGTTGACATAGTGGCAACCCATACCATAGCTGCTGTTATTGTATTGATCCATCTCATTACTGGCCTTCCTCTTTTGTGTTGACCTTCTAACTTGCCAAGCATGATATCTTTCTCTAATGATCTCTCTCTTTATATGATATGAAAGTATGAAAGTCAAAGTCATGTCATCTGAGCTTCTAAGGAAAGCTTAGATTTGAACTCCTCTAGTACTGACTGGTTTGTTTTTTGGGCAGTCCATGGTATACACAGTATTCGTTGCCAGCATCATAATTCAAAGGCATCAATTTTCTTCCTGTCTACCTTTTTCACTGTCCAACATTCGCATCCATATGACATTATTGAAAAGACCATGGCTTGAATGAGTTGAATTTTTGCATGGAGAGAGACATCTCTGCTCTTGAGAATCTTTTCTAGGTCCTTCATTGCCATTCTGCCAAGAGCAATGCGTCGCCTGATTTCTTGACTGCTTGTTGTTTCTTTATTGATAGTTGCACCAAGTAGGTTAAAGTTGTCCACTATTTCAATTTCTTCTCCATCAATGATGAACTTATTGATTTTGTCAGTTGTCAGGATCTTTGTCTTCTTTACATTAAATTGCAGGCCCATTTTAAGAATATGTTCCTTGATCTTGAGAAGCAAATGCTTCAGATCGTCTTCACTTGCAGCCAGTAATGTGTTATCAGCAGCATAGCAAAGGTTGTTGATGAGTCTCCCACCAATCTTTACACCTCTGTGGTCTTTATACAGTCCTGCTTCTCTGATGATTTTTTCTACATATAAATTAAACAGGTAGGGGGGAAAGTATGTAGCCTTGTTGTACACCTTTGCTGACTGTAAATCATTCTGTTTCTCCTAGCTGCATTCAAACTGTTGCTGCTTGATCACTGTAAAGGTTGTGCAAGATAATGATCAGGTATTCTGGTATACCCATACTTAACATGGCCCAGAGTTTCTCATGGTTTACACAGTCAAAAGCCTTGCTGTAGTCAATAAAACACATATAGATATCCTTTTGGTATTCTTTAGTCTTTTGAAGGATCCATCTCACATCTGCAGTAACTCTGGTAACCCGGAGGCCCTCCTCGCCTCCCATAGCCAACCTTCCCACAGGCACCAATGTTCCGCTTTTCCCATCCAACCACAAAACAGCCTGGAGACTAGATCATGGTACAACTCTGGTTGCAGCTTTATTTAACACATGTAACCATAAACATCACCGGCCCAACATGGGCCAACGTATTCAACATCCACCTAAACCCCCCCCCCCCCCCCGGTACCGGACAATGCCTCCACCCACCATCTTAGTAGCAAGGCGGAGCATTCTCCTCCCCTGATCCCCCACCGCCTGCCTCGCCATGCTAGTAGCAAAGGCCGGCCCCACCCCTAAACCGGGCCGAGACCCCCAACCGGGATGTCTCGCCCCACCACGGGGAGCCCTTCGCTCCCCCCACTGCTCCCAAATGAGTTAAAGCCCCGCCGCCTCAGTGAGCGCGGGCTCTCTACCCCACCACCCCCACCAGCTGCAACAACCCCTAATCACCCCGCAAGGGAGGGCGGGCGGGAATGCCGCCGTCACTGCCGAGGAGCCACGCCGAAAAGGCCTGACCACACGGCTCCTCGGCATGCCCGTCCCCGCCCACCACACCTTGTCCAATGAGATCGCTCCCCACACTGTCAGGGAGCGATCCCCCTCGCCGCTGCTCTCCATTCCCTCCCCCCTTTGCCCCCCCCGACACCCCCATCACGTGCCGGAGGCCAAGGCTGGGCCCGGGCCCAGGTTACTGGCAGCCGCGGGGAACCGGCCCGCGGCCTGGCACATTAACTCTGGTAACCCGGAGGCCCTCCTCGCCTCCCATAGCCAACCTTCCCACAGGACACCAATATTCCGCTTTTCCCATCCAACCACAAAACAGCCTGGAGACTAGATCATGGTACAACTCTGGTCGCAGCTTCATTTAACACATGTAACCATAAACATAACTGGCCCAACATGGGCCAACGTATTCAACATCCACCTAACCCCACCCCCCCCTCGGCACCGGATAATGCCTCCACCCGCCATCTTAGTAGCAAGGCGGAGCATTCTCCTCCCCCGATCCCCCACCGCCTGCCTCGCCATGCTAGTAGCAAAGGCCGGCCCCACCCCTAAACCGGGCCGAGACCCCCAACCAGGATGTCTCGCCCCACCACGGGGAGCCCTTCGCTCCCCCCACTGCTCCCAAATGAGTTAAAGCCCCGCCGCCTCGGTGAGCGTGGGCTCTCTACCCTGCCACCGGCACGAGGTAGTTTACCTATCCTCGCGCCGCCCCCTCCCAAAGCTGCGACCAGCCCACCTCTCCAGTGCCTCCTGCCAATCATTTAATAACAGGTCCTGACCCACCAGTGACAGGTGCACCCCATCCATCCGGTACAGCCCCACACATCCCGAGTCCACCCACGGGTGCTGCACCTGCAAGCCCCCCATATGTTGCAACCAACGACCAATCTGACGGTTGACCTTCGCCAGACCGTGCGACCACCGCCACTGCGACTGAGAGGCCGGCCGTGGAACAATGTCCGACCATACAATCGCCACACCAGGCCATTCCTCCCGCAGCATCGTGATGTCCCGCTGCACCGCTTGAATGAGCTGCCTACAAGTCCAATTAGATAGGTCGTTACCACCTAAATGTAGCAACACCCCCACCGGTCACTGCCGCCGGTCCGTCTGCCGTCTCAGCCAAGGGAGAAGCTGCCACCAATGCATGCCACGCTCCCCCATCCACCGCAACCGAATGTTGCGGGTGGCCAGCCCCAGGTGTAGCCCTAGGGGGCGCAGCACGGCTCTCCTCTCCACCCAGTACACAAAGGAGTGCCCGATTAGCCACCACTCGTCCGCCGGGCCCACGCCGGCACCTCCGCTCTGGGGGTCTGTACCTGGGAGTAACCCTGAAATATGAAACATAGCATTAATAACCCCCCCCCCCACACCCCACCACCCCACTCCCTACCAAGCACTGTCACACTTGATCCAGGCGGACATAGCCTTCAAATGCTCCAGACCGCCATCTCCCGATCTGTTGGATCACCTCCCCCCCAGCCCTGCCGCCGCTGCGCTGGTTGCTGCCCCAATCCTGAAGGAATGGGATGCACACTGCCGCTCCGCATAGCCCAACCGCCGCAAAGCCAAGCGCATCACTGCCGTAAATTGAAACTGTGTGACAGGTTTCCCATCCGCATGATGAAACAGGAAACCCACCATCTGGGGCCGCCGATGCATGTAGGCCAACAAATTGCGCACCGGGCATGAGCAAAGCCCCGGAATTGCGCTCAACAGCACCTCTCTGCCCACTCCGCGTTGATCAGTCTTTGAGCGAGCCAGATAAATCCGCACCGATGCCTCCTGCAGGTCTATGTGCTGGACCTCCAGCCCGCCCAAGGCCCCCCCCCCCACTGGACTTAGGGGCCAACTCGCTAACGCGAAATGCCCCGAAAAAAGCCATCACGAATAATGCCCGAAACAACACCGTCTCAAAGTCAGACTCCGCCACCTCCGGTAATACACCCCAGATACGCGACAGCAACTCATGAGATACAGGGTGACACCAATCCCGTAGAGGCGGCTGTTCCTTCGCCCACCCGGCCAAAAGCCGCTTCACCAAAAACGACCCTCCAGGACTGCCCCATCCCGCCGCTTTGCTGAAAAAGGAGAAACCCGCCAAAGCTGCCCGCACTGACGACCTAGACCAACCCTACCCCTTCGCCCAAACTATGAATGACCCCACCAACCGCACGTCACAGCTACCTCCCCTCCAGCCACACCCCCACAAAAACTCCTGCACTTTGGCATAACCATGCTCATACGCTGCCCACGTACCTGGAGCCACCGATGACCGCAGCAAGTCCATCACTCCTGAGTCCCAATCCGCCAAAGGTGCTCCGGCACCAGCGCCGATGACTCGTCCGCCCCCGGGGCCAATGCCCAAAACTGCGCCCACTGAAAATGGGACAAAGCATCAGCTATGGCATTCTGCACACTCGGCACATGCCGCGCCCGCGCTGTGACATTGAGACGCAGACAGGCTAGGACAAATAACCTCATTAACGCCGCCACCCTCAGGCATTTAGGCGACTGTCTATTAATCACCTGCACTACCACCGCATTGTCACACCAGAATACTACCCTCTTATCCCGCAACCTCTCCAGCCACACCCACAATGCTACCACTATGGGGAACAACTCCAGGAACATCACATTATGAGTCAGCCCGCACTCTTTCCAAGACGCCGGCCAGGCCGCCACACACCATGAACCCTGACAATACAACCCCAGGCCTGAACTGCCAGCCGCATCAGAGAATAACTGCAGGTCCACATTAGACAACTCATCCACCTGCACCAGCGCACAGCCATTAAAATCCACAAGAAAAGACTCCCAGACCCTCCGATCTTCTCTCATACCCGATGTAACTCAGATACGATGATGCGAGCGCCGCACACCCCTCATGGCCAGGGACAACCTCCGCGCAAACAGCCTCCCCATGGCAATGACATGACATGCAAAATTCAAGTGACCAACCAAAGCCTGAAGATCCTTCAGCGTCACCTTAGAGGCTGATTCCACTGCCGCCACCAACTCCTTCAACCTCCCCACTTTTTCCATCGGCAAGCGGACCACAAATTCTACTGAATCTATCTCGATCCCTAAGAATGAAAGGCGTGTCACTGGCCCTAGCGTTTTTTCCGCTGCCAATGGAACCCCAAACGTGGTGGCCATCAGCTGAAAGAACCCCAACAACGAAGCACAAACTGCAGTCTGTGGTGGACCGACAAACAAGAAATCATCTAAATAGTGTACTATGGACTCGCACCCCGACCGCTGTACAAGCACCCAATGCAAGAAGGAGCTAAATGCCTCGAAATAGGAACAGGAGATAGCACAACCCATCGGCAAACACTTATCATAATAAAACTGGCCATCAAATTGAAATCCCAGTAACGGGAATGCCAACGGATGCACCGGTAGCAGCCTGAACGCCGATTCAATGTCAACCTTCGCCATCAGCGCACCCCTGCCACACCCACGCACCAGCTCCAGCACCTCGTCGAACAACGCATACCGCACTGAGCACAACTCCCGCGGGATATGGTCATTCACAGAGTCCCCCGGTGGGAAGGACAAGTTGTGTATCAAATGATAGCGCCCGCGTTCCTTCTTGGGGATGACCCCCAGCGGTGACACCACGAAAGGCGAAAAGGGAGGATAGCAGAATGGACCAGCCACTCGGCCCAAGGCACATTCAGCCGCAATCTTAGCGCGGGCCACCTCCGCCAAACTGCGTATTGAGCTAGCATTGCTGGCCAACCCTTCCGACACCCTCCCCTGAAACGGGATACGAAATCCTTCCGAGAACCCCAATCCTAACATTTGTCCCTCCTTGCCGTGTCCGCTCCCTTTGTACCGCTCCAACCACGGCCGCAACGCCTGGAGTTTGATGGGGGTAGGCGCCAACCCCCCACTCCACCCATTACTTACCCCCCACTGGTGCCCCGGCCACTGCTTTCCGACTACACTTCGTTGCCGAATGACCTGCCCCACAGAGTGAGCACGCATGCTGGAACTTACAGTCCGGGAAGGGGCAGGACGATTTATTAAAGTGCCAGCATAAGTCCCCCACCGGCCCACCTTTGGGCGACCCTGGCGTTGCACCTGGCACCCGAAAGGACCAAAAGGGTGCCGCCGATGCCTGGCCTACCGCCCTAGCTTGTCCCCCCACGCCACCTGCACTACCCCTCTTGGCAGACATCTGTGTCAGCCAAAGGTTGATATCCCTCATCCCCCACGACAACTGCCTATTCTCCTCCATCATATCCCAAAATTCTTCGTCATAATTGAGCCAAGCCCAGCCTTCATGCACCTGCGACGCTGTCAGGATGACGTCCGCATAAGCCAATAACTCCCCATACTGACTCGGGTCAGCATGCCCACAAACACTCGCCAGACGCAAAAAAGCCTGCGTCTAATTCAAGGTATTGCGGGAGACCTTGCGCACCCTCCCCGCCTTCTCATCATCCTTGCGCTTCTTCCTACTCTCTCCCGAGCGCTTCCTCCCCTCCAAAAGCCGGAAAATATCGATGTACCTCCGCTTCAGTATCCGTCACTGCAATTTGCACGGCACTCCCTCCCACAATTCTGCACAGCGTACCACCGAGGATGCTGACCCGTCTCCCATTCGCTTCCCCGCCACCGAGCCACCTGAAGAGCTCGCTGATGACGACAAGGATGAGGATGATGAACTCTGCCTACAGCACCGCCTATGCTTCCTCTAAGCCTTGGCCTTGTGCCCCTCCGGAGCCGCCTCCCCCCCTGCCATCCTCTCCTCCCCCCGACCCCTTCCCCCCCCCGTAGCCCCCCACACTCACCGTCCGCCGCACTCCCGCTAGGCTCAGGCGCTGCCCGGGCCGGGCTGGTCTGCTTCGCACGCTGGTCCATCGTCTGACCACTGCCCGCTCCCCTGGCTGCTGCCACACCGCTCGCTGGCACTTGCAGAGAAAGAGAAGCACCCACAGCAGCAGAACCCATTCCACCCTGCCCCACCCCCCAGCCTAGCCCACTCCCCTGCAGCCATGCAGAGGTACCCAGGCCCCCTGCTGCCCAACTGCCCCCCCCAGGTAGGATGCCCCCACCTACCAGGGAATCCCACTCCGCTCCACTCTCCCCAACCATACCCCCAGGGCCCCATACCCATGGGCTGCCCAGCCCTGGGGGACCAATACAGCAACCCCCGCCCTCCTGCACACCCTGGGGGAAAGGTACCTGCCACTGGAGAACTAATGGGGGCCCCCATCCTGTACTCCATCCCCCCACCTGCATCGGCGCCCCAGAACCTTCCCCCCAGCTCCCTTCCCCCCCTTTCCCCCACAGACCCTTGCTCTCCTGGCCCGAGCCCTACAACCTCCACCCCCAATCCCCCAGCCAGCTCCGGACCCGAAACCCCCCCATCCACTGCCCCATGACCCCTTCTGCTCCCCCTCCCCTGCAACCTATCCGCCCCCCTGGCCACCCGAGCAGCCTGCCTCAAAGCTCCAGCTCCCAGGGACACGCCGCCTCCCCGAGACCGGCCTTCCCTCCCCCGAGCACTAGCGCCACGGCCCTTACCCCTCTGCTTCCCCCCCATCCCCTTCGGAGAGTGTGCCCACCAAGCAACTTGCTCCCCACAATCCCCTGAATTTCTTCCCTTCTTAATTGTTCCTTCCTTCTTATTATCAATGTATTAAGTTGCTCTTTCTTTCTCTTTTTTTGTATCCAGCACCCACTGGCCACAGCTAGCCCAACCCCAACAACCTAACACCAAGACCCGGTTCTCATTGATTTTATAATAATACGTCGCTTATGCAACCCCCTCCTCTTGCCTGTTCACTGTGGAGCCCCCCTACCCTCACTCACCGCACAACACCCCGATGCCTGCGAATGGCCTACCTGCCACGATCACTGGTCTGGGAGCTGAAGAAAACGCCGCCGTCACTGCTGAGGAGCCACGCCGAAAAGCCCTAAACACGCGGCTCCTTGGCATACCCATCCCCGCCCACCACGCCTCGTCCAATGAGATCGCTCCCCACACTGTCAGGGAGCGATCCCCCTTGCCGCTGCTCTCCATTCCCTCCCCCCTTCGCCCCCCCCCCCGACACCCCCGTCACATGCCAGAGGCCGAGGCCGGGCCCTGGCCCAGGTTACTGGCAGCCGCAGGGACCCGGCCTGCGGCCTGGCACATTGATGTCTGTCGTTACTCACCCTTTCCTGAACCCTGCTTGCACTTCAGGCAGTTCTCGTTAAAGGTATGTTTGCAGTCTCTTTTGAATAATCTTCAGCAGAATCTTGCGGGTATGTGGGATCAGAGCAATTGTGCAATAATTTCCACAGTCAGTTGGATCACCTTTCTTTAGTATTGGTATAAACACAGATCTTTTCCAATCAGTTGGCCATGATGTTGTCTTCCAAGTTTCGTGGTAGATCCTTGTGAGTATAGTAACAGCTGCATCAGATTGCTGTAATACTTCAATGAGAATGCCATCAATGCCTGGTGATTTCTTCTTGCATCAATGCTGCTTTGACTTTTTCTTTCATCACGAATGGTTCTGGATCATAAGGTACAGATTGAAACAGCTATTGGTCCACTTGATCTTTATCATATAATAACTCTGTATATTCTTTCCACCTTTTCTTGATCTTCTCAACATCATTCAACATGGATCCTTGTGTATCTTGTAACATTCCAATTCGAGACTAGAATTGTTCCCTTAACTCTTGTAGCTTTAGGAAAGCAAAGCTTGTTCTTCCTCTAATAGATTCTGCTTCTATTTCCTTGCATGTGTCATTGTAGTATTTCTTCTTGTCTTGTCTTGCTGCACATTGGAAATCTCTGTTGAGTTCTGTGATTGCCTCTCTTTCTTCTCTGGTTTTAGCTTCTCTGCATTCTTGTATAATTTTCAGAGTTTCTTTGGTCATCCATTTTGGCCGCTTTTGCTTTTTCACCTTTTGTAGAGATTTCTCACTTTCTTCCAACACAGCCTTCTTGATGTCATCCCATAATTCTTCTGGAGCTCTGTCATTTGTATCTAAAGCAGCAAATCTATTTTGCAGGCAGTCTTTAAATTCTGGTGGTATATTCTCAAGTTCATATTTTGGTATATTTATGAGTGGCTTGCTCTTTTTTAAATTTAGCTTGAGTTTGCATACTAATAGTTGGTGATCTGTACCATAGTCAGCTCCAGGTTTTGTCTTTGTTAATGGTATAGAGCTTTTCCATCATTGACTTCTACAGATGTAGTCAATTTGATTTTTGTTCAATCCATTGGGTGAAGTCCATGTGTACAGTCACCACTTGTGTTGCTGGAAGAAGGTGTTTGAGATGAATAGATCGTTGGACTTGCAGAATTCTATCAGTCTTTCTCCAGCTTCATTTCTGTTGCCAAGTCCATATTTTCCAACCACTTTGCCTTCTTCTTTGTTGCCAATATTTGCATTCCAGTCACCCATGACTATCAGGATATCCTGTTTGCATGTTCTGTTAATTTCAGCTTGTACTTGTTCATAGAACTCATCAACTTCATTCTCTTCTGCAGCTGTTGTTGGGCATGTACTTGATAGGCATTCCTTGTAGACGAATAGAAATTAAGCATTCACTGACTGCACTGTATTTCATTACAGTTCTTAAAAGTTTCTTCTTAATTATAAAGGGAACACCATTTCTTCTTTGTCTTTCACGTCCAGCATAGTAAACCATAGTAAACCACTAATCACACCACACTTTGACTATTGCAACAGTATACTGCAAGGCATAACCAAAAAACCCTAAACATACTCCAAATGGCTCAGAATGTCACTGCACAAATAATCTTTAAAGCCAAACTATCTGACCACATCTCTCCCATTTGATACACTCTCCATTGGCTTCCTGTTGCCAGTAGGATCCAATATAAATCCATAGTAACTACCTTCAAGCTAATCAACAAAATTGCCCCATCTCATCTTTCAACTTTGATTCCAACCCCCTCCGAAGACAGAACTAGAAGAAGGAAGAACCTCAACACTCTTTTAGTCCTTGACTTAATTTGAAAAACAAAACAGATAACAAGCAACAGTGCTTTCACATATATTGCACCTGTTCAATGGAATAGTATCCCAGTGAATCTAAGAGAGATCAATGATCTCCAAACCTTCTGAAAGGAATTAAAAACATACCTGTTCACCCAGCACTTCTATAATCTAAACCACACCTCTGATCAAGCTCCACATGAACAAGCTAACCATACTGCCTAGTATCCTGCCTCCACAAGCATAGTCATAATCTCACATATCCTCATAAATGTAATTGCTTACAATATAATCACTATAGATTGTAAATAGTTGCTATATTTAACAGTTTATTGTAAATAGGTTCCAAGTTACAAGATGTTTTAATGTCATTGTTTTATTGTTCTCTGTAAACCGCCCCTGATCTCTAGAAGGGGCGGTATAGAAAAGTTTCCAAATAAATAAATGTGATCATCAGAAATAAATTGTCCGATGCCAATCCATTTCAGTTCGCTGACACCCAACAGATTGAGTTGTACATGTTCTATTTCATTCTTGACCATCTCCAACTTCCCTTGGTTCATGCTTCATACGTTCCATGTCCCAATCTGTAAGACATCTTTGCAGCTTCTGACTCTCATTTCATTTGCAGCTACATGAACAGTCAGACGTCCCAAAGGCTTTAATCAAACCACATCACAAATGCTGACTTTACTCTGAAAAGTCTTCAGCTCCTCCCCAATAGCCAGTTGAGTGCCTTCTGACCTGGGGGTCTCATCTTCTGACACCATAGTGCAATTTGTTTTGTTGTGACTATCCACTGGTTTTTTTTTGTGGCAAGCTACAGAAATAGCTTGCCAAGCCTTTCTTCCATGCAGTTTAATTTTAGTGTTGTTGCTGTTGTCACAGAAATGTGATCCTCCACCACCAACACCATACCATTCTGCTGCTGCCCAGATGGGTAGTTTGTCTTGGCCTGGCGCCTCAGCTGGGAGCTGTCCATCTTGGGAGACCTGGCCAGTAGTTAGGCTGCTGATACGTAGCCCTCAGCATCACTGATGTACACAAGCTCTCACAGTACGACAAGCTGCAAACCAAGTGAGGGAACAAACCTATCCTTATGGACAAACAGACAGAAAGGCCCTTCCTAATAGGTGCTATCGCTTGGGTGACGTGCACCTAAAAATAAAGAGATAGGAATTGCTTCAGGCTAGTGAGTACCCTGAAGAATTTACATTACAGAATATTTTTAATTTGAACAGTTCAATAATTGCTCCTCTTTGACATGAATTAATAATGTTTATTAATAGAGTTTGAGGGCAGAATCTTATTCTGGTCACCAAGCTGGATGAATAAGTAAATAAGGATATTGCCTGTGTTCATTATCAAATATCTCTGCTAGCATTGTTTTGAAACCTTCAAAGTATACAGTAGCATATACACCTGAGAGACATTAATAGAACTGTAAGCATAAAGGGGGGGGGGGGAGGGGGGTTGTCTATTAAAACATTAAAGAAGTTCATAGGATTGATCATTTTCATTGCAAATGTAACCCTTGCCTGTCAGTGAGCCTACATAGTATCCATTTAAACCATCTAACTGACTGGAGGCACAACTTCCAGGAGACAGACTTACCCTGCAGATCTGACTCCAGGGTTTGTATAAGGTTCTTGGAATAAGACCAGGATGTCCTGGGAGGCCTATTGCACTCATAGTTTACCATCTCCATGCCTTCCACTACAAAAACACTCAGTCCAGGCCAAAAGTTGGTTCTGAATCCAGGGAAGTTCACTTGAAAAATATGTCACTTACAAAATCTCCAAACGCAGCTAGTCATTCTCAATATAGAACCACAAGTTCAGTGTACCAAGTTACAGTCTTTTAATTTTATACTCCAGTTCAAGTCTTTGGGCTTTCTCCAAATAGAGCACTCCATTCCAAACTTGATCCCTCTTCTGGTTAGGGAGTAACTAAATAGGGCCCTTCTGGTTTAGAAAAACTAGACACTGTTCCCCTTTCATGTGCAGAGTCTCTGTGTCTCCCTGAAGGTCTCCTCTTCCTCAGTGGGCGCTGTCTCTAGATGTTCTCTCCAGTAGCTCCTGATGAGGCCCCTGCCGTACCTTGGCTTAAGCAGCCTTTAACATCCTTCCTCAGAAGTCCAAGGGTAGGCACAGAACAGCTCCCCAGGGCTTTTCTTGGTTTCTCTTTCAGCAGTTCCTGAGAAGACACCCTGTAGTGCTTTGACTTGAGTGGCTCTAGTCACCTCTCCTCAGAAACCCTTTTGGATAGACTCAGGATTGCACCAGTTCTCCTTCCTCTCCTAGATGCTTGGCCAGAAGGCATATACATCATGTTGCTGTATGATGGCTGTGGGGCCAAAGACCCAGGTTTGAATCAACACTGGGGGGTTATACTCCATATAGTTTCCCTCCAAAAATACTCTTCTCCCTCCAAATAACATCATGAGATCAATGGCCCTCCCAGAATTACATCACTGAGATTAGCTGGATGAGGCAAGAAAGTTCCCTTCTGTTCCAGAAATAGGCAAGTTACAAAAAGGTTAGATAGAACTTCTCTGATAGTGCCACTAGAGGTCCTGGGGGCTCTACACAATGAAGAAATGCTTGGCCATACAATACAACTTCAGTACTGTGCATCCATACCAACTGTGTCATCAAAGTTTACAATTAAGAGATTAAATTAATAACTATGCATGCTAGTTAAAAGTACATGCACACTTTTTCGTTTCGTGGACTTTGCTAAATTCTCAAAGTGAAAGTAGGCATTGGAAAATTATCCTAGGAAAGCTATATACTTACATTCCCACCATTAGGGATGTGAGGTTTTTCTGAGATAAAGTACAGGCATGTAAGGGCAAACATCTCCCGAGGCCTGTCCTCGAGTTCCTCCTCAAACATCAGGTAAAATTACTCTGGTCAATATTCACCGGCATGTCTCTAGTTAGTAGCAACTGCTTACTGGCTAAAGGCCACTGACCATGATACCTAGCGGCACTATAGAAAGGTATGTCATTATTAACCATCTCAGCACTATCCGAATAGTGTCACAGCAGTCTGCAGGCAGAGTGGCTAATTACTTGGATAGATTTATTGCCATTATCCAGATAGCTATCTGCATAACTTAGCACAGAAAGAAGGTGGTCCAAAATGATCTGGATAGTTATGAAGGCCCTGCCTGCACTCACTGCCCTACCTGGATATTCAGTGTTAGCTATTACCTGCATATTGGCATTGAATATCTAGATTTGTTCTAGCCATGACAGACAGCATTTAAAAAGAACACTGACTGCTGCAGCTAAATTCTGACCAAACTGTTTGTGTCTGTAAGGGCTGTGCATGTATTCGTTTACCTGCATATTGAGCAGGTAATTTCATAACAGGTCTTTCCTGTGGGTAAAACACTTCTTTGTCCATGGAAATGGGTTTGAAAACAGTACTCTCTAAGCACAATGGGCCTGATATACTGTAAGTATGGAAAAATGCTTACAACATCTGGCCCAGAATACTGCGGCAGCTCTCAAACTGTGGATCCAAGTGTATGGCGTCAAGGAAAACAGGATCATGCTGACTGCACGGATCTGAGTTCCAATCTGCAGCCAGCAGCAGAAATCACAGCATGGGGAGGACAGAGCTCTGCTAGCAGGTTTTGGATAATATCTGGGGCCGTGTTTATTTTCAAATGTTCATCTGGGGTCATACTGAATAAACGTTTGAGAAGTTTTCACATATTGTTTCTTACTAATGTACAGCAGTTCGACAGGAAAGGCCAGCTTGTTTTCTTTTTATCATTTTTACTTTATATTTAATTGAGCTGTACTAAGCACCCCTCTTTCTATAATACAACAATTTCTTTTTACCTTACAAATGATTTGATAGCTGTGCCATGTTTTAGCACAACACAACAGCAGGCACTTGCTCGTCTCACTCTTGGATAGGGATAGCAGCTCCCAGAGAGTTGGTGAAATACCTCAACTAATTTGCAGGAAGGTAATTTCAGCATTGGCATCAAGTGTGTGTTTATAATCTTTGCCTTCCAAGAATAAATAGTGTTCTCTGAGTTTGCAGCTTATAGATTATCCAACCTGTTCCTCGTGATTTCTGAGGCAAGACTACTTGACCTGTAATAGCTTCCACAATAGCAATTGTTGCCATTTAAACCCTGTCATGCCTTACAAACTTAGATAATTGGGTAATTATTGGAGCATTTCTCAGATCGATCAAGCTTTATGACATATCTGGTGTAGGCACTAGCTGATGAGCTGATTTTACAGGGATCATGATATTATAAAAAGAGGGGCTTTAAGTTCATTGGTTCTGTAATGTGGTCTTCATTTTTCTTCATTTTCAAAGTGCTTCCTTTTTGTTTTGGTCACTAGCCACAGCAATATGGCCGAGTTTAACCTCAAAACTAACAAGCTTTTTTCTGTTTCAATAACAGTTCTACTAGCTTTGATTTCATTTTTGTGTCTTTTATTCAATCATAAGCCACAAATCATTAGTGGCCTGTTGATTAAGAGCTATCTTTTAGCAGCTCTGTAAAATTGCATGTATTGGATTTAAGTTTGCACTCCTCAAATTTAATCTAAAACTCCTGCACATGAAAACAAGCAAAATGAGATGAAAGTGCCCCAGTTTAAGTGAACTCCTCAAAACCAAACAAAATAAAACACCGAAGAAACTAACAGAGCTATAAACATAAATGAAATTTGTTTTGACCAATTTTTCAAAAGAAATTAAACAAAAGGCTTTATTAATTCTTATATAGATCAGCAATGAGGCATATAATCAGTCAAAACCTATACTTAAAAAAATCATATATCAATTAAAACCCAAAACCTCAATTCTGCAAAATTTCTGTACTAGGATAAAATACTACAGTATGTGTGGTTTGGCCTGGTTGCTCAGTGTAGAAGATTCTGGTGTGATTTTCAGATTGGGTTTCAGCACCTAGAGGCAGTGTTCACAGCTCCTGGAGGAAAAGATGGGGGAGGGGGGATTTGTGGGGCTTAATAAGGGTGATATGTTCCATGATACAGGTGTGAAAGAATCCACCTTAGGACTGTTCCTGCAACGAACGGACCAGAACAAGAGTGTGAGACCATTGAAATGGGGAGAAGCCTACCTAGGTATTTGTGAACAAAAGTTCATGGTGCTATGATCCAGGCCCTGTTCCATTTGAGCTGGACAGAAAAAGAGGGACTATCTTCCCCAAAAATGCTTAGGAAAATGTAACAATATTCTATTCTGCCCAACAAAAATGTATTATTACAGAAGGAATAGAAGTACATAACTTTACAATGCACAATCATCTTAAGAAGTATATTAAAAAAATGAAATAAGAACATAAGAAAAGTCATGTTGCATAAAAACCAGGGTCCAGCAAACCCAGCATCTTGTCTCAAAAAGTAGATCAATTTCTCATAGCTTATTTCGAGGAATAAGCAATGTCCCCCCAAATCTATCTGGCTAATAATTTTTTATGGACTTTTCCTCCAGGAATTTGTCCAAAATCCTTTTTGAACTCCACTGTGTTAGTTGCCTTGACTACATTGTCTGGCAACAGATTCCACAGTTTAATTATATGCTGTGTGAAAAAGCTCTTCCCTCGATTTGTTTTCAATTTACTGTTTGAGTGTTGTTTGAAAGTTTGAACAACTGTTCCCTATTTAACTTTTTCACTCCACTCATGATTTTATGAACTTCATTTTATCCCCTCTCAGTCATCTTTTCTCCAAACTGAAGAGCTCTAATCTTTTTAGCCTTTCCTCATAAGGGAGGAAGATGTTCCTTTCCTCTTATCAATTTTGTTATCCTTCTCAGAACCTTTTCAAGTTACACTATGGGGTATGTTTACTAAACTGCGTTAGTGTGATTCGCGTTAGGAGCCGCATTAGTGGAAGAAATACCAAAAAAGGACATGGGCGGTACATCGTTAGTGATAACGCGCGTTGTAACGCGCCGCGCAGCAGCAATCGTTACAGGGCGCGTTACTGCGTGTTAAGCATAAGAAGGTGCGCAGACACCCAAATACAGAAACAGAGCTGTAGCACAATGGTTACTACACAGACCAATGGTACAAGGGTCATGGGTTCAATTCCCCAGTGTGCCTAATGAATAAGGCTGGTTGAGGCATCATGTGTAACCCTTTGAAAGCCTACTATAATATTTTAATCTGCAGCCGGGTTAATGTTTGCATATGTCAGAAAAATTGTACCCGTCTTATTCAATATGTCCCAATAGTGACGTTCCCTCTGCCATGGTCATGTATTATATACCATTTGATAGGAATATTTAGGCAGAAGTTTGGATCCCGAAAGTTTTGGGCTTGGCCTGGAAAGGGTTAAGTATTGGGCTGTGAGGAAGTTTAGTTGTACTGTAATAGTGCTGCCAGCAAACACACCCTCACAGTGGTGTAACCTAAGGTGCCACATAAGGCACCCTAGAAGGCACTCCATAGGGCACATATAAGACGCTTTATAGGGCGCCGTATAAGGCACCATATAGGGCAACATAGGGCACCTTATGAGCCACCATAAGGTGACAGTACCCTGAGGGTGGTTCTGCTGGCAGCACTAATATATAATAAAAATGGACAATGCCTATCGATGAACCACACTGTAGGTTGTGAACCCATGACCTCTGGCTCCATGGGCAGTGAAGTAACCAGTGGGCTAGAGCTGCTAATAAACACCTGGCTGGCTACAGGAGGACTGCACGGCACCACACCCACATTCTACTGTGGTTACCAGGGAGATTACATACCACCACCCAACCCACCCTCTGGGGCTCAGGGTGGGGGACAGGATCTCCCGCCCACAGATCCACTTTCTACCCCCCTGCAATGGGGGCAGTAGAGGGGACCATCACCCCAGTCCTGCTAGGGATCAAACACCCTACAGGGCAGGCAATGCAGAGCAGTACACATCCATAACGCAATAGCAGACAGACAGCAGGTCTGGAAATGCTCAGCTGCTCCCCACCATTATCTGACATTCTCCAGCAGCAAGCCTCCAGCCGCTGCATGGTGTTCCAGCAAGACACATACTAGCTGCAGACAGTCCGCCAGCTAGTCCATAGTGCATGGTCCTGGAGAAGATGTATGTACCCAGAACAGGGATATCAGCATACACACCAAGCAGATAAGTCAGTGATTGGGCCCCAAAATGAAACCCATAAATATCACATAAAAAAAATACTACATAGCACTATGGGGGAACCTAGCCATGCCATGGTCACTGCTCAGTCAGGGTGAGAGTGACCTCCCAGCAGGACATGCTATGGCCACCCTGTCCGTGCAGGTAGTACCGGGCACTACAATGTCCGGCCATTGCCCTATGCCCTGTGCAAATGCAGCCAGGCCAGGCCACCCTATCCAGGCTATTCCCATGGTACCTTGCTCCTCATTATGCACATTGGCAGGCCAATACTGGCAACAGTGCTAGCAGTGTGGGCTGTGGAGGGTGTTGGCAGCCACCACACACTGGATAGACAGACACACACTCCCCACACCTATGCCAGCATTGTGCAACTATAGAGGTGTTGGGCAGCCCAGGCCACCACACCAGTCCTGGGCACAGTGCAGGCATGGCTATGGTATGCAATACTGTAGGAGTCACTCACCAGATTGGTAAACACTGTCAGACACAAGACCTGTAGCACACTCCACAGACATCAGAAAGGTTGCTATGATGCAGCTCACTCCGAAAATTGTACTTAACCTAGGAATTGCTATCTGCCAGTAATCATAGCAACCTTTTGATAGCTGTGTACTATATTCCCAGGTTTAGGGTGGCATTACTAAGGTATGCAAGTGCCAGTATTGGGAGATGCACGCAGAGCCCAAAGTCCTGCCTCTCCAGGAGGCTTTGGATAATGGGGCCTGTGGGTGTGGGTGTGTCTGCCCCTGTTGGCTGCTGCTTTACGGCAGAGATTCCCAACTCCAGTCCTGCGGTGCAAAACACTGTTCGGGTTTTCATGCTGTCCCTCATGAATATGCATGAGATACATCTGCATACCATGGGGGTGGCGCATAGAAATGCAGCACAGGCATCTTTATCAGAGGCAGCATGGAACCTGAATGGTGTTTGGCCCTCCAGGACTGCATTTGGGAGGCTCTGCTCTAGGTAATGTGCATGTTTATGGTGTCTGTGCTCTGTAGGGTAAAATGTAGGTGTTTTGGGCATGTTTACGTCATCTGCAAGAAAAGTTTTGTCTGTATTAGCACGTTATAGTAGTGGGTAAAATATGAGGACTGGGTTGGCGGAAACCACAGCTGGGACTTGAACCTGTGACCTTCTGCTTCTGAATACACTGGTTTTGTGCACTGCACCACCATGTTATCACAGAGATGGTGCATTCCCTGGTGATACCATGATGGTTGGTCAGACAGGGCCTGTTTGTTGCAGTGCATGGCACCCACCTACACAGGGCTAGGCCACGGTCTGCTCTGGGCAGCTGCCACTGCCCCCTCCACCACCAGTATCCCTCAGCCACCATGCTGACATGCCCTTCTGCTGGTGGTGCTGGTGGTGCGCAGTCTCAGGCCATCCAGTGTGCGGGTAGGCGGCTGCCTATGGTGTGGGTTCTGGGGTAGTGGTGCCTGCATAGCTGTCCACGCTTCCCCCCAGCACCGCCTGCCAATGTTCGGTGCCATTGGGGGTACCTGCTGGGTACTATCCCACTTGTGCCCATGTTGGACCTTCAGCAGTTGCTGTCTGGCTGCTCCGCTGTTTCAGCATTCGTATGGGCCACCTAAGCATTACCCTAGTCCGCACTGTGGCTCAGCTCCACCACAGCATGTGCCGCCTGCGGCCCTCTGTATCCCCTTCTCCGGCATCTGTCCAGTTGCTGTTCCGACATGCCCGCCCTGATGTTGTGGGACATGTGCACCTGTCCGATGGTGGGGAAAACCCTGAGCAGCGCTATGTCACTGTGGGCTCATTCACCTTGTATGGGGACGGCGTATAGACCCTTCCACGATTTATATCTGTTCTATGGAGCTTACTCGGGGGGGGGGGAGGGGTTAATGTTTCTCATTGATACCACTATTGGCCAACTTGGTTATTGTTTTTTTCCAGTCTGTTGGGGTCATTTTCAGTGTTTCTGTGCCCTTTTGTTCTGTGCACATGTATCACACTTATCATTGTTTTTTGGTTTCCCTGCCTGACTGTACATTGCTGACACTGTAATGGTTTCTCTCCCCTGTAATGTGCCTTTAACGGCAGGTTTTCATTCACGTTGGAATTCAGCCTTGAAATTCAGCGCGTTAGTGTGAGGGGAGCCTCTCCCCGCCCACTCTCCGCCCATTGACCCCTTCTCTCCGCCCTCTCTCCACCTTCTGTGGTGTTTTACCGCGCCGCGGAGCTTTACGATCATTAGCGCGTCATAACACGCGTTATGATGCGCTAACGATCGTTAACGTTACATAACGCGCGTTATGATGTGCTAACGATCGTTAACGTTACATAACGTGCGTTATGTACATTTACCGCAGTTTAGTAAACATACCCCTATGTCTTTTTTGAGATGGGACAACCACAACTGCACACAGTACTCAATGTGCAGGCACACTATGGACCTAGCCAGAGGCATAATAATATTCTTAATTTTGTTCTCCATTCCTTTTCAAAAAAACCCTAATATTCTATTTGTTTTTTGGTAGCCATGGCACACTAAGCTGAAAATTTCAACGTCTTGTCCACAGTTGCTCCAAGATCTTTTTCTTGGTGCTGACTTCTAATTCAGAACCCCGGTATTTTGTACCTGTAGTAGGAATTATTTTTTCTTATGTGAATCATTTTGCACTTGTCAACATTATATTTCAACTGCCATTTATATCCTCATTCTGCTAGTCTCACAAGATCCTTCTGCAAAACCTTTCAATCTTTTATTGTCTTAATAACTGAATATGTAGTTCTGTCTCATCTGCAAATTTGCTCACCTCTCTTGTCACTCCAATCTCCAGATCATTTAGGCATATTAAACAACCCAGGTACCAGTAAAGAGCCTTGGCTCAATCAGCGACTGATCATTTTCCATGTGGATAACTGACCATTCCTTATCTTGATAGATGAGTCCAGACAAGAGGGTTGTGCTCCCCAGACAGCAGATGGAGACAAAGAATACTGACTTTCATCACCAGTACAAGAAGGGCCTCAGCCCTAGAACTTGCCAGCATTCTCTACCTCCAACATATAAATTCAGCTCAGACTGGTGAAGCAGGTTTTCTGTCACGTGACCTGGTACTCTGCACCCCAGGGTCAAGATTCAGTACCTTGGTATTTGCTCTTTAGATTCGGCCTTTGCATCATTTATTCTAATTGAGCTAGAAGGAGCCCCTAATCCAGGACTTTGACCTGTGAGCCCCTGTCCTGCTGGGCCACGTCATCTGCGGCAGGGTGGTTCCTTGGGGCTCCTGCTAGAGGAGTTCTTTTGTTTATTCCTTCTTCTCTCCCATTTTCTTTGATTTCTCTGGTTTATATTTTTTTTCTCCTGTCTCTTCAGCCCACATAACATTTAAAAACAAAGAAAAGTCTGTCAGCAAGCAGAGTTGTGGCAGTGGCCTGCGAACCAGGAAGTACTGATGGAAGAATCTCTGTAAGCTACTGTGGAGACGTGAGAGGATCCTGGCAGTGGAGCAGTGAGCGCCCTGTATGGGGGGGGAGGAAGGAAAACTGGGCATGATAGATAAAGATGGTAGGTGGTGTGCAGCCTGTGGGGGTCACTGCATTAGCATTGGCTGGATCCTATTGCCCTGCCTGTGACAGGGATGCAACAGAGCTGGTGGGGGAAAGAAAGTCAGCATCTTCAGATTGCAAGGCTCAGGGGCAATAGGGCCCACAAAACCAGTGACCTCTGTAGTTTTTTTGCCAGTAGGACCAGCAGCCATTTTATGCACTAGCTGCATATCTCCTGCATGGCCTGTCATGATGGAAAGACAAGTTACTGAGCTGGGGCCATCCCTGACTGGGCATCAGCATCTCTTTGGCTATAGGCCTGGGGTTCTCAAGAGTCCCCTTCCACAGAGGTTTGGGATCCTAAGCACCCCAGACATCTGAGCCCTTGAGTTTGGAGCCTGGGTTATCATTACTGTCTCTTTAGCAGAAGAGGGCAGGGAATTTGGGGAGGTTGAAGGGAGTTTTTTTTTCACTGGGAAGCCTTTTGATTGAGGAAAGAGAACTTTTTCGCCAACAAAAACCGGTGTCTTTAATATCCCACATTTTCTTCTCTCTTTGGATAATGGAGCCCTTGTCTGAGGAGGCACTAGATTGGGACCCAAGAGCTTATATAAGCCATCCAATCTGTTTTCCCTTTAAAAGACCCTAGGAAAAGTGATCCTGGTGGAATGTGATTCCCCAGATACTGTCCTGAAAAGAAGCAGGGTCATAAGAACATAAGATATACCACACTGGGGGAGTTCTGTCCTATAGTTCAGGAGGATTGGATCAGTTCTGTTGTTGTCCTAGGGTAGATGCTGGAATGGCAGCAATGCCCAAGATGGCCACTTTTCCCTTAGAAGGAGATATGGCCTTGAGGGTTTCACAGGGCAGAAATGTAAAGGCTTATTTTTGAAGCAAGTCTTAGTTTAAAAAGTGATATGTGGCCTTTGCCATGCTTTGATGGGCGGACCCGGCAGTTTCTGGAGATCCCTGAAGTGGCACACCTAGAATCCAAAGAGGCATTTCATAAAAAGTATCACTTGGTCTGGATCAGTTCTAGGGCCATCATCTCTGTAATGATAGTGTGGTCCCACCAAAAATGGATCAGCCGATTTAGCCTCTTAGTCAGCTCTCCTTTAGGTTCAAACCCCTGTATGGGGAAGACTTTGATAAATTAATTAAAGACTTGGTGAGGCAAAAGCTCTGTGGCTCTCTGAGGATCTTTATCACCCATCTGTGAGAGGGTTGATGAGTTGGTTTTGTTTGAAAGAATAGGGACCCTTCAAGTCTATTGAACAGTTACCTTTCCTGTTTCTTGATCTTTGGGTAGATTCAAGAAGAATCAACACTTTTGGGGTGCCCGTAAATCCTGGGACAGAGGTAGTCCATGCTCCTCTGGAGGCAAAGAGACCCAAAGAGCTGTTATGGGCCTGCCCCAAGTTTCAGCTGTTGGAAGGCCATCTCCACCTGTTTTACTCTAGAAGTGATACAGAAACGTTATACCCTAGAGTTTGCAGAGTTCATTTCCGATGTCTTGAAGTCATTCCACTGTGGACTGGTCCCCAGGGGACCTTGAGTATAATTTTAAAGAGCAAGTTTCTCTTTTCCATGGACTTGTCTGAGGCTTATTTCCATATTCAGTTTCAGAATAATCAACAGGGATTTCTCTGTTTCACTATATTTTGCAAGCACTATCAGTTCAGGGCCCTTCCATTTGACTTGACCATGGCACCAAGGACCTCTTTATTAGTCAGAGTGGTAGTACTGGCCTTCCTGTGAAAAAAGGGAATCAGAATCCACCCCTATTTGGACGACTGGCAGATTGAGTCAGATTTGGAGAAAGTGCCATGGTGGCTGCTCACAGGGTGCTTCAAGGGTTAGAGAACCTTGGCTAGTAGTGAGTTATGTAAAGAGCAACTCTGGTTCATTCCTGGTGTCTCAATTTGATAATGGGAAAGACTAGGGATTGTTTACAAAACCACGGTAGCGGTTTCCGATCATTATCGGAGCCGCGGCCCCATTGATTTCAATAACGATCGGAAACCGCTACCGTGGCTTTGTAAACAAGCCACTAAGTGCCAAAATTTCAGTTAGGTGGTGCTATGTGCTGCGTTGGCGCATAGCCTGACCACCTCCTGCCTAACCTGGATTTTGAATGCCAGGGTCTTATGTGACCCCAGCATTGAAAATCTGAATCATGCCGCACAGTCAGAAAGCCACAGGGGCTACCCATGTAGCACCGATTTTCATGTGCCTATCTTTAAGGTGCAGAGCGCTAACCATGTAGCATCGAAAATTCAGTGCTGCATGAGTAGCGCCATGACCCACCTCTGCTCTGTAATACCCTTAACATGCCCCAATTCTATGTGGATAGCATCGGGGTGCATTAGGGACATATCCAGGATTTTCAAAGGGCACTACACATGTTGATGCCCTTCGAAAATTCTGGAAATGGCCTTTACACAGGTAATTAGGGCAGTTACCTTTGTGAAGGCCTTCAAAAATCAGGCCCTAAGTTTTCAAAAAATGAGACAAGATGAACAAGCTGCTTTTGCAACTTCATGCCTTTTGTTCTCATTGAGCATCAAAGATGTAGGATTATCTACTGCTCCCAGGTTCTATGGCATCAACTCTGGATTTTGTTCCTCAGATAGCCCATATCAGGTTTCTTCAGCAGGCTCTGCTGTACAGATGGTCACCCTGCTCAAAGCACTACAACATTGACTGACCCTTCCAGCTTTAGTCAAGAGAAAGCTCCCTTGGTGGCAGCTCCCTTGGTGTCACCTGCTCTGGGGCATGGACTTGGAGGACCCCCATTTAGGAGGTGATGACTTCAGAAGCCAGTTTGATAGGCTAGGAAACCAACTACTAGGGTCAGATGGTACAGGGACACTGGTTCTTCAAGAAGCCTCCTGGTCCATCAACAGACTGGAGGTCAGAGCCATTCAACTGGTATTGGAGAAGTTTCTCTTGCTTGTGGAAGAATCAGCACTTTTGGGGTGCCCCTAAATCCTGGGACAGAGGTAGTCCATGCTCCTCTGGAGGCAAAGAGACCCAAAGAGCTGTTATGGGTCTGTCCAAAATTTCAGCAGTTGGAAGGCCATCTCCACCTGTTTTGCTCTAGAAGTGATACAGAAAGGTTATACTCTAGATCTGTCTAGGTGCTATCTGATAAGGCCTCTCCAGACGCTTATATGAAAAAATGAGGAGAGGAAGAACAAAGAGTGCAGCAGTAATGATGGAGATCAGTTGGCTCTGCCAGCAAACAGAACACCAATCTAAAAGCAATGTTAGCGGCCCTCATAGCCATTGAAGAAAAAATGTATGCAGGCGTTTGAATTATCCTGGAACCAAGAGGATGAGAATTGAGTTCCAAGCATTCCAGAAGGTGGTGGAACGCTGGAGATGACATGTCTTCAACTTGATGGTACACATCGAAATGCCAAGGACACTGAGATCTTCAGTTGTAGGGGAGAATTTGACACGGTCAGTATAAATGCACTGATTCATCTGTGGCCTTGAAAAGGGCCGATTCTCATTTTTTCTCCAATGGCCATTCATCAGCCAAGTACTGCATTGGATAGCAAGTCACTCCTTTCTGGTCATCTTGGTGTCCATCTCTGCTTTGTCAAGGTCTTATCTTCAAGGAGGATTCATATTCCTTTTTGGCTTACAATCTGATAGTTGTCATGCAAGTTCTTTGATTGCATAAATCAAGAAAAACTCTGGGCAACATTAAGAAACATAGGTATACCAGAACACCTGATAGTTCTCAAGTACAACCTTTGTATTGATCAAGAAACAATGGTTTAAAATTGGCAAAGGTAAAGAAAAGGCTGGCTATATTCTCCATATGACAGTGAAGATGATCTAAAACATCTGCATATTAAGATCAATGAACATAGTCATAAAGTGGGTCAGCACATTAATGGGAAGAAGACAAAGATCCTGACAATTGGCATAATCAATAATTTCATCCTTGATGGAGAAGAAGTAGAAACAGTAGACAACTTTGATCTGTTTGGATCAATAAACAAAAATGAAACAAAAAGTCAAGAAAACCAACAACGCAATGCTCTTGACTGAATGGCAGATTTGACTTGTCCAAGTCATGGCATTTTCAGTAATATCATATGGATGCAAAAATTGGACAGTGAAGAAGAGAGGAAGAAAATCGGTACCTTCAAATTAGGATGCTGGCAAAGAAAACTGTGTATTCCATGGACTGCCCAAAGAACAAATCAATCTGTACTAGAAGACCTAAGCTTTCCTAAGCTTTCCTTCCTTTCTGAACATACTATCAAGATACTTATCCACTCTCTTGTCACCTCTCATTTTGACAATTGCAACCTGCTCCTTCCTGGTCTCCCCCTGAATCATCTCTCTCCTCTTCAATCCATTCAGAACTCTGCTGCAAGGCTAATCTTCCACCAGAGTCACTATGCTCATGTAACCCCTCTCCTCAAGTCACATCATTGGCTCTCTATCGATTTCCACATCCAGTTCAAACTTTTCCCACTAACTTCCAAGTGCATTCATTCTGCTGCTCCTTACTACCTCTCCTCTCTTATCTCTCCCTACACCCCTCTTCTTGAATCTGACCATCAGGCAAATCCCTTCTCTCTGAGCCCTACAGTTCCACTGCCAACTCCAGATTGTGTTCTTTCCATCTTGCTCCACTGTGTGCCTGAAATAGACTATATGAGTTGGTGCATCAGGCTCCATTTTTGGTCCTATTCAAATCCAGGCTAAAGTACACCTCTTTGAGGCTGATTTCTTTGACTGGGTGAACAGGGAGTTGGGCCGAGGGAGAGCCCTAGATGTGGTGTATTTAGATTTTAGTAAAGCCTTTGTCACCATTCCGCACGGGTGACTTATAAACAAACTGAGCACCCTAGGGATGGACCCTAAAGTTACTGCTTGGGTTAGAAACTGGATGAGTGGGAGGCGACAAAGGGTACAGGTAAATGGAGCTCACTCTGAGGAGAGGGAGGTTACCAGTGGTGTACTCCAGGGATCTGTCCTTGGTCCAATTCTTTTGAACATTTTTGTTAGTGATATTGCGGAAGGGCTGTCGGGTGGATGATACCAAAATCTGCAATAGAGTAGACATCCAGGAAAGTGTAGATAACATGAGGAGGGATCTAACTAAGCTTGAAGAATGGTCTAGAATTTGGCAGCTGAGATTTAATGTTAAAAAATGCAAGGTCATGCATTTGGGCTGCAGCAATCCAAGGAAGCAATATAGTATAGGGGGGGGGGGGGGGAAGTACTTTTGTCCACAAAAGAAGAATGCGACCTAGACATGATTGTGTCTGATGATTTTAAAGTAGCTAAACAGGTAAAAAGGTGACAGCGAAAGCTAAAAGGATGCTTGGATGTATAGGGAGAAGAATGGCCAGCAAAAGAAAGGAGGTGTTAGTGCCTCTGTATAAGTCTTTGGTGCGGCCTCATTTGGAGTATTGTGTGCAATACTGGAGACTGCACCTTCGAAAGGATATAAACAGGTTGGAGTCAGTACAGAAGGTGGCTACTAAAATGGTTAGTGGTCTTCATTATAAAGCATATGAGGACAGACTTAAGTATCCTAACATGTATAGGCAGGATAGAGGTGATATGATTGAGATGTTTAAATACCTCCGTGGCATAAATGCACAGGAGAGCCTCTTTCAATTGAAAGCAAGCTCTACTATGAGGGGTCCATAGGATGAGGGTGAAAGAATATAGACTCAGGAATAAAATGCAGAAATATTTCTTTACGGAAAGAGTGGTAGATGCATGGAATAGTCTCCCAGTGGAGGTGATAGAGATGAGGAGCGTATTTGAATTCAAAGAAGCATGGGACAAACACAGAGGATCTTTAAAGGGAAAAAGGGGACTATTGTAGTGGTTGATATGGAAGGGCAGACTAGATAGGCCATATGGTCTTTTTCTGCCGTCATGTTTTTATGTTTCTATTTCTATGCTCATGCTTTAGTAATTAACCGTATAGATGACTGTAATTCTTTATTTTCAGTAGTTCCTCAATATCAACTACGTAAGAGAATCCAGTTGATACAAATGTGCCAGTTAAGCTTATGCATAATGAATGAAGATATGATCATGTTACCCCCCTTCTGGAGGAACAACATTGGCTGCTGATCACTGTAATCTTCTGAATATGTAATCTTCTGGTCTACTCTCAGTTTGGTCCTGGGTTCATTTCACAGAAACAGTAGGGTAAGCAGCACAAATAAGATAACCAAACAGGTGTGGCTTGGAAAAAGGGTTTTATATAGAAATAGGCTTATTACAAAGTTACAGAACAGAGGTTGGAGGTTGTTAGAAAGCTGCTTCAGTTTACTTCAATGAATCTGTGTGTGTGTGTGAGAGAGAGAGAGAGGTAAGAAAATGTGGGTCAGAGCCTCATAGTAAGAAGAATAGGGAGAGAAAGAGAGAACAAGGGGGAGGGGAGAGAAGTGGGTGTCAGAGCCTCATGGCAAGGTGTGTCCGATGAAAATAGGAAGAGAGAGAGAAAGAGGAAGTATTTCTGTCCTTTATAGTGAATTTTCTCTAGCACCTCCCTTTGAGGTCTGCTATTGTTTCCAGCACCTCCCTTTGAGGTCTGCTATTCTTGATTTAGCAAGGAAGGGCTGCAGACCAATCTCATCAGACCCGGAGACTGACATCACCAGGGGGTCAGAGCTAATCTCATCTTGTAAACTACCCTCATTAAGTTTGGAGACTGACATCACCAGAGTATCAAAGTTGCTTGAAATCCAAGGTCTGGGAACAGCCATGACACCTATGCTAGGCATAATGTCCTGCTGATGTATGCTGACATCTCCCACACCTTTTTTATTGTTATTTATTATTTGTGCCTGGAAATGGTGGAAGCAAAACCTGTGGTACCTGTCCCAGCTGCCATTACATGATAGTAGGCAGCTTGTCTAATACCTCCTGTATTAAATACCTTGCTATGTCTAGCAGGTCCCCTGTCCTGCACAGTACTGTCTCTAGTGTTCTAGAGATAAACAAGTCCCCTTATGAGTCCAAACCTCATGTCTTAGGTAGGGCAGCCACTACTGGGGGAGGGGGGGGGGACGACCCAATATGCTACCTCTGTGCCCGTCTTAGAGAGAGTGAACAGTGCATAAGGGTTGCATGAATTTTTGAGGAGGTTAAAGCCAAAAGGTATCAGGATGCTATGAGTGAGGCTAGGAAGCAATACTAGGCTGCAGCTGACTCTGGTATTCAATGTAGTAAGAAATGCCAAATTAGCCAAATTAGCAGGCCAAATGAGCCTGGATGTAGAGGTAGATGCTGGAGAAATTCAGTGTAACTACCTTAAAATGTTGTTGTTCTGTAGGACATGCGCTGCAAGGACACGTACATTTGTTTCATTTTACAACACAGGAAAATTATGATAATGCATAGCAATATTTGTACAGCAGTTAAAATAATAATAGGGTGAATAAAAACATTAAAGACATGATCAGCAGTAGGTGAGTAACCAAATAACAATTCCCACACAGACACATGAGCATCTTGTAGCAAGTGTCCAACAATTTGTTGAATGTGTCCATTCTCATAAGCGATGGTGTGATTCACTTCAGTGGATGTTGTTTTAAGGTGATCAATATAGGCATGGAGTTCTGTAAAGTTGAGCAGTTTATGTAGTGTCTCTTCTCCCATGCCAAGTGGTAATGGATGCACAGCATATGAGATAAAGTCTGGAATGTCCATAGAGTCATTGGTAACCAGCGGTGTGGAATAAGTTGTCCCGTCAATGGTGATGGAGACCAGTGGTGTATGACTGCACCAGGTATAGTTTGAACTGTACAACAAAGTGATCTTGGGAAGGCGAATGTCATGCATTCTGGGAGCAATCGAAAAAGAAACATTCTGGGGAAAGAACAGATGAAAACAAAAGTGTCCAGCTCCAAGGTAATACAAACTGTGTGAGGTAGTCAGGGAATATGAGAGCTTAACAGTCAGGGAGCAGGAGGAGGAATTGTTCCAGCAGGAGGTGTCAGCCTCTTTAAACTGGTGAGGTTGACACTTGAACTGAAATGTAGTCTGCTCACACAAACTGGGGTCCATCGGCTTGAATGAAGTCCCGGTGTCGTCCAGTAGCTGCACCCATGTGAGATGGTCCACAGGATACATAAACATATTATCAAACTGCACCCCAATATTAACAATAGGATAAATAACTGTGTGTTGTCCTGACCATGGGATCAAAGTACAGATAGAGCAGCCTTGTGGTGAACAAATGGGAACACTAACTGTCCACTAATCAAGGTGAGCTATAGAAAATTCAGGTATTTTGGTACTAGCCATATGGACGAGAGATGGTGGCCAGTGTCCTAACTTAGCAGTGATCAGAATTTCCTTTAGTATAGTAATAAGCTCGATCTGTACTTGATCACAGGCAAGAGCCCAGGAAATATTCTTTCCCAATCTATATTCTGCATGTGCTAAGGTAACAATTTTCTGTTCTATAATGGGAGATATAAGAGCAAAGGTATCTACAACTACATTGGACAGTTTAGAGGAAGCTTCATTAATAATATGTTGTGAGGTAAAACCATCAGCAGCATGCTGAGCAGTGGATCCCATTTTATTACGGAGCACCTCTATATCAATTATATTAAGGGCACCCAGTGCAGTCCCTGTGCCACCTAAAATTGTATCAATTAATTCACGCTTGTGTCGAAATTGCTTGGCTCGGGGTGTTACTGACTGCATATCAAACCAAGTATTGAGCATTTGTATGTGGTTGGCAACAAACTGAGAGCAATTTGGATATTTGTGAGTAACTAGAAACAATTTGGGAAATAGATGCCAAGTAAGAAAATGGTATTCTACATCATATAAAACATTGTGTGGTGCATCATATTTAATCTGAAAGGGATGTCCTTCCTGAAATGGGTGGATATCAGAAAGCTAGAGTACAGGAGGAGCAGAACTGGTGGGAGGGGTGGGATGAGGGGTGGTAGGTAAACAAGATACATCCAAAAGGAATGAAGTCTCAGTGATGTGCTGTTGATCACTCACATCCCATGTATAAGTTATTTTCCAGGTACCTCTGTCCTGACAGGAAATATTGTACAAAATCAAGGCAGGAGGACCTAGAAAGTAATGTTCTGGAGGTGCCCTCAATTCTTGTGTCCTTTCTAGAGAAGTGGAAACTGGTGGCACCCACTGTACTTGAGTGATGTTTAATGAGTAGAATACTGGCTTGTCCTGTACGGAAAAGAAACTCAGGATGACCAGATCCTTTCCTTCCGGGAAAGGTGGGGGTATTTCTTGATAGCGATATGCCCCACCTGTGGAGTTAGCCCAGCCAATGATGCATATTCGGGTGATAGTTCCTGTAATGAGACTGGGGTAGAAGAGAGCAGATACAAGAACAACAGGAAACCGAGACATAATAAAAGCTAACTTGTTTCACTCTACTAGGGAGTAAACTAGTGCTCCCCACTTATACTATGCAACAACAGAAATAATGTTTACTACTTATTTACATAACTATTAGACACATATCCATTATATAGGACACATCAACTATACAGCAGAAGTAAATAGTTACCATCCTCAAGCGACTTTTGTTTAGAAAGCAGTTGTCCGTGCTGTCTTCAGAAAGCAGCTGTCCGTGCTGTCTTCAGGTGGTATCTGAAAGCAAAGATTGATAAAACACGTAAGCATAGGGCTGAGGTGGGCCTTAATTGTTTGATTCATTCTTTCTACCTGCCCTGCTGCCTGTGGATGGTACGGAATGTGGAGTTGTTTTTCTATGCCTAGAAAATCAAACAATTCCTTGATGAGCTGAGAAACAAATGCAGGACCATTATCAGAATCAATAGTCTTGGGAAAGCCCCAGCGTGTAAAAAATTGCATAGTTAGGATTTCTGCAGTGGTTCGAGCAGTTTGATCTGGGACAGGGAATGATTCTACCCAATGAGAAAAGGAATCAACAACAGTGAGCAAAAATCTATTTTTCCTAGCTGTTAATGGAAGAGGGCCCACATGATCTATTTGCAATCCCTGCTCATTAAGAACTGCATTTAAAATCCAGGCTCTATATGCAAACTCTTCCAGTGTATCATTTGGTAGAGGTGAAATAATTTTAAATACTTGCATTGGAGAACAGTGAAATAGTTTCTCAATGCCCCTTTTAACCGACTGGTATGGGTGAGTGAGAGAGCCAACTTTATAATAGTGTGGCCCCAGAGCCAGATGCATAAGTCTATCAAAGTCTGATTGTTTTCTTCTGTATTTCCCTAGACCCCAGTGAATCAGAATATCAGTGGCCCATTTGCACCAATCATTTACATTAAAAGGCATAGGGCCAGTTTTCTCAACTATTCTTTCCATGTCTCTATCTTTTAAATTGTCCTGCAGCATCACTTTAACTGGTGCTCTGAGTTCAGTACTGGGTGCCGGGTCTGAGTCATCTGAATTATCCTCCTGACACAGGTCCTGGTTATTGCTCTGTTCTGGCTGAGATAAATTATTAGGATTTTCTTCCTGTGATTCATCTTTATTTTTTCCATTCCTAAGTCCAGCTATGCATACTTCTGTATTCTTTTGTTTCTCAATAGCTTGGATGCATGGCTTATAGGGTGTGTCATAGGCATAGGGGGCTGAGGGAGAAATGGGTGTTGGCCAGGGTGTATATTTCTTTTGTCTTTCAGAGGCCAATTGATCCTTAATGTGCCTCAATTCAAGTTTAAGTGCTTCTAATTGCTCACTAACAGTTATAAAAGAATTTGAGGCTTGTATCACCTGAGCCCTTTGCATAGAAATGCAAATTTGTGCCTCCTCAAGGTCTTTGGTCAATTGGGTACAATGAGAAGTCAGTTCAGTATTGTCCTGTTTCATGCTAATGAGCCCCCTGCACATGCCTTGGATAAAAAGGCATTTTCTTTTATTTGTTTTCTTTTTGAATTCTTGATAATGGTTTAACATTTGTCTTTGAATATTATACCATGATGACTCAGGGAATTCACCTTCAAAGGGACCACCTTTCCTCTTACAGTATGTCAGTACTATTTGTTTCAGTTCTTTAAAATCAAAGGCTTCCATATTTGAGACTGCAGAAAGACTGTAGTTGGTACAGGGGCCTAGCTTATTGTGTTTTTATTTGGTTTTATGTGACTATCTCAAATGTGCAACTTTGGAAGGAGGAATGCTCACTTTTATGAAGAAGTGAGACTTAGAATTATAGTTGGAATGGCATAAATTTTATGGGTGTTCAATAAAGAGTACTGGCATAAAGACCACGCCTTAAAATTATACCTGAATAAACAGTGTTTACCACCTTTTAACAGGGTGGAAGTTCAGGATGAAATTATAGTAAGAAGGGTGTTAGGAGATTAACAGAATTGTCAGTTATACCTGACAGGAGACTGAGAAATAAAATGCAAAGGGACAGGAGATAATAGTGTTACCAGGAAAGATATATATTGTATTCAATGAGGGACTGTTTACCTGTGTACCACTTCCAAACTAAAGCTGGACTATCTCTCTGTTTTTTCTTAGCAGCTCAAATGCTAGAGAAAAATCTGTGCCTTGTAACAAACCGTAACAAGCCTCTACCTACAAACAAGAAAATTGCAAGCCACTCTATATAATGTCCCTAGGTGTAGGTAATATTAAAATTCTGGATTATTACAGAGCCTTTTGACAATAAAAATCTCACCTTGTCTAACCCACAAAACAAAGGTCTCACTGGAACTTTTCACTAAATCCAGCCTGTAACCAAAATTGTCAGTTGTACATGGTCACAAGGGCTTTTGATTTTCCTGTCGTACCCTGTCTAAAATCCACTTTAATGTATCAAACAAAATTATTACTTACCCAACTGGAGATCTGCTGTGAAGTCTGAGACGGCCCCCATAAAATGGAATCTTCTGAATATGTAATCTTCTGAATATGTAATCTTCTGGTCTACTCTCAGTTTGGTCCTGGGTTCATTTCACAGAGACAGTAGGGTAAGCAGCACAAATAAGATAATCAAACAGGTGTGGCTTGGAAAAAGGGTTTTATATAGAAATAGGCTTATTACAAAGTTACAGAACAGAGGTAGGAGGTTGTTAGAAAGCTGCTTCAGTTTACTTCAATGAATCTGTGTGTGTGTGTGTGTGAGAGAGAGAGAGAGAGGGGTAAGAAAATGTGGGTCAGAGCCTCATAGTAAGAAGAATAGGGAGAGAAAGAGAGAACAAGGGGGAGGGGAGAGAAGTGGGTGTCAGAGCCTCATGGCAAGGTGTGTCTGATGAAAATAGGAAGAGAGAGAGAAAGCGGAAGTATTTCTGTCCTTTATAGTGAATTTTCTCTAGCACCTCCCTTCGAGGTCTGCTATTATTTATTTATTTATTTATTATTTATTTATTACAGGCTCTTATATACCGCTCTATTCAGAATCAGCACGGTTCACAATATAACAACATACCATAACAACAAACTGTTAGGTTTTACAGAGAACAAGGATAAAACATGGGACGTCATTTCTGCAACTATTTACAAGAGTATTTACAAGTATACATAACAGGATTTGTTCTTAGTTTGGGTAGTGATTGAGATTGGTTAGTTGGTCAAGTAATATTGGGGGAAGAGGTGGGATTTGAGAGCCTTTCTGAAAAGGGATAGATCAGTGATAGCACGAATCTCTGGGGGTAGAGCGTTCCAGTACTTAGGGGCATAGAATCTGAAGGCCCTGTTAGATGTCACTGATAGGCATTTTGTCGCTGCTTTAGGGATGATTAGAGTATTTGTTGATATCGTTCTCCTGGATCTGTTGGGTGGGACGGCCTGAATGAGGTCTA
Source organism: Ichthyophis bannanicus (assembly GCA_033557465.1). Classification (NCBI taxonomy): domain Eukaryota; kingdom Metazoa; phylum Chordata; class Amphibia; order Gymnophiona; family Ichthyophiidae; genus Ichthyophis; species Ichthyophis bannanicus. The sequence goes on along the minus strand of CM066035.1, from coordinate 442,533,119 downwards.
TTAGAGAGGAGGAGGTGATACTTTTAGTGGCCTTGAAAGTTAGTAGTAATGTTTTGAACAATATTCTGCCATGTATGGGGAGCCAGTGGAGTTGCTCTAGGATGGGTGTTACATGGTCCCTTCTTGATGCTCCGTAGAGGACTCTAGCAGCGGTATTCATGGCGAGTTGCAAAGGGTTTAATGTGGAGTGTGGGAGGCCTTGGAGAATGGCATTGGCATAGTCAAGGTGTGGTAAGGTTAAGGCTTGAAATATAGTTCTGAAGTCATCAGGATCAAGCAGGGGGCGAAGATGTCGAAGAGTCCGGATCTTGAGGTAGATTGCTCTGACTACGTTGGTTATGTGTAGTTTCAGATCCATGCGTTGGTCAAAAGTGACTCCAAGGTAGCGAATGGAAGGTTTTGATTGGAGCTCAGCTTCTTTCACCTTTCACCTATTGTTTCCAGCACCTCCCTTTGAGGTCTGCTATTCTTGATTTAGCTAGGAGGGGCTGCAGACCAATCTCATCAGGCCCAGAGACTGACATCACCAGGGGGTCAGAGCTAATCTCATCTTGTAAACTACCCTCAGTAAGTTTGGAGACTGACATCACCAGAGTATCAAAGCTGCTTGAAATCCAAGGTCTGGGAACAGCCATAACACCTGTGCTAGGCATAATGTGCTGCTGATGTATGCTGACAATCACCCAACGCATCAGTTTAAAATACTCATACTCAGTTATCGTGCATATTTCCAAGGACTTCCTGTCTATCTGAATGTCCTCCTATTACAATACTGTCCTTCTTGTTCCCTTAAACAACCTATCTACATTTACCCATTCTATTTCATTCATTAATTTATAGACCTCTAGCATATCTTCCCTCAGTTGTCTCTTTTCCAAGTTGAAAGCCTTAACCTTTTAAGCCTCTCTTCATAGGGGTATCCTTCCATCCCCTTTACAATTTTTTTCACTCTTCTCCATACGTTTTCTAATTCTACTATATTCTTTTGAAGATATGGAAACCAGAATTGCATACAATATTCAAGGTGCGGTCACACCATGGAACGATACAGAGGCATTTTAATATCCTTGGGTTTATTTTTTATTCCTTTCCTTATGATTCCTAGCATTCTATTTGGCCACCACTGCACACTGGGTGGAGGATTTCAATGTATTATCCATGATGATGCTTAAATCCCTTTCCTGGGTGGTGGTTTCTAGGTGTAACCATAATTTGCACCTAGAATCTTTCCTAGGTGCATAACCTTGTACTTGTCCGCATTAAATTTCATCTGCCAATTGGAAATCTAGTCTTTCAATTTATCAAGGTCCTCTTGCAATTTTTCACAATCCTCTTGGGTTCTAGCAACTTTGAATAATTTTGTGTCATTTGCAAATTTGATCATCTTACTTTTTGTTCCTATTTCCAGGTCATTTATGAATATGTTAAAAACCAGCGGACCCAGCACAGATCCCAGATCTATACATGCAACCAAAGACCTACTGGATTTCAGGAAAGCCGTAAAGACGCACCTCTTCCTGGAATTCTATAACCCCACCATGGAAGAAAGTGATCTATAAGAATTCCCTGAAGTAACCTAATAAACTGTTACTCTCTCCACATCTTACCACTCCACTTGTGATTAATATCCTGACTTTAAATTTCACTGACCTCTCCTGCAACAAATAAATATCCATGCTCAATCCATACTGCAACAATTGTTGCCCCTAGATAACAACTGTTAAATGTAACCACAACACCCACTAGCATGCAACAGTGTAGTTTGAGAAGTTAAATGTTTTATACTCCATGTAATCCACCAAGTTATTCCTCCTTGTTCTATTTAAAGCTTGTTGCTACAATTGTTATGTGTAAACCGCTTTGTCTATGAAAAGGCGGTATATTAAACCTGTTAAATAAATAAATAAATACTCCACTAGTCACCTTTTCTCCATTGTTGTTTTGGCTGTAAAACAGCCAGAGGATGTAGAGAAGATGAAGGGTTAAGACTAGGATCACAAGGAGGAACAGTGGGATTTGAACCCTGGTTTTTTGCCTACTACTCTAACCATTAGGCTATTAGACATCTCCATTCTTAAATACTATTCCAGGGATGTCTATGTAGATGGCCCTGTAAAGGTCCATATCAGGCATGTTCTTGTTTGTGAAATCGTGCCTGAACTTGGATGCACCTGCTTTTTTTTTCAGATGTTCTGGCTTGGACATCCCAGATTGCAATTGGATGTTCTTTGTAAAATGTGCCTTCATGTCTTTACAGACTATGTAAATACATATAGAATTTTCAATAAAAACAGAATGCCGGTTGAATCCAAACCTCTCTTTTTTCCCCAAGTTTTAAGTGAATTCCTCAGTAGGTATGTAGGAAGCACCCCTCACGGTGCTGATTCCTTCCCAGCAGTAGCTGGTCCTGTGTCAGCATTCTTTCAGCTTGCCAACTATGGAAAAAAGAGAGATGTGTTACCTTCCCCTCCCTTTATTCCCTGCCAGTCCCTCCCTCCTCCCCCTACAATGAATAACTCAGTGATGCCTGTGAAACAGGCTTCAGCTCTTGCAGACCACATCAAAAGGATGGGGGGGGGGGGGTACAAGTGCACCCTTCAGCTTCTCTATTCCCCCCAAACATGTGTTCCTTGAAATGAAGTACTTCCTAACACAGTACACACACACACACACACACATGCAGCCATACACTGCAGTGTGCAATGTGTACACAGAAGCGTCATCCACTTGTCCCCTCTCAATCCCAACAGTGGCCATCTTACTTAAGATCAACTAAACTTGATAATCCAGTTCTAGTTTTGCTACACTAGATTTGCCTTTCAGTCCTTCCTCACTTTCACCTGTCTGTTTACTCTTTTAATTCTCTTTTCTCTCTCTCCCACGGTGCTCCTTTATCTACGCATACTTTCTCCTGAGCCCCAGTCATCCTCCAGCTTCATTCATCTTTACCCTAGGTAGCCCTCAAGATTCACTCATTCTTTCCCCCATTTCACTTATCCTCTCCCAATACTTCCTACATTCCAGCTGTAATCATCCTTCCTGCATATTCACTCCCCAAGTTTCAATCATCCTCACCGAGTGCTCCATAAACCTCACTTTTCCTCACCCAGCATATGTTACAGATGTTAACTTATACTGATGCCATCTAGTTAATGGAAAAGACGACTCTGCTGTAAAGATAGTGAAGAACCTGTGCAAGAAAGCAAAAGGAGATGGTGAGGAACCACAGAAATCTACAGTATATTCGATTGAAGAACTACACTAACAGAGAGTATGAATAGCAGCCCAGTTCAGTGCCTGATATTAAGGACATCTCTGCCAATAGCGAGTTAGCTACTTGAACCCTGTGTGGTATGAGATGTATCAGAAAGACTCTTACAGAAGAAACTATGGGGTATGTTTACTAAACTGCGGTAATCGTGAATAACGCTTGTTATGTAACGTTAACGATCGTTAGCGCATCATAACGATCACTAAGGAGTGGAGGAGTGGCCTAGTGGTTGGGGCAAGGTACTTCGGGCCGGAAGGTCGGGGGTTCAAATCCCACTAGAGGACAGCAACCTTGGGCCGGAAGGACTGGGATTTCTAGTCCCACAGGTGCTCCTTGTGGTCTTGGGCAAGCCACTTAACCCTCCATAGCCATGTTCCCTGTAAAATAGTTCTCTGTGTGCTGTGCTTTCCTGTCTAATCAATGTGTTTATACCTCAAAAATTTCCTGTCATGATTTGACAATTTCCAATCTGTAATCAAACCGCTGCTGATCGCTGGACGTAGCGGTATACAAATGTATACTAAATAAATAAATAAAATAAAATAACGCGCGTTATGATGCGCTAACAATCGTAATGCTCCGCGGAACGGTAAAACACCGCAGAAGGTGGAGAGAGGGTGGAGAGAAGGGGTCAGTGGGCGGAGAGTGGGCGGGGAGAGGCTCCCCTCACACTAACATGCTGATTTTCAGAGCTGAATTCCAACGCGAATGAAAACCTGCCGTTAAATGCACATTACAGGGGAGAGAAACCATTTCAATGTCAGCAATGTACAGCCCAGGCAGGGAAACCAAAACACAGTGACAAGTGTGATACATGTGCACAGAACAAAAGGGCACAGAAACACTGAAAATGACCCAAACAAACTGGAAAAAAACAATAACCAAGCTGGCCAATAGTAGTATCAATGAGAAACATCAACCCCTCCCCCCTCCCGAGTAAGCTCCATAGAACAGATATAAATCGCGGAAGGGTCTATACGCCGTCCCCATACAAGGTGAATGAGCCCACAGTGAAATAGCGCTGCTCAGGGTTTTCCCCACCATCAGACAGGGTTCCTATGGCATGCACATGTCCCGCAACATCAGGGCGGGCATGTCGGAACGGCAACTGGACAGATGCCGGAAAAGGGGATACAGAGGGCCGCAGGCGGCACATGCTGTGGTGGAGCTGGGCCACAGTGCGGACTAGGGTGATGCCTAGGAGGCCCATATGAATGCTGAAACAGCAGAGCAGCCAGACAGCAACTGCTGAATGCCCAACATGGGCACGAGTGTGTTTCCCAAAGTGTCACAGGGGATAGTACCCAACAGCTACCCCCAAGGGCACGGAACATTGGCAGGCAGGGCTGGGGGGGAGCGTGGACGTCTATGCAGGCACCCCTAACACAGAACCCGCACCATAGGCAGCCGCCTACCTGCACACTGGATGGCCTGAGACTGCGCACCACCAGCTCCACCAGCAGAAGGGCATGTCAGCATGGTGGCTGAGGGATACTGGTGGTGGAGGGGGCAGTGGCAGCTGCCCAGAGCAGACCGTGGCCTAGCCTTGTGTAGGTGGGTGCCATGCACTGCAACAGACAGGCCCTGTCTGACCAACAGTCATGGTATCACCAGGGAATGCACCATCTCTGTGATAACATGGTGGTGCAGTGCACAAAACCAGTGTATTCAAAAGCAGAAGGTCACAGGCTCAAGTCCCAGCTGTGGTTTCCGCCAACCCAGTCCTCATATTTTACCCACTACTATAACGGGCTAATACAGACAGAACCTTTCTTGCAGATGACGTAAACATGCCCAAAACACCTACATTTTACCCTACAGAGCACAGACACCATAAACATGCACATTACCTAGAGCAGAGCCTCCCAAATGCAGTCCTGGAGGGCCAAACACCATTCAGGTTCCATGCTACCTCTGATAAAGATGCCTGTGCTGCATTTCTATGCGCCACCCCCATGGTATGCAGATGTATCTCATGCATATTCATGAGGGACAGCATGAAAACCCAAACAGTGTTTGGCACCGCAGGACTGGAGTTCGGAACCTCTGCCGTAAAGCGGCAGCCAACAGGGGCAGACACACCCACACCCACAGGCCCCATTATCCAAAGCCTCCTGGAGAGGCAGGACTTTGGGCTCTGCGTGCATCTCCCAATACTAGCACTTGCATACCTTAGTAATGACACCCTAAACCTGGGAATATGGTACACATCTATCAAAAGGTTGCTATGATTATTGGCAGATTGCAATTCCTAGGTTAAGTACAATTATCTGAGTGAGCTGCATCATAGCAACCTTTCTGATGTCTGTGGAGTGTGCTACAGGTCTTGTGTCTGACAGTGTTTACCAATCTGGGGAGTGACTCCTACAGTATTGCATACCATAGCCATGCCTGCACTGTGCCCAGGACTTGTGTGGTGGCCTGGGCTGCCCAACACCTCTATAGTTGCACAATGCTGGCATAGGTGTGGGGAGTGTGTGTCTGTCTATCCAGTGTGTGGTGGCTGCCAACACCCTCCACAGCCCACACTGCTAGCACTGTTGCCAGTATTGGCCTGCCAATGTGCATAATGAGGAGCAAGGTACCATGGGAATAGCCTGGATACGGTGGCCTGGCCTGGCCGCATCTGCACAGGGCATAGGGCAATGGCTCAGACATTGTAGTGCCCGGTACCACCTGCACGGACAGGGTGGCCATAGCATGTCCTGCTGGGAGGTCACTCTCACCCTGACTGAGCAGTGACCATGGCATGGCTAGGTTCCCCCATAGTGCTATATAACATCTCTCTCAGGTGATATTTATGGGTTTTCTCTTGGGGTCCAATCACTGACCTATCTGCTTGGGGTGTATGCTGATATCCCCGTTCTGGGTACATGCATTTTCTCCAGGACCATGCACTATGAACTAGCTGGCGGACTGTCTGCAGCTAGTATGTGTCTTGCTGGAACACCTTGTAAGGTGCAGTGGCTGTAGGCTTGCTGCTGGAGAATGTCAGATAATGGTGGGGGGCAGCTGAGCATTTCCAGACCTGCCGTCTGTCTATTATTGCGTTATGGATGTGTACTGCTCTGCATTGCCTGCCCTGTAGGGTGTTTGATCCCTAGCAGGACTGGGGTGATGGTCCCCTCTACTGCCACCATTGCAGGGGGGTAGAAAAGTGGATCTGTTGGCGGGAGATCCTCTCCCCCACCCTGAGCCCCAGAGGGTGCGCTGGGTGGTGGTATGTAATCTCCCTGTGGGTCCCCACACCCCCCTTCACTTACATCATGTGACCATGGCACCCACACAGGGTATGCACTTTTCTGGGCGCATCATAGTCCACAAGGGCTAGATGCGACATACAGATGAACAGAGGCATATCCTAGGGGTGTTTGCAAGCACTACCTATCACACATTGGCACTGATGGGGACCTGCAGCATAGCCTATCTCAGCACAGCCAGGTGCTGTGCGAATGATGCTGGGCACCATACTTCTCCCTCAGGATGAGCACAGGACCCGCACACTGTGACGGTCTGTAGCTACTCTGTGCCACTAACACACACTGTTGGCACCCCCTACCAGGCTGAGGTGCTGTGGGGTGCATACCCCATCTTGTGATCATCTGTAGACTGCTGATTTACATGTGCTGTGCATCCTGGGTATGGATGGGTTGACCCTCTCCTGGTAACCACAGCAGAATGTGGGTGTGGTGCCGTGCAGTCTTCCTGTAGCCAGCCAGGTGTTTATTGGCAGCTCTAGCCCACTGGTTATTTCACTGCCCATGGAGCCAGAGGTCTTGGGTTCAAAACCCACAGTAGGGTTCATTGATAGGGCTGTCTTAGGCATGGTCTATTTTTATTGTATATTAGTGCTGCCAGCAGAACCACCCTCAGGGTACTGTCACCTTAGGGTGGCTCATAAGGCGCCCAATAGGGCGCCTTATACGGTGCCCTATATCACGCCCTATAGGGTGCCTTATAAGGTGCCCTATAAAGCGCCTTATAAGGTGCCTTATATCGTGTCCTATAGGGGACATTATAGGGTGCCTTGGCAGACAGCGCACTTTAGAATGTGCCCTATGGAGTGCCTTCTAGGGTGACATATGTGGCACCTTAGGTTACGCCACTGCGAGGGTATGTTTGCTGGCAGCACTATTACAGTACAACTAAACTTCCTCACAGCCCAATACTTAACCCTTTCCAGGCCAAGCCCAAAACATTCGGGATCCAAACTTCTGCCTAAATATTACTATCAAATGGTATATAATACAAGACCATGGCAGAGGGAACAGCACTATTGGAACATATTGAATAAGACGGGTACAATTTTCCTGACATATGCAAACTTTAACCCGGCTGCAGAATGTGGATTAAAATATTATAGTAGGCATGACACCTCAGCCAGCCTTATTCATTGGACATACTGGGGAATCAAACCCATGACCCTTGTACCATCAGTCTGTGTAGCAACCATTGTGCTACACCTCTGTTTCTGTATTTGCGTGTCTGCGCGCGTTCTTAAGCTTAACGCGCAGTAACGCGCCCTGTAACGATTGTTGCTGCCCGGCACCTTATAACGCGCGTTATTGGTAACGATGTACCGCCCATGTCCTTTTTTGGCATTTCTTCTACTAATGCGGCTCCTAACGCGAATCGCACTAACGCAGTTTAGTAAACATACCCCTATGTGTTAAAACAAGACATGAAATATCCGTGAGAGATTTCTGTGTGCATTTGTGTGTCTGTGTTGGGGAGGGGAGGGTTCTATGTGTGTGTGTGTGTCTGGGCCTGTGTGTCAAGGGGCCTCTGTGTATGTCTGTGTGTTGGGGGACTCCGTGTGTATGTGTGTGTACGAGTGTGTGCCTATGTGTTTGGGGGCTTCCAGATGAGGCCGCTGCTTTGCAAGGAAAGCTTGTGGAAGCAGAGGCAACAAGGCAGTACTAGTCAGGCTTTTCAGTCTTGAAGGACTACCAAAAGGGACTGCTATAGCTGGAAAAAGATCTGCACTTATAAGTATTTATCTTCTGGAATATACTCCAAATCTTGGGGAAAAAAAGGAATTCTTTGGGCTAAAGCTGATAAATCTGTTTGTTTTTTAAATTATTTAAATCAGAAAAGAGGAACAATGCAATTATATACATATACAGTTTTCACCTTTGTTCTTTTTACTTTTACAGACTTTGCACCTGTGTACAGGTATGGCTTTGGATTCTCCCCAAGCTTTGTTGAAGTACTGTCTATGACCTTGTGATTCCCCGCCCATCTGCACGCACTCTGTACTGTCCTACCTGTTCCGTGCCTTGTCGAGATTCCTTCTGCTTCTTTCCATTATCAGAAAGTCTAAGGTTTACTCTGTTTACATGACTTCCATTTTGTTCTAATAATATCTACCCAATACATAAACTGGTAAATCAACATAATAGTACATTACATACTGTATTTGCCAAATGGAATTTGTTTGTTTCCTTTATCCATTATAGTGCTGAACTGGTTCTTTTGATGAGGTGGGTTTTGGTGGCTTCCCCTCCCCCTTTCCTCCAACTTTGTTAGTATTGATGTCAGAGGGTCCACCTTCGCCACTTTTCCTCCCACTGTTTTAGTTTCCCCTAGGCCCGAGTAATCCATCGCATGGAAGTGGAAATCACAAACAGGTCCCCGAGTGGAAGATTGATGGGGGAAGTAGGGAAAGCAAAGACGTTTGAAAAAAATCTGTGTATTTTAGAACTCAGTGTTCTTGCTGAGTCAGACAGATCTTAGTACCACCAGAGAGCTTTTCATTTAAATCAAATCAGAGTATAGCTTAGCACAGAAAGTAAAAAAAACTGATGGGTACTTATGACCTAGATTGGCCACTGTTGGAAACGGGATACTGGGCTTGATGGACCTTGGTCTGACCCAGTATGGCATATCTTATGTTAAGCCGGTCTTATGTTAACATAGTATATGATGGCAGATAAAGACCAGCATAGTCCATCTAGTCTGCCGGGCAAGGTGGCAAGTGTAGGTGCACCTGCCCTTCCATGCAGGTCACCCCTTGCCATGCCTTTGTTTAGGGGTGACCGTTTCATGCAGGTAACCCCTATTTGTTGAGCTATAAGAGACAGTTAAGTTTATTTTCATTTTATTCTGTTGCTTAGGGGTATGTTTACTAAACTGCGGTAACATATGTCATGGGGTAGACAGCATAAAAGGTGAAGTACTAAAGGCTAGTGCAGAGAATGAGCCTATTGGCCAGGAGATAGAGAGCACTAAGCCTGAAACACTAAGAAACAAAATACAGGAAAAGCTCACTTGTCAGAAGCCAGATAGCATTGAGCCTGAGATAGTAAAGGACAGTGTGGGGGAAGGGCTTGCCTGGCAAGAGTTACAAAACACAGACCATGAAACATTAGGAAATAAAATAGAAGAAGAGCTTACCTGGCAGCCTCAAGGGCAGTTGCTGCAGGCCCGGAGCAGTGAGGCAGGAAAGGGGAAAGCAAACATTCCACAGAGTCTGTGTGACGTAGTGAGAATTGGAAACGCCAATCAGGCCCACCTGAACTCAGAGTCACGTTCCACGTTGAGTGAGTTGGGAGATAAAAGCAGCTGTGAAATCTCACACAGGCAGACTGAGGCCGAGCTTGGAGGTGAAGCATTGCATGCTGAGCTGGTAGCTGGAGCGTTGGAGGCTGAGCTGGTAGCTGGAGCATTGGAGCCTGAGCAGGAGTTTGCAACTGAGACAGAGAATGGGAAACAGCAGGAGGAACACTGGCAGAGTAAGCTGGAGCCTGAGTTAGAGGTGAGACCTGAGCTTAAGTGCCAGGTGGAGAGCAGAGCTCAAGGGACCTCTGATTGCTGTTCCAGGCAAGCTGGGAGAAAAGCTGAGAGTGAAAATCCCAAGCCATTACCACAAGATACGGTACGTGAGGGAACCACTGCTGGTGGGAGGCAGGCTGACCAATCCAAGAGACTTAAGCAAAGCTGCAGCCAGGTCTCCCCAGCCAGAGAGGTCCTCATAACAAAGCAAACTGCTCAGCTAACAGGAAGCAGAGATCCCATACAGAGGAGCACCCAGGGAAGAGGGAGTGAGAGGTCATCAGCCAGGCCTCACAAACAGCTTTCACTCACAGAGAAGTACAGGGCAGAGAGAAAGCCTTGGTTGGAGGCAGACGGATTGGAACTTATCTTTGGCAGAATAGAAGATAATTACTCTGTTTATGCAAAGGGGAGGAAAAGGAATCCCAGGGATAAAAGCCATGCAGACAACCAACAAAGGGTCTCTCTTATAGCCAAGCCAGGGGAAGGAATCCCCAGAACAGCTCCTAATACCAGGGACTCTCAAAGGCAGCTCTCAAGGGTAATTACTGAGGTTCACCCAAGGCAAGATGCAGAGTACAGTTTCATAAAGACTCCCAGTCCTTACACAGGAATAAGTTATAGCCCCAGGCATGGGGAGAACTGTAGCACAGAGAATATTCCTGTAACAACAGAAGGTGAGGAAGAGGTGCCTGATGATTGGGAGAGTCTTTATTGAAGTCAAGCAAGAAGTAGTATTTTGTGCACAGTGAAAATACTAAACGGTATTGCTGAAGGATATTGTGCACAGTGAAATACTGGAGTGTATGGCTGAGAATATTGTGCACAGGGAAATTCTGGACTGTAGCACTGAGAGATATTGTGCACAGGGAAATATTGGACTGTATTGCTGAGAGAAAGCAGTATTATCATTTCTGGTTTAAAACCCTTTTGACCTGGTGAATTCAACCGCTCATTTATGTTGTCCCTTATGCTGTAACATCCTAAAGGGAAGGGGAATAAAACCCATCTTTTCATTTGGACCACAACTACAGAGTCCTTATTTCTTCCACAACACAATGCTACCCGGCTCTAGGCATCCGCCTAGGACCGGCAAGCATTCACACATAGCAGTGGCTACGTTAATGCGTGCTATGTAACGTTAACGCGCGCTATGTAATGTTAACGCGCGTTAACGTTACCTAATGAGCATTAGCGTTCCTGGCCTCAGTAAACACCACAGAGGGTGGAGAGAGGGCGGAGAGAAGGGGTCAATGGGCAGGGAGTGGGCGGGGAGAGGCTCCTTTTATACTAACGTGGGGAACTGAAGGACTGAAAAGTACCGCAAATGAAAACCTGTCGTTAGATGCACATTTGCAGGAGAGAGAAACGATTTCAGTGTCAGCAATGTACAGCATAGGCAGGGAGCCCTAGAAAAGTGATAGTAGTGCTCCATTTGCAGCAACAGCCTAGTGCCCAAGTATGAAAGGCCACTATGGCGATGGTGCAAATGGGGCATAGGGGGCTGCAGGCGGGACATGTAGCGGGGCAGCTGGGGTACAGGGTGGACTAGGTGGGTGCCTAGGTGGCACATAGGAACATAGAAACCAGAAATCAGCAAGACAGCAGCTGACAAAGGCCAAACACAATCCACCTACATCTACCTGGTCCACCCAAGATAACAGTTGCCAGGGCACTGACCTGATATCCCCCCAGCCAACCTTCCCCCAAGCAGAAGGGACAGACTATTGGTAGGCGGTGATGGGGGGATGTGAGGATGCTCATGTATGCCTACTGCCCCAGACCCCGCTCCCTAGGCGACCGCCTACCCACACAGTGGATGGCCTGGGCCTGCGCACTACCAGCACCGGCAGCATATGGTCATGTCAGCATGGCAGAGGGGTGTGTGCCCGTGCTTGAGAGGGCAGTGGCACCTGCCTGCAGTGGACCTAGGCCATGCCCTGTACCAGTACGTGGTGTGCAGTGTAACATAAAACGTCTGGCTGAGGAAAAGTACAGGTAGGTCCAGGGACTTCCATGCAACTGTGGCAACAGTGTGGTGCAGAACACCCAGCCAGTGTGTCCAGAAGCAGAGGGTCACAGGTTCAAGTCCCAGCTGTGGTTCCTGCAGAGCATGTCCCTATGTTTTACCCTACAATGCAGATACAACAGCAGCATGTGCAAAGTCCAAAGCAGCCGCGAAAAGGGTACAAACACCCATTCACACAGGCTCCACAATCCAAAGCTGCATGGAGAGTCAGGCTGTTAGCCCCAGCACTGAGCTGCAGTTATCACCAGAGTACTACCACCTCCTGCACAGTTTATCAATGTCGGCACTGTGATCAGGACCAGTGTGGCAGGCAGGGTTGCCAACCACCCCTATCTTTGCACAATGCTGCAATAGGAGTGTGTGTGTGTGTGTGTGTGTGTGTGTGTATGTCTATCCATTGTTCTGTGGCTGCCCACATCTCACTGGGCCCACAATGTCCCACTGTTACCAGCGTTAGCCTGAATATGTGCACAATGAGGAGCAAGGTATTTTGGGTATGGCCCCGAAGGGGCGGATTGGCCAGGATGCATCTTCACAGGGACACTGTAGTGCCCAACCACCACCAGCATGTACAGGGTGGCCACAGCATGGCATGCTGGGAGGGCAAGCTCTCTGACCGAGCAGTTACCATGGCATGTCTTGGTTCCCACATAGCGCTCTACACTATCTACCTCCAGTGATACTTTTGTGTTCCCAGTGCTGGGGCCTTGATCACTGAGATACCTGCTTGGTGCACATAGTTCCTCTGTCAGCATGCCCTACAGACTGGCTAGTGGACTGTCTGCAGTTAGATTGTGCATGGTTGGAACACCTATAAGGTACTGCAGGTGCAGTCTGACTGTGCTGTCTGCTGGTGACTGACAGACAGTGGTGTGAGGCAGTTGGGGTTTTCCAGTCCTAACCCCAGCATTACTGCTGGTCTGCTACTGCCCCAGTCACAGGTATGGCTCTAGCCTACCAACCCTGGAGGGCTGTCCTATACCAGCAGGATGGAGGTTGCTTCCCCGGGGCTCAGGCACCTGTTTTTTACCTATAAAAAGGGTGATTGTGGGCCCTTTGGGATATATAGAGTATACCCCTTTGACCTGTAAAGGCACTGCTACACAACCTCATGCAAGTCTAGAAACCCCTCTGCCCATGTCAGCCAGACCCTAAAACAGGGTACACACTAATCTGGGTGGTGTCTGGCCCCAGAGGGCCACATGTGACTGCAGGTTACAAATCAACACCAAATTACCTTCAGATGCACTGCAAGGAACACCTGTCACACACTGGTAGTAATGGGGATGTACAGCAGAACCTATCTCTAGCACCACATGTACTGCCGACCTATTGCTGGGCACCCATCCTATCCCTCGGGGTGAACACAGAACCTGCACACTGGCATGGTCTATATCTATTCTGTGCCAGTATCACGCACTGTCAGTTCGTCTTTCCAAGCTGAGGTACCGGAGAGGTGCAGACCCCATTTGGTGCTCAGCTGTAGACAGCTATTCAGCATGGGCATTGCATCATGGGTACTGATGGGGTTACCCTATCCTGGCACTCAGAGCAGACAGTTTGTGTGGTGACCTGCAGTCCTTCTGTACCTATTCATTGCTGTGAGATACACCACGGAGGTATAGCCTACGGGTTACTACAATGCTGTTCTCGGCAGTGTTCATGGGTTCAATTTCTCATTGTTCCCTCCTTTCATGCCTGTCCTACTCAAATAGTTTGCATGCCTGTAACAGTCATATTTTTGCAGAGCTGTGCTGCCAGCCCATAATACCCTCGCCACAATTGACAACATTCCTTCGGTCCGTCTATCTGCATCTGTCAGCTGTGTAGAGTCCTGTCTGCCTGTGCAGGCTGCCACCCCATGTCCTGCACTGCTACCCTTTCCTGCATTGCACCTGATCATGTTTCCTCACCTGTGCCTGATCTGCATGGCACCACCACTCCTCTATCCACCCATCATTGTAACTATCCTGCCACCTCCGCCTCCACTGGGGGACACGTATTCCCATCGTCTGCCACCAACTGTCTTTCCAGTACTTTACATTGCCAACACCCTGTGCTGTGGTACAGTTGCCCCCACCATGTTTGTCAACAGTACTGGCAGCCACATGGGATGCCCGCAGATATGGCAGTTCCAGCGGCTCCCAGCTCTCCCTCCTTCACTCCCCTGTTCATTGCCTTTCCTCAGTGCTCTATCTAGTGTTAGCGCTACATCTGTCTCTGTGCCTCACAGGTCATGCATGTCATCCTGAAGCACCTTGCAGCCTTTAGGGCACACTAACCTAGGGCACTGTAACCTTGTTAGGCCACCTTAAGCTATGGTTCCCTAGCCCAGGGTGCCTTCTATGGTGCCTTGCCCAGGGGTGCCTAATATGGTGCTTAGCCTAAGGAGCCCTATAGGGTGCCTTACAAGGCGCCTTATGAGGCACCTTACAAGGCACCTTACTTATAAGGCACCTTACAAGGCGCCTTACAAGGTGCCTTGTAAAGCGCCTTACAAGGTGCCTTGTAAAGCGCCTTACAAGGTGCCTTGTAACATGCCTTAGTCTAAGGCACCTTGTAATGTGCGTTAGCTGATACGGCTTGCTGTAACGATGCACCGCCCATGCCTTTATATGGGCATCTGTACCCTTACCACGGAACCTAATGAGGGTGACATTACCGCAGTTTAGTAAACATACCCTTTAGGGGTATGTTTACTAAACCGTCTTAATGTGCGCTCTGTGACGTTATCGCACGATAATGTACCTTATCGCATGATAATGGCACTTTACAAGGCACACAGGTACCTTATCGCGCGATAACGCACATTGTGGCGCAAATGAGCGCTGAAGGTGGGGAAAGGCTCCCGGAGGGCGGAGGAAGACTCCCCAGGGGCGGAGAGAAGGGGTCAATGGGTGGAGAGTGGGAGGGGAGAGGCTCCCCGCACACTAATGCTGTGAAATCCGAGGCTGAAAACTAATGCCAGTGAAACCCTGGCGTTAGAGCTGATTTAAAGGGAAGAGAAACCATTTCTGTCAGCAATATACAGCAAAACCAGGGAAACCTACAAAAAGTGATAAGTGTGATACATGTGCACGGAACAAAAGTGCAAATAAACATTGAAAATGACCCCAACAAAATATAAAAAAAACATAACCAAGCTGGGCAATAGTGATATTAATGGGAAACAGCACAAAACACTCCCAAGAAATCTCCAAAAAAAAGATATGAATTTTGGAAGGGTCTACGCTCCGTCCCCATACAAAGTGAATGATCCCACAGCGAAATAGCGCTGATCTGGGTTTTCCTCTCCATTGGACAGATTTCCTATGGCATGCACATGTTCCACAACAGCAGGGGGGGCATGTCGGAACGGGCAACTGGACAGATGCTGGGAAAGAGGACACAGAGGGCTGCAGACGGCATGCTGTACTGCAGCTGGGCCACAGTGTGGACTAGGGTGATGCCTAGGTGGCCCATAGGAATGCTGAAACAGTAGAGCAGCCAGACAGCAACTGATGAGGGCCCAGCATGGGCACGAGTGTGCTTCCCACAGTGTCACAGGGGATAGTGCCCAGCAGGTACTGTGGGACCTGGCACTGCCGTACCCCCAAGGGCACAGAACATTGGCAGGCGGTGCTGGGGGGAAGCGTGGACAGCTATGCAGACACCCCTACCCCAGAACCTGCACCATAGGCAGCCGCCTACCCGCACAATGGATGGCCTGAGACTGCACTCCACCAGCAGCACCAGCAGACGGGCATGTCAATAGGGAGGCAGAGGGGTACTGGTGGTGGAGGGGGCAGTGGCAGCTGCCCAGAGCAGACCGTGGCCTAGCCCTGTGAAGGTGGGTGCCATGCACTGCAACAGACAGGCCCTGTCTGATGAACAGTCATGGTATCCCCAGGGAACACACTGTGGCAACACAGTGGTGCAGTGCACACAGCCAGTGTGTTCAGGAGCAGGAGGTCACAAGTTCAAGTTCCTGCCAACCCAGCCCCCATATTTTACCCACTACTACAACGTGCTAATACAGACAGAACCTGTAGTGCAGATGACGTAGACATGCCCAAAACACCTACATATTACCCTGCAGAGTACAGACGCCATAAACATGCGCATTACCTAGAGCAGAGTCTCCCAAATGCAGTCCTGGAGGGCCAAACACCTTTCAGGCTCCATGCTGCCTCTAATAAAGATGCCTGTGCTGCATTTCTATGTGCCGCCCCATGGTATGCAGATGTATCTCATGCATATTCATGAGGGACAGCATGAAAACCCAAACAGTGTTTGGCACACCAGGACTGGAGTTGGGAACCTCTGCCGTAAAGCAGCAGCAAACAGAGGCAGACACACTCGCACCCACAGGCTCCATTATCCAATGCCTCCTGGAGAGGCAGGACATTGGGCCCTGCGTGCATCTCCCAAGACTAGCACTTGCATACCTTAGCAATGCCACCCTAAATCCGGGAATACTGTACACAGCTATCAAAAGGTTGCTATGATTACTGGCAGATAGCATTTCTGAAGTACAAGTTTCTGATTGAGCTGCATCATGGCAACCTTTCTGATGCCTGTGGAGTGTGCTACAGGTCTTGTGTCTGACAGTGTTTACCACCCTGGGGAGTGACCCCAACAGTATTGCGTACCATAGCCATGCCTGCACTGTGGCCAGGGTGTGGTGGCCAGGGCTACCAAACACCTCTATAGTTGTACAATGCTGGTATAGGTGTGGGAATGTGTGTCTGTCTATCCAGTGTGTGGTGGCTGTAAACACCCTCCACAGCTCACACTGCCAGCACTGTTGCCAGTATTGGCCTGCCAATGTGCATAATGAGGAGCAAGGTACCATGGGTATAGCCCGGACAGGGTGGCCTGGCCAGGATGCATCTGCACAGGGCATAGGGCAATGGCTGGGACATTGTAGTGCCGGGCCACCACCTGCACAGACAGGGTGGCCACAGCATGCCCTGCTGGGAGAGCACTCTCACCCTGACTGAGCAGTGACCACGGCATGGTAGGTTCCCCCATAGTGCTCTATAATATTTTTTTCATGTGATATTTATGGGTTCTCTTTTGGGGCTCAAGCATTGACTTATCTGCTTGGTGTGTATGCTGATATCCCAGTTCTGGGTGCATGCATTTCCTCCAGGAACATGCACTATAGACTAGCTAGCAGACTGTCTGCAGCTAGTATGTGTCTTGCTGGAACACCTTGCAGGGTGCAGTGGCTGGAGGCTTGCTGCAGGAGAATTTCAGATAGTGGTGTGGTGCAGCTGAGCATTTCCAGGCCTAATGTCTGTCTGCTATTGCTTTATAGATGTGTACAGAGCTGCATTGACTGCCCTGTAGGGTGTCTGTTCCCCAGCAGGACTGTGATTGATGGTCCCCTCTATTGCTGCCATTGCAGGGAGGTAAAATGTGGATGTGTTGGTGGGAGACCCTGTTTCCCACCCTCAGCCCCAGAGGGTGGGTTAGGTGGTGGTACATAATCCGCCTATGGGTCCATAAGGGCTAAACCTGACTGAGAAATAGAGATGTATCCAAAGCGTGTCTGCAGGACCTACCTATCTCACACACTAGCACTGCTGGGGACCTGCAGCATGGCCTATTTCTGCCATGGAAGGTGCTGTGGACCTGGTGCTGGGCGCCCCACCTCAACCTCAGGGTGAGCACAGTACCCGCACAATGTGACGGTGTGTAGCTACTCTGTGCCAGTAACACACACGGTCAGTTCCCCCTACCAGGCCGAGGTGCTGTGGGGGTGAATACCCCATCTGATTTGCATGTGCAGTGCATCATGGGTACGAGTGGGTTAACCCTATCCTGGTGATCACAGCAGACTGCTTGTGTGGTGACGTGCAGTCCTTCTGCAGCCAGCCAGGGGCTTGTTAGCAGCTGTAGAGCTGTAGCCCACTGGTTACTTCACTGCCTGTGGAGCCAGAGATCATGGGTTCAAACCCATAGTGGGGTTATTTGATAGGGCTGTCCAAAGCATTATCTATTTTTAATGTACATTAGTGCTGCCAGCAAAAACACCCTCAACGTACTGTAACCATAAGGTGCCTTAGAAGGTGCTTTATAGGGCGCCCTATAAAGCGCCTTCTGAGGCACCTTATGGTTGCCGTCCATATAAGGTGCCTTATCAGGTATCCTAAGGAGCGCCTTATAGGGTGCCCTATAGGGGACATTATAGGGTGCAGTGGCAGACAGTGCACTTTATAATGTGCCCTATGGAGTGCCTTATAGGGTGCCTTATGCGGCACCTTAGGTTACAGCACGTGAGGGTGTGTTTGCTGGCAGCAATAATTAAAATACAAATACACTGCCTCAAGAAACAATACTTACATGTCAAAGCTGATGCCTCAGCCTTCCTTATGCACACTGGGGGATTGAACTCATGACCCCTGTATCAACAGTGAGTGTATTAACCATTGTACTACACTTCTGTTTCTGGGTTTGCATGTCTGTGCGCCTACTTAAGATTACCGTGCGTTAACTCGCTTAGCGGCGCTCAGCCCATTAATTTGCGCAGCAGCGCACGTTATCGTGCAATAATCCCGTTTTGCTACTTTAAGACTGAAACGCCCACTCCTTTTATGGCAGCCTGCACACTATCGCCGGGTGCACGTTAAGACGGTTTAGTAAACATACCCCTTAGTCTCTGAGTAGAAAGAAATATATTTGTTACTAGAGAGCTTTTCATTTAAATCAAATCAGAGTATAGCTTAGCATATAAGTAGAATAATTAGTCTCTGAGTAGAAAGAGATTAACCTGTTTCTAGTGACCTTTACAAATAGGCCTTCCAGTTAGGAGGCAAAAGATTTGTTAAGTTCTCTTAAATAGATGTTAACACCAAGTAGCAGATCAAAGGAGCAGTTTTCAAGGCCCCCTCTATCAATCCAAGGGCTGTGTGAATCACCCAGGAAATTGATAAGACTTTACCTTAGAAGCACAGGTCAGGGCACTGTATAGCCAGACAGCTTTTATTAAGTCTTCTTTCCCTCCCACACACCCTAGGGATAATCTTAGCTTTATAGGCCCACAAACCTGTTAAAGGGAAGGGGTGCCCATATTCATTTTCAGGTGCGGCTGGTTATCCTCATCAGGAGTAGATTAATTAAGAACCTGAGATTAAGTAATTTTGAAGTGAACAAAGTCTATTAAATGTATTAGGTATAGTTGTATTAGTATAAGTATCCCCAGCAAACCTAAGTAGGTAAACAACTTAAATACCTAATCAAAACCTTAAAACTAAGAGGATATGGAAGGGCAGATTAGATAGACAATGTGATCTTTTTCTGCTGCCATGTTTCTATGTTTCTATGTAGTAGTTGATATAGAAGGACAGACTAGATTGGCCATGTAGTCTTTTTCTGCCATCATGTTTCTCTGTTTCTATGTTTCTAAGATGCAGACAGCAGTCCAGCAGCGAGTTGGGGGCTTTCCAGTCTTTTGAATTGAGTGTCACATGTATGATTTTCTTCCAGCTGGTGAAGGGTCTTATGTGTGCACTAGATGCAAGGAGCTCTTTGCTCTCAGGGAAAGAGTCCAATCTCTGGAGGTTAAAGTAGCAGATTTAGAGGACATAAGGAAGACAGAGGTATATAGACAAGACCTACAGGGACGTAGTACTGAAGTCCCACCTCCAGTCTGGCAGCCTCCGTATTGCCATGGAGGAGAGAGGCCATATGACAGGAGAGCATCACCCTGTTGTGGCAGGAAGTGATCCTGTAGGTAGGACTTGTCCTCCAGGTGATGTAAAATCCTCTTGCACTGAGGAGGTTCCTTCAGGGAGATGTGCCCATGAGGGAAATATTAGGACGGCCATTATTGTTGGTGATTTGATCATTAGGCATGTAGATAGTTGGATGGCTGGTGGATGTGAGGATCACCTGGCAACATGCCTGCCTGGTGCAAAGGAAGGAGGAGTGGCCTAGTGGTTGGGGTAAGGTACTACAGACCGGAAGGTCAGTGGTTCAAATCCCACTAGAGGACAGCAACCTTGGGCCGGAAGGACTGGGGTTTCTAGTCCCACAGGTGCTCCTTGTGGTCTTGGGCAAGCCACTTAACCCTCCATTGCCCATGTTCCCTGTAAGTATTAGTGTATGTGTCTCATATCCCCTCGTGTTAAATGTATCCCCCAACTGCTTTGACCCGGTGAAAAGCGGGATATAAATGCAAATAAATAAGTAAAATAAAATAATAAATAAATAGTGGATCTCACGCACCACTTAGGCAAGGTGTTAGATATCACTGGGGAGGATTCTTCTGTCTTGGTACATGCTGGTACATGTTGGTACCAGTGACATAGGAAAATGTGTCAGGAAAGTTCTGGAGGCCAAATATAGGTTTTTAAGTAGGAAGTTGAAATCAAGAACATAACAGCCTAGAACAAAAATGGAGGATACACCACCTGGAAGAACTAGCCACTAAGCAGGAAAGTAAGATAGACGATCTTGAAAACCAAGGTCGCAGAAAGAACCTTAGACTGTTGGGCATCTCTGAGACTATAAAAGACCAAGAATTACAGGGATTTTTAGAAACTTGGTTACCTTTGAGCTTGCACTTACTGGAACTGGCAGGGAAACTGAGCATGGAGCGCACGCATCGGATGGGCCCATGGAAGGAAAGCTACACGAGGCCATGGGCTGTGTTGGTGAGATTTGTTATATCGGACGAAATTAAGACTTACTGTTAATGGACAGCAACAAGTTGTTTCAAATGCCAGAGGCAGCACAAACTTTCTGCACAGAGCATTTCAAGGATCCATCCTGAACTCAGTGGAGCAGGAAAAGAAGGACAGAGGGGCGGCGTTTACTATGAGTAGTTGTGGCATTATAAAGCATAAAAGTGCCCAGAGTTGGAGGGATCTTTAACTTTGTGGATATATTAATATGTTAAGTGTGGACGGTCTTGGAAAACAACTACTTAAACCCCATGGGGGCAGTTTTGGTTTGCCTTTGTACACAACGTTGAGGTCTTTTGTTAAGTATGGCATCATACATTTGGTGAAAATTGTACTAGACAGCAGTTATTAGTACCAAAAGATCCATGGGATGAGAACCAATACACCTGGTGGATCTAAGCACTTAAAAAAATAAAAAAGCTGGGCAGAGTGCCAACAAGAAGAAACACACCATTTGGAAGTGGCGGCTGTGTGCACCATGGATCTTGAGTATTATCAAGAGCCTGGATGCAGGAGCCAAAAGTACCCAGGGCCTGTGTGATATATGCAAAAGTGAACTGTAAAGCAGTAATGGTTTAACAAAGGTGGATGACAATGAGTTCAATGAGTTAAATGGTCCTATGGGGTCGTCTTTCAGCGTGTTTGTTTTCTTATTGTGCTTTCTACTCTGTCCTTGTTCAACTTGTTTAATCAGTTTAAGAACTATGCATTTATAGTGGGTAGGGTTAGGCATTACTCAAGATATGGGCAGAGAAGTGAGAGATGGAGAGCTGTGGGACTGTCCACCCTTGGAGAGAATGTGAATCAATGATGGGATGGGTGGAGGGGGAGGGGGGGTGTTGCCATATTTAGAGGGGGAGAGATGGTTTTCTTGGCTTCTTTTTAATCACCCTCCATCTTAGTTTCTCTCCTCTAGCACCTTTCCTCCTCCACCTCCCTCCCTCTTCCTATTCATTCTTCCTTTTGTCATCTGAATGTAATACAATGTTGGAGGGGGGTGGGGGACTTTATTCTCATTTGTGCAAGATGTTATGTTATGTCTAGGCTAGGATAAGGGTGCAGTATAAGGAGAATGGGTAGTCCCTATTAGAGTAGCCTTTTTGTTGCTTTGGGTAGCTGCATTCTCTTTCTTTCCTTCCCAATGGGATGTGGTCTTGAAGGACTAGAAGAAGGGACAGTTACTTCTGGAGAGAGATCTGCAACTGTGAGTATATACTTCTGGTAATTTTTCTAAAAGGAATTCTTTATATTAAAGCTAATTAATCTGTGAACCCACTATTTTTTGTTAAATCAGTCAGGGCCTAGTAGCAGCAGTTTAAGTTTAAATATAAAACACAGAGGAGAACTTTCTGGTTACATTTGGAACCCAGCAGAGAGCTTGTAGTTTAAATTTAATAGTCACTCAGGGCCTAGTAACAACAAAGTACTTTTAGTTTAAATTTAAAGCACAGAAGAGAGCTTTCTGGTTACATTTGGAACCCAGCAGAGAGCTTGTAGTCTAAATTTAATAGTCACTCAGGGCGTAGCATCAGCAAAGTACTTTTAGCTTAAATTTAAAACACAGAAGAGAGCTTTCTGGTTAAATTTAGAACCCAGCAGAGAGCTTGTAGTTTAAATTTCATAAGAAGTTAGAGCCTAGCAGCAGCTAAGAGCTATAATTTAAATCAAATCAGAATTTAGCTTAGCACAAAAGGCAAAACAGGGTCTGTACTCTTTGAGCAACAAATAAAGTCTTCTAGAGACCTTTACAGAGAGGCCTTCTACCTAGGAGGCAAGAGACCTGTGAAACTTTTTCAATAGGTGTTAACACCAGGTGGCAGATCAAAAGGCCATTTTGAAAGACTCCTCCTATCCAAGCAAGGACTGTTAATTACCCAGGAAGTTGGTCACAGCTTACCTCAGCAGCACAGGAATAAATAGCTCAACCAGAGCTCTGTGATCCTCTGTCCTGAAGGACTAGAAGAAGGGACTGTTACTTCTGGAGAGAAATCTGCAACTGTGAGTATATACTTCTGGTAATTTTTCTAAAAGGAATTCTTTGTATTAAAGCTAATTAATCTGTGAACCCACTATTTTTTGTTAAATCTGTCAGGGCCTAGTAGCAGCAGTTTAAGTTTAAATATAAAACACAGAGGAGAACTTTCTGGTTACATTTGGAACCCAGCAGAGAGCTTGTAGTTTAAATTTAATAGTCACTCAGGGCCTAGTAACAGCAAAGTACTTTTAGTTTAAATTTAAAGCACATAAGAGAGCTTTCTGGTTACATTTGGAACCCAGCAGAGAGCTTGTAGTCTAAATTTAATAGTCATTCAGGGCCTAACATCAGCAAAGTACTTTTAGCTTAAATTTAAAACACAGAAGAGAGCTTTCTGGTTACATTTGGAACCCAGCAGAGAGTTTGTAGTCTAAATTTAATAGTCACTCAGGGCCTAGCATCATCAAAGTACTTTTAGCTTAAATTTAAAACACAGAAGAGAACTTTCTGGTTACATTTGGAACCCAGCAGAGAGCTTGTAGTCTAAATTTAATAGTCACTCAGGGCCTAGCATCAGCAAAGTACTTTTAGCTTAAATTTAAAACACAGAAGAGAGCTTTCTGGTTAAATTTAGAACCCAGCAGAGAGCTTGTAGTTTAAATTTCATAAGACGTTTGAGCCTAGCAGCAGCTAAGAGCTATAATTTAAATCAAATCAGAATATAGCTTACCTCAGCAGCACAAGACAGGGTACTGTGTAGCAGCCCTCTTTTAATAAGTGTTATTTCCCTCCCTCCCATCCCACACACACCCACCCCTGGGATAATCGTAGCTTTATAGGTACTTACACATCTTAAAAGACAGGAGGTGCTCTCAGGTGAAGCTCATTACCCAAATCAGTCATACACTAAGGACCTGAGATTAGTTAAGCTTCAGGTGAACAAGGTATATTACACATATTAGGTACAGTTTTATTAGTATAAATATCCATAGCAACCCTTAGTAAGTAAAGAACTTAGATCTAAACACAAACTTAAAACTAAGATGCAGACAGCAGTCCAGCAGCGGGATGGGGGCTTTCCAGTCTTTTGCATTGAGTGTCACATGTATGATTTTCTCCCAGTTGGTGAGAGGTCTTACGTGTGCACTAGGTGCAAGGAGCTCTTTGCTCTCAGGGAACGAGTCCGTTCTCTAGAGGCTAAAGTAGCAGACTTGGAAAGCATAGGACAGACAGAGAGGTACATAGACGAGACCTACAGGGATATAGTCCTGAAGTCCCACCTCCAGTCTGGCAGCATCCCTGTTGCCATGGAGGAGAGAGGTCACGTGACAGGAGAGCATCACCCTGGTGTGGCAGGAAGTGATCCTGTAACTAGGACCTGTCCTCCAGGTGATGTAAAAACCCTCTCACACTGAGGAAGTTTCTCCAGGGCCATGTGCCCATGAGGGAAGGGTTAGGACAGCCGTTATAGTTGGTGATTCGATCATTAGGCATGTAGATAGCTGGGTGGCTGGTGGATGTGAGGATCGCCTGGTAACATGCCTGCCTGGTGCGAAGCTAGCGGACCTCACGCGCCACCTAGATAAGTTCTTAGATAGTGCTGGGGAGGAGTCTGCTGTCTTGGTACATGTCGGTACCAATGACATAGGAAAATGTGGTAGGGAGGTTCTGGAGGCTAAATTTAGGCTTTTAGGTAGGAAGTTGAAATCCAGAACTTCCAGGGTAGCGTTCTCTGAAATGCTTCCTGTTCCACGCGCAGGACCCAAAAGGCAGGCAGAGCTCCGGAGTCTCAATGCATGGATGAGACAATGGTGCAGAGATGAGGGTTTTGGATTTGTTAGGAACTGGGGAATAAGATTGGAGAGTTAGAATATATAGCACTAAATGAAAGGTTAGATATGATTGGAATATCAGAGACATGGTGGAAGGAGGACAACCAGTGGGACACTGTGATACCTGGGTACAAACTATATCGTAATGATAGAGCTGATCAAATTGGTGGAGGGGTTGCTCTCTATGTTAGAAAGGATTAAGGTTTTGCAGGAAACAAAATCTGCTGTAGAATCTATATGGATTGAAATTCCATGTAAAAGGGGGAAGGAAATGGCAGTGGGGGTGTACTATCGAGCGCCTTGCCAGAATGACCAAATGGATGATGAAATGCTCAAAGAAATCAAGGAAGCTAACAAATGTTACAATGCAGTAATAATAATGGGTGATTTCAACTACCCCAGTATCGACTGGGTCAGTGTCACGTCAGGACATGCTAGGGAGATAAAGTTCCTAGATGAAATAAATGACTGCTTCTTGGAGCAGCTGGTTCATGAACCGACCAGAGGGGAAGCCATATTAGACCTAGTCCTTAGTGGAACACCAGATCTAGTGCAAGAGATAAGGCTGTTGGGGCCACTTGGCAATAGTGATCATAGCATGATTGCCTTTGATTTAATTAGTGGAGGAGGGATAGCAAGGAAATCCACAGTACTACCTTTTAACTTTCAAAAGGGAGACTATGATAAAATGAGGAAAACAGTTAAGAAAAAACTAAAAGGAGCAGTTGCAAAGGTTAAAGACGTACATCAGGCTTGGCTGTTGTTGAAAAATACTATCTTGGAAGCCCAGACCAGCTGTATTCCATGCTTTAAGAAAAGTGGAAGGAAGTCCAAAAAACTGCCAGCATGGTTTAAAGGTGAGGTCAGAGAGGCTGTTGTTGCCAAAAAGCATCTTTCAGGAAATGGAAAAAAGAGCCAAAAGACGAAACCTGGAAACAGCACAAGCACTGGCAAGTCAAATGCAAGGCATTGATAAGGCAGGCAAAGGGAGAATTTGAGAAGAAGCTTGCTGTGGAAGCAAAAACGCGAAGTAAAGACCTTTTCAAGTACATTCGTAGCAAAAAACCTGTGAGAGAGTCAGTTGGTCCATTAGATGATAAAGGGGTTAAAGGAGCACAAAGAGGCGACAAGGCGATAGCGGAGAGATTGAATGAATTCTTTGCTTCAGTCTTTACTGAGGAAGATGTAGGGATGTTACCCATGACTGAAGTGGTATTTAAAGGTGCGGAAGAATTGAAGGAAATATAGATACATCGGGAAGAAGTATTACAACTATTAGATAAACTGAAGAGTAGCAAATCACCTGGGCCGGATGGTATACATCCAAGGGTGTTGAAAGAACTGAAATATGAGATTGCAGACCTGCTATTAGTAATCTGTGAACTATCATTAAAATCATCTCTAATACCTGAAGATTGGAGGATCGCCAATGTAACACCAATTTTTAAAAAGGGTTCCAGGGGTGATCCGGGAAACTACAGACCGGTGAGCTTGACATCAGTACCGGGAAAAATGGTAGAAACCATCATAAAGAAGAAAATTACTCAGCATGTAGATAGTCATGACCTAATGGGACAAATAATACAAATGGTCTTCTTCTTGAACGTAATAAATTATTATATGACAAGGATGCGTTCAATTTTCAACTTACAAAAATAATAATATATTAATCTTTTATGTTATTATATAGCACTAGCGGTTTCCATAGGTCTCAGTTGTCTTGTGGCTAAACCTTAAGACTCACGTCTATCGGCTAAAGCCTTGATCACATCAATGACCTTCCATCAAAGGAAACCTTTTTTTTGATTTTTAAACAATGTCCCAGCCAAATATTCTTTCACAAAACAGGGTCTTTGTGAAGGTTCACTCATGAACGTGCTAATATCTCTCCACCAAGCTAGAACCAGCTGGCTCAGTAAACTTTAATCTGTAATACTGCACTTATCTGAAACTTCTTCAGTGTATCCCAAAGTTCATGGTTTTTTAGCTGGACATTTTCGATCTTTGATCCAAACGCTCCCACGGGGTACCGCTATGGCGTTTCACAATTGCCAGTTTCGTCAGGGGATCTGCTGTTAGTGCTCTAAATAACAAAACAAAACAGTGCTTAACCTATAAACTACGTGCCCAAATCCAGTTTCCACTTTGTGATATCTTTCCAGCTATATATATTTGTACGCAACACTTACTATTTAGCAATGCTGCCCGCGTCCATCGTTCTTCTGCGAAGCAGTCTGGTAAAAGTCAGGCTGCTCTAAAAAACGCCGCGCATGCGGAGAACTGAAATAACTAAAGCTTTTATAGCCCAACCTCATGCCCGTTAAGGAGGAATCGTGAACAATGCTAACATTGTAGTCCAACTAACTCCTCCTGAATACTTCATCCATACCGCGATCCAATCGTAGCCAAATGGATAGTTCAGCAGTGAATTTAGTGACCAGATACTCCCCACTAAGTAATTCGATACAGAAGATTTTGAACAAACATAAGAATGTACTTAGTACTACTCCCGGAGTGCTGGACAAACATATTAGGTGTGTATGGCGGAGAGGCCGTATGTTGAAAGATTGGTTGAGTCCGGCAAAACTTCCTTCACTCACATCAGAGTCAGTCAAAGGTATCCACCAAAAATATGGGCAATGTGATGTCTGTCCCATAATGATGGAGACCACCACACTGATTTATAAACAGAAAAAATATCCACTCCGATCACACACCAACTGCGAATCTAAAAATGTGGTGTATGGTGTACTATGTCCGTGTGGGCTTTGGTACATAGGCAAGACAACTCACCCTTTAAAAGTACGTTTGCGAGAACATCGTAGCCGTTTGAGATGTGGCAGAATGGAGGCTCCTATGGTAGCCCACAGTGTAGAACTGAAACATACGTTTGAACAAATGCAATATCAAGTGATTAAACAGGTCCTGAAAGATCGAGATGGTAGAACGCTAGATAATACCCTTGTGAGGAGAGAACAATACTGGATTTTCCATCTTAACACAGTTATACCGGCAGGTCTTAATATAGCCCTAGACCGGAATCTCTGTATATGAAGACCTAGGTAAATCAGTGATTTTGAAAAAATGTTTGTATAAGAAATCAATCAATTATAAAGTATTTAATTAATGAAATGGAGAAATTTATAAAGGTCACACTTTAAAACAGTCTTCTAATAAAATGTCACCAGTTGTCAAGTACTACGATAATGGATGAAGTATTCAGGAGGAGTTAGTTGGACTACAATGTTAGCATTGTTCACGATTCCTCCTTAACGGGCATGAGGTTGGGCTATAAAAGCTTTAGTTATTTCAGTACTCCGCATGCGCGGCGTTATTTAGAGCAGCCTGACTTTCACCGGACTGCTTCGCAGAAGAACGATGGACGCGGGCAGCATTGCTAAATAGTAAGTGTTGCGTACAAATATATATAGCTGGAGAGATATCACAAAGTGGAAACTGGATTTGGGCACGTAGTTTATAGGTTAAGCACTGTTTTGTTTTGTTATTTAGAGCACTAACAGCAGATCCCCTGATGAAACTGGCAATTGTGAAACGCCATAGCGGTACCCCGTGGGAGCGTTGGGATCAAAGATCGAAAATGTCCAGCTAAAAAACCATGAACTTTGGGATACACTGAAGAAGTTTCAGATAAGTGCAGTATTACAGATTAAAGTTTACTGAGCCAGCTGGTTCTAGCTTGGTGGAGAGATATTAGCACGTTCATGAGTGAACCTTCACTGAGACCGTGTTTTGTGAAAGAATATTTGGCTGGGACATTGTTTAAAAATCAAAAAAAAGGTTTCCTTTGATGGAAGGTCATTGATGTGATCAAGGCTTTAGCCGATAGACGTGAGTCTTAAGGTTTAGCCACAAGACAACTGAGACCTATGGAAACCGCTAGTGCTATATAATAACATAAAATTATGGAACTCCGTAAAAAACTAAAAACCTATCTATTCTCCATGCACTACGGCAACATAGATAATCCTTCGATTTACTCAGATAACGGCTAAAATCACCTGACTGAGTAATACTAAATCCTACAAATTAACAGAAAAACCACTGAACTAAAAACACTATGATTAAACCCTAAAGTACCACTACTTGTATCTGTATATAGTTTATTGTACATAGTTTAAAAGCAAGTTTTATGCTGTTATGTATTAGCTTATGCTGTTAACCAATATATTGTTTATTGTTACATAATGTTCGATGTAAAACCAAGCTCATGCTTTGTGGATTTTGTTTTATTGTAAACCGCAACTGAACTCTGGAAGATGCGGGATATAAATGATTGTTAAATAAATAAATAAAAATAAAAGATTAATATATTATTATTTTTGTAAGTTGAAAATTGAACGCATCCTTGTCATATAATAATGACCTAATGGGAGACAGCCAACATGGCTTTAGACAAGGAAGATCTTGTCTTACTAATCTGTTATGTTTTTTTGAAGGAGTGAATAATCAGGTGGACAAAGGTGAGTCGGTTGATATTGTGTATCTGGACTTTCAGAAAGCCTTTGACAAGGTCCCTCATCAGAGACTTTTGGCAAAACTACAGAGTCATGGGATAGGAGGCAGTGTACTATTGTGGATCAGGAACTGGTTAAAAGATAGAAAGCAGAGGGTAGGGCTAAATGGCCAATTTTCCCAATGGAGAAAGATGAATAGTGGTGTACCCCAGGGATCTGTGCTGGGTCCGCTGCTTTTTGACATATTCATAAATGACCTGGAAAGTGGAATAACGAGTGAGGTTATCAAATTTGCAGATGACACAAAACTATTTAAAGTTGTTAAAACCCAAGGGGATTGTGGAAAATTGCAAGAGGATCTTGATAAATTGGAAGACTGGGCATCAAAATGGCAGATGAAATTTAATGTGGACAAGTGCAAGGTTATGCACCTAGGGAAGAACAACCCAAACTATGGTTACACGATGCAAGGTTCCACATTAGGAACCACCACCCAGGAAAAAGATTTAGGCGTCATTGTGGATAACATGTTAAAACCCTCGGCCCAGTGTGCAGCGGCGGCCAAGAGAGCAAATAGAATGCTAGGTATCATAAGGAAAGGAATGGAAAATAAAACAAAAGATATTATAATGCCTCTATATCGTTCCATGGTGAGACTGCACCTTGAATATTGTGTGCAATTCTGGTCGCCGAATCTTAAAAAGGATATAGCTATTTTAGAAAAGGTTCAGAGAAGAGCCACCAAAATGGTAAATGGGATGGAAGGATACTCCTATGAAGAAAGGTTAAAAAGGTTAGGGCTCTTTAACCTGGAAAAGAGACGGCTGAGGGGTGATATGATAGAAGTCTATAAATTAATGAACGGAGTGGAACGGGTAAACGTAGATCGATTGTTTACCTTATCAGAATATAGAAAGACTAGGGGACATGCAATGAATCTACAGGGTAAACTATTTAAGACTAATAAAGAAAATATTTTTTCACTCAACGTGTAATCAAAACTCTGGAATTTGTTACTGGAGGATGTAGTAAAGGCTGTTAGTGTAGCTGGGTTTAAAAAAGGTTTGGACAAGTTCCTGGAGGAAAGGTCCATAAACCATTATTAAGAAGGGACCCAGGATATCAATGCTTGAACCAATACAAGCATTGTGGAACCTGTGTCTCTTGGGGAAACTGCTAGGTACGTATGACCTAGATTGGCCACTGTTGGAAACAGAATACTGGGCTTGATGGACCTTGGTCTGACCCAGTATGGCATATCTTATGTTCTTATGTTCTTATGTCTTCCATCTGTATGTATGAACATAGCAATAATGGAATGTTGGCTGTGGGAGGAGTAGAGATCTAGCTGGAATGGTGAAAGATTCGGTATGGGGATAAATACCAACGAAGCCACAAGGCATGAGGATCAACATTATGTATAAATAATTAGAGTTAGAAGGGAGAGAATCCCACGTGAGGGTTGATAGAGGAGGAGAGGATTTATTTATTTATTTATTTATTTTGGATGATGCAATAAGGTTGAAAGTGAGAGATGCTTAAGGGTGAGGATAGGGAGGTGAGAAGAGGATCAGGTCGAATAATACATTGGGACGGTATAAAGGGAGAGTGGGGTTAATTAGTTGTAGGTGATAGCAAGTATAGAGATGGAACATGGTTGGAGGGTTGCCTATGCTATTATTTGGAAGTCTAGCTTGAGTTATAGGGAGATAATAAGGATGGAGGGAGGTACAGTTAACAGGAGTAGGGGGAGGGTGGGAACAGGGAGGGAGGAGGGACACAGGCAACACAGGGTGATCAACACAGAGTAAGGGAAAGGAGGGCACATGGTGGGGGGGGGGGGGGAATCTTAAACTTTCCGCTCCCTGGTTTAGTGAGGTGGGGGGAGCTGATGGGATGGGGGACCTTAGGCTGGGAAGGTTGCTAACTTGTGCAAATAGAATGGAGACCCTAAACTCCATAAGCGGTTTAGGAATCAATGGTAGTCTTGGGTAAATCACTATGCATCATCTCTTGAAACATATGTGGCATTGGGCACCCCGTTAAGAGGCATACGTTTCTAAAACAGCTACGAGACAAAAGAGCGGATATTGCTCTTATACAAGAGATACATCTTATAGAGGTAGAACACCACAAGTTGAAGCATTGGTGGGTAGGGAAGGTCTATGGGGCATCCTCAGGGGAACGGAAGGCCGGAGTAGCTATTCTAGTGCAAAAACAGGTGGAGTTGAAGGTGGAGACCATAAATGCAGACCCTTTAGGTCATTATATTTTCCTTCAGGGGACACGACAGGGGCAACCAATTATGACTGGGAACATATATGGCCCGAATACATACAGTGTCCCTTTTTACCAACAGTTGATACAGCAATTGACAAGAGGGAACCTCTCTAGAACCATCCTGGGGGGAGACTTTAATTGTGTAATGGACACCACTATGGATTGTACAAGTCAGGGAAGCAAAGGAGACCACTATAGCTCCAGTAGACTGGCGGGGGATTTGTGAAGGATATGATTTGATAGACACATGGAGAGTGTTGCACCCTCTGGAATGAGACTATAATGTATCCAGGACCCAATTAGACTATTTTCCTAATGGTAGCCACAATGCTGGAACATGTACGCAAGGTTGAAATAGGACCTATAGTCATATCTGATCATGCTTTAGTCATGTTAGATCTAGACTGGGGAGGGGGCCCCGCAAAAGGCCATGGAAATTCCCGCTGCATTTGGCAGAGGATAAAACTTTCCAAAGATTTTTACGGATCAAATGGGAGGAATTTGAAAAGCACAATGCATTACATAAAAATAACTCGGCCCTATTTTGGGAAACAGCCAAGGTGGTTTTGCAAGGGCATATAATGGGGTACTGCTCTGCTAAAAAGAAAGCACAGCGTCAGAGATTACTTCAATTGGAAAGAGAGTTATGAGGAGTTCGGAAATGTTTTGGGGCCCACCCAACCAAAGCGCACAAATTGGATATGTTATCTATTCAGGCAGAGCTGCAGGGCTTGTTACATCAGAGAACATGTCAGACAATGTTTTATTATTGCTAACACTTGTATAGATATGGAAATAAAATGGGGAAACTACTAGAAACCTTGGGACCACAAACTATTAGTGCTTTGTGAGATAGAGGGGGGAGAATTCAAACCGCTCAATCGAAGTTGGAGGAGACTTTTAGGGTCTATTACCTAAGATTATATAGGGCAGACCCCAGTGAGAAAGAAGAGGCCAAGAACCTTTTGGAAGGCCTGGACCTTCCAAGGTTGAGTGAAGAGGATGCGAGAGAGTTGAATGAACAGGTAACACCTCAGGAGTTCCAACAATGTATTTGGAAACGGAAGAAAGGGAAAGCCCCCGGTCCAGATGGATATCGTTGCAGACTTCTACAAGATGATGACTGATAAAGTAGCTGTGCCTTTGGCAGAATATTTTGAGGACATAGTCAGGCGGGGTGAATTCCCGTATGAACCCAACCAGGGCTATATAACAGTACTCCCCAAAGTGGGTAAAGATACTTTGTCGCCCAATTTGTACAGATCGATATTTTTACTTAATGTGGACATTAAAGTTCTTGCTAAGGTGATGGCTGAGCACTTGACTCCATTGCTCCCTCAGTTAGAAACATAGAAACATAGGAATATGATGACAGAAAACAACCACATAGCCTATCTAGTCTGTCCTTCCATATCAACAACTACAACAGTCCTCCTTTTACCCTCAGAGATCCTCTGTGCTTGTCCCATGCTTTTTTGAATTCAGTTATTGTCTCATCTCTACCACCTCCACTGGGAGACTTTTCCACGGATCCACTACTCTTTCTGTAAAGAAATATTTCCACATATCACTCCTGAATCTATCTCCCTTCACCCTCATCCCATGTCCCCTCGTAGCAGAACTTGCTTTCAATTGAAAGAGGCTCTCCCCCTGAACATTTATGCCATGGAGGTATTTAAACATCTCAATCATATCACATCTATTCCGCCTTTCCTCTAAGGTGTACATATTAAGATCCTTAACTCTGTCCTCATATGCTTTATAATGAAGACCACTAATCATTTTAGTAGCCACCCTCTGCACCAACTCCATCCTGTTCACATCCTTTTGAAGGTGTGGTCTCCAGAATTGCACACTATACTCCAATTGAGGTTGCACCAAAGACTTATACAGAGGCATTATCACCTCCTTTTTTCTGCTAGCCATTCCTCTCCATATGCACCCAAGCATCCTTCTAGCTTTTGCCGTCGCCTTTTCTACCAGTTTAGCTACTTTAAGATCATCAGACACAACCACGCCTAGGTCCCGCTCTTCTTTAGTGGACAAAAGTACTTCACCCCCTATACTATATTGCTCCCTTGGATTGCTGCAGCCCAAATGTATGACCTTACATTTTTTAACATTAAATCCCAGCTGCCAAATTCTAGACCATTCTTCAAGCTTAGCTAGATCCCTCCTCATGTTATCTACACCTTCCTGGGTGTCTACTCTATTGCCGATTTTGGTATCATCCGCAAACCTTACCCAACAGCCCTTCCGCTATATCACTAACAAAGATGTTAAAAAGAATCGGACCAAGGACAGATCCCTGGGGCACACCACTGGTTGCATCCATCTCCTCAGAGTAAGCTCCATTTACCTGTACTCTTTGTCGCCTCCCACCCAACCAATTTCTAACCCAAGCAGTAACTTTAGTGTCAATCCCTAGGGTGCTCAGTTTGTTTATAAGTTGCCTGTGAGGAACAGTGTCAAAGGCTTTACTGAAATCTAAATACACCACATCTAGGGCTCTCCCTCGGTCCAACTCCCTGGTCACCCAGTCAAAGAAATCAATCAGATTTGTCTGACAAGACCTGCCTCTGGTGAATCCATGCTGCCTCGAATCCTGTAATCCGCTGGACTCCAGAAACCTCACTATTTTCTCTTTCAGCAGCGTTTCCAATAATTTACTCACCACCGAAGTTAAACTAACTGGTCTGTAGTTTTCAACCACATACTTACTTCCGCTTTTGTGTAAAGGCACCACATGAGCCTCTCTCCAGTCCTTTGGCACCACTCCCGACTCCAACGAGGCATTGAAAAGGTCAGTCAGTGGAGCTGCTAGAACGTCCCCAAGTTCCCTCAGTATTCTAGGGTGTATCCCATCCGGTCCCATCACTTTGTCTACTTTAAGTTGAGCTAGTTTCTCACGAACACAGTCTTCTGAAAATTGATCAAGATGCCCCTTGCTTCTGTTCCTGTTTGTGGGTGTTTTCTGAGGTCCTGCTCCTGGTTCTTCATCTGTGAACACAGAACAGAAGTATTTGTTAAGTAATTCCACTTTATCCTTATCAGCTTCTACATATTCCTCCCCTGCACCCTTGAGTCTGACAATACCACTTTTGCCCTTCCTCTTCTCACTAACATATCTGAAAAATGTCTTATCCCCCCATTTTGTTGCATTGGCTATTTCCTCCTCCTTTTGAATCTTTGCCTTCCTGACTACTTTAAAAGCTTCTCTAAGCTTTTCCAAATATAGATGCCTGTCTTCCTCTCTCTGTGATCTCTTGTATTTCATGAAGGCCTCCCTCATTTTCTTCACTTTTTCAGCTACTTCTTTTGAAAGCCATAGTGGTCTTCTTTTCCTTTTACCTTTATTTACCATTTTAAAAAAAAGGTTGGTTGCCCTTAAAATATCCCCTTTCAGTTTTGCCCACTGTTTTTCTACATCCCCCAGCTGTTCCCATCCCACTAACGACTCTCTGAGGTATTGGCCCATCTTGGCAAAGTTAGTCTTCCTAAAGTCTAAGATCCTCACCTTTGAATGGTTTCTAACAGCCCTAGTCCTATTACTGAACCACACCATCTGGTGATCACTGGATGCAAAATGATCTCCCACTACAACATCAAAAACCCTTTCACCATTGGTAAGCACCAAGTCCAGTATGGCTCCTTCACGTGTGGGGTCTATTACCAATTACCTGAATAGTTCTCCCTGTAGAGAATCCAGGATCTCCTTACTTCTAGATGATATTGCAGCAGGAATGTGCCAATCAACATCTGGCATATTGAAATCTCCTATCAGTAGCACTACCCCTTTCCTAGCAATGCTGCGTGTGTCTTCAATTAACTCTCTGTCCACCTCTTCCTCTTGTGAGGGAGGTCTGTATAATCACACCAATGCAAATAGATTTCTCTTTCCCTCTTTCTTGTTTAACCCACAATGCCTCCTCTCTCCCTTTTAAGCTCTGTAATTCCAAAGCTTTAATAGTAGTTTTTACATATAGTGCCACTCCTCCACCCTGTCTTCCTACCCTGTCCTTTCTGAATAAAGTATAGCCAGGTATAGTTACATCCCAATCATGGTTTTCTGTGAACCATGTTTCTGTAACTGCCACTAAATCCAAGTCAGCCACTCCCAGCAAAGCTTCAACATCAGGGATCTTATTTCCCATGCTACAGGCATTTATACACAGTTAATAGGTAACGCACAGATGGGATTTGTACAAGGCTGAGCTATTGCCCGGAAGGTGAGGAAGATGTTAGCGGCACAATATGAAGTCATCAAGCATCACCTGCCAGCCCTTTTCATTAGTTTCAATGCTGAGAAAGATTTTGACTGGTTCCAGTGGGAATACATGTATATGGTATTGGAGCAGGCTGGAATAATAGGTTACTTTGTTAATGTGGTCCACCTTTTATATTCGGGGCCAGGTGGAGCCTTAATAATCAATAGACATGTAATAGAGGCTTTTACCTTAGAGAGAGGAACCAGACAGGGGTGTCTTCTCTTCCCACTTTTGTTTGTCATGCAGTTGGAACCTCTGTTTGAGCATCTTCAAACTCACCCCTCTCATGTAAAGGTAAAGCTGAAGAAGGGGGAAATTTCGCTTTTCGGTTTTTGTGGACGATTTCTTGGTATGTCTGGGGAACCCAGTGGACAGTCTGAAGATGTTGTTAGAGGAATTTTGGAGTTACGGTACGGAGCCTTTGCAGGTTTGAAGTTGAACTTAGATAAGTCCAAAGCTTTGTCGGTCTTACCAGAGGTGTGGCAGAATTGGCCTGGACAATTCCCGCTGAAATAGGCAGAGGGACAACTTAAATATTTGGGGATCTGGATAATGGTGAGGCCTGAGCAATTATACAGAGTTAATACTGGGGCCCTGTTCAAAGACTTAGAGACAAAAGTAGGGAAATGGAAAGAACTACCGTTATCTTTGAATGGTAGGATTAGTCTGTATAAAATTATCATATTCCCTCAGCGGCTGTATATTCTGCATGTCCTTCCGATCTATCTGGGGGCTAAGGAACAAAAGCATATGGATCAGATACTGAGTTGCTTCCTCTGGAAAGGCCGTCGAGTTAGATTATAAGTAACGGCACTGAAGAAACCATGGGTGAAAGGAAAACTGGGTCTTCCTGACTTGATGACTTACAACCTGGCATGCATATGTCACAACCTGAAGGATTGGTTATATGCCATGGAGGATTATACCCCATTGGAAGCAGAAAGCACATTGGTGGCCCCACTCACTCTAAAATATGAATTACATGTGATACCCACTCGGATAAAAGTCACGTTCCCCCACAATGCCATGGTACATTCAGTAAACAAAGGGTGGCGGTTGCTGTGTGGAAAGTTGGGATGGTTCTTGGAGACAGTGCCATACCTTCCATGGCAGGAAAACTCGGCCTTTCTACCAGGCCTGTCTGGACATGCATATCGTCGTTGGGCAAACAGGGACTTGAGGAAGTTGAACAAGTGGTGTCAGAGGAGGGATATAACCTATTGGAGAAGGATGTATTCCCATATTTGCAAGTGCGGAGTTATGTATGCTTGCTTCCGCGGGATATGATCAGTCCCGATTTTGTAACTAAAGTTGAAGAAGCATTACTGGTGGGGATAGAGGGGTGAACACCTATAGCCAATTTATGTAGGAATCTGACGGATTTGGACCCCCAGTCTGATACGTCGGGAGTGGTGAATCAGTGTGCAAGGGAGTTGGAGACTTTAGTGGAAGAAATTGAGATCCTGGATACATTGGCAAGGACCTTGGAACTAATGACAAACGCAGATCTTCGAGAAATGCAGTTTTGTGTCTTACAGCGCCTTCACTATGCACCTCTAAGAGCACATAAAGCAGGTATTGTAAAGACAGCAAATTGTCCCCAATGTGCAGTCCCTGGGGCAACATTGGGTCATATGTTCTGGACGTGTTCGGTGGTAATGGGATTTTGGGAACGAATAAGCAAGATTTTGGGTAGGGTAGTGGGTAACCCAATGTATTTGGACCCGTGAAAAGCAGTGCTAGACTTACCACAGGGTGAAAGTGGAGGAAAGGATTGGTGGGGACTAAGGGTCCAATGGGTATGCCTGTCACTATTGATGGCATGTAAAAGTATACTGCAGACCAGGTTGACTCCAAAGGGCCCCTCAATAATAGTGTGGAAGAGGTCTTTGTACTTGCTTATGCAATATGAAAGAGAATGTTTGCTTGGGCTGTCAAAACAGTGGGAGCAATTTTTAACAGTGTGGAGGCCTTATATTCAAATGTTACCCGGCCGATCCTGAAGTCGAGTATTAAACCATTGCCCGTGGAGTGCCTCAGGGACCCGCTAGCACCTTTGGCTTGTGAAGGTTGAGGAGGGTGGTGAAGCAGTGCCCAAAGCTCTGTCTATAATTGTTTATTCGTTACTGTGTTGCCTGGGGGGAGGGGAGGAAGTGGGGAGGGGAGGAGCGGGGGGGGGGATAAGAGAGTAATATGGTTGATATGTTTATGGTTGAGTGTTAACCCTATGGTGTTGGATGAATCTACTGAGGAATTTCTGGAGGGTAGGTTGATTAGGTGGGTAGAAGAGGGTTGGGAGAGGGAGGGAGGTGGGGAGAGGGTGTAAGCCCGTAGGTTTAAAAAAGAAAATGGGACAGGGCGATGTCTTGGGTGATGTGTTAAATCACTGATTTCAATTGTGCCAATTTAATAACAAATGATCTGTAAGATTACAAACTAAATGTGTCAGCATGTAGGTTATGGCCTGTGACTTCTATTGATGTTGTCTGCCCCAATAAAGATATTTCAAATAAAGAGGGCCTGGAAAATCCACTGCTTGCCCCAATACAAGCATTGTGGAATCTATGGGGTATGTTTACTAAACCATCTTAATGTTGCCGGCGTTAATTGCAGTCTTACTGTGACGAATGCCATATAAGGTAGTGGGCGTTCCGGTCTTAAGGTAGCATTTCGGGTTATCGCGCGATAAAGTCCGTTATCGCGCGATAGAGGGAGCCGTGGCACGTTAACGTGCATTAGCCTTAATTAGGCATGCTGACCTGCAATCACAGCAACAGAGGTGTAGCACGCTGGTTAATGCATTGACTGCTGATACAGTGGTCATGAGTTCAATCCCTCAGTGGACTCAATAAAAAGGCTGTCTGAGGCAATCCCTTTCCTGCTTGTAACAGTGAGACACATCCCAACAATCTGCACTGCCAGCCAAAAAAGCCTCACCCCAGT
The DNA here is from genome assembly GCA_033557465.1 of Ichthyophis bannanicus. Taxonomy (NCBI): domain Eukaryota; kingdom Metazoa; phylum Chordata; class Amphibia; order Gymnophiona; family Ichthyophiidae; genus Ichthyophis; species Ichthyophis bannanicus. The sequence goes on along the minus strand of CM066035.1, from coordinate 442,494,600 downwards.
GCCGCAACCTAATGCACCTTTTAGGGCGCATCATAAAGCACCATGTCATCCAAGTCAGGTCATAATGTGCCCCAGAGGGCGGCAGGAAAGGTTGGCACCCTCCAAGGCAGCATATAAGGCGCCCCATAAGCTGGCCAAACCTAAGGTGCCGCGAAAGATGCCCCAGGGATGCTAAGGTAACATAGGAGATGGTGCCCAGGGGCACAAAGGTGTCCCAAGGTCACAAGCATGAAATGTATGGCTCAAACACAGATGTAACCATAACACTGCACAGAGCACCAAGGAAAGGCAATGAACAAGTTATGGAAGGAAGTAGATGACGGAGCTTATGGACCAGCCAAATCTGCGTGCAGCCCACAGGCACGTACAGGAGGGCATGTTGGATTGTCTTCCAGATCCTCATTAATTTCAACATCGAGATCATGCCTGAGAGCAATGTTGTGCAGGAGGCAACAGGCAATAATGATCTCTGCCACTGTCACAGGTTGGTATTGTAAGGCCCCGCCGGTCCTACCCAGATACCTGAAGCTAATTAATCTGTGAACCACTATTTTTTGTTAAATCAATCAGGGTCTAGTAGCAGCAGTTTAAGTTTAAATTTAAAACACAGAAGAGAACTTTCTAGTTACATTTCATACCCAGCAGAGAGCTTGTAGTCTAAATTTAATAGTCACTCAGGGCCTAGCATCAGCAAAGTACTTTTAGTTTAAATTTAAAACACAGAAGAGAGCTTTCTGGTTAAATTTAGAACCCAGCAGAGAGCTTGTAGTTTAAATTTCATAAGAAGTTAGAGCCTAGCAGCAGCTAAGAGCTATAATTTAAATCAAATCAGAATATAGCTTACCTCAGCAGCACAAGACAGGGTACTGTGTAGCAGCCCTCTTTTAATAAGTATTATTTCCCTCCCTCCCTCCTCAACACCCACCCACCCCTGGGATAATCGTAGCTTTATAGGTACTTACACATCTGAAAGGACAGGAGGTGTTCTCAGGTGAAGCTCGTTACCCAAATCAGTCATACACTAAGGACCTGAGATTAATTAATCTTCAGGTGAACAAGGTATATTAAACATGTTAGGTACAGTTTTATTAGTATAAATGTCCATAGTAACCCTTAGTAAGTAAAGAACTTAAAGATCTAAACACAAGCTTAAAACTAAGATGCAGACAGCAGTCCAGCAGCGAGATGGGGGCTTTCCAGTCTTTTGCATTGAGTGTCACATGTATGATTCTCTCCCAGTTGGTGAGTGGTCTTACGTGTGCACTAGGTGCAAGGAGCTCTTTGCTCTCAGGGAACGAGTCCATTCTCTAGAGGCTAGAGTAGCAGACTTGGAAAACATAAGACAGACAGAGAGGTACATAGACAAAACCTATAGGGATATAGTCCTGAAGTCCCACCTCCAGTCTGGCAGCATCCCTGTTGCTTTGGAGGAGAGAGGTCACGTGACAGGAGAGCATCACCCTGGTGTGGCAGGAAGTGATCCTGTAACTAGGACCTGTCCTCCAGGTGATGTAAAACCCTCTCGCACTGAGGAAGTTTCTCCAGGGCCATGTGTCCATGAGGGAAGGGTTAGGACAGCTGTTAAAGTTGGTGATTCGATCATTAGGCATGTAGATAGCTGGGTGGCTGGTGGACGTGAGGATCGCCTGGTAACATGCCTGCCTGGTGCGAAGGTAGTGGACCTCACACGCCACCTAGATAAGTTCTTAGATAGTGCTGGGGAGGAGTCTGCTGTCTTGGTATATGTCGGTACTGTCACCACTCACCCTGCCCGAGGCATATAGCATGAGCAAGGCGAGTGGGCAGTTGTGCTTCTTGTGCTTAAAACTACTTAATGGAGGTTTTGGAAGGGCCTCCTGGGTAACATAGTTCCACAGCACTGAAATGATTCCAAGTTGTACACGAGTGGTTCAGGTTAAATAAGGATTTATTTCCCCTCCCGGGGTTGGATATTGTTGACCATGAACAGAAGGTTATATTAACAAAGAAACCATGCTTCTGGTGTGAACAAAAATATGTAACTCAGATAAATGCTTATTCTCAGCTTTTAAGGCACAAAAGAATAAAACAGTGTTTCTCCCCAAAATGCTCCTTTTGGCTGTTTTCTTCTTTAGCAAAATTCAGCAATATTAACAAAGGGATTGCACATTGTCTGCTATCATATACGAGCAGTCCATATACACTTCAGACACTGGGGGTTGATAAGAATCCCACTGCATAGGATCACCTTCTCCTTCAATGTCTCTTAGAGAGGGTTCATCTGTCTGCCGTGCAAACCTCTCTGCTTCAATCAAAGGATTCCCTTCCCCCAACCTGCTAGAGGAGTCTGGGTGTTTGGATTCTTGTGCACACAGCTCCCGGTAACTGAAAGGATACACGCTTCCCTCTTCTGCTTGGCTATGGGAAGTTCTGTGTCTGCCTTTTAAACTGCTTTCCCCCAGGGATCTCCCTTGGCTACAAAATGGTAGGTAAAACTTTTCTCTCCTTTCTGATAAAAGCTTTGTATCAGGGAAATAAGCTTTACCTTCAGGATGACTGTACTGAGCACAGCATGGCTGTCTTCTCTGGTTCCCAGAATAAACGTTCTTGCTTTTAGAGTGGTAAAAATCCCCAGTGCTCTTGGTAGTGGAGCACTGCTCTCTGTGAGCTGGAATTGTATGTCTTTCACAGCTCTCTTCCTCTGAGAAGTTTCTCCGAGTGAGATGGGGATTCCTTTCCCTTTTCTCTTCTCCCAGCCACAAACCTTGGCTGCCCTCGGGATATCTATCCTTCTCTGCTCTCCTCGTTCCTTCAGTTTTCTCCACTCCTCCTGTGCTCCGTCCGGTGCCCCCTCCTGTGCTCCCTCTATCCTTAACTAAAGAGTTTTTATCTGTGTTTCTTTTTCCGTTGGGCCTGGCCACACCTCCCACCAGCTGTTCCCTCTTCCCTGATGAAGCAGGAGCTAGCTCAGGGGATGGGCGTTCCCTAGCACACTGTGACGTTCTTTGTTTGGGGTTTCCATGCCAACCCTCCATGCTTGTTTCAGATCTGTCAATTCTGGTTTCACTTTGCAGTGAATCCTCTGTTTCCATCGGCTCTGAACCTTGTACTTCACGACATATCCCCCGCCTTAAAATATTACGTACTGCCGCACCTTCCGGACAGTACGTAATACCAGTGTGGGATCTGCTGTGTTGTTCCAGGTACACCATACTGGCGGTGGCAACTCTCTCTTTCCAGGGTTTTAAAAGGTTCAGGTGATACACCTGCCTGCGACCCTTTGCGTTTTCTATCCTATAGGAGACTGGTCCTACTTTCTCTACGACCGTACACGGTCCCCTCCAATGGGCTTCGAATTTTGGGCCTGGATTTGCCACCTGGATAATTACCTTATCCCCTATATTTAATGTCCGGGGCTGTTTGCCCCTGTCGTAATACTGCTTCTGCTTTTGTTTACTAGCTTGCAGATTTTCCATTGCGGCCTTTGCGGTTCTCTCTAAACGTTGCCTCAGACCCTTTAAGAACTGCGGAATTTCTATTTCAGAAATGTCTGGTTCTACCCATTGCTCATGTAGTATATCTAATATCCCTCTAGGGGATCTCCCAAACATAAGCTCATAGGGTGAGGCCTTCAGAGAAGATTGCACACGTTCTCTGCATGCATATAAGATGAATGGGAGCAGGGTATCCCATTCTGCTATCTCCCCTTTTTTCAACCCTCTCCTCAGCATCTGCTTAATGGTCTGATTAGTACGTTCCACTAGACCATTTGTTTGGGGGTGGTAAGCCGAAGTCCGTATATGCTTTATTCCAAAAGCCTCCCATACGGTGGACAGATGCTTGGATAAAAAGTTGCTGCCCTGGTCTGTAAGTACCTCTCTGGGGAACCCTACCATACAGAATAGTTTGACCAGCTCCTGGGCTATAATCCTCGCCGAGGTGTTCCTTAGGGGAATAGCCCAGGGGAACCGGGTGGCATGGTCGACTATCACGAGTAGGTACTGAAAACCCCTGGGTGTACGTGTCATAGGGCCTACCATATCTATGCCTATTCGGCTCATAGGTACAGCTATGGTGGGAGTAAGCACCAAAGGTACAGCTTTCGGCCTTAACGCTGATACCCTTTGACATGGAGCACACGACTCGCAATACTGCTTAGTCTCCTTGAACACCCCGGGCCAGTAAAAGCGACCTAATATTTGGTCCAGGGTGCCCTGGATACCTTTGTGGCTTCCTATAGGGTGGTCGTGCGCGAGACGCAAGACTGTAGCTTTGAACGTCGTTGGCACTACAAGCTGCTTCCTTACTGCCTCAGAGTAAGGGTCTACACTTTCCCTATACAGGATGCCATTGTCCATGAAAAACCTAGGCAATGTGGGTCTGATCTCCTGGGCCCATTCGAAGGCTCTCTTGAGCGCTGGGTCAGCCCGCTGCTCAGCAGGAAAGGAGGGAAATTTACTCACTAGCTCTGCAGGTACCCAGGGTAGGCTTGCACCTGCCTCCAATTCTGCTCTGCCCCGGGATCTAGACTGTCTTTCATGGCGTCTCTTCGCCTTAGCCTTTCTCCCTTGCCCAACGGGTTCATTCATTAGGTCCTCGTGGGCAGGAAGAATATCTGCTTCTTCTTCCCGTGACTCCTCCTCTTGGGGTACTAGTCTTTCCCCAGGTTCTCCCCTGTCCCCAGCTGATGTCTCTCCCATCCCTGAGGTCCCGGCTTGTGATCTGGTCAAGACCAAGCCGGCTCGGTTATTCAAACCTGCCACTAGTCCCTCATAAAAGGGTACCCAATCCCTGCCTAAAATAAGGTCTTGGGGTAGTGCGGGAAGTATAGCTAAAGGCAGGGCCGGATTTACCTATACGCCAGTTACGCCGTGGCGTAGGGCCCACAGCTGGCAAGGGCCCACAAAAATTAAACAAAGTGTTAGCTTTTTTAAAATTAAATAAAAGAGAGCTGCCCCGGGAGCCGGAACTGTGTCGGCGCGGAGTGCTGCCCCGGGAGCTGGAACTGTGCCGGCGCGGAGGGCTGCCCCGAGATCGGGACCAGCGTCGGCGCTGAAGAGAACTCCTTCGTCGGTGCCGACTCAGAGGGGAGTAGTGGGCTGTCCTTTGGGAGTTGGAGCCAATCGCGGCTTGCGGGGCGGTGCCCAAGCTGTGGGGCGGTATCGAAGCAGGAGCCAATCGCGGCTCGCGGGGCGGTGCCCAAGCGGTGGGCCGTAACCGAAGCAGGAGCCAATCGCGGCTCGCAGGGTGGGGCCCATGGACGGTCCAATCAGAGTAGGAGGGGCAGCCTGCACCTGAGCCGATACTCGCTGGGGGGTGCTCAGTCAGGGCCGTCCAGCCAATGGAAACAGCGGGGGCAGAAGGAATGCTGGGCACAAGATGGCCGCCTCCAAGAGGGTCCCCACGTGTGCCTGCTGGGGAAGCAGAGAGGGTGCTTTGCCATACTCGTTCTGCTTCCTAGATGCAGGTTGATAGCCTGGAGGAGCAAGGATGATGCCCACATGTCCTCCCCGCGTGAATGGAAGGTATCCGGAGCAGCTTTTTAGCGGGGGCCAGAGACGGAGGCCTTGTTAGGCACGTCTTGAACTGCCGCGGGGCTTCCATATTCAGGACTCCTGTGTCGTGGGAGAGAAGCCAGCTTCGTCACGGGTGCCGGGGGGCAGCCGCTTGGGCCTTCTTAGCCCATTCCCTGGATTCCTTTCCTTCCTGGCACGGAGCAGAGAGAGGTAAGGCTGGCTAGCCGGGGATGGAGGCCTAGATAGGCACATCCTGGACTGCTGCATAGGCAACTGCCACCTGGACGCTTCCTCTTCCAGTGGCAAACAGCACAGCTCCCTGACCACCAGCAGATTGGCGCTGACCCTTTAAACGTTTCCCATCTGCCCCTGCGGGCTTAACAGAGACGCGAGGGAGACACTCTCCCTTCGCGCCTCTCAAAGCCGGCACAGAGGGGCTCAGCCGTCGCGGAGGGAGGGAGGGAGGGATTCAACCGGGCAGTGGGGGCCCCGCGGGACAGTCCATGCTAGGGAGGGATTCAGCTGGGCAGAGGGGGCCCCGCGGGACAGTCCATGCTGTTGCAGTGGCAGCGGCAGCAGCCAGCGTTTTATTTTTTTTATTAAAGTTTACTTGAGCCGATGGGGGGGGGGGGGCTGGGACTGGAAATGGGCTGGGGGGGGGGGGGGTTAATACTGGTGGTGGGCTGACACAAAGAAACCAGAAGAAAGTGGCTGGAGCAATTGCAGCTGAAAAAAAAATGCACAAAAGGTAGAAAAATATCTCTTTATTTTGAATTTATTAATTGGAATATGTCAGCTCTGGTAAATGTGCATCATTAACGTCTGCGCTTTTAGTACAAGAGCAAATTAATGTATAGTTTATTTCTACAGTGTTGTACATTCCAAGTTTGGCTTTTGGGATTCCCAGTTTAATTATGACGTCAGGGCCAACAGCGCGCAGCTGATCCGGCGTGCTCATTTTTATCTTTTCTGGGGGCCCACAATTTTTGTTGGCGTAGGGCCTCACTCAAGGTAAATCCGGCCCTGGCTAAAGGCATTACTTGCTTGAACTTTAGTGCAGTTACCGAGAGATTCCGGCGAGGGTAAAATGCAAACGTACCGTGTATGCACTTCACTCTGACCTGGTTTTCTGCTTGACTCGGGGGCGACGAACAGCGCCTCTCGATGGCCTCCCAGAGTGTGCGGGAAATCATACTCTGGTCGGCCCCCGAGTCAAGCAAGGCCAAGGTGTCCACCCCTTCCACCTGTGCATGTAATAGAAACTTATCCCGAACTGGCTCGTCCACCCCAGACATCAGGACAGTTCTTTTGGCACATTCCCTTTTAAAATGCCCCATTTTCCCACACAGATAACATTTACCTTTGGGTGTAAACACATTCCCTCTGGGCACAAAAACACTCTCATCATTACGATTCCTACCATTCACACTTGTCATAGCATATTTTCCACCATAGGGAATCTTTCCCTTTTTACTATCACATAAACCTGCAGCATGCAGTATGCTGCACTCCGAGGGGTCAGCTATTTGGGCCTCCATAAAACGGTCCGCCAAATTAGCTGCTTCCTCGGTGGTCCTGCAATCCTGCAAGGTGAGGTACATTCTCATTTCTCTAGGCACAGCCTGTACAAATTGTTCTAAAACTACCGTGTCTAGTATACTTTCTATCGATTTAGTTTCTGGACTTAGCCATTACCAAGCCAGATTTTTCAGACGTTGTTGTAACGCCTTTGGGGTTTCTTGAGGCTTCAGGCGGGCTTCCCTGAATAGCCTCCTATAATGTGAGGTCGTCAGCCCCAACCTGTCTTTTACCGCTTTCTTTATCTCGGTATAGTCGCCTGCAAGAGCGGCGGGCATGGCTTTGTAGGCTGACAGGGCTTCGCCTGTCAGCGAAACTGCAAAGCGCGTAGCCCATTGACTATCAGGCCATCTTAATGCCTGCCCAATACGCTCAAATGCATCAATAAAATCGTCAATGTTATCGGTTGGACTCAATTGTCCTAAAGAGAATGCATGACTTGCGTTCATTGTGGACCCTGGTATAACCATAGGATTCTCCATCCGTGGTTCTCGTGGTTCTTTTAGAAGTGCTGTCACAGCGTCCAGCAGCGGCTTTTGCTGCTCTCTCATGAGTGTAGCGTTTTCCTCTTGGATGCGCTTGGCAAGCTCCATCTGCAGGTCCCATTGCTTTCGCATCCACGCTATCACATCCTGGGCCTCCATCTCCTGTCGGCACCTGCAATAAAAGAGACAAACAAAAAAACCCAAGTGCGGCTCCCTTTTCAGGTTTTTTTTTTTTTTCCAACCCCCACAGCGCCCCCTTTTCCTGATATCCTCCCTCACTTATGCCCAGGTGCTATTACCTGAGGCTTCGTGTAGAGGTCTGCATTCAGGAAAAGAAGCTGTGTTCTGTGCTTTATTTTCTTGTAGCCTTCCGGTAGCCCACTTTCTTGTGCAGGAGTCCTGGTGCCGTAGTTTCTTGTAGTGTCCTTCATCCAAGGTCAAGCATCCGAAAAACTACGCCAGATATGTCACCACTCACCCTGCCCGAGGCATATAGCATGAGCAAGGCGAGTGGGCAGTTGTGCTTCTTGTGCTTAAAACTACTTAATGGAGGTTTTGGAAGGGCCTCCTGGGTAACGTAGTTCCACAGCACTGAAATGATTCCAAGTTGTACACGAGTGGTTCAGGTTAAATAAGGATTTATTTCCCCTCCCGGGGTTGGATATTGTTGACCATGAACAGAAGGTTATATTAACAAAGAAACCATGCTTCTGGTGTGAACAAAAATATGTAACTCAGATAAATGCTTATTCTCAGCTTTTAAGGCACAAAAGAATAAAACAGTGTTTCTCCCCAAAATGCTCCTTTTGGCTGTTTTCTTCTTTAGCAAAATTCAGCAATATTAACAAAGGGATTGCACATTGTCTGCTATCATATACGAGCAGTCCATATACACTTCAGACACTGGGGGTTGATAAGAATCCCACTGCATAGGATCACCTTCTCCTTCAATGTCTCTTAGAGAGGGTTCATCTGTCTGCCGTGCAAACCTCTCTGCTTCAATCAAAGGATTCCCTTCCCCCAACCTGCTAGAGGAGTCTGGGTGTTTGGATTCTTGTGCACACAGCTCCCGGTAACTGAAAGGATACACGCTTCCCTCTTCTGCTTGGCTATGGGAAGTTCTGTGTCTGCCTTTTAAACTGCTTTCCCCCAGGGATCTCCCTTGGCTACAAAATGGTAGGTAAAACTTTTCTCTCCTTTCTGATAAAAGCTTTGTATCAGGGAAATAAGCTTTACCTTCAGGATGACTGTACTGAGCACAGCATGGCTGTCTTCTCTGGTTCCCAGAATAAACGTCCTTGCTTTTAGAGTGGTAAAAATCCCCAGTGCTCTTGGTAGTGGAGCACTGCTCTCTGTGAGCTGGAATTGTATGTCTTTCACAGCTCTCTTCCTCTGAGAAGTTTCTCCGAGTGAGATGGGGATTCCTTTCCCTTTTCTCTTCTCCCAGCCACAAACCTTGGCTGCCCTCGGGATATCTATCCTTCTCTGCTCTCCTCGTTCCTTCAGTTTTCTCCACTCCTCCTGTGCTCCCTCCGGTGCCCCCTCCTGTGTTCCCTTTATCCTTAACTAAAGAGTTTTTATCTGTGTTTCTTTTTCCGTTGGGCCTGGCCACACCTCCCACCAGCTGTTCCCTCTTCCCTGATGAAGCAGGAGCTAGCTCAGGGGATGGGCGTTTCCTAGCACACTGTGACGTTCTTTGTTTGGGGTTTCCATGCCAACCCTCCATGCTTGTTTCAGATCTGTCAATTCTGGTTTCACTTTGCAGTGAATCCTCTGTTTCCATCGGCTCTGAACCTTGTACTTCACGACAGTACCAATGACATAGCAAAATATGGTAGGGAGGATCTGAAGGCTAAATTTAGACTTTTATTTATTTATTTATTTATTTATTTTATTTAACAATCATTTATATCCCGCATCTTCCAGAGTTCAGATGCGGTTTACAATTGAACAACAGTCAACAAAGCAAGGGCTTGTTTTACATGGAACAATTTTTTTGACAGTAAACAATGTAATAGTTAAATACGTAACAGAACAATGTAACAATGTAATGGTTAAATACATAACAGAACAAGAACAAGATTAAGAACTATGTACAATTACAGGTTTGTAAGCTCTTTAGATTTAAATCATAGTTATTTACAAGTGGGTGTAATATCTGTTAAGTTATGAGGTTTAGCTTTACTTAGTTGAGAGTAATTTAGCCTTTTTCTGGGATGATCAATGGATTATCTATGATGTTGTAGTGCTTGGCAAAGAGATAGGTTTTCAGTTTTTTGCGGAATTCTATAATTTCTGTTGTAGGTAGGTAGGAAGTTGAAATCCAGAACTTCCAGGGTAGCATTTTCCGAAATGCTTCCCGTTCCACGCGCAGGACCCAAAAGGCAGGCAGGGCTCTGGAGTCTCAATGCTTGGATGAGACAATGGTGCAGAGATGAGGATTCTGGATTTGTTAGGAACTGGGGAACATTCTGCGGAAAGGAGGGGCTCTTCCGAAGGGATGGGCTTCTCCTTAACCGGGATGGAACCAGTCTGCTGGCATTAACCTTTAAAAAGGAGATAGAGCAGCTTTTAAACTAGATAATAGGGGAAAGCCGACAGTCGCCCAAGAGTGCATGCTTCGGAAGAATGTATCCTTGAAGGATACTACCAAAAGCAGAGAGGTTCCAAAAAAGAGTAAAGTAGCCCAAATGCCCTCGAGTATGGAGCAGACAGAGCTTAAAGATCCCAAATTACCCATGTCTACCAATAGCCAAATTAATATGAATAAAATACAGTCTCTAAAATGCTTGTATGCAAATGCTAGAAGTCTAAAAAATTAGATGGGAGAGTTAGAATATATAGCACTAAATGAGAGGTTAGATATCATTGGAATATCAGAGACATGGTGGAAGGAGGACAACCAGTGGGACACTGTGATACCTGTCGACCGCCTGGCCAGAATGAACAAATGGATGATGAAATGCTCAAAGAAATCAAGGAAGCTAACAAACGTTACAGCGCAGTAATAATAATGATGGGTGATTTCAATTTCAGGTATGCAGGTATTGACTGGGTCAGCGTCACGGCAGGACATGCTAGGGAGATAAAGTTCCTAGATGAAATAAATGACTGCTTCTTGGAGCAGCTGGTTCATGAACCGACTAGAGGGGAAGCCATATTAGACCTAGTCCTTAGTGGAACACCAGATCTAGTGCAAGAGATAAGGGTGTTGGGGCCACTTGGCAATAATGATCATAGCATGATTGCCTTTGATTTAATTAGTGGAGGAGGGATAGTAAGGAAATCCACAGTACTACCTTTTAACTTTCGAAAGGGAGACTATGATAAAATGAGGAAAATAGTAAAGAAAAACTAAAAGGAGCAGTTGCAAAGGTTAAAGACTTACATTAAGCTTGGGTGGTGTTGAAAAATACTATCTTGGAAGCCCAGACCAGCTGTATTCCACGCTTTAAGAAAAGTGGAAGGAAGTCCAAAAAACTGCCAGCATGGTTTAAAGGTGAGGTCAGAGAGGCTGTTGTTGCCAAAAAGCATCTTTCAGGAAATGGAAAAAAGAGCCAAACGACGAAACCTGGAAACAGCACAAGCACTGGCAAGTCAAATGCAAGCCATTGATAAGGCAGGCAAAGGGAGAATTTGAGAAGAAGCTTGCTGCGGAAGCAAAAACATGAAATAAAGACTTTTTCAAGTACATTTGTAACAAACAACCTGTGAGAGAGTCAGTTGGTCCATTAGATGATAGAGGGGTTAAAGGGGCACTAAGAGGCGACAAGGCGATAGCGGAGAGACTGAATGAATTCTTTGCTTTGGTCTTTACTGAGGAAGATGTAGGGATGTTACCCTTGACTGAAGTGGTATTTAAAGGTGTGGAAGAATTGAAGGAAATATCGATACATCGGGAAGATGTATTACAACTATTAGATAAACTGAAGAGTAGCAAATCACCTGGGCTGGATGGTATACATCCAAGGGTGTTGAAAGAACTGAAATATGAGATTGCAGACCTGCTATTAGTAATCTGTGAACTATCATTAAAATCATCTCTAATACCTGATGATTGGAGGATCGCCAATGTAACACCAATTTTTAAAAAAGGGTTCCAGGGGTGATCCGGGAAACTACAGACCGATGAGCCTGATGTCAGTACCGGGAAAAATGGTAGAAACCATCATAAAGAATAAAATTATTCAGCATGTAGATAGTCATGGCCTAATGGGAGACAGCCAACATGGCTTTAGACAAGGAAGATCTTGTCTTACTAATCTGTTATGTTTTTTTGAAGGTGTGAATAAACAGGTGGACAAAGGTGAGTCGGTTGATATAGTGTATCTGGACTTTCAGAAAGCCTTTGACAAGGTCCCTCATCAGAGACCTTTGGCAAAACTAAAGAGTAATGGGATAGGAGGCAGTGTACTATTGTGGATCAGGAACTGGTTAAAAGATAGAAAGCAGAGGGTAGGGCTAAATGGCCAATTTTCCCAATGGAGAAAGGTGAATAGTGGTGTACCCCAGGGATCTGTGCTGGGTCCGCTGCTTTTTGACATATTCATAAATGACCTGGAAAGTGGAATAATGAGTGAGGCTATCAAATTTGCAGATGACAGAAAACTATTTAAAGTTGTTAAAACTCAAGAGGATTGTGGAAAATTGCAAGAGGATCTTGATAAATTGGAGGATTGGGCATCAAAATGGCAGATGAAATTTAATGTGGACAAGTGCAAAGTTATGCACCTAGGGAAGAACAACCCAAACTGTAGTTACACGATGCAAGGTTCCACCACCCAGGAAAAAGATTTAGGCGTCATTGTGGATACCATGTTAAAACCCTCGGCCCAGTGTGCAGCGGCGGCCAAGAGAGCAAATAGAATGCTAGGTATCATAAGGAAAGGAATGGAAAATAAAACAAAAGATATTATAATGCCTCTATATCGTTCCATGGTGTGACCGCACCTTGAATGTTGTGTGCAATTCCGGTCGCCGTATCTTAAAAAGGATATATAGCGTTATTAGAAAAGGTTCAGAGAAGTGCCACCAAAATGGTAAAGGGGATGGAAGGATACTCCTATGAAGAAAGGCTAAAAAGGTTAGGGCTCTTTAACCTGGAAAAGAGATGGCTGAGGGGAGATCTGATAGAAGTCTATAAATTAATGAACGGAGTGGAATGGGTAAACGTAGATCGATTGTTTACGTTATCAGAATATAGAAAGACTAGGGGACATGCAATGAATCTACAGGGTAAACTATTTAAGACTAATAAAAGAAAATATTTTTTCACTCAACGTGTAATCAAACTCTGGAATTTGTTACTGGAGGATGTGGTAAAGGGCTGTTAGTGTTGCTGGGTTTAAAAAAGGTTTGGACAAGTTCCTGGAGGAAAGGTCCATAAACCATTATTAAGAAGGGACCCAGGATATCAATGCTTGACCCAGTACAAGCATTGTGGAACCTGTGTCTTTTGGGGAAACTGCTAGGTATGTATGACCTAGATTGGCCACTGTTAGAAACAGGATACTGGGCTTGATGGACCTTGGTCTGACCCAGTATGGCATATCTTATGTTCTTATGACTTTTCAAAACGCCAAAGGTGCGCTCGATGACGGAGCGACTGGAGGCATGGGCCTCATTGTACCTCATCTCTGCACATGTCCATGGTAGACACACAGGGGTTAGCAACCAGGGCCGACACCCATATCCTGCGTCACCTGCAGAAAGAAATGTTGAACATTAAACCAGTAGCTGATGTCCACACACATGCACACATGAATGTACGTGCAAACCCACAGCACCTACAGGTAAGACAGAAACATAGGGGAGCACATGATGGGACACAACAACTATGCGCCAGTGTCTGGAGGTGTGTGATACAGAGCACGGGGGAGGTAGAAGGAGTGCACACAACATTATCCTGAACCACAGTAGACACATGGGCAGACACCAGAGGCTGAAAGGTAGTAGCACCAGCCACGAACACCTCAGAGACACACATGCAATGCACCTTGGACAAGGGCAGAGATGCACACATGTGCAAGCATGTGATGGTCATGCTATTCACCACACACAGATGGTGCGACGGGAACAGTTACCCCACCGTTGCAGGCTGGATGGCACAGACAACACCACACTGTTGATAAACATAAAGCATACATGTGTGTCGTACCGTGCCAACCTAAACACACAATGTCAAATGTCGTGAAACGTCAAATGTCAGTGTGCCACCAACACATAGCACAGAGGACCTGGAGTCATCCCCCCACCCCCCGCATCAGCTCCCACACATACAAATGATACACAGACACAATTTGGGACACACGTCAAAGACAGACATATGCGCATTTCAGAGATGACAAATACCCACCCAGCAGTATACAGTCCTCAAATTGACCGGCCTCAAATTGTCTCTACAGTGCCCAGTGACGCAGGATATAGGAGTCATGGGTGGACCCTGCAAACCATGGGACCACATTCAGAATACGCATACCTGCATCACATACAACCTGAACATTCAGGGAGTGGTAGTATTTGCAGTTGCGGAACACTGCCTCCCTGTCTCTGGGCGGGACCAGGGCAACAAGTGTGCAATCAATAGCTCCCATCACGTGTGGTAACCCAGCAATTTCTGCAAAGGCCTGGTTCAGGGTTCCCCACTTTTGCCTAGTGTTGGGAAATGCAACGTAATTCCCAACCCGGCTGATCATGGCATGTAGCGTGAGGTGGTGTTGTGGCTCATGCCTCCCGCTGCGGCCACAGATGACTGGAAACAGCCAGAGGCAAAGAAATGTAGGGCACTAAGGAGCTTGACCAAACCCGGTATGGCATGTGACCGACCAGTCAGGGGCTCGAGGTCAGGTCTTAGATCCTCATAGAGCTCCCTAATAGCCCCTGTGCTCAGGCAATAGAGGGAGATGACCTGGTCCTCATGCATGTCCTGGAGCCGGGCCCTGGGCCTGTAGAGGCGAGGCTGGCGAGCCTGCAACTCGGCACGCCTCCTGCGCCATGCCGGCACAGCCCCTGCCTGGCCTGCCCTCACAGCTGCAGGTCGGTGTTGTAGCGGGCCTGCACCCCCACCCTGTACCCCAGCCCCATGGACACGATCTCCCTCGTCAGGCAACCACAAGCCCTGCACATCCCCCAGTGTACATGAGGCAACCACAAAGGCTGCCATAGCAGACACTATTAACCCAACCCCCCTCACCTCCCCACCGCACGCTAACCCTGCCACTCACCTCCCCTACCACTCACCAACCCAGCCACACACCACACCCACCACCCACCAACCCTGCCACACACCACACACCAACCGTGCCAGCCACCTCCCCCACCACACACCAACCCTGCCACCTACCTCACCTACCACCCACCGACCGTGTCACCTACCTCCCACAGCACTCACCAACCCAGCCACACACCTCCACCAGCACTCACCAAGGCCACCGCTCATCTCTCCTACCACTCACCAATGCAGCAACCTACCTCCCCCACTGCTCACCAGACCTGCCATCTACCTCCCCCACCACTCACCAGCCCTGCCACGCTCCACACCTAACTTGCCTCTGACCCTCTGTTTGCTTCACCACCAATAATGCCCACCATCAACCTCGCTCGCCTGCACTAACCCCTCAGCGTGTACCAGGTGTGCATGTTAATATATGGATCTTTGGACGCCTGTGTGGGTGTGCGTGCATTGCGCATGCGCATAGGCGATGCATAGGGTGCGTACACAGAACCATGCGGTGCACATATGCAAGACGTGTACATGTATGCACGTGTGCGGCGGCTAGTTCCGTGCCCATCCCATAGTCACCAGGAGTCAGCAGAACCGTGTGCCGCACATGCGCAAGACGTGTACGTGTCTGCGCATGTGCTGTGCCAGGATACGTGCAAGCCTTAAAAAAGCCGTAACAGATGGTATGGTGTGAGCTGATGCCGCATATGCGTATGCCCACACGCAAATATGTAGTCTACATGCGCATGTGTGGCACACGGAACCGTAGCCATCCCACAGGAAACAGAGGTCAGTGGAAACAGCCACTGCACATGCGCAGACATGTACACATCTTGCGCATTTGCGGCGCACGGTTCTGCTGACCCCTGGTGCCTATGGGATGGGCATAGAACCAGCCACCGCACACGCACAGACACATACATGTCTTGCACATGTGCGGCACATGGTTCCACGTATGCACCCTATGCATTACCTATGCGCATGCGCAATACACGCACACACGCGCAGACATCCAAAGATCATATATTAACGTGCACACCTGGTACACGCTGAGGGGTTAGTGCTGGCGAGCGTGGTTGACGGCGGGCGTTATTGGTGGTGAAGCGAAAGGAGGGTCAGAGGCAGTTTAGGCAAGGAGAGTGGCAGGGCTGGTGAGTGGTGGGGGAGGTAGGTGGCTGGGTTGGTGAGTGGTGGGAGAGGAGAGTGGCAAGGTTGGCCGGCGGTGGTGGTGGTGGTGAGTGGCCGGGTTAGTGCTTGGTGGAGGTGACAGGAGCCAGGGCTGGTGAGTGGCTATGGTGGTGAGGGCTGGTGAAGGCTGGTGAAGGCGACAGGGGAGGGGGCAAGGGCCACAGGAGGTCAGACAGGTCCGGGATGTAGAGGGAGGTCAGGGAGAGCAGGGACATGCTGCGGCTGGACATGATAGGTGGGGTGTCCAGGGAAACGCCAGGGCCGCACTCCCCAGAGACGGGAGGAATGGGACATCCAGAGTCTGAGGTTGCCAGCCCATCAGGTATGTCAGACCCCACCCAGGAGCAGCCTGAGGGGCACAGCACAGGCAAGCGTAGGCAGATGCCTGTGCCGGATGGGGAGAGGAAGAGGGCCATAAGATTCAGCCAGCAGGAAAATCACAACTTGCTGGCAAGTGTCCTTGAACACTATGAGGAGCTGTATGGGCACATGAGCTCACGCACAACTGTCAGTGTAAGGACCCAGGTGTGGGAGGAGGTCAGGGGGCCGTGGCACAGGCGGGGGGGGGGCCACCAAGGGACAATGACAGCCTCCGTAAGAGGTTCAATGATATCAGGTGGGAGGTCCGTGCACACATGACTGCAGAATGCCGACATGCTAGCAGCACTGGCGGGGGTGGCCCCTTTATCCCAAGCCTCCTTCCCCTGGAGCAGCAGCTTGCTGAGCACCTAGGCCCCATCTACATCCATGGCCTCTCCCCGATGCTGGACACGGCTGACCCACAGGCAGGTATGTCCGAGACATGCAGCACACATACAGCTATCTACCACGCACACACAGGGCATGTCACGGGGTGGTGCGGGCCCATGTCCTGGGAGCAGGTGTGGCCGAACCTAGGAAAACAGACACAGGAGTCCACATTCCCTGTTAGTGTTTGTTCACGGAAAATATAGGGGATGGAATCAAACCCCCTTCCCAACACCTTCCAGATATCTGTCTGACAAAATGAGCTCTTTCCTCTTACCCATTCATGCCTTGGACAGACGTAGGCGTGGATATAGCTCAGGATGTCCTAGACATATCTGATATCTGGTGAGGACATCCAGGGTCTGGGAGCGTCCCACACATGCTTACTCCACGCTCCCAGTCAGACCTGGATGTCCGCACCCCAGATTTGGGTTATACATTGGGGCAATCTCTTCCAGTGTGTTAGTTTTGTGCATACAATGTGTGGTGGAGGAGGAACCGGGGGTAACGAGGAAGCAAGCAGATGCGTTCCTGTCCCTAGGGCTGACCAAATGAGAGGGACAGAGGAAAGCAAGGAGTGCATAAACAAATATGTGTCTACCTAAATATGCCCATATTTCTATGTAAATATGTCTATGTAAATATGTGCTCTACGTCTGTGTCTGTGACAACCCCATATCTACTGTGTACCTTGTTCCACCCCCCCCCCCCCCAGGTAACATCCAGGCCATCGAGGCAGCCGAGGACAATGGCAGTGAGCTCGAGCCAGCGGAGGTCGACGAGGCGCCGCATGCAGAGGCTGCCATCAGCGATGCCACAGACACCCCATGGGCCAATGTACTGCCTGAGGAGGTGGCCACCCAGGAGGACGACGAGTCACCCCAGTGGAGCGGGTAGACAGGCACCACAGTGGCTGGAAAGGGGCCCGAGGATGTGGGGGTAAGCCCCACATTGCCACCACCAAGGCCGTCCACTGCAACAACGGGCGCAATGCATGTCGTCCTCCAGGAGCTGCGGGTACATACGGCATCTGCATGCAGGGATGCCACAGGTAGGCAACTGGAAGGATGGTTGCATGTGCTGGTGTGGCACACCAACCCCCAGACACAGCGGTGGGGCCACACACATGCACGATGGCAGTGGGCCTCCACACATACATATGCCCCCCTGGCCATGTTTGGGGTGGTTGGTGTGGCTCAGTGGGGGATGGGCAGGTCATACATGTTGGGGTCTAGGCAACAGATGTCTCACAGGTCACCTTGTTCCCCTCCCACAGGCACTTGCCAGGTGCTGATTGCTATACGGGCCAAGATGCGTGGTCAGCAGCAGGTCCAGCGTGCCCAATGCCAGGCGTTGTGGGCTCTCATGCGGGCGGTGTGTGTGCTCCGCAGGGATGTCAGGGAGCACAGCCTGGAGACACGGCAGCTGCGAGGGACTGTCGTGGATATCGCAGCTGGCATAGGCCAGGTGGCGGATGCACTCGAGGCCATGGCGGGACATATCCTGTGGCCTGCAGCGGCGTTAGAGGAGTCAGAAGCATCAGCATCAGCAGCAAGGGGAGTGGGGGGTCATGGGAGGGGCAGGGGCGTGGGCATGGGTGGTCACGCAGGCCGTAGGTGTGTAAGTTGGACTGACCTCCACATTAAATGACGCATTACCTTTGTTCACTGATGTGCACGTATCTTTTCTTTGTCGGGGGTTCCCTGAGTGGGCTGTCCCAATTGGGGTTACCATGGTCACATGTGCCCTACAGCACCGTGCCATGTCTTAACGGCAATACATATGCCTGGGGTTACACCCTCCCTCCCCCTGCCACCTGCTATATATGTCTGCTGGTTCACCAACATTGTGGGGCATATCTCCCCTCTGTCCCTGCATATCATCCACATCAGGCCATCTACATGGGTGACCTGTCTGTCAGACACACACAAGGGTCACCATGGCATACTAACCGCACATGCTTGGCGGACAGACACGACGTACAGATATACCTAGCTGCTGTCAGAGGTTTACACCCCTCCAGCGCTTGTAGTGCGCTGCTGCTCCTTCACCCCACCAAACCCCATCATGGTGAAACCCACCGACTGACGCACTGTCGGACACGTGGATCCCCACATACATCACAACTATGCTGCATCATGTGTACCACATCCGCAACTCCTCACTGTTCTATCATGTGCTGCATCCCTGCTACAGACTGACTATCCGTAACAACGTACATGTGACCATGTCTGTTGGACGGTGCAGCACATGGTTACATCACAATGTCATCAGGGGATACATCCGTCAGCGCACACTGCGCTTCACACAGCCTGTTGTGGGGCAGGGGTAATATATGTTGCACAAATACACACTGGGACATGCACATAGGTGTCTCACTCACCGCTACAGCATGTATGTACAAAGGACACATGACCATTGCAAGATTTGGCTGCCTACACAATGTTTTAATCCAAATATGTGTTGCTAGGTGCCATGCAAACATTAAAATGTTCAACACAACAACACGCTCCCACAGGCGGGTCAACAGTAAAATTGGCTTACAATTTTGCGTTAGCACAGCATGGACATCCGTCTCACATGTTAGTGGGGATACATTTGGCTGTTAGGGTTGCCACCTTTGCCATCTGTGCGTCCACTGCACTACCTTGTAGACACTGGGAGATGGCCACAGCTATATATGTGGATCACACACCCGGGGGCCCGCTGTGAGTGTATGGCTGGGGATGCGCCATGAACATGCCATGATAATGCTGGCGGTGTATCACCTCAGCCATACCCTCAACAGCAGCTGTCAACTGCCTGATGGCGTGGCCATGGTTGGTCAGGGTCCACATAACGGTGCCCATTGCTACACACAGGAGACCCACACATTTGCCACCACAGCCACACCATGTGGCTGTGGTCTGGGTGGTGGCATCTGCATGGGCCCTGTGTGTGGCAATGTGTGGGAGTCCCACACCCGGCCTGACACCTTGGCCATGCACATGGGGCAGGTGGCAGGGGTCCCCAGTGCCCTGTGGTGACCTGCGTCCACCCTCATGCACAGGCTCCCCCTCCCCACCCTCCATCTACCCCCCACCCTCCCCACCCTGGCTGGTCCCCTCACTCTCCCCACTACCCTCCCCCTCCCCCTCCTCCCCCTCCCACTCCACCTCCCCAGCACCCTCCACCATCCCCTCCTCCCACCCCTCCCCACCCTCCATGTATTCCTCCCCCACAGCCATGGCATCCTCTGCCGCTGCAGCTGCGTCCTCTGCCTCTGTGCCTCCAGTGGTCACGGGGGGCTGCCACCAGGTGGTGTGGGCACAGAGGTCCCCTCCCCAGCATCTGCAGCCTCTGTTGAGAAAAAGGCCAAAACTATATTATACCCAATCCCGATAAATAAATCATCAAACCAGAAGTCGAGATTCAAAATGTAACCATATAGTGAAGCTAATAAACTTATTTTTTGTCGGAGCAGCTACCACAGTGAGGGAAAAGGGAATATCCCAAACCACTGTAGCCAGTCCTTTTTAATCAAATTTATAATAAAATTGTTAAAGTGCATAAAGAGTCCACTTAGCTGAAGATGTCGGTGGTGACCACCACACGCCAAAAATTTTGTTTATCACAGAAACAGGCTGTGAAGAGTAGCGAAGCCGCTTCAGGAACGAACGACGTGGCACGTTTCGGGGTCCACAAACAAACACCCCTGCATCAGGTCCCAGCTTTTTTTCTAGCCAGAGCAGCCTTGAAAAACGTCTTCACTCAAGCGGTTTATATCATGAACTGGTGATTAGTGCCCGGATGAAGGTCCTCCCACAAATGACAACTGGCCAATCAGAAAGGAGGGGGGAGGAGCACTACACAGCGCCGTCCCCTCCCAGTTGAAAAAACTGATCGGCCTGTCAAATATAATTTATGATGAAAATCAATTGTTGAACAGTCACAAGATAGTATGCCAGTCCAGGGGTCTCCCTTTCAAAACATCAACAGGAGATCCTTGAATTGGGTTTATCGTTCGTTCCCTCTTCACGTTATGATGGCTTTGAGATCCGTCGAGCCTTATACCGTCTTTTTCGCAAGCTGAAAGTTATCCATCATTTTTCGCTTCAACCAGAAATCATAGATGTTTCCTTAATTAAGAATCGGTCAAAATGGATACCACCTTCTTCATCTGATGCGGCTATTTCTACTTTCCAACAATTGGTCTTACAAGATCTAGATCGATTTGAAGCTGAGGCAATTCCTAAGTTTAGCAACTTGTCAAGGATGCACACCCAGGCTATACAACAGTTATCCTCTGCCCCTTTGGTGATTCGTCGGGCTGACAAAGGGGGAGCCACTGTACTCCTTTCTGAGGATCAATATGCAGAGGAAATTGCTAAACACTTAAGCAATCGTCAGCATTACTCTCTGATATCGGACCCTACTTCTGATCTTCAGAAAGATATACATACTCTTGTGACATCAGCATTTTTGCGGAATTGGATAACCAGGAGGGAATCTGAATTTCTGATTAATATCCATCCTACACTTCCGGTCTTTTACTTGGTACCGAAAGTTCATAAATCTCTGGCTAACCCTCCTGGTCGGCCTATTATTTCATGCAGGAATTCAGTTCTGGAACCCTTATCCAAGTTTTGCGATCTGTTCTTACAGCCTGTAGCAGCCCAGGTTCCATCTTACATAAAAGACACAAGTGATTTTTTACAACAGTTGTCCGCTTGTACGGCTTTCCTTTCTTACACCTATATGGTAACGTTAGACGTTCAATCCCTCTATACAAATATCGATCAAGCTGAAGTTTTGGAGGGTCTCCGCACCTGTCCCCTGGACTTGCCCAACCGTATTCCATGACAATTTATATTAGATTTGCTTACTCTTGTGCTTCAAAAGAATTATTTTCTTTACCGTCAACAATGTTATCTACAGGTTTTTGGGATCACCATGGGGGCCACTGTAGCCCCTTCGGTGGCCACCATCTACATGAGTTGGTTCGAGGAGACCTATGTCTATCCCCACTCTTTATTCATGTTTGTTCCATTCTGGCGTCGCTTTTTAGATGACGTGTTTTTTCTTTGGACTGGGTCGTTGGCTGACTTACAAGTATTTCTGACATCTTTAAATTCCTTTAAACATAACATCCAGTTTACTGCCCAGATGGATGTAGCCAGCATTCAATTTTTGGATGTTCAGATTTCAATGTCAGCTGCTGGATTTTGCACTTCTTTATACCGTAAGTCAGTTCAGAGAAATACCCTTTTGAGGTACAATAGTTTTCATCCACCAGCACTTCGTAGAGGTTTACCCTTTGGCCAATTCCTCCGGATTCGAAGGATTTGTTCCGACAAGGCTGATTATAAACGGGCGGCAGGAGATTTAACTACACGTCTATTAGCCAGAGGTTATCCAACCAATGTGGTTCGCCTTGCCAGAAAACGTGCGGATAATGTTCATCGTGAATGGTTGCTAAATTCTCCTCCCTCTGGATTGGATGGATCTACACAAATTACTGGCATTCTTCCATACTCCTGCGGTTCCACTAATGTTGTGGACATTTTGCATAAATTTTGGCCGGTGTTGGCTGTTCATCCTTGTTTTCGTAAAGGTCTACGTATAGCCTTCACCCGCGGGATGAACCTGCGGGATCTCATAGTACATACAGTTCCTTTTGAAGATCGTCCACCCAGATTTCATGATTCAATTGGCCATTTTTCTTGTGGACTGTGTACTTATTGTTCCAACACACTGGTTGGGATCTCTTGGACTAATAGGCACACTGGCAGGGTTTACACTACTCGGTGGAGAACAGATTGTTTGTCATCTTATGTGGTCTACCTCATTGTCTGCCCGTGTGACCTTTACTATGTGGGTCGTACTTCACGACCTTTTAAAATACGTTTGGGTGAACATGCATCCCGTTTGCGAACAAACACTTTGTCTGCCCCTTTAGTGGATCACTGTATGAAATCTGCCCATGTTTTTACGGATCTGCACTGGCGTATTCTGGACTTTGTTCCTGTGAACCCGCGTGGGGGTGATCGTCTTTGCCATTTACAACTGCTGGAACAACGTTGGATATATCGTTTAAGTACTGTCACCCCTTTGGGGCTGAATCAACAGGTGGACTGGCATACTATCTTGTGCCTGTTCAACAATTGATTTTCATCATAAATTATATTTGACAGGCCGATCAGTTTTTTCAACTGGGAGGGGACAGCGCTGTGTAGTGCTCCTCCCCCCACCTTTCTGATTGGCCAGTTGTCATTTGTGGGAGGACCTTCATCCGGGCACTAATCACCAGTTCATGATATAAACCGCTTGAGTGAAGACGTTTTTCAAGGCTGCTCTGGCTAGAAAAAAAGCTGGGACCTGATGCAGGGGTGTTTGTTTGTGGACCCCGAAACGTGCCACGTCGTTCGTTTCTGAAGCGGCTTCGCTAGTCTTCACAGCCTGTTTCTGTGATAAACAAAATTTTTGGCGTGTGGTGGTCACCGCCGACATCTTCAGCTAAGTGGACTCTTTATGCACTTTAACAATTTTATTATAAATTTGATTAAAAAGGACTGGCTACAGTGGTTTGGGATATTCCCTTTTCCCTCACTGTGGTAGCTGCTCCGACAAAAAATAAGTTTATTAGCTTCACTATATGGTTACATTTTGAATCTCGGCCTCTGTTGAGAAGGCAGAAAAGAACAGGGCGTCATGCATTTGTTATGGCACAGACACATTGTATGTGTCATCACAGGCTGGCGTGCCACTGGGACATGGTGTGGTGCACTGCATAGGCTGGGACACTCACCGTCACCCCCGGCCATTGCCTCCCGCTGCATGCGGTGGAGGTATCCAGGGCAGTGTAGCCGCATCTCTCTGCCCTTCTTCTGTAGGTCCTCTACCTGGGGGGATAAGCAATGTTTGTAACCATTAGGGCCCTGTATCCCTGCCCATTGCGAGCCACATGGCACACATGTCTGTGTGCAATAGGGGCCACTCCTGCTATGGGAAGGGTTCCCATACTAGCTGTTGGAAGCACCGCCTGCATGTGTGGGCGTGAGGCTGGGCATGTGTGGTGTGACACCTAGGTCCCCTATGTGCCGCCTCACAGCAACCCCATGCTATGTACCTGCCATCTCCTGGCATGACATGAGAGCAACATGGCATGTGGGGTGTTGCATTTCAGGTCTACAGGGGGTGTGTCTCCATACCCTCAGTGCAGTCCAGCACTCACCTTGGTGTTGGGCAGCCCGTCCCACATCAACAGGAGCCATCACCATGACACCTGGAGGCTGATGCAGCCTCTGTGGTGCGGCCTCAGACACCTGGGAGTGTGGGGGAGCTGGGTACCTGCAACAACAGCAACCACCATACCACCAGGATGTAGACTAGACCTGTGTAGTCTGGTCTGATGCCTCCTGGGGTTAGGGAAGAGCTGGAAACCTGCAACAACAGCAACCACCATAACACCAGGATGTAGAATAGACCTGTGTCAGCTGGTCTCGTGCCTCCTGTGGTTAGGACAGAGCTGGGAACCTGCAACAACAGCAACCACCATAACACCAGGATGTAGAATAGACCTGTGTAGTCTGGTCTGATGCCTCCTGAGGTTAGGGAAGAGCTGGGAACCTGCAACAACAGCAACCACCATATCACCAGGATGTAGAATAGACCTGTGTCAGCTGGTCTGGGGCCTCCTGGGGTTAGAGCAGAGCTGGGAACCTGCAACAACAGCATCCACCATAACACCAGGATGTAGAATAGACCTGTGTCAGCTGGTCTGGTGCCTCCTGGGGTTAGGGCAGAGCTGGGAACCTGCAACAACAGCAACCACCATAACACCAGGATGTAGAATAGACCTGTGTAGTCTGGTCTAATGCCTCCTGGGGTTAGGGAAGAGCTGGGAACCTGCAACAACAGCAAACACCATAACACCAGGATGTAGAATAGAACTGTGTCAGCTGGTCTGGGGCCTACTGGAGATAGGGCAGAGCTGGGAACCTGCAACAACAGCAACCACCATAACACCAGGATGTAGAATAGACCTGTGTAGTCTGGTCTGATGCCTCCTGGGGTTAGGGCAGAGCTGGGAACCTGCAACAACAGCAACCACCATAACACCAGGATGTAGAATAGACCTGTGTAGTCTGGTCTGGGGCCTCCTGGTGTTAGGGCAGAGCTGGGAACCTGCAACAACAGCAAACACCCTGACACAAGGATGTTTGATACACCTCTGAGCGCAGGTCTGGTAGCCCTCGGGGCTAAGGGGGATGTTCCACACATACATAGCACCAACTAACACACCACCAGGATGACTGTTAGACCTCTGTCATCTGATATGGTGCCTCCTGGGGATGGGGCAGGGCTGTGGTACTCTGACTGCAGCAGCTACCAGTGCACCATGGTAACTACTTGACCTCTGTGATCAGGTCCGATGTCTCCTGGGAATTGGCCAGAGCTGGTAATGTGTCATAGCAGCAGCCACCATGGCACACGGATCCCTAATATAGCTCTGTCATGTGGGCTGCAACTCATGTGGGTTGGGCAGAGGTGTGCACTGCAACAGGAGCAGCTTACATCACACCATGCTGACCTCTGCACCTCTGCTTTCATGTCTGTGGCTCCTGGGGATTGGCATATGTGCACACAGCAAAATACACAGATAGC
Organism: Ichthyophis bannanicus; assembly: GCA_033557465.1. Lineage (NCBI taxonomy): Eukaryota > Metazoa > Chordata > Amphibia > Gymnophiona > Ichthyophiidae > Ichthyophis > Ichthyophis bannanicus. The sequence continues at coordinate 442,469,239 of CM066035.1, read as the reverse complement.
TTGATCACAGGTTTGCCCACATACATGTGTTTCACACATGTGGTGCATATCTTATGTGTTTTGCTTGCTGGATATTGTGTTGCACACCTTCCATTTAGTGACCTGTCCCCATACACTTACCTCATGTGGGTAGTCTGCTACACGGTTGAAGCGCCTTGTGATGCGCACCCACGCCCTCCTGACGCATTCCAAGTCCTGGCATTTTGAAGCGCCTTGGAAGAGGCGCGGCTGCCTGGTGCAGATTAAGGCTGCCAGCTGTCATAGGTCGTGGTGGCTAAAAGCTGGCTTGTGTCACCATTTTGGGGGATGCCCATGTGATGGTGATGCATGCATGCACACCGCGCATGCACTATGTTGTGCATATACTGTGCCGCGCCCTACTACGCCACATGTGTCACAGAAAACTATCTCTGCGGCCGCATGACTACATGTCGGATATGGAGATTGATGGTCAGGGTGGCTGGCTTTAGTTTACAGCATCGCATGACTTACGCTGTTTGGCCTGGACTGCATCTGGTGTGCCTCAGCTTTAGATGCCTTATGACAAGCTTTCGGTGATGCACTGGCACGCCTCTCCTTAGAGGCACGGGACAAAGGTTATAGTGTATTAGGCTTGTGTCAATGATTGTAGAGATTTATCTGACTGTTACTAACACTCATCTTGCTGTTGGTGCAATGGGGATTTGAACCCATAAGGGGTGACTCTAGGGGCATCATATTAACCAGTATGCTATGCCTTTTCTCATAGCATGGGCTGACTACACAGCAACTGCAGGTCAACCCAGTAAATGTCAGCTGTGCCTACCGGGATCGGGTAGACTCACAGCTAAGGCACTTTACAGGGTACCTTAGGTTTTCCAGCTGAGGTGATGGGTTTTTTTTTGGTGGACACCCTGATATTTGCAATGGGGTATGTGTACACCATCCTACTGTTACCGGTGAAACTCCCTGCAATAACGTGAGCAATGCCATATAGGGAGGTGGGCGTGCTGGCATCCACGTAGCATGCACTGTGTACCGCCCAATAGGGGGCGCGTTGGCTGTTTACGTGTGGTAACCTTAACTTCATGGCAGCACTGTGAAAAGGTGTTTGGAGCTGTAGTCCACTGGTTAATACAACAACCAACAAGCCAGAGGTTGTGAGTTTGATCCCTCAGGGGGTCTCATCTGATATGGTTGTCTGTGGCAAGCTCTTTTGCTGCATGTAACAGTCTGACACATCTGTACAGCCAGCAGAAACACCCTCACCTCATTGCCATCACCTACTGTGCCCTATAGAGCAGGAGGGGTGTCTGGACCCACATGCGGATCAGGGGGCAGCGCCTACCGACCCACCCTCTAATAGACAACATTTTGGTGGTGGTGAGAAGCGAGGAGGAATGTGACAAAGCCTATCTACCCTTTTGATGTCTAGGACATCTGTACCTTGCGCACTCACAATCTTAAATGATAGAGGTGTAAGGCAGGGGGCTCCCAATCCAGTACTGGAGGGCCACAAACCAGTCAGGTTGGGAGGATATCTCTAATGCATATATATCTCATGCATAATCATTAGGGCTATCCCAAAAACCTGCAGGATTGCGGCCCTCCAGGACAGGTTTGAGGACCCCTGGTGTAAGCATTGTGGGCTCCTCAAGGTGTGGCCAGCCACAAAACACTTGATAGACATACACACACTCCCACATCTACTTCAGCATTGTGCAAATATAGAAGTGGTTGGCAGCCCTGGCCGCCACACCAGTCCTGGGCACAGCGCAGGCATTGCTATGGTACTCAATACTTTTGGGGTCACTCTCCGGGGTGGTAAACACTGTCAGAGGCATAAACCGAAATTGCTAAGGTATGTGGGTTCTAGTATTGGTAGATGCTGCTCCGCGTAGGGCCCAACAGCCTGACTCTCCATGAGGCTTTGGATAGTGGAGTTGGCCAATGCTCTGGGGTAGAGGTTCCCAACTCCGGTCCTGGTGGGCCCAACACGATTCAGGTTTTCATGCTGTCCCTAATGTATATTGCGACACCCACCGGCTGGGCCAAGAGGCTGACAGCTGGTAGGCGGCCTTAGGGTCCCTTGGAATAAAGTTCTTTCACTCCTCAGGCAATAAATTTGTAGTTGAGTCGGTGGTAAGGCTTTGCAAGATTTTTATTTTCTTTTATGGGGATTTCCAAAAGCACGCTGGGGTTCAATTACAACCAAGGCAGAAGGATAACATCTCCAAACAGAAAAGATGAACTCAGGAAAACCAGGAGAAATAAATCAAATAAACTTTTCTTTTCTCAGCCTTACTGCTGCTCTGTGTCCTCACACTCTGCACTGCTCCGTGTGGTCACACAAGGAACTGCAGCAGAACTCTATCACAGCTGTTCTCGCTTTGTAATGCAACGTTCCCTCTCAGCTCCGTTGCTCTCAGTCAGTGAACAAACAAACATTGAATGCTTCTTACAACACTCGTGGTAAGCACTACCCTTACTACAGGGTTTTTACATTTCTTCCTTTCTTATCTCACAACTGTAGCTTTCCTTTGAGCCAGGGAACAATCCATAGGAACTGGGGAACAGACCTCATTAGGCACACATGTCTCTATTTGCATTTCTTCAAAATCATTTGTACCAACAGAGTCTCTCAAATATTGTGGAGTTTCTTTAAGTTTCCCCTCTCTTAGAAACTGCTGAAACGGGTCCCACAGCAAGTCAGCCCTCGTAGGTATTTTTGCATTGGAGATAGAATTCCTCTCATTAGAGTGTATCCCTTGCAAAGCCCCTAATTTAGAGGATTCAAAAGCTTCTCTGTTATCTGCACTGGGGATTCCAACACTGGCTAAGCTTTCAATCCACTGGTTAACGGTGGGAGGTGAAGGTTTCAGTTCCTGCCCTTTTAAACCAGCCCTTAGCCTTCTTGCCACATTATCAGGAAAGAAATTATCGGCTTTACCTTGAGGCTGTTTCTGTATGTCAGCACTGATACCTTTTCCACCTCTCCAGCTATCACCGTTGTCCCGGTTGCTGGCCTGACGTGCACTTCTCCTCCAGTTACTTGTACTTCTGCTTTTAAATGCTGGCTCAATATCTCTTTCTTCCTGGTCTGAAACAGTAGACGGGCTTTGGCCTGAGACTGCCACTGCCTCTCGGTGAGCTGCTGCTGCCTGAGTTTGAGCCTTCTCTCTGGCTCCTTCTCTCACCCAGACTTCTCTCTCTCTGTCTGGCTTCAGCCACTCTCCTCTGGCATTCTCTCCAGCAGGTCTCCCGCTGACTCTCACTCCCTGGAGTCTCCCTTCATCTCTCCGTCTCTGTCCTTGAGCTTGACTCTGTGCTTGTCTCTTTCCTTGGCTCTCTCCTTGGCTCCTTCCTTGTCCGCTACACATGGTTTTTAACCACTGCTTCCTGCTGGGCCTTCCCTGTGCTCCGCCCTCCTCTGACCAATCAGGAGGGTGGCTTGTCTCCACCCCTGAGCTGGGGCGTGTTCTACCCCTTGCAGGGAGCTGAGCTTTCCTCTGACGTAGGCTGAAATTCCCTTGCACATGTGCACTGTCATTGACTTCCATGGGGCTTTCAGGATTTTCATCCATATCCATGCTTTCTACTATGCTTTCACCATCACAATATGCAGGGATACATTTGCATACAATGGGGGCGGTACATACAAATGCATCTCAGGCATATGTCTTATGGATAGCATTACACCTGAATGGTGTTTGGTCCTCCGGGACTGCAGTTGGGAGCCTGTGCTCTAGGGACTGCACATGTCTATGGTGAATGTGCTCTGTAGGGTAGACTATAGGCGTTCATGGCGTGTTTATTTTATCTGCACAAAACATTCCTTCTTTATTACTGGGTAATATATGGGACATGGTCTGCAGGAGCCACAGCTGGGACTTGAACCTTTGACCTTCTGCCCCTGGATGCACTGGCTGGGTGTACTGCACCAAACTGTTCCACAGAGGCAGGTCATTCCCTGGGTATATCATTACTATTCGTCAGACGGTCAGACATTTTTTGCAGTGCACAGTACCCACCTAGACAGGGCTTGGCCTTGGTCTGCTGTGGGCAGATGCCACTGCCCCCCCCCCAATACCGACACCCCTCTGCCACCATGCTGACATGCCCTTATGCCGGTGGTGCTGGTGGTGTGCAGTCCCAGGCCATCCAGTGTGCCAGTAGGCGGCTGCCTATGGTGTGTAATCTGGGGTAGAGGTGCCTGCATGGACATCCATGCTTCCCCCCGGAAGCACCTGCCAATGTTCTGTTCCATTTGGGGTATTTGCTAGGTACTGTCCCCTGGGACACTGTGGGACACAGACACTCGTGGGCATGTTTGACCTTTATCAGTTGCTGATATTGTGTTCCTGTTTCTCTATGTGTCACCTGGGCATCTGCCTAGCCTGCCCTATGCCCCAGCTGCCCCACTGCATGTCACGCCTGCAGTCCCCTGTACCCCATGTGCAGCCACACCATAGTGCCCTTTCGTACTTGGGCACTATCTGGTGGTGCAGCACATGTATCACTACTATCACTGTTCTTGGTCTCCCTGCCTTTGCTGCACATTGCTGACTGAAATAGTTTCTCTCTCCTTCACTTTTGCCTCTAATGCCACGTTTTCACTCACGCTATTTTTCATACCTTCATTTCACGGCGATAGTGTGCCTGGGGCCTCTCCCCGCCCACTCTCTGCCCATTGACCCCTTCTCTCTGCCCCTGGGGAGTCTTACTCCACCCTTGGCGCACCTTACCGCCGCAGCAGACGTTATCGCATGGTAATGCGCCATTATCGCACGATAACGTCACGTATCACGTGATAACCTTGCAGCTGCGACATTAGCGCCATTTAGTAAGCATACCCCTATGTCTTTTTGGGAAAATGCTTGATGGACCTTGGTCTGACCCAGTATGGCATATCTTATGTTCTTTGTGTGTGTACGAGTGTGTGCCTGTGTGTATGTGCATCAAGGGGGCTCTGTGTATATCTGTCTTGGCGGCTCTGTGTTTATGTGTGGGCCTGCGAGGTTTTATGTGTGTGTGTCTGTGTTGGGGGCTCTGTATCTGCATGTGTATCCATGAGTGTGTGTCTGTGTTGGGCTGTGTTTGTTGTATACCTGTGTTGAGGGGCTCTGTGTGTGTCCAGAAGTGTGTCTATGTCTCAGGGCTGTGTGTGTGCATGTCTGTATCTATGCTGGGGGCAGTTCTGTGCGTATGGGTTTGTGTCTGGGGACTGTCTGTGTGTGTGTGCGCTAATGCAAGTGTGTCTGTGGCAGGAGATTTGTGTGTATGTGTACTGTATGTGTCTGTGTTAAGGGCTTTGTGTGAATGTGTGTATGTCTCTTTTGGGGGAGTAAGTGTGTGTGTGTATGTGTGTGTGTGTGAGCATGTGTGCCTTTCTCAAGGGGGTCTGTATGTGTGTGTGTGTCGGGGGCTGTGTGTATCTGTGTTAAGGATAGCCTGTGCATGTTTCTGTGTCAGGGACAGTGTGTGTGTCTGTGTTAGGGTGCTCTGTGTATGTGTGTGTCTATGTCTGGAGGGGGCTCTGTGTTTCTGTATGTGTCAGTGTCAGGGTGCTCTGTGTGTGTGTCTGTGTTGGGAGGAAGTGTGTGTGTGTGTATATTCATCAGTGTGTATTGTTGGGGGCTCTGTGTGTGTTTGTATATGTGTGTATGTGTTGGGTAGACTGTGTGTATGTGCATGTGTGTCTTTGTCACAGGGCTTTGTGTGTGTGTGTGTGTTTGTTTCAGTGACCTCTCTGTGTTTGTGGTGGTGACTGTGTGTGTGTGTGTGTGTGTGTGTGTGTGTGCATGTCTATGACAGAAAGCTCTGTGTGTGTGTCTGTGAGGCTCTGTGTGTGTTTGTGTGTCTGTGTTGGGGCTGAGTGTGTGTCTCTGTGTTGAAGGATGCTGTATATGTGTGTGTGTACCAGGGTTGATGGGCTATATGTGTGTCCAAGTGTGCATCTATGTCTGGGGGTTGTGTGTCAGGGGGGCTCTGTGCTGGTGTGTGGGTCTAGGGGCTATGTGTGTGTGTGAGAGTCTGTTTTGGGGGGCTATGTGTGTGTTTGAGTGTCAGGAGTTCCATCTATTCTCTGTGTTTTGGGAGGGCTTAGTATGTAACATAGCAACATAGTATATGACGGCAGATTAATGCCAACATGGGCCATCTAGTCTGCCCAGCAAGGCAGCAAGAGTAGGCGCACTTGCCACTCCAGGCAGGTCACCCCTCCCCATACCTTTGTTTTAGGGGTGCACCCACTGCTCCGTGTAGGGCATCCCTATTTGTTGAGCTATAAGAGATAGTTATGATTATTTTGATTTTATCCTGTTGCTGTAAAGGGATCCACTGTGTCTGTCCCATGCCATTTTGAATTCTGTCACTGTATTTGCCCCCACCACTTCATCGGGAGGGCATTCCAAGCATCCACCACCCTTTCAGTGATAAAGTATTTCCTGACATTGCCTTTCAATTTACCCCCTTGCAGCTTCATGTTATGCCCTCTAGTTTTACAGCTTCCCCGTCTTTGGAAGAGGTTTGTTCATTATTTCTCTTTAAGTATTTAAAGGTCTGAATCATATCTCCCTTGTCCCTCCTCTCCTCCAGAGTGCACATATTTAGGTCTTCAAGTCTCTTCTCATAAGTCTTCTGACGCAGGCTGCAAATCATTTTGGTCGCCTTCCTCTGAACTGCTTCCAGCCTTTTTATATCCTTTGCGAGATATGGTTTCCAAAACTGAACACAAGACTGAACACAGTATCTTTGTGTCTATCAGGGCACTCTGTGTGTGTGTTGAGAGGCTGTATGTGTCAGGGGGGCTCTATGTGTATGTCTGTCTGTGTTGGGGAGCTGTAGGTATATGTTTGTTTCTATGTCAGGGGGCTCTCTTTGTGTGTATTTCTGTATTGGGGGCTATGTGTGTGTGTGTGTGTGTGTCTGTTGGGATGCTCTGTGTGTATGTATGTTTCTCTGTGCCAGGGAGGCTCTTAATGTGTGTGTGTGTGTGTGTGTGTTTCTGTCAGGATGTCCTTTGTGTGTGTCAGGGGACTCTTTGTGTGTCTGTGTCAGGAGAGGGGATCTGTGCATGTTTGTGCCTGTGTTGGGAGCTTGTGTGTGTGTGTGTGTCTTCCTCTGTTAGGCACATACTTAGTAAAAGCCCCCTTATCTATGTTGTTGGGGGGGGGGTGCTCTGTGTGTGTGCATGTGTCTGTATTTTTTTCGGCCCTTTATGTGTTTGTGTCAGTGTTGGAGGGCTCTGTGTGTTTGTGTTTCGGTGTCAGAGAGCTATTTGTGTGCGTGTGTGTCAGGATTCTGTATGTGTGCATCTATCAGGGCACTGTGGGTACGTGTCTGTATTGGGGATTCTGTGTGTGTGTTTGGGGATTCTGTATGTGTATTTATATGATTTATATCTGGGGGGGGTTCTGTATGTGTCTGGGGATTCTGTATGTGTATGTATATCTGAGTGGGGATTCTGTGCGTCTCTCTATGTGTCTGTGTTGGGGTGTGGGCGCTGTGTGTGTGTGGTGCTTCTTTCATCTGTCCCCTCCCCTTGCACTCTCACACTTTGCACACATCTTTCATCCTTCCTCCCCTCTCCTTGCACTCCCACTCATCCTTCCAACTTCCCTCACCTTTCCTCTCTTCATCTTTGTGAATCCCCCTTCCAGACCCCTCTCGCCTCTCTTCTTGCACTCTTTTCTCATTCCATCATACCCTGCACCTCCCCTCCCCTCCAGTTTTCATGACCTGATGCTTGGGTCCCCCAGTGTCTCCCCCCTATCTTCGGGGGGTCGTCAGGCCTCCATCCTTCTGCTGCCAGGAGTTGCGTCCCCAGCAGCAGTCTGCCGTTCTCTTCACTGTGAGCCGTGGCATCGGTATTTTGTTCTGTTGACGGTGGGAGTGTAGCACGTCCTGACCTCCTGCTACCCCGTTCAGTTCTCAGTACATTCTTATGCCTGTTGTTATGCATAGGTCTGTTTGCACAAGCAAATGTAGACCAACCTCTATGCATGGACAGACAGACGGATGGAGCCTCCCTAATAGGTGCTATCTCATTAGTGAAATGCATCTCATAAAATAAAACTGTAATAAAAACCCCTGGTCCATGCACATCAACCTCTCACATAGTATTTCCTGTGCTCTTTGCATGCTGTGCTATGGGGTGGGAACTAGGTAGAGAATGGGTGTGTACTAATCATTGATTTAGTGCACAGTACCACCAATTGGGTTGATGCACTTACTCCTCTCCTCAGGAAAATGCAATTACCATGGTCTGATACAGTAAAAAAGAAATCCCCCTGATCCACTGCATCAGGATCCTGAACCCTCCAACTCGTCCATCAGGATCCCCACACTCCCTCCCCCTGATCACTCCTGTGGGTTAGCGGGGGAAGGGGGGGTGGACACTTTACTAAAGAGGCCCATAGATGGCCCGTAGATCAGCAGCAAGTTGTCAGTGAGACTTTTCTTAATGAATTAAAATGTATCTTTATTTCTAGGTATCTGACTGGACGAACCAAATAATGACATTTTAGGAGCATGAGCCACTTTAGATATACAGCACTAAATATTCAGTGTTCTTTATTGATTATTATTTTAGCAAAGCTCTTGCTATTTTCCCTCAGTAGGCACCATGTTGCTCGTCTGATATTGTAGCTATGAACCATTTCACTTAAGATTTGCAGCTGCTAGTTATGACAAATTTTTCTTTTTTTTGCCATGTGCTGATTTAGAGAAAGTGTTTATGAAATAATGTGATAAATCACATATGAACTAACTTTCTATTTACAAAATATAGGCTTCATTCAAACTTTTTGAACGGATGCAGATTCTTCCAATAGGGGATATTTACATATTGGTAAAAACTGAGCCAGACAATATTATTAGCCAATTGGGTCTTTTCTGGAAGGTGTATATCAGCTCAAGCCTTGTATGTCTGGATCAACAAAGGTCTTCTCTTTTTAGAATTTTCAACCCAATTTTCAAAAACAAAGTTAAATTTTATTTCTCTGAAAGAAAAAGGCATTGCGTGGAAAAATAGAATGGAATCATATTTCAGGTGAAACATTAAATAAAACGGGAAAAATTTGCTTGAAAACTCTGGAAACAAGTAGACATTGAGTGAGACCAACATTCCTTTGTGTATATGATGGAGAAAATATACAGAAACTGCAGATTACAGATGACAAATATTTATTGGTTATTATTATTTTTTTCTGTTTCGACATACTTGTGAACTGAAAAAAGAAAATGGCTCTCAAGAAATCTGATGAAAATGAGCTAAAACCTCTGCTAAAGTCTGCAACACAAAGGAAAACACATTTGGAAGCAGCAACAGAAAATCATATGATGACAACGAGTGTATCTATTGTTTACTTTTCTCTAGAGACAGATCAGGAAATGTTTTACTGTACATTTTAAAGGTATTGACGTACCCACTCCAACCTTTCCTTGAGACATATGGCTTCCAGCCCTTTTATAAGAATTATAGTTCTGACCAGAAAGAGGGGAAAAGCACATATCACTACATATTGGCAGTGCCTAACAGAAGTCCCTTGTGTGTTTTTATGCCAGCCAAGTGACATTTCTCATGGTGTCTTGCTCATGATGTTCTGCTTATTAAATGATACCAGTTAGTGAACTGGTAGAGATACTTTAGATGCTGGTGTCCCTTGAAATGTAATAATTTTACTCTGTTCTGTACAATCTGGTGACAAACCAACATTTAAGTTGCTGAGGGGCTCTCATGATTTGCATATTATTAGCTGATATTTGGACAGATTTGTGAAGAAGCGTCAGTTAACACGTGCTTTCAGAAGCGTGCTGAAATAAAATCTCACACTGTTGTCTTTGCCAGAAATGCTGTTCTGCTTGAGACAGAAAAATATATTTGAGGCTTCGGTTTAGTTTTTCATTATTACACATTCAAGGCCTCTTTGGAGATACATAAAAGGAGACAAAATGAATGAGGAATTTACAAACATCTATATTTAGTGTTAGGAAATGTGGTAAGCTTATGAGAACACTGCAAGACACTGATTTATACAAAGCCGACTATGGCAGGCAATGAAAGATTTACATGTTACAGTTCATCACGAGAAAGCACACACATATGACAGACAACGCATCTGAATTTGACATAACACAGTATCAAATACACATATACTATGATGTAACTTCTCGGATCATTTCCGTGTTATGTAACATACAACTTTTTTTTTTTTGCATAAGGCTACTTCAATTGTAAGTTTTAGTTGTCAAATCACAACATACCTCAGGCAACATGCAGGAAAAAAGTCATTTATTTGTTTTTAGACAATTGTATGACACAATTAGCAATAAGATTTCATTGTTAATAATGAGGTCCAGAAGAGATACAGCTTTCAGATGATTATTTTGTTTTCAGTCAGCAGTTGTATTCATCTCACATTAGATTTTGGTAAAAATAAAACTATTTGAATTCAATCATTAACAAAATGCACAGTGATCATGAACCTAGTTCTTCTCCCTCAAAAAGGTACAGAGACTTTAAAAGACAACTGCCATTCCCTTAAGCATTAATTGCGCATACAATGCAAGGTAATATTTCAGTAAAATGGTTATGCTCTAAAACAGATTTCTAGCTTGAAATATTAGCATTGGAATTTAGCTTTCATGTTTAACTACAGTTCATTGATTAATTATATCAGAAATTTAACTTCAGTGTCAACTCCAAAATTTCAAGCGACAGTGACTGCAGCTTGAGTATCTAGCAGGGGGGCAAAGATAATTGTTTCATGAACATTTTTACTGTCCAAGATTGTAAGATGAAAACTGTATGGCTGCTGTACTGGTCTGCTTTGATATGTGGAAACTGTAAGATAGAGGAATAGCTTCTTTCCGACAGCCTTGCTTCCCTGGCTAGATTCCAGCTCTATCTACCCTCACTCTTCATAGCACTGTCCTTTTCAATCTCCAGCTTCCACTGTCAAGGCATACTAAAGATCGAAACTAATTTGTCTGATCTGAATAGTCTGTCATCCAATTACTCTAATATTTTGATCATATTACATTTCAAGGATCAGATTCTGTTATTTCATTATACTTAAGAAGGGCTAAGACATAATAGACCTACCAATCCCAAGAACAAAAGTTAAAACCTACCTCTATTTTTCTTGAAAAATGCTATTTATTTATTTGTGTGTTTGGTTATTGAGATGCATCGACTGCCTTTATGACAAGATTCACGCAAGGCAGGGTAGGACAGGTATAGCTTGACAGAAGCAATTTACACTGTAGTAACAGCATATCAATAGCAAAATGGACAAATGTTAGCAATTAGGACAGTAGGTTAACCCATGCAATATCTTCCTTCCTCTCTCTTCCCCCTCCCCCCGACCGCATGGCTAAATTAAGAAGATGAGGAAATGTCTAACACAAATTTAATAATAACAAAGTTAGAGTTCTCATTTGGACATATTCTAGAAAAAAGATATCTAGTGTCTTCTCAATATTCATTGGACATCCTATTCCACAATCACGATACAAGAAATTATAATTTTGATTTTTAGCCCTATTAATTCCACCTGTAACTAGCAGAGCATCATTTTTCTTCCCAGTCTAATGAATGGGCGATGTATAATGTGAACTGAAAGTCTAGGACCTACAACTCAGTTCATTTTGAGCATACCATGAGAGAAATGAAATTCGCTTCTATGCAAAACCATGTTGGAGACTCTCACTCTCTTCTGTTATAAAATGGCAGTGTTCCTTTAAAGATCTTCTTTCTTCTATATGGCAGTGGTATAATCCACATATAACAGACTAGTTATACATATTAAAAAGTTTAATTCATATAGTTTCAATGGTTACAAAAAGTTACCATTTGAAATTCCAAAGCATTAACAGTTCTACAACGTCACGTACACTGGATGTCTCAGGATCTAAACAAATACAGTGTGATAACTTATGAGTTGACTAGCTCAACTGAAAGTTCAAATAGGTCTACCTTCTTAGGCAAAAAAAAAGTATATGGTTTGTACAATAACTATCTGCTTTCATTGACATATTTTTGTAACTTATCCATAAAGCACAAACCTTCCTGAGCCAATATAGTCAATATGAACTATCCTAGCACACACCACTCAAGAGAAAATTCAAGTGAAGAAACATATTGAGAAAAGCAAGTGGAATAAACGCTTAGCATCTTTAAAGCCCTCAACCTCATGATTGAGGGTAACAGAAGACCTCTTCACACGTTACAATCAATTAAAAATATAGGCCGGCTTTAACAGACCATACACAGCAAAGTTTTCAGTACATTTTGGCAAGCTATTAAGCTTCTTCTTGGTATATTTACATAAGATTGGAAAAGTACATTGTGAAAACCTGCATTTTTTTTTTTGCTACTAAATCCCCCAAATGCGTTTTAAAGAGAAAACAGTAGCTATATAACAAAGGTTGTCAACAATCCTTCTTTTAGTTAAGATCCCCAGAAAAGTTGGTGCCTTTAACTCTCCAGTAGTTTTTTTGTTCCTAAATGAAGTGTGCAAGTTTTCTGAGTTTCTGATCTTATAGGGTTGCAACTCTGCCCCATCTCTTTTAACATTAAATATTCAGGTTTCCAACTATTCCATTCATTATACCTGTGAAAGAATTACTGACTTAATTTGTCGTACTAAAATATATAAAATATCGATCTTCAACAGATATTGAGTAGAGGTACCTCACAATGACATTCACAGCAAAATCAATAGACTGCACTTTATAGATCATAAAAGAATAGTCTTTGGCAAAAGATTGGTAATAAATTATTATGACAAATATTTTCTACATTTCATTTTATTTTAAACATTTTACTCTTATTTCATTCATATGGCCAGTTTTTCACTAAACTATGCTGTTTGGAATCACCACAATATAAAAATATATGAGTTCAACACATTCTTCTGGATTATACAAGTACTGTATTTTCTCCAACAATTAAAGTAATGCCATAGAAGATGTCACACAGAAATTCAGCAGTAAATGTCACACCGAAACGTTTCAGCATGAAAATACTGCCTTGTGGCTTCAGCTCACAAAAAAAAGTAGTGCAAAAATAATGTGTGCTATGCAAAATGTTTGTTAGCAAAATATGACCTTTACAACCAATATTTCCAAGCAAGTGGCCCTTTGGAGGGTAATTCTATAAGCTCCCACACAGTTAATATGTGTTGCTCCATATGTATTTGGGGCCTATTTTATAAAGTGAAGTATAACACAGGGGCGTAAAGATGTGCATCAATCTAGTCATTGCAGTTATGCCTGCATCTAGATTCTTCAGAAATGTGAATACATTTTTAATATTTTAGAACTCGCACGTGTGAATTTAGGCTCCGCCTAGTCTCCTCCCAAGCTTCGTCCTTGTGCACATCCAAACTGAAAGAACTTGCGACGGGTCTTATGTGCACTCTTACAGAATGACGACCGCATAAAGAGCACGTGTAAGTCCTTTAAAATAGGGACTTATGCGCCTAACCTATGTGTAATGTTCGGCACGACCCCTTATAAAATCAGCCCCTCAATCTCTGGCTTTTTAAATTGCAAGGCCTATAAATTGCTGTCAGTGATGGCCAGATATTTTGGCCCCGGTTGATAGGGCCACATGAAATGCATTGACTTTATGCATGTTAATTTAAATAACATCAATATATATAAGGTGGCTACAGACAGGTCTCTTAATTTTCCCCTAAAGCTTTGGTTCAGTGTGGCCACAATATGGGCATGTTAAAAATCTCATATTCAAGATGGTCAAAAATATTCCCGTTTTCGATCATAATCTAAATCTCTGCCCTATTGCTTGAGTATTTAGCATAGGACAGAGCATGGAATTCACTATAATTGGGCAAAAAACTCCAAGATGATCTAGGACATATTACCGAACTACAACAGAACTCCCTTTTCTTATAAACTCAGATCATAATGCACAGTGGGTAAATTTTCAAAAGATTTAACTAGTTATCTTTGAGGTTGATGTACTAAAAAGGGAAACTTGATGGCAACAGCTCAAACAGAAAATAGTGTGCATTGCTGGGACAGTGCATACTATTTCCTGTTTTTAGCATGCAAAACCAACTTTGGGAAATATTGCTCAATTGCAAAGAGTAAAATTGTGTGTGCAGATTTACATGTGACATTTTTATTTCAATCATTCATTTATGAGCTGCTGCAAAGTCAAATCATGCATAGCAGATCCTTAATTCTTAGTGCATAGTACTACTATACGAGCTTTACTTTGTACAACATTTTTTTAAACAAGAAAAATAATGACACAAATTTTGTGCATCATTTTTCATCCAGTTCTTTTGCATAGTCAGTACTTAATTTATGCGTCCAAAACAATGCACTTTAGTACAAGACCCTCTAAGACATTTTAGTTAGTTAAAGCTCAGCTTTTCAAATTTCCCCTACTCCAACACTGACTGACTGAATCCATCTACCAATATTTACAAGCTAGCCAAATTTAGCCTGGTAAAGGGATGTGAAGGTCTTAGATATTCTTGTGGCTTAACTGATTAATGCTGATTTTCAGTGCTGAGTCTAAGTTTAGGCAGCCAATCTCAGTTACACAAATGGCAGGCCTAAATCTAGGAAGTTATATTTTGACCAGTCAGATTTTGGTGAATTTTCAGCTGAAAACCTAGCCAGATTAGGACAGTTTTCCGCCAAATCTAAGATAACCACTTAAAATGAATTTTGCAAATTGATCCCTAAGCCTTATTTGATGGTAAATATTCAAGTAACAGGTGGGGAGGTAAATCATGGATCTAAGATTGCAAAATATTTTTTGCTAGAGATGTGGATTCATTTGTGGGCACATTTGTTAGTGTGCCGTAAAAATCTTTAGGGGCATGTTTGCTAAAATGTGGCACTGCACCTTGCATTAAACCTTGAAACTCAGCAAGGGGGTATTGCCAGGACTGCACTAACAAATGGAGGCATACCTAGCATAACCCCATGTAGCTAGCATGAGTTCTGGACCACTCCCACACTAAGAGGTAAGCCACTATTACTGTGGATGCACTTACAGTAATGCCACCCACTAAGGTGACAACATGTGCACCAGTGCTAAATGCAACACTGATGGCTATGGTTGATGGTTTATTATTTGATAGACTACCTTCAGCAGAGCGGTGTACAACAATGTCTAAAATAAACATTATAAAATAGAAAAGAACTCCAGTAAAAACAGTCAAGACACTACTCTAACTGTAATGCGCATGTTCTGCTCCTCAACTATGCAGTCTCCACCTCAATTCATGCTAAGTGGTTAGCAGGGGATTTTTGCAGCCACAGTTTTGGCATGCAATAATGGTTACCGCAACCTGCCTGTTGTGTGCTAAAGCTTGTGTTGGCCATTACTGTGTTTTAGTAAACATGCCCTTTAGCACGTGATAAATTGATTTAATGTGTGTTAACATATGAATTAATGTTCATTCAATTGATTAGCATACCTTAAACGTTTTTAAAGCATGCTACACATTGTTTATTACAATAAACATATGAAACATATTGAAGAGACACCTGGATATCAGGAAAAAAAGACCAAAAGAACCAAAAATGTTTGCTCTGTGTACATCACAAATTTTCTGCCCATCTCTGTCTGAACAAGACTTGAATTAATTTAATTATACATATTTGTTACACATTTTCAGCAGCTCTTTCTTAGTTTCAATGCTGCAACTACAGTACTGTGGCTTAATATTCAACTGCTCAGTTATCTACGTTTCTGAAAAACTCCTATTTTGAATTTGTCAGAATGAACATGGGCTGCCTAATAAGATCAAATCAGATATGTGCTCACCTTCTTTCATATTTGTGTATTGATCAGTTTAACAATGAGATACTTGTGAGGTCATACTGGATTTAGAATGTACAAGTACATTTATCAGATGCATATGAAGAAAAAATTCCAGTGGACGACCTGCGTCTCTCTCTCCCCTGCTAACAGCACTGACAGTAATTCAGAACCAGTTATTGTAGATAACACATAAAGCATCACATAGGTGCGGGCTGATTCCCATAAATTGCGGACGGATATCTCTATGACCAACAAATAGGAATAGAAATACAGGGAAAATCCCTGTAATGTATTAATCATCATTATGGCTTTTTATACTGTAGGTTATAATTCTATTGTGCCACCAATATTATACAATCAACATGAAATACATTAGAGAGGTGAAAACATTGAGAAAAATCATCCCTGAACACTAGGAGGAGAGAACTATTTTTTTACATCCAGGAAAGAGGCAGGACCCACACTTTCTATCATTTGTCATCGCTACAATATTATACAAGGCAAAAGCAAAGCGTGAGAAACAAAATTTGCATTTATCCTTTGAATCTGGAAAATAAGGTAATTTCCCTCTTTAGACAGAGTCTTGCAACCACCTTTTTTTTTACAAAAGTCAAAATACAGTATTTAATAAAACATGGGTTGTGTTAAGTGCTTGGCTCTCTCTAGACGACAGTGTGTGTGTTCATGTTAAAGGAAGTCAGAGATGGCAGTGCTGTCACTTTTGTTTTGGAAATGATGACTGATATTTTTAAATGAAAAACAAAATCACACTGAGCACATATGAATGTCTGAATGAACAAAGAAAGCAGGGATATTAACAGATGGGCTAGAGAGAATGAGCAACCAAATAAAATGCCTAGACGCAGAAGGCCATTATAACGGGAGAAAAATAACTCTGACTACCATTCCTGGACAGAACCAGAAAAATACTCTGGAAAGCAGCAAAGTGCCTGGGTACCATGCAGAGAGGGAATGCAATGGGACAGACTGTCAGCAAACACATCAAGCCAAATGCATTAAGAGGGCTATTTTATAACAGGTCGCTTAAGGGGGAAGTCCACGAAGGCACCTACTTTTAGCCTATTTTATAAAGACCTATAGGCGCCTATATGTCTTTATAAATCACTAGCACAAATCCAGCAGAAAGAGCAGCTAGATTGAAGCCATGGTCATTCATGCCTTTTGGGGAACAGGGCTTAATGTTAGCGTGTAAAGGGCATATGTAAATCATGACTCCACCCAAACTCCTCCCCCAGTGATGCCAACTCTAAAGTCACTTGCAAGAACGCACCTAATTGCACCGTGTGTGCTTTAGTGCATGAAGTAATTTTATGTGAGGTCTTCTACAGGCGCACACTGGATTATACATGTGTAAAATCCTTTGTACCATTACCTCCTAAAAGGTTTCTCCTATGTTGTGTCCATTGTCAATACACTTAGGGCCTGATATACGGCGCATAGCCCTGGATATTCAATGCCGCAGTGACAGCACTGAATATCTAGGTTTGGCACACAGAGGAAACTACCACAGAGCCTAACCGGGTAGTGGTGATATTGCACCCCTACCTGGTTAGCATCCACGGCTAAATGTAGGGGAGCCAAAAGCAGGTCTAGTTTTACCCGCTGATCGCTAACCGGGTAGCGGTACAATATCACCGCTACCCAGTTAGCAACAGTCTATGCCTCCGCTCCACCCCAGATGCCCCCAACACACCCCAATACTAACTGGATGGCATCGGGGCGCATAGGAGAATTAGAAAGGGATATTCACCAGCACTAACCATGTAAGTGCTGTTAAATATCCCCATTTAAGGCATTTATACGGTTTACTGGGCTGTAAACCATGTAAAATGCCTTCCGAAAAACGGGCCCTTAGGTCTATCAGTGTAACAATTTAAATAAGATTTGCTAGCAAATTCACTCATATACTAGTACATAGAGAGCTGTCCAATATAACATGTAGTGGTGCCATAGAATTTCATGCCTCAGTTTCTTGTTGCTATAGCAATCTGCTGCATATCTGTAAGACTGCAAATCACTGACATACTACAAAAGCTGGCATGGTGCTGTATATCTAGCGGAAGGCATGCATCCCAGAGAAAAAGGTAAAAGCCAATCAAATCAGTGCTGAGATTTTGTCGGAGCAACAGTATCTCCCTTCTATGCCAGAGACACACAGTGTTCCAGCAAGTATGATTATTTCAGGCTTTGATACCAATATTCTAAACACAATGTTCAATTGCTTCACAAACTTTCTGAGAGATGGCAGCCCAGGGTATTACTGTACATGTCAACAGAAGCCTGATTCACAAACAGAGCAATATTACACTACAGGAAAAGTTCAAACACTGAAAAATCTGAAGAGACTTTAGGCTCTCTGGTCTAGACATTGATTACCTTGATGCATGAAAGACCTCCAAGGCAAAATACCTACAGTTAGTAAATGCTCTGCACATGACGGATCATTACTACAAGAAATTTATTGTAGTTGTCCACTGTACATTCAGTGATTCCTGGTTTTGATTTTCACTGGAGGGACACAAGTACTCCTTTCTACTGAATGAAGAACTTAGAGGTTTCTACTGCTTCATTCTAAGGAGGCTATTTTAGAAGTTTCCCTGCATGTAAATGGCAGTATTTACATGTATAGATTGGCATTTCAGAAAGTGGGCTATTTACAAGTGGTTATGTTCACTGCATTTACTTTGCCAGGTGGCATGATAGGGGCAAAGAGAGGGAATGGTTTGGGCAGGCTTAACACATTAATGCGGACTGCCCATCTTACAAGGAGAATCCATGTTGATTTAAAACAATCTAGAGGTTGGCATTTAGACCTGCCTGCAGGCACAGATCACTGCCTGCTTGAAGAGTCAGGTATCAAGACTGACGTATGGATCATGACCCCTGATTCCCACTCCCCCAAGATCGACCCCTCCCAGACTCCCCCCACCCCAAAGTATCAGACCCTTTTGATTCTCCTCCAAGGCATCTTATTCCCCCAATCCTCTCCACAAGTCAACAAACATCCCCCTCCCCCAATCTCTCCCCAGTAGTAATACCATGAGGAATGGGTTTTATTTTTTTGGGATGACTGAGGAATTCAAACACAATTGATTCAGGGAGCAATAATTTGCTCTATGTTTTGGTAGTAATTTTCTAAAGCTTTTCTGTATATAAACCCATTTTATACCCAGAAAAGGGCTTTCAAAAATTGCACAATTGCATGCAGGCCTAAAGAGGATAATTTCATATACTCCTGCGCAGTTAACGCACATTGCCATGTGCATATTTGTGGCCTATTTTATAAAGTGAAGAATGTGCGTCCTTTACTATATAAAAGAAGGGTGCAAAGACCTGCCTCGATCTAGCTGTGGCAGTTATGACTGCTACAGAGCGGGCGTAAGTGCCCATGCCTAGATTGTTTAGAAACATGTATAAGTTATAACACTTATGCACATAAATTTACACTCAGGCCAAGCACTGCTCCTGAACATGCCCACACTGAAAGGATGGGCGCGGCAGGACGGACACACGCGCTTACAAAATAGTGACTGCCAAAAGTGTGCACGTAAGTCCTTTAAAATAGGAAGTTACATGTATAAATAGCACAAAACTTTCCACGCATCCCTTATAAAATCAGATCCGAAACACATATGATATGGAAAGGGTGCACCTGCTTTTACATGTCTTTGTGCAAGCATTTCCAGGGCTGCAGGTAGAATTGAGTGGAGGTGGGATCATGCGAATGCATTTATTTTATAAAATACTCATGTACCCACCTAGAATATGTGGACACCTTCTTCGGAGTAGGTGCGTATTTGTGCATCAAAATGTGTGCACTGGATCTGGGAACTCATTTTATAAAGGCACTTGGGGGCGTGTTTACTAAAGGGTGTTCCAGCAGTGTGCTAACTTTAGGAAGCGTGTGTGACTGTCTCCCTGGCAAAAACACATTGGTAACGCACTGTGCCATGCTAACTGCACCTACTATCAGCTCTTGAGGTGGTGTTATGTGCACCCCCACTAATGGCAACATCTGCATCTGCCCATAGCAGCCATGCTAACCGTGATGGCAGCCCACGTTCTGCCCCCTAACCTGCCCAGTCCCTGCCCAATCACATGCTACCCGGTTAGCACAGTGTACGTTACGCAAAGCCCACACTCATAGCGTTCTTTAGTAAACATTCCCCATAGTCACCTACGTTGCCCTTGTAAAAGGGGCTCCCAGATCCAGCTCCGATAGTGCACACATGCCAATACACAAATTTACACCTACTCTGAAGAAGGTGTCCAGGTATTCTATGTGTGCACATGCTGTATTTATAAAGCAGACTTAAAATAGGCACCTTTTTGGACTTCTGACATAGGCCTCCAGTTAGGCAACTAAGCCCTTTATGCACATACATCGATATTATGCAAAGTAAATGCATAAATGCTAACCCTTCCCCAGGAATGCATCTACTCATGTTGGGTTAACTTATGCACTTAAAGACCGTATGGGCCTGATTTTGAAACAGGGTACCTATGGAAGAAGTCGAAAAGCTACCTCTGGGTATTTACAAAATAAGTAACCGAGAACCAGCGTGAACATGTGTAAATGCAGATGCAGACACTTAGACCTGCTCTGAAGCGTGTCTTTATGTATGCAATCACATCTTTTATAAAAACCATGAGTACATCACAACTACTCTTAAAGCACCTACAAGTACATGCCTAATTGCACCACACATACGTTAACACATGAGGTAATTTTACATGTGTATATGGGCAAAGATGCACAAAAAATCCTTTACAAAATTACCTCCTATGTGCATATTGTATGGGCAATTTTAAAAGATGTCATTTGTACATACAAAAATTTGTTTTATGCAACTTTGAAAAATACCCCATTAGTGGGCTGTTCAAATCTGACTGTGGCTGGGTGGGGTTTGTTTTCAGGTGCTTTAGTATTTTTAGTACAATGGATTTCATAGTTTTATAAGTTGCCCTGAACTTCCTTGACCCAAGACAAGACACGTAAAACATCAACTGTAGATTAAATTATATTAAGGGCCCTATTTACTAAGCTGCCTTAATGTTATTTGCCAAACCATGTGCATTAATTTACAATAATGTTCTGTATTTGCCCATAGCAGAGTGCTTATTAAATAAGAACAAGATTCAAAGCATGCAAATGCATGCAAAGCAGCTCGTTATTATGCAAAATGTGTAATGTTGCTTGTGTTAGAGCTTGAACATTGTGTTATTCAGGGAAAGATAACATCACTTAGGCTCCCAGGGAGCAACTTACAGGGACCAGTGCATTCAACCCCTGATCTCATTTTACTCTTGCACCCCTACCCCTGGCACGTCCATGTCTATATCTGCTGCAGGTATGAATAGGCATCAGGAAAGTGCTTGTTTTGGCTTTAAAACAATGCTGATATGCAGGGAGCTCTGGGATGGGGTGGGCGGGAGTGGAGACAGAGTGGAGAGTGGGCGGGTCGGAGGTGGGCCCATGACCCCAGATGTACAGGGCCTATCTAGATCACGGCCCTGTACGTTTGGCAAGTAAAGGATAGCCGGAGAACTTATTCCACCTCAGAGGTGGAATAAGACCCCCTGATGTTGGCAGCCAGCAATGGAGGACCCCTGTGAACAGGTGAGCCAACGTAGGAGGATCCCCGTCTTTGATACTGGCCTTGACAGGCCCCTCCAGGGATCAGGCCATGGGGAAAGGACTTCGGTGTGTGGTGTGGGGAATCGGGACTCCTGCATGGCATCCCGGTGCCATAACGATGGGAGGCTGTGGCACGGGGGCTCCCAAAGGAGCATGGGCAGGGTTAGCTGGGGTAGGCGCAGCACATCTGGGCCTACAGAATCAGGCCCACCCAGTACCCCGATTCTGCTCTCGTGGGAATATCTAGCTCCTGCAGGTGAAGAATTGGGTTCAAATCTGGCCCGCCCAGATTTTGGACGTCCAGATGGGCCAGACGTCCCCCGATCGGAAATAGCCTCTAACTTGTTTGCTGTATATCCATGATTTGTTTCCAAAAAACATAAAATTAATTTCATCCTTTCATAGTTGCATTCTCTTGTAGAGCTGTACTATGCTTCACTTGCTGTTCAGTCTGGCATGACAACTCTGAAGGGGGTCTGTCAGCATATTTGCCTCGGAATGCAGAACATTGTATGAAGCTCTGGAAATATTTACTGAAAAGTACTGCTTATAAAAGCATGAAAGGTACCATACTGATTACAAACTATCTATTCGAGAAGGTTCATGTGCAGAATTTCTGAATGCTCTGCCAAGGCATTCTGTAGTAACAATTGAATATCACGCATGATTTAGTTAGAGGGGCCTATATACTAAGGGGGGCATATTCAGTAGTGATGGCTAGGCTGCTGCCAATGTAATTAAACCTGGATATTTGGCACTGGTGAAGAATATCCAGGTTTGCTGGACAGCAGAGTTGCTAGCCGGTTAGCGGCAAAATCCGGTTAAAATTAGGACAGCTATCCAGATGACCTAAATTTGACCAGTTTAGCTATTTGGTTAGTAGCTGAATATCACCAGTAACTGGAGAGTGACTATCACTGCCCCCCGATCTGCCCACCTACCACCCCCCAGTTTTAATTGGGTGTTTTTTACACAGCCTGTGGAAATATTTGTGACACTAACTGGTTAGTGTTGCTGAATGTCGGACAGAATGCTTTTAACTGGTTAGTGGATCTGTTAACTAGCTTAAATGGTTTGAATATCCCTACCCCCAAGCCTTGTCAGGCATTTAATGTGGGTTGTAATGAGCATTAATAGTTAACACTGCACTTTTACTGTTAGCATGCATTAACTGCTGTGTTAAACACCTAATTCATATCAGGAGCTCAGAATGGGAAGGGAGCAGAGCTTGCAGTTAATGCGGGAGTTGTTACCACATGATAACTGCTACAGTGGCAGATAATGAAATTAGCTGCATTCTATATTAGCAACCAGGCCATTAACACACAAAGCAGCCATTGCCTTGTGTTAGCAACTTGGCTGCCTTCCCTGAAGAACTGGGAAAGCCCCCAACTGTTGCAGCTACCATGAGTTCATGTTTTGCAGTTAACACATGGTACCTGCAAAGCCTAGTGGTGATTTAGATAAATAGGCCTCTTGGTGATGTGGATATACAGTATGTTTTCAAGGAACTGTATTGAGGTCATCAACTTATTTCACATAGGTTATGCCAAGAGCTATCAAATGGAATTTGGTTATACAGTCAGATTCACCTTCAAAGCCTAGAGATGAAAAGAGCTGCATTCTTGTGGCAAGTCAAAAGTTTAATTTATACTAAACATACCTCCATGGTAGCTAACAGCATATTTTCAGTTAGAAGGTAAAGGTGTTTTATATTTCTAACATAAAAAATATCATATGAAGATCATGCCTCCAATATTTTTTCCAGATTATCCTCCACTGATAAAAATAGTGCATCTTTCATGATTAAGTATAAGGTGCAAGAGGTGGAGATGTTGGAGGCCACTTGACAATACTGATCATAACATGATCAAATCTGATCTGATAAATGGAGGGAGGACAGCAAGGAAATCTACTGCACTAGCATTTAGCTTTCAAAAATAAAATGAGGAAAATGGTTAGAAAATAACTAAAAGGACTGGCTGCAAAGGTTAAGGCTTTACCTCAGATTTTGATATTGTTTAAAAATACCATCTTGGATGCTCAGACCAGGAGTATTTCATGTTTTAGAAAAGGCAAAAGGAGGGTTGAATGACTGCCAGCATGCTTTAAAGGTGAGGTGAATGAGGCTGTTATAGCCCAAAAAACCCTCATCTTTCAAGAAATAACGAAAGGATTTGAATGAAGAAAACAGAAAACAGCATAAGCACCGACAAGTTAAATGCAAAGCATTGATAAGGCTGCCAAAGACAGACTTTGAAAAGAAGCTTGCTGTAGAAGTAAAAACTGATACTAGAACCTTTTTCAGGTACATTCAAAGAAAAAAGTCTGTGAGGAGTCAGCTAGAACATTAGATGATAGAGGAGTAAAAGGGGTCCTAAGGGAGGACAAGGCCATAGTGGAAAGACTAAATATATTTTTTCCTTCCGTCTTTACTAAAGAAGATGTAGGGGAGATGCATATGCCAAAAATGACATTTAAAGGTGATGAATCGGAGGAACTGAAACAAATCTCGGTGAACGAGGAAGATGTTAATAGGACAATTTGGCAAACAAAACATTAGAACATCAACTGGACTAGATATATATATCCCAGGGTGCTGAAAAGCTGAAAAATGAAATTGCAGACCTATTACTAGTAATTTGTAAACTATCATTAAAATCATCTATAGTACCTGAAGATGAGAGTGGCCAACATAACATGAATTTTTTAAAAGGATTCCAGGGGTGCCAGGCAAAATGGTGGAAACCATTATAAAGAACAAAATTACTGAACATGTAGATAGTCATGGTTTAAAGGGGAAAAGCCAACATGGATTTAGCCAAGGGAAGTCTTGTCTCATCAATCTGCTACATTTTTTGAAGGTGTAAATATAAACAGATAAATAAAGACCAGCCGGTTGATATAATGTATCTGGATTTTCAGAAAGCCTTTGACAAGGTCCCGCATGAGAGACTTGGGGATATTAAAAAATCACAGGATAGGAGGCAGTGTACTGTTGTGAATTAGGAACTAGTGAAAAGATAGAAAACAGAGAGTAGACTAAATGGCCAATTTTCTCAATGAAGAAAAGTAAATAGTGGAGTCATACTCAAGGATCTGTGCTGAGCCCACTGTTTTCTAACATATGTATAAATGACCTAGAAATGGGAACAATGAGTAAGGTGATCAAATCTGAAACACCACGAAATTGTTCAATCACAAGAAAGTTGTAAAAGATTGCAAAAAGCCCTTGAGAAAGTGGGAGACTGGACATCTAAATGGCTGATAAAATTTGATGTGGACAAGTGCAAAGTTATGCATTTCAGTAAGAAAAACCCAAACTATAGCCACACAATGCAAGGTTTCACATTTGGAGTCGCCACCCAGAAAAAGGTTCTAGGCATCATTGTAGATAATCCATTGAAATCATCTGCTCAGTGTGCAGCAGCAGCCAAGAAATCATAATGCTTTGTTATTGCTCCTTGGTGCAACTGCACCTTGAGTAATGCATACAGCTCTGGTCGCATCTTAAAAAAAAGGTATAGCAAAGGGCAACCACAATGATAAAGGGAATGAAAGGATATGCCTATGAGGAAAGGCTTAAAGGTTTATGGCTATTTAGCCTAGATCCTTTAAGGGTAGACTGGATAGGCTGTATGGTTTTATCTGCCGTCATGTTTCTCTGTTTGTTTATATGGGGTATATTTACTAAACCAGCTTAACAGTTAACCTGGGCTATCCGAGTGGCACCTTATAGACTAACCAATTTCTTGGGGCATGAGCATTCAAGGACATGATTTTACTTCATCGAATATTTCTCTTTCATGGACTGACTTAATAATAATAGTATTTATGGTGAAATTAAAATCCCTCCTCTTGAACTTCATGTTTTATGGGGATGGTACCTATGGTATTAACCTAAATCAATATTAACTACAGAGCAGCCTTCTGGCACAGGACTGTCGCCGATCATAAAACTGATGCTTACTTTTTCATTCTTTACTATGACCACTGCAGTATAATGGAATTCATAAAAATCCAATTAAAGTCTGCGGAAATATCTTGTAATATGGTAGAACAACAACAGCAACATAACAAATGCTTCAAGTTTGTGAATAATGACATTTTTCCATTTCATTCTTGCCACTGTTGGTCTCATTCTTATTCTGATACCTCACCTCGTAATGCATAGTGTAATAAGATCATAAAACTATGCTGCTCTTCTTTCACCGAGGCAAACACTAAAATACTTGGCATAGATTAAGCGAAGAGAATATTTGAAAGATGCTGTAGACTCGATCTTTTCTCAGCTGTAAATAATGGAGCATCGTCTACCACACTTTCTGAAGACCATTTGATAAGGTTAAAATAAAAGCCACATCAAGTTGCTTTTGTGCTTCTCTTGTTCTAACCAAAAGACTGCACCTTGTTCTAGTTCACAACCTTTCCTTTTTCAATCTGTTCCCTTGAGCGGCCAGGTTAATTTGAACAAGCTTAATGAGTTATAATGTCATAAACCACATTGCAGCTGTCTGAGTTCCCCCACCTAACCCAGGCATTGCAGTGATGGTCCTTGAGCAGGGGTCCCAAACCTCAGGCTCCTTGCAGAGAGGAGATATGATAGAGGTCTATAAATTAATGAATACAGTGGAACGGTTAAACATAGATCAATTCTTTACGCCATCAAAATATAGAAAGACTAGGGGACATGCAATGAAGCTACAGTGTAACCCATTTAAGACTAATAAGAGAAAATATTTTTTCACTCAATGCGTAATCAAACTGGAAATCGTTACTGGAGGATGTAGTAAAAGCTGTTAGTGTAGCCGGGTTTAAAAAAGGTTTGGACAAGTTCCTGGAGGACAGGTCTATAAACCATTATTAAAGGGGACCCAGAATATCCACTGCTTGCCCCAATACAAACATTATGGAACCTGTGTGTCTTTGGGAAACTGCTAGGTACTTGTGATCTGGAATGACCACTGTTAGGATACTAGGTTTGATGGACCTTGGTCTGACCCAGTATGGCATTTCTTAGAGCCCAGCATGCATGCAGTCTAAATCAGGGTAATGGGTGTTGCTGCCCAGTGATGGCTGAGAGTCACTTCTCCAGGTTGCTGCCACAGTATTCATAGCCACAGATGCTAGATACAGAAATTGAACCTTAGGCTACTCTGCCTCTGGACTAGCCCCATTGCAGAGCCTTTGTAAATAAACCTGAAATCTCCCTAGTGACCACCAATGCTAATCATATCCTACGGATGTCACTATGCAATTTTCTATCTACAGCCATGGGAGAGGAAAAAAAATGGTTGGCCTAAGGCTTTCAGTTTAATTTCTCGAGTAGTTAACGCGTACTATACATATGGTGATCTACTTTTCAAAGGTCTCATTTCATATAAGTTGAAATATGACAAGAATAATTCTCATGATAACAATCTTTTGGCTGAAATATTATCCCTCCAAACCTGCATGACATTTCCAAGTATTCATGGTCCTTCCACATCCTGTCAAAACTGCAACATCAGTCTGGAAAATGGCTGTTTTGACCTATTGCAGCAAGCAAACAGAACAAAATTCAACATGCAAAAACAAAAAGAGGGTACCAGACTCTAAAGGAATTACTTAGTAAGTGGGCATGCCAATTAATCGGAGTGGAAGAGTAGCCTAATGGTTACAGCACCAGGCTGAAAACTGGGGAAACCAGGGTTGAAATGTTTGTGATGCTCCTTGTGACCTTGGACAAATCACTGAACTCTCCACTACCTCATGTAGAAACTTAAAATTATGTTTACTAAAGCACACTACCTGGCATCTCAGGCTATAGTGTGTGGTTTGGTTGCCATGCTTAAAAATATCACAGGTTTGCACATCAAAAACTCCAAGCTACCTTGGCAGTGTGCGTCAGGGTGATGAATGGGCGAGATGAGGATGTTCCTGCACTGGCGTAGCTGGCACGGGCATTTGTAGCTTGTACTACATATGCTCGGGGCAAGTAGCATGGGTGCAACTGATGCCACCTTAGTGGGTGATGTTAGTTGCACCCACAGCCATTTTGCTGCGTTGAAACATGGTAACTTCAGAGGGTCTACAGCCCCAAGCTGGTAATGTAGCCCACACATGCATTACTGTCACGGAGCTTAGTAAACATGCCCCTTAGACTGAGTCCTCCAGGACAGGGAAATACTTATTGTATCTGACTAACTCAGCTTGAGCTACTGCTGAAAAGATGCGAGTTAAATCCAAAAATCCCTAAAATTAGTGAAGTATAGTGAAGCCAAATACATAGTCCTGGAGAATGGCCCCTTGGTTCATTGCAGATATTTACCTTTCCAAACTCATATTCAAAGTGAGTTGCAATTCAGATACAGTAGGCAGTTCCCTACCCAAGAGAGCTTACAATGTAAGGGTTAGATATACCCTAAGAGGGTAATTTTCAAAGTCTTAGTTGTGATTTGCATGTCCAGATCATGGAAACGTTCCCGGAGCCATTTGCTTTTAAAGACGTCACCAGTGTATGTGTGTGTGTGTGGGGGGTGTGGGGGTGGGGGTGGAGGCATGTCTGGGGAGGTTCACTATACTTACATGTCCCCATTCTATTTCAGAAAACTCAGGGAGGTCTGCAGGCATGTCCATATTTAGATCTGCTCCATGCATGAATTGACCTTAAAACATCCACAGAGTGTAGGGAAGATGGAGAGTTAAATGACTAGCCTAAGACCACAAAGGCCCAGACTGGGATTTGAACCTTGGCTAGCCAGCTCCTAACCCACTACTCTAACCACTATGGTATTAGACATCCCTGTTCTGGAATGCTATTCTGGGGACATCTATGCACAGTGGACGTCTCCATAGATGTCCAATTTGAGCATGTCCATGTTTCTGAAATTGTGTCTGGAGTTGCATATGTCTGCTTTCTTTTCAGACATTCTGGCTTTGTCGTCCCAGCACTTGGACGTCCTTTGTAAAATGTGCCTTTAACACACATTATTTCTTACAGGTCTCACTTTAGGTAATGAGGCCTAGTTGCTAATAACACCCACTAACAATATTAGCATCTGTAATCGGTGTCTGGACATAGCTGCAGCTTGGCTAGAAACACAAACTAAAGTTAAATATGGAAAAAACTGAAGCTCTCTGGTTCCCATGCAAGGACCTTCAACCAGCATCTGTTCCCACAATCTGAAATTCTGCTTTTGTTATTCGGTATTCTGTAAAGGTATTGGGTATTATATTAAATTCTTTTCTCAGTCTAGACAAACAAGTCTCTTCACTGCTTAGGAGATATTTGTTTTCTCTGTACATTCAGACTGTTTCTAGATCATAAGGATCTCTAATGTCTCATCCATGCTTTTATATTCAATAGGTTTGATTACCGTAATTCTCTTCTACTGAGCTCTAGGGACATCCAATTTAAAAGAATATAACCTATACAAAATACTGCAGTTAGGCTCCTTTATGGAATCAGCAGGTTTGGTCATTGTATCAGCAGCACTAGCTGCCAATAATTGTATAGAATTCAACTTAAAGTTCTCCTTTTGACCTATTGGGTGTACTAGTCAGGCCAGCCTCAATATCTAGCTTCTTTGCTAGTACCTCCCACTTGAACATCTCATCTCTGTTTAATGCATCTTCCATCACTGCTACCAATTCAGAGTCACTCTACCCAAACATCTTCTTTCTCCTATATGGCCCCCTTGCTTTGGAATGGACTCCCCTAAAATCAGAAGCGAGTATAGTTACTTAAAATTTAAGGCAGTTTAAAAACCTGCTTGTTTATTCGGGCTTTCAAAGGTATGTTTATGTTTATTATTAATTTAATATACTGCTCTTGAAAGCAATATCAGAGCAGCTTAAAAAATACAAAATATATAGTTATAACAAAAAAACACAGTGAAAACAAAAGAACATCTCGCAGCTGCCCCTACTTGAAGCTATATCAACCAAACTACTCAAGCCCAAACACTGATGAGAACAGAAAAGCTGTTAAGGCACTTTTGCATATTTTATAGGAGCTTTCTAAACAAGGGTACTTTGGAAAGGAATTCCAAAGTTGAGGGGCTACAGCATAAAAAGCTGAGTTTCTTGTAAATTCCTATTGAACCCTGACTAGGAATGGAATTACAGGGGGCTTCTCTTCCTCGGATCGCAGCGATCTCACTGGACTGCAGGCAATCAGACAACTGTGCAGAGGAAGCAGACAGCCCATACCCACGACCTCAAAAATCAGACTGAGAAGTTTAAATTTAATTCTAAAGGCTACACGAAGCCAATGACTTTCTAGTAGTAAAGGAGCGATATGATCAAAGATCTCAGAAGAATAGACAAGCTTTATTGCTATATGCTGAACAATTTGTAATCTTTAAATAACCATCCCTGAAAGACTATGGTAAAGGGCATTGCAATAATCCAAATGTGACGTAACAAGAGCATGGATGAAAGTCAGCAATGCCATTTATTCAGAAAAGCTCAAATTGACTTAATCCACTGTACATGAAAAAGACAGAACATGGTTGCTGAGATATGGTTGTTAAAGTTCAGTATCTATATGATTTGCTGCTGGCTGGTGACTGTTCATATGTCTTAAGCTTACCCCCTGGCTCCTCGAGTCCTTGGTAGGTGATTCTTGGGTTAGCTAGTCTAGTGTTTCCTGTCCTGTAGTTTTGTCTAGGAGTCTTGGATAGTTCTCGCTCTGTAGCCTTGTTCCCCGGTTGTAATTGGATTTTTACTGTAAATCATCTGGCTGTTCAGCTTGGATGAGAGTGGGGATATCAAATATATTAAATCTTAAACCTTACATCTTAACGTGGCAGCAAACTTTAGTAAATTTGGCTGTCAATTTACTAATGAAAGTCACTAACGAAAATAAAAAAAGAAGCAAAATGAAATGAAATGAAAAAATGTTGCTGACATGCACTCCTACTGGTTCCAAGAGTGCTATAAAAAAGGAACCTGATGTCAAATCAGAGAACCGTGAGTGCTCAAAAGAGAGGACAGTCCAAATACCTGATATACAGGGGAAAATTCATTTAGCGATTATTATTATAAAAGATTAGTAAGTATAGTAAATATGACAGAAATATGACATAAGCCCTGAGAAAGGACATCAAATCAGTTACGCTAAGGGCTGCACAGTAAGGGGGTCATTTTCTAAGAGGGCACCAAGGTTAATTGGTCAGGAAGGTGCCTATTTTTAGTCCATTTTATAAAGACACATAGGTACCTAGGGGTTTTAATCAAATGCTAGCACAAATCCCGCAGAAGCTGCACCTATGCTGAAGGCATAGACAGGCATAAATGTTACTGCATACCTAACACATGGATGCGCATATTTTATAAAAGACAAAAATTGTGACTCTGTCCACACTCCAGTCAAATTACTCCCTACTCTACCAGTAGACACTGATTTGCACCGCATGCACTGTTAGGCATGACCTCAGAAGCCTTTTGTGTAAAGCAGCGTTCTATATGAAAAAATAGTAATAAAATTACCCTCCATACCCATACAGAAATTAAGCGCTGCTGATACTCTTAAAATCTAAGACACTAAAGTT
Source organism: Ichthyophis bannanicus (assembly GCA_033557465.1). NCBI lineage: Eukaryota > Metazoa > Chordata > Amphibia > Gymnophiona > Ichthyophiidae > Ichthyophis > Ichthyophis bannanicus. The sequence continues at coordinate 442,438,251 of CM066035.1, read as the reverse complement.
TGATGTTTTGTTAAAAAGAAATTCTAGAAGACAGAATTTAATTACAGGTTTCATGGTTTGCTGCTAATTTCTTTTACTAGTTTAAATGAAGGGCCGAATTCAATCATGCAGAATTACCCTATCTTATTTCCTCTTTATTAGCATTGTTGTTTTATAATTGCTGTGCTGTAAATATCTTTCAAGAGTGGATTTCTCTAAAAAATATATGTGGTTTCTGGTTGCCTCTTTTTATATACTTGTTTTCTTCATCTAGTGGAGAGGTTTATGGCACACAGCAGTGACCCTTACAAGTTATTTTAAATGACAGAGAAACCCACTAATGCCAAGAAAAATATTACAAATTAATGGGCGCATCTTCACTAAATTACTGTTGCTATCATTATAGATAGACATGTGGAGGGAGATTTGAGAAAGGGCGTTCAAGTGCAATACGGTCTAAGCCAGAACATCGGAAAAAACAGGAAAGGCACGTCAAGGTGCAGACATGATTTCACAAACGTGGATGTCTCGATATGGATGTTGCAGTGGTGTCTACATCAACATCCCCAGAATGGTATTTCAGAACCTGGATGCTTAGGAAGTGCCTAATTAGAGTAGTGCGCTAGGAACAGAGAAGCCAGGGTTCAAATTCCACTGCTGCTGTTGTTGACATTATACCGAGTACTGGGAATGAAGGAGCACTTTCTTCTCCACATTCTCTACATGCTTTTCATTACCATAATCTTGGGGGAGGGGCTCCTTATGAAACTACCCTATTAGGGGGGAAATTTACCCCCAAAAGACCCTTAGTCGTGCAATAGATTATATTTCTTTTGTTTGGATGAGGCCATATTAGAAACAACTCTTGTTTTCAAATTAAAGAAATAAAATACATTGAAAAAATAGCTGGAGAAACCATGAGGCCCTAGGACAAAGTTCACTAGAAACTAAAGGGGCAGAATTTTTTTTTTTATTTCTTCGGAAATGTCTTAGATTTCAGTTTATTTTTATTGTAAACTGATTTGGTGTTTATATGCTGTGGAAGTGGTTTATCAAGTGCTTATGAATAAATAAATATGTATCAAAGGATAACTGTGGAGTTTATAACTATGCTTCTTCACTTCTCATCTCAGAAAGGGCAAGATAATAAGCTCTAGAGACTGCAGGAAGGGATTTCTCTTTTAAACATATCCTAAGCAGAGTCGATAAATCATAAATGATGACACCTCACTGCATTTGCCAACATCTCAAGTTTATTATGGAGATATAATTTATCTTTAGTCAGGTAATATTTCCCTGGGTCTTTTCAATTTCAAGACTGTAAATGGCTTTTATGACTCAATATTTCCATCTACAGAATTTTTGAGTTAGATATGGAGTCTCCTAGCTGCTCCGAAAGCTGAGATATCCGCCCACGTAGCCCCACAATCCCTTCCCAAATGACTTCTAGGCTTACAAGTTGGTGTCACAAGCATCAATCTGGAAGAATTCTGTTAGTTTCTCTCTGAAACCAGTTGTGATGTAAACAAATGCCAAGCTGCAGGTTCACACAGGGCCGGCATAGCCCTGGACTCCTCCACACGCATGACTACCAGCAAGACTCTCTCCATGCCTGTGCGAACATCAGCAGTTGCTCAAAAGATTTTGGTCTCATCCTGCTTGAACTGCTGCACCTCCAGAAATCATCCTTCCTGTGGCACCAGGCTGCCTGATATGATCTGAAGTTGCTGAAACAGAGCCGCTGGCAAAACCTCCCATGGTCAGAGAAATCCACATCTCCAGACTTAGTTGTATTGGAGTTGAGGGAGTTGGCTCACCATCATTTCCTCACTGGTATCCCTATGTATGCAACACTGCTGAAGTGGCTGCAGGAAGAACTAATTGGTCCAGTGGGTGAAGTCCCATGCTGAATTGGGGAGGGCAGCTGTGCAGCCTGGAGAATCTGGAGCACATAGTGGTAGCATAGCACTTTAATAACTATAGGTTGTGGAAATTTCACATGTGTGGCCTGAAGAGAGGGGGCCCAATGTGCATGTTCAATTTCAAATGGCTTTTGAAAATTCAAGTGAAACAATTTAGGAAGGAGGTCTTCAAGATTTTCTACAGCATTCGACCCTTCAGAGCCCTCTGGCAGACCAGTTATTTGAAGATTATTCCTTCTGGCGTGATTATTATAGATTTCCAACTGCTGCACAATCTGTGACAAGCGCTGTGTGTTTCGCTGGGTCTGCAACAGCTGAATCTCATGATTCTTAAGCCTGGCATCCATTTTACTCAACTGCAAAATTACCAAATTTAGTCCTTCTAGATTTGCGGAATTTCAGTATGCATGTTAGCCATTAGTGGCAACCAGATCTTTAACTTGACGAATTTCCCACAAAAGCTCCTTTCTACCATCATCTTTGCCACCCTCCATTTTGCCTGACGAATGACGGTTCAGGTTTTCACCTCTTCACTCCCTGCGCTTGATTATTTGGGTATTCCACATGTGCCGGGTTTAACGCAGACATAGTGGGAGATCTGAGAAGGCAGGGGTGGGGGGTGGGGGGGGGGACCAATAATGTCAGAGAAGAGAGGTGGAGATGACAGGATTCTTACTATCTGTGCTGGTGCTACTGCCCTAAGCGTCCATCTTAGCTCGTGGCTGACTTCGCCCCCAGCGGGTAAGTCCCAGGCTCAGCATGAAAGAGTGAAGTGAGGACATCCTGATAGGGAGGTTCCAAAACAAGTAACCCAGATGTCTTTAAGTACAGAGCAGACAGAGCTGAAAGATTCAAAATACCCTTGTCAACTAATAACCAGATTATTAATATGAATAAAATACAAGCTCTAAAATGCTTGCATGCAAATGCTAGAAGTCTGAAAAATAAGATGGGAGAGCTAGAATATATAGCACTAAAGGAAAGGTTAGCTATCACTGGCATCTTAGAAATCTGGTGAAAAGAGGACAACCAATAGGATACTGTGGTACCTGGGTACAAATTATATTGCAATGATAGAGTAAATAAAGTTGGTGGAGGGGTTGTACTCTATGTTAGAATGGGTATTGAGTCACATAGAATAAAGGTTTTGCAGGAACAAAACACACTGTAGAATCTCCAGTAATAGAAATTTCATGTAAAAAGGGGAAGGCAATGGCAGTGGGGGTGTACTATTGACCGCATAGCCAGATGGATGGTGGATGATGAAATGCTAAGAGAAATCAGGGAAGCTAATAAAAGTTGCAACACAGAATAATGGGTGATTTCAATTACCCTGGTATCGACTGGGTCAATGTCACTGCAGGACATGCTAGGGAGATAAAGTTTCTAGATGAAATAAATGACTGCTTCTTGAAGCAGCTGGTTCATGAACCGACAAGAGGGGAAGCTATTGTGGACCTAGTCCTTAGTGGAACACAAGATCTTGTGCAAGAGATAAGGCTGTTGGGGCCACTTGGCAAAAGTGATCACAGCATGATTGTGTTTGACTTAATAAATGGAAGATGGACAGCAAGGAAATTCACAGTACAAACTTTTAACTTTCAAAAGGGAGACTATGATAAAGTGAGGAAGGTAGTTAAGAAAAAACTAAAAGCAGCAGCTGCAAAGGTTAAGGGTTTACAACAAGCATGGGCGTTGTTTAAAAATACTATCTTGGAAGCCCAGACCACGTGTATTCCACACTTTAAGAAAGGTGGAAGGAAGGCCAAAAAACTGCCAGCATGATTCAAAGGTGAGGTCAGAGAGGCTGTTGTAGCCAAAAAAGCATCTTTCAGGAAATAGAAAAAGAAGCCAAATGACGAAAACAAGAAACAACATAAGCAATGGCAAGTTAGATGCAAGACATTGATAAGGCAGGGAGAGAGAGAATCTGAAGAAAGGTTTGCTATGGAAGCAAAAACACATAATTATTTTTTTCAAGTACATTCATAGTAAAATGCCTGTTAGAGAGTCAGTTGGACCATTAGATGATAAAGGGGTAAAAGGGGTGCTAAGGGAGTTCAAGGCCATAGTGGAGAGACTGACTGAATTCTTTGCTTTAGTCTTTACAGAAGAAGATGTAGGGAAGTTACGCAGACCTAAAATGATATTTAAAGGTGATGTATCAGAAGAATTGAAAGAAGTTTCTATAAACCAGGAAGATGTACTACAATTATTTGATAAACTAAAGAGTAGCAAATCATCTGGACCAGATGGTATACATTTGAGGGTTCTGCAAAAACTGAAATATGAGATTGCAGAACTATCATTAAAATTATCTGTAGTACCTGAAGATTAGAGAATGGCCAATGTAATACCAATTTTTAAAAAGGGTTCCAGGGGTGATCCGGGAAACTACAGACCGGTGAGCCTGACATCAGTACCGGGCAACCATTATAAAGAATAAAATTACTGAACATGTAGTCACATTTTAATGGGAGAAAGCCAACATAGATTTAGACAAGGAGGATCTTGTCATACTAATCTGTTATATTTTTTTGAAGGTATGAACAAACAGTAGGATAGAGGTAAGCCGGTTGACATAATGTATCTCAATCTTCAGAAAGTCTTTGGTAAGGACCCTCATGAGAGACTCTTGCTAAAATTAAAAAATCATGGGATAGGAGACAGTGCACTATTGTGGATCAGGAATTGATTAAAAGTTAGAAAGGAGAGAGTAGGGTTAAATGGACAATTTTCTCAATGGAGAAAGGTGAATAGTGGAGTGCCCCCAGGGATCTGTACTGGGCCTGCTGTTTTTTTAACATATTCATAAATGACCTGGAAATGGGAATAATGAGTGAGGTGATCAGATCTGCAGATGACACCAAATTTTTCAAAGTTGTTAGAACACAAGAGGATTGTGAAAAATTGTAAGAGGACAATGATAAATTGTAAGACTGGATGTCCAAATGGCAGATGAAATTCAATGTGGATAAGTGCAAAGTTATGCATCTAGAAAAGAACAACCCAAACTACGGTTCATTGATGCAAAGTTCCACATTAGGAACCACCACCCAGGAAAACAAAATTAGGTGTTATCATGGAAAATATGTTGAAACCCTCCGCTAGGAATCATAAGGAAAGGAACTGAGAATAAAAGCAAGGATATTACTATGCCTCTGTATCATTCCATGGTTTGGCTACACCTTGAATATTGTGTGCAATTCTGGTCGCCATATCTTAAAAAGGATATAGCAGAATTAGAACAGGTACAGAGAAGAGCCATCAAGATGGTAAAGGGGATGGAAGGATACCCCTATAAGGAAAGGCTTAAAAGTAGGGCTTTTCAACTTGGAAAAGAGACTGCTGAGGGAAGATATGATAGAGGTCTATAAATTAGTGAATGGAGAAGAACGGGTAAACGTAGATGAGTTGTTTATACCATCAAAAAGTAGAAAGACCAAGGGACACACAATGAAGCTATAATGTAACCCATTTAAGAGTAATAAAAGAAAATATTTTTTCACTCAACGTGTAATCAAACTCTGGAATACATTACCGGAGGATGCAGTAAAAGCTGTTTGTATAGCTGGGTTTAAAAGAGGTTTGGACAGGTTCCTGGAGGAAAGGTCCATAAACTACTATTAAAGAGGCCCCAGGATATCACTGCCTACCCTGGGACAAGCATTGTGGAACCTGTGTACCTTTCTGGGAACCTGCCAGGTGCTTGTGACCTGGATTGGCTACTGTTGGAAACAGGATTCTGGGCTTGATGGACCTTGGTCTGACCCAGTATGGCATTTCTTATGTTCTTATCTTCTTCCTTTTGTTTAACATTGAAAGGAAAAAATGTAGAACAAGGAAAATTAAATATTCATCAAAATAGTTAGTGGTGCAAATCTCAGGTAGTTTGTCACTCTTGCCTATCCTCCCTCTTGGATCTACCCTTGAACTACATCTTTTTAAAACAATAAGTCAAAAATGAGGCACAAATTTGGATAAATTAAGCCCTTAAGCAACAAGACATGCAGTGAGAGCGCCACAGCTAGAATTCTTGTCGGTTTTATGGTAGAATGCCTGTAGGCAGAAACATTAAGGGAGGGGGAGGATGTGACTGGAAAGCATGGGAGCTAAACATGAGGTAAAATCACAGACGCTACGCTGCTAGGAATGCATGGGAGAGGGGCAGTCACCCAAGTGCAAAGCCCTTTGGAAGCAATTAAATGACTGAAAGAGAAGTGGAGGCAGTTGGTGAATGAAAAGCTATAATGAGAGCCACTCTCCTTTAGGGAGGGACCTGCTTACTTTTGAAATGAAACAGGGCAGTCCAACAAAATGTCCTAGCTTGTTTCATTTCAATTTAAAAATGATAGAAATATAAAAGAAAGCAGAATTTTAATTTCATTTTCAAACTAGCATCCTGCCTCTGTTCCTTCCCCACTGAATAAACCTGAAAATGTCACCTTGGCTTTCTACCCTCTATGATATGAAAAGAGGACAGGAGCAATACTCTTATTTGTAGCAGGGCCTCGGGTCAGCTGGTGCCACTTTAGAATAGTTCACTGGTGAGGAGGGAGTCATAAGAACATAAGATATGCCATACTGGGTCAGACCAAGGTCCATCAAGAACAGTATCCTGTTTCCAACAGTGGTCAATCTAGGTCATGCATACCTAGCAGTTTCCCCAAAACATGATCTTTGGAAATCACGGTATAAAAATGTTTATTAAATAAAATAAATAAATAAAAGACACAGGTTCCTCAATGCTTGTATTGGGTCAAGCAGTGATATCATGGGTTCCTTTTAATAATGGTTTATGGACCTTTCCTCCAGGAACTTGTCCAAACCTTTTTTAAATCCAGCTACATTAACAGCTTTTACTACATCCTCCAGTAACAAATTCCAGAGTTTGATTACATGTTGAGTGAATAAAATATTTTCTCTTATTAGTCTTAAATAGTTTACCCTGTAGCTTCATTGCATGTCCCCTAGTCTTTCTATATTCAGATGACGCAAACAATCAATCTTTCGCTGAGTATCATTACTGCTCCCTTTTTACATCATGGACAAGGGAAAGAAGTGTCCTAGGGAAGTGAAGGGGGGAGGTCCCAGAGGTAAAGATATGCCCACTGGTATATTTATTTATAAAATGCATAAACCAGTTCTCTGAATAATTGTCCAAAGTAGTGTACATAGAAAACAATCACGTGAAACACATACTGTGGACAGCACTACAGCTGAGAGAGAAGTGGGAGCTGTGTTACCAGATACCAATTGCATTCAGGGCCAGCGCAAGGGTACTGGATGCCCTAAGTGAACATTCAGCCTTATGCCTCACCTCAAGATTTTCATAATTAAACTCAACAATCACGATCATTGCAACAACACTCTTCTCACAACAATCCTGTACAACTAGATAATTGGACATCACCGGTAAAAGAACGTGCTGATGGCTCTTTGAGTTTGTCTGGCTGTCAGGACTTATTTAGCTTTGTCTGCTGCTGCTGCTTTTTGCAACCCCTTGGAAGCTGCTGCCCTGAGCAACTGCCTAATTTTGCCTAATGGTTGGGCCAACCCCGATTCCATTTCAGCTGAATAATGCTAAACAGAGACCAACCAAACTGAGTCAGATTGATTTCTTCTGCTGGGTGACCAGAGAATTGTACTGGTGAAGAGCGCTAGATGTGGCATACTTAGATTTTAGCGAGTCCTTTGATACTGTTCTGCATTGTCAGCTTATAAATAAACTGAGTGCCCTTGGGATGAACCCTAAAGTGACTGACTGGACAAGAAACTGGTTGAGTGGGAGGTGTCAGAGGACAGAAGTAACTGGAATTCACTCTGAAGATAGGGGTGTTACTAGTGGTGTACTACAGGGTTCATCCTAGGTCCTGTTCTTTTTAACATTTTTGTAAGCAATATTGTAGGTGGTCTGTCAAAAAAGGTGCGCCTCTTTGTGGATGATTCCAAAATGTACAACAGGGTAGACAGTGCACCCTGGAAGGTGTGGATAATGAGGATGAAGAAAGGTCGAAAATTCGGCCACTAAGAATAAAAAAAAAAAAAAAAGCAAGGTCAAGCATTTGGGCTGCAAAAACCCAAGGGAGTGGTAAAGTGTAGGGCGTAAAAGTACTTCAATGCACGAAAGAAGAGCAGGACCTGGGCGTAATCATATTGGATGATCTTAAAGTGACTAAACAGGTACAAAATGTGACAGCAAATGCCAGAAGGAAAAAGGAGGCGATAGTACCCCTGAATAAGTCTCTAGTTAGACCTTGTTTGGAGTACTGTGTAAAGTTCTAGAGACCGCACCTTCGAAAAAATATAAACAGGATGGAGTCAATGCAGAGGATGGCTACTAAAAAGGTCTGTGATCTTCATCATTAGGCTTTAGGGGATAGACTTAAAGATCTCAATATGTATAGTTTGGAGTAAAGGCAGGGGAGGACAGATATGATGGAAACATTTAAATACCTTCATGATATAAATGCATAGAAGGTAGCCCTCTTCCAGATGAAAGTAAGCTCTGGAACGAGGGGTCAGAGGATGGTGAAAAAGAATAGACTCGGGAGTAATCTGAGAAAATATTTCTTTACGGAAAGTGTAGTACATGCAGGGAATAGTCTCCCAGTGGAGCTGGTGGAGACTACAACTGTATCTGAATTCAAGAAAGCCTGGGACAAATACAGAGGATCTCTGAGGGAAATGATGGGAGTGTAGAACTTAATAGTTTTTATGGATGGGCAGACTGGATAGGCCGTCTGTTCTTTATCTGCCATCACCTTCTCTCTTTCTATACTATTCAAATTATCTCTAAAAAGCATAATTCCTGCATTGCTCCTGTCATATTTTTTTGCTGTTGGGAAGGTACCAGTTCAACCCACTTACCACATAGGCAGGATGTTGCACTCACAGTATCTGAAAAACCAGTGCCAGCAGTTTCAACCGAATATATTGCTTTATGGGCAGCCGTTGGAATCTGGTCAACAAAGGGCTCCCACTGATCACTTCAAGGGACCATCCAGGCAATGCTATTTCACAATCTCTGGAGCCTGTTATTAACCTTCAGTGGCCATACAGCACAGAGAGTATTATAGTAATATAAGGAGCTGATGACCAAAAAAGGCATTATTGTATGAAGAGTAGGGGTGCGCATTCATTTGAAAAGACATGGGAAATGCCAATGACATTTTTTATATTGCTCCATGTCATTTTCAAATGAAAACGGAAGAATCAGCCCCGCTGAAATTTCATCACTTCCCATCTGTTGTTAATATTGTGCAGCCCTACTGACAATTAATGGGAAGTGACGAAATGTTAAAAAAAAAAATCCCACACACGACACAGGAAACTAAACCAAATTAAACTTTTTGGCCTGCACACCTCTTAATGAATAGTTAAAAGCTCGTTTAACCAATCATAATTTGAAATAGGTCAGTCTTAACACTATAGAAATATGAGAGCCTAGCAAATTGTCCACTCAGCAACGGATGCAGACCTTCAGCCTCCTTTTCTACTGGAATCTCCTCAGCCCCGCACTTAGGCTTTCATTTGACTTCTCACCAGTCCAGACCCACAAAGCACAGGACTTCTAATTTTGGCTTGTTCAAAGTTAGCTGATTTATCTCTAACCAGTCTGCAATGGCTGTCAACTATATATATAGACAGATAAATAACTGAGCTGGAACCTCATCGGGAATTCCATCGTCGGCTACAGCTGGCTAAATATTATCCACATGCAAGTAGATAATAAACCCAAAAGAGCCTATCGGTTGCTCTGAAGGTGATATTAAGATGTTAAACAATAGAGAGGAGAGAGGGGAACCCTGCAGAACCCTACAGCTCATCACACAGATGACTGATTCCCTCTGCCTCGGGCTCACTCACCAGGCTCTCTCCATCAGTGCATGCAAATCTCTCATATGCATATTCATTGTGACCACCCTGGAAACCGGACTAGCTAGGTATGTCCCGAGGACTGGGCTGAGAACCACTGCACCAGGCTAAGACAAATTTTGTACTTTATGAGGCCCTTTTATTAAAGCGTTTCAGATTTTTGCACCTAACATGTGTTTAGTGCAAAACTTAATGTGCATTATGTGCAAAGCCTCTGTGGTACCTGTTGGGGGCATGACCAGCATGTTCTCAGCAGTTAACACATGGATAGATCCCCTAATGCACGGCATAGGGACTGCGGGTGCACCTAACTCCACCTACTGTGTTGGCGTTAAGTGCATCCACGCTAATGGCAACATTGACAGCATGAGATATGTCCTCCTGAGTTAACTCTCATGTGTTCCCCATGCTCACTCTCTGCCCTAACCCACTCATTCAGCACCCCAATGCGCGATTGGCAGTTAGCGCACAAGTCAGTCAACATGAGCCAAGCATGCAGTTACCATGCACAAAAACATGCATTAACCGCTTAGTGCATTTTAGTAAAAGGTGCCCTATATCTCATTGCTTGAATAGGCCGATGTTAGTTTGTTTTAAGCACAGCACAGTAAAATTACACACAACTATTACACACAACTAGGGAGGAGTGGCCTAGTGGTTGGGGCAAGGTACTTCAGGCCAGAAGGTCAGGGGTTCAAATCCCACTAGAGGACAGCAACCTTGGGCTAGAAGGACTGGGGTTTCTAGTCCCACAGGTGCTCCTTGTGGTCTTGGGCAAGCCACTTAACCCTCCATTGCCCATGTTCCCTGTAAGTATTAGTGTATGTGTCTCATATCCCCTCATGTTAAATGTATCCCCCAACCGCTTTGACCCAGTGAAAAGCAGGATATAAATGCAGCTAAATAAATAAACTACCATGTGGTTGGCCTGGTGTGCTTTTTCCCATTGCAACTGCTTACGAAGTGGGCAGACATGGAGATTTAAGGAATAAACATGATTTTTTTTTTTTTTGCTTAGATCTATTCTGAATTTCTTTCAACTTTCAAAAAATATCATCCCGGTTGTTTGATTTTTAAAAAGTAGCAGCAAAAACCTATCATGGATGATTTCATGAAAGGGCGCCTATGCCAAACGCTCCATAAAGGTGCCTATTTAATGACGAGCAACATAGGCAACTATACACTTTTACAAAACTGGCGACTAGAACTAACCCCAATAGTGCACATCCTCACGCACACATTTACACCTGCTCTAAAGAAGAGGCAAACATGGGCATGTTCTCTATGCTTGTGCAAATGTATTTTATAAAATTTGCACGTACACTGCAATTCTGCAACTTTCCTCCCAAACCACATCCTTAGGCAAGCCTATGTGACCCCTTTATTTAAATGTAAAGGTTTTGTACTTACTACTACTACTACTACTATTAATCATTTACATAGCACTACAAGGCATACGCACCGCTGTACAAACATACAGAAGACAGTCCCTGTTCGTAGAGCTTACAATCTAATCAAGACAGACAGAACAATGCAAGAGAAACAAGGGGGGTTCAAATAGGGAAGGAGACAAGGAGAACAAGGGGTTAGGATCCAAATGCGGCCTCAAAGAGGAAGCCTTTAGCATGGATTTGAAGAAGGGGAGAGAAGAGACTTGACGTAAAGACAGAGGAAGTTTATCCCATGCATAAGGAGCAGCAAGGTGAAAAGATCAGTCAGCCAGAGGAGGAGCGGAGTTCACGGGGTCGGGTGTAGGCAGAGAGAAGAGACTAAAGGTAATGAGAGGCAGTAGAGTGAATGCATTTATAGGTTAGAAGGAGAAGTTTGAATTGGATACAGAAATGGGAGTCAGTGACGTGATTTTAGAAGAGAGGTTTTATGAGTGTATTGGGGCTGGCAGATGATTAGCCGTGTAGTAGAGTTCTGGATAGACTGAAGAGGAGAGAGGTGATACCGAGGAAGACCAGCAAGGAGGAGATTGCAATAGTCAAGATGGGAGGTGACCAAAGAGTGGACAAGAGTCTTAGTAGCGTTCTCAGAGAGGAAAGGACAAATTTTGTTAATGTAGTAGAGAAAAAAACAACAGGTTTTAGCTACGTATATGTTGAATATATGTGGGGAAGAAAAGGGAAGAGTCAAAAATGACCCCAAGGTTGCGGGCTGAGGAAACAGGAAGAAGAAGAGTGTTATCAACAGTAACAGAGAAAGGAGGAAGGGAAGAGGAGGGTTTAGGGAGAAAAATAAAAAGTTCAGTTTTAGCCATATTAAATTTTAGGTGGCGGAGAGACATTGAGGCGGTGATGTCAGATAAGCAAGTAGAGATACAAGTTTGGGGCAAAGGAGAGATGTCAGGTGTAGCTAGATAGATTTGAGAGTCATCAGCATAAAAAAGATACTGAAAGCCATGGGAAGAGATGAGGGCACCGAGGGACTGGGTATAGAGAGAGCAAAAAATAATGCATGGGGAGTGCAAAATTGACAGTGTGCTATAAGTACTGGGCACTAAACACAATTGTCTCTGTCCCATCATGTGTTAAGCAATTAATACAGGTTTTTTACCGCACTGGCTGTTTTTAATGCATGGTAGCTGTTACTATGGGCCTGCACTAATGGTTACGCTGCATTAAAATATGATTTAACTGCTTAATGCACTTTGGTAAAAGGGCTCCTATGTGCACTGCACTTATAAGTATATTCCTCAGAGGTGGAATAAGTCCCCCTGGACGTTGGAGGATGCCAGAGCCGGGGGGTGATGACAAGGTGAAGGAGTGCAAGGGGATCCCCGCAGTCCAACCCTGGCTAAGGGGGCTGGATCAGAGGTCAGGCTGTGGGAAAGGACATTGGGTTTTGCAGTCAGTGATCGCGGCTCCGTAATGGGGCCGCGATGCCATGGCAACAAGACGTCATGGCACTGTGGCTTCTTTACAGAGCCAGGCTGAGTTAGCCAGGGATCTGCTGGTTGTGTGGCGCATCAGAATCGGGGCCTGGCCTGCACGTCCAGGCCAACAGATCTGATTCCGATCCCGCGGGCACATCTAGCCACCGCGGAATCAGAATCAGGTGCTACCACTGTATGACCCAATTCTGAGGGGCCGCATAGGGGCTGGTCATCCAGAATAGAATTGGCCTTTTAACCATCAGTCAAACAGAGCTTCTACCTCAGCCTATCCCTCACGAGACTAAACTTGAGGGAAACCAGAGGCCGCAGAGTCTGAATTGCCATGTCAGAATGACCAGGCCTGCTGTAAAAGGAAAAGAATCCCAGGAAGGAAGGTTTGGACTCCGGAAGCTCTCCTTGCAGAAATGACCCCCCTACACTAGGAGGCATAGTCGCTGTCAATCCCCCAGAGGACGGGGAGAGGCCCACAGCAGTTGCTGGAATCTCTGACCAGCTGAATATCCTTACCTGTAGCGCCATCCACCACCTCCTGCCCTGAGGCAGGCAAAGTCGGACTAACAGCATCTTCCAGCTGAAAGAGGAGAGTAAGTCCTCCAGGGATGCCTCAGAATCAGCCTTGCAAGAAGGACAGAGTCCAGAAGCCAGAGATGAGGTGCCACGTTTGCCACAGACCAAACAACGTTTCCTGGAAGAAGACCTAGTTAAGGCAAGTATCAAAATACTAAGGCTGTGGCGGCTCGGAAGGTGCGCGTTAACTGTGCTTTTATTGCAGCACATGTTACAGGAGATAGGATAGGAATGCACGTTGGAGCTCCTCGGGCAGAACGTGTGCAAGAACCACGTGACCGCCAGGCGCACAATATTAAAAATGCTACTAGCGCGTGCAAAAATGGCGGAAAACCCACATACAGCACCAACAGTTGCCAGCAGTCTACCCCGAATTGCATCCCACAGGGACAGAATCGGGAGCCTTCAACAAGGACAATGATGAGTCAAATCTTGGTACTCAGTACCTGAGAGCCCAGGCAGAGGATCCATGCCAGGCTCAGTGCTACTCTGAAACGGTTTCTTTGACTTGGTAGCACTGCATTTTTAAGGTGTCTGGCAGGCAGATGCTTCTGAGAGCTTTCTTCAATCTTCGGGAGAGAGTAGGGGGGACAGAGGAGGAGGGGCGATGAGGTTGTGTGAGGCTACTGCACTCTTCCATGCTTCCAGATCCTTCTAATTTCCTAGCTGCTCAACAGGCTCTTATCCAGGGTAGGAGTGTGGAGTTGAACCAATTTTCTCTCCTATGGGTACTGAAAAGACTACAGTCTAGTGGGGCCTCCCATGTCGCACTCAAGTGAGAGAGTCACCCTCAATGTGGTCTGTCACGAGCGTTTTTATCAATCTTTTCCTCTCAGTTCTTCAGATTTTCTTCAGAGAGGAGAAAATCCATCAACCATCTGTTGGAGACAAAGAAATACTGAAGAGTCCTCTGGTGGCTGAGGCAATTGAGGCATAGGAGTGATGTCATTGAAACCTGGGCTTTTCAATGGTTCTTTGTCTCCACCAATCTGCTGGTAGGGGAACACAACCCACTTATCTGGACTGGTCTAGCACGACAATATGGAATGGAAAGTTTCTCCATGTACTCTGGACGAAGCCTCGTGAGTGAAACAGGCCTTTCCTTGGAAGGAAATGAAACCTTTAGCAAGATTTAGTCCTCGAGAGATGATAGACCACTTGCAGCTTTTTGTTTTTATACACTGTCTTACAGCATCCACCTTGCAGAAAAACTTACAGTGTAACAATGAGACCTTTAGGTAACTACTGTGAAACCATTATGAGAATTCCAACTCACATCTTCTCAGTTTATAAGTAGAAAAAGATGTTTCCAAATACAGTTGTCATTTGGTGGAAAGAACTCTGGTTATGTTCATCTTATAGTGGTCTGAGGTGTTCTTGCAGTGACCACATAATGTCTGATAAACTCAGCTACAAAAAAAGTAAGCCCTCAGCTACATATCTTGATCTCTCTCTCTGTTCAGTAACAGGCATCTGTAATGTAGGTACAAAGTACCAGTGTGCTTTGTATCTGCACTGGACTAGGTAAAAAGAGTGTGCAGTGATTTGAAAATGCAATCACTGGGCATTTTTCCCTCCCCTCTAACCTAACCCAAATCACGTTTTTATGAAGGTAAGAGACCACATAGCAGAGGTTAAGATGAAGCTGCAATAATTAAACTGAATTTTTTTTATGGGTAAACATGGTGTCTGCCTGCATAAATTATTCTATTGATGACTTCCCAAATGTAGATGTAGGGACCTATTTCATAAGTCATGTAAAGATTTTGCAGTGAATAGGGGTTAACTGCAAAAGTAAATGTGTGGTTGGGTGGTAGCTGCAAAACCTCCAAGGTATTGTAGATGGCATTGCTGAAATGTAAGAGGAAAAAGCCCAAAGATGAACCCATGTGGCCACATGGTAATGCATGTTGATGAGATGGCCAATAACACGGAAAGCATATTAACTTTCAAGCACATTTCCCCACCCCTCTCATGCTCCTTACTGCTTACTGGCATGTGATCAGACAGATGGTTCATGCAGGTTTGACTGTTTTGCCACCAGTTAGCTGTTTTAAGTGGGTTAAGTTCATGGGGGTAATTTTATAACAGGGCACCTCAGTTAATACAGCAAGAAGAGGCATAGTTTTAATTTGTTTTATAAAGACACATAGGCGCCTATGCGTCTCTGTAAAATACTGGCATAAATCTTTCAGAAAAGGAGCCTTGATGGAAGGTATGGACATCACGGCTGATCTCGAGCAGACGTACGCGTTAGCATGTGTGTATTTTAAAAAAATATGCGCATAAAGCATGATTGTGCTCACAGTCCACCCAACCCCCCCCCCCCCGAGCATGCTTACTATACAAGTATGTGGCAGCTTGCACTGTGCATACCTTGAAGAGCGTCCTAAATGTCTAAAAGCCCTTTTGCAGTTTTAGGCACGAGAAAGGTTTATAAAATTACCCTCATAAAGTGCATCTGCATTAAACGACTAACAAGTAGGCCCCTGAAGGTATTAAAACAACCCACCTATAAGCTGGAAGTCACAGAGCAGCCACAAAGATGCAAACCAGATGATTTCCTCAGAAGGACCTAGGGACGGACAGCTACTCTGCAACAGATGGCAAATATCGCTTTCATAGAGAAGTGGCTGCGGCACAATATTTGAGCTTTCCCCCCTCTGTCGTACATAGTATTTCAGATTTTTCAAACAGCCACAATTTAAATAAATAAATGGGAAAATGATCTATAGTAACTTAAGAACAAATCATACTTTTGTATTTGCATCTTTAGAGTGACTGCAATTGGATCGTTCTTCAGCAGAATATGATTCCAATGCCTACATCTACCCCGATGTCTCTTATTGCTTCTCAACAAAATCGTTTGTTTCATCAGTGTTACTCAATATTACTAAAGGAGATATCACTACACTACAGCATATATAGATAGATTTCTTTTTTATTCACTCATGCACAGTGCTACAGATACCACAACAACATTCCCAATAATGAACACAATGAAAGTGCGATTGTATGGGCACAGCACGAGGCTGCAAAGCTGAGTGAAAGGAACACCAACAGAGAATACTGTCAAAGCCAACAGGGAGGCTAGGTGACTCTGTTGTACGTCTGCTTTGGACATATGGTGGACTATGGATTACTCTTGTGGAATGTGGGGAGAATAGGGCAGCGGGGGAGTGTGATGACTGCAGCTAATTAGGAAGTGGCATGTCGTTGGTGGTTCTGATTTTCAACAAGCTGGCATTCTACTTGTTACAAAGAAAGAGGTGTGACAGCATGACCAGGCTGATGGTGTGTTGTTCCATACTGTTGGAAATTAACAGACCCATGAATTATTAAGTTTCCTCTGCCACACCTTCCTGTTCCTTCTACAAACGGTATGTGCAGAGAGTTGCAACATTCAAAATTCTGGCAAAATATACACACATATATATATATATATATCCATATATATATATAATCTCCATCCTTGCAACCAGATTTTGAACTTTGTCACTTTTCCCCTCCCCAGATAAAATTAAAAAAAAAACTTCACTAGTTAACCTGGCTTCTTTACATTTTAACAAAGAAGCCCATGTAACATTCAGATTAGTCATTTCAAAAATAAAAAGTAGTCAATTATTATAGTACACTTTGTAGGTACATTTGCAAAGAAGGCCCTGCACCCATGCCTTGTTCAACATGATGCTCCATGGATAAGAACCTCCCACATTCCTTATTCCTACCTAGGGACTTCAGAAGCTGCATTCCATCAGCAGGGAAGTGAAAATGGAAAATGTCTTTCTCCTCTCCTCATTACACATATACTTATTTATAGATATTTATATGCGTGCGTGTCTGTGTGTGTGTATGTATGTATGTATATATGCACATGTATATAATAAACACATACACACTTGCCATATCTGATCATTCTTTAGAAGCCTTTTATGTGACAATAGGCTTCCAGAGATGAGAACAAAATGTATAGAAGCCAAAGAAGCGTAAAGAGGCCTGACGTTAAAAGCTTGGCAGTCCGTGGTCCACCTAGTTCACCACCGATTTCAGGTCTCCGCCGGTAGAGCAGCACGCCCACATTTATGAAAGCAAAAATGGTGAAGAGAGTGACGGAGAAAGCTAATGTGCCAGGCTGAACGGCGAATTCACGTCCATGAGCCGCATGGTAGATGGAAGCAATGGACCAGGCCACACCAATTCCCAGGAAAACATTCACAGCATTGCTGCCGGTGACATTACCTATCGAGGCGTCTGCATACTGATCCTGTGTGGCTGCGACTTTGCTTGCAAATGTATCTGCAAAGTAAAAAGAAAATAGTCATTAAGAAGGTAATTAAGCAACCTAAAGAACAAAACAGTCACTTGATTCCAAGTATGTCATGAAAATCGATACAACGCAGCAGCAACTCGAGCTGATAAAGGGATATTTCTTTGCCACGTTAGACTAGATGGTTTGACTTTCTCTTTTGCTCTTCCCCCATCAGCTAACCACAGGAATCTGATCAGGCCCAATTTTGCAACAGGGTGCCCGTGTAAAAATTCCATAAAGACATCTATTCTATACTTATATTATAAAGTCTTGTTAAAACATTAAACCAAATCACACCAAAAATACATTTTTCAATATATCTCAGGAAGACATCAATGGGTTGGCAACATACCCAGTCACTAGAATCGGCCAAGTGCCTCCCATGTTTTCATCATTTGTTACCCAGGTCAATTTTAGATGTGTCAAAGTCCATGACCCATTTGGCGCAAAATTAATTACTTAATACACAACAAAAAATTAGCTCTTATTCACAGGAGCATACTTTGCCCAAAGCAATTCATATTAAAAAAATACTCAAAATAGCCTCTACTTTATGACTTAGCTTTTAAAATGCCTTAGTATCATCACGCGCCATCGCACATTGATCCAATAGTTTCAACTTCTATTGTTTCTTGGCTTAGACAGCCCTTTTGAAATATAAAAATCCAACCTCGACATGTGTATTAGTTTTTTCACTGCATGTATTAAAGGTGCAGTGAGGTAGATACATACTTCAAGTACATTTAGTCTTTCAAAATGTTTCTTACAGATGGGGATGCATTCTCTGAGATAACGTGCTCATTCATATTATCAAGGCAATAATTCTGCTATGATGGAACCCATGGGAATCCTGTGATCTAGGTCAAATATGTGATCAACTGATTGTTGGTAATCCTTTAATTTCTCTGCAACAAAAGCCACTCAGATTGAGTTTTTTTGGAGACTGCAATATTTCATCAGTGATATATGTAACAGTATGCCTGTGTTCTTGGATATATATATATTGGGAAAACTCAATGGAAGTTGACGATGGGGTTGACAGAACATAGGAGTCTATTAGAGAAACAGAATGTATATACACTTATAGTTGCTGACTGCTGTCAGTTACATCATTCTTTTTTTCAACTTAAGTTTGAGTGTTGGAATTGTTAATGTCCATTTGGGGAGGAAATATGAAAAGACGTCTTTCACAGCAAGAACAATTTTGGATTTTTAAACTTCACACCGTGCAAACTTTTGGTTCAGCTCTAATCTTGAATGAACTTTTTACTAACTTTTTGTCTTTTCATTAATTTTTCAGGTAAAGATGTGCCTTTAAGAAAAAAGAGGGGTCATGGCCAGTTAAACATGTAAAAGATATGGAGCATAAACTGAAACATCAAAACAAGATGTTTCAATTTATGCCAGTATTCAATGGTGCTAAGGGTTTGCGCTTAGTGCTGCAGAATATAGGTGCTCAGATGAGCGCCTGGCTTTAAACATCTGGAGGCTGAAAAGAGATGTGTAGACTATGGGGTAGATTCTGACCTGCGTTTAGCAGGAATATACATCCGAGTTGGACATATATCCTCGGTAAATGCCAGGGTGACGATCCCACCCACAGAGCTCCCCGCATGTAAAGCAGAGATGTGCAGGGAGCTCTGTACGGAGGCGGGAGGGGTGGGGCAGAGGGAGGAGCGATGGTGGGCCAGAGGCATGACCCCTACCCCAGAGTCAACCCTATACATCCGGAGTCGGACATTTGGATGGGGGACTTACTCCACCTTGGAAATGGAATAAGTCCCCCTAGGCAGCAGCCAACGCTTGTTCAGGCAGGGAAAAGGAGATAAGGAGGTGCAGGGGGTCCCCGCAGCCCGACCCTGTCCATGGCAGGCCAGAACGGGGGTTGGGCAGCGGGGAAAGGATCATTTCAGGGTCTGTCGGGGATCGTGGCTCCTGCATGGAGCAGCGGTGCTATGGCAACAGGATGACAATACCATGGCTCCAAACAGGAGCTTGTCTGGGCTAGCTGGGTAAGTGGCTGGATATCTGGGGGCCCAGAATCGGGGCATGGCTATCCGTCCAGATTCTAGATCTCTGGATGGGCCGGAGGCGCCCAGATCTGAATTGGCCTCTATGCGTTTGCCTAGTGGTTCCAAGTTAGACCTGGCTTTATGGCACCTCAACCAAAGGCATAGTCTAGGCATCTAGGTGCTGAAATTTAGTACCTAGATGCATAAACTAAATGTTTCAGTCATCCTGCCCCTGGAACATCCCAAACCTGCCTTTCCTGCCAAATGCACAGTATTTCGCACAAAGCAGGATATTTAAATCCTGCTTTATGTGTAATAAAGCCAAAAATCATGAACTGTAAGCACCTTGAAAAGTGGAAGGAAGTCCAAAAAATTGCCTGCATGGTTTAAAGGGGAGGTCAGAGAGGCTGTTGTTGCCAAAAAAAGCATCTTTCAGGAAATGGAAAAAAGAGCCAAACGACAAAACCTGGAAACAGCACAAGCACTGGCAAGTCAAATGCAAGGCATTGATAAAGCAGGCAAAGGGGGAATTTGAGAAGAAGCTTGCTGTGGAAGCAAAAACGCGAAATAAAGATTTTTTCAAGTACATTCATAGCCAAAAACCTGTGAGAGAATCAGTTGGTCCATGAGATGATAGAGGAGTTAAAGGGGCACTAAGAGGCGACAAGGCGATAGCGGAGAGACTGAATGAATTCTTTGCTTCGGTCTTTACTGAGGAAGATGTAGGGATGTTACCCATAACTGAAGTGGTATTTAAAGGTGCGGAAGAATTGAAGGAAATAGCGATACATCAGGAAGATGTATTACAACTATTAGATAAACTGAAGAGTAGCAAATCACCTGAGCCGGATGGTATACATCCAAGGGTGTTGAAAGAATTGAAATATGAGATTGCAGACCTGCTATTAGTAATCTGTGAATTTTCATTAAAATCATCTGTAATACCTGAAGATTGGAGGATCGCCAATGTAACGCCAATTTTTAAAAAGGGTTCCAGGGGTGATCCGGGAAACTACAGACCAGTGAGCCTCACGTCAGTACCGGGAAAAATGGGAGAAACCATCATAAAGAATAAAATTACTCAGCATGTAGATAGTCATGGCCTAATGGGAGACAGCCAACATGGTTTTAGACAAGGAAGATCTTGTCTTACTAATCTATTATGTTTTTTTGAAAGTGTGAATAAACAGGTGGACAAAGGTGAGTCGGTTGATGTATCTGGACTTTCAGAAAGCTTTTGACAAGGTCCCTCATCAGAGACTTTTGGCAAAACTAAAGCTCCTCCGATCGGGAGTGAGCACACCTGAGCGGGCTCTCCATCCTTCCCGCTCAGGTTCTCCGGCCCAATCGGGGCTGTGGGAGGGAGGAAGCGACCTGTAAAGAGGCTGCCGCCGAAAGAACTGCCGCCATTTAAAAAGCTCCTCCGATCGGGAGTGAGCACACCTGAGCGGGCTCTCCATCCTTCCCGCTCAGGTTCTCCGGCCCAATCGGGGCTGTGGGAGGGAGGAAGCGACCTGTAAAGAGGCTGCCGCCGAAAGAACTGCCGCCATTTAAAAAGCTCCTCCGATCGGGAGTGAGCACACCTGAGCGGGCTCTCCATCCTTCCCGCTCAGGTTCTCCGGCCCAATCGGGGCTGTGGGAGGGAGGAAGCGACCTGTAAAGAGGCTGCCGCCGAAAGAACTGCCGCCATTTAAAAAGCTCCTCCGATCGGGAGTGAGCACACCTGAGCGGGCTCTCCATCCTTCCCGCTCAGGTTCTCCGGCCCAATCGGGGCTGTGGGAGGGAGGAAGCGACCTGTAAAGAGGCTGCCGCCGAAAGAACTGCCGCCATTTAAAAAGCTCCTCCGATCGGGAGTGAGCACACCTGAGCGGGCTCTCCATCCTTCCCGCTCAGGTTCTCCGGCCCAATCGGGGCTGTGGGAGGGAGGAAGCGACCTGTAAAGAGGCTGCCGCCAGGCAGGCCCGCGCCTGCCGGGCCCGCGCCTGAGGGCCTCGCAAGAGGGCCCTTTGGCGTGGCCCTTAGGCGAGGACCGACAGAGACCAGCGTGGAAATCGTCACCCTACTGCTCCCATCGTGCTGCAACAACAGGGCAGAAGCGCAGAGATCACAACAGTGAACGCCAACCGACATAATCTACTGAAAGGACACTGCACGTCCCACTGTCTCTGAAGCCATCGCAGAGCAATATTCAGATACAACGTGACCTCACCGTCATCAGCTCTCCCTGGGCACTGATAGAGCCTCCTGCGGGGTGCCGCAGTAGGAAAACAGCCATCTTCCAGAAGTGCTGTACATGCTTGGTCCTCCGAAAACCAGACAGTAATTTTTGGACTCCAGGATTGCAATCCTTAATTAGCAAGCTACGTTCACGAAACAACACCCCAGGTACTTTTATATAGTATCAATATTGTTCTTTTCCAATTATAGCCTATACCAAGTACAACATGCATTACCATATCTAACTATTACAAAGAGTGGCGCAGCACGCTCTTTCACTGAGTAGTCGTATCCTACTTGCAAATTGTACTGCTCCCAGAACAATATCTCATTTGTTTTTACTATGTTATAGAGAACAGTATGTCATCTGTCTAGTATGTGTTAGGAAACATATACACTGTATTCAAAGCAGTTCCTTCTTTCACCCTAACTGTAATGAGCACATACTAAATATCTGCAACACTGTAATACATTGACCTGCACTGTATTTGGTTAGTCACAAAGGAGTAGTCACCAATTTCTTTATCCATTGCTGTAACATTGTACCCTGCCAAAGCTCACACCTAATGAGAGAGCATTTACATCTATGATAAAAATAACTGAAACAATAACAGCCTGATTAAAACCACTCTTATCCAGGTGCCACACCAAATCCCCCCTCTAACATAAACTCCTGCTTCACCCAACTGGCCCAGAAGGGTACAAAATGGAGCATACAATCATTTCCCTAGTGAGCCTACTCCTGCTCCTCATACTCTGGCCACCCAGCTCACTAGCCCTTATCACCTCACATAATCACATCCCCATAGTCTCGACTATTGGGAGAAAATGGTCAGGTAACTTCTACCACAATTCTCATGAGACTAGCTATCATCACCGTCACCACCTATTACACATCCACTACAGCACCCTTCGAAAGCCAAGCAAGGTAAAAACCTCTACCCTAACGGCCTGAAGTGTGCACTCATTAACGCTCGCTCACTTCGCAAAAAGTGGCCGGCAATCACTGAAACAATAACGTCCCATAAATTGGACATCATCATGGTCACTGAGACCTGGCTCTCCCATGAAGACAACACCATTCTCAATCAATTACTTCCATCCAATTTTGTTGCCTTCACCAGCCACAGGCAGAACAAGAGAGGGGGAGGAGTTGTTATAATCACCAGAACTGATCTCCAGTTTAAAATGGTCGAATCCAACAGCATTAACAACTTGGAGACTGTATCAATCTCCAACAACACATGTTCTATAAACCTACTCTACAGAGCTCCAACTACAGACCCGGATAACCTGGCCACCATCATAAACATAGCATCCAATACGCAAGGTCCAAATAAACCTAACTGGATCTTAGGGGACTTTAATCTCCCATCCTTACAGGATAATCAAGCATCCGCATTTATAGAAGCCCTAGATATCTTGGGATACACTCAACTGGTACATAAACCTACTCACGCAAAAGGCAACATTCTGGACCTCATTTTCGCCCCGCAAACAGTTCTGGAACAATCACAAAATATCACGCCATCATTGACATCAGTACCATGGTCAGATCATAAACTCATCACTTTCCAGATGCCTACCCTACTACCACTGAAACCACAACAGAATGCAAGCAAGGTCTCTAATCCTACGACCAGAAGTTTCCACCCATTTAACAGAGAACACATCCTCGCTGAAACAGAAGAGCTCTTGGACAAGACTTCCTTAGACCTAGAGGAGCTAATCACCACCTGGAACAGCAAACTCAGTACAATCGCAATCCGTTCTCCAACAGACAAGGCCCCAAAGAAAAGACTACCTACCCCATGGTTTACAGCCGATCTGAAGGCTTCCCTAACCCTTCTACGGAGGCTGGAGAAGCGCTGGAGGAAGTCGCGCACCAGTAGCGACCACACAGCATACCTCCAACACCTACATATGCATCGCAAAGCCATCTCAGACAAGATGAAGCAACACCATACAAACACCCTGAAACGGTCATTGAATAAGCCACATGACTTGTTCAATTTAGTCAAATCTCTTACCAAAGAACCTACCCCCGAGCAACTCTGCGGCATACTCCCGCAAGACTATGCTGTCTTTATGCAATCTAAAATGTGCCAGACTGATAAAATAGTGATACCTGGACCACTCTGCGAACAAGAGTACCCAGCATCACTAACTTCCTTTTCCACACCTTCAAAGAGAATTATCGAAGACACCATCTCAGCCCTAAACACCACCACTGCACATACAGATCCGTGTCCAGCTTTCTGGATAAAAGAGCTGCGCACTGACCTCGCCCCAATCATAGCCAATATGATACAACTATCCTTTAGCACTGGGTCTTTCCCCTCTACCCTCAAGCAGACCTCTGTTAGACCCTTATTAAAGAATGCCAAGCTAGACCCCCAAAAGGTTGAGTCGTACAGGCCAATATCCAGCATCCCAATGCTGGCGAAAATCATTGAAAAGATAGTTTACAAGCAACTGCAAGATCATATAGACACCAACGCACCTCTGGATCCATCCCAACATGGATTCAGAGAATCACATGGAGTTGAAACACTCCTCACAACTCTTTTCAACATGGTGATTTCAGGCGTGGACAACATAAGACATGGCTTTGTACTCATCTTCTTAGATATAGCGGCGGCCTTTGACTCTGTCTGCCACGAGATCCTCTTATACCGGCTAAGAGAA
This sequence comes from Ichthyophis bannanicus, assembly GCA_033557465.1. NCBI lineage: Eukaryota > Metazoa > Chordata > Amphibia > Gymnophiona > Ichthyophiidae > Ichthyophis > Ichthyophis bannanicus. The sequence goes on along the minus strand of CM066035.1, from coordinate 442,413,780 downwards.
AAAGGCGTCAGCGGAACAGCATTAGAATGGTGCAGATCTTACTTATCTGGAAGATGGCAACATGTTCGAGCAGACGGGGCCACATCCAAACCATTCCCACAAAATCAAGGAGTGCCTCAAGGATCCTCCTTATCATCCTTGATGTTTAACATATACCTTCAACCAATCTGCAACATCATCAGGTCGTTCAATGTGAGTTGTATGCTATATGCTGACGATGTGCTGTTATACATGCCAATATCACTCGACAGCCCAGACCTTACCCCCATGACTACATGTTTCAACACCATATCCGATTGGCTACTATCACAGAACTTACGAATTCAACACAAGAAAACAGAGGTGCTTTTCATCTCTAGAAACCCTAATTTCACACCACCCAGCGTTTTGAAGGTAAATAATGCCGAGCTACAAGTGAAACCAGCTATACGGTACCTTGGGGTGACACTGGACCAACATCTCGATATGAAGCAACACATTGCCAACACTGTTAGAGCGATATACTTCAAAATCAGATCCCTCAGGCACCTACGCCCGTTACTAGAACCAGATGATTTCCGCACCATTTACCAAGCCCTCATCATACCTCATTTTGATTACTCTAACGCCATCCTACAAGGACTCCCCCGATCAACCTTAAACCCCCTGCAACTGGCTATGAACAGTGCAGCGCGGATACTGTTTGGAGCCTCCAGAAGGGAACATATCACACCCCTCCTGAAACAGCTGCACTGGCTCCCCATTCAAGCCCGGATCAGTTTGAAGACCTTGTTGTTGATGTTCAAGGCCATCAACAGGCTCTCCTCCTCCTCTCTATCTGAATTCATACAACCACTTGCCACCACCAGACAAAGAAGAACCGCGGAGACCAATATGTTAGCAATACCAAAAGAAACGACAAACTGCACCAAAACAACATCCAACCGAGCCTTCAGTCTCTGCGCTCCAGCGCTATGGAACACCCTACCACCACACATAAGAGCAATCCCTAAACTGAGCCAGTTCAGGAAAGCCCTGAAACACTTCCTTTTTGTCAAATATCTTACTGACGGCTCTGAACCCTCGTATAGCTCGTCCTCAAATATGTAAACACCAAACAGGTTCCTCCCCTATTAACTTCGTATGTATATAGTTGCCCCCTCTCTCCAAGTTTCATTCCCTGTTCAATGTAATGACCAGACATTTGTATAGTGTCGGATGTTGTTGTTATATGTAAACCGCGCTGATCATAAATAGTGCGGTATATAAGAATTGTTAAATAAATAAAATAAATAAATAAATAAATAAATAAAGAGTCATGGGATAGGAGGCAGTGTACTACTGTGGATCAAGAACTGGTTAAAAGATAGAAAGCAGAGGGTTGGGCTAAATGGCCAATTTTCCCAATTGAGAAAAGTGAATAGTGGTGTACCCCAGGGATCTGTGCTGGGTCCGCTGCTTTTTGACATATTTATAAATGACCTGGAAAGTGGAATAACGAGTGAGGTTATCAAATTTGAAGATGACACAAAACTATTTAAAGTTGTTAAAACCCAAGAGGATTGTGGAAAATTGCAAGAGGGTCTTGATAAATTGGAAGACTGGGCATCAAAATGGCAGATGAAATTTAATGTGGACAAGTGCAAAGCTATGCACCTAGGGAAGAACAACCCAAACTATGGTTACATGATGCAAGGTTCCACATTAGGAACCACCACCTAGGAAAAAGATTTAGGCGTCATTGTGGATAGCATGTTAAAACCCTCGGCCCAGTGTGCAGCAGCAGCCAAGAGAGCAAATAGAATGCTAGGTATCATAAGGAAAGAAATGGAAAATAAAACAAAATATATTATAATGCCTCTATATCGTTCCATGGTGAGACCGCACCTTGAATATTGTGTGCAATTCTGGTCGCCGTATCTTAAAAAGGATATAGCGTTATTAGAAAAGGTTCAGAGAAGAGCCACCAAAATGGTAAAGGGGATGGAAGGATACTCCTATGAAGAAAGGCTAAAAAGGTTAGGGTTCTTTAACCTGGAAAAGAGACGGCTGAGGGGAGATATGATAGAAGTCTATAAATTAATGAACGGAGTGGAACGGGTAAACGTAGATCAATTGTTTACGTTATCAGAATATAGAAAGACTAGGGGACATGCAATGAAACTACAGGGTAAACTATTTAAAACTAATAAAAGAAAATATTTCTTCACTCAACGTGTAATCAAACTCTGGAATTTGTTACCGGAGGATGTAGTAAAGGCTGTTAGTGTAGCTGGGTTTAAAAAAGGTTTGGACAAGTTCCTGGAGGAAAGGTCCATAAACCATTATTAAGAAGGGACCCAGGATATCAATGCTTGACCCAGTACAAGCATTGTGGAACCTGTGTCTTTTTAGGGAAACTGCTAGGTACGTATGACCTAGATTGGCCACTGTTGGAAACAGGATACTGGGCTTGATGGACCTTGGTCTGACCCAGTATGGCATATCTTATGTTCTTAGACATTTGGCACAACATCAAACATCTAGGTGCCCTTTATAAATTGACCCCATGGGTGCCATTGTCTGGCATTTACAGTATGACTCTGCTACAGCTTGCTGTAAAGTTCCTGCTGTATCATTTGAGATGAAACCCTGAAAAAGGCTAGAAGTGTTGAAACAATGTTGGGTGTTTCGATTCGAAAGCCAAGCAATTTCGAAATGGATAACTAAGACGAGAAACAACAGGAGCTGGATCAGTGTATGGTGGTGTTTGATATAGATACGGCATTTTAAAAGCTAAGGGGCCCTTTTACTAAAGTGTGGCAAGGTTTCTGCACTTATTATGTGTTTACTGCAAAATTTAATGTGGGGTAAGCGCAAAGCCTCCGGGGTACCTGTTCGGGGTCTGAAACCACATGCACTTATTATGGGTGAACTTACCGCCACCCACTGAGGAGGCGGAAAGGACACTTGTGGTACTTTTAATATTGACAGTGTGCAGAAACTGGTTCCGTGCTACCCGCAATGTGCTCTCCATACCCAGTCTCCTCCCCTAACCTGCTCAGTCCCTGCCCTATCGTGCAATGTGCAGTAACTGCAGAGGTTAGTACACGGTAACTGTCGTGCTTGAAGAGTAACAGCTACCGCAGACCCACACTAACCGTTACTGTGTGCTAAAATGCGCATTAACCACACAATGCACTTTAATATAAGGGTCCCTCGGTTATAAAGTTGAAGGCATAAGATTCAGCTCATACCTTTTCTAAGAAGGTAAAGGAGTATTACATTCAGGTACAGCAGGTCTTTTCTTGTCCCTACTCTAAGATTGCACCTGAGACAATGGAGGGTTAAATAACTTGCCGAAGATTACAAGCCGCAGAGTGGGATTTGAATCAGGATGCTCTTATTCTTAGCTTACTCCTCTAACAGAGAGGCTATGCCTCCATTTGAAACCAACAGGTTTTTTTTGGCACTTCGTTGAACATTTATCATAGCCTGGCCTTGAACCAGTGATAGTTGGGTTAGAAGATGGTTAACTTCCAAGATTCATTCCCCTAACCTTTTGAGAAATTTTTTAAATATGAATTGCTTTTGGCCAAATATGTTTCTATGAACTATGAGATTTTTTTTATCTTTACGAAGTAATTAATTTTGCATGAAATGGGCAATGGATTTTGACACTTGTAAAACTGACCCAGGAGACAAATGATAAAAAGTGTGGTGGGGGGGGGGGGGCACTTGGCCAATTGTAGTGACTGGCATGTTGCCAACCCATTGATGTCTTCTGGAAGTATATATTTAAAACTTTATTATGGGTGAGTAGTAGTTTTCCTGGCTAATGTAATAGATGATTTTAACAATCGTTTATCCAGAATTTGTGTCAAACTCTTTGATTTTATTGTTTTTTTTGTCTTATAAAGGCTACGTAGGTACCTATGTGACTTTATAATCGCCCTCTAATAATGAAAAAATGCTCTAGCACAAATTTATATCTGTTCCGAACCAAGGAGACCAGAAGATCACACAGTTCCTACTTGACGCTATTTGAGAAGTCAGTACACAAACGAGCCATGGAATGGACCTGACTCTTATTGATTTCTTGCTTTTTTATGCACCGATTGCCAATGTAAGAGCAGAACTACAAAAAAGGCGATGAAATAACAATGTATTTTCTTGGCACTGCACAGGATTCTTTTGTGGTGATTCTGATGTTTGTTTTAACTTCATATTGATTGTTAATCTAAGTGCTGAGAGGCAAGCATTTGGGGTATATACAGTTTTGACTTGAACATGAGCATATTATGTTGTTTTTGTGTAAAATCTAAATTGATTATGTTATCTATTGGAATTTCCCATTGTGTCAGAGCTTAAAGTCTACATTCTAAGAGGTAAATACATTTTTAAATTATGATTTATGTTCATCTTTAGTGTTATCAACGTCTTATAAAAATACATATTTGATTTTATTTATTTTTAGTGGTTTCTTTCTGATTTTTCCAACTTGGCACTTTTTTAAAAATAATTTTTTATTTGTCATGGCAAACATCCAGTACAAACAACTGCAAACCATACAGTGTAGAAACAAGTACAATGTGCAATTACAATAACCCTTACATGCAGGGTTCGCAGTCACCAGTGCTGGCTCCTTGCTCTCACTGGCATTCGCCATTCCATTATTCTCCCCATACATCATGCCAAGCATACCACTTCCCACTCATGTCTAACAGTAAGCCATTCCTCCTTACATGGCACCACCACTACCATTCACTCACTCGTGTACCGCATTCCCCTATCTCTACATCCCATCCCAGCCCTCTGCTTGTCCATCCCCTTGAGTTTCCAACTCCTTCACTCCATTGAGGAAAAGTTGCCACAAGCGCAATATTTCCTCCACTCAAGTTTCCTTTTATGCTGGTGCATGAGCAACTCGGATATCACGACTTCGCTCATCATTTGCCTCCACTGATGCACACTGGTTTCTCTCTCCTCCAACCAGGTACACCGAATCACTTTGCGCCCCAGGAAGAGCCCCACATCCATAAATTTCTTTTGCATATGGCTCAGATCATATTGTTCCAGACCTGTCATATTTCTCAATAACAGCAGGTCATACGTCCACTCCAACCCCACTCCTAGTGGCCTACTTAAATCTCTCAGGGCTGGTTCAGATAAATCCTTCAAGTGTGAGCACTCCAGAGATACATACACTAAAGTCCCCGAAACCCCCTTACATTTGTTACATGTGCTATCCCCCCATAAATGCATTTACACTCCTCTCTCTCTCCCATAATAAATATTCTATGCAGGAGCCTAAATTGGGTTCCTGGAAGGAAGCATTAGACAAAATACATGTAAAGGCTATGAAACGCCTCATTCATTTCCCCCTCCCCCAGGCGCTTAGCTACATCCTCAGACCAAACCTGCACGAGCCTTGGGAACCAGGGTCTCGGCTTCAATGCCGTGCAGATTCGATATTATCAAGATAACCTATTGACCCAGGGCAGTAAACTATGAAAGTCCTTGCCCAGAACACCCCTACACCAAGCTCCCACTAATGTCTGGCAATAGTGTCTAACCTGCCAATAATAAAAACTATGTGATCCAGGTATTGCCCATTTCTCTTGTAACTCCTCAAAGTTGCAATTTCCCTAGCAAGTGCCCTATCCAGTAACATTCCAGCCTTTCCCATTTCTGGATGACTGTATACACAACCTCTGGCAGAAATTCAGGAAACCATGGCCGGGGAAACCATGACCGGGACTTGCCCAACTCCCACCTCCACTCCCAGGCTTTCCTGAAGGAGGTCAGCATGCCCTGTACCTGCACCATATGCCCATCTTAAGCTTTCAGGTCATGCATCAATTTGACAAATTTATATGGTGCATGAAGCTCATCCAAAAGGGTGTCTGGTACATATTGTGCGCTTCCCATGCAGCCATCGTAGCATAGCAGTGCATTAGAAAGCCTAAGATCTGGGAGCCCAATGTCCCCTTTTTTCTTGCCCAGGGTTAACTTGGTATAGCTTACTCGTGCCCCTTTTCCCCACAAGATAAATGTCAAATTATACCTCTATAGAGCCTCTCTTCATGGGGTCTCACCCAGAATGGAGCCATCTGTAGAATACAAAGCAGTTTAGGTAGAAGCGGCCCAGCTCAGTAAGGCGAGAGGAAGTTCCTTCCATCTATCACACTTCCTTCCATCTATCACACCTTGTTCAGATTTCTTCCACTTTGTCCACTGTTAGCTGAGTATAACACATCAGGGTTGGGATTTAAATATATACCTAAATATTTTAAGTTGTGCATGGCCTACTGCAATGGAAATTCCCCCCTGCAGAGCCCGGGTCCCGAACAACCCACTGGGATGGCCTCTGACTTCCCAAAAATTTATTTTCAGCTCCACAAATGATCCAAATTGCTCTACCATCTCAATCACGTGGGGCATATCTCTCCTTACATCCACCAAAAACAACATGTCATCCGCAAACATTCTGAGGCAAAGAGAATACCTTCCCACATCAATACGCTGTATATCGCCCTCGCCCCTTAGTTTGATAGCCAAATGTTCTAGAGATAAGGCAAATAACAGAGGCGATAAAGGACACCCCTGCCACATGTCCTGCAGAAGGGAGAACTCGTCCAACAGTTTCCCTTTAATAATGATTTGAGCTGTCGGAGCATCATATAAAAGTTTAACCCATTGTAAAAATGCCCCGTTTAACCAATACTTCTCCAACATCCAAAATAAATAGTTCCAAAGAACTTTATCAAAGCCTTTTTCAGCATCTAGGCTTACTATGTTCCCCCCTTTACCCCCCTGCTTGCTAATCTCTATCGCTGCCAGTGCTTGCAAGATGTTGACAGAGATCCATCTGCTCTGCAGAAACTTAGGAAGATATTGCTGCAATCTATGAGACAGAATTGTGGTCAATATCTTCATGTTATGATTTAGCAGAGAAATTGGTCGATATGACCTCACTGCCACTGGATCCTTTCCAGGCTTGGGAAGCACCACAGAGTTGCTAAGTTACCCAGTTCCAGGAGTGAGATTTTTTGCCAGTTCTGGTTTTAAATTTGCATTGCAATTCAGTATGGTATTTGTGGTCCCTGATTTACCCCACTGGAATCAGTGCTGCAGGTTGCATAATGCATCAGAATGAGATTGTCAGAAATCGAGGACTGGTTTAAAATCTCACTCACGGCACTGGGTAACCTGGCAACTCTGGCACCACAATATGCGCTCTCTTATGCTCAGTTCTCAGTTTCTCTGCCTGAAAACCATCTCTAAACATATCATTGAGAGGACTCCCTACCAAGTCCGGCATGTTTTTATAAACTTCCACACCTAAGCCGTCCAGCCCCGGACTTTTTGCCAGCTTTAGTTTCTTTATGACTCCTCGCACTTCCACCACTGCTACTGGCCTATTAATGCTTAGCACGTCTTCTGTTGTTAGGTCTGGGATTAGTAGTCCCCAGAAGGCAGCCTCCCTGCTGACTAGATTTTCTTCCCCCCTGTTGTACAAAGCCTGGTGGAATTCAACAAAACACTTAGCCATCCAGAGGGCTCAGTAAGCCACTCACCCTTCCCATTCTTGATCTGCGATATCACCTGTTACCCTGTGCATTATGTATCAGGTGAGCTAAAGGTTTCCCTGTTTACTACCCCATCTATGCAGTTTATACTTATGCAGGAAGAGATTTTGTTGTGCCAGCTCCGTCAAGAGTTTGTTGATCCTCTTCTTAGTTCCCAATATCTTTTGTCTATATCCCTCCTGCATCCTAAAGACAGAGTCAATATAATTTAATTCTCTAGTCAGCATGCGTAATTCGCTCTCCTTGTGCTTCTTGTCAGAGGTCACATACCCCTTTATTTGTTCCCTCCTCACCGCCTTTGCAGCCTCTCAATATGCTTCAGTAGACTCCACTGACCCCTTATTGTGCTCCTTAAACTCCAACCATGCTCCACGTAAAAATTCTCTAATTCCCTGAGTTATGTAGGATGGATTCATCTTCCAAATAAAGTCTCTGCTGCCCCCGATTAACTCAATAAGCATGCTCACCAGGGAATGATCTGAGATCACATTTTGCTCCAAATCCACTTTTTGCAGCCGCAGGGATCAGCCAGTAGTCCAGTCTCGAGTATGCTTTATGTGGATTGGAGTAAAAGGTGAAATCCTGTTCCCAAGGATGAAGAAAGCGCCATGAGTCCACCAACCCCAATTCCATCTCTAGGAAGCTAATCCTTTTCTCAAACAGTCCTTTTTGGCCACTCCTTTAAGTTCACAATTGAGGTGTGGATTAGCTACCACATTAAAAGCGCCCTCCTGCAGCAAGGTTGTATTCCACACACATTAAACACTTCACTATCAAGGCAGAAAAGAATTGGTGACCGTACACATTGGGGGCATAAACACTGCACCCCTCCAAGTTCCCCCAGTAACAGGACATAGTACCCCTCCAGGTCCTGTATAGTCTTATGCCATTGGAATTATAGCCCTTACTTAATGAGGTCAGCAATGCTCTCTGCAATTTTTTATATTCCCCCGCACTCAAGTGGATTTCTTGCAGGAAAGCTATATCAGTCTGTGCTTTCCTCAAAAAAATTCAAAACTTTAATGCATTTCACTGGGGAGCGTATCCTTTCTACATTATGCGACAAAAGCACCAGTTCAGCCATTCTCCATCATCAGATATCCAAACACTCTATCCCAGTTCTTTAACCATCCCAGTGTGGCCACTCCCCAGCCAAGAGGATACCACCAGCAGGTTATCTTCACCTGCTTCCACACTGCTCACCATAGAATCCAGCTCTCTCTGTGGAAATCCCAACCCTGAGTACAAACTCCCGCCTATCAAAATCCCTCCTAGCTGTCTCCCATTCCTTACCTCCTATACCTGTCCACACACACACACTTCCATTCACTCTGCTTTCCATTTCTTTCTCCCCCTCCCCTTCCCCACTGTTACACAGGATCACTCCACCTTCACACAGTCCCCCCCATCACCACCATATAAGTATTGTGAAGTATTAATTACAGAACTGGGAACATACAGCGACATTGCAAATACAACGTAAGTGCAAATACAACTGTAAGTACAGCTCCACCCCTCTGCAAACATGGAATAGTGCATACAAGCTATCTTTACATCGCAAGAGATCCCATCCCACCCACCTGCGGCCATCCTTTCACGCCCCCCATATACCCCACATACCGGGATCTCACTTTCAACACGCCTCAGTAAAGGTGGAGCCACAGCTTAACTCAATATGTTTCCCCAACAACCAGCCCGAGACAATAGTGCGCACTTCTATGGCACCATCTATATCTGCACTCAGTGGAATCAGGGCTCTCCCGCTGTCACCAGAGGCTACGAACCTCTGGAGCCTCCCTTCTTAATATCCTCCAAGAACCACCGGACGTCTTCCTTGCTTTCAAAAGTTCATGTGATCCCCTCATGGAACACTCATAGTTTAGTTGGTTATTGCAGGCTGAACCTTATGCCCCTAGTGAGTAGCCGGGAACAGTATGGAGTGATTGCTTGCCTCTTAGAAGTTACTTGTGCCGAAAAATCTTGAAACAAGAATTATGGCCCCATCAACATCGAAAGTCTTTTGCTTTCAATTGGCAGTGAGGAATACCATCTTGTCAGCATACCTTGAAGATCACCGGACATGTGGTCTGTTATCCTCCACTCTCATAGCCAGTCTATGTGTTCTCTCTACTTTCAACAGCAGCTCTGAGGCTGAAAGCCCCAGCTTACTACGCAAGACTCTATAACAGAAGTGCAGCAGCTCTCCGACACTCTCGGGTACTGAAATCAGCCGCAAGCTGCTCCTCCAGCTTGTTTTTCAAAGCCTCATTTTTCTTTTCCAACCTCTGCAGCAGTGTCCTGGGCTTCTTCACTGCCACGTCCATGGCTTGAATCCACTGTGCATTTTCAGAGATCTGTCTGAAGTGGATGGCCAAAGCCTCCTTGACTTCATAAAAGGTGAACTGAAATTTGGCCAGCTTATCCTCTGGTTCGGCTGTCACACTACGACTACTTCTCATTTGTATAGCGCTACAAGGTGTACACAGCGCTGTACAGAGACATGTGAGAGACAGTCCCTGCTAATAAGAGCTTACAGTCTCGTCAAGACAGACAACACAACAAGTAGGGCTAGGATATATCTAGGGGAATGGTAAGGAAACATGACTATCGCTTGGTATTGTTGTACTAGATTGTAAACTCGGATGAGTATTAGATTGTAAGCTCGGATGAGCACGACTCTGATGAGCAGGGACTGTCTATTATATGTATATCTTTATATACATGTCATACCTGTACAGCGCTGCGTGCTCGGCGCTATATAAGTGCTAAATAGTAGTAGTAGTAGTAATATTGGAGGTGAACAGGAGACTAAGGGGATCAGGATCCAAAAGCAGTCACAAATAAGTGAATTTTTAGTCACACTCTTGGTTAGATACTTGACTACTTCCTCCATCAGGAGCAATGCCTGTTGATTCCCTGTAGCTGCCATTGGCCGTGCAGCTAAGTCCAAAGGAGAGTTCTTACTCGTTCCCGAGAGGAGCTTCTTTGACTTAGGACTTTAGGCCCCTTGCGATTCCTTCCTTGCCCTTTTGCAATACTTTCTTCTGGGCTTTATGGGCATTCTTCCCTGTTCTGTGCTACGTAACTGTCCATCAGCCAAGCAGGTGGCCCTCCTCACCACATGAGCTCCACTATATGTCTGGATACAGATGCTTCAGCTCTGCACATACTGTTTTCCCATCCATCCAAAAGTTGCAGCCACAATCAGGTCACAGTCAATGACACTCACCGCATGGGCCCCAGCTTTGATTATATTATTATGCAGGCAGTCACTGTGTCCCTCCATTTGGGTGATAAGGTCCAGAGCAGACCACCAATACAGATAGTCAGCCCCAGTCAAACTGTCAGCGCTCATAGCAGCTCACCCCTTCCACCCCCATGGGATTTCAATAGCATGCTGCCCCCCCACCCCCCTGGTTTACTCACAGGAAGGGTGCTTCCAGCCACTGTTCCCATTTTGTTTGCTGCTGCCCCTCCACTCCACACGTGGGTCTCTGTTGCTGCGGGGCCTTTCACTCCCCTTCCTCCTGTGAGTCACACGGATCAGGCAGTACAGTTGGGCCCGATCCGACGGAAGCTATGGCTCGCCGCAGCTAACATGCCAACACTGGGCAGATCACTAGCTCTTTGTTCCAGTCCAAACAGCCTCCCTGCCACTCCGACCTCTCACACCGTGCTGATGCGGCCTCACTGATTTTGAGCGCAATCTCCCATAAAGGGGGGAACCAACCCCATCAGGCTGTCACTGTCTGCTGGCGATACTTGCTGTTTGCGCCACTCAGTACCTGACTGCCTCCCATCGCGCCATGTTCTGCCACTATTGCAGCCTCCCCAGCTGTTCTGTGGGCCTCGATGGTGGTAACTGAAGAGGGAGACTGCTGAGTACTAATGAACAGCGTCCATCTTGGCTGGATGCTTTGGCTCCAAAACCTTCAACTTGGCATTTTATTTCAGTGAAAAGCACTGAGGTGATATATTTTATATGGCTTGTATATACAGGGTTTCCCAAAAAAAGTGAGAACATCTCGTAGCATATAAGTTATTTAAAAATTCAAAAAGACAGATGTAAACGATTGACAGATTAAAAAAAACAAAGATGGCGACCGGAAATTGTCAAAATAAAGACGTTATATAGCTAAAAAAGGTAAATAAGTAAACTATTTAAGCTTTTAATTTAAGAGATGTTCTCACTTTTTTTCGGCCACCCTGTATATATCTCATTGTATAAAGATACTCTTGTTGCTTGTTAATCTATTCATACACTCGGACGGTTCTGAAAATTCCTTCTGTCTCTGAGCCTTTACTAGAACAAGGATGTCTCTTACGACTATCTGTACAGTATGTCCAGCCGCAGAATTGGTTCAAGGTGTTGGTACCCTAGGCAGACCTTATGCCCTCCTGGCTTGTCAGAATCTATTGTTTAGCTTTGAGTGCCATGCTCTTTGCTGCCGCACCCCTCTCCCTAGAAGCTTCTGTCCGAGGTGGCCACCTAATTTACCTAATGGTTGGGCCAGTCCTGCTTTACAGCTCTCTGTAGTTATGATTGCTATAGGAAGGAGCAGTGGTAGCGGCAGTAGTGTTGCTATTTGCGGATGGGGGAGGTAGGAGAGAGGAGCGAGGAAAACAGTCAGATGCCTGGTTGTCATGCTGTTACTAGAAAGAAAGTGCCAATGGTAAAATGATCAAATATCAGTGTACACAATTAGAACAGCGAGGTGAACTTGGAAGATAAGCAGATTAAGCCCAACTATTAGCAGTATTATGATAGTGTCGGTAATGTGTGCGTTAAAACAGCACAAAAGAACACTGATACAACAAAACAAATTGTGCTATAGTGCTGGAAGATGAGGCACTCAACTATCTACTGGGGAAGAGCTGAAGACTTTTCAGAGTAAAGCCAGCATTTATGATGTGGTTGGATGAAAGCCCTCGGGACATCTGACTGCTGATGTAGCTGTGCATGAAATGAGAGTCAGAAGCTGTAAAGATGTCTTACACATTGGAACATGGAATGTACGAAGCATGAACCAAGGGAAGTTGGAGATGGTCAAGAATGAAATGGAACGTGTACAACGTGATCTGTTGGGTGTCAGCGAACTGAAATGGACCGGCATTAGGCACTTTGCATCAGATGATCACATGGTCTACTATGCTGGAAATGAAAGACAAAGAAGAAATGGTGTTGCATTTATAATAAAGAAGAAACTTGCAAGAACTGTAATGAAATACAATGCAGTCAGTGGGTTAATCTCTATTCGTCTACAAGGAATGCCTATCAACACAACTATAATTCAAGTATATGCCCCAACAACAGCTGCAGAAGAGGATGAAATTGAAGATTTCTATGAACAAGTTCAAGCTGAAATTGACAGAACATGCAAACAGGATATCCTGATAGTCATGGGTGACTGGAACACAAAAGATGGCAACAAAGAAGAAGGTAAGGTGATTGGAAAATATGGACTTGGCAACAGAAATGAAGCTGGAGAAAGACTGATAGAATTCTGCAAGACCAACAATCTATTCATCTCAAACACCTTCTTCTAGCAACACAGGTGACAACTGTACACATGGACTTTACCCAGTGGATTGTATAAAAATCAAATTGACTACATCTGTGGAAGTCAACAGTGGAAATGCTCTATAACATCAACAAAGACAAAACCTGGAGCTGACTGTGGTACAGATCATCGACTACTAATATGCAAACTCAAGCTAAAGTTGAAAAAGAGCAAATCACTCATGAATGCAGCAAAATATGACCTTGAGAATATGCCACTGGAATTTAAAAACTACCTGCAAAATTGATTTGCTGCTTTAGATACAAATGACAGAGCTCCAGAAGAGTTATGGAATGACATCAAGAAGGTTGTGTTGGAAGAAAGCGAGAAGTCTTACAAAAGGTGAAAAAGAAATAACGGTCAAAATGGATGACGGAAGAAACTCTGAAAATTGCCCAGAAACGCAAAGAAGGTAAAGCCAGAGGAGAAAAAAAGACAATCACAGAATTCAACAGAGATTTCCAATGTGCAGCAAGACAGGACAAGGAAAAGTACTACAATGACACATGCAAGGAAATAGAAGCAGAAACTACTAGAGGAAGAACAAGATCAGCTTTCCTAAAGCTATGAGAATTAAAGAAAAAATTCCAGCCTCAAATTGGAATGTTACAAGATACTCAAGGTTCCATGTTGAATGCTGCTTAGAAGATCAAAAAAAGATGGAAAGAATATACAGAATTTTTATATGATAAAGGTCAAGTGGACTAACAGCCATTTCAACCTGTACCTTATGATTCAGAACCATTGGTGATGAAAGAAGAAGTTGAAGCAGCATTGAAAGCCTTATCAAAGAACAAAGCACCAGGTATTGATGGCATTCTCATAGAAGCATTACAGCTATCTGATGCAGCTGTTACCATACTTACAAGGCTCTGCCAAGAAATTTGGAAGACAACATCATGGCCAACTGACTGGAAAAGATCTGTGTTTATACCAATACTAAAGCAAGGTGATCCAACTGACTGTAGAAATTATCGCACAATCGCTCTGATCCCACATGCCAACAAGATTCTTCTGAAGATTATTCAAAAGAGACTACAACCATACCTGGAACAAGAACTACCTGAAGTGCAAGCAGGGTTCAGGAAAGAGCGAGGAACGAGAGACATCATCGCGGATGTGAGATGGATCCTTGAAAAGACTAAAGAATACCAAAAGGATATCTATTTGTGCTTTATCAACTATAGCAAGGCTTTTGACTGTGTAAACCTTGAGAAACTCTGTGCCACATTAAGAAGCATGGGAAAACCAGAACACCTGATCGTTCTCTTGCACAATCTTTATATTGATCAAGAAGCAACACTGAACGGAATGAGGAGAAACAGAATGGTTTAAAATAAGCAAAGGTATAAGACAAAGCTGCATAATTTCTCCCTACCTGTTTAATTTATATGCAAAACAAATAATCAGAGAAGCAGGATTGTATGAAGACGACAGAGGTGTGAAGATTGGTGGAAGACTCAACAACCTTTGCTATGCTGATGATACCACATTACTGGCTGAAAGTGAAGATGATCTGAAACATTTTCTTCTCACAATCAAAGAACATATGGGTATGTTTACTAAACAGCACTAACGGCGCAGCTGCGATGTTATCGTGCGATACGTGATGTTTTCACGCAATAATGATGCATTACCGTGCGAGAACATCACATATCGCGCGATAACGTCTCCGGCGGCGTTAAGATGTGCAGAGGGTGGAGTAAGGCTCCCCAGAGGGCAGACTAAGACTTCCCAGGGGTGGAGATAAAGGGTCAATGGGCAGAGAGTGGGCGGGGAGAGGCTCCATGCACAATAACGCCGTGAAATAAAGGTCTGAAAATTAGCGCCAGTGAAAACCTTGCACTAGAGCAGAGCTACTCAATTCCAGTCCTGGTGGCCCGCAACCCTGCAGGTTTTTGGGATATCCCTAATGATATGCATGAGATATATATGCATTAGAGATAGCCTGCCAACCTGACTGGTGTTTGGCCCTCCAGGGCTGGATTTGGAGACCCCTGCCTTACACCTTTGTCATTTAAGATTGTAAGTGGGCAAGGTGCAGATGTCCAAGACATCAAAAAGGTTAGAATTTGTCACATTCCTCCTTGCTTCTCACCACCACCAAAATATTGTCTATTAGACAACGTTTTGGTGGTGTTGAGAATCTAGGAGGAATGTGACACATTCTATCTACCCTTTTGATGTCTAGAACATCTGTACCTTGCCCACTCACAATCTTAAATGACAGGTGTAAGGCAGGAGTCTCCAAATCCAGCCCTGGAGGGCCACAAACCAGTCAGGTTGGCAGGCTCTCTCTAATGCATATATATCTCATGCATATCATTAGGGATATCCCAAAACCTGCAGGGTTGCGGGCCACCAGGACTGGAATTGAGTAGCTCTGCACTAGAGGCACATTTGCAGGAGAGAGAAACCATTTCAGTCAGCAATGTGCAGCAAAGCCAGGGAGACCAAGAAAAGTGATAGTAGTGATACATGCGCAGCAGTAGCAAAGTGGCCAAGTACAAAGGGCTCGGCGGCGAGCCTGCAAATGGGGTACAGGGGGCTGAAGGTGGGACGTGCAGTTGGGCAGCTGGGGCACAGGTTGAACTAGGCGTATGCCTAGGTGGCACATAGGAACACAGAAACTTCAAATCAGCAAGCCAGCAACTGACCAAGGTCAAACATGCCCACGAGTGTGTGTCCCACAGTGTCTCAGGGGACATCACCCACAGGTACCCCAAAGGGAACATAACAGTAACAGGCAGTGCCGGGGGGAAATGCGGATGTCTATGTAGGCACCCCTACCCCAGATCCCACACCATAGGCAGCCACCTACCGGCACACTGGATGGTCTGGGACTGCGCACACCAGCACCACCGCCATAAGAGCATGAAAGCATGGTGGCGGTGGGGTGCTGGTGGTGGAGGGGCAGTGGCATCTGTCCACAGCACACCAAGGCCAAGCACTGTTCAGGTGGGGGCCGTGCACTGCAACAGACAAGGTCTGTCTGACGAACAGTCATGGTATCCCCAGGGAATGATATGCCTCTGTGACAACAGTTTGGTGCAGTACACACAGCCAGTATATTCCAGGGCAGAAGGTCACAGGTTCCAGTCCCAGCTGTGGCCCCTGCAGACCAGGTCCCCACTTTGTACCCAGTACTAAACTGTGGTAATAAAGATGGAATCTTTATTGCTGATAAAAGAAACATGCCATAAATGCCTATACTGTACCCTACAGAGCACATACACCATAAACATGTGCAATCCCTAGAGCAGAGTTTCTCAACTCCAGTCCTAGAGGGCCAAACACCATTCAGGTTGTCAGGATGTCCCTAATAAATGTGAATGAGATGTATTTACATACACCGCCCCCATTGTATGCAAATGTAACCATGCATATTCATTAGGGACAGCATTAAAACTTGAACTGTGTTTGGCCCACCAGGATCGGAGTTGGGAACTTCTGCCCTAGAACAGCGACCAACAGGGGCACAAACACCCACACCCTCCACTATCCAGCGGCTCATGGAGAGTCAGGCTGTTGGGCCCTGTGCAGAGCAGCATCTAGCAATACTAGCACCTGTATACCTTAGCAATGCCGTCTTAAACGTGGAAACCTGTTCCACATATATCAAAAGGTTGCTATGAATAATATCAGATAACAAATCCTAAGTTAAACACAATTTGTTGACAGGGATTCATCATAGCAACCTTTCTGATATCTGTGGATTGTGTTTCGGGTTTTTGTTTCTGACACTGTTTAACACCCCGGGGAGTGACCCTAATAGTATTGAGTACTATAGCAATGCCTGCACTGTGCCCAAGACTGGTGTGGCGGCCAGGGCTGCCAACCACCTCTACATCTGCACAATGCTGAAATAGGTATGGGAATGTGCGTATGTCTATCCAGTGTTATGTGGCTGTCTACACCTTACTGAGCCCACACTGCATGCACGGTTTCCAGTGTTAGCCTGCCAATGTGCATAATGAGGAGTAAGGTACTGTGGGTATGGCCCAGACAGGGCGGCCTGGGCAGGATGCATCTGCACAGGGCATAGGGCAATGGCTGGGACATTGTAGTGCCCGGCCACCACCTGCACGGACAGGGTGGTCACAGCATGTCATGCTGGGAGGTCACTCTCACCCTGACTGAGTAGTGACCACGGCATGGCTAGGTTCCCCCATAGTGCTCTGCAGTATTTCTCTCAAGTGATATCTATGGGTTCCCTTTTCTGGGGCCCAATCACTGACATATCTGCTTGGTGTGTGTACTCACATCCTATTTTTGGGTGCACACAGTTCCTCCAGGAACATGCACTATGTACTAGCTAGCAGACTGTCTGAGGTTAGCAGGTCTATGGCTGGAACACCTTGCAGGGTGGAGACTGACTGTGCCCTCTGCTGGTGAATGTCAGATAGTGGTGGGGGGCAGCTGAGCTTTTCCAGGCCTACTGCTCTATGTGATGCGTACAGATCTGCATTGACTGCCCTGTAGGGTGCCCATTCCCCAGCAGGACTGGGGTTGATGGTCCCCTCTACTGCCACCATGCAAAGATGTAGAATGTGGATCTGTTGGTGGGGGTTCCTGTCCCCTACCCTGACCCACAGAGAGCGGGTTGGGTGGTGCTACATAATCCGCTTTTAGGTCTCAACACCACCCTTCACTTATAACATGTGACCATGGCACCCATACAGAATATGCACTATTCTGGGTGCATCATAGTCCACAAGGGCTAAATGTGACTGGGAAATACAGATGGACACAGTTATCTCCTAGGTGTTTCTGATGGGACTACCCATCACACACTGGCACTGATGGGGACCTGCAGTGCAGTCTACCTCACCCAAACCAAGTGCTGCGGAACTGGTGCTGGGTGCCCCACCTCGCCCTCAGGGTGAGCACAGGAACCGCAGAATGTCATGTTGTGTAGCTACTCTGTGCCAGTAACACACACGGTCAGTTCTACCTACCAGGCAGGGGTGCTATAGAGGCGCATACCTCATCTTGTGATCAGATGTAGGCTGCTGATCTGCATGTGCAGTGCATCATGGGTACGGGTGGGTTTACCCTATCCTGATAACCACAGCAGAGTTTGTTTGGTGACCTGCAGTCTTTCTATAGCCAGCCAGCAGTGTGCTAGCTGCTATAGAGATGTAGCCCACTGGTGATGTCAATGATTGCATAGGCAAAGGTCATGGGTTTAATCCCATAGTGGTGTTATTTAATAAGGCTGTCTGAGGCATTTGCTTTTAATTTAAATCAGTGCTGCCAGCAAAACACCCTCACAGTGCCGTAGCCTAAGGCGCCCTATAAAGTGCCCTATAGGGGACATTATAAGGTGCCTTGCCAGAAAGGGCACTTTATAATGTGCCCTATGGAGTGCCTTATAGGGCGCCTTATGCAGCATCTTAGAGTGGAGGAGTAGCCTAGTGGTTAGAGCACTGGCTTGGTAACCAAGCAACCAGAGTTCAATTCCCACTAGCACTCCTTGTGGCCTTGGGCAAGTCACTTAACCCTCCATTGCCTCAGAAGAAAGGCCTGGCAATCTACTTCTGGTGACACTGCCAAGAAAACCCAGGAGCATCTGAGTCACCAGGAGTCAGGACTGACTCAAAGGCACACATTGCATTTTTTTGCATGGGGCACCTTAGGTTACAGCACTGTGAGGGTGTTTTTGCTGGCAGCCCTGATTTAAATTAAAAAAAGGAAATGCCTCAGACAGCACTGATTTAAATTAAAAGGAAATGCCTCAAACAGCCTTCTTACATAACACCACTGCAGAATTGAACCCATGACCTCTGCTTCTGAAGTCATTGCAGTAAGCAGTGGGCTACATCTTTATTGCTTCTAACACTGCGCTGGCATGAACTTAGGGTTAACGCGCGTTAACGTGCCACGGCACCCACTATCGCGTGATACAGATTCTTGCTACCTTGCTGCCAGAACGCCCATGGCATTCTTCACATTATCGCTGCAACTAGCGCCGGTAACATTAAGACGGTTTAGTAAACATACCCCATAGTCTCAAAATGGGCCTGCAACTTAATGTAAAGAAGACAAAAATCATGACAACTGGCAAAATCAACAGGTTCATCATTGAAGGAGAAGAAATTGAAATTGTGAACAACTTTAACCTACTTGGATCAACTATCAATAAAGAAACAACAAGCAGTCAAGAAATCCGACGACACATTGCTCTTGGCAGAATGGCTATGAAAGACCTAGACAAGATTCTCAAGAGCAGAGATGTCTCTCTCCATACAAAGATTTGTCTTGTTCAAGCCATGGTATTTTCAATAACATCATATGGATGTGAAAGCTGGACAGTGAAAAAGATAGACAGGAAGAAAATTGATGCCTTTGAATTATGATGCTGGCGGCGAATACTGTGTATACCATGGACTGCCCGAAATACAAACCAGTCAGTACTAGAGGTGATCTTTAGAAGCTTTCTTTAGAAGCTCAGATGACAAGACTTCGACTTTCATACTTTGGACACATCATGCGAAGAGAGAGATCATTAGAGAAAGACATCATGCTTGGCAAGAGAGAAGGTCAACGCAAAAGAGGAAGGCCAGCAATGAGATGGATAGATACAATAACAGCAGCTACGGGTACCAGTCTGTCAACAATGAGCCACCTGACTGAAGACCGAACACAATTTAGGACAACTATTCAGAGGGTCGCCATGAGTCGACACCGACTCGACAGCACTTAACAACAACAACAGAACATTGATATAACAGAAATGTGATAAAATGTGAACACATTATGGCTACTATTTAACATTTTTATAGTTGCTACAATGCATACACAGTGCTGTAAATATACACAGAAGAGATATCCCCTCCTTGTAGAGCTTACATCTTACTCAAGACAAATACAACACACTGGAAACCAGAGTATAACTGAGGGGAAGTGGTAATAACAGACATGGACCAGGATCCAAAGGCAACTTCAAAGAAATGGGTTTTTAGCCCGGATTTGAATATGACCAGGGATAGAGCATGGTTTACTGACTCAGTCTATTCCAGGCACATGTTAAAGCAAGACAGAATGAACAGAGTTTGGAGCTGGCAGGGGATGAGTGGAGGAGTGGGGAGAGAAGAGAGGAAGTAGCGAAGAACTACAGAATGAATGCACTTATAGGTCAGTAGGAGAAGTTTGAACTGGATGCGGAAATGGATAGGGAGCCAATGAAGTGACTTGAGACATGAGGTTAAGTGGGCATAGCGAGTCCGGCAGAAGATCAGCGATGTACCATAATAGGCAGTACATTAGTATAGTCATATAATATAGAAATGCTGCTCACAATGTCAGCACAGTTGGATGAAACATCTTAAGAGGCAGCAGTAGGGGACAAGTGCAGTTGAGACATAGGGGCATGTTTACTAAATACCGTTGCTGTGTGGGTTCCCGTTAGTGTGCTGGTGCCATATAAGGAGTGGGCGGGCCAGGCAGAAAAAAGAAAAAAACCGGACCGTACGTGTGTGCGTCGCGCAAATGTGCGGGGCCCACATTAGCGCGTGGAAAGGCTAAGTGGGGCGCTGCTGTGTAACCAAACAACAGAGCTGTAGTACAACGGTGAAGACACTGACCTATGGTGCAGGGGCCAGGGGTTCAAACCCCTTTGTACTCAATGAAAAAGACAAGCTGAGGCATCAACTTTTATGGGCAAAAGTGGTGTAGGAGGTATATTGATTATGGGCGGCAGAAGGCGGCGCACTCTTTTTTTATACGTCATGAGGCGGCGCACTGTTCATTGTGGGCGGCAGATGGCGGCGCGCTGATAAAATGGGGCAACAGAAGGCGGCGAGCCTGTGGGCAGAAGGCGTCGCACTGATGTGTGAGGGGGCAGCCCAATAGTGGGAGGGATAAGTGGCGTGCTGATGTGCAAATAGCAGGAATGGAGCCATAGCACAATGGTTAAGACACTGACCACTCGTGCGGGCATCATGGGTTCAATTCCCCACAGTGCCCATTGAAGACAGCTGGCTGAGGCATTATTTTAAGGGGCATGCCCATGTTGGGCGGCATAAGGCGGCGCGCTGTTAATGTTACGCGGCAGAAGGCGGCGCACTGTTAATTTTGTGCGCCACAAGACGGCGTGCCGATGGCTACAAGGCTGCGCGCTGCTGCTCAAGCACAGGAACAGAGCCACAGCACAATGGTTGTGACACTGACCAATGATGCAGGGACCAGGGGTTCAATCCCTCACAATGCCCATTGAAAAAGACTAGCAGAGGCAGTATGTTTTATGTTGTGGAGTGCTGTAGTAGGCCCACTAATTTTATTTTGTGATAACAACTAGAAAACGCACGCTCACAGCATGTGAACATAAGGCAGCCCATAAGGCACATGTGACAGTGCACCGTCCGCCAAGGCACCCTAGAATGTCCCCTATAGGGCAGCATGTATGTTGCGACACAGGATAATGTATAGTGCACCCTATATGGATGGCAACCATAAAGTGCCGTATACGGCGCCCCATAAAGCGCCCTCAGAGGCACCTTATGGGTACAGTACGCTCAGGGTGTTATTGCTGGCAGCAACATATGTACAGTAAATTAAAAAGATGCTGTGGACACCCCTATCACAGAACCCCACTGTGGGTTTGAACCCATGACCTCTGGCTGCACAGGGAGTGATATAACCATTGGGCTACAACTCCATAGCTGTAAGCAAACCCCTGGCTGGCTGCAGATAGCCTGCACGTCACCTCACAGACCGTCTGCCGGTATAAACAGGATAGGGTTAGGCCACACGTACCCATGATGAACTGCACATGCAAATTAGCTGTCCACAGATGGACACAAGATGGGTAATGCACCCCCACAGCACCTCGGCCCTGTTGGGGGGAGTGACCGGGTGCACCCACACAGCACCTCGGCCTGGTAGGGGGTACTGACCGGGTGTTTTACTGGCACAGAGTAGCTACACACCGTTACATCGTGCGGGTTCTGTGCTCACCCTGAGTGTGCAATGAGGCGCCCAGGACCAGGTCCACAACACCGTGCATGGCTGATGGAGGCCAAGCGGGAGTTTCAAAGCAGTGTTAATGTGTAAGATAGCTAGTTTCTGCACAAACACCATGGATATCCCAGTCAGGCTCAGCACCCCCTGGGAACCCCCACCAGGGCCCCCTTCCACCTCCCCCCCCCCCCCCCCCCCAGCAGCAAACATGGTTCCCCCATCAAGAGATCCACACTGTACCTCCCTGCAAAGGTGGCAGTAGAGGGCAACATCAACCCCAGTCCTGCTGAGAAATGAACACCACCCCCACAACACAATAGCAGACAGACATAGTACCAGGATAAGGTAAGCTGCACCCCACCACCAGATATTCCCCTGCAGCAAGCCAACAGCCACTGCACCCTGCAAGCCATTCCAGCAAGACACATACCAGCTACAAACAGTCTGCTGGTTAGCCCATAGTGCATGTTCCCAATGGAGATACATGCACCCAGAACTGGTCTGCCAGCATACACAGCAAGCAGATAATTCAGTGACTGGGCCCCAAATAGAAATCCATATCTATCACATAAGAGAAATACTGTATAGCACTATGGGGGTGCCTAGCCATGCTGTGATCACTGCACAGTCAGGGTGAGCGTGATCTCCCAGAAGGACATGCTTTGGCCACCCTGTCTGTGTAGGTGGTGGCCGGACACTACAATGTCCCTGCCAGTGCCCTATGCCCGGTGCAGATGCATCCTGGCCAGGCTACCCTGTCCTGGCTATACCCATGGTACCTTGCACCTCATTATGCACATTGGAAGGCCAATACTGGCAACAGTGCTGGCAGTGTGGGCTGTGGAAGGGGCTTGCAGCCAACACCCACTGTATAGCCAGACACACACTTCCACACCTATGCCATCATGGTGCTACTATTGAGGAAGTAATTAGCCTTGCCCACCAAACCGGTCCTGAGCACGGCAAGGCATGGATATGGTACGCAGTACAGCTGGGGGTCACTCCCCAGGGTGGTAAACACAGTCAGAGGCCAGGCCTGGAGCACACACCGCAAACACCTAACAGATTGTTCGGATGGGGTCAACTAGCAGTATGTGCGTAACGTATGGATATCTAGCTGCCTGTGCTCCTAGCAAACATCTCAGAGCTGTGTACCGTATACCTCAGGTGTAGGGTGACATTGGTAAGTTATGCAAGTGCTAGTTTTGGGAGATGCATGCAGGGTCCAATGGTCTGCCTCTCCAGGAGACATTGGCCAATGAGGCCTGTGGGTGTGGGTGTGTCTGCCCTTGATGGCTGCTGCTTTACGGCACAGATTCCAAACTCCAGTCCAGGTTTGCATCACACTGTTCTGGTTTTCCTGCTGTCTCTCATGGATATGTATGAGCTACATCTACATACCATGGGTGTGGTGCATAGATATACAGCACAGGCATTTGTATGAGTGGCATCATGGAACCTGACTGGTGTGTGCCCCACCAGGACTGCATTTGGGTGATTCTGCTCTGGGTACTGGCCCTGTTCATAGTGTCTTTGCTCAGTGGGGTAAAAGATAGACGTATTGCCATTGCATATGTCCTCGCCAGGAAAGGTGTGCCCTTACTATCACTGTTTACTTGGGGGAAAAATATGTGGGCAAGATTGGCAGTTGCCCCAGTTGGGCTTTGAACCTGTGACCTTCTGCTCTTGCATGCAGTGTCTGCGTGCACTGTACCACTGTGTAGCCACAGATTGGGTGGATTCCCTGGCATGTCCATGACTGTGGATCCGGCCGTTGCAGTCTGTTGCAGTGGACGGTGGCAGCCTGCACATGGCTAGGCCTCTGTCTTCTGTCGCTAGCAGCCACTGCCCCCTGCACCACATGTACTCGTCTGCCAACATGCTGGCATGAGCTCCTCCCATAAAAAGCAGGTGACCTGATTGGAATGTGGCAGTACGGGACTGCATTTGGGGTACTTGGCTGTGGGTAATGCCCATTGTTGTGGTGTGTGTGCGTTGTTGGGTAAAATATGGGTGTTTTCCCCATGCTTATGTCCCCTGCAATACAGGGGTGTCTGCGCTATCTGTGTTTAGTGGTGGATAAAATATAGGGACTGGGCTGGCAAGTGCCCCAGCTGGGCTTTGAACCTCTGACTCTCTGGTCCTAGAGGTACTGACTCTGTCCGCTGCACCACACTATGGCCACAGAGACAGTGCAGCCCCTGGAGGTAGTGAGCCTGGCAGGATGGAGTCACAAACCCTGCTCTACGCTGTGGGCATATGCACCCTGTCTGGTGACAAACGTGCACATAAACCACGGAAATGACCACGGGAACTGGGGGAAACAATATCACCACGCTGGGCAACAGTGATATTAATGGGCAACCATAGCAAACACTCCCAGGACAGCTCCACAACAGGAAATGTTGTTTGGAAGAGTCTCCGCTCCGTAAACCCTTCTAAAATTAATTTCTTTTTTCTGGAGCTTTGTTGGGTGTGTATTCTGTATTTGCCCATCACTATAACTGTTCCCCAGCTGAATTACTATTTTTAATAGTTCTGTTGTGGTCATTTCCTATTTTTATGTGCACTTTTGTGCTGTGCACATGTATCACACTGCTCACGTTTTGCTGGTTTCCCCGGTTTTCCTGTATATTGCTGACGGAAATGGTTTCTCTTCCCTTTAAATGCTTTCTACCGCGAGTGTTTCACTCGCGGTAGTTTTTACATGCAAATTCGGGCCCGATACTGTGCGGGGACCCTCTCCCCTCCCACTCTCCAGCCATTGACCCCGTCCCTCCGCCCCTCCGGAGCCTTCCTCCGCCCTCCTTTAGCCGTTCCACGCCTCTATCGGACATTTGCGGGCCCGCACTTGTACGGGGCCCGTTGGTGTGCCGCGTACCTTTGCGGGGGTGACACGCACGTGTGCGGGGCATTTAAACGCGTTTATGCGCGTTTCAGTGGCGCGTTGCCGTGCGCTATTTTGCGGCGCGCAAATTTGCGGACTTTAGTAAACATGCCCCATAGAGATAGAAAAGATGGGTAAAATAAAGGTGAGAACTTCTCAGTTAAAGGCTGTGCAGCAAGGTAGTTCTGATGAGGTGGAGTAACTTCTGGTGCTGCAAGGGGTACACAGCACTGTACACATACATGTAAGAGACCGTCCCTGCTTGTCAGAACTTACAGTCTAGTCAAGACAGACAACACAAGTGGGGACTAGGATTTATATAGGGGAATGGTAAGGAAACACATAGGAGGTGAACAGGAGCACATTATACCCTCATTCCTATCTTTTGTCTTGTCTGTCTTAATTAGATTGTAAGCTCTGATGAGCAGGGAAAGTCATTATATGTGTCTGTACAGTGCTGTGTATGCCTTGTTGCGCTATATAAATGTTTAATAGTAGTAGTAGTAGTATTAAAAGCAGTGGAAGAATTAATAGCTGTCGCTCAGCTAAACTGAAAAATTAATCTGCTCTGACATATCATCTGTGATTGCGTCTGTCCAAGAACAACACAACTCAAACAGCCAATTTCATCAACCAGTGCAGAAAAGTAATCCTGAGTACGCTCTGAGACTCCCCTGAAAAAAGTAGGTAGGAGAAAGCTTATTTCTAATTGTCCTTAGATGTTTTGTTTCAAAGATATTGTTTCTTAATGCATTTTGGATTGCAAACCTCTCTGCAGCATAAAACTTGCTCTGCAGGTAAGAGCCTCATTAAGCTTAATGTCCCATAACATTATTTCACTTAAGTTGAAATGTTCAATTTTCATAACCTTATCTGAGGAAGGTGTATTTGTAGTCCCAAAAGCTTGCATCTTAAACTGTGTTAGCATTAGGAAAAAAGGTATTTTTATACAAATGTTACTGTTGATGTGCTGACATTGCTCTCCTGTTCCAAGATTCTCAGTAGTGTGTTTTTTTAGAAGAGTTTAAATCTGTGTTACCTCCTAATCCAGTAATTCTTATTGCTTAAAGTGAACATTCAGTCTTTAACTGCATTTATAGATTGTACTGGTGTAGAAATGGTAGACTACAATGATTTAGGGAGTCATTTTAGAAGCTCTATTCGTGATTTGCATATCTGAAAATGCCCATTCAGACAGGTCAAGCACATTCATGTCCCAAGAGACATTTTGGAAAGGCCTGAATTTACACAAATCTATTGCAATCACATCTATGTTGCAAGGGTGCATGGGGGAAGTGTGTCTGGGGCTGTCCGTAAAAGATACATATGTACAATCAGTTTGCACATCTATGGCATGTCTATGCGTATACCTAATCCTGGGCGTGAATATCCCTTTGAAAAGTGCTCATTTTGGCCAGCAAGCAACAGGAGTGGGAAGAAGGGATGCTCTCTGATTGCCTCACTAAATTTTGCCCCCTTAAAAAACCACACAGGTAAATACAGAGGCCTTCTTGTGAGCTGCAGTGCTGCTGCATGTCTCCATTGGCAAGAGGCAGGCCGGGATAAGTAGGTGGCGACAGAAACGTGTCTACATTCTGGAATATCACTGCGGGCACATCCACGTTGCTGATTTCATAAAGGTGCATGTTTCGCACATGCATATTACTGAAATCACTGTTGACCTGCATGTGTCTTATGTATTATTCTGCACATCTCCATCCCCTTCCATTTTAGTGAAAATGTTTATCTTTTGAAGCCTAAGTAGGTTGAGTTTAGAAAACATTTACACGTGCCCACTACCTCTTCTGCCCCTCCAACTGTATTTCAGATGTTTTAACTTGGATGTCTTGAATGGCACTTAAATGCCCTTTCTAAAATGCTACTTCACATGTTTACCAAATTTGAGTTACTAACATGTACTACCTCGTTAATATGCCCTAATGCTATTGTTGTTGTTGTTGTTAAGTGCCATCAAGTCGGTGTCGACTCACGCCAATCCTCTAGGTAGTTGTCTTAAACTGTGTTCTGTCTTCAGTCAGGCGACTCATTGTTGATAGAGTGGCACCCATAGCTGCTGTTATTGTATCAATCCATCTCATTGCTGACCTTTCTCTTTCGTGTTGACCTTCTACCTTACCAAGCATGATGTCTTTCTCTAATGATCTCTCTCTTTGCATGATGTATCCAAAGTATGAAAGTTGAAGTCTTGTCATCTGAGCTTCTAAAGACAGTTTACGTTTGATCTCCTCTAGTACCGACTGGTTTGTTCTTCATGCAGTCCATGAGTGTTCATCACCAGCACCATAATTCAAAGGCATTGATTTTCTTCCTGTCTATCTTTTTACTGTCGAACTTTTGCACTATATGATGTTACTGAAAATACCATGGCTTGAATGAATTGAATCTTTATATGGACAGAAAGATCTCTGCTCTTGAGAATCTTGCCTAGGTCCTTCATAGCCATTCTACCAAAAGCAATGCGTCATCTGATTTCTTGATTGTTTGTTGTTTCTTTATTGATAGTTGATCTAAGTAGGTTAAAGTTGTCCACTATTTCAATTTCTTCTCCATCAATGATGAATTTATTGATTTTGCCAGTTGTCAGGATCTTTATCTTCTTTATATTAAGGTGCAGGCCCATTTTAAAACTATCTTCCTTGGTCTTGAAAAGCAAATGTTTCACTTTCAGCCAATAATGTGGTGTCATCAGCGTAGCTAAGGTTGTTGATGAGTCTCCCACAAATCTTCATATCTCTGCTGTCTTCATATAGTCCTGCTTCTCTGATGATTTGTTCTGCACATAAATTAAAGTGGTAGGGGCAAAGTATGCAGCCTTGTCGTACACCTTTGCTGTTCTTAAATCATTCTGTTTCTCCTTGTTCCATTCAAACTGTTGCTTCTCGATAAATGTAAAGGTTGTGCAAGAGAACAATCAGGTGTCCTGGTATACCCATGCTTCTTAATGTGGCCCAGAGATTCTCATGACTTATACAGTCAAAAGCCTTGCTGTAGTCAATAAAACACATATAGATATCCTTTTAGTATTCTTTAGTCTTTTCAAGACTCCATCTCACATCCATGATGATGTCTCTCGTTCCTCACTCTTTCCTGAATCCTTCTTGCACTTCAGGCAGTTCTCATTCCAGGTATGGCTGTAGTCTCTGCTGAATAATCTTCAGTAGAATCTTGCTGGCATGTGGGATCGGAGCAATTGTGCGATAATTTCCACAGTCAGTTGGATCGCCTTTCTTTAGTATTGATATAAACACAGATCTTTTACAGTCAGTAAGCCACAATGTTGTCTTCCAAATTTCATGGCAGAGCCTCGTAAGTATGGTTTGAGCTACATCAGATTGCTGTAATACTTCAATGGGAATGCCATAAATGCCTGGTGCTTTGTCCTTTAATAAAGCTTTCAATGCTGCTTTGACTTCTTCTTTCATCACCAATGGTTCCGGATCATAAGGTACAGGTTGAACAGCTGTTAGTCCACTTGATCTTTATCATATAATATCATTACTCTGTATAATCTTTCCACCTCTTCTTGATCTTCTCAGCATCATTCAACATGGATCCTTGAGCATCTTGTAACATTCCAATTCGAGGTTGGAATTTTTTCTTTAACGCTCGTAGCTTTAGGAAAGCCAATCTTGTTCTTCATCTAATAGTTTCTGCTACTATTTCCTTGCATGTGTCATTGTAGTACTTCTCCTTGTCTTGTCTTGTTGCACGTTGGAAATCTCTGTTGAGTTCTGTGATTGCCTCTCTTTCTCCTCTGGCTTTACCTTCTCTGCATTTCTGGGCAATTTTCAGAGTTTCTTCAGTCATCCATTTTGGCCGTTTTTGCTTTTTCACCTTTTGTATAGATTTCTTACTTTCTTCCAACACAACCTTCTTCATGTCATCCAATAACTCTTCTGGAACTCTCTCACTAGTATCTAAAGCAGCAAATTGATTTTGCAGGCAGTCTAAATTCCAGTGGTATACTCTCAAGGTCATATTTTGCTACATTCATGAGTGGCTTGCTCTTTTTCAACTTTATCTTGAGTTTGTATACTAGTAGTTGGTGATCTGTACCACAGTCAGTTCTGGGTTTTGTCTTTGTTGATGTTATAGAGCTTTTCCATCATTAACTTCCACTGATATAGTCAATTAGATTTCTGTACAATCCATTGGGTGAAATCCATGTGTACAGTCACCGCTTGTGTTGCTGGAAGAAGGTGTTTGAGATGAATAGATTGTTGGTCTTGCAGAATTCTATCTTTCTCCAGCTTCATTTCTGTCGCCAAGTCCATATTTTCCAATCACTTTGCCTTCTTCTTTGCTGCCAGTCACCCATGACTATCAGGATATGCTGTTTGCATGTTCTTTAATGCTATTAAAAGTGTGTGCTATTAGAAGTATGTTATTTTATTGCAGGTCCCATTTTATGCAATTCGACGTAGTTCCTAATAAAGCATGTTAAAGTAATCAGAAACTGTAGCAGATATTTGTCGAACCTTGAGATAGGCCATATAACCTCTATCTGCTATCATTTTCTATATATTAGTAATCTATACCTCAG
The DNA here is from genome assembly GCA_033557465.1 of Ichthyophis bannanicus. Classification (NCBI taxonomy): domain Eukaryota; kingdom Metazoa; phylum Chordata; class Amphibia; order Gymnophiona; family Ichthyophiidae; genus Ichthyophis; species Ichthyophis bannanicus. The sequence continues at coordinate 442,384,257 of CM066035.1, read as the reverse complement.
AAGCATAGCAATAATCAGAGCCCAGCTGAAGGAAAGCAACATAGCCATAATGCACTCTTGTTTTCTGGTCTTCTTATGAGATACTGCTCGTGTAGATTTTACATTATATAGGAAACACAGTAGACACTCTTTTGTCTTCTTCAATTGAAAATCACTATCATTCATATTCCTTTCCTCTGTGGCCTACTTACCATAGCAAAACAGAAAACCAATGAATGGGCGACTTCTGTATTCACCAAAACCAAACTACTTGAATTTATTGTCTTCTAGTATTGGCGATCTTCATTTCAACAAATGAATTATGCCATTCTTAAATTCCTATTTAAAATATTATCCAAAAAGCGGTTAATGAATAGAAACTGGGTGCGCTAATGCCATTGACATACAGTGGGGGCTATTTTCTAAGCTCTAGTCACTAGTTGCACATGTTTGATGACGTATTTACACGTAAATGGCAGTTTTAGAAAGGGTGGATGTCTTTGCTGCACAGAAACTGCAAAGGGGCATGGTTAATTCCTGGAACATACAGATTTTCCAAAAGTGCTAATTTTCGGCCAGCCTTTTGCAGGAGAGATTAAGGGGGTCATCTTCCCTAATCCCCCACTGTTTATTTCCCACTCTAAATTGGAAATAAAAATATTTGCCTCTCTAGTTAATTGGTGGCACTTGTACATGTAGGTTTGCAAAAATGGCAGACAGACATGTGTAAGCGCTGGCACCTATATGTGAAAATAGCAACGTTTTCTGTGTTGACTTTTCCCATGTATAGATTTGCAAAATGGCTCCAGCTCCACGTATCGGCAAATACATGTGCACGCCTGCACTATTTTAGAACAGGCTGCACTTTTAGAAGAGCCTTTTCTAACGTACTGTCTGAACTGTACAAGTTGGAATCTCAACATGCTATCTAAATTGTGCCTTCACATTGGTAACTAGAGGCTATGTTTACTAAACTGCGGTAATGTCACCTGCGTTAGGTTCCGCGGTAAAGGTACAGATGCCCATACAAAGGCGTGGGTGGTGCATCGTTACAGCAAGCAGTATCAGCTAACGCACATTACAAGACACCTTAGATTAACGCGCGTTACAAGGTGCCTTGTAAGGTGCCTCATAAGTAAGACGCCTTATAAGGTGCCTTATAAGGTGCCTTGTAAGGTGCCTTGTAAGGTGCCTTATAAAGTGCCTTGTAAGGTGCCTTATAAGGTGCCCTATAGGGCTCCTTAGGCTAAGCGCTGTATTAGGCATCCCTGGACAAGGCACCATAGAAGGCACCCTGGGCTATGTAACCATAGGTTAAGGTGGCCTAAGAAGGTTACGGTGCCCTAGGCTAGTGTGCCCTAAAGGCTGCAAGGTGCTTCAGGATGACATGCATGACCTGTGAGGCACAGAGACAGATGTAGCCCTAACACTAGATAGAGCACTGAGGAAAGGCAATGAACAGGTGAGTGAAGGAGGGAGAGCTGGGAGTCGCTGGACCTGCCATATCTGTGTGCATCCCATGTGGCTGCCAGTACTGTTGACAAACATGGTGGGGGCAACTGTACCACAGCACAGGGTGTTGGTAATGTAAAGTACTGGAAAGACAGTTGGTGGCAGACGACGGGAATTTGTGTCCCCCAGTGGAGGCAGAGGTGGCAGGATAGTTACAATGATGGGTGGACAGAGGAGTGGTGGGGCCATGCAGATCAGGCACAGACGAGGCAAGCACAATGAGGCACAATGCAGGAAAGGATAGCAGTGTAGGACATGGGGTAGCAGCCTGCACAGGCAGACAGGACTCTACACAGCTGACAGACGCAGATAGACGGACTGATGGAATGTTGGCAATTGTGGCGAGGGTATTATCGGCTGGCAGCACAGCTCTGCAAAAATATGACTGTTACAGGCATGCAAACTATTTGAGTAGGACAGGCATGAAAGGAGGGAACAATGAGGAATTGAACCCATGAACACTGCCGAAAATGGCATTGTACTAACCAGTAGGCTAAACCTCCGTGGTGCATCTCACAGCAATGGCTGGGTACAGAAGGACTGCAGGTCACTGCACAAACTGTCTGCTCTGAGTGTCAGGATAGAGTAACCCCACCAGTACCCATGATGCAATGCACATGCTGAATAGTTGTCTACAGCTGATCACCAAATGGGGTCTGCACCTCTCCGGTATCTCGGCTTGGAAAGATGAACTTACAGTGCGTGATACTGGCACAGAGTAGCTACAGACCATGCCAGTGTGCAGGTTCTGTGTTCACCCCGAGGGATAGGATGGGTGCCCAGCACTAGGTCCGCAGTGCATGTGGTGCTAGAGATAGGTCTTGCTGTATATTTCCATCACTACCAGTGTATTACAGGTATTCCTTGCAGTGCTTCTGAAGGTAATTTGGTGTCCATCTGTATCCTGAAGTCACATGTAGCCCTCTGGGACCAGGCACCACTCAGATTAGTGTATATCCTGTGTTAGGGTCTGGCTGACATGGGCACCTGTTATCAGAGCAGAGGGGTTTCTAGACTTGCATGAGGTTTGTGTAATAGAGAATTTACAGGTCAAAGTGGTATACTTTATATACCCCAAAGGGCCCATAATCACCCCTTTTGATAGGTAAAGAACAGGTGCCCGAGTTCCAGTGAAGCAACCTCCATCCTGCTGGTATAAGACAGCCCTCCAGAGTTGGTGGGCCAGAGCCATAACTGTGAGTGGGGCATTGGCAGACCAGCAGTAATGCTGGGGTAAGGGCTGGAAAACCCCAATTGTCTCACACCACCATCTATTAGTCACCAGCAGACAGCACCTAATAGATGTTACAGCCATGCACAGTCTAACTGCAGACAGTCCACTAGCCAGTCCATAGCGCATGCTCACAGAAGAACTATGTGCACCAAGCAGGTATCTCACTGATTAGGGCCCCAGCACTGGGAACACAAAAGTATCACTAGTGGCAGATGGTGTAGAGCGCTATGTGGGAACCTAGACATGCCATGGTTACTGCTCGGTCAGAGTGAGTGCCCTCCCAGCATGCCATGCTGTGGCCATCCTCTCTATGCAGGTGGTGGTCGGGCACTACAGTGTCCCAGCCATTGCCCCACACCCTGTGAAGATGCATCCTGGCTAATCCGCCCTGTCTGGGCCATACCTACAATACCTTGCTCCTCATTATGCACATATTCAGGCTAACGCTGGTAACAGTGGGACATTGTGGGCCCAGTGAGGTGTGGACAGCCACAGAACAATGGACATACACACACACACACACACTCCTATTGCAGCATTGTGCAAAGATAAGGGTGGTTGGCAACCCTGCCTGCCACACTGGTCCTGATCACAGTGCTGACATTGATAAACTGTGCAGGAGGTAGTAGTAGTGCTCTGATGATAACTGCAGCCAGTGCTGGGGCTAACAGCCTGACTCTCCATGCAGCTTTGGATTATGGAGCCTGTGTTTGTACCCCTGCTCGCCGCTGCTTTGGGCTTTGCACATGCTGCTGTTGTATCTGCATTGTAGGGTAAAATATATGGACATGCTCTGCAGGAACCACAGCTAGGACTTGAACCTGTGACCCTCTGTTTCTAGACACACTGTTGCCACAGATGCATGGGAGTCCCTGGAGCTACCTGTACTTTTCCTCAGCCAGACCTTTAATGTTGCACTGCATGCCACGTACTGGTACAGGCCATGGCCTAGTTCCACTGCAGGCAGGTGGCACTGCCCCCTCCAGCACGGGCATCCCCCCCCCCCCCCCGTCATGCTGACATGACCATATGCTGTCGGTGCTGGTAGTGTGTAGTCCCAGGCCATCCACTGTGTGGGTAGGTGGTTGCCTAGGGAGCGGGGCATGGGGGCATACATGAGCATCCTCACATCCCCCCCCCCATCACTGCCTACCAATAGTATGTCCCTTCTGCTTGGGGGAGGGTTGGCTGGGGGGATGTCAGGTCAGTGCCCTGGCAACTGTTGGCTCGGGTGGACCAGGTAGATGTAGGTAGATTGTGTTTGGCCTTTGTCAGCTGCTGTTTTGCTGATTTCCGGTTTCTATGTTCCTATGTGCCACCTAGGCACCCGCCTAGTCCACCCTGTACCCCAGCTGCCCCCGCTACATGTCCCACCTGCAGCCCCCTATGCCCCATTTGCACCATCGCCATAGTGGCCTTTCATACTTGGGCACTATGCTGTTGCTGCAAATGAAGCACTACCATCACTTTTCTTGGGCTCCCTGCCTATGCTGTACATTGCTGACAATGAAATTTATTTATTTAATTTATTTAACTTTTCTTATATACCGCGCTATTACAATATCAGTGCGGTTTACAATAAACAACATATTACTATGTGGGTGTGCCACATAGAGTTTACATTAAACAAGGGATTAAAAACTTGGATTCAACAGGGAATGAACATATCTACAGCGTTATTTACAGCGATAAATACAGTACAGTTTATGTATTGGGTTTCTCTCTCTTGCAAATGTGCATCTAATGACAGATTTTCATTTGCGGCACTTTTCAGCCCTTCAGTTCTCCGCGTTAGTGTAAAAGGAGCCTCTCCCCACCCACTCCCTGCCCTTCTCTCCACCCTCTCTCCACCCTCTGCGGTGTTTACTGCGGCCGGGAACGCTAACGCTCGTTAGGTAACGTTAACATGTGTTAACGTTACATAGTGCATGTTAACGTTACCTAACGAGCGTTAATGTAGCCGCTGCTACTTTACCGCAGTTTAGTAAACATAACCCATGGTCTCATTGTTTAAGATGAGAATTGTGGTAAAATAACTCAAATTAACAGCTTTAGTAACTCCAGCTGTGTTTGCTTCTTGATAAATAACTGCTATAGAAACATTTTGAAATGGGTAGGTATGGTAGTGTTCTAAGGTTAACTGAGGACAGTGACCCTGAAACACTAATTCATACTCTGACGTGAATTTTTCCAAGTAAGTTTTCCAGTAGCAGTCTGGAGGAGTGATGGACGAGGAAATGGAATTTATCATGTTGATACTGTTAAAAGTGAAACTTGGCATTTTGTTGTATTTGCTGGTACTATGATAGCAGGCATTTGGTGGAAAAATGGTGGATATAATTGTATTATTTGCACTCTAGGTAATAGTGAGTCTTCAGTAACTTCAGGTGCTATTTATATTTGGGTGTAAGATGAAATATTTTTTTAGTGAAGTACATAGTCTGCTACAGTCCTGCAGTTGCTGTCACTCATCACTCATCATTACAGACCTCAACGTCAAAGAATTATACCGATGCATTGTCTCACTTATCAGTGAATCTGGGGAAGGCTGGCTTTATATATGGATAAGGGAGCTAGTTATAAACTGCAGTAGTTACTTAAGCTTAGTTTACTGCAGGAGTCGCTCACCTGCAGCAACTCAGTACCAAGGTTAAGATCCCCTATGGAAAAGGAATGACGCAGTTTGCAGTGATCACCACAAGCCACATTATTCCAACAAAAAAATAATGCCAGCTAAAGTTAGCCTTATTTTTCCAGCTGGGAGCATCGGGCCGTTAACACACAACCTGATGCTCCAGGCTTCAATCTTAAAGGGGACTGTGCTGTTGAAATAAGATTAGCCGTCCGGGGTCCCCACCCTAGTGCCACCAATATCTCAGGGTCCATCCAAATAATCCCCACAGAGACCCCAGCACCCCTTAAGCCCCAGCTAGGACTGCTAACTATTTGAAAGAGAAAAACCTGCACCTGTGGCTAGTCATGCTCCGCCCATGCCCACCCTGCCCCTTCCCCACCCTTGCCCCACTCCCGTCCCTCTCCCTGTCCCCCAAAAATAATTGCAGAGGGGGCAATGTGCAAACAGAACAAACAAGACTGCTACATATTAAACAAAAATTCTGTACTAACAGAATAGCCAGCATTGGTTGTACACACACACACACACAATACAGACAGGCCTTCATCAATAAATGAGTACAAAAAGAAAAGAGAAATATATAGACAAAAATTAAACTAAAACCTCAGAAAGCCAGATGCTGCATGCAGTGCAATGCAAGAGAAATAGAAATACATTTCCCCCATACTGTACAAAACGAAAGACAGCAGATGTCAGGACAGGAATTAGGAGTGATGAAATCTGGCAACTGGCCTGGACCCACAAGCCAGAGAGGGCCTCAGATGAACAGAGATGGAAAAAGGTACAGCTTGCTAGTGGGTTTTAGGCAATGCAATATGTGCCTTTGAGTCAATGCCCATTCCTGGTGACCCATCAGCTCCTGGGCTTTCTTGGCAGTGTGACCAGAAGTAGATTACCAGGCTTTTCTTCTGAGGCAATGGAGAGTTAAGTGACTTGCCCAAGGCTACAAAGAGTGCTAGTGGGAACTGAATGCTGGCCTCTTGGTTACCAAGTCAGTGCTCTAACCATGAGGCTACTCCTGTAGCTTCAGCCCTTCCCAGCATCAGCTCCCTTCTGTGGTGCTTGTGGCTACTCTAGAGTGCTGGACTGCCGTGAGGATTGCGGCAGCAGTGTCCGCGAGTATCCACAAGCACCAGGCGCCTTAAATGGGAGCAGCCACGGTGATCGCGGCTCTCCACGACGCCTGCATTGCCCCATATGCTGCCTGAGCCCAGCTCTGCAGCTTCACTTTTTTAATTCTGCTGCTACTGCCCAAGGCCCACTTGGGTCCACAATGGTTGCTGACAGCCCCGATCGCAGCCCGAAGTTGTCATGCTGCATGCGTATGGCTGGCCCTGGCAGGGCCATGCTAGGATTTCTGGTGTTCCCCTGCAATCTATAAATCGGCACCCCTCCCTCATTATTATTAATGTTGGCTACACCCCACCCTCCTTTTTCCCAAAACTCCTTTGCGAACTCTTTTCACATGATGCTAGTATTTCTCCTTCAGATCCAATATTGTAAGAAAATTGCAGTGAAAGGGCAAATGCATAGCCAGAATAAAAATAACTACTTAGCAGTCAATACTTAGCATCATTAAAACAGGCTGTGATAATCCAAAAAACATCTGCTCTGGCCGCTCCCAGTCCCGCAGCCAGAGCAAAAAAAATGGCGTTTCAATGGCCGGTCTTAGATCTATGCTGGCAGCCAGCCTGGCCATATAAAAACCGGCCAGGTCGGCTGAATACCAGCAGGTTGGAAACCCTAGCCCCAGCAGAGGCATGTTCCAAAGACCCTCATTTCTCTCAGATCCCGAATGAACACCCACCCACCTCTGGAGACTCCCATTCCAACTAAAGCCACCCAGGCCTAACTGTATTAGTCCCTGGTGATCCAGGGCTCAGCCAGCAGGAGCAATCCCCTCTTGTTCCTTTCAGCACCAGCTCAGGGATCAAAATGGTGTGACCCTTAGACCACTGTCACTTTGAACCTGGCATCGATGCCAGAGGAGTCCGGTGGGCACGGTTCTTCTGTGGGGGTCTTCTACTGGGGCTTAGGGGAGCAATGAGGCTTCTGTGATGAGGAGGACTATTTTGGGAGTGGCCCTGACTCATTGGTGGTGTCAGAGGAAGTGGACCCCTGGACCACAGGTTTTATGTCAACAGTGTAGCCTCTTTCAGATTTCAGCCTGAAGCATCAGGCTACATGTTAGCAGTCCAATGCTCCCAGCTGGAAAAATACATTTACTAAAATGCTGACACATTATTTTTCTTTCTATAAATTCATTTATAATATTTTTAGAGGGTCAAAATGAGCAATAAACAATTTAGACTTTACCCCGGCCATTTGTATGTAACATTACATTATTAAATTCTCCATTTTAGGAATGCAATCGAAACATGAGAATTTGAACGTCACACAGAAGTCCTTGACTAGGTCTAGCATTCATTTCAATAAATTAATAAAACCAGAAAAAGACCACGTGGCCTATGCAGTCTGCCCCTCCAAACCAGAAACCCAGTCTCTACAGTGCTGCCTTCTCCTTTGAGATCCTTGGTACTTGTCCTATGCTTTCTACAATTCTGATATTACGCTCATCTCCATCACCGCCATTGGGAGACTGTTCTATGCATCCATTACCCTTTCTGTAAGGAAATATTTCCTTTGATTACTTCGGAGTCTGCTTCCTTTCACCCTTATCCCATGACTCCACCCCCGCCCCCACCCCCCATTCCAGAGAATCCCATGAACTGTGCCTTATTCACTGGTATTTATATGTTGAAGCAGGACTCGCCCATCCACCAGGCTAACTAGATGACCGCCTAGGGCAGAAGACCCTGGTTAGTGGCACCATACTATGAACCTGCCATGATTTTTCAAAGCAGTGGCTTTCTGTGCAGCAGCAGGTCTTAAAGCACCCACATGCATGCTATACTCACAGCCTGCTGCTTCCGCTTCATCCGACAAGAAGTTACATGGGAGGAGGCAGAAGCGGCAAGCTAGGCGGTGCTTTAAGGCGTACTAGGGCGCTGAAGCAGCAGAAGACAACCACTGCTTTGAAAAATTAGGGAGGGATCGCTATGATGCCCACCTCCCTCAGGTAATATGATAGATGACAGGGGAGTGGGGGGAACAGCCCATGTGGGAGGATGGGGCTGCGAGCAGGCCCTCCTAAGGCCCTCCTAAGGCAGCAGAAACCTTTCGGCCAGCCCTGTCCTGCCCTGGAGGTTAAGATAGATCTGGCAAATAACACATGGATTGTACTGGTGACCAATGCGGACAATTATTTGTCAGAAGCATTAGAGCTGATTACCCCTTTAAAAGATGAGTGCCACTATAAAAATCAGATATTCTAATGGTTTTACAATGGATTAAGTACCCTATCAACTAAAGAGAAAAGTGACTTTGCAAAAGTGCACTTTGCGCAGAAAATAGCATAAAATGCCGGGAATAATTTGATGCCTGGAAATATTCAAAAATGCCAATGGGCAGGAGTTCTGTGCTACTTTTTGCACGAAGTCACTTTGCGAAAGTGCACTTCGCAGTAGTAAACTTTCCCATGAAGCCCATTCTATGTAAACGTTTATGGGCCAAATATTGACGTGGGCAGGCTATACGTTGCTATGGCACATAGCCCTGCCACAGACACTTTACCCTAGATATTCAATGCCATGGCGACAGCATTGAATATGCAGGGTCACCACACATGCCCCGGAGCCACTGAAGCTAACTGGATAGCGGCGATATTGCACCGCTGGTAAAACTAGGCCAGCTTTTGCTAGTTTTACCCGCTGATTGCTAACCGGTTTGTGGTGCAATATTGCCGCTACCTAGTTAGTAACAGTCTCCGCTTCCGCTCTTCCCCGAAATGCCCCCAACATGCCCTGATGCTAACTGCATAGCATCAGGGCGTGTAGCGGGGTTAGAAGGGGATATTCAATGGCACTAACTGTGTAAGTGCCATTGAATATCCTGATTTAAGGCGTTTACACGGTTTACTGGGCTGTAAACCATGTAAATGCCTTCCGAATATTGGGCCCTATGTAAATTTCACATCAGGGAGGTGCTGCACTGCAAAATCATGCAAAGCAGCTAATTAATGCACAAAAAAGGCTTTGTGGATCCATTTTTGCTGAAAAAACTAATTATAGATCGAGATATGTAGTTATTTTTTCCCAAGAACTGCAATAGAAGTGTCCTTTGCACAGCAAACCTTAGAGGTTCCCTATACCTTCTCTCCTGAGAGGATATCAACTCCCTGGAGGCCCAGTGTATCCAATGCCCCCCATTCCCGGATGTAAGGCTAAAATGTTTTAAGGTCTGCCCTCTTTGAAGCCATGCCCATCCTGCCTCTTTCTGAAGAAAAAGGCCAATTTTTCTCCTGCCCACCTGCACTGTAACTCATCCAAAAGGATCCGGGAGATGATGGGGGCAGGAGTGAATCCCATTTGCTCTTGCCCTAGCTGTTGTCATCTTAAAATGGTGCTGGTTGGTCCCTAGTAGTACTCTTGTAGGCAGTCCTAACTTAATCTGGATAGTGGGCTAAATATCATTGTTATCCAGATAGGACTGGCATTGACCATTCTATCAAAATAACTGATGCAAACCACTATCCAGATACAGCACTGAATATCCAGATTATAGTTGTCCACCATGGCGGGCGTTAAGCAAAATGCAGACTGAAATGGTTGACTATTGCTCAACATATAATTTTGTTATTGTTGCTATGATTTGCTCCTCGTGACAAAATAACCATACAGCACTATAAAGAATATTGTTATCTATTAGTACTGTAAAGTAGCATAAAATAAAATGCTTTCTATAAAAATGTAAAAATTTTTGAAATATCAAAAAAATCATAAAATCTTTGTAAGAATTCAAAATTATAAAATGACAAAAATGTGTTGTATAAAACTGTATAAAATAATAAAATCCTTGCTTTAAATACCATAAAAATAGAAAATATTCTGAACTATTTTCTGTTTGTTTCTTTTATCTAACAATGCATTAGATTGCATTTTAATTCATTTATTTTCAAAGCTGCTTTATAATCCAATTTCAGTGTTAAGTAATCGACACTTAGGGGTATGTTTACTAAACCGCGCTACTGTGTGGGGCGCACTTCAGCGTGCGCTAAGGTACCTTAGCGCACGCTAATGATGCGTTTTTGTGCCCCGCACATGTGCGCGCCGCACTAACGGGCCCGCTCATGTGCGCGTCGCGCAAATGAGCGATAGAGGCGTGGGAAGGCTCCTGGAGGGCAGAGGAAGGCTCCCCAGGGGTGGAGAGACGGGGTCAATGGGTGGAGAGTGGGAGGGGAGAGGCTCCCCGCACAGGAGCGGGGCTGAAATTCCATGAAAAAAATACCGCGAGTGAAAACCTCGCGGTAGAGCCGATTTAAAGGGAAGAGAAACCATTTTCTGTCAGCAATGTACAGCAAAACCAGGGAAACCTATAAAACGTGAGCAGTGTGATACATGTGCACAGAACAAAATAGCAAATAAAAAGTGAAAATGACCATAACAAAATTCTAATAAATTATAATCCAGCTGGGCAATAGTGATAGTCATGGAAAACATCAACAATCACTCCCAAGAAAGCCCCAAAAAAGAAATATGAATTTTAGAAGGGTCTATGCTCCGTCCCCATACAAGGTGAATGATCCCACAGTGAAATTGTGCAGAGCAGGGTCAATTTTGCTTATTATTTTTAACGATCCATCCCCATACAAGGTGACTGATCCCACAGTGAAATTGTGCAGAGCAGGGTTTATGACTCCTTTGGCCAGGTTTCCTATCTCCAGAGACTGCACTGTCTCTGTGGCTACAGTGTGGTGCAGTGAACACAGACAGTGTGTTCAGGAGCCAAAGATCACCAGTTCAAGCCCCAGCTGGGTCTCCTGGAAACCCAATCCCCATATTTTACCCACCACTAAACCATGATAGTAAAGACCAACCTTTTTTGCAGATAACATAAGCATGGTCCAAACACCTCTATTTTACCCTACAGAGCACAGACACCAGAGACATGCGCATTACCTAGACTACAGTCCCCTCAATGCAGTCCTGGAGGGCCACATATCATTTAGCTGTGATGCTGTCAGCAATATAAGGCCATGTCAGCATGGTGGCGTAGGGGTACCATTGGTGGAGGGGGCAGTGGCTGCTGCCCACAGCAGACAGTGGCCTAGCCCCCTTCACGTGGGTACAGTGCCCTCCAACAGACAGGCCCTGTCTGACAAACAGCCATGGACTCCCCAAGGAATGCACTGTTTTTGTGCTAAGACAGTGGTGCAGCGGACACAGCCAGTGCCTTTAGGACCAGAAGGTCACAGGTTCAAATCCCAGCTGGGGCTCCTGCCAACCCAGTCCCCTTATTTTACCCATGAAGAAAACATGGTAGTTAAGACTGAACCATTATTGCTGAGACCATAAGCATGGGTCAAAAACCTCTATTTTACCCTACACAGCACAAACACCATAGAAATGTGCATTACCTACGGCAGAATCCCCCAAATGCAGTCCTGGAGTGCCAAACACCATTCAGTTTCCATGCTGCCTCTAAGAAAGATGCCTGTGCTGCATATCTATGCACCACCCCCATGGTATGCAGATGTAGCCATGCATATTCATGAGGGACAGCATGAAAACCCGAACAGTGTTTGGCACACCAGGACTGGAGTTGGGAACCTCTGCTGTAAAGCAGCAGCCAACAGGGCCAGACACACCCACACCCACACCCACAGGCCCCATTGGCTAATGCCTCCTGGAGAGGCAGGACATTGGGCCCTGCGTGCATCTCCCAATACTAGCATTTGAATACCTTAGCAATGCCACCCTACACCTGGGTATACGGTACACACCTATCAAACGTTTCCTATGATTACTGGCAGATAGCAAGTCCTACGTTAAGCACAGTTTGCTCATTGAGCTCCATCATAACAATCTTTCTGATGTCTGCGGTGTGTGCTTCAGGTCTGGTCTCTGACAGTGTTCACCACCCTGGGGAGTGCCCCCCAACAGTATTGCGTACCATATCCATGCCTGTACTGTGCCCAGGACTGGTGTGGTGGGCAGGGCTGCTAAACTCCTCTATAGTAGCACAATGCTGGCATAGGTGTGGGAGTGTGTGTCTGTCTATACAGTGTGTGGTGACTGCAAACACCTTCCACAGCCCACACTGTCAGCACTGTTGCCAGTATTGGCCTGCCATTGTGCATAATGAGGAGCAAGGTATCATGGGTATAGCCCGGACAGGGTGACCTGGCCAGGATGCATCTGCACAGGGCATAGGGCACTGGCTGGGACATTGTAGTGCCCGGCCACTACCTACGCAGACAGGGTGACCTCAGTATGTCCTGCTGGGGGATCACTCTCACCCTGACTGTGCAGTGACGACAGCATGGCTAGGCACCCCCATAGTGCTATATAGCATTTCTCTCATGTGATATTTAGGGGTTTACTTTTGGGGCCCAGTCACTGATTTATCTGCTTGTTGTGTATGCTGACATCCCAGTTCTGGGTGCATGCATTTCCACTGGGAACATGCACTATGGACTAGCTAGCAGACTGTTTGCAGCTGGCATGTGTCTTGATGGAGTGGCTTGTGGGGTGCAGTGGCTGAAGGCTTGCTGCAGGAGAATATCATATAGTGGTGGGGTGCAGCTTAGCATATCCAGGCCTAATGTCTGTCTGCTATTGTGTAATGGATGTGTACAGAGCTTCATTGACTGCCCTGTAGGGTGTCTGTTCCCCAGCAGGACCGGGGTTGATGGTCCCCTCTACTGCCACCATTGCAGGGAGGTAGAATGTGGATCTGTTGATAGGAGACCCTGTTTGCCACCCTCAGCCCTGGGGGGGGGGGGGGGAAGAATGTGGTGGTGATGCATGGTCCATGGGGGCTACACCTGACTGAGACATCCAAGGTGTTTCTGCAGAAACTACCTATCTCACACATTAACACTGCTTTGGATCTCTGGCATGGCCTCTTTCAGCTATGGAAGGTGCTGTGGACCTGGTGCTGGGCGCCTCACCGCACCCTCAGGGTGAGCACAGTACCTTCACAACATGACGGTGTGTAGCTACTCAGTGCCAGTAAAACACACGGTCAGTACCCCCTACCAGGCCGAGGTGCTGTGGGGGTGCACATGGTCACTTCCCCCTACCAGGCCGAGGTGCTGTGGGGGTGCATTCCCCATCTTGTGTTTATCTGTGGACAGCTGATTTGCATGTGCAGTGCATCATGGGTATGGGTGGGCTAACCCTATCCTGGTGACCACAGCAGACTGTCTGTGTGGTGACATGCACTCCCTCTGCAGCCAGCCAGGGGCTTGCTAGCAGCTATATGGCTGTAGCACGATGGTTATTTCACTACCTGTGAAGCCAGAGGTCATGGGTTCAAACCCACAGTGGGGTTATTTGATGGGGCTGCCCAGAGCATTATCTCTTTTTAATGTACATTATTGCTGCCAGCAAAAACACCCTCATCATACTGTACCCATAAGGTGCCTCAGAGGGTGCTTTATAGGGCGCCCTATAGGTTACCTTATGGTTACCGTCCATATAAGGTGCACTATACGTTATCCTGTGGAGCAACTTATAGGGTGCACTTTATAATGTGCCCTATGGAGTGCCTTATGCGGCATCTTCAATTGTGGCACATGAGAACCTGTTTGCTGGCAGCAATTAATAAAATACAACTAAAGTGCTACAGGAAAAAATATATACATTGTAAAGCTGATGCCACAGCCAGCCTTACACTGGGGAGCAAACTCATGACCCCTGCATTAGGGGTCAGTACCTTACCCATTGTGCTACACTGCTGCTCCTCCTTGCATGTCAGCACACCTACTTATGCTGTGTATTCCTTAAACTGCACAGTGCTGCCATCAAAAACATTGCTGTGACCTTGCGGTAACTCATACGGCACCCTATAAAGCGCCCTATCAGCAACATTCTAGGGTGCCTTGGCGGACTGTGCACTTTAAAATGTGCCTTATGGGACGCCTTATGTTAACACGCTTTGAGAGTGCGTTTGCTAGTAGTAGTAATTAAGATAAAAAATAAAATGCCTCCTACAGCAAACTTACTCATAATAGGTAATGTCTCAGCCAGCCTTCTTCATTGAGCACAGTGGGGGATTGAACCCATGATCCCTGCACCATTGGTCAGTGTCTTAACCATTGTGCTGTGGCTTTGCTCCTGTGTTTATGCATCAGCGCGCCGCCTTATGCCGCCCAATATTAAAATGCCTCCTAAAGCAATAGCGCACTGCCTTATGCACATCAGTGTGCCGCCTTATGCTGCCCATTATTTAAATACCTCAGCCAGCTGTCTTCATTGGGCACTGTGGGGGATTGAACCCCTGATCCCTGCACCATTGGTCAGTGTCTTAACCATTGTGCTGTGGCTCTGCTCCTTTGCTTGCACATCAGCGCGCCAATTCTGCCTCCCGCGCAGCTTTCTCATGCGCTAATGTGCGGGGCGCACATGGGCACCGCGCACATTAGCGCATGAATAATCCCGGTTTTGCTTTTTTCAGCCAGACACACCCACTCCTTATATGGCACCCGCGCACTAGCGGGCCGCGCACATTACCGGGATTTTAGTAACCATACCCCCTAGAGGCATGTTTATTAAATCACGTTAGCTGCTACCGCAGGACTAACATGGAAATACCGCCTGGTGATAGCAGCTAACACAATGGAAATGCCGATATTGCAGGCACATTTCTGTGATATCTTTATTTCATGCAGCGGACCTGGGGGAGGTGGGATCAGGGCAGGGAGTAGGCGTGTCAATGGTCGGTAGCAATTGTGCAAAACTTTGTTGCATGATGGCTAATAAATCATGCCTCACTGTGGTTGTAGATAACACCACTCAAAGAAATGGTGTTCTCTGCTGGCAGTCCACCATGACAGGCATCACAGCTGTTGCCAATCAGCAGCAGCCATCTGCCCTGCAGACATGCGGCCCCCTCTTGCCCTGATCATCCCCTCATATGAAAATATTGCTGGTGCCACGGATGTAGAGATCTGTAGCATCTACAGTATTTAAAGATGTGCCTGCCCCCCACCAGCACCACCTGGACAACTCCTGAACCCCGTCGGTGTACCCTCAGCCAACTCCACTATCTTGTCTAGCCAGTTGGGCTCACAAAGGTTCCCTCCCTTTCCCTATCCCTTAAAAAATCATGGCTTGGGGGGCCCTAAACTCCCCATCTGATCCTCCCTGGTACTCCCATCCAACCCACCCCGTTCCCAACTTCAATCCCTGGTGGTCCGATGGTGAATGGGGGAAGGAGTGGTCTTCCCCGAGGTCATTTTGGTGAGGCCCGATGATGGGGGCAGGAGCAGACCCTGTGAACTCCAGTAGCCTAAGCAATCCATGTCATTACAAGGGTGCTAATACAATGGCTTTGCTATTTAAAGACTCCAGTTCCTTTTGTGTAATTTCTCTACTGGCCAAAAACACATGCACCCTCTGGTACAGTGGCTTCACCAACCAAAGATAGTAAGCTCCTGGTGTAGTGGCTTTGCCAGCCAGTGACAAGAAAATGCCTTTGAGCTTGGGATTTATACCATTCAGTTTTCCCTCCAAGCCAAGGTCTCCTACCATTATCTCACTGGTAACGAGAGTTCTCCAATTTCTGAAAAGCACTGGGTAGCATAAAAGTCACATATACAATAACACAGGTACACTAAAAAAAATTTTTTAAACTGCCTCTAATGTTTCGATTGATTTTTACGTTTTTTGGTGCGCTGAATCCAAATCTGGTAACCAATTTGCTCCATCACGTACAGATTTTTTGCTACATTGGGTTAGCAGTTTAAGGTGAACGTTTCAGATTGAGTGCGATCGAGATAAAAGTTTCTTGGATGAATTCTTTATACTAATTGTTTAGTAGTTATTCAAATAAAAATAAAGAAAATTGTAACAAGGCAGCACATAAGAATAGAGTAATGTCAACAAAACACACTGTGATGGTAGCAAAATTGTCTGCACTTAAAACAGCCACATACATGTGCACAAACATTGAGCATATAAGAGCGAGGTTAGACACAAAGCAAAGCAAAGAAATGTGCAAAAAATGTTGTACAGGTATGTATGTAAGAATAGAAAACGCAAACCGCACCTTTGCAATACATGAAGACAAACACCCGATGGTGTGAAAATAAAATTCTAATAAATGAGATCCGACACTGTGGTAATAACTAGCAAATTTTTATTTCAAAGTTTAGTAAAAACACGATATTTGTCAACACAGTTTAGATTTTAAAGTCATTCTTGGGTCAATCAATCTCCTGGTGGGCCCGTTTCTTCTTCCCCCGAATGCTTCTCTTGGTGCGCTGCTTGACGTATTTTTCATCTGGGGTTTCCCGCAGCAGCAACCAGCAGAAATCAGCCATCATAGTGGTGTTCCATCTTCCTTGGTACCTTCTCTCTGCGTCCTTGATGTCCTGGTGAAACCTTTCACCTTGTTCTTCACTGTACGCCCCCATGTTTTCGGGAAAGTAGTTCACATGGGAGTGCAAGAAATGGACTTTCAGGCTCATGTTACAGCCTTGTTCTTTGAAGTCATTGAGCATCCTGGCAACAATATCCTTATAGTTCTCATCCCGCCTGTTCCCCAAGAATTTGAGAACAACATCCTTGAAGGAATCCCAGGCTTCTTTTTCCTTCTCAGACATCGTTTCAGCGAATGCTCCATCTGAAATGAGTTTCCTTATATCAGGGCCAACAAACACTCCTTCCTTTAGCTTTGCTTCAGAAAGTCGGGGGAACTTTGAGCAAAGGTACCGAAAGCACTCACCATCTTTTGGAAGGGACTTGATGAATTGCTTAATGAGACCCAACTTAATGTGGAGAGGTGGTAATAGAATTTTATCACGAGGTACCAAGCTCTCATGAAGAACATTTTTCTCACCGGGTCTCAAATACTCCCGAATTGGCCAATCTTTTTTCCCCCAGTGTAGGTCGCGGGCCCGGCTATCCCACAAGCAAAGGAAGCAGGGATATTTGGTGAAACCGGATTGCTGCCCTAATAGCATGGATAGAATTTTAAAGTCTCCACAAATCATCCACTTATGCTCATCATAACGAATCTTCTGAAGAATCAGGGCCAAATTCTCGTATTTTTCTTGGAGAATAACAGAGTGAGCAATAGGAACTGAAGCGAATGTGTTGCCATTATGAAGAAGAACACCTTTTATGCTGTCTTTTGACGAATCAATGAACAGCCGCCATTCAGCAGGATCATACTTGAGTTTAAACTTTTCCATCACTCCGTATATATCGTTGCAAAATACCAAATCTTCCTCTTTGCTGAAATACTTCAAAAATTGTGTCTCGCAGTTGCGGTACCAATAAAAAGTTGTTCCTGGTGACAATAGATTTTTCTGTTTAAGCCGAGAACCTAGCAGTTGGGCAGCATCTTTTGGGAGTCCTAAATCCCGGACTAAATCATTCAATTCAGCTTGAGAGAAAAGTTCAGGTTTCGGATCTGGTTCAGTTTCAAACTCGGAAGTACTGGACTCATCGGGAAAAGCCATCTGATGAGTCTCATCATGATCAGAACCATCCACACAAATATGATCCAAAGATTTTGGTGGTTCAGGCACAGGTACTTCGTTGCTATGAGGCATAGGCCTAATTGCTGAGGGAAGGTTGGGGTAACTTATTACGTTCTTATTTTTTAAGTTGTATCCCTTCACAATGCAAGAGCAAAAATAGCAGTCACTGCTGTCGTCTCTTT
This sequence comes from Ichthyophis bannanicus, assembly GCA_033557465.1. NCBI lineage: Eukaryota > Metazoa > Chordata > Amphibia > Gymnophiona > Ichthyophiidae > Ichthyophis > Ichthyophis bannanicus. The sequence continues at coordinate 442,366,165 of CM066035.1, read as the reverse complement.
GTTCACGCCACATCATAGGTATTCCGAAACAAAATGCTTGTTTTTTACCTTTCATCCATAAGCGTAGATCTTCCTCACATGTCTTGCACACTTTGTGAGGAGCCCACGGTTTGTCTTGATCGCCTAACTTCAAACCGAAATAGGCGAAATATACTTTTTTGATAAATGCAGAAATGTTCCTCTGCCGCTTTTTCACGGTATATTCCCCACAAATAAAACAAAAACTGTCCGGAGAGTTGACGCAACCTCTGGCTCTGTGAGCCATCACAAATACACAGCACTGCAAACTACAACTGTAGTGAACCACTTCGGAATAAAGCTGGATTACGACTGAGCAAACAAAAGGTAATAATGAACTTGCAAGAAACTGAAATTTGACAGGAACGTTCATGTCGCAACCACCGTGTTTGAGCGAGGCGAACGAGGCGAGGCGAACAGGAAAGAACATGCGCCAGCGCGAGTACTGGATTTAGCCCCCCGCCTCCCAATTGTCCTGTTAATGTATAAAATGAATACAAAACACTCTAAAATATCATGAGGGAGTGTTTCTAGTTAGTTAACCATTACAACCTCTATTTTGGGCCAAGAAAATAAACTGCAGTCGGCTAAAAAGAAATTATGTGAACATTCCTTATATGGGTAAGAAATCTAATTTTGCAAGAAAACGTGACGTGATGGAACATTTTGGCTATTTTTCCTGGATTCAGCACCCCAAAATCTATAGGAATCAGTTGCAAAACTGGAGGCAGTTTTTTGGTAGTGTACCTGTGTAATTAGTAGATCTTCTGTAATATCACTGGATCAAGGACCAATCCCAATGGCACAGCACTGATAAAACCCCTGCCTTCAGAATGAACTCCATTTATCAATGCCCTTTGTCATCATTTCCCACTTGACCAATTTCTAACCCAGCCAGTCACATTAGGGTGTATCTCAAGGGCACTCAGTTCATGTATACGTTGCCTATGTAGAACTATGCAAAAAGCTTTGCTGAAATCTAAGTACAGTATATCTAGTGAATTTCCTCAATCAAACTCTCTAGACACCCAGTCAAGGAAATAAAACAGATTTGTCTAACAAGACCTACCTCTACTAAAACCATGCTGCCTCAGAACTTGCAAGTCACTGTATTCGAGAAACTGCACTATCCTTTGTTTTGGCAGCATTTTCATTAATCTACCCACCATAGAGGACAGACTAACCAACCTGTAGTTCCCAACCTCCCCCTTGCTTTCACTTTTGTGAAGAGGGACCACATCCACCTTTCTCCCATCCTCTAGAACTTCTCTAAAGAAGCATTGAAAAGGTTAGAGAGAGGAGCCCCCAGAACGTCCCTAAGTTCCTTCAATAACCTTGGATGTATCTCATCTGATGCCATTACTTTGTCTACTTTTAGTTTAGTTTGCTCCTCAGAAGCATGGTCTGAAAATTCTGCAAGAATTGCCTCACTTCCATTCCTATTTGTGTGTATTTTCTGAAGTCTCACTCCCAGCCCTTCATCTGTGAACACAGAACAGAAATATTTATTAACTATTTCTGCTTTATCTTAAAGTTTCTACAAATTCTTCCTCTTCATCCTTGAGTCTGACAATACCACTTTTGCTAACATTGTTAAAGGAGTCTTATCCCCATTTTTCTGTATCGGCTGTTTTTAATTCCATTTGCATCTTTGCTTTCCTGACTACTTTCCTGGCTTCTCTTAGCTTTTCCAGATGCTGTTGCTTGTCTTTTTTTATGATTTCTTGTACTTTAAGAAGGCTAACCTCTTTTTCCTTAACTTTTCAGCTACTTCTTTTAAGAATGTTAGCAGCATCCTTTTCTTTTTCTTTACTTTCCTAGAAAAAGATTTGTTGTGCTTAAAATATTTTCTTTCATTGCCCACTTGCCCCAGATGTTCTCATTAAGCTAACAACTCCTTGAGGTATTTCTCCATCTTGACAAAGTTAAGTTTATCTGAAGTCTAGGACTCTCAAGTTTGAATGAACTATTTCCATTCATGTCCTACTTCTGAACCACACCATCATATGATCACTAGATGCCAGATGATCATCCACTATATTAGAAACACTCTCCCATTCAAGGACAGAAAAAGTGTTCCACAGATCCTGGAAGTGAAGAGGAAGATTCAGAGTACAACCCCAGAGCTGAGACAAAGAGGGCGAGTACAATGAGGAATACGTTCCTGTTGCCGCATCTGCATCTACTATTTAGAAACTGCAAATGAACAGTTGGATCCAGGAGGGCCCAGGGTTCAAGGAAATAGTGCCTGTGATCAGCATCCAAGATGAGGTAATGGGAAAAAGGTGGAGAAACTTGAATCCTCAGTTTATAGGGAGTTGCCAGTAAAAAGTGAAAAGGGAGTTTTCCATACACCAGGGTAGAGGGAGAGAGCAAATGTAAACTGTAGTGTTTTACTATTTTTTATATTATATTATTAATTTAACTAGTGTTTTGAACACTTAAAGACTTTCAGTAAACTTTCCTGGTTTTGAACAAAGCTTGGATGGGACTATGAGTTTGTGGAAGTGGAAGTAAGTGGCATAGTGAGTGATCTCAGAGGTCAATGATCTCCCAAGCCCTGAGTCCCGTCCTGGATCACTGTAATCCCATGAGTGCTAGACCTAAGCAAGACCGTGCTGCCATTCATGAAGTATGTGCCCACTATTTCAGGGGCTAAAATTCTTTATAACATACTGGGGACAAAGTGGCAGAAATTGCACTGAGATTGACACTGAGGACACTGAGGTCTGCTCAGGAGGCGGCATAAATGTTTGCATGTAAAGCAAATTCATAGGCAGATATTTTATAAACATGCATAAAGTGAAACACTGTCTACACATCAGTAATGTAAAACTCTTCTTGGCACTACATTAACTCCTGGGGTAATTTTATAAAAACTCTTTTATGCATACGAAAAGGATTTCACTCAAAAAACTCTTTGCAAAATTATTCTAAGTGTAAAGTAAAAGCTCAGCAGTGGGAGCTAGGGCGTGGATCGAGTAGAGAAGCCCACCAACCAAAGAGACATTCCGCTATCCCTGCCCCAAACTCACCATGGGTACCACATGGACACCCATACTGATTATGTAGTATATGAAAATTTATCTCATGCAAAATCATTGTCGAAATCAAACTAGTGTGGAGATTCCCAGGAGAAGCTTAGGAAGCCTTGTTTTATTCTGTTACATTTTGAGTCTTGCTTGACCTTGCATTTTTCTCTAATTGCTTACCCTCAAACTTCTGTTACTCAGTTCTTCCCTTATCTGACCATCACCTGCTAAGCTTTACTCTTCATCACCCACCGCCTCAACCTCGTCCTGTCTCCTCCAAACTCTTTAGAAATCTTCATGCTATTGACCCTTTGGCTCTCTCCTCCACTGTTCAGCTGAGCGCGCTTTATTCAAATCCTGCTCCCTTGCAGATTTTCTACACTTCAAATTCATGCTTGTCTCTTTCCAGTCAGCCATAGCATTCGCAAAACAAGACTATTATGTCCATCTGATTAACTCTTTTGCCTCTGACCCTTGCCATCTCTTTACTACTCTCAGCTCTCTCCTCACCTCCGACTCCTCCCTTCCTTTCTGCCCAAACCCTGGCTGACTATTTTCCTGACAAAATCCACATGATCACCCTCCAATTCCCTACAAATTCAGCTACTTCCCCTCCTCCCCCTCTTCACTCCCAACTTTTCCCCTCTACTTCTGCTACCATTTCTTCCTTTTCTATGATCTCTGAGGAGGAAACCGCCCGCCTTCTTTCCTTCTACAAACTCACTATCTGCTCCTCTGATCGTATTCTATCCCATCTCCTAAGCCCATCTCCTCAACTGTTGTTCCTTCCATCTCTCATATTCTCAACCTAACGCTCTCCACTGCAACTGTCCCTGCAGCCTTCAAGCATGCTGTAGTTACACCTTTCCTCAAGAAACCCTCACTTGATCTTACCTGTCCTAACTATAGACCCATCTCCCTCCTCCCCTTCATTTCTAAACTACTTGAATGTGAGGTTCACCGCTGTTGCCTTGACTTCCTCTCCTCTCATGTCCTCCTGGATCCTTTGCAATCTGGCTTTCGTCCCTTACATTCTACTGAAATGGCTCTTGCCAAAGTCACCAGTGCTTTGTTTCTGGCAAAATCCAAGGGCCTTTACTCAGTCCTCATCCTTCTTGACCTCTCTGCTGCTTTTGACACTGTTGACCACAATCTTCTCCTTGATACCCTGTCCTTGCTTGGTTTTAAAGGCACTGTACTATCCTGGTTCTCTTCTTATCTCTCCCATCGCTCTTTCAGTGGGTGTTCTGGTGCATCCTCCTCTGCTGTTTTCCGCTCTTAGTTGGTGTACCCCAAGGATCTGTCTCGGATCCACTTCTTTTCTCTCTCTATACCCAGTCCCTTGGTGTGCTCATCTCTTCCCATGGCTTTCAGTACGATCTTTATGCTGATGAGTCCCAGATCTACCTCTCTACACCCGAAATCCCTCTAGCAATCCAGATACGGATCTCTGCCTGCGTTTCTGACATTGCTGCTTGGATGTCTCACCGCCGCTTGAAATTGAACATGGCCAAAACTGAGCTTCTTATTTTTCCCCCTAAAACCTCCCCTCCTCTCCCCTTCTTCCTTTCTCAGTCTCTGTTGGTAACTCTCTACTCCTCCCTGTTTCCTTGGCTCGCAACCTTGGGTCTTCTTCTCCACACACATCCATCTGATAGCTAAGACCTGTTGTTTTTTTTCTCTATAACATTAATAAAATCTGCCCATTAATATCTGAACAAACTACTAAGACACTTATCCACTCCTTAATCACCTCCCGTCTTGACTATTGTAACTTATTTCTTGCTGGTCTCCCTCTGAATCATCTCTCTCTCCTTCAATCTGTTCAACACTCTGCTGCGTGGTTAATCTTCCACCAGCCTCGTCATGTTCATATTACCCCTCTTCTCAAGCCACTTCATTGGCTCCCTATCCGTTTCTGCATCCAATTCAAACTTCTAATGCTGACCTATAAGTGCATTCACTCTGCAGCTCCTCACTACCTTTCCTCTCTTATATCTCCCTATACCCCTCCCCAGAAACTCAGCTCTTCTGGCAAATTGCTTCTATTTGTGCCCTTCTCTTCTATTGCTAACTCCAGACTTCGCTCCTTTCACCTTGCTGCTCCTTATGCCTGGAACAAACTACCTGAGTCTATACGTCAGGCGCCTTCTCTGATCCTTTTCAAATCCAGGCTGAAAACTCACTTCTTCGCTGCCGCTTTTGGATCTTGACACACTTGATTTCCTTTGTGTTTCCTTACCATTCCCCCTAGATGTATTCCTGTCTACACCTACTGTATTGTCTGTCTTGACTAGGCTGTAAGCTCTTACATGTCTGTGCAGCGCTGCGTATGTGTTGTAGCGCTAAACAAATGCTCACTAGTCAGTAGTCGTAGACATGAGGATTCTGACAGATGTGAACAGTTTTTTTGATCCACAAAAGGGGCATGTTTACTAAAAGATGCACCAGTAGAGTGCGTTTGAGCCAAAAACTAGCGTGGAGGCCTGTGCTAACTTTAGGGTGGGTGGGTGTTCATCCCCACTGCTGCTAGTATGTTGCTAATATGCTGCACCTTGCTAACTAGCATGCAGTTGCACTTACTGTTATCCCTTGAGGTGATCTTAAGTGTGCCTGTGCTAATGGCACCATTCGTGGTTTGGGCATGCCCATAACGCATGTGCTAACTACGATGTGCCATCAATACCCACATTCCTCCCTTAACCCACCCTATCGCATGCTATCCAGTTAGTGTGGGATTTTTAGCATGGGGCCATATGCTGTTAGGGTGGCTTGCTTACCATGCTAACAGTGCATGGATCCATGTTACCATAAGGCAACCCCCGCCCACTAAAGGATAGCACGCATTAGTAAACATGCCCCAAAGTAAACTCCATCAGTTCGAGGTAGGATTTCTTGTATATCCTAGTATAATTTTGGTTATTAATCAGACCATTGTAAGATAATGTGATCCCTCTAAAACCTACTATGATGTGAGGGATCTCATATTTCACCCACAGCTAGACCACAATAGACCTATTGGTCCTACAAATCTATGTTTACTAACCTGTGCTTGGGTTTTGCGGGTATCTCAGTGGTTAGGGTAGATATCAATGCGCGGTACATGCAACACTGGGAGTTAGTACAACATGGCCCCAGCAGATACCGCACTGATTCAGACCCTAACATGCACCGGTAGCAATGCAGATGCACAATACCACCCGTGCTGACTGCGACATTGATGGTGAAAGTGTGTTGTCAACCTCCTATGCTAACTGTGATATGCAGACATGCCCATTTCCCTCCCTGTCCATGCTAAGCAGAGAGCGTGGAATTAACTGCTAGGTACGTATGACCTAGGAAACTGCTAGGTACGTATGACCTAGATTGGCCACTGTTGGAAACAGAATACTGGGCTTGATGGACCTTGGTCTGACCCAGTATGGCATATCTTATGTTCTTAACTCTTGCTGTCTGTTTAGTGTATGTGCTGTTACTGTAGCTGATTAGTGCACACTCAAGCCCAAGTTAACACCTAGCGGGAAATATATTTGACTTAAAGTAAAAGGAAGGCAATATCAAAAACATTGATTAGATATCAACAAATTGCCTGCACAATACCGTAAGTGGAAACAGAAAAGAGACATCTGCAATTCCATTAACTGACATAACACATGAAATCGATGTAGCGCAGACAATGGCGCTGTGCTTTGACTTTACTGGTTTTCTATGCATCCCTTCAGGGACATACAGCATGCAGGGCAGACAGAAACCTTTTGGGCCGTATAGTCTTACCAGAAATATAACAACTACATTTAGAATGGAAAATAGAACCAGGCACACCAATAATAGCTTCAAAATGACTAATACATATTTCATTAATAAGCTTGACTGATACTTTCATATTGCCACAAAACCTTCGCCATGAGAATGAAGGTCTTGTGACGCGACCAACACATCAATTTAGCTTTTTAATTAAATATGTATCATTCATTTGTGTGCCTGGTTCTTTTGTAATTCATTTATTTTGTGTGAGATTCCCAAACGTGACAGGTTTTTTTTCTGATTCTGTGGCTTGGGGAAAAAAGCTTAGCAAATCATGTAATATGCTGTTGCTTGTTGTATGTATTATTTTAAGAAGAGTGCAAAATTATGGGAGTTTTGTATGTGGAATGGCGTTCAAAAGGCATCTACCAGCCCAATTAATGTTAGCCTTATTGTATGCAAAGTGTTAACCTTTCCGATTATATAGGCTGCAAAGGAAGAGACATATTTCAGTGTAAGCCAAGTAGGCTGTTTTCGCATTGCAAAGACTATTTCCATGAAAGGAAACCTCATTAAAGTTAAATGTAACCATGATCAATGTAAGGTGTTGGTAGCAGGCCCGCAAGCATCTGTTTAAGTACAGGCAATAAAGCGACGGGAATAATTTTTCTAATTCAGCTCAAAACATTGCAGTGCAAAAGTATACAGTTATTTTATAAGTTCTGAAAAACTATACAATTTGAAAGAAAGAAAAAAAGCCTTGCACATGCAGGATATATAAAGTCCTATTATGCAGAGAAGGTTGAGGTAGGAACTGGACCATCCAGAGTGGGATGTCACAAATCCCTACAAAAGGATTTGATAAAGGTGGACTAAGACTCTGCAGAGCTTTCTGTAAAATAGGTACAAGGATGTGCAGGTGTGTATGTGTATTTGCCAGCATGTACGGCCACAACATCCATTTTACAAACCTACATGTGCAGAAAAAGAGCAGTATTGCTAGGAAACATTAAGTGGGTACTTTTTTATTCTAATGAGCAAGTAACGCATGCTTCTGCGCACACAGTACAGGCCTATTTTATAAGGTAAAGTGTGTGGGGGACGTGCTGGAACCTGGACGCAGCCACTGACGCCTGCTCTAGGGCAGGCATAACTTGCTGTGCCTAGATCAGGGCACTGACGCGCAGAAGTCAGGTAATTCTATAATTTATGCGTGGCAGTCATGGCCATGCCTGTGCTCCACCCAAGCACCACCCCCTGCACTGCCCATTGGAAGATATGCACGATAAGCACTCATTCACACAATTACAGAATAGTAAGTGTCTACTCATGCACAAAAGTCCTTGAAAATAGGGACATACGTAGATAACCTGTGTGTTGCTTTCTGCATCGCCCATATAAAATCATTCCCTCCATGTGTAAGTGTTGCATCTGCACATGTAGGCGCCTACTGTATAACATACACCTGCACTTGCCGTTGCTTCCACGCGTATGGGTTGTTTTTTTGAAAAGTCGCATGTACTAGAGAAGCCACTTAAAGAAAGACTCAGCCGCGAATTACCGCGGCGGCGCACAGGCGCGCACGAGCCAGCCGAGGGCTCGGCAAGGAGGGGGGGGGGCGGGGGGACGGCGAAAGGGGGGCGGGCAGTGAGACGCGAATAAAGAAGCGTGTTCGGGCCTGCTCGCCCTCTTTCGCCGTTCACCCTCCCCCGCTTCGCTAGCACGAGGAGCAGCGGACACCCTCCCGACCCGCCCTATTGCCAAACGGGGGGAAATAGTCGCAGCATGCGAGGGAAGGCAGGAGAAACGCACCCGGTGAGAGAGAACACAGCCTAGGCTTTAAGTAAAGGGGGAGAGTTGCAGGAGGGACACCTGGACCTGCCCCCGGAGAGATAGATCAGGTCACCAGAACACGGCGCAGAGGGCCCCCAGGCCTCGCTTTGACGGCGGGCAAATGGGGTGAACCAAGAAAGTTAAACCTGCTTGAACGGCAGGCGTAACAGCTTTGAGACTAAAAGAGGTGAAGAAAAATAAAGACGGGGGAAAGCTTGAACGGCTACCTCATAAGGACAGTAAAAGGACTGCGGGATACTGGCTGTGTTTTTCTCGAGGGGCGGAAAGAAAGCAAATGTTAGTGTTTTGTTGAATGTATTGTGCATGCTGTGGCCAACAGTGTTGGACTGTTAATACCATTGTAAAAGAACCAATAAATGTATATAGTTCTGTTGAAAGAAAACCGGCAAAGCGTGTGGACTTATTGGAGGGAGAAAGGGAGCGGGAGGGAACAAGGGGGGAAGGGTGGGGGGGGGGCAAAGCACGAGGCGACAATGCTCGTTGCACGGCTGAGGTGTGAAAACATGCTTTCTGCATTTTTCAGACTGTGGCAGGCACTAGGGATGTCCTTTCATTTCGAAACAAAAGTGGCAATAGTGGGCGTTATTGTGCAATAGAGCACAGTATTAAAAATAATAAAACTAAGATGACAAAAACTAAAAAAAAAAAAAAAAAAAAGAAGAAACAAAACAACATTTTTTGTCCTGCACATCCCTAGTAGACGCTACGGACGTTAGTGTAATTGCCCCCCTGAATTCCTGGTGAAGACCCCTGGTCCTACAAATCAGGTAATTGACACTTGCACACACTTTGGAGGCCTACCCAACCATGCCCAAAACATACTCTTGGCCCAGCCATACACACATGCAAATAGCAGCTTTCTGAAATTTCCATTTCCATAGGGAGGAGTAACCTAGTGGTTAAAGCAACTGCCTATCTTTATCTAGTACCCACAAGATCAAGGGTTCATTTCCTACTGGTACTCCTTGTGATCTTGGATAAGTCACTTTACCCTCTATTGCCTTGGAAGAAAAGGCCTGGCAATCTACTTCTGGTGATGCATTGCTAAGAAAACCCAGAGGCAGCTGGGTCGCCAGAAGTCAGCACTGATTTGATGCCACTAAAAAAAAAGGGGATACACCCACACCCTTTCCTGCATGTAACACAGACTTTACATGCAGAAAAGGCTTTATAAAATTACCCCAGTGGAAAATAAGGCAGCAAATGAAAGAAACTGTTTATTTTCCTTTTTATTTTGTTTACCATTATTTTCTGGCACCCAACTAAGTCACTACTGTTGAATTTTAATAGTTTGAATCCCTGCACCTCACTTGGGTCCCCACCAACTACTCCCCCAGGACTCCCATTTCACTTCAATAGCTGGTGTAATGTGCACCCGTAGTAATTGCCAAGGGCTGAACTGTGTGCTTAGGGGCTTGCCTGTGTGGTAACTGCTGGGCACATGCTAGCCACATCTCTGACAATTACCGCAGTGTGGTAGCACCTAACGCATGTTGATTTTGACTCAAAACACACGTTAGGGGCAAAAAAGAAATACCAAATTTAATAAAAGGGCCTCTAGGATTGAGAAATATAGGGATGAAATGATTCCCAGTAATATACAAATTCACATCTGCTCCGAAGAAGGAATAAATGCATGATGATATTCTATTCATGTGAACATGTAGTCTATAAAATATGTACACACCTTGGAATTGCATTCCAGCTTTTGCCAAACAGAGCCCCGCGGATGTTTATGCAGAGAGAACATAATGGAAGGTGCTATCTTGCAGTATGCCTATTTTTTAGGGATGCATTCCCATGCACCATTTTATAAAAGCCAGTTTCCATGTATAAAGCATGTTTCGTGGCATGCTCTTGAGCCACAGAGAAAATGGCTGCTTAGTTTGTAAGCTCTTCCATCACTGACCTGTGCGCTATTTTTTCACCCACTTACTACGATGATCCTGTGGATCTTGTCAAGATCCTCAGTTTGATACAGAGCTAAGGGCACATAGCCTGATCCCCCACCTGACAGAATACATGCAATGTATTTATTTTATTTATTTACATTCTCTTATATACTGCGCTATTCTGCATCAGTGCGGTTTACATTGAACAAACTGAAATTACATTGAACAGGGCATTATAACTTGGAGATAACTATTTTACAGGGAACATGGGCTATGGAGGGTTAAGTGGCTTGCCCAAGACCACAAGGAGCACCTGTGGGACTAGAAACCCCAGTCCTTCCGGCCCAAGGTTGCTGTCCTCTAGTGGGATAAGAACCCCCGACCTTCCGGCCTGAAGTACCTTGCCCCAACCACTAGGCCACTCCTCCACAATGTGTCATAAGCTCTTTCCTTGTCACCTGGGTATTATAATGACTGACAATTTATTTATTTAGACAGCTTTGTATACCACCTTATCCTTCAATCAAAGTGGTCACAACACAATTGGAGGGATACCTTCAACAGGAGGGGATACGACTCACATACGTAAATACCATGTGCTTGTAGGCCTAAATGGGAGTGGGTAGTTGGGGGCCAAATGATGTAGGTAGCTGTTAGGTCAGTTGGGTGGGATTTAGTAGTTGATAACTTTTGAGTGCCTTGCGGAAGTCTTTGGTGTCGTTTAGGGTCCTTATGTCCATGGGAAGGGAGTTCCATAATGCTGGCGCCAGTAGGGAGGGAGCTCTCTTAGATGTTGTTTGCTTAGTCTTGTGATAGCCTGCAGGTGTGCTGATCCTGTATGACCCTTGCCTTGCAGACTGTCATGAGTGTGGTGGTCATTACCTTGTCTCTCCAGTTTTTACCAACATCTATTCTGGCTATCTGGCCTCCAGTGAGCGTGTATAAATCGCTGGGGAGTGTGGTTTCTCTGGTTAGCTGGAATCACCTGCATGTTCTCAGCAACCATACTGACATTTTTGCATTGCTCTTACCATTCATATTATTTATTTTGGATCTTCGGGACCCTTTAAACTCTTGCCATTAATCCTTGTCACTATTTCCTTTATCAGAGTACAGAGATGCTGCTTTATTTTAATTTCTTTCTTCTCTCCTCCAATCCCCCCCACCCCTCCTCCCGCCCACCCCTCATTTTTTCCCTGTGCTCTGCTTGCTTTCTGCTCGCTCTCTGGGCCTTGATCCTGCTTTGCTTGATTGCTATGGGCAGCGTCTCTTGCTCTTTGTTGTGTCTCCTAGAATAAGGTATAATGGGGTTATTAGCCTGTATAATGTTTTGCTTTTTTTGTTTTGTTTTTTTCTCATTTCTTTCCTTTTCTAACGCAACCTGCTTTGATGTTTTATGATATGAAAGATAGAAAAACAGATAAAATAAACCTTAAACCTTAACCTTTTTCTAACCATGCTGGATCAAAAAAATACATAAGCTTACTTCTGGAGAGAAAACTAAAAAGTGGCACCAAAAGCCTCCACTTTACCTCTTAATTGTAGAAACATTTTCCTCCTTAACTGTGTAGAGCTAGCAACATCAGGAAGTATTTGAATTTTTCTGACAACAATATTCAGAATCTATTTTCTTAAAGTAAGCTTTCAACACAAGCATTTTATCATGCTCTCATAGGAATGCGACAGACAGGTTGCCCTGGTGGTAATATTATCTTGGGATGTTTCTAAGAATTTAGTAAGATCAACTTGTTTTGATTTTTCTCCTTATTCTTCTTAATCATTGCAGTAGGTGAATAATAAGAGTTAATCAAAGGAATATCCTTAGCATTTGGTAAAGACAAAACATTCCTGAAATAATTTCTAAGCAGAATCTCAAGGGAAAGCAAATATATAGAAGGAAAATTATAAAATCACACATTTTTGGATCTCAGTTGGTTTTCCATTGCCTCAATCTTTCATTGAACGACAAGACTGGCCTTGATCTCCGAACCCCAGTAGCCTGCAGGGTAAGCACCTGAAAGGGTAATTTTATAAGGGCCGCCTAGATTAACATGCATTTCACTGTGCGTATGTTGCACCTATTTTATGAAGTAAGGTATGCACTTTGTCTTAAAACATAGGGGTATAAGTGGTAAAACGTCTGCATGAAACTAGGTGTGCTCTATGGCTGGTGTGAATACCTGTGCCAAGATCTTTCAAGGATGCGTGTAAGTTACAGTATTTTATAATGATGCATGTCAATTTGTGCTCCGCCCAAGCAACACCCATGTGCATGCTCACAGTGAAAGAAAGTGCCATTGGTTGATTGCTTGTACCTACGAAAGAGCAGCTGACTATATTATGTGCGTAAGTGGTTACTTACATGTGTAAATCATAAAAATACCATCACTGATCTGCGTGACCACACTTGTACACATAGGTAACCCTCCAGAGGTTCTAGTTTCCACACTAACCAACCTTTTATCTAATGCCACAATTTTATTGACTACTGGAGGGGAAGAATACAGAGTTGAGTAGCTAAATTCCTCAGCAAACCCTCAGTCTGCCCGACAATCTTCCAAATGTCCAAAAGTGAAATTATTTGTATTGCTACCTGTATCATCAGGCATCTGAAACAGGGAACCGCTTTAGGTAATAGAATTCAAGATTAAACTGTAGTGCTCAAGGAGTATCCAGAACTCAACCCAGGGATAATCAGAGGGGAAGAACCATTTAAGGAAGAGTCCCTGTCCCTGAACGGATAAGGGAAGTGCCAGATGGGGAAGGTGGTGAATGATCCCTGGAACTAAGAGAGGCCCCTGTCTCAATCAATCTTCCAGGGTCATTCATAATTTAGGAGTTAGCATTTCTTATTGCAATCATATGCTTGTTCATTAGTCCCTGAGATGCTTGGGGCTTAAAAACAGCTCCCTTATTATTAATTTTTTGTTTCCCTATTCAAGAGAAATAGTACTACACAAACTGTTCTAGCCCTAGTTTTCTCTCGTTGCTTTGGCACTCACCAAGAATTACAGTGACATACTTTACTCCAGCATTAATTCAACAGTACCACGGCACTGCTCCACCGCCACTCTGCAAATACTCTGATGGAGCTCCAAAGGGGGTTTTCCCTATGGCAGGGGTGTCCAAACCTGTCCTGGAGGGCCGGAATCCTGGCAGGTTTTTGGGATAGCCCTAATGAATATGCATGAGATATATATGCATTAGAGATATCCTGCCAACCTGACTGGTTTGTGGCCCTCCAGGGCTGGATTTGGAGACCCCTGCCTTACACCTCTGTCATTTAAGATCGTGAGTGGACAAGGTGCAGATGTCCAAGACATCAAAAAGGTTAGATAGAATTTGTCACAGTCCTCCTCACTTCTCACCACCACCTAAAAATTGTCTATTAGCCACCTTTTTGGTGGTGGTGAGAATCGAGGAGGAATGTGACACATTCTATATACTCTTTCGATGTCTAGGACATCTGTACCTTGCCCACTCACGATCTTAAATGACAGAGGTGTAAGGCAGGGGTCTCCAAATCCAGCCCTGGAGGGCCACAAACCAGTCAGGTTGGCAGGATATCTCTAATGCATATATATCTCATGCATATTCATTAGGGCTATCCCAAAAACCTGCCAGGATTCTGGCCCTCCAGGACAGGTTTGGACACCCCTGCCCTATGGGTATGCACCTACGATTGCACATCCGTGGCTGTGCACCACAAATCAGGCGCATTCTTATGCCCTGGATCTGGCCTTCTTGATGTAGTTAGCTGGCCTCAATCAATGGAGAGAGGATTGCGCTCTGTACTCCTTGTGGTCTAATGTTCCAAACAGCAGCCTCTCAGTGAGCTGGTCCAACTCTCCTTCTCTCCCTTTCTTTGTTTTATTAATGATGCTGAGCCTATGCTGCGTTCTGGAAATTGTGATTTCCCAGCTCTCTTTCAGTACGACTCTGAAGAATTTAAACTTTACTAATGCCTAATAATGCTAAAAACATTTCCTTTGATGTGAAGGGAATGAATCAGCTGATTAAAAGGGAGAAAACATTGTCTTATTGTAAAAAATATTATGCTGACATATTATTTCTTCAAGAGATGCACATTAGTCAGACAGTCAAAAATTAAGAAGTGGTTGGATTGGTGAAGGCGTGCTCTCTACTTTAGATTGCCCTACTGTTCCATTCCGCCTTAGACTGTCATGTTTTATCTCAAATTGCTGAAATGGGTGTTGATGGGATGTGGTACAGGTATAATTTTGTGAAGTGCAATTTGATTCTCTGCAGTCTCTATGCCCCCAATGAAGATGTGCCAGAATTTTTCATACTTTGGCTGAGAATTTAAAGTTTGCAATTGCCCTCTCATCATAAATAGGGAATTTAATGAATGTCTTGCTCTTATATAGGATAGACAGTACCCTGTAGGCCCGTTATTACTAGAGCTTTTTCCTGCCCTCTGTAGTACTATCCATTCCTTTGCCTGGTTGATCCATGGAGACTGATGCACCCAACAGAAAAGGAATTCTTCTTTTTTCCTTCCGCCATCAATTGCCCACCAGAATTATTTTTTAATCACGAATTCCTGGATGCAAGCATTTGTGAAAATAAACATATACGTAATATTAGTTTCTGATCATGCAGCAATTTCCATTACCTTCCAATTGTCTATTATGTCCACCACCTCTCATCGATGGTGTCTTAACAATGGTCTTCTGGTTGACAAGAACTTAGAATATAAGAACATAAGATATGCCATACTGGGTCAGACCAAGGTCCATCAAGCCCAGTTTCCTGTTTCTAACATGGCCAATCTAGGTCATAAGTACCTAGCAGTTTCCCCAAGAGACACACAGATTCCACAATGCTTGTATTCGCTATGGTTAAAAGTGCAACTGAAAAGTTTTTTAACTTTAATGATATAAAGGAGGTAGAATTTTCCACTAATTGAGATGCCAATAAATCTGATCTGAGAGGCCAGATCATTAACTATAGCATTTTTTTTCAGTCCTATCAAGTCAGTGCAACCCAGCTGCCTCTGGGTTTTCTTGGCAATGTATCACAGGAAGTATTGCCAAGCTTTTTCTTCTGAGGTGATGGAGGGTAAAGTGACATGCCCTAGGTCACAAAGGATGCCAGTGGGAAAGTGAACCCTTAATCTTCTGGGTACTAGGTAGTTGTTCTAACCATTAGGCTACTACTCTACTCAGCATTAGAAAACAAAATGGATCAAATAGAAGCACATGTACCTGAGAAACTGCTTCTTCCTCTTCGTCTCTCCGGGCCAGTCCAGGTACAGTTGGGCAATCAATCCCTTCTAGCAGCTGAGGACTGAATGCTGAAAATTTTGCTGGCAGTTGCTACAGCTCCCCCTAGTGACTAAAAGCCAGTCTTCAGTCCTCAGCAGCTGTGGAGGACGTATCTCTGGCAGGCTCCCAGGAGAGACGAATTGGAAAGGCTGGGAAATACTTTTTTTTTGTTTTTTAATACTGTGGATCAGTTATTTACACAGCTCAGAATTTACAAAGAGGGAACCTTGCTCACTGGCCCTAGCAGGGCAACAAAGCAAGAAGCGATCCCTTGTTCCTTCACAGGAGTGGAGGCAAATTTGCGTTCAGAGCAGCGATCCTCAGTTATTTTATCTAAAATTTGAGTTGTTTTGGGAGCAGAGCCTGCTTCCAGAGGATCCGCTGTCTCATCCGAGGGTTGTTAGGTGCTGGGAGCCCCAGTATCCTCTCCCCGCACTATTTTTCCCTTCGTCTATGTGCCTCGCTAGCAGCGAGAGGCTAGAGTCAGGAGATTCTCTTCTGCCCGAGGTAAGCAGCAGTCTGCTATTTCAAGTTGCTTCTGGTTTAGTTTCTGGCTAATAGCGCGAGTGGTTTGCAGGGACCGGGTCAGTGTGTGGTTTAGTTTTTTTCAGACCGGCGGTTTACGCGGGAGCGCCATTTTGGAATCGCCGGGGGTTGTTTTTTGTTTCTGTGGCGTTTTTTGGCTGATCTGGTTTGTTCAGTTTTATTTTTGGGGCAGTTCAGTTCCTTCCGTTTCTGAATGGAGGGCACAGGTGCTGGTGAGCCGTCAGGGGAACGGCTTCAAGGGACATTGCTGAAAACAAAAACGGCAACCATGAGTTCCTCACAGGCTTCTGATTCTCCCACGCTTTTGCAAAGTGCAGGGAAAAGGAAGTCTAAATCGCGTAAGGCTCCCCAACTAGCAGAACCATGTAAATCTTCGTCCCCTGCAGCTCAGGGCATGTTGGATTCCATTTTCTCCCCTGATTTTATTTTGGTTTTGCATAAGGCATATATGTTGAAATTGTCTCAGCCAGTTGAGTGCCCGGCAGTGGTGCTTGCAAAGGATTCTGGTTTGAAGGAGTCTGGGCTTTCAGATCCAGGGGAGGGCACCTCTCTACAGCAGCAGAGTGGAGAGGTCGCTTCGGGGGCGGTGTTTCCCCAGCACCCTAGTCCTGTCACGCCTGAAGAAGGTGAGATTTGCTCTGAGGTAGGTCTGGAGTCCTGGCCTACGGAGTTAGAGGATGGGGAGCTAGGGCCTGGAGAGGATCCTAATGTCTTCAGAGTTTTTCGGAAGGAAGAGCTTGGGGCTCTGATTGTGCAGTCCCTCGCGGCATTAAATATAGCTCTTCTTGCACTGCAACAGGAACCACTGGAGGATCCCTTATTGCAAGGCTTTAAGCCGGAACAACGGTGCTTCCCTATGCAAAGGGTGGTTAAGCAGATGATAGAATCGGAGTGGGAGTGCCCTGAGGCTAGCTTACGGGGGGAGGGGAGGGGGCGTGCCATTGCATGTCTTTACCCGGTGCCGTTGGAGGAAAAGGAGTTGTTACGGATGCCTAAGGTGGACGCGCTGGTGTCAGCGGTCACTAAGAAGACAACAATTCCGGTGGAAGGGGCTGCTGCCCTTAAGGATGTTCAGGATCGTAAGTTGGAGGTGTTTTTGAAGCAGGCCTTTGACGCTAATGCGCTAGCCTTACAGGCTTCGATTTGCGGAGCTCTGGTGTCCAGGGCTTCTATCCGATGGATTCAGGGAGAGCAATAAGCGCAGGGACAGGAGGATTCGCCTCCGGAAGGCGCCAAGCTGGAGTCGGCGGCGGCCTATTTGGCGGACGCCTTCTATGATTTGATCCGAATTTCTGCGAAGTCTATGGCTTCTGTGATTGCTGCTAGACAATTTCTTTGGCTACGGAACTGGGCGGCAGACACGTCTTCTAAGTCGCGCCTCAGTAAGCTTCCATACAAGGGCAAGCTGCTCTTTGGAGAAGCGTTGGAGAAGATTGTCAAGGATTTGGGCGATTCTAAAGGGGGTCGTCTTCCCGAGGATCGTCCAAAAGTGCCCAAGACAGGTGCTATGCAGAGGAGTCACAACAGAGAGGTGCGTAGGTTTCGGGGTTCGCGCTTTGCCCCGTACCAAAGAGGTCGCTTTCCCTCCAGGGGGCAGTCCTTTCGCGGGGCCAGAGGTTTTGGCAGGGGGTTCTTCAACACCCAGCCAGCCTCTTCTAAGAAGCCGCAATGAAGGGAGGCTGGCCCCGGCGGAGATTCCAGTAGGAGGACGTTTGCAGGAGTTTCCGTCTGGGCCGCCATAACTTCCGATCTCTGGTTATTGGAGATCATTCGCGAGGCTTATGCCCTGGAGTTTGCTTCGCCTCTGAGGGATGCCTATATTTTTTCCCCCAGCGGTACGAGGTCGAAGACTCGTGCAATCGGGGAGACGCTTCAGCGCTTGTTGCAACTGCGGGCTGTGGAGCCGGTACCTCTAGACCAGTACGGGTTAGGTCAATACTCGATTTACTTTGCGGTTCCCAAGAAAGAAGGGTCGTTTCGCCCTATTCTGGATCTCAAGCATGTGAACTGTTGCTTGCGGGTTCCACACTTTCGGATGGAGACCTTGAGGTCGGTCATTCGAGCGGTGAAGCCGGGGGAGTGGCTATCATCCATAGATCTCACGGAGGCTTACCTACACATTCCCATTCGTCTGGAACATCAGAGTTTCCTGTGGTTTGCAGTGCCTATGGGGCATTTTCAATTTCGAGCGTTACCGTTCGGCCTAGCGGATCTGGTGCATCTGCTGATTGCTCCTCCGTGGAGATTGCCCTCGCGAATCAATCTCTTGAGTCAAGGTCCGGTTTTGATGCCACAGGTGGATCGATTCTTGCTTACGGCTTGGCTCTTGAGAGGAATCAATTGCGGTGCAGGGGGTACTCGGGGTCCATGATCAATACTATGTTACAGTCCAGGAGACGATCAACTTCCTTAGCGTATATACAAGTGTGGCACATTTTTGAGGCGTGGTCCGGGGAGAGGGGGGTGTCGCCCCGCTCCGCAGGCTTACCGGATATTCTAGCTTTTCTTCAAGGAGGTCTGGAAAGGGGTCTGGCCCTAAACACACTCAAGGTTCACTTGGCAGCTCTTGCTTGTTTTCAGGGTCGCGTGCAAGCCTGTTCTCTCTCGTCGCACCCAGATGTGCAAAGATTTCTTCGGGCGGCTAGAAATATCCGTCCACCGCTTCGGACCGTAGTGCCTCCGTGGGATTTGAATTTAGTGCTCGAAGCCTTAACAGGACCGCCCTTTGAATCCGAGCTTTCCGACAGCCTGCGGGAGTTGTCTTGGAAAACAGCGTTTCTCGTGGCGTTGTGTTCGGCCAGAAGGATATCCGATTTACAAGCGTTATCCTGTAGAGAGCCGTATCTGCATTTTTCGGAGGAAAAGGTGGTTCTGCAGCCCGTCCCTTCGTATTTGCCTAAGGTGGTTTCGGGTTTTCATGTGAATCAGCCCGTTTCGCTTCCTATCTTTCAGTCGCAGGGCAGTAGTGTCCTGGACCGGGCCCTGAGAAGGCTGGATTTGGGTCGCGTTTTGCAAAAGTATCTTCGGCGAACGAAGCCTTTTCGAAAGTCTGATAGATTGTTTGTTCTCTTTGTCTTTCCTTGAGTTCCTGCACCCCCTCCTACCTTTGCTGCCGCTCAGGCCTGCCATCCCCCAACATCTTGGAGGGAGGAGTGGCCTAGTGGTTGGGGCAAAGTACTACAGGCCGGAAGGTTGGTGGTTCAAATCCCACTAGAGGACAGCAACCTTGGGCCGGAAGGACTGGGGTTTCTAGTCCCACAGGTGCTCCTTGTGGTCTTGGGCAAGCCACTTAACCCTCCATTGCCCATGTTCCCTGTAAGTATTAGTGTATGTGTCTCATATCCCCTTGTGTTAAATGTATCCCCCAACCACTTTGACCCGGTGAAAAGCGGGATATAAATGCAGCTAAATAAATAAATAAATAATAAATAAATCTAGGGGAACTTATTCCACCATCAGAATTGGCCCTGTACATCCAGGACCGCAGACCACCCATTGCCCGCCCTAACTCTGCCTTCGCATCGCCCCTTTCCAGCTCCCATCTAGCCTCCCCATACATACTCCCTGTTCGTATGGGGAGGCTTAGTCGGGGACGGGAAAGGTGGATGAATAACAGGGATGGACGGGTAGGGATTTGTGTTTCAGAATAGACCCCATAGTTAGTAACTACCGACCAATAACCCTTATAAATCAAGACAGTAAAATTTATGCTAAAATTCTATTGGCTAGAATAGTATCACTTGTCAATTCATGAATACAGGGAAATCAGATAGAGTTTTTCAAAGGCAGATCTATTACAGATAACTAAGTTATTCGCCAATATGCAATATGCTCTCTCTGAAGACACAGATTAAGCCATCAATCGAATACAGCAGAGATTTTTGTTCAATATCCTAGACTGATTCAGCCTGGGAGATACATTTATTGCTATGTTTTGCTTCCTATACAGCTGCTCTACTAAATCTCTCCAAACGTCTGTCTCAACAGAAGGACCATCAAGGATGTTCTCTTTTCCCAGTACTATTTATCTAGGTGCTTAAACCCCTTCTTATTGCCATCAGAAAGGAGACATCTATATTAGTCATCCAATTAGCTGAACTGCAGTGTAAACTGTCTGCTTATGCAGATGATGTATTGTTGTACCTATCATCCCCTGTTTCCCTTACTGAAGTAATAATGGGTATGGGACACTAGAGGTCAGCTAATATCCAGTGGCTAATTCAATCCCCAGAAATTGAGATGTACACCATTTTCTGCTTCGGAAAACGTGTCAGATTAAGTTTTTCCATTTTGGTTTGATTAATGCTAGATCTGTAAACCCTAAAACTGATGTAATAGCAGCTCTCATAACTGACAGAAATCTTAGCATTTTGTCATCACTAAAATTTGGTTAGCGGATAGTGACAAAGTGATTGAAAAGCAACTTTGTCCCCCAGGACACAGTTGCGAGTTCCAAGCATGGGAGTGAGAAAGGAGGAGGGGGAGTCGTGGACACAGTCAGGCATACACAAACCCATCCCTCACTTCCTGGAAACAGATCACGCGGCTGTGAAATTCCTGCCCCACAGTTTAAAGGCTCGGGTCCGCGCTTGTCTTATCATCATCCACGTGTGTGTGAAAATAGAGGCGCCAGTCCTTATGTATGTTTAAAAGTGACTGATAAAGACATACCCCCTTTCAGAGGTTTCTTTGTTTATCGAAGTTCTTGAGATACAGCTCAGGCTGAGAGGCATCAGAGCAGTTTATCAACAAAATTGGCAGTGAGAAAACGAGAGCAGAAAAGAATGCCATGGTTAGATGGGACAGAAGAGTGAGAGACTAAAAGCTGGGGGGGGGGGGGGAGACGAAGAGTGGGGGGAAGGCAGGGGGTGGAGAACATCTCAGGTTATGGGCTGAGGAAGAGAGAGGTCATGTGAGGAGAGACTGGATATGTCTGACTGAGACTGAGGGAGGGGGAGATCAAAGGCTGCCTTTAAGGACATAAATGCTGGCATGGATGCTTGTAGCTAGCTTTGGGAATTAAGAACCTGAGCATACAAAGTGCTAACTGCAAACCCCGAAGTGGATTACAATGAGCAAACTTTGTAAACTGGCAGAAAGTGCTGGACTGACTTTTCAGTCAGCAACAGGGCGGTTGGATCTTGCATCAGAATGCAGCCCACTCCGATTAGTTGAAACCTACTGACTTTGTTTTTATTTGAGGCTGTTGTTTGCTGGCCAGCTTCTGGCTAACAAGCATCAATAGGCTGTTCTGAGCTTTTGGAGAGAAAAACTGGGAGTTGGGCTTCATCTGTCCTCCAGAGTTCGAAGTCTTGGGCTCAGACTTTACAAAAAACCGTGCAGCAAGGGCAGAATAAATCCTTACAGGGTTTTTTGTAAAGTCTGAGCCCAAGACATGGAACTCTGGAGGACTCTTGAAGTTGCAGGGTTGTCAGGTAATGCAGAATCAAGATACTCTTGGAAGAGGTTGAGCATTGCAACTGCCAGAGACCAAATTGAACTGCCAACCAAATGGTGAGATCTAACCATAGGTAAACTAAAGAAAGCCAGATTCCTTTTCCCAGCAGGAAAAGGCACCAAGGATTTGGATGCGATTGGGCTTGTATCCAGATCCAAACAGAATTTATAATACTTGTACAACATTCTCAGAAATCATTGGGTTTCGATTTCCAAACTGACTACTTTAGCTGGGTTACCTTAATTGCTGATTTATTGTTATTTTAATGATTCAGTTTCTGCCTTGGTTTGCTTTGGTAACTATCTGTATTGTTTTCTTTGTGAGATGCTCTGCCAATTGGTTTTGCTTCAGTACCGTCTTAACAGCCAGGCTTTGCCTTAACTGGAGTCATGATATTAATAATTCCGTCAGCACCAAATAAACTGCATTAGTAACCTATATGCAAAAGCACAACTGCTCACAGAACTGTGTCAAGACAGGATGGTCATAGTACTCACAAGCCGTAAGCTGAAGGCAGCTTTCTAACAACATTACCTACCTGATCTCAAGGTCAAGTCATATTCGATTATTAAATCTAAACTCTTTATTTTATTCTTGGGGGCAATGTGAGGTTTGCTTCTACCCCCCACCACCCACCGCCCAAACGATAACATGGAAGCCACGAGTTGATCTGACTTTCCTTCTGTTTTGCCAGGATTATGTTTAAGCATGTTGACACGCATCCAGTGGCATATCCTGCATCTTTTCACAAGTTTCCATTATCCTTTCCCTATACAAACATACTACCTGTACATCATCTGCATATTATTAACTTATACGCTCCTTCCTTCTAATCAAAGGCACAGCAGGGAAACATAGGGATCTGAACACCAGCTTTAATAAAATACATTTATTGCAGTAAATAAATACTATTGAAGCTGCCGTTTGGATTCCTATTTTCCCCTGCTGTGCTATTTCTCCTCTGCAGAACTTACATGGATAGCTTTTCACTGAAAACCCCCCCAAAGTTTTCCAGATATTTTTAGGTCAAGTATTCCATTCGACTAGATTTGTCTACCTAAAGTATAACTGCACTCTGGTAACACCTCTTTTCTTTTTACATGCTGTCAAGCCAGTGCTGGCTTCTTGCAACCCAGCAGCCTCTGGGGTTTCTTGGCAAGGTATGAGCAGAAGTAGTTTACCAGGTCTTTTCTTCCAAGGCAATGGAGGGTAAAGCAAATTGCCCAAGGTCACAAGGAGTGCCAATGGGAATCAAACCCTGATTGCTTGGATCCTAGGCTGTTGTTCTAACCACTAGGCTACTTGTCTACTTTTACATGGCCTCATTTATCTGTATACATTTTGAAGATCTTTTACTAAAGGGTGCTAGCTCTCAGCATGTCTTCTGGCATGTGCTGAAGGTGCGTTGGGCCACACTAGGACAACAAGCAAGGGACTATACAGTTGGCGTGGAACGATTTCTGTGCTGTGAATGGTGTTTTAGGGTGGTAAGCGGGATGGGTTAGAGACGGAGAGTGGGCGTGGTGAGCACTACACAGTTAACAAGGGGTGACCACTGCCTTTGAATTATAGTGCTGGCGGCGAATATTGCGTATACCATGGACTGCCCGAAGAACAAATCAGTCAGTACTAGAGGAGATCAAACCTAAGCTTTCTTTAGAAGTTCAGATGACAAAATGTCGACTTTCATACTTTGGACAGATCATGCAAAGAGAGAGATAATTAGAGAAAGACATCATGCTTGGCAAGGTAGAAGGTCAGCGCAAAAGAGGAAGGACAGCAATGAGATAGACCAATTCAATAACAGCAGCTATGGATGCCAGTCTGTCAACAATGAGCCGCCTGACTGAAGATTGAACACAGTTAATCATACATTTACAGGATACCAAATTATAAATTTCACCCAAAGGGAGAGCACCTCCAAATGCATATGTAGGAATTTCTTCCTCTGTTCTTGGGTCTCCTTACATACATTAGGAAAAACCAGAAATAGCATACCCCAGTTGAAAAACTCATTCTTTCAGGAGGCATTCTTACTCCAGCCCCTACAACTGAACCTATGTCTGTAAAGGATGCATCTGCTGTAACCAGAGGAACTCATGTTAGAAGCCTTCTCTTCCAGTCAAATTCATTTCAGTGGGAGTATTCCTCGTATAGCCTTTACAAAAGGATTCCTTCCTTTATGGAGAACTTACGTCCTGGGCCTGATGAGGAACTGGACTGTGTTCCTGACATCCATAGGAGCCTTAGTAAAAGTTGCACCATACTCTCTACTCACTTCAGCCAAAGTCATGATGGATTCTGTGCCTATGGAGGGTGCTTTGGTGAGAACTGCACTGAAGCATATACTCACAGGAAGTGATTCAGCCAGAAGCACATTGGAACCTACACCCATGGGGGATGCTTTAGGTGAAGCCACACTTGAAGCTACAATCATAGAGGGAATTTTACAATACTTGGGCTCAATGGAGAACTACACCTGTCTACAAAGGGGGAGCTAACCTTAGTAATGGACCCTAAGAGGGTCATTCTGAGCCACGTTTAGCGGGTCTGGACATCCTATCCAGACCTGCTAAATGCCTGGATCTTGTGGCATCCCACACATATTGCTAATTTGTGCGGGGAGCTCTGTTCGTGGGTGGGAGGGGGAGGGCCGGGAGGAGCGAGGGTGAGTGGTGGACGAGAACAGGGCTAATTCTGAGGTCGGCCCTGTACATCCGGAGTTGGCCTGATAGACGGGAGACTTGTTCCACCTTGAAGGTGGAATACATCCCCTGGACGTCAGTGGAGAGCTGAGCCCAGTAGGACCAAAGAGGTGAGGGGGTGCAGGGGGTTCCCCGTATCCCGACCAGGCCAGATCGGGGGTCGGGCTGCGGGGAAAGAAGAAGGTCCTTTGCAGCTGGTGATTGCAGCTCCGTAATGGAGCCGCGGTGTCATGGCATGTCATGGCACTGCGGCTCCATTACGGAGCCTGGCTGAATTAGCTGGGAGTCTGCTGGGCATGTGGCCCATCAGAATCGAGGCCTAGCCTGCATGTCCAGGCAGGTAGACCAGATTCTGATCCTGCAGGCACATCTAGCCCCTGCGGGATTAGAATTGGGTGCTACCGCGGTACGCCCCGATTCTGAGGGGCCAGACAGGAGCTGGACAGCCATAACAGAATTGGCCTCTAAGCCTGTGGGGGAGGTGCACTACAGTGGAAGCCAAGACTGCTGAGACGGACCTTGAAATCACATCTGTTCCACTTATAACCTGCCTAACTTACTTGATATGCAGGGCTGGTGCAAGGATATTGGGCACCCCAGGCAAACCTTCAGCCTGAGATTTTGATAATTACACTCAACAATCAGGAGAATGTCGGCAATGACAGCGCATCGTGGTGAGTGTGGGCATCAGGAGCACACACCCACTGTCAATGTCATAATTAGCAGTGGTGCAGTTACTGCTGCCTCAATGGATGGTGGAAACTGCATCCATGGAAATCACAGCAAACTGTTCAGCACGGGGTAATGCAATGTATTCATTAGCGTAGGTCCAGTGACACCCCTGCACTATGTTTTGGGCCTGAGCGCATAGTAAACTACCATGTTTTAGTAAACATACCCCATCATACCATAATTTAGTACTTTAATGTAAGTGAGCTGACAAAAGCAATTTTTACATTTTCAGAATGTGCCCAATTTCCATATAATTGTAGAGGTCGATTTTCAAAATTGTCAATATTCTTTTTATTTTTTATTATTTTTATACAATTCCAATGTTTTAACAAGCATTCACTTGTACAAGAAAAAGACGAATGCAAATGAAAATAAGCACAACTACATATTCTACAAGGAAATAAAGTAAAATGCCATAGCCCACTAGACCCCTTACAAAGCTATAGAGAATTCAAAAATAGGAAAAGAAAGCAAACAAACAAACAAATATGTAAGGAAAGCTGCCAAAATGCCCTGCCAGCACACTAATCTAATTACTGCATCAATTTCTTACCGGAGAAAGAGGAACACGTGAACTGATAAACACGCCAAGCTGAGAGGGCTCATAGAAAATATACCTTTCAGAATTTAGCTTAACTAAGCATTTGCAAGGAAATTTAAGAAAAAAAAAACAGTCCTCCCAGCTGGGCAATAGCTGGTTTATAAAGCAGAAACTCCCAATGCCGCTTTTGGGTCTCACAAGCCAAATTGGGGTAAATTCTAATTTGACGTCCCCTAAATAAAATAGCATGTTTACGGAAATACTGCTTTAAAAATCATTCCTTATCTGTGGGCAATGCAAAAGTGATTAACATTGTAGCAGGAACAACTGTTACCTCAGAAACTGAGGTTTTAAGAAGCTCGGATACATTTAACATGTCTGTTTGTAGAGGGTCAGAGGGAGAAGTCTGCTGAGAACCAGTAAGGCTCCTCCTTCCCATGGGCACATAATAAACTTTAGATAACACAGGTACACTAAAAATTTTTTTTTTTAAACTGCCTCTAATGTTTCGATTGATTTTTACGTTTTTTGGTGCGCTGAATCCAAATCTGGAAACCAATTTGCTCCATCACGTACAGATTTTGTGCTACATTGGGTTAGCAGTTTGAGGTGAACGTTTCAGATTGAGTGCGATCGAGATAAAAGTTTCTTGGATGAATTCTTTATACTAATTGTTTAGTAGTTATTCAAATAAGAATAAAGAAAATTGTAACAAGGCAGCACATAAGAATAGAGTAATGTCAACAAAACACACTGTGATGGTAGCAAAATTGTCTGCACTTAAAACAGCCACATACATGTGCACAAACATTGAGCATATAAGAGCGAGGTTAGACACAAAGCAAAGCAAAGAAATGTGCAAAAAATGTTGTACAGGTATGTATGTTAGAATAGAAAACGCAAACCGCACCATTGCAATACATGAAGACAAACACCCGATGGTGTGAAAATAAAATTCTAATAAATGAGATCCGACACTGTGGTAATAACTAGCAAATTTTTATTTCAAAGTTTAGTAAAAACACGATATTTGTCAACACAGTTTAGATTTTAAAGTCATTCTTGGGTCAATCAATCTCCTGGTGGGCCTGTTTCTTCTTCCCCCGAATGCTTCTCTTGGTGCGCTGCTTGGCGTATTTTTCATCTGGGGTTTCCCGCAGCAGCAACCAGCAGAAATCAGCCATCATAGTGGTGTTCCATCTTCCTTGGTACCTTCTCTCTGCGTCCTTGATGTCCTGGTGAAACCTTTCACCTTGTTCTTCACTGTACGCCCCCAAGTTTTCGGGAAAGTAGTTCACATGGGAGTGCAAGAAATGGACTTTCAGGCTCATGTTACAGCCTTGTTCTTTGAAGGCATTGAGCATCCTGGCAACAATATCCTTATAGTTCTCATCCCGCCTGTTCCCCAAGAATTTGAGAACAACATCCTTGAAGGAATCCCAGGCTTCTTTTTCCTTCTCAGACATCGTTTCAGCGAATGCTCCATCTGAAATGAGTTTCCTTATATCAGGGCCAACAAACACTCCTTCCTTTAGCTTTGCTTCAGAAAGTCGGGGGAACTTTGAGCAAAGGTACCGAAAGCACTCACCATCTTTTGGAAGGGACTTGATGAATTGCTTAATGAGACCCAACTTAATATGGAGAGGTGGTAATAGAATTTTATCACGAGGTACCAAGCTCTCATGAAGAACATTTTTCTCACCGGGTCTCAAATACTCCCGAATTGGCCAGTCTTTTTTCCCCCAGTGTAGGTCGCGGGCCCGGCTATCCCACAAGCAAAGGAAGCAGGGATATTTGGTGAAACCGGATTGCTGCCCTAATAGCATGGATAGAATTTTAAAGTCTCCACAAATCATCCACTTATGCTCATCATAACGAATCTTCTGAAGAATCAGGGCCAAATTCTCGTATTTTTCTTGGAGAATAACAGAGTGAGCAATAGGAACTGAAGCGAATGTGTTGCCATTATGAAGAAGAACACCTTTTATGCTGTCTTTTGACGAATCAATGAACAGCCGCCATTCAGCAGGATCATACTTGAGTTTAAACTTTTCCATCACTCCGTATATATCGTTGCAAAATACCAAATCTTCCTCTTTGCTGAAATACTTCAAAAATTGTGTCTCGCGGTTGCGGTACCAATAAAAAGTTGTTCCTGGTGACAATAGATTTTTCTGTTTAAGCCGAGAACCTAGCAGTTGGGCAGCATCTTTTGGGAGTCCTAAATCCCGGACTAAATCATTCAATTCAGCTTGAGAGAAAAGTTCAGGTTTCGGATCTGGTTCAGTTTCAAACTCGGAAGTACTGGACTCATCGGGAAAAGCCATCTGATGAGTCTCATCATGATCAGAACCGTCCACACAAATATGATCCAAAGATTTTGGTGGTTCAGGCACAGGTACTTCGTTGCTATGAGGCATAGGCCTAATTGCTGAGGGTAGGTTGGGGTAACTTATTACGTTCTTATTTTTTAAGTTGTATCCCTTCACAATGCAAGAGCAAAAATAGCAGTCACTGCTGTGGTCTCTTTGTTCACGCCACATCATAGGTATTCCAAAACGAAATGCTTGTTTTTTACCTTTCATCCATAAGCGTAGATCTTCCTCACATGTCTTGCACACTTTGTGAGGAGCCCACGGTTTGTCTTGATCGCCTAACTTCAAACCGAAATAGGCGAAATATACTTTTTTAATAAATGCAGAAATGTTCCTCTGCCGCTTTTTCACGGTATATTCCCCACAAATAAAACAAAAACTGTCCGGAGAGTTGACGCAACCTCTGGCTCTGTGAGCCATCACAAATACACAGCACTGCAAACTACAACTGTAGTGAACCACTTCGGAATAAAGCTGGATTACGACTGAGCAAACAAAAGGTAATAATGAACTTGCAAGAAACTGAAATTTGACAGGAACGTTCATGTCGCAACCACCGTGTTTGAGCGAGCGAACGAGGCGAGGCGAACAGGAAAGAACATGCGCCAGCGCGAGTACTGGATTTAGCCCCCCGCCTCCCAATTGTCCTGTTAATGTATAAAATGAATACAAAACACTCTAAAATATCATGAGGGAGTGTTTCTAGTTAGTTAACCATTACAACCTCTATTTTGGGCCAAGAAAATAAACTGCAGTCGGCTAAAAAGAAATTATGTGAACATTCCTTATATGGGTAAGAAATCTAATTTTGCAAGAAAACGTGACGTGATGGAACATTTTGGCTATTTTTCCTGGATTCAGCACCCCAAAATCTATAGGAATCAGTTGCAAAACTGGAGGCAGTTTTTTGGTAGTGTACCTGTGTAATTAATGGAGGCAAAGATTCTGTAGAAATATCCAAAGTCTCTATCATATAACGCTTTAGCATATCCCTTGCAGTAATTAGAGAAGAAAGTGGAAAGCTCACCAGCTGGAGATTGGAAGAGCGAATCTGATTTTCTAAAAGTTCAGTCTTAACTTTCATCGCAGCCATGTCTTTAACCAACAATGAGCAAATGTTATCATGTTTTACCCCCTCCGACTGCAGACTCTTCACTGACTCCTTAACTCCAGCAAGCTCCAACGCTAGTCCAGCCACAGAGGCCATATTAGCAGACACTTGTGAGGCCAACTTATTTGACTGTTGCACCAAAACATTACCCAAAGAAGAAATAGCCATCCAAATAGAAATCCAAAGCCATCCAAAGAAATCACTGCAGGCCTTTCCGACTTAAAAGAAAAAGCAAGATCCTGCACAGGAATTATCTGGCCCTCCACGGGCAAATCCGATGTCAAGGTTCCAGCCACACGTTCTTCAGCCGTTGCCCTCCATTACCTCTGACAGAGAAGCCCCTCCGATTGTAGGCTCCAAGATATTCACTGCCCGATTGTTGGCCAGATCGGAGTGGAGGAACTGCCTCCCACCAAGGTCTCGGCCGGGTCTCCCACCTGGCTTAACTGCTTCAAATGCCGCCGCTTCAATCTGACCAGCCACAGTACCAGGAGGGGCCCGAAGCCGGAAGACGATGCCGAGCTCTCCAGATCCGACGTTGTCAAGCCAGAGACGCCGCCGGATTCTTGTTGCTGGCTCCCCGGGCGCAAAAAATGATCCAGAGGTCTAAAGGCAACCGCAGGTAAGGGTGTTCCAGCTGCCAAAGGAGGCTTCCAGTGTGTCTTCCCTTTCCTTTTGGACATAATTAGGAAAACAGCCCTGCTAAACGGCAATCTGAACAGCCTAAGCAACCAGCTTTAATCCCCAAAAATTGTTAATATTCAAAGGCATTAGCGGCAGTATCTGGCTAGGAGCTGCTGCTGAATATCGGGACTGAGCAGCACTAACTGGATACTATCCGGCTAGCGGATTTTCAATTGGCACTTATCTGGAGTGCAACCTAGGCCAGGCTATCATGGTGACAACTGAAAATCTGCTAACCAGAAAGGTGTCAACACTTATATGATTAGTGCCAGCACCATCCATGCTTTACCCCCAGACCTCCCTGCACTAACTGCATAGTGCTGGGGAGGTCTGTGGGGATATTTAGCGGCACTATCCGCATAGTGCTGCGGAATATGGCGGTGAGCACTCTTCGCTGGTTGGCTAGCTAAGTGCTTTGAATATCAGCCCCATAATTTGTTTGCATTAGTTAGAACAAATAGCTATAATAATTAGTACAAACTGAATATATAGTTAAAAGTTTCTAGATAAGACAGTGTGCACTCCAGCTATGCTGAAATAAATACATTCTAAGCATGAACATATTAATAGCATTTAATTATATAGTAATAGCATGAAAGGAACAGAAGGAGGGCAGTATTGAGTCCCTATATGACATGGGACAAGAAAGTGGGTAGGAAGATGAAGACTACCACCTAAAGTTTACATGATTCTAAATATTGCGCTAGAACAGGAGTTCTGAACCCAGTCCTCGGGACACACCTAGCCAGTCAGGTTTTCAGGATAACTACAATGAATATGCATGAGAGGGATTTGCATACACTGCCTCCATTGAATGCAAATCTCTCTAATGCATATTCATTGTGGTTACCCTGAAAAGTTGACTGGCTAGGTGTGTTCCGAGGACTGGGTTGAGAACCCCTGTGATAGAGGACAGGGAAAGGGAATTGGGTTTAGCTCATGCCTTGCTCAGAAGTTCAAGATGAGTAACATTCAGGTATGATTTATTTATTTTTATTTATTTAGTACACACTTATATACCGCCACTTCCAGCGATCAGCAGCGGTTTGATTACATCTTTGGGAGTTGTCAGATCAAGACAGAAAAGTGGGGCAAATATATACATAGAATTGGGGGTAAGGCACAGCACACAGGATTAGTGTCTTGGAGATTGGACTGCACATATTTACATTATTTACATTTATACATATTTATACATTTATCGGTTCATCAGAGCATGATTAATTGATTGCTTTGCTTCATCTATATTGTACTGAGGGTCACAGCTGATTGTAGTGACTTTTGAATAGATGAGTTTTTAGTTCCTTCCGGAAAGCAGTAATGTCCTTGATTGATCGCAGCTCGAATGGTAGTTGATTCCAGATAGTTGGTGCAGAGAATGAGAACGCCCTGCGACTGGTACTTGCTTTCACAGATCTGATGCTGGTAGGGACTTGTAGTGTGCCTGAGTTGTTAGTTCTCCTGTCCCTGTTTGTTGGTTGCGTGCTGATAAGTGTGGAGAGGAATGAAGGGGCTATGTTATTTATAAGTTTGAACGTGGTTACCAATGTTTTGTATTGGATCCTGGCTGCAATGGGAAGCCAATGTAGCTCGATCAAAACAGGTGTAATGTGCTCAGCAATGCTTGTTCTCATGACGATCCTGGCCGTCACATTTTGGGCCATTTGAAGGATATTTAGCGATTTTTTAGGCAGACCTTGTAAGATGGCGTTACAGTAGTCCAGGTGTGGCATAATGAGTGCTTGTGCAACAGACCGAAAATCACAGGGTTCGATTATATTCCTCAGAGGTTGAATCACTCTAAGTTTATGGAAGATGGCCTTGTTTGTTTTACGCAGGTGCGTTTCCATTTTTAGGTTGCAGTCGAGTGTGACTCCCAGATATTTGATCTCATTTTTTGTGTTGTACGTGTTGTTACACAGGGTGACTGTAGGAGGAGGCTCAAAATTCGGTTTACTGGATATATACATGACTTCAGTTTTCTTATGGTTGATTGTCATGTTGTTTCGCTGTAGCCATCTTAACATGATAGGTAGTTACTCTTTGTGAAGGCACAAAAACATGGAAATTGACAGCAGATAAAGACTAGGAATATGGACAGGGCAAACATTTTTGGTTCGTTTGGGGTTCTCTTCCCGATTTTCTGATTTTTTTTGGCTTTCATACATTTGTTTCAATGTATACTAGCCCTATCATTGATGTAAGTGAGCACACGTAGATGTGTCACACATATCCCATCGCTTATGCCTCTATTTTATAAAGCCAAGAATGTGTGTACTTGACTTTACAAAACAGCTATGATTGTCGTGTGTTAAACTGCACGTTAACTAGGTTGTAACTTTATAAAAACATCCTCTTTATGTGCACAAAATCGATTTAACATGTTTTATCTTTAATTAATACACATTAAGTTGATCATCATGGATTAAAAAGTTCTAAAAGCACATTAAAATGATTTGTTTCAGGTACGTGTGCAAATTATTGCATTCTATCTTCTATGTGCGTACTTGCTCGCGCCACCCAAGCTCCATCCAAACTTCACCCTTGTGTACACCACAGTGAAAGTACACGCGATGCAAACAACGTGCGCACTTTTGCATTAGTTGGTATGTTATGCAAGGTTATTTATATATGGAAGTGGACAATTACAGGTGGGGGTAATTTTATATGGGGGGTGTACTTTTGGGTACAAGTACACACCTGAGGGTTATTTTAGTCACTAACGGCATATGTGGCCACATACATGCGTCAATGACCTTTTAGAAAGTACTCACCAGCTTCAAAGTACGTGCGCTGCTGGTGGGTGTGTGCATAGGTAGATTTTAGGTGAATTATAAAATACTATAATTTACGTGCGCCATTGAAAAATCTAGGCACTAGGGCTGGTGCAAATGTCTGTGCCTTAAGTTAAGGTGTGATCTCTGCTATTTACGCTAGTATTCTATAAAGACACATAGGCACCTACTTGTTTTTAGAGAATAAGCTTGACATAACTGTCTTAAATAGTGCTTTAAGTTTGCGCCCCCTATGAGGGTCATTTTATAACCAGGCGGCTAGTTTAGGCACCCAAAACATATCAATCTTAAGCCTATTTAATGAAGAAAACAGGAGCCTACTTTTCTTTATAGGGGCATAAGTAGCTGAAAACATGTGTTAAGTCTAGGCATGAGCACTTACTCCAGCTTTAGGGTTGGCATTAATGCCAATGCTTAGATTTCTACAGATGAGGTGCAAGTTACAGTATTTTATAACTTATGCTCGTGAATTGGTGTTATGTCCATGCTCTGCCCAAGATGCATCCGTGTGCACTCCCAGACCAAAAATATGTGCTATTGGCCTGACATGCATACTTACAAAATAGCACCCGGTAAAGTACGTGTGACTTATACATGCTGGCAACGCATAATTTTACACAGCTCCTTATAAAATGACCTCTCATATGGTTTTAAGGTGCGCTAAGAAACAGCATGTGTGGTAATGAATGCATCTCTGATAAAAAACTATATGTCCTATGCGGTCTGCTCAGTCACAGCAGCTACTCATCTGTACAATCTCTTCCTCTCTATCAGAGATTCTCCTTGCTTGCCCCATGCTTTCTTGAATTCAGATACTGTCCTCGACCCCACCACCTTCACTGGTACTCTGCAAAGAAATATTACCTTAGCTTTCTTTCACCCTTATCCTATTACTCCTCATTCCAGAGCTTCCTTTCCTTTGACAGAGGTCTGTCTTCTGTGCATAAATACCTTGGAAATATTTATATTCTTTATTTTCGTTTTATAACAACAAAGGAAAAGGAAGACATACAGCTAAAAGACAGATACATAAGTGTAATACATACACCAAAGTAAACCCCTGCCACCCCCCTCCCCCCTGCTTCTTCTCTAGAAAACTAATCATTCCCGAAGCGGGCGTGTACTTACATTATTGTGTTACAAAACCTAACGGTGATCTGAAACATGATGAGTGCACATTAAACAGGCATATCGGAACAATGAGCAGATTGTACATAATCATTGAGCATCTGCCATTTAGACAAGCGAGAGTGAGTTTGGGCATGGGGAATAGCTCTCCGAGGTATCTGCTCATATTTACTATATAAGCAGACGAGGTTCCACCATTCATTGACAGTAAGTCGAGAGCTATCCTTCCAATTCCTCGTGATTAAGCATATGGCTATACCCAGCATGAAATCAAGGAGAAAGCGACCCTTCTTAGGAAGAGAGGGGACCTCCGCCACAGAGAGGAGTCCCACGATCTTCCATGAGAGAGGTTCGTGAAGGTGTAAGATAAATTGAATACAACCCCAAACCCGCCCCCAATAAACCTGTAGTTGAGGACATTCATAAATGACATGAGCGAAGGTTCCCACAGCAGTATGGCAAGACCAACACTGGTCCCCAGCAGTTGTGTTCCATTTGGCTATTTTTTCTGGGGTATAAAAGCATCGGTGTGCAAAAAAGAAGAGAGTTTGGGTAACAGAGGCAGACCGGGAAACCCGCACTACTTTGCTCCAGAAAACGCTCCATTGCACAGGGGTTAAAGTGGTTTGCAGTTCGCGCTCCCAGGCTTGTTGGGCTCTAAAAGTGGCCGTGTCTGTACCCTGACATAATATTTTATAAAAGTTAGAGGCTACCCCATGTGTACTACTAATAGAGTGAACTATCTCTAATAGCCCGTCCTCAGTAGGGGCAGAGGGCGGCATGATTTGAGCACTTTTTAGGCAGTGTTGAAGCTGCATCAATTGAAAGTAGTGTTTCGCTGGTAACGCAAATTCCTTTTGTAAATCAGAAAAGGTTTTCCAACGAGCTGCAGAGAAAAGCTGTTGGGGTGTCCAGATCCCCCTTGAGTACCAGGGTTTCCATGCTATCGTTCTATTTAGGTCTTGAATTCTGGGGTTATTCCATAGCGGGAGTCCGTCCTGAGGACATACGTTCGGACCCAGTGATAGAATGAGAGTGTTAAAGGCCGCAAGAGTATCGACAATCATTGGTGGATGGCGGGTGTCTACTTGATAGGACATACCGGGGAGATGGGTCAACGGAATTGGGCTACTAAGCTCCTCTTCTATGTCAAGCCAAACTGGTCTGCTGTCTGTTGAGGCATCTAGCCATCGGGCACCTTGCTTAAGTAGGAAGGCTTGATGATATCTAAGAAAATCAGGAAATCTGGTACCCCCTATTTCCTTTGCAGACTGTAGTTTTTGTTTAGCTATCCTTGGTGGCTTGCCCTGCCAGAGATAACGGACGAGAAGGCCCTCAATATCTTTATAAGTATGTAGCGGGAGTAAGCATGGCAGCATTTCTAAAATGTAGTTCACTTTGGGGACTATCATCATTTTCACAGTTTCTAGGCGGCCCCACCATGTAAGAGATAAGGGAGACCAACGATTTGTGAGCTCACGGACTTTGGAGACTACCTCTTTGGCATTAAAACTGATAGTGTCTTCTAAAGGAGAACAGTAATGGACCCCGAGATACTTCACCATGCGGGATTGCCAAAGGAAGGGAAAGGCCTGCATGTCAGCCTCATGTACCCAGCGGTTCAGTGGGAATGCTACAGATTTGGTCCAGTTAATTTTATAGCCCGATAATTGTGAGTATCCGTCAATCAGATCCAAGACAGCTGGAACCGAATCGAGGGATACGAAAAGCATAAGGTCATCTGCATATGCAGAGAGTTTAATCTCCCTATGACTGAAGGGGACACCTCGAATACGTGCGGACTGTCTAATAAGGAGGGCTAGGGGTTCAAGAGCTAGATCAAAGAGCATTGGTGATAGGGGGCAACCTTGACGCGTGCCTCTTTGGAGATTAAATGGCTGAGACTTGATGGCATTTACACAAATACTGGCGACGGGTTGAGTATACATGACTTGGAGATATCGGAGGAAGCCCTCCCCAAAGCCATACCATCGGAGAACTGCAAATAAGAAGGGCCATTCTAGGCGATCAAAGGCTTTTTCGGCATCTAGGGAAAGACCCACCCATGGATGATCTAGATTGGCAGCACTGGATAGCACATGGCACAAGGTCCGAGCATTGTCAGCAGTGGATCGGCCGGGTATAAAACCGCATTGGTCGGGGTGGATTAGGGTGGCCATCTTGTCAGATAGCCGGGTGGCCAAGATCGTTGCGAAGATCTTATAATCGGCATTAAGTAGGGAGATTGGACGGTAATTGGCAGTTAGCAGCGGGTCTCTGCCTTCTTTCTCAAATACTACCACATTAGCTGCAGAAAAGGATCCCAAAGAGGATGTATCTACCGCAAGGGCAGTAAAATAGAGTTTTAAATAGGGAACTAAATCTGCACTGAACGTTCTGTAGAATTCGGTCGGGAGACCATCGGGCCCTGCGGCACGGCCCGAGGCTGTTCGTTTTAGGGCAGATTGGATCTCTGAAGTAGAGAAGGGTTCATCCATCGCATCCCTATCATCTTCAGAGAGGGTCGGCCGCTGAATGCCAGAAAGCAATCGCTCAAATGTCTCTGACGAGAACTCACATTCAGATTGATAGAGGCGGGTATAGAAATCCCGAAAGAGTTCTACAATGTCGGAGTCTGTAGTTAATATGCCCCCTCCCTGCGGGGCTCGAAGGGCCGCTACGCGTTTGGCTTCTTTTTGACCTTTCAAGGCGTTGGCTAAGAGTTGACCGGCTCGGTTATTTTCACGATAATATGTCCCTCGTTGGAGCTCAATACTCTTAGAAGCTGCAGTTGAGAGGATTGAATTATATTGAAAACGGAGACGCTGTAATCGAATTAATACATATGGATCAGTACGTGAAGTTAGAACTCGTTCGCCTGCTTTTATTTGTTGGTCTAGTATGAGTAGCTGCTGTTTGCGTTGTTTCCGCAGGCGGATTTGATAGCTAGTGATCGTTGCTCGAATGGCCGCTTTGAAGCCCTCCCACCAAGCCCAATTCGCAGTATCCTGGGGTAGATTAAAATGGAAGTAATCCTGTATGGCTGCTCGAATTTCTAACT
Source organism: Ichthyophis bannanicus (assembly GCA_033557465.1). Lineage (NCBI taxonomy): Eukaryota > Metazoa > Chordata > Amphibia > Gymnophiona > Ichthyophiidae > Ichthyophis > Ichthyophis bannanicus. The sequence continues at coordinate 442,329,201 of CM066035.1, read as the reverse complement.
GGAACTCTGGCTGAGTTAAGAGGGCTCTATCAAAGAACCAGGCCCCCGAGTTCCCTTGGGGTGCAGTAGTGTGTAATTGAAAGGAAATAGCAGCATGATCTGAAATATGTTGGGAGTGAATCTTTGCAGTGTCCACCTGAGGAACTAACAGTTTTGATATTAGAAAGAAGTCTATGCGAGACTGGGATTTGTGAGGGGAAGAGAAGAAGGTGAAGTCAAGCTCATTGGGGTGTAGTAACCTCCATAGATCAACTAAAGCAAGATCTTTGATCAAAGAGGTAAGCGTGGTGTGACTCTTGGGGGGACCACTTGTCCTAGGCGGCTGTTTGTCAATCAGGGGATCAAGGACTAAATTGAAATCCCCCCCAATTATCAATGAAGTATTAGCAGAGGCCTGCGCAACCTGAGCAATGGTAGCAAAAAAGGCAGGGTCATCCACATTAGGAGCGTAAAGGCATATACATGTAACTTCAAGGCTACCTATCTTGAGGTGAACTCTGGACCATCTACCTTCTGTATCTGAGCTAGTCGCAATAATAGTAGCATGCAAAGATTTCCTAACCAGTATGGCAACCCCACATTTCTTAGAAACGGCTGGGGAATAGGCGGCCACCATGTAAGGTTTAATATTGAGTTTAAGAGTTTCCTTCGAATTTAAATGCGTTTCTTGGAGAAAAATCAGATCCGCAGCTTCCTGACTTAGGTAGCTTAGGATTTTCTTCCGTTTTATCGGATTATTGATTCCTTTTACGTTCAATGAGAAAATCTTACATGGTGCCATCAATCGGTAATAGACATTTTAGGTAAGGGCGCTTGAAAACATACAACATAATCAGAATCTGTGCAACAATGACATAATCACCGAGTATGCTGGCTAATACACCCCAAATTGAAAAGTATGTACCAAAGTATCTTAGAGAAGAAGCAAAACCCCCAATGAATATGGCGACCATATGTCTGCGGGAGGAGGCCCTAGAGAGGAAATAGAAAGACATGAAAAAAAAGAAAAGAAACACCAGAGTCCATAATTAACACTGTCTCTGATACTCATCGAGGCTACTGTGGGTAGATGGAGTCGGGTCACAGATATCATCAAAAGTAAGGCAAAGAAACTGCCCTCGCCTGACTCTTTGCTGGGCTGCGGCAGATCCAGTATGGCAGGTACAGCGGATATGAGAATGCTTGCAGGAATATTCTGGAAGTCAGCGCATCAAGTCGGCTTCTTTGGAATCCAAAAACTCCGCTAGTAGATCAGGGTCCTCAAATGTTCTTGTCTGATTGTGAAGCGTGACTCGGAGCTTGGCCGGGTACATCAGGCCATAGCGTGCTTGTAGTTGTTGAAGCCTCGGCCGGAATTCCAGAAAGCGCTTTCGGCGGTCGACCGTGGGTTTAGCCAAGTCAGGATAGAAGGAAATCTTGTGGCTCTCAAACTCCATATGGCCCTTTGCCCGAGAGGCACTGAGAATTTGCTCCACGTGTTGATATCTCAAAAGTCGAAAAATGATGGGCCGCGGGGTCTTCCTGTTGAGCGTTATGCTTGTGGGTACACGATGAGTGCGATCGATCTCCAAATCTTTGGTAAAGGTGATTTGGAGCAGGGAAGGGAGGATTTTGCATAAAAACTCTTTTATGTCTCCCGATTCCGCTCCCTCCGGTATGCCCACGAGTCGTATGTTGTTGCGGCGCGCTCTATTATTGCCATCTTCCACTTCTTTCTGCAAGGCCCGTACCTGACGTTCAACTTTGTCGAGTTTGGACAACCGGGCCGCATGGGAGTCCAATATGCTCTCCATTTTGTCCTGTCGCGAAGAGAGCCCCTCTAGCTTGCCCTGCAGCACACCAAGATCTTCCCGCAGCGCTCGGAGTGCTTCACCGTTTGACTGCACGAGGTCCTTGACCCCTCTAATCTCTGCGAGGATTTCCTGCTGCATTTCGGGGCCCTCGCGCAAGGCCAGCCCCTTCTGCGGGGATGGGGGTTCAGTTTTGGAACGTTTGCCGTGAGAAGCCGCTGGAGATCCAAATTCCAGGCGCGTGGGTTTGGTCCCCGCCATCTCACCAATGTGCCCCGGCAAGATCAGAGTAGAAGTTCCAAGTATGTACGGTGTTAATTCAGGATTCTGAGTAGGCCTCTCGGGAGCCTCAGCGTTATGCGACCATCCCGCTGGACATCAGGCTCCGCCCCCACCTTGGAAATATTTAAATGTTTCCATAATATCCCCCCAACCCACCTTTCCTCCAGGGTATACATATTTAGATCTTTATGTCTGTCGTCATATGCTTTTTGGGGGGAACCAGCGGAGGAATGACCACAGCCTACCAGATGATAATGAAAATTCTTTATTAAGGACCTTAATAAAGAATTTTCATTATCATCTGGTAGGCTGTGGTCATTCCTCCGCTGGTTCCCCCTGGTTGTTTGTTTGCGGAAGATACCCTTCTTTCTTTTCCCTCGTCATATGCTTTTTGACAAAGAACATATACTATTTTAGTAGCCACCCTTTGGATCAATGCCATCCATATTGCCCCCTCAATAGATCACTAACCTTCTGACATTTTCTCTCAGTTGTATGCGAATGTTACTGCCCTCCCTATTGACCTTAATGATTCTCATTTTCAAAGATGAAACAAAGCTAATGACTGTATAAAACGAGAGCATGTAATCTCCAGAACTCCATATATATACAGTTGTGATTAACATTATTGGTACTTTTACATTTTAAATTTGTTGTGTACAATATCTTGAGAAATAATTGGACATATTCCAACTGTATGTCATCATAATATATTCATACTTATGTTCAAAGGTATACAACCAAAAAAAGATGTCTGCGCAACTTACATGCAGAAATTTATGAGAAAAAAAACAAAATATGACCTGGACAGGATTAATGGCACCCTTCACTAATATTTGGTTACGCAACCCCTTGGCAGTGATGACAGCCTCCAAACATTTCTTGTAGCCATCTGTAAGTTTCTTACATCTGGCTGCTGTGATTTGTTCCAGTTCATGAATGTTTCTAGGATTCCTTTTACCAATGGCAGATTTCAGCTCTTTCAAAAGGTTCTTGATTGGATTGAAATCAGGACTCATTGCTGCCCAGATTAAAATAGTCCATTTTTTCCCGTTTAAGCATTCTTTTGTACTTTTGAATGCATGTTTTGGATCATTGTCTTGCTGGAGGGCTCATGACCTTTGACCCAGACTTAGCTTTCTTACACTAGGTAGCACATTTCACTCCAAAATACCTTGGTAGTTCTCTGACTTTATGATTTCTTTAATCCATTTCAGGCCTCCAGTTCCTGAGGCAGCAAAATAGCCCCAGAACATTCTGGAACCTCCACCATATTTAACTGCAGCAAGTGTGTTTTTTTTCCCTTCTAAGCTTCATTTCTTCGCCTGTAAATCTATCGCTGGTCTGCATTGCCAAAGAGCTCAAGTTTGGTTTCATCTGTCCACAGAATAATTTTCCAGAAGGATTGTGGTTTCTCAAGGTGGGTTTGGTCAAAAATCAGGTGTGCCTTTTTATGTCTGTCTTTGAGAAGTGGGCTCCTCTTTGGCCTTCACCCATGAAGTCCTTCTTTGTTTAGTGTGTGACAAATGGTGCGGGTTGAAACCACCACTCCAGATTGCTCCAGGTTAGCCTTAAGCTCTTGAGATGTTGTACATGGTTTTTTTTCCAATAATATGCACTAACCTTCAAAGAGATTAGTTTTCCTCTTCCCACCACATCCTTGGAGGTTTTTGACAGTTCCATGAGCTGACAACTTCTTAGTAAGATTACAAACTGTAGACACAGGAATCCCAAGGTATTTGGAGATGGCCTTGTACCCCTTTGAAGTTTGATATTTGGAGATAATGGCTTTTATGGCGGTCTCAAGCAGCTCTATTGTCTTTGCCATTGTGAAAATGGAACAGGGAGTGAATGTGGCCATTTTAAATATTAGAGCAATCATTCATTGGTTGATTAAAGTCATGTGAATTACTGACAATTGATTACAGGTGCATCTGATTTTACTGCAATGGGAATGTGGTTTTTCTGTTCATACTTATTTGAATTTTATTTTATTTATTTTATTTATTTACATTCTCTTATATACCGCGCTATTATCTTTTGTTTATAAGGGTACCAATAGTCATGTCCTGGCAATGTCCCAGTTTTTATACTATTTTCCTCTATTTCCTTTTTCAATTGGTCTTGTTTTAATTGGTTCTTTTATGTGTCAAATATATTTGCAAATATGCTTGGAGTGTAAGGTGTAAATTGGCCTCCCTCAAGGATCTGCCCTCTCTGCACTCCTTTTTAATATTTATATTCAACCAATTAGCAACATATTTAAGAAATTCAAAATCCACTACCACATATATGCAGATGATATCATGTTGTACATTCCATTCACGATCCCCACACTTCCATTTCAATTATTAACTGTTTCAATGAATTAACAACTTGGCTAGAAGCCCACAACCTTCATATTAACCATTCCAAAACTGACATTTTGATTGTAACAAAAAACAAATCGTACACTCCCCCTACCCATATTACACGTCAGAAACATGATATTTACATAAAAAATGAGATAAAATACCTAGGGGTGATCTTAGACACACACCTCAGTATGAACACCCACATAAGAAACACCACAAAAAAAATATACTTTAAGCTCAAAGTACTAAAACAATTACGCCTACTGGTCCACCTGCATGACTTCCTGAGCATAATTCAAGCCATTATTACACCGCACTTCGACTTTGCCAACCTCACTCTACTAGGCACAACTAACCAAAACATCAAAAGGATCCAACTTGCCCAAAATGCCGCAGCTAGAACCATAATGAAGGTACACCCATTTGAGCACATATCACCCTATCTAGCTAAACTACACTGGCTCCCAATTCAATGCAGAATAAACTATAAATTAATAATAACCACCTTCAAAGCTTTAAATAATACTGCCCCAGCCACTCTAAACAAACTCCTCACTAAAGACACACTCCAATCTGCTCACAGAAGATGCAACACCAATAAAATAAGGATTCCAAAAGAGTTCACAAAGACGAAAAAAACAACAAATAAAAAAGCGTTTTCCCATGCAGCCCCTATACCAGTGATGGCTAACCTTTTTGAGCCCGAGTGCCCAAACTGCCGCACAAAACCAAAGAATTTCCTCAAAGTGCCAGCACGTCAATTAAACCTTAACAACAAGATTTTAGTATCTAAAAACTCTTTATAAAGTTGCCTGAACTATGTAACATCATTTGTAAAGTTTGGAATCTTTGTATTGTCAGAGAATCAATTTGATTCACAATCCTTTGGTTTTCATTTCAATTTATTGGCAATTTATAATGTTTTAATGATTTCATTCAATTTAGAAACAGGAAGGCAATAATTAAACTGGGAACCCCAAAAGCCAAACTTGGAATGTACAACAACACTGTAGAAATAAAACTATAAACTAATTTCCTCTTGTACTAAACAAAGCACAGACACTAATGATGCACATTTCCCAGAGCTGACATATTCCAGTTAATAAATTCAAAATAAAGAGATATCTTTGTACCTTTTGTGCATTTTTTTCAGTTGCAATTGTTCCAGCCACTTTCTTCTGGTTTATTTGTGTCTTCTGCTATCTCTCCATCGTCTGCTGTCCATTTCTCCTTTCTTCTCTTCTAGTTTTTTTCCATTCTCTCTCTTCATCTGCTTTAACATAATAATCTTTCTCCTTTTTTAGTCTCCCAATACCCGGCCAATTGTACATTTTTCTTCCCTCCCACACAAAATATTTTTCCCCTCTCCATTTCACTCTCCCAGCCCCATCCCCTTCTAATCTCCCCCAACATCAGCTCCCTTTTAATTCCAGCCCCACCCAGTATCCGCTCCCTTCTAGTCCCCACATCAGCCCATTTCCAGTCCTGGCCCCCCATCAGTCCATTTCCAATCCTATCCGAGTCCCTTCATCAGCTCATTTCCAATACCAGCCTCCCATCAGCCCATTTCTAGTCCTTTCCTAGCCCCACCATCACTCAGCCCATTTCTAATCCAAGCCCCCCATGAGCCTACTTCCAGTTCTAGCCCCTCCATGAGTTCATTTCAATCCAAGCCCCCACCACAGCCCATTTCCAAACTTAGCTCCCCCAACACCCAATTCCCAGTCCTATCCTAGCCCCTCCATCAGCCCATTTCCTGTCCTAGCTCCCTCCCCTAAGAGCCCATTCCAAGCCCCCCTTCCCATCAGCTATTTGCAGTTCAAGCCCCCTTCCACTCAGCCCATTTCCATTCCAAGTCCCCCTCCCCATCAGCTATTTGCAGTTCAAGCCCTCCACTTCCCCTCAGCCCATTTCCATTCCAAGCCCCGTCCCCATCAGCTATTTGCAGTTCAAGCCCCCCACTTCCCCTCAGCCCATTTCCATTCCAAGCCCCGTCCCCCATCAGCTATTTGCAATTCAAGCCCCCTTCCACTCAGCCCATTTCCAGTCCTAGCAACCCCCTCAACCCATTACCAGTCCTAGCCCCCCATAGCCCACTCCCAGTCCTAATCCCACCAGCCCATTTCCAGTCCTAATCCCCATCACCCCATTTTCAGTTTAAGCCCCCTCATAGCCCATTACCAGTCCTAACCTCCCCATCAGCCCACTCCCAGTCCTAATCCCACCAGCCCATTTCCAGTCCTAATCCCCCATCACCCAATTTTTAGTTTAAGCCCCCCATAGCCCATTACCAGTCCTAACCTCCCCATCAGCCCACTCCCAGTCCTAATCCCACCAGCCCATTTCCAGTCCTAATCCCCCATCACCCAATTTTTAGTTTAAGCCCCCCATAGCCCATTACCAGTCCTAACCTCCCCATCAGCCCACTCCCAGTCATAATCCCACCAGCCCATTTCCAGTCCTAATCCCCATCACCCAATTTTTAGTTTATGCCCCCCATAGCCCATTATCAGTCCTAACCCCCCATCAACCCACTTCCAGTCCTAATCCCACCAGCCCATTTCCAGTCCTAATCCATCACCCAATTTTTAGTTTAAGCCCCCCCCCATAGCCCATCACCACTCCTAAACCCCCCCAGCACCCATCACCACTCCTACCCCCCCCAGTGCCCATCACCACTCCTAACCCCCCCCCAGTGCCCATCACCACTCCTAATCCCCCCGCAGCGCCCATCACCACTCCTAACCCCCCCAGCCCAGCCCAGCCCAGCCCAGCCAAAATTTAAAATAAAAAAAAGCTGTCTTCTGCCGCTTCCAGGGCCGCCGCGGCAGAATCGAGTGTGCCGCGGGGCCCCCCCTGTGCCTGGCAGAGCCTGCCCTCCAGATCCTGCCTTCCCCGGTATCAGTCCCTGTTTCCAGCTTGTCACACGCGCCGGCTTTCAGAGCGCGAAGGGAACTAGTTTCCCTTTCGCGGCTCTGTTAAGCCCGCGGGGGCTGATGGGAACTTCCCATCAGCCCCCGCGGGCTTAACAGAGCAGCGAGGGAGAAACTCTCCCCTCGCGCTCTGAAAGCCGGCGCGTGTGACAAGCTGGAAACAGGGACTGATACCGGGGAAGGCAGGATCTGGAGGGCAGGCTCTGCCAGGCACAGGGGGGGCCCCGCGGCACACTCGATTCTGCCGCGGCGGCCCCGGAAGCGGCAGAAGACAGCTTTTTTTAATTTTTTTAAATGCGGACCTTCCCGCGTGCCAGCTGCAAGGCCTTCGCGTGCCACAGCTGGCACGCGTGCCATAGGTTCGCCATCGCTGCCCTATACTCTGGAACTCCCTACCTGATGAAATAAGAGCCTTAACTGATCTTAAAGAACTACGTAAAACATTAAAAACTCACCTATTTAGCTCCCACTACGGTCCACTTGCGGATTCCCAATACCAAAATGAAAAGGGATAATATATAACACTTTGAGCTTAATACCATAATGCCCCAAGAAAACATGACCATTAACACAGTTTACGATGCTTGTAAATAGCTACCTTCCTTGTTTAACTCAACATTCGTTGTTTGTACATAGTTCTCTAAAGTTTAATTGTTAAAGTTAAGATGTACATAATTCAAGCAATGTTTAATGTAAAAACAGATATGTTATACTGTTTCTTTACCTGTTATATGTAAACCGCACCTGATCTTTGGAAGGTAGCAGTATATAAGCGACTGTTAAATAAATAAATAAAATAGATAGATTTGAGAGTCATCAGCATAAAAATGATACTGAAAGCAATGGGAAGAAATGAGGGCCCCAAGGAACTGGGTATAGAAAGTGATAAGGAAAGGGCCCAGAATAGACCCTTGGGGTACACCAACTGAGAGAGAGATGGTGGTAGAAGAGGATCCACCAGAACAAACACTGAAAAAGCATGGGAGAGATAAGAAGAGAACCAGGACAGCACAGCGCCCTAAAACCAAGAGAGGACAAAGTGTTGAGGAGAAGGAGGTGGTCAACAGTATCAAATGCAGCAGAAAGGTCGAGAAGAATAAGAACTGAGTAAAGACCCTTGGACAGCCAGGAACAAGTCACTGGAGACTTTGGCAAGAGCCATTTCATTAGAATGAAAGGGACGAAAACCAGACTGAAGTGGCTCTAGGAAGGTTTAAGAGGAGAGAAATTCAAGGCAGCAGAGGAGAACTGCAAGTTCAAGAAGTTTGGAAATGAAGGGAAGGAGGGAGGTGGGTCGATAATTAGAAGGACAAGTAGGGTCAAGTGAAGGTTTCTTGAGGAGAGATGTAATCACTGAATGTGTGAAAGCTGCAGGGAAAGTTGCAGTGGAGAGTGAAAGGTTGAGAATATGTGAGATGGAAGGGATGACGGAGAAGGAGGTGGAATTAAGGAGATGAGTGGGGATAGGATCAGAGGAACAGGTAGTGAGTTTAGAGGGTGAAAGAAGAAGAGATCTTAGAAGAGGATGAAAGGGTGATAGAGATTGAGTGGAAAGGTTTGTATTGAAGAGAAGGAAGAGGGGGTGAAGAAGATTTAATGGGGAATTGGAGTGGAATCTTATGGATTTTGTCATGGAAGTAGTTGGCTAGGGTTTGTGCATAAAGAGAAGGCGGGATTGGAGGTGGAGGCACCTTAAGAAGAGCGTTGAGAGTTGAAAAGAGATGGCAGGGATCAGAGGCAACAGAGCTAATCAAATGGATAAAATAGTTTTGCTTGGTGAGAGCAATGGCAGACCTGAAGAAAGTAAGCATGAATTTGAAGTGAAGAAAGTCAGAAAGGGAATGGGATTTGAGCCAAGTGGCTCAGCTGAGCAGGCACAGGTGCCTAGGTAGCAGATAGTTGAAGTTAGCAAGGGCTCACGTGAAGTGCGCAGAGCAAAAGTATCCAGAGCAGAGGAGAGAGCAGTAGTATATGAATTTATAGTCTCATCAACAGATTTAGAGGACAAAGTGGAAGAAAGAGATAAGATAGTAACGGAAAAAGACAGTAGATCAACAGTATGAAGATTCCTAAAAAGGTAGGAGGAGACTGGGTGCGACTGAGGCAGGAAGTGATGAAGTGTGAAGCTTAACAGGTGGTAGTCAGATAAGGGAAGAACTGAGGTATGGAAATTAGAGGGTAATTATTAGAAAAGAAAACAAGGACAAAGCAGTGGTCATGGTGATGAGTGGGGGCAAAAGAGCAAAGCTGGAGGTTGCATGAGGAGATAAGGGAAAGGAGCTTAGATGCATAGGGGCCAGAAGGGTTAGCAATATGAAAATTAAAGTCATCAAGAATAAGGGAGGGGGAAGAAGAATCTGGAAATAAGGAAAGTCATGAGTCAAAGTCAGTGGGAAAGATAGAAATGGACTTGTCAGGGGGTCTATAGATAACAGCAATCGGGAGAGGTAGGGAATTAAAAAGACAGATGGAGTGGCCTTCCAAAGAGGAGGAGTGAGAGACTGAGGTAGGAGGGGTTCAAATTGGCAAGAAGGAGACAGCAAAAACTCGACACCACCACCGCAGCCAGTGGCACAAGGAGTATGGGAGAATTGGTAGCCACCATGACAAAGGGCAGTGACCGAAGCAATGTCATCAGGGAGGAGTCAGGTCTCAGTAAGAGCTAGAAGATGGAAAGCGTGGGAGATAAAGAGATCATGGGTAAAGAGAGGTTTATTAGAAATGGAATGAGCATTCCATAAGGCACATGAGAAGGGGAGAGAGGAGGGATATGGATGAGATTGGGGCGGTAGAGAGATGAACTAATTTGGAAGTGAGAGAAAAGTGAAGGTGGGCCGGGTTGGAACTAATATCACCGGAAGACAGAAGGAGAAGAAGAAGAGTGCAAAGGAGAGAGGAGATGGCATGGCAGAAATGAGGATGAGGTTGTTTTAGAGAGGAAGGAGAGGGATGAATGAGAGGAAGAAAAAAGTGAAGCTCAAGAGCTGAGGAGAGGGTGGAGGACAAAATGGGGGAGGAAATGGGGAAGGTGGAGAGAGGGTGAAAAGGAGGGTTTTTTTTAGGTTGATGGAATGAGGGAAGAAGGTTAGGGAGAATCAAAAACAGGAACAAAAAGTGATGTGGAGCCATAAAAAGGGAGGAGAAAGTCAACCTAAGAAATGGCAATGAGGGCAAAGCACAATTAGGAGAAAGGAGGGATAACAAGTTTGTAAGTGAATAAGGATAAAAACAAAATAAAATAAAGTAAAATTACTAATAAGTAAAAGTCTTAAAGTGACACTGAACTATCAGATAAGGAAAATTTGTTTAATAGAATTAGTAATCTTTTAACAGTGGGCCCGATTCTGATCCCGACGTCGATCTCCTTTGTACGTCCCCGCTGACTTGGACGTACAAAGGAGATCGCGATTCTGGCCCCGCGAGATCAGAATCACAAACAGCACTGTATGTGCAGGACGGGATTGCGATTCAGTCCCGGCCTGCACGTACAGTAAAGCCCGACTAACTCAGTCAGGGCATTTAAATGGAGCCACGTCGCTATGGCATCATGTTGCGGAAGTTACAAGTTATTTATATTAAGCGACGTCGTTTTAAAGGTCATTGATGCAATTAGGGTGCATATTTAGAAAACTTGTTGAAGTCTGAGTAATAAAGCACCCGGATAAGTCTGAGACCTGTTGCTTATAAGTAAGATAACTCATAATTATTTTTGGATGGATATGTTTTGAAATGTTTTAACAACATCACAATCTCTAAGATATTATCAGAGTGTGACAACGAAAAATTTGATTGGCACGGTATGGCAAAGACCACTCTTGCCAGCTGTGTTGTAAGCCACTCCTCGCTACTCTGGTATTATCCATTGGAGACTAGCTGTGTTTTACAATCTGCTTGCAGTCACTTCCACAGAAGGCCTCAGAGCTTCCAAGCTGGATTAGTGTGCCGGTTACGCCAATAAAGGCACGCTGCTGAGAGTGGAAACAGTTTCTCAGGTGCTACACTGCTGTCTCTACAACTCAATTTTGGTCTCCAGCAGTCCGATTGCCAGAGTACAGGCACAGGAGCAAGTAAGCACCGTATGAGTTTTACTTTTAAAGATTTAAGGCAGAAAGAAGACTGTCATTCCTTTTCCCATAATGAAGCCTTGGAGGCAACATGGTATAGCTCCTCTTCTCCAAAAGAGAAGCAACTTAGGCTCAAAAAGGAGTAGAAGTAGGGTTGCCAACTGGCCGGTTTTCAGCCGGCCTGGACGGTTTTTCCATAGCCAGGCCGGCTGCCGGCGCAGATGTAAAACCGGCCCTTGAAAAGCCGTTTTTTTGCTCTGGCCGCAAGATCGGGAGCGGCCAGAGCAAAAAGCTGGCTTTTCTTCTGACCCGAAGTCCAAAAAAAACCTGCCCAGGGCCAGCCCACACACCGGAGGGCTTCAGAGGGAGCCGGGTAAGCTCGTGCGAGGCCCCGGCTCCCTCTGTACAACCACCAGCGTGAAGATCCTTTTCCTTCATGCTGGCGGCTGTTTCTGTAAAGCTGCGATTGCTGGGAAAGGTTAAAGGCAATACCCTTTAACCTTTCCCAGCATTCGCGGCTTCACAGAAACAACCGCCAGTGTGAAGGAAAAGGCTCTTCACGCTGGCGATTGTACAGAGGGAGCCGGGGCCTCACGCGGGCTTCCCCGTCTCCCTCTAAAGCCCCTCAGACAGCTGCGGTGCTGGTCGGGGCGGGGGGGGGGGTGGGGAGGCCAAGGACTGCATGGGCTGTGATGGGGGGGGGGGGGCTAGGAATACAAATGGGCTGTGATGGGGGGGGGGACCTGTACTGGAAAAGGGCTATGGGGGGGGGACTTGGAATGGAAATTGTATGAGAATGGGGGGGACCAGTACTGGAAAAGGGCTAAGGGGGGGGGACTTGGACTGGACATGGTTTGTGATGGGGGGGGGGGACCTGGACTGGAAAAGGGCTATGGGGGGGGGGGACTTGGACTGGAAAGAAATGGGCTGTGATGGGGGACCTGGACTGTAAAAGGGCTATGGGGGGGGACGGGACATGGACTGGAAATGGGTTGTGATGGGGAGGGGGACCTGGACTGGAAAAGGGCTGGGGGGGGGGGAACGTGGACTGGAAATGGGCTATGGTGAAGGGAGGGGGAACTTGGACTGGAAATAGGCTGTGATTAGGGGGGCTAGGACTGCAAATGGGCTGTGATGGTGGGGGGGGCTAGTACTGCAAATGGGCTGTGATGGTGCGGGGGACTCGGACTGCAAATGGGATGTGATGGTGGGGGGGCCTAGGACTGGAAATAGGCTGTGATGGGGGACTTGGACTGGAAATGGGCTGTGATTGGGGGGGGGGCTAGGACTGGAAATGGCCTGTGATGTGAGGGCTAGCACTGGAAATGGACTGATGAAGAGCTGGAATAGGACTGGAAATGGGCTGATGTGGGGCATGGGAGAATGGGCCTAGAAGGGAGTGGATGCTGGGTGGGTCTAGAACTATAAGGGAACTGATTTTGGGGGAGGACTAGAATGGATGGGGAATGAGAATGGAGAAGGGAAAATATATTTTGTGTGGAAGAAAAGTCTATGTGGGCTGGGTATTGGGAGAGTAAGAGGGGCTTGAGAATGGAAGGGTGAAATTTAAATGGATGTTAAAGGAATAAGGAAAGAATTGGGGGAAAGAGCAAAAGGGAAACAATCAGTATGTTAAAGCAGAAATAGAGAGAGAATGGAAAACATCTAAAAGAGAAGAAAGGACAAATGGATAGCTCGCAGAAGACACGAAGAAACCAGAAGAAAGTGACTGGAGCAATTGCAACTGAAAAATAAAATGCCCAAACAGAAGGTAGAAAAATTCTTTTTATTTTGAATTTATTAACTGGAATATGTCTGGTCTGGGAAGTGTGTATTGCTAACATCTTTGCGTTTTTGTTTAGTGCAAGAGAAAATTACTTTATAGTTTTATTTCTCCAGTGTTGTACATTTCATGTTTTGATTTTGGGGTTCCCAGTTTAATTATTATCTGACCAAGGAAGTTAGCCTACACGTATCCTCGGTAATTTTTGTGGGTGGGGCTGGGGCGGGGCAGGGGTGGGACTAGGGGCGGAGAATGGGTGGAGCATGGCGAGCCACAGGTGTCGGGTTTTTCTCGGTGAAAATGTTGGCAACCCTAAGTAGAAGGCCTAGGTTCTGTCTGCAGCAGCTGGAGGGCCTGGACCAGTGGCTGAGCCTGGATTCTATCCCTGGCTAGTAGTGTCTTGATTACAGGCCTCATCTAATCTGCTGCTCTTCTCTCTGAGCTGCCTGAGGATTGACACAAACCACCCCTGATAATTTTACAATGTGTTTTATATATGTGCAGTAACATTTTATTTTACCTTTGTTATACATTCAGTAGAGCCCTTTGGGAATTATGGTTGTGCTCAGATGAACAGCCTTTCTGGTAGTTGAAGGCTCTGCTGCAGTATGCATGCATATTGTGTTTTACTGCATTTGGCAATATACATGCAATTTTGATGTGCACTGTAGAGGTTAAGGAAAACATTGCAGATTTCTAAGATAATGAAGAAATAAGGAAGGTGACTCCATGGACTGTGATTTAATAGCCATTTATTTCATTGTTAAATACTCATTGATTTAACCTTCTGTACACTGTAGTTCAAAAGAAGTAAACAGAGTGGGCTCAATATTCAAAGTAAGTTATGCATTTGCTAGGAAACCGCAAATACATAACCTGCCTATTTGGATATTTTCAGCCTTTATCCAGATAAAATTGGGCCAACTTCACTCACTCAATGGCCCGATTTTATCTGGATAATAAGGGGTCAGGTTTGGGAAGGTACGTAGGCTGTTGTACGTCAACGTATATCTACAGGAAGAGCAGCCGTACAAGCCAGTGTTTCCGAGGGATAGGCAGGTCCAGGCCGAGAAGTAGGCTAAAATTAAACAGAAAGGAGCCAATATTCAAAATCTAGTCAGTTGGCCAGTTAATGGTGCTGACGCCAATATTCAATGGCACTCTCTGTACTGTGCCGCTGAATATCTCCCAGACCACCCCAGTACTCTCCAGTTATTTATTTATTTGGTTACATTTTTATACCGCTACTTCCAGTGATCAGTAGAGGTTTACATTATAATTTTAAACACAGCAAAAATAAGAGTTACATATAACAGATTTAAACTATATACATACATATAGCTAGTTTATAACCATGTACATGAAAAGGTAGCAGTTAGTGCGGGGCGGTCTGTGGGCGAGCGAGGTGATTGCACAGACATCTTTTTTTTGTTGTATAACTTTGAACATACTATTAAAATATTATGATGACATACAGCTGGAATATTTCCAATTATTTCTCAAGATAACAACATACCTAAAATGCAAAGGTGCCAATAATGTTGACTACAATTGTATATTCAGTGGTGCTCCTTAAATGGATGCAGAATATATGCATAAAGTTAAGCACCAGGGCTGGTGCTTAACTTGAAATAGTGGCCTCCCTGACTGAAAATAAGGTCAAAGTCAATCAGAGTAATCCCAGATGCCGAGGAAGATGAGGAAAGATGACTGAGACCTCCTACCTCTGGCTTCAGGGATGAGTACGACAAGCAGGGCCAACCCCAGAGTTGGTTCAAGTTGTTGGCACTCTAGGTAAACCTTAAGCCCTCTGGCTGCCAGAGTCTATTGTTTAGCTTTGAATGCCCTACTCTTGGCCACCCCCCAGAAGCTGCCACCCTAGGCGGCTACCTAGTTTGCCTGAGGACAGGTTCAATAGATCCCAAGAGTCAGGTTGCCAAGGTGCCTAGAAATTTCCCCATGGTGCCTGAGATTTTGAAGTCATAGTTTTTTCTGCTGTTTCTATCACTGCTGGCAGAGAAGCTTCTTTTCCTCTGCATTGAACACCTCTAGGAATGTTCGCGTCATGCAGTGCCAGAACTCTCACACTGGTCTCAGGGCCCCAATGTCTCATGAGACCAACATGAAAGTACCTGCACGGCTTGGCTCAGACTCAGAGAGAAAGAAGCGGTAGTGGCAATAGCAGATCAAGATAGGAATCAAGCCAAGGAGCTAGCCTAATGGGACTAGCTAGCTAGCTGGGAGTGCGGGGATGTAGCTGGCTCCATGGGAGTAATGGAAGGGGCAGGAGCAGTGGCTGATTCTCTTCCTGGGTTGTGAGGGCTAGTTGGCAGGGGGATGCTGCTGGCTATATGAGGTCAGAGAAGGGGGCTGGGGAGAGGGTGGCTGACTTTTATTGGGTGGCGAGGGCTAGCTGGGATGCTAGCCTATTTGGAAGAGGAAGGAAACTGATGGGGAAGAGAGGGATAATAGAGAAAAACTGGGCAAAAGATTGTAAGGTTGGGTGATGATTGGGTGGGGAATATGCGGGGGGGGGGGGGAAGATGGAGAGAAAGAGAAATTTGGTGATAAGGGTGGGGGGAAGAGAGCAAAACTGGGTCATGACAGGGTGGGGAATGACAGCCAGAGATACTGGGTGATGACACATTAAGAGGGAGAGAGAAACCAGTTGAGAAGGGTGCTATTGGCTGTGACATAGTAACATAACATAACACAGTATATGACGGCAGATAAAGACCATCATGGTCCATCTAGTCTGTCCAACAAGATGGCAAGAGTAGGTGCACCTGCCGCCCATGCAGGTCACCCCTCCCCATGCCTTTGTTTAGGGGTGTATTTCTGTCAATGGCCTGCAAAAGTGCATTAAGAAATACTGGGTCAGACCAAAGGTCTATCAAGCTTAGTTATTCTATTTCCAACAATGGCTAATCCTGGTCACAAAAGCCTGGCTTTTTCTCCAGGAATTTGTCCAAACCTTTTTTAAACGCAGCTTTGTTAACTGCTTTTACCATATCCTCCTTTAATAAATTTCAGATCTTGACTGTGCATTGAGTGAAAAAATATTTTCTTTGATTTGTTTTAAATGCATTATTTTGTAACTTCATAGCATGATCCTTACTCTTTTTACTTTTTTGAAAGAGTTTGTCATCAATTTGCATTTACCATTCCATTCATGCCTTTATAGACCTCTATTATATTTCTTTTTAGCTTTCTCTTCTCCAAGCTGAAGAGGCCCATACTCGTCATCCTTTCCTTATAGGGGAGTCCCTCCATTCCTTGTATCATTTTGGGGTCTGAGTTACTAAGTTTTCTCTCTCCTTAGACATGGAATGATAAAACAGCCTTAGTAACCCAGATCCTAAAGTAGAGGTAAACCTCCGAGGAAATTTCTATACCTCCCACCATGTTCTTCAACTTCAGAGAAGACAATATGGTATTGGGATGGAGAAGATCTCAGCTGCTGGCTCTTATGTTTTTGGGCTGGATCCTAAATCCAAAGGAAATTTGTTGAGGTCTTAAATAGGGCACAGGAGGTCGTAGTGTGTATGTCATGCTGTCCCTAGGTTCATCTAATAGGTTATCATCAGGAACTGATCAGGTCAGTAGAAAATAAATTTCAAACAGCAAATATAAGCTAAGGACTGTAACTGAACTGGGGCTGGGAGTATGAAATAACTTTAATAGTCGCAACAATGTGCTCACGAACTTGCCTTTATTCAAAACTCACAACAGTTCTGACTAGCGCTTGCTAATCCTACCCTAACTTGCCCCTTAGAGAGCTGACTTCAAATTCCACAGACGCAGACACTAACACTAGGAGCCATCTAACAATCAGCACTGTGGGAACTGATAAAACAGATAACAATCAATAACACACCACCACGCACCAGAAATGGCTTCCCATTTTGCCAGGGTTTGTCAAAATATTGTAACAATGATTTGCATTGTTGAACTGTCTTGAATTGCATCAAATGTCTAAATAAAGAAAGCGGTGGCCTACATCCCATGGCCATACTCTTGACCAGTGTTTGTGGTACATGGGGAGGGGAGCAAGCTAAGGCAGATTACCTGTTGTGGGGCTTGCTTACCTATGCAATAATGTAAACTGCTCTGATCACCCAATAGGGCGGTATAAAAGACACTTAAATAGATAAATAAATTTGGACATGTATATGCTGGAAGAATATTTAAGCGAAGCAGGGATCCTTCCTGCAAGGTGGCTGGGTGCCAGTGAAAGAGAGACATGATATCTTGAGAAGTCTTGTTCTGCATGCTAATGGTGCTCTGCCCAGTGAAGCAAGAAATGTAAAACCTGAAATGTTTTATTTAACAAAGGAAAAGGATTGCGTTTGGGAGTGCAAACTGCATTGCTCTCCTGAAAGATGTCATCTTGGTTTAATGAAGCTGGGTGGAAGTCATTCATTATCTGCACCAACCATTTAACAACATTTTTCAGAACATACAATTTCACTATCACACTCAAACCACGGAATAAGGCATAATCTTTCCAAGAAAGCTCTCTATAAAATGTAATTTTACTAGAAGTCAGATGAAAGGTATCTGTGTGTATGAGATGTGGGAGAGAATACTGTCCTGAATATCAATGCCTTTTAGAGGGAGATTTTCATATTGTCCTCATTCTTGCACATTTTGTTGCAACAATATTCAAAGTGAAAGCATCACGGTCTGGTCAAACTCCATGGAGAACACCAAGGACCCTGGGCCTAGGCCATGCGAGTTCTCCTATAACATAGCATCCCCCTTTCCCTTCAGGTTGAGCCTTCCAGTACTCAGAGGGTGCCAGGACTTGAAGCATAAGCCCAAGATGTTCCTCACAGAGGTAGCACAGAAAGTAGTTGTCATATAATAGGAGAGGCAGAAGAGCCAGAGTGTTGGAACACGGGGACAGGCCCAGCAGAACAGTCTCACAAATCAGGAATGAAACCAAGCAGCCTGCAGAAGGGCATGGCCCCTCATTTATTTCTTTTATCACCCGCCCCCTCTCCACACCCACACTCACTCTTTTCCTGCCCTGCCCCTTTGGATGTTTGTTCATGATCTCCCCCCTTCCGCCCCCCCCCCTCCTTCTCCCGGCTTTCACCTCTCCAGCAGTCATATAGGAAATACTGCAGGGTCTAGTTCTGGGTGGGCACTGTGACAATAGACAACAGTAGGTTATGAGTGAGCATAGGGACTGTGCAACTATATACTTGAGTGGAGAGAGGCCTAGTGGTTAGAGCAGCGAGCTGAGAACCAGGGAAACTGTGCAATCATTTTTACCCTGCATTGCTTCTGGGTACAAACCAGAAATGCCAAGAGTGGACTGTCCCAAAGT
The DNA here is from genome assembly GCA_033557465.1 of Ichthyophis bannanicus. Lineage (NCBI taxonomy): Eukaryota > Metazoa > Chordata > Amphibia > Gymnophiona > Ichthyophiidae > Ichthyophis > Ichthyophis bannanicus. The sequence goes on along the minus strand of CM066035.1, from coordinate 442,310,660 downwards.
GAGATTTATAGGCAATGAGGCCAATTCTGAGATGTGTGTCCCCGGGCCGTCTGGATGTCCAGACATCTGGATGGCCCGGAGATGCACCCAATTCTGCTCCCATGGGGGCTAGACTGCCCCGCAGGAGCAGAATCGCGACATAAGGGTGGGACATCCAGGATGTGCTCCGATTCAGACACCCTGGACATTCTGGCACACACCCGACTAGCCCAGCCTGGCTCCTGAATGGAGTGGTGGTGGCCAGCCAAACCCTGAAATCTACGTTCCCCGCAACCCAACCCCCGATCGGGCCTTCAATGGACAGGGTAGTGCCACGGGGATCCCCCTGTACTCCCTCACCTGCCTTTGGAGTCTTGGCTCCAGCATCCCCGATGTCCAGGGGGACTTATTCCACCTCCAAGGTGGAATAAGTGCCCCGTTTACATGGCCGACCCCGAATGTACAGGGCCGACCTCGGAATCAGCCCTGTATGTCCAGGGTCATGATGCCACCCACTGCCCACCTTTGCTCCTCCTTTGGCCCGCCCCCTCCCGCCCACAAACAGAGCTCCCCGCACAACTCGCATCTACATGTGGAGAGCTCTGTTCCTGCCAGGGCGATCCAGGCATTTAGCAATCCAGACATTTAGCGGGTCTGGATGTCCGGATTGGACGTCCAGACCCGCTAAATTTGGGTTGAAATGAGGGCCAATGTGTCTAAGGCATAAATTTAGAAAGTTTTAAGTATCAAACAGGTTTCAAAAATGAAAGCAGTAAAAGAAAATGTTTAGCATTTATTGGTGCCTTTGAAAGGATATGTCCCAATGCTTCCCAAAGTTTTATTCATTATGACCCCATTTTAAAACTTAAAAATTCATGTGTTCCTAGGGCTGGTGCATGAGGATTGCATGCCCTAGGTGAGCCTCCAGTCATGCATCACCCCCTCCCCCTCCACCGTGGCAGGAGTATCCCTTCACTATTCTCTCACTTGACCTCTCCCCCAAGCACTCTTCCCATGTCACATCAGCCAGGCTGGGCCCAGATTTGTTAAAGAACTGAAAGGGCTCAAAGCTACAACTTTGAGACTCCTTTATTCATACCACTAAGGGGCTCTTGCTGCCTGTCTAGGCTGCCTTCCGAGACAAAGAGAGCACCTCAACCTGCTGTGCCTTGCCTCACCTTTCTATTGGCCCCTCACTGGAGCAAGCTGTCACTGGCTCATCTGGCCCTTGATCAGCCGGTTGCCACTCTCCTGGGACCCTTAGCTACTGCTGGCTGCCTGCTTTTATGATCCACCGACAGTGAGAGTTAGAGTTGTAACACATCAGGATGGGGACAAGATGGCCAGGAGTCCTGTTCAGCAGTATACAAGTCATGCAGGCAACAGCCCAGCCATTCTTTCTAATGCCTCTAGTAAGCAATTCCCTTGTCCTGTGCCCTTGTAGCTTGACACAGGGAGAGGGGACGGAACTCCAATGGGCCAGCAAAGCTGGAAACCTTTCCTTGCAGGCCATTATCGTGTGGTGTGGCTATGGCATGTAGCAAGTTGTCGTGCAGTTTTGGGGCGTTATGGGCTCAGAAGACTTAAAGGGCCAGTGAGGAGGTTCCAAGGTGCCAGTCATGGTGCCAACCCCCAAATTATGGTGCTGTAAGCAGCTATTTCATTCACCTAATACTTCCATCGGCCCTACTTCTTCTGCCTCCCTCCCTCATTTACCCAAAGCATGTGTGTATTGTCACAGCCCCTTCCAGTGGCAGCGTGCTGAAGGGTCAGGGTGGACATTTATTGTTTGTTGAAGCCGGGAACTCTAACTTAGACCAGGTGCATTATGGTCCTTGTAGTTCCCTTCTTTATAAAGAATAGTTGTGTGAGCCTTGTGCTGGGTTAAATATAAGGTTTTATTCCCTTGATGCGCTAAGGTTCTCCAAGAAGACAACAGAATTCACCTTGATTCAGGGTTTCTACCAAAGTATTTACAAAGTCCAAAACTGTAATAACAGCTTCACAGTCTTTTCCATTCAAGCAGGATTTTTCAATATAAACAGGTTAAATAAACACAAAAACTTCTTCTTTTCAGCTCAACAAAGCAATGACATTTTAAAGCATGTCTTATGCTATGACTCTGTGAGAGATTCTATACTCTCAGCTACACAGAGAGTACAGTCCATAGGAGCAATGGTTCTGGTTCTACAAGGTCTGTTTGCATATCCTCTTGCTCAGATATGGTGTCTGCTAAGCCTGAGCTTTCCCTAGGCAAAACTGATTGTACTTCAGTAGTTCTCTCCAAGACTTTCCAGCCTGGCTGGACCTGGTCTGGCAAACAATTAATATGGCTTTTATCTAGGACCTTCTGCACAGGTTTCCAAAGCTTTCCCCAGCTTTGTTTCTCATATCTATGGCTCTCTAGATTACAAGTCTTTCTAGGACCTGGCACACATTCAGGAAAGGAGGTGTGAATGTACCTTTGTTCTTTGAGACGTGTGTTGCTGGCATTCCCTCTACCAGGCACTCTCCTGCTTACACTGTCTTCCCTGGAGACTTCTTTCTGGAGCTTTTCAGCATGGGCTTGTCCTTCCTGGAAGTTGTCCCTTCCTTGTAAGGACTGCAAGCTTAACTGCCTTTCCTTCCGTATTTGGAGCTTTCCCCTTTCTCTCTCCTTAGTAGCAGGGGTTTCTGTTGCTCTCTGTATTTGTGGTCCTCTCTGCTCCTGTGGTCGTCTCTATGTTGGTGGTCCTCTCCGTATTGGTGATCCTCTCCGTATTGGTGATCCTCTCCCCATTCTCCTGACCGAGCACTTCTTATAAAGCCGTTTCTCTAGTGAGCTTTCTGGCCCTCTACTCAGGTGTGTTTGATTTGTTATTGCATCATTACAATCTGGGTGTGTCAGCCTACCTTCTGCAGCCTCATGCCTACTCTCTCTAGCTGCACTTCTTGGTAACTGCATTCTCTGTAAATCAGTTTCTTTAAAAGAAACTGAGTTTTCTCCTAACTCCATAGCTTCAGTAGTGTCAGCTTCATCACAGTATACAGATTGTACCATCTAACAGAAAGCCTACACAGGAGGAAGGGGCAGGGCCTGTGAACATACACTGGCTCATAGGCCCTGTGCGGACTGCCATGACTGGACATACTGTAGGTCACATCACAGTAGAAATCTAGTGGGAGGAGAAAGAGCAGCTCTGTTTCTGGATTTATTTATTTAGCTGCTTTATTATTTTAGTCAAAGTGAACAAGAAAACTCCTCCATGTCCATGAAGTAATTTACAAGAATCAGTGTATTCCAAAACTGTCCATCCCTAGAGCTGAAGGGGAGCTAGGCCTCAAAGAGATTGATTACACATACAGAGCTACTATCATAGGCCTCCAGGCCTACCTAACTGCATTATCAGATCCAAAACAGACATATGTTGATTCTGTAGGAAAGAGCTAGAAATGGTGACTCACTTCATATGAAGTTCTGATGGCAGAAAGTTTCTATACAGAAAAGCACAATAAAGTAGCAAGCCTCATCCATTGGAAACTCTGTAAACACTACAACATCACTGTGCCTGAAAAGCACTGGAATCATAACCCTAAAAGACTTATAGAGAATGAGGAGTTTATGATCACCTGGGATACTCCCATTACGACAGATAAAAAGCTGGATGTGAGGAAGCCAGATACAGTGGTAAAAAAGAAAAACACCAGAATGGCATTGATTATAGAGGTGTCAAGTTCCAAGTGACTACTCTGTGAATCATGTTGAGAGGAAGAAAATATTCAAGTACCAAAAAATGCAGTCGGAGACCAAGAAAATATAGCAGAAAGATACTGAGTTATTTCCCATTGGGTTGAGTGCCACAGGCCGAATTAAAAGGAATTTCCAAGCACACCTTGATAAATTACCTATACAGGTAACATCTTAAAAACTCCAGAGGGAGGCTCTCTTTGGCATGATGCAAGTACTATGCCGAGCATTAGCAGTAAATTTGAGAGACTAAGATCATACTCCACATACTCTGGCTTAGAAGTGAGCTTCATGACATAGTATGCGTTTAGCTCACCCATTTGGAGAAATAGCCCCCGAAATCTAGTGGGAGGAGAAAGAGCAGCTCTGTTTCTATGGCCCCCCATCCACTGATATAATGACCCCATTTGGAGTACAGACCCAGTTTGGGAATCACCAATACAGAGAGAGTGGAGGCACAATTAGGACAGTGTACAAAAGAATTTGTCTGTGTAATGAAATAGTTTAGTAAATTCCACAGACTAAACCTCCCTCCATTTAATGTATACAAAGGTAAATTGATAGCAGTGGACTTCTCCACTCCAGTCTAGATTTTCCAAGGGAGGTTCTATTTATATGACACTGTCCCCATCAGGGAAAGACACTCCATTGATTAATTTATAGACCTCTATCATAACTCCCCTTAGGAGTCTCTTTTCCAGGTTGAAGAGCCCTAACCTTTTAAGTCTTTCCTCATAAGGGTATCCTTCCATCCCATTTACTATTTTGGTGGCTCTTCTCTTTACATTTTCTAATTCCGCTATATCCTTTTTATGATATGGTGACCAGAATTGCACACAATATTCAATTGCAATTCTGGTCACCATATCATAAAAAGGATATAGCGGAATTAGGAAATGTAAAGTCACACCACACGATAAAGGCCTGCAAGGAAAAGTTTCCAGCTTTGCTGGCACATTGGAGTTCCGTCCCCTCTCCCTGTGTCAAGCTACAAATCTTGTGAGGTCGCACCATGGAACGTTACAGCGGCACTATAATATCCTTTGTTTTATTCTCCATTCCTTTCCTTATGATTCCTAGCATTCTATTTGCTTTCTTGGCTGTCACTGCACACTAGGCAGAGGGTTTCAACTTGTTATCCACGATAACGTCTAAATCTTTTTCCTGGGTGCTGGTTCCTAATGTGGAACCTTGCATCGTGTAACCATAGTTTGTGTTTTTCTCTCCTAGGTAGATAACTTTGCATTTATCCATGTTAAATTTCATCTGCCTTTTGAACGTCCAGTCTTCCAATGTATCAAGGTCCTCTTGCAATTTTTCACAATCCTCTTGTGTTTTAGCAATTTTGAATAATTTTGTGTCATCTGCAGATTTGATCACCTCACTCATTATTCCCATTTCCAAGTCATTTATGAATGTTAAAAAGCAGTGGGTCCAGCACAGATCCCAGGAGTACTCCACTATTCATCTTTCTCCATTGAGAAAACTGGCCTTTAGACCTGTCCTCTGCTTTCTATCTTTTAACCAGTTTCTGATCCATAATAGTATACTGCTTCCTGTCCCATGACTTTTTAATTTCACCAATAGTCTCTCATGAGGGACCTTGTCAAAGGCTTTCTGAAAATCTAGATACACTATCAATCGGCTCACCTTTGTCTACCTATTTATTCACATCTTCAAAAAATATAACAGATTAGTAAGACAGGACTTACCTTGGTGAAATCCATGTTGGCTTTCTCATTAAACTATTAAACTATAACTATCTACATGTTCAATAATTTTATTTTTTATAATGGTTTCTAGCATTTTGTCTGGAAACAGTCAGGCTCACTGGTTTGTGGTTTTTCCGGATCACCACTGGAACCCTTTTTAAAAATTGGTATTACATTGGCCATTCTCCAATCTTCAGGTACTACAGATGATTTTAATGATAGTTCACATCCGGTCCAGGGGATTTACTACTCTTCAGTTTATCAAATACTTGTAATACATCGTCTCAGTTTCTCAATATTTTTAGAATTCTTTCAGTATTTCACTTTTAAATTCTATTTCAGGCAAAGATAACTTCCCTACATCTTCTTCAATAAAGACCAAAGCTGATGAGAATAAAAACAGAATTGCTAAACAAATATTTCTGTTCTGTGTTCTGATGAAGGGCCAAGAGTAGGACCTCAGAAAACACCCACAAATAAGAGCAGAAGTGAAGGGGATCTTGAATGATTTTCAGAAGACTGTGTTCAAGAAGAACTAGTTAAACTAAAAGTAAACAAAGTGACAGGGGCTTGATGGGATACATCTGAGAATACTGAAGAAACCTGGGGACGTTCTAGTGGCTCCACTCACTGATCTTTTCAATGCTTCTTCAGGATCAGGAGTGGTCCCAAAGGATTGGAGAAAGACACATGTGCTCCCTTTACACAAAAGCGGAAGGATGAAGTTGAGAATTACAGGTTGGTTATTCTGACCTCTGTAGTAAGAAAATTAATGGAAAAACTACTAAAACAGAGCTTAGCGAGGTTTCTGGAGTCCAATGGATTGGAGTATCTGAGGCATCATGAGTTTACCAGAGGAAAGTTTTGTCAGACAAATCTCATTGATTTCTTTGACTGGGTGACCAGAGAGTTGGACCAAAGGAGAGCCCTAGATGTGGTATACTTGGATTTCAGTAAAGTCTTTGACACCGTTCTGCACAAAGGACTTATAAAGTGAGCACCCTAGGGATGGATCCTAAAGTGACTGACTGGGTTGAAAAATTGGTTTTGTGGGAGGCAACAAATTGTATAGGTAAATGGAACTCACTTTGAGGAGAAGAATGTTACCAGTCGTATGCTACAAGGATCTGTCCTGGGTCCGATTCCACTGGTCAACATTGAAATCGTTACTGACTTTAAAAGGCCCTAATCTGTAGTATCTTGGTGAGCTGAACACGAATATAGCATTAAAATTTTTTTATTGGCTCTCGTTTTGAAGATATTGCATGTAGTTCATTTTTGACGTTTCACCGTGTAAATTTATCCAGTAGGACATCAACAACATCCCAAATAAGCCTTGAATGATGTAAAATGTAATATTACATCACATTGCATAATACCAGCATGCACACATCATCCAGAGTTGATTGCATCATCTTCTGATGCAATGCAATACTACTGCCAGATGGCTGCTGAAGCCATCTGACGTCAGCAGTGTACTATGCGCAGTCGGAAAGGAAAGTAATCTGGTATTCTGTTCCGATATTGAAAGCCTCATGAATGCCTTAAAAATCACTCATGACCCACAAGACAGGAGACTATTTATAGACTCTTCGAAACTGAGTCTGAAGGCTGTACTTTTGAACAATGGAAACCATCTTCCATCTATTCCAGTAGCGCATGCCGTCCACATTAAAGAGACATACGATAACTTAAAGCATCTACTGACTTCCATTAACTATAACAAGTACAGCTGGCACCTCTTTGGTGACTTGAAGGTAGTTGCCCTTTTAATGGGACTGCAGCAGGGATATATAAAATACATGTGTTTATGTGAGTGGGATAGCCGAGCAAGGGATTGGCACTACTTGCGGAAGGAATGGAATGGCAGACAAAATGTAACAGTTGGAGAGAAGAATATCCAGCACCTAGTTCTGGTTGAGGCTCACAAAATCCTGCTACCACCTCTTCAAATCAAACTAGGTTTGATGAAAAACTTTGTGAAAGCCATGGACCGCACTTCGCCAGCTTTCTGATACCTGCATGAAAAATCCCCTCGATCCAGCGAAGCAAAGATTAAAGAGGGAGGTTTTGTGGGTCCTCAGATTCGAGAGTTCTTCAAAGATGACCAGTTCAACAACTTGCTGCAGGGTGATGTGAAACAAGCATGGAATGCTTTTCTCCTAGTGTCAACAAACCTTTTCGGGAATGTTAGGGCAGAAAACTACAAGGAACTAGTAGATGACCTGCTGATGCAGTATCAGAAACTTGGCTGCAATATGTCTCTAAAGATCCATTTCCTTGATTCCCATCTCGATTTCTTTCTTGACAACTGTGGTATGGTTAGTGATGAACAGAGCAAACGTTTTCACCAGGATATCACAACGATGGAGCAAAGATACCAGGGAAAATGGTCCACTACAATGCTGGCTGACTACTGCTGGACACTCCCCAGAGAAGCTCCTGAACAGCTGTACAAGAGACAGGCGAAAAAATCTAAGAAGTAGTCTATGACTTGGTTTTTTACAGGTATTAACCGAAGGCCTATTATATATTTACTATTGACATGCATTTCGTGATGTAAACATTAATTCTTGTAGATTACATAAAAACTAGAGCCAGCTTTGCAATTTCACTGTCATATTCGTGTTCAGCATATAAAAATTGATAAGAAATGACTATTTTTATTTCAGTAACATGACTTTTGTAAAAATTTGTTGACCAGTGTTCTTTTTAACATCTTTGTTAGTGATATTGTGGAAGGATTTTCGGGTAAGGTCTGCCTCTTTGTAGATTACATCAAAATCTGTACTAGAATAGACACCTAGGAAGGAGTAGATAACATGAGGAGGGATCTAGCTAAGCTTGAAGAATGGTCAAAAATTTGGCAGCTGAGATCTAATGCTACAAAACACAGGATCATGCATTTGAGCTGCAAAAATCCAAGGGAGCAGTACAGTGTAAGGGGTGAAGCACTTCTGTCCACAAAAGAAGAGTGGGACTTGAGCGTGATTATTTCTGATGATCTTAAAGTGGCTAAACAGATAGAAAAGACGACAGCAAAAGTCAGAATGATGCTTGGGTGCATAAGTAGAGGAATGGCCAGCAGAAAAAAGGAGGTGATAGTGCCTCTGTATTAGTCTCTGGTGCGACCTCATTTGGAGTATTCTGTGTAATTCTGGAGACCTCACCTTCAAAAGGATAAAAACAGGATGGAGTCAGTCCAGAGGTTGGAGACTAAAATGATCAGTGATCTTTGTTATAAATCATATGGCAACAGACTTAAAGGTCTTACTATGTAGGAATAACAGGAAAAGCGGGATAGAGGAGATATGATAGAGACGTTTAAATATCTCCATGGCATAGGATGATGGTGAAAGGGGGTAGACTCAAGAGTAATATGCGGAAATATTTCTTTATGGAAAGAGTGGCAGATGCATAGAATAGTCTCCCAGTGGAGGTGGTAGAGATGACGACAGTATCTGAATTCAAGAAATCATGGGACAAACACAGAAGATCTCTAATGGAAAAGAAGGGACTATAGTATTTGATAGGGAAGGACAGACTAGATAGGCCATAATGTCTTTTTCTGCTGACATGTTTCTATAGCCTGCCTCTCTCTCAACCAGCTGTCAGCAGTGTGCCGAAAGGAAGAGATAGGCATGTATACCATTCTAACTAGTCCAGATGTTGCTGGTAAAATGCATGCCACTACCTCTGCCTTTCCCAGTTCTGCCAGCAGATGATTATGTAGCCTTAGGATAACTTATCTACTAATAGTTGTCCTGCAGGGCATTTGGTAATTGGGGACTAAGAGATGCAGCAGCCTCTTATACCCTACATTCTGAACCAACTTCAGCCCATTGGTCATCCAGAGCAGTCACTTTCCAATGCACTGTCAGCACCTACGATGCTGCCTGCTACTTGTCCCGTAACAGTGCTGTGATGCTCATTGGGCTTGCTGTCATGCCACCTCAAAGGCAGGAGAGGCTCAAAGCTCCGCTAAGGAAACTTGGTTTCCTTTTAATACAGCTTTCTGCGCTGCTGTTTCTATCACTAGATGAAGTCTACAGCTAGGATCAGCACCCGCCTTTTAACTTAGCTGGAAAGATAGCAGTTTCTGCAAATCAGGCTTCAAGCCACTGTTGGTAAGATGGCCCATTGCCTTTCCTCCATTAATATGCTTCCTACAGTAATTTCATTCTGCATACCATGGATCTTGAAGCACTTCAAAATATCATGACATCTCTGAGATTTTATAAAGCTCTCTATTTCCTTGGGGGGATTCTTGTTGTTTCTGCTGTTGCTGCCACTGTTGCTGCTAAACCTGAGGCTGGGAATGGAGGAGAGGATGAAAGGCCAAGGACATCCTTTCGCACTCTCTACTCTGCTACACCTGCTCTTGGCCCTGGCAGTGCCAGTATCATTTCCTACCTCCTCCCCACTTAAGAATGCTAATAACAGGATTCTCCAGATACTCTTCAACCAAGAACTTCAATATCCGCTTCTGATGCAAATCTCACACATGACGGCTCATGAGATTCTGTATCTACCAAAACCATCTCCATATACTTCCAGCAGGGAATAGTATGCACCTTCTGCTCTGCTCTGCTCTGTTGGCCTTACATGATGCTTATCTCCTCCGCCCCTACCTTCTACCATCTCTACTTTCTTTTGCCCTTCTGTGGAGATGGATGCTGACACTGCTCCAGCTGTTACTGCTCTCCTCTTAAAGAATTTTCTGTTTAGACTGGTTGATGGACACAGGGAGGCATATTCCTAGAACATCCTGTTTCTTCTTCCTCTGCACGTGTGCCACTGTCTTCCCTCCTTTATTTCCACAATCATTGCCATAGCTACCCTTCTCAAACTATATTGTAAGATCTATGGAACAGGGGCTGCTTCTCTTTTATGTGTCTTCACAGCTTGGCAAGTAGTGCTTTGGAAATGATGAATAGCAGTAGTGGTGGTCTATCCCTTACTATGATTTCTCACGTATTTATGTTGAGATCCCTTTAAGAACTTTGAAGATCCCCTTCGTGACAACCTGCTGGTGCTCTAGTCAGTTGGAAAAATACTTTGAGTAGACTCAAGGCAGAATCCTTTTTCAAAACTAGATTAGTTTGGAGAATTTAAAAAAATCCTAAAGGAATCTAATTTATGTTGTAGTATACTACTTTTATGTTACACTATTTGGTTCTTTTTTTTGTAGAGATAGCAGGTGACAGATCGTTACAAATCACTGCTTGTCAAGTAAACTGATGGGTCACTCAACGTATTGCACTTGCCATGCAAAAAATATATATTCAAATTCTGGCATCAGGAACACAAACACAAGGGGCCCTTTTACTAAGGTGCATTAAGCACTTAGCGCAGGTTATAATGCAGGTAACCATTAGAGTGGGCCTGCATTAATGGCTATCATGTGGTAAAAAACCCACCCTAAGTGCCTAATGTGAGTTGGGGACAAGATCAGGGCAAAGACTGCGCATGGTCACCAATGACAGCTAGCACGTGGTATGTTACTGTTGACTAGCCAATAGCACAACTGCACTTAATGCCACACAATTGGCAGTCAAGTAGTGCAACTGCTGCCCATATGTAAGAAAACAAAACAAAAAAACCCCTCTTGTGTGGAAAGTTACCCCCTGATACAGTTCACCTCAAGCTGGCCTTTGCCCCAATCCTCCTCTGCATTCTGATCCCCCCCAACAAGACTCTCCTGATCCATACCCTCCTGATAATATTTCTTCGATCACCACCCCCACAAGATAGACTCCCCAGGCTAACTCTCTCCCAGGTAACCCCCTGACAGGATTACCCAGAACAGGAATAGCCCTAAAAGGGAAGCCCTTCCCCACAGTCTCTAACCTGATTCCCGCTCCATCCCGTGACCCCTCAGGACTCACCTTGGAGTTTCCCTGGTGTCTCACTGAATGGAATGGGAGTGGTCCTGCTCAGCAGCTGCCAGGTTAGAAAATGGCAGCAATGGCTTCTAGCAGTAGTCTTGTGGTAGTACTGCTTTGGGGGTCTATTTATCACATAAGGAGTGATTGACTACCTATAGGGGTCATTGCTGCATTGTTGCTATTTTAGAACTCAGCAGGTACCAGGCAGCATGGGAGTGGGACTGCACCTGTTCTGGTCCACTAGACAACAGGGAAACCCCTGGATGAGTCCCGAGAGGCAGATGGAGGGGTGGGCAGGGTGTCTGGTTATGAAATGTGGGGCAGGGTTTCTGTTGGGGGGCTTCCTTTTTGGGGGGTTCCTGTTTGGGATGGGCTTCCTTTTCAGTGGCAGGGTTCCTTAGGCGATTCTGATCCAGGGGGTTTATTGTGTGTGTGGGGGGGGGGGGGGATCTGGATTGGAGGGTCTTGCTATTTGGAAGGGCTGATCAGGGGTGGATTTGCTGTCTGGGTGGTACTGATCAGAGCAATTCTTGATTGGGGAGGGGGGTTACCTTGCACCACTGCGGCAGCTGCATTTTTAAAACATTTTGTACCAGGGCTCATATTCCATGCCTTGGAAGGTAGCACAGATGCACTCGCTTTTTCTGACAAGGCATGGATTATGGACCCTGTGTGCTAATTGCAGGGCAGATGCTGAGCATGCCCACAACAGTTAGTATGCAAGGTCTGCATTTTCCACTTGTTATTCTTTACTCATAATGTACAGTAAAATCCCTCCACTGCCGGATTCTTTGTGAAGTAGCAAAAAAAAAACAAACCCCTGCAAATAAGCTACTCGGTATCTAAGCAGCAAATCTTCCGTACCATACCCACACTAATTCTCATGACACATATACGGTAGCAGGAACTGTACCTTTGAAAAGACAACACTGCAGATACAGAACACCAATAAATCTAATGTGAAAGCTGCACAGTCATCCCCACACAGAAACTACATGCCAGTCACACATACAGGGTCACACACAGAGAACACAGACCGGCCCTTGCCCGTTACCGAAGAAAGGAAAGCCCGAGAACTCACAGTTTGTGTAAGCAGTATAACACAGGAGAAATAAAAATAAAAATGCATCTTCCCCTGTACTGAACACAATACAAAGATGGAAGAAATGAAGATTCACGTTTTTCCAATCACAAAAAAATGATAATAAAATTTCCAAATTAGGAAAATTTCCATCAGGTAAGACTAGACAATCGCCTTGGGTGGCAGTTTCTGAGGGGCGGCAGCAGTATCAAAGCAAAATAATAGATCCTGATACCACACAAACGCAATTCTTGGGCACACAGACACATACAAAGTGATGATAAACGCACAAAGGCTTAAGCTAAACTTCAAAAAGACAGAAGCCCTCTTCGTCACCAGGAATCCAGCATTTATTCCACCCCTGTCCATCAAGGTTCGCGACGCAGAGCTCATATGCAAGACTACAGTAAGATACCTGGGAGTTACGCTTGATCAGCAGCTCAATATGAAGGCTCATATCAACAACATAACAAAATCGGTCTATCATAAAATCCGGACCCTCCGCCATCTTCGTCAGCTGTTAGAGCCTGAAGACTTTCGAACTGTCTTTCAGGCCCTAATAATGCCTCACCTTGACTACGCCAATGCGATATTGCATGGCCTACCAAAGAGCACGACCAACCCCTTACAACTTGCAATGAATTCAGCTGCAAGAATCCTTCATGGAGCCTCCAGAAGATCCCACATTACTCCAATACGAAAACAGTTGCATTGGCTGCCCATACAAGCCAGGATCTCTTTCAAGATCCTAACTATGACCCATAAAGCCATCAAGAAATACCTGGCTACTGCCATTACTGACCTAATATCAATCACACCTCCTAACCGAGTAAGGAGATTGAATGCCTCAAATACCCTCATTCTACCTAAGGCAAGCACGAAGTGTTCCCAAGTCACTAGATCTAGAGCCTTTGCCTTCTTTGCACCATCCTGCTGGAACGCTCTACCAGCGACTATTAGAACCATCAGTGATCTCTCCCAATTCAAGAAGGCACTGAAACATCACTTTTTTCTCCTTCACTATGATGTTTCAGTCTCCCCCTCACACCCACCTACTTTCACACCTCAAGGCAGCACCTCAAGCCCATGCATCTCACATTCTTAGACTGAACACTCGCAATCACACTTTTACCCTCCACCCACCATGAGAAGCTTACGCAGTTTCATATAACCCAATATATAGCTGCATAAAGTGGCTTGTATATATTTATCATGTTTTCCCTGTTAAGGAACCTGTTTAATGTATACCCAAGTTATTATACCTGTTCACTGTAAGCACAAATCACTAAACTGAGATGTGTAGTTTAATGTTCATTGTAAACCGCACTGGTGTCAAATAGCGCGGTATAAAAGAGACTGTAAATAAATAAATAAATAAATAAATAAATGTTAAAGTATGAGGCCCGATTCGCAGTACCTGGCTTTTAGATAAGCTTGTTGTGCTGCAACGGAAATGTAGGCACGACTGGGGGGTCGATGTATTGCACACAGAATGGGGGCTCCAGCTGCAAGGGGAGGGGCACATGCCCCGGGGGCCAAGGGGGCTAGGAATGCCAATAGGGGAAAGTAGAATTAGGAAGTCAACAGGGAGACTTTACGTAGCTGGTTCCCCCTTCTTGAAGGTGCTCTCCCCAGCCTGCTACACATAATATTTGCTAAGGAAATCATGGGTTTACTATCTATGTCCAGTTTTTGAAGATAGACTTCCCAGCTTTTGGTGACACACCAGTGTGCCCCAACAAAATGGTTGAGAATCACTGGCTTAGGCTATGTGCATTTGTGATCATAACATCTCAGCTATTTCCCCATGGGCTGCTTATACTTCATAGAGCCTCCTACATCTTCACTCCTTTCCTGCGGAGCTCACGTCCTCCATTTGTTTTCCCAGAATGTCTCATTTGTTATTAAAGGGTGACAGTCCATATCCAGTGGCTTATGCCTCCCCCCCCCCCCGCCTTATAGTATTTGATCTGAATCAGAGGCAGCAGAACATCTTTTTGGTTGGAGGGCCTAAACAAACTGATCTCTAGCCCTGCCCCCAAGCACTCTAATTGCCGATGCTATGTTTACTTCTGCTGGAATTCTGCACACAATAATTCAAGATTTTGCACTTTTTGGTGATATTTTATTTCTGTATTGTATCTGAAATTAAGTATCACTCAAAAAGCATGCCAAATTTTGCATAATGCAGACCTTTTGAAACGGAATTTTGAATTGCGTGTGCAGAATTCCAGCAGAAGTACAGTATATGTTGTACAAAAATATTGGCGGGTCATGGCCCCTGTGGCCCACCCATTCTGCTGCCTTTGATCTGAGTTCCTCAGACATCTTTTCCACATTACCTCCCGCTAATGCTTCTGTGTTGCTAAGTAAAAGTCTGTAAGTATAGCAGCCTATGAGGCAGTACCGTTCTAACTCCTGCAAACCATGAAATCAGAGTTCAGATATTTCGGAAAATAAAACTTGCTGGAGTCCAGAAATTCAGTGCTTACAGATTTCACTTGGCTACTGACAACCTCGTAAGTTTGCAAAGAAGTACACATATCCACCAGAAACTACTATAAACAATCCGGTTTCTACAGTACATAGTGCTACCAAGATGAATTCCAATTGCTGATGAAAATGATGAATTGCTGGAAGAGACATCGTTTCATGCTGACATTGCAGCAAGTATGGTAATATAAATCCCTTTGTTTAGTGCTCAGTTTTCTTTATTGATCCTGTCATGCTTTGCTGCTCTTGAAATATCTATACAGCAGAGCCTGTATGAATCTGTGATACTATTAAAGGAGGGCTTGGCAATCCTCTACAAAGCGAGAATGTATAAATTTATGTGTGAGTGCAGAAGATTATGGACAATGAAACATGCTATATGGTTCACAATCACGTCCGCCTTGGATACAAAGAGACTTATTCACAAACTAGCAAAGGCCCTAAACATATACATCACAGAAAGAACAATGGGGGATAATATTCAAATTACAGCAGTTAGCTAGAACCAGGATATTCAGCGGCCTTATGTGGACAGCGGCTGTTGCTGGATATCCGGATACAGAGGGGCAACAGTGGCATTTATCCAGTTAATGAAGCTCTTCAGCTACTCTCTAGATAGCCAATCCACAAACTACTTACGACAGTTTCTCTACTGGTCTAAGTTACGCGGATTGTTTTCTGGATAGTGCTGAGGTGAGCATAAATAATATTCAATGCACTATTTATTTTAAGTGTACTGCTTTGTAATTTCATGGCATGTCCCCTGGGTTTTGCACTTTTTGAAAGAGTAATGAAGAGATTCAGGCTTACCCATTTCACTCCACTCAGGATTTTAAAGGCCTTTGTCATATCTCCCCTCAGCCGTCTCTTCTCCGAGCTGGAGAGTCCTAATCTCTTTAGCCTTTTCTCATATGAAACTCGCTCCATCTCCTTTATTATTTTTGTCACCATTCTTTGTACTTTTCCTAATTCCATTATGTGTCTTTTGAAGTGTAGCAATCAGAATTGCACACACTACTCAAGGAAAGGTGGCATAATGATATCCTTTGCTTTATTCTCTTTTTCTTTCCTAATAATTCCTAACATTCTTGTTGCTTTTTGGCCACCACATACACAGAGCAGATTTCAATGTATTGCCAATTAAGATACCTAAATCCTTTTCTTGGGTGGTGACTCCGAACATGTAGCGTACTAATTAGGGTTGTTCTTTCTTCTATGAATCACTTTGCACTTGTCCACATTAAATTTCATTGGCCATTTGGATGCCCAGTCTCGCAGTCTCACAAGGCCTTCCTGCAAGTTCTCACAATCCTTATGCAATTGAACAACAGAACAATTTTGTGTCATCGGCAAATATGATTGCTTCACTTGTTCCCATTTCCAGATCCTTTCGATTTTCTAAACACATTACAAAGCACCAATCCCAGTACAGATCCCTGTAGTGCTCCACTATTCACCTTCCTCCAAATTAGCTGTTTAAGCCTACTCTCTGTTTTCAATCTTTCAACCAGTCCCAATCCATAACAGGACATTGCTTCCTATCCAATGGCTTTTTTATTTCCTCGGGAGTTTGCTCTCAAACCAATAATTGGCTATAAGAAAGAAATGGCAAGACCCACATCAGGCTTGCTTCAGACCTGAGTATGAAACAGACACAGTTCTTGTATCCCAAAGAAACCGTGACAGGGGATCCACCTCAATACTAATTCTGCTGGATTTCTCAGCAGCCTTTGGCTCTGTGGGTGACAATATCATATTTGCGCAGATGATGGAAACAGGCATCAGTATTTGGTTCAAATCCTATCTGTCAGACAGACGGCAGTCAGTTCTGTTCAACAATATGACATCATAACTTTGGGGCACTGAACTGTGGATACCACAAGGGGCTATACTGCTACCTTTATTTTTTAAAATCTACCTCAAGCCTCTAGCTGAGCTATTCCAGGAGATAACCATGACATACTATATCTACGCCGATGATGTATAGCTACTTACACTATATCTATCGAACCACATTTACCCACACCTTTGAGCAAACTGACTGTATGTCTAATAGCAACTCAGGAATGGGCAAAATATAAGAAACTCTGCCTAAACCTACATAAACAGAGATTCTATGGGTCCCTAATGCAAGCAGACAGGTTTCTAATATCAAAATCCCTTTTGGGAGTTATGAACTTCCCCAAAAAACATAGGTCAGGGATCTGGGAATACTGCTGGATTCATCACTTACTCTGAGCCCACAAATTCAAGCAACTTTTAAAAACTGTTTCTATCACCTGCAGTAACTATGAAATCTCTCTAAATATATCAAGAAAATGAGTCTATCACAGTGGCCCATGCTATGATAATGTCATTGCTAGACTACTTTACTGACCTGTATATTGGTCAGATCACAGAGTTTGCACCAGTTTCAGTTAATTCAAACTGCTGCAGCATGACTCTGATAGAGGATTGAAAATGAAACGCCATCACACCCTTCTGGCAAGAACCGCACTGGCTACCGGTATCCTACAAAGCCAAATTTTAAATCTCTCTCTCTGATTTTCAAGGCATCAGAAGAAATGGGACAAGATAACCTGAAGAATATGTTAGCCTTCTATACACCTTTGAGGCCTCTAAGGTTGTCTCAAGCAGCATCCCTAACTGTACCCTTGCCAAAGGAAATCACACGTTGCGACACCACCAGCGAGCTTTCTCAGGAGTAGTCCCCACTCTCTGGAACTCATGTCTAGATGGGCTATGTCTAACGCAAGGTTACCTCTACTTCAGGAAGCATGGAAAAGCCTGATTCTTCTTCCAAAATTTAATGGCTGTGGTGACCGACTTTCTCTTCAATCATATTGTTTCAGGACCAACTTGATGTACCACCCCAAAACGGAGACCAGATCCACATAGCCTGTTCATCTATACATATAATTTACCCTCAAACTAGCCATTTTTCTTTATACCTAAGCCTATGTCTTACCCATCTTGTCTGTCTATATGTCTCTTTTGCTGCTATTAGGATGTTTCATTGGCTAGTGCTAACATTGTGAGTATCCTTTCTATGAATGTTCTACCATATTGCCTTTTATGGTTCATCATTTGTACTGTGCTGACACTGGGAGCATTCTATCTATGTTATATAGGACCAATAATGATTTTTATAAATAAAGATGTGCACAAAATAAGAGTAGCAGAAATTTACACATGCAAGCACTTGCAAAAAACACATGCAGGTGATTATTTTTCAATCTGCACTGTAGTTGCTGGCACTTACTGTACCAGATACAGACATCCCGACCCTCCGAGCAATTCCCCCCCCCCCCCAATAGCACATCACTCTCCTGCCCCTAAATCTCCCTGGCACACATTAAAACCCCTGCTACCCCCTGACATAACTCTATCAACCATGTACCCTCCAATGGCATTCTATACACTCGCACCCCCCCTAGACCCCCTCAACAACATGTCAACCCTCCCCCTCCCCTAGACTCACCAACATCATGACTACCTACGTCCCCACTCCTGGACCCACCCTGGACGTTCCTCCAGCCTTCATCAGGTGCTCTTCTTGGTGGTCTAGAGGGGAGCAAGAGTGATCTCTACTCACTCCTGTTCCATTGAGTGCCTAGGTTCAAAATGGCACCTCTGATCTCTAGTGGCAGTCTTACAGTACTGCTGCTAGGGGCTGCTCACCTGTTTCTAATGACCTACTGTCTCTTTCATACATTTTGCTTTCACATAAATCAACAAATATCCAAAAACAATGATCTCTGCAGTCAATGGCAAGAAATTAGTATATTATTCTTTACCTGGCACAGACGTTCCCAAAGCAACAAATACCACTGCAGTCACGGAATCCTTCAGGCCAATAGTACAGCCAAAATGGGAAGCCAAGTCTCCTATTAAACCTGTCAGGAGACCAATCATTGTAATGGACACAATGAAGCAAGCCCAACCATTCCAGTACTCAGTTGGTGGGACGAAGGCAAATAGAACTTTCCAGAAGACGGTCAGAAAGTGCATCACGTAATCAAAGCAAGATGGTAGTTTCTCTTCTCCACATTCATCGTCGTCGTCATCTTCTCCTGGAAAACAACACTTTGACATTAGTAACAGCATATTGGCTTAGCTTATATACTGTTTTATTGCTATTATTCAGGCAGAGGATAATGTTGCCTTGCGTAGAGAATAAAAACATCCTGTAATAAAATATGTTTCGTAGTCTGTTTTCAGAAGATGCATATCTAGTTCAAGTATTTTTAATTTTGGTTTTGATTGCATTCCAGCTCTAAATAATGGGCTAGTATATTATAAAATAAAATGATAAAGCTACAGTATAAAGAGATCTTGTGATGCTTCAAGCATACAACTCTTATCCCCGCACCACCAACACCAATTTTACTGGCCTAGGCAAGCAGCATGTTTCAGTTCCCTGTAAGAGCAGATTATATTTTCTCTGTAGAAAAAAATGACATTATGGAGCTAATTTTATAAGGAACAATGTAAAGTAATGCACCAGCAATGCGTGAAAGTCAGCTGTTTTCCGTGCATGGATGGACCTTCATGTACGCGCTATAGAAACATAGAAACAGAAATATGATGACAGAAAAAGACCACATGGCCTATCTAGTCTGTCCTTCCATATCAACAACTACAACAGTCCCCCTTTTACCTTTAGAGATCATCTGTGTTTGTCCCATGCTTTTTTGAATCCAGTTACTGTCCTCATCTCTACCACCTCCACTGGGAGATTATTCCATGGATCCACTCCTCTTTCCGTAAAGAAATATTTCCGCATATCACTCCTGAATCTCTCCCCCTTCACCCTCATCCCATGTCCTCTCATAGCAGAACTTGCTTTCAATTGAAAGAGGCTCTCTCCCTGAACATTTATGCAATGCAGGTATTTGAACATCTCAATCATATCACCTCTATCCCGCCTTTCCTCTAAGGTGTACATATTAAGATCCTTAAGTCTGTCCTCATAAGCTTTATAATGAAGACCACAAATCATTTTAGTAGCCACCCTCTGCACCGACTCCATCCTGTTCACATCCTTTTGAAGGTGCGGTCTCCAGAATTGCACATTATACTCCAAATGAGGTCACACCAAAGACTTATACAGAGGCATTATCACCTCCTTTTTTCTGCTAGCCATTCCTCTCCGTATGCACCCAAGCATCCTTCTAGTTTTTGCCGTCACCTTTTCTACCTGTTTAGCTACTTTAAGGTCATCAGACACAACCACGCCTAGGTCCCGCTCTTCTTTAGTGGACAAAAATACTTCACCCCATATACTATATTGCTCTCTTTGATTGCTGCAGCCCAAATGCATGACCTTACATTTTTTTTTTAAGCATTTTTTAAATTCAAAATAATATACAAACAAGAAAATATTCTAGCACAATCAATTTACAATCCGAAATCAACAAAGCATCATAATACACTACCACATCAAGAGAGAAAGATACTGTAATACTTAATATAAGAAACTCAGAAAAAGAAAAAGGGAGTATGAACCCCAAAATAGGGAACTGAATAAAACTATGTCAATTCCTCCACCCGGTTCTGACCTGCCTCTTTCCCATTCAAAAACTGTTGTAAAGATTTCACATCCGTATATACATAGGTACGTCCCCCCAGGGTAATAATGCAGCGGCAAGGGAACTTAAAAAAAAAACAGCCCCCAATGCCACTACACTGCGTTTAAGAAGTAAAAACTGCTTCCGCCATGCCTGAGTACTTGGGCAGACATCAGGAAAAATCTGAAGTTTATGCCCACAAAAGAGAGCATCTCTAAACTTAAAGTATGCTCTCAAAACGTGCAGTTTGGCGGGCTCAGATTTGAACCTAACAACCAAAGTGCAGCGCTTAGAAATCACTTCTAACGAATCCTCCAGAAAAGCGGTTAAGATTTGTTCCACAGAACAGCCCGAGGGGGACAAGCCCCGCTCAGGTTGCTTAGTGGAAACAAAAGCCACCGGAAGGTAATACATATGAGCAGCTGCTACATCCCCATCTAAATGCAACACTTCTAAAGCATATTTCCCCAACAAAATCTCTGGAGACAACAAATGTGTAAAAGGAAAATTTAGAAAGCGTAAGTTGCAAGCTCGTGAATGATTCTCCAAGGCTTCTGTCCTGTAAGAAACTGAACAAAGCTCTCTAGTTAAGGAAACATCTGCGTCAACACAGGATTGGAGCCGGAGATCAGACCGGGCAGCCAACTTAGTACAATCATCAATTTGCTTATCCATATGCTGCAATTTATCCACCACCTGTTGGGAAAATACACAAAGAGAGGACACAGAAGAGGTCAATCGCTTATCAATATTCTGTATAGCTGACCAAATGTCCATTAAGGTCACCTCCCGCGCCGGGGAGGAAAAAGTTCCTGAGTCTGCCTTAGCCAAAAACACCGGCTGCACATCAGACAACAAACCCCCAAGAGGAGACTCCAACGGTGTGGATGAGAGAGACGGCATAGGCAGAGGAGGAGGAGACCGGAGTATAGGGCTCAACGAAGCACCCTCCGGTGATTGAACCTCAGGTAGTAGCGACTGCACATATTTATCCATGGGGCCAACCACTTTTCCTATTACAACTTCCTCTCCAAATTTTAAACCAGTCTTAGCTTTACGCTTACCCATAACTGCAGGTAGGCCTCACCGACAACATGTGCACCTCCTGTGCACCTAAGGGGCACCAAAGGGGGGCGTTACAATTACTGCTTTGGCTGTTCTTCAGATCCTTAAGCAAGGATCATTAAAAAACTAGTACAGAAACTGAAAAATAATAGGAAGATGGAGTCTATAACTTCAGTTTTGAAATGCACTACCTTGGTACTGCAAATTTTGCAGTTAAGTAATTTCCCTTTCTTAAGAAACCAGTCGGTACTAGAGGAGATCAAACCTAAGCTTTCTTTAGAAGCTCAGATGACAAGACTTCGGCTTTCATACTTCGGACACATCATGCGAAGAGAGAGATCATTAGAGAAAGACATCATGCTTGGCAAGATAGAAGGTCAGCGCAAAAGAGGAAGGCCAGCAATGAGATGGATCGCTACAATAACAGCAGCTACCAGTCTGTCAACAATGAGCCGCCTGACTGAAGACCGAACACAATTTAGGATAACTATCCAGAGGGTCGCCATGAGTCGACTCCGACTCGACGGCACTTAACAACAACAAGAAATATATCATGTTTCGGAGCAGTTTCTCCAAATAGGTGAGTTTTGCACATATGATGACAGTCATGAACCTCACTTCTAAGCCAGGGTATGTGGAGTATGATCTCAGTCTCTCAAATTTACTGCTAATGCTTGGAGTTGTACTTTCATCGTTCCAAAGAGAGCCTCCCTCTAGAGTTCGTAAGATGTTCCGTGTATGCGTAATTATAAGAACATAAGATATGCCATACTGGGTCAGACCAAGGTGCATCAAGCCCAGTATCCTGTTTCCAACAGTGGCCAATCTAGGTCCTACGTACCTAGCAGATTCCCCAAAAGACACAGGTTCCGCAATGCTTGTACTGGGTCAAGCATTGATATCCTGGGTCCCTTCTTAATAATGGTTTATGGACCTTTCCTCCAACTTGTCCAAACCATTTTTAAACCCAGCTACACTAACAGCCTTTACTACATCCTCCGGTAACAAATTCCAGAGTTTGATTACACGTTGAGTGAAAAAATATTTTCTTTTTTTAGGGGCATGTTTACTAAAATCCGCAAAATAGCGCGCTGCAAAATAGCGCACGGCAACGCGGCACTGAAACGCGCAGAAACGCGTTTAAATGCCCCGCACACGTGCGTGTCACCCCCGCACAGGTACGTGGCTCACTAACGGGCCCCGTACAAGTGCGGGCCCGCAAATGTCCGATAGAGGCGTGGAACGGCGAAAGGAGGGCGGAGGAAGGCTCCAGAGGGGCGGAGGGACAGGGTCAATGGGTGGAGAGTGGGAGGGGAGAGGCTCCCCGCACAGTATCGGGCCCGAATTTGCATGTAAAAACTACCGCGAGTGAAACACTCGCGGTAGAAAGCATTTAAAGGGAAGAGAAACCATTTCCGTCAGCAATGTACAGGAAAACCGGGGAAACCAGCAAAAACGTGAGCAGTGTGATACATGTGCACAGCACAAAAGTGAAAATAAAAATAGAAAATGACCACAACAGAACTATTAAAAATAGTAATTCAGCTGGGGAACAGTTATAGTGATGGGCAAATACAGAAATCACACCCAGCAAAGCTCCAGAAAAAAGAAATGAAGTTTGGAAGGGTCTACTGAGAGGAGACGTTTCCAAAAAACATTTCCACGTTATGGAGCTTTCCTGGGAGTGTTTGCTATGGTTGCCCATTAATATCACTGTTGCCCAGCGTGGTGATATTTTGTCCCACATTTCCCATGGACATTTCCGGGGTTTATGTGCACGTTTGTCACCAGACAGGGTGCATATGCCCACAGTAGAATTGCGTAGAGCAGGGTTTGTGACTCCATCCTGCCAGGCTTACTGCCTCCAGGGGCTGCACTGTCTCTGTGGTACAGCGGACAGAGTCATTACCTCTAGGACCAGAGGGCAGAGGTTCAAAACCCAGCTGGGGCACCTGCCAGCCCAGTCCCTGTATTTTACCCACCACTAAATAAAGATAGCGCAGACACCCCTGTATGCATGGGGAAAACACCCATATTTTACCCAACACCGCACACACACCACAACAATGGGCATTACCTACAGCCAAGTCCCCCAAATGCAGTCCCATACTGCCACATTGCAATCAGGTCAACTGCTTTTTCTGAGAGAAGTTCATGCCAGCATGTTGGCGGACAAGTACATGTGGTGCAGGGGGCAGTGGCTGCTAACCACAGAAGACAGAGGCCTAGCCATGTGCAGGCTGGCACAGTCCACTGCAACAGACAGGTCCTGCCGGATCCACAGTCATGGACAGTCCAGGGAATCCAACAAATCTGTGGCTACACAGTGGTGCAGTGCACACAGACAGTGCATACAAGAACAGAAGGTCACAGGTTCAAAGCCCAGCTGGGGCTACTGCCAATCCTGCCCACATATTTTTCCCACAACTAAACAGTGATAGTAAGGACACACCTTTCATGGCGGGGACATATGCAATGGTAAGACATCTATCTTTTACCCCACTGAGCACAGACACCATGAACAGGGGCAGTACCTAGAGCAGAATCACCCAAATGCAGTCCTGGTGGGCCACACACCAGTCAGGTTCCATGCTGACACTCATACAAATGCCTGTGCTGTATAGCTATGCACCACCCCCATGGCATGTAGATGTAGTCCATGCATATTCATGAGGGATAGCAGGAAAACCCGAACAGTGTGATGCAAACCTGGACTGGAGTTGGGAATCTGTGCCGTAAAGCAGCAGCCATCAAGGGCAGACACACCCACACCCACAGGCCCCATTGGCCAATGTCTCCTGGAAAGGCAGAACATTGGACCGTGCATGCAGCACCCAAAACGAGCACTTGCATAACTTACCAATGTCACCCTACACCTGAGGTATACGGTACACAGCTCGGAGACGTTTGCTAGGAGCACAGGCAGGCAGTTATCCATACGTTACGTACATACTGCTAGTTGACCCCATCCAAACAATCTGTTAGGTGTTTGCGGGGCATGCTCCAG
The DNA here is from genome assembly GCA_033557465.1 of Ichthyophis bannanicus. NCBI lineage: Eukaryota > Metazoa > Chordata > Amphibia > Gymnophiona > Ichthyophiidae > Ichthyophis > Ichthyophis bannanicus. The sequence continues at coordinate 442,286,138 of CM066035.1, read as the reverse complement.
GCCTGGCCTCTGACGGTGCTTACCACCCTGGGGAGTGACCACCAGCTGTAATGCGTACCATATCCATGCCTTGCCGTGCTCAGGACCGGTTTGGTGGGCAAGGCTACTTACCCCCTCAATCGTAGCACCATGATGGCAGAGGTGTGGAAGTGTGTGTCTGTCTATACAGTGGGTGTTGGCTGCAAGCCCCTTCAACAGCCCGCACTGCCAGCACTGTTGCCAGTATTGGCCAGTCAATGTGCATAATGAGGTGCAAGGTACCATGGGTATAGCCAGGGCAGGGTGGCGTGGCCAGGATGCATCTGCACTGGGCATAGGGCCCTGGCAGGGACATTGGCTGGGATATTGTAGTGTCCGGCCACCACCTACACAGACAGGGTGGCCAAAGCATGTCCTTCTGGGGGATCACGCTCACCCTGACTGTGCAGTGACCACAGCATGGCTAGGCCCCCCCCATAGTGCTGTATAGTAGTTCTCTCATGTGATAGATATGGGTTTCTCTTTGGGGCCCAGTCACTGATCTATCTGCTTGCTGTGTATGCAGACAGCCCAGTTCTGGGTGCATGCATCTCCATTGGGAACATGCACTATGGACTAACCAGCAGACTGTTTGTAGCTGGTAAATGTCTTGCTATAATGGCTTGCAGGGTGCAGTGGCTGTTGGCTTGCTGCAGGGGAATATCTGGTGGTGGAGTGCAGCTTACCATACCCTGGGCTTATGTCTGTCTGCTATTGTGTTATGGCTGTGTATGGAGCTGCCTGCCTAGGGGGGGGTGGTGGTGTTCCTCAGCAGGACTGGGGTTGATGTTGCCCTCTACTGCCACCTTTGCAGGGAGGTAGAGTGTGGATCCCTTGATGGGGACCATGTTTGCCACTGGGGTGGGGTGGGGGGGGGGGGGGGTGCCTGATGGCGGCAGACAGGGATATCCATGGTGTTTGTGCAGAAACTAGCTATCTTACACATTAACACTGCTTTGGAACGGCCGCTTGGCCTCCATCAGCCATGGCAGGTGTTGTTGACCTGGTCCTGGCCACCTCATTGCACACTCAGGGTGAGCACAGTACCCGCACGATGTAACGGTGTGTGGCTACTCTGTGCCAGTAAAACACCCGGTCAGTGCCCCCTACTAGGCCACGGTGCTGTGTGGGTGCACCCGGTCACTTCCCCCAACAGGGCCGAGGTGCTGTGGGGGTGCATTCCCCATCTTGTGTCCATCTGCGGACAGCTAATTTACATGTGCAGTGCATCATGGGTACGGGTGGCCTAACCCTATCCTGTTGACACCAGCAGACTGTCTGTGAGGTGACGTGTAGGCTATCTGCAGCCAGCCAGGGGCTTGCTTACAGCTATGGAGCTGTAGCGCAATGGTTACATCACTGCCTGTGCAGCCAGAGGTCATGGGTTCAAACCCACAGTGGGGCCCTTTGGTAGGGCTGTCCACAGCTTTATTTTTATTTACTGTACATATGTCTATGCCGGCAAGACCACCCTCAGCTTACTATACCCATTAGGTGCCTCTGAGGGTGCTTCATAGGGCGCCCTGTAGGCCACCTTATGGTTGCCATCCCTATAGGGTGCACTATACATTATCCTGTGTCGCAACATACATGCTGCCCTATAGGGGTCATTCAAGGGTGCCTTGGTGAACAGTGCACTGTAACATGTGCCTTATGGGCCGCCGTATGTTAACATGCTGGGAGAGTGCGTTTGCTAGTAGTGATAACAAAATAAAATTATACAGCCTCCTACAGCACTCCACAACATAATACATACTGCCTTAGCAGGCATTTTTCACTGGGCATTGTGAGGAGTTGAACCCCTGATCCCTGCACCATTGGTCAGTGTTTTAACCATTGTGCTGTGGCTCTGTTCCTGTGCTTGTGCATCAGCGCGCCGCCTTGTGCCTATCAGCGTGCCGCCTTCTGCCGCCCAAGGGGACCAGTGCGCCGCCTTCTGCTGCCCAAAAATAACTGTGCGCCGCCTTATGCCGTTCCAAATTATTTTCCTCCTAAAGCAATGTTAATCATTACAGTTACTGCCTCAGCTGACCTTTGTCGTTGCACACACTGGGGGATTGAACCCATGGCCCCTGCACCATTGGTCAGTGTCTTCACCGTTGTACCACGGCTCTGTTGTTTTGTATACTCAGCAGCGCGCCACTTTGCCTTTCCACGCGCTAATGTCGACCCCCGCACATTAGCGCGACGCACACACGTCCGGTTGCTTACTACCGTTTTTTTTCTATTTTCTGCCTGAACCGCCCACTCCTTATATGGCACAGGCACACTAGCACGGCCCCGCACGTTAGGAATGTTTAGTAAACATGCCCCTTAGTCTTAAATAGTTGACCCTGTAGCTTCATTGCATGTCCCCTAGTCTTTCTATATTCTGATTACGTAAACAATCGATCGACGTTTACCCGTTCCACTCCGTTCATTAATTTATAGATTTCTATCATATCTCCCCTCACTGCCTCAGCCATCTCTTTTCCAGGTTAAAGAGCCCTAACCTTTTTAGCCTTTCTTCATAGGAGTATCCTTCCATCCCCTTTACCATTTTGGTGGCTCTTCTCTGAACCTTTTCTAATAACTCTATATCCTTTTTAAGATACGGCGACCAGAATTGCACACAATATTCAAGGTGCGATCTCACCATGGAACGATATAGAGGCATTATAATATCTTTTGTTTTATTTTCCATTCCTTTCCTTATGATACCTAGCATTCTATTTGCTCTCTTGGCTGCCGCTGCATACTGGGCCGAGGGTTTTAACATGTTATCCACAATGACGCCTAAATCTTTTTCCTGAATAACCAGGTCTTGAGACGTACGTGAAGGAGTGCAGAGGAGATCCTTAGTCTTAAGACAGCAAGTCTGGATCCTTCTATAACTTCAAGTAATAGCTTGAGAAAAAGACGCAATATAAGGGGATACCATGTTTGCCTCTCTATGAGGGCAATATGAGTATCATGCACTCTTCTGTTCATCATAAGCTACAATGAAGTATAGGGAAGTGAATAAGGACCGACTGCAGTGAAAAGAATGCAGCCCTGTTGTAGAAATTCCAGTGAGATGTGGAACAATCCATGGAATTGTGCAATTCTGTACACTTTCATGTGGTCTAAGCCCTGGTTACTTTTCCTTAAAAGGAAATTTTTAAGGAAGATGGTAAGATTATGAAAAAAACAGTCATGTAGGAGCATGACTGGGCAGAGTCTACCAGCTGAAGCCCTTTTTAACCATCTGGAAGCTACCTACTAGGAGTAGCTCTGAGGCTCTCTGGCAAAGGCCCATAGTTGCAGAGCTTTCTTGTATAATTGCAGAGAGCATGTTGTAGGTTGCTTGGATCTGGCTGTTTAATTGCCAGTGTGCAACCTAATCTATTCTGTTGGAGCCAAAAAGAATTGAAGATGGCTAAGAATAGTAGACAGGCTTGATGTCTGCAACAATAAATTGTCCAAATGGGTTCTGGAACCTCTCTTGGAGTTATCTGTTATTAAGGCAGCAGAAAAGTTAGGTCCTATAGGTTGGAGAGGACCAACAGACATAATTTGGAGTGGTGATACTCAATTTCTGCCTGATAAGCTGCCTTAAAGTAGTATCTGAGAAGGTTAGCTCAAAGATACACAGAGAAAAAGATGAACCACAAAGGGGAAAAAAACTCTGTATGGAAACTAGTTACTGGAGTAGGTACTGAAGAAGATCCTATGGGCTTAGAGAATAAGCCCTCCAGTTGATTAGTAGTACTCTTAGAGACTGAATGCCTGGACTAAGAGGGATAGAAGTAATACAGAGTTGAGAAGACTTACAATTTGGTAAGTCTTTGAAGAGGTAGGGTCCCCTTGCAGTTAAAAATGTGAGATATCCTCGTACAGGAAACTGTCAAGGTGAAGGGCATAGCTCACCTTGTTGTTAGTTGTTAGTTCTCCTTTTTTTTTTTTAAAGGAGAAAACCTGTTATCTTTAGGGTATGATGGTCCTCAATAGCTCTTGGAGCTAAAGGGAGGGATTTCTCTTGTAGCGAGAGATTCATGCCCAGAGACGAGGATTGAGTCAATGTATGACTGATATCTCAACATGGATGAGAGGAACCTTAGATGCTTCTGTTGAAAAGAAGTAGGTTCAGAGGTTCTAAAAACCTCACACAGGAAAAATGAATAAAATATCAGAAACCCTGCGACTGCTGGGTTTGCTGAGCCTGTTGAGGTTTTGATTTGCTTAGCCTGGTTTGATGTTCCCTGTTTTTGGAAACATCTGCATTATGGGTAGAAGACGGATAAAACTTTTTTTCCCCTAGGGGATAAAGCTTTTTAGGTGATTTTTTATTAGCTGGGATAGAGGAAAGTTTTGACAATCCTCTGAAAGCAACAGCATCAGTGCTTAACTGATTAGCTTGAAATAAAGCCTCCTTGTTGAAGAGATTTTCACCAGTACAAGGAGTATTTCCCAGCCTTTCCTGCATCCATATGTCCAAGTCTTGGAGCCAGGCTATGCGTCGTGCTCCTATGGCTATAGCAGAAGTTCTGCTAATAGACTCAAAACAGTCAAGGGAAGCACAATTGAGGAACCTAGAGAAATTTTGAGCATGATTGACTAATAAGAAATAGTCTGCTCTTTTATACTCTGGAAGGAAAGGGTTCAAAAACTTTAAATTCTTTGTGACCTCTTCAAGAGATGATCCCATATAGAAAATATATGGGATAATTCTTGCTGAAAGCATGGGTGCCTGGAAGCATTGACGTCCAAAGGCATCTAAAGTCCTAGACTCAGGACCTGGCGGATAAGATGAGTGCTTCTTTGCACCCTTAATACGCCTCATTGCTGATTCTACAACAATAGAATGATGAGGAAGTTGAGTCTTTTGAAAACCTGGAGAAGGTGGCACCTTATACATGGTGTCAAGTGTCTTAGAATGTGGGGATACCGTTAAAGGAGTTTCCCACATTCTTAATAGTAGATCTTGTAAGCTCTGATGCAAAGGAAGCATGATCACCTCCTTTGAAATCCAGGGGAATTGCAGTGTCTCTGAATCCCACGGTAGGGATTCTTTACGAGGTATAGAAATGGCAAGTAACTTTGCCATATCAAGCAGAAAAGCTTGAAAAGAAATCTCCCCTGAGGAGGACCCTCTGAAATGAGGGGTAAAGGCTAGACTTGTTGAAAAATCAGCCTTGGTACAGATGGATTCATCCCAGCCATCGGGATCGGAAGACTTGAAAGGATGAAGCATCGGTTTTTCTTTAAAGCGATGTCTTCGGTACCGCCCGAGGTCGGTACCGAAACGAGTCGGTACCGAATCCTCCATGCTAGAGATCGATTCCAGGCTCGGCATCGAAGGAAGCGAGTCTTTCGAAACAAGCATGGACGGTACCGACACCAATGCCGAAGTCGATACCGGTACCGGTACTGAAGCCGATACCGATACTCGAGGAACGGTCTGCAGCAACTCTAGTGGTACCGAAGTAATCGAGAGCGCTAGACTACGTTCATCGGTGAGGAGTGTTTCATCCATCACCATAGCCGATGCTGGGGTGTCGGCACCGCTCGAAGCGGCCACAACCACCGAGCATGGCCCAGATATGTTCATCAAGGTAAGAACCCCGGGAACAACCTGAAACCCCATTAATGCTTTGGAGCCCGAAGACTCCTGCCGGGGTTTTATTGCCAAAATGTCCTCGAGGGCAAGGCTGAAGCCATCTCGATGCTGAGAAGGAGATCTACCACTCGAGGACTGGCTAGTCTTTACAGACTTTTGTTTAGTTACCTGATCCTGTGAAGAAGATATTCTAACTGGTGACATCAAGTGCGATGTGAACTGGGTATCGAGTTGTGCTCGATCCTGAAGACTACTTCTGTTTGAGCTCCAGCAGAAGAAACACTCCAGAGGGCAATGGTCAGGACCTAAACATTTTAGACACCAAGTATGAGTGTCTGAAAATATATTTGTACCGCCACACTTTGAGCATTTCTTAAGGATAGTGGCTGGCTTTTCCATAATGGAAGGATAGAGGCCTAGTGGCCTAGAAACCGTCAGGCACTAAACAGAAAAAAATTTCTAAGAAAAGAAGAAATTCTTTAGTAAAAAGAAAGAAAATCCCCGGCGGTACCGGTGGCGTCGAGGGAAGGCAGATGCAACAACAAAAAACTAAGAATAAAAAGAAGAATTTTCTGCGGTGACAGGAGTACGTCCTGCCGGCTCCGCGGAAAACGGAAAACTGATAAGAGGGAAGTGTTTAGGCGGGAAGGCAGCGTGCATGCATGTGGGATGTTCCAAAAAGCTTTCTTTTTGGATGCTGGGGAGCGTTCCCGTGCAGGCTCCATCGGTACCGACGTATCCATATGTGAAGACTCATTCCTGCTTGTTCCTGGAGATTTGAAGATCCATAAGGGATAGAACTTTCCTCATTAAGATGGCTACCCCATTGTTCTTATGATGGGCAGCTGAGAACCCCCCCAAAGAGTATGTCTTTCTATTTAGCCTTAATGACTCCTCTCCATTTAAGTGTGTCTCCTACACCAGTGAGATGTCAGCACTTTCTTTCCGATCATACTGCAAAAAGCTTTCCCTCTTAATGGGATTATTAATACCCCAACATTCAGTTAAACGATCTTAAAGGCAAACATACTGACAATATAGTTCCATTAACAATCAAATGTTGCAGAAACATACCAAAATGTATTGTTTAGTTTACATTCTAGAACATCTTGTTAAGCGCCCTTAAAGTGTTAGCTGCCCCTATAGCCCAGAGAAGACAACCAAACAGCAACAAAATAAAAAGGGCACATTTTAACCCCAGCCCCATTATATGATCAGTCCTAATAAGAACACCTAAACTGGAAAAACATCTTCCCAAAACCACCTAAATCCAGGGGGGTTATATAACACACAAAAGCTTAGCAGGTGAGCACACCAGGACAAGATGGACACGGAGGGCAAAAGACCTAATACTTTCGCTCTTCTATGTCACTCAAAATATCACGCTCTGTAAAATAAAGAAAGAGAAAAGAAAAGAAACATCTCAGCCAGGATAGTACCCTGGAACTCCTTCACACAATACAGCATGGATGTCCCAGTATATAATAATGTTACATAATGAAATGTCGTTCCTGCATGGATAAGTTGCCTTTACATGACCTTAGACCAGTCAAATTCCCACGATAGCAAGCGCCAGATAACTGTAGCAAATAAAAGTTGCAGAATGACTTTCACCGCATTGCCACTAACTCCTTAGCTTCCAGAAATGTATATAACTCTCCAGGATCATCAAAAGTCTTGGTCTGGTTATGCAGCATGACTCTCATGCGGGCAGGATATAGCAGTCCAAAACTGGCCTGCAATTGCACCAAGCATGAACGCAGCACCAGAAAACATTTTCTCCAATCCACCGTCACCTTCACGAAGTCCAGGAAGAACAGGAGTTTATGTCCCTGATATTCCAAAGTTGAAAGTGCTTTGGCTGCTCCCATTATTTGTAATACTTGCTGAAAATGTAAAACTTTCAAGATGATTGGGTGTGGACGCTTGCCCACGACCACAGACTGAGTAGGCACTCTATGGGCGCGCTCGATCTCGAACGGCATAGCAAACTGCAACCTTAACACACCTGGAATCATGGCCTGCAAAAAGGCACCAATTCAGGATCCTCTACTCCCTCAGTAACTCCTAGTATTCTTATGTTATTACGCCGAGAGCGATTATTTCCATATTCCACCTCTCTTTGTAATGAGCGTATCAACTTGGCCTGCTTCTCAACAGCCATGAGCCTTTCCCTATGTGAAGCCACCACATTCTCCGCCTTCTCCAAACGAGCCGTATTTGACTCCAAAGAGGATTGTAAAGCATTGATATCTTCCTGCATTGCACATAGTGATTCTCCATTAGCTCTGACGAAGTCCTTGACCGCCCGAATCTCAGGACCATCTCGGATGACCGCCATCTTGTGAGGTGAGAGAGGTTCCGTCTTGGTTCTCTTTTCACTAGCATTTTGGGGTATTTGGTAATCCAGCCGTGTCTGTTTGGAGCCAGACATATCCGGGATCGAATGGTATCAACGTAGGTAGGAAATATTTGATTAAAGATTGCCAAAGTCAGGATTCTTGTCTTTTGCCCTCCGGAGCACAGCTCTTACACGTCCATCTTGACCATAGACAAGGCTCTGCCCCCCATTCATCTGCTTTTGACTTTGTGGATCACACTGTCCTTCTCTTTCATCTTTGGGATGCAGGTCTTCGAGGTCCAGTTCTGCACTGGTTTCACTCTTTTCTTTCCTTCTGATCATTTTCTGTTGCTTTGGGCACTGTCTCCTCAAACGCCACTCCTCTCACTTGTGGTGTCCCACAGGCTTCTGTCCTTGCACCCTTGCTTTTCAATGTTTTTCTGGTTCCATTCACCCTGCTTATTCAGCAATCTGGTCTGTCAGCATATTATTATGCTGATGTCATCATCCTGCTCCATCACGAGCCCCTCCAACCTGTTATCTCTCCATTGCATACCTGTCTTTCTCACATCTTTGACTGGTTGGTCTCAAACTTTCTGCACCTCAACTTAGTCAAATGCACTGCCATGTGGTTCACTTTTGGTGTTTCTTCAGTAGCTCCTGTTCTCTCTGGCTCCCCTATCCCATTAGTCACCTCCCTCTGTCACTTGGGAGTTACAGTTGATCCTGCCCTGCTGTTTCACGATCACCTTTCCCTGCTCACTCATTGTTAATTCTTCTTCCTCTGGTACATTCATTCAGTTTGTCCTTTTCTATCGCCTCACTTATTGACCACCCTCTTGTTGTCCCTAGTTATGGCCCACGTTGACTACTGCAATCTCTTTCTTTCCGGTCTTCCCCGGTATCAGCTCCACCATCTCCAACTGATACAAAATACTTCAGCCCGGATTATTTCACATGCATCACGCCTCGATCATATCACCCCACTTCTCATCAACCTTCACTGGCTCTCTATTTAATACCGCATTCACTATAAAATCCATACAATCGTCCACAAATCGATATATAACCACACTCCTCAATACCTGGCAGATGCTCTTCAATTTCAAACCCCATCTTACAGTCTCCGCTCTATTCACATTAACTGTTTACTTCTTCTTGCTCCCTCCCGTACTCATCTAGACTCAAACCGATGCTCTGCTTTCTTCCTTGGACCTCCCTATAGAACTCCCTTCCCACTGTCCTCCGTACTGAGCCCTCGTATCACAGATTCAAGTCCCTCCTTAAGACTCACCTCTTCGCCATTGCTTTTGACCTTCCTCTCTCTAATGTCTAAGAATGCTGTCTTATTGTCTCTCTTCCCTATTTGCTTTCTCTTCCTCCCCCACTACTTCCTGTGCGACTGCTGCTCTTTCCTGTACATTTTGTAGTTCCTTTTCTTTTTTCTGGCCTTGGCAACTCTATTTTTCTTATATGTAAACCACCCTGGTGTAATGAAGGCGTGGTGCAACACAGTAAAGATAAAGATCAGAGCAAAGCCTAAGAGAAGGAAAGACAGGTGTGGGAGGAGTGGCCTAGTGGTTAGGACAAGGTACTTCAGGCAGGAGGGCCGGGGGTTCAAGTCCCACCTGGGGACAGCAATCTCAGGCCGGAGGGACTGGGATTTCTAGTCCTATAGGCACTCCTTGTGGTCTTGGGCAAGCCACTTAACCCTCCATTGCCCATGTTCCCTGTAAGTATTAGCGTATGTGTGTCATATCCCCTCGTGTTAAATGTATCTCCCAATTGACCGCTTTGACCCGGTGAAAAGCGGGATATAAATACAGCTAAATAAAATAAATAAGCTAAATAAAATTCCTTGAATGGGAAGAAATCTCAGCAGAGTTATAGTCTACCTCTTACCTCCAGTGACTGATTTGCTCAACTCATGAGAACCAATCAGCTCTGAGGCGTGGGAATTAAGCAGCAATATGCTCAGAAACTCTTCAAAAGCACAGAAGGACAGCTGAACAGGAGAAGAATGAAGGAAGAAATTCTATCTACAATTATTAGGGGTGAGCTAATTTGTTTCATTTGGGTGCCTAAAACTTGAAAGTACATGCCAAGTGTTTGTGCATGTACATTAATACATATATAATCAATTTGTGTGAATTAAAAAAGTTCCAGCACACATACAATGCATGCACAAAGAACCAATAGGTGAAATGAACATGAAAAAATGGCTAAAAATTGGAAAGAATTTATTTAAAATAAGCAGGGATCAAAATTTTTAGCCATGCATGTCCCTAAAAATTGTATTAAAAGCGCCACTTTGAGCATAATTTTCTAAAGCATTTTCCATATGTGGAAAATGGCAATTATGAAACTGCATGAGGTCTATACAATTTTACATGATATCTGGGCTGAGTGGGATGGAGTTGCAATGTCTGGTCATAGTTCATAAAATACACATATACGTGCATAGAGGACAGGCCCGTGTTTGTACCTGCCTTGGAAGAAGTGTTCATTTGTGCAAAAGCCTTTGTATGCTACTAGGGATAGTTCTGGAAGCCTATTTTATAAAAGGTACATAGGCACCTATCTTGCCTCAATAAAATAATATTAACCCTCAAGTCTCATGCACTTGGGAGCTCAAATTAATAATTACACCACCAAACAACACTCCCTATAGATGTATCATCATAGAAAGATCACATTTAATTATTTTTAATATTTTTGGAACCATCATAAAATCATCACATTGAGGACATGTGGAGGCCAATTCCATTGTGTGCATCTCCCGCCTGTCCAGCTGGTCAGAATTGGGACGTGCTCCGGTGTACCCAATTCTGATCCCACGGGGGGGGGGGGGGGGTAGACATGCCTGCGGGATCAGAATTGGGTCTACTGGCCTGGATGTGCAGGCCGTGCCCCAATTCTGGCTGCCAGGACTTCCAAGCAACTCCCTATCTAGCCCAGCCTGGCTCCTGCCATGCTACCATGGCTCCATGCAGGAGCTACGATCCCTGGCAGAAAAATAAAAGTTATTTTCCCCTCAGCCCTAACCCCGATCAGGCCGCCGTGGCCATGGTGAGGCAGCGGGGAACCCCCCCTGCACCCCCCACCTCTTTGGCTGGCCCCAGATCCGTGTCCTCCTCCGTTTAGGGGGACTTAAGTCCCCCATAAAAATGGTTGATCCCGGATGTAGAGGACTGACCTCGGAATCCCTGTACATCCAGGGTCATGGCGAAGCCACTACCCACCCTCGCTCCACCGGCAACCTGCCCCCTCCCACCCACAAACAGAGCTCCCCGCACAGCTCAAAAGCATTAAGAACCTATTTCGTTGCAACCAAAAATGTATATATTCTCAACCATAGAAACGCAGCTGTGGATGGCTCATACTGCATAAATGTAAATAATGCAAATTGTATAAATGTACAAATGTATAAACACCTACCCCATAATGAAGATGTATATAATGCTGATTCCTATCATATATAACCAATGTTTGCTGTGTAAGATAAACCACTACTGATCGATGGAAGAAGCGGTATACAAATGTAGCCAAATAAATAAATAAACAGCTCAAATCTACGTGCGGGGAGCTCTGTTTCCCGGATGGATGCCAGGTATTTAGTGGGTCTGACATCCAGACCTGCTATTCTCAGTTCAGAATTATCCCATAACCCTTTTTGTAGTGTGCTCTTATTTTTCATCATAGGTCCAATTTCTGATTAAATAAATTATATCAATAGCTTATTAAACTTTTCATAACTTCATGATTTCCACTTTCAAAATTTCCCAACATCACATTATGTTTCAAAAGTTGTACTTATCTTTTTGTGTCAGGTTTGTCACCACTATAAACAGCAGCAACTGTGGCAGAAACCTTCACAGAGGAGCTAACAAGCTTCCATCCATACTCATGCTGCGATCGGCAGGAATTCACAGCATGAGTAAGTTATGTTTATTGAGCTTGGATGAAGGCATGTTAGCTCCTCTGAGCCTTGATTCTGGAGGCTTTATGGACCCTGTAATAACCCCTCTCTCTACTTATGTCCCAATAATCCAGCTTCCTTCGGGTCACCCCAATGCTCTTTACGCAACAGTGTGACTCTTTCTCCACATCTGTTATTCAGTAGCATTGTCTGCGGTGTGGAGTGCTCTCACAGAGCTTTGAGAAATGTGAGACGACTTCAAGGATCAAGACTTCTGCTTTGCTGTGAAGACAGTTGGGCTTCTGGGCTTTTCTGTACTGGGCAGATTTGTTGCCATTAGGCACTGAAAGCTTAGCATTCATCTTGCCCCTAGAGCCTTCAGACCGACTGAGGTTCATTCTACTGCAAGCCATATCCCATTCTTGAAAGGGTGAGATACCCATAAGCCGCTCTGTTACCATAAAACTGGGATATTTGTTACTGGCATCATGACATTCAGCTTTCATATTTCAGTAGAAACGAAGCAGGCAAAGGCATGTGAGATCTACATCTTCATAAATTCTATGCAGATTAGTTCTTTTATGAGAAAAATCATTTGTTAATTGCCTAGGTACTGAGAGTCAGAACATAATTACAGCATATTAAGGCTTGATATTCAAAGCTACTTATCTAGTTAGCAGCACCTACAGTTTGTCCAAATTGTTATTTCTATAGATTTCTTTCTGCAGTCTTGCTTTTTCTGTTATTTCTAACAGTTTTTCTGATATATTAGAACCGTGTGGAATAATAGCGCTATATTTTAAAGGTTTTATGTGCTTAATTTTCCCAGTTATATGGAGCAATACCATAGAGATAATTTTAGAAGGGTTATAGGACATGTGTAAATGTCTCCAAGTGTCTCAACAGTGATTTGTAAAAGCCAGTACTTATAAATATATATCCATGGCACACACAGTTTTGAAGGGGATGTGTTTTGGGTATTGTTCGGGTGGCCTGAAAAGTCATAGCAATACACACAGGGTCCGATATTCAGTGGCAGCGGCTAGTACTGCTAAAGCAACTAGCCACCGACACTGAACTTGAGACCCTCAAAGGCCCTAACAAAAATGGCTATGATCTCGCAGTGCTGTTCCCTAGTGTGAGGCTAGAGGCGCATCATGACAGTGGTCATTTTGGACTGGCCACATGATGGGGCAGGAGCAGAGAGGACTGCTCCTGCCCCGTTGGACCATCAGGTTGATTTAAGGTAGGACTATAGGGGGTGTGGGGGGGGAACAGGGTTCCCTCTTTGCTGTCTGGCTGACTAGCCAGGAGACTTTGTCATTACCAGGGAGGTGGGACGGGGAGGGGGGTTACGGGGCCAACTACCCTTCGAGTAGTGGATCAGGGGGAGGAAGGGGAGCTTAGTCTGACTGGCTAGCCGGATGGAGTTTACCTCAGGGGTACACTGATCCCCCCTGTGCAGCTCCTGTTGGGGATCCGGAACTGCCCAAGGGGGATTGGTGCTGCAGGGGGGCCAGCACTTGTTTATCGCAGCACTGTGGCACAGACAGGGGAGGAGGCCAAATCATGTTGTTGGGCATCTAGGCAGATAACGCCACCTCAAGAGGTGATCAGGGCTGATTTTGGCAGCCACCACACAAAAACATTTTTGCATGGTGGCTGCCAAACATTGTCACCAGCATTCCCTGCCTGATGCACCCCGATCCCACCCCTAGAGCCCTGCACACATGCAAATCAGATAATGCAGAAAATTGCCTGCGTTATCTGATCTTTTTCACAGGTTAGCTGCTACCTCTGCATTAGCTCCATGGTAGCAGCTATTGCCCATTAGTAGATATATCCACAATTATTCTAATAGAAACGTACCACGTACAACTTGTTTGTTGACCTTTATTTGCACATATCCAAGTGGATTAACATGGCAACAACAGTTCTCTGCTCAAGAACCTAGGAAAATAATACATAGTTGTGTTTGAAGTGCACACTAGGAATGTTGTTGTTTTCCTATCATCAATAGTGCACACTATAGTTTGATAGCATGCACCATTTATTGTTTGGTTCTTTAGTAGTGCACCTACTGATCAGTTGCTTGCACTATGGCTCAACTGCATGCACTATGCAGTATCAAGCAATAGTTTGCACTAAGGATGATTACTGCCCTACAAAAAAAAAGTAATACAAATAAAAATCCAATAAACATGGGAAACTAAACAAAACAGAAATTTTTGGCCTGTACAATCATTAGTATACACAAATTTTTATTTTTACATTTTTTACCCATAGATTATATTACTAGCACTGCTACTACTATTAACTGTTTACATAGATCACATTTTCTCTGCCCTTTCTATGAAGGACAAACAAGAGAGTGACTGTGCATGCCTGAGAGGAATGAGAAGACTTAATATATACTGTCTTGTGGCAGAGAACACATTCTCTGCCACAAAGAGGGGCCAGTTCTAAATCCCTCATTATAAGCTTGCAGCACTTGAACTAGATGCCATGGCATCTGGGGCACTACTATGCAAAGTATCAGTGCAGTGCCGCTCCCTTCCCCAAAGCCAAAGGGCATTGCCCAAGGAAATACAGCACTTGAGCCATCAGCCCTGTTACTGGCCTTGTGTGCTTATTAAAGAACCGTTCACTACTGTTCGGACTCACAAGAAATCTCATTCCAACCTAAGGAGAGCAAACAGGATATCTGGCCAAGGCTTTCGAAGAGCTATTTACCATGACCACCTTTCCAGTCTTTAAACTGATGGATTAACTCTTACAAGGCCAATCTGTGCAAAGCTGATCTGATAACATTTACTTGAAATAATTGAATCAGTAAATCAGATTGACTAGTTTGGCTCATGTGGAGGGTAACTGTACAAACTCCTATTCAGTTAATGCCCATTGTATATGTGTGGCCTCGTCGATAACAAAGTAGGAGCGTACTTTATAAACAGGGGTGTACTGCTCTAGAGCAGATGTAAATGCCTGCACCTAGATTGGTCAGCAACGGACCTAAGTTATACTATTCTATTCTATATGCATGTAAATTTAGGGCCCTCTTATGCTCCGCCCAAGCTTTGCACCTGCATATGCCCAGATTGAAAGAACATGCAATGGGACTTTCCCGCATGCTTACAGAATAGCGCCTAAAACGCACGCGGCAGTCCTTTAGAATAGCGATTTTGTGTACACAGTGCATAACATTCTGCATACTCTAGAGCAGAGGTTCCCAACTATAGTCCTGGAGGGCCAAACACCATTCAGGTTTTCAGGCTGTCCCTAATGAATATGCATTAGATACATTTGAATACAATGGGGGCAGTGCATGCAAATGCATCTCATGCATATTTATTAGGGGCAGCCTGAAAACCTGAATGGTGTTTGGCCCTCCAGGACTGGCGTTGGGAACCTCTGCTATAGAGAATCGACCCCATAGTGCCAAAGTGCACTACCACATCTGTAACTGATATACCATATCTCTGATTCCCTGAGAGTAGATGTAGCCATACCTAGAGTCACACTGAAAATGAAGAACCAACTTGTATTACGCAAGGGAGAGACTGTCTAAATTAACAACTATGGCAACCACTGCTCAAAGAAAAGCCAGAAAAGCGAGGACAGCAAGATGTAGCCATACCTAGAGTCACACTGAAAATGAAGAACCAACTTGTATTACGCAAGGGAGAGACTGTCTAAATTAACAACTATGGCAACCACTGCTCAAAGAAAAGCCAGAAAAGCGAGGACAGTGAACATCATGAGCTACAAGAAACTTCGGTCTCAAACACATGCACACTTTTTGTTGGCATTTTTTAAAGGAAGCTTTTGTCTCAAGGGCCAAGAAGGTGGTCTTGACTGTTTGTGCCATGAAAAGCATTATAATCACATGCAATTTTCTTAAGCTCTACTGCCTGCCTCTCTGTGTGGGCAGTTTTCCTTTTCTTTCTTCTACCTCTTTATATGATGCTGAAACATTCAGTTGCTGAAAGTACACTCAAATACCTATAGAGAAGGGAATAAAGCCCACTTGCTGTCTGCTAATCTGAAAGCGTTTCACTAAATCTAAATGTCAAGGAGTTGCAGAGCTACATAAAAATGAGCAGAACCTTCTTTGTCATGCATTCTGTACAGGTGTTTGAGCTACTGCCGTCCGTCGTAAATCCACCATCATAGAAATGATTGTTGCAGTCTCTCGGCCAACATTTTCTTGCTGTATTAACTTGAGATTCTTGAGCAAGAGCAAAGGACTTATTGAAATAGTTATATAGTTTATAGTTCATTGGTGCTTGATATACCATCCCTTGGCACACATACAAGGCAGTTTATATAAAACAAATTGATGAGCTTAGAAAGGAATAGGAAAGAATAACACAACGCATAGGGTAGTTAACAAGGGTAGAGTAGGCAGAATAGACAGGCAAAGGTAGATTATTCTTGGGAGGCTGGCCCCACCCCAAAGGTAGATTTTCAGCAGTACCTTAAATTTTTTGAAGTTTTGTTGTAGGCGGATTGGGGTGGGGAGGCAGTTCCAACGTGATGGGGCATGGAAAAAGAATGCCGAGTGTTGGGTGGATTCATAGTGAGTTTTAGACAGTGGGGGAATGCACAATCTGTGTCCATGCAAGGAACGTAAGCATCGGGGTGATGCATAAAGGATCACAAGGGAAGTGAAGCAGTCAGGAGCATAATTGTACAATGACTTGTGGGCAAGGGTCAGGATTTTATACTGTTTTCGGAAACAGATGGCGAGCCAGAGATGTTGAAGCATGCGGGGTGTATTGTGGTCATATTTTCTAGTGTGTGTCAGAATATGAAGGGTTGTGTTCTACATGGACTGCAGTTTCTTTAACTTAAAAGTGGGAATACCTGCATAGGCTATATTACAATAATCTATTTGGGCAATCACCATACTGAATATAACTGAAGTTTGTGCTACAGCATCTAGAAAGGGACAGAGAGCATAAAATCATTGCAAGGCTGCAAAGGTCGGCTTGACTACCTGACTGACCTGGGGGGAGAAAGAGAGGAGTGAGTTAATGATTATATCCTGGTATTTGAAAGTGGGTTGCAGAGTGAGAACTGTGTTGTCAAGGAGTGAGCTAATAGAAGGGAGTGAACTGCCACCGGTAATCCAAGTGGCAGTGCTTTTAATAAGACTAAGCTGTAATGCACTGGAGTGAAGCAATGTGGAGATTTTTTTCAAGACTGGATTTGATCTGTGTTAGATCGGGATAACGGGGGTCAGTGTAGGTGATAAGTAGGATATTGTCTCCATATATATAGAAGGAAAGAGCTGTAGATTGGATGACGGAGGCAGGTGGGCTTAGGAAAATATTGAAAAGAAGTGGTGATAGTACTGACCCTTGTGGCACCCCACAAGGAGAACATGTGCTTGAGAGAGATGATCCAGTGAGAACTTGGTAGGTTCGATCTGAAAGGAAGGAGGTAAACAAATAAAGTACAATTTCCCTGAAGGCCTATATTATAGAGACAAGAGCGAAGGATATTGTGGTCTACTAGGTCGAATGCAGCGAAGAGGTCTAAGGAAACTGTCAGAGCTATTTGACCATGATCCAAGGCACTGTGTAACTCACTTAGAATGTGTCTGTAGGGGTTGTTTCTATAATGCATTCTCCGAAAATACCTGTTCACGTAGGCTAGACAGTGTGGAGTTGATATCCAGAAGGGCTTATGTGGTTTGCAGCACCTGCAAAACGCATAAACCATGGCGATCCCAATATTCAGCAGCACTAACCAGACAGCAGTACCCCTGGCCCGTGGAACTGTATATTCAGTACCGAATGCTGAATATCTAATTTTATTTAAAGCGGTGCCGACCAGGAGCTTTAAAGGCATTGACAGCTGCCACCGAATATTGACCCCTATACTTCTAGATGTTCATAGACCATGAACATTTGAATTCAGTGGCAGAGGACCTAGGTTCAATTCCAAAAAAAATGTTTTTGGTTCCTCGGGCCAATCAGGGCTCAAAGGCAATGTTCTCCACCCTCGAAGGGAAAATCTCAGTCAGTGTGACTGTACATACAGTTCATTGCTAGCCAGGCTTTGGAAAGAGCCAAAGTGTGTGGCCCCAGCTGAGGCATGTTGTTGTTATGAGATGTAGATGTGGGAGAAGAGAGGGGAATACAAAATCTGGAGGAAGACCCAGGTCATTGTGAAAGAAGGCTTGCGCTGTTGTAATCCAGCGGAGGTTGAGTTGGATAGAGCTGGAAGCCAAAGAAGCAGGAAGAAACTGCTGGGCCAAAATAATATAGTATGAAGGCACATTTTAAAAGCCTTTATTTATTTGCCTTTTCTAAATCCAGGCAAAGTAAAGTCAGGCAAATTATGTAATAC
Organism: Ichthyophis bannanicus; assembly: GCA_033557465.1. NCBI lineage: Eukaryota > Metazoa > Chordata > Amphibia > Gymnophiona > Ichthyophiidae > Ichthyophis > Ichthyophis bannanicus. Next base: position 442,267,925 of record CM066035.1, on the reverse strand, counting down.
CCAAATGACAGGGGTGTGCTTGCCCCAAAAAATATTCTGTTCAGGCTTGTTGTAATTAAATTTTCCCAATTTTTAGGCATTTTTCTGTGTATGTTTTACTTATTTGCTTATTGTTTGCACATTCTATGTATATTACATATTATATTATGTATTAGTCCCTTAAGTACATAAATTGATTGTATGTTTGTTCATTTGTAGATATACAAGAAATTTGTGCACATTTTCAGATTTTAAGCATCCAAACAAATCAAATGCATGATCACAAATGCCCGCACCCTACCAAATAGATTTATAATATAAGGGGGCTAGTTAATAAGCCCTTATTGACAACTTGACCCCTAGCAGAAGAGGCATGAGTAACTGGGGATCACTCCTGCACCCATACCCTAGGCCAGGGGTGGGCAAGTCCGGTCCTGGAGAGCCGCAGACCAGTCAGGTTTTCATGATGTCCCTAATGAATGCTCATGGACCTATTTCCATACAATGGAAGGCAGTGGATGCAAATAGATCTCATGAATAGCTCTTCGATGGGGTGGAGTTCTTCTTCAGGGGGGTCAGGGAGGGGAAAAGTCTACAGGTTGTCCTTGGGGTCATTCTGGACTGGTAGGGGAGGGGGATTTGCAAAAGCTTTTATGGCTACCGGCAGGGCCGGCCCGTCCATTGAGCAAGAATGTTTTTTGCACAGGGCCCCGCGTTTCAGGGGGCCCCGCGCAAAAAACATTCTTCAGCATCCCAAGTTTTAAAAAAAAAAACCAAACCGGCTGCTTCTGCCGCGGCAGCAGCAAGAGCTCTGCCGCGGCAGCAGCAAGAGCTCTGCCGCGGGGCCCCCCCTGCCCGGCAGAGCCTCCGTGCATCCTCAGCAGCTTTCTTCATGTCCAAAACGCGGGCTTCTTTCAGAGCCGCGAGAGTTTCCTTTCTCGCGGCTCTGTTAATCCCGCCGAGGGTGATGGGATTTCCCATCAGCCCCGCGGGATTAAGAGAGCCGCGAGAAAAGAAACTCTCGCGGCTCTGAAAGAAGCCCGCGTTTTGGACATGAAGAAAGCTGCTGAGGATGCACGGAGGCTCTGCCGGGCAGGGGGGGGCCCCGCGGCAGAGCTCTTGATGCTGCCGCGGCAGAGCTCTTGATGCTGCCGCGGCAGAAGAAGCAGCCAGTTTGTTTGTTTTTTTATTTTAATTTGGAATGATAGGGGGGGGGGGTGGTTAGGACTGGTAATGGGCTATGGGAGGGGAGGCTAAACAGGAAGTGGGCTGATGGGGGGGGGGTGGTGAGGACTGGTAATGGGCCGGGGGGGGGCTGGTTAGGACTGGTAATGGGCCATGGGGGGAGGCTAAGACTGGAAGTGGGCTGATGGGGGGGGGGGTTAGGACTGGTAATGGGCTATGGGGGGGGCTAAGTGGGCTGATGGGGGGGGGGTGAGGACTGGTAATGGGCCATGGGGGGTGGAGGATAGGACTGGTAATGGGCCATGGGGGGGGGGCTAAGTGGGCTGGGGGGGGGCTAGGACTGGTAATGGGCCATGGGGGGGGCTAAGTGGGCTGGGGGGGGGGGTAAGTGGGCGGGGGGGGGGTTTGGACGGGTAATGTGCCATGGGGGGGGAGGCTAGGACTGTTAATGGGCTGATGGGGGGGGGGCTAAGGCTGGAAGTGGGGGGGTAGGACAGGAAATGGGATGATGGGGGGGCTAAGACTGGAAATGGGCTGATGGGGGGGTAGGACTGGTAATTGACTATGGGGAGGGGGCTAAGGCTGGAAGTGGGGGGGTAGGACTGGAAATGGGCTGATGGGGGGGGTTAGGACTGGTAATGGGCTAATGGGGGGCTAAGAAAGGAAGTGGGCTGATGGGGGGGGAGGGTTAGGACGCGTAATGGGCCATGGGGGGGGGTAGGATTTGAAATGGGCTGATGGGGGGGTTAGGACAGGTAATGGGCTATGGGGGGGCTAAGACTGGAAGTGGGCTGATGGGGGGGGGTGGTTAGGACTGGTAATGGGCCATGGGGGGGGTTAGGACTGGTAATTGGCCGGGGGGGGGGGTAAGGACTGGTAATGGGCTGAAGGGGGGGAGGTTAAATACAGGTAATGGGCCATGGGGGGGGTTAGGACTGGTAATGGGCCATGGGGGGGGAGGCTAAGACTGGAAGTGGGCTGATGGGGGGGTAGGACTGGTAATTGGCTATGGGGGGGGGCTAAGACTGGAAATAGGCTGATGGGGGGGCTAGGACTGGAAATAGGGTGATGGGGGGGTTAGGACTGGTAATGGGCTATGGGGGGCTAAGACTGGAAATGGGCTGATGGGGGGGTAGGACTGGTAATTGGCTATGGGAGGGGGGCTAAGACTGGAAATAGGCTGATGGGGGGCTAGGACTGGAAATAGGGTGATGGGGGGTTAGGACGTAATGGGCTGATGGGGGGTTAGGACTGGTAATGGGCTATGAGGAGGCTAGGACTGGAAATGGGCTGAGTGGAAGGAGGGCTTGAACTGCAAATAGCTGATGGGGACGGGGGCTTGGAATGGAAATGGGTTGTGAGGGGGAGGGAGCTAGGACTGGAAATGGGTGAGGGGGGGGCTAGGACAGGAAATGGGCTGATGGAGGGGCTAGAATAGGACTGGAAATTGGCTGTTGGGGGGTGCTAAGATTGGAAATGGGCTGTGGTGGGGGTTTGGATTGAAATGGACTCATGAAGGGGCTAGAACTGGAAGTAGGCTCATGGGGGGCTTGGATTGGAAATGGGCTGAGTGGAGGGGAGCTAGGATTTGACATGGGCTGATGGTGGGGCTAGGAAAGGACTAGAAATGGGCTCATGGGGGGCTGGGATTGGAAATGAGCTGATGGAGGGACTTGGATGGGACTGCAAATGATGGGGGAGCTAGGACTGGAAATGGGCTTATGGGGGGCTAGGACTGGAAATGGGCTGATGCGGGGACTAGAAGGGAGCGGATGCTGGGTGGGACTGGAACTAGAATGGAGCTGATGTTGGGGGAGGATTAGAATGGGATGGAGCTGGGAGAGTGAAATGGAGAGGGAAAAAATATTTTGTGTGGGAGGGAAGACAAATCTACAATTGTCCGGATATTGGGAGAGTAAGTGGGGATTGAGGATGGAGGGGTACAATTTGAGTGGATGAAATAGGAATGAGGAAAGAGGAAAAGGAGAAAGATTAGTATGTTAAAGCAGATGTAGAGAGAGAATGGAAAAAAACTAGAAGAGAGAAGAAAAGACAAATGGACAGCAGACGATGAAGAATTAGCGGAAGACACGAAGAAACCAGAAGAAAGTGGCTGGAGCAATTGCAGCTGAAAAAAAATGCACAAAAGGTAGAAAAATATCTCTTTATTTTGAATTTATTAATTGGAATATGTCAGCTCTGGGAAATGTGCATCATTAACGTCTGCGCTTTGTTTAGTACAAGAGCAAATTAATGTATAGTTTTATTTCTACAGTGTTGTACATTCCAAGTTTGGCTTTTGGGATTCCCAGTTTAATTATTGTCTTCCTGTTTCTAAATTGTGATTCCTTGTTTGGTGATGGTTTATGTTCTATTCATGTGTAACTGAGCTGAGGTATTCTGTTTATGTAATTCCTATTTGACATTGCCACTTGTTCTCTTTCCCCAGTAGGTCATGTATTGTTGTTCTCTGAAATGTATTGGTTTAATATTTGCAGCGTTTCCTTTTGATAGTTAGGGTATGGTGCTTTATGAGTCCTGGTAGTGCTGTTAGGATACGGCGGGTTTGCTATGGGTTCTAAATGGGCAGTGTTTGTAGTAGTTCCTAATGTGTCTGGCGGTTGGCACTGGATTATAGTAATGTAGAAGTCTTTTAGTCTTTCTTTATTCATACACTCATTAAGAGGCATGTTTACTAAAAGTTCGTGTATGGTAACATTATGCAAATATTTATGCAAATGAGGACCCTTATGCAAATGAGGCCCCGCACCGAGTCTCCGCACATGGCCCCGCACCCCCCTTGGGCCGCCCCTGGCTACCGGCTGTTTAAGATGGCGACCAGGAGCCTCAGGTAATTTGTTAGCGGCTTGATACTCCTGGGCAGGAAAAATAACACCAGTTCTTAAATGGTGCTATTTTTACAGGCATAGCACAGCTTGTAAAGTTCCATGCAAGCTGCGCTACTCGATTTACATAATAATGAGGTGCTTTGCATACATCTGCAGGCTTTGCATCTCATTACCTGCTCATGCATTTTACGGCAAACCAATGTTTGGTAAAGTAACATCAGAGTTTACCTTTTAGCGCTACCTAAGAGGCTTAAATTGTGTATTATTCCCTTAAGACATGTTGTTATTCCCCACCCCGTCCCCCAGTAAATTGTACTTAAGGCGACAGAGAGTTAAATGACTTGTCCATAATGTGTCGTCAGGAGAAGCAAGATCTGAGCCTTGGCATCCTTCATGTCCGTCCCCGCTGCTGTAACCTCTAAACTATTCTTCCGGGATGTGCAGTGGCAGCAACACCTAAAAAATAAGGGCACCAGGGCGCCAGAGTTTTCTTCTTTTCTGGCTCTGCGGTGCCATTCTTGCTTCCACCTCCGCCCCCTCCGATTCATCAGAGGGGGGCAGAAGCAGAAGTATGAATGGCACCACGGTGCCAAAAAATAATGTAACTCGCCATAGTGCCTTTTCTTATGTGTTGCTGCCACTGCATGTCCCAGAGAGGGGTGGTAATAGGCCCGAGGGCAGGAGCAGGGCTGATGTTACCCGTGGGCAGTGGGGCAACTGGGACCCTGTAGTGCAGGGACCTGGGGCAGCTGCCCCTTTTGCCCCATAGGTAAAAATAAGCAAATAGAACAGGGCTCCATGCTAAAACTCCCCCACTAGCTGGTCAGCACGTGGGTTGGGGCGGAACATGGGCATTGCCAGCACATTGTTGTTAATGCGGGCATGATGAGGACACGCTAACCACAGGGCTGGCCCAACCGTCAGGAAACCAAGTGATGGCCTAGGGCAAAAGCTTCTGATGGCGCGCAAAGATCAGGGAATTCAAAGCTAAACAATAGGTTCTGACAGCTAGGAGGGGCATAAGGCTTAAGATGCCAACACCTTGAACCAACTCTGGGGCTGGCCCTGGCTAACTGTGACTGTTGCCATTAGCGTGGGTGCATTTCATGCTACCTCAATGGATAGTGTTAGGCGCATGTGTGTGCCAGGTTACTGTGGTGCAGCGTGTTTGCAGAAGGGCGGATGCACACGCACATGTTTTAGTAAACATGCCCCAGAGATTGCATTTTCAAATCTAGGTGTGTGATTTTTCACAGTAAAGAACCAACAGGAGAAGCACCTCCATATGTCTGTGGATCCTTTGTCCTGGTGTATACTTTCCCTTGGAAAATTTGTGCAAAGATCACAGATAAAAAATATCCACAGATTCACTAACAATACAGTCAACATGAACAATGAATTCTATATCTGTAGTCCAAGGTTAGGATTGCTTGGGGATGCTTTGAACTTTTATTTTTAATATAATACACCTGTTCTTTTAGCAGTGAGACCTATTCCCTTTCTGTTTAATTGCCTGGGTATCTTTTAAATGAATGTATCATCAAACTGTGGAATTCATTACCAGGGATGTAGTAAAAGCTATTAGTGTAGCTGGGTTTAAAAAAGGTTTGGACAAGTTCCTGGAGAAAAGGTCCATAAACCATTATTAAAGAGGACCTGGGAAATCCACTGCTTACTACGGGACAAGCATTGTGGAACCTGTGTGTCTTTTTGGGAAGCTGCCAGTATTTGTGACCTGGATTGACCACTGTTGGAAACAGGATACATGATGTGCCTGATGGACCTTGGTATGACCCAGTATGGCATTTCTTATGTTCTTATGTAATAATACCTATATATTTGTGCAGATATGATTTTCAGTACTATTGACAGGACTGAAATGAAAGCTATATAATGGCAGATTCAATTCCTGTCTGACAAACATTATGTCCTTGTATTGATATTCCAGAACAATGGTGCAGGTAAGATCCATGAACTACAAATGGCTTGAAAAGGCAAAAACAAAATTGTCTAATCACAAGGAGGCACTATAGCACACACTGTAATAAGAAATTGACTTTTTTAGTGACTAGAGGCATAAGGCAATGCCCAAGAGATATTCTGATATTCAGCAATTTATACTCTGCTGTGCTATGTTGATTAATTTGGATAGGTTGACCTCTCTCTCTTCAGCACACAAGAATTTATCAGATAAGGGCTAAACTATTCATAGCCTGCAAAGGACATCTCATACTGACCAGATTGCATTTTTCTGTAAACAGATTTCATTCTCTACATTTTATTGTGTCCGGAAAGAGGCTTGTGAGGAAGCCTCTTTCTGTTATTTCAATGCCATACCGGATGGCTTGTATGAAAGAAGATTCTAGAAAGCAACAGCTGTACTTTTTAAGAGATTAGGCAACAAGATAGCAGGGGGAATAGGCAATAATAAAAGCAACAATTAATAAAAATTATATATAGTACCACAGATTCACTTAAAATACATAAAATCAGTTTTGAATTTGACACTGATCCTCCTATCAAACAACCCCGACTGCAGGAATTTTCTGCATTTTAAGGCAGCACGTTGCCAGTACAGGGAACTCAGGAGCCCTTTTATTAAAGTGCGCTAAGCGGTTAACATGTGCTTTAGCATGCAGTAACTGTTAGCACGGGGCCATGGTAACTGTTGTCACTCAGTTATTGTACAGTAGTTCACATGCTAAGTGAATTAGCACAAGAGAGAATAATCCACTCTGCCACCAAGAGCACAAACGTACTTCTAATCTGGACGCCAATACATAAAAATAACCAATTAGCTTGTCCTATTACCACCTGCTTGTATCTCTGAACTGTTGGTGGCACAACGTATCTTTTATACTGCAGAGGTCATTCTACATTAATTCTGCACCACTCACAAGAAGCAACATGTCGAGTAATCTCTACACAATATGCATCCTAGTTTGCACAATATCCATAATCACCCAAGCAGAATCCTAATACCATACATAAGTTACATCTCAATTTTACATGGTGATAGTTTTCACAGCCCTCACTTGGTTTGCAGCTTGCCGTGCTGTGAGAGCTTAGCTCTCAGCATCACTGATGCACACAAGCCATCAGTAGCTTAGCTACTGGCAGGGTCTCCCAAGAAAGTCAAGTCTCAGCTGAGATGCCAGACTAAGTCAAACTACCCATCTGGGCAGCAGCAGAATGGGACAGTGTTGTAAGCAGCGGATAATATTTCTGTGACAAATGCAACTATACTACAAGATCTACACTGGCTACCTATCTCCTCACGGGCAAAATATGAATCAGCGCTCACCATCTTCAAAATTAAAAACAACATCTCAGCAGGAATACTACAGGAACTCATTGGAACCAGAACAAAAGACCAGGCAGAAACAGTACCAAAAACATACCAGCACCTACTCTATTCACAATAACGAACAAATCCACATCCATTCGAGCCTTTTCTCTTGCTGCCCCTGCTATCTGGAATGCCCTCCCAGATAATTTAAAGTCAACAACAAATATAAAAGATTTCCAGAAGCTACTTAAAACCACCCTATTCATTGAACAATACAATGAAGACCACCAATCCACCCTAACCACCCCACAAAACGAATTACACAAGACATGACATCCACAACAAAAAAATACCACCCTATTACTCTTATTAAAATGTATATAGCCCAATGTAGATAGCTCAACCTGTATATATTGCACCCCAAATCAACATGTATATACTGCACCCCGAATCAAGATTTACCTATCCACACACTCACGAACACTACCTTCACAACCACTGCATGCCGACACCCCGCACTACCCTACGTGATTGGTTTGCAGTGAAATCCGTTTTGATTCAAGGATAAAGTGGGATAAAAATATTTTAAAATAAAAAAATAAAAATAAATAAAACACTGGAATTAACTGCGCAGAAGAAAGGCTTGGCAAATCTATTTCTGTATCTTGCCTTGAAAACCCAATGGATAGTCATAAAACAAATTGCGTTATAGTGCTGAAAGATGAGACCCCTAGGTTGGAAGGCACTCAAATGGCTACTGGGTATGAGCTGAAGACTTCTCAGAGTTAGGCCAGCATTTATGATGTGGTTGGATCTGCTGATGTAACTGCACATGAAAAGAGTCAGAAGTTGCAAAGATATCTTACATATTGGGACATGGAACATATGAAGCATGAACCAAGGGAAGTTGGAGGTGGTACAACTCGATCTGTTGGGTGTCAGTGAACTGAAATGGACTGACTTTAGGCACTTTGCATTTGATGATTATATGGTTTACTATGCTGGAAATGAAAAACAAAGAAGAAATGGTGTTGTATTTATAGTTAAGAAGAAACTTGTAAGACCTGTAATGAAATACAATGCAGTCAGTGAATGCTTAATTTCTATTTGTCTACGAGGAAATCCCATCAACACAACTATAATTCAGGTATGTGCTCCAACAACAGCTGCAGAAGAGGAAGACATTGAGTTCTATGAACAAGTACAAGCTGAAATTGAAAGAACATGCAAACAGTATATACTGATAGTCATGGGTGACTAGAATGCAAAAGTTGGCAACAAAGAAGAAGGCAAAATGGTTGGAAAATATGGACTTGGCAACAGAAACGAAGTTGGAGAAAGACTGATAGAATTCTGCAAGACCAATGATCTATTCATCTCAAATACCTTCTTCCAGCAACACAAGCACCAACTGTACACGTGGATGTCACCTAATGGATTGTACAGAAATCAAATTGACTATATCTATGGAAGACAATGATGGAAAAGCTTGATAACATCAACAAAGAGAAAACCTGGAGCTGACTGTGGTACAGATCACCAACTACTAGTATGCAAACTCAAGCTAAAGTTGAAAAAGATCAAGACATTCATGAATGTAGCAAAATATGACCTTGAGAATATATCACTGGAATTTAAAGACTGCCTGAGAAATCAATTTGCTGCTTTAGATACAAATGACAGACTTCCAGAAGTTATGGGATGACATCAAGAAGGTGGTGTTGGAAGAAAGCGAGAAGTCTCTACATAAGGTGAAAAAGCAAAAACGGCCAAAATGGATGACTGAAGAAACTCTGAAAATTGTCCAGAAACGCTGAGAAGCTATAGCCAGAGAAGAAAGAGAGGCAACCACAGAACTCAACAGAAATTTCTAACGTGCAGCAAGACAAGACAAGGAAAAGTACTACAATGACACATGCAAGGAAATAGAATCAGAAGCTATTAGATGAAGAACAAGATCAGCTTTTCTAAAGCTAAGAGAGTTAAAGAAAAAATTCCAGCCTCAAATTGGAATGCTACAAGATGCTCAAGGATCCATGTTGAATGATGCTGAGAAGATCAAGAAAAGATGGAAAGAATATACAGTCATTATATCATAAAAATCAAGTGGACCATTCAATGCCATTTCAATTTATATCTTATGATCAGGAACCATTGGTGATGAAAGAAGAAGTCAAAGCAGCACTGAAAGACTTAGCACAGAACAAAGAGCCAGGCATTGCTGGCATTCCCATTGAAGTATTACAGCAATCGGATGAAGCTGTTACAATACTTACGAGGCTCTGCCAGGAAATTTGGGAGACAAATTCATAGCCAACTGACTGGAAAAGATCTGTGTTTATACCAATACTGAAGAAAAGTGACCTGACTGACTGTGGAAATTATTGCACAATCGCTCTGATCCCACATGCCAGTAAGATTCAACTCAAGATCATTCAGCAGAGACTACAACCATACCTGGAACGAGAACTGCCTGAAGAGCAAACAGGGTTCAGGAAAGGGCAAGGGATGAGAGACATTATCACGGATGTGAGATGGATCCTTGAAAAGACAAAAGAATACCAAAAGGATATCCATATGTGTTTTATTGACTACAGCAAGGCTTTTGACTGTGTAAACCATGAGAAACTCTGGGCCACATTAAGAAGCATGGGTATACCAGAACACCTGATTGTTATCTTGCACAGTCTTTAAATTGATCAAGAAGCAACAGTTTGAACGCAACTAGAAGAAACAGAATGGTTTAAAAATCAGCAAAGGTGTACGACAAGACTGCATGCTTTCCCCCTACCTATTTAATTTATATGCAGAACAAATTATCAGAGAAGCAGGACTGTATGAAGATAACCGAGGTATGAAGATTGGTGGAAGACTCAACAACCTTCGCTATGGTGATGATACCACATTACTGGCTGAAAGTGAAGACAATTTGAAACATTTGCTTCTCAAGATCAAGGGATATAGTCTTAAAAAGGGTCTGCACCTTAACGTTAAGAAGACAAAGATCCTGGCAACTGGCAAAATGAATAAGTTCATCGTGTTGATGGAGAAGAAATTGAAACAGTGGACAGCTTTATCTTACTTAGATCAACAATCAATAAAGAAAGGACTAGCAGTCAAGAAATCCTACAATGCATTGCTCTTGGCAGAATGGCTATGAAGGATCTAGACAAGAATCTCAAGAGCAGAGATGTCTCTCTCCATACAAAGATTTGACTTGTTCAAGCCATGACATTTTCAGTAATGTCATATGGATGCAAAAGTTGGACAGTGAAAAAGATAGACAGGAAGAAAATTGATGCCTTTGACTTATGGTGCTGGCGACGAATACTGTGTATACCATGAACTGCCCGAAGAACAAACCAGTTAGTACTAGAGATCAAACCTGAGCTTTCTTTAGTACTCAAATGACAAGGCTTTGACGTTTATATTTTGGACACATCATGTGACGAGAGAGATCATTAGAGAAAGACATCATGCTTGGCAAGTTAGATATTTGCAAAAGAGGAAGGCCAGCAATGAGATGGATGGATACAATAACAGCAGCTATGGATACCATTCTATCAACAATGAGCTGCCTGATTGAAGACCGAATACAATTTAGGACAACTATCCAGAGGGTCGCCAGGAGTCGTCACTGACTTGACGGCACTTAACAACAACAGTTATCACAAAATAAGAAATCCTATCCACAGATTGAGAGAGACCAAAGCACCCTGATAACACATTAAACTAGAGGACTCATCAATACAACATGTCAACATAACTCCCACAAGCTAAAGGGTATGCTAATCAACACACACTCAGCCAGAAATAAGGTTCCTATACTAACAGACTACTTATTAGAGCACAAATTAGACATTTTGATGGTCATTCTAAAAGATTTAGTCATGGTTTTGGATGTCTGTAGACATGCAAGTGGATGTCAAAATCACAGACATGTCTCCATAACAATTCTACAAATGCTATTTGCAAATGTCTCTAGCATGTGGATGTTCAAGTAGGCACAGGGGGTATGGTGGAGGGGTGTCTTGGTCAAGGGCGGCTCAAGGCAATCTGCTGCCTGAGGTGAAGAATAAGATGGCCCCCCCCCCCCTTAGAGGGGGCCGGGCTTTTTTAGAACTCCAATCAGGGACTGAACCAAACCAAAAATCTGATTAAATTATATGGAGGGAATGCAAGATGTTTGCACACAGCGCCTTACCAAGCAGCAATCTCGCCCTGAGTGACTAGCAGCTTGGGCACGCGCACCCCTCCCCCCCCATACCTCCATCCAGTGCTGCCTGCTCTTTCCCTGCTGCTGCCACCCTCTGTTTTTTTCACAGCGGCACTAGCAACAGGGAAAGAGCAGGCAGCACTGGACAGAGGTATGGGGAGGAGGAGGGGGGGGGGGGAAATGCACCTGATCTGAAAGGCGCCGGCACTTTAAGCAGATCTGTCCCTCCCTGCTCTGACATTGCGTTGGAGGAGGGAGGGACCAGACCTGCTTAAAGTGCTGCGAAAAGGTTTGGGGGCGCATTTATCACTAAAATGAAATAAAATTATTTTTTCTACCCTTGTTGTCTGACCATTTTATTCTCTGAGGCTTCTTCTTTCTTTTCTTCTCTTAGCTCTCTTTTTGTGGTCTACAGTCCATCTGCCATTTCTTATCTCTTTCTTTTGTTTTCTTCACTTCTTTCCATCAGCCTATTTCCAGTCCCCGTAAATCTTCCCAGTAGCAGCCCCTTTCCAGTCCTCCCTCCCGGTACCTTCCAATGTCAACTTGCATTCCCATGACTGCCACTGGTGTCCATTCCCTGCCAGTCCCCCTCCTTCCCCACTGTCCAGCTCCTTCTAGTCCAAATACGATGGCAACTCCTCTCAGCATCCACTCCCTTCCAGTCCCATTCTCCCATCCCCTCGCATCAGCCCATTTGTAGCCCTAGCCCCCAGTTTACTTCCAAGGCCAGCAGCTCTATCCTCCCCTACCATCAGCCCATTCCCAGTTGGTAAAGGGTTCCTTCAAAAATAAAAAAAATATTATAAAATCGCTAACTGTGTGAGCCGTAATAAAAACTTAATCAAAACCTCCGAAAGGTCACCACGAGATTGTAGTGTGCATTCCACCACACTATAGGCTGCCGACTGGGGAATGCTGGTGTAGAGCGACGTCACATCCATGATAACTAACCAAGTATCCATCGTTGTCGCCCATAATGCCAACCCCCCTAGTATAGTCAAAAAATGAGTCATGTCTCGCATGTATGATGGAATGTCCGCTAATAATGGTCTCAAAAACGAATCCACAAATGTAGACAAAGGTTCTAACACTGTGCCCTTCGTGGATACTATGGCCTACCAGGGGGCGTTTTCAGATCTTTATGTATCTTCGGAACGGTGTAAAATTTTGCCAACATTGGCGTAATAACATTCAGAAAATGAAATTCTTTTTTAGAAATTAATTTATCACTTAAAGCTTTCTTAGTGATATCTTTAATTTCAATCTGAAGAGCATTAGTGGGATCATTCATTAATACCTTATAGATGCTAACATCCTGTAATTGTTACAATGCTTCTGACATAATAATTCCTATCTAGCACCACCACTGCTCCCCCTTTGTCCGCTCGCCGTATCACAATATCAGTTCTTAATTGTAATTCATGCAAGGTGGCTCGTTCTTTCTTTGTCAATCAAACAGTCTTCGTATGATGTGTGCGTTCCAACGCCTTTACATCTTGCAAAACTAGTTCCTTAAAAATTGTTATGGCCGGATGAACCGGACCTGGTGGGGACCACGTAGATTTTAAAGGTAATCTTATATGTCGGATCTCTTGACCCTGATCATCCTGAAATTCCTCATTTATTGCTTTTGTCGCAAAAAAATGTTTAATCTGAATTTTCCTTAACAAACTCTCAAAGTCCACTCGAAATTGGAACGCATCGAAGACAATAGATGGAACAAAAGATAATCCTTTATTCAAAAGGTTAATGGATTCCATCGGCAACTCTTTTCCAGAGACATTCACCACCAGATTCTTCGGGGAACTACTTTCGGGAACCCACTTTATTTCTTTCTGTAATTTTTCTGATGCGATCAATCGCGAGGTTTTCCCCTGTATCTCTCCTTTCTTTTTCTGCCTTCTGTCATCCTTTTCTTCTTCTAAAAAATCATCTCTTGAAGATTTGCTGGAATCCGAACTATTCGCCTCTTCCGATGTATCTTCGAAAGTGACTTGTTTTCTAACTTTTTTCATCTTACGATTATGATTCGTCCAAGGATATACATAACCAATCGTATAATCCATACCATCTCTTTTCAATCTCTTTGATTTCTTCACCATAACTTCCTGTCTCAAAATATCCAATTGTTTCTGGGATTCATTTTGTCTTCCTACAAATCGTTCTTCCATCTCATTCACTTTCAGTTTTTCCAAGTTCGTCTCAATTTCTTCTGCCATCTTCCCAATTTCTGCTTTGGTGAAATCAACTATAAGGACCATTAGATCTAACGAACATTTGTTAAGTATTTTATTCCATTTGTCCACAAAAACAGAGTCTAAAAAAGGTATCCGTGGTTCCTTATACACACGCAAGCCTCGTGGAATCTATTGTCGACTAATGTACTCTATTAATGATGATCTATGCAATTCAGTTCTTAATTTCATTAGGGAGCAGAGATGGATCTTTCTGTTGGACTCAGTTATGCCTATGGGTCTGAATGTGAACATAGAATGGTCAGCTTGCTTATAATTATGAAATAGTGAGAGCTAGGGGAACCCGGATTGTAGTGCACATCATAAAAGTTAGTATAATATATTTTTTTGGTGTGGAGGAGAGTTGAGAGATAGTATTAGGAGTACTGGCGTCAGTTTAGTATACTACTGACGCAATGGGAGGAGTTAGGAATTGCCAAATGAGTGTGTGAAGGTAGGACTTTAAATTGGGGACTGAGGTCCGTAATCCGCATGTGTGGCGTTTTCCATCAGGGCGGAGGATATGGCATTGTTTCCTTTGTAAAATGGTTTGGAACCCCTGTGTGTGAATATGCATACAGCATCATTTTTTGGTAGGTGATGTGTAAGGCTGTATTATGAAGATTTTTTGTCTATGTATGTTTAGTAATAAGGCAGTTGTTGGTGTGGTTCTTCTTCTTTTTTAGAATATAAACATGGAGAGGAGATCCCCTGATGAACCTGATTTTAGTGAAATGCAAGGGTGCCTGATTAGTGGCATTGGGATCCAGCACAGGAACAGTTGAAGAGGAGGTTTCAAAAGAATCTTAGTGAAGCTAAGTACTCCCTTTGAAGTTCCGGTGTAATGTCTATATGAACAATTTGTAACATGAAGTAAAGGTGAATTCTACCGAAGGTCATTGATGTCAACAAGCGCACAAATAGGACATTTATTGTGTTCAAATAGTAGTGCTGTGAGTTGTCTGAGACCTTGGTGGGTTGAACCATAGGGGACAACGTACGATAATACTAAGCTTATGAGATATTTTGAGCGAATTGCTCAGTTTATATTACCGTGGTGTAATTGTTCAGAGAAGTGACCAAGAGTTTTGTCTTTCATTTGGATGGTATGCGCTACTGGAATAGATGGAAGACGGCTTCCATTGTTCAAAGGCACAGCCTTCAGACTCAGTTTCGAAGAGTCTATAAATAGTCTCCAATCTTGTGTGTCATGAGTGATTTTTAAGGCATTCATGAGGCTTTCAGTATTGGAACAGAATAACAGATTACTTTCCTTTCTGACTGCGTATAGTACACTGCTGACGTCAGATGGCTTCAGCAGCCGTCTGGCAGTAGTATTGCATTGCATCAGAAAATGATGCAATCAACTCTGGATGATGTGTGCATGCTGGTATTTGCAATGTGATGCAATATTACATCATTCAAGGCTTATTTGGGATGTTGTTGATGTCCTACTGGATAAATTTACAGGGTGAAACGTCAAAAATGAACTACATGCAATATCTTCAAAACGAGAGCAAATAAAAATTTTTTAATGTTATATTCGTGTTCAGCTCACCAAGATACTACAGATTAGGGCCTTTTAAAGTCAGCAACGATTTCAATGTTGACCAGTGTTACCGATATAGTCTAAAAACGGATATATTCCAATCTCTAAATTGAAAGCAAAATTTCTTTTCTACCCCCTATGTTCCCATTATGGAAATCAGGAATGGGAGGCAGCCAAACAGGTGGAAGTTGGAGGCAGAGCGCTAAAATCGGAGACAATCCCCAAAATCAAGGACATCTGGCAACCTGACTTTTTGAGAGTAACGCAGAGATCAGGAAGGAGCATTATAATACAGCCTGCTTTTATAAAAGGCTTAAATACCAAGCAAAGACATTTCCATTTTAATCTAGCAGCAAACCAGAAGCTGGTGGAAAATAAAAGGTATTGAGGTGATGTGGTTGTGACTCTTGGCCCCACTCAGTACATGGAGCTATCTAAGGCTTGAATTAATCAGGCCATAGCCTAAGGAATTGCTGTAGACTAACCAGCTGATGACCACTACAGGAACCAATGAAGCCAGATAAAATTAAATAAACCTTTAACTGATGAAGCATGCAGTTTATTAAAACACAGCTGTACACCCATTAGTTCCTGCAGACAGGGCTATTTTTCAGGGGCTACTTGGTGGTACTGAGTACCTGCAGCTTTTCTATTGCTTGCTAAAACTGACCGATTGTCCCAAGTATTAATGAAAGAGTCTATTTTCACTTATTTTATAAAGACACATAGGTGCCTATAGGGGGTCAGTCATTTTGGAAGTCTTATTCGTGCTTTGGATGTCCAAAAAACAGGCTTAGAGACACCTTCATAATGCCTCCATTCTCCGATATCCTTTTAGAGGCACCAAAGCTAAATATTATTTGCCTGGTGACCAGTTAACGTGCAGCAACTGGCAGCCAGTGACCACACATTAAAACACATGGTAATTGGCCACACAGGATGGGGAGAAAAATGGGCGGAGTGCATTACCGCTGGCACCAGGGCAATTGCTGCCCACTCAAATGCAATGTGTCTCTTAATGCGAAAGAAACCTCTATGGGAGTGCTTAGGTAAACCCGCCTTACTGGAACGTATGTTAGCGTTTGCATCCCACAATTAACTCATAGGGACATACTGGTCACGCACCCGACAGCTAAAAGAGGCTTTGCGCTTGACGTGCGTTTATTCTGCACGTTAAGTACAAAACCTTAGGGGGCTTTAGCAAAAGCACCTCTTAGCATTGCTTCATTCATTTGCAAAGCAATACTGCATTTCGATCTTTCCAAATTTATGCCCTGGAGACAGTTTGAAAAACCTCATTCTTTGGCCTACAGCCTCACTCTGTGGGATGGTAAATCTCCCTCCTTAGGATGATCTACTCTTGGTATCTCTGCAATAAGGCAGAAGAAATCTATTGTAGCCCTCAGTCACAACAGAAACCAGTTTTTCAGGAATCATACAAAATAACCAGTAAAACTGACAGAGGTTATCACTCCCCAGTTCTTTTGAAATTACGTTTTCAATTGGTAGCTCTCCCCTCCTGGGAAAGTCTTGAAAACCCTTCTCCTTTCCTTATTACTATTTTATTTGACCCTTGGCAGGAAATCTCTCAAACAATGAGATATCTTATTTATTTCATCATGCTTGACTGTCTGTACATAGAAACAACAATATTTCCTTTAGTTCATCGTCTGTTGTTAACCTGACCGTCTTTTCTGAGTTCAAATACAGGACACTCAATCAAGCTGGGGGATTCAAAGTTAAGGAAAATAAAAAATATGTTTATGATTACAATTTTAATCTTAACCCAAAATTGTAATCAGTAGGCTAGGTTTATAACTTTACTTACAAATGTGTCAGTCAGACCTACTTGTACTTCCCTACAGAGTTCATGATTGAAAGGCACCTTTCAGTTGGAGCACTGGAACCTGGCAAACATTTTAAAAATTCAACCAGTTTGCATAAATTTTTATATAGTACCTCATTATTTTTGAGGTGTCCAAACAACTCCTTCCATTTTTCGTCAACTGTTTTTTTCCATTCTTGAACTTTTTCTTCAGAAACAAATGACTTAAGACAAGAGAACTCAAACAGTTCAGTATCATTTATTACTGACTCTAGACAAAACATATTCTAAAGATAACTCTAGCTCACACCACTCCGGTTGTTTTTGAAGGAGAGTCTACTGCTGTTTCTCATTCTGGAAGTGAGTGGTCCACTGATCCAAATAATTGCAAGTGGTGTAGAAAGGTGACAAAGATTGCTTGAAATCTGTTTCATCAATGCTGCCCTCCTCTTAAAGATCTTTTATCTTCTTTCTGATTGTCAGAGGCAAAAACACTTCATTCTTTCTAGTTACTAGCTTGTTTTTAAGCCACCTCTATCATTGAGATTTTTTGAGTCTCAATTTTTAAAGTCACATTTTGGAAAATCACTGCCTGACTGTGCAGAATATACAGCCAAACGTCTGCTGATTCATTCTCAAAAAAGGTTTTTGATGATCACTGGGCATTTTTCCTGGCTCAGAAAATATGATTTCACTTCTAGCAGCCCCAACAAAATTGCAATTGGTATTGTCAGAACACAATGCCAAAACTTTGGATCTTAGCCCATTGGACTCAACTGTATCAAATACACTTGGAAAGAATGTCTGAAGTTTCGCCTTTCACTTTATGGGCATCAATAACTTTTACCTGAACCCCTTTCTCAGGAAGAAAGTACTTTACTAAAATAGGGCACACTTTAATGCTTCCATGGTTTGAGCAATCACAAAAAAACTGTTAAAAAAACTTGTCTCAGAAAGGTCTCTCTTGAGGGAATCAATAGAGTCAGGTTTGAAAACATTACAGATGATTGCTTTCATTTTGGTTTGTGCATCAAAACATTTTTTTGAACAACTTTGAAGTACAATCTGACGACCAAAAAAGAATGGTTGTGGACAATAAGCCCATGTACCCCCAGTTGTAGCCAGTGACTGAGTTTTCTCATCAAAAGTTTGACTTTTAAAAAAATAAGTTACAGTTCTACTTGAAGAGGCACTTATATCTGCTGTCTTGTGTTTGTCCATTCTTAGGTGCTGAACAGTCACCCTTTCCTGCATGCGTAATTGAAAACGAAGACCAGCATTTGTTACAAAACACCGTGCTATCACCAGAATGTTTCTTAATGAACGAGTATTCATTTTGTAGTTAGTCATTAAAATCGAAATAGAAACACGCATCCTAGGCTAAGAGCCTACACAAATGACAGAATCAATGAAATCAGCTGACCGCTGACCGTGATTACTGATACTGATGTCAGCCCCAGGATCATAGGTGCTAGCTCTGTGGGTGCTTGAACACCCCCAATATTTTCTCCTGTAGGTCTATATATCTGTAGCAAAAACCCCTACCATACTCCAGAGCTGCAGGGCATGGGAGAAAAGAAGGTTTCCGTATCCTAGCTACTGCTCCCACCTCCCCCTGCTCCCTATTGGCTGGCTGTGTCTGCTGCAGACTATTGGCTGGCTTTGTCTGACTGATGGTTGCCTAGGCCTTGAGGAGGAAGCACAGTCAGATTTGTTAGATGTGCTGAGGACTCAGGAGTTTAGGACTGCCAACCATCTAAAGTACTGTAGTATTCTACAACTTTGTAAAGTATCTGTCTTAGTCAGAATGATGCCTAAATTGTCTGGGTATTTTTTAAAGTTTAGCTCTACAGCTTGCCAATGCTCCCCCTTAGGGTTGCCAACTTTTTCACCGAGAAAAACCCGACACCTTTGGCTCGCCATGCTCCACCCATTCTCCTCCCCTAGTCCCACCCCTGCCCCGCCCCCAGCCCCATCCACAAAAATTACCGAAGATACGTGTAGGCTAACTTCCTTGGTCAGATAATAATTAAACTGGGAACCCCAAAATCCAAACATGAAATGTACAACACTGGAGAAATAAAACTATAAAGTAATTTCCTCTTGCACTAAACAAAAACGCAAAGATGTTAGCAATACACACTTCCCAGACCAGACATATTCCAGTTAATAAATTCAAAATAAAAAGTATTTTTCTACCTTCAAAAAATTAGTGGAGGAGGGATAGTAAGGAAATCCACAGTACTACCCTTTAACTTTCGAAAGGGAGACTATGATAGAATGAGGAAAACAGTTAAGAAAAAACTAAAAGGAGCAGTTGCAAAGGTTAAAGACGTACATCAAGCTTGGGTGTTGTTGAAAAATACTATCTTGGAAGCCCAGACCAGCTGTATTCCACGCTTTAAGAAAAGTGGAAGGAAGTCCAAAAAATTGCCAGCATGGTTTAAAGCTGAGGTCAGAGAGGCTGTTGTTGCCAAAAAAGCATCTTTCAAGAAATGGAAAAAAGAGCCAAATGATGAAACCTGGAAACAGCACAAGCACTGGCAAGTCAAATGCAAGGCATTGATAAGGCAGGCAAAGAGAGAATTTGAGAAGAAGCTTGCTGCGGAAGCAAAAACGCGAAATAAAGACCTTTTCAAGTACATTCGTAGCAAAAAACCCGTGAGAGAGTCAGTTGGTCCATTAGATGATAAAGGGGTTAAAGGAGCACTAAGAGGCGACAAGGCGATAGCGGAGAGAGACTGAATGAATTCTTTGCTTCGGTCTTTACTGAGGAAGATGTGGGGATGTTACCCACGACTGAAGTGGTATTTAAAGGTGTGGAAGAATTGAAGGAAATATCGATACATCGGGAAGATGTCCTACAACTATTAGATAAACTGAAGAGTAGCAAATCACCTGGGCCGGATGGTATACATCCAAGGGTGTTGAAAGAACTGAAATTTGAGATTGCAGACCTGCTATCAGTAATCTGTGAACTATCATTAAAATCATCTCTAATACCTGAGGATTGGAGGATCGCCAATGTAACACCAATTTTTAAAAAGGGTTCGAGGGGTGATCCGGGAAACTACAGACCGGTGAGCCTGACATCAGTACCGGGAAAAATGGTAGAAACCATCATAAAGAATAAAATTACTCAGCATATAGATAGTCATGACCTAATGGGAGACAGCCAACATGGCTTTAGACAAGGAAGATCTTGTCTTACTAATCTGTTATGTTTTTTTGAAGGAGTGAATAAACAGGTGGACAAAGGTGAGTCGGTTGATATTGTGTATCTGGACTTTCAGAAAGCCTTTGACAAGGTCCCTCATGAGAGACTTTTGGCAAAACTAAAGAGTCATGGGATAGGAGGCAGTGTACTACTGTGGATCAGGAACTGGTTAAAAGATAGAAAGCAGAGGGTAGGGCTAAATGGCCAATTTTCCCAATGGAGAAAGGTGACTAGTGGTGTACCCCAGGGATCTGTGCTGGGTCCGCTGCTTTTTGACATATTCATAAATGACCTGGAAAGTGGAATAACGAGTGAGGTTATCAAATTTGCTGATGACACAAAACTATTTAAAGTTGTTAAAACCCAGGAGGATTGTGGAAAATTGCAAGAGGATCTTGATAAATTGGAAGACTGGGCATCAAAATGGCAGATGAAATTTAATGTGGAGAAGTGCAAGGTTATGCACCTAGGGAAGAACAACCCAAACTATGGTTACACGATGCAAGGTTCCACATTAGGAACCACCACCCAAGAAAAAGATTTAGGCGTCCTTGTGGATACCATGTTAAAACCCTCGGCCCAGTGTGCAGCGGCGGCCAAGAGAGCAAATAGAATGCTAGGTATGATAAGGAAAGGAATGGAAAATAAAACAAAAGATATTATAATGCCTCTATATCGTTCCATGGTGAGACCGCACCTTGAATATTGTGTGCAATTCTGGTCGCCATATCTTAAAAAGGATATAGCAATTTTAGAAAAGGTTCAGAGAAGAGCCACCAAAATGGTAAAGGGGATGGAAGGCTACTCCTATGAAGAAAGGCTAAAAAGGTTGGGGCTCTTTAACCTGGAAAAGAGACGGCTGAGGGGAGATATGATAGAAGTCTATAAATTAATGAACGGAGTGGAACGGGTAAACGTAGATCGATTGTTTACCTTATCAGAATATAGAAAGACTAGGGGACATGCAATGAAGCTACAGGGTAAACTATTTAAGACTAATAAAAGAAAATATTTTTTCACTCAACGTGTAATCAAACTCTGGAATTTGTTACCGGAGGATGTAGTAAAGGCTGTTAGTGTAGCTGGGTTTAAAAAAGGTTTGGACAAGTTCCTGGAGGAAAGGTCCATAAACCATTATTAAGAAGGGACCCAGGATATCAATGCTTGAACCAATACAAGCATTGTGGAACCTGTGTCCCTTGGGGAAACTGCTAGGTACGTATGACCTAGATTGGCCACTGTTGGAAACAGAATACTGGGCTTGATGGACCTTGGTCTGACCCAGTATGGCATATCTTATATTCTTATATTCTTATACCTTCTGTTTGGGCATTTCATTTTTCAGTTGCAATTGCTCCAGTCACTTTCTTCTGGTTTCTTCGTGTCTTCTGCGAGCTATCCCTTTGTCCTTTCTTCTCTTTTAGATGTTTTCCATTCTCTCTCTATATCTGCTTTAACATACTGATTGTTTCCCTTTTGCTCTTTCCCCCAATTCTTTCCTTATATCATCCACTCAAATTTCACCCTTCCATTCTCAATCCCCTCTTACTCTCCCAACACCCGACCCTTCATAGACTTTTCTTCCACACAAAATATTTTTTCCCCTCTCCATTCTCATTCCCCACCCATTCTAGTCCTCCCCCAAAATCAGTTCCCTTATAGTTCTAGACCCACCCAGCATCCACTCCCTTCTAGTCCCATTCTCCCATGCCCCACATCAGCCCATTTCCAGTCCTATTCCAGCTCTTCATAAGCCCATTTCCAGTGCTAGCCCTCACATCACAGGCCATTTCCAGTCCTAGCCCCTGCCCTCCAATCACAGCCCATTTACAGTCCAAGTCCCCCATCACAGCCTATTTCCAGTCCTAGGCCCCCCACCATCACAGCCCATTTGCAGTCCTAGCCCCCCCCACCATCACAGCCCATTTGCAGTCCTAGCCCCCCTAATCACAGCCTATTTCCAGTCCAAGTTCCCCCTCCCTCCACCATAGCCCATTTCCAGTCCAAGTTCCCCCCCCCATTGCCCTTTTCCAGTCTATGTCCCCCCAATCACAACCCATTTCCTGTCCATGTCCCCCCCATAGCCCTTTTACAGTCCAGGTCCCCCCCCCAAATCACAGCCCATTTCCAGTCCAAGACCCCCCCCCCATAGTCCTTTTCCAGTCCAGGTCCCCCCATCACAACCCATTTCCAGTCCAAGTCCCGCCCCCATAGCCCTTTTCCAGTACAGGTCCCCCCCCCATCACAGCCCATTTGTAGTCCCCCCCTCCCGGGCAGCTGCTGCTCCTGCTTCTTACTGAGCAGCAGCTGCAATAAAGTTAATTTAAAAGTAAGGAAACCTGCGAGAAACCCTCCGCTCCTATGAAACTCCTTCTGCAGGGTCCCTGGCTGAAAAGGAAGTGACATCACAGGGGCGGGCACTGCAGAAGGAGTTTCATAGGGCCAGAAGGCCCCTCACAGGATTCCTTACTTTTAAATTAACTTTATTGCAGCTGCTGCTCTGTAAGAAGCAGCAGCAGCGGCTGCAAGGGGGGCCAGGACTGTGATCGCAATCGCAATCGCGATCGCAAGCGCAAAGCCGGTTTTCTGCTCTGGCCGCTCCGATCTCGCAGCCAGAGCAAAAAACCGGCTTTTCAATGGCCGGTTTTGGTTCTCTGCCGGCAGCCGACCCGACCACAGGAAAACCGGCCAGGCCGGCTGAAAACCGGCTGGTTGGCAACCCTACTCCCCCTTCACTGTGCAGAGTAAGTGATAGGTTTCCATCCATTGGAAAGGCTGCATTAGTTACAGGAAGGGTGGGCTGATTTTCTGCACAGGGTCAGGGAGAAAGTCAGTGGAATAAATGGGTTACTTGGTAGGGGTAAGTGGGGTTGCTGAGAAAGGGTAGAAATGTAAAAGGAATGGGGTGAAGTGTGAGGAGGCTACTGCAGACTGAGAAAAAGAACTGGTAACAAAAGCAAGAACTGAGAGCACTGAAGTAGAGGAGTGCAGAAGCAGCACAGCACCAGACCACAGTCAGAGACAGAATCTGTCTGGCTGAAAAGTGCTAGTCAGGGGTGGCTCTATAATGAGGCCGAGTGAGGTGGTATCCTCAGGCGGCAACTTTTTGGGGTGACAAAAATTGCCCCCAAAAAGACCGCCTCACTCGGCCTCAAATAATAAAAAACAAACAAAGAAAAAAAATCCAGCTGCAAAAGCTGCTGTAGCTGCCGCTGCATGAAGAGTCCCATGGTGGCTGCCTCTGATCCCTTGCCAGGGGGGGGAGTGCTGTGTGAGGACTCTGAGGCGGCTGCCGTGGGACTCTTCATGCTGCTGCTGCCACAGCAGCTTTTGCAGCAGTTTTATTTTTATTTTTTTAATTCTCTAAAGGTCTGGGGCCGGCCTGTTGGGTGGGGGTGGCACAAGAAAATAGTAATGGGCAGATGGGGGAAGGGCTAGGACTGCTAATGGGCTATCGGGGGGGGGGGGGGCTAGGACCGGAAATGGGCTGATGGGCGGTTTAGAACTGGAAATGGGCTGATCGGGAGGGGGGCTAAATGGGCTATTTGGGGGGAGGCTTGGACTTCTAATGGGCTATCGGGGAGTGGGGCTAGGACCGGAAATGGGCTGATGAGGGGGTTAGAACTGGAAATGGGCTGATCAGGAGGGGGGCTAGGACTGGAAATGGGCTGATTGGTTGGGTTAGGCCTGGAAATGGGCTGATTAGGGTGGCTATGACAGGAAATGGGCTAATGGGGGAGGGAAGGAGAGTGCTGCTGGCCCTGGAAGAAAACTAGGGGCTAGAAATGGGCTGATGTGGGGTGATGGTAGAATAGGACTGGAAGAGAGAGGATACTGAGAGGGTCTGCCAGGGGAAGGAGGGGACAGGAAGGGAGCTGACACGGGGGAAGGAGGGGGCTGGAAAGGAGCTGACACCTGGGATGCACTGAAGGGGGACTGGAAGGGAGCTGACACTTGGGGATGGGAGTGGTAGGTGGCTGGGTAATGGGGAGGAGGCTGGAAAGGAGCTGACATACGAATGGCATTGGAAGGGGGACAGACAGAGGGTAGGGCGACTGGAAGGCAGCTGACTGGGGGTGGGATGGTACTGAGAGTGGACGTGAGCTGGTACCTGGGATGGTATTTGGACTAGAAGGGGCTGGGCAGTGGGTAAGGAGGGGGACTGAAAGGGAATGGACACCAGTTGCAGACGTGGGAATGCAAGGCGGTTGACATTGGAAAGTACTAGGATGGGAGGACTGGAAAGGGGGCTGATACTGGAGAGGGTTACTGGAACTGGAAATGGGCTGATGGAAGGAAGTGAAGAAAACAAAAGAAGAGATAAGAAATGGCAGATGGACCATAGACCAGAGAAAGTGAGCCAAGAGAAGACAGGAAAGCAGAAGCCTCAGACCGGGACCAGCATGATCAGAGAATAAAATGGTCAGACAACAGAGGTAGAAAAAATAATTTTATTTAATTTTAGTTATTGGACTTTGTGCTATTTTTATATTTTACACAGTAGTGGGGAATGTCATCTCTAATTTATCTGATGTTGCACTACATGTGGACTCTGGCTTCTTGGGGTTTTAGTTTGAATTTTGTCTACATATTTTTATTTTTACTTTAGATTGTGGTTACTTATTCTGTACTTGGTGAGGGTCGATGTTGTGAGTGTGACTGAGGTCAGGTGTTCTGTTAACATGGAGTTTGTATATAAAGATCTATACTGTACTGTAGTAATTTGACTTGTTCAGCTTTTCAAATAGGTGTATGGATGTTCCAGGGCCCACTGTAGTATTTACAGTGACGCTTTTTTTGGATGGGCTCCTTATGTGAGTTTTGGAAGTTTGTGCAGATATGGTATGGTATGGTAGGTTTGCTCTTTGTTGTAGGGTTTTGTATTAGTTCACAATATGCCTGGTACTGGAGAATAGTGATTGTTGTTATTGTTAGTGAGATGATCAGAATCAGATTTTTTTAAAAAATATTGAGTTCTGTGGGTGAATGTCCTGGTTCTGCTCTGCACCTACTGTGGATGCAAAATATATGTTAAAAAATAAAAAGCAAGAACCATAAAGCACAGTTACTTACCTGTAACAGGTGATCTCTGGGAACAGCAGGAATTAGTCTTCACATATGGGTATCGTCGGTACCGACGGAGCCTGCGCGGGAACGCTCCCTAGCGTCCAGAAGGAAAGCTTTTGGGAGCATTCCACAGCGCCTGCGCGCTGCCTTCCCGCCTTTCCCAACCGTCTCTCTCCAGTTCGAGTTTTAAAGCTGAGACAAAGAGAGAGAAAGGAAAGGAAAGATAGATAGAGAGATACAACTCCTAGGGGAGGTGGGAGGGTTGTGAAGACTAATTCCTGCTGTTCCCAGAGATCACCTGTTACAGGTAAGTAACTGTGCTATCTCCAGGAACAAGCAGGAATGAGTATTCACATATGGGGACTCCCCAGCTAGAGATGCCTGGGAGATCACCCAGATTGTGAGTCCCTGGAGGGCTCCAACTCCACCTATGAATCCCAGGCATCCAGTCAGGGATGGAGGGCAGGAGTTGATTAGGTATGGAACAGGTGTTTGAGAACAGCCTGACCAAACAAGGCATCCCGGCGGGAATCCTTGTCCAAGCAGTAATGGGCTGTGAAGGTATGAACCGAGGCCCAGGTGGCTGCTCGACAGATTTGGTCGATGGATACAGAGTTTAGATGAGCCATAGAGGCCGCCATGGCCCTCACATTGTGAGCTGTGACATGGCCTTCAAGAGAAAGATTCTTACTCTGGTAGGCAAAGGAAATACACTGAGCAATCCAATTGGATAGAGTTCTCTTAGAGACTGGAAGTCCTAAATGGGAAGGATCAAAACCAACAAAAAGTGGAGAAGACTTTCTATGTTGCTGTGTTCTTTGTAAATAGAAAGCAAGTGCCCTTTTGCAATCCAGCGTATAAAGACTCCTCTCTGCACTTGATGCATGAGGTCCTGGAAAGAAGACAGGTAAATATACCTCCTGGTTCAGATGAAAAGGTGAGACCACTTTAGGCATGAAGTGTGGATTAGTTCTGAGAACTACCTTGTCATGATGGAACCTTGTATAAGGAGGATTAGCCACTAGAGCTTGCAACTCACTGATACGGCGAGCTGAAGTGAGTGCAATGAGAAAAACAACCTTCCAGTAAAGGAATTTCAAGGAGGTAGTGGCTAAGGGTTCAAAGGGT
Source organism: Ichthyophis bannanicus (assembly GCA_033557465.1). Classification (NCBI taxonomy): domain Eukaryota; kingdom Metazoa; phylum Chordata; class Amphibia; order Gymnophiona; family Ichthyophiidae; genus Ichthyophis; species Ichthyophis bannanicus. Next base: position 442,241,384 of record CM066035.1, on the reverse strand, counting down.
GGCTTCATGAGCTGCTCAAGAACCAGATTTAAGTCCCATGCCACTGGGGGTGGTCTAATGGGAGGTTTAGTTAAAAGAAGGCCTCTCATGAATCTTGCTATAAGAGGATGAGAGGAAATAGGTTGTCCATTAAGAGGCTTTAGGGATGCTGCAATAGCACTCAAATGGACCCTGATTGAATTTGTTTTAAGGCCTGCATGGGATAAATGCAGCAAATAGTCCAGTAACGAATTCAAAGGTATTGCAGAAGGGTTAAGACCATTTTCTGCACACCAAATGGAAAACCTTTTCCATTTAAAAGCATAAGAGCGTCTGGTAGAAGGCTTTCTAGAAGCATGAGGATATCCTTCACTTCCTGAGAAAGGTGTAAATCTTGAAGGTCTAGGCCTTCAGCAACCAGGCCCTGAGATGAAGAGACTGAGGATTTGGATGCCACAGGGTTCCCTCCTCTTGGGAGAGGAGATCTGGAGCAGACCCCAGGTTCAGGGAGGGAGCTTGAGAGAGATGCAGAAGTAGAGGGTACCACACTTGGCGTGGCCAATGTGGTGCTATGAGGATCATAGATCCCCTGTCTCTCTGAAGGTTGAACAGAGTCTTGGGGATTAGGGGAATAGGTGGAAAGGCATAGAGGAAGTCTTGCCCCCAGTGAAGGAGGAAGGCATCTCTGGCCTGAACTCCCTGACATGGAATCCTGGAACAAAACCGGGGAAGTTTGGCATTCCACGGACTTGCAAATAGGTCTATGTCTGGGGTACCCCAAATCCGGAAGATCCTGGCTACCTGGTCCCCATGGAGGGACCATTCGTGTGGAAGCAGAACTCGACTGAGTCTGTCTGCCCAAGAGTTTTGAACCCCTGGAAGATACACTGCCATGAGATGGATTTGATGCTCTCTGGCGAAGGCCCACAATCTCAGAGCTTTGTTGCAGAGCGACAGAGAGCCTGTCCCCCCCCTGCTTGTTCTCATAGAACATGGCTACCTGATTGTCCGTATGGATGAGGACTGTCTTGTAGCTGAGCAGGGTGTGGAATACTCTGAGAGCCAAGAAGATTGCTCTGAGCTCTAAGAGGTTGATATGAAGAGATGTCTCCTGTGGAGACCAGATGCCCTGAGTGGAGAGATCTTGGAGATGAGCTCCCCAACCCTTTGGAGAGGCATCTGTTGTAAGGGTTGCTTGGGGTAGCACCTGCTGAAAGGGGGATCCCAACAACAGATTTTGAGTGGACTTCCACCAGTGGAGGGAAGAAAAGAGGTGACTGGAGGTTGCTAGTTTGTCTGACAGGCAACCTGATGCCTGGGTCCACTGGGAGGATAGAGTCCACTGAGCTGCCCTCATGTGAAGGCGAGTATAAGGAACCACATGCACTATGGAAGCCATGTGGCCTAAGAGTTGCAACATCTCTCGAGCAGTTAAATGGGATTTTAACTGAATCTGGGAGGCTAACTGCACTAGGCGTAGGCAACGGGCCTGGGGAAGATAGGCCCTTGCAGTTGTGGTATCCAGTAAGGCCCCTATGCCAGATATGGGAATACGAATATCCCTAGAGTGCGTAGAAATGCAGCTATCACTGCCATGCATTTTGTGAACACTCTTGGAGCAGAGGCCAGACCGAAAGGAAGCACTCTGTATTGGTAGTGCTTTCCTTGGTAAAGGAACCGAAGGAACCTTCTGTGTGTTGGATGGATGCGGATATGGGTGTACGCATCCTTGAGGTCTAGAGAACAAAGCCAGTCCTGACTCTGGAGGTATGGAAGGAGAGTACCAAGAGAGATCATCTTGAATTTCTCCTTGCATAGAAACTTGTTCAACTCTCTGAGATCTAGGATGGGTCTGTAGCCCCCTGTTTTCTTTGGGATAAGAAAATAGGGGGAGTAGAACCCTGAGCCCTGTTGAAGAAGGGGTACTTCTTCTATGGCCCCTTGGGCAAGAAGGGTGGCAATCTCTTGACCTAAAAGGTCGAGAAGTGATGTTGGAGAGTTGAACTGTTTCACCATGGTGTGAGGAGGAAGGTTTAAGAAATGTAGTTTGTATCCCTCCCTTATGATGGAGAGGGTCCATTTCTCTGCTGTGATTTGTTCCCATCTGGGAGCAAAGTGAGCTAACCTTCCTGGGATGGTGAAAGGCTCTGGATGATCTAGAGCCAGAAATGCTAAGTTCTCTAGTGGAAAGTCAAAGGCCCTGAGGAGGCTGAGGCTGTTGGGCTGTAGCAGTCCTGGCAGCCTGAGGCTTGGCCTGTTTTGGTTGTTGCTGTCTCTTTGCAGCAAAACGACCGTGAGAAGAGGCCTGGGCATAACTAGAAGAAAATTTCCCTTTCTTTGGGAAAGATCCTTTCTTGAATAACCTCTTCTTGAAAGGAGTAGTAGTAGACTTAGAGAGTCTATCTAAAGCAGAATTTTCAGCATCCATCTGGGTGGCTTTTGCTTGCCAATCTTTGCCAAACAGATTTTCACCTGTACAGGGAAGGTTACCTAGACCATCCTGTACCCAAGATTCCAAATCAGAGGCTTGCAACCAAGCTACTCTGCGTGCGCCTATTGCAATAGCTGAAGCTCTACTGGCACCCTCAAAGGAGTCAAAGGCAGCACGGTTGGAAAACTTGGATACATCCTGAGCATGTTTAAGCCAGGTAAGATATTCTTCTCTCTTATCTTCTGATATAAAAGGAGATAAGGTATATAGATGATCTGTAACCTCTTTAAGAAACATTCCCATATAGAGACTATAGGAGATGATTCTGGCTATAAGCATACTGGCCTGGAAGATTTTCCTGCCAAAAGCATCTAGAGTTCTGCATTCTCTTCCTGGAGGAGCAGAGGAGTGTCTTTTTGTACTCTTGATTTTTTTCATAGCAGACTCTACCACAATAGAGTGGTGAGGAAGCTGAGTTTTATGAAATCCAGGACAAGGAGGAACACGATACATGGTGTCCAACCTGCGAGAAAAAGGAGAGGTTATAAGAGGAGTTTCCCATATACCCAACATGTGGTCATAAAGAATCTCATGTATTGGTAAAATGGCTGCCTCTTTAGGAGCTTTAGGATATTGGAGAATATCCAATTTTTTGGCTCTGGGCTCAGTCTCAGAGGCTACTGTAATAGACAGGCCTCTGGCTACCTCTCTGATGAAGTCCTGGAAAGACAAGTCCTCAGGAGGAGACATTCTTCTTTTTGGAGAAGAGGGTTCTTGAGGACGGATTTCCGATGCTTCAATGGAAACCTCTGATGAATCAGATTCTTCAGAGGAATTGAAGTATCGACTGTCTGGATGCTCTCGCAGAGCCCGATACGAGTACAGAGGGGTATCGACATCAGGGGTCATTGGTACCGAATCGGTACTGACAGGCATCACTGGATACCGTACCGCTGCTGTCGATGCTGATGCCGATGCAAGCGGTACTGGTATCGGAACTGGAGCTGGATCCGGAACCGGAATCGGTATCGACAACGAAGGTTGTTGTTGTACCGAGGGCGTCGCAGCTTGTATGAAGGCCGTAATGGCACGCTGCATGGTCAGAATATTCTGATCCATCGACGCCACCAATGTCTGGATATCGGTACCGGGAACCGCCGGTACCCCAGAACATTGTAACAGGTGATCGGTCGAGGCCGTGCCATCGATGTCAACCTGTGACCCCATAGATAATGCTTTGGAAGCCAGAGCCTCCCGCCGGGGTAATTTTGCCGGTGTGGATTCCTCAATAGTAATGTCGGGAACATCTTGATACTTAGAGGGAGATGTACCCTTTGAGGACCGACCGGACTTAAGTTTTGTTACCTGAGATCCATGGGATGAAGAAGAAGCCCTGGAAGATGTCGATGCCACCGAAGCTGCATCGGAGGGAAACAGGGTACTGAGCTTGGCTGCCCGATTCTGTAACCCTCTTTTAGACATCATGGAGCAGGACTCACAATCCGCGATGGAATGGTCAGGACCTAAACATTTTAGACACCAGTCATGGATGTCTGTGACAGAAATAGTGCCACTGCACTTTGTGCACTTTTTAAACCCGGAGGTGGGCTTTTCCATGAGGAAAAGACTATAGGCCTAGGGCCACAGAGGAAAAAACAGAAAAGTTTTTTGTTTTTTTTGAAAGAAAGAAAAAAGACCGGCGATACCGGTCCTCGAGAAGGCAGACACACGACTAAAGAAAATAAAAATAAGAAAATAGAAATTCTTCAGCGGTGACAGGAAACACGACCTGCTGGCTCCGCGGAAAAGAAGAACTGGAGAGAGACGGTTGGGAAAGGCGGGAAGGCAGCGCGCAGGCGCTGTGGAATGCTCCCAAAAGCTTTCCTTCTGGACGCTGGGGAGCGTTCCCGCGCAGGCTCCGTCGGTACCGACGATACCCATATGTGAAGACTCATTCCTGCTTGTTCCTGGAGATCGCAGTTTATAACAAAATAAAAATGAGTTATAATTTAGTTTTATAAACTGTGCTGTTGGTTCTTGCTGTCTTTTAGTTCTTTGGTGTGCAAACAGGACCGTACCTAACCCTGTGCAAGCGGTGCAGCCGCACAGGGTGCAAAGGCTTGGGGGGGGGGGGCGCATTTCGGCTGTCTGCTGTTGCCCTGCTGCTGCTGGCAGGACAATAGCAGGCAGCCGAAATGCACCCCCAAGCCCTTTTGCAGCACTTTAATCAGGTCTGATCCCTCCCTCCTCCGACATGATGTCAGAGGAGGGAGGGACAAATCTGCTTAAAGTGCTGACACCTTTCAGATTGGGTGTATGCCCCCCTCCTCCTCCCCATACCTCCGTCCAGCACTGCCTGCTCTTTCCCTGCTGCCGGCACCACCGTGAAAAAAAACAGAGGGCGGCAGCAGCAGGGAAAGAGCAGGCAGTGCTAGACGGAGGTATAGGGGAAGGGGGGCGTGTGCTCGAGCTGCAAGTCGCACAGGGCGCGATTGCAGCTTGATACAGCCCTTTGTGCAAACATCTTGCATTTCCTGCATATAATCTAATCGGCTCTCTGGAGTGTAGAAGTGGGACACATGTTTTACAATAGGGGACATTTAAGCGTCCTGACCAAAGTAATATGATTCCAGGGACAAATCCTTATAATACGGGACTGTCCATATAATACAGGACGTTTGGTCACTTTACCCCAGTGTTGTGTAGAATGTGGCTCCTTAACAGAAAGATAAACTTGTTGAAAAGAACATACTTATAGTGTGACAAATTGTCATGTTTCACCTTCCTCTATACATATCTGGGTAGGGGGAGAGTTTGATGAAAAAGTGTGCCTTGTTGTGGTAATGGGCTATAGAAGACACTTTTATAACTGGTGCTATCTATATATTTTTGTCTCTCTTCAGAAAGCGAATGTCTGTCTCAGTTTGTGTGGTTTGTGGGGGGTCTCTGTGTATTTGTGGTTTGTGGGGGGTCTCTGTGTATTTGTGGTTTGTGGGGGGTCTCTGTGTATGTGTGGAGAATGGAGGGGTACAGCAGCATGTGCATGAGCTGTGGGGCTGCAGTGCATGTGTGTGTGTCAAGGCCGTACCGAGCCATAAATGCGCCCTGTGCAACTTTGCAAATCTTGCACCCTCCACCCCCATATCACACCTTTGTCATTTGCCCTATGTCCAGCATCTCCCCATCTTACCCCATACCTCCATGTCCAATCTGTTTCCCATCCCCCTGGGTGCCTGTGTATGTGTGGTACATGGTTGGGGTGTAGGGCTGGGGTGCCTGTCTCTTTGTGCTGTGAGGTGGGGTGCCTATGTGTGTGTTTCTGTGGTGCAGGGATGGTTTCTGTGTGTATTTGTCTGTGTGTGGTGTGGTGCCTGTGTGTGTTGGTGTAGAGGTGTTTGTAATGCGGTGCCTGTGTGTGTGTGTGGAGGAGGGTTACAGGGGTGGGAGCCTGTGTGGTGGTGGGGGGGGGGGGGTCTTTTGGCATATACATTACAAAAGCCCAGGGTGTGGAAAAGTAAATAAACAGGGGAAAATGATTTATTTAACTTTCAGCTTTCAAAATAAAGAGCATAAACTGCACAGTGCTGTACTAGAGAAATGTTACATTAGGTGAGGGAATGTTACATTAAGGGTGGTAACCTGGCCACGCCTGTGGAGAGGAGCAAATCAGAAGGGCAGAGCCATGCAAATTGGTGTGTTACACCGATGGGCAGAGATCACATTTTATCACTTACCCACACAAATAACAGAATTATTTCATTAAACTAAGAGGTATACGAGGTGGCAAATATACTGAAATGATGAGTGGGCTGAGAAGGGCAGACCCCTCACTTCTGAAGCACTCTGGACTTAACAGGGGAAGGACATTTCCCTCCCTTTGCTTACATAACTCTGAATAGGAGAAGGGATTCCTCCACTCTCAAAATCACTGACTACCATTCAATAAGCTCAAAAGGGCAGAGATCATAGGTGTTGGAACTGGGTGGGCAACATGGACTCTGGACCCACCAAAATTTTGCTCTCGCACAGGAGATTGTATCCCCGTGGGCAGAACAGGAGGGGAAGACCACAGGGGGCGAAGCTAGGACCCCCCAATCAGAGAGGTGTTCCGCAGCCCCTGGCTGAGACCTCAATAGAGCTTGAAGCTAAAAAGGCAAATCACACTGAGCCTGGGTAAAGCAGGGATGCATCTTTGGGGATGGACACCCTCTGTGGCGGAAGGGCCCGTTGGCCCTTGAGCATTGACCCCGCCAGACTGGAGTTAGCACAGCAGTGAAGAGCCCTTCTATTGGGAGCAGGCTTGGCAACAAAAGCGGAGTTTGGGAGCGGTAACCCCTCCAGTCAGCGAGATAGCTCGGCAGTGGAGGTGGAGCTTGGGAGAAGCGCCAGTGGAGGTGGAGTTTGGGAAAGCTGTTTCAATCAGTTAAATAAATCCTTTTTCCCCATTTATTTACTTTCCCACACCCTGTGCTTTTGTAATGTATATGCCAAAAGGCACCCCCCACCACACAGGCTCCCACCCCTGGCTCCCACAGGCTCCCACCCCTGCAAACCCCTCCAAACAGGAGGCTGTTCAGCAGCAGAGGTGGAGCTCAAGAGTAGTTACTCCTCAAATTGGAAGGCAGCTCGGCAGCAGAGGTGGAACTCATGTGTGATGACAACTCCAATTAGAAGCAGCATGGCAGTGGAGATGAAGCTTGGGAGCAGTGACCCCTCCAATTGAGAGGCGGCTTGGCAGTAGAGGCAGGGACCGAGAGCAGGCCTCTACCCAGAGAAAGGAGGCTGTGCAGCAGTGTCCAGCCAGTTCAGGCCCGGCATAACAGATATCCCCAGGACCCACAGCAGCCACCAGTCCAGTACATAGGTGAGACCTGTAGGAGAAAAGGGGTGAAGGGATAACTGGAAATAGGATTTAATAAAGTGAAGGTTCTCATTGGTTAGTTGGTAAAACTGAAGAAGGATCAGTACTGATTCAACTATTATGTAATTTGATACTGTAGAAGTAGATGTTGAGAGAATAATTTATTGGTCACTGATTCAGTATGCACGAAGGGGGTCATTCCAGAACACGAATAAGGGGTTTGTATGTGTGGTGGGGACATTTATGTGTCGAAAACATCCCCGATCATATTCTGAAACAATGCTGTCATGCTCTAGCCTGGGGAAATCAGAACGTGCCCAGAAGGGGCTGAACGGGGTTGAGGCCAGCTGTGGAGATGTATAAAGCGTATTCAGGAAAGGCCTGTGTGCGTCTTCAGTGCTTCTCGCAGATGTCCACATTATTCCTGTGGAAACATGGTATAAGGCTTGGACTTAGAAAAAATTATGCTCTTCTCTGCAATGTGTTCCAGATTGAAGAATAGTTGTGACAATTATGTTTTGAAATGGTGTGACTGCAATCTAGAAAAACACAAGATGCAGTGTTAAAGAACAGAAAGCAGAGGTTAGAGAATGTTGAAAGGAACAGAAACATTAACAAACACCCTTACAGAAATATTAAGAAGAGTGTGTATTGTGGCTATGCTGAAATGTGCTGTTTGAGCTAAAGGAGCCAATTTAGGGGACCTTAATAATTCCCATATTCTGAAAAATGGGACTGCTGATGTAGGGATAGTATGGGCATGAGTAGAGAAAGGATTTTTGTTAGTGTGAGAAACGGAGACTCCTGGTACCCCATGCTATTATGCTATGTCATAGCTGTTATGTATAGGTTCAGGGCATCTTTTTGGCAGAATTATGTTTTTTGTGACTGAAAGTGAAAGTGTGTGTGTGTGTGTGGTTTGAGGTGTGCATGGGAGGATCTGGTGTACTTATCTGCAATTCAGGGGAGACATGAAAGCCTGGCCAGTACCTGGACCCTATGGATGAACACAGCGTCACCAGGTGCCAGTGTGATCAAGCCGGCAAAATCAGATAAGGTTTTCTATAACTAAATGTCAAAACATAACCCCGACAATAATAAGGGACCCTCAGAATAAAAGCATTCAACAGTGAAAACAGCACTAATACATGCTCATAATGCACATTCTTTGAGACCAATGATGTTGCTATTAACATTATTAGTGCTGTTTACACTGCTGAATGCTCTTATTCTGAGGGTCCTTTATTATTGACAGGGATATGTTTTGACATTTAGTTATAGGGAACCTATTCAGATTCCATCTGGATTATTTTACATAGGGTACTCTAATAAGATTATATATTGTTGGCAGTGTGATAGGGCAGCCATACATCTGCTGTGCCAGACACTGGGAGCCATGACTGATGTTGTGCCAACATACCCCAGATTGTTGCATGAGCCTACATTCCTAGCAGTCCAGGATCTATGAGAGCTGTGAGAGTGGTGACATATCTGGAGGCTGGCTAGTTAGTGTGATGGCACAGGGATCTCCCCTCCCATGCCCACACAGGCATGACCAGGGAAGCAGTTCCACAAAGCAGACTGTGGAAAGGCAGACAGGGTTGTCCCACAGATAGCAGATGTATACAGACCGGCCTTTCGCCATGGTGGGACAGGTGTAGCTACTGTGAGAAATGCCAGTACCCAGCTAGGTGGGAATCAGATACCATAGCGCTACAAGGAGTACGCAGCACAGCACAGACACACGTAAAAGATTGCAAGCTCTGCCAAGCAGGGACAATTTAGTCAAGACAGACAACATAGCAGCTGTGGACAGGATACTTTTAGGGGGAATGGTAAGAAAACATCAAGGAGCTTAGGCGGATCAGATCCAAAAGCTGCAACGAAGAGGTGAGTGCTCAGCCTGGATTTGCGAAGAGCCAGAGAAGAAGCCTGTCGTACAGACTCAGGTAGATTGTGCCAGGCATAGGGAGCAGCAAGTTGAAAGGAGCAATGTCTGGAGTTGGCAGTAGAAGAGAAGGGCACAGACAGAAGCGATCTGCCAGAAGGGCTGAGTCCCCGAAGAGGGGTGTAGGGAGAGATAAGAGACGAACGGTAGTGCGGAGCAGCAGAACGAGTGCACTTATAGGCCAGAGGCGCGGAAAGGGGCATGCATTTGTTGCTCAGCAATATTATCCTTATCTTTATTATTATTTGATATACTGCTCTAGGCAGCAAGGCGTCAGAGCGGTTTACAATAATCAAAACACCAGGAAGAGAGGAAAGGAATGCCAGTTATTGACAGGACAGCTTAAAGAGAAGAGAGACTGAGAGAAAGGAGGGAGAACCAGTCAGGGGTGGGAAACTAACCTAGGGGAGGCAAGCAAGAGAGGAAAACTAACCTGGTGAGGGGGGTCATAAGCGAGGTGGAACAGGTGGGTTTTGAGGAGTGATTTGAAGCGGGTGTATGAAGGTTCAGCACGCAGAGAGATAGGGAGTTCCATAGAGCGGGGGCGAAGAAGAAGAAAGCAGAATGACTCAGTTTAAAGTATATGATCTTAGAAATTGATTTTATATGTGAGACCATGCTTAGGGACTGATCTAGGATGATCCCTAGGTATTTAACTTCCTGTTTCACTTCTAACTCTGAGTCTTTTATGTGGAGTTTAGTGGGGGGAGAGGGGGGTTGAAGCTTTGATTTTGGGAAACATATACAGTAGTACTTCCGTTTTTTTGATGTTAATTTTTAAGTTATATGTATTTAGCCAATCATTTACATCAGTGAGGCACGATTGGATCTGGGGACGGTTAAGGTTTGTGATGTCTGTGGGATGATTGATCATTATATTATCCGCATAAAAGTGATAATTTACTTTGTGCTTTTTGAAGATGTTACATATTGACTATTCTAGACGTGCATGGGAGACGGGGGGAAGGGCCAGGTGGTGGGTGTGTAAGGACCTGAGGAGGCGTGGGGGGGGGGGAGTGAAATTGGAGGAGATTGGAAAGGTATTGCAGAGTGCCTGTGTGAATTGCCTGGTGTGCTGAAGTGAGTCAATTTTGTAGTCAATGTGGAATTTTATAGGGAGCCAATGAAGATGGATGAGGGTAGGTGCTATGTGCTCACAATGAAAGGAGTGGGTGAGGATCCGGGCTGCTGTATTTTGAAGAAGCTGGAGGCGGGGAAGTTGGTATTGAGGGAGACCAGCGAGTGCACCATTACAGTAGTTGAGTCATAAAATCACCAGTGACAGGAGAAGGATTGTGAGAGAATGCAAGTTGAGAGAAGAAGGAAGAACACAAATTTGGCAAAGAAAAAAGAAAGACCACTGAACCAGAGAGGACAGATGCTCATGGAATGTTAGGGAAGAGTCAAAAATAACACCAAGGTAGCAGAGAGACTGAACAAGGGGGACTAGGGAGTGGGTCAGAAGAGGAACGATTGTGGGCCCAGAGATATTGAAAGTGAGCCAAATAGCAGAACATTTAGAGGGGTTGAGGCAGAGACAATTGGTGAGTAGCCAGTCAGAAACAGTAGAAAGACAGGTGTTTAAAGGGGCTAAGACTAGGGAGAGTGAATCTATGTGGAAGAGAAGAAGGATATCATCAGCATAAAGGTAGGTGGAGATGCCACATTGTTGGATCAGTAGAGCAAGGGGGACCAGAAAGATGTTAAAGAGGAGAGGGGCCAGCACTGACTCTTGGGGAACACCACAAATGAGGGAAACGGGGACAGATGAGGCTGCTCCACATGTCACAGAAAAGGAATGTGAAGAAAGAAAGGACCAGAACCATTGCAGTGTTGTGTCTTGGAGTCCGCAGTCAGAGAGACGGGAGAGCAATAATGGGTAATTCACCAGGTCGAAGGTTGAGGATAGATCCAACGAAACCACAAGTGAAATGTTACCCTGTTCATGAGCAGTGTGCACTTCATTTAGTAAAGAGAGAAAAATAGTGGCTGTGCTATGACCGGGACAGAAACCAGATTGGTAGGAGAGCAGAAAACGAGTGGAGTCAAGGATAATTGTGCAAAAGCAAGTTTCTCCAAAATTTTAGAAAGAAAAGGAAGACTGGAGATGGGGTGCCAGTTGGTCCAGCTATCAGGGGGCAGGGAAGGTTTTTTGAGGATGGGACGAACAGTGGCATGCTTCCACAGGGAGTGAAAGACACCAGAAGTGAGAGTTGAGTTAAAGATAGAAAGCACGAAAGGAAGGAGAGCTAAGGAGGGCCGTGGTCCAGAATGAGGGGATAGGGTCGGAAGAGCAGGTGGTTTTGCGGGATGAGTTGAGAACCTTCAGAAGAACAGTCGTGGTGACAGGCTGAAAGGAGGGCCAGTGATGAGAAAAGGTGGTGAAGGGAATGGGGGGTGGACCCTAGCACAGTGCTAGGGCTAGATGGTAGTGGCGAGGACTCTGGTATGGAAGAGCTGCTGGCGGAATGCATGGAACGGTAATCAAAGACCTTCTCAGCGAAGTAGTTGGCAAGACAACTGGGGTCCTGCAAGGGGGTGGGGGTGAGCGAGAGAAGTGGGAACGACTGCAGTCTGGGACAGAGTGCAGAACACAGAGTATAATTGATGTGAGGAGTTAGTAGCAGATGAGATGACAGAGGAGTAATACGAGCTTCTGAAAGAGCAGATCTGAACTTTGTAGTAGTGGCGACAACAGTAAAAGTGCGACAGATTGGTGGGAGTGGGGTGATGTTGCCAGCAGCACTCAGCTCTACGAAGCTGGGCCTGAAGGAGGGACAAATCGGCTGTGAACCAGGGATGATGTCATGAAGAACAGCATGCAGGGCGGAGTCCAAGGGGGGCCAGATGGTCGAGATGAATACCAAGGACAGAGTGCATTTCTGGACCTGAGATTCAGTGGATAGAGAAGCAAAATCAGCTGGAAAGATGGCGTCTCCTGGAGGGAATTGGAGAAGGGTATTGAGGGAGATAAGCTGCTTTGGAAGTATAGGTTCAGAAAGGGAAGAGGTAGGTTGAGGAGCAGTGGGAGGGGACAGGGAAAAGAACACACAATAGTGATCAGTCCAGGGATAAGGCAAGGTTGAAATCAGAGAGGGAACCACCAGTGATGTAGGAGAGGAGAGAAGGCGGTCAAGGGTCTGACCGGCTACATGGGTAGGGAGGGAGATGTGTTGGCGGAGGGAAAGGTCTGAAAGGACAGAAGTGAAAGCCCTCTCTCTAGGCCGAGAGGGACAATCTATGTGGAGGAGGAGAGTTTGGAAAGTGTGAGGAGGAGGGAGCCCCAGAGATCGGAATGCACGGATGGGGGGGACACAGAGGAGAAGGTAATAGCTAGGTGGGGTGACACCTAGCTGGAGAAGCAGTGCCTCAGGATATTGGAGAGCTGGGGAAGAAATTTCATGGAAGGGTAAGGAAGAACGATAGAGAAAGGCTACTCCCCCACCTGGATGACACGAGTGTGGTATGGAGAAAGCAGAAAAGCCAGGAGGAAGACATTGGTTGTGAATGGGATCTTCACCAGGGCGCTGCCACATCTCAGTGAGAAATATGCCATCAAGGGAATGTTGTAAGATGATGTCGTGGATGAGCTCTGGTTTGGATCGTAGAGAGCAGCAGTTGAGTAAGGCAAGGCTCATTGTGAGAAGGGAGGAGATAGGACACGAGGGAGGCGTCGTCGAAAGGGCAGAGATACAGTTAATAAGATTGGACGTTACCCAAGAATGGCACAGTGAGGAGCAACCACAGGAGTAAAGTGCCATGTCCAGTGGACGGGGTGGGCGGCATGGTCTGTAAGGCCAGCTGAAAGGAAAACCCCCTAACAGAAGAAGAAAACAATCAATGTAAAACCTATGAACCGGAAAGGATAGAAAGGAGAACTGGCTGCAGGGCGAGCCCTGGGACACTGAAGGCCTAGACCAGTGCCGTGGGCTGATCAGACAGGAGATGCTAGACTGCCCTGTAGAATATGCGGCCTTGTCCTAAGCACCCCTGGATTCACCCCAAGGAGCTCGCCCAAAGAGCACGTCCTGCTCCTTGGGCGCGTGATGCTGCAGTTGCACTAGTTAAATAGTCCACAGTGCCTGGGGGAATGTGGCCCCATCACTTCCGGGACCAGAACTGGTGAGGTAAGAAATTGCAGGTAGTAGTCCTGGTGTGGGAGAGGAGGTACCTGGAAGCAAGGAGAAAAGATCATCAGCAGCAAGCAGACAGCATAGCAGGCAACAGCAATAACAGCAGCAGCAGGTAAGAGCGAGAAGACAATGTTGACGCCACAGTTGCACGAGTTAAATAGTCCACAGTTCCTGGGGGGAACGCGGCTGCACACATGTGGCCATGTCACTTCCGGGACCGGAAATGGTGTGGCAGGAGATTGTGGGTAGTAGTCCTGGTGTTGGGGAGGAGGTACTGGACACCCTTCAGGATTTGACACAGCCAGTCTCAGACCTCCACAAGTTCTTCGGTTTCTGCCCTTCTTTAAACATTTGTTGAATGCCACCTTCTGCTCCAGGGAGAGGAGGGCTGAGGAATGTCAACCCTTCCCTGCAACATGAATTACACAGGTACACTACCAAAAAACTGCCTCCAGTTTTGCAACTGATTCCTATAGATTTTGGGGTGCTGAATCCAGGAAAAATAGCCAAAATGTTCCATCACGTCACGTTTTCTTGCAAAATTAGATTTCTTACCCATATAAGGAATGTTCACATAATTATTTTCTTGGCCCAAAATAGAGGTTGTAATGGTTAACTAACTAGAAACACTCCCTCATGATATTTTAGAGTGTTTTGTATTCATTTTATACATTAACAGGACAATTGGGAGGCGGGGGGCTAAATCCAGTACTCGCGCTGGCGCATGTTCTTTCCTGTTCGCCTCGCCTCGTTCGCTCGCTCAAACACGGTGGTTGCGACATGAACATTCCTGTCAAATTTCAGTTTCTTGCAAGTTCATTATTACCTTTTGTTTGCTCAGTCGTAATCCAGCTTTATTCCGAAGTGGTTCACTACAGTTGTAGTTTGCAGTGCTGTGTATTTGTGATGGCTCACAGAGCCAGAGGTTGCGTCAACTCTCCGGACAGTTTTTGTTTTATTTGTGGGTAATATACCGTGAAAAAGCGGCAGAGGAACATTTATGCATTTATTAAAAAAGTATATTTCGCCTATTTCGGTTTGAAGTTAGGCGATCAAGACAAACCGTGGGCTCCTCACAAAGTGTGCAAGACATGTGAGGAAGATCTACGCTTATGGATGAAAGGTAAAAAACAAGCATTTTGTTTCGGAATACCTATGATGTGGCGTGAACAAAGAGACCACAGCAGTGACTGCTATTTTTGCTCTTGCATTGTGAAGGGATACAACTTAAAAAATAAGAACGTAATAAGTTACCCCAACCTTCCCTCAGCAATTAGGCCTATGCCTCATAGCAACGAAGTACCTGTGCCTGAACCACCAAAATCTTTGGATCATATTTGTGTGGACGGTTCTGATCATGATGAGACTCATCAGATGGCTTTTCCCGATGAGTCCAGTACTTCCGAGTTTGAAACTGAACCAGATCCGAAACCTGAACTTTTCTCTCAAGCTGAATTGAATGATTTAGTCCGGGATTTAGGACTCCCAAAAGATGCTGCCCAACTGCTAGGTTCTCGGCTTAAACAGAAAAATCTATTGTCACCAGGAACAACTTTTTATTGGTACCGCAACCGCGAGACACAATTTTTGAAGTATTTCAGCAAAGAGGAAGATTTGGTATTTTGCAACGATATATACGGAGTGATGGAAAAGTTTAAACTCAAGTATGATCCTGCTGAATGGCGGCTGTTCATTGATTCGTCAAAAGACAGCATAAAAGGTGTTCTTCTTCATAATGGCAACACATTCGCTTCAGTTCCTATTGCTCACTCTGTTATTCTCCAAGAAAAATACGAGAATTTGGCCCTGATTCTTCAGAAGATTCGTTATGATGAGCATAAGTGGATGATTTGTGGAGACTTTAAAATTCTATCCATGCTATTAGGGCAGCAATCCGGTTTCACCAAATATCCCTGCTTCCTTTGCTTGTGGGATAGCTGGGCCCGCGACCTACACTGGGGGAAAAAAGACTGGCCAATTCGGGAGTATTTGAGACCCGGTGAGAAAAATGTTCTTCATGAGAGCTTGGTACCTCGTGATAAAATTCTATTACCACCTCTCCACATTAAGTTGGGTCTCATTAAGCAATTCATCAAGTCCCTTCCAAATGATGGTGAGTGCTTTCGGTACCTTTGCTCAAAGTTCCCCCGACTTTCTGAAGCAAAGCTAAAGGAAGGAGTGTTTGTTGGCCCTGATATAAGGAAACTCATTTCAGATGGAGCATTTGCTGAAACGATGTCTGAGAAGGAAAAAGAAGCCTGGGATTCCTTCAAGGATGTTGTTCTCAAATTCTTGGGGAACAGGTGGGATGAGAACTATAAGGATATTGTTGCCAGGATGCTCAATGCCTTCAAAGAACAAGGCTGTAACATGAGCCTGAAAGTCCATTTCTTGCACTCCCATGTGAACTACTTTCCCGAAACCTTGGGGGCGTACAGAGAAGAACAAGGTGAAAGGTTTCACCAGGACATCAAGGACGCAGAGAGAAGGTACCAAGGAAGATGGAACACCACTATGATGGCTGATTTCTGCTGGTTGCTGCTGCGGGAAACCCCAGATGAAAAATACGCCAAGCAGCGCACCAAGAGAAGCAATCGGGGGAAGAAGAAACGGGCCCACCAGGAGATTGATTGACCCAAAAATTTATTTTTATTTTATTTATTTAGCTGTATTTATATCCCGCTTTTCACCGGGTCAAAGCGGTCAATTGGGGGATACATTTAACATGAGGGGATATGAGACACACACACTAATACATACAGGGAACATGGGCATTGGAGGATTAAGTGGCTTGCCCAAGACCACTAGGAGTGCCTATAGGACTAGAAATCCCAATCCCTCCGGCTTGAGATTGCTGTCCCCAGGTGGGACTTGAACCCCCGACCCTCCAGCCTGAAGTACCTTGTCCTAACCACTAGACCACGCCTCCCTCAAAAATGACTTTAAAATCTAAACTGTGTTGACAAATATCGTGTTTTTACTAAACTTTGAAATAAAAATTTGCTAGTTATTACCACAGTGTCTGATCTCATTTATTAGAATTTTATTTTCACACCATCGGGTGCTTGTCTTCATGTATTGCAATGGTGCGGTTTGCGTTTTCTATTCTTACATACATACCTGTACAACATTTTTTGCACATTTCTTTGCTTTGCTT
The DNA here is from genome assembly GCA_033557465.1 of Ichthyophis bannanicus. Lineage (NCBI taxonomy): Eukaryota > Metazoa > Chordata > Amphibia > Gymnophiona > Ichthyophiidae > Ichthyophis > Ichthyophis bannanicus. The sequence goes on along the minus strand of CM066035.1, from coordinate 442,224,875 downwards.
TGTGTCTAACCTCGCTCTTATATGCTCAATGTTTGTGCACATGTATGTGGCTGTTTTAAGTGCAGACAATTATGCTACCATCACAGTGTGTTTTGTTGACATTACTCTATTCTTATGTGCTGCCTTGTTACAATTTTCTTTATTCTTATTTGAATAACTACTAAACAATTAGTATAAAGAATTCATCCAAGAAACTTTTATCTCGATCGCACTCAATCTGAAACGTTCACCTCAAACTGCTAACCCAATGTAGCAAAAAATCTGTACGTGATGGAGCAAATTGGTTACCAGATTTGGATTCAGCGCACCAAAAAATGTAAAAATCAATCGAAACATTAGAGGCAGTTTAAAAAAATTTTTTTTTAGTGTACCTGTGTTATTGAACAGCCTCTGCTTTTACTGTAAGAACAGCAGATGGTCCCATGCCAGTCCCAAGCACTTTCCTATAGAGCAGTTTTCTCACCAAATTAAGCTCCTTTTGTTTTTCTTTACCTCACTGCTGTTTCGACAATAATCCACAACTCTCTTAACAGCTCCCATGATCTTTGGGGAACTGCAATGTTAGTTCTGGGTTTTGTGCACTTGGTAAAGGTCCAACCTTAGCAGTGTAAAGCACATTCTTAGAGAGGGCCATGGCAGAGATCACTGGGGTCGTTTTATAATGCCAAGTACCATTTGATGCAAGGTATGTCCTGATATACATGTTCATATTTACATTCTCTTATACCATATTAGGGTGCAGTGGGATTACCCAGCACTTTTCAGGGCCTGAGAAGGAGTAGTATATGGTCTAGGTTGCAGCAGCTGTCATTTCTCATTGGTATTTCTGTATAGTTTGCATCAGCAAACTACTGTCAGTGTGAAGAGCAGCTTAGGAGATGAACATTTTACTGAGGAGGTGTGGCGTCTGCAGGTACATTGCGGAGATGGGCAGAATACGAAATGTATAACTTCAGAATACAGTGGGTGTGGGGACATTCAAAATGTTTACCCGTGTCCCATAATATTATGGGGATGTGCTTCTCCATTATATCGCATGGCCTGTGCCTGCACCCGTGTGCGGGCCGCGGGCCAGATGCATGCATGGGCTGGCTGCATAATGCTTTGCCCATGCCGCACCATGCCGGACATGTCTATCTCCCCGATTCCGGACCTGAGGGCACATCTAGATGCACAGATGCAGAATTAGGTTTAAATGGGGTCTGTTTTCAATTTAGACTTGTCTGCGGACCGGACGTGCATGCTATGGAATCAAGCTCCACGGGGATTGTCACATAAGTTGTTGTTAAGTGCCGTCAAGTTGGTTCCGACTGAAGGTGACCTTCTGGATAATTGTAATGGTAAACGTTTATATTTATAATTGTTAAGGTTGGTAAAACTCTAAGAGTTTGTCAGCCAGCCTTGTTCATAGAATTACTTCCTTTTGATTTTTATGGGGAGAAGGGAGATAATACGACCCACTGACATCATTCTACCTCAGGTGGAGGCACCTTGATACCAAATTCTAAAGGACCGCCAGAGCCTGCCAGAGAGGAGACTACTAGTAACAGATCGGCCCTGGACCCAGGGATGCCAGCTAGGGGGCATTACATATAAATTGTACCCTTTTCTCTTCACCCTTGCAGTCTTTCCTCCCCTTCCAACTCCTCTCCTGCTCAGCCCACTACTCTTTTTCCCTTCCCAGGCTCCCTCCCCTTCTCCCCCCCTCACACTTTCACCCCCTGCCCTCCATTCCCCCATCATTCTTCTTTTCACAAGCCTACTGCCCCCTTAAATTTCTTCCTCCTCCTCTGCATCACCCTCCCTGCCTCTAACCTTTTATCCAGGTGTGAAGGTAGGCACAGCACTGAGTTCCTTTCTCCTGTACCCGCGGGAGATGGACACCTACAGGCAGACAGTAGTGGGTTTGCCCTTCTTGCTTGCCCGTCTTTATTCAAACCCATAGGGTCCTTTTCACAAGTGCAAAGAGCCTTATGCATATGGAGCCTCGACAATAGTAAATATCACTTACGTGAAACGTGCTTAATAAAGTCAAAGGTAATGGTACCCGATGAAGAGATGACTGACACATTTCTGTGAAGAGTTTAAGCTGTGCTCTCTTGTCTTGGTATGGAGATTACAAAACATAAAGCAAATTAATAAACTTTTCCAAAATCAATGCTCCAAGGAGAATGATTAATTTGACATTTTCTGGATGTAACTATTGAAACCTTACAGGCACAGAAAATAAGCTGCTGTAATCAGGCTTGGAAGGTAGCCAGCTAGAATGCATTTGAGGTCACAATTAAATTAATCACAAAAACAAAGCCATACAAGACAACAACTCACTAGAAGATCAAACTCTGACCTCAAATGGAAAGTGCTATAGCAGGTCCAGTGACACTCGATCAATTGATGCTTCTCCAACTGCACTCAAATGATTACATGGCGGGCCCACCTTTGATGGCTTACCGTAAACCCACTTCAGAAGTGAGGGCATCCACAAGGAACTAAACAAAGCTTCTGACACTTATCGGCATTAACTGTAGCCCATCATCTGTGTAGGCTCAAGTTCAGACCTAATTTCTAGCAGAGAAAACAAGTGTCTCCCTTCAAGGGCAACTATAATCATTACAACACTCTGTGCAGGAAGGGGAAAGGTAAAAATGCCAACCATAATGAACACAAGATGCAGAACCAGAAACTGAGTTTTGAACAACTGCAAATCACACGGCAAGACAACCCAAGTCATTAGTCAGTGTTGAATCAATACTGTAGAAACTGACTTGTTACTGCCAATTTACTGAGTTAGGACTCACTATGGATTGAAATTGCTTTAGCATTGGATCAGTAATGTATTACGACTGCCAGCAGATGGCTGACACAGCGGCTCAGTTGTGAAAGATTGCCGGTTTGTCCTTCTAGTCAGGTCTTCCATTCCTTTGGTCATCTGAGACCCAGCGCAGGGGCTACTATTCGGTTAACTAGGCCTAGACCACCAGATTTTGTAGGGCAGCCTGCTCCTGCCCCACCTTTACTGTTGCTGTTGTTGCAGCTGCTATCTATATTTCCCGGGTCCAGTGGCAATAGCTGTAAACAAGCTGCAGCGCTGCATGAAGGGGAACCTCAACCCCTGGATGATGTGCTCTAAAACTGCAGCAGGTTCTGCCCTAAATGCAAACAGGAAGTCTGTGATGGAGGGGTAGGGTCATCTCCATACAGGGGCTGAGGCTTTCCTCGTGTGGTGCTCTGGCTTATTCACTGTTGTTGTCACCGCTGGACCCAGGCTGTGGTGACAGCAGCAGTGGCAGTGGTAAGGGGCGAGGCGGCAGGAAAGCTAACTGCCTAAGGCGACCAATGCCCTTGTAATGGACATGACTGAGCCTGGGGATGCTGGAAAGTCAGGGTTCACAGCCCTGGGGGAGAAGGGGAAAAGGAGTCTTAGTCATCACTGAAGGGTGACTCCTAGTGACCAGATTCAGAGCCCATAGTTGCAGAGTCTCATAAGGGACTCAACCCGCATATTCAGCAATGGCTCCTATCCGGCTGTTGCCGCTGAATATCTTGCTGATATATAAGAGCTGTAGTTGACTGCTGTGGTATTTAAATATCAGCCTTTCTGAGAACTGGATCCAATCTTTTATGAGGGAACAGACAAAATATAATCACATCTAAAACTGGCTTCACTGCCTTGAATGAGCTTGTTCTTGGTTAATCTCAGAAGCTAAGCCAGGTCAGACTTGGATGGGATACCACATTAGAACATGAGGGGTTGTAGGCTTACTGCCCAGAAGAAAGGCCTGGTAATATACGTCTGGTTACACTTTGCCAAAAAACCCCAGGGGCTGAGTCAGCTTTGACTCAACAGTACACACTTTCACTTTTCACAAATACACACACAGATTAGGCCGTTTCCATAACTGAAAGGTTAGGTAAGGGTCCATCCTTAGCGTGTTTGTAGAGATGACCATGGCAGAAGGGGAAGCATAATTAAGGGTATAAAACAGCCTATTTGCACCCCACATCTAATTGTACATCCTAAAAGGCTTTTTTTATAGTATAAAGGTTTAAGGCCTTTTTGATAATTACGGTATCAAGATTTCACACATAGATAGGAAGATAGTGAATTTCTCAGTATGGGGGCTAAGAAAAAAGAAAGCAGACCGATGTATTGCCTCACATCAAGATTTTGACCCAGACGGTAGATGACAGAGATTCTCCTTTAGTGTTCTTGTAGAGAAGATCTTATGGGAATAAGATGTTTAGAAAGCTATTTAAGAAAGCCTGTAAAGAAGGCACAGAGGGCAATAAGTTATGTTTTGAATGGAATCCTCTAGTTACACCCTGCTGGCTGCTCCAAGTTAACATGATTAAGTTTGTTAGCCCAATGGAGGAGCTTCATTGCTATATTTCATACACTATGAAACCTTCTAAGGAGTGTATCTTTGATTCCATTAATCAGGGCATGTCCATAATCCAGTCATGAGGATACTAATGAATGCATAAGAATTTTGATAGCGCCTGTATCTAAGAGAGAACGGAGAGCACGCAGTTTTCTTAGGCCCAAATAACAAACTTTAGCGATTGAAGACTTGGGCCTGAAATGTCAGATTACAGTCAAAGCAGCAGCACAAGTCTTTAATGGAGTTGATGAGAGGGACTGGAGAACTCCCTTATAAATAGAGATTTGGTCTTTGTAGCTTTCCGGGACATGCTACGTCTTGGTAAGTGGAACCAATGTTTTAGCCATTATTCTGTGACTTTCTTCAGGGTGAAGTGGTTATGCACTGAATGTCTGCTCTTATATACAGTGGTTCTCAAATCAGATGGGTGAGTTCGAAGCAGGAAATTAGAGGTTTTGGCTGGAAATTTTAAGTTTTGGCGGGAAGGTTTGTTGAAGAAAAGGCAGGAAATTTGAATTTGATTCGGAGGGAAGGTTTGTTGGAGAAAAGGAGGGAAAAGTGCAACTTGGAATCCCGAAGGAAGGGAATTTGGGTTTTATTTATTTATTTACAAAAGTTTATACCTCTTTTCTGCCAAAGATCAATCAAAAGGGTGCACAAATAAAAAATACAAAGAACAAATCACAACATACAAAATACAGTAGCCTTCCCAAGTCTCACCATCAATCTCCAGTCAACAACTACTTTTTCAGTAATTTACTGAAACCCAACATTGAGGACTGGGTCCAAAGATCAATTGGCAGAACATTCCACTGTTCACCCGCCATCACTTGGAACACCCGCGCCTGACAATGGGTCTTATGAACCATCTCCAGCCCAGGCACTGCCAAAAATCACCTGTGTGAGGAGCGCAAGGGCCTAAGTGGATCATACTAGTGTAAAATGTCTTGCAAATATCCTGGATGAGAATCCATCAAGGCCCTGAAAATAATCACTAACAGCTTGAACCTACCACGTGCCCAAATAGGCAACCAATGTAAATAGTTCAACAATGATCACCTACTCTCCCACCGCCTTACTCCCATCAGCAACTGTTCTGCCACATTTACACCACCTACAATCGCTGAATGGCTCTATGTGACATCCCAACATAAAGCACATTGCAGTAATCTAATACCCCTTGCTCCAAGGTCTGCACAACCCACCAGATGGCTTTATCCTCCAAATACAGGCGCAATTGACTTGCCAATTGTAGTTTCAGCCAAGCAGCCCGCACCACTCAGCCAATCTGTTTGTACCCTACCCCATCCCATTCCAAAATCAACCCCAATAATCTTAACTCCATTGTCCATGGAATCTGAAAACCCAATATCCTAGGTAATATCCTAAGGTCTGAGCAGTCAACTGCCTAAAAATGTAAATACATGGTCTTTTACGCATTCAAGACCAGACCACTACTCATTAGCCAGGCATATACCAGTTCTAGACGATCATTAAGATGCCCCAATGGCCGTGCCCAGATTGCCTTGTAATGGGGCCAGAATTTGCAGGTCATCTGCATATGTGTAGAAGTGAAAACTGAATAAGTGCACCAAAGTACCCAAAGGCTGCAGGTAAACATTAAATAATAAAGGGGACAAGGGGGATCTTGTGGCACACCCCGTTCCCAACATTATAATTGAGAGCAACTGTCAGAATCCTGTACACAGAAAAGCCTATTGCTCATAATTAAGCCCAACCATTCTAATACCTTGCCATCACTCCCCAACAGTTGACAGCATTCCAACAACAAACAACACTCCACTAAATCCAATGCAGCCCTCAGGTCTAGTGACACCAAGAGCAACAAAACCCCCTTATCCATCCACACATAGACCTGATCTTACAACGCCATTAATTATGTCTCAACACTGCTCCCTGGATGAAAACCACCTTGCCCCACATCCAAAAGTGAAAAATCTTCCAAATAACTCCCCACCTGTGCTACTACTTCCTTCTCCACCAGCTTCACCAGTAAGGGCAAATTGGAGATACGTCAGAAGTTACTACAATCTGTCAAATCCCATCCAACCTTTTTTGGTACCAGTGTTACAATTGCCTCTTTCAGTCACTGTGAGATCTGGCCCTGTGTCAAAGATGCATTGACAAAATCTCGCAGCCACTCCAGCATAGGCTGGGAGGCTCCTTTGAAGTATCCAATAGGTGCGGGGTCCAGCCCCAAATAGGTTTCCCACACCCCCGACAGAGTGCCCAGTTGTTCACTGGTCACCAGATGAAAGGTATCTAGCCTCTCAGGCCCCAAAGAAGGGGCCGGAATCACCATCCCCAATGAAGGGGGACCCAGGCCGCAATTTAATCATTGCAGTTTGCACAGGAAATAATGCGCCAAGTCCTCCACACCTACTTCTGTTTTAACAGTCCCACCCCCTTGCCTACCCGGCTCTCCTACCAAGACAGACACCACCTGAAAATTACTTTGGGCTGTTTGCCAGCTTGTTTTATCCAAGCTGAAAAGAAACTCTTCTTAGCCACTACCACATGCCGCTCATATTCATTAGCCATCCTCCGCCAACCCTTCCAATCTCCTTCTAAACATGTACGCCATCGCTACCACTCTTGGTGTTGCAATTGCCGCTTTTCTTCCTGCAATTCACTGGAAAACTATGGGTGACTCAGAGCAGCACACCAGAACACCCTTTGAACCAGTGCTACTTCCTCAAGGGCTGCCGACATCACCTGATACCAATCCTCCCCCATCTCATCCACTGCATCATCAAATTCCCCTCACCAACGAGCTAAAGGATTGCACCCCCCAGCGATCCTTATCCAACCTCCCCTGCACGTTCCTCCAATCTCCTCCCATTTGTGTCCTTGCATAACACCTCTGACCAGCGGCAGCGAAATCGGACCAAACAATGGTCTGTCCAAGGAAGCAGCCGAACATCCAACAGCTGGACCACTCCTCCCATCAACAGACGATCATTTCCAAACATTGGATCCAAAATATGTCTCCCCGAGTGTGTTGTCTGCCCAACCAATTGTGTCAGACCCCCAAGCGCCAGAGAAGATGCCTTTCCATCCCCAACCATATCTGCATCTATGTTAAAATCACCAACAACCAACAACTCCCGGTCCCCAAAGGACTTTTCCAAAATCCCTTCCAACAAGGACTCTCAGATGCCTCAGTTCACACCTGGGGGACAAGAGACCAACAAAATCCCCCCCTAACCACTGCTTATCCACCAGTGCAAGGACTGGAGGCAACCTAGGTGGACCCTCTATCCTGCTGCCTCCCATGGTCCCTCGTCACCCCCATTGCCACCACTGCCACCCATGCCTAAGACCTGCAGTGGCAGCAATGTACTCCCAAACCACAATGTAGCGCTTACTTGCAAGCACATGCTGGAAACTGCACTGCGGTTTCTTTTACTTAGTATCTCCTACTTCTGCCCCTTTTCCGGTGCACATTTCCAGTTTATGTGGGATTTTGCAAAACTGGATGTCCAAGGAAAGGAAATTAAGGAGCCAAGCTAGAAATCTATTTTTTGGGGGATTGTAGATGTGCTTTTTAAACAACAGAGATGTAATTACAATTGCCCCTTCAATCATTCCTGCACACCCCAGATCCAGACACTTGCAATGGTTTCAAAGCAGGTGTGAATGCCGGTGTCTAGAATGTTTAAAGTGCGAGTATGCGTGTATTGCCACTGATGTAGAGTAAATACATGTATTACATTCAGGACTGCTCAAACCACACCCACAATATGCCCCATTCAAAACTGTACCTATACACATGTACTGTACCTATACACATGTAAATGATGTTTTTTCTAAAATTGCTACTTCCACCCGTTGTACATTTATATGAGGAAATGCCTCTATTTACACATGCAAATGCAGGCAGCGAGTCTTCCAAAATTACCTTCTTAATATACCAGTTAAAAAGATTCAATAAAATCTTGACTTTCATAAGAGAAAAATTCCCTTTTCAGTTTGCCGCCTTTATGGGACGAAACAGAGTTCCAGTACATTTCCCTTTCAGGATGTGCTAACCAAACACTAATAAAAATCAGGATGAAATATGTCAGGCCTATCAATTTTAGTCTATTTCTTTCCAGTAAATAATTATCCAAGGCTAACCAAGCTGGGTCCGCTGCTTTTTAACATATTCATAAATGACCTGGAAATGGGAGAAACGAGTGAGGTGATCAAATTTGCAGTTGACACAAAATTATTCAAAGCTGTAAAACCCAAGAGGAATGTGAAAAATTGCAAGAGAATCTTGATAAACTGGAAGACTGGACATTCGAATGGCAGATAAAATTTAATGTGGACAAGTGCAAAGTTATGCACCTAGGAAAGAACATCCCAAAGTATGGTTATACGATGCAAGATTCCACATTAAGAACCACCACCCAGGAAAAAGGTTTAGGTGTCATCGTGGATAACTCGTTGAAACCCTACGCCCAGTTTACAGGGATGGCAGGAAAGCAAATAGAATGCTAAGAATCATAAGGAAAGGAATGGAGAATAAAACAAAGGATATTATAATGTCTTTGTATTGTTCCATGGTGTGGCCGCACCTTGAATATTGTGTGCAATTCTGGTCGGTGTATCTTAAAAAGGATATAGCGGAATTAGATAAGGTAAAGAAAAGAGACACCAAAATGGTAAAGAGGATGGAAGGATACCCTTATGAGGAAAGGCTTAAAAGGTTACGACTCTTCAACTTGGAAAAGAGATGGCTGAGGGGAGATATCATGTTGTTGTTGTTAAGTGCCGTCGAGTCGGAGTCGACTCATGGCGACCCTCTGGATAGCTATCCTAAATTGTGTTCGATCTTCAGTCAGGTGGCTCATTGTTGACAGACTGGTACCCGTAGCTGCTGTTATTGTATCGATCCATCTCATTGCTGGCCTTCCTCTTTTGCGTTGACCTTCTATCTTGCCAAGCATGATGTCTTTCTCTAATGATCTCTCTCTCCGCATGATGTGTCCAAAGTATGAAAGTCGAAGATATCATAGAGATCCATAAATTAATGAAGGGAGTGGAACGGGTAAACGAGGATCAGTTGTTTACACCATCAAAAATTAGAAAAACTAGGGGATATGCAATGAAGTTACAATATAACCCATTTATGACTAACAAGAGAAAATAATTTTTCACTCAACACATAATCAAACTCTGGAATTGATTACCGGAGGATGTAGTAAAAGCTATTGGCGTAGCTGGGTTTAAAAAAGGTTTGGACAAGTTCCTGGAGGAAAAGTCCATGAACCATTATTAAAGAGGACCTGGGATATCCACTGCTTGCCCCAATACAAGCAATGTGGAACATGTGTGTCTTTTTGGGAACCTGCTAGGTACTTGTGACTTGGATTGGCCACTGCTGGAAATAAGATACTATGCTTGAAGGACCTTGGTCTAACCCAGTATGGCATATCTTATGTTCTAATCAAATCTACCCAAATCTTGTCTCTCCCATAAATGAATCCGCTAATCTCTCTCTGCCTATGTTGTTGTTAAGTGCCGTCGAGTCAGTGTCGATTCATGTTGACCCTCTGGATAGGTGTCTTCAGTCAGGTGGCTCATTGTTGATAGAGTGGCACCCATAGCTTCTGTTATTGTATCAATTCATCTCAATGCTGGTCTTCCACTTTTGTGTTGACCTTCTTCCTTGCCAAACATGATGCATTTCTCTAACAATCTCTTTGCATGATGTGTCCAAAGTATGAAAGTCGAAGTCTTGTCATCTGAGCTACTAAAGAAACAGGTTTGATTTCCTCTAGTACTGACTGGTTTGTTCTTCGGGCAGTCCGTGGTATACACACTATTTGTTGCCAGCACCATAATTCAAAGGCATTTATTTTCTTCCTATACTGCTCCTTATTTCACTAAGGCAGAAAATTAATCCTTGTCTCTAGCACTAAACAAGGTGTCTTCTTTTCTCTCCTACTGACTATTTCCCTCCCACCCTCCCCATGCCTACTCACCCTGTGCTTTAGATTTCTTATATAGTCTTCCAGGGGCTCATTAACCTATTACACTAAGGTGCACACCAATCCACTGGGGCTTCTCTCCTGCCTCAGATCTATAAGTCCTCCTCCTCATCTATACCTATGACTCCACTTCACTTTCTCTTCCTATGCTAACTCTCCCTAATTTTTTTCCTTCATTTTGGAAACTTCAAATCCCCAGTCTTTATCACCCATTCCTTAATCTCTTCACATCTCCTGCTATTTTGCCTTCTACACTATCATCTGCTCTTGAGCTTCAATATTTTTTTCCTCTCATTCAGCCATCTCTACTCTCTCTGAGAGCAACACATCCTCTTACCATCATGCCTCCTCTTCTCTCCCCCAAACTCTCCTGCTCCTCCGCCTTCTCTCATCTGGGGATATCAATTCCAAAAGTGGCCCCTTCTAAGCATTTCTCTCACTCCCTAGGCAGATCCAGTCCCAACCCTCTAATCTTATTCATACTCCTCTCCTTCCTCCCTCCTTTCTCGCTTTCTGATTTGCCCTGTGGAATGTCCACTCTGCCTCCAACAAACTTATCTTCATTCATTTTTATATTTAGTGCTTTGTATCTTCTTCAGTTGCTGCCCTCTGTCATGTATCTGCTTCAGTTGCTGCCCTCTGTCATGGAGGCTACCTTTTCTCTAGTACACCTTCACCAGTTGGTCGCAGCATTGGTGTAGGGTTGCTTCTCTCTCCTCCTTGCTGGTTTCAACTCCTCTTTCAGTCTCAGTCCCACTCCTTTTCTCCTTTTGTAGTCCACGCCATCTGCCTATTTACTCCACTACTTCTGGGTAGCTGTATTCACCAATCCCCTGAGAACTTCACTTTTTCCTTTCTTACTGACTGACTCCTGGCTTTCCTTCTTTCTGGACCCATCTTCCTCTTCCATTTTTTTTGTACAGCTTATATGAACAGCCTATGGAAATATTTTTGAGCCTGATTTTCGAAAGCATTTACACGGTTAACAACCCATGTTAACCATGTAAATGCCTTAACTGGGGATTTTCAAAGGCACTCATATGGCTAGTGCCTTTGAAAATCCCCGATTTAAGTCCCCTATGTGTTCTGATGCTATCTGGTTAGCATCGGGGAATGTTGGGGGCGATCTGGGGCAGAGAGGAGGCAGGGAATGGCACTAACTGGGTAGCAGCGATTTTGGATGCTGCCCAGTTAGTGCTCTGCGCCTTAAAGATAGCGAAGAAAACTCTAGCTTATCTCCAAGGCACCGGGGCTAACTGGGCAACATCCAAAATTGCCGCTGCCCGGTTAGGCTTGGCGGCTTTCCAGCTGTGTGACAGACACCGAATGTTCACTTCCATCGCAGTGGAAGTAAAAATCCGGGGTTAAGGGGTCGCGGGCAGGGCTATGTGGCTACTGTGCTTAGTATCGCCCAAATGAAAATCAGGCCCTTCATGAATAAATTGGTTTTGTAGTTTTTTGTAAAGGGTGGCTTGGGAGTACCCCACTGTAAGTAAGCTTTTTTTGTCTGTGAAATGTTTAAAATATTAAGTTTATCATTTCAATATTATTCCTGCAATTTTTTTCTTTGGACATTACATTGTGTTTCTTGGTGGAAGATTAATTGATCATTTTTGGTATTCCCTGTCCATTTCCGCATTCATTGCAGACTTCTTCTACTGACCTAGGAATGCACTCATTCCATGGCTTCTCCTTACTTTTTCTCTTATCTCTCCCTGTACCCCTCCTCAGGTACTCTGCTCATAAGGCCAGTCGCTTTTAGCTGTCGCCTTGCTGCACTGCCTGCCTGGAACAAGTTATCTGAGTCAGAATGTCAGGCTCCATCTCTGGTCCTCTTCAAATCCAGGCTAAAAATCCACCTCTTCAAGGTTGCTTTAGGATCTTGACACCCTTATTCTCCTGTTTACCTCCCATGTGTGTTGTAACGATTTCCCCTTTAGCTTTACCCTAGTCACCTGTTTGTTGTGTTTGTCTTGAACAGATTGTAAGTTCCATCGAGAAGAGACTCTCTTCCGTATTTTTGTACAGCTGTGGATATGCCTTGTAGCGTTATACAAATGATGATTCGTAGTAGTTGTGGTAGTGCTTCAATTAGTAAAGTGCAGAAGACTCAGTCACAGACAGGAACATACAAACCTTTTGTAGAAGTAAGTTTTCATGGATGTCGAAACCTTAGATAATCTTCCTCCAAAGCATAGAGCCCTGGGTCGAGTATTCCATTAATTGGGCACAGTCTCTCTCTTTGTCAATTTGCATTCCCTCACCAGAAAGATCCAAAGGTAAAATGAGCTGAGAGACCTAGCAGGGGTCTCTCTCTTATTGGTTCTTGCAAAGTTGCCTGGCCCCAGCCAGTGGGAAGCTTTAAAAGTCAAGTACAACATTTTAAACAGTGTTGTGAAGAGCAGAGGGAGCCCATGCAAATCTGCTAACACTGCAGTCACAGGATTCCTCGTAGCTAGAAATCAGCTGTTGCAGCAGGCTGACTCATCTGAGGCCCATTGAGATTTTTCCCTGGAAGACTCCCAGAAAGAGAGTTGCTGTAAGGAAGCTGTAAGTAAACAAATACCTGAAAGACACTTATAAACTGATGTCTTTTCACCATAGATTTGAGAAAAATTTGGAATTTGTTGCTGGAAGACATGTTCAAGGCCATTACCACAGCTGGGTTCAAAAATGGTTTAGACCAGGGATTCTCACCCAGTCCTTGGGAAACACCTAGCCAAACAATGTTTCAGGATAAGAACACTGAATATTTATGAAAGAGATTTGCATACAATTGGAAGCAGTGCATGCAAATGTTTCTCATGCATATTCATTGAGGTTACCCTGAATGACTGGCTGGATGTGTCCCAAAAACTAGGCTTAGAACCCCTGATTTAGACAAGTTCCTGGAGGAAAAGTCTATAAAACATGTAGTCCTAGGAGAGCCGCTGCTTATCTCTGGATATGAGTAATAGGAAATGGATCTATTCCTTGAATCCTGCCAAGTACTTGAGGCCTAGATTGGCCATTGTTGGAGAGAGGATGCTGGGCTTGATGGACCTTTGGTTTGACTTAGGCTGGCACATCTTATATTCTAATAACATAGCCTAAAATAGATCCTACTTGAGATATAAGCAAGATACATCTCTACAGAGAACTGCGGACCTAAAAATATCCCTAAGCTCTTTTCAAATGACGTAGGTTCTTAAAGAATCCTATCAATAGAGATACTATCGATCTACTGCATAGGTAGCTCCAATTTACCTCACATGTGTATGAAGATAGGCTCTTACCTTTGTTTCTTATCGGCAATTTTCTCTCAGTGGATGTATAACACAGTTATTATGATCATTTACTGACCGCTCACCTATCTCCTACAGTACTAAGCAAGCTACAAAAAAAACATTTTTAGCAAACAGCAATGCATTCATGGAGAGTATGAAAACCTAGGTCATGGTACAGAGCTTACTAAATGTATTTTGTTTAGTTAATTAGTTATTTAAAAGTATCCATATTCTGCTCTATACAGTGCTCTACATGGATTACAAAATAGAAAACATAAAATGTTGAAAGGACAAAAGAAATGAACTCACCGGCACTGACAGTGATAGCTTCAATAAACTGCTCTCGCCAGCTATTCGTACCAACCACAAGAGCAAGGTTTGTCTTCTTAATGAGCTTGTCTACAGTACTCTGTGGATGTGGAAACAAGGCAAGCATGAATGGTTAAGAATTTTGGATCATGGAGTGCAAATGTAGATCTCACAGCATCAGCAGAACACATGGTTATCAAAAGGTTGGCCTATGACCTTACTCTTTTGAGCAGTGCATGCATCTTAGAAAAGAAGGTGTTGCTACATAAATGCAGGGCTCTCATTAGTATATGAGGACCATAGGTCAATTTTAGCAATGAAAAAGCTGCCGGTGCCTTGTACCATCACGTACCCCCTCAAAAAAAACAAAAACGTTTTTCAGGAAAGACTGATAACTGCTAGTCTACAGACCTGAATTTTTAGCAAAGGCATTTTCAAATGCCTGAATATTGCAAAGATACAGAATTCTCAAGCACTGAGTACAGGGCATTCTGGATGTGCTCTATGGTCAAAAACAACATTCCCAAGTTCTTATGGGTAAAACACAGCAACTCAGTATTTCTAATCTTATTCACTTTTTTTTTGTTTGCATCTCAGGATCTATTACGATTATTCATGCCTAATGCTTCTCCCAACAAGCCAGAAGATGGTGGGATTAATGTGGAACACTGTCATGTTTTGCTCTGCAATAAAATTCGACAAATGTCTGTAGCCAGTAGAAAATTACAGGGCTGCGCCTTTTCCTTTCCTTTCTCTGTCAGCAGAGCTACAATAGGAGAACATCAAGGTTACTGTGCAATCAGCGGCTAATTGATTTTCCTATGCTTTGTGACTCTCATAATTGTTCATGCTTAACGTTAATGCTGTCGCTTTCAAGTCATGCTTTTTTTTAAAAAGTCAATTTTCATAACAAGTTTTTTGCAGGCTTTCTTACCCAGCATTTCCATCTGTTTCACTGTTAATGAGTTTTGTGCTCTTTAACTTTTGCGGCCCTTGTGAAGCACTTGACTCTGCACAATCAGCATTCTGTATTTTCTAAATGCTAATTAATTTGAAAGCCGCAGAGCAACTCCGAATGGACAAAATAAACAGCAGATATGCAAGAGGTCATGGGGGTTATTTTACTGCAGTTCCAAAGTGTATAAGCAACCAAATACATATGTAGGGTTGATGCTTCCATTAGGTGGACTAGGCAGTGCCGCCGCTGCCCTTCTCCTGGTCCTGCAGAAGCAACAATAGTTCAGAAACCATGAAGAAGCATTTAACTCGCCAGCGCTGCCTCGCAGTTTCTGCTCTCGATCCTCGGCCTCTTCCGCCCCCCTCCCCTTCCGATTTTAAGTGTGCATAGGAGGGGAGCGGAAGAGGCTGAGGATCGAGAGCAGAAACTGTGAGGCAGCGCCATTGTGTTAAAGTAACTGCTGCCTCGTAGTTTCTGAGCTATTGCTGCAGCCCCGGCCCCGGAGAGGGGTGGCAGCGGTGGCAATAGGAACAGGGAGCCCACAGGGGAGAGGGTGGCAGGATGAAGGGGCCTGCCAAGGGTGCCTCCAATCCTTGCACCGGCCCTGTACACATGTATATCAACCAACATGTAAATTAGCAATTTAGAACTGGCTGACTATACTATGCTGAAAGTAGTCGGGGGCGTCCCCTGGGTAGAACAAAATTCTACAAATATATTCCTCATTTCATATAGAATATAGACGTGTAAGGCCAAAATTGTCCATGTCCAGATTTACACCTACTCCCTGGCCGAATAGGGATTTAAAAAGTGCTCTTTTGGCCTTGCTTTTACAGGAGGGCTTAAGGGGGATAGTCTCCTAAATCCCCTAATGTTTATTTCCCTCCTCAAATTGAAATGACAGAAGAAAGTGTTCTCTGTAAGTGGTTAAGAACATCTGCATGCCTTTATCTGCAAAACAGTCCAGATACATGTGTAAGTGCTGACCTGACGTGCTCATTGTAAAATGCCGACACTTCCATGGGTACATTGCTAGGTTTCCCCTGTCGATGTTCCCCACATATTTCTTTCAGAAATTGCTCTTCCTGCAGCCCGTGGATGTGCATTTTAGAAATCGCTTCACATTTAGCACAGCCATTTGTAAAATACTGACACATTTCTTAATGGGGTGACCGCAATGTCACAGTTCTGATCTCCACATCTTATCTAAAATGTGCCTGCACATGAATCAGATTGGGCTTGATTTCCTCCTAATTCTTTTGGCCTCTGCAGAGTGAATAGTGAGAAACCCCTAAATAAAGATGCAAATATCTGAGATGTAAGCTTAAAAAAAAAAGATACCGGGGGAGATATTCAGCGGTGGCGGCTAGCACTTTGTAAAGCACATACTGTTGTGGTGAACATTATTGGCATCCTTGCGTTTTAGATATGTTGTGTACAATATCTTGAGAAATAATTGGAAACATTCCAACTGTATATGTCATTATAATATTATGCTCAAAGGTATACAATGAAAAAAAAAGATGTCTGTGCCACGTAGACATAGTAATTTCTGAGAAAAAAACAAAAAAACCTGGACAGGATTAATGGCACCCTTCACTAATATTTGTTTGCACAACCCTTGGCAGTGATGACAGCTTCCAAACCTTTCTTGCAGCCATCTATAAGTTTCATACATCTGTCTGCTGGTAGTTTTTCCCACTCTTCAACTGCAATTTCTTCCAGCTCATGAATGTTTCCCAGATTCCTTTTACAAGTGGCAGATTTCAACTCTTTTCAAAGGTTCTCGATTGGCTTGAGACATTGTTGGCCAGTTTAAAACAGTCCATTTGTTTCTCTTTAACCATTCTTTTGTACTTTTGGATGTACGTTTTGGGTCATGGTCCTGCTGGAAGACTCATGACCTTCGACCCAGACCTAGCTTTCTGATACTAGATAGCACATTTTGCTCTAAAATACCTTGGTAGTCCTCTGACTTCATGATTCCTTTAATACGTTCCAGGTCTCCAGTTCGTGAGGCAGCAAAACAGCCCCACAATATTATGGAATCTCTACCAGAGCTCAAATTTGGTTTCTCTGTCCACAAAATATTTTCCCAGAAGGTCTGTGGTTTTTCAAGGTGAGTTTGGGCAAAGATCAGGTGTCCCTTTTTATGTCTCTCTTTGAGCAATGGGGTCCTCCTTGGCCTTTGTCCATGAAGTCCTTCTTTGTTTAGTGTGTGGTGTATCTGGCCATTGGCATTGAATATCCAGGTCACCCCTAACAGGTCAACGGCGATATTGAGCCGCTGCTTGGTTAGATTCCATGGGTAAAGTTAGGCTAGCCTTTGCACTGCCTTACTTTACCTGCTTTTTACTAATTGGAGAATGGCTCAGTGTTGCTGCTGCCAGGTTAGCGACAGGTGCCACCTCTGCTCCACCCCAAAATGCTCATGATATGCCCTGATGCTAAGCTCTTAGCATTGGAGCATGTAGTGATGGCACCCGCGAATATCCAGTGGCACTAATCATGTTAGTGAATATCTCGTTCAGAGGTATTTATACGGTTTGCAGGTCTGCAGACCATGTAAATGACTTTGAATATCTCCCCACTGATAATGATCTGAAAAAAGTGATTTGATTTGTGTAGAGGTTAAATATCCAAATGCATATACGTCTTTTGTTCTCCAACCAAAAAGCTTAAATCTGAATATGTTCACTCTTGCTTGAGGCTGGTATCTGTCTAGGCTGGTGTTTCCATAGGCAGACAACTCTCTTATGGAAGATATCTTAGTATTTAAAAAAAAAATGTTATGTATTGAGATATTTAGAGGAAGACTTTAGATAGGATATGGAGAGGGAAATGTATCCAGTATGTCCAGATTGGGCCATGCAAAATTCCCATAGCATTTTCCAGGAGGTTCTGCCAAATGCTGAGTCTCTAGTAAAATAGGTGCAGGACTAAATGCTGATGGCTCCCCATGTCCAGCAGAAGCAGTGGTTTTAAAAAGCTGCACATGGAGGAAAAGCATAGTTACTCACTTGTAACAGGTGTTCTCTGGGAACAGCAGGAATCAATCCTCACATATGGGTGATGTTGGCGATGAGGAAGCCCGCTCGGAGCATTTCCCCAGCTTTCAAAGAAAGCCTTTGGGAATGCTACCATGCATGCGTGGTCCCCTTCCCACCCAAGGGCTCCATCTTGCTCAGTCAGATGAGATAGCTTAGATGGCAGTCAAACAAAGAACAGAAGAGTGGCAACTCCAAGGGGAGTATGGAGGGTTGTGAGGACTGATTCCCGGAGAACACCTGTTACAGGCGAGTAACTACGCTTTCTCCAGAAACAAGCAGGGAGTCAGACCTCAAATATGGGACTCCCTAGCTCGAGGCTGCCGAGGACTGAACCACAACAGTACCAGCAGCGACCGGACGGGTGGCCATGAGTTGCAAAAGGTGAGTCCCCGCTGAGAGACTCTGCAAGACCCTAGCATCCAGCAACACTATCACTCCGGTAGCCTGAACACATAAGTGTCAGAGGGCAGGAGCTGCCTACACTTAAAGAACATTAGGCAGCACTGCCTGGCCAAAGGTACTGTCCCTACAGGATTTTATTTCCAGGCAGTAGTGTGCTGCGAATGTGTGAAGGGATGACCAACTGGCAGCTCTGCAAATTTCTGTCACTGGCACAGAATGGAGATGGGTCACCAACATGGCCATCGCTCTCATGCGATGCGCTGTGATCCGGTGCTCCAGGGAGAGGCCCGCCCACTCATAGGTGAGGGCAATGCAATCCTCCACCCAAGATGATATGGTATGCTGGGTTACAGGGAGCCCTGGTCTGCTGGGGTCATAGGATATGAAAAGTTGAGGTGCTTTGCAGTGGCACTGGGTCCACTGCAGATAGAAGGACAGGGCCTGTGTACAGTCCAGTGTGTGGAGTATGAGCTCTTCCCTGCCGGAATGAGGCTGCAGGTAGACGTTAGGGAGTACCACCTTCTGGTTGAGGTGAAAAGGGGATACCGCCTTCGGGAGGAACTTGGGATGAGGCAGAGCACTACCCTGTTCTTGAAGAACCTGTGTATGTGGAGTCTGCCACCAATGCTTGAAGCTCACTGACTCTGCAAGCTGAAGTCAGGGCCACCAAGAAGGCTACCTTCCAGGATAGGTATCTGAGGTGGCAAGTGGCCAGTGGCTTGAATGGTGGCCTAATCAGCTGGGAGAGCACCACATTTAGGTGCCATTCTGCCACCAGGGGGTAGACAGGTGGTTTGGAAATCAGAAGACCCTGCAGGAATCGGGAAACCAAGGGCTGGCTGGATAAGGGTTTTTCCCCTACTGGGTAGTGGTGAGAGGCTTTGATGCTCAGATGCACCCAGACAAAGTTAGATTTCAGCCCTGCGCATTACAGATGCACTAGGTAGTGGAGTATCAGCTGGACATGGCAGGAGAATGGATTCTCCTTCATATCTGCAAACCACAGGGCGAACCTGTGCCACTTAAAAGCGTAAGCCCTCCTCAACCTCTTCAACCTCTGATAGTAGGTTGAGCGGGCCAAGGATACCCTCTCAGCAGCCAGGCCGTTAGAGTCATGACCGCACATTGGGGTGCAAAAGGGAGCCCTCCTCCTGATTCAGGAGGTCTGGGGCTCAACCCAGGGGTACTGGAAGTGTCACCGCCAGCGAGAGCAATAGTAAGAAACAGGGTTGACTGGGCCATCTGTGGGCAATCAGTATCACTGATGTCCTCTCGTTCTGAATTTTGAATAGAGTCTTGGCAACCAGGGGAGTCAGTGAGAATGCATACAGCAATCGCTCGGACCATGAGATTAGGAACGCGTCTGCTGTTACCCTCTTTGGGTGCATCAGTTGGAGCAGAAGCGAGCCAGTTGCGCGTTGTCTGGAGAGGCAAAGAAGTCCATCTAGGGCCAGCCCCAAAGGAGGAAGAGCTTCTTTGCCACTGCAGGGTCGAGACGCCACTCGTGAGGGTGCAGAACTCTGCTGAGTCTGTCTGCCAGGTAGTTCTCCTGGCCCGCGAGGTAGACTGCTCGCAGGAGAATGTCATTGCACACTGCAAAGCAGAGGAAGGCTACAGCCTCCTGGCAGAGTGAGTACGAGCCTATGCCCCCCTGCTTGTTTATATAGAACATTGCGACCTGGTTGTCCACCACAGGCCTGTTCCGTAAGAGGGAGCAGAATGCACGTAGGGCGAGAGATACCGCCTGGACTTCCAGAAGATTGATCTGTAGTAGAGACTCCTCTCTGCACCAGCAGCTCTGAGTATGGTGAACTCTGCAGTGAGCTCCTCAGCCCTGGAGAGAGGCATCTGTGGTCAGATTACTTTGCGGTGGGGGTGCCTGGAAGGGCATTCCTGCCCGAAGGAGGCCCAGGTTTTGCCACCAGTCGAGGGATTTCACCAGCTGGTGGGAGACCCTGACCCTGTCCCGGAGTAGCATGTGACCTGGGTCCACTGTGAACGCAGGCACCACTGGGCTGTCCATTTGTGCAGGAGGGCTAAGGGTGTGACATGGACTGTAGAGGCCATGTGTCCCAGCAGGTGGAGGAGAAAGCGAGCCAGCGCTGTTCTGCATTGTTGGACCTCCCCTGCCAGCTGTTTGAGGCATTCTGTCCTGTCATGAGGGAGGAGGACTCTAGCCCGCACCGTGTCCAGCTGAGCAACGATGAACTCTAAGTCTTGCACCTGAGAAAGATGTGATTTAGGGTAGTTGATGACAAACCCCAGGTGCTGCAGGATGAGGATGGTATGTTCTGTGCCTTGATTGGCCTCTGCAGCGTTGCCGCCTCTGATGAGACAGTCGTCCAAATAGGGGAAGACAAACATCTCTTGTAGGTGCAGATAGGCAGCTACCACTGCTAGGCAATTAATGAACACTCTTGGCAAGGAGGCCAGATTGAAGGCAGGTACCCTGTATTGGTAGTGGCCTCCCCTACTATGGATCTCAGGTATTGCCGGTCAGATGTGTGGACCGGGATGCAGGTTAGGTAGCCTTTAGGTCCAATGATCAAAGCCAATCTCCCTGGTGGAGGTAGGGCAGCAGTATCCCAAGGGAGAACATTCTGAATTTCTTCCTCACCAGGAACTTGTTTAGATCCAGGATAGGCCTGAAACCCCCCGTTCTTTTGGGGACAAGAAAGTACTTTGAGTAGAAGACCTTGCCCCAGTGGTGCTGGGAAACAGGCTCTACCACCCTGTCCCTTAGTAGACCTGCTAGCTCTGAGAGCAGGAGGGCCCAGTGAAGGAGAGGTCACACTGGCTCTCCTAGAAAATGCCCCGAAGGTGGCAGCTGGAAGCAGAGGTGGTAACCCTTCTTTACCACCCGGAGTGCCCATTGTTCCGAGGTGATCTCGGGCCACCTATGGGTGAAGAGCTCCAGGCGGCCCCCTGTGGGCTGGTGAGGGTCTCTCAGGAGGAGGGAGGCCCCACCCTGGAGTCAGAAGCTTCCACCATGTTGAGTTGGAGCTGGTGTCTGCAGTTTGGGAGCCTTTGGTTTCTTGTGTCCATGTCCCTGACCCTTGGACTGGGATCCCTGATGCTGCTGGCCTGGGAAGACTTGGTAGTGGTGACTCTGATTGAAAAAGCCCTTCTTCCTCGAGAACATTGGTCTTTTCCCTGAGGTTTTCCTACGGGGAAGTGTAGAGGTTTTCTTTGAGAGCCTCTACCTGGTCACCACCTCAGCCTCAATCTCAGCTGTCTTGTCAGCCATACTGTAGGTTTCCCAAACAGGTTCTCCCTGGTGCAGGGGACATACAGCAGCTTTTCCTGGACCCATTGCTCAAGGTCCGAGGTCTACAGCCAGGCCTGGCACTCAGCACCGATGCCTGCGGCTGCAGTCTCAAACCCACTGTAGGCAGCCAGGACAGGAACTTAGAGCAGTCCCGGATGGTGGCCCCCAATGTCTGGAACCATTGCAGGGGCTCCCTAGCGAGTCCTGCTGAGAAGCCAGTGAGCTTCTGAATGAGGTTCTTACGATACATTCCTATGTAGAGCTCATAGGTTTGTATCTGGCAGCCCAGCAGGGACCCTTGAAAACACTGCCGTCATTTACTATGTTACTATGTTACTTGCATCCTAGGGCGTTGAGGGCTCTGGCCTTTCTACCTGTGGGTACAGAAGAATAAGTCTTCTGACTCTTGAGATTTTGCATTGAAGACTCTACCACCATGGAATTGTGGGGAAGTTGGGCCTTCTGGAAGCCTGGACTCCTCTTGACACGGTAGGTAGCATCAAAGCGTGTATATAGTTACACTGTATTTGTATCGTTTAAAGCTATCACAACATGTAAATAGTTACCCTGTATGGTCCAAGTTCTAACTCCTGTTATAATGTAAACTCAAACAGTCTTGACTGCACTGAGCCCTTGTTGTTGAATGTAAACCGCACTGATACAAATAGCGCGGTATATAAGAATTGTTAAATAAAAAAATAAAAATAAAGTGCCAACTGACCACTGGCACTGAGGCCGGGGTCTCCCACATCTGTAGGAGAAGCTGTTCAAGGATGGGTTGTACTGGCACCGACAGAGCCTCCTTTGGTGGAGACTCATACTGGAGGATCTCCAGTTCAGTGCGCGGGTCCTCCTCAGACTCAGTGAGGACCAGAGGCTTGTCCTGGACGAAGTCGTGGAATGCCACGTCCTTGGGTGGGGAATGGTGTCAGAATTCTGGGGGATAAGGCTCTGATGGGATGTCTCGGTGTCGAGAGGTCTCGGGAGAGGTCTCGACGTCAGTCTCCCAGTCTGACTCCGAGGGTGTCGAGGAGTCCGAGGCTCGGAGCTCCAGCACCGCAAGGCCTGCATCAGGGAACCAGGATTCCCTGACCGGATTCGAGTCAGACTCCTGGAAACTAGCTGGGGAGGACCGGTCACCGGAGGATCGGGACCGGGATCTTAATCAGTGCTGAGGGCTAGCCTGAAGCCGATAGTGCTTGGGCCCCAGCTCGACACCTGGGGACCCTGACACAGGTTTCAGGAGGTACTGTCGTGGTCTGGGCCAAGGCAGTGCAAGCAGCAGTTGTGGGTGTCTGTGACAGACATAATTTGGCTGCAATGGTGGATCACACCCGGACTGGGTCGATGATCCCTGAGCGAAAAAGGGCACGAATGCCGGTCATGGCAGACCTCGATGAAAAAAGGAAAGAGATTTGAGAGCAGTGCTAGGGATGGTGCTGGCTCGAGGCGGGAAGAGGAACCAGTACACAAACCGGGAAAACTCAACTAAGAATAATTTTTAAGACATTTTTCTGGGGAAACAGGACATGCGTCCATTGGGCTCCGTGGAAAAAAGGAGACTGAGGAAAATGGCACTCTTTGGCGGGAAGCGGACCATGCATGCGTGGTAGCATTTCCAAAGGCTTTCTTTGAAAGATGGGGAAAGCATAACTACTCACCTGTAACAGGTGTTCTCCAGGAACAGCAGGAATCAGTCCTCATATATGGGTGACGTCGGCGCCAACAGAGTCTGCATGGAGCATTTCCCCAGCTTTCAAAGAAAGCCTTTGGGAATGCTACCACACATGCATGGTCTCCTTCCCGCTCAAGGGTGTCATCTTGCTCAGTCAGATGACATAGCTAAGATGGCAGTCAAACAAAGAACAGAAGAATGGCAACTCCAAGGGGAGTATGGAGCGTTGTGAGGACTGATTTCTGCTGTTCCCAGAGAATACCTGTTATGGGTGAGTAACTACACTTTTTACAGGAACAAGCAGGAAGTCAGTCCTCACATATGGGATTCCCTAGCTTCAGGCTGCCAAGGATCGAACCACGACAGTACCAACAGTGACCGAACAGGTGTCGTGAGTGGCAGAAAGTGAGTCCCCACTGAGAGACTCTGCAAGACCCTGGCGTACAGCAACACTATCACTCTGGTAGCCTGAATACAGAAGGACTGGAGGGCAGGAATTGCCTACACTCCAAGAATATTAAGCAGCACTGCCTGACCAAAGGTATTGTCTCTGCGGGATTCGCTTTACAGGCAGCAGTGTGCTGTGATCGTGTGAATGGATGACCAAGTGGCGGCTTTGCAAATTTCTGTCACCGGTGCAGAATGGAGATGGATCACCGACATGGCCATCGCTGTCATGCGATGCGCTGTGATCCGGTGCTCCAGGGAGAGGTCCACCCACTCATAGGCAAGGGCAATGCAGTCTGCCACCCAGGAGGATAGGGTATGCTTGGTTACAGGGAGCCCCAGTCTGCTGGAGTCATAGGGCATGAAAAGCTGAGGTGCTCTGCGGTGGCCCTGGGTCTGCTGCAGATAGAAGGACAGGGCCCGTTTATAGTCCATTGTGTGGAGTATGAGCTCTCCCTGCTGGCATGAGGCCGCAGATAGAAGGTGGGGAATATCACCTCCTGATTGAGGTGAAAAGGGGATACCACCTTCGGGAGGAACTTAGGGTGAGTGCGGAGTACAACCCTGTTCTTGAAGAACCTGGTATGAGGGGGGGGGGGGTCCGCCACCAGCGCTTGGAGCTCATTGACTCTGCGAGCTGAAGTCAGGGCCACCAAGAAGGCCACCTTCCAGGATAGGTATTTGAGGTGGCAAGTGGCCAGTGTCTCAAACAGTAGCCTAGTCAGCTTGGAGAGCACCACGTTGAGGTCCCATTCTACCACCAGAGGGCAGACAGGGGGCTTGGAAAGCAGAAGGCACCATAGGAACCGGGAAACCAGAGATTGGCTGGATAAGGGCTTTCGACCTACTGGGTGGTGGTGAGTGGCTATGGCGCTCATATGCACCCAGAACAATTAGATTTCATCCCTGTGTGTGACAAGTGTAGTAGGTACAGGAGTACCAGCAGGACATGACAGGAGTACCAACTGGACATGACAGGAGAAAGGGATCTCCTTCCTATCTGCACACCACAGGGCGAACCTACGCCATTTAAAGGCGTAAGCCCTCCTTATGGAGGGCTTCCTGGAGGCTAGCAGGATCTCCTCAACCTCTTGTGGGAGGTTGAGTGGGCCCAAGGCTTCTCTCTTAGCAGTACTGGGAATGTCACCGCCAGCGAGAACAGTAGTGGGAACCAGGGTTGCCTAAGCCACCTGGGGACGATTAGTATCACTGATGCCGTCTCGTTCTGAATTTTGAACAGAGTCTTGGTGACCAGGGGAGTCGGTGGGAATGCATACAGCAATCCCTCGGACCATGAGATTCGGAATGCGTCTGCCACTACCCTCTGTGGGTGCAGCTACCTGGAGCAGAAGTGAGCCAGCTGCACATTGTCCGAAGAGGCGAAGAGGTCCATCTTGGGTCAACCCAAAAGGTGGCAGAGCTTCTTTGCTAGTGCAGTGTCAAGACGCCACTCATGAGGGTGCAAGACTCTGCTGAGTGTCTGCCAGGTAGTTGTCCTGGCCCAGGAGGTAGACTGCTTGCAGAAGCATGTCATTGCACACTGCAAAGCAGAGGAGGGCTACAGTCTCCTGGCAGAGGGAGTACAAGCAGGGGCGGCCCAAGGGGGGTGCGGGGCCATGTGCGGAGACTCGGTGCAGGGCCTCATTTGCATAAGGGGCCTCATTTGCATAAATATTTGCATAATGTTACCATACACAAACCTTTAGTAAGCATGCCTCTTAATGAGTATATGATTAAAGAAAGACTAAAAGATTTCTACATTACTATAATCCAGTGCCAACCGCAAGGCACATTAGGAACTACTACAAACATTGCCCATTTAGAACCCACAGCAAACCCGCCATATCCTAACAGTACTACCAGGACTCACAAAGCACCATAACCTACCTATCAAAAGGCAACACTGCAAATATTAAACCAATACCCCAAAAGCCAAACTTGGAATGTACAACAACATTGTAGAAATAAAACTATAAATTAATTTCCTCTTGTACTAAACAAAGCGCAGACGTTAATGATGCACATTTCCCAGAGCTAACATATTCCAGTTAATAAATTCAAAATAAAGAGATATCTTTCTACCTTTTGTGCATTTTTTTTCAGTTGCAATTGCTCCAGCCACTTTCTTCTGGTTTCTTTGTGTCTTCTGCTAACTCTCCATCGTCTGCTGTCCATTTGTCCTTTCTTCTCTCTTCAAATTTTTTTCCATTCTCTCTCTACATCTGCTTTAACATACTAATCTTTCTCCTTTTGCTCTTTCCTCATTCCTATTTCATCCACTCAAATTTTACCCCTCCATCTTCAATCCCCACTTACTCTCCCAATACCCGGCCAATTGCAGATTTTTCTTCTGTCCCACACAAAATATTATTTCCCCTCTCCATTTCACTCTCCCAGCTCCATCCCATTCTAATCTCCCCCAACATCAGCTCCCTTCTAGTTCCAGCCCCAACCAGTATCCACTCCCTTCTAGTCCCCGCATCAACCCATTTCCAGTCCTAGCCCCCCCCCATCAGCCCATTTCCAGTCCTAGCTCCCCCAACCATTTCCAGTCCTATCCAAGTCCCTCCATCAGCTCATTTCCAATACCAGCCTCCCATTAGCCCATTTCTAGTCCTTTCCTAGCCCCACCATCAGCCCATGTCAAATCCTAGCTCCCCTCCACTCAGCCCATTTCCAATCCAAGCCCCCCATGAGACTACTTCCAGTTCTAGCCCCTCCATAAGTCTATTTCAATCCAAGCCCCCACCACAGCCCATTTCCAATCTTAGCTCCCCCCAACACCCAATTCCCAGTCCTATCCTAGCCCCCTTCATCAGCCCATTTCCTGTCCTAGCTCCCTCCCCTCACAACCCATTTCCATTCCAAGCCCCCCTCCCCATCAGCTATTTGCAGTTCAAGCCCCCCCCCTTCCCCTCAGTCCATTTCCAGTCCTAGGAACCCCCCAACCCATTACCAGTCCTAGCCCCCCCATAGCCTATTACCAGTCCTAAGTCCCCATCAGCCCACTCTCAGTCCTAATCCCATCAGCCCATTTCCAGTCCTAACCCCCCATCACCCAATTTTCAGTTTAAGCCCCCCATAGCCCATTACCAGTTCTAACCCCCCATCAGCCCACTCCCAGCCCTAACCCCATCAGCCCGTTTCTAGTCCTAACCCCCATCAGCTCACTTCCAGTCCTAACCCCCATCACCCCATTTCCAGACTTAGCTCCCCATAGCCCCAGTCCTAACCCCCTATCAGTCCTCTTCCAGTCCTAACCCCATTAGCCCATTTCCAGTCCTAACTCCCACCCCAACAGGCCAGGGAAAATTTAAAATAAAAAAAAAGCTGTCTGCTGCCGCTGCCGCGGCAATGGCAGAATCGCATATCCCGCGGCCCCCCCCCCCCCGACAGAGCCTGCCCTCCCTGCATCAGCTCAGTCGGCTTTCAGAACGCGAAAGGAGAGTTTCTCCCTTGCGGCTCTGTTAAGCCCGTGGGGGCTGATGGGAAAGTCCCATCAGCCCCTGCGGGCTTAAAAGAGCCACGGAAGGGAAATTAGTCTCCCTTCAAGCTCTGAAAGCCGATGGAGCTGATGCAGGGAGAGCAGGCTCTGTCGGGGGGGGGGGGGGGCCCCCCGGGATATGCGATTCTGCCGTTGCCATGGCGGCGGCAGCAGACAGCTTTTTTTTTTTATTTTAAAATTTACTTTGCAAGCAGAATGTTCTTTGCGTGGGGCCCCCTGAAATGCGGGGCCCTGTGCAAAAAACATTCTTGCTCAATGGACGGGCCGGCCCCGAGTACAAGCCTGTGCCCTCCTGCTTGTTTATATAGAAAGATAGTAAAACGAAGACAGAAAAAGACCACATGGCCTATCTAGTCTGTCTTTCCATATCAACAACTACAACAGTCCTCTTTTTTACTTTAGAGATCCTCTGTGTTTGTCCCATGCTTTTTTGAATTCAGATACTGTCCTCATCTCTAGCATCTCCACTGGGAGACTATTCCACAGATCCACCACTCTTTCCGTAAAGAAATATTTCCGCATATCACTCCTGAATCTATCTCCCTTCACCCTCATCCCATGTCCCCTCATAGCAGAACTTGCTTTCAATCAAAAGAGGCTCGCCCTCTGTGCATTTATGCCACGGAGGTATTTAAACATCTCAATCATATCACCTCTATCCCGCCTTTCCTCTAAGGTGTACATATTAAGATCCTGAAGTCTGTCCTCATATGCTTTATAATGAAGACCACTAACCATTTTAGTAGCCACCCTCTGTACTGACTCCATCCTGTTTATATCCTTTGGAAGGTGCGGTCTCCAGAATGTACTAGGTAGTTGCTCTAACCACTAGGCTACATTGTGACCTGGTTGTCCGTCTGGACCAGAACAAGTCTGTTCCGCAAGAGGGAGCAGAATGCACATAGGATGAGGGCTAACGCCTGGAGCTCCAGCAGGTTGATCTGTAACAGGGATTCCTCTCTAGACCAGCAACCCTGAGTGTGATGAACTCTGCAGTGAGCTCTCCAGCCCTGGAGAAAGGCATCTGTGGTTAGGGTCCTCTGCAGTGGGGGTGTCTGGAATGGCATCCCTGCTTGAAGGAGGCCCAGGTTCTGCTACCAGTTGAGGGATATCACCAACTAGCGGGAGACTCTGACCCTGTCCCGGAGTTTGTCCGTGGCCTGGGTCCACTGTGAACGCAGGCACCACTGGGCTGTCCGCTTGTGCAGGCACGCTAGGGGTGTGACATTCACCGTGGAGGGCATGTGTCTCACTAAGCGGAGGAGAAGGTGAGCTGGCACAATTTTGCAGTGTTGGACCTCCCCTGCCAGCTACTTGAGGCATTCTGCCATGTCCTGAGAAGGGAGGGCTCTGACCTGCACTGTGCCCATGCACCAGAGAGAGATGTGATTAGGGGTAGTTGTTTATGAACCCCAGGTGCTGCAGGAGGAGGATGACATGTTCTGTGCCCTGACTGGCCTCTGAGTCTGTTCCGCCTTTGATGAACCAGTCATCGAAGTAGGGGACGACAAACACCCCTTGTAGGCACAGATGGGCAGTTATCACTGCTAGGCACTTTGTGAACACTCTTGGCGAGGAGGCCAGGCTGAAGGGAAGTACCCTGCATTTGTAGTGTCCTCCCCCTACCATGAATCTCAGGTATTGCCAGTGAGATGGGTGGACCAGGATGTGTGTGTGTGGGCATCCTTTAGGTCCCAGGAGCAAAGCCAGTCTCTCTGGTGGAGGTAGGGCAGCAGTGTCCCAAGGGAGAGCTTTTTGAACTTCTTCCTCACCAGGAATTGTTTAGTCTCGGAGATCCAGGATGGGCCTGAGACCCCCGGTTCTTTTGAGGACAAGAAAGTACCTTGAGTAGAAGCCCTTGCCCCAGAGGTGCTCGGGAACAGGCTCTACCATCCTGTCCCTTAGTAGACTTGCTAGCTCTGAGAGCAAGAGGGCCTAGTGAAGGAAAGGTCACTTTGGCTCTCCTGGAAAATGCCCCGGAGATGGCAGCTGGAAGTGGAGGTGGTAACCCTCCTTCACCACCCAGAGCGCCTACTGGTCCAAGGTGACATCGGGCCACCTGTGGGCGAAGAGTGCCAGGCAGACTCTTGTGGGCTGGTGAGGGTCTCCCAGCTGGAAGAACGCCCTGCCCTGGATGTCAAAAGCTCCCACTAGGTTGAGTTGGAGCTGGTGTCTGTGGTTTGGGGGCCTTTTGCTTCCTGGGTCCATGTCCCTGGCCTTTGGGCTAGGGTCCCTGGTGCTGCTGGCTCGGGAAGGCTTGGTAGTGGTGACCAATGTTCCCTCTAATTTTCTGTAGGTTGTGTGCGCATAAAATATCAGTTGTGCAGCTTTTGCAGGAAGGTTAAATTTTTGTGCGCCACATAACGACACTCAGAGTTATATACTTTAAAATTTGACTACACATCAGAATACAGTATGTACACCACATTGATTGCACTAGAAAACATTGTAGAATTTGTGAAAACCGTAAATACATAACAACTTCTAAATTTTAAGACGTCTGTGTTTTTTTCTATCAGAATCAGAACCGTAATTTTTGTGTGCTCTGTTGTAAAGTATGTGCGCTCGCTCGGCGAGGTGTGTGTGCACGCACACATGCACAGCTTAGAGGGAACAGTGGTGGTGACTCTGATGGAAAGGGCCCTTCTTCCTCAAGAAAGTTGGCCTTTTCCCCGAGGTTTTCTTTTGGGAAAGGGTAGAGGTCTTCTTTGAGAGCCTCTGCCTGGTCACCACCTCGGACTCAATCTCGGCCACCTTGTCGGCCATTGTTTTCCCAAATAGATTCTCCCCAGTGGAGAGGACATCCAGCAGCTTTTCCTGGACTCATTACTCGAGGTCCAAGATCTGCAGCCAGGCCTGGCACCAAGCACCGATGCCTGCGGCTGCTGCCTGGGCTGCAGCCTCGAACCCTTTACAGGCGGCCTGGGACAGGAACTTGGAGCAATTCCAGATGGTGGCCACCAAGGTCTGGATCCATTGTAGGAGTTTCCCGGCGAGGTCTGATGAGAAGCCAGCGAGCTCCTGGATAAGGCTCTCACGATACATCCCTATGTAGAGCTCATAGGTTTGTATCTAGTAGTCCAGCATAGACCCTTGGAAACACTTACGCCCCAGGGCATCGAGGGCTCTGGTCTCTCTATCTGGGGATACAGAAGAATAAGTCTTCTGGCTCTTGAGCTTTTGCATTGAGGACTCTACCACCATGGAACTGTGGGGAAGTTGGGCCTTCTGGAAATCTGGACTTCTCTTGACGTGGTAGATGGTGTTGAGGCATCGGCTGACCACTGGCACCAAGGCCGGGGCCTCCCACATTCGTAGGAGCAGCCATTCGAGAATGGTTTGCACCAGCATTGAAACAGCCTCCTTTGGTGGAGACTCATATTGGAGGATTTCCAGCTCTTCAGTGCCCGGGTCCTCCTCAGGCTCAGTGAGGACCGAGAGGACTTGGGCCATGTCCCAGACAAAGTCTTGGAATGCCACGTCCTCGGGTGGGGAATGGTGTCGGAGTTCCGGGGGAGTCGGCTCCAAGGGGATATGTTGGTGTCGAGAGGTCTCGGGAGAGGCCTCGATGTCGGTCTCCCAGTCTGACTCCGAGGGCATCAAGGAGTCCAAGGCTCATAGCTCCTGTGCCTCGAGGCCTGCATCAGGGAATCGAGATCTCCCGACCGGTCTCAAGTCAGACTCCCGGAAACTAGCCGGGGAGGGCCGGACCCGTGAGGATCGGGACTGGGACCTTGATTGCTGCCGAGGGCTAGCCTGAGGCTGATAGTGCTCTGGGCCTGGCTCGATGCCCAAGGACACCACCGCAGTTTGGGGCCTGGTTGTCGGGGCAGATGATGCGGAAGAACTTGACATCATCGCCTGCTGCATGGTCAGGATGGCAGAGATACTCTGTTCCAGGACCGCCATTCTGGCCTCGATGCCAGAAGGTTCCGCAGCTTTTGGCATGGGCACTGAGGGTTTCAGGCCAGGTGCCGATGCTCTGGCGAGTGCGTCATCAACAAGGACCATGGCCTCGGGGAGTCTCACATGGTCACTGCCAGCCGTGGACTCCTTCCTAGATATCTTAGGAGAATGATGCTCGGAGTTGCCCAAGTCCTGCCGCGAGACCTTACCAGGTTTCTCTGCTAGAACCTTGACTGGCTTCAAGGATTTTTTCTGTTTCTTGCCAGGGTCTGGCATCTTTACGGAGGAGCCGCTGCCGCGGGACTCTGAAGACACCCGGGCCTCAAGGGAGGTGCTCGGCTTCAGGCTCAGTATCGGGGAAGCCAGAGCAGAGCTGGACCGAGAGAACAACTTCTCCTGCAACTCTGACCTTTTCTTGTTGATCTGAGGGGTCATGGCCTGACACAGGTCACAGGAGGTACTGTCGTGGTCTGGGCCAAGGCAGTGCAGGCAGCAGTCATGGGTGTCTGTTATGGACATAATCTGATTGCAAAGATCATACTTTTTAAAGCCACCGGGAGACATGGTGGATCACACCTGGATGACGTCAACAACTCCCGGGTGAAAAAGGGTGCGAACACCAGTCGAGGAAAGCCTCAGTGAAAAAAAGAGAAAGGAGCCGAGAACAGCGCCGGCTCGAAGCGGGAAGAGGAACCTGTATCCAAACTGGGATAAAAACTTAACTAAGAGGATAATTTTTAAGGAATTTTTATGGGGAAACAGGACATGCGTCCATTGGGCTCTGCAGAAAAAAGGATACTGAGCAAGATGGCACCCTTGGGTGGGAAGAGGACCATGCATGCATGGTAGTATTCCCAAAGGCTTTCTTTGGCGTCGACGTCACCCATATGTGAGGACTGACTCCCTGCTTGTTCCTCGAGAAATGCTCCGCATGAGGGCTCCGTCGGTGCTGACATCACCAATATGTGAGGATTAACTTCCTGCTTGTTCCTGGAGAAAATGTGTTACAACTCCCCACATGTACGTGGGAGCAGATTTTAAAATTGCTGTTCCCCGATCTAAAAGCACACCTGATCCTATAGCACCAGTCTTCTCCCAACCATCACTTGCTCCCCAACAATGATTTCCTCTCCCCAATTCCCTCTCACATCAACCTCCCCCATAAGACATCCTATCCCCCAAATTCCCCCTAGGGGTCCCCCACCCGATTTTATCACCTGATCCCCAATCACTCCTGCTTCTTCAGCTCTGGGATTCAAAGTCACCAACATGACCACGAGTGAATCCTTTGCATACGCAAAGGTTTTATAAATGACCCAGTGTGTGGAAGTAAATGTACAGATGCTGTTTTACAATGCATGTACTGTTACCTGCACTAGAAAGAGATATTCTCAGGAACAGGGGTATGGTGGGGATGACAAAAGTGCCATATGGTTTTAACAGTATGCAACATGTGTGTTTGAGTCAATGCTGACGCCTGGCTACCCAGCGACTTCTGGGTTTTCTTGGCATTGTAACTGGAAGTAGAGTGCTAGGCTTTTCTTCTGAGGCAATGGAGGGTTAAGTGACTTGCCCAAGGTGTGCTAGTGGGAATTGAACCCTGGTCTTTTGGTTATCAAACCAATGCCCCAACCACTAGGCTACTCCTCTACTCCATTTTTAACTGTATAAGTGGGTTTTTTTTTTGCTAGAAATATACCCATAGAAAGAGAAGGTCTCTGTACATGCTTGTGGGATGATTTTCTTTAGGCAATATTTGAAGTGAATGTATGTGCAGGTTTAAAAATTGGTGCACATACAGGCATTATAAAAATTGTCCTCATTAAGTTAAATCATCAGCATGGATCAACATGCTTAGGAACGTGGAAAACTGGTACACTTCTCTATGTCTTAACGCTCAAGGCCATCAAACTGCACCAGAGTATCCCATTAAGAAAGAAGGAATGGGATAGGCACATACCTTGAACTCATAGGATTCTTCAATAATAACTTCTAATTTTATGTGCTCTCCAAGCACAGGGCGCCCCATTTCCGCTATGCGGCGCTCTTCTTCCTCTTTGCTTGTGAGGGGCTGTTTATCTTCATTCTCTTCTGTGAAAGAAACATGCAGGTTTTGAGCAACAGATAAATGAAAACTTCCATTTTCTCCAACTGAAGTCATTAGCAGGAAGCACAGAGACATACTTTAAAAAGGCAAGTTTTAGTACGTGGCGACTGGAACTGAGACATCGAGGTCACGATGCACAGTTTCGGCAGTATGTTAGAAAAGGGCCCTGCTAAACATGCGGCTTTTTCTAAAACAGTGCAGGAGATACATGGTGTTGGAGGAGCCATCTTGCAAATCTGCATGTGGGGAAAAAAAACAATGGGGGGAAA
Source organism: Ichthyophis bannanicus (assembly GCA_033557465.1). Classification (NCBI taxonomy): domain Eukaryota; kingdom Metazoa; phylum Chordata; class Amphibia; order Gymnophiona; family Ichthyophiidae; genus Ichthyophis; species Ichthyophis bannanicus. Next base: position 442,191,332 of record CM066035.1, on the reverse strand, counting down.
CTTGGCAACTTACACACATGTCAGCACTTCTACATGGAAGTTGGTATTTCTCAACTTGCACATGTAAGTGCTGAGCAATTTTGCAAACCTACATGTGCAGATGCTGCCAAAGAACTGCAGAGGCTGCTTTCTTTATTTCATTTTTGTTTGAAGTGGGCCATAAACAATGAGGGATCATAAAGGAGAATTTCCTTAATCTCCCCTGTAAAGGGCTGGCTAAAACAAGCATTTCTTAAAAGCCTCTAAGTGCCAGGGGGCTGCTGCAAATCCCGACATGGACAATTTTGGACGTGCATATGCATTTCCTATATGAAACATGAAATGGGGAGTACCAGTACCTTTTTCCTAGCAAAAAGGGGCCGGGACTCATATTCAGGGCTCTTTCATTAATACATGAGGACCATTAGCAGGCAATGAAAAAGGTGGTGGTATTCCATATCATCATGTACCCCTTTCAAAAAGTCCTGGCGAATACATATGTAGATTTTTGACCCACTCAGGCCATGCCCTACCATGTCCCTGAGAAGCCCCCTTGCAATTTCTGCATTTTATGGACATCCACGTGTAAATTTTATCCCTTTCTAAATCACCATTAAGTGATGGATTTTCCACATGTAAATTGTGAACAAGTCTTCTCAAATCACCCCCTAAATATATATAGAGGTCAATATTCAGCCACATGGCTGCCATATATTCAAAAATATAAGCTAACAGGCCGATAGGCAGCGCCGTGGTTGTCGTATTTAAAGCGCCAGGCTGCTGTCACTTTAATTTAAACTAAATATGTAGTGTTAGAGCTTATCCAGTGTCTGGCACTGAATATCCGGTTTCACCAGACAGTGTGGTTGCTTTGCGGTTAATGGTAATACTCAGCTGCTATCCGGATGGTAAAACTGCCTAATGTTAAGAGAGTCATTGATCTGTTCTAAATTTAGGTAGTTTAGTGGCTGAATAGCTGCTGGGACTACCCCCGCTCTGTCCAGACACCATCCTGCTGTTAACCGGGCATTTTTGCTGTGGGGATATTCAGCGGCACTATCCAGATGGTGCCGCTGAATTTCGGGATTGCCACAGTTAGCCGGTTAGCAGATCCTCATGGCTGGCTAAATCCTTTTGAACTTGCCTCCCTCTATGTTTAAAGATGTATATATTTTCAGCAGGGAAAAACATCTTAGTGCTGCTGGTGAAAATTCATGCATAACTTTAGATGGATACTTTAAAAAGCCAGCTTTGCAAAATTCATTGCCATATCTATGTACAGTAGGATATGCAGCGAGCAATTTTTTTGCTTACTTTTATACATAGGTATATAAAGTATGCAGGTCCAGACATAGAACTGGGCATAGTCTGGGGTTTGCAAAATCTAAAGTATATGTGCTATAATATGGCAGACCTACATGGGTATATATTTACCCCTATTCCAGAGCAGACAAGTATACATATCTTTCTGGCATCACTGGCTGCACGTATAAACAGAAAGAATACGTGTACTTTCCCTTACTAAAACTGCACTTTATCACATATGTTGGCTGCATCCACTTACAGAGTTGGTTCTAAAATCTCCTCCTGCTAATATTAGAATATAGGAACATAAGAAATGCCAAACTGGGTCAGACCAAGGTCCAGCAAGCCCAGTATCCTGTTTCCAACAATGGCCAATCTAGGTCACAAGTACCTAGCAGTTTCCCTAAAAGGCACAGGTTCCACAATGCTTGTATTGGGGAAAGAAGTGGATATCCTGGGTCCCTTTTAATAATGGTTTATGGACCTTTCTTCCAGGAACTTGTCCAAACCTTTTTTAAACCCGGCTACACTAACAGCTTTTACTACATCCTCCGGTAACGAAATCCAGAGTTTGATTACGTGTTGCGTGAATAAATATTTCTCTTATTACTCTTACATGGGTTACATTGCAGCTTCATTGTGTGTCCCCTAGTCTTTCTACTTTTTGATGGAGTAAACAACCTATCTACATTTACCCATTCTACTTCATTCATTAATTTTCAGCAGTTGAATTTTGCCACTGAAAATACAAGATTTTTCTTCATGAATTCACTCCATCCCAAAACATTCCCTTTTTCAGACATCTAATCCTGGATATAAATAGTAATTGCCACAACCAAAGCTCTACACATAGGTTCAGCTAATATAGAGGTCTCTAACTCCAGTCCTGGAGAGCACCAAACCATTCAGGTTTTCAGGCTGTCCCTAATGAATATGCATGAACAGGGCCGGCACGTCCATTGAGCAAGAATGTTTTTTGCACAGGGCCCCGCGTTTCAGGGGGCCCCGCGCAAAGAACATTCTGCTTTTTTTCAAAATTAAGTTAAAAAAAAAAACAACTGGCTGCTACCGCTGCTGCTGCCGCCGCAGCAGCAGCAGAATGGAGTGTCCCGCGGGGCCCCCTCTGCTCGGCTGAGTCCCTCCCTCTGCGACGGCTGAGCCCCTCTGTGCTGGCTTTCAGATTCGCGAAGAGAGAGTGTCTCTCGCGAATCTGAAAGCCGGCACAGAGGGGCTCAGCCGTCGCAGAGGGAGGGAGGGAGGGAGGGACTCAGCCGGGCAGAGGGGGCCCCACGGGACACTCCATTCTGCTGCTGCCGCAGCGGCAGCGGTAGCGGTAGCAGCCAGCTTTTTTTTTTTTCCTTGAGCCGATGGAGGGGGGGGGGGGTAGGACTGGTAATGGGCTATGGAGGGGGTTAGGACTTGACTTGAGGTGGGCTGTGGGTTGATGGGGGGGGGGGTTAGGACTAGTAATGGGCTATGGGGGGGGGGCTAGGACTGGAAATGGGCAGGGGGGTTAAGACTGGAGGTGGGCTGATGGGGTTAGGACTGTTAATGAGCTGTTTGGGGGTTAGGACTGTAAATGGGATATGGGGGGCTAGGACTGGAAATGGGCTGATGGGGGGGTTAAGACTGGAGGTGGGCTGATGGGGTTAGGACTGATAATGGGCTATGGGGGGGCTAGGACTGGAAATGGGCTGATGGGGGGGTTAACACTGGAGGTGGGCTGATGGGGTTAGGACTGATAATGGGCTGTGGGCTGATGGGGGGTTAGGACTGGTAATGGGCTATGGGGGGGGGCTAGGACAGGAAATGGGCTGATGGGGAGGGATTAAGACTTGAGGTGGGCTGATGGGGTTAGGACTGGTAATGGGTTGTGGGTTGTTGGGGGGGGTTAGGACTGGTAATGGGCTATGGAGGGGGTTAAAACTGGTAATGGGCTGTGGGCTGATGGGGCTGTCTGGTAATGGGCTATGGGGGGTTAGGACTGATAACGGGCTATGGGGGGGCTAGGACAGGAAATGGGCTGATGGGGAGGGGTTAGGACTTGAGGTGGGCTGATGGGGTTAGGACTGGTAATGGGCTGTGGGCTGAAGGGGGGTTAGGACTGGTAATGGGCTATGGGGGGCTGACTGAAAATGGGGTGATGGGGGTCAGGACTGGAAGTGGGTTGATGGGGGGCTAGGACTGGTATTGGGTTGGGGGGTTGCTAGGACTGGAAATGGGCTGATGGGGGGCTAGGGACTGGAAATGGGCTGATGCAGGGACTAGAAGGGAATGGATGCTGGGTTAGGCTGGAACTAGAAGGGAGCTGATGTTGGGGGAGGATTAGAATGGGATGGGGCTGGGAGAGTAAAATGGAGAGGGGAAAAATATTTTGTGTGGGAGGGATGAAAAATCTACAATTGGCTGGGTATTGGGAGAGTAAGTGGGGATTGAGGATGGAGGGGTAAAATTTGAGTGGATGAAATAGGAATGAGGAAAGAGCAAAAGGAGAAAGATTAGTATGTTAAAGCAGATGTAGAGAGAGAATGGAAAAAACTAGAAGAGAGAAGAAAGGACAAATGGACAGCAGACGATGGAGAGTTAGCAGAAGACACGAAGAAGTCAGAAGAAAGTGGCTGGAGCAATTGCAGCTGAAAAAAAATGCACAAAAGGTAGAAAAATCTCTCTTTATTTTGAATTTATTAATTGGAATATGTCAGCTCTTGTAAATGTGCATCATTAACGTCTGCGCTTTATTTAGTACAAGAGCAAATTAATGTATAGTTTTATTTCTACAGTGTTGTACATTCCAAGTTTGGCTTTTGGGATTCCCAGTTTAATTAATGTCGTCCTGTTTCTAAATTGTGATTCCTTGTTTGGTGATGGTCTATGTTCTGTTCATGTGTAACTGAGCTGAGGTATTCTGTTTATGTAATTCCTATTTGACATTGCCACTTGTTCCCTTTCCCCAGTAGGTCATATATTGTTATTCTCTGAAATGTATTGGTTTAATATTTGTAGTGTTGCCTTTTGATAGGTAGGGTATGGTGCTTTGTGAGTCCTGGTAGTGCTGTTAGGATACGGCGGGTTTGCTATAGGTTCTAAATGGGCAGTGTTGTAGTAGTTCCTAATGTGCCTGGCGGTTGGCACTGGATTATAGTAATGTAGAAATCTTTTAGTCTTTCTTTATTCATACACTCATTAAGAGGCATGTTTACTAAAAGTTAGCATATGGTAACATTATGCAAATATTTATGCAAATGAGGCCCATTATGCAAATGAGGCCCCGCACCGAGTCTCCGCACATGGCCCCGCACCCCCCTTGGGCCGCCCCTGTGCATGAAATATATTTGCGAGCATTGCCCCCACTGTATTCAAATTTATCTCATGCACATTCATTAGGGACAGCCTGAAAACCTGGATGGTTTGGTACCCTCCAGGACTGGAGCTGGAGACCTCTGAATAATTTGTTTTATTTTTCAAGCCTGCATAAACATATTTGCATATTGCTTTAATATTATAGACTCTAAGCACAAGCACAAGCAAATCCTGTCACAATAAAAGATTTCATGGAAAAATATTTACCTTTCTGTAATTAAAAAAAATCTATGCAAATAATTGCTGCTTTTAAATACGTCGTCTGTTGTGCATCTGAAAATATGGTAGAAGAAACTGTGGAGTTGTATGACCAGATCACTACCTTCGATATCAGGGCGAACTTCATTTCAATGTGTGGTGGAATAATGACAGCAGGATACGAGTACGACTTCAGACTTTTGGCATGGCTGGTTGGGTAAGCATTTGTTCTCTTGATTTCATGCAGAACGCTTTTGTTTCTACTCCACAACCCTGTTGTTTCCGATATGATTGATACTTATCAATTTTGTAAACTATCATTATAGCGCTATTGGATATTCTCAATGCTGTAAAGTAGTGAGAAGTATTCAAGATGCTGCAGACAAACAAATCTCTTCAAAGAATTCCCATAGGTTAATCAAAACGGGATGATCACCTTCATTTGGGAGGCCTGTCCTTGATAGAAGCTGTGTACAGTAAGCTGCCGATCAGCTCTGCCTAAATTAGGAGATGCTGTTGAAGCAAAATGATAATGAATAGGATTTCAAAGGGGGAGCTGGAAGATTCCTGGCCTGCCGGGTAGAGATAAACAAATGGCGAATCACGATAGCTGTATATGAGGACCAGCAATGCACTATATCTTTTCGCCATGTCGGAACATGTTTTGTAATATTGTACCTAGTGAATTTGAACTTCTAAAGCCAAGTTCAGTAACTGTACTTGTCCTGAAGAGTAAAGGACTCTTTGAAGCACTTGGAGCAAAATGAAACTTCTGGAATGCTATTGTACATGAACTTTCAAAACCAAACAAGTTCCTTCCTTTTCAAATTTGAAAAAGACTTGTGTGCTTTGGAAAACTTGCACACAGTAACCACTTGGCATAATTTTCGAGTTGGTCCGAGGAAAGGTTTGAAGACATGAAAAGAACATTCTGGAATGATTTATGAAAAAGATGCAGGCTTATCAACAAAGTTTTTCTGGTGATTTTCCAACGGAGATAGAGCAGAAGAGCTGACTATGACGAACAGTTCTTTCTGTCATGAATGAGTATGTAGAAGTGCTTAAACCAGCAATGCTTATTAGAACCTTCAGGATTTTAGTGGGTCCTGTTTCTTCTCTTTACTGGTTCCTTTTTTTTATATTGTTCATAAGATTCATTTCTTTCTCAGTCACAATAGCTTTTATTTCTTATATTTTCCTACCATTTTGGAACACTAAGACCAATATTTAAAAAAAGCTGAGCTCCTAATTTTTAGGAACCTAACACAGAGACCTAAATAGGGCTGGCCCAAGGGTTTCTGCTGCCCCAGACAGAAGCCCCGGCCGTGCCACCCCCCTGCATGCTGTGCCACCCTCTCCCCCCTGTGCTGAGACACGCCGCGAACTCCCACTACCACAGATTCAGCAGCAGGATTGGTAGCAGGCTATGTGCTATGGCACACATGGTCTGCTGCTCTGATAACTTTGGGGGTTCAGAAGCAGCAGGCTATGTGTGCCAAAGCACATGATCTGCCGCAGGATACAAAGTTTAGCTGTCCCCACCGCTGGAATCAGCAGCAGTGGAGGGGGAGGTGGCGGTTGTGGTGTCCCTCAGCGCAGGCAGGAGGGCAGCAGGCTATGTATGCCGAATCCCCACAGAGGTCTGCCACCCTAGGCAGCCACCTACACCATCTAGTGGATGGGCCAGCCCTGGGCTTAAAGAGGTCATTTAACAAGCAGCTATACCTTAAAATAATGGCATTTAAACATGTAGATGGCATAAGCATGTACATGGCAATTTCAGAAAGAAGCAACCTCCATCTGTAGATGCTCCAGGATTCAGAGATGACAACAGGACATGGTTTGGGTGTATCTTGGATAAGACAAAAAAATGTGTGCGTAATTCCCAGTAATTCCCATTTTAAACAGGAATACTCGCATATATTACAAAATTTGTGGGCCAGTTTTGGCACCTACTCAGAGGCACACACAAGTGAATCAGGGGATAACTGGGCTCACCTCTAGGGTGTCTAACACCACTTCAAAAACAGCATTTGACAAAGTTGTTTCACTTGGGTTCCTTAACTAGCCCCTCTCATATATCTAGGTTTATAAAATGTGGAACACGCGTGTGTGCATACCAGTGCTCAAACGTGTAAAGTCACAAGCAAAGTTGTTCTCCTTCTATACGTGGTTTCTTGTAAAATGCAAGTGCCTTTGCACGTGCCGGCATCCACAGCCATATTTTACAGCAGAGCCTTTTCTAAATTATGAGGGAAATGAGATGCAGAGATCGGGATGGTCACATTTCCCATATGGAGCTCTTATAAAAAATTGGGCTTTACATTTGTCCAGTATTTTCATCAAAACTAAGGGGTCAAAGTTTTGAGCTCAAAGGAATTTAAGAGTTATGCTTCTAAATTTGATAATGACATTCATTTGCCTATGAGCCCAATTTAGGTGCCCAGTGCCAAAAATCAGTGCCAAGCTTCTAACTTTATGCCCTCCCTAAGTCTGCTCCATTGCTATTCTCATTTTAAGCTCCTAAATTTAGGATTCTAGTGAAATTTCAAGCATAAATTTAGGAAATCGACCTTAGTAATTTTTCAAAGAGATCAACTGAGGAACCAAGGTCTCTAAACCCTTTGAAAATTGATCCTAGTGATTATGGGGGTTATTTTACTATTACTACTACTACTGTTAATCATTTACATAGCAACACAAGAAAACTGAGGTCCTGTTCATCTCCAGAAACCCTGAGTTTACACCACCTAGCTACTTGGAAGTGGACAACGCCGAATTGCAAGTAAAATCAGCTATACGTTACCTCTGAGTCACATTGGATCAGAACCTCAACATGAAGCAACACATAGCCAACACCGTAAGAGCGATCTACTTCAAGATTAAATCCCTTAGACACCTACGCCCTTTACTCGAACCAGGCGACTTCCGCACCATTTATCAAGCCCTCATCATTCCTCATTTTGATTACGCAAACGCCATCCTTCAGGGACTCCCTCAGGCCACCTTACATCCCCTGCAACTTGCCATGAACAGTGCAGCGCGGATTCTCCTCGGAACGCCAAGAAGAGAGCATATCACACCCCTCCTGAAACAGCTTCACTGGCTCCCCATTCAAGCCAGGTTAAGCTTCAAAACCCTAGTGATGACATTCAAGGCCATCAAGGGGCTCTCCTCCTCTTCACTATGTGACCTCATCCAACCACCCATACCCAACAGGCTAAGAAGAACCTCAGTAGCCAACATGCTAGTGATACCGAGAGACATGACAAAATGCTCCAAAGCAACATCGAACAGAGCCTTTAGACTATGCGCCCCAAGTCTCTGGAACTCCCTACCTCCACACATCAGAGCAATCCCCAACTTGAGCCAGTTCAGGAAGGTCTTAAAACACTTCCTCTTTATCAAATACCTCACTGACTGCCCCGAACCCCAGCCACCAAGTATGATCAATACCTAATAACTCCATCTGACATGTATATAGTTACCTATTCAATGCTACGCATATGTATATAGTTTACCCTGTTTTCCAAGTTACTTGTTCCTGTTCTATGTAATGACCTGACTTTTGTTCATTGTCAGATACCTTTTGTTTTATGTAAACCGCGCTGATCGCAAATAGTGCGGTATATAAGAAATGTAAATAAATAAATAAATAAATAGCACTACAAGGCGTACACAGCACTGTACAAACATAAAGAAGACAGTCCCTGCTCATAGAGCTTACAATCTAATCAAGACAGATAGAACAATACAAGAGAAACAAGGGGGTTCAAATAGGGAAGGAGACAAGGAGAACAAGGAATTAGGATCCAAATGTAGCCTCAAAGAGGTAAGCCTTTAGCATGGATTTGAAGAGGGGGAGAGAAGATACCTGACAAAGATAGAAGAAGTTTATTCCATGCATAAGGAGCAGCAAGGTGAAAAGATCTTAGTCTGGAGTTTGCAGAAGAAGAAAAGGGCATAGAGAGAAGAAAGCCAGAGGAGGAGCAGAGTTCAGGAGGAGGGGTGTTGGGAGAGAGGAGAGAGGAAAGGGAATGAGGGGTAGTAGAGTGAATGCATTTATATGTTAGAAGGAGATTGAAGTTAGGGCATATCGACAGAGAGGTTCCAATAAAGACAAAAGTAACCCAAATGCCAGAGCAGACAGAGCTTAAAAATTCCAAATTACTCCTGCCTACTGATAACCAGATTAATATGAACAAAATACAACCTCTAATGCTAGAAGTCTAAAAAATAAGATGGAAGAGTTAGAATAGATAGCACTAAATGAAAGGTAAGATATGACTGGTATCTCAGAGACCTGGTGGAAGGAGGACAACCAGTGGGACACTGTGATACCTGGATACAAAATTATATTGCAATGACAGAGTAGATCAAATTGATGGAGGGGCTGCACTCTCTGTTAGAGAGGGAATTGAAGTGCTGAAGGAAACAAAAGACATGGTAGAATCTCTATGGATTGAAATTCCATGTTAAAAAGGGCAGGCGATGGCAGTGCGGGTGTAATACCAACCGCCTGGCCAGAATGAACAAATGGACGATGAAATGCTTAAAGAAATCAGGGAAGCTAACAAAAGTTACAATACAGTAATTATAATGGGTGATTTCAATTACCTCGGTATCAAATGAGTCAGTGTCATGGCAGGACATGCCAGGGAGATAAAGTTACCAGATGAAATAAATGACTGCTTCTTGGAGCAGCTGGTTCATGAACTGACAAGAGGGGAAGCCATTTTGGACTTAGTCCTTAGTGGTACACAAGATCTGGTGCAAGAGATAAGGGTGTTGGGGCCACCTGGCAATAGTGATCATAGCATGATTGCATTTCATTTTATAAATGGAGGAAGGAAGGCAAGGAAATCCACAGTACTGCCTTTTAACTTTCAAAAGGAAGACTATGACAAAATAAGGAAAATAGTAAATAAAAACCTAAAAGGAGCAGCTGCAAAGATTAAAGATTTACATTTAGGGGACACGATTATATGGTAGTTTTACCTACTTTTAGGCTCTTGTTAGAGCTATTTCAATTGAGTAAAACTGAAGTAGTGCCACGAGAGGTAGTTTTTCCTCACGGCTAATCTTCCAACATAAACACATACATATACATTTTAGCTCATGACTTTTTTGATTTTGCTCTATTTTGTTTTTGTGAAAGATTTACATCAAGCATGGGCGTTGTTTAAAAATACTATCTTGAAAGCCCAGACCAGCTGTATTTCACACTTTAAGAAAGGTGGAAGGAAGTCCAAAAAACTGCTAGCATGGTTTAAAGTTGAGGTCAGAGAGGCTTTTATAGTTAAAAAATGCATCTTTCAGGAAATGGAAAAAGGAGCCAAATGACAAAAACTGGAAACATCATAAGCACTGGCAAGTTAGATGCAAGACACTGATAAGGCAGGCAAAGAGATAATATGAGAAGAAGCTTGCTGTGGAAGCAAAAACGCATAATAAAGACTTTTTCAAATATATTTGTAGCAAAAAACCTGTGAGACAGTCAGTTGGATCTTTAGATGATAGAGGGGTAAAAGGGGCACCAAGAGGGGACAAGGCCCTAGCGGTGAGACTTAATGAATTCTTTGCTGCGGTCTTTACTGAAGAAGATGTAGGGAAGTTACCATTGATTGAAATGGTATTTAAAGGTGATGCATTGGAAGAATTGAAAGAAATTATCGATAAACTAGGACGATATTACAACTATTTGATAAACTAAACAGTAGCAAATCACCTGGACCAGATGGCATACATCAGAGGGCGTTGAAACAACTGAAATGTGAGATTGCAAAGCTACTATTAGTAATCTGTGAACTATCATTAAAATCATCTGTAGTACCTGAAAATTGGCAAATGGCCAATATAATGCCAATTTTTAGAAAGGGTTCCAAGGGTGATCCGGGAAACTACAGGCTGGTGAGCCTGATGTCAGTACCAGGCAAAATGGTAGAAACCATTATAAAGAACAAAATTACTGAACATGGGAGAAAGTCAATATGGCTTTAACCAAGGAAGGTCTTGCATTAGTAATCTGTTATATTTTTTGAAGGTGTGAATAAACAGGTAGACAAAGGTGAGTTGTTTGAAATAGTGTATCTGGTTTTCAGAAAGCCATTGACAAGCTCCCTCTCATTTGAGACTCTTGTCAAAGTTAAAAAGTTATGGGATAGAAGGCATTGTATTATTGTGGATCAGGAACTGGTTAAAAGATAGAAAGCAGAGGGTAGAGCTGAATGGCCAATTTTTCCCATGGAGAAAGGAGAATAGTGGAGTACCCCGGGGATCTGTGCTGGGTCTTCTGCTTTTTAACATATTCGTAAATGACCTGGAAATGGGAATAACCGGGAATAACCAGTGAGTTAGTCAAATTTGCAGATGACAGAAAATTATTCAAAGTGGTTAAAACCCAAGAGTATTGTGAAAAATTTCAAGAGGACCTTGATAAATTGGAAGACTAGACGTTCAAATGACAGATGAAATTTAATGTGGACAAGTGCAAAGTTATACATCTAGGAAAGAACAATCCAAACTGGACATAGTGGAATTAGAAAGGGTACATAGAAGAGCTTCCAAAATGGTAAAGGGGATGGAAGGATACCCTTATGAGGAGAGGCTTAAAAAGTTAGGGCTTTTCAACCTGGAAAAAAGACGGTTGAGGTGAGATATGATAGAGGTCTATAAATTAATGAATGGAGTGGAAAGGGTAAACGTAGATCGATTCATTACGCCATCAAAAAGTAGAAAGACTAGGGGACATGCAATGAAACAACAGTGTAACCCATTTAAAACTAATAAGAGAATATTTTTTTCACTCAACACGTAATCAAACTCTGGAATTCATTACTGGAGGATGTAGTAAAAGCTGTTAGCATAGCTGGGTTTAAAAAAGGTTTGGACAAGTTCCTGGAGGAAAGGTCCATAAACCATTATTAAAGAGGACCCAGGTAATCTGCTGCTTGCCCCAATACAAGCATTACGGAACCTGCATGTCTTTTTGGGAAACTGCTAGGTACTTGTGATCTGGATTGGCCACTGTTGCAAACAGGATATTGGGCTTGATGAACCTTGGTCTGACCCAGTATGGCATTTCTTATGTTCTTATATTTGAATTGGATATGGATATGGAAGGGGAGCCAGTGAAGTGATTTTAGAAGAGGGGTTAGTTATATGAGTATCGAGGCTGGCGGAAGATTAGCCACGCAGCAGAGTTCTGGATAGATTGAAGAGGAAAGAGATGACACTGAGGGAGACCAGCAAGGACGAGGTTGCAATAGTCAAGATGAGAGATGACTACAGAGTGTTACGACTGCTATTACTACTACTGAACATGTGTATAGTTCTACAAGATGTACGCAGCACTGCAGAGACACATGTAAAAGACGGTCCCTTCTCATCTGAGCTTACAATCTAGTCAAGACAGACAACACAGTAGCTACAGACATGGGATACAGCTAGGGGGAATGGTAAAGAAACACAAAGGAGATCAGGTGAGTCAAGATCCAAAAGCAGCAGCAAAGAGGTGAGTTTTCAGCCTGGATTTGAAAAGGGTCAGAGAAGGCGCCTGACGTACAGACTCGGGTAGATTGTTCCAGGCATAAGGAGCAGCAAGGTGAAGGGAGCGAAGTCTGGAGTTAGCAATAGAAGAGAAGGGCACAGATAGAAGCGATTTGTCAGAAGAGCGGAGTTCCCAAGGAGGGTGTAGGGAGATATAAGAGGAAAGGTAGCGAGGAGCTGCAAAGTGAGTGCACTTATAGGTTAGCAGGAGAAGTTTGAAATGGATGTGGAAACGGATAGGGAGCCACTGAAGTGACTTCAAAAGAGGGGTAATTTGAACATGACGCAGCTGTGGAAGATTAGCCGCACAGCAGAGTGCTGAACAAATTGAAGGGGAGAGAGATGATTCAGAGGGAGACCAGCAAGGAGTAGATTACAATAGTCTAGGCGGGAGGTGATGAAGGAGTGGATAAGTGGCTTTGTAATGTGTTCAGAAAGGAATGGACACATTTTGTTGATGTTGTAGAGAGAGAAATGCCAGGTTATATTTTCGTTCACAAATATTGTATATAGTTAATTATATAGCATGTATGTTAACATGTTCTCTTCCCTCATGTAAACAGTTTTGAATTATTTATTGAGTTATCTTAAAACAATGACACCTTTCAATGTTCTAATGTTATTTTCCTACTGTTTTATGTAACTGCTAATCCATGCAGAGTTAATTGTTAAATGTAAACCGCTGCTGATCACTGGAAGGAGCGGTATAAAAATGTAATCAAAAATGTAATCAAATAAATAAATAAATAGTTTTAGCTATCAGTTGGATGTGTGGACAAGGGCCTTAGTACTGAGTTCAGAGAGGAAGGGATGACGTTTATTAATGTTGTAAAGAAAGAAATGACAGGTTTCAGCTAGATGTTGAATATGTGTGGAGAAGGAAAGGGAGGAGTCAAAGATGACCCCAAGGTTGCAGGCAAAGGAAGCAGGAAGAAGAAGAGTGTTGTCAACAGTAATAGAGAAAGGAGGAAGCGGGGAGGAGGGTTTGGGGGAAAATTAGAAGTTCAGTTTTATCCATATTCAATTTTAGATGGCAGTGAGACATCCAGGCAGCGATGTCAGATAAACAAGTAGAGATACGAGTTTGGAGCAAAGAAGAGATGAGGGCACCAAGGGACTGGGTATAGAGAGAGAAAAGGAGATGGCCCAGAACAGACCCTTGAGGTACTCCAACTGAGAGAGGGATGGCAGTAGAGGAGGAACTTTCAGAAGAAACACTGAAAGAGCTATTGGAGAGATGAGAAGAGTACCAAGACACTACAGAGCCTCTAAAAACAAATGAGGATAAAGTATCAAGGTGGAGGAGGTGGTCAACAGTATCAAAAGCAGCAGAAAGATCAAAAAGAATGAGAATTGAGTAAAAGCCTTTGGACCTAGCAAGGAACAGATCACTGCAGACTTTGGCAAGAGCCATTTCAGTAGAATGAAATGGATAAAAAACAGATTGAAGTGGATCAAGGAGGGCTTGAGAGGAGAGAAATTCGAATCAGCAGTGGAGAACTGCACGTTCAATAATTTTGGAAATGAATGGGAGAAGGGAGATGAGTTGATAATTAGAAAGACAAGTAGGGTCAAGTAAGGGTTTTTGGAGAAAAGGAGTGACTACAGCATGCTTAAAGGCTGCAGGGAAGGATGCAGTGGAAAGGCTGAGAATATGTGAGATTAAAGGGATAACTGAGAAGGAGACAGAATTGAGGAAATGGATGGGGACAGGATCAGAAGAACAGGAAAGAAGAAGAGAGGTTTCATCAACAGAGATTTTAGAAAGGACGAAAAGGTGATAGGAAAAGTTGGCAATGGAGAGGGACAAAGAGGGGTGAAGAAAATTTAGTGGGGAACTGAAGAGTAATCTTATGCACTTTGTCATGGAAATAGTCTGCTAGGGTTGGGCAGAGAGAGGAGGGAGGGATTGGAGGTGGAGGTGCCTTAAGAAGAGAATTGAGGATAGAAAAGATACAGCGAGAGTCAGAGGCAAGACGGTTAGTCAGATGGAGAAAACAGTTTGCTTAGCGAGTGCAATAGCAGACTGGAAAGAAGAAAGCATGAATTTGAAGTGAAGAAAGTCAGAGAGAAAGCGGGATTTGAGCCAAGTGCACTCAGCTAAGCGGGCAAAGGAACGTGGAATGGGCGGAGCAAGGGTATCCAGAGAAGAGGAGAAAGCAGTATTATAGGAAGCTATGGCTTCATCAACAGACTTAGAGGACAAAGTGGACGAAGGAAGAGTATTAGATAGAGTCAGATGATAAATAGTCACAATTTCCACATGTAAAATCAGGCATTTCCACATGAAAATGGCATCCATGTATAAATAGCAATTTTAGAAAGGCCTGAACTCACTCTATAGAAATTTCAAGGGAGCATGTTGGGGTGTGGTTAGGGAGCGGCTTAGGTGGATCAAAATCTGCATGTGTATGACGGAAATTGTCCATGTCAGGATTTACAGCTGCTCCATGGCATGTCTAGGTTTTTAAAAAGTGGTCTTTTCAGCCAGCCCTTTAGAGAAGGGATTAACAGAGCCAGATTTAAGATTTTGGTTCCCATAGGCAAATCCAGACAGCGGATCCCGGAGAGCAGGAATTAGAAGGCATTAGAGATCCCAAAGACTGGAGAGCCAGAACTGGAGTCAGAGTGCCACAGTGGCACCCCTGTGAAGCAGCACAGGCAACTGGCCTTAAAATGAGAGAGAGCAGGCTCCTCTTTGGCCTGGATATTTGGTGCCTTCAAAATTTGGTGCCCTGGGTTGTTGCCTATGTTTCCTCTACCTATATCCGGGCCTAGGATTAAGGAAGCTATCATCCTTAATCCCCCATTCTTTATGCCCCCCCCCCCCTCAAACTGAAGTTAAATAAAGAAAGCAGCCTCTGTAGTTAATTCACAGCATTTGTACATGTAGGCTTAAAAAATGGCCCATTGACACGTGGAAGTTACTGAATTTCCCCCATGTGTAGATTTGCAAGATGAATCCTCCAGCTGCACATATTGGAAAATACATGTGTACTCCTGCACTATTTTAGACAAGGCTCCATGTTAAGCAGATCTTTTCCAAAAATACTGCCAAAATGGTGTACGTCCCATCCTCTACGTCTTAATTCTGATTTCCATTTATTATCCAAAATGTGTCTTCACATCTCCTATTATGGACACAGCCCATCTTCTAATATTCCACTACCCAGAGATCACTTTGCAGTTTGTTATCTTGTTTGTGCGCCCTGCAGTTAAGGGTGCATTTTTCTCTTATATTCCCTTTCAGGGGTAGAAGCGCCATGGAAGCAACAGAGAGGACATAAGCCCTAGGATTGTTCTAAGAACTCAAGAATATAAGAATGTAAGAAATGTGATACCGGATCAGACCAAGGGTCCATCAAGCAGCTAATCCAGGTCACGAGTACCTGTCAGGTTCCCAAAAAGGTACCTACAGTATATTCCTAGTTGCTTATCCTGGGGTAAGCAGTTGCCAACAGTGGCCAATCTAGGTCACAAGTAGCTGCCAGGTTCCCAAAAGGGAGACAGATTTCATGCTGCTTGTCCCAGGGATAAGCAGTTGATTTCCACAGTCCTCTTTAATAATTGTTTATGAACTTTTCCTCCAGGAACTCATCCAAACCTCTTTTAAATCCAGCTACACTAACAGCTTGTAATACATCCTTTGGTAACGAATTCCAGAGTTTGCAGCAAGGCCTAAGACCAGCAGTCTTAGGCCTTGTAAAATACTACTACTGATCATTTGTATAGGCAGTGCTGTACAGACACATGTAAAAGCTCAGAGCTTACAATCTAGTCAAGACACAACAGCTGAGGACAAGGACATGCCTAGGGGAATACTAAGGAAACACAGGAGACTAAGCAGATCAGGATCTAAAAGTGGCCTCGAAGAGTTGAGTATTCAGCCTAGATTTGAAAAGGGCCAGAGATGAAGCCTGACATACAGATTCAGGTAGTTTGTTCCAGGCATAAGGAACAGCAAGGTGGAAGAATCAAAGTCTGGAGTTGGCAGTAGAAGAGAAGGGCACAGATAGAAAGGATCTGCCAGAAGAGCGGAGTTCCCAAAGAGAAGTGTAGGGACAGAAGAGAGGAAAGCTAGTGAGGAGCAGCAGAATGAGTGCACATATAGGTCAGTAGGAGAAGTTTAAACTGGATACGGAAATGAATAGGAAGCCTATGAAGCAGCTTGAGAAAAGTGGAAATATGAGCATGTCGAGACTGGCGGAAGATTAGCCGTGCAGCTAAGCTTTGAACAGATTGAAGGGGAGAGAGATGATTCAGAGGAAGACCAGCAAGGAGGAGGTTGCAATAGTCTAGACAGGAGAGGGCTCATTCCGTTCCAGATGTACAGAGGGGATCGCAATTCTGATCCCATGGGGCACGTCTAGCCCCGTGGGATCAGAATCGCAAACAATCCTGTACATGCAGAGCGGGACCGTGATGCCAGCTCCCGGAAACAAAAGCTTCTTCCCCACTGCCCGACCCCCCCCGATCTGGCCTCCTAAGGCCAGGGTCGAGCTGCATGGAATGTCCTCTGTCGTCCCCCCCGCCCCATCCGAGCTGCACGTTGACAAAATAACATGTCCAGGGAAGTTATTCCATCTTCGAGGTGGAATAACTTCCCTGCACATGTTGCCGGTCCTG
This sequence comes from Ichthyophis bannanicus, assembly GCA_033557465.1. Classification (NCBI taxonomy): domain Eukaryota; kingdom Metazoa; phylum Chordata; class Amphibia; order Gymnophiona; family Ichthyophiidae; genus Ichthyophis; species Ichthyophis bannanicus. Next base: position 442,174,316 of record CM066035.1, on the reverse strand, counting down.
GACGTACAGGGCTGACATTAGAATCAGTCCTGTATGTCCAGGGCCGGTGACCGCCCACCGTCTGCCCAGACTCCGCCCCCAAGCCACCCCTTCCCTGCCGCTGCCTAACTTCCCCGCACAACCGGCGGGGAAGTTAGACACGGCGGGGAAGGCACGAATAACGGGGATAGACGTCCCTGCTATTCATTTCACAGAATCGGGTCCGAGGTGACTAAAGTGTGGATAAGTGTCTCAATAGTTTGTTCAAAAAGGAAGGGGCGAAGTTTGCTGATGTTATAGAGAAAGAAATGACAGAGTTTAGCTATCATTTGGATGTGTGTGGAGAAGGAGAGGGAGGATTCAAAGACGCCCCAAGGTTGCAAGCCAAGGAAACATGGAGGAGTACAGAGTTATCCACAGAGATTAAGAAAGGAGGAAGGCAGAAGGTGGGTTTAGGGAGAAAGGTAAGAAGTTCAGTTTTGGCCATGTTCAATTTCAAATGGCAGTGAGACATGCAGGCTGCAATGTCAGATAGCAGGCAGAGGGTTGGGCTTGGATTGCCGGAGAGATTTCTGGTGTAGAGAGGTAGATCTGGGAGTCATCAGCATAAAGATGGTACTGAAAACCATGGGAGGAGATAAGTGTACCAAGGGACTGGGTAAAGAGAGAGAAAAGGAGTTGTCCCAAGACAGACCCTTAGGGCACACCAACTGATAGCGGGATAGCAGTAGAGGAGAATCCACCAGAACAAACACTGAAAGTGTGATGTGAGAGATAAGAGAAGAGCCAGGATAGCACAGAGCCCTTAAAACCAAGCGAGGACAAGGTAGTGAGGAGAAGGTGGTGATCGACAGTGTCAAAAGCAGCAGAAAGGTCAAGGAGGATGAGGATCAGGTTAAGAATAGAGCTGTGATGTACCATCCCATCTCAGGTCAAAGGAAAAAGAAACCACCATAGAGAGAGAAGCACCATAGAGAGTGGCTGAGCTCTTACAGGTGAAGAGCCTCAGGTCCTGGAAAGGCTGGAACCCTTAGGACTAACTTAGTCGAGAGGCAAAGGAAAAACAGTGACTACCCTGAGCAGTTTGCCAGAAAACGGGGTACTACTCCCCACAGGAAGGAGTATGGAAGTGCTTGTCTGGATGGGGGGATGTGGTGGTGAACGGGAGGGCCTGGAGTACTTCTTCCCGAAGCTGAAGAGTGGGACCTGCTTGGAGATAAAAGAGTTGAGATCTGGGAAGAGAGAATTGTCAAGGTGTAAGAGAGAATGGAAAGTGGGGCGGGCATATGTACCAGAGGTAGTGTGAAGATATTAACAGGAGAAACAAGAAAGCTGTTTATTGAAACAAATCTTGAAGGAAATGTAAATATTGCCTGGAGTTTGATTTGTACTTCACTGTTGATCAGAGTTTGTTCAGTAAAATGGAGTTCAGTTACACATCAGTATGTGCTGTGGAATTATTTTCCAAGAGCCCCTCATCATAGAGTGGAGTCCTGTAGAAGTGTGCACACCAAGTGGGTAGTTATAGAGACTAAGGGGCTTGTTTACAAAGCTGCGGTAGCAGTTCGCGATCGTTATCGGAGCCGCGACCCCATTGATTTCAATGGGGCCGCGGCTCCGATAACGACCGCGAACCGCTACCTCGGCTTTGTAAAGAAGCCCCTAAGTCTTTCCCTGATTGGTTAAAAACAATAGATAAAAATACAAAAACTGTTCTTTAGCCATTAACTCCGCCTGGCCAATCTGGCAGTCTACCAGGAACCAATTACAGAAAATAACAACCAAAGAGGAACCTTGAGAAGACAAAAGATGATATGTGAAGGACAGTAGCCCTAAGCTGCCTTTGCATACCTACTCAAACAGCTACATTTGTATATTTTCATGCATCATCGGAATGCCTCTATAGCATAGGTGTCAAACTCTGGCCCGCGGGCCAAATTTGGCCCGTAGTGTAATTATATTTGGCCCGCGAGCTATACCAAATGACTACTAGAGCTAGCCCGCCGGTATTATACAGCGCATTCATTCATCGCTAATACTACAAATCCCATAATGCCTTGCTGTTGTTTTGGCGCGTCAATCAGGACACGTCCCAGAAACGCCCTCTCCTGTGTGACAGAAGTCATAGTGATCTCAAGCTACAACTGTCACTGTGGAACCCCTTCCCAAAAATGGCAAAAAGAAAGGCAGACAACAGGAACTTTCTGGACAGGTGGGAGACAGAATATTTGTTTACATATGTAAAAGACAGACCTGTTTGTCTGATTTGTGGAGTCAACGTGGCTATAACTAAGGAGTATAACATTCGACGACACTATGAAACAAAACACCATGACAAGTACAAGGACCTGGACATGACTCAAAGGAGCCAGAAAGTGGAGGAGATGAAAAGAAGTTTGGTTTCACAACAGAATATGTTCAAAAAAGCCACATCACAAAGTGAGGCTGCTGTAAAGGCTAGTTTATATTGTGGCAGCAGAGATCGCAAAATCAGCCCGGCCCTTTAATGAGGGAGAGTTTGTGAAAAAGTGCATGTTGAAAGTTTGTGACATCGTGTGCCCAGAGAAAAAGCAAGCCTTTTCAAACGTGAGCCTGAGCAGAAACACAGTAGCTGATCGCACATGTGATCTTGCCACCAATCTGTATGACCAGCTTTTGGAAAAGGGAAAAGATTTCGTTGCATTCTCCCTTGCTGTGGATGAGAGCAGCGACACATCTGATACTGCTCAGCTGTCAGTCTTCATCCGTGGAGTGGACTCAAATATGTGTGTTATGGAGGAGCTATTGGGATTCAAATCAATGCATGGCACAACCACAGGAAAGGAAATTTTTGAGGAGGTTTCCAAATGCGTAACTGAAATAAAGCTGCCGTGGGATACACTCATGGGATTAACGACAGATGGTGCACCAGCGATGTGCGGTAAAACAAGTGGACTGGTGGGCAGGGTCCGGGAGAAGATGCAGGAAGAGAACTGTGCAGGTGAACTAACTGTTTATCACTGCATCATACATCAGGAATCATTGTGTGGCAAAGCCCTAAAGATGGAACATGTTATGACCACAGTAACACAAGTAGTTAACTTTATAAGAGCCAAAGGTCTGAATCACCGCCAGTTTAAGTCTTTTCTGGAGGAGTGTGGTTCGGAATACGCAGACGTGCCGTATCACACAGAGGTGAGATGGTTAAGCCGAGGAAAAGTACTGAATAGATGTTTTGAGCTGCATGAGGAAATATGTCAGTTTCTGGAAAGCAAAGGGAAGGACACAGCAGAGCTTCGGGAGAAAAAGTTTCTGTGTGAGCTGGCCTTTCTGTGTGACATCTCGAGCCATCTCGATGCGCTGAACCTGCAGCTTCAGGGGCGGGGGCGCATCATCACAGACATGTACGCTGCAGTGAGGGCTTTTAAAACTAAACTGTGCCTGTGGGAGAATCAGATGCTGCAAGGAAACGTTGGCCATTTTCCCTGCTGCCAAACCATGAAAACGCAGTTCTTTACCAACTTGTTCCCATGCGCACAGTTTGCTGAAAAACTCAGTGTACTCGGCGCTGAGTTTAGCCGGCGATTTGCCGACTTTGATGTCCAGAAATGTAGGTTTGAACTGCTCAGTAATCCCTTTGCAGTTAATGTGGAAAACGCACCAACCAACCTCCAAATGGAGCTAATTGAACTCCAGTGTAATGACACGCTGAAGTCAAAGTGTGATGCTGTGGGCGCCGCCCAGTTTCCACAGTTCATCCCTGACACAATGCCTCAGCTCCGCACCCAAGCTGCTCAGATGCTCTCCATGTTCGGCAGCACTTATCTATGTGAGCAACTTTTCTCCTCGATGAAGATGACCAAAACATCTCACAGGAGACGTCTGACTGATGAACACCTTCGCTCGATACTGAGGATTTCCTCAGCTCAAAGCCTGAGCCCAGACATTGATGAACTATCATCCAAGAAGAGATGCCAGGTATCTGGCTTGGGCACATCAGATTAGATCAGTGTGCAGCAAACTGAGCAATAATTAACGTTTTCTTTATGCACTTTTTCTTGCTACTCCAAGACATGGGCTTGAATGGTTGATTAATTTTATTATTGTTATTTTATTTTAAAAATTATTATTTATTATTATTTAAATCTTATTTAATAAATGAATGTCATTGATGTTTTTTTTATTTGAAATTGGTTTTTGCATATCTGAACTATTAAGTTATAAACTGTATAGTAATAAGTGTTGCTTCATATTCAATGTTAAAGCAAATCTTGTTTGGGTCCATATTAAAAGGTTCATTTGTTCAATGCTGGCCCGCGACTTTGTTCAAGTTTTACATTTTGGCCCACTGTGTATTTGAGTTTGACACCCCTGCTCTATAGGATTCTGATGAAACACAGCACTGCAGCATCCCGAATCATGGTGGAAGTGGCTAAATGGGAAGAAATTTCCAAACACATTTTTTCCTTTAAGAAAAAAATACTAATCAGAACAAAGAGGAACTATTAACAGTTTTTTGCAATCTGCCAACTGAATTATGCAAATTGGCTTTCCCTGATTGGTTAAAAACAAATAAACTGCTCTGAATCCTATAATAGGGTGATATAAAAAAAAAACGTGTTAAATAAATAAATAAATAAAATCAAACAGAGAAAGTTGATGCTACAGTTTTCAGGCCTGAGCTCCATAACTGATTTTTTTTAAAAAGTGTTTTCGATGGTTAGGCAGCCTATGTTCTTAATAATGGAAGTTGTTGAACCCCATTTTGCATGAGACGCTAAGGTCAGAAAAGGGACATGCAAGTTGGTGCATTCAAAATGTCCCAAACATTTTACAAAAGGCTCTCTAAAAGCAGAGGATGCGCAGGAGAATTCACGGACAGGGATGGCGGGAACAGCCATTTTACAAAAAATACCCATGCAAGGAAAGACGTGCAAGGGCCACAGATACATGGGTAAGTGCTGGATCTTGCAGAAGCACAGGTAGAGTCACCTACTAGGAAAATACATTCTAAACCTCACAAGTTTGCTTTTTATAATGGTTTTTAAAGTCAGAGAAATAAGAACTCACGCCTCGAAACTCCAGGTCGAAATTGGCAGTTAGCTCACACGTGGGCGTGATTTGGAGGAGGTATTAAATGTTGATGCAGAAACATTTTCAAATCTATGTGTATTCCTCTTGTAACATGGAAATACATAGATAGATATTTAAAAGGTCCGCCCACACCATGTCCAGAACCCGCCCCTTTGAAAACATTGCATGGCGCAGATATATATACGCATTGCCACTTCATGTATGCACTCATTTACATGTATGAGATAGCTTTTTACTCATGTAAATGTCACCTAATCTTCTAAAATGACCTCCATAAACCTGAATGAAATGTTAATATGATGCAGATCAGCTGCTGTGTGCATTTCATGCTTGTATATACTCATGTGTTTGCATTGTGGCCCATCTGATTATTTTACGTCTTTTGCTTTCTGATACGAGGCGCAATGCAAATACTGATTACAGTCGTTTATCAGTGTGAGATCGCAGCTGTGCACATCTGCTCCATATGATACAACCTGTAGCAACAGGAAAAATATTGGGAGGAGGGGGGGGGGAAGCAGCAAGACAAACTGCCTTAAAATTGCAGATTCTAGCACCTTTCTTTCTAATTCCAGAGAGTGAATTTGGCAATAGTTACATGTATTTAGGTTAAAAAGACCAAATGCCCTGCTTTTGCAATAAGGAATATTTTACAATATTTACAAAAACAGGACTGCACAGAACATTTATTTGGAAGTGCAATTACTTATATTTGGGTCAATTTTCAAGAGCACCTATCCAGATAGAGCACCAGCTTTCAAGGAAAGTGCCCTGAAAGTGATGTTCCATGGTGCCGCTGCTCCCTCCCTTTAGAATAGTCTTCCTTCCCTTCTTTGGCCAGCTACTAGATTTAAAAGCTTCAAAACTGATCGGAAAACATATTTAACTCTTGTGGGTGATGCAATCTCGCCATATCTGGGTGTCTTTTCCTCGCTAGTCCTTTAACTGTACCATTAATGAATTGGTGTTCTCTTTCTTTCTATTGTATTGTGGGTTTTTTTTATCATTTTATTTGTATATTTGCAAACCGCTCTGTTACCTTGGAAGAACGGTATGTTACGTTTTAATAAAGCGTGGATAGTGGATCGTGCGTGGATCAGAAGAGTGCTGGGGTGGTCTGATGGGGGAGAAGAGGCCGAGCTCTGATCAGGATCATTTAGGAGAGAAAAAGCTGTCCTAAGGACTATCCAGATAGCCTAGTCGTGTGGCAGTGCTGAATATCACCCCCATATGCATAGCACTGGCTGCATTAACCAGATGTCCAGCACCGGCCATAATCTGGATTCTAGTGCTAACTATCCAATTTAGTTTTCGCTGCAGTGACCAGTATTTAAAAAATTTCTGCCTGCCGTGGCTCACTATTGACCAGATTGTAAACAAGTTGATGCCTCAGGGATGCTAATAAAACAAGCCCTACAGCAGTTCGCATATGCTTATGATTCCCTAGGTGCTTAATGAGATTTTTAATGCAGGATAAATGTAAACCAATAGCTCAAAAAACAGTCAACACACTGAGTCAATGGCTCCCATTAATTGCTGCATTAGAAATGCAGAAGGCAATTTTATAAATCATTTTTGTACCTAAAACGCCTCTTGTAAAATTAAGTCATATCTAAAAGTACGCAGGATGCAAACCAGCATGTACTGTACAATAAGCATGCAGAGGGGTGAAGTTTGGGTACAGCTTGGGTGGAGTCACAGTTTGGCTCACAAGCAAGCATAAAGTCCCCGCCTTCTATCTAGATGCTCTTGCTACTGGATTTGCACTAGTATTTTATAAAGTCACAGAGACACCTATGTGTCTTTATAAAACAGTGCCAAAATAGGCACCTTCTTGCTCACTTAACCTAAGCACTCTGCTACAAAATTATCCCATTAATGCGGAATTTCACATTAAGGGCTAATGTAGCAGACATCACAGAACTGTTAATTATATCTCCAGAAATGTAGTTAATTGCTTTCAATGTAGACGTGACCATGCACCACATTAGTGGCAAGGCTGCCTTTCCCCAAATGCCCTCAACAATTACTACAGAGGATCTGCAGCTACTGAGCTTTAACTTTTAATACGTATTGACTGCAAAACCTGAATGCAGTTTAGTAAAAAACTTTATGTGTAATCCATATTCAGTGTCATTTGTATAGCCCACTGAATGCATCTTGTAGCTTTTTGGTAGGTGCAAAAGCTGCACGCTGTCAGGGGTGTGGCCACACATGTCCTCCAGCAATTACTGCACAGAAAAGTTCCTTACCGCGCCTTACGTTCATTCACAGTGTAGATGCATTAACACGTCCTCTTAAGAGGGCACTGTGCACGCACGCTAAATGCAAAATTCAGAGCATGCGATAAGTACTGCGCACTCCCTGCAACGCACAGTCTATGACCACTCTCTGCCCAACCCAGCCCAACCAGTCTTTGTCCCATCACTCGCTAAGCAGTTGACACAAGTTTTTACCGCACTGGCTCTTTTTAACTTGCAGTAGGTGTTACCATGGGCCCAGGCTAATGACTCTGTGTGTGTGTGTGTGTGCCTTCATGTCAATGCAACCCAGCCAATGTTTGTTTTCTTGGCAAGGTGCAACCGGAAATAGATTACTACAAGCTACAGCATACTTTAGTAAAATGGCCTCTTAGTAGAAATGACATCAGAGGAGAATGTCTAAGCTCAGCAAGGAGAAACAGACTGCATTAGCACAGATTGTCAAACTGGAAAAGTGCACGCAGATAAGCAATGGAATTATCTAGGAGGTTTGCAGATGCTCACAATTTGTACTGCAAAATGCTGTAGAAACGTATAGATTGGATAGCACTGCAGCAGTAAAGATATAGGTGTGTGGAGACAATGCCATGGTGTGATTGACTTATTTCCTGCATGGCTGGCTTTACTATTTTCAGCATACCTTGCTTTGCCTAGCTTTAATCATCTAATGTGAATTATAGGCCCTCACTACTGTAAAGTATAAAGCAAATGAAAGGTCTTGGGACAATCAAGTGCTGTTAATATTTGTTCAGTCAAAACCCCTCACTGATGGATGTGGAGTATAATATGTGAACTGCTTGCATAGGGAGCTATAAATTCTAGAATGCCTAGAAGAGGAAAGGTAAAATAGCTTTACAGAAAAGCAAAACCAATAGCACAGGCAGGGGTGAACTGTCTATCACTTGCCCCCTTCCCCCCTCCAGTGCTGCAAGAACTCACACACTGGTGGATATAAAAGACCACAGCATTTATTGAAACAACAACAACATATGCAACAATGTGGTCCCAAACCAAGTATTTTTAAGACGTTTTGTACAGAGGAAAGTGATCATCAGAAGATGAATGAGAAGAGACTGGAAGACCTGTATATGCATACCCCAGACTAAGGGACAGAGGAGATATGCTACAGACATTAAGGAAAACGCTTAAGACACATCTGCTTACTCATCTAAGAACAGAACTTTTGGTTATTTACTACAATTATGTTTTAATATGATTAGTTATGAGACCTTGTGATGGGGAATCAGCTTTTTTAGTTTGCATTGTTTTCGGCTGTCTAAGTTCTCTGGAAAACTTGTTTCTATTTTACGTAAATATAATTTATGAATGCTTTTATGCAGCCCATCCTGAGTTTTTTGTATGGAAGGCTGGAACAATAAACGAAAAAAAAGAAAAGATATGATATCAGGCCAAAAAATCACTACACTCAGCAACTGACCAACAACGTCCTCCTTAGTCACTTGGATTAACTCTCAATAGGCCAAAATACGTTTTCGTTTACCTGTAAAACATGTAAAGCTTTGACTTTAAGATAAGGCGGTATATAAAACTACCTAAATAAATAAAAAACGGCCCAATGTGCATTGGAACCAAGATTAATGGCATCAGGGCATTCCAAATCAGATACATAGTGAAAAAACAATAGATTTAGCTAATGGCATTGCATGTACCACTTTTCTAGACTGTGAACATAAAATCCTTTAGCCGGGAGGCTGAGGTGGAATCCATAGGGCCTACAGACTGCATGCTTCTTTGCCGAAAAGACAAAGTAGTGTCTGGTGAAAGACCATATTTCGTTGTCAGGGCATGCTTAGGAACGTACAGCAAATTCAAGTCAATAATCTTTAGTATCCATCACATCCACAGCCATCCCTCCTGTATATAGTGTTCTGCCCAGACTTTCTGTATCTCCTATTTGCTGGATTGCATACACCCGCAAACCAATCTGAGTGACACTAGTTGTAGCCCCTTTCTCGAATGCCTTTCAAACCTCACACCTGAGCAAACTTGAGTAGGGTGGCAAATTGGCATCTTGTTGACTGGGTTTGGTTGTTATAGCCCCAAAACTGACAGACTCTTGACCCACCCCATCTAGCGAAGAAATTGATATACTCACTGTCTATCCTGTATGCCAACCAAATTGTAGAGGCTAGTTTATGTCATAGAAGACTAGATATGGTCAGATTTCACAGATCTTGCTCATCTGCATCTGTTTCCAGGCCAAGGTTGTGTGGTCTTCGAAGTTGTGGGAAAGAGTCCTGTTTGAATCTACAACGGTGAAGTCCTTTATTGAAAAGTTATACAGAACACTCTCTGTTGAGCTGCCTAATTCAGAGAGGATGTTACCGTATAGGAAGGGCTGGTGTGCTGGGATAGGGGCTCAGTCTGATTATTTTTGGTCAGAGGTCTGCCACTTGCTTGATTTCTCTCCCGTTTGTCAATACACTGCTTCACATACAGTTGTGCATGTTTATTACACCAGTGGTTCTTTTTAAGTCCGGGGGGGGGGGAGGGGGAAGGATGATGCATTGTGTTAGCAGGAGTGCAGATTGCATGGCAGTCTTGAACATATGTGGTAGTGTTTTTAATAAGTGTTATTTCCCTCCCTCCCTCTCCACACCCACCCACCCCTGGGATAATCGTAGCTTTATAGGTACTTACACATCTTAAAGGAAAGGAGGTGCTCTCTGGTGAAGCTTGTTATCCAAATCAGTCATACACTAAGAGCCTGAGATTAATTAAGCTTCAGGTGAACAAGGTATATTAAACGTATTAGGTTTTATTAGTATACATATCCATAGCAACCCTTAGTAAGTAAAGAACTTAGATCTAAACACAAGCTTAAAACTAAGATGCAGACAAAGGTCCAGCAGCGAGATGGGGGCTTTCCAGTCTTTTGAATTGAGTGTCACTTGTATGATTTTCTCTCAGTTGGTGAGAGGTCTTACGTATGCACTAGGCGCAACAAAGCTCTTTACTCTCAGGGAACAAGTCCGTTCTCTAGAGGCTAGAGTAGCAGACTTGGAAAACATAAGAAAGACAGAGAGGTACATAGACGAGACCTACAGGGATATAGTCCTGAAGTCCCACCTCCAGTCTGGCAGCATCCCTGTTGCCATGGAGGAGAGAGGTCAAGTGACAGCAGAGCTTCACCCTGGTGTGGCAGGAAGTGATCCTGTAACTAGGATCTGTCTTCCAGGTGATGTAAAACCCTCTCGCACCAAGGAAGTTTCTCCAGGGCCATGTGCCCATGAAGGAAGGGTTAGGGCATCCATTATAGTTGGTGATTCAATCATTAGGCATGTAGATAGCTGGGTGGCTGGTGGATATGAGGATTGCCTGGTAACATGCCTGCCTGGTGCGAAGGTAGCGGACCTCATGCGCCACCTTGATAAGGTCAAAGATAGTGCTGGGGAGGAGTCTGCTGTATTGTTACATGTCGGTACCAATGACATAGGAAAATGTGGTAAGGAGGTTCTGGAGGCTAAATTTAGGCTTTTAGGTAGTAAGTTGAAATCCAGAACTTCCAGGGTAGCGTTCTCCGAAATGCTTCCCATTCCACGCGCAGGACCCAAAAAGCAGGCAGAGCTCTGGAGTCTCAATGCGTGGATGAGACATTGGTGCAGAGATGAGGGTTTTGGATTTGTTAGGAACTGGGGAACATTCTGGGGAAAGCAGGGGCTCTTCCGAAGGGATGGGCTTCACCTTAACCGGGATGGAACCAGGCTGCTGGCATTAACCTTTAAAAAGGAGATAGAGCAGCTTTTAAACTAGATAATAGGGGAAAGCCGACAGTCGCCCAAGAGTGCATGGTTCAGAAGAATGTATCCTTGAAGGATACTACCAAAAGCAGAGAGGTTCCAAAAAAGAGGAAAGTAGCCCAAATGCCCTCGAGTATGGAGCAGACACAGCTTATAGTTCCCAAATTACCCATGTCTAGCAATAGCCAGTTTAACATGAATAAAATACAGTCTCTAAAATGCTTGTATGCAAATGCTAGAAGTCTAAAAAAATAAGATGTGAGAGTTAGAATATATAGCACTAAATGAGAGATTAGATATGATTGGAATATCAGAGACATGGTGGAAGGAGGACAACCAGTGGGACACTGTGATATCTGGGTATAAACTATATCGTAATGATAGAGCAAATCAAATTGGTGGAGGGGTTGTACTCTATGTTAGAGAGGGCATCTCCCCTTTAAAGTGGGCTAAGAATATGATTGCTGATGTTTCTTTTGGTTTATATATGGATGGTTTCCTGGTTTTTCTTTGTTTATGTAATGACATTGGCATCTTGATTACTTGGACTTTTTTTTGTAAGTATGTTTATAAATTTCAATAAAAAAAAAAAAAAGAGAGGGCATTGAGTCAGAAAGGATTAAAGTTTTGCAGGAAACAAAATTTGCTGTAGAATTTCTATGGATTGAAATTCTATGTAAAAAGGAGAAGGCGATGGCAGTGGGGGTGTACTATCGACCACCTGGCCAGAATGAACAAATGGATGATGAAATGCTCAAAGAAATCAGGGAAGCTAACAAAAGTTAACACACAGTAATAATAATGGGTGATTTCAATTACCCCGGTATCGACTGGGTCAGTGTCATGGCAGGACATGCTAGGGAGATAAAGTTCCTAGATGAAATAAATGACTGCTTCTTGGAGCAGCTGATTCATGAACCGACCAGAGGGGAAGCCATATTGGACCTAGTCCTTAGTGAAACACCAGATCTGGTGCAAGAGATAAGGGTGTTGGGGCCACTTGGCAATAGTGATCATAGCATGATCGCCTTTGATTTAATTAGTGGAGGAGGGATAGTAAGGAAATCAACAGTACTACCTTTTAACTTTCGAAAGGGAAACTGATAAAATGAGGAAAATAGTTAAGAAAAAACTAAAATGAGCAGTTGCAAAGGTTCAAGACTCACATCAAGCTTGGGTGTTGTTGAAAACTACTAATCTTGGAAGCCCAGACCAGCTGTATTCCACGCTTTAAGAGAAGTGGAAGGAAGTCCAAAAAACTGCCAGCATGGTTTAAAGGTGAGGTCAGAGAGGCTGTTGTTGCCAAAAAAAGCATCTTTCAGGAAATGGAAAAAAGAGCCAAACAACGAAACCTGGAAACAGCACAAGCACTGGCAAGTCAAATGCAAGGCATTCATAAGGCAGGCAAAGGAAGAATTTGAGAAGAAGCTTGCTGTGGAAGCAAAAATTCAAAATAAAGACTTTTTCAAGTACATTCGTAGTAAAAAACCTGTGAGAGAGTCAGTTGGTCCATTAGATGATAGAGGGGTTAAAGGGGCACTAAGAAGCGACAAGGCAATAGCGGAGAGACTGAATGAATTCTTTGCTTCGGTCTTTACAGAGGAAGATATAGGGATGTTACCCATGCCTGAAGTGGTATTTAAAGGTGCGGAAGAATTGAAGGAAATATCGATACATCGGGAAGATGTATTACAACTATTAGATAAGCTGAAGAGTAGCAAATCACCTGGGCCGGATGGTATACATCCAAGGGTGTTGAAGAACTGAAATGTGAGATTGCAGACCTGCTATTAGTAATCTGTGAATTTTCATTAAAATCATATGTAATATCTGAAGATTGGAGGATTGCCAATGTAAAGCCAATTTTTAAAAAGGGTTCCGGGGTGATCCGGGAAACTACAGACCGGTGAGCCTGACGTCAGTACCAGGAAAAATGGTAGAAACCATCATAAAGAACAAAATTACTCAGCATGTAGATAGTCATGGCCTAATGGGAAACAGCCAACATGGCTTTAGACAAGGAAGATCTTGTCTTACTAATCTGTTATGTTTTTTTGAAGGTGTGAATAAACAGGTGGGCAAAGGTGAGTCGGTTGATATAATGTATCTGGACTTTCAGAAAGCCTTTGACAAGGTCCCTCAGAGACATTTGGCAAAACTAAAGAGTCATGGGATAGGAGGCAGTGTACTATTGTGGATCAGGAACTGGTTAAAAGAAAGCAGAGGGTAGGGCTACATGGCCAATTTTCCCAAAGAACAAAGGTGAATAGTGGTGTACCTCAGGGATCTGTGCTGGGTCCACTGCTTTTTGACATTATCATAAATGACCTGGAAAAGGGAACAACAAGTGAGGTTATCAAATTTGCAGATGACACAAAACTATTTAAAGTTGTTAAAACCCAAGAGGATTGTGGAAAATTGCAAGAGGATCTTGATAAATTGGAAGACTGGGCATCAAAATGGGCATCAAAATGGCAGATGAAATTTAATGTGGACAAGTGCAAAGTTATGCACCTAGGGAAGAACAACCCAAACTATGGTTACAAGATGCAAGGTTCCACATTAGGAACCACCACCCAGGAAAAAGATTTAGGTGTTATTGTGGATAAGATGTTAAAACCCTCGTCCCAGTGTGCAGCGGCGGCCAAGAGAGCAAATAGAATGCTAGTTATCATAAGGGAAGGAATGGAAAATAAAACAAAAGATATTATAATGCCTCTGTATCATTCCATGGTGAGACCGCACCTTGAATACTGTGTGCAGTTCTGGTTGCCGTATCTTAAAAAGAATATAGCGTTATTAGAAAAGGTTCAGAGAAGAGCCACCAAAATGGTAAAGGGGATGTAAGGATACTCCTATGAAGAAAGGCTAAAAAGGTTAGGGCTCGTTAACCTGGAAAAGAGACGGCTGAGGGGAGATATGATAGAAGTCTATAAATTAATGAACGGAGTGGAACGGGTAAATGTAGATCGATTGTTTACATTATCAGAATATAGAAAGACTAGTGGACATGCAATGAAGCTACAGGGTAAACTATTTAAGACTAATAAAAGAAAATATTTTTTCACTCAACGTGTAATCAAACTCTGGAATTTGTTACCGAAGGATGTAGTAAAGGCTGTTAGTGTAGCTGGGTTTAAAAAAGGTTTGGACAAGTTGTTGGAGGAAAGGTCCATAAACCATTATTAAGAAGGGACCCAGGATATCAATGCTTGACCCAGTACAAGCATTGTGGAACCTGTGTCTTTTGGGGAAACTGCTAGGTACGTATGACCTAGATTGGCCACTGTTGGAAACAGGATACTGGGCTTGATGGACTTTGGTCTGGCCCAGTATGGCATATCTTATGTTCTTAGGTAGCAAGTTTTTTTTAAAAACAAATACAAGGAATATTGTGGGTTCTTTATCGAGTGATAATATACTCAAAACTAGTGGTAAGTTTAATAAAAGATTTTTATGCCCTTGGGAGCTATTTGGAACACATTCTCACAGCAAATTAAAGTAGGTAGAAACATTTCTGAGGATAACCAGAATAACCTCTTGCTCTTTGAATCCTCGTTCCTGGGGGTGGTCAAAGTGAAGGGTACTGTGGGACGTGATACCTGTATGATATATATTGTTACTGGAGAGCTTTTTTCCCCGAAACCCTTGAGACAGGTTGTGATTAAACCACTAATCAAAAAAACAAATTTAGATCCTCTGTCTTTCAAAATTAGCACTATGTCTACAGTCTCCCATTTTTGGGAAATTTGGTAGAAGGATGATTTTATTTATTTTATTTTATTTATTTAGCCAGTTTTGTATACTACCTTATCCTTCAATCAAAGTGGTTAGGAACATAACATGGGGTCTACATTCAACAGAGGGGATGACGAGACATACATATATTATTGGGGGTTGAATCCCAGGTCTCAGTCATATGTGCAGGGTGTTTGGTGAGTTTTGAGGGATTTGCAGAAGTCCTTGAGGTCTTTTTGTGCTCTTAGTTCCTCAGGGAGAGAGTTCCATTTTAAAATTAACTAACATTTGTTGGGATGGTTTTGAGTATTTGGATGACTTTCAGTGAGACTTCTAATAACACAGATGTGCTGAGAAAGTCCTAGTTGCATCAATGACCAAGGCCCTTCAGACTTTCGCACAAGGAGGCAGCTGTGCCCACTATGGGGAATCTTATAAGGAGGTGTCCACTTTACATGGGAAAGGAGATGCCTACAGAGACGCGATTTTGTAAAGACAAGTAGGTGGCTACTTATCTTTATAAAATACTAGCGTAAGTGGCAGAAATCGCAACTGAAGTTAAGGCGTGGACATTTACACCTGCCCTAGAGTTGGTGGGTATGTTTGTGACTATATGTTTATGTTTATTAAAACTTTATATACCACCCATAAACGGTTAGCATCTGGGCGGTTTACATACTTAAAAAAATAACAAGGAGAGAGAGCTGCGAAAAAGAAAAAGAAAAGGAACGCCATAAAAATCCTTAAAAGACAGATAGGGATAGAGTCAAAAGATAGAAGGGGAAAGGAGGATAACATGGGGGAGGAAAGAAAAACACATTAACATGTCAATGGTAGGGGGTATAGCGGGGGGGGGGGGAAGGATAGAGAGCAGGAACAGGTTACAAAAAACGGTGGATGAGAGGGGGTTAGGAAACTAATACAACAACGAAGTGAAGGGGAGAGGGGTTAGGCTGGGAAGGGGAGGTTGAAAGCAGAGCAGAAAAGGTGAGCTTTTAGTTTAGCTTTAAAGGAGATATATGAGGTCTCTAAGCGGAGCGAGTGGGGGTAGTGAGTTCCAGAGTCTAGGGCCAAGGAAAAAGAAGGCTGAGGACCGAGTGGATTCCAGGTGGGCTTGGGAAAGGGGGAGTGGGAGAAACATGCGGTTAGCGTGAATAGAGCGAAGGGAACGGTGCGGGGTATGTAGATGAACCTGGTCGGCAAGGTACAAGGGAATAAATGATTTTATAACCTATATGCCTACTTGTGTACTCTGCCCATGCTTCACCAAAACTTTGCCCACGCAAACACTCATCAGCAAAGAATGTGCTAGCAAATCAACACACGTATTTTTACGCCATTTTAAGAGGTCATTTATACACTCATGAAAATAGTTCAGGTGGACTCTTCTAGATCTTCTCTACCTCTTCATCTACATATCCATGCTTTATCCTTGGACAGTATACCAGTATAGAGATATTCTTTAAAACTTAGCCACTTGCTTCAAAGTACCATCATAATTAGATTAATAGGAACAAATAACTACATTGCCATCTTAAATTCTATAATGCACCCCAGTGTCTGCCAGTAATCTATGGATCAAAACTAAATATATAACGCCTGTTGCGTTACAGTTTTTCTCTTTCTGTCATGTCTTTCTGGATGGTCTTGTACAATGTACGGTTGAAAAGATGTATTAACTAGACAATGAGACTGGGGTACAGGCACATGTCCTCTATGAGTGAGGGGGGAAGATACGATGCAAAAACTCAAAGATGATTATTAAAAAAAAACAAAAAACAAAACAGAAGACGATTGTGAAAAATTGCCAGAGGACCTTGAAAAAGTTAGAGACTGGGCATCCAAATGGCAGATGAAATTTAATATGGACAAGTGCAAAGTTATACACCTAGGAAAGATCAACCCAAACTATGGTTACACGGTGCAAAATTCCACATTAGGAACCATCACCTGGGAAAAGGATCCAGGTGTCATCATGAATAATATGTTTAAACTCTCTGCTCAGTATGCAGCAATGGCCAAGAGAGCAAATAGAATGCTGGGAATCATATGGAAAGGAATGGAGAATAAAACTAAGAATATTAAAATGCCTCTGTAATGCTCCATGGTGCAACTGCATCTTGAATATTGTGTGCAATTCTGGTTGCCATATCTTAAAAAGAATAAAGCAGAATTAGAACAGGTACAGAGAAGAGCCACCAAAATGATAAAAGAGATGGAAGGATACCCCTATGAGGAGAGGCTTAAAAGGTTAGGGCTCTTCAACTTAGAAAAAAAGATGGTTGAGCAGAGATATGATAGAGGTTTATAAAATAATGAATGGAGTGGAACAGGAAAATGTAGATCGGTTGTTTACTTCTTCAAAAAGTAGAAAGACTAGAGGACACACGATGAAGCTACAATGTAGCACATTTAAGACCAGTCAGAGAAACATTTTTTTCACTGAATGCGTAATCAAACTCTAGAATTCTTTGCCCAAGGAAGTAGTAAAGCTGTTAGCGTAGCTGTTTTTAAAAGAGGTTTGGACAAGTTCCTGGAGGAAAAGTCCATAAACTATTATTAAAGGGGACCAAGGAAATCCACTGTTTGCCCCAGGATAAGCATTGTGGAACCTGTGTACCCTACTGGGAACCTGGCACAAAGAGGAAGCAGGAGGACTAACGCCACTGGAACTAACGAGAGCTTTATTTCTATGGGTCCAGAGGCGTCTGTCCTCTTGCTTCCTCTTAGTGCCTGATTGCTCTGCAGGTGAGGTGCCTTCCTGTGCCTCTATTGGGAACTTGACAGGTACTTGTGACCTGGATTGGCTGCTGTTGGAAAACGGATTCTTGGCTTGATGACCAGTAAGCACAGTTACTTACCTGTAACAGGTGATCTCCGGAACAGCAGGAATTAGTCTTCACATATGGGAGACGTCGCCAACGGAGCCCGCATGGGAATGCTCCCCAGCATCCAATCAGAAAGCCTTTGGGAGCATCCCTCGCGCCTGCGCGGTGGCTTCCCGCCCTTCCTACTGCCTCTCCCCAGTTGAGTTTCATAGCTGAGCCAGAAGGAGAGGAGAGGAAGGAATAGAGAGATACAACTCCTAGGGGAGGTGGGCAGGTTGTGAAGACTAATTCCTGCTGTTCCGGAGATCACCTGTTACAGGTAAGTAACTGTGCTATCTCCAGGAACAAGCAGGAATGAGTCTTCACATATGGGGACCCCCTAGCTGAGGATGCCCGGGGAGATCCCATAAGCGCAGCCCAGGACAGGATGGTATTTCCCCAACCTGAATCCCCGGCATCCCCTGAGGGATGGAGGGTAGGAGTTGAAAGAGAGGAACAGTAAAAACCCAAAGACTACAGGGAGAGTAGTCTTTAGAATGCATGTGAAGTATCATTAAGAACTTAATGAATTAATGACCTAGTACCATGTAGAGCTTACCTACTGGGTTGTAGGAAGTAGAACTGTGATGAAGGTACTGTAGACGCAGTAGTGAGGTCTTCAAGGGAACTTCACAGCAGCGAGGAGGAAGTTCCAAATCCGGAAGGGCAGGAGACCCAGGTGTCAACTGGGGCAGGAGAAGGACGGCAGGTCTTCAAGGAAGCTTTATGCGAAAAGCTGAGCACTCCCTTAGGAGCAGAGTCCATAACCCTGAGGACTAAGAGTAGAAGACTGGCCGATCTGGATAGCCCAGTCCGGAGGAGAACAGGGGTGTACCCCGGAACCGAAGGAGTACACAGTCTTCCCTAGCTGAAGGGATAGGGAGACAAGGGTCTGAACCTCAAGAAAGGAGGTGCATAACGAAAAATAGAAGCTGTTGACTTCACAGCAGTAAGAGGAGAATAACCAGTCCCAGGACCGAGCCATAAGGA
Source organism: Ichthyophis bannanicus (assembly GCA_033557465.1). NCBI lineage: Eukaryota > Metazoa > Chordata > Amphibia > Gymnophiona > Ichthyophiidae > Ichthyophis > Ichthyophis bannanicus. The sequence goes on along the minus strand of CM066035.1, from coordinate 442,155,647 downwards.
AATAGGCAAGTGGACTGGCCGGGCCCCTGAAGGGGGGGGGGGGGGGAAAGATGTAAGTACTGGCAATTGGGGAAATAGTCGGTAGAACACAGGCGCCGTGGACATCTCCCAATATGCGCCTACCGAAACAGATAATATCTAATATATACCTAGGTAAGTTGGGCATGGAGAACGCCCACCCAGGTACTAACACATGTATGCCGAGGACCCACATACATGAGCATGACACTGATAAGCTGACCTGCCACTGATCCACAGAAAACGCCCACCTGGGGAGGTGGCGTCAAAGATCCATCCAAGAGAAGGGATCTATTCCTGTGGAGCAGGGGCAGATCAGCGAAACTAACAGCACGGTAGCGTGAAGGACAGAGGATAATATCAGTCCGGTAAGAGCACATCAGGGGTACTTCAGGCCCTAGATGTGTCCCCAGGACCTTCATGCAGAAAAAAAACTCACCCCCCGCACTAAACGGGAGACAAGAGGGTATAGTCCTCGATAAGCATTGGAGTGACTATAGCAGGGTGGGTTCTCCTGCCTGAACAGGGAGAACAGACAAGGGGACGGAGCTGGTCCGGCCTTGTCGAGGAATTGTTCAGAACATGCTGCGAAGGACAGCAAACAAAGGTCTACACTGGGAGGAGAATTTCGGTATGGTATCAAATCAGCAGGGGGACCCTGGCAGAGAAGGGTTCGGGGAACGTACCTAAGGGTAAGTCAGTTGAAGGGTAGGATGTCTATGGGCCAGAACTATCATGGAATAGAGGAGATCTCCCTCTTCCGAAAGGAAGGAGAATACCTTAACCCCTGGACAAGCATCCGAACCATTTGCCCTACTGAACGAACCCCAGTGTAGAGCTAGAAAAATTAAGCTTCTGGTAAGAGAAGTTAATTGTAAGCCGCCGCATACAGGAGCCTAAAGCTGCTTGGTATGAGTATCGTGGCGCGGGCCTGGGAACTTCAAACCAGAGTGAGGCGTCCCTTGCTTGGGCGCACCTGGCGGGTGGGCGGGGGGATGAAATTTCCTCTTCGTAGGGAAGGAAGGTCTAGTAGGACATTTTCCACCCCCGGGGGGAAGAGAGGACTTAGGATGGCTTCTAACGCTAGGAGGGTTAGCGAAGCACTGAGCAACCTGACGTAAGGCTTCGCTATTGAAGAGGTGGTCTCCAGCACACGGAGAATTACCCAAATTATGTTGTGCCCGTCTACACAAGTCTGACGCCTGCAACCATGCTGTACGACGTGCTCTAGTGGCAATAGTAGAGGATCTGCTGACAGACAGGAAGGAGTCTAGAGAAGCACGAGAAAGGAACCCAGAGATATTCCTGCAATGATAAAGAAGCAAGGAATATTCAGAGGCCTTAGTTGCAGACAAAAAGGGAGACAAAAGAGATAATCTCTCGGTGACCTCCCGGAGTGTCAGGCTCATATAAAAAATATATGAAATAATTCTGGAAGCCAACATGGACGTTTGGAAGGTTTGGCACCCCAGGGTATCCAGCGTTCTAGAGGCACGACCTGGGGGGGGGGGGGGCGAGAAGAATGCTTCTTCTTGCTTCCAACCTTCCGCAGCGATGATTCCACCACGATGGAATGATGTGGGAGCTGGTGCTGCTGAAAACCCGGGGAGGGGGGCACCCGATACAGAGCATGCATGGCTGTAGACAGTGCAGGAACCCTCAAAGGTGACCGCCAAGCCCCCAGCAGAAGATCCTGCAGGGAAGGATGTAGAGGAAGCATTACAGCTGCCTGTTCCGCAGGACCTGGACTTAGGGAAGGACCCGGAATAGGAATGGCAAGCAAGTCCACCATGTCAAGGAGAAAATCCTGAAAAGACGGCTCTCCCAGGGGGGCTATACCGGGGGAGGCGAAGGCGGGAGGGGCCGCCTGGGCACCAAAAGACCTAGCGGACTGACGCCCGCTGGGCAGAGAAGGGTAGCAACAGTCCCGGATCGGGGCAGTCAGCATGGCGTTGTCGGTTCCTGGAATTGATTCCAAGCTAGTCATCGAAGGGGTTGATGGCACCGATGGAACCGCAGGAATCGGCCTCGGCCCTGACCCCGGGGATGGAACTGCCCCCGGCGACTGAAGCGGTTCCGAGGCAACCAGAGAGCAGTGGTTAGAAATCTCTGCACTGCGTCGCAGGAAGGGACAGGGGCCGGTCCCGAAATGTGCCGTAGCCAAGCCTTCGAGGCTGGATACCGATTCGAGGCTGGGCTTCGAACCGAGTGAGGAGATTGACTCCCTCCTAGAGGGCCCCGGTGGCGGTGGCAGCACCGGCGATGCCCATCCCGGGGAGCGAATCGGAACCGCGTCGATTGGTGCCGTAGGCATCGAGGGCCCCCGAGAACAAAGCTCGGTAAAGGGGGAGACACCCGACACCGGCGTCGATGCCGAGCGGTAGGCACCGCCAGATGCCGGGACCCCTCTTGAGTCTGTCTTACCCAGAGGAGAATCCTTCCTGGGCATACGACCCGCCCCCGAGGGTACCCAGGTAACCCGACGACGAGCCCCTGCGGGGAGTGAAACGCACAACCCCGGTGCCAACGCCGGGGCACCGGCGTCTCTTGACGCTGGAACCAACCCCATGGCTGGCCGGGACGACGGGAAACGAGGCTGGATCGAAGCGATCGAAGTCACTGGGGCCCCCCTTCTAGCGATGAGCGGAGCACTCGACGTCCGCTTCGATGCCGGGGGATCGCCCATCTGGGACAGATCGATAGACCCCGAAGGTACCAGGGGAGCCAGGCGGCGATCCCTGGTGACGAGTGGAGCACTCGACACCCATGCCGACGCCGGGAAATCGGTGCCGTTCAAATCCGGTACCACCCCCGCGCAGGGCTGGGATGCAGGCACGCCAGTCTGGGTCGAAGCGATCGGCCCCGAAGGTACCGAGGACATCAGGTGACGATCCCCGGCGGAGAGTGGAACACTCGACGCCGACGCATCGATACCGCCTGAAGCGGGCACCACCTCTGCGCATGGCAGGGATGAAGGAACACCAGACTGGGTCGAGTCGATCGGCCCCGGAGGTGCCAAGGACAGCAGCTGACGATCCCCGGTGAGGAGCGGGACGCTCGACACCGACGCCGATGCCGGGGGGTCGGTACCGCCCGAAGCGGATACCACCTCCGCGCATGGCTGGGATGTAGGGAAGCCAGACTGGGTAGAGTCGATCGGCCCCGGAGGTGCCGAGGACACCAGCTGACGATCCCTGGCGAAGAGTGGAACACTCGACGCCGGCGCTGATGCCGGGGAATCGGCACCGCTCGAAGCGGATACCACCCTCGAGCATGGCTCGGGAATGTTCTGTGAGGAGTGAACCCCAGGAACAACCCGAAACCCCTCGGATGCTTTGGAGCCCGAAGACTCCCGCCGGGGTTTATTTGCCAAGGAGGGCTTGAGGGGTTGGCCGGAGCCGTCGTCATGCCGCGCATGAGACTCGCCCCTCAAGACTTGGCTAGTCTTAACAGACTGTTGTGTGGTTACCTGATCCTGGAGAGAAGAAAAAAACCAATGACCGCACCTTAGGGGGAAAGACGTCATCGAGGGACACCCGAAAAAGGGAAGGTCTTCTCCCAATACTGAAGCCCGGAGGACCGGGGAGAAAAGGGTCAGGGCCCAAACAGGAGAGGCACCAGGCATTGGAGTCTAAGTGAAAAACTAAGTCTCCACAGTGAGGGCACTTCTGAGGGGAAGAAGGCTCCATGCTGTGAAGCCTGGTAGGCTTCAAAACGACCAGAGGGAAAAAAGGTTCCCTCGAGGTGACTAAAAGAAGAAAAGAAAAAAGAAAAAAAGGGCACCGGTGGTGCCGTTGTCGGTGGGAAAAGGCCGCGACCACAGGAAACAAGAAAGGAAAGAAAAGTTTCTGCGGTGGCAGGAGGTACCTCCTGCCTGCTCCGCGGAAAACGAAAAACTGGGGAGAGGCAGTAGGAAGGGCAGGAAGCCACCGCGCAGGCCCGAGGGATGCTCCCAAAGGCTTTCTGATTGGATGCTGGGGAGCATTCCCGTGCGGGCTCCATCGGCGACGTCTCCCATATGTGAAGACTCATTCCTGCTTGTTCCTGGAGATTGGGATATATTATGTTCTTATGTTCTCACCCACCACCCGGTGGTGGGTGAGAAGAGTCTTAAGAGATGATGCTCTAAGAGAGGGATTTAGAGGTACAGAAGAAAGAAAAGTAGGAAAATGCGATAGAAATATTGTTAGAGAAAGGGTTAAGGGAGGAAGTGATAAAGACAGACAAAAGAAGAAAGATAACCTGGAAAGAAGAACCTGGAGAAAAAGTTAGGAGAAAACAGACAAGAAGGAAAATGCTAGCTGTTAGCACAGCTCCATGCAAGCTGGTTAGCATATGCAAAGTGTGCGTGAACAGTTGGCATAGCTTAGTAAACTGCTTGACTTATCTTGAAGAAGAATTGAATAAAATTAGCTAAATCTCCATTACTACACAGTATCTGGAAAATCTACCCCCCCCCCCCCCCACTCCTGCAAAGAATCAACAAAGGGACAGATGGGTTATAGTGGGCTGGGAAAGAAAAGATCTGCGACAGAGACAGTATCTCCCCTCTCTTCAAAATTTACAGCCTTGAAAATAGAGGTTACTCCAGAAAGGTTTTCTGAAGAGGTATGGGAGTTAGAAGATGACACCCCACGGTATATAAAAGCCAAAGATACTGTGAAAAGATCCTGTAGCAAAAAATATCCTTCTGCTTGGGAGCTGTAGTATCAAAAGCATTAACTCCTGAATACATTTGTAATCTAATAAAAACATCAAATACATACCAGGACAGTCAGCTAGTAGGGATAAAAAACAGATTCTTTGTATTAGCAGAGAAGAAAGAAGTGATTCTGATGTTGATGTCATGGTCCATTCAGAGACCAATGAGCTGGCAAGAAATGAAGTCAGTGTAGTCCAAATGTATTTTCAGAATTTAAGTGATGAGCTGAGGCCTCTGGCACAGACCATCGCATTTTCAGCAGTATGGCTACGTTGTAGTGATATAAACGGATCTTTGGATAGATTTGGTTATAGAGCCTCACTTGAACGGAATGCATTAGCCGTGGAAATTAGAAGCATGCTGAATTATGCCTTTCAGGCAATCACTAACAACATTATTGCTTAGAAGCTCTTTACTGAATTAAGGGTATTTTGGATTGAAAGGGATTAACACGGTTAGCAGACCTCGTACGTTAGTGCCGTTGAATATCCGCAGGTGCCGCTGCTGTATGCCCCGATGCTAACCGGGATAGTTGGAGCCTAAATTTATGTTCCTAAATAATAAAATATTATAACTTGTGTGCATTTCTGAAGAATCTATGCATGGGAATTCATGCGTACTCTAGAGCAGATGTCAATGCCGCAACTAGATTGTAGCACGTCTTCATGCCCCTATTTGGAAAGTAAAGTACAGGCGTTCTTCTCTTTATAAGAGCGGCCCCAAATATACACATGGCAACAAATGTTAACTGTGTGGGAGTTTATAGAATTACCTTTCCTATAGATAATCTCAGGATGTTTAGCTCACTAAATGGTCCAATATCAAAATAAAAAGGCCAGGTTAGGCAGGAGACAAGATTGAAAAACTATCCGTCTGGCAGTGATAATTTAGCAGGCTTGGTGGTGGTCACTATTTGGGAATACATTCAGTGGCACTACATAAAGAAAGCGAGCCCGATATTCAGTTATGACGCTATGTGCCTCTAACCTGTCGCTGCTTTACAGTTAATCCAGATAATCAATGTTGGGGTCGTATGCGGCCTTGGTACTGAATATGCGAGATCGCTGCACAGCTTCCACTGCCGCAGAAGCTAACTGGGTTAGCCCCCACAGGTAAAGACAGGCCAGCTTTTCCTGCGTTTATCTTTACCCATGGGTCGCTAACTGGGCAGTGGTCAGTTAGCGACTGGTGCCACCTCCGCTCTGCCCTGAAACGCCCCTAACGCACCCTCATGCTAGGCAGTTAGCATGACGGCATGTGACAGTGTTAATCACGGATATTCGGCAGCACTAACCATTTTAGTGCCGTTGAATATCACACTAAGTGCCATTTACATGGTTTACAGGTCTGTAAACCGTGTAAATGCCTTTGAATATCAGGCCCAGTGCCCCCGAATATACGTATAATGTTAAATGCCAGGGGCTAGATGCTAATTTTATATGACAGTTGCGCTGGCCGAATATCAGGCCCCCTGTTTCTTTCACTGGCAGTTCTGTGTACATTATAGTACAGCATAAGGATGGCAAAACTCAACGTGTAATCAAACTCTGGAATTCGTTACCGGAGGATGTAGTAAAGGCTGTTAGTGTAGCTGGGTTTAAAAAAGGTTTGGACAAGTTCCTGGAGGAAAGGTCCATAAACCATTATTAAAAGGGACCCAGGATATCACTACTTGACCCAATACAAGCACTGAAGAACCTGTGTCTTTTGGGGAGACTTAGGGTACTTATGACCTAGATTGGCCACTGTTGGAAACAGGATATTGGGCGTGATGGACCTTGGTCTGACCCAGTATGGCATATCTTATGCTCTTATTCCTTGCACACCTCACACTGTTTCATGTATGTTTTCAGCTTTGCATTCATGCTTGGCTAGTAGATATGCTCCCAGGCTCGCTGCAAGTAGACTACATTCCCAAATGACAGGCATGTACACAGGTCAAGATGTCTTGCCATAATTCTGCTGATATGACAATCTGTCTTCTTTAAACAGAAACCCTCCCTGCTGAGTTCATCTCTCCACTGGTAATGTGAGGCAAACTTCGGTGGCATTTGGACCTTGTATTATTGTCATCCAGCTAGGATAATTTGTGTAACAGCTTCTAGTACAACATCCTGTTCTGTACTTACTGGTATTGTTTGTAAACTACTTTTTGAGATGGGAAGATTTTATAGCAAATTAATTGATTCTATCTCCTTTTCCAATGATCCATTTTCATTGTGTTCTGGGAGGTATGCCATGTGTAGGAACTTAGCTTAACTACTTAACTACTGGCAGGGCCTCCAAGGACAAGTCTCAGCTGAGGTGCCAGACTAAGACAAACCACTCATCTGGGCAGCAGCAAACTGGGGCGGAGTTGGTATTATCTGCATGAAAGATAGGGTTTTTGTGGCAAGATACAGAAGTAGATTGCCTATCAATAGTCACAACAAAACAAACTGCGATATAGTGCTTGCTGTAAGATGAACCTTCCAGGTCAGAAGGCACTCAGTAGGATACTGGGAAAGAGTTAAAAACTCTTCAGAGTAAAGCCAGCATTTATGATGTGGTGGGAACAAGCCCCCTGGATGCACTTGAAATTAGAATTAGAAGCTGCCCATACTGGGACATGGAATGTACAAAGCATGAACCAAGAAAGTTAGAAGTGATCAAAAATAACATGGAATGTGCACAACTCAATCTGTTGGGCTTTAGTGAATAGAAATGGATTGGCATTTGACATACATGAAAGACAAAGATGGAATGGCGATATATTGTTATTGTCTGTTCTCATCTTTCTTTTCTACTCCTCTAGGAAGTTTGTTTTGGGTTGCATCATCAAAGGTTCCTGAAAATTTTCTTGGATGCATATTTGGAAGGAGGAGTTTTGGAGACCGTATCTCACAAAGGATATACAAAGACTTGAAATGGTTCAGAGGAAGGTAACCAAAGTGATTTGGAGCCTGCACTAGAAGAGATATCAGAAGACGACCTAGATATGCATACCCTAGAGGAGAGGAGGGACAGGGGAGATATAATAGAGATGTTTAAATTCTGAAAGGGTATTAATGAATAAACAAACCTTTTTCAAAGAAGGGTAGCTGTAAAACTAGAGGGCATAAAATGAAGCCGCAAGGAGATAAACTTAAAAGCAATGTCAGGAAATACTTTTTCATTGAAATAGTGGTGGATGCTTGGAATGCCCTGGGTACACGTACTCTAGCCACCTTATTGGGCAGACTAGATGGACCATACTGGTCTTTATCTGCTGTCATATACTATGTTACTATAATTAAAAAGAAATTGCAATGACTGTAATGAAATGCAGTCAATGAATACTTAATTTCTATTTGTCTATGAGAAATGCCCATCAACACAACTATTGTTCAGGTACAGTATATGCACCAACAACAGATGCAGAAAAGGATACAGTTGATCAATTCTACAAACAAGCTGAAATAAGAATATGAAAAAAAATAGTGATAATCATGGGCAACTGGAATGCAAAATTTGGGAACAAAGAAGCCGAAGTGATTAGAAAATATGGGCTTGGTAACAGAAACAAAACTGGAGAAAAAATGGTAGAGTTCTGCAAGACCAACAATCTATTCATCTCAAACACCTTCTTCCAGTAACACAGGCAGCGATTGTACCCATAGAATTTTCCCAATGGATTGTACAAAAATCAAATTAACTACATCTGTGGAAGCCAATGATGGAAAAGCTCAATAACATCAACAAATACAAAACCTAGAGCTGACTGTGGTACAGATCACCAGCTACTAGTGTTCAAACTCAAGCCAAAGCTGAAACAGAGTAAGCCACTCATAATTTTATTTATTTATTTATTTAGCTGCATTTATATCCTGCTTTTCACCGGGTCAAAGCGGTTAGGGGGATACATTTAACATGAGGGGATATGAGACACATACACTAATACATACAGGGAACATGGGTAATGGAGGGTTAAGTGGCTTGCCCAAGACCACAAGGAGCACCTGCGGGACTAGAAACCCCAGTCCTTCCGGCCCAAGGTTGCTGTCCTCTAGTGGGATTTGAACCACTGACCTTCCGGCCTATAGTACCTTGCCCTAACCACTAGGCCACTCCTCATAAATGTAGCAAAGTACGATCTTGAAAATATACCAAAGAGGAAGAAATAAGAATTGGAGGTGGACGACGACCAAACAACAATCAATGTTCAAAGCAAGAGATAAGTTTATTTAAGGACCCAACTCAGCTGAGTTTTGGCAAACTCACTTGCATCAGGGGCCTCCATGTATCTCTCTGCCGTCACGCTGACAGTCTCTCAGGTCATCCACCTTTCCTTCACCACTGCATCCACTTTTATTTTCTGATCTCTCTCTTTTCCCTACAGCTTATACCAGAATTTAGAGACTGCCTACAAAACTGATTTTCTGTCTTGTATACAAATGAGAGAGCGCCAGCAGAGCTATGGGATGACATCAAGAAAGTTGTGCTTGAAGAAAGTGAAAAGTCTCTGCAAAAGGTAAAAAAGCAATAGATGATGGAAGAAACTGAAAATTTCTCAGAAACCAGAGAAGTCAAAGCCAGAGGAGAAAGAAAGATAATCACGGAACTTAACAGTGATTTCCAACGTGCAGCAAGATGCGACAAGGAGAAGTACTTCAATGATGCATGCAAGGAAATATAATTAGAAACTATTAAAGGAAGAACAAGATCGTCTTTCCAGAAGTTACAAGAGTAAATGAGAACATTCTAGCCTTGGCTTGGAATGCTAAAAGATGCTCAAGGACTCACATTTTATGAACATCCTGAGAAGATCAAGAAAAGGTGGAAAGAATACACCAAGTCATTATACCATAAAGATCAAATGGAACAACAGCTGTTATAACATGCATCTTACTATCAGGAACCATTGGTGATAAAAAATGAAGTTAAAGCAGCATTAAAAGCATTATCAAGGAACAAAACATCAGGCTGTGGTGGCATTATCACTGAAGTACTACAGCAATCAGATGCAGCAGTTACAATTCTTACAAGACTCTGCCGGGAAATTTGTAAGACAATATCATGGCCAACTGACTGGAAAAGATCCATGTTTATACCAATACTGAAGAAAGGTGATCAAACTGAGTATGGAAAGTATCACACAATTTCTCTGGTCCCACATGTCAGCAAGTTCTACTCAAGATCATTTCATGGACTTTACAACCATATCTAGAACAAGAACTGCCTAAAGTAAAGCTGGATTCAGGAAAAGGTGAGGAAAAAGACAACATCATCACAGATATGAGATGGATCCTTGAAAAGACAAAAGAATACCAAAAGGATATCTACTTCCCGTCTTGACTATTGCAACTGTTCTCCCTCTGAATCATCTCTCTCCCCTACAATCTATTCAAAACTCAGTTGCACAGCTACTCTTCTGTCAGTGTCGCTTTGCTCATGTAACCCCTCTTCTCACGTCACTTCACAGGCTCCCTATCCATTTCTGCATTCAGTTCAAATTTCTCCTGCTGACCTACAAGTGCATTCATTCTGTGGCTCCTCACTACCCTTCCTCTCTTATCTCACCTTACACTCCTCTCGGGAACTCCGCTCCTCTGGCAGATCCCTTTTATCTGTGCACTTAACTGCCACTGCCAACTCCAGACGTCATTCCATCTTGATGCTCCATATGCCTGGAGCAATTTACCCAAGTCAGTACATCAGGCTCCTTCTCTAGCCCTATTCAAATCCAGGCTAAAATCCCACCTCTTCGAGGCTACTTTTGGATCCTGATACTACTACTGCTACTATTACTACTAATCATTTGTATAGCGCCCCCTCACTCTTGTTCACCACTTGTGTATTTTACCATACTCTAGTCCAGTGGTTCTCAACTCAGTTCTCTGGGACCCCTAGTCCAGTTGGGTTTTCAGGGTACCCAAATGAATATGCATGAGATAGATCTGCATACAATGGAAGCAGTACATGCAGATCGATCTCATGCATATTCATTGTGGATATCTGAAAACCTGACTGGCCTTGGGGTCCCAGAGGACTAGGTTGAGAACCACTGCTCTAGTCCCTAGTTTTGTGTTGTTCATCTTGATTAGATTCTAAGCTCGATTGAGCAGGGGACTCTCTCTCACATCTATATATACAGCGCTGCGTTGCCTTGCAGCGCTATACAAATGATGAGCAGTAGTAGTGTGTTATACTCATATGGTAGGCCTGTAGTCTCAGCAGCATGTACTGAAGTCTCTTTGGAGCACCACAATCCACTTGGAATTTTATCAATCTGCATTTTAACCGTATTGTTGCAAATATTGCTGAACTGGCTTTGTCAGCTGTACAGACAAGATTTTCTTCTCTTCGGTGGCCTAGTTTCTCCTTACAGCATGTACTCTGTTTTCATTATGATATGATTCCTATTGCCACAGTTCTTGCACTCCTTCCCACAGGTTGGACATTTCTCCTTTTTTCATTCATGCAACCGCCTATGGTACCTTCACTGAAATGTACTGACTGCCTTCGCTGATGGTTTGCCCTCTTTCTGCTTCCTGCTTCACTGTAACTCTTCTACATCTGTTTTGACAGTTCTGCTGCCTGTGCAACCTGGTGGCACTTATTGTGGGTGAGCTTTTAGGTCTCTCAGTAGTTGATCCCACAAGGCAGAGTCCAATGTGCTACATGCAATCCTATCCTGAATTAGGATGGAGTCATCGAGAGCGTTTTGGTTTCCTAGATCATGGGATGCTGTTCCAAGGGTTGCAGAGCAGAGATGGCATCCATCTGTCCAAGAAAGGTCAATGCATCTTCGGTACTAGACTGGCTAATCTGCTGAAGAGGGCTTTAAACTAGATTCGTTGGGGATAGGTGAAGAAAGCCCCCAAGTAAGTGAAAGCCCCCAGGTAGGTGATACATTAAATAACTTTATGGAAATGGGTAACAGGGATAACATATGGAAAGCAGTGTGTATAAATGCCCGTAGCATGGGAAATATGATCCCTGATGTTGAAGCTTTGGTGGGAGTGGCTGACTTGGATTTAGTGGCAGTTACAGAAACATGGTTCACAGAAAACCATGACTGGGATGTAACTATACCTGGCTATACTTTATTCAGAAAGGACAGGGTAGGAAGAAGGGGAGGAGGAGTGGCACTATATGTAAAAACTACTATTAAAGCTTTGGAATTACAGAGCTTAAAAGGGAGAGAGGAGGCATTGTGGGTTAAACTAGAAAGAGGGAAAGAGAAATCTATTTGCATTGGTGTGATATACAGACCTCCCTCACAAGAGGAAGAGGTGGACAGAGAGTTAATTGAAGACATACGCAGCATTGCTAGGAAAGGGGAAGTGCTACTGATAGGAGATTTCAATATGCCAGATGTTGATTGGCACATTCCTGCTGCAGTATCATCTAGAAGTAAGGCGATCCTGGATTCTCTACAGGAAGAATTATTCAGGCAATTGGTAACAGACCCCACACGTGAAGGGGCCATACTGGACTTGGTGCTTACTAATGGTAAAAGTGTTTATGATGTTGTAGTGGGAGATCATTTTGCATCCAGTGATCACCAGATGGTGTGGTTCAGTATTAAGACTAGGGCTGTTAGAATCCATTCCAAGGTGAGGATCTTAGACTTTAGGAAGACTAACTTTGCGAAGATGGGCCAATACCTCAGGGAGTCGTTAGTGGGATGGGAACAGCTGGGGGATGTAGAAAAACAGTGGGCAAAACTGAAAGGGGGTATTTTAAGGGCAACCAACCTTTTTGTTAAAATGGTAAATAAAGGCAAAAGGAAAAGGAGACTGCTATGGTTTTCGAAGGAAGTAGCTGAAAAAGTGAAGAAAAAGAGGGAGGCCTTCATGAAATACAAGAGATCACAGAGAGAGGAAGACAGGCATCTGTATTTGGAAAAACTTAGAGAAGCTAGCAAAGTAGTCAAGAAGGCAAAGATTCAAAAGGAGGAGGAAATAGCCAATGCAATAAAATGGGGGATAAGACATTTTTCAGATATATTAGTAAGAAGAGGAAGGGCAAAAGTGGTATTGTCAGACTCAAGGGTGCAGGGGGGGGGGGGGAATATATAGAAGCTGATAAGGATAAAGCGGAATTGCTTAACAAATATTTTTGTTCTGTGTTCACAGATGAAGAACCAGGAGCAGGACCTCAGAAAACACCCACAAATAGGAACAGAAGCGAGGGACATCTTGAACAATTTTCAGAAGACTGTGTTCATGAGAAACTAGCTCAACTTAAAGTAGACAAAGCGATGGGACCGTATGGGATACACCCTAGAATACTGAGGGAACTTGGGGACGTTCTAGCAACTCCACTGACTGACCTTTTCAATGCCTCGTTGGAGTCGGGAGTGGTGCCAGAGGACTGGAGAGAGGCTCATGTGGTGCCTTTACACAAAAGCGGAAGTAAGGATGTGGTTGAAAACTACAGGCTCGTTAGTTTAACTTCGGTGGTGAGTAAATTATTGGAAACGCTGCTGAAAGAGAAAATTGTGAGGTTTCTGGAGTCCAGCGGATTACTGGATCCGAGGCAGCATGGATTCACCAGAGGCAGGTCTTGTCAGACAGATCTGATTGATTTCTTTGACTGGTTGACCAGAGAGTTGGACCGAGGGAGAGCTCTAGATGTGGTGTATTTAGATTTCAGTAAAGCCTTTGACACTGTTCCTCACAGGCAACTTATAAACAAACTGAGCACCCTAGGGATGGACCCTAAAGTTACTGCTTGGGTTAGAAATTGGTTGGGTGGGAGGCGACAAAGAGTACAAGTAAATGGAGCTCACTCTGAGGAGAAGGATGTTAACAGTGGTGTGCCCCAGGGATCTGTCCTTGGTCCTATTCTATTTAACATCTTTGTTAGTGATATAGCGGAAGGGCTGTCGGATAAGGTTTGCCTCTTTGCGGATGAAACCAAAACCTGCAATAGAGTAGACTCCCAGGAAGGTGTAGATAACATGAGGAGGGATCTAGCTAAGCTTGAAGAATGGTCTAGAATTTGGCAGCTGGGATTTAATGTTAAAAAATGTAAGGTCATGCATTTGGGCTGCAGCAATCCAAGGGAGCAATACAGTATAGGAGGTGAAGTACTTTTGTCCACTAAAGAAGCGCGGGACCTAGGCGTGGTTGTATCTGATGATCTTAAAGTAGCTAAACAGGTAGAAAAGGCGACGGCAAAAGCTAGAAGGATGCTTGGGTGCATACGGAGAGGAATGGCTAGCAGAAAGAAGGAGGTGATAATGCCTCTGTATAAGTCTTTGGTGCGACCTCATTTGGAGTATAGTGTGCAATTCTGGAGACCGCACCTTCAAAAGGATGTGAACAGGATGGAGTCGGTGCAGAGGGTGGCTACTAAAATGATTAGTGGGCTTCATTATAAAACATATGAGGACAGACTTAAGGTTCTTAATATGTACACCTTAGGAGGAAAGGCGGGATAGAGGTGATATGATTGAGATGTTTAAATACCTCCGTGGCATAAATGTTCAGGGAGAGAGCCTCTTTCAATTGAAAGCAAGTTCTGCTACGAGGGGACATGGGATGAGGGTGAAGGGAGATAGATTCAGGAGTGATATGCGGAAATATTTCTTTATGGAAAGAGTAGTGGATCCATGGAATAGTCTCCCAGTGGAGGTGGTAGAGATGAGGACAGTAACTGAATTCAAAAAAAGCATGGGACCAACACAGAGGATCTCTAAAGGTAAAAAGTGGACTGTTGTAGTTGTTGATATGGAAGGACAGACTAGATAGGCCATGTGGTCTTTTTCTGTCATCATGTTTCTATGTTTCTAGTTCCAAAATTGCATCTGGATGGCAGGGTTTTGGGTGTCATAATACAAGCATCTATGGTTTCCCCTTCCTCTTGGTTACAAGTGAAAAATCTCTCTCTCTCTATTTAATTTTGTTTCTGAATCACAATAATTATCAAATACTTTCCAAAGTTTCTTTAGGGTTCCTTGGTCCCCCATGCCACTTCTTCACTGCCTCTTTTGACCTCAAGGTAATAAAACAGTTTTACCTTCATGTTTTCATCTTTGTCTGCCTCTGTTAGGTCTGTATAGAGACAGAGAAATATGACAACCCCTTTTCTGTGTAACATTCTGGGGCTACAGAACAACTCACATCACCACAGAGACAAGGATTAAAATAAAATTTAGTGGGTGAGAATTTATAACTCCAAAGTTCCATTTGTTGATTCATGGCCAATATCAAAACTCCAAATGGTAAGGGCCTCATTCGGATGACCAAAATCTGGACAGGTCAGATTAGCACCGGATTCTGCACCCGCAGGAGCTAGACATTCCCATGGGAGCAGAATCAGGGCAAAGGGCCTGGATAAGCAGGACGTGCCCCAATTCTGTGCCGCCAGATGTCCAGCGAGATCCCTGGTTAGCCCATCCAAAGCGCCTGCATAGAGTCTTGGTGCCGTGGCGTCCTACCTTTTAACTTTCAAAAGGGAGACTATGATAAAATGAGGAAAATAGTTAAGAAAAAACCTAAAGTAACAGTGGCAAAGATTAAAGACAAATCACGCTTGGGTGTTGTTTAAAAATACTATCTTGGAAGCCCAGTCATCTGTATTCTACGCTTTAAGAAAAGTGGAAGGAAGTCCAAAAAACTGCCAGCATGGTTTAAAGGTGAGGTCAGGGAGGCTGTTGTTGCCAAAAAAAGCATCTTTCATGAAATGGAAAAAAACAGCCAAATGACGAAAACTTGAAACAGCATAAGCACTGGCAAGTTAGATGCAAGGCATTGATAAGGCAGGCAAAGAGAATTTGAGAAGAAGCTTGCTGTTGAAGCAAAATGCATAATGCCCCATGCCCTTAAAACCCCCAGGCTCTCTACCGCTTCGGGGCTGAACTCAGCTGGTTAAGCCCACAGATCCAGAA
The DNA here is from genome assembly GCA_033557465.1 of Ichthyophis bannanicus. Taxonomy (NCBI): domain Eukaryota; kingdom Metazoa; phylum Chordata; class Amphibia; order Gymnophiona; family Ichthyophiidae; genus Ichthyophis; species Ichthyophis bannanicus. The sequence goes on along the minus strand of CM066035.1, from coordinate 442,140,069 downwards.
CAGACCGAAAAGGCACGTAATCAAGTCGCTGCACCAGGAACTGTAAGTCAATCTCAGATGCCCTCAGCTCACAAGAAAATTATTCCACTGATTAACGTTTGAATTGCGTAATAACTTAGCTTTTTGTAATATTGATTACCAACATGCTAGCCCGTCTGTACCTGTAAGTTGATTTGTTTTGTAACATTGATTACCAACATGCTAGCCTGTCTGTACCTGTAAGTTGATCTGTTTAACCATAAACTGTGTTCTCCCACCTCTTGCTCTCCCAGAAGCGCACCTACCGACCCAAAACACTCAGTGACCTAAAGCTAACCCAACACACCGACATACATGGCTACCTCCTTATTTACTCTTGCTCTAATTTACACGCTGGTCAGCACTTTCCATGACTCTACTGCGCTCCCCCATGGCTACAACCCTATCCAACTAATCTACAGTGCAAGCAGGAAACACTTCAGAAACCAATACCAACTACCTCCAAATCCTTACCATAGAAGACAGACGCACTTACTTTATGTATCTCTAGATCTCACAACCACCACAAAAAGCAGAGACAGAGCCTCAGTGAGACCTTAGGTGCACCCTCATCAAGGCTCGCTCGGCCCGTAATAAATGGCCAGTAATTACCAATTTAATAGCCAGCCTCAACCTAGACATACTAATGGTCACTGAAACATGGCTTTCAGACACTGACAATGTCATATTAAACCACCTCACACCACCTATCTTCTCGATCTACACCTCCTACAGGGGAAGCAGAAGAGGAGAAGGTGTACTTGTACTTGCAAAAACTGCGCTACAATATCGGACTAACTTAACCAAGAGCACACAGCACCTGAACACGCTAACTATCACCAACAAATCCAATACTATCAATCTCATTTACAGGGCACCAGGCACTGAGTCAGAGGAGCTCTCAGATATTATTGGCTTAGCCTGTAACCCTGAAGACCCCACCAAACCAAACTGGCTGTTGGAAGACTTTAATCTTGCTTCTATCCAACCTGCCCTAGCTAACACTTTCCTAGAGGCAATGATCAACCTTAACTACAAGCAAGTTGTGGATGATCCCACCCACCAACGAGGGAACCTCTTGGATCTAGTTTTCGTTCCTACTACAGATACGAGCAAGATAAGCCAAATGGAGCTCTCCATCATCCCTGTCCCCTGGTCAGACCACAACCTGATAACATTTCAGATACCAGCACAACAAACCACAGGCAGCCACTCAAACGCAAGGGAAATGTCAAAAACTGCCCGCTTCAAGCCGCTAGACAGAGAGATGATTACGAACCATGCACTCCCAAAACTTGCCCGACCAACAGTCAACCTCAACGAAATGGTTACCATGTGGAATGATACCCTCTCCTTATATGCTCAACAGCTGTCCATTAACAAACAGGCAATACCTGACAACCGAGCTGCTAAAAAGCAGTCTGCGCCATGGTTTTCTCCAGAGCTATGATCTTCCCTACTCCACCTGAGAAAACTAGAGAGAAAATGGAGACATACCCGTAGTACTTCTGACCAAGTCACCTATTTAGCATACTTGAAACTCCATCGTGAATCAACATGGGTCAAGAGGAAGGAATTTCAGGCTGAGCTCCTCAACCGCTCGCTAAATAAGCCTCGTGACCTCTTCAGCCTAGTGAAATCCTTAACCAACCAACCATCTCCATCACAACAAGAATGTATTCAGCCTCAGGTGTACGCGAATTACATTCAATCCAAAGCAATAAAAATAATAACCGCCACATCACAGGAACCCTCCCAGGCTGCCCACATGAAGTTTCCGCTCACCAAACTCTCACCCCCTTCAGCAAAAACCATTGAGGACATTATCGCCACCATCTACACTACGACTGCCCCAACTGACCCATACCCAGCTCACTGGATCAGGACTATGCGTTCAGAACTCAGTCCATTCATTGCCAACATTGCAAAGTTGTCCTTTGCAACTGGAGTTTTCCCAGATGCTCTCAAGCATACATCCATTTGTCTATTACTAAAGAACAACCAGCTGGACCCAAAGAAAGAGGATTCTTACCGACCAATCTCTAGTATCCCATTACTAGCTAAAATTCTTGAGAAGATGACCCAGAGACAGATCCAGCAGCATATAGATTCATCTTCCCCATTAGACCCATGTCAACATGGATTCAGGGAAGCCCATGGTGTGGAAACTCTCCTAACTACATTAACCAACACACATATCAATGGGATTGACAGCATCAAGAAGGGCTTTGCGTTAATCTTCCTTGATATAGCGGCTGCGTTCGACTCAGAAGACCACGCACAGCTTCTTATGCAGCTTCAGGAGAAGGGAATCCAAGACCGTGCATGGGATTGGTGCAAATCCTACCTAGAAGGTAGATGGCAGCAAGTTCGAATTGGTAACATTACATCCGAACCTTTCCAGCATAAACAGGGAGTACCCCAAGGCTCCTCCCTGTCTGCCCTGCTCTTTAATATTTATATGCAGCCAATTTGTGCCATCACACGTTCCTTCGGCATATCTTGCCTCATGTACGCAGACGACATGCTGTTGTTTACACCTATAACTGTCACATGCCCGGACTATACAGCGTTAATCAACTGCTTCAACGCAATAACGGATTGGCTGCTCAATCAAAACCTCCATATAAACTTCAAAAAAACCTAAGTCTTGATAGTCACAAGAAATAAATGCTTCTCGCCTCCACCAAAACTAAAAGTTAGAGACGCAGAACTTCCAGTCAAGTCCAACATACGCTATCTAGGAGTGATATTGGATCAACAGTTGGACTTCAAGGAGCACATTAAACGCACGGTAAAAGCTATCTACTTCAAGATCAAAACCCTGCGGCACTTGAGATCCATGATGGAGCACGATGACTTCCGCACCATCTTCCAAGCGCTAGTTACACCGCATTTCGACTACTCTAATATAATTCTGCACGGCCTCCCCAAGATTACCCTAAACCCTCTACAGTTAGTTATGAATGCAGCAGCCCGCGTCCTGTGCGGAGCCTCAAGGAGTGACCACATTTCCCCCATTCTAAAATAACTCCATTGGCTTCCAATAAGCTGTAGAATCTTATATAAGGCCCTACTCATTACCTTCAAGGGCTTCAACAAAACGTCACCTTCATCAATTTCTGACCTTCTCGCACACACCACAAACAATAGATCTAGGAGAGCACTATCTGCAAATATGCTACTTACACCAAGCGAATCTACAAAACTTAACCAGTCAAGCATCAATAGAGCATTTGTGAACTACGCTCCTAGGTGCTGGAACAGACTCCCTCCCAGCATTAGAGCAATCAGGGACCTCAAGCAGTTTAGAAAGGCCCTCAAACATCACCTGTTTCTCATGCATTTTACACAGCTAGATGTCCCCCCCTCACCCCCCCACCCCCTCAATCTCAAACCCGTGATATCTGATAACATAGAACCTACAGCGAATTAGCACCAGTAAGCAAATTGTCCGAAATGTAAATAGTTTCCCCCAGTTTACCTCCATGTTAAAGCCCTGTTATCTGTAAACATCGGCCAGACTTGTCTGACCAAGTGTTATATTGTTTTAATGTAAACCACACTGATGACAAATAGCGCGGTATATAAGAACTGTTAAATAAATAAATAAAATAAATAGACTTTTGCAAGTACATTCATAGCAAAAAACCTGTGAGAGAGTCTGTTGGACCATTACATAGATGATAGAGGGGTAAAAGGGGCACTAAGAGGGGACAAGGCCATAGCGGAAAGACTGAATGAATTCTTTGCTTCGGTCTTTACTGAGGAAGATGTAGGGATGCTACCCATGACTGAAGTGGTATTTAAAGCTGATAGTGTGGAAGAACTGAAAGAAATATCGATACACCGGGAACATGTATTACAACTATTTGATAACCTGAAAGTAGCAAATCACCTGGACCGGATGGTGTACATCCAAGGGTGTTGAAAGAACTGAAATATGAGATTGCAGACCTGCTATTAGTAATCTGTGAACTATCATTAAAATCATCTCTAATACCTGACGATTTGAGGATGGCCAGTGTAATGCCAATTTTTAAAAAGGGTTCCAGGGGCGATCTGGGAAACTACAGACCAGTGAGTCTGATGTCAGTACCGGGAAAAATTGTAAAACCATAATAAAGAACAAAATTACTGAACATGTAGATAGTCATGGCTTAATGGGAGACAGCCAACATGGCTTTAGACAAGTAAGATCTTGTCTTTCTAATCTGTTATGTTTTTTTGGAGGTGTGAATAAACAGGTAGACAAAGGTGAGTCGGTTGATATAGTGTATCTGGACTTTCAGAAAGCCTTTGACAAGGTCCCTCATCAGAGACTTTTGGCAAAACTAAAAAGTTATGGGATAGGAGGCAGTGTACTATTGTGGATAAGGAACTGGTTAAAAGATAGAAAGCAGAGGGTAGGGCTAAATGGCCAATTTTCCCAATGGAGAAAGGTGAATAGTGGAGTACCCCAGGGATCTGTGCTGGGTCCACTGCTTTTTGACATATTCATAAACTACCTGGAAAAGAGAATAACGAGTGAGGTTATCAAATTTGCAGATGACACAAAACTATTTAAAGTTGTTAAAACCCATGAGGATTGTGGAAAATTGAAAGAGGATGTTACTAAATTGAAAGACTGGGCATCCAAATAGCAGATGAAATTTAATGTGGACAAATGCAAAGTTATGCACCTAGGAAAGAACAACCCAAACTATGGTTACATGATGCAAGGTTCCACATTAGGAACCACCAACCAGGAACAAGATTTAGGTGTTATCGTGGATAACATGTTAAAACCCTCTGCCAAGTGTGCAACAGCGGACAAGAGAGCAAATAGAATGCTAGGTATCATAAGGAAAGGAATGGAAAATAAAACAAAGGATATTATAATGCCTCTGTATCGTTCCATGATGCAACCGCACCTTGAATATTGTGTGCAATTCTGGTCGCCGTATCTTAAAAAGGATATAGCATTATTCGAAAAGGTACAGAGAAGAGCCACCAAAATGGTAAAGGGGATGGAAGGATACCCCTATGAAGAGATGCTAAAAATGTTAGGGCTCTTCAACCTGAGACGGCTGAGGGGCGATATGATAAAGGTCTATAAATTAATGAATGGAGCAGAACGATAAATGTAGATCGATTGTTTATGTCATCAGATAAAAGAAAGACTAGGGGACATACAATAAAGCTGCAGAGTAAACTATTTAAGACTAATAAGAGAAAATATTTTTTCATCCAAATTGTAATCAAACTCTGGAATTTATTACCAGAGGATGTAGTAAAAGCTGCTAGTGTAGCTGGGTTTAAAAAAAGGTTTGGACAAGTTCCTGGAGGAAAGGTCCATAAACCATTATTAAAAGGGACCCAGGATATCACTGCTTGACCAAATACAAGCATTATGGAACCTGTGTCTTTTGGGGAAACTGCTAGGTACTTATGACCTAGATTGGCCACTGTTTGAAACAGGATACCGGGTTTGATGGACCTTGGTCTGACCCAGTATGGCATATCTTATGTTCCTTTGTTCTTATGTTAATGGCACTGCGATGCCATGCAGAAGCCTTGATCCACTGCACAGCCCCAAATGTACTCTTCTCTGCCGCCCGACCCCCAGAGGGGCCAGCCAAGGCCGGGATCCCCCTGCTGTCTCTCACCTTTAGGATGAAGTCCGCCGGTGCCGTACGCTGCAGTCGGGGGGCTTATTCCACCTCTGAGGAACTGGCCCTGTAAGTCCAGGTTCAGGGTCTCGCCTCTGCCCTGCCCGCGCTCCTCCTCCAGCCCTCCCCCACCCAGAGCTCTCTGCACATCTCCTCTGTACGTATGGAAGCTTTGGGCACGGAATCGGCCCCAAGCCAATAGCAGGGGCTGTACGTCCGAACCAGATGTATAGCCCTGTTATTCCAACATCGGAATGATCCGCTAAAGGTTTCTTCAGGCTTCTCAGGACACTGATTAAACTCTCCTGTGGCTTCTTTGTTTCTTCCTTTAGAATTTCTCCTTTCTTTACTCAAGGACTCGTACTCTGTTTGGAATCTGGAATGGATAATTTCCTTTCACTCTTTTCCTCTCGCTGGCATTCAGTTCAGGGTAAAGTCCTCTCTTCTCTGGCTTCTAAATTATTATGGATCTATTTTTTTGGTACTGGTCAAGCTTCTTTACTCCTCTTCACCAGCAGCTTTACAGTCCTAACAGGGCTAGCGCTAGGTGAACCTTTAGCTGTGCGCTTGCTGCAACCCCCCACTTCCCCTTCAGGAGGCTCAAGGCCCTCTGTGCCCACCCCTCTGGGGGAGTTAAGGCCCTCTGCCCTCCTACAGTCCAATACTTCCCCTTCCCTACCCCTACTTTCAGATATCCAGCATCTTCTCTCCTCTTCCCTCCCCTCCATTTTCAGATGTCCAAATCTTCCCTTTCCTACCCTCTCCCTCCAGATGTCCAATATCTCTCCACCTCTCATACCCACCTTTCAGGTATCCAGCATCTCCCCTTAGCTATCCTGCTACCACTTTCCCATGTTCAGCATTATCCCCATTTTGGTTCTTACCCATGCTGTGTCCTGTTGTGCTACTGCTGCCACTGCCATCATTGTCCTCTATCAGGCCAACTCTTAAACAAAGCAAAAGCAGCCTGCGCGGAGCCGAGCAAACCTGCATGTTCAAGGCAGGCCTCATCCCACTCCCTCTGAACTTTCTGTTCAAGGTCCCGTGCTGGCTCAAGGCTCCTTTGCTATGTTTTAGAATTGGTCTAGTGGAGGGCAGTGGTGGTAGCTTTGATTTAGGCTGCTGAGGACTGACATGCTGGTGCCGTTGCCGCCCCCAGACTTGTGCTGTCCTAGGTGGATGCCTAGACTGCCTGATGGAAGGGATAACTGGTCTATGCAGATGCACCTTTTCCACACAGTTGTGAACTGCTCACATTCTGCTGTCCTGGATTCAATTCAGGCTATCCAGTTTTCTTGCCTTTGCAGACCTCTAGGCTCTTTCTTGTTCAGTCTTAACCAGTCTCCAACTTGAGGTGATGTCTCTCTTATTCGCCGCCTTTTCCTGGGTACTTTAGGAATAAAATTGTTAACCCAGATCTCTTTTCATTTCCCCTAATCTTTTGAATTTGTATTGAGGCTAGGTTAGCAGGCCGAAATCAGCAACTCAACCCCACTAACATTAAAACGTGAGCTGTAACTGCCAGCTAGGCATAGAATTAAGACAAAAAAGCTTTTCCCTCCAAAACACTGCCCTAAATAGGCGCTTGAACCTACCAAGCTCCTCTTCTGGTTTCTCCAACTAAGAAATTCCTGGACACATATTAATCTATGCCAGTAGTTCTCGATTTTTTTTCCAGCGGAACACACCTGACGGATGATGCTCGCGTATGTCACAAACCCTCACAGACCCTAAACAGGTGCAGATCAGAACTAGGATATTTCTCTAAGTAATCATACAAAAAATATTATAATACATATGTCAATTGATTAACAGCCAAAGAAAAAGGATTCTGACCTTTTACAGAAAACGTTTTCTCTCCTCCTGCAATATTTTTTGTTGGAGCTGCCTTGACAAAGTGGGCAGAATAAAATCTGTCCCACCGCTGTGGCTCCTCCTTTTTAATTCGTTTTTTGAAACGCAAAAAAAAAATTTATAAGCTCGTACTTAGCTTTTGTCGAGCTTGTAAGAACTGCTGAATAAGTCCAGAAATGACGACATGTCAAGTTTTGGTTCTGTAATTTGCCAACCCTGCCTCAGGTCGATATAGTACGGTAGTTGCAAAGCTTCAATTAAATCCGTTGAGAGAAAGACGCCTTAAATATCATGGAACAGCGTCTGACGTCAATTGTGATGAAAACAGAAAACAATGGAACCAATCATAATGGTTCAACCATGAAAGGCCGATCAGAAAGGGGAAAACCTACTGTTAAAGGATCCTCCTGAATCGAGAGGCCAGCTAAGTGCAATTTGAATGACTGACAAATCAAAAAACAGCCAATCAGAAGGTTTTGATGAAAACCCACCAAAGTGTATGATTTTTAATGTTCTCGAACCAAACGGACCTGAAAACTGATGTTTATATGATCGTAAGCCAATTGATTTGGGCATTCAAGCCCACTGGATAAACAGTGTCCAAAGAAAAAATCCACTTTTGTTCCAATTTTTGAAGTTTTTGCACCCGATCCCCTCTTCTAGGATCAATCAGCACATGATCCAGTACACGCCAATGTAGATGTTCAAAAGCATGTCCAGTCTGAATACAGTGTTCAACCATAGGTGCTGTGAGAGTCTTTGTACGAAAGCGAGATGCATGCTCGCTTAAACATACCTTTATAGATCTCATAGTGCGACCAATGTAATAAAGTGAACAAGGGCATATAATTAAATAAACCATGTAAATGGATAAACACGTTGCATACCATCGAGATCGGTATGTAACTGAAGTATGAATATCCAACCATTCAATGCCCGTTATCGATGTCTCACAAAAACGGCAAACACCACATTGATAATGGCCTCCATTGTTGTGTGCAGAATCTAGATGATCCAATGGGGAAATGCTTTTAACTACATAGTCCCGGAGATTTGCTCTGCGTGAATAGGCTATTTGTAGACGTTTACCCTGAAAACAGGTGTGTAATCCTGAAATGGGCCAAAAACGATGTAAAATTTTTACTATTTTTGAAATGCCATTAGTATAGGGAAAAACACCTGTAATTTTATCATGGACTGAAGGTGCCTGCGGTGAAAAAAAGCCATTCACGATGTGTAAACTGAGCCCTTTTATAGGCTGTCTTAATTAGTCCATGTAGATATCCCTTATTAAGTCCATGATGATAAAAGAACAAGTGGGACAACTACGGATCTCTTTAGAAACTACACATTAATGCCACCGCACCTTGGTCACATCACAACACAGACAGACTCTCACCAAATACAGAAGGGACCACAGATTAGAAATAGAAATATGAAGACAAAAATTGAACTAGGAATCCCAAGTCAACTCGGTAGATACTGCAACACTGGAAAGTTCAAACTTTCCAACTCAATGCCCACTGAAAACCACCCCTTTGGCCATTCGCCCCGATGCCAGCAGGTGACGACATTGCTCTCTGTAGCTTAGGCATGCCCCCAAGAGATGACATGGTGCAGTTGAGAAGGGAGAGAAGGTTGACGCCCACCCTACTGCATCTCATTGACCAGCACTCCAACATGACCAATGAGATGCAGCCAAGGGCTGACATCATCATTCTATGATGCAGAAAGGGGCTAGAACTGGCCACCAGGATATCGCTGAGATTTATTGTTTTTCCCTGTCATTTTCTTGTGGTTTTCTCACCTAAAATGGCATGGGTAATAGCTCAAAATCTACAACATGCAATCTGCAGAATTTTCCTGTGTCCCAGACAAAAGCCACTCAGTTGGGCAGCACAAACGTAAAAATGGCAACACTGCCGTGTCTCTCTCTGCCTCCTCATTACCTGCTTCCTCTTTCAACCTTACAGAGTAATTAGACCTTACCTGCTAATTAGCGTTCCTGAAGAGACTCCAGTCCGGTCCCTTTACCTCCGAGTTGTGCTACTCTACCAGCAGCTTTGGAGACTGAGCTCTTCCACTTTTTTCTGATGACCCTCCAGTATAAATACCACTGGCTCCTCCCATCAGATTCAGTATACTATTGACAAAGCAGACTTAATGGAGAGACATTAAAACCAACTATCAAATAAACTGAATAACTTTAGACTAAATCTCAAACTGTCTTCTTACAATAGCCTAGAAGCATGTTAAGCATAAAACCTAACCAACCTCATAAGGATGCAACTCCTCCCGCCCCCTTGGAGAGAGAGATCTTCGCCCCACTCCCCCAAGAGAGAAGGTGTCCCTGACGTGAACTTACCCGTAAGAATTCTAGTTCCGTTCCTAAGGAACATTCCCACTTTCACCAGAATACCCCCGATGACCATGCCCCCAACAACGTCCTGTTTTTTGACTTACCTGAAGCTTCGGGACAACTTGACCAAGACTGGGTGGGATCAGGGACCGGAATGGAGTCTCTTCAGGAATGCTAATTAGCAGGTAAGGTCTAATTACTCTTTCCCAGGCGTTCCTCCAGTCCGGTCCCTTTACCTCTGGGATGTAACAGAGCAGTTCACCTCAGGGCGGGCCCTGACAGAGCATCCTGAAGCACTGCTGACCCAAACTCAGCATCCTCCATGGCCAGCACATCCAACCGATAACACTTAGCGAAGGTATGCAGTGATGACCAAGTCGCCGCCCTACAAATCTCCATGGGCAGAACCAAGCTAAACTCTGCCCACAAAGTAGCTAAACTCAGAGTTGAATGGGCCCGGAAACCAACTGGAACCGGTCTACTCTTCTGAATGTATGCTGCCGCAATGACCTCCCTGATCCATCTGGAAATAGAACTCTTGGCTGCCGCCTCACCTCTACACGGACCCCCGAACAATACAAACAAATGTTCCGACTTTCGGAACGGTGCAGTGCGCTTCACGTAACGCTTCAAGGTCCTTTTCACATCAAGCTTGTGGAGAAGTACCTCCTCCATCCCCTTCCCCACTCCCATAAACGAGGGAAGGGAAATTGACCGATTCACATGAAACGGAGAAACCACCTTGGGTAGAAACGAAGGCACCGTCCGCAAGACCACCTTTTCTTTAAAGAACGACAGAAAGGGCAGCCGGCAAGACAATGCCTGCAGTTCCGAAACACGCCTCGCCAAGCAGATGGCTACAAGAAACACTATTTTGAGAGTCAAGTCCTTCAAGGAGGAGTGCTCCATAGGCTCGTACGGCTCCTCTGCTAGGACATTCAACACTAGATTAAGATCCCAAGGAGGAACTGACAATACCCACTGAAGATGCACACGCCTCACTGCCCTCAGGAATCTACTTACATCTGGGTGCTGACCTAGCGCCTTCCCCTTAATCTTGCCCCTATAACAAGATATGGCCTCTACCTGTAGCCGGAGTGAGTTGGTTGTGAGACCCTTCTCCAAACCTGCCTGTAAAAACTCCAACACTTCTGGCACAGAGACCGCCAAAGGCAGAATCTTCTGATCTGCGCACCAACCCTCAAAGATGCGCCAGATCCTGACATAAGAAATACAAGTAGACCGCTTAAGGGCCCTCAGCAAGGTGGAAATCACTGCTCCTGAATATCCTCGCTTAAGCAGTCACGCCCTTTCAATAGCCAGGCCGTAAGCGAGAACCGATCCACCTGTGGCATCCGTAAAGGTCCCTGGAACAATAGATCGTCCCTCGCCGGTAGACGCCACGGCCTATCGGCCAACAGTCTTACTAGATCGGCGTACCAGGGACGCCAAGGCCAATCCGGCGCTATGAGGACCACCCACCCCTGGTGGGCCTCCACCCTGTGAAGCACCTTTCCTATCAGCGCTCACATAAAGCAGTCCCTCCATGGGCCACCTCTGAACCAGAGCATCGAGGCTCTCCAACATCCGTTCCCTTCTTCTGCTGAAGAAGCGGCTGGCTTAGGCCGACTCGAACCGCGCCATTAGATCCATGATGGGCTGTTCCCACCGACGAACCACCTGCTCGTACACAAGATAACAGAGCTCCCATTCTTCGGGATCCACCCTGCGCCTGCTCAGGAAGTCCGCCTCCACATTCTCTACTCCGGCCACATGCTGCCCCGACAGCACCAGCAGATGGTCCTCAGCCCATGTCATCAGTCCTTCTGCCTCTTCCTCCAAGAGGGAACTGCTTGTACCGCCCTGCCTGTTGATGTAGGCTACCATGGTCACATTGTCCGAAAACACCCGGACCGCCTTCCAGTGTACCCACAGTTCGAAGGCCCTGAGCGCCAGAACTACTGCCCGCATTTCCAGCCTGTTGATAGACCACTGGGCTTCCACGGCCGTCCATGACCCCTGGGTGAAGTGCTCCTCGTTGTGCGCTCCCCAGCCCGACAAACTGGCATCTGTGGTCAGATGCAACCACCTTGGGGATTCTAAAGGCATGCCCCTCTCCAAATTGCCTGACCGGAGACACCAGAGCAGTGCCTCCCTGGTCTCCGGAGGACACAGCAGCCGTATTGACAGGGACTGGCTTTGATGAGACCAACGACGGAGAAGCGCCTGCTGAAGGGGTCTCATGTGGGCCCTAGCCCACGGTACCAACTCGATCGTTGCCACCATCCTCCCCAGTACCTGCAGGTAATGCCACGCTGAGGGAGACTTCCTGGCCAGGAACTGACGAATCAGCAACCACAGAGCATCTGCCTGCTGAACTGGCAGAAACACCCTTCCTTTGCTTGTGTTGAATCTTGCTCCGAGGTACTCTATCTCCTGGGATGGAGACAGTCTGCTTTTTGCCAGATTGATCACCCACCCCAGGCTCTGAAGGAAGTCTACCACCCTGTCTGTAACCTTCAGACTCTCCTCCACTGACTTGGCCCGAATCAACCAATCGTCGAGGTAAGGGTGGACTAGGATCCCTTCCTTGCATAGCGCCGCCACCACCACCACCACCACCATTACCTTGGTGAAGGTGCACAGAGCCGTCGCCAGGCCGAACGGCAGGGCTTGAAACTGAAAGTGTCCCCTTGGTACAGCAAAAATGTAGAAACTGCTGATGGGACTCTCGGATCAGAACATGCAAGTACGCTTCTGTCAGATCGAGAAAGGATAAAAATTCTCCCTGCCGCACCATCACTATTACGGACCGCAGAGTTTCCATGCGAAAATGCGAGACTCGGACACCGATTGACCTGCTTCGAGAATCGGGCGAAACATGCCCTCTTTCTTTGGCACCACAAAATGGAGTATTGACCACAGCCGCACTGGTCGCTGGGTACCGGCACGATCACTTCCAATTCTAGCAGCCTGTCCAGAGTTTCTTCTACCGCAGCCCTCTTTGCTGGCGATCTGCAAGGGGACTGTACGAACGCTGGGACCACCGGGCTGGCCAACTCGAGAGCATAGCCGTCTCAAATTACCTCCAGAACCCACTGGTCGGATGTGACCCGGGTCCAGGCGGGAAGGAACTGCCGTAAACGCCCCCCTATCAGCTGCCCCCCTGCCTAGACCCCCCCTCACTTCATTGCGACTTCCTCGGTCCCGTGGCTGAGGAGGAGGACCCAAAGCCTCTCCCTGCTCCACGAAACCCTCGGTAAACCTGTCCTCTAGAGGAAAAACGCCCTCTTTAAAACAGAGCATACCGCGTCGCCCAAAACTTACGGGCCTCCCACGGCTGTGCCCTAGCGGAAGTGGGAGTGCGATTTAGCTTCTGCCAATCCTCAGGGAGCCTGCCTCCCTTGGACTCTCCCAACTCCTTTACCAACTTGTCCAAATCCTCTCCAAATAGAAGCTTACCCTTGAAAGGCAGCTTGCTAAGGTGAGTCTTAGAGGAATTATCCGCCGCCCAGTTACGCAGCCAGAGATACTGCCTGGCCGCGACCACAGAAGCCATGTTCTTCGACAAACCTCTGACAAGATCATACTGGCTATCTGACAAATAGGCCGCCCCGGACTCAATTCTTTCCGCTTCCCCCTGCGAACCGCTGGGGGCGTCGCTGGACAGCTGAAGCTGTTGCGACCAGCGTAGACAAGCGCGTGCTACCCACGCGCTACACACAGAGGCCTGAAGTGCCAGGGCACTGATGTCAAAGGCTTGCTTCAACAACGTATCCAACTTCCGGTCCTGCGAATCCCGCAGAGCCGCACTGCCTTCCACCGGAATAGTCGTCTTCTTGGTGACTGCCGAAACTGTTGCGTCCACCCTAGGAGACCGCAATAGCTCCCTATCTGGCTCCGGTAAAGGATACAAATGGGCCATGGACCTGACTCCCCTCAGGCCTGAGTCCGGCTGATCCCATTCTTCCTGAACCATCTGTCTCACCACCCGGTACACCGAGAAAACCTTCTGTGACTTCCTTACCGCCTGAATAAGCGGGTCCTCCAAAGCCTCATCGTCCGCCAGCACGCCCGGGGCTATATTGAGGACCTTCAAGGATTCGGTGATCAAAGCCGGTAACTCCTCTCAGCGAAAAACCCACACAATCCTGGCTCTCTGTTCCTCCTGAATCTCGCCCTCTTCGAGCTCTTCCTCGTCTTCTCCTATCTCCGGGTCGGAAAACGCCTCCTCCTGATCCTCCACCAATGGCAGGGGGGACGATCCCTCCTTGGCTAGCTTTGGCCGCTTATGTGGTATGGACTGCTCCCCTTCACAGAGGTCAACGCTTCTCTTGGAAGGGCCATCCTGACCAGCTTCCTGCTTCTGCTCCTGCTTCCGAAGACAAAATGCTTTATGCAAAAGCAACACAAACTCTGGGGAGAAATTGCCCAAGCCTCCCCCTTCCTGCCCAGCCAGCAAGGAGGATTGGCCTGGAAGATGCTGGGTAAGAACCACTGGCTCCAGAGCCGAGGTGGCTGAACCCTCCAAATTTAGCATTGGGGCTACCACCTCCCCTGAATTCTGAGTTGTGCCAGCTACCGATTCCAGTGCCATACTGGCCTGGATCTCTTGCTCCACCGAGGCGGCTTCCATCGTGCACCCCCTACAGACACCTGCCGCTGACACCGGACCACGCTTTGCTCCACACACTAAGCACCGCGGTCTAGACACACTAAGCACCGCGGTCTAGCTGGCATAAAGAACCTGGGACTCAATTACCCCCAAAGGTACGCTGCATCTAAGGGCCTATGACCTGTTCCTCCCAAAGCCCCCCCAAAATAAAGAAAAACGAAGTTTAAAACTATTGTCCTTTTTTTTTTTAAATCAACACAGCAGAGCTGTGCAAGAGAGGCCCGCCTGCTGCTAGGCCCCAGGGCGCCAAAAACGCGTGAAACAAAGATGTGCTTCCCTCACCCCTCCAAACCTTCACCTACCTTTGGTGCTGCTTTCTCCCGGCAGTGAAAAAAGCCTGCCGAATGAAAAAACTGCCGGCGGCACCGTGGCCCTGCGCCACGCGGTTCTCTGCTCCAAGGCAGCCAATTTCTTCTTTTATTCTGCCGCACCTGCAGGCCGCGCTGTCTGCCGACTCCTGTCCTTGTGCTCAGCCTCCACAAGGGCTTCGGCCATGAAGCAGGGTCAGCGTGTAAGGGAGTCTCCTGCCTCTCGCAGTGGTTTCTCACTCTGGCGGCCTGAGAGGATTTCCTGCCTTAAATTTCCCCCCTGCAACGCCCGGGGCTCTTTTCCAGGCCCCCCCCCCGAGGTAAGCAGAGAGTGTAGGGAGGGAGAGAGGGAGGGGAAGAGATCTCTCCCACCAAGCACCACTATCCTAACTAAAGCCAAATGAAAACTTCTTTCCCCCAAACAAACCAAGCACAAGGGTGCACAATTAGAAACAAAACGGGAAAACCCTTAACACCCCCTAGCTATCCTAAATCTCTCCAATAAGCCTTCCTCAGGCTTAGTGCTCCTTCCAGCTGCTTTGGAGACTGAGCTAAACTGAATCTGATGGGAGGAGCCAATGGTATTTATACTGGAGGGTCATCAGAAAAATGTGGAAGAGCTCAGTCTCCAAAGTTGCTGGTAGAGGAGCACAACCCAGAGGTAAAGGGACTGGACTGGAGGAACGCCTAGGAACTTTCTGTTATTACTAATTCTAGTTCAGCACTAGCCTCCTCTTCCTCTTTGCTCACAGTATCTTCTACTACAGCATATAGCTCGTTATTGGAAGGTAATAAGGAAATGTGCAGTTCTCCAGTTGAATTGCTGCTACAGCCTTCTAGGAGGTAAATCATGCTCCTGGAGGAAGATAGGCATTGTCTTGAGTTCTCTACTTACATATATTTTGAACTTGGGATCAGCTTAGTAGCAGAAGCACTGAGCACAAAGTTCTGTAACCTCATCTTCCCAACTGTAGACCGCAGGATTGACGTACGATGTGCCTTTGCCACAGAAGAGAATCTTTTTGTCTTAGTCATAACAATGCAGAAAAATCAAGGCAATAAAATAGAGAAGAAAACGGGTCTGTCCTCCTTCTGTGCAGCCATGTTCGTTCCCTTTCCCTATGTAGTTTTTCAGAGGTGATATGATTTGATATAATTGTCAAGGTGCAGAGGAATCAAACAAAACACAAATACTTTTGGTAAAATGGAGAATTACCTCAAAGAGGCACTGGTAGGGTGAGGAGGTGAAGTAGGAGAACAGTAATCTTAAATTAAAAAATAGCTACAGTAAAAGCAACAAATCTTCAAGTCAGGAAAGTAAATAAAAATAAGAGGAAAAAGAAATTGCTTTGGTTTTCCAAATGGGTGAAGGAAATAGCAAGGATAAAATATTAGCATTCAAAAAGTAAAAAGGTTCTCAAAGAACACAGGACATAATAGTTGATAAAAACTGAAAAAGGCTGGAAAAGAAGTCAGGATGGCAAAAAATGCAAGTGAAAGAGAAGATAGCTAATGAGGAAAAGCAAGGGAAGAAAATTTTTTTTCAAATATTTCAATGAATGGAGAAAAGCCAGAGATGGCATTTTTAGATTGTGAGCAGATGAAATAAAATGCAGAGGCAAGAGCATTAGTGATGCCATACTGGGTCAGACCAAAGGCCCATCAAGCCCAGTATCCTCTTTCCAATTGTGGCCAATTCAAGTTACAAGTATGGGTCAGATTCCCCAAAGCATAAAGAAGAAAGCATAAATGCTAATTAAATATTTCCACTTCTTATTCATTGAAGGAGAGATTGGAGAAGGACCACAGATTACAGGCAAGAGAACATCAGAGAACGGGCAAGATACCATTCCATTCATGGAAAAGCACATATGTGAGGGACTAGTAAAATTGAAAGTGGTCAAAGCCATGGGACCAGATGGGATACAGAAGTAGGAGATATTTTTTTATTTGATATTTTTTTATTTTATGTAATTATTTTAACTCATACATATATCGTATGGGCCCCTTATTCACCACAGGCAGCCAGCGCTGCAAAGGCAGATAGCCACCGGTGCCGATCTTTAAACACTGATAGTCCATGCTGGGGGAATATCCAGGCTGCCTGGACTGCTGCGAAGTTAATTGGGCAGTGGTGATATTGAGCCGCTGCCAGTTAGCTTCTATGGTGAAAGTTAGGCCAGGGTTTCTTGCACCTGACTATCACTGCATGTCACTAACTGGGCAGCAGCTCAATATTGCCACTGCCCGGTTAGCGATAGGTGCCACCCCAGAATGCCTCCGGCACACCCCGATGGGCATTGGGGCGTGAATATCCCAGAGCGGCATTTTCACGCTTTTCAGGTCTGCAAACCGTGCCAATGTTTTTGAATATCTCCCCATGTTTTTACATTTTATTATTTTGATTGATGGATACTGTATGTAAAGTGCTTAGGAATGCTGGACAAGCAGTCTCTTAATCAAGAAACTGGACGGAATTGAATGCTAGGATGTTAATGGAGTTCAGAGAGGTTCTGGTGGTCCATTGAAGGAAGTGTTCAATAGATCACAGGGGGTATAAGTGAACCCATGATACTGGAGAAGCATGGACGTGGTCCTTCTTGATATAAGCGGTAAAACAGGAGAAGCTTGAAACCACAGGCTAGTTAAGTCTTAGCTCTGTGGTTGGAAAACAAACTGGTATTCTATTGAGGGTAATAAAGAATTTACCGCCCAGTATTCAAAAGAGCTAATATTTAAGTATCTTTGCATTTAAATATAAACCATATATTCGGCATCAGAATCTAGATAGTAGTCGCTGCTGAATACCCACATTGTGGGACCACTGTTCTCATAAATGCCAACTTATCTGGATCGCGGTGATTTTCATCCAACCTCATCTAGATAGCAATTGGAGCCTGCTTTTTAGTTGGCCGCAGCTATCTGATTAAGGCTGGCTGCAAATTACGGCTATCTGAATAAGGTCAGTGCTTATATAGATAGTGGCTGCCCTGCCTCTGCACCAACCAGATGCTGCCTGAAAGGTCTGCGGAGATATCCAATGGCACTTTCAGATAGCGCCGCTTAATATCTTTCTCCTTAGAAATGTGTAAATGGTGCACGTGTCCATTTTTCCTTCCCAACAGTGCCGGGCTCATGCTCCGCACTCCTCCTCTTGATACAACCAAATACTGGTAGGAGAGTGGGCTACCTCCAGAGTTTAAAAGAAGAAATCTGGAAGCAAAGAATTATTGGCATACTTTCGTTGTTAAAAAGAACTTGAATGAAGCCCCAATTAAAAGAGAAGCAAAGAAAAAGGAAGAAGAGGGAAAGAGACTGAAAAATATCAAAAAGTTTAATGGTAACTGACTGTGGCAGTTTTGGAATAGCACCTGTAATTGGGGAAAAAGCACCCTAGAAGTGTTCCTCCTTATTAAAATGTATTGACACTGGCTCTGTACATCCTGCTGGACCCAAAGGTGGAAGAAGTAGCACAAAACCGGCAATCGGTCCTAGTGTGAAAAAGGGGGGAAAGTCACGGAAATCAGGGGAGCCTGCGAGGAGGATGTCCCCACAGGAGGCAGAGGCACGTCGGACTGACCTCTGGCCCGATTCTGGTTACCGTGCGGGCCCGATTCTGGTTTCCTCTGCAAATCAGACTCTTGGGGTTTCAGAGGGTTCTTGGGGAAGGGCTATTACACTTCATTCTCTCTACTCCTTTTGCTGCCATAAACTCCGTCCAGGGCAACAATTTGTTCGGTGGTCCTTGGGGCTTTAATACATGGTTCATCTAGGGGCTGGCTGCAATTATTTTTCAGAAGGTATAGAAATTGAGGTCAGTGTCTGAAAGCTTGAAACGAGACCTAAATATTTGGAAAATTAGTTGCAGACTGCCAACTGCAGAGAACGTAGATGTCTTTATTGTGCCACATTCACCTTGTCCTTCAGCTTAGTGGTACTCAAGGCCCATGTCTGAACAATAAGCCACCGAAGGAGGAGAGCAGCAGTGCAAGGGCTGCACTTCCTGCCCATCTGCACTGCTGATTATACCTGCCACTGAGCACTAACAATTAGCAGCAGTAGCTTAGGAACAAGTATGGTGACTAATGAAGCCTTATCCCTACCGGAGTGCGCTAACAGGAGCTGTGAAATCCTGCACAGAACATTCTTTGCCTAAAATCATCAGAAACAGTACCCTAGATATACTAGGCAATTAACCCATAGGAGCAGGCAAGGGATATAAGGGAAAGGTCAGGAGGGCTAGGTAGGAAAGAGAAAAGGATATTGAACGGAGAAAAATTGGGGAGGGGGAAAAAGTATGACGAGAAGTATCAGAAGAAGGTAGGCATGTCAGAATATTGCTTGGGAGCCCCTCTGCCTCTTCATTTGTTCTTGATAGATTAAAAAGCCCCAGTTTCCAGCTATTCTATGCAATGGCAATTTCAGAAGAATGCGCCTCCTACCCAGGAAATGTAGGTAGCTTATCCTCCCATCCTCTGAGAGCTAACAGCTACTCATTCTGCCTCGCTCTGCTGGAACTGCTCTAGTTGCTTGGGGTTTTTATATTAAAAATGTGTCATTTTTATTCACCAAGGAGATGGGCCCCACGATTCTGCAGCCACGAGACGAGCTGAGAAATCCAACTCGTCCTGTGGAATTCCTCCTTTTGGATGGCATTGGCTTGGGAGACAGGCGGGCAGGGAGTTGCAGTAGTGGTGGTCAGTACATCACCCTCACCTCCATGTTGAGCGTATGCGCTTCTTTACAGGATAACAGCAGCAGCAACATGGTGCCTGCAGCAGTTTCCTCTTTGTGTGCTGCATGAGCTGGAGTGTCGTGCTTTCAGTTGTGTGACACTGTGATGTCCCCTGTGTTTCAAACTGTGACCCTCCAGCCCTGAGCTGCACAGAAAGAGTGAGCGTCCCAAGGCGCCATGTCGCTGCTGGCATGCTGAAAGGGAGCTTGGACTGATGCATGGAGGTTTAATATGGGTGCTCGTGCCGGGATCACAGGCAGTGTGGGGTGAGAGTGAAGCAGGGGACAAAAGGGGTGGAGATAGGAGGAGAGTGGGGGGGGGGGGGTGAAGTGAGGGAGGATCCAGAGGTGGAATATGGATGTGCGAGTGAGGGGTTTGTGGGTGTAGTTCGGGCTTGTGTGAAAGTGAACAGGCAAATCAGAAGTATTTGCAAACAAGCGAGAAAATGGATGGCTGGGAGGAAAAATGTGAGTGAATCCAGCCTTTTTTCTTCTGAGCCAGAATACATGCTTTCTTCTCCTCCTTCTTCTCTAAGCCCCCATCCCTCTCTTTTCTCTTCTCCCAATTTCACCTGTCCTCATCCCTTCTCCATCTCTTAGCCCTCTACCCTGCCCCCCCCCCCCAAGATTCTCTCTCTATTTCCTCCCTTCCATTCCGCAAGCTGAACACTAGGGTCCCTTTCCTCCCCACTAAATGAAATAAAACAAAAGAAATTATCTGAACACAAAAGAAATTCCAAAAAAGCAACTTTCATTGGTTGTATCTTGACACTTCTTTCACTTTTCTCTGCTGGGCAAGCACCAGGTTGGTGACTTCTCTCTCCTCCCAATGTGGCATTCGCCGAGTATCCTCTCCTTCTCCCCTCTTTTTATTGGATGGTTAAATGGACTGAGGGACAGGGGATTTCCAGACACCTCATAGAAACTGCCAGCCACAAAACAGAACTTACATTTTCAAAATACTAGCAGGCAGCGCTGTACCTAGCCCTGTGCAAGCGGCGCGGCCACAAAGGACGCAAAGAAATAAGAGCACATTTGGGGTTGCTGGCCTTGGCCCCCCCCCCCCCAACACTGCCCCACCGCCATTTTTCATGTTTCCTTGGCAGCAGCGATGGTGGCAGTGGAGCGGAATTCAAACTGAAGAAAAGGAAACGGGGATCTTTCCGACTCCGCACTTGCATGCAGGTCTGATCCCTTCCTGCTCTGCTGTATGCCACGTCAGAGGAGAGAGGGATCAGACCAGCCATGCAAGTGTGGAGTTGGAAAGACCTGCGTGCTTTTTTTTTTTCCAACTGGATGTCCGCTCCGCTGCTGCATCTGCCATCACTGCCGCCAAGGAAACACGAAAAGCGGCGGCAAAGCAAGGGCAGGCAGTGCGGAAAGCGGGCTGGGCATGGGGGTGTGGGGTAAGGCAAAATGGGGAGATGCTGGGCATAGGGCAATGGCAAACCTGTGACTGGAGAGGGGGCAGCAGATGTGCATGTCGCACAGGGCACATTCATGGCTTGGTACGGCCTTGCTACTAGGGTCTTTCTTGAAAGAGATAAAACCCATTTGAGGAACTGAAGACTTCTTACAGGTCTCTTGATACTCCTTTACTAGACAGGAAGAGGAGTGGGCAAAAATGTCTTTCCAAAACAATACTACCTAGAAGTTAATCTATTACTAATCATACTAAATACAAAGAAACAGGAAGGGGAAACGTCTTACTCTCTCAAACGCTTAACTTCAGGGCCATCACTACCATTAGGCAAACTAGACAGTCACCTAGAGCACCAAATATTGCAGGGCAGCTGAAGTGCTCCCAGTTCTCTGTCCCTGCTGTTAGCACTGCTGGTCTGTTACCATATCTCTCTGGGACAGGCAGTGACAGCAGCAATAAAGCAAGAGGGGACGCAGTGTTGGGCCTCTGAACCCACTGCGCTCTGAAATTCCAGCCTTTGGCAGAGAAGCCGGGGCCAGTTGGACTTTCAGAGTGCATCGCACAGGGTTCAGAGGCTCTGTGCCGTGCTTCTTGGTTTTTTTTTTTTGTTTTTTTAATTGCCGTTGCCACAGCTGCCAATCCCAGGGAGATGTGGCAGCGGTGGCAGTAAGGGTGGGAGTGTGAGCCAGGGGGTGCAACAATGAGGGTTCACATAGGGCGCACAGTTGCCAAGTTAGCCAGTTCCAGGAGTGAGACATTTTGGTCCATTCTGGTTTTAAAGTTGCACTGTAATGCAGTATGGTATTTGTAGTCCCTGATGTTACCCATTGGAATCAATGCTGCAGGTCCCATAATGCATCAGGATGAGATTGTCAGAAATCCAGGATTGACTTAAACTCCTGGAACTGGGTAACTTATCATAAGAATATAAGATATTCCATACTGGGTCAGACCAAGTTCTATCAATCTCAGTATCCTGTTTCCAGCAGTGGCCTATCCATGCCACAAGTACTTCACAGGTTCCCAAAAAAAGTACACAGATTCCATGCTGCTTTTCCTGGGATAAGCAGTGGATTTCCATGGTCCTCTTTAATGAAGGTTTATGGACTTTTCCTCCAGGAACCTGTCCAAACCTTTTTTAAACCCAGCTAACACTAACTGCTTTTACTGCATCCTCCGGTAACGAATTCCAGAGCTTGATTATGTGTTGGGTGAAAAAATATTTTCCCCTATTTGTTTTAAATGGGCTACACTGTAACTTCATTGCATGTCCCCTAGTCTTTCTACTTTCTGAAGTAGTAAGGAACCATCTATGTTTACTCATTCCATTCATTATTTTATAGACCTCTATCATATCTCCCCTCAGCTATCTTTTTTCCAAGTTTTTTCCTAACCTTCCATCCCCTACACCATTTTGGTGGCTGTTTTCTGTACCTTTCCCAATTCTGCTATATCTTTTTTAATATATGGTGACCAGAATTGCTACTCTGAGAGCGCCTAGTAGTCTTGCACTGGCCCTGTGTAGCTGAAGTCTATCCATTCAATATAGATTTCTCAATGATGTGAAAGCAAGAATAAAATTGTTCATGGATAGTGTCGTGGGGAGCGCCCCCTACGCCTATGGGAAATCCATGGCAAAGATTATTTTTAGAGAGCCACAGGGAACGTAAGGTTCATCGACGTAGTAAAATGGCCTTACCAATTCCGGCTGCCTAAAAGAACTCAGTAACAAGACCAAGTGGAGGGAATTAAGGCTTTTATTCCCCGTCAATGCAAGGGTTCAAAATTAAGAGATGGATAATGAAACAGAAAGTCCTTTGTAGCAAAAGGTACCAGTATTCATAAACATGTGCTTAATTGTTACACTTTACAATTAATGCAGAGCTTGGGTAACAGGAATTCAGTTCATTCCAAAAGCATAAACATTCTATAAACTCTTCTATGTTACTCAGAGACTACAGACTCTTGACATGAGGCTGTGCACAGGTCACACTCCATCTGTTCTGGTGGAGATAGGGAAACTGTATTTATGCAATCTGTTTCCATGCATTCTTCTTCACTAGAATCAACAGGGGAATAAACACTGTCCCTGTCTGACTCGGGTCGGTGTGCTATGCCTCTAGGGCCTTGTCTCCAATAACAGTCTGTTCTCAGGGCTTTAGGGATTTTATTAAACCATTATGGTTTCTCCTTCTTTGTAGAGTGAGGACTTTTCTTAACAGGGACTTTAGGATTCAAACATTCAATATCATCAATAAAGGTTCCATACCTGGAGCTTTGCTGGCTTGAATCCACAGTGTTTTCCCTTTTAGCAATTTCCCTGCTGTGGCAATTTCTCTGCCTGTCAGCTTTAGGCAGGGCTGTGCTTCTTGGCAGTTTGGTGAAACCTGGTATGAATTCTCTTCTCTCCCTTTGTAAGAACTCAGGTTTATTATAAAATGCCTTTCCTTTCTTGCTTGGTAAAACTGGATAATTATTTCTCAGAGACTCTAAGCTTCTCCCCAAAGCATTCCCTTTGGCTCCTTGCTTAGGTCTCTCTGTTCTGGATCAGGAACGCTGTGAGAACAGGGCATGGCACAGCCTCTAACTTCAGAGCTGGCTCTAACAAACTTTCTTGGGAGAGCTGCACAGTCAGCCTGGCCCTCCTGGATTTCACCCTTGTGAACCCTGTACCTGTGGGCTTGCTCCTCTAGGATTTCTTCAGTTACTCCTTCTCTTGGAGATGAACCTCTTGATCGAGCTGTTCCCCCTTGGGAAGACGTCCCTCTGTCTCTGTTCCTTCTCAGGTCCTTTTCTTTCTTTGGTGAAGCCGTGCTCCCCTGTGTAGCCGTGCTTCTCCTCTCTAATGCAGCCGTGCACCTCTTCCTTAATACAGCCAGACACTCCTTCCTTGCTGCAGCTGGACCTCCCTGTGTAGCCGTGCACCTCTTGCTTAATGCAGCTGGACCTCCCTGTGTAGCCGTGCACCTCTTGCTTAATGCAGCTGGACCTCCTCTGTAAGCGTTCAGTTCTGGCTTATAAGGAAATCTTTCCTGCCTGACTTCCGGGATCATTTCCAGGTGCAAGTCATTAGGCTTCTCAAGCTCATTAGCTCCTGAATATTCCTTCCTGCTCCCTCTAGCTGTGCCTGGAGGTAATTGCACATCTAGATTCTTAAAAGAAATAGGATTTTTATTCAAGTTTTCAACTTTATCAATACCCACATCATGACAATAGAGATGCTAGGTCAAGCCTACATTTATGACAAATGTCTTCTAATATATCAATTGGTTTTCTTATTTTTTGGATCATATCCTCCAGGTGTTCTCCAATTCTAGGTTCTCTGTCTCCTTTCCCCTTTTCTCAGGGGTCTCCAAGCACGGCCGGCCCAAGACATGGTCCAAAGTGTTGGAGCCCTAGGCAAACTTCAAGCTTTACACCCCCTCTGGCTGTCAAAATATATTATTCAGCTTTGAATGGCCTGCTTTTGCTGCCCACGGGAGGTTTCTGCCCTAGGCAACCGCCTAGTTTGCCTAGTGTTGGGCCAGCCCTGCACCAAGGTTCCCTGCTGGTACCCTCTTCATCTGTTGATCCAATCTCTTGGCTCTACATCTATCCTATACGCTGACAACATTCAGATTCCTTACACTGTCCCTTCTTCATCTGATGTCTCTCCCCTCCAGACCTGCTTACAATCTGTACACCAGTAGCTCATTCACAATCATCTTCTTTTAAAAATCTCCAAATGTGAGGCTATTGCCTTCTCTTCCCCAGCAGCCTCTTTGCTTCCGTCTCTTACCATCTCCTAAGCTCCCCTTCCTTTTGGTGACTCTATAGTGCCTTTAGGTGTCACACTTGATTCATCTCTCTCCTTTAAACTACATCTTGATTATCCAAATTGGCTTTTTTTTGCTCATCACCATTTATGCTCAGTCCGCTCTGTTTTTTCAACCTCGCAATTTACTTGGCTTGTCTTGGTCCTTGTTATCCAACACCTTGATCATTGTAATTCTCCCTCTCAATACTCCATTCACAGTCTACAATTGATCCAGTCTGCTGCTGCCAGACTGCTCTTTCATGCTCGCTATTATGATCACGTTTCCCTGCTTTTCCTTGCCTTTTACTGGCTCCCTGTTCCTTTCCCAAATCTGCTTCAAACTTCTTATCTTGGTCCACTGTGTGCTATTTGCCTCTTGCTCCCCTGTACTTAGCCACCCTTATTTCTCCCTATGTTCCTTCCCATTCTCTTCGCTCTTCTAATGCCGCCCTCCTGTCTCTGCCTTCACCCTCAGCCCCCCACCTTGTCATCCCCAGAAATGCTTCCTTTTTCCTGTGCTGATTCCTCCCTTTGGAACTCTCTTCCTCTTTAACTTCACACTGAACCGTCCCTCCCTACCTTTAAGAAAAATCTCAGAATCCTGTTGTTTCTGCAAGCTCTTTCCCAATCCCCTGCTCCTTAACCTTTCCCCCCACAGCAATGCCTGCTTTTTCCTTTTGCCTCCCAACTTGCCTCCCTGTACATGAATTGTAATTTCCCCTCTCTTGTGTTTCTTTTACTTTCTCCCTCTTTCTTGCTGCGCTGTTACCCCTTTTTTTTATTGTTTGTAAGCCACTGTGATAGCCTTGGTTCTAAATAAATAAAGGCTGATTTCAATGGGTAGAATTAGGGACTACAAATATCATACTTTTTTGGGATTTAAGTTCAAAACTAGAACTGGCCAAAAGTGGCTTCCCAGAGCAGTGTAAAGTAGCTGCTCTTCAATGGTACATTCTTCTATTCCAGGGGTTCGCAACCCAGTCCTCAGGGCACACCTAGGCCAGTCAGGTTTTCAGGATTCCCACAAGAGACAAATTTGCATGTACTGCCTTTATTGTATACAAATCTATCTTATGCATATCACTGTGGTAATTCTGAAAACCCAACTGGCCTAGGTGTGCCCTGAGGACTCTGTTGAGAACCACTAGCCTAGAGGTTACAGCAGCTGCTTGATGACCAAAAAGAGACCAGGGTTCACATCCCACTGGAATTTCTTCTGGCCTTGGGCAAGTCACTTTACTCTCCATTGTCTGAGGAACAAAATTAGGGGTCAATGCAGAAAAATATAGCACAGCATTTTTTTGGCACATTTCCAACACTGGGCTTGGTCTTTGACGCAGAAAGCAAGCTAGCACCAGCAAATTGATCACACTAAATTGCAGCACATTGGACATGCTAATTGCTATATACTTAATTACGTCCAATTTAAAACTGTGCTGAAACTTGGTGCATTTTTTACACAGTTTTTAATGATGGATCTTCACAGCAGCTTTGGGCAGGCGTAAAGACCTTGCCAAGAGCAAAAAGATCATCTGAGGGGAAGTTCGACACATCACCTCAGACAATCCAGGCATTGGGGAAAGCCCCAGATGCCATTGGCACAATGTCAGGAGCACCAATCGCTAACAGAAACAAAAAGACCTGATGGCCCAGCAGCCCCAAATTCTCCCCACCCCCCAAAACACAGATCTGGCAGCATAGTGGCCCCACACCCTTCCCAGTACCTTAAATGTTGGGGTAGGAGTGTTTCCCCACACGGTTTTGCCTCTGCGCTGCCATCTTGTAAAATGGTGGCACTCTGGGTTACACGGGCAGAGTCAGACTGCCATATAAGGCAAAAAATAGGGGCAGGGAGCCAGGAGTGTATGGGCAATGCTCTTGCCCCAACATTTAACGTACTGGGGAAGGGTTTGGGGCCATTGGGCCACCAGGTCTGTGTTTCAGGGAAGGGGATTGGTGCCATTGGGTCACCAGATCTTGTCTTTCAGGGGTAGGGGAGGAGATGGGGGCTGCTGGACACCAGGTCTCTTTGTTTCTGTCAGGGGGTCGGTGTCCGAGGGGGGGGGGGCATATCCTGGGGCCCAAAACTGTGGTAGGCCCTGCCAGATATACCTTAATCTAGCCCTGTTCAGCTCTTATGCCTGCTGTGTCTCCCATATAGACCATCAGGTGGCATCAGCTGCCTGTTTCATCTGCTGGTATGGGGTACCTGCCCTCCCCACCCTGCTATCTTCAAGCTCCCATTGGTCCATTGACATCTTCAACCCCCGAAACAAACTGCTGGAAGCATTGAGCATGAGTGTCAGGAGTTTTAGAAGTTGGACGGGGTTCTTGATGGCATCTAGGGACAGAGGATGAGAGGAGTCTGTTTTCTGAGGTCTGGAGGACTAATGGGAAAGAGTGCTTTCCAAGAGTTGGAGGATGGGGAGAGAGTGTTCTGAGATCGGGGGAGTGGAAAGGGGAGGAGTGCATGCCGAAGTCTTAAACCCCCTCTTTAATGCAATAGAATTTCATGAAGAGACTAATATAGTAGGGTTCACAAATTTGTGAGGGTTTTAAAATATATTTATATTATGGCTGGGGACTCACCATGCTTGTTTGCCTAAGGTTTACCAAAGAGTTTATCTGCCCTACATAAGTTTCTCTTGCATTCAGTCGAGCAGTTGGGAGGTATCTGGGTGCATCCTTCTTTTGAGGAAGCAATAGCTTCAATGACTGCTGCCCCTGGATGCTAACGTTTCAGCTCCGAAGCCTAGCGGACCCAAGCAAATAAGGAGGAAGAGCCCACAGGAATAAGGCTGCGCTCTCTTATCTGGTGACCTGATCTCCCAGCAGTATTACTGCAAGAGAGCTCAAGCTGCCATTTTGAGACTGGGAACTGCAGGAAATTGCTTCTCTTTATGCTGGAGAATCCTGTACGTGCTGGTGGGGGGAGGCAAATGGGGGCTACGAGGTTCCTTTGGAAATGCGATTGAGGTGGGAGGTAGGAGTGGCAAAAAGGGATGAGGGGTGAATTTGGACAGAAGATTAGGAGTGGGTTGTGGCAATAAGGGGAACAAAGATATGAGAGGTACTTTTGGAAAGCACTAGCCCGGCCCTTTACATGGATTCACCAGAGACAAGTCTTGTTAGACAAATCTAATTGATTTCCTTGACTGGGTGACCAGGGAGTTGGACCAGGGGAGAGCCCTAGATGTGGTGTATTTAGATTTCAGTAAAGCCTTTGACACCGTTCCTCACAGGTGACTTATAAACAAACTGAGCACCCTAGGGATGGACCCTAACGTTACTGCTTGGGTTAGAAATTGCTTGAGTGGGAGGTAAGAGAGGGTACAAGTAAATGGTGCTTACTCTGAGGAGAAGGAGGTTACCAGTGGTGTGTCCCAGGGATCTGTCCTTGGTCCAATTCTTTTTAACATCTTTGTTCGTGATATAGCGAAAGGGCTGTCGGGTAAGGTTTGCCTCTTTGCACATGATACCAAAATCTGCAATACAGTAGACACCCAGGAAGGTGTAGCTAATCTTGAAGAATGGTCTAGAATCTGGCAGCTGAGATTTAATGTTAAAAAATGCAAGGACATGCATTTGGGCTGCAGCAATCCAAGGGAGCAATATAGTATAGGGAGTGAAGTACTTTTGTCCACTAAAGAAGAGTGGGACCTAGGCGTCAGTACGGAGCGTGGCTACTACAATGGTTAGTGGTCTTCATTATAAAGCATATGAGGACAGACTTAAGGATCTTAATATGTACATTTTAGAGGAAAGGCAGGATAGAGGTGATATGATTGAGACGTTTAAATACCTCCGTGGCATAAATGTATAGGAGGACAGCCTCTTTCGATTGAAAGCAAGCTCTGCTACAAGGAGACATGGGATGAGGGTGAAAGGGGATACATTCAGGAGTGATATGCGGAAATATTTCTTTATGGAAAGAGTGGTGGATCCATGGAATAGTCTCCCAGTGGAGGTGGTAGAGATGAGGACAGTATCTGAATTCAAAGAAGCATGGAGAAACACAGAGGATCTCTAAAGGAAAAAAGGGAACTGTTGTAGTGGTTGATATGGAAGGACAGACTAGATAGGCCATGTGGTCTTTCTGTCATCATGTTTCTATGTTTCTATGATAGCATGCAGACTTGGGACCTGTTATCTTTGAGTTACTATGTGATATTCTCGGCAGCATAAACACAAACTTAGATTTATCACCAGAGTCACTAACTTACTATAAATCCTACAGTATATTTTCATGCCGTAAAATAGTACAACACTATTTATGCAGCTTAACAACAAGGACCCCACATTTGAAAGCTACTCACTGTCCCTGGACCTGCTGTCCTACTAGTGGATGGAGATGGTGAGTGGTAGTTTTGGAAGTAATTTAGAGATCTAAAACTTTAAAAGCAACTTTATTGAGTTGTGCATTTCTCTGTTTTTGCAGATTTTAGTATGCAACCAAATGAATTTGAAACCAGTCAAGTTGATTTAGCTTGAAAAGGCACATGTTAGAAAAGATAAGCAAATTGGAATTGAGAAGTCTTGGCCTCAACGTTTACAATTCCAGCGGTATTTTGGAAAGGGCTTTATTATATATGGAACCATTTCTAAAATACCAAAAAGGAAGCACGGGAGGGCGTGTGGACATGCCTCCATGTACAGCAACAGGAGGAAACACCAACGTTCAAACTTACAATCGGGAAAAACAATGGCTATGTGCACATGTAAGTGATGGCACCAACACACATAGGTCAATACTTTGAGACCTACATGAGTAGGTGCAATGCACTTACACATAAATGTCTGCAGTTAAGAACAGAAGTGTCTTCAGTAGCAAACTGGTTAAACTACTGAAGAGGACTTCCAACTACATTCGTTGGGTATGGGTGAAGCAAGCCCCAAGGTAAGTGAAACATTAAATACCTCTATAGAAATGGGTAAAAGGGGCAACATCTGGAAAGCAGTGTGTATAAATACCCATGGCATGGAAAATAAGATCCCAGATGTTGAGGCTTTAATGGAAGAGGCTGACTTGGATTTAGTGGCGGTTATGGAGACATGGTTCACGGACAATCATGACTGGAATGTAATTATACCAGGTTATATTTTACTCAGGAAGGACAGGGTAGGAAGAAGGGGAGGAGGAGTGGCACTATATGTACAAAATAATATTAAAGCTATAGAGTTACAGGGCTTAAAAGGGAAAGAGGAGGCACTGTGGGTTAAACTAGAAAGAAAGAAAGAGAAATCTATTTGCATTGGTGTGATATACAGACCCCCCTCACAGGGAGAAGTGGACGGAGATTTAAAAGAAGACATACGCAGTATTGCTAGGAAAGGAGAAGTGCTACCGATAGGTGATTTCAATATGCCAGATGTTGACTAGCACATCCTTGCTGTGGTGTCATCTAGAAGTAAGGAGATCCTGGATTCTCTACAGGGGGAACTATTCAGGCAACCGGTAACAGAATCCAACACTGAAGGGGCCATGGTGCTTACAATGGTGAAAGTGTTTCTGATGTTATAGTGGGAGATCATCTCGCATCCACTGATCACCAGATGGTGTGGTTCATATTAGGACTATCCATCCTGAATCCACACTGATCAAATCCATTCAAAAGTGAGAATCTTAGACTTTAGGAAAATTAACTTTGCCAAGATGGGCCAATACCTCAAAGAGTCGTTAGCGGAATGGGAACAGCTGGGGGATGTAGAAAAACAGTAAGCAAAACTGAAAGAGGCTATTTTAAGAGTAACCAACCTTTTTGTTAAAGGTAAATAAAGGTAAAAGAAAAAGGAGGCTGCTATCATTCTCAAAAGAAGTAGCTGAAAAGGTGAAGCAAAAGAGGGAGGCCTTCATGAGATACAAGAAGCTAGCAAAGTACTCAGGAAAGCAAAGATAAAAGAAAGAAGAAGAAATAGCCAATGCAATAAAATGGGGGGATAAGAGGAAGGGCAAAAGTGAGAAGAGGAAGGGCAAAAGTGGTATTGTCAGACTCAATGGTGAAGGAGAGGAATATGTAGAAGATGAGGATAAAGCGGAATTGCTTAACAATATTTCTGTTCTGTGTTCATAGATGAAGGGTCATGAGCAGGCCCTCATAAAACACCCACAAATAGGAAAAGAAGTGGCGGGAATCTCAAATGTTTTTCAGAAAACTATGTTTGCCTACTTTTAGTTTAGCTGACAAAGTGATGGGACTGGATGGGATACATTTGAGAATACTAAAGGAACTTGGGGACGTTCTAGCAGCTCCACTGACTGACCCTTTGAATGCCTCTTTGGAGTCGGGAGTGGTGCCAGATAACACGAGAAAGGCACATATGGTCCGTTTACATAAAAACAGAAGTAAGGATCTGTTAAATTACAGGCCAGTTAGTCTAACCTCTGTGGTTAGTAAATTATTGGAAACGCTGCTGAAAGAGAAAATAATGAGGTTTCTGGATTCCAATGGATTACAGGATCCGAGGCAGCATGGATTCACCAGAGGCAAGTCTTGTCAGACAAATCTGCTTGATTTCTTTGACTGGGTGACCAGGGAGTTGGACTGAGGGAGAGCCCTAGAAGTTGTGTACTTAGATTTCAGTAAAGCCTTTGACACCGTTCCTCACAGGCAATTTATAAACAAACTGAGCATCCTAGGGATGGACCCTAAAGTTACTGATTGGGTTAGACATTAGTTGAGTGGGAGGCAACAAAGAGTACAAGTAAATGGAGCTCACTCTGAGGAGAAGGAATTTACCAGTGATATGCCGCAGGTATCTGTCCTTGATCCGATTCTTTTTAACATCTTTGTTAGTGATATTGTGGAAGGGTTGTCGGGTAAGGTTTGCCTCGTTGCGGATGATACCAAAATCTGCAATAGAGTAGACACCCAGGAAGGAGTAGATAACATGAGGAGGGATCTAGCTAAGCTTGAAGAATGGTCTAGAATTTGGTAGCTGAGATTTAATGCTAAAAAATGCAGGGTCATGCATATGTGCTGCAAAAATCCAAGAGAGCGGTACAGTGTAGGGGAGAAGTACTTCTGTCCACAAAAGAAGAGTGGGATCTGGGCATGATTGTGTCTGACAATCTTAAAATAGCTAAATAGGTAGAAAAGGTGATGGCGAAAGCTAGAAGGATGTTTGAGTGCATAGGGAGAGGAATGGCCAGCAGAAAAAAGGAGTTGATAGTGCCTCTGTATAAGTCTTTGGTGCAACCTTATTTGGAGTATTGTGTGCAATTCTGCAAATCAACCTTCAAAAGAATATAGACAGGTTGGAATTGGTGCAGAGGGTGGCTACTAAAATGGTTAGTGGTCTTCGTTATAAAGCATATGAGGACAGACTTAAATATCTTTATATATATACTTTAGAGCAGTGGTTCTCAACTCAGTCCTTGGATACCTCCAGGCTAGTCAGGTTTTCATGGATATCCACAATGAATATGCATGAGATAGGTCTGCATACAATGGAAGCAGTGCATGCATATCTATCTCATGCATATTTTTTGTGGATATCCTGAAAACCTGACTAGCCTGGGGATATCTGAGAACTGGGTTGGGAACCACTGCTTTAGAGGAAAGGCTGGATAGAAGTAATATGATGTAATGGTTTAAATACCTCCATGGCATAAATGCACAGGAGAGCCTCTTTCGATTGAAAGCAAGCTCTGCTATGAGGGAACATAGGATGAGAGTAAAAGGGGTTAGACTCAGGAGTAATATGTGGAAATATTTCTTTATGGAAAAAGTGGTAGATGCATGGAATAATCTTCCAGTAGAGATGAGGACAGTATCTGAATTCAAAAAAGCATGGGACAAACACAGTGGATCTCTAAAGGAAAAAAGAGGACTATTGTAGTAGGTGATATGGAAGGGCAAACTAGATAGGACATGTGGTGTTTTTCAGCTGTCATGTTTCTATCTTTTCCAAATTTCAATTTGGAAGGGGAAATAAACAACAGGAGATTAAGGAGGACAACACCCTTAATTCCCTAGGAGTGGAGGAGTAGTCTAGGAGTTAGAGCAGCGAGATAAAGCATTGAGGCGAGGCGTTTTAAGATGGCGGACACTAGAGTGGCTGATTTGATGGGAAAATGCAAGGGGAAATCCCGAGTGAAGGCCTCCCTTCACCTGGGCCTCCTCCTGATATTCTGGTTTCAATTTTGCCTTACCTTGTCCTCTCTGGTCAACAGCCTTTCTCTGGAGATGAGCTGCTGAAGATGGAGCCCGAAGCAGGGAGTTCGGACATTCTTTCTGGCTCCAACATCTCCTTGAGTCCAGAGCGACAGGTCCCTCTTATGCAGCCGTCAGCTTCCCTGGCAAGTCAAGTCCACGCAGGAGAGCTGAACACCATTGGTGAGAGCAGTTTGGGGCCTTGAGGGGGGGGCTACTCTACCGAGGATGAAGCTGCTTCGCGTCTTCGGGTGGCTGGCAGAGAATTCGGAGAGCAAGCAGAACAGAGTATGGCACAGCCTGGCTTTGGAGTCACAGATGTTTTATGCTCCAGTGAGGCCGCAGGTCTCTCTTCAGCTACTTCCCTTTCGGCGGGTTTCTTTGGAAATGATTTTGCAAGCTATTTCTGACTTGAGTGCAGCCCTAGTTCCAATTATCAATTCATTATTGGCTGGAGTTTTGTCCTTGGATCAATAGGTGACAAAGGAGGAAGAAAGAACACAGGGCCTTGAGGAACTTTCTTCTAAGAACACGGAACATCTGGGACAGGTTTCTAATGTACATTCTGTGATAAAAGATAACTCTTTTCCTACATAGTAAAGTTGAAATATTAGAAAATGCTGTTAGGCAGGCTAATATAAGAATTATTAATTTCCCAAAGTCATCTGTGATATTTCCACTTTTGTTACAACTCAGCGGGCTCTGTTAGCATCTAGTTCTGTTTAAAGGATGCCAACTTTGAACTGTATTGTAATGATACTGTTCTCTGCAGCTTTGGGTTGGTTCACCTTTTCGTTAATTGTTTAAGTTGTTTTCTTCTTGGTGATAAGATGGCAGTTGCACACAGGCGTGAGGGAGGATTGTTTCCCTGAGTATGGGAAAATGGAAGGCAAAAACCTGGGTTGCCCGGGCCTGGTGGAACATCAGCATGACCTAACTTCCCATCACCTCCTTTTTTTTTGCAGGAGACTTCTTTGTTGGAAAATAACTCTGGTGGTGCCTTGCTTGAGCCTGTGGTTGCACCAGAGAAGTCCTCGGGCTCTCTAGAGGCAATTTCATTATCTCCCGGAGGGAGCATTATTGCTGGGGCTCTGCCAGTGAGCTTTGGGCTGGCTGCGTCATCTGGCTCTGGAGATATCAGCTCTGACACTGCGACTCCAGAAAGAAAGGCGGGTGGTAGAGCCATGGCGGCAATTCCAGCATTGCAAGACCCCTCGGGACAGTGTCTGGGAGGAGTGGAGAGTTCTGTGGGTACTTCCCCTATAACTGTGAATGTGTCTTTATCTACAGTTCCATCTGGAGTTTCTTCTGCTCATCCTGTTGAAATTAGTTTACAGATTGTGTGGGAAGCCATTCAAGGTCTTCAGACTTCGGGTAATTTGCTATCCCAGAGTTTGGCACAGCATATAACAATTCTATGCAGATTTGGTGCATTGCCATTCAGATCTCGATTCTTTGGAAATGAGGACTGGTGCTCAAGATTTAAAAATTAACGTTTTGGAGTCACAGAATTGTATTGCCAAATTATCTTTCACAGAATTTGTAAAAGATAATTTGGCAATACAATTGAAAATGGAAAACCTGGAGAATATTGATCAACGTAGGAATCTTTGGTTATTGAATGTTCCTAAATCTGCTGCTCTTTTCCCCTATGAAGAAGCATTTGTCTGAATGTTTAAGAGTTCCTGAGCAGTCTGTCCCACCGACTACTAGTGTATACTACATTCCGCATGGGAACGTTTCCTTTGATGGGGTACAGGGTTCCAGTATGGGTCTTTTGGCATTATGGACGTTCTTGAGCAATCTGTGGAGGAAGGAGTGCAGAACGCCACTTTGCTGGTGCAACTGGCACTGGATGTTGATTGTGACTGGCTTTTCAAGTTTTTCTTCAAGTATAGAGATGTGTTGTTTATGAACTGTAAAATACAAATGTTTCCGAATGTTTCTAGGAACACCGAGTGGCGCAGGAGAAAATTTCTATTGCTCCTACCCCAAGTACTTCAGTATGAGGCTAGCTTTAGACTACGTTATCCTTGTAAATGCTTAGTTGTTTTTCAGTTGTTATGCTGCAATTGATTAAATGGACACAAAGCTCCAGTTAAGGTACTCTTGCCTGGAGGGAGGAGTGGCCTAGTGGTTCAGGGCACACTACCTCAAGCTGGAAGGTCAGGGGTTCAAATCCCACTAGAAGACAGCAACCTTGGACCAGAAGGACTGGGGTTTCTAGTCAAACAGGTGCACCTTGTGGTCATGGGTAAGTCACATAACCCTCCATTGCCCATGTTCCCTGAAAATAGTTATCTCCAAGTTATAATGCCCTGTTCAATGTAAACCACCTTGATATCATGAAAAGCAGTATATAAGAAATGTTAAAAAAATAAATAAGCTTGTCCAACACAAGGTTTACTTTGGAGCTCCATTATTTTTCAGGACCTGGTCTTTTGTTGTATTTATTGAAATTAAGGGCTGGCAGCGTTCTATGGCCCTTGTTTTTTGAGCTTACACACTTAACTTCTTCATTTCCTCTAGAACTATAGTCTCCTCTTCCCTTGGATTTGGGATCTATACTCTCATGAAGGAATGGGCTGGGGGGGGGGGGAGAGAGGCTGTTGCTGCTGTCCTTTTTTCCTATGCTCTTTTCTTTTTTTTATAATGTATCTCCAATTCGTATTCATGACCCCTGTTATTGTGGACTAATGAGCTGTTAATTTGTTTAATATTTCCTGGTGTTTGTACACTTTACATTTCCTTTGGCTCACTTCTGTAAGCAGTTTTTCCTGCTGTATTTGAAATTCAATAAATATAACATTTAAAAATAAAAGTTGTTTTCTTCTTGCTCTTTTCATATGAGATGCCTCCCACTTTATTGTGGGCTTGGGTCTTTGTCTGGAGTTTTTTCCCTTGGTAGACTGTTATTACTACATTGATATTGACTATCTTTTCTACCAGATGTAAGCCTTTTCTGTACAAGTATTGACTTGAATATTTTGTAAAATTCATTAAATATAAAATAAAAAAAATAGCAGGGAAGCCAGGGTTCAAATCCCACAGATGCTCCTTGTGATTTTGGGCAAGTCACTTAACCCTCCATTACCTCAGGGGCAAACAAGATTGTAAGCCCTCTGGAGACAGGAAAATACCTGCAGTACCTGACTGTAACTTGCCTTGAACTGCTATCGGAAGAGCGTGAGCTAAAAATAAAAGGATAAAGGGCTGGGTGAGGCAAGTATTTCTTGTAAACCTAAACATGCCAGAGAGCAGGTGTAAATCCCGATGTTGGCATTTTGGTCATACATGTCTATTTCTCATATGACATGCGGAATACATGTGTGAATTTTAAATCCGTCCTGGCCACACCATAACCATGTCCCCGACACACTTTCTTGCAATCTCCATGGACGTGTAAATTAAGCCCTTTCTTAAATCGCCATTTTCATGTATAAGTGCCATTATTTTAATGTGCAAAACATGAATAAGGCTTCTAAAATAACCCCCTTCATGTACACATTATTTAAAATACATGGTAAATACAGTAAATCACAATTTGCACACTGAAATTGTGTGCTATTTATAGAGGGAGGGATGCAATCATGACTTGTTGGCATGGGTGCAAAAATACCTTGTCCTGGCACTTGTTAAGAGAGAAGTGCCTGGGCTGGTGATATAATATATAGCTTTCACGTAGTAGATTTTTTCTACTTCAGATAGATTTTTATAAGATGACAGAATTATAGATGTTTATGAAAGATGAGCCAAGGGATAGTAGCCAGGGTTGACAATGTCCAAAGTTGCGCTACTTCAACCCCTTTGTGCAGTAGTGTCGAGGTTTCATGATGCATGCTTATGAAAATGTGCAACTCTCTTCTGAAATTGTAATTTCATGTCCATCAAAAGAGCTCCGAAAGCTTCAAAATCATGTGTGCTAGCTACTAAGATAAAAAATAAATTGCTAAAACTCTGAAGTGGTCAGGTAGGCCACATTTGGCCCATGAGGGATGCCCTTGACTTAGTGCAAGGGTTTTCAACCAGTCCTCGGGACACAATTAGGTATTCAGGTATTCGGGATATCAGCAATGAATATGTACAAGATAGATTTGCATAGAATGGAGGCAGTACATACAAATCTTTCTCAGGCTATTCATTATGGATATCCTGAAAACGTGACTGGCCAAATGTATCCAATCTCACATTATTGTATTAGAATGGTTATAATTCATCTTACTCATGTACTGTTCTTCAAATGTTCACAAAGTATTACAACTAAAACCGACAATTAAAGTGGTCCGTTTCTTTAAGTTTAGAAAACAAACTGAGACTTATTTCTACTCCTATCAGGGCTTTTTATGAGAGGATGCGCAGCGGTACAAAATACTGGCACCTTTTTCAATGCCTGCTAAAATGGACCCCTAATCCTCATATATTAATGAAACAGCCCTGCATATGAGTACAGGCACCTTTTTCCCTAGGAAGAATGCACTGCTTTTTATTATTACTGATGGTGCTTCATCTTTTAAACTGTACTTAGCCTTCATGATTCCCTGGCACATGACTGTGCTAGCCATAAGCATTCAGGTTTCTTTCAGCTTGAGTCATGAGAAGCAGTGTTCCAAGGGCAGTCATTCTTATGGTGGTCAGAAGTCTGACAAAGCAGTGTTATGCTAAGCAGAGATATTAACTCGTATAACCTCCTTACCAGATTCCTTCTGCTATTTGACAAAGGAAGGAAAACAGGGCAGCGCCTTTCTTCCTTTCCCTCTCAAGACTGACTCTTCTTCCTCCCCTCACCAAAACAGAAATGTCGTTATTTCTATTTATAAGTGTTTATTCAAAAAAGGAGAGCAGCGGTCCAACTTTCATCTCTCCTGAAAATCTCCCACACTTACCATCGTAATGAGATTGAAGACTGACAAAACATCATTGGTTGGCAAACATTCCTCTACTGTAGTGCTTCTCAACCCTCATCTGAAGGCACAGCCAATCAGTCAGGCTTTCAGCAATACCATAATAAATATGCATCAGATAAATTTGTGCATCTTAGAGACCCATTGGATGCAAATCTGTCTCATGCATATTCATTGTAGTAATCCCATGAGAGGGTTGAGAAGTACTATACGGTAGCAACTGCCATCGTCTCTTCCTGCTCCACAACAGGCCCAGGCCCAGTACTTCCACACAACAGGCCCAGGCCCAGGCCCAGGCCCAGCACTTCCACCCAACAGACCATTGTGATATGAACCATGGGGCTAACCCATACAACTTTTAATCTAAAAAGGCCTACAGCCTCACAATAATAAAGTGTCTTTCCTCATTGACATATGCTAGAAAAGAATATTAATTTTAAAACATTAATCATTAAAAAACAAAGAACAATTGAAGAGTATTAGTTCTGCTTGAATTAAACTGTTTTGTCAGAGACAGCCATGACAAAATGAGTACCTGCGAAGTTGATAACAGTAGAGGGAATTGGATGTTCTCTAGAATGAACCTTCCGGAAGATGGCCTTGCCTAATAAAATGATCAGCAGAAAATCAATAGAATGGAAATGCCTCGCTCAGGTGTTGAATTTTATTGTGATGTTAGTAGTGAGGTGACAACTGCATTCCCATGTCACATGTGAACATGCACATACATGCATGTACTATGCACACTATTAGTTTTTGATGGACTTTAGTGCAAGGTTATTACAGTTTCTGCTCTTGCATATCATGAGACTAAGTAGAACCATGGCCTTGGTCTTTTCCTGTCTGGTGCTGTGAAAGATTACTACAGACATTACCTTTTGAATTAGGGCAATCTAGTTTTAATACTTAACTCTCTTTTCTCTCCACTACCCACGTTAGGCAAAGGAAATCATGTATCCACTCCATAAAATCACCTTCTTCTGGGGGTTAGAACATAATAGGGGAAAAATGAGCAAAACTGAAAAAATCCTTCTGATTGCTGACTCTGATATAAAGGAACTTGAACTGGAAGTTGTTTGACACTCCTTGTGACTTTGGGCAAGTCACTTTACCCTCCCTTGCCTCGGAAGAAAAGGCCTGGCAATGTACTTCTGGCCATACTTTGCCAAGAAGACCCAGGGGCTGCTGAGTCACCAGGAGTCAGCATTGATTTGACAGTACTTAAAAGAGGAAAGAACCATAATCCAGCATGAATCACTGAACAAATAATGTTGTAGGAGATTAAAACTGATACTGAGAAGTACTTTATCATCACAGAATAAAATACAAGCCACTAATCAGCTTGAAATTCCTGTACTCTCCTACAGCTTTGGAATTGTAGACTGGCATCATAATGATCTTGAAAAATGGATATATGAACAAGAAAACTCCTCCAAGCCCAAGAGGTAATTTATAAGAACCAGTGTATGATGACACTGTACATTTAATAAAGCCTTTAATCTAGATGGCAGGAGGTTGATGGGGAAAGATGAAAAGGTTTAGAACATAAAAGAATGCTTTGGGTTTTAGAAGTAAAGTGTAGACTTATGTATTGGATAAAGCTTTAATGGACTTATATAGAGGGTTGAAGGAATATGGGGCAGGTTATTTATTGGTTTTTAATGAATTAAATGTATTGTACAGATGAACATTTATGTTTCTACTGTAACTCACCTAGGAGGATTCCAATAGGTGAGAGAAACATTTTTGCTCTATTTAAACACGGCAGTTGGTGTTTTTTCCATACATTGGCCACAACATTCAAATATAATCCAAATATTCAGCACCAGTATCCAGACTGTGGCCAGCGCTGAATATCTGGATAGAGGGGCACGTGCTCACCACTATCCAGAATGTATCAATATTGCTGTCCTAAAGTTACTTAGATAGTTATCCGGATAGCAGCCTCGATATTGCCATTCTCTTAATAGCTTCCAGACCTACCCACATACTGCTCTAGCTCTCTTTGGACAGTGCCAGAGCAGTCTGAAAGGATATCCAGTAACACTACCTAGATAGTGCTGCAAAATATCCATGGATAGAAGCGCCGAAGATAAATACAGGATAATAGTGGCCATTTGAATATTAACCTGTTTAATAATAATAATCATAATACCTGAATGGAGGACAAAGAGTGAGTGAAATTGACAAAATATAAAGACCCTTCAAAAGCTAAAAAGGTTTGGAAGAAAAATCTACTGTAATACCACTTGTGGTAGGAGCTCTCGAGACTATAGCTAAGGGTCTTCCTAAATTTTTACACATTTTAGATCTACAGGACTTGACTCTAGAAATCCTACAAAGGACTATCCTACTTGGAACAGCTTACATCTTGCACCGATACCTGCAGAATGCCTAGATTCCTAGTTAGAACCCAAACCAGCCCTAGACTGTGTCTTCCATTGAAGAATAGACTATGATAAGGAAGAATGTTGTTTAGGGCAGTTTTCTTACTTATAATATTAGGTCAGATCTATTTCCCTTTGCTCTGCAGTTTGGCTATACTATGATTAATAACCGAGGTATCCGGATGCCCGACCCGGGCCACAGCCCCCCCCCACCCCTCCACCCGCAGAACCACACCACCCCCGACAGAGCACACAGACTTCAGGTATTGGTGCAACTATGCTTGGTCGCAGCTTTTATTATTATTAATTAACGGTAAAACACCGGCCCAACATGGGCCCACAATAATCAGAACAATACAGAATACCTCACACCCCCCCCCACACCCGTCCTCCGGATGGTGTCCCCCCCACCAGCCATATTAGCAAAGCGGGGGCACCATCCAACCCACCCCCCCCCCGCAACCCCTTGGCGCCCGCCTCGCCGTATTAGCAAAGGCTGGCTGAAGGGGTTGCCTATATCCGGGTTGAGACCCCAGCCGGGACGTCTCCCCCCAACCTGAAGAGCCGAGCCGCTCACCTGGGAAGCGGCATAAAGCTGAAATGAGCCACCGGGTCGACGAGCACCAGCTCGCCACCCCGCCACCGGCGCTAGGTAGCTCGCTATCCTAGCGCCGCCCCCCCCACCGAAAGCTGCGACCAGCACCAATACTCCAAGGCCTCCTGCCAGTCGTTCAGAAGTAAATCCTGCCCCACCGGGGAAAGGTGGACCCCATCAAGACGGTACAGGCCCGCACAAGCGAGGTCCGCCCAAGGGTGACGAACCTGGAACCCGCCCGTCAGCTCTACCCAGCGCCCAATCTGACGATTGATTTTGCACAGACCCCTCGACCAGCGCCGCTGGGTCCGGCAGGCCGGGCGGGGTATAATGTCCGACCAGATGATGGCCACTCCGGGGAGGACCACACGCAACTGGGCAATGTCACTCTGAACCGTCATGATGAGGTGCCAGCAGGGCCAACAGGCGACGTCATTGCCCCCAAGGTGGAGCAGCAGCCCGACCGGCCGCCGCCGCCGACTCATCTCCATGCGAACGCAGTCCAGGAGCTGTCCCCAATGCATGCCACGGCTACCCAGCCAGGACAGACGCACTCCATGAGCGGCGAGGCCAAGGTGGGTACCCAACGGCCGAACCGCCGCTCGACGCTCAGCCCAGTAAACAAAGGAGTGCCCGATGATCCACCAGTCACCCACCGACACACCATCTGAAAGCAGAAAAGAGCGGACTACCACCAGCCCGCCACTCTGGAAAAGGAAGACAAAAGGTTAGTACCCCCCCCCCGACCCCCCCCCTTTACTTCCCACAGCACGACTCAAATGAGCCACCGACCAAGGGCATCGGCACGAGGGCGCTCAGTTAGGGGCAGATGGGCGAACGTACCCCGCGTAGGCCCCCGAACGCCATCGGCCGATGCGCTGAATCACCCGTGAGTCCAAACCTGCAGCCGCCGCACTAGTAGCCGCTCCTATCCGGAACGAGTGCGAAGCATAACTACGCTCGGGGTAACCCAAAGTCCGCAGAACAAGGCGTAACACAGCCGTGAACTGGAACTGGGTCTCCGGACGGCCATCCGCATGGACGAAGAACTGGCCACCAGCCTCCGGACGCTGGCTCACGTATGCGCGCAAAGCCCGAACGGGACAAGACAAGAGGGGGGAAATAGCACATAGGTGGACCCAACCCCCTAGTCCGGACTGATCCGTCTTGGACCGCGAAAGGAAGATCCGGACACGCGCTGGATCGACCCGGACGTGCCGCGCGTCAAGCCCCCCAAAAGCCCCCCGCCTCGCCGACCTAGGAACCAGCTCGGACACCCGAAAGGCGCCGAAAAAGGCCGTCGTAAACAGCGCCTGAAACAACACTGCTTCGAAGCTCGAGGACGCCACCCGCGGCAACAGCGAACAGATCCGCTCCAAAAGCTCATGAGAGACCGGCAACCGCCAATCCCGCGACTGTGGCGTCCCACGGGCCCAACCGGCGAGGAGCCGCCCGACTAAAAAGGAAACCCGGGGGTTCCCCCACCCCGCAGCCTTGCAAAAGAAAGAAAAACCCGCCAACGCACCTGTGACCGCCGACCGAGCCCACCCCTCCTTTCTTGCCCATAACACGAAACGGCCAACGAGACCATCCGAAACCGCCCCCCCCAGACCAGCCGTGCGTTCCCAGAAAATCACTCACCTGAGAGTAGCCCCGGCGATAAGACACCCAGGTACTGCGCGCCACCGACGCCGCAAGCAGAGCCATTAGGTCAGGGTCCCAATCGTCCAGAGATGCTCCGGAACCCGAGAGGGCCACTCATCCGCCCCTGGAGCCAACCGCCGAAACTGCACCCACTGAAAACGGGATAAAGCGTCAGCAATGGCATTCTGAGAGCCCGGCACATGCCGGGCCCGGGCGGTGACATTTAGGCGCAAGCAGGCTAGCACAAAGACCCTCATCAAAGACGCCACCTTGGGGCACCGAGGAGAATGTCGATTAATGACCTCGACGACCGCAGCATTATCACACCAGAAGACCACCCGCGATCCCGCAAACGGTCCGGCCATACCCAGAGGGCCACGACGATGGGGAAGAGCTCCAGGAAAGCAATATTCCGGACCAACCCGGAGCTCACCCAAGCAGCGGGCCAAGGCTCAGCACACCAGGAACCATGACAAAAGGCCCCAAAACCAGAACCACCCGCCGCGTCAGTGAACAACTGCAGGTCAAGATTGGAGAGCTCCGGCAACTGAAGGACGGAGCACCCGTCAAAGCCAGCCAGAAAAGCGTCCCACACCCGCAGATCCTCCCGCATCCCCGCGGAGACTCGGATCCGATGGTGAGGCAGCCGCAGACCGGCCATAGCCAAGGATAAACGCCTCGTGAAGGGGCGCCCCATGGGAAGGACTCTGCAAGCGAAGTTGAGATGACCAACCAGCGACTGCAGGACGCGAAGGGAGGCCTTCGAGGCAGAGCCGACGGCAGCCACCAACTCCCGAAGGCGCTGAACCTTCGGCGGCGGCAAACGAACCACCATGGCAGCCGTGTCAATCTCAATGCCAAGGAAGGTGAGGCAAGTGCCCGGGCCGACCGTTTTATCCCCAGCGATGGGGACGCCAAAGGCGGCAGCTACACGTTGAAAGGTGCTCAAGAGGGCGGAACAGGTGGGGTTCCGCTCAGGCCCGACAAAAAGAAAATCATCGAGGTAGTGGACAATACTTGAGGCTCCCGACTGCCGTTCAACCACCCAATGCAAGAAGGTACTGAAAGCCTCGAAGTACGCACAAGAAATAGCACAGCCCATGGGCATGCACATGTCGAAGTAGTACCGTGCCTCGAAGCAAAACCCGAGCAAAGGGAAGGCCGAGTGATGCACCGGCAACAAACGGAAAGCCGATTCGATGTCCACCTTGGCCAGGAGGGCACCGTGCCCACACCGCCGTACCAGGGCGACGGCAGCATCGAAAGAGGAGTAGCGCACGGTGCAGAGCTCGCGGGGAATAAGGTCATTTACCGAAGTGCCCGGCGGGCAAGAAAGATTGTGGATCAATCGAAACTTGCCCGGCTCCTTTTTGGGAACCACCCCCAACGGCGAGACAGTGAACGGGGAAAAGGGGGGTTCCAGGAACGGACCCGCGATACGGCCAAGCGCACACTCTTCCGAGAGCTTCTGCCGCACAATCTCCCGGTGCTGCCGAACGGAGGCGGCATTGCGGGCTCCACCGAGCCCGGACGCCCCCAGAACGGGAATGCGGAAACCCCGGGAAAACCCCCCAAGAAGCAAACCGGCCGCCCTGCCCCGACGGGATCGCCCGTATAAAAGGAGCCACGGACGCATAGCCTCGACTCGTACCGGGGTCCGGGCCGAGACCGCCGCAGCCTCACTTACCCCCCGCAGGGGCCCCCACGGGACCCTTGCGGGTGCACTTAGCAGCCGGGTGCGCACCCCCACACAAGGAGCAAGCGTGTTTGAACTTGCAGTCGGGAAAGGGGCAGGACGCCTTGTTGAAGCGCCAGCAAACGTCCCCCCCGATGGCGCCCCCCTTCTGCTGCGGCAAAACGGGGGCGGGGGCACGAAAGGAGCGCCCACCAGCCCCCAACGGGGATGGCCCAGCCTTGACGACCGTCGGGCCAGACCCCCCAACCCGACCCCTTACAGACATCTGAGTCAGCCACAGATTGATATCCTTCGTTCCCCACTGCAACTGACAGTTCGCTTCCATTTGATCACGAAACTCCTCGTCATAATTCAACCAGGCCCACCCCTCATGGGCCTGGGACGCCGCCAATATATTGTCAGCATGGGCTAGCAAAGCCCCGTACTGCTCCGGGAAGTAGTGCCCCCACACACTCGCCAAACGCAGGAAAGCGCGGGTCCAGTTGAGGGTGTTGCGAGAAACCTTACGCACCCTGCCCGCTTTTTCGTCTTCCTTGCGCTTCCGCCGGCTCTCCCCGGAGCGCTTCCGACCATCGAGCAAACGGAAGATGTCAATATATTTACGGCGCTTAATCCGCCGGCGCAACTTCCGCGGTACGGCC
Organism: Ichthyophis bannanicus; assembly: GCA_033557465.1. Taxonomy (NCBI): domain Eukaryota; kingdom Metazoa; phylum Chordata; class Amphibia; order Gymnophiona; family Ichthyophiidae; genus Ichthyophis; species Ichthyophis bannanicus. Next base: position 442,095,234 of record CM066035.1, on the reverse strand, counting down.
TCCCACAATTCGGAACAACGTATAACGGGGGCGCCACCTGACGCCCCACCATCCGCCCCCCCCGGAACTGAGCCGCGCGAAGAAGCCGAAGAGGACGACGAGGAGGAAGAGGAAGAGGACGCTCGCCGGCAGCGGCGCGCCCGCTTGCGCTTCCCCTTGGCTTTGCCCACCCCAGCGGAGCCCGAAGCGGAGTCCCCTCCCCCCACCTCGGCCCCTCCAATATACTCACCAGGCGTCCCAGAAGAGGCAGCGAGAGTACCCCCGGAGGACCCGCCGGGCACCGGAGGACCCAGCTCTGCCGTGGAGACCGCAGGACCCGCACCGGCCTGCCTGTCCTCAGAAGCCATGGAGATGGCCGGTGTCGAAGTCGTCGGGACCTGCGGAGGAAAGGGAGAAAAACAAGCAGCAGAGACCCCAGGGGTACCGGGAGCCACCGGCGAGCCGGCCCCCCACACACGAGCCGAAGGCCCCAACCCACCAGCCTCCCAGGCCGCCGCTCCCGCAGCCGCACCACGCCCCTCGCCAAACCAGCCCCCCCCCAACCCCCACCCCACGACCCTACACCCCCCCACGGGACCGCACCATAAGCCCAGGAGGCCGCAGGGGCGAAGAAGCCATGCGGTGGAAGGGGAACCGAGGGATTGGGGGTAGGACCCCCCTCCCCATAGGGAGAGGAGGCGAGCGGAGGGTAGCCCGCGCCCACCTCCCAGGACCGGTTGGGAATCGGGGCCCCCGATGACCCAGGCCCGCCAGCACCCGGACTATCCGTACCTTCGGGCTCTGCTAGCACAACCGGCGAGGAAACCCCACGGGACGCCCCCCCAGGAGGGACCAACTCAACCGGGGAGGCACACTCGACCCCGATGACGGGCGCAGGAGACTCGCCCGCTCCGCCACGGCCCCGAGCCCCGCCCACCCGGCTGCGCCCTCGCCCCTGCCGGACCCCCGAGAGGACCCGGGCCGTCGAGGTCATAGAACGCGGGGCCCGACCACGGCCCATGGGCCGTGCCCCACCGCGCCCCCTAGTAGTGCCACGCGCCCCCTGGGCCGCCCCCCGTGACCCCTTGGCCGCCCCCCGCGATGGAACCCTTCGGGCCATGAGCAAGGGGTACCCCAGGCAACAGAAGCCCACCCCCAAAGGGCACGTGCAGCTCAGGACCCTCTAGCCGCAGCAGCCTGGAGGTATGTGGTCTCTGTCTGTGTTTTTTTTTTTTTTTTAATTTGTATTATTATGTTATTGAAGCAGCAAACGGGGGCCCCCCCAGAAGCGGCAGGGAGAAAAGGTGACCCTGCAAGAGGGGACCCAGCGCCCCGCTAAACGAACCGGGGAAGACCGGGAAGCCCCCCCCCCCTCCTCTCCCCTACCCACGTGCCAAGCGGCAGGCACTCGCAAGGTGCGCCGCGAAAATTTGAAAACGGCCGCGATCAAAGCCGGCCAACCCGGCCAAGACCAGCACTCGGGGGCAGAGGGGAGGCCAAAAAATCCCGCCCAGAAAACAAGGCCCCGAAGCCAAGGCCCAACTCACCAGCTCTCCCCGCAGCGCCAACCTTCTCGCCGGCACGAGCAAGGAGGAAGAGGGAGATCGCCAGCCGGCGATCCCTCCTTGCTCGTACAGGCCACGCCCCCTCAACCGCCCATGCGGCCAATCCGCGGACGCCACGGGGAGGACGTGAGGGGCCCGCAGGCACGCAAGCCTGCCCGTGCCCCCCCTCTCCCCCCCCCCGGCCCACCGCCGCGAAGAGGGCTGCCATGTGGTCGGGCCCCGGGAACCCGGTTACCCGGCCAGCCGCGGGACCGGGGCCCGTCGGCTCAGCCATCATTAGGTATAGCCATGACAAAGAATCTGACCCAAATTTTTAACACACCTACAGCAAATGTAAGGCCACATGGCAGCCTTCACAGCTTCTCTTCTGAAGTAAGTTAGCAGAATAAGTGCAGGTGCTACACGTGAAGGATGTCTGGAAGAAAAAGAAAAGGATTTTTCTACGTATTGAGACCAGTGTTTTTATGTTGATATTACTTTTCTGGACAGGTTTGCAGGAGTTTTGTGTTATCATGACTTCCACAAAGAGGAGTAAATGGTCAACAGCAAGGCAAAGAAAGCCATGAAAATATGAAAGTACCTAGCACTTTAAACTGCTATAGGGTAAATTCCTATTTTGAATCTGTCACTTCTTTGATCGCTTTTAAGGAAGACTGTTTTATAAATATGAAATAAAAGAGCATCACTACAGTACCATCAAACTAATTTAAGAATTTATAGTCCTAGACTGAAAGATTGGGTGAAAGTAGGGCACATATTGGGTTGGTTTGTAAGAGGCATCTAGGCTGGGTAATCACATACGTGAAAGGCAATTATTGTAGAGTTATGTGCAAGATTGTGAAATTTCCAGCAATACCCAAAGACAACCTATGCATCAATGGTCTTTATAAAATAGCCTGCCTAGAAGCTCTAGCACAAAGTTATGCCTGCTCCACGGTCGGAATCAGTAAATGCATTCGCATTTTATAAAATACATGCAAACTGCTGATTCTGCCCCTTCTCCACTCCTAGAAATACCGCCTTGTCTATGTGGTAATTTTCAGCCAGCTAAGTTTATACACTGCAGCACTGCCACCTATTGCTGGCACTGAACATTTATTTATGTATTTAACAAATTTTTGATATACCGTTTTTCTACAAGTCAAAACGGTTTACATAGAACTTAGTCGATACAATGAACGAGTTAGAATGAACATCAATAACCATTTACAATAAACATGACAACTATTTAAATGTGAACAGAGAACAAAGAATCTTTTGTGTGAGCTAATACATTTGCATCAATTTATTTTATTTTATTTTATTTATTTAAATGGACCTGTATCCCGCTTTTTCCTAAAATCAATACAAATTTAAAGAACTATGTACAGTGGAGAGAAGGGTAGGGGGTGTGAGGCGTGGGGGGTGTAGGGGGTTTATGGGGGTGGAGTGGGGGATGATGCGATTGTTTGAATGAGGATGTTCTGATCTATGGTTGTTGGGTGTCTGTTGGTAAAATGTTCCAGGAAAAGGTGGGTCTTGAGTTGTTTGTGAAAGTCTGTGGTTGATTTGATACTTTGAATTGAGGGGGCAGTGAATTCCAGAGGGTGGGGGCGTACAATGAGAATGCTCTTATTCTTGTGGTTTGCTTGCAATTGAGACTGTAGTGGGAGACTGAAGAGGTTTTGGGTGCATCTTTCTTCTTGGTCCGTTGGGGTTCAGGGTGTGAATTAGTGCTTGGAGGTGTTCTGAGGATTGTATGTCCATGGTTTTGTGAATGAGAGTTAGAAGTTTTAACTATATTCTGGCGCTGATGGGAAGCCAGTGGAGGTGTTTGAGGATGGATGTGATGTGGGTTTGCCTTGAGACTTGGAAGATAAATCAAGCAACACTATTTTGTGGGAGTTGTAAAGGGAAGGGTGCGTATTTAGGCAGACCTTGATAAATGGAGTTGCAGTAGTCAAATAGGGGAGTGATAGTGGCTTGACACACTAAGTGGAATGTGTTGGTGGCTAAGAGGGGGCGTAGGTTTCGGAGAGTTTTGAGTTTATTGTATATCACCTTAGTGATACCTTGAATATGGGCCTTGAATGTCAGTTGCTGGTCCAGCATGATACCAAAGTATTTTATCTGGGTGCTGACTCAGATATCTTTGTCGCCGAGTCTCATGGAGGCAGGGGATATGAAGTCAGGGTCCCTTGTGACATGGAGGAGCTCTGTTTTATGGAGGTTGATAGAGAGATTATTATTTTCTTTTTTTTGGAATTTGTTTATATACTGCCTTTCTACAATTCGAGGCTGTGTACACAGTACACAACAGAGCAGTGTAGGAACTACTTTACAAGGAACAAGATTATGAAGATGGAGCCAGTTGGTTACTTCCGTGAGATAACTTGAGAGCGTGGAGTAATCAGGAGTGGAAGTGGAGAATGGTGCAGAGATCATTATGTCATCAGCATATATCAAGAACTGTACTTGGGATTGTTGGAAGATGGCACATGGTGGTTGAATGTATATGCTGAACAGTAGGAAGTGATGATCCCTGCGGCACTCCTTGTTTAAGTGTGAAAGGGGTTGAGGTTTGTGTTTGTATCCTTATTCTCTAGTTTTGGTTGAAGAGATAGGACTGGAACCAATTGAGGGGGTGCCATGGACTCCAATGTGGTAGAGTTGGTAGAGGAGGAGCTGGTGGGATACAGTCTCAAAGGCGGCAGTGATGTCCGGAAAGAGCAGGATGAAGCCCTGGATGATTGTTTTGATGCCTATGATGAGTGAGTTTAGGAGGGAGGTCATAAGGATTTCTGTGCCATGGTTGGGTCAGAATCCACGTTGATGCATGCTTAGATGTGCATAGTGGTCTATGTGATTTTGGAATTGGGTTTGTACAGCCTTTTCGATGATTTTAGAGATAAATGGTATACTGGTTATAGTGACCGTACCGGCATTATTTGTACAGTGACTGAATAGCGCCACTAAATGGATACCTTTTAGGGCCTCCTTTGACCCGTCACTAACCAAGTCCACAATTACATGGATAGCATCTGGCCATATGGAGGAATTTTTTATAAGGAGCTTCCTATGTTTAGGTGCTAACACCACATGTAAATGTTGATATTTTAATCATTTACATGCATAAGTGACCACGTACATACAGAAAGGACTTCTTATGCTGACTAGTGTAAAAATATGAACGTTGTCTGCATTGCGCTTACTTTCACTGTGGGTATGCACGCAGTTGGGTTGTGGACAGAGAATGGGCGGTGCAAGCAAATCCATATGTTGATGACAGAATTTGATAATTTAAGTACGTGCCCCAGTTCTAGGGCTAGTATAAGTGTTTGTGCCTTAAGTTAAGGCACGTTCTCTGCCACTTAGTTTATAAAGTCAAATACACGTGTACTTAACTTTATAAAACTGATGTTAAATAGGCATGGGAAAGCCTGTTAACTAGGTGTAAATTTATAAAATTACCTTCCATGTGATCTATACAGCCCTGATACTAATCATGTAATTTTCAAAAATATATGAACAAGCAAATTATATGCTCTCTGGCTGACGGAGAATGCATAATTTACTTTGACTATAGGGCAGTATATTTTCAGAGTGCCTTTTTGTTAGGAAAGTAAATAAAAGTAAGAGAAAAAGGAATCTGATATGGTTTTCAAAAGAAGTACCTGAAAAGGTAAGGGAAAAGAGGGCAGCCTTCATAAACTATAAGAGACTGCACAAAGAAGATGACAAACAATATTTGGAGAAGCTAAGGAAAGCTGGTAAAGTAGTCAGGAAAGAAAAGATGTAAATGGGAGAAAAAATAGTCCATACAGTAAAACATGGGGAGAAGACTTTTTTAAAGGTATGTTATGACAAAAGGAAGTGGCATTGTTGAGACTTAAGGGTGAAGCGGAGGAATATGTAGAGGCTGATGAAGATAAAGAAGAATTGCTTAATAAATATTTCTGTTCTGTGTTCACAGATGAAGAGTTGAGAATAGGACCTCAGAAAACAAATACAAATAGAAATAGAAGTGACATAAAACTTGAACGATTTTTAGAAGCCTGCATTCAGGAGGTGCTAGCTAAACTAAAGTGGACAAAGCGATGGGGCCAGACAAGATTCATCCAAGGATACTGAAAGAACCCAGGGAAGGGGATGACCTTTTCAATGATTCTTTAGAGTCGGGAGTGATCTCGGAGGACTGGAGTTGGGAGGAGAGCAGTTCACCTCAAAACTGAATGTCAGAGAGAGAGAAAGAATGAAGGAAGGAATTTTTTCATACTTGAGACCCAAAAGATAAGGGAATAAATGAGCTTATGATGGAAGAATCATATGGAAGAATCCTTAATAACCTGAGAAGTGTACCAGAGGCTTTCAACACTACCTGTGGAAGCCAAAGGAGAAGCAGCCAAGGGACATGTTTACTAAAGATTAACATGCATTAAGTGTTTCCCATTCATTTCTATAGGTCATTGAAGCAATTAGCGTGAGTTAACTTCACTTAATGTGCATTAACCTTTAGTAAACATACCCGTAAGAGTCATTTAGAGGATAATTTTATAAACCCCTATGCAGTTAACAGATGTTACCTCATGCGTACTCGGGGCTTATTTTATAAAACAAAGTACACATGTACTTTATAAAATAGAGATGTAAAGATGTATCTCAATCTAGTCACTGCAGTTATGCCTGTTCTAGAGCAGGCATAAATGCTTGCACCTAGATTTTTCAGAAATGCACACAAGTTATGATATCTTATAATTTATGCATGTAAATTTAGGCTCTACCCCTGTGGACACCCAAACTGAAATTACCTGCAATAGGACTTACGTGTGTGCTTAAAGAATAGTGACCAGGGACGTATAGTTCAAAAATTATCATGAAAGAGTGCGCACCATTGACGGGAACCAGGAAATGACAATACTGTTATCTCTTATTTCACCAAGATCTCAGATTCATTTGAAACAAAAGCAGCTCCCTAATAACAACTGCCTAAAACATGCACATAAGTTCCCATTGATATGGATAAGTCCTTTAGAACAGGGAATTATGCACATAACTAGCACATAATGGAGTGGAGTGGAGGAGTGGCCTAGTGGTTGGGGCAAGGTACTTCAGGCCAGAAGGTCAGGGGTTCAAATCCCACTAGAGGACAGCAACCTTGGGCTGGAAGGACTGGGGTTTCTAGTCCCACAGGTGCTCCTTGTGGTCTTGGGCAAGCCACTTAACCCTCCATGCCCATGTTCCCTGTAAAATAGTTATCTCCAAGTTATAATGCCCTGTTCAATGTAATTTCAGTTTGTTCAATGTAAACCGCACTGATGCAGAATAGCACGGTATATAAGAGAATGTAAATAAATAAATAATGTTCCACGCAACCCTTATAAATTAGCTTGTTTGGGGGACGTTACTAAGCTGCATTAAAATGTTTCATTTTACCACTGCTTAACCTATGATAACTCAGTACCACAGGTTACTGACTCCCATGGTAAATGAATAACACAGCTTGTGCTCAACCTTGCAAACTGCACTAGTCTGCTTCCTGGGAGCGTCAGGTTGCTAACATGCAGTCTGATACTCCGAGGGAGCCGTCACAAAGAGGCTGGTAGCTGTGAACCTCTCGCTGGCTCCCTTCATCCCTATTCTAGACCCCTCTTTCCCTCCAGTTTAGACCCCTTACCCCCTAAAGAGATCTTTCTGACCTTATCCCCCACCCCAGAAAAAGATTCTCCCATCCCAAAAGATCTCCCATCCCCCTGCAGGCCCCTCCCACCCAGCCTACCTGAAGATATCAGTGGTGGTATAGGGTAAGGGAGCAGGAGCAATCCCCAGTCACTTCTGCCCCTTCTGGGACCGAGTTCAAAATGATGCAGCTGACCTCTAGTGGTAGGCCATAGTACTACCATATGGCAGTTTGACCCTTAGTGGTAGTACCATGAGAATACCACTAAGGGCCTAAAGGTACCATTTGGAACCTGGTGCTGGCAGTATCAGGAGTGACTGAGGATTGCTCTTGCCCTTACTGTATACCACCACCAATATTTTAAAACAGACCCATGGGGGCCTACAGAGGGTTTGAGATCTTTGTGGGGTGGGAGAGTCTGCTTCTGGGGTTGGGGAGAGCACCAGAGATTTCTTTGGGGATGGGTGATCTGAACTGGAGGGTGAGGGGGGAGTCTGTGAGAATTTTCAGTTACCTGTCCTTTCATGAAGGCTCCACAGGAGCACAGTGTCCTGTGTTAATGGCCCGATGCTCCCAGAGAGCAGTATAACAGAGTTTATGACATTTATTGCAAATTGCTTTATTCATTTACCATGGGAATCACTAACCTGCAGTATTGAGCTACCAAATCACTGCAGGTTACTGACTCTGATGTAAATTAAGCTGAGCTGAAATGGTAAATTTTACTGCAGTTTACTAACTTCTCTCCTAAGGGGGTAATTTTATAAGGAGCAGTGGAAAGTTCTACACCATTTCTGTGCATAAACCATGTATTTTCACTGACATACAGTATGTGTATGAATGAGCACTTATACTCTAGGCTGGTGAAGTGTATTTTCAATGTATGTGTGCACATGAGCAACGTACAAATTTACATGCATAAACTATAAAATATTATAATTTATGTGCATGCTTAAAAATTTAGGTGTCGGCATTACACCAGCAGTAGGGTTGGTGTAAGTGTTCAGACAAATTTAAAGTTTGTTTTTAACCACTCACTCCTTTATTTCACAAAGCGATGCAAATAAAAACACGTTAAGTATGCGAGGAATTACACAATTACCTTCTCATGTGTCTCATGGTTTCTTCTCCTTCAGATCGCTTCTAGGGGTATACTGATACCATTTTGATCTCCGCATATATAGTAGCTTGACTCCTAGTGGTAGTCACATGTTACTACTGCTAGGAGTCTACCAGCACCATGTTGAATCCAGTACTGGAAAGGGTAGGAGAGGTTGTGGCTTGCTCTTGTTCCGTTACCCTATACCACGCTATTGTCTTAAAGTAAGCCAGGAAGGCCTACAGTGAGGTAGGTGAGCCTGCTTTGGGGTTGAAGATGGGGGGAGAGGTTTGAAAAAATATTTTCAAGGAAGTGGGGAGATCTAGACTGGGGTGTGGGGGGGGGGAGGCTGTCATGAGATTTCAAGCTTCTGGCCCCTTTAAGAGGGTTCCCTTATAGCATCAGGCCATGCTCAACATGCTTGTAATACCCACAGACAAACCCTTATGCAGACAAAGAGCCCACAGCAGGGTGTCTTCCCTATACGCTCCCTCCTTCTGGAATTCACTGTCACCTCACATAATATCCATTCAGCTGATCAGTGACTTCCATAAAAACTTAAAAACTCTTCTATTCATAGAACACTATGGATCAGATACGGATCAAGGAACAATTCTCTAAGCATCATCCACAACCCACTAACACAATGTAAATAGTTATGTGTTAAACTGCCTGTTGATTGATTATATGTTAAACTATGTGTTTACTGTAATGTGCACCCTATTGTTCAAATTTCATTGTTCTATGCACTGAGTTATATGTGAACCGTCTTGACTGGAAGAAAGATGGTATAAAAACGATGCTAAATGAAATAAATAAATAAATACTAGTAACACAATGCTCCCAGACAGGAAAAATAACGCCAGCTTGCAAAGTCAATGCAGGCTGTGTTATTCAATTTCCATAAAAATGACGTGATTTGCATGCATTTACATGCTTTGAATCTCACTATTTGTTAATATGCATTGCAGAAATGGAACGTGCCTTATGGTAAATAATCATAATTTTACCTTTTAACATGCATTAAGAGGCAAAAATCAAGTGTTATTCCCTTAATGCATGTTGGTAATTACCCCCATTAGTAAATGAGTTGGTTTCTTGATTGTGAAGTAACTGATGAACTTCGCGTTATAAATGATCTAGTAAATTATATTCTTCACCTAAGTGACTCTGGTGAATGGCTTTGTAGTGTGAGTGATTTGAGAGAAACAACCTGCAAGAGGCTGTGCTCCTGTTTTGTCACTATCAAAGTGGAACCCGCTGAGGGTGAGGAAGGTGTCTGGACAAGGAGAAGGAAGGCCTCTGTGCGCCATAGGAAGCCTTGAACGCAGTATATTCCTGCCACCTCTTCGGTTTCAAACCAATACATTTCATTCTATAGCCCCAGAATCCATCATACAAAAATGGGGTTCAGCGAGGGCCCCGCGACAAACTAAAGAGGAATATTTACTAAAATTTGGTGGGTTTGTACTTAACTTACATTAGAAGTAACACTAACGTGTGGTAAGTGCAAAGGCCATACACTGCCAACATGTCCCCCTTAAGTTACCGCACTGAAACGTTCCTTGCTATACGTTCATTTCATTCACAGTTAACGTGAGTGCCCTTAATGTCTCCGTGCACAAGCCACAATGTGCAGTCCACGCCCATTCTCGGCCCCATTGTGCACTAAGCAGTTAGCATGGGATTTTGGCTGCTTTAGTGAGCATTAACCGGTAGTACGGGTTAACATATTGAGTGTTAGTGCACTTTGGTAAACATTCCTTAAAGCCCCAAATAATCCAAATTTCATCATGATTTTTTTTCCAGTTCATTTTAAAAACAAAACGAAACAAGGCTGTTTCATTTTGTTTCATAAATAAATGCACACCCCTCACTGCTGGACAGAAATCCAGGAAATGACCTTCTTTATGGCATTTTAGTGTTCCCCATCAGACCTCCCGGGGGGGGGGGGGGGATATTCAAAGGCATTTACATGATTTGCAAACCATGTAGATGCCACTAAAAGGGATAGTCAGTTGCCCTAACATGGTTAGTGTCGCTGGATATCTATGGGTGCCGCCGCTGCACACCCCGATACGGTTCCATGGTGCAGAGCGGGCGCCTGTCACTAACTGTGCAGCAGCAATTATTGAGCGATCTGCAGGTAAAGGAAGGCGTGGCAAAGGGTGGCCTAATTTTACCTGTGGAGGCTAACCGTGCAGCAGCTCAATATTGCTGCTGCCCGGTTAGATTCTGGGCTCTGTAGCGACCTGGATATTCGATGGTAGTGACAGAAAATGGCCCTCACATTGAATGTTCGGGGTTAGCATTTAGCAGTGATGACTAGCCGCGTTAGTAGTGTTAGGCCCCCCCCCCCCCCCCCGGATACTAAGCATCGTTTCCAAATATACAAAAACCTTTAGTACAGAGGCCTGTAGTTCTACATAGCAATGTTGTTTTAGAGGTCAGTCAATTTACATGCAAGGTTTAGTTGATATTCTCAATGAGTTTGCTAAGACATATCATGAATCAACAGAAACCCAATGTGAATGATACATGGGCAGCAAGGAGCATTCAGCGAATCTGTATTTTTAGACAATTTACAATTTCCATGTGCTGAAGTCTAGAATTATTGTGGTGTCTTTGAAAACAGAGATATTTTAATGGAGAAAAAAAAATCCTTAATGATCTACCAATAGAAATGGCATTGTGGAAAGTGCAGACTGCCCACTGGCCGCTCATGGCAAGCTGCAGCTTTTATTTGTATGTTGTTCTTGTTTGTACATATTCCATCCAAGTTATCCTGCGCATATGGGCCGTGCTGGGATCACTTGAAAAATAAGTCAGTATATTTTGAAGATGAATTATAAAATAACCATGCCACACGTGAAATCACGCCCTGGTGTTAGCACACGCAATGTGGGTGGTACTTCTAAAGTGCGTGTTAGTATGGAAAAAGGGTAGACAGCTCTGAGCAGCTGGTATCTCCTTACCATTCAAAACCTTTCCTTTTGTCAAGAAAAAGCAAACAAAATATAATTAGCACATAACATCAAAATGCAACGGAAATAACTTAGGCAAAGAAAAAAGAAAGCCATACCTGTTACTGTGAAGTCACCTACAGAGTATGCAAAAGAGAGAGAAAAAAAGACATAGATTATTACTGATTTCAGACAATGCAAAGGCCCTCTTCAACAAGAATTTTCCAAATTTGTAGAAAACCTTAGTTGAAAAGGGCCCTAAATGTGTTGCATTCTGCTCTATAATCATAATTCCTCCAGATGTCAAACTATATTTCAGAGAATTAAATTAACGGCTCTGAGATGCCCTCTGTAGGCTCTATGGTAGCTGATTTCACTCTTGTGGCAACTAAGAGGCACATTTACTAAAGGTTAATGCGTGTTAGGTGCTGGCACTGCCCCTATATTTCTTGGGGCGCAGTGTTTCTTGACGCATATTAACATTGGCTAACCTTTAGTAAATATGCCCCTAAGTAAAACATGGACTAACACTACTTCTGTGGATTACGGGTTGAACTACTAGAAAAAATAAGGGGTTTTACCTTGGAAAATATTTCTATGCAAGATATACTGCATATTATCTAGAGCCAGTAAAATGGTACTGACGTCCCAAACATTAACCAATGAGTAGTAATCCAGCTACTCTGCCTCTCTATTCCTGTGCCCCTCAATAAAGGAGAATGAATGCACATAAAAAAGTTACCTTTTAAGAAACTGAGAACATTAGGAAGTGCAAAAGAAATACAGGAAATGGAACTCTTACCAAGCTCATTCAACAACAGGGCTGCAAAGAAAACAAACAGAGACAGACAAAGAATAAGAGGAGGAAATGAAATTAAAAAGAACGACCACAAAATGAAGGTCCAGCTTGGCGCCCGAACACAGAGAACCATCATGCCGGAAAGAAAAACAACTAAATGAAGGCAGCTAGAACATTTTATTGTGGGCTGGTGTGGCATTTTAATGATTTAAATATCTCAGTAAGTGGCATTTTAAAATGACTTCCTCCCCCTCGACCCTGTGTTGTAGGAATTATTATAGAAATCATTTGGGATTTTATGGGCATGTGGACATGATATGAACTGAAGACGACTGTGAACAAAAAAAGAAGTGTCTGCGAGCAAACTTGGGGCCCAATATCTTGATCAGTACAATCAAAATGCTCTAAATTCAAAGATAGAGCTATCCTAGTGTTTTCCGCAAAGCAAAACTGGGCCAGGTTTGGCATGGGGAGCAAAATCTTCATGCATCTGCCTTTTAGAATCAGAACGTTTAAAGAATCTCTCCCACCGTAGCCAGGAAAAGAAAAGCTTAGTCCCCCTGACCCTTGGTAAATCTAAAATAAAAATGGATCAAGTTAATGTCCTTGGCATTATGAGGATCTCTTGTGCACAGATTACAATGGACCCATTTTATTTAGGGCCTGATACTCAACGCGATTAACGCAGTTAGTGCCGCTGAATATCCGCAATGCCAGCCACTAGCATGTTCTAATGCTAGCGGCTGTCATTGGGGTGTTGTGGGGGAGGAGTGGGGGTTCTGCCTGACGGTAACTGGAAAACGGCGATATTCAACTAAGCAGCGAAAGTTAGGCACAGTAAAGGCTGTTCGAACTTTCCCTGTTGACGCTAACCAGGAAGTGGCTTAATATCGTTGCCCGATTAGCTTCACTGATGTGCGGCTGACCTGGATATACATTGCCGGAGGCCAGATATGCTTTAGAATGGCTAGCTACTGCGCCGTTGAATATCGGGCCCTCGTTTCTAACATGCTATCTCTGCTGCACGGAGGAGATTAGGGATGTGCAGCCAAACATTTTCATTTGGTTTAGTTTGCCATGTTTGCAGGATTTTTCATTTTGTTTTTTTGTAAATTTCGTTTCAGGTGAAATACCATTAATCATGCACACTATCATTCAATAGTGCTCAGTAGCGCACACTAATGACTGATGGGAAGTGACAAAATTTCAAGGTTTTTTCCCTTTGATTGTTGTTCAAAAATGATATGAAAGAATACAGGAAACGTTGACATTTCCTATGTCATTTCAAATGACTGTATATCCCATATCCACTGTAAAAGTATGAATCAGGACTTGTTCAATATCTATTTACTGAACAATGCTTTTTAAGTGATTTTACCCCCTAAAATATGACAAGAGAATTTGTGAAGCATATAGTAGAGGGGTTTTCCTTGTATCTTGTCTGTTGTATTTAAGTCAGAACTGGGCAATAATTTTTTAAATATCACCTTTAGAAAGTTACTACTATGCAGAGTTTCAGTAGTGTATATTACAAGTTTGGAGCTGTGGGAAATGTATGATTCAGAATTAACACTTCTATGTTAATGTATGAAAAGCATCAAGCAAGACCTTAATTACTCTCCCCAAGTATTTGTTGATGTTCCTTAATTGTAATTAATGACTGACTAACAAAGCATGATAACACGGCTTTTGAAGATGATTTGTTGAAAGAAGTTGTGAGAATTCCAGGGGGATTTGTACTACTGCATGGTTATGCTACTTGCTAGAAGACTAAAAAATAAGATGGGAGAGCTAGAATATATAGCACTAAGTGAAAGGTTAGATATAACTGGCATCTCAGAGACCTGGTGGAAGGAGGACAACCAATGGGATACCTTGATACCTGGGTACAAACTATATTGCATTGATAGGGTAGATCAAATTGGTGGAGGAGTTACTTTCTGTGTTAGAGAGGGCATTGGGTCACACAGGATAAAAGTTTTGCAGAAAACAAAACACACTGTAGAATCTCTATGGATAGAAATTCCATATAAAAAGGAGAAGAAAGTGGCAATCGGGGTGTACTACCAACCGCCTGGCCAGAATGAACAAATGAATAATGTAATGCACAAAGAAATCAGGGAAGCTAACAAAAGTTACAACACAGTAATAATAGCTGATTTCAATAACCCCAGTATCAACTGGGTCAATGTCAGCAGGACATGCTAGGTAGATAAAGTTTCTAGATGAAATAAATGACTGCTTCCTGGAGCAGCTGGTTAATGACCCAAGAGAGGAAGCCATTTTGGACACAATCCTTAGTGGAATACAGGATCTGGTGCAAGAGATAACAATGTAGGGACCATTTTGCACTAGTGATCATAGCATGATTACATTTTATTTAATAAATGGAGGGAGGATGGCAAGTAAATCCACAGTACTACCGTTTTACTTTAAAAAAGGAGGCTACGATAAAATGAGAAAAATAGGTAAGAAAAAACTGAAAGGAGCAGTTGCAAAGGCTAAAGGGTTACATCAAGCATGGGCATTGTTTAAAAATACTATAAAGGCAGCCTAAACGACATATATTCCATGCTTTAAGAAAAGTGGAAGAAAGTCCAAAAAACTGCCAGTATGGTTTAAAGGTAAGGTTAGAGAGGCTGTGCTAGCCAAAAAGGCATCTTTCAGGAAATGGAAAAAGAAGCCAAATGACAAAAACGGGAAACAAAAGCACTGGTAAGCTAGATGCAAGGCTTGAAAAGGGAGGCAAAGAGGTAATTTTAAAAAAGGCTTGCCATGGAAGCAAAAATGCACAATAAAAACGTTTTCAAGTACATTCATAGCAAAAAAGCCAGTGAGAGAGTCAGTTGGACCACTGGGTGACAGAGGGCTAAAGGGGCACTAAGGGAGGACAAGGCCATAGTGGAGAAACTGAATGAATTCTTTGTTTCAGTCTTTACTGAAGATGTAGGGAAGTTACCCATGCCTGAAATGGTATCTACAGCTGATGTATCAGAAGAATTTAAACAAATTTCGATAAACCAGGAAGAGGTATCACGACTATTTGATAAAGAGAACAATCACTTGGACCGGATGGTATACACCCAAGGGTGTTGAAAGAACTGAAATATGAGATTGCAGACCTACTATTAGTAATGTGTGTCCTATCATCTGTGGTACCTGAAGACTGGCGAATGTCCAATGTAATGCCAATTTTTAAAAAGGGTTCCAGGGGTGATCTGGGAAACTACAGAGTGGTAAGCTTGACATCAGTACCAATCAATATACCAAAAACCTGATCAAGTATAAAGTGAAAAATGTCTCTTTTTTGTTGGAGTAACCGTGACAAAAGCAGACAGAAGGAAAGCCGTCCTCTCACTGCGGTTGCACCTTTTAATACTATTTTAAGAGTGAACAAAAACGTATCGCTTGTCTTTGTTTTATCCGAGCTTATGAAGCAAAGAAATCCACTGTAACTACATGTCACATTTCAGGTCTCCAAAATAACGACCCTGCTTCAGGTTAAAGAATTCCTGTCGTTGCCAAAAGCTTCAGTAAATCAGAAGAAACCATTCAGCATTTCTTAAGACAGTGTCTGACGTCAGTGCTGATGAAAAGAGGCGTGATCAGCCAATCAAATGCTTGCATTCACTCAACTACCAATCAGAAAGGGGAAACCCTATGGAGAGGTAGATTTGACTATAAGACTATAAAAATGTTTTCGTGACAAGGGTTTAAGGGTGACTTATTCTTAAGGAGCCAATTTGAGAGATCTTATAGTCAAATCTACCTCTCCTATGGACCGCCCTCCCTTATACCATGTTGATCCGGGCCATTTTCAATGTGGGTCATGCCGTTTTTGTGACCATGGTCTCACGAGATTATCGTGGTCTGACATTCACACTTCTTGAGTCTATAATTCTAAATGGCACACCCACCTGTCAGTCGAATCATGTGGTATATTTAGTCATTTGCCCCTGTCTTCTTTATTATATGGGACGTACCACTCGAGCTATAAAGGCATGCTTGAGTGAACAACTCTCAAATACTAAAATGCTTATAGCTCCGTTAGTGGAACATTGTCTTCACCATACCCACACTTTTGACCAACTACGCTGGCATATAATAGATCATGTACCACCAGACTCAAGAGGAGGCAATCAGATCTTTAAGTTACAAAAGTTGGAACAGCGCTGGATCTACAAACTTAACACGGTTTCCCCGTCGGGTCTTAATGCGATGCTTGAATGGCATAGCATTAACTGACCATAAACACCCTATTGCATTTCTAAGGGCTTGATTGACAATATCCTGTTCCAATCAAATTAGGGGTTCCCCTTTCTGATTGGTAGTTGAGTGAATGCAAGCATTTGATTGGTTGAACACGCCTACTTTCGTCAGCACTGACGTCAGACGCAGTCTTAAATGCTGAATGGTTTCTTCTGATTTACTGAAGCTTTTGGCGACGACAGGAATTCTTTAACCTGAAGCAGGATTGTTTTTTTGGAGTCCGAAACGTGACACATTGTTACAATGGATTCCTTTGCTTCATAAGCTCGGATAAAACAAAGATAATAAGTTTTTGTTCACTCTTAAAATAGTATTAAAAGGAGCAACTGCAGTGAGAGGACGGTTTTCCTTCAGTCTGCTTTTGTCACGGTTGCTCCAACAAAAAAGAAACATTTTTCACTTTATACTTGATCAGGTTTTTGGTAAATTGATAGTTTAGTTTATTCCTGACAAGGGCTTTTTTTATTTGGGATTTAACATCAGTACCAGGCAAAATGGTAGAAGCCATTATAAAGAATTAAATTACTGAACATGTAGATAGTCATGGTTTAATGGGAGAAAGCCAACATGGATTTAGCCAAGGAAGATCTTGTCTTAATATTCTGTTATATTTTTTTGAAAGTGTGAATAAACAGGTAGATAAAGGTAAGCCAGTTGTTTTAGTGTATCTAGATTTTCAGAAAGCCTTTGACAAGGTCCCTCATGAGAGACTCTTGGCGAAATTAAGAAGTCATGGGATTTGAAGCGGTGTACTGTTGTGGATCAGGAACTGGTTAAAAGATAGAAATCAAGAGAGTAGGGCTAAATGGCCAATTTTCTCAGTGAAGAAAGGTAAATAGTGGCGTACCCCAGGGATATGTGCTGGGCCTGCTGCTTTTTAACATATTCATAAATGACCGGGAAATGGGAATAATGAGTGATGTTATGCAGATGACACAAAATTATTCAAAGTTGTTAAAACATAAGAGGATTGTGAAAAATTGCAAGAGGACCTTGATAAATTGGAAGACTGGACATCCAAATAGCAAATGAAATGTAATGTCTATAAGTGCAAATTTATGCACCTAGAAAAGAACAACCCAAACTATGGTTTCATGATGCAAGGTTGCACATTAGGAACCACCACCCAGAAAAAGGATTTAGGCATCATCATGGATAATACATTGAAATCCTCCGCCCAGTGTGCAGCAGTGGCCAAGAAAGCAACTAGAATGCTTGGAATCATAAGGAAAGGAATCTAGAATAAAGCCAAGGCTATTATATGCCTCTGTATCATTCCATGGTGCGACTGCACCTTGAATATTGTGTGCAATTCTCTTTTGGCAGGAGGATCAGGAATTTGGGGATAAAAGGGAGATTGAGCAAGGTAGGACAAAGGGAAGAAGAATAAGTATTGGATACCTAAGATAATTAGCAACTAATCTTGGTGTTCCATATCTTCTTGAGCATTCTGGGAGGGGGTGGGGGCAAGCTGGCCTTATACCTAGGCTTGATTAAGGTATTCTAATATGTTCTTGAGAGTCCACAGGATGTACAGAGGGTAGGCTTGGCCAAATTATGATAAGCTATTTTGTAAGAGGTTAGCCAAGGATGAATCTCAGGCATGGAGCTTCTGAGATTTGAATATATGGCTAGTGGAAATGACCCTGGCTCATTTTGAGTTGGCATGAGGGAACATTTTCACCTCAGACCAGGCTACCAACAGAAGGCCATAGGCTCATGGGTGTATGGTATAATGGGAGTGGTTGCTGGAGCTACCCTGGGCAAGGGGGCTTGAGTAATTCTGCAGGTATGCTGCCAAGAGTGCATGGCAGTGGGCAATCTAATGCATGTTTTCAGTTTAACACAGACAGATGTGAACATGCTACCTGCCGTTTTGTCTATAAATGCAACTTGTATGGAGGTCCCCTTTCTTCCTTTAGGTGTACTGCACAGGGTGCAAACTCAACAAATGGAGAGCTGTTTTGGGCCCTAGGGCAAGCAAAGGCACCCCTTCCTGGGCAAAGCACCTTCTTCAATTAACCTACACGCCCTCAACTACTGCCTGCTTGGTTGTGGAAGAGCTTTCAGTTTGTGGTGTGTGGGGTGGGGAGTTGATGGCTATGATGGACATAGAGTCAGCCTTCTACTTGCTCCCTATCCACCTGGAGTCCCTTAACCTTTTTCGTTTTCATTTTCAAGGAAAGTATTTTGTGGACAAATGCATGCTCATAGGTGCTCGGTAGCAGGCACCTGAAGCATTTGCAATGATTTTTCATTGAGTGGTGGAGAGAGTAGCAGGGTCTGACTTCATTGTTCATTGATTTCCTTCTCATAGGACCAGCCAGTTCAAAGGACTATGCACGGTTAACGCTTTTCAGAACTGGTCTTAATGGTTTGGTTTGATGACTTTCATAACAGGATCTTCATTTCTGTTCTTAGAGATAAGTCCTTGTGGCCATTTTTGGTAACAGCGCCTTTCAGATTCAAATTCACCCTTATGATAAAAATGGATAACTTCATCTCGAAATCTACTTGCTTTTTTGGATACAAAGAGAACACTGCATTGGGAAATGTTATTGGCTGTGAAAAAATCTTCCAAATTAGAAAATAGAAATGGAGGGCCCATTTGGAATGTGGCTTTCACAAATTCTGCTTCTAATATTATTGTTGATCCTCCATACATTAATGGCTGAAGTAACCAGGTGCTGTGTTAACTGGGACTTTTCATGCTTCCAGATTATGTAATTCATCATTGCTTAATGCTGCTGCAGTGCCATTCTTATTAATATTTAACTGCAGTGGGGCAGCTGATTTTTGTCACAATGGGGCGCTTATCATTAGAAGAAAAAATTAATGCCAAATTAGTATAAACTGATTACTTGTGCTGTTAATATAATTTTGCCATTATCCTTAATGACCTCTCTCAGCGACAATGTGCTTATAGTAAAGAGGAGAGTGTAAGCAGTATTTTGCGCCATACTCATTTGCTTAGCCCAGAATGGTCTGATAAAAAGAGAATGGTGTATCGTCTGTTAATATTCCTGAAATAAAGTGTGTGTGAGGAAGAACTATGTACAGGTTTTGAAGGTTCTGGGGCAGCACTTCACTAGGTTAGTGCGGGGTTTTGAGTGCTTTTGGGGGAACATACCTAAGCAGTCCAGTTTTCAGGATAGTCACCACAAATATGCATGAAATAGATTCTCAGACAATAAAGAGAGTGCATGCAAATCTATCCCATGCACATTCATTAGTAAACTGAAAAACCGACAAGTTATATGTCTCCCTAGGACAGGACTGAGAATCACCGAGTTAGCTGATACTAGTCTCCAAATTGGATTTTAAAAAGTGGAATACCTAAAAACTGCTCAATGACTCGATGGAAATGACGTGCCTGGGAAAATACTGTCAGTACTGCCTGTTCATTTTGGTTTCACTTTTATTTGATCTGTGTCCTGTGAAGTGCATTCTTAAGGATCCGTTCATGTGCTCAACACTTGCTTGCCTCCAGTCAGAGTTAGCTGGATTAGGCCTACTGCTATCATTTTGGCCTTGTGACATTGTTCTCAAGATATCTCGTCTCCTGTTGGACCAGATTATCATTAATGGTCATGAAATTAAGCATTTTGGAGAGTTTTTCAGCTCAAGGGATGTTTGGGCTTTTCTTCCAAAGAATATATTTTATGCATTGGGTAAGCCAATGCCTTTGTGGCACTTCTTTCTGTAAGGAATTGTTCTTTTTTGATACCCATCTGAGCCAATTTTCCTTTAGATTTCCAGGCCAAATGCTGAAGTTTGCATGTTTAACTATTTCATGTAAAAGGAAGTCAAATATATAACGCCAAGGTTTTGAGAAGCTGTTGCTCCTTGAAATTTATCCAAGGGTAAAAGAAACCAAATTTGAGTTAAACTTTTTAGTTGTTTTTTCTTTCATATGGAATACTCTGTCCCCTATGGCTTGGAGCACACTTCATTGACATCATGCTCTTAAGTAGAGGCTATTTAAGGAGCACTTTCATAATCATGAAAAAAAGAAAACTCTCAATTTTCTGCAAAGGTTTAGTAATGAAATGGAAGATGTTCCAGAAATGTTGATTTGCGTAATAGGCAAAGGTTTAGTGTTGGTTTGAGGCGCACACATGCATCATTAGTTATAAAGTTGGCATGCTAGGGAGATTTTTAGTTAGGACTCATTCTGAAATAATCTACTAGTACCTTAACATGGCGCAAATGAATTTCTAAGATAATGAATCAAAGTAACCATGCACAAATGTCGAGGGACTCTATAAATACTGCACTTGCCTCTCTTCTTTCAATGAATGCGACCTAGTTACCCGTAGGCTTGCTGAGGGAAATATATATTGGATAGGCTACACCTATTCAAATATCTGGGAGTATTTAACTTCAAATCGATAGGCAGTCCTGTATGTATCTGTAACATTCAGTCACAGGTACATTAACTAACTGCAAATCTGCCACTGGAATTTGCTGCTTGTTGGCACTATGGATGTTAACTTCGACAACATAACTCTTAATCAGTGGCGTAACCAAGGGCGGGGTGCAGTCCACCTCAGGTGCAGGCCAGGAGGGGCTGCCAAAATTCTGGGCCCACATAGCAGAGACAGATGCGGCAAACATACCTTTACTTCCCTGCTGGCTTGCCATGCTGTCTCTGCTCCAGGACTGGTGTGTGTCCCTCCCAGCCGAACTCTCGGGTTAAAAGAGCCACAGTGGCAGACTTCGGCCTAGGAGGGAACAGCTCAAGGCAGTGGAGCGGAGGCAGCAGGGTAAGCCAGCAAAGAAGTAAAGTATCTTTGCTGCGTGTGCCTCCGTCGTGTGGGCCCAGCTGGTGGGGGGGGGGGGGGAAGGAGGCATCCATTCCAGGTGTCAAATAGACTTGGAATACCACTGCTCTCAACTTCCCTGCTGAGAAAGCAGGATGTGCTGGTAAAGGTTAAAACTATGAATATGACTAGATCAATATTTTGGTCATTTGTGGACAGTTTCACAAGTATACTGCTGCCTTGGGATGATATCTTAACAGCAGCAGGGAAGGGCCTGACATTTCCTTCCTGATTTACTATGGCTTTTCCTCTTAGTATTTATGGGAAAAGAATTTTAGTGAATCAAGTCCTACATTAATTAATTTATTAACTAGCATATCGCTATGAATGGTCTATGGTACTTGATTTATGTCAATGAAAGTGAATGCTCAAGATCACTATGTAAGCAGCTTGTTAAAGGTAAATATATAGCTAGAAGTATAAATTAGTTGTCTTACAGTTAAAGGAAAGAAATGCTTATAGAAGAGTCACCAGGGCGGTAAATGAATCCTAGGGGATACTTTGTGAGTTCAGTATTCTTTTAATTTGTATTAAATGTATTCTGGGATTAATAAAAACATTTTTTCAAAAGGAGAATGAGGTGTGGGATTAGAGTTCAGAAGACATGACTACTGATTAATTAGTCATATATTCATGATGTCAGCTGGCAGCACTAGTTAAGACTGAAGTGTAACACTACATTTTCATGTAAGCACACACTAGTGAAATAAACCCAAAATAATAATAGAACGGAAAAGAAAGTGGCCACGAGTTATAGGAGACATTGGAAAGTACCCCATAGCCAAGCAAGAGGAGAGAGCAAGTGTGAGAGTAGAGAGACATAGAGAATAGTCTAATTTCTCGCTAGTTTGTCTTGTTATACTCTCACACCTTTCATTCCTCTTCGAATCCAGATTGGTTCCCCAAGCACAAGGAAGAAACTGGACTGTTTTTCATACTCCTCACGGTCAAGTATTCTAAGGGTAATGAACTTCCTGTGGGGACACAAGACAAAGGCAAACAAATGGTTGGAGACACACTCATGCTTTTAAGTCAAACCAGGTTTGATGGTCACAGAGGTCATGAAGGAAGGAAACTGCACCACATTGCAATCATTCGATATGTATCAGGGCAAAATCTATAATCACGAGCTGGGCCCTTCCCTCTTCAAATACAATATCAGCTTATATTACTGCAATTTCTGAAAACATTGTAGTGGATCAAATGTACTATACAAAACATCATAGTAGATACCCACTAGAAAGGGACATCCATTTAGCACAATATATTATTTTGGCAGTTGCTTTGTAGCTGGTTCATGTTTTCCATAGGTAGCTTGACCACGTCCAGCTATATCCATTACAATGGCTGAACACTACAATGATTTGTAACTGAAATTGGCAAAAATAAAACTACTGAGAGAGGTCCATGGCTAACTGGAGACATTGTGGCCCTCGTTCCACCTGCCTTCCCAAGGATCTTGCCCTAATACACAGGTAGATGAATGTGTGCATTGGAGATTATGGGTTGGACAACGCCAGGCATCCATGTGTGATAAGGTTAGGCAGAGGCAATTAGGGTTCAGCCTGAGAGCAGATCCCCCACCTTTCTTCTCACTCATCTCCACCAGGCAGGGTTCCCCAATCTCAATGAAGAAGGTCTTGTTTTTCTCATACTCCTCATCATCAATTACTTTCACTGATATCGTTTTGCTGAAATAGAGAAGAATAGAGATAGAAGAATAAAAGTAAAGCGACAAAAGGGGACAGAAGAGCAGAAAAGTGGACAGCGCTGCATGCTTCCTGTCAAAAAGATTATTAGGTAAGGCTGAAAGCAGTTAGGTCATAAAGCTTTGACGTGGTTACTGACATGTAGATGTCCACCAAAAGAAGACTGATGCATCACCTTGATTTGATTACGTTGAATGTGTTTGTCCTGATCAAAAGACTGGAAAGAACAGGGCATGGCACCGCTGCACACAGAATAGGAATGAAAAGCAAAAAAGCAAGCACTTCAGAGGTGAAAATACTCTCAGGAAGGGCAGTTATTTACCAAAAGCTCTAGTGCGCAGTTCTGGTAGCTGAAACAATCTTGGAGAAAACCAAATTTATTTTACAGGTTGTAATACCTTTTAATGGTCTCCTGTGTGGACTAAAAAGTTCATTGCAACAACATTTTTGGAAAAGTTCTTAAGTTGGTCCACTAAAAAGTATCAAAACCTGCAAGGAATCGAGTTTACAAAGAATTAAAACCAAGACCTGAATGCTAAACAATTTTTCCTGTAGACATACAATAAAAATAAATAGCGGCCTATTTAATATGCATGTTAGAGTTACTGCCCGTACCCACTGCTAATACTCAAGCAAATGCAGAAAAGCAAAAATAAATATGTATATTTAAATTACCTCATTGGGTGTTGTGCTATCCAGCATAAATACCAAAGACCCTATGAACACCAAAAAACACACCCTACCCATCAAACAAATATCAAGTTTCCAAGCCATTTCTCTCTGTAAAACACCTTGTCAAAAAGATATTAGGAGTTCAGGTCCATGATTCCCTTTATCTCCTGTTCTTTAAAAGCACAAAATGAGCCTTCAGTCCACATAACGCCCTGGCCCTGCTGCCTGACTCCTGGCAAAGAGATAACAAGCCTCTGAATCCATGTAACCTCCCAAACAAAAAATGGACCTTCAAAGCCCATAAACGTCTTGCTCCACACTGTACTGTTCTCAAACTGAAATCAGGCCTACAAAAAATGCTATCTTCCTCCATCTTCAGGCTTCCAATTAGTGGGGCAGCAGGATCCTAGTTATTCACCAGCAGAAGGGTTAGTGTCAATCGTACCAACTATGGCTCCATTCCCAAAATGGCACTGCCAAAACTCTAATCAGCACATCAAACATAACAGTGTCAGAGAATCAGCAGTGCCTTTTTGGAATTTGCAACATAGCCAGTAGGACAGAAAAAGTGCCCCCTGTCAGTGAAGAATTTGGTGTCTTCTGCCACAATAAAGGAGGTCTGTGCCTGGGTGCAAGTCCATGATGCCTTCTCTGGCTTCTTTAAACAGATATGTGGTCAAAGAGCCTATGGTCTCTTCTGAGGAGCTGGTCCTACAGGCCCAGAAAGTCACTGCCCATCCGCATTCCCTATCTTTGCAAACACTGACTGCAATATTAATGATAAACCAATCTTCTTTTTCATAAACACTCGACTATTCCAACACTTGACGTATTCCTGCTATACATTCAGTTGATATTTGTAGTATCAGTTTGACAACTAGTGTGTACATTCTGTCTAAAATGCATTGGGTCCTTCAAAACAAAAGTTTATATTGTTACTGATGAACTTTTAAGATATCACATTATGAGTTATAAAAAAAAAGAAAAAAAAAAAAAAAAGAGTCCTCAAGATGTCATATTGTCCTTCCCAGAAACGTTCAATGTGTTCTCTGTGGATTCTGAACAGATGTAGTTTTGAGAACCATAGGCCATTTTCAGCCTGGTGGTATCCCTGCAGGAAATGCTTTTTACTTGCAACTAAGAGCTCGGCCATCTTACTGTTATGATATCCCTCGGTGTTGCTGTTATGTTTTTTCAATTCTTTATAAATCACGTTTTGCTTTGCCAGCCTGGGCTCCAACAGCATTCATTAGCCGTATCTTTTACTCTACACATGCTTCCTCAGTATATTCCTGGCATTTTTATTCTTGGTCTTTACAGCTTACACTAATGTGCGACTGACATAGCTGAAGGCAGTCATAAGCTATCTTAGTAACAACAGAATCTGTGACCTCACTTGAAACAGGAAAAAGAAACCCAGCAGGTCCCTCTTGACATTTGAATCCTTATAAATTCCTTTTCAAATAATGTGTTTCCATTCAAGAAATGTACAGAAACAGAACACCTGACAGGGAAGAAAACTCTAGAGATTATGGGACATGTTTAAAGACTTGGCAAAAGTCATGGAAAATGGTGAGTAATTTGTATGCACAATGATGTATAAAGGTACAGAAAATGTAGGGCATATATCAAAAAAGCTTTTAGTTATTCAAAAAAGTGTCTCATTTAACATGAAAAGGAAGTAATGGGAGGCATGTGTGTCTGTGCCATGCTGTAGCAGCTCTGCAGGATTTTTGGAGTTTTTGTGACATTTTAAGATTTATAGCATAGGGGTTTTGTAAGAATATCTTCCACTGAGATTTTTCCTTTTTTTTTGTCTTCTTAGATCTCACTGAACATCTGGCACTAACATGTTATTTCTAAATTTGGAATTTGTAAGGAAATATATCTATTGATACTAGGGAAACAATAATTCAGTTGTCAGAAAATACAAAGGAAACTATTATTTTTTTCCTTTTCACTCTGATTTTTCTATCATTCCAAAGACAATAAGAGTATTTAGAGTTTGTGTATATTCCTCCTACATAGACACTCCACCACTATCAATGTGTTCAAATCATGACGCTACTGCACTGATAGCATGAGAAGTCTATGCAGTCATCATACAGATATTATGGGGTCGATATTTAGTCAATGATATCCAGTGAAAGATAGAGTAGTTACTCACCTGTAACAGGTGTTCTCCAGGAGCAGCAGGAATCAGTCCTCACTTATGGGTGACATCGACGTCGATGGAGCCCCCGTGTGGAGCATTTCCCCAGCTTTCTAAGAAAGCCTTTGGGAATTCTGCATGCATGCGCGGTCCCCTTCCCGCCTAAAGGTGCCATCTTGCTCAGTCCAATGACATAGCTAGAAGACAGCACATAAAAAAGTAAAAGTGAACTATGTACAACTGTAACTCCCAGTGGAGGAGGGAGGGTTGTGAGGACTGATTCCTGCTGCTCCTGGAGAACACCTATTACAGGTGAGTAACTACTCTTTCTCCAGGACCAAGCAGGAAGTCAGTCCTCACTTATGGGACTCCCCAGCTTCAGGCTACCGGGGACCCAGAGCTGAAAAATGAGCTCCCTCTAGCCTCAGCATCAGAGAAAGGATTTCACTGAAACATACCCCCACCAGTGGCCCAACCAGAGGGCTGGAGGGTAGGAGTTGCCTAAACCTTGAAGAGATTCCGGAGCACTGCCTGACCGAAAGCACTGTCCCTACGTGACTCCCTCTCCAGGCAGTAATGGGCCGCAAAAGTCTTGCTTGAGGACCAAGTTGCAGCCCTACAGATGTCTGCCAATGGTACAGAGCGGAGATGAGCTAATGAGGCAGCCATTGCTCGGACACGGTGGGCCGTGACCTGACCCTGCAAAGGTCAACTGCCCTGTAAGCCCAGGTGATAAAGTCAGCCACCCAGATGGACAAGGTACGCTTGGAGACAGGTACCCCCAAGTTATTGGGGTCAAAAGATATGAAGAGCTGAGTAGCCCTCCTATGTCCCTGTGTACGTTCAAGGTAGAAGTATAATGCCCTCCTACAGTCCAGGGTATGCAGGACTGTCTCAGCCCGGCTGGCATGGGGCCTAGGGAAGAACGTTGGAAGAACCACCTCCTGGTTGAGATGGAAAGAGGAGACAGTCTTTGGGAGGAACTTAGGATGAGTCCTAAGGACCATCCTGTTCCTATAGAAACGAGTGTATGGACTGTCACAGACCAGGGCTTGAAGTTCACTCACTCGCCTGGCCGAGGTCAGGGCCACTAGGAATAGAGTCTTCCAAGAAAGGAAACAGAGAGGACATGTAGCCATCGACTCAAAAGGTCGGCGAGTCAATTGCTGCAAGACCACATTCAACTCCCACTCAGGGGCTGGTGGATGGAGAGGAGGCTTGAGCAATAGCAAGCCTCTGAGAAATCTGGACACCAAGGGGTGAACCGACAAAGAGTGTCCCTCCACCAATGAGTGGTGAGCTGCCAGAGCAGAGAGGTGGACCTGAACAGAATTGGACTTAAGGCCCTGATTGGACAAGCGCAGTAGGTACTAGAGCACTACTGGCACAGTGCAGGTGAAAGGATCTTCTTGGCGCTGCTGACACCACAAGGAGATCCTCCTCCACTTCAGGGCATATGTTTTCCTGGTGGATTGCTTTCTAGAGGCCAAGACTACCTCTTCCACTTCCTGAGGCAGGCTCCAGGGAGCTCAGACTACCCTTGCAGCCTCCAGGCCATCAAATTGAGAGATTTGAGATTGGGGTGCAGAAGGGAACCCTGATCCTGAGAGAGAAGATCGGGTTGGAACCCCAGAGGCAGTGGAGTTTCCACTGCTAGTTGAAGCAGAAGTGGGAACCAGGGCTGCCTCGGCCACCTGGGAGCTACGAGAAGGACCGAGGCCTTGTCCCTTAGAATCTTGAACAAGGTTCGGGCCACCAGAGGCGTGGGAGGAAATGCATACAGTAGGCCCTGGGACCAAGAAATCAGGAAGGCATCCGCTGCTAACCTCAGGGGATGCGGTTGTCTGGAACAGAACCTGGGTAGCTGCTGGTTCAGGGGATTGGCGGAGAGATCTATGGATGGAAGTCCCCATTTCAGGAAAATCTTTTGAACCACTAACGGGTGCAGTTGCCACTCGTGGGGCTGCAGAATTCTGCTTAACCTGTCCGCCAGGGAGTTCTCCTGGCCAGGAAGATAAACAGCTCTCAGAAACATTTTGTGCCTGAGCGCAAAGGAACAAAGGGCCTGTGCTTCCAGACACAGGGGCTTGGACCCAGTGCCTCCCTGTTTGTTAACATAGAACATGGCCACTTGATTGACTCACCAGTCTGTTCTAGTTCAGACGGACAAAGTGTGAGAAAAAGCCTTGAGGGCTAACCGAATAGCCCAAAGTTCTAGTAGGTTGATCTGTTGCGTGGCTTCCCATGGAGACCATAGGCCCTGAGTGCAGCTCTCCTGACAGCATGCACTCCAGCCCTGCAAGGAGGCATCTGTCGTCAACACCACTGTGGGGACAGGCACCTGAAAAGGCACCCCCTGGAGCAAGTTGGGGGGGTGTAGCCACCATTGAAGAGAATTCAGGAATGGTTTTGGCACCCTGACTGTGTCTGCTAGGCTCCCTGTGGCTTGCTTCCACTGAGTTCTGAGGCACCACTGTGCAGGCCTCATGTGGAGGCGGGCATTGGGGGTCACATGTACCGTCGATGCCATGTGTCCTAGGAGCTGCAGACAGAGCCTGGCAGAAACTTTTGTCATGCTGAGAAACCGGGATGCCAACTCCATGAGCCTTTGAGCTCTGTCCTCTGGCAAGTAAGCCCTTGCTTGCAGAGAGTCCAGCCGCGCTCCTATGAACTCTAGGTTCTGCGAGGGGAGCAAAGTGGACTTTGCAAAGTTTATGACAAAGCCTAGGTCTTGAAGGAGTGATACAGTTCGGAAGGGGAAGACAAAAACACCTTGAGTCCTCAAGTAGGCCGCCACCACAGCAAGGCACTTTGTAAAGACTCTTAGGGTGGAAGTTAGGCCAAAAGGCAGTACTCTGTACTGGTAATGGTTTCCTCCCACCATGAACCTGAGGTACTTTCTGTGGTCTGGATGAATGAGGATGTGGGTGTACGCATTCTTTAAATCTAAGGAGCATAGCCAATCTCCCTGCTGGAGGTAGGGCAGAAGTGTTCCAAGAGTAAGCATCTTGAACTTTTCTTTCTCCAAGAACTTGTTGAGGTTCCTGAGGTCTAGAATAGGCCTCAGGCCCCCGGTTCTCTTTGGCACTAGAAAGTACCTGGAGTAGAAACCATGCCCCTGTAGGCGAGGAGGTACAGGCTCCACCGCTTTGTCCAGAAGCAGACCTTGAAGTTCTTGAAGTAGGAGGTCTGTGTGCCGGAGAGGCCTTAGAGGCTCTCCTGGGAAGTAGGCAGGGGGTAACTGCTGGAAATGGAGCATATAGCCCTTGTGGACTATGCTCAATACCCAAGCATCCCCTGTAATGGGGTGCCACCTGTGGGCAAACAGGGTGAGACGACCTCCTGTGCAGGGACGGGGCAGCAGAGATGGAAAGGCTATGCAGTGGGAGTCAAACCCCCCCTCCCTGCTGGGTAGGAGCAGGAGCCGGAGGCTTGCGGGTCTTCTGCCTACGGGGCCCATGTCCCTGCCCCTTGGTCTGCTGCCCCTGCTGGGGAGCTAGGGATGCCTGGTACTGAGGGAAAGGTTTGTAGGCAGCTGCCTTTCTCGGGTAAAAGGGCTTTTTACCTGAGCCCTTCTTTTTGTGAGAAGGGGCAGAAGTCTTTCTGGACAGCCTTGTCCTAGTCAGGTGCTTGGTTTCGAGCTCAGCCGCCTTCTCGGCCATGGGCTTGCCAAAAAGGTTTTCACCTCGGCAAGGGACATCGACCAACTTGTCCTGCACCCAGGGCTCGAGGTCCGATGACTGCAGCCATGCCTGGCATCGGGCTCCAATGCCGGCCGCCGCCACACGAGCCGAAGCCTCAAAGCCATCGTAAGCCGCTCGGGACATGAACTTTGAGCAGTCCCTGATTCCTGAGGACAAAGTCTGGAACCTCTGCAAAGGTTCCCCGGAGAGGCCAGCAGAGAACCCAGCAATCTCTTTCACCAGGTCTCGTAAGTACATGCCCATGTACAGCTGGTAGGACTGGACACGGCAAGCAAGCATCGAGCCCTGGAAGCACATTCTGCCGAAAGCATCCAGGTTCCGGGCCTCCCTGCCGGGAGGCACCGCAGAGTGCATCTTCTGGCTCTTCAGACGATGCATGGCCGATTCCACCACCATGGAATGGTGCGGCAGCTGCGCCTTCTGGAATCCAAGGCTCTTACGGAGTCGATAGATGGAATTGACCCGCTTGCTCAAGACCGGTGCCAAGGCCGGTGCCTCCCACATCCGGAAGAGGAGCCGTTCCAGCATCGGAGGAACTGTCACAGTAAAGGCCTCCTTCGGAGGAGAGTCATACTGGAGGGCCTCGAGTTCCTCGGCTTGAGGCTCCTCCTCGGGGTCCGCAGGAATTGCCAATGCCTTGGCCATGTCCCTAACGAACTCCGAGAACCGGGTGTCCTCTGGGGGGGGACCTACTCTGGGGCTCAGACTGCGGTGTCCGAGGAACCCCAGCGATGCTCGGGATCAGACTCCCGAGACGTCGAGGCCTCAGACGAGGTCCGGGCCCAGCTGGAGGCAGAATCTGAGAAAATCCTTTCTTTCTGGTGCTGACGGCTTTGAAGTGCCTTGGTGGACATTTTGCCACACGGGCCACAGATTTTTGGATCATGATCTGGGCCGAGGCACCGAAGGCAGCAGTCATGTGTGTCGGTGAGAGACATTAGTTTCTTGCACCGATCACACTTCTTGAAACCACTGGAAGCCATCGGGGAAAAAAGGGCCCCCGTGAGGTCAAAGGACCGGCTATCCAGGGAAAAACAGAAAAAAGGCGCGAACGCCAGCCACGAAGGGCAAAAACCGAAAAAATAGAAAATGGGCTCGATACCGGTGTACCGAACCCTGCGGGAAGGGGAACCGGCATCGAACCGGAGAAAAAAAACAAAGTAATCGCTGAAAAAAAAAGTCAACTTTTCCGGGTGACATGGACAGACGTCCGATGGGCTCCACGGAAAAAGAAAGACTGAGCAAGATGGCACCTTTAGGCGGGAAGGGGACCGCGCATGCGTGCAGTATTCCCAAAAGCTGGGGAAATGCTCCGCACGGGGGCTCCATCGACGTCGATGTCACCCATAAGTGAGGACTGACTTCCTGCTTGGTCCTGGAGAAAAGCAGAGAAATTATGGAGTTATATGTAACAGGCTAAGTTTAGGATATTTGGGGCAGATGCTCAGGCAGCATCGTCACTGGCCTAAGTTCAATCAATGCTGGTGCTGGCAATCCCCACTCATTCCCGCCCTGGCAGTGCACGCCGTTATTTGGCAGCCTGATCTCTAGCACTAGTGCTGCAAGCCTAGACGTTTTGACAGTGACCGTCACTGAGAAAGGAGCAGGTATCACTCCTGTCGCCAACCTCCCCCGAACCCTTTGGATGCGTTGGGGTCTTCAGGGGGTAGAGAGGATGTGGGACAAGGCCACTCCTCCACTGTTAGTTGCATTA
Source organism: Ichthyophis bannanicus (assembly GCA_033557465.1). NCBI lineage: Eukaryota > Metazoa > Chordata > Amphibia > Gymnophiona > Ichthyophiidae > Ichthyophis > Ichthyophis bannanicus. The sequence continues at coordinate 442,064,130 of CM066035.1, read as the reverse complement.
AGGGACAGGGCCTAAAGGGGGCTGATCTTCAATAGAGGTATTTTTAACATTTATACCCCGAGTTGGGGATAAGGGGTCCACTAGTTTACCAGCAGTTTGAGATCTCCCAGGGGAGAGATCCAGGGGGAACCCTCTTTTCTAACCATTTATTCCCTGAGCAGGAGCTGGGAGGGTATCAGAATAGGGAAGCCAGGGATTGAAGGTCCTTGGTGTGTTCAGGGCTTGTGATAAAGGTTAGTTGGGCTTTTAATTCTAAACCACTGCTACACAAAAAGAGCTGTTTTGTGCTTTACCAAAATGAGCTCGGGGCCTTTTCCCTACAATGTGATAAGCAACTGAAATGTCAATTGGCTTGTGGCCTCTGCTAATGAGTGATTATGACAATTGTTACCATGCTGGCATGACAGTGCATGCCAATTCACCAGAAAAGGACGAGTTATGGAGGGGGAATGGGTATGAACGGCACACTGCAGTTAGCACAGAGTAACTTATCGTATCTCACTGCTGCAGATTGCCTAACGGTTGGCCTGGCCCTGGTCAGTGCTAACTAGGTGGTCACCTAGGGCGGCAACTTCTGGGGGCAGCAAAGATCAGGGACTTCAAAACTAAATAGATTTTGACAGCCAGAGGGAGAGTAAGGCTTAAGGTTTGCCTAGGGTGCCAGCACCTGGTCCTTGAACCAACTCTGGGACCAGCCCTGCACTGATCCACTTACAGCACGCCTGTGCTATCTGTAAACACATTTATTGTATTGTAAAGATTTTTTCTGTGTGGTTACTGTATGGAAACATGCCAGGAAGTCCCCATAAGGTTTTGCACTTACTGAAAGGCAATTTGGGCCTTTACCATGCAGTAAGAACAAAACTTTACCACACTTTAGTAAAAGGGCCCCATAGTTGTTGTTTTTTTTGGGGGGGGGGGGGGGGTTGCAATAACAGGCCCACAAAGCCTTTTCCATGCACTTGTTTTTGCAAACCCTATTGTGGGGGAAATTTCTCTGTCTGAGTTAGTTTTGCACATATCATGACAGTAACAAACCTCAAACCTAAGTCAGGGTATGTGATCTCAGTCTCTCAAATTTACCGCTAATGGCCTTGGTAACACTTGCATCGTGCCAAAGAGCCTCCCTCGGGAGTTCATAAGATGTAACATGTATAGGCAACATGTCAAGGTCCAGCTGAAAGTCCCTCTTAATCAGGCCCGTGGCTCCAAATACAATGGGAAATATTTCTCTATCTTTCTGCCACATTATCTTGGACTCCAATTGCATTTCTTGGACTTGAGGATCTTTTATGTTCTCCACACAATTCACAGAATTGCTTGGAGCTGACCTCAATGGTATTTTAGTGTTTTTCTCCTTTACCACTGTGTCGGGTTTCCTTGCATCCAGCTTCTCATCTGTCCCAGGTGATCATAACCTCTTTGTTCTCTGTAATTCTCATAGGGTCATGATCCCAGTGCATTTCTGGTACATTAATGAGAAGGGAAAGTTTACTATAAGAGATACCCCTTTTGTAAACTGTAAAAGTGCTCAAAAGCATGAAAATACTGGCTTTTTTTTTATCAACATGTGAAAGTCCTTTCATAAACATTTTTACATTTTTGTATATTGGGACTAAATATAAATGATAAAGATAGTCTTAGAGATGCAGAAATATTGGCTTTGTATGTACACTACTATTCTCTTTCTTCATTAGTAGGCTATGGAGGTCATTTGTAAGCCTCACGAGGCATCTATACATGTAAACAGTGGTATTTACATATTTAGTTTGCATGTGTGTGTAAATGGTGATTCTAGAATACCACTGTTTACATGTGTAGATGCCCTGCAATCAAAAAGGCTCTGGTTTGGGGGAGGGGGGGGGGGGGTCCAAAACAATATGGCAGTCATTTTAGAAGCTCTATTTGTGAAATGGACTTCCGAAAATAGGCATGTAGACATACCAATCACAGAGATGTCCCCGGAACCATTTTAGAAATCAGTTCTATAGACATCCCCAGCACAAGAACGTCCATGTTGCATGGGGATGTGGCGGAGGCATGTCTGGGGGGTGGTCCAGTAAAGGTGTGTGCCCAATTTCAGAAATGGCAGGCACGCCTCTACCCTCAGCAGTAATGTTCAAGTCTATTCCTGTTCCAGGGCACAAATAGGCATCTGAAAAGCTCCCATTTGCTACTCAGAACACCCGAAGGGAGTAGAGAGGAAGGTACTCTGATATACCCAAAACATTTCATGATGATAACGAAAACTGATGGGAAACAAGGACACTATTTTTCTGGTCAGCATGCCAATGCACATCTCTGCTTACAAAACAAACAGGCATGGACATGCAGATTGGATGTCAGTCTGTATTGTATATTCTGCCCCTAGAATTGTGTGTGCATGCTTTCATTGTAATATTTATTGTTGCTAGTTGTAAGTTAGGGCAAGCAGCTTCCTGCTTGTTTGTAATCCTAGATCCTATAGGTTTAACAGGCCCATGTGACCCACTCCCTCCAGTCGCCTTAATACCTGCCTGGCTTCATGCCTTACTACGGGGTATATGTGATCCTATTGGGCTACTGAAGCTCCCTCTGCAGACAAATATTAGCAGGGCTGTTTGTCAAATACTGGGAGAATTGTGAACTTCCCAACCTGGATGTTCCAATTTATACTTACACTTCCTATAAAAAATAGGGCTTCTTGACTTGAAAATGTGATTCATTATCCACAGCAGATGCTTTAAGTCATGTGTGGCACTTACTTCCACAGTATTTATTTATTTATAACATTTTTATATTGGCTTAGTGACAAGTATAATTCAAATTGGGTTACAATAAAAAATAAAATAATGACAGATGGCAAGAAAAGAATATTCCGATAAAAGACTTTCCTATTGCCCTTCTTTAGTATTCATTCTGCCTGCAAAACCAAATAAATCTTACACTTTAATATAATTTATTCTTTCCATAGGAAATAAAAACAAGTTAACTCCTTTCCTAAATGATAGCAAATTCTTCTCCTCTCTTAGATTTACCTGTAAATTGTTCCATTGCTCTGGACCAACCACAGCAAAATGCTTTAACTTGCTAAGCTGTTTTACAAGTCACTAATAATCCTGGGGCCTCTAAGTAATTATCCTGAGATCCTCAATGTTTTCTAGGAAAAGAAGATCATAATCTCTTTTTCTAAAATATAAAAGTTTTGAGCTTCTCATTACCTTAAATATTAACACTAACTAACTATTTAACAATGCATCTCTCTTGGAGAGATGGCCAATGAAGCTTCCTTAGTATAGGGTGGCACTGTCAAGATTTCTTTCCACCCAGAAAAAACGATTTTATTTTGTGCTACCTGCATCTGTCAACCATTTTCCTGCTAATCCCTCATATAATACGTTGCAATAATCCAAAATAATTGAGATACTTTACATAATACCTTCTCTCCTTAAAACAGTCTGCCTGTTTACTGCTTTTCAAACCAGCAGGTTGATATTTAAACTCTGCAACTGGAATATTTTTTAAAGGCCAGCCACAGCGCTGTTAACACGATATTGAGAGGCACTCAACACACAGAGTGAATTCACTGCACTGCTCAGTAGCTGGGCAGCAGTAATATTCACTCCGCTATCTGGATAAGTGGCCCCATAACCCTTGCTATCTTCATGCTGTCCACATAGTTATCTGGATTGCAGACTGAACATTGCGGCTATCCAAATAACTTCCTGGAACGTGCATTCTCCACCCACCCTCTTATCGCAGTATAAATCATACATTTTTACTGCTTGTTACTTTCTGATTAGCCATCCATCGCTCCTTCTTTCCCACCCCACCCACCTTTTCCCCTCAAGAATATCATTGGAAGGCTTTTATGATTCACTTACATATTCTAGCATTGCCTTCATTTGCTTATGCTCTTCTGACCTGAGGAAGAAAGTTTTAACCTTTGAAAACTAGTCAAAAATGTATTGTTAACCCATTAAAAAGGCATCACTTTATATTATTTAATATTTTCTTTTTATTTATTAACAATTAAAGTGTACCAACACTATCGACATGATTGACCTGCTGTCTGGACAACAGATTTCTGCAACATGTATCACTCTGTACAAAGAATAAAACTGACTGTGAGTAACATGAATCTGGATAATTACCTGCCGCATTAATGTTTCTCACCATAATTGTTCTTATATTGCTAAGAGGGTTATTAGTGGGCAACCAGGCAACACGTTTCTTGGAAGACCGATGCCTGGATGCATATAGCTCACAGGAAAAAAAGGGTGTGAGAGGATTTTTGGCAAAGTCTCCACACACTGATCAAGTTTACACTGCAGACATAATTTCTGAATCATTAGAAGGCAGATCAATAATATTCTTGGCAATGTCCATTAAATAGCACATCTATTTCTCTTTATTGGCGAAAAAAAAAATCTATTCTTAGGGACCGTAATTAAAAAAGACATCTCAGGCAATTCAAGGCAACCTGAGACAGTCCATCATCTGCTAGCTGCCCTTGTAGTCGTAAGAAGCTGAGCAAGAAAACAAGAGACTGTCTCCGTACATTTTTGTTTTAGAATCTCAGGCTTTCTTCTTCTGCTTCTTAGTATATGAGGGTAGAGCTCCATTTTCTCAGCCATACCACAGCTTTGACGGATGATTGCTTTGAGCTGTCTTAAGCGCATTCGGCAACAAGTGATTGTGCTTGTTGTTGAGGATCAGCCTGGTAACGGCGTTGTCTCTACGTAAGGTTTGTACACGTGCAATCAATGTCTATCCTTCCTTATCAAAATCATTGTGCATGCACAAACAAGCCTATGCGAAAGGAGAAAATCAAAACAGTGAGGGAGCCACCAACGCTGAACTCTGCATCTCAGAGCCTGGGCCCCACCTGCTGAAGTGAAGAAGAGGCTAGATAAAGTGAGCAGAATGGCAAGGGAGCCGTGTCAAAAAAGATACCAATAAAAAAACCCGGAAAGGTGGCATTGGGAGGAGAAAGGAAACTGGAAGATGAGCAGGCAGGGAAGGAAAAGTGAAAGGAAGAGAGAGCGTTAGTGGCAGACAGAGATTATCTGAGCTGACTATGTATGATCCACCCTTTCGTTCACTCACTCACTCATACATAGCTGACTTATTCACAATGTCATTCCACTCACATGCCCCATTCATCACGCATAGCTAGTTACAGTACATGCCCCATTCATCCTCCACAATTGGTCACATATGACACTCACGCACAGTCTGCCCACTCACCCAAGCCATTCACTTATTACCAACTGACATTTCTGATCCACCCACTAGAACATGCCACCCCCTCAGCCAGGCACACCAACTCCTCCCACTCATTCATAAATATCCCACCCATTCATTCACTGAGATTAATACTGCCAACTCGCACACTCATGCACCCACTTGCAAGCACAAAATTTTACTCAGAAATAGTGCAATGTTTCTAGCATGCACTTTATAATTTTTTTCTTTATATTAATGACTATCGGTGGATATTGCCAGTGCATCATTGGCATGCAGAGCAAAATGGATGGATGTTAGGGGATTAGGTAATCAGCAAGAGCAGGACTTAATTTGTAGACAAAAAGGAAAAGAAGCTGAGTGAGGAGACAGGAGCAACTGGAGAAGAGGACCTGAACTAGGGAGCAGAGAGCTGTTGTCTGCTTAGCACCAGGTTATCCCCTTGCCTTCTCATTCAGAAACCTCATTATCCTCTGTTTTAGCTGTGTTTCCATTAATTTATCATCAATTTGTAGTTCCCAACCTCATCCTTACTTCCACTTTTGTGTAAAAGGACCACATGAGCCCTTCTCCAGTCCTTTCAGATCATTCCCGACTCTAAAGAAGCACCGAAAAGGTCTGACATTGGAGCTACCAGAACGTTCCTAAGTTAATTCAATACTCTCAGATGTATCCCATCTGAGAGTATTGCTTTGTCTATTTCTAGTTTAGCTAATGCCTCACGAATAGAGTCTTCTGAAAATTGTTCAAGATCTGCCTCATTTCTTTTCCTATTTGTATTTGTTTTCTGGGATCCTGCTCCTGGCCCTTCATCTGTGAATACAGAGCAGAAACATTTGTTAAACAATTTTGCTTTATCCTTACCATTTTCTACATATTCCTTCTCTTCACTCTTGAGTCTGACAATTCCACTGTTGCACTTCCTCCTCTCACTAACATTTCTGAAATATTTTGTCCCCCCATTTTACTGTGTTGGATATTTTTTCTTCCATTTGTATTTTTGCTATTCTGTCTACTTTCCTAGCTTCTCTTAGCTCTTCCAAATACTGATGCTCGTCTTCCTCTTACTATGATCTCTTGTATTTTATGAAGGCTGTCCTCTTTGCTCTTCAGCTACTTTTTGAGAACCATAGTGGTCTCTTTTTTCTTTGACATTTATTTACTTTTCTAACAGAAAGGTTTGCTGCCCTTAAACAACCCCCTTTCATTTGCCCACTGCTTTTCCACATCCTCCAGCTGTTTCCATTCAACTAATGACTCCTTGAGGTCTTGACATCTTGACAAAGTTAGTTTTCCGAAAGTCTAGGATACTCACTTTTGAATGAACTATCTCAGCCCTGTCCTAATCCTAAACCACACCATCCAGTGATCACAGAATGCGAGATGATCTCCTCATTTGGAAGCACCAGGATCAGTATGGCCCCCTCCTGAGTAATCCCATTACCTGTTGCTGAAAAAGTTCTCTCTGTAAAGAATCCAGGATCTCCTTACTTCTAGACTACACTACAGCAGGGTTGCCAAACTCAGTATCCAGCATATTGAAATCAGCTATCAGTAGCACTTCTCCTTTCATTGCTATACTGCGAATGTCTTCAATTAAATCTCTTCTGCTTGTGAAGTAGGTCTATGTATCGCTCTAGTGCAAATAGATGCTCCATTTTCTCTTTCCAGTTTAACCCACAGTGCTCCATCTTTCCCCCGTAATTCTGTAGCTTTAATATTACTTTTTACACATAGTGCCAATCTTCCTCCCTTTCTTTCTACCCTACCCTTCCTGAATAAATTATAGCCTGGTAATTACATCCCAGTCATGGTTTTCTGTGCTGCTACTGAATTCAAGTCAGCCTCTTCCGTTGAAGCCTCAAGATCCAGAATCTTATTTTCTATACTATGGGCATTAATGTAGCCCCACCCAGGAGGAGGTGCCATCAGATTCCTACTGCAACGCTTAAGGTGTATTGATGTAGTCAAACCTGGCCAAGGATGTACCTCAGAGTCTGACACTCACCCAGCTGAGAGGATAGTCAAGAAGTCACTAACCATGTCACAAATTCCTCAACAGGTAGGTACAGAGAAGTTTAGGAGGAAAATTAAATCTAGGTTTGGATAAGCCTAAAATCAATGTGATATTACAGACTTGTTCTTATAATTAAGCATTAGAATTCCATTCTGACCGATAAAATCCTCTAAAAATGGTTCACCTCCTATATATCCAATAGAGTCCAGCAGGTATACTTTGACCAAAACTTAACCAATGCCTTTCCACAAACACCTTTCCAGGATTTCTTCAATTTTTTCCACCTTTCTAACAGGTCATTTTAATATTAGGACCTGTCTAATTTCTTTGTGCGTGTTATTTGACCTTGAATAACTGTTCTGTTTTTTTTGTAGGTTGCAGTGGTACCTTATTCTGTCCTATTTCTTACGTGGCGGCCCTTGATGTTGGATCCCTCTGGCACTGGATTGGAGTTCCTTCTGGATCCTTCAGAAGTGCAGATTTCATATTGATCCCTTGTTTCAGCTGCTGTGATCTACTCCCTAGCTTGAAGAAATTATTAAATGAAAACCGTAACGGTTCTAACTATTGGGGCAAAATACCTTCTTTTAAAAAAGAGGCAATTAAGATTTTTTTCTTTAACCCATTAATACTTTTCTTACCTAGTGTTAAAATAAGAGATAATTATATTACCCTATCTTCTATTAATCCTTTCAGTCAATCGCTCTCTCACCCATTCCCACCTTTAGCTGCAGCCTCACACACACACTTGCAGCATTCACTTCAACAGAGCTGCAGTTACTGTCAGCTAGTAACAATTTTACTTTAAAATACAAAATAAGGATTCTAAGATTATAGTTTCCACAATTCCAAGCAGAGCCAATAGGAATTCAACAAGCTCTGTATTCAGTTCTTTCCACACACAGCCAGTGCAGTTACATCAAAAGTTTAAACCCTTTTTCTCAGAGTTGTTAATACTCTCAGCAGCACTATTCCAATTTCTGGATCCCATTTTTTTTTCCTTTTAGTTGAGAAGATATTCTTGAAGCAATCTTCTCTAGTTCTTTTCAGAGATTTTAATTATCTTTAACTTTATAGTTCAAGCTCAGTGAGAATAAATCAGAATTTTCCTGCTTTCTTGACAGACTTCCTGAGAAAATTCAATTCCATTCAAGAAATATTCTCTCCTCTATAACTTCCACAGTCTGTCAGCAGGTATACTCTGTCACACACACAGACCAGAACTCCAATCTGTAATTAAATTAAAATCTTTCAACAACAACTCCCTCTCTCACTCTCAGCTATGATCATTTAACTCTCTGTACCTAGCTCTTCTCAAAAATCCTTCTTTCAAACCCCAGTCACAAGACAGTCATACACAGCACCTTCACTTTTCGGGGCAAGGTCCAAATGAAAATTACACTTACCTGGTAATTGTGGTTCCTTTAGTGACTCCAGTTTAGTCCTCCACCTCTGGGTTATGTACCTCCTCCTGCAGCTTGGAGACTGGGCATGTCAAAATCGTGACATTACTGGATGTAGCCTGCTGGTCTCTCCCATCAGTCCCAGTGAACTATTGACAAAGCACACTCAAAGGAGCAACAAATAAGTAATTATCATATAAAACATTTTAACTCTATACTGAAATGAAACTTACAACTCTTAACTGAGTAACATGAATTTCCCCCTAGGAAAAAAGGAAACCGCCTTGCACCTTACCCCTCTGCCCCATACAGAATTAGGAATCACAGAGTAAGAATAGGCAGAAACAAATAGACAAGGTCAGAATCCTGAAAAGAATCCAGTAAGAATGACACCTACGGTAGATTTGCACTTCTCCCAACTGAACCTCCACTGCTAGACAAACCCCGGGTGGGAATGAGGACTAAACTGGAGTCAAAGGAACCACAATTACCAGGTAAGTGTAATTTTCATTTCCTTATCATTCCTCCAGTTTAGTCCTCCACCTCTGGGATGTAACAGAGCAGTAACCATTGGGGGGGGGGACCTTTCTAGCCGGCTCGCAACAGCGCCGACCCGAAGCAAGCATCATTCGCCGCCTGAACATTCAGGCAGTAGTGCTCACTGAAAGTATGAAGTGACGACCAGCTGGCCGCTCTACAGATATCCCCCGGTGGAACTAAACTGTGTTCCGCCCAAGAAGTCACTTGTGTTCTGGTAGAGTGAGCTCACAAACCCGTCGGAACTGCATGCCCTTGCAACAGAAATGCTGATGCCATCGCCTCTCTAAACCATCTTGAAATGGACGCTTTCGCCACCGCTTACCCCTTCGCAAGGACCGCCGAATAACATGAAAGGATGGTCCAATTTGTGAAAAGATGCCGAAACTTTTAAGTATTGCCGCAAGACTCGCTTTATGTCCAACCGATGCAAATCACGATCAGCAGCGTTCCCTTCCAGAGAACAGAGAACCGGAAGAGAAACCGTTCGATTCAAGAGAAAGACAGGTACCACCTTTGGCAAAAAGGACAGAACTGTACGCAATACCACCTTCTCTCTCGAAAAAGTCAAGAACGGTTCTCAACAGGACAACGCCTGTAACTCCAAAACTCGCCTCACCGAACAGATGGCTACCAAAAACACAGTTTTTAAAATCAAATCCTTCAGTGATGCTCGATGTAAAGGCTCAAAAGGTTCTTTAGCCAATGCCCCTAAGAACAAATTGAGATCCCATGATGAAACGATGATCCTCCTCGAGGGCCCCAGTCTGGAAACTGCTTTAAGAAAACGTAAAACCTCCGAATGAGCACCTAGCGCAGTGCCCTGCACTTTTCCTCGATAGCACAAAATAGCCGCCAACTGGACTTTCAAGGAACTGACCGCTAGCCCCTTATCAAACCCGTCTTGTAGAAAACCTAAACCCGGGGTAACGAAAACAGTAGCCGCCCACACCAGCCGTCGAGAACTGCTTCCAGGGTTGCCGCCATCGTTCCCAGCACTCGGAGATAAGTCCATGCTGAGGGAGCCGGGGCGGATCTGACCAATTGCTGAGGGGCTTGAACTCGCTGGTCCGGGAGAAATACCGCTCCTTTCTGAGTGTTGAACCGTACCCCTAGATACTCGCAATCCTGGGAAGGTACCAGACGGCTCCTGGTCGGATTGACCACCCAACCTAGGCTCTGCAAAAACTTCACCACTTTGTCTGTCACCTGAACACTCTCTCTCTGTAATTTTGCTCGAATCAACCAATCAATGAGATAAGGATGAGCCAGAATTCCTTCCTTGCGTAATGCTGCCGTTACCACCACCACCATGATCCTGGTGAAAGTTTGCGGTGCCATCGCCAGACTGAAAGGCAGTGCTTGGAATTGATAACGCCCCCAAGGGAGTGCGAATCATAGGAACTTTTGATGAGCTGCTCTGTTTGAGATGTGTAAGTACGCCTCGGTAAGGTCGAGGGACGTCAAGTACTCCCCTTGTCTCACCGCCACAATGACCGACCTCAATGTTTCCATTCTGAAATGTGGTACGTGAAGACATCGATTCACCCCTTTTTAGGTCTAATATATACCGAACAGCTCCGCCTTCCTTTGGCACCATGAAATAACTTGAGTATTGACCCTTGCCGTACTCTGCCATCAGAACTGTCGTGACTGCTTCCATTGCTAAGAGTCGATTTAAGGTACCGCAGACTGCCAAGGTTCTCTGCTGACCTTTGCAGGCAGACATCATGAACGAATTCCGCACAGGCTTTCGCCATTCCTGAGCACAACCCTCATGAATTACCTCTAAGACCCACTGGTCGGATGTTATTTGGGCCCAGGTGGGAAGAACCTCCTGAAGTTGCCCGCCAACCGGATGACCTCCCACCGGGACCCGCCTCCTTTCATTGTGGCCGAAACGCGACCTAGAATAAACCTCAGCTGAACAACTTCTTAGTCAGAGCTAACGGCGATCGGCTACCCGAGAAGCCAAACTCCTCGCCCCAGCGCTAATCAAATCATAGTGCACCTCTGTCAGATAAGCCAATTCTATCCATGTCACTTCCATTAATCGCTCCTGCTCTGGATGAACGGGCTGCCACAAGCGTTGTGATCCTCGAAGGCCCACTCTCACTACCCAAATCTGACATCTTTCCTTTTCTCTTGTCTGCCAAGGGGTAGAGCCATGACTCCTCTTGTCCCACTGTTGGCAGACCCCTATCATCTTGGATCATGTGGGAAACCCCACGGGATAAGCTATGAAGAAGCCCTGGGCCCCGGATATATTTACAGATGGACAAGGCATGCCACTAACTTGGAAGGAGCAGGAGTTGGAGTTAGGACTGTAAATGATATGCATATGGATACCCTGACCAACAGGCTCCAGCCATAGGAGGGGATATAGAGACAAAACATTAGAAATGCAGGCTACATGGGCCCCCACCGTGAGGGACTCCGATGAAGCAGAGTGGGATTTACAGAATCATAGTTTACAATCATGAACGCGTCTGGTCTGGAAGTAACTGAGATCCAGGATGAACTGACTTTATTTCCTAAATGGTCGTATATTAATCCCTTTAGACAGATACATTTTCAACAATCACCACAGATTCACAGTGAGCAAAAAATGGAAACAGTTGTTCAGTATTATTGATGCTTCGCTATGGCTACCACCATACCCGGAAGAAACCAACTGTACTAGGAATGTATGCGTAGGGTAATTTCTCCCACCCAAAACAACTGTACCAAATAAAGTTCTATGTAAGTATGAGGTGATGCCAATTATCACTGATGATATTACCCTGCAGCCAAATCTTCTTGGAGCCTGGATGAGATGGGGAACTAGTCAAACTAACAAAACATGTGAGTGTAAAACGTTTGTGGAGGAATGGAGTTGTGGGAGCAAAACACCTGTATATAACTCATGTTCATTACAGTATCCCATTAAACTTGGTCATATGAAATAAATAATCCTGTAATACAAACAACGTCGCATTCCTTATTCATACTTGTTTGATATGAATATAATGAACCACAATCAAACCCCATGCCAGCTAGGTTTGATAAATGTAACTCACACCTCCCATAATGAGATATATCAATATATATCACTTTAGGAATGTCACCCCCTCCATTAGTAAACTTGGGAAATCTTCAGAGGACTAGAAATTCCTCGGTTTTGCGCTCGTAGTTACCGCAGTTAAAGTGTGTTTTTTAAATTTTTTTTTCCTTTTTGGTCCCAAAATCTATTCCTGACTGAAATGAACTGTCAAAAACTGAAAATAACAGAAATAAGCTCAACTGAACTCAAAGGAACTTGCGGTCACTAACTGTCCTAAATCAATCTACCCTACCTTAAATCAACATCAATTAACTTATAGCAGCTTGCTGTCCTTAATTGTACCTTAGACCGCTTTTTTCAGCCTCAGGGAGAGTCTGTGAAAAACTGTGGCTTCTCGTGGCCGAAAAAACGCGGGAAACACAGCCCGCTCAGGAAAAATGGCAGGGCCGGCCTCTCTGCGCGCCCTCAGCAAAGGGCCTGAAGCCTCCATGCCTGAACGCAATGCGGCGTGCCTCTCCACTTCAACGCCGCACCGCACAATGCCAGCGGGCTAAGCACCTGGCTGATGCCGGCCAATCTCCTGCCCTGCAATCCGCGCTGCTGACCACCACAAGGTGTGATCAGCTAACGCGGAGAGGGCTTTCCATCCCACGGTCTCCTGCCACGCAGCCCTCCAACAAAAGCGGGGCACTCCGGCAAGCCGTCGCTGGTGCTGCCGCACAACTCCCCCCAATTCCCACTAGGAGGGGAGAGCGGCTCCAACATCCGGGGAGATCCTGCTGGTAGAAATGAAGGCTCGATTCCCCCTCACAACTGAAGGTGATTTGGTAAAGTCATAAATCTTTCTTTTTTTTTTTTTGTTACCCGAGTGCAAAGAAAAATAATATAATGAAAGTAGGGAAAAATTAAAAGAAACTTTCCAACTACCCTAATGCTCCTTATCTGATTCACCAGTGAGCCCAGCACCTAGGCTCACTACGTCCTCTTGCTGCATGGAGACTGGACACACTGGGGCTGATGGGAGAGACCAGCAGGCTACATCCAGTGATGTCACGATTTTGACATGCCCCGTCTCCAAGCTGCAGGAGGAGGTACAACCCAGAGGTGGAGGACTAAACTGGAGAAACGATAAGGAACTACCAGTTTCTATGCCTAGCAACAGCAAACATGCTCCTCCACTCCAGCACTGCACAAAAACCCCCTCCATGCTTCACTTAGCAGCCCCCCCCCCCCCCCCCAGGCAGTGATTCAGCATTTCCTGGGCTGACAGGTAAAATTTTTAACCCTGCAGACTTCAAGCATGCTGTGGTCACACCTCTCCTCAAGAAACCCTCACTTGATCCCACCTGTCCTAACTATCAACCCATCTCTCTCCTTCCCTTCATTTCTAAACTACTCAAACGTGCAGTTCATCACCACTGCCTCGACTTCCTCTTCTCTCATGCCCTCCTAGATCCCTTACAGTCTGGCTTTCGTCCTCTACACTCTACTGAAACGGCTCTTGCCAAAGTCTTCAGTGACTTGTTCCTGGCAAAATCCAAGGGCCTTTACTCTGTCCTCATCCTTCTTGACCTCTCTGCTGCTTTTTACACTGTTGACCACAACCTTCTCCTCGATACCCTGTCCTCGCTTGGTTTTAGTGGCGCTGTAATATCTTGGTTCTCCTCCTATCTCTCCCATTGCTCTTTCAGTGTGTGTTCTAGTGGCTCCTCCTCCTCTGCTACCCCACTCCCAGTTGGTGTACCCCAAGGATCTGTCTTGGGTCTGCTCCTCTTCTCTCTCTATACCTAGTCACTTGGCGCGCTTATCTCTTCCCATGTCTTTCAGTACCATCTGTATGCCAATGACTCTCAGATCTACCTCTCTACGCCTGAAATCTCTCCGGCAATCCAGACCCGGATCTCTGCCTGCCTCTCTGACATTGCTGCCTGGATGTCTCACCGCCGCTTGAAATTGAACATGGCTGACTGAACTTCTCATCTTTCCCCCTAAAACCTCCCCTCCTCCTTTCTCAGTCTCTGTGGATGGCTCTGTACTCCTTCCTCTTTCCTCGGCCTGCGATCTGGGGGGTTATCTTTGACGCCTCTCTCTCTTTCTCCACACATATCCAGCTCATAGTTAAGACCTGCCGTTCTTTCTCTATAACATTGGCAAAATCCGCCCTTTCCTTTCTGAACACACTACTAAAACGCTTATCCACTCCTTAATCACCTCCCGTCTTGACTACTGTAACCTATTCCTTGCTGGTCTCCCTTTGAATCATCTCTCTCCCCTTCAATCTGTTCAACACTCCGCTGCACGGCTAATCTTCCGCCAGCCTCATCATGCCCATATTACTCCTCTTCTCAGGTCATTTCATTGGCTCCCTATCCGCTTCTGCATCCAATTCAAACTTCTCCTGCTGTCCTATAAATGCATTCACTCTGCAGCGCCTCAGTACCTTTCTTCTCTTATCTCTCCTTACAACCCCCCTTCGGGAACTCCGCTCTTCTAGCAAACTACTTCTATCTGTGCCCTTCTCTTCTACTGCTATCTCCAGACTTCGCTCCTTTCACCTTGCCGCACCTTACGCCTGGAACAGGCTGCCTGTGTCTGTGCACCAGGCACCCTCTCTAACCCTCTTCAAATCCAGGTTGAAAGCTCACCTCTTCGCTGCTGCTTTTGGATCTTGACTCACCTATCTCCGTTCTTTCCCCTTTTCTCTCCCCTAGTTCTATCCCTGCTTACACCTTCTGTGTTTTGTCTTGACTAGATTGTAAACTCTGATGGGCAGGGGCTGTCTCTTACATGTCTGTACAGCACTACGTACGACTGGTAGCACTTTACAAATGCTCAGTAGTAGTAGTAGTAGTAGTAATATTAATACACACTGCTTTCCAGATATTATCCCTTTTTTAGTTTCTACATAGGTGTTTAATGTTTTAGTTACCTGAGGACTTTTATTTACCTCGAGGCTTTTGTCACCCATCCCCAATAAATCTAGTTTATTTTATTTATTTTTGTTTTAAAATTTATATTAATAGAATTACAGTATATAATACAAGGATACAATCACTTGCACAGAAACCGGGGAAAGCCAAAGATATTAATGACACTTAAGAAAAAGAAAAAAAATCAGAAGAAAAACATCAAATAGGCAACCGTGCTCTAGCCCATAATAAGAAAACCAAAAATAAAAAGGAAATAGAAACAAGATCGCTACTTTTGCAGGAAATTAGCAGAGACAGCATCAGCCGACATAACAAATTAATGCGGTATAGAACAACTGGCAGACCCCTCACCTGTGGACCCCTGAGCATTCAAAAAATAAATTAACTGAGATGGAAAATAGAAAATATAGGAAATGCCCTCCAGTTTCACAAGGCACTTGCAGGGATACTTTAAAAAAAAAATACCCCATCCAATTGCAAAACCCACGGGCGCAGAATCAAAAACTCTTCTGCATCATTGGGTTTCCCTGGCAAGGTTGGGAAATATGCGTACCAGGCAACCCTTAAAAGGCACATTCCTCTTCCTGAAAAACGTTTTAAGAAGCCATTCCCTATCTGAACCCAATGCAAACGTGACCAGACAGGTGGCAGGAGTAACCATTTCAGTATCTGAATTCTCTAACAAAGCAGTTACATTTAATATATCAGCCACTTGTGGTCCAGATATCTCAGCACTAGTTGGAACTTTGACCACTAGGAATAAAATATATTTTCATCAATGGGGGACATGAATCAGAGGGAGCCTCCAATATTTTCAGCAAATACATTTTAAACATCTCCTTGGCAGATATACTTGGTAACCTTGGGAAATTAATCAAACGTAAATTAACCAATTTCGAATGCTTATCTAAATGTTCCAACCGACTCCTCACATTACTAAAGCCTTTCATAAATGCCTCTACTTGAGAATCTAAACGATCAGTTTTATTGATAAATCAGTCACAGAAGCTCTAAATGTTTCAAGCGACTCAGTATTCATAGAGCAAGTCTTTTCATTCTGTAACACTAGTGTTTGTAAAAGTTGTACCTGAAGAGTAATGGCCCTCACCAAGTTGTTTAATGGCAGACCAAATGGCCTCCAGGGTAAACTGCTCTGGTCGCTGCAAATCAAAGGAAAAAGCAGAAACCTCCCGCACAATGTCCATTGCAACCGCTGCCATCGTGGGATCCTGAGGAGGGAAAGAAGCAACTCTTCCAGCTGCGTCTGTCAGTGTCTCTCCTCCAGTCAGTATCTCAGGCAGAAGAAAACCCCGCAGAGCTGTTCCTGCTCCCGTGTTCGTGCTCAGATTCGTCCTCAGCAAAACAGCAGAAACACCAACTTCGGATGTTGCCACTGCTTCCAAAACCTCTGAACACACACCCGAACACGCCTGCTTTAGAGGCCTCTGAGATTCTGGGGGCGTCAGATCACTGCCCGAGGTAGACGTTGAGCACTCCTGCTCTCATGACCTTTCAGCCGGGCTACTCACCTCCAGACTCTGCGGCTGGTGCTCTAGATGAACAAAGGCATCCAATGGTCCACTAGGAGAAAGCGTGGAGGAAGAGAGCTGAGCAGTCTGGGTACCTTTCCCAGCCTTACTTTCCTTTTACGTGGCATAAGGAAACACGTCGGTACAGCAGTCTCTGCCCTATGCCATTTTGGATGCAATAAATGTAGTTTAAAGCCCTCTTCAGTAGGTTAGCCAGGCTAGGCTTACGAATGCATTGTTTAATGTATTCCATGGAAAATATGAAATCAGTTTTGTATTATGTTTACTAAAATGCGTTAAGGTCTGGCAGTTTAGCATGTGCCAATGGCATGGGATGTGTAACAGACCTGTGCTAACTGTCGGGGGTGAGAACCAATGGAGATAGCGCAGTGCGAAGTTGCAGTGGTGATAAGTGCATGTGCACCAACTGCAGCGTTGATTAGCACATGCTACTGATGTCTGCGTCAACCAAAATACGCAGTCAGTGCCCACTCTGTCCCTAACCTGCCCAGTAGCTAGCATGAGAGATTTACTGTGCTGGATGTTTTAGCATGTGGTAACAGTTACCGCAAGCTCATGCTAACTTCTTCGTGTGCAGTATATGTTAGTGCACTTTAGTAAACATGCCCCTATATGTTTTTTCATATAATTCTTATAAAATATTTGAAGGACCATAACCCAAATATTTTCTGAAACTTACCTATGCTTGAGAAATGTTTGGTGTCTCCTGGCAGTTAGACAATGTCACACAGAGCTATCTACCTCCTATTCTATCCTCATAGGTTATTCTCGTTAAAGTTATTAAGTATTTAGCTCATACCTTTCCAGTAGTAGTTAAAGGAATGTTACGTTCAGGTACTTCCCTGTTCCCTGACAGCTTACAGTCTGTTTTGTACCTGAGGCAATGGAGGGTTAAGTTACTGCTTTAGGATCCTAATCCCCTACTCTCCTATTCACCACCTAGGTGTATCTTTATCATTCCCCTAGATTTCTCCTAATCCCTACTTTGTTGTATTGTTTTGTTTATGTTTATTTAAAACTTGTTATACCGCCCAACACCAAAGGCACCTGAGCGGTTTACAATAAAAACTTAAAACAATTTAAAAATGGGGCTGCAGGAAAAGAAAAGGAACGCCAATTAAAATAATAGGAAAGAAGAGAAAGGAAAGGGAGAAAGAAAGCAAAACCAGTAACAATTACAATGTGATATCATGGGACGGGAAGGGAGGGGGAGGGGCCAGGAAGGGAGGTTAAATGCTAATTGAAAAAGGTGGGTTTTGAGTTGGTATTGTTGGTCTCAATTAGATTGTAAGCTCTACAAAGAAGGGACAGTCTCTTACATGTTCATGTACAGCACTACGTATGCCTGGTAGCACTATACATATGATAATTAGTCATTAGACTTGTCAAAGGCCATGTAGTGCCAGTGGGATTCAACCCCTGGTTTCTTTGGTCAGTAAACTGCTTTAATCATTAGGCTACTTCTCAACTAACTAATGAGCCAGAAATAAAAGTGGCAAGTCTAGAAGGACCTAATACAACAGTATTAGATCCCTAGATCTTGATGCATGAACAGCTAAAGAAAAAAACATGAAACAATAAAGAGGAAGCAGCTAAAAAAGTTCCTGCTTAAGTCTTGGTATGTGCTATTTGAACTTTACATTGAAAGGCAGGGAAATCCCTCTGTCTCCATAGTCTGAATTCCCTCGCCACATGATGCGCGGTGTTTTCAGCCATTTATTTCAACCAGCCTTGAGTTAAATGTTAAAGTTCTTTGATCCATCTCAACAAGACATACTAGCAAAAGCTGTCAGTCCTCACCAGAGTGCAGTTGGCCAGCATGCTCTTTTTTTCATAGCTTTATTTGTTATAGCCCGGTGAGAGATCTCTTAAATATTTCTTTTGCTTCTCCTCAAGAGTCTCTAGCATCAGTTCCTGGCTTCTGTGCATTTGACATGAGGTTCAAATATGGACAAATGATGCTTTGAACAAAACTAAACCCTTCAAGTCATTCTGTAACCACAGGGAGGTATCCATCCTGCTCTGCAAACAGGTTTGAAGATACAGTCTTGCTGATTTACCTGAATTCTGCTAGCTTTGCAAGCAAGGAGAGCCGGTGGAGTTTTACTGTAGAATGTAATGCACTGTAAAGTCACAGATCTGAACCCAGTCTTGATTGCCCGAGTTAAACTGCACCATACATTACACAAGTAATTATTTTAAATTACTAAATACTCGATTTAGAAAATATAAATGCCTCTGTACTGTTATAAGGAAAATATCTAGAATGGTACTGCGTACATTAAATCTCAATCACACACACTATTAGAGGTCATTTTAGAAGGCTTGTGCAGCACTCACACATATAACTTGTGAGTTTATGTGCATAAATGGTGCAAGTAGCGATTTTTGAAAAGCCGCTGCTTACATGTGTATGTCTCCAGCAAGCACCCTTTTCAAAGAGGCATGCTTTGGCCGGGCCTGAAAAGTGTGCATGCAATTCGTATTTTGCAAAAGAAATATCCGCCTGCTTCCCAAATCTAAATATCAACTTTTATTTCAGCACCAAGTCATGGTTAAGTGTCAGCTAAATAGAGGTGAGAGGAATGATGGGGAGGAGAAGCAACTTTCCTCGTCTCTATGGCATTAAAAAACACTGCAAAAAACCCTAACATTTATGTTTGTGGTTTGCTCCTTAATTAGCGCCCTTGGATAATACACCTACATATGTAAATGGGAACACTTACACTGAAAGGGGTATGTTTACTAAATGGCGATAACGTAGCAGCGGCGCACCTATCATGCGATATGAAACGTTATCGCGCTATACGTGACGTTATCATGCGATAAATCAACTTTTTTGAGCGATAACGTGCCGTTTCACCCGACAACGTCCCTGGCGGCGCTAAGACACAGAAAAGGTGGAGTAAGGCTCTCCAGAGGGCGGGGAGAAGGTGTCAATGGGCGGGGGTGGGCGGGGAGAGGCTCCAGGCACACTAGCGCTGTGAAATGAAGGTCCGAAAAATAGCACGAGTGAAAACCTGGCGTTAAGAGGCAAAAGTGAAGGAGAGAGAAACCATTTCAGTCAGCAACGTACAGTAAAGGCAGGGAGACCAGGAACAGTGATAGTAGTGATACATGTGCAGTACCACCAGAAAAGTACCCAAGTACGAAAGGGCACTATGGTGTGGCTGCACATGGGGTACAGGGGGCTGCAGGCGTGACATGCAGTGGGGCAGCTGGAGCATATGGCAGGCTAGGCAGATGCCTAGGTGACACATAGAAAAACAGAAATTCAATATCAGCAAATGATCAAGGCCAAACATGCCCTCGAGTGTCTGTGTCCCACAGTGTCCCAGGGGACCGTACCCAGCAAATACTCCAAAGGGCACAGAAAAATGGCAGGCAGTGCTGGGGGGAAGCATGGATGTCCATGCAGGCACCACTACCCCAGATTACACATCATAGGCAGCCGCCTACCGTCACATTGGATGGCCTGGGACTGCACACCACCACCGGCACAAGGGCATGTCAGCATGGTGGCGGAAGGGTGCCGGTGGCGGAGGGGGAAGTGGCATCTGCCCACAGCAGACCAAGGCCAAGCCCTGTCTAGGTGGGTGCCGTGCACTGCAAAAGACGTTTGACCGTCTGACGAACAGTAATGGTATACCCAGGGAATGACCTGCCTCTGTGGCAACAGTTTGGTGCAGTACACACAGCCAGTGCGTTCAGGGGTAGAAGATCACAGGTTCAAGTCCCAGCTGTGGCTCCTGCAGACCATGTCCCTATATATTACCCAGTACTAAACCGTGGTAATAAAGAAGGAACCTCTTTGAAGATAAAATAAACATGCCATAAACACCTATACTCTACCCTGCAGACAATGTTCCCTCTAATTTTTTGTAGGCTGTGTGCGCATAAAATATCAGCTGTGTGCAGCTTTTGAAGGAAGGTTAAATTTTTGTGCGCCACATAATGGCACTCGGAGTTATATACTTTAAAATTTGACTACACGTCAGAATACAGTATGTACACCACATTGATTTTAATCAAATTAAATGAAAATAGACGATTACTAAATGAAGCGGGAAATTTCTAGTAATTACAATCATAACTTTTAAATTTTAAGACGTCTGTGTTGTTTTCTATCAGAATCAGAGACGTAATTTTTGTGCGCTCTGTTGTAAAGTATGTGCGCTCTCTCGGTGAGGTGTGTGCGCGCGCACACGCGCACAGCTTAGAGGGAACAGTGCCTGCAGAGCACATTCACCATAGACATGTGCAGTCCCTAGAGCAGAGGTTCCCAACTTCAGTCCCAGAGGGCCAAACTCATGGAGAGTCAGGCTGTTGGGCCCTGCGTGGAGCAGCATCTACCAATACTAGAACCCACATACCTTAGCAATGCCATCAGAAACTTTGAAACACGTTCCGCGGTTGCTATTATTAATGTCAGATAACAAGTCCAAAATGAAACACAAATTGTTAACAGAGATCCATCAGAGCAACCTGTCTGATATCTGTGGAGTGTGTCTTGGTTTATGCTTCTGACAGTGTTTACCACCCCGGAGAGTGACCCCAACAGTATTGAGTACCATAGCAATGCCTGCACTGTGCCCAGGACTGGTGTGGCGGCCAGGGCTGCCAACCACCTCTATATTTACACAATGCTGAAATAGGTGTGGGAGTGTGTGTATGTCTATCCAGTGTTTTGGGGCTGACCACACCTTAATGAGCCCACAATGCTTGCACTGTTTCCAGTGTTAGCCTGCCGATGTGCATAATGAGGAGCAAGGTACTGTGGGTATGGGCCAGACAGGGCAGCCTGGGCAGGACATTGGGACATTGTATTGGCCGACCACCACCTGCACGGACAGGGTGACCACAGCATGTCATGCTGGGGGGGGGGTCACTCTCACCCTGACTGAGCAGTGACCATTGCATATCTAGGTCCCCACATAGTGCTATACAGTGTTTCTCTCATGTGATATCTGGGAATTTCCCTGGTTGGGGCCCAATCACTGACATACCACCTTTGGGTGCACACAGCTTCACCAGGAACATGCACTATCTACTAGCTAGCAGACCGTCTGCAGTTAGTGTGTGTGTATGGCTGGAGCACCTTGCACACAATATTCAAGGTGGAGTTGCACCATGGAATGATAGAGAGGCATTATAATATCCTATGTTTTATTCTCCATTCCTTTATGATTCCTAGCATTCTATTTGCCTTCTTTGCCGCTGTTGCACACTGGGTGGAGGGTTTCAATGGGTTATCCATGATGACGTCTAAATCTTTTTCCTGGGTGGTGGTTCCTAATGTGTAACTTTGCATCGTGTGACCATAGCTTGGGTTGTTCTTTCCTAGGTGCGTAACTTTGGGGCATGTTTACTAAACTGCGGTAACGTAGCAGTGGCTATGTTAAGGCACGTTATGTAATGTTAATGCACGTTAATGTAACATTACATAACATTAACGCGCCTTAACGTTACATAATGGGCGTTAGCATTCCTGGCCGCGGTAAGTCCTGCAGAGCGTGGAGAGAGGGCGGAGAGAAGGGGTCAATGGGCAGGGAGTGGGCGAGGAGAGGCCCCTTCCACACTAACACGGGAAAATGAAGGGCTGAATCTTAATGCAGCTGAAAACCTGGCATTAGATGCACATTTTCAGGAGAGAGAAACCATTAAATGTCAGCAAGGTACAGCATAGTCAGGGAGACCAAGAAAGGTGATAGTAGTGCTCCATTTGCAGCAACAGCATAGTGCACAGGTATGAAAGGCCACTATGGTGATGGCACAAATGGGACATGGGGGCTACAGGCGGGACATGCAGTGGGGGCTACTGGGACACAGGGTGGACTAGGCAGTTGCCGAGGTGGCACATAGGAGCGCAGAAAATGGAAACCAGCAAGACAGCAACTGACCAGGGTCAAACATGCCCATGAGTCTGTGTCTCATTCAGGCGACATTACCCAGTAGGTACCCCAAGGGGCACATAATAGTGACAGGTGGTGCCGGGGGAAGCATGGACATCCATGTAGGCATCCCTACCCCAGAACCCACACCTTAGTCAGCCGCCTACCTGCCCCTGGATGGCCTGGGATGGCGCACCACCGGCACCGACAGCATATGGTCATGGCGGCATGGCAGAGGGGGTGGGTGATTGTGGTGGAGGGAGCAGCGGCACCCACCTACAGTGGACCTAGGCCATGCCCTGTACCAGTACATGGTGTGCAGTGCAACAGAAGAGGTCTGGCCGAGGAACGTAAGGGTAGCCCCCAGGGACCACTATGCTGCTGTGGCAACAGTGTGGTGCAGTACACTCAGCCAGCATGTCCATGAGCAGAGGTTCACATCCCATCTTTGGATCCTGCAGAGCATCTCTCCATAGTTTCAGCCCACAATGCAGCCACAACAACATGGACAAACCCCAATGCAGCGGTGTACAGGGGTACGGACACCCTCTCACAAGGGCTCCACTATCCAGAGCTTCATGGAGTGTCAGGCTGTTGGCCCCAGCAGAGAGCTGCAGTTATCACCAAAGCACTACTACTACCCCTGCACAGATTAGCACAATGTCGGCACTGTGATCAGGACTAGTGCGGCGGGTAATGTTGTCAACCACCTCTATATCTGCACAATGCTGAGTTAGGTGTGGGAGTGTGCGTATGTCTCTCCATTGTTTTGTGCCTGCCAACCCCTCACTAAGCCCACATTGCTCACACTGCTTCCAGCATTAGCCTGAAAATGTGCATAATGAGGAGCAAGGTATTGTGGATATGGCCCAGACAGGGCAGACTGGCCAGGATACATCTGCACGGGATGGATGGCAATGGTTGGGACACTGTAGTGCTCGACCACCACCTGCATGGACAGGGTGGCCACAGCATGTCACGCTGAGGGGGGGGGGTCACTCTCACTCTGACCGAGCAGTTTATGTTTATGTTTATTGAGCTTGATAAAACCGCCTTTCAAGTGTAATCAAGGCGGTGTACAATAAAAGTAAAAATAAATCACATAAAATCCAGCCGGAGCTGGAGGGTTAAAAGGAAGTATACAATAATAATAATTATAAAAATTTACAAAAAAAAACCAAACAATTAAATTAAAACATCAAGTATAGGCTATAAAAATTATAAAGGACAGAGAAAGAGAAAGAGAAGACAACTAAGATTAGACAAAACAAAAGAGGGGGGATTAAAGCACATACAGAGAAGGACATCATACAAAAGGAGATGGAACATCAAATGCTAGGGAGAACAAGTGAGTTTTCAGGTTGTGCTTGAAGGTAGTGTGAAGAGGTTCAAGACGGAGGGAGGAAGGGAGGGAGTTCCAAAGAGCAGGGCCAGCAAAATAGAAGGCAGAGAGGCGGGTGAACTGTAAATGAGCACGGGAGGGAGGGGGAAGAGAAAGACGATTAAGATGAAAGGAGCGTGGGGTGTGCCTAGGAGTGTGAAAAGAGAGTAGGTCAGCCAGATATGAGGGAACACCAGTATAAAAAACCTTGTGTAGCAGAATCAGCATTTTATATTGAGGACGGAAAGAAACAGGCAACCAGTGAAGATGAAAAAGGAGGGGAGTGACGTGATCGCGAATGGTAGAAAAGGTGATAAGGCGGGCAGCAGTGTTCTGTATCCTTTGAAGTCTGGTTATCTGGCAGTGACTATGGCATGTCTATGTTCCCACATAGTGCCACATGTTATTTGTTTCCAGTGATACCTGTGTGTTCTTGGTTCTGGGGCCCAATCATGGAGATACTTGCTTGGTGTCTGTGCTGTGCATCCCACCTCTGGGTGCACAGGGTTCCCCTGTGAGCATGCACTATGGACTGGTTAGTGGGCTGTCTGCCGTTTGCCTGTGGAGAGAGGGGGGGAACACCTTGTAGGGTGCTGCAGGTGCAGTCTGACTGTGGCGTGGGGCAATTGAGCCTTCCCTGCCTACCCCAAGCATCATTGCTGGTCTTCAATGGTCACAGGTATGGCACTAGCCCAGCAGCACTGGAGGGCTGTCATCTGCCAGCATGATTGTGGTTACTGGTACTACAGCCATTCTGCAGGGTGCAGGCACCTGTCCCACCACATCCTCATCTAAAAAAGAAGTGATTGAGGCCCCTTGGGGTATATAGTGCATACCACTTAAACGCATAGTGGCAGTGCTACATAGCCCTCATGCAAGTCTAGACACCCCACTGCCCTGATAACAGGTACCCATGGCAGCCAGACCTTAACACCAGGTACACACTAATCTAGGTGGTGTCTGGTCCCACAGGGCCACATGTGACTGCAGAACACAGCTGGAACAGATGTACCTGCCGTCACACACTGGCAATGCTGGGGATGTGCAGCAGGATCTCTCTAGCACCACATGTACTGTGGACCTAGTGCTGGGCGCCCATCCTATCCCTCAGGGTGAACACGGAACCTGCACAATGGCATGGTCTGTAACTACTCTGTGCCAGTATCATGCACTGTCAGTCCGTCTTACCATGCTGCAGTACCGGAGAGGTGCAAACCCCATTTAGTGGTCAGTTGTAGGCCACTGTTCTGCATGTGCAGTGCATCATGGGTGCTGATGGGGTTACCCTATCCTGGCACACAGAGCAGACGGTTTGTGCGGTGACCTGCAGTCTTTCTCTACCCAGCCATTGCTATGCAACAATCCAGAGAGGTATAGCCTACTGGTTAGTACACTGACCTTCTAGGTGGAGATCATGGGTTTGATTCCTTGTTGTTCCCTCCTGTCCAAGACAGATATTTTGCTTGCTTGTGACAGTCATATCTTTGCAGATCTGTGCTGCCAGCCCATAATACTCTCACCACAGTTGCCAAGAATCCTTATAAGACGTTATAAGGCTCCTAATTAGGCACAGTACAAGGCACGTTACAGGGTACCTTATTAGGCACAGTACAAGGCACGTTACAAGGCACCTTATTAGGCACAGTATAAGGCACGTTACAGGGCACCTTATTAGGCACAGTACGAGGCATGTTATAAGGCACGTTACAAGGCACCTTATTAGACACAGTATAAGGCACGTTAAGGCAGTGCCTTGTACTGTGCCTAATAAGGTGCCTTGTAACGTGCCTTATAATGCACCTTATAACGCGCATTACCTGACATGGCTTGCCATAATGATACCCCACACACGCCTTTATATGGGCATCTGTACCTTTACCGCAGAACCTAATGCAAGTGACATTACAGAAGTTTAGTAAACATGCCCCTTTGTATTTGTCTACATTAAATTTCATCTGCCATTTGAACGTCCAGTCTTCCAATTTATCAATATCCTCTTGCAATTTTTCACAATCCTCTTGGGTTTTAACAACTTTGAATAATTTTGTGTCATCTGCAAATTTGACTACCTCACTTGTTATTCCCATTTCCAGGTCCTTTACAAATATGTTAAAAAGCAGCGGACCCAGCACAGAACCCTGGGGTACTCCACCATTCATCTTTCTCCATTGGGAAAATTGACTATTCAGCCCTACACTCTACTTTTAACCAGTTCCTGATCCACAGTAGTACACTGCCTCCTATCCCATGATTTTTTAACTTCGCTAAGAGTCTCTCATCAGGGACCTTGTCAAAGGCTTTCTGAAAATCCAGATACACTATTGACTGGCTCAACTTTGTCTACCTGTTTATTCACACCTTAAAAAAAAATTAACAGATTAGTAAGACAAGTCCTTCCTTGGCTAAAGCCAAGTTGGTTTTCTCCCATTAAACCTTGACTATCTACATGTTCAGTAATTTTGTTCTGTATAATGGTTTCTACTATTTTGCCCGGTACTGATGTCAGGCTCAGCAGCCTGTAGTTTCCCAGATCACCACTGGAACTCTTTTTAAAAATTGGCGTTACACTGGACATTCGCCAATCTTCAGGTACTGCAGATGATTTTAAAGATAATTCATATATTATTAATAGTGGGTCTGCAATCTCATATTTCAGTTCTTTCAATACCCTCGAGTGTATACCATCTGGTCCAGGTTATGTGCTACTTTTTAGTTTATCAAATAGTTTTAATTTATTCTCCCGCTTTATCAATACTTATTTCAATTTTTCCGATGCATCACCTTTAAATACCATTTCAATCATAGGTAACTTCCCTACATCTTCTTCAATAAAGACAGAAGCAAAGAATTCATTCTGTCTCTCCACTATGCTCTTGTCCCCTCTTAGTGCTTCTTTTAACCCTCTATCACCTAATGGTCCAACTGATTCTCACAGCAGAAAACCGTTGAGAAGGTACTTGAAAAAGTCTTTATTATGTGTTTTTGCTTCCACAGCAAGCTTCTTCTCAAATCCACTTTACCTGCCTTATCAATGCCTTGCATCTAATTTGCCAGTACTTATGTTGTTTCCAGTTTTCGTCATTTGGATTCTTTTTCAATTTCCTGAAAGATGCTTTCTTGGCTATAACAGCCTCTCTGACTTCACCTTTAAACCATGTTGACAGTTTTTGGACGTCCTCCTACCTTTTTTAAAGCGTGAAATACAGCTGGTCTGGACTTTCAAGATAGTATTTTTAAACAATGCTTCATGTAAACCTCTAACCTTTTCAGCTGCTCCTTTTAGTATTTTCTTAACTATTTTCTTCATTTTATCATAGTCTCCCATTTTGAAAGTTAAAAGACAGTGCTGTGCTTTACCTTGCCATCTTCCTCCATTTATGAAATCAAACACGATCATGCTATGATTACTGTTGCCAAATGGCCCCAACACCCTTATCTCTTGCATGAGATCTTGTGTACCACTAAGAACTATGTTCAAAATGGCTTCCACTCTTGTCAGTTCATGAACCAGCTGCTCCAAGAAGCAATCATTTATTTCATCTAGAAACGTTATCTCCCTAGCATGTCATGCTGTGACACTGACCGAGTCAATACAGGGGTAACTAAAAATCACTCATACTATACTGTAACTTTTGTTAGCGTCCCTTATTTCTTTGAGCATTTCATCATCCATTTGTTCATTCTGGCCAGGAGGTCGGTAGTACACCCCCACTGCCATCGCCTTCCCCTCTTTAGAAGGAAATTCAAGCCATAGAGATTCTACTGTGTATTTTGTTTCCTGCAACACTTTAATCTTGTGCGACTCAATGCCCTCTCTAACAGAGTGCAACACCTCCACCAATTTGATCTACTATCAATTATATCATTGCGATATAATTTCTATCCAGGTATCAGAGTGTCCCACTGGTTGTCCTCCTTCCACCAGGTCTCTGAGATAGCAATCATATCTAACCTCTTATTTAGTGTTATATAGTCTAACTATCCCATCTTATGTTTTAGGCTTCTACCATTTGCAAATGGTCATATTTTATTCATATTAATCAGGTTATCGGTAGACAGGGATAATCTGGAATTTTTAAGCTCTATCTGCTCTGTACGTAAGAGCATTTGGATTATTTTTGTCCTTATTGGAACCTCTCTGTCAATATGCCCTAACTTCAGTCTTTTGCTAATATCCTTCATGGGTACACTGTTCCGAACCATGTGCTCTTGGGCGACTTGTCGGCTTTCCCCTATTATCTAGTTTAAAAGCTGCTCTATCTCCTTTTCAAAGGTTAAAGTCAGCAGCCTGGTTCCATCCTGGTTAAGATGGAGCCCATCCCTATGGAAAAGCCCCTCCTTTCCCCAGAATGTTCCCCAGTTACTAACAAATCCAAAACCATCATCTTTGTACCGTCTCATCCATGCATTGAGACTCCAGAGCTCTGCCTGCCTTTTGGGTCCTGCGCATGGAACGGTAAGCATTTCTGAGAATGCAACCCTGGAAGTTCTGGATTTCAACTTCCTACCTAAAAGCCTAAATTTGGCCTTCAGAACCTCCCTACCACACTTTCCTATGTCATTTGTACCAATGTGTACCAAGAAAGCAGACTCCTCCGCAGTGCTATCTATCACCTTGTCTAGTGGCGTGTGAGATCTGCTGCCTTCACACCAGGTAGGTATGTTACCAGATGATCCTCACATCCACCAGCCACCCAGCTATCTACATGCCTAATGATTGAATCACCAACTGTAATGGCCGTCCTAACCCTCCCCTCATATGCACATGGCCCTGGAGAAACCTCCTCGGTGCGAGATGGTTTTAGATCATCTGGAGGACAGGTCCTAGCTACAGGATCACTTCCTGCCACACCAGGGTGATGCTCTCCTATCACGTCACCTCCCTCCTCCATGGCAAAAGGTAGACTGCCAGACTGGAGGTGGGACTTCAGTACTACATCCCCATAGGTCTTATCTATATACCTTTCTGTCTTCCTTATGTCCTCCGAGTCTGCTACTCTAGCCTCCAGAGATTGGACTCACTCCCTGAGAGCAAAGAGCTCCTTGCTTCTAGTGCTCACGTAAGACCCCTCACCAACTGGGTGAAAATCATACATGTGACACTGAATGCAAAAGACTGGAAAGCTCCCATCTCGCTGCTGGACTGCTGTCTGCATCTTATTTTTAAGGTTTTGTTCAGATATTAAATTTGTTTACTTATGTTAGGTTTGCTGGGGATACTTATATCAGTACCTTATATGTTAAAAGGACTTTGTTCACCTCAAGAATAATTAATCTCAGGTCCTTAATAAAGGTTTATGTTTATTTATGTTTATGTTTTAGATTTTCTGATATACTGCTCCTTCATTACTTCAGGGTGGTTTACAAATATAGTATACAATAAAAGGCATTGCCCAAAGGCCAGGAAAGGAAAGAGAACTCCAATGTATGACAGGACATATGTGTTCCTGATGAGGATAACCAGTCGCACCTGAAAGTGATAATGGGCACCACCCCCCTTTAATAGATGCAAGAACCTATAAAACTAAGATTATCCTCAGAGTGGTGGGAGTCGGGGTGGGAGTGGGGGAAAGAAGACTTAAACGCTGACTTGCTACATAGTGCCCTGACCTGTGCTTCTAAGATAAAATCTTACCAATTTCCTGGGTGATTCACACAGCCCTTGGTTTGATAGAGGGGGCTTTTCAAATTACCCCTTTGGTCTGTCACTTGCTTTTAATACCTATTTAAAACAACCTCACAGATCTTTAGTCTCCTAACTGGAAGGCCTCTTTGTAAAGGTCACTAGAAATAAGTTTAGTTCTTTGTTCTCTGAGACTATTTATTCTACTTGTATGCTAAGCTGTACTCTGATTTGATTTAAATGAAAAGTTCTGTGGTGGTACTAAGAATTGACTGAATAAGCAAACACACTGAATTCTAAAATACACAGATTTATCTGCTACAACCCAAAGATTACCCTTTTTTCCCTCAAGATTAAGAGTATATTGCAGAAGACATATACTTACAAATGCTGGTCCATAGTTGCACCAGTCCCTCTGGGTAGTCCTTCAAGACTACCCAGAGTCAAATTTTACATGTTTGCAAAGGACAAAATTTTATTCAGATTCAAAGTTAATAAGCAGCACAATAACGATGACTATGGTGAAAAATTACATGTTAAGTGCACCTCAATGTGCGCTTTAAGTACACAAGACTAATGGGGTAATTTTATATGGAGATTTCTTGTTTCAGGTGTTATTGGTCACCCATTCACACAAATGACCTTATAAAATAGCAAGCAGTGTTAAAGCACTGCATTCTTTGCATTGCACATACTTTCACTGTGGATGTGCACATGTGCAGAGTTTGAGTGAAGCATGGGCAGTGCGAGCAAATACACATAGAGCTGTAGGGCTGGTACCCCATCTCCAGCCTGCTCAGCCTGAACCAAAGCTGCCCAAACAAGATGGTTTTCTGCTGCAAGAAACTTTTGCTGTGCCAGACCTGACCTTCAAGTAACTGCTTGCTAAGAGTTTATATGTATGCATACTGAAGACCATTGTTCCTGGCTAATTCAATGCCCACATACAAGAACACCTGCTTCTCCAGCCCTTATCTACAGGAAGGATGCCTGTAGACTACCTTCTGATTTGCTGAGAACTCTTCTACATGCCTAAAGGCACCATCATCGCTCTCTACAAATGTGTACATTTTTAGAGATTAATGATGGTGCTTCCGGGTATGTCTTAGTGCTGTTTGCACTGTTGAATGCTCTCATTCAGAGGGTCCTTTATTAGTGACAGGGATATGTTTTGTCATTTTGCTATAGAGAAACTGTTCTGATTTATTTTGCCAGATCACACTGGCACCTGATGAGGTTGCGGTCATCCCTATGGTTCAGGTACTAGCCAGGCATTCATGTCCCCTTTGATTTGTGAATGAGCACTCCAGATCCCCCCGTGCAACACTCAAGCCCCCCCCCCCCCCCCAGACACAAACACACTCTCACTTGCAGTCACAAATAACAAACCTCTTCCAAAACCATGCCCTATACCTAGAAAACAACTGCTGTGAAGACATAATAGCATGGCATCTCAGGACACCACATCTGATCTGCATTTCTCAGCCAAACATGATTCCGTTCCATACTACCTCACGTACCATCCCCACATCTACATTCCCACTTTTCCGAACACTGGCATTGTTAGGGAAGCCAAGAATAGCCCCTTTAACACAAACAGTAAATGTCAGCATAGCCAGAATAGACTATTGCAGTGTGCTTTATATTTCTGTAGGGGTGTTTATTGTTCCTTAATTTTACAAACGTCCCTTACCTGTGCATTCTATTCTTTACAACTGCAACTTATGCCCTTCCAGACTGCTGACACACCAGTTCACTACAAACGTGTCACAATCATTCATCTCTATCAGACATGTTGAAGATCAGAGTGGAGATTTTTCTAATTCCTGGCCTTATTTCATGTTGCTGCTGGTATAACATAGTCATCCATGGGAAACACTCAGGACATACCAGGCCTTTCCTGAATACACTTTCTACATCTCCGCGGCTTGCCACACTTCCACCCTACCTCCTCCTGCCCACGTTCCAAGATCCCCATCCTAGCACCGTCTACGTGCAGGGCCGCGTGGTTTCAAAATATGGTTCTAGACATTTTACTGAGAAAAAACATTCATCCAGCATGTACATGCCCCTTATTCATTTTCTTGAATGATCCTCATATTGATTATAGAATGCGATAATTTATGCTCGTACTTGCAAAAGTAGGTGTGGCCATTTACACCAGCTGGTGTAAGCGATCACACCTTAATTTAAGGCATGTTCTCTGCCACTTTTACTAATATTATATAAAGTTAAGAATGTGTGTACTTGACTTCATAAAATAGATGTGAACCATGCTGGGCACAGCTTTATAAAATTACCCTAAAAGTGCTCAAAACGAGCTATACTACAGGGTCCTTTTACTAAACTGCACTAAGTGGTGAATGCGGGAATTAGCACATTGTAACTGTTAGTGTGGGCCCACGCTGTTACCCTACCGGCAGGACAGTTCCAGTACCATGTGCTAATTCCTACATTAACTGCACATTGCGCAATGGGGCTATGACTGGGCAGGCTGGGTATGGAGAGTGGGCATGGTGGCAGTTAGTGCAGGGGTATCTACCACATGTGGGTGCATTTAACATCACCTACTGGGGCAATGATGTGCACCCATGTTTCATTTAATTAGTATTTAGCTCACACCTTTCCAGTGGTAGCTCAAGGCGAGTTACAGTCAGGTATTGTAGATATTTCCCTGTCCCTGTAGGGCTCACAATCTAAGTTTGAACCTCAGGAAGTGGAGGTTTAAGGAGTGCCGTGAGATTTTTTTTTTTTTAAACTTTTATTTTCATTTTGCAACAAACAAAAGAAACAACACACCAAAGGAGACAAAACAAGTATACAATAAAGAAGAGTAAACCCAATTACCCCCCACCCCCACGCTTCTTCTCTAGCTGATTATGTCAGCATGTGAATGCTTCCAAACAACAGTGATTATACATCAAAACAATCAAAAGAGTATCTGCGATACAGAATAATCATGGGACAAAGATATATACAAATTTAGACAGTCAGATGAGAGCATTGAGCAGAATGTACATAGTCATTGAGCATCTTCCATTTAGACCGATGATGAGGAGTCTGAATGGGGGAAGCAAACATACGAGGTATTTGTTCATATTTACTGTAGAGACAGACATGATTCCACCATTCATTGGGGCTCAGATGAGAGCTATTTTTCCAGTATTTCGTGATTAGGGAAATAGCAATGCCAAGCATAAAGTCCAAAAGGAAGTAAGCCGTTTTTGGAAGAGAGGGGATCCCCGCAGCTGAGCGAAGTCCCACTATCCTCCAAGAAAGGGGCTCTTGAAAGTGCAAAATAGACTGGATACGACCCCAGACCCGACGCCAGTAATACTGTAGTGCGGGACATTCATACATAACATGAGGTAGTGAACCAATGGCCGCATGACATGTCCAGCAGCTATTGCCCTGAGTAGTGTTCCATTTGGCTAATCTGTCAGGAGTGTAAAAACACCGGTGGGCTAGAAAGAAGAGTGTCTGAGTGAGTGAGGCGGATCGGGAGACCCGTGTCACTCTACTCCAGACAAGGCTCCATTGCTCCGGGGTCAAAGTCACATGCAATTCTCTCTCCCATGCTTTCTGCGCTATAGGGGTATCTCTAGTTATAGCATTACATAAGGTTTTGTAAAAATTGGATGCTACACCCGGTGAATTACCGATAGATCGGACAGTCTCCAACCAACCTTGTGTAGGGGAGGCCGATGGCGGGAGCACCTTAGCACTCCGAAGGCAATGCTGAAGTTGCACCAACTGAAAGTAGTGTTTCGCTGGGAGACCAAATTCAATTTGCAATTCACTAAAAGTTTTCCAGCGACCTTTATGGAACAACTGACTGGGAATCCAAATGCCCCTAGTGTACCAGGGGCTCCACGCCATCGGCTTATTTTGTATTCGAAATCGAGTATTGTACCAAAGTGGGAGCTTGTCTAACGGACAGAGTCGGGAGTCTAAAGATTGCATAAGATTATTAAAGGCACCTAAGGTGTCTAAAAGCATTGGTGGAAAGTGGGAGTCTGATGGGAGAGTCATACCAGGGAGAAAAGTAAGAGGAATCGGTTTGCAAAGGTCCTCTTCTATGTCTAGCCACACAGGTCTACTCGGTACTGGATCTTCCAGCCAACGAGCGCCTTGTTTGAGAAGAAAAGATTGATGATACTTCAGGAAATCAGGGAATCTGACACCCCCATTTTCCTTATCTGCTTGCAGCTTGTGTTTCGCTATCCTAGGTGTCTTGTTTTGCCACAAGTATCTAGTCAGAAGGCCCTCTATATCTTTGTATATACGTCGAGGTAAGAGACAGGGCAACATTTCTAAGAGATAATTCACTTTCGGAACAATCATCATTTTTATGGTTTCTAATCGACCCCACCAGGTAAGTGTTAAAGGAGTCCAGCGGTGAGTAAGCGCCCGGACTTTAGAGGTTAAGTCTTTGGCATTGAAGGAGATAGTGTCTTCCAAAGGAGAACAATAGTGAACCCCAAGGTATTTGACCATGCGAGGTTGCCATAAAAAGGGGAAGGGTTGCATATCTGCCTGATGAAGCAAAGGATTTAATGGAAAGGCTACCGACTTGGTCCAATTTATCTTATAACCGGACAGTTGTGAGTATTTACCAATTTGCTCTAGGACAGCCGGTACTGAGTCTATAGAGACAAAAAGCATAAGGTCATCAGCATACGCTGAAATTTTGATTTCCCTATGGGTGAAGGGGACTCCATGAATCTCCTCCGATTGCCGGATTAGTAAAGCCAAGGGTTCGAGTGCAAGATCGAAGAGAAGTGGAGACAGTGGGCATCCCTGGCGAGTGCCGCGTTGAAGGGGAAAAGGCTGAGACTTTAAAGCATTGGCACATATACTGGCTGTAGGCTGTGCGTACATGGTGCGAAGACAACGGAGAAAACCTTCCCCGAATCCGTACCAGCGGAGGACTGCAAACAGGAAGGGCCACTCTAAGCGATCAAAGGCCTTCTCAGCATCAAGTGAGAGACCAACAAATGGGCGATCAAGATTAACTGCGGTAGTCAGTACATGGCATAGAGTCCGAGCATTGTCAGCAGTTGATCTACCAGGAATGAAACCGCATTGATCTGGGTGTATTAAGGTAGGCATCCTATCAGAGAGCCGGGTAGAGAGAATGGTGGCAAATATTTTATAGTCCGCGTTTAGGAGGGAAATTGGACGATAATTAGCTGTTAGTTGCGGGTCTCTCCCCTCTTTCTCAAAAACTACTACATTTGCCATTGAAAAGGACCCAGAAGGAGAACCCTCCTCGGCCAGAGCAGAAAAATAAAGTTTCAAAACTGGAGCTAAGTCGGCGTGAAAGGTTTTGTAGAATTCAGCAGGGAGACCGTCTGGGCCTGCGGCTCGACCTGAGGCACATTTCTTGATAGCAGAATGAATTTCTGAGACAGTAAATGGTGTGTCCAAGGCCACTCTATCTTCGTCAGATAGGGTCGGTCTTTGTACCCCTGAAAGTAAGCGTTCAAATACATCGGGCTCAAAATCACATTCAGATTGATAAAGCCGAGTATAAAAATCACGAAAGAGTTCTAAGATTTCGGTATCTTTAGTGACCAAGCCCCCCCCCGACGGATTACGGAGGGCGGTAACACGCTTGGCTTCTTTTTGACCTTTTAGGGCATTTGCTAATAATTTGCCAGCACGATTATTTTCCCGATAATATAGCCCTTGTTGTGATTCAATATTTTTAACAGCAGCAGTGTACAAAAGCTGATTATATTGAAAACGCAAGCGTTGTAAACGGAGTAAAATACATGGGTCAGTACGGGACGTGAGAAGACGCTCCCCAGCTTGTATCTGCTGCTCTAGAATCAGTAATTGCTGCTTTCTTTGTTTCCCCCTGCCGAATTTGATAGCTAGTTATAGTTGCGCGGATAGATGCTTTAAAACCCTCCCACCAAGCCCAGCTCGCTGTGTCATGGGGTGAGTTAAAATGAAAATAATCTTGGATAGCGGCCTTTATATCAACCTGAAAATCTTTTTGACCCAGTAAGGATCTATCAAAAACCAAGCTCGGGGAGAATCGTCCCGCGCAGTGACATGTAATGATAAAGATATGGCAGCATGATCTGAAATATGGAGAGGATGAGTCCTAGTCGTGTCTACTTGAGGAATCATTGCTTTGGAAATGAGAAAGAAATCTATTCTAGATTGGGAGTGATGGGGGGCAGAAAAGAAAGTGAACTCTAAGTCGGAGGGGTGAAGCAGCCTCCATATATCTACCAGCGCAAGATCTTGCATCAGAGCTGTAAGGGTAGCAAGACTCTTGGGTGGACTACTCGTTCTAGGCGGCTGTCTATCTATCAGAGGGTCTAACACTTGATTAAAATCACCACCAAGTATTAATGGAGTATTGGCAGAGGCCTGTGCCAACTGCGCAATACTTGCATAGTAAGCAGGGTTGTCCACATTCGGGGCATAAATGCAAATACATGTAAATTCACTATCTCCAACCTTAAGATGTACTCGGGCCCATCTACCCTCCTTGTCAGCGCTAGTATCAATTACAGTAGCTTGCAAAGATTTCTTAACCAGAATGGCTACCCCGCACCGTTTGGAAACGGCGGGAGAATAGGCAGCCACCATGTAAGGCTTAACATTGAGTTTCAGTGTTTCAGCAGAGTTTAAGTGCGTTTCCTGAAGAAACGCTAAATCAGCATGCTCATGGCTAAGATAGCTAAGGATTTTCTTTCTTTTGATTGGACTATTAATGCCCTTTACGTTGAGTGATAAGATTTTACATAAGGCCATTCAGACAAGTTAAAAATTCTGAGCATGATAGCGCACATAATTTCACAATGTCCCTCATATTGACTGTATCTGGCTGTACATATGGCATAAAAGAAAATAAGCTTAGATAATACAATGAAGCGCCCCACATTAAAAAAGAAAAACCGCAGCGCGGTAGAGAAGAAGCAAAACCCCAAAAATTACTGGCGACCATGTGTCTGCGGGGAGAAGCCCCAGAGAAGGCCGAAATTGAAAAAACACATAACCTGTAGGACTGTGCGTGCTCCGAATCCGACCGAGGCACACATCATGGAGGGATAGGAGACCAAAAAACAAAAAAGTCATAGAAAGAAAGAAAGAAAGTCCAGGTAGTCTCTGTGCTTGACTATGACCGCCGCATCGGGCCCTTCAAAATGGCGGACAGAGCCGGCAAATAAAAGTCCAAGTCGTTGGATTAGCGCATCTGCTCTGCTTCTTTGGAGTCTAAAAATGTTGATAGTAGATCAGGATCTTCGAATGTCCTGGTTTGGTTGTGGAGAGTCACTCGGAGCTTCGCGGGATACAACAGGCCAAAGCGAGCCTGTAGCTGTTGAAGTCGAGGGCGAAAAGCAAGGAGTTTCTTCCGTCGGTCAACGGTAGGCTTTGCCAAATCAGGGAAGAAGGAGACTTTGTGACCTTCAAATTCCAAATGATGGTTCGCCCGAGCAGCATTTAAAATTTGTTCCACTTGTTGACATCGTAGCAAGCGAAAGATAATAGGCCGGGGGGTCGTTCGGTTGAGCGCCATGTGGGTAGGAACACGGTGTGCACGATCGATTTCCAGTTCTTTATGAAAGGTGATCTTCAGCAAGGAGGGAAGAGTTTTGAGCAGGAATTCTCTCATATCTCCCGCTTCCACCCCCTCCGGTATTCCAAGGAGCCTCACATTGTTGCGACGGGCTCGATTATTGCTATCTTCTAACTCCTTTTGAAGATTCTGTATCTGGCGCTCAGCCTTGTCCAGTGTGCCCAAGCGCACCGCGTGCGAGTCGAGGACCCCCGCCATATTGTCCTGCCGTAATGAGAGACTTTCAAGCCGGTCCTGGAGCACTCCAAAGTCTTCTCGCATGGCTCTAAGCGCTTCTCCATTGGACTGCACCAATTCCTTCACGCCGCGTATTTCCTCTAAAATCTCCAGGTGCATTTCGGGGTTTTCCCGAAATGGAGCCATCTGCTGTGGGGAGGACACCTCTGTTTTGGAGCGTTTTCCGTGAGAAGAAGAAGGAGACCCGAAGTCCAAGCGCGCTGGTTTATGGGCCGCCATCCCCCCCGAGGTACCCCGGTCAGCCCGGAGCGAAATAGTAAGTTTATATAGGTATTAAGTCAGGATTCTAAGTAGGCCTCTCGGGAGCTTCAGCGCGAAGCGTCTTACCCGCTGGACATCAGGCTCCGCCCCCCGAGTGCCGTGAGATTTGAATGCTGCTCTAGGCTACGTCTCCATGCTGGGTACACACTCAACAGAACACGGTAAGTGCAAAAATATATTGCACTTTAGCAAAAGGGCCCTAAATATTTAAATAATCTATAGCTACTGCATTTCAGTGCAATAAGCAAAACAATTTCCTTAAAGACACTCAACTACGATGCCAAATAGTTCCTTTGCCGAATACCAAGTTCTTTTTCTTTTCTAACTTAATGTCAAAGCCAGCATGATATTTTAAAAAAAATGAAAGAGAAAAAGAACAGCAAACATCCATTTGTAGGCTGATCTGAGGCTTCCAGGCACAGAAGTCCATTTTACATCACCATAATGCATAGACCATTAATAAACCTTTTCCACATTCTCAAGAATCCTAGGAGACATTTTAATTTAGATGTTCTGCTGATCTCTCTGTTTAATGGAAATTTTTTTTCTCACCAGAAAATAAGTAACATGTATTTACCATACCACTGCTGTTTTCAGTGGTTATCTCTAAATGACAACCTTCCTGATCGGCAGTGCTTTTTTGCAAGCAAAAATGATGCAGCGCCATTCTTAAGGAGCGGGGTTGCCCCTGCCCTTTAATAGAAAGGCCCCCTGCAATCAGCCACAGAGTCGATGAAATGGCAGCCCTGCAAATATTACACCAAACCTCAGACCACACCTCTTGTTGGGAAAAGAAAACAAGTCAGAATGCTAAAATTCCCGCACAGAAACTGTGTGCTTACTAAATAGCTCACCTTGGTCACACATGCCAAATATGGATAGAACCTTATTAAATACAGACTAAGGCAGGCTTTGACAAATTTTCTTGAGATCTAGGAGCCAGCCTAAAAATCTAGGAGCCGACCGTCGAAACCTAGGTCACAGTAGATGCCCTGCCCCCTCCAAAAAAGCTGCATTACAGTTACTTTTTCTGTTTTAGGGCCAATGTTCATATGAATTGCTTTCCTTGACAAAAAGCTTGAATGAGTAAATGAAGGCAAGCAACATCCAGCTTCTAACAGTACCATGACCTAAGCACAGCACTGCAAAGAAACAATTAGTCTAATGCAGCAAAGTAACTCTGCTGTTAGTGAAGACAATAGCGCGGTGTTTGTGCCGAACCTTCTGCCCTAGTGTGGGCACAGAATGCAGGAAGGAATCTAACGTGAACGTAAACAGTGTGCAAATGTCTGCATTAAACAGCAGCTCACTGTGTATTTAAATACCTCTAAATGGATAGTAATGAAGCAATTAGCTATGCAGCGCAGATAGAGAGACGTGCACAGAAGACCAGATTATATGATGCAAAACGTGAGGATGCAGAACAGAATAGAAAAGGAGCCAAACTAGAAAATGGTAAATGATGAAAACAACAGAGAAACAGAAAAAAAGCAAATTACAATAAATAATAAGCCAAACTTACTGTGGAAAACACTGCACAATTGCTCTGATTCCACAGCAAGATTTTTACTGAAGATAATTCAGTGGAGTCTACAACCACTCCTGGAATGAGATCTACCTGACGTGCAAGCAAGGTTCAAGAAAGGGAGAGGAACAAGAGATGATATCGCAAATGTAAAATGGATCCTTGAAAAGACAAAAGAATACCAAAAGGATGCATGTATGTGTTTTATTGATTACAGCAAGGCCTTTGATTGTGTAAGTCATGAAAACCTCTGGGTCTTATTAAGAAGCATGGGTATACCAAAACACCTGATAATTCTCATGCACAACCTTCACATTACTCAAAAAGCAACATTTCAGACATAACAAGGAGAAATTGAATGGTTTAAAATCAGCAAAAGTGTTTGACAAGGCTGCAATACTTTCCCCATACCCAGGGCCATACCAAGCTATAACTGCGCCCTGTGCAACTTGCGAACCTGGTGCCCCATCTACCCACTGGGCCTCATTTGCATATATTTAATTTTAAAATTTATATCCAGCCCATCTAAAATGTTAGGAGGCTTTCAAAGGAGCTCTTTTTTGTCCCAGCAATGAATTAGGGACATGTTTAGTAAACATTAATGTGCATTAAATGTCACCACACCCATAGAAATAAATGGGTGCTGCTGCACTTAGTGCATGTTAACATTTGTGAATACGCATTAACGTTTAGTAAAAATGCCTCTTAATTAGTGTCTTAATACCATTTGCATTTCAGTGAGGATAAAGAAAGGCTATCATATTTCTACATTACCATCCTCCAGTGCCAGGTACATTAGGAAGTACTACAAAATCCTGCTCATTTACAACCCATAGCAAACTTGCCATATCATAACAGCACTACCAGGACTCACACAGCACCAAACTCTACATATAAAAAGGCAGCACTGAAAATATAAAACCAATATACCTCAAAGAAAACCAATACATCTCCTACTGGAAAAAGAGAACAAGACTCCTACACAGAAATTATACAAACAGAATGCCGCAGCTCGGTCATATATGCAAAACAGACAGACAATCATTAAATACAGAATAAGGGATCACAGTTTAGAAATATGAAGGCAATGAGTGAACTGGGAACCCCAAAAGCCAAACTTGGAATGCACCACAACACTGGAGAAATACAACTATAAATTCATTTCCTCTTGTACTGAACAATCACAAAGACATCAGAGCTCACATATTCCAGTTAATAAAGTCAAAATAAAATAATTTCTCTCTACCTTTTGTTGTTTGGGCATTTTATTTTTCAGTCACAACTGCCCCAGTCCCTCTCTTTTGCTTTCTTCATATATTCTCCATTGTGTACTGTCCATTTGTCCTTTCTTCTCTCGTCTCTTTTTTCCACTCTCTCTCTCTCTCTCTCTACATTTGCCTTGTTTCTTCCCTCTTACATAAAATATCTGTCCTCCTTCCCATCCTCATTGTCCCAGCCTCTTTCTCCACCTTGATCACAGCATCTGCTCCCTTTCAGCTCCCCAGCCCCTTCCAGGTCTCACCAGCATCAGCTCTCTTCCAGTCCCTGTCCCTCC
Organism: Ichthyophis bannanicus; assembly: GCA_033557465.1. Lineage (NCBI taxonomy): Eukaryota > Metazoa > Chordata > Amphibia > Gymnophiona > Ichthyophiidae > Ichthyophis > Ichthyophis bannanicus. The sequence continues at coordinate 442,023,351 of CM066035.1, read as the reverse complement.
CAGCCCTTCCCAGCTCACTTCTTCCCAGCCCTTCCCAGCATCAGCTCCTCTCCAGTCTCTGTCCTTCCCAGCATCAGATCCCCTCCAGTCCCTGTGCTTCCCAGCATCAGGTCCCCTCCAGTCCCTGTCCCTCCCAGCATCAGGTCCATTCCAGTCCCAGTCCCTCCCAGCATCAGCTCTTCTTCAATCCCAGAACTACCCAGCATGAGCTTGCTTCTTATCCCAGCCCTTCCCAGCATCATGTCCCCTCCAGTCCCTGTCCCTCCCAGCATCAGATCCATTCCAGGCCCAGTCCCTCCCAGCATCAGCTCGCTTCTTGTCCCAGCCCTTCCCAGCAACAGCTCCTTTCCAGTCCCTGTCCCTCCCAGCAACAGCTCTCCTTCAGTCCCTGTCCCTCCCAGCATCAGTTCCCTTCCAGTCCCTATCCCTCCCAGCATCAGCTGTCCTTCAGTCCCAGTCCTTCCCAGTATGAGCTTGCTTCTTGTCCCAGCTGTTCCCAGCATCAGCTCCCCTCCCGTCCCTTACCAGCATCAGCTCCTTTCCAGTCCCTGCGCCTCCCAGCAACAGTTCCCTTCCAGTCCTGCTCATACATTTTTCATTTATATGCAGAACAAATCTTCAGAGAAGCAGGACTGTATGAAGACAACTGAGGTATGAAGCGTGGAGCCCTATGCAGAATGGGACCCATCTGACCCATCCAGATGTCCAAAAACTGGACGGGCCAGACTTGCACTCGATTCTGCACCTGCGGAGCTAGACATTCCCTTGGATGTGCCCTGATTCAGGACCACTGCTCATTCACTCCCTCCTCACCCCATCTAAGTCTCTCAAGGCTCCTGCAAGGAGCCCGGTGCCATAGCATCCTGTCGCCACAGCACCAGGACGCCATGCAGGAGCCCCGATTGCCTGAAAGTTTTTTCAAGTTCCTTTTTCTCCAATGCCCGACCCCCGAAAGTGACCACTGGTTCTGGGGGGTCCTCTAGTGCCGATTCCCATCCTCGGGGGGTCTTATTCCACCTCCAAGGTGGAATAAGCCCCCCATCCATTCCTGCAACTCCGAATATACGGGGCTGTGACTTGAATTGGCCCTGTACATCTTGGGTCAGGGTGCTGCCTCCACCCCGCCCACTGTCTTCCCTCTCACCACCCCCTCCCACTTATGTCCAGAGCTCCCCGCACAGCAGCCCTGTACATGCAGGAAGCTTGGACCATGAATTGTGTCCCAGCAAATAGAGGGAGTTGGACGTACACTCCGAACATTCAACCCTGCTATTCGGGACTCTACATGCCGGCCTTGGTGGTAGACTCATCAACAACCTTCACTATGTTGATGATACCATGTTACTGGCTGAAAGTGAAAATGATCTCAAACATCTGCTTTCCAAGATCAAAGGACATAGCCTTAAAATGGTCCTGTACCTCAACATGAAGACGACAAAGATCATGACAACTAGAAAAATCAAATAATTTCATCCTTGGAGAAGAAACAGAAATAGTAGAAAACTAACCACTTTGTATCACATCTATAAAGAAATGACGAAGTCAAAAAATCTGATGATGCACTGCTTAATTGCAGAGATATATCTCTGCATACAAAGATTTGATTTGTCTAAGCCATGCTATTTTCAGTAACGTCATATGGATGTGAAAGTTGGACAGTGAAAAAGAAAGACAGGAAGGAAAACAATGCCTTTGACTTATGGAGCTGGCAAAGAATACTCTATATACCATGGTCTGCCCGAAGAAAAATCAGTCAATGCTAGAGGAGATCAAACCTAAGATTTCTTTAGAAGCTCAAATTACAAGATTTTGACTTTCATACTTTGGACACATCATGATAAGAGAGAGATTTGTTGCCTGTACATGTTTTCACTTGTTCCATGTAAACCATTCTGTTTGGTAGAAAAACGGTATATTAAAACCAGTTACATACCAAAATAAATAAATAGATAAAATTTAAAAAACATCATGCTTGGCAAGACTGAAGGCCAACGCAAAAGAGGAAGGCCAGCAATGCGATCAATCGATACTATAACAGCAGCTATAGACTGCAAGAATTAGCTATCCGACTGAAGACCAAACAATTATCTACAGGGTCACCAAGAGTTGACATTGAATCAACAGGACTTAATAACAACATTTCTATAATGTTGCATGTGGTAACAACTTTACATGCATATTCGACAATACTATATATATATTTTTAAGAAAATTCTCAGCACTTGCCAAGCCTTTTATAAAATACTCGTTTTACAAGTGTATGTACTGTAAATGTCTGTTTAATCACCTACATAACCTATTCAAAGTTATTCGCTTTAGTGATCTGTGCAGAGTATTTTAGCAATATTGCTGATCAAATGAATGTAATTTCTGCATAGTTATATTTTAGTTATTGAGTAGACTAAAATAATTATGCTTGCATTGTTATAAGTGCATTACAAGGTAAAGCACTTTGCTGTGCTATTACCGAAAGGTGGTTAATCAAATGAAATACACATAATCATAAATATAGAGCATGAGCCAAATAACAGGGTTTTTTCCTCCTGGGTTATTGTTTACAATATTTTAGTTATCAGTACTCTGAAAATGGATTTTTTTTTAATGTCGTTTTTGTTGAGAAGATGCACTTTAATCTCAGAATGTGCTGCCAACATACCTTCCTCAGGTTAAGATCTCACTTATTCAGATGCACAAGTGACATTCCAAAATGGAAAATGAATGCAGGGTTGTGGGTTCCATGCCCCCCGTTCCCCTTTCTGATCAGATGACATTATTTTGATAAGCACCACATTTCTATCATTGGAATTACTGCAAAGAATTGAGCTTGCCAGGCCTGTGAACAGATGCTCCAGCAAGCTAATTGGTCCTACAATACAAGTATAACCCACCATTCCCATGATTTAATATCCATTATTATTGGGTGGTAGTTGCAAAAACATATCTGCAGCTTCCAATTGCAAACTTATTTGAAAGCGGAATGTGAACCGATAAAAGAAAACTTAGCATATGGTACACACTGTATGGAGAGGAGTCAGGGGGACAAGGGAATAATAATAATCACACAGACACGCTGAAGTATATGGCAAAACTTAATGGCTGCGGGTTTATTAAAACTTACAACACAACTCTTTGAATCCATATACAACAAACATTTTCCTGGGTCAGTTTTTCCAGTATAAGATACTTTACTAGCTTGGTATTAAACTCCCTTCTCCCCCAGCTCCACAGCGGCACTCAGCCACCTGGCTAGTCAGTGTTGATCTAGCTACAATGAGGACCAACTGAACCCTGTAGGATCCCCACCTCTCTGAAAACTGTTGGATGGCTCCCAGTTGTGCCTCCGAAATTTATGGCGGTGTCACATGCCAGCTCCATATGGTTCCCTCCTCTTCCTATGCCAAACACCCCTCACTCTGACTGAATTCATGAGAAACTGACTCTTTTGACTTCTCTAGCTGTGACTGACCCTCTCAAATCTCCTCACAACCGATCCCACCACTTCACCTTCTGCCATCAAACTGATCACTAAACCTTCTGCCCTACCCCTTGCTCCTACCCCTTCCGTCCCATCCCCTCTTACCCAACCCAGCCCACACACCCTTCCACATCCCAGCTCCTGCCTACCCTGACCCCCTCTCTCCCTCCCTCCCCTCTCCCTCCCCAAAGCAGCTCTGCTGCTGCTCGGCCAGGTTATGGTGGCCTCCCTTAAACTTCAAGTGGGGGGGGGGGGGACACTGCTTTATAGCTTCTCTCTATGAAGGAGAGACTATGGTGAGCAGTAGAGGATGGACTAGAAGCTCTTCTCCAAGTCTGTCCCTAAAGTGAAATTCTTTACTAAAGCAAATTCTAGGTGTAGAGGAGTCACACTGAGGTTAGAGAGCAGAGGCCTAAAACCCAGTTCCTCAGGTACAAAGTGTGCAGTGTTACATTTTTGCAGGGTCACCAACCTGAAATCCTTAGAAATTTCCTTCCTTTTCCCCACTGTAGCTGGAGTGGAAGGGATAATCCCCTCCTCTCCCCTATCTGGTAACTTTTTTTTAGAATATTACTGTTGAAACTTAAGGCTCTATTTACTAAAGTTTACCACATTCCTAAATAACATACATCAGTGTGTATACGTGCATGCTAATCTGGCAACACGCTTAGTAAATACAGTGGCATACCAAGGAGAAGGGCAGGAAGGCCATAGTCCCTGGGTGCTGGCCTGAGGGGGGTGCTCAAGAAGAGCAGAGGAGGAGTATTGGTATGAAAGTACCAAAGCGCTGGGCCTCACAGGAGAAATGAAGGAGCTGCTCTGGCAGGGTGAATATCTCCGGCGCTCCTTGTTGCTGCCTCTGCCACTGGTACCAATTGCTTTCTTCAGTCTATGCTGGCACCATTAGCATGTTCAAACTTCATGATGCCTGACTTCCTGCATGCTTATCTAGTTGCCAATCATGAGATCAACATACAAGAAGTCAAGCACAGCAAGTTTCAAACATGCTCGCGGTGCCAGCACTGACTGAAGGAAGCAGAAACAGTAACAAGCAGCACTGGAGCTATTCTCTTCTTTGTCCATTTGTGAAGGAGCGTGAGTCAAAGAGAAGAGCCAGGAGGGAGGAAGTGGGAGAGGTAGAACGATGAGAGAAGCAGCAGCACAAATGGGGGGAGAGGAAGAAAGAAGAGAGTGGCAGAAGGTGGAGTTGGGAATAGGGTGAGAAGCAGGGAGAACATCTTGGGGGAACTGAGCAGAAAAAATAAGTGGAGCATTGATTCAGACTCTATGCAGGTCCTGCATCTGGCCTTCCTACTCTATATCCTGGTGGTGACAGTCCACATCTCTTTGCCCTTAACCCAATCATTCCTCAAACTGTGGACTTCTCTCCTCTTCTGCATACACAGATCATTGAATACTTTGAGCCATGTTGGGTTCTATACCATTGAACTCCCCTTGGTTTTGAGCTGTGCAACTGAAAAGGAGAGATGCCGGACACTAGAGGAGCAACTGGGTTATAAGCACAGAGCTAAGGCCTGCCATGGCCAGGGCATGGAGGGGAAATAGACTGGAGAGAGAAGCAAGGCAATAGGTGCCTAAAGTTGGGTAGAGAAGAGTTTGGATTAAGAAGAGAGCAGGGATTTGCCGGAGGAGGGGGAAGAGAAGTGGCAAATAAAGGGACAGTAGGAAGTGGGGACTTCGAGGCTGAGAGGGAAAGTAGAGTGGGAGGAAGAACAGATACCTGAGGGTTGAGGGTGGGAAAGTAGGGATCCTGGGACTGGAAGACAGCGAAAACTCAGAACTGGATGGGAGAATGGGATTGGGGGAAGACAGGGATTGGGTAGAAAGAGGGATTCAGGAGTTGGGTGAGAAAGCAAGAATGAAATTTAATAGGGATTGAGGGGTACAGCAAAAACCTAAAATGCAGGCGAGAACATGGGTGAGGAAGGCGGGGGCAGTAAGGACTCAGAAGTTGGAGAGGGAGTATGCTTATGTGTTTGCTATTCTGGACTGGAAGATATAAGGTTTGAGAAGGGGCTAAAGATGTAAAATAGGCATTAGAAAAGAGGGCTAAATGATGGGGAGGAATTAAGAGATAATTCCTTCCCATCATTTAGCCCCTGGAGGGCTGGGATGAGGATTAAGAAGTTGAAAGGGATGGGGGTGGATGAAAGGCAGTGCAAACAGATGTGAAGGAATTCGAGAGACAGAAATACAGCTGGGGAGGTAGATAAAGGGAGTAATGAGAGACATGGTTGGGATAACAAGCAGAAGAAAGGGGCTCGTGATGGGTGACAGGAATAAGAGGCAGAGGAAAGGAGATAGAGGTTGAGGAGGAAGTAAACACAGAAGTGTAGAAATGGCATAATAGAGAGTGAGACAGGGGAATGAGAAAATGAGGAAAGATTGAGAGTTGGGGGAATGGGTTGGTCTGGGGAAAGGTTAGAAGAATGGGGAATTTGGGAGATGAAAACTAAAAAGAGGAAGATTGATCGTGAGAATGAGGAGGAGGAGTGGTGAAATCTGAATGGACAGAAAGGCAGAAAAAGAAATGTAAAGAGCGGAAAGGGAATGATCAATGTCAATGATATGAAGGAGAGGAAGTGAAGAAGACAGGAGGAGAGAAAAAAAAAGTCAAATGCACAATAGAGACTGAAAAGAGAGGAAAAGAGAGACTGAGGTAAACAGAAAGACTGGGAGCAATTTGACTGTCTCAGGCTGATGCATAAAGCTGGCATTAGAGCTGTGTGCTTAAAGCCACGCGTGCAGTTTTCTGGTGTGAGTTCTACATCATCTCTGATCAGGCTTACTGAACTCTGCACTCAGCCTTTCAGTAGAATTCTGGTAGCCGTATCTTAAAAAGGATATTACAGAATTAGAAAAGGTACAGAGAAGAGCCACCAAAATGGTAATGGGGATGGAAGATACCCCTATGAGGAGAGGCTTAAAAGGTTAGAGCTCTTCATCTTGGAAAAGAGATGGCTGAGGGGGGATATGATAGAAGTCTGTAAATTAATGAACGGAGTGGAACAGGTAAACATAGATTAATTGTTTACACCATCAAAAAGTAGAAAGACAAGGGGATATGCAATGAAGTTACAATGTAACCCATTTAGGACTAATAGAGAAAATAGCTTTTCACTCAACGCGTAATCAAACTCTGGAATTCGTTACCGGAGGATGTAATAAAAGCTGTTAGTATAGCTGGGTTTAAAAAAGGTTTGGACAAGTTCCTGGAGGAAAGGTTCATACACCATTATTAAAGAGGACCCAGGTAATCCACTGCTTACCCCAGTATGAGCACTGTGGAACCCATGTGTCTTTTTGGGAAGCTGCTAGGTACTTGTGACCTGGATTGGCCACTGTTGGAAAGAGGATACTGGGCTTGATGGACCTTGGTCTGACCCAGTATGCCATTTCTTATGTTCTTAGTCTTCTGCGGACCTCTCTGCATTCGGGTGGAATAGCTGATGACTTTGTTATCATGTTATTTGAATACACACAGCTGATTTGAATGTAGTTTTACCAGGTGCCATGCCGTTTGTGCGCAGGTAACTCTCATGCCGATTCCCTCTCTGCATTGTGGCGTGGCAGCGAGTATGCACAGATGTTGTACTAACTATATGCTAATGTTTCTGAATCTGCCCCTCTGGGCTGTTCAAGTATGATCCGAGCGGTTCTAGTAGCATACAGTTCCTGTGTTGGAACCTACAGCAGCCCTGCTTGTTCTGCTTTCCCAGTCATAGGCATATTAGTGTTTTAGGACATGATGTAATCGTAATGCTGCTTTATCTTAAGCAGGTTAGAGACCCGGCAGAGCCTTTATAGTATGCAAGTTTGCAATAGGCTCTGAGTGGTCTTTTAGCCTGGTTTTGCAATACTTCATAATGTACCTGGCAGCTGGAGAGAAGTTGCACTCTTGCTACTGAAGTGACACCAAAATTTAACATTAAACTTTAAATAATATTTGTAGAGTATTATATCTTATCGTGTTTTGATAATGCTTTAATAATCAAAATCTTGGGCGAGGGCTGGGCTCAGATTCTTTTCAGCAACTATGAATGCCTCCATGCACTCTGCCTAGGAACTGCCCATCGCCTCCCCCCTCTCTAGTTCACTCCTCGGGCTCCCCTGTCTGATCCCAGATGACAGCAGGAGAGAAGAGGAATTGGTGACTGGCAGACCGAGTGCTTCTCTAACCTGTTCTTGCTGCCAGCATCTCTTCTGATGTGCAGTAGAAATTTGCAGAGCCCCTGGCAGATCAAATAGGCAAACTGAGCTGTGAACCATGTGGGCAGGGGAGGCAAAGGCAACAGGAACCACAGGTTAGAAAACACTGGGTCCTGCTGCACAGGCAGCTGCCCTCTCCAGCTGTCAACTGTGACTGAACCCCTGGGGGAAGGGCAGGGGGCAGTAAGTGATGCAGTGTGGGGATGCAAACGCAAACACTGGAATCATTTTTTCAGCTGAGCCACAGATAAGTCATAGCCCATGTAACTCTCCGAAAAGCTTGGTATCTACAAGCAGAAGATGCGGCAGCATGGTTGTGAAATGGAGGTGAAAGACACAGTCGCAGAATATTCTGGAGCGACTGCCTGAAGCACGGCTAGGATGGGGAGAGGGCGTGGTTTGGGCAGGCCTAGAATATCAACATGAATTTCCCCAATTTACAAGAGCTGTACATGCTGACATTAAAAAAGCTAGGGGACGATTTTCAAAACCCTCACCCAGAGAGCCCATACGGGGCGTATCCAGACAAGGGCATTGAGAGAGATACATTCAGTGGCATTATCCAGTTGCTGCAGGGTCAATTTTTCAGTGGACCTAGAGAAGTGTGGCCTCTATCCGGATAAGTGTTGACTTCATCCAGACAGCAGAAAGTTTCAGCCAAACGTGAACAGCAGATCTAAACTGCTATATGGATAAGGATGGGTAAAAACAGCAGCTGTCTAAAGAAGGTCAGCACTTATATAGATAGTGGCTGCATAATCCTCATATTGGGGCAGCCGCTATCCAAATACCACTGCTGAATATCTGGTTTATATTTAAACACTGTGGCTGACTGCTGAGATGTTCAATATTGTCCCTTTTGAATACTGAGTGGATAGACACTGGCATTTAAAGCTGTCAGGAGGCACAAATAAGTGCCTGCTTGAAGGAGCAGGTGTAAAAGCTGAAGTTAGGCCCACAATCAACCCTCCCCAATACTGCTCTCTTCCAAATCCCCTCCAACATCCATTCTTCCTCCCTGCATCCAATCCCCCTCCTGAGATCCCTTTTGCAATCCGACTCTCCACCACATCAAGTCCCCTCCGACATCAAGCCCCCCACCTGAACCCCCCCAGCAGCCCCCTTGTCATCCACTCTCCTTGACCCCCATGACATCTGACCCCCTCGCATGATGATCCCTCCCATCCAACCTCACTGTGGCGTCACGAAAACCCCACTCAACCCTGCAAGCATGAGGAACAGCTCCCAACAATCCCCCACTCTCCAGTCCTATTCTCAGTCTTACCAGGATCCCTCTTGTCTTGTGGGAGCCGGAGCAATCCCCAGGGACTCAGCTAATCCTGGATTTCAAAAGGGTGCCATGACGACTAGTGGTAATCTTGAATCATGAGATTACTACTTAGGGTCACCAGCTCCATTCAAAAACCTGGGCCCAGCTAAGCAGAAGTGACTGGGGATCTCTCCAGCTCCCATAATTCACTAGGGGCCTGGCAAGGCTGGGGATAGGATCAGGGGTTGGATGGGGGGCTTGAAGGGGCCAATCAGGAGGGATTTCCTCAGAGGTCTTGATGCCACTTCAAGATCAGGTGGGCAAGGGATCTTGATGCGAGGGAATTGGATGCTGGGGTGAATCTGGATATGGGGATGGTTGTCAGGTCATTTAGGGGGTGATCGGATGCCAGTGGGGGATGATGGAGGGGGAAACTGTGCATGCAGACTGGGAGCAGTGATATTTAAAAGCTGCTCCCATGTACCTCTGGGGCACAGCTGCCTGTTTGTTCCCCCTGCATGCAGCTTTTTGAAATCACTGCTCCTGCAGGAAGTGAGGAGGCATACGTACTGTACTTCCTTACACGCCTCTGTGTTTGGCAGAATCTCTTGTAAAATACAGTGGGAATTTGGCTGCATATGTTAACTAAAATTTGCCTTCTAAATCTATTGTAGATTTGAAGGTTAAATAATAAAAGATCTTTTGAAAGTTAGGCACTGTTTATAGATCATAGCATTTGAAAGACATAAAAATATTTAATGATTTGTTTTTAAAGTTTATATTGAAAAAGTGAGGAGCAGATGGGCACAATTATGCATGTTTTTTTATTTAGGATTATTTGCTATAGTGCCATTCAGACACACGTAGATATCAGAATACAGGGTACCTTTGAATACCCTTTTTGAATACTCTTAAATTTTTTTAAAATTTGGGGTTGATATTCCAAGTGATTTACCCAATTGACTTTGAGACATGTTTACTAAACCACGGAAACCATTAGCATGGGATTACGCATGAGGTAAGCGTGCCATGCTAAAAGTTAGAGTGAGCCCCCAAGCTAAGAATCCAGTGCTAACTGGCAGGCGTGTGATGGGGCAGGGATTGGGTGGATTCAGGGGTAGAGCTGATGGTGCATAACAGCACGAGTGTTTTGGGCATGCGCTATCGGCAAATGTTGCTGCTAGCATGGTTTCACAACGCCAACTTAGTGGGAGGTGTTAAGAGCACCCGCAAACTACTTAACATAGTGCCGCATGTTTGCAACATGCTAACAGCAGGTGGAGGGATGCACACTCTCCCTGAAGTTGACATGGGCCTCCATGCTAGATATGCAACCTTAACATGCGTTAACCGCATGCTCCGTAGTAAATATATCCCTTTGGGAGTTGACCAGAAAATTGGGTAATGTTGAATTTCAGAATATGGCAAGAAGCATGGGAGATGTTCTGTAGTCATGCTTAAAGTTAACCGGTCGAGGATATGTATTGGTGTATATCCAGGGGTGTGTGAGTGTGAGTGCCTTGGTGGTGTGTGTCTGTGCTTATAAACTCTTGAATTAGTTCAAAGATTTGGTGTTACAAAATGAAAAATAAAGTGCTAGAATACATAAACAGCCAGGTGGTGCTATAAAAGGAAAAACAGCAGGTCAGCTTTGAGCTTAAATTTCTTTTACCAAAAAAATATAATGCTGAAGGCTTTCCGGGTCAGTTATTTGCTTCATTTGATTAGTTTTCTGTCAACATTCTCTATTTGGGTAAGAGCAATTTCTAAAGGTAAAGATAAATGTAAACCTCTAGCAACTAAAGCATGAAATGCATTTCCATGACTTGCTTTAAAAAAATGGGAATGTTCCTCTAGAAATGAAATGCAGTAGTGCAACAGAGCATGGCTGGCCAGTGAGAAGTGATTGATATCACAGAATAAGCTGCTTTCAAAATGATCGATTACATTAAAAAATGACTCTCGCAGCTACAGCTGGAAACAGCTATGGTAGATGCTAATTTTACCTATAAGCAAACTTAAAAACCACAGGAAAGAAAAATGAAGCATACTAAGAAGGACTGAAGGTCATTAGAAAAAAAATGTAAGCAAGAGGATTTGCCAGGAAACAGGAACATTCATATCCTATAAAAAGTGTTCTTAAGAATGATGTACAAATTCATATCAGAGTTATATCAGGTAATTATAACTCATTGGCGTTTGGGATGAGCAGGTCATAAGGAAAAAACAGATTGTTCCCTTTTTCAAGTCTTGTTTGAAAGCTTCCTGAATGTATTTCAATATAAAATATTTTTGAAACCAGAATTGGAAGTTCAGGACTGACTCATCTGGAACCTAGGACCACATGGTCACTCTAAATGGCAAGGGCCACAACTTCTTGAAAGAAAAATAAAAAATGGCGGTACGTTAAGACAAAAACAACAGATCCCGTCTGCCCTGAAATGTCTGCATCCATGTACATCTTATGATTTCACTATAAATTATAACAAACTTGATTGTAGTAAGACTTTGCTAAGAAAAAGGTAATTGGAGAGGACTTCATTGCCCTTTCAATTTAATATTTATTAGGCTTTCAAAATCATACCACAAATAAACCCCCCCAATAAATCTAAATATTCCAGAAATAACCGTACAGATCCTTAACATAAGAAAAAGGAAAATATATCAAGAAATGATTCCGAACTGTATGATTCACAAATGAAGAAATAAGAAAGCAATAGAGGATGAGCTGTACAGAAGGAAAAAAAGTCAAACACAGGAAAAACATCCACATTCTTAATTCACAGCCCTTATACATACTGCCCTTAAAATCCCCACTTACTCCTTATCACTGTTATTGGATAGCTCCTGACTTACTATAAGTTCCTTTAATTGTTTTGAATCAAGGAAAACATAACCTGATCCCTTATGTCAAATAAAACACTTCCGTGGATACGTCAAGAAGAAATTCATCCCCAGAGCCAAAGCTCTGGCGTGAAATTGAAGAAATTCTTTCTTAATTCTCTGTATCTTTTCAGACACATCTAGAAAAAGCAACTTTATGACCATGAAAATTCTGTAATCTAGTGGCAAAAAATAGCCTCAAAATCCTATCCCTGTCAGAGGTGGTAAGAAAAGTATAATGTACAGTAGCTCTCTTGTAAGTATCTTCTAGAGAAGTCTCTAGTTGCAAAGTCAAATTCAAAAACTCTTGTTCAACAGCCTCCCCTCCTCTATCCGTCTTCCTCACCAAGCCAACCACATGGTAGGCCCTGGAAATAGTGGAAGGGATGGTGTCTCTAGACCAAGTACATCCCAAAAATATTTCATTAGGGGAAATCAATCTTGCATAAGGAAAATTTAGGAAACACAAGTTATTATAGCAAAAACAAATTTTCCAAGTTATCAATCTTATTATCAAGAACAATATTGCTTTTAACAAGGGCCGCATTCCCTGACTGAATAGATTCTAAATGCTGATCATGCAACTGCATCCTAGATTCAACTATAGACCTCTCCTGATCTAACTTCCTAAACCTAACTACAGCTTCTCCTGTAAAAAACCAAAGCTGAGTTAGACGTGTTAGAGTAGACTCCACTCTGGCTATCATCCACCAAATCTCTATATTCGAGATCTTTCTAGGGGGCATCGGCAAGGAAACTTCACATGTCAATTTAACAGAAAAGGTAACAGAACTCACACAACCGATTTTCAAATTATTACCACCAACTTCTCCCCTCTGCACATTTGTCTCTTCCTAGGGTCTTAATAGGTCCGGTGGTTGCTAACTGCAATAAAGTTAGCAACCACCGGACTTCCAGGAACCAAGTTGATCTCATCCAGGGAGATAGTGGAGTCCCGGGGGGAGGGGAGGGGGACGGCGACTCTTGACTAGCAGCTAGAAGTGGGGGCAGGAGACGGAGGACAGGACTATGAGACACTTCCTCAGGTGAAGCCTCTACTTGATCTTTGTAATATCTGGTGAAAAAAAATGATTGTGGGGCCACTTGCACAAGTTAGAATGCCCTGTTCAATGTAATTTCAGTTTGTTCGATGTAAACCGCACTGATGCAGAATAGCGCGGTATATAAGAGAATGTAAATAAATAAAATAAATACATAAACTTGCTCTACTCCTAGTAATTTAAAAGTTATCCACGGGGCCTTGGATCTCTTCAGATTTAATCACATTTATAGCTCTCTCCTTCCCCTTTCTTATCCCAAATACCATAACACACAACGTATTTCCACTCAATTCTCAAGAACACCAACACGGATATCTCCGCTTTAATTCCGCTTGGGCTCTGAAGGTGCTCCAAAGGGGCAGAACGTGTCCCTTTGGCCATACCCCTTCGGTCATGTGACTGCAGGCCATGTACCATGGCATGCAGACGTTTTTAAATAGGCCTGGCTCCTCTGCTAACGTCACTTCCGGTTTGGTGGCAGGTGAGAGAAACAGGGGGAACAAAGTTTTTTTTCCCAATCAGGCTCTACTCTGGCACCTCCAAACGGCTCCAATGGGACACCAAAGATCTCTCCCAAATGCATTACTCTTTCAGCAGCAACATGCGCCTCCATGCTGCAAGTTGGGCCATGAATACTGAAAAGTCTTTTGATCAATTCTCTCTTTTTTTTTTTTTTTTTAAAGAGTTTTGCACCACAAAATAGATGTCATGTTAACAATGATTACTTCACAAGACATCAACCCTAATCATTTCAAAACTGTAGAGTACCACTATCATAAAACAATTGATTTAAGGAACATCCAAATTAGGCCACAAGGGGATCGTTGCACCATTCCCACCCACCCATCCACCTGCAGGTGCACAGACGTCTTTACATGGCTTTGTATAGAATACTGTGTTGGACTGCCAGAAGGCTGTACCAAGCTAGACATGTACCCTGTGCGCTCCTCCCCAACTCAGCTGCCCACAGGAACTTGCTTTTATTAGGCTTCCTGGAAGCCCAGTGATGACATCAATGCCCTTCCATACTTGTGTCCTATGCAGTCGTTCTGCTCACACAGACCTCGGTATAATCCTGAATGTTAAAACAACAGGTCATGGCCAAAACTGAAAAGCAAAGCCTCTAAAACATTTCCTGTAAGGCTAGCAAAATGCTCCCAGCACTGCCCTTTCTGTTTCATGTGCCTACACGTATCAAAAGGCTGTGAATTTACACATCTGCGGATTGCAGCGCTCTCGTTTGCCAAGAGATGGATGAATTATGGAAAGGCAAGGTAACCTGCGACAGTGCACTGACTCAAAATGTAAAAATCAGCTTGAAACGATTTCTTCTGTAATGCCAGCAGCAAAGTCTAGCCAATTTAATCTGATTGTAGCCAGCCTCTGTTGCCATTACAGCTTTCAGATGTGCTGTGCAAGCAGCAGGAGAAATGACGAATGCAAATTTCATCAGCTTGGTCCAGATGCAATTAACACATGCGGAATTAAACTACAGAGCAGAAAATCCAAATTGTGGTGGGTTTACAGCAGGCATTTTAATTCCAACTGCTAATCCCATATTTATGTTCTTGACAGAGGCCTTGCTCCTTGTCTAAAAATTGTTAACTTGCATGAAAAGATGGCCCCCTGCCGTAAAACTTACACAAAGTTCTAAGCAACCCATTTTGTGCTGTGCAGGAAAGTGGGTTAGAAATCGATTCAATGAAATGAAATGCATGCACTGAAGAAAAAAAACCTCTTGGACTAACACTAACGCTGCTTCTTAACTTGCCAGGAAACTATGACTTCACTATTCCTCTCTTCATCTACAAAAACCAGTCTCAGCAAGACAGCTTTAAATTTTATCTTCAGGTTTATAGTGGCAGATACTATTGAACTTTACTGGTCTTATTAAAGTTTCCAATACGTGCAGAAATGGTGCAAGGATAATAAGCACCATAGGCAAGCCTCCAGCTCACTCCTCCCAATTAACTTTCAGACTCCAGTTGACCCCTCCCAGGATTCTGATAATCAAACTCAACAATTATTACCCGAAAACCACCTCTTCTAGAGCGATCCTTAAAAAATGCATGATTTAACATCACATGTTTAAATATTAAGGGCCCGATATTCATTTGCGACAGCTTTGCGCCTCTACAGCCATCGCCGCTGAACTTTGATCCCGGATATTCAATGTTGGGGTCATATGCGGCCCGGCACTGAGTATCCTGGGTCACCACACAGCCAAAGACACAGCAAAAGCTAACTGGACAGCGGCAATATTGAGTCATTGCCCAGTTAGCTCCCACGAGTAAAGATAGGCCAGCTTTGCTGCGCCTATCTTTACTGCAGGTTGCTAACCGGGCAGCCGTGCAATATATGTGATATTAAATTATGCATTTTTAAGGATCACTTTGGGAGCGTGATAACGACTGTTGAGTCTGATTATCAAAAACCTGGGAGGGGTCTACAGGAGTCCAAGTTAATTGGGAGGAGGGAGCTAGAGTCTTGCCTATGGTGCTTATTATCCTTGCACCATTTCTGCAAGTACTGGAAACTTTAATAAGACCAGTAAAGTTCAATAGTATCTGCCACTGTATACCTGATGATAAAATTTAAAGCTGAGACTGGTTTTTATAGATGAAGAGATGCATTGCAACTTAGGACAACTTCTTACGCGACCTCAGTTATCTGGACAACTGCCAACTGAAAATCTCACTATCCAGATAAAACCAGCACTTATATGGATAGCATCGACACTACCCTCTCTCTGCCCATGGACTGTCCCTGCAGTAGCCGGGTAGTGCCAGGGAGATCTGAGATATTCAGCGGCACTATCTGGAAGCCTCCCATTGGCCATCCACCTAAGGGTTTTGAATATTGGTCCATAAACTTGTTTTGTTTAAACCTATACATAATATTGAGGCAATTTCCAAAAGCTATTTACCAGGGTAAAGGGGCCATTTAAAAATAGCCCATCCTCCCTGCTGCTAAAAGTCCATACTGATGATTCTTTTCATTTGCCTGATTGCCAGGACCTACTGTATTGTTTTGATGGCAGCTACTCTTTGCTATCTCCCAGAAACTGCTGTCCTAGACAGCCATCTAGTCTGCCTAACAGCTGAGCTGGTCCTGCGTACTTGCAATATTTTATTCCAATTTTATTATCTATATCTGTAGCTATGTCTATATGTCTTTGAAGTGCCATTTTAGAAATGACGTCTGGGAAGAATCTAGGAAATCTAGAGCAGAACATCTAAAACATGGGGGAGTGCCTTCTGAAATCGCTCTATCTCCATCCCAAAAAATGAACGCCCCAGTAAGTGGTTCTGGAAATGGGCCCCATGCAGATAGCAAGGCTGGGCACATGCACGGTTGAGGCCAAGTCACAAACGTGGATGTCCCCGAAGTGTCACTCCCATAGAACTAGGTATTTGGATACCCTGGCCAGGTCAGAAGGGAGAATCTAGGTGATGAGACTAATGCATCTTGGCTGGCCATCTCAGATACTCTGATGTGAGGCAACTGGCCAGTGATATGTTTGGAGTATGTATTTATGGGGTGGTGTCATAGTGGCAACATACATGTGTAAGTGGCGCTAAAAACATATTTGTCATCATTTCTGTAACCAGCCACATGTGTGTGTGTGTGTACATGGAGCTGTAGATATATATAGATAGATAAAGAGATACCTGGTATCTCTCCGGCAATCAAGGCCTGGATCTCTGCCTGCCTTTCTGACATCACTGCCTGGATGTCCCATCATCATTTGAAATTGAGCATGGCCAAAACTGAGCTTCTTATTTTCCCCCCTAAACCCACTTCCCCTCTTCCTCCCTTTTCAGTCTGTTGATAATGCTCTTCTACTCCCAGTTTCCTTGGCTTGCAACTCTGGGGTCGTCTTTGACTCCTCCCTCTCCTTCTCCACACACATACAACTGATAGCCAAAACCTGCCACTTCTTTCTGTATAGCATCAGCAAAATTCACCCTTCCTTTCTGAGCACACTACTAAGACACTTATCCACTCTTTAGTCACCTCCCGTCTTGACTATAGCAACCTCCTCCCTGAATCAGAATCATCTCTCTCCCCTTCAATTTTTCAAAACTCAGCTGCATGGCTAATCTTCTGCCAGCCCCAATATACTCATAACTCCTCTTCTCAAATCACTTCATTGGCCCCCCTTCCATTTCCGTATCCAATTCAAACTTCTCTTTCTGGCCTATAAATGCATCCATTCTGCTGCTCCTCACTACCTTTCCTCTATCATCTTTCCCTACATCTCTCCTCGTGAACTCCACTCCTCTGGTGGATCGCTTCTTTCTGTCCCCTTTTCTTCTACTGTCAACTCCAGATTTTGATCCTTTCACCTTGCTGCCCCTTAGGCCTTGTCCTCTCACCTGTTCTATTGTCTGTCTTAACTAGATGTAAACTCTAATAATCAGGGACTATCTTTTATATACATTTTTGTACAGTGCTGCTATATAAAGCTATATAAAGTAGAGCTATATAAATGTTCAATAGTAGTAGATAAATAACTGGAAAATTTTCTAAATGTACCAGTAAAAGAACCAGTAACTAAGGTATGGTCAAATGTATGACTTGCGATGACAGCTAACGCATGGGCATGACAGTATGTTAATCATCCATTGCTCATAGGGGTGGTGACTGGGCAGAAAGCATAGTTACTCACCTGTAACAGGTGATCTCTGGGAACAGCAGGAATTTAGTCTTTACATATGGGTATCGTCGGTACCGACGGAGCCTGGGGGGGGAACGCTCCCCAGCGTCCAATAGGAAAGCTTTTGGGAGCATCCCACAGCGCCTGCGTGCTGCCTTCCCGCCTTTCCCAACTGTCCCTCTCCAGCTGAGTTTAAAGCTGAGACAAAAGAGAGAGGGAAAGAGAGAAAGAGAGCAATAGAGAGATACAACTCCTAGGGGAGGTGGGTGGGTTGTGAAGACTAAATTCCTGCTGTTCCCGGAGATCACCTGTTACAGGTGAATAACTATGCTATCTCCAGGAACAAGCAGGAATGTAGTCTTCACATATGGGGACTCCCTAGCTGCAGATGCCAGGGAGAAGACCCCAGAAGTTGTGTGTCCTTGCGACAGGGCTCCCACTTCCCCCCATGGATCTCTGGCATCCTACCAGGGATGGTAGGTAGGAGTTGATTAAGTATGGAACAGGTGTTGAAGAACAGCCTGACCAAACAAGGCATCCCGGCGGGTGTCCTTGTCTAAGCAGTAATGGGCTGTGAAGGTATGAACCGAAGCCCAAGTAGCTGCTCGGCAGATGTTGTCGATAGACACAGAATGAAGATGAACCATAGAGGCTGCCATGGCTCTCACATTGTGAGCTGTGACATGGCCTTCCAGAGGAAGGTTTTTACTCTCATAGGCAAAAGATATACACTGTGCAATCCAGTTGGACAGTGTTCTTTTGGAGACTGGAAGTCCCAAATGACTAGGTTCAAAAGCAACAAAAGGTTGGCAGGACTTTTTATGTTGCTGTGTCCTTTGCAAGTAAAAGGCCAGTGCCCTTTTACAATCCAAAGTATGAAGATTCCTTTCTGCATTTGAGGCATGAGGCCTTGGGAAGAATAAAGGAAGGTAAACCGCTTGGTTTAAATGAAAAGGTGACACCATCTTTTGCATAAAATGTGGATGAGTCCTAAGAACTATCTTATCATGATCCACCAATGCTTGCAATTCACTGATGCGACATGCTAATGTGATTGCAATAAGAAAGATGACCTTCCAGGAAAGGAATTTCAAAGAGGTAGTGGCTAATGGTTCAAAAGGCGGTTTCATAAGCTGCCCAAGAACCAAATTTAAGTCCCATGCCACAGGTGGTGGCTTAATGGGAGGCTTAGTTAAAAGAAGGCCTCTCATAAATCTCGCTATGAGAGGATGAGAGGAAATAGGTTGTCCATTTAGAGGCTTGAAAGAAGCTGCAATACCACTCAAATGAACTCTCACTGAATTGGTTTTAAGCCCTGCATTAGACAAATGAAGGAGATACTCCAGTAATGATTCCAGAGGTATCACAAGAGGGTCAAGACTCTTCTGCGAGCACCATATGGTAAACCTTTTCCACTTGAAAGCATAAGAGCGTCTTGTGGAAGGCTTCCTGGAGGCATAAAGGATATCCTTTACCTGCTGAGAAAGGTTAAGACCGTGAAGTTCTAGGCTTTCAGCAACTAGGCCCTGAGATGCAGAGACTGGGGATTGGGATGCCACAGCATCTCATCCTCCTGAGAAAGGAGATTTGTAGGAGATCCTAACTCCAGAGGCGGAGCTTGAGAGAGATGTAGGAGCAGAGGGTACCACATTTGCCGTGGCCAATGTGGAGCTATGAGAATCATATGACCTCTGTCTCTCTGAAGCTTGAACAGGGTTTTGGGAATTAGGGGAATGGGTGGAAAGGCATACAGGAAGTCCTGGCCCCAATGGAGGAGGAAAGCATCCCTGGCCTGACAACCCTGAGCCGGAATTCTGGAACAGAACCAGGGAAGTTTGGCATTCAGCAGATTTGCAAAGAGGTCTATGTCCGGGGTTCCCCAAATTTGGAAAATTTTGGCGACCTGGTCTGCATGGAGAGACCATTCGTGTGGAAGCAGAACTCGACTGAGTCGGTCTGCCCAAGAGTTTTGAATGCCTGGAAGATATACCGCAAGGAGATGAATCTGATGCTCTCTGGCGAGGGCCCATAGTTGCAAAGCTTCATTGCATAGTGACAGAGAGCCTGTTCCACCCTGTTTGTTCACATAGAACATGGCTACTTGATTGTCCGTTTGAACTAGGACTGTCTTGTAGCTGAGCTGGGTGTGGAATACTCGAAGAGCAAGTAAGATTGCTCTGAGTTCCAGGAGATTGATATGTAGATAGGTCTCCTGTGGAGTCCAGGTACTCTGGGTAGAAAGGCCTTGCAGGTAGGCTCCCCAACCCACCTGTGAGGCATCTGTTGTTGGAGTGGCTTGGGGTGGGGGTTGCTGAAAAGGGGACCCCACCAAAAGGTTTTGGGGTGATTGCCACCATTGGAGAGACAAAATAAGGTGATCTGAGTTTGCTATTTTGTCTGACAGGCAACCTGACGCCTGAGTCCACTGAGTGGATAAAGTCCACAGGGCTGCCCTCATATGGAGGCGAGCATAGGGAACCACATGCACGGTGGATGCCATGTGGCCTAGCAACTGTATCATTTCCTGAGCAGTGAGGTGAGGTTTTAACACTGCTTGGGAGGTTAACTGCACAATGTGAAGGCAGCGGGCCTGTGGAAGTTAGGCCCTTGTCTGTCTGGTATCCAGCAGATTTCCTATAAACTCCAGGGACTGAGTGGGAGCAAGATTGGATTTTGGGAAGTTTATGACAAGTCCCAAATACTGAAGGATGCGCATTGTGCAAGAGAGCAACCCTGGCCTCTGGCTCTGAAGGGGCTCGAATGAGCAGTCGTCTAAGTAAGGGAAGACGAATATTCCTAGGGTGCGAAGAAATGCTGCCACCACAGCCATGCATTTTGTGAACACCCTTGGTGCAGAGGCCAGGCCAAAAGGAAGAACCCTGTATTGGTAGTGCTTCCCTTGAAAAAGAAAGCAAAGGAACTTTTGATGAGTTGGATGGATGAGAACATGAGTGTACGCATCCTTGAGATCTAGAGAACAAAGCCAATCCTGATTCTGAAGGTATGGCAGCAGAGTTCCTAGAGAAATCATTTTGAAGTTATCTTTGAACAGGAATTTGTTCAATTCTCTGAGGTCTAAAATGGGTCTGTGTCCTCCTGTTTTCTTTGGAATAAGGAAATAGGGGGAGTAGAACCCTGTACCCTGTTGGAGAATGGGCAAGAAGCATAGTGACCTCTTGACCTAACTGGTCGTTGAGAGAGGTCTGAGAATTGAACTGTCTTGAAGCTTGTACCCCTCTCTTACAATAGACAGAGTCCAATTTTCTGCTGTTATCTGCCCCCATCTGAGGGCAAAATGACATAACCTTCCTGGAATGGTGGAAGGCTCTGGGCCATTCAGGGCCAGGAAGATAAAGTTCTCTAGATAGGAGTCAAAGCCCCTGTGGAGGCTGAGTCTGCTGAGCTGGTTGAGGCTTAGCAGCTTTTGTTTTTCTTTGCCTAGGTTGTTGCTGCTGTCCCTTTTGGGCAGACTGACCTAAACGATGCCCCTGCTGGGTATAGGAGGGATAAAACTTATTCTTCTTACTGAAGAATGGTTTCTTGTAAGATTTTTTTCTTTGCAGGATCAGCTGTAGATTTAGACAATCTATCCAAAGTGATATTGTCAGCATCTATCTCATTAGCTTTTTCCTGCCAATTTTTGCCAAAGAGATTCTCTCCTGTGCAAGGAATATTTCCTAGTTTATCCTGTACCCAAAGTTCCAAGTCAGATGCCTGGAGCCAGGCAATCCTACGTGCACCTATGGCAATAGCAGAGGTTCTGCTTATGCACTCAAAGCAGTCAAAGGCTGCACGATTCACAAACTTGGAAACATCCTGAGTATGTTTGACAAGGGCGAGGTAGTCCTGCCTCTTATCATCAGGAAGGAGAGGGCTCATAAGCTCTAAATCTCCCATGACTTCCTTAAGGAACATTCCCATATATAATATATAGGAACTGATCCTAGCAGAAAGCATGGAAGCCTGGAAGGTTCGACGTCCAAAGGCGTCAAGAGTCCTACACTCACATCCTGGAGGATTAGATGCATGCCTTTTTGCACTCTTGATCCTTCTCATAGCTGATTCCACCACCATGGAATGGTGTGGTAGCTGAGTCTTCTGAAACCCAGGACAAGGAGGAACTCAATACATGGTGTCGAGTCTTCGAGAGTGAGGAGATGTGGTTAGAGGTGTTTCCCACATCCTTAACATGAGATCATGCAAGATCTCATGAATAGGCAAGGTAGCTGCCTCCTTGGGAGCTTTAGGGTACTGTAGGATTTCTAATTCTTTTGCCCTATACTCTTTTTCAGAAGCCACTGTGATGGAAAGACCTCGAGCCACATCTCGGATAAAATCCTGAAAGGACATATCCTCTGGTGGAGACATCCTACGCTGAGAAGAAGAAGAATCCTCAGGAAGAAGTACTCTGGTATCGGCAGAGCTTTCAGAGTCTTCAGACTCATCCGAGGATTCAAAGTATCTCCGATCTGGGTGATCATGCAAGGCATGGTACCGGTACCGATCGAAGTCGGCATCGGAGGGGTCCGGTACCGACTTGTCGATACCGGATGGATAAGCATGACTCGGTCCCGGTAGAATACCTGCCGATGTCGATGCAGTCGGTACCGGTACCGGTTGAATTGTCTGAAGCGGTTTCAGGGGATTCGAGGCCGTGAGAAGAGCCGCCAGACTGCGTTCAATAGCCAAGAATCTCTGGTCTATCGACGCTGCCGATACTTGGGTGTCAGTACCGGATGAAGCAGCCGGTACCCCAGAGCATGGCACCAGTAGTTCTTCCGAGATTGAGGCCTCGAGAACATCCTGGAGCCCCGTTAGTGCTTTGGAAGCCGAAGCCTCCCGCCGGGGCAATTTTACCGGTGAAAGTCCCTCAAGGGCAACACCAGAGGCATCTCGATACTTAGAAGGAGATCTACCCTTTGAGGACTGGCTAGATTTATGTTTAGTTACCTGAGATTCATGGGAGGAAGACGAAGTCCTGGAAGACGTCGATGCCATGGAGGCTGCATCGGAGGGAAAAAGGGTGCTAAATTTAGCAGCTCGGTTCTGCTGGCCCCTCTTCGACATCATCCCACAGGCAACACACTCCGAAATAGAGTGGTCAGGACCTAAACATTTGAGGCACCACTCATGGGTGTCGGTGACGGAGATGGTACTGCCACACTCGGAACACTTTTTAAAACCCGAAGCGGATTTTTCCATTTTAAAGGGAAAAGTTGGACCTAGTGCCCAAAATGGCACGTGGCACCTGAGGAGAAAATAACTGGAAAAGACTCCAGAAAGAAAGGGGTTTTTTTTTTTTTGGAAAAGAAAGAAAGAAAGAAGAACCGGCGGTACCGGTGTAGTGTCAAAGGAAGGCAGACGCGACCACAAAAAAGAAGAATAGAGGAGAATTTTTTCTGCGGTGACAGGATGTGCGACCTGTCGGCTCCGCGGAAAATGACGAACTGGAGAGGGACAGTTGGGAAAGGTGGGAAGGCAGCACACAGGCGCTGTGGGATGCTCCCAAAAGCTTTCCTATTGGACGCTGGGGAGCGTTCCCGCGCAGGCTCCGTCGGTACCGACGATACCCATATGTGAAGACTACATTCCTGCTTGTTCCTGGAGATTATGGGCAGAGTGTTGGTATGAAGAGCACATTGCATTTAGCACAGAGCTACGGGATATATCATGTGCTGTCAATTAGCATGGATGCACATAGCGATATCTCGATGGATGGGTGTTAGGTGCACCGATGCACCAATCCATGTGGTAACTGCCAGGAACATGCTGATGCCACCCCAACAGTTACTGGTGGAGGCTTCACACTTAACACATGTCCAATTTTGCATTAACACACATTAACTGCAAAAACATCAAGGGCTTTAGTAAAAGAGTCCCATATGTCTATAAAATAGGCTAAAAATAGGAACCTTCTTACCCTCCTAACCTAGGCAACCTTTTATAAAATTAACTCCTTAGAAGCTACGGTGGAATACCAAGGGCAGGGTAGTGGGTGTGGCTCACCATGGGGGGGAGGGGCACTGGCTGCAAGTGGGAGCACCTGCCCTGGGATCCAAGGGGACTGGGAATGCCACTGAGCAGCTACTGCTAAACAGATGTCTCTTTGAATATCTGTCCCCAAGTTGGTTTGGAATTCACCATAATCTTATCCATCTCTAGAAAAGATAGTTTCTGAAATACCTCTATATGTGATCATATCCCATCATTTCTAGAGGACAAATCCCTATTAAGATATGCTAAATCTATCCATTGCACTGTGCTCTCTAAATCTTTTCATCTAAATATCTTGCAAATCTGTCACAATCTAGTGGATATTTAGAGGGAGCAAGCCAAGAACATAGTCTGGATATGGCTTGGGTAGGATAAAAATCTACATGTATATTCCCCTTTTCATATAGAGAATGCATGTGAAAGGTCAAAACTCTCCAGAATGGGATTTACATCTAATACTTGGCACGTGTAGGTTTTCAAAAAGTGTGTGCTTTCTCCAGCCCTTTGTAGTTTATGTCCCTCTCCAAATTAAAATGAATTAAAGATTGCATCCTCTGAAGTCAACTAGAGCCTTTACACGTTTTAAATTTGCAAAATGGCTTACATGCACAAAATTGTGAAATGCCGGCATTTACATATGTAAGTTGCCAGCTTTCCTCTGTTGATTTTTCCCATGTGTAAATTTGTAAAAGGACTTCTTCCACTTCATATGGACGTTAATCCATGGATGTTCCTGCACTTAGAAGTTGCATGTTTAGTAGAGCAATTTCTGAAATACTATTGGAATGAGTACATCCCAATTCAGATGTCTCTAGAATGTGCCGTACACTATAATTTATATTTGGGGAAGAACCAATTTGTCTTCGTATTTGGATCACAACTTATACTGATAATTTCTGATGTAGACAAGATACAAGTTAACATTTGGAATGTCAAAATAATATTTTTTCATGACATCAATTTGTATTACAGTTTAAAACATTGATTAAAACATGCTGTCATAAGAAATTTATATTTACGCTTTCCAAAGAATGTACCAACATACTTTTGAGGGTGCACTACCTCTCTCCAGGCCCTGCTTGTCTGCAGTCAACCAGCTCCGGTATTATACAACTGTATAACTTTATAGCTGTATAGACTCAACTGCAGCATCTTCCTTGATTCACTGGAGACTTTATTTTACTTCTTCAGTATTATTCAATATTATTTTAAGCCTTAAAATTCCAAGATCTGTTAGTGCTGGTGCTGGACAGTCCTGCAGGCATCAGCATCTGATAGAAACCCATATCAAGGGTTAGATTCTTTTTACATTAATAATCCAAATCACCATAACTGGGATTGTCAGAACACACTATTTAAAATATTCTCATAGAATATTTAAAGGTTCTTATTTACTAGACGGCACTTAACAACATTTACTAGTGTGGCCAAGATTAATGCAAGCTTCCTATTCGGTTAACGCACAGAAAGATTTTTAATGTGTACTATTCCAGGTGGTATTAGCTGTGCGTATTATCTACCATGCTAACAATGTACAGTAACTTTACCTCCATGTTAACTGTAAGGCGCTAAGGTGCAGTCCCCACCATTCTCTGCCTATTCCCCACTCCATTCCATATTAGCTAATGCAGAACAAACCTTTTAAGTGCTATGTGAATAGTTAACATAGCTTAGTAAATGAGTAAAAATGCTAGTTTTGACAGTGAGGTTCTCAGTATTGCTTATTTTGTGCACTAAAAGGCACATTTTATAGAGGACGCCCAAGTGCAATCTGGGATGTTCAAGCCAGAACGTCCGAAAAAAAAGGCAGGAACATCCAAGTTCGGGCACAATTTCACAAATATGGGCATACTGATATGGATGTATGTGAGGCAATCAACACTGATGTCCCAAAATAGTATTCAAGACTATGGATGTTTAAGAGACAATCAGAGGTGGTTCAAACAAAAACTAAGTTTCCCAATTACACAAAAAACAATGCAATTGTGGAGGGTACTGGGAATGGTGGAGTTCCATCTTCTCTACACCCTTCAGATGTTTAACAGCCCAAACCCTTCAGATGTTTAATGGCACTTTCCTGATGCCTTTTTGTGCCTGAACCAGGTCTAAATTTGGACAAGTTCACAGATAACCCCAACATCTCTGAAATCGAGTTGGGACATCTTATTTATTTAGACAGTTTTGTATACCAACTTATCCTTCAATCAAAGCGGTCACAACACAATTGGGAGATACATTTAACACACAGGGATATGAGACACATACACTAATACTTACAGGGAACATGGGCAATGGAGGGTTAATGGCTTGCCCAAGACCACAAGGAGCATCTGTGGGACTAGAAACCCCAGTCCTTCCGGCCCAAGGTTGCTGTCCTCTAGTGGGATTTGAACCCCGACCTTCCAGCCTGAAGTACCTTGCCCCAACCACTAGGCTACTCCTCTCTAAGCCCATCACCATGCCCTGGTCATGACCACCACATCCCTGCCTACTTGAACATCCCCATGCCAGGACTAGCTTGAGACATCGTTTTGCAAATTGGCTCAAAAGATGTCTTCATGATTTTGGATGCTCACATGCCCATTTTTGGAAGCCAAAATCATGAATAAGGCTTTTACTATAACCACCTAAGCCTCAGTCTAAGACACCAATAGGAAATCCTCTTGAAAGGAAACAGTAAGTGCACTATACACACAAATTATATGTTTGAGCTATCCAGTTGAAGTTTGTTTTTGAGAACAGGCTCTAAAATCGAATGAAATGATTGGTTCAAATGATAGTAAAAATTCATGGTGATAAAGATCACAATGAAAAACTGTAAACAGAGCACTCACTAGAACATATAAACCAAGATACTCAGGGAATTGGATAATGCATCAGATGGCAACATAAGCCACCTGCCGTTTAATTATCTTTCGCTTTTACGAAGTCAGACCATAAATTGGGTAAACAAGAAGATCTCAAGGAAGAAAATAAATAGAATTACTTGAGCAAGGGAAGGATTTGGAAATATTGATTTATTACAAACCATGAACTGTGACTACGCAGGGTTATCTATTTATAAGAAATTAGATTTGCATGATTTGTTCAGCTGTAAAGAGTCATTAAGGGGCTACATCACTTTCATTATCTCAAAAGTTTGCTGCTTATTTTTCATTTTCTGCTTAAGCTAGTTTAGTGTCTTCTGGCAAGGCTCATTTTGACTTGAAGGCTATTTTTGTTTTACTTTACACAATAATCTGTTGGAACTATATGACTACATGTTTAGATGACAAAACAGAACACTCTACTGCAGAGCCTGAACTATACAGGCTGTTTAGTCATGCCTTCATTTATTAATACTGCCTGACATCATCCATTTATAACTGCTCAGAAGTAAAATCAGTACAGTCTGATACAGCTATCTATATATAGTTTCGACAGCTCCCACAGACTGGGGCTTTTCTTTCTTCAAGGAGAGAGGTCTAAGCGGAAGCATCTGGATTTCGACTGTTACTCACTGTCCGAAGCCTGTGCTCAAAGTGAGCTAAAGTTCAAATACCGCCGGTAGATCCGTGCCTCAGAGGCTGTACAATCTAAGGCCTCTATTTACTAACCCTGGATAGATAACACAGTTCTGCACTATTTTACCTCAGAAAATTTTTTAGGAGGATTCATTTCAGTACTGCAAGTTGGCAAATCTTGATGTAAAGCTTTTTTGTGTTACTGCAGCTGAGAATATTCCATGTTCCTGGGTACAACAATGCAAAGATAGTGGGTCCCTATTCACTTGTTACTTTTAAAGGTTTAGCTCAATAATGCAAAAAGCAACCCCCCCCACCAAAAAAAGAAATATACTCCCAGCTCCCACAATCCCTTGAAAATAAGTGTATCCCAGATCCATCTTTGCACTCCCAAAGCCACCCCTCAATCCATGATCCATTGTAAAATTTCAGAATCCACCTCCAAAATAACCCCCTAATCCCAATCTCTGATACTTTCAAATCTCAAAGTCCCTTCTGAGCTTCTATAATTCTCTGGTACCTACCAGGGCATCCCTAGTGGGTAGCGGGGAGCAGGAGTGAACCCTGGTCGCTGCTGCCCAAGCAGTTCTCACTTGAAATTTGGCAGCCGCAGACTCGTTATTTTGTAGACTCATGACACTACTTTGTAGACTCAGGACACTACTGCTAAGGGTCGGGCTACCAAGTTAGGACATACTTCCTTATTTGGCATCCTGACTCCTAGTGATAATACAATGAGTAGCAGCACAGGGGATTGGGATGGTTCAGGGAGCTGGAGATTTAAAAAGGGTCAAGGATCGGGTGGAGGGGGTTCTCAGATTTTAAAATCGATAGGGGATCAAGGGATCAGTCTGGGAGGGAGCATTATTTTTTTTTTTATAGATGGGCTACTTTAGACAAATCACTGGTCCCTTTCATCGCATCCTGGGAGCATTGGCTCACATTTTACAGACTGATGCTCCTAAGGGAACGTTATTGCTAATCTTTATGCAGAATGCAGTTTAGGAAGTCTACTGCAAGCTGCATTGTTCATTTCGTGCTATAATGAGCTGATTTGCATGCTTCACAGATCATTATTGTGGATACCCTCCTGAGCCTCCGGATGTTTGGCGTCGTGAACAAGAGGCCAAGGATAAGATCAGGCTCTCTTCAGCTGGTGTGCTCAGGTAAGACTTCCCCAAAATGAAATGTTAAATACAGTACTATTATAACAATGGTGTGCAACAGAGAGCATTACGTTTAAATAATGACAATTTTCTTTATTAAAAACCAATTCAGTTGGTTATTAAATGGGTAAAATCTCTCTTTGAATTCCTATTAACAAAACGCAATATACAAGTTGCCTTTTCTTTGCAGAACTTCAACAGAACTTCAAATTATCAACATATATTCAGTTAAGTTTCAATCGATTTCTTCTTTCAATGAGTTACCTTGTGGCACTAAGCACTGAATGTTGGTAAGGATTTGTATTTTGTGTACAATTCTTTCTCAACAGGTGATCCCCAGATTAACAAGACCAACCCCTCTTCCAGGAACAGGAAGAATAAGCTCTGTATTAACCAAACTATATCCTCACTCTCCCTGTTTCTCTTATGTTTTTCCTCAAATTTCATATGTCCATACCACTGGACAGGGTAACAATCGTTGACTTAGCAGCCTTGACCCTTGTCCTCTGCTTCCTTCAGTGGAGATTCCTGTCGCTCCTTTGTAGCACCTACTATCCTGACTATACAAAAATAAAAAGAAATAAAACCCTACCTGTCCTACAAGGGAATTTGGGATAAACCTGTCTTTTTCAATGCTCGCATTTATTTTTCCCAATCTGAGTAGCAGGTTCTTTCTACTAAACTGTCCTTAACTAAGGGGTAAAAGGAAAGAAATGCCAATTTCCCTAACTACTGAGACCTCTGATTTGCTCACATTCAGACAAAACATAACCCTTTCACTTGTAATTGTCACCAAATTTCACTCTAGTTAGGAAAGAACAGTACTGAGGTATCTCCAGGAACAAGCAGGAATGAGTCTTCACATATGGGTATCGGCGGTACCGACGGAGCCTGCGTGGGAATGCTCCCCAGCGTCCAGAAAGAAAGCTTTTGGGAGCATCCCACAGTGCCTGCGCGCTGCCTTCCCGCCTTTCCTAACTGCCTCTCTCCAGTTCTTCTTTTCCGCGGAGCCAGCAGGTCGTGTTTCCTGTCACCGCTGAAGAATTTCTTATTTTCTTTTATTTTTCTTTAGTCGCGTGTCTGCCTTCTCGATTCCGCACCGGTACCACCAGTCCTTTTTCTTTCTTTAAAAAAAAAACCAAAAAAAAAACCTTCTACTCTTTTCAGTGCATTTTTCTTCTGGGGCCTTAGGCCTACAGATATATTTTTCCCTCATGGAAAAACCCACCTCCGGGTTTAAAAAATGCACAAAGTGCAGCAGCACTATTTCTGTCACTGACACCCATGACTGGTGTCTAAAATGTTTAGGTCCTGACCACTCCATTGCAGATTGTGAGTCCTGTTCCATGATGTCTAAAAGAGGGTTACAGAATCGGGCAGCTAAGCTCAGTACCCTGTTTCCCTCCGATGCAGCTTCCATGGCATCGACGTCTTCCAGGGCTTCTTCTTCATCCCATGGATCTCAGGTAACCAAACTTAAATCTGGCCGGTCCTCAAAGAGTTCATCTCCCTCTAAGTATCCAGATGCTCCCGGGCTTACTCTTGAGGATACCACACCGGCAAAATTACCCTGGTGGGAGGATCCGGCTTCCAAAGCACTACCTATGGGCAATGTTCCCTCTAATTTTCTGTAGGCTGTGTGCGCATAAAATATCAGCTGTGCAGCTTTTGAAGGAAGGTTAAGTTTTTGTGCGCCACATAACGACACTCGGAGTTATATACTTTAAAATTTGACTACACATCAGAATACAGTATGTACACCTCATTGACTGCACTAGAAAATATTGTAGAACTTGTGAAAACCATAAATACACAACAACTTTTAAATTTTAAGACGTCTGTGTTGTTTTCTATCAGAATCAGAACTGTAATTTTTGTGCGCTCTTTTATAAAGTATGTGCGCTCGCTCAGCGAGGTGTGTGCGCGCGCACACGCGCACAGCTTAGAGGGAACAGTGCCTATGGGGTCACAGGTTGACTTCGATGGCTCGGCCTCGACCGATCACCTGTTACAATGTTCTGGGGTACCGGCAGTTTCTACCGGTACCGATATCCAGACATTGGTGGCGTCAATGGATCAGAATATTCTGACCATGCAGCGTGCCATCACGGCATTCATTCAAGCTGCAACGCCTATGGTACCGCAATAAACCCCGTTGTCGGTACCTGTACCGATTCCGGTACCGGACCCGATATCGGTCCCGATACCAGTACCGCTTGCATCGACATCAGCATCGACCGCAGCGGTACGCTATCCAGTGATGCCCATCAGTACCGGGCCGGTACCGATTGCTCCCGATGTCGATACCTCCCGGTACCCGTATCGGGCTCTACGAGAGCATCCAGATAGTCGATACTTCGATTCCTCTGAAGACTGATTCTTCAGAGGCCTCAATTGAAGCATCGGGCATCCTTCCTCAGGAACCCTCTTCTCCAAAAAGGAGAATGTCTCCTCCTGAAGACTTGTCTTTTCAGGACTTCATTAGGGAGGTGGCCAAGGTCTGTCCATCTCAGTGACCTCTGAGACTGAACCTAGAGCCAAAAAATTGGATATCCTACAATATCCTAAGGCTCCTAAAGAGGAAGCTACCTTACCAATACATGAGATTCTTTTTGAACACATGTTGGGCATATGGGAGACTCCTCTTTCCACCTCCCCTCATTCCAGAAGGTTGGATACCATGTATTGTGTTCCTCCTTGTCCTGGGTTTCATAAGACTCAGCTTCCTCACCACTCCCTATTGTGGTAGAGTCTGCTATGAAAAAGATCAAGAGTACAAAAAGGCACTCCTCTGCTCCTCCAGGAAGAGAATGCAGAACTCTAGATGCCTTTGGCAGGAAAATCTTCCAGGCCAGTATGCTTGTAGCCAGAATCAACTCCTATAGTCTCTATCCCCAGCCACCAATGTCTGGGGATGTTTCTGAAAGAAGTTACAGATCATCTGCAAACCTTATCTCCTTTTATGTCAGAAGATAAGAGAGAAGAATACATCACCTGGCTTAAACATCCTTGAATGTAAATAGTTCCCCAAGTTCTCCTCCATGTTAACTCCCCGTTTTATGTAAACGACGGCCAATGTATCTGGTCAAGTGTTCTATTGTTTTGATGTAAACCGCGCTGATGACAAATAGCGCGGTATATAAGAAATGTTAAATAAATAAATAAATAAATAAATAAACATGCACAGGATGTATCCAAGTTTTCCAACCGTGCAGCCTTTGACTCTTTTGAGGGGGCCAGTAGAGCCTCGGCTATTTCCATAGGTGCACGCAGAGTTGCTTGGTTGCAAGCCTCTGATTTGGAATCCTGGGTACAGGATGGTCTAGGTAACCTTCCCTGTACAGGCGAAAACCTGTTTGGCAAAGATTGGCAGGCAAAGGCCAACCAAATGGATGCTGAAAACTCTGCTTTAGATAGACTTTCAAAGTCTACTACTGCTCCTTTTAAAAAGAGGTTGTTCAAAAAGGGATCTTTCCCAAAGAAAGGGAAATTTTCTTCTTATGGTCAGGCCTCTTCTCAAGGTTGTTTTGCTACAAAGAGACAGCAACAACCAAAACAGGCCAAAACCCAGGCTGCGAGGACTGCTACGGCCCAACAGCCTCAGCCTCCTCCTCCTCAGGGCCTTTGACTTTCTACTAGAGAACTTAGCCTTTCTGGGTCTAGAACATCCAGAGCCTCTCACCATCCCAGGAAGGTTAGCTCACTTTGCTCCCAGATGGGAACAAATCACAGCAGAGCAGTGGACCCTCTCCATCATAAGAGAAGGGTACAAACTTCATTTCTTAAACCTTCCTCCTCACACCATGGTGAAACAGTTCAATTCTCCAACATCTCTCCTCAACCTTCTAGGTCAAGAGATTTCTAGCCTTCTTGCCCAAGGGGCAATAGAAGAAGTACCCCTTCTTCAACAGGGCTCAGGGTTCTACTCCCCCTATTTCCTCATTCCAAAGAAAACGGGGGACTACAGACCCATATTAGATCTCAGAGAATTGAACACGTTTCTATGCAAGGAGAAATTCAAGATGACTTCTCTCGGAACTCTCCTTCCATACCTCCAAAGTCAGGACTGGCTTTGTTCTCTAGATCTCAAGGATGCGTACACCCATGTTCTCATCCATCCAACACACAGAAGATTCCTTCGGTTCCTTTACCAGGGAAAGCACTACCAATACAAAGTGCTTCCTTTCGGTCTGTCCTCTGCTCCAAGAGTGTTCACAAAATGCATGGCAGTAGTAGCTGCATTCCTGCGCACTCTAGGGATATTCGTATTCCCATATCTGGACGACTGGCTCATCCGAGCTCCAACCCAGTCAGAGGCCCAGACTTCCCTGGCCTGCACAAGGTGTGTTCTTCAGTATCTGGGACTGGTAATCAACATTCCAAAATCCCATCTCACCCCTACTCAGTCTCTAGAGTTCATAGGGGCCTTACTGGATACCACAACTGCAAGGGCCTATCTTCCCCAGGCCCGTTGCCTACGCTTGGTGCAGTTAGCCTCCCAGATTCAGTTAAAATCCCATTTAACTGCTCGAGAGATGTTGTAACTCTTAGGCCACATGGCATCCACGGTGCATGTAGTTCCCTATGCTCGCCTTCACATGAGAGCAGCTCAGTGGACCCTTTCCTCCCAATGGACCCAGGCATCAGGTTGCCTGTCAGACAAAATAGCAACCTCCAGTCGCCTTTTTTGGTCCCTCCACTGGTGGACGTCCACTCAGAATCTGTTGCTGGGGTCCCCCTTTCAACAGGTGTTACCCCAAGCCACCCTTACAACAGATGCCTCTCCAAGGGGTTGGGGAGCTCATCTACAAGATCTCTCAACCCAGGGCATCTGGTCTCCACAGGAGACATCTCTTCATATCAACCTCTTAGAGCTCAGAGCAATCTTTCTGGCTCTCAGAGTCTTCCACACCCTGCTCAGCTACAAGACAGTCCTCATCCACACGGACAACAAGGTAGCCATGTTCTACGTGAACAAGCAGGGAGGGACTGGCTCTCTGTCGCTTTGCATCGAAGCTCTGAGATTGTGGGCCTTCACCAGAGAGCATCAAATCCATCTCATGGCAGTGTATCTTCCAGGGGTTCAAAACTCTTGGGCAGATAGACTCAGACGAGGTCTGCTTCCGCACGAATGGTCCCTCCATGGGGACCAGATAGCCAGAATTTTTCGGATTTGGGGTACCCCAGACATAGACCTGTTTCCAAGTCTGTGGAATGCCAAACTTACCCGGTTCTGTTCCAGGATTCCATGTCAGGGAGTTCAGGCCAGGGATGCCTTCCTCCTTCATTGGGGGCAAGACTTCCTCTATGCCTTTCCACCTATTCCCCTAATCCCCAAAACTCTGTTCAAGCTTCAGAGAGACAAGGGGACTATGATCCTCATAGCACCACTTTGGCCACGCCAAGTGTGGTACCCTCTACTTCTGCATCTCTCTCAAGCTCCCTCCCTAGACCTGGGGTCTGCTCCAGATCTCCTCTCCCAGGAGGAGGGAACCTTGTGGCACCCAAATCCTCAGTCTCTTCATCTCAGGGCCTGGTTGCTGAAGGCTTAGACCTTCAAGATTTACAACTTTCTCAGCAAGTGAAGGATATCCTTCATGCTTCCAGAAAGCCTTCCACCAGACGTTCATGTGCTTTTAAATGGAAAAGATTTTCCATTTGGTGTGCAGAGAAGGGTCTCAACCCTCTTGCAATACCTTTGCATTCTTTACTAGACTATTTGCTGCATTTGTCCCATGCAGGCCTTAAAACAAATTCAATCAGAGTCCATTTGAGTGCTATTGCAGCATCCCTTAAGCCTCTCAATGGACAACCTATTTCCTCTCATCCTCTTATAGCAAGATTCATGAGAGGCCTTCTTTTGACTAAACCTCCCATTAGACCACTTCCAGTGGCCTGGGACTTGAATCTGGTTCTTGGCCAGCTTATGAAGCCACCCTTTGAACCCTTAGCCACTACCTCCTTAAAATTCCTTTCCTGGAAGGTTATTTTTCTCATTGCAGTCACCTCAGCTCGCCGTATCAGTGAGTTGCAAGCTTTAGTGGCTAATCCTCCTTATACAAGGTTCCATCATGACAAGGTAGTCCTCAGAACTAATCCACACTTTATGCCTAAAGTGGTCTCACCTTTTCATCTGAACCAGGTGGTGTTTTTACCTGTCTTTTTTCCAGGACCTCATGCATCAAGTGCAGAGAGGAATCTTCATACCCTGGATTGTAAAAGAGCACTTGCTTTCTACTTACACAGGACACAGCAACATAAAAAGTCCTCTCAACTTTTTGTTGCTTTTGATCCTTCTCATTTAGGACTTCCAGTCTCTAAGAGAACTCTGTCCAATTGGATTTCTCAGTGTATTTCCTTCGCCTACCAAAGTAAGAACCTTTCTCTGGAGGGCCATGTCACAGCTCACAATTTGAGGGCCATGGCAACCTCTATGGCTCATCTAAACTCTGTGTCCATCGACCAAATCTGTCGAGCAGCCACCTGGGCATCGGTTCATACCTTCACAGCCCATTACTGCTTGGACAAGGACTCCCGCCGGGATGCCTTGTTTGGTCAGGCTGTTCTCAAACACCTGTTCCATACCTAATCAACTCCTACCCTCCATCCCTGAACTGGATGCCTGAGATTCATGGGTAGAGGTAGAGCCCTTCCCAGGGACTCACAATCTGGGTGATCTCCCAGGCATCTCTAGCTGGGGAGTCCCCATATGTGAAGACTCATTCCTGCTTGTTCCTGGAGATAACACAGTTACTTACCTGTAACAGGTGATCTCTGGGAACAGCAGGAATAAGTCTTCACAACCCACCCACCTCCCCTAGGAGTTGTATCTCTCTATCTATCTTTCCTTTCCTCTCTCTCTCTTTGTCTCAGCTTTAAAACTCGAACTGGAGAGAGGCAGTTAGGAAAGGCGGGAAGGCAGCGCGCAGGCGCTGTGGGATGCTCCCAAAAGCTTTCTTTCAGGACGCTGGGGAGCGTTCCCACGCAGGCTCCGTCGGTACCGACGATACCCATATGTGAAGACTTATTCCTGCTGTTCCCAGAGATCACCTGTTACAGGTAAGTAACTGTGCTTTCTCTGCATGCAGGCTCTGTGACAGCCTCAATTATCCAGACTTTGGCCACTCCTTACCACTATTGTGATTAGGACATTTCGCAGGCTTATTCCATCTGACCCCCTTTCAGGGCAGAATTTTTAATCAGGTTTAAAATTCCTCAATTCCAAGTACTGGTTTGATCCCAGCTTATGAAGTCACAGTGCTCTCACCCAGTCATCTCATATACATTCTCCGTGGTAAAATTACACTGACCACGTTTAAAGCACTCACCCTTCATATACTCCACTCTCGCACACAAAACAGATCTTTTTTTACCCTTCAGACTTTAAACCAGGCTTCTTGGAGGCCTAACTCCTCAGCCACTTCAAAACAGGTCTGCACTCTATGAATGCCTGGTGATCTCTGACACACCCCCCACCCCCCCACCAGGTTCCAGAACGTAACCATGACGTTTGTCATCATGTCTCCCATCTTCAGCTTCCCCACAGCTTGTGATTCTATCCATGAAGTGAACAGAACGCTGGATGTTTTAAATCGTTGCCGTGGTAATGCCCATTAGTTTTAATAGGAAATTACGGTTTGAAATAAAATATACCCAATATTATAATAAAATCACTACGTATTTTCTCAAACGTGGTCTCTATACCCTGTTAAAATGCCCATTACCACAACAATTTTCGCCTGTAAAAATATTACCTCTCCCTATCCCTCACAGATTATACCTGTGGAAGTCATTTTTACAACTTTTTACTGCTCTACAGTACTTCTGCCAAAATGAGGTACTGGCCCTTTAACTTTTGGCATCGAACCCCCAGGTTGACTCTCTCAGGCTATCTCCTGACCATCCCTCCCAGGAGTCCCTTCAGGGTCCAGGTTGCCCTCAGCCCAACTTCATTAAATTTTGAAGACATTCTCCCTTTAAATTTAAAAATAACTATAGAGCAGTATTGCTATAAACCCTCTCTGACCTACCCTAACTTCAGGTCGCCACTTCTATTTTTTATTTTTAACCAGAGCACAGTTCCGGTTTTCTCAGTTTTTATTGCAGCTTTGCCGCGCGGGCAGCCCCGGACCCTGGCTCCCCCCCCCCCCCCCCCGATGCTGCAACCACAGCCTGAGAGGCCCAGCTGCATCCCCTCTTCATTAAAAAAAACCCCAAAACAAAACATGTTGGCTTCCACTGCGGCCCTGCCAAAGTCGCGATCCTTAGTGGCTTGGACCTCGTCGGCAGCGGGTCAGGCCAAACTAGTCATGGACCCCAGGTTTTTGGGTTTTTTTTTTTTACACAATATTCAAATTATTATATAACACTTAAGAGTCAAAAGTTTTGCATTAAGCTAGATATGCTAATTGGAAAATAAAGCAGCTAGTAAATAGATACCTTTGCTTTTGAGATAATGAAGGGTAGAGTGACTTACTGATTATCATAGGAGGAGGATGTGATCCCTTGTTTCCCTGACTCTCAGCTCACTGTTGTAACCACTAGGCCACTCTATTGCTTTATAGCAATATCCACGTCTGCCTCTCTGGCAGTGAGCTATTCTAAGTTCATAGATACTGCGTGCGGATGAGGGATTTGTTCTTACCATACATACAAAGCTCAAATTAAAAAGCAGCAGAGCCATATTGCACTAAAGCCCCATAAATCATGTCTTAGTGAAGGCGTACAGGAACGATTTTGTGACACGCTAGACAGTGACAGCCGGTCACATTGTGCAACAGTTGACAATCTTAGCAGACAAGGCACTGAGCCAGCATGCTGTTTAATTAAATATGTTAACCATTCTTTTAAGGCATAGATCGGCATTACCTGCCCTGTTGATAGCATTTCATTTATGGCCAAGCTGTCAACTCTCTTCAGTGCAAAGAAGAACTAAGGAAGGGGGAAAAATGTTGGTCTTATAACTGGGAAATACCCGTGTAGGCTCCTTTATACATAAGCAATATGTGGTTGCAATATCCGAGGTTTTTGTAACTCGCCTTGGACTATAGCGAGAAGGCACATAATTAATCTGTTGAAAAAAATAAAAATATGGACTAGAAAAGTTGACTTTTTGCTCTGAATCCAATAGTTTGTAATAGTCCATATACCCATGGTTTCCCGAGAGCAATCATCATTTATTCAATCATGAATTACTCTGCATAAATACAGATTATTATAAATGGATCAGAGAGAACTGGTACAATAAGGAATGTAGTATTTTAATCACTCCTGCCCCCCTCTATGCAGGAAGAAGTGCCATATCTTATTATGGAACTTCATTTACCATAGCAGCAGTAATCAAGCCGCTCATATGCTGCAAGCTCTGCATGTAGGTGTTACCAGTGGGGTTTGCACCAATAACCTTAGAAAACTATGCACGCAGTTTTACTTTTATATAACAAGGGGAACAAAAGCTACAGAGATCTGAGCCAGCTCTCTCTGCAGATTCAAAACCTCATGCTTTGAGGAAAAAGTAACACCTAAAATGCACTTGTTGTCTCCCTCAGCCTAATACCCCCTGTGGGAATAAGTAGGGCTGCTATCTGTGGGAAAGATTATTGTGCTTTGGTCACAGACTGCGGTCTCTTTCTGCATTTCTCTGTCTGTTTTTTCCTAGCTTCCTTTTCAGGATCTGCTGTCCATTGATCTTTCTCTTTCATCTCTTTCTTCCACGTCCTTCTTTTCTGCCTACCCACTGAAATTGCACCCTCCTTCTCACCCTCCAGTCCTCAATCTCTCTCTTTCTTTACATTTCATCTAATGACTTTCCATCTCCTCTTCTTGTCTCTTTCCCAGCCTATCTCCCCATTTTAACCCTCCCCCTAGCTCTCCTATTTCCTGTCTCTCTTCCTCCAGCCTCTTATTCTTTTCTTTTCACCCACTCCTCCTCCATTTTCCACCCTTTGTACTCACTTCCTTCCTAGATATCATCTACTCTTCTTTATCTCTCACCTCCTCAACAACCCCTCCTCCTTCCCTACTGGCCATTTTCTCCAGCCCCTTTCTTCGATCTCTTACATAGCAACATAGTATATGACGGCAGATAAAGATCAGTATGAGCCATCTAGCTGGGCTAGTAAATAATTATATTTACTAGCCCAGCAAGGCGGCAAGAGTAGGTCATCTGCCGCTCTGTACAGGTCACCCCTCCCCATGCCTTTGTTTAGGGGTGTACCCACTGCTCCGTGTAGGTCACCCCTATTTGCTGAGATATAAGAGTTATATTTATTTTGATTTTATCCTATTGCTTTAAAGAGATCCACTGTGTCCGTCCCATGCCATTTTGAATTCTGTCACTGTATTTGCCCCCACCTCTTCCATCAGGAGGGCATTCCAAGTATCCACCACCCTTTCAGTGAAAAAGTACTTCCTGACATTGCCTTTCAGTTTACCCCCTTGCAGCTTCATGATATGACCTCTAGTTTTACAGCTTCCCCGTCTTTGGAAGAGTTTGTTCATTAATAGTCTTTAAGTATTTAAAGGTCTGAATCATATCTCCTTTGTCCCTGCTCTCCTCCAGAGTGTACATATTTAGGTCTTCAAGTCTCTTCTCATAAGTCTTCTGATGCAGGCTCCAAATCATTTTTGGTCGCCTTCCTCTGCACTGTTTCCAGCCTTTTTAATGTCCTTTGCGAGAGATGGTCTCCAAAACTTAACACAATATTCCAAGTGAGGCCTTACCAGCGGCCTGTACAGTGGCATTAGTACGTCTTCTTTTCTGCTGGTATTTTCTCTCTGTATGCAAACCAGCATCCTTCTGGCTTTTGCCACTGCCTTGTCACCTTGAGATCCTCAGAAAAACAATCACTCCAAGGTCCTTCTCCTGGTCCGTGCACACCAACCTCTCACCCCCTATCGCATACAATTCTCTTGGATTTCTGCTTCCCAAGTGCATGACACTGCACTTCTTCACATTAAATCTTAACTGCTAAGTATTAGACCATTCTTCCAGCTTTTGTAGATCTTTCCTCATTTTATTCACTCCCTCAGGGGAGTATACTCTGTTGCAAATTTTCGTGTCATCTGCAAAAAGACAGACTTTTCCATTCAGTCCTTCAGCAATATCACTCACAAATACACTGAACAGTACTGGTCCCAGGACCGAACCCTGGGGACCACCGCTAATCACCTTCCTTTCATCCAAGTTAGTTCCGTTTACCGTCACCTTCTGTCGTCTGTCAGTAAACCAATTTCTGATCCATTTCACCACCTTGGAACCCATCCCTAAGCTGTTGAGCTTATTGATAAGCCTACTATAAGGAACAGTATCAAAGGCTTTACTGAAATCTAGGTAGATCACATCCATCGCATGCCCTTGATCTGGTTCTGTTATCCCCACCCAGCCTCAATTTGTCCCCTTTTACCATTTGCCCAGCTTTATTTCAATCCTTTCACTGATCTATTTGCCACCTCCATGGTCTCTCCCCTTCCCCCCAATCCAACATCCCCCTTCTCCCTTTCCCACTAATCTAACATCTTCCCTTTCCCCTCCTCCCCCCAATCTAGCATCTCCCCCTCTTCCCTTCCCTAATTCCAGTCCAGTATCCTCCCCAGTCCAGCATCTCTCCCCAGTCTAGCATTTTTCCTTGGAACAGAAACATAGTTATTAACAAACACTTTAGCTATCAGATTACAGTAAAGCAAATGGACCATCTTATGGACTTTAAACCAAACCCAAACCTGGCTAGAATCTGAAACATATAGACTCTCTCAATGCAGTCAATAGCCTTTTCCACATGAAGGGACAAGGTGATGAGTGGGAACTGACTGACTCCTGTGAGAGAAATGGCATAAAATAACTATCTATCTGACATTATCAGAGGTCGAACTTGAAGGCATAAAAACATTCTGATCACGATGAATGAATGCATCAACTACTATTTGGAATCTATAAATGAGAATTTTAGAACATATTAATTTTAACATAGCTTACAGTCAACATTATAAAGAGAGATGGGCTTGTAGTTTTGGATGAACACAGGATCCTTATCTGGCTTCTCGATAACAATTATTTGGGCTTCAGTAGACGAGCCATCTACTGAGCTAGTCTACAAAAAACAAAGATCCATTTCTAAACTGAGGCCATTGGGAGATAGGGAGTTCATCTGGAAGATATATCTTTGCTCCAAACGTAACAGGACCTTGAGTAGTTTTTACTGGAGATTTATTGTCTGTACCTAGTCTCTCTCCTAATCTCAGGCTTCTGTTTTTACTGGGGTTTATAAGAGTAGTTTGTTTCTTGGCTGATGTTTATTGACATTTTTTATTTATTATAATTATAATATTTACCATTTTTTATTCAGTTTGTATAATATTTTTAGCATCTTTGTGACTTATGTAATTTTTTCTTTGTTTTTTTTTTTAAATCTATTTTTACTTTTATATTTTAGGGTGCCTTTATCTGCCAGAAGTGTTTTAGCCATTTATCAACTGTATCTACATTTGCATCTATGTGTGCTTTCACCTGTCCAATGTTGTATGTTCCCCCTTTGGAGTATTATGATTATGTTCCCATGCTTTTTGAACAGTACAATTTGTGCCTATTTTGCATCATTTTACATCAACATTTTTGTTGTATTCATATATTTATGTTTCCTTTGTAGGTTTTTGCATATATTTCTTGTGCATGATTGCATTGATATCTTTGACAATGCAATCAATTTATCATCTCCTTTTGATACACTGCACTTGTATGCATGTTTGATTGCTACTGATGTTTATAATTGGCTTTAATTGTTCTTATTTTTTAATTATTTATTTGTTTTGATATGGCCTCACCAATGATGTTTTTATGTATATTTATGTATTTGTTTTGAGGCTTTACCTTGAAGATGTATGCTGAAACACGGCCATGTAAGTTTTGATTATTAAAGGATCTTGATTTTATACACTTTACACCTGCGGTGATTCCTTCACCTTGCTCTTTGTTTTGTTTCCTGGTGGTCTGCAAGAGTGCTTGAGCTTTCTGGTTGGACTATATGGAAAGCAGGTGCACAGATGCATAAGACGTAATTTTATGAAGTCATTCTTACATGTACATGCGTAAATGACCTCTTATAAAATATCAGCTGGCGTCAAAGTATGTACGTAGTTCGCTGTTCACAAAGAAGAGCAGGAAACCGAGAACCCTTGGAAGGAACAAATTGTATTAGGGGGTCAGCCCTACACGTGTTTCGGCCACACGGGCCTTCTTCAGGGGATTGTTCACCACCTATGTGTATCTTTACCATCCCCCTAGATTTACCCTAGTCCCTAGTTTGTTATGTTGTCTAGATTGTAAGCACTGATGAGCAGAGACAGCCTCTTACATGTATATGTACCGCACTGCATATGCCTGGCTGCATTATACAAATGATTAGTAGTAGTAGTACTTTGGTGGTGGGTATGCACATGCACAAGTATGAGCGGCGTGCACGAGTACACATGTAGATTATAAAATACTTTTATTTACGTGCATGCTTGCAAAATACAGATTATGGACATTTACATCAGTTCTATAGCAGGTGTAAATGCTCACCCCCTAACTTAAGACACAGACTATTACTACTGCTACTTATCATTTATATAGCACCACAAGGCGTACGCAATGCTGAATAGACACATGTAAAAGATGGAACCTGCTCATAAGAGCATGTTTTTGGACTATTTGCTTGAGAAAATTGTGGAAAAAGGAGCAAAGAAACCCCCAAAAAGGCAAATTGCGGCTTTAGAGGAGGTCACAGCCCTTAGCTGCATCTTATTGGTCAGGTTCCAGAGCAGCACTTCTGGAACTAACCAATGAGATGTGGCAAGTATAGGAGCAACTGACTGCCAAACTCCAATCAAGGAAGGGGAGGGTGGGATCATGTAGCAGGCCATGTGCTGCCATACCTGCATGATTTCCAGACTAGGCAATCAGGGCAGGGGCAAGGGTGGGTCACTGTTTTGGGCTATGTTTTAACCCACTTTGAAATGGAAATTGTTGCGATCATTAAAACGTCTGCCAGCGTCAGTGTTGCCAAAACTCTGAAAATTGCGCAGACATATTAAGCATTCTTCTGGCATGGGGGCATTAAGGTAAAAATCATTAGAATCCTGTAAAAGCCACAGTTGTCAAGCCTAACCTTCAAGGTCCTGATCACATCTGACAGCCTCCACTCCCCCCACCTAAAATTTGGACACTACTTTGTGCCTAGTTTGCCAATGCCTTAATCTAGTCTTGCCTATGGCCATGGATAACAGTTGACAGCACACACAGCAACCAATAAGAAAATCATATGATTCACTCATTAGTTTTCACATTACAATAAGCAACAAAAAAAATGAAATGCACATCTAAATAATTTAAAATGCAGCACACCACTGCTAGGAAATAGTTTCTAATCAGTCTGTGTTTAGCCGTGGTGTGTGTTGTGAATGTGTTTGTGCCTGCATATGTTGTGTGGGGTATTTGGGGTGAGGCATGTTGTAGGAAATGTGGCTAGTTGCAGGGGTATTTATTGGGTGTGGAGGCAAGTTGCAGCATGGTGGGGCAGTTTTTGAGGTGGTGGGGCAGTTGGAGTGGGGTAGTTTTTAGGAGTGGGGCAGTTTGCAGCGAAGAAGAGCAGTTCCAGGAGTAGCTTTTGGAGGATGGAGTAGATTGCATGGTAGTGGGGCAGTTGATGGAAATAGTTTTTGGGAATGGGGCATTTAGAGTGAATGGGCAATTACAGGAGTGTATGAAGTTTGCAGGCTGGTGGGGCAGGTGAGGGCGGTATTTTTTGAAGCAGAGGCAGCTTGTGGGGTAGCTGTGTGGGTGTTTTTTTTTTTGTAAGCAGGGAAGCTTGCAGGTTGGTGGGGTAGTTGAGGGAGGTATTTTTTGGAGCGGAGGCAGCATGTGGGGTAGCTATGAGGGTGTTGTTTTTGTGAGCAGGCAGTTTGCAGGATGGTGTGGCATTTGCAGAGATATTTTGGGGATTGGTACAGTTTGTGAGGTGCTGAAAGAGTTATGTGAGTAGGTTTTTGGGGTGGGACAGGTGGCAGGGTGGTGGGGTGGATGCAGGAGGGTAGGTTTTGGGGCTGGGGCAGTTTTTAGGGTGGTGGGGCAGTTGTGGGGTACTATTTTTTGGGGGGCGAGGCAAGTTGTGAGATGGAGGGCCTGTTGTGGGGTGCAATATTTGAGGGTGGGGTACTTTGCAGGGTGGTAGGTCAATTGTGGGTGGTTGTCTTTTGGGGTGGGACAATTTGAGATGTGGTGGGATATTTTGTTCAGGGTGGGGCATTTGGTGGGTTGTCAGGGCAGTTGCGAGAGACTAATTTTTTAGGGTTGGGGCAGTGTGCAGAGGGGCCATTTTTTGGAGGTGAAGGCAGTTTGTGGGGTTGGGGGGTTGGGTTGGTCTCTGCCACTTGACTAGTATTTAATAAACCCAAGTAAGCATCTATTTGTCTTCAAAGAGAATGCACCAATGTTATCTTACTTTATAAAGGTCCACATAAATAACGCCACAAAAGTTATATATAAATAAATATTAGGGACCATCAGATGTGAGCTATTGAGGTATCAATTTAATGTCAATACATGCTCACAGATTTTCAGCTATCAGTCCCAATTTTTTTGCATTGGCGATTTGATTGGTGAGTTTTGAATACGGCTGTATTATGATGAAAAATTATTTTATAGGAACATTTAGTGTTAAAATAGTAGTTGATGTGTTTTCTTTTTAGAGTAACTGAAAGGAGAAAAAAATCCCCTGATGAACCATACTTCAGTGAAACGCAAGGACACCTAAATAATGGCATTGGGATTTTAGAAATGGAACAGCTCATGAGGAGTTAAAAGTAAAAATAGAGTGAAGTTAATTACTCCCTTTGGGGTTCCAGAATTTAAAAAGTTTAAAAAATTAAAAAAATATGAAAATTAAAGTTTATGTATTACGGAAGGTCATTGATGTCAACAAGCACATAAATAAGATGTATGATATGTCTAAACTGTAGTGCTATAGGTTGTCTGAGACCTTAGAAAATTGGAATACATGTAACAACGAATGGTTGGACTAAACTTATGAGATATGTAGAGCGAAGTTGTATAGTCATTGTATAGCTATAATTTTGAAGCCTTTCAATAAAGATATTGGAACAACCCCCCCCCCCCCAAATTAGCTAAAGTTCACATCACATTCAAAAATAAACCAAAAAGAAAGAGTGATGATAGAAAGCAAATTAACAAAACTAAAAAATTGCATATATTACAAAACACTGCATATCAACAAATACACCAACTTTGTCAAATTATGTAAACCTGCCACAGATATATCACCAACAATCTCCGAGTGACCCCAAACGACTATTCCAAGAATGGATCTATCTTTATTTCTCCATTTTATATACCGCTTTGGCCGGAACATTAAAGCGGTTTACAATAAATAAAAAAGGTCCACGCTTTTAAACTATGGAAAAGGAAAGCCATGGTAAAATAGGAAAGAGGGAAAGGACAGTGCAAGAAACACAATAACTACACCAGACACAGACAAATACTCAGGGAGGGACATTAGGAGGGAGGTCAAAGGCTTGTTGGAATAAATGAGTTTTCAG
The DNA here is from genome assembly GCA_033557465.1 of Ichthyophis bannanicus. Classification (NCBI taxonomy): domain Eukaryota; kingdom Metazoa; phylum Chordata; class Amphibia; order Gymnophiona; family Ichthyophiidae; genus Ichthyophis; species Ichthyophis bannanicus. Next base: position 441,978,519 of record CM066035.1, on the reverse strand, counting down.
TAACTCTTTAAACTTAGGATATGAGGATTCCAGACAGAGGGAGGGTGGCAAGGCGTTCCAGAGTGCGGGTCTGAGAAAAAAGAAGGCCGAGTGACGGGTTTGTTCTAAATGTGCCTGAGACGGAGAGGGTAAGGAAAAGCGATTGGCATGTAGAGAATGAAGCTGGCGGTACGGAGTGTGAAGAGAAATGAGGTTTTATAGATAAAGAGGAGTGGATGTTTAGATGGCTCTATGTGTCAAAATGAAGAATTTATACTGGAACCGGAAACGGAGAGGCAACCAATGAAGTTGATAAAGAATGGGAGTGACATGATCAAATCGGTGAGCGAATGTAATAAGATGGGCTGCTGTATTTTGTATGAGCTGTAGGCGCTGAAGCTGGTAGGCTGGTAAATTGGCTAAAAAGACATTACAGTAATCAAGTCTGCTGGTGACCAGGGCCAAAACTAAAGTGATCAGGGAGCTAGTGGGGAGAAGGGAGCGGACAGCCCTGATTTGGTGCAGAGCTGCAAAAGAATGGCGAGTAAGGGTGGATATGTGACTATGGAAGGAGAGAGACGAGTCTAGGATTACCCCCAAGTATCGGAAGGAGGTGACGAGAGGAACTGGAGTACGGTCAATCTGGGGAGCAACAGTTGGGCAAGAGCCGCTCAGGGAGACCCACATTGCTGTGGATTTGGAGGGGTTCAGGTTAAGAAAATTCAAAGAGAGCCAGTTGGCGACATGAGAAAGACATTGGTTGAGCTGGGAGATGTCCATCTGTACTGGTGAAGTATGAAACAGGAGAATAATGTCGTCGGCATAAATATAAGATGAGACTGGGTACTGTTGGATCAGAAGAGGTAGGGGAGAGAGGAAAATGTTAAATAACAGGGGAGAGAGGACAGAACCCTGGGGCACACCACAGGCAAGAGGGAGAGTGGAGGAAGACTGATTGTTAGAGTGGACAGTAAAGGAGCGGGCTGTAAGAAAAGAGCGGAACCACTGCCAAACAGAGCCGCGCAATCCAGAGTCATAAAGGCGAGAAAGAAGAGTCTGGTGGTCAATTAGGTCAAATGCTGCATACAGGTCGAGCGAAACAATAAGGGTGATGTCTCCATGATCATGGGTGACGTGGATTTCATTCAGAAGGGCCAGAAGGACGGTTTCTGTGCTATGCCCCGGCCAAAATCCTGCTTGCCGGGGGTGAAGGGCATTAGTGGCTTCTACATGTGAATTTAGCTGTGAAAAGGCGAAACATTCCAGTAACTTGGCCAAAAAAGGGAGGTTTGACACAGGGCGCCAATGGGAAGGTACGGAGGGGTCAAGGGAGGGTTGCTTCTAAAGAGGGTAGACCATGGCAGATTTCCATAAAGAAGGGAAGTGGCCAGAAGATAAACTAGCATTAATGATAGTGACCATGATGGGTATTAATTGTAAAGAAGGCACGGCCAGCCAGTGGGATGGAATTGGATCTAACTGGCAGGTTGTCTTCCTAGACTTAGAAAATGCTTGTAATAACTCTGCAGAGGTAATAGGAGAGAAGGAAGACCAGGTATGAGCTAATGCCCGATTGGGAGGGGAGGGCCAGAGATAGTCCACTTGTCGAGGGGAGCAGGAGAGGAAGGAGAGAGAGGTAAAGATAAGGGTGGAGGAGGGGGGCTGGAGAAGGAGCGCAGGTTCAAAATTTTATCAGAAAAAAAAAGGTAGCCAACATTTGGGGAGCTGGGGCTTTGCTTAACAGATTGGGAGTTGAGGAGGTAGAGGAGAGCTTATGTAGAATTGTGAATAGCTGCCTGGAAGAATGTGCAGCCTCTGAAAGATAGACATGGATACGTCAACCTGGACACTCTCCTTGCTGATATGATACACATTTGACGCAGAGCTCTTGTGCATTCGGAATTTTTGAAACATTCCTCTGCCTATGCTTTAAGGAGATAAGTGCAAACACATTACAGTGATACATCCTAGCTTCCCCATGCACCCCTGCTTTGTATGCAGAGTTGATGAAGTCTTGGCTCCATGTGGCACCATTTAGTTTCTCCCACTGATTCATTTATGACCTGGCGATTCCCTTGATGAAGCCATGTTGGAATGAAGAATAAAGAATGTATAATATGCCTTAGACTCTGAATCCATTCTTGGTGCAGACCTTTTGGGCCGACTGGGGAGTATTAGGTGATATATTAGTGTCATGTTTATATACTTAGACAACAACTATTTATTTTTTGATACGTGATAATAAATCTGAATCGATATTTTTGTCATATAGGCAACTTGAGTTATTTTTAATCAAAACCTGGCATTTGCTAAGTATTGCAAGACCAGAGGAAATAACTTCCACATGTCAGTTGTCTGGCTTCGTGAACTACACAACCTATGGCTGCACATTTTTATTTGAAGCGCTGAAGCCTTCGGAGCCTTTCCCAAACATCTATTTACTTAATTATGGATCACGTCACAAAAATATTAGGAACTGAACCACTTAAGAGGACACTGGCTCCCATGATCGACACAAAATATATAGTACAGCATGGATGCTGCAGATATACAAAACAGTCCATGGAAGACCGTTATTCTGAGTTGCAACGTAGCGTAAAGCCCTTCTCATTCTGGCACTAGGCAATATTGTTCTGCACTTAGTGGTTTCATTTTTCAAACTCCTGACAGGCACAAAAGGAGGAAAATCATTTTTGCCGAGAAGGAAAATGAACAGATTCCACTCATTCGACAACTAAATCATACCTAGTAGCAGAGAATTTAAGGGATAATTTGGAAATCAAAGTCTAATCCTTACGGTATTTGTTAGACATTGGGAATGTGTATTTGTTGACAGTGAGCGGGGAAGAAGCTTAGTTTTAAGAATGCATCATTCCACTTTCATAGGCATCATTTTGACATTTTTGGAGAGATGAAAGAAACAGACGGTTGGACCGTGAAGCATGCGCAGACACCCTGTTTCATCGGCACATCTTAATAAAGACCGTCAATACAATTCAGAATGCCTCATTTTGGTTTTTCACTTGAAACAAGAGATTTTATAACTCCGTTATAGACAACATTTAGCAAAGAAGAAATCGGGTATGGTAATACATATTTCTGCGGTGAACTAGAAAACACAGTTATCAGTCCTAGGGACATGAGCCAATATGAAGGGATACGAAGAAACAAAACCACACATCACAATGCTTCAGTTCTTCACAGGAACACTGACCATCACATCAATACGGCAATCTCTTGTTTCATTAGTTCATTGTTGTCTCTTTCAGCTGAAGGAACCGCTGCAATAACCATCAACTACAAAAGAACAGCACATGGATCCAAAGTCCTGCACAGTATTTGTTCCACTGGCATGGGCCAAAATCTGCTCCAAAAATAAATTCAAACAACTGATCTTCATTAAAAAAGAATCAATTAAGTGCCTCAACCAGGATGAAACCCTTTGCATCAAATTCACTCTCAGCTGCAGGATACCCTGCCCGTGTGCCTGAACAGAAATGTCATGGATCATTTCTGTCATGCTATTTGGTGTCTGCACTGAATTCAAATGTTCTACAAAGTCTCCCAAAAGTGTTTTAGCAAACAGCTGTCAGCTGGCATTCCTGGCCACATGATCTTTTGCAAAAACAAATTAATGATATGGGAGATTGTAACATGAAGAGATGATGAATTTGGTGTTGTAGGCAAGTTCATTAACATTCCCTTATGGCAAATTTAGTTTCTGATCATTTTGAAACATGTGTTGGCTTGGCTTGGCTTGTCTGTTTTTCACCCTGTCACGTCAGGTCGTAAGAGGCTTAGGATGAATGCCCTTAGGATTAAAACTGTGTTTTCTATTTCACCCAAGGTATGCATCATATAATTATCCCATATCTGGGTTTGAAATCTCTTTGTTTCTAGTTTCAAAATTTTGGATTTTGCTTGGTTGTTTTTCTTTCCTTTGCTCATCATTTTGTTTTGATGTAGCTTCACTAGGTTATAACAGAGAGTGTCTTCTGATGTTTGACATTACCATTATTGCCAGCGGAGCATCACTCACAAATGGATATCTAACTCCTGAGGCAACTCAACTTGGCATATTCTTCTACCTTCTGGTCTATCCCATTATACATTCAGTGCAGAACAGACTGAAGCCTGGGATGGTGAGGTCACAACAGCTTGTGGAGATTTAGAGGGGAATTTTAGAAAGGACATTCAAGTTAAATTGGGGATGTGCAGGGCAGAATGTGCAGAAAAATGCAAGGGAGGTCTAGGTCTCTGGCTGATTTCAGGAACATAGATGTCCCCAACCTGGATGTGCACGCAGGCGGCCACAAAGACATCTCCAGAACGTCCATCTCAGGCAAGCTCACATAAGGGTACATCCAGCGGCATAGCACAGTGAAACCTGAGCCTCCATTCCCCCTCAGTATTCATTGATAAGATTTGTTTCAATTTCTCTGATACATCACCTTTTAAATATTATTTCTGGCATGGGCAAGTTTCCTAAATCTTCTTCAGTAAAGACTGAAGCAAAAACTTAATTCAGTTTCTCTGCTATGGCCTTGTCATCTCTCAGTGCATCTTTTACCCCTTCCATCATCTAATGGTCCAACTGACTTCCTCACAGGTGTCTTGCTAAAAATATACTTGAAAGTGAAGAGCAGTCACCTGGGTCCGATTTTCGAAACAGTTACTCGGGTAACAGCCCATGTTACCCAGGTAAATAATTTAACTGGGATTTTCCAGAGGCACAACCTAAGTCTCTAATGCACCCAGATGCTATCTGCTTAGCATCAAGGTGTGTTTGTGGCGTTCTCAGGTGGAGCAGAGGCGGGGAATGCTACTACTGCTACTACTACTACTACTGAGCATTTGTATAGCGCTACAAGATGGCACTATGCGGGTAGCAGTGATTTTCAATGCTGCCTGATTAGCGCTCTGCATCTTAAAGATAGACGAGGAAAATCGCCTGTGCGGCGTGACCCGGATTTTCATTTCTGTCGCCACAGAAATAAAAATCCAGGTTAAGGGAGTTGGCAGGGAGGCTATGCGCCAATGTAGCACATAGCCTGCCTAAATTAATATTGGGCCCCTAATGGTTAGAGCAACAGCCTACTACTCATAAGATCTGAGTTCAATTCCCACTAGCACTTCTTGTGAACTTTGACAAGCCACTTTTCCCTCCATTGCCTTGGAAGAAAAGGCCTGCCAAACTACTTCCGGTCATACCTTGCCAAGAAAACCCAGGGGCTGCTGGGTCGCCAGGAGTCAGCAATAACTTGATGGCACTTCAAAAAAAAATACTTGCAAAAGTTTTTACTATGCACTTTTGCTTCCACGGCAAGCTTATTTTGCATACTCTCTCTTTGCCTGCCTTATCAGTGCCTTGCATTTAACTTGCTAGTATTTATGCTGTTTCCAGTTTTCGTCATTTGGCTCTTTTTCCCCCATTTTCTGAAAGATTCTCTCAGCTATAACAGCCTCTCTGACCTCACCTTCCCAGATGCCATTTGGTCTTCTTTCCACCTTTTCTTAAGCGTGGAATATGTCTGGTTTGAGCTTCCAAGATAGTATTTTTAAATAACACCCAGGCCTGATGTAAACTCTTAACTTTTGCAGTTGCTCGTTTTAGTTTTTCTTAACCATTTCCTCATTTTATCATAGTCTCCTTTATGAAAGTTAAGTGCTAACACAGTCAAGTTCCTTGCTATCCTCCCTCCATTTATTAAATTAAATGTGATCATGTTTTGATTTCTATTGCCAAGTGGCCCCCAAAGCAGTTACCTCTCGCACTAGATCCTGTGTTCCACTCTGGACTAGGTCTAAAATAGTGGCTCCATGTGTCGGTTCCTGAACCAGCTGCTCCATAAAGCAGTCATTTACTTCATCTAGAATCGATCTCGCTAGCATGTCCTGATGTGACATTGATCCAATCAATACTGAGGTAATTGAATTCTCCCATTACTATTGTGTTGTAAACTTTGCTAGCTTCCCTAACTTCTGATAGCATTTCAACATCTGTCTGTTCATTCTCTCCAGGCGGACGGTAGTACACGCCCACTGCCATTCCCCTCCCCTTTTTACATGGAATTTCTATCCACAAAGATTCCATAGTATATTTCATTTCCTGCAAAACCTTTATCCTGTGACTTGATGCCCTTTTAAACATAGAGAGCCATCCCTCCACCAATGTGATGTACCCTTTCATTGCAATATAGTTTGTCGCCTGGTATTACACTGTCCCATTGGTTATCTTCCTTCCACCAGGTCTCTGAGATGCCAATTACATCTAATTTTTCATTCATTGCTATATATTCTAAATTTCCCATCTTATTTTTTAGACTTCTAAAATTTGCATACAGGCGTTTCAAGCTTTGTTTTTTTGTTAATATTAACAGTCTGACTATTTGATGACAGGGTTAATTTGAAATTAATTGCTGTGAATTAGACTTGACTCAATTGCACCTATGATATTAACTTTAACTTTAACTTTATTTCAAATTTGATAAACCGCTTACGTTAAAAGAAACATTTAAGCGGTGTACAAACAATATAAAAAAGCGGCACTGCAAACTACGGAAAAGAACGCCAAAGTAAATAGAAAAGAAAGAAAAGCATAACAACAATACAAAAGACAATAAGTAATAATAAATAGGCACAAACTATGTACAATATCAAAACATAAAATATTTAAAACAATAAAATCATACTATAAAAACCATAAAAACGGTTTACAAATTAACAATATACAAAATAAGAAACAATGATTTACAACAGTAAAAGAGGCAAGACCACTCAAACACAAACAAACAGAGGGTAAAAGACAAGACTAATAGACTAAGACAAAACCAATAACCGGGGATAATGACAAGAGGAAAATCCAGAGGAAGGGGGGGAGTCAGGAAGGGAGATTGAACACTGTCTGGAACAGGTGGGTTTTGAGGGCAGATTTGAACTGTGAATATGAAGACTCTAAGCGGAGGGATGAGGGCAGGGCATTCCATAGACTGGGACCAAGAAAAAAGAAAGCAGCATGGCGTGTTTTTTCCAAATGAGCCTGAGATGGGGACGGTAGAACCAGACGATTTGCATGAAGAGAGCGAAGCTGGCGGTAAGGTGTATGAAGCAGGATTAAGTCAGCTAAGTATAAAGGGTTATGGGTGTGAAGTGCACGATGAATGAGGATCAAGAATTTATAGTGGAACCTAACACAGAGGGGTAACCAGTGAAGCTGAATAAGAATAGGTGTAATATGATCCGAACGGCGGGAGAAGGTGATGAGACGGGCAGCAGTGTTTTGAATAAGTTGTAGGCGCTTAAGTTGATACTTGGGAAGATTATTGACTCAATTGCACCTAGATATTGACCTGTCTGTGGCAGGTCAATATTTACTTAGTGCTTAAGATAGTGGTTCCCAAACCTATCCTGGGGGCTTTCCAGCCAATCTGGTTTTCAAGATAACCACAAAGAATATTATGAGAGAGATTTGCATCCACTGCCTCCTCGATACACAAATCTGTCTCCTGCATATTCAATGGGGCTATTCTGAAAAGCTGACTGGGTAGGGCGCCCCAGAACAGGTTTGGAAACCACTGGCTTAAGGCGCTTGCAACTGATCCTTGGCTTTTCCTTCTCCAAATAAGGAGAGTTTTCTTCTCTACCTCTCTTTCCTTAATGGTACAACAAATAATTCTGATTAACTATTAAAGATTAGGAATGGTGTCTTTAAGGCAGAGTATGAGTATGGCACTGGTTGAAATATCTCTTTTGACCAGTTTCTTTAATACCTTCATGCAAAGAGAACTGGGCCTGTGGTGAAGGATTACTGCTTAATCACAAGCATTGAATGGCACTATCACAAGCTGTTTCCTAGTAGAAATAATTCATATTACATTTCTTTATCCTTTGTGCTCTTGTTGGTTGGCATTCGTTTCATAAAAATGCAGGGGAATATAGAAGGGAAAGACAGTTTGCAATAAGAATAGTTTATTGGAGCACCGTCATTTGTTTTTTACACTTAAAATACTCTTGAGAATTCTGTCAAGTTCAGATATATGTTCAGAGCATTTTCATACAAATTCATCCTCTACTACTTTTCTTCTTTCATCTGTACAATACATGTGAAATAGTCAAGTACCAATGATTTGTGAATATCAATGAGTGTATTATGGGGGTAATTTTATCATACATTTTGTGCAGGTAAAAGCATGTTCTATATACAGAAAAGGGCTCTTATAAAGTTATGCACTGTAGGGGCTATAAGCATAAAGAATATACTCACTGAAAGATTCTGCCCACTTTTGAGTGACTTGGGCTTAGTCATGTTTGAGTGGCTCTGGGGATTTTTTTTTTTTTTTTTTTTACAAAAAAGGTGCATATACATGCAGAGGGGATATAGGCTCCTATGTTGTCCTTATAAAATAGGCTTAAAATAGGTGCCCTCTTATAAAACGAATCCCCATATATATAACTTCATATTGGAGAACATTCCGGACTGTGAATAGTGGGGGCGGACGTCTGACTTGGACGTCCAATCCGAAGATTAGTCCATATTTCACCTATAGGTTCTACCAAACTCAATAACCAGCAAGACAATCACAAACATTCAGTTTGTGTGTTGTTTCATTTTACAGAAGTCAGCAGGTATTGCTAATGTATGAATCGTTCGTCCTTTTCATTGGCGATAATTAGTTATCTTGATTAAATGTGATGGGGTTGTGGAAGCTATTTCTCTGGTAAGTTTGAAAGTGGTCATTATTAGCTTGTATTTGTTTTACTATGGACTGGTAGCCAGTGAAGTGCATATAGTATAAATGTTATGTGTTCAGTTTGGCGTGAATTGTAGATAATGCATGCAGCCATAAGTTGGGACATTTGCAGGTTGTGTAGGGTTTGGGTAATCCGTGCAGAAGACTATTACAGTAGTCAATGTGTGGGAATATCATGGTCTGTAGTACAGTTCGAAATTTGTTAGTTTGCAGTAGTGGTTTCAGATGCTATAACTTTCTGATTTTGTTATATAAGGCCCTTGTAGTGAGTTTAATGTGGGATTTAAAACTACGGGTTTTGTCAATTGTGACGTCCAGATATTTCACCTATTCTTTAACTTCAGATTATGAATCAGCTAAAACAAACTAAAACTATCCAAACATAATAGTCCATAATACTCAAACAAATAATGCTCCCCCCCCCCCCGAAAACACCTGCCTAAAATAAAATGCTTTCATGACATGCATGTGGTAAATGGCCTTAGTAAGCATACTAGGTTTTAGTGCATAGCTCTCTTAGGGATGTAGTTACTAAGGTATGCTAATGTTAACGCATATTTATTTATTTACAACTTCACCATTAATGTGTATTATTTTAGCACAAGTCCCATGTTATTCAATTGGGCCTAGTTACTAATAATGCCCATTAATGGTGAATTAATGCACATTCACGTTAATGCACCTTGGTAACTAGACCCCTTAGTTATACAATTTCAAATTGTGAGGTAAGAAACCTGTCACTCATTCTTGAAATTGCCAAATAAGATATTTTCTTATCTAAAATGGCTATGTGGATACTGGTCCTATATGAAAAGTTCTAGACTGTTGGCTGCTGTCACAGGTAGCCATACAAATACATAGGGCCCAATCTCTCTCCCCCTTCTAAAAACTGAATGAGAAAGCAAACTGGAAGGCTAATGTACTAATGAATATTGGCTTTAATTCAGGCATTACCTAACATCCATCTAACTATGTTAGTACTTGCTAATTGTATGTATGCTAGAATTTCCATCAGTTTCTCAGCAGGATGATTAAAGGTAAATCTAAATAAATAAAAAGTAATTATTTCATTAAGTAATATCACTGGATGCACTATCCAGCTTTAGTAGCTGAATGGCCCATTAACATTAATACAGATACAATTTATGGAATCCAGGCAACATCATGGTCCTTAAGAGGCTACATTAAATCGGGCTTTAAAGTGTCAGAAGCCCTCCCTCTCCCCTCCCCCCACACTCCTTATCTTGCCACAAAAATAGAATTACAGGCTTCTGGATCCCTTTGAAACTCCTCTCTGAAGCTCCTCCCAACATCTCCCTATACTGGTATCAGAGCTCTGGGCCAGCAATCTTCCCTCTTCCAAACAAAATTGAGTCTTCAGACACATGAACCCCATGATCATCCCTTAATTTTGCAGAAGACTCTGATTCTTCTCCATCTGGAGAGAGCCAATTTCCCTCCTACTCTCCAGAGGGCGAAATCCAAAATGGCAGTGCTGACCCTCTGGTGCTAAGTTGTGCTGACTGATAACACCAGAAATCAACTAGTCAGTAAGGTTTGCAAATCCTGACAATTCCTAAGGGACCTGCTGCTTCATTTCTTTTTAACAACTGCACATATTAAATCTGTGGCTCCACATGCATTAAATCTATGTGCTCATGCTAAACGTACAAATGGCTAGAGAAAATCCACATAAATGGAAGTTCTAAGCAGAAACGTCTATAATTGAAACAGTCTTTTAATTCAGAAGGCTGATCACAGGGTTACAAAAGCATAGTAAGCATGACCTTTATTGCAAATTAATGCTTGTTGTGGTTAAGAGTAGTGAAGGTGGCGTAAGAGAGTTGAGTGTTGAATGAGCTAGATGTTCTGGGTGACTGTGTTATAAGATTTACAAAGGCCTCCTAATATGAGATGGAGAGATATTATTTTGTAGCTATAATGTCCAGTTTCCTTTTTGGCTACAGAAATTTGCACATTAGTTATTATTATGTGTGTTTATTATGTGAAATACTGCGTAAGAGGATTTAAAAATCCCTTACAAGCAATGAACCAGTGCCCACAAAGACATATAAGTGTGAGGTCAAAGGAGTTGTTTGTATAGTTAGACATGCCTCAATGGTAGCACCTGAGAGGTGCAAGAAAAAAAAGCAAGAGTGCCAAAAGTTCTCTTTACTAGTCCCCTCTCTCCTCCGAAGTAGACCAGGACTCAAGGTTGGACTGCCCAGGGCTACAAGAGAAGAGTGAGTGCTTGGAGCAACCATAAGGTGCTTCGAGCATGGATCTCAGGGGTCATTATGCTAAGTGCCTCAAACCAGTCAATGTGCATCACAGCTTGTGCTAACTGGCTGCAGTGAATGCTAACGCATGGGCATGCCAGCTACCGACTGCCAAAACACATGTTAAATGGCACTCGTGCTAATGTGGAGAGTAGGCTGGTTAGGGGCAGAGTGTGGGCAGGTAGAGCACATTAGCGTGCAGTGAATGCTAACATGGCAATTAGGGTAGGTGCACCTAACAATACTTCCATGGGTATTGTTAGATGCACTCATTAATGGCGCCACACATTCGTGTAAGAGGTTGCGCGTTAACTGCTAGGAACATGCTGATCACACCCGCAACCCTTAATCTGGAGGCTTTGCACTTAACATGCATTACAAACACACTTAAGTGTACAGTTTTACCGGGATTTGATATAAAAGGCTTCTCATTTAGTTAGCTTCCAGATGAGAGGAAAGATTGTTGTGATGTGCTTGATGGCATCATCTTTTTAACCATTCAATATGCTGGATAAAGAAAGAGCATCTATTGTATATTTTACTACCATTCTTTAACTTCATACATTAAACATTTAACGGAACCATTTACTCTACAGGTTGCTCTGTAAATAGCAAAAGTTAATGAAATCATGGTATCGTACTGCATACATTTTCAGGGAAGCTATTACGCTTGATGGCTCTTTTGAAGTTTAACATTTTCCTCATGAGAAGCAATATGAAAATGACTAGACAGCAGAGTCATTGGTTTGCAGCTACTAAAATTCAAGAATTTTTTCCCAAATATTTAAACGTTATTAAGAACAAACTCAACTACATTCTCAAACTAATGATTTTTATCTGCATTTGCTAAGGAAAAACAGTTTGACAGGTTTGTTTCATGATATCGTTGTTTACATAGAAACATAGAAATATGACGACAGTAAGAGATCACATGGCCTATCTAGTCTGTCCTTCCATATCAACAACTACAACAGTCCCCTTTTTACCTTTAGAGATCCTCTGTGTTGGTCCCATGCTTTTTTGAATTCAGTTACTGTCCTCATCTCTACCACCTCCACTGGGAGACTATTCCACGGATCCACCACTCTTTCCGTAAAGAAATATTTCCGCATATCACTCCTGAATCTATCCCCCTTCACCTTCATCCATGTCCCCTCGTAGCAGAACTTGCTTTCAATCAAAAGAGGCTCTCCCCCTGAACATTTATGCCACGGAGGTATTTAAACATCTCAATCATACCACTTCTATCCCGCCTTTCTTCTAAGGTGTACATATTAAGATCCTTAAGTCTGTCCTCATGTGCTTTATAATGAAGACCACTAACCATTTTAGTAGCCACCCTCTGCACCGACTCCATCTTGTTTATATCCTTTTGAAGGTGCGGTCTCCAGAATTTTTCTGCTAGCCATTCCTCTCTGTATGCACCCAAGCATCCTTCTAGCTTTTGCAGTCGCCTTTTCTACCTGTTTAGCTACTTTAAGATCATCAGAAACAACCATGCCTAGGTCCCGCTCTTCTTTAGTGGACAAAAGTACTTCACCCCTATACTGTATTGCTCCCTTGGATTGCTGCAGCCCAAATGCATGACCTTACATTTTTTAACATTAAATCCCAGCTGCCAAATTCTAGACCATTCTTCAAGCTTAGCTAGATCCCTCCTCATGTTATCTACACCTTCCTGGGTGTCTACTCTATTGCAAATTTTGGTATCATCCGCAAAGAGGCTGATTGTCATGAACGCTTCATGATTTGGATTTAAATACTTGACTTTTCCAAATCCAAGCTTACAGTGAGTTACAAATTATTTCTCTGTCCAAATGGACTTACCAGCTAAGAAATATTTCAGGCAATGGAGGGGGAAGCTACTTGCCAAAGGCTGCACGAAGCATCCATGGGAGTAGTAGATGCAGATAGTGCAAGGTTTACATAATATGAGATACCAGTAAGTAGTGCATTCAATGTATGCGTGCATCGTTTTTTAGTTTCATCAGATTTGTCCCTATAAATTATATTCCCCAATTGTAACATTCTTATGGATCCCTTCTTGAGGTTTAAAATGATGTGGATCGAAGGGAGTAATTTTCTAAAGCAATTTCTATGTGTAAAGCTTGTTTTACCTACAAAAGCTTCGCACGGCTGATTTTGTGTTTACAAGTACATGCATCAACAAGCACTTAGACGTGGACCGTGCGGAGGTGACTGCAAAGGTGCAGTCTGGGCAGAGCTAGGGGGGAGTTGTGATGTATGTACATTTTAAAATAAAAAAAAAAATACTTGTACACGCATAGAATATAGGCACACGTTCACATGCCTTTTAGAGCAGGTGTAAATTTTTGCATGAAAATTTGTATGCTGCTGGGGACTGTTCCGAAAGTTTATTTTATAAAGGCACATAGATATCTACCTATGACAAAAAAAAAAAGCAAAGCACTTTATAAGACGTTTATGTCTTTGTGCTAAGTGAGTGCAAATTATTTTTGATGGTTCGCTATAAGATTTAAACTGTGTGATGCAGCGCTCTGTCTTTATAAAAATAGCCATAAAATAGGCACAATTTTGAACATTTCACACCAGGGCCTTGTTATGAAATTAACACTCATGCTATAAGACCTAAGAGCCGTAAACAAGGTATTTTTCGTCTGTATCTACAACCTACTTTGCTGCTGTTCCGAAAGCATGCAGTATGACTCAAGGTTCAAGATAAGACAATGTCAGTCACCATTTGGAAAGACAGGGCTCCTATTCGCAGAGAAGGATGATACCAAGAAGTCAGAATATAAATATGGCTGGCCAAACTCTTAGAATAAATGCTGGTATATATTTAATTCTGACTCACAAAAAAACCTTTTGAGCCAAGCCAAAATGTGATCCAATGAGCGGGCCTTTTTTCATTGGTATATATTTAATGGCACACGACCTTTAACACCACCATCAGAGCTAATGCAATTGGTCAGGCAAACCTACCTCATTGTGAACAGCAAAGGGGTAACTGTATAAAGCTCTTTCTATTTTAAAAGCATGTTTTACATGCAGAAAATGACTTACAACATTCCGCATTAGTACACAACTAAAAAAGTACACAGATGGTATACAGTCTCTCCACAGGCATTCCCAGGGTATAGTTTGGGTGAAGCAGGGGAAAAATTGCACACACAGTACACACCCACATTTACAGCTTCTTTGGAAGAGGGGTAAATTCCTGCTAGAGCATTTAGGAACTACAGGGGAGTCACTATACAGGCCTCTCTTATAAAGGCATATAGGCACCAAGGTTGTGTTTATGAAATAATTGCACAAATGCACTAGGCTGTGATTTTACCCCACTATAACACACAAGATTACCAGGGTAATACTTTTATAGTTGAAACCTCAGGAAGACATCAGTGAGGGGTCAGCACAAACTTAGTCACTTTGTTATCCAAGAAAACCCCTTAAATTTATCTGTCTCCTGGTCAAAACTTTGATGTCTTCGCGGTATGCTGTCGTCTGTCCCCCCTGCATGCACAGAGCCGCTGTGCGTGCTGTGGGTGATGGGGCGGAGTGAGGGCAGAGTGTGGGCAGGACCAACCCCTGGATGTACCGGGCTGATTCCAGTGTCTGCCCTGTTTTGTCTGGGGATCGCCGGTGGGATGCCCTGCTTATTCCACCTCCGAGGAAGTCGCCCCACCAGAATAGAGAGAGTCACCTACGATGAATCCCTGCCACCCGATCTGGGCCCCAGCAGTCTCCATCGGGGTCAGACGGCAGGGAATCAGGGTCTCGGTGGGCACCTAGTGCCATGGGGAAGACATTCCGGTGGCGCTGAAGGGCATGCCGGGCCAATTCAGGGGCTGATCCTGTACCCACGGGGCCGTCCTGCTCCTGCGGTGCAGAATCGGGTCCTAATGGGCCCATCCTACTTGGGGGTGCTCAGATGGCATGGACGTGCCTCTTAGAGAATCGGGCTCCATGTGGGTACATTGTGATAATAGGAGTACAATTATAAGAGCATAATTATGAGAAGGCATAAGGAGAAGGAGTAAGTTTTAAAAGCCAGGACAACACTGGTCAACACTGAAATCATTACTGACTTTAAAAGGCCCTAATCTGTAGTATCTTGGTGAGCTGAACACGAATGTAACATTAAAAATTTTTTATTGGCTCTCGTTTTGAAGATATTGCATGTACTTCATTTTTGACGTTTCACCGTGTAAATTTATCCCGTAGGAATAAGCCTTGAATGATGTAATATTGCATCACATTGCATAATACCAGCATGCACACTTCATCCAGAGTTGATTGCATCATTTTCTGATGCAATGCAATACTACTGCCAGACGGCTGCTGAAGCCATGTGACGTCAGCAGTGTACTATACGCAGTCGGGAAGGAAAGTAATCTGGTATTCTGTTCCAGTATTGAAAGTTCCAATATTGAAAGCCTCATGAATGCCTTAAAAATCACTCATGACCCACAAGACTGGAGACTATTTATAGACTCTTCAAAACTGAGTCTGAAGGCTGTGCTTTCGAACAATGGAAACCGTCTTTCATCTATTCCAGTAGCGCATGCCGTCCACATGAAAGAGACATACGATAACTTAAAGCATCTACTGACTTCCATTAACTATAACAAGTACAGCTGGCACCTCTGTGGTGACTTGAAGGTAGTTGCCCTTTTAATGGGACTGCAGCAGGATATATAAAATACATGTGTTTCTTATGTGAGTGGGATAGCCGAGCAAGGGATTGGCACTACTTGCGGAAGGAATGGAATCGCAGACAAAATGTAACAGTTGGAGAGAAGAATATCCAGCACCCAACTCTGGTTGAGGCTCACAAAATTCTGCTACCACCCCTTCACATCAAACTAGGTTTGATGAAAAACTTCATGAAAGCCATGGACCGCACTTCGCCAGCTTTCCGATAACTGCATGAAAAATTCCCTCGACTCAGAGAAGCAAAGATAAAGAGGGAGTTTTTGTGGGTCCTCAGATTTGAGAGCTCTTTAAAGATGACTCTGGAAGTAGCGGTATACAAATGTATGCTAAATAAAAATAAATAAATGACTGTTTCAACAACTTGCGGCAGGGTGATGCGAAACAAGCATGGAATGCTTTTCGCCTAGAGTCAACAAACTTTCTCGGGAATGTCAGGGCAGAAAACTACAAGGAACTAGTAGAAGACATGCTGATGCAGTATCAGAAACTTGGCTGCAATATGTCTCTAAAGATCCATTTGCTTGATTGCCATCTTGATTTCTTTCCTGACAACTGTGGTATGGTTAGTGATGAACAGGGCGAACGTTTTCACCAGGATATCGCAACAATGGAGCAAAGATACCAGGGAAAATGGTCCACTACAATGCTGGCTGACTACTGCTGGACACTCCCCAGAGAAGCTCCCCAACAGCTGTACAAGAGACAGGCGAAAAAGTCTAAGTAGTCTATGACTTGTTTTTTTTACAGGTATTAACCGAAGGTCTATTATATATTTACTATTGACATGCATTTTGTGATGTAAACATTAATTCTTGTAGATTACAAAAAAAACTAGAGCCAACTTTGCAATTTCACTGTCATATTCGTGTTCAGCATATAAAAATTGATAAGAAATGACTATTTTTATTTCAGCAACATGACTTTTGTAAAAATCTGTTGACCAGTGTTATATGGGGCAGGGGTGGCAGAGGTGGATATGGTCAGGTCTACAAGTCATGAGTCAAGTAGTTGTGGCATAGTGTTCTGAGAAGAGGAATGTCTTTATAGCTTCTCTGAAATCTTGCAGGTCTTCGTTAGCTCTTACGGTCACAGGGAGGGAGTTCCACCTTATTGCATGTTAGTTGTTTAGCTTTTGATTTGGCCTTTGGGATGAGTTGTAAGATTTTGTTTGATGTTCGTTGGATTCAGATTTCTGAGTCTTTATTGATTAATGGTTGAAGGGTGACCGAGGCTAGACGGTGAATTATTTTAAAAATGATGATCAATGATTTGAATTTGGATCTTTTTAGTACTGGCAACCAGAGTATATGTTTCAAGGTTAGGGTTATGTGAGTGCTTCTTGTCATACCAGAGATTATTCATACTGCTGTTTTCAGATTGCATTACAGTAGTCCAGTAGTGGCATTATCATGACTCGGCAGATTGTACAGAAATTATTCTCATCTAGTAGTGGTTTGAGCTTCTGAATTATTTGTAGTTTCTAGTAAGTTGATTTTGCTATTTTATTTATATGTGACTGGAAGTTTAGGTTCTGGTCTAGGTTAACGCCAAGATACTTTACTTCATGTTTGACTTCTATGTCATTTTGGTGAATTTTAAGTGTTTTTGGTGGGATGAAAGAGGTGTTCCTAGTTATGAAGAGTGTTTTCGATTTTCTGTAGTTTATACAGAGGTTTCAGTCATGTAGCCAGTTTATCATAGGTTCAAGGCATGATATTATCCTTGAATAATCAGGCTGGGCAATGATGATAGGAGCAAAATTCATGATATCATCAGCATAAAGTCTATACTCAATCTTATAATCCTTTATTAAGTTACAAAGAGGTTGTAAGTAAATATTGGAAAGTACTGCAGAGTGTGCCGATTCTTGTGGGATCTCATGTGGTTGGTCAATTCACCTTGATTGTTAGGCTCCCGATCTTACTTGTAGTTTTCTATGAGTTAGGCAGAAAGCAAACCATTGTAGGGTGGTTCCATGTAAACCTGTCCTGTAGATGTCCCAGTAGGGCAAGGTGGTTTATTGAGTCAAAAGCAGCTTTGATATCAATAAAGATCAATAGTAAGCCATTTCTTGCATCATCTATGCCTGTTGCAAGTGTTATCTAGTAGAGAAGTGAAGAGTGTCTCTACACTATGATTTGGCTTGAAGCCATGCTGGTGAGGATCAAGTGGAGCATGATTGTCTATGTGATCCTGTAGTTGGATTTGGACTACTTTTTCAATCATCTTAGTCATAAATGACAGACTTGGCCAGTATGAGTTAGGGTCTTTGGGGTCTAATTGTTTTTTTTTTTTAATATTGGCCTTACAGTTGCTTGCTTGAAGCTAGGGCAGCTGAGTCCTTGGGTGAGAAATAGTCGTGTGATATTATGTAGAATAGGGCCCAATTGCTTCACCGTCATCTTGATCCAAGAGACCAGGCATGGATCATGGGGAGGTGATGTGGTGCTGAAATTGGATATTACACTTCATAGTTGATCAATGGATGGAATGTGGAAGGAACTCCATTGTTTAGTGAGTGCTTGTGGAGAACTCCTACCTTTCATATGGGATGGGATTTGAGAGGGGATGGATTTGAATTTTATCTACAGAAAGTCTGCCATGACTTGTGGACTAATTGAGCTAGCTTCATCTTGTTCATGGGGTTCCTTTAGTCAAGGACCATGATATATCAAACAGCTCTCTTGGTTTATTGAGGGATCTCATGAGATTAGTATGATTTTCCTTCTTACAAGAGTTAATTTGGAGATGTTTTTGAAGCTCTGTTGTTAAAATGAGTAAATCTTCTACGCTCCTTTGATGTTCCATCATTTGTACTTCTCATTGTTGGGATTCTTAATGTAAAGTTGAGCATGTGATGATCTGACCAGGGAACAGGTGCCACAGTTGGGAGGAGGGAGGTTTTGATAGATTGTTAGGGACAAAAATAAGGTTCAGGATTCCTCCTTTATTATGAGTTGGGATGCTCATTATTTGTGTGTAATGTAGGTCCTCCATGACCTGTATGAATGCTTGTGCAACTTTATTCGATATGGATGGAATGTTGAGGTCTCCTTGCATTATGAGGGGTTTCTGTGGTGCCGAGTGTTTGCACACTTCTTCTAGTATGAGTGAAATGTCTTCATCTTTGGTGCCTGGAGCTCTATATGCGAGGCATATTGATATGTGTTTGAGATAGGTATTCCCCTGTCCTTAGAGGGTTTACAACCTATAGTTGTACCTACAGTACCTGAATGTAACTCACCTTGATCTACTACTGGAAAGATGTGAGATAATAAAAATAAAATTCAGTTGCTACACAAATAACTTATTCATCCAAATGGCACCACGCAAATAGTAGGTAAAACATTTAAAGGTTAAGTTATTCACTTACAATTCTATGTGAATTTCCAGCAGTGCTACTGGGACAGAGTGTTACTAAAAATCAATGTAACTTTAAAAGGTCATATGTATTTGTTTAAAGTTAAATGGCAACTGGATGCTTGAATATTTACATCTACATATACTCATTTCTGTACATTCTTTTTTGCAAATGTAACATGGTCAGCTTTGGACTGAACAGTTTCATTATATTTAAAGGTGGGATATCCTCCTGCTGTACACTGTGGACAGCTTTCTGGCCATTGTCCTGTTTACATGCAACATCAGTAACTTTGTTACTGCACATCTCTCATTAAAATGGGAGCAAAAACAGTGACAGAATTCAAAAAAGCATGGGGCAGACACAGGATCACTATATAGCAGGAGGTTGGAATCACAATAAACATAAATAACTTAGAAATTGAAAGGGGTAATCTGCCTGGAGCAGCACGTCCAGCTCTACAATTCTGGCACCTTACTGGGCAGACTAGATGGACCATGCTGGTCTTTATCTACCCTCAGTTCCTATGTTAAAATAAATGTACAATAATTTGTAAGATAGCCTTGGTCTATACATCTGTTACAATTCTTTGCTCTGCCCATGTTTTATCTTTAGAGTGAAGGAATTTACAAACTGAGAATATATTTCTCTTGTAAGGGGTGGCTGGGCCAGATCCTAGGCTGCCAAACATAACATGATGTCAAGCCCAGCCTTTGAATACCACTTATGAGGCATTTAGAGGGGAAAGAAAGTGCCGGCCTAACTGGTTTGAAGCTTGGCACAGGAAATTCCCAACTTTGGGTTGGCACGTTACTGTGCTAAGTTGTATGAGAAAAGGGAGGGTTGAAGGACAAGCTAAAAGAGGATGAATATATATTCCTCCTCCTCCTACCACACTGTGGTTTATGAAGGATTGTGTTTGAGGACTCACCATTTTGTATTTGTTTACAGTGGTGGTCTGTTCTAGGGTGGCAGAGTTCCTGGTGGTAAGGGGATGTTGGTGGCTGGTAAGACATGGCCAGGAGACATGGGGTTGTATAGAGTCTGTTATCTATAGATCCCTGGAAGAATGTTTGAAGAGCCAGTGTACTGAGAAGGACTTAGAGAGTCAATGTGTTAAGCAGTTTAGCGAACTGAGGTGACAAAGAAGAGTGCTGAAGACAAAACAGGTTGGTTTGGAAGTCTGGCCACTAGTCTGACAGAAGCTACAAGAGTATAAGCAAGCAGGATGTTTACTCTTGTGGAGTAAAGCTTGGAAAGAATAGTGAGAAGAGGACAGTCTGTAGTGAGGAGTCTAGGGATCAGAAAGTTATTGTCCTGTATTAACCTGCTTGTGCCTGGATTTTGTTAGTGAAGGCTTCTTTTGTTTTTCCTTAAGAATTTCATCAGTAATGAAATTTTTTGTTGAACATCTATTCAGACTAGATAGTGGCTTTTTGCAAGGCTCTCTGAGCTGATTGTGACTTGGGACAAAAGTGAGACAAATAGTTTCCATAGAAGTAGGGCCTTAAAAGCGTCCCTGCCTACCACTGCCCCATAAGTAAAGGGTATGGAGTACCTGTCCTCATTTACCAAGATGTCCTAGGTCCTGAGCAGATGGTACCCAGTGCTGCATTAGACACTACAAATGCAGAAGTTCAATTCAGTAATAAGCCCTAACTTTAGAAAATTATTTGATTGCATATTACTGGTCTCTTAATAACAGCCCAAACAGCTGTGTGAAAGATTGCTTTAGTCTTGGAGCCCTTTTAGTTTCATCTGACAAAGCATTACTTATATTAAAAATACACCCTCAGAAACCAAAGCAAAACATGCATTCAGTTAGCAACTAACTTCTGCCAAATCGTTAACTTTAGTAATAAATGTGCATGTTTGTTACCCATATGAGCACCACAAGCTGCCCCAGAGCCACTTTCCTAAAGCATTTCACATTCAGATCATTTTGTTAAGAGAAAAACTGTCAAGACATTGAGAGCTGCTCAGAAGTCAATGATTTCTCAAAGGTATCTTGATTCTTTTATTTTAAATAGTCCCCTGTAATTCTGTTCTTTTGAAAGATTTATAATATACTTATAAGCAACTAGATTATTCCATAGGGTAGATAGACTTTTAGTTTAATCAATAATGTTTTACAATATTTTTGGGATGTAGGGATCCAAGATGGCTTCCTCGTGAACACAACGTTCTCTAATGCTCCCTGCATCTGGGCACTTTCTTTTAATAAATACTGACTGGAGTTAGTTTAACAATGGTGAAACACAAGGGTAGGTGAGTGTCCAGCATATCTGATGCTGGGTTGGTGGTTGTTCGTACCATTGTCAATACAGAACAGCAGGCTTTTTTGAAGGCGTAAGCTGTGGTACTGAGTACTGATATCTTTTTCATTGCCTGCTAAAACTGACCCATAGTACTCATGTATTAGTGAAAGAGCTCTGAATATGAGGACCGGCACATTTATTGTTAGGAAAAATAAACTGCTGAACAATAAAGCTTATCAAAGGAGGTTTTAAAGAAGTTTGTGTTATAGGCATCAACTAATACTTTAAACTTATTTAACAGGTATTTTGCACCGCTTTATCATTTCAGTCAAAGCGGTTTGCATTGTAACTTAAACTTCGTAGTGTACATTAAACAGGGACATTGATAACTTGGATTTTTCTGAGGATTTTTTGAAAAATCATTTTTTTTATTGATAATTAGATACAAACCACATTATAGACACCGTATTAACATTCGTAAAACAATTCAACAAAACAAGTACAGTTACGCAATTGGTATACCAGCACCCAAACAATATAACTCAGTTTTTGTTGGCCTCAAACTGCCCCCCCCACCTTCACTACCCCCCTAAACTAACCCATTCTACCCCAAATACCCCCTTTTCTTTTTATTCAAGAATTACCACTACCCCAAGATGCACATTGAAACATGTAATATATTCCTCTCATACAAATATATACAACACTCTTCCTCCCTCCCCTCTCTTCCAACCCTCCCTCCTCCAACCCTCCCACTGAACCCGCCCTCCACTCACCCAGTCTATACCTACCAACCCTCCAGCTCCGAGCAAGGGGTGACTGCTCCCCAGCCCGTCGCCCACCTCCACTCCCATGATGACCTTAAGAACACAAGGAACCCCACATCCAACCCACCCCGACGCCCAACCCAACCCCCCCACTGGTAAGCTATCAGTCAGATTACCACTTATGCCCCACAGCTGAACTCTGAAACCCCCCTCCACCCAATACCCTACTCCGTGCTTTAGCTGGCATATGTTGGAGATAAGGACCCCATCCTCTCAGGAAATTCTCCCACCGTTTTGGGTGACTCCTCGCCCTATAGCTCTCCAGCCACAACAGGGCATGCAGTCGAATCCTCCATTGCCCATACAATGGCCCCCGGGGGTCCACCCAGTTATGCAATATAGTCATACGAGCAGTCACTAACACCATACGCAACCAATCCCATTCTATCTTACCTAAAACAGTCCAGACATCCTCCTTCCAAATGTCAAGCAACATATTTGTGGGTTTCAATGTCAGTGAGGTACCAAAACACTTCTCCAAGTAGCCCACAACTTTACCCCAAAAGCTCCGTGCCTTAGAACAGTGCCAAAACATGTGGCCCAAAGTAGCATCCGTGACCTCACATCGCGGACAGCAGTTCGTACGCACTATCCCCGCCCTCCAAGCCCTGTTTGGCGCAAAATACAACCTTCGTATCAGCTGATATTGCATGTCGCGATAATTCACTGACACAATGAATTTGGGGATATTCGCTATTGCGGTCACCACCTCCTCTCCGTCCACGGACTCGCCAAGATCTCGCGCCCAAGTCGCTGCCAATACCTCCTCCTCCCCATAATGCTCAAGCCCTAATAGAGACTTATGTAGCTGAGCCACTCTAGCCACCCGCTCCCCCCCCCATCAGGAACTCCTCCATCCTTGAACAAATTTCGCCTTTCAACGAGGTCACTGGCAGTGTTCCAATATAGCTCCAAATCTGAACATACGGGAACACTTCCCCACCCGTCCAGGAATACTGCACGCTCAATTTAGCAAAGGATTCGATAACCCCCTCCCCCGTTAACAACGGCTCTATAGTGGAGATTCCCAGCAGCTCCCATCTCACAAAACTTTTATCCGTCAGTCCTGGCACAAAATCTTTGTTCCCTCGTACTGGAAGATAGGGAGAGCAAAATGCCGAATGTCCCAATTTCCCACATAAATACCTCCAGACTCTCACTACCGGAGAGAGCAAAACCGACCACACCCCCTGGTCTAGGCCTTTTGCCCCTTTCATATGTAATATATATTTAACTTGTAGTGGCGCTACCAGGGCCCCAATCATCTCATTCGGGGTATAATCGCCAGGTCCCCACAACCAATCTCTCAGATGCCTGAGAAGACACGCCCTGTTGTATTTTTTAATGTCTGGAAGGCCCATACCACCGTCACTCCACGGCCGCTGTAGCACTGCCAGGCGCACCCTGGGGCGTTTGCCCCGCCAAAGCAAAAGGTTTATCTGCTTTTCCATCCGTAGGATATCCTTCCGTTTCAGTAACAGAGGGAGTGTCTGTAAAGCATATAGCCACTTGGGAAACAACGTCATTTTGTACAAAGCAATCCTACCCCCCAATGATAATGGTAGCTCCTTCCACTTCTGTATCCTGTCTGCCAAGTGCTTCAGCAACGAATTAACATTAATTTGGTATAAGTCGCGCAAATCCACTGGCAAGTAAATCCCCAGGTATTTAAACCTATCTCCAGCCCATTTTAACGGGAAGGCACCCGGCCAGCTCCGAGATATATCAGCAACGAGCGGGAGGGCCTCAGACTTATCTAAATTTAACCTGAACCCAGAGGATTTACCATAAACCTGAATAAGCTTCAACAGTGCCGATAACCCTTCCTCTGGATTATCAGTATGCACCAAAAGGTCATCGGCAAAAGCCGCAACCTGAAATTCAGTCTTCCCCACATGTATCCCCCGAAAGTCCAGCGAGGTCCTAATCTGATTTAATAAGGGCTCCGATGTTAATACAAATAAAAGGGGGGAGAGGGGACAGCCCTGTCGGGTCCCCTTCTGAATCCTGAATTCTGGAGACATATTCCCATTAACCAAAATCGCCCCCCTGGGGTCAGCATACAACAACCGCACAACTTCCACAAAGAACCCTTGAATCCCCACCATCTCCAGCACTTGATACATGAATCCCCAATCTACCCTATCAAAAGCCTTTTCGGCATCAAAACTAATGAGCAGAGATCGCCTATTATCCTTTCTGCTGGCACACATGGAGGCCAACACTCGTTGCAAACTGTATGCCGTATGTCGATCTCTCACAAATCCTACCTGATCCTTTTGTATCAGAGCTGGCAGAAATCCGGCCAGTCTCTCCGCCATTATCTTTGCTAGTATTTTGATGTCGACATTCAGCAGGGAGATAGGTCTGTATGAACTAGGTAAAAGCGGATCCCTACCCGGCTTAGGCAGCACTGTGACTAGGGCTTTGTTCGCCTCATAGGGAAAACTTCCCTCTTTGAGTCAGGTCCCCATAGTATTCCAATAAGGGGATCGCCACCTTATCCTCCATAATTTTGTAGAACTCCCCCCTTAGGCCATCGATACCTGGCGCTCTCCCAGTCTTTAAACTTTTTATCGCCTTCTGCACTTCCTGCGCCAAGATTGGCGCATTCAACACTTGCAATTGATCCGTTGTTACTCTCGGCATAGTACAGGTCCCCAAAAAAGCCCGTCCTTCCCCCGGGTCCCCGCCCTCTTTCGCATATAATTTTTGGTAATAGTCACAGAACACTTGTTCAATGTCCTCCGCCTTTGACCTAAAGGTGCCATCCTCGTGTCTATCACCCCCACTTGCCTAGGTCCTCCCTCAGCTCACACCAGGGATGACAGTAACTTACCAGCCCTGTTCCCATGCCTATACAACTGGTATTTGTAGAACATCAATGATTTCCTGGCCCGTTGCCCAAGCAATTGCTCTAGCTCAGTTTGCAGTTCTCTCAGCCGCGTTCTAGCTTCCCCACTCTTACACCGAGCATGCCAGAGGCGCGCTTTGGACAAGTCCTTCTCTAACTGTATTATTCTACTATTCAATCTCTTCCGTTTTCGACAATGATAACTAATGATTTCCCCTCGCATCATGGCCTTCCCCGCCTCCCAGAATAGGGCCGGGTTATCGGCATGTTGGGAATTATTCCGTGAATATTCTACCCACCTTTCCCTTATGTATTTCACAAACTCTGCATCCCCTCCTAGGTCTAGGGGGTATCTCCAGATCTTCCTGCTACCCCTTTCACTCTGTTGCATATCCAGCACCACCATAGCGTGATCAGAGAGAACGGGAGGCCCAATGTCCACCCTGGAAACCCGACCAAACAATCCCCGAGAAATAAGGAAGTAATCAATTCTCGACTACGTCCCATGCGCCCTAGACATATGCGTGTACTCTCTTTCCCCGGGATGCAATATCCTCCACACATCCAAAAGATCATACCCCTCACACAGCCCTCTTAGTCGCCTAGAACTCCGCTTATCTCGTGTCCCATGCCCCCCTGATCAGTTCAGGTTCTCATCCATGACAGAATTAAAGTCACCCCATAAATACAATTGGTAGTTCCCCAAATTGGTCAGCATCTGAGACACGTGCCGGAAGAACCGGGCCTCAAACTTATTTGGCGCATAAATGGACCCCAACACCACCCGCATTCCGTCTAATGTCCCCAAAGCAAAAACATAACGTCCCTCTGGATCAATTTCCACTCTCTCTTCTACCCATCCCACCGTTTTAGCTATTAAAATAACCACCCCTCTCTTTTTCCCCACAGCTGGGGCCCCGTAGACTTTGCCAACCCAGCCTTTACACAATTTGTCATGCTCCACAGAGGATTGGTGCGTTTCCTGCAACATTGCTATTTCCACCCGCTTTAACCGCAATTGTTGTAGCACCTTATATCTCTTTATAGGGGAGCCCAATCCACACACATTCCAGGAAGCAAGTTTCAAAGTTTTACCCATTATCCGGGGGCCCCCACATCACTATGTTTGTAAAGGTACCCCTTCCAGTTGGGCACAGACCCCCCCAGCCTAGGGCCCACACCACCCGTTCCACCTCCCACCTCAGAGTCCAGCAATTCCCTTGCAACAAACCTGTGTCCAGCCGCCCCAAACCTTCCACCCCATCCCTCCCTTTATGTTCCATGCCCACCCCCCCAAACCTTGAATAACGCTCCACATTCCCCCCCCCATTGTGCACTTGCCCCCCTCCCCCCTCCCTCCCCTCCCATTTCCGCCATCCCGGCCCCGCACCTCCTGGGACCCCATCCAATGGCATTCGGGCCTACCCCAAGTAAAAAGGGTGATCCACCCCCTTTTCTTCACCCCCCCTGCTCCCACGGTCCCAATAGAACTTTACTCCTAATACATCACGCTCCTATTCCTCCCACCAGTCACTACCACTCCTCCCCTCTTCCCCATTCTTCTACCCAGCTTCTCATGTTAACAATACACAGCAATACAATACCAGAACCAGAACATTTAAGGCAGAAAAAAGCTCACCCAACATATAACAACAAAGTGATGTCAAGATCCCCACATACAGTATACCTTCCTTTGTCATCCAGTATAAAACACTTTGTGCCTCCTTACATTAAACACCATGCCATACCCTTCTCCCCTCCCTCTCCACCCCACACCCTATCATTGCTTTACTGTCCGCCTCCGGCGAAATCTCTTACAGTCTGCCAGCCACTTCCCGGTACTCCGGGGCCCATCCTTCCTTATGGGGCCAACCCCCCACCAAGTTGCTCCACGAACGCTTGTGCCTCCTCTGGGGTGGAAAAATATTTAATTCGGCCATTATGGTCTACCCGCAGTTTTGCTGGGTACATCAATGCAAAACGCAGGTCCCTGCTAGCCAACTGCCCACACACAGCAGAAAAGGCCTTACGCCGTTGACTCACTAAAACGGAGTAGTCCTGAAATACCAGAATCTGGGGCACATCTCCCAGCTGCCTTCACCGTCTGCGAGCAGCCCGTAGGACCTCCTCTTTTTGCCAAAATTCCAAGAAACGAGCGATGACCACACGTGGCCGACGGGCTCCATCTTGCCGCAGGCCCAATCTATGCACGCGTTCCAGCTTAAGCGGGCCTGCAACATTGTTGGGGAAGGTCTTCATTATCCATGCCTCCAGGAATCTTGTAAGCTCATTATCCGCAACCGACTCCACTATGCCCATGAAGCGCAGGTTCTTCCGCCAACCCCGATTCTCGAGGTCATCGATTTTTTCTCGCTGCTGCTTCGCTAGGCCCTCCAAGGCCGCCACCCTCTCCTGCAAGGTGTGCTGCGCGTCCTCCACCTCCGAGACCCTTGCTTCAACTTGCTCCATCCGTCCTGTGAAGTCTCCGATGCTCTGGTTAACATAAGTAAGTTGCTCCGCCAGAGAGCGGAACCGCTCATCGAGCGTGTTTACCACCGCGGCGCTCACTTCTACCACCATAGCTTGGTGTTTAGTTGTGGCAGGGCTCGCTGGTACCTCCTCCGCCATCTTGCCCTCGGGGAGCTGACCCTTCTCTTTCCGGCCTAATTTCGATGCCATCAACTGGTTGCAGAAGTCCAGAGTATGGCTCACCACTCCCGCAGCGCCTTCACCAAATTTTTCGGAAGCCGGACAAGGGTGCACACCAACTTTTGAGGGGGCTATTGTGCTACAAATTGGGGGTTTCCCCGGAGCTGCTCCACCTGCATCCTACCAGCTCATTGCCACCAGAAGTCTCCTTTCTGAGGATTTTTTAAACTGTTTAAAGAACATTCAAAACAAAAAGTCCATGATGGAGTGATTTGGACTGCTAGACAACCAAGTGTTCAGAGAGAATAAGGTAATAGAATAACATATATGTGAAATCTTTGCCTCAGTCTTTATTAAGAAGAATGTTGGGATCATTCCTACATCACATATCATCTATATTGTGAGGAATCTGAGGAATTGAAGCCAATCACTGTAAATACAGAAGTTGGAATTGTATTGCCTGCATAGCTTGGGTATTTACATCAGGGTCAATATTCAAAAGGTCTTATCTGGTTAGCAGGACCTGCTAACCTGATCCCAGTGAAAGGAATATGTGCCATTCAATATTTCTTCTGACCACTTTGGCACTTATTTGGATAGTGGTGATTTTCAGTGCTGCTATCCAGAAATCAAGATATTTTTTTATACATGGCATTTACAAAAATGCTGACCACCAATGAGGAGCTCACTTTGTGGGTGGGAGAGAGGGGCTGTGGAGGAGTGAGGGTGTGTAGTGGGCAGTGCTTGACCTTGGACATACAGGGTCGCTTCTGAGGTTGGCTTTGTATGTCCAGGGTCGGCCTAGTTGATGGGGGACTTATTCCACCTCAGAGATGGAATAAGATCCCCTGAACATGGGTGGACCGCTGAGCCCGGCGGAGACAAAGAGGTGAGGGATGCAGGGGGTTACCCACAGCCCGACTCTGGCCATGGAAGGCCAGATCAGGGGTCAGGCTGCAGGGAAAGCAGCTTGTCGTTGGCAGCATGGTGGCATGGCATGGCAGCATGGTGGCGGTGGCATGGCATGGCATGACAACAGCACGCCATCCCACTGCCGCTCCATTCAGGAGCCTGGCTGTGCTAGCCAGGGATCTGTTGGATCTCTGGCCTGACAGAATTGGGGCCCAGCCAGTAGAACTGATTTTGATCACATGGGCACATCTAGCCCCTGCGGGATCAAATTAAAGTGCTAGCACTTCATGCCCAGATTCTGCCAGGCCGTACAGGGGCAGGATGTGCAGAATAGAATTGGCCTCCATGTGGGTAAAGCAGGCAGCTCTATAGTTCAAATGTTCCATGTGACCCATTCCTTCCAGTTTCCTCGAGGCCTTCCTGGCTACATGCTTATCTAAGGCAAAAATCTCCATCTTGCAAGTCACTTCAATGCTTTTCTTCCCTCTTCAACAATGAAAATTGTATCATCTTTTCACCTCACAATCAACATCCATTTCTTCAGTCGACTGATCAACAACTCCAATATTTCAGTCATAATTATTCAACGATTCATATATTTGGTCAGCAATTGTTCAACTGAAACAGCTACAGAAAGACTAGTCTTGTACAGAGACAGAATGAGGGCAGCTAGTTCCTTGTTTTGCTTATTTGTAATAAAGCAGTTGGAAATTAAGAAAGCAAGTCTTTTCTCATGGATGCTGAGCTGCTTTTGCTTGCTGTTCAGTACTGCACAGAGAGACGTACTATGAGAACAATACAATAATAGAGTAAATTGACAAATTAAAGATAACAAATCACCAAGACCAGATGGTATTCACCCCCGATTTTTGAAGGAGCACAATTATCTAATTACTAGCTTGTTACTAATGTGTGTGTGTGTGTGGGGGGGGGGAGGATATTCAAAGGCATTTATATGATTTACAGACCTGCAAACTGTGTAAATGCCACTTAGAGGGTTATTCAGCAGCACCAACATGGTTAGTGCTGCTGAATATCCCCGAATAATGCCACTACACGCCCTGATGCTAACTGCATAACAGCAGGGTGTGTTGTGGCCGTTCTGGGGTGGAGTGAAGGGGGCACTTGTCACTAACTGCACAGCAGCCATATTAAACCGCTGCCCGGTTAGCAACCTGTGGGTAAAGAAAGGTGCGGCAAAAACTGGCTTATCTTTACCCATGGGAGCTAACCGGGCAGCGGCTCAATATCGCTGCTGCCCAGTTAGCTTCTGCGCCATGTGGCAGACCCGGATATTCAATGCCGGTGACTGTATATGGCCCCAGCATTGGATATCCAGGGTTAAGGTTCAGTGGCGATGGCTATGCGCTGTAGAAGCAATAGCTGCCACTGCTAAATATTACTATTACTACTATTTATCACTTGTATAGCACTACAAGGAGTACACAGCGCTGTACAGACAAATGTAAAAGACAGTCCCTGCTCATCAGAGCTTACAGTCTAGTCAAGACAGACAACACAACAGCTGAGAACAAGGGTATATCTGGGGGGATGGTAAGGAAACACATAGGAAACTAAGTGAATCAAGTTCCTAAAGCAGCCTCAAAGAGTTAAGTTTTCAGCATGGATTTGAAAAGGGCCAGAGATGAAGCCTGATGCACAGACTCAGGTAGTTTGCTCCAGACATGAGGTGCTGCAAGGTGGAAGGATCGAAGTCTGGAGCTCGCAGTAAAAGAGAACGGCATTGATAGAAGGGATCTGCCAGAAGAGCGGAGTTCCCAAGGAGGCGTGTAGGGAGAGATAAAAGAGGAGAGGTAGTGAGGAGCAGCAGAATGGGTGCACTTATAGGTCAGTAGGAGAAGTTTGAACTGACTACAGAAATGAATAGGGAGCCAGTGAAGCGACTTGAGAAGAGGGGTTATATGAGCATGCTGAGACTGGTGGAAGATTATCCGCACAGCTGAGTTTTGAACAGACTGAAGGAGAGAAAGATGATACAGAGGGAGACCAGCAAGGAGGAGGTTGCAGTAGTCTAGATGGGAAGTGACTAAAGAGTGGATAAGTGTCTTAGTAGTGTGTGTAGAAAGGAAGGGACAAATTTTACCATAGGTTTTATCAGTCTGTTGGATGTATGCAGAGAAAGAGAGAGTAGAGTTGAAGATGACCCCAAGGTTCCGAGTTGAGTTAACAGGGAGGAGTGTAGTGTTATCCACAGAAATAGAGATGGGAGGAAGGGGGGAGATGGGTTTAGGGGGAAAGATAAGGAGCTCAGTTTTGGCCATGTTCAGTTTCAGACGGCAGTAAGACATTCAGGCAGCACTGTCAGATAAGCAGGTAGAGATCCGGGCCGGGATTCCTGGAAAGATTTCAGGCTCAGGACCCCCCGAAGTATACAGGGTAGCCCCAAAATTAGTGAGAACATCTCGTAAATTAAAAGCTTAAATAGTTTACTTATTTACCTTTTTTAGCTATATAACGTCTTTATTTTGACAATTTCCGGTCGCCATCTTTTTCTTTTAATTTATCAATCGTTTACATCTGTCTTTTTGAATTTTTAAATAAAACGTATATGCTACGAGATGTTCTCACTTTTTTTGGGCCACCCTGTATATTATTCACGGCAGAGAATGTGAAGGCTTTGCTAGGGATGAGAGCTGCCATATTGAAAGCCAAAGCAGCTGGGGCAGGGACAGAGGGGGGCTGCTCCTGCTTTGGCCCCACGACACACTAGGGAATCCGCAGCACTTTCTGGAGTTAGGTTGGGTGAGGTGATGGAAGGGGTAGGTCTAGGGTGATCGGGGAACTGATTTGTGGGGTCCCTTTTTTCCCTGATGTTTACTCCTGGAATAACCAGCATGAAATCGGTCTAACTCTTAGAATCCTGACAAATACTTGTGACCGGGATTGGCCACTGTTGGAAGCAGGATACTGGCCTTGATGAACCTTTGGTCTGACTCAGTATGGCATATCTTATGTCCTTATATTTAAGGGTGGTGGGGGGGCTGGATGGGGAAGGTAGGCTGGTAACTGCTTTCATGTTATCCAGGATGGGGAGTTGAAGGGGGGGGGGATAGTTTTTGGAAAATAGGGGTGCTTGCATGCGGGTGGGAGGATCAGATTGGGAGGTTTCATTTTGCATTAAAGTAGATCAGATCTGGGGGAGTTTTTTTTTTAAAGTGGGAGTGAGATGGAGTTGGGGGGTCTTCAATTATCATGCCCTCAATCCAGGCATATTTTTCACTCTTTGGTGCCAGATCACATTCTCTGGCTCAGCAGGTAGCGTGGTTGCTTCCACTCTGATGAGGCAGGAGGTGTGGTTCCTGTGTGGCAAATTTCTGCCCTGTGCACCAAGTGCAGGGCAGATGTTGGGCACATCCCCTGCACTTACCATTCGACTTTGTGCTTACCACACCTTAACATTTTTAGATAAGGTGCAGTAAGTGCAAACACCACACTTTTGTAAACATCCCCCTTTGAAACAAGCAATAAAAGAATTAACAAAAATCTGGGTTTCCCGTCACATTACAAACCACGCATTTTTCCTGCTTATATATTATGGTATCCTCATCTTTTGTTCATGCTGCCCTAACCTAAGGAAGACCATTTTAACCTTTGAAAACTAGTGAAACATGTATTACTAAAGTCCAATAAAAAGGTTATCAGCTTTTATTCTCTTTTGTGCTAGTTTTGTGTATTAACCAGGTACTAATCATCTATAACCTATCACTTAAAATATCCACAGTACCTGAGAACTGGAGAGCGGCCATTATAATGCTGGCATCCAAAAAGGACTCCAGGAGTGTCGCAGGGAATTATAGACTGGTGAGCCTAACGTTAGTGTTGGGCAAAATGATAGAAGCTATTCTAAAAACAAAATTAGTGACCACCTAGATAGACACAGCCAAATGGGAATGTGTCAGCATGGGTTTAGCAAAGGGCAAGTCTTAGCAATTTATTAGATTTTTTTAAGGTGTTAAACGTGAATAAAGATAAGCTAGCATATGTGAAGGCAGAATTTAGATAGTATGTATTTATTTTATTTATTTACATTCTCTTATATACCGTGCTATTCTGCATCAGTGCGGTTTACATTGAACAAACTGAAATTACATTGAACAGGGCATTATAACTTGGAGATAACTATTTTACAGGGAACATGGGCTATGGAGGGTTAAGTGGCTTGCCCAAGACCACAAGGAGCACCTGTGGGACTAGAAACCCCAGTCCTTCCGGCCCAAGGTTGCTGTCCTCTAGTGGGATTTGAACCCCTGACCTTCAGTACCTTGCCCCAACCACTAGGCCCCTCCTCCACTCCTACATGAAGGAGGCAATTCATTCAGGTCAGAATGTGGAAAATCCCCATAATATTTTACAAGCGGATTTGCCAAACATAGTGCGTCTTGTAAACTAGGTGCAAGACTGCACATTGATGGCACCCCACATTCAATGGGAGCAGTGATTTTTAGAAAGCTACACAGGGGGAATAAATCATCTAACCCCCCCCTCACACCATGTGCGTGAGAGAAGTTTTTCGAAATCTCTTCTGCTCTCCATTTTTACTCAGTCCTGCAGCACCAGATTCCTCATACCCATTTACTCCCTGACATTGGTCCCCCCTACACCTTAAGGCATCTAAGTCCCTCCCTGATCCCCCCCCCCCCGACAGCTGATCCTCCAACACATTTGAGCCTCCCATCCTCTCAAGCATCCAGTCCCCCCAAGGTGCACACCTCCCTGGCATAAAGACCTCCCACCTGATGACAACAACAAACCACATTTTGCCTGGCAGACCCCCCCCCAATAAGCCTCCCTGGTCTTAGCAGGTTCTTTGGTGTCTAGTGGTGGAGGAGTGATCCCCAGTCACTCCTGCTCCTATCTTTCTGGTCTCCGAAATAGTGCCCCTGAACCCTGGTGGTCAGTGGCATAAATTCTGTCCAAGTGGCCCTTGAAATACAGGGGAGTCCCATGGAAAAAAAAGAGGGGCACTTGTGGGGGCTCTTTCAAAAAATTGTTGCTTGGCAACTCATAATTGGAACTTCTGCGGGGGTCATGGGTGACATGTTGAAACCTGGGGCCATAAGAGCTGGTGCGACTAGGAATTGCTCCTGCTGTCACTGGACCCATAGATAATGTGAGCACAGTAAATCAGGCCCTAAAACCTAATAAGTAACTGCAATACACCTTTGATGGGTGTGGGAGTGTGCATTGTGACCTAGGTTTCAGGGGCCGGTGCCTAGATTTTTAGGCTGGTTCCTAGATTCCAAGAAAATTTGTCAAGGACTGCTATATGGCCTATCCAGTACGCCCATCCATAAGAACTATTAAATTCTACAATCTCTTCCTCAGAGATCCTCTGTATTTGTCCCATGTTTTATTGCATTCAGATACAGTTTTCGTCTCTACCACCTCCAGTGGGAAGTTATTCCATGCATCATCATCATCCTTTCCATAAAGAAATATTTCATCAGATTAATCCAGAGTCTATCCCCTTTACCTTCATCTTATGACTCCACATTCTAAAGGTTCCTTTCAATTGGAAGAGGGCCACCCCCTGTGCATTTATTCCATGGAGATAGAGATATTTAATTATCGTATCACCCCTCTCCCTCCTTTCCTCCAAAGTATACACATTGAGATCTTTAAGCCTGTTCCCATAAGCCTTTTGATCAAGGCCACTGACCATTTTAGCAACCACCCTTTAGACAGACTCCATGCAGTTTACAATATATTCTTTTGGAGGTGTGGTCTCCAGAACTGTACACAATGCTCCAAATATGATCTTACTAGAGGCTTGTAGAAAAGCATTACCACCTCCTTTTTCCTGCTATCCACTTCTCCCAATGCATTCAAGCATCCTTATGGCTTTTACCATTGTCTTTTCTAACTGTTTAGTCACTCTGGATCCTGATCCGCGTAGTCTCCTGCTCTCCAACTATGTGTTTCTTTACCATTCCCCTAGACTTATCTATCTCCCCAGCTGATGTGTTGCCTGTCTTGACTAGACTGTAAGCTCTGATGAGCAGGGATCATTTTTTACATGTATCTGTACAGTGCTGCATATGTCTTGTAGTGCTATACAAATGATCAATAGTAGTCATTTAAGATCATCTAATTTAATCATCCCCAGTCCCCACTTTCCCACTTCTTTCATGCACTGAAGTACTTCATTTCCCATATTGTATCGCTGCCTTGCAATTTTTCGCATTAAATCTCAGCTGCTAAATTCTTGGCCATTCTTCAAGCTTCGCTAGATCCCTCCTCATGCTATCCACACCATATAGGCTGTAGATGGCGATTGGGAGTCTGCTGGGGGTTTGTGGAGAGTCTTCCTGCCGAGGGGTGTACCTGGGATAGATTGGATTCTTTGGGGGGCAGAAGAGGGAATTGAATGCCTTGCGGAGGTGGGAGGATTTAAAAGTCGGCAGAGGTAATGGGGGGCAGGATCAATGTCAGGAGGTGAGCAGGAGGCAGGCTTCATCTTTGACAGCTGCCCCTTCAAGCAGGCACTTATCCATGCCTTGGGGCAGCTGTCGGTGTTGATGTCTACGTACAATTTTTCCTCTCTCTGATCCTAAGAATTCTGCAGGGTTCTGTGCTAGACATACTCTGTGCTCGCACTGTTTCAAACAGTTTAGAATTACTAAGAAGGGCTTTAAAATTTATTCACCTACTTTTTAAGATGTTACGGAGAGTTTGCCGAGACTCATCAAACCCACTGACTATTACCCAATGTTGCTAATCCATGTTGGAACAAATGATACTGCCAGGTATACCTCGGAACGTATCAAAAGTGACTTCATGGCTCTGGGACAGAGGGTGAAGCAGGTTGGTGCACAGGTGGTGTTCTCTTCAATCCTCCCTGTTGAGGGTAAAGGCCAAGGCAGAGAGGCTCGCATCCTGGAGATGAATGCATGGCTGCGTGGATGGTGTCTTCGAGAGCGTTTTGGTTTCCTAGACCATGGGATGCTGTTCCAAGGGTTGCAGAGCAGAGATGGCATCCATCTGTCCAAGAAAGGTCAACGCATCTTTGGTAGTAGACTGGCTAATCTACTGAAGAGGGCTTTAAACTAGATTCGTTGGGGATGGGTGAAGAAAGCCCCCAGGTAAGTGAAAGCCCCCAGGTAGGTGATACATTAAATACCTTTATGGAAATGGGTAACAGGGGTAACATATGGAAAGCAGTGTGTATTAATGCCCGTAGCATGGGAAATAAGATCCCTGAAGTTGAAGCTTTGGTGGGAGTGGCTGACTTGGATTTGGTGGCAGTTACAGAAACATGGTTCACAGAAAACCATGACTGGGATGTAACTATACCTGGCTATACTTTATTCAGAAAGGACAGGGTAGGAAGAAGGGAAGGAGGAGTGGCACTATATATAAAAACTACTATTAAAGCTTTGGAATTACAGAGCTTAAAAGGGAGAGAGGAGGCATTGTGGGTTAAACTAGAAAGAGGGAAAGAGAAATCTATTTGCATTGGTGTGATATACAGACCTCCCTCACAAGAGGAAGAGGTGGACAGAGAGTTAATTGAAGACATACGCAGCATTGCTAGGAAAGGGGAAGTGCTACTGCTAGGAGATTTCAATATGCCAGATGTTGATTGGCACATTCCTGCTGCAGTATCATCTAGAAGTAAGGAGATCCTGGATTCTCTACAGGGAGAACTATTCAGGCAATTGGTAACAGACCCCACACGTGAAGGGGCCATACTGGACTTGGTGCTTACCAATGGTGAAAGTGTTTCTGATGTTGTAGTGGGAGATCATTTTGCATCCAGTGATCACCAGATGGTGTGGTTCAGTATTAGGACTAGGGCTGTTAGAATCCATTCCAAGGTGAAGATCTTAGACTTTAGGAAGACTAACTTTGCGAAGATGGGCCAATACCTCAGGGAGTCGTTAGTGGGATGGGAACAGCTGGGGGATGTAGAAAAACAGTGGGCAAAACTGAAAGGGGGTATTTTAAAGGCAACCAACCTTTTTGTTAAAATGGTAAATAAAGGCAAAAGGTACAGGAGACCGCTATGGTTTTTGAAGGAAGTAGCTGAAAAAGTGAAGAAAAAGAGGGAAGCCTTCATGAAATACAAGAGATCACAGAGAGAGGAAGACAGGCATCTGTATTTGGAAAAACTTATAGAAGCTAGCAAAGTAGTCAAGAAGGCAAAGATTCAAAAGGAGGAGGAAATAGCCAATGCAATAAAATTGGGGGATAAGACATTTTTCAGATATATTAGTGAGAAGAGGAAGGGCAAAAGTGGTATTGTCAGACTCAAGGGTGCAGGGGGGAATATGTAGAAGCTGATAAGGATAAAGCGGAATTGCTTAACAAATATTTTTGTTCTGTGTTCACAGATGAAGAACCAGGAGCAGGACCTCAGAAAACACCCACAAATAAGAACAGAAGCGAGGGACATCTTGAACAATTTTCAGAAGACTGTGTTCGTGAGAAACTAGCTCAACTTAAAGTAGACAAAGCGATGGGACCGGATGGGATACACCCTAGAATACTGAGGGAACTTGGGGACGTTCTAGCAACTCCACTGACTGACCTTTTCAATGCCTCGTTGGAGTCGGGAGTGGTGCCAAAGGACTGGAGAGAGGCTCATGTGGTGCCTTTACACAAAAGCGGAAGTAAGGATGTGGTTGAAAACTACAGGCCGGTTAGTTTAACTTCGGTGGTGAGTAAATTATTGGAAACGCTGCTGAAAGAGAAAATAGTGAGGTTTCTGGAGTCCAGCGGATTACAGGATCCGAGGCAGCATGGATTCACCAGAGGCAGGTCTTGTCAGACAAATCTGATTGATTTCTTTGACTGGGTGACCAGGGAGTTGGACCGAGGGAGAGCTCTAGATGTGGTGTATTTAGATTTCAGTAAAGCCTTTGACACAGTTCCTCACAGGCGACTTATAAACAAACTGAGCACACTAGGGATGGACCCTAAAGTTACTGCTTGGGTTAGAAATTGGTTGGGTGGGAGGCGACAAAGAGTACAAGTAAATGGAGCTCACTCTGAGGAGAAAGATGTTACCAGTGGTGTGCCCCAGGGAACTGTCCTTGGTCCGATTCTTTTTAACATCTTTGTTAGTGATATAGCGGAAGGGCTGTCGGGTAAGGTTTGCCTCTTTGCAGATGATACCAAAATCTGCAATAGAGTAGACACCCAGGAAGGTGTAGATAACATGAGGAGGGATCTAGCTAAGCTTGAAGAATGGTCTAGAATTTGGCAGCTGGGATTTAATGTTAAAAAATGTAAGGTCATGCATTTGGGCTGCAGCAATCCAAGGGAGCAATACAGTATAGGAGGTGAAGTACTTTTGTCCACTAAAGAAGAGCGGGACCTAGGCGTGGTTGTGTCTGATGATCTTAAAGTAGCTAAACAGGTAGAAAAGGCGACGGCAAAAGCTAGAAGGATGCTTGGGTGCATACGGAGAGGAATGGCTAGCAGAAAAAAGGAGGCGATAATGCCTCTGTATAAGTCTTTGGTGCGACCTCATTTGGAGTATGGTGTGCAATTCTGGAGACCGCACCTTCAAAGGATGTGAACAGGATGGAGTCAGTGCAGAGGGTTGCTACTAAAATGATTAATGGGCTTCATTATAAAGCATATGAGGACAGACTTAAGGATCTTAATATGTACACCTTAGAGGAAAGGCGGGATAGAGGTGATATGATTGAGATGTTTAAATACCTCCGTGGCATAAATGTTCTGGGAGAGAGCCTCTTTCAATTGAAAGCAAGTTCTGCTACGAGGGGACATGGGATGAGGGTGAAGGGAGATAGATTCAGGAGTGATATGCGGAAATATTTCTTTACGGAAAGAGTAGTGGATCCGTGGAATAGTCTCCCAGTGGAGGTGGTAGAGATGAGGACAGTAACTGAATTCAAAAAAGCATGGGACCAACACAGAGGATCTCTAAAGGTAAAAAGTGGACTGTTGTAGTTATGGAAGGACAGACTAGATGGGCCTTGTGGTCTTTTTCTGTCATCATGTTTCTATGTTTCTATGTTTAAAAGGAATGCTGCCTCATCATGTTGAGGATGTTACTCAGTTTACTTTCTTCCAATTGCAATCCAAACCTGAAAACAGGCCAGCTTGGCAAATTGGTGGCTGTGCTCTGCACTACAATTGGGAAAATGTGGTTCAATTCCTGGGTCAGGCCTTATGCGCCATGATCAAAAAGAGGAGTTGGGCTAGGAAAGAATCAATCAAGGAACATTTACATTTGGTGAACGTGGAGCGCTGTTTTGCTGCGACAGTATTGAATAAAGTACTATATAGCTATTAGTGCACCTTGTTCTACTTACAGATGGCTGATATGCGAATGAGTTGGCCATTCACAGAGTGTTTTATGATGAACCCCTGACACAGGCAGGTGGTGAAAACATGCCCATGTTGGACTGCTTTTGAATAAATTGGTTTGTCTTTGTTAACATTCCTTGGATGATTCTTCCATAAAACTTGTCTCCACTCTTTGGTTCATCTCCGATTGCATTTGCGAGGCTTCCTCCCTTCTGTTTTTTGTTTGCCTTATACTCCACGAGTCAGGCAGAGCTAGGGATTTTGCAGAGGTAGCCCTCACTGTCCCCAGAGATAGGAGCTACGGTCCTTGTATAGCAGCGAGATCCAGAGCCTGTTACTGCAGAGCTCTGGAAGGAGCCCCAATGCCCCAGTCAAGGACTGTCACTGTGATGACTGGGCTAGGTGAGTTGGGAGCGCAAAAAATAGGGGAAAATCACCAGGTAGTTGCTAAGGAAGGCTGAGGGCACTAAATCCCAGTCCTAGCTCCAAAAGGGTTGGAAAACCAAAAGTGGAAGGAAAGTACTGGATCCCAAAACATTAAAATCCCCAAAACGTGGCCACCCATCCTTTGCAGTGTTTACAAGTGGAATCCATATGCTATTTCCTCAGGGCTGGCCCAACCATTAGACACGATCAGGCGGTCGCCTAGGGCGGCAGCTTCCGCGGGGCAGCAGTCACAGCAGGACAAGCACAAAGAACTCTTGGCACATTCCTTTGCCTGCAGGCGCACACATACACACAAAGCAAAGGGCAATAATTCAAAGCAGGATTTCCAGTTATATGCTTTCTCGGGATTGTTGTAAGAGGGACGTTGGGATGATCATGACTGTTGTGATTAATTATTTAAATCTCGGAGAGGGGGATGCAAGGCTGCATGTTTTCCTAGAGCCCCCAACACCCTTCTACCAACCCTATATTAACTGCACTATTTGTCCAGATGCCATGACTCTGCAGTTAATATCACAATATCTGAGTGACAGAGGTGAGCTCTATACCTTAAACACAGCCCCTGCCTGCCGCTTACTCTCCCGCCACTCCATCATTCAGTGGAAACACAGAACCTAGGAAATCTCTAATAGCCTTGACCAGACAGCAATCAGAAAGCAAGTCAGCAGCAGTGTGCTAGTGAAGGGCACTAAGCAAGCATTAGTCATTGCTGACAGGAAAAGCCCTTTCCAGCATGGACTGCATCACGGCTAATTACATTCTCAATTTATTCTTCTTCCAGCAAAGGTTTCCATGCCTTGAACCAAGGGGCAGCCACAATCTTTATATAGTAAAGGTAAAATTTATATAGGGTCAGAGCTGAATTAAATAAAAAAAAAGGGATAAGCCTAGTGGGAAACCATAGCTGATTTTATTTCATTTAGTCAAGGCTAAACAGTTAATGACCCCTGGAGCTCTCATCCACTCTTACGTGCTGCAGTCAAAGAGCAGGATAAATCCTCTGATACATCGGCCCCCTATATCTAGATGTCACGTATTGCCTGTAGCTGACACTGTTGACATCTGTCGGGTCCCAGGCTTCGTCTAGGCTTTTTACTCAAAAGCTGTTTCCCCTTTTGTCTTTTTTGTAGGTGCAAGGTAAAATGACTCCTGGTGGTACAGGAGCTTCTCCACCAGTTTTATTAATACACAAATATTTAACATGCAGTAATGTTATGGTTTTATTAAGCCGACTGACCATAAGGGAGACCTAATTATGAGTACAGTAACAGATTCAGTTACACTTGTTTCGGCATGTTGCATTGGATAGCACTTCACATAGAGGGATGTTTACTAAAGCGTATTAAGCAGTTACGATGAGTTTTAATGGGTGGTAACCGTTGGCTACCACCTGCTCTAAATAGCTTTGGATTAAAAAAAGATGCCTTAACTGCTCAATATGTTGTAGGGCAGGAAATGCTTAGAGAAGGAGCAGATACAGCATGCGGTATGTTACTGCACACTGTTAAGGATGCCAATTGTGTGGCGCACTTAAGATCACTTCAAGAAGAGGCATTGAGTTAAGCCATACTACCGGCAGCTGCTAGTATGGCTGAAATCCACACGCCACCCCCCCCCCCCACCTCTTCAGCAAAGAAATAGAAACTGACACCATCACAAGTTCCCCAGTGCCAGCCCTAACCCATATGATCAAAGTCCCACCCCGTGATCAAACGCCAATCTTAGGTCTATAGCAGCGTTGAACCCAGGCAGCAATGAGGAGGGGACAGAGGGATCATTCCTGTCCCAGCCAATGTATCACCAGTGATATCCCAGTAAGTGCTAGGGGGCTCAGAGAGGATGGGGAAGTATATGATTGGGGGGGGGATCAACCTTTTATTCGGGAATTATCCTTTAATCAGGAGAGGGGCTTTAATCAAGGGGGTTGCAGGCGGCATCAGAGTGGTAGGAGTACAATTGGGGGGTGAAAACATACTAAAAAATGCCATACTGGGTCAGAGCAAGATCCATCAAGCCCAGTATCCCGTTTCCAGCAGTGGTTAACCAGGTCACAAGTACTTGGCAGGATCCC
Organism: Ichthyophis bannanicus; assembly: GCA_033557465.1. Classification (NCBI taxonomy): domain Eukaryota; kingdom Metazoa; phylum Chordata; class Amphibia; order Gymnophiona; family Ichthyophiidae; genus Ichthyophis; species Ichthyophis bannanicus. Next base: position 441,937,132 of record CM066035.1, on the reverse strand, counting down.
AAAAAGACACACAGGTTCCACAATGCTCGCCTTGGGGCAAGCAGTAGATTTCCTGGGTCCTCTTTAATGGTTTATGGACCTTTCCTCCAGGAACTTGTCCAAAACGTTTTTAAACCCAGCTACATTAACAGCTTTTACTACATCCTCCGGTAATGAATTCACGAGTTTGATTACACATTGAGTGAAAAAATATTTTCTCCTATTAGTCTTAAATAGGTTATGTTGTAGCTTCATTGTGTGTCCTCTAATCTTTCTACTTTTTGATGGCGTAAACAATCGATCTACGTTTACCTGTTCCACTCCATTCATTATTTATAGACCTCTATCATATCCCCCCTCAGACGTCTCTTTTCCAAGTTGAAGAGCCCTAACCTTTTTAGCCTCTCTTCACAGGGGCATCCTTCCATCCCCTTTACCATTTTGGTGGCTCTTCTCTGAACCTTTTCTAATTCTACTATATCCTTTTTAAGATATGGCAACCAGAATTGCACACAGTATTCAAGGTGCGGTCGCACCATGGAACAATACAGAAGCATTATAATATCCTTGGTTTTATTCTCCATTCCTTTCCTTATGATTCCTGGCATTCTATTTGTTCTTTTGGCTGCCGCTGTACACTGGGCGGAGGTCTTGAACATGCTATCCAAAATGACACCTACATTTTTTTTCCTGGGTGGTGGTTCCTAATATGGAACCTTGCATTCTGTAACCATAGTTTGGGTTGTTCTTTCCTCGGTACATAACTTTGCACTTGTCCACATTAAATTTGAACGTCCAGTCTTCCAATTTATCAGGGCCCTCTTACAATTCTTCACAATCCTCTTGCGTCTTAACAACTTTAAATAATTTTGTGTCATCTACAAATTTGATCACCTCATTCATTATTCCCATTTCCAGGTCATTTATGAATATGTTAAAAAGAAGTGGGTCCAGCACAGATCCCTGGGGTACTCCACTATTCACCTTTCTCTTTTGGCCATTTAGTCCTCCTCTCTGCTTTCTATATTTTATCCAGTTCCTAATCCACAATAGTACACTGCCTCCTATCCCATGACTTTTTAATTTGGCCAAGTCTCTCACGAGGGACTCACACCTTCAAAAAAATATATAACAGATTAGCAAGACAAGACTTTCCTTGGCTAAATCCTTGTTGGCTTTCTCCCCTTGAACCATGACTACCTAAATGCTCAGTAGTTTTATTCTTTATAATGTTTTCTACCATTTTGCCCAGTATTGAGATGTTTTGCCAGTGATCGAGTTTTGTAAATATTTTTTCTAGCATTTGGGCCCATGTTAAATGTATCAGAGGATAGCATGATATGTCCACTAGGGTGGTCCATAAAAATGAATTCCTGAATTCCTTTGCTCCCTGGCCTGATTCTGGTTCCATTTAGGTAGAAAACACTGTGTACAAAGTTTGAAGCCAATCAAATAATATTTAGGGGTGGCTCAACAAGTCTTGAGATTTCCCCCTGGGAGCAGATGACAAAATGTTGCATCATCTTGTATCATCCACTCAGTTCCACGCTGATTACATTTGATTGCGTCATATTTGAACTAATCTCGTCTCTGAGAGGTGGCAAAGACATTGTACTATTATCTTTGTATCTTTATTCTTTTCAGATGGCGAAAAAACGTGGTTTTTATCTCATTGAAGAAATGTCCACCACAATTCTGGGGGCCAAGCTACCCAGCAAGGAGCAAGTGTTAAGTGTATTTTTACATCACCATATGACATTAAACAAAGGCGTTAGTGAAAGTGCATCTATTGTAACAAGTGAAGTAGAAGCTTACTGGGAAAAGGCCAGGCTTCCTGTTCAAAGAAATGACAAAATTCAAGAAAAAGTAAAGAAATTGTTCAATCAGTGGAAACTTTTGAAGAAAAACAAAGGGAGAGGAGGGAAACAAGAGGCAAATGAAAAAGAATTCCAGGTTGCAATGAAAAACCTATTTGATGTGGCGCATGCCAATGCAATGTCTTTAATTCATATTCAAGAAGACAAAGAATTCTTAATAGCGCAACGAGAACCAGGGTGCCACGGCTCAATGTGCGCGATGGACAAGAAACTGGCCAGCACGGAAGCAAGATCGCAACAGCGAGAAGAAGAACTGAAAAGGCGCAGACAAAAACATGTTGCCAAAGCCGAGGCAACTACAAGCCAAGTTCAGCTGGAAGGATCTTCTTCCTCAGCAGAGTCAGGTGAAGACTCGTCGACATCTGCGGATTCAGATAACCGACAGAAGAAAGCAACTCCACAAACGAAGCAGTTTCGACCTAACAATGTCTGGACCCCAGAGCTTACAGCAGCCCTGGATCGGACAGGGACAATGGATCGCAATGCTCTGTTTGTGGTAGCTGAAACCGCCAGAAGTCTGGGACATTATCCTGGGGAGCTCAATATCAGCCGCTCCAGCGTCAAGCGCCATAGAGAAAAGCACCGTCAGCAACAATGGACGGACCTGCACAACGCATTCAAAGCCGAAGGCAAAACATGCATTGTGCATTGGGATAGCAAGTTATTGCCATCTCTCCTCTGTTCAACCACATCTGTTGACCGCCTTCCAGTTTTGATAATGGCTGTCTCCACTGGAGAAACACAACTTCTTGGTGTACCAAAACTGACATCAGGAATGGGCGAGAATCAAGCTGCAGCAGTTTATGAACTGTTACAGGAATGGTGTTTGGATGAAAAGGTTGCAGGCTTCTGCTTTGATACAACTGCATCGAACACGGGATGTCGATCAGGAGCATGCATTCTTCTAGAACAGAGACTCCATCGCACAGTCCTTCATTTGGCATGCCGCCATCACATTTACGAAATAATTCTTGGTGCAGTATTCTCTACATGCTCTGGAGCTTCATCGGGTCCCGATGTCCAACTCTTTCGCCGGTTCCAAAAGAATTGGGGCTCCCTTGACAAGTCCAATTATCAAACTGGAAAAGACTTGGAGGTGCTGCAACCTGACAGGGATCGCATCATGAAGTTTGCGGAATCCAAGTTGGCACCTGGAATTCTTGGAGTTAACAATTGTCTGCCTTCGGCTAAATCTCACAGTATGGTCACCCTCCATACAATATAGGGTGCACTCAATAACTGAATGTTATTTAATACCTACCTCAAGCCCTATCTAGAAATATAACACAACCAGCCCTGCACTAACATGACACACTTGGCACACAGCACACCCTGTGCTAACAGCGCAGTTTAGTAAAAATGCCCAAATTTTGTTCTGTGTTAGTACATTTTGGGCATTGGTAACCATCTGGGGAATTTCTTTTCCCAAAGCTCCCCCTCTTTCCCCTTTTTTTGCATCTGCCTGGATCAGAGGTTGTGAACCTGTCCAAACCTGTTTGTATTTGGCTATGATTGAAGGGCTCAGGAGTTATTCTGGCCTTGTCTGCAAGAAAGAGTATTATGGGATGACTTTCTTTGGTTGGGCTGCTCTTATCCTGATGTGTTTTCTGTAAGAGAAATTGAATGTTATGTACTATGACTTCTGACTTCAACCAGCTAATAAATTCGCTGCCGACGGTTAATGACACTGGATTGGTGTGCATATAGGTACGCATGGAGGGCTGCTGGCCATGCTGCAAGGAAGAGGCTCCCACATATGCACATACAAGAGATCTGTATGCATTTTACATTTTTAGGTGCCCAAACAAACTGTATGCGCACCTATAAACGCACATCCCTAATATCTATGTATAGTGAGTTAGCTAGACATTATATATATATATATATATATATATAAACACACATGAAACCTTTTGGAAGGAATAGCTGTCTTGCCATTGCTGTCTCGCCCTTCCTGACCAGTCCCCATTGTTCTCTCTTCCTATTTCTTTCCCATTACTGTTCCAGTTCTTGTAGCTGGCTCCTATCACTGTTCTTTGTTCTCCAGCTTCCATGCCTCTCATTTTATCTCCTGCTCTCACTGCTGTACCTTTCTGGCTCCCACAAAGAAGAGTGACATTTCCCATGGAATTACAGTTTCTATAAGGGGCACCATTGGGATGACCTGACATGAATGTTCACATCAGCAGAGATGCCAAGTCTCACTCATTAGGAATGTGTCACACTCATTTGAAGGCTCTGTCACTCACACACTCATTGAGTCCAGTGGTGAAAGCTCTAATTGCCCCCCTGCTCCGCAGCAGCCCCATGCGGCAAACTTACATTTGTTTGCTGCACTGCCTCCGATCCAGACCTGGAGGTGTTTCTCCCAGGCCAAGGTCTCGTGGTATGGCTGTTGTCAAGAGACTTCAGCCCAGAAGCTAACAGCTGAGCCTGGAATGAGGGCACACATAAAACCAATAAAACTAAGTTGCTGCGCCGCTGTGTTGGCCGCAGGGCTGGCCCATCCACTAGGCAGTCTAGGCGGCAGACTCTAGTTGGTGGCCCGAATCTGCTTTCAAAGCAGCTGTACAAGGCTACTGCTTCAAAATGGAATCAGTCCACTGCTGCCCCCCCCCCCCCAATCCATCTTTCTCATCTTGTGGCAGCAGTAGTGGCCCAGCTCTGTTCTGAAATGGCAGCGGCTCAAAACGAAGTTGGGCCGCCGCAAGATGAGAAGATGGATTTGTGTATCGGCAGTGGGATGGGGATACCGGCGGTGGCAGTAGCAGTTGGGGGCGATGGTGTGGCAGGGGCTTCTGCTTGGGGCAGCATAAACCCTTGGGCTGCCCCTGGTGGGCCCTTTTCCTGCCCCCCCCCCCCACCCCCTGCATTACGAGAGCTGTTTGGTGGCACTTGAGCCGTAGTGCTTGCATACCGATTCTGATCACTGCTTTCACGAGAGAGGAGCCTAAGAAAAGATAAACCAAGTGGCCCAGCCAGTAGGAAGACGTTTCATCTCATCGTCCTGAATACTGTCTCCTCACTGCTCCATCCCTTTTCCCTGTACCTCCAAGTACAGCTGCTGTGAAAGCTATGCACACATTTTAAGCTACCGAGTGCAGAGCAATTTTCAGCCCAGAGAATTTACCCATATTGTCTCCAATAATTTCTGGATTGTTTCCGAGGATCTAAAGAAAACTAATTCTTATTTTAAGCTGCTTTTTTTTCATTTGCAAAAAGCAATAGTACATTTAAATCTCTTTCTGGATTTATACCCTGGATGCATTACCTGAATGGGGTCGTTCACCCTTGGCATGTCCATGCTCTGTGAGATTCCTTCTGCTGTCTTGTTGATAGTGCTGTATATATGGGTTGGGTTTGTATTATGAGGTAATTTGTTTCTTCTGTACTTTTCATAATTTTCCAGTCTATTGTTCTTTTTGTCTGGCCGTGCTTGACTCTCTGTACATAATTAAGCATTCTGCAACAATTCTCTTTAATATATTCTCTGAGAATGTTTTGTGAATCTTACTAGGACTAGATTTTAGGAACGTTCAACACTTTTACAGCATGGTTTAACACTCAGATGTATCTAAATGTTCATCGTTACAGGTTTGGTTTGGGGGTTTTTTTTTTTAGAGATTTAATTGTAAATATTTCCAGTAAAGCAAAATACTGGGAAACAAAAAAACAAAACAACGCAGAAGAAAGAAAAGTACTACAGGGCTGGTGATCCCTCCCTCCCATCCTCTGAGCAAACCTGGAGGAGAGGAAAGAGACAGGCCAGGCATGGACCACCAGTCGATGTTCTAGAAGGAAAGCATGGTCAGCGTGAACTGGTGGATTGACTTCCTGGAGTCATCCATTTGCATCACTGAGGAGCCTGATGTGTCTCATGTTTCGCTTGTTTTCACAGAAATTGCTCCACCAGCTCTGCCCAGATCTTTTTTATTGCTTTCTTTGCAGACTGTATAGGCCACAATTTGGAAAACACCTATATTTATAGTTCTGTCTGTCACAAAGGAGGCATGAGTCTGCAATAAGCATAGAGCTATGCAGGTGATTTCTTACTGACAAAACCTGTCGTAAGGCCCAATGTACTAACGTGTAATATTTTCTCAAAAAGGTCTTGGTATATTAACCATCACCAATATACCAGCCAATGCGCAAACACACAAAAAGTACTGGTGTTGATGCAGCTGTAAATGCAGAAAAACTCCTTTAGTGAGAAGATGGCAAAAGGGGCAAGTCTTACAGTAAGCTTTTGTATGAAGCTCACCTTGCATGAATGTTTTTCAATTTCTTATTTTTGAGCCTGCAATGAAAACAAAAGCCACCATGTGCAAAAGGGTTTGCAGGCCACTTTCCACAAATAAAAATAACAAAACCTTCAGAAGTGTAGCGATTTTTCCACTACCTCAAGGATAACAAGCACAATTGGGCGTGGCAGCCGCAGCCCTAAAGGACTCTGAAGGCCTCATTCAGAGGCCCCATGGATTTCTTGGGATCCTCTGCGTCTTCGTGGGCCCCACCAATCCAAGGGTGCTACATAAATGAAAACGGTGATCCCCAGGAGCTCCACCCATACAGTGAACAAATCTGAGCCCTAACTGTAGTACCATGAGACTACTGCTAGATATTGGGCAGTATCATTTTAACAGCGGCAGCCCTCGGGGCAGGAGCGAGTGGGGATCACTCCTGTCCTCCATATCCCTATGCCCTGGAGGGTGATAGGGGGCAGGGCCAGTCTTGAAATTTTTGCACCACTCCATTCAATTTTATAAAAACCTCTTTCCACTTCCTAATACTTAGTGTTACTGGATGTGTACAGTGCTACTGTGAGGTACAATATGTCGCTGCTCCAAGGAGATTAGAATCTAAGTGGGCATCTGAGGCAAAGCCATAAAGAGCCCAAGGCATGCGAATCCCACTTTGTTGATTCTCAGCCCACTGCTCTAACCACTCAGCCACTTCCTCTCTCTCTTGTACAATAATGTTTAAAATGAATAAAATGCTTGATAAAATTGCCCCCTGTGTGTCCCTGATTCAGGCTCTAAGTGTGCAAACGTCATTTGAGAATTACGAGGCTCTATAGCTCCCTCCTTCTCATTGTTGTTCTATCATTAAAATTCATTTTCGTAAGCACACGGTTCAATAATAGGAATGTGTCCTGTGTTTGAAGGCTGCTGTCATGGCAACCACGACAGGTACAATGTAATGACTTAGAATGTCTGATTGCCCAAAACTGTATAGCAATTGCTGTTTTGCAAGCAATTTTAGAAAAAATACGGATTTTTTGTTCTAACATCAAGTAGGTACTTTACGTACCCAGCTGTTACCTTTCTCCTATGAATATTCTAAAAGAAAAGCATCAGATCAGCATCTATATAGTTGCACTTCAGTTTAAGGCCCTTATGTGTGAAAACAAATGTTTATGGTTATTCATTCGATTAACAGACTTTCGAAAAGAAGCGGTGTACAGTCAAGATAAGGCCCAATTTGTGCGGCAGCAGCAGATTTTAAATGGCCCTCAAAGCTCCAGTCAGAGGCCCTCCATATTCTTCCAGGGAGCCTCCATTCCCTGGCAGTCCCTACACATCCCCACCCCAAGTCCTGCGGTGGGGCATTAATGAACAAAGGTGACTACTTGAAGCCCTCCACCTGAAGCCCCCGAGTGCACTCCTCATTTGGCTGCTTGACTCCCTAGCGGTAGTACTGTGAAAGCGCCACTATTGGTCAGACTACCACTTTGAACCTGGAAGCCAGTAACCCATCAAGGACATCCTGGCGAGTGCCAGGGACAATTGGGGGGTGGGGGGACGGTTATACTAATGCTGTTGGGGGGGGGATTGGGGGCATGGGGCTATTTGGATGTTGATTGGGGGGAATTTGTGATAGGGGTTATGCTGATGCTCATTAGGAAATAGTGGTAATCTAATGCTCAATGGAGGAGATTAAGGGGTTGGGGAGTGCTGATCTGGGCAGGCCCATACCTAGCCCTGTGCGAGCAGTGCGGCTGCACAGGGCGCAAAGGCTTAAGGGGCCACTTTTTCTTCTCTCAGTGGCGGCAGGCAATGGAAGAAAGCTAAAATGCGCCCCTTAAGCCTTCCGCTGGCATGCTAAGCAGATCTTTCCCTTCCTGCTCTTGCAGGGAGGGAAAGATCTGCTTAGCATGCCGGCGATTTGCACATCGGGCACGCCTCTTCTCTCCCGCCGTGGGGGGGGGGGGGGTGGGGGGTGCGCACCCGATATGCAAGTCGCACAGGGCGCGATCTTCCCTCGGTACGGCCCTGGATCTGGGGATCATTGTGTTTCTTGCAGTGGGTAGACAGAGCAGTAAGTGCATCCGTGCTGCTTGCCAATTCATTTTCCATGCAGTAAATGTCTTTCATGCGTGGTAACTGCAGGGCTGAGGCTGGCCGTACCCCCAACAGTCACTGCACAGGCTTTCCACTTACCACACATTAATTTCTGTTCCTAACATGCAGTAAGTGCAAAAATGTACCGCACTTTAGCAAAGAGGCCCCCGAACTACATAGCTTGGGAAGGAGAATGGATATGGACTATGCCTTGCAGGTAACGTGTGGTAACTTACTGTGTGTTATTACTTATCACAGCAGATCATGCAGATCAGCTACTGCCACCTCAGGAGAAGGCATTCAGTGCATCTCTGTTATCTTTAATGTACTCAATGAGCATTAAGTGTGCCCCAACCATTAATGCAGAGGCTTTAAAATTACAATGTGATAATTTGGGCAATATCTGCAGAACTTCACTATGCTTTTTTCCTTTTTTTCATGGTTTATAAAATTATCCTCTGCCTGCTCAGTTCCTCTCGATGGAACTGTTTAACAACTGGTATAATCAAAATCCTTTCCCCTTTTTATAACTTTATAGTGAATCTTTTCAATATTAATACTCAAGGAAAATAATTTGAATGATATAAAAATTTAAAAGATGCAAAAAAAGATAAAGCACAGTAACTTACCTGTAACAGGTGATCTCTGGGAACAGCAGGAATAAGTCTTCACATATGGGTACGTCGGTACCGACGGAGCCTGCACGGGAACACTCTCCAGCATCCCAAAAAACGAAAGTTTTTGGGAGCATCCCACAGCGCATGCGCGCTGCCTTCCCGCCTTTCCTAACCGCCTCTCTCCAGTTCGAGTTTTAAGCTGAGACAAAGAGAGAGAGAGGAAAGGAAAGATAGATAGAAAGATACAACTCCTAGGGGAGGTGGGTGGGTTGTGAAGACTTATTCCTGCTGTTCCCAGAGATCACCTGTTACAGGTAAGTAACTGTGCTATCTCCAGGAACAAGCAGGAATGAGTCTTCACATATGGGGACTCCCCAGCTAGAGATGCCTGGGAGATCCCCAAGGTTGTGAGACCCTGAGAAGGGCTCTACCTCCTCCCATAGATCTCAGGCATCCCACCAGGGATGGAGGGCAGGAGTTGATCAAGCATGGAACAGGTGTTTGAGAACAGCCTGACCAAACAAGGCATCCCGGCGGGAGTCCTTGTCCAAGCAGTAATGGGCTGTGAAGGTATGAACCGAGGCCCAGGTGGCCGCTCGACAGATCTGGTCGATGGACACAGAATTTAGATGAGCCATAGAGGTTGCCATAGCCCTCACATTGTGAGCTGTGACATGGCCCTCCAGAGAAAGATTCTTGCTCTGATAGGCGAAAGAAATACACTGAGCAATCCAATTGGACAGTGTTCTCTTAGAGACTGGAAGTACCAAATGAGAGGGATCAAAAGCAACAAAGAGCTGAGAAGACTTTCTATGTTGCTGTGTCCTTTGTAAGTAAAAGGCAAGAGCCCTCTTACAATCCAGGGTATGAAGATTCCTCTCTGCACTTGATGCATGAGGACCTGGAAAGAAGACAGGTAAGTACACCTCTTGGTTAAGATGAAAAGGTGAGACCACTTTAGGCATAAAGTGTGGATTGGTCCTAAGGACTACCTTATCATGATGGAACCTTGTATAAGGTGGATTAGCCACTAAGGCCTGCAGCTCACTGATGCGGCGAGCTGAGGTGACTGCAATAAGAAAGGTAACTTTCCAGGAAAGAAATTTCAAGGAGGTAGTGGCTAAGGGTTCAAAGGGAGGCTTCATGAGCTGACCAAGAACCAGATTCAAGTCCCATGCCACTGGAGGTGGTCTAATGGGAGGTTTAGTTAAAAGAAGGCCTCTCATGAATCTTGCAATAAGAGGATGAGAGGAAATAGGTTGTCCATTGAGAGGTTTGAGAGATGCTGCAATAGCACTCAAATGGACCCGTACTGAATTCGTTTTGAGGCCTGCATGGGAAAGATGCAGGAGATACTCTAGTAAAGAATTCAAAGGTATTGCTAGAGGGTTAAGACCCCTCTCAGCACACCAAATGGTAAACCTTTTCCATTTAAAAGCATAGGAACGCCTTCTAGAAGGCTTTCTGGAAGCATGAAGGACATCCCTCACTTTCTGAGACAGATGCCAATCTTGAAGGTCTAAGCCTTCAGCAACCAAGCCCTGAGGTGGAGAGATTGGGGGTTTGGGTGCCACAACATTCCCCCCTCCTGAGACAGGAGATCTGGAGCAGATACCAAGTCCAGGGAGGGAGCTTGAGAGAGATGCAGAAGTAGAGGGAACCACACTTGGCGTGGCCATCGTGGAGCTATGAGGATCATAGTCCCTCGGTCTTTCTGAAGCTTGAACAGGGTCTTGGGAATTAGGGGAATGGGTGGAAAGGCGTATAGGAAGTCTTGACCCCAATGAAGGAGGAAGGCATCCTTGGTCTGAACTCCCTGACACGGAATTCTGGAACAGAATCGGGGAAGTTTGGCATTCCATGGACTTGCAAAGAGGTCTATATCCTGGGTTCCCCAAATTCGAAAGATTCTATCTGGTCCATATGAAGGGACCACTCGTGTGGAAGCAGAACTCGACTGAGTCTGTCTGCCCAAGAGTTTTGAACTCCTGGAAGGTATACTGCCAGAAGATGAATTTGATGCTCTCTGGCGAAGGCCCACAATCTCAGAGCTTCGTTGCAAAGCGACAGAGAACCAGTCCCTCCCTGCTTGTTCACATAGAACATGGCTACTTGGCTGTCCGTGTGAATGAGGACTGTCTTGTAGCTGAGCAGGGTATGGAAGACTCTGGTCTCCCATATGCCCAACATGTGATCATAAAGGATCTCATGAACTGGCAAAGTGGCTGCCTCTTTAGGAGCCTTGGGATATTGCAAAATATCCAACTTTTTGGCTCTACGCTCTGACTCAGGGGCTACTGAGATAGAAAGCCCCTTGGCCACCTCTCTTATAAAATCCTGAAAAGACAAGTCCTCTGGAGGAGACATTCTTCTTTTTGGAGAAGAAGGCTCTTGAGGAAGGAGTACCAATGCTTCGACAGAAACCTCCGATGCATCAGAGTCGGAGGAATCGAAGTATCACCTGTCTGGATGCTCCTGTAGAGCCCGATACGCGTACCGAGTGGTATCGACATCGGGAGTGATCGGTACCGGTTCGGTACCGATGGGCATCATTGGACAGGGTACCGTTGCAGTCGACACCGAAGCCGATGTCGATGCAATCAGTACTGGCACCGGAACCGAGATCGGTGCCGGTGCCGGAGCCGGTACCGGTAACGGAGCCTGTTGCGGTACCAGCAGCGTCACAGCTCGAATGAATGCCGTGATGGCCTGCTGCATGGTCAGAATATTCTGATCCATCGACGCCATTAATGTCTGGACATCGGTACCGGCAGATTCTACCGGTACCCCAGAACATTGTAACAGGTGATCGGTCGAGGCCGTGCCATCGATGTCAACCTGTGACCCCATAGGAGGAGCTTTGGAAGCCAGAGCTTCCCGCCGGGGTACTTTTGCCGGTGCAAGATCCTCGAGGGCAAGCCCGGAGGCATCTCGATGCTTAGAGGGAGATCTACCCTTCGAGGACCGGCTGGATTTATGTTTGGTTACCTGAGATCCATAGGAGGAAGAAGCCCTGGACGACGTCGATGCCACCGAAGCTGCATCAGAGGGAAGCAGGGTACTGAGCTTAGCTGCTCGGTTCTGTAAACCTCTCTTAGACATCATGGAGCAGGACGCACAATCCATGATGGAATGGTCAGGACCCAAACATTTAAGACACCAGTCATGGGTGTCAGTAACAGAAATGGTACCGCTGCACTTAGTGCATTTTTTAAACCCGGAGGCGGGCTTTTCCATGAGGAAATTTCCCTTAGGCCTAAGGCCCAAAGAGACAAAAATATACACTACAGTGGAACGGAAGAATTATATTTTTTTAAGAAAAGAAAGAAAAGACCGGCGGTACCGGTCCGACGTCGAAAAAGGCAGACGCGCGACCAAAGAAATAAAGTAAAATAAAGAACCTCTTCAGCGGTGACCGGAACACAACCTGCTGGCTCCGCGGAAAAGAAGAACTGGAGAGAGGCGGTTAGGAAAGGCGGGAAGGCAGCGCGCATGCGCTGTGGGATGCTCCCAAAAGCTTTCTTTTTTTGGGTCGCTGGGGAGCGTTCCCACGCAGGCTCCGTCGGTACCGACGTACCCATATGTGAAGACTCATTCCTGCTTGTTCCTGGAGATTACATGAAACAAAGGAAATATCAAGTCTAAAACTTTTATAAGACCATTATAACCACCAAATAGGACCAAGAAAAAAGGAACAAGGAAAAAAAGAAAATACGTTATCTAAGGGGATGTAGATGACTACCGCCGGAACAGAAGCTAGGGAAGCGCAACACCACAGGGACGCTCACTCTCAGGACCTGGGGCTCTTCTCTAGCAATAAAGTCCATGAGCTGCTTGGAATCCAGAAATAAGAAGTTTTTCCTACAACATGAAAAAGTATTGAAAAAGAAATCTCAAATTATAAATGGCCCCAAGGACTGAACTCTGTTTCAACACCAAGAATTCATGCTGTCTGGCCGGGGTTGCCCAAGGTAAATCAGGAAACAGACATTTGAAAATCCAAAAAAACAGCTCATTCATAGATCTAAAGTAAAGGCTACATACTGTCTTACCATCAGGCTCCAGTGCAAAGGACACCAAGGGAGCAGTTCTTCTGGTGGCCACGTCCATTGAGCTCTCCAGAAGGTCTTGCTTGGGTCCCTACTTGACTTCTAGATAGGGGGCATTTGCCCTGAGCAAAGGGCTAAAGAATAGGACTATGATATGGGAGGCAAATTATCTGAAGGAAACTTTAATACCTCTGATAAATAACTCCAATGGGGACACAAGAGGAGACGTGGGGAAATTCAAAAACCTCTAATTATTTTTCCTGCTTTGATTTTCCAAGTGTTCCTATTTTCACTATAGTAAGGCACTAGCCTTCTTTCGGGCCTTTCTGAATTCCACAGTCTCAGTTAATTTTGCTTCCACCTGCTTCAGTCTCTCTTCTTGCTGTCGCAGTCCCACCTTCTAACCGTCCGACATGTTGGAGAAACTATCAACTTCATCAGTAAATTTCTGAGCTGCACTCAAAGGAAGAGTCCAGGTACTGAATAGAATCCCATAGAGACTCTTGTATTACAGCAGATGGTCTAGCAAGCAACCCACCTTTCACAGCTGTTATCTCTCACTTCTCTCCTCAGTATCAGTTCCTTTCAAAAGTCCATCTTGGACTTTCAAAGAGAGAGGTGATGCCAGCAGGAGTCCCTCTGACAAATCACTCTCTCTTCAGGCAACGGGTTCTCCATGCACAGCGTTCCATCCAGTGGAGTTACCCGTTCCAAGCTGCGGGAGAGATACTCTTTCTTTGGGGCTAAGGAAGGCCTCCTCAGCACTCCACTCTGCAGTAGAAGCCATGGGGCAGTCCAAAGCCACTGCAAACTGCAGGCCAGAATAGACCCCACACTTCTCCAGTGTTGCCTAGACTTACATGGAAGGCACCACAAACCCAGAGAAGCAAGCCGGATTCTTTCCTTTGCATTTCATCATTCTAACAACTATGGGAAAGGCTCAGTCACCGGGCCCCAAAAAATCACAACTCCCTAGCAAATATCATCTATCTTTAAGCAGTTTTCAAGTATCATAGTGTCAAAAGATCTCACTAGGAAACATCATTCATCAGTTATGAAAAAAACCCACCTTTCTCTGTTACACATATTGCCATTCATCAGCAATGACAATAAATATATAATACAAAAAGTAATTACTTTGATCATCAATTTTACCTTCATTTTTTATAAACTCCATAGAATACAGTTTGTATAAGAGGGTTTTTCATTTAGATTTCTGTAAAAAGCAATCTATCATTTTTCATTTCATTTTCTTAAATGTATAGTCTGCTTATCAATTCCTTTCTAAGGGATGACACCCCAAGACACAGAACTTCATAAACATCTACAAGTCTACAACCAATTTAGAAGTAATTTGATAAAAATATGTTTTCAATGCCTTATGAAATCATAAATAGGCTTTTTCACTACAAATTTTATTGAGCAAAGTGTTTCACTGAACTGCGCCAGCAACTGCGATAGCACATCAAGTAGGTTTCTATTCTTGTGCAATAGTTGCTGTGGGAGTCTTCAATAAACCTTGTTGACTTGAATGCAATGAACAGCTCGGCTCATACTACTGCATCTTTTTTTTTTTAAACTTTTATTTTCATTTTGCAACAAACAAAAGAAACAACACACCAAAGGAGACAAAACAAGTATACAATAAGGAAAAGCAAACCCTATTACCCCCCACCCCCATGCTTCTTCTCTAGCCGATAATATCAGCATGTGAGCGCTTCCAAACAACGGTGATTGTACATCAAAACGAACAAAAGAGTATCTACGATACAGAATGATCATGGGACAACGATTTATACAAATTTAAACAGTCAGATGAGAGCATTTAGCAGTGTGAACATAGTCATTGAGCATCTTCCATTTAGACAGATGATGAGGAGTCTGAACGGAAGAAGCAAACATACGAGGTATTTGTTCATATTTACTGTAGAGACAGACATGATTCCACCATTCATTGGGGCTCAGATGGGAGCTATTTTTCCAGTATTTCGTAATTAGGGAAATAGCAATGCCTAGCATAAAGTCCAAAAGGAAGTAAGCCGTTTTTGGAAGAGAGGGGATCCCCGCAGCTGAGCGAAGTCCCACTATCCTCCAAGAAAGGGGCTCTTGAAAGTGCAAAATAGACTGGATACGACCCCAGACCCGACGCCAGTAATACTGTAGTGCGGGACATTCATATATAACATGAGGTAGTGAACCAATGGCCGCATGGCATGTCCAACAGCTATTGCCCTGAGTGGTGTTCCATTTGGCTAATCTGTCAGGAGTGTAGAAACACCGGTGGGCTAGAAAGAAGAGTGTCTGAGTGAGTGAGGCGGATCGAGAAACCCGTGTCACTCTACTCCAGACAAGGCTCCATTGCTCCGGGGTCAAAGTTACATGCAATTCTCGCTCCCATGCTTTCTGCGCTATAGGGGTACCTCTAATTATAGCATTACATAAGGTTTTGTAAAAATTAGATGCTACACCCGGTGAACTACCGATAGATCGGATAGTCTCCGACCAACCTTGTGTAGGGGATGCCGATGGCGGGAGCACCTTAGCACTCCGAAGACAATGCTGAAGTTGCACCAACTGAAAGTAGTGTTTTGCTGGGAGACCAAATTCAATTTGCAATTCACTAAAAGTTTTCCAGCGACCATCATGGAACAACTGGTTAGGAATCCAAATGCCCCTAGTGTACCAGGGGCTCCACGCCATCGGTTTATTTTGTATTCGAAATCGAGTATTGTACCAAAGCGGGAGCCTGTCTAACGGACAGAGTCGGGAGTCTAAAGATTGCATAAGAGTATTAAAGGCACCTAAAGTGTCTAAAAGCATTGGTGGATAGTGGGAGTCTGATGGGAGATTCATACCAGGGAGAAAAGTAAGAGGAATCGGTTTGCAAAGGTCCTCCTCTATGTCTAGCCACACAGGTCTACTCGGTACTAGATCTTCAGGCCAACGAGCGCCTTGTTTGAGAAGAAAAGATTGATGGTATTTCAGGAAATCAGGGAATCTGACACCCCCATTTTCCTTATCTGCTTGCAGCTTATGTTTCGCTATCCTAGGTGTCTTGTTTTGCCATAGGTATCTAGTCAGAAGGCCCTCTATATCTTTATATGTACGTCGAGGTAAGAGACAGGGCAACATTTCTAAAATATAATTCACTTTTGGAACAATCATCATTTTTATGGTTTCTAGGCGACCCCACCAGGTAAGTGTTAAAGGAGTCCAACGGTGAGTAAGCGCCCGGACTTTAGAGGTTAAGTCTTTGGCATTAAAAGAGATAGTGTCTTCCAAAGGAGAGCAATAGTGAACCCCAAGGTATTTGACCATGCGAGGTTGCCATAAAAAGGGAAAGGGTTGCATATCTGCCTGATGAAGCAAAGGATTTAGTGGAAAGGCTACCGACTTGGTCCAATTTATCTTATAACCGGAGAGTTGTGAGTATTTACCAATTTGCTCTAGGACAGCCGGCACTGAGTCTATAGAGACAAAGAGCATAAGGTCATCAGCATATGCTGAAATTTTGATTTCCCTATGAGAGAAGGGGACTCCATGAATCTCCTCCGATTGCCGGATTAGTAAAGCTAAGGGTTCGAGTGCAAGATCGAAAAGAAGTGGAGACAGTGGGCATCCCTGGCGAGTACCGCGTTGAAGGGGAAATGGCTGAGACTTTAAAGCATTAGCACAGATACTGGCTGTAGGCTGTGCATACATGGTGCGGAGACAACGGAGAAAACCTTCTCCGAATCTGTACCAGCGGAGGGCTGCAAACAGGAAGGGCCATTCTAAGCGATCAAAGGCCTTCTCAGCATCAAGTGAGAGGCCAACAAATGGGCGATCAAGATTAACTGCGGCAGTCAGTACATGACATAGAGTCCGAGCATTGTCAGCAGTTGATCTACCGGGAATGAAACCGCATTGATCTGGGTGTATTAAGGTAGACATCCTATCAGAGAGCCGGGTGGAGAGAATGGTGGCAAATATTTTATAGTCCGCGTTTAGGAGGGAAATTGGACGATAATTAGCTGTTAGTTGCGGGTCTCTCCCCTCTTTCTCAAAAACTACTACATTTGCCATTGAAAAGGACCCAGAAGGAGATCCCTCCTCGGCCAGAGCAGAAAAATAAAGTTTCAAAACTGGAGCTAAGTCAGCGTTAAAGGTTTTGTAGAATTCAACAGGGAGACCGTCTGGGCCTGCAGCTCGACCTGTGGCACATTTCTTGATAGCAGAATGAATTTCTGATAAAGTGAATGGTTTGTCCATGGCCACTCTATCTTCGTCAGATAGGGTCGGTCTTTGTACCCCTGAAAGTAAGCGTTCAAATACTTCTGGCTCAAAATCACATTCAGATTGATAAAGCCGAGTATAAAAATCACGAAAGAGTTCTAAGATTTCTGTATCTTTAGTGACCAAGCCCCCCCCCGACGGATTACGGAGAGCGGTAACACGCTTGGCTTCTTTTTGACCTTTTAGGGCATTTGCTAACAATTTGCCAGCACGGTTATTTTCCCGGTAATATATCCCTTGTTGTGATTCAATATTTTTAGCAGCAGCAGTATACAAAAGCTGATTGTATTGAAAACGCAAGCGTTGTAAACGGAGTAAAATACATGGGCCAGTACGGGACGTGAGGAGACGCTCCCCAGCTTGTATCTGCTGCTCTAGAATCAGTAAGTGCTGCTTTCTTTGTTTCCCCTGCCGAATTTGATAGCTAGTTATAGTTGCGCGGATAGATGCCTTAAAACCCTCCCACCAAGCCCAGCTCGCTGTGTCATGGGGTGAGTTAAAATGAAAATAATCTTGGATAGCGGCCTTTATATCAACCTGAAAATCTTTTTGATCTAGTAGGGATCTATCAAAAAACCAAGCTCGGGGAGAATCGTCTCGCGCAGTGACATGTAATGATAAAGATATGGCAGCATGATCTGAAATATGGAGAGGATGAGTCCTAGCCGTGTCCACTTGAGAAATCAGTGCTTTGGAAATGAGAAAGAAATCTATTCTAGATTGTGAGTGATGGGGGGCAGAAAAAAGGTGAACTCTAAGTCGGAGGGGTGAAGCAGCCTCCATATATCTACTAGCGCAAGATCTTGCATCAGAGCTGTAAGGGTAGCAAGACTCTTGGGTGGACTACTCGTTCTAGGCGGTTGTCTATCTATCAAAGGGTCTAACACTTGATTAAAATCACCACCAAGTATTAATGGAGTATTGGCAGAGGCCTGTGCCAACTGCGCAATACTTGCATAGTAAGCAGGGTTGTCCACATTCGGGGCATAAATACAAATACACGTGAATTCACTATCTCCAACCTTAAGGTGTACACGGGCCCATCTACCCTCCTTGTCAGAGCTAGTATCCATTACAGTAGCTTGCAAAGACTTCTTAACCAGAATGGCTACCCCACACCGTTTGGAAACGGCGGGAGAATAGGCAGCCACCATGTAAGGCTTAGCATTGAGTTTCAGTGTTTCAGCAGAGTTTAGATGCGTTTCCTGAAGAAACACTAAATCAGCATGCTCATGGCTAAGATAGCTAAGGATTTTCTTTCTTTTGATTGGACTATTGATGCCTTTTATGTTGAGTGATAAGATTTTACATAAGGCCATTCAGAAAGGTTAAAAATTCTGAGCATGATAGCGCACATAATTTCACAATGTCCCTCATATTAACTGTATCTGGCTGTACACATGACATGAAAGAAAATAAGCTAATATAATACAATGAAGCGCCCCACATTAAAAAAGAAAAACCGCGGTGCGGTAGAGAAGAAGCAGAACCCCAGAAATTACTGGCGACCATGTGTCTGCGGGGAGAAACCCCAGAGAAGGCCGAAATTGAAAAAACATATAACCTGTAGAACTGTGCGTGCTCCGAATCCGACCGAGGCACACATCATGGAGGGATAGGAGACCAAAAAACAAAAAGTCATATAGAGAAAGAAAGAAAGTCCAGGTAGTCTCTGTGCTTGGCTATGACCGCCGCGTCGGGCCCTTCAAAATGGCGGACAGAGCCGGCAGATAATAAGTCCAAGTTGTTGGATTAGCGCATCTGCTCTGCTTCTTTGGAGTCTAAAAATGTTGATAGTAGATCAGGATCTTCGAATGTCCTGGTTTGGTTGTGGAGAGTCACTCGGAGCTTCGCTGGATACAACAGGCCAAAGCGAGCCTGTAGCTGTTGAAGTCGAGGGCGAAAAGCAAGGAGTTTCTTCCGACGGTCAACGGTAGGCTTTGCCAAATCAGGGAAGAAGGAGACTTTATGACCTTCAAATTCCAAATGATGATTCGCCCGGGCAGCATTTAAAATTTGTTCCACTTGTTGATATCGTAGTAATCGAAAGATAATAGGCCGGGGGGTCGTTCGGTTGAGCGCCATGTGGGTAGGAACACGGTGTGCTCGATCGATTTCCAGTTCTCTATGAAAAGTGATCTTCAGCAAGGAGGGAAGAGTTTTGAGCAGGAATTCTCTTATATCTCCTGCTTCCACTCCCTCCGGTATTCCAATGAGCCTCACATTGTTGCGACGGGCTCGATTATTGCTATCTTCTAACTCCTTTTGAAGATTCTGTATCTGGCGCTCAGCCTTGTCCAGTTTGCCCAAGCGCACCGCGTGCGAGTCGAGGACCCCCGCCATGTTGTCCTGCCGTAATGAAAGACTTTCAAGTCGGTCCTGGAGCACTCCGAAGTCTTCTCGCATGGCTCGAAGCGCTTCTCCATTGGACTGCACCAGTTCCTTCACGCCGCGTATTTCCTCTAAAATCTCCAGGTGCATTTCGGGGTTTTCACGAAGTGGAACCATCTTCTGTGGGGAAGACACCTCTGTTTTGGAGCGTTTTCCGTGTGAAGAAGAAGGAGACCCGAAGTCCAAGCGCGCTGGTTTATGGGCCGCCATCCCCCCCGAGGTACCCCGGTAAGCTCGGAGCAAAATAGTAAGTTTGTATAGGTATTAAGTCAGGATTCTGAGTAGGCCTCTCGGGAGCTTCAGCGCGAAGCGTCTTACCCGCTGGACATCAGGCTCCGCCCCCCCCATACTACTGCATCTTAATACTAACTCTGCCCTAACTTGCCATAGAAGCACTTATGAATCAGACATAAACCTTTAAACGGAGCACAAAACTTACAGGGAGTCCATACAGCTCTTGCATTCTTGACGAAATATGATCATGCTTTTTCAAGATGACTATAACACAAACAGCTGGTTTTTGTATGGCTTGCAATGGCTTAAATACTTGATTGGGAAGAGCTAAATACGAGATATCACACTGATCTAGATATGGTAATATCAATGGATGATACAACCATCCTAAAATCATTAAAAGCAAGAAACAAAATTAAGAATGAAACGGGTTTTGAAGAAATGCAGCACGGAGTGCCTTTAAAACTCGCGATCGCAGGAAAGATGCGCATCGAACACGATCCCCAAATATTGGATATCTACAAGAATGGGAACATTCTTCCCATCAAGCATTATAAAAGGCGGCAGAGTAATGTTTTTTTTCCGTTTGAAAGGATCATTGCCTGCTTTTTAGAATTAATGATTGATAAGGTATGTAGAGCTGGGAGGATTTTTATCAAAATTACGCTCTTCTTCCCATTTAAGAGACCAAACTGAACAAAGTTACTGCTGAGGCACGTGCAATGCTAGATCAGCTTACAAGAATGCACAGCATAGACGCCACACCAGAACGGTCTGACCTGCTTCTTAGATTTCAGCAGCAAATTTGATGGTTGTTATTGGGGCTTTTTGGTAGGAATTAATGTGATCTTTTACATATAGCAGTATAACCCCATTTTAATAACTGAATATTCATGTGACCCCAGATGATGATGAAATCAAACTGACAGGTCTCCTGCCTCCTGCCCCTCCCCGCACTCATCTAAGCAGAAAGCAGCAGCAGTCAGCACAGGTCCCTTGTGTCAGTGTGCAGTGTGTGCTTACAGACCCCAGTAATCGGCATGGGTTTCCAGCCCAACAGGAAACTTACCCAGGAGGGGACAAGGGTCTGCAAATGTTCACTGGCTCACAGGCCACATGCTGACTGGAGACTTGGCACAGTTCACAGTGAAAGTCCGGAGAGATGGGGAAATGGCTGTGTTTCTGCGATCGCATTCACTGATGTGACCCAATTTGGGGTCCTGACTCCAAGTTTGGGAAGCATTGACATGCAGGGAGACAAAAACTAGCAATGCAACCTTAAAATTCCAAACACAAATTTTTCACTAGAACAGCAGCAAAAAACCCCAAAATTGAAATTAAGAGATGAAAAGTCAATTTTTATAACTTATGATCTAGTTTGAAATTATGCAAGATCATTCTTTAAACTCTTGCATTTCACATCAGCAATAATGAATAACACCTTCTAGTGGCTACTTGCATTAACACTGTGGAAATATTGGATGGATGCAGGGGCGACCCTAGGGTGATGTAGCACCATGTGCGGAGAGTAATTGCAGGGCCATACATTTTTTGCATAAATATTTGTATAGTGGAAAATAATCCTGGTGGTTGTGAATTCAAGATCATGGTGCATAGGCTGGATTGAACCACACCAGAGTAGGAAAAACCCAGAAATCAACAATAGTGAAGCTGTTAGGCCACCAAATTAAATTAAACTGAGATGTTCCCTTAAAATTTATTTCCTTGAATCTGAACTAAAAAAAAATTAAGATTTCAGAGAGGCAGTATCAAGAATGCAAAACTGCGAATCTCAAAGACTATTCATATTCCATTACTCTCCACCAAATACCTTACAGTTAATGCCACACCAGAAACAAAAAGAAAAAGCAAAAAGCAAGACACAGGACCTATCGAGCAAATCTCCCATTCCATGATAGCACACATTTCCAGACCTCACTCAATGAGGAGCTTACCCATAAGGCAGTGAGCACTAGAACATCTACATGCCTTCTGGGAAAACTGAATTACCACAGATCCTGACATAGAACCCCATGCTAACAGAATTTTTTTTCTTTTTTGCTATCAAGTCAGTGTTGACTCATAGTGACCCAGCTACCTCTGGGTTTTCTTGGCAACATATCACCAGAAGTAGATTGCCAGCCTTTTCTTCCAAGGTAATGGAGGGTAAAGTGACTTGCCCCAAGTCACAAAGAGTGCCAGTGGGAATCAAACCCTTGATCTTCTGGGTACTAGGCAATTGCTCTAACCACTAGGCTACTCCTCACTCTGTTAGCAGAATACCTGGACTCATTCACACTCTTGGAACATATTCTGTACTTGGTGAGGGTCGATATAAATAACCATAAAATAAAAACAGAAATATGATCCACTTAGTCTCCTATGTGTTTCCTTACCATTCCTCTAGATGTATCCTTGCCCTCAGCTGTTGTGTTGTCTGTCTTGACTAGATGGTAAGCTCTTATGTGCAGGGACCGTCTCTTACATGTGTCTGCACAGTGCTGCATACGCCTTGTAGCGCTATACAACGATAAGCAGTAGTAAAAATTAAAGTAAAAACCCAAGCCGCCAGACTTCGTGTATAGTGTAACACAGGACATTTGAGAGGGTACTTGATGGTGCTGAGTACCAGCATCTCTCTCATTGCCTGCTAAAATTGTCCCACAGTCCTCATATATTAATAAAGAGCCCTAAATATGAGTTCTGGCACCGTCTTTTGTTAGGAAAGAGACCCTGGTTCATCAGTGAAACAGAAAGAGATGCATATAAAAACAAAGCCAGCACATATAAGCTATGAAAGCTGACAAATTCCAACCACTAAACTGAAAATAAAATTCTTTTCTCTAGCTTTGTCGTCTGGTCAATTTATTGTACTAATCGCGGTTATTGCACATATCTAGCAGTTGCTAGGCTCTTGCTGCCCCATCCGAATTCCCACTGCTCTGCTTCTGCCCCCTCCGTTGCCGTGCCCCTGTTCTTTCTAGAGTGCCCGGATTCCTGTCTGCCGGGCACCCCATGACTAAACCTGTGCTGTGTGAGCCACAGAGTCCTGTAGCTATGGTGATCCTCATGGTCGAGCATTGTCAGTTTGAACGTGCAGGCCCAGTGCTTGAAAACACATTTGAATCGCGCAAGGCTCCATAGCTACAGAGCTCCCCGGGGTTCGGACAGTGCAGATTTCAATCATGTGGTTCAGCACTAACGGCAATGAGATGTAGGCAGAAGGTGCCTGGATGGACCTGCAGCCCCAGTGCCATCAGCCTTTCCTTATGAACTGTTAAGCTCTAACCTCTTCCTCTCCCCCACAGACCCTTTGTACTTGCTCCCATACTTTATTTTCAATGTTAAAATCTGCAAATAAATAGTCATTGGATTAAAATGAGCAGAAACGTCATGCTTAACCGTGTCAGCTTCTGCTCACAAATCCAGATACGGTTCTCGTCTCCGCTGCCTCCACTGGGAGGCTGTTCCATATACCCACCCCCCTTCCTGTAAATAAACATTTATTTCAATTACTCCCCAGTCCGTCTTCTTTCACCTTCATCCTATGATCCCTTGTTGCAGCCCTTCCTTCATTTGAAAGACACTCACCTCTGCTGTATTTAAATGTTTCTATCAGCAACTATCCAGAGTGGTGTCATGAACTGACACAGACTTGATGGCACTTAACAGCAGCAGCAGCATATCTTTTAGACACCTATGGACTCTTGAGATGTTCTCTCTTCAAACACACATACACTCATTTGGTGTTGTGCTGCTGCCTGTTCATTGCATCCGCCCCCCCCCATCAGCTCTGCCCATCATCATATAATTTATTATTGGTATTTAGCACATGCCTTTCCAGCAATAGTCCAAGATGAGTTTCATTCTGGTATGCAAGAAGGCTTACAATCTAAGTTTGTACCTGAGGCAATGGAGAGTTAAGTGGCTTGCCCAAGGCCACAAAGAGTGCCAGGGGGATTTGAACCCTGGTCTTTCTGATATTAGGCTGCTACCCTAACCACTAGGCCACTTCTCCTCTCCACATTTATTTCACATACTCTGCATTTCTTCAGACTGCAGCACCCCTCCCACCTCCCTCAAGCCCACAGGACCCTCACTGCTGGTTCCACCGACTTTCTCCCATGTCAGCCCAATGCCTGATGCCGAGCGCAGTCCGTCTCAGTTGCACAGACCATGAACTTCCCTCTGGCTCACAAAGAGCATCCCAACCCACACCTCTGTCCTCTCTCATATCCCATTCTCTCCCTGAGGACCCCTAAAATATCTTGTCTTTACCTCCCAAGCCAAGCAAAAAAACTCACATTTCTTGTCCCTTCTCCTCTTACCTCTCTTGATGAAATCCTCTCTAATTTTGGCCAAATTGACCTGATTCTGGCATGTAGACTGAGGCAGGATTGAAGGCTTTGGGTCAAGAGAAGTAGCAGTGGATCCAGGGCTCCTGGTCTGCTACGTGGAAGGATGCAGCAGGCAGTCAGTCATGGACTATAGGGACTAGGATGGGGTAGGGGAGAATCAAGATGCATCATGGTTTGAGTTGCCAGCTCTCAATTCACTCAGGCAGCCTTCGGGTGAGGTGTGGCCAGGCAGTGTAAGTCAAGGGCGCTTGCCTCCTGGTTTTTAATCCATCAGCAGCAGAGGCCCCGCACCTTTGGAGTTTGTGCCTCCCTCTCTCTTCCTGACAGGTTTTCGCAGCTGCACGCCCCCTCCCCTCAACCCTGGGCAGAGTCAGCACTAAGAATAAAGCAAACCGCGGTGGAGCCTCATGTTCAAACGCGCTGTTAGAGTCTCTGCCAGTTCCGCCCCCTCTGAAGTACACTTCCTGTTGTCTTGGGGGGCAACACTGGCAAAGACTCTAGCAGCATGTTTGAGCACAGGGCTCCAACATGGTTTGCTTTATTTTTAGTGCCAACTCTGCCCAGGTTTTAGGGAAGGGGGCGTGCAGCTGCTGAAACCTGTTGGGGAGAGAGAGCGAGGCATAGGAACTCCAAAGGTGTGGGGCCTCTGGTCGAGTGGGCAACATGCCTGCACATGCCTAGGGGTGGCCCTGGATGGATACTAAGCTCCTTCTCAACACCTTAATACCCAGGAGTGGCCTAGTGGTTAAAGCAGTGTTCTATAACTGTGGTTTGAATCCCACTGAGACTCCATGCGGCCTTGGGCACACTGCTTAACCCTCAGGTCCAATCATAGATCATAAGCCCTCTGGGGACAGGGGAATACCTGAATGTAACTCACCTTGAACTACCATTGGAAAGGTGTGAGCTAAACACTACTAAATAAATACATGCCTTCTGTCACTGCAGTCCAAGGGGAATGGGTGCTGTAGTGACCACCTTCTCTACTTCTAACACATTAATGACATGTCCTGTAACAGTGATGTCGAATGCACACTAACTGCGCTGTGCACTCATGCCAGCGCTCTCCCACTACTTTGCCCATTTCCCTCCCAGTTGCATGCTAAGCAGACAGCACAGAATTAGCCAGGTGCTGTTAGTGGGGTCCATTAGCGTGCGCTCAAAGGCGCATCAACGGCTCGTGCAGCTTGGTAAATATGCTTCTAAATGTTAAAGTGCAGTAACTGGCATTAGCGCCACAGGAATAACAGGGTGTGCTGGCACATGGCACACACTAATGCCCATGAGCCTGAGCTAATGGTTAGTAAACAGGCCTCTGTCTCCTGCTATCTCATGTGCCCACTTAGAAAGCTCTTTGGAGTAAGGGACTTTTGTATCTTAAGTTTAGAAATACGGTATGCTGCCTTAACCATTATTTGCAAATTTGGGCTGCCAACCCAAAATTTGGATTTTCAATGCACTTCCCACTGTGAAAGCAGAACCAGCTGGTCTATACAAAAACTACACAGTAGCAGAACACCTCATGCTAGTCACACAAACACAGAAAATCCTTCTACAAATACAAAATGCATGGTCATGAATTAAAAAGAAAATAAGGCAAGCAAACATGGAACTCTTGTCCACTCCATCTTTGCCTCCTTCCCTCTTGTTTCCCACAAGGGAAAACAACTGGTGCCATCAATCGCAGAGAGCAAAGAAGTCTCTGCTTTTTGTTTCAATGCAGATGGTATACAAAGAACAAGAGGCTATAATGGACCAGCAGAACACCTAATCCAACCATACACCTTCAGATGTTTCCCCCTTCCTATCTTGGGTGGAACTGGATAGGAGGGGTGACTTTTGTTTGATCTCCTCTAGTCCCCTCTTGCTCATCGTGTATTATCTGGATTTTAACAAGAAGCAGAGGCTTCTCCACTGTCTGCGATTGGCGGCACTAGCTAGTAAAGTCATTGGGGGAGAACGCTGTGTGCTCATGCATTGTGACGACCCTCATAGGCATCGGAAAGGGATGGGCCACACGGGCTCTGGCCCCACCAAAAATCGTGGCATGGCAGGCAGTAGGCTACCCATAAGGATCCCATTGCCTGCAGGCAGAAGAAGGAGAGAAGCCACGATCCTCCCTGTGTGCCCGTGGGAGATGAGATCGCCGTGGGCTGACAGGAAGGTTCTTTACTGCGATCGTAGCTTATCTTCTAAACTGCAATGGGGGATGGGATCCCCGTGGGTAGCTTGATGCCTGCCTGCCATAATCATGGTAAAGTCTCTTCCCGTTCTGCCCACAGATCCCATCCCCCGCAGGCAGAAGAAAAGGCACAGATTGTGGCAAAGATTCTTCCTGTCTGTCCGCGGGAGATCGGATCCCCATGCGCAGAACAGGAAGAGAGTCAGTCTGTGGGGCGGGGCTTGGGGCAGAGTTGGTGTGGAGCTTGGGGCAGTGTTTGGGGCCCCCCCCACCAAAGAAAAAGGGCTTCTGCCGCCCATGCCCCTGATGCCATCTCCAAAACTGTTGTGTTTAGACAATCATCTAGTCTGCCTAATGGAGGAACAGACTCTGAGAGAACCACAGACTCAAGAATTTTCAGGGGCACAGAGAAAGCACAGTTACTTACCTGTAACAGGTGATCTCTGGGAACAGCAGGAATTAGTCCTCACATATGGGTACGTCGGTACCGACGGAGCCTGCGCGGGAATGCTCCCCAGCTTTCCGGATGAAACCTTTTGGGACATCCCACAGTGCATGCGCGCTGCCTTCCCGCCTTTCCTACCAACTCTCCTCAGTTCAAGTTTAAAGCTGAGACAATAGAGAGAGAGTAAAGGAAAGACAAAGAGAGAGAGATACAACTCCTAGGGGAGGTGGGTGGGTTGTGAGGACTAATTCCTGCTGTTCCCAGAGATCACCTGTTACAGGTAAGTAACTGTGCTATCTCCAGGAACAAGCAGGAATAAGTCCTCACATATGGGGACTCCCTAGCTAAGATGCCTGGGAGATTCCCAAGGGTATGAGACCCTGAAAGATTCCTCGTCTTCCTATGGATCTCAGGCATCCATTCAGGGAAGGAGGACAGGAGTTGTTCAAGAATGGAACAGGTGTCTGAGGACAGCCTGACCAAACAAGGCATCCCGGCGGGAGTCCTTGTCCAAACAGTAATGGGCTGTGAAGGTATGAACCGAGGCCCAGGTGGCTGCTCGACAGATCTGATCGATGGACACAGAATGAAGATGAGCCATAGAGGTGGCCATGGCCCTCACATTGTGAGCTGTGACATGGCCCTCCAGAGAAAGGTTCTTACTCTGGTAAGCAAAAGAAATACACTGAGCAATCCAATTGGACAGTGTTCTTTTAGAGACTGGAAGTCCTAGATGAGAAGGATCAAAAGCAACAAAAAGCTGGGAAGACTTTCTATGTTGCTGTGTCCTGTGTAAGTAAAAAGCAAGAGCTCTTTTACAATCTAGAGTATGAAGGTTCCTCTCTGCAGTGGATGCATGAGGAGCTGGAAAAAAGACAGGTAAATATACCTCTTGATTAAGATGAAAAGGTGAGACCACTATAGGCATAAAGTGAGGAATTGTCCTAAGGACTACCTTATCATGATGGAACCTTGTATAAGGTGGATTAGCCACTAAGGCCTGCAGTTCACTGATGCGGCGAGCAGAAGTGATTGCAATAAGGAAAATAACCTTCCAGGAAAGAAATTTCAAGGAGGTAGTGGCTAAGGGTTCAAAAGGTGGCTTCATAAATTTAAATCCCATGCCACCGGAGGAGGTCGAATGGGAGGTTTAGTTAAGGTTAGGCCTCTCATGAATCTTGCGATAAGAGGATGAGAGGAAACAGGTTGTCCATTGATAGGCTTAAGGGATGCTGCAATAGCACTTAAATGGATACTTACTGAATTCGTCTTAAGGCCTGTATTGGAAAGATGCAGTAGATATAATAAAAGAGAATTCAGAGGAAGTGCTAGAGGGTCAAGACCCTTTTGAGCATACCAAATGGAAAATCTCTTCCATTTAAAAGCATAGGAACGCCTAGTGGAAGGTTTCCTGGAAGCATGAAGGATATCCTTCACTTGTTGCGAAAGATTGAAGTCTTGAAGGTCTAGGCCTTCAGTAACCAAGCTCTGAGGTGAAGGGACTTGGGGTTTGGATGCCACAAAGTCCCCTCCTCCTGAGACAGAAGGTCTGGAGCAGCTCCCAAGTCCAGGTAGGGGGCTTGCGAGAGATGCAGTAGAGGGTACCACACTTGGCGTGGCCAGCGTGGAGCTATGAGGATCATAGATCCTTGATCCCTCTGAAGTTTGAACAGAGTCTTGGGGATCAAAGGAATGGGTGGAAAGGCATACAGGAAGTCCTGACCCCAATGAAGGAGGAAGGCATCCTTGGCCTGATCTCCCTGACACGGAATTCTGGAACAGAACCGGGGAAGTTTGGCATTCCACGGACTTGCAAATAGGTCTATGTCCGGGGAACCCCATTCCTGAAAGATTCTGAGTACCTGATCCATGTGCAGGGACCATTCGTGTGGAAGCAGAACTCGACTGAGTCTGTCTGCCCAAGAGTTTTGAATTCCTGGGAGGTATACTGCCAGGAGATGGATTTGATGCTCTCTGGCGAAGGCCCATAATCTTAGAGCTTCGTTGCAAAGTGACAGAGAGGCAGTTCCTCCTTGCTTGTTTATGTAAAACATGGCTATCTGATTGTCTGTTTGAATGAGGACTGTCTGGTAGCTGAGGAGGGTATGAAAGACCTTGAGAGCTAGGTACACTGCTCGAAGTTCCAAGAGGTTGATATGAAGGGAGGTCTCCTGTGGGGACCAAGTGCCTTGGGTGGATAGGTTCTGAAGATGAGCTCCCCAACCTGTTTGGGAGGCATCTGTTGTGAGGATTGCTTGGGGCAACAAAGGCTGGAAGGGGGACCCCAGCAACAGATTTTGAGTGGATATCCACCATTGAAGAGACCAAAGAGACGTTTGGAGTTTGCTATTTGGTCTGAGAGAGCTCCTGAAGCTTGAGTCCACTGGGTGGACAAAGTCCATTGAGCTGCTCTCATGTGTAGACGAGCATAGGGCACCACATGTACTGTGGAAGCCATGTGGCCTAGTAGTTGTAGCATCTCCCGGGCAGTGAAGTGGTCCTTCGACTGGATCTGGGAGGCTAACTGCACTAGACGTTGGCAACGAGCCTGGGGAAGATAGGCTCTTGCAGTAGTGGTGTCCAACCAGGCCCCTATGAATTCTAGGGACTGAGTAGGGGTGAGCTGAGACTTTGGGAGGTTTACCACAAGTCCCAGGTACTGCAGAATGCACCTGGTGGTGTTCAGGGAAATTTGGGCTTCTGACTGGGATGGAGCTCGGATGAGCCAGTCATCCAGATATGGGAAGACAAAGATTCCCAGAGTGCGCAGAAATGCAGCAACTATTGCCATGCATTTGGTGAACACTCTTGGAGCAGAGGCCAGACCGAAAGGAAGGACTCTGTATTGGTAATGTTTTCCCTGGAACAGAAAACGTAGAAATTTTTCTGTGGGATGGATGGATGAGTATATGAGTGTACGCATCCTTGAGATCTAGAGAACAAAGCCAATCCTGACTCTGTAGGTATGGAAGGAGAGTGCCTAAAGAGAGCATCTTGAACATCTCCTTGTATAGAAATGTGTTCAATTCTCGGAGATCTAGAATAGGTCTGTATCCCCCTGTTTTATTTGGAATGAGAAAGTAGGGGGAGTAAAAACCTGACCCCTGTTGAAGAAGAGGAACTTCTTCTATGGCCCTCTGGGCCAGAAGGGAGGTTACCTCGTGATCCAGAAGGTCGAGGAGAGATGTGGGAGAATTGAAATGTCTCACCATGGTGTAGGGAGAAAGGTCTGAGAAATGAAGTTTGTAGCCCTCTCTGATAATGGAGAGGGTCCACTGCTCTGATGTGATTTGCTCCCATCTGGGAGCAAAATGAGCCAACCTTCCTGGAATGGTGAGAGGTTCTGGCTGTTGTAGAGCCAGAAAGGTTAAGTTCTCTAGTATCAAGTCAAAACCCCTGAGGGGCTTGGGACTGCTGGGTTGCAGCAGCCCCTGCAGGTTTAGGCCTGGCCTGTTTAGGTTGCTGACGCTTAGTAGCAAAGCGACCTGCAGAAGACTGTTGACCAGAAGTGGAAGGAAATCTGCCCTTCTTGTAAAAAGACTTTAAAAGATTTTTTCTTGGCCGGAGTGGAGGTAGACTTAGAAAGTCTATCAAGAGCAGCATTTTCTGCATCCATTTGAGTGGCTTTAATTTGCCGCTCCTTGCCAAATAGGTTTTCACCTGTACAGGGTAGATTTCCTAAACCATCTTGAACCCAGGGTTCTAGATCAGAAGCCTGGAGCCAAGCAATTCTACGAGCAGCTATAGCAATGCCTGAGGCTCTGCTGGCACCTTCAAAGGAATCAAAGGCTGCCCTGTTGGAAAACATTGAAATGTCTTGCGTATGCTTGAGCCAAAGAAAGAATTCATCCCTTTTATCTTCTGGAATAAAAGGGAGAAAGTTGTGCAGCTTTTCTGCAACCTCCTTCAGAAACATACCCATATAAAGGCTGTATGAATTGATTCTGGCAATAAGCATGCTAGCTTGGAAGATCTTCCTACCAAAAGCATCCAAGGTCCTGCATTCTCTTCCTGGAGGAGTAGAAGAGTGTCTTTTGGTACTCTTTATTCTCTTCATAGCTGACTGCACCACAATAGAGTGGTGAGGAAGCTGAGTTTTTTGAAATCCAGGAGAAGGGGGGACACGGTACATAGTGTCCAATCTACGAGAATGAGGAGAAAGGGTGAGAGGAGTCTCCCACAAGTCAATCAAATGTTCTTGAAGAATTTCATGAATGGGCAAGGTGACTGCTTCTTTGGGAACCTTAGAGTATCCTAAAATATCTAAATTTTTTGCTCTAGGTTCTTTTTCAGAGGTTACTGAAATAGAGAGCCCTTTAGCTACTTCAATGATGAAGTCTTGAAAGGACAAATCCTCTGGAGGAGACATTCTCCTCTTTGGAGAAGAGGGCTCCTCAGGAAGAGTAAGAGATACTTCAGGAGAGTCATCTGATGAATCGGAATCATCAGAAGACTCGAAGTATCGTCTGTTGGCTTCCAGGGATCGATAAGCGTATCGACCGGTATCCACATCGGGCGTACCCGGAACTGGATCGGTATCGGGAAAAGCCCCGGAACCGGGAACCGGAAGCGGTATCCTGGTCGATGTGGATGCCCTGGGTACCGGTATCGGTTGTGGTACCGGAACCGGAGTCGGTACTGCTTGCTGCGGTACCGTGGGCGTCGCAGCCTTAATAAAAGCCATTATGGCCTGCTGCATGGATTGAACAGTATGATCCATAGACGCCACGACTGCCTGGATGTCGGTACCGGAAGAGCGTGCCGGTACCCCAGAACAGTCCAACAGGTGATCGGTCGAGGCCGTGCCATCGATGTCAACCTGTAACCCCATAGGAGGAGCTTTGGAAGCCGGAGCTTCCCGCCGGGGTTGTTTGGCTGGGGCAGGGTCCTCAGGGTCAAGCCCGGGTGCATCTCGATACTTAGAGGGAGATTTGCCCTTTGAGGACCTGCCGAAAGAATGTTTGGTTACCTGAGATCCATCAGGAGAGGAAGACCTGTATGATGTCGATGCTGGAATATCTGTGGAAAACAGCATATGAAACTTGGCTGCTCGGTTTTGTAAGCCTCGTTTAGACATCAGAGAGCAGGACTGGCAATCCGGGATGGAGTGGTCAGGCCCCAAACATTTAAGACACCATTCATGGGTGTCGGTAACTGAGATGGTACCACTACACTTGGTGCATTTTTTAAAAACAGAGGCTGGTTTCTCCATGAGGGAGAATTTTCTCAAGGCCTAGAGGCCTAAAGAGGAAAATACACCAAGTGGGGAAAAGAAGATATATATTTTTTTTTTTTTTTAAGAAAAGTAAAGAAAAAAAGACCGGCGGTACCGGTCCGGAGTCGGGGAAGGCAGACACGCGACCAAAGAAACAAATTAAAATAAGAACTTCTTCAGCGGTGACAGGAACACGACCTGCTGGCTCCGCGGAAAAAGAAGAACTGAGGAGAGTTGGTAGGAAAGGCGGGAAGGCAGCGCGCATGCGCTGTGGGATGTCCCAAAAGCTTTCATCCTGGAAAGCTGGGGAGCATTCCCGCGCAGGCTCCGTCGGTACCGACGTACCTATACGTGAGGACTTATTCCTGCTTGTTCCTGGAGATAAGCCCTCCTCTTAGTCCACCACACAAAAGGGACAGAAGGGAATGTAGTGAGAGCTGCAAATCTGCTAATTGCTTTGTTTGCTTTTTCCTATATGATAAGTATTTTGATGGTTACTTTTGCTATGTTGGAATTTTCACTGGGTCGGTTTTGGAGAAAAGGATGACATATAAATCGAAAATGTTCTGTATTGTGTGTATCATTTTTGGGTCAATCATCCAGAGCTGTTCTCTGGATAATTTTCTTTGCTGCCACTATCCGTGGTTTTCAGTGACACAATATGGATAGGACCACTGAAAATCCTTCTAGATTTCCCCAATACTATCCATACAGTGCCGGACGGTGGACAGAGCAATAAGGCTATTCTGAATTTATCTAGATAGCTGTCTGAATAGTGGACTGAATATTGCCGCTCTCCAGATAAATCCAATGCTGGTCGCCGTCTCTTAAAAAGGATATAGCGATTTTAGAAAAGGTTCAGAGAAGAGCCACCAAAATGGTAAAGGGGATGGAAGGATACTCCTATGAGGAAAGGCTAAAAAGGTTAGGGCTCTTTAACCTGGAAAAGAGACGGCTGAGGGGAGATATGATAGAAGTCTATAAATTAATGAACGGAGTGGAACGGGTTAACGTAGATCGATTGTTTACGTTATCAGAATATAGAAAGACTATGGGACATGCAATGAAGCTACAGGGTAAACTATTTAAGACTAATAAAAGAAAATATTTTTTCACTCAACGTGTAATCAAACTCTGGAATTTGTTACCGGAGGATGTAGTAAATGTTCTATGTTCTATGTTCTATGTTCTATGTAAAATGTATACAAACTGTGTACATGACTGTTGACTTGTTATATGTAAACCGCCCTTGATCTCTGGAAGGGGCGGTATAAAAGAAATAGTTAAATAAATAAATAAATAAATAAAAATAAATAAAGGCTGTTAGTGTAGCTGGGTTTAAAAAAGGTTTGGACAAGTTCCTGGAGGAAAGGTCCATAAACCATTATTAAGAAGTGACCGAAGATATCAATGCTTGACCCAGTACAAGCATTGTGGAACTTGTGTCTCTTGGGGAAACTGCTAGGTACATATGACCTAGATTGGCCACTGTTGGAAACAGAATACTGGGCTTGATGGACCTTGGTCTGACCCAGTATGGCATATCTTATGTTCTTATGTTCTAATGCTGACCACACTATGGGGGTTATTTTAAAAAATATATTCTTAAATTTCCATCTACCAAATCAGACAGTTACACCTGGAAATGGCCTCCATAGGTAATTGGTGATTTTAGAAATGGCTGAACTTACACATAGATGTCCTTACCACGCAGAAATTGAAAAGGGATGTGTCAGGGCATGGTCTAGGCATCGCCTGGGTAGGTCAAAAATCTACACATGTGTTCCCCATTCCATAGAGGGAATATGTGTGTATGATTACAATTGTCCACATTTAACATGCATGTTGTTTTTTTTGTTTTTTTTATTGATATTTTTACATTTTACAACAAAATGAATATATGATTACAGTACAAACATCCTACAAACTGAACATCAGTACCAAACTATTACCTTCCTCTCCTGACCCGACACCTTGCAAGCCCAACCTAAGTCTCTTAACTAATACTCAAATTATCAGCGAATAAATCCAGGGCAGCCCATTTGTTCCCTTGTACTCCCCTTCCTCTGATACACGAAAATTTATCTTGCGCTTTTTCATATTTACTGTATAGACACACTTGGTTCCACCATGCCTGCCAGCTTAATTTCGTCGAGTCTTTCCAATTATTTAGTATAAGTTTTATGGCTATCGCCAACATAAAATTCAATACAAAAAAATGCTTCTTTGGCAGCATGGGGATCTCCACAAGCAATCTCAAACCAACTATACCCCAAGACAGAGGAAAGGAGAAGTTTAGCACCTGCTGTATCCTTTTCCAAACAGGGACCCAAAATCCTTGAATGCTCGGGCACTCCAGGAAAATATGCCTCATGGTGACGCATGTTGTTTTTAATCATTTTCCATAATAAATGTGACTCCCTAGTCTCTTATTTGCCCTGCTTGTCTGTTAAGTAGAGACTGTCTCTTATGTGTATGTGTAGAGTGTTGCATACAGTAGGAGTAGTACAGCTGCTCCTTGGCACATCAAGGTTTTAAATATTCCTTCTTTGGGCCCTCTTTACAGGAGGGATCAAAGAAGTTATCCTTCCTTGATCCACCAGTGTCCATCTCCCGCTCCAAACTGAAACGACATAAAGAAAATGGCCTCTGCAGTTATTTGGCAGCCTTGGAACATGTCGCTTTGCAAAATGGCCCACATACATGTGTAAATGCTGGCATGCACACGTGGAATTGCGAAATACCAACATCCACCTGCAAGTACAAGAACTTGCACAGGCACGTTGCTGTGTTGCTCCTGTTGATTTTTCTCACATGTAGATTTCCAAAATGGCTCCTCCCGCTCACATATCAGCAAATACACGTGAACTCTTGCGCAATTTTAGAAAAGGCGCCCTGCTTAGGAAGGCCTTTTCTAAAATACTGCTGAAATTGTGTACGTTCCGAGCTCCGTGCCTCCATTCCAATCTCCACCTACAATTTGAAGTGTGCCTTCAGTAGCACTGCTGAAAATATATATTTTATTTAAGTTCCACAGCTGACATTTAAAAAAAACCCCGTCTACAATGGTGTTTAAATACTGAGCCGACTGGATATAACAATGAGAGAAAACAAATGCCTTCTGCATGGTTTGTTATAAGCAAAAGGATTTAATAGAAGAAAAATACCACATGCTGAGATGAGCTGCAGAAAAATAGTATATATCGCATGAGATCTCACACTTCTGGAGGTTCTGTAGCAATAGTTCAGCCTCGGGCAGCAGTTTCATATCTATATTCCTGGCTGCAGGACAGCTTTTGTAGCAGTAGATATTGTAAGAGGAGACAGATGATTGAAACCAGCTCCACTGATTTTGGGAAGAAACCCATTACAGAAACAATTGTTAAGTTATAACAGAAAAAGAAATTCCCTACCAAAATATGTACCTCGGCCTAATTTATTAAAGTAGTTTCTCCATAAGCAGAGAATGAGAAAATTTTTAAAAAACATATGGTAAATTAGGCCCAAGCGCCACACAATGATATTCAGAAAGCTGTGATACCTTAAGAGAGACATTGTCAGCACTGCATCTGGGGCTTATTAACTCATTCTCAATCTAAGCAAATTACTGGCCAGCACAGAAAATAGGGATGTATGCTGCTTTATGAGATCACTGGAAACGTGCTGCTCTGTGACATCATCAGTATCGCTGCTCCTTTTATTACTATTACATTCCTGCACGGCTGGATTTTGATCTGGGAAAATTAGATTACAGTATATTATGGCATCTGGTCATCTGCTCACTGAATCAGCAAATTTCTGGATATTATTCAAAAATGACCCAGTTCCACTGTCTTATTATACTTTTTTGGGCCCGAAAGTTCCTCTTTTCTCCTTTTAATTCTAGCTCAGTCAGAACCTTTCATGGGATTCTTGGTGTTATAACTCTTCATTCACAGCTACCTTCCCACTGTCCTCAGCCACAATCCTTGCCAAATCCTGTATCATGAGCTCATAATGCAGCCATCAGGTGTTGACCTTAAGGATGACCATGGAGGAGGGTAGCTTAATGGTTAGAGCAGTGGGCTAAAGCCTAATTTGCATCCCACTGACTCACTGAGATCTTGAGTAAGTCATTATTCCCTCAATTGCCTGAGATACAGACTAAGATTGTAAACCTTCTAGTTAACAGAGAGGGATACGAAAATGGCCGAAGAGACACACCACAATCATAAACAACAAGTCGCAATGTGGGAGGGGAATAAATAAGACAACAATTCTAATGAATATCAAACATTGTGAGGACTGTATACAGTTGGAAGTGTTAATTCAAACTGTTTGAACATTGAAAGTGCCGGGTTTTTAACAGCTTTTTAAAACTTGGGGTAAGAACTTTCAGAGCAAATAGCTATAGGCAAAGGATTCTAAAGAGTGGGACCACTGACGGCAAAAATGGCTGACCAAATCCACTCATATTTAAGCTGCCTGAAGGATGGAACTATCAAAAGTTGGGATTGAGATGATCTGAGCTGACGGGATGGGTGGTATGGTACCAAAAGAGAAGAGAGAGGGAAAGGCCAATACAAAATGCTCAGTGGACCATAATTAATATCTTAAATTTGATACGTGCTTGCAGGGCCGGATTTAGCTAGAGTGAGGCCCTACGCCAAGAAAAATTGTGGGCCCCCCCCGTGCAGTCCTGGGCCCCTCCCCGTGCCCCCGTGCAGTCCTGGGCCCCCCCCCCCGTGCCCCTGTGCCCCCGTGCAGTCCTGGGCCCCCCCCATGCCCCCGTGCAGTCCTGGCCCCCCCCCCGTGCCCCCCTGCCTCCCCCCCATGCCCCCGTGCAGTCCTGGGCCCCCCCCGTGCGCACGTGCCCCCGTGCAGTCCTGGGCCCCCCGTGCAATCCTGGGCCCCCCCTGTGCCCCCGTGCAGTCCTGGCCCCCCCCCCGGACAGCATCGCGGCTGTCTGAGGGGCTTCAGAGGGAGCCGGGGAAGCCCGTGCGAGGCCCCGGCTCCCGCTGTACAGCCGCCAGCGTGAAGAGCCTTTTCCTTCACGCTGGCGGCGGGTTCTGTGAAGCCGCGAATGCTGGGAAAGGTTAAAGGTTGCCCTTTAACCTTTCCCAGCATTCGCGGCTTCAAAGAAACAGCCGCCAGCGTGAAGGAAAAGGCTCTTCACGCTGGCGGCTGTACAGAGGGAGCCGGGGCCTCACACGGGCTTCCCCGGCTCCCTCTGAAGCCCTCCGGTGGGCCCTTGCCAGCTGTGGGCCCTACGCCACGGCGTACCTGGCGTATAGGCAAATCCGGCCCTGCGTGCTTGAATAGGTAACAAATGTTCCTTACCTAACAGAGGGGATATGTGATCTAATCGACATGCATTGTATATTAATCTAACAGCTGTATTCTGAATTAGCTGTAATCTGTTAACGGAGTAGTGAGGGAGACCTACCAGCAAAGAATTACAATAATCTAAGCAGGGCAGGACCAGGGAATGAATTAGGAGTCTAAGAGCTTTAATATCGAAGAAAGGTTTTACAGACCTCATCAGCCTTCACGGAGGATGAAACCTGGGAATGAAAAGACCTTTGTCGGAATACAAACACATGCTATACAAGGGAGATAATCACCAGAACTGTTGTCATGTGAGAACCAAATGGCTGAAGACTTGGCCACATAGAGAACTAGTTTATGAATTGACAGCCAATCAGAGATCTTGTCTAATGCAGAGGTGAGAAATGAACCAAAAGCTAAATCCCGAGAGTAATGACTGATAATAAATTTGATGCCATCCACACAGATGTGGGATTAAGGGTGTAGAAACCCAAACTTGTCCAATGAAATGGCAAAAAGCCATCATAATTATGCCAGCCACCTCAACAATATCTTTTTTACCTAGGTTGTGATTCAGTGCTCACACAGTGCTCCCTATCTACTGAAGATGGGAGTGGCTGAACCTCACTGACATTTATGCAGAATTCATTCTTAAGGGTAGGAAGATCACAATCTGGTTATAAAAACTGAGTTTGGAAAGACCCACTCCTGCCCACAAACGTCAAAATTGACCGAGAAATTCTGTCACTGGAGATTTTTTGCCTAAATCCTTCCCTGGGGTCTAGGGGCTACTGGGCAAGTGAAATCCTTAATTAGTCCTACAGTGCTAATCAATCCTGATGCTAGGATCAAACTGGCATCTATGACCCCGAGTCATGGATGCCATTTTGAACCCAGCATAGCATGGGAATGAGTAATTGGGGATTGCTCCTGCCCTGTACCCCCCAGACAACCAAGGAAGGATTCAGGTAGGCCTGGGGGGAGTCTTCTTCAGAGGGGTTGGAGAGGGGCCAAGGTCCAAAGAGTGACTTTAGGGTGTTGACAGGTCTGGAATAAGGGTATGATGTCTTGCCTTCTTGAAGTTGGAGGGATCTGGACCGGGGGGGGGATGTGGAAGCCTCATCATTTTAAGACCTGCACTAGTCCCTTTAAGATGGCATCAGGAAGCATCGGGTCACATTGGCAGCTGAATACTCCCAGTCTGAAAAGATAATGCGAACTTTGTGCTGGTATTATTTTTTCCTGAAATAGTGCAGCTTGTGAAGTCTGATGCAAGCTACATTATTCAATTTACATAATAATGAGGTGTTTTGCTTGTATTTGTATGCTCTGCATCTAGTTATTATATATCTTGTGGTAACTTAAACTAATCCGTGTTACGGTAAAATAACACAGGATATAGTCATTTAACACATATTAAAGGGCAAAAATCATGCATTATTTCCTTAACATACATTAGTAATTACCTCCCAGAGCATTAAAGAGTTCCAGATCCAGAGGAATACAAAGGCAAGCACTGAGAAAGGAGAAT
The DNA here is from genome assembly GCA_033557465.1 of Ichthyophis bannanicus. Taxonomy (NCBI): domain Eukaryota; kingdom Metazoa; phylum Chordata; class Amphibia; order Gymnophiona; family Ichthyophiidae; genus Ichthyophis; species Ichthyophis bannanicus. Next base: position 441,898,331 of record CM066035.1, on the reverse strand, counting down.
TTGTAAAGTCAACTGTAAAGCTAACGAGAAGGACAGGAAACCTTTAGAATTTAACACCTTACCTGTGAAGCAACAGATTGACAGCAACTTCTTGTGACCCTCAGTCTCGCCCCTTAAACTAAAGTTGTAGTTAATCACACACTGTGCCATTGGTTATGGGAGGAGAGTGAAGAGAAGGATGGTGTGGAATGTTTGCAACAGCGAAGGAGTGTAACCAGGAAAGGATTTGAGCTGAAGAAGCCACTGTCTAAGGGGTCTAGGTACATATATACACCCATATGTATATATATACAGTTTTTCTTCAAAAGCACAATGCCAGTAACAAGACTGCCTGGGAGAGAGACTGTATATATGTATATATCTGCTAAAACAAACACTAGAAAACACCAACATGAAATTTCAGCATCTTCTGTGCTTTAATTGGCGGTGTAAACCTTTTATTTCAGTGGATTTTCAAAGCTATGACTTTTTGACTGGAGGTGTGTAGTTCAGCAGTGTGTGTCAGACCCACACTGAGCTGCTAAGCAAATATCCTGCATGGTGTTTGGCGGGATCATTGGGTTCACCTTCTGCTACTTGGTGTTGCAAGTTGATTTCCTGTATGGATGTGACTGAGTTGCCAGCAGGTATAGGATTCGGAACAGCGCATCTGCTCTGAGCCTCTCAGTGTCAGATCACAACATGCCGTGTTACATAGCGGAGAAGAATTCAACAGGACAACATTTACTATTTATGAAATATGGGGGAAAAATTCAGATTGTTCTTCACACATCATTGGCAGACCAGGTGTCTAATAACAGTTCTTTGCTCTTCAGTGCCCATTAGAAGCTGCTTTAAATAACTGCTCTTGTTTTTTCTCTTTCACCGAAGACACAATATCTGCTGGTACATGCCAAGATCAATATTCAGCAGCACGGAGAACATTTCATTGGAAACATCTAGCTTAAAGAGTTGGAAATCATATTTATATTCAGCAATGCTATCTGTTCAGGTAACACTGCTGAATACTCATGTATCTGTGAGAAGCATCTAGAAGCTGCATTTAGACATTTAGGGGCCCTTTTACTAAATGCCACTAATTGGTTAGTGTGTGTTTTAGTGTGCAATAACTGGCTGTGGTGAACGCTAATGTGTGGGCATGGTAGCTACTGGCCACTAAAATGCCTGGTAATCAGTCATTGCAAGCTAGGGTGGCGAGTGGGCGTGAAGGGGTGAAGCGTGGGCATGGAGAGCCCACTGCTGCCAGTGCGAGGGCAGTTGCCATGCGTTCCGTGGCAATGGGGCAATTAGCACAGGTGCACCTAACGATACTTCTATGGTTATAGTGAGGTGCACCTGCATTAATTACGCTGTACATTAATGTATGTATTCATATTGAAACAGCCAGGGACATATGCTGGTCATGTCCCCAACGGTTAACATGGAGTCTTTGCACTTACCGTGCTTTAAAAACATGCGCTAACTGTAAAACTTTAGCGGGATTTATTAAAAAGGCCCATTAGGTGGCTAAATACTGCCATCTAGACAGGAATTTTGGAAGTAATTTTATAATAGGTCGTTTGTGTGTCACGGCTAAGTAGGCACCTATATATCTACTATTTATAATTTATATAGCTCTACAAGGCCTACGCAGCACTGTACAGAGGCATGAAAGAGACAGTCCCTGCTCCTAAGAGCTTACAGTCTAGTCAAGACAAGCAACACAATGGGGATTAGGATATATCTAGGGGAATGGTAAGGAAACACATGAGGTGAACAGGAAACTGGGAGGGGGGGGGATCAGGATCAAAAAGCAGTCACCTGCAGAAATAGGTGTAAATGCTCATGTCTAAAATATCCATGCAAATCACGATTCCTCCCCTGTTCTGCATAGACTCTGCCCCAGAAAGTACCTACATGATTTATTTAACCATTTTTTTATACCACTATATCCTTCAATCGAAGCGGTTTACATTACAACTCAACAGTATACAAAGAACACTTAACCAGTATACAAGGAAAACTCAAGCAGGGGAGGGGGAGTGTGGACTAGTAAGAAATTAATTTATGTACGGTATCATATATTTGGCAAAACTATGTACAGTTCAAATTTGTGGCTTTGAAGAGCAGTGTTGGTCCATAGCCTCGGGTTAACAGGTGGTAGTTTGTGTGTTTCGTCGGTCGGGAGGTTAAGTGAATTGTCCCAGGTGGTTTCCCAGTGTACAGTAGAGTTTTGAGCTTCTTCCTGAAGTCTTTGATATCAGTGATCACATGCATGTTATCATGACGCGAGTTCCACATTGATGGGGCATAAAGTGAGAGCGCTCTTGCAGATGTGGATTGTTTGGTTTTCTGATAATCGTAAGGTGTGATGATTATATTCATGCTGTTGTGTCTCCTGGGTCGGGTGCTAGTATCTCTGGTTATGAGGTCTTGTAGGGTGTCGGCTGTTAATTGGGGGATGATTCTGAAGATGTTTAAGGTTGTTTTGAATCTGATGCGGGATTGTATTGGGAGCCAATGCAACTGGTCGAGTATAGTGGTGATGTATTCATGCTTCGGTGTTCCTGTGATGATGCGTGCTGCTGTGTTTTGCGCTATTTGAGGTGGCATGATGGTTTGTTTTGGTGGCTCCTTGTAGAGCATGTTGCAGTAGTCGAGTGTTGGAGTGATTATTGCCAGGCAAACGGTGCAGAAATATTTTTGGTCCAGGATTGGTTTTAGTCTCCGGATGATTTTCATTTTATGGTATGCATTTGAGGGGTTTTTATGTAGGGTTGCATGGTGAGGTACTGGTCCATGATGATGCCTAGGAATTTGATCTCCTTTTTTACTGTTATGAGTCTTTGCCGTATGTTGATTGACTCTGGTGGGGTGAATGAGGTAACCCCTGAGGAAATTTTTTAAAGGCCTTTTAACATGTGTTTACAGGGTTTTACACATAGGAGAAGTCTATAAAATTAACCCTCAAATGTCTACAAGGTAGCGCTCCAGAGCATCCTAAACCCTGTCCCCAATTTAGGTAGTTATCTTTGACGTATAATGATTTAAACCTCCAGAATTATCCAGCCCCCAGGATATTTTTAAAGGCACTTATGCAAAAGCTGATGATGACGGCGTAAGTGCTTTTGAATACTGGCCTTGCACTGTCTAATTTATGCACATTTACATAATAGAGGAAGTTGTGTTTTCTGCTTCAATTTTCTGATCAGTTACCACATACTATGGCATTATAATAAGCTTAAAAACTATCCAAACATATTGCCTGCCAGTGTGAACTAAAATTCTTTTCTGCATGCCTATTATAGCCATCTGGCAAATGCAAAATGTATACAACAACTGAAGCATCAGCATGTTAATAAATTTATGCGATTCTCATTTTAAGGGCTGATGCAGTCTACATCCACTTGCCCTGCCAGTTTATAACCAGAGGTCACTATTTTGTCCTGTTTTTTAAAAAAAGTTTCTTCTTGTATATCAAAGTGGTACATTTATAAGAGGGAATCCATAAACATATCCAAAAATGCTTTTATTTTATACCTAATTTATATACCCTAAATAATACCACTCCGCTTCCACCTATATACATCTTTTTGAAAAACACATTTCTAATTTTTTAAAATCGGGCAAGCTTTCTTTTAGGCTGAACAATATGCGCGTAGTTTACCTACAATGACTTTCCTTTTTACTTTAAAATTCAAATTTTACACGCCTTCCTTGTCTTTATTAAGACTTTCACTTTTACTCTTTTCAACTATACCATTATACCAGTAATTCTCAAGACAATCCTTCGCTGTATACTTGCAAAGGCAACCTGAAAATTTTCATTCGACATCACTTCTCCACGTCGTCACTCTCTCTCTCCGATGTAGCCTCAGCACACTTCTGCAGTTTGATGATCCCATTTGCGTCAGGGAATTTTTCTTAAGAAAAACTTGCCTCAACTCTTCCAACAAGCTCTCACAGAACTTTACACCTGCTTAGAGGCAGGTGAACATAAGAAATGCCATACTGGGTCAGCCCAAGGTCCATCAAGCCCAGTATCCCGTTTCCAACATTAGCCTGGCAGGTTCTAAAAAGGCACACAGGTTCCACAATGCTTGTCCCAGGGCAAGCAGTAGATTTCCCAGGTCCTCTTTAATAATGGTTTATGGATCTTTCCTCCAGGAAATTGTCCAGACCTTTTTTAAACCCAGCTACACTAACAGCTTTTACTACATCCTCCGGTAATGAATTCCAGAGTTTGATTATATGTTGAGTGAAAAAAGTATTTTCTCTTATTAGTCTTAAATGAGTTACGTTGTAGCTTCATTGCATGACCCCTAGTCTTTCTACTTTTTGATGGTGTAAAACAACCAAATTTATGTTTACCCGTTCCATTCTATTCTCTTTTCCAAATTGAAAAGATCTAACCTTTAAAGCCTTTCCTTATAGGGGTATACTTCTATCTCCTTTACCATTTTAGTGGCTCTTCTCTCTATCTTTTCTAATTCTGCTATATCCTTTTTAAGATATGGTGACCAGAACTGCACACAATATTCAAGGTGCGGTCGCATTATGGAACAATAGAGGCATTATAATATGCTTTGTTTTATTCTCCATTCCTTTTCTTATGATTCCCAGTATTCTATTTGCTTTCTTGGCTGCTGCTGCACACTGGGTGGAGGGTTTCAATTATCCATGATGGCACCTACATCTTTTTCCTGGGTAGTGGTTCCTAATGTGGAATCTTGCATCGTGTAACCGTAGTTTGGGTTGTTCTTTCCTAGGTGCATAACTTTGCACTTGTCCACATTAAATTTCATCTGCCATTTGAACATCCAGTCTTCCAATTTATCAAGGTCCTCTTGCAATTCTTCACAATCCTCCTGAGTTTTAACAATTTGAATAATTTTGTACGATCTGCAAATTTGATCACCTCACTCATTATTCCCATTTCCAGGTCATTTATGAATATGTTAAAAGGTAGTAGGCCCAGCACAGATCCCTGGGGTACTCCACTTTTCACTTTTCTCCATTGGGAAAATTTGCCATTTAGTCCTACCGGCTTTCTGTCTTTTAACCAGTTCCTGATCCACAATAGTACACTACCTCCAATCCCATGACTTTTTAATTTAGCCAAGAGTATCTCATGAGGGACCTTGTCAAAGGCTTTCTGAAAATCTAGATACACTATGGAGGTCATTTCAGAACACAAATAAGCCAGTTAGGTGTTCAAGATAGACATTTTTCTCGCTAAAACGTCTAGAACCGTATGCTGAAACCATGCAGCCCTGAGTGTACACAGCACTAGCATGGAGATCTCAGAACGTGGGTGGGAGGGGGCAGGATGGGGGCATGGTAAGCCGCAGAGATGTAGAAAGCATATTCAGGAAAGGCCTATGTATGTCCTGAGTGTTTCCCACGGACGCCTACATTATACCAGCAGCAATGTGGAATAAGGCCAGGACTTAGAAAAGGAGAAATTAGACCTTACCTGCTAATTGTCTTTCCTTGAGTTGTCTCCAGGCCAGTCCAGGATTGTAGGGTTGTCAGCGCCCTCCAGCAGCTGAGGACTGAAAGTAACAGAGTCTTGCTGCCATCCTATCTGGCTCCCCCTGGTGACAGAGACTGTCTTCTATTGACAAAGCAGCTTCATACTCCGTAGAAGTTTCCGAAATGTACACTAGAACTAACTACTAATAAGACTAACAGCTTAACTTAATCGAAAACAGATCTTTTCTTTTTTTTTCTTTTTTTATATCAAACTCCTGCCCTATACCTCCCTCTTCCCAGGAAGAGAAGACAGAAGGCAGAACCTTCCTCCAAGACTCCGGAAGCCAGACCGCTAGCCTCTCCTCCGGCTTCACCAGATTTGCCGTCTGCATTTGCTCTGACTAGATGATTGAACGACGGCGAAACCCAGCCAACCAGGAGAAAAATGTATACTGTAAATGAACTGGGAGGGCCCTGGACTGGTCTGGAGACAACTCAAGTAAAGACAATTAACAGGTAAGGTCTAATTTCTCCTTCCTATTCGTGTCTCCAGGCCAGTCCAGGATTGTAGGGTTGTACCAGAGCAGTACCTAAATTTGGGAGGGACCCGCCAGACTTGCTCTAATGGCAGAAGCCCCTACATTTGCATCTCCCCTAGCTTGGATATCCAATCTATAATGTTTTGCAAAGGTGTGAAGAGATGACCCAGCCACCCCCCCCCCCCCGACAAATCTCCACCAGAGGAACCAAGGCAAACTCTGCCCAAGACGTCGCCTGCCCCCGCGTAGAATGAGCCCTGAGCCCTGCAGGAGGAACCTTGCCCCGTGCCTCATACGCCGCCCGAATAGTTTGCGTGACCAATTGAGTGATGGTGGCTTTCGAAGCCGCTTCCCCCTTACGAGGACCTGAAAAAAGCACAAACAACCACTCTGATCTCTGAAATGACTCCGTCCTCCGCAGGTACCTATGGAGCACCCGACCTAAATCGAGCCTACGAAGGGAAAGGTCCTCCCCATCCCTTCCTAACTTCGGAAAGGTCGGAAGCAAAATTGCCTTATTCAAATGGAAAGAAGACACCACTTTAGGAAGAAAAGACGGTAATGGTCGCAATACCACTTTTTCCTCTGAAAACTGCAAGAAAGGCTCTCTACAAGAGAGCACCTGAAGATCCGAGATTTGTCTCGCTGAACACAAAGCCACCAAGAAGGCAGTCTTCCAGGCCAAATTCCGCAAAGATACCGCTGACCCCGGCTTGAAAGGTGGCTCTGTGAGCGCCTCCAGTACCAAGTTCAAATCCCAACGAGGCACAACCGGCCGCCTTTGCGGCCTAACATTCTTTACTGCTCTGAAGAATCTAAGAATGTCCGGATGAGCCAACAGCATCCGCCCTTGAATCCGACCTCTAAAACAGGCCAGAGCTGCCATCTGCACCTTTAGGGAGCCGAGGGCCAGTCCTTTATCCAGCCCTGCTTGCAAAAAGAGCAAAATATCTGGAACTCCGTCTGAGAACGGTCTCACGCCCTTTGCAGTGCACCAATCCTCAAAAACACGCCAAATCCGAATATAAGCCAAGGAGGTAGACCGCTTCCTGGATTTCAGCAAAGTAGCCACTACCGCCGGCGAGTACCCTCAGCGCTGCAACTGTTCCCTCTCAAGAGCCAGGCCGTAAGCAAGAATCGATCCACCTGCGGCATCAATACTGGCCCTTGACTCAACAGATTGATCCGACCTGGAAGCCTCCAAGGCCGATCCACCAGAAGGAACTGCAGATCTGCATACCAAGCCAGCATGCGTGAGAAAGGGAACTGTGCGGCTGCCGCCTTAGATTACCGCAAGGCCTCTACTATCGCCGCCGCTCCACAATCGCACTCAAAATTCACTCACCACTGCCAAGCCGACTCAACGCCGCTCACCAGGACCCGCTGCCAGCAGGTAGCGAGTAGACACTCCCCAACATGAGGAACATGCTTCTGAGGGTCTCAGGCACATCCTCTCAGGCAGGCTCACGGCGGCTCTGCCTCTGCTGCCTTCTTTCCTGTCCCTGCGGCCTTTGGGAAATAAACCTGGAAGCACTGGTCACAGTGCCCTGCTAGGGCACCCCAGGATCTGCTTCCCAAACCCCAAAAACTCCTCCGATATGCCTGCAGGATTTGCCTTGCTTCTATCTCTACTTTATTTTCGTGACAAGGAGCCGGAGAAAACAAAAAAATGGTCCTATCCAGCTGCTGAGGACTGAAAGACTGAGTCTCTGTCACCAGGGGGAGCCGGATAGGATGGCAGCAAGACTCTGTTACTTTCAGTCCTCAGCTGCTGGAGGGGGCTGACAACCCTACAATCTTGGACTGGCCTGGAGACACGAATAGGAAATATCTGTTGTGATCTTCAACACGTCTCATAGAGATGAAATGGCTGCGACATGTCTGTACTGAACTGGTGTGTCTGCATCTGGAAGGGCACAAGATGCAGTTGTAAAGATTAGAATGCAAAGGTGAGGGACGTCTATAAGGTTCAGGAACAATAAAAAATACCACTACAGAAATACAAAGCACTGCAATAGTCTTTATTCTGGCTACGGTGACATTTGCTGTTTGTGCCAAAGGGGCTATTCTTGACTTCCCTAACAATGTCAGTGTTTGGAAAAATGGGAATGTAGATGTAGGAATAGGTATGTGAGGTCGTATGGAGCAGAATCGTGTTTGGCTGAGAAATGCAGATCAGATGGGTATCCTGAGATGCCATGCCATTATGTATTTACAGCAGTTGTTTATAGGTGCAAGGCATGGTTTTAGCAGAGGTATGTTATTTGTGACTGCAAGTAAGAGAGTGTGTGTGTGTGTGTGTGTGTAGGTTTGAGTGTTGCATGGGGGGATCTAGTGTGCTCATCCGCAACTCTGGGGGGACATGAATGCCTGGCCAGTATCTGGACTGGAGGGCTGACCGCAGCATCACTAGGTGCCAGTGTGATGGGCAGAATAAATCAGAACAGGTTCTCTATAGCGAAATATCAAAATATATCCCTGTCACTAATAAGGGACCTGCTGAATGGGAGCATTCAAAACTGCAAAAAGGACTAAAACATGCCCAGAAGCACCATCATTGGTCTCTAAAAATGGGCAGATTTGTAGAGAGCGATGATAGTGCCTTTGGGCATGTATTAGTGCTGTTTGCACTGTTGAATGCTCCCATTCTGAGGGTCCCTTATTAGTGACAAATATGTTTTGACATTTCACTATGGAGAACCTCTTCTGATTTTTTCTGGTCCATACTTAGCATTGTACAAACTGTTCTCAAAAATGACCAATGCAAGCATAACTAAGGATGTCTTCTACTGCCATTGTGTTATCATGCAAGGTATGTCAGTCATGACAAACATATCACTTTCTACCTGTGTTTATACTATCTTAGAGTGCACTGAGATTACTTTGTAGTGTTCTGGGTATGCAGCAGACCGGGATATATAGTTTAGTTTGCATCAACATTTATATATCATCAGTATTCATATGTAGTGTGCATCAGCCCAACTCTGTCAGTGAGAAGAGTTGCTTAGGAGATCCACGTTTTACAAGGGGTTGTGGTCGTTCATAGGTATATAGCAGAGATGGGCAGGATAGAAAATGTTCAACTTTTCAGAATACAGTGAGCGCAGGGACATACAAAGTTGTTTGCTGCTTATAGCCGTGTCTTGTACTCCATAGTGCTTTGTTCGTGCCACGCCGAATATGTCTATGTCCCCGATTCCGAAACCGCTGGTGCATCTATCCCAGCGGTTACAGAATCACATTTAAATTGGGCCCATTTTCAATTTGGACATGCCCACAGCCCAGACATGCATGTTCTGGAATTGGGCTCCAAATCAACTGGCTCACCTTTGTCTACCTGTTTATTCACACCTTCAAAAAAATAACAGATTAGTAAGACAAGATCTTCCTTGGCTAAATCCATGTTGGCTTTCTCCCATTAAAGCATGACTATCTACATGTTCAGAAATTTTATTCTTTATAATGGTTTCTACCATTTTCCCTGGAACTGATGACAGGCTCAACGGTCTGTAGTTTCCTGGATCACCCCTGGAACCCTTTTTAAAAATTGGCATTACGTTGGCCATTCGCTAATCTTCTGCTATTACTAATGATAGTTCACAGATTACTAATAGTAAGTCTGCAATCTCATATTTCAGTTCTTTCAACAGCGTCAGATGAATACCATCTGGGCTAGGTGATTTACTACTCTTTAGTTTATCAAATAGTTTAATACATCTTCCCGGTTTATCTATTTATCTTTCAATTCTTCCAATATATCACCTTTAAATACCATTTCAGGCATGAGTAACTTCCTACATTTTCTTCAGTAAAGACCAAAGCAAAGAATTCATTCAATCTCTCCACTGCGGCCTTGTCCTACCTTAGCACCCCTTTTATCTCTCTATCATTCAATGGTCCAACTGACTCTCTCACAGGTTTTTTACTACGAACGTACTTGAAAAAGTATTTTATTACGTGTTTTTGCTTCCACGGTAAGCTTTATTTCAAATTCTCTCTTTGCCTGCCTTATCAATGCCTTACATATAAGTTACCAGTGCTTATGTTTCCTTTTTTGCAATTTGGCTCCTTTTTCCATTGTCTGAAAGATACTTTTTTTGGTACAACAGCCTCTCTGACCTTGCCTTTAAACCATGCTGGCAGTTTTTTGCCTTCCTTCCACTTTTATTAAAGCGTGGAATACATCTGGTGCATCTATTCACGTACACTATACCAGTATAAAGACATATTTTTTTAGAATGCACATGTATGAAGACTAGGAGATTGCCCATGAAGTTACTAAGAAGTACATTTATCAGAAACAGGAGAAAATACTTTTCACTCAATGCATAATTAAGCTCTGGAATCCGTTGCCTGAGCACGTGGTGAAAGCAGTGTAATGTATATGAGTTTTAGAAAAGGTTTGGACAAGACCCTAGATAATAATGATTTATAGACTTTAAGGCAGAATGTGGGGAAAGCCACAACTTATCCCTGGGGTTAAGTAGCCTGGAATCTTGCTACCTCTTGGGATCCTGCCAGTACCCATTACCTGGAATGGCCACTGTTGGAAACAGGATACTGGGCTTCATGGACCTGTTATCTGACCCTGTATTAAGTTTCATATCAGCGTCTGCCAATGACTATGCAGAGAACACAGCAAAGGTAATTTTCAAAAGCCATTCTAGAGGTAAATGGCTACTTAGCTGGGTAAAAGGGCTGTTTGAAAACTGACCAGCGGTTCTCTGCTACACACTTTACCCACATTTTGGTGAAGGTGTTTCAAGGAACGATCGTGCGATAAATTTCCACAGTCAGATGGATCGCCTTTCTTTAGTATTGGTATAAACAGATCTTTTCCAGTCAGTTGGCCATGATGTTGTTTTCCAAATTTCCTGGCAGAGCCTTGTAAGTATGGCAACAGCTGCATCAGATGCTGTAATACTTCTGTGGGAATGCTTTTGATGCCCATGCTTTGTTTTTTGATAAGGCTTTCAATGCTGCTTTGACTTCTTCTTTCATCACCAATGGTTCCGGATCATAAGCTATAGGTTGAAACAGCTGTTGGTCCACTTGATCTTTATCATATAATAACTCTGTCTATTCTTTCCACCTTTTCTTGATCTTCTCAGTGTCAGTGAACATGGATCCTTGAGTATCTTGTAACATTCCAATTCTTCTTTAACTCTGGTAGCTTTAGGAAAGCCGATCTTGTTCTTCCTCTAATAGTCTCTGCTTCTATTTTCTTGCATACACCATTGTAGTACTTCTCCTGTTGAGTTCTGTGATTGCCTCTCTCCTCTGGCTTTAGCTTCTCTGTGTTTCTGGGCAATTTTCAGAGTTTCTTCGGTCATCTTTTTTGGCTGTTTTTGCTTCTTCACCTTTTGTAAGGATTTCTCATTCTCTTCCAACACAGCCTTCTTGATGTCATCCCATAACTCTTCTGGAGCTCTGTCATTTGTATCTAAAGCAGCAAATCGATTTTTCAGGCAGTCTTTAAATTCCAGTGGTATATTCTCAAGGTCATATTTTGCTGCATTCATGAGTGGCTTGCTCTTTGTCAACTTTAGCTTGAGTTTGCATACTAGTAGTTGGTGATCTGTACCACAGTCAGCTCCAGGTTTTGTCTTTGTTGATGTTATAGAGCTTTTCCATCATTGACGTCCACAGATGTAGTCAATTTGATTTTTGCACAATCCACTGGGTGAAGTCCATGTGTACAGTTGCCGCTTGTGTTGCTGGAAGAAGGTGTTTGAGATTAATAGATCGCTGGTCTTGCAGAATTCCATCAGTCTTTCTCCAGTTTCATTTCTGTTGCCAAGTCCATATTTTCCAACCTTTCTGCCTTCTTTGTTGCCAACTTTTGCGTTCCAGTCACCCATGACTATCAGGATATCCTATTTGCATGTTCTGTCAATTTCAGCTTGTACTTGTTTATAGAACTCCTCAACATCATTCTCTTCTGCAGCTGTTGTTGAGGCATATACTTGAATTATAGTTGTGTTGATGGGCATTCCCAGTAGATGAACAGAAATTCATTAAGCATTCACTGATTGAATTGTATTTCATTAAAGTTCTTGCAAGTTTTTTCTTAATTATAAATTCAACACCATTTCTTCTTTGTCTTTCATTTCCAGCATAGTAGACCATGTAATCATCAGATGCCAGTCCATTTCAGTTTGCTGACACCCAACAGATCGAGTTGTACACATTCCATTTCATTCTTGACCGCTTCCAACTTCCGTTGGTTCATGCTTTGTGCGTTCCATGTCCGAATATGTAAGACATCTTTGCAGCTTCTGACTCTCATTTCATGCACAGCTACATCAGCAGTCGGACGTCCCGAGGGCTTTAATCCAACCATATCATAAATGCTGGGTTTACTTTGAAAAGTCTTCAGCTCCTCTCCAGTAACCAGTTGAGTGCCTTCTGACCTGGGGGTCTCATCTTAATTTGTTTCCTTGTGACTAATTATGTGAAGTGCTGGTCACCACATCTCAAATAAGATAGAGTAATTTAAGAACATATACAGACTTATCTATGAAGAAAGACTAAAGAGGTTAGGGTTCTTTAGCTTGGAGAAGGCACAACTCAGAGGAGATATATGACAGAGGTCCACAATATCCTGAGGGAATGGGTAAGCGCAAATTGGTTGTTTAGGGCAAAAGCCAAGAAGATATAAAATGGTGTTTTAAAACAAAGAAAAGAAAATGCTTCTTCTCTAAATGCATATGTAAGCTTTGGAACTCGTTGGTAAAAGCAGTTAATGTAGATGGGTTTAGAAAAAGGTCTGGCCAAGTTTCTGGAGAAAAGAAAATCAGGCTTATTGAGGTAGACAAGCGGAAAGCCACTCGTTATCACTTGAGATAAGTAGCATGGCATCTAGCTACTTCAAGCAGTCAAGAAATCAGATGCATCGCTCTTGGCAGAATGGCTATGAAAGACCTAGATAAGATTCTCAAGAGCAGAGATGTCTCTCTCCATACAAAGATTCGACTTGTTCAAGCCATGGTATTTTCAATAACATCATATGTATGTGAAAGCTGGACAGTGAAAAAGATAGACAGGAAGAAAATTGATGCCTTTGAATTATGGTGCTGGTGGCGAACACTGTGTATACCATGGACTGCCCGAAGAACAAACCAGTCGGTACTAGAGGAGATCAAACCTAATCTTTCTTTAGAAGCTCAGATGACAAGACTTCGACTTTCATACTTTGGACACATCATGCGAAGAGAGAGATCATTAGAGAAAGACATCATGCTTGGCAAGATAGAAGGTCAGTGCAAAAGAGGAAGGCCAGCAATGAGATGGATTGATACAATAACAGCAGCTACGGGTACCAGTCTTCAACAATGAGCTGCCTGACTCAAGACCGAACACAATTTAGGATAGCTATCCAGAGGGTCGCCATGAGTCGACTCCGACTCGACGGCACTTAACAACAACAGCCAGCCAAGTTCTTGTGATCTGAATTGGCCAATAGAATACTGGGCTTGAGGGAACTTTGGTCTGACCCAGTACAGCAAGACTTATGAGCAGTTTCATTACTATTGCTGCAGCCAGAAATTTTGTAGCAATGAGATAACCAGCATGATTTAGGATGCACTGTTTACAGGGCTGTGGAGGGATCAAGTTACTCACGCCACTGGGCCCCTCCAACATCAATCACAGACACCTTTGACAGCAATCGCAACCCTGCACCTAACCTGGATTCCCCTAATATTAATCAGAACCCCCTTCTACCCTCTCTCAGAACTCCCCCATCATAGATCACAACAATTTCCCCACCTGCTGGACCTTATTGGTAGCTTGACCCTGAGACTGCTGCTTGGAAGTTAGAGGCGTAATTCTCAACCAAACATTTGACCAGACAGGAGCGACTGAGGATTGATCTTGCCCCCACTGGACACCAAGAGCTTGAGGGGCTGAGGGGTTGGGATGGCATTGTGACTGATGACAGGGGATCCTGAGGATGGGGAGGGGGTTGTGATTGATATTGGAGAGGATCTGGCAAAGGTGGGAGAGGGTTGTGATTGATATGGGGGTTCCAGAGGGTGGGAGAAGACTGTGATTGATGCTAGGGCAGGGTGAATGGGAGTGAAATGCCATCAGATTTTCACCTGCGCCATGACTGAATGCACATGTCTCAACTGGGAGCTGGCAACTGAATGTGCCTCAGGGCAGAAGCAAGAGACATATATATTTTCCAAGCTAGATATGCATTCACATAGTATAAGGGGAAAAGATGTCTGTGTTTGGAGATGCCGCCACTCCCCTGTCACATCGCCTTGAAATCTACTTCCCTGTAGAGTGGAGGTATATGCATGCAAATAAAAGCTTTCCAAAATTGTTATTTTTTTTGTGTATGTGATCTAAAACATGTACATATGCTAGTTATACAGCTAGATGTTTCCAAAATGACCTCTATAAATCGTATGGTATCTTGTTGGCATAGGCAGCTGTAAGAGCCGATTTCAAGATGCTTTACACATGGAAAATGCTTTAAAGATTTACTCTGAAAGAGCTGATTGGGCCTAGCATTTAAGCTGCTGTCCAAATAACCATAACTACAGAATATTTTTAAAAGGAACAAGTGCAAAAAGTGTTCATTAGAATCATTTGCAGTAATAAATTCAGTGGTCTCAAGCCTGCCGCAAGTGAAAAATTTATTCATCAAAACTCCATCACTTAATTAGGCATCATTAAAGCAACTGGTACTCTTTATTCCAAAAGTCCCAGAATTTACTGTAAATGAGAAGCAATAGATTAACACAGGCGATTACTGGCAGAGAGGACTGGAAGAAGAGCTGCTTTACATCATTAGACTTATTCCACAAAGTACTTCTCACGCCAGTATTAAAGTGACGCGTCGTGGTGAATGTTCTTTGATTACTGCATCAGGACATTAGGGCTATATACTAGGCACTCTTACAAATTAAACTATTGGGCCGATATTCAAAGACCTATCCAGCTAGACCACAGAGTGCTAGCTGGACAAGGGTGCTGAATGAGATTCAGCAGCACCATCCGGAAGATACCACTGAATATCTCCAGAGACTGCTCTGGACTATCTATCTGTTTAGTACAGGGGCGGTCTATGGGAGGAGCTAGGGTGGCCCATGGGCGGGGCCAAGGCAGTACAGCTGCAATCCAGATAAGTGTCATCCTTATCCAGATAGGGGCGATTTTCAGCCCACACTTATCCAGATATCCAGAGAGCAATTTAGACCTGCCTTTTATGCGGCCCAGGCTAAGTACCGAGTCAGTACCCCAAATGAATACAAGCACACACGCAAGGATACAACAAACAGAGCTCTCTCCATGGCTGCTCCAACAATATGGAACAATCTACCGGACGATCTAAGGGCAACTCCAGACCTCAAAGACTTCAGAAAACAACTGAAAACCATGCTGTTCATAGAGCACTATGGTCACATCACATAACCTAAGAGAATGGATAACAGCATTCAAATCCTCTTAAACAACTGTATGTATATAAAATGTGTTTTTAGCACCACTGTAAATAGCCCACCTTGTACATAGCTCAAACAAATCAAGCACCCAACACCGCCATCACACAACCAAGTTTCATCCTCACTGCATGTACAACACACACACTTTACCTGATTGCTTGCTGTGATACCACCTTGATTATTAAGATAAGGCGGTTTAGAAATACTGTTAAATAAATAAATAAATAAATAAAGTGCTGACTGAAAATCACTGCTGAATGGATAAGGTTGGCACATCCGGATAGTGGCACCCATTCCAGATATTCAGCAGCGGCTCTTACTGGAATACTGTCACTGATTATCTACTAGATATTTAAGTGCTATGGCTGACCGCCATGGCATTTAAATATCGGCCTGTTTGAAAATCGGCCTTAGATGTTCATTTTAAAGTAAGCACAGAAGATAAGTATTTGAAGGATAGTCAATATAGAATGCACTTTGATACTTTTCAAATCCTTTTAAGCAGTTAAAAAGTATTTTACTCATGTTAGCCAGCTGTCTGAAAATTACCCTCACTCACTTTAAAATTATTTCAAATTGTTAATCAACTGTCTGAAGCTCAAGGTGAGAGTAAGTGCTGCTGCTTCAGTCTCTGCATGGTTGCTGCCATCTTTCCCTATGTTTTATAAAGGCACGTAAGTGCCTATGTGCCTTCATAAAACAGGTGCCTACTTGGCCTTCACAGAGAAACGGCCCGCTATCAATTTACCCTCCACACGAGAAATCAATGTTTGTATCCAAGCTTTGCCCGGGTAGGCAGTGAACAAGACCAGTGCTACTTTCCCTGAAACTTTCCCTTCAGTCTTTTCCACTCTTGCGTCAAGTCTAGTTTCCACATCAAAATGCCATCTAATAAATTCCAATCCTGATTCAAAGATATTAGCTAAGGACAAGCCAGTAATCCAGTTTAATGGCCTGTTTCGGCAATTGAAGAATTTCCATTAAACGTGCTTAAAAAGATTCTGCTGCTGAATCAGGATGCAAGTCAGCTTGGCGCCATATTTGTCTGCAAGTATCCATAGAAATGTTTGGTGGAATATAGAACAAATAGCTGTATTTCTTTTGACTCTTATTAACTCTCAGCTTTCTTGAAAGATAAAATTAAGGCTATGTAAAGGAGCTTGTTAGAGAGGGCTCCCTTCCTGCTTCTTTATTTCCCTTATAATTACATTTTATTAGCTTTCAAAACAATGCTTGTATCGGAAGACCCGCCTTTCATTTTTACATTGGAGGTCCGCTTCCGCCGCCACCATGCAAACAGCAAAAGTGGCAGTGGGGCAAGGGCAGGCAGCATGGGGGGAGCCAAGGATGGCGATTAACCCTAAATTTTCCCCCTATCGTTTTATGCCCTCTGCGGCTGCACCACTCGCACAGGCCTAGGTACGGCACTGGCTCCTCTGCCCTGGATTATCCGGTCGCCCTCAGCAATGACCGGAAAGAATATCAGAGAGTGCGCTTTTGAGTGGCTCCCACTCCCTCATCCCACACAGGCTTCCTGTTACAGGATACCCAGGTGAGCAGTAAGGATTGCTACTGAGCCTGTAAGCCCATGCCCCTTGACAGATTCCACACTGGCTTTCCCTCCTATTGCTGCTGCTCCAGGTTCAGCCAAAAAAACATGAGAGAAGGGGAGAGGAGGGCTGGAGATGAAGGAGCAAGGACTCAGGAAGGAACTGGAGAAGGGACCAAAGGGGGCAGAATGAAGAGGATCTGGGAAGGGGTCATGGGTGGGAAGCTGATGCTCTTGGGCATCTCCTCACCACAGTGTTGATTAAAGGGGCATGTTGCCCAACGTTTTAACCCCCCAGCTCAGAAATCTCCCATAAGAAACAGTCCTCCCCTTCTAGTCTTCCATAGCAGCAGCTGACATATGTGACCCAGGTTATCACTAGGAACCCTGACAGCAGGAGATATTTATTCTCTGCTGGTTGTTCAGCGGCAGATGTGCTCTGGTAGGCCCCTAGGAATTTTCTAGTTGGGCTCCTTATAAGGGAAAACCAGGAGAGGATCTAGGAGATCAGAAAACATCTAAAAAGCTAGTTTTAGAGAGGAGAGTGAGTCTTTTGCCTCATTTTTGGCCACCTAGCAACAAGCAGAGACCAGCAGCTAGAGGTCCGCGGCTTCGTTATAGGGTAGGACTCTGATGTATCACATCAGTCTGAGGAAAGGAAAAAGAAAACCCCCCAGAGAAAGACGCTTGTGTCTTTTGCTTTCTTTCCTACCTCCCAGAGGCAAGTGGAGGGCTCAGCAGTCAAGTGCCTGGAATGGGGTGGAGGGCGGGTCCCATAATGCTAATCCATTCAGGGACGAAGGAAGAGACAGATATTCTCTAAGGACCAGTGCAAGAGACCCAGAAAGAAACTGGCTTTCTATTTCTTGCCACCTGAAAGCAAGCAGAGAGCAACATGTCTGCAGCCTCTAGTCTTGTAAGGCCTGGGCACGGAAGAGGCAGACAGGTCAGAGAAGAGCTGCCTGGAAAGGAATGAAGTTGAGATGAGACAGAGCCGAGAGAATGACTATAAGAACATAAGATATGCCATTTTGGGTCAGACCAAGGTCCATCAAGCCCAGTATCCTGTTTCCAACAATGGCCAATCTAGGTCATACGTACCTAGCAGTTTCCCCAAAAGACACAGGTTCCACAATGCTTGTATTGGGTCAAGCAGTGATATCCTGGGTCCCTTTTTAACTATGGACATGAGGAGTCTGGATGTCCAGTTAAATCTAGGAGACAGGAGCTGCAAGGGGTGAGCACTTCACTGAAGTGGCAGTATCTATGATCAGTAGGGGAGTGTAAGTGTAAGAGGTGAAAAGACAAGTGGTCCATTGCCCAGATTAGAGAGTTGAAGAGCTCATGCTACAGCCGAGTGACAGTAAGAGCTGGAAGAAATGTACTCATTTCCAGATCCAAAAAGGAGTGGAAATCCAGTGAGAAGCAGAAAAGAGAAGAAACCCTCAAAATGTAAGCTGGTATTACCCATGAAGCAACAGTTTAATATTAATTCTTGTAACCCAAAGTTTTATCCACGAGGGTCATTTTATAAAGGGGAGGGGGAGTGCATACTTTACACAGAGTATGTGCCTACTTTGACGTTAGTTTAGTCATTTACACACCTATGTAGTCCTGTATACCCAAGGCAATGTTAGAAGAGGCCACTTGAGCAGATAACGCTTATCTATACACTCAGATCCCTTATAAAATTACCCACTAAAATACATAGCTCTTTAGGAGTTTTAACATTGAAATGTAGCACTCAAAAAGGTCATCTGCCCTCAAGTTTCCTTAAATCACTTCTCAAGCCCTTAAGAGTAACATAGTATATGACGGCAAATACAGACCAGTATGGTCCATCTAGTTTGCCCAGTAACATGGCTAGAATAGTTGTACCCACCGCTCTGTGCAGGTCATCTCCCTCTATGCCTTTATTGAGGGCTGTACCCACCACTCCATGCAAGTCACCCCCTCTATTTGTTGAAGTATAAAAGATATTTAAGTTTATTTTAGCCTCTTGCTATAAAGGGATCCACTGTGTTTATCCCATGCCATCACTGTATTTGCCCCCACCACTTCCATTGGGAGGGCATTCCAAGCATCCACCACCCTTTCAGTGAAAAAGTATTTCCCGATGTTAATTTTAAGTTTATTGCCTTGCATCTTCATTGTATTCCCTCTAGTTTTACAGCTTCCCCTTCTTTGAAAAAGGTTTGTATGCTCATTGATATGATACAGACTTTTAAATACTTAAAGCGTATCTCCCCTGTCCCTCCTCTCCTCTAGGGTATACATCTTTAGATCGTCAAATCTCTTCTCATACATCTTCTAGCGCAGGCTCCAAATCATTTTATAAAACAGGCACCTAGTTTTAGGCAGACAAAACACACCTATCTTAAGCCTATTTTATAAAGAAAAGCAGGCACTATTTTTCTTTATAAAATAGGGGCATAAGTGGCCAAAAACTTAAATGCATTAAACCTAGGCACAATGACTTACACCAACCCCAAAGAACATGCATAAGTTACATGTGTAGATATACACTACATCCATGCTTCACCCCTGTGCACACCCACCACGAAAGTCCATGCCATCTGTCCGATAGGCATACTTACAAATAGCAACCAGCTGAAGTACACGCATACAGGCCCATCCATACATAAAATACATGACTTCTGCACACTGATGGGCATAACCTTGTGTGGCTCCTTATGAAATTACCTGCTAAGGTGGTGAGAGGACATATAGCATCTTTAATATGGAGTACAATTTCCTGTTAAATGAGACAAGATAGTATTAAGATGTATCAAGTCGAGATTCTAATAATTTTTCTAAGAACAAGTCAATATTCAGTAGCTGGTTTCTGGATTGTGACAGGTGCTGAATATCCAACTACTGTGGCCAGCATCACCAGCATCTTTATTTATTCAGTGCTGCTTTCTTAGGACCCTTATTAGATAGTGCTGCTGAATATTGCAACTATGGGGCTGATTCTTTAAAGGGCGCACAGAGGTATGAGCTTGAAACATGCCAAAGTCCCTATTATGAAGGACTTACGCATGTGGATGGGCACTTAACATGTGCTCTTTGGGTGGTAGCCATTTTGCAAGCACATGCATAAGTTCCACTGCACATATATTCAGTTTGGGTGTGCGCGAACGCTGAGCCTAGGCTGGGTCTAAATCTTTACAAATAAGTTATAGAATACAATGACTTACATGCATCACTGTTCCAATCTAGACATGGGTGATAACTGCTGCAACTAGAATCAAGCACATCTATCTGCCCCTGTTCTATAAAGTAAAGCCCGTACGTGCCTTACTTTATAACACAGAACCCGAATATTTATTTATTTAGACAGATTTGTATGCCACCTTTTCCTTCAATCAAGGTGGTCACGTCACATCACAATTGAAGGGTTATATTTAACATTAGGGTACGTGTAAACATTTAGACAGTACAGTTACGTAATAGTATTTAGACAGTACAGTTGAGGTAACATTTAACATAAAGGTATTTACTAACGTGGTGTGATAAATGTGTGTGTGTGGATGGGATGGGTGTGTATTTGGTTGGCGGTGGTAGTAGTGTTGCTGTTTGGGTAGGGGATGTTGCTTGAATGCTCATAGGTTTCTATAAATAACCATGTTTTGAGGTCTTTGCGGAAGTCTGTGAGGTCTTCTAAAGCTTTCAGGCTCATTGGTAGGGAGTTCCATAGTGAGGATGCCAGTAGTGATGATGCTCTTTTTGAAGTTGTTTGTTTGGTTTTATGATAGCCTGCAGGTGTGCCGATCATGTTGTTTATATTGGTTCTTCTTGGTCTATTGCTGATGTCACTTGTTATAACGTTTTGGAGTATGTCCGCTGAGAGATGGTGAATGACTTTGAAGATTATCATGATTGTTTTGTATTTAGCTCTTGCCATCATTGGGAGCCAGTGTAGTTGTTGTAGGACGGGATTGATGTGCTCGGTCCTTGGGGTGTCTGTAATGATGCGATGATGCATGCTGTGGTGTTTTGTACCATCTGTAGTGGGTGGAGTGTCTGATGAGGAAGGCCTTGATGTAGTGAGTTTCCATAATCAAGAAGTGGTGTAATGAGTGCTTGACACACTGCGCGGAAGTGGTCTTGACAGAGCATCGGTTTGATTTGTCTGACTGTTTTCAATCAATGATATGCTTTGTTTGCAGTTTTGGTGATGTGGGATTTAAGGTTCAGAGCTCTGTCCAGTGTTATGCCCAGATACTTAACTTCTTCTTTGACTACTATGTGTTTGTCTAGGATGCTGATGGTTTATGGAGGTATGAAGGTGGGGTCCTTGGTGACGAACATTGCCTCAGTTTTGTCGTAGTTCACTGTTACGTTGTTGGCTATAAGCCAGTCATTCATGTCTTCGAGGCATTTTGTTATTGGTATAGTGTTTAGTGCTAGTAAATTGATTGGAGCATACACCATGATGTCGTCAGCATAAATGTGGTAGTATAGTTTGTGGTGCTTGATGATGTTGCATATGGGCTGTATGTAGATGTTAAAGAGCATTGAAGAAAGGGCTGAGCCTTGAAGTATTCCCTGCATGATGGGGAATTGTAGGGATTTCTTTTGATCACATTTGACTTGTTGCATTCGCCCTTCCAGGTATGATGTAAACCACTTTAGGGTATTCTTGCATAGTCCTATTTGTTGTAAGCATTGCAATAGCTTAGGGTGTGACACAGTATCGAAGGCCGCTAAGATGTCCATGAACACTAGCAGGAATATGCGTGTAACAGCACAATTTGCCTGTGCATGAGGTTACAGAATTACCCTTCACATGGTTAATTACTGGCTCCGCCCCTGTTCTGCTCATGGAGTGCCTTGGCGCTATTCAAAGACTGGCTAGATGGTCTGTAACAATAGTCATATAGCAAGTACCGAGTACTGACTTGAAAAGCTTTTCATAGAACAGTGCTGTCAGGAATCCCTGATGCATGAGACCTACATGAAGGGTGTGCAAAATCCTCCCATCGTGGGAATCCTGTGAAGTTTAAGAGGCTTTTAAATCATAATTCAGGATGCTGCTTTCCTTGCTTTGAAAGCTGCTGAAATTTCAGAAAGGACAGGCTGTGAATATATCATGTATTGCCGTTTTGGCTGTAAGGATGGCAGAAGATTGAAGGAATCTTCTGATTTGTCTTCACTTTTCTCTATTTCTCCTCCATCCACTGCTGCTGATCTGTTGAAGGGAAACATGCCGCAGAGCACTCAAGTGGTTTTCCACATCAGCACAGTTGCCAGTCGGCCTGCTTCTTTTTGTTTAGGGCTGTTTAGAATGTCTCCCTGGCAACCGAATACCCACAGAAGGAAGAAATTGACATTTTTATTTTGTAGTATTTAACTACCATGTTCAGTTTTCTTTAAAGACAATGGCACTAAGCTTCTACCTCACTGCACCTCATGAACAATCATTTCTATAAAATTAGCTATTGCACTATGAGATTGCCGCCCCTTCCCCAACTCTTTTTAGGTGGTTTGCTGTACTTTGACACAGTAAGGTAACATTTCATGCTCGCAAATTGAAAGGATGCTGGAATCTTAAAATGCTGGAGAAAAGGCCTCGGTATCCAAGGACAAAAACCTTTTCAAACATGCAATTGTCATATATACCATCTACGTTGGAAATAAGACAAGCCTGGTAGATTACTGTAGCTCTTACAGGAAGGGATTACACAGATATTTTTAAGATAGTTTCTGTTTTATGTAACCCAAAGAAGTCTATTCAGTGACCCATACCAAGGTGCCTGCATAATCAATCAGGATCTTAATGGATCTCCCAGCTACCACACTTCTGAAACACAAATGACAATTCAATTACTATCACAGCTTAAAGATTATATGTCAGCAGCCATAGGCATATGGAAAAAGAAAGCATGTTACTGTCAACAGGAAACTTTATTTGCAGGCCTGCGCACTGGACTGAGACTTAGCAGAGCAGAGTATGTCCAGGGTCGCACAGTACTGAAAGTCCGTGACAGATTCCCTACCAGGCCACAGGTACCAACTCATACGCCTCTACTCTCATGGCCACAATAATCAATTGGAGGAGAGGGGGAGTCTATACAGGAATAGATATTGGTTAACCCCAGCTTTATTGTGGGCATTAACACTAACACCCTTGTGCTATGACCACTAGCAAAAGCCAAGCAGTCACAGTAACCAAGCAAATAAATTGACAGAAACAGTATAATACACAGCTGGGGCAGTTGTTATAAACCTTCACCTCCAACTACGGACACCACCACTGAAACATCCCCAGCAGCAGAGGGTCGAGTTCCTCCCGCATGGAACTCCCAGTGGCTACCATATTTTCGGATGCAGCACTTGATCCACTACTTGTATCAGTCCAGTGTGACAGGGAAACAACTTTGGCTGCTGGGTCTCAATGCGTTTGCAGGGGCAGCAAGCGGACATGGTCACTGGAGTTCAAGGAGGCACTGGACAAATGCTGAAGAAATTTCCATCACCGAAGATTTCCCAGATGCCCCCAAACCCCAGGCCAACACTGTAGATGCTGCAATATTAGGCCCACACAGATGGCTGCTTAGATGACCCCTTGCCGTTCCTTTCTCCCCTCATTTCTGTGACAGCAGTTTTATTTGCAATTTAGAACTGAAAGGGAAGGATGTTCTACCATGGTGTGGGGGGGGGGGGGAGCGGGAGAACTGGACCATGAGGACAAAAAAGAGAAAACAGGACTATGCCAGAGTCCCCAGACTACGGTACCAGATCCTCAGCAACACTGGGCTGAAGGATAAGAGCTAGGAGAAAGCACTTCTTTTTGGGAAGGGGGGAGGGATGAGGGACCCACTCCCCCCTCCCCCAATTTTATAAATGTTTCCATATATAAAGCCTGATTTGCAGGCAGAAAAAGACTTCTACAAAAATGTGTGACTGCATATATGCTTTAGAAGTGCATACATAACGAGTGTGTGCCTACTTTACTGCAATCTGTGTGCAAAAGCTCCTGGAGGCAAAGTTGCAGTGTGTATGCATTTTATAACATATGCGAGCACTCAGTCCAGGCGTACATGTTGGAGGAGGTGTAAATATGTGTGCTGCCATTTGCATGCTATTCCCACGCTGCCTGAATAGTGCGGGCCGCGGTGGAAATTGGACAGTTCGGGGAAGAGCGTGCACATCGCCGCTCATTCAAGTGATTTATGGAAATTTGCTTTATGGAGAACACCAGAAGAAAGAGTGTGTTTTCTGTCAACTTGCTGTAATCCAAAACGTGAACTCTGTTTTGAAACATGGGTTGTTCTTTTTTCCAAACTTTCTAGAGGGCGACAGTAGCCCTAAGGGTTCTTCTGAAACAATGCTTCCCTGAGGAAACAGTATGGCCCAGCTCTTCTCCAGGAAGGGTTTGGAAGGAGGAGGATGTGTATAAATACAAAGGATGTATAACTGTAATTGAGAAATGATTGTCTTAGTTGGAGGGTAATTGTGATACTGCCTGCATAGCAGCAAACTCCACAGGTACGTGTTACTAAATTTTCACAGTGAAAATATTAACTTTGAAAATTGCCTAAGGAATAAATATCTGCAGATATTATACCTCCTTCTTTTTACTGTGGATACTTCTTCAAGCAAAACAATCCAGGTACTTTAGGAAAGTAATTTTTATTATTATTAACATTATAAATCCAGTAGCAAACAGAACACTACAACAAGCCATTAACATCACAGACTGGCAACAGATACAATTACAGGCGCCGAAACGCCCCATCACACCCCTCAGGAGAGAGAGGGTGACACCCCCTACACATGGCACCTCAAGTTTCTACCAAGAGATCCTTAACCCCGAGACCGCATACATCAGTTCTCAAGCAGCGCAAAGTCCCCCATCCCCCTCCACTGATTCCGTCTCGCTTTACGCCCATAAGACCCCCCCTCCCGCCCGCCCTCAAACCCCCCACTAACCCCCTAACCCAACTCCCCCCCCGCCGAGACTTGTGAGAAGAAAATCTGCAAGTCAGAGAGATGGCCATAGCTATTCCTACATGAAGAAAAAAAAAAAGACGTATGGATAGTCATGCGCCTGCAGATGAGACCCAAGACACCAAAGGCGACCACATGGTGCCGAGGCTCCCCCATCCGCTACACCACCCCCTCCCAAATGGCAGCCATATGCACTTCTTTCCTCCCACCTAAGAGAGAAGCTGTCCGTTTTTCCATGGTTTGTAGTTCACGCATAGCCCGAACCCAGGAGTTAAGAGTCGGGGGCCGCGTTTCCAGCCAGTTATTCAGAACACATTGTTTGGCAACCAAAAAGCCCCTCTCATACAGAGAACGACAACCAGCCGCCATCGGTGAGACACCCAGGTATAACCCAAAGAGACACCACTGCTCCGAAGGCAGAGCATCCAGTCCCTTCCAACTTACCAATTGTTTAAAAACCTGGTCCCAGAAGCGTCGAATTACCCGACACTGCCAAAACCGATGGAACAAGGTGCCCCGCTCCACCCGACACAGGCCACACACATCCGTTAAGGTCAAACCCATCTTGGCAGCCTGTACATTCGACACATATGCCCGCCAAAGAAATTTATATTGAATTTCCCGCATCCGCATGGACTCCGAGCTCTGCTTTACCCTAGCAAACGCCTGCTGAAGAGTCACCGGCGTGACCCATGATAGACCCTCGCGTACCCATCTCATACTCAGAAGCTCCAGGTGCCCCGCCGCACCCTCCAGCCAGAAAGCTCCCCGAAGAGCCGACACCGAGAGGACTTCACCTAACGAAGCAAACAGCTCCCATAGGCCCTCCACGCCCCACCGCAATCCGTGTGCAGTCTGAAGTTGCCGAGTGTAATGACGAGACTGCAAACAAAAGTAAAAGGAGTGCTTATCCAAAGAGAAGCGCTGGGCCAAGGACTGAAAAGAATCGAAATCCATCCCCTCCCGTCCTCGCAACTGCCCAATATAGACTAAGCTGGCTCTCGCCCACTGCCGCCCCGCCAAGCAGTGCCGTCCCGGCTCAAACATCGGGTTCCCCCCCAAGGGCAAACAATCTGTACAACGCCACCGAATGCCCCGCATCTGACAAAGTAGCCACCAAGCCTGTCTAAGAGCCCCTAAATACTGAGAATGTTGACTAGCAGGAGATAGACTTTGACGACCCACATGCAGCATAGAGGCTCTATGGAGAGGGCCCGCCATCTCATCGAACAGCTCTAGAGGAAGAAGGGTCCCCCGGGCCAAAATCAAATCCGCAAGGGGCCGAAGTAGACACAGGAGATTATATTGGCGCAAAGAGGGGAGGCCAAGGCCCCCCTCCTCGCCAGTCCTCGAAAGAGCCGCCAACGGTATCCGAGAGCGCCGACCCCTCCACAGAAACTTAACTAAATGCTTCCGCAACACCTCCAAGTCACGTCGAGCCAACCAAAGGGGGAGGTGCCGCAGCAAATACAACCAGCGCGGCCATTCCACCATTTTCACCAATGCCACTCTGCCCATCAGCGACAGTGGCAGCGTCCGCCACTTGAGTAGGCGTGCCAATGTCCTCTCCAACATCGGTTGCACATTCACCTCATATAGCCGGGAAAGCTCGTCGGGGAGGTAGATTCCCAGATACTTAATCTAGCCAGAGGCCCAGAGTAACGGAAACGGCCCCACCCAAGCACTCCTCGACCGTCCCCCCACATCCAAAACAAAAGACTTGTCAGAGTTAATGCGCAGACCCGAGAACGAGCCAAACTCCCCCAACAGTTCCAAAGCACGCTCCAACGACTGTTGGGGATCACACAAGCACAGCAGGATGTCGTCCGCAAAAGCACTAAGCTTAAATCCCCCGCCCCGCCATCCCACTCCACGGATCTGCGCGTCATTCAGAATAGTAAGTAACAACGGCTCCAATTGCAAAACAAAAAGTAGCGGAGACAAGGGGCAGCCCTGTCGGGTGCCTCTCTGCAGCTCAAAAGGAGAGGAATACCGTCCCCCACTAGAAATACATGCCAGCGGTTGCGCATACAGCGCCGTAATCCAATCAAAGAACGCACCCGCAAAACCAAAGCGCTCCAGGACATTAAACATGTATGGCCATGAGACACGATCGAAAGCCTTTTCCGCGTCTAGGCTCACCAAAATCAGCGACTCGCCTATATCTGCACTCCGTTCTATGCCCAGCAGCACCCTAGTGATATTCACGAAAGCATCCCGGCCTTTAACAAACCCTGCTTGATGAGACCCCACCAACTGCGGCAAAAAATGCTGCATCCGATTAGCTAGGATAGAGGCTAACAGCTTCATATCATAGTTAATGAGAGAGATGGGGCGGTAAGAAGCCGGATTCTCGAGATCTCTGCCCTCTTTGGGAATCACCGTGATCGCCGCAGTCCGCATATCTCGCAGAAAAGACCGCCTTTCCCGGGCTTCCTCAAAGACAACCATCAGTGTGGGGGCAATCTGATCTAACAAAATCTTATACATCTCCACCCCATAGCCATCAGGCCCGGGCGCTTTATGAGGCTTCCCCTGACCAACCACTCTGCGGATCTCCTCCGCCGTAATATTCCTATTAAGATACTGTCTATCCGCCTCGGTCAGCTGAGGCAAGGGGACCCTGTCCAGAAACTCCCGCTCCGCTACACGGCTCTCGTGTTCGGGGGTATATAACTCACGATAGAAACGCGCAAAAATCTGCAAAATACTATCCGCCCCCAACTGCCGCACACCATCCGTATCACGAAGAGCCGTGACCGCCTGGACTCCCCCTTTACCCTTAACCAAACGAGCCAAAAGCCGACCCGAGCGGTTACCAAAACGAAAGAGCTGGTGGCGATAATATTGGTCCGAGAACACCGCACGCTCTTGGAGGGCATCATTTAAAGCCCGTTGTGAGTCAAGATAAAGGCCCAATTTAGTGTTATCCGCTATGGCTTCTCTCTTAGACTCCCGAAGGGCACATGCCAACTCCAGGATACGCGCATCTACCCGCTTCTTCTCCCGGGCTACATAAGCGATCAGGTGTCCCCGCAGTACCACCTTCCCCGCCTCCCAGAAGGTGGTTGCCGAAATCTCCGGGGATTCATTCTCCCTCTGGTAATCTCGCCACTGCCGTAGGAGATACTCACGGAATGAATCCCTCTGCCAGAGATGTCTGGGAAAGGACCACCGACCCCCCTGGGAGCGGCCTCCTTTGAGGTCCAAAAAAACCTTTGCGTGGTCAGAAACCACAATCGGTTCAATCTCCGTCCTCTCAACCTTATTGAAAAGATCGCGGGAAATTAAAACATAATCAATACGGGACCATGTTTGGTGGGCCCTGGAAAGATGGGTATAATCCCGCTCCTCTTGGTGCAGAACTCTCCAAATGTCCAAAAGGTCCCCCCAACGACACAGAAAATCCACCCCCTTATTGATCCACTGTCTCCCTCTCCCTCCACGGCTCCCCCCGGACCGGTCCAGGAGGGGGTCGTGGGGACAGTTAAAATCCCCAGCAATGACCAACGGGACCTTAGGGGCACCCAAAATTCTCTGCAGGAGTGCCTTGAAGAAGGGGTGCTCATATGTGTTGGGGGCGTAAACGTTCCCCAAAAACAACTCCTCCCCATTTACCCGAATATGGAGAAAAAGAAAACGCCCTTGTGGATCCCGTTCCTCCGCGAGCACCTCAAGGGCAAGGCCCCTCCGAGCTAAGACCGCCACCCCTCTCTTCCGCACCCCCGCAGAGGCAAAGAATACATGACCCACCCAATCCTTGCAAAGCTTCTGATGCTCCTCAGCAGACAAGTGCGTCTCTTGCAGGAGAGCAATATGTACCTTAGATTTTTTCAGAGCCTGTAATATTTTTGTACGCTTCACAGGAGTCCCAATGCCTCCCACGTTCCAGGTAAGTATGCGAAGATTATGAGGCATACAAAATAGGAAAAGGCTCTACCCAGAGATTCCACCACAACAAACACCCAGGGCTGCCCAGCCTCAGCCCCAAGCAAAGACATGCATAGCAACTGCAGCCACCTCTCCCCAGCCACTTAAACAGACCACACCAACCACACACAGTCTCAGACTCCCCCCTCCCCACCATCCCCACCCCCATCCCCACTAAGCCCCAGCACACCACTCTAGGACTATCCCCCCCACTCCCCCCGAAAAACTCAACCACCCTAAACTCAACCCCACTAAGCCCATCTCCCCCTCCCCCCCCATCCAGAAAAAAACTAAATTCCCTCCTCAGCTCACTCGCTGAGCAGCGATCCCTAAAATGACGCTGCAGGGCTGCCCCAAGGGCCCCACAGACTCGGGCAGACCACAGTAACAAAGCAGATAACAAAAGAAAGTGCAAGGGCAAAGAAAGCACCCCCCAGCAATAAAAACTCAGAGCAGCCCTGTAATTGGGAAACAGAAAACATGAAAGAACAGATCCAACAGATAAGCATTTCAACAAACTCCTGCTACAAAAAGCACATCCTCCGATGCGAAGCACAGGCTTAACATAGGCTTAACGTAAGCTTAGGCCCCGGCAGCTCCCACGGGCGTCCACGGGCCCAGTGCATCAGCAGTCTCCGATCATCAGGCAGTCTCAACTCGCGTCTACCAGACCAGTCAGTATCGCCCCAGCCGAGCTCAGCATGACTCGCAGTCCACCAACTCTGGCCTCAGCCTTCCGGGTCCTGTGCAGTATCCTTCGGGAGAGCCTCCACGTAGGTCTTCGCCTCCTTTGGCGTCTGAAATGTGAAAGACTTGCCATGCTGCCATACACGCAGGGTCGCAGGGAAGGCCAGCATAAAACGGATTTGCCGTTTAAATAGCTCAGCACATATAGCAGAAAAAGCCTTTCTCTGATCCGTAACCCTGAGTGAATAATCCTGGAAAAGCAGGATGCGCTGGTTCTCCAAGGTCAGGTGCCCCTTAGCACGATAGGCCCGCAGAAGCTGGTCCTTATGCTGAGAGTTAAGGATCCGCAAAATGGCAACACGTGGACGCTGCTGATCTTCCCGCCGGCGGCCAAGGCGATGTGCCCGTTCGACTTTGAGCACGCCGACCAGCGAATCGAGGCCCAGCTCCTTGGGTAACCAGTTTTCAAACAAAGGGAGCAGCATAGCGTCGGTGGTAGACTCCGGAATACCAACCACTCGCAGGTTGTTGCGCCGCGATCTATTCTCCAAATCATCCATTTTGAGTTCCAGCAGTTCTATTTGTTTCTTCTGCGCGGCCAGTTCTCTTTCCAAGCGGCCCTCTCCCTCTTCCACGCTGGTAACCCGGTCTTCCAGTTCGTCCACTCTCCTACCGACCTCCGCGAGAGAGTCCCCCAGCGAGTCTAGCTTTTTAATGAGCTGATCAAATTTCGGCTCTAGTACAGCAGCCACCTCTTTAGCAAGCTCCTCCGTTGCTGACTCAACGCTACCCGTGCTCGGCGAGGCCGGCTGCGCCATCTTGGACGGGCCCGCTCCCGGCCCCCTGGTCAGCCTCTCCTTCTCTTTTTTCGGCAGGCTCGGCCTGGGGAGTACAGCACTCAAGCCCAGATCGTGCAGGTAGCGTTCCCACACCCAGCACTCTCCTCCACAAGTACCCGAGATGGCAAATAGATAGGCTAAGTCACAGATTTTCTCGGGGCAGCCCCGGAGCAAGCAAGAAAACACCTTGCTTACTCACGCATCACGTGGGATCTCCAATCCAGGTACTTTAAAACTGATACACACACAGTCACACACACAGTTTCAATGCCTGCCTTGGGAATGATTCTGCTAAATGCAGGTAAAATTACACGCACTGCAGAACTACACACAGAATCTTTCCTGAGAGCAGTTTTCATATCATCCATTTCCAGGGTAAAACTACTGTTTAACCTTACAAAATATTGAAAATTACGACCCCCCCCCCCCCCCCATGCACTGATGGTTGTTTAAAGAGGATGGATCGAATATTTCAACTTCAATTTCTTACGTCCCAGATACGGACACAGAAGGGTAAGGAGTAGCCTGCCAATTAGATTTAAACAGCAGGTTTCTCTTTTATCAATGTCCTATTTACTGTAGTATACTCTCCAGGTTCTGATGGTTGCTCCAGACTGTGCGATCATATCAAGAGATGACAATGCTAGCAGCACCAGAGTATAGCCTAATGGTTAGAGTACTAGCCTTAAAACCAAAAGACCAAGGTTCAAATCCCACTAGCACTCCTTGTGACCTTGGGCAAACAACTTGGATTTTTCTGAGGCAATGGAGGGTTATCAAAGTCCCTATTTAATTTACATTACCAAGTTCAAGTTACAATGTAAACCACTTCGAACTGATAAAGCAGTATAAAAAAACCTGATAAATAAATACTGCAGGTAACATTACCTCAGAAATCATCTGCAGTCAAACTTACTGTACTGAAGTGTAAGAAGGGTAAACTGCTTATCCTAAAGATTTCTTTTGTCCACAGAAAAGAGGGATTAATTTTCTCTACTCAATATAAAAGTCAACAGTTGGAATAGTGGAGCATAAAATGATATTAAAAGGATAATTACAGAGAACATAGAAAACCTAACCTGGCACTAACACAATGCAATACATTTCGGGGAAAAAAATAAAACTGCAGGAAAAGCACACACATTTCTGAAGGTGTTTTGAATTCGCAGTAGTTCTGGTACAAGTCATTTGACTTAAATAAGGAACATATGGTGCACAGAGTACTGGCACAAAGAATAAAGAAACACAATTAGGCAGGCACTTCACTTAAAACCAAAGGAACTTTTAACAGATTTAATCCTTTTGGCTTGGGGCAGTCTCCAATGTATTTCACACCCTCGCTGGTAGCAGGAGGGCATTAACCCGGTTCATAGTTATTCAGATATTAGTCTTGGTCAAAAAACCAAGCAGAATCCATACTCATTTATGACTCATCCCTAACTGCTGATCTTAATCAAACAGGGGTCTTTGAGAAATAGGTGCTGATCTTTATGTATATTTTTATATTCCCTCAATCTAGCTGGGGTTAATGCATGGACCAATTTTAACTGTGACTGATTTTTCTGTAGGAAAAATAATGCGCTCCACAAATTGCACAGCTTCCAGGCTTGATCCTAGTCCATCAAGTAAGTAAAAGAACCGGCACTGGGACTAAGTCCCCTTGTATGCAGTATGGTCAGCAATATTCTGACCACTAATGTGATCCCAGCTTCATGGAAAACTGCTGTAATTCAGCCTATTAAGCAAAAAAAAAAAAAAAAAAAAAAAAAAAGCCTTGGACACTGCAGTTCTCACCAACTACAAACCTATTTTAAATTTACCTTTAGTGTCCACTGATTCTGCCAGCTCATCCTCTTACAGGGATCCACCTTGCCCCCCATTTTATTTAATACAGTATATTTCTCCGTCCTCGGGCCTGTCTTGTACAGTCATATAGCATCACATGTTTTCTTTTTTGCTGATGATGTTCAATTAGTGGCTTATATCAATCTCTCAAAGCCTGATCTCACTCCCTTGAATGAGTGTTTAGCTGCAGTCGCTTCCTGGCTTGAAAGCAATAATCAGAACCGTACCTAAGCTGCTTCAGCCAGGCTCCTTCTCTGTGTCGTACCACTGGAGCTCTTATTAGGATTTCAGTTCTGGGTGTGCTCTGCGCACCCAGAAGTGAGATCACATTAAGCGCCAGTTGGGGGGAAGGAGCGCAGCTGAACATAAAACGAAAGAAGAGTTGCCGGGCTCGATGCGGCCACAACTGCTTGCACCGGCTCGCCCATAGAAAGAGAGAAGCAGCACTACTGGGTTGGGGAATGGAAAAGGGAGGACGCTGCAGTAAAGATGGAGAGGAGGGAAATGAAAGAGAAAATGCAGCATTGTTGGAGGGGGAAGAAGAGAGGGGACAGGGAAACGCTGGACCACAGTGGCAGAGGGGCAGATAATGCCAGGCTACAAGGGTGGTCGGGGGAAGAGAGGGAAGGGGAGATGCAGGGCTTCATAGGTTGGTGGGTGAGGAGAAAGACAGAGAGAGAGAAAGGGAGGATGTCAGTTAGGGTGGACGGGTGAGAAAGAAAAAGGAGGAAGATGTTGGGCTAAATACGCCGGTGGGTAGGTGGAGAGAAGAGATGCCAGGTTACATGGATTGGTGGGGGGGGGGGGGGGGAATGTATAATATTTTTATTTATATGTTTGAGATTTTGAATGTAAACATTACGCTTAATACAGGAAAAACTCCCAAATAAGGAAAGATACAAACAAAAAAATACTTATACTAAATAAGAAAAAAAAGGGGTTCAAGCCCACATCACGGGGAGGAGAAGTACATACACAAGAAGAAACCTTCATAAAGAAAATAGGGCACCACAACACTGATGCCCAAATAGAGGAGTATTACATTAATATTCGACAACCACAACAAACCCCTTACTTACGCCTATCAACCAGAAATTTCTCCAAATGTGATACATCCAAGAAAATATAAGACTGACCCTGCCATGTAATGATACACTTGCAGGGAAATCAAATAAAAGGTTGCACCCAGGGAAAGAACCCGCTGCCTTAATGGCAAAAATTGCTTCCTACAGGTCTGCGTTGATCGATTGACATCAGGAAATACATTAATTTACTTTCCCACAAAATAGAATATCCTTATATTTTGACCTTCACAGCCAGAGCAGGGAAGGTCACCAACAGGGTGCTCCGCTTCAAAATACTATCTCTGGAATCTTTCAAAAAAGCTGCTAAGTTCTGGCTAAGAGTAGGATGGAGGGAATCAAAAACTTTCCCTCCTCCGAATCCTGCACCCGAACCTTATTAAGAACTTAATACATCTGAACAACAGGGGATGATATTTTCAAAATCTTATTAAAATATTTAGTGAGGAGAATCTCTGATGACAACAAATGTGTCACTGGAAAATTCAAGAACCTTAAATTACACGCCCAGAATTAATTTTCTAATACTCCAGACAGACATGAACCACCATTGAGTCCTTAATGGAGACTACATTTGCCATGGAAACTGATTACAGTGGATTCTCAATCTGGACCACAGTTTTATGGACATCAACATATTTAGTATCTAATTCAGACAATTTTTTCAGTTTTCTAAGTGAAATTACACAAAGAGGTAACAGTTGTTGAAAGCTTACAGTCAATTGATTGAATAGCCCCCCCATAAGTCCTTAAGTGTGACCCCCCCTCCCTATTAGGAGAAGACACAGATAGGTCCTGCATATCAGGAAGAATTACAGGTTTAGGTATCTGTACCTGGGTGTCACCTATCCTAGCATCTGAGGGTTTACCATCCAAAATCACTGAAGATAACATAGGCAAAAGGGGTAAAGGCGGTGTCGAACCCCCAGAGCTAAAAGATGCTCCCTCAGGGGGACCAGGTGCTTATCCAGAGGACATATGATCTTCCCCAATGTATTAGGCAAAATGTCGGCTCTTAAAAGGTCCCCTTCATCTTCCGCTTACCCATGGTAATGGAGTGAACATCAAACTGGCTCTCAGGTGACCTGGTTACTGAAGGGGCACCAAAGGGACATGTCTTGCCCCTTTGGTTGAGCCCTTCGGAGCGTGACCCATGGGCCACGACTTGCAGCTGCAGACAGCCACGGTTCTTATACTAGAAGGGACCTCCCATGGTGCAGGCTGACCTCCCCACAGCTGATCCAAATACAGCAACAGGCAAGGTAGCACCAAATGAGCAGGAAATGTTGGTAGGGAAGATGGCAAGCCCAATCCTCCAACTCATGCAAGCAGTCACAACTCCCTGGGGGGGTGGATGTTTAGGTGGTGGAGAGGAGGGTGAGAAATTGAGAGAAAAGGGACATGATGGGCTACAAGGCTGGATGCAGGAAAGAGAGAGAGGAGGGATACAGGGCTATAAGCATGGGTGGATGGGTAGGTGCGAGAGAGAGATGCTGGGCTATGTTGGTAGGTGAGGGAGAGATAGAGAGAAGGTACCAGACTAAGAGTGGGTGGGTGAAGAAGAGAGCACGGGAAGACATGGGGCTACAAGGATGGGTAGGTGAGGGGGAGAGAGAGGGCAGATGCTGGGCTACAATGGTGGGTAGGTAGGAGAGAGAGGATAGATGCTGGGCATGGTGCAAAATCTTGTATGGGGTATGGCGCTCCCTACTGTCTAGGCGGTTGCCTTTAGGCAGGGGCGTGCCATATAATGTCCCTTTTTAATATGGGTTCCAGAGCTAGTGCTTCTGGGTATTGTAGTTGTGTGAAATAAAAAAGAATCCAAGGGTTGAAGGCAAACACAGGAAATTTATTTGTGTCTTTTCCTTTGCAAAGAACCTCCTTAGAAGCTCACATGTTAACAAAAATAGGGTGCACTCTCCAACAAAAGAAGTTCCAGTCAAACAGGATTCTGGCAGTGATAAATGTTACAATTGCTTCATGCAGCTTGTTACACCAGAAGGTGTTTCTTCCCAAAGTCCCACAGTCAAAAAAAACAGCTTAGCTGGCTTCAGCTAACTTCCAGCAAAGGTATCATCCTTTCCAAACTGAGTAAAACTTTAAACAAAGCTTCTTTTGCTTCTAGCTGTTTCTTAATCATTCAAATCAATCTCAAATCATTTCCTCTCAGCTCTAAACACCAGCAATTCTCCTTTTAAACATTTCCAGCATTCAAAACATAAGACATTCAGGTAAATGGCTTCTGACTTTTTTTTCAGCTTTTAAAAAAACCTACAGCCTCTTCATTCTGTCTTCATACAAAAAGAACAATCCATCAAGGAGTCTAAGGAGTCTTGTTCCATATCACAAGGTTCTGTCTGCATGTCTTCATAATCAGACTCTGCTGTCTCCTGGCTTAACTGGGGCTGAGGGGATGTAGGCTTAATCTCCTCTAAGAGTTTTAAGACCTTTTCCCATCGGGACTTCTCTCTGTGCTCAGGGTTTTTAGAATGGCTGTAGAGACCCTTATCTCTCAACAAGCTGGACAAGGCTTCTAACTGGCTCACCTTGTCTTTCGTGACCCTTCTCTTCACAGACCTTTCCAGAGGTAAAACTTCTCCCACAGACTCATGCAGGGCTGCTCCCGTACCTGCACTATAGTCAGCAACTCTCTCAGGATAGACTCCAGTCTCCAGACCGTGCTGCAATGCCTTTACATCATGGGCTTCTCCCTGGACTGTAGTCCCCAGTGTGCTGGCTGCCTTGGGACTCCCTTCTGCGGCTGTCTCTGGAAAACCTCTCTCTTTCCTTTCCCCTGAAGGATCCTTTCCCTTCAGTTTGCCTCAGGAGTTCTTCTCCCTCCTTTCTCTTGGTAGGCTCCCTTCTTTCTGTTCCCTGGAGCTTAAGTGTGTGTAGCTGCTCTCCCCGTTCCAACTCCTTCCACAGGTGCTTCCTAGTACCTTCCTGGGTTGCCATGGAGTTTGGGCGTGGCCTGGACTCAGCAGCTCTGTGTGAGTTTTTTTTTTCTTTGGCTGCAGTTTCAAACCCCCTGCTCTCTGAACTCTCTCTCTGCTTGCAGGTAAAAGTTTGTTTTCCAGCTATTTCCATGGGCTCTGATGCCCCTTCATCACCACAGGGGTTGACAGTCAGTCAAAGAGACACAAGTGAGAGGAGAATGGTGAGTACAGAGGGTAGAAATGTGTGGGTGGCTGAAAAACTGAAGGGAATAAGGGATCTGGGAGGGAGTGAGATGGGGAAATGGTAGAGCTAGGGGAGATGGGCTGGGCAGGAGACTGAAAGTTGATAGGTACATAAATTAAAAATGAAGCGATAGAGAACTAGAAGGTGAAAAAGAGGGTGAAATTTGAGTGGACAGAGAAACAGGAAAGAATGAAAAAGGGATGTAGAGAGGGAAAGGAGAAATTATAAGAGAAGAGAAAAGGATAAATGGACAGCAAAACACTGGAAAGAGTTGACAGAGGACAGATGAAGAAAGCAGTAAAAATAAACCGGGATGAACATGATTGGAAAAAAAAAATATTTTGAATTTATTAACTGGAATATTTTCTCTTTGCGGATGTTTTTTTTTATTTTATTCAGTACAGGAGGAAATGCATTTCTACTTTTAGGGGTATGTTTACTAAAGAGCATTAAGGGAGCCATTGTGCCGTTAACACATATTATCAGCATACTTGTACCCTTAACGTGGCAAAAACACTGCTTTAACGTGCGTTAAAGGCTTCAGCAGCATAAAGCACCTTGTGGGTGGAGAGTGGGCATCAACGTATGTAACCTTAATGTGTCTTGCGCAAACGTGTTCTAAAGAGCCATAACGCTGGGAACCCTAACGCAAAGTAAAACCATGCAGAAAGGGTGTATTTTGAGGAGAGAAAGCCTATTTTAATGTCTGCAATGTGATGCACAGACAGGGGAGCCCAAGAGAGTGATAGTAGTGCTCCATTAGCAGCAACAGCATAGTGCCCAAATATGAAAGGGCACTATATTGATGGTGCAAATGGGGCAAAGGAGGGGCACATGGGTCATGCAGTGGGGGCTGTTGGTGCAAAGGGTGGACCAAGCAGCTTCCTAGGTGGCACATACGATTAGAAAATATGCCAGACTGTGTCAGACCAAGGTCCATCATGCCCAGTATCCTGTGTCCAACAGTTGCCAGTCTAAGTCAGAAATACCTAACAGTTTCCCCAGAAGACACACAAGATCCACAATGTTTGTAATTGGGCAAGTGGATATCCTGGGTCCTCTTTAACAATGGTTTATGGACCTTTCCCCAGGAACCTGTCCAAACATTTTTTAAACCCAGCTACACTAACAGCTTTTATTACATCCTCTGGTAATGAATTGCAGGGTTGGATTATGTGTTAACTGAAAAAATATTTTCACCTATTAGCCGCATTGCATATTCCCTAGGGATATGTTTACTAAACAGCGCTAACGCTGCAGCGGTGACGTTATCGCGCGATAACGACTCCAGCAGTATTAAGGTGCACAGAGGGTGGAGTAAGGCTCCCCAGAGGGCGGAGATAAGGAGTCAATGGGCAGAGACTGGGCGGGGAGAGGCCCCAGGCACACTAACACTGTGAAATCAGGGTCTGAAAATTAACGCCAGTGAAAACCTTGCATTAGAGGCACATTTGCAGGAGAGAGAAACCAGTTCAGTCAGCAATGTACAGCAAAGGCAGGGAGACCCAGATAATTGATAGTAGTAATACATGTGCAGTAACAAAACATGCAAAAACCAGAGAGATAATGACCAGAACCAAAATAGAAATACAAAACACCGAGCTGGCCAACAGAAAAAACATTGATAAACGGTAAGCGACACTACCCATAAAGAATAAAAAGGAAGATGTCATTTTTGGAAGGGTCAATTCTGATTCCCCCTACAAAGTGAATGTTCCAACATTGATAAGTGTTGAGGGTTTGCTGTGGTGTATATTGGGCAGCTTGCTTATGTGGCTTTCACATGTGCAGCAACAGCAGAGTGGCCACGTAGGAAAGGGCACTATGGTGATGGTGTAAATGGGATACAGGGGGCTGCAGGCGGCACATGCAGTGGGCCTAGGCAGATGCCTACCTGACACATAGGAATGCAGAAACTGAAAAGCAGCAACACAGCAACTGACCAGGGTCCAACATGGCCACGAGTGTGCGTCCCACAGTGTCCCTGGGGACAGTACCCAGCAGGTACCTCCAAGGGCACAGAACATTGGCAGGCGGTGGCAGGGGGAAGTGCTGATGTCCATGTCAGCATCCCTACCCCATATCACGCACCATAGGCAGCCGCTTACTGGCACACTGGATGGCCTGGGACTGCGCACTACCAGCACCACCAGCATAAGGGCATGTCAGCATGGTGGTGGAGGGGTGCTGGTGGTGGAGGGGGCAGCGGCATCTGCCCACAGCAGACCAAGGCCAAGCCCTGTGTAGGTGGGTGCCATGCATTGCAACAGACAAGGTCTGTCTGACGAACAGTAATGGTATCCCCAGGGAATGACCTGCTTCTGTGGCAAGTTTGGTGCAGTACACACAGCCAGTAAAGGGGTAAAGGCGGTGTGGAGGGGGGGAGGGGGGAGAGGGGAGGAGGGGTGTTTGGACCCATAGGCAGATTATGTACCATCACCCAACCCACCCTCTATGGCTCAGGGTGGGAAACAGGATCCCCCACCAACAGATCCACATTCTAACTCGCTGTAATGGTGGCAGTAGAGCGGGACCATAACCTCAGTCCTGCTGGGGAACAGACACCCTATAGGGCAGGCAATGCAGAGCTGTACACATCCATAAAGCAATAGACAAACAGTAGGCCTGGAAATGCTCAGCTGCCCCCCCCCACCACTATCTGACATGCTACAGCAGCAAGCCTCCAGCTGCTGCACCCTGCAAGGTGTTCCAGCCAGACACATACTAACTGCAGACAGCCTGCTAGCTAGTCCATAATGCATGCTGCTGGAGGAGATGCATGTACCCAGAACTGGGATGTCAGCATACACACCAAGCAGATAAGTCAGTGATTGGGTCCCAAAAGAGAACCCATAAATATCACATGAGAAAAACACTATATAGCGCTACGGGGGAACCTAGCCATGCCATGGTCACTGCTCAGTCAGGGTGAGAATGACCTCCCAGCAGGACATGCTGTGGCCACCCTGTTCGTGCAGGTGGTGGCCGGGCACTACAATGTCCCAGCCATTGACCTATGCCCTGTGCAGATGCATCCTGGCCAGGCCACCCTATCTGGGCTATACCCATGGTATCTTGCTCCTCATTATGCACATTGGCAGGCTGACACTGGCAACAGTGCAAGCAGTGTGGGCCGAGGAAGGTGTTGGCAGCCACCACACACTGGGTAGACAGACACACACTCCCACACCTATGCCAGCATTGTGCAACTATAGAGGCTTTTGGCAGCCCTGGCCACCGCACCAGTCCTGGGCACAGTGCAGGCATGGCTATGGTACGCAATACTGTTGGGGTCACTCCCCAAGGTGGTAAACACTGTCAGACACCAGACCTGAAACACACTCCACAGACATCAGAGAGGTTGCTATGATACAGCTCAATGAGCAGATTGTGCTTAACCTAGGGATTGCTATCTGCCGGTAATCATAGCAACCTTTTGATATATGTTTACCGTATTCCCAGGTTTAGGGTGGCAGTGCTATGGTATGCAAATGCTAGTATTGGGAGATGGTGCTGTACGCAGGGCCCAACATCAAATGGCACCTGTGGGTGCGGGTGTTTCTGCCCCTGTTGGCCGCTGCTCTAGGGCAGAGGTTCCCAACTCCAGTCCTGGTGGACCAAACACTGTTCGGGTTTTCATGCTGTCCCTAATGAATATGCATGGATACATATGCATACTATGGGGGCAGCACATAGAAATGCAGCACAGGCATCTTTATTAGGGACAGCATGACGCCTGAATGGAGTTTGTCCCTCCAGGACTGCATTTGGGAAACTCTGCTCTAGGTATTGCACATGTCTATGGTGTCTGTGCTCTGTAGGGTAAAATATAGGTATTTCAGGCATGTTTATGTTATCTGCAATAAAGGTTCCCTCTTTATTACCATGGTTTAGTACTGGGTAAAATATGGGGACTGGGTTGGTGGGAGCCACAGCTGGGACTTGCACCTGTGACCTTCTGCTCCTGGACACACTGGCTGTGTGCAATGCACCACACTGTTGCCACAGGAACAGGTCATTCCCTGGGGATACCATGACTGTTTGTCATACAGGGTCTGTCTGTTGCAGTGCATGACACCCACCTAAACAGGGCTAGGCCATGGTCTGCTGTGGGCAGCTGCCACTGCCCCCTCCAACACCAGTACCCCTCTGTCGCCATGCTGACATGTCCTTATGCTGGTGGTGCGCAGTCTCAGGTCATCCAGTGTGCCGGTAGGCGGCTGCCTATGGTGTGGGTTCTGGGGTAGGGGTGCCTGCATAGACGTCCACGCTTCCCCCCCAGCACCACCTGCCAATGTTCTGTGCCCTTGGGGCTACCTGCTGGGTACTATCCCCTGTAACACTGTGGGAAACACACTCGTGCCCATGTTGGGCCCTCATCAGTTGCTGTCTGGTGGCTCTACTGTTTCAGTATTCCTACGGGCCACCTAGGCATCACCCTAGTCTGCACTGTGGCCCAGTTGCACCACAGCATGTGCCACCTGCAGCCCTCTGTATCCCCTTTTCCAGCATCTGTCCAGTTGCCCGTTCCGACATGCCCACCCTGCTGTTGTGGGACATGTGCACGCCATAGGAAACCTGTCCAATAGAAAGGGAAAACCTTGATCAGCGCTATTTCACTGTGGGATCATTCACCTTGTATGGGGACAGAGCATAGCCCCTTCCAAAATTGATATCCTTTTTGTGGAGCTTTCCCTGTAGTGTTTTTTGATGTTTCCCATTAATATCACTATTGCCCAGCTTGGTTATGTTTTTTTTCCAGTTTGTTCAGGTCCTTTTCAATGTTTATTTGCCCTTTTGTTCCGTGCAGATGTATCACACTTATCACTTTTTGTAGGTTTCCCTGGCTTTGCTGTACATTGCTGACGGAAATGGTTTCTCTTCCCTTTAAATCTGCTCTAATGCCAGGGTTTCACTCGCGTTAGTTTTCAGCCCAGGAATCCACAGCGTTAGTGTGCAGGGAACCTCTCCCCTCCCACTCTCCACCCATTGATCCTCTCTCCACCCCTGGGGAGCCTTCCTCCGCCCTCCTTTCTCCGCCTTCAGCACTCATTTGTGCCGCTGCACGCGTTAACACGCGATAATGGCACTTTACCGGGCGATAAGGTGCCTTATCGCACGATAAGGCGCCTTATCGTGCAATAACGTGACAGCAGCGCAAATAGCGCCCTTTAGTAAACATACCCCTTAGATTTTGATGAGTTTTTTTTAGTTCTGCTGCCATAACAATTGAGGGCTGTCAGCAAAATGTTGCTTGGGAGCCCCTCATTTGAACTTACGCCACTGTCTCTGTCCCTTCCAATAAGTTGTTGGCATTTCTTTCCTTAATTCCTATTTTATATTTTTAAACCGCCTAAGTAACATGGCTCGATAGGCGATATATCAAGTAATGCATACAGATAAAAATAAAAGGGGGTCATGTGTTATAGCAGTGGTCAGTGCAGTTAAAGCAGCTGGTCGCCGCTGCTTTAAATTACTCCCAGATATTCAGTGACGGGATCATATCTGGCCAGCAGCACTGAATTTCCTGTTTCTCCAGACAGCGATGTAGCTATCTGGTCAAAAGCAACAAGCAGTCACTGGCCGGACAGCTAAACCTGCCTTTTTCCTTCCTAAGTTTACCTGGTTTAGTTTAGCTGGTTAGCAGTTCAATATTGCTACTGATTGGATAGCCTGTACTACCACTCCTATTCTGCTCTCGGGGCATTTTACCAGGCTCTGCGGGCATATTCAGTGGCACAAGCCAGGTATATGCAACTCAGCAGCATTTACGTGGTTTACAGGTCTGCAAACTGTAAGTACGTTCAAATGCAAATGCAACATGCACCAACTAGACAGTGCCGACTCCTGGCAACCCTGCCCTGGGTTTTCTTGGCAAGGTGTGATTGGATGCACCCCTCCCCCCCCCCAAAGAAAATTCTGATTGTACCTATCATTTTAGCACAGTTCCAACAAATATTAATACACATTTGTAAATGAATGCCATGCTTTCTTAATCTTTTAAACAGTCTCTTCCATAGAGCTTATTTGTACCTATATCTTCCAGACGTCCCATTTCCCTGCACAGATCGGCAGCGCCTCAGTAGGGAATGAAATGATTATGTCCCATCTCCTGGTGCAAGTATCAGATCACTCAAACTACAGTGGCTTTTGTCAACTCTCCCTCCCTGTGGCAATCATCGAAGATAATTAAAGTAATTAATACCTGTGCTTTATTCTCCTGTGTTACAATCACAACATCTCATAACCTTCCAAACAATAAAAGAAAAAAAACCTTTTAGACTGAGCAAGTTCTATAACTATATTTCTCATTCTACCTCTTTTTCTTCTTTTGAAGAAAAGATTGTAGCCTTCAGATTTCTGAGTGTCCAACATGAAGGGTTTGCATATCCAACCGTTGACCTGCAAATGTCCAGGCTCGTAACAAAGGAAAAGAAAGTAGCAACATCAGCGTGCTCATCACTGTGTCAAGGGCAATGGAACATTTTTTGCATGGAGAGGCCAGGAAACCAATCTGAAGCCACATCGCTAAGCTCTCTAATTGATGAAGCAGTGTTGGGCAAAATATTAGTGGGGCCATGGCCCCTGTGGCCCACCCTATTCCGCTGTCTATAACTGTAGTAACTCCTCAATTCCCTTACTCTAGCACCAGAAATATAACTTTTCCCTCGTATCAGAAACTATGAGAGGAGCACAGCAAAACAGGACATGTAGAGTTGCCAAGTTACCCCATTCCAGGAGTGAGATTTTTTTGCCACTTCTGGTTTTAAATTTGCATTGCAATGCAATATGGTATTTGTAGGTCGATTTTACCCATTAGAATCAGTGCTGCAGGTCCCTGAATGTATCAGAATAGAATTGTCAGAAATCCAGGAATGGCTTAAAATCTCACTTTGGAACTGGCTAACTGGGCAACTCTGGAAATGATGATGTTCTTCTCATTTCCTGGTTCCTGCCGATTGTGCACTCTCATGAAAGAGTGCGTACTCTCTTGAGCAACAGCACATACTCTTGAGCAACAGCACATACTCTTACACAACAGCACGAGCTATTCACGCATGCACAAATCGGGTGTGCTATTGCGTAATAGTGTGCACTCTCACTATTGAGCAATAACGTAAGAGATGAAAAAAACAAACAAAATGAAAATTTCTGGGATGCACATCCCTATGAGGAATCCCCAACTCCCAGCACTTTATCCCACAACATTTTTGTGGATGCAAACCTTCAACCTTATTATTTTCATTTTAAGGAGATATTTATGATTTCATGAGAAATGCATTTTTTCAGTTGCATTTAAGTGATTTTCTTTTGCATAACAATTCAGCACACTGCATGACATGTTCACATATGTGAGTAGCATCACAACAGAGCAGGGGAGAGCTGCAGTTAACTGGTGGCTCAATAATGGAACATCAAACTTCAGAAGGGACCTGGAATTGGTGGTGGACATTGTTTCAGAAATGTAGCAACATGTATGAAAACGCTTGAGTACTTGACGTATAATATTTTGCAATACCATAAAGACAGCTTTTCAGTCCCTTTCTGCAAGTGATCCAAGTGACACTGTGATTCTAGCCTAAACTATATGGCAATGATAGGTGGAGGGGAAGCTCTATATATTGAAAGAGGATAAATATTCAGCAGGAAATAAAACACACTGTAGAATCTTTATG
Source organism: Ichthyophis bannanicus (assembly GCA_033557465.1). Taxonomy (NCBI): domain Eukaryota; kingdom Metazoa; phylum Chordata; class Amphibia; order Gymnophiona; family Ichthyophiidae; genus Ichthyophis; species Ichthyophis bannanicus. The sequence goes on along the minus strand of CM066035.1, from coordinate 441,854,139 downwards.
GATAGAAATTCCATGTAAAAAGGGGAAGGGAATGGCAGTGGGGGTATACTATAGCCCGCTCTACTACTCCGTTTCCTTGGCTCGCAAACTTGAGGTCATCTTTGACTCCTCCCTTTCCTTCTTCACAAGCATCCAACTGATAGCTAAAACCTGTTTCTTTCTCTATAACATCAATAAAAGTTGCCCCTTCCTTTCTAAACACACTACTAAGACACTTATCCACTCTTTAAGCACCTCCCGTCTAGACTACTGCAACCTCCTCCTTAATGGTCTCCCTCTGAATCATCATCTCTCTCCCCTTCAATCTGTTCAGAATTCAGCTGCATGGTTAATCTTCTGCCAGTCTCACTAAGCTCATATAATGCCATCTTCTCAAGTCACTTCATTGACTTCCTGTTTCCGTATCCAGTTCAAACTTCTCCTACTGACCTATACGTGCACTCATTCTACTGCTCCTCACTACCTTTTCTCTTATTTCTCCCTACACTTCTCCTCGGGAACTCCAGTCTTCTGGCAGATCCCCTCTCTCTGTGCCCTTCTCTTATAGTGACAACTCTAGGCTTCGATCTTTCCACCCTGCTGCTCATTATGCCTCCAACATTCACCTTTGGCCCTTTTCACAGCCGGGCAACCAGCATGACGGCCTTGGGTCACTACTCCAATCCCTCCCACCACCTTTCCCACTCCCCGGACATATTAGCTGTACTCTGCTAGATTTCAACCACACATCATTTATTTATTCTACAACATTGGAAATAACAGTATACTGTTGGCCACAGCATAATCAGCATAATTATAACACATTAGAGTATAATCTTCATATCACACATAATAACAATCAATACATTGCCATTTCTTTGTAGAGCTATCCTATTCTAGCTTGCCCTTCCTCCCCTTTTAAGGAGGTACAGCCCGTCCTAACCCAATGGCACCTGGCAGGGATGTTTGGAAAAATTGCCGTCCAAGCCTTTCCCCCATTGCCCACAGTCCTAATTACCATACATTAGGAAAGGGGTGCCTGCCGTTAAAACAGGCCTTTAATGCTCCCTTCCTGTTTGCAGTAGTGTCCCGATCTGCCTCTGCCCATGGCCCATTAAAAGGTTGGGAGCATGGCTCCGTTACTAATTTCCATGTTCGTCCCTCCCCTCCCCCTCCCCCTCCTGCCGTGAAAGCGTAGGGAGGCCCTCTACACACTGTTCTTGCTTCAACTCTGCGTACCATTGGGGGACAAGTCAGCTCCTATATGACCACTCCCCCTCTCCATGTCTGGGCTGTGCGCTCTCTCCTAGGGGGCCCTAGCTCTCCTGCTATGCTGCGACAGTGCCCACTCCTTGGGATGGGTCGGGAGGGTAATTGTCCCATCTCCACTGGCCCGCTGGGGGGGAAAAGAGGGGGGCCGCGGCCCGTTTGGCGCTTCTATAGCCAACCGCCATGAACCCGTCCCCTCCCCCACAGCCCCCCCCCAGCCAAGGTTAACCCTTGGCCTGCTGTTGCCCCACCTGTGCCCGGCCGCGTTGATTCACTGCCGGGTCTAATCCAGGCTAAAATCTCTCCTCTTCAAGGCTGCTTTTGGATCCTGATCTGCATAGTCTCCTGCTCTCCAACTATGTGTTTCCTCTCCATTCCCCTAGACATAACCTTGTCTCCAGGTATTGTGGTGTTGTATGTCTTGACTAGATTGTAAGCTCTGATGAACAGGGACCATCTTTTGCATGTCTCTGTACAGCGCTGCGTATGCCTTGTAGCGCTATACAAATGATCCCTAGTAGTAGTACTCAGAAGCATGCATAGATTGAAAAAGAGTTCATTTTGGCTAGGGTTTTGGACAAAGGAGTACGGAAATAATGCTCCTTAATCCTCCATTCTTTATTTCATCCTCCAAAATGAAAATAAATAAAGATTGCAGATTCAGTACTTAATCTGTGGGAGGAGTGGTCTAGTGGTTAGGACAAGGTACTTCAGGCCGGAGGGCTGGGGGTTCAAGTCCCACCTGGGGACAGCAATCACAGGCTGGAGGGACTGGGATTTCTAGTCCTATAGGCACTCCTTGTGGTCTTGGGCAAGCCACTTAACCCTCCATTGCCCATGTTCCCTGTAAGTATTAGCGTATGTGTGTCATATCCCCTCATGTTAAATGTATCCCCCAATTGACTGCTTTGACCCGGTGAAAAGCAGTATATAAATACAGCTAAATAAACTGGCAGTAATAAGTATGAAATTACAAAACTGCCCTAATACATGTGGAAGTAGTGCTACTTAGGGGTATGTTTACTAAACTGTGGTAACGTAGCAGCGGCTATATTAACGCGTGTTAAGTAACGTTAATGAATGTTAACGTTACCTAACACGCGTTAACGTCACCGGCCGCGGTAAGTCCCACAGATGTTGGAGAGAGGGCCGGGAGAAGGGGTTAATGTGCAGGGAGAGGCTCCGGCTACACTAACGTGGGGAAATGAAGGGCCGAACCTTACCAGGACTGAAAACCTGTCGTTAGATGCACATTTGCAGGAGGGTGAAACCATTTCAGCATCAGCAATGTACAGCATAGGCAGGGAGCCCTAGCAAAGTGATAGTAGTGCTACATTTGCAGCAACAGCATAGTGCTCAAGTATGAAAGGTCACTATGGTGATGGGGCATAGGGGGCTGCAGGCAGGACATGCAGTGGGGGCAGCTGGGACACAGGGTGGACTAGGCCATCGCCAAGGAACTAGAAATCAGAAATCAGCAGGACAGCAGCTGAACAGAGCCAAACATGTGTTCCACAGTGTCCCATCCAGGGGATATTATCCAGCAAGTACCCCAAAGGTCACACAGGTACCACTATGCCTGTAATAGGGCAATCAGTGCACATCTGGGGACCACTCTAACAAGGGTCCACAGACCTTACCCAGGATGTGTCCCAAAGAGTTTGTAAACACAGCTAACTGAACACCCTTTACTGCAGCCCCTAGTAGGGCATTGCAGGGTGTGATCACACATTGTCAGAAACATATATACACCCAGTAGGCAAAACTGGCTACACTGGACCTGAGGTGCATGCCCTAGCCTGTCCATAGGCAGCTGTCACAACAGAATCTACCTACATCTACCTGGTCCACCCTAGCCAACAGTTGCTAGAGCACCAACCTGACATCCCCCCAGCCAGCTCTCCCCCATGTGGAAGGAACATAACATTGGCAGGCAGTGATGAGGGAGATGTGTGGATGTCCATGTATGCCTCCCCACCCCAAAGCCCGCATGCTAGGCACCTGCCTACATGCACAGTAGATGGCCTGGGACTGCGCACTACCAGCACCGACAGCATATGGGCATGTCAGCATGGCAGGGGGGGATGTTGGTGGTTGGTGCCGGAGGGGGCAGTGGCACCTGCCTGCAGTGCACCTAGGCCATGCCCTGTTTCAGTATGTGGGGTGCAGTGCAACAGAAATGGTCTGTCTGAGGAAAAGTAAAGGTAGCCCCAGGGAGCACTGTGCATCTGTGGCAATAGTGTAGTGCAGTACACACAGCCAGTGTGTCCTGGAGCAGAGGGTCACAGGTTCAGGTCCCAGCTGTGGATCCTACAGAGCATGTGCCCACATTTTACCCCACAATGCAGAGACAACATCAAAATGTGCAATCCACAAAGCGGCGGCCAACAGGAACACAAACTCCCACTCCCACAGGCTCCACTATCCAGAGCCTCATGGAGAGTCAGGCTGTTGGCTCCAGCACGGAGCTGCGGGTTATCACCAGAGCACTACTACTCGCTTCTGCACACCTTAGCAATGCCAGCACTGATCAGGACCAGTGTGGTGGGCAGGGCTGCCAAACACCCCTATCACTGCACAATGCTGCAATAGGAGTGTGTGTGTAAGTCTATCATTGTTTTGTGGCTGCCTACCCCTCACTGGGCCCACAAGGCCTACACTGTTGCCAGCATCAGCCTGCAAAATATGCATAATGAGGAGCAAGGTATTGTGGGTATGGGCCGGACAGGGCAGACCGGGCAGGATGCAGCTTCACAGGGTATAGGGCAATGGCTGGGACTTCGTAGTGCCTGATCACCACTTGCATGGACAAGGAGTCCACTTCACTTCTTGCTGGGAGGGCACACTCACTCTGACCGATCAGTGACCATGGCATGGCTATGTTCCCACACAGTGCTTCATAGCAACTGTCACAGATGATATATGTGTGCCTCCAGTTTCTGGAGGCCCAATCACTGAGTCATCTGCTGGGTGTGCATAGTTCCACTATGAACATGCAATATAGACTGGCTAATAGAGTGTCTGTGGTTAGTTTGTACATGGCTGGAACACCTGGCATGGTGCAGCAGGTACAGTCTGATTGTGCCTGCTGCTGGTGAATATCAGACCATGGTTGGGGGCTGCGGAGGCTCTTAGTACTACCGTTGGTCTGCCAGTGGCCTAGGAACAGGCCCAGATCTGGTCTAATCCCCTCCCCTGATCACAGCCTAAGGCACCCCAAGGACTGTATGATGCATCAGGTTGATGGGCATGAGCTGCGAGGCAGAAGAACCTGGCAATGGCCAGGTAGTAAGGTGGCTCATCCTGTCTTCTGTAGTGTGTGCAGTACTGTGGTGCTATGCCTGTTACAGTGCTGCAGATGCGGAGCGCTCAAGGTAGCGCATGCAGCATTTGTTTGGGGTGTGCATTTTTACGTACCATAACCTGCTCACATAACCTAAGCGCCTAAACATAACTCATAGGGCATGTAAGAACGTCTGTTATGTCATACGTGTTATTGTGCACGCTGCGCATCAGCGGCGCTGCAACGCACGTTGCGTTGTACACCGCAATACTGTGCCATAACATAACGCATATAATATAGCAGACGTGATGGCCACTTGGTGGAACATATTTGCATTGTGCTTGTTGTGGTTGTTTGGGATAGTGGTTGCAGAATGCATTGAGCCACCATAGGTTGTGGGTTTGATTCCCACATGTTCCTTTTCCTTTCCTTTTTTGTTCTGCTACCTTACCATACAATGGCTGCAGTTTTGTCACTTCTCCACACGCCCTTCCCTCTCTTCACTGTGCACTACAGTGTGCCCTCCATGCAGCCTATCCATCACATATTAGCTGTTACATATGGTTCCTTTCTTTAGCCTGTCTGGGTGGGCAGTTGGCTCAGTGGTTTGGTATTGGTGTCAGTGAGCTGTGTTTGGGCTCTTCAGTGTACCCGTTTGATTCCCTCTTACTCCTTTTGGGATCTCTTGCCCATTTTGCCCTTGTACACACACCATCCACACAGCTGGCCCTTCAGACAGACCCCTGCCATCCTTTCCATTAAATTGGTTTACTCTTCTGCATGTGGTTTCACTGCACACCATTTCATGGGGTGTGTGCGCATGTGTGGCTCACGTCCCCATCACAGACTGATATCAGCTGCCTGTGGTCTATGGCCTTATACCTACGGCTCCGTTTCTCATGTGGCACCATGTCTGCACATCCCTCAGTGCATCTTCTACTGTCTGCGTGCCTTTGATTGCAGCCCCTTCGGACGCTGCTGCTTCCTGTCGGCTGTGATGTTAACACACGGTAGATCTAGGGCGCACTGTACCATGTGTTAGGCGCCTTGTAACACGCGTTACCTGACACAGCTTGCTTTAACGATGCACCACCCACTCCTTTATATGGGCATCCATCACATTACCGGGGAAATTAATGACAGTAACATTACCGCGGTTTAGTAAACATACCCCTTAGACTTGGAAGTTGTGAAATTGCCACATTGACACTGAAGTGGTGGCACTTCCATGTGGACATTGCCGGGTTCTTGACACTCATTTTTCTCTTGTGTATGTGTGTAAAATGGCTGCCCCCATTATGCGTGCCAGCAAATACACATCCTTATACGTATTTTACCAAGGCTTTACGTTAACATTGAAACTAAACAGATCCCAGCCTGGATGTCTCAATTCTCATCTCAGCTTTCTATGTAAAATGGGCCTTTTAATGTTTACTCTTTGGTTAAAATAGAGAATCTGCAGAATGCTGGTGGTGATGGAAGATCTGCATTGAAAGAAGAGTCTTATTTGGTTTCAGAAGTCTAAGAGCATCACCATCACTGGATAATTCTTATATTGGACTAATAATTAGTCTACCAAATTAACAGGAACATGCTCTTCATCCACTTCAGCTAGCCCAGAATACCACAGCAAGACTGATAAAAGGGAAGACAAGAAACACACACATCACCCCTGTGCTTAGGAATCTTCACTGGCTCCCTATGCAGGCACCAAATTCAAAGCCATTATGCTTACTTACAAATCCACCCACGACCAAGCTCCAGAGTGCCTTCGTAATCTCATTCAGAAACTAACCAATACAAGATTAACCCTTTCTAGGCCGAGCCCAAAACTCTTGGGATCCAAAATTCTGACTAAATATTCCTATCAAATGGTATATAATACATGACCATAGCAGAAGAAAAATCACTATTAGAACATATTGAATAAGACGGGTACAATTTTCCTGAAATATGCAAAAGTTAACCCAGCTGCAGAATGTGGATTAAAAATTTAAATTAGGCCTTGAAAGGGTTAAGAAGACAGCACAACCAGAACCTGCTCAGCATCCTAACACTCAAGGCAACAAGCACCCAAGCAACCTGCTAGAGATCCTTCTCTATGTATGGTCCACACTTTGGAACTCACTCCAAAGCACACTAAGAGACACCAAGACTGCAGCGATTAACACAAAAACTAAAAACCATTTTATGTCAAGTATATTTCAGCTCTGACACCTAACGTAAAATGCCCTCCCTTTCCAATCCACCCGCCCAATGCATCGCACAGCATTTTGATAACCCTACGTACAGGGTGTCCCAAAAAAAGTGAGAACATCTTGTAGCATATAAGTTATTTAAAAATTCCAAAAGGCAGATGTAAACGATTGACAAAATTAAAAAGGATGGTGACGGGAAATTGTCGAAATAAGTAAACTATTTAAGCTTTTAAAATGTCTTTATTTACCTTTTTTAGCTATATTTTACAAGATGTTCTCACTTTTTTTGGGCCACCCTGTATATGTTGTTAAGTTGTTAAGTGCCGTCGAGTCGGAGTCGACTTATGGTGACCCTCTGGATAGCTATCCTAAATTGTGTTCGGTCTTCAGTCAGGCGGCTCATTGTTGACAGACTGGTACCCGTAGCTGCTGTTATTGTATCGATCCATCTCATTGCTGGCCTTCCTCGTTTGCGTTGACCTTCTATCTTGCCAAGCATGATGTCTTTCTCTAATGATCTCTCTCTTCGCATGATGTGTCCAAAGTATGAAAGTCAAAGTCTTGTCATCTGAGCTTCTAAAGAAAGCTTAGGTTTGATCTCCTCTAGTACTGATTGGTTTGTTCTTCGGGCAGTCCATGGTATACACAGTATTCTCCGCCAGCACCATAATTCAAAGGCATCAATTTTCTTCCTGTCTGTCTTTTTCACTGTCCAGCTTTCACATCCATATGATGTATTGTCACCAGGTGCCCCTAGTGGTTGGTTGGAGTAAGGGCATCTGGCGCATTTAATTAATTTTTAAGGAGTGATTGACCTGAAGGGCCTAGAGGATTCTGGTCCTTGTAGTGCAGAACTCCTTATGAAGAATGATTCAAGCCCGAGTGTAGAGTAACAAGGCTTTATTTCCCCGGTCAACGCTAAGGTCCAGTAAGACACAAAGAAAGTAAATACAGTCCTTCTCTTTAACAAAAAGGTTCCACCAATATTTCAAACAAACAATCAACTGTTGTAGGTTTCACAGTTAAGTGTAAGTCTGGGCTAAGGCTTCTTTTAAATCAAAACAAATTAATAAATCAGCAGAGAAATGGTTACAAGCTTCACCATCAGCAGAGTTCTTCTCTCTCTACAAATCTTGCAGGGAATTCATGCTAGTTGCTGAACAAAGATTACATTCCATCGGCTCCTCCTGAGGAATGGGAATACTGTTTTCATATTCAAAGTCCATTGACTCAGGGTCACTGCCCTCCTCAGATGAATGACAATTTTCACTCCCTGTTAACTCCTCACAGGGATTCTTTTGCTTCCCATAAAACTCTTACTAAGCTATGGGGAAGTGCTCTTAAAAAGGTCAGTTTTACTTCTTCTTCCCCTATAATACTTCTCTTTGAACAGGGTTTTCATCAGTAAAACTTTCTCTTAGAATTAAGGATTTTGCATACCTTGGCTTCTCTAAGCTGCCACAGCCAGAGTTCTCCTTTTAACGTGCTTTCTCAGGCAAATGAGCTGTTCTATGCAGTGCTCTGCTTTCAGGGCTATCAGGCAAACCCGGTATGGATTTCTACCCTCTGTGGTTCTTAGCAAAGGTATCTTTGTGGTAGGAACTTCCCTTCCTTGTTCCTTGCTGATTTGATACAATGAACTTACTTGGGCTAGGAGAGTTGCTTTTGTCAGGCAGACTGTTTCTTCTGTTTGCTTTGCTATGGACTCTGTCCCAATATGTTTGGCCTCTCTGGACTCTATGCCTTTGAGTGAAACTCCTTTGGATTCTGTCTCCTTGAGTTGGCTGCACGTGGAAGCTGTCCTGTTCCAGGTTCCTTTTCCCACAGCTATCCAAACTGCTGCTCCAGGCTGTGCTCCGTCCTGAGCCTCTTGCAGTGTTACTTGCTGTGCTTCCGGCTATGTTCCTGGTTAGGCTGCTCTCGCTCTTACCGCTGCTCTCTCTTACTGCTGCTTTCCCCTTCTACTATCTGGTTTCCTTTATAAAGGGATTTTTGGTTTGAACATTTTGGGCTTGACCTCAGGTGAAACTGCTTGCTACTAATGCAATCAGTGTCAGAGCACGTTGCTTCTGGCTCTGAGGAATTGCTCATACGCCCTCTGGCTGTACTGCACTGGAACTGCGCTCTCTGCATTTTCTCAGTTCCATGTAAAACAGGGTTTTTTTCCTAAAGCTATTTCTTCCATAGCTTCCACGTTATGACAGTATATAGTCCTATACAATCTTGAATCATAAACCACTAAATATAACCCTATGCAAACCTCATTCCCCCTTTAACAACTGAACTATCTAGTCTGCCCACCCATATCAACCACTTTGACAGTCCCCTTTTTCCCTTTAAAGGTCCTGTTTGTCCCATGCTTTTTAGAGTTCAGATACTGTCTTCATCTCTACCACTTCCACTGGGAGACTATTCCACACACCTACCATTAATTCCATAAAGGAATATTTCCTCATATTACTCCTGAGTCTATCCCCTTTCACCCTCATCCTATGTCCCCTCATGAGCAGAGCTTGCTCTCAATCAATCAAAAGAGGCTCTCAAGTTGGTATGTAAACATCTCAATTATATCACCTCTATGTTGCCTTTCCTCTGAAGTATACATATTAAGATCCCTAAGTCTGTCTTCATATGCTTTATAATGAAGACCACTAACAATTTTAGTAGCCACCTTCTGCACAGACTCCAACCTGTTTATATCATTTTGAAGGTGCGGTCTCCAGAATTGCACACAAATATTCCAAATGGGGTTGCACCAAAGACTTATACAGAGGCACTATCACCTCCTTTCTTCGGCTGGCCATTCCTCTCCCTTCTGTGGGCCATTCCTCTCCTTATACCAATCTAACAGGAACTCTACAAAATGTCAGTAAAAATTTCCCTAAGAGTACAAAATCGTGGTGAAGATCTTTTCCATTTCCAATTACATAGTAACATAGTTTATGACGGCAGATAAAGACCAATATGGTCCATCTATTCTGCCCAGCCAGACGGTAAGAGCAGATGCCACTGCTGCTCTGTGACGGTCACCCTTCACCATGCCTTTGTTTAGGGGTGTACCCACCGCTCCATGAAGATCACACCTATTTGTTGAGATATATGATTATTTTGATGTTATCTTGTTGCTATAAAGGGATCCACTATGGGGTATGTTTACTAAACTGCAGTAACGTAGCAGCGGCTGCGTTAATGTCACTTAATGCGTGTTAACGTCACCAGCTGCAGTAAGTCATAGAAACCTGACATCAGCAAGACAGCAACTGACAAAGGCCAAACACAATCCACCTACATCTACCTGGTCCATCCTAGCTAAACGTTGCCTGGGCACTGACCTGACATCCCCGCAGCCAACCCTCCCCCAAGTGGAAGGGACATAATATTGGTAGGCGGTGATGGGGGGGATGTGAGGATGCCCATGTATGCCTCCCCACCCCAGACCCCGCTCACTAGGCAACTGCCTACCCACACAGTGGATGGCCTGGGACTGCGTACTACCAGCACCAACAGCATATGGTCATGTCAGCATGGTAGGGGGGTGTGTGCCTGTGCTGGAGGGGCATTGGCACCTTCCTGCAGTGGACCTAGGTCATGCCCTGTACCAGTATGTGGTGTGCAGTGCAACATAAAAGATCTGGCTGAGGAAAAGTACAGGTAGCTCCAGGGACTACTGTGCATCTGTGGCAACAGTGTGGGGCAGTGCACACAACCAGTGTGTCCAGAAGCATAGGGTCACAGATTCAAGTCCCAACTCCTCTGTCCACCCATCATTGTAACTATCCTGCCACCTCCGCCTCCACTGGGGGACACATATTTCCATCATCTGCCACCCACTGTCTTTCCAGTACTTTACATTGCCAACACCCTGTGCTGTGGTACAGTTGCCCCCAACATGTTTGTCAATAGTACTGGCAGCTACATGGGATGCCCGCAGATACGGCAGGTCCAGCAGCTCCCAGCTCTCCCTCCTTCACTCAACTGTTCATTGCCTTTCCTTGGTGCTCTATCTTGTGTTAGGGCTACATCTGTTTCTATGCCTCACAGGTCATGCATGTCATCCTGAAGCACCTTGCAGCCCTTAGCGCACACTAACCTAGGGCACCGTAACCTTGTTAGGCCACCTTAACCTATGGTTCCATAACCCAGGGTGCCTTCTAAGGTGCCTTGTCCAGTGGTGCGTAATATGGCGCTTAGCCTAAGGAGCCCTATAGGGCGCCTTACAAAGCACCTTGAGGCACCTTAGAAGGCACCTTGTAAGGTGCCTTATAAGTAAGGTGCCTTTATAAGGCACCTTGTAACGCGCGTTAGTCTAAGGTGCCTTGTAACGCGCGTTAGCTGACATGGCTTGCCATAATGATGCAACGCCCATGCCTTTATATGGGCATCCGTAACACTACCGGGGAACTTAATGCTGGTAACATTACCGGAGTTTAGTAAACATACCCCTATGTCTGTCCTAAGCCACTTTGAATTCCGTCACTGTATTTTCCCCCACCACTTCCATCTGGAGGGCATTCCAAGAATCCACCACCCTTTCAGTGAAAAAGTATTTCCTGACATTGCATTTCAGTTTACCCCCATGCAACTTCATGTTATACCCTCTAGTTTTACAGCTTCCCCCATCTTTGGATGAGGTTTTTTGTTTGTTCATTAATACTTCATTAAAGGTCCGAATCATATCTTCCCTCTCCCTCCTCTTGAGTGTACATATTTAGGTCTTCAAGTCTCTTCTAAGTCTTCTGACACAGGCTCCAAATCATTTTGGTCACCTTCCTCTGAACCGTTTCCAGTCTTTTTACATTCTTTGTGAGATATGGGGGCATGTTTACTAAAAGCCGTACAATTGCGTGCCGCACAATAGCGCACGGAAACGCGGCACTCAAACGCTCAGAAACGCTCTTAAACGCCCCGCACAAGTGCGCTTGGGCCCCGCACAATTGCGCGCCGCACTAACGTGCCCCGCACAAGTACCCGGCCCGCAAATGTCCGATAGAGGCGTGGAAAGGCATTCTGAGGGCGGAGGAAGGCTCCCGAGGGGCGGAGAGACGGGGTCAATGGGCGGGGAAGGGGAGGGGAGAGGCTCCCCGCACAGTATCGGGGACGAATTTGCAGGTTAAAAATAGCGCGAGTGAAACACTCACGGTAGAGGGCATTTAAAGGGAAGAGAAACCATTTCCGTCAGCAATGTACAGGGAAACCGGGGAAACCTGCAAAACGTGAGCAGTGTGATACATGTGCACAGAACAAAAGTGCAAATAAAGATAGAAAAAGACCCAAACAAACATATTAAAAATAGGAAGTCAGCTGGGGAACCCTGATATTAATGGGCAAACATAAGAAACACACCCAGGAAAGCTCCAAAGAAATGAAATGAAGTATGGAAGGGTCTACGGAGCGGAGACCCTTCCAAAAACCATTTCCTTTTTTCTGAGCCTTCCTGGGAGTGTCTGCTATGGTTGCCCATTAATATCACTGTTGCCCAGCTTGGTTATATTTATCCCCAGTTCGTCGTGGTCGGTTGAGGGGTTTATTTGCACTTTTGTCACCAGACAAGGTGACTGAGCCCACAGTACAAATGTGCAGAGCAGGGTTTTTGACTCCTTTGGTCAGGTTTCCCACCCCCAGGGACTACACTATCACTGTGGCCACAGTGTGGTGCAGTAGACAGAGGCAGTACCTCTAGGACCAGAGGGTCACAGGTTCAAATCCAAGCTGGGGCTCCTGCCAACCCAGTCCCCATATTTTACCCACCACTAAACAGAGATAGTAAAGACACTCCTTTATTGCAGAGAACATAAGCATGGTTCACACACCCATTTTGTACCCAACACCGCACACACACCATAACAATGGGCATTACCAACAGCCGAGTCCCCCAAATGCAGTCCTGGAGTGCCACAACTCAATCAGGTCATATGCTTTTCCAAGATACGGACATGCCAGCATGTTGGCGGTAGGGTACAGGTGGTGGAGGGGGCAGTGGCTGCTAGCCACAGAAGACAGTGGCCGAGCCATGTGCAGGCTGGCACGTCCACTGCAACATAGGCCCTGTCGGATATACAGTCATGGACTTCCCAGGAAATTCAGCACATCTGTGGCAACACAGTGGTGCAGTGCACACAGACAGTGTGTGCAGGAGCAAAAGGTCACAGGTTCAAAGCCCAGCTGGGGCTACTGCCATTCCTGTCCACATATTTTCCCCACAACTAAACCATGTTAGTAAGGGCAATCCTTTATTGCTGGGGATATACGCATTGGTCATACGCCTATCTTTTACACCACCAAGCACAGACACCATGACCAGGGGCATTACCTAGAGCAGAGTCTCACAAATGCAGTCCTGGAGGACCACACACCATTCAGGTTCCATGCTGCCACTCATACAAATAACCGTGCTGTATATCTATGCACCACCCCCATGGCATGTAGATGTAGCTCATGCATATTCATGAGGGACAGCAGGAAACCCCAACCAGTGTATTGCAAACCTGGACTGGATTTGGGAACCTCTGCCGTACAGCAGCAGCCAACAGGGACAGACACACCCACACCCACACCCACAGGCCCCATTGGCCAATGCCTCCTGGTGAGGCAGGACATTGGGCCCTGCGTGCATCTCCCAATACCAGCACTTGCATACCTTAGCAATGTCACCCTACACCAGGGTATATGGTACACAGCTCTCAAACGTTTGCTATGAGTACTGGCAGATAGATATCCCTACGTTACGCACAGTCTGCTCTATGAGCTCCATCATAATAATCTATCTGATGTTTGCGGTGTGTGCGTCAGGTCTGGCCCCTGACAGTGTTTACCACCCTAGGGAGGGACCCCCAACGGTATTGCATACCATACCCATGCCTGTACTGTGCCCAGGACTGGTGTGGTGGGCAAGGATTCTGAACCCCTCTATAGTAGCACAATGCTGGCATACGTGTGGGAGTGTGTGTCTGTCTATACAGTGTGTGTTGGCTGCAAACACTGTCCACAGTTTTGGCCTGATGATGTGCATAATGAGCAGCAAGGTACCATGGGTATAGCTCAGACAGGGTGGGCTGGCCAGGATGCATCTGCACAGGGCATAGGGCACTGGCAGGGACATTGTAGTGGCCATCCACCACCTCCACAGACAGGGTGACCTCTGTATGTGCTGCTGGGCTTTCACTCCACCCTGACTGTGCAGTGATGGCAGCATGGCTAGGCACCCCCATAGTGCTTCATAGCACTTCCCTCATGTGATATATATGGGTCACCTGTTGGGGCCTAGTCACTGATGTATCTGCTTGTGTGTGCTGCCATCCCAGTTGTGGGTGCATGCATTTCCAGTGGGACTAACCAGCAGACTGTTCACAGCTGGTATGTGCCCTGCTGGAGTGCCTTGCAGTGGCTGATGGCTTGATGCAGGGGAATATCAGATAGTGGTGGGGTGCATCTTAGCATATCCAGGCCTACTGTCTGTCTGATATTGTGGTCTGGGTGTGTGTGGGGCTGCTTGGACTGCCCTGTAGGGTGTCTGTTCCCCAACAGGACTGGGGTTGATGGTCCACTCTACTGCCATCATTGCAGGGGGGGGGGGGTGTATAATGGGGATCTGTTGATGGGAGACCCTGCCTGTTTGCCACCCTCAGGGGGGGGGGGGGGGTGGTTGGTGGTACATAGCCCACCAAGGGGTCCGTGGGGTTCCCCCTGACTGAGACAGACAGAGATATCCAAGGTGTTCCTGCAGAAACTACCTATCTCACAGATTACAACTGTTTTGGAGCTCTGCCATGGCGGGTGCTGTGGACCTGGTCCAGGGCGCCTCATCGCACACTCAGGGTGAGCACAGTTCCCGCACAGTGTGACTGTGTGTAGCTACTCTGTGCAAATTAAACACCCGGTCAGTACCTCCTACCAGGCCAAGGTGCTGTGTGGGTGCACACGGACACGTCCCCCTACCAGGCCGGGGAGCTGTTGGGGTGCATTCCCCATCTTGTGTTCATCTGTGGACAGCTGATTTGCATGTGCAGTGCATCATGGGTATGGGTGGCCTAACCCTATCCTGGTTCCCACAGCAGACTGTCTGTGTGGTGACATGCAGGCTCTCTGCAGCCAGCCAGGGGCTTGCTGGCAGCTATATAGCTGTAGCCCAATGGTTACTTCACTGCCTGTGGAGCCAGCGGTAATAGGTTTGAGCCCACAGTGGGGTTATTTGATAGGGTTGTCCAAAGCTTTTTTTAGATTTAATGTACATATGTTGCTGCCATCAAACACACCCTCAGTGTACTGTACCCATAAGGTGCCTCTGAGGGTGCTTTATAGGGCACCCTATAGGGCACCTTATGGTTGCCGTCCATATAAGGTGCACTATACATTATCCTGTGACGCAACATATATGGTGCCCTATAGGGGACATTCAAGGGTGCCTTGGTGGACAGTGAACTTTAATATGTGCCTTATGGGCCGCCTTATGTTAACACGCTTTGTGAGTGCGTTTGCTAGTAGTGATAACTGAAATAAAAATAGATTGCCCCCTACAGCACTCATCCCCATAATACACGCTGCCTCAGTGAGCCTTCTTCATTGGGCACTTTGGGGGATTGAACCCCTGATTTCTGCACCATTGGTCAGTGTCTTAACCATTGTGCTGTGGCTCTGTTGCTATGCTTGGGCATCTGCGCACCACCTTATGCCGCCCAAAATTAACAGTGCGCCGCCCAAAATTAATATGCCTCCTAAAGCACTTTTACCCATTACAGTTAATGCCTCAGCCAGCCCTTTTTGTTGTGCACAATGGGGAATTGAACCCATGGCAGCTGCACCCACAGTCAGTGTCTTAACCATTGTACTATGGCTCTGCTCCTTTGTGTGTGCATATCAGGGCGCCACTTAGCCTTCCCACGCACTATTATGCACGGCGCACAATAGCGCTGCGCACAATAGCGCCCCGCGCAAATGTGCGATCGCTTACTCCCGTTTTTTTTCTTTTCTCTGCCTGAACCGCCCACTCCTTATATGGCACAGGCACACTACCGCGGCCCCGCACATTAGGAATGTTTAGTAAACAGACCCCATGGTCTCCAAAACTGAACACAATATTCCAAGTGAGGCCTCACCGGTGACTTGTACAGTAGCATTAGTACCTCTTCCTTTCTGCTGGTAATTCCTCTCTATGCAACCCAGCATCCTTCTGGCTTTTGCCACTGCCTTGTCACACCGTTTGGCCACCTTGAGATCCCCTGAAACAATTACTCTGAGGTCCTTCTCCTGGTCCGTGCACACCAATCACATACAATTCCCTTGAGTTTCTGCTTCCCAAGTGCATGACACTACACTTCTTCACATTAAATCTTAACTGCCAAGCATTAGACCATTCTTCCAGCTTTTGTAGATCTTTCCTCATGTTATCCACTCCATCAGGGGAGTCCACTCTGTTGCAAATTTTCTTGTCATCTGCAAAAAGACCGACTTTTCCATTCAGTCCTTCAGCAATATCACTCACAAATACATTGAACAGTGCCGGGTCCAGGACCGAACCCTGGGGCACCCCGCTAATCAACTTCCTTTCATCCGAGTGAGTTCTGTTTACCATCACCTTCTGTCCTTTGTCAGAAGATGACTGTAATTAATTTTTTTTCCAGTTGACAGACACATATGCAAAAGGATTGGAAAGAATTCCATCAGCCATGCTCTGCATGCTTTCCACACTTGTTTTTTTATTGCCAAACCTGGATGCCAAAACATAAGCTATCTACTGGCCCACTGTATTGTACCCTGGCAGTCTGAATACTATCTTACAATTCCCTTTCACGAATTGCAACAGTTTTTAAAAAAGAAAAACAAATTTGTCCAACAAGCCTTGTTACTCTCTTGCCTATGTACTTACTTTTTCCTATGATACGTTTTAGCTAGCTTGCAGTTGTTCTGTTATGGGCATTGCTTGCATTGTGTGATTATAGAGACGGTGCTGAAAGTAACAGCTAAACAGATTACTCGAGACCCTTGCATTTTTCTCAGAGAGGCAAGAAAGCAAAAAAAACAAAAAACAAAAAAAAAACACCCCACACAAAAAACTTACAGCTGCTCATGTTTACATTTTATTTTATTAGGATGTACTTCAGCATACTCTTATTTGTATAAGAGAGTATCCTCTGGCTTCATTAATATATACTACAGTATCTTTTGCAGCATCATTTTCAGCAATCCAATGTTTTAAATTTTGAACGTAAAGGGTATCTGCAGCATCAGAAATGTAATTCTTTTCTTTATATAGAAACTTCAGTGGATAATGCCCTGAAAGTAACACTAGGCAATGACTGATGCCACACATCTTTGCTGCTTATTACAATAGTGAGCTGTCAAGGGACAGCCCCAGTGCAGACCAGGGCAGCTGGATGTCATTAGAGACAAAGGACAGAGGAAATAGGATTCTTCCAACAATAAACCGAATTGCCAATAGAGCTCCTGTTAAAGAGAAGTATGTTTCTTTCTTCAGGGCAAGCAGAAGTGAAAGGGGAAATTCAGATGGGTGGGGGACCATAAGGTTTTGCAAAACTTAACTGCCTTCAAGAACTGAAAGATTAGGAGCACAGTATAAATTACAGTTCTCTTGGTGACCTTCCTTCCTGTACAATCAAGGGGTAGTGAGGAAGTTTATTTTTGCATGTCGAAAATGGCTCTTCTGGTATGTGTGTGGAAGAAGTAGGCGCAGAGCAAGATTGTAAGCATTCTCTGGGGTGTAGCTTGCGCAGAGCTGCAATATAAATGTGTCTTTCGTGTGCACATGCAGAGAGTGCACTGCACACATTTGCAGTTTTGCATCAGGTGTACATGTGTGTGGAGAATCTGTGCGCTACTTGGGGTCAGTTTGAGAGCGTATTTTATAAGGCACATAGACGCCTAAGCTTCCTTTATAAAATACTAGGCATGTAATGTCATTCCCAACTAGTAATAGTTGATATGTGGGGCCATCAGATATGATGTTCAATATGACCTGACAAACTGCCTTGCCATACGAAACCAAGAAGGCGATTTACAAAGGAGAACTCAAATAAACCAAGCTTCCATATAAAAACAGAAAAATAAAATACATAAACAGACATAAAAGGATCACTAGGAACAAGATGTGCTTTCCCGAGGCCTATCCCCCGCTTCAACCATATGAGGAAGAGAAAACACAAATGCCAACAATTTCACATCCTGTGGCGGACACGGACCCCGTGCTGGTCCCCAGAATTGCTTGAAGGTGTTGGTGCCCTAGGCAAGCCTTAAGCCTTATGCCCCCTGGCGGTCAGAATCTGTGTTTAGCTTTGAATGCCCTATTCTTGGGCCCCCCCCCCTCAGAAGCTGCTGCTCTAGGCAACCACATAGTTTGCCTAATGGTTGCAGGGACTCTGCGTGGACCGCAGGCCACCCGATTCATACAGCCTCCATTCATCAAAAATAAGAGCTCAAAGATCGTCGAAATAAGTCTTCAAAGAAGATTTCAACTTTAAAGAACTATTCTCTTCCTGCACTTCTGGCAGGAGATTATTCTACCAAAAGAGGGCTAAAAAAGAAAACAAAATGATACACGGCTCATTTCATATACAGCTAGACTAATGGGGGACCAACAAGGAAGCCTAATACTGTGGGTGTCACTATAGAAAGCATGGGGTGTACAAATTTATTTATTTAACTAGGTTTATATACACCACTTTTCTACTAGTCAAAGCAGAGTACATTCAGGTATTGTATACAAATGTTTCCCTTGTCCCCTAACCGGATAGCATCGGGGCACGTAGGGGACTTAGACTGGGATATTCAGTGGCAATAACCATGTCTGTGCCATTGACAATCCCCATCTAAGGCATTCACTATACTGTAAACGTTCTTCAAATATCAGGCCCATGATGTCCATTTATGCGTTTTTACAGGATAATTGTGGGAGGGATATTTCTATGATCATGACTATTGAGTTTAATTATCAAAATCTCAGGAAGGGAGTGTTGATGTAACTTCTTGATACTTTGTAAAATGTTATAAAAATATAATAAAAAAAAAAAAAAAAAAAATCTCAGGAAGGGAGGTGTAAAGCTGAAAGTTTGCTTAAGGTGCCCAAAACCCCTTGCACCGACCCTGGTTCCTTTTTTTTTTTTTACAGCCCATATACATGACCCTGTATTTTTTTTTTACTTAAATTTTAGCTGCTAAACTTTAGATTATTCCTCAAGCTTCTCTAGATCCCTCCCCATCTCTTCCACAGAAATTCATCTACCCTACTGCAGTTTTTTACATTATCAGCAAAACACAAATCTTTTCACATAACAGTTCTCTAGTGTTGCTTATGAAAAAGTTGAAAAGAACTGGACCAAGGACTGATCCCCGATCCATCGGTAACATCCCTGTGTTAGAGTGAACTCCATTTACAACTCACCTCTGATCTCTACCACTCAAGCAATTTCTAAAGCAGTCCCTTCAGGGCCAACACCAAGGTCTCTCGGTTTATATTTAAAGATAACTATCACCCCATACAAGGTCTAAAATTTATTTATTTATTTATTTATTTATTTATTTATTTAACAGTCTTTTCTATACCGCCCCTTCCAGAGATCAGGGGCGGTTTACATTGAACATTAAACAGAACAATTGTATACTTCTGTATACATTTACAGGGAACATTATGCTTTAACTATGTACAGGTGTACTTACAGGGAACATATTTTGAACAGATTTTGAACAACATTTTGAACAACATTTTGAACATTAACTATAACAGAGCTTTTCAAACTATTTACAAGTTATATACATGGAGCGCATCTTAGTTAGATACAGTTACAGTGGTGAAAATAATCAACTGTTTGAGTGGTTCATTAGCGGGTTGTGTGGGGTTAGTGGGGTTAGTGAATTTTCCTGTGTTAGTCATTTGTTCTGTCTTGGGTACAGTGTATGTGTTTCTGTGATTGTATTGGCGAAGTTCTTTGTTGGTAGGGGATTTCAAAGTGTTTTGTAAAGAGGTAGGTTTTTAATTCTTTTTTGAATTGGTGAAGGTCTTTTATCATGCGGAGTGTTAATGGTGTTTCATTCCAGAGGGTGGGGGCAGCGAAGGAGAATGCCCTGTCACTTGTTGTCGCTTTAGTTTTTCTAAAATTTGTTTTTATGTTGAGGGAGTGGGTTGCATTCTGTCTGCGTGATCTAGTATCTGATGGAGGGTGTATTAGGGTGGATAGTTGTGTTGGGGAGATGTTGTTGACGATTTTGAAAGTAGTTAGGAGGATTTTATATTTTATTCGGCTGTTTATAGGGAGCCAGTGTAAGTCTAGGAGAATTGGGGTCACGTGGTCTGTTAGATTAGCTTTAGTGACCATCTTGGCGCATATGTTTTGGGCTCTTTGGAGATAGTATATGCTTTTTAATGGAAGTCCATTTAGGAGACTATTACAATAGTCGAAGTGGGGGGTTATGAGTGTATTAACTACAGATCTAAAGTCATCGGTGTTGAGTAGGGGTCTCAGATGTTGTGTTGTCTTGAGTTTATAAAATATGGTTTTTACTGTGTGTTTTATGTGTGGAATCATGGAGAGTGAGTGGTCTAAGATTATTCCAAGGTATTTTACCTCCTTTTTAACAGGTATAGGTGTATTGTTTATTGTGATTGTATTGGGGTATATGTATTCAGTGTCTGATTTCCTCGTTATGAACATTGCCTCTGTTTTTTTGAGGTTAATGCTTAGGTGGTTGTCTTCAAGCCATTTAGTAGTCTCGTTCATACATTGGAGTAGGCTATCATATTCGGGATTGTTAGGGTTTATGGGGGTGGCAAGCATGATATCATCTGCATATATGAAATGGTTAATTTTGTGCTTCTTAAATATGTTTGTAATGGGCTGGAGGTATAAATTGAAGAGGAGGGCTGAGAGGGCTGATCCTTGGGGGATGCCTTGACCTTGTGGGAAAGTTTCGGATGTGTCGTTACCTAATTGTATCCGTATTAACCTGTTTGAGATGTATGATTTGAACCATTCAAGGACTGTCCCTCCTATTTTTAGGTATTCTAGTCTGTTAATGAGGGTATTATGATTGATGCTATCGAATGCAGCAGATAGGTCTATGAAGAGGAGAAGGAAGCCTTTGTTGTTGTCATTGGTGCCTCTGATGAGTAGATCAGTTAGGGCGATTAGGAGAGTTTCAACTCCATGGAAGGGTCGGAAGCCAAATTGATGCTCATCAAGGAGTTTTTGTTCATCAATGTAGTCTTGTAGTTGGAGTTGTATGGTCTTTTCTATTATTTTGGCAATTAGTGGTATGCTAGCTATTGGCCTGTAGGAGTTGGGGTCTTTTGGGTCTAGTTTATTGTTTTTTATTATGGGACGGATCGAGGAGAGCTTTAGGGCATTGGGCATGGTTCCTTGAGAGAGTGATTGGTTTACTATATGTTGGATATTTTCTGCAAGAAATTCCTTAGTATTTTTGATCCATGATACAGGGCAAGGGTCAAGCGGTGAGGTTGTGGTGTTAATCATTGTTATAATATTAAGAATATGCTTTCTTTCAATCTTGTGAAAGGTTGTCCATTCATAATTACTGACTTGTTTAGATATTGTGGTGGTTGTAGAGTAAGGTTTTGCCTTTAGTTTCTCAGCAAAATGTAATGCTAAGGTTTGTACACTGATTGAGTCTTGGTTCAGTTCGGGGTTTTGTGTTTTTGTTAATGTATTCACAATTGAGAAAAGTTCTCTTGGCCGATTGATAGCATGATTTATTAGTTTGGAGTAGTATTCCCTTTTTGACTTATTGATTGCTTCCTTGTATCTATTAAGTATATTTATATATTTAGTTTTGTTATCGTGTGATTTTGTTTTTCTCCAAATTTTTTCTTGTTTCCGTAGTTGCATCCTAAGTGAAATTTAATTTCAAAGGTATTGTAAAAGAAAGGATTATTTTAATTCCATTAACAAAACTAATGTTTACTATATTGCTCTGGTATAGGCGTGCAAGCAAAAGGCAGTAACCCAAGGATCCACAGCCAATTGGAGATTGATAGGGAAACACAAAAACCTTATTGTGCACTTGTGCAGAAACAGGCAGGCTGTGTGGCCCCTTTTTGGGCCTTAGTGCAGTTACAAACAGTATTTCAAAGGCCCAGAACAGAAGCTAGTACTCCACAGTTTCCTCACTCTGGCCAGCAGCACAACTCAATTCATACACTTGTCAGTTTCTCAGCAGCAAGGCGACATACATATGAACCAGAAAAATAGCCGCTTTCAGCAGGTACTGTTCCTACCTTCTCACAGATAAGTCATCAGCATGTAACCCATAGAACCCTGCGTGCTTCTCTCTCCCTCTCCAGGTCTCCTGCTTCCTGGTTTAAACCCTGGGGCCTAGCCACACCCTCCCTAGGTATTTTCCAGCCTTGTTTCTTAAAGGGACAGGGGTTTAAGCTCTTACTAGAGAAATACCTCACTGGTTCTAAGCTTGGCTGAGGAGTTTCCCTGCGGGGGATGAGGATTTTCCTATATACTCCATCACATACCCTCCCCCTCAGCTCAACCCTAGACGGTTGAGCATCAGGCATCTTTGGGCCTATAACAAAACTATGAGAGGCTCGATAGGTATGTCCTGGAACACTGGAGAACACGTCTCTATTCCACTGCACCCAACAAGTCAGTTCCCTTTTCTGAGGACTTGAGAAAGATTCCATTTGGGGAATCTTTCTCAAGTTGGCTGCATCTCGGGTCTAAACTCTTCTCCTTGAATCACTGCAGTCAGGACAGGAGTCTGTTTCTTCAGCTGGTTCACATGGTAGATGGTGACTTTCTTCCTCTCATCCGGCTGCGCAATCTTGTAGTCAACAGGTCTCACTTGCTCTATCGCCTCATAGGGGCCCTGCCATTTACAGAAGAGTGTACCCTCTGACATATGGAATAAAATGATTGTACTGTCTTGTGTTTATAAGTAGGGGCCTGGGGCCCCTGTGCCTTACCCAAGTACCATCTCACTGTTTCTCCAGTTTTCTTTATTCGCTCCTGCATCTGAAGTACATAGTCTTTCACATTACAGCCAGGATTGGATGTCTCTTCTCTTTGGGCTCTTTTAAATTGATTTAGACTCCTTACTCCCATCCACTCAGATGGACTGTCCCCTGCCCTGGGCTTTCACCTTTGGGGAGGTGGGTTCTCTAGAGAATTATATGTGGGTCTTTCAGGAGGACTTTTCAGCCTCCAAACCCTTCTCTACAGCTGCACCTAGACTCAGGTTAGGATAGGTCTTCTCCAACCAGCACTATCTGTGGGACATGGGAGTCTTGGAGCTCGTCAAATGGAAGAGTTCCAGAAAATAATCTGTCATCTCCCCCTCTAGGTTGTTTTTTTCCACTGGTTCCAGATGTACTTGAAAAATGGGAAATTTCAGCCTATAATTATGGGCCAGGGTAAGACAACCACCTCGAGGGTCTCTGATCCCACAGTGGTCTTCAAGTCAACTAGTGCCATCAGATATCTCCATTGGTCTTCATGAACGCAACCCAAAGTCATAAGTTTTTCATAGTTGATTTGATGTCTTGCCCTGATGTCCCACCTGATGAGAGTCCTCACGCTTCCCGAGTCCACCAGGGCTTGCAGTCAAGTGCCCTCCAGCTCTATGGGTATCTGGGGATGTTTCTACAATACTGCACAGATGAGAGGTCAAACGATTTGTATCCACTGGTTCCCCCAATGACATGGGGCACTCACAGGCAGAGTGGACCCTGCCCCCACACTTGAAGCAAATCAAATAGCCACCCCTGGACCCCTGGGGACCACAGAGACCTTGGTGCGGGGGCCCTCAAAGGCTCAAGTTTTCCTCCCAGCCCTCTTGGGCTATGACTGGCCTTGTTTCCTCCACCTTGAGGGTCTCTGCTTTAGGCTGAGCTTAAAAAAACCTTTCTACTATTTTCAAAAGCACTTTCCAAGGTTAATTTTGAGAACTGACGTGAGGAGACTATTGTAGTAGTTGATATGGAAGAGCAGACAAGATAGGCCATGTGGCTTTTTTCTGCCATCATGTTTCTATGTTTATTTGTTTCCAATGTCTCATGGGAGAGGTCAAACCCTCTATGAACTGCTCCAACATAACAATGTTGTTGATATGGAAGGACAGACTAGATAAGCCAGGTGGTCTTTTTCTGTCATCATATTTCTATGTTTCTATGTTTCTATGTTGGCCATCTCCACTCCAGTCTTCGCCTCAGGTTGCAGTAATTTCCAGGCGGTCTCTTTCAATTGCTAAAAGAAATACAGGGGTTTTTCTTTCAGTCCCAGAACCCCATCTCTGAACCATTGCCGGTGGGACTCCGGCGCACACCTGCCTCACTTAAAGATGCTGGTCCTGACTGCTGCATAGGTAGCCCCTCCGTCAGGGTTAGCCTCCTAGAAGGCGGCTTGACTGCTTCCACTCAGCAAGTTTCCCAGATATGTAGTACACATCATCTCCGGCCACCCAGCCAGTTCTTGAAGTGCCTGGGAGACTTGTGCTACTGAACCCTACTGCATTTCCACTGATTTCTGTAGTACTTGTCGTTGCTGCACCCCTTGTGTCTGCAAAAGGTCCCGGTAGCAACTGTTGCTGATGTCCCTCCACTAGGGTGCACTGTAGTTGCTGTTGCTGCTGCTGTAGCTGTTGCTATCCTTAGACTAGGGCATGCTGTAGCTGCGGATGCTGTAGCTGCGGCTGCTGTTGCTGCTGCGTTTCCACGCATGTTGCAACTGTTGCTGCCCTTCCACTAGGAGTAATCTCTACATTTTGGTTTATTTTATCTTTCCAACCCAACCAGGGTAGGAGAAAGAAAACAAAACCCCTGCCTGTCTAGCTTCTAATTAAACTGAGGTTTCTTCCCTAACTACAGTAGGGCTAACCCCTTTAGCTGTGAACCAAAAAAGGAAAAAAAAACCCTATTCTTTTCTCTGGAGAGGTCAGAGCCTGAGAGGTATGTGGATTTTCTTCTCACTGGGTTAAGAAGAAGCATCCCACACCTGACACCATATGTACTATAGGCGTGCAAATAAAGGACAGTGACCCAAGAATCCACAGCCAATTGGAGGTTGATAGGGAAACACAAAAACTTTATTATGCACTTGTGTAGGATCAGGCAAGCTGTCTGGCCCCTTCTTGGGCCCTAGAGCAGTTACAAACAGTATTCCAGAGGCACAAAATAAAAAGCAGGTGCTCCACAATTTCCTCACCCTGGCCAGCACAACTCAATTCATACCCTTGTCAGTTTCTCAGCAGCAAGGCAACATACATATAAATCACAAAAACAGCCGATTTCAGCAAGTACTATTCCTACCTTTTCACAGATAAATCATCAGCATGTAATCCATAGAACCCTGGGCTTCTCTTGTTGGGATATTTTTGGCTTAGGGATAGTTTTGCTCCTTCAGCTGCTATCTGTGACTGTAATCCTGGCCTGCCTGCAGTTTGCACGATGATACAAAAGAAGATCTTGTGGGCTATCTAAGAAAGTATATGCTACAAGAGAGCTTTGCGGCCTGCTGCAGTCTGGAGGCCTTGCTTTGAGTAGAAGTACACAGAGTCAGGCTCAGAGGAAGAATACAGGTCAGCTCAGAGAAATAATTAGCAGAAAACATACTTTCAGCCTTGAAGAAAAGAAAATGTAATTTAGCACCAGGAGATGAAAGACCATAAACGGGCCAAAGGAATGCACGAAGGATTTGCTCCACAGCTCAGATAAGAAGCACAATTAAGCAAAGACCAGAAGACCTTGGGAGCACCAGCTGTAGAGAGGGCAGCCCTAAGGCATAATTGGCATTATTCATGGGAGGGGGCCTCAGAGAAGGAGTTCTAGCAGAGTTTTCTTTCTTTGCAAGTAACTCTGACTTTCTGAGGATGACATCAGAACTTCTAGAAGTTTTGTGACAGAGAATATCTATATAAGGGGACGGCTCCATAACTCAGTGGGCAGTCTGCTCCCCAATTCCGGTAAGGGAAGTGGACTGTCCACCACCTTTCTCAGACAGAGACTTTTGCTCAAAGCAGTTGCTCTTTGTTTGTTTTGGTACCCAAATAAAAAGCATTGTATTAGAGCAATTTGTAGTCTGAGTAATTTGTTGCTGATTGGTAATTGGTGATATCTAAAAAGAACATTTGTTGTGGGATACAGGGCCCCACACTCTCTCCCCCTCCAGGTTTCCTGCTTCTTGGTTTCAACCCTGGGGCCTAGTCACACCTTCCTCAAGCATTTTCCAGTCTAGTTTCTTAAAAGGACAGGGGTTTAAGCTCTTACTAAAGCAATACCTCACCGGTTCTAAGCTTGGTTGGGGAGTTTCCCTGTGGGGGATGGGGTCTTTCCTATACACTTCATTACAATCGCTTTGTTTACTTTAAAAGCTAAGGCCTGATATTACAGTGGCCAGTTGCCGACGCTAAACATTAAATCCAGATATCTAATGCTGGGGTCATATCCAGCCACGTCATTTAATATCCGGGTGATGGGGAAACAGAGGCCAGGGTTTCCTGCGCCTGATTTTCTCCACTGACCGGTTTGGGATCGGCTCCGCCTCCACTCCGTCACGGAATGCCCCCAACATGCCCTGAATGCTAAGCAGTTAGCATCGGGGCACATAGCGGCGCTATTTGGGGATATTCAGTGGCACTAACCGTGCTAGTGCCGCTGAATATCCCGCTTAGGGGCACTTACCTGGTTTATAGCTCTGTAACTGTATAAACGCCTTGGAATATCAGGCCCCAGGTTATTAATAGTGAGGTAAGGCCACTTACAATGACAGACTGTTCCCAGAGTTCCATCAGTCATATCACTCCAGTCATTAACTTTCAGCTTCATTAGCTCCAGTCCTTCACGGGCACTGATTTTTGAGTTTTGGCAGTACAGGATATATCATCCTACTTTGTCAATAGAAATTGCAGCAATATGAATCCCAGAAACACTTGGGGGCATGTTTACTAAAGCTTAATGCGCGTTTAGTAAAGTTAGCGTGCCTTAAGTGCTGCAATAGCCTGTAGACATGAATGGGCAGTGGCAGCACTTAACGTGTGTTAACCTTTAGTAAACATGCCCTTTGGAATCTTGAACTGAACCCCTAGGGGCTCATTCCTAGGGTGTAATCCACAATGTAAGTCACTTTTTTAGCAGACTATTCTATAATCAAACAAACATAATGTCCTGCTATAAAGTCCAACACCAACAATAATGGATCAGTGTCCTAGTTAGCGGGAACAATGATCTTAGATCCTGGATCTTGAAGAGGTGATGTGTCTTTAACATCTCATCATGTGCAATAGATTGACTGACACAAAATAAGATATAGCTGAAACACCTAAGATCACTAATTTTCTAAAAAAAAATAATTTGCAATAGAAACCTAGACTAAATACCACTGGTAGGTAATAGCTACTATATAATTTGCAAAGAAGTCATAGGTCACTCTTCTAGTATAAAAATGGTGTGAAATGTGTAATTTTTAAAGAAAGAAAATAGTCTCCCCCACCATATACAACATATGCCTTTTCTACTCTCTATAAAGACAGGGTGAGTCTCCGGCCTACCTTAAGCATTTAGTGAATGCTTACCAGGTAGGCAGTTTTATATTCTGTCTCCTAGAATTTAGTAGGAATACCTCCAGTTTTAGAAGTGAGAGTAGTATCTGTGAGAGCTTGTGCTTTTTTTGTACACAGTCCAAATCTTTGGAATGCTATACCATAATCATGTAGGTTAGAGTCAAATATTCTTTGATTTTGTAAACAGGTTAAGAGGCTTCTATTTAAGGAAGCTTATGACTAGGGTGGGTGACTGATAACCAGGATCTGGATTAGGTTTGGTAAATGCCTCTGATACCATACTTAGACATGGTTTCACAGAATTTCTGGCACAAGAACATGGCAAAATAGAAATGTTGGGAGTAAATCTCCACAGTAGAAGTCAATATGTTCACAAGGCAAAATATTCAGCATTTTCCATAGAGCTGCAGACCAAACAAACATCTGGCCAATCAGGAAACAGGAAGGAAGAACACCAGCAATGCCAGAGTTCAGAGCAGGATGGTTAGAGCCAGCCCCCATGGATTTGTGATAGCTCTTCCACAAGATGCCTGCTTTCTAACCCAAAGGTCGCTTATTTGAGGACAGTCTTTGCCTGTGAGAAAAAAAAGCCTTTTGGGTTTTTTATTTGCCTGAAACCTCTAGCAATCTTTCAGCTATGTTTCTTATTTGGGCAAAAGCCACAGTTACCTCTTAACAATATTGTCTTAAAATAAAAATTTCTAAAAACAAAATGAAATAAAATGAAAAATTATTAAAACAAAGCAAATCTGCAAACAGAGAAAATGAAATGAAACCTTTTCTTGCCTCACACAAATAACTAAATAAATTGAATAGCATTCTTAATAGATCTATTCAGAAGTCATGTACACTATGATTACTATGACAAAAGTGTATCCTTACAGGTCATATCAACAAGACATGTTCAAATCACAAAACTAAAACTGAAGAAATAAAATAAAAATTTGTTGAGAAAGGGCCAGATTTAGGTATCAAGAAAAAAGGAAACAAAAGAGAGGGACCACAAAAACCTGCAAATCAATATGCTGGCACAATTAAGAAAATTATTCAGAGAAAGTCCCACCCCCATACTTTACGACTTAAAGCACTGCGTGACTTCTGCCCACTCCTCATACAGTATTTACTGAGACCTATGGGGTACATCTTGCCGTACTCCTTGCACACAATTTTGCATGCCACATTTCCTCCTATGTTGCAGGAAATTAAATCCTTGGACAAAACATGAGTCACTTAAAAGTTACCCAGTCAAACTGATTAGCACAGTGTTTTTGCCTCTTGTTCGCCTGTGACTTAAAGTTGGCTCTGAGGCTCCCTAATCAAGATTCCTCACTGTAGTCTTGCTACAAGCTCTCATCAAAGGTAGCATATGTGTGCTGCCAGATGTTCTTTTTTGTCCTTCATTTGAATGTTACTCCTTTAGGAGGCAGAAAAAAAAATTAAAATCAATTTTGGCTATGCGTAAAACACGTAGGCTGACACTGTAAGCCAATTTTCTTTTTACCTTTTATGGCATGGCAATTTCTCTGAAGTACTGATAACATCAAAGTCTTTCATTTAATGTACTCAGCGAGTACCCCTTAGGGAAAGTTCTGCAATACACAGTAATTCTCCTCATCACCTCCCCAAAAGGGTCAGCATAAATATGTATGTACCATTAAGACAGGCACTCAAATGTGAGCATTTTGTGAACTACAACGTACAAATTGTTAGGCAACTAGACATCCATGCCTGTTGGTGCAATCTGTAAGCAACTACTTGGCAAATGAACTCAGTAAACTTTATTGCAAGGCTCTGAAGTGAAGGATATAAGGCAAACAACTAGAAGAAAACAGTGCCTGCGTAGCGAGCAAAGTGTCAACAGCTTGGCCCAAACTTCTCTGCATGACAGCAAAAATGATTTCCTTGGCTATATTTGCCTGAGGGAGCTAAAGGGACAGTGGTACAGAGAATATGCAGCACCGGGGTGATGGTGGCAGACTAGACAGTGAGTGCAAAGGAAAACAAAATAAAATAATGGGTTTCTGAAGTTACCAAGAGAAGCAGAATGCTCACTTTGGAAGCTGGCATCTTTTCTAAATGAGCAGCTATGCAAATTTGGTCTAAGCACCTCCTGCATGCAGTGGGGCTCAAGGAGGAAGAGACCCCGCTTCTAGCTACTCACAGATCTTAAGGCCCTATCCCTGCTCCAAAATTGTCATTTGAGGCCCTTAATCTGAACTTATGAGGAAACACCATCTATAAGAAAGAAAATCAGGATGAGAAAATCCAAAGCTTCATATTCCAATTTCCAAGGGTAGAATAAACAAGCCACTTATTCTACAGGACACCATTTATAACCAAGGAAAAAGAAAAGAGATGCCTGACATCACAAGACCTTATAACGACAGGCCGAAAGAGGATGAAGAGTGTTACCAAAACTGGTCTTTTTTCTGATTATGGACATGCAGGTAGAGAAGTGCCCAGTGTTACAGGAAACGTTTCTAACAATGAAGAAGAAGAAGTATGATCCCCACCATCAGGATTATTCCTGCTACTGAGAAAAGTCAAATCAGTGTAAGGACAACAGAAGTACCATCTCATACCTTACTGTAGGTTTAAATATGTTTGTTTAACACTGACCCTTTGGGGCACTGGCTCTGTGAATACACACAACAAAGGTCCGAGTGCCTTACTTTGTAATATTAAACCTTATAATAGAGGAAAGCAAGGCCTACAATGCTTGTATTTAAATGTTGTAGTTTGAGCTCACTCAGTTGCTCAGAGACAATGCTACGTGCTGTATGCAAAAGATTCAAGTTTGATTCTCAGATGTGGCTTCTGCTCCCTCGAAAGATGGGGATGGTGCAGAGGCTGTATACCGGGCCCATGGTAAAAAGACAGCCTTGGTTAGTGCGTAACGGCAACTACTGAGCAGATACAGGTGTGCATGTACTGCATTCTAGAATGAGCCAAGGCATGTGGCTATGAACCTTTGCTGTAAGGGCTGGGCTAAGTTGGGAAGTTACCAAAAAAGAAGAAACAGTGCAGAAGTTGTGAATGAAGACTCAGGACACTGTAGTCCAAAGAGGCCTGTTCCATTTAAAGGAAGCAGAAGGAAACTACTGGGATAAAAACACAACAAACAGTGGTGTGCATTCATTAGTTCGTGTTTAGTTTTTTTTGTTGTTGTTACGTACGTTGAGTCAGTGCTGACTCATGGTGACCCCTCTGGATAGTTGTCCTAAACTGTGTTCGGTCTTCAGTCCGGCGGCTCATTGTTGACAGAGTGGCACCCGTAGCTGCTGTTATTGTAGCGATCCATCTCATTGCTGGCCTTCCTCTTTTGCGTTGACCTTCTGCCTTGCCAAGCATGTCGTCTTTCTCTAATGATCTCTCTCTTCGCATGATATGTCCAAAGTATGAAAGTCAAAGTCTTGTCATCTGAACTTCAAAAGAAAGTTCAGGTTTGATCTCCTCTAGTACTGATTGGTTTGCGGTTTGTTTGTTTTCACAATGCCTTAAAAATTTTGTGCGCACTAAACTGAATTAACACATGTTATTCAACTTAATTCATTGGTTAATGCATGTTAAAACATTTAGGGGCATGTTTACTAAAGCGCGCTAATGGTCAGCACAGGGTTTACCGCATGCTAAAAATGCCGGCATAGAAAAATCTCATTCAAACTGATTAGCATGCGATGGGGAAGAAAATGGTGGAGAGTGGGTTTCAATTGCACATCGTGGTTAGTGCAGGGATAATTAACGCACACTAAACATCAATGCTGCAGATAGTGTGGACGCATTTACTGCCAGTTCAATGGGGGGGGGGGGGGGCAGTAAGTGCACCTGTGTTAAATGCACTTGCTGGTTTAGTACTCTGGGGTAATTTTCACTGTGCTAATTGCCAGGAGACACGCTGTCCATTCACCTGACAGCTAATGTAGTTTCAATGTATTTTTTATTGATAGACTGAGAAACTTGCTCTTATCCGCACACTTGTCAGCATTAATACAAAAGGATGGGTTGCAGCATTTAAAAAGTCTCCTTCAGCTCATTAAGGGATGTCAACCTTCAACACAATGTGACTTTCATCCGAGACGTAAAAGCAATCACTACCAATTTAGTCTGTGTGACATGGCTTGTTGTGGTTCATCCTGAACTCTAAGCCCTCTTATTATGGGAAATAAAAAGATCAGTATGAAGTCTTGATGACTGCAATAAATTCCAAAGTAGTAATCAGTTCAGCAAATCCCCAAACGTGGTTTGTTAGGTCACCACAACATTCTGATGTGCAGTTGTTTTGTATGAGGCGCAGTGATGCAGACAAGATGTCCTTACAGGTTTTATGGTCTCAGCAGTCTGACATACATCAGGCCCCTTCTGCATACGATGCAGGGCAATTTGCAAAACACTTTAAAAGGTAATTAGATCTTACCTGCTAATTATTGTTCCTGAAGGAACGACAGTCCAGTCCCTTACTTCTGGGTTGCGCAACCCTTCCAGCAGCTTGGAGGCTGAGCCCAACCTTTTTGGGGGATGGAGCGGTATAATACCACTGGGACCACCCACCAACTCCAGTAACTGAATGAAAAAGCAGACTCAACAAAGTTCCCTTAACAACCTAATAAACACTTAATAACAATCTCTACAACCTATTGTAGCTATATAGATCCATTACTCATTTTATTTATTTATTTATTTATTTATTTATTTATTTTTTTTTTTTTTTCAAGGAACAGGCAACCTGAGAGGGATTCAAGGAACAGGTAAACTGAGAGGGAAGATGGTCACGGGTTTGCATGAGTCCGGCGGAGCCTATCTTCTCCCGCACCCCCTCACTCCGAACTGGCCCTCACGCTCGGTCCGTAGCTTCCTTATGCTGGTAGGCCTTAACCGGGTGGGATCAGGGACTGGACTGTCGTTCCTTCAGGAACAATAATTAGCAGGTAAGATCTAATTACCTTTTCCTTATCGTCACTCCAGTCCAGTCCCTTACTTCTGGGATGTACAAGAGCAGTTCAACCCTGGGTGGGGTCCGGCACACCGGACTGTAGGACTGCCATGCCAAACCGAGCGTCCGCTGAACTCTGGATGTCCAGCCTGTAATGCTTGGTGAAGGTATGCAGCGAGGACCAGGTCGCTGCTCTACAAATATCCAACGGGGGAACTAGGCTGAATTCTGCCCAAGAAGTGGCCTGTGCCCGAGTGGAGTGTGCTCGTAGACCCGCTGGCACCTGCTTCCCTTTCAGGATGTAGGCGGAAGCAATCGCCTCTCTGATCCATCTTGAGATGGAAGACTTGGCCGCCGCCTCTCCCTTGTGAGGGCCTCCGAACTGTACGAATAGGCGATCGGACTTCCGGAAGGGCGCTGTGCGGGAGAGATAACGTTTCAAGGTTCTCCGGACATCCAAGAGACGCAGTTTGCTATCCCTACCTTCAGCCCCCACGGACGAGAGAACCGGGAGGTTGACCGGCTGATTCATATGAAAAGGGGAGATCACCTTGGGCAAGAAGGAAGGAACAGTTCGCAGAACCACCTTGTCCTTGAGAAATAAAAGGAAGGGAGGTTTCGCGGACAATGCTTGTAATTCAGAGACCCGCCTTGCCGAGCAGATCGCAACCAGAAAGACTGTCTTTAAGGTTAGGTCCTTTAAGGAGGCTCCCTTTACTGGTTCAAAGGGCTCCCCGATCAGGGAATTTAGTACTAGGTTGAGATCCCAAGGGGGGATGACCGACCTCCGTTGAGGACGTAGGCGTCTAACCGCTCTTAGGAACCTGGAGACGTCCGCGTGAGCCCCTAGGGGCTTGCCGCGTACCTTGCCCCTATAGCATGCGATGGCTGCTAGCTGCACTCTCAAGGAGCTGTGTGCTAGACCCTTGTCAAAACCCGCCTGCAAGAATTCCAGAACCTCCGGGACAGATGCGGAAAGGGGTTTCCGTCGGTGCTGCGCACACCATGCTTCGAAGATGCGCCAGGTCCTAACGTAGGAGAGACAGGTCGAGCGCTTCTTAGCATGCAACAGTGTCGAGATGACCGCTCCTGAGTACCCTCTTTTCAGGAGCCTCGCCCTTTCAATAGCCAGGCCGTAAGCGAGAATCGATCCACGTGAGGCATTCGGACCGGGCCTTGTCTCAGAAGGTCCCTTTTGCAAGGGAGCCGCCAAGGGTGGTCGGCGATCAATCTCACCAAGTCCGCATACCAGGGGCGGCGAGGCCAATCCGGGGCTATGAGGATTACGAACCCCTGGTGAGACTCCACGCGCTGGAGAACCTTTCCGATCAGCACCCACGGGGGGAACACATAGAGGAGGCCCTCCGAAGGCCACTTCTGTGACAAGGCATCCAGGCCCTCGGACATTCTTTCCTTTCGTCGACTGAAGAATCTGTCTACCTTGGCGGACGAGAACCTTGCCATGAGGTCCATGACCGGGAGCCCCCAACGAGACACTATCTGGTCGAAGGTTCCCTGCTCCAGTTCCCACTCGCCGTGGTCTATCTTGTACCTGCTGAGGTAGTCTGCCGTGATGTTGTCTGAGCCTGCTACGTGTTGGGCCGAGAGTGCTTCCAGCCGACCTTCTGCCCACCGGAACAGGGAGTCCGCTTCCTTCTCTAAGGCAGGGCTGCTGGTGCCGCCCTGATGGTTGATGTACGCCACCGCGGTGACATTGTCGGAAAGGACGCGAATTGCCCTCCTTTTTACTAAGGTCTCGAGAGCCTTGAGCGCCCGGATGACGGCTCGCAATTCCAGCCTGTTGATGGGCCATTGAGCTTCCAATGGTGTCCAGCTGCCTTGAACGAACTGGTCCTCGCAGTGAGCTCCCCAGCCTGACAGACTGGCATCCGTCGTCAGAAGTAACCACTGATGCGGTTCGAGAGGCATCCCGCGCTCCAGATTCCTTGGGTGTCGCCACCAGCGGAGCGCTTCTTTGGTTCGTGGAGCACACGGTAACTGCATTGACATGGGGTGAAGCTGAGGGGACCATCGACGTAATAGGGCCCGTTGCAACGGCCGCATGTGGGCTCTGGCCCATGGAACCACTTCTATAGCCGCTGCCATTGTTCCCAGAACCTGAAGATAATGCCACGCTGTGGGGATTCGTCTGGCCAGGAACTGGGCGACTAGAAGTCTTAGTTCTCTTGATCTTGAACGAGACAGAAACACCCTGCCTTTGCTGGTATCGAATCTTGCCCCGAGGTACTCGAGTTCCTGGGAGGGGGTCAACCTGCTCTTTGCCCGATTGATGACCCACCCCAACTCTTCTAGGACCTGAATGACTCTTGACGTCACAGAGTGGCTTTCCTCTTCCGACTTTGCTCGGATTAGCCAATCGTCCAGGTAAGGGTGAACTAGGATTCCCTCTCTCCGTAGGGAAGCCGCTACCACCACCATCACTTTGGTGAACGTTCTTGGTGCCGTAGCAAGGCCGAAAGGAAGGGCCTGGAATTGAAAATGGCCCCTTGGCACTGCGAATCTTAGGAATTGTTGATGGGATGCCCTGACCGGGATATGTAAGTAGGCCTCTGTCAGATCGAGAGACGTTAGGAATTCCCCGGCCCTTACGGCTGCTATGACCGATCGTAGGGTCTCCATCCGAAAGTGCGGAACCTTGAGACAGCGATTGACTTGCTTTAGGTCCAGGATCGGGCGGAAGGAGTCTTCCTTCTTTGGCACCACAAAGTAAATCGAGTACCGACCCGAGCCGCGCTGGTCTGGAGGTACTGGGACGACGGCCCCAAGCGCTATTAGACGTGAGAGAGTTGTGTCTATGGCCTCCCGCTTTGAAGAAGAACCGCATGGAGACTGAACAAAGGCTGGAAGTATTTGTTTTGCAAACTCGAGAGCATAGCCCTCCCTGATGACCTCTAGGACCCATTGATCGGACGTGACCCGGGACCAGGCGGGAAGAAACTGCTTTAAACGACCACCCAGCTTCAGATCCTCCCCCTGGACCCCCGACATATCATTGCTGTTTCCTAGGTCCCGAGGAGAATGATGAAGAGGCACCGAAACCTCTACCTGCTCCTCGAAACCCCCTAAAGCCTTGCCCCCTGGACGGGAAACGTCCCCTGGAAAAGGGATTCGGCCTGGCCGAACGAAACCTGCGGGGGTCCCTGGGTTGACTACGCACCGGGGGCATAGAGCGACCTTGTTTCGGTCTATCTTCAGGAAGCCTTCCACCCTTAGACTCGCCCAGGTCCTTCACCAACTTGTCCAGATCCTCACCAAACAGTAGTTTCCCTTTAAAGGGGAGCCGGCTTAGGCGTGCCTTTGAGGAAGCGTCAGCTGCCCAACTACGGAGCCACAAGTAGCGCCTAGCCGCCACCACGGAGGCCATGTTCTTAGCTAGACTCCTGATGAGGTCATACTGACTGTCAGCCAGGAAGGCCGCTCCGGATTCTAACCTAGCCGAGTTGGCCTGTGCTTCCTCCGAGGAGCCTTCCGCTGCTTGAAGCTGTTGAGACCATCTCAAGCAGGCCCGAGCCACCCAGGCCCCCGAGACGGAAGCCTGTAGGGCCAGGGCGCTTACATCAAAGGCTTGTTTCAGAAGCGTGTCCAGTTTCCTGTCTTGCGAATCCCTCAGGGCCGTGCTGCCCTCGACTGGGATAGTCGTCTTCTTTGTAACCGCTGAGACCGCCGCATCTATTCTGGGCGACTTCAGTAGCTCCTTGTCTGCCTCTGGGAGAGGGTATAGGCGAGCCATAGAGCGCACTCCCCTAAGGCTTGACTCCGGTTGATCCCACTCTTCCTGGATCATCTGGCGAACCACTCTGTGGACAGGGAAAACTTTTTGTGACCTTCTAATGGCCTGGATTAAAGGGTCCTCCAACGCCTCGTCCTCTACCGGCGCGTCTGAGGTCACATTGAGCACTTTTAGGGACTCATTGATTAGTGCCGGGAGTTCCTCTCGGCGGAAAACCCTAACTATACGGGAATGATCCTCTTCAGGGATCTCACCCTCTTCCAATTCCTCCTCCTCCTCATCTAGATCCTTGTCAGAGGTCTCCTCTTCCGGGGTGCCCTGAGAAAGGGATGTGATCGGCTCCTCGCTAATTAGCCGAGGGCGCTTAGGTGGAGGGCCGGGGTTCTGAATGTTTGTCCTCGGTGGTCTGGCTGGTCCGCCTTCCGCCGTAAGTACCGTCTCCCCTGGCCCCAAGCCTTGCTTGCGCATGCAGTAGGCCTTATGGAGCAGGAGGACAAAGTCTGGGGAGAATAGGTCCTCGCCCCCCCCCTCCCCAGTGGGTAGGGGGGAAGGAGGTAGCGGAGGGGTGGGGAATTCTGAGGAGGAAGGAGGAGGGGACTGAGACCCCCCTTCCCCCCCCAAAGGGTCCCCGGACCCCTGAGAAGTCTGGGCCATGGATAAGCTAATTTCTTGCTCCACGGAGGCGGCTACTGCAGCACAAGCCTTGCAGATCCCAGCCTCCGTAGGAGTACCTCTGCGAGTGCCACAGGAGGGGCACCGAGGTTTGCCCGTCATGCCCTAGATGGGGAGGAACAAAAAGTTATTTCTAACAAAATCCTCCTGGCCGAACCTGTATAGATCAGGACAAATAGAATTAAAGATGCTCTGCCCTTTAGAAAATGCTTAGTAGCTACCCAGCCCCGGAATTAGCTTACTCTCCTAAAGGCAGGCTAAGGGAGAAATGAACTTAAATAAAATTAAATAAAATTAATTTAAATTAAACAAAACTAGAATGAAACACATAAGCCCCATAAACCCTCGGATTTAATCCGGTACTTGCAGTTAGACGATTCGTCTGCCGTGAAGCCCAGGCCCGACTCGGCGAAATCCAGCCGTTGGCTCCACACGTGGTAGGCCGCAACCACGTGGAGCCTAACGGAGGACTGCGAGTTGCCTTCCTTTCTCGGAGCCCCGAGGAAATTTACCGGACCGCTAATTCCGTGCTGAGAGGCACCTCCCGCTCCGGTTTAAGCGGCGCCGCTGCAAAGGTGCTGAAAACAGCTGACTCCTCCGCGCTCAACTCCGATTCCCTCCGCACTGGGACGGGATGGGAAGGAGGAGCACAGTCGCGGCGAGCCTCAAGCGCTCAGCCGCCACCGGGGCTTCGGCGCGAGGCAGGGCAGGATCCTGGAGGAGGTACAGGAAACGAGCGGCTCAGCGGCAAGAGGAGAGCTGCCGATCCTCCGTACCGCTGCAGGACTCAATCAACCCCGGTACCCGGCCCGGCCAGAGGGGGGGGGGGGGAGAGGGGAGCCGGAGAGAGTAGGTAAATTTAAAGGCACAGGAATAAAAGAAAACCAGGTAAGATTACCCAAACTAGAAAACAATAAACTTAAATACTTATCAAGAGCAAATTTAAAATTTAAGAAGGAAAAGGAGACTCCAGTAAGCCCTAGGCTTACGGAACCCTCCAGCTGCTTGGAGGCTGAGATTACTGGAGTTGGTGGGTGGTCCCAGTGGTATTTATACCGCTCCATCCCCCAAAAAGGTTGGGCTCAGCCTCCAAGCTGCTGGAAGGGTTGCGCAACCCAGAAGTAAGGGACTGGACTGGAGTGACGATAAGGAACATAGCATTTGATTCTGTTTTCAGAAAGAAGCAAAAGAAATTTTCAAGCTGGTGCCAAATTATACTATGAGATGAACTCTCTGTGCATTTATTCTTTGATAAGTGCAGAATTTGATGACTGTAGATGACTAGAATTAAAAAGTGTACACTCGGCACACACCGAAGGCCAAATTCAAACAAGATGTTTTTCCCTGGGATGGTACCATCTACTTTTTGAATAAAGCCCCATGTATGCCAATAGTTCAGATAAGTGAGTAGCATAAACTAATTACTCAAGTATTTCTTTTGCTAATATTTAAAAACAGTCTTGAACGGGGTGATGTATTTGGCGATGTCAACTGTGCTTAAAGCAGCATTGCTTTCCATTTAAAATATAATCTTCAACAAGGAAGACAACAATCCTCTCGTCAGTAAAGCAGATGAGTGCCCAGGGCCACTTTAAAAGAAAAAAAGATTTGGCTCCTACTGAAGTACCTTTGGACAAATGAGCCTCTAGGTACCCTATCTCTTCTTTTATTACTTTTCACGCCTTTTCACAAATTGGAGGCTTTCCAAGCATTTGATGTTTAGGAGAATTTCGACATGGATATGCACCTAATATACTTTCTGAAAAGTTAAATATTTTAAAAGATCTGATTGTATGTGTGATACAAGAAACATCCCAGGGTCTGCTGTGTGCCAATTGGGCTTCTGAGTCAGAAAGATTATGGGTGCTAAACAAGGCCATGGGCTAAGGAAAAGCGAGGGCTACTTATTTTGCCTCCTTTTCACCTGTGGGATTGGCTAGAAGCCTATGACCAGTGTGGGATGGCACGGGTGGGGAGAGGAGTGGTAAGCTGGAAACCTCTGACTAAAGGTGAAGTGTACTGAGAAAGAGGATGTGTCTAATCTATCTGATCAGTCTTGGTGGTAAACCAAGAAAAGTATAATTTTTGGGAGATGACCAAAGCAGAGTTATCTCGGGTTCAAAATCCCAAAGAGAAGATGGATAGAGAGTGTTATTAGAAGTGGCAGAACCACCTGCCCCTAAAGGTAGCACTAGCACTAACTTTAGGGCCCCAACATGTGCTACTGGTGTGCTTCTTAGTAAACATGCCCATGCCCAGATAGCCATTTTATATCTGTCGCCAAGATCAGGAAGCCAAGTAGACACCAGTCACCAATTTTGAAGCCTTTTCTTTTATACAGACCCATAGCTGCCTACGTGTCTTTATAAAATACCAGCACAAAAGTAGCCGTAACCATGACTAAAATGTGGCCACGTGCAATTATACCATCTCGCGAACAGGTATAAATATATGTGGCTGAAGCATGCATGTTGGTGTGCACTTTCTAACCTACATGCAGTAGCAGGATCTAGTTGGTTCGGCCCAGTTCGCATGAACCGGCTCCTGCCACAGGCTGTATTCAGTGAACTGGCCAAAAATGGCCTCCAGATGCCAGCAATGCACTGGCGAGACTCCCCCGCCTGCCTATGGTTTGATGGCATTGGGGCACCATGGCATCGCAGGAAGCCCCGAATGCCATCAAACCACTTGTGGGCGGGGGGATCAGGCTGCTGAGTCACCAAGGAACTGCGGTCCTGTGCTGATCACCAGCAAACCGAGTGTGTGGGGTCAGCAATGCAAATGCGTGCCGTGTTGCCAGCCACTCGGTCCTGTCAGTGGCGGGATCAATCCAAACTGGTTCCTGTTCGGATTGAACCCCACCACTGTCTACATGGGTACTTTGTGACTCACCCATTCCAAGCACTTTCTGTAAATGAAAGTTTCTTATCCCAACTAAGAGGACGAGAGGAAATTTTCCCAAGAGTTAATATGGGATAAAAATGTATCTATTTGCAATAATTGATATACTGCCCTTCACAGTTCAAACGCTGTATCAGAACAGTTTACATCATCCATATGCAAGAGGAACAAAACCAAGTAAATTAAAAGTGATAAATTAAAAAGAATAAATTACATTACCACAATGGGAAACCACATGAAAACTAAGCCATATATAAGGAAGCAAGCTTGATCTAATAAATAGATTAATGGTAGTCTCATTGCAAGTCATTAACAAATCAACATACAGTGCTAAATACATTTTGAATGAGTTTATTAGATTTATCATCCTTTACTCTATTAGCAACTCCAAATAAATATCAACTCAATAATACTAGAATACAGGCAGTAATCCAGCACTGAGATGGCGCTATCCAAACCTTTGCACCAAATTATCTACCAGTTGGTGAGAGGCTATATGTGTGCATTCAATGCACAAGCTCCTGGCTCTCAGAGAAGAAGTTCAAGCTCTACTCTAGAGGCTAAAGTGGCAGACTTGGAGCAGCTGAGACAGATAGTTATGGAGACTTACAGGGACACAGTAGTAAGGTCTCAAAAAATCCATTCTGGCAGCTCCTGTACTACCATGGAGGAGCAAGATCACCTGAAAAGAGAATATCACCTTGGTGTGGCAGGAAGTGATCCTGTAACTAGATCTGCCATCCAGGTATTGCAACATCGTCTCATATTGAGGATGGGTCTCAAGGATTTGTGCCCAGAAGGGAAAAGTTAGGACGGCCATTGTAGTTGGTGATTTAATCATTAGGAATATAAATAGCTAGGTGGCTGGTGGATGTGAAGATAACTTGGCAACTAGCCCGCCTGGTGCAAAGATGGCAGACCTCCCCTTCACCTAGTTAGGATTTTAAATAGTGCTGGGGGGAGCTGGCTGTTGTGAGTTACACAGGTAGCAATAACATAGGAAAGTGTGGGAGGGAGGTCCTGGAAACCAAATTTAGGCTTTTAGGTGGAAGCTGTAATCCAGAACCTCCAGGTTAACATTCTTGGAAATTCCATGAGCAGGAACCCAGAGATAGGTAGAGCTTCAGAGTCTCAAAGAGCGAATGAGGCGATGGCACAGGGAAGAGGAAGTGATCTGTTAGTAACTGGCAACATTTTGGGAAAAGGGAGCCTATTCCAAAAGATGGGCTCCATCTTAATTAGGGTGGAACATGTTTAGTGGTGCTAACATTTCAAAAGGAGATAGAGCAGCTTTTAAACTAGAACATGGGGGAAAGCAAAGAGCCACTCAGTAGAGCTTGGTTAGAGTAAAGAATCTTTGAAGGTTACTAACAAAACAGGAAAGTTAGACAATTCCAAAAGAAAGGCTACAATAAACGCAAAAATAGCTCAGGAACCATTACATAAGCGTCAGAGTTGAGAAATTCAAAATGATCCCTGTCAAATGCTTGGCAGGTTATAAATACAAACAAAAACATACTTTGAAATATATATATGTAAATGCTTGAAGTCTAAATAAAGAAGATGGACAAGATAAAATGCATCGTATTGAATAACAATGTAGATAAAATTGACCTCTTAAAGACCTGGTAGAATGCGAATAATAAAAGGAGTGCTGAGATAGTAGTGTACAAATTATATCACACTGATAGGGTGGATCAAATAGCACTTTGGGGCTGATTTTATATAGGGTAATAGGCACTTACATGGGTGCTTAATTTGCTATTCTGTAAGCACAGATAAGTCCCATCAGTCATAAGTTCCACTGGAACATGCAGAGGGCAGAACCTGGGTGGAGTGTAGGCGCAACCTCAATTGACATGCATAAGATATAGAATACTATGACCTTTTGCCAATGCACTGGGCTAGGCGGCACCAGCTACGCCTGCTCCAGGACAGGTTTAATTGTAGCGCCTAGGTTCTTGTGCTTCCGTACACCTCAGGCCCAATATTTAAAGGGATTAACGTGGTTATCAGGCCTGCTAACTGCATTAATCCCCTTGGCTGGGATATTCAGTAGCACTAACCTGGTCAGTGCTGCCGAATATCCGCAGAAGCTGCCGTTGTAGGCTCCAATGCTAGCCGCAATCTGGGCAACCTGCATTTTCAATGTTTAGCAAGCATAGTTGCATATATTGGCATAGAGACATGTGTACATGATAGTATTCTATAATGCAAGCATCTCCCTCAAGGCCATGCTATTCTCTGCCCATGTCAAGCCTCCATGCATGCTTCAGGTTGAGAGTGGCACTGAGGCCACTTCTGCACCTACTTATAAAATGGTGTCTGACCAAAGTGCATATGGGAGGGCCCATAGACTTTTCCACAGTTCCCTTATAAAATCACCTCCTGTATGTCAAAGAGCGCATTTGGCCAAATAGGACAAAAGTTCTACATGAAACAGAATGTGCTATGGAAGTGGAGAGGAAGAGAAGACTGGTGGGGCTATACCACTATCTGGGCCAAATGAAGAGACAGATAATGGAATTATGGAAGCTAACAAATAATGGCAACACGATAATGGGTGATTTCAATACCCCCAATATTGGCTGGGTAAATATTATGACAGGGCATGCTAGGGAAGTACATTTTCTAGATGAAAGACACAAATGCATCATAGAGCAGCTGATCCAAGAACTGGCAAATGAGAAAGCTATTTTACACCCAGTCCTTCGTGGAATGTAGGATTTGATGTGAAAGGTAAAGGTGCTGAGGGTCATTTCGCAATAATGATCATAACAACATTAAGTGCTGCCACTGCTCATTCATTTCTATGGGCTAGT
Organism: Ichthyophis bannanicus; assembly: GCA_033557465.1. Taxonomy (NCBI): domain Eukaryota; kingdom Metazoa; phylum Chordata; class Amphibia; order Gymnophiona; family Ichthyophiidae; genus Ichthyophis; species Ichthyophis bannanicus. Next base: position 441,811,808 of record CM066035.1, on the reverse strand, counting down.
GCAGCACTTAATGCCCGTCAACTTTAGTAAACGTGCCCCTAAGTACATTAGCATTTACATTTCAAAAGGGTGACTATAATAAATAAATAAATACATAAACTAAAAGGAGCAGCTGAAAAGCTTAAGAGTTTACATTGTTTAAACTTGCCATCTTGGAAGTCCAGACAACATATATTCCACATATTAGAAAAGGAGGAAAGAGAGCCAGACAACGCTTGCGTGGTTAAAAGGAGACATGAAAAAGACTAGTACAGCCAAAAAAACATCTTTTAACAAATAGAAAGAGGATAGAAAAGATGATAATATGAAAAAGCATAAACACTGGTGAGTTAGGTTCAAAGCACTGATCTCGCAGGATAAAAGAGAAATTGAAAAGAAGCTTGCTGTAGGAGCAAAAACCCAAGAGTGATGTGGTGCATTATATGATCAAGGGGTAAAAGGAACACTAAGGTAGAACAAGACCATAGCAAGGAAAGTAAAGGAATTCTTTGCTTTGGTCTTTTTATTGAGAAGGATGTAAGGAAGTCATCTAGGCTGGAAATGGCATTTAATGGTGACAATTTGAAATAACTGAATCAAATCTCAGTGAACCTAGAAGGGCAAATTGGCAAAAAGTAGCAAATCACCCTGACCAAATGATATACATCCTGGAGAAGTGAAAGAACTCAAAAATCAAATTGTGGACTTACTATTGGTAAATTGTAACCTATTATTAAAATCCTCTGTAATATTGATGTTTGGAGGGTAGCCAGAGTAATTCTAATTTTTAAAATGGATTTCAAGGCCGATGTCGGAAACTATAAACCAGTGATTCTGATGTCTCTGGTAGGCAAAATGGTAGAAATTATTTTAAAGCACAAAACTACTGAACACATCGATAGTCATGGTGTGATGGGACACATGGATTTAACCAAGGGAATTTTTTGCCTTACCAATCTGCTACATGTCTTAACGGCATGAATAAACATGCTGATAAAGGCAAACCAGTTGATATGAAGTGACATTTTTGAAGGGGCATCTAGTTAGAGTCTGAAATGTTCAGAGCAGAAAATCCGAAAGTCAGGGGGAGTGTGCAGCACTGAAGGGAGGCACGTCTAAGTGTCTTCTGAAATTGCTGCATCTCCACTGTGAAAAATGAACGCCCCTGTAACCGGTTATGGAGGCGAGCCCTGTGCAGGTTGCAAGGCCAAGTACATGCACAGATGTAGGTCATTTCACAAATGTGGAGGTGCCTGAATTGCAGGGCCTCAGAACTGGGGACTTGGATGTGCCAGGAAATTTCAGTAGGGGGGTGACTATGCTAAGAGGCTTGCACATCCTGGCCAAACCTTGCAGATAATCAGATGGTCAGTAATAAGCTTGGAGTTTGTATTTACACTCAGGTTTCTTCAGGCAAGAAATAATATTGTAGCAATGGAAGTGTCTTGTGCTCTTTGCCCTGGAAGAGTTATATCCATGAAAGGAGCACTTTCATCTTATTCATGGCCAGGAGCAGGTACAGACATGGACCAGACGTGGACCAGACGTGGACCAGACATGGACCAGACGTGGACCAGATGTGGACCAGACGTGCTTGTGCCATTCTGAAATCTCCCTCCAGCATGCCCCCATGCTACATGGATGTTTTTGCGCCGGGGATCGCTCTATACCCAGCTTCTAAAATGGCTCTTGGGACATCTCCATGATTCGCACAGCTTAGTGCCCGTTTTTAGACATCCAACTCACGAACAGAGCTTCTAAAATACCCGCCTTAGCCATAACTAAATTTTCAGAAAGGCTTTGACAAAATCCCCCATAAGAGACCTCTGAGAAAATTAAAAAGTCAGGAGATAGGAGGAAATGTTCTTCCACCGGCCCTGCAAACACCTCCAACAGATAATAGCGCTTTTTACATTTGATACAATTTTTTGAGCTGTGTCATCTGAACAGAATGTATACCACATGCATGACAATGGTAATCACAAGAGTCAAACCAAAATGGCCTTCAGTATTCATTTCACCCCGGAAAGTTTATTCCTTGGATATAAGGGAGGGAATTTTAGAATGGGCCATGTAAAGTTGCACACCATCAACGTGCAAAAGTTACCTATTTTCAGTATGCACGTCAGGGCAATAGCATATACTTTCGGAGTGGGCGAACATGGGGCAGAGCTTGGACGGAGCCTAAATTTACATGTGTAAATGATACAATATTATAACTTAACATGTGTTTTCTACAAATCTAGGAACAGGCATTTATACCAAGCTTAGGGTTGGTAAATCGGTCACACCTAGATTTTGCATCTATATCTTACCACTTTCACCCCTAATTTATAACATAAAGCATGTGACCCTTACAAAATTAACTCCTATATTCCTGTGGTGTAAAGGATCAAGCAGAACTAATTCCAGCATGAATTACTTTGAAAATTCATTTTCCAGAGGACACACTGCAGTTTGCAGAGCACCATGTGGCAGTAAGTGGGGGGGGGGGGGGGGGTGGCGGGGAGGGGTGCAGCTACCGCATTTGGTTAAGAAGGTAGATGTTTAGACTGAAAGCATTTTTCTATCAGGTCTGCCAAATTCCTTCAGAAAGATAAAAACTCCTTGTGTGTTCCCAATGCCACAGTCATATTTTTAAGACTCTGTGTGGTCCGAAGTACACAATAAATGTATCTGTCATTTCTACAGCCATAAAGCACTTTTGGGACATGACCTTGGAAACAAGCACCACTGTAGGGAGAACAGTGTGAGATCAGCTCCCATAACAGACAGTCCGCTCCTCAGAGGCAAAAACAAAAGCTGTGAAGTAGGCCATCGCCAAGTCAATTATTCTCCAGCAACTCTGTTTAGGAGGCACAGTTTTTACAATTTCTGGAAGGGTATCCATTCATCATATTCTAATGCTTTTCCCTTGACTGAAAGTGCATGAAACCTCCAGCCAAGCAGCTGAAAGGAAGCAAAAGCCAAACATAAGTTGCCCTGCTCTTTTTTGCACTTAGAGTAAGAACACGATCGGGAGACAAGCTAACTCTAGAGAACTTCGCAATTCATCACACGTTTGATGAATCACTAAGGGCATAGGATGTGTATTCTTACAGAAAGTCTTCTGTTTTTATTACCGGCTTTCTGCCAAGATTAGGAAAGAATCACAGAGAAGATCTTTTTAAGAATGGATTTGTTTCCTCGAAGACGAATTAGGGCATCCCAAAGAGCATCAAACTGAACCCTTTTGAGGAGATGGTTACTTAGCAGAAAAAGAATGCCTCTCGTTTCGTGCCCACAGCAAATATATTTACTTACGTTCTGGGGATTTCAGGAAAAGATATGGTTGAGGAGTGCAGTTGGCTCTTTTGTATTCTATCCTGTTCTGTCATACATACAACCTTGAAGTATGCTCCCGACTAGACACAGAAGGAATCTGATCCATTATCTGTAGCTTGCGGCTAACGTTACCACATCACTGAAGTGGTTATTTTTCATTCCTCCCTCTTTTTCCCTGCTCTCCCTGGAATAGCAGACTGTCAGATGACAGATCAGAAATGGACAAGCAAATATTTATAAGTGCCCTATCTGTGAATTTTCTGTCTAATGTTACTGAAAATTCCTGGAAAGCGCTCTGGCACTATCTACATATAGAGTGAGGGCGTACTGCCTATCTGTACAGGTGGAGCCCGATTCAGAAAGGGGAATGTCCGGGCCATCCAGACGGATCCATTAGGACCCGATTCTGTAACATGGGAGCAAAACATTCCCGTGGCATAGAGAATCTGGCCCTGAGATGTCCCGGTGTGCTCCTGCAGACCCACAGGGATGTCCTCTCCGCAGGTCCCCCTCACTCCCGCAGTGCTGACCCTTTATTTCCCCACCACCCAATCCGAAGATGGGCAGCTGGAGCCAAGATCGGACAGTGGGGACCTACGTGCCCCCGGCACTGGCCTCTGGGGTGGGGTTCTGCCACTGATCACCCAGTTAAGGCTGCTTTTTTCACCTTTGAGATGGAATAAGCAGCACGCTCCCCCTGACCCCGCAGGATGTATAGGGCCGTGATCTGTATCTGCCCTGTACATCCTGCCACCTTGACCTGCCCAATCTCCGCCCCTCCTGCCCCCCTAGCTCTCCCAGTACTGCTGCTCTGGTCGTGCAGGGAGAATCGCTTCTCAGAATCGGGCCCATAGCGGGCAATGTTCAGCCATGGGTTTAAAATTAGGACAAACAAAAGGCTGTCCGAAATTACATTGTTTAGCCATGTGGATAGTGGCCCGATTATTGCTGCACACCAAATTGCAGTGGCAGTCACCACTCTCCTCAAACATTTAGTACTGCTTTCCATCTAGAGGGTGGTGCTGATAATTTAAATGCCATTGTTAGCATTAAAAAAGAATTCTAGCTGTCGCATTTGGATATTGACCTCGTTCAGATTAAATATTCAGTAGACAGCTTTCATGATATCTTATTATCCAATGACATTTTTTGTAACAAAGAATTATTCAGAATGAGCAAGAATTTCAACAATGTCCCATTATACATCTTCTGAACTATGGAACCTTTCACAGGTTGTTCTCTCTTCCATTTCACTGTAGTCCCAGAATGCACCACTGAAAACTACTATGTAACCTCACCCCCTCCTTGTGGCAGATATAGAGCCAGGATCCAGGGGGTCATGCTGTTCTGTTCCTTTCTCTCTCTCTTAGTCAGGGCTAGATTTCGGGGAGGATTTATTTATTTTATTTTATGTATTTATAGTTTTTCTATACCGCACTATTTACAATCAGCGCGGTTCACAGGTAACAAAACTTGTGCAAGGGAAAAACCCTGTTGCACTTACATTAAACAGTGAGTTGAACATGGAACACAGGTGAACTATATACATAATGGAACTATATACATAATGGAACTATATACAGGTTGATGACTGTAGACAACATCAACTAAGCTCTATTCATTTGAATGTTCTAGGCTGAAGAGACGGCTTGGTATACACAGCTTTACTACTTCTGATCAGACCTCAGAGCATCAGGGCTGTTCTGCTGCAGGCAGCTTGCAGGGAAGAGGAAGAGAGGTGATACATTGCAACCCCGCAACTGCTGCACCCGTACTATGCTTACTAGACAGCGCCATGCTGTTTCTGGCTTATGGATGCGGCTGTGCGATTTTGGAAGATCTCTTTCTGCATGCAAACGAGCCTTTAAATGCAGAAACAGCTTTGTAAAATGATCCCCCTCCCCCATGTCTGCAAATATTTTTTTATACCTTCAATTTATCTCTGCCCATCCAATAAGGCTCGGGGCATATCTCCTCTAGCAATCCTGAAATCCACAGGACAGGGCTGGGAAGCACAGCACAGAGATGCTATGGTTTATAGTTTATGACATTTTCTGTATCGTCTTTACTTAAAGAACAAAGCAATTTACAATAAAACAAGTTATTAGAAAGATGAAAAGGAACACAATTAAACTATATTAAAAACAGGTAAGAGATAGCAATAGAGGAAAGTGTGGGGAACTCACAATACTAAATGTAGAATTGCTGTGGAGATGGTGACATGTTTATCCAATGACATGTTTATCCATAAACGTGGTGCAGCTTTTCTGTGTGCCATCTTATAAAGGAACATATAGTACCACGATTTGTCCTCCATCATGGCTCTAAAAAGCTAGCCTCAAATGATCTAGTTAATATAAGTTATATGGCACTTTCACCATCCTCCAGTCCTTTGTGTTTAATTTTAATCTGAGTACGGTGTTCAAGTCACTGGGAACCAGCAGGTTCAAGCAGTGAACAGTAAGTAGGAAAGTTGCCTTCTCCATTTACACGGCCTCAGTTCTTCACATCTTGCAATATTACACGGGACTACTTTAGAATTAACGATATAATAGCAACCTATGTTCTCTGACTGAAATGCAGTGCATATTTTGACCAAGAGAAAAAAATTGCAAATCCTATGGAGAAAATAAGCAAAAACTACAAGTTAGAGTCCTGCCAATTATCTAAAAGCTGCCAATTTCTTTCTGCTGTTTCTATGCAACGCGGTTATGTGTTTGAACCAAACACTGGCATCCTTGCGATGCCCAGGGAGCCAAGCTGAGCTGCACAGGGATCTGTTGCCTGAGCAATGAAGGCAGCAACAGAACGATCTCACCTAAAGTTGCCAGTCCCTCTAGGATTAGGCATTTGAGATTGTAACGCATCCCCCAGATCCAGAATGGGGAAGGGGAGGTAGCAGAGGCAGGAGAGAATCGAAGGGCATCAGTGGAACTCAGAAATGTTTGACCAATAAGAACTGGGTTTCAATTTCCTATATAGGTAAGGTAACACAGAGAACCAAAAGTCCAAAAGTCAGTTTTCTTGTCTAGTTTTGAAACAAAAAATGTTATCTCTGAGTAAAAATTGCAGCAACCTCTGCAAGGGGGAAAAATTCTACAGAGAAAAATATTCCCAGAAGACTCATGCAGAAAGCACATTGGAACTTTAGCCTGGTCCTTAAATTCTGCATTTTAGGGCAAAGCATTGAAGTGAATTATGCAGAACTCCTGAGGGTAACTTTCATATTCCCTGCATTGTTTGCAATCCATAGAGCTGCCCACGGCTGTTGGAAAATGCCACAGAGATTCTTTACGCCATGTAGTTTACCTCTGCAGAGTTTATGGAGTTCAAAATGAAATCCCCAGGCCTACTTTTATCAGACCCTTCTTGAACCACCTCCAATAGTGTCTCTTTTCCGTGTATAAAGGGGGAAGGCAGTTTTCAAAAGATTTTTATTTCATGAGTCAAAATGTGTTTATCCATGAAAATCCCTTCGAAAACTGTCCTATTTGTTTGCACAGTTCTTTTCTATTTCTATTTGTTTCTTTCCCTGAATTTACAGCAAATGAAAACCATAGCCCAATTATTTCTGAAATTGCATAAGTGCCTTGTGGGCTGTTGGCACAAAACTTAAATCTGATCCTAAATTTGAAATTTCATTCACATGAATGCTTATGAAGGACAATTATTCAATTTGGAATTTCACGGGGTTAAACTGAAAGCAAATGACTTGAGTACAGAGCAGATTGGGCTTAAAGATTCCAAATTACCCCTGTCTACCGATAGCCAGAGTAATGTGAATAAAATACAGCCTCTAAAATGCTTGTATGCAAATGCTAGAAATCTAAAAAAATAAGATGGGAGAGTTAGAATATATAGCACTAAATTAGAGGTTACATATGATTTGTATCTTAGAGACATGGTGGAAAGAGGACAACCAATGAGATGCTATGATACCTGTGTTCAAACTATATTGTAATGATAGAGCAGATCAAATTGGTGGAGGGCTTGTGCTCTATGTTAGAGAGGGCATTGAGTCACAAAGGATTAAAGTTTTGCAGGAAACAATATTTGCTGTAGAATCTCTATGGATGGAAATTCCACCTGGAAAAGAGACGGCTGAGGGGAGATATGATACAGGTCTATAAATTAATGAATGGAGTGGGACAGGTAAACGTAGATCAATTGTTTATGCCATCAAAATATAGAAAGATTCGGGGGCATGCAATGAAGCTACAGGATAACCTATTTAAGACTAATAAGAGAAAATATTTTTTCACTATACGTGTAATCCAGCTCTGGAATTTGCTACCGAGGATGTAGTAAAAGCTGTTAGTGTAGCCGGATTTAAAAAAGGTTTGGACAAGTTCCTGGAGGAAAAGTCCATAAACCATTATTAAAGGGGATACAGAATATCCACTGTTTAACCCAATACAAGCATTGAGGAACCTGTGTCTTTTGCGGAAACTGCTAGATACTTGTGACTTACGTAGATTGGCCACTGTTGGAAAAGGGATACTGGGTTTGATGGACCTTGGTCTGATCCACAAAGGCATATCTTATGTTCTTATGACTTGCACTTTTCCTCACACTAACATCTTGATAGCAGCAGGGCTGGCCCAAGGGTTTCTGAGGCTCTAGTTAGGCCCACCCACTGTCACACCCTGCTCCCTGCCCCGGGGTGGCCCAGGTCCTACCCTCCCACCCCCAGCATCCATCTCCCTTTTCTTCTCTTTTCTTCCTCACCTGGGGGAGGGGGAGGAGGAAATCTTGCGACCCCTTCACCAGTCTGCAAAGCAGCAGAAAAGCAAGACACATACTTCCTGTAAGAGTGGGCTCGAGAGGCAGGCCGAGTGCACACATGCACGAGGGTGCTTCATGGCCCACCGAAGTGCTGAAGTGACCTCCTCTGCTGATGCTTTGAAGAATGATGGAGAGGTTGCAGTGTCGCTCACCAGGGTCTGCTGCTCTAGGCAGTTGCCTAGTGGACAGGCTGGCCCTCAATAGGAATAGGAAATTGCCTTTTCTTGAACCATTCAGTATTTTAGGGATAGACTTCCCATACTTTGATTACAACTGGTAGCCTGCTAAGCTGTACTTTTTGGCATCTAGAGAGAATTGGGGATCCTGCACACCGTTTAGCAGGTCTGGACGTCCGATCCAGACATTTGTATGGGGAGCTCTGTTCGTAGGAGGAAGGGGGCGGGAAAGAGGCAGAGCGAGGGCAGGTGGTGGGCAAAGAGCAACCCCTGAAAAACAGGGCAGATTCTGAGGTCAGCCCTGTACATCCGGGGTTGGCCACGAAGAAAGAGACTTATTCCAGCTCGGGGGTGGAATAAGTCCCCCTGAATGGAGCAAAACGACACGACCAGGCCCGGTAAGGCAGGTGAGGTGGTGCCGGGGATTCCCCGCAGCCCAACCCTGGCCATGGAAGGCCAGATCAGGGATCAGGCTGCGGGGAAAGAAGATTGTTTTCTGCAGCAGGGGATTGTGGATCCTGAATGGAGCCGCGGTGCCATGGAGCTAGGACGCCATGGTACTGCAGCTCCATTCAGGAGCCTGGCTGAGTTAGCTGGGTATGTGGGCTGGAGGTGCAGCCGATTGAAATTGGGGCACGGCCTGCACTTCCAGGCCGTAGACTCGATTCTGATCCCGCGGACACATCTGGCGCCCGCATGATCAGAATCGGGTCTACCTCTGTACGGCCCGATTCTGATTGGCCGTTCAGGGGAGAGACAGACAGCAGAGAATGCCCCTCAATATGTTAATATTTGTTGAAATTCAGTGAGTGGTACGAGGATACTACTGATAGGTGCCATGAGATCTTCAGACACTCTCTGCTTTAATGGTTAAGGACTCTTTTTTGTTTTTTAGGCTCTGGATCTTGGAATTACAGTATAGACAAGATGACTCTTGCATTTTTGTCAGCTGGGACTTCAGCAGGAAGAATGTTTATGAAAGCACTACCTTTCCCCATGTGGGACTTTTGACTACTGTTTGGTCTAGGTTGCTAAGATGCAAATGTATTTATGGAAGCAGCCTCCTAATTGGGGAAGCCCCGGTAAAGGCTGCCTTCTCACAGTGCAACTTTACGACTGCACTAATCCTCCAGAACTGACAGCACAACAAAGACGTGCTCCCCCCCAAATAACCTCTTTTTAAAAATTTCCTGATTGGTTGGCATTCCAAAATCTAGATGCCCTCTACTGGTCAGTGCTGGCCCCTTCCATCTAACTTTCTTGCAAGGGCCAAAACCAATGTTTCAGATTATCAGGAAAAATGCAATGCTTGGAAAAAATGAATAAGGGTGAGTCATTTAGAAAACTTATTACGTAATTCTTAGAAAATCGCAGTTTCAGCATGGAGAGGGATAAGAAAATGACAATCTGGTCAAAAATCCTTATCCGAACATTTCTTTTCGACTGAGGTTGTCAGTCACAAGTAAGGATCAGGTACAAATGAATGGGTTACAATTTTGCTCCCGTTTTCTTCGTTTAACACCCCGCCCTCCATGACAGTCACCCTGCTCCCACTCTGAGTTCATTGCTGAATCAGGTCTGCTGTAAGATTGAACTCCTCCAGCTACTGCCAGTACTTAAGAGTTTCCGTAGTACTCTGAGGCACGCACACAATGTTTGTCTAATGGCAGCCATCACTTCTGCTGTTGCTGTTATGTTTGTATTTATACAAATCTATAGTGGAACTAAACAGACTTTAACAGTACCGGCTGACTTTAAAACTTGATCCAGCAAGTATCGTGTCTCTCCAAGGTCTGCCTGTGTCCTTGGATACTGCACCGTCTAACAGGTGCTCTACCATCAGAGAATAAAAACACACAATCTTGTATTCTACTGAAGATACTTCACATTGTAAAAATGACTATATGGGTCAATAGTAAGCAGCACGACCCCGCTTAGCGGCAACTGGGATGCAGATAAATCTCACAGACCTGGATATTCAGTAGCACTCTACAAATAGCGGGCCACTTTATAAGAGTGGGCATGCTTTTAGCTGCAACATATGAATCTATTTGGGGTTATTTTAGTTGTTCATGTGCATATGGGACCATATACTCACGTTAACGACTTCTCATCAAATACCAACCTGTGTAAACGTATGTGCACTGCATGATGTCGTGCGCTTTTCTGGTGGGTGTACGCATGGGTGGAGTTCGGACAGAGTACACAAGGGTGTGCATAGATCATAAAATACTATAATTTATATTCTTGCAAAATATAGGTGTGGGCTGGTGGATATGTTCGCGCCTTAAGGCATGATCTCTGCTACTTATGCTAGTATGTTATAAAGACCAGTAGGCCTTTAGATGGATTTATAAACTAGACTTTACATAGGCGCCTTATGGCACCACCGAATATCCCTAAAGACTGCCTCAGCACTATCCAGATAGTGCCAGGGGGGGGTCTAGGGCAGAGCCAGGATGGAGCTGGCAATTATCTATATGGATAACTATCCAGCTAACATAGGACAACAAAGGAGCTGCCTTAAGGCATCCGGTAGGTTCTATGTCTAGCATTGCTAATATCGGCAATATATGGACTGCTGTAATTCTGTCTGTGTTATCCGGATATTCAGTCCCAGCCACAGTCCAGATACCAGCAGCCGGCTGAATATTGACCAGATAGTTCTTTCGATTCCTGCCACTACTGGTTGCTGAGAATTCGTGTCCAAGAAAATAACAGAAGCAAGTCGTATGCTCGCCTTTCAACAGTATAGTCATTTTGTCTTTGCAGCCATGTTGTAATGTTCTTTTGAATATTTTATGCAGCAATATAGCTGTAAAAAACAGATGCCTTATGGTACATGTTTTTAATCAGGTTTGAAAATGCAAGCAACCAGGGTTCAATTCCCACTAGCACTCCTTGTGGCCTTGGGCAAGTCACTTAACCCTCCATTGCCTCGGAAGAAAGGCCTGGCGACCTGCTTCCGGTGACACCGCCAAGAAAACCCAGGAGCTTCTGGGTCGCCAGGAGTCAGGACTGACTCGAAGGCACACAACTACATTTTATAAACTAAACTGATCATGTGGGCAGGAAAAACAAACTGGTTGCACTAATGTGGTCATGACTGCAGGGTACCCGGCTCTATTTCGCTTTTCAATTTCAATAGTAGATCATATCACCACAGAAAGTAGAAATGTGGATATTGCACTTCGGTTTTTCAATGTAGCTGTCTAGCAGAAGGCTGGGAATCGTGCTCTGTGCTATTCCAGAAAGCACGCCAAAGATGGATGGTGGGAAGCTAAAAGTTCTTGGCAAATGCAAATCCCCATGTTAGAACTAAAATAATATTTTTTCTCCCTTTGGACCACTCAGCACTTGAGAAGAACATATTAACCTAGCTGGATTTCGACTGGCTAAGGTTCATATGTTGATTTCAGGTGTTATGCTGAAGCATTCGCAAACGTGCTCATGGGAGCCTGCCTTCGTAAGAGAAATTGTGATGGGAAGAAAGATTAACACCTACACTAAGAAGTGCAGCTCAGTAAACATGCCCCGCAATGTATTTTTGCTTAAACACAGTGATATTCAGCTCTGCTGACTGCTGGCTGGATATCGTAGGACAACCTTTTTCTGTCCTAGTTTATGCAGATAGTTATCCGAATAATGACACTGAATATCAGCACTATCCGGAGATCATTTGCCGCTCTGTCCCCATGCCACACATGGACAGCCTGGCACTACTGAGATCGTGCCGAAGCGGCCTGTAAGAATATTGAGCAGCACTAGCCACATAATGCTTCTCAATATCCCATTCAGCTGCATTTATTTGGAGCACCGATCCTGCTTACAAATGTATTTATTTTATTTAGCAGTTTTTTCTATATCGCCTTTGTCCGAGGCGGTTTACAAGGAACAACATAACATAATCTCATGAGATTTGTTTTACAATATACAGGGGGAAATAACTTGGAGATAAATATGGGGCTAACTAGGGGAATTGGAATAAGCAACAGTAGTTCAGCAGAAGATCGGGAACAAGGGGAAGAACCATTTACATTTCAGACGGGGATAAGTGTGAGGGTTAATATAGTCAACCGATCAGGATAGGAAGTTGAATTTATAGTTATGTAATGTCATTAAGTCCAAAGTATTCTATGAAGAGGTGTTTTGAGGAATTTTTTTCATATCTTTAGTAGATTGTGCAGGATCTGATGGTGTTGGGTAATGAGTTCCAAACTGTAGAGGCATAAAGCGAGAATGCCCTGTTATTGTGCTACAGGACTGCATGTTGACGTCTCCTCATAAGCAGCAATTTTAAAAAGCTACAAGTGGGGAGAAATGTGCAGCTTTACCCCACTTCACTGTTCCTGATATCCACCCACCCCCCCACCCCCTCCTGTCAGCACCATATCCTCCCTCTCCCACGTATCACTCTCCAACCTCCAATCCCCCTAGCTGCCCCCCCATCATGCCCAAGCCCCTCAGCAGACACCCTTACACATTCAAGATCCCTGACAAATTTGATAAATTGACCCCTACTAGGAGTACCTAAAGATGTCAGCTACAGGTCATGGGTGCACAGTTTGGAACCTTGAGTAAGAGGGTGGGGCCATCAGGGGGTTATTGATACTAGGGTAATCTTGATGTGGGGGGGGGGGGGTAGTCAGCTGGGAGGCCTGATGTGAGAGGGGGGTTTATGGGGGAGAGGCTAGATATTGGGAGGATCAGGGAGATCGACTGTCAGGGGGTGATCAAAGGGGGGCTGCCATCGGTATTTACACCCGCTCCTTCAAGCGGGCACTTATGTCATCTGCAGGGCAGCTCTAAAAGCTTTTCTCTTGCCATGTATTCCCCTTGCAAAATAGGAAGTACACATCAACATTTTAGGCCCATCCAAACCACTCCCTTTTCACACGTTAACCATGCCTCCTTGCTATCTATAGGTGGTGTACATCCCCGCATGTAAAGAGCATTTTTCTGAAACTGCATCTCCAAATGTAGGCGTCCTGTTATATAATTACTCCCTTAATGTTTTGCCCCATTATAAAACGATTACTACACAGAGAAATTTTATAAAAAATAAAGGACTTGTAACTTACTTTGCTGAAGATTTAGAACAGACAACCTATTCCCAATGAGGCCCATTCTGAAGGTGCATGTCTGGGCCATCCGGACGTCCAGAAATCTGGATGGCCTGGAGATGCACCCGATTCTGCTCCCATGGAAACTAGATGCACCCCTGGGTGCAGAATCGCAGCACAGTGGCTGGACGTCTGGGGCGGGGCGCCCCGATTCTGGCACCCCAGATGTCCAGCCACTTGCCTGGCTAACTCAGCCAGGCTCCTTAATGGCATGGCACAGCGGCTCTCCCCGGCCGCCACAACAAAGTTCTTTCTCCGCAGCCCGGCCACCGATGCAGCCTTCCAAAGGCAGGGTCGGGCTGCGGGGAAGCTCCTGCACCCCCTCACCCCACTGACCTGGCCCTGTGTCGCCGTCCCTCGACCTTCAGGGGGACGTATTCCACCTCTGAGGTGGAATAAGTCCCCCGTCCATGCTGGCGACCCCGGATGTACAAGGCCAACCTCAGGATCGGCCCTGTATGTCTGGGGTCGTATCCCTGCCCACTTTCCGCCTTTGCTCTTTCCTTGGCCCAACCCCTCCTGCCCCCGTTCAGACGTTCCCTGCACATCTCCTATGTAGTGCAGGGAGCTTTGGGCAGGGCATACGGTTCTGGGCAGAGGGGATGGATATCCAACCCGGACGCCATCTCTGCTAAACGCAGCTCGGAATGACCCCTAATTTGTGTGTCTTTTGATGCTGAGCAGGTACTTTCCAGAACCATCCAGAAAGGCATTCAGTTGATTCAAAATACAGTGGCCAGTTCAGGGATCCCACAGAGAAAAGTGAAGGAGAAAGAGAGCACCGTGTGAAGGTGTCTGCAGATTTCCGGAGGGGCTGCTTGTACAAGAGTTTGGTGCGGAAAAAGAAGTCCTGTCAGATCATCTCACAGTTTCTGAACAAGAAACCATATCCCAATGACAGAGCAGAATATAGATGAAGTAACTCAGCATTTTTTTTTGGTTTGGTTTTTTAATTGATCTCATATTTGTGAAGTTTAATAGAAGAATTACTCAACTATAATCACCCAACAAATTTTATTTTTGTCTGTATTGCCAACTGGAATGGATATTGGTCTCTTTAGAGTGAGTGCATACAAACAAGGCTGGCACAAGGAGATGAGGTGCTCCAGGCGAACCTCATCCCTTGTGTCCTCCCTCCCCCTCCGGCGCTTATTGTCGCCGCCCCTCTCCGGGACATGCAGCACTGGCAATGGGCACAAACAGCCCTGCAGCGCATACCTTTAACCTTCAGTGTCGTGGAGCTGTTTGCTTCCACTCCCTCTACGATGCCCAATGCCGACTTCCCATTGCAAACAGGAAGTCAGCATTGGGCACTGGAAGCAAACAGCCCTGCAACACCAAAGACTACAGGTAAGCACCTCAGGACTGTTTGTGCCCATTGCTGCTGCTGCCTGTCCCAAGAAGGGCAAGGGCTGCCCCTGGAGGGCCGGCGCTCTAGGTGACTGTCTAATGTGCCTAATGGTAGTGCCAGCCCTGCATACAGCATGAGGAATGGGATCATTTTTGACTCCTCCCTTTCCTTCTCCTCTCATATCCAACGGATAGCTAAAACCTGTTGTTTCTTTCTCTAAAATTTGCCCCTTCCTCTCTGAACACACTTCTAAAACACTTGGCACTCTCTACTTCCCGCCTCAACTACTGCAACTTCCTTCTTGATGGTCTCCCTCTGGGTCATCTCTCTCCCCTTCAATCTATTCAATACTCTGCTTCATGATTAATCTTTTGCCAGCCTCGATATACTCATATAACCCCCTCTTCTCGAGTCACTTCATTGGCTTCCCTTCCATTTCCGTATCCAATTCAAGCGCCTCCTTCTGACCTTTAAATGCATTCATTCTTCTGCTCCTCACTATCTTTCCTCTCTCCTCTAACCCTACACCCCTCCTCATGAGCTCCACTCTTCTACTGGCTTTGCCCTTTCTTCCACTGCTATCTCCAGACTTTGGTCCTTTCACCTTGCTGCTCCTTATGCCTGGAACAAACTTCCTGAATCTGTATGACAAACTTCATCTCTATCCCTCTTCAGATCTATGCTAAAGGCTCACCTCTTTGTCCCTGCCTTTGGATCCCGATCCCTTGTTTCCTTGTGTCTCCTTACTCTTTCCTACTCTGTCCTTATTCCTAACTTTTGTCTGTCTTGATTAGATTGTAAGCTCTAATGAGTAGGGACTGTCTCAATCTGGAGTGGAGGAGTGGCCTAGTGGTTGGGGCAAGGTACTTCAGGCCAGAAGGTTGGGGGTTCAAATCCCACTAGAGAACAGCAACCTTGGGCTGGAAGGACTGGGGTTTCTAGTCCCACAGGTACTCCTTGTGGTCTTGGGCAAGCCACTTAACCCTCCATAGCCCATGTTCCCTGTAAAATAGTTATCTCCAAGTTATAATGCCCTGTTCAATGTAATTTCAGTTTGTTCAATGTAAACTGCACTGATGCAGAATAGCATGGTATATAAGAGAATGTAAATAAATAAATATAAGAGAATGTAAATAAATCTGTGTTTGTACAGTGCTGTGTATGCCTTGTAGCACTTTATAAATGTTTAATAGTAATAATATTAGGAATGAAACACTGGAAGCCTCTGTCAAATGAGCATGGAATTAGGGCCTTGAAACAATTCTCCCCTCCCACCCCTTAGGTCCCACCAGCAGAAGATAAGGAAGGGCTTCCACCTTCACAGTCCCTTGGAACTACCCATATAAATAGTCCACCAAGAGACTCACTATACATATGTTTAATAGTTACAATAATATACCGTCATAGACCATAACCCATTTTTTATGAGCTCGATTTTTGAAGGGTAACTTCCCTAGTTACCCTTTTAAAGGCCTTATCTGGGACTTTCGAAGGGTACCTACATAGGTAGCGCCCTTCAAAAATCCCGGATATGTCCCTAATCTGCCCAGATGCTATCCGCATAGCATTGGGGCGTGTTGGGAGCGTTCTGGGGTGGAGCGGAGGCGGGCCATGGTGCTATCCATGTAGCACCAATTTTCGACGCTACACAGTTAGCGCTCTGAGCCTTAAAGACAGGCATGGAAAAACCTCACCTATCTTTAAGGGCACTGTGGCTAACCATGTAGCATCAAAAATCAGTGCTACACAGATAGCTCCTGCAGCTACCTGGCTATGCAGTGACACCCGGAATTTTGATGCCGGGGCCGCCTATGACCCCAGCATGGAAAATCCGGGTTAGGCGGGAAGTGGGTGGGCTATGCGCCAACGCGGTGCATAGCACCACCCAACTGAAATTCGGGCCCTATATGTCTATGATGGAGGTAATTTCACATGCCATGAGCATGCACAAGTCATGTCCTTTCAATGCTTTACAAGCACAGATGGGCTTTTATGTGTGTACTTTAGCTGATTAATATTCTGTAAGGATGCACATCAAGCTAATGGGAGGTACTTTTGATGTGGCCATGCACAGGGAGCGTACATTTCCATGTAGCATACATTTCCATGTAGAAGTTATAAAATATGATAACTTACATGTGCTCTTTACAAATTTAGGTGTGAAGATTTATACCAGCCATGGGGCTTGCACAGATGCTCACACTTAGATTTGCCACGTTTATACCATCACTTATACCCCTATTTTACAAAATGAGTACGCGTGTGCTCAACTGTATAAACTAGCCACAATAGGCACACAGTAATCCTTGCGTTAACTGGGTGTAATGTTCTGAAATTACCTTCTTAATGTCTGTTCACTTATATAAAATTGCTTTTGATATAAATAATTTTGTGCATCAGATTTCTTTGTAATTTAGGCATAAATTTTGTGTGTACTCTAACAGCATTATTTTGAACATCCCAGATTTTTCCCTTAATTCAAATTTTCTTGAAAATGTCTCTCTCTACTTCCAATTTATAGGAACAGAGGGTCCGGTATTCAGCAACGGCAGCTAACACTGCTAAAGCAGCTAGCTGTTACCGCCTAACTAAAGACGTGGCTACTCAATGCAATATCTGGCCACTAGCATTGAACATCCAGGTCGGCTGGACAGCAGAGAAGCTAACTGGACAGCGGCAATATTCAGCTTCTGCTGTGAAAGTTAGGCCACCTCTTCATGCACTTAAATGTCACCGATTAGCGATAACCAGGCAGCAGCTCAATATCGCCACTGTCCGGTTACCGTTGGGTCCGGCCTTTGCTCTTCCTCCAGAACAGCCTGGTGCTAGCAGGCTAGCATTTGTGGTGTTCAGGGCCAGCACCCGTGAATATTCAGTGGCACTAACCGTGTGACCACGATTAACATGGTTGGCATGTTTTCTAACTGCATTAATCGCACTGAATATACCTCCCAGAGGGTTCCAGATTGCAGTATTTTCCTCCTAACCGCTTCTAGTTGTAGCCTTGCCTACTGTTATGAAAGTCCAACAACTTTTATAGTCAATGTGGAATCTTTAAGCTTTCCGAATACCTCAGTAATAAGGTTTTTTCAGAGCTGGTAAGGTTCTTTCCTTGGTATCCTTTGAAGCATTTGTAGGAATAGAAGATCATTCAGAATTGAGAGCTACATCAATCATGAAGAGTTCAGAGTCACATCCCAAGATGGAACAATACTTCACAAATACAAAAGGAAATTTGTTTAAACTACAACTATACGCTCACAAAGAAGCATTTTGGCACAATTCAAACCAATGTCAGCTACGGTGAAGTGCTGCTTCTTTATACAACTTTTCACATTTGTGATTAATAGAAAGGCTTGCTAAAGCATTTGCCACTTCAGAATAATGCATTCATCATAGACATGAAACATACTGCAGATCTCTCTTGGGTGACCTATTACACTTTTTCTTCTAACTATATAACTCAAATCTGAAAAATGCAACGTTTATCTCAGTCCCTCCAAAAGCGAATAATCCTGGACTTTATGACGATACTTTTATAAAAGGCATCTATTTTTAGGTGCTGATAATGCATATTAATGTCTTATGTGCATATAGTTATAGCCAACATTATTGGCACTCTTGAAGTTCGACCCCTTAATGTCCAGTATCTCCTAAAAAAAAGTAGCCAGTGAAATGGCTTTGGACTATATAAGCACACATATTTGACACATAAAAGAATCAAATAAAACAAGACCAATTTTAAAAAAGGAAATAGTAGGAAATAGTATAAAGAATAGGACATTGCCAGGACATGGCTATTGGCACTCTTCTAAACAATTCAAATCAGTTTGAACAGAAGAACCACATTCCCATTGTAGTACAATTAGACACACCTGTGATCAACTGTCGGTACTCACATGACTTGAATGTTTAAAATGGCCACATTCACTCTCTGTTCCATTTTCTCGATGGTGAAGACAACAGAGTTGCCTGAGACCATCAGAAAAGCCATTATCACCAAACATCAAACTTCAAAGGGTACAAGGCCATCTCCAAAGTCCTTGCAATTCTTGTGTCTACAGTTCGCAATATTATTAAGATGTTTTCTGCTCATGGAACTGTCAAAAACCTCCCAACACATGGTGGGAAGTGGGCAATTAATCCAAGAAGTCTTTGAAGGTTAGTGCAAACTGTTGGAAAAATGCCACGTACAACATCCAAAGAGCTTAAAGCTGACCTGGAGTAATCTGGAGTGGTGGTTTCAACACACACCATATGCTGCGCACTGAACAAAGAAGGACTTTATGGGCGAGATAGACTTCATGCTCAGAGATAGACATAAAAAGGCACGCCTGATCTTTGTCCAAACCCACTTTGAGAAACTACAGTTCTTCTGGGAAAGTGTTCTGTGGACAGACGAAACCAAACTTGAGCTCTTTGGCATTGCAGACCAGTGATACATTTACAGGTGAAGAAATGAAGCTTATAAGGCAAAAAACACCCTTCCTACAATTAAATATGTTGGAGGGTACATCATGTTGTGGGGCTGTTTTGCTGCCTCAGGAATTGGAGACCTGGAACATATTAAAGAAATCATGAAGTGAGAGGACTACCAAGGTATTTTGGGGTGAAATATGCTACCTAGTGTCAGAAAGCTAGGTCTGGGTCAAAGGTCATGGTCTTCAAGCAGGACAATGACCAAAAACACACATCCAAAAATATGAAAGAATGCTTAAAAAAGATTAAATGGGCCATTTTAAACTGACCAGCACTGAGTCCTGATCTCAATCCAATTGAGAATCTTTGGAAAGAGCTGAAATCTGTCATTGGCAAAAAGAATCCTGGAAACATTCATGAGCTGGAACAAATCTCAGTTGAAGAGCAGGAGAAACTACCAGCAGAAAGATGTACGAAACTTATAGATGGCTACAAGAAACGTTTGGAAGCTGTCATCACTGCCAAGGGTTGTGCAACCAAATATTAGTGAAGGGTGCCATTAATCCTGTCCAGATCATAATTTTTGTTCCTCAGAAATTACTATGTCTAAGTTGCACAGACATCTTTTTTGGTTGTATACCTTTGAACATATTATTAAAATATTATGATGACATACAGTTGGAATATTTCCAGTTATTTCTCAAGATATTGTATACAACATACCTAAAATGCAAGGGTGCCAATAATGTTGACCACAACTGTAAGTGGCCCCATACGGTGTAAGTGACCTCTTACAACATCCCAACCAGTATAAAAGCAAGTGCACTGTTTGCATGGTGCGAACCTTCACTGCGCTTTGGGAATAGACGGAGTATGGGTAAGCATGAGTGGTGGCAGCAAGTGTAGGCACAGACATTTACACGAGTCCTAGGGTGTAAATGTCTTTACCTTAACTTAAGACGCAGTCTCTGACACATGCGCTAGTATTTTATAAAGAAAAGTAGATGCCTACTAGACTTTATAAATTAAGATCTAAATAGGTATCTACTTTCATACTAAAGGTCGTTAGCTGCTACTGCAGATTTATCACCCGGCGCTAGCAGCTAAAGCGGGCTAAAAGCAGATATCGCAGGCACTTTCCTGCCTTTTGTGTGTTGAAAGGGTGGTGGTGCAGGATCGAGGTGGGACGGGGACAAGGAATAGGCATTCCAGTTGTTGACAGTCATCCTGCAAAACATTTTCACGTGATGGCTGCCAAAATCGGGTCCCATCATTGCGGTATCTGTTGGTGATCCTCTGTGGCTGCCGCCATCTGCCCTAGAGCCAAGCGACCGCCCTTGCTATCATCACCCCCCCACCCCCCAATCTGACAATATTGTCAGTGCCATAAAGTACATACTAATATTACTGCCTACTAATGTCAATCTAGGTGTGATTTCTGCGGGATTTGTGCTAGTATTTTATAGAGACGTACAGGCACATAGAAGCCTTTATAAAACAGGTGAAAATCGGGCACTTTCCTGCCTATCAACCTAGGCACCCTGTTATTAAATTACCCTCCATGCGTATAGCTCAGAATCTCACCCCCTCTTTGCCCTAACTTCACCCTGTCATTATCCAGATAGCGCCAGGGCATTCAGAGGGATCTCCAGTGCTGCCATTTACATAGTACCACTGAAAATCTATGGATATGGGACCTATGGGCCCGATACTGCAAGGCATTTACACGGTTTACAGAGTGTAAACCATGTAAACGCACCTAAGCGGGATATTCGGCGACACTAACATGGTTTGTGCCGCTGGATATCCCCAAGTAACGCCACTATATACCCCGATGCTAACCGTTTAGCATCGGGGGTGTGTCGAAGGCATTCCAGGGATGGTACCCAGGGATAACCAGTCAGCAGCGATATTCATAGGCGCGGTAAAAGCTGTCCTAACCTTTACTGCCAAAGTTAACCGGGCAGCGGCTGAATATCTGCCCAGTTAGCTTCTGTGCCATGCGTGGCTTTGCAGCAAACCTGCCTATTCAATGCCGGTGACCGGATATGGTCCCGGCATTGAATATCCAGGTTAAGTCTTCATCGGTGACGGGTAGGTGCTGTACTCACACTAGCCGCTGCCACTGAATATCGGGCCCTTTATGTTTAACAGTGATTGCTAAGACGATACTTTTATAACAGGTCACCTAGGTTGGGAGGCCAAGTAGGCGCCTATTAAAAGCTCATTTTATACAGATAGGTACATTTATGTCTTTATAAAATACTAGAGAAAGACTGGCAGAATTTGTGCCTAGATTACAGCAGCAGATATTTATGCTTTCTCCCCCTTCCCTTCACCTAAACTCCGCCCCAGAATATGCTTACACCCAGGCTGCATAAAGGTTTGTGCTGTCTTGATACAGTATGTACTTTTATGCATATGGAGGCACGTTTACCAAAGTGTGCTACCCGGTAGCGCAGGATATAGCACAAGGTAAGAGCTCCATGCTAAAGTTCAGGCGCCTGCACTAAAAATCCCAAGCTAATTAGGTGGCACACGATGGGGTGAGGAATAGATAGTCAAGATCAGAATGGAGGCATTGATGGTGCGGACATTAGCTTGTGCTAACCATGCTTGCTGCCCACTGCATGGGTGCACTTAACGCCACCTCATTGGGCCGTGTTAAGTGCGCCCACATGCCTGCTTGCATGGTGCTGTGTTTTTGCATCCCGCTAACTGCAGGGGGATAGATTCATATACCCCCTGAAGTTAGGGCAGGACCCCTACGCTGGTAACGTGGCCCACATGTGCATTACCAGTGTGGGCTTTAGTAAACATGCCCCACAGTCTCCGGGGTGATTTTATAAAACCTTTTTATGTGTCCAAAAGGCATTACACCTAAAGAGGGTAATTCTATAGAAAACTGTCTTTGAAGGGCAAAAAGGCATCTTTTTCCAACCAAATTTAGAAAACATCCTACAGAACCCCCATTTATCTTCAGCGGCTGAAATGCATGGATTTCATAAAGTCCACATGCAAATCAAGATCCTGTCTATGTTTACACCTAATTCTGCCCCAGAACATGCCTATAACTAAAGCTTCATCCAAATACATGTGTATTCATCATCGTGCGTGCATGTACGTGCAAGGTAATTTTATGAAAGGCCTTATACGTGCATAAATTACCATATATAACTGAAAATTCCTTTATGACATTACCCTCTGAACACATATAGTTTTTTGAATGTTGGCCTGACAACTTTATGATACAGACTATTACAGTCAGATTCTGTTTTCAGCAGTATGACAAAAAAAAAAAAACATCGATTGTGAGCCCTTCAGGGACAAGGGAAATATATATACAGTACCTGAATGTACACCACTTTGACTGGTAGAAAAGCCGTATATAAGCCTAGTTAAATAAATAGATAAAATAAATACATTTTATTTATAAATAAATAGCAGAGAACCTTTAACCTTATCAGATATGTACAATAAATCAAATCAAAGTATAATCATCACCACTAAAGGCAATGGCTACTGTTGCTGGATGTTTGCAATGCACTTGGGGATTGTGCACGCAAAGCCTTCTGCCTCAACAGGTATCGAGGGCTGGCACGCTGGCAGAGACATGAGTTAATAGTTGACTCGCCAGAATGTTTTCCAACAGAGTTACAACAGTACAATGTGATTCAACATGGCCAGAGGTCATTACATTCTAGGAAAAATCTGGATTAAGGTTTTTTTCTAGCAGGGAAGCGGGGGCCTGACAGTTTCTTCCTGTTCCTTTGTGTTTCCAGCTCAATCTCAATGAGCTTCTCCTGGGACTATGATGCCACCAAATTTCACTTAAAATTAGTCGAGATCTTTTTTTCTCCATTTTACCTTCCTCCCCTGCTCCATTTTAGCCCAGCCATTACAGGAACAGTTGTTGGTAAGGAGTGCACGATTGTAGCTACCTGAAGAACCCTGCATCTGCTAACTAGGTGTCACTATTGCGCAATGACTTAGATCTCCTGCTACTGGGAATTTTACAAAAATTGACATAGGTACAAGACCAATTCATTTCATTCCACTACTGATAAAGATAAGCAAGAGATATGCATTTAAACCAGTGTTTCCCGAACTTTTATTCAATATGACTCCATTTTAGCACTTAAAAGGTCACATGACCTTAGATGATACTGAAAACAAAATAGCATGCCTCTCTGCTCCCTTTCCTTCCCTCACCCATTCCCCCCTCCTCCAGTACTTTGCATAGGTTTCTAGTCTAACAGGAAGTCCAAACAAGAAGGCAATGACAGGACCTAGGAACATCACCAACTCTGTGGGTGTGTACAGGGGCGGAGTTTGGACAGAACAACGAGTTATGCATGTAAATTAGAAAATACTATAATTTATGTGTCTTCTTGAAAAATCAGATGCAGCCTCTACACCAGCTATAGGGTGCTCACACCTTAAATCAATATGCATTTTTGACCACTTATGCTCCTATTTTAGACAGCACATGTGAACTTAACTTTAAAAAACAGGCATGAAATATGCACATAAGGTGCATTCATGCAGGCGTGATTATAGCATCACCTTCTTGATGTTGTGCCATTGCCTCCTATTCCTTTACGCATATCCTGTTGGTCAGTAATATTGTTGTTTCTTTTTTTCATTTTAAATAGAATGTGTAAACCACTTCGATATCATTGTTTTGTGTGATCCTGAATAACAATTGGAAATAAAGAAATAGATGCTAAATAAATCAATTATCCACTCAGTAAGGAACCCTTCTAAAGTGCCAGCGAGGATCTGCACTTAGTGTGCGTTGAGAGCAAACATTAATGACTATCAGAGCCGCGCACAGCAAGCCACCAGCACTTGGCGCAGGGCCATGTACAGTAGTGTGCAGCAGCGGCATTCGCAGTTCATGCAGGCGCACCGAATGGCATCTATCGAGCTATTGCTATGTGCAACTGTGCTAATTGCCACATTGACAGTTAGTGCGTGTTCTATCCTCATGCTACCTTCAATGTGCTCTCTACACCCCCTGCCCAATCCCCAGGCCTTCGCACGATGGGCAATGAACAGTAGCGCGCCTCATCCATTGGAAACTCTGTGAGCACTAGAACATCACTGTGCCTGAAAAGCACTGGGATCATGACCCTAAGAGAATTAGAGAATGAGGAGGTTCTGATCACCTGGGACATTCTCATTCTGACGGATAAGAAACTGGATGTGAGGAAACCTGACATAGTGGTAAAGGAGAAAAACACCAGAACGGCTTTGATAATAGAGGTGTCAGTTCCAAGTCACTACTCTGTGAATCGCGCGGAAGGACAGGAGATCCTGAAATACCAGGAAATGCAGAGAGAGACCAAGAAAATGTAGCAGAAAGATACAAAACTATTTCCCATCGTGTTGGGTGCCACAGACTTGATAAAGAAGAATTTCCAAGCACATCTTGACAGACTACCCATACAAGTTGCATCTTATGAACTCCAGCAGGAAGCTCTCTTTGGCACGATGCCAGTACTACGCTGAGCCTTAGCAGTAAATTTGAGAGACTGAGATTATATTCCCCATGCCCTGGTTTAGAAGCGAAGTTCACGTTTGTCATGGTATGCGCAAAACTAAACCACTATATAAAAATGCCCTTAGTAAATACCATTAATCACTAATATTCTTCAAACGAACTTAAATAATTTCTTAAACATACCTACATTACAAAACTTCAATAGCATATATGACCTCAGGATGGCCTTACCCCTACATGTGGCAAAACTAATCACCATAGGGTTTAAAGCAGACGCTCACATCATAGGTCTCTGGCCTTCTTATTCTTTCTATAATTTTTATTTGGATATTGCACAACTTCCAATCTCACTAATATTAATTGAAACACCCAACATCCGAAAAAGTACTTTTAAGGATTCTCCAAAGATAAGTGATAGTAAACTTATTTAATGGTGTATAGATAATTTTGATTGAGAAAAGTTTTCTCTATTTCATTGTAGGAAAACGAACTGATGATTCATGTGTTCCGGTTTCATGTAGGAGTGCAGACGCTTTTTTATTCACTGTTTGATTCTATAATAATTTGGAGAATCCTTAAAAGTACTTTTTCAGATGTTGAGTGTTTCAATTAATATTAGTGAGATTGGAAGTTGTGCAATATCTAAATAAAAATTATAGAAGGAATAAGAAGGCTAGTGACCTATGATGTGAGCGTCTGCTTTAAACCCTATGGTTATTAGTCTCGCCACATGTAGGGATAAGGCCATCCTGAGATCATATATTCCTATTGGACTTTTGTAATGTAGATATGTTTAAGGAATTATTTAAGTTCGTTTAAAGAATATTAGCGATTAATGGTATTTACTAAAGGCATTTTTATATAGTGGTTTAGTTAGCCCTTAGGCAGTTGGTTTTACTGATGCGCAAAACTAACCCATTTAGAAAAACTGCCCCGAAAAAACCAAAATAAACATTTTTGGCTTGCACATTTCTAGAAAAATTCGTGGTTTTCCTTTTTTAGCTACTCCTTCTGAAAAGGATACCTTTGGGGCAGGTCACATCTGCCCATTCATCTGTGACCTAAACAGCAAATAGTTTAAGAAAGTGGTAGCCTGAATCATAGCATTAGGCAAAGACATTGCTAATAGAAAAAGGAAAGTGATAGTGGTCTGCACACGTCCCCTGAAATATAATGCTTGGTTCTGGAATACGTATTGGAAGGGCTCACAAAATAGTACCGTCACTGTATTAAACGCCCAATGGTATGATACAGACCTAAATTTGTATAACTCAGAGGCCTCTGTATTTACCTGAAAGTTTTGTAGATGGGACACAATTTAGGGGTATGTTTACTAAACACCGCACAATTGCGCATCCGCGCAATAGCGCACGGAAAGCAGCACTTAAGTGCTCTTAAGCACCCCGCACATGTGCGCGTCACCCCTGCACACGTGCGCGGCACACTAATGGGCCCCGCACAAGTACGGGCCCGCAAATGTCCGATAGAGGCGTGGAAAGGCTAACGGAGGGCGGAGGAAGGCTCCCGAGGGGCGGAGAGACGGATGCAATGGGCGGGGAAGGGGAGGGGAGAGGCTCCTCGCACATTTACGGGGCCGAATATACAAGTAAAAAATACTGCGAGTGAAACACTCGCGGTAGAGGGCATTTAAAGGGAAGAGAAACCATTTCCGTCAGCAATGTACAGGACAACCGGGGAAACCTACAAAACGTGAGCAGTGTGATACATGTGTACAGAACAAAAGTGCAAATAAAAAGCGAAAATGACCACAACAAAAATATTAAAAATAGTAATTCATTTAAATTTTATTAAAGAATAAAGAAACATTACAAATTATGAACAAACCTTATCAAGAGGTTGGGAACAACCCTACCTCCATAAAAAATTTCTAAAATAAGAAACAATATTTTATAGTCCACATCCAGGAGCAGTCCAAAACAGATAGAAAAAAAAATAAACCCACCGTGACCAGACCTGGTAACCCTAGCACAAAACAAGGATTTACATTATGGAGGTAGGGTTGTTCCCAACCTCTTGATAAGGTTTGTTCATAATTTGTAATGTTTCTTTATTCTTTAATAAAATTTAAATATATATTAAAAAAAAAAAAAAATAGTAATTCAGCTGGGCAACAGTGATATTAATGGGCAACAACAAAAAACACTCCCTGGAAAGCTCCATAAAATTAGAAATGAATTTTGGAAGGGTCTACGGAGTGGAGACCCTTCCAAAAATCATTTCTTGCTATTGGAGCTTTCCTTGGAGTGTTTTGTATGGTTGCCCATTAATAACACTGTTTCCCAGCTTGGCTATCGTTTTTCCCCCTTTTTTTTCAGGCATTTTCGTGGTGTATTTGCACTTTTGTCCCCAGACAAGGTGAACGAGCCCACAGTAAAAATGTGCAGAGCATGGCTTCCGACTCCTTCTTGCCAGGTTTCCTATCTCCAGGGACTGCACTGTCTCTGTGGCCACAGTGTGGTGCACCGGACAGAGCCAGTATCTCTAGTACCAGAGAGTCACAGGTTCAAATCCCAGCTGGGGCACCTGCCAGCCCTGTCCCCATATTTTACCCACCACTAAACAGAGATAGTAAAGACACTCCTTTATTGCAGAGAACATAAGCATGTTGCAAACACCCATATTTTACCCTACACCGCTCACACACCATAACAATGGGCATTACCTACAGCCGAGTCCCCCAAATGCAGGCCTGGAGTGCCACAACTCAATCAGGTCATATGGTTTTACTATGATAAGGACATGCCAGCATGTTGGCGGAAGGGTACAGGTGGTGGAGGGGCAGTGGCTGCTAGCCACAGAAGACAGTGGCCTAGCCATGTGCAGGATGGCACCGTCCACTGCAACAGACAGGCCCTGTTGGATGTACAGTCATGGACCTCCCAGGGAATTCAGCCAATGTGGTGCAGTGCACACAGACAGTGTGTGCACAAACAGAAGGTCACAGGTTCAAAGCCCAGCTGGGGCTACTGCCAATCCTGTCCACATATTTTTCCCACAACTAAACCGTGATAGTAAGGACAAACCTTTATTGCTGAGGTCATATGCATTGGTAATACGCCTATCTTTTACCACACCGAGCACAGACACCATGAACAGGGGCATTACCTAGAGCAGAGTCTCCGAAATGCAGTCCTGGAGGACCACACACCATTCAGGTTCCATGCTGCCTCTAATACAAATGCCTGTGCTGCATATCTATGCACCACCCCCATGGCATGTATATGTAGCTCATGCATATTCATGAGGGACAGCAGGAAAACCCGAACAGTGTTAGGCACACCAGGACTGGAGTTGGGAACCTCTGCCGTAAAGCAGCAGCCAACAGGGGCAGACACACCCACACCCACAGGCCCCATTGGCCAATGCCTCCTGGAGAGGCAGGACATTGGGCCCTGCGTGCATCTCCCAATACTAGCACCTGCATACCTTAGCAATGCCACCCTACACCTGGGTATACGGTACACAGCTCTCAAACGTTTGCTATGAGTACTGGCAGATAGACATTCCTACGTTAAGCACAGTTTGGTCTTTGATCTCCATCATAACAATCTTTCTGATGTCTGCGGTGTGTGCTTCAGGTCTGGCCTCTGACAGTGGTCACCACCCTGGGGAGTGACCCCCAACAGTATTGCATACCATATCCATGCCTGTGCTGTGCCCAGGACTGGTGTGGTGGGCAAGGCTGATAAACTCCTCTATAGTAGCACAATGCTGGCATACGTGTGGGAGTGTGTGTCTGTCTATACCAGGGGTGGGCAATCTCAGTCCTGGAGGGCCGCAGACCAGTCAGGTTTTCGGGATATCCCTAATAAATAAGCATGCGATATATATGCATTACAGATATCCTGCCAATCTGACTGGTCTGCGGCCCTCCAGGACCGAGATTGCCCACCCCTGGTCTATACAGTGTGTGTTGGCTTCAAACACCTTCCACAGCCCACACTGCCAGCACTGTTGCCATTATTGGCCTGCCAATGTGCATAATGAGCAGCAAGGTACCATGAGTATAGCTCAGACAGGGTGGGCTGGCCAGGATGCATCTGCACATGGCATAGGGCACTGCCTGGGACATTGTCGTGGCCGGCCACCACCTACACAGACAGGGTGACCTCTTTCTGTCCTGCTGGGGGATCACTCTCACCCTGACTGAGCAGTGACCACAGCATGTCTAGGCACCCCCATAGTGCTATATAGTGTTTCTCTCATGTGATATATATGGGTTTCCTTTTGGGGCCCAGTCACTGACTTATCTGCTGGTGTGCACTGCCATCCCAGTTCTGGGTGCATGCATTTCCACCAGGACTAGCTAGCAGTCTGTTTTCAGCTGGTCTGTGTCGTGATGGAGTGCCTTGCAGGGTGCAGCGGCTGAAGGCTTGCTGTAGGAGAATATCAGATAGTGGTGGGGTGCAGCTTAGCATATCCAGGCCTAATGTCTGTCTGATATTGTGTTATGGAGGTGTATAGAGCTGCTTTGACTGCCCTGTAGGGTGTCTGTTCCCCAGCAGGACCGGGGTTGATGGTCCACTTTACTGCCACCATTGCAGGGAGGTAGAAGGTGGATCTGTTGATAGGAGACCCTGTTTTTCAACCTTGGGTGGTGGTACATAGCCCACCTAGGTGTCCATAAGGGGTTCCCCTGACTAAAACAGAAAGTGATATCCAAGGTGTTTCTGCAGAAACTACCTATCTCACAGATTAATACTGCTGTGGAGCTCTGGCATGGCCTCTTTCATCCATTGAGGGTGTTGTGGACCTGGTCCTGGGTGCCTCTTCACACCCTCAGGGTGAGCACAGTACCCGCACAATGTGACGGTGTGTAGCTACTCTGTGCCAGTAAAACACCCGGTCAGTACCCCCTACCAGGCCGAGGTGCTGTGTGGGTGCACACGGCCACTTCCCCCTGCCACGCCGGGGAGCTGTTGGGGTGCATTCCCCATCTTGTGTTCATCTGTGGACAGCTGATTTGCATGTGCAGTGCATCATGGGTACGGGTGGCCTAACCCTATCCTGGCTACCACAGCAGACTGTCTGTGTGGTGACATGCAGGCTCTCTGCAGCCAGCCCGGAGCTTGCTGGCAGCTGTAGCCCAATGGTTACTTCACTGCCTGAGAAGCCAGAGGTCATGGGTTCAAACCCACAGTGGGGTAATTTGCTAGGGTTGTCCAAAGTTTTTTTTATTTAATGTACATATGTTAATGCCAGCAAAGACACCCGCAGCGTACTGTACCCAAAAGGTGCCGCTGAGGGTGCTTTATAGGGCGCCCTATAGGGCACCTTATGGTTGCCGTCCATATAAGGTGCACTATACATTATTCTGTGACGCAACACATATGGTGACCTATAGGGGACATTCTAGGGTGCCTTGGCGGACAGTGAACTTTAACATGTGCCGTATGGGCCGCCTTATGCTAACACGCTTTGAGAGTGAGTTTGCTAGTACTGATAAATAAAAGAGAACTAATATGCCTCCTACAGCACTCATCCCCATAATATGTTATGCCTCAGCCAGGCTTGTTCACTGGGCACTGTGAGGGATTGAACCCCTGATCCATGCACCATTGGTCAGTGTCTTAACCATTGTGCTGTGGCTCTATTCCTGTGTTTGGACATTGCCGCACTGCCTTAGGCCTTCATGATGTAGCAGCGCACCGCCTTCTGCCGCCCAAACCGCACAAACTTAACAGCGTGCCGCCTAATGCCCACTATTTACAGTGCTATGCCTTATGACGCCCACACCTAACAGCGCACCGCCTAATGTCGCCCAAAATTAACAGTGCGCCGCCTTATGCCGCACAAAATTAATATGCCTACTACAGCACTTTAACCCATTACAGCTATTGCCTCAGACAACAGCTTTTGTTGCGCACAATGGGGGATTGAACCCATGGCCCCTGCACCATTGGTCAGTGTCTTCACCATTGTACTACGGCTCTGTTCTTTTCTGTGCCCAGCAGCGCACCACTTATCCTTCCCACGCGCTAATGTGGACCCCACACATTAGCGCGACGCGCACAAGTACGGTCGCTTTCTCCCGGTTTTTTTCTTTTCTCTGCCTGAACCGCCCACTCCTTATATGGCACAGGCACACTACCGCGGCCCCGCACAATTTTGGAGTTTAGTAAACATACCCCTTAGTGTGGGAGTCAGACGTGATTCCCCTCTTCTCCCTACTGTTGCTTGCTGGCCAAAAGAAGCACTTTCAAATGGCTATCTGTGCCCAGGACAGGTATAGACATGGATGCGTTTGCCAGCAGGCATAGACATGCATTGCCAAAAACGTGCATCGGCCAAACACATGTATCTTTTAAAGATCCCCCTGGACACGCCTAAGCCACTCCCCCATGCAACATAGATGTGATCGCTCCAAACATGAGTAAATTCAGGCTTTTCTAAAATGGCCCCTGGGATGTGGATATGATTGCATGTCTGAATGGGCATTTTCAGACGTGCAAATCACAAACAGAGCTTTTAAAATGATCC
This sequence comes from Ichthyophis bannanicus, assembly GCA_033557465.1. Classification (NCBI taxonomy): domain Eukaryota; kingdom Metazoa; phylum Chordata; class Amphibia; order Gymnophiona; family Ichthyophiidae; genus Ichthyophis; species Ichthyophis bannanicus. The sequence continues at coordinate 441,780,644 of CM066035.1, read as the reverse complement.
CCTATATGCGCACTAGAACTTTAATTGCGTAAATCACTTATATACATGCTAACTAGTAGGTATACACATGTTCTAGGGATTTACTCAAACTTTACATTTTCAGGTGCCTAAATGAACTCAGTGCATGCTCAAAATTCAGTACATATCCCCACTTTTTAATTTCTTTCCCCTGTCTAATGAAGATGACTCCAATCTCCTCAGGAGCCTCTGCCCCCTTGTGGACAATAGCCACATCCAGTCAGTTCAAAGGGATGACTCTGCAATGCGCCATTACCAGTCTAGATTTAGGGAATGCGCTGAGCTTCCTAAGTAAGAAGGGCTTGCTTTACAAATATTTCTATCGCTGCCTCTCTATTTATTTCAGCTGAACAGCTAACACAAAGAATCGTTGTTTGGAAAACCATTAGACCATTGTGCAGACACTTTTTGAGTAATCACTATTGTAGTCTGCATCAATAAAAAAGTCAATCTGACCACGTACTGATGATAGTTCTTACCAACTCTGTAGCGGCAGAGAACAGCTTGTACCAGGAGTGCTGACATGACGATGTGCCAATCAAAAACAGCTCTATGAAACTTTAGAAGTTCATTTATCATGGGCCTGATATTAAAAGCGATTAATGTAGTTGGCAGAGCGGCTGCCTGCGTTACTCGCAGTGACCGGTTATTCAGCGGCACTAACCGCATTAGGCATTCAGGGGACGGCACAGAGGTGGCACCTGGCAATCACTGGGCAGCAGAGATTTTCAGTCACTGCCTGGTTATCCCTCGTTGGTGAAAGTTAGTCACCTTAAAAGCTGTCCTAACCGGGCAGTGTCTGAATATTCTCACTGCCCAGATAGCTTTGCTGGTAACTGACTGACCCGGATCTTCAATGCCAGAGGCCAGATATGAATAACTGTAATTAACCTTCCGCGGCAACAGCTAGCCATTTACAAGAGCTAGCCGCCGCTGCAGCATAGAAGGCCCCATGTCTATTTTGGAAGCTTTCGCAGCCTGGAGGAGTGGAAGTCCCAGTCATTACGCAATGGCGACACCAAGTGGCCAGGCTTGCGGTACATGTGTGCTTGGTTCCCAAGAAAAATGTGATCTATGTGCCTGGACAAAATCATCTCTGCAATGGTAGGGCTACCAAAGATTATAAAAGTAAGTTCAATTCCAGTTAGCTAGATGCCCAAAGCAGCAGGATAAAAACTTCCAGGCAAAAAATCGAATACATTATTACCCTATTTTTGTCTTATCTGTAACAGCAAATAAAATAAAAACAGCCATCAACAAGATTTAGGGCTAACAGTCATAGCTCCATGGGTAGAAATATCAGACAATAATTAAAACCTCCCTTGTTCTACAGCTGTTCAATATAATCTAACTATTTGCCTCCCCGCCTTTCCTCCACCTATTGTGAGATGGAAGCCAAAGCCATATTAATAGAACAATGGGGAAGACGCGCTGCCCTAGTTCTCACGGGGCTTCCTTCGTATACTGGTGGCACATGCTGACTCAAAGGGCCGATGACGGCTCCATCGCTGACTGTTGCCACAAGCAACTCATCCAGGACCCGTCGCAGCAATTTTGGATAAATAAGGCAAGGGAGAAGGAATGGAAATTTCTGAACCTCATTCATGTATCCCAAGTGCGATGCTGAATACGGAAAAGTGCTGGGCCGTCTAGTATCACATATTGCCTAGTATTCCAGGCGGCATGCAATGCATGGAAATGAGGGCTTTCCGCTATTTACTGGAAAACGCCGTGCAATGATAAGGCATCAAAGGCAGCAGGAGCACATGGCTGCAGATTCTATCTGTGTAACAAAGCTCTCCCTCAGGTTTTCAAATAATGGACAGTGCACTATGATTTAAACGTCTTCCATTTCAAGAAAGGAAGGAATCCTCAGCTCACGGACAAAGCCAGTGATAGATCAGAGAAAACGATGCAGGTGAACTGCATGCCCTCTGGATTTCAGCACTCTGGGAATTTCTGTCAAAGATGTGACGGTCTCCATGCCGGTAAAACTGTGATTCTATAACGAGCAATGAGAAGTGGGATAGAGAAACAGGGAACCTTGGAAGATGCTGGGCGACACTTTCATGAAGCCGCGTGGACGTGCTCTGCCTGCGCTGCTGCCGCGAGGGGGAGGGGAGGCACCGTGAAGCAGCATGGGTGGAGGACTCCCACTTAGCTTCGTGGGAACACTGGTGTTGGCAGAAAAAGACTGTGCTGTTCACCCAGTCCTGCCTCATATGCTGTCACTATTCTTTCTAGACCTCCCAGTGAGGTTCACAGGGATTTCCTTGGAGGGTAAAAGAAGCACCATAAAGTTATGAATGGTAAAGCAATTTTTTTTTAAACTTTAGGATTCTGCAAGCTCAAAAGTCTTCTGTTTAATATTTTAACGGGAACGAGGAACAGTAGATTAACCTGCTCTAATGCTCAAACCATATTGATTTTTATTCATGCTCTATTATGCATAAGAGTTGTGCAAAGAGCTCCTTCAGTTCTTAATTCTAAAGCAAAGAGGCTGATTCCTCTTTCCGTCCAATCGTCCTGACTAGAAAATGATAATCCTGACTCACTCTGATTGGTTAAAGCAAGAAATCAATAACTTGGGAAATTAAACTTCTATCTTATTAACACAGTAATTATGAGCTGGGACTCGTACGGGACTTGGAATGAACTTCTAATGATCCAGCACAAATAGCCATTAGTAGCTGCTACTAGAAAATTCTCAGGATAAAATTAGATTGATTTGTGTTCACCCACATCTTGGCCTTTATTCTGTGAAACCAAGAGGCAAGTAAAAAAATCATGCCCTGGATTAAATCTCTGCAGCACAGATCTAAATATTCCTGAATATTCCAAAATGTTTTTTCCTTTGCAGCACAATAGAAAAATCCTGTGTACTGTTTCGCCATACATATTACTAGATTATTTCAGACATGCTGAAAAGCGAAGTGCCCATGGAATTATAGCATGTAGCTGGAGTGAAGATGATTTTCTTCCCTTTTTTTAGTCCCTTGATTTTTCCTTTTCTTCCTACTTCTTCAAGCAGATAATTCTTTCTGGCTTTGGCATTGCAGTCATTGTGGCTCTCTTATTTCTATTGCTTGTGTAAATGAAATACTACTTGTATTGCAGGAGATCTCTTTGTATAATCTGACATTCTACAGAAAAGTACCACAAAAGAAGCAGTTCTGCTGGAATTGTTAAGGCAATAAAATGCCTGAAGAAATATCTGTTTGCATATTGACAGACCTTTGGTCAAGAAATCAGGCAGTGGCTTAGCCAAGGATGGGCTGAGTAGGCCATGGTCCCTCAAGTTTGGTAAGGCCCACCGAGTCTGTGGCAGCAAAACAGTCGAATGAGAAGAGAATTGCAGTCAGGTTTTGCACTGCCTTATGTCCACCCACGTTAATACCAGGCCACACCAAAAATTCAGTCCTGGCTACACCACTGAAAACAGGTAATTTGCAGTTTGGATACCCTGAAATGAGATCTGTTTGGAGAGCTGAGGTATACCGTGATTTCTAAATAAATGTACTCCTTTAATTACACCCTTATTGCCCTTTCTTCTCTACAAAGCATGTCTGGATGGCCGGGAGGAACTAGAGACCCAGCTTTTCCAAAGACCACCCAAAGTGGCTCTCATTGGCCAACAAGGCCTGACACAGTAAAGGCAACCATCCCATCCAATTAGCCTGAGCATGTGATCATGGCACACCCAGCAGGGTTGCCCACCTGGTCCTATTCTTCAAGACAGGCTGATCTAGTCCTGGTTTTACTCTGATGAATGAATGAATAAACTCATGTTCCTGAATTCCCTACTGAACCTCTCAAGAAAAACAGCAGCTTTTTGTTGTTAAGTGCCGTTGAGTAGGTGTCAACTCATGGCGACCCTCTGGATAGTAGTCCTAAACTGTGTTCAGTCTTCAGTCAAGCAGCTCATTATTGGCAGACTGGCACCCATAGCTGCTGTTATTGTATCGATGCATCTCATTATTGGCCTTCCTCATTTGCGTTGACTTTCTACCTTGCCAAGCATGATGTCTTTCTCTAATGATCTCTCTCTTCGCATGATGTGTCCAAAGTATGAAAGTCAAAGTCTTGTCATCTGAGCTTCTAAAGAAAGCTTAGGTTTGATCTCCTCTGGTACTGACTGGTTTGTTCTTTGGGCTGTCCATGGTATACACAGTATTCGTCACCAGCACCATAATTAAAAGGCATCAATTTTCTTCCTGTCTATCTTTATCACTGTCCAACTTTCGCATCCATATGATGTTAGTAAAAATACCATGGCTTGAACAAGTCAAATCTTTGTATGGATAGAGACATCTCTGCTCTTGAGCATCTTGCCTAGGTCCTTCATTGCCATTCTGCCAAGAGTAATGCGTCGTCTGATTTCTCGACTGCTTGTTGCTTCTTTATTGATGTTGATCCAAGTAGGTTAAAGTTATCCACTATTTCAATTTCTTTTCCATCAACGATGAACTTATTCATTTTGCCAGTTGTCAGGATCCTTGTTTTCTTTAAAGGTAAAGGCCCATATTAAGACTATGGGGTATGTTTACTAAACATTCCTAATGTGCGGGGCCGCGGTAGTGTGCCTGTGCCATATAAGGAGTGGGCGGTTCAGGCAGAGGAAAAAAAACGGGAGTAAGCGATCGCACATTTGCGCGGGGCGCTATTGTGCGCCGTGCACAATAGTGCGTGGGAAGGCTAAGTGGCGCCCTGATGTGCATACACAAAGGAGCAGAGCCATAGTACAATGGTTAAGACACTGACTGTTGGTGCAGCTGCCATGGGTTCAATTCCCCATTGTGCACAACAAAATGGGCTGGCTGAGGCATTAACTGTAATGGGTAAAAGTGCTTTAGGAGGCATATTAATTTTGGGCGGCATAAGGCGGTGCACTGTTAATTTTGGGCAGCATAAGGTGGCACACTGTTGGGCGGCATAAGGCGGTGCACTGTTAAGTTTGGGCGGCATAAGGCGGCACACTGTTGGGCGGCATAAGGCGGTGCACTGTTAATCTCAGGCGGCATAAGGCGGTGCACTGTTAAGTTTGGGCGGCATAAGGCAGTGCGCAGATGCCCAAGCATAGGAACAGAGCCACAGCACAATGGTTAAGACACTGACCAATAGTGCAGAGATCAGGGGGTCAATCCCCCACAGTGCCCAATGAAGAAGGCTCACTGAGGCAGTGTGTGTTATGGGGATGAGTGCTGTAGGGGGCAATCTATTTTTATTTCAGTTATCACTACTAGCAAACGCACTCACAAAGCGTGTTAACATAAGGCGGCCCATAAGGCACATGTTAAAGTTCACTGTCCGCCAAGGCACCCTTGAATGTCCCCTATAGGGCACCATATATGTTGCATCACAGGATAATGTATAGTGCACCTTATATGGACGGCAACCATAAGGTGCCCTATAGGGTGCCCTATAAAGCACCCTCAGAGGCACCTTATGGGTACAGTACACTGAGGGTGTGTTTGATGGCAGCAACATATGTACATTAAATTATAAAAATGCTTTGGACAACCCTATCAAATAACCCCACTGTGGGTTTGAACCCATTACCTCTTGCTCCACAGGCAGTGAAGTAACCATTGGGCTACAGCTATATAGCTGCCAGCAAGCCCCTGGCTGGCTGCAGAGAGCCTGCATGTCACCACACAGACAGTCTGCTGTGGTAACCAGGATAGGGATAGGCCACCCATACCCATGATGCACTGCACATGCAAATCAGCTGTCCACAGATGAACACAAGTTGGGGAATGCACCCGAACAGCTCCCCGGCCTGGTAGGGGGACGTGTCCGTGTGCACCCACACAGCACCTTGGCCTGGTAGGGGGTACTGACCGGGTGTTTAACTGGCACAGAGTAGCTACACACAGTCACATTGTGCGGGAACTGTGCTCACCCTGAGTGTGCGATGAGGCGCCCCGGACCAGGTCCACAGCACCTTCCATGGCTGAGAGAGGCCATGGCAGAGCTCCAAAACAGTCGTAATCTGTGAGATAGGTAGTTTCTGCAGGAACACCTTGGATGTCTCAGTCAGGGGGAACCCCCATGGACCCCTAGGTGGGCTATGTACCACCACACACCCCCCGAGGGTGGCAAACAGGGTCTCATATCAACAGATCCCCAATATACACCCACCCCACCCTGCAATGATGGCAGTAGAGTGGACCATCAACCCCAGTCCTGTTGGGGAACAGACACCATACAGGGCAGTCCAAGCAGCCCCACAACACAATATCAGACAGACAGCAGGTCTGGATATGCTAAGATGCACCCCACCACTATCCAATATTCCCCTACATCAAGCCATCAGCCACTGCACCCAGCAAGGCACTCCATCAGGGCACAAACCAGCTGTGAACAGTCTGCTAGTTAGTCCTGTTGGAAATGCATGCACCCATAACTGGGATGGCAGCACACACAAGCAGATACATCAGTGACTAGGCCCCAACAGGTGACCCATATATATCACATGAGGGAAATGCTATGAAGCACTATGGGGGTGCCTAGCCATGCTGCCGTCACTGCACAGTCAGGGTGGAGTGAAAGGCCAGCAGCACATACAGAGGTCACCCTGTCTGTGTAGGTGGTGGACGGCCACTACAATGTCCCTGCCAGTGCCCTATGCCCTGTGCAGATGCATCCTGGCCAGCCCACCCTGTCTGAGCTATACCCATGGTACCTTGCTGCTCATTATGCACAACATCAGGCCAATACTGGCAACAGTGCTGGCAGTGTGGGCTGTGGACAGTGTTTGCAGCCAACACACACTGTATAGACAGACACACACTCCCACACGTATGCCAGCATTGTGCTACTATAGAGGGGTTTAGCATCCTTGCCCACCACACCAGTCCTGGGCACAGTACAGGCATGGATATGGTATGCAATACTGTTGGGGGTCACTCCCCAGGGTGGTAAACACTGTCAGGGACCAGACCTGAGGCACACACCGCAGACATCAGATAGATTGTTATGATGGGGCTCAAAGAGCAGACTGTGCGTAACGTAGGGATATCTATCTGCCAGTACTCATAGCAAACGTTTGAGAGCTGTGTACCATATACCCAGGTGTAGGGTGACATTGCTAAGGTATGAAAGTGCTGGTATTGGGAGAGGCACGCAGGGCCCAATGTCCTGCCCCTCCAGGAGGCATTGGCCAATGGGGCCTGTGGGTGTGGGTGTGTCTGCCCCTGTTGGCTGCTGCTGTACGGCAGAGGTTCCCAAATCCAGTCCCGGTTTGCAATACACTGTTTGGTGTCTCCTGCTGTCCCTCATGAATATGCATGAGCTACATCTACATGCCATGGGGTGGTGCATAGATATACAGCACAGTTATTTGTATGAGTGGCAGCATGGCACCTGAATGGTGTGTGGTCCTCCAGGACTGCATTTGTGAGACTCTGCTCTAGGTAATGCCCCTGGTCATGGTGTCTGTGCCTGGTGGTGTAAAAGATAGGCGTATGACCAATGCGTATGTCCCCAGCAATAAGGATTGCCCTTACTAACATGGTTTAGTTGTGGGGAAAATATGTGGACAGGATTGGCAGTAGCCCCAGCTGGGCTTTGAACCTGTGACCTTTTGTTCTTGTACACACTGTCTGTGTGCACTGCACCACCGTGTTGCCACAGATGTGCTGAATTCCCTGGGAGGTCCATGACTGTACATCCAACAGGGCCTATGTTGCAGTGGACGTGCCAGCCTGCACATGGCTCGGCCACTGTCTTCTGTGGCTAGCAGCCACTGCCCCCTCCACCACCTGTACCCTTCCGCCAACATGCTGGCATGTCCGTATCTTGGAAAAGCATATGACCTGATTGAGTTGTGGCACTCCAGGACTGCATTTGGGGGACTCGGCTGTCGGTAATGCCCATTGTTATGGTGTGTGTGCGGTGTTGGGTACAAAATGGGTGTGTGAACCATGCTTATGTTCTCTGCAATAAAGGAGTGTCTTTACTATCTCTGTTTAGTGGTGGGTAAAATATGGGGACTGGGTTGGCAGGAGCCCCAGCTTGGTTTTGAACCTGTGACCCTCTGGTTCTAGAGGTACTGCCTCTGTCTGCTGCACCACACTGTGGCCACTGTGATAGTGCAGTCCCTGGGGGTGGGTAACCTGACCAATAGAGTCATAAACCCTGCTCTGCACATTTGTACTGTGGGCTCAGTCACCTTGTCTGGTGACAAAAGTGCAAATAATCCCCTCAACCGACCACGAAAGACTGGGGATAAATATAACCAAGCTGGGCAACAGTGATATTAATGGGCAACCATAGCAAACACTCCCAGGAAGGCTCAGAAGAAAGGAAATGGTTTTTGGAAGGGTCTCCGCTCCGTAGCCCCTTCCAAAATTCATTTCCTTTTTTTGGAGCTTTCCTGGGTGTGTTTCTTATTGTTGCCCATTAATATCAGGGTTCCCCAGCTGACTTCCTATTTGTAATATTTTTGTTTGGGTCTATTTCTATTTTTATTTGCACTTTTGTTCTGTGCACATGTATCACACTGCTCACGTTTTGCAGGTTTCCCCGGTTTCCCTGTACATTGCTGACGGAAATGGTTTCTCTTCCCTTTAAATGCCCTCTACCGCGAGTGTTTCACTCGCGCTATTTTTAACCTGTGAATTCGGACACGATAATGTGCGGGGAGCCTCTCCCCTCCCCTTCCCCACCCATTGACCCCGTCTCTCCGCCCCTCGGGAGCCTTCCTCCGCCCTCAGAATGCCTTTCCACGCCTCTATCGGACATTTGCGGGCCGGGTACTTGTGCGGGGCTCGTTAGTGCAGCGCGCAATTGTGCGGGGCCCACGCGCACTTGTGCGGGGCGTTTAAGAGCGTTTCTGAGCGTTTGAGTGCTGCGTTTCCGTGCGCTATTGTGCGGCGCGCAATTTTGCGGCTTTTAGTAAACATGCCCCTATGTTCCTTAATCTTGAGTAGCAAATGTTTCAGATCATCTTCACTTTCAGCCAGTAATGTGGTATCATCAGCATAGCAAAGGTAGTTGATGAGCCTCCCACTAATCCTCATACCGTTGTTGTCTTCATATAGTCATGCTTCTCTGATGATTTGTTCTGCTTATAAATTAACAGGAAGGGGGAAAGTATGTAGCCTTGTCATAGATCTTTACTGATTTTAAACCATTCTGTTTCTCCTTGTTCTGTTCAAACTCTTGCTTCTTGATCAATATAAAGGTTGTGCAAGAGAACTATCAGGTATACTGGTATACCCATGCTTCTTAATGTGGCCCAGTTTCTCATGGTTTACACAGTCAAAAGCCTTGCTATAGTCAATAAAACACATATAGGTATCCCTTAGTCTTTTCAAGGATCCATCTCACATCCATGATGATGTCTCTTGTTCCTTGCCCTTTCCCGAACCCTGCTTGCACTTCAGGTAGCTCTCGTTCCAGGAATGGTTATAGTGTCTGCTGAATAATCTTCAGTAGAATCTTCCTGTTATGTGGGATCAGAGTGATTGCGCAATAATTTCCACAGTCAGTTGGATCACCTTTCTGTAGTATTGGTATAAACACAGATCTGTTCCAGTCAGTTGGCCATGATGTTGTCTTCCAAATTTCCTGGCAGAGCCTTGTAAGTATGGTAAAAGTTGCAACAGATTGCTGTAATACATCTATGGGAATGCCATCAATGCCTGGTGCTTTGTTCTTTGATAAGGCTTTCAATGCTGCTTCAATTTCTTCTTTCATCACCAATGGTTCCAGATCATAAGGTACAGGTTTTAATTAGCATTTCTTATATACTGCCTTTCATGATATCATGGTGATTTACATTGAACAAACAGAAATTACATTGAACAGGGCATTATAACTTGTAAATAACTATTTTATAGGGAACATGGGCAATGGAGGGTTAAGTGGCTTGCCCAAGACCACAAGGAGCACCCGTGGGACTAGAAATCCCAGTCCTTCTAGCCCAATGTTGTTGTCCTCTAGTGGGATTTGAACCCCCAACCTTCTGGCCTGAGGTAACTTGCCACAGCTGTTAGTCCACTTGGTTTTTATCATGTGCAGGCACATTCTAATGTGTGTATCCAGGACCCTGTGCACCCAATTGGAATTGGGACATACAGAGGCAGACCCGATTCTGATCCTGCGGGGGCTAGACACTGCCCTATGTGATCAGAATTGGGTCTAGGCCTGTACGTGTAGGCTGGAACCCAATTCAGATCGGCCTGCATGTACAGACCCCTACCCAGCTAACTCAGTCAGACCCCTGAATGGAGCCACAGTGCCATCGTGCCCCATTGCCATGACCGTGGCTCCATTCAGGATCCATTCAGGAGCCGCGATCCCTGGCTGCCGACCACAATCTTCCTTTTACACAGCCCAACCCCAATCTGGCCTTCCATGTCCAGGATTGGGCTACGGGGACCCCCTGCACCCCCTCACCTGTCTGCCGCTGCCGAAGCCTACCATCCCCTATATATATCTGAGGCCCCAGGTGTACAGGGTTGACTTCAGAATCAGCCCTGTATATCCAGTGCCTCGGACTGACCATTTCCCATCCTCACTCCGCTCTGTAACACTCCCTCTCCCCCTGTCTAAGCCTCCTCATACAAACTCCTTGTTCATATGGGGAGGCTTTTGCTGGGGATGGAAGGGGGTGAATAGCAGGGATGGACGTTGGGACGTCCATGCCCGCTATTTGCAGTACAGAATAGACTTCATGATAACTGTATATTCTTTGCACCTTTTCTTGATCTTCTCAGCATCATTCAACATAGAACCTTGAGCATCTTGTAACATTCCAATTCGAGGCTGGAATTTTTTCTTTAACTCTCATAGCTTTAGGAAAGACGATTTTGTTCTTACTCTAAAAGCTTCTATTTATATTACAACTCCATTTATGCAGTGGGGTAAAATCAGAATTGGATTACTTTGTCCTGAAAAAAACTGGAATTGGTTAGCAATCTCAGCACCCAGGATCAGCTTGAGAATCTGACTCCTATCCCTCAGGCCACAGTGCTCAGAACTGCAAGACTGACACAAGACGGCAAGAGTACAACTATGCAGAGCTTGTTACCCACCATAAATATAAACACACACCCTATGATATATTTAGCTCTGCAAACATTTTAATTGTAACAAAAGCAAATGAAAAAGAGTCCGGTTTATTTTTTATCTTTCTGTTATCCTGTGGCAACTATAACATGTGGTGAGGCATTTCCTAGCTCATTTATTTTAAAGCAATCAAGTTTATGCATAAATAATAAATACAGTATTTAACAAAGTATATGTGCATTATATCACAAAAGATTTCTTTTTCTGATGTATTCTATTAAAATAGACATGATCATGTTAGTCCTGGCTTATCTGAGTCCCTTGATTTTTTGTGGGGGAGGGGGCAAGTATAGGTTAAAGAATTTCTGTAACTAATTTTTGCTCTTGCATTTCGAATGAAATCTAAATAAAACAGGAATGTACCTTCCATTTCTGTTGACATTATGACCCTGTTGAAAGCTTGTTGGTGTGCCAGTGCAAATTACAAACTTTGTGGAAATTTGGGTGCAAGCTACAAGCAACTGTAGGAAATCTATTCACGCCCCCAGTGCAATATAAAGAAACTAACTCCAGATGCTTAAGCTGCATAAGAACATATTCACAAAGGTGTTTGGTAACCCACACAAAATCACTGTGGTTCATGTTAACTTTAATGGGAGTTAACATGCAAGTTAATTATTAATGTAATCCCATTATTAAAGAATTTGGCCAGCTCACTACCCTGCATTTCTTAATTGCATTAACGATAATGTAAACTGTGCTAATTTAGCACAGGATAACATGTCTTTGTGAATAGGCGCTATAGTGTTTTTGCGATTTGTATTCTGCACTTACGGAGCTTGTATATACTGATTTTTTTCTCCCCTTTATCTCTCTTTCTTTAGTTAAATTTATGAGTCATTCAACAATAGCATACCCAGAGCAGTGTAAAGAAACAGTAAACTACAATAAAATCACTTCAAACATAATTGGGCATCATACGTTTACATTTTAAACTTTGCTTAGCGTATATGTGTGTACCTGCTCTTCCTGTGTGTACAAGAGTCTGTTGTAAGTTTATGTGGCTATCACAATTTACTGTTTTGCTTTGACTCCTGCTGCCCTTTGCCACACCCAAGAAGATGCTGCCCTAGGCAGCTGCCTAATCTTGCCTAATGGTTGAGCCGTCCCTATTTACTAGATATCTTCCTGTCCCCGGAGGGTTTACTATCTAGTTTGGACCAGAGGCAATGAAGGGTTACGTGACTTTCCCAAGATCACAACACAAGGGAACTTGCAATCATGAAAAATACACAGAGCACTTTCATCAGAACACTGCCCATACTCAAATTTGAATTCTGCTATGGGGTTAGCAAAATAAGTATTCAGTGGAGCATCAATGTAAACCCTGAGCTCTGATGGGCATGCTCCACAGAGAAAGGTTCCGAACTCTAGAAGCCAACACAAGAATTCCGACTTAAAGAGCACAAAACCCAGAAGCCTTCAGCAATGCACGAAACATGGTACAGAACAGCGGTTCCATCTCTAAGAGCAGGCTGATTCGTTTTATAACTGGGCCTAGCAGTTGTAACTCAGTTTGATAGACTGCTGAATCACCATGAAATCTCATTATTACTTTAAGCATGGGCTAGTTTCTGTAATCTACTTTGTAGTTATGGAGCACTGAAAAATACCTGCACAGCCATTTCTTTGATTAAAATATCCTTTTATTCACACTCGTATTGACTAGAGGAAACCCATATAACAGTACCATGTTCCAGCTATAACTAAATAAAGAAGCCCCTTGAGACAAAGAATCTTCCATTAGATAGATTAAAAGCCTTCCCCTATCCATCATTATGATGGTTACCTTAAAGAAATCAACACTTTAGTAATAGCTACTGGTTGCCCATAGAAGGCAGTGCTAAAAACATCATAATACTAGATGGAGCTGCTGCTCAGAAGGGTGCACATTTCTCACCATTGATTTGGTTCATTTGAGCCCCTAAAAATTAAAAATGTGCACAAATTGCTTGTGAGTGCATATAACGACGAATATGAGCATGTACAATTGATGGCGTGCGTTTTTAAATTTCTGCACCAAACCATGTATGCACAAATAGACAAATAGATGAAACAAACACAATAAATCAGGAAAAAATTAAATTAAAAGGAGCATGAACAAAACATTTTTTAGCCATGCACAACCCTACAGCTGAAAGTTCAGTTAATGGAAGCCCAGTATGAAGGGGGATGAGCAATTTTCAATCAGTCGGGGACTTTGACATCAGGTGCTGTCAGGATGCTGATGAATCGACACATGGGGAGCTGGTCGTCCTCATGCCAGAACACCATGGATGGGGCACAGGAGCTGTGGCGTTCTGGTGCTATGGCAAAGAGCTGTCTATCTGATGGCTTGGAATGCCATGGTCCCTGCAGACTGTGATCCAGCTGGTGCCGGAGGCTCCCGTAGCCCGGATAAGGCCTGCAGGGACACAGCGTGGCTAGACACCCATGTTGTGGGAGAGTTCAGTGCCTGTTGTGGGTGGAATAAACAGGGTGTAACAAGCCGGGCGCGCAGCTGTGTACCGGTGGACGTACAAAGCCCTGACCTGAATAGGCCCTGTACGTCCAGGCACTTTGCCATTTCCCTGCTCCTCATCTGTTCTGCCCCCTCCTAGCGCTCCCCACACAAATGCTTTGTACGTGCGGGGAGCGCTGGGACCAGAATCGCATTCTGGAGCTGAGCATGGTTTGGACATCCACCCCTGACGTCTAACCCTGCTCTTCAGATTACAGAATGCCGGCCTAACTGTGTGCAGGTGACTTAAACATTCTGGGAAATTTTGGAAGGAAAAACTACCTGTATTGTTTGTGGCCATGCACCTGAGTTAAAAACATTTGGTTACTATCCACCTTCAGGTGCACACATTTGAAAATTGAATTTCTGCTTGCTGTTTTATCTGTAGACACTACTTTGTCTTCATCCATCCATTTCCTCCATCAGTCACTGACATAGCACAATGTTTTGATATCCAACTGTGTCAGGGAAATGGTCTTATTACACTTTCCTTCACAGCTTCTGTCCACTTGGTTTGGATGAATAAAGACAAAGGGGTGTCTGCAGCTAGTTTTTTTTAATTAATTTCAGAAAGTGGTGAAGGCAGATAAATGGACTTTAAAGATACATATATATAAACTGTCCATTGTTCAAATCTGGTTAAACAGTGAAAAAGTTAAGATTGAATTAAAATGGACTCTGTGATGAAATTAAAGTGGCAATAGCTGGAATATTTCCCATGAACTCCTCCATATCTGAAGTCCACTTTAACATAATAACATAGTAAATGACGGCAGATAAAGACCAGCATGGTCTATCTAGTCTGCCCAGCATGATGGCAAGAGTAGGTGCACCTGCCGCTCCGTGCAGGCCACCCCTCCCCACGTCCCTGTTTAGGTGTGAACCCACCACTCTATGCAGGACACCCCTATTTGTTGAGAAATTAGATGGTTCAGTTTATTTTGATTTTATCCTGTTGCTGTAAAGGGATCCACTGTGTCTGTCCCATGCCATTTTGAATTCCGTGACCGTGTTTGCCCCCACCACTTCCATCGGGAGGGCATTCCAAGCATCCACCACCCTTTTTGTGAAAAAGTATTTCCTGACATTGCCTTTCAATTTACCACCTTGCAGCTTCCTGTTATGCCCTCTAGTTTTACAGCTTCCCCGTCTTTGGAAGAGGTTTGTTTGTTCATTATTTCCCATAAAGTATTTAAAGGTCTGAATCATATCTCCCCTGTCCCTCCTCTCCTCCAAAGTGTACATGTTTAGGTCTTCAAGTCTCTTCTCATAAGGCTTCTGATGCAGGCTCCAAATCATTTTGGTCGCCTTCCTCTGAACAGTTTCAAGTCTTTTTACATCCTTTGCAAGACACGGTCTCCAAAACTGAACACAGTATTCCAAGTGAGGCCTCACCAGTGACTTGTACAGTGGCATAAGTACCTCTTCCTTTCTGCTGGTGATTCCTCTTTGTATACAGCCCAACATCCTCCTGGCTTTTGCCACCGCCTTGTCGTACTGTTTTGCCACCTTGAGATCTTCAGAAATAATCACACCAAGGTCTTACTCCTGATCCGTACACACCAACCTCTTGCCCCCTATCACATACATTTCCCTTGGATTTCTGCTACCCGGGTGCATGACTCTGCACTTCTTCGCATTAAATCTTAATTGCCAAGCATTAGACCATTCTTCCAGCTTTTGTAGATGTTTCCTCATGTTAACCACTCCCTCGGGGGAGTCCACTCTGTTGCAAATTTCCGTGGCATCTGCAAAAAGACAGACTTTCCATTCAGTCCTTCAGCAATATCATTCACAAATACA
This sequence comes from Ichthyophis bannanicus, assembly GCA_033557465.1. Lineage (NCBI taxonomy): Eukaryota > Metazoa > Chordata > Amphibia > Gymnophiona > Ichthyophiidae > Ichthyophis > Ichthyophis bannanicus. Next base: position 441,765,247 of record CM066035.1, on the reverse strand, counting down.
TTGAACAGTGCCGGGCCCAGGACCGAACCCTGGGGCACCCCGCTAATCACCTTCCCTTCATCCGAGTGAGCTCCATTTACCATCACCCCTCTGTCGTCTGTCAGTCAACCAATTTCTGATCCAATTTACCATCTTAGGATCCATCCCCAAGCTACCGAGTTTATTGATAAGCCTCCTATGGGGAACAGTATCAAAGGCCATGATGTTTTAGGCACCAAGTACTTGCCTAAAAGGGGCTACTGTACTCATTTACATATGGATGTTACTGAACTCTTATACACTCAGTGTAAAAATGCACATGTTGGTTTGATGGCTTGTACTTTACTGGTGGGCGTGCACATGCGCGGAATTTGGATGGGTAAATTACTATAATTTATGTGCATTCTAAAAAATATAGGAGCAGGTTATCCCCACTGTTTACTCAGATGTTTTGGTTTTCAGCATGAAACTGCCATTCCAATCACGTTATCCCAATGCTGTCTTCCTATTTTAGGTTGTAATTAGGTTGTAAGTGCAGCTCCATTACTACAGAGCTTCATGTCCATCCTCTTGCAACCAGGGATCTTCTATTTATCTTATGCTTTGTTTGAATTTCACTACTGTTTTTTTCTCTCTACTTCCATTCCATGAGTGTTTTTTTGTCTCTATCTCCATTCCAGGGCTACCCATTCCATGTAAAAACACTGTCTTATGTTCTTTATTCTATCTGCTTGCAGCTTCATATTGTAATCCTTAGTTTCTAGAACAACTTTTTCAGCACTCCCTCCCTGCTACTGCTTTTTTTCAGTATGGTGCCTGTTGAATCAAAGCTGGCTCCATATTCTTCCATGATTCTGACACTGTCATAGGTGTCCTGTTGTCAATTGATCCTTAAAATGTGAAAAAGAAAATACTTTTTCCCATCTACACAATGTCTGTTTTTTATTATTCACTTATAGCTGTTAGCTCTATATCTGACTAGTTGCACAACCATGAAGCTCATCCAGCAGATGGAAACTGAGAACAAACCCAAGACTTCTCTGTTAAGTAGCCTGTGTTCCCCTGCAGAGTCAGTATTTCTCAGTCTCCAGCAGGTGGAAGAGCACAGTTTGTGCTTGCTGTTTGTTATTGTCAGTGTGGTCTTTTTCTCCCCAGAGTTCATGCTAAGGTGGGCCCCCAGATTGGGGATCCCCCTCCTTACCAGGGGAGCTGACTGTCCAGACAGTGGGGAAGCGCTGGCACCAGGAGAGGTCCCCTGAGCTTCAGGGTGGTGCCTCGATGGGATCTTTGGGTTCCTGCAGAGCTCTAGAGTGTCCGTCTGATTTTTGGAAGATCAGGACCCTGAGAAGTTGGAGGAGAGGGAACCTCCAGCCGGGGAAGACTCCTCAGCCATCCAGATTTTTCATACGGATGAGCTCCCCTCCTTGATCATTAAAACCTTGGCGGCTTTGCAGGTTGCTGACAATCCGCTGCCAGATCCCTCAGAGCAGGCAGAGGATTCACTCCTGGAAGGTATCTGAAAGCCTTCTCGTTCTTTCCCAGTCCACTGGGTGGATGAGGAGTGGAAGGTCACTGATGCCAGTTTGCGGTTGGTAGGATTATGGGCACACTTTACCCTATCTCTCCGGACGAGAGAGGGTGACTGCTCTTTCCTTGGGTGGATGCGCTGGTGACTGCGGTCATCAGGAAGACTACCCATTCCAGTGGAAGGGGGTGTGGCCTTGAAGGACCCACAGGATTGCAGAATGGAAGCGCTATTTAAGTAGGCTTTTGAGATCTCCGCCTTGGCTTTGCAAGGAGTCATCTGTGGCTCCTATGTTGTGCAGGCCTGTTTGCATTGGTCGCAAAAGATCCCGGAGGCTGTTGCTCATGAGGAGGTGGCCCAGTTGGAGTCTGGCACTACCTTCTTGGTTGATCTCCTTTAAGATTTGCTTAGAGAATTCACCAAGTTGATGGCAACCGTTTCTTGTGACTGCAGAACTGGTCGGCATATCTGGCCTCCAAGATGAGATTGAGTAAGCTCCCCTTTTTGGGGCGGCTGCTATTTGGGGAAGATCTGAAAAAGTTGGTGAAGAGTCTGGGGGACACTAAAGTGCCTCAGCTTCTGGAGGATAAGCCCAAGGAAGCAGGATGTGGGGCCTCTTCTGGGGGTCAGGGGCATGAGGTGTGTAAGTTTTGCCCAGCCCAAGAGGCAAATCCTCAGAGGTCAAACTTTCTCCCAAAGGGCCTCTTCTTTCACAGGGACAGTTGGGGTGGCAGAGGTGGGGCTGCAGGAGCCCACAAAGCTGCCAAGTCTGCCCAATGAAGGCTGGGTGCCCTGGCTGAGGTGCAGTCAATAGGCAATTGCCTAAGTCAATTTTATCCTGCTTGGGCCCAGCTTATGATGGACACCTAGTTCATGGAGGTGATCCATGAGGGTTACACTCTCAAGTTTGCAAGGCCCCTTGTGGACATGTTCATGGTATCTCCTTGTCAAGCCCCTACCAGCAGCTCAAGGCTATTTTTCCCATGCCCCCGGAGGAGTGGGATGTGGGACATTACTCGATTTACTTTGTGGTGCCCAAGAAAGAGGGATCTTGGTGGCCCATTTTGTATTTAAAGGGGGTAAATAGGGCCCTCCGGGTACCTCATTTTTGCATGGAGACACTGTGTTCCGTCATTGTGGCCGTATGACAAGAGAAATTTATGACATCCCTGAATCTGTCCAAGGTATATTTTCTTATTCCCATCTGCCCGTAACATCAGCGATATCTGCGCTTTGCAGTGCCACAGGGGCATTTTCAGTTTCAGTTACTCACCTTTGGTCTTACCACTGCCCCACAGGTATTCCCCAAGGTGATGGTGGTAGTAGTGGCTGTTTTGCGGAAAGCGGGATGTCCTGTGCATCCTTATTAGGATGATCAGTTGATTTGGGCAAAATCCTTGTGGGAGAGTTGGGAAGTAAAGGCCTGCATGATCTGCTAGCTTCAGGAGAAGAGTAGGGTCATGAATTTTACCAAGAGCAATCTGTCCCCATCTCAATCCCTGGAGTACCTGGGAGCTCACTTCGATACCCAGTAGGGGATGATGTATCTGCTGGAGGGCAGGATAATGAAGTTGCAAGGTTAGGTGTGAAGGCTGTGGGCAGTTTCCTGCCCAAGGGTTTGAGACTCCCTGCAGGTGATCAGATCGATGGCTGCCTCACTGGAGCTACTGCCTTGAGCTTGGCTTCACATGTGGCTGCTCCAGGTGGCACTGTTGGCATGGTGGTCCTTGCAAGAGCAGTTGATGGAGGTCTGCCTTGCTGTCTGGGGCAAGTCTCAGGAGAGTCTGTGACGGTGGCCTACATCAACCAACAGGATGGCACTCTGAGCTCGTTGTTGGCAGCAGAGGCCAATCCACTCCTACAATGGGCAGAGGCTCATCTGCTTACACTGTCAGTGGCATATGTTGCTGAGAAGGAAAACATACAGGTAGATTATTGGATTATTGGAGCTGCCATCTGTTGGATTCAGAGGAATGATTTCTGTCCGAGTCGGCAGTTCCAGTTGATTGTGTCATGCTGGGATGCCCCCTTGATGGACTTAATAGTGACAGTGGCAAATGCCAAGGCCCCCTGGCTCTTCAGCATGCACCTGAGCACATGGCAGAATGTCTCGATGCGTTGGTTCAATCCTGGCCCAGAGACAGACTTCTCTATGGCCACTGATCAGTCGCATTGTGTAGCAAGTCAAGGCCCACACTGGGTGCATGGTACTGATGGCCCTAGACTGACCCAGATAGCCTTGGTACATGAATCTGGTGCGGCTCCGGGTGGCAGAGCCTCTTCTTCTTCCTCGGGAGGCAGATCTTCTCACGCAGGGTCCTGTCCAGATGCCAGACGTGGATTGGTTCTTGCTTATGGCCTGGCTCTTGAGAGGGTGCATTTGAGGTGCAGGGGGTACTCCTCTCAGGTGATTGATACCTTGTTACAAGTTTGGAAGTGGTCTACATCCTTGGCCTATGTGTGGATCTGGTGCATATTTGAAGTCTGGTGCAGAGAGAGAGTGGAATGAGTAAATGTAGATCGATTCTTTATGATATCAAAAAGTAGAAAGACTAGGGGACGGGCAATGAAGCTACTTTGTAACCCAATTAAGACTAATAAGAGAAAATATTTTTCACACAATGCATAATCAAACTCTGGAATTCTTTACTGGAGGATGTAGTAAAAGTGTAGCTGGGTTTAAAAAGGGTTTGGACAAGTACCTGGAGGAAAGGTCCATAAACCATTATTAAAGAGGACCCAGGTAATCCACTGCTTGCCCCAAAACAAGCATTATGGAACCTGTGTGTCTTTTTGGGAAACTGCTAGGTACTTGTGACCTGGATTGGCCACTGTTGGAAACAGGATACTGGACTTGATGGACTTTGGTCTGACCCAGTAAGGCATTTCTTATGTTCTTAAGGTTTTACCTTGGTGCTTTTTAAGCCAACAGGAAAAAAAAAAAAAAGAATAAAAAAGGAAATTGATATAAGAGCTCTGCACAGCTTTGTGGTGGTGCACGTGCAGGGCTGGTGGAGATGATGTGGTTCTGAGACGCCATTCTACTGCCTTGTGAGGTTCATACTGGCTTTGCAGAGGAGCACAAGCTACTTAAGAGAGAGGTCTCGAGTTTGTTCTCAGTCTCCATCTGTTGATGGATGAGCATAACCCACGCATCTGGACTGGAGGGACTCAAGGAAAGAAAATTAGTGTGTAAGACCTAATTTTACCCTTTTCACAATACAGTTATCATGCATATTGCCTGCTAAAGTGCCTTCGAAGGAAGAATGAGCTGCAGACCTCCTACTATCATTGCTCAGAACAGGGATACATGTCAAACAAAAACAAATGTATCAAGTGTCGGTGTTACCATAAGATGAACTAGGCAGCTGCCTAGAGCGACAGTCCGGGGGGGGAGGGGTGGCTTTGCTGCTGCCCCTCGTGGGACTTGCAGCTGTGGCAATGGCCACAAACAGCTCCGCGACACATAGTGGGAATAGTGCAAGAGGATGTGAGGGAGAGGGAGAGGGCGTTTGTGCAGGACACAGAAAGTGCAAGGGAGAAAGAAGCCTGCAGAAACCCACAGCCACACTCCCATAATCACGCATGCACACACTCACACCCTCCAACATACATATGTATACCGTTTGACAACGCACCTGCACATCTCCAAAGAGAAACAGCTAAACTCTGCCGGTGGTGAGAAATATATATGGATTGCCTGATCCGAGGCAACATGATTTTACCAAGGGAAGATCGTGCCAAACAAATCTGATTGAGTTCTTTGACTGGGTGACCAGAGAACTAGATCAAGGGCATGTGATGGATGTGATCTACCTAGATTTCAGCAAAGCCTTTGATATTGTTCCTCATAGGAGGCTTATCAATAAACTGAGCAGCCTGAGGATAGATCCCAAGGTGGTGAATTGGATCCGAAATTGGTTGACTGATAGATGACAGAAGGTGAGGGTAAATAGAACTCACTCATAGAACCATGATGGCATGCCTCAGGGATCGGTCCTGGGACCGATACTGTTCAATGTATGTGTGAGTGACACTGTGGAAGGACTGAATGGAAAAGTTTGCCTTTTTTGCAGATGATACAAAAATTTGCAACAGAGTGGATATTTCTGAGGGAGTGGACAACATGAGGAAAAATGTAAAAACGCTGCTCTAATGCTTGGCAGTTAAGATTTAATGTGAAGAAGTGGAGAGTCATGCACTTGGGATGCAGAAATCCAAAGGAATTATATGCGATAGGGGAGAGAGACTGGTGTGCACGGACCAGGAAACGGACCTCAGATTGATCGTTTCTGAGGATCTCAAAGTGGCAAAAAAATGCGGCAAGGCAGTAGTCAAAGCCAAAAGGATGTTGGGCTACATACAGAGAGGAATAACCATCAGAAAGGAGGAGGTATTAATGCCCCTGTTTCAAGTCGTTGGTGAGAGACAGGGGAGATATGATACAGACCTTTAAATACTTAAAGGGTATCAATGAACAAACAAACCTTTTTCAAAGAAGGGAAAGCTGTAAAACTAGAAGACATATGATGAAGCTGCAAGGCGGTAAACTTAAAAGCAACACAGAACACCAGGGGAAGAAGAAGAACAACAACCCCCCGCAGAAATCACAGAAGTCACAAGAACAGCGCAGGGAGGACACGGCCACACCACTTAAAAACTTTGACCTGGCATTATTTTTCTCTTGGAATAACACATGATTAGACGGGAGGTCACTGTTTTGGATCAGAACACATAATGTCTGCTGCAGTCAGCGCTGCTTTCAGATCAAATGAGAAGGTAACCAGTAACTTTGTACATCATTTCTTTTGGCACTTAGCAGGAAAGCCAAAGGTACGGACAGACTATGTCTCTTTTACGTACACAAAAGGTGGCATTATTCGTATCCATTTATGGAAGGATGTAAGCGAGTTGCAGGAATGCTGTCACACTCGCTCTTTTCTAATTTGGAGCTTTCATGGTGTGAAATAAAAAGAAATGAATATGAGGCTGAAACAGCGACTCTCAGACACTGCTTTTACAGAAATGGTTTTCACTAAGAACGCAGGACCCAGGCAAGAAATGACTGCATGTCATTTACTTCCAAAGCCAGTCAGCCACCACTGATTGCTGGAGTGAGCAGTAAGAGTTGTAATTATTAGTTGGCAACTTTCCCAGAATACAAAGAAAAAGGAAAAAAAAAATCCTCACTAAGTTGTGCCTTCCATCTCCTGATTATGCTGCAAATCCAATTAGGTAACATCTTGCTGTTAGCCCCACAGATCCAAAAGTCAAACCTCTTGCCGATAAATACCACCTGTAAGAACAAGGTGCATATCTCTTTTGCATGTGTGGGTAACGGAAAGCAAAATAAAATATAGAAAAGGAGTAGAAATTTACACTAAGGCTCTAATTAAATATAAAGATGACTTCTCTACGTCTTAAAAGTGTTTGACAGCCTCTTGTTACAACTAGCCAATAATAATCTTGCTATCAGCAACCTCCGACCCCACCCAACTTTATAAGGAAGCCTGAGAAAAGCAATGTAAAGACTCTGAAGTTTCAGGTGACTGTCAGTGGGTCCAACGTAACCATTAAGTCAATTAGGAGTCACGCAGTGCTGACGTTCTGGGGGTGGCAAGAGGGCAGCGTCACTGAGCAAATATTATCCTTGTGCTTCAGCTTCAACCCCCACCCCATCACTGGCAGAAGGAAGGGTAAATAAGAGCTTGTCAGTTTCCTCTGCAACATGAAATCAGTCTTGCAAGATGATGTGCGAGATCTCCGGATCATCTCGCGAGACTGTCCATGTGCATAGAGGAAAGTGATGCACTCTTAAGCGCCTTTCCTCCTGATGGCGATGAGGCAGGGTGGAATTGCAAAGTGTATTATGGGAAATCCGCGCATTGCTACACAGGACTCTCACATGGTATAGTATGGACATTGTAAGCACAACTTGACAGGGGAATGGGGGAAGGGCAGCTATGATTACAGAGCTTTCAAGTAGATAAGCATGTAGTGGGGTTGTGGCAGGTGCAGGCCTGTGACCCACAGTGTCCGAACATAAGCAGGCCAGCATGGCTAGCTTGACCTGTAAATGAGGCCTGTGGAGAGGCATATAGGATTGCACATCCCCCAATATGCTGCTATTGTAAGATAGAACTCAGTAGAAGTATTGAATTAGCTTAGGTAAGCAGAACTGCAGTATTGAAAGATGGAAAAATACAGAAAAGACATGTTTAAAAGTTACTGATAAGAAAAAGTACATCTGCAAAGAAATAATTGGGAGTGCTGACAGATGAGTTGCAGAGCCCAGCTCCTCTGCATGTACAAATTGGTTCTATGGCCTTGAGAGTGTGAAAGTAACAAGTTGATGAACTGACCATTGTAATTGGGACTAGAAGGGGGGTATGCAGGTGTCATGCCCACTGGAGGGACATAATTGGATAAACTTATCAGTACCGGGACCAATAGAAGAGGTACGGGAGGTACGGAAGGTTACCGGGACCAATGAAATGTTTTTCTATACCTAGAATGGAACAGAAGTCTATAAAAGTTGTTGTAATGCTTGAAAACTTTGCTCAGCCATTTTGAAATTGATTGGTTCGAGACTTGTGCACAAATAAATGATTTGGACCTTCTGAACAGACTCCTGGTATCATTGGTTTGTCTGCGCTTTGCTGCTACATATTCCTTGGTGCGTTGGCCGGGAAGTTGTGGAATCAAAGTGTATATAGGGCAATATACCACGACTTTCCGCCTCTATAGGCTTGGTCCTGCCGGGATCGCGCCCTTCCGACGAGGGCTGCTCCCTGGCGCCACCGGTCCCTTGTATCGGAGGGAGCTGGTCGGACCTCGGCGGGTGACGAGCCCGGCTGGAGTCAACGCCTCGAACCCGAGTGAGGGGAGTCCGAGGTCCAACTCATGCGCCTGCTTGGGAAGTTTGAGGACCGGATCCGGTGAGTATAGTTTTGATTTTGGGTCTAGACAGAAATAGAAAGAGCAGTACTGCCATTGGAACTTGGAACTTTGGAATTTGTAATCTCGAGATATTGGGAATTGGTAAGAGAGCATGATCAACTCTCAAGGAAGGGCCGAGTAACCCCGCATGGGAATTCACCGGGTGAAACCCCCATCCTTTTTGTAATTGGGAAATTGGAAAAGACTAGTCAGAATAGATAGAAACGAATGCATTCTGGGATACGTTGCTAGCATGATTGTGTGAACGAAGTGTGAATGAGAGGTCTGGCAGCACGGACCAAGTGAAGGCGGACCCCTGAGTAGCGCATTTCCTGACCGGGCGACCGCGTTCAGGTCGCGAAAAGGGGGAAGCGATTGTCGTCTTGTCTTGTTATTTGTATTCCCTATACATTTCCAGGACCGTGTGGACCCCTTACCCACGGTCCGCCCTCCTTTTCCCTTCTGTCTGTTGTTGCGCGCACACATCGAAATGGGAGGGGCGGGGTCTACTAGAAACACTCCACTAGAATGTATGATCGCACATTTTAAAGAGGGATATTCAGGAGATTATGGTATTAAAATGACAGCAGCCCGTTTGCAGATTTTGTGTACTAGGGAGTGGCCCGATCTAGACCCCATCTGGCCCCGAGAAGGAACGTTCAATGTAGAGATTATTCAGTCAATACACCGTAGAGTGCGGATAGCGCACCCCGATCAGTACCCCTATATAGATTCTTGGTTAAGTATTTGTGAAGATCCGCCCCCCTGGGCGCAGCGCTGTTATGAGGAACAGTGCAGAATAATGTTAGCTAAAACAGATTCTAGACAGAAAACGGAACAGCCTAGAATGAAAGAGCAGGATAAGAAAGCCAGAAAGAAGCCCATCCTGGCAGATCCTGATTCCCCAGAAATAATTCTCAGGCAGCCCCGAACCCCAGGTCCAGTAAGAGTAGCCCGGCGTCCGGCCCCAGAACCCCAGAGACGGCCAGAGCCGAGGCGGGACCCAACCCCTGATCCCCCTCCCGGAGGAGAGAAAGAGGAAGAATTAGCGAGAAAAGAAGAGGAGGACCTAAAAAGCGAGTCAGAAGTGGAGACAGAAGAAGGAGAAAGAGAGAATCCCCCAGATGAGGAGGAAAGTGTACAAATAATTGAGAAAGCCAGCGCTAGCACTAGCACGCCAGTGAGAGAGAAACCCAAAGCAAAACCTGTTGAGAAAAAGAAAGTGACTCCTGCAAAGGCAACAACGATAACCCTTAGATCCCAAAAGACACCCATGGCAGCCAAACTGTTTGCCTTACGGCAAGTCCCGGGAGTGCCCGTAAAGAATGATAATGATGAAGTGGTAGCGGGACCCCTAACTTATGTATATCCCTTTCTCTACAACTGATTTATTGAATTGGAGGTCGCATTATGCCTCCTACACTAGTAAGCCCCAGGAGCTGACAGAATTAGTAACTAGTATTATGGAAACTCACCAACCCACTTGGCCAGATTGCCGTCAGCTCCTGACCACCCTATTCACGACAGAAGAGCGAGCAAGAATTAGAAAAGCAGCTATTGAATGGATGGCAGAGAACCCTGTAGCTCCGGCACAGGGGCAGAATATAATAGACCGTCGAGAAGCAGCTCAGAGAGAATTCCCGAATGAAGACCCCCAATGGGATCCAAATACAGATGAAGGATCCACAGCCCTAGCCCGTTTTCGCCAAGGCTTTTTACAAGGCCTGAAAAGGGGGGGCCAGAAAGCTATGAACCTTTCCAAAGTTGCAGGAGTAATTCAAGGAATAGATGAGAGCCCAGCAGATTTTTATGAGAGATTAACTGAAGCATACAGAATGTATACTCCCTATGATCCCGAGGCACCAGGAAGTTTATGTATGGTGAATTCTGCTTTTGTAAACCAGTCTCAACCAGACATTAGACGCAAATTACAGAAGTTAGAAGGGTTTGCGGGCATGAATGCAACACAGTTATTGGAAGTCGCTCATAAAGTGTATGTGAATCGTGATACTGAAAGACAGAGAGAATGTGATAGAAAGATGAAGAAGAAAGCTGATTTTTTGGCTGCGGCCATAGTGGAACAGAAAAGGGGAGGTGTCCCTAGTCGAAGGAGCAGAGGAAGAGGGCGGGGTCAAGGCGGAGGCCGGACCCAGAGACTAGGCGTGAACCAATGCGCCTATTGCAGAGAGGAAGGACATTGGAGAGATACGTGCCCGCAACTCGAAGACGCCCAGCATGATGACGACAGCAGCCATCAGTGGCGAGAAGAAAGACGAAGCTATCCCCGAAGCCGAGGAGGAGCCAATCGAGAACAATTCCAGCGAGAGAGAGGAGGAGCCATTCAAGCATTGGCCACACCAGCCCATGATGAGAATGACGTGGATTAGGACAGACCGGGCTCCAAGTTTGCTTTAGGTCTCCAGGAGCCTATGGTCGGAATACAAATAGGAGACCAAATTATGGACTTTATGGTTGATACTGGAGCACAACATTCAGTAATAGACAAAAAGATAGCCCCATTCACTACAAAAGCAGTCACCATTATAGGAGCAACTGGTGCCAAAGCCACAAAGTCTTTTCTTCAAAACCGAATATGCAGTCTGGGAGGACAGCAAGTAACTCATCAATTCCTTTACATGCCCGAATGTCCAGTGCCACTACTGGGACGAGATATGTTAGCCAAGCTTCAAGCACAGATATCTTTCTCTGAACAAGGAGAAATGCAAATGACAGTAAATCCCCAAACCAAACCAGCAGGAGTGATGCTGCTGACAGTTCCCCGAGAAGAAGAATGGAGATACTACATTGATGATTCGATTCAAGATACCTATTTTGAACAAACTTTGAAAAGTATTGATGCACCACCTGGAGTATGGGCAGAAGGCAGTCCCCCAGGCCTAGCCAAGCATATAGCTCCAGTAATTGTAACCCTCAAGCCTAGTGCTACACCAGTGCATGTCAAACAGTACCCACTCCCAAGAGCCGCAATTGAAGGCATCCATCGCCACCTACAAAGATTGCTCGAGTATGGCCTACTAAAAGTATGCCAATCCCCATGGAACACTCCACTTTTGCCAGTAAAGAAACCTGGGACAGATGATTATCGCCCAGTGCAAGATTTGAGAAGAGTAAATGATGCAGCTGAGACCATACATCCAGTCGTACCCAATCCTTACACCCTCCTGGGACTGATACCTGCTGAAGCTACCCATTTCACTGTACTGGATTTAAAAGACGCATTCTTTTGCATAAGACTAGCCCCTGTAAGCCAAATATTGTTTGCATTCGAATGGCAGGACCCCATCTCTGGAAGAGGGGGCCAACTTACCTGGACAAGATTACCCCAAGGATTCAAGAATTCGCCTACCATCTTTAGTGCCACACTGAATCAAGACCTTTCAAGCTATCCAGTAGCCCCGGGGAAGAGAGTGCTTCTCCAATACGTGGATGATCTGTTGATAGCTGCCGTATCAGAAAGTGAATGTATACTAGCCACCAAAGATCTCTTGCAGTTACTAGAGGAAGCTGGATACAAAGTTTCCAGAGCCAAAGCACAGCTATGTCAGAGAGAAGTGAAATACTTGGGTTTTCGTATTACCCAAGGAAGCCGAAGATTAGGCAGAGAAAGAAAAGAAGCAGTATGTAGAATTCCAACTCCAACAACCAGAAAGCAAGTCAGAGCCTTTCTGGGAGCGGCAGGATATTGCCGAATTTGGATACCCAACTTTGCCCAAATTGCCAAACCACTGTATGAAGTCACAAAAGGAGAAGAAAAGTCGCCACTGGAGTGGGGACTTGAGCAGGATACAGCCTTCAAGACGTTAAAAGAAGAATTAATGTCATCACCAGCACTTGGACTACCAGATGTCCACAAGCCTTTCCACTTGTTTGTACATGAGGCACAGGGAAATGCCTTGGGCATGTTGACTCAGAAATTGGGAAATTGGGAGCGACCTGTAGCCTACCTATCGAAACAATTGGACCCTGTGGCCAAAGGATGGCCACCTTGCTTGAGAGCAGTTGCAGCTACAGCGCTACTAGTGAGCGAAGCAGACAAGCTCACACTAGGACAGAACATACGAGTCACTGTGCCACATGCAGTCCTTGCCCTTATGGAACAGAAAGCAAATTATTGGCTCACCAATTCCCGAATGTTGAAGTACCAGAGCATGTTATGTGAAAACCCACAGATACAACTTGAAGTGAGCCATGCCTTGAATCCAGCCACCTTGATACCCATCAGTGAAGAACTCCCAGAACATGACTGTATCGAAGTCGTGGAAACTGTGTTCTCCAGTCGACCCGACTTGACAGATGTGCCCATAGACAATCCTGACCAAATCTATTATGTTGATGGGAGCAGTCTCATCCTCAATGGAAGACGCTGTGCCGGATATGCAGTCGTCACTCAACATGACGTAGTTGAATCATCAGCCCTAGCCTCAGGCACATCAGCCCAGAAAGCCGAATTGATAGCACTCACCAGAGCATTGTTGTTAGGAGAAAAACTTATACTGAATGTATATACAGATTCCAAATATGCCTTCACTACCTTGCATGCCCATGGAGCTCTCTATAAAGAAAGAGGACTCATCACATCCGGAGGAAAATCAGTCAAATATGGTCCCGAAATATTGATGTTACTTGATGCAGTATGGGCCCCAACACGTGTAGCTGTCATGCATTGTCGAGGACATCAAGCAGGAAAAGGAAAAGTTGCCCGAGGAAATAGATTTGCAGATGCCTCAGCACGACAAGCAGCTATGACAGGACAAATTGCCCCACAAGCTATGCCAATGCAAGCAGCATTGTTTCCAGTACCTTTGAATCTATGGACCCCACGATATACCACCAAAGAATTGGATTACTATTGTGACAGAGAAAATGGAGTACTGAAAGACGGATGGATTGAGCTGCCACCAGAAGAGGGCAGTCAACCTCCGGGAAGAATAGTAATTCCTGAATTGTTAGGACCAGCCTTTGTCAAAGCTTTCCACGAAGCTACCCACTATGGGAAGAGTGCCATGGAAAAAGCACTCAGACCACATTTCTACATCCCTCTGATGACAACCATATCAGCTTCAGTAGCACGACAATGTCAAACTTGTGCCAAGAATAATGCCAAGCAAGGCCTTATTACAGCACCCCGAGTGCAGTCAAGAGGTGTGACCCCCATGCACAACCTCCAAGTTGATTTCACCGAAATGGCAAAAGCCAATGGGTACCATTACCTATTAGTATTAGTTTGTACTTTCTCTGGGTGGGTAGAAGCATTCCCAACCAGAACTGAGAAAGCCCGAGAAGTTACCAAGGTCTTAATGAGAGAGATTGTCCCCAGATTTGGAATCCCAGCAATAATAGGGTCAGACAATGGACCCTCATTTGTCTCCCAAGTTACTCAACAGTTAGCAAAAGCTTTGCAGATACAATGGAAACTCCACACTGCATACAGACCCCAGAGTTCAGGGAAAGTTGAGCGAATGAATCGTACCTTGAAAGCCCAAATGTCCAAGCTTTGCCAAGAGACACAATTGAAGTGGCCCCAAGTGCTCCCCATAGCTTTACTCAGAATACGCTCAGCTCCTGTAAAGTCAACAGGATTTTCCCCTTTTGAAGTTTTGTATGGTAAACCCCCACCAATAGTGCAGGGAATCAAAGGAAGTCTAGCCCAAATTGGTTCGGAAATAACCAGACAAGAACTTCTAGCTCTTAGTTTTGTTCTGCAGACTCTCCATACGTGGATCCAAGACCAGTTGCCTATCAACTTGACGGAACCCTTGCATCCCTACCAGCCTGGTACCTCGGTGTGGATCAAAGATTGGAAGAAGACACCGTTGGAACCCCATTGGAAGGGACCGTATACCGTCATCCTGTCTACCCCAACTGCAGTAAAGGTAGCCGAGATCGACGCCTGGATCCACCACAGCAGAGTCAAGCCCGCCGCTGATCCTGAACCTGAGCAGTGGACAGCAGAACAGCAGCATCTTGATGCACCCTTGCGAGTTACTCTGAGACGGCAACCAGCAGCTTAGACACTTCATCACAAGTGCTTTGCAGTAGCCAAGTCTTTCGAAGAGGATTGCTGTTTTCCATACAGCAACAGCTTTGTTTCAACGAACCCAATCTGCGTGCGATTTTGTGCGCTACTTTGATACTATATTGAACCATACTTCAGAAAACCAACTAAATTACCAAGTTGGTTGAGGTGTGATGGACAACTTGAGGATCTTCAATCAACACTCAGCACCCGTTAAATTGCTTCATTAGCAGACGGGACGAAGAATAAAGACCGTCGTGATCAAGATCAGCAAGCTGAGGATTCAGAAGAACTCCAATCAACATCGACATGCATCTTTACTTTTGCTTTGCTTTGGTTGCCTTCTTTGGAGGTTTTGAACAGACTTATGCTTTACCTCCATGCACTGCTTGTATTACTTCTACTAGAATTGGACTGAAAGTAACTCAGACTTTGCTTTATCATTCTTACTATACCTGCAAGGGAACAGTAACTCGGTGTATCTATAACACCACTGAACTAAATGTTTGCACTCATGGAAAAATTAAAACATGCTATAATCCGCATCAGAATCCATCCTATTACACGATGGAAATAAGATGGAAGGATGCAGATGGACCTATATTAGCTGCAACGCCACCACTTAAGGACATTACTAAACCTGCTGTTTTGAATTTTGATGCATGCAATGCTATTAATAGAGATAGTTACTCCACCTGTGGTACATGGGAGAAAGCGTATCGAAATGACCATAAGTATATGTGTCCAGAAGGTGCCACAGGATGGAGAAAGTGTACAGGTAAAAAGGAACCAGGCTATAGTACTGCCCCAGCAGCAGACTACTATTGCCCGTATTGGGGATGTGTTTTTTATGCTACCTGGAACACTGGTATAACTGATGAGAAAATAGATAAACGAATGGCTACTTTAACCAAGCCAACCACAAATGATAAATGTCAGAAAGATGCTTGCAACCCCTTACACTTACGTATACACAATCCCCATGCATGGAAACAAGGATATAAGTTTGGTTTACGTATTGCTGGAGGAGCAATAGATCCAGGGACCATTGTGTATATCAGATTGAATACCCAAGCCCACAAGTCATCTAAATATCATATTCATAATACTTTTTATGAAGCCATGCATGTAAATAAGTTTGAGATCCCTCACCCCTCACAGAATTTATTTCTAGAATTAGCCGGAGCAGTAGTATCTAGTCTTAAGATCACAGATTGTTATTTCTGTGGCGGAACCCAAATGGGAGATCAGTGGCCATGGGAAGCCCAAGAGTTGAATTATTCTATGATTTATAATCAGACTGAATTACATAAGACAACCAGTGAATGGGTGTTAGCGCACTCAATCGTTGGACGTCTTTGCTATGCCAGAACTGGACCCCAGTTCACCCAGAAGGTAGGACAGCTGGTCTGTCTTAGCCAGAAGTACTATAATGCCACGACCAAAAAGACAGCTTGGTGGTCAGGAATTGGACATCCTGAACCTCCTAACCCATTAGCCAGATTTCCTGAACTTGCAGGTCTATGGACTAACCTTGCCAAAGTCCAAGCCTGGCAAGCCCCACCTGGCCTATATTGGATCTGTGGAAACCGAGCATATGCACAACTCCCACCACACTGGGGAGGAGCATGTGTCTTAGGAACCATCAGACCTTCTTTCTTTCTTTTAAACACTGAACATGGAGAACAATTAGGATACCCAGTATACACTACCCACCGACACAAAAGAGCACTAAGACAGAAGAGAGAGGCCTTACAGATAGGCAAGTGGGAGAAATGGCAAGGTGATGATTGGCCACCAGAAAGAATCATTGAATATTATGGACCCGCCACTTGGAATGATGATGGTATGTATGGTTATCGTACCCCAATTTATATGATCAATCGTATTATTCGCTTACAAGCAGTAGTTGAGATAATAACTAATGAGACTAGTCATGCATTTACACTTTTAGCTAGACAAAGTACACAGATGCGCACTGCGATATATCAGAACCGCTTAGCACTTGATTATTTGTTAGCAGCTGAAGGAGGAGTATGTGGTAAATTGAACTTAACCAATTGCTGTTTGAAAATAGATGATAAAGGTCAAGTAGTTGAAGAAATTGCTAAAGATATGCAAAGACATGCTTATGTGCCAGTGCAGACTTGGCACTCATTGAAATTTCCTAATTGGTTTGCTAACCTCTTTTCATGGGTGGGAGGATTTAAGACTTTTATCGTATTGGTACTAATCCTTGTTGCTGTTATTTTCTTATTACCATGTTTAATCCCATGTTGTATGCGTTCCATTCATAATACTATTGATAGTACAGTAGAGCGGAAGACCGCAACAAAAATCATGGCTTTATATACAGCCAGTCCTGGTAGAAATCCTTTAGCCAGGATGTGATTCTTCAGAAAGTGATTTAATTCTCACACCTTATTAAGTAATAGGGTGAGATTAATCAAAGGGGGGAATGTGGCAGGTGCAGGCCTGTGACCCACAGTGTCCGAACATAAGCAGGCCAGCATGGCTAGCTTAACCTGTAAATGAGGCCTGTGGAGAGGCATATAGGATTGCACATCCCCCAATATGCTGCTATTGTAAGATAGAACTCAGTAGAAGTATTGAATTAGCTTAGGTAAGCAGAACTGCAGTATTGAAAGATGGAAAAATACAGAAAAGACATGTTTAAAAGTTACTGATAAGAAAAAGTACATCTGCAAAGAAATAATTGGGAGTGCTGACAGATGAGTTGCAGAGCCCAGCTCCTCTGCATGTACAAATTGGTTCTATGGCCTTGAGAGTGTGAAAGTAACAAGTTGATGAACTGACCATTGTAATTGGGACTAGAAGGGGGGTATGCAGGTGTCATGCCCACTGGAGGGACATAATTGGATAAACTTATCAGTACCGGGACCAATAGAAGAGGTACGGGAGGTACGGAAGGTTACCGGGACCAATGAAATGTTTTTCTATACCTAGAATGGAACAGAAGTCTATAAAAGTTGTTGTAATGCTTGAAAACTTTGCTCAGCCATTTTGAAATTGATTGGTTCGAGACTTGTGCACAAATAAATGATTTGGACCTTCTGAACAGACTCCTGGTATCATTGGTTTGTCTGCGCTTTGCTGCTACAGGGTGAGGGGGGTGCACTAAAATAAAGGTTGGCCTAGGGCATCTGATATCCTTCCACTGGCCCTGTTCGTTTCCTTCTTCCCTTTAGAGTTGTCCTATCACTATTGGAGGAATTAGGTAGTTGACAGGAATATACACAGAAAAAAAAATCTGCTTTTACCTTTGGGTAGGTTTTGGACCTTTTCCTGATTTTTTGACTTTTTTAGGTTTATTTCATGCATTTGTGTTAATAAAAATGTTTTAATATGCACTCACAATTTTTAATGTGCATTGACAACTCAATTTTAATGCATAGGTTAGCATGCATTAAATCAATTTAGTGTACACTGAATTTCTTAAGGGACACCAAGAAAACAAATGCTCACTAATGAATGCATATCCCAAGGAGCTAACAAGCCAGGGCCTTAAGCTGTAACTTGCTCAAAAGCATGTTGGTGAGGTCACAGCTTCCCATTCATAACTCCCTTACAAAACACTATTGTTGTTAAGTGCCATCAAGTCAATATCGACTCATGGCGACCCTGTAGATAGTTGTCCTAAACTGTGTTCGACCATCAGACAGGCAGCTAATTACACAGGTTCACTACCAAAAAACTGCCTCCAGTTTTGCAACTGATTCCTATAAATTTTGGAGTGCTGAATCCAGGAAAAATAGCCAAAATGTTCCATCACGTCACGTTTTCTTGCAAAATTAGATTTCTTACCCATATAAGGAATGTTCACATAATTTCTTTTTAGCCGACTGCAGTTTATTTTCTTGGCCCAAAATAGAGGTTGTAATGGTTAACTAACTAGAAACACTCCCTCATGATATTTTAGAGTGTTTTGTATTCATTTTATACATTAACAGGACAATTGGGAGGCGGGGGGCTAAATCCAGTACTCGCGCTGGCGCATGTTCTTTCCTGTTCGCCTCGCCTCGTTCGCTCGCTCAAACACGGTGGTTGCGACATGAACGTTCCTGTCAAATTTCAGTTTCTTGCAAGTTCATTATTACCTTTTGTTTGCTCAGTCGTAATCCAGCTTTATTCCGAAGTGGTTCACTACAGTTGTAGTTTGCAGTGCTGTGTATTTGTGATGGCTCACAGAGCCAGAGGTTGCGTCAACTCTCCGGACAGTTTTTGTTTTATTTGTGGGGAATATACCGTGAAAAAGCGGCAGAGGAACATTTCTGCATTTATTAAAATAGTATATTTCGCCTATTTCGGTTTGAAGTTAGGCGATCAAGACAAACCGTGGGCTCCTCACAAAGTGTGCAAGACATGTGAGGAAGATCTACGCTTATGGATGAAAGGTAAAAAACAAGCATTTCATTTCGGAATACCTATAATGTGGCGCGAACAAAGAGACCACAGTAGTGACTGCTATTTTTGCTCTTGCATTGTGAAGGGATACAACTTAAAAAATAAGAACGTAATAAGTTACCCCAACCTTCCCTCAGCAATTAGGCCTATGCCTCATAGCAACGAAGTACCTGTGCCTGAACCACCAAAATCTTTGGATCATATTTGTGTGGACGGTTCTGATCATGATGAGACTCATCAGATGGCTTTTCCCGATGAGTCCAGTACTTCCGAGTTTGAAACTGAACCAGATCCGAAACCTGAACTTTTCTCTTAAGCTGAATTGAATGATTTAGTCCGGGATTTAGGACTCCCAAAAGATGCTGCCCAACTGCTAGGTTCTCGGCTTAAACAGAAAAATCTATTGTCACCAGGAACAACTTTTTATTGGTACCGCAACCGCGAGACACAATTTTTGAAGTATTTCAGCAAAGAGGAAGATTTGGTATTTTGCAACGATATATACGGAGTGATGGAAAAGTTTAAACTCAAGTATGATCCTGCTGAATGGCGGCTGTTCATTGATTCGTCAAAAGACAGCATAAAAGGTGTTCTTCTTCATAATGGCAACACATTCGCTTCAGTTCCTATTGCTCACTCTGTTATTCTCCAAGAAAAATACGAGAATTTGGCCCTGATTCTTCAGAAGATTCGTTATGATGAGCATAAGTGGATGATTTGTGGAGACTTTAAAATTCTATCCATGCTATTAGGGCAGCAATCCGGTTTCACCAAATATCCCTGCTTCCTTTGCTTGTGGGATAGCCGGGCCCGCGACTTACACTGGGGGAAAAAAGACTGGCCAATTCGGGAGTATTTGAGACCCGGTGAGAAAAATGTTCTTCATGATAGCTTGGTACCTCGTGATAAAATTCTATTACCACCTCTCCACATTAAGTTGGGTCTCATTAAGCAATTCATCAAGTCCCTTCCAAAAGATGGTGAGTGCTTTCGGTACCTTTGCTCAAAGTTCCCCCGACTTTCTGAAGCAAAGCTAAAGGAAGGAGTGTTTGTTGGCCCTGATATAAGGAAACTCATTTCAGATGGAGCATTCGCTGAAACGATGTCTGAGAAGGAAAAAGAAGCCTGGGATTCCTTCAAGGATGTTGTTCTCAAATTCTTGGGGAACAGGCGGGATGAGAACTATAAGGATATTGTTGCCAGGATGCTCAATGCCTTCAAAGAACAAGGCTGTAACATGAGCCTGAAAGTCCATTTCTTGCACTCCCATGTGAACTACTTTCCCGAAAACTTGGGGGCGTACAGTGAAGAACAAGGTGAAAGGTTTCACCAGGACATCAAGGACGCAGAGAGAAGGTACCAAGGAAGGTGGAACACCACTATGATGGCTGATTTCTGCTGGTTGCTGCTGCGGGAAACCCCAGATGAAAAATACGCCAAGCAGCGCACCAAGAGAAGCATTCGGGGGAAGAAGAAACGGGCCCACCAGGAGATTGATTGACCCAAGAATGACTTTAAAATCTAAACTGTGTTGACAAATATCGTATTTTTACTAAACTTTGAAATAAAAATTTGCTAGTTATTACCACAGTGTCGGATCTCATTTATTAGAATTTTATTTTCACACCTTCGGGTGTTTGTCTTCATGTATTGCAATGGTGCGGTTTGCGTTTTCTATTCTTACATACATACCTGTACAACATTTTTTGCACATTTCTTTGCTTTGCTTTGTGTCTAACCTCGCTCTTATATGCTCAATGTTTGTGCACATGTATGTGGCTGTTTTAAGTGCAGACAATTTTGCTACCATCACAGTGTGTTTTGTTGACATTACTCTATTCTTATGTGCTGCCTTGTTACAATTTTCTTTATTCTTATTTGAATAACTACTAAACAATTAGTATAAAGAATTCATCCAAGAAACTTTTATCTCGATCGCACTCAATCTGAAACGTTCACCTCAAACTGCTAACCCAATGTAGCAAAAAATCTGTACGTGATGGAGCAAATTGGTTACCAGATTTGGATTCAGCGCACCAAAAAACGTAAAAATCAATCGAAACATTAGAGGCAGTTTAAAAAAAAAATTTTTTAGTGTACCTGTGATAGAGTTGCATTCATTGCTGCTGCTATTGTATCAATTCATCACATTGCTGGTCTTCCTCTTTTGCATCAACCTTGCCAAGCATGATATCTTTCTCTAATGATTTCTCTCTTTGCATATGTCCAAAGTATCAAACTCAAAGTCTTGTCATTTGAGCCTCCAAGGAAGTCTTAGGTTTGATCTCCTCCAGTATGGAATTTGTTCTTTGGGCAATCCATGGTATACACAATATTTTCACCTGCAACATACTTCAAGGGCATCAGTTTTCTTCCTGTTTTGCTTTTTTACTGTCGAACTTTCGCATCCAAATGGCATTTCTGAAAAAACTATGGCATGGGCAAGTCAAATCTTTGTATACAGAGAGACATCTCTGCACTTGCAAATCTTGTCTAGGTCCCCTCATATTCAGTCTGCCAAGAGCAATGAGTCATCAGAATTATTGACTGCTTATCGTTTCATTATTTATTATGGATCCATGCGGGTTGTTTACTATTTCTATTTCTTCACCATCAAGGATAAAATTATTGATTTTGCCAGGTGTCAGGATCTTTGTCGTCTCCTCGTTAAGGCAGGGCTTGAGAGATCTCAGGTGCTAGGTAGCCATGGCATCTAGAAACTGCACCCTGATGCCTGGGATTTCATGCCTCCAAAGGTTTTAGCGTGCTCCAGTGCTGCAGTGCAAATGGCACATTGCTAACTTTGCATCCACAATCAGCTCTCTTTAAGCAGCTTGAGCCACACAGTGGAGGAAGTTTGGGCTAATCTTATGTCTTGTGAGACTTAAAATCGCGAGATCTACCAGAACTTCCTTCACCATGTGGCTTAAGCTGCTTGGAGAAAGCCACAGTGTAAAATCTAGGAGCATGCCATTTTCACTGTAGCTCTCAAGAGTAAGCTGTCAGGAATGGTGAGTTTGAGAGAGACTGGGTGAAGCAGGGGGAGAGCAAGCTGACAGGAATGGTGAGTTTGAGAGAGACTGGGTGAAGCAGGGGGAGAGCAAGCTGTCAGGAATGGTGAGTTTGAAAGAGACTGGGTGAAGCAGGGGGAGATCAAGGTGACAGGAATGGTGAGTTTGAGAGAGACTGGGTGAAGCAGGGGGAGAGCAAGCTGACAGGAATGGTGAGTCTGAGAGAGACTGGGTGAAGCAGGGGGAGAGCAAGCTGACAGGAATGGTGAGTCTGAGAGAGACTGGGTGAAGCAGGGGGAGAGCAAGCTGACAGGAATGGTGAATTTCAGAGGGTGAAGCAAGGGGAGGGTCTGAATATAATCCAGATATTCAGCGCCAGCATCCGAATCCTGGCCAGCACTTTTATTTTAATTGAAATTTCTTTTGAGACTAATGCTTCACAATAAGGATTGGAACGATTATGGGGGCTATTTTAGAAGCCTTATTCATGCTTTGAAGTTTGAAAATGGGCATAGAGATGTCCAAAACACAGTGACGTATCCAGAGGAATTTTAGAAGCCAGGTCTTTGGACATCCCCAGCATGACGACACCCAAATCTGAATGAGGACATGGTGGAGGAATGGCTGGAGCATTCTCAAGATCCTGGATGTCAGAAATGTCCTGGACGTCCAGAACTGCATCTAAGGTTATACTTGCTTTTGACATTGAGAAAGTGCTCATTCTGGCCATAAAACATCAAGAGGATGTAGAGAGGATGGCACTCCACCATCCCCAGCAATTTGTACAATCACAATGCTAGAAGTAGTGGTATTTGAACCCTGGCCTTAGCTCACTACTCTACCCATTAGGCTATTCGTAGATATCCAAGGTCTGGAATATTATTTGGGGGACATCTTTGTAGATGCCCCCGCAGACATCCATATCAAGCACATCCATGTTTGTGAAATTGTTTTTTATCAGATGTTCTGACTTGGACATCCCAGATTGTACCTGGATGACATTTGTCAAATGCCTCGTCCCAACACGTAAACGAGAACTCATGTTTAAAGCAAAAAAATATAACGTCCCACAGAGCCCATGTCAAGGAGAAACAGCTGGTAATAAAGAACATTTAAAGAAACAAAAACGGATTACTCATCCAGAAACCAAAGCTTGACCTTAGCTCATATCCCCATATGATGCCCAATAAGAAAATACTAAAAGGAGATTCACCCTTTCCCTCTCCAAAGAAACTGTTCCAGTTGTAAAGGCTCCAAAGAATTGAAATTCTGATCAGAAATCTCACATTTACACAGAACTTTAAAAACAATGTAGTTCCAAGCGCGAAATCTTGATATTTTAATTCCAAAATACTCTTTCTATGTATCTGAGCAGGACATGACACGTTTTGAAAAGCTTCAGCCAAAGCTCCACAAAAAGAAACAGGGACCAACTGATCTGCCGAGGGGAAGGTATAATTAAATAAGTATTGTTTTGTTCAACTTTATATTGTCAAGTTTCCTACATCTATTTGCAAAAGGATAAACAAGGCACCACAATTATTATTGCCTAAATCTAACTGAATAATACGAGGCAGGGCATAGTGAGAGTTGGGGGCATATTTACTAAAATGTAGTACTGGTTAATATCCATTTTGGTGCATGCTAATGACATGCACTAATAAACACCATGAACTTAAAAAAGCCAGAACAATAAAAAGCCCATGCTAACTGCCTAGCACACGATGGGTCGGAGACTGGGCGGGTCATGGCTGTGGAATGGATATAGACAGCACATTATGGTTTGTGTACTAACTGTTAAATTTGCAGTTAATGTGGATATGCTGAACATCTCGTCAAGAGGAGGCATTATGTGCACCTGCGTTGACTGCAAACGAATCTAACATGCGGTAAGGGACTTTTCATTGCAGTAACTGCAGGAGACATGCTGGTGATCTTCGTCTTTACAGCATATTAGAAGAAAACACTAAAGTGCAGTAAGTGCAAAAACATACAACACTTTACTAAACAGGCCCCAAAGTGACTCTCACAGTCACATACAGAATTAACAAACAACAAAAAACAAAGATTTGCACCCAAGTATTTCTGATTCTCACTGCAGAAGCTCAAAAGACTACATTTTTTTCTCAGTTGACTTCTAGACTGTTCAGAAACGAACACTCTAAACAAGAATGTGTAATTTGATTTTTCATTAAGTTTATTTACTGCCTTTTTGAAGTATTGATTGACAAATCAAAAGAAAAATGGTTTTCCATAAGATAAATAATAGAGATATGTTTGTTAAATGTACCAATTACTCTTAGGGGGTATGTTTACTAATCGGCAGTAGCGGCTTCCGTGTGATATTGTTGATTAGTAAACATACCCCTTACTGTATGTACTAAATATTTTCTGAAATTACAGTAAGGCAAAATATGATCTATCCATGTGGCTAATTCTTTGCACTCTTCTGCTAATCGTGGCTGGTAGAAAATAACTTTCAAGAATGAGTTTTAGGATTCTTTAGAGCCATCTGTACACATATCTGAGTTTTATAGTGTGCCGCTCTATCTCTCCTCCTACATTATGGTCTGAGAGTTCTTAATGACTTGCAGAGGGTTTCTCATTCCTTCCCAATGAGTTTTCTGGTGGTTTATTAGCAGGTTCCTGTGTGTATATAGCAGACTATCTCCACAAGGGAAGGGATATTCCTGATATCTTTGAATAGTATCTAATTCTACACAAGATCTGTATTCTGAAAGAAGCATGGTGTTTGGCACGTCTAAAGGTTACCCTAATGGTTACTCTTCCTTAGTTATATCACATCGACTCCGCAGCCCCTCTAGACTATTCTCAACACGGTTTCAGAGAATTCCACGGCGTCGAGACACTGCTTACCACCCTCTTCAATGATATTCTCAATACCATAGACAACATCCGACAAGGCGTCGTGCTAATCTTCTTGGATATAGCAGCAGCGTTTGACTCGGTAAATCACGAGATTCTCCTCGGTCGACTGGAAGGAAAAGGCATCTGCAACTCAGCACTTGAATGGTGTAAATCATACCTCGACACCAGAATGCAATACGTCAAATCCGCAACAGGAGAATCAAAAATCTTCCATCAAAGACAAGGCGTTCCGCAGGGGTCCTCACTCTCATCCCTCTTGTTCAACGTCTATATGCAGCCTATCTGCGATATCATCAGGTCCTTCAATGTGAAATGTATGATATACGCCGACGATATCCTACTCTACATGCCATTTTCCACAATGCAAATGGACTTACTGCCTATAACAAACTGCTTCGATGCAGTATCACAATGGCTCCTGTCACAGAACCTCCGCATTCAGCATAAGAAAACTGAGGTTCTCTTTATCACAAGAGACCCCAACTTCACCCCATCACCACATATAAGTGTCAAGGGAGCTGACCTAGGCACCAAGGATACAATAAAATACCTCGGAGTCACACTAGACCATAGGCTCGACATGAAATCACACATAAACAATATCGTAAAATCTGTATACTTCAAGATACGCACTCTTAGACACCTGCGTCCCCTACTAGACCACGAAGACTTCAGAACCATCTACCAAGCACTGATACTGCCGCACTTCGACTTCGCCAATTCCATTCTACAAGGACTCCCACAATCCACAATAAGCTCCTTGCAACTCGCAATGAACACCGCTGCCAGGGTTCTTCTAGGAGCGGCCAGAAGTGAACACATCACACCTATCCTCAAAGAGCTCCATTGGCTCCCTATACACGGAAGACTTACATTCAAACCCTCCTTCTCACATTTAAGGCCTTAAATGGTTTATCGTCCACATCACTTACCAAACTCATCCAATCCGTCCCATCAAATAGAAATAGGAGACATGCAGCATTAAACTCACTAACAACCCCAAAGGCTATAACAACGTGCAGCCTATCAACATCAAACAGAGCTTTCATGTTTAGCGCACCAAAATACTGGAATGCTCTCCCACCTGATCTCCGTGCCATAACCGACCTAACCCAGTTCAGAAAGGCCCTTAAACTGCACCTTTTCATCAAATACTACCCTACATGAACCGTAACATAACAGCCTCACCCTAGTATAATCCACAATATCCCTCTTGTTCCAAGCATCACTGCTAATTTTATGTAAATAGTTCGAGCATGCTATCTAGCTAATAGATTATATACTCCATGTAAATAGTTCTCCCATGTTATCCAAGTTGATACTCCTGTTATATGTAATACCAAACAGCCTGTTGTTCTGGTTCCTTTCTGTTATTTGTAAACCGCGCTGATGTCAAAGAGTGCGGTATATAAGAAGTTGAAATAAATAAATAAAAATAAAATAAATAAAATATCTATGTCCAATGTCAGCATAAAAGTTCAATATATAATGTGTTCCATAAATTTAAGTTGAGATATAAGTTCAATATATAATGTGTTCCATAAATTTAGGTGAGATATATCCTTTGCCTACATCCCTCCTGCCAGCACTTGGGCCTACTCCTGGCCTAGCCTCTTTAGCATTGCCTTTCCCTTACACTCCCCCGTTTTGTCTCCCTCTCTGTTCTATGGCCCCTATTCCTGTATTCTGGGGCAGGCGGCCCACTAAACCCATCAGTCAATGTTTCCGTTGTAGCACTAACCTACGTTTATGCCCCCTTTCATCGTCTTCCTCCTCCCCCTCCTCTGTCCTCCACAGTCCTTCCCAGACTTCCTTTTCTATTGGCCTCCTTAACTGTAGGTCTCTTCGGAATAAATCTCTTCTTCTTCAAGATCTTGTTCTCAGATCCCCTCCTGGAATCACCCTCCTCACGGAGACCTGGCTCCATGATGGTGAGGATGCTCTCCTCGCACACTGTCTCCCCCCTGGCTTCTCAGCAGCCTCCGTTCCCCACCTTGGGTGGTCTGGTGGCGGCGTGGCTGCCATTCCTCACCCCTCTCTATCTTATACATCAATTTCCTCCCCGTCGCTGCACTATGCTGAAGCTCTTCTACTTCGCCTTCATACCTCTCCTTCTATCCACTTACTTCTTATCTACTCCCCTCCCGCCCTTCGCCCTCAATTGTGGGATGCCCTTCTGTTAACAATCACTGACGTTTCCTTAGCTTTTCCCCATTTAATCATAGCGGGTGACTTCAATCTTCATATGGATTCCCCCTCTTCATCGAGAGAGCTTTCTTTTCTCTCTTTCCTCCAGGCTCTCTCCCTAACCCAGCATGTTACCATCCCCACTCATCAAGCTGGTCACACCCTTGGATTGTTCTTGTCCTCTGCTTCTTCTTCCTTCACCTTATCAGTTCCGACCGCCACGTCTCTTCCATGGACAGACCATTTTTTTCTTACCCTGTCCTGCTCTCTCTCTGGGGTCTCATCTGCTACTACTTCAGTTTCTCCCACCCCATCATCCCCAGTGCCTCTATCCCGGGCTCTTACCCCTTTCACCTTACAAAGATTCCCCCCGGCTTCTGAGCTTCTGCCCAATGATTTCTCACTTCTCTCACCTAACTCTCAAGCTGCTTCTTGGTTCTCTTCCCTTTCTGCCACACTTGACCTTTTAGCCCCTTCACGTCCTCGCCCTTCCCGTCGGCGTCCCTCTCATCCCTGGTTCCATGGTGGTCTTCGGCTCCTACGTACACACCTTCGAAGGGCCGAGCGACTCTGGCGCAAGGATCCTTCCCCCACCAACCTGTCTATTTTCAAATCTCACCACTCTTTCTACCGCACTCAACTTCACTCTGCTAAACGTGACTTCTTTTCTAATGCCATCTCGCAGGCTCCCAACCAAACCCGTCATCTGTATTCCACCCTCCGCTCTCTCACTTCTCTACACACCCCTACATCAACTACTACTACCCATTCTTCTCCTTCCCCATCGCAACTGGCTTCTTTCTTTATCTCAAAGGTCGTTTCTCTGAGGGACTCTTTGCCCTCATGTCCCGCTCCTGTCTCTTCCCCCCCTCCTCTTCCCTCGCCACCGCCTGTCTCTCAGCTTTCTCATTTCTGGGCTACTTTTTCACCCATTACTGCACCCGAACTTCATCATCTTATCTCCTCCTCTCGAAAGACCTCTTGCTCGCTTGATCCTATTCCCTCCTCTTGGCTCCTCACTCCCTCCCTGGGTGCCCTCCCTTTCATCCTCAATATGTTCAACTCTAGTCTTTCCACTGGGACTTTTCCTAACTCCTGGAAGCATGCATTGGTCCGTCCCATCCTGAAGAATCCCTCCCTTGACCCTTCTCTTCTGTCCAACTATCGTCCCGTTTCTAATCTTCCTTTTCTGTCTAAGCTTCTGGAGAAGTTTGCTTTTGCACAACTTTCTCATCACCTTGATTCTATCAATTTTCTCCACCCCCGTCAATCAGGTTTCCGCCCTGGGCACAGCGTCGACACCGTTCTTTTGGCTTTCACTAATGCACTGCATGTAGCTCACGATCAAGGTGATATCTCGGTGGCGGTTGCCTTGGACCTTCAGCGGCATTCGACTTAGTCGATCACTCTCTTCTTCTTCACCGGCTTCGGGAAGCTGGTCTTTGTAGCACTGTTCATCACTGGTTCCACTCTTTTCTCTCCTCTCGCTCCTGCACAGTCCTTCCCTCCTCATCTGCTTCTTCCCCTTCTGATCCACAGCACCTCCCTTGCAGGGTTCCGCAGGGTTCCGTTCTTGCCCCCCTTCTCTTCAATCTTTTTCTTGCCCCTCTCGCTCTCCTTATCCAGCAGTCAGGTATCTCAGCTTTCTTTTACGCCGACGATATTCACCTACTCCACCATACTTCTCCTTCCTGCCCCGATCTCACTCCTCTGAATTCCTGCCTTTCCTCTGTTGCTAGCTGGCTTACCACCAACAGTCTCCATCTCAATCTTACTAAGACTCTTGCTATTTGGTTTACTCATGGTGCTCCCCCCCCCCCCATTCTAGCCCCCTCTTTTTCCAATTCCCTGGTACCACTGGTTTCTACTTTTCGGTATCTAGGTGTTCACTTTGATTCAGATCTCTCCTTTCGTTCTCACATTTCCCATATTACCAAAACCTCTTTCGTTTTTCTCCGGCAAATCCGCTCCATCCGCCCTTTCCTTTCTCCTTCTGCTCTGTCCACACTAGTGTTGTCTTTAGTTATGTCACGGGTGGACTTTTCCAATGCACTATTTCTCGGTCTTCCCAAAAACCAGGCTCTTAGGCTTCAAAGAATACAGAACACCGCCGCACGTCTTGTCACACACTCCACTCTTCGGGATCATGTCACTCCCTTACTTTTCCACCTTCACTGGTTGCCAGTTCCATTTCGTTCTCAGTTTAAGTTATTGACCCTGCTTCACAAGGCTTATCACACCGGTACTCCATCTTATCTGGCCGACCTTCTATCCTTCCATTCCCCTCGGTACACTCCCCGCTCTTTCCACCTTAACCGTCTCGCCCTTCCCTCCCCCTCTCGTGCCCATCTCCAGTCCACACGTATTTCCGCATTTTACTTTGCTGGTCCTGCACATTGGAATTCCCTCCCCTCTTCCCTCCGCCTGGAACCACAATTCGCAGTCTTCAAATAAAACCTCAAAACCCATTTCTTCTCCCTGGCATTCAATATCCCCTCCCCTTTTGTATGAGTCTACTCCCGCTGTACTTATTTGCCTTTTGTGTCCTGTCCTGTGCCTCTTGCACTTTAGCCTTCTGTCCTTTTTAATTTTGTATATTTCTTTTCCTTTCTGGCTTTGGTCAAAGTTTTTATGTATTATGCTTTACGTTCTATGTAATTTATGTATTTTATGAATTTTATGTATTTTATTATTGTACACCGCCTTGATTGTTTCAGAAAGGCGGTTTTTATCAAATGATTAAGCCTTAAACCTTAAGTTACCTGTAAATTGCTTTGACT
Organism: Ichthyophis bannanicus; assembly: GCA_033557465.1. NCBI lineage: Eukaryota > Metazoa > Chordata > Amphibia > Gymnophiona > Ichthyophiidae > Ichthyophis > Ichthyophis bannanicus. Next base: position 441,735,475 of record CM066035.1, on the reverse strand, counting down.
CTAAGATAAAGGGATATATAAAAACAGTAAAATAAATCAATGGGAAGGATTGCAGCAGTATATAACTTCTAGTAAGGAAGGATTAAGATTCTCCTTTTCTGTCTCTATCCTACAGAAAGGCAGCCACTAATAAGGGGGTACCTGGACTCAGCAGTAAGGGGTTGAAAGGTCACAGTATGCCTGGGATAGCAGAGAGAAATCTTGCAAGGAGCTCTCATCTTGCTAATGGGCAGCCAGGGCCCAACGAGGGCGCCGGGGCCGTCCAGTGAGTGAGTGGTCACTGAGCTGAAGGTTGCCTGTGATAGAGGATAGGTGGGTTTGTGCCCAGTGGAGCCTAAGAGGGAATGGAGGAGAGGAGTAGTTTGTTTAATAGATATAAAGGAGAAGAACAGAGGAACCAAAAGGAAGAAGTAGGCAAAGAGCTGAGTACAACCCACAGTTAGTGAAGAGATTGGAGAAGATTCAGACTACCCAACAGTGTTTTTCACAGACTTTATTTTGTGTTCTACTCCTGTGTGTTGGTCATTTTTGTTCAAAGAAAATGGACAATAAATTATGTTTTCATTCAGGGCCTAGCTTGGAACTTTGTAGTGTGCCTGAGAGGTGAGCGAATTGGTGCAGCCATAGAAAGTAAGGTCTTGATGATTTACCTTACTCCTGCCTAACACAGCCCCAGGGATCAGAAGCCTGGAGTTCTGCTCTATCCACGCTGGGGGGGGGGGGGGGGAAATTTTATAAGAAGCTTTACCCCTGAAAGTAAACACCTAAAAGAGGCATTTTAGTCATGTATTAATTTAACAGGTCTTCTATACCGCCTGATCTTCCATTCAAGGGGGTTTACATTACAACAACAATTTTACAATGAACAGGGACAATTAACTTGGAGAATTAGGTATACTAATGTGCAATAATACTGTACAGTGGTATCATGTTAGACCCTTAGTAGTTACATTGTGAGAGGGTCATACTAGAGTCTTTTGTGAGAAGGTCATACGAGAGTCTTAGTAGGGGGACAGAGAGCTAGGATAGGTGCTGTGGTTGGGGACAGGGGCGCATATAGTCAGACTAGAAGGTATTAGTCAGGTAATACTGGCATATTGTTAGAGAATAGGAGTGTTTTATCGCCTTCTGGATATCCTGCAGGGCTCTGTTAGCTCTTATACTTTCGGGGAGGGAGTTCCAAAGTGTTGGTGCATAGAGGGAGGATGCTCTATTGCATGTTAGCTTTTTTGCCTTAGTCTTGGCCTTTGGTATATAGTAAGTTTTTGGAGGATGCTAGTCACATTTGTGTTTTTGAATCCCCTTCTATCAGTGGTTGTAGGGTGAGTGGTGCTAGCTGGTGGATTATCTTGAATATGATGGTCAGTGATTTGGATTTAGTTCTTTCTATTACTGGGAGCCAGTGCAACTGTTTTAAGGTTGGAGTTGTGTGGGTGTCCCTTACTATGCCAGAGATTATTCCTGCCGCTGTGTTCTGTATTAATTGAAGTGGGTGGATGCTATGTTTTAGCAGGCCTTGATAAATCAAGTTACAGTAGTCTAATATCGGCATGACTATGGCCTAGCAGATGGTGCGGAAGCTCTTCTCATCTAGCAGAGGTTTGAGTTTCTGTATTATTCAGAGTTTATAGCAAGCTGATCTTGATGCTTTGTTTATATGCGACTGGAAATTTAGGTTCCAGTTCAGGGTGACTCCAAGGTACTTTACGTCCTGTTTAACATTTATGTCATTCTGGTGTAATTTAAGTTTGTTCGGTGATGTTAATGAGTTATTTCTGGTTATGATAAGTGCTTCTGATTTTCCATAATTTATGTGGAGGTTTTGTCCTTGCAGCCAGTTAATCATCACTTCACGACACGATATAATCCCAGAGTAATCGGGTTGAGTGGTGTTAAATGGGGCAAAAATCATAATATCGTCAGTGTAGATTCTGTATTCTATGTTGTGGTACTTTATTATGTTACAGAGAGGTTGTAGGTCAATATTGAAAAGGACAACAGAGAGTGCTGATCCTTGGGGTATCCCCTGAAGCTGTTCAATTAGTTTTGAGTGATTGGATCCTGATCTTACTTGTAGTTTTCTTTGATTCAGGTAGGAGGTAAGCCACTGAAGGGTGGTTCCATTTAGGCCCATTTTCTTTAGGCATTCCAGTAGTGTTGGGTGTTTTATAGAGTCGAAGGCTGCTTTGATATTTATAAAGATCGGTGTTATACACATTCTTGCGTCATCCATGGTTGTTATAATTTTATCCAGCAGGGAGGTGAATAGTGTTTCCATGCTATGATCTGGCTTGAAACCATACTGGTGAGGGTCGAGTGAGGCATGGTTGTCTATATGATCTCGCAGTTGGATTATAACTACTGTTTCAATCACTTTAGTTAAAAATGGAAGGCCTGAGATGGGTCTGTATGAGCTGGGGTCTTTCGGGTCTAGCTTTGGGGTTTTTAATGTTTGTCTTACAACTGTTTGTTTAAGGCTAGGAGGGATGATACTCTGTGAGTGAGAGCTGTGTAATGTTATATAGGATAGAGATTAATTGCTTTGCCGTCATCTTGATCCAGGAGATCGGCAAGGATCTAAGGATGAGGTTGTGGTGTTGATTCTGGATATTATGTTTTGTAGTTGGTCAATGGATGGTGTGTAGAAGGAGCTCCATTGCGTGGGAGGCAATGCATGTCAATGGGAGTTTATGCGTGCAAATGGCCTCTTATAGAAACATACAGCATAAAAGTATGCACATTAATTGACTAGTATGTACTTTCACTGTGGGTGTTTACAGGGGCACAGTTTGGGCAGAGCATGTAAGTACACACATTGATTATAGAATATTATAATTCACATGAGTACTTGCAAAGTGTAGAATGGTCTGACCTTGGTCTGACCCAGTATGGCATATCTTATGTTCTTATGGTTATTTACACCAGCTCTAGGGCACGTGTAAATGATCACGCCTTAAATTAAGGCACATTTACAATCACTTATGCTAGCATTTTATAAAGAAACAAAGATGCCTACTTTTCTTTATAAAACGGCCTTAAAATGGGCAGGTCTTCCCTGTCTTAAACTAGGCATCTTGTTATAAACTTACCCTCTGTATGCCTTGTGTAAAGGTCCCTGGCCGGTCAGAACTTTAAAGACTAATGAGTCAAGATGAGACAAGAGGTCTAGGACTACTACAGATGTGCTGGAAAGAAATAGCAAATGATATGCACGCAAAGGAAAAAAATGTTCTACATTAAGAGTGTCCTTTGGAGGAGAGGAAAACTATTTTGGCATTTATTAAAAGATCTTTTGGCTATAATAGCCTTTCACTTTACATGTTAACCATGCTGGCTATCATTCAGCCTTCCTTTCAAATTTTTAGTATGTGGGATAAATTTTTGATCATCTACTACCCCGATGTAAATTCATGAAGGAACATTTTAGAAAGGTTGTGCAGGTTAAATTTAGGATATCAAAGTCGGAACGTTCAAAATTTAGCGGAGGTGCAGGAGAGAATGTGGGCATGTGTAAATGCCTCATAAAATCAGCCTTTATCCACCCTGAAATATATACGTGTCCACCACAAAATGGGGTGTGCTGAGTAATGGGTCAAGCATGTACAGGTTTTCACCTGATTTCAGAAACTTGCGCGTGTCTGATATGGGCGCTGACATTCTGGGCTCACAAACATGCTGGCAGCACAATTTCAGACCGCACCCATCCTCATTTACACATCCCGGCCTGCCATTTTGCAAACGGGGACGTGCAGCGTCACAGCAGCCAGGAAAAATGCCTTTTAACTTAGAACCATGTTTTTTGGAAGGAGCAAAAAATATTGCAGGAGCGAGGGGGCATTTCACTCTTCATCTCATAGTTGTCCGTTTGCCAAATCAAGCACTTTTCAGCGTTCTATTTGTGCCTTGGAGCTGGTCTAGTCATGGGCGTCCCTGATGGTGATATGAGCCATGCAGCGCTAGTCTAAAATCACATCACACATGCATCTTTATTTCCCTGCCCATGTCCCCGGCATGCCCCAGGGTGACCTGGATGTGATCGTACCACATATTTCTATATTCAAGGCTTTAAAAAAATGCCTCATGGGACGTCTATTTGATTTCAATATCTAAACGCGGGGATTTCAAGTATTAAAATCACAACTTAGAAAATGACTCCCTTAACCTCTGCGGCTGCTCCTCATCATCTTTTTTCATTATTTTCCTCATTTTATCATTGTCTCCTTTTTATGAATTAAATTTTAGGCAGTAGATTTCCTTAGGAGCCTCTTTACTAAACTGCACTGAGCAGTTAATGTGTGCTAATTGCTAAACGCGTGTTGAGGTGGTGAATAGGCAGATTAGGAGCAGAGAGTGGGCATGCAGAACACAGTGTGGGAGGACATGTCACATCTTGTCAATGCCGCAATTGGCATGAGTGCAACAAATGCCACCTCAATAAGTGGAGTTAGGTACAGTTGTGGTAACTGTGCCATAGCCCCTAATTTTTCACTTTCTTTTTAAAGTCAACCTCCACTTCTCCTATTTTAGATTTCCTAATTAAACTTGTAACAGTAGGGTGTCCGGGGCTGGGGGGATCTTTAGACAGTGGGTTGTTTCGTGTTATTTCATGTTCTCATGTAACTCTATTTTATCCTGTTACTATATTTTATTATTTTGATTTCTTATTTGTCTGCTAACTTCTCTGGAACACTTTTACTATTTGTCTGTTATTAATTTGCTTTACAGTTTGTTTTATATGGTTGCACGTTTTATTTCTATTTAAAATGTTGTTGTGAGCTGCTCTGCTATTTCTAAAGGGCGGTATAAAGGGTGGTATTGAAAGAATGCCAATAAACTAAGCTAAGCTCGATGAAAGCCTATTGCCTTAATTTTTAATAGATTCAATTTCAAGTGTCGATAATTGAACCACAATCTGATTTCTTCTAAACACTTACTTAATCTATGCAGTGCTATTTCTTCATCCTCATTTACTTGATACAACAACTGAATATCATCAGCGTAAATGTGGCATCTCACAACATACTGACGTACAATTCCCTCAAAGGAGCCATATACAATGGGCAGAAAATTGATCTTTGTAGTATTCCACATGGCCAACTATACTCTGTGGATTCTCTCATGCCATTGTACTAGAAAGCATCTAGATGTTACAAAAGATAAAAGTCTGCTTAGTACTTTTCCATAAAATCTATACTTCCTTAAACATTGCTCCAATAAAAAGGGCTCGACTGTGTCAAAAGCTGCTGTTAAATCTAATAAAACCATCTACCTCCTTTTTCTAATGCTCTGTGCACGTAATTAACCATGTCTAATAATACCTTTTCCTTACTATATCTATTCCGAAAAGCTGATTTTAAAAGAGATAATAATCTTCGCTTACTCACATAGGTAGATGTCTGATTATAACAAATCTCCAACAACCTGCTCAGGAATGGTAATTTTGTAATCAGCCTATAATTTTCAACTTGCTAGTATCTAAACTCAGTCCTTTCAACAAATGTCTAATCTCTGCTATCCTCAACGATACTGCAAAACCCCCTTACATCAGGGAAAGAATACGTAGTACTAATGAAGATAAAGTGGAATCGCTTAATAAATATTTCTGTTCTATGTTCACAAATGAAGGGCCAGGAAGAGGACCTCAGAAAACACAAAAAAATTGGAACAGAAGTGAATTTGATCTTGAACGATTTTCATAAGACTGTTCACAAGGAACTAGCTAAACTAAAAGTAGAGAACGCAATGGGGCCGGATGGGATACATCCAAGAGTGCTGAAGTAACTTAGAGAAGTTCTTGCAGCTCCACTGTCTGAGCTTTTCAATGCTTCTTTAGAGTCTAGTGTGGTCCCAGAAGACTGGAGAAAGGCGCATGTGGTCCCTTTACACAAAAGCGGAACTAAGGATGAGGTTGAAAACTACAGGCCAGTTAGTCTAACCTCTGTGGTGATTTAATTATTGAAAACGCTGCTAAAAGAGAGACTAGCGAGATTTCTGGAACAGAATGGATTACAGCATTCAAGGCAGCATGGTTTTACGAGAGGCAGCTCTTGTTAGACAAATCTCATTAATTTCTTTGACTGGATCTAGATGAGGTGTACTTAGACCTCAATAAAGCCTTTGACACTGGCCTGCACGGGTAACTTATAAATAAAATTGAATATCCTAGGAATGGGCCCTAAAGTAACGGACCAGATTAGAAATTGGTTGAGCTGGAGGTGACAAAGGGTATAGATAAATGTTGCTTACTCTGAGAAGGATGTTACCAGTGGTGTGCCGCAGGGATCTGTCCTTGGTCCGATTCTTTTTAATATTTTTGTAAGTGATATTGTGGAAAGGCTATGGGAAGGTTTGCCTCTTTGTGGATGAAAGCAAATCTGCAATAAACACCCAGAAAGGTGTAGATAATATGAAGAGGGACTTAGCGAAGCTCGAAGAATGATTGAGAATCTGGCAGCTGAGATTTAATGCAAAAAAAGTCAGGGTCATGGATTTGGGCTGCAAAAATCCAAGGGAGCGGTACAGTAGAAGGGAATGAAGTGCTTCTGTCCATGAAAGAAGAGCAGGATCTGGGCGTGATTGTTTCTGATGATCTTAAGGTTACATGTGCCTGTGCAGTACTGCGTACGTCTTATAGCGCTATACAAATGTTCAGTAGTAGTGGTAGTAAATAGGTAGAAAAGGCAAAGGAGAAAGCCAGAAGGATGCTTGGGTGCATAAGTAGAGGAATAGCCAGTAGGAAAAAAGGAGGTGATAGTGCCTCTGTATTTTAATGAGACCTAATTTAGAGTACTGTGTGCAATTTTGGAGAACACAATTTCAAAGGGATATAAACAGGATGGAACTGATGCAGAGGGTGGCTACCAAAATGGTCAATGAGCTTTGACATAAAGCATTTAGGAAAAGACTTAAAGATCTCAATATGTATACTTTGGAGGAAAGACTGGAGAGGGGAGATATGATAGAGACATTTAAATACCTGCATGACATTCATGCACACAAGGAGAGCCTCTTTCAACTGAAAGAAAGCTCTGCAATGAGGGGGCATAGGATAAAGGTGAAAGGGGACGGACTCTGGAGTAATCTGCAGGAATATTTCTTTACGGAAAGTGTGGCAGATGTGTGGAATAGTCTCCTAGAGGAGGCAGCAGAGACAAAAACAGTATCTGAATTCAAGAAAGCATGGGACAAACACAGAGGATCTCTAAAGACAAAAGGACTGTAGAGCTTAGTGGTTCCTATTGAAGGGCAGACTGGATAAGCCATAGGGTCTTTATCTGCCATCATGTTTCTGTTTCTATCAATGAGCTATTGACTATACACTGCAATGGGTCATAACCTACTTCTCCTAACATTTTTACCAGTTTATAGTATTCGGATCTTACTTACATGACAATGCATTCATAGAAGTCAAATCTGCTATTATTTTTCCTATTGCCACACATGATACCTCCCAGAAGGTCACAGTTCCTCCCCTACACCTGCTGTTCTTATATCCTCCCTCCTGTATCTTTTTACTCCGCTCTTCTTATATGCTGTTACAAATGCTATTGCCAAGTGGCCCCAAAACTGTTACTTATTGAATGAAATCCTGCATTCCATTAAGAACTAGGCCTAAATTAAATCCTTCTCTTGTTAGTTCTTGAAACAGCCACTCTGTCAAGCCGTCATTTAGTTCATCCAAGAATTTTACCTTGCTAGTGCATCATGATATTACATTTATCCAGTCAATATTGGAGTAATTCAAATCATCCATTAATATTGTGTTGACAAATTTCATAGCTTCATTAAGCTTCCATCATATCCTTAGCTTCCATCATCTGCCTGTTTACTCTGGCCTGATGGATGGTAGTATACCTCCACCACTATTCTCGTTCCCTTCAGACATGGAATTTCTATCCATAAAGATTCCATGGTGCATTCTGTTTCCTCCAGAACGTTAATTCTGTTTGACTTAATGCTCTCTTTAACACATAGAACCAGGGCTTTTATTTGAGGAGTACTTGATGGTTCCGAGTACTGGCACCTTTTTCACTGTCTGCTAAAACTGACCCATGGTCCTCATGTAGTAATAAAAGAGCCCTGTATATGAAAGGTGTGCCTTTGAATCAGGGCTGACTCCTGCTAACCCAGCAGCTCCTGGGTTTTCTTGTCAGTGTGACTGGAAGTAGCTTGCCAGGCCTTTCTTCTGAGGCAATGGAGGGTTAAGTGACTTATCCAAGGCCACAAAGAGTGCTAGTAGGAATTGAAGCAAGCCTGGTCTCTTGGTTATCAAGTCAGTGCTCTAACCACTAGGCTACTCCTCTGGCATCTTTTTTGCTAGGAACAGTGCACTGAATAGAACCATCCCTCCCAACTAATTTGCTCTATCCTATCACTATGATGCAATTTATACCCAGGAATCACAAAGTCCCATTGGTTATCCTCCTTTCACCATGTTTCGGAGATGGCTATTAATCTACCTCTTCATTCAGTGCTATATATTCTATTCCTGGCAATCTACTTCCGGTGACACTGCCAAGAAAACCCAGGAGCTTCTGGGTCGCCAGGAGTCAGGACTGACTCGAAGGCACACATTGCATTACACCTATTTAGCCATTAGCAAGGATAAGTTACAGTTTTTCAACTCTGCCTGCTCTTTACTTAAAGGCAATTGGCCTGTTTTTTTGCCTTTATTGCAGTCTCCCTATCTGGATGCCCTAACTTCCCTGTTTTGATAGCATCTTTCAAGAGACCTCACTCTGCACCATAAGCTGTTCAGCAACTGTCAGGTTTCTCCCAGTTTTGAGCTTACTGCTCTGTCTCTTGGAAATGTTAGTGCTAGCAGTCTGGTTCCACCCTGGTTAGGCGGGGAGCTGACAGAGTCAATCAGCCTTTGCAGCAGTAGACATGGCAAACATACATGCAGAATTTTATCTCCCTCTGTAAAAATGCAAAAAAAAAAAAAAAGTTAAAAGAATATATTTGTTTATATTCTATTCAGTTCTAATATACTGCCCTTTGTGGGTCTTGCAGAGCAGTTTACATAGCAAAAATAATATACATAAAACGAAAGAAAAGAACGACAATGTTAGATAGGACAGTGAACAGAAGAGAACACCAGACAGCAAAAACCACTCAATCAAGGGACAAAGACAGAATACAAGCAGAAAAATAAATAAAATAGAAGATTTGTGGGTGATGGAATAAATTGGAGCAAGGAGAAAGAGTCTGGACCTAAATGCAAGGGACCAGGAAGAGGAATAGGATGAGAAATAAGCTTGTGATTCCGATGCAGTGGTTCTCAACCCAGTTCTTGGGACACACCCAGCCAGTCTGGCTTTCAGAAATTCTCAATGAATATGCATGAGATGGACTTACCTGCACGGTTTCCATTGTCTGCAAATCTAGCTTATGCATATACATCGTGGTTATCCTGAAAACCAGAGTGGCTGGGTATGTCCCAAGGACTGGATCGGGAACCACTGCTCTTGTGATTTTTTAGATCTGCTGAAGAAATTATAGAAGGGAAATCCTACCATGGCAGTAGTCCTTAAAACAGACCCTACTTATGGACAAGTCAAATGAAACAGGACCATGTAAATGGCTCCTGCTTTGATATAATGAAGGGAGCATGTCTGAATATGCAGGATCTTCATGTTGGTAAATACTGCATTTCATACCATTTTTCTTCTGAAATACTGCCTTATTTTACAAATGCAGGAAAAAAAAACTGAATGAAAACAACTTTAAGAATAAAAATGAGCTCTGGGAGAGATCACGTGATACGGTGAGTACGAGCTCACATGAGTTGCTCGTGCTCCGGTCACCCCTGGCCCAAACCAGCATAATTATACCGTTAAAAGCGTCTAAAACACCACGAAAACAGGCTTTTGCCTTACTGGAAGAGTTGCTGCAACTTCTGAGGCCAGCGGATAGAGACGGGCTGAATGGCGGCGGCAGTAAAAACAGAACGACGAGAGAGGGACCGCTTGGGAGGCCCGAGTAAGATGGCGGAGGGCACAGCCGCGCCAAGTTCACCCTCCTATCCATTGTTCCTAGAGGAAGTTTCGGCGGCGGTAGCAGGGGTGCTGTCCCCACAATTTGAAGGGCTACATGCTAAAATGGATGCCTTGCACAGCTCCGTAGACACATTTGGAATCCGGCTGCAAGAGGCGGAGGACCGCATTGGACAAGCGGAGGCCGGCCTCAGCACGGTAAACCAGGAGCTGCAGGGCCTAAGGGCCAAGCTACAAACTCAGGAGGCCAAGACTGATGATTTGGAAAATTGTTCACGTCGTAACAACCTGCGTTTTATGGGGATCCCAGAAGAAATCGAGGACAAAACCTTAAAGCACTACCTGGAAACGATGCTCACGCAGCTTTTCGAGGGGCTGGAGGAACAAGGTAATCTGGTTATAGAGCGGGCCCACCGCGTGGGTAGTAAGCAACCACGAGACCAGAGGCCGAGAGTAGTGCTTGCCAAATTCCTCCAGTATCCACAGAAAGAAGCAATATTGAGAGCAGTGCAACAGAAAGGGATTATAACATATGCTAACTTTAAGATGCGCATAACCAAAGATTATTCGGTAGCGCTAAGCCAGAAGAGAAGAGCTTATGCTCCCCTATGTCAAAAGCTGATTGATGCTAAAGTTAAATTTTTGGTGCAATACCCAGCCAGGCTATGTGTGATATATCAGGTGTCACGCAGGACATTTGAAACAGCCGAGGAGGCACGTCCCTACATAGAGAGAATGCTGCATGGTGATATAGAGGCTACAACCCGCAAAAAACTACAAACTAGTGCCTTGGAGGCAGAGGCTGGATTACAATCACGGGGCTCAAAACTTAAAGGGACCATATGAGAGACGGGGGTGACCTGAGGATATGCTGCCTTTGAACTCCTGGAAGAGCTGTATACCGGACACAGATGAGCCGAATGTCCGGATACTTTCAAGGGTGGCTACAGGGAAGAGTATTGTTCCGGGAAATATAGGCATATATGCAAACCTGTATACTGATAAAAGTGTGCTGTATATTAGTGGAGCTTCTGTGTAGTCCCAGTATGCTGGGAGAGACGGAGACTTTTGAACAGGAGAGCCGCATATATGAATCATGGGGGTTGTTCCCCCCGGTGCAGGAGAATACCAAGTGGTGACCTCTAAGATACTTGGTTTCTTCCTATCATATCATGTAAATTGTAGTTTAATCAATGTCCTTGCAATGCTGTGCTATGTTATTTGCTAGAGATATGTAGGTTTAAGTTGACTAGCCTATGAGATGACATATGATGGGGTTCGGTGTAAGGTTTGAAATGAGCAGAGAGGTGAACTTTACTATGAGACCTTTGTGATCGTTAACAAGGGAGGGGGTGACCGTTCACATCCAACATGGTCCTTTAGTTATAGATAGATAGACGAGAATAGGAAGATAGGTATAGAGATGGAAGAGGGAGGGGAAGAGGGGAGAGGGGGGATAGTTTTAGGGTTTAGAGGGGAGGGTTTAAGGGGATGGGAGGATCGCAATCAATTATTTAGATATTCACTGTTAGTAAGCCACTTTAGGGACTGTGGGCAGGGGTTTCAGGCTGGGAAGGTCCCTGCTGAATGGGTCATCACGGTCGTTTTGAAGAGACCTGACATTGCCCCGGGCCCCTGAGGATCGTCTCGTGGAATGTGTGTGGAGTTGAAAATCCCATTAAGCGGTATAAAATCTTACAGGCCTTAGCAAGACAGCGCTGTGACATTGCGCTGCTACAAGAAACACACCAGACTACTGAGTAGCATGCGAAGCTTTGTAGAGATTGGGTGGGTCAGGAAAAAAGGGGGTGTGGCCATCCTGATCCATAAACGCATACGGTTTGTTTTGGAAAAAGAGGTTACAGATCCGTCTGGACGCTTTGTGTTATTGCAGGGAGTTTTGGAGGGGAGGTCAGTAATTTTGGGTGACCTCTATAGCCCTAATGTGCTAGATCAGGACCTTTATATTTGACTTGCCTCGAAGATAGAACAATTACCAGAATATCCGCTGATACTGGGGGGCGACTTCAACAGGGTGTTTGATGTAGGAATTGACACATCCAGGGGAGATACTACACTGGAACGTGCTCAGACGGCGCGGACCCTGTCATGCTTTCGAGCTTGCCTGGGTCTGGTTGACGCGTGGAGGCTGTTACATCCTTTGGAAAAAGATTTTACACATCAATCACGGGCTCATGGCTCTAGTGCGCGGATTGATTATATTTTGATTTCAGAGGGTCTATTCGCCTTCACAGGGGATGCACAAATTGGTCCTACTGAGATTTCGGACCACGCTCTAATATGGTTGGAGATGCAATGGGGGGGGGGGGGGGGTGATACCCGAAAAACATGTATCTGACGCCTTCCCTTGGAGTTGTATAAGGATACACAACTCCACCATTTCATTCGGCAGAAATGGCAGGAGTTTGAGACTATATAATATATATAGATACCCTCAAAAACACCAATTTTCAAAAGGTGCATATATCTCAAAATAATCTATCCAAGAATCATCACACAGTTATATAAGGTATATATATGACCTCAGGATAGCCCTTCCCCTACATGTGGCGAAATAAATCACCATAGGGTCAAATGGCAAACGTCACATCACGGGTCATAACCTCCCATATTTTAATTCAAATTCTCAAAAGATTAAACAAGCTCTCTCTGGCGGCATATATCTGGGTGAAGAATTGATGTGGAATTGTGGATGCAGACTGGAGTCTCTACAATGTTCAGATAAGTAGATTTATGCTATTTGAATGGTGCATACTACTATTCTGTTGAAGAGTATTTTGTTCCTTTCTTTTAGGAAGTGAACGAGCTGTTGGTGAGCTTCGGTTTTATTCCAGAAATGTGGATAACAAAATAATAAAATATTATATTCTTTTAAATTTTGAGAATCCCTAAAAAGTACCTTTTTGGGTGTAGGTAATTTAATTAAGAGCTTGTTTAATCTTTTGAGAATTTGAATTAAAATATGGGAGGTTATGACCCGTGATGTGAAGTTTGCCATTTGACCCTATGGTGATTTATTTCGCCACATGTAGGGGAAGGTCTATCCCGAGGTCATATATATACCTTATATAACTGTGTGATGATTCTTGGATAGATTATTTTGAGATATATGCACTTTTTGAAAATTGGCGTTTTTGAGGGTATCTATATATATTATATATTCTAAGTTTACCCTTTGGCAGTTGGTTAGAATAATAAGGAGTTTGAGACTAACCATTGGGGACATCAGGATGAACCTGAGTTGGTCTGGGAGACCACTAAAGTAGTGTTGAGAGGGGATATAATTGGGTTTTATTCTAGGAAGCGTAGATTGCGGGCGGAGCAGATCATCCGTCTGGAACAGCAAGTCACTAAGGCGCGTCAGCGTTATGTGCGCCTTCCTAATGCGGTAAATAAGAAGCAATTATGGGAAATCCAGAATGCCCTAAATGAGCTATTGCATCAAAGAGCCAAGAAGTCAATGGTTTATTACCGATATCAATTGCATTGTCATGGGGACAAACCTGGTAAATTGTTGGCGCGTTGTTTGAACGGGAGGAGGGGCAAGAAAACGGTAGCAGCGATTTGAGACGAGCTGGGTGTCCTACATAAGGATAGTGCAGATATTGTGCGAGAATTTCAGTCCTTTTTTCAGAAATTATATACAGCTGAGAATGGTTCTCCCACTAGGTTTAAAGAGTATTTGCGAGAGTTAGACTTGCCGTCCTTAAGCGAGGAGCAGTGTGCCCACCTCGGCCAGCCGATAACAGCGCAGGAGGTGCAGCAAGTCATCTCAAAGGTGAGCTGTTATAAAACACCTGGACAGGATGGCTTAGGGGCGGAATTTTATAAAATACTGCATGATTTTATTACGCCGACTTTGGTGGCAGTGCATAATAGAAGAGCTGAACAGGGTGCCTTCCACTGGGGCAGTAAACACACGCATATCATATTAATACCTAAATCAGGGAAGGACCCAGTACAAGTGACCTCTTATAGGCCCATATCGTTAATAAACTTTGATTTGAAACTGATAGCTACGATTCTGGCAGATCGCTTGGCCGGGGTTTTGACTCATCTGATACATGAATCACAGGTGGGATTCGTGAGGGGGAGATATGCGGTGCGTAATTTGCATAACATTTTGGCATCATTGGAGTGGATACATGACCATCAGTTACAGTCATTGTTGGTCAGCTTTGATGCGGAGAAGGCGTTCGATCGCATTAACTAGGAGTATTTGAAGTATTTGCTCCCCCAATATGGATTGGGAGTCCCTTTTTGTAAAATGGTGGAGAGTTTATTTGCAAGGCCTATAGCGGAGGTGTTGTGTAATGGGGTATTGTCAGAGGCATTTAATTTGGGGCGAGGTACCAGACAGGGATGCCCTTTTTCCACTCTTCTGTTTGTCTTATGCATAGACCCTTTGATTAAGAGGGTGGAGGGCTCCCGGGGTATACGAAGGGTACAGATCGGTTCACAGGGCTTTAAACTATCAGCCTTTGCGGATGATCTTTTGTTGCATCTTCTTGCCCCTAGGGAATCTTTGCCCCAGTTAATGGAGGAATTTGCTTGTTTTGGAAGTTTTGCTGGGTTTCGCATAAATAAGGATAAATTGGAAGCTCTGGATGTATCCGGACAGCTGCAGGGGCAATGGGGGGGGGGGGGGGGGAGCTTTCCGCTTAAATGGGCAGAGAATTCCTTTGTATATTTAGGTATTTTGTTGACTAGAAAGCCATGGGAGATATATGCTAGGAATTTTGATAGAATTTTAACAAAGGTGCAAGACCAATTGACAGCTTGGAGACCTTTCCCCCTTTCCTTATTGGGAAAGGTGGCAGAGTTTACTATGGTGGTGCTGCTGCAGATACTGTATGGGATGCAGACTCTCCCAGTGTGGTTCCTGAGACGTGACTTACACCGTCATGAAAAGGAAGTGCGGGGGTTTCTTTGGGGGAGGGCTAGAGCCCGTATCCTACTACACCGCTTGAAGGGGCTATGGAGGGAGGGGGAGTGGGACTCCCAGATTTATGGCTTTATGCCTTAGCCTGCCAGGCTAGGCATATCGGGGACTGGCAGAATGCGATAGATGTGTACACGCCAAGGGCCTTCAAAGAAGTTTTGGTAGCCCCGCAGACACTACCGGCAGTGTTGCATTTGGAAAACTCACAGTTGCCAGGTAGAATTGCAAGGAATGTGCTGCTCATCTCCGTTCGACGTACATGGAGGCACCTTAATGGGTTCTGGAACAATCCATGGCAGGTATCAAGCTGGCTGCCGCTACAGGGGAACGCACCCCAGGATCGGAGACAATGATGTTTCGAGAGTGGAAGGAACGGGGGATTCAATTTGTTGGGCATGTGGTTGACCCCTCAGGAAGCTATAAATCTTTTGAGTCTTTGAGCCGCGAATATGTCCTTCGTCCTTAGCATTACTTTGTGTATATGCAGCTTTCTCATTATGTGGCCTCGTTACCCAAGGTGATCAGTGTTGAAAGATCAGCACAAATTTTGGAATTTTTTGCCTTGGGAGGGGAAAGCCCCCTGTCAATTGCAGTCTTGAAAACAAGATTGGAGCGATTTAGGGTTACCCCAGATTATAGGGGCGTGGAGATGGCCTGGGAGGTCGAACTGGCACGTGTGGTGCCCTCTGGCTATGTTCAGCAGGCTTTATGAGGGATTGCAGAATTGGTGGAGGGTGCACGCTGGCGAGAGGTACAATTTAATGAGTCACTAGGTATATTTCTCGCCTCGGCGTGCACTCCGTAGTCACATTACGTTAGATGGACGATACCCCAGATGTTCTGAGCCCTTAGCTAATTTGATAATATATAGTGGGACTGTAGACACATTCGTCCCTATTGGGATTGGATTTGTGCCTTTTTAAGTGGGTTACTCCACCAGAAGGTGAAATGGGATGGCCTTGCTGTTGCGTTGGACTGGTTTGGCCCCACTCCACCCGGGAAGAAGTGGGAGCATTTATGGATACTGAAAGCATGTTTAGTAGGCAAAGACCCGATACTTCATAACTGGAGGGAGCAGGCACCCCCTACCTTTTGGGAGTGGCGCAATAGCTTCCACCAGCTTATGCTGACTGAGCGATGGAGGGCCCGGGGTAGTGCACGACGATGGTCTGCCTTTTTGCTGATCTGGGAACCTTATATTCAAAATCTGGGACCTCATAGTCGTAATGAGATATTGCATGTAGGTAGTTAGTTGGCTTATTGATGTATGAGGTAGGGGTTGCGATCCTTGTGGGTGGAGGGGAGGGATAGGAGGGGAGGGGGTGGGGATGTTTTGTTATATAAAATTATATATCACCTGTACATGCTGTTGCCTGGGATTGATGGATCAGGGTCAACCTCGCTCTGAGGCTCGAGGTAGTGTTATTATTTTTGTATATTGGTGATTTATAAATAAAGTTTAAAAAATGAGCTCTGGGATACTGTTGCTCATGTGTTCGTAGAGTGAAAACATTTTGCAATTCAGCTCTATGTTCAAAGGAAGGAATAATATTTTATTATGGTGCCGTTGGAAAGCACCTGCCACCTTTTAGAGTAATGACAATGCACTCGAAAAGACCTGGGAAGAATTATTTGACAGAATTTTTCTTTCTTGTTTGGAAACTGCTAACAAACCTGAGAGGCTAGTGAGACTAAGCAGGAGTAAGGGCCAAATTAATTAATTGGACATGGCTTTCCTAATGTAATGGAGATGAAATCCAGTTTTTTATCCTAACTCATTGTTTAAAGTGACAGTGTCCTTCTGGCTGTTCTGCTGTTCTCCATTGCAGCCAGGATTCTGCAGTGGTGCGCCAAGTGGTATTCAGGAACGGGGAAAACATGAAACGACCTTTTCTTGCCAAGTCCTCCTTGGTATGCTTCCCTTTGTTAATAAAAAATCTGCCTAGTTTCTAGCAATGTTTTTCTCATTTCTCATTCAGACAAGACTGAGTATCTCCTCTTCACCTCAGGTTAATAGCGTTAGGTAAGCAGAATAGGGTTGAGGTTTAAGCTTGTTCCCGATCTGAAGTGTATAGCTGGGAGGGGGAAGAGAGGAGGTTTAATCCAGACGTGTAACCATGGGTGAGCCTGGTTGGGTGATGTCCCCCTACATACACACACTTAAAAGCCAGATCCATTCAGTCAGCGACTGCAGCATGGGATCACAAGGGGAGGACTGGTGACAGTATCAAAATCCGTAATGCCTAGTGCCCACCCATGTTAACCTCAGGTCCTTATAGTGGATGGGGTGGACTATAAACTTCTAAATTAATTAAATTTAATTAACATCAGTCCTGGATCTGCCAGTGGTTTAATCTACAATCTTTTCTCCTTCATCATTGTGTCAGGTTTTCTAACTGGCCTAATGCAAGAAAAAGTCGCTCGTCTAAGGCCAGATCAGTACGCATCTTTTTCATAGACACAGAATAGGAAATTAAAACTTTGGTGAATGGGCTTCTAAGGGCTGACGAAACTGAAGTAACTGACAATCTTTTAAAACATACTTATGGCCAAGCCAATAATCACAAAGGGGTATGTCTACTAAGCTGCACTAGCTGTTAATGCGTGCTAATGGACTGTGCTAACAGCACATCGCAGGGTGAACTCTGCACTATTTGCTTAGGGGGTTATTCTGAGCTATGAATAGATGGATGGCCCGACGGGACGTCCATCCCTGCTATTTGTGCCCTTGCTTGCCCCCGACTAACTTCCCCACCGGTTGTGCACGGGGAAGTTAGATGGGGACAGGGAAGGGATGGTCCGGGGGCAGAGTCTGGGCGGGCAGTGAGTGGTTGCCAGCCCTGGGCATACAGGGCCAATTCTAATGTTGGCCCTGTATGCCCTGGGCTGGCGAAATGTCCAGGGAAGTTATTCCACCTCCGAGGTGGAATAAATTCCCTGGATGGGTTTTTTTTGACGGCCTGGGGCGCGAATAGGGCAGGGGAGGCAAAGGTTATTCCCCAAAGCCCAATCCTGGCCTTAGGAGGCCAGATCAGGGGTCGGGCTGCGGGGAATAAACCCTTTTTGTTGAAGGCTGGCATTGCGGCTTTTAAATGGAGCAGCGGTACCATGGCAACATGAAGCCATGGCGCCGCAGCTCCATTTAAATGCCCTGACTGAGTTAGCCAGGTGCAGTCCTGCATGTGCATGCATTACCTCCAATATATACAAATCCTTCTCAAGCATATTCACTGTGGATGCCCTGAAAAACATGGACTGAGATGAGAAGTGCCTGCTCGAGCAGAAATATAAGGGATTGAGTTTTCCAGGAAGCTGGTTTACAAAAAGTATCCCAAAGCATGCCATTGGTACAGAAAAGGAGAGTATACTGTACCAAATTCTCCTACCAACCATTTGGCTCAGCTCTACAGAAAACACTACTTTACCCTCCATGGCCTCGGAAGAAAAGGCCTGGCAATCTCTTTCCAGTCACACCTTGCCAAGAAAACCCAAGGGCTGATGGGTCGCCAGGAGTCAGCATTGACTTGACGGCACTTAAAAAAAAAAGAGCTGTATGGGACTTTGAACTAACTGTTGTTCAGTTACGGACAACTCTTTAACCTATGGTCATAAGATAGAAATATATTTGTATATTATGTTGCAATAATGAAGAACGAGAAAGCTTAAACACTTTTCTTTTACACAGATCTCAGTAGTCCTGGCCATTTTTAGCGTGTTGCAGCATTAAGAAGAAAATTACTAAGAAGGAAAGGATTTGAGGTGATTAAGCTTTGGAATACTGGAGATGTATCCTTGGGGAACTCTTTTTTCGTTGCCGTCTCTCTAAAGCTGCCTACTCCACTCCAAGCTTGTTACCTGGCAACAACAATAAAAAGAGCGTCTGGCAGCTCACATGTCACAGCAGCACGTCATATAAATTTAATGAGACCAAATTATGGATAAGATAATCTTATATATAATTATATCAAATTTAGCCCAAATTTATTCAGGTATGTGGTACAAATTTGATTCCCGTTTGCCTTTTTTTTTTTAAAGTCAACTTATTTAGATTGCTTCAGATTTATAAACCAGTATTGCTGCATAAAGCACCTACGGAGTGGAGCAGTAGCCTAGTGGTTAGAGCAACAGCTTAGTTCCTGAAACAGCTGGGTTTAGTTCCCACTGGTACTCCTTATGACCTTGGGCAAGTCACTTTACCCTCCATTGCCTCAGAAGAAAAGGCCTGGAAAACTACTTCCAGTCATACTTTGCCAAGGAAACCCAGGAATCAGCATTGACTTGACGGCACATAAAAACTGTTTTAGCACAGGCTTGTGAAATGTGTTAATGGACTCATTAGAAAGCCATTGAACAAACAGTGCACAAGGGAACGAAGCCCTGTTTTTCACAGGAGCTTCAGATAGGAACTGGGATGTCCAGGAGAGTTCAAAATTCCCCAAATGTTTTACCTAAGATCCTGCCTAATGTGGAGCCTATTATAAAATATGCATAAGGACATCAGCAAATACACATGTGCTTGTTGGCACATACAAAAATACTAATTTCACAAACCTGCACGTTCAGAAAGAGAGCCAGCGATTCTGTGTATACAAGCCATTGCATCATATGCCCTTTTAACCCAGCTGCCAAAGCCGAGCCACTAGGCCAAAGCACTCTCATGCTCTTAGCGTCATTTGCACACCCTGCTTTCCACTGTGCACTGTATACGTTGCTCGGTCGCATAATTTATTGTGCCCTGTATCCAGCTATCTCTCGCCTATGCTGTGACATAAGATTTTTTTCTCTGCCCATCTCAAACACCCCACACCTCAAACATTTTCTTACCAGACGGTGTGTCAGGCAGGAAAGAAGCTGTCTGAAATGGGTGACTCCTGACTCCAAATACAGTGCCAACAATACCGTTGTCTGGAATACAGTGTAGCCCCCCATTTCTGTGTGGTCCAGGAACATACTATGCAACGCCTAGGCAGACAAGGGAAGCACACCGCATCCAAGAGCTATTAGCCAGATGTTATCTGAGCTCTTGGTCTGTAAATATCAGGGTTAAGACTTGAAGGGAGGAATTGTCTCTGTGTGGCAACTAATATTTAAAGTTCAGGCACTTGACACACTCACATTGCTCCTTCTCAAAAACAGAGTGCAGGCCAGAAGTTTGTATTCTGAACCAAGGGTTTACTTAAGACTACTCCAACAATTTACAACTTATAACTTAACTGTAATACAAATACTACAGTTTCATCCATTTATATATGGCAGTAGTTTGCCCCCAATCTCTTCCTCTTCTGTACTCTGATCTATCAAATTCATTTCTGCAGCACTCATATTTCCTTTCAGAACGTTCATCAGTTTAAGTTAAATAGTTATGTGGTGTGCTATTACTGTCAAAGCACTTGAGATTAGAGTTTCATGATTTCTTGTTCCTCAGTACAAAAGAATCATTTCCTTACTCATATACCTTTATGGTTTCATGGGTCTAGAATTCTGGGGGGTCTCTGCAGAAACCTTATTTTTCAGGCTGAGCAACTCCTGCACTGATGCAGTTGCAACAAGCCTTTAAGTTCATTGATGCTGGTTTGGGTGGATGTTGCAGCTCTTCCTTTGGGTAGAGTACCTTGGCTGGGTACCAACGGCACTTGCCCCTAAGAGCAAACACCCACTAGATGAGCACAATGGCTTGAGGCCCAAAGACAGAAAACTGTCTTTGGATGAGGTTTTTATAACCTAGGAGCTGTTGCCTCTCAAAGGAGTTTCCTCCCAGTCTAAATATGACTAGAAGAAGGGTCCTCCCTTTTTAAGGAAAATTGCAAACCTTTCTCTGTGAAGTCATAGCAATTCTTAGGTAAGGACACTTGATGGTGCTGCTGCTCCTATTTGCAACATTCAAGTAGTCTTTACTACAGTATATGAGCTGTATTCCAATTAAATGCATAAATGCAGCCAAATAAATAGCAAAGCTGCAAAAGGGAAATTTTTGCATTTCAAAGGCGACAGAAATGAATCAAAAGTTAAGCATAATTACCCCCTCAAGTCTCATTGCAAGACCTGGCCCAAACAAGTATTTTGCTGAAACTTGTGTGTCACTGAGGAAGTGCGAAAACTGAAGGGAGATTTAAAAAAATTATAGGTGTATTCCAAACTATATCTCCTTTGAATCAGTGTATCCTAAGGTGTCTCAACATGTAAACAGCAGCAGTTACACGTGCAGATTGTGATTTCAGATTGCTGCTATTTACATGTGGAGATGTCGCACAAGGCTTCTCAAATTACTCCTTAGCATACTTTGGTCAGAAACAGCATGCTCATGCTATTTTACTGTACAAGGACTCAGAAATATATTGGATAAATACTTTAAGCACGTTCCTTAACAAGGGCATGCTAAGGTGAGTATGCTTTTTTCTGTCTCCGTCTTGTTGTCTCCTGCTGGCTTGCAAGGCTATACCATTAAGCATGGCTTGATTATCAGTGCAGAAGAAAGATGAGCAATGTGAGGAGCTCAAGAGAGACTGGAGAGTTCCCGGAGAAGAGAAAACTATTTGTTAGAATCTCTGGTCTTAAGGAACTGTCTTCAAAGAACAGCATTAGAGAATGTAACTGGGGACAAAAGGAAGCATTTAAGAAAGAGACCTGGGGAAGCATCCAACTACCTGACTCAGAAAGGCTCCTGCATCTGACCATTTTCCCCCTCTATGACTGTCCTAGATTGTAGGCACCATAACAGATGCACCACACAGTCTGCTATTGCCTCAGAGCCCATAGTCATGAGCTCAACACCGCAAAAGCACAAATCACGCTGAACACAAGAGAAACAGTCACAGGCGTGAATAAAACGGAAAGACAGAGTCCTTTATTAAACCAACGGCTACCCGACACAGGCCGTGTTTCGTACCCTTCGTCAGGGGCTAGCCAGGCAAGAAACTAAACACATAAACATATTGATCATAAAAATGATAAAAGAACAAACAAGACAAGCCTATAATAAAAACGTTACAAACACTAACATTAAAAGACATAAGACAATAAATATATAGAGCAATATTAAACTAATATAAAAACATAAAAATACAAACAATAATTCATATTCATAGCATTATTGTTTGTATTTTTATGTTTTTATATTAGTTTAATATTGCTCTATATATTTATTGTCTTATGTCTTTTAATGTTAGTGTTTGTAACGTTTTTATTATATTCATTTTTATGATCAATATGTTTATGTTTTTAGTTTCTTGCCTGGCTAGCTCCTGACGAAGGGTACGAAACACGGCCTGTGTCGGGCGGCCGTTGGTTTAATAAAGGACTCTGTCTTTCCGTTTTATTCATAGTCATGAGCTCTACACTCAAACTATAGCAATTGGTCAGCTCCAAAAATCTTTGTCGACAGAAGCTGCTGTTCATTCCAAGCCTCTGAATGCCTACTGTGATCTCTGGCTATACTAACTGGGTCAATGACAACACAGACCTTTTTTCTGGGAACCTACTGCTTGGAAATGAAGCTGCCTTAGAGAGATGATTTTTACGTGCTCAAATGTGCGTCTCTTCTCTCACCTTCCTCTGATGTGTCATTCTTCCCTTCTCCTCTGTCTCGCCTGTCCTATTGGTGTCCTGCTCTTTTGTAGTTGTTTTTTTTGGGGGGGGGGGGAGGGGGATGAGGGAAGGAAAGCGAATAGCCTTATGGTATGGGAGCACCCTCTCCCCCATGCTTTTGTGATTAGCCTGGAGGTGAAGCTGGACACTCTACAAAGACATCTTTTCAGGATGAAGTCTCTGAGTGCCTGCAGTGCTCAGTGGCCAGACTAATCTTAACAGTAAAAGCACCAATTTTAAGAACCATGCCAACACCCTACAACTTCCCTATAGAGGGAGGAGTGGCCTAGTGGTTGGGGCAAGTTACCTCAGGCTGGAAGGTCAGGGGTTCAAATCCTGCTAGAGGACAGCAACCTCAGGCTGGAAGGACTGGGGCTTCTAGTCCCACAGGTGCTCCTTGTGGTCTTGGGCAAGCCACTTAACTCTCCATTGCCCATGTTCCCTGTAAAATAGTTATCTCCAAGTTATAGTACCCTGTTCAATGTAATTTCAGTTTGTTCAATGTAAACCACCTTGATATCATGAAAGGTGGTATATAAGAAATGATAAATAAACCTGTAAAATCTACATGCCTTATGCACTGTGAGATGTGCAACAATGCTTGAGGACTTTCTGTCATGTGAATGTGTATAAGAATTTGTATGAAAACATGTGTGCTAGCCATGCTTTTCTTTGGCAAAGAATTTAATTATAATGTATTCATCTGCAAGGGGCTATATATATAGATGTATAGGATCTTCTCCTGTACATAACCTTCATTTTTCAGAATCGGTCTCCTTTTCTCAAAACCCTGCCTAATTTAGTGTGGTCAGGCTATTTAGCTTGCCTTCACTAAGTAACATGAAGGCAATCTGGAATGACCAACCAGAATGTCTGGAAAAAAAAAGCAAGTTCAGGCACAATTTCACAAACGTGGAAGTACCCAGTATGAACGTCTTTGGAGACATCTACATAGACATCCCCAGAATTTCAGAACAGGGACGTCTAATAGCATAATGTCTAGGGTAGTGGGCTAACAGTGTGGGCCTTTGTGATCTTAGGCTAGTCACTTAATTCTCCATCTTCTTTGGATGTTTTAAGGCCAAAACAAGCACTTTCCTGATGCCTGTTCGTGCCTGGAAGAGGTCTAAACTTGCATGTGCCTGCAGACATCCCTGATGTTTTTGAATTTGAATGGGGCAGGCAAAGTCCATTGCACCTCCCCAGGCAGGCCTTCGCCAAACCCTCTGCCAACTTGGACGCCCCACATTGGTGATGTCTTTAAAAGCCGTTCGTAAAATGGCTCCAGAGAGTTCTCCATGATTTGAACGTCCACATGCACATCTTCAGACATCCAAATCATGACTACGACTTTTAAAATGACCCCCACAGTAACATTAGGAAGTTAGCAGCAAGTCCCACCAGACATTAACTAGCACTGAATTAGCACACTTTCACTGATTTGTATGGAGAATATGTATTTCACGCTATTTAGCCTGAGCTCAATAACTCATTAATTGGATATGATGTTCTTTCATTTGGGCAGACAGCAATTTTTCACCTGTTCATGCTAACGTCTTTTTGAACCCCTTTGATATGAATGATAGGGCCTTCCCGCACTGCTTTCTATTTTGGGCATGTACATGAAGGTCTTCAGGTACACGTCTCTTAAAGCATATGATGAATCTGAAGTCAGTATACGTCTTTGCATACCTCTAATATAAATGCAAATCTATGCATCCGAAACATATCAAAAAGGTTCAAACTGGATGACTATGCCTATTCAAGTACATTTGCAAAAAGTCTGCAGTTTTCTAATAAGGTCACAAGTCATGTAAATTTTATGCAAACAGATTCACGGCCTGTCCTAATACTGCCACCCCACTGCTATGGTTCAGATTTGGATCTGAGATTTAATTATTCATTTTTCCAAATCTAAGTTCAAGGCATGTTGCAGACAGGTATGCAAGTTATTTCTCTGCCAAGCACCTGAGGTAATGGAGGGGAAAGTGAAACGGCCAAGGTCACAAGGAGAGTTAGGGGGAGAAACAGCTTCCCCAACTCTCAGCCTTTCGCACTAACCTCTAGGCTACCCGTCACTATTCTGCCCATTTCTATAACAATCGCCATACAGCAAATTATATAGTGCAGAGATTTCAAGAAAATCACGAGACATCTACTCTGTTGTACCTTCTTCCTATGGCAAGAAACTGGAATGATAAGAGTAGTGTTGAAAAGTACTGTCCTCATTAAAATGTGAGCAGTAACATATGAACCACTTTTATATCTCAGATTCTTTAAAAATAAATTTTAAGTAACCTTGGTGCTTAGAGGCAGGTTGATAGCGATTCCAGAAGCGGAATCGCTTTTATCTGTGTCCTTTTCTTCCACTGCCAACTCCAGACTCTGTCCGTTCTATCTTGCTGCACCATGTGCCTGGAATACACTACCTGAGTTAGTATGTCAGGCTCCATTTCCGGTCCTATTCAAATCCAGGCTAAAAATCCACCTCTTTGAGGCTTCTGTTGGATTCTGAACCCCCACCCCCCCCATTCTCCTGTGTGTTATAGGCATTTCCTCTTAGTTTTACCCTAGTCCCATTTGTTTATTTGTCTGTCTTGAATAGACTGTGAGCTCTGTGGAGCAGGGACTGTTTCTTTGCGTGTGTGTGTTCAGTGCGCTGTATGCCCTGTAACACTATTAAAATTATAAGTAGAAGTAATAGAATCAAGAACTCTAATACATTGTGTTGCCTATCTGAAAGGCCCGTCTGCTGCAGAAACCTGTTTCAGAAATGAAGCAATTAGATAACTAAGAGGGACCCTGCTGAGCTCTCCTGCAGAGAGGTACAAGAGGCCTTGTGCTAATGTTAAACAATCACCAATATGATGGGGTTTTTTGCCACTGAATAATGTTGGCCCATAAATTTCCAGGTCAAACTGCAGTTGGTGCAATATAATACATTTATTTATTTATTTACACTGATTTCTACCTCACCTCTCAAATTTAAGTGGACAAATCATTACCTAGAACATAAGAAATGCCATACTGCGACAGACCAAGGTCCATCAAGCCCAGTATCCTGTTTCCAGCAGTGGTCAATCCAGATCACAAGCACCTGATGCATTTCCAAAAAGGTACACAGATTTGCAATGCTTGTACTGGAGCAAGCAGTGGATTTCCCTGGTCCTCTTTAATAATGGTTTATGGACTATTCCTCCGGGATCTTGTCAAAACATTTTTTAAACCCACACTACCAGCTTTTTTCTACATCCTCCGGTAACAAATTCTAGAGTTTGATTATGCATTGAGTGAAAAAATATTTTTTCCTATTAGTCTTAAATGGGCTATGTTGTACCTTCACTGCGTGTCCTCTAGTCTTCCTACTATTTAAAGGAGTAAACAACCGATCTATGTTTACCTGTTCCACTCCATTCATTATTTTATTGACCTCTATCATAACTCCCCTCAGCAATCTTAGTTCCAAGTTGAAAACCCCTCACATATATCCATTTCCCATAATCTACCTATGCTACTTTGGCGGCATCAGCGACATGAATAATGATACAAAATCACTGAAAAGATGTGCACTTTTACTAACCCTGCTAGAAGGGTATAAGCCTTGATAAATTGACTTTTTAGTTTCCTGTTTTTTCACTATCACTGATCGTGAAACCCATGGAGATAATTTTACAACAGATTTTTTGTGTGAAAGGGCTTTTCTGAAATGACCCAAGGGGTTATACACATAAAAAAGACATGCAATGCCAAGAAGGTGTGCACTGTTTTTGCAGCCCATATGTAGGCGTGCTTAGAGGCGGGGCTTAGGCAGAGTTACTAGTTATGCTTGTTATGAATGAAATATAGGTGTACATGTGCACTTTGCATGCAAAACATTTACCACTTATGCCAGCAGCTTCAATCCAGGTGTGATGTCTGCCACATTTGCGCTAGTATTTTATAAAGACACATGAAGGCAAATTTTAGATGATATGTGGAGATCGAAATTGAGACGCCGAGGTCAGAACATGCACAATTCTGGTGATATTCTAGAAAAGGCTCTGCCAACCATGGAGTCTATACTAAAACAGTGCAGGGGTGCACATGTGTTTGCCAATATGTGCAGCTGAAGGACCCATTTTACAAATCTGCACATGGGAAAAATAAACAGAGGAGACGCTGCAACATATGCATGCAAGAACCTGAAACTTACACATATTAAGTCGGTATTTCACATCTTACCTGTGCATGTGGAACATTTCACAAAGCTACACACATAAATTCTTCCAATTACTATACTATCTTTATTTCATTTCAATGTATAGGAAATAAACCATGGGGAATGAGGAGGATAGCCCCTCAATCTTTCCTGTAAAGAGATAGCAGAACCTTTTCCAAATCTATATGTGCCAGGGAGCAGTTGGAATCTGGACCTTTGGCAATTTTTGGCATACACGTGCATTCCTATATGAAATTGGGAATACATATGTAGATTTTTGATCCACTGAAGGCCAACACTAACCACTTCCCTCACATGCCCCCTTGCAATTTCTATGTATCATGGCCATCCTCTTGTAAACTGAGTCCTTTCTAAAATCACTTAATTGACATGGAAATGTCAGATTTTGCATGTGTAAATTGCAAATAAGGCTTCTAAAATAACCCCCATAGCCTTCTAGGTGTCTTTATAAAACTGATTTGAAATAACCACTTGGCACTTGGCCTTCACACATTGGCAGTCTGTTATAAAATTACCCTCCAGAAGGTTCTCGGCAAACAATTCCTTTCCTTTCTATGTGCTGCCCAAAGCTTCTGGCCATACCAAAACCAGGCTTTTTGTGAGAACTCGGAAAGTACTTCAGTAAGAAAATGGCAGAAGAAGCCTATGAAATTCCCAGAGACACCAGGAGTGATTTGTTCCTGTAATGCTCCATTACTGTGAAAAATTGTACATGAGAATACCCATGTGACAAGGAAACAGTGATTGATGCAAAGAACCACCCCAGCCTTGAAAAGTCATTATTGGAATGGTTGATTTAACCAGACTGAGTTCATTTATTCCCAAACTGGAACTGGTGATTTAATATTATTGCACTCTGAAAGAAGCTTTCACAACTTATGAAGATGGAGGTGGTAAATGGAGGCCTGCATATGCAGATTAGAGGCACCCATGATATATCTGAGTACTGCACAGTCTGTCTAAACACACACAAAACGCCTACGTTTTCCTCGCATTGTTTAGGTAGCCTGCTGTTAGGGTGGTTATGCTGGAAAGCTTGACGTTGCCAAAGACATCAGGCAAAATTATGCAAGAAACACTAGCGAAGCAGAATCGTCAAGACTGAAAGCTAAAGAGAATTCCTGGTTTATCTCAGGAGTTGCCTCGTGCCTACTGTTCAACTCAACTGTACAGAGTTAGTTCATCAAATATTTAAGTGCCACTTACGCATCTCTCTTTTGTAACGTGCCCAAAGCTTATGGTATTGCTGTCATATAGGAATATATAAGTAGATTTCTATGAGCATAGAAAACGGTATGAAAAGAAGGAGCCTTTCCACTAAAGCTTTTCTCCTGTCTGCCTGTGGACAAAAGTTTCATAAATTAGGCTCTAGGTGAGTAAAAGAAAGAAATGACTAAAGCACACAGCAGTTTCCTACATGTGACTCAGAACAAGACCTGTATAAAGAGAGAATGAAGTGATTTTGCTCTTATTCTTTCTTGATCCAAAGCGAATAAGCATGCATGAATCTCATTACTGAGCTATTGGAGCCTTTGATAATGCGCATATTTTGGGGGATGTTTACTTAGCTGCATGGGAAATGCAGATAACACAAAAATATTCACTGCATTCTCCGTGGATTCCACGCTAGCTGCTGGAGTGGGTGGGATATGGGCGGAGAGTGGGTGGAGAGTGGGCAGAGAGTGGGCGGAGAGTGGGCGTGTGTGCAGTTATGATGCGTGTACTCGGCATATGGGAAGCAGTAAAGTTGCAGACAGCGCAGGTACAGATACTACCACCTCAATGGGTGGTATCAGCAGCATTCATGATGCTGCCGTGGAGCGCTTTCTGCATTTTCTGTGTGGTATCTTCTAGAGACATGCTGAGATCACCCCCAAAAGATACCACTTGGCTTTTGCAGATAACATGGCACTATATGCACTAAAACACTGTGCTGGCTGCAAAGCCTAACATGTTTTAGTAAATATGCCCCTCTACAAAATGCAATGTGTGCCGTCGGGTCAATGCTGAGTCCTGGCAGCCCAGTCCCTGGGTTTTCCTGGCAAGGTGAGACCATTTTAGGAATATTATAAGTGAACAGCGTTTTATATGCTCAAGGAAGGGTATATGCACAAAACGTTAGGTGCTTAGAACACAAAGCTCCTACGTTTACGCAATATCCCTTTGGGCGTTCCCAGGGGTGGAGCCAGAGCAGGACTGGCACTTATGCACACCTATTAGAAAATACACACATATGCACTGATTTCTACCAGTACATATATGCACAAGCTTAACCCTTCCTTGGAGCAGAAGTAACTGTGTGGGAGCTTTTAGGCAGACAGTTTGACAAGGACATGTGTGGTCTTTAGAAAATGGGTGAAACATATGCGTCTAGGTGCTCTGAGAATCTCTATTATAACTGGCTGGACTGAGCTGATACTCTGAGTCCCAGGTCTTAAGACACAGTATATGCAGGGTAATAGTCAGCCCATTGCCATCAGTGTTTTGTTTTGCTTTTTAACTGACGGCTGCGGTGAGTAAAAAAATCAAGATATTCAACACCAGTATTCAGATGTGGACTAGCACTGACTATCCAGATTTAGAGTCAGCAGCAGTAGTACTGTCTGAATAATGGCAACGTTCAGCTGCTATCCACATAGGAAAAGGAAATTGGATTGAGCTTAGAAGTCTAAAGCGAGTTGCATTCAGGTGCTGTCCTCGGAGGCCTTACAATCTAAGTGTTCACCTAAGGCAATGGAGGGTTAAGTGACTTGCCCAAGATCTGAAGGAAGGGCAGGGGGATGTGAACCTGGCTTTCCTGTTCTCCGCCCAGGGCTCTGGCCATTAGATGACTCCTCCACAGCTTTTTTACTGTCCTAAATTATGTGGATTGCTATCCCGAGAGCAGTGCTGAAAATCACTGCCAGCTACTTAAATACCAGCTCTACCTCGGGTTCGCCCACGCACCACCCTATCTGGGCAGTGCCACAGAACATTCTTTTCACTGGGACTTATCCGGTTAAAAGATCCTGGAGTAGTCCATGAAAGCTAATGTTTGACATGAATAAGGTGTCTTCAGCCTCCAGCTAACAGATTGAATGAAACAAAATCCAGTTAAATCTCCAGTAAAACACCAACATTTGGCCCTGATTACACTAATAATTTTCTAAGGCAACTTTATTAGCTTAGCTCTTAAGAGTACTGTAAGCATAGCATATACTAAGAGAGCTCTTTTTCACAAATCTCGTCATTTCCCCAGAAGAATATCTTCCCTTTACTGGGTATTAATGATACTCCATCATTTCGGTTGTCATGGAGTTTATTCCATTTCGTTCCTTTTCTTTTGTTAAGCTGTTGCTGCAAGTCTGCCAGTGTCAGCCTGATGTGAGGACCACATAATAACCCCATAAACAGAGAACATTACATGTTTTTAACATCTCAAACCTCTCTTACAAAAAAAAAAAGATCCACATAGGCATTTGACATAAAATCTACGTCTTTTTCACCCCACTTCTATAGCGGGGCATAAGTAATAGCATGAAACCCCAATACAATGTAAATCTGAAATGTATATAAGTACTTATTCTATAAAGGCTGCATTGGCAGTTAAGTGTGTGAAACATATGTAAGTGCCTATTCTAAAGGACTTATGTGCGTGCTTTGGTTCGTTGATATTGTGCAAGTGTGTGCGTTAAATACCGCTGCATGTATCTTCCATAGTGGCGGGCAGAGGGGGGTGCGTGGATGGCATATCATTG
The DNA here is from genome assembly GCA_033557465.1 of Ichthyophis bannanicus. Taxonomy (NCBI): domain Eukaryota; kingdom Metazoa; phylum Chordata; class Amphibia; order Gymnophiona; family Ichthyophiidae; genus Ichthyophis; species Ichthyophis bannanicus. The sequence continues at coordinate 441,704,977 of CM066035.1, read as the reverse complement.
GGGCACAAATCTACACACATACGTTGTGCAATAAAGTACAGTTACTTACCTGTAGCAGGTGATCTCTGGGAACAGCAGGAATAAGTCTTCACATATGGGTACATCGGTACCGACGGAGCCTGCGCAGGAACGCTCCCCAGCGTCCAAAAGAAAGCTTTTGGGAGCATCCCACACGCATGCATGCTGCCTTCCTGCCCATTCACTTCCCTCTCATCGGTTGGGTTTGTAGCTGAGACCGAAGGAGGGAAGTAGACAAATTAGAGAGAGAGAGAGAGAACAACTCCTAGGGGAGGTGGGTGGGTTGTGAAGACTTATTCCTGCTGTTCCCAGAGATCACCTGTTACAGGTAAGTAACTGTGCTATCTCCAGGAACAAGCAGGAATGAGTCTTCACATATGGGGACTCCCAAGCTAGAGATGCCTAGAGGAGGTCCCAGCATGTTGCAAATCTAATAGATGGGTCATGCTATTTCCCAGAACCTCAGGCATCCAAGGGATGGAGGGTAGGAGTTGAATTAAAAGGGGTGTGCTGTGGAACAGCTTGACTAAACAAGGCGTCTAGAGGGGAGTCCTTGTGTAGATAATAAATGTTAGTAAAAATTGAATTCCAATTTTCTAAGGTGGACCTCACTCAAAGTATTGCAAAAGTATTTGTTGAGGGTAATATGGTCTGGTGCTAAGAGCCAGTACATTATCCTCAAAGAAATTACCTCACTGTGAAGTAGAGGAAAATAAATTTTGCAATACAGGCAGAGGTCAGAAGCCTTAATGGCTAGAACTAATCCCAGAAGAAAAAACTGGGGGAGTTTAATGAGGTTGGACTTTGGAGGAGAAGCAAAAGCTTCTGTAGGCCAAAGTTTGAAGCTCTTTGTCCTTGGAGCAGAATAAGGCTCTAGGAAAGAGAGGAGATAAATCTGACTGGTTTGCAGGAAAAAGAAAGGGTCTTTAAGACCCCTCTATCCAAATGAAAGAGAGAAACATTTGTGGTAGGCGGTGTAGCCTCCAATTTCTTGAAGATCAGTAATGTCTTCTCTAAGAGAAGTCACTTAGGATAATGACTTTACATGGAGAGCTTCAGATGCAACGTAACCGGAAAGGTTACGGTAAAAGAAGGTAGTTTCTAATTACCATAGAAATTGGCTGTCCATTTAAAACGCTATGGTATGCTGGAACAGCATTAATATGGACAGTAACAAATCTTTCAAAGTCAGATATATATGTATATATATATATATATATATAGAGAGAGAGAGAGATTCACTTAATAACAAGAAGGGGTAAGACCTGCTTGAGAATATAGATAGAGAATCTCTTTCTGGTTAACGTGGAAGAAGGTTACATGGAGAAGGTTACATGGAAACCAGTGGAATGTTCTTACTTACAGGGAGAGGTCTAGATTTCTTTAAAAATTCTAGCCTTTGAATTACCAGAAATAGAGACCTACGTGAAGGGATGCAGGAGGAGATCCTTAGTCTTAAGACAACAAGTCTGGATCCTTCTATAACTTCAGTGTGGAGAAGAAGACGCAATATAAGGGGATACCATGTTTGCCCCTCTATGAGGGCAATATGAGTATCATGCGTTCTTTGTTCAGCATAAGCTTCAATGAAGTATTGGGAATTAGAAGGAATGCACTAGATAAGGACCGACTGCAGTGAAAAGGAATGCATCCCTGTTGCAAGAGTTCCACTGGAGATGTGGAACAACCCAGGGAATTGAGCAATTCTTTATGCTTTCACGTGGTCTAAGCCCTGGTTCCTTTTCCTTATAAGGAAATTTTAAGGAAGATGGTAAGAGTAGGAGAAACCAGTCATGTAGGAACATGACTGGGGAAAGCCTTTTTAACCATCTGGAAGTTACCTACTAGGAATGGCTCTGACGCTCTCTGGCAAAGGCCCATAGTTGCAGAGCTTTTTTATATAATTGCAGAGAGCATGTTGTAGGTTGCTTGGATCTGGCTGTTTAATTGCCAGTGTGCAACCTAATCTATTCTGTGGAGCCAAAAAGAATTAAAGATGGCTAAAAATAGTAGACAGGCCGGTTGCCTGCAATGATAAATTGTCCAAGTAGGTTTTGGAACCTCTCTTGGAATTATCTGTTATTAAGGCAGCAGAAAAAGTTAGGTCCTATAGATTGGAAAAGGACCGACATACATAACTAGGAGTGGTAAAACTCAATTTTGGTCTGATAAGCTGTCTTAAAAGAAATATTTGAGAAGATTGCAAAGGGGAAGAAAGCTCTGTATGGAAACCACTTACTGGAGTAGGTATTGAAGAAAATCCTACGGGCTTAAAAAGTAAGCCCTCCAGTTGAATAGTATCACTCTTAGACTGAATGTCTTGACTAAGAGGGATAGAAAGTAATACAGAGTTGTGAAGACTTACAATTTGGTAAGTCTCTGAAAAAGGTAAAGCCCCCTGCAGTCAAAACTATGAGATATCCTCGTACAGGAAAACTGTCAAGGTGAAGGGCATAGCCTACCTTGTAATTTAGTTGTTACTCCTCTTTTTCCTTCAAAGGAGAGGAGAAACCTGTTACCTGTAGGGCATGATTATCCTCAATAGCTCTAGGAGCTAAAAGAATGGATTTCTCTTGTGGCAAGAGATTCATGCCTAGAGTCGAGGATTGAGTCAGTGTATCACTGATCTCTCAGTAAGGATGAGATGAACTGTAGATGCTTCTGTTGATAAGAAGTAGGTTAGCGGTTCTAAACCTCAAACAGGAAAAAGAGATTTAATGAATAAAATATCAGAAACCCTGCGACTGCTGGGTTTGCTGAGCCTGTTGAGGTTTTGATTTCCTTAGCCTGGTTTGATGTTGCCCTTCTTTGGAAACATCTGCATGATGGGTAGAAGATGAATAAAACTTTTTCCCCTTAGGGGGATAAAGTTTTTTAGGAGATTTTTTACTAGCTGGGATAGAGGAAAGTTTTGAAAATCCTCTGAAAGCAACAATATCAGTGTTTAACTGATTAGCTTGGAATAAAGCACCCTTGTTAAAGAGATTTTCACCAGTACAAGGAGTATTTCCCAGCCTTTCTTGTACCCATTTGTCCAAGTCTGAAGCTTGGAGACAGGCCATGCGTCGTGCCCCTATGGCTATAGCAGAAGTTCTGCTAATAGACTCAAAGCAGTCCAGGGAAGCACGATTAAGGAACTTAGAGACATTTTGAGCATGACTGACTAATAAGAAATAGTCTGCTCTTTTATGTTCTTGAAGAAAAGGGTTCAAAAGCTTTAAGTTCTTTGTGACCTCTTCAAGAGATAATCCCATATAGAAAATATATGAGATAATTCTTGCTGAAAGCATGGATGCCTGGAAGCATCGACGTCCAAAGGCATCTAAAGTCCTAGACTCACGACCTGGCGGATAAGAGGAGTGCTTCTTTGCACTCTTAATACGCCTCATTGCTGATTCTACAACAATAGAATGATGAGGAAGTTGAGTCTTTTGAAAACCTGGAGAAGGTGGCACCTTGTACATAGTGTCAAGTGTCTTAGAATGTGGGGATACCATTAAAGGAGTTTCCCACATTCTTAATAGTAGATCCTATAAGCTCTGATGCAAAGGAAGCATGATCACCTCCTTTGGAATCCAGGGGAATTGCAGAGTCTCTGAATCCCCTGGTATGGATTCTTTATCAGGTATAGAAATGGCAAGTAACTTTGCCATATCAAGCAGAAAAGCTTGAAAATAAATCTCTCCAGAGGAGAACCCCCTAAAATGAGGGGTAAAGGCTAGAATTGTTGAAAATTCAGCCTTGGTACCGATGGATTCATCCCAGTCATCAGGATCGGAAGACTTGAAAGGATGAAGCATCGGATTTTCTTTAAAGCGATGTCTTTGGTACCGCCCGAGGTCGGTACCGAGACAAGTCGGTACCGAATCCTCCATGCTAGAGAGCGATTCCAGGCTTGGCATCGAAGGAAGCGAGTCTGTCGAAGCAAGCATGGACGGTACCGACACCGGTGCTGATGTCGATACCGGTACCGAATCCGATACCGATACTCGAGGAACGGTCTGCAGCAACTCTAGCAGTACCAAAGTAGCTGAGAGCGTTAGACTACATTCATCGTTGAGGAGTGTTTCATCCATCACATGGCCGATGCCGGGGTGTCGGTACCGCTCAAAGCGGCCACAACCACCGAGCATGGCCCAGGTATGTCCATCGAGGTAAGAACCCTGGGAACAACCTGAAGCCCCGTTAATGCTTTGGAGCCCGAAGACTCACACCGGGGCTTTATTGCCAAAATGTCCTCGAGGGCAACGCCAGAGGCATCTCAATGCTTAGAAGGAGATCTACCACTCGAGGACTGGCTAGTCTTTACAGACTTTTGTTTGGTTACCTGATCCTGTGAAAAAGAAGATATTCTGGCTGGTGACATAGAGTCCGATGTGAACCGGGTATCGAGTTTTGCTCGATCCTGAAGACTTCTTCTGTTCGAGCTCCAGCAGGAGAGACACTCCAGTGGGCAATGGTCAGGACCTAAACATTTTAGACACCAAGTATGAGTGTCTAAAAATATATCTGTACTGCCACACTTTGAGCATTTCTTAAGGATAGTGGCTGGCTTTTCCATAATGGAAGGATAGAGACCTAGTGGCCTAGAACCATCAGGCACTAAACAGGAAAAAATTCCTAGAGAAAAGAAGACATTTTTTAGTAAAAAGAAAGAAAAGTACCGGCGGTACCGGTGGCATGAGGGAAGGCAGACGTGACCACAAAAAACTAAGAATAAAAAGAAGAATTTTCCGTGGTGACAGGAATATTGTCCTGCTGGCTCCGCGGAAAACGGAAAACTGATGAGAGGGAAGTGAATGGGCGGGAAGGCAGCGCGCATGCGTGTGGGATGCTCCCAAAGGCTTTCTTTTTGGACGCTGGGGAGCATTCCCGCGCAGGCTCCGTTGGTACCGACGTACCCATATGTGAAGACTCATTCCTGCTTGTTCCTGGAGATTATGACTTACACACGTCACTGCGCTGATCTAGGTGTGGCCAGCTACACTTATTCTCGAACAGGCTTCATTGCCACAGTTAGACTCTGGCGCATCCACACACCGCTATTCTATATAGTAAGGTTGCGTGCTGTACTTTATAAAATAATCCCCAAAAGTGAACATGGCAACACACTGTGCCTGCACATGAGATTACAGAATTAGTCTCCTACAGTGTGCATTTCCAAGCAGGCGCCACACAAAGGGGCCTGTGCGTCTTACATAAGAACAAAAGATATGCCATACTAGGTCAGACCAAGGTCCATCAAGCCCAGTATCCTGTTTCCAACAGTGGCCAATCTAGGTCATACGTACCTAGCAGTTTCCCCAAAAGACACAAGTTCTGCAATGCTTGTACTAGGTCAAGCATTGATATCCTGGGTCCCTTCTCAATAATGGTTTATGGACCTTTCCTCCAGGAACTTGTCCAAACCTTTTTTAAACCCAGCTACACTAACAGCCTTTACTACATCCTCCGGTTACAAGTTCCAGAGTTTGATTACACGTTGAGTGAAAAAATATTTTCTTTTATTAGTCTTAAATAGCTTACCCTGTAGCTTCATTGCATGTCCCCTAGTCTTCCTATATTCTGATAACGTAAACAGTTGATCTACGTTTACCCGTTCTACTCCATTCATTAATTTATAGACCTCTATCATATCTCCCCTCAGCCGTCTCTTTTCCAGGTTAAAGATCCCTAACCTTTTTAGCCTTTCTTCATAGGAGTATCCTTCCATCCCCTTTACCATTTTGGTGGCTCTTCTCTGAACCTTTTCTAATAATGCTATATCCTTTTTAAGATACGGCGACCAGAATTGCACACAATATTCAAGGTGCGGTCTCACCATGGAACGGTATAGAGGCATTATAATATCTTTTGTTTTATTTTCCATTCCTTTCCTTATGATACCTAGCATTCTATTTGCTCTCTTGGCTGCCGCTGCACACTGGGCCGAGGGTTTTAACATGTCATCCACAATGACACCTAAATCTTTTTCCTGGGTGGTGGTTCCTAATGTGGAACCTTGCATCGTGTAACCATAGTTTGGGTTATTCTTCCCTAGGTGCATAACTTTGCACTTGTCCACATTAAAATAAAATAAAATAAGTGGCACAAATCATGTCTTGAATGCAGGCATGGGCATTTACACTTGCTCAAGGACAGGTGCAAATGTTTGCACGTAAAGTCCATAGGAGCACACGCAAATCCACACACATACTCGTGAACTCTGCCTGATCCCTGCTCAGCCTGAGCCCTCAGCTACACCTGACCATCAAAATACGCAACTTCACGAAAAAGTGCATTCATGTATGCCAGTCGGTATTTTATGTGTGCATGTGGTCACGTATACCTGCTGTACAAAATTACCCGCTCTGGAGGTCATTCGATAAGGAGCATGTGGAAAGTTACGTGCTATTTTTTTTTTAAAGGGACTTACACACATGAATGGGCACTTACATGTATGTTTTAGGTGGCTGCTATTCTGTAAGCATGGGCAAAAGTCCCATTGCATGTACTTTTGGTTAGAGAGTGCATGGGGTGGCGCTCAAGCAGGGCAGAGGAGGGCCTAAATTTACATACATTGGATCTGATATGCAGTGGCAGCAGCTAGCTGCCGCCACAGAACTTTAAACCAGGATATTCAATGCCAGGGCCATATCCGGGCCCCAGCACTGAATATCCAGGTTACCCGGATTGCCATGAAACTAACAGGCAGTGGCAATATTCAATTGGTTTCCATGGCAAAAGTTAGGCCAGCCTTTATGCGCCCGACTTTCATTGCATTGCGATAACTGGGCAGTGGCAATTATAGTCTGGTACCACCCAGGTTAGCATCAAGGCAGGCAGCAGCGGTAACAGGATATTCAGTGACACTAACCATATTAGTGCTGCTGAACATCCCAGCTAAGGGGATTAACACGGCTAGCAGGTGCACTAGCCACGTTAATCCCTTTATATATCGGGCCCATCAGTTCTAGAATACTGTAACTTTAGCACGCTTTCTCTATAGCAGGCACAGCTGCCGTACCTAGCGCAAAGGGCACCAGTACACCCCTATTTTATAACGTGGAGTGCACACATACTGTATAAAACAGGCCCCACACGTGCATGGTAATGCGCTTTAACAACATGGGAGATTATAGAATCACCATCTATATGTACATATTACTACTATCCTTGAACAGGTCTTTACTGCAGTTTGATAAATGCTGAAATGTCTGAAAAACAAAGATGGTAGGCTCGGTTTTGCCCATACTATAATGTAACACCCGAACGAAACACTTACATGTTTCTGCATTAACTTATTGTGAAGCACCCCAACATAATCATTTTTAAGAACATAAGATCATAACAATATGATTCGCCATACTAGTCAGACAACAGATCCATCAAGCCCAGTATCTTATTTCCAGCAATGACCAATCCAGGTCACAAGGACCTGGCAGGATCCCCAAAGGTAGACAGAGTCCATGCTGCTTATCCCAGAGATAAGTAGTAGATTTCCTCCAGTACTCTTTAACAATGGTTTAAAGACTATTCCTCGGGGAACTTGTCCAAACCTCTCTTAAACCCAGCTACACTAACAGCTTTTACTATATTCTCCGGACAGTGAATTAGCAGGGCTGGCTTCATGGTTTCTGCTACCCCGGGCAGAAGCTCCAGCTGTGTCATCCCCCATGTTGAGCTGTGCTGCCCGCTCCCCCCAATGCTGGTCTTCTCTCCTTCAATCTCTGATTCCCCATTCTCCTCACCCTGCACCCTTCACTTCCATACAAAATTATCATTCCTTTCCCTTCATCCTCTATTAGGGTAACTGTCATTCAGTATTAGGACTAGGGCTGATAAAATCCATTCAAAAGCAAGGGTCTTAGATTTTAGGAAAACTAAAGTTGCCAAGATGGGCCAATACCTCAAGGAGTCATTAGTGGGATAGGAACAGCTGGGGGATGTAGAAAAGCAGTGGGCAAAACTGAAGGGGGGTATTTTAAGGGAATCTTTTTGTTAAAATGGTAAATAAAGGTAAAAGGAAAAGGAGACTGCTATGGTTTTCAAAAGAAGTAGCTAAAAAGGTGAAGAATAAGAAGGGAGGCCTTCAGGAAATATAAGAGATCACAGAGGGGGGAAGACAGGCATCTATATTTGGAAAAACTTAGAGAAGCTAGCAAAGTAGTCAGAAAAGCAAAAAGTCAAAAAGAGGATGAAATAGCCAATGCAATAAAAAGGAGGTATAAGACATTTTTCAGATATGTTAGTAAGAGGAAGGGCAAAAATGGTATTGTCAGACTCAAGGGTGAAAGGGAGGAATATTTAGAAACTGATGGGGATAAAGCAGAATTGCTTAACAAATATTTCTGTTCTGTGTTCACAAATGAATAACCAGGAGTAGGACCTCAGAAAACACCAACAAACAGGAACAGAAGCGAGGGGCATCTTGAATGATTTTCAGAAGACTGTATTTCTGAGGAACTAGCTAAACTTAAAGTAGACAAAGCGATGGGACCAGATGGGATACACACAAGAATTCTGAGGGAACTTGGAGATGTTCTAGCAGCTCCACTGACCAACCCTTTCAATGCTTCTTTGAAGTCGGGAGTGAGGCCAGAGGACTGGAGAGAGGCACATGAGGTCCCTCTATACAAAAGCGGAATTAAGAATGTGGTTGAAAACTATAGGCCAATTAGTCTAACCTCTGTGGTGAGTAAATTATTTGAAACGCTGCTGAAAGAGAAAATAGTGAGGTTTCTGGAGTCTAACAGATTACCGGATCCGAGGCAGCATGGATTCACCAGAAGCAGGTCTTGTTAGACAAATCTGATTGATTTCTTTGACTGGGTAACCAGGGAGCTGGACTGAGGGAGAGCCCTAGATGTGGTGTATTTAGATTTCAGTAAAGCCTTTGAAGCCATTCCACATAGGTGACTTATAAATAAACTGAGCATCCTAGAGATGGACCCTAAAGTTACTTCTTGGGTTAGAAATTGGTTGAGTGGGAGGCAGCAAAGGGTACAAGTAAAAGGAGTTCACTCTGAGGAGAAGGAAGTTACCAGTGGTGTGCCCCAGGGATCTGTCCTTGGTCCGATTCTTTTTAACATCTTTGTCAGTGAAATTGTGGAAGGGCTGTCGGGTAAGGTTTGCTTCTCTGCGGATGATACCAAAATCTTTGGTGCAACCTCATTTTGAGTATTATGTGCAATTCTGGAGACCGCAGCTTCAAAAGAATATAAACAAGTTGGAGTCGGTACAGAGGGTTGCTACTAAAATGGTTAGTGGTCTTCGTTATAAAGCATATGAGGACAGACAAGGAGCTTAATATGTATACTTTGTAGGAAAGATGGGATAGAGGTGATACTGTTTAAATACCTCCGTGGCATAAATGCACAGGAGAGTCTCTTTTGATTGAAAGCAAGCTCTCCTACAAGGGAACATAGGACGAGGGTGAAAGGGAATAGGCTCAGGAGTAATATGCGGAAATATTTCTTCATGGAAAGAGTGATAGATGCGTGGAATAGTTTCCCAGTGAAGGTGGTAGAGATGAGGACAGTATCTGAATTCAAAAAAGCATGGGACAAACACAAAGGATCTCTAAAGGAAGAAAGGGGATTGTTGTAGTGGTTGATATGGAAGGGCAGATTAGATAGGCCATGTGGTCTTTTTCTGCCATTATGCTTCTATGTTTCTATTATCCTTCTCTCTATCTTCCATCCTAGATTTGATATTCCCTCTCTTAAATCCTCAGAAATATCTCCCCTCATTCCCTCCTACAAGACCAAAGAAAGCTCCACCCATATTCCCACCTCTTTACGGCTCTCCTCAGTCCCCCTCTCTTTCCACCCTGAAAGTCTCTGCCCACATTCCCCTCTCACTCCTAGAAGATACTCCTGAAACCCCCTTCCCATTTATTCCCCACATTCCTCTCCCAGCATTCTCCCTCTTCCCCACAAAGCTCATTTTTTTCTCCAACCTCCCACATTAACCTAAGAACATAAAAACCCAGTATCAAGTTTCCAACAGCAGTTAATTCAGGTCACAAGCACCTGGCAGGATCCCAAAAAATAGATTACATGCTGCTTACCCCTGGGGATAACAAGTGGCTTTCCCAAAGTCTGCTTTAATAATGATTTAAGGACTTTTTCCTCTAGGAACTTGTTCAAACCTATTTTAAACTTAGCTCTGCTAATTGTCTTTTTCATGTCTTTCGGCAACTAATTCCAGAGCTTGATTATACGTTGACTGAAAATTTTTTTTTTCTAATTTGTTTTAAAAGTACCACTTAATAAACTTGATGGCGTGTCCCCAGGTCTCTGTAAGATCTGAAATACTACACAATTGATTCTCAGTCACTAGTTGCACTCCACTCATGATTTTATCGACCTTTCCTATCTTCCCTTAGCCGTCTCTTCTCCAAGCTGACGAGTCCTAAGCTCTTTAGCCTTCCCTCATAGGGGAGTCATTTCATCACCTTTAGCATTTTGGTTGCCTTTACCTGTACCTTTTCTAATTCTGCTATATCTTTTTTGAGATGCTCGACCAGAATTGCACACAATACTCAAGATGCAGGCAAACCATGGAACATTACAGAGGGATTAGGATAGTCTCTATTTTCTCCTTTATTTTCTAATAATTCCTAACATTCTATTTGCTTTTTGGGCTAACGCCACACACTGAGCAAAAGGTTGCAATATATTCAGAATGACGCCTAAATCTTTTTTTCTGAGTGACGATTCCGAAAGTGGAATCTAGCATTGTGTAGCTTTCATTTGGATTATTCTTCCCTATGCGCATCATTTTGTACTTAGGTACATTACATGCACTGTTCCCTCTAAGCTGTGCGCGTGTGCGCGCGCACACACCTCGCCGAGAGAGCGCACACATACTTTACAACAGAGTGCACAAAAATTACGGCTCTGATTCTGATAGAAAACAACACAGACATCTTAAAATTTAAAAGTTATGATTGTAATTACTAGAAATTTCCCGCTTCATTTAGTAATCATCTATTTTCATTTAATTTGATTAAAATCAATGTGGTGTACATACTGTATTCTGAGGTGTAGTCAAATTTTAAAGTATATAACTCCGAGTGTCGTTATGTGGCGCACAAAAATTTAACCTTCCTTCAAAAGCCGCACACAGCTGATATTTTATGCGCACACAGCCTACAGAAAATTAGAGGGAACCTTGATTACATGTCATCTACCACTTGGATGCTCTGGCAATGCCCTATTGCAATTTCTCACAATCCATATGTGATTTAACAACTTTGAATATTTTTGCATTACCTGTAAATTTCATGACCTCACTCACAGTTCTCATTTCCAAATCATTTATAAATGTGTTACAAAGCACTGGCCCCAGTACAGACCCCTGGCAAACTCCACTATTCACCTTTAACTCTATTTTGTTTTCTATCTTTTAACCAGTTCCTAATCCACAATAGGGTATTGCCTTCTAAGCCATAATTCTTTAATTCCTCAGTGATCTCTCATGAGAAACTTTGCCAACCAGCTCACCATTATCCACATGTTTATTCATGCCTTCAAAAAACTGTGGCAGACTGGTGAAGCAAAATATCCTTCGACCAAATCCATTTTGGCCCATTAAACCCTGACTATCTATATGTTCAGTCATTTTGTTCTTTATTATAGTTTCTATCACTTTTCCCAGAACTGATGTCAGGCTTGCTGGTCGGTAGTTTCCCTAGTACTCTTTTGAAATAGGAATATTTTGGATGTCCTCCTATCTTCAGGCACAGTAGACAACTTAATGCTAGGTAACAATTTAATAATAGGTCTGTATTTTCATTTTTGAGTTCTTTGATTACTCTGGGGTACGTACCATTAAATCCAGCTGATTTGAAACTTTTTAATTTTTATATCTGCCCTATTACATTTTCCAGATTAGTTGAAATTTCTTTCAATTCTTCCAAATCATCACTATTAAATACCATTTCTGTCAAGAGATTCTCATTTCATCTATCTCTGTAAAATGCAAAAACAAAGCTTTAATTTAATCTCTCTGCTATGACCTAGTTCTTCCCATTGCCTCTTTTATCTCACAGGCCACTTGCTTTGAATGTACCTGAATTATTGTCTACTATGAGTTTTTGCATCACCTACAAGCTTCTTTACAAATTCTTTTTGCCTGCCTTATTAATTGTTTGCATATAACTTGTCATATAACTTTTCTTCATTTGGATCCATTTTCCATTTTTCAAAAGATGATCTTTTTCCTATAATATCCTCTTTTACATCACCTTTAAACCATGCCAGTAGTTCTTTGAGCTCACTTCAGTCTTTTTTTTATCCGTTGAATACATCTGGGCTGGACTTCCAAGATGGCATTTTTAAACAATGACCATGCCTAATAGAACCTTTCAATCTTTGTAGGTGCTGCTTTTAGTGTTTTTATTTCTAACAATTTTACTCATTTGATCACAGTCTTACATTTGAAAGTTAAATGTTTGCAAAGCAGATTTCCATAGTGCCCTCCTCCCAGTTACCTTATGATCACTATTGCAGGGCAGTCTCACCATCATTACTTCTTACACCCAATCTTGTATTCCACTAAGTACTAGGACTAAAACAGCTCCCCCACCCCCCTCTTATAGGTTCCTGAACCAGCTTCTCCATGAATCAGTCATTTATTTAATTTAGAAACTAACTTTTCCTGCCCCACCCATTAAGCTGTGACCATAATTACCAACCCTCCCCCTTTAAGTTGTGGCTACATTCTATTCCCTCCTTTCAGAGAAGTCACCAAGCCTCCTCCCCAGCTGCCCCGATAGTCTTTTTCAGCAATCTATATGTGGCTCTGGCGATGGTAACATTATGAGAAGAGCCAGGCCCATCCATAGTTTCTGCGCAGCACAGAATCTTGCTTTAAATGTTACTCCATGCCCTGGCCAGCAGGAAGAACAATACTTAACAGAACTCCAACTTTCTGTGTGCGGAGCCAATCTTATAGTATGAGCCATGGAAATCTCACTGCTCATACCATGAAAGTGACCTCCTGCACACAAAATTCATACTGAGCTCTGTACTACTCAGATGGCACAAGCCAGCCCAGCTCCCTGGGTGATGATGCTAACACTAAAGCTGCAATTATTTTCACTTTCGCTCTTATTTTTTTCTTTTATAAGAAACCTTATTACAGGTCCTAAAGCAAGAAGGAAGCTTAGACAGCAACAATCACTGCTTCGTGAGTCATATTTTTCTTTCCACTAAATACAGAACTATAGCGGCACAAGGAAAAGGCAAGAGAAACATCCAGCACTTAAGAGTGCAGCAAATTAACTTATACCAGTGTTTTTCAACCTTTTTAAGAAAATTAGCATCTGTCAGAATCAGCAAGTTAATTAAGCAATTGGATTTTGCCTATTTCTAACAAATGATGCAACGCTCTTATGATTCTGAGAAATAGGTCTCATTCAGTAAAGCAATTAGATTTTGTTTTCTTAGCCTGATGGTGCTATCTCATCATTCGTACATGTACAGTCATCGGTTAGATAAGTAAGAGTAGAGTTGGTTTTGTTTTGGGGGTTTTTAGTGCCATTGAGTCAGTGTTGACTCATAGTGAGCCAGCTACCTCTGGGTTTTCTTGTCAATGTATCACTGGAAGTAGATTGATAGCCTTTTCTTCCAAGGCAATGGAGGGTAAAGTGACTTACCCAAGGTCACAAGGTGTGCCAGTGGGAATTGAAACCTTGATCCTCTGGGTATAAGGTAGTTACTCTAATCACTAGGCTACTCCTCCACTAGAGCAAAGTTAACACATTTCAATCAGCAGAAATACCTGTTTGTATCGCTGCCGCTGTTACTAAATTGACTCCTTTCCAGTTTATAATTATTCATGGCACACAATCCAAACTACCTGCAACATTTAAGATTTATTTGTGACAGATGGATTTATTGAAAATAGAAGGGGTAATTGTCATAAAGAGTGCTGGTGGGAGAAGTGGAATTTATCTCTGTCTTAGGGGTATATTCACTAAGGGGTATGTTTACTAAACCGCGCAATTGTGTGGGGCGCACTTGAGCGTGCGCTAAGGTACCTTAGCGCACGATAATAGCACGTTTTTGGTGCCCCGCACACGTGCGCGCTGCCCGCAAAAGTGCGCGGCGCGCTGATGTGCGATAGAGGCGTGGAAAGGCATTTCGAGGGCGGAGGAAGGCTCCCGAGGGGCGGGGGGACGGGGTCAATGGGTGGAGAGTGGGAGGGGAGAGGCGGGGAGCACAGGAGCGGGGCTGAATTTTGGTCCAAAAAATACCGCGAGTGAAAACCTCGCGTTAGAGCCGATTTAAAGGGAAGAGAAACCATTTCCGTCAGCAATGTACAGCAAAACCGGGGAAACCTACAAAACGTGTGCAGTGTGATACATGTGCACAGAACAAAATGTCAAATAAAACTTTAGAATGACCACAAGAAATATTGTAAAAATTACAGGTCAGCTGGGCAACAGTGATAGCAATGGGCAACAATAAAAAACACTCCCAGGAAAGCTCCAAAAAAAAGAAATGATTTTTGGAAGGGTGTACGCTCCGTAGACCCTTTCAAAAATCATTTCAGTTTATTGGAGCTTTCCTGGGAGTGTTGTTTAATGTTGCCCAGAGATATCACTGTTGCCCAGCTTGGATATGGGTGTTTGCCCCTTTTTTCCGAGGTCATTTGTGAGGTTTATTTGCACTTTTGTCTCCATACAAGGTAAATGAGCCCACAGTAATATTGTGCAGAGCAGGGTTTCTGACTCGTCAGGCCAGGTTTCCTATCTCCAGGGACTGAACTGTCTCTGTGGCCACAGAGTGATGCAACAGACACAGCCAGTGCCTGTAAAACCAAAGGGTCACAGGTTCAAATCCCAGCTGGGGCTCCTGCCAACCCAGTCTCCACATTTTTACCCACCACTAAACAGTGATAGTAAAGACACTCCTTTATTGCAGAGAACATAAGCATGGTTCAAACACCCATATTATACCCTACACCGCACACAAACCATAACAATGGGCATTACCTACAGCCGAGTCACACAGATTCAGTCCTGGAGTGCCACCAGTCAATCAGGTCATATGCTTTTTCCCAGATAAGGACATGTCTGCATGTTGGCGGAAGGGTACAGGTGGTGGAGGGGGCAGTGTCTGCAAACCATAGCAGACAGTGGCCTAGGCCTGTGCAGGCTGGCACCGTCCACCGCAAGACAGGCTCTGTTGGATGTACAGTCATGGACTCCCCAGGGAATGCAGCATACTTGTGGCAACACGGTGGTGCAGTGCACACAGACAGTGTGTGCAAGTAACAGAAGGTCACAGGTTCAAAGGCCAGCTGGGGCTACGGCCAATCCTATCCACATATTTTTCCCACAACTAAACCATGATAGTAAGGACAAACCTTTATTGCTGAGAACCTACGCATGGTTAATACGCCTATATTTTACCACACCAAACACAGACACCATAAACAGGCGCATTACCTAGAGCAGAGTCTCCCAAATGCAGTCCTGGAGGGCCCCACACCATTCAGGTTCCATGCTGCCTCTAATAAAGATGTCTGTGCTGCACATCTATGCACCACCCCCATGGTATGCAGATGTAGCTCATGCATATTTATGAGGGACAGCATGAAACCCAAACAGTGTTTGGAACACCAGGACTGGAGTTGGGAAACTCTGCCGTAAAGCAGCAGCCAACAGGGTCAGACACACCCACACACACACCCACAGGCTCCATTGGCCAATGCCTCCTGGAAAGACAGGACATTGGGCCCTGCCTGTATCTCCCAATACTAGCAGTTGCATACCTTAGCAATGCCACCCTACACCTGGGTATATGGTACACAGCTATCAAACGTTTCCCATGATAACTGGCAGATGTCAATTCCTACGTTAAGCACATTTTGCTCATTGAGCTCCACCATAACAATCATTCTGATGTCTGCGGTGTGTGCTGCAGGTCTGGTCTCTGACAGTGTTTACCACCCTGGGGAGTGACCCCCAACAGTATTGGGTACCATATCCATGCCTGTACTGTGCCCAGGACTGGTGTGGTGGGTATGGCTGCTGAACCCCTCCATAGTAGCACAATGCTGGCATAGGTGTGGGGGTGGCTGTCTGTCTATCCAGTGTGTGGTGGCTGCAAACACCATCCACAGCCCACACTGCCAGCAATGTTGCCAGTATTGGGCTGCCAATGTGTATAATGAGGAGCAAGGTACCATGGGTATAGGCTGGACAGGATGGCCTGGCCAGGGTGCATCTGCACAGGGCATAGGGCACTGACTGGGACATTTTAGTGCCCGGCCACCACCTACACAGACAGGGTGACCTCAGTATGTCCTGCTGAGAGATCACTCTCACCCTGACTGTGCAGTGACCACAGCATGGCTAGGCACCCCCATAGTGCTATATAGTATTTTTCTCATGTGATAGATATGGGTTTCCTTTTGGGGCCCAGTCACTGATTTATCTGCTTGCTGTGTATGCTGACATCCCAGTTCTGGGTGCATGCATCTCCACTGGGAACATGCACAATGGACTAACTAGCAGAGTGCTTGCAGCTGGTATGTGTGTTGATGGAGTGGCTTGCAGGGTGCAGTGGATGATGACTTGCTGCAGGAGAATATCAGATAGTGGTGGAGTGCAGCTCACCATATCCAGGCCTAATGTCTGTCTGCTATTATGTTATGGATGTGTATAGAGCTGCATTGACTGCACTGTGGGGTGTCTGTTCCTCAGGGTTGATGGTCCCCTCTACTGCTACCTTTAGCAGGGAGGTAGAATGTGGATCTATTGATGGGGACCCTGTTTGCCATGCTTGGCCCTGGGGGGGGGGGGGGGAAGGTGGTGGTGGTGCTGCTGCTGCTGCTGCATGGTCCATGGGGGCTACATCTGACTGAGAGAGAGAGAGAGACAGACAGATAAATATCCAAGGTGTTTCTGCAGAAACTACCTACCTCACAGTTTAACACTGCTTTGGACCTCCGGCATGGCCTTATTCAGCCATGGACGGTGCTGTGGACCTGGTGCTGGGCGCCTCACCGCACACTCAGGGTGAGCACAGTACCCGCACAATGTGACGGTGTGTAGCTACTCTGTGCCAGTTAAACACATGGTCAGTACCCCCTACCAGGCCGAGGTGCTGTGGGGGTGCACATGGTCACTTCCCCCTACCAGGCCGAGGTGCTGTGGGGGTGCATTCCCCATCTTGTGTTTATCTGTGGACAGCTGATTTGCATGTGCAGTGCATCATGGGTATTGGTGTGCTAACCCTATCCTGGTGACCACAACAGACTGTCTGTGTGGTGACGTGCAGGCTCTCTGCAGCCAGCCTGGGGCTTGCTAGTAGTTATGGAGCTGTAGCCCAATGGTTACTTAACTGCCTGTGAAACCAGAGATCATGGGTTCAAACCCACAAGTGGGGTTATTTGATAGGGTTGTCCAATGCATTACCTTTTTTAATGTACATATTTTGATGCCAGCAAAAACACCCTCAGCGTACTGTACCCATAAGGTGCCTCTGAGGGTACTTTATAGGGCGCCCTATAGGGCACCTTATGGTTCCCATCCATATAAGGTGAACTATACATTATCCTGTGACGCAACTTATAGGGTGCCCTATAGGGGACATTTTAGGGTGCTGTGGCGGACAGTGCAATTTATAATGTGCCCTATGGAGTGCCTTATAGGGTGCCTTATACGGCACCTTCAATTACGGCACATGAGGGCGTGTTTGCTGGCAGCAATTAATAAATTAAAAATAAAGTGCTGCAGGGAAACATATGTACAATGCAAAGCTGATGCCACAGCCAGCCTTACGTATTAGGCACACTGGGGAGCAAACTCATGACCCCTGTATCAGTGCCTTAACCATTGTGCTCCACTGCTGCTCCTCCTTGCCTGTCAGTGCACCTACTTATGCTTTCCATTCCTTAAACTGCACAGTGCTGCCATCAAAAACAGTACTCTGACCTTGCGGTACCTCATACGGCACCCTATAAAGCGCCCTATAAGCAACATTCTAAGGTGCCTTTGCGGACAGTGCACTTTAAAATGTGCCTTATAGGCCGCCTTATGTTAACACGCTTTGAGAGTGCGTTTGCTAGTAGTGAAAATTAAAATAAACATAAAATGACTCCAAAAGCAATCTTCCCCATAATACATAATGCCTCAGCCAGCCTTGTTCATTGGGCACTGTGGGGGATTGCACCCTTGATCCCTGCACCATTGGTCAGTGTCTTAACCATTGTACTGTGGTTCTGTTCCTGTACTTGCACATCAGCGTGCCGCCTTATGTAGTGCAATATTAAAAAGCCTCCTAAATCAATAGCACACCGCCTAATGCCCATCAGCGTGCCGCCTTATGCCACACAATATTAGACTAGCTCCTAAAGTAACACCTCAGCCAGCTGTCTACATTGAGCACTGTGGGGGGATTGAACCCCTGATCCCTGCACTATTGGTCAGTGTCTTAACCATTGTGCTATGGCTCTGCTCTGCTGTGTGCACATCAGCGCACTGCTTATGCCGCCCAGTATTAAAATGCCTCCGAAAACATTAGTGTGCTGCCTTATGCCCATCAGTATGCTGCCTTATGCTGCCCATTATTTAAATGCCCCAGCCAGCAGTCTTCATTGGGCACTGTGGGGATTGAACCCCTGATCCCTGCACTATTGGTAAGTGCCTTAACCATTGTGCTGTGGCTCTGCTCTTCTGTGTGCACATCAGCGCGCCACTTATGCCTTCCGTGCAGCTTCCTCATGCGCTAATGTGCGGGGCGCACATGGGCGCCGCGCACCTTAGCGCATATGTCAATCACGGCTTTTCTTTTTCAGGATGGAACGCCCACTCCTTATATGGCATCCGCTCACTACCGCGGCCCGCACATTAGCGGGGTTTTAGTAAACATACCCCTAAGTCCCACACTAGTAATGCCGTTTTTGGCTGCGTTGCAATAGATGCGGGAGGGGGGTGGAGACAGCTGCCCCCCTAAATTTACCACAGCTAGTCATGGGGAGCAACTACCACCACTCACTGTGCTGGTGGTAGTAGTTTTCAAGATCCACGCTAGCAGCACTATTGCAGCGACACCCAGCTAGATGTTTGCTATCCAGGAAGCACATGTTTTTTAGCACAGGGCTCTGTGCTACTTTTTAACATGTGCCAAAAATGGATGCTACACAGTGGTGGGATTCAGCTGGTTCACAACAGTTTACATGAACCGGTTCCTAGCGTTTCCCACGTTTGACGAACCGTTCCCTATAGGCTGTTTCACTGCCATATTGGCACTCTCGGATTTCAAAAACCTGATATTATTTGGATGGCATTGGGAGAATCACAGCATCGGGAAAAGTCCCCGATACCATTCAAATAATGCCAGGTGTTTTGAAAGCTGCCAGTGCAGATCTGGTGGTAAAACAGCCTGTGGGGACCGGTTCGGCAAACGCGGGAAACACTAGGAATCAGTTTGTGCAAACTGGTGCAACCTGGCTACTTCCTACCATGAACCGAACAGTTCCTATGAGGAGTGGAATCCCACCACTGGTGCTACCCCTACTACACAGATACCATGCTTTAGTAAACTGAGAAACATGACGGCTGAAAAAGACCATATGGCCTATCTAGTCTGCCCTTCCATACTATGGTGCCTTTTTTCCTTTAAAAATTTTCTGTGATGGTCCAATGCCTTCTTGTATTCGGATACTGTCTTTGTCTCTACTACCTCCACTGGGAGACTATTCCATGTATCTGCCACTCTTTCCATAAAGAAATATTTCCACATATTACTCCTGAGTCTATCCTCTTTCACCTTCTTCATATGACCCTTGTTGCAGAACTTTCTTTCAGTTGAAAAAGGCTCTTGGGCATTTATGACATGGAGGTATATAAACGTTTCTGTCATATCTTCTCTCTCCTGCATTTCCTCTAACATATACATATTGAGATCTTTAACCTTTTTCCCGGCAATGTTCCTGTATAGGAACATGACAAACATTACCTATTTTTTATGTACGCGATTTTCGAATACAAATATTCTTTGCAGAATGTGAACAAGTGGTGACATCATATTTAACAGCAGTGCAAATATTAAACGGTCTCAGTTGCACAACAGTTTTAATTTCACTTAAAGTTTCACATTTTTTACAATTTGAGTGTAAGTCAAATTTAGCAGTTATAATTCTGAAATACTTGGTTGTTTTACATTTTGACGCTGATCATTGTGTACGAGGCATGCCTGGTCGTGTTGCACAGGTGCACTCACATTTTATTTGATTTGTGAAGGGGGTAAATTTTATGTATATGTCTCATTTTCCTATATAGGAACACTGCCAGGATTATCCAAAAGTCGACTAATAATTGCCAATGTGCATTGTTTTCAGATAATTCCTTCAGTTTTGATAAACAATGGACACAAGAAGCTTCTATGGCACCAGACGTAGCAAAATTCATCGGGCAGTTACAGTCCAAGCTGCTATGTCAACTGTGGAACGTTTAACTCGTCCAACAACCATCATGTGTTGCCGCCGTCTGCAGGTGATTCTGCAGCTGACAGTGATGTCGAAGATGTTCCTGATAATTTGAATAATGATGACCCCTTCGAAACTGCTGGCAAACTGGAAGTGATAGCAGAGGAGACAGACAAAGATGAGAGTGTTAGTAGTGAAGATGAAAGCAGCCCTCCATCAAAAAAGTGTAAGAATCTGAAGTAGAAACAGGCAATTCATTGGAAAAAGTCAACAAAGTTCACTAAGGTAATTTCATCGCTGGTGCCAAGTCATTTACCTGACAGTTTTCCTGTTCTGTTGTCGCTTTCTCCATTTTCCATATGGAGCCTTATATTCTATGACAAAATGCTGACGGACATTGTAACGCAAAGCAACCTTTACGCTAACCGAGATAAGAACAACAGTCAGTTTCAAGTCACAGTGGATGAAATTTGTCGCTTTCTGGGAATCCTGCTGTTGTTTGGCTATCACTTCCTGCCACAGGAGTCAGACTACTGGAGCAGTCTAGGCATGCCTATTGTCCGTGAGGCCATGAGCAGCAAGAGGTATCAGACCATCAAAAAATACTTTCACTTGGCTGACAATGCTGAACTCAAATCAGGCGACAAGATGGCTAAGGTTGCTCCACTTATTACTGCCGTCAACGCGAATTTGGTGCAGTTTAAGTTTTTCCACCATGAATTGAGTATTGACGAGTCTATGACTCCGTACTTTGGCCACCACAGCATGAAAATGGTTATAAGAGGAAAACCAATTAGATTTGGTTTTAAGTGGTGGTGTATGTGTGGCATCGACGGCTACCCTTTCAACATTAAGCTGTACACTGGACGAGAAAGTTCTACGCATTCGATGGAATCTCTGGGCTCCAGGGTCATAAACCATATGGTTGATGTTATTGAAAAGCATTCAGATGTACTTCATCACCACCTGTTCTTCGATAATCTTTTTACAAGTTACGCACTGATCAAGTCACTCGCAGAGAGAAATGTTGCAGCTACAGGAAACATTCGGGAACTGAGAAGTGGCGGAGCAAACAAAGAACTTCGAAGTACCAAGGACATGAAGAAGAGTGGCAAACAAGGAGACTATGATTACCGATGTGATGGGTCAGTCTATGTAGCAAAGTGGCATGACAATTCTGTTGTCTAAATTGCCAGCAACAATCTCACACATGACCCACTTCAAACCGCACGTCGCCGAGTCAAGGGTACATCAGATGTTGCTGTGTCTCAACCCTTTGTGGTGAAGCGCTATAATGAAGGAATGGGTGGAGTGGATCTCATGGACAGGTTCTTAGCAAGCTACAGGCCATCTGTGCGTGGAAAAAAATGGTGGTGGCCACTATTCACAAACATCCTCAACGTATCTGTCGTGGCTGCTTGGAAAATACACTGTCACCTTCATGGAAGTGACATGGATCATCTGACATTCAGATGTGACATCACCTTGTGTCTCTTGAAGGGCACAGCCATTCAGGAACATTCAATCAGATCAAATCACATAGCCAACTTGCCAAAAGATGTCCGGCAGGCACAGGAGTTACTTCATGAACGCATCAGCTGCACGCAGGGACACTGTCGCATGTGTTCGAAGAACACTACAGTCATATGCAGGGTCTGCAAGGTCCGGCTTCACTCCGATATGGGCAAAACTTACTTTGTGGACTACCACAAGTGACAGACATGCATACTGTAGCATTAGTCACTAGTATCTGCTTGATTTATCTGTTATTTTTGCGTTCTAGTAGGATGTTCTCTTGCATGGGTTGAACGTACAATTTCTTGGCAATGTTCCTGTATAGGAACATAAATTAAAAAACTACAAAGACAAACTCTGAATCTATTGACACTATACTTACAGTCTTGCAGTCATTACATGTAGTAAGAAAAAGAACACTGTTAAGAAATTAATAGCGTTTTTGTGGTAGTGCCAGGAAAAAGGTTAAGTCTGCCCTGATATGCCTTATGACAAAATCCACTGACCATTTTGGTAGCCACTCTCTGCAAAGACTCTATCCTGTTTATATTCTTTTGAAGCTGTGGTCTCCCGAATTGCACACAATACTCCAAATGAGGTCTCACCAAAGCCTTATGCAGAGTTACTATCACCTCCTCCTTCCTTCTGGTCGTTCCTCTCTCTATGCACCCCAGCATCCTTCTGCCTGTCACCTTTCTTAAGATGGCTAAATAGGTCACCTTTCTACCTGTTTAGCCATCTTAAGATCATCAGAAGCAATCACGTCCAGGTCCCGCCCTTTTTTTGTGGACAGAAGTACTTGACCCCCTATACTATACCGCTCCCTTGAATTTTTTATAGCCCAAATGCAAGACCTTGCATTTTTTAACATTAAATCTTAACTACCAAATTCTTGACCATTCTTGAAGCTTAGCTAGATCC
This sequence comes from Ichthyophis bannanicus, assembly GCA_033557465.1. Lineage (NCBI taxonomy): Eukaryota > Metazoa > Chordata > Amphibia > Gymnophiona > Ichthyophiidae > Ichthyophis > Ichthyophis bannanicus. The sequence continues at coordinate 441,682,093 of CM066035.1, read as the reverse complement.
TTCCTCATGTTATCTACACTTTGTTGGGTGTCTACACCATTGCACATTTTGGTATCATCTGCAAAGAGACAAACCTTACTCGACAGCACTTCCACAATATCATTAACAAAAAGAATCGGACCAAGGACAGATCCCTATGGCATACCACTGCTAACATCCTTCTCCTCAGAGTGAGCTCCATTTACCTGTATCATTTGAAGCCTCCCACTCAAGAAATTTCTAACCCAATCAATCACTTTAGGGTTAGAATTTGGTTGAGTGGGAGCGACAAAGGGTACAGATAAATGTATTTGCTTGTACTCCAGGCAACTTATTTCTTTCTAAACTTTGGATGCTAAAGGGGTTACTTTAGAAGCCATATTCATGCTTTGAATGTCTAAAAATGGGCCTGCAGACATCTATATCATAGAGACATCCCCAGAGCCATTTTAGAAGCCGGTACTATAGACATGCCCAGTGCGAGGATGTCGAAGTTACAAAAAAGTGTGATGAAGGCATTATCAGGGGCATTCGGGGCAAGCTGGACATGTGCTCCAGATTTCAGAAATGGTGAGCACATCCCCATCCATTAGTAGGACCGCCCATGTCTGCTCCTGCTCCAGGATATGAATAAGCATCAGACAAGCTCTTGTTCTGCCATCCAGATACCTTGAGGTCATAGAGACAAAGGTACTCTGATATTCCCTAAACCCTCTATGATAATGAACACTGCAGAGAAACAAGGACACTTCTTTTCCTTTCGGCAAGCTGAGGCATGTCCCCGGATGTAAACTACCTTGCAAGGACATGCATTCAGCATAAGCATTTGTAGTGGGGATGTCTCTGAGGCCGCCCATGTGACTGTCCATTTCAGGGATGCCCAAGTTGCTAAACTTGGGCTGAAATATAAATGTGCCTAGTGGTTTATTTGGAAGTTTTGCCCTGAATGCCCTAGATTTCACCTGAACATCCTTTCTAAAATGCCACTTCATGCCTGGTAAATTTTTGAAGCCTTTTATCTAGTCAGCTAAGTCCTTAGTTTTCCAGATAGATGCTTTTCAAAACTGTGTTCCCTTTGGAAGTAAGTTTATTAATGTTTTCACTGTGTAAAATGCTGAATTGCATGGGTAAAGATCTTCCTAGAAACGTAAGTCATGCCTAAACATAAGTACAGTGCACTTAGGTGCACACTTGTAGAGTAAGCATGCTCCTGGGAGGAGTTTGGATGGAGCATGGTGGGAATCATGGTTTATATGCATATTTTTAAAACTGCACATGTATACATGTATTTTACATGCTAACATTTATGTCTGCAATCTGGGATGTCCAAGCCAGAACGTCTGAAAAAATGCAGGCATGACCAAGTTCAGACATGATTGTACAAACATGGACATGCCCGATATGGATGTCTGTGAGGCATCTACATAGATTTTCCCGGAATAATATTCAAGACTGAGGGATGTCTAGGGATAGCCTAATGGTTAGAATAGAGAACTAGGACCAAGAAAGCCAGGGTTCAAATCCTACTGCTGCTATCATTGTGATTGTGGAGAGCACTGGGGACAGTGCAGTACCATCTGGTCTATAACCTCTAGATGTTTTATGACCAAAACTAGCACTTTTCTGATATCTATTCATGCCTGGGGCAGGTCTAAACTTGGATGGGGTCACAGACATACCTGGCACTTCTAAAATCAAGCAGGGGCGTCTAAGTCCATTGCACCACCCCAAACATGCCTCTACCATGCCCTCTTTCTACTTGGCTGTCCCCTGTACTGGAGATGTCTTTAAAAGCCATTTGTAAAATGGATCTAAGGACATCTACATGATCTTGACGTCCACATGCATATTTTCAGACTCCCAAATAGTGATTAAGGCTTTTAAAATGACCCCTATTAAGTAATATTCTGTTCTTTCCCCTTCAAGACATGTGGAGGCCAATTCAGATATGTGTGTTCCCGTGCCATCCGGATGTCTAGATATCTGGTCAGCCAGGGTATGCACCCCATTCTGCTTCCATGGGGGTTAGACGGCTCCGCAGTTGCAGAATCGTGGCATAAGGCCGAGATGTCCAGGACATGCCCCGATTCAGGCACCCCAGATGATTGGCACATTCCTGCTGCAGTATCATCTAGAAGTAAAGAGATCCTGGATTCTCTACAGGGAGAACTATTAAGGCAATTGGTAACAGACCCCATACGTGAAAAGGCCATACTGGACTTGGTGCTTACCAATGGTGAAAGTGTTTCTGATGTTATAGTGGGAGATCATTTTGCATCCAGTGATCACCAGATGGTGTGGTTCAGTATTAGGACTAGGGCTGTTAGAATCCATTCAAAGGTGAGGGTCTTAGACTTTAGGAAAACTAACTTTGCCAAGATGGGCAATACCTCAGGGAGTCGTTAGCGGGATGGGAACAGCTGGGGGATGTAGAAAAACAGTGGGCAAAACTGAAAGGGGATATTTTAAGGGCAATCGACCTTTTTGTTAAAATGGTAAATAAAGGTAAAAGGAAAAGGAGACTGCTATGGCTTAAGAAAGAAGTAGCTGAAAAGGTGAAGAAAAAGAGGGAGGCCTTCATGAAATACAAGAGATCACAGAGAGAGGAAGACAAGCATCTATATTTGGAAAAACTTAGGGGTCTGTTTACTAAACATTCCTAATGTGCGGGGCCGCGGTAGTGTGCCTGTGCCATATAAGGAGTGGGCGGTTCAGGCAGAGAAAAAAGAAATAAAACGGGAGTAAGCGATCGCACATTTGCGCGGGGCACAATAGTGCGTGGGAAGGCTAAGTGGCGCCTGATGTGCACACACAAAGGAGCAGAGCCATAGTACAATGGTTAAGACACTGACTGTGGGTACAGCTGCTATGGGTTCAATTCCCCATTGTGCACAACAAAAAGGGCTGGCTGAGGCATTAACTGTAATGGGTAAAAGTGCTTTAGGAGGCATATTAATTTTGGGCGGCATAAGGCGGTGCACTGTTAATTTTGGGCGGCATAAGGCGGTGCACTGTTAATCTCAGGCGGCATAAGGCGGTGCACTGTTAGGTTTGGGCGGCATAAGGCGGTGCGCAGATGCCCAAGCATAGGAACAGAGCCACAGCGCAATGGTTAAGACACTGACCAATGGTGCAGAGATCAGGGGTTCAATCCCCCACAGTGCCCAATGAAGAAGGCTCACTGAGGCAGTGTGTATTATGGGGATGAGTGCTGAAGGGGGCAATCTATTTTTATTTCAGTTATCACTACTAGCAAACGCACTCACAAAGCGTGTTAACATAAGGCGGCCCATAAGGCACATGTTAAAGTTCACTGTCCGCCAAGGCATCCTTGAATGTCCCCTATAGGGCACCATATATGTTGCGTCACAGGATAATGTATAGTGCACCTTATATGGACGGCAACCATAAGGTGCCCTATAGGGTGCCCTATAAAGCACCCTCAGAGGCACCTTATGGGTACAGTACACTGAGGGTGTGTTTGATGGCAGCAACATATGTACATTAAATCTAAAAAAGCTTTGGACAACCCTATCAAATAACCCCACTGTGGGCTCAAACCCATTACAGCTGGCTCCACAGGCAGTGAAGTAACCATTGGGCTACAGCTATATAGTTGCCAGCAAGCCCCTGGCTGGCTGCAGAGAGCCTGCATGTCACCACACAGACAGTCTGCTGTGGGAACCAGGATAGGGTTAGGCCACCCATACCCATGATGCACTGCACATGCAAATCAGCTGTCCACAGATGAACACAAGATGGGGAATGCACCCCAACAGCTCCCCGGCCTGGTAGGGGGACGTGTCCGTGTGCACCCACACAGCACCTTGGCCTGGTAGGAGGTACTGACCGGGTGTTTAATTTGCACAGAGTAGCTACACACAGTCACACTGTGCGGGAACTGTGCTCACCCTGAGTGTGCGATGAGGCGCCCTGGACCAGGTCCACAGCTGAGAGAGGCCATGGCAGAGCTCCAAAACAGTCGTAATCTGTGAGATAGGTAGTTTCTGCAGGAACACCTTGGATATCTCTGTCTGTCTCAGTCAGGGGAAACCCCACAGACCCCTAGGTGGGCCATGTACCACCAACCACCAACCACCAAACCCCCCCCCAGCTGAGGGTGGCAAACAGGCAGGGTCTCCTATCAACAGATCCCCATTATACACACACACACACCACCCCCCCCCGCCCCCCCCCCCGCAATGATGGCAGTAGAGTGGACCATCAACCCCAGTCCTGTTGGGGAACAGACACCCTACAGGGCAGTCCAAGCAGCCCCACACACACCCAGACCACAATATCAGACAGACAGACAGTAGGCCTGGATATGCTAAGATGCACCCCACCACTATCTGATATTCCCCTGCATCAAGCCATCAGCCACTGCACCCTGCAAGGCACTCCAGCAGGGCACATACCAGCTGTGAACAGTCTGCTGGTTAGTCCCACTGGAAATGCATGCACCCACAACTGGAGAGCAGCACACACAAGCAGATACATCAGTGACTAGGCCCCAACAGGTGACCCATATATATCACATGAGGGAAGTGCTATGAAGCACTATGGGGGTGCCTAGCCATGCTGCCATCACTGCACAGTCAGGGTGGAGTGAAAGCCCAGCAGCACATACAGAGGTCACCCTGTCTGTGGAGGTGGTGGACGGCCACTACAATGTCCCTGCCAGTGCCCTATGCCCTGTGCAGATGCATCCTGGCCAGCCCACCCTGTCTGAGCTATACCCATGGTACCGTGCTGCTCATTATGCACATCATCAGGCCAAAACTGTGGACAGTGTTTGCAGCCAACACACACTGTATAGACAGACACACACTCCCACACGTATGCCAGCATTGTGCTACTATAGAGGGGTTCAGAATCCTTGCCCACCACACCAGTCCTGGGCACAGTACAGGCATGGGTATGGTATGCAATACCGTTGGGGGTCCCTCCCTAGGGTGGTAAACACTGTCAGGGGCCAGACCTGACGCACACACCGCAGACATCAGATAGATTATGATGATGGAGCTCATAGAGCAGACTGTGCGTAACGTAGGGATATCTATCTGCCAGTACTCATAGCAAACGTTTGAGAGCTGTGTACCATATACCCTGGTGTAGGGTGACATTGCTAAGGTATGCAAGTGCTAGTATTGGGAGATGCATGCAGGGCCCAATGTCCTGCCTCACCAGGAGGCATTAGCCAATGGGGCCTGTGGGTGTGGGTGTGGGTGTGTCTGTCCCTGTTGGCTGCTGCTGTACGGCAGAGGTTCCCAAATCCAGTCCAGGTTTGCAATACACTGGTTGGGGTTTCCTGCTGTCCCTCATGAATATGCATGAGCTACATCTACATGCCATGTGGGTGGTGCATAGATATACAGCACGGTTATTTGTATGAGTGGCAGCATGGAACCTGAATGGTGTGTGGTCCTCCAGGACTGCATTTGTGAGACTCTGCTCTAGGTAATGCCCCTGGTCATGGTGTCTGTGCTTGGTGGTGTAAAAGATAGGCGTATGACCAATGCGTATATCCCCAGCAATAAAGGATTGCCCTTACTAACATGGTTTAGTTTTGGGGAAAACATGTGGACAGGATTGGCAGTAGCCCCAGCTGGGCTTTGAACCTGTGACCTTTTGCTCCTGCACACACTGTCTGTGTGCACTGCACCACTGTGTTGCCACAGATGTGCTGAATTCACTGGGAAGTCCATGACTGTACATCTGACAGGGCCTATGTTGCAGTGGACGTGCCAGCCTGCACATGGCTCGGCCACAGTCTTCTGTGGCTAGCAGCCACTGCCCCCTCCACCACCTGTACCCTACCGCCAACATGCTGGCATGTCCGTATCTTGGAAAAGCATATGACCTGATTGAGTTGTGGCACTCCAGGACTGCATTTGGGGGACTCGGCTGTCGGTAATGCCCATTGTTATGGTGTGTGTGCGGTGTTGGGTACAAAATGGGTGTGTGAACCATGCTTATGTTCTCTGCAATAAAGGAGTGTCTTTACTATCTCTGTTTAGTGGTGGGTAAGATATGGGGACTGGGTTGGCAGGAGCCCCAGCTTGGATTTGAACCTGTGACCCTCTGGTACTAGAGGTACTGCCTCTGTCTGCTGCACCACACTGTGGCCACAGTGATAGTGCAGTCCCTGGGGGTGGGAAACCTGACCAAAGGAGTCACAAACCCTGCTCTGCACATTTGTACTGTGGGCTCAGTCACCTTGTCTGGTGACAAACGTGCAAATAAACCCCTCAACCGACCACGACGAACTGGGGATAAATATATCCAAGCTGGGCAACAGTGATATGAATGGGCAACCATAGCAAACACTCCCAGGAAGGCTCAGAATAAAGGAAATGGTTTTTGGAAGGGTCTCCGCTCCGTAGCCCCTTCCATACTTCATTTCATTTTTTTGGAGCTTTCCTGGGTGTGTTTCTTATGTTTGCCCATTAATATCAGGGTTCCCCAGCTGACTTCCTATTTTTAATATGTTTGTTTGGGTCTTTTTCTATCTTTATTTGCACTTTTGTTCTGTGCACATGTATCACACTGCTCACGTTTTGCAGGTTTCCCCGGTTTCCCTGTACATTGCGGACGGAAATGGTTTCTCTTCCCTTTAAATGCCCTCTACCGTGAGTGTTTCACTCGCGCTATTTTTAACCTGCAAATTCGTCCCCGATACTGTGCGGGGAGCCTCTCCCCTCCCCTTCCCCGCCCATTGACCCCGTCTCTCCGCCCCTCGGGAGCCTTCCTCCGCCCTCAGAATGCCTTTCCACGCCTCTATCGGACATTTGCGGGCCGGGTACTTTTGCGGGGCACGTTAGTGCGGCGCGCAAATGTGCGGGGCCCACGCGCACTTGTGCGGGGCGTTTAAGAGCGTTTCTGAGCGTTTGAGTGCCGCGTTTCCGTGCGCTATTGTGCGGCACGCAATTGTACGGCTTTTAGTAAACATGCCCCTTAGAGAAGCTAGCAAAGTAGTCAGGAAAGCAAAGATTCAAAAAGAGGAGGAAATAGCCAATGCAATAAAATGGGGGGACAAGACATTTTTCAGATATGCTAGTGAGAAGAGGAAGGGCAAAAGTGGTATTGTCAGACTCAAGGGTGAAGGGGAGGAATATGTAGAAGCTGATGAGGATAAAGCGGAATTGCTTAACAAATATTTCTGTTCTGTGTTCACAGATGAAGAACCAGGAACAAGACCTTAGAAAACACCACAAACAGGAACAGAAGCGAGGGACATCTTGAACAATTTTCAGAAGACTGTGTTCGTGAGAACTAGCTCAACTTAAAGTAGACAAATTGATGGGACCGGATGAGATACACCCTAGAATACTGAGGGAACTTGGGGATGTTCTAGCAGCTCCACTGACTGACCTTTTCAATGCCTCTTTGGAGTCGGGAGTGGTGCCAAAGGACTGGAGAGAGGCTCATGTGGTGCCTTTACACAAAAGCAGAAGTAAGGATGTAGTTGAAAACTACAGGCCGGTTAGTTTAACTTCAGTGGTGAGTAAATTATTGGAAATACTGCTGAAAGAGAAAATAGTGAGGTTTCTGGAGTCCAGCGGATTAAAGGATCCGAGGCAACATGGATTCTCCAGAGGCAGGTCTTGTCAGGCAAATCTGATTGATTTCTTTGACTGGGTAACCAGGGAGCTGGACTGAGGGAGAGCCCTAGATGTGGTGTATTTAGATTTCAGTAAAGCCTTTGAAGCCATTCCGCATAGGTGACATAAACAAACTGAGCATCCTAGGGATGGACCCTAAAGTTACTGCTTGGGTTAGAAATTGGTTGTGTGGGAGGCGATAAAGAGTACCGGTAAATGCAGCTCACTCTGAGGAGAAGGACGTTACCAGTGGTGTGCTCCAGGGATCTGTCCTTGGTCCGATTCTTTTTAACATCTGTGTTAGTGATATAGCGGAAGAGCTGTCGGGTAAGTTTTGCCTTTTTGCGGATGATACCAAAATCTGCAATAGAGTAGACACCCAGGAAAGTGTAGATAACATGAGGAGGGATCTAGCTAAGATTGAGGAATGGTCTAGAATTTGGCAGCAGGGATTTAATCTTAAAAAATATAAGGTCATGCATTTGGGCTGCAGCAATCCAAGGGAGCAATATAGTATAGGGGGTGAAGTACTTTTGTCCACTAAAGAGCGGGACCTAGGCATGGTTGTGTCTGATGATCTTAAAGTAGCTAAACAGGTAGAAAAGGCGATGGCAAAAGCTAGAAGGATGCTTGGGTGCATACGGAGAGGAATGGCTAGCAGAAAGGAGGAGGTGATAGTGCCTCTGTATAAGTCTTTGGTGCGACCTCATTTGGACTATAGTGTGCAATTCTGGAGACCGCACCTTCAAAAGGATATAAATAGGATGGAGTCGGTACAGAGGGTGATTACTAAAATGATTAATGGTCTTCATTATAAAGCATATGAGGACAGACTTAAGGATCTTAATATGTACACCTTAGAGGAAAGGTGGGATAGAGGTGATATAATTGAGATGTTTAAATACCTCCTTGGCATAAATGTACATGGGGAGAGCCTCTTTCAATTGGAAGCAAGTTCTGCTACGAGGGGATATGGAACTAGGATGAAGGGGGATAGATTCAGGAGTGATATGAGGAAATATTTCTTTATGGAAAGAATGGTGGATCTGTGGAATAGTCTCCAAGTGGAGGTGGTAGAGATGAGGACAGTATCTGAATTCAAAAAAGCATGAGACAAACACAGAGGATCTCTAAAGGAAAAAAGGGGACTGTTGTAGTTGTTGATATGGAAGGACAGACTAGATAGGCAATGTGGTCTTTTTCTGTTGCCATATTTCTATGCTTCTATGTTACCTGGCTAGCCCAACCAGGTCCCTGCATGGAGCGGTGGTGGCATGGCAGCCTGTTGTCATGCCATCAGGCAGCTCCATGCAAGAGCCATGATCTCCAGCCGACTGTCAAATTCTTTTTCCTGCAGCTCGACCCCCAATCAGGCCTACTGTGGCCAGGGTCGGGCTGTGGGAATCCCCCTACACCTCCTCACCTTTGTTTCCAGACCCAGGTTGTCCATCGTCCTCCATCCAGGGGGACTTATTCCACCTCCAAGGTGGAATAAGTCCCCTGTGCAAATGGCTGGCCTCAGACGTACAGGATCAACCTCGGAATTGGCCCTGTACATACAAGGTCATGTCCCCATCCACAGCCCACCCTCACACCATCTCTGGACTGCCTTCTCCTGCCCATGAACAGAGCTCCCCATACAAGCTGCCTATACATGTGGGGAGCTCTGTCAGCAGGGTAGCCATCCAGGGTTTAGCAGGTCTGGACATCCAAAGCCTAAATCCAATCATCAGGATATACCCTAAGGGATACAAGGACCAGGTTACAAACGATGTAGTGGGTCTCTTCCCCCCTACCCCAATACAGACTGGCAAGTATGATAGGATCTCTCTCTTGGAAGCTGAATACTGTTTTCTACCCAGGGGCGGCCCAAGGGGGGTGCGGGGCCATGTGCGGAGATTAATTGTGGGGCCTCATTTGCATAGGGAGCCTCATTTGCATAAATACTTACATAATGTTAACATGCATTTTTAGTAAACATGCTTCTTAATGAGTGTCTGGATAAAGAAAGACTAACAGATTTCTACGTTACTATATTCCAGTGCCAACCGCCAGGCCCATTAGGAAGTACTATAAACACTGACCATTTAGAACTCATAGCAAATCCACCATATCATAACAGCTCTGCCAGGAATCACAAAGCACCAAACCCTACCAATCAAAAGGCAACACTGCAAATATTAAACCAATACATCTCAGAGAATACCAATGCATCTCCTACTGGGAAAAGAGAACAAGTGACATGGTCAAATAGAAACTACATGAACAGAATACCTCGGTTAAAATGCAGAACATAGACCGTCACCAAAGAACAAGGGATCACAATTTAGAAATAGGAAGACAATAATTAAACTGGGAACCCCAAAAGCCAAACTTGGGATGTACAACAACACTGGAGAAATAAAACTATAAATTAATTTCCTCTTGTACTAAACAAAACACAAAAGACGTTAACGATGCACATTTCCCAGAGCTGATATATTCCAGTTAATAAATTCAAAATAAAAAAGTATTTTTCTTTTTTTTGTTGCTTGTGCATTTTCTTTTCAGTTGCAATTGCTCCAGTCATTTTCTTCTGGTTTCTTTGTGTCTTCTGCGAGCTATCCATTTTCCTTTCTTCTCTTTTAGATTTTGTTCCAAATTTTTTCTCTATATCTGCTTTAACATACTGATCTTTCCCCTTTTGCTCTTTCCTCCATTTCTTTTCTTATTCCTTTATCATCCACTCAAATTTGACCCTTCCATTCTTAATCTCCACTTACTCTTCCAATACCCGGCCCATTGTAGACTTTTCTTCCCTCCCACACAAAATATCTTTTCCCCTCTCTATTCTCATACCCCATCCCTTTCTAGTCCTCCCCCAAAATCAGCTCCTTTATAGTTCTAGACCCACCCAGCATCTGCTCCCTTCTAGTCCCAGTCTCCCAAGCTTCCACATCAGCCCATTTCCAGCCCTAGCCTCCCATATGCTGTTTTCCAGTTCCATTCCAGCCCCCCATCAGCCCATTTCCACTCCAAGCTCCCCATCAGCCCATTTCCAGCCCTATTCCAACTCCCATCAGCCCATTTCCAGTCCTATTCCAGCCCATCACCCATTTGCAGTCCACGTTCCCCCATCAGCCCATTTCTAGTCCTATCCTAGCTCCTCATCAGCCCATTTCCAGTCCTAGCCCCCCATATGCTCTATTCCAGTTCCATTCCAGTCCCCCATCAGCCCATTTCCACTCCAAACTCCCCCATCAACCAATTTCCAATCCTAGCCCCTTCATCAGCCCACTTCCAGTCCTATTCCAGCCCCCATCAGCCCATTTCCAGTCCTAATCCAGCTCTTTATCAGCCCATTTCCAGTCCAAGTTCCCCCCCACCATCACAGCCCATTTCGTCCATTCCCCCCATCATCACAGCCCATTTGCAGTCCTATCCCCCCCACCATCACAACCCATTTGTAGTCATCCCCCCATCACAGCCCAATTGCAGTCCGTTCCCCCCATCATAGCCCATTTCCAGTCCATTCCCCCCCACCATCACAGCCCACTTGCAGTCCATTCCCCCCCCCCACATCACAGCCCATTTCCAGTCTGTTTCCCCCATCACAGCCCATTTCCAGTCCATTCCCCCCCACCATCACAGCCCACTTGCAGTCCTCCCCCCACAGCCCAATTGCAGTCCATTCCCCCCCCCCACATCACAGCCCATTTCCAGTCTGTTTCCCCCCAACACAGCCCATTTCCAGTCCGTCCGTCCCCCACCATCACAGCCCAATTGCAGTCCATTCCCCCCCCCCACATCACAGCCCATTTCCAGTCTGTTTCCCCATCACAGCCCATTTCCAGTCCGGTCCCCCCCCCCACCATCACAGCCCACTTGCAGTCCTCTCCCCCCACAGCCCAATTGCAGTCCATTCCCCCCCCCCCACATCACAGCCCATTTCCAGTCTGTTTCCCCCATCACAGCCCATTTCCAGTCCGTCCGTCCCCCCCAGCCCATTTCCAGTCCGTTTCCCCCCCATCACAGCCCAATTGCAGTCCGTTCCCCCCCATCACAACCCATTTCCAGTCTGTTTCCCCCCATCACAGCCCATCCAGTCCTAGCCGCCCCCCCCCCTCCGAAGAGCTCTGCGCCGTCTAAGGGGCTGCAGAGGGAGCCGGGGAAGCCCGCGCGAGGCCCCAGCTCCCTCTGCATAGCCCGCCAGCGTGAAGAACCTTTACCTTCTCGCTGGCGGCTGTTTCAATGAAGCCGCTAATGCCGGGAAAGGTTAAAGGCAATGCCCTCACTTCAGGGGGCCCCGCGTGAACCACATTCTCACTCAATGGATGGCTACAGAGGGAGCCGGGGAAGCCCGTGCGAGGCCCCGGCTCCCTCTGCACAGCCCGCCAGCGTGAAGAGCCTTTACCTTCACGCTGGCGGCTGTTTCAATGAAGCCGTGAATGCCGGGAGAGGTTACCTTTCCTGGCATTTGCGGCTTCATTGAAACAGCTACCAGCGTGACGGTAACGGCTCTTCATGCTGGCGGGCTGTACAGAAGGAGCCTGGGCCTCGCACGGGCTTCCCCAGCTCCCTCTGCAGCCCTTTAGACGGCGCGGGGCTCTTCGAAGGGGGGGGGTGGCTAGGACTGGATGGGCTGGGATGGGAGGGTACCAACTGGAAATGGACTGTGATGGGGGGGAAACAGACTGGAAATAGGCTGTGATGTGGGGGGAACCGACTGCAAGTGGGCTGTGATGGGGGGAGGATTGCAAGTGGGCTGTGATGGGGGAACGGACTGGAAATGGGCTGTGATGGTGGGGGGGGGGGGGAACAGACTGGAAATGGGCTTTGATGGGGGGGAACGGACTGGAAATGGGCTGTGATGGTGGGGGGGGGAACAGACTGGAAATGGGCAGTGATGTGTGTGTGTGGGGGAAATGGACTGCAATTGGGCTGTGATGGGGCAGGACTGCAGGTGGGCTGTGATGGGGGAAACAGCCTGGAAATGGGCTGTAATGGTTGGGGAAACGGACTGGAAATGGACTGTGATGGTGGGGGGGAAACGGACTGCAATTGGGCTGTGATGTGGGGAGGACTGCAGGTGGGCTGTGATGGGGGGAAACAGACTGTGATGGTGGGTGGAACGGACTGCAAATGGGCTGTGATGTTTGGGGAGGGATAGGACTGCAAATGGGCTGTGATGGTGGGGGGGAATGGACGAAATGGGCTGTGATGGTGGGGGGGGGGGGAACGGACGAAATGGGCTGTGATGGGGGGAAACTTGGACTGGAAATGGGCTGATGAAAAGCTGGATTAGGACTGGAAATGGGCTGATTGGGGCTGGAATAGGACGAAGTGGACTGACGAGGGGGCTAGGATTGGAAATTGGCTGATGGGGGAGCTTGGAGTGGAAATGGGCTGATGGGGGACTGGAATGGAACTGGAAAAGAGCATATGGGGGCTAGGACTGGAAATGGGCTGATGAGGAGCTGGAATAGGAGTAGAAATGGGCTGATGGGGGAACGTGGACTGCAAATGGGTGATGGGCTGGAATAGGACTGGAAATGGTCTGATGGGGGCTGGAATAGTACTGGAAGTGGGCTGATGGGAGTTGGACTAGGGCTGGAAATGGGCTGATGGGGGAGCTTGGAGTGGAAATGGGCTGCTGGGGGGCTGGAAAGGAACTGGAAAACAGCATATGGGGGGCTAGGACTGGAAATGGGCTGATGTGGAAGCTTGGGAGACTGGGACTAGAAGGGGCAGATGCTGGATATGTCTAGAACTATAAGGGAGCTGATTTTGGGGGAGGACTAGAAAGGAATGGGGAATGAGAATGGAGAGGGGAAAAGATATTTTGTGTGGGAGGGAAGAAAAGTCTACGATGGGCCGGGTATTGGAAGAGTAAGATGGAGGAAAGAGCAAAAGGGGAAAGATCAGTATGTTAAAGCAGATATAGAGAAACAATTTGAAAAAAAAATCTAAAAGAGAAGAAAGGACAAATGGATAGCTCGCAGAAGACACAAAGAAACTAGAAGAAAGTGACTGGAGTAATTGCAACTGAAAAAGAAAATGCACAAACAACAAAAGGTAGGAAAATACTTTTTTATTTTGAATTTATTAACTGGAATATATCAGCTCTGGGAAATGTGCATCGTTAATGTCTTTTGTGTTTTGTTTAGTACAAGAGGAAATTAATTTATAGTTTTATTTCTCCAGTGTTGTTGTACATCCCAAGTTTGGCTTTTGGGGTTCCCAGTTTAATTATTGTCTTCCTATTTCTAAATCATGATCCCTTGTTCTTTGGTGACGGTCTATGTTCTGCATTTTAACCAAGTCGAGGTATTCTGTTCATGTAGTTTCTATTTGACCGTGTCACTTGTTCTCTTTCCCCAGGAGGAGATACATTGGTATTCTCTGTGATGTATTGGTTTAATATTTGCAGTGTTGCCTTTTGATAGGTAGGGTTTGGTGCTTTGTGAGTCCTGGCAGAGTTGTTATGATATGGTGGATTTGCTATGAGTTCTAAATGGTTATTGTTTATAGTACTTCCTAATGGGCCTGGCGGTTGGCACTGGAATATAGTAATGTAGAAATCTGTTAGTCTTTCTTTATCCTGACACTCATTAAGAAGCATGTTTACTAAAAATGCATGTTAACATTATGCAAATATTTATGCAAATGAGCCCCCTATGCAAATGAGGCCCCGCAATTAATCTCCGCACATGGCCCCGCACCCCCCTTGGGCCACCCCTGCTCATCTTATATGCTTATGTCCTTCTGTGCACAATTTGGCTGGCCTGAACAGAGGCATTCCTGCGGATAGAGTTTGTACTCATCAATGTATTTTAGAAAATATACTGCTAAGCATGCAAAATATAACCATGAGTGCATGTGTGTCTCAGAGCAGGTGTAATTATCTTGAGGAATTTTCTGTGGGAGAAAACCACTCTATGACTGCATGCTGTAAATAGTTCATATGTATGTTAACGTAAGTTACCTCTCAGTTCTATGTAAACAGCCTTGACCCGGTGAAAGGCGGTATATAAACCCAGCTAAAAAAAAAATAATAAATAGTTGCAATTTTCTTGCATACTTGTCACTCATGTTAAGTGCCTGTTATAAAATTATCAGCTAACGTAAAACTAGGGGCTCGTTTACTAAATGTGCGCAGTTACCATGCGTTAATTGCAAAAATAAACACACAGTAACTGTAAGGCCAGTGTAGAAACTGTTGGGGGCGTGGCAGTCTCTGCCCATGCAGATACGCACAGAACAGACATTTCCCGCCCTTAAGTGCCTTGTTGATAGTGCAGTTGCATCCACACTATCAACAATGCACCAAACTGATGTTGTTGAAATGAAGTCCCCTGAACTCCCTCCCACACCCATAACATAACCTAGGAGCGGCCCAAAGTGGGTGCGGGGCCATGTGCAGAGACTCATTCTGGGCCTCATTTGCATAAGAGGCATCATTTGCATAAATATTTGCATAATGTTAATGTGCGCTAACTTTTAGTAAAAATGCCAATGCGTGTCTGGATAAAGAAAGACTACCAGATTTCTACATTACTATACTCCAGTGCCAACTGCCAGACACATTAGGAAGTACTACAAACACTGACCATTTGGAACCTATAGCAAACCTGCCATATCATAACAGCACTACCAGGACTCACAAAGCACCAAACCCTACCTATCAAAAGGCAACATTGCCAATACATCTCAGAGAATACCAATGCATCTTCTACTGGGGAAAGAGAGCAAGTGGCACTGTCAAACAGAAACTACATGAACAGAATACTTCAGCTCAGCTACACATGTAGAACATAGACTGTCACCAAACAAAGAACAAGGGATCACAATTTAGAAATAGGAAGATAATAATTAAACTGGGGACTCCAAAAGTCAAACTTGGAATATACAACAACACTGGAGAAATAAAACTATAAATTAATTTCCTCTTGTACTAAACAAAATGCAGAGACGTTAGCGATACACATTTCCCAGAACTGACATATTCCAGTTAATAAATTCAAAATAAAAAAGTATTTTTCTATCTTTTGTTGTGTGGGCATTTTATTTTCCTGTCGCAATTGCCCCAGACGCTTTCTTCTGTTTTCTTTGTGTCTTTTGCTAACTCTCCATTTGTCCTTTCTTCTCTCCTAGTTTTTTTCCATTCTCTCTCTACATCTGCTTTCGCACTGATCTTTCCCCTTTTGCTCTTTCCTCCATTTCTTTCTTTATTCCTTTTTCATCCACTCAGATTTCACCCTTCTATCCTCAATCCCCAGTTACTCTCGCAATACCTGGCCAATCGTAGATTTTTCTCCCCTCCCATACAAAATATCTTTTCCCCTTTCCATCCTCACTCCCCCAGCCCCAGCCCCAGCCCATCCCCTTTTAGTCCTCCCCCAACATCAGCTCCCTTCTAATTCCAGACCCACCCAGCATCCGCTCCCTTCTAGTCCCATTCCCCATCCCCCTGTACCAGCTCATTTCCAGTCTTAGCACCCCCAATCAGCCCATTTCTAATCCTAGCCCCCCATCAGCCCTTTCCAGTTCTATCCTAGCCCCTCATCAGCCCATTTCCAGTCCTAGCCCCCCAATCAGCCCATTTCCAGTTCTAGCCCCATCAACTATTTCCTGGCCTATCCTTAGCTCCCATCAGCCCATTTTCAGTCCAACCCCCCCCCCCCAATCAGCCCATTTCCAGTCCTAGCCCTCACATCAACCCATTTCCAATCTTAGCCCCCCATCAGCCCATTTCCAGGCTAACCCCCCCCCCTCAATCAGTCCATTTCTAGTCCTAGCCCCCATTCAGCCCATTTCCAGTCCTAGCCCCATCAGCCATTTTCTGGCCTATCCTTAGCCCCCCATCAGCCCATTTCCAGTCCTAGCCCCATCAGCCCATTTCCAGTCCTAGCCCCATCAACTATTTCCTGGCCTATCCTTAGCTCCCATCAGCCCATTTCCAGTCCAAGCCCCCCCAATCATTCCATTTCCAGTCCTAGCCCTCCCCTCAGCCCATTTCCAATCTTAGTCCCCCATCAGCCCATTTCCAGGCTAAGCCCCCATCAGTCCATTTCCAGTTCTAGCCCCCCCATCAGCCCATTTCCAGTCCTAGCCCCATCAGCCCATTTCCAGTCCTATCCTAGCCCTGCATCAGCCATTTCAAGTCCTATCTTAGCCCCCCATTAGCCCATTTCCAGTCCTAGCCCCCCATCATCCCATTTCCAGTCCAAGTCCCCCCCAATCAGCCCATTTCCAGTCCTAGGCCCCCCATCAGCCCATTTCAAGTCTTATCCTAGCCCTCCCCCAAAGAGCCCCGCGCCTGTGTGACCATCTTCAGAGAGAGCCAGGGAGGCCCGAAGTCCCATTTCACCTCTACACAGCTGCCAGAGTGAAGTGTGGTGTGTTGTTCTCGTGAAGCAAGCTGAGTGCCAAGAAAGGTTAAAGGGTATTTCCTGTTTCCCGGCACTCAGCGTGCTTCACAAGAACACAGCTACCAGAGTGAAGGAACATGCCACTCTTCACTCTAAAAGCTGTACATAGGTGGGCCGGGGCCTCAGACTTCCCCGGTTCCTTCTGGAGCTGGCCCTTAAAACCGAACACCAGGTGCAAAGGAAGTTCACACGGGCCCTGTGCAAACAACATTCTTGCACAATGGATGGGCTGGCCCTGACATAACCCTTCCATCTTCCCAACAGTACCCCCCCAACATCCACAACATAACCCTCTCACTCTCACTGTGCTCTGGTCCAGGGCTGGGTGTCCCCTAAGAAGTGGGTTGAAAACTACTGAGCTGCAAAAGAAAATCAAAGGCTATAGTAAAATGTGTGAACTACTCTTTGGGAAGAAATATGTTTCCTCGGCCTCAGTTAACAACAGAATAAAAGATGGGCATTTAAAATCACTCTTTACTGACTTTATAATTGGAAAAATTGATATACTATATACAGTCTGTTCCCTCTGCAAATGGTCCTTTGTTTTTATTCTCACGGTCATTTAAAGAATATTACAAAAAAATCCCTCTGGCATGCTAAATGGCATGGGGCTTCTGAAAGCAAAATGTATTCCAGTCAAAGTGCAGCCCTGTCGATGACTAATGTATGCTTGAAAATTGTGTCAGTTATTTTCTTTTGACTACCATAGGCAACCACAGATGCTAATCATAAAGGTTTCCATTATCTCATGTGCGAAACTCTTAGATCCACAGGCATTTCACCAGACGTGGGGTGTGAAGTTCACATTTCAACTGCTTTTGGACTTCAGAAAATTTGGACCCTAAAGGAAACCTTGAAAATGAATTAAGGTGTAAAGAAGTAATAAGAAAAGGCACAAGGAGAAAATAAAAACGGCTTTAATTCAAAGCACATTGTTACCCACTTTGCTCTCAGACTACCAGTAAGGAGGATAGTGATTTACTGCGGGACATTTTCCCTACAATTTCATATCTGTAAAGTACAAGTTTTCTATAATATGCTGCCACCAATGAAAATGCTGGAACAGACAGATATCTGCGCTAAAGCAACTTTGCAACGATTTATGCAATAGGGCATGATTCTGCGACTGGATAACTGACATGCCTCAGGTGTGTGGAGGCATTGAGGCTGAAGGCCGAATGCAGACCTTTCCCAACCTGTCCTGGGGAACCTTCAGCCAGCCAGGTTTTCAGGTATCCACCATAAATATTCATGAGATATATTTGCATACAAATGTCTTTTATGCATCTTCATTGCAGATGTCTTGAAAACTCGATTGGTTGGGGTCTACCAGACAGGTTTGGGAACCACTGGCCTAATGCCTTCATCCATTCCAGACCTGACTGCTCCTTGCAATTGGAAACTTGATATCACAACCCCCCCCCCCCACCCCATGACAGCAGTGGGTATGGAGAGATCCTGCATAGCACAGCAAGAACATTGGAGGAGGGAGGAGTAGCCTAGTGGTTGGGGCAAGGTACTTCAGGCTGGAAGGTCAGGGGTTCAAATCCCACTAGAGAACAGCAACCTTGGGCCAGAAGGACTGGGGTTTCTAGTCCCACAGATGCTCCTTGTGGTCTTGGGCAAGCCATTTAACCCTCCATTGCCCATGTTCCCTGTAAGTATTAATGTATGTGTCTCATATCCCCACATGTTAAATGTATCCCCCAATTGTGTTGTGACCACTTTGATTGAAGGATAAGGCAGTATACAAAAACTGTCTAAATAAATAAATAAATCTTCCATGTTAAGCTTGCACTAGCAGCACACCACACTCTAATGCAAGGCTTCTGCATCAACCCATATTCCAATAACACTTTTGCCTTGTAGACATGAATCACAAATATAGATTCTCTAACTTTATTCTTTTCTCATAGTTAACAATTCTTCGACTTTATGGGCAAGGCCTATTTTTTATGTTTTTTCTTGTTCAATGTCTCTCTGTAGCAAAGTCATCCAAACAGAGGATCCAGTTCTTTTGTTTTTGACAGGATACTGTAGCTTCCGATAGCAGGTGACCCTTGGAGGTCATCTTTTCAATCACTCTCTCATCTTTTCTGCATGATTACCTCAAAGGCATTGAGTGGTCTCATGGGGGAACTTTGTTGCAAGAGGACCATGGCGTGGTTTTGAACACTCATCTTCTTTACTGAAGGGTAAGTGCATTATTCTCTTGCACCTGTCTCTAGCTCAGAACACACAGATCCAAAGCAGTTTTCAAATTCAGCACTCCAATAAGCCTCTACACTTGTCATCTCATGTTCATCCTAAATAACTACTTTTCTAAAAGCATGTGAAACAGGAAACTGGCTGACATCTATAGATTTTGGAGAATATGCCCATGAATGGTAATGAATTTATACAGAAAGCATACATCTGCAGAACTCTTCAGCGCGTGTGCTAATCTATATTTAGGAGCATTTTCATTATAGAGATTCTAGGCAGATGTTTTCCACAGATTTCAGTATATATAAACCCATTGCTTGCTCTAAAGATTTGTTTTCATTGTGAAAACTAATAATGCCCACTTTTTTCTTTACTCTTGATACCGTGGAGCTAAGGAAACAGTCTTGAATGAAAAGAATATTGGAGTATGATATTTAAATCTTATTTTAGGGAAAAGGAGCTTCTTTTTTTGTGAGAGTAAGATACAGATATTTCCAAATGTCTCCACAGCTACTTAGCTTGGGAGGAATAATTGTTTGGCACATGAATCTGGGGTTTGCCTTTAGGAGCTACGTGCTATTTGACGTTCCCTTGTAAGTGTCTTTATCATTCGCTAAGGTCAAACGTATGGGGGGGGGGGGGGGTTAGCCTGCATATTTAGAAAATTTTTTGGTTTCTAAGAAGAATTCTGAGTCTTTGTGTATTAGTAGGTACCAAAATGGCTTGATTTTGGCTAATTTCCTAGGATTATTGCTTCAAAGTTGGCTATGTTGTTGCTCAGTAGCCTAGTGGTTAGAGCACTGGCTTGGTAACCAAGCAACCAGGGTTCAATTCCCACTAGCACTCCTTGTGGCCTTGGGCAAGTCACTTAACCCTCCATTGCCTCGGAAGAAAGGCCTGGCAATCTACTTCCGGTGACACTGCCAAGAAAACCCAGGAGCTTCTGGGTCGCCAGGAGTCAGGACTGACTCAAAGGCACACATTGCATTGCATGTTGTTGCTCTCCATGAATGTGGGCTAGAATTTTGTAATGTTTCCTTTGTCCTTTTTTTGGATTATACAATATTTTTTTAGTTTTCTTGATTCTCTATGCAAATATAATTAAAAAATCCTAATAAAAAAAGGAAAAGAATACCAGCTCTGATCAGACAGTTATCACTATTTATACTAGGAGTGCAAATTCCCCAATTCCCAGAGGATCACAACTGTGCCGGGAGAGCATCAAATAGTCCGGAGGAAATGTAAAGAAAAGAAGTAGGTAACAAAATATATGAGAAAAAAGAATGAGCATTTATGTGCTAGAGGCTAGTATCGGTCAATGATTCTTGGAGTGAATCTGAGCAACACTTTTACTATGCCTGTGGTAACACACTGGTTCTCCAAAAATAGTCAACTATCTGGAAATGCTGAGCTTATATCACTTTTTATTGTGCTGCATAAAGATATTCAGATCAGTTCAATTAATTATCAGATTCTTTCCTTTGCATATGTTTTCCTCCATTCAGATTTGCATTTGTATTAGGCGATTCAATTTTTATTCGAGGGATGTCCCTGGCTCATTTAACAATGCCTGAAAAGTAAGACACTACCCAGCATGTGCAACACCAAACACTAGTCCGCTGCACAAAATAATTTTCTTCAAGCACAAGGGAATTTGGATTACTTTTGCTGTCTTAATTCCTGAGCTGAACCGTACCTTGACCCATTTAATGCTAGACATATCTGTACTGAATGCTGGCATTTGGAGGGCCCGTGCTTAGGAGGACAGCCATTTCTTATATATGGCAGCAGGAATTATGCACAGAGCTGTCAAACAGAGATGCCACAGCACTTTCTTCACACAGGAGGAAAGAAATCAAAGGAAGCTCCTATTTTTTGGAAATGACTTGTGGTGAGCAGGGCTGTACCAAGCTATAATTGTGCCCTGTGCAACTTGCAAACCTGGTGCCTCCCCCCACCATACCTATTGGGCCTCATTTTAAAATTTATATGCAGCCCACCTAAAATGTTAGGAGGCTTTCAAAGGAGCTCTTTTTTGTCCCAGCAATGAATTAGGGACATGTTTAGTAAACATTAATGTGCATTAAATGTCACCACACCCATAGAAATAAATGGGTGATGCTGCACTTAGTGCATGTTAACATTTGTGAATACGCATTAACATTTAGTAAAAATGCCTCTTAATGAATGTCTTAATACCATTTGCATGGGCAGGGAGGATAAAGAAAGGCTACTATATTTCTACATTACCATCCTCCAGTGCCAGGTACATTAGGAAGTACTACAAAACCCTGCTCATTTAGAACCCATAGCAAACCTGTGACATCATAACAGCACGGCCAGGATTCACACAGCACCAAGCTCTACATATAGAAAGGCAGCACTGAAAATATAAAACCAATATACCTTATAGAAAACCAATACATCTCCTGCTGGGAAAAGAGAACAAGTAGGACTCCTACATAGAAACTACACAAACAGAATGCCGCAGCTCGGTCATATATGCAAAACGTAGAAAGACCATCATCAAATACAGAACAAGGGATCACATTTCAGAAATATGAAGGCAATGAGTGAACTGGGAACCCCAAAAGCCAAACTTGGAATGCACCACAACACTGGAGAAATAAAACTATAAATTAATTTCCTCTTGTACCGAACAAACACAGACATCAGTGATGTGCATTATCTAGAGCTGACATATTCCAGTTAATAAATTCAAAATAAAATAATTTCTCTCTACCTTTTTTTGTTTGGGCATTTTATTTTTCAGTCATAATTACCCCAGTGTCTCTTTTATTTTCTTCATATATTCTGCTAACTCTCAATTGTCTGCTGTCCATTTGACCTTTCTCCTCTCATCTCTTATTTTTTCCACTCTCTCTCTACATTTGCCTTGTTTCTTCCCTCTTACACAAAATATCTGTCCTCCTCTCCAGCCTCACTTCTCCAGCCTTTTTCTCCACCCATATCGCAGCATCTGCCCCCTTTGAGTTCCCCAGCATCACTCCCTTCCAAGTCTCACTAGCATCAGCTCCCTTCCAGCCCCAGCTCCTCCCTGCATCAGCTCTCCTTCAGTCCCAGTCCCTCCCAGCATCAGTTCCCTTCCAGTCCCTGTCCCTCCCAGCATCAGCTCTTCTCCAGTCCCAGCCCCTCCCAGCATGAGCTCGCTTCTTGTCCCAGCCCCTCCCAGAATCGGATCCCCTTCAGTACCTCCCAGCATCAGCTATGAGGTAAGTCACTGTTTCCAGCTCTTTCTCACAGAATCGACTGTTTGCCAGTTTTGCCAGTTTTTTCAATGCTAGCTGTAAACCATTGCATCCATAATCTGCTGTCCTGGGCTGCAACTATCAACCTCTCATCCCTCGGTTTCAGTTCACCTCTCCTTAACTATTCATTTGTCCATTCTTATTAACAAAGGGTCCTGGAGTAACACTGTATTTCTCACTACATTTGTGCTTTTGCCACTTGTTTTTTCTCACTTGCTGATCTAGTTCTTTGAAGAGTTTTTTCTCCTGTTTTTCAAATTCTGTTATTTCTTCTCTGTGTATGCTTGTGGATTCTCACTCGTTCATCAGAAAGCTTGTCCAAGTTTGATGATGGAGACAGATTCTGGACATTTACTTTGATATTTTAACACTTTTTGTGTATTTGAATCCAATGATTCTATTAGATAATTATTTATTTATTTAATGCTGATTTTATATTGCCTTTCTAATAGTCAAAGCAGTTTACATAGAACAATGGATCAATGTACAGTTAACAACTCTTGAGGTACATAGTAGGTCTTACACAAAACATAAAGCCTGGAGGCTTATGATAGTAGCTTTGTATGTGTAATCAATATGAGTCCTAGACCTCCGTCAGCTCTAGGGATGTAGTCTTGGCATACATTGATTCTTGTAAATTACCTCATGAGCATGGAGGAGTTTTCTTGTTCACACATTCAGTTTTTCAAGATCTTTAAGAGGCCAGTCCACAATTCCAAAGCAGTATGAGAGTACAAGAATTGCCAGATGACTGAAGGCTTGTATCTTGTTCTGTGACGTTAAAGCATTTTAGGCGTCGAAAATAACTTCACTGTCCTAAAACGCATGTATAGATAGAAATCTATGTCCAGTGTCTCACCAGCATAGTATTGCCCAATACTACCCCTACAATTTCACAGTTAGTTCATAGTACCACTATTATATGGAAAACCAAAGCTTTATTCTGCTGAAAACCACTAAATATCTAAGTATCATTTCAGCTTGTGCTTTAAATTACCAAACCTCGTCATTTCACTGTTCCACTTTTATAATGAAAACCTAAGCTGGTAAAGCATTGTAAAAATTATACTGAAAACTATAAATTGTTTTATCTTTGTACCACTACTATACTCAAAACCATAACTAGTTCCTTCACTATAACACTACTATATAGTAACCTATTTAAAAACTAACACAAGCAACAATGGAAGTACGAAAAATGTTTATGTGCCTATGCTATTTCCTGCTCTTGACCACGCAAACAATCATTGCCTTCTCCCAAGCTGTTGCTCTCCCTTGACTTTCCCCATCCCCACCTATTTCCATCACCCCCCACAGAATTCACCACTACAGTAAGCTCATACCAAACCATAAGAAGCCCCTACACAGATTAATCCAAATAAATACAACTTCAAACACATTGCTAAACAGCACTCACCCAATAGCCCCACTAAATTTTATCCAAAGTCAACGCCAGGTCCATCAGAAATAAAGTACTCCTCATACAGAACCTTATCATAGATGAGAAGCCTGATATCGTATGTATTATGGAAACATGGCTATTTGACACTGATATCATTCTCCTGAACCAGCTAAAAGTCCCAGGTTTGTCCTCTTTAACTGTCCTTTTGCCCGCTGGTCTCAAGATCACCACCGGTCCCGCTTGCAGCTTTGGGGGAAGAAGCAGGAGCTACTAACTTCCCCTGCCAGGACCAATCGGGAAGCCAGCAGGACTTAAAGAGGCGGGGGAGTAATTGCATTTGCCAAGGAAGCCCTAAAAGTATCACCCAGCATATGCAATAATTATGAGGGAATCGATATCCTCAAAATAGAAAACAGAAATATAGCAGTTTGTCTACTATACAGATCCCCCACAGTCAATCATGAAAACATGACATCTGTCCTTGAATCAGTCAGCACCTCACAAATAAGGAAGCCTCAAATAGTTCTAGGTGGCTTCAATCTATCATCCCTCCCACATTCACATGCTAATAATACAACGTCCCACACACAGTAAGGGCAATGTCCTTGATATGGTGTTCCTTTAAAGTGCTATAACAGATTATTCAACTTTAACACCCCCCTAAGATTACACAGGTCCCTTGGTCGGACCACTTTCTGATCCGTTTTACATTTAAATTACCAACATGCCACCCTGATCATATCTCTCAATCGAACCCCCAACAAACAACTTAATTTAGGCCGTTTGATAGAGACACATTCTTAAAATCGATGATAACACAACTTAACTCTTCCCAAACCGACCTCGATAAACTTCTAACAAAATGGAACACATCAATTACCAAATCTGCCAAGCCAACACACAAATCCCCATAACTCCCACGAAAAAACACTGAAAAATGGTACACTCCAGAATTAGCCAGGATAAAAAAAGATCTCAGAAAAATGGAGCGTAAATGGAGATCTAAAAAAACTGCAGAAAACAAAACTCTTTACATGATAACACTTAACACTTACAAAGATGCAATATACACCGCAAAAAAGAACTACCACTCAAAAGTACTAAATAACGCCATCAATCGTCCAAGAGAACCTTTTGAACTTGTAAAAATGATTACCAAACCTCCTCAAGATGCTCCATACAAAATCCCAATCCATCCCCAAGTACTAGCAGATTTCTATGCTAGTAAGCTAATGCCCAAGGACTCATCTGGCATCCCACTGCTGTTATTAGACCCAGTCAATACCAACAGTTGGCACACTTCACACCATCGTCACAAGACAAATTATAGATATAATTTCAAATATCAACACAACAACATCCCTATTAGATCAATGTCCAGTAGAATGGATTAAAGTGACAAAATCTGAAATTGTCCCCTTCCTTTTAAATATAGTAAACCAATCACTACAGCAAAGAATTATGCCAAGTGCATTTAAAAGATCAGTAATCCGTCCCATATTAAAAAAACAACTCTAAACAAAGATGATCCTGCCGTATATAGACCAATTTCAAGCATTCCATTTGTAGCAAAAGTTATTGAGAAAGCGGTTCAATGTCAGCTTCAGGATTTCATAGATACAACAGCCGCATTAAATCAGCAACAGTATGGATTTCGACCATTCAATGTAGTCAAAACCCTCCTTCTAGTTCTACTTGAACTCAAGTGGAGGAGTAGCCTAGTAGTGGTTAGAGCAACTGCCTAGTACCCAGAAAATCAAGGGTTTGATTCCTACTGGCACACGTTGAGCAAATCACTTTATCCTCCATTGCCTCAGAAGAAAAGGCTGGCAATCTACTTCCAGTGATACATTGTCAAGAAAACCCACAGGTAGCTGGGTCACTATGAGTCAACACTGACTTGATGGCACTAAAAAAAAAAAGTTACATAGAAACATGATGACAGAAAAAGACCACATGGCCTTTCTAGTCTGTCCTTCCATATCAGTAGTTCTACTCAACACAATTATCAAGGGAATGGAGAACACCAAAAAGTGTTCATCCTAATTTTCCTGGATATCACTGCTGCTTTCGACAATGTAAACCACAAGACACTCATCTTAAGACTTGACTCCATAGGCATAAAAGGACATATCCTCAAATGGTTCACATCTTACATAAGAGACCTCTTTCAATATGTTCAAATAGAACAAACATCCTCACATTTCCTCCAAACCCAGGGAATACCCCAAGGCTCAGCACTATCTGCCCTTTTGTTTAACTTATACTTATAGGAAAGCACTTAAATATCACCTTTTCCTCATATACTACCCACCAAACATTACCCCCAGCAAAAGCCCCCCAAATAAGAGACACACCTTATCTTCAAATAGCCTCTCCCACTTTCTCAGTAAGATTACTAGGACTTTTGTGTTGTCATGATACCTTTTATTTAATCATGTTTGTAATAAGTTAACCTTATGTTACCCAAGTTTATATACCTGTTTGCTGTAAACATGGAATAGCCTGTTATTCTGTTGATGTTGTTGTATGTGAACCGCGCTGATATCAAATAGCGCGGTATATAAAAGATTGTAATAAATAAATAAATAAATACATAAAATCAATTTGCACCATATTCAAAAAACATAAAATATATTACCACATATATGCTGGCGACATTATGTTGTACACGCAGCTGGACATACTCAATCCCACATACAATAAATTAGCAACATGCCTAAAAGAAATTCAAGCCTGGCTCCAGGCAAATAACATGAGCATTAACTTCAAGAAAACAGAAGTTATGTTCATATCAAAAAACTCTTGAGTTCAACCCACCATCAAAAATCTGTCTAAACAACACTCAACTCCCAGTTAAACAAGAAGTTAAATATCTTGGAGTTACCTTGGATAAAACACTCAATATGGAACCCCCACTTAAAACAACTAAACAGAACCATATTCTTTAAATTAAGGATCATACAACCACTCAGAAACCTCATTGAGCTCAATGACTTTAGAACAGTAGTGCAAGCCCTCATAACGCTGCACTTCGACTACTACAATAGCCTCCTGCAGGGAATACCCAAAAAGACAATTAACATAATACAAATGGCCCAAAATGTCATAGCCAGGGTCATAATGAAAGCACAACTCGCAGATCACATTACACCTATCCTATATAAGCTCCACTGGCTCCCAATTTCCTCAGGAGTAAGATACAAAATAATAATGACCACATTCAAACTGATATATAACATAGCCCCCCCCCCCACCTCTCTTCCCTCATCTAAATCCAAATGACTAACAGAACCAGAAGAACGCCCAACCAAAACTTTCTCATGGTACCTCCTTCAATAAGCAAAACCAAACAATTCACTAGCAAGAGGGCATTTACATACATATCCCCCTCACAATGGAACTCCCTCCCTGAAGCACTAAGAGGAATAAAAGACCTCCAATCATGAAAAGAATTAAAACCCCATCTATTCAAAGAACATTATACCAACCCCAGCCCCAAAAGCACATAAGTATCCCCACTTCCCTCAGTCTTATTCCCTCCCCTTGCCACCCAGCATCCTCCACAGCCCCCCAATGCTACAATACCAAAATCTTTGAACATACATCTTAGACCTCAATTGCAGGGCACACAAATAAGAATGCCAACTATGGATTTATATCCATCTATACATAGCTCATTGTAAATAGTTAATTATTTACTTCTGCAATACCTTTATATTTAATTACTTAGAGGTTTCAACTCAGTTATACTGTTCTTTGTAAAGGTTAAGTTTTGTTATAATGTAAACCAATCCTGATCCCTGGAAGGGGTAGTATAAAAATACGGTCAAATAAATAAATAAAATAATGATTTTAGTCTCTTGTAGTATTCCTTACTGATTTTTTTCTCTCAGTAATTTCTGCTTGAGTGCGTTCCTTCCTCTTGTCTAATATACTTATATATCTCTTCCTGTTCAAGGTCCTTGATGTCACAGCCCTCAGCCAGTGAAACGTCTTGCTCAATTTTCCTCTAAAAAGAGGTTGCATTAGCACATTTGCCTAGGCCAAAAGTCATCCAGATGTCATCAGAAAAGCTTTTCATCACACGGATTTGCTCTGCTAATTGTTGGTTGCTGGAACTGTACAGCTTCAGATCATCTGCAAATAGCAAATGGGATGTTGCTTCTGGGTTGTTACCTTCTTTAGGATTCAAGCTAAATCCATATCCCAAAGAGTTGATGAGGTACATTGGATTAAGCGCCCTACAAAACAGAAGTGGCGACAGGGAATCTCCCTGAAATATTCCTCACTGGATCTTAAGGTTAGGAATTAATTAATTTATTTATGGGTTTTATATTCTGCTTTATCCATATAATAAAGGCGGTTTACAAGGAACTTAATAAACGAATACCGCTCAAGGCGATTTACAAGGACCTCAATGAACCACTACAGTGAACATCATCAAATTCAATATTTTGAACACTGCATGCAGGCCTTTAGGATACAGAAAGGTTAGGCTGAACTTTTTACAATTAACTATTTACATTGAGCAGGTCTGTGTTATGGTTCTTGCAGTGTAATGAGCTATATCATTATGGAACATACGTGTAATATGTAGGTCATATCAGTGGGGTGAGGTATATTAGTATGGCGAATTCCAGATTTATGTGGGGTATAGGATGTTTTTTGATTCTGCTTTGATAATATTCTGTAAAGACTTGAGTTTCTTTCTAAATGTGGTTAGTTCATTATTTCCCTTAGACTGTCTGGGAATGCATTCCAGAGGACTGGAGAGTAGAAGATGAATGCTCTATTGGTTGTTGATTGGTTAGCTTTCTTAAATTCCTTAAGGATTGTTAGTAAGTTTTGCTTACATTCCCTTCTTTGTCTTGTTTCTGGTTGTATCTGTATTAGTGAATTGAGGTATGCTGGAGCTAAGTTCTTAACTGTTTTGAAGGTGATCATTAGTGTCTTGTATTTGATTCTTTGTTTTACCAGCAGCCAATGTAGATGGTTTAGGATGGGTATTATGTGTTCTGATTTGGCTATGGGTGCTCAAGGCTGCTTGGGAAGGCCCTGGAGGATAAGGTTGCCAAAACTGAAGTGAGGGCAGATCATTGCTTGTGATACGAAGTGGAAGTCGTCAGTTGAAAGGAGAGGTCTTAGGTTTTGCATCATTCTTGTTTTATTGTAAATTGTTTGCGTTGTCATGTTAATGTGTTTTATCAGGTCGAGGTTCTGGTCCAGCAGGATTCCCAGGTATTTGATTTCCTTTTTCACCTCTAGTGAGGCACCGTTTATCTGAAATTGCTGAGGCAACGAGAATGCTTTGTTCCTGGAGATCATAAGGACTTTGGTCTTTTTTAGATTTATTGTAAGGTTGATGGAGTTCAGCCAGTGTGAGACATCATTGAAACATTCAACTATTTTCTGGTAGTTTGGCTCTAATATTTTGAATGTCATGAAAAACATTATATCATCCGCATATATTTAATAAAAGGTTAAAGTTGGATCAAACACCTCCACTCTGTTCAACACAACACAGGGAGTCCCACAAGGGTCCTCCATGTCCGCCCTCCTCTTCAACATCTATATACAGCCAGTTTGCAGTATCTTCAAGCAACACAAGATCCACTATGCCATTTATGCAGATGACATCATGGTCTATTCTCCAATCCAATTCGACTCGCCAGACTATACAGCAATCACAAAATGTCTTCAAGAGATGAGCAACTGACTTTCTACCAACAACCTCCAAGTTGACTTCAAAAAATCAGAGGCACTATTTATCATACGTGACGCTTCCTTTACCCCCCAACTTTAATCATCTTTTCAAACACGCTGATCCCAGTAAAAGAGGAAGTTCGCTACCTTGGCGTCACCCTTGACCGATTCCTAAACCTACAAGCATCACAAACTGGCTATCATCTGAAGACTAAAACCCCTCATCAGTCAGGAACACTTCTGCAGTCTGCCAAGCAGTCATTACCCCCATTCTGGACTACTGTAATTACCTTTTCCAAGGACTTCCAGCCCAAGCCACCCATCCATTGCAATTAGCCCAGAACACTGTTGCCCGCTCCATCACAGGATCAGCCAAACATGATCACATATCGCCCCTCTTGTATCAGCTACATTGGCTACCAATCACCTCACGAGCCAAATATAAGACAGTCTTGACCATCTTCAAGATCAGAAACTACGTGTCAGCCAAAATTCTACAGGACCTGATACGCACAAGATCAAACAACAGACCTAAGAAACAGAGCACTAGAGACACAATTCCAAGTCCTAGCACATACAGCAAAGTTAACAAGTCTACAGTGAAAAGGGCGCTCTCACTAGCAGCACTCGCCATCTGGAACTCACTGCCAGAGAAAGTAAAGATTAACTCAGACCTAAAGGACTATAGGAAACAACTCAAAACCTTCCTATTCTCTGACTCTTTAGAGAAGACACCTAGCCTTCCCCCCTCATGACACATGTCTAGATAGAATTTGACCGATTTGTACATATGTTTAATTGTAAATAATGCTCCTGAATAGTTATGCTCCTGAGCATCTCCCACATGTCACCCCTTCCCATGTTTACAACATCAGTTTTCTGTACTGGTTTGAGTTATATTGTAAATGGCTTTGATTCTATGATAAGGCGGTATAAAAAAAAAGTGTTATATAAATACATAAATTCTGTCATCAACGTTGTGTGCTCTGATTATGTTGCATAATGTGTGCTCTGATTATGTTGGATAATGCTGAACCCTGGGGTACTCCTTGGGTTTGGTTGAATGGTCTGGAGAGAGAATAATTAATTTTGACCTGTCGTATGCGGTCAGAGAGGTAGGATATAAACCTCTGTATTATAGTGCCTCCTATTTCAAGTTGTTGTAGTTGGGTGATTAGAATGTCATGGCTGATGGAGTCAAAAGCTGACGCTATATCTAGGAAAATAAGTGCAGAGGATTGTTTTGTGTTTTCAATTCCTTAAATGATTTTGTCGAATAGGGATGTGAGGAGTTTCCATACCATGGTAAGGCCGGAATCCATATTGGTGTGGATCTAGCAGAGCGTATGTGTCTAGATGGTCTTGTAAGTTGCCTCTGTAC
This sequence comes from Ichthyophis bannanicus, assembly GCA_033557465.1. Classification (NCBI taxonomy): domain Eukaryota; kingdom Metazoa; phylum Chordata; class Amphibia; order Gymnophiona; family Ichthyophiidae; genus Ichthyophis; species Ichthyophis bannanicus. The sequence continues at coordinate 441,651,137 of CM066035.1, read as the reverse complement.
TGACTTTTCTATTATTTTGGATGAAAACGGAAGACTCAATATTGGTCTATAGGAGCCTAGGCAGCACTTATTGAGTGAGCAGGGTTTTATGTTTGGACAGATGGTTGCTTCTTTTAGTGCTTTTGGCATGAGCCCTTGAGATAGGGAGAGACTGACTATTCTTTTTATGTGAGGTGTGAGTTCTGTTCTAATTATTTTAACCCAGCTTACTGGGCAAGGATCAAGATGGGATGTTGTTGTATTGATGTATTTGACACATTGTTTTATCTGTTCAGAGCTGCTTAGAGAGAATGAATTCCATAGACTGGTGTCAGCCGGTTCGTTGATTGTTATTTTTGTTGGGTTGGCTATTGTGCATCTGGATTTCTTCATATAGTGTTTGGCAAATAGTTGGGCATCCATTTCATTGTTATGGGGGTCATCGTTGTTCTGCTTTCGAATTAATTGTACAATAAGGAAGAGCTCCCTGGGGTGATTTAGCAACTCCATGAGCATTTTTGAATAGTATGCTTTCTTAAGTCATTGATGGTTTGACGATATAGCTCAAGAGTATCCATATACTTTTAAGAAGAGGAATGTGCCTTTTAAGGGCTGCCTGGTCCGCATGTTTCCTGATTTAGCTAGAGAAACCCAACAAAACAGGAAAGAATTTTTGCTTCTGCGCCCGAGGGTTTCTCAATTGGGTGGGCTTTTCTTTTTGAAGTACCCCTGCAAATGTCTTGTGAAATTGGAAGGTACTTCTTATATTTTCTTTTTTCCATCTCAATTGACTTCCTTTCTGAATGCCCGTGGGGTTGCTGGTGGGGGGTCCGTCAATTGTTCTACTCCGTTCTGATTGGGAATATGGCCGATATTTGTCTCTGTATATTTCCTGTAAGTTTCATTTTGAATATTTTCCTGTTCATTTTTAGATCCCTTATTGTGGGCTAGAGTGGGGTTATCAGGTTAATTGTTTTTCTGAGTGTTTTTTCCTTATGTTTAAACTTACTGGTTCCCCAATTTCCATGCAAGTGATTGTATCCTTATAATAATTTTGCATATTCCATAAATATAAAATAAATAAAACTTCTTGAAGCGATGAAGCATCTGTTCTCTATGATGCATTTTAAATGTGTATGTGTTGAGTTCAACATTGAAGTGTATTAGGTAGTGGTCTGTCCATGGAACTGTCTGCTGGGAGACTGAGCAATACTGGCTAGCCTCCTGATGCATAGGGTCCTTAGTAGGTGATCAGTGAAGCTGGAAGCTCAGACTCCACCTGCTGGTTGGGGGGTATAACCCGTGCATCTGGACTGGACTGGAGTGATGATTTGGAATTGTATTTTATAACATCTATGAATTATTGTTGTTGTTAAGTACTGCTGAGTCAATATCAAATCAAGGTAACCCTGAGGATAGTTGTTGTAAACCTTGCTCAGTCTTCTATCAGGTGGCTAATTGTTATTATTATTATTATTACTAAGCATTTATAAAGTGCTGCAACATACGAAGCGCTGTACAAACATAAAAAGAGACAGTCCCTGCCTGTTAAAGCTCACAATCTAGTCAAGACAAAATATGAAATAAATTAGATAATACAAATAACAATTAACAAGACAAGAATAAATGTTTATGGAGAGAACAAGAAAGGACGAGTTAGGAACAAAAAGCAATAGTGAAGAAATGGGATTTCAATTTGGATTTGAAGATGGCCAGGGAGGAGGCTTAGCGGACAGAGACAGGTAGAGAATTCCAGGAAAAGGGTGCAGCCAGTTGAAAGGAGCGAAGTCTAGAATTAGCAGTACGAGTAAAAGGCATAGATAAACGAAGACAATTAGATGAGCGGAGTAGGCGAGAGGGGGTGTAGGTAGAGATGAGGGATGAAAGGTAATGAGGGGCAGAAGAATGAATGCATTTATAGGTTAGAAGGAGAAGTTTGAACTGGATACAGAAGCAGATGGGGAGCCAGTGAAGTGACATGAGAAGAGGAGTAATGTGTGAAAAACGAGACTGATGGAAAATCAGACGAGCTGCAGAATGTTGAATAGACTGGAGAGGAAAGAGGTGGTTAGCAGGGAGGCCAGCAAGGAGAAGGTTACAGTAATCAAGGCGGAGGTGATTAAAGAGTGGACAATCAGTTTAGTAGTGTTATCAGAGAGAAAAGGGTGAATCTTGAAGATATTGTAAAGAAAGAAACGGCGTGTTTTAGCAATGTTTTGGATATGTAAAGAGAAGGAGAGAGATGAGTCAAAGATAACCACAAGCTTCCGTGCCGAAGAGACAGGAAGGATAACAGAGTTATCCACAGAGATTGAGAAAGGGGAAGGAGGAGGGGAGGCATTAGGGGGAAAGACAAGGAGTTGAGTTTTGGCCATGTTCAGCTTCAAGAGGCGGTAGGATGTCAGAGAGGCAGGCCAAGATCTTAGCTTGAATTTCAGGAGGGATAACAGGCGTAGAAAGGTAGATTTGAGAGTCGTCAGCATAGAGATGATAGTGAAAGCCATGGGAAGAGATAAGGGCACCAAGGGATTGGGTATAGAGAGAGAAGAGGAGCGGACCTAAGACAGAACCTTGAGGTACACCCACAGGTAAAGGGATGGAAGAGAAGGAGGAGCCACTGAAGTACACACTGAAAGAGCGGTGGGAGAGATAGGAGGAGAACCAAGAAAGTACAGAGCCTTTGAAACCGAGTGAAGACAGGGTGATAAGAAGAAGATTGTGGTCAACGGTGTCAAAGGCAGCAGAGAGATCCAGAAGAATGAGGATAGAATAAAAGCCTTTGGACTTAGCCAGAAACAAATCATTAGCGACTTTGGTAAGAGCAGTTTCGGTAGAATGTAGGGGACGGAAACCGGATTGTAAAGGATCTAGGAGGGCATGAGAGGAGAGGAAGTCGAGACAGCGGTGGTAGACAGCACGCTCAAGTAATTTAGAAATGAAGGGATGGAGAGAGATGGGACGGTAGTTAGAAGGACAGGAGGGATCGAGTGAGGGTTTCTTGAGGAGGGGTGTGAAAATAGCATGCTAGAAGTCAGAAGGGAAAGTAGCGGTGGAGAGCGATAGGTTGAGAATATGAGTGATGGAGGGGATGATAGTGGAAGAAATGGAGCTAAGGAGGTGGGTGGGCATAGGATCAGAAGGGCAGGTAGTCAGCTTAGAGGAAGAAAGGAGGAGTGTTGTTTCCTCATCAGAGACCAGAGGGAAGGAAGAAAGGGAAGCAGAAGTAAGGGGGGAGAGTTGGGAAAAGGGGGGGGGAAGAAGAGGAGGTAGTGAAATGGAGGGTGATTTTATGAATTTGTCATGGAAGTACTGTGCCAAGGTTTGGGCAGGAAGGGAGGTAGGAGCCAGAGGTGGGGGCACACTGAGGAGAGAATTGAGTGTATAAAAAAGACGACGAGGATTAGAGACAAGAGAGTTAGTCAGATGGGCGAAGTAGATTTGTTTGGCAAGTGCAATGGCTGATTGGAAGGAGAAGAGCATGAATTTAAAGTGGAGAAAGTCAGCATGAGAGTGAGATTTGAGCCAGGCATGCTCAGCAGAGCGGGACCAGGAGCGCAAATAGCGGGCAAAAGGAGAGAGCCAAGGCTGTGGAGGAGAATGCCTAACAGGACGTGAGATGAGGGGAGCAAGAGAATCCAAAGCAGAGGAGAGTACAGCATTATAGGAGGCCACAGCCTCATCAAGAGAATTAGAAGAAAGAATGGATGAAAGGGGTGAGGAAATAGTGGAGGAGAGAGCTAAGGGATCAATAGCAAGAAGGTTTCTAAATAGATTAGTGGAAGCAGGATGAGGCTGAGGTGGAGGATGATGATGAATAATAAGACTTAAAAGGTGGTGGTCAGATAAAGGAAGGACAGAGTTAGAGAAGTTGGAGGGTGAGCAGTTAGAGAAAAAAATTAGGTCAAGGCAATGACCATGTTGGTGAGCAGGAGCAGTGGAAGAGAGCTGAAGGTTATACGAGGAGGTAAGAGAGAGGAGTTTTAGAACATGGGGATTGGAGGGGTCATCAACATGAATGTTAAAGTCGCCAAGAATAAGGGTGGGGGAGGAGGGGTGAAGAAAGGTAGACAGCCAAGAATCAAAGTCAGAAAGAAAAGTGGAAATAGAAGTATCAGTAATTGTTGATAGAGCGACATCCATAGCTGCTGTTATTGTACTGATCCAACGTATTGCTAGTCTTCCTCTTTTACATTGACCTTCAACCTTGCAAGCATGATGTCTTTCTTCAATGCTCAGTGAATCACACACAGAGGTGCAGCCAAATGCAGTCTGGGACATCTAAGCCAGAACTTCTGAAAAGCAGGCAAGTCCAGGTGCAAACACGATTTCACAAATGTGGATATGCCTGATATGGACATCTGTGGGGGAGGGGGTGTCTACACAGACATCCCCAGAACTGTATTTCAGAAAATGGATGTCTAGGATAGCTAACAGTTGGAGTAGTAGGTTAGGAACAAGGCAGGCAGGGTTCAAATCCCACTGCTGCTATGATTGACATGGTGCTGAGTTTTTCAGCCAAAGCAGGTGCCTGGAACAGGTCTAATGTTGGACACAATGCTGGATGTCCAGGATGTTTCTGAGATCAGGCAGGGATGTCCAGGTTTCTGGGAACACCCCAACCACGCCTTCACCGTGCTGCCACCGTTCAGATTTGGATGTGCTCATGCTGGGTACGCCCCCAGACCTGGCTTCTAAAGTGGCTCTGGAGACGTCTCTGTGCTTTGGACATTTCTATGCCCATTTTTGGACATCCCAAGCACAAACAGGGCTTCCAAAATCACCGCCATAAATATATGCACACAGTTATACCTTCTTCAGAACAGGTGTACATTTGTACATGAGGATACGTGCATTACTGGGGCCAATTCTGGATGACTATTTCCAAATTTGATACATTACACCCCTGAAGTGCAGGTAAGTGTATTTCCTAAAATATATTTGATGCAGGGTAATAAACTACGCCAAATAATATGCAATATCTTGAAAAATATTTGACACTCGTCTGCTGAATCAGGAAGCATTTGCATCATTCGTAAGCCTGAGTGCACACGTAATAAACGTGCTGTCACCGCTAGCACAAGAAGATGATAAAGCAGCAGCGGTGACATGTTTGCCAAACACAAACCGCAGTTAATTATAAAATAATTTCCAAATGCCTAATAATTAGTTGCAGAGTGTTATATTCTACTGTCTGTTTTCAGTACAGCCATGTTTATTGTCTCTACTGTCATTACAAATGCATAGAGGCAGTGGGAGCCAAGCTGCAGTTCTGTGTTCTCATCTTTGCTAATTATTTGGCAGTGAACATATAACCAGTCAGGTTTCATCCCGATTCAAGTATATCAGAAAAATACAGATTTCCAGAGCTGCTGAGAAAACCTGACAACGTCTTCCCTACAAATCGCAGGGGAATCTGACACAGTTCCATCCATTTGCAAAGCCCGCAGCAAATTCTGTGCCTGCAGTGGGCATTTTCATCACCATATCTACTTAACAGACCTTCAAGAAGTTTCCAGGCTTCTTGAATTGTTTCATAAACCACTTGTAAAGAGCTCATACACCCAGCTCTAATCTGTTCTCATTTTTTTAGTACAGAAACTCCAGAAGATCAATGCTTATAGATCCTATTAGGATTTAACCCTGTTCAAGAAACACCACACGAAGGCAGACCTTAGAAAGGACATGGAGAGGAGAATTCACATATCTAGGCCAGGACATGGAGAATGACCGTAGCATCTCGTAAGAGACTCTGGCAAACCTAGATCCTCTTGTAAACTGTGTGCAGGACTGCATGTGTATGTCTCTCCAATGTTCAATGTGAACAGCGATTTTTAAGAAGCTTCACATGGAGAAAAAAATGTAAAAATACCCTCCAAATATGCATGGCAGGAGCATCTTAAAATCACTGCTCCTGCTGTGCACAGACACCATCAGTTCCCCCCACCCTCGTTGGGCCCCGATCTCAATCCCCTCCCCCCGAGAACCTCCCCAACCTCGAACTCCCCTCCCTGATCAAGGCCAACACGTCAGATCCCATCCACAACACCCCCCTACTGGCAGTACCATGAGATTACCACTAAGAGTCACTAGTGCCAGTTTGGAACCCAATGTTACAAAAGCAAGTTGGCACCACTCCTGCTCCCACTAGACTGCAGGGACACCCAGTAAGGCTAGGGATAGCAATTGAGTAGTGGAGGGAGGTGGGGGGAGCTGTGGGGGAGATTGGGGAGGCAGGTCTTTATGCCTGGGGGTTGGGATTTTGCTGATTTGTGGTATCGGATACTTTTGGGGGTAGGGGTAATTGGATGATTTGGGGATAGGGGGTTGTGCAAGGGATCAGATGCATTGGCCTTGATTAGGGGAAGGGATGGGGTGCGGGGAGATCAAGATTGGGGACATTCATGGAAGGTTAGTCTAGCCTCTAGTTAGTAAATTATTGGAAAGATTACTAAAAGAGAGAATAGTGAGGTTTCTGGAGTCCAGCGGATTACAGGATCAAAGGCAGCATGGATTCACCAGAAGCAGGTCTTGTCAAACAAATCTAATTGATTTCTTTGACTGGGTGATCAGGGAGTTGAACTGAGGGAGAGCTCTAGATGTGGTGTACTTAGATTTCAGTAAAGCCTTTGACATCGTTCCGCACAAACAAATTGAGCACCCTAGGGATAGACCTTAAAGTTACTGATTGGGTTAGAAATTGGTTGCGTGGGAGGCGACAAAGGATACAGTTAAATGGAGCTCATTCTGAGGAGAATGTTAACAGTTTTGTGCTGCAGGGATCTGTCCTTTTTTCGATTCTTTTTAACATCTTTGTTGGTGATATTGCGGAAGGGCTTTCGGGTAAGGTTTGCTTGTTTGCGAATGATACCAAAATCTGCGATAGAGTACACACCCAGGAAGGAGTAAATAACATGAGGAGGGATCTAGCTAAGCCTGAAGAATGGTCTAGAATTTGGCTGCAGAAATATAATGCTAAAAAATGTAGGGTCATGCATTTTGGGCCGCAAAAATCCGAAAGAGCAATACAGTGTAGGAGGTGAGGTACTTCTGTCCACAAAAGAAGAACGGGACCTGGCATCATTCTGTCTGATGATCTTAAAGTAGCTAATCAGGTAGAAAATGACTGTGAAAGCTGGAAGGATTATTGGGTGTATATGGAGAGGAATGGCCAGCAAAAAAAAGGAATGACCTCATTTGGAGTATTGTGTGCAGTTCTAGAGATTGTACCTTCAAAAGGATATAAGCAGGTTGGAGTCCGTGCAGAGGGTGGCTACTAAAATGGTTAGTGGTCTTCCTTATGAAGCACATGAGGACAGACTTAAAGGTCCCCAAAATTCGAAGGGCATTTGCATGGTTTAGGCGTTGAAAACCATGTAAATGCCTTAGATGAGGATCTTCAACAGCACATGCACAGTTAGTGCCATTGAATACCCCCATCTATGACCCCTAAGTGCCCTGATGATATCCGCTTTGCATTGGGGCATGTTGGGGGTGTTCTGGGGTGGAGTGGAGGTGGGGAATGGAGCTAACCAGGCCGCAGCAACATTGTATGCTGCTGGTTAGCGATCGGCACCTTAAAGATAGGCGAGGAAAACCCTTGCATATCTTTAAGGAGCCGATCACTAATCGGGCAGCAGCCAATATCGCTGCTGCCTGGTTAGCCTCAGCAACTTCCTGTCCCTGTGGCGACCACCCGATATTCAATGCCGTCACTGCGGCATTGAATATCCAATTTGGAGGTCAGCGGGGAGAGCATAGACCTTCCAAATGGTGGGCAGCTGAAAATCGGACCTAAAGATCTTAATTTATATACTTTAGAGGAATGGCGGGATAAGGGAGACATGACAGAGATGTTTAAATACCAACGTGGCATAAATGAACAAGAGGAGACCCTCTTTCGATTGAAAGCAAGCTCTGCTATGAGGGGAATAGGATGAGGGTGAAAGGGGATAGACTCAGGAGTAATCTGCAGAAATATTTCTCTACAGAAAGAGTGGTAGATGCATGGAATAGTCTCCCAGTGGAGGTGTTAGACAGCAGGACAGTATCTGAATACAAAAAAGCATGGGCGAAACACAGAGGATCTCTAAAGGAAAAAAGAGGACTGTTGTAGTAGTTGATATGGAAGGGCAGACTAGATAGGCCATGTGGTCTTTTTCTGCGGTCATGTTTCTAGGTTTCAATGAGATCAGGATGGGAGAGTGATCATAGGGAGCCCGACACAAACATTAAGAGCTGCCCCTTCCAGCAGGCACTTATTCGTGCCCCAGGGCAACTGTAAATGCCAACATCTATAATTACTAGACATGGATTCACTTTTTGAAATGGGAATCCAATCTACAGTGTAGGCCCGCCCAAACCACTGTTTCTTCCCGAACTTAGCACACTTCAAGGAAATGTAAACATGGAAGCATCCCTATGTTTAAAAAACCCCTGTGCTAAAGTGTCATTTGCATGTATAGCAGTCTACATATGTAAATGCTGCTTTTAAATGTGAGGATGCTTCTAAAATAACCTCCAAACGTTTACAAGAGTCTTTAATGCATAAGATTTACCTTCTTCTGCTATGTTTAGATAATTTGACATTTTAATCCTTTTATCCTGGCAGAATAAGCACTGTGCTGATGAAATATGGATAACCTGAACATTCTGCATGCAAAAATACATCAATCATCAAAGATGCATGCAAAAAAATACACCGTTACAAAAGATACTAATTAGGGAATGCTTAGGGATTATTGACTAGGCAGATCTTTCCCTTTGTATAGCAAGCTGCTTTGTCATGTAAGAGATGTCTCAGATTTTCTGGGTAGCAGCAGCTATAATTTTTTCTTCAACCAGGATCCTGAATGTCCTATAAATCTCCCTCTATTGGTTTATTAGATAACCAAACACAAATAAACGGCTTTTATTATATTACGGGTGTTATTTTAGATCCCCACATATAAATAACGGCTTTCAAACAGCAATTTTAGAAAGCTGCTATCTATACATCAACAACATGCAGAAATTACAAGGAGGCACAGTTAGAACATGGTTTGGGCAGGCCTGATATATCAAAGTGTATTCTCCATTTTACAAGGGCAATACATGTGGATATGAAAAATTCAATATATATCAGCATCTACACCTCCTCTGAGGCATTCAAGGTGCCTGATTGAAGGGGTAGGGGCAAGACTGAGGCCAACACCCTTCCCCATGCCCCCTCTCCAACATCAGCACCCCAGTCCTCCCAACACCAGCACCCTCTTTATGTCCCCTGACATCAGCACTCTCTTGATCCCTTCCAAGATCAAAGAACCCAAGACACTTCCCACAGCAAAGACATCTGATGAGCCACTGCAAGATCAACCCCCTGACCCCCCGTCCCACTCCTGACCATTACCTGGAGTCCCTGGTATCTAGTGGGGAGAAAGAGTGATCTTCAGTTGACCCTACTCTGTTGGACTCCTGTGAGTGTGATTAGAAAGCTTCATTTAAAGCCACCTCAATAGGTTGAGTTAGTTGCACCTCTGCTAATGCAGCCTGCGTTAGGGGACATGGCTCGGTGTTAACTGCCGGGGAAATGCTGTCCACACCCCCAACAGCTAACGTGGTAGTGTTGCAGCTATCACACCCTGGTTTTGAAGCTATTGGTGCGTTAGGTGCAATAACCTAGCATCCTTTAGTAAAAGGCTCCCTTAAATGAATCCTTTGCTTCAGAACTTATTGAGGAAAATATAAGGGAGATACCCATTGTAGAAATGATATTTAACAATGACAGTTCGATAAAATGGAAAGATCTCATCTAACCTGGAAGATGTAAAGGGCAAACGGATCAATACCATGTTCAGATGGTATACCTCCCAGAGTACTGAAAGAATTCAACATTAAGACTGCAGACTATTCGTAATTTCTGCCATTACATTAACCTGTGGTATATGAAGAATGGAGGGAGGATAAATGTAATGACAGTATTTAAAAGAGAGTTTCCTGTCCATAGGCAGGAAGATCTGACATCACTATTAGGCAAGATGGCAAAAATTATTATAAAGAGCAAAATTAGTGAACTGATAGTCATGGTTTAATGGAACAGAGTCAACATGGATTTAACCAAGGGAAGTCTTGCTTCACCAATCTGCTACATTTTTTTGAAGACATGAATACACATGAATAAAAATAAACCAGATGATAGGGAAAGCGTAGTTACTCACCTGTAACAGGTAATCTCCGGGAACAGCAGGAATTTAGTCCTCACATATGGGTATCATCATTACTGACGGAGCCTGCGTGGGAACGCTCCCCAGCGTCCAATAGGAATGCTTTTGGGAGCATCCCTCAGCACATGCGCGCTGCCTTCCCGCCTTTCCAACTGTCCCTCTTCAGTTAAGTTTGCAGCTGAGTGAAAGGATAGAGGAAGAGAGGAAAGAGACAAATAGAGAGAGAGAGACAACTCCTAGGGCAGGTGGGTGGATTGTGAGGACTAAATTCCTGCTGTTCCCGGAAATCACCTGTTACAGGTGAGTAATTATGCTATCTCCAGGAACAAGCAGGAATGTAGTCCTCACATATGGGGACTCCCTAGCTGAAGATGCCAGGGAGATAGCCCCAGGAAGGTGACACCGAAGGTGAGAATCCTTCCTCCCATGGATCTCTGGCATCCCACCAGGGTTGGTGGGTAGGAGTTGGTTTAGGTTTGAAAGAGATTTTGAAGAACAGCTTGGCCAAAGAAGGCATCCTGACGGGAGGCTTTATCTCGGCAGTAGTGGGCTGTGAAGGTGTGTACCAAAGCCCAGGTGGCTGCTCGACAAATGTCATCGATAGACACAGAGTGGAGATTAGCCATAGAAGTTGCCATGACTCTCACATTGTGAGCTGTGACATGGTCCTGAAAAGGAAGACCCTTACTTTCGTAAGTAAAGGATATGCATTGGGCAATCCATTTAGATCAAGTCCTTTTGGAGACTGGAAGTCCCAAATGACTAGGGTCAAAAGCTACAAAATATTGCGAGGACTTTCTATGTTGCTGTGTTCTTTGAATGTAAAAGGCTAAGGCCCTTTTACAATCCAAAGTATGAAGGTTTCTTTCTGCATTAGAGGCGTGAGGCCTCGGAAAAAATACAGGAAGATAAATTGGTTTAAATGAAAAGGCAAAACCACCTTTGGCATAAAGTGTGGGTGAGTTCGAAGAACAATCTTATCATGATGAAATCTAGTATAAGGAGGATCAGCCACTAAAGCTTGCAATTCACTAATGCGACGGGCAGAGGTCATTGCAATCAGGAAGATGACCTTCCAAGTCAAAAACCTAAGGGCTGTAGTGGCTAAAGGTTCAAAAGGCAGCTTCATGAGCTGCCCTAGAACTAGATTTAGATCCCATGCAACCGGTGGTGGCTTGATGGGAGGTTTAGTTAATAAAAGGCCTCTCACAAATCTTGATAGGAGTGGATGAGAGGAAATTGGTTGTCCATTTAGAGGCATATAAGAAGCTGCAATTGCACTAAGATGGACTCTTACCGAATTGGTCTTTAACCCAGAATTCGATAAGTGAAGGAGATACTCTAGTATCGATTCTAAGGGTATGACCAGAGGGTTTAGTCCCTTCTTGGAGCACCATATAGTAAAACGTTTCCACTTGAAGGCATAAGATCTTCTTGTGGAAAGTTTCCTAGAAGCCTGAAGGATATCTTTTACTTGCTGGGACAGGTTGAAATCCTGGAGGTCTAAGCCTTCAACAACCAGGCCGTGAGGTGCAGGGACTGGGGATTCGGGTGCCATAGCGTCCCGTTCTCCTGGGAAAGGAGATCTGGAGCATGCCCTAACTCCAGAGGTGCCGCTTGAGAGAGATGCAGAAGCAGGGAAAACCACGTTTGGCGTGGCATCGTGGTGCTATGAGAATCATGCGACCTCCATCTCTCTGAAGCTTGAAGAGTGTCTTGGGGATGAGGGGAATGGGTGGGAAGGCATAAAGGAAGTCCTGACCCCAGTGAAGGAGGAAGGCATCCCTTGCCTGACAACTGTGTGCCGGAATTCTGGAACAGAACCAGGGAAGTTTGGCAATTCAGTGGACTTGCAAAGAGGTCTATGTCTGGAGTGCCCCAGAGATGAAATATCTCTGCCACCTGGTCTAGGTGGAGTGATCACTCGTGAGGTAGCAGGACTCAACTGAGTATGTCTGCCCAAAGCTTTTGAATGGCTGAAAGATATTCCACTAGAAGGTGAATTTAATGCTCTCTGGTGAGGACCCATAGTTATAAAGCTTCGCTGCATAACGACAGAGAGCCTGTTCCGCCCTGCTTGTTCACATAGAACATGGCTACCTGATTGTCCGTTTGGACTAGGACTGTCTTGTAGCTGAGCTGGGCGTGGAACACTCGAAGAGCTAAATAAATTGCTCTTAACTCCAGGAGGTTTATGTGTAAACCAACCTCCTGTGGAGTCCAGGTGCCCTGGGTAGAGAGATGATTCAGGTGTGCTCCCCAACCCACCTGTGATGCATCTGTTATTAGGGTGGCCTGAAAAAGGGGTTGATGGAAAGGAGACCCCACTGTCAGGTTTTCTAATGATTGCCACCATTGGAGGGACAAAATTAGTCGTTGAGAGATTATTATTTTATCCGACAAATGACCCATGGCCTGTGTCCACTGTGTGGAGGGGGTCCACTGAGCCACTCGCATGTGGAGGCGAGTATATGGGACTACATGAACTGTGGATGCCATGTGTCCCAGTAACTGCAGTAGCCCCGAGCAGTGAGGGAGGATCTGCCTGCTGCTTGGGAAGCTAACTGCATTATGCGAAGACACCGGGCTTGTGGAAGGAAAACCCTTGGCTGTCTGTTATCCAGACAGGCTCCTATGAATTCTAGGCATTGGGAAGGAACTAGTTGAGATTTCGGGAAGTTTATTACCAATCCCAGGTACTGGAGGATTCGCATTGTACGAGACAGTGCAGCGCTGGCCTCTGTCACTGTGGAGGCCCGGATGAGCCAGCCGTCTAAGTAAGGGAAGACAAAACTCCCCAGGGTTCGTAGAAATGCAGCTACTACTGCCATGCATTTCGTGAATACCCTTGGTGCTGAAGCCAGACCAAAAGGAAGAACGCTGTACTGGAAATGTCTTCCCCTGAAAAGGAAACGTAAAACTTTCCTGTGATCTGGATGGATAAGAATGTGAGCGTATGCATCCTTTAAGTCTAGAGAGCAAAGCCAGTCCTGGTTTTGAAGGTATGGAAGAAGAGTTCCCAGAGAAATCATTTTGAATTTCTCTCGAAACAGATATTTGTTCAGTTCTCTGAGGTCTAGAATGGGTCTGTGTCCTCCTGTTTTCTTTGAAATAAGAAAATAGGGGGAGTAGAACCCTGCACCCTGTTGAAGAATGGGTACTTCCTCTATTGCCCCATGGGCAAGGAGTGTGGAGAACTCATGATCTAGCAGATTGTCTGCAGAAGTTTGTGAATTGAACTGCTTTAGAATTGTAGGAGGGGGTAAGCTGTGAAAATGAAATTTGTACCCCTCTCCTACAATGGACAAAGTCCAATCTTCTGCTGTTATTTGATGCCATCTGTTGACAAAGTGGCATAACTTGCCGGGAATATTAGGGGGTTGAGGACCCCTCAGAGGCAGGAAGGCAAAGCTCTCTAGGAAGGAGTCAGAGCCTTTAAGGGGGCTGAACCTGGAGAGCTGGTTGAGCTCTCGGGCCTTTTGGTTTCTTTTGTTGTCTAGTTTGTCCCTTTTGGGCAACCTGACCTGGAGTCTGAGTCTGCTGGGTATAGGAAGGATAAAACGTCCTCTTTTTGCTAAAAAAAGGTTTTTTATAAGGCTTCCTTTTGGCTGGAGTGGCTGTAGATTTTGACAAGCTATCTAGGGTAGAATTGCCAGCATCTAACTCGTTAGCCTTCTCCTGCCAGTTCTTGCCGAAGCGATTCTCTCCTGTGCAAGGAATGTTGCCTAACTTGTCCTGTACCCAAGTCTCCAAGTCTGATGCCTGTAACCAGGCAATCCGTTGTGCGCCAATGGCAATAGCAGAAGTTCTGCTGATGCATTCGAAGCAGTCAAAGGCTGCACGATTGACAAACTTGGAGACATCCTGAGCATGCTTAACCAGAGTAAGAAAGTCTTGTCTCTTATCATCTGGGAGAAATGGGACTCATAAGTTCCAAGTCTCCTGTGATTTCTTTGAGGAACATTCCCATATATAGGATATATGAGCTGATCCTAGCTGAAAGCATGGAAGCTTGAAAAGTTCTGCGTCCAAAAGCATCCAGAGTCCTACATTCACGACCTGGAGGATTAGATACATGTCTTTTTGCACTTTTCATCCTACGCATGGCTGACTCCACTACCATTGAATGGTGTGGCAGCTGAGTTTTCTGAAATCCAGGACATGGTGGGACTAGATACATAGTATCAAGTCTCCTAGAGTGAGAAGAAGTAGTCAGAGGTGTTTCCCACATTCTGAGCATCAAGCTATGCAGAATTTCATGTATAGGCAGAGTAGCTGCCTCCTTAGGAGCTTTTGGATATTGGAGGATTTCCAGTTCCTTTGCTCTGGGTTCCTCTTCAGGAGCTACTTTGATTGAAAGACCTTTAGCCATATCACGGATGAAATCCTGAAATGACATGTCCTCTGGAGGTCACATTCTGCGTTGGGGAGAAGAGGGATCTTCTAGGAGAAACCCTCTAGTGCCAGCAGAATTGTCAGAGTCTTCAGAATCGGAGGAATCGAAGTATTCCTGACCCTAATGCTCCTGCAAAGCACGATCCCGGTATCAATCAAAGTCGGTACCGAGGTGCTTCCTGTTCCACGCGCAGGACCCAAAAGGCAGGCAGAGCTCCGGAGTTTCAATGCGTGGATGAGACAATGGTGCAGAGATGAGGGTTTTGGATTTGTTAGGAACTGGGGAACATTCTGGGGAAAGGTGGGGCTCTTCCGAAGGGATGGGCTTCACCTTAACCGGGATGGAACCAGGCTGCTGGCATTAACCTTTAAAAAGGAGATAGAGCAGCTTTTAAACTAGATATTAGGGGAAAGCCGACAGTCGCCCAAGAGCGGATGGTTCGGAAGAATGTATCTTTGAAGGATACTACCAAAAGCAGAGAGGTTCCACAAAAGAGTAAAGTAGCCCAAATGCCCTCAAGTATGGAGCAGACAGAGCTTAAAGATCCCAAATTACCCATGTCTAACAATAGCCAAATTAATATGAATAAAATACATTCTCTAAAATGCTTGTATGCAAATGCTAGAAGTCTAAAAAATAGGATGGGAGAGTTAGAATATATAGCACTAAATGAAAGGTTAGATATGATTGGAATATCAGAGACATGGTGGAAGGAGGACAACCAGTGGGACACTGTGATATCTGGGTACAAACAATATCGTAATGATAGAGCTGATAAAATTGGTGGAGGGGTTGCTCTCTATGTTAGAGAGGGCATTGAGTCAGAAAGGATTAAAGTTTTGCAGGAAACAAAATCTGCTGTAGAATCTATATGGATTGAAATTCCATGTAAAAGGGGGAAGGCAATAGCAGTGGGGGTGTACTATCGAGCGCCTGGCCAGAATGACCAATTGGATGATGAAATGCTCAAAGAAATCAAGGAAGCTAACAAAAGTTACAGCACAGTAATAATAGTGGGTGATTTCAACTACCCCGGTATCGACTGGGTCAGTGTCACGTCAGGACATGCTAGGGAGATAAAGTTCCTAGATGAAATAAATGACTGCTTCTTGGAGCAGCTGGTTCATGAACCAACCAGAGGGGAAGCCATATTAGACCTAATCCTTAGTGGAACACCAGATCTAGTGCAAGAGATAAGGTTGTTGGGGCCACTTGGCAATAGTGATCATAGCATGATCGCCTTTGATTTACTTTGTGGAGGAGGGGTAGTAAGGAAATCCACAGTACTACCTTTTAACTTTTGAAAGGGAGACTATGATAAAATGAGGGAAACAGTTAAGAAAAAACTAAAAGGAGCACTTGCAAAGGTTAAAGACGTACATCAGGCTTGGCTGTTGTTGAAAAATACTATCTTGGAAGCCCAGACCAGCTGTATTCCACGCTTTAAGAAAAGTGGAAGGAAGTCCAAAAAACTGCCAGCATGGTTTAAAGGTGAGGTCAGAGAGGCTGTTGTTGCCAAAAAAGCATCTTTCAGGAAATGGAAAAAAGAGCCAAACGACGAAACCTGGAAACAGCACAAGCACTGGCAAGTCAAATGCAAGGCATTGATAAGGCAGGCAAAGGGAGAATTTGAGAAGAAGCTTGCTGCGGAAGCAAAAACGTGAAGTAAAGACCTTTTCAAGTACATTCGTAGCAAAAAGCCTGTGTCAGTTGATCCATTAGATGATAAAGGGGTTAAAGGAGAACTAAGAGGCGACAAGGCGATAGCGGAGAGACTGAATGAATTCTTTGCATTGGTCTTTACTGAGGAAGATGTAGGGATGTTACCCATGACTGAAGTGGTATTTAATGGTGCGGAAGAATTGCAGGAAATATCGATACATCGGGAAGATGTATTACAACTATTAGATAAACTGAAGAGTAGCAAATCACCTGGGCCGGATGGTATACATCCAAGGGTGTTGAAAGAACTGAAATACGAGATTGCAGACCTGCTATTAGTAATCTGTGAACTATCATTAAAATCATCTCTAATACCTGAAGATTGGAGGATCGCCAATGTAATGCCAATTTTTAAAAAGGGTTCCAGGGGTGATCAGGGAAACTACAGACCGGTGAGCCTGACGTCAGTACCGGGAAAAATGGTAGAAACCATCATAAAGAATAAAATTACTCAGCATGCAGATAGTCATGACCTAATGGGAGACAGCCAACATGGCTTTAGAGAAGGAAGATCTTGTCTTACTAATCTGTTATGTTTTTTTTGAAGGAGTGAATAATCAGATGGGCAAAGGTGAGTCGGTTGATATTGTGTATCTGGACTTTCAGAAAGCCTTTGACAAGGTCCCTCATGAGAGACTTTTGGCAAAACTAAAGAGTCATGGGATAGGAGGCAGTGTACTATTGTGGATCAGGAACTGGTTAAAAGAATAGTGGTGTACCCCAAGGATCTGTGCTGGGTCCGCTGCTTTTTGACATATTCATAAATGACCTGGAAAGTGGAATAACGAGTGAAGTTATCAAATTTGCAGATGACACAAAACTATTTAAAATTATTAAAACCCAAGAGGATTGTGGAAAATTGCAAGAGGATCTTGATAAATTGGAAAACTGGGCATCAAAATGGCAGATGAAATTTAATGTGGGCAAGTGCAAGGTTATGCACCTAGGGAAGAACAACCCAAACTATGGCTACACGATGCAAGGTTCCACATTAGAAACCATCACCCAGGAAAAAGATTTAGGCGTCATTGTGGATACCATGTTAAAACCCTCGGCCCAGTGTGCAGCAGCGGCCAAGAGAGCAAATAGAATGCTAGGTATGATAAGGAAAGGAATGGAAAATAAAACAAAAGATATTATAATGCCTCTATATCGTTCCATGGTGAGACCGCACCTTGAATATTGTGTGCAATTCTGGTCGCCGTATCTTAAAAAGGATATAGCGATTTTAGAAAAGGTTCAGAGAAGAGTCACCAAAATGGTAAAGGGGATGGAAGGATACTCCTATGAAGAAAGGCTAAAAAGGTTAGGGCTCTTTAACCTGGAAAAGAGACGGCTGAGGGGAGATATGATAGAAGTTTATAAATTAATGAACAGAGTGGAACGGGTAAATGTAGATCGATTGTTTACCTTATCAGAATATAGAAAGACTAGTGGACATGCAATGAAGCTACAGGGTAAACTATTTAAGACTAATAAATGAAAATATTTTTTCACTCAACGTGTAATCAAACTCTGGAATTTGTTACCGGAGGATGTAGTAAAGGCTGTTAATGTAGCTGGGTTTAAAAAAGGTTTGGACAAGTTCCTGGAGGAAAGGTCCATAAACCATTATTAAGAAGGGACCCAGGATATCAATGCTTGAACCAATACAAACATTGTGGAACCTGTGTCCCTTGGGGAAACTGCTAGGTACATATGACCTAGATTGGCCACTGTTGGAAACAGAATACTGGGCTTGATGGACCTTGGTCTGACCCAGTATGGCATATCTTATGTTCTTATGTTCACTTAATCCACGCCAGCTGGAGGTGGAATGGGAAGAGTTACCATCGGGGCCAGTACCATCGGTACCGGTATTGTTGGTGTTGGTACCGGCATCTGTACCGGTGCCCTTGGGACCACCGGTACTGCAGCTGAGAGAAGAGCTGCGATACTGCATTCGATAGCAAGAAATCTCTGGTCTATTGACGCTGCTGATGCCTGGGTGTCGGTACCGGTAAGAATGGCCGGAACCCCTGAGCATGGTACAGGTAGTTATTGTGAGGTTGAGGCCTCGAGAACATCCTGAAGCCCCATCGATTCTTTGGAAGCCGAAGCCTCCCGCCGGGGCTGTTTTGCCAGTGTGGTTCCCTCAAGGGCAATGCCAATGGTCTCTCGATGCTTAGCAGGAGAGCTACCCTTTGAAGACCGGCTTTTGTGTTTAGTTACCTGAGATTCATGGGAGGAAGACGAGGCCCTTGACGATGTCGATGCAATGGATCTGGCATCTGAAGAAAAGAGGGTACCGAGCTTTGTGGCCCGGTTCTGTCTTCCTCTTTTGGTCATCCCCATGCAGGAGAGACATTCAGCTGGAGAATGATCAGGTCCTAAACATTTTAGACACCAACCATGGGTGTCAGTGACGGAAATGGTACCGTCATACTTATTACATTTTTTAAAACTACTAGTTGGTTTTTCCATGATTTTGGAAAAATGGGGCCTAATGCCCAAAATGGTGCCTAGCACCAAAACAGGAAAGGTTCTGAAAGAAAACAGTCTAAGGGTTGTTTTTTTTTTAGGAAAAGAAAGAAAACAACCGGCGGTACCGGTAGGCGTCGTGCGGTAGGCAAACGTGACCACAAAAAAGAATTTTAAAGATGGAATTTTCTGCGGTGACAGGGAATAGGTCCTGTTGGCTCCACGGAAAACGAAGAACTGAAGAGGGACAGTTGGAAAGGCGGGAAGGCAGTGCGCATGTGCTGAGGGATGTTCCCAAAAGCGTTCCTATTGGACGCTGGGGAGCGTTCCCGCGCAGGCTCTGTCGGTACCGATGATACCCATATGTGAGGACTACATTCCTGCTTGTTCCTGGCGATATACTGACTGCATCTGAATGTAACTCACCTTGAACTACAACTGGAAAGGCGTGAGCTAGATACAAATAAATAAAATTAAAAATAAAATAGATAGGGCCCGATATTCAGCACCGGTGGCAACACCATTACAGCGGCTGGCCACCAGCACTGAACATTAGATGTGGATATTCAACACCAGGGTCATATCTGGCCACGACATTGAATATCTGGGGTTGCCGTAGAGCCCGATCGTTAACCAGGCAGTTGTGATATTGAGCTGCTGCCTGGTTAGGGATTCGCAGTGAAAGTTAGGTCTGGGTTTCCTGCGACTGGCTTTCACCGCAGATCACAAAACAGGCAGCAGCTCAATATCACCGCTGACTGGTTTGCAATCAGCTCTGCCTCCACTCCACCCTGGAATGCCCCCGTCACGCCCTGGTGCTAAACAGCATACAATGCGTTACTCGGGGATATTCAGTAGCACTAACCGTGTTTTTCTTTTCTTTTCTTTTTTTGTGTAATCTTTTTATTGTGACCCACAAAGGCGGTGTATATATATTCATGCTGGTTTGGCCACAGGCCCTTTAGGCTCGTCATAAATAAGGCTGACATAAAACTGGAACCTTGTGAACTCTAACAATAAAAAAGGAAAGAGGGAGTGTGTGTGAAGGGGAGGAGGGGGTAGGGAAGAGGGAAAGGTAGTTTGGAGGGAAATACAAAGGAAACAGACCACAACTGGCTAGCATGATAACAATGACAGGGGAACCAAGGGCAAATGTTGTAAATAACTGTGTTAATGCCTTGGAATATTGGGCCCGTGGACCATTTAGGCCGTGCAGCCCCTGTGCGGCCAATCAGAAGTGGGGCGTACAGAGAGAGACCCGATTCTGATCCTGCAGGAGCTAGACATGCCTGCAGGATCAGAATCGGGTCTACAGCCTGGAAGTGCAGGCCGGGCCCTGATTCTGATCAGCCTGCATGCCCAGCCACATACCCGGCTAACTCAGCCAGGCTCCTAAATAGAGCTGCAGTGCCATGGCGTCCCATTGCCATGGCACTGTGGCTCTATTCAGGAGCTGCAACCCTGACCACCGACCAAGCTCTATATTCCCCGCAACCTGACTCTCGATCTGGCCCCTCACCTGCATCCCCCTCCATTCAGGGGGACTTATTGCATCTTCGAGGTGGAATAAGTTCCCCATCTAGATTCGAGCCCAGGACATACAGGGCTGACCTCTGAAATGGCCCTGTACACCCAAGGTCACGGCCACCCATGCCTTGCCCTTGCTCCACCTCTGGAATGCCTCCTCCCGCCACTGTCTAGGCCTCCCCATACAAACACGCTGTTCGTTCGAGGAGGATAGTGCCAGGGCCGGCAGGGAGACGAATAGCGGGGATGGCTGTCCCAACCCCCGCTATTCAAGGGAAAGAACGACCCCCCATGGTGTATATGGATTCTCAGAATGAGTTTGACAAAGCCCTCGAGGACAGACTCTTGAGAAAAGTAGAAAAATCACAAGACAGGAGTCAATGTCTCTACTGTGGATTGGGAACTAATTTAGAGATACATAATAGAGAGTAGGCCTAAATGATTAATTATGACAATGGAGGAAAGCGAATGGTAGAGTGCCCCAGGAATCTGAACAGGGACTGGGACTTTTAACGTACTTAAAAATGATCAAAAATGGGAACAGCAAGTCAGATGATCATACCTGAAATCACAAGCAGATTGTGAGAAATTTAAGTAGATTGGGCAAGGAGAAAGAGATGCATATAGGGAAGAATAACCAAACCTGTGGCTGTACAGTGCTAGGTTTCATACTAGGAGTCACCACTCAGGAAAAGGATCAAGGTGTCATCATGGACAAGACATAGAAATCCTCTGCTCAATGTATGGTAGTGGTCAAAAATGTAAATAGAGTGCTAGGAATTATTAGAAGGAGAATGGAGTATAAAAGAGAAAATACCATAATACCTCAGCATTGCTCCATGGTGCGATTACAACGTGAGTATTATGTGCAGTTCTGGTCACTGCTCTCAATAAAGATATAGAGGAATAGGAAAGGGCACAAAGAAGGGTCATCAAAATGATAAAGGGGATAGAATGACTCATCTGCAAAAAAAGACTAAAGAGATTAGGATTCTTCAGTTTGGAGAAGAAATAGCTGAGGGAAGATATGATAGAAATCTATGAAATCATGAGTGGATTGGAATGGCTAAATGTGAATCGGTTGTGTACTCTTTCAAAAAGTACAAAGACTGGAGGACACGCCGTGACATCATTTAGTACCATATTAAAATAAATCGGAAAAAATATTTTTTCACTCAATGCTTCATTAAGCTCTGGAATTTGCTGCCGAAGTATGTGCTAAAAGCAGTTAAGGTGGCTGAGTTTAAAAAAACCTTTGGACACGTTCCTAGTGCAAAAGTCCATAGACCATTATTCAGGCAGACCCGGGAAAGTCACTGCTTATCCCTGGAGGTAAGCAGACTGAAATCTCACTACTTTTTGAGATCCTGCCAAGTACATGTGACTTGGATTGGTCACTGCTGTAAACAAGATACTGGGATAGACGAACGCTGAAATTGATTTCTGAAGTCACTGTAAAACTGGAGAGTATTACAGAATAACTGTCCAGGACTGGCCTAATACTAAACCCCTGTAAAGCAGTCGATGCTATTTTTTTCATAAAGCTGTTCACTTTCTCTTCTACTTATGCCATCGATTGCAGGTAGAGTCTGTAAAAGCTGTGGGAATCATCCTTGACCAGAATTTAACATTTGGCCTGCATATTGCTAATGTTCTGCAGAAATCGTTTTTTGCTTTGAAGCAGCTACCTACTGCTCCTTCACTCCTGGATAAAAGAGCCTTGCACATTCTTATTTATGCACCTGCTAATTAACTTCGTTCATTACTGTGACTCTCTATATCAAAGCCTGAAATCCTCACAGATTGGAAGATTGTAAGTTATTCAAAACATCTAAGTAGCTACTTTGTGCCAAGAAACACGATCATATTACCCCCTTCCATTGGATCCATTTTGCTTACGGGGGTTCTGTTTTACGATCCTTACTATTGCTCATCAAGTAGTTCACAATGGCTTGCCTACCTTCTTACGCAGCTCACGTTTCCCCTCGTAACTGTAGATATGCCACCTCGCACTCACTGGGAGTGTGTCACGCTCATTTGAAGGTTCTTTCACTCTTTGAGCCCCTTCCCTTGTGCACCAACCCTGCCAACTTCTTTCACGAAAGAGAAGCCTAAGAGAAGATAAACCAAGTGGCCCAGCCAGTAGGAAGACGTTTCATCTCATCGTCCTGTATACTGTCTCCTCACTGCTCCATCCCTTTTCCCTGTACCTCCAAGTACAGCTGCTGTGAATGCTATGCACACACTTTAAGCTACTGAGGGCAGAGCAATTTTCAGTCCAGAGAATTTACCCCTATTGCCTCCACTATAACTGTATCTTTTCAGAGGGTCCAAAGAAAAGCAAATATTTTATGCTGCTTTTTTCATTACATCTTTCTGCATGCACCATCTGAAAAATCTCCGTTTGGACTTCATTCTCAGTCTCTGGGGCTGTGGATCTCACTCTGAGGGTTGATTCATCCTTGGCATCAGTGCAACTGTTCCAACACTTCATTCTTCCCAACAAAGCCTTCTAATAATTCCATCTTACCTCAATATCCATCTAGATTGCACAAGCCACTCTTGTATCAGTGTTGTATCCCCATCTCTTTGGAACAGCCTTCCCCCTGACAAAAGGATAGAAACTTCTTTTTACAGTACAAAGCACCCCTAAAACCATTTTATTTCATTCAGGCCTTATCCAATGAGAGGACCTAGATGCTAATGCCTACTATTTCTTAGACAGCTTTGCTCCCTTCCCATGAACTAGAGATGACCTAGTGGCTAAGGTCTACTATTCTTAGACAGCTTTGCTCCCTTCTGTTGGACTGGAGATGACCTGATGGAAGTTTGATTTCCTTTTTTCTCTTTGATTTCTAATAATGCTATGTCCTTTTTTTTTTTTTTTTTATTGAATTTCTATATTTTACATACAGAATAAAAAAAAGGCAATATGAAGAAAACATAACAAGAAATACAATCAAAGGAAGGGATAGCCCAAAAGGCCAACCACCACCCAACCACATCAAACATACAAGCCCACGTTACGGGAGAGTGGAAATCCAATTATATAAAGAAACACATTACCTAATCACATTAAACTTTAGCAGAGCAAGAACTAAACATATTTTTTTACCCTTTATTACTAATTCGTCACTGGAACCAAGGACTCATGAGAAGTCAGAAAAACCAATAAATGATCAGGTTCCAAAAAGCTATAGCTCTTCCCCAAATAGCCTACTACACATTTGCAGGGGAACTTAAGAAAAAACGAAGCTCCCACTGCCAATGTCCGATCTTTCAATTCCAAAAACGCCTTACGGCGCATCTGAGTTATCCGTGACACATCAGGGAAGAGCAACACTTTCTGGCCACAAAATAAATTCTTCTTTTTTGGAAAATAGGATTTCAAAATAAGATTCTTGTCCATCTCAGATAAAAAAGTAACTACTAAAGTTGCACAAGCATCAATAATATCTAGAGAGGACTCAAGGAAATCAGAAATATCTAGGGTCTGAGGAGAAGGAGAACTTTCCTGGACAGCCCCACCACTTTCCACAGTAATCACTTTTTTATTTCTAGGAACATAATAAATGTTTGCAACCTTAAACATCTCCGGTTGATCAAAAAGTAATACCTCCTTTAAATATTTATGAAATAAAATAAGTGGGGAGAGATAATGCGTTATAGGGAAATTCAAAAACCTCAAATTCCTTACACGCAACATATTCTCACAAACCTCAAATTGCTTATGAAAATACAAACTCTCTTTTACCGAAGCGACAGAGACTGCTTGCACAGTACCCACCTTCGCTTCTATCTGACCCAGTCGTTCCCCTATCTGCCCTAATTGAACATCATAATCCATAAATTTAGCAACAGATTCTTTAGTGAATTCTTCAATTTGTCCCATAGTTCCTGTAAGGACTGCTTCAGTTTGCGAAACTACCGCCCAAATATCCTTTAGTGTCACATCCTGAAGAGGAGATAAGGAAATCCTTTCACCCCCCACCAAAGGTGGGACATGAATCACTTTGGGTACAGGGACCTTCACAGCTGATACAATTACATCTCCTGAAGACAGTCCCAACTCTGGTACCGGCGCGAAACTATTGACGGTGCTCTTATCGCTCCGTCATTCGGCGGGACTCTCTGCACTTGTGACGAATGGGGAAGGGTAGACACCCCTATTGGGGAGGAGGCAGACAATGAGGGAGTACTCACCGAGGAAGAGGCCTCAAAACTGCTGTTATCTTCCAGGACCCGTTTCACTAAATGCCTATCCATAGGGCCTTCGTTCTTCTGGGCTTTCGTATTCGAGGCAGTTACAAAATTCTTCTTCCTTCTCTTCCCCATTGCCGTTCACACAGCCGTAACTCCTCCAATCTCTGAAAAGCTCCGAAGGGGCTCCAAAGGGGCATGGCCTGCCCCTTTAGTCATGCCCCTTCAGGCACGCGCCCAAAGGACGCGCCCACGGCCGCGTCCCGCGGCTCAAGGCTGGATTAAATGCACAGACGCAGGACGTCACTCACAGCGTCTACAGCCTGCAGGTGCTCTCCTCTGCCCGATCAGCTGAGCTCCACTCTCCGGCGTCCCGCAGCTCAAGGCTGGATTAAATGCACAGACGCAGGACGTCACTCACAGTGTCTACAGCCCGCAGGTGCTCTCCTCTGCCCGATCAGCTGAGCTCCACTCTCCGGCGTCCCGCGGCTCAAGGCTGGATTAAATGCACAGACGCAGGACATCACTCACAGCGTCTACAGCCCGCAGGTGCTCTCCTCTGCCCGATCAGCTGAGCTCCACTCTCTGGCGTCCCGCGGCTCAAGGCTGGATTAAATTCACAGACGCAGGATGTCACTCACAGCGTCTACAGCCCGCAGGTGCTCTCCTCTGCCCGATCAGCTGAGCTCCACTCTCCGGCGTCCCGCGGCTCAAGGCTGGATTAAATGCACAGATGCAGGACGTCACTCACAGCGTCTACAGCCCGCAGGTGCTCTCCTCTGCCCGATCAGCTGAGCTCCACTCTCCGGCGTCCCGCGGCTCAAGGCTGGATTAAATGCACAGACGCAGGACGTCACTCACAGCGTCCACAGCCCGCAGGTGCTCTCCTCTGCCCGATCAGCTGAGCTCCACTCTCCGGCGTCCCGCGGCTCAAGGCTGGATTAAATGCACAGATGCAGGACATCACTCACAGCGTCTACAGCCCGCAGGTGCTCTCCTCTGCCCGATCAGCTGAGCTCCACTCTCCGGCGTCCCGCGGCTCAAGGCTGGATTAAATTCACAGACGCAGGATGTCACTCACAGCGTCTACAGCCCGCAGGTGCTCTCCTCTGCCCGATCAGCTGAGCTCCACTCTCCGGCGTCCCGCGGCTCAAGGCTGGATTAAATGCACAGATGCAGGACGTCACTCACAGCGTCTACAGCCCGCAGGTGCTCTCCTCTGCCCGATCAGCTGAGCTCCACTCTCCGGCGTCCTGCGGCTCAAGGCTGGATTAAATGCACAGACGCAGGATGTCACTCACAGCGTCTACAGCCCGCAGGTGCTCTCCTCTGCCCGATCAGCTGAGCTCCACTCTCCCAATGCTATGTCCTTTTTAAGATACGGTGTGCAGTTCTAGTCACCGTATCTTAAAAAGGACATAGCATTATTAGAAAAAGTACAGAGAAGAGCCACCAAAATGGTGAAGGGGATGGAAGGCTACTCCTATGAAGAGAGGCTACAAAGGTTGGGGCTCTTCAACCTGGAAAAGAGACGGCTGAGGGGAGATATGATCCCTAGGTTTGATGAAAAACATTGTGAAAGCCATGGACCGCACTTCGACAGCTTTCCGATACCTGCATGAAAAATTCCCTCGACTCAGCGAAGCAAAGATTAAAGAGGGAGTTTTTGTGGGTCCTCAGATTTGTGAGCTCTTCAAAGATGACCGGTTTAACAACTTGCTGTAGGGTGATGCGAAACAAGCATGGAATGCTTTTCGCTTAGTGTCAAACTTTCTCGGGAATGTTAGGGCAGAAAACTACAAGTTCTTGTGGATTAAAAAAACCTAGAGCCAACTTTGCAATTTCACTGTCATATTTGTGTTCAGCATATAAAAATTGATAAGAAATGACTATTTTTATTTCAGTAACATGACTTTTGTAAAAATTTGTTGACCAGTGTAGCTGATTCACACTCTCAGCTTAGGAGGTCGTTTATTAAAGGGCGTTAGTTGTCACTAATATAGTGGATACCATTGATGTTAATGATGTAATATATGCAACATCGTTTGCCTATGCTCGTCCTGCTTTTCTTGTTGCTCAATAAAGTTTTCAACATAAACAAAAAGAAAAAACTAAAGAGCATTAGCTGACACCACGTGTTCTGGCACATGCTGAATGCGCATTGGGACACTCGTTGCCAGCTAGCACAGGGCTATGGCAGTTAGTGTGAGACAAATCTCACACTGTTAGAGTTGCGAGTGGGCAAGGTAGGGGTGGAGAAAAGGCCTGGTGTGCATCTCCTAATACCGTCTCAATAGGAGGAATTAAGTGCACCTGGGCAAATGTGGCATCCGCTAAAGGACAGGGCTCTGCGTTAACTGCCAGGGAAATGTTTTCCACAGCCCTGAGAGTTAACACAGTGATGTTACACCTAATGGGCCATAATTTTGGCACTTTTGGAGCGTTAGTTGCAAACCCCTAGCGCCTGTTAGCACAAAAGGGCCCCTAAATCTCATTTGGAATAGGATTAAATCTGAGCTCTCCCAAGGTCACTTGATTCAAGCCTCTAATTGGAAAGTACGGGCTAACGATACGAGTTCTGTGTTGCTTCGGTTACATCACCCTGCTTTGTTTTTATTTCTGTCCTCTGCAGACTTGTAAACTTACTAATTATGAGTGGAATTATTTTAGAAGATGTGACAGTACAGTATGCCTGATGCTGCTTCTTAAGCAGATAAATGTAAAAGTCCCTGCTGTGTAAGGTATTGTGCCTAGAGACAGTTCACCCGCATTAATCGGGATAATGTTTCCGCAGCCTTTCTCACAAGCAATTTGCTACTACATTCAGTGCCATCAGGATCCTTGTGAATGATGTCCAAAGTCATTATGCATGAAAGGACCTGGTTTTTACCTAGGCAATTTAGTAGATTTTTAAGAATGCGGAAACTGATTTAGGACCTTCAGTCACTAACTGCAGCATCCACTTGTTTCCTCTTTCACCACAACAGCGAGCCTCTGATAAGCACATCCATTCTTTAAATATTTAAATACACAGAGCTAGGTTCACATTTCCTTTAAAGCGGGAGGAAATCGTTTTTCAGACAACTTTCTAATAAAGTCATAGGCTCAGTTGACGGAAGACTATGGATTTTGCAATTTTCCTCCTATTTTGCAGGACGATATGTAGGTGTACAATGAGATCCTTATTTAGCAGGATAGCACAGCCAAAATTATTATCTATATGTGCAGAGGTCAAATATCATCGCTATATGTATAGATTATACATGTAAGTGATGCTACCCTGGAACACCCCTATCCTGGCCCCTATTCTTGATATATAATTCTGGTTTTATTATGAATTATACATCAAGAATTATACAATTATAACTCCAAGTAGGCGCCTATTGTGGGACCATTTGATAAAGACATATAGGGGACCCTTTAACTAAATGGTGCTGTGGGGTTGCACCTAAAATGTCAATAACACGCAAATCTATGCTGCATTAGGACAACACCACGGCTTTAGCTACGAAGGGCACAGAAAGCACATTCTCAGCAGTTACCACAGTGCACACGGCCCTGCCAAGGCACAAACCTAGCGTGGGCGCACTTAACTCATCCTATGAAGGTGGTGGTATGTGCACCCGCACTACTTGCTCGCTGTGCAGGTCGTGTGGATGTGCTGACTGCATGTCATTCACCCCGCCCATTCTCGGCCCCAGCCCACCCACTTGCATCCCTAACACGCAGAGGATAGTTAGCATCAAAATCCGGCTGCACTGTCATGGGCTGGTGTTCCTGTGTCCAACCTGTATCTTTAGCACGTGCCAGGCTCACACTAATAGCTAGCACCTTTTAGTAAAAGACCCATAGGCACCTATATTTCTTTATAACATAGCTTCAGAAAACCTGTACAGTTGTAGCTAAAATGCACCCACATCCATTTACACTTGATCAGGAACAGGTGTAAATGCACTTGAGTGAAGTCTGCACAGAAGTGCCTATTTTCTAAACTATACATGTATTCCATGACTCTGCCCAACCTGTGCCTCCAAACATGTCTGCACATACCTTCTCGTTACCATGATTATGTTTGCACATGTAGCCCATGGGGTGATTTTATGCCTTTTACATGCTTACAACAGGGTGTACATACCAAATAGCCTTTGTAAACTTACCTCCCCCAAAAGAAGGGCAATTTTCTAAAGTTCTGCATAGTGGGCAAATCTCTTAACCTTCCACTGCCTCAGCAACAAGAGGAGAAGTGGCAAAGGGTGGAGAGGAGAGGGCGTCTCCGTAGACAGCTGAAGGGACCACGAAGGGTACAGATAAATGGAGCTCACTCTGAGGAGAAGGAGGTTACCAGTGGTATGCTGCAGGGATCTGTCGTAAGTCCAATTCTTTTTAGCATCTTTGTATAAACTTAGATTGTAAGTTCCCTGGGGACAGGAAATTACCTCTTCTAATTGAATGTAACTCACCTTGATCTACTACTAGAAAGGCATGAGTTAAATACTACTAAATAAATAGTTAACATGCATTCTTATGAGTGTATTTCATGCCTATTTTATAAAATGAAGCGTGTGCATACTTGACTTAATAAAATACTAGTGTAAATGACTGAAAGTGTGCATTCATTTAAGTCACAATCACTTACACCAACCCTAGCGATAGTGTAAATGCCCAGGCAATGAACATAAACATGCCTAAATTTGTAAGCAATGCACATATATGATAGTATTCCATAATTTACATGCATACTTGTGCACGCTGCCCCTGATCCGTCCGAACTCCACCCCTGTCGATGTACACACTTTAAGAATAGCAACCATGTCAGTTACTTGAGTAAACACCCATTTATGCATATATATGACTAAAAGGCCTAGATTGATGCATGATGTTCGCGCATAAACCTAGGCAACCTTTTATAAAATTACGACTATAGTGTTGTGGCATTTTTTTAAACAAAGCATTTATATCTTCAGCATGGGAGCCAACTAAGTGTTATTGAATATCAACCCAAATATATATTTTTTATTTCATTTTTTTTATTTATTTAAGGTTTTTCTATACCGCACTATTCGGCATCAGCACGGTTTACAATAAACAAGTTTGTACAATGAGGAACAGCCATACATTGAACTTACATAGAACAGGGAGTTTAAACATGGATAACAGGTGAACTTTATACATAGCAAACAAAGGGAGATTTAAACAAGGGTAACAGGTGAACTTTATACATTATATACACAGGGATTGCATCACATCTAAGTTTATGATACAGGCCCTAAGGGGGATAGATGGGGGAGGTGAAGAGTTTTCATCGGAAATTGGTTATATAACATGCCATGCACATTCAGAAACACAAACATGCTGAAAGATGCACACAGATATAAATAATATGCAGCCAGCGGCGGGGGACTTGCGATACTCCTCTGTTGAGCTGCAAGCTAATTATAGCATTCCATCGGGACTATGATACTTTTGTTCATGCATACTCAACTCAAGCTCCCATCGAGGTAGACTACTCTCACATTGGGATTAATCAGAAATGAAATTAAACTTGACTATATTTATCAATCCAACAACATGCATTTGGCAGCAAGTATCATTATTAAGAAATGCTAATTAAGTAAAGAACATTTTTTAAATGGCAAGACACAATAGTGACATTATTAACAAATTGTACAGCCTAGGTCCACCACCGGAACTCAATCAGCCCAATATTCAAGAGCTTCTATGGTTGGCAGTGTTCTGTTTCCTATGTGGATCTGACCTGCTAGAGGAGAGGGGAGGGGTGCTCTGAATGGAGTCGTATCCTAATGTTCTGTTGGTTTGGGAAGAATAATGAAATGAAACCAAGTGTGATAATATATTTAACCAGTACATGTCATTGTCAATAGATTTCAAAGGAAAGATTTTAGGGCCTGATTTTCAAAGGCATTTACTCAGGTAACTCCCCTAGTTACCCATGTAAATGCTTCAACATGGAATTTTCGAAGGCACCTACATGGGTTGTGCCTTCAAAAATTCCCTGGTTTGTCCCTTACGCGCCCCGATAATATGCGGTTAGCATCAAGGCATGTCAGGGGCATTCCGGGGTGGTGCGGAGGTGGGCCATGGCGCTACCCGTGTAGCACTGATTTTCAATGCTACATGGTTAGCGCTCTGCACCTTAAAGATAGGCATCGGGGCTAACCATGCAGTTACACGGGTAGCTCCTGCAGCCTCCTAGCTGTGTGACAATACCTGGATTTTCGATGCCAGGGCCGCATATGACCCCGTATGGAAAATCTGGGATAGGCAGGTGGGGGGGGGGGGTGGCAGCTATGCGCTACCATCCAGGTCAAAAATAGGCCCTTACTGTTTAATAACAGGGTGCCACTCTTCATTGCAACAAGAATTGCCATGCTTCTCCATGCTAGCTGGCAGTATAAATAGCAACCAATAGGAAAATACGTCATTCAGTCACTAGGTGTCACTCCAGAGAGCAAACACTAAGGGGTATGTTTACTAAACCAAGGTAAAGTCCCAGGCAGTAAAGGCAGCATTAAGGTATCAGAAGCCATATAAGGCAGTGGGCGGGTAGGGGGCATCCCAGTGTTAAGGCATCTTGGGCCATTTAATGTGAGCTAACAGGACCAAGTGAGGTAAGGTGACAAGACGTCCTAAAGAGAGACAAGGTGCCCTAAGGTGGAAAGCATGCACCTTAAGGCACGAGAACAGCTGTAACCCAAACGCTGGATAGAGCACCAAGGAATGTCAATGTAAAGATGATGGAAGGAAGGACAGGTGGGAGTTGATGGACCTGCCATATCAGTGGGCATCCTATGTGGCAGCCAGTGAAGTGGACGAGCATGTGGAAGGCAGCTGTACCGATGCACAGAGTGGTGCCAATGTAACGTATTGCAATGTCAATGTGTGGCATAAGATGGGGAAGATGTGTCCCCCAGGATATTTGCAGCGACAGGAGGACAGAGTAGTAGTGGTGATGTGCAGATCAGGCACAGGAGAGGTGAGCACAAAGAGCCAAAATGTGGAAAAGTGTACCAGTGTAGGTCATGGAGTAGCAGCCTGCACAAGACGACATGACTGTACACAGTCAGCAGAGGCAGATAGATGGGCTGAAGGACAGATGGTGGCTGAGGAGAGGGTGGTATGGGCTGCCAGCACCAATGTACAGAGCCCTGACTGTAACAGGCATGAAAACGATCTGAGTAGCACAGTCACAAAAGGAATCAAACCCCTATGGAGACCTTGCACTAACCAGTCAGCTACACCTCCACACCTCACTGTACAGCAATGGCTGAATACAAAGAGACTGCAGGTCACTGCCTAAAATGTCTGCTGTGGGCACCGGCATAGGGTAGTCCCACCAGTATCCATGATGCTGTGCACATGCACATGCAGAACAGCGGTCTACAGCTGATCACCGAATGGAGAATACACTTATCCATGACCTCAGCTCAGTAAGATGCACTGACAGAGTGTGATACAAGCACAGAGCAGCTACAAACCATGCTACTGAGCAGTTTCTGCAGTCACCATGAGGGTGAAGATGGGCACCCAGCACTAAAGATGGTCTTTACCACCCCTGCTGCAGATCCCCATCACTGCCAGCATGTGGCAGATATTGTCTGCAGCGTGATATGCTAGTCACCTTGTGTCCTGCAGAATTACAGCATACGCCAGTCACATCTGGCCCTGTGCTCTACCCCTGTTGGACAGACAGCCGCCTAGAACAATTCATGCCAATAACCAGTGTTACAATGCCGATGAGATGGCCACCAACTACCGAGGGGGGGGGGGGAAGAAAGAGTGTCTATACTTGCATGGGGATGCTACTAGTACCACTGCGAGTAGGCCTGGGACACCTCACACCCAAACCACCTGCGTCTAACATTTACCCACAGCAAGTACAGTCAGACTGCACATGCTGCCCACCACTGGGTTCATTTGGCTCAGTAATAGGGGCCCCAAAGACACAAAGTACACCCACATCACTAGAACAAAACACTATATAGCACTATGTGGATATATAGCCGTGCCATGATCATTGCTTGGTCAGAGTGAGAGTGCCCTCCCAGCATGACATGCTGTGGCCACCCGGTCCATGCAAGTAGCAGTCAGGCACTACGACGTCACAGTCATTGACCCTACCCCCGATGCAGACACATCCTGGCCGATCTGCCTGTTTCAGCCCATACCCACATGCACATTTGCAGACTAATGCTGGAAGCAGCTTAGGCACTGCGAGACTCAGTGAGGTGTGGAAAGCCACGTAACAATGGACGTTTATGTTTATTGAGCACTTGATACATCGCACCTTTTGTAACAAGAAGGCAGTTTACAATACAAAACAAAGGAAAGGGGAGGCCGAGGCCTGAAAGGAAAGGAACTACAATAACAGGACAGGACAGTAAGAGGCATAGAAACCACAAAAGAGAGGGGAGGGACACACTCACGCATGCATGCACACGCACACTCACACACACACTCAGACTCACACACACTGTACAAAAATGGGGATGGTTGGCATTCGTGCCTGCCACTCTGATAGGGTTGCCAACTGGCTCCAAATGCAACCGACAGGCTTGCTCCAGTTCTGGGTTTACCCCATTGCATGTAGTTACTTGTAGTTTTCCTTTTCCCATGGAGTGCAATGGAGAAATCAGAACAACATATTCCTGCATGGAATGAGGTAAACCCATGACTGGATTGAACCTGTCAGGCGCATCTGGAGCCAGTTGGCAACCCTACACTCTTGTCCCAATCTCAGTTCAAACATTGTTAAGGTGTGTTCATTGTGGAGGAGCTAGTAGGGCACTCTGATGTTAACATACAGTCTGTGTGCGGGTGCTGTCAGCCTGACTCTCCATCCAGCTGAGGATAGTGGAGCCTGTCTATGTGGGTGTTTGTACCCTTGTTGGCCGAATCATTGGGGGTTGCACATGTTGGTGTTGTACCTGCACTGTGGTCAAAAATTTAGTCACAGGGACATGGACTGCATGATCCACTGCCAGAACCTGAACCTATGACCCTCCACTTCTATACACACCAACTGTGTGTAGTGCACAACAGTGCTACCACATGGCTACAATGGTCCCTGGGGATGACATGCTTCCCATAAGACAGACCTTGGCACATTTTGCACTGTGCACTGGATCAGGGCATAGCTTTGGTCTCCTGCAGGCGGTTGTTACTGCCCCTTCCGTCAAGACCCTCCACACCTTGCTGACATGCCCATGTGCCGTCAGTGTTGGTGGTGCGCAGTCTCAGGCCAGCCAACATGCAACCATTTTTATTTTATTTTTATTTAACAGTATTTCTAAACCGCCTTATCTTATTAATCAAGGTGGTATCACAGCAAACAATCGGGTAAAGTGAGCGTGTTATTCATGCAGTGAGGATGAAACTTTGATTTGAGTGTATGTTGTGTTGTGTGCGAGATTAGATTGAGCTATGTACAATGTGCGCTATATACATTGGGGCTATAAAACATTTTCTATACATACAGTGTTAGGAGGTATCATCCTAGGTCTAAGGTGCAGGGTCCGGGGGGGGGGGGGGGGACAGAAGCATATATGGATGGCCACACATCCCCTCCCCATCTACCTCTGCAGGGACCCCATCACCATCTGCCAATGTTATGTTTCTTCAACCTGTGGAAGAGACAGCTGAGGGGTGTTATGTTACAGGTCTATGAGATATTGCTAGGAGTGGATTGGGTAAACGTGAATCGATGGTTTATGCCATCAAAATGTAGTAGGACTAGGGGATGTGCAATGCAGCTACAGCGTAAGCCATTGAGGACTACTGGGAGTGAATAGTTTCACAGTCAATGAGTATTCAAACTCTGAAATTCATTTCGGAGGATGACGTAAAGGTTTTTAGTGTAGCTGGGTTTCAGAAATGTTTGGACAGGTCCCTGGGGAACGATCCTTCGTTAAGGGAGTAAGCCTTGTTCCCGCCCACTCCCCACCCATTTACTCCTATTCTCCGCCCCATGGATGCCTACTCTTCGCCCACAAGGCACTTTATGATGCCAGTACCGTTAGTGAGTGCTAAAGCGGGTCTTGGATGCGCTAAGGGAGCAAGGAAGCTTGCACACACTAACGGCACACTTGCTCCTTTACTGCGGTTTAGTAAATATACCCCAAAGAAAGCTATATGGTTTAGTCACGTATGAATGACTAAGGAGCATGTTTACAAAACTGGACTAATGCTTAGCATATGCTATTTGTAACTAGATCCCATGTTATTCAATGCACATTTACATCTGCTCTCAATCCCACATGATCTCTGAAAGAGTTATGCTAGTATTTTATAAAGACAAGGGTTATAAATAATAAAGAAAATATTAGGAATTGTTTGGAAAGGAGTGTAGAATAAAACTGAGAATATCTTAATGCTTCTGTAGAGATCTATGGTGTAAGATTGTAAGATCAATTTGGCCACTTTGGATTATATCGGTGCTATAAGGTTAGTGTTAGGATGTTTGGTTATAGTTAGGGAGCATTTTTATAGGATCTGGATGTGTTGATGTTTATGGGATTTTCACTTTTTCAGAGGCTATAGAGCAGTCACTGCCTGAAGCAATGCACAGCAAAACTCTGTCAGCATTGGAGTGATTAAGACGGCTGAAGTAGCTTGCTGAACAAAGAAAAGACACATGAACACACAGGACGAACAACTCTGAGATAAGTTATGAGTTTCTATGGTGTATATTTTAATAAAACATTACTCTCACTTTTATATGTAAGTCAACAAAGTAGATAAAAAACAAAAAAAGATATAAAAGATTAAAAGATAAAAGATAAAAAATAAAAAATAATAAGAGTTGGAAGGGAGGGTTGTTTTTTTTTACCACTGATGTAATTTATGGAGCACTAATAGCAGGCACATAAGGAGTCAGAGATGGTAAGCTCCTGGTCTTACTGAGGTCTTTTTTTCCTCCCCATTGTATATTTTTGAAGAAGACATGCTATTCAGAATTTTTTCTGTGTTTGATTATTGATTACTCCGAATTTTGAGGGGGTTTAGAGCAAGTAGATCTATGCTGTGACCACATCTTGAGCACTGTGAGTAGTTCTAGCCATTTTATCTCAAAAAGTATAGTGCAGAACCAGACAATTGAGAAGAGCCACTAAAATGATAAGAAAAAAAATGAAGAAAAGCTAAACAGGTTAGGACTCTTCAGCTTGGATAAGAAACAACTGAAATGATATTTTGATATAGATTTATGAAATCATGTGGGGTAAATGGTAAATAGGGAACGTTTATTTAGCCCTTCAAATTGTACAAAACTAAGGGAGACTCCATGAAAAAAGTATGTTTTTCACTCAATCCGTAGTCACACTTTGGAATCTGTAGCTGGAAAATAGCTGGATTTAAAGAGGTAATTTTACAGCAGATCATCCATGTGTTAAGACCATGTAGGCACCTACTGTACTTTTAGCCTATTTTATAAAGATACATAGATGCTTATGTGCCTTTATAAAACGCTAGGAGTAAACTGGAAGAAACAGTGGATAGACGGAGGCCACAGCATCAGAAGTATTAGACCATAAAGTACATGAATAAAATGCGACCCTGTCCACACTCCACCCAAACTTTGCCCTGGAACGCACCTACGTGCAGATTGCTTCAAAGTACGGTCTTTCTTGTCACTGTGCTTTTACACACATTTAAAAACCGATAGCTCAGAAAATCCTTTATATAAATTACACCCCTAAAAAAGGGTTGGACAAGTTACTGGAAGAAAAGTCCAACAGGAATCATTAGCAGACTATCCCTGGGAGTGAACAAGAAGAAATGGATTTTCTTTCTGGGATCTGCTGATCAGTCCTTAGTGACCCAGACTGGCCACTGTCAGAGAGAGGATGCCGGGATCATGGACCTTTGGACTGATCTGATGGCACATGTTATGTTTTATGTAAATTCCTTCTTTCAACACAATCTACATCTCTCTCACAAATACTATAAATGAATATCATACTGACTGCAGAAAGGTGAATCGAAATTAAAGGAATAGGTTTTCTTTTATGAAAGAGCTTCCCTGATGATTAGCCAGGCAACAGGTTCTTCCTGACAGGACACTAATTTAAAAGCAATAACAACTTATCGATATACCACCTTCAGAGTTGGCACTATTAGGCAGACTATACATGCCCTCTCTACCTAACAGCAGGGACAGCAAGTTAGGATGTTTGCTTACTTTACCCAGGAGAAGAGTCACATGTTGTTCCTACTGGCCAATAGATGATGAATCCAGCAGAGGAGAAGTCGTCTTTAGGAGCGCATATTCTGGGAAACTGCTAAACCGTTCATTGGTTTATCAGTTTCCCAGAAATGCTCTCACTTAGCTTGTTGCCCTTTCCTAGGGAATGAAAGTTGCCCTTGGAGAATCTAACATGATACATTATTTAAGTGCCCAATCTGAAATGGCTTGTGCTGCTCCAGTTCTCCCTTGCTGATTTCCAAGACAGCCATTCTCTGAGATGAGCAGTAACAAAAACAACGCCAAAGAGAATTTTGTTACAAAGTTTTGCTTATGTGTCTTGCCTGTTTGGCATAACTAGATGCAAGCTTGATGAAACAGGGACTGTCCCTCGTATGTGCCTGGTCAGCACTACATACATCTTGCAGCACTGTGTCATTAATCAGCAGCATGGATTAGTTACAACTCTCGCCGTCATCACAGAGATCGAAAAAAATGTGCATCTGCTAAACTAAACAATAATTATGCCTTTTATTTAAAAAAAAACAATAAAATTAATGTGCTAAAAAAATCAATGAAAGTCATTTCCTACTTAAGCAGAAGGCAAATCTCATTAGCACGGTGTTATAATTTTCCAGCAGTAAAGATCTTGGTTCTGTCAGGCACCAGGCTGACATCTCACACTTATTTCTTACAAACAGCAGTCTATTCTGCTCCCTCCTTGAAAGTAGATGGCACATCACGTCTCCATTGTGTAAAATGGTGAACGAGAAAGACTATACAGAAGAAAAAAACTTCTCAGAGTGTTGGAAGACTTTACCTCTCAAGTCTTCTCGAAAAGTAGAGACTGCTCATAAAAGATGCTTATCTACTGCCATCACTGGTAAGTGCCAAGTAATGGAGTTGGTTCTGAAAATGCTCGTAAAACAACGAGAGAGAGCAAGGCAGTTCCCATTCCCAAGAGCTCTTGCCTTCACTACAATAAGTACATTAGAAATGGATGGAAAAAGTAGAACCCAAACACAGAGTCCCAAGGTAGATTCATAGAGCAGCCCAAGCTTGCACCCACCAAGGGATCCGAGATGTAAAACTACAATGACAACAAGCAATTAGTTGGAAGATGACCAAGAAGAGAATTATATGCATGGTAGATGTAAAGCAACATTGCCTCTTTCCTGCTGAAATGCAAAACCTGTTTCCTTGGAGAATAGTTTTTTTCTTTAGCTTTTGATGTGCTGATTTTATGGCATGGTAAATCATCTGCTATACTACATTGCATAACACAATGAAGAGTGACTCGCGGAAAGCAATAATAAAGATAACAGCTTGTCAACTCATTTTTTAAGTTTGTTTTTTCACATTTGGATTGAAATCAAAAACATACCCATTAATTTGGCTTTTCAATGTAGCATCTGAGTTTGAACAACTAATCAGAAACTACATGGTAATTTGGATAATTTAAAAATCCTATCCTAGCAATATCAGTAAATAGATTTATAGTGCTTCACAGATCAAACCAATAAATCCCAAATGCCAAAATCCAATAATGAATTGGTAAAGAAGGATTGTACTTACTGTAGGCATAGACAATGTAATGTTGGCTTGAGTTCCTTTATACTTTAAAACGCTATAGCTTAAAAGCTATGGGGCCGATAATCAAAAGGGTTTATCCAGTTACCAATCCAATCACGTATCAAATATAAAACAATTATCAACATCTTTAAAATAAAGCATCACATATCAGCCAATAGTCTTTACACCCTCATTCTTCCTGACTCCAGCTCTCGACCAAGAAGAAAAGGTACATCTCACAGATTAAGTTCTTCAAGTAACTTCAAAAATACGCGCAAGGATACTACAGAGAGAGCATTCTCATTAGCTGCCCCAATATTATGGAACTCTCTTCCAGATGAGTTAAGATCATCAACTGATCTCAAAGATTTTCGAAAGCAATTAAAAACTTTGCTTTTTATTGAACATTATGGGCCTATTGCGTAATTTTTGATTTACCTACCAACTGCTAAATATTTAAATAAGTGTTATTGTTATATTTTACTTTAATTTTTAAAATTTGTAATTAGCACACGTACATTGTAATGATTATTGTGCTGTATGACCATATGTTGCTATGTTTGTATTTTTCCCTCTACTCACTAGATGTTTTGTTTGTTTTGTTCTTTCACCGCCTTGATTATATGATAAGGCGATATATAAATACAGTTAAATAAATAAATAAATAAATAAACTCCGCTGAGCCCAGAATTCAGCAGCATTATCTAGATAGCACTGCTGAATAGTTCCTCTAATCACTGCAGCACTATCTGCATAGTGCTGGGACTGCCCATGGGTAAGGGGAGAGCGGTCCAAGACGTTATTTGATTAACAGCGATTTTCAGCACACTCACTGGTTAAGAAACTACATAAAGTTAGGGCCAAAGAAAAAGCAGGCCTATCTTTATGCGATCTGATTATCCATAGAGCAGCAGTCACCATTGAAACTAGATATTCACCGGAAGCCACCCCCAGGCACTTCTGCTGAATATCCAGTTTCATTTGGCCCACTGCGGCCAGCATTGTAAAAAACACTGACCATCCATGCGTGTGTGCCAGAAAGCCTCGTACTGGAGAGTGGCTGCCACTGGGGATTCAACATATAGCAGCACAGATACGAGTGGGAGATCTGGGCAAGGGCAATTGGAGAAGTGGGGGGGAGAGAAAGAATCCCCCTCGCTCGCCTTTGCCTATGGACATCGACACATTAAATTCAGCTCTAGTTTAAGAGATCAGAAAAGGTGGCTAAGATCAACAGGCAGAGAGGCGGTAAGCACACCAAACATGACTGGGTGGATCTGGAGTGTGGAGGTTAATGTGAGTGAGATGATTTGCATTTAGCTCACACCTTTCTCAGAAGCTCAAGACAGGTTACATTCACGTGCTGTAGGAATTATCCTACCCCTAAAGGGCTTGCAAGTTTGTACCTGAGGCAATGGAAGATTAAGGGACCTGCCCAAGATCACAAGGAGCAGCAGCGGGATTTGAAATTGGCTTTCCTGGCTCTCAGCCCACTGCTCTAACCATTAGGCCCTACTTAGAATGACACACAGGAGACCTCAGAGCAGATCAGTAGGATTTTAGCAAGATGGGGCCAGAGGGTATCTGATACTCTAGGCAACCATGTGCCCCCTCCCTGCCCTACGTGTAGTCCAGCGTCTCCCCTTCCCAACCGCACCCAGGTCTCCAGCATCTCCCCTTCCCTACTA
This sequence comes from Ichthyophis bannanicus, assembly GCA_033557465.1. NCBI lineage: Eukaryota > Metazoa > Chordata > Amphibia > Gymnophiona > Ichthyophiidae > Ichthyophis > Ichthyophis bannanicus. The sequence continues at coordinate 441,611,195 of CM066035.1, read as the reverse complement.
GCTCCCCTCAGGTCTCCAGCATCTCTATCTTTCCCTCCCCCTCCCAAGGTATCCCGAATGCCTCCTTTTTCCTTACTCTCCTCCAAGGATGTCCAGCATCTCTCTCCCTTCCCTTCCCCTATCACCACTGCTGCCACTCCTACCACGTTACCTCTGTGGAAATGCAAACAATCAGGCTTGGGGGGGCGGCATAGTGATGAGTCTTGGGGTATGAGTGTGTGCACCCACATGCTCAAGGCCTGCCATGTCTTACCCACTCCAGCATCACAGATGCTGAAAAGCCCACCGCTGTAAACATTTTTATAGAACTGTGCCATGCTGTACTGTCGTTATCCCGAAGCCCGATTGTTTCCATTCCTGTGCAGATAGGGAGATGTGGTCATCAGTAGTGGTGCTAGACAGAAAGGAAGAGGAGGGAAACGCTGTGCTGTTGCCCTCTGGGGAGGTTTGAACTCTCCAGCACCTGTGGCAGCTTAACTGTGTAAATTGTCATGTGTAAGGATAAATAGGGAGATTAAGGCATGACGGCAGCATTATCGCCTGACTGACCATGGAGAGTGTCATGTGATAGAATCCCTCCTTGGGTATGGCATGGCTGTGAGGTTTTGGGAGGCCCTTGCTAAGTAATGAACTTGTGGGGATTATTTGCTGTCTCTAGGCATTGATGGCATTCCCACTGAAGTATTACAGCAATCGGATGCAGGTGTTACCATACTTTCAAGGCTCTGCCAGGAGATTTGTAAGACAAATTCAAGGCCAACTGACTGGAAAAGATCTGCATTTTCCAATACTGAAGAAAGGGATCCGACTGACTGTGGAAATTATCGCACAATCTCTCTGATCCCACATGCCAGCAAGATTCTACTCAAGATTATTCAGCAGAGACTACAACTGCACCTGGAACGAGAACTGCCTGAAGTGCAAGCAGAGCTCAGGAAAGGGCGAGGAACGAGAGATATCATTGCAGATATGAGATGGATCCTTGAAAATCGAATATCGAAAGGCTATCTATATGTGTTTTATTGACTGCAGCAAGGTTTTTGACCATGTAAATCATGAGAAACTCTAGGCCACATTAAGAAGGATGGGTATACCAGAACACCTGATAGTTCTCTTGCACATCCTTTACACTGATCAAGAAGCAACAGTTCAAACAGAACTAGGAGAAACAGAATCATTTACAATCAGCAAAGTGTTCGACAAGGTTACATACTTTCCCCCACCTCTTTAATTTATATGTAGAATAAATCATCAGAGAAGCAGGACTGTATGAAGATAATCATGGTGTAAAAATTGCTGAAATTTAATTTAATTAAATTTAATTTAATTAGCGAGTTTTTATATACCGCACCTTCCATTGATCAGTTGCGGTTTACATGGAACAACAGTAAACAAGGCAATGCTGTTTTTACATATAACAATGTAAAACTACAAGCAGTTCAATCTTACAATTAACATGTTGTAAACTATGTACAAAGAACCTGAAAGACTCATCAACAACCTTCACTATGCTGATACCACAATACTGGCTGAAAGTGAAGACTCTCTGAAACAATTCCTTTTCAAGATCAAGGAACATAGTCTTAAAATGGGCCTGCACCTTAACGTTAAGAAGACAAAGATCCTGACAACTAGCAAAATCAATAAGTTCATCACTGATAGAGAAGAAATTTAAATAGTTGACAACTTTAACCTATTTGGATCAAGAATCAATAAAGAAATGACAAGCAGTCAAGAAATCCGACGATGCATTGCTTTTGACAGAATGGATATAAAGGACCTAGACAAGATTCTCAAGAGCAGAAGAAGATTCGACTTCTCCAAGCCATGATATTTTCAATATCATCATATGGATGCGATAGTTGGACAGTGAAAAAGATAGACAGGAAGAAAGTCGATGCCATTGAATTATGGTGCTGGTGACGAATACTGTGCATATAATGGACTACCCAAAGAACAAACCAGTCAGTATTAGAGGACATCAAACCTAAGCTTTCCTTAGAAGCTCAGATGACAAGACTTCGACTATCATATTTTGGACACATCATGCAAAGAGAGAGATCATTAGAGAAAGATATAATGCTTGGCAAGGTAGAAGGTTATCGCAAAAGATGAAGGCCAACAATGAGATGGATCAATACAATAACAGCAGCTATGGGTGCCACTCTATCAACAATGAGCCGCCTAACTGAAGACCAAACACAATTTAGGTCAACTATCCAGAGGGTCGCCAGAGTCAACACCAACTCGACGGCACTTAACAACAACAGACAAAATTCCTCTATTTTGTTGAGCTCGGCATTTATTCAGCCACCGCATATTTTAAATTATTTTTTTTTTGTGCCATCAAGTCAGTGTTGACTCATAGCGACCCAGCTACCTCTGGGTTTTCTTGGCAATGTATCACCGGAAGTAGATTGCCAGCTTTTTCTTCCAAAATTTTAAATTACACACATTATTATACTACACCTGTGACAAGAACTTGCATGAGAGGCATGTGTCTTTTAAATAACACACCAAAAGAAGGTAATTTTAAGGCATGTCCACTTGTAAAAAGTATGTACATACTTCTTGCTGTATTTGTTTTCACCAATGCTCAAAATGAAAGTATATGCGCACTTCTTTTTCGGAAATGACCCTTGCAAATGTATTTGCTTATGTTTCTACCTGCTGTTTATCATACATTATTTTTCTGGGGGAGTTTACATACATGGGACTGAGCTATAAAAAGTGTGCGTGGAAAGGCATATCCACTCCCCCCCCCCATCAACAGGAACACCTCTTCTTAGTCTGCACAAATTCAGTTCTTGGGGGCCGCAGACGAGCCAGGTTTTCAGCATATCCCTAATGAATATGCATGAGATAGATTTGCATACAATGAAGGTAGTGGGCATGAAAATCTCTCATATTCATATTCAGGGGTGGCAGAAGGGCTTTTTCTTTGGGGGTCCAATCCCCACCCCACAGGTAGGGATCTTTCCTGTTTGCAGACAGGAAAGGTTCTTTGCCATGATCGTGGCTTTTCTTCTGCCTGCAGGGGATGGGATCCCCGCGGGCAGACTGCAACCTGCCAGCCGCAATCATTGGAAAGACCATTTCTGTCTGCCAGTGATCCCTGCGGGCAGACAGGAAGGGTCTTGAAGCTGCGATTGCAGAAAAGACCCTTCCTGTCTGCTTCGGGAACTGATCTCCCGTGGAAAGACAGGAAAGGTCTTTTCTTCTTCTGCCTGCGGGCGGGCTGCCTGGCATGCCATGATTTTTGGTGAGAGCAGGGCCCGTGTGACCCACCCCTTTCTGACGCCTATGTTCATATTCATTAGTGATATCCTGAAACCTGGCCTGTTTGCAGCCCTTGTGGATTGAACTTGTGGAACCCTGCATTATGCTTATCAGGTGCAATATTTTATAAAAGCTGATTTCTGCATGTAAAGCGCTGGTTTACGCACACCTTTTAAGTGTAATAACCATGTGTTGATTCAGATGTATGGTCCAGGTGTAAATAGGGCTGCCAACTTTTTCACCGAGAAAAACCCAACACCTGTGGCTCGCCACGCCCCACTCATTCTCCGCCCCTAGTCCCACCCCTGCCCCGCCCCCAGTCCCACCCATGCTGCACCCCAGCCCCACCCACAAAAATTACCGAGGATAAGTGCAGGCTAACTCCCTTGGTCAGATAATAATTAAAGTGGGAACCCCAAAAGCCAAACATGACATGTACAACACTGGAGAAATAAAACTATAAAGTAAATTCCTCTTGCACTAAACAAAAACGCAAAGATGTTAGCAATACACACTTCCCAGACAAGGCATATTCCAGTTAATAAATTCAGAATAAAAAGTATTTTTCTACCTTCTGTTTGGGCATTTTATTTTTCAGTTGCAATTGCTCCAGTCACTTTCTTCTGGTTTCTTCGTGTCTTCTGTGAGCTATCCATTTGTCCTTTCTTCTCTTTTAGATGTTTTCCATTCTCTCTATATATCTGCTTTAACATACTGATCGTTTCCCTTTTGCTCTTTCCCCCATTTCTTTCCTTATTCCTTTATCATCCACTCAAATTTCACCCTTCCATTCTCAATCCCCTCTTACTCTCCCAATACCCGGCCCATCGTAGACTTTTCTTCCACACAAAATATCTTTTCCCCTCTCCATTCTCATTCCCCATCCCCATCCCCTTCTAGTCCTCCCCCAAAATCAGCTCCTTTATAGTTCTAGACCCACCCAGCATCCGCTCCCTTCTAGTCCCATTCTCCCATGCCGCTACATCAGCCCATTTCCAGTCCTATTCTAGCCCATCACCCATTTGCAGTCCAAGCTCCCCCCATCAGCCCATTTCTAGTCCTATTCCAGCTCCTCATCAGCCCATTTCCAGTCCTAGCCCCACATATGCTCTTTTCCAGTTCCATTCCAGCCCCCCATCAGCCAATTTCCACTCCAAGCTCCCCATCAGCCAATTTCCAATCCTAGCCCCCTCGTCAGCCCACTTCCAGTCCTATTCCAGCTCTTCATCAGCCCATTTCCAGTGCTAGCCCTCCCATCACAGGCCATTTCCAGTCCTAGCCCCCTCCATCACAGCCTCTTTCCAGTCCTAGCCCCCCCACCATCACAGCCTATTTCCAGTCCTAGGCCCCCCCCCCACCATCACAGCCCATTTGCAGTCCTAGCCCCCCCATCACAGCCCATTTCCAGTCCAAGTCCCCCCCAACCATCACAGACCATTTGCAGTCCTAGCCCCCCTAATCACAGCCTATTTCCAGTCTAAGTTCCCCCTCCCCCCACCATAGCCCAATTCCAGTCCAGGTCCCCCCCCCCCTAGCCCATTTCCAGTCCAGGTACACCCCCCCTCATAGCCCATTTCCAGTCCAGATCCCCCCATAGCCTATTTCCAGTCCAGGTTCCACCCCCCCATAGTCCTTTTCCAGTCCAGGTACACCCCCCCCCCAATAGCCCAATTCCAGTCCAGATCCCCCCACGCCTATTTCCAGTCCAGGTTCCACCCCCCCCCATTGCCCAATTCCAGTCTAGGTTCCCCCCCATAGCCCATTTCCTGTCCAGGTACCCCCCCCCCCCCATAGCCCAATTCCAGTCCAGTCCCCCCCAATAGTCTATTTCCAGTCCAGGTCCCAACCCCCCCATAGCCCATTTCCAGTCCAGGTAAACCCCAACACAGCCCAACCAGTCCTTGGCCTCCCCTCCCCCCCCCAACAAAGCCCATTTGTAGTCCTAGCCTCCCCCCCCCCCCCGACCAGCCCCGTGGCTGTCTGAGGTGCTTCAGAGGGAGCCAGGGAAGCCCGCGTGAGGCCCCGGCTCCTTCTGTACAACCTCCAGCGTGAAGATCTTTTTCCTTCACGCTGGCGGTTGTTTCTGTGAAGCTGCGAATGCTGGGAAAGGTTAAAGGGCATTGCCTTTAACCTTTCCCAGCAATCGCGGCTTCACATAAACAGCAGCCAGCGTGAAGGAAATAGATCTTCACGCTGGCGGTTGTACAGAGGGAGCTGGGGCCTCGCGCGGGCTTCCCTGGCTCATTCCCCCGTGGACTTCGGGAGTCGGGAGAAAAGCCGTTTTTTTGCTCTGGCCGCTCCCGATCTTGCGGCTAGAGCAAAAAACTGGCTTTTCAAGAGCCGGTTTTACATCTCTGCCGGCTGAATACCGGCCGGTTGGCAACCCTAGGTGTAAAATGCTTATCCAGCATATCCATAAGAATGGTCAGACCTTACCCTTATTTATCTAATCTGCTAACACAGCTTCCTGGCCCAATGTTTAATACTCATTATCTCTGTTAGTATTTAATAGCAATGTTTCTGATAGTAACTGTTGTAGCAGATGTCCAAGTCTGTAAAAGGGGAGGCTTATTTAGTGCCATGTTAGGGGAATGGTTCAAATAGTAAGGGCTGGTCCCGGACTGACAGCAGGGCCTTGCAATACAGGGCAGGCCTGGTGGTGATGCTTCTGTTAAAGGTGGGGCCTTATGAATCCAGGCAGGCCTGGATGTTGTGCTAGCAGATTAGATACATAAGGGTGGGGTCTGACTATCCTTATGGATATGCTTGATAAGCACTTTATACCTGGACCACTCTACCATGGCTTCTGCTTTAGGTAGCTCAGGAATGGGGTTTTAGTTAGGTAAGGTCAGGCTTGGACACCAAATGCAATGAAATTATGTTCATTCAACATGCCATTATATCCACTCCCATCTGCGGTGTGCATCACTTGTTAGAGCTAAGGCAGAGTATGGGATGTCCCAGTTTCCCTGTTAAAGCTTACTATTCAATTTTAAAAGTACTGTAAATGTAAAAAATATATATCTTTCTCTGAAACACACTGCAGGTTCACTGTGATCAGGCTATTTTCCTTTTCCAGTAGGCTGAAAACTGGTCCCCTGCTCTGAATCTTACGCAGGCAATTCAGGCGAGAGCCTCTTATTAAATATAAACATAGAGATCTCAGAAGGAATTGCTTTACTCCTACCTAGCCTAGTGTATCTGTAAATAAGAGAACGTGGTTTAGATGGCAATCCTTGGTGTTCTGAGATCAATCAAGCAGTTTTGCTCCTAACTTCTCTACTGTGGCAAAAATGACAGAATTTTCTACTCTTCCTCAGCAGGGTTTAAAGTGGCAGCAAGTTCATTATTTACATATGTGGAAGGTAACCCATCCTGCCCAGAAAAGCTTTAGCGACAACAGATGCTGCATATGCCAACTCCGTTTACAAGCCGTCCTGCTTCCAGTTTCAGCTTCATCTTGTTTTCTCCCTGAGGTGGAAGGTGCTTTCAAACACTATTGGTTTATTCATAAGTGCCCGCTAGTTAATGAATCCTGGTGCAGCATTTAAAATATTTTAGGTGTTGAGGAATGTTTTGTAAGAGGAGCCTGTGAATTCTAAGTCTAATTTGGCATTTTCTAAATCATTCTACCACTGCTGGCATTTTGACATGTTTGTGTGTTCACACTGCCACCATAATTGGATCTCTTCTTTTATGACGATGTAGAAAGCTCCTTGACACACATGACATTATTAGCTGCTGGGTTATAGATATAATGTCAGCAATCATGAGACCATCAAAACATAAGTTAAGACAAAGTAAATGTGTGTTGAGTCAGAATAAGGTTCATCAACCTCCTGTCTCTGATAGTGGCCAGTCTGGTTCACAAACATCCAACAAATCCCAAAAAGCAGAACTATTGCTTAAAGCTCACGTCAAGGAAGAAGTGAGACCTTTCCTAAGTCCGCATAGCTAATAATAAATAATGGGCTTTTCCTCCGGAAACTTCTACAAACCTCTTTTGAACCCTGCCATGTCTTCTGGCAACAGATTGCACCATTTGATGTGAGCTGCAGGCAAAAATACTTTCCAAGATTTGTCTTCAATATGACAGTCATTAGCTTAACCCTTTCCAGGCCGAGCCCAAAACTCTCGGGATCCAAAATTCTGACTAAATATTCCTATCAAATGGTATATAATACATGACCATAGCCGAAGGAAAATCACTATTAGAACATATTGAATAAGATGGGTACAATTTTCCTGAAATATGCAAAACTTAACCCAGCTGCAGAATGTGGGTTAAAAATTTAAAGTAGGCCTTCAAAGGGTTAATGGGGTGTCCTTTTATTTTCATGTTGTTTCATAGATTAAACAACTGCCACCGATTTGACTGTTCCATCCCACTCCAGATGTCATACACTATCATATCCCCGCCTATAGATCATAATTTCCAATGCCCAATGTAAATATTCTAGCTTTGGGAGCACTTTACAGTTGATATACTGATTTTTGAAGTATTTATGAGAGTTGCCAAAGAGTTCATTCTATTTCTTTTATAAATAGGGTAAGCATTATAAGAATATGGGGGTCATATTACTCAAAGAACCTTTTTCCCATTCTGTGCCCATAGAAAAATTTATTTTGAATAAGACCCATAGAAGTAAATATTAAGGGCACTGCTTCAATTTAACTTTTAAAGAGTTAAACTTAGAACAAGAGAGCTATCTAAGAAATAAAATAAAAATACACACCTATTTTTAAGCCTTTTTTATAAAGGCAACCTGGGTAACTATGTTCTTTTATAAAACAGGCTCCAGAACCAGCCCCCACAGCATGAGAAGGGCCATGCACAAGTTTACACCTCGGCTGGAAAAGGGGTAAAGGGGTGCATAAACATTGCAGCTCTACCTCTATGGTTCCGGAATTGAGTCCCCAAGAACATCAATGCAGGGATCACAGAAAAGTAGGTGCACTCTTTTTGAACACCTACTTTTATGCTCAAATGTGGTCACATGATTTTAATAAAAGCCAATTTTCACGCATAAAACAGAAAGTGTATTATAAAATGAACCCCAAGAGGGTCATTTTAAAACTGTTTTTAATCCACATAAATGTAGTACTGTATGTGTTCTGCTAGGGGGGCGACCACTGGGAATAGACCGAAGGAACGGTTTTGGCTGGCAAAACAAATGTTGGGGTGGGATACTAGAGGAAAGGCGGTGGGAGGGGAGAGGGGAGATGTGGAGGAAGTAGCAGATTGTTTTGTGCAGAAACTGCAGATGAAATAGGATTGAAGGGGTAGAGGGGTAAGAAGGGAGGAGAGAGATTTGGCTACATGGGAAACCTTTACGGGAGTCATGCAAGAGTCCATGAGGGGATTTTACAGAGAATGCATCCAATTTGGATGCACCTGGATCCCATTCTGGTGGGCTCCAAGTGCATCCCTATTGATGCAATGTTTGAAGAAGAGTTGGATTGGCTGGCTGACTTAGTGAATGCATCATTGGCCCAGGGAAGCTATCTGGAAACGTTACAGGAGTCCACGGTGACCCCCATGCCAAAGAAAAGGAATGAGTTGTGCTGTGAAAATGTGAGGCCTATATCTTTATTGATGTGTTTAGCAAAGAGTTTGGAAAAGGAAGTGATAGGGCAGTTGGATAGAAACTTAGAAGAGGGGGGAGGGTTGGACTAGGGCAAGCTGGATTCTGTAGGCATTCGGGTACAGAACCCTTAATGGTGGCGATAACTAATATGTTATATCAAGCAAAGGATAGTGGGAAGATAGTGATGGTGATTACTTTAGATCTATCTGCAGTTTTTGATTTAGTGGCTTGAGCTATCTTGATGGATAGGTGTAGGCAGTTTGGTATGGAGGGAGGGTTTTAAGGTGCTTGGGCTCTTTTTTATGTGTAAGGAGTTTTAGGGTACATTGGAAAGATAGAGTGTCCTCAGTTTAAATGTTAATCATGTGGGGTGCTGCAGGGATCATATTATATGGAACCATGTTTTTCATGGGTTTTGTTAGACGGACCTCTTTGGAGTGTGGTTCTGTGTGTCTGTGCATGTAGTGGGGGAGGGGTTGTGTCAGGCATTGTGTTTCTGATTGTAGGCATAAAGGCTTTCTCTCCTTTTGCTCCCTCTGCACTCAGCTCGATGTAGAGGCAAGTACAGTACTAGTACTAAAAATGTTTTTAAGTACATCCGAAGAGCCCATGAAGGAGTCAGCAGGACCACTGGATGGCCAAGGTTTAAAAGGAGTACTCAGGCAGGATAAGGTAATAACAGAAAAACTATATAATTTCTTTGCCTCGGTCTTTATGAAGGAAAATGCTGCGGGTCGTCCTTAAACTGGACATCTTTTTGATGGTAATGATTCAGAACAACTAAAGCACACCACTTTAAAATGTAATAGATCAGATTTACAAACTTAAGAGCTACAAATAGCCAGGACTGAAAGGCATCATCCCAGGGTCTTGAAAGAACTCAAACATGAAACTGCTAACCTGCTACTAGCGATCTGTAACCTATCATTCAAAATGGCCACAATATCTGAGGACTGGAGAATAGCCAATGTAATATCAATTTTTAAAAAGAGCTCCCAGCATGGATTCAGTAAAGGCAAGTCTTGCCTTACCAATATTTTAGAATTATTTGATTATAAACAAGTGCATAATGGTAGAAATTGGTAGATATACAGCTGGATATTCAGCGTTTTTAAAGCGCCTGGCCACTGCAGGTAAAACTGAAACCAGATATTCACCACTGGAATATCCGGTGTCAGTGCTGACCAGCACAGTTCTCCGGACAGCAGTGATAATCAGCCACTCTCTGGAAAGCCAAACCACATCAAGTAAGGACAGGGAATAAGTGCTGAGACTACCCACATCTGCCCACAGACCCTCCCCTTCCCCCAGTATTCTCCAGACTGTGCCGGCACAGTTAGAGGGGGAAATTCAGTACCACTGAATATCCCTCCCAGTGGGGTTCATCTGGTTAGCAGGTCCTGCTAACCAGATAAACCCTTTTGAATATCAGCCTGATTGTCAAATACCTTCTGAAAATCCAAATACATTACGTTTGTTATGAAAGACTCCTTAGGAAATTAGAGTCCTGGGATAGGAAGCCATGTCCTTTTGGATATTGAAAACTGATTAAAAGCCAGGAAACAGAGAATAGGACTCAGCTGTCGATGATCTACATGGAAAAGGTTTACTAGTGTAGTGCTCCAGTGGTCTGTTTTGGGACTTGTGCTGTTTAACACATTCATAAAAGATCTGGTGGTTGGATGTGGAGGAATACATATGTCTTTGTCAGCAAGTACAGCAAGATTAACACAAAAAATAAAAATTAAAATAAAAAGAACATAAGATTTGCCATACTGGGTCAAACCAAAGGTCCATCAAGTTCAGTAACCTGTTTCCAGCAGTGGACATTCTGGGTCACAAGTATCTGTCAGGTTCCCAAAAGGTGGATTCCATGCTGCTTATTGCAGGGGTAAGTAATAGATTTCCCCAGTCCACTTTAATAATGGACTTGGCTTGTTAAATGCGGATTTCTCAGTTTTATACCCCACACACGTAAGTGCCGACAAATCTATGTGTTAAGTGCCAAATTTCATAAAATTACACATTCAGGATGAGCCATTAAGGTTTTATATTTTTGGCTTCTTAAGTTGATTTTAAGTTCAGAGGGATATTAACAATTGCCTCCTCAGTCACTCCTCAAAACCCCAGATCCAAGTGACCTTATGCATGATTCAGAGGAGAACAAAATGCCGATGGGGACATTTTCTGAAATACAAATGGGAGAGAAAATGTGTAATTAACGAAATGGGAAGAGTATGTACATTTCTAAGGCCCACTTACTCCATGCTCGCACCAAACACCGTTAAAATCTATGTGATTCACATACACCTATAAAAAGCGGCTTTTCTAAAATCACTGCTTACACATACGTGCCCATTTACACATGCAGTCTAGTTTTTTTCCTAACTTTTCTAAAATGACCTCCTATATGTTTAGTGACTGAATTTTGCTGCTGAAATGTATAACCTTTCTCCATCACCCTTGCCCTGCCCACAAACCACATCTCTTTTCTAGATGGATAAGTTCGATCATTTTCTTGTATGAAAACAGTCAGATATATCTATAGAACTGTGAGCTGTTATTTTTTCAGACGTACTTGTGTGGACACCACCACATAAAAGCTTCTGAATTCTGATGTGAAGGCACTGTTTAGAAAGGACTTGGAAAGGGAAATTGCCACATCCATCTCAAAACGTGGGGAATTTTGACAGTATTTTACAAGAGGTTCTGACAAACATGGAGCCCCTTAGAAAATGGCTGCAAGATAGACCAAGTATGCCTCACCAAGAGCAACAGTTTTAAGATGCTGCACAGGGAAAAAGCTGTGGAACCCCTTCCCCTACCCTAGACATGGGAACAGCCTCTTAAAACTGCTGCTCTGGCGCAGACAGCATACCAGTGCAGTACCATTGGTCAGCCCCCTCCCTAGATCACTACCCCAACCTTTGGAACCCCCCTCCATACCACCCCCTGATCCTACTCCCTCCCCTACCCAATGTTCAAGCTCCCTCCCTCAGAAGCAGCTCTAATCCCCACCTCTCCATGAAACAAGGCCAAGCTCTCCTCCCAAACCAACTCCAAACCCCTCTCTCAAATGCCCCTAACACAATATCCACTTCCCAATCTCACCCAAAGACTACTCCTTTGGTAGACTGCACCCCCCCATCAACCAATCACTAACCATGGTCTTACCAAGAGTCACTGGTGGCCAATGGGAGTAGTGCCCACTCATTCCTGCTAAGCATGTGGTCAGCTTCAAAACTGTACCAATGATCCCTAGCGGTAACCTCACGATAGTACTACTAGGGGTCACAGTGTCATTTTGAAGCTGAACATGTGCTAAGTAGGAGAGAGAAGGCATTCTTCCTGCTTCCACTAGACACCAATAACCCCTAGTAAGCCCAGGGTTGGTGATCAGTGGGGCGCAGTCTGCGGAGAGGGTGGTCTTAGGGGGAATCGGGATGTGGGTATTGTATTGGGCGGGATTTGGAGGGAGGGGGATCAGAGTTGGCTTGAGAAAGGTGCTTGACTATGTTTCAGGGGCAAGAGAACCTTCCTTGAATAATGGATAGGGGAGGGGGGTAGGGCCTGGGGGCGGTAGGAGAGGTTCCTGAAGTCAAGGGGGGCAATGGCACCTGTTAGCAGGCACAAATTCATGCCTGGTGGCAGGTATAAATGCTGCCATCAGAAACGTTTCATTGAGACATGGATTTCCTATATGAAATGGGGGCATCCATGTCTGATTTGTGGGCTAGTCCTAACCACTTCCTCTCCCCCCACCACCACTCCCCCAAGGAAGGTAGAAGTGGTGAGCATTCCCACATCTGCATATGGCTCGTTCTAAACTGGCATTGACAAGTGTAATTCAATCTGCATATGTTAATGCAGCTTTTGGACCTGGGAATGCTTCTAAAATAATCCCTTGATGTTTAATCATACATCTTTTGGATGCAAATCATTGCATATAATAATCCCAAAAGTGTTAATTTCAAGCTATGTATGGATTTGGGCCACCTGTACATGATCAAAAATATCATGCTCAGTATGTTAGAGAACAATATGTACTGTACAAAAGGTATGCATTTTTTACCCACCCAAATTGGAAATTAGGGGCACTGTTTAATTATATCGACCATACTCTCCTTATAAAAAGAACTACATTTTTATATTAAGATAGTTTATTGAAATTTCATATCAGGTATGTGATATTTAGTCATTTTTGCATTTCAAATACTGAAATCAGCCTAACTAAAGGAATTGTCGTTCCAAATCTACCCTAAAGTAAAATAAAATACCTGGCAATTGATCCTGTGAGGTACCCAGACCTGGGCCCTCAGTGCAAGGAGTCAAAAGATTAAATGGCATTGCAGCCCCAGAGGCTGCTCCTACCCCTCATCAGAAAACATCCCACAAAGACCTCCCGGGATGTATGGCTGCTAGGCTAGAGATTTTCAAGCCTGTGAAGAGCTGACTTAACCATTAGGCAGACTAAGTGAGTGCCTAGGACGGCAGCTTCTTGGGCGTGGCAAATAGCAGCTGCAGCCAAACCAAAACAATATATCCTGGCAGCCATATTAACTCAAAGAACCATCAGCATATGCTTTTAACTGCAGGAAGCATAGAAAATGGAAGCAGATAAAGACCATAGGGCCTAACCAGTCTGCCCATCCATACCATCTACGAAGCCCTACAATCCCTTCCTCTCCCTTCGACATCTTCTGTGTTTGTCCCATGCTTTCTTTAATTCAGAAACAATCCTACTCTACGCCATCTCCACTGGAAGGTTATTTTCACCCATCCATTACCCATTTCATAAAGAAATATTTATTTACATTACTCTCGTTTATCCTCTTTCACCTTCATCCATGAAGGTATTTAAACTCCACTGTCGTATCTCCCCTCTCCTGCTTTTCTTCCAAACTTTGAAGACTGAGATCTTTAAGTCTGTCACCATATGCTTAATTATGAAGATCACTGACCATTTTAGCAGCTGCCCTCTGCGCCACCTCCATTCTTTTCATATCTTTTTAAAGGTATTTCCAGAATTGCACACAATATTCTAAAAGAGGTCTCACCAGAGACTAAGATAGAGGCACTATCACCTACATTTTCCTGCACCCAAGTATCCTTCTGACTTTTGCTGTTGCCTTTTCTACCTGCCTTACCACCTTAGGATCATCAGATACGATCAACCACAGGTCTAGCTCTTCTTTGGAGAACAGAAATACTTCACCCCTATTCTGTACTGCTCCCTTGGGATTTTTTTCACCCAAAAGCTTGACCCTGCATTTTTTTTAGTACCAAATCTTAGCTGCCAAATTCTAGACCTTTCTTCAAGCTTTGCTGGGTCCCTCTTCATGTTATCTACCTAATGCAGATTATGGTATCATCCTCAAAGAGGCAAACCTTAACCGACAGCACTGTGGCACACCCCTGGCAACATCCTTATCTTCAGAGTGAACTCATCATTACTAGATAGTCACCTCAAACTCAACCAGTTTCTAACTCAGTCACTTTAGAGCCCAACACCAGAGTTCTCAGTTTATTTATGTCACCCATCCAATTCTGTGGTCACTGTATCAAAGAAATTAATCAGATTTGTCAGACAAAGCCTACCTCTAATAAAACTATGCTGCTTCATATCTTTAAATCCATTGGATCCAGAAACTGAACTTTCCTTTGTTATAGCAGCGGTTCTATTAGTTTACTCACCCCAGAGATCAGATTAACTAGCTGGTAGTTCCCAACCTCTTCCTTTCTTCCACTTTTGTGAAGAGGGACCATGTCCTCCTTTCTCCAATCCTCTAGGACCACTCCAGACTCTAAAGAACAATTGAAAAGGTCTGACAGCAGAGCCGCCAGAACTTCCCTAGGTTTCTTCAATACCCTTGGATGTATCCCATCCAGCCCCATCGCTTTACCTACTTTTAGTTTACCTAGCTATTCATGAGCACAGTTTTATGAAGACCCAAGATCTGCCTCACTTTCATTCCTATATGTGTTTATTTGAGGTCCCACTCCCAGCCTTTTATCTGTGAATACAAAACAGAAATACTTTAAGCAATTCCATTTTATCATTTTGAGCTTCTATACATTTCTCCCCTTCACTCTTGAGTCTAGCAATGACATTTTTGCAGGAACATACCAAGCTAGAAATGCACCCTGTGTGACTAACAAATCTGGTACCCCTCCACCCAGCCACATTTAGTAACTCACTCTTTTTGAGCTTCCTGGCAGCCCAGTGTTGATATCAGTGCCACCTTCTGTGTTTGTGCCCTCTGCGGCCACGCCGCTTGAACTGGCCTTGGTATGGCCCTGCACTATTGCACTTCCTCTAGTCACTAACATCTGAAAAATGTCTTATGCCCCCTTTTTATTGTATTGGCTATTTTTAGTAATATATGCATTTTTGCTCTTCTGACCACTTTCCCAGTTTCTCTTAGTTTTTCCAATTGATGCTTGTCTTCCACTTTCTGCAATATCTTGTACTTAATGAAGACAAAACCTTTTCAGCTACTTCTTTTGAGAACCATAACAGCTTCCTTTTCCTCTTACTTTTATTTAATTTCCTAATAAGGTTTGCTGCCCTTAAAAATTCTTTCAGTTTTGCCCCCTACTTTTGTACTTACCCCAGATGTTCCCATCCAACTAATGAGTGGACTTGACTGAGTTATTTAAAACGTGTCATACATGCTATTAAAGGCAGGTTCAATGGGTAGGTCCTTCTCCAGTGTTAAATAAGTGTAAAGTGTATGCTACTAAGTATTGCACATAGGTGTATTTCACTTGCTTAACAAGGTGATATCTGTGTATCTTTTGGGAACCTGACAGGTACTTGTGACCTGGATTGGCCACTGTTGGAAAAAGGATACTGGGCTTGATGGACCCTGGGTCTGACCCAGTATGACATATCTTATGTTCTCCATCTGTCTTTGCTACTTGTTGTTCCTCCAGGTAACTCTCCCACTGCTTCCCTCACCTTTCTTCCCTCAATGAAGGCATTATGCCGTCTTCCATCTAGGCATTCACTACCTCTCTGATTGTGCCCCTCCCCCTGGTACTCTATCCTGTTTCCTCTTCCCCTCAAGCACTAACTTCCCTTTAGGTATTACCTCCTCCTTCCCCACTTTCTTCAGGCACCCTCTGCCCCCCTTCCCTCATTCACCCCCCCCCCCCCCCCCCCAGTGCTCCAGCCACTGTCTCTAAATCTCTGGTAATCTTCTTCCAACACCCAGGATCAGGTTTCCTCACAAACATTGGCTTTCAAAGCTCTTTTGGCCTCCCTAGATCCTGTCCAGTAGTATGTAGGAGGTAGAATGGAAGAGATGCAGCTCTGCATACCCGCCTACAGCTCACTCACTGCAGCGACTCAACCTTTGCATTCTGGCAGGCAGCAGCCATTCATCAACTTATAGTGAGCAAAGAACTGAAAATAATTACAAAACTCGGTGGGCGGTGTTGGTGGTGGCCAGATAGGCACCCAGCAGAGGCAGAGGAAAAAGAGAAGTGCACAGAGATGAGACCAGCTGAAGAAGCATCTCTTAGTGGGTATCTATGACTACATCAACCCAACCACTGCTTGTCAGTGCTACAGCTGTAGATGTAGCCTTTACCTACTACATGTATGACCACTTGGCATAAACATAACACCTGGAAATCAATTTGGAGGGTGGGCTAAAGGCATAGAAAAGACATTAGTCTGGATGCATGAAGCATTTATCTTTCAGTGATCAATCAGGCGCTATTTTAATTGGTATGCTTCAAATAGTATTTATTATGATGCAGTGTACTAGAATATAGAGATGTATCAATGCTACATGCTTTTTGTGTTTCCTTTGAATTTATGCAATAGTCTAAGGTATTTCAATGTCTCTATCATATCTTCCCTCTCTTCTAATAGATCTAGGTTTAGTAAATCATTACCTACAGTATTAATGAAAGTAATGATTCAATGAAGGCAGTCTGATATCTATCTATCTATACACACACAGTGAGATATAAAAATACATCTGCATAATGAAAATGCAAATGCTGTGCTCTTATTTATAAAGTTATGACCTTTCTGCTCTGCCATTGTTCAGTTTTAGAATAATGAATGATATATTTTTGCAAGGAAATTATAGATGGAAAGAAAGTTAAGAGGAAAGGAGGTAAAAAGAAATAGCACCACTCATTAAAAAATTCCTTCCCTTTTTCAAATAATGTTTTTTCTTTGCAAAAGACTTACTTTTATTTGTGCTTTCTGGAAGCATTCAGTATTTTTAATGCACATAGCTTTCATTTTCTATTATCTCCTTTATGAATCACCTACCTTCAATCTTTGCAGCTTGTGATGCCTCTTATAGGGGCACTGTAACAATTGTCCAACATTGTATGAGCATTCGAGACCATGGAGGAAGGCAGCCCCTTCTTCAGATGTCAGCATTATTAAGTGTTTGCTATGGATGTTACATGTAAACATGGAGGTAAGAACATTACGTATGGAGACATGAGAGAAGGGGCAGTTTGCAGTGAATCACAGGAACTGCAAAGCTCTGCGTGTGCTCTCAGCTATGAACACCTGGGCCAAGGACTAGAAAATCATGTTTCTAATATTGATACGTTCCCTAAACTTTAATTTCTTTGCACAGTCTCTCTAGCTGGGAGCAAATAAAGCTTTTCCATTGACATCTAAGCCATGTCAATTTAATGAGATACTGAAAATTCTACCAATCAGCATGTCTGCATGTCAGTAGGGCGAGGACTTGACTAACAGAATTACAGAGAGTCTATTAAGAAGCCTGTTCTGTTGGCCATGTTGATGTTGTGACCATATTGTTCCTAATAAATTATCAACAGAATAAACACAGACCAATGAGAGTAACCATACATGTCTATAAAGACAAAAGTTTCCGTTCGCCATTCAGATGTCACTATCGTTGACATTTCCTTTTCAGAACAACACTGTGGGTCATTTAAAAAAAATCCTAGATTACAACTGGAAAAACTATGTGAGCTTCTTGCGACTGCCAACCCTAGCAGAATTCAATGACAGGATAGCTCATATGTCCGTACAAGAACGATATTTCTTAAAATATTCTGCAGATAAGAATATGTTATCTGGTCCCCACAGATACACTTATGAAAAAAATCCCTTGTAATTGTATTATAATCAGTGTGCTGCCTGAACTAGATAATCCGTAACTGTGGAATATGGACACTAATATTTGGCAGCTAAATTGCACTCAGTCTTCGAAATGCAGGTAATATTGTTTGGCTTCTATGAATTTGTCATAGCAAAGGAACAATTCAGATGCTTGTGTGTAGTATGGTGGAATCACAGGGTTATTAAAAATATCAAACTTTGGATAAGTATCATATAAAGATTCTATTTTATATAAATGGAGTTTAGCATGCTTGAATATTTATTAGATGAATGTCATTGGCGATTGTATGAATTTGTTCCTATAGGACGTCAAATACAGATACACTATAGTGTTCTGACTTGTGGAGATCTCAAACACATTCTATTTGTTCATATAATTAATTTCTGTCCAAGATGATATATACAGTATATATATATATCTAGAGAGAGAGAGAGAGATAGGTACACATAGATATACATATATAAATTACACAGGGTGGTCAGTGTTTTAAATGGCAGCTGCCACAGTTAAATAAAATCCAGACATTCGGCACAGTTATCCTTATAGTGACCAGTGCTGATTATCCAGATGTAGTGCTGACCACCCTCTAGATATTAAGCCCACTATCCAGATAGTTAACAGACTGAATATCGCTGCTAACTAGGTAACCCAGAATGTCGTCCAAGCTCTGCCCATGAACCACAACTACACTATCCAGATAGTCACAAAGTGGTCAGAGAAGATATTTCGCAGCACTATCTGGGTAGCGCTGCTGAACAGTTTGGTGGATGGTACTTATCTTGCTAGCAAATGCTGTCAACTGGACAAGTGCTTTGAATAGAGTCCCATCACTAATAGCCGCTATACATAAAACACCTTGTGAATGCATAAGTTACAGTATTGAGCATGGGATTTATATTCTGCTTCCTTGTGTATCTTTATATTGTAGAAATAAAAGAAACCGGTTTGGCTAAGGAGCTATATTCTAGAAGCTGTCAAGCGTCAATGGCAAGCAGCTGGGATATACCCTTAACAAATGAGCCGGCTGGATGGATCTTTGGTCTCTATCTGCCAGCATCTAGTGTTGTATCATGCTAGCTCTCCGATTCCTGCACCACTTATCCTTGTCAGATCCTCAGTTCACAGGCGCAGAAACAGATGGAGGTAATGGAGGAGCAGGGAGAGAAGTGGTTAGAAAGAACAGACTTTCAGCCTCAGGGGTCTGAGAGAGAGCTGTTCCTGTCCTTCTGCTTGGTGCTTCCCTGCAGAGGGCGAACGCCATGTCAAACTCCTCTCCATTGCACTGCATATTACTGCTGGTCATCTGCCGTTCCCTAGGAATCATTCTCATCTTGAAACCCAACATCTGCTTCTATTACCCTCCATATACAATCTCTCCTGGAAGGGAAAAAGAAGACTCAGCTAATCATTTCTGGCAAGCAGTTTATCACCGCTTCGCTTGTGCATCTGCAGATTTAAGCAAGTAATATGTTTGTGCCCATTTACCCTTTTTGTTTTTAAGAACAGCACTTGAATTAAGCTGCAGTTATGAAGATACACAGAGAAACTCATTAAAGGGCTGTTAGCGAACCATGAAAATATTTGCTACTTTAAACACGGAGTCTATGCAATGATCCAGAGCACAGAGGCTTAGCATGCATTTCCAGAGGCTCCAGTTCTTTTGATGCAATAGTTAGAAATGCAGGTTTGACTTAACTTTTCGGGCATGTTTACTAAAGGGCACCACCCGAGCAGCATGGGATAAGCATGTTATCGGCACCGCACTAAAAAGTAGCACAATGCTCTGTGCTAAAAAAACCTCCGCTCCCCAGGCAGCACACATATGGGGCAATGGTATCCCAACACAGCACCGCCAACACGGGCCTTGAAAGTCCACGCTGCTGGGGCTTGGTGAGGAGCAACTACCGCCAATGCAATGGGTGGCAGTAGTTGCTCCCCTTGGCGGTTTTAATGCGGCGAGACGCACTAAATTCAGACCTCCTTGCCTCTAGCACGGTTTGCTGTGCTAGCAATAAGGCTCAAACCCACAGTACTAGTATGATGCTTAGTAAACATGCCCCTTTATCTCTAACAACTGAAGCTGAAACCAATAGGAACGTTAGGGACTGGACAAATATTTTTATTTAAATTTTGCTTTTAATTTAATGGGTTTATATGACTTTTCCAAAAAACAGCTACAACATGGTTCATATATTCTGATTTAAAAAGGTGCACCGAAGAGATCGTTTTAGAAGGCTTGTCTAGTGTTTACACGTGCAAAGAATGGAGTTTACATATGTAAATGGTCGACATGTGTAAAGAGATCTTTGCAGCTTTCTGAGGCATGCTGTGTCTTACACTGCAAAGGTCATGACACTAGTCATGGAGGCTTATGAGAACACGTGTAAACAGCTCTTTTAGAAAGCCGCTATTATATATTTAGATCCTCAGCATGCACAGTTTATGGAGGGGGGGGGGGGCATCGGCACTTTCTGTACATGGTTTGAATGGGCTGGAAATGTATGAATGTATTTCCAGTTCTGCAATGGCAATACACACATATTTCAATACCAAACATTAGCATTTACACCTCCTCAGATAGGCCTAAGTGTCAAACTGTTCACTTGGACTTGGGGTTGGCACAAGTGACTGAGGGGACAACTGCACTTACCTCTCTAGTGTTTCCTCAAAATGTCAAAAGAAGAAAATGGTTTTTGAACCCATCTCCTTTATTGATTCTTCCTGGATGTCTAGCTTTGCAAAAATCCAGCACTTGCGTGTGTAAATGCCAACACTTATGTGTGTAGATTGTAAGAGCGAATGCATGTAACTGCCAGCATCCACGTCTTCAGAACCCTGTGATGTTGCATGAGCTCCATGGTGCCTGTCGTACATGATGCAGTCTACACATCTATGTTCCAGCACCCTTCTGTATATTTCTCAAAAGGTTTCTATAGGTATAAACCTACCCACAATTCAACACAGGACAGATGGGAAAATGAGATGTGACAAGGCAGGGCTGGAGGAGGGTGGTGAGAGAGGAGGAGGGGGGACAGGTAGGAAACATAAGGAAGTCAACTGAGGGAGTCCAGTGGGAGGTCAAAAATTGTGCAGAAAAGGTGGATTTTAAGTTGGGCTTTGAACTTTGTAAAAGAAGACTCTAACCGGAGATGTGGATGAAGATTATTTGAAAGGGAGGTTCTGAGGAAATAAAATGCTGAATGGTGAGTAGATTGAAGATGGGCCAGAGAGGGAGAGGGTAGGAGAAGACGGTTCATATGAATTGCATGGAGAGAGCGATGTGGGGCAAGCGGAATAAGGGAGGATGCTAAGTAATCCAGGGAACCAGTGTGAAGTGTTTTATGGATCTGGATGAGAATCTCGTAATCAATACAGGATGGTACAGAAAGCCAGTGTAAATGGATGAGGAAGGGGATGATATGATCAAATCTGGATGTATGAAAAATTATGGCTGCAGTGTGCTGAATAAGTTGAAGGCGCTTTAAAGAGTATTGAGGAAGGCTGGCAATTGCTACATTATAATAGTCAAGTCCAGATAGAATGAGAGAGACAAGAAGAGTGGTTAAGGCAGGAGTGGTCAGAAGGGAACGGACTGCTCTGATATGATGAAGAAAGAAAAATGAGCTTTGGTTGATTTGGGTGATGTGATCAAGGAAAGAGTGAAGAATCCAATGTGACCCCAAGCTAGTGAAACAAATGACGTGAGATGAATAGGGGACACATCAAAAATAGGGGGGGGGGAGGGTAATAGGAGGGGTAATAGGAGCAGTGAGCCAGGTTGCAGTAGTTTTCGAAGAGTTAAGTAGAAGGTGATTGGTGGACAACCAGGCCACAACTTGAGTGAGGCATGTATTCAAGGGGGAGAGATCCGGCAGAGATGGGTCCATGTGAAATAGAAGGATATCATCTGCATAAAAGTATGTTGAAATGCCAAGCTGTTGGATCATAAGTGCTAGGGGCAAGAGAAAAATATTGAAAAGAACAGAAAGGGGGTAAGAGGAGGAAACGGATGTGTCCTTGATGATGTGAAAGCAATACTGTGACAGAAAAGAAGTGAACCATTGAAGAACTATCCCATGAGACCCAAGGTCATACAACCGAGAGAGGAGAAGATTGTGATTGATGAGGTCGAATGCTGAAGATAGATCAAGTGAAATAGCGATTGTGACATCCCCACATTTCAATGAACAGTGAACTTCACTAAGAAGAGAGAGAAGAATAGTATCAGTGGAATGACCAGTACAAAACCCAGACTGACGGGGGTACAAAGCATTGGAGAGTTCAAGTTGGGTGGCTAGTTGTTGAGAGACAAGCTTCTCAAGTAGTTTAGAAAGGAATGATAAGTTTGAGACTGGATGGTAATTAGTCAGGACAAACTTGTCTAAGGAAGGCTTTTTAAGATGGGGGCGAATACAGGCTTCTATCCCTGCATGAGGAAAGACACCAGTAGCAAGGCTATTGTTAATTAAAGAGAGGATAATTGGTTTGAGCACCAGGGAGTTATCAGAAAGCCATGATGATGGGAGGGGGTCCAAATTACAAGTAGTCTTTTGAGAAGTGGCAAGGGCCTTGGACAGGGAGGTGGGGGAAATGGTGTTGAAAGTGCTCTAGATATGTTTCAATGTAGGTGATGGAGGCATGTAAGAGGATGTAGGATTGGAGACTGGAGGTGGAGGAGCTAGGGGAAATTCTGCTGTAAACTAGAGATATTGGTGGAAAAGAAGGTGGCTAACTGAGTGGCAGTAGGAGAATCATCCACATTGCAGGGTTGGGATGGAGATGCTGACAAAGAGGAGAGGATGGAGAAATGTGACGAGGTTGTGAAGAGGAATTGGCGATAAGATTAGAGCAGTATTCCCTCTTAGGGACCACAATTGTATGATGATAGAAACAATGACAGTCCTGGAAACGCTGGAGTGCACTGGAAGATCAGGATCATCTCCAGTGGCACTCAGCTCTACGGAGTTGCGTACGGGCAAGACGGATGCTGGGATGAAACCATGGCTGGCCAGGCCTTCATTAAGATTAAAATGCCTGAACCAGTGCAATCTGATCCAAGGCAGAACAAAGAAGTGAGTTCCTGACAGAGGCCAGCTTATCTACGGGAATCAGATGGAAGGAGGAGAGAAAAATTGTATCTGCAGATGGGAAAGCTAGGATAGTGTCCGGATTTAGTTTACAAGATAACCTCAGAGAGGGCAGGGGATAGTGGATGTACTGGGAGATAGGAGGAAGGAGGAGTGAAAAGAGGATGAGAAAATGGTCGGTATAGGGAAGAGGTAATGACAGTAAGTGTAAGAGCTCTGAAGGTGAATTAAGAGTTGAAATGATGAGATCCAGAGTCTGAACAGCAGAATGAGTGGGAAAGATGTACTGAGTGAGTTGAAGATCATTAAGGTGGGCCAAGAACAGCTTATCATGTTGCTTAAGAGGAGAGTCTACATGGCAATTGAAGTCGCCAGGAATATAAAGGTTGGGGAAGGATGTGGCAGCATCCGAGATAGTGAGAAGCAGGAAATCCCAGAGGGAGGTGGATAGGGAGAAGGAAGCATAAAGCAAAAGAAGGTGAGTCACAGGTTGTGTTGGTAGGCCAAGGAGGAAAGCCTCTGGGAAAAAAAGGGAGTGGGAGTGAAGTACTGCTATTTGGCGGGAGGAAGGACAGATAACAGACACCCTGCCACCAGTGCGAGTGGCCCTGGGTGCGGAGAAGTAGGAGAAGCCATCTGGGAGACAATGATGTAGAATAGGTTCCTCACCTGGTTTGAGCCAGGATTCGGTGAGCAATAGTAGATCCAGACTGTGTTGGAAAATGAGATCATAGCAGAGCAGGTTGCTGTTTTGGCACAGAGCGACCTGCAATTAAGGAGGCCACAAGTGTAGGGGAAGGGAGCTAAAGCGGAAATAGGATTGGAGGAGTAGAAGACCAACTGAGGTAGTAAGGGCAGTAGGTAAAGTTATTAAAATTATGGGCAGACAGACGTAACATGGAATGAGGGATTTGGTTTGACAAAGAGACAGATATTCTACCCATATATACAATGAACAGATAGCAAGTAATAGTGATCAGATCGGCGCTGGCATCAGGGCGTCTTTTCATGAAAGTAAACCATATCAGGTATCACTTGGACACAATATTAAACATCTAGTGTGGGACGCCTAAAGATTAGAGTCATGGGTCAGGACCAGGGAAGCCAGAGTTCAAATCCAACTGCTGCTATCATTGTGTTTGCACAGAGTGTTGGGGATGGTGGTGTGAAATCTTCTCTATACCCTCTAGATATTTTATAGCCAAAACAAGCATTTTTCTGATGCCAATTTGTAACTGGAGCAGCTATAACTTAGATGCAACTTCGGGCATCCAGGATGTTTATAAAATCAAACAGTGACATCCAGGTTCATAGGAATGCCCGGGCCATACCTGAACAACACCCCTGTTCAGACGTGGACATCCTCATGCTGGGGACATCCACAGACCCAGCTTCTAAAATGCCTCTGGAGATGTCTCCATGCTGTAGAAGTCTCTATGCCCATTTTTAGATGTCCGAAGCAAGAACAGGGCTTCCAAAATAACCCCTATGGTTTATTAGGAAGCTTTTTGAATTCCTATTTCATTTATGTATTATTTCTTTTCCGTATTATGAATTAACTTTTTTTTTTTTTTTACGCACAAGCGAAATTTTAGGGGCATGTTTACTACAGGCTAACGTGTACCCATTTATTTCTATGGGTGCAGTGGCACTTACATATGCTAATGCTAGCCGACATGCATTAACCTTTAGTAAATCTGCCCCTTTGATTTATTACATTGGCCTTTTAATGACAAAAAGCTTTTCAAAATCACTACAGATGTATGGGATTGTAATTTGCATAGAAAGTTACATTGCTTGCTTGCCATCCCCTGCACATTAGCCAGCAGCTGCTCTGGCAAACTGCAGTAACCTCATTGGGCTTAAGTCAATACCCAGCAACTCTTCTTTTGCCAAAGGTTGAAAGAAGTAACCTTGCATCATTCGAAAAATCAGGAGGAAGATTAGAATGGTTTCTCGTCCCCTTTTTTTCTCTTAGCTCCGACCCTATATTTGAGTCTGATGGGTTTGCAGCTTTGCTTTTACCCCCTCCAAGAGGAAGCCAACATGATAACGTATTTCATCACAGACTGTGAGCTGAAAGAGCGATGGGATAAGGAAGTGGGTTTTCAGACCACACTCAAAACATACCATGCCTGGAAAGTCAACAAAATGAAATATGGAGTTGATGCAGCTGAAATATAACTGCCAAAAGCAGCGTAGTGACTTGGGATTGCTTTCATTTCGTACGGAACATTCAGGGCTATAAATCAATCCATAACTGCCAAGTTGTGAGTGGAGGTCTGTGTTTGCCTAAAAACATATCTTTGCATCTATGTGTGTTAGGGTGGGCATAAGAAGACAGCTATGGTTAGAAATACAAGTTCGTCACAGAAATCTTTTGTGAATTTCAGGACTATTGCAACAGCTAAAGTGGGAGGGTTTCGGCTACTAAGAAACTAGCAATTGTTTGGAGTGCATGACATGTTTATTTTCAGTTTTAAAGGTACAGAGCCTCAAATACATAAGTATTCTAGGTTTGACCCAGAACTTCAGGATTGCAATGAAATCTCTTAGTCTCTCCGGGTGCCGTTGCTTCCCAATGCTTCCACCCCAGCATTGGGCTAGAGGGGGGAGGAATGTGCAGCACATGGGCAAAAACTGGCTTGGGTCAGAAGAAGAAAGCAGCATGTTATCTTCTAAACTGGCTGCATGAGCTGGAAGAAGACAGAGACATTCGCTTGAGTGACTGGAGGCAAGAGTAGTGGAAGAAATGGTGGCACGGCAATGATAGCCGTGTAGCAGGGACAGCAGCTTCGGAGACGAAAAAGCAAAGGAGGAAGGGAGGGAAGGAGAGAGAAGGCAACTATTAGGGCTAGGCCTGGGAGGAGAAGGAAAGAGTGTGCTTCCCCTTACTACTCTCGATTCAAAAGAAAATGCACAAATTTTGGCATCACTGCCAAAAACTTCCTCTATTACCAGGCACTCGGTGAAGTAACACAAAATCCTGGAAAAAATGCTCCTAATACATATATAGCAAACGGTCCTGCCAAACCAACATTAACACCCAGAACACAAACAGCAGGAACGAGGCCTGTAATAAACAAGCAACCCAAACGCTGCACCAGGCTCTGGAACGCCAATACATCTCCTACTGGGAGGCGCAGGCTGGAAAACAGAACAAGCTTTTTAAAGCTGTTGCAGTCTCTATGCCGGTTCTGTAGCATTTTATATTGTACTATTGGTCACACATAGTATATGCGCTTTCTTTAATGCATGACTAGAGTACAACGTTCCTTTTAGCCCCCTGATGAAGGCACCTGCCGAAACGCGTCGGGGTTGTTTATTAATAAAGTGCAAGTGACCCTTATCCTGCTCGTTCTTTTGTTTGGTTTGGACTTTCTGCGAGTTTGGTGCTCTCTTTTGTGTCTGCTATAGATCCCTACACAGAAACTACACGCTAGCAGAATCCCTGACCTCTGTCACATATGCAAAACACAGACAGAGGCAGCGTGCAGGCACAGATTATAAAAGACTATAAGTTATGCACGTACCTGAAAATGATAGTTTGTGGACATTTACAGCAGCTCCAGGACTGACGTAATGTCCACACCTTTAATGTAGGCACGAGATCTGCCACTCAGGCTAGTATTTTATAAACACAAGTGGACACCTACTTCTCTTAATAAAATTGCCTTAATGTAGGCTCCTGAAAACACACTTAACTAGGTGTCACTTTACAAAATTACCCTCTTGGTGTCTAA
The DNA here is from genome assembly GCA_033557465.1 of Ichthyophis bannanicus. Lineage (NCBI taxonomy): Eukaryota > Metazoa > Chordata > Amphibia > Gymnophiona > Ichthyophiidae > Ichthyophis > Ichthyophis bannanicus. The sequence continues at coordinate 441,584,370 of CM066035.1, read as the reverse complement.
TATTATAACAGGATGCCTACAGTGTGTGTGAAAGCCAAAGGGGCACCAATTTTAAGGTGTTTTATAAAGGCAATATAGGGGCGAATCTGCCTTAATACAGTAGGCCCCAGACCCAGCCTCTGTAGTAGGTAAATGCTGACACACACCTTATGCCTGTTCTGAAGCTTGGGTTAATGTGTTTATGCACTCTACCTCCACTCCACCCAAACTATGCCCCAGGAATGCCTATATACAAATCACGTAAAGTAAGCACGCACTTTCCATGGGTCAAGCACTTTTTATAAAAGCTTTTTTCTGCATGTAAAGCAGGCTATGCATACGGGAAAAGCTTTATAAAATTAGCCCCTTGGATAAAGAAAAAGACCCAAGTACTATTTAGTTAATTATTGTTTTAATAAAGCTTGCTATTCTGCTTCCTACAAAGTAATACTAAAGCAGAACAACAGATATAATACTAACAGTAGTATAAAATAACTGATAAAAATCCTTGTCAACATCAGCATCCAGCTCCCCAATCAGCCTGACAGCCTTTTCCAGGTGGCCTCCTCATAGCTAATCACTAGCCAATCCGTCATATCAACCAAATGACCTTTAGAAAGTTTACTCAGTCAAGCCTTAACTAATTTTCATTATTTCAAATAATGGAGCTCAATATTCCACAGTAGACTGCCCGAATAAATAAACACACGTTATTGACTTTAATATCCTTTATAAAGGGTTTAAGCAAGCAAGACCTGATTTGTTTTCCAAAGGGACCTATTTCGCTTGTATTTGCTCAATAACTTAGATAAATACTCAAGATAATTGCTTATTATAAACTATTTTGCCAGTTCATGAAAGCATGTACATCAAAAACTGAATAAACCATAAAGCATAGGTCAACCTAAAAAGCTCCTTAAAAACCAACATTCATATTTTAGATTGAACCTTAACCTCCACAGGTAACCAATGCAATTCACTCAATATAAGGATCACAGTCAATTTTGCAAGAACATTTTTAATTAACTGCTATCATCTAAGTAGTGATGGAAAACTAAAGTCCTGATTTTCTTATTACACTCTTGGATATTTCCCGTTAATCCTTCCACTGATCCTCTCCAGAAAAAGCACAGAGTTGCGATAAACAACTTGACACGGTGTTCTCCATCCCGGAAATACGCCTCCGTAACTCTAAGTTAGGAATCTCACATGGAGGGGTAATAGGAGAGGCCTCATCTCCTAAGGATCTCTTGGGATAGACTGTAGGATGCACAGTAGTCTTAGACACTTCCAATGAAGATGAAGCCAAAAAATAAGCTCCCACAAAATCACCATCAATTTTCTTCCCAATCTGCCCTCCATTTCCAAGCTCATTTCAGCTGATGTCAACATCGACTATTGTTCCTCCATTCCCAGCACCTGCCTTAGAATTAGACATATTGTAATTAAAACTTCAGGGTCTAAATTAACTGAAGGTGGAGGTGGAGTTGGAGTTCAGAATACTGTCATACTAGACCCACTAGAGGATGACATCAAGGTCTCTACTTCTGTGTCACCACCCACTGGGACACAGTTACCATGGTCACTTGCAGCTGGCCCAGTTTAATAAACCATGAGGTTTGTTCTAATTAAGGGAAATATAGTTTTGGAGAGGAAACTTGAGAATCTGGAAAATGCTTCACATTTATGTTTATGTTTTATTAGCGTTCCCTTTTTTAAGCTGATCTTACTTATGTAAATGTTGAAATCTTATATGATTCAGGTCTTTCTTAGGTCGTCTAATCAGTCACTTGCTATTTCAAGAGTTCTGTATGGTCCCAGTGCAATGAAAGTAACTGGTGATGCTGATGGAGGGATGGACTCAATACAGGAAGGAACTTACCAGACTTCTGAAAACTTCTAAAGAGCAGGCTCCTAGCAGAGCTATGCTGGTTGCTACCTTTTCACATAGTTTAGATAGAAATCTACACAGTAACAGTATATGATGGCAATAAAGACCGGTATGGTCCATCTAGTCTGCCCAGTAAGGTGGCTAGAGTGGTTTAAGTACAGCTCTGTGCAGATCATCCCCCACCTGCATTTAGGGTTGTATCTGCTGCTCCATGTAGGTCAGCCCCCCTCTATTTATTGGATTTATTTTAAAGGCTGATTCTATAAGCAATGAGCAATTGCAACTTCTAGACATGTCCTGCGAAACAAAAAGTTGTAAGCTGCAGCACAAACAGAAGGACGGCAAAGAGGAACAGAAATGTGTATGTACCACATGCAGTGTCGACTTGGGAACTGTAGAAGTGGGGTATGAGGCTCAAAACAGTTATGTCAAGTGACAGCCCCTACTTGTCAAGGACAGCAGCCCTGTTTGCAAGATGGAGGCATTGTAAATGGAAACAACATCTTCATGGGCTGTGGGATGTCTGAACAAGTGCAGCATTGCCTCTCCCCACGGCCTGCTACTTTTGAACAGAAAATGCTGATTGAGGGATGAGACAGGTCGCAGGGAGAGGTCGCTTTGCTTTTGTTCAAAGGTCCTGCTCCTGCGCTACTGCTACTGTTCAGCAGTAGGATCACTTTTACCTATGGACCAAAGGGGCAGCTGCCCTAGACCCCAGCATAATGGGGGGCCAACTGCCCATAGGTACAAATTTAGCTCTGAGTGCAGGCTGCTAAGCGCTCTTCCTCCGACCACTGGCTGCAGCAATGGGTATAACAGGTGCAACACAGACCAGGCTCCACTTCTGCCCGGAAAACATTAAAAATGAAGAAGACGTAAAGTCACTTACAGAGCAGGCAGCTGCCATGGCCGCGATTCAGATGCTCTACGCGCCGCTACTCCTTGCTTGCTGAGTTGCTCTGCCTCCGCTCTACAGATGAGATGCAGTTGCGCAACCCTCTGCTGCGTGGGAAAAACGAGGCAAAACATACGAGCTCAGCAGCCACAGCCCAAGCCTTGCCACGGAGTATGGCTCAGCTGGTCTGCAGCATGTGTGCATGGGCAATGCCATTAAGATCAATGGCTCCGGAGAGCATCCGGGGTGTGGGCAACCATGCCAGTGAGAACAAAAGCCTGTGCGTGAGTGAGGATTTGGAGGAGATGTTGAAAAGCAGTCTTTCTACTTGATGATCATTCAGGTATGCAACAAGGATTGCTTTCAAATACATTTTTTGATAGCCTAAAGTTCTTTGTAAATCATGGGGGTGGGGTTAATGTAGGAAAAATTAAGAGGCCATCCTCAAAGGTTTCAGGGCCCCGCAAGTGGCTAAAGTAGCCTTGTTCAGCAGAGCATTAAGGAATATCAAGGAAGGAAGAGGAAGGGAACCAGAAGGCAAAGGGAGGGGCTGATAGAGGAAAAGAAGTCAGAGGCGAAGAAAAGCCTGTGAGGAAAGGGTGGAGAGAACAATGATGAAACCAGAGCAGACAGAGATAATGCAGAGGCAGAGAAGCGGGAAAACTGAAGAAGAGAGGGATGGGGAAGGCCGGGATGGAGAAAGGAAATGAGAGATAGAGGAGAGGAAAAGTGAGGGAAAGACGAGGGGTATATATGAGACAGCAGTAGGTTTATGGCTAAGTCCTGAGGAGGGATGCGTGTTAGCAAGAAGGGACTGAAGTGTGTGGGAGGAAGAGGGATGTATATCTAAGAGAGAGGGGGAAAGGGAACATGCTAAATACCACGAAATAAGATAAAGAAAAACAAAAGTAAGCAAATCAAAGAAATGGGATGTGACCATAAGATCAGCAAGAAGCGGAAGGATGGAAACATCTAGAATTCTAACAGAAAAGAATGGGTAAGAGAAGAAGGAAAAGTAAAAAAAAAAATGGTGGGATGGGAAATGTAGAAAAATGGGAAATAAAAATATGTATAAATTTAAAGCATAAAGAAAACAGATTAAACAAACTGATATGGGATCAGAAGCAAAGAACAATAAATAACGGATGATAAGAAAAGAGCAAGAAATAAAAAGGCTTGAAAATATGTTATTGAAAAATCTTCTGTTACAGTAGCGGTTGAACTGGCTGAGCAGGAGCGCCAGGCAGCGATGGTCGTACAGCTCGTTCAGGCCCTGAGCAAGGCAGGTGTGCATATACTTACGAATGAATGTGCGCTCGATCGATCTACCTGGACATGTGCAAAAGGGCTGTGGCATGCAATTACAAAAAATACAAAAAAAAATCCTTGGGCTTGTTTTCATTTTAAACATAGTTCTTTTGGTCCTGCACATGCCTACAAAATAGATTTTATGGAACCACTTAGACGTTAAAATGTGATGACCTATAAGAAAGTCAGACATTTTGTTTATATTTCACTTTGCCTGATCCTTTAAACTGCATTGAAAGTTGCATCATTAATCTTAATATTTTTGGGGGGAATTGGGTAAATATTTGAGTGTTAAAAATACAAATACAGTCTCCTCTTTTCAAAATCTCTACCTAAAATGGCCTCAGTAGTTGCCTAGTTTGCTACCCTCTAACTCAATGCTTTTTAACTTTTTATCCCTTATGACCTCATTTTAACAATTGAAAATGCACACAACCTCAGATGATGAAATCAAAATAGCAGGTCTCCTGCTTCCTGTCCCTCCCCGCACTCATCTAAGCAGAAAGCAGCAGCAGCAGTCTGGCCGTGTTTGTGTGACCCTATCCACTGACATAACTCAATTTGGGGTCCCGACCCCAAGTTCAGGAACCATTAATTAGATAGGATGAAGGGTGTTGTGCTTAATTCACAAACTCTCTAACATGTGCTTGATCTATTCACTTCAGATTTTTTTTTTTTTTTCAAAATCTTTTTATTGAACAACATAACATCTTTACAACAGGGCCAACGAATGTAAGAACATATTTTCACACTTTTCTCCCCACACCCCCCCCCCCGTTCCCCCCTCCCCACCAGGTGCATCTATGTATCCACAGCCCGTTCATATCAGTCTTCTGGGTAGGGTGGGTTCTGATCCCTACCCAGAGGTCCCCCAGCAACGGAGGGAAACAGGAGGATAAAAAGAAGGGGGAATCCCCCCAATCACACAATGGTATGAAAATGCCTCCGAGGGGTGTGTACCCTAACCTCCCCTCCCCCCTCCTACTCCCTCCCAACCCTCCCACCCCCCCCACCCCCAGCCAGGACCCTACCACTAACCACAAGGAGAGTATCATCCCCCTATCCGCCCTCCTCCAATATGCCCCCCCCTCACCGAGCCGCACCCCTACCCCAGCGCTAGGACTTCACTGCGAGCTTTAGGGCCCAAGCTTTGTATATAAGGCAGCCAGACCAGTAAAAAGGAGGCCCACCGCTGCGGGGTCCCCCTAGCTGCCCTACATTCCATTAACATGAGATGGTGAAATCTATTCCGCCATTCCCAGAATGTAGGTGCTGATGACTCTCGCCATTTATGAAGGATAGGACCCTTTCCCACCAAACAAGCCTTTCGTACCAAAATACGTCCCCATCGCCCCTTAAGCTGTGATGGGCCTAGATAGTCCAGGGCAACTAATACACCCGACCACTGAACAGGGTGTAACAATAAAGCACCCAAGTAGGTCTCAATACGCCGCCAGTAGGCCTTGACGGGTCTGCAGCCCCACCACATATGTCCCAAATCAGCCAGGGGTAGGGTGCACTTAGGGCACCCCCACAATCTGTAAGCCCTGTGCGCAAGGCCCGCCTCGGAGAGAAATGGGCCCGCGTAATGCACTTAAACTGCATTTCCCGCCATTTAGCCCCCTCTACCAACCGAGCAATCCGCCTGAGAGCCGCCCCAACCGAGCCCGGTGGAACCTCGCTACCCAGCTCCCTCGCCCAAGCGGCCTCTTCCCCCGAGTAGTCCACCGGGGTAACATATTGTGCTAGCCCCTTCTTTAGTACCGCTATGCTCGGCGGACAATCCGTCCCCAAGCCCAGTGAAGCTATAATACGTGCGGAGTGTGTTTCATGCAGTCCCACCCGTGGTAACGAATCGACATAGTGCTTAAGTTGAAGATACGCAAAGAAGGAAGTGCCCCGTGCTAAATCGAATTCTCTACAAAGTGTATCGATGGTTTTACAACAACCCTCCAGCGTAACGACCTGTCCTAGACACTGTATCCCCTGGTCCTGCCAGTGCCGAAAGCGCATGGATTCAGTTCCCGGCAGAAAGGCAGCGTTGCCCCGTAAAGGGAGCCAACTGGAAACTCTCGGAGAGGTGCCCCACATGCGATTAAGACATTGCCAGGCATGTCGAAGCGGGGACACCAAAACACTTTGTTTCACCCTAGTCGGCAGCAGGGCACTTTCAAGATGAACCACTGCCGGAAGCGCATGTGGTGTCAAAAGAGCCTCCTCATAAGCCCTAGGCGTATAATAATCCGACTCCCCTAGCCAATCTCCCAAGTGCCGGGCCTGGCAGGCCAGAGCATACTGAGACAAATCTGGGAGACCCATCCCCCCTTCTTTCCAGCCCCCTCGGAGTCGACCTAGCGGAATCCGGGCCCTCACCGCCCCCCATAGGAATCCCCGGATTTCCCGCTCAATCTTCCGGACATCCCGGCGGAGCAACCACACTGGCAAGGTCTGTAGCCAGTACAATAACCTAGGGAAGATAACCATTCCTATCGCCGCAAGTCTTCCAGAGAGTGACAACGGCAGGGGCTTCCAGGCTTGCAACTGTGTCTGCAACTTGAAAAAAATACGATCCAGATTAAGTTTATAAAGCATCCGGGGATCACGGGGCAGCAGAATACCTAAGTACACAAAAGATTCGTCCGCCCAGCGGAGTGGGAATTCCCCTTGCCACATTCCCCGCAGTGAACCCGCGACATCTAAAGCCTCAGATTTATCCTTATTGATGCGCAAGCCTGCGAACCTCCCAAAAAGGGCAAATTCCGCGATGAGGTTAGCAAGGGAATCCTGAGACGATAATACATGCACTAACATATCATCGGCAAAGGCCGCCAATTTAAATGTCTGAGCCCCTAGCCGGACCCCCGCTATACCCGGAGAAGATTCTATTCTACGCACCAACGGGTCGAGGGACAGTACAAAGAGCAGTGGGGAGAGGGGACATCCCTGCCGCGTACCCCGCCCCAATGAAAAAGACGCCGAAAGTACCCCATTGCAGAGAATGGCCGCCGTAGGACCCGTGTACAATAATTCCACGGTTTGACAAAACAACGGCCCAAGGCCGTATTTGGGTAAAAGAAATTGCAAGTAGTCCCAGTGAACTTGATCAAAAGCCTTCTCGGCATCGAAACTTATCAACAAAGATTGCAATTCCCTCTCCCGAACCCATTCGAGCGAGGCTAGTATTTTGCGCAAATTCCGAACCGCATAACGAGCTTTCACAAACCCCACTTGCGACTCATGCACCAGCTCGCCCAATACGCCAGCCAGTCGGTCCGCCAGTATTTTGGCTAACACTTTCAAATCGAAGTTGATCAGGGAGATGGGCCTATAGGAATTAGTATGCGTTGGATCTTTGCCCGGCTTAGGGATCAATGTAATGTGAGCATGGTTCGTTCCCCATGTAAAGGTGCCTTGAGCAACCCGTCGATGATACATTCCCCGTAATGCAGGGGACACCTGCTCTCCTAACAACTTATAAAATTCCGCCCCAAATCCATCGGGTCCTGGTGCCCGACAACAATTGGCCCCTTGAATCACTCGGAACACCTCCTCCACCGTTACCGGTGAGTCAAGGAGGGCCCGCTGAGCTGTAGTCACCTGTGGGAGGTGTGTCTCCCGAAGATAGTTAACCATGTCTTCAGGGGACCCCGGCCGACTAGCATAGAAATCCTGAAAATAAGTGCGAAAAACCCGCGCTATCTCCCGACTCTCCTTTTGTAACTGCCCCCGTTCATCCCGTACCGCCACAATTGCACGATTCCCCTGACTGCCCCGAAGACAACGCGCGAGAAGTTTCCCCGGTTTATCACCAAACCGATATAATTGGTAGCGATAATATAAGTGAGATTTTTTAGCTCGTTGGTGCAATAGCTCATTCAGGGCCGCCTGGGCTTCCCAAAGTCTTTTTTTATTAGTTGGATTAGGATCACCCGCACACCTCCTCCTCTCCTTCGTAGTCTGTCTTTCTAGATGAACGATTCGAGAAGCCAGAACCCTCCTTTTCTTGGCAGCGTACGCAATAATATCCCCCCGTAACACCACCTTTGCAGTTTCCCACAACAGCTCTGGGTCCACCACTTGCCGCTCGTGATTTTTTTGAAAGTCCGCCCAACACTGTTTGAGATAACTATGAAAGGCCTGATCACCATACAAATCCATCGGGAAACGCCAGGTCCGCGACCGCGGGGCCTGGGTTCCCCAGGTGAGGCTAACCCAGATTGGAGTGTGATCGGAAATTTCTAACGGACCTATTTGCGCATCTTCAACATATGCGAATAAGCGCTCAGAGATTAAAGTATAATCTATCCTAGCGTGAGAGCCATGGGGCGGGACTGATGGGTAAAGTCACGTTCCATCGGGTGTAGTAGGCGCCATGGATCAACGAGTCTTAGACGCTTACACATGGCACACAACGCCTTAGTAGTCTGCATCCGGGATCTCTCCCCTGCACCTGTCGAAGTATCCAAGTCAATATCGAGTACCCCATTCAAGTCCCCCGCTAGTACCAGAGGGACATCGGGCCACTGTTCCAATTTGGAGGCCAGTCGGGCATATAATGCTCTATCTAAGTTGTTGGGACTGTACAACGTTCCAAGGATAATAGGCTTCCCCTCGATGGCGCCATATAACAAAAAGTATCTACCCCCCGGGTCAGCGTATTCATGTATTGCCTCAAAGCGTAGGCGCTTATGAATTAGGATAGCTACCCCACCTTTTTTCCCAAGGGCCGGTGCGCCCCAAACCTTTCCCACCCAATCCCTTTGTAACTTTGCGTGCTCTACGGCAGTTTGATGAGTTTCTTGCAGCATAGCCACATCACAGCGAAAGCGGGCTAGGGCCTGCAGTACCTTATATCTCTTGACGGGGCTCCCTATCCCACATACATTCCAAGATATGAGCTTCAGTGTTTAACACGCAGTACCATGTTTACCCAAGCCGTAATACCAACCAAGAAGAGGGTGGCCGTCCCAGCCTGCGGCCGTCCCCTGAACTTTCCAAAGGGTCCACGGAACAATCTCCCTTGCAAATAGTGGCACCATCCCGGCTGTTCCCACCCTTTCCCACCCCTTCCCTCCCTGCCCTCTCGCTGCCTTCCCCCTCTATACCTATCCCATGCCCCATCTCTGTCCCTATACCCCGCCCCCCCTCCTAATATCCCACCCTGCACCCTCCCATCTATTCCCTTCCCTTCCACCTGTTCCACTCCACCCAGCCTAAGAAGACCTGTCGACTTCCTGTGACAACCGGGCCCTATATCCCCCCCATTCCCGTAGAATCCCTTCCCAGCTCAGTGCCCCCACAATCCCAACTGTACCTAGGTACTGGGCTTATGATCAATAGAGATTTAGCCATCTCCCTCTTCTTAACCTAAGATATATTTGTAAGAGCTACATCCGGGACATAGCCACATAAAAAACTACCCCAGTACCCCCTCCCCCAAAAATCAGTGAGCACCCCATTATTGTAGGAACAGTTAAACCATTAGTTAACAGAGAAGTGTAGAAGCAGTACTATAAGGCATATCAATACATTACACAGTTGAAACCCCTCCTGTAATAGCTGCTAAGCGGGAGTCTATTCCCTCCCCAACAAATTATACTTATACTAGCATCCCCCCCTAGTATCTCTGGACAAACCTATCATACAGAAGGCTTTAAAAGACGTGTCAGTCACCCCAGATACACCCGAAGTCACAGCAGGTAGCCATCCTTCCCCCACCGTCAGATACCCCCCATCCGTCTAAACAGACCCCCTCCGGCCTCCCGTTGCTATTACCAGCCGACCCCCCCCCCCTCGTGAAAACTCCAGGGGTGACAGCACGTCCGACCGGGGGGCGGGGGTGAGCCCAAGCCACGTGGATCCATCACCAGGCCCCAGCAGCAGGGCTAAGGAAAAGGAGCACCACCACCCTCCCGGAAAACATCCCACCCAATCCAGGGCCTCCAACGTGGGGCGGCGCTCCCACCTCTCCCCCCCAGCTGAACAACCAACTCCCAGGATGGCTTCCTACTTAGGGGCTACCTCCCCCCGGACCCAATAACACTAAATAGCTGCCGAAGATTGGTGACTCACCAGTGCTCCGGTCACGCCGGGTTCACAAATGAAAGGGGTGCGAATCCGCAGGCGTTGGGGTCTCTGCATCCACCTCCCTCAATCCCCCCGGACATAGGCCTCGCCGCTATGCGGCTTTACCCTGTTGACTCCCCAGGCAGCCACCCCCAGCCCTCAACCCCCCCTGGGGTCCACCCTACGCGCATTAACCCCTCCGGGGGAGGGAGGAGGAGCCATTAGATAGAAAATAATTTTGGGGCCTGGGCCTACAGGGATCCGATATTCCCACGACCAGGAAGGACAGAAGAAGAGAAAAAAGAAGAACCCAAAGAGGAGTATATAAGATAAAATAAAAGAAAATGGAAGGAGGGGAAGAGAAACAGGAGACTCAAGAATAGAAACACAGAAGAGAATAGGCTGCAAGAACACCTTAGCACAGGGATACATTGTAACAATCATATTGCAACCACCACACATTTTCCATTGTCCCGGGTCTTAACCCTCCCACCGTCCAGGCACTATAACCCAGGGTTACATTGTGGCAGGCACAGGGCAACAATTACAGGATCTCCTGCATTCGAAGTCGAAGCTCTCCCAATAAAGCGAGTCAGCACTCCGAGGCCAGTAAGCGTCCAGAAATCCACTCTTCTACGCTCAGGGGGAAGTTGCCTCCGACTCCGTGAGCTGTTCGAGATAGGTACGAGCCTCCTCAGGGGACCGCATGTAGCGAGTGCGGCCTTGGTGTTCCACCCTGAGCTTCGCTGGGTAAAGTAGAGAGAAGCGGACCCCCTTGCTCACCATTTGCGAGCAGACCGCAGAGAAGGCACGTCTCTGCTGGCTCACCAGCACAGAATAATCCTGGAAAACTAAAAGCGGTTCCGTTTCTCCGGCTTGCCTCCGATGACTGCGGGCCGCTCGCAGCACCTCCTCCTTTTGTCGGTAGTCGAGGAAGCGTGCTAGCACCGCTCGAGGCCGCCTCTCTTGTTCCCGCCGGGGGCCCAGCCTGTGCACGCGCTCCAGATGGATAGAGTTCTCTGGCCCGCTCGGGAGGATCCCGCGTATCCAAACTCGCAGGTACTCAGCAAGAGCATTATCCGCAATATTCTCTGGGACTCCAATGAATCTGAGGTTTTTTCGTCGCCCCCGATTTTCAATGTCATCCAATTTGTCCCCCTGCTGCTTCACGAGGGCCTCCAGAGTTTGCACTTTGGCAGTCAAGGATTGTTGGGCATCCTCGAGGTCGGATATTCGCGTTTCAGCCTGTTCCATTCTGCCCGTGAACTCAGCGATATTCTGGGCTACGGTGTGCAGCTGATCTCCCAGATCGCGAAAGCGGTCATCTAGGGCCCTTACCACCGCGGCACTTACATCTCTCACCATATTCTGCTCATTGTCCGATCCTGGACTTTTGGGGGCCCCTTCCGCCATCTTAGTGTCCGGGCCTCGGGTCTTCTCCCTTCGAGTAACTTTAGTAGCCATCGGAGGGTTTCTGGCACACCAAAGGTTCCGACCACTTTTCCAACACTAATAGTGCTGAACCGCCGTTCAACAGGGGGATTTAAATCACAGATTTATGTTAAGTTTTGCCGCTTTGCAGGGGAATAGTGCCCGGAGCCGATCTACACACGTCCGATCAGCTCATAGTCCCACCGGAAGTCCTCACTTCAGATTTTTTATGGTTACAATAATATCACATATGGCATGATATGTGGTAAAATGCTCAGGTGGCTGTAATGTTCCTGGAGAAAACTGGAGTCTTATTAGGCTATGCGATGGGAGGGTTATGACGGGGCCCTAAAACCCCAAACCATCAAAAACAGAAAAAAAAAATCACTGCTTTGGGAATCTGAATGCACAGCATCCCTTCTATCTTCACATTCTGCAGAGGGTTTCTTTTTAGTATTGCTTTGGATGAATACAGCTTCTTGGGGTTTGTAGTTCAGTGTTCACATGTTCCTGTTTCTAAGTTCTGGTTCCTTTATTCTGTATTTCATCACAGGACTGGCACCACCCACTCTGCAAGCCATGTGCTTGAATGGGCCAATGGCGGGCACAGGGCAACAGCCCCAATGGCATAGCAGAGGTGACTGAGGCAACACGTGAAACCCGACTAAATGACCTGAAGGTGAAGGTATGGCTGCGGGGACAGGAAACCCCAACTTTTTTTTTCTATTTAGGCTCTTTCCCCTATTCTCTAGGTCACAGCAACTAGTGGCCGTTACTAAAAGCTTCATTTGTTACATTTGGCTTTTGTCTCGACACAGCCCCTGCACACTGGAAGTAAAGTATTTAACACTGCATGATGCTGCAACTCAGGGAACAGAGAAAAGAAGGAGGGCTGCTACTGGAATGGGGGGGGGGGGAGAGGTGAAAGAGGAAGATGCTGGATGGAGGGGAAGGAAAAAGGGGTGGATACTGGACTGAGGGAGATGAGGAGAGAGAGGTGATGCCGATTATGTGGGGGAAGGGGAGGAGGAGATGCTGGACTTGGGGGCAGAAGGGGAGAGGAGAAGGAGTGAGGTCATGGAAGGACTGTCAAGAAGAATGAAGGAAGGATGGAAATAAAGCTGGGGATATTGGAAAAGGGGGTAGTTGGACACTGAGTGGGAACAGGAGACAGAAGAAAAATACTGGAAAGAATAACCAACTGGGAAGGATAGGAGACCAGTAAAGAGATCAGAGACAGAGAAAAGTAGGCAATGGTTGGAAAGGTAATGAGGAAAGATGATGGAAGGGGGAGGAGAAGTGGAGTAAGTGAAAAGCAGAGAGAATAAGAGGCTGGGGAAGGACTAAGATGGAAGAATGTGAGGGCTAGGGAGAGGATAAGAGCTGGGAAATGAGCTTGGAAGGAAATGAGAGAAGGAGATGGAAAATTGATATGCAAAAGAGAGAGCCTGAGAACTAGAGGATGAGAAAGAAGATGCAATTTGAGTGACAGACAGAAAGGAAATAAATGGAAGAAATTTCAAGGACAGAGAAAGATGTAAGGGAAGAATGGATGAAGGCCAGAGGACAGAGGAGAGATGGCAAATAGTGTCAGCAACACTTCCCTGGTGGCCAGTGGACGCCAGGGCAGGTGCGACACAAAAATATAAGGTTAAGATTGGAGAGTCTTTTAAAGGTCCAAATGGCTCTTGGTCCTTGTAGTTTCCTTTGCTCCAATCTTCAATGAAACAATCAAGCTGAGTGGTGGGAATTAATAAGGCTTTTATTTCCCTTTTTCACAGTGGTTCTAAATAGTGGGTTACATTTTTAAAGCAAATGTCCTTAATGCAGGTAGAAAACAAACTCAGGGTTCAAAGCAAAAACTGTTATACTTCACAGGAATGGAGGTGCTCAAACAAATAAAGAATGCTCTGCTGGCAATTCACCCAATCACAAGTCTGGCAGTGACTCTAAACTTTCAGAAATGCAAAGTGTACAGTCCATCTCTTGGTCAGACAAATCTCCTGCCAGTTCCACTTGCATTGGCATGGTATCAGAAAGCTCTGATTCTATATCCCTGGTTTCTTGTAAAACACATTCAGGGGTTTTGTATATTTTCTGTAGCAAGTCCCGATGTCCTTGGCCTAGCCTAGGGCGTCGGCCACGTGCTGTGTGAGGCTTTAAAGTACCCTCTTTCCTTAGAGGCTTTATAGCAGCTTTCTCATAGCTTTTACCATTCACAACTTTCTTATTAGGCATACATTTCTCATACCTTGTATGGCAGCAATCCTCAAGTAACCGGCTTTCTTCCACTGCCTGCCTTTCCCAGGCAGCAGCTTGGTGAAATCCTTTTCTATGCAGGTTAGGCTTACCCTGTAGCCTTTGACTTCCTTCTCCTGGTGAAGGCCTGCCTCTGTACAAGCCCAGCTTCTGGATTTCTGGCTCAGTGTGGCTTGGCTTCTCCAGCTGATTCTTGTTTGGCTTAGGGTTGCAGTTACAGCAGTGCTTTTGCCTCTGAGGGCAAACAGCTCTCGGTTTGGCTTGAGCTGACACCTACTTAGGTCCTTCCTCAGCTCCTGAGAAATCACTTCTCCCTCCTGGGAATCCTCTAGCACTAGAGTAGTCAGGTTTCCACTTCCACCTCTCTCTCTTGGTGCTGCCAGTGATTCTCCCCTTGCTTCTGCTAGGGCTGCTGCTTCTGCGGCTGCTTCGTCTGTTGCCTGTGCTGCCTCTTCTCCTTCCTCTCTTCCAGTCTTCCACACTCCCCTTATGAAGCCCTCCTGCTTTTGAGGATTGGAAGCTGGTTGGCATTTCCTCATGACCAGCTGGGCGTCTCCCTGAAGACACTCTTGCTCCCTCTAGCTGGTTCCTGGGAATATTGCAAGTCTTTTTCTCTGTGAAAAACACCTTCTTTTCTCTCAACCGGGCTCTCATCAGCCCTCGCTGCGTGACAATAGATAGAAGTTTCTGGAAAAATAGGAGAAAACTGACAGAGGAAAGCAGAAAAGAGAGACTGTGACCAAGATAATCTGAAACATAAATTGCCGAGAGAACAAAGGTAAAAAAAAGTATTCTGAAATTTTAAATGGGATGTATCAGCTTTGGGAAATGTGCATCTCTAACGTCTTCATGTTTTGCTTAGTACAAGAGTAAATACATTTCTATTTATGTTTCTTCAGTGTTGCACTGCATACACAGTCTAACTTCTTGTGGTATTTCTATTTATGATTTGTGGTCCCTTGTTCTTTATTGCTGAGGAGCTGTCTGCGTTATATATGTGTGACTGAGGTATGGTATTCTGGTAGTGCTGCTTTCTGTGTAGGGGTCTTTAAAAGTCCTGCTTGTTCTGTTTTCACAGTAGGTAGTGTATTGCTAATCTGGGGCCCTAAATCGTATTTATGGTGCTTGTTTTTCCATAGTTATGGTTGTAGCTGTATGGGTCCTGACAGTTCGGTTATGATATGGCAGGATTGCTATAGGCTCTGAGCAGGGCCAGCTTGTCCATTAGGAAGGCTAGGCAGCCACCTAGGGTGGTCGGCTCGGGTGGGCAGCAGCAGCGGCACCTGTGGGTGGCAACGGTAGTGGTACACATGGGTGGCCACAGCTACCCTGCCCCAGATGTTGCCGATTCCATTTGGGGGGGAGATGGGCAGCGGCAGTATTTCCAAAAGCAGTAGCAAAAGCAGCCACTTTTCAAAATACTGCCACTGCCTATCTCTCCCTCCCTAGATGGAATCAGCAGCAGCTGAGGGGGGGGGGGCAGCGGTGGCAATGGTGGCAGCTGGAGGAGGGCAGCGGCAACTTGGAGGGGGCGGTGACAGCGGCGGCAGAAACCCTTGGGCCGGCCCTGGCTCTGAGCTTTTTACAGCAATTTATAGTACTTCATAATGTAGCTGGCAGTTGGCACTGTTGGAACAGCCTGTAGGAAACTGGCAGTCTGTCTCTAACTCTACTGCATGTGTAAATGGTATTCAGACATTCATAAAATTAGTTACTTTTGGACAAAAGAAGTTCACTGAGGGATACACTGGAATCTACCAAGGGGAGGGATAGCACAGTATTCATTCACATGTGAGAAAGGTGGTATTTCAAATAAACCTTAAAACTTCTACCATTCTTAAATGACCAACAACTTCCCTGGGTGGCAAAAAAAAAGACCAGCTAATTCTCTTTAAGTCATCGGTGTTGTTAAGTGCCGACTAATGGCGACCCTCTGGATGGTTGACCTTAACTTTGTTCGGAATTCAGTCAAGCGGCTCATTATTGATAGAGCGGTATCCATAGCTGCTGGTATTGTATCGATCCATCTGATTGCTGGCTTCCTCTTTTGCATTGACTTTCTAACTTGCCAAGCATGATGTCTTTCTCTAATGATCTCTCCCTTCGCATGATGTGTCCAAAGTATGAAAGTTGAAGTCTTGTCATCTGAGCTTCTAAGGAAAGCTTAGGTTTGATCTCCTCTAGGACTGACTGCTTTGTTTTTCGGGCAGTCCCTGATATTCACAGTATTCGTTGCCAGCACCATAATGCAAAGGCATCAATTTTCTTCCTGTCTATCTTTTCCACTGTCCAACGTTTGCATCCATATGATGTAATTGAAAATACCATGGCCTGGACAAGTCGCATCTTTGTTTGGAGAGAGACATCTCTGCTCTTGAGAATCTAGTCAAAGCAATAGTCCTTTCTTTATTGATTGTTGATCCAAGTAAGTTAAAGTTGTGAACTGTTTCAATTTCTTCTCCATTAGAACTTATCTAGTGACATTCAAGGGGGTAGTAACTGAGCTGCAGTAAAATCATGGCTTTGGCCGCAGCTTAATTTACCACAGGTCAGTGGCTCCTGCAGCAAAAGAATAGGGCAGCTTGTGGCATGTACTGCAAATCGTGTTATGGCAAAGAAAAATAATGCCTGCTGAAAGCTAGGGGTCACGGGCACTATTTGAACTCATGTTGTGATGGCAGGAGTGACTGTCCTGACACCCTCCTAGACACCAAGGATCCTGATGGTCGACCCTTGGGAGGGTGATTGGAGGTCTTCAAGAGTGGGGTTGCTATTTTTATTGAGGGTCTGGGGATGCAGGTCTTTATGGGTGGAAGGCATTGCTATTTGGAATAGGGGGGGAGGGGGGGATGCTGCCTGTTAGCTGGAGCCAGGGATGGGGAGATCTCCAGACCATGCACCTTTTCTTTTAAGGCCAGTCCCTTTAAGAGAATGGCCTGGAGCATCAGACCATGTGTTAGCAGCGTGATGCTCCTGATGGAAAAATTAACACCAGCATTTTCCCATGAAAAACACAGCTTACTGCAAACTGTGGTATTCATTTGAATAATAATGAGGTGTTTTGTGTGCATTTGCTTATTTTGCATATCATTATTATTTGACATGGAGCGTGGTGGAAAATTGTGTGTGACGGTAAAATAATGCACATTGTCCTTTAATGTGTCTTACGGGCCAAATAAATTCATTATTCTTGTAATGGGCTTTAGTAACTAACCACCCTCCATCTAAAACGGGTTGAACTTCAGCTGAAACTGGTCTGGGCAAATTGGTCACATTCTGGATATGATGCACCTGATCTCCTAGACCCACTAAGATGTGAATGTCATCTGCAAACAGAAGACAAGTCAAACCAATCTGCTCTATAAGATTGGCTACAGGTGCTAAATATATATTAAAAAGTAAAGATGTCAAGATAGAAGCTTGAGAAATCCTACATCCAAACCTTCACCCCTCAAAGCAGGGCAAGCAACTATTTTCTTAAAAGTAAGGGCAAGCAACGCTTCTGAAGAGGCAGATGAACTCTATTAGTCAATGCTTCACTGGCCCCCATTGTATAGCAATTTAGCAATCTCCACTTGTCTTTGATCCAATGAATAAATTGCATATTCATTTGTGGAACTGTTTTTCCGACTTCTACACATATCACAGGTTGAAGAGGATACAGAGGTACTAGTCAAGTCATAGCTCACATTCAGCGTTAATCCCTAAGACTAGTGTTTCTTAAACTGGTCCCTTTACCCCTAGTCAGTCTGGTTTTCAAGATACCCACAATGAATATGCATGAGATAGATTTGCATGTACTGCTTCCATTTCAAGCAAATCTTTTTTATGAATATTCACTATGGGTATCCTAGAAACAGACTGGTTAGGGATACACCAGGACCAGTTTGAGAAACACTGGTCAAGACTATTATCCCCAACCTGACAATCAACAATTCAATTGCTAGACTCTCCAAGTTAGCAACCATAACCATACCAAATCCTTCCTTCCTTCCTAACCTTCAAATTTTAATCCATTGCTCTGGGCTGGCAACACACAAAATGAATTTTTAATATTACTACTCACTTTAATTCCATATTCTCTGCTGGCAACAATAAAATCCATCCCTTTCCCATCCATCATATTCACATGAATATTAAAATCTCCTTAAAAAGAACAATGCTATTTTAGAACTGTGTAATCAGCCATAATGGCATAGGTTCAGGGGCGATAAACCTTCTTAAAATCGAATGCATTCACAACATGAAACTGAAAAAAACTAAATATTCCACATCATACAGCCCCACTACAGTCACCTTTTGCAAAACCAAAATCACTGAGAAACTCATACCTAATCCCTCTGCCCTCTTGCCTCTTCTATCTTTTTGCAAAAAAAAAAAGAAAAACCTTCAGGACAAGCTTGGGTAAGACTTAGGGCCCACTAAGAATTTGCAATTAACATACCAAAAAAATGCACATTAATTGCAAAGCCTCTGAGTTAGTTGTATGGATGCCTGACCAGTATGTTCTCGGCAGCTAATGCACGATGGGCCACTCGAAAGGCCACTCCACTAGGGCAGGTTTACTTAAAGCCTCCAATGGAGAAATCATTAGGTGAACTCACATTCAGAGCCATATTGCCATTGAGTGCATGGCAATTGCTCTGGTGCTAGCGGTGCCCACACTCCACCCCATTCCCCTCCCCCCCCCATCCCGTCACCACTGTTTCAGCATGTGGTGGGAGACATGTTTGTGCATTAGTGTTCCTGACTGTCAGTTGCCACAAGTTAAAACGCATGTTATCCGGCTATCGGGCTTTAGTAAAAGGAGCCCTTAAAGTATTACCTTGCAACACCCAAGTTTTAGTGAGGTATAAAATCTCTAATCCATAATCTACTATTAAATGCAAAATCAAAGCAGCTTTATTCACCAACAGCCTAGTGTTGATTAGTCCTTCCTTCACACCTAATCAATCCCTCTCCTCTCTTGCCTGCTGTGCTTTTTTGCAAAAAAAAAAGAAAAAACCTTAAAGACACCCTTGGGTAAGACACAAAGGTCCATTTGAGATGGCCCCCTGTGTTTTGCAAAAGGCCATATTGCACATGGAGCTCTCTGTAAAATATATATAAGGACATGCTGGACTGTACATGCGTTTGCTGCTGTTTGCAAAGAGATATGCACGGAAAGAGTGGCAGCAACTCAGCAGCTTCCAGCTAGGAATGACAGCACTTTGACATGTAGTTGGGCCATACCAACCTATATCTTTATCTTTATTTCGCCATTTGATAGACCGCTCTTGTCAGAACATTAGAACGGTGTACAATAAAAGATCCATGCCACTAAGCTATAGAAAAAGGAATGCCATATTATAATAGGAAAGAGGGAGAAAGGACAGCATAAAACAAATACAATAAGAGCACGAGACACAGACCAGACAAAAACTCAAGAGGGACAACGAACATAGGGTGGGGAAACCACAAAAAAAAAAAAAAAAAGGGCGATGACAGTACAAAAAAGCCAAACATAGTAACAGCACGAAATGCAGGCCAACAAAGACTCAGGGAGGGACGTCAGGGGGGAGGTCAAAGGCTTGTTGGAACAGATAGGTTTTCAGCAACTCTTTAAACTTGGGATATGAGGGTTCCAGCCAGAGGGAGGGTGGTAGAGCGTTCCAAAGTGAGGGGCCGAGGAAAAAGAAAGCTGAGTGACGAGTCTGTTCTAGATGTGCTTGTGACGGAGAAGGTAAGGACAAGCGATTGGCATGCAGGGAACGAAGCTGACGGTACGGTGTGTGAAGGGAGATAAGATCAGCTAGGTAGAGAGGATTAGATGTGTAAATGGCTCTATGTGCTAGAATAAGAAATTTGCAATGAAATCGAAAAATGGAGAGGCAACCAATGTAAATGAAACAGGATGGGAGTGACATGCTCAAATCGGTGGGAAAATGTGATAAGACGGGCTGCCGTATTTTGAATAAGCTGTAGACGCTTAAGCTGATAAGTCCTATAGGCACTCCTTGTGGTCTTGGGCAAGCCACTTAACCCTTCATTGCCCATGTTCCCTGTATTAGCGTATGTGTCTCATATCCCCTCGTGTTAAATGTATCCCCCAATTGACCGCTTTGACCTGGTGAAAAGCGGGATATAAATACAGCTAAATAAATAAATAAAGTGGGAAGGTTGGCTAGGAAGATATTGCAGTAATCAAGTCTGCTGATGACCAAGGCCAGAACTAGGGTAATCAATGAAGTAGAAGGGAGAAGGGAACGGACAGCTCTAATTTGACGTAGAGCTGCAAAAGAACAGCGAGTGAGAGTGGAGATGTGACTATGAAAGGAAAAAGAGGAGTCTAAAGTAACTCCCAGATAGCGGAAGGAAGAGGCAATTAACTAGTGAAGCCGCAATTTTTCTTTTTTAGATTTGGAGGTGAAAATAAATGAGGGATTAAGGAACATTATTCTCCTAATCCCTCGTGTAAAGCTCTGGCTAAAACAAGCACTTTTTAAAAATCTGTGTCTCCGAGATGGCGTCAAACCTGATGGTGAAAATTGTTTGAATGTACAGTACATGTATTTCCATTATAATATGGGGGATATAAGTATAATTTTTTATTTCACTGTCCATTCCACACTCTCTTGAAATCTCTGCATCCCGACTATCTCCGCATGTCAATAGTAGCGTTCTGTAATTACTTTTTACCCATGTCAGGAGAATCATTTGCTGAGTGCCTCCATGTCTACCATTGTGAGCTGAACTACTTGTGTCAGCTATTTATGCTCCCGGTCTACTGATTGCATAACTGCTCTTGCCGTTGGACTGCATCCGAAGTCTTGGGCTTGTTTCCCATTTTGTTTGGCTGCATCAGTTTGCTGCTTGTGGTATCAGCATATGTTGTCAGACTCCGTAGCACTTCCCCATAGCTCTGCCCCTGTAACTGCAAACCCAGACCTCCTTAATGGCCTTTCAAAGGGCCTTGAAAACATGGCTATTTTCTGATGTGGAGTGATTGCTTTTGAGAGGGAGAGCACCATATTTCTTTGCAGTTTTTTCTGCTGTGTAATGCATTTTTAATTTTGTGCACCCCCTTTTGATTGACTTTTTGTCTGAAAGGTGGTTTAAACTTCTGTAAATAAATAAATTAATATACAGCACTATTTACACATGCAGAAGCTTTTAAAATGGCCTCCTTAAAGCAACACCCAAGTTTCAGTGATGCATAAAGCTCTAATTCATAATCTATTATTTAATTCCAAGTTAGAGCAGTTTTATTCATCAATAGTCTTGCATTGATTCGCCCCCTCCCTCGCTGATGCAGATAGTTCCATTGTGCTTAGAGATACAGATAAGATCACGGCAGACGATATGTATATCATTTGGCCACTAGGCCAGCACACCCTCACGCAGAGGTATAAACCCAACCTGCAACATACAATAGTGATCATAAACACCTTTCCAATATATGTCCCCAACTAATTATAGAATACCTTCTGATATCTCAGACTAAACAGTGATGACATCTTAATACCAATCAGCAGAGGTCCACAAATGACAGAACCCTAGATCTCAGGCAGCATGCGTCACCTTATCACCCTCTATAGCAGATCCGTTCATCTACAGTGTAAGGCAGAGAAAGGTTTGAATATTCATTTGAGAAACAGATATCTAAATAAAGCTAGAAACAAGTGTAAAAATAAAACCAATGGAATTTAAAATAATAAACAGCAATAACGAAGTGTCAGTGCATAACATACAAAGCTATTCTATCTCGGCAAAGAACGCATAATTCATTTGAACTTTCAAAAAGTTCCACTTCACACTGAAGTAAACTTACTTTGAAGGAGGGCTAAGCTATGTTAATAAAAGCAAAAAGAAGTCTTATTTTTGAAAGGACAAACATCAGACAGAAATAAAACATGGATGGACTTCAAAAGACTATTTTGATTTAGTGACTGACTGCACAGAGAAACTCCTTAACGAAACCATTTTGAAAGCAGCACATCAGCTTCTGAAAATCCCATTTGGACGTCTCTGGTGTTGGCACTCCAATCAGGAAGTGCTAAGTAAAAGAAAAAAAAATCAATTTTTCATAAAAATGGACATTAATAAATGAACACAGCATCAAAGATGCCCGCTTCAGAATCAGCCACCAGACAGGTTAAGCTTACTTTAAAATTATAGTTTCATTCCTTGCATTTTATTTAAAGAATAAGAAAAAAAGAGATTGTTTCTTCTCTCTTGTATGTAAAAAAAAAAAAAGGCTGTAATGGAGGAAGGTAATAGAGTCCTGCAGATTTTAGAAACATGCTGTTTTGTCCTTGCATTTGCTCTGATCTCCTTCCAGTCCTGAGTTACTTGAGGTGCACCAACACCTGCCATTTAGAGCTGAACAGCTCCGAGGAGAGATTTGTTCAAGAAAGCAATAACTTGGCATGAAGCTGCAAATTTGACTCATAGAGCGGGTTATTTTAGAAGCACCCCAATGTCTGAAGAGCAACATTTGCACGTGTTGATTGGCTTACACGTGAAAATTCCATTTTAGGAAAAGGGCTATGTAAACATGGAGATGTTTCCTTTGTTTACATTTCCTAGAGGTGTGGTAAGAGCAAGCAGAGGGAGTGATTTGGGCAGGCTTACAATATAGACTTGGATTCCACATCTCAAAAAGATAATCCGTATCTATGAAAAGAAATATAGACTTTGGCATTTACAGCTGCCCCTAGGAATATATAAATGTCTGCTGAAAGGGGCAGTTGTCAAAGTCAAGGTGTGCCCCCACCCCTCCAATTACCTCCCTGACTTCAATCCCCCTCTGATCACCCCTTCCGAACTTGATCCCTCCCTTAATTACCTACAAAGCCATCTGATCTCCTCTCAGACCCCCACTTAAAAGTGATCTCCTCAACACATCTGATCCCTCCTACTCCCTAAAGCATCCAATTCCCTTGTAAGCAAATCCTTCCCTGAAATGAAGACCCCCACCTACTTAACCTGGGTGTCAGCAGGGCCGGCCCGTCCATTGAGCGAGAATGTTTTTTGCACAGGGCCCCGCGTTTCAGGGGGCCCCGCGCAAAAAACATTCTTTTGTAAAAGTAAAATTGAAAAAAAAAAGAAAACCTGTCTCCTGCCGCTGTCGGGGCCGCCGCGGCAGAATCGAGCGTGCCGCGGGGCCCCCCTGTACCCGGCACAGCCTCTCCTCCCTGTAGCAGCTCTCTCTTCTGAGCTGCAGTCAGACGCGCCGGCTTGCAGAGCGCGAAGGGAAGAGTTTCCCTTTCGCGACTCTGTTAGGCCCGCGGGGGCTGATGGGAACTTCCCATCAGCCCCCGCGGGCTTAACAGAGCAGCGAGGGAAAAACTCTTCCCTCGCGCTCTGCAAGCCGGCGCGTCTGACCTCAGCTCCAACTAGAGAGCTGCTACAGGGAGGAGAGGCTGTGCCGGGTACAGGGGGGCCCCGCGGCACGCTCGATTCTGCCGCGGGGGCCCCGACCGCGGCTGGATACTGGTTTTCTTTTTTTTTAAATTTTCCCGGGGCTGGGCTGGGCTGGGCTGGGCTGGGCTGGGCGTTAGGAGTGGTGCTGGGCTGGGCTGGGCTGGGGGTTAGAAGTGCTGCTGGGCTGGGCTGGGTTGGGGGGGTGGTGTTAGGAGTAGTGATGGGCTGGGCTGGGCTGGGCTGGGCTGGGGGGGGTTAGGAGTTGTGATGGGCTGGGCTGGGCTGGGCTGGGGGGGGGAGGTGTTAGGAGTAGTGATGGGATGGGCTGGGCTGGGCTGGCTGGGGGGGGGTTAGGAGTGGTGATGGACACTGGGCTGGTTGGGGGGGTTAGGAGTGGTGATGGGCACTGGGCTGGCTGGGGGGGTAGGAGTGGTGATGGGCACTGGGCTGGCTGGGGGGGTTAGGAGTGGTGATGGGTGCTGGGCTGGGGGGTTAGGAGTGGTGATGGGCGCTGGGGGGGTTAGGAGTTGTGATGGGCGCTTGGGCGGGGTTCGGAGTGGTGATGGGCGCTGGGGGGGCTTAAACTAACAATTGGGTGATGGGGGATTAGGACTGGAAATGGGCTGGTGGGATTAGGACTGGAAGTGGGTTGATGGGGGGTTAGGACTGGTAATGGGCTATGGGAGGGCTTAAACTAAAAATTGAGTGAGGGGGGATTAGGACTGGGAGTGGGCTGATGGGGAGGTTAGGACTGGTAATGGGCTATGGGGGGGCTTAAACTGAAAATTGGGTGATGGGGGATTAGGACTGGAAATGGGCTGGTGGGATTAGGACTGGGAGTGGGCTATGGGGGGGGCTAGGACTGGTAATGGGTTGGGGGGGTTGCTAGGACTGGAAATGGGCTGAGTGGAAGGGGGCTTGAACTGCAAATAGCTGTTGGGGATGGGGCTTGGAATGGAAATGGGCTGAGGGGAAGTGGGGGGCTTGAACTGCAAATAGCTGATGGGGACGGGGCTTGGAATGGAAATGGGCTGAGGGGACGTGGGGGGCTTGAACTGCAAATAGCTGATGGGGAGGGGGACTTGGACTGGAAATGGGCTGAGGGGAAGGGGGCTTGAACTGCAAATAGCTGATGGGAAGGGGGGCTTGGAATGGGCTCTTAGGGGAGGGAGCTAGGACAGGAACTGGGCTGATGGATGGGCTAGGATAGAACTGAGAATTGGGGGTTGGGGGGAGCTAAGATTGGAAATGGGCTGTGGTGGGGGCTTGGATTGAAATGGACTCA
Organism: Ichthyophis bannanicus; assembly: GCA_033557465.1. Lineage (NCBI taxonomy): Eukaryota > Metazoa > Chordata > Amphibia > Gymnophiona > Ichthyophiidae > Ichthyophis > Ichthyophis bannanicus. Next base: position 441,559,851 of record CM066035.1, on the reverse strand, counting down.
TGGAGGGGCTAGAACTGGAAGTAGGCTCATGGGGGCTTGGTTTAGAAATGGGCTGAGTGGAGGGGAGCTAGGATTTAACATGGGCTGATGGTGGGGCTAGGAAAGGACTAGAAATGGGCTGATGGGAGGCTGGTATTGGAAATGAGCTGATGAAGGGACTCGGATAGGACTGGAAATGGATGGGGGAGCTAGGACTGGAAATGGGCTGATGTGGGGACTAGAAGGGAGCGGATACTGGGTGGGGCTGGAACTAAAAGGGAGCTGATGTTGGGGGAGATTAGAAGGGGATGGGGCTGGGAGAATGAAATGGAGAGGGGAAAAATATTTTGTGTGGGAGGGAAGAAAAATGTACAATTGGCCGGGTATTGGGAGACTAAGTGGGGATTGAGGATGGAGGGGTAAAATTTGAGTGGATGAAATAGGAATGAGGAAAGAGCAAAAGGAGAAAGATTATTATGTTAAAGCAGATGTAGAGAGAGAATGGAAAAAACTAGAAGAGAAGAAAGGACAAATGGACAGCAGACGATGGAGAGATAGCAGAAGACACAAATAAACCAGAAGAAAGTGGCTGGAACAATTGCAACTGAAAAAAAAATGCACAAAAGGTACAAAGATATCTCTTTATTTTGAATTTATTAACTGGAATATGTCAGCTCTGGGAAATGTGCATCATTAATGTCTGTGCTTTGTTTAGTACAAGAGGAAATTAATTTATAGTTTTATTTCTACATTGTTGTTGTACATTCCAAGTTTGGCTTTTAGGGTTCCCAGTTTAATTATTGTCTTCCTGTTTTTAAATTGTGATTCCTTGTTTGGTGATAGTCTATGTTCTGCATGTGTAACTGAGCTGAGGTATTCTGTTTATGTAATTCCTATTTGACATTGTCACTTGTTCTCTTTCCCCAGTAGGTCATGTATTGTTATTCTCTGAAATGTATTGGTTTAATATTTGCAGTGTTGCCTTTTGATAGGTAGTGTATGGTGCTTTATGAGTCCTGGTAGTGCTGTTGGGATACGGTGGGTTTGCTATGGGTTCTAAATTGGCAGTGTTTGTAGTAGTTCCTAATGTGCCTGGCGGTTGGCACTGGATTATAGTAATGTAGAAATCTTTGTCTTTTTTTATCCATACACTCATGAAGAGGCATGTATACTAAAAGTTAGTGTATGGTAACATTATGCAAATATTTATGCAAATGAGGCCCCTTATGCAAATGAGGCCCCGCACCGAGTCTCCGCACATGGCCCCGCACCCCCCTTGGGCCGCCCCTGGGTGTCAGGTTCCAAAATGGCACTGATGACCCCTAGTGGTAATCTCACTGCTCCAGTCTTCAATATCTTTCTGCCATTCCACCCTTAACTGTCCTCAAGATGCAGCACTTTAAATCAGTACTGCAAAGGGTTTTGGTACTTTAAGAAGATATTTTAACCTTACTAAAAACAATCACGACAGATACATTGTCTCTCACGCCTCTTGATGAGAAAGGGCTTAACCAAAGCAGGCTGCATCCAGGGGCGGCCCAAGGGGGGTGTGGAGCCATGTACGGAGACTCATTGCAGGGGCTCATTTGCATAAAGATATTTGCATAATGTTAACATGCACTTACTTTTAGTAAATATGCCTCTTAATGAGTGTCTGGATAAAGAAAGACTATCAGATTTCTACATTACTATACTCCAGTGCCAACCGCCAGGCACATTAGGAAGTACTACAAAAACTGCCCATTTAGAACCCATAGCAAACTCGCCGTATCGTAACAGCACTACCAGGACTCACAAAGCACCAAACCCTACCTATCAAAAGGCAACACTGCAAATATTAAACCAATACATCTCAGAGAATACTAATACATTTCCTACTGGGGAAAGAGAACAAGTGGCACTATCAAATAGAAACTACATGAAAGAATACCTCAGCTTGGTTACACATGCAGAACATAGACTGTCACCAAACAAAGAATAAGGAATCACACTTTAGAAACAGGAAGACAATAATTAAACTGGGAACCCCAAAAGCCAAAATTGGAATGTACAACAACACTGGAGAAATAAAACTATAAATTAATTTCCTCTTGTACTAAACGAAAATGCAAAGATGTTAGTGATGCACATTTCCCAGAGCCAGGGGCGGCCCAAGGGGGGTGCGGGGCCATGTGCGGAGACTCGGTGCGGGGCCTCATTTGCATAAGTGGCCTTATTTGCATACATATTTGCATAATGTTACCATACACTAACTTTTTGGTAAACATGTCTCTTAATGAGGGTATGGATAAAGAAAAACTAAAAGATTTCTACATTACTATAATCCAGTGCCAACCGCCAGGCACATTAGGAACTACTACAAACGCTGCCCATTTAGAACCCATAGCAAACCCGCCATATCCTGACAGCATTACCAGGACTCACAAAGCACCATACCCTACCTATCAAAAGGCAACACTGCAAATATTAAACCAATACATTTCAGAGAATACTGGGGAAAGAGAACAAGTGGCAATGTCAAATAGGAATTGCATAAACAGAATACCTCAGCTCAGTTACACATGCAGAACATAGACCATCATCAAACAAGGAATCACAATTTAGAAACAGGAAGGCAATAATTAAACTGGGAACCCCAAAAGCCAAACTTGGAATGTACAACAACACTGTAGAAATAAAACTATAAATTAATTTCCTCTTGTACCAAACAAAGCGCAGACGTTAATGATGCACATTTCCCAGAGCTTTCATATTCCAGTTAATAAATTCAAAATAAAGAGATATCTTTCTACCTTTGTGCATTTTTTTTCAGTTGCAATTGCTCCAGCCACTTTCTTCTGGTTTCTTCATGTTTTCTGCTAACTCTCCATCGTCTGCTGTCCATTTGTTCTTTCTTCTCTCTTCTAGTTTTTTTTTCCATTCTCTCTCTCTACATCTGCTTTAACATACTAATCTTTCTCCTTTTGCTCTTTCCTCATTCCTATTTCATCCACACAAATTTTACCCCTCCATCCTCAATCCCCACTTACTCTCCCAATACCCGGCCAATTGTAGATTTTTCATCCCTCCCACACAAAATATTTTTCCCCTCTCCATTTTACTCTCCCAGCCCCATCCCATTCTAATCCTCCCCCAACATCAGCTCCCTTCTAGTTCCAGTCTCACCCAGCATCCATTCCCTTCTAGTCCCTGCATCAGCCCATTTCCAGTCCTACCCCCCATCAACCCATTTCCGGTCCTAGCTCCCCCATCCATTTTCAGTCTGAGTCCCTTCATCAGCTCATTTCCAATCCTAGCCCCCCATCAGCCCATTTCTAGTCATTTCCTAGCCCCACCATCAGCCCATGTCAAATCCTAGCTCCCCTCCACTCAGCCCAATTCCAGTCCAAGCCCCCCCATGAGCCTACTTCCAGTTCTAGCCCCTCCATGAGTCCATTTCAATTCAAGCCCCCACCACAGCCCATTTCCAATCTTAGCTCCCCCCAACAGCCCATTTCCAGTACCAGTCCTAGCCCTCCATCAACCCACTTCCAGTCCTAACCCCCCATCACCCCATTTTCAGTTTAAGCCCCCCCTATAACCCATTACCAGTCCTAACCCCCCATCAGCCCACTTCCAGTCTTAACCCCATCAGCCCATTTCCAGTCAGCCCCCCATAGCCCACTGCCAGTCCTAACCCCCTTCCCCATCAGCCCACAGCCCATTACCAGTCCTAACCACATCAGCCCACCTCAAGTCCTAACCCCTCCCCATCAGCCCATGTCCTGTCCTAGCCCCCCCATAGCCCATTATCAGTCCTAATCCCCCCATAGCCCATTACCAGTCCTAACCCCCATCACCCCATTTCCAGACAGCCCCCATCAGCCCACAGCCCATTACCAGTCTTAACCCCCCCAGCCCATTACCAGTCCTAACCCCCCATCACCCCATTTCCAGACGGCCCCCATCAGCCCACAGCCCATTACCAGTCTTAACCCCCCCATAGCCCATTACCAGTCCTTACCCCCCCCCCAACAGCTCACAGCCCATTTCCAGTCCTAGCCCCCCAGCCCATTATCTGTCCTAGCCCCCCCAGCCCATTACCAGTCTTAACCCCCCATCATCCCATTTCCAGAGAGCCCCCATCAGCCCACAGCCCATTACCAGACTTAACCCCCCCAGCCCATTACCAGTCTTAACACCCCCCCCAGCCCAGCCCCGCCCAGCCCAGCCCCAGTCTTAACACCCCCCCAGCCCAGCAGCAGTCTTAACACCCCCCCAGCCCAGCCCAGCCCAGCCCAGCCCCAGTCTTAACAGCCCAGCCCCAGTCTTAACAGCCCCGCCCAGCCCAGCCCAGCCTTAACACCCCCCCAGCCCAGCCCAGCCCAGCACCAGTCTTAACAAACCCCAGCCCAGCCCAGCCCCCAGTCTTAACACCCCCCAGCCCAGCCCAGCCCAGCCCAGTCTTAACAGCCCCGCCCAGCCCAACCCCGCCCCAGTCTTAACACCCCCCCAGCCCAGCCCAGCCCCAGTCTTAACACCCCCCCAGCCCAGCCCAGCACGTCTTAACACCCCCCCAGCCCAGCCCAGCCCAGCCCAGTCTTAACACCCCCCCCAGCCCAGCCCAGCCCCAGTCTTAACAGCCCCCCCAGCCCAGCCCAGCCCAGCCCCAGTCTTAACAGCCCCCCCCAGCTCAGCCCCAGTCCCAGTCTTAACACCCCCCCAGCCCAGCACCAGTCCCAGTCTTAACACCCCCCCAGCCCAGCCCAGCCCAGCCCAGCCCCAGTCTTAACACCCCCCAGCCCAGCCCCAGTCTTAAAAGCCCCCCCAGCCCAGCCCAGCCCAGCCCCAGTCTTAACAGCCCCCCCAGCCCAGCCCAGCCCCAGTCTTAACAGCCCCCCCCAGCCAAGCCCAGCCCAGCCCCGCCCCGCCCCAGTCTTAACACCCCCCCAGCCCAGCACAGCACAGCACCAGTCAACACCCCCCCCAGCCCAGCACAGCACAGCACCAGTCAACACCCCCCCCAGCCCCGCCCAGCCCAGCCCAGCACCAGTCTTAACACCCCCCCCCAGCCCAGCCCAGCCCCAGTCTTAACACCCCCCCCCCATCGGCTTATGGCAAATTTTAAAAAAAACCTGGCTCTGGCTGCTACCGCTGCCGCGGCGGCAGCATTGAGTGTCCCGCGGGGCCCCCTCTCCTCGCTGAGCCTCTCTGCAAGGGCTTTCAGATTTGCGAAGGGAGAGTGTCTCCCTCGCGTCTCTGTTAAGCCCGCAGGGGCTAATGGGAAATTTCCCATCAGCCCCTCGCGTCTAAAGGGGCAGATGGGAAATTTCCCATTAGCCCCTGCGGGCTTAACAGAGACGCGAGGGAGACAGACACTCTCCCTTCGAGAATCTGAAAGCCCTTGCAGAGAGGCTCAGCGAGGAGAGGGGGCCCCGCGGGACACTCCATTTTGCCGCGGAGGCCGCGGCAGCAGCCAGAGCCAGCTTTTTTTTTTTTTAATATAATTTTAAAAAAAAGCAGAATGTTCTTTGCGCGGGGCCCCCTGAAACGCGGGGCCTTGTGCAAAGAACATTCTTGCTCAATGGACGGGCCGGCCCTGCCCAGAGCTGACATATTCCAGTTAATAAATTCAAAATAAAATAGTATTTTTCTTCCTTCTGTTGTTTGGGCATTTTATTTTTCAGTTGCAATTGCTCCAATCACTTTCTTCAGGTTTCTTTGTGTCTTCTGCTAACACTCCATTATCTGCTGTACATTTGCCCTTTCTTCTCTCTTATAGATTGTTTCCATTCTCTCTATATATCTGCATTAACATACTGATCTTTCTCCTTTTGCTCTTTCCTCCATTTTTTTCTTTATTCCATTTTCATCCACTCAAATTTCACCCTTTCATCCTCAATCCCCATTTACTCTCCCAATACCCATTCCAATCATAGATTTTTCTTCCCTCCCTCACAAAATATCTTTTCCCCTTTCCATCCTCATTCCCCCAGCCCCATCCCCTTCTAGTCCTCCCCCAACATCAGCTCCCTTCTAGTCTCAGCCCCAGCTAGCATCTGCTCCCTTGCAGTCCCATTCTCTCATGCCCCTGCATCAGGCCATTTCCAGTCCAAGCCCCCTCCCATCATCCCATTTCCAGTCCTATCCTAGCCCCATCAGCCCATCTCTAGTCCAAGCCTCCCCATCAGCCCATTTCCAGTCCAAGCCCCTCCCAATCAGCCCATTTCTAGTCTTAGCCCCCCTCCAATCAGCCCAGTCCTAGCCCCCATCAACCCATTTCTAATCTTAGCTCCCCCAACAGCCATTTCCAGTTCTATTCCAGCCCCCCATCAGCCCATTTGCAGTCCAAGCACCCCCATCAGCCCATTTGCAATCCTAACCCAGCCCTCCATCAGCCCATTTCCAGTCCAAGCTCCCCATCAACTCTTTTCCTATCCTAGCTCCCCATCAGCCATTTCCAGTTCTATTCCACCCCCATCAGTCCATTTCCAGTCCAAGCCCCCCCATCAGTACATTTCCAATCCTAGCTCCCCATCAGCCATTTCCCTAGCCAAAGACATAGAGAGGGGTGACCTGCACAGAGCGGTGGATATAACGCTAGCCAAAGACATAGAGAGGCGTGACCTGCACAGAGTGGTAGATACAACTCTAAACAAAGGCATAGAAGAGTGTGACCTGCATAGAGTGGCAGGCACCAGCACACTAACCATCACGAGGTGCCAACCTCTAGCTTCATGCTAGGGGGCAGCACTGTGAGATAGTGGCCATTTTCATTAGGGCCTTTGAGGAGGGATGGGGCCATGGGCCCCCTTTGCTGGCTGGCTAGCCCTGACATCTTTTTAATTATCAGGGAGGTGGGAGGGGAGTCCCCACCCTTACAGTACTTGATAGGTGGGAAGAGGGAGAGGGCCGATAATCTCTAGGGCAGACCCTGCATTAAATCTGGCCTCCAGAGTGATAACACAACACCACATCTTGTGGTAGTGTTATCTGCAGCCGCGATTGTCCCGGATTTTGGCAGTCACATGGCATCCAACCATGGCCACCCCGCTCCCTGCCTTGATCCTCCCTAGTCCTGCCCCTAGGCACCTGCACTGCATGGAAATCAGTTATCACAGAAAATTGCATGCAATGTTTCGTGGGTTAGCTGCATTATTCCAGCATTAGCCCCATGGTAGGAGCTAACACCCTTTAGTAGGCATACCCCTAAGTTTCAAACTCTGGGGGAGCTGTCCCATCCAGGAAAAGTGTAGTAGATATTCCCTTGTCTTCAGAAGGCTTACAATCTAATTTTGTACCTGATACAAGATTACAAGAAGCAGAAGTGGGATTTGAACCCTGATCGAACCAATAGGCTACTCCTTAACCAGTATGACTACCAGCTAGCCAATAAATATTATGAAGAATGTTGTAGCTTTTAATATTGCTCCTTTAAAAAGAATTATATAACAATAGGGCAATTTAAATTGAAAGAGAATCTGCTATAGATATTCTTCACATTCTGCCTAATATTGTGCAGTGAAAATTGACTGTTTTCTAACCCCAGTGAACCCTAATGCCTACAGTGCTTCTATAAAAACTCTTCAAAAACACTGCAGTATTTTCGATAACAGCACTAAAAAATGTATATACATCATGCTCAATCTTAAGATAGACTGGAAATAAATTGATGCCTTTGAATTATGCTGCTGGCGATGAATACAGTGTATACCATGGACTGTCCAAAGAACAAACCAATCAGTACTAGAGGAAATCAAACTTAAGCTTTCTTTAGAAGCTCAGATGACAAGACTTTGACTTTCATACTTTGGACACATCATGCAAAGACAGAGATCATTAGAGAAAGACATTATGCTTGACAAGGTAGAAGGTCAACACAAAAGAGGAAAGCCAGCAATGAGATGGATCAATACAATAACAGCAGCTATGGCTGCCAGTCTGTCAACAATGAGTCGTCTGATTGAAGACCGAATACAGTTTCGGATAACTTTCCAGAAGGTCGCCATGAGTCAACACCGACTCGACAGCAGTTAACAACAACAACAACAACATACAGAAGTCAGTCCAAACAGACATTTTGGTGCTAACTGAAATAAGCTCTGCTCATAGTCAAAAATTATTTTCATTTTCAACACATCTTGATGTTCACTATCATTCTATATTTAATACAGTTCATGGATTCTTTACAACCACCATTGCTGTTAAAGACTCTTCAATATCTTCCATAGCTATTCAAAACATGTCCACCACTCAAATTATTCTTCTGTATTAACAATTATAGCTATTACAAATCAAGTTTTTGTTTTGCTGTAACTCGTTCATTTCTCTTATATGAAATGTGATCTTTCTAATAAGAAAGATAATTTTCCATTCTGATTTTCCATAAAACCCCTTAGGTTCAACTGAATCCATCCTAAGGCTCCATATCTGTTCAGGACAAAATAGTCACTTCTCGTGATTGCCTCCTCTATCATCTTTTGAAACCTAATCAAAAATAAACACTTAAGAGATGCAAATCCATGGTGATAGATCAAGCAGTGGGACTCTAATGCAGGCTCTTATTTTCTTCCTGTTATAGCAAGATCAATATTCTGCTATTCTCAGTCTGAACTGTATGTTTGTATTTCCAGTGTATAGTTTGTTACAAGGCCGCTGAATGATATGCACAATATAGTCAGAAGCACATTTAGGGAAATGATTTTAATAGTACAGAAAAACCTTTAAATATATAATAAACAAAATATATGTTCTTTCTACTACTACTACTAAGCTTTAGTATAGCCTACAAGATCTACGCAGCGCTGCACAGACATGTAAGAGACAGTCCCTGCTCATCAGAGCTTACAATCTAGTCAAGACAGACAACACAGTAGGTGTGGACAGGGATACATCTAGGGTGAATGGTAAGGAAACACAAGGAGATCAGGTGAGTCAAGATCCGAAAGCAGCAGTGAAGAGGTGAGTTTTCAGCCTGGATTTGAAAAGGGGCAAAGAAGGCGCCTAACGTACAGACTCAGGTAGTTTGTTCCAGGCATAAGGAGCAACAAGGTGAAAGGAGAAAAGTCTAGAGTTAGCAATAGAAGTGAAGGGCACAGATAGAAGCAATTTGCCAGAATAACGGAGTTTCTGGGGAGGGGTGTAGGGAGGTATAAGAGAGGAAAGGTAGTGAGGAGCTGCAGAGTGAATGCACTTATAGGTCAGCAGGAGAAGTTTGAACTGGATGCGGAAATGGATTGGGAGCCATTGAAGTGACTTGAGAAGAGTGGTAATATGAGCATGACGAGGCTGACAGAAGATTAGCCACGTAGCAAGTGTTGAATGGATTGAAGGGGAGAGAGATGATTTAGAGAGAGACCAGCCAGGAGTAGGTTACAATAGTCAAGACGGGAGGTGATTAAGGAGTGGATAAATGTCTTAGTAGTGTATTCAGAAAGGAATGGGTGGATTTTGTTGATGTTATAGAGAATGAAATATCATGTCTTAGCTATCAGATGGATGTTATTATAAATAATAACCTTAAAGCTTCCCTCATTTCCACTAACAATATTGAGAACATGGATGTTCTTATGTTTGAAACAACTTCACATTCATTTGGTCTCATATACAGACCTCCATCCACAGATACAAAATCTTTATCCTCCATATTAGATATGATATGTTCCCTCAACACAAGAAAAAAACAGCTAGTAATCATTGGAGACTTAAACCTCCCCTCAACTACACCATCACACTCAAAAGCATTCATTGAAACCATGTCTGAACTTGACTTTGAGCAAATCATAGATTTTCCGACTCACATAAAAGGAAACGCCCTTGACCTCATCTTTCTTCAAAGATCTCCAGATTATAATCTCAATGTTTCACAACCCCAGGCTATTCCCATTCCATGGTCCGACCACCATTTAATTAGATTCAATCTCCCACATTTCAATAGAATCACAACCCAACAGCTGAAACAAAGACTAACTACAATGTTCAGGAAATTTGACAGGGAAAAATGTTTAGGACAGATATTACCACATATTCCTGAAACAGTAACAGACATCAATATCAGTATTGCTAACTGGAACGAGACTATAAAAAAAGCAGCTATGCTTCCTAGCTCTAAAACAAACAAATCCAGATCCAAACAGAGAGACTCCCAACCTTGGCACTCGCAAGAAATTAGACAAATAAAGAGGGAACTTAGAAAGATTGAAAAAAGATGGTGGAAAACTAACTCAAATAATGACAGAAATTTATACAATGAGAAACTAGACTACTACAGAAAAAAAATAAATCTAAAAAAGCCTTTCATACAAAATTACTAACAAATTCCCTCAATCCTCCCAGAGAATTTGAAATAGTTAAAAAAGTATCAAACCCTCCTAATACAGATGTCACCCCTATTAATCCACAAACTCTTGCTGACTATTACATAACTAAGCTCTCTCCACTATCAGACCCTCCAATTCCACTAATTTACTCCAACCCAAAGCCTGATTACATATGGGATAAATTTCATACTGTAACACTAAAAGAACTGGATAAGGTAATCTCAGATATTAACACAACCACTTCTAGTCTTGATCCCTGCCCAGTTAGCTGGATCAAAAATATTAAACCACTCCTAGCGCCCTACATTCTAAATATAGCACATTTTTCTCTCACATATGGTACTATGCCAACCATCCTAAAGAGAGCCTCGATTAGACCTATTCTGAAAAACAAAAAACTAGACAATCTTGATCCCTCTTCATATAGACCTATCTCTAGCCTTCCATTTATGGCAAAGATTATAGAAAAAATAGTATATAATCAACTTCAGGATCACATTGAACTTCATGCCCCCTTAGATTCACACCAATATGGCTTTAGACCATATCATAGTGTAGAAACACTTCTTGCAGTTATCTTTGATGATATTCTAAAATACATTGACAAATCAAAACAAGCAGTATTACTTATATTTATCGTATCCTTTTTGAAAGACTCAAACAGATTGGTATACATGGCACTATTCTTGCATGGTTCCAATCATATCTAACTGATCGATTGCAACAGGTAAAAATAGGAAACCATACATCTAAAACCTATACGCAAAAACAAGGAATCCCACAAGGTTCTGCATTGTCAGCTCTACTCTTTAACATATATTTACAACCTATATTCCACATCATTCAACAGTGCAAATTAAAATATGCAATTTATGCTGATGATGTTATGATTTATCTCCCTATGGACATAGACTCCCTGGACTTCTCCAATATCAAAGCATGCTTCACTAAAATGACGCAATGGCTAAATGAACACAATCTACACATTAACTTCAAGAAAACAGAAGCATTATTTGTTTCTAGAAATCAAAAATTTACCCCTCCAACAGAAATAAAAATTGAAAACATAAGCATCCCCATAAAAGATAAAATAAGATACCTTGGCGTTATCATAGACAGAACGTTAAGTCTAACAACACACATCAGGAATACAACAAACACAATATATAATAAATTAAGATATCTTAAAAATCTAAAACCATTATTATCAAAGCTGGACTTCAGATCAGTCCTTCAAGCCCTGATCCTGCCTCACTTAGATTTTAGTAACATAATTCTTCAAGGTATTCCAAAACATGCTTTACACCAACTAAAAAACCTCATCCTATTCAGAAAAGCCTTAAAACTCCACCTGTTCACAAAATGTTACTCTGAAACCTCCAGCGATAGAAGCACAACCAACAACCTGCAAACCTCCCCCATACATCAGTCGCCCCTACACGTCAACACCACAGATAATAGGTAGTCCCCCCTCAAACCCTACCAACCTTCACAAAACTAATGCAACACCCATCTACATTAGAGTATTGTACATAGTTCAAGTTAATATTTATTTAGTTTCCCTGGTTTCGCTCCCATGTTCATTTCCCTGTTATTTGTAAACTCAATGTTGTTTGTATACATTGCAGTATGCTTGTTCGATGTACACCGCGCTGATTTTAATAGCGCGGTATAGAAGAAATGTCAAATAAATAAATAAATAAATAAATAAAAGTAGCACAACATGTTGCTGCAAGAATGCTTATAAATGCAGGTCCAACTGAACACATAACCCCTATACTGTACAAACTTCACTGGTTACCTATACAAAGTAGGATAACATATAAAGTTATCATAACAACGTTCAAACTGATAAGAGATATAGCCCCATCATATCTAACTGATCTACTGACAATTCATTCAAGGACCAGAACAGTGAGACAAAGGAACCTGAACACACTACTTGTTCCAAACAACTTTTCAAAACTCAATAAAACTACAACAAATAGGGCATTCAGCTTCAATGCTCCTTTAATATGGAACACTCTGCCGGATAAACTCAGAGATATCACAGATCTTTCAGCATTTCGAAAAGATCTTAAAACTCACCTATTTAGTACTTTGGAGACTCATTCCCAATAGATGAAATATTTCCCACTTAAACTCACGTATACTCATATTCATTAATTCACAACTTACTTTTTCCTTTTTCTTACTCTATCCTACAATACCCAATTCTCCACATTATCACATTTACTCTTTACACTAATAATTCTAGTGAAATACAATACATTTTTCCTTGCTCAGATAAGATTTTTGAAATTTGTAAGTATTTAAATCTGTATATATGTTTAAACTATCTATATACCTAATCAGCATTTACTCAGCATTGTAACCCTCAAATTACCATTTTTATTATACAATTTAATGTTCACTGTAATTTCAATTGTTTGAATAAGTTTCAATGTAATGTTCAAGTTTTGTTCTATGTAAACCGCTTTGATTTTTCTGAAAGGCGGTATATAAAACCGTTCAATAAATAAATAAATAAATAAATGTGTGTGGAGAAGGAGAGAGAGGAGTCAAAGACGACTCCAAGGTTGCGAGCTGAGGAAACAGGGAGGAGTAGAGAGTTATCCACAGAGACTGAGAAAGGAGGAAGAGGAGAGGAGGTTTTAGGGGGAAAAATAAGAAGCTCGGTTTTGGCCATGTTCAGTTTCAAGCAACGGTGAGACATCCAAGCAGCAATGTCAGAAAGGCAGGTAGAGATCTGGGTATGGATTGCCGGAGAGATTTCAGGTTTAGAGAGGTAGATCTGAGAATCATTAGCATAAAGATGGTACTGAAAGCCATGGGAAGAGATGAGCGCATTAAGGGACTGGGTATATATATATATATATATATATATATGTATATATATATATAGAGAGAGAGAGAGAAAAGGAGTGGACCCAAGACAGATCATTGGGATATACCAACTGTGAGTGGGATAGCAGCAGAGGAGGATCCACCGGAACAAACACTGAAAGAGCGATGGGAGAGTTGAAAGGAGAACCAGGATAGTACAGAGCCCTTAAAACCAAGTGAGGACAGAGTATCAAGGAGAAGGTTGTGGTCAACAGTATCAAAAGCAGCAGAGAGGTCAAGAAGGATGAGGACTGAGTAGAGGACCTTGGATTTTGCCAGGAACAAGTCACTGGAGACTTTGGCAAGGCCCACCCAACCTCCACCTGGATTACAAAACTGTTTAACATGAGAGGCCATGCAGTGACCTCGTTTTAAATGTCTCTGCAGTTTTGTACCTGCTCGCTCATGTTGTTTTTCTTGCCCAGCTGTGGCAGATTCCTATAAACAAAGATGCCCCCGGTAACCACAACATGCGTGCTTTGCCCATGGACCATTTAGTCTCCTCCTCAACTTCCACTAAGTGAGCAGCATGGGATTCTTAGCACAGTCAATGCTTACTGTAATGCACTTGGTGAGTGCCAAACCCATGCTATTACCATGGTTTAGTAAACATGCCCTATACAATCTCATTTTACACAACTATAAAGTATGTGCCTAAGTGCAAATCCTGCCAAACCCTGCCCCCCAGAGAAACCACAATCAGGCGCCTATACCCCATGCTATCTTACAAAAGGTAATTACTGTGCATGAAACACTTTTATGTGCACAGAAATGCTTGGCCAGGCCTGGGCTTTCTGCCATCCTACAGCTTCATCTGTTGCAAATCTGCCACTTCTTTACCTTCCTCAGGTGACAGGCACGAGCCTCTCCACACCCTACACAGCTCTTGGATCCTATCTTCTTGCTCTCTCTGTGTGTGTCTCTATCCACCCATCCATGTGTTAAAAAATGGGGGTCATTTTAGAAGTCCTATACGTACATTGGATGTCTAAAACCATGGCATAGAGACGTCCAAAGTATAGAGACTGTTTCCAGAGCCATTTTAGATGCAAGCTCTAGGGACGTCCCCAGCATGAGGATGTCTGAATCTGAATGGGTGCATGGCCGGGGTGTTCCCGGGAACCTGGAGGTGTGGTTGGGGATGTCCCAGCCTGATCATGGAAACGTTGTGGACATCTGGCATCACATCTAACTTTAGACCTCAGACAAGGCATGCATAGCGATGAACAAGCACCTAAAAAATGCTTGCTTTAGCTAAAAAAAAAAAAACATCCAGAGGATATAAAGCACTCCTTTATCTCAGCACAATTTCTTCTATAGCAGTGGTGGGATTTGAACCTTGAGCTGCCCTGTTCCTAACCCACTACTCTAACAAGTGTGCCATCCTAGACATCTGGAGTCTGAAATGCAGTTCTGGGGATGTCTAAGTAGATGCCACTGCAGATGTCCCTATCAGACATGTCCAGGTTTGTGAAATCACATCTGCACTTAGAAGCCCCTGAATTTTTTTCAAGCTTTCTGGCTTAGACGGATCTTCTAAAATTCCCCTCCATATATATATATATATATATTCGTATATGGGTAGATTAACAGACAGATGGACACAACGTTACCCCTCTGCTTATTCATTTACATAGACTTCCTATAAAATTCCGTGTCCAGTATAAATTTCTCACCCTGGTCCACTGCACCATTCATACTAACTCCCCCCAGTATCTCTCTGACCTCATCCACATTCATGCCTCTCATCATTCCCTCTGTCTGGTGCATTCCAATTGTCTTTTCCTCCCTTCTGTCTCCTGCGCCCACCTAGGATCCACTTGCTCATCTGATTTCTTCTTCCTCGGCCCCCTTCTCTGGAATTCCCTCCCACCTGACCTCCGCCTGGAACTCTTCTTTCCCAGATTCAAGACAGTTCTGAAGACGCATCCATTCGCTGTTGCCTTTGACCTTCCACCCCCTGCCACCTGACCCTGCCCTCACCACCTCAGTTTATTTTTCCCCACCCCTCCTTCTCCCTGAGTTTTTTTTGCCTTCCCTTTTTCTTCTTTTCTTTTCTTTCCTATTTGATTATGGCGTTCCTTTTTTTTCCTGCAGCTTGTAATATTTTATCATAAACCGCTCAGATGCCCTGGTGTTGGGCGGTATATCAAGTTTCCAATAAAGATAAAGAAAGATAAAGGTAAAGGCTCTCACCTTTTGCAAAATGCACCTAAAAATGTTGCCAGAGAATCGACCTCTCAGCTCCTGCAGGAAACTAAATGTTTTGGATATGGTTCTCATTTAGTAAAGACTTTTCAACTGGCATGGTTGATAGGCAATTTTCTGACTGTTGACTAATAGTTAACATGCCCCAACAAAATTAACGGCGTTATTTGCTGCAGAGACCACTGCATAAAGTGGGCCCTGTGGCAAATAACGTGCACTAACAGCTAAGTGTTAGTAAAATAACCCACTATATTCATAAGAGCATGGTTACTTCACTGGAAACCACAGCATAGGTATAAGACCTTTCTGTACATTACATACCACGAGAACTAATCCACTTCGGTTCCTTGGGAAAGCAATGTTTGACAGTCTTGTGTGTTTGACTCCTCCTAGGGCACAGGGGAATTATCCAAGACCAGTTTAAACATTTTCAGTGGTAAAATAAAGCTGGACTTGATGTTGTTGTTAAGTGCTATCGAGTCGGTGTCGACTCATGGCGACCCTCTGTATAGTTGTCCTAAACTGTGTTCGATCTTCAGTCAGGCAGCTCATTGTTGACAGAGTGGACCCATAGCTGCTGTTATTGTATCGATCCATCTCATTGCTGGCCTTCCCCTTTGGCTGAATATTGCTATTTATCTTATGGTGTTTGAAACGATGCACAGTACATAGGAAGCACAATCCCTGAGGTCTCCCTAGGACTATGAAGTTTGCATTTCACAGTCGTACTATGCTTCAGCTAGACACATTGAATCATTAGCTACACAGACATCATACTATTCTTAATCATCATGCACATGTTTTAGTTGGTAAGGTTGACTATCTAAGAAGTGATTGATCATATTTTGAGGATTAACTGAACAATTAATAAAAAGCAACCCTCAGAAAGAGGGAAAAGAGTTACGATGTGAAGAGTTACTGGACAAATTTCATGATATAAGAAAAAAAAAAGAAGCAACACCCAAATCTCCCATCAGAGTGAGAGGCAAAATAATCTTTTGAAAGTCAAATTTAAAGGTAATACAAAGGGCCTGACTCACAAAGCTTATTTTTTTTTTACCATAAACACAGAAAAGCTGATGTCATAAGCTGCGGGGAGCTTAACACAGAGCTCAGTGTGAATTCCACACAAATAATGATTAGTAGTGCTAGTTTTCTGCATTACTATAGCTGCCATATGCAGAAAAGAGTTTAGCGCACAAGAAAACAGAGTACAAGGACTTACACAAGGAGTATAAGCAGAGTATAAGAAAACAGAGTACAAGGACTTACACAAGGAGTATAAGCAGAGTATAAGAAAACAGAGTACAAGGACTTGCTCAGACATCAGCACACTGCTCATTTAGACCCAACAGCAACAAAGGTATTAGCTATTAAATCTGGATTCAAAGAATTCAACAGAAGTGTGTGGTTTCCTAATCCTGGGACTTTAACACGTAGTCTGAGGAGGAGTTAAAAATGAGCTTGATCTTCTGTAACTAGCGTTAATGAGGATTTCCTGTTTGCTTCTTCTCTTTTATGTGAAGATTAAGGAACTCATAGTGAACTAAAGAGTCACTAAACAGGAGACTGTGGGGGGTCATTTTAAAAGCTTTAATTGCGATTTGGGCATTCAGAAATATGCATGTAGACATTGAAATCAGAGACGACTCTGGAGGCATTTTACAAACGGCTTTTAAAGACCTCTCCAGTGCGGGGACGTCTAAGCAGATAGGGGTCACGGCAGAGGTGTGTCTTGGGCAGTGCAATGGACTTAGACGTCCCCACTCAATCTCAATCTTCAGGGATGTTTAGACCTGTTCCAGACGTGAACAGGCATCAAGCTCTGTTATGAGGGAACATAGGATGAGGGTGAACGGGGATAGACTCAGGAGTAATATGCAGAAATATTTCTTTATGGAAAAAGTGGTAGATGCGTGGAATAGTCTCGCAGTCAGGGTGGAAGAGATGAGGACAGTATCTGAATTCAAAAAAGCATGGGACAAACATAGAAGATCTCTAAAGGAAAAAAGGGCACTAGTGTAGTAGTTGATATGGAAGGACAGACTAGATAGACCATGTGGAGTTTTTCTGACATCATGTTTCTATGTTTCTAAGGAAACTGAGAATAGAACTAAATGGTCAAATACCCACATGGAATAGGGTCAGTAGTGGAGTGCCCCAAGGATTTGTACTGGGACCTAATATGTTTAACATATCCATACATGATCTGGAGAGGAGTGATGAGTGAGATGATAAAATTTGTGGATAATACAAAATTATTCAAAGTCATTAAAATGACAGGATTGTGAAGATTTCCAGAAGGATCTTGTGAGACTAGGAGACTAAGCATCTAATTGGTGAATGAAATTTAATGTGGACAAGTGCAAAATGATGCACATAGAGAAAAATAATCCCAATTACAGGTAGAAAATGCTTGGTTCTGAGTTAGGGGTAACCAACCATGAAAAAGCTCCGAGTCATTGTAAACAATACCTTGAAATTTTCAGCGCAGTGTGCTGCTGCAGCCGAAAATGCACTTGTTCAGATTGCAGCACCTGCTCTCTAGAGAAGTGCTGCTGGCCAGAGTATCTGGTGATATTCAGCAGTACTATCAGGATATTGCTGCTGAATAACTCACAGATTGCCTCGGCACTATTGTGCCAGGATAGTCCGTGAGCAGAATGAACGCGGAGTCGCATTATCTAGATAACAGTGATATTCAGCACGGTTGCCTGGTTAATAATCTGGATAACTTGGAAACTGTAGAACCAGAGGACATGAAGCTGAAAGGAGGGAAATTTAAAAGCAACATCAGAAAATGTGTTTTCATGGAAAGGGTGGTAGATGCCTGGAATGCTTGTCTGGTGGGGATGGCAGGGACAAACACCTTGATGGTATTCAGTGGATGTCTATATAGCAACAGGACGGAATCAAAATATAGAGCATGTCCGCTCAAAGCCAAACTTAAATGATTTTCACACTTCAAAAAAGCATAGAGGGGGTAACTGTCTCTGTTCTCTATTCTGTCCTATTATATAAATGGCGTTCCTTTCCTATTTCTTTGAATGATGTAGTATTGTAAACCGCTCTAATGCCTTTGGCCTGAGCGGTATATCAAATTCTCAATAAACATAAACATAACCTGTCCGAAGCAGCTGTTACAACTCTAAACAAAGGCATAGAGGGGAGATAACCTGCATGGAGCAGCAGTTACAACCTTAACTACATTTCTAGCAGACTAGATGGGCCGTGTTGGATTTTATCTGTCATCATTTGCTCTGTTACTACATAATTTAGGATGGCTAAAAAAGCTGGCCTACTTCTGGATTGTTATCTGCTGCCGGTCATTGCTTTATCCAGATATTCCACACTAACCAGGATACTGGCAATGACTAGATGGATTTTTTTTCAGTGTCATGGCTGGTATTTTAAAAAAATGGCAAATGTGGCAGCTGAATATCCACTCATTAGGGTTTATTTGAAAGGGAATGGAGAACAAAATTGAAAAGAGCATTATTACTCTTTATTGGTCTATGATGCCACCTCACCTTGAGTACTGTGTGCGGTTCTGATCATCCATCCCACAAAAGGCATAGCAGAACTAGACAAGGTTCAGAGAAGGGCAACAAAAATGATAGCAGCAATGGATCACTCTCGTATGATAGGCTGAACAGATCAGGGCTTTTCAGCTTGTAGAAAAGACAACTGAAAGGGGATATGATAGAAGTGTATACAATTATGAGATGCGTAGAACAATTTAATGGGAATGGTTGTTTCAAACAACACTCAAACGAGGGGACACGTCATAAAATTAATGACAAGCAGATCGAAGACATATCATGGAAAGTATTTTTTCACACTGCACATAATTAAGCTGTGGAATCTGTTGCTGGAGACATAGCTGAGTCCAAAAGAGGTTTGGATGAGCTCCTGGGGAGACACTATAAAAAAAACTATGAGCTAAATAAACTTAGGAAAGTCTTTGATATTCCTGGAAATGTGCTATGAGAAACAGGAAATTGTGACTCAGACTGGCCACTGTTGGGAAACAGGCTTCTGGGCCTGATGGACCTAGATCTCACTCAGCATGGATTTTATGTTCCTATGTTCTCTGCTCAACGATCTGGACCGGCTACATTTCTATGCTTCTATGTCTTACCACCAAAGTTTGTAGTAATCCGCAGAGCCATCAAAATGAATGAGACTGTTGACTGGAATATCTGGCCATCCCACGTTCATTGGTGTGAGGGTTAGAATCATGGTTGTGCGATACAGGTTAGCCCAGCCATTTTGGTACTCGCTTGAATCACTTCCGGCTTCCTACAGTATTTAGGAGCATGTTTACGTAACTGCGCTAACAGCATGGGGTTTAGCATGCACTATACTGGCAGTTAATAAGGGGCAGTGCAGTAAACGTCCCGTAATAAATGTTAAAATGAGATGGAAGGATAGGAGTAGAGTGACCCATGACTGGACAGGTTAGGGGTGGAGGATTGGGCACTGATGGCACTTTGTGGTTAGTGTGGTTATCATCTGTATGCACTAACCGTGATTGCTGTCGTGATCATGGCTGCA
Source organism: Ichthyophis bannanicus (assembly GCA_033557465.1). NCBI lineage: Eukaryota > Metazoa > Chordata > Amphibia > Gymnophiona > Ichthyophiidae > Ichthyophis > Ichthyophis bannanicus. Next base: position 441,539,923 of record CM066035.1, on the reverse strand, counting down.
CTTACCGCCTCCTCAATGGCTAACCGTAAGCGCACCTGCGTTAGATGTGCTGGCCGATTAATGCGGTGAAGTGCCTCTCCCCATCGTAGCTGCAGAGGGACATGCTGGACATGCCCCTAACATTTAGCATGGGTCTACACCACCCCCTGTGCTAATATTGGGGGTTTAACTTAGTGCATCTTAGTAGACATGCTCCTTAATCTACATCTTGTACATCTGCAGTCATCAAGGCTCTGATCTGTGACTCCAGCATCACAGAAAATCTACTTTCTTCATATCTAAATGATAACTGATGATAAACAATAATACAAATAATAGATCTGTTTTTGGTGAAAGAACCATTCTCTTCAAATGTTACTGGCTAATGTTAGAATATTCATCTCACATTACTCAAGATTCATGCCCAGATTGTTTTTTTTATGTTTAATTTTTTATTAAAGTTTCCAACTTTCCATCATACAATATCCAAAACAACTTGTGCATCTAAAAAAAAAGGTAACTTTTCAATAATATAGTTTCAGCTCCCATCCCTCCCACCTCCCTTCTCCCCCCATCCAACCCAGTGTTCATAATATCAAATAATGTAATGTTTGATTACAAATGATTGGATACAAATGGGGCCCATATTTCCTCAAACTGCTGAATTCTCTCCTTCAGTACCGCAGTCAGCCTTTCCATCACATAAATCTCCCTCATGCGTTCCCTCCACGCTTCTATTAATGGTGTTCTACCAGTTTCCAACCCTTAGCAATCACACTTGCCACGGCTATGATCCATATGCAGATGTTTCCCTTTTACACCCTCCCAGCCTCGTCCCTTCACCCCCAACAATACATTAATGATCCCCCATTTCACTAGTTGTCCTATCAGCTCCTCCACTTCCTGCAAGATCACCTGCCAATAGCTTACTACCTATGGGCAGGTCCACCACTTGCATTTATAATCCTCTCCAATAATTCTGCATGCTTTGCCCTGCTATTTGGTGCAAGCGGACCGGAGTGAGATCCCAATGCAGTACCACTTTATAGTCCTGTTCAATACGTTTAGCTGCAATCATACCTTCCATTAACCCTTTATATATTGCTTTCCATGCCTTTGTCTCCAATTCCTGTTCTATATCTTTCTCCCATTGCAGTTGGTAGGATGCCTTCCCTACTGTATGTGTGTCTACTAGTAGCCTACAAATGCATGATAGGGGTCACTTTTTAACTCCCCTTATCCAACATAGGGCCTCAAAATCCAACAAGCCCTATCGACCTGCTTCCCTCCACGTCCCTGTCTGTAGCCAATGGCATACCTGCAGGTATCCATAAAATTCCTGCCAGTTTACCCCATGTTTCTCTGCCACATCTGCAAAGGAGGACACCCATCCTTCCCGACAAAGTTGGTACAAAACCTGTAGCCCCTAGTGCTCCCACCTGAGAAATAAGAGGTACTGGATACCTGATGGGAAAGCCTCATCATATCTAATTGGTCGTAGTAAGGCTCTATCCCTTCTAAGCGGTTGCACTTCCTTAACTCTGCGCCATAGCTGGTCTACCAATTGTACATACAAGTTAGATATCTCACGCACTGGTCTAGGGAGCCAGGGCAGGAGTTTTAATGGGACTCCCTTCACCCCCGCCTCTGCTAATGAAATCCATTTCCGTACTGGGACATCATGCCAGTTCAGTATATTGGCCAATTGTGCTGCTATATAGTACCACCATAGGTCAGGCATGGCCAAGCCCCCTGCCACTCTTAGCCTATACATTACTTTTCTTCTATTCTTGGGGGGCGATGCTGCCAAATATAGTGAAACAACGTGCGATGGGCTAGTGCTATATCTCATCTAGGCACTGCTATGGATATGGTTTAGAACAGGCAAAGTATCTTTGTCAGGGCAATCATCTTTATGTTCACCACTCTACCTACCCACGACAGGGGTACTTTTGTCCAGCTGTCAAGCTCTTGTGCCATTTTTCTCCACATTGGCTCATAGTTCAACAAATTGCATTATCTTACCAGCAAGATATACCATAACACCCGGTAGAGGTTCAGCAATATTTTTTGATGAGAATTTGTAGAATCATGACAAATGGTTATCAAAGGACAACAAATGGGTAAATGGCAAGTTGGAAATTGAATTTGCTTGTACATTAGGTGATTCAGTCACTCTTTGTTTGGCAAGAGGAGAGTTATCATATTTTTCACGGGTGATAAAATAAAAGATTTCATTTTGGGACAGGGGAAGGAATATTGTGGGGTTTTTTTTGCTGGTTGATCAGATTGAATTTGGATCTTATGAGCCTGGCTGATAAAAAGGAGAGAAAATGGATTGAAAAGTACACCCTTGATCTGTTCTACTTTTGATTCTAAAACTTTGAGTATTGTTATGTATCTACCCATGTTACTAATGCAGGGGTAAAAAGATACAGATTTGCGGGGAAAGCTGCAGCAAGCGAAAGAGCTCTATGTGGGTCCCTTCTTGTTCACAAAATTCTAAAACATTTCAGCAATGCTAAACCGTACATTCTGCATATAGTATCAAGCAATTGAAAAACACCTTTTCTCACACTAGTATTGCATCTTCCTTCTTCAGGGGTTAGCAGTTATATAGCATGTGGGTGGTGTTTGGACTTCTGAAGGAGAAAGCATTGTTCCTCACCTGTAGCAGGCACACAAGTGGGCGGGAATGGAACTTTGTTTGAACTATTACTGAAAAAGGCACGAGATAAATTCTAACTTATTTAGGGCCAACCAGGGTCAAGTTCTGAGTGCCACTGGTGGTCAGACGTTCACTCACTTTCTTTGAAAGTGTTGGCACCATCTTAGTTTGGAAGACTAGCAGTAGCATGAAACGCATTTTTTTGAATATAGAATAAATTATTTCTAAGATTGTGTAATATGAAATATAAAGTAATTGCTTTACTTGAATACTGCCTGAGATCTTACCCTTGAAGAAGCCATACAATGATACATAGGCCTCTGCTGGGCGCCCTTTTGATGTACAGCTTGAATTGAAGGATTTTTTTAAAGCACTTTCGGAGTTAACATTTGATGTTTCAATTGATAAAGTTGCATTTGAAAAACAGCATGAGTCTGGAACACAAGCAATGCAAATAACTTTTACAGGTTTTTAAGACACAAGTCCTGCATATTACAATAAATACATCTGATAAGGGCATTACACTCTGAGGTCTTTTCCTCCCATTTATAAAGAAAGAGCCCATTGTTTTTATTTGAACCTTTCTGGTTGTGAATTCTTTCAATTGAGTCTGTTTGGGGTAAAGTGCCAATTGCATAAAGCTCTTTTCTGCCTGTATACAGCAACCCTGCCTCTCCCGAAGCAGCATTTCCAGATAACGTCCCTGAGGAAGAGGTGTGCTGCATCTCAGAGGATCATCTCAGCACAGCAGGAGACTGGAAGAAACTTGGCAGTGCCAGGTTTGTGAAAGGACTTGAGTGAAGAGGTGGAAAATGGAGACAGAGAAATTAGAGATGGTGAATGTGTGGTACGATACGCACCTGCCAGAAAAGAGCAGAGACTGAAAGAAAAGATCCTCTTTTTATATTAAAGACTTTTTATTTGGTGTTGCCAAAGAACAGTTTGCTACATTTGGTTCCTTATACCTATCATCCATCCGCCACCACAAATACGGCATTTATGCCTTCTCTTTGCTCCCCCTCACCACTGCAGATAACAGGAAAACTCGGAAATGTGAGGACCAGTTGTAAAGTCAGTGCTCCTATGTCTCCTCACCTATACAATTGCATACCATTCAGCAAGCTCTGGGGGGGCAATGACTGGAAAGGGTTATCCCAGACTGCCAAAAAGCCCATTTGCATTGCAGGGTCAGTCTCTAGTTGCTAGACTCTTCATCTGCATGAGGTTACGAAGGGCCTTCCTCCACTGCTAAAACGAAGAAATTCCTACTCCTTCCAGTTCAACAAGATCACTTTAGAAGCTGTTAAGAGGGTCTTCCTGACAAACGATACATTATATTTACCCTTTAGCATAGGCCAGACTTTCCAAAGAAAATCATTCTGCCCACTGATAGTCTTCTCGACCATTCTATCCAAATATCACGCCAATCATGTCCAAAAATGCTATGCCTTCCTACACAAGAAATACATGCTCCATGGTCCCCTCTAAATTTTCACATTTCGAATAAATTCCTGATTGTGCCTATCTAGTACTACTACTACTGAGAATTAACCCTGTTGCAGATATATAATTTATGATCTTTGAGACATGCAATTGTATTGCTCCGTGCTGATTTCTGCTATACATCTTTGATGGATTCTAGATAAGTTTATATTTTTATTAACTTCATAAAACTTGGATTTTGACTATTTTTATGAATCATAATTGAAAATTTTCTGCAATACACTTTATGGATTTACGTCTGTATATAATACGAGTAATTGAAATGAATTGAAAATACGTCTGAGCATCAATGAATTATAATAGTAATGAAATGAAAATTAACAGATGATGTGACTTATAATGATTTTGCTCTTCCATGTGTATCTGATTTGTCCTCTATGTAAATTAAATTATTACGAGCCTGGCATTTATAAAGCATAAAAACTGGCTTTTTGGAATTTTCACTCCTTCTATGCATGAAGAGAGACATTTACAAAACTATGCATCTGATAGGTGTGCAGAGTTACACGTGTAATGCCTGACTACATTTTATTTGCCCTAACTGAGCAGAGACGTTCACAGAGGCAAGGCTGGGGAGGGATTTGCATTTCTTTGCATAATTGTAAAGATGCTCACGTATGCATGTAAAGAGTGGATGCAAATGTAGATGCATAATTCCTTGGGGTAACTTCCAAAATGGAAGAATGTGCATGGCGCCATGGCGCTACCCATGTAGCACCAATTTTCAATGCTACACGATTAGCGCTCTGCGCCTTAAAGATAGGCGTGGAAAAACCTCGCCTATCTTTAAGGCACCGGGGTTCTCCGTGTAGCATCGAAAATCGGTGCTATGCAGGTAGCTCCTGTGGCTTTCTGGCTGTGCAGCAACACCTGGATTTTCGATGCCAGGGCTGCATATGACCTCAGTATGGACAATTCGGGTTAGGCGGGGGGGGGGGGGGAGTGGGCTATGAGCCGATGCAGCGCATAGCACCGCCCAGCTCAAAATTGGGCCCCTTATGACTACTGCAGTCTCTGCTCATAAAAACAGAACATTTCTGCCCTTCAAATGTCACTTTTGTAGGCCCTTATATAAAGTCATATTTCTGACAGCAGTTAAGGAGGATAAGGAGAGATTTATTCACTAAGACTGAAGTGTGTTTATCGGTATTATATAACCTCATCTCTTAGTTTTCAGTGTACTGAGGAATGCAGTATTTGTCTCACTTCATTCAAATCAACAAACCCATTTTTATATTTAATCAACAGTGAAGAAAGTAGAGTGCTCTCCTGTGCATCTTTCAGTGCACATCAGTTATATGTCACCACTACCTGACACTGAATTATGAACTGTTGCAACTCCAGGAAAAAGGACTTGTGCATTAGACAGCTGTTATCAAAAGGCAAGTCCTAAAAAAATAACTTTATTTAGCATTCTAATTGAGAGAGGCTCTGCACCAATACAAAGAAGTCAAGTTATTAGAAAAATAACTATTGATAGCGACACTGGACTTGAAAAAGATGGATTTGGAAGAAAGGATAGAATAATACTATTAACCTAACAGATACTGCACAAAAATTAATCAACCTTATTGGACATTTTAAAGTTAAGAAGGCTACTAAATAAAGAAGGTTGTGACTATTAAGCCACCACCAAATGCAAGCAGTATGGAAGAGCAGGCCTATGATTTGTCATTTCTGATTACTGCCTAAAATATGTGAGTGTAAGTATATGCTTTAACTTTCTGTACTTATGTGATTTCTTCAACGTTGCATTCCAATGCAGTCAGTTTAGACAATAATGACATTTTAGAAGCCCTGATCAGATGTATTCCACATATTAAAAAAGGCAGAAGGAAGGCCAAATGACAGCCAGTATGGTTAAAAGGTAAGGTGAAAGAGGCTATTATAACCAAAAGAATATCTTTCAAAAAATGGAAAAAAAGATCCAAATGAAGAAAACAGGAAATGGCATAAGCACTGACAAGACAGATACAAAGCACAAATATGGAAGACGAAAAGAGAATTTGAAAAAAAAAACCCTTACCATAGAGGAAAAACTTATAACAAACCCTTTTTCATGTACATTCAAAGCAAAAGGCCTGTGAGGAGGTTGGACCACTAGATGTAAGAAAAGGTACTCAAGGAGAGGATGACCATAACACAGGACAAAATAAATTCTTTGCTTTAGTCTTTGAGGAATATATACGGGAACTGCCCACACTAGAAATAGTATTTAATAGTGATGGTTCAGAAGAACTGAAACAAATCTTAGTGGACCTGGAAGTAGAGTTGCCACCTGGCTCCAGATGTTCCCGACAAGCCTGATCCAGTCCTGGGTTTACCCCATTGCAAGCAGGGACTTATTGTCTTGCTTTTTGCGAGCCAGATGACAACCCTATCTGGAAGATATAAAAGGCAAAATCAAAAAACTGAGGAGCAGCAAATCACCTAGACCAGATGGTATATACTCCAAAGTGCTGAAAGAAACCATAACTTCAACCATAACCACAAGAAACCATAACTTCAATGCCCCAACAGTACTGAAAGTGAAGGAAGCAGACCTCCAGACCAAATCCGCGATCAGATACCTCGGCATCACACTAGACCAGAACCTAAATATGCAAGCTCATATAAGTAATACTGTAAGGGCAGTATATCATAAAATTAGATCCCTTAGATACCTAAGATCTCTGCTGGAGCCTGATGATTTCAGGACTATCTATCAAGCACTAATTATCCCGCATTTCGATTATGCAAATGCAATACTTCAAGGTCTCCCCCAAAACACCCTAAACCCACTGCAAATGGCAATGAACACCGCAGCAAGAGTACTGCACGGAGCATCCAGAAAAGACCATGTCACACCTATAATGAAACAACTCCACTGGCTCCCGATTCAAGGTAGAATTACATTCAAGACCTTGCTGCTCACCTTTAAAGCCACCAAAGGTCTCTCGTCAACCTCACTAACTGAGCTAATCCAGATGACACCCCACAACAGAGACAGAAGGTCAGTAGCTCAAAACACCTTGATAGTCCCAAGATCTATAACTAAATGCTCCAAGTCAACATCTAGCAGGACTTTCAATCTTTATGCACCGGTGATCTGGAATAACCTTCCTCACAACATCAGATCAATCCCAGACATATTCCAATTCAGGAAGGCCGTGAAACACTACCTCTTCCTCATACATTACCCTGAACCTAATAGAAACTCAGCACCATTTGCCGAATCCACCCAAATCACTACTGTCTAAAACCACACAAACACATGATCAGCCTACAAATTGTATATATTGTATATTTTATGGTTGTACATAGTTACCCTGTTAGCCAAGTTGATTATCCTGTTCATATGTAAACACAAAGTACTACTGGAAATGTGTATGTTCACTGTTTATTGTAAACCGCGCTGATGCTGAATAGCGCGGTATAAAAGAGACTTTAAATAAATAAATAAATAAATAAATAAATTAAATTGATGATTTACTATTGGCAATCTGTAACCTATCATTAAAATTGTCTATGAGTTGCAGGAGTAATCCTACAAACTACAGGTCAGTAAGCCTGATGTCAATGCTGAGCAAAATGGTAGAAATTATTTTAAAGAAAAAAATTACCGAAAGCTTAGATAGATATGGAGGCCAATTCCACAACATACATGCCTGGGCCGCGTGCTCATCCAAATAGAAAAAGTGCACGAATGGACCCTGATTCCACAGATGTGTAGATAGACGCAGCCACGGGCAAAGAATTGAGGACATAGATGTACTCAGCATAGCCTGCACATAGCAAAACATTGTACAGAAATGGGTATATGCCAACAACAGATGTGTACATCCCCACATTCACCATATTCCGACAAGATATATGTATGTGATCCTGCCTGTCTCCGCGAGATACCCGCGAATGGCTATGCCTCCCCTTTAAAACATGCAGCTACTAAGCTGCTGTGCCCACGGACTGTGCTATTTTGAGGCAGAATAACAATGACAGCTGAAGATACATATACATGGATGCAAGCGAGACAATAGAAACTAGTCTGTGGCAGGCCCAGAACACTACAAACCAATCGCTATGCGATCTGTCTGGCACAAGATACAGTGCAGCACTACATACCTTTTATTCTTTATCTTTATCTTTATTTAAAACTTATTATACCGCCTAGACCAAGAGGCATGCAGCGGTGTACAATAAAAACAAAGGAGACTACTGCTAGAAACAGAAAAGAACGCCATTCAATTACAAAAAAAAAGGGATAGCAAAGAGGAAAGAACAGAGAGAATAGAAAATGCGAAACAGGATGAGAGGGACCAATCAGCTATTGCATGTTGTGGACATCTGTGGAACATGTCTGCACAATGCTAAGTAAGGGCATGAACACAGCAGAACAAGTCCCCGGTAGCGCTCTGTCCAAACATTTCCCATTCGCTAATAAGGGGCCTTTGGAATGACAGTAGACAGCAGTGCAAACACCACTCGGACATGCCCAGAGACAACATTGCCGCTCTCTACAACTGTGTACATTTGTAGAGACTAATGATGGTGCACCTGGGCATGTCGTACGGCGTTTTGTACTGTTGCATGCCCTCCTTCTGAGGTCCCCGTATTATTGACAGGGACATGTTTGGACAGGTAAGCTACTGAGGAACTATTCTGCTCACTCCTGCCTGTTCTCACTGGCACCTGTTGATGCTGCAGTTATCCTTACAATCTCTCAGCCATTCCTGCCCCCCCCCCTCCCAGATATGTGGATGAACATTCCTTATCGTCACTCCAGTCCAGTCCCTTTACTTCTGGGTTACGCAACCCTTCCAGCAGCTTGGAGGCTGAGCCCAACCTTTTTGGGATGGAGCGGTATAAATACCACTGGTGCCACCCACAAATTCCAGTATTCTCAGCCTCCAAGCAGCTGGAGGGTTCCGTAAGCCTAGGGCTTACTGGAGTCCTACCTTCACTTAAATTTGCTAGTGTTCGTTTTTAGCTCCTTTATTTTTATTAGGAAACTTACTTACCTTTTGCTTTTTGTTTTTCTCTACTACTGTGTCTTTAATTTCCCTGCTGATTCTCTTCCACTCCTTCTTCCCCCCCCCCCCTTGACCGGGCCGGAGATCGGAGGTGGTGCCTTTCTTGCCTGCAGCAGCGAGGAGGAACAGACAGATCTCCTCTCGCTGCCGGTTCTGCCTGCACCTTCTCAGCCCTCTCTGGAGACCTGCCCTGCCTCGCGCCGAAGCCCCCCTGGTGGCTGAGCGCTGGAGGCAATGCCGCGAGTGTGCTCATTCCTTTCCCCCCCCCCCCCCGGAGCATCGGGGCGTGGAGGCGAGCTCCGGAGCCGCGAGCACAGCGCTTGTAGAGCGTCGGCGTCCCTTGTTGTTTGGGACGCGGATTCCAGCCCCATTCCTCTTCGGCGGCGTGTTCAAGGCAGCACAGAGGGCAGATTCGCGTTCCTCCGTTTCGGACTCCACGTAGTCGCGGCCTACCACGTGTTGAGCCAACGGGCAGGAATCGCTGACACGGACCTGATAGACACAGAAGAAGCCTCTAAACTGCAAGTACTAATCTAATTGGCTGGAGTTGGTTGCTTTCCTTTAATTTTTAATTTTATCCTTAATTTTTAAATTTAATGTTATTTTAATTTCCTTTGTTTCCTTGTTCCCTCGGGGGTTTCTGGCTATAGCTTGTGCAGGGGAGAGCATTTGCAAAGCTTTGTGCCTCCCTCTCCCCCGCAGCGGTATTGTACAGTTTGTTTTCTGGTACAGCGAACAATCTCGATCCCTCCGGGCAGCCCTCCAACCACACACACTCTCACTTGCAGTCCCACAGAAACAGATGTCTGCCAAAAGGATGCCCTGCAGCAAATAACTTAGATGATGGAAGGGAAATCACAGAAATCAGTACCTCCAACCCAGCATCATACCTGATTATTATATTTCTAAATGTAAACATACATACATGATACCTACGAAAGTGGACCTCAAAGAGCTACAGAGCAGCATGAGGCCCAAGCTGCTCTTCCAGTGTATCAGCCTCAAGGGCAAAACCTCATATGTGCGGTGCACATCATAGGCCCACATATTTCACCAACCGCAACAGTGCAATAATTCACCGATTTCAACACCACTATGCAGCCTGCAGCCAGGAAGGAATATATGTGAATATATCACCGGCATTATACAGAAAACAGAAATATTCAGCCCTCTATTCAGATAACTATCTAGGTAACTTACAAGTTTTTGCTGTCCTAGAATTATCCAGAGAGCTATCCAGATAATAGGCTGAAAACTGCTGCTCTTCCAATAACTCAATGGTCTGCCCACACATCTCCCTGGCACTCTCCAGAAAGTTCTGAGGTAGTTTGTAAGGGGAGTCAGTGCCGCTGAAAATCCACAGATAATGGTGGTCTCTTTGTAAGTTGGCCTCTTCATAAATTTACTAGGGCTGAGTGCCTAAATTTATGCTCCTAGTTTAACAACCTGATCAGGAGCTACAGGGCAACCCTCATATAAATTAGCATCACCATCTGCTCAGATCCCTTAGAAAAAAACTGGTGAGAATAGAGGAACAAGGAATCGGGTGCAAGCAAAATGTCTGCTGTGTCTGGCCTCCACATACGTCTCCCCCTGGAGCTGGTTCATCAGGCTTCATCCGAGACAGAAAATTCATGGATGTGGACTGAGAACCAGCTTTAGTCCTCTGCCCAGCAAACATTCAGTTCCCAACTCAGCAAGCCAAGGCAGAAGGTTAAGATGCATTATGGCAACAGTGGGGGCCATAGCAAGGGCTGGGTGAGTGGTGTGGCCACACAGGGTGTAAGTACAGAAGGGGCGCTAATATCAGCACTGGGCTTCCAGGAAGCCCAACAAAAGTGAGTTTCTGCATGCAGTTAGTTAGGTGGGGAGTGCCAGGTTCACAAGTTGCACAGGGTGCATAACTAGCTTGATATGGTTCTGGCAATAATGCATATTATTTGGCCTTTAATGTCAGGTCTTGACCCCTTTCAGGATCTTTTAAGGTGCAGCTGGTACCAAGTTACAAGTCTCTCCCCCCCCCCCACACTCAATGCTCCCCTCAAATCTCCTCTCCCTCACCATAGCCCCCTGGCCTGCCCTCACCAGTACACTGCAACCCCTCAACATTAGTAAGCCCCACAGACAAAAAATCTTTCCCCCATCCACTATCCAAAAAAAACAAAAATCACCCCTACTTATTCTGCTCTGCTGGCAATATAATTCACAATAGCACCAGCTGACTCAAGGCTTTTCTTTGTCTCACGCGTAAAGGTCAAAAGGGAGCCTTGATCAGCTGACATTGCTTAGAATTATGGTGCGAGTGTGACAAGTGTGACGGGGGATTTCTCTTGCCTTAAATTCCAGAGGAAAAACAATAGGATAAGGGGGGGGGGGGCTGTAGATGAGAGGGGGAAGCGAGTGGGGAGGGGGATATTAGCAAAGTTGGCTCTAACAAACCAACCTATATTGGGAATGTACTGGAGGGAGTGCAGCAGATTCTGTTTCGGAAAGGGTTTTTTGAGTGTGAGGGGGACTAACTCAGATTTATTTGACCCATTAATATATTTGGGGGCAGGTGGGAAGAGCTACAACTTAGAATGGATGGAAGTTATTGCTGATGCCTGAAGATGCGTTCCTACAAATGAGGAACCACTGGGAAGGAATAGAATGAAGCACGTTAACACGCGTTTCTAACCCTCCTTACTAAGCAGGCAACTGCAGGCCAATGTTGAGAAGCACTTAGGAAGACAACAGTGGTGCCAAAACGCAGAACTCTTAAAAATAATTCTGCCACTTACACATCTATAGTGTTGTTCTATGCAAACCGTCTTGGATTAAAGGCAGTATATAAAATCCTGTTAAATAAATAAATATAACTTTACCTGTCTAAATGGCCAAAGTTATCTGTTCTAAAGTGAGGCATGGTTTAGGGAGGACAGAGACAGCACTGAAAGTGTTGTTCGACTATGAAGTTCAGTCCCTGAGCAGGTAATTTACACATCTAAATACAAAAGCCTAACTAGCCGGTATAACTTTAAACAGATATGTCCCAGTACTCAGCGGTGACGGCTAGCTGTTATCAAGCGGCTGGCCATCGTTGCTGAACCAAAGACCTGGATGTTTTATGCTGGGGGCTATATCTGACGACCAGCATTGAACATCCGGGTCAGCTGGAGAGCAGAGAAGCTAACCAGTGGCAATATTCAGCAGTTGCCCAGTTAGCTTCTGCGGGGAAAGTCAGGCCACCTTTTAAGATACCTAACTTTCACCATTTAGCGATAAACGGACAGCAGCTGCATATAACCACTGCCCAGTTATCGCTGGGTGCTGCCTCCACTCCACACCTGGAATATGCTGCTGCTAGCCGGCTAGCGCTGGGGCATTCAGAGGTGGTACCCAAGGATATTCAGGGATACTAACCATGTTAACCAAACCGCACTGATGCAGAATAGCGTGGTATATAAGAGAATGTAAATAAATTAACATGGTTTTTTTAACCATGTTAATTTATTTATTCACATTCTCTTATATACCATGCTATTCTGCATCAGTGTGGTTTACATTGAACAGGGCATTATAACTTGGAGATAACTATTTTACAGGGAACATGGGCTATGGAGGGTTAAGTGGCTTGCCCAAGACCACAAGGAGCACCTGTGGGACTAGAAACCCCAGTCCTTCCGGCCCAAGGTTGCTGTCCTCTAGTGGGATTTGAACCACTGACCTTCTGGCCTGAAGTATCTTGCCCCAACCACTAGGCCACTCCTCCACTCCTGCTGCTGTTAATACCACTGAATGTTCTGGTCATCATGAAGAATATCAGCCTATAAGGGTTTTTTTAAAGTTTATATGTGCATTTTCAGTGATGCTACTTTACACAGATTGTAGACCACAGAAAACTGACTTGTTGATGTTACAATGGAAGAGTTACTTGAGTGTCCTTATAAGGGAGAGTAAACAGGCAATGAAACAGAGGCTGGTATTACTGGACATACCAGTAGACAACTTCTTTGGAGTGTCATTTCATTATTCCATCTCCAAAACCAGATCATGAAAACTGAATAATATTTTTTGTACACTTAAAACAAATTTCAGAGTTTCCTGGTTATTCAGTTCCAGGAGGGAGGCCTTCTGACTATTTCTGGTTTTGAAGTTATAGCCCAAAGCAGTGTGGTATTTGTGGATTCTAATTTAACTCATTGAATCAGCGCTACAGGTCCCATAATGTATCAGCATGGGGAGGTCAGAAATCCAGGACTGGCCTAAAATCTCACTCTTAGAGCTGGAGAACATGGCTACATTGAGGCTGTATGGTTTATTCGAAAGAGCAAATTAACATTTGCTGCTGCTCTCTACATTCAATTTATGCCCCCCCCCCAGCCCTGTAGATACATGACATGGCTGAGCCCCAACGATGCTCATGCCACAGCAAGGGGAGGGGTTAGTAAAGCTGGGGGGAGGGGGAGTTCGTAAAGAGCAGGAAAGAGCTAGTAGGCAGGATTTTGTCAGTTGCCTGGAGAGGTGCTGAAGCATATCAGCGGTGCTACTGGTGGGCTTGGCTGAGGTAGATGGAGATCGCCCACCCTCCCATTATTGAAGGGATTTGTTGTTCTGAGAGGATGCCCATTCAACCTGGTGACACTGCAGGCTGGGCAATCAACAGAATTGGGTGCAGAGTGAATATGCGGATGACTAGGATGGCACCATCTAGTTGTATGTCGTGAGCCAATCAGGGCGTGCTGAGGTACTGTGATATGTAAGTTTCATGTGCACTTTGAGTCTGCTGTGAGTTAAAATAAAGTTGCAGCCTGCCTTTATCGCTACTTCAGTGTTCAGTATTTCATATGGTTTGTGTGGGGGGCGAGCAGCTGATTGTGTGCGTATGTCTGTTATTGCTGCCTGAAATAAATGCTGCACAGCCGAAAGCACAAGGGGTGCCTTTTTGAAGGACAGGATTCCCAATTGTTTTACTGGGTACATTGTTTGCATTTTTTGTCAGTATGTTCACTGAAGCTAACCTTCTATATTGGTTTGACTTTTTCTTTCTATGTACAAAATGCAGGCGTGCAAGACCGAGAAGCTCTAGTTATCGTTTCCCAGGTTATCTGGTATGAAAAAGCACCTCAAAATATTCTAAAGTAGTCCTCGCTTTACCTTTGTCTCATACATAGACGTCTTATTTCCAATGAGCTTGCCACACTCCAGCACACTGGAGTACTGGGAAGGAAAAGGAATGATTACTTGTTGACATGTTTGAATTTCTGGGGCTTTGGACAGTGTGACCATTTCATTTTTTAATGCAAACAACACAAACACTGTTTAGAGCAGTGGTTCTCAACCTTTTTTGTACCGTGACCCCTTTTACCATTGGTCAACTTGTGGTGACCCCCAATGATAAAATCAAATGCGTCTCTCTTCCTTTACCGTTAACGCATTGTCGCTGTAATCATTTGTTGAATTATTAATATATTACAGGCCTTTGCAATATGTTTTTATTTATAAAATTTACCTATTTAAACCACAATTAATCACAATAACAAGTAACAATATTTGATTTTAAAATTATGATGATTTTGTAGTCAAATCACTAATATGAAATAAAATTATTTTTTTTACCTTTGTTGTCTGACCAATTTATTCTCTGATCATGCTGGTCCCGATCTGAGGCTTCTGCTTTCCTGTCTTCTCTTAGCTCTCTTTCTGTGGTCTATGGTCCATCTGCCATTTCTTATCTCTTCTTTCGTTTTCTTCACTTCTTTCCATCAGCCTATTTCCAGTCCCAGTAACCCTCCCCAGTATCAGCCCCTTTCCAGTCCTCACTCTCAGTTCCTTCCAATGTCAACTTGCATTCCCATGACTGCCACTGGTGTCCATTCCCTTCCAGTCTCCCTCCTTCCCCACTGACCAGTCCCTTTTAGTACAAATACCATGGCAGCCCCTCTCAGATCCACTCCCTTCCAGTTCCATTCTCCCATCCCCTTGTATCAGCCCATTTGTAGCCTTAGCCCCAAGTTTTCTTCCAGGGCCAGCAGCTCTATCCTCCCCTCCCCACAATCAGCCCATTCCCAGTCGAAGCCCCCCAATCAGCTCGCTTCCAGTGCTAGTCCCCCCTCAACCCCATTACCAGTGCTAGCCTCCCCTAATCAGCCCAATACCAGTCCTACCACCCCCCATCAGCTCATAACCACTGTTCCCTCTAAGCTGTGCGTGTGTGCGTGCGCACACACCTCGCCGAGCGAGCGCACATACTTTATAACAGAGCGCACAAAAATTACGGTTCTGATTCTGATAGAAAACAACATAGACGTCTTAAAATTTAAAAGTTGCTGTGTATTTACGGTTTTCACAAGTTCTACAATATTTTCTAGTGCAATCAATGTGGTTTACATACTGTATTCTGACGTGTAGTCAAATTTTAAAGTATATAACTCCGAGTGTCGTTATGTGGTGCACAAAAATTTAACCTTCCTTCAAAAGCTGCACAGCTGATATTTTATGCGTACACAGCCTACAGAAAATTAGAGGGAACATTGCTCATTACCAGTGCTAGTCTCCCCTAATCAGCTCAATTCCAGTGCTAGTCCCTTCTGAACCCCATTACCAGTGCTAGGCTCCCCTAATCAGCCGATTACCAGTCCTACCCCCCCATCAGCCCATTTCCAGTCCTAACCTCCCCGATCAGCTCATTTCCAGTGCTAGCCCCCATCAGTCCATTGCCAGTCCTACCCCCCTATCAACACATTACCAGTCCCAACCCCCCCTTGATCAGTCCATTCCCAGTCCTAGCCTTCCTTAATCAACCCATTACCAGTCCTAGCCCCCCATCTGCCCATTATAATCCTAACCCGCACTGTCTCTCCCCTCTGTCCAGCATTTATTGCCCATCTGTACAGTATGTCCCCCTGTCTCTTCCCTTTGTCCATGTCAGCCCCCTCCCTCCCTCCATGTCAGCCCCACTCTGTCCATGTCAGCCCCCCTCCCTCCATCCCTCCATCAATGTCAGCCACCCCTCCCTCCCTCCCTCTCTCCATGTCAGCCCTACCCTCCCTCCTTCCCTCCATCCATGTCAGCCCCTCTCTCCATGTCAGCCCTCCCTCCCTCCCTCCATCCATCCATCCCTCCATGTCAGATGCGTTGCAGGTTCCCTGCTCCCTCCTCCCCTCTCTCTGTCTGCCTGCTGCTGCCCTGCTGTTCTTCTACAGCCGTGGCTTCCTGTCTCTTAGGGAACTGCGGCTATACCTGTAAAACTTTTGTGGAGCCTTCCTGTCTCTCGACGGGCTCCGTGCAGAATTGTCCCGCCTCCAAAGGAAATGGTAAACAACTTCCTTTAGAGGCGGGACAATGTTGCACGGAGCCCGTCAAGAGACAGGAAGGCTGCGCAACAGTTTTACTGGCACAGCTGCAGTTTCCTAAGAGGCAGGAAGCCGCGGCTGCATTAGAAGGGACTGGGAGGCGGTGAGTTTGCCGCTGCCGAGAAGCGGACTCGGCAGCGGCAGCAACTTGGGTGCTTTTTTTTTTAACAGCGGAGTGAGGTGAAGCAAGGCGATCCCGCTAAATCCTGTGGTGACCCCCGTGGGGGTCGCGACCCACAGGTTGAGAACCGCTGGTTTAGAGGCATAAAACCATAATCTCCGTTGCTGGCAGAAAGTTCAGCAGCTTTGTCATCTGTTTGGACGCAGTAATGAGTCTGGGCTTGATTGCACTCTCCTTTTCTACTAATGGGACGTTTCTCCTCTTTGCTTTATGATGGTGTTTTTGCCATGAATGTTGCTGATGGTTAGATTTCGAGAACACACCATATATGGTACATCTCCCTCTATTCCTCTAACATGTGGTGATCCACTAGGATCAGTTCTTTTCACGCTAAGATTTAACATCTTTCTTGCCCCTTCGACTCAGTTCGTACAGGCTTTTGAAGGATGATTTTTTTTAAGTGCATTCTTTTTCATGTCCCTAGGGACTGAATAGCTTTTCCTTTCTTCTTCTCTAGAACAGATTTGGACCTACAAGGCTTCCGGGATGCTTCCCTCAACTTTCTTGGCCTACTCAGGGGTTTTTTTGGAGGTTAAGGAGTCCAAAGGAAAAGATGACTGATGTTCTCTCATTTTGTAGCTCCTAAGGGTCTCACATCTTAGCACAGTGAGGGTGTTTCAGGAAGTAATGGTCTTGTGCATATCCATGATGAACATTTTCCACCCTCAAGGACTGAATGGGTCTACCTCCCCACCCCTCCATGTCTGGCAGGAACAGTGATTTTAAGAAATTGTATGGAGAGCGGGAAACCATGAACCCCGCCCCTCCCCCACACACATATGCATAGGAACAATTTCTTAAAATAATTGCTCTTGCAATGAAAGCATACCCAGTTCAGCACCACACAACCCTGATTACTGCCCCAACCTCCGGAACCCCCCATGCTCACCACAGATTCAATCCCTTTCCCTACCCCCCACAGCACATTATACAAGCCCCTTCTCACCCACAGCAGCTCCGATTCTCAATCCTTCCCCTACAACAGCTCCGATCTTCCCATCCCACTCCGGAAACATAATGCCTAATCCCCCTTCCCAGGCAGCTCTGATCCCCCTCCCCACCAAGGACCCCCCTGCAACAATATGCTCTCAATCTGAACCCCTTGTGGTTGGGATTCAGAGGGTGGAGTGTGGGTGTTCTTCTGGGGAGCCTCTATAGGGTTACAGTTGTTGGCAAGAAAGGTTTGTTGCAGGGAGGCCCTTGGGGAGAAGGGGGATTGGAGCTGCCTGGGGGGGGGGGGGCTTGGGCATTGTGGTTCTAGAGGAGGATGGGGAATCAGATGTTGCAGGATAGGGAAGGGGGATCAGAGCTTCTGCAGGAGGAGGGAAGCACTGCGCACAGCTTATAACACTATACAAATGATAAATAGTAATAGTAGGAGCTTGAACAATGTGCTGTGGGGCGTAGGGAAAGGATACAGTTCAAAGTCAGAAGAGTGGGCTACTCTAAGTCAGGGCAGTAATTGGGGTTGGCTCAACTTTGGCATTCACAGCTTCCACTGCCAGCAGGCACTTATTTTTGCTTAGGGGCAGGTATAAATGCTAAAGTCTAAAAACTGACAATGAGACACGGACTCTCTATAAGTTCCCCTTCCTATAAGTATGAATCCCTCGCCCTTGTATCTTTTACTATGTTTTTACTTTTTTATCAAGTATTGCAACTTCCTTTTTATTTTTTATATTTTTATTTATTTTAACGTTGTAAACCACATAGATTGTAGTTTCAGTATTGTGGTATAGTAAATAAAACATAAGCATAACCATTGTAGGCCTACCACTCCCTCTCTTTGCCCCATCCATCTCACAAGCAATTTAGATGTGGCTAGTATTCTTACTACATCTGCCAAAACCCTGCTCTAAAATGGCATTGAGACGTGTATGCCAATCTGCATGTGTAAATGCTGCTTTTTGACGTGGGAATGACTCTAAAATAACCCCCCAAACTCTGTACAAGAATCCTTCAAAATAGATGATACTTGATTTCCCAAAATGTATTCCAGCCATTCATCTGATTGCTTAACGAGGTGCAGAGGGGTAGGGCTGATGCTTCGTATTTGTTAAAGTGTTTTGGAAGCAAGTATGGGCATGTATTAAATCTGCCCTACAGGTTGAGTTTGTGTAGATGTTGCAATATATAATACTGTAATATAATGTATGTATTTAGTATCATGTCTGTTCTGTTTCTTAAGGAATCGATTATCAGGAATGTTATGTTGTAAACTGCTCAGACAGACATCAGCAATTGCTGGATGTGCAGTCTATACGTTTATGAGATAAATACTGTATATATATAGCGAGAACAGAGCCAGTGCAAAGATTGGAGCCCTAGGTGAGCTGTCCATCCTGCTCACCCACTGCTGCCCCTCTTCGGGCCGGCAGTGGCAGAACTGTAATTGAAACCATGATGTAGCAGTATATGCAGACTAGAAGTCTGCGTCGGAGAGGGGTGGAAGTGGCAGGTCTTAGAAGACAGGAACTGTGAAGCAGTAGCAGAGAGGTTAGGTAAGCACTGTATTGTGGTTTCAATGGCTGCTGCAGTAGTAGCAATAGGTGCACCCAGAACGTTGGTGCACTAGGCAATCACCTAGTTCACCTAATGGTCACACCGGCCCTAAGGGAGAACATAAACCATGTCTGGGTGATAGCCTTGACAAAAATAGACTGAGTGGACTCATAAGGTAACAGCTACGCCGGAAGTCCCACGCTTGGGTTGCTGATTCATCTGTTTGTTGAGGGAGAGAACTCTTTTTCCTGAGAGGATGGTGGACACCAGAATAGATTTCCAGTGAGATAACCGTAGCCAAAAGAGTCATAGAATTCAAGCATGCATGGGGTAGATAAAAAAGAGATCTTGGTAGCAGAGGAAGAAGAACAACACATATTGAATAAGATCCATGACAACATAGCAGGCAGGTACAAATAGGCAGGCTGTGAGGACAAAAAGTATTTTTCTGCCTACATCTTCTACATTTACATACTCCAACAGGAAGAAAAATAATCAAAATAGATGGGCCTTATGATCTTTATCTGCCATCTTACTCTGTTTTTCTACCAATTTGCTTTCTTGAATGGCTGAAGGTAGTAAGGAGAGAGCAGGCCTCCAGCATGTCCATATTTGGCGAGGTGCAGAATCAGTGTTTCTTGCTTTGAAATCCAAACTCTTCCAAGATCCCAAGAAGCAAAATATACAAACCCGTTCTGGAACTCAGAAACAGCACTGCAGTTTTCCATCGTTACAGTGTTTGTAAAGCAATACTGCTTAGCTTTTCAAAATATCAGCCTGTCTTTTTTCTTCACCCTGTTGCTTCCTCTCTTGTTTTTATCCCTAGGACGTCTTTGGGGCTTATACGTGTAGGGAGTAACGGTATAACGAGCGCCTAGTTTTAGGTGGTAAGAACATGCGTAAATGTCTGTATTTCAGTGATTTCTACATGTGAGTGGCCACTTATGCACATACATGACCTCTTCTGAAATAGCGAGTAGTGTGGAAGTACAGTACGGGCATTGTTTGCATGGTGTGTACTCTCACTGTGGGCACGCACATGAGTGGAAGGCTGGTCTCAGTGATTGCACCTTAATTTAAGGCATCTCTGCTAATTACACTAGAATTTTATATATTCGTGTGTGTACATACTTGACTTTATAAAATAGGCATAAAGAGGCACATGAAAACACGCATTAACTAGGTGAGACTTCATAAAATCACCCTCTTAGAGGGCAATTTGATTTAACATGTATTATTATGTAATTTTTGTGTATTTTATTCATTTTAAGCCTGGAGAGCAGTTTATAAAACTTTTTATACATTGATCAATCAATAGGTAATAAATAAATAAGAGGCTGCCTATGCGTGAAGGCCACGTTTTAAACCTATTGAACAAAGGCAAAGAGGGGGTCTTTTGCTAACGAACACTAAATTGTTGTATCTAAGGTGCAATTAGCACCGAAACCATGCAGTGTTATGTTCAACACCCCCATGTTAACTGTCGGGGACGCAGAAAGCATTTCCTTGGCAATTAACGTGGAGCTCTGTCCCCTCGTGCCTTCTGCATTAGCGTAGCTATTGAGGCAGCGTTAGCTGAACCCGTGTTAATGCACTTAGCACACAGTGTAAAAAAACGGCGCTGTGCCAGGTTCACCCTACCCACTTGCACCTCTAATGCGGTTTGTGCAGTCAGCATGGGAATCATCCTGCACCGTCTTGGCCCTATGCTACTTGGCAACGTGCATACCACAATATGCCATGCCAGATAGCATCGATTAGTAAAAGACCTTCTATATGTCTTTATGACAGACTATGGGCAATGTGGCAGAAATCATGCCTAGGTTGAAACCACAAACATTTACATCTGTTCAAGAGCAGGCATAAATGTTTCCCCATAAACTACGTGCATATGTGCATTTTATAAATAACGTGTGTAAATTGCGACGCCCCCTGCAGTCTGCCCAACCTCCACTGCTAAGCATGCCTACACACGGGCCATATAAAGTACATGACTTTGTGGCATTGCGCATACTTTCACGCACATCATCTCGAGGGTAATTTTATGGAAGTTCCTTTACATGGGTAAAAGTCCTTTATGCACAAAAATTATCCCCTTAGCGGCTGCACTAAACATTTAAATCCTTTACTCATAGCTTTTTGTAGCACTATCCCGATGGCGCCACTGAAATTCCCTATATGCACTGCAGGAATATACAGACAGTGCCAGCATGGAGTTAGGGCGAAGCAAGGGCAGAGTGCCCAACTGTATGCAGAGCAGTGATATTCAACCACTGCCCATACAGCTATAAGGTTTAAATTAGGCCAGAGAAGAGACTGTCTGAAATTAAAGCACTTAGATATTCATATAGCTGGTGGCAGTGGCCACATTAGGATTACATGCACTACGACCAGTATTTTAAAAAATGTGATCGCCACCTCTGCTGAATATTGACCTATTTGTTTGTTGTTTTCATTGTTTTAACTACTTCGATTTCTCTTCTTTTTTTGGAATAAAATATTGCATATTTGATTATGTGTCTTTTTCTGATCTCTTCAACATGGAAAATCGAATACATCAACAAACCCTGCAGTACCTCAACGGTCTCAGTCTAAGACAATGACTAACGTGTTTCTCAAATGAGGCTACATTTGTTGGCGTGATGAATTCAAGCTTGGAATGTTGCTTTCCAGATTTGCAATGGGCCACACACACACACACACACACACACAGAGGAACAAATTATGCGGTGACTCAGCAATAGGCTTGACTAACTTTCACAAAATGGTATCATTTCAAAAATGAAAGAACGAAACAAGTCATATGGTACATCTATGATATTTTTTTCTTCTGTTTACTCAGCATGCCATCATTCCAGACAGGAGCTTTGTTGTCTTACAAATGCATCAGAAACCAATCTGCAGAAAGAAAAATGGCCAGTGAAGCTCATGATTGTGCTATTTCCTGTCATTGTTAACAGGTGCATCTTTGTACAGAAGCTTCGGATATCTTGTGTATGGTATGAATCCTGGAAAATAGCTAACAACATTTAACCTACAGGGTAATCTTGCAACGAATTTCCTACATAGGAAACATGTTTTCATTTCATTTATTTGTAGGCCTCCCCTTCATTACACTTGTAGGCAGATTCTAAAAATACATAATTATCAAAACATAGACATATGGAATTAACATCTTAAAATTCCATTTGCTGTGTTTTGCATGCAGCAAAAGCCTTTTATAAAACAGCACGGCTGCACATGATGCGTGTAAATAGTACTTTTCTGTGATATGTGCATAAGCGTTCCTAGGGTCACCATTTGGGGGAGGTGGAGGCAGAGTTGCAATGTATGTACGCATTTTATAAAAAATGCATGCACATGTGTAGAATACATTCACATGTGCATGTATGTACACCCTTTTTGGGTGCGAGACTTTGTGCGGTAATGAAGGACGTTTGTCTATTTTAGAAAGACACATGGGGGGCATATTCAAAGTGATTAACACAATTAGCTGACCAGTTTGTGCTGCTGAATATCCCCTTCTAACATCACTAGAGGTTAACTGCCTAGCATCGGGGAGTTCCAGGTTCGGCGCTGACGATAACCAGCCAGCGGCAATATTCAGTCTCTGGCTGGGTATCGTAAACAGCTAAAGTTAGCCACTTGAAAGGCTCACCTATTTTTAGCCGGGTTAGGTAACTGAGCACACTGTATATTCAATGCTGATGGTGGGATATGAGCCTGACATTGAATATCTGGGGCTATGTTCAAGCAGCGACGGCCAGCCGCTTTAAATGCGCTGGCTGCAGGAATGAATATCTGCTCCCATAGATGTCAAGGTTGCTTATATGCAATAGGCCTAAAACAGAATTTCCTGAAGTTTTCACATAGGTGCCCTATTATAAAATTAGCATCATAGAGGCCAATTTTAAAAGCTGTTGGGGTCATTTTAAAAGGCTCAGTCGTGATTGAGGATGTCTGAAGATGTACACATGGACATCAAAATCATGGAGACGTTTCCGAAGTCATACCACAAATGACATTTACAGACATCTCCAATGCACGGATATCCAAGTAGGCAAGAGGGTGTGGTGGAGACATGTCTTGGGAGGAGCAATGGACTTATACATCTCCGTTCAATTGCAGGAACAACAAGGATGACTGCAGGCACCTCCACGTTTAGACCTACTGCAGGCACGAATAGGCATCAGGAAAATGCTTGTTTTGGCCTTAAAATATCCAGAGAGTGTAGAGAAGATGGAGAGTTAAGTGGCTAGTCTGGAATTTGAACCCTGGCCACACTGGACCCACACTGGAATTTGAACCCTGGCCACACTGCTCCCAACCCACTACTTTAAGCATGATGCTTTTAGACATCCATGTTCTGAGATGCCATAGGCCCTGGCCCCACCAAAAATCATATCCGGCAGTCAGAAGGCTGCCCACGGGGATCCCATCCCCCGTGGGCAGAAGAGGAAGAGAAGCTGTAATCTCGGCAAAGACCCTTCCTGTCTGTCCATAGGAGATCAGATCCTCGTGGGTAGAACAGGAAGGGTCTTTGCTACGATTGCGACTTCTCTTCTTCTTTTGCACATGGGGGATGGGATCTCTGCAGGAAGCCTGCTACCTGCTGGCTGCAATCATAGCAAAGACCCTTCCTGTGTACCCTGGGATCCTCCTGCAGGCAGCTAGGAAAGGTCTTTGCCATGATCGCAGTTGGCAGGCAGAAGGCTGCCTGTTGGGATTCCAACCCCCAAGGGCAGAACAAGAAAAGACCCTTCCTGTCTGCTTATCGGAAACTGGATCACCACAGGCAGAATAGAAAGGGTCTCTGTCTGCAGGGCAGAATTAAGGTGGAGGATGGGACGGTGCTTGGACCCCAACCCAAAGAAAAAGCTCTTCCGCCACCCCTGTGAGGTGCTATTCTGGGGACATCTATGTAGACGTCTCGACGCCCATATCGAGAATGTCCACATTTCTGACATCGTTTCTGAACATGAATATGCCTGATTTTTTTTTCAGACATTCTGGCTTTGACATCTCAAATTGCACTTGGACATCCCATTGTAAAATAAGCCTTTATGTCTATGCATAAAACAGGTTTTCATGCATGCTGAGAAAATTTCCCACTCAATCTATGGGTAAGCTTATGCGGATTGTTCCATTTTGTCCATAGGTTTACAGGCACGCCTGAGATACATTCGTGGAGGCATGGCTGGGGTGTGGAGCAGATTGATGTACCTACCCCTGGATTTCCATACTGCATGCATAAGGTTATATGGGAAAAGTAGCCATGCAATTAGAAGGTGTAAATCTGGGCGCATGCTTTTCCTGAATCAGTTTTCAGACAAATATGTTTCTCTTTGAAAACTGATGTAAAGCCTGCAGTGAAAAGTTATCCAAAGACTTTATACTTTTGAAAGTTCCCCACTTATACACTGTAAGTGTGTGCTTACAGACCTCAGCATGAGTTTTGAGTTTAACAGGAAGCTTACTCAGGAGGGGGATGAATGTTCACTGGCTCCCAGACCACATGCTGACTGGTGACTGCCACAGGTCACAGTGAAAGTCCAGAGAGAAAGGGAAATGGCCATGTTTCTGTGACCCCATTTGGGGTCCCTACCCCAACTCTGGTAACCACTGGTGTAGAGAATATAGCATTCCATCATCCCCAGCACAATCACAATAGCAGTGGGATTTGAACCCTGGCTTCACCTGTTTCTAGCCCACTACTCTAACCATTAGGCTATTGCTTGACATCCAGGTTCTGGAATACTATTCTAGGGATGTCTATGTAGATGCCCCCACAGACGTCCATATTGGGCATGACCACATTTGTTTAAATCGTGTCTACACCTGGACATGCCTGTTTTTTTCAGATGTTCCCTCTTCACATGCATACATATGTATGTACACATACATGGTAATATGAATGAATGTTTCAATTAATTTTACCACAAAAACAGTATTAATGGAAATATATATTTAATGCATTGATGGACTTTCCATACTGGATACTTAACAAATAAGAAAGAGAAAATGTTTTGCTGAATTTATTGAAGATAAGTAATATCTTTAAACATTTTGGGGCCTGTTTAATGAACCACGCTAAGAATTGTAATCTTGGGGGGTAGATTCTGATCCACGTTTAGCAGGGATATACGTCCCAGTGGGATATATAATCCCCACTAAAGGCCCAGGTCCTATACCAGCCACAGAGCTCCCCACACATACAGCAGAAATGTGCGGGGAGCTCTGTACGAGGGCGGATGGGGGTGGGCCGAGGGAGGAGTGAGGGTGCGCCGGAGGCGTAACCCTCAACCTGGACATACAGGGCCTATTCCGGTGAAGGCCCTGTACATCCGGGCAGTGTGAAGTAGACAGGGGACTTATTCCACCTCGGAGTTGGAATAAGTCCCCCCCGATGGCAGGGAACATCGATGCTGGGACCCCGGGACAAGGTGAGGAGGGGAGGGGGTTCCCTGCAGCCTGATCCCATTCTCAGCAGGCCCGGTCGGGGATCGGGTGATGGGGAAAAAGGACTTTGGTGTTGTGCTGGTGATAGGGGCTCATGCATGGAGCTAGGGTTGCCAACTGGCTCCAGATGCGCCTGACAGGTTTGATCCAGTCCTGGGTTTACCCCATGGCATGCAGTGACTTGTAGTTTTCCTTTTCTTATGGAGTGCAATGGAGAAATCAGAACTACATATCCCTGCATGCCATGAGGTAAACCCAGGACTGGATCAAACCTGTCGGGCGCATCTGGAGCCAGTTGGCAACCCTACATGGAGCCACAGTGCCATAGTGACAGGATGCCACTGCTCTGTGGCTCCATGCAGAAGCCCAGACTGAGCAAGGCAGGGAAATACCTGGACATGCTGCGGGCCAGAATTGGTGCACATCCTGCTCGTCCAGGCCCATTGCACCTGATTCTGATCCTGAGGGGATGTCAAGGCAAATCTGGCCCTGTGCTAACCATTTACCACGTGCTAAACCTTGCACTGTTAGCGCTCTTTAGCCAACATGCCCCTTTGTGTACTATTTTCCAGCAACAATAGAAAAAAGTATTAAGGACAGAGCAAATATGAAATATTTTTGATAGAGGGAATTACATGATTAGGATCAATGGGCCCGATTTTCAGATAGGCAGGCTATATGCCACGGTGACACATAGCCTGCCCACCGACCCCCTTAACCTGGATTTTCACTTCCACGGTGGCAGAAGTGAAAATCCGGGTTTGTCTAACCGTGCCAGCAGCCACAGAGACTACATGGGTAGCAGCGATTTTCAAAGCTACCTGCATAGCCTCTGCGCCTTAAAGATAGGTGAGGAAAAACCCATGCAGCCCTTTCCTCTGCCCCCTCTCCGTCCCGAAATGCTCCTAACACACCCCAGTGCTACCCGCATAGCATCTGGGCACATTAGGGACTTATCTGGGATTTTCAAAGGGCGCTACCCATGTAAGTGCCCTTC
Source organism: Ichthyophis bannanicus (assembly GCA_033557465.1). NCBI lineage: Eukaryota > Metazoa > Chordata > Amphibia > Gymnophiona > Ichthyophiidae > Ichthyophis > Ichthyophis bannanicus. The sequence goes on along the minus strand of CM066035.1, from coordinate 441,513,291 downwards.
AAAAATCCAGGATAAGGCCTTTAATGCTAGAGAAGTTACCCGTGTAAAGGCCTTCAAAAATTGGGCCAATATGTCTCAAGTGAGCTCTGTCTCCCTTTTTATATAGGTATAATTTAATTACTTTCTGTGATGCATTTTAGAACTCTTTAAGATGCAATGGAATAAAAATCAAATAAAACTACAGTTCGGATGAAATGAGACAACATAGCCTATTAAATTAGAGGAAATTACCACATTGTTGTATATATACATACACAAAAATTCTGCATGAATTTTATCGATGCAACCTTTTATTCTCTATTCCTTTCTATATAAATCCACACATTCCATTTACTTTTAGCTATTTCAAAGTAGTCTCTACAATGAGACTCAAATCCATTTGCTGAATGGCTAACTCCTAGTATGGAACCCAGCAGTGCGTTTCTATCTTAGGGCCCCATTAGGAAGCTTACTAAGGAGTATGGCATAGGTGTTTGTTCTGTGGGTGTGGTACTGAGCAACCCCCTTCACTGTATCCAAAGAGAGGTAATTTATGCTCAGTTTAGCACCCACATTTCTTCTTTTATTTATTACATTTGATTGCATGCGTCTTCAGAATCTTTCAAAGCAAGTTACAATGAAATATATCATAATAAAATACAAACAGAACCAGAAATGTTTTTGAAACTTTGGCGCCTATGGCATGTGACCTTGTAGAAAGACCATAATAGGTGCTGTAGACCTAGGGTGTTTACCATCTTGTCACAGCATCCTCTCTGGAGGCTATTGCAATGATTTATTTAATCTTTCATATTGGCAAGTGAGCTCTAGTGGTCTTTGTGGCATTTTAAGTTAGATTTTTAGTCAGTAGGAGGTTACGGCTTCCTCTTTTGCTTTAAACCTTCAGTTCAAATATGTTGGTGTCTGATTCCAGGTCTTCATTAAGAGACTAACTGCTGGCTGATATCCAGTAGCTAGGAAGATTGTACTCTTTGCTTTATTATTTTTTTTGGAAGAAAGGTATTTATATAAAATAAGGAAAGAGGTTGTCTATCGCTAGGAAAAAAGCTTTGAATCCTCTTGGTCCAGAAACCAAGTATCGTAGTATTAGCAGAAAGAAAGAGTTTTGCTTTTGTGGCTGAAGGCTGTCCTGTGGGTTCTGGGGACCTTGTAGTTCACTCATGCTACTCAATCAAAAAGATCCCATGCCAACATGGCATAAAGCTTTTTGTGATGGAGTAAATGGCCAATGGGTACTACTTGGCACATCCTCTGTCTCCAACCAGTGGAAAACAGAGGAAGTTCTATCCCTCATACAACCAACTAGGAGAGGAGACAAGAATTCTAGCAGAAATCAAGCAGTGGATCCCAGAGTGAAATCCTTATCAGATAGGAGGACAAATATCCTTCTGCTCAAGCGATGGAAGCGCAGAGAGGAACCAAAAGACAGAACAAGGAAAAACATTGATTAATTTACTGGTCAGTTGGCATCACAGAGTCCTCAGTTATTGATCTTGAAGAAGTATTTCATTTAAGTATTATGAGGGAACAGCATCACTGTCTGTTAGCACTAATACACATCAGTTTATGCCTTGGGATCTGAAAGTTAATACTTTCTCCAACAGAGTATCCAACACAGGGTTTTGTTGAAGTGACTGAAGATTCCATCCCACATGTTGATTCCGAGCCCCTTACTCTTTGGATAGACCTGAGAAAAAGTTAACCAAAAGGCACAATATTCAAAAAAAGACGAGCTCCAAAATTCAAGCACCAAAGTTAGTTCCCTAAAGTTGTCCACATTTTCAGCCAAACTTAGAAATCTAAGGAGGTAACTTTAGAAAGCCTGTGTGGCATCTGCACATTTACAGAGCAGGCTAACATATTAATAAGCTATATATGTAAGTGGCAAAATAGGAACTATGCAGGGATATTCAAAGGCATTTACACGGTTTGCATACTTTTAAGGCCCATCTAAATCACACCCTGAACACACAACCTTCAGGACTTTGCATATCTAGTTAATTGTCCCTCCCCCAAATCCCTACTCAATTTAATTCCCATTATCCCCCCCACCTAATTCCCAAGTCCCCACTCTTCCATCCTACCCAATCCCCACCCATAATCCCACACAAGCCCCATTTATACTACCCAGCCAGTCTTAGACTTCGTCTTCTTCTGATCCCCTACCCGATCCTAAAGCCTCTGCTCTTGTGCATTCCCAAGTCCACAGTATCTGCCCCCTGCCTCTTTGTCCCACTGACCAACATCTATTGCCCAGTCTTTTCCCACATACCTATTTCTCGCCCTTCTCGGCCTCTTCCCCTGCATATGCTGTCACTTCACGCCCCCTCATTGTATCTGTTTTCCTTCATGCAGCCACACTAGCAGCTTCCAGCCTCCCAGCATCAGACCCAGCCCCAGCCCTCCAACATCAGCCTCCAGCCTGATCTCTTTCTCCCTGCCCCAGCATCAGCCTCAGTCTTCTGCTCCCAGCCCCTTCTCCTACCAGTCCCAATATATGTAGCAATAGGGAAAACAGCAGCAGGAGCCAAACAAAGTGCTTCTGCCATCGTGAAATGGCAAGCCAGTGAGGCACGCTTTTTTCCCAATTTTATTTTCAGTTTGTTTCACATACTTGTTTTAATAACTTTTTTTTAATGCACATTAGAACTTTTTAACATGAGCAACTCGATTTTCCAAATGTTATTTCATAGATTAATGCACATTAAATCAATTTTGCAGGCATTAAGGTGTATTAACAAACTGGAAGCAAGCTAATACATGCAGTACCTGAATGTAACTGTCTTAACCGCGGTATATCAAGTAAATATAACTAAAAGAAAAACACTAATAAATGCACTTCCCACCACCCAGCTGTTCTGAAATAGCAGGCTAAACATCTCTCAGTCTTTATCCCACAGAAGAGACGACACACATCTAGCCTTGCCTCTACTGACATCCAATTTTGCAGGGATACCACAAAACACCAGTCGTCAAAGCCCAGACTCATAGAATCTGCACTATTTACCTGTCTCCATGTAGAAAACTGACATCTGCTTCCTATCTTTTAACAAATTTCCTATCCACTCTAGGACATTGCCTCGTATCCCGTGCCTTATTAATAACCTCGTCTTTTTCATGGGGGACTTATATCAAGTGCCTTCTGAGAATCTGGATGTATACTATTGTCCACGCGCTTCTATTTCACATGTTTATTCAGACTTTCAGAAAAATCTAATTGGTAAGGCAAGATCTCCTTTAGATAAATCAATGCTACGGAGAGGGAGAGACATAAATAGGCAGCTAGGTGGATAGACACAATAAAGGCAACAAAGCAAATGGGTCTAACGCCTGCCTTGGTCCATTCAATAACCAAACGTTTTGCCGTTTCAAATTAACAAATATCATCATAAGACAAAGCCCCGATCTTAGCCAAATTGATAGGCCTATCTTTCAGCACCGGGTCTTTCCCCTCCACGCTCAAACAAACCTCCGTTAGACCGATGCTGAAGAACACCAAATTAGACCCTCAAAAGGTGGAGTCTTACAGACCTATCTCCAGCATCCCGATGCTCGCTAAAATAATTGAAAAGATAGTCTACAAACAGTTACAAGACCATATTGATACCAACGTCCCTCTAGATTCATCTCAACATGGATTCAGAGAGTCACACGGAGTCGAAACACTACTCACAACTCTTTTCGACACTATAATCTCAGGCATTGACAACTTACGTCAAGGTTTTGCACTCGTCTTTTTAGATATAGCGGCAGCCTTCGACTCAGTCTGCCACGAAATCCTCCTATGTCGACTAAGAGAGAAAGGTATTAATGGAACAGCTCTCGAGTGGTGCAGATCCTACCTGTCTGGCAGATGGCAATATGTCCGTGCAAACGGGTCCACATCCGAACCATTCCTACAAAGCCAAGGAGTTCCTCAAGGATCCTCCCTATCATCACTTATGTTTAACATCTATATACAACCTATCTGTAACATCATCAGATCGTTCAAGGTGAACTGCATGATTTACGCAGACGACGTCTTACTCTACCTGCCAATATCCCTGGACTGCCCAGACCTTTCCACCCTGACCAAGTGTTTCAATGCAATATCCGAATGGCTCCTATCTCAGAATCTGCGCATCCAACACAAGAAAACGGAGGTCCTGTTCATCTCCAGAAATCCCGAATTTACTCCACCTGACCACCTGGAAGTGGACAACGCCGAATTGCAAGTAAAATCAGCTATACGTTATCTTGGAGTCACATTGGATCAGAACCTCAACATGAAGCAACACATAGCCAACACTGTAAGAGCGATCTACTTCAAGATTAGATCCCTTAGACACCTACGCCCTTTACTCGAACCAGGCGACTTCCGCACCATCTATCAAGCCCTCATCATTCCTCATTTCGATTACTCAAACGCCATCCTACAAGGACTCCCTCAGGCCACCTTACGTCCCCTGCAATTAGCCATGAACAGTGCAGCGCGGATTCTCCTCGGAACGCCAAGAAGAGATCATATCACACCCCTCCTGAAGCAGCTTCACTGGCTCCCCACTCAAGCCAGGATTAGTTTCAAAACCCTAGTGATTACATTCAAAGCGATCAAGGGGCTCTCCTCCTCTTCACTATGTGACCTCATCCAACCACCCACACCCAACAGGTTAAGAAGAACCACTGTAGACAACAGGCTAGCGATACCGAGAGACATGACAAAATGCTCCAAAGCAACATCAAACAGAGCCTTTAGACTATGCGCCCCAAGTCTCTGGAACTCCCTACCACCACACATCAGAGCTATTCCCAACCTAAGCCAATTCAGGAAGGCCCTGAAACACTTCCTCTTTATCAAACACCTTACTGACTGCCCCGAACCCCAACCACCAAACATGATCAATACCCGATAACCCCATCTGACAAGTATATAGTTACCCGTTTCCATGCCCTGCATATGTATATAGTTTACCCTGTTCTCCAAGTTACTTGTTCCTGTTTCAATGTAAGGACCTGACTTTGCTTATTGTCGGATACCATTTTGTTGTATGTAAACCGCGCTGATCGCAAATAGTGCGGTATATAAGAAATGTAAATAAATAAAATAAAATAAATAAAAGCATCAAAATGGCCAGAGCATTTGGGATTTCAAAATTCATATATATATGTGTGAATAGTGCATGCAGTTACATAATAGTCCACACTATTACTCAATGGTGCACACTACTGCCGGGAAACAATATGATATGAGAAAAAATGAAATGAAATCAAACAAAACTGTTTGGACTACACACCCCTACTAAGCAGTCTAATTTAGAACAGTATTTTGTTCATTTATGACAGCAATTAAACCACTTAACTATATAGATAGCAGCTGAATATCACCGCTACATGTAGAATTAGATGGAACATCCTTATCCTGCCCTAATTCCTTCCTGGCACTATATAGATGAGGCTGGGGCATTGAGAGAGACTTTTGTCCAGAAAGTGCTGCTGAAAATCTATGGATAGAAGACTTGCATGTTTTGTGGTCACCACTAAATGAATAAGTCACTCAACAGGCTACAGGGGAAGAGCTGAAACCTCTTCAGAGCAAAACCCGCATTTATGATGTGGTTGGAGCAAAGCCCTCGGGACATCTGACTGCTAATGTGGCTGCCCATGAAATGAGAGTCAGAAGCTGCAAAGATGTCTTACATACTGGGTCATGGAACATAAAAAGCATGAACCAAGGGAAGATGGAGATGGTCAAGAATGAAATGGAGCGTGTACAACTTGAACTATTGAGTGTCAGAGAACTGTAATGGACTGGCATTGGGCACTTTGAATATGATGAACACATGGTATACAGTATATGCTGGATATGAAAGACAAAGAAAAAAATGGTGTGGCATATATAATTAACAAGACACTACTACTACTATTACTACTACTACCACTACTACTGATCATTTGTATAGCACTACAAGACATACACATGTAAATGACAGTCCCTGCTCATCAAAGCTTATAATCTAGTCAAGACAGAGAACACAATAGCTGAGGACAAGGATATATCTAGGGGAATGGTAAAGAAACACATAGGAGACTAAGCGGATCAGGATCCAAAAATGGACTCGAAGAGATGAGATTTCAGTCTGGATTTGAAAAGGGCAAAAGAGAAAACCTGACGCACAGACTCAGGTAGTTTGTTATAGGCATAAGGAGCAGCAAGGTGGAAGGATCGAAGTCTGGAGTTGGTAGTAGAAGAGAAGGACACAGATAGAAGCAATCTACCAGAAGAGCGGAGTTCCCAAGGAGGGATGTAGGGAGAGATAAGAGAGGAAAGGTAGTGAGGAGCAGTAGAATGAGTGCACTTATAGGTCAGTAGGAGTTGTTTGAACTGGATATGGAAATGGATAGGGAGCCAATGAAGCGACTTGAGAAGAGGGGTTATATGAGCATATCAAGGCTGACAGAAGATTAGCCACACAGCTGAAATTTGAACAGATTGAAGGTGAGAGAGATGATTCAGAGGGAGACCAGCAAGGAGGAGGCTGCAATAGTCTAGACAGGAGGTGACTGAAGAGTGGATAAGTGTCTTAGTAGTGTGTGTGTAGAAAGGAAGGGACAAATTTTGCCAATGTTATAGAGAAAGAAGTGACAGGTTTTAGCTATCTGTTGGATGTGTGCAGAGAAAGACAGAAGAGTCAAAGATCTTGCAAGAACTCTAATAAAATACATTGCAATCAGTGAATGCTTAATTTCTATTTGTATATGAGGAATGGCCTCAACACCACTATTATTCAGGTATATGCACCAACAATAGCTGCAAAAGAGGAAGAAGTTGATCAGTTCTATAAGCAAGCACAAGCTGAAATCGACAGAACATACAAACAAGAAATACTGAGTCACGGGTGATTGGAACGCAAAAGTTGGCAACACCGAAGAAGGTAAAGTGGTTGGAAAATATGGGCTTGGCAAAAGAAACAAAAACTGATAGAATTCTGTAAGATCAAAAAAAAAATTATCTCATATACCTTCTTCCAGCAACACAAGTGGTGACTGTAAAAAATGGACTTCACCCAAGTGATTGTACAAAAATCAAATTGACTACATCTGGGGAAATCAACTATGGAAAAGCTCAATAACACCGACAAAGACAAAACCTGGAGCTAACTAGGGTACAGATCATCAGCTACTAGAATGTAAACTCCAGTTAAAGAGCAAGCTACCCATGAAAGTAGCAAAATATAACTGTCAATTACCACAATGCTCCTCTGGTCTGGAACAGGTATCTTGGAATCATCTCCTGTCACCACACCTCCTTTGTATACTCACTCTGTCTTCAGAAAATCCTCGCTTAGTCCCTTCCTCTCTATTCCAGTCCACTAAACACTTCCAAAGGGAGACTAGGGAACACTCCTCTTGAGGTTACCATAACTGGAGAGTCTATGGGCAGTCATCCCTGTACGCTCAGGGTGAAGAAACAAACTAACAATTATGTCCACCAATACTGCTCAACAAAGGAGTTCCACCACTTTTCTCCCCGGAACCAGAGTCTGTGACTTTCTTGTTTCCTCCAAATCTAGGGAAAACCTTCCCTTATAGTGGTGCAATTGCTGTATTCAAATGAGGTTGTACCTCTTCGCTACAGTACTTCACCAATACGTGGCTCTCTCCCTAGCCCTTTAAGCATAGTCTCCAGCCTCCATAGTATTTAACAGTTCCAAGTCCCTCCAGGTAATTGACTCAGACCTTCAGTTGCCTGGTCGGCCTGCCACCTCCCATGTAGCAATTAAGACATTTCCACCTCTTGGCAGACATTACCTGGTATCAGTCATGGCGACATCCATGGGGTTTCAGATATTGAGTCCTCCCCCAGACTTGGGTCTTCCTGTTCCCACTCCATTTCACCAGAAACCTCTGGAAGGAGGTCAATCTCTAGGTCCATGTCAGAGACAGGGGTTCCCTCCCATACTGCTGGTTCCTTATAAGTTATTTGTGGGGACCCAACTATCCCCAAGGCTGCATACGTTCCCTATACCTTTTTAATTTATATGCAGAACAAATCAGAGAAGCAGGACTGTATGAAGACAACTGAGACGTGAAGTTTGGTGGAAGACTCAACAAACTTCACTATGCTAATGATACCATGTTACCGGCAGAAAGTGAAGATGATCTGAAACATCTGCTTATCAAGATCAAGGAACATACTGTAGTTTTAAAAGAGCCCTGTATCTTAACATGAAGAAGACAAAGATCATGACAACTGGCAAAATCAATCATTTCATCCTTGATGGAGAAGAAATAGAAATAACAGACATCTTTAACCTACTTGGATCAATGGTCCAGAAAGAAATGACAAAAAGTCAAGAAATCTGACAATGCATTGCTCTTAGCCGAATGGTTATGAAGGACCTAGACAAGACTCTCAACTGCAGAGATGTATCTCTGCATACAAAGATTTGACTTGTCCAAGTCATGGTATTTTCAATAAAGTCATATGGATGCTAAAATTGGATACTGAAGCAGAAAGAGGAAGAACATTGATGCCTTTGAATTATGGTGCTTGCAAAGTATACTGGGGGCACCTCCACTACATGTCCCGATGGTAACCAGTTAGCATGGGGAGTGCCAGGGGCATTCCGGGGGCAGCAGCCAGCGATAACCAGGCAGTGGCAATATTGAGCCGCTGCCCAGTTAGCAATATGTGGTGAAAGTCAGGCACAGGAAACTCTGGCCTAACATTCGCCACAGAAGTTAACTGGGCAGCAGCTGAATATCACCTCTACTGTATATACCATGGACTGCCTAAAGAACAAATCATTTGGTACTAGAGGAGAACAAACCTAAACTTTCTTTAGAAGTGCAAATGACAAGACTTCAACTGTCATACTTTGGACACATCATGCGAAGAGAAAAATCATTAAAGCAAGGCACCATGTTTAGCAAGGTTGAAGTGAATGCAAAAGAGAAAGGTCAGCAATGTGATGGATTGATACAACAGCAGCAGCATTAGATGCGCTCTGTCAGCAATGAGCTACCTGACTGAAGGCCAAACACAGTTTAGGACAACTATCCACTGGGTCGCCATGAGTCGACATTGACTTGATGGCACTAATAACAACAGTAATTAGGGTTCTTAGACGAAAAGTTCTCTAGGGCAGGGAAGTACCTCCTACACCTCCATTTAAGTCAGCGTGACCTTGGGGTTGAAAAGATTAGTAATTAAGGGGCCCTTTTACCAAAGCCCGCCAGAGTGTTGCACTTAATGCATGTTAGTTTTCATGCTAAATATATGTTAAGTGTAAAACCTCCAAGGTAACTGTCAGGAGCAACATTAGCTTGCTCCCAGCAGTTAATGCATGGATGCATACCCTAAAGTGAGATGCAATTAACACAGATGCACCTAACACTAAACAAAGAGGTATGTGCACCTAAGCTAATTGCCACATTGACCACATGATATGTACCTCTATACTAACTGCAATGTGCTCTCGATGCTCACATTCTACCATTATCCTGTCCATTCCTCACCCCTTCATGCGATGGGCAATCAACACATCGTTTAATGACCAGCCACAGTCAGGTCCATGCATTAGCTGTCACCGTGAGCCGTGACTTCTCATTAAAATGCACATTAACTGCCTAGTGAGCTTAGTAAAAGGGCCCCAAATTCTAAACTCTGTATCCATAGCTCTCAGAAGTCTAGCAAAAACATACTAAGGGGCCTTTTTACTAAAGCGCGATAGAGTTTTGCACTTTCCTCTTTCCTCTCTCCCTACACCCCTTCCCATAATCTTCGTTTATCTTCCACTTTTCTCTCTGCCGCATTCCTCTTCTGCTAACTCTTGGCTTCGCTCCTTAGACCTTGCTCCTTTCCCTCGCTCTCTTTAGGTCTGGGCTCAAGACGCACCTCTTTGAGTCCGCTTTTGGCTCATAATCCCCATCCTTATGTTTCTATTCCTTACTGTCCCCTTTTGTCCTTCTCCTTACATACTTCTGAATGTCCGTCCTTTTAGACTATAAGCTCAACGAGCAGGGACTGTGTTTCTGTATCTGTCCATCACTGTGTGCAGCTGGTAGCACTTTATAAATGCTTAATAATAGTAATAATAATAATAAAATAAATAAATAATAATAATAATAAAAATAATGCCATACATAGAGTTAGCATTAAGTGCAGCCATGCTAGTTTCCACATTGATGGCGTGCAGCAATTGCCCCCGCATTATATTCAATGTGCTCTCAATGCCCCCAGTCTGCCCCTAACCTGCCTATTCCCTCCCCATCACCCTATGTGCAGTTACTGTGAGTATCAGCATGTGACAACTGTCTTGTCCCCGCAGTAAGTTACTGCGATCCATTACTGTACACTAAAGTGCGCGTTATCTGTAAAAGACCCCTAAGCGTTCGTTCAATAAAAGGATATTACCTCCAGCTTATTTGCTGACCTTTCCTTTTCTCATTATGAACAAACAATCAAGAACTGGGAAAACGTTTATATCCATAAATGCATGCACCATCACCAATAATATGTCTTTCAGAAGTGCATTTATCACATTTGGGAAGATCAATCAGGAAGAACAAACATTTTAGTAACATGGTATATTGGAGTTATCCGCCAGCTTATTTTCTTAGGTGATTAATATGCATCCTCACTCTGTCTTTTGTAGGTATTCAATTATCCATTTGGGATATACATAATAAAGATAAGCTAACCGAGCTGGCGATTCAGTTCACTTTACTTTTGCAATTCATCGTAATAAACGTCTACCTGCATTTCTTATCCATCGGGGTAACATTTTTTTTACTTTTTCATTTCATTTTTCATTTATTAAACTTATAACCGACAGTTCGTTAGGATGCTCCTGGAGATATGCTACCATTATACAATATAAATGTACATGTAATGATGCAGTTATTTTGAACATTAGATCCGCCTCAATAACCCCACAAGACTAACAGTAATATACAAAGGTATGAATCGCAGATTGAATCAGACTCTAACAAAAATGTGCACAAACTTTAAACACCTGGATTAAAAAAGTTAGCCAGAAAAGGAGTCATAATATAGCAAGCAATTCCCTCTATCAAATGCTCTGGACGTAAGTTACCAGATCTAAAGATATATTGTTTTTTCGTTGGATGTCCTGTTGTAATACAGACAGCAGTCAGGACTTCATTTTATTAGTCTCTGGTACTCAGTTACAACAGCTAATGTCTAGGCAGGAAACACCTTGTGATATTAACTCGACATAAATTATTGAAGAGGAAGTTTCCTAGTAGCCATTAAATGGAATGTTATTGCCCCACAGCACCAGGTAGCGAGTCTCCACAGAACATTTGGCCAGTTAAGTAAGCAGATCACATTTCATTCAGACGCAGCTGTTGTAGTTCGCTTCAGCTAATAGAGTGTTGTTGTATCCCTACGCCAAAATAATAGAGTGAACCACACAAGGGAAGCTAATACTAGCCCTTTTTATTTCAGTCTACAAGGAATAACAGGACACTTTTTCTAAGCTGCGGTAACTGTTCCGCAGGGTTTAGTGCATGCTGTTAGTGCACGCTCACGGTAACTGTTATTGTGCTAGTGTGACAGCTAGTGTGCACTACTTCGCGTGCTGGTTGCATGCTGTGGAATGGGGTGGGATTGGGGTGGAGAGTGGGTATGTCAGCTGGTGACAGCCAGCATGCAGGATTGCAATGTGTGCTAGCTGTCATTATTACCAATAGCACAGCTGCACTTAACGCACTCCAAGAGGTGGTCAGTACTGAAATGCTGCAGACACAGAACCGCCCTATTACCCTCTCCTTGGGGCATACTCAGCCCCAATCAAACCCCTTCTTATCATAGATCCTCTCGAATCCCCCCTTCCCTTGAGATTCCCCCCCCCTTCCAATTGATCATACACCGCCATCACAACATTCCCTCCAAAACATATACCCCTGCCCGAGCAAGCACCCCTTCTCAATCACCCCCTAAAGAATGGAGGGAGGAGTGGCCTAGTGGTTTGTACAGGGTACCTCAGGCTGGAGGGCTAGGGGGTTCAATTCCCCTCCTGGAGACAGTAATCTCAGGCCAGAGGGACTGGGGTTTCTAGTCCTATAGGCACTCACAGTGGCCTTGGGCAAGCCACTTAACCCTCCGTTGCCTCAGGTACACATAGATAGTGAGCCCTTTGGGGATGAGGGAATGTATTCAGTACCTACTTGTAGTGACTGTAAACTGCTCTGATGTCCTTCAGCCTGGGCAGTATATCAAGAAATTGCATAAACATATTGGATTGGCCCTACTGGTAGTAAGTACCATGACACTACCACCAGGGTTGAAGGCCAACACATAGTAAGCCTTTCCATTTGGAGAAGGGTCGGAGGGGTAGTACTTCCCCGATGTCCACTAGAAATCAGGGCTTAGCCTTCGTAAGACCAGGGAATGCTTGGGGGGGGGGGGGGTGGATGTAGGGGGAAACCTGAATATCTTCTTTTCCCATGTTATGGCTTTTCCCGGGGGGGTGGGGGCTGAGAAGGGAGGCTTGCTTAGGGAGGGGGATGTGCATTGGGAAAAGGGTTGTGATCACTATGGGAGCTATGATGGGGAACCTTGGGGTGGGGGGATGGGCAAGGGGAAGGGTAATGGCAAAGATGGGATTGGAAAGGGGGTCAAACATCATGGCCACTGCTGCTTTTCTATCTGTGCCAGCAGGCCTGCATTCCACCCATTGTGGTAAGTGCCCGCCCTGTGTGGTAAATACAGGGCAAACACTGCATGCCCTTTGCATTTATCATATAGGGCTTGCACTGCCATAGCCTAGTGATTAGGGCAGCAGCCTAGAACCACAAAGACCAGGGTTCAAATCCTACTGGCTCTCCTTGTGGCCCTGGGCAAGTCACTTAACCCTTCATTGCCCAAGGTACAAACTTAGACTGTGAGTCCTCCAGGGACAGGGAAGTTCCTACTATACCTGGCCATGGCTCACTTTGAGCTACTATTGGAAAGGTGGGAGCTAATAACCAAATTTTTGCAGTAGAAAAAGATCCCAGTGTGCAACATATTCTAGTATAAAATCCTTATCAATACATTCCCCCCTGTGCTTTCACTGAAAGCACAGTTACTTACCTGTAACAGGTGATCTCTGGGAACAGCAGGAATTAGTCCTCACATATGGGTACGTCGGTACCGACGGAGCCTGCGCGGGAATGCTCCCCAGCTTCCCAGGATGAAAGCTTTTGGGGCATCCCACAGCGCATGCGCGCTGCCTTCCCGCCTTTCCTACCAACTCTCCTCAGTTCTGGTTTAAAGCTGAGACAATAGAGAGAGAGAGTAAAGGAAAGACAAAGAGAGAGATACAACTCCTAGGGGAGGTGGGTGGGTTGTGAGGACTAATTCCTGCTGTTCCCAGAGATCACCTGTTACAGGTAAGTAACTGTGCTATCTCCAGGAACAAGCAGGAATAAGTCCTCACATATGGGGACTCCCTAGCTAAGATGCCTGGGAGATCCCCAAGGGTATGAGACCCTGAAGGGTTCCTCGTCTTCCTATGGATCTCAGGCATCCATTCAGGGAAGGAGGGCAGGAGTTGTTTAAGAATGGAACAGGTGTCTGAGGACAGCCTGACCAAACAAGGCATCCCGGCGGGAGTCCTTGTCCAAACAGTAATGGGCTGTGAAGGTATGAACCGAGGCCCAGGTGGCTGCTCGACAGATCTGATCAATGGACACAGAGTGAAGATGAGCCATAGAGGTGGCCATGGCCCTCACATTGTGAGCTGTGACATGGCCCTCCAGAGAAAGGTTCTTACTCTGGTAAGCAAAAGAAATACACTGAGCAATCCAATTGAACAGTGTTCTTTTAGAGACTGGAAGTCCTAAATGAGAAGGATCAAAAGCAACAAAAAGCTGGGAAGACTTTCTATGTTGCTGTGTCCTGTGTAAGTAAAAAGCAAGAGCTCTTTTACAATCTAGAGTATGAAGGTTCCTCTCTGCACTGGATGCATGAGGAGCTGGAAAAAAGACAGGTAAATATACCTCTTGATTAAGATGAAAAGGTGAGACCACTTTAGGCATAAAGTGAGGATTTGTCCTAAGGACTACCTTATCATGATGGAACCTTGTATAAGGTGGATTAGCCACTAAGGCCTGCAGTTCACTGATGCGGTGAGCAGAAGTGATTGCAATAAGGAAAATAACCTTCCAGGAAAGAAACTTCAAGGAAGTAGTGGCTAGGGGTTCAAAAGGTGGCTTCATAAGCTGACCAAGAACCAAATTTAAATCCCATGCCACCGGAGGAGGTCGAATGGGAGGTTTAGTTAAGGTTAGGCCTCTCATGAATCTTGCAATAAGAGGATGAGAGGAAACAGGATGTCCATTGATAGGTTTAAGGGATGCTGCAATAGCACTTAAATGGACCCTTACTGAATTCGTCTTAAGGCCCGCATTGGAAAGATGCAGGAGATATTCTAATAGAGAATTCAGAGGAAGTGCCAGAGGGTCAAGACCCTTTTGAGCATACCAAATGGAAAATCTCTTCCATTTAAAAGCATAGGAACGCCTAGTGGAAGGTTTCCTGGAAGCATGAAGGATATCCTTCACTTGCTGCGAAAGATTGAAGTCTTGAAGGTCTAGGCCTTCAGTAACCAAGCTCTGAGGTGAAGGGACTTGGGGTTTGGATGCCACAAGGTCCCCTCCTCCTGAGACAGAAGGTCTGGAGCAGCTCCCAAGTCCAGGGAGGGGGCTTGGGAGAGATGCAGAAGTAGAGGGTACCACACTTGGCGTGGCCAGCGTGGAGCTATGAGGATCATAGATCCTTGATCCCTCTGAAGTTTGAACAGAGTCTTGGGGATCAAAGGAATGGGTGGAAAGGCATACAGGAAGTCCTGACCCCAGTGAAGGAGGAAGGCATCCTTGGCCTGAATTCCCTGACACAGAATTCTGGAACAGAACCGGGGAAGTTTGGCATTCCACGGACTTGCAAATAGGTCTATGTCCGGGGTACCCCATTCCTGAAAGATTCTGAGTACCTGATCCATGTGCAGGGACCATTCGTGTGGCAGCAGAACTCGGCTGAGTCTGTCTGCCCAAGTGTTTTGAATTCCTGGGAGGTATACTGCCAGGAGATGGATTTGATGCTCTCTGGCGAAGGCCCATAATCTTAGAGCTTCGTTGCAAAGCGACAGAGAGCCAGTTCCTCCTTGCTTGTTTATGTAAAACATGGCTACCTGTTTGAATGAGGACTGTCTGGTAGCTGAGGAGAGTATGAAAGACCTTGAGAGCTAGGTACACTGCTCGAAGTTCCAAGAGGTTGATATGAAGGGAGGTCTCCTGTGGGGACCAAGTGCTTTGGGTGGATAGGTCCTGAAGATGAGCTCCCCAACCTGTTTGGGAGGCATCTGTTGTGAGGATTGCTTGGGGCAACAAAGGCTGGAAGGGGGACACCAGCAACAGATTCTGAGTGGATATCCACCATTGGAGAGACCAAAAGAGACGTTTGGAGTTTGCTATTTGGTCTGAGAGAGCTCCTGAAGCTTGAGTCCACTGGGTGGACAAAGTCCATTGAGCTGCTCTCATCTGTAGACGAGCATAGGGCACCACATGTACTGTGGAAGCCATGTGGCCTAGTAGTTGTAGCATCTCCCGGGCAGTTAAGTGGTCCTTCAACTGAATCTGGGAGGCTAACTGCACTAGACATTGGCAACGAGCCTGGGGAAGATAGGCTCTTGCAGTAGTGGTGTCCAACCAGGCCCCTATGAATTCTAGGGACTGAGTAGGGGTGAGCTGAGACTTTGGGAGGTTTACCACAAGTCCCAGATACTGCAGAATGCACCTGGTGGTGTTCAGGGAAATTTGAGCTTCTGACTGGGATGGAGCTCAGATGAGCCAGTTGTCCAGATATGGGAAGACAAAGATTCCCAGAGTGCGCAGAAATGCAGCCACTATTGCCATGCATTTGGGGAATACTCTTGGAGCAGAGGCCAGACCGAAAGGAAGGACTCTGTATTGGTAATGTTTTCCCTGGAACAGAAAACGTAGAAATTTTCTGTGGGATGGATGGATGAGTATATGAGTGTACGCATCCTTGAGATCTAGAGAACAAAGCCAATCCTGACTCTGTAGGTATGGAAGGAGAGTGCCTAAAGAGAGCATCTTGAACTTCTCCTTGTATAGAAATTTGTTCAATTCTCGGAGATCTAGAATAGGTCTGTATCCCCCTGTTTTCTTTGGAATGAGAAAGTAGGGGGAGTAAAAACCTGACCCCTGTTGAAGAAGAGGAACTTCTTCTATGGCCCTCTGGGCCAGAAGGGAGGTTATCTCCTGATCCAGAAGGTCGAGGAGAGATGTGGGAGAATTGAAATGTCTCACCATGGTGTAGGGAGGAAGGTCTGAGAAATGAAGTTTGTAGTCCTCTCTGATGATGGAGAGGGTCCACTGCTCTGATGTGATTTGCTCCCATCTGGGAGCAAAATGAGCTAACCTTCCTGGAATGGTGAGGGGTTCTGGCTGTTGTAGAGCCAGAAAGGTTAAGTTCTCTATTATCAAGTCAAAAACCCTGAGGGGCTTGGGACTGCTGGGTTGCAGCAGCCCCTGCAGGTTTAGGCCTAGCCTGTTTAGGTTGCTGACGCTTGGTAGCAAAGCGACCTGTAGAAGATTGTTGACCAGAAGTGGAAGGAAATCTGCCCTTCTTGTAAAAAGATTTTTTTAAAGATTTTTTCTTGGCTGGAGTGGAGGTAGACTTAGAAAGTCTATCCAGAGCAGCATTTTCTGCATCCATTTGAGTGGCTTTAATTTGCCACTCTTTGCCAAAGAGATTTTCACCTGTACAGGGCAGATTTCCTAAACCATCTTGAACCCAGGGTTCTAGATCAGAAGCCTGGAGCCAAGCAATTCTACGAGCAGCTATGGTAATGCCTGAGGCTCTGCTGGCACCTTCAAAAGAATCAAAGGCTGCCCTGTTGGAGAACTTTGAAATGTCGTGAGTATGCTTAAGCCAAAGAAGGAACTCATCCCTTTTGTCCTCTGGAAGAAAAGGGAGAAAGTTGTGCAGCTTTTCTGCAACCTCCTTCAGAAACATGCCCATATAAAGGCTGTATGAATTGATTCTGGCAATAAGCATGCTAGCTTGGAAGATTTTTCTTCCAAAAGCATCCAAGGTCCTGCATTCTCTTCCTGGAGGGGTAGAAGAGTGTCTTTTGGTACTCTTTATCCTCTTCATAGCTGACTGCACCACAATGGAGTGGTGAGGAAGCTGAGTTTTTTGAAATCCAGGAGAAGGAGGGACACGGTACATAGTGTCCAATCTACGAGAATGAGGAGAAAGGGTGAGAGGAGTCTCCCACAAGTCAATTAAATGTTCTTGAAGAATTTCATGAATTGGCAAGGTGACTGCCTCTCTGGGAACCTTAGAGTATCCCAAAATATCTAATTTTTTTGCTCTAGGTTCTTTTTCAGAGGTTACTGAAATAGAGAGTCCTTTAGCTACTTCTACTATGAAGTCTTGAAAGGACAAATCCTCTGGAGGAGACATTCTCCTCTTTGGAGAAGAGGGCTCTTCAGGAAGAGT
The DNA here is from genome assembly GCA_033557465.1 of Ichthyophis bannanicus. Lineage (NCBI taxonomy): Eukaryota > Metazoa > Chordata > Amphibia > Gymnophiona > Ichthyophiidae > Ichthyophis > Ichthyophis bannanicus. Next base: position 441,495,773 of record CM066035.1, on the reverse strand, counting down.
AAGAGATACTTCAGGAGAGTCATCTGATGTATCGGAATCATCAGAAGACTCGAAGTATCGTCTGTTGGCTTCCAAGGATCGATAAGCGTATCGACCGGTATCCACATCGGGCGTACCCGGAACCGGATCGGTACCGGGAAAAGCCCTGGAACCGGGAACCGGAACCGGTATCCTGGTCGATGTGGATGCCCTGGGTACCGGTATCGGTTGTGGTACCGGAACCGGAGTCGGTACCGCTTGCTGCGGTACCGTGGGCGTCGCAGCCTTAATAAAAGCCATTATGGTCTGCTGCATGGATTGAACAGTATGATCCATAGACGCCACGACAGCCTGGATGTCGGTACCGGAAGAGTGTGCCGGTACCCCAGAGCAGTCCAAGAGGTGATCGGTCGAGGCCGTGCCATCGATGTCAACCTGTAACCCCATAGGAGGAGCTTTGGAAGCCGGAGCTTCCCGCCGGGGTTGTTTGGCTGGGGCAGGGTCCTCAGGGTCAAGCCCAGGGACATCTCGATACTTAGAGGGAGATTTGCCCTTTGAGGACCTGCCGGAAGAATGTTTGGTTACCTGAGATCCATCAGGAGAGGAAGACCTGGATGATGTCGATGCTGGAGTATCTGTGGAAAACAGCATATGAAACTTGGCTGCTCGGTTTTGTAAGCCACGTTTAGACATCAGAGAGCAGGACTGGCAATCCAGAATGGAGTGGTCAGGCCCCAAACATTTGAGACACCATTCATGGGTGTCGGTAACTGAGATGGTACCGCTACACTTGGTGCATTTTTTAAAACCAGAAGCTGGTTTCTCCATGAGGGAGAATTTTCTCCAGGCCTAGAGGCCTAAAGAGGAAAATACACCAAGTGGGGAAAAGAAGATTTTTTTATTTTTTTTTTTAAAGAAAAGTAAGAAAAAAGACCGGCGGTACCGGTCCGGAGTCGGGGAAGGCAGACACGCGACCAAAGACAAATTAAAATAAGAACTTCTTCAGCGGTGACAGGAACACGACCTGCTGGCTCCGCGGAAAAAGAAGAACTGAGGAGAGTTGGCAGGAAAGGCGGGAAGGCAGCGCGCATGCGCTGTGGGATGCCCCAAAAGCTTTCATCCTGGGAAGCTGGGGAGCATTCCCGCGCAGGCTCCGTCGGTACCGACGTACCCATATGTGAGGACTTATTCCTGCTTGTTCCTGGAGATACAGTTTAATAGGGTATAGAGAGATACGTGTTGCTAATTAATATCAGAAAATACAGTTGCTTTCATGATGAATGGACTTTCTCTGCCACTCTTGCTGTTTTTCTTCGGCAAAGACAAATAATGCTTTGCAGCATCCTATTAGTTGACACGTGGAAATGAAAGACAGGACTTGCTAGTGCAAGCGTAAAGATTCTGTCTCAAGCAACTAGACTAGTATGGTTGCCTTGCTAGGGTCTGCTTTTTTCTTAAATTAACCTTTATTTCTTGATAGACTAATGATTTTCTTTTATAAAAAAAATTAACATCTATTTCAGAGGGTAAAACATCAGACAACTCTTCTAGTATAGCATGAGGGGAATTCTAAAGTGTGTCATTATATACTGCTGCACAAATTAAAAAAAAAAAAGACCACAGAAATATTGTGTGTGTGCAGGCTGTATTCTTTACACGGTTTGCTCTCTAGTTTTCTTGCAGGGTAACGAGAGAGATTTTGCATTTACCTCACCCCTTTTTCAGGAGTAGCTCTCAGATATAGTGGGTATTTTCCTGTCACTTAAGGGCTTACAATCTAAGTCAGGACTTCTCAACCCGTGTTCCAAAGATCCATGGGGGTCGTGAGACCATTACAGGTGGTCCACAGGACACAGAAAAAAGAAAAGAGAAACAAGAAAGAAGGGGTGGTGGGTACTGGCTGGGAGAAGAGAGAGAAACTGGAGAGAAATGGCTGGATGAGGGAGGGAGAAACACTGAGATGGGTGGGGACTCACAGAGAGGCTGGTAGAAAGAGAAATAGAAAGAGCTAGAAAGGACAGGCTTGGCACAGAGATTGGAGGGGGAGGGGCAGCAGGGCTGGCTCAAGGGTTTCTGCCGTGCCCTCCCCCCGTGCTGAGCTGCGCTATTACAGATTTCTGGCTGCAGGGTCAAGGGGGGGGGGGTGCAATGGCAGGCCATGTGCTTCGGCACACATGGCCTGCCACTTCTGACCTCCCTCTGACATAACTTGGGGGGTTCAGAACCAGCAGGCCTGCCGCCAAGCCTAGATGTTCCCCTGCCTGTAATTAGCGTTAGCAGGGGGCGGCAGCACAGTGTGGTTCAGCATGGAGAGGGAGGGCAGTGTGTCTCGGTGCGCAGTGTGTGGGGGGGTGTCAGGCCAAAGCACATGGCCTGCCACCCACAGAGATCTGCCACCTAGCCCACCTAGTGGACGGGCCGGCCTGGGGGAAGGTCTGGGAAGATGGACGTCTAAGAGGATTAAGGGCTCCACAGAACCAAAAGGGTAGGGAACCCTTGATCTAAGTTTGTACCTGATGCAATGGAGGGTTAGGTGACTTGCTCACAATCACAAGGAGCATCAGTGAGATTGGAATTAGGCTTTGCTGGTTCTCAGTTAGGTGCTCTAACCATTAGGCATGCAGGAGAACATCTTAGAGTTGGGACTGTTCCTTGATGCACACATCAGCAGCATCTGACACCAACTTAGATTAGAGCAGAAGAGGCAAGTATGCTTCCTCCTCATTCAGCATTCGGCATAGAGAGCTTTACTCACAATGCCAAAAAGCAGCAAAATGCAGAAGTGTGCAGGAAAACAGGCCCACAAGTACATACGGTACAGGACAGAAACTAATTATCTGGCCAGTAGGAGAAAACATGCCGGTTGCAGAAGTTCAAATTAAGGACCCCCAGGCAAAATATTGAAAAGCAGGGGAGGGATCCATCTGAGAAGATAGGGAAGTGGCTATAAGGGGGGTCTTCTGCTTTCCAAAGGTTGCTTGGTGGACATTACACCACAGGCAGATGCCAAAGCTCTCTCGATATTACACGTTTACATGGCTTATGAAATTTCGAAGAGAGGCCCAATACTTTATGCATGTTGGGGCAATGAACTGTTTCCTTAAAGCAGCAGTTTAAAAAAAGAAGTCCAAGAATGGGCAAAAGTAGCAGTGCTTAGGCCTTAGACTACACGGTAAAGTGTACTATTCGTTTGCTGGATAAGTGGTGTGGGAAAGGATCGTTGCTGCAATGGATTTTCAGGTTTCTGAATCCTGCTGGTGCTGGATCCCACAAAGTGCATATGAGTCATCCTCAGATAGCAACCACCGAGGTTTGGGGAAGAGTTGTGCAGTTCAGTTATCTTTTCATGTTGCTTTCCAATTGCGCACACTATTTCATTTAGGATGAGCTAAACAGCATGCACTATTACTAAAATACTACTACTACTAATATTTTTTATAGCATTAAGAAGCAGACACAGTAACAGGCACTATTACTAGGTAGTAGCTAGTGACAGCAGGTGTTATTATACAGAAGAGGTCGCCTTAGAAGGTATAAAAAGCTAGCTTGCATGTGCTAATGGGCATACATATGCATGTGGCAATTTTAGTGAAGCAGCTGCTTATTCATGTATAGCCACGGCACATATGGATTTCAAGGGGGCAGGAGTAGGTGGACTTCTAGAATATATGTGCATTTCCTTTTTGGCACATATATTTCCAAAAATGTCCCTGTCAGCATATACACCCCCTCTGGACATTTGGACCTGGGGTTTCGAGGAGTAAGAGACCAACTGTGCTTCTTTCTCTGGTCTTAAACGAGAGCTTATAAAGTCAAACGTTTGAGGTTTCGAACTCTGAGCCATAATTGGCTCCTCTTGTACATGCAGTTCTACAAAATCTGACACTTCCCCGTGTATTTGACGGCACATAAACCTGTAAGTTGCAACGCTGCTGACACTTAAGACATGCAGAATGCACCACATCCATGCATAATGACACAAGGATGTAGACGCTGTGTTTAGCACATTTTGTAAATGGTTGCTCCCACTGTACATGCTGGCAAATACTACTACTACTACAGATCATTTGTATAGTGGTACAAGGCGTACACAGCGCTGTACAGACACATGCAAAAGACGGTCCCTGCTCGGCAGAGCTTACAATCTAGTCAATGGATCCTGCCCCTCCTTCTATGCTTTTTGCATTTTCAATGTCCTGACTCTGATGCTCTATTTTCTGACCTAGATGTCCTATGCAAAATCGGATTTCAGAAAGCAAGCTGGTGGAAAACAAAATGAAATGATGGAAAGCAAAAACAAAATAAAGCAAAACAGAATGAGAAGAAAAAAAAATGAAATGGAAATGTTTTGCCTGCACGCTCCTAGTTTGGGGGCTTGCCGGCACAGTAGCAAGCAGGTAATTCTGTGTCCAACACATATCCTCTGATAGAGTTCTCAGAGTATTAGATGTCAGACATCTATATTATTGGAGGCTCACAAGAAATAGTCCTGTCTCAGCAGCAAATTTATTGTTCCTTTGTTTCATTTTCTGCATTTTTTCAGTTTTGACCAAAGAGAATGTACCTACTAAAACGATTTCCCAGACCTAGTAACCTCATCCTTCCCTTTGAAATCAAATCCATTTCATTCTGAAAGTTCATTTGTTTTTTTATTCTGTGGATACCTAACAAAACAAAAAGCCATTTTTGTCCTCCCAAGTATTCCCATGATTCAAACTAAATAATGTGAAACCAGTAAACGTTTGTTGTTCCAGATCATTTGACGCTATGAGAATGATTTTTGAAAATACGTGCAAGTTAAATTGGAGACATCCAGGGCAGAACATGCAGACGAATACCAGGAACTTGATGTCACCAGCTGATGTCGGGAACACAGACATCCCCAGCATGGCTGTGTACTTGGGAGGGCATATAGATGTCCCCATTAGGGATGCTTGGGTTAGGGACGTCCATCTCAGGCAAGCTAGCATAAGAAGATGTCCAGTGCCATAGCAAAGTGCAAACATGAGCCCCCACTCTTCGTCTGTGTTGGTTGACATATCATAAAATACAAGGAGTAGTAGTGTAGCCCCTTCTCCACACTTTCCAAATGTTTGCCTGATATAGTAAGAATGTTTCAGATGCCTCTTCATGTCTGGAGCAGGTTTAACTTTAGACATGATTCGAGATGTCCAGGGCATTTCTGGGATCAGTCGGAACATCCAGTTTCACGGCCCCAGCATGCCCCCAATCAGACTTGGACATCCTCACTTTGGGGACGTCCACAACCCCACCTTCTAAAATGTCTCTGGAGCCATTTGCAGATGCCCAAATCATGATTAATGCTTCTACAATAACACCCTAAATATCTGCAAAAGGTCCAAACAAAGAGCAATGAGTCCCTTGGTCAATCTTCAAAAGGATGAAAACTCACTTCAACTTTTGGATGATTCATACTGAAAATCTGGTAAATTCTTATGCTGCACCTCTTCATATCTGGGCACATTAAAGACTGAGGAAGTATTTTATCTGCTTAACAGCTACACACTCTCTTCTAACTAAGAGAATGAGGTCCTATGTTAGAGACACATATTTGCTAAGCTTGATGGGAATTTTCCTTACAGCCAATTCCCATTTTAGAAATCTCTATAACAATCATGACCTGTAGCCACTACTACTAGAGAATGTAATAACAAACAACGAACTTTAGGCCTTTCTCTTCCTCCTATAGTGGACCTTCTCACGCTGTTTAAGACCTTCTCTAGTAATCCATAATTTTCTATACGCATTTCAATACTGTTCTTAAGCACTCAATATTAGTTAAAAGAGTTAATGGAACAGAAACTAATAATAGGAATTTCTATTCTATTAAACTCTCTAGCAGCTCTGACATGCAGAAGGTAGCACAATGATACCCCATAGTCAAAAGTTATCTGGGTAAGAGAGGGAGCATCAGGAAGTATTCTGAGGCTAAATGTTAACTGGATAGCACCAACATTCAGTTGTTGTTGTGTTAAGTGCCGTCAAGACAGTGGCAACACATGGCGACCCTCTGGATAGTTGCCCTAAATTGTATTCGGTCTTCAGTCAGGCGGCTCATTGTTGACAGACTGGCACCCGTAGCTGCTGTTATTATATCGATCCATCTCATTGCTGGTCTTCCTCTTTTGCATTGACCTTCTGTCTTGCCAAGCATGATGTCTTTCTCTAATGATCTCTCTTCAACTTGCTCTCAGACGTCTGTATGGAGCCATCTTGCATTAAGTTCAAATCCCAACTCAAAAAACATTTCTATTTCAAAGAACCTTTGGCCTCCCTCCTGATTAACATAACAACCCAATACCATTCCCGCTCATTTCTGTCACTTCACTGCTCTGAGTCTCTATTAACCCCGCCTCTGTTAAAGAATGCTTCCGAGTCTCTATTAACCCCGCCTCTGTTAAAGAATGCTTCCGAGTCTCTATTAACCCCGCCTCTGTTAAAGAATGCTTCCGAGTCTCTGTCCTGTCCTTGACAAAGGAGCTCATTTCATTCTTTTAAATGGATTTTAAGGTGTAAACTGCTCTATTGCTACTGTGAAGAGTGCTATATCAAATTTTAATAAACATAAACCACATAAGCATAAACCATTTAAGCAGGACTGCATAAGGATGTCCTAACTCATACAGATAACATATCCATTTAGGTTCACGATTGACATCTGCAATGGTCCATCTTAAATGGATAAGTTGGCTGAATGTCTGATTAAAGCTACCTATAGAAGTAACCTGTCTTTAACCAAACTTCTCAGTTAACCTAGCAGTCCATATTCAGAAGATTTATGTGAATAAATTCATTTTTTATGTGCATAAAGTTTCTCCTTAAAAAATATCTTCTCTCTCTGGGTAGCTTTGCACAAAATTGCTGTATGGGCAAAGTTACCTGGACAAAAAGGGGGCTGGGCTGGTGAAGAGGAAGTGCCTAAATTTCACTGGACAGTATCATAGTGAGCGCAATCTGGCTAAATCTGAGCAGACATTTTGGTCCACACCATTACCGGGGAAAAATATGAACGGATAACTTTTGTCCACTCAGTTATGTCTGGATATTCTGTTGCATTCTCCTCAAAAAATGGCTTAATAGCTTAACAATATCAACTCGACAAACTTGTCTGGTTAACTTTGTTTGGTGAGCACCAGCTGAATTCGGACCTCATAGAATTAAAGGACAGCACAAAGACAAAAAACAGACCAGCCAGTCTGCATAGTAGCCATTTGCCACTTTGGATAGCTGCACATACAGATTATCTACTTTCTTTAGGCTTAGCATGAGTTTGAGGTTCACTGGCTTCTTTGGGATTAGAAAATGGAATCAACCTATACCTCTGCCTCACCAAGACAGGTTAGATTCTCACAAGCTGATTCAGAGTTCATGATGGCATCACAGGCTTCTCTCTTTAGTGGAAAATTCCAACTGTTGAACAGAGCTCCTCGGCAGGCCTGAGAATGCTATGAGGTAATTCATTTGAATGGTGTCCAAGACCTAAACATCTGCAGTGGAAATTTTCCAGACGAGGGTCTGAAGCCCTCCTACTTACTGCAGCAGACTCTTTTGGGAGTCAGAACTTTCTGCCCTTAGAAGTCTCAGACTCAAGTCCAAGGGACACATCCCTCTGATGACATAATCAAATGTGCAAATTAACTTGAAAAAAAACCCAACAACATTCTTTTGGGTTTAAGAACAAATGTGCTCCTCATAATTATTTTCAGTCTTGAAGTACTTCAATCCCAAGGGCTATGATCCTGCAGTCCATAAATAATGGGGCCAATATTTAAAAAAATCCGAACACCTAAATTTAGGGCCCTTTTTACTAAAGCCTGCTAAGGATTTGCCATTATCACGCCAATCTCACACAACCTCCTCATTAGTGGTCGGGGGTGTGACCAGCAAGTTCCTGCCTGCTAACGCACAACAGATGTGCTCCACTATGGCGGTTTCACTCAGTGACTCCTACAGAGGCGTCATTATGTGAACCCATGTTAGGCGAACCGTTGCTGCTGAGTACTGATGCCCCTACTCCTCCCATTCCCTGCCCCATCCCATGCTCGCCAATTAACGTGTGTTTAATGGTTGTAAACATGTTCATGCGTTAGCGATCCCATCTACCAGTTGCTGCGCATTAAAACGTGTTAGCAGCTAATGAGGCCCTTAGTCTAATACTTCAGCTTTCTAAACTTGTCCTCTATTTTCAGCAAAACACAGAAGCGTACATTTTCAGTCAAAAATTCACCTAAATTTAGGAGTTCAGAAATTATCTGTCCGATATTCAGATGGGCTAATATTTAAACAATGTGAAAGTCAGCTGGGGCATTTAAACATGACTCGGATCTTCAGCAGCAGTAGTGGACAGTGGACACTGCGGAGTATTTGTGTGGCCATTAGCATAAGTGCCTGACCTTAATCCGGATAATGGTAATTTTCAGCCGATGCTATCTGGATAGCGATTTAGGCGAAGAACTGAACAACTTCTTCCTACAAAGCCTACTGCAAGTTAGAATCTGATGTTAATTCCTCAATATTTAATGAGACAGTTCAAAAGCAGCATGCATACATAGAAACATAGAGGGGCCCTTGAACTAAAGTGCGGTTGGAGTCTGCACTTACAGCGCGTTTAGAGCTAACACTTACATGTGATAGCTGCAGTGTCTCCATCGTAACTGTGAGGGGCGTGGCCAGCATGTTCCTGGCATTACTGCATGGAGAGATCACCTAATGCATGGCAGCAGCCATTCATGACTCACACAGATGCATTTAACGCCACCCACCGTGTATCCACATTAGCTGCAACACTGACAGTGCGCAATGTGCTTTCCACACCCACTCTCTGCTCATTCCCCATCCCATCATGCATTCTGCGGTTACCAAGGGGATTAGCACATGGTAGCTGTCATATCTGTGCAGTAAAAGTTACTGCAGCCCCGTGCTGTCAATTACCACATTCTAAACCGCATAGCGCACCTTAGTAAAAGGGTCCCAGAGACAGTCTACATTTGGGCAAAGGTTTAGGGAATTCAATGCATGTACTAAATGTATTTGGGATATTATCCTGGCAAGAAGAACAGTGAAGTTACTGAAAGCAGTAGCACTAATTCAGCATATGAACTTGATGCAGGTTTGCTTAACATGTTCCATCCAAGGAATTAGAACCAGAGAGAACCAAAACATGCCAGGCTACTTTTAATAAACAATTAAGTTTGGGGACACTGAAGGTCAGATATGCTAAAAGATTTTTCCCATGTTATTTATGTCTGTGGGAAAATGCTTAGTACATCTGGCCTCTGAGTGCTCTGCTTTCCATGGAAATAGCATTGGCTAGATCATACTGAATAAGAGAGAGAGAAGGGAGAATGATTATGCTTTTAAAGGAGTTACTCAGTATTTGGTTGCTATAGTTAGGTATTCTAATGGGCACAGAATTTAAAGGTTTCCAATGCAAACAACACCCACCCCCCCAAAAAAAACATTTCTCAGTTAAAGTATAGTTATCTGCTTTAAGTTATCAGAACCCTCATTTGGTTGAGATTTATTAAAGGGATTTGCCCCCTTTTCTACATATATAAGATGCATTTTAAAAAATAACCATTTCAGTGGAATATTTTGATGAGGGAAGAATTTCCCATGCAGTGCATATTATGTTCTGTTCATGGTCCTGGCGCCATGTGCATCTTTTTTTATGTCTATGGTAAAAGCTGCAAACTTCAGTGAAATGCGCATTAGAAAGACCACAGACATCATCCCAACACTTCAGTGAAACACATGACAAGGCTGGATCACCAGTGCCAACTCCACAGAACAAAGAAGTGAAAGATGCAATCAGCAGAGTGACCAGTGTAGACTGGCTTTGGAAAATTGCTAACAAATTCTGCAGGCGTTAGCTGGTATTTGCTCCAGCCGCACTCTGCCATGACGCTCACCCAATTACACTTGATCCAAAACTCAGGAGACTTCAAGTCATCACTGAAATGCTGCCTTCACAGTATTAGGATAATGCGGGTCGATAAAGCGTAGTTACTCATCTGTAACAGGTGATCTCCGGGAACAGCAGGAATTTAGTCCTCACATATGGGTATCGTCGGTACCGATGGAGCCTTCGCGGGAATGCTCCCCAGCGTCCAATAGAAACGCTTTTGGGAGCATCCCTCAGCACATGCGTGCTGCCTTCCCGCCTTTCCAACTGTCCCTCTTCAGTTAAGTTTGTAGTTGAGTGAAAGGATAGAGGGAGAGAGGAAAGAGACAAAGAGAGAGAGACAACTCCTAGGGGAGGTGGGTGGGTTGTGAGGACTAAATTCCTGCTGTTCCCGGAGATCACCTGTTACAGGTGAGTAACTACGCTATCACCAGGAACAAGCAGGAATGTAGTCCTCATATATGGGGACTCCCTAGCTGAAGATGCCAGGGAGATATCCCCAGGAAGGTGACACCATCGAAGGTGAGAATCCTTTCTCCCATGGATCTCTGGCATCCCACCAGGGTTGGTGGGTAGGAGTTGGTTTAGATTTGAAATAGATTTTGAGGAACAGCTTGGCCAAAGAAGGCATCCCGATGGGAGGCTTTATCTAGGCAGTAGTAGGCTGTGAAGGTGTGTACTGAAGCCCAGGTGGCTGCTCGACAAATGTCATCGATAGACACAGAGTGGAGATTAGCCATAGAAGCTGCCATGGCTCTCACATTGTGAGCTGTGACATGGTCATGAAGAGGAAGACCCTTACTCTCATAAGTAAAGGATATGCATTGGGCAATCCATTTAGATAAAGTTCTTTTGGAGACTGGAAGTCCCAAATGACTAGGGTCAAAAACTACAAAAAGTTGCGAGGACTTTCTATGTTGCTGTGTTCTGTGAATGTAAAAGGCTAAGGCCCTTTTACAATCCAAAGTATGAAGGTTTCTTTCTGCATTAGAGGTGTGAGGCCTCGGAAAAAATACAGGAAGATAAATTGATTGGTTTAAATGAAAAGGCGAAACCACCTTTGGCATAAAGTGTGGGAGATTTCGAAGAACAACCTTATCATGATGAAATCTAGTATAAGGAGGATCAGCCACTAAAGCTTGCAATTCACTAATGCGACGGCAGAGGTGATTGCAATCAGGAAGATGACCTTCCAAGTCAAAACCTTAAGGGCTGTAGTGGCTAAAGGTTCAAAAGGCGGCTTCATGAGCTGCCCGAGAACTAGATTTAGCTCCCATGCTACCGGTGGTGGCTTAATGGGAGGTTTAGTTAATAAAAGGCCTCTCATAAATCTTGATAGGAGTGGATGAGAGGAAATTGGTTGATCATTTAGAGGCTTATAAGAAGCTGCAATTGCACTAAGATGGACTCTTACAGAATTGGTCTTTAACCCAGAATTCGATAAGTGAAGGAGATACTCTAGTATCGATTCTAAGGGTATGACCAGGGGGTTTAATCCCTTTTTGGAGCACCATATAGTAAAACATTTCCACTTGAAGGCATAAGATCTTCTTGTGGAAAGTTTCCTAGAAGCCTGAAGGATATCTTTTACCTGCTGGGACAGGTTGAAATCCTGAAGGTCTAAGCCTTCAACAACCAGGCCGTGAGGTGCAGGGACTGGGGATTCGGGTGCCATAGCGTCCCGTTCTCCTGGGAGAGGAGATCTGGAGCATGCCCTAACTCCAGAGTTGCCGCTTGAGAGAGATACAGAAGCAGGGAATACCACGTTTGGCGTGGCCATCGTGGTGATATGAGAATCATGCGAACCCTGTCTCTCTGAAGCTTGAAGAGTGTCTTGGGGATGAGGGGAATGGGTCGGAAGGCATAAAGGAAGTCCTGACCCCAGTGAAGGAGGAAGGCATCCCTTGCCTGACAGTTGTGCGCCGGAATCCTGGAACAGAACCGGGGAAGTCTGGCATTCAGTGGACTTGCAAAGAGGTCTATGTCTGAAGTGCCCCGGAGATGAAATATCTTTGCCACATGGTCTAGGTGGAGTGACCACTCGTGAGGTAGCAGTACTCGACTGAGTTTGTCTGCCCAAAGGTTTTGAATGCCTGGAAGATATACCACTATAAGTTGAATTTGATGCTCTCTGGCGAGGGCCCATAGTCATAAAGCTTTGTTGCATAACAACAGAGAGCCCGTCCCGCCCTGCTTGTTCACATAGAACATGGCTACCTGATAGTCCTAGTCCAGACGGACAGTCTTGTAGCTGAGCTGGGCGTGGAACACTCGAAGAGCTAAATAAATTGCTCTTAACTCCAGGAGGTTTATGTGTAACCCAACCTCCTGTGTAGTCCAGGTGCCCTGGGTAGAGAGATGATTCAGGTGTGCTCCACAACCCACCTGTGATGCATCTGTTGTTACGGTGGCCTGAAAGAGGGGTTGATGGAAAGGAGACCCTATTGTCAGATTTTCAAATGATTGCCACCATTGGAGGGACAAAATTAGTCATTGAGAGATTGTTATTTTGTCCGACAAATGAACCGTGGCTTCTGTCCACTGTGTGGAGAGTGTCCACTGAGCTGCTCGCATGTGGAGGTGAGCATATGGGATTACATGAACTGTGGATGCCATGCAGTAGCTCCCGAGCAGTGAGGGAGGATTTGCCTGCTGCTTGGGAAGCTAACTGCATTATGCGAAGACAGCGGGCTTGTGGAAGGAAAGCCCTTGCCTGCCTGGTGTCCAGACAGGCTCCTATGAATTCTAGGCATTGGGAAGGAACTAGTTGAGATTTTGGGAAGTTTATTACCAATCCCAAGTATTGGAGGATTCGCATTGTACGAGACAGTGCAGTGCTGGCCTCTGTCATGGTGGAGGCTCGGATGAGCCAGTCATCTAAGTAAGGGAAGACAAAAATCCCCAGGGTTCGTAGAAATGCAGCTGCTACTGCCATGCATTTCGTGAATACCCTTGGTGCTGAAGTCAGACCAAAAGGAAGAACCCTGTATTGGAAATGTCTTCCCCAGAAAAGGAAACGTAAAACTTTCCTGTGATCTGGATGGATAAGAATGTGAGTGTATGCATCCTTTAAGTCTAGAGAGCAAAGTCAGTCCTGGCTTTGAAGGTATGGCAGAAGAGTTAACAGAAAAATCATTTTGAATTTCTCTCGAAACAGATATTTGTTCAATTCTCTAAGGTCTAAAATGGGTCTGTGTCCTCCTGTTTTCTTTGGAATAAGAAAATAGGGGGAGTAGAACCCTGCACCCTGCTGAAGAATGGGTACTTCCTCTATTGCCCCTTGGGCAAGAAGTGTGGTGACCTCGTGATCTAGCAGATTGTTTGTAGAGGTTTGTGAATTGAACTGCTTTAGAATTGTAGAAGGGGGTAAGCTGTGAAAATGAAGTTTGTACCCCTCCCCTATAATGGACAAAGTCCAATCTTCTGCTGTTATCTGATGCCATCTGTTGACAAAGTGGCATAGTCTGCCGGGAATATTGGGGGTTGAGGACCCCTCAGAGGCAGGAGGGCAAAGCTCTCTAGGAAGGAGTCAAAGCCCTTGAGGGGGCTGAACCTGGAGAGCTGGTTGGGCTCTCGGGCCTTTTGGTTTCTTTTGTTGTCTAGTTTGTCCCTTTTGGGCAACCTGACCTGAAGTCTGAGTCTGGTGCGTATAGGAAGGATAAAACTTCCTCTTTTTGCTAAAAGAGGGTTTTTTATAAGGCTTCCTTTTGGCTGGAGTGGCTGTAGACTTTGACAATCTATCTAAGGTAGAATTGTCAGCATCTAAGTCGTTAGACTTCTCCTGCCAGTTCTTGCCGAAGAGATTTTCTCCCGTGCAAGGAATGTTGCCTAACTTGTCCTGTACCCAAGTCTCCAAGTCTGATGCCTGTAGCCAGGCAATCCGTTGCGCGCCACTGGCAATAGCAGAAGTTCTGATGATGCATTCAAAGCAGTTAAAGGCTGCACGATTGACAAACTTGGAGACATCCTGAACATGCTTAACCAGAGTAAGAAAATCTTGTCTCTTATCATCTGGGAGAAATGGGCTCATAAGTTCCAAGTCTCCAGTGATTTCTTTGAGGAACATTCCCATATATAGGATATATGAGCTGATCCTAGCTGAAAGCATGGAAGCTTGAAAAGTTCTGCATCCAAAAGCATCCAGAGTCCTGCATTCACGACCTGGAGGATTGGATGCATGTCTTTTTGCACTTTTCATCCTACGCATGGCTGACTCCACTACCATTGAATGGTGTGGCAGCTGAGTTTTCTGAAATCCAGGACAAGTAGTCAGAGGTGTCTCCCACATTCTGAGCATCAAGATATGCAGAATTTCATGGATAGGCAGAGCAGCTGCCTCCTTAGGAGCTTTAGGATATTGGAGGATTTCCAATTCCTTTGCTCTGGGTTCCTCTTCAGGAGCTACTGTGATTTAAAGACCTTTAGCCATATCACGGATGAAATCCTGAAATGACATGTCCTCTGGAGGTGACATTCTGCATTGGGGAGAAGAGGGATCTTCTAGGAGAAACCCTCTAGTGCCAGCAGAATTGTCAGAGTCTTCGGAATCGGAGGAATCAAAGTATTCCTGAACCTGATGCTTCTGCAAAGCATGATCCCGGTACCGATCGAAGTCGGTACCGAGGTGACCCGGTACCCCTTATCCCCTCCAGCCGGAGGTGGAATGGGAAGAGTTACCATCGGGGTCGGTACCGGTGTCTGTACCGGTGTCGGTACAGGCATTGGTGTCGATGTCGGCACCGGTGCCCTTGGGACCACCGGTACCGCAGCTGAAAGAAGAGCTGCGATACTGCGTTCAATAGCAAGAAATCTCTGGTCTATCGACGCTGCCGATGCCTGGGTGTCGGTACCGGTAAGAATGGCCGGAACCCCTGAGCATGGCACAGGTAGTTCTTGCGAGGATGAGGCCTCGAGAACTTCCTGAAGCCCCATCGATGCTTTGGAAGCCAAAGCCTCCCGCCGGGGCTGTTTTGCCAGTGTGGTTCCCTCAAGGGCAATGCCAATGGCCTCTCGATGCTTAGCTACCCTTTGAGGACCGGCTTTTGTGTTTAGTTACCTGAGATCCATGGGAGGAAGAAGAGGCTCTTGACAATGTCGATGCAATGGATCTGGCATCTGAAGAAAAGAGGGTACCGAGCTTTGCAGCCCGGTTCTGTCTTCCTATTTTGGTCATTCCCATGCAGGAAAGACATTCAGTTGGAGAATGATCAGGTCCTAAACATTTTAGACACCAATCATGGGTGTCAGTGATGGAAATGGTACTGCCACACTTAGTACATTTTTTAAAACCACTAGTTGGTTTTTTGATGATTTTGGAAAAATGGGGCCTAATGCCCAAAATGGCGCATAGCACCAAACAGGAATGTTTCTGAAAGAAACAGTCAAAGTGTAGGGTTTTTGTTTTTTTTTAAAGAAAAGAACCGGTGGTACCGGTAGGCGTCATGCGGTAGGCAAACGCGACCACAAAAAAGAATTTTAAAGATGGAATTTTCTGCGGTGACAGGGAGTAGGTCCTGTTGGCTCCACGGAAAACGAAGAACTGAAGAGGGAAAGTTGGAAAGGCGGGAAGGCAGCGCACATGTGCTGAGGGATGCTCCCAAAAGCGTTCCTATTGGATGCTGGGGAGCGTTCCCATGCAGGCTCCGTCGGTACCGACGATACCCATATGTGAGGACTACATTCCTGCTTGTTCCTGGATTTTCAAAGGTACTTACCTGGATAATGACAGCTGTTAATCTGGGTAAGTGCCCTAGCTGGCCTTATCTATGGATTTTCAGTAGCACTACACTGAGTACCAGGATGGTATAATTTTATTTATTTTATTTTATTTAGCTGTATTTATATTCCGCTTTTCACTGGGTCAAAGCGGTCAATTGGGGGATACATTTAACACGAGGGGATATGACACACATACGTTAATACTTACAGGGAACATGGGCAATGGAGGGTTAAGTGGCTTGCCCAAGACCACAAGGAGTGCCTATAGGACTAGAAATCCCAGTCCCTCCGGCCTGAGATTGCTGTCCCCAGGTGGGACTTGAACCCCCGGCCCTCCGGCCTGAAGTACCTTGTCCTAACCACTAGACCACTCCTGGAGAAGAGTAGGTATTCTGCCCATCTGTACAGACAGCATTAATATTCCATTGTCCATATAGATTTCTGGATAAATTTAGGAGAGAAAGGGGGTTATTCTGTGCTACAAATAGCAGAGATGGACGGCCCGATGGGACGTCCATCCCCGCTATTCATGCCAGCTCCTGCCCCACCTAACTTCTCCGCCGGTTGTGTGGGGAACTTAGATAAGGGCAGGGAATGGGCGGCCTTGGGACGGAGTCTGGGCGGGCACTGGGTGATTGCTGGCCCCGGATGTACAGGGCTGATTCTAATGTCGGCCATGTAAGTCCAGGGCCAGCGACATGTGCGGGGAGGTTATTCCACCACCAATGTGGAATAACTTCCTTGGATGTATCATAATTTTAATGCCGGGGTGCAGATAGGTGGGGGGGGGGGCAGAGGACATTCCCTGCAGCCTGATCTTGGCCTTAGGAGGCCAGATCAGGGGTCGGGTTGTAGGGAATAAACCCCTTTTTCAGGTGGCCGGCATCGCGTCTCTTCTGCCTCGGTGCCATGACAACATGATGCCATGGTGCCACGGCTCCATTGAGGAGCCTTGACTGAGTTAGCCGGGGGTAGTCCTGCATGTGCAGGACTGTTTGCAATTCTGATCCCGCGGGGCTAGACCGCAGGATCAGACCAGACGCACAAAGGGGATCTACGTGCAGGATGGAATCGGGCCCAAAATGTATATTCAACACCACCAGTGATCTGGTAGCAATGCTGGATATACATAAAGGAGGTACACATATGTGGCCACATACACCCATAAATGGCCTCTTATAAAATACAGACTATAGCTTTGGCATGATGCACTTACTTTGCTAGTAGGCATGCATGTGGGTGGGTGGACCATGGTGGAGCATATAGAGACATAGAAAATGATGGCAGATAAAGAGTGTATGGCCTATCCAGCCTGCCCATCCATGAGAATTATTAAGTTCTACAATCCCTTCCTCCCCCTCAAAGCTCCTCTATATTTGTCCAATTTTTTCTTGAATTTAGAAGCATTTTTATTCTCTCTAATGTTTTTTTAGATTGTCTCTCATTTCTTTCCTCTTTCAAATCTGAACTACTACTGTAAAGGCGGGAACTAAATCCTAATTCCAAAATTCACAGAAACGCAAACATTTCCTTCTAAATCTTCCACTATATTACTCATGAAGATACTGCACAAAACCTGACACAGAACTGATCTCTGATATACGCTGTACTACTTGCCTTTCTCTCCTTCAAGTGAATTCCATTTACAACTAGCATCTGTCATCTGTCAGCCAACCAATTTCTAATCTAGTTCATTATCTTAGGACTCACTTTCAAGCTACTCAATTTATTCCTGGACTTCAAAGGCAGAATAGGCTTTGCTGGAAAGCAAGAAAAACATATCTAGCATATACCACGATCTAATTCTCTAGTCACTCAATCGAAAAAAATCAATCAGAATTAGTTGATATGATCTTGCAACACACTTTTATTATCCTTTCCTTCAGTAGAATCTCCTTTCATTTTTCTACCACCAAGATAAGGTTTATCGGCCTGTGGTTTCCAACATTCTCTCTGTACTGCTCTCGTGAAGAAGGGCCACTTTCCAATCTTGTGAAACTATTATCTTTAAAGAACTATTGAACCTGCCAGAATCTCTCAGAGATCTTTTAGAAGCCACATAGCTTTGTCCATTTTTACAAATTTCTCAAAAACTCTCTTCTATGAATAGTGAGATATCTATTTCGTTACCATATAAGAACTGCCAAACTGGGTCAGACCAAAGCCTATAATGTCGGCACACATCTTAATAGCACTTTTTGGCCTTGTCCAGTGTGGTTCCATGGTTCTTGTCTGTCACACAGGACTGGCAGTACATCTGTAATATGTTTGGAGTTTGCATTTACGTGCAGGTTTCTTCAGCAGGGAAATATTAACCATGGCAATGAAAGCTCATTATGCTCTTACCCCGTAAGTATTACAGCCAAACAACAAGCACATTTTTGAACCTTATTTCTGTATAGTCATGGAAGTCTCACCAACCAGCGCCAAAAATGCTTCTGCCATTCTGAAATCATACAGAAACGTGCATCTTCCTTGCTCCGCTCAGGCCATGCCTCCTCCCCACCCCATATGCTACATGGATGTCCTCACACTGGGCGTCAAAGGAAAATGCAGCAGAGGTCAAAGGGACGTGCAGCATAAAATTCATTAGCTGTGGTTGCTGAATTAATGTACATCTCTTAGGGGTCTTGCTGAGTACCTTCACATGGTGACCCCGTTGTACAAAATCTATGCTAAATCCCAGCCAGGCGATACTACAACTGAAGTATAGTAGGAAAGAAAAATAAAAATAAACAATGATGCATGTCGTCCAAGATAAAACGGTGCCCACCCGTAGCCTCCGCACTAAGGCTAACAATGGTGGTAGCGATAGCGCAGACACTGCAGATGTGGGTAACATCCCTGCCATGGATAAAGGCCATGATGAGCGTGTTCATGGACCCACTGTGGCAGGAGAAAAACCACAGAAATGAATGAAAAAGTTAAGAGAATTAACTACAGTTAATTGGACTTCTTCAGATAAAAAGGAGCCAACATACTGCTACTTTTATGTTACAAACCCTATATTTCAAGAGGGTATACAAAGAAAATCTGCTAAAAACTAGAAGAAAGAGAAAATTGCTACATGAAAAATTGCAAAAAGCAATGGGTGCAAATTTAAGGTCTTTTATTTCACAGATCAAGGTAAAGAAGTGTGTGAACAATAACATCTTGAATCAACTAAGTGCTTCCATGGAAAAAGAAATACAGGGAGGAAGAGGAGACTAAGACGAGAGTACCAGAAAAAAGGAATACACAGAAAAAGAAGGAGCAGTTGAGGGGGAGAAGGAGCTTAGAGATCTGGAACTGCAGGACAGTGAGATGAATAAAGGACAGGTCAACCAAACTTCTGAAGAGGAGGAAGAAGAAGGGAGAAGAAAGACCCAGAGGTGGAGGAATTCAAGATTGAACTCCTAGTCAACATGGAAAAAGATGAATATGCTGGGTTCCAGGCAAGGGTAAGATTACTTAAGTTAAATTTAACAGCCAAGGTTAAAAGTATGATAATTAAGTTGGACAAGGTCACATCCTGTATAAAGAGATCATTTATTGACAGTACCAAAATAAATTGAATACAATATTGTGCAGCTAGTATTATTACTGTAAGAACACTGCCAATTAAAGTGCAGGCCAGAAAGAAAAGAGAAGAATGACAGTTCCTCCTTCGAAAAAACACATAGAAGGAAAAATACAATCATTGCCTGTAGAGGTATCCCTGATAGTTTGTATCTAAAAGAATTAAGACCATCGAAGATATTGAGGAAGATCCAAGACATCAAGCTAAAGCATGCAGCGTTAACAGAAGACGACCTGAAATTTATATGTTCCAACAATGAACTGAAAGTAGCAGCAGAAACGTAAAAACTGTGAAGCTATGAAGAAAACAGAAAAAAAATAAAATAAACTATTTAGAGAAAACCCAAAACAGTTCTACAAGGAATTGGGAAAGAGCATTAATATGGTAAACACACCACCATTAAAGCGGAAACAGAAACATTCTGAAGAAGGCTATACAAGGACCTCACAGAGCACAATAAAGAAGCAGAATGGTTACCCTGCATACAAGAACATTTAGAAAAATCAACCAAACCTATGGAATGGTCTGCAGTAACAAAAGAGCTGGAAAGCAGGTTAAAATGAGCCTCACACTGGCAGAGCCCTGGCCCAGATGGAGTGAGCAATTTTTGGCTCAAACAGTTAATATCACTCCACCAAGACCTGGCAAACTGCAAAAAAACAATTGATCAAGCAGCTGAACTTAACACTGCAATGGCTTATAACAGGAAGAACATTTTTCCTTCTAAAGAAGGACCCAAGTAATATTCTCAAAAGTTACCATTAACTTGTCTACCTACAATCTATAAGCTGTTCACTGCAATAGATGCAGACAGAATATATGATCATATTGAAGCCAATAACATCATGGCAACAGAGCAAAAGGGCAATAAGCGGAAAGCATATGGAGCCAAAGTCCATTTTAAATTTTAAATAAGGCCGTCACAGTCAGTGCAAAGAAAAGCAGAAATCTCTGCATAGCATGGATTAATTAGAAGAAAGCTTTTGACAGCTTCCCACACTCTTGGGTAAATTGCCTTGAGATGTATAAGATAAATCCCGGTTGGATAGAATGCATTAAGTTCACCATGACAATGTGGCAAACTACCCTATTTTTGAAGTATGAAGTACATCATTCCTAACATCAAGATCCAATGAGGAATATTTCAGGTAGATTCCCTGTTGCCACTTCTGTTTTGTATGATGCTTATTCCAACAAGTACTCTCATCGACTCTTTGAGATCCAGATTAAGCCTGAATCCTAAAGAAGGTAACAATCCAGAGGTAACATTGCATTTACTATTTGTAGATGACCTGAAGCTGTACAGTTCTAGTAATCAACAAATAGCAGAGCAACTCCGTGTAGTGAAAAACTTTTCTGATGACATCAGGATGACTTTTGGCCTAGACAAATGTGCTAAGGCAATTTTTTTTTTTAGAGGAAAATTGAGCAAAATGGAAAACGTCTTACTGGCTGAGGGCCATGACCTCAAGGAACTTGAAGGTGTATAAAAATATCTTGGAGCAGGAGAAGGAATAACACTCAAGCAGAAATTACTGAGAGAAAAGATCAGTAAAGAATACTAAAAAAGGTTAAAATCATTATTGAAAAGTGCTTTAACATCACGGAATAAGATACAAGCCATTAATCAGCCAACAATTCCTATACTCTCCTACAGCTTTGGGATCATAGACTGGCCTCTTAAAGATCTTGAAAAACTGGATGCGCGAATAAGAAAACTCCTCCATGACCATGAGATAATATACAATAATCAGCATATGCCAAGACTGTACATTCCTAGAGTTGAAGGAGGGTTAAGCCTCAGAGATTGATTACACATATAGAGCTACTATCATAGGCCTCCAGGCCTACCAAACAGCATCATCAGATCCAAATACACAAAAAGTGCTGAAATATTTAAAGTAAACATCCATAATCTGTCTCCATCATCAAACTTGGACAAGCGTTCTGACGACTAGAGGGAATGAATGAGAATCCACAAGCACACAGAGGAAAGGAAACAGAATTTGCAAAACAGGAGAAAAAGAACTCTTAAAAGAATTAGATCAGAAAAACAAGTGGCAAATGCACAAACACAGTGGGAAATACTGAATATTACTCCAGGAATCCTTTGTTGATCAAAAACAGACACATGAATGGTTAAGGAGAGGTGAGCTGAAACCAAAGGATGAGAGATTGATAGTTGCAGCCCAGGACAGCAGATTACAGACGAGATGGTTTACAGTGAGTATTGAATGAACTGGCAACACAGACATATGTTGATTCTGTAAAAATGACTTGGAAACAGTGACACATCTCATAGCTGGCTGTGAAGTTCTGATGGCGTAAAACTTTTATACAGAAAGGCACAACAAAGTAGCATGCCTCATACATTGGAAACTTTGTAAACACTACAAAATCACTGTACTTGAAAAGCACTGGAATCATGACTCTAAGAGAATTACAGAGAATGAAGAAATTATGATCACTTGGGACATTCCCATTCTGATGGATAAGAAACTGGATGTGAGGAAATCCAACATAATAGTAAAGGAGAAAAACACCAGAATGGCATTGAAGTGTCAGTTCTGGGGGATTACTCTGTGAATTGTGTGGAGAGGGAGAAGATCCTGAAGTACCAAGAAATGCAGTCAGAGACAAAGAAAATGTGACAGATAGATACAGAAATATTTTCCATCGTACTGGGTGCTACAAGTTGATAAAGAAGAATTTCCAAGCACATTGTGACAAACTACCCATACTGTATATGTTACATCTAACGAAACTCCAGAAGGAAGCTTTCTTTGGTATGATGCAAGTACTATGTCGAGCATTAGCAGTACGTTTGAGAGACTGATATCATACTCCACATTCCCTAAGAGAGCCTCATCTCTTGTGGACCCCCCTCCCCACCCCCCCCCACCCCCCACTGCAACCACTGCCATTCCTCTCCGGGACCTACAGTGGCAGCAATGTCCTGAAACAGCCCCCACTGACACCTGATGCAGACTTCCTTTTGTATGGGGGTGGAAGCAGCTTCTGTCCCCATGCAAACAGGACGTTGGCATTTGGCACTGGTAGAGGCAGAAGCAAACAGCTCTGTGGCACTGAAATTTTAGCTTAAGCACCATGGGGCTGTTTCAGACTATTAGCACAGCTGTCAGTCCTGGGGAGGGGCGGCAGCGGTGGCAATGGGCATGTCCAGAGGACTGGTGCTCTAGGTGACTGCCTAGCTTGTCTAAATGGTAACACCTGCCTTGTTCCCACTCTACCAGCTCCTCAATGAATGCCCCCTTTTTGCTAAAGTCAGCATTTTGGAAATCCAGGACTTTGAGCTTGGTATGTCTGGACTCCATCTTAGCTCTAATATCAAATGAGCGTCCATGATTAAAGCCTGCAGCTGTGGAATGCATTGCTGTGGGAATCGGGTTAAGAGAGGCGTTATCTTATATTCCATGAGAAAGTTAAGGCTTGATGACAGAGAAAGGGGCATGTGGTGATTTGATGCAAGTTTTGAATTGAGGGCAAGGGGGATGGGCTCTAAGGTTTTTATAGGGTTTTATTATGATATTTTAATTGGATTGTGACCCCTTGCAGGCTTTTGATGAGATGTGGCTATCAAGTGTTGGAAACAAACAAATAAATAAATGAAGTAAAAAATAAACATACTATCCGATAATCACTGGTGTTCAAGTGGTTACATACATGAATATTGGAGATATGTTATCTCCATTTGAGTTCAAGGTCTTGTATCGCTTCTTCCTCATTGGGTTCCATCAACATTTGTCTGAGAAGAGCTCCCTCAAATGCACCTATGAATTCTTTATAATCTTACTGATTCTTGCTGAAGATATGCATGTACCAAAGTACTTGCACACTTTGAGGGTTAATTCAGAAACCTATTTGTGCTTTGGATATCTGAAAATGGGCACACAGACATCCAAATCCTTGGACCATTTTTAGAAACCAGGTTTATGCACATCACGGTGTGATTTTGTAATGGCACAAGCACATCTGGCCTTGGGTGTGGACGCATCCATGCCTATACCTGCTCCTGACCAAGAACAGGGCGCAAAAAAGTGCTTGCTTCATGGCTGTAATGCTTCCAGGGAGTAGTCATCATCACAGTTTATCTTCTGTCCAACAAAACCAGCATCTTAATACACATTCCAAGCGTATTAGCATGCTACTGCCACCACACGTCTGAGTGTCTGAAATGACAGACCGTGACATGCAGAGATATTTCAGATGACATTTTCACGCAATAGGGGATGACAGGCTGGTGTGTACAGACCATGAGGAGGACCTCGGAGTGATAATGTCTGAGGATCTCAAGGTAGCAAAGCAGTGTGACAAAGCGGTGGCCAAAGCCAGAAGGATTTTAGGCTGCATAAAAAGAGGAATAACCAGCAGGAAGGAGGTGGTATTAGTGCTTCTATATTTATTTATATTCTCTTATATACTGCATCAGTGCAGTTTTACATTGAACAGTGCATTATAACTTGGAGATAACTATCTTACAGGGAACATGGGCTATGGAGGGTTAAGTTACTTGCCCAAGACCACAAGGAGCACCTGTTGGACTAGAAACCCCAGTCCTTCTGGCCCAAGGTTGCTGTTCTCTAGTGGGATTTGAACTCCCAACCTTCTGGCCTGATGTACCTTGCCCCAACCACTAGGCCACTCCTCAACTCCAATGTAGGTTATTGGTGAAGCTTCACTTGGAGCATTGTGTTCAGTTTTGGAGACTGTATCTTAAAAGGATATAAAAAGACTTGAAATGGTTCAGAGGAAGGTGACTAAGATGATATGGGGCCTGCACCAGACAGCATATAAGAAAACACTTGAAGACCTAAATATGTATACCCTAGAGGAGAGACAAGAGGAAGGATCACTATACAGCAAGAGGATGGACTCAAAGTAAACATAAACAATTTTCTAAATAGAAAGGGGTATCGTGCCTGGAGCTGCAGGTACAACCCTAAGCAAAGGTCTAGAGGGGAGTAACCTGTATAGAGTGGCAGGTGCAGCTCCACCACTTTAGCCACCATACTGGTCTTTATCTGCCGTCATGTAATATGTTACTTACAGCTGCCTCCCTTCACTGCTGCTACTCAGCTGGATCTTTGGACGTTCCGGATTCTGCATTGATGTCCCTTCTAAGATGCCACTTTTTGTCTAAAGCGGATTACTCAAAATTGCCCCTATATCAGTGATGGCTAACCTTTTTGAGCCCGAGTGCCCAAACTGCCGCACAAAACCAAAGAATTTCCTCAAAGTGCCAGCACGTCAATTAAAGCCCCATTTGCATAAGGTGCTTCATTTGCATAAATATTTGCATAATGTTACCATACACTAACTTTTAGTAAACATGCCTCTTAATGAGTATATGGATAAAGAAAGACTAAAAGGTTTCTACATTACTATAATCCAGTACCAACCGCCAGGCACATTAGGAACTACTACAAACGCTGCCCATTTAGAACCCATAGCAAACCCGCCGTATCCTAACAGCACTACCAGGACTCACAAAGCACCATACTCTACCTATCAAAAGGCAACACTGCAAATATTAAACCAATACATCTCAGAGAACAACAATACATGACCTACTGGGGAAAGAACAAGTGGCAATGTCAAATAGGAATTATATAAACAGAATACCTCAGCTCAGTTACACATGCAGAACAGACCATCACCAAACAAGGAATCACAATTTAGAAACAGGAAGACAATAATTAAACTGGGAACCCCAAAAGCCAAACTTGGAATATACAACAACACTGTAGAAATAAAACTATATATTAATTTCCTCTTGTACTAAACAAAGCGCAAAAATTAATGATGCACATTTCCCAGAGCTGACATATTCCAGTTAATAAATTCAAAATAAAGAGATATTTTTCTACCTTTTGTGCATTTTTTTCAGTTGCAATTGTTCCAGCCACTTTCTTCTGGTTTCTTCGTGTCTTCTGCTAACTCTCCATCTGCTGTCCATTTGTCCTTTTTCTTCTGTCTTCTTGTTTTTTTTTTCCATTCTCTCTCTACATCTGCTTTAACATACTAATCTTTCTCCTTTGGCTCTTTCCTCATTCCTATTTTATCTACTCAAAATTTACCCCTCCATCCTCAATCCCCACTTACTCTCCCAATACCCGGCCAATTGTAGATTTTTTATCCCTCCCACACAAAATATTTTTCCCCTCTCCATGTTACTCTCCCAGCCCCATCCCATTCTCATCCTCCCCCAACACCAGCTCCCTTCTAGTTCCAGCCTCACCCAGCATCCATTCCCTTCTAGGCCCTGCATCAGCCCATTTCCAGTCCTAGCAGCCCCCCAACCCACTACCAGTCCTATCCCCCCCTCATCAACCCACTTCCAGTCCTAACCCCCCATCACCCCATTTTCAGTTTAAGCCCCCCCCTATAACCCATTACCAGTCCTAACCCCCCACTTCCAGTCAGCCCCCCATAGCCCATTGCCAGTCCTAACCCCCCCATCAGCCCACAGTCCATTACCAGTCCTAACCCCATCAGCCCACCTCAAGTCCTAACCCCTCCCCATCAGCCCATTTCTTGTCCCAGCCCCCCCATAGCCCATTATCAGTCCTAAACCCCCCCATAGCCCATTACCAGTCCTAACCCCATCAGACCACCTCCAGTGTTAACCCCCCATCAGCCCATTTCCAGTCCTAACCCCACCCAACAGCCCACCTCAAGTCCTAACCCCTCCCCATCAGCCCATTAGCAGTCCTAACCCCCCCCTAGCCCATTAGCAGTCCTAACCCCCCCCTAGCCCATTAGCAGTCCTAACCCCCCCATAGCCCATTACCAGTCCTAACCCCCATCACCCCATTTCCAGACAGCCCCCATCAGCCCACAGCCCATTAGCAGTCCTAACCCCCCCTAGCCCATTAGCAGTCCTAACCCCCCCTCCTAGCCCATTAGCAGTCCAACCCCCCCCCAAGCCCATAAGCAGTCCAAACCCCCCCCCCCCGCCTAGCCCTTTAGCAGTCCTAACCCCCCCCTATCCCATTAGCAGTCCTAACCCCCCCTCCTAGCCCATTAGCAGTCCTAACCCCCCCCCAGCCCATTAGCAGTCCTAACCCCCCCCTAGCCCATTAGCAGTCCTAACCCCCCCCTAGCCCATTAGCAGTCCTAACCCCCCCAGCCCATTAGCAGTCCTAACCCCCCCTAGCCCATTAGCAGTCCTAACCCCCCTCTCTAGCCCATTAGCAGTCCTAACCCCCCATCACCCCATTTCCAGAATGCCCCCATCAGCCCACTGCCCATTTGATGTCCTAACCCCCCCTAGCCCATTAGCAGTCCTAACCCCCCCCTAGCCCATTAGCAGTCCTACCCCCCCCCAGCCCCTTAGCAGTACTAACCCCCCCTCTCTAGCCCATTAGCAGTCCTAACCCCCCATCACCCCATTTCCAGACAGCCCCCATCAGCCCACAGCCCATTAGCAGTCCTAACCCCCCCGCGCGCATTCGGAGTACTACCCCCCACCTAGCCCATTAGCAGTCCTAACCCCCCCCAGCCCATTAGCAGTCCAAACCCCCCCCCCAGCCCATTAGCAGTCCTAACCCCCCCTGCCCATTAGCAGTCCTAACCCCCCCCTGCCCATTAGCAGTCCTAACCCCCCCCTGCCCATTAGCAGTCCTAACCCCCCATCACCACATTTCCTGACAGCCACCATCAGCCCACAGCCCATTAGCAGTCCTTACCCCCCCTAGCCCATTAGCAGTCCTATCCCCCCCTCTCTAGCCCATTAGCTGTCCTATCGCCCCCCCCCCCCATTAGCAGTCCTAACCCCCCCTAGCCCATTAGCAGTCCTAACCCCCCCCCCCCTAGCCCATTAGCAGTCCTAACCCCCCCCCCCAGCCCATTAGCAGTCCTAACCCCCCCCCCTAGCCCATTAGCAGTCCTAACCCCCCCCCCCAGCCCATTATCAGTCCTAACCCCCCCCTAGCCCATTAGCAGTCCTAACCCCCCCCCCAGCCCATTAGCAGTCCTAACACCCCCCCCCAGCCCATTAGCAGTCCTAACACCCCCCCCCCCCCAGCCCATTCGCAGTCCTAACACCCCCCCCCCCCCGGCAAATTTAAAAAAAGAAAAAGAGGGCTCTGGCTGCTGCCGCGGACGCGGCAGCATGCAGTGTCCCGCGGGGCCCCCTCCGCCCGCTAAGCCCCTCTGCAAGGGCTTTCAGATTCGCGAGGGAGACAGCGTCTCCCTCGCGTCTCTTGTTAAGCCCGCAGGGGCTAATGGGAAATTTCCCATCAGTCCCTCGCGTCTAAAGGGGCTGATGGGAAATTTCCCATTAACCCCTACGGGCTTAACAGAGACGCGAGGGAGACGCTGTCTCCCTCGCGAATCTGGAAGCCCTTGCAGAGGGCTTAGCGGGCGGAGGGGGCCCCGCGGGACACTGCATGCTGCCGCGTCCGCGGCAGCAGCCAGAGCCCGCTTTTTCTTTTTTTGCGGACCTTCACGCGTGCCAGCTGCAAGGCCTTCGCGTGCCACAGCTGGCACGCGTGCCATAGGTTCGCCATCGCTGCCCTATATACTTATGACCCAATATTAAAATGGTGGCTGGTGAACATATGGAGCAGAGCAGGGGCAGGTTTTAAGATTATCCACTTAGAAGTGATTTTCAGCCACTAGCCAGATAACGTAGAGTATTAGATAACAGATAGTGCCACTGCAGTATACATAGATTCAGCACTGCTGCTTATATTTAGAGCTGTGCTGGGTATATGTATGAATTTAAGAACTGGCACCAGAGCTTAAATGGATTCGGTGCCATGCTGGCTGAATAATGAGCCATACAGTCACAATGAAGCTAAACTATGCATTATTGTGCTATTCTTCAAACCTAAGGTGAAATTTCAGTCACAGAATTAGTGGTAGTTTTTAAAACATAGAGGGTCAATATTGAATGAGGGCCATCATTGTGGGGGAGATACAATCAAAGGCATTTACATGGTTTGCAGACCTGCAAACTGTGTAAATGCCTCTGAAGAGGATATTTGGCCGGATACCCACAGGTGCCAGCGCCACATGCCCCAGTGTTAAGCAGTTAGCATCGGGGCTTGTCGTGGACGTTCCAGGCAGCATCACGGCATGCTGTGGGCATTCTGGGGTAGAGCAGAGGCAGCGCCCGTCGCTAACTGGGCAGCAGCGACATTGATGATTAGCAACATGTGACTAAAGTAAGGCGCGGCAAAGGCTGGCCCATCTTTACCCACGGAAGCTCACCAGGTTAGCTGCCGCTGAATATCCCCCCTGTATTTTTTTAAATTCCTAAAGTATACTTCATCACTACATACATAGTGGCTGAATACTGCTGCCGTGCATGTAGTTGTAGGTTCCCGCTCATGTTCTGCCCTAAGGGGATTATCTTAGAAGCTCTATTTGCGCTTTGGACATCTGAAAACGGGCACAGAGATGTCTAAAGCAAGGAGATGTCCCCAGAGCCGTTTTAAAAGCCGGCTTTGTGGATAGCCCCAGGGCGGTGACATCAAAGTCTGAACAGGAGTGTGGAGTAGGTGTGTCTAGGGTGTTCCCAGAACTTGGACATCCTCGCCAGATTTCAGAAATACCCTGGACGTCCCAAGCCATGTGCAAGCTTATAGCTGCTCCAGGCACCAATAGGCACCGAAAAGTGCTGGTTTTGTCGGACAGACATCTGGTGGAAGTGGAGGAGGAAGTCCACTCATGTTCCCTAAATTTTCCATGCCGATAATGAACACGGATGGGGAATGAGGGCTCATGTTTTGCTACGCTGTTGGGCATAAGATGGGCATCCCCGCCCCAAACTTTCCTGAGGAGAGCATCTATGTAGCCGCCGGCATGGACATCCATGTCAGGGACGTCTATGTTACTAAAGTCATGTGCAGACAAAGCTATCCCTGGTGTTTCTTGGCATGTTCTGCCCCACACATCCTATTTGACTTGGGCATCCTTTCTAAAATGCCACTTTAGCTCTGCCCAGATACTATAAAGATAATTCTGGGGTGCTTAGAGCAATTTTTGCAGGTATTATCCATACAGGGGCCAGATAAGTTATTTGTTTACCAGCTGCAGATAAGTGTAGAACTCCTTTTGAATATTGACCCACTAGTATTCAAAAACTAACTGTGTGTCCTAATTTATTGAGGCTTTTTTTCCCATTCCATGCGCATAGGGGATAACACCGAGTAAATTAGGACCTGACTTTGACGTTATAGGTTTTAAGTAAAGAAGTTAAATAAAAGAATGTGAAACACAAGTTGCTTCTTCTTCTCTTACTTTCTATTTTTGTCTGTAGCTGAGTTATGGGAAGACATGTATCTAAATGTTTCTTCCACAGTGAAGGTTATGGCCGTCACGCTGCAGTCCAAAAAATGCTGATTAATGCTCCATTCACCATGAAAAGAAAAAAGATTGTGCCTTATACTTTTATGCTTGCTGGTGGACGTCTTCACGGAAAGAGGAATCAGAGCTTCACCTTCCCCCTCCCCCCATCAAAGGTTCTGTGGAAGAGGAAAAGCAAAAGCAGCCAAGGGCTGGTGTGAGCGGTGCGCCCGCAAAGGGCACAAGCAGAGAAGAGACGTCACTGCCATCACTGGGCTTCCAGGGAGCCTGACAAGAGCAAGTTTGTGTGTGTGGCTGGGGGGAGGGGGGGAGCAGGGGCACCAGGTTTGCAAGTCTCACAGGGCACATTTCTAGCCTGGTACAGTCCTGATCAGAAGCACATTTTGTGAAGGGAGAGGATTGCCATGCTAGAGATATCCAAATAGTACTGCCTGTATTCTGAATGGAGCAGTTTCCACATTTCTAACGATAGGAAGACGGCAATTGCTAAAATTCTAGGACCTTTTTTTTTTTTAATTTATTGAGTCACTAACTTTGTTCTTAACATAATTGCTAACAAACATGTTGAGACCCTCTATTACCACTGCGCATTGAGTGAAACCACTAATGAAGGTATCAATTTTGGTAGTGGATTTCTTGACAAAGACCGGCCTACTGACAGCTAGATGGAGATTACCAAGTCATTTCAGTCAGCCAAATGGTGGGATCTGAATCGGAGAACAACTTGCAGATCCACAGTATATGAACTATGCACCTAATTGTATATCCACTCAACTACTTTTGTTTCTTTGGGTAACATTTATACAGCATATTAGGATTCCTGTTTGCTAAAGTGTGGTAAGATTTTGCAGTTATCTTGCTTTCATTGCTAAAATTAGTGTGTGGTTATTTAGTGTCATGGGCATTCCCAGCACCTTCCCAAATACCCTGTCCGTGGAGGAGCAGCCTAGAGCCAGACAGAGCAGGCTTCAAATCCCAACGACACTCTTTGTGGCCTTGGGTAAGTCATTTAACCCTCCATTTCCTCAGGTAGAAACTTAGATTGTGAGCTCTCTGGGGACAGGGAAATACCTACCGGATGTGACTGTAACTTGCCTTGAACCTCTACTTAAATAAATAAAAGGTAACATGCTGTAACTACCTCTGCAACAACTGTTCCGTGCATGTCCCACCCACTCCCCACTGGGATTGCTGTCAAACCATCACACAGGCTTGCACTGTTAGCATGTGCTAATTCCCTTGCTAATCAGAGAACGCCCGTTAAGTTCAGGTGCGGGTTAACTTCTCCCCCCCCCCCCTTAACTTTTAAGATTGTACCCATTACCCCATGCAGGGAGTGTATAAATTATAGTATTTTACAATCAGTGCACAAACGTGCTCTCACTGCTCTCGCTCCACTCCACAGGTGTGGAAAAGCAATGCATGTGCTTTTACGACAGTTGCTATTTTATGAGAGGCAATTAACATATATATGTGCCCACATATGCGCGTTAATGACTAAAACAGTGTGAAGCAAGCATGTACTTTACCACTTAAAGTGCATCACCCTTTAAAATTATTCCCATAATAGGCATTTCTTACTACTTGGAGCTTACAATCTAGTTGAGACAGACAGGACATTCAATGAAAAATACATAGGGGGCTTTGACTGAGAATATTTAAGGTAGGCCATGAGTTAAAATAGGTGGGATCACTATGAGAAGAGGCAATTTACTGATATCAAATATGAAGTCCAATTTTATATAGGTCTTCTAAGTCAAAAAGGAACAGCGAAGTCACGGTTTACAGCATAATGTACTAAAGGCTTGCTGAACATAAAATACAAGACCATGGGAAAAATATGAAGAGGTCATTGGAAACTTTGACAAGGGCTATATCGCTGGAATGAAGAGGGTGACTGGAGTGGATCAAGAATAGTTTGAGATGTCAAGAGTCAAGGCAGAATGCAGAAATAGCATTATTGAAAGTTGTGATCACAGTTGCAGTAGAAAGTGGTGGACTGAGGATATGACAGATGGAGGGAAGGACTACAAGGAGAGCAGAATTTAGGATATTGATGGACACAGGGTAAGGAGAACAAGTAGTGAGTTTGGAAGAGGCAACACAATGTGTAGTTTTCAGAGATTTTGGAAGAGGAGGAAAGGGTAGCAAAGGCTGAAGGGAGGGGAGGGAAGTGAAATGAGGGAGGTGGTGGTGCTTTGGTGGAAAATGAAAGATAAATCTGGTGAACCATTGCAGAAGTCTGATAAAACCTGGAAAGAAAGTGAAAGGGAGAGGAGGAGAAGGAGGCTTGAGGCACGAGTTATATGTAGCAAAGAAATGTGGGGGTTGGAGGCAAGGCTGTCTGTCGGATAGACAAAGCAGGATTGCTTAGCAAGTATAATTGCAGACTCAAAAGAAGTGAGCCTGAATCTGAAATGAATGAAGCCAGCACGAGAGAGGCTTTTCTGCCTCAGATGTGTAATAGAATGGGCAGAAGAACATTAGAAATGAGCCCTGGGATTGAGTCAAGGCTGAGAACTGATGTATTTACAGTAGGTGGAATAGCTGGGGCAATGCTATCCAGAACAAGGATCAGAGCATAGCATGAAGAAAATGCCTTCTCAACACACACTAATCAAGTTCAGAAGGAGAGGAAAAATGAGATACTACAATCACACTACAATATAACCTAGGCCCTGTACCCCACTACCATTATTTCCCACTAACAACTGTCTTCCATGCATGGGAAAAACCACTGTACCCTATGTAATCTCACAACGAGATCTGCATTCAGTCATGTGTAAATATGTATATAAAGTATCCTGTGTGAAGTCTTAACATCAATCAACTGTAATCTGTAACCCTATGCTTGCTGTGCACTACCTCTCTCTCCCTAATCGCAATGTATATATTTCTGATTTCTGGCCGGTACAGCCACTCTTACCATGTATAGCAACCGCTGCTGATCGCTGGAAGTAGCGGGATACAAATGTACATTAAATAAATAAAATAAATAAATAAATAAGATAAGAGAAAAGAGGGACCAATGCTAGCTCAAAAGCAATGTCAGAAAATACTTTTTCATGATGCCTTTCCGGCGGGAGATGGTGGGGCAAAACAGTTATGAAACTCAAAAAGGCATCAGGTAGACACATAGGATCCCTCTACAGTAAGAAGTTGCAATCAAAGCAAACTTTACTTTTACACTTTGAAAAATAGAGAAGGGGATGTGGGGGGGGGGGGGGGTGGACCTGCACAGAGTGGCAAGTGAAACCCTAAATAAGACATAAAGGACGGCAACCTGCATGGAGTAATGGCTACAACCTTAAAAGGTAAGGGGGGGGGGAGAAGGTAACCTGTTTGGAGCATCAGGTAGAACACTAGAAAGAGACAGAGGGTGGCAACGTGCACGGAGCAGCAGGTAGAACACTAGAAAGAGATAGAGGGTGGTAACGTGTTCGGAGCAGCAGGTAGAACACTAGAAAGACAGAGGGTGGTAACGTGCACGGAGCAGCAGGTAGAACACTAGAAAGACAGAGGGTGGTAACGTGCACGGAGCAGCAGGTAGAACACTAGAAAGACATAGAGGGTGGTAACGTGCACGGAGCAGCAGGTAGAACACTAGAAAGACATAGAGGGTGGTAACGTGCACGGAGCAGCAGGTAGAACACTAGAAAGACATAGAGGGTGGTAACATGCACGGAGCAGCAGGTAGAACACTAGAAAGACATAGCGGGTGGTAACGTGCACGGAGCAGCAGATAGAACACTAGAAAGACACAGAGTGTGGTAACGTGCTGGGAGCAGCAGGTAGAACACTAGAAAGACATAGAGGGTGGTAACATGCATGGAGCAGCAGGTAGAACACTAGAAAGACAGAGGGTGGTAACATGCATGGAGCAACAGGTAGAACACTAGAAAGAGATAGAGGGTGGTAACGTGTTCGGAGCAGCAGGAAGAACACTAGAAAGAGATAGAGGGTGGTAACGTGTTCGGAGCAGCAGGTAGAACACCAGAAAGATATAGAGGGTGGTAACGTGTACGGAGCAACAGGTAGAACACTAGAAAGACATAGAGGGTGGTAACGTGCACAGAGCAGCAGGTAGAACACTAGAAAGACACAGAGTGTGGTAACATGCTGGGAGCAGCAGGTAGAACACTAGAAAGACATAGAGGGTGGTAACATGCATGGAGCAGCAGGTAGAACACTAGAAAGACAGAGGGTGGTAACATGCATGGAGCAACAGGTAGAACACTAGAAAGAGATAGAGGGTGGTAACGTGTTCGGAGCAGCAGGAAGAACACTAGAAAGAGATAGAGGGTGGTAACGTGTTCGGAGCAGCAGGTAGAACACCAGAAAGATATAGAGGGTGGTAACGTGTACGGAGCAACAGGTAGAACACTAGAAAGACATAGAGGGTGGTAACGTGCACAGAGCAGCAGGTAGAACACTAGAAAGACACAGAGTGTGGTAACGTGCACGGAGCAGCAGGTAGAACACTAGAAAGACATAGAGGGTGGTAACATGCAGGGAGCAGCAGGTAGAACACTAGAAAGACATAGAGAGTGGAAACCTGCATGGAGCAGCAGCTCCAGCACTAGAAAGACATAGAGGGTGGTAACCTTCACTGAGCAGCAGGTGCAGGGCTAGAAATGGGGGAGTGATCAAGCTGAGGGGGACTGTTATGATAAAGAAGAAAAATGTCATCAGCACTGATAACCCTGATTGTTGGGTGAGTAAGGTGAGTGGTGCGAGAAAAATATTGAATAGGAGAGGGGCGAGAACTGAGCATTGTGGAACCCCACAAGGAAGAGAAATGGGGTCAGAAGAGGCAGAACCTGAAAGAACCGAGAAAGAACATGAGAAAGGAAAGAGTGGAACCAACGAAGTAAAGAGCCCCAAAGACGAGAGAGAAGAATAGAATGGTCAATGAGATCAAAGGCTGCAGTGAGATCAAGCAATACAGCCAAGGAAAGGTCACCGTGATCGTGCTCAGTGTGAGGTTCATTTAAAAAAGATAGGATGATAGATTCCACACTGTGGCCTGGTTGGAAACTGGACTATTGGGGAGGGAGAAAATGGATAGAATCAAGGTGATGGACTAATTGCGAAAAGACTGCTTTTTCAAGAATTTTTGAATGAAAAGGGAGGTTGGAGACT
Source organism: Ichthyophis bannanicus (assembly GCA_033557465.1). Taxonomy (NCBI): domain Eukaryota; kingdom Metazoa; phylum Chordata; class Amphibia; order Gymnophiona; family Ichthyophiidae; genus Ichthyophis; species Ichthyophis bannanicus. Next base: position 441,461,115 of record CM066035.1, on the reverse strand, counting down.
GGGCAATAATGGGCTGGGTCAAGAGGATCGAGATGTTTTCTTTAGGAGTGGGCGGAACAGAGCATGTTTCCGGGGGGGGGGGAGAGTGCCAGAGGAAAGGCTTGTGTTTAGCATGGCAAGTAGAAATGGCAGAAAGGTAAGAGAGGGTTCTATGAACAAGTCAGAAAATACAATAGAATGAAATGAAAGTTATAAAAAACAGCAATATAGAACTTTAGCCCAGTTCTTAAATTTAACACTTTCAGACAACAGTCTCTCGACGATTTTTGCTACATCCTTGGCCATCCCCGCATCTTCTCTCTACTCACTGAAGTTATCAGATTAACTCCCCTCCTGAATTTCTCTATAATACTCATAATTTTTTACTTTTGTGTAAACCACTTTGACATTTTATGAAAAGCGGTAGAGCAAGAATGTGGAAATTAATAAATGAATACACATTTGCTTGTAATGATTCTTTTGTCTTTTGCCACAGCACATTTTTACCTGCAGGGAGCACAAGCACATATATTCTTAAAAGTATGGAGGAGAATTTTAGAAGGGACGTCCAAGTGCAATAGTGGACATCCAGAGCAGAACATGGTTTGTTTTATTTAAAATTTGACATACCGCCCTTGTTTTCACATCGAGGTGGTTTACAAATGGAAATGTGATGTGTGCCTTTGAGTCAATGCTGACCTCTGGCAACCCATCAGCCCCTGGGTTTTCTTGGCACAGTGACTAGAAGTAGATTGCCAGGCTTTCTTCTGAGGCACTGGAGGGTTACATGACTCAGACCACATGAAAGCCACATGGAATCAAACCCTGGTCTCTTGATTACCAAGCCAGTACTTTAACCATTCGACTACTCCTCCACTCCTGGCTTGCAAATGAATAAAATAAAGGAAAATAAATCCATTGTAAGACAGGAAAGCTACCATCTAAAGGAGAGGGCAAGGGACAGGATCAAGCAAGGAATGTTAGGGGAGGGAAATCCTTAATGAAGGGCAGTAATAGCTGTTTAATCAGGAGGAAGGCCAAAAGCTTTCTGGAACAGGTGAGTTTTCAGCAGAGATTTAAACTTCTTGTATGAGGGTTTCAGTCGGAGGTCCAAGGGGAGAACATGCAAGAGGATAAGGCCAAGAAAAAAGAGCAGAATGGCAGGTGGATTCAGGTCTTGCTGAGGATGCTTGGGGGAGGTGAAGCTGGTTGGCTTGTATGGAACAAAGGATATAGTGGGGAGCATGAGGAATAATGATGAGCAAAAGATAATGGGGTATGCCTGTGTGTAAGGTTTTATGAACAAGGGTAAGGATTTTGAGTTGAATACGGTAAAACACCAGTAATCAATGAAACTATATAAGCAGAGGTAGAATGTGGTCTCGCAACAGCATTTTGAATAGTCTGTAAAAGCTTTAATTCATAATTGTGGAGGATGTCAAAAACAATTATTACAAAAATCCAAATGTGACATGATGAGTGATATGAACAGAGTTGTCAGTGAAGAGAATGAGAAAAAGAGGATTGCCCTAATCTGGCAAAGAGAAAAAAAATGATCATGTGACAACAGTAATTGCGTGTAACCCCGAGATATCTGAAAGAAGGAATTATTGGTACAAGAGTATCAGAGAGAAATGGTGAAATTGTTGGAGCAGTTGAAGAGCCAGTTAACCAAAGTTTTATTAGCACTAAGAACAAGATGGTTTCTCCTTAAGCATGTGGCAACCTGGGTGAGAACTGTTAAGTGGGGTGAGACCCGGGGCAATAGTGTGAGTGGGTAGAAGGAGGAGTATGTCATCTGCATAATAAGCCGAGATCCCAGACTGTTGAATTAAGCAAGGCCAAAGGTGGAAGAAAAATATTAAAGAGAAAGTGGCAGAAGAACATGCAGGAAAACCCCAGGGACGTCTATGTCTCTGGCTAATTTTAGACACATATATGTCCCCGAAGTGGACGTGCAGGTGACCCGGCACATAGACGTCGCCAGTAGGGATGCATAGATCGGAAATGTCCAGCTCAGGCCAGCTAGCAAACAGGGACACCCAGTGGCAGAGAACATTAACAACATGAGTCCCCATTTCCATTGGTTGTTGCTGGCATATATTGGAATACAGGGGATAGAAGTCTAACTCCTTCTCCACGCCCTCTAAGTGCTTGCCAGGGAAAACAGACGTTTTTTCAAAGCCTTTTTGTGCCTGGAGCAGGCCCAACTCTGGCCATGATTTGAGACATCCAAGGCACTTCTGAGATTGAGTGGGGACATCCGGGATAGCAGTTCCACCCCAGCCACGCCTCTGTTCAGGCCTGGACGACCTTGTGCTCTGGACATCCCCAGAGAAAGCTTCTAAAATGGTTCTGTGCAGATGTCCAAATCACAAATAGCACTTCTAAAATTCCCTTCATGATGTCTAATTACGTACTTTTATAGGATTGTTATAGGAGGGATGGTGTTGCAATGGTCTCGGGAGGTGGGGAGTGTAAAGCCGGAGATTCGTCAAGCACCCAAAACCTTTCCACTGGCCCTGCCTCTGAGACAAACACTCAGCAACACCCTCTGTCTGGCAGGCACTCTCACAGTTGTGATAACCATCTTCCCTCGTTTTCTCAGCATCTCCTTCAAATTTTGCTGTGAAAGATTTTCCCCTCCTGGATTTAGAAAATAAAATATTGGAGAAAAAAAAAAAGGGGGTGGGGGGGTTCAAAACTGTGCAAACAAACCAACTTGCAGGCTTTTGGTACTTTTTTTGGTTGAAAGGTTAAATCCAATCCCAAATGTTGGCTTCAATACAAAGTGGTTATGTGATCTAATATGAATTCATATCGTTCAAACTGTTATGATTTATCCAAAATCCTGTTAGCATTTTCTGCATTTGTTAGTCCCTTGACAATTCCAGATGAACAAAAATTGCCAATGCTGCACACTGACAACAGAAGACATTTTTCCTGCCTGACAAAGTAACAACTTGCAGTCTTTTGGAGCTCAGCGAAGGGCTTTAATTTCAAAGAATAACAAGCTGGCCCAAGTAAAGGGAAAAAACCCACAGAACTAAAATTAAATGTAGTGTCTGCAGCAATTTTGTTACGCTTTGCTGGTTTCCAGAGGCAAGACAGATGGTGTCCTTTACAGCTGCATTAACAGCTTGCTGCAGAGGTCAGGAACGAGAAACTATTTTACTTGACTTTAAGAGGCTGCATCCCCTCTTACGGAAGCTTTCTGCTGTATAGGAAAATGCTATGAAATCACACATCTGGAAACCAGCACAGACAGACTGCTAAATTAGTAACCAGGAAACGAGCAAGAAATATCAGGAAAGTGAAAACATAGTAGCTTGCCATACTATGACGATGTCTTGTACTCATTATTTGTAGAACAGGCTGCAGTCCCCTACATCCAAATTCACAAAACTTCCTATGTCTCCTTCTGTGCAACAATAAAAATATAGTAAATTGTGAAATACCAGCTGGTCAAAATGAAGTCCAGCCTCCTGCCTCCAGCTCTGACAGGAACAGAGGACCAGATGCACACACACCCCAGGTGGACACAGTAAATATTCATTGCCGGTTATGAGAGATATTATTAGGGACCTTAAGAAACAAACTGCAGAGGGCTTGAAACACTGGTCAGCAGGGTAGGGGAAATTGTTATTTCAGTTCTTATTGATTGAAAATAGCAGAAAAGGACCTGACGCTTTTGCACAAGTTGGACCACATCTATCTCTTAACGGCTTCACTCAGAATCCGGATTCCCAGCATCATAAGACTCCGGGTTTGCAAACTGCTTGATGCTTCCAAGAGGCAGAGATGCAACTGCTAGAGTTCAAGGTGTATATGCACTGGGGCTAGGAATAAGAATGACCATAAACAAAGAATCTGATTAAATAACTGAAGGGAAAAATAAATATCCACACATATCCACACTTCATCCGCTGCTATTTCTCTATGGATAGCTGGGAAATGCACAGGCAATACATTTTCGGCAAGTTTTCAGAACTTTGGGAGATTTGGTGACTTTTAGGGTTTTTTTCCAGTACGTTTGACACATCCAGGGGCAGATATTCATAACCTTATCCGGTTAGTGCAGAGAAGGTCCATCGTCATGTCGGCACTATCTGGGTAAATGCTGGCACTTATCCAGTTAGACACACCTATCCGGACAACCTGGGCCTCAGGAAAAGCTCCGTTGCACTCTGGATAATTCACAGCTGAATATCGTGCTCTCTGGATACATGCTGCACTTCTCTGGATAGTGCCGCTCAGCCTAGACATATTCCATGGCATCTCCTACCCAGATACTGCCACTGAATATCCCACCGATATTTAAGCAGCACAGCTGACTGTATATCGTCCTTATTGAGTATCAGGCCCTCACTGTATCATAATATTTTTACATAAGAAACACAAGAAAGCCATGCTGAGTCAGATCAAGTCTAGTCAAGCACAGCATTCGATTTCCAACAGTGGCCAATCTCGATCACAAATACCCAGTGGATCCCAAAAAGTATATATATTTCTCATAGCTCATTTCCAAGGATAAACAATGTCTCTCCCAAGTCTACTTGGCAAATAATGCTTTAGGAATTTTACTCCTGGATCTTATCTAAACCACTTTTGAACCCTGACCACATCCTCCAGCAACAGATCCCACAGCTTAATAATAAGCTGCAAGAAAAAAACACTTTCTACAGTGTGTTCAATCAGATGGTCATTAGTTTCAGGGTGTGTTCTCGGGTTTTTGTGTAGTTTCAAAAGTTAAGCAACCATTTCCTATTTAACTGTGATATCCTACTCATGAGGTTATAGATCTTTTCTTTGAGTTGAGAGCCCCTTTATTTAGCCTTTCTTCAGAAGGGGGGTGTTTTTATCCACTTTATTACTTTGGCTGCCCTTCTCTGAACTTTTTCTAATTCTGCTATATCTTTTTTGAGATGGGACTGGGAACTACACAGTGATATTCTCAGTTCTGTTCTCCATCCCTTTTCAAACAAAACTTGATGATGCACACAAAACATTGTAAGTATATTTGTTTGTAGGCTCATGTTTGTTAAATCAATGTTATGTGCACTAAGCTTTTTCAATCATGCTAACGGACTGAATGCATGCTAACAGATGCGCAAGCTTCTGATAGCAGATTGGTAACCTGAAACAGCATTTTTTTTTCAAATATCTACAGTACATGATTAGATTTTTCCTTTGCTTTTAATTCAAACAAGGAGTAAGCTACTGACCTGTGGATGTCCAGACACTACAGTCAACTTATGTGATCTATGCTTGACCTTATCTTTGTAACAAAGAGCCTTTATAAGTAGGATGACATAATGACCCCACTTGCCATTCCAGTACCCTGGTCCGACCATCACGCCATATATTTCAAGATTCTTCCAACCCAACAAGGAAAACTACAAAAGAAACCCCACCCTGAAAGGCGCACTCTCAACAAAACTCTTCCCAGCCTCCCACAAGACTACGCCAACTTTGATGAGGCAATCAAATCATGGAACACTACATTAATATAGCAGTGAAACCTCCACCCCGACCCATCGCTAGAGGCAAAGATCAAAATCAGACCCGTGGTACTTGCAAGCAGTAAGAGACAAGAAACAAAAACGTCACCAATTAGAATGTAAATGGAGATACGACCGGTCTCAAGCCACTCTTCTTCAATACTTGACCATGCAGAGTGAATACAACAACCTAATCAATAAACACAAACAAAAATACAACACTAATCTCATCTTAAAATCCTGCAACAAGCCTCGGGAGCTGTTCAAAATTGTCTGCACCCTGACAAAGGACCCATCCCACAAAGAGGACCCCAATCACCCCCAAATCTTTGAGGATTTCCTCCTAAACCAATACAAGCCACCCTTGAAGACCTCACAACACCCTTTACCCCCCAGATGAAGACACAAATGGAGAGAATTTCACATCCCATCAACAGAGCAAATAAGCCACACCATCACTGCTTTAAACACCAGTATAGCGCTCGCTGACCCATGCCCGGTAATATGGATCAAATCAGTCAAGGTAGAGCTCGCGATCTGCATCCATAATATCATAAGTTCATCACTAATGAAAGGATACATGCCCTCCATGCTGAAGCCACGATCTGACCCATCCTAAAGAACGCCTCAACTAACAGCTCAGACCCTTCGAATTACTGTCCCATCTCTAGCCTCCCCTTTCTATCTAAAATAATTGAAAAGATAGTACAAGGACAACTCCAAGACCACATCAACCTGCATGCTCCTCTGGATCTGCACCAACATGGATTTTGCCCTAATCACAGTGTAGAAGCCCTCCTCATTCACCTGTTTTATACGCTACTAAGAGGAATAGACAACCTAAAAACTGGATTCCTTCTCATTTTTGTGGACATATCCTCAGCTTTCGACACTGTATCTCACAGCACCCTACTAAAACATCTATCTGACATTGGACATAATGGTACAACACTCAACTGGTTCAATTCCTACCTCAGTCACAGACAACAAAAGGTTAAGGTTGGTCCCAACACTTCAAAATCCACTACGCAGTTTATGCAGATGACATCATGGTCTACTCCCCTATCCACCTCAACTTGCCAGACTACACAACTATTATCAAAGGCCTTCTGGAAATGAGCACTGGCTGGCATCCAACATCCTCCAAGTCAACTTCAAGAAATCGGAGGCATTATTCATAACACGGGACCCATCATTCACCCCCCCCCCCACTCCCTCGCATCTATATCCATAGCAAACACTCTAATAGCAGTAAAAGAAGAAGTATGCTACTTAGGTATCACCATCGACCGCTTCCTAAACTTACATGCGCACATTAACAGAACCTCTAAGAATGCTTTCCAAAAGCTTGCAATTATCCAAAGACTAAAGCCACTACTCAGTCAGGACCACTTCCGCACAGTCTGTCAAGCCCTCATAACCCCTGTTCTGGACTACTGTAATTCCCTCTTCCATGGTCTGCCAACTCAAACCATCCGTCCCTTGCAACTGGCTCAAAACACCGCTGCCTGCATCATCACTGGATCACCCAAACATAACCACATAACTCACTATTCTATCAGCTACATTGGCTTCCAGTCTCCTCACATGCTAAATACAAAATGGCACTTGCCATATTCAAGACAAGAAACAACCTGTTAGCTAGAACGCTACAAGATCTGATATGTACAAGCTCAAGCAACAGACCTAAGGGACAGAATACCAGAGATACCTTACCAATTCCTAGCTCCTACACTAAGGCAGATAACTCTACTACAAAGAGAGCTCTCTCATTAGCTGCTCCTGCCATCTGGAACACTTTGCCAGAAAAAAATCAGAACTACAAAAGACTTAAAGGACTTCAGAAAACTCAAGATCTTTCTCTTCTCCAACCACTTCAAAGACAATACCTAGTCCCTCCTCCTCAATATTCAAGCCCAAACTACAGATAACCCTGTTTATTATGTTGATATGTATATAAGTTCTGCCTCCGGACAACTCCCGCATGCCACCCCCTACCTGAATTATTCTTTGAGTTCTCTGTAACATGTTGAGTTTTATGTAAACTACTTTGATTGTATGAGAAGGCGGTATAAAAATCTTGTTAAATAAATAAAATTAACAAACTTTACAATACTTGTCAAAGGGCTCCCACTCCCCCAGAAGCACCTCTGTTTCAGCATGTACAGTGACTTACAAAAGAATTCATCCCCTTGGTTTTTGTCCTGTTTTGTCACATTACGTACATCCTGGAATGAAAATGGAGGTTCACTTGGATGTAAGGTGATGGACCTAACAACATAGACCAAATTGGTGAAGAGGAATAACAATAATATACCTTGTATATATCATAAAAAAAATCAAAACTAAAAAGTTAAGAGTGCATTTGTATTCATCCCTTTTGCTATGAGAAACCCCTAAATAAAATCTGATCCAACCAATTAACCGCAAATCTCACATAATTCGTTGATTAGGGTCCACCTGTGTGCAATCTCTGTCACATGATCAGTCACATGATGCCTGTATAAATATACCTGTTCTAAAAGGCCCCTGACTCTGCAACACCACTAAGCAAGCAACATGAAGACAAAGGAGGGGTTTTGTTGCTCTTTTAATTTGCCTCTCTGCACTTGCGCGGCGTTTTCCCACTCATGCTATCTCGCTGGTATGATTTGTTTGGTTTTATCCTGCATACGTTTCTTATTCTGTTTAAGAATGCTCCTCTTTTCTCTTTTTCACATTTTCTTGTATTTGTCTAACTGCATCGATGTATTATACCTTTTGCTGTTATGTTTCGCGCTATTATGGTGCATGTGCAATTTTTTAGTTGTCCCCCTCCTGTCATTTTCATATATTAGGGTCATTTGTTTGTTTTTTCCACTAACCTTCGTCCTATTTTTTGAGAGTTTGCTTTTAGCTTGTTTTGCCCTTTAAAGTTTTAGCATACACTTATATCTCCTTGTACTACGATGTTTATTTGCTAGTTTTGTGTTGGGCTATACCAGTGATGGCTAACCTTTTTGAGCCCGAGTGCCCAAACTGCCGCACAAAACCAAAGAATTTCCTCAAAGTGCCAGCACGTCATTTGCATAAATGGTCTTATTTGCATAAATATTTGCATAATGTTACCATACACTAACTTTTAGTAAACATGTCTCTTAATGAGTGTATGGATAAAGAAAGACTAAAAGATTTCTACATTACTATAATCCAGTGCCAACCGCCAGGCACATTAGGAACTACTACAAACGCTGCCCATTTAGAACCCATAGCAAACCCGCCGTATCCTGACAGCATTACCAGGACTCACAAAGCACCATACCCTACCTATCAAAAGGCAACATTGCAAATATTAAACCAATACATTTCAGTGAATACTGGGGAAAGAGAACAAGTGGCAACGTCAAATAGGAATTTCCTCTTGTACCAAACAAAGCACAGATGTTAATGATGCACATTTCCCAGAGCTGACATATTCCAGTTAATAAATTCAAAATAAAGAGATATCTTTCTACCTTTTGTGCATTTTTTTTCAGTTGCAATTGGTCCAGCCATTTTCTTCTGGTTTCTTCATGTTTTCTGCTAACTCTCCATCGTCTGCTGTCCATTTGTCCTTTCTTCTCTCTTCTAGTTTTTTTTTCATTCTCTCTCTCTCTACATCTGCTTTAACATACTAATCTTTCTCCTTTTGCTCTTTCCTCATTCCTATTTCATCCACACAAATTTTACCCCTCCATCCTCAATCCCCAATTACTCTCCCAATACCTGGCCAATTGTAGATTTTTCATCCCTCCTACACAAAATATTTTTCCCCTCTCCATTTTACTCTCCCAGCCCCATCCCATTCTAATCCTCCCCCAACATCAACTCCCTTCTAGTTCCAGTCTCACCCAGCATCCATTCCCTTCTTCAAGCCCCCCACTTCCCCTCAGCCCATTTCCATTCCAAGCCCCGTCCCCATCAGCTATTTGCAGTTCAAGCCCCCTTCCACTCAGCCCATTTCCAGTCCTAGCAACCCCCCCAACCCATTACCAGTCCTAGCCCCCCATAGCCCACTCCCAGTCCTAATCCCACCAGCCCATTTCCAGTCCTAACCTCCCCATCAGCCCACTCCCAGTCCTAATCCCCCATCACTCAATTTTTAGTTTAAGCCCCCCCAGCGCCCATCACCACTCCTAACCCCCCCAGCCCAGCGCCCATCACCACTCCTAACCCCCCCAGCCCAGCGCCCATCACCACTCCTAACCCCCCCAGCCAGCCCAGTGCCCATCACCACTCCTAACCCCCCCCAGCCAGCCCAGTGTCCATCACCACTCCTAACCCCCCCAGCCCAGTGCCCATCACCACTCCTAAACCCCCCACCCCAGCCCATCACTACTCCTAACACCCCCCAGCCCAGCCCAGCCCAGCCCATCACCACTCCTAACCCCCCCCAGCCCAGCCCAGCCCAGCCCATCACCACTCCTAACCCCCCCAGCCCAGCCCAGCCCATCACCACTCCTAACCCCCCCAGCCCAGCCCATCACCACTCCTAACCCCTCCTCCAGCCCATCACCACTCCTAACCCCCCCAGCCAAGCCCAGCCCAGCCCATCACCACTCCTAACCCCCCCCCCCCCAGCCCAGCCCAGCCCATCACCACTCCTAACCCCCACCCCCCCCAGCCCAGCCCAGCCCAGGGAAAATTTAAAAAAAAAAGAAAACCTGTCTGCTGCCGCTGTCGGGGCCGCCGCGGCAGAATCGAGTGTGCCGCGGGGCCCCCCTGTACCCACCGGCAGAGCCTGCCCTCCCCGTAGCAGCTCTCTCTTTGGAGCTGCAGTCAGACGCGCCGGCTTGCAGAGCGCGAGGGAAGAGTTCCCTCGCTGCTCTGTTAAGCCCGTGGGGGCTGATGGGAAGTTCTCATCAGCCCCCGCGGGCTTAACGGAGTTGCGAAAGGGAAACTCTTCCCTTCGCGCTCTGCAAGCCGGCGCGTCTGACTGTAGCTCCTAAGAGAGAGCTGCTACGGGGAGGGCAGGATCTGCCGGGTACAGGGGGGCCCCGCGGCACGCTCGATTCTGCCGCGGCGGCCCCGACAGCGGCAGCAGACAGGGTTTTTTTTTTTTTCGATTGCGGACCTTCCCGCGTGCCAGCTGCAAGGCCTTCGCGTGCCACAGCTGGCACGCGTGCCATAGGTTCGCCATCGCTGCTTTATGGGAAGGTTCCTTTTTTTGCCCTTTTAGTTCACTGTTTTCGCATCTGTGCAGTGTCTTCTTGCTCTAGCAGTCTCTTTTTTTGGGTTTGTGATGCTTGTTAGATTTTATCCCGCATATATTTTTGCTCTATTTATGCACGTATGATTTTCTCCTTGTATATTTTTGCTGTTATAATCAGTTCAATCACACACGATGTGCATTTTTGTCGTGTTCTGTGCCACCTATTGTGTGTAGGGCTTTCCCCTCTGTTTTTTCATATATATTAAGGTCACTATTTTACCTCTATCTCTATCTTCTGTCTGCTGTTTTTAGAGTTTTTTTGTTTTTTTGTTTTGCCTTCATGCTGCTCTCAAAAGTTTTGAGGTATACATATTTTTATTTATATCCCCTTTTTTTATATCCTCCATGAATAGTGATCCTTTCTGTGACTTTGTTTCTTTATTGTGCAAAACTTTACCTACCTGATGTTATGTCTATCACACTGTTTATTTTTTTATGTATTTTCTTTTGTCATCTATGAGATAGTTATCTTAATTAAAGTTTTCTTCATGTGATATATTAACTATTTTAGGTTCAGTTCTACATACATTTATTTTATGATATGTTTCTTAAATATGCATTTTCTTGTCCTTTTTGTTCTTGCATCTGTTTGTATACCATTCCTATGCATTGTATCCCCCCTTCTTTTTTTAGTTTCTTGCTGTACGGTTTGCTCTACAGTTTACTTTACAGTATGATTATACATTTGTTTATTTGTATATTTTTTATTTGCTTCCTTGTAGATTGGGAAGAGTGGTTTGGTCCATCGTTTCTCACGTTGTTTATTTGTTCCCTCATGGTAATGTATTTTATGCATTTTATTTACTCTTTTGTATACACCGAGGATGTTTTTAATACTCCACTATTATTGTAATTTCATTTTGTAATTTTATACTTTATTTTTTATTTTGTATTGATGTGTTTGTCAGTTTTAGACCCCTGAGGAAGGCCTCTGGCCGAAACCGTAGAGTTGGGTCTGCTAATAAAGAATTTTATACTACTCCTTGTGTTTGGCCGTGGTCCTTAGCTTCCGCTCTGTTTGCCTGTTTCTCCTGCGGAAGACCTTCTTCTCTCCTTTCTACCTTATAAAAATCATATCCCAAATTCTGAATGTCCCACAGAGCTATATTAAATCCATTATAATAAAATAGAAAGAAAATGGCACCACTACAAACCTGACAAGAAAAGGCCACCCACCAAGGTGATATTGTCAGACTCAAGAGTGAAGAGGAAGAATATGTAGAAGTTGATGAGCATAAAGCGGAAATGCTTAACAAATATTTCTGTTCTGTATTCACAGATGAAGAACCAGGAGCAGGACCTCACAAAACACCCACAAACAGGAACAGAAGCGAGGGGCATCTTGAGCAATTTTCAGAAGACTGTGTTCATGAGAAACTAGCTAAACCTAAAGTAGACAAAGCGATGGGACCAAATGGGATACAAAGGAGAATACTGATAGAACTTGGAGACATTCTAGCAGCTCCACTGACCGACCCTTTTCAATGCCTCGGAGTCAGGAGTGATGCCAGAGGATTGGAGAGAGGCACATGTGGTCCCTTTACACAAAACCAGAAGTAAGGATGTGGTTGAAAACGACAGGCCAGTTAGTTTAACCTCAGTGGTAAGTAAATTATTGGAAGTGCTGCTGAAAGAGAAAATAGTGAGGTTTCTGGAGTCAAATGGATTACCGGATCCGCGGTAGCATAGATTCACCAGAGGCAGGTCTTGTCAGACAAATCTGATTAATTTCTTTGACTGGGTGACCATGGAGTTGGACCAAGGGTTCCGCAAAGGCGACTTAAAAACTGAGCACCCTAATGGACCCTAAAGTTACTGATTGGGTTAGAAATTGGTTGAGTGGGAGGCGACAAAGGGTACAGATAAATGGAGTTCACTCTGAGAAGGAGGTTACCAGTGGTGTGCCCCAGGGATCTGTCCTTGGTTCGATTCTTTTTAACATCTTTGTTAATGATATTGCGGAAGGTCTGTCGGGTAAGGTTTGCCTCTTTGCGGATGATACCAAAATCTGCAATAGGGTAGACACCCAGTAAGGTGTAGATAACATGAGAAGGGATCTATCTAAGCTTGTAGAATAGTCTAGAATTTGGCAGCTGAGATTTAATGCTAAAAAATACAAGGCCATGCATTTGGGTTGCAGCAATCCAAGGGAATGATATAGTTTAGGGGATAAAGTACTTCTGTCCACAAAAGAAGAGCGGGACCTAGGCGTGATTGTGCCTGATGATCTTAAAGTAGCTAAACAGATAGAAAAGGCAACGACAAAAGAAAAAAGGATGCTTGGGTGCATAGGGAGAGGAATGGCCAGCAAAAGAAAGGAGGTGATAGTGCCTCTGTATAAGTCTTTGGTGCGACCTCATTTGGAGTATTGTGGGCAATTCTGGAGACCACACCTACAAAAGGTTATAAACAGGTTGGAGTCGGTACAGAGGGTGGCTGCTAAAATGGTTTGTGGTCTTCATTATAAAGCATAGGAGGATAGACTTAAGGATCTTAATATGTATACTTTAGAGGAAAGATGGCATAGAAGTGATATTATTGAGACGTTTAAATATCTCCATTGCATAATTGCAAAGGATGAGAGCCTCTTTTGATTGAAAGCAAGCTCTGCAATGAGGAGACATATAACAAAGGTGAAAGGGGTTCGACTCAGCAGTAATGTTTGGAAATATTTCTTTATGGAAAGAGTAGTAGATGTATGGAATAGTCTCCCAGTGGAGGTGGTAGAGAGGAGGACAGTATCTGAATTCAAAAAAAGCATGGGACAAACACAGAGGATCTCTAAAGAAAAAGGGGACTGTTGTAGTTGTTGATATGAAAGGGCAGACTAAATAGGTCATGTGGTCTTTTTCTGCTGTCATGTTTCTATGTTTCTGTTTCTTCATCTTTTCAGCTACTTCTTTTGAGAACCATAGCGACCTCCTTTTCCTTTTACCTTTATTTACCAGTCTAACAAAAAGGCGGGTTGCCCTTAAATTATCCCCTTTCAGTTTTGCCCACTGTTTTTCTACATTCCCCAGCTGTTCCTATCCAATTAATGAATCCTTGAGGTATTGGCCCATCTTGGCAAAGTTAGTTTTCCTAAAGTCTAAGACCCTCGCTTTTGAATGGATTTTTATCAGCCCTAGTCCTAATACTGAACCACACCTTCTGGTGATCACTGGATGCGAAATGATCTCACACTATAACATCAGAAACACTTTCACCACTGGTAAGCACCAAGTCTGCTACTGAAGACATGCTGACCCTTCTTGGACAGATGCACATCATCTCTGCTCTGCAGCCCTTGAAACAGCATCCCATGGTCCAGGAAACCAAAACACTCACAATGACCATATCCATCCAGCCATGCATTCATCTCCAGGATGCAAACTTCTCTGCCTTGGCCTTTACTCTCAACAGGAAGGATTGCATCTATCTGCTTTATCCTCTGTCCCAGAGCCATGACGTCACTTTTGATATGCTTAGAGGGATACCTGGCAGTATCATTTGTGCCGATATGGATGAGCAACATTGGGTAACAGTTAGTGGGCTTGATGAGTCTCGGAAAACTCTCCGTAACATCTTGGATTGTGGCATCTGGCAGACATCAAGTGTGGGCGGCAGATGGAGGCCTCAGTACCCCTCAGAAGAGAATCACCAACCACCACCACCCTTTGCTTACTTGTGGTCACTGATTCTGTGACTTTGGGGTGCTCAAGCTCTGGTTCTTCCCTTTCCTGGGATGCTTTCACCTCCTCCACTTCCAGGGCTGCATAATGGTTCTTCAATTCAAGGGCTGGAGGAGTTGGATTGGTGAGTCTGCAGGCCCTGCTGACTCGTGTCCAACCTTCGTCATTCTGTAGGCTCCCATCTTCACCTCTGCTGGAAAGCTTGGATGTTTCAAGAAGCATCTCATCAATGTACTTCTCACTGTATTGAATGCTCCTCAGCCTCACCACATCTTCTCTGAGTTCCTCCATTTGTTTGCTAAGAGCTTCAGCATGCAGTCATTCTGCAGATGGAATTGGTCCTTCAACTGGCACTGGGATCTCTGTCTGGACAGAGGAAGAATCTGTGATGGGGGGAATAGCTTTGGCAATACAATTTTTCCTAGCCATTGTACAATTGGTGGAGCTTTGGTACCTGCTGAAGCAAAAGAGATAGGGCCCGATTCTAATCTGCATGTCCCTGCCCTCTGTGTGCCTGGTCAGAACCAGAGGCACAGAGGGAGTTGTGATTCTGATCCCAAGGGATACGTCTAGCCCTGCGGGATCAGAATTGCTTACAGACCTGTACATGCAGGCTGGGACACTGATTCCGTCTGGCTTATTTATTTATTTTATTTATTATTTTTTATTTTACAGTTTTTATATACCGCGCTCTTTGGTATCAGTGCGGTTTACAGATAACAAATTTCGCATTAGAACAGTCCTTTGCTTACATTATAACAGGGTCTTTTGCTTACATTATAACAGGGTCAGTAACTTGGAGACAAACATGGTAAACTATATACAAGCTATATACAGAAAGATATATTACCTCTGGAAATTTACAGTTAAAGTGGGTCGTAACTTTGGGTGTGCAGAGCGTCAAGGTCGTGTTCTGTTATGACTATGTTGTTGGAATGTCAGAGGCTGTGTGAGTGATTTGTGAGATGGGAGGAGGAGGTGTAGGGTTAGGGCCTAAAAGATGATGACAGAATAGGTAGTGTTTGAGGGCCTTTCTGAATTGAGAGAGGTCCTTTATTGATCGGATATGAGGAGGGAGATTATTCCAGCAAGTTGGAGCGAATAAGGTGAAGGCCCTGTCTCTGGTTGTTTGGTTACATTTAGTGTACTCCTTTGGTACGACAAGAGTATTGGCGGCTGCGGATCTTCTCAGTCTGTTCGTGGGGGTGTTGATAATAAGTGATGAGAGGGAGGGTGGGGCTATTTGATTAATTGCTTTAAAGGATAGCAGGAGTGCTTTGTAAGTTATCCTGGCTTGTAGGGGTAACCAGTGAAGCTCTGTTAGTATGGGGGTGATGTGGTCTCTACTGGAAGTGCCGCAGAGGATGCGGGCTGCTGAGTTCATCGCCAATTGGAGTGGGTTGAGGGTGCTCTTGGGTAGGCCATGCAGAATGATATTAGCATAGTCAAAATGAGGTGTTATAAGGGCTTGGAAGACTGTTCGGAAGTCATTGTAGTGGTCTTAAGGGTTTCAGCGTTCTTAATTTGTAGTAAATGGATTTAACGGTCTGCTTTATGTGATCTTTGAAGGTCAGTTCTTGGTCGATGGTTACTCCCAGGTAGCGAATTGAAGATTTACATGGTAGTTCCGCATCTCTCACCTTCAAAGTTGCGGGGGGGGGGGGGGAGAATTTCTTATTCCTGGTTACGAATAGGACTTCCGTTTTCTTGAAGTTTATTCGCAGGTTCTGGGATAGGAGCCAATCTGTAATCGCGTTGAAGCAGGCGATAATTGGGGAGAAGTCAGGGGCATTAATTTTTATTGGCGTGAATATTAGTACGTCATCTGCATAGATCAAGCTGGAGGCGTTAAATGTTTTGATGATTTCACAGATTGGTTGGATATATATGTTAAATAGAAGAGCTGATAAAGAGGATCCCTGGGGTACACCCTGTTGTTGCTGGAAAGGATCGGAGGTTGAAGATCCTATCCGCACCTGTTGCCAGCGGTTGTTTAGGTAGGATCTACACCATTCCCAAGCTGATCCCTGGACTCCTTTTTCTTTAAGACGGTGAAGAAGTTGTACATGGTTAACCGAGTCGAACGCTGCTGAGATGTCAAGGAAGATGAGGATGAACCCATTTTCAATTTTGTCAATCCCTCTTGATAAGGTGTTGATGAGTAGTGTGAGAAGGGTCTCTATGCCATGTGATTCTCGGAATCCGTGTTGGCAGGGATCGAGAGGAGCTGAAGTATCTATATGCTGTTGCAATTGGATTTGTACCACCTTCTCGATGATTTTGGCTAGAAGGGGTATACTTGAAATTGGACGATATGAATCAGTTTTTGCTGGGTCGAGTTTATTGTTCTTTAGGAGAGGGCGTATTGAAGTTTGCTTGAGAGATGATGGGAATGATCCGGTGGTGAAGGAAAGTTGCATGATAAGGGCAAGTATGGGGCTCAGTTCAGCACGCATTGTTCTGATCCAGTAGGCAGGGCATGGATCGTTTGGGGCTGTGGTAGTATTCAAGGTGGCAATAAGGTCAGTGATGGATTTCACTGTGGGAGCGACAAAATTTTTCAGAGGCTGGGTAATTGAGACGGGGTTAGGTATACAACTTGATGTGGAGTTTGTGTTAATGGATTTAGATTGAATATAGTCGGCAAAATCCTGAGGTTGAATTGATATTGTTTGGTTGGAGGATGGTGCCTTGGTTAAGGATTTAGTGATATTAAAGAGGTCTCGTGGTTTGTTCAGTGATCGGAGGAGGGTTTCTGTATGGTGTTCCCTCATCTTTTCAGCTATTTTCTCCCGGTGTTTCTTTAGGGCATTTTCGTAATCCATTTGGTCAATTGGAGCACGTGATCTACGCCATTTTCTCTCTTGTTTTCTTAGATTCTGGAGGGATAGTCGTAGTTCAGTGGAGAACCATGGTTTTGGGATTCTACTTTTTAGTGCTGTGCTGGATGCTGGTGGTCTTACTGAGGAAGGTAGATGTGAAGAGGAGTTCAGGGTGTTGTACCAATTGTTGATCAGTTCATCAAGGTCATTGGTTGGTAGACGAAGGGTTGGAAGAGTCTGGCTGATGAAGTCATCCTTGTTGAGCGTTTTGAAACGGGCTGTTGGTCCTGATGATATTAAATTTGTATTTCTTGCTGGGATACTGTTTTGCTGATATGGGACTTGGAAGGATAATAAATCATGATCAGACCATGGGACAGGGGTATGAGATAGCTTAAAGTTGGTGTTCGCTGTAGCCTGAGGTGCAAAAATGAGGTCAAGGGTGTTACCCTTGAGGTGTGTAGGGGAGCTAACTAGCTGCGAGTAGTTGAGGTCAGTCATGGCATCAAGGAATGTGGTAGAATGGCTATGGTGAAGTGAGGAGAGGTTAAAGTCGCCCATTAACCAGTTGGATTTGCGTGGGCTTTCTGGGTTGCAGGCAAGCTCTATTATATTAGATAGATCTTCTGGTGGTGAGGATGGGGCTCTATATATGAGATTTAGGATGATATGTTTGTTAGCTATAGTAACTAGGTCCATGTGTGTGGTACATACAGGCCTTCCCCGGCTAACTCAGTCAGGTCAGTTCAATGGAGCTGCAGCGCCATGGCGTCTGGTTGCCATGACACCACAGAACATAAGAGCATAAGAACTTAAGATATGCCATACTGGGTCAGACCAAGGTCCATCAAGTCCAGTATCCTGTTTCCAACAGTGGCCAATCTAGGTCATATGTACCTAGCAGTTTCCCCAAAAGACACAGGTTCCACAATGCTTGTACTGGGTCAAGCATTGATATCCTGGGCCCCTTCTTAATAATGGTTTATGGACCTTTCCTCCAGGAACTTGTCCAAACCTTTTTTAAACCCAGCTACACTAACAGCTTTTACTACATCCTCCGGTAACAAATTCCAGAGTTTGATTACGCATTGAGTGAAAAAATATTTTCTTTTATTAGTCTTAAATAGTTTACCCTGTAGCTTCATTGCATGTCACCTACTCTTTCTATATTCTGATAATGTAAACAATTGATCTACGTTTACCCGTTCCACTCCGTTCATTAATTTATAGACTTCTATCATATCTCCCCTCAGCCGTCTCTTTTCCAGGTTAAAGAGCCCTAACCTTTTTAGCCTTTCTTCATAGGAATATCCTTCCATCCTCTTTACCATTTTGGTGGCTCTTCTCTGAACCTTTTCTAATAATGCTATATCCTTTTTAAGATACGGCGACCAGAATTCCACACAATATTCAAGGTGCGGTCTCACCATGGAACAATATAGAGGCATTATAATATCTTTTGTTTTATTTTCCATTCGTTTCCTTATGATATCTAGCATTCTATTTGCTCTCTTGGCCACTGCTGCACACTGGGCCAAGGGTTTTAACATGTTATCCACAATGACGCCTAAATCTTTTTCCTGGGTGGTGGTTCCTAATGTGGAACCTTGCATCGTGTAACCATAGTTATTCCCTTTTCCAGATCATTTATGAATATGTCAAAAAGCAGCAGACCCAGCACAGATCCCTGGGGTACACCACTATTCACCTTTCTCCATAGGGAAAATTGGCCATTTAGCCCTACCCTCTGCTTTCTATCTTTTAACCAGTTCCTGATCCACAATAGTACACTGCCTCCTATCCCATGACTCTTTAGTTTTGCCAAAAGTCTCTGATGAGGGACCTTGTCAAAGGCTTTCTGAATGTCCAGATACACTATATCAACTGACTCACCTTTGTCCACCTGTTTATTCACACCTTCAAAAAAAACACAACAGATTAGTAAGTCAAGATCTTCCTTGTCTAAAGCCATGTTGGCTGTCTCCCATTAGTCCATGACTATCTACATGCTGAGTAACTTTGTTCTTTATGATGGTTTCTGCCATTTTTCATGGTACTGACATCAGGCTCACCAGTCTGTAGTTTCCCAGATCACCCCTGGAACCCTTTTTAAAAATTTGCGTTACATTGGCGATCTTCCAATCTTCAGGTATTAGAGATGATTTTAATGAAAATTCACAGATTACTAATAGCAGGTCTGCAATCTCATATTTCAGTTCTTTCAACAACCTCGGATGTATACCATCCGGCCCAGGTGATTTGCTACTCTTCAGTTTATCTAATAGTTGTAATACATCTTCCCGATGTATCGATATTTCCTTCAATTCTTCTGCACCTTTAAATACAACTTCAGTCATGGGTAACATCCCTACATCTTCCTCAGTAAAGACTGAAGCAAAGAATTCATTCAGTCTCTCCGCTATCGCCTTGCCGCCTCTTAGTGCCCCTTTAACTCCTCTATCATCTAATGGACCACCTGACTCTCTTACAGGTTTTTTGCTACGAATGTATTTGAAAAAGTCTTTATTTCATATTTTTGCTTCCGCAGCAAGCTTCTTCTAAAATTCTCCCTTTGCCTGCCTTATCAATGCCTTGCATTTGACTTGCTAGTGCTTGTGCTGTTTCCAGGTTTCGTCGTTTGGCTCTTTTTTCCATTTCCTGAAAGATGCTTTTTTGGCAACAACAGCCTCTCTGACCTCACCTTTAAACCATGCTGGCAGTTTTTTGGACTTCTTTCCACTTTTCTTAAAGCGTGGAATACAGCTGGTCTGGGCTTCCAAGATAGTATTTTTCAACATCACCCAAGCTTGATGTAAGTCTTTAACCTTTGCAACTGTTCCTTTTAGTTTTTTCTTAACTATTTTCTTCATTTTATCATAGTCTCCCTTTCAAAAGTTAAAAGGTAGAACTGTGGATTTCCTTACTATCCCTCCTCCACTAATTAAATCAAAGGCGATCATGCTATGATCACTATTGCCAAGTGGCCCCAACACCCTTATCTCTTGCATTAGATTTGGTGTTCCACTAAGGACTAGGTCTAATATGGCTTCCCCTCTGGTCAGTTCATGAACCAACTGCTCCAAGAAGTAGTCATTTATTTCATCTAGGAACTTTATCTCCCTAGCATGTCCTGCTGTGACACTGACCCAGTTGATACCGGGGTAATTGAAATCACCCATTATTATTACTGCGCTGTAACGTTTCTTAGCCTCCTTGATTTCTTTGAGCATTTCATCATCCATTTGTTCATTCTGGCCAGGCGGTCGATAGTACACCCCCACTGCTATCGCCTTCCCCTTTTTACATGGAATTTCAATCCATAGAGATTCTACAGCAAATTTTGTTTCCTGCAAAATTGTAATCCTTTCTGACTCAATGCCCTCTCTAACATAGAGCGCAACCCCTCCACCAATTTGATCAGCTCTATCAATACGATATAGTTTGTACCCAGGTATCACAGTGTCCCACTGGTTGTCCTCCTTCCACCATGTCTCTGATATTTCAATCATATCTAACCTCTCATTTAGTGCTATATATTCTAACTCTCCCATCTTATTTTTTAGACTTCTAGCATTTGCATACAAGCATTTTAGAGACTGTATTTTATTCATATTAATCTGGCTATTGGTAGGCATGGGTAATTTGGGATCTTTAAGCTCTGTCTGCTCTATACTCGAGGGCATTAGGGCTACTTTACTCTTTTTTGGAACCTCTCTGCTTTTGGTGGTATCCTTCAAGGATACGTTCTTCCGAACCATGCGCTCTTGGGCGACTGTCAGCTTTCCCCTATTATCTAGTTTAAAAGCTGCTCTATCACCTTTTTAAAGGTTAATGCCAGCAGCCTGGTTCCATCCCTGTTAAGGTTAAGCCCATCCCTTCGGAAGAGCCCCTCCTTTGCCCAGAATGTTCCCCAGTTCCTTACAAATCCAAAACCCTCATCTTTGAACCATTGTCTCATCCACACATTGAGACTCCGGAGCTCTGCCTGCCTTTTGGGTCCTGCACGTGGAACGGGAAGCATTTCGGAGAACGCTACCCTGGAAGTTCTGGATTTCAACTTCCTACCTAAAAGCCTAAATTTAGCTTCCAGAACCTCCCTACCACATTTTCCTATGTCATTGGTACCAACATGTACCAAGACAGCAGACTCCTCTCCAGCACTATCTAAGACCTTATCTAGGTGGCGCATAATGTCCGCTACCTTCGCACCAGGCAGGCATGTTACCAGGTGATCCTCACATCAACCAGCCACCCAGCTATCTACATGCCTAATGATTGAATCACCAACGGCTGTCATAACCCTTCCCTCATGGGCACATGGCCCTGGAGAAACTTCCCCGGTGCGAGAGGGTTTTACATCTCCTGGAGGACAGGTCCTAGTTACAGGATCACTTCCTGCCACACCAGGGTGATGCTCTCCTGTCACGTGACCTCTCTCCTCCATGGCAACAGGGATGTTGCCAGACTGGAGGTGGGACTTCAGTACTATATCCCTGTATGTCTCGTCTATGTACCTCTCTGTCTTTCTTATGTCTTCCAAGTCTGCTACTCTTGCCTCTAGAGAACCGACTCGTTCCCTGAGAGCAAAGATCTCCATGCACCTAGTGCACACATAAGACCTCTCACCAACTGGGAGAAAATCATACATGTGATACTCACTGCAAAAGACTGGAAAGCCCCCATTTCGCTACTGGACTGCTGTCTGCATCTTAGTTTTAAGCTTGTGTTTAGATCTTTTAGTTCTTTACTTACTAGGGGTTGCTATGAATATTTATACTAATAAAACTGTACCTTATATGTTTAATATACCTTGTTCACCTTAAACCTAATTAATCTCAGGTCCTTCGTGTATGACTGATTTGGATAACGAGCTTCACCTGAGATCAGTTCCTTTCCTTTAAGATGTGTAAGTACCTATAAAGCTACAATTATCCCAGGGGTGGGTAGGTGTTGGGGAGGGAGGGAGGGAAATAACACTTATTAAAAGAGGGCTGCTACACAGTACCCTGTCCTGTGCTGCTGAGGTAAGCTGTGACCAACATCCTGGATGATTAACAGTCCTTGCTTGGATAGAAGGAATCTTTCAAAATGGCCTTTTGACCTGCCACCTGGTGTTAACACCTATTGAAAAAGTTTCACAGGTCTCTTGTCCCCTAGGTAGAAGGCCTCTTTGTAAAGGTCTTTAGAAGACTTTATTTGTTGCTCAAAGAGTACTGACCCTGCTTTGCCTTTTATGCTGTTATATTCTGATTTGATTTAAATTACAGCTCTTTGCTGCTGCTAGGCTCTGACTTATTATGAAATTTAAACTACAAGCTCTCTGCTGGGTATGAAATGTAACCAGAAAGTTCTCTTCTGTGTTTTAAATGTAAACTTAAACTGCTGCTACTAGGCCCTGACTGATTTAACAAAAAACACTGGGTTCACAGATTAATTAGCTTTAATACAAAGAAGTCCTTTCAGAAAATTCCCAGAAGTATATACTCATAATTGCAGATCTCTCTCCAGAAGCAGCAGTCCCTTTTTCTAGTCCTTCAAGACTGAGGATCACAGAGCTCTGGTTGAGCTATTTATGCCTGTGCTGCTGAGGCAAGCTGTGACCAACTTCCTGGATGATTAACAGTCCTTGCTTGGATAGAAGGAGTCTTTCAAAATGGCCTTTTGACCTGCCACCTGGTGTTAACACCTATTAAAAAGGTTTCACAGGTCTCTTGCCCCTAGGTAGAAGGCCTCTTTGTAAAGGTCTCTAGAAGACTTTATTTGTTGCTCAAAGAGTACTGACCCTATTTTGCCTTTTATGCTAAGTTATATTCTGATTTGATTTAAATTACAGCTCTTTGCTGCTGTTGGCTCTGACTTATTATGAAATTTAAACTACAAGCTCTCTTCTGGGTTCTAAATTTAACCAGAAAGCTCTATTCTGTGTTTTAAATTTAAACTAAAAGTACTTTGCTGATACTAGGCCCTGAGTGACTATTAAATTTAAACTACAAGTTCTCTGCTGGGTTCTAAATTTAACCAGAAAGCTCTCTTCTGTGTTTTAAATTTAAACTAAAAGTACTTTGCTGATACTAGGCCCTGAGTGAAAGCAGAGTTTTAAACCTACACCACTAAAGAAAAATTTTCCCCTTTTGAAATAAAGCACCAAAAAGAATGTAACTTTGTTTTAAAAATGTACCAAAACCCTTTTAAGAGCCCTCAGGCAGAGAGCTAGT
Organism: Ichthyophis bannanicus; assembly: GCA_033557465.1. Lineage (NCBI taxonomy): Eukaryota > Metazoa > Chordata > Amphibia > Gymnophiona > Ichthyophiidae > Ichthyophis > Ichthyophis bannanicus. Next base: position 441,437,697 of record CM066035.1, on the reverse strand, counting down.
AATTAAAAGCCACACACATGAACTGTGTATGTACGTTATCCACTGTTCACCTAGACATGTTCTTCAGCTTTGTACATTGACACCAACTCCAGAGCAGGTGTAAATAGATGCAGCTACATTTTACACACAATATCTGCAGGTTTTATGAGACTATTTCCTAACGACACAAAAGCAATCCCCACAAGCCTGCGGGAGAATGAGAAAGTGCACGCTGCAGCCAGCACATCATAGCTCAGCCCCTGTAAAAGGTGGAAGCCATGAGCTACAGATGATAAAGGTAGAAAACAAAAAAAAATATTTTTGGTTTAGTGATTTGAACAGCCAGCTTTGTGAATATTTTGCACATGCATATGTTCTATATCTCTAATGCTGCGTTGCATACAGAGCGGCTTCTTGGAGTTTCAAATTCAGCTTTTGTGGTCATTCATCCCATACTTAGTGAGGCTCTATCTATGCTTGGAATATTTGATCAAGGTGAGGTATTTTGTGAGCGTGTAGGGGTCAATTTTCAGGAGTGGCGGTCAGCACCTTTAAAGAGTCTAGCTGCTGCACCATTAACTAAAACCAGATAGTCAATGCTGGAGCTTATCCAGAGTCCGGCGTTGAATATCTGCTTTCATCGCTGATTGTTAGTGCCAATATTCAGTCACTAACTGGCTAGCAAAACCCTTAAAATTAGGACAGCCGGAGGAGGTGACGTCACCGTCCGAGATGGCGGCTTGAAGCAGGAGCTCCCTTCGGGATAACGCTTAAATAGCAATAATCTTTAGCGTCGGGCCTCCCTCCGGGCGACAAGAGTATTTTGAAGAAGCGGTGATTTACAGGAAGATGTCTACCAAGAAAAAATTGGAGAAATTTCGGTCCAGTTACGCGCCCCTGCGCTCTCAAAAAGAGAGGGCTGAGAAGGAGGACACAGAAATGGAGGACGAAATGGAGGATGCAGATGAGCAATGTACTAAAGGCGACTTACGACGATGGTGTCGGGAGATCAAATCGGAGGTCCTGAGTGTTAAAAGTGAGGTGAAGGAGTTATTAGCGGATTTCCGCCATGATTTGCAGGCCTTAGGAAATCGGGTGGAAGTTCTGGAGGAACACGTGGACGAGCTAGCCACGGCAGCACAGACGGTGCGCGGCATCACTGGTCAGTGGCGGGAGGCAACGGAGGACTTGCGGGCGAAAATTGAAGACCTAGAAAATAGGTCTCGAAGGTGTAATATCCGCATACGAGGGGTTCCCGAGGAAGATCGCTATAGGCAAGCTGATACAGTGGTGCGAGAAATATGCGAGGCCTTGTTGAGGGCGGAGGATCAAGCCGGGGGGGCTCCCAAAGTGGAGATTGGTATCGAAAGGGCGCATAGAGCTCTCAGAGCCCCCCCAGGGAATAAGCCCAGGGACTTTATAGCTTGCTTGACTAGTTTTCCACAAAAAGAAGCTATCATGAAAGCGGCGGCAAAGCGGGGTAAGCTCCAATGGCATGGCTTCGCTGTCGAGGTTTTTCAAGACCTGGCGCCGCAGACCCTGCAACGTCGCAAATTGATGAGGCCGGTCACGGAATACCTTCGTAGTGAAAAAGTTAAATATAAATGGCTTTTCCCATTTGGTATTCAATTTGAAGTTGACGGGACAACGTATCGAGCCAAATCACTGTCTGACGCCTGGAAGTGCTTGGAAAAGGCCAAAGTCTCAAATTTACCTTCAAAGCGAAATGATTCAGTGCCCCCTGATTTGGATCGGGAGCAATTCCCCCTTCTGGACCAGTTGAAGTGGCAACGGATACCGACGAAAGGTCATCGTCTCCGCCGCACATCCGGGGGTACTCCTTCAGCGGCAGATTCCGCGGCGGACGAAACACTACAGCCGACATGATTTTGGGGTTCAGCGCTTTGGACTGGGACTATTTCATTAGAGAGCGGTTCGTGGCCCCTGCGAATCTGATCAGTGATCTCATGACTCTCGATCTGGGGTGCAATGGAAGTCCAGTTCCGCACTCCCTGACTGCCTCCTTGCAGGACTGTATGTCGCTTAGATTGCTGGAGGAGAGAACTCACAGTGTTTGCATTATTCAGGTTGATGTTATCTGTTGCTTTAATTTATTTCTTATAATGTCAAATGCTTGCAATGATATCTGGGGCCCACCATTAGATCCCATGCACATTGTGGGGGGGTGGGCTCCAGAAGTTCACGGAGGAATTGTGTGCTGTGTTTAGAGCAAGGGGGGCTTAATGGCTCTACTTGATTTGGTTGGAAAATGTTTTACTCGGTTTGCAGTTGGAAAGGATAAGGAGGGCAGGGGCTATGACATAGACTGTTGGTGGGGGGGGGGGATTTTTCTTGGTTCTTTGGGATATTCTGATGTCTAAGCGGGGGGATAGGGGGGAGGCCCAGCATAATGAAGTATACAGCGTCTCGGAGGGGATGTCTCTTCCTCCGGAGAGGTGACACAGGATTTGGGCCTGTGGAGAGAGATCTCGAGGGGGGGGGGATAGGATGGGGAAGGGAACTTTAGACGAGGGGAGGGACGGGAGGGTCAGGGGTGGGTGGGGGAAGGGGGAGGGAGGAAAGGGGGATAGGTTGGGGATGGCATATCTCCTGGGGCTGCCATGGCTCGAGTGTTTGACAATGTTTGATGGCGGGACTTAGGGTAGGCTCTATTAATGTAAGAGGCCTTAATACTCCCCAAAAACGGAAAGCGTTGTTTCGGGAAATCAAGCAGCAACGCTGGCAAGTAATCTTTGTGCAAGAAACCCATTTGCTGCCCAGGGATGAGCATCTTCTGCGTCATAGCGCTTACAAAGATATTTGGTTCAATGCTGAAGGGCTACATAAAAAGGCTGGAGTGGCGGTTATGGTTCGCCAGGACATTCCCTTTCAATTAGGGGGGGTATTTAAAGGTATAGCAGGACGAGTTTTGTTAATCTGGGGTCAGTTGCAGGGACAGGAGGTAACCTTTCTGAATGTTTATGGCCCCAATGACCCTCACACTGAGTTTTGGGCTACACTGTCAAGCTGGCTTTCTGGTAAAGTCCATGGTGCTTTATTGATGGGGGGCAATTTTAATGAGGTGTTGGACCCAAGATGGAATAGATCCCTGGGGGGCCATAGAGGAGATACTAAAGGGCGAGTACAATTACGCAGGATGATGCAGCACTATGGGCTGTGGGATCTTTGGCGTCAACTTCATCCGCAAGGGAGTGATTACACTCACTACTCCCAGGTACACCATAGCTATAGCAGAATTGATTTGTTTCTTGGGGACTCCTCATGGACCTCAAAACTTTTGAAAGTGGGTATAGAGCCCATGTTGTGACAGACCACGGCCCGATATGGGTAGAGTTCGGAGGCGAAAGAGACACGAGCGGGCGGTCCTTTTGGCGCCTTAATGAGAGTCTGATGCAAGACCCCACCGTGGTGGAGAGCGTAGTGGATGAAATTCGACACTACTGTGCGGTGAATGACACGGGGGAAGTCTCCCTAGGGATTCAATGGGACGGATTAAAAGCGGTGTTGCGGGGAGTTTTGATACAACGGGCAGCCCGCAAAAAGAAGATCGCAGGGGAGAAGAGGGATCAGTTGGTTCAGCTAGTCACAGAGTTGGAACGCCAGCATAAGCAGGGGGGAGGAGCCCGGATTCAAGCGCGATTGGAGCATGCACGGGCCGAGTTGACCTCTTTGCAGATGGAAACAATTAACTTTCAATTACGCCGCACTAATCAGCGGTATTATGAATTTCATAATAAGGCGGGTAGACTGTTGGCGAGGAAGCTGCAAGATAGGGACCGAAGGTCTACTATTCTGAAGGTCAAGGGCCCAGGAGATAGGCTTCTTTTCCGTGCCAAAGATATTAGAGAGCAATTTCGCCAGTATTACAAAACCTTATATACTAGTGAAGTGGTGGGAGATTCCTTTGGAGTTTCCCAGTATATTCAGAACGGTGGCAATCTCCCGGTTATTTCGGAAAGTGATCGTGATCTTCTTAATAAAGAAATTTCCCTGGATGAGATCTACCAAGTAATTAAGGGGTTACCCTTGAACAAATCCCCGGGATTAGATGGCTTCTCCACGGTGTTTTATAAAAAATTGCAGACATCCTTAGCTCCGCTCCTGCAGCGATTATTCAATGCGGTTCTCCAGGGACAACCGTTGCCGCCCTCAATGACTCAGGCAGGGATAACGGTGATAGCAAAGCCGGGTAGGGACCCCACTGTTTGTGGTTCCTATCGGCCCATATCACTCCTAAATACTGATGGGAAAATCTTAGCAAAGATATTAGCTAACAGATTAGGGCCAATCTTGCCAAAAATTATTCACTCGGATCAGACGGGATTTGTTCAGGGGCGGAACACGGGGGATAATATCCGACGAGCAATTCAAATAATGTGGACCGCCCAACATCAGAAGCAGGAATTACTCGTTTTGGCGATCGATGCTGAAAAAGCATTTGATCGAGTTGAATGGGGGTTTATGTTTGGGGTCATGCAAGCCGTGGGGATAGGCCCCAATATGATGTCCTGGATAAAAGCTTTGTATACAGGCCCAGTAGCAACGGTCAAAATCAATGGTAGACATTCTGAGTTTTTTTCTTTAGCGCGGGGCACGAGACAAGGATGCCCTCTTTCCCCTTTATTGTTTGCCCTAACTATGGAGCCATTGGCGCAGCATTTGCGAATGAACTCAGATGCGACGGGCCTAACTGTAGGCTCGACAACACATAAGCTGGCGATGTTTGCAGATGACCTGTTGCTCTTTATCACCCGTCCGATTTTGGCTTTACCTATTTTCATGGCGGAGTTGAAACGTTTTGGGGCGGTGGCTGGTTTTAAGATTAATTGGGATAAAACGGAGGCGCTGAACGTTAATTTGCCTGGGCCATTGACAGCGCATTTACAGAGGTGTTTTCCCTTTCGTTGGGCTCCCAGTAAGATTAAGTATCTTGGGGTGCATCTAACCCGTAACCTTGATCAGCTGTACGGGGCTAATTATCCGGTGCTGATCGATAGGATAGGTAGAGACCTGGAGAAATGGAATAATGAGGGGATTTCGTGGTTAGGCAGAATAGCGACGCTTAAGATGATGGTGTTGCCTCAATTGCTATATCTCTTTCAAGTATTACCTCTCAAAGTTCCACAATTAGTCTTGCATAAACTTCAACGGAAGTTTTTTCTGTTTGTGTGGCGTCACCGACCCCCGCGCATAGCACGAGCGATCATGTATAGAGCACGGGAGAAAGGGGGGTTGGGAATGCCAGTGATCGCGGATTATTACTTAGCGGCGCAAATGCGGCAGGTGATGGAATGGAGGGAGCCCGTATGTTCGAAAGGATTCCTTGTCATTGAGCAACAAGCGGTCCCCTCGTATAAACTTACTTACCTACCATGGTTACAGAAGGGAACCCTGCAGGGTCAATGGACGTACAATCCCTTTATACGTCATCTTTTGGGAGAATGGGTCAGAGGGTGGCGAAGAGTAGATGCTCACCCAGGGACGTCCTTGCTTTCACCGTTGGCGGCCACTCCAGCCTTTGTACCGGGCAAGGAAAGGATATTTCGGGCTTGGGAGGAGCGGGGGCTTACTCAATTTGTGCAACTAATAGAGGCTGACGAGATTAAGTCCTTCGCTCAATTGCAAGCGGAATTTCAGTTGGATAGGCGGGATTTTTTCGCCTACCTCCAGGTTACCCATTATTTGCGTCAAAGACCTCAACGAGCACGTATTGACGAAGGACTTAACGATCTTGAAGCCTTGTGGGTGGGACATCATGCTTCTCGAGGGTTGATACGTTTGCATTATGCCAGTTTGCGAAAAGTCCAAGAAGTGACACCCAAACTGAAATATATGATTGAATGGGAAAAAGATTTGGGGTTGAATTGGGGTGGAGAGGAGTGGAAAGTTATCTTAAAAGCCGCTTCCCGATCCTCTATTTGTACCTTGATACAAGAGAACACTTATAAAATATTAATGCGGTGGTATTATACTCCAGAACGATACCATAAGATGTTCCCTGCGACTCCGGCTCTTTGCTGGAGGGGATGTGGGGAAAGGGGAACATACTTCCACATGTGGTGGGACTGCCCCTGGGTACGTTCATATTGGACGAGGATCCGGGATCAAATGACCACTATCTTTGGGGTCCGGCTAGAACTCTGTCCTACTCTGTTTCTCTTAGGGGTCTGGCCAAATAACCGATCCCAGAAATGGTCCCGCCCTATGCGGTCCTGTATAGTAGCGGCACGGTGCGAAATAGCTTGGAAGTGGAAGCAGGGGGGTCATCTGGAGCTTCAGCATTGGGTAACCCGATTACATAAAGTATTGCATATGGAACGCTTGACCGCTATCAGGAAAAATCAAGGGGAGCGCTTCGATCGTCAATGGCGACCGCTGTTGGAGCACTTGGCAGCCTCAGGAAAATGATGAGCTCTAGTGGGGGCGACTTGGAGGGAATTAGGGGAAATAGTAATATATTGGAGTACGCAGCTCTTTGGGAATGGTGGGGGGAGGGGGGAAAGGGGGGCTAAACCTGGGGAAGGGGGGAAATGTATATCTTATATCCTGGTACAGCTGTGTGCTCATTTGCGGGAGGTGAGGGGTGGACGTTCTGTTTTATGCTTATTCTTCTGTATTTGGCTATGTTATAAGTATGGCTATGTTTACTTTGGAAAATTAATAAATATTAAATTTAAAAAAAAAAATTAGGACAGCCATTGATCTGCCCTAACTTTATGTGGTTTATCTATCTGGCTAGCAGCTGAATATCATGCCTAACCATGCAGCTGTAGGGACCAACCCAGCTTCTCCCACAGACTACCCCAGAATTGATAGGAAGTCTTTCCTGTGGTCTGTGGCTATCTCTGGGTTTTATGAGGTTTGCAGGTCCTACAAACCCCATAAATCCTTCTGAATATCCACTCATAGTTTCTGCCTGGCCTGTCTTTTTTTCCCAATAAAAGTCATGCTCAAAGGTCTGGTGTAATATTTCCAATGCTGTCTTTTTACAGGCTGTGGCCAGTTGTAGGGCGCATGACCATTATAAGAGCAGGTCCTCGGTGGTCACCTCACTTGCTAAGGGCAGGCCTGTATGCGAGTTTCAGCCCTGCAAATAGGTTGATTCATCGGCACTACCTAAAAGGATAGCACTGAAGAAGAGAGGTATAAGTTGAAAATGTCTAGGTTAGATGTTTCAAATTACACATTCACTACACATCTACAATCCATTTACATATAAAAAGGAAGGCCTTTGGGATTCAAGTTGTGTGTGTTTAGTACAGGAGGAAAACTCAGTTTTGCCTTTTGGTAAGGGAGATCAAACAGGTAGCTTTGATGTGGCTCAGTCTGAACAGGAAGCAAGCCCTACGGTCGATTCCATGATGTTCTATTCAATTTCCTTTTCATTAAAGGCAAGATTTATTAAACCAAGTAATAAAGAAAGGAGTTAGGAATAAGATTGAAAGAGAGAAATTAAGGCTGCAGATAGACAGACCTAAGTCTCAGGAGTTATTTTATTTCATAGGTTATATATGTCTTTTTATTTATAAATGTATCACCAGGAAAAATACTTCTTGAAGAGAACAGAGCTGAGATACTAATTCCAAAACAGACAAAGAAGCTCATTACTAATTTAACAGTGAAATCTCAAAATGAATCGATCGAACAAACAAGGCCACAAAAATTAGGGGGCCGGAGTGGAGTAGGAGCATACAATTCCACGAAACGCGCTTTCAAGATAAGAATAAATCATTACAGAAAATCAGTCGGATACAGAAGCAAACTACAGAAGCATCTCTACGGGAAACTAGCAGCATTTATACGTGTGGATGGGCTACATATGCAAACAGCAAGGTTAGAAAACCACTATTTACACATGGAGAGCCACACCATGCAGAGACTGCAAGGGGGCATGCTCTGGGTGGGCTGAGAAGATAGATGTTTATTGCCCATTTTGTGTAGGGTATAAATATGTATAAACAAAAAATTTCATGGTCGGCTCCACCTGCCCTGAGGCATAGATTAAGTGCCAGCTTAAAGGAGTGGAGTGGAGGAGTGGCCTAGTGGTTGGGGCAAGGTACTTCAGGCCAGAAGGTCAGGGGTTCAAATCCCACTAGAGGACAGCAACCTTGGGCCGGAAGGACTGGGGTTTCTAGTCCCACAGATGCTCCTGTGGTCTTGGGCAAGCCACTTAACCCTCCATAGCCCATGTTCCCTGTAAAATAACATAAGATATGCCATACTGGGACAGACCAAGGTCCATCAAGCCCAGTATCCTGTTTCCAAATAGTTATCTCCAAGTTATAATGCCAAGCCTTCTTCTGCCCAATCGGGGCACAGCAAGAGCCCTACTTAAGGGCGCCATCGTAAACAGCAGCCCCTCTTCAGACCAGCAGCAGCCTTTCCGCCGGGGGATTGAGCAGGCAGGAGCCAGCTCCAACCAGCCCGTGCAGCCTTCTCCTGCCCAATCGGGGCACGGCAAGAGCCCTACTTAAAGGCGCCCTCCGGCACGCACCCGCGCCTGTCGGGCCCATGCCTGAGGGCCTCGCCAGAGGGCCCTTTGACGCGGCCCTTAGGCGAGGTCCTATACAAAACCTCCATAAAACACATTTACTCCAGATCACCACGACCTGAAGCCTCTCCAACCGACTACCCTGCACGAGATCCAGCTAACACAAGCTCCAGCAACTTGAATCTCAGAGACCTACAGCAATGACATGAACTAATACTTGCTATGAACTCTCTCCAGCTACAAACGTAAGCAACTCTGTTTCATCTTGTTACCAGTAATACACATTGTTGCCTTATGTTCCAAACTAATCTGTAGTTTCCCTCATGTCAATATATATAACTGCCTAATGCTATACTGTTTCAACTTGTGCTACAAAAGTATCTAATTACTGTGACACTCTCTGCTACTCATATTCAAAAGTACCCTTGCTACTGTGATATACACTGTTGCTTATTGCAACCCTCTGAACAGATACTAATCCCAGCCAGACCCTGTCCCTGCCATTCACCCCCTCTCATACAGTATCCCTTTCCATATCCTTATTGCCACCATACTCCTAACCTATCCAAGAATGGCCCCCCTTAATTCTTGCTCATTCACCCTGAGGTCTGCCCTCATTATACTATTCATCTCCTTGATTACATTCCCTTATGCACTAACTCTGACCCATAGTGCCCCATCCCAATAATCCACTCTCCCAGTCACCTACACATCCCACCTCATCTCTCCCACGCCCATCATAACCCCCACTACCGCACTTCTAAACTCAAACCTATTAGTATAAATCCCAACCTTAAACCCAACTCTCCATCTGACCTCCCCCATCACCCCCTCAAATGCGCCCTACTCAATGTTCGCTCAGCCAGAAATAAAATTCCCTTACTTGCTGACCTTATAACCGATTATGACCTTGATATATTTTGCCTCACCGAAACCTGGTTTCAAGACTCTGACATGGTCCTAATAAACCAATTATGCCCCAAAGCATACTCAATCAATATATGCAACAGGACAAATGGCAGAGGAGGGGGTGTAGCTATTATAGCTAGATCCAACTTACAACTCTCTACTACTGAATCCACCTCTACCTCAGGCATGGACTCCATTACAGTTTCCAACTCAACTCTATCTCTACACCTCTTATACCGAGCACCCCAAACAGACTCAACTGATCTATCCACGATCCTAGACACAGCCTGCTCCCCCCAACCTGCCTTATGACCCCTTATAACCTTAGGTGATTTATTTATTTATTTAGCTGTATTTATATCCCGCTTTTCACCGGGTCAAAGCGGTCAATTGGGGGATACATTTAACACAAGGGGATATGAGACACATACACTAATACTTACAGGGAACATGGGCAATGGAGGGTTAAGTGGCTTGCCCAAGGCCACAAGGAGTGCCTATAGGACTAGAAATCCCAGTCCCTCCGGCCTGAGATTGCTGTCCCCAGGTGGGACTTGAACCCCCGGCCCTCTGGCCTGAAGTACCTTGTCCTAACCACTAGACCACTCCTCCCACAATTTAAACCTACACTCCACAACTCCTATATAATCCTCTACCTTCCTCCAAGCTATGAATGCCCTCCACTTCACCCAAATTCTTGAACAACCTACACACTCCAAAGGAAACATCCTTGACCTAATATTTATCCCACAACAATCTCTATTCGCTGATCAGGTCCTACACACCATTCAACCCATACCCTGGTCTGATCATGCTTTTATCCTCTTCTCCTTTCCCTACTCCACTCACAGAAGTCAACCTCCTGCCCATCCTCAACATACCCGTAAATTTAAACATTTCAATGCAGCCAACTTTCTAGAGCAAACAATCCCTTCTCTTGACCTACTAAATAGTAAGAGACTGAACCAAGAGTCCCACATCTCTAAATGGAACGAAATCCTATCTGCAGCCTCTCTACTCCCACCTAAACAATTTCCTCAAAAGCACCACAAAAGAGCCCCCTGGTTCTCCACAAAACTAAGAACCCTCAAAAGGGAGCTTAGACGTCTTGAACGTATATGGAGATGCTCTCATGACCCTAATGCACACATTGCTTACAAAACTAAACTCCAAACCTACTGCTCTGAAACCCTCAACCAAAAACGAGAATATAATGAAAACATGATCCAACGGTCACTTAATAAACCTAGAGAGCTTTTTCCCATTGCCAAATCCTTAATAAATGAACCCTCACAGCAGGACCAGCCACCAAAAATATCTGCACAATCTATAGCTAACCACCTGATCTCTAAATTCCCCCCGCCCTCATTAACCAATATCTCCCAACCTATTGCTGACTACTGCACTCAACCACACGAACCAACCCCCTTAAATTTATGGAATGAATTTGATCCCCTTACACTGGATAACGTATCTAATGTCATAAAAGATTTAAATGCCTAAACCTCTGCCCTTGACCCTTGCCCTGTCCCTTGGATCAAATCCACCAGAAGTTCTCTCAGCCCCTACATCCTGTATATTGTACAAACCTCCCTCCAGACAGGATCTGTACCACCTCCACTTAAGTGTGCCACTATCCGTCCAATCCTAAAAGGAACCAAACTTGACCCCACCTCCTCTACCTCCTACAGACCCATTTCCAGCATCCCTTTCTTAGCAAAGATAACCGAGAAGCTAGTTCAAACCCAACTTCAGAACTATATTGATGATCACTCTCCTCTAGATTTATTCCAACATGGTTTCAGAACGAACCATGGAGTTGAAACCCTTCTTACCTCTCTACTAGATTCCTTACACCTGCACACCCAGAATCCTACCCAAGGATGCCTACTCATTTTCCTTGACTTATCCGCTGCTTTTGACTCCCTTCCTCACCATCAACTCCTAAGCAGACTCCACGAAATAGGACTGAGAGGCACAACCCTAAACTGGTTCCGATCCTACTTAGATGACAGAACACAACAGGTCCGTATTGGAAATGATACCTCGCTTCCATTTACCCTAAAACAAGGTGTCCCCCAAGGATCTAGTCTATCTGCTCTTCTATTCAATATTTTCCTTCAACCTGTCTGCAAGATCTTTCAAAGCTATGGCATTCAGTACCAATTATATGCGGATGACATGATGTGCTTCACCCCATTTAACCTTACTAACCCTAACTTTACTAAACTAAGTGAATGCCTAACCAGTCTAAAATCTTGGCTCTCCCAGCACAACCTCCTAATTAATCAATCCAAAACTGAGGTTCTTCAGGTATTTTCCAATACCTCATACACCCCACCTCCAACCATTTCTATTGGCGATCTCACACTCACTATAAAAAACCAAGTGAAATATCTTGGTATTATCCTTGATCAGAACCTCTCCCTCACTGAGCAAATAAAGAGAACCACCAATACAATATACGCAAAGCTACGTACCCTCCGGAACCTCAAACCTCTTTTAAGCCCTGACTCTTTCCGTTCTGTCTGTCAGGCCCTCACAATCCCTTCTCTTGATTATTGTAACCTCATCTATCATGGCCTTCCCAAGAACACCATACAACTGCTCCAACTAGCCCAGAACACGATAGCGCGGCTCATAACCAACAACCCCAGACGATCACACATCACACCAGTTCTATATGATCTCCACTGGCTCCCCATTCAATACAGAGTTAAATTCAAAGTGCTTACCCTTACACATAAAATCATCTCCAGCGAGTCAGCTCCATGCCTCTCCCCACTCCTTTCCTTCCTCAATAACACAAGAACATGCCGCTCCAATACCAAAAACCAACTGACCATCCCTTCAACTAAAAGACATTCCAAACAATCTACCTGTAACAGGGCTTTCTCCCTCTATGCTCCGTCTTTATGGAATACCCTTCCTCACGAGCTGCGAAACTGTCAAAACCATTCTGAGTTCCGAAAGCAGTTAAAAACTCATCTTTTCCTCAAACATTTCTCCCTACCACCTTAGTACCTACCTTTTACATCCACTTCCCGCCCCTACCCTCTCAATTATCTATTATGCAGCCATGTGAGCCACAAAAGAACCAAAGCAACACAACGGACCTGCAAAAGAGCTTTTGAACTCTATGCTCCATCCCTCTGGAACTCTCTACCAAACCACATCAAGAACAACGGTGATCTCCCATCATTCAAAAAGCAGTTAAAAACCATCCTATTCCAAGAACATCTCTGAATAGGAACCCCTCCTATTCCTCTCAAAGAAGTCCAAACCAGTAACTATGCTATCTTGTCAGTCTCTATGTTCATCCCAAATCATCAATGTTGAGCCCCCGGTGATGGCCCCCCCCCACATTTGATCCCCCCCCCCCCCCATGTTATATGTTCCACCGCTTTGACCCGGTGAAAAGCGGGATATAAATACAGTTAAATAAATAAATAAATAAATGTGATATCTCTGTATATACCTTTGTAAATAGTTCTTCATTGTTCATTTAATTGGATTATATTGTTTACCTATTTATCCCTGTTAACTTGTTCTATGTAAACAGTTGAAACATACTGCCATGAAATGTTTTACGTAAACCGTCTTGATTTGTAGAAAGACGGTATATAAAAATGGTTAAATAAATAAATAAATAATGCCCTGTTCAATGTAATTTCAGTTTGTTCAATGTAATTTCAGTTTGTTCAATGTAAACCACACTGATGCAGAATAGCACGGTATATAAGAGAATGTAAATAAATAAATAAAGGGCAAAGTCCCTCCTCCCAAACACCCCACCCCCCCATCATCAATAATACCCTCATGCTTCCCCCCTCAACATCAACAGTACTCTTCACATTCCCCCACATCTTCCACTTCACATATCTTATTGCAATTATTTGCATAATTACAAATTTAGTAACATTCGTAACCAGGACTGGGTTGAGGGTTTCTGCCGCCCTAGGCAGACTCTCTATGCTGCCCCCCCTCGACATCCATTGTCTCACCTATGTAAGATGGCGGGGGTGGCTCACTGTGTCAGGCTTAAAAGTGCCTGCGCACAGCCTTCTGCTCCTGTCCCCCTCCGAGACAGCTTCCTGTTGGAGGGGGAAGGAACGGCACGGCGCAGACATCGCCCTGTTGTCCCCTTCCCCTGGGTGAGAAGATGGATGTCGGGAAGGGGGGCATAGGGGGCCAGGTGGCAATGAATTGCCCCTTTGCTGGAAGGAGGGGGCCCTATGCCATCCACCGGGACCTGCTGCCTTAGGCCCTGATCATAACATGGAAACATGAAAAGATAACAGAGTCTTGCTCCCAAGAGATCAAAGAACATTCAATTACACAATCCTGTAGTAGCATAGTAAATGTTGGCAGATGGACCATGCTGGTCTTTATCTAGTCTGCCCGCACCTGCCGCTCTGTGCAGGCTGCTCCCCCTCTATGCCTTCGCTTAAGGTTGAACCTCCAAGCACGTTGCCTCTTTCTATTTATGAAGTTATTTACATTTACTTTGATTCCATCCTCTTGCTATATAGTGATCCTGTGTGTCTGTCCTATGCTTTTTTAAATTCCGTCACTGTTTTTGCCCCCACCACCTCCTTCAGAAGGGCATTCCAGGGACCCACCACCCTTTCTGTGAAAAAGTATTTCCTGATATTGCTTTTAAGTTTACCTCATTGCAGCTTCATTTCATGTCCTCTAGTCCTACAGCTTCCCCGTCTTTGAAAAAGGTTTGCCTGTTCATTAATACCTTTGAAGTACTTAAAGGTCTGTAACATGTCCTCCTGTCTCTCCTCTCTTCTAGGCTATACATATTTTCGTCGTCAAGTCTTTTCTCATATGCCTTCTGGTGCAGGTCCCACATCATATTGGTCGCCTTCCTCTGAATCATTTCAAGTTTTTTTAATATCCTTGGTAAGATATGGTCTCCAAAAGGATGCACCTTGCCCCCCTCCGGCATTGTTACTAGTGCCATTATGGTCTCTTACATATTGGTCCAACACCTTATATATTGATCCCATTGCTGCTCCTTGTGTTGTTGGGCAAGTCACTTAACTCCCCAATGCCTTAGATACAGACTTACGGGGCCAAAGCAGAAATGTTTAGTGTGGCGCTATTCCAGCACTAGGCTTGCTCTCCGATGCAGAAAGCATTGGAAAAACACCAAAAAAACCCAACCATGCTAAATTGCAGTGCACTGGCATGCAAATTACATGCATATTGTTGCATGATTAATTGCACCTGATGTAAAAAACTGCGCTGAAACTAAGCTCAGTTTTTTTACACTGTTTTTTCAACGCTGGATCTTCACATCAGCTCCAGGTAGGCATAAAGATCCAGCCAGGAGGAAAAATATCATCTGCCGGGGGATTTTGTTTCTGTCAGGGGGAGGGGGGGTTCGGTGTATGTGGAGGGCACTGAACCCCTGACAGTGTGCCAATGGCATCGGGGCCTTTCCCCGATGCCTAGGTCATCGAGGTGAAGTATGTAACTTCACCTCAGGTGACCCTGTTTCTCCGGGACAGCATGCCAAACTTGCATCAACTTCTGTGTGCATGTGCTTGGCTTGCTCTCCCAGTTTAAATGCTGGCTTGTTGCGCACTGGATAATTTGCATATTACATCCCAGCACAAAGAGTCAGTGTTAAACTCGTGCAATGAAAACCCTGTGCTAGAACCTTAAACACTGGCCTCTAGTGTAGGGTTTCTACATCGGTCTGTTAGATCGAAGCCCTCTAGGGACAGGAAAATATTTGCTATACTGAATGTAACTCACCTCGAAAATCTGAGAAAGGTCATGGGCTAAATTCATTTCCCTTTCCTTTCTCTCAGACTGCCTCAATTTGCATAATTGCCTGGCTGCTTGTAGTTCGAATTTCAGTATCATGCAGACTGAGTTCCACCAACAATTGACACTGAGCACATTGGTATTCTTTCAATTGAAGAGAATCATGAGGAGTTCCACACCCAACAGCAGATAAAATAACCTGCTCTGGGCTATGTCCTGGTTCCCCTCTTATGTTTGGGACCTAAAAACAATAACCCCTAGAATATCTGTGGCTAGATGAAAAATCTATTGGGTACAGTCAAACAGTCCAGATTTGTTTCCAAAAGGCTAAAATAATGGGACATGCAAAAAACGTATGAGGGAGAGCCCGTGGCTTGTTGCCCAGTGTCGGCAGTGTTTTCCTTCCCTCAGCTCTGCTTTGCCCACCAGAGTTTCCAAGGGGTCCAAGTAACGTGGTGCCTAACAAAAGAAGCTTATTGTTGAGAGTTCCAAGCTCTGGACCAAAACTAGTGTCAGATGAGATATCCATATCATGCCCCCATATCCTGCTAGCCCCACATTGTCAGGGAAATGATGATCCTGTCATTGTCTATATAGCAAAGAGAAGCAACATATGGCCCTTTGGCTTAGGAACTGCGTTATAACTGCATTATATTTGACTCCCATACAACTGCTATTACCCATAATTCAACCATAATCTGATGCTTCAAATTGTATATATGTTAAAGTATGTCGCAAGTTGTAAATAGCTCTAAACTCTATATTGTATCTGTATATAGCTGCTTAATGTTCTATGTATTGGTATATAGTTGCATATTGTTCTCTGTACTTTGGCATTGTTCGATGTAAACCGCCACTGATCTTGGGAATTGGTGGTATATAAAGGTTTTTCAAATGAATAAATAAATATCAAGGGAATCCTCCAACTTTGCCAGCACAATATGTCTGATATCTGCAGTGTCGTAACTGCGCTCATTTAGAGTATTGAACTGCAAAACGTCTATATTTGCTGTTCAAATCAGCAAAGAACATAACTCATGCACAATCTGCCCCACAGACTATATCTTCTGCCCTTGCCAGATCGACCAACATAGGTTTGTACTGCCCATCTTAAAAAGGGAGTTATACCATAATGAAAGGTATTTCCTATCCACCCACTGGGTTTCAAAACATTTCTCAAACATTGCCATAGTTTCTCGAGTATCCCTGACAGAAAGGATGTCTTGGAATCTAACTGGCAATGCCAAATCAGAAAGTATTTCTAAGGGAATAGGCAAGCCTAGCACTCATTCCACTACCAGCTTTCCTGGACAATCCTTACTTGCCTCTGCTTGAACAACCCATACAGTTCCTGCTCTATGTAGGAGTGTTTGGCAGTACATGTAAAATCCGGAACTGTTACTCTGCCTCAATTCTTGAAGGCCATCAAAAAATGTAGCATTGTAAGTGGAGTACAGCCCTTTCACAGAAATCTAACCAATAGCTGGCTCCATTTTCTGATATGCCACTCTAGGATACGGCATTGTTAGCAAGCTTAGAATATTTGTGGGACCATAACTTTAATAGCTCAAGTCTTCTCCACCAAGTTAACCATAGGGGAATCCATTTTCTGCATTGTCTCCTCTAACATTCTAGTTTTTGAAGTTCACCAGTACTGTCTGATGCGGATCACGATCAAAGCGCACTCCTAAAAATATTTGAGATCCTGCAGAGTCCAGAGAAAATTGAACTCCTCCATAAGATCTTGTGTACAAGCACTATTCATGGGCATACCTTGAGGCTTCTCATTTATTTTATAACCTGAAAAGAGAGAAAAGGAGTTAATGTCCACCTGAACAGAGCCAGAAATCACTGGAGGGTCAGACAAAAAGAGATCATTGGCATAGGCTGCTAAATTAAAGCTTAAAATGTCCACCGAATACCTTCACCCTCTCAGCATTCTGATGGACAGCCAACAGTAATGGTTGTAACGCTAAATTGAAATGAAGGGGGAGAACTAGGGTATCTTTGTCTGAACCACTACTGACAGTAATAAAGGAAGAGGCACAGGAATCGAGCAGAATTCTGTATCTCGGGACATTATACAATACCTACACCCTCTGCAGTATGTTCATGTGTACAAAGCTGGTTTATACATGCAAATGGGCAGATACCTGTAAATGGCTCCTGGAGATAAGCCACTACTTACACGTGTATACCTGCGGCACGTACAGATTTCAAATGCAATGTACTTCCCTTTTCAGAAGGGACGCACACGTGTATTTCCCCTTAAGCGTTTATACCTCCTCTGAATCACAAATTTGGACTTGGCACGTCAAGAAGTGAGTAAGAGAGCAATTGTGCTTAGCCCTCTGGGCTTATCTCATCGGTACATTAAGCGCACGCGCTAATGAACTGAACATGCTAGTAACAAAGAGAATATCTGAAAGGAAACACTTCTTAAAATGAAACATAACAAACAAAATAACTGGTAAAGAAACTAAAAATGAAACAAAAGAAAATGTTTACAATGCTCGCTCTTAAAAAGTATCATAGAGGTGGTGAAGCTTGGATGGCTGATAGATTCACGGCTCGACCGGGTTAACCATCATGTACCACATTACTGTGCTACCCTAGTGCGTCCTCGGGAATCAACTACAGCTCTGTATAAAGAGGGGGAGGAGGGATGTTAGGAATGCAATATGCTTTTCACTCCTAAAGCAACTGTCCGAAAATGTTTGGCTAGTACTCCATTGCTTCTAGGAAATTCCAGACGCAGGAGTTTCTTGAAACGTTATTTTTTTCAAGGGAAGTTTACTTTTAATGCTGCTCAAATAAACATTATTGTTTTAGGATATTAGTTGCCAAGCCCTCCTAGAAGGTATATACTTACACACATCATATATAGCTCTCATGCCAAGAATAAATGACCCTGTTAACAAGATAGTATGTGAATGTTTATGACGACAGCTTTCACGTGCAACTTTTCATCCACAAGTGTAAACGGAAAGCCAGGACAGAAGCTGATCCTTTGGCTATATATGGTTAAAGAACTGCTAGGGAAAAGGGATGCTGTGCTTCTTCCAATCTGTGTATGTTAAAGCAAAGAGACCTGTTCACCTTTGTAAAATATGCTAGTGCCTGCCATTAATCAGCTTGGGACAAGCTAATAGAGTTCCTTCCATTTTAAGAAGGTACCGACCCTTTCAAAGTCTACTAGCAGAGATATGTACATAAACATAAACATTTATTGGGGGGGGGGGGGGCGGAGTAAAGAGAGGGATAGAACATATCAGTATTTTCCACATGCAAATCATATGGTACCCACAGAAAATGGCTTATATAAAAATGCCCACTGGCACTGGCTGACAAAATGGTGCAGACATAGTCACACACCAGATCTATGCATCTTTAACGAACACTAGGGATAAACCAGCAGACATCGTGGCTATAGTGAAGCCATGGACATTTACAACAACTCCCGAGGTTATACGCACACCATCTGTGGGACCGTATGTATTTTATAAAGAATGAGCATATGTCATGACTCCACCCATGATTTACCCACTGAGCAAAAACATGCCTAGATGCAGGTCCCATTTAAATATGTTCGTTCTTGCCACTGCATGGACTGTATTCCCTTAACTCATGGGGCAATTTAATAAAAACTCTGTTACATATATAAAACAGGGTTTTATGTGCAGGAAAAGTTTATAAAATTACCCCAACAGAGTACACACGCATATTTATCCTCTGAGAGTCGGTGTAAATTAGTGTGATGGAATTTGCAAGCTACTGGGGTCTCTGTGTAAGCCTATTTTATAAAGGGGCACAGGTGCCTATCTTGCCTTCAAATAAAGTAGGCACCTTTTTGGACTTTTCACATTGGCACCCTGTTGTTTATTTATTTAACAGCTTTCTTTATACCACTTTATCTGGAAGCCAGAACGGTTTACAATTAACATGAATATGCAGAAAAGTACAGAGGACATTATAACTTAGGGCGTTAATACAACCAACTATTTACATTTGTCAAGTTGAAAGCCTTAGTGATGGAAGAGTGAGAAGGGCAAGTAACTTGGGATGGTTCAGAGAACAGTCATAGGATTATGTGTCTATTGAGATATGATTGTTTGCGAGACATTCATAACAGCCATGCTGTTATCGCCAATCTGAGAATACCTGAGTCTTTAGCTTCCTGCAGAATTCAGTTACGAGGTCTAGGAATTCGAGCCCTTCAGGGAGTGAGTTCCAGATTGAAGGGGCATACAGGGAGAATGCACGTTCGCAAGTGGTCTGTCGGCTGCTCATCTTAAAGGGGGGTTCAAGGAGTTCAGCCTTCGTGTTCTGCTATCTGGGAACTTTTGTACTGGCGTTTACAGACTTTCTGCTGAGGGGTTGTGAAGAATCTCAAAAACATCGAGTATCACCTTATACTTTATTCTGGATATTATAGGGAGCCAGTGCAATTATTTTAGTGTTGGGGTGATATGTTCTTGTGAGACGTGCCTTTCATCATGCATGCAGTGGTGTTCTGGACCGTCTGTAGAGGGTGTAGTGCATGCTCTGGGATTCTTTGATATACTGTATTACAGTAGTCTAGGTCAGTGTTTTTCAACCTTTTTTGTGCAAAGGCACACTTTTTTCATGAAAAAAATCACGAGGCACACCACCATTAGAAAATGTTAAAAAAATTTACCTCTGTGCCTATATTGACTATATATAAAGTAATTCTCTTGAATAGGAATCAAACACTCACACCAACCCCCCTCCCCTGCTGGTTCACTCACACCATCGCCCGCCCGCCCCCCCTTGCTGGTTCACTCACACCACCCCCCCCCCTCCACTGCTGGTTCACTCACACTCCCCCCCCTTGCTGGTTCACTCACACTCCCCCCCCTTCCTTGCTGGTTCACTCACACTCCCCCCCTTCCTTGCTGGTTCACTCACACACACACACACACCCCCCTCTGCCCAAGCCGCTGCTTCTGCTTTGTACAGAGCAGCGGCTGCACTACACTTACATTGAAAAGTAAAGAGAAACTGTGTCAGGAGCCCTCCGGTCATCGCAGAGCCCGAGGAAGTGATGTCATGGGGGCGGGCTCCTCACAGGCTGTCTTTCCTTTTCAAATTAACTTTATTGCAGCTAAAGTTAATTTGAAAAGGAAAGACAGCCTGTGAGGAGCCCGCCCCCATGACATCACTTCCTCGGGCTCTGCATGATCGGAGGGCTCCTGACACAGTTTCTCTTTACTTTTCAATGTAAGTGTAGTGCAGCCGCTGCTCTGTACAAAGCAGAACCAGCGGCTGCACTGCTATAGGGAATCGCGATCGCGTTCGCGCCGCGGACTTCGGCACAAAAGCCGGTTTTTTGCTCTGGCCGCTCTAGGGTTGCCAACTGGCTCCAGATGCGCCCGACAGGCTTGATCCAGTCCTGGGTTTACCCCATTGCATGCAGGGACATGTAGTTCTGAATTCTCCATTACATTCCATAAGAAAAGCAAGACTACATATCCCTGCATGCAATGGGGTACACCCAGGACTGGATCGAGCCTGTCGGGCGCATCTGGAGCCAGTTGGCAACCCTAGGCCGCTCCCGATCTTGCGGCCAGAGCAAAAAACCAGCTTTTCAATGGCCGGTTTTACAACTGTGCCGGCAGCCGGCCTGGCCATGGAAAAACCGGCCAGTTGGCAACCCTAATTTGTGAGCAGAGGCCACATGTTACGGATGAAATTGGAATTTTTCCCACGGCACACCAGACAATATCTCACGGCACACTAGTGTGCCGCGGCACAGTGGTTGAAAAATGCTGGTCTAGGTGTGGAGTGGTTAATGCCTGGCATACTGTCCTAAAGTCACTAGAGGTAAGAAGTGGATGGAGATTTTGCAGGGTCTTTATCTTGTAGTACATAACTCTGGTGGTCTTCTTGATGTGTGATTGTAGGTTGAGATTTTGATCCAGGATTAATCCTAAGTATGAAAAAAAGCCTCCATGGGATAATTTTATAACTACATGTACGCGTAAAAATACTCATACTTTTCCCTGTGTGGATGGCAGCGAATTTGCTAAACAAAAAGCCTGCACACACTTTTGTTTTGAAAATTACCTCAGGAATGTATGTGCCATTGATTACCTGATGTTTGGCATGCACAAAGGACCTGAAATTCAAAAGGGATTGTGCAGTTAGCAGGCCCCACTGAGCTCTCTATTCCATGGCACTAACCAGCCAGTGTTGCTGAATATCCCCACAGACCACCTTGGCAAAATCAGGATAGTGCTGGGGCAGTCCATGGGCGGGGAAGGGGCAGTCCATGGGCGGAGCTGGGGCAATCTGTAGGCGGAGCTGGGGCAGTCCGTGGATGGGGCTGGGGCGGTCCTGGCACCATCGAGTCAGCGGAGATTTTCAGTCCACTAACCAGCTAGGTAACCGCAAACAGTTAGGACAGGTCAACAGCGGTCCTAAGTTTATGCGGTTTTGCTTTCTGGTTAGCAGCTGAATATCGCCAGTGACTAGATAGCAACGGAGGGTTAGTGACAAAACGGGATATTCAGCACCAGAGGATATCCAGTTTCAAATGCTGAATATCCAGTTCCATTTTTGCCCACAATGGTCAGGCACTTTTGAAGTGCTGACCACCGCAGGCTGAATATTGGGGACCACGTTTCTGGAATAAAATACAGGTATTCTCAAAAGTACATGCATAAATGCCAACCTCATCCTGAACCCCGGCACTGGGGGTATACAGGCTGTATGCACATATCTTGATGTGCATATTGGATGCTTAGATTTGTAAGTGCCTATTTCTGTACATAAAGCCCTCTTTTATGGGCTGTAATGGCTTTTAAAACTGCCCTCTGCAGTCAAAAACTTTGAAAGAGTTAAAAAGAAATGTCTAAGAGGCTGGCTTTTGCAAGATCTAAGCTACTCTATTTCCCGAACCCCGAACCCACCTCAAAAAAGATTTACTACTGGCTCATTAAAATATGCTGGAAACATCTCAACGTGCCTGAAACTTTCTTCTTTATGCTTTTAAAGTGGTAAAATTTCTCATTGAGATTTACAATTTCTGAGGATGCCATCTCCTCTTAAATTCCCCAGCTTCACAGCAGTTTTAGGATACTAGCCTATCTATGTCATCCCCTGGAGGGCAGCAGAAATATTCTCTCTTTTTTTATGCTGCTTGTTTGTTCAGAAGAGCAGGCAAATTTCTGCACTAAACAGAGCTCACAAAAGATCTTCAAGAGCAGAACCTTTTCAGATTTTATTTCCTTGAACATTTAAAAAATTTAAAAATAAAAAAACAGTAGCACAAATGAAATAGTTGCTGGAAGGAAAAAAAATATACCAGAACTTTAACAGTATTATAGTCTGAGTAAAATCTTTTTACTAAGCTACTCTTTTTAATAGTTTCCAAAATTGATTTCCAACTGCTGGCACATACATGACAGCAATGAACTGCACAGGCGGCATGTCCTGGGCCATGCTCACTGGTGTCTAGAGATCTCTAGCCTAACTTGGCAATACATACGTAGCAAAATGATCTAAGTACCCAGGCCGTGGGGCAAGGTCCCACGTGGCTGCCTGTAACCGGGAACGTGGCCTGGCACATGGGCCCTTCCCCATAGTTTGGTGCAGGAGGACGGTGGAGCCGGCAAGGACTGGCGTCAGGGGAGGGGGGTAAGGCAAGGGCGAGCCTGGCGGTCATGGATTTGAATTCTTTGGCTCCCACCGCCAGAATGTGGAGGGAGCCAATGAATTCAGGAGCAGTGAAGGGGAGAGTTTGGAGGGGGAGGGACCCTGTTTCTATTGGTTGCGCCTGCCTCCTCCCTTTGGTATCTGGTGGCGGTGCATGGTTTTCCTACCCACTCTCCTTCGAAGGCCTTCGTTGGGAAATTCAGCGGCTTAGTTGCAGCTTTGGGGATGGAGGGGTCCCGTAGGTTTTCTGGTATCTGGTGTCAGTTGAACTCCGTGGAGGGGCCGCGGGCAGGTCATTGCGACCCGGAAGTACTAGATGGGGGGTGGCCAACAGGCCATCTCAGAAGACGGCCTTCCTTTGCTAGTAACATGGTGAGGTTGGTTGGATGGAGGCGGGAGGCAGTTACGGTTCGGCTTCCATATTAGGATGTGGTGACGGCCGGAGAAGGTCTTACCATGCTATTAGTATGGCTAGTGAGTTACTCACCCCAGCTAGCTGGGGTTACAGCGAGTTATTTGTATATGTTCAGCTGTTCATTGATTGTTGTTAAATAAAGCTGCAACCAGTTCATTGCCAAACTTGTGTCTTGTCTCTTGATATCATTGTGAGGGGTGTAAGGGGAGGGGTAGTGCCGGGTCCATGCTACTGTGGTTACTACACCCTATGTTGGTAAATTATGCTTTCAAGAGTTTACAGTAGGCAAGCAGAAGATGAGGGCATCACCCCAACATTGATTAAAGCAGTTTCTTGCTCATCCAAACACCATTTTTGATTAGAACAAATACTACTCCACATACAGTGAAACCAACCAATAAAGAAACTAGCAACATTTTTGAGTAGACTCTGGCTGCATGCTATGCTACGGTTCAATAAACCCAAATTTAAGGTTTTAGTCATGCAAGGTTTGGGTGACCTGCTATGATTAAGCATTTGGCTTCTAGGGAGAGGCCTAGTGATCTTCTGAACTGACCAAGCAAAACTCTAAATGTTGATGATCTTCCTGCACAGTCTATCATTCTATAATCTTTCAGGCTCTTCTCTATAGTTATTTATTTAAAAAAAATACCTATAGGCTTAGGCCAGAGTTTCACAGGCTGAATAGATTCCACTACAACATCTATTCATCACCAAAATATTTGAGGCATTAGTTCTCATTTGTTATCTTTTTAATTTAAACTGAAAACTCAGTTCACTTCTGGATGGTCGGCAATGCAATGTGACCGCTCAAAAGTCCTTCAGAGAAAGGCTAACAAAACCAAAAACAGCCCATAAAAATGAATAAACCATATCTTTTCAATGGGCTAACTTAATACACTTCCTGACTAGCTTTTCGGAGCTAATACTCTCTTCTGCAGTCAGAAGAGGTGGCAAACTGGTTGTTCTAGTATAATCTAAGTTTAAAAGCTTTTTTATTCACAAACATCTATGTGACTGAAAAATTAAGGAATGTAAACCATTGCTTTAAACTGAAGCTCTATGGATCAGTTAATAGATGAAGCAGCATTGACTTATTCACGGCATAGGTGGAAATAAATGTGAATATATGAGACAAATTACAAGATGCTACCTGGCTTGGTTTTGTTGTTTTCATGTGAGGAAGGGAGTATTAGCTTCTGAAGCTAATGAAGAAATCAAAAACTTGATTTAGATAGGAAAAAGCACATCCAAATCAGGATGTTCACAACTTGCAGCGTATTTTACAAAAGGTTTACTGAACGCAGGGCCTTTTGTAAAACACTTTCAAACGCACGGGGAAAGTAGATGCATTTGGTGCACATCCAGTGGGAAGAGACATTTTACTAAGAAACACGATCGAGAATGCAGCACATCACTCAGGGGCCTCTGCATATGTAAATGCCAGTACTTACGGGTGTCAATAGCAGATTTTACAAAACTACACATCCAAAGGGAGCCAGCTGAGGAGTTACGTGTCAGAATTCACGTTTGTGGATGTTGGGGTTGCTTTGTAATGCCAGAGAAGTTAGCAGCTTGCCTTATCCGTCACCCATCCAAAACCAAGGTGCCAATAAATAGACAACTAACACGAGTGCGCCCACAGGGCCGGTGCACAGATAGGAGGCGCCCTAGGCAAATCTCATTCCTAGCATCCCCCCATCTGCAGCCCCCATGAAAACAGAAAGTGGAATTGGAGGGGGGGGGGGGGGCAGAAGCGCCACAGCACCAAAGGCGAAGGTAACTGCAGCACTGAGGTGCATTTTCAAAGTACTGGCGCTCTAGTTCGCCCAATGCTAGCAGTTGCTCTGTGGGCTCAGGAGCAAGGGTAAATGACAATGGGAAACATTTTGGAGGAATACAAATATTTAGATTATGAAATAGAAAGTACATGTATACTTTCCAGCTCCTCCCAAACCATGCCCGCTTCCAACCTGTGCATGCCAGGTCCATTTCCATATGTGCATCAGCTTTTTCCATATGGAAATGGAATCTCCCTCTTCTACAATGACCTCAGAAATGTATCATGTTCGTCTAATAAACGGGTTGTGACCATATATAGATGCGTGCCTAGATATATAGGAAAACACATTGTAAAATTACATCTAGGTGTGATCTGGGGCGTCCAGGTCAAAACGTATGAGAAACGGCCCGCCTTGTGCAAGTTTTGGCCCAATTTTAGAAACTTGTGTGTGTGCCCAAAATGGACAGCAGCAGCCATGGCTACAGATATCCCCATGACAAAGGTTTAGGACGGGGATGTCTCTCCCAGGCTGCATAAACATTCCTACCTGCTATTTTGCAAGCAGAGATACAGTATGCATCGGCATACCGACCAGAAAACAAGTGTCCTCGCTTCTCTTCGGTTTTCTTTATGCTCATGAAAAGTATTGGTGATATCAGAGCAGCTTCTTCTCTACTCCCTCCAGGTATTTTAGTAGCAGAACAAGAGCTTTTCTGATGCCCAGTCATGCTCTGGAGCAGGAAGAGACACGGATGTTACCGCTGGCGGGTTGAGACATGCTCACCCTTTATAAAATCGGATGTGCACGTGAATCTTTTCCAGAATGCCGCAGACATGGCCCTACCACATCCCCATGCAACATGGGCATGATTGCCCCGGAGATGTCGATATACCGCGGACGTGTTTGTGATTTGCACACCTGAATGCCCATTTTCAAACATCCAGATCATGAATAGAGCGCTTTTTTTTTTCCGTGGGCCAAATGAGTAATGTTTCCTGTTCCTGAGACACCATATTACCATAGAATGCACACTTTTGCTGATAGGCCAAGCACCAGCAGGATGCTAGCATCTCACTGATATGTCATGCATGCTACAGCTACCCATACCGTATTTAAGTCAGCTATTCTTGGTTTTCTCCAGTGGCTGTGTAAAAATATCTTCAGCCAAAACAGCTAATGTGTTTTGGGATGTTCCGACAAGCACTGATCATTGTTGAAAGCTCAAAGTGGTGAGTAACAGCTATTCATGCTGCAGGGAATTTTATACTGTATTCTATTGCCCCTCCGTGTGCAGGCATAAAATGTTAAATTAGCAGATACAAAATGTTTACAGCAAGAGACAGTAGGCTGCCAGTTGCAGTGCCCCGGGGATGCCAGAGCCACCAGAAGCCAGCATGTATACGCAAAAAGAAAATTCCGCACATATGCCAAGAGATATCACAAAGCAGCCGTGAAACAAGTCAACATAAAATGACTATTTGACAAGGGGGATTATTTTAGAAGCCTCATTCACAAATTGCATCCATGTGTAAATGGCCTTTTTAGAAAAGCTCTATTCTACACTTGGATATTCATAGCATGTCAAAAGTAGACAGGGCGCGTTAGGGGCATGGCCTTGGCTAGGACAAAAATCTACATGTATATTCTTCATTTCATTTGGGGAAAGCACATGCAAGCCCAAAATTATACCGGCCCCTTATGACCATCCCTATACAGGAAGGATTAAGGGTGATATCTCACTTAATCTAATGTTTACTTCTCCCTCCTAATTGAAATGGGGTCAAGATAGAATCAGGGCTGGTGTCACCATTAGGCAAACTAGGCAGTCACCTGGAGCGCCAGCCGTTTGGGGGTACCCATTACCACTGATTTCATCTCTGCACGGGGCCTGCAATGACAGCAATGAACCCCAAATCATGATGCACATGCTGGCACTGCCTCAAGGTTTCTTTTACTTTCTATCTTCCGCTTCTGCCGCCCTCTGGCACAGATTTCCACTGGAGGGAGCAGAAGCAAAAGACAGATGGTAAAAGAAACCGCGATGCAGCACCAGCATGTTTAAGTAAGCGCGGTGTTGCGGTTTGGGGCCCATTGCTGCTGTTGCAGAATTAGCAAGCACTGACACTTCTGCTCACAATTTTCATACATAGCCCATGTACAGCTGCAAGTTGCTAAATTCAGGATCCCTCTATTCTTAGAAGAAATATTGGTTTGCTTCTCTATCTGAGAATCTACAAAAGCAGGGGTAGGCAATTCTAGCCTTCCAATGCCACAAGTCAGTCGAGTTTTAAAATGTCCATGCAGAATATACATGCGATGTATGCGCATACATTGCCTCCTCAAATACATCGCATGTATATTCTGGGGACTGGAGCTGCCTGCCTCTGTGCTAAAGAATTTCAGCTTAGAGAAGCGAGAAGAAAAGGCAATCATTTGGATGTTCCAGAGAATGACTCCCTTTTGTTCTTTCCCCTGTATTTATTCCCTTCCCTTCGATACCTCACTGACATGAAGTGGATTCTAGAAAGGAGGTGGAGAGAGGAATTCCCACGTCCATCTCAGGACATGGAGAATTAGACCAGAGGTTCTGCTAAACGTAGAGCCCCTTGTAAGGTAGTTGCAGGACTGCACTGGTATGCCCCTGCACATCTGGCATGAGCAGAAAATTTAGGAGGCTGCACGTGGGGAAAGAAGTAACGGAACCCCCCCCCTACATGTCGGAGCGGCCTCCTAAAATCACTGCATCAACACAGAGGCATACCAGTGCATCACTACAAGTCCAGGCCTTCACATCCCCAACCCCAGGAACACCACCTGGCAGTTTCCTTCCAACCCCTACCTGAAACAGGTATCTCATCCCCCTCCAACCCCCGCCCAAAGCAAATAGCCAATCCCCCTCCCCAAAGGCACCCAAACATAACAAGTTGGTCCCCCTAATGACTGCCCCCCACCAATTACTCCCCCCCCCCCAAGCTTACCAGTGTCACTAGCATATAGTAGGAGCAGGAGCAAGACTCACTCACTTCTGCTCAGCAAGAAGTAGCAATTCAAAATGGCGCCGTAGAACCCTAGCGGTAATCACTGGCAGTACTGCACGATTACCACTAGGAGTCAGTGGCATTATTTTGAATCATTATGTCATGTAAAGCAGGAGCGAGTGAGGCTCGCTCCTGCTCTCACTATACTCCAATAACCTTCAGAGAGGGAGGGGGCTTTTCACAGTCTCGAGGGAGGAAGATCTAGGAGGGGAAGGATTGGATACCTGCTTCGGGTGGGAGGGAGAGGGGAGATGCCAGGGGGTGTTCCTGGGGTTGGAGATGTGTGATGTGGAGGAGGGCCCAATGTCGGCACGGACATCTGCTACTATCAGCAGGCGCTTATTCATTCCTGGGTGCAGGTGTAAATGTCAACATCCACATAAATTTGTATTTATTTTTTACAGACATGGATTCCCTTTCTAAAATTGCGGATCCACATCTGTATGGTGGGCCCTGCCAACACCATTTCCATTGTCTGCCCTCACCACTCCCCCTGGCTCCATAGAAGGGTTAAGCAGTCCCCCATCTACCAAAAGCAGGTTCTGAAATAGCATTGAGACCTGGATTTTACTTTATACATCTCAGTTCTGCTTTTGGACATGAGAATGCTTCTAAAATAACCCTTATAATGAAATTACAGAAGAAAAGTGCTGGGACTGTCACTGATGATTCTCCATATACTATATTCACAGCAGCCAAATTACCCAGCTCTATGAGTGAGGAATGAGGCCAGTCTCGCATTTTTGACCACTCCATCCTGATATCCTGATGCATTATGGAAATGCAGCACTAATTTCAATGGATAGAATCATGGACTACCAAATACTTCACTGCTTTGGGATGTAAGTTCAGAACCAGGAAAAACCAAAAAGTCTCCTTTCTGGAAGTGGGTAACTTGGCAGCTCTATGCATATACATATGCATATACTTAGCCGAGATCTACAGGGACATAGTACTGAAGTCCCACCTCCAAACTGGCAGTCTCTCAATTGCCATGGAGGACAGAGAGGTCACATGAAACGAAAGCATCATCTTGGTGTGGCAGGAAGTGATCCTTTAGCTAGGACCTGTCCTCCAGGAGATGTAAAACCCTCTAGCACCGAGAAGGTTTCTCCAGGGCCATATGTCCATAAGGGAAGGGTTAGGACAGCATTTATAGTTAGCAATTCGATCATTAGGCATGTAGATAGCTGGGTGGCTGGTGGACATGAGGATCGCCTGGTAACATGTCTGCCTGGTGCAAAGGTAGCAGACCTCACGTGCCACCTAGGCAAGGTTTTAGATAGTGCTAAGGAGGAGTCTGCTGTCTTGGTACATGTTGGCACCAATGACATAGGAAAGTGTGTGGGAGGAAGGTTCTGGAGGTCAAATTTAGGCTTTCAGGTAGGAAGTTGAAATCCAGAATTTTCATGAATAGAAGGTCCATGTCAAAAGTGGAAGGCAACGGCAGTGGGGATGGGGTGTACAGATGGGGTGTACAGAATGAACAGATGGATGATGGAATGCTAAAATAAATCAGGGAAGCTAAAAAAAAAGTTACAACACAGTAATAATGGGTGATTTCAATTAGCCCAGTATCAGCTGGGTCAATGTCACAGCAGGACATGCTAGAGAGACAGTTTCTAGATGAAATAAATGACTGCTTCTTGGAGTAGCTGGTTCAAAAACAGACAAGAGGGGAAGCTACTTTGAACCTAGTCCTTAATGGAACACAGGATCTAGTGCAAGAAATAAGGGTTTTGGGGCCACTTGGCAATAGTGATCATATCATGATTGCATTTGATTTAATAAATGGAAGAAAGAGGACAAGGAGATCCACAGTACTACCATTTAACTTTCAAAAGGGAGACTATGATAAAATGAGGAAAATAGTTAAGAAGAAACTAAAAGGAACATCTGCAAAGGTTAAAGATTTACATCAAGCATGGGCGTTGGTTAAAAGTACTATCTTGGAAGCCCAGACCAGATGTATTCCATGCTTTAAGAAAAATGAAAGGAAGACCAAAAAACTGCCAGCATGCTTTAAAGGTGAGGTCAGAGAGGCTGTTGTTACCAAAAAAGCATTTTTTAGAAAACGGAAAAAGGAGCCAAATGACAAAAACAGGAAACAACACAAGCATTGACAAGTTAGATGCAAGGCATTGACAAGGCAGGCAAAGGGAGAATTTGAAAAGAAGCTTGCTGTGGAAGCAAAAATACATAATAAAAACTTTTTCAAGTACATTCATAGCAAAAAACCTATGCGAGAGTCAGTTGGACCATTGGATTATAGAGGCGTAAAAGGGGTGCTAAGGGAGGACAAGGCCATAGTGGAGAGACTGAATGAATTCTTTGCTTCGGTCTTTACTGAAGAATATATAGGGAAGTTACTTGTGCCTGAAATGGTATATAAAAGTGATGCTGGGGAAGAACTGAAAGAAATATTGATAAATCAGGAGAATGTATTACAACAGTTCGATAAACTAAAGAGTAGCAAATCAGGTGGACCGGATGGTATACATCCAAGGGTGTTGAAAGAACTGAAATATGATGTGCCAGACTTAATAATCTGTGAACCATCATTAAAATCATCTGTAGTACCTGAGGATTGGAAAGTGGCCAATGTAACTTCAGTTTTTACAAAGGATTCGAGGGGTGATCCGGGAAAGTACAGACCGGTGATCCTGACATCAGTACTGGGCAAAAAGGTAGAAACCATTATAAAGAATAAAATTACTGAACATGTAGATAATCATGGTTTAATGGGAAAAGCCGGAAAGGTGTGGATGTTTGTAAAACCTTTAATGGTAAGAGTCAGAAACCCCGACGCGTTTCGGCGTGGGACGCCTTCTTCAGGGGGTACAAAGCTTGAAAACAGGGAAATAATACATAATGTTTAATTTAAAATTCTAAATATATATATAAAAGAATAAATATATCAAATAACACATAAAAAACATATTAATAAACCATCAGATTAATACCATATAGACATTAAAAGACATAAATATATCAATACTAGTAAACAGAGTGATTCTAGTATTGATATATTTATGTCTTTTAATGTCTATATGGTATTAATCTGATGGTTTATTAATATGTTTTTTATGTGTTATTTGATATATTTATTCTTTTATATATATTTATAATTTTAAATTAAACATTATGTATTATTTCCCTGTTTTCAAGCTTTGTACCCCCTGAAGAAGGCGTCCCACGCCGAAACGCGTCGGGGTTTCTGACTCTTACCATTAAAGGTTTTACAAACATCCACACCTTTCCGGTTCTTGCTCCATTGTGTTTCC
Organism: Ichthyophis bannanicus; assembly: GCA_033557465.1. NCBI lineage: Eukaryota > Metazoa > Chordata > Amphibia > Gymnophiona > Ichthyophiidae > Ichthyophis > Ichthyophis bannanicus. Next base: position 441,406,315 of record CM066035.1, on the reverse strand, counting down.
TGGTTGGTAGTGCAAGACACGCTGCTCCTTTTTGTGCTTTTTTAATGGGAAAAGCCAACATGGATTTAGCCAAGGAAAGTCTTGTTTTACTAATCTAGGCTAGAGGAGAATATGAACTTTATTGCTCATAATTGTAGTATTCGGTGAAGATATATGTCTTGAGATGTTTTCTAAATTGGGTGAGATCTTTGGTTTCTCTTAGTGTTTTGGGTATGTTATTCCAAATGACAGGTGCATAGAAGGAAAAAGCTCTGTTGGTGGTTGATTGATTTGCTTTTCTTGCATTTTTTGGGATGGATAGAGCATTTTTCAGGTTATCTCTTGTCCTTGTGTATTGCTGCATGTTTATTAGTGTGCTGAGGTATGTTGGTGCAATGTTGTATATTGTTTTATAAATGTTTGTAAGGGCTTTGAATTTGATTCTGTGAAGAATCGGGAGCCAATGGAGGTGGAATAGACTTGGTGTTAAGTGGTCGGATCTTTTGGCATGCATAATTGTACATGCAACCGTGTTTTGAGCAAGTTGTAATGGTTTTAGTGTTTTCTTGGGAAGTCCATGAAATATGCTGTTGCTGTAGTCAAAGTATGGGCAAATTAGTGCTTGGGCTACAGTGCGGAAGTCGGAGTGGAAGAGCAGTGGTCTCAGGTGCTGTACCATTTTGGTTTTATGGTAAATTTCATGTGTGGTCATGTGGGTGTATCTGGTCAAGTCAAGCTGTTGATCTAGGTAGATTCCAAGGTATTTTATTTCCTTTCTTATTTCCAGTGTTGCATTACTTACATGGAGTCAGCAGGGCGGGTTGAATGCTTTGTTCCTAGTAATGATGAGTGCTTCAGTTTTCTTCAGGTTGACTTCAGTTGCTTCAGTTGACCCATGCAGTGACATCATTGAAGCAGTTGGTGATCTTCATATAGGAGGGGTCTGAGGTGTCGAAAGTTGTGAATAACATATCATCTGCATAAATTCTGTAGTCGACATCATGAGATTGTATGATTTTGCAAATAGGTTGTAAGAATATATTGAAAAGTAATGGAGATAATGCAGATCCTTGGGGGACTCCCTGAGGTTGGGTGAATAGGTTGGATAGTTTGTTGTTAAAATGTACTTGTTGGGAACAGTTGGACAGGTAATTTTGGAACCATTGTAGAGTGGTGCTACCTATGCCAAGTTGTCTTAGGTGGTTGATTAGGATTTTATGATTTACATTATCGAAAGCCAAAAATATGTCAAGGAAAATGAGGATGAATGCATGTCTCATGTTGTCGATTCCTTCTATGATTGTGTCAAGTAGAGAAGTTAATAGAGTTTCGACACCATGATGTGCTCTAAATCCATACTGATGGGGGTCAAATGGGGCACTTGAGTTGATGAAGTCTTGGAGTTGTAGTAGGACTGATTTTTCGATGATTTTGGATAGGAATGGTAGGTTAGATATTGGTCTGTAAGATGCGGGGCAGGATTTATTTAGGGTGTTTTGTTTCAATATTGGGCATATGGAAGCTCTTTTTAGGTTATGTAGTAGCTGACCTTGGAACAAAGAGAGGTTGACTATTCTTTGTATATATGGTGTGAGTTCTGATTTTGTTGATTTGATCCAGCTGACAGGACAAGGATCTATGATTGAGGTAGTGGTATTCAATGATTTGATGCAGTGATCTATCTGATCTTTGCTTGTTGGTGAGAATGAGATCCAAGTTGGATGGCTGGTTGGTTCTGGGTCATAAAAGGTTGTGTTGCAGATCGACTTGATGTTTGATTTTTCCATGCAGTGATCTGCGAATTGTTGAGCAGTTATGTTACTCATTGCTGTGTTTTCATTACTTGTTTTTTTTTTATTAGGTTTTGGATTATGAGGAACAATTCTCTTGGCTGGTTAAGGGATTTAGATAGGAGTTCTGAGTAGTATTCTTTTTTTGTGTCTAGGAGGTTCTGATGGTAAGTTTTTAATTTGTTCATGTACTTGAGTCTGTCTTCATCAGACTTGGTGACTCTCCATTTTTGTTCAGCTTTTCTTAGGTCTTTTTTCATGTGTTTCAAGGATCGGGTTTACCAAGGTTGGGAATTTCTGATTTTTTTGTTAAGTTGGTTGTTTTGATGACTTACTGATGTTGCACTTAGAGTTCTGTTCTATGTTGAAGTGAGGGTGTCGATATCATCACTGGTGGTTGAGAGATCAGGAATTATTTTTCTAATTAATTCATCGTTGTCAAATTTTTTGAATCTGTTGTATGAGGAAAATTCATTGGTATTTTTGGTTGGAGAGGTGTCTAGTTTAGTATTGAAATGTATGAGGTAGTGATCCGACCATGGGACTGGTTGAATATTTATGGTGGATATGTTTCCGTTCTGAGGCCAGGTTTTAGGGTAGAAGATAAAGTCAAGGTATTGCCTGTTGTGTGTGTTGCAGTATGGATTTTTTCTTCGTATCCAATGTTTTCCACTATTTAGTGATGCAATGTTGAAGTCACCTAAGATGATGTGTTCCTTTCCTGGTGGTGCTGCAGAGCATGCAATTTTGATTATGTTGTCCAGTGCATTAGTATCGGAGAAAGGAGGTCTGTATATGAGGGTTATTGTCAGTTTTCTTGTGCTGATGGTTAACATATCTGAGGCCTCATTACTTGAGGAAGATATTTGTTGTGCTCCTAGTGATGTTTTGCATAGGATAATTACTTCTCCACCCTTTTTATTAGTTCTTGTACAGTGGTAAATATTGTATTCAGGTGTTTTCAGTTGGTTGAGGATTATAGTGTCTGTGTTGTAGAGCCATGTTTCAGTTAGGCATATAAAGTCTGGTTTGGAGTCATTCAGAAGGTCATGTATGATGGTGATTTTCTTCTTAAGTGATCTTGCATTTATTAGAAACCACTTTAATGGTTCAGTGTGTTCTTTCTGGTGTGGTTTGGAGTTGTATTGGGCTGGTTGTGTTTTTATGGGTATGAGCCGAGATGGTCTTTGATATTGGAGGTAGGGAGAGGGGTGTATTTATCTATTTCTCTTTGTTTAAAATGATAGTGTATTATTGGCATGCGCTGTTGAGACTGGTAATAAGAAAGAGAGTTGGTTTGGTTGAAAGAGTTGCAGATTAGAATGGAGAGTAGGAAGGCTGCTAAGATTGACAAAATTCTTATAGTTGTACTTGTTACAATGTGTTTTAAGTATCTGAGGGGTACAATGTAATACAATGTGGAACAGTATTTGCAAGGTAATACAATGTATAAAGAAGTACTAGAGATGCAAATTGATACAAGGTAATACAGTGCTAAGTGTGTTGCAGCAGTTAGCTCACATACAGAACAACGTGGGAACTTACATGTTTCCTTTGGAGAGTATCTTGGGGCGCTTCAGGCCCGCGCCTAAGGGCCACACCAAAGGACCCTCTGGTGAGGCCCTCAGGTGCGGGCGCGCCTTCGTGCCCTTTAATTAGAATGTGGATGCAGCACCTAATAGGTCCCGGCGGTGGGGAGCGGGGAGGAGCTCACCTATATTCCTCCCCCTCCCCCTTAAGTCTGACAATGCCATCTTTGCATGTCCTCCTGCCACTAATATACCTAAAAGTCTTGTCCCTGTGTTATACTGTACTGGCTATTTTTTCTTCCATTTGCCGCTTTGCTTTCCTGACTACTTTACCAACCTTCCTTAGCGTATCCAGGTATTGTCTTTTGTCTTCCTCTTTCTACAATCTCTTATAGTTTTTGAAGGCTACCCTCTTTTTCCTTACCTTTTCAGCTACTTCTTTTGAAACCCACAACAGCCTCTTTTCCTCTTACTTTTATTTACTTTCCTACAAAAAGGTTCATTGCCCTTAAAATATCTCCTTTCAGTTTTGTCCGCTGTTGTTATACGAACCCTAGATATTTCCATTTAGCTAACAGCTCCTTGAGGTATTCCACCATCTTCGCAAAATTAGTTTTACTGAAAATCTAGGAACCTCACTTTTGAATGAACCATCTCTATCCATGTCCTAATATTGAAGTTCACTATCCGGTCATCAGTGCATGCCACTACATCATCAGAAACACTCCACTCATTTACAAGCACCAACTCCAGCATCAAATCCTCTCTATGTGGTTTCAATTGCCAGTTGCTGGAACAGTTCCCATGTAGAGAATCCAGGATCTCTCTACTTCTAGATAAGACTGCAGCAGAGATATATTTATCAATACCTGGCAAACAGAGATCTCCTATCAATAGTATTTCCCCTTTCATAGCAATACTGTGAACGTCTTCAATTAAATCTCCTTCTATTCTGCCTGTGAGGAAGCTCTGTATAATCACACCAATGTCAATAGATTTTCCATTCTCTCTTTCCAAACTAACCCACATTGACTCCTCCTTCCAACGTAAGCCCTGAAGTTCTGTGACTTTAATATTTTTTACATATAGCACCACTCCTCCTCCCCTTCTTCCTACCTTGTCTTTCCTGAATAGAGTATAGCCCGACATAATTATGCTCCAGTCACTATATCCACCAGCCTCTTCCACTACAGCTTCTAAATCGGGAACTTTATTTTGCACACTATGGGCAATGATCCTTAATTGCCATCATATTCAATGTTTTTATGTTTATCTAAAGGAAACACATTAGAACTGGTTTACTCTCTAATTTCATGATCAGAGAGGGCTCTCTTCCACAACGCTCCTCTTTAATGTAATTTTTGCTATAAATAAAGAGGATTACTTTAATTATTTATTTGTTAAATATTTGTTTTTACTGATAAAACAACACAGTAGTACATCAGTAGCTACTGCAGGACTCTCGAGGCTACTGCTCCTTACCACTTTGGGTAGTCAATTCATGCCAAATATCAAGTATCACATTTTTGAACAATCTGAACTGTTCTGTGTTTACTTTAACATATGTCAAACTGTGGTCTCTAATATGACTTTGATTGTACAATATGATGAGCATTCCCATGATCTCAGTCATGGGTTTATGCAACGAATGATCTCGAGGACAGTAAAACTCACATTATTTTTAATCGTTAGACACAATTTGGCCAGGAAAAAAATATTTTTTAATGTTTATGATGTGTCTGTTAGAACTGGAATATTCCTTTAGCTGTTTGCAAAGGTCAATGCTAAATCTAATGACCTACAAAATAGTCCTCAAGCCAATAAATGTGATAGCAGGGCAGCTCATTATCCAGCATGCTTGAAAGTACATTTAGAGCATGTTTGTTCTCAGGAGTGGAATAGTTTTACCAAGGGTTCTCACCAACAGACCTCTGCTCCGCATCTTCAAATCAGTGAGCTGGAAAAGTAATATCACTGACCTGCAGATGTATGAGGAGAAGGTATGGATTTCCTTGATATCTGAGATATATAACCACAGTCTTCAGAAATGAAAATTTAAGCTCTGACCACTGGACTCCCTTTCTTTATAAGACATATTACTCTGACCTGTCATCTCCGTGAACTACTAAATCCTGCCTTCAACTTCTACTGCTTAATATGAAAATGGTTTCAAGGGTATAATGCAACACATTTTGCAAAGCAATCCAGGCTCCCACAAGAGAGAAATGTTCATATGAGCAGAAACATTGGTATTCTGAGCTCTTTTATTTTTTTTGCATCACATGAATCCCTGCAGGATGGAAAACACTGTCTGATCCAGTAGCAGACCCATAAAAAACAGACCTTAGGCAGCAATAAGAAACTACTGCTCACAGCTGTCTATAATGGAGACGGCAAGCATGGTGGCAGCCCAGGAGCTCAGCGGCAGAGCTGCCCACTGCCATCAATGGGGACCTGGGTTTTAGTCCCAGCTCAGCTCTTCTACTCTGAGGGAGTTGTGGAGACAGTGTTCACAGTCCCTGCGGAGAATATGAAGAGTTAAAGGTTTTCTTCAAAGGCAAGATTTAGTGGCTGGATTTAGGGGCCGTTATTCCAGAGTTCTAGAAGAAGTCTTAAAAGCCCCTGAACAAGGACTCTTTCTGCAATGATTGGCCTAATCAATTGGGAGGGGTTATAAACAGGGAAAGGATCCTTGAAAAGGCCCACGGCACCAGATCCCAGCACTGAAGGCTCGATGTAGCAAACTGCTATGCTCTAGCGTAGAGCTGTGCTCAAGATTTTCCTGCGCTAGTCTTGCTCCCGATGTAGAAAACAAGCTAGTGCAGGAGAATCCTGAATAAAACCACTGTGCTAAAGCATTGCACAGTGGGTATGCTAATCACATGCAAACAAATTCATTTTTAATTTCTCCTGATGTAAAACACTGCACTAAGCGCAGCTTTTGACTGTCCTCTATCAGCTGGACCTTTATGCTAGCTCAGGGTCAGCTTAAAGATGCATCTGGGAGCTGAAGCATTATCTGAGGTAAAGTGTCACATTTCACTTCAAATGATCCAGGCAGTCCCAGACCCCCAATCTCCCCATCCCCCCCCCCCCCAAAATAAGCATTACTGACCCTAGTGGCCATTAGACCCCCTACCCTGACACCGCCTCCCCTCAATAAAGAAAGGATTTCCAGTGGGACCCCCGGACCCCTCATGGGTACTTCAAATGATGGGAGGTAGGGGTACTGCCCACACCCTCCTGCCTCTGAGCTGCCATATTGTAAAATAGTGGCCCTGATCACACAAATATATTGCAGGATGCACCACTAGGGGGGGCGTCAATCTACCAAATAGGGCAATTTATTTTGCCTTATTTGGAAGACTTGACCCTGCACAGGGCATTCCAGAATGCACTGCGTGGAGTTAGGGCTGCCATTAAACAATATGGCAGCTCTGAGGCAGGAGTGTATCGGCAGAATTTCCTACCTACCATCATTTGAGATACCCAAGAGGTGTCCAGGGGATCCCGCTGGAAATTCTTTATTGGAGGGGGAATCAGGGTGGAGGGCCATCACTGTTTATTTGAGGGGGGAGGATTGGCGGGATACCCTGACTTCATGGTGGTGCTGGGGGGTGTACTCTTTACAACATGGTCTTTTTAAGATAGTATCTGGGAGCATCAGGCAGCGTTATTCCTTTAAAGCAGAAGTCACTAACCTGTGGTACTGAGTTACCACAGGTTAGTGACCCCAGTGATAAACTAACCCCCTGAGAGAGAAATTAAGTGGCATTATCTGGATAGTGCGCTGAATATCTCCACAGACCAGAATAGAACAGGTAAACGTAGATTGGTTGTTTACTCCTTCAAAAAGGAGAAAGACTAGGGGACCCACAATGAAGCTACAATGTAACCCATTTAAGACTAATCACCGAAAATACATTTTCACTCAATGAATAATCAAACTCTGGAATTCATTACCAGAGGATATAGTAAAAGCTGTTGGTGTAGTTGAGTTTAAAAAAGGTTTGGGGAGTAAATGATGTCACCGAGCAGAGAAGCCGCGTGAAAGCGGAGCTCCGGGGAAGCAAGGAGTTTGTGGCCTCAAAACGCCCCAAAACATAGCGAAAGGGAACTGGAAAACAGCCTAGAGAAGGTGGCAACTGTGCATGAGTGAACAGAGATGCGGAAAAGTGTGGCAGACCTGAAAGGGTACACGTATAAGAACGCGGCAGGGAGCACCGGTGGGAAGACCAAGATGGCGCCGGTGAGTGCTGGCAATGTGGAGGAAGTGCCTAAAGCAGTGGAGGGAGAGACCCTGCAGAGAGGCGAGGTGGAGGTCCTGAGAGGGGAGATAAAAAATTGGTTTGGTACCCTCCGACAGGATTTAGCCCACTTTAAATCAGAGGCTCAATTGTGGGTGGATGAGCTGAAGGCGGATGTCAGAGATGTGGGCCAGAGAGTGGAAGAGTTGGAGGGAAAGGTGGAACTACAGGACACCGCCTTACTTAAGTTGCAGGAGAGGATGGATAATATGGAGGTGGAAGCGGAGGAGCTGTGGTCTCGAGTGGAAGACCTGGAAAACAGATCGCACAGGGCTAATATTCGGCTGAGAGGGGTCTCAGAGTCCAGGGAGTCTGCAGACTGCGGCAGCTTGGTGGTGCGCATTTGCAAACGCATGCTGGAGGAAGCTGGCCAGGAGAGCTCCCACGTGTGTTGGACAATTGATCGAGCGCATAGAGCATTAGGCCCCAAACGTGATGGGTACTCCCGGGACATCATCGCCCGTTTTCATGAGTACGCTACTAAATGCGCAGTGGTGGAGGCGGTGAGGAAGCTTACTGATTTCCGGTGGGAGAATCAACGCATTGAACTTTATATGGACTTGTCAGCCATCACGATGAGAAAGCGCAGGGAAATGGCGGGCGTTACAAAAATGCTGCGGGAGAAATCCATTAGGTATAAATGGCTCTTCCCATTTGGATTACAATTTTGTATTGCGGGGAAAACGTCATATGTCAAGTCCGCTACGGAGTCTGTCGTGGCACTAAAGGAAACGGGCTGGACTGAATTGCCAGAGGCACCCCAGCACAGGAAAGATAAAGACTCGAGATGACAGTTGAAAGGCAGCAAATGGAGGAGAGCGCCGCAAGGAGATTGCAGGTTGCGCCGGCAGAGGCAGAATGGGTCCGGAGGAGGAGATGGCTGAGAGCGGGACTGGATCTATTGTGGCTACAAAAAAGCGGAAAAAAAATTTTCTTGTATTGTTGTATCTCCTTTGATGTGTGATGTGTATTTTGCTATAGATTGCTGAGGCTTATTAAGAGCTGTTTTGGGGGTTGGCGAGGTTTGGGTGTTATTGGCGGGGGGGGGGAGGCGGGGTGCTATGGGCTAAGAGGTGCAGGGTAGGGTAGAGTGTACCTTTTTCTCCCCCCCCCCCACGGATGCTGGTTATGTGGGGCGTTGGACATGGGGGAAGTATAAGGATGGCAAAGGCTTCCTGGAGCGGTGATGATTCATTCCTCAAGGAAGTTGGATGAAGAGGGAGCTGGAGGGTAGTGATGGGGTAGGTGGGGTGGGGAAGGGTAGGAGGGGAGGGGGGGAGGGGGGATTTGAGTTCCTGGTCAGTGGAAGGAAAGGGGGGGGGGTTGATTGAAAGGAACACATTAAAATAATGTCCATGAATGTAAGAGGGTTAAATGGCCCAGTGAAGAGGCAGCACCTGTTCAAAGAGATCAGTAGAGTGAAGGCTGATATAGTATTTGTACAGGAGACGCACCTGAAAAAATGTGATGAATGGAGGGTGGGGCATAAGCAATTCCCAGTGCAATGGTTTGCCTCTAATCGGGTGGAATTGAAGAAGGGGGGGGGGGATTCTGATGAATGGGAGAATTGATTTTTCAGATTGTGTGGTACATAGGGATAAAGAAGGAAGATACCTTATTGTGAAATTGCGGATAAATGAACAACAATATACCTTGATAAATGTGTATGGGCCTAATGCGGGCCAAAGGAGTTTTTATGAAGGTCTGCATGGTGTGGTGGAATATATAGCAGAGGGCCAAATAATCATGGGGGGGGGGGGACTTCAACATAACATTTAATCCGAGCCTGGATAACTCCACGGGGAAAGGGGTGGGGAATGCTACCGGGAGGAGAAGCCTGAGGGAGCTGAATAAAAATTTGGGATTGGGGGACGTGTGGCGAGAATTGAGGGGGAGGGAGAAAGTATATACATTCTACTCTCCGGTGCACCAATCTTTTTTTAGGATAGATATGATCTGGGTATCCAAACCGTTCCTGGAGAAAGTGGTTGATTGTGAGACCGAGGAACGGACATGGTCTGACCATGCGCCCCTGTGGGTTGAAGTGAGGTTGGGGGAGGAGAAGAGTAGGAATCGGTTGTGGATGTTAAATGAGTCATTACTGGAGAATGGGTAAGTCCGGGGGCAGATTCAGGTGAAAATTAAGCAATATTTGGCGAACAATGATATTGAGGGGTGTAAGATTGGGACCCTGTGGGAATGTCTGAAAGCAGTTATCAGAGGGGATTTGATCTCTATAGGGGCCCATATGAAAAAGCAGCGGGAACGCAAAAAAGAGGAGTTAAGAGGGCAAATTCGGGAACTAGAAGGGGCACTGGTGAAGGGAAGGGGGGGGGGTGGAGTGCGATAGGCCAAGAATTAAATCGGGTGAGGAAGGAACTAAATGACCTTGAATTAGGAGAGATCAAACATGCGCAGGATATCTTAAAACAACAATTTTTTGAACTAGGCAATAAGCCGAGCCGGCTGTTGGCGCAGCGGCTGAAACAGCATAAAAGTAGAAATTTTATAACTAAAATACGGGATGGTAAGGGGAAGGAAGTGCGACAGGTGGAGCAAATTCAGCAGTGTTTTGTGGATTTTTATAAGCAATTATATACGGAGGAGGTTCATACAGCAGAGGACCAGCTGGAGCGCTATCTACAGGTGTCTCTACCGTGCTTAACAGGGGAAGAATCAGAACAGCTTTCTAAGCCTATAGAGGAGAGGGAAGTGGCGGAGGTGATCCAGGGACTCCCGGCCAATAAGACTCCGGGGATGGACGGTTTTACAAATAAGTTTTATAAGACTTGACAAGATTATTCAATGCTTGAATAATCTGGAATGGATTCAATGCTTGAATAATCTGGAATGGATTCACTCTCCTTGACAAGATTATTCAATGCTTTCAAGGAGAGTGAATCCATTCCAGAGACGATGAGGACCGCAGGGATTACAGTGCTGCCTAAGGCAGGGAAGGATTTGAATTTATATGGATCTTATAGGCCCATTTCCCTCCTGGGTACGGATTTTAAGATATTTACCAAGATATTAGCCAATAGGTTGCTTAGGTTTCTGCCGCGATTGGTGCATGAAAATCAATCGGGTTTTGTCCCGGGGCGCCATACGGTTGACAATATGCGGAAAGTGTTAAATGCCGTATGGAAAGGGAGAAGAGGGGAGGAGCCGATGTTACTCTTGGCTATCGATGCCGAAAAGGCATTTGATCGTGTCTCCTGGCCCTTCTTATTTAAAGTGTTAGAACGTATGGGGATCACCGGGGGTTACTTAAGGTGGGTTAAAGCTATATACGAGCAGCCATTGGCCCGGATTCGCATCAATGGGGACTACTCCAGGCCATTTGCTTTGTCTCGAGGTACACGGCAGGGGTGCCCTTTATCCCCACTGTTGTTTGTCCTGTCTATGGAGCCCTTAGCCCAACGGGTCCGGGAGTGCATGGGGATTCATGGGGTGCAATGGGGACCTTTGGAATGTAAAGTATCCCTTTTTGCGGACGATCTGTTATTTATGTTGACTAAACCAAGTGAATCCCTCCAAGAGCTAACTCGAGTATTAAGGGAGTTCGGGGCACACTCAGGTTTCAAAGTGAATGAGACTAAGTCGGAAATTTTGAACATATCAGTAGGGGGGGTGGGGGCGGAACAAACCAAACTAAAGGCCTTATTTCCTTTTAGGTGGGCCAAACATAGTATCAGATATCTGGGAATCTCATTAACAGCTAGAGAGGCCGACTTATTTAAAGAAAACTATGGGAGGGTTGAGAAGATTATTCAGAAGGAGTTGGATGAGTGGAGAAACAAACAATTATCATGAATGGGGCGGGTAGCAGCGGTAAAAATGATGGCTCTGCCCAAGTGGCTGTATCTCTTTATGAATCTTCCTATTTGGGTCTCTAAGGCTTATATTGCTAGATTGCAGAGAATGGTTATGAAGTTTGTGGGAGGGGGGAAGAAAAATAGGGTGGCTGCGCGAATAATGATGGCCCGGCGAGAAGCTGGGGGGATGGCGGTACCGAACCTGTTGCAGTATTGGGAGGTGGCGCAAATGTGTGCTACGGTGGACTGGGATGCAGAGGTTCCTAAAGAATGGGTACATATGGAGGCTGAGGGGATAAAAGAGGGTAGGCTGGGGATTGGGTGTGGTTGCCGCGGTCGATTAATCTAAAGTTCCCGGGTAGAAATCCCTATGTGTTGAGCTCCTTAAGGGTGTGGAACAAATGGAGAGGTATATGGTTGGGGGCTAGTGGCATGTCCAGGCTACTGCCCATTCGGGGAAATCCGGAGTTTCTGCCAGCAATGGGGAAGTCTTTGTTTAGCAGGTGGGCCGTAAATGGCTTGCAGAGGGTGGGCCAATTGTTGGAGGGGACGACTGTACGGGAGTTTGGTGAGTTGATGAGGGAGTATAAGCTGGAGGAGAAAGATGTCTTGGGCTATTTTCAAATACGCCACTACCTATCTCAAAGAGTCCTCCCAAATTTGCAGAGGGATCCTACTGAAGTAGAGAGGTTTTTCCTGATGGGATCGCAGAGAAGAGTGCTGACAAATTTTTATCGGATGATGGGACGGGAGCCGATAAAGGAGGGGTACCAGAAGGCTTGGGAGGTGGATTTGGGGGTCCAGTGGGATGTCCAGACCTGGGAGCATATTTATGTGAGTAGGTATAAAGGCATTCTCGCTACAAATTTAATTGAAAACAATTATAAAGTGTTATATAGATGGCACTTGACGCCAGTTAAACTGCATAAAATATATGAATGTGTATCGGATCAATGCTGGCGGAACTGTGGGGGACAGGGCTCATACCTACATATTTGGTGGAATTGTGGGGAGGTACAAAAAATGTGGGCAATTGTAATGGGTTTACTGGGGGAGAGTCTGGGGAGGGAGGTGGACTTAAGACCGGAGACAGCCTTATTGGGTGTGCGATCTCCTCTCCTAACCAGGGCTGAGGGAATTTTCCTGGATTTGGGGTGTGCGGCACTGAGGATCCTACTGGCTCGGAAGTGGAAAACTGCAGTGGTTCCCACAATGAATGAGTTTAAGGGTATGTTGTCACAGATTTATTTGATGAGTAAATTGACGGCGCTCAAGCGGGCCAATCAGAAAAACTTTCTAATGATATGGGGGAAATACATTCAGTGGACGACGTTGTTGGAGAATAATTGAGGGTGGGGGAGATAGCGTGTAAGGAGGAAGTTGATAAGGGAACTCGGGGGGGGAGGGGGGAATAGGTTTGTGGGGATATTATTGAGGAAAACACAGAACCTGAAATATTTTGTATGTCGAAAGGTATCCCGTGTGGGGGGATGATGGAGTTTTTTGTATTATGTGGGAATTTGTTGTGGAATTCTGTTTTTACAAAGTGTTTTGTTGAATTTTGTTTACCAAATTGTTCTGTGGTTGGAAAATAAACAATAAAAAAAAAAAAAGGTTTGGAAAAGTTCCTGGAGGAAAAGTCCATAAATGATTATTAAAGAGAACGAAGGAAATCCACTGCTTACCCCAGGATAAGCAACGTGGCATCTGTGGACCTTTTTGGAAACCTACCGGAACTTGTGACCTGAATAGGCCACTGTTGGAAACAGGATACTGGGCTTGATGGACCCTTGATCTGACCCAGTATGGCATAGTGGCAGAGTGGCCACTATGTAGATAATCACAATACTTATCCGTTTATCAGTGATTTTCAACTGTTATTTACCTAAGTTATTCAGATAACTTGGGCCACAGAAAAAGCTGGCCTAAATTGCTATTCAGGTGGAGGCCAATTCTGAGATGTGCATCCCCGGGCAGCCCGGACATCCAGACGGCCCGGGGATGCACTGGATTGTGCTCCTATGGGGGCTAGATGGCCCCGCAGGAGCAGTCACAGCATAAGGCCAGGACATCCAGGACTTCCCCCGATTCAGGCACCCTGGACAACCTGGCACTTACCTGGCTAGCCTAGCTAGGCTCCTGCATGGAGCCACCGTGCCATGGCATCATGTTTCCATGGCACCAGGGCTCCTGATCCCTGGTTGACTGTCACAGTCTTCTTTCCATGCAGCCTACCATGGAAACCCCCTGCATCCCCTCACCTTGCTTCTCCACAACAACTGTTGCAAGTGCCCCCATCTAGGGGGACTTATTCCACCTCCATGGTGGAATAAGTGCCCCCATTCAAATGGCTGAGTCCAGACGTACAGAGCCGACCCTGGAATCGGCCCTTTATGCCCAGGGTAGGCATCACGCTTCCAGCCCTCCCTCGCATCTCTCTCAGCCCAACCCCTCCCACCCCCATACAGAACTTCCCGCAAATCTCTGCTGTATGTGTAGGGAGCTCTGTAGGTGGAATCGGCACCCAAGTGTTTAGCGGGGATGGACGTCCGAACCGGATGTCCATCCCCGCTAAACACTGCTCAGAATCTACCCCATAGCAAATGAAAATCCTTACTCTCTGGATAAGTATTGCAGGCGCACAGTATGGATAGTCAGTATCAACCATTATTTAGACACTCCACTGAATATGCTGTAGTGTTTATATATCTGACCTTTGGAAAACTGACCCCAAATTATTTATGCCCAAAAATGTAGATGACTCAGTATGAAAAACATGACCACAATGGACATCTAAATATCTTTTCACGTAGGATATATATTCACTCAGGCCCCTGCGTATCTTAATTCCCACCTTTTGCTGTGTCATATATTGTTTCAGAGAAATTCTACAAGATGTCAAAAAAATCATCCATAGAAATTGATAACCATTCAACTAAACTTTTATAAGCTGCTTCTCAAATTGCAAATTAAAGACTCCTCCTACCATATTACATGGTAACATATTTATTTAACATTTCTTATATACTGTCTTTCATGATATCAAGATGGTTTACATTAAACAAACTGAAATTACAATGAACAGGGCATTATAACTTGGAGATAACTACTTTAGAGGGAACATGGGCAATGAAGGGTTAAGTGGCTTGCCCAAGACTACAAGGAGCACCTGTGGGACCAGAAACTCCAGTCCTTCTAGCCCAATGTTGCTGTCCTCTAGTGGGATTTGAACCCCTGACCTTCTGGCTGGAGGTAATGTGCCCCAACCACTAGGCCACTCCTCCCTCTACTAACTGAGAAATGATGGCAGATAAAAACCATCATGGTCCATCTAGTCTACCAAGATGGCAAGAATAGGTGCACCTGCAGCTCCGTGCAGATTGCCTCTCCCCATGCCTTTGTTTAGGAGTATACCCACCGCTCCGTGCAAGTCACTCCTATTTGTTGAGATAGCAGAGACAGTTAAGGTTAGTTTGATTTTATCCTGTTGCTATAAAGGGATCCACTGTGTCTGTCCCATTGAATTCTGTCACTGTATTTGCCCCCACAACTTCCATCAGGAGGGCATTCCAAGTATCCATCACCCTTTCAGTGAAAAAGTATTTCCTGACATTGCCTTTCAGTTTACCTCCTTGCAGCTTCATGTTATGCCCTCTAGTTTTAGAGCTTCGTCATCTTTGAAAAAGGTTTGTTGTTCATTAATACTCTTTAAATATTTAAAGCTCTGCATCATATCTCCCCTGCCCTCCTCTCTTTTTTTAGTGTGTCAAGTCAGTGCTGACTCTTGGCATCCCTGCTGCCTCTTGGTTATATATCACTGGAAGTAGATTGCCAGGCCTTTTCTTCTAAAGCAGTGGAGGATAAAGTGACTTATCCAAGGTCACAAGGAATACCAGTTAAAATCAAACCCTTGAATTTATGGGTATTAAGCAGGTGCTCTAACCATTAGGCTATTCCTCTATGTCACCATCCCCTACCATATACATATTTAGGTCTTCAAGTCTCTTCTCATACATCTTTTGGCACAAGCTCCAAATCATTTTGGTCACCTTCCTCTGAACCGTTTACAGTGTTTTTATATCCTGGTCTCCAGAACTGAACACAATATTCCACGTGAGGCCTCACCAGCGACTTGTACAGTGGCATTAGTACTTCTTCCTTTCTGCTGGTAATTCCTCTTTGTATGCAACCCAACATCCTTCTGGCTTTTGCCACTGCCTTGTCGCAATGTTTTGCCATCTTGAGATCCTCAGAAATAATCACACCAAGGTCCTTCTTCTGGTCCATCCACACCAACCTCTCGCCCCTTATCGTGTACATTTCCCTTGGATTTCTGCTTCCAAAGTGCATGACACTGCACTTCTTCACATTAAATCTTAACTGCCAAGCATTAGACCATTCTTACAGCTTTTGTAGATCTTTCCTCATGTTATCCACTCCCTCAGGGGAGTCCACTCTTGCAAATTTTCATGTCATCTGCAAAAAGACAGACTTTTGTATTCAGGCCTTCAGCAATATCACTCACAAATACATTGAACAGTAGCGGTCCCAGGACCGATCCCTGCAGCACACCACTAATCACCTTCCTTTCATCCGAGTGAGTTTCATTTACCATCATTTTCTGTCATCTGTCAGTCAACCAATTTCTCATCCAGTTCACCACCTTGGAACCCATCCCTAGGCTGTTCAGTTTATTGATAAGCCTCCTATGAGGAACAGTATCAAAGGCTTTGCTGAAATCTAGGTAGATCACATCTATTGCATACCCTTGATCCAGTTCTCTGGTCATGCAGTCAAAGAACTCAATCAGATTTGCTTGGCATGATCATCCTTTGGTAAAGCTGCAATGGCTTTTTCATCATTTCTTTGCCCAATATCCTTTACTATGCTTCTAACTTGCAAAATATGCCCATGACCTCTTTACAAGACTTTTGTTGACCTTGCACTATTTATCAATTCTACATAATAGAAATGGCATATTTTTGTTCTACTGCCAAGCAATCACCTCATTTTAGGAACAACAAGATGTGTATTTGCTATTAAAACTAAGGGGCCAGCGTATTAAAATGTGGAAGTCTCCCTAAATGGGCCTCATGTGTTGACATGCACAAAAACTGAAATTTTGGGCTTTTCACATGTTCCAGCACCCATGCCCCTCTTCGGCAAAAATTGTTGCAAATTTGCTTTTTGTACTACTCAACCTTCATGGACTGTCTGCAATGGGTTAGTCCATAGCCTCTAAATGATTATATGGTTATATGCATCATACTGCTGAACTAGCTTCAGTATAATGCATGGGGATATTGTCCTTTTAAAACTGATGCCCCTTTAAACAGCCATCCACATCACACATTGTCTAATGTTATATGAACCCATCATTACTGATTTATCTAAGCAACACTGGACAAGCTATCATGGCAATTGCAAGCAGGGCTAGCCCCAGAGTTAGTTCAAACCTTCATACCTTATGCCCCTCCGGCTGTCAGAATCTATTGTTTAGCTTTTAAGGGCTTGTTCTTTGCCACAACACCCCCCCCCCCCGAAGCTGTTGCCCTAGGCAATGGCCTAGTTTGCCTGGTGGCTGGTCCAGCTCTGGTTACGAGATGACGCATGGTCTAGTGATCAGAACAGCGATTTCTCAATGACTTTGTGCATCGACTCGGTCAGAGCTTTATTAGCCATCTCATTCCAGGAGATAAACAAGAATCTTCATGGCTGTATTTAATTAGAATTTGTTTCCTTGGGCACAGAATGGCATAAAGTCCTTTATTAATATGTCCCTTTGGAAGTTGCCATACTTTCTACACTGTAAACAAATGGAAATAATGTTGCTGAATATGAGTTTTGAGAACACACGGGTCCCTTCTGCAGATGCCACTTCAAAAAAGGACAAGTGTTTATTTTACAAAAACGAGTCATGCAGTGGAGTGGAGGAGTAGCCTAGTGGTTAGAGCAACTGCCTAGTACCCACAAAATCAAGGGTCAATTCCCACTGGCACTCCTTGTGACCTTGGGTAAGTCACTTTACCCACCATTGTCTCAGAAGGAAAGGCTGGCAACCTACTTCTGGTGATACATTGTCAAGAAAACCCAGAGATAGCTGGGTCACCACTGACTTAATGGCACTAAAAAAAACAAAAATCATGCAGTCTCAAAGATCATCTACTGCAATTTCTTGCAGCCTAGAAAAATAAAGGTCTAGGCCATTTAATAATGGTTAGTGTGCAATAAAGCGTAGTTACTCACCTGTAACAGGTGATCTATGGGAACAGCAGGAATTTAGTCTTCACATATGGGTATCATCTGTACCAATGGGGCCTGCGTGGGAACGCTCCCCAGCGTCCAATTGGAATGCTTTTGGGAGCATCCCTCAGCACATGCACACTGCCTTCCCGCCTTTCCAACTGTCCCTCTTCAGTTAAGTTTGTAGCTGAGTGAAAGGATAGAGGAAAGAGACAAAGAGATAAAGAGACAACTCCTAGAGGAGGTGGGTGGATTGTGAAGACTAAATTCCTGCTGTTCCCAGAGATCACCTGTTACAGGTGAGTAACTATGCTATCTCCAGGAACAAGCAGGAATGTAGTCTTCACATATGGGGACTCCCTAGCTGAAGATGCCAGGGAGATAGCCCCAGGAAGGTGACACCATCGAAGGTGAGAATCCTTCCTCCCATGGATCTTTGGCATTCCACCAGCGTTGGTGGGTAGGAGTTGAATTAGGTCTGAAAGAGATTTTGAAGAACAGCTTGGCCAAAGAAGGCATCCCGACAGGAGGCTTTATCCAGGCAGTAGTGGGCTGTGAAGGTGTGTACCGAAGCAAAGGTGGCTGCTCGACAAATGTCATCGATAGACACAGAGTGGAGATTAGCCATGGAAGTTGACATGGCTCTCACGTTATGAGCTGTAACATGGCCTTGTAGAGGAAGACCCTTACTCTCATAAGCAAAGGATATGCATTGGGCAATCAATTTAGATAAAGTTCTTTTGGAGACTGGAAGTCCCAAATGACTAGGGTCAAAAGCTATAAAAAGTTGCGAGGACTTTCAATGTTGCTGTGTTCTCTGTAGGTAAAAGGCTACGGCTCTTTTACAATCCAAAGTATGAAGGTTTCTTTCTGCATTAGAGGCGTGAGGCCTTGGGAAAAAATACAGGAAGATAAATTGATTGATTTAAATGAAAAGGCGAAACCACCTTTGGCATAAAGTGTGGATGAGTTCTAAGAACAACCTTATCATGATGAAACCTAGTATAAGGAGGATCAGCCACTAAAGCTTGCAGTTCACTAATGTGACGTGCAGAGGTGATTGCAATTAGGAAGATGACCTTCCAGGTCAAAATCTTAAGGGTTGTAGTGGCTAAAGGCTCAAAAGGCGGCTTCATGAACTGCCCGAGAACTAGATTTAGATCCCATGCCACCGGTGGTGGCTTGATGGGAGGTTTGGTTAATAGAAGACCTCTCATAAATCTGGATATGAGTGGATGAGAGGAAATTGGTTGTCCATTCAGAGGCTTATAAGAAGCTGCAATTGCACTAAGATGGACTCTTACCGAATTGGACCAGAATTTGATAAGTGAAGGAGATACTCTAGTATCAATTCTAAAGGTATGACAAGGGGGTTTAATCCCTTCTTGGAGCACCATATAGTAAAACGTTTCCACTTGAAGGCATAAGATCTTCTTGTGGAAAGTTTCCTAGAAGCCTGAAGGATATCCTTTACCTGTTGAGACAGGTTGAAATCCTGGAGGTCTAAGCCTTCAGCAACCAGGCCGTGAGATGCAGGGACTGGGGATTTGGGTGCCATAGCATCCCGTCCTCTTGGGAAAGGAGATCTGGAGCATGCCCTAACTCCAGAGGTGCAGCTTGAGAGAGATGTAGAAGCAGGGGATACCACGCTTGGCGTGACCATCATGACGCTATGAGAATCATGCGACCCCTGTCTCTCTGAAGCTTGAAGAGTGTTTTGGGGATGAGGGGAATGGGTGGGAAGGCATAAAGGAAGTCCTGACCCCAGTGAAGGAGGAAGGCATCCCTTGACTGACAATTGTGAGCCTGAATCCTGGAACAGAAGCGGGGAAGTTTGGCATTCAGTGGACTTGCAAAGAGGTCTATATCTGGAGTGCCCCTGAGATGAAATATCTTTGCCACCTGGTCTAGGTGGAGGGACCACTCGTCAGGCAGCAGTACTCGACTGAGTTTGTCTGCCCAAAGGTTTTGAATACCTGGAAGATATACCACTAGAAGGTGAATTTGATACTCTGGCGAGGGCCCACAGTCGTAAAGCTTCGTTGCATAACGACAGAGAGCCTGTCCCACCCTGCTTGTTCACATAGAACATGGCTACTTGATTGTCCATCTGGACTAGGACTGTCTTGTAGCTGAGCTGGGCATGGAATAATCGAAGAGCGAAATAGATTGCTCTTAATTCCAGGAGGTTTATTTGTAGACCAGCCTCCTGTGGAGTCCAGGTTCCCTGGGTAGAGAGATGATTCAGGTGTGCTCCCCAACCCACCTGTGATGCATCTGTTAGGGTGGCCTGAAAGAGGGGTTGATGAAAAGGAGACCCCACTGTCAGATTGTCTAGTGATTGCCACCATTGGAGGGACAAAATTAGTCATTGAGAGTTTATTATTTTGTCTGATAATTGACCTGTGCCCTGTGTCCACTGTGTGGATAGAGTCCACTGAGCTGCTCACATGTGGAGGCGAGCATATGGGACTACATGAAATGTGGATGCCATATGTCCCAGCAACTGTAGTAGCTCTCGAGCAGTTAAGGAGGATTTCCTTGCTGCTTGAGAAGCTAGTTGCATTATGCGAAGACACCGGGCCTGTGGAAGGAAAGCCCTTGCCTGTCTGGTATCTAGACAGGCCCCTATGAATTCCAGGCATTGGGAAGGAACAAGTTGCGATTTTGGGAAGTTTATTACCAACCCCAAGTATTGGAGGATTCGCATTGTGCGAGACAGTGCAGTGCTGGCCTCTGCAACTGTAGGGGCTCGAATGAGCCAGTCGTCTAAGTAAGGGAAGACTAATATCCCCAGGGTTTGCAGAAATGCAGCTACTACTGCCATGCATTTCGTGAATACCCTTGGTAGTGAAGCCAGACCAAAGGAAAGAACCCTGTACTGGAAATGTTTTCCCCTGAAAAGAAATCGTAAGAATTTCCTGTGATCTGGATGGATCAGAATGTGAGTGTATGCATCCTTTAAGTCTAGAAAGCAAAGCCAATCCTGGCTTTGAAGATATGGCAGAAGAGTTCCTAGAGAAATCATTTTGAACTTCTCTCGAAACAGGTATTTGTTTAATTCTCTGAGGTCTAAAATAGGTCTGTGTCCTCCTGTTTTCATTGGAATAAGAAAATAGGGGGAGTAGAACCCTGCACCTCATTGAAGAATGGATACCTCCTCTATTGCCCCTTGGGCAAGAAGTGGTGAGACCTTGTGATTTAGCAGATTGTCTGCGGAAATTTGAGAATTGAATTGCTTTAGAATTGTAGGAGGGGGCATGCTGTGAAAATTAAGCTTGTACCCTTCTCCTACAATGGACAGAGTCCAATCTTCTGCTGTTATTTGATGCCATCTGTTGGCAAAGTGGCATAATCTGCCTGGGATATTGGGGGGTTGGGGACCCCTCAGAGGCAGGAAGGCTAAGCTCTCTAGGAAGGAGTCAAAGCCCTTGAGGGGGCTGAACCTGTGGAGCTGGTTGGGCTCTCAGGCCTTTTGGCTTCTTTTACTGTCTAGTTTGTCCCTTTTGGGCAACCTGACCCTGAGTCTGACTCTGCTGGGTATAGGAAGAATAAAATTTCCTCTTTTTGCTAAAAGAGGGTTTTTTATAAGGCTTCTTTTTGGCTGGAGTGGCTGTAGATTTTAGCAATCTATCTAGAGTAGCCTTCTCCTGCCAGTTCTTGCAAAAGAGATTCTCTCCCGTGCAAGGAATGTTGCCTAACTTGTCCTCTACCCAAGTCTCCAGTCTGATGCCTGAAGCCAGGCAATCCGTCGTTCGCCAATGGCAATAGCAGAGGTTCTGCTAATGCATTCAAAGCAGTCAAAGGCTGCATGATTTACAAACTTGGAGACATCTTGAGCATGCTTAACTAGAGCACGAAAGTCTTGTCTCTTGTCATCTGGGAGAAATGAGCTCATAAGCTCCAAATCTCCTGTAACTTCCTTGAGGAACATTCCCATATATAGTATATATGAACTGATCCTAGCTGAAAGCATGGAAGCCTGAAACGTTTGGTGCCCAAAAGCATCCAGAGTCCTGCATTCATGACCTGGGGGACTGGATGCATGCCTTTTTTGCCCTTTTCATCCTACGCATGGCTGACTCCACCACCATTGAATGGTGTGGCAGCTGAGTCTTGAAATCCAGGACATGGCGGAACTCGATACATAGTATCAAGTCTCCTAGAGTGAGGAGATGTAGTCAGAGGTGTCTCCCACATTCTGAGCATCAAGTCTACAGAATTTCATGGATGGGCAGAGTGGGTGCCTCCTTTGGAGCCTTAGGATATTGGAGAAGTTCCAATTCCTTTGCTCTGGGTTCCTCTTCAGGAGCCACCGTGATTGAAGGGCCCTTGGCCATATCACGAATAAAATCCTGAAAAGACATGTCCTCTGGAGGTGACATTCTGCGTTGGGGAGAAGAGGGATCCTCTGGGAGAAACCCTCTAGTACCAGCAGAATTGTCAGCGTCTTCGGAATCGGAGGATTTGAAGTATTCCTGACCATGATGCTCATGTACAGCACGGTCCCGATATCGATCGAAGTCGGTACCGAGTTGATCCGGTACCGATCTGTCGATTCCAGACAAAGATGGCATGGGAAGAATTCGCACCGTCGGTACCAGTATCATCAGTACCGGTACCAGTGTCTGAACTGGTGTAGGTGCCAGCATTGGTATCGATGTCGTACCGGTGCCCGTTGGACCAGCTGTACCACAGCTGAGAGAAAAGCTGCAATGCTGCGTTCGATAGCGAGGAACCTCTGGTCTATTGACGCTGACGCTGCCTGGATGTCGGTACCGGTGAAAATGGCCGGGACCCCTGAGCATGGCACAGGTAGTTCTTGCGAGGTCGAGGCCTCGAGAACATCCTGGAGCCCCATTGATGCTTTGGAAGCCGAAGCCTCCCGCCAGGGCTGCTTTGCCGGTGTGGTTCCCTCAAGGTCAATGCCAATGGCCTCTCGATGCTTAGCAGGAGAGCTACCCTTTGAGAACCGGCTTTTATGTTTAGTTACCTGAGATCCATGGGAGGAAGAGGAGGCCCTTGAAGATGTCGATGCAATGGATCTGGCATCTGAAGAAAAGAGGGTACCGAGCTTTGCAGCCCGGTTCTGTCTTCCTCTTTTAGTCATCTCCATACAGGAGAGACATTCAGATGGAGAATGTTCAGGCCCTAAACATTTAAGACACCAATCATGGGTGTCAGTGATGGAAATGGTACCGCCACACTTAGTACATTTTTTAAAACCACTAGTTGGTTTTTCCATGTTTTAGGACTATGGGGTCTAGTGCCCAAAATGGCGCCTAGCACCAAAAAAGAAAAGTTTCTGAAGAGAAACAGTTCAAAGTATAAGTTGGGGTTTTTTAGAAAAGAAAAGAACCGGCGGTACCGGTAAGCGTCGTGCGGAGGCAAGCGCGACCACAAGAAAACAATTTTAAAGACGGAATTTTCTGCGGTGACAGGGTATGGATTCTATCGGCTCTGCGGAACTGAAGAGGGACAGTTGGAAAGGCGGGAAGGCAGCGCGCATGTGCTGAGGGATGCTCCCAAAAGCGTTCCAATTAGACGCTGGAGAGTGTTCCCGCGCAGGCTCCGTCGGTACCGACGATACCCATATGTGAAGACTACATTCCTGCTTGTTCCTGGAGATTGCTGTTATTGCATGTTATCTGCTACAAGGCCCATTCTATGCAATGGGCCCTGAGGTAGAACTTGTGGAATACCAGCATCCGCATGCACTAATTATTAATAAACGACCCCCTTTATCTTCGTGCATTTTAGTTTATGATGTATAATGGATGTTAGTAGGTACAGTGTTTCTTCTTTTATCACTTTCACATTTTCTATAGGTCAGAGATCAGCTTTGATAGACTGTCATCCTTACAGACTGTACAGTCGTAAACAGCACTGGCATGCAGTTTGAATAAAAAGTCTATCCAGGCTCTTATTCATACTATGCACTGCTGTGAATGGATACACAACAAATCTTATTTAAAAGCCTTCACTACACGGACTTTAAATTGCAAAATAAATGTATGTTATTTACAAAAATTTGGTATACCATTATTTGACTTTTTCCAGTGTCATTGCTGCAGTTTACAGCAAGAAGGCTCACTGACAGAAAAGCAAGCGGATAAAGAGGGAAACAAGCAGACACAGTAGGAGGGGAAAGGCATAGTACAACAATTTAGACCTTACGCAATCTTTTCTTGGGAGAAAAGAAGGGAGGTACAATTTCCATTGCACCTGACCTCATGAGCGGGTAACAGATCTGGGAAGACCTGACAAAAAAAGTCAGGTTTTAACCCCCAGTTTAAATCTATATTGGGGATTCAGGGGAGAAAGTAAGATGGTGGCAGGAAGCATAGCAGTGTCTCTTTTGGTTGTGCTGTACTGGAGCGGTTTTCCGCGGTCGTTGACATGGGCCGCAGAAAACGAAGGGTACCTACCCTCGGGTCCTCCTGCGGTAAGCGCTGTGGGACAGAAAACCTTGGATTCTTGCGGCTTTTCTTCCGGTGCAGGAGCAGCATCTTCAGCAGAGCCGTTGGAAGGTGTTTCGGCAAACTTAGGCAACAGGGGGTGACTAGAGAATTCAAATATAAGGGAATTCCTGTATAAAATGACTAGTGGGCTAAGATCAGAATCTTAGGGGCCGATATTCAATGGTGGTGGCCGGCTGGCACTGAATACCCAGTACGTCCAGATAGCCTTTAGCTAACCAGTGGCGATGTTCAGCCGCTGCCTGGTTGGCTACAGCAGCTAAAGTTAGGCTAGCCTTTTATGTGCCTAATGTGAGCCAGTTTAAGTTAATTGGGCAGCAGCTGAATATCAGCGATTCCCAGTTAACTAAAGAGCTGCCCTCAGAATGTCCCCGGAAGGAACTGATGCTATGCAGTTGGCACTGAGGCGTGCAGTGGCATTATGAGGGGCTGCTCAGTGGCACAAAACAACTAGGTGCCGCTGAAGATCCCACCCACTGGGATTAACACAATTAGCAGGTCTATTAGCCTCCCTGATCGTTTTGAATACGCCCCCCTCTGAAGAGTAGGCAATGGGGATCCAACGTTTGTCAGACGGCTGCCTAGGGTGAGAACTTACACAATCTTGACGATGCATATATTCATATGATTCTTGCAAGGTATTGTGGGTATTGTAGTTCATTCACTCCCAAACACAGCTGATGACAATAATTTGAGTTGTGAAACCAAGTGGTAAGATCAATAAAATACTTCTTTTATTGATGGGGTTTAATTCACCCAGCACATGTATGCTTGATAGCACTATAAATGAGGTTACTTGCTTGCAGTGTTTAAAGTGGATAACAAAAAGTCACAAAGTAAACCAGAAACAACCTTCAGCTTGTCAGGCAATTAGCTAATGTTTTCTTAGCAAATAATTACCAAATACAAAGGCACAAAGAAAAGAATAAACTTTGCTGGTTAGGTTAACTTCTGCTTATTTTCCACGCAGATCTCAGCAGTGATTCTCCCTTGCTCACCCACACAATCAGGTGCAGCCCTAATTACTATCAATGGACCAGCTGAAAGTCTTTAGCTGGCTGGCTGCTACTGTGTGAGCCCAAATCCTGCTTTAAGAGCTGTTTGCAGTGGAAATAAAGAACAAAGTTAGGTTTCTTTGTGATGGCTGATGTGTTTGCTCATAGAAAACTAGCAATAGCATTTAGATAAAGAACAGTCCATGTAAATAGTTTCATCTGCTGTATTTCCCCCTGCATCAACAATCATAGGGTCAATATCATACATTGGCACAGATGAGTCTTTCATTAAGGCACTATCATGAGAATGCTTATTCCCTTGCTGCCATTCTCTTTTATAGATAGGGTCTGGATCAGTGTTCATACCTGAGCCTCTCCTGCTATCATTATTCCTCTCTGTATAGCCTGGCCAATATGTAATCCAATTCTGATGTCCAGCCTTCCAATCTTGATCCCTGGACACTGGATCTTCTCTCACATACCTTCTGGCCTTGGTCTGAAAGTCCCTTCCACATGCAGTCTTCTCTCTTCCAGGTAGCCACTGGTGATTCCTATCTCTGCCACTCCATTCCTCTGGCTGAATCCAGTCCAATGGACTCTGCTGGCTTTTGGAATACCTCCCAGTATGAGTACTGCCTTGGAATCTCCCAGACCTTCCAATGGCCTTTCTTCTCTTCCTTCCAGAGAGTTTCCTTCTCTCTCTATCTGCGTGGCTTTTGCTGAAGCTGTTCCTCAAACTGTTGCTGAAACTGTTATCTGAAGAAAAAGCTCTATTCTTATCCTGTTCTAATGTGTGCTGCTCCCTAACACAGCGCAGCTGTGTTGAATCAGGCCCTGCCCTTTGAGATGAGTGCTTAGGGATTACCTCATAGCTCTCTTGATTGCACACACATTCTCTCACTTCAGCCCCTCTCATGGCTGCTAGAAACCTGGTGCATTCTGGGACTGGTAGTCTTTTATGTGAAAACTCTGTTTTCTTGCTTCTACCAGAACTGACAGGTTGCTTGTTCAGAGTCACATCATCTTTTCTATAGCTCCTACCTGAGCTATGATAAGCTTCCTTATCACATACCCCCCTGCTTAAGTTATTACGGACTGGTTTTACTGGTGAAACTTCTTCTCTACAGTCCGTAATACGGGAAAGTGCATCCGCATTCTTGTGTAACTTCCCGGCACGATGTTCAACCTGAAAATCAAACGCCTGTAAGGCTATGTACCAGCGTGTCAACCTGGCATTGTGGTTCTTCATTTGCTGCAACCACTTAAGTGGGGCATGGTCCGTGACCAACTGGAACTTTCTCCCTGTAAGGTAAAACCTTAACGCCTCCACTGACCACTTGATAGCCAAACACTCTTTTTCTATCGTGGAATACTTTTGTTCAGCCAGTGACAACTTCCTGCTCAGGTACATCACAGGATGCTCCTCCCCATCATGGCACTGGGATAGGACTGCTCCTAGCCCTACATCCGATGCATCGGTTTGAACCAGAAAGGGTTTCTTGAAGTCTACTCCTTTCAGTACCGGTCCTGTACACAATTTTTCTTTTAATACTGAAAACGCTTTTTCAGCTTCTGGTGTCCACTTTATCTGGTTTGGACAATTCTTTCGCAGCATATCCGTGAAAATGGCACTTTTCTCTGCGAATTGCGGTATAAACCGGCGGTAGTATCCAATAAGTCCTAAGAAACTTCTTAGTTGTTTCTTGGTTGTTGGAGGAGGAAAATTCCTGATGCTATCTATTTTGCTTAATAGAGGTTTAATTTTTCCTCTTCCCACTAGGTGGCCTAGGTATTTTACCTCCCTATTTGCAAAGGCACACTTCTTCGGGTTTAAAGTGATTCCTGCTTGCTTCATAGAGCACAAGACTGCCCTGATCCTCTTCAAATGCTCCACCCAGGTGTTACTATGGATTATGACATCATCCATGTATGCAAAAGCATAACTTTGGTGGGGTCGAAGTACCTGATCCACTAACCTTTGGCAGGTAGCCGCTGCTCCATGCAGTCCGAAAGGCATCCTCTTGAACTGGAAAAGGCCAACGGGGGTGCTGAACGCAGTTTTCGGCTTCGACTCCCTGGTGAGCGGGATTTGCCAATATCCTTTTGTCATATCAAGGGTGGTTAAGTATTGAGCCTGTCCCAGCTGGTCTAGCAGCTCCTCAATTCTTGGCATTGGATATGCATCAAAAACTGATATGGCGTTTACCTGCCGGAAGTCAATACAAAATCTTAAGGATCCATCAGGCTTCGGCACCAGGACTATGGGGCTATTCCAAGGACTCTTTGACTCTTCTATTACCCCCATGTCCAACATCTCCTGGACTTGTGCCACTACCTCCTGTCTTTTGGCTTCAGGCAAGCGGTATGGCCTTTGACGAACCAATTTCCCAGGTGGAGTTATTATTTCATGGGCCACCAAATGGGTCTCCCCAGGTATGGGTGTCAACACATCTGGGAATTCCTTAAGCAACTTCCTAATTTCTTCCTGTTGTACCATTGTCAGGTCCTCACCTATTTGGGGTTCTGATCTTTCTTTACAATCAGATACCTGGGGTCCCAAATCTTCCTCTTCACTCACCTCCCTCTCTTGGGCACAGGTGGCAGCTAAGCTTTTAACCCCTTTGACATCAGTAGAACCAAAACCTTTGGCTCCACGTTCAGAATTCTCTAGGGATGTGACCTCCTCCACAGGTGGAAAACCCAGCCTCTCACAGATCAATTGGGCAATTTTGTCTCCTGTCTTCACATGATACTCATTCTGTCCAAAGTTAAACAACAGAACTTTAATATTGCCCCTGTAATCGGGATCAATTACTCCCGCACCCACATCGATGAAATATTTAAGGGCTAATCCGGACCTTGGGGCTACTCTCCCATAACATCCAATTGGTATTTCCACTTGGAGACCGGTGTCAACCAGGGCTCTCCCTTGGCTAGGTACAGTCACATTTTCTATGCTGCATAGGTCAAACCCAGCAGACTGAGGGGTTGCCCGCTTAGGAGCTTGGGCCTTCTCAGAGACCTTATGGTACTTTAGGACGAATATCTGCTTTGGGGTAGCTTGGTCTTCTGGACGCTTAACCATCTTTTTAGCTGGGGTCTGAGGACTTCCAAATAAAGGCCCGGGAGCTACTACCATTAAACCTTCTCCCTCCTTCTTTCCTAGTCCTTCCACTAGACCCTGCTTAAATCTTGGCCAGTCTCTTCCTAGAACCAAATCAAAGGGTAGCCTAGGCACCACTGCTAATAGGACTTCCTCTTGTTTCCCTAGGCACTTAACCTTTAGCCTATAGGTGGGATATGATGATGCAGCACCATGAATGCATCTGATGTGAACTTGGCTTTCAGGGGTTCTAGGCACAAATCTTTCTTGGGCCTCTATCCTCTTCCAAAGCCTTTTTGACATCATACTCTGGTCTGCCCCAGAGTCTAATAAAGCATTTGTGGTAATTCCATGCACATCAACCATCAAAAGAAATCCTTCCTTGGGCTGTTTTAAATCCAGACCCATTAAACTAGTGTGTGTCTGGCATCTCTTCTCTAAGTGTCCCACTTTTCCACACTTGAAACATTTCCTTCTATTCCCCTGTGTCATCTGGTTTGATACAGTACATTCATTTTCAGAAACATTCTTAATTATTCCTTTTTCTGATACAGCACATCTAGCCTCAGCATCCATCTTTAGAGGGCCACCCATTCTATGGCAAGCCTGCGTGGCTTCCAAGAATCTCTCTGCTAGCATGGTTGCCTCTCCAAGATTTTGGCAATTTTGCTGTATAAGAAAAACATTCAAATCTTTAGGTACCCCAAGCATAAACTGTTCCAGCATTATAATATCTAATAACATTTCTACTGTCTTTTGCTCAGGCTCCAACCATTTTACAGCTAAACTTCTGATTCTCTGACTCAGAGCCCTGGGTGTCTCACCCACTTTCAATGTAACAGCTCTAAACATTCGCCTATACTCTGAAAAAGACAACCCTAGGCGATCTCTAATAGCTGCCTTTACATCCTTATAAATCAAAGCCTGGGCTGCTGGCAATGCTCTGTAAGCTGCTAGTGCCTCTCCAGTTAATGAGGCTGCCAGCCTTACTGCCCACTGGGTCTCTGGCCATGCTAAAGCCTGTGCCACTCTTTCAAAAGACTCTAGAAAATCATCAACATTATCTTCTGGAGTTAATTTCCCAAAATTAAATGCCCCAATCCCTTGATTGAGTCCCACATTGTTCACATGTGGTGTACCAGTACTAACTGCTGGTCTTGCATCTGTTCCACTTTGGCTCTGCAGCTGAACTAGAGCTTGCACCAGATCAAGCACTGGTTTCTGCTGTTCCATTAAGGCCTTCACAGCAGTGTACTGGGCCTGCTGTGATAGCTCCTGCTGCTTGCTGAATTGGGCTGCCATCCACTGAGCCATCTCCCTCGGATCCATCTTGACCCCTGCAAGAAAAGAGAAAAAAAAAAACCCAAAGAGCAGCACCTTCCAACCAGGTGTGTTTTTTTCAACTTTTTTTTTTTTTTTTTTTTTTTCCCAATTACCCCCCTGTGCTTACACACATCCACCACTAGACCTGCCCAGGTACATATTACCTTGTCTCAGTGATGAATCCAGCTTTGCACAGGGTCTTTTCCTCTGGGACAGCTTCCTGGAACAACCACTTTTCCTCCAAAGTGCAGATGAGGGAAAGAAATCTTCTTACAGCTTTAAACTTGACTTTTATTTGTAATCCACAACAAGTAAATCCTCTTGGTGCAAGAGCAATCCGAAAAACTACGCCATTTGTCAGACGGCTGCCTAGGGTGAGAACTTACACAATCTTGACGATGCATATATTCATATGATTCTTGCAAGGTATTGTGGGTATTGTAGTTCATTCACTCCCAAACACAGCTGATGACAATAATTTGAGTTGTGAAACCAAGTGGTAAGATCAATAAAATACTTCTTTTATTGATGGGGTTTAATTCACCCAGCACATGTATGCTTGATAGCACTATAAATGAGGTTACTTGCTTGCAGTGTTTAAAGTGGATAACAAAAAGTCACAAAGTAAACCAGAAACAACCTTCAGCTTGTCAGGCAATTAGCTAATGTTTTCTTAGCAAATAATTACCAAATACAAAGGCACAAAGAAAAGAATAAACTTTGCTGGTTAGGTTAACTTCTGCTTATTTTCCACGCAGATCTCAGCAGTGATTCTCCCTTGCTCACCCACACAATCAGGTGCAGCCCTAATTACTATCAATGGACCAGCTGAAAGCCTTTAGCTGGCTGGCTGCTACTGTGTGAGCCCAAATCCTGCTTTAAGAGCTGTTTGCAGTGGAAATAAAGAACAAAGTTAGGTTTCTTTGTGATGGCTGATGTGTTTGCTCATAGAAAACTAGCAATAGCATTTAGATAAAGAACAGTCCATGTAAATAGTTTCATCTGCTGTATTTCCCCCTGCATCAACAATCATAGGGTCAATATCATACATTGGCACAGATGAGTCTTTCATTAAGGCACTATCATGAGAATGCTTATTCCCTTGCTGCCATTCTCTTTTATAGATAGGGTCTGGATCAGTGTTCATACCTGAGCCTCTCCTGCTATCATTATTCCTCTCTGTATAGCCTGGCCAATATGTAATCCAATTCTGATGTCCAGCCTTCCAATCTTGATCCCTGGACACTGGATCTTCTCTCACATACCTTCTGGCCTTGGTCTGAAAGTCCCTTCCACATGCAGTCTTCTCTCTTCCAGGTAGCCACTGGTGATTCCTATCTCTGCCACTCCATTCCTCTGGCTGAATCCAGTCCAATGGACTCTGCTGGCCTTTGGAATACCTCCCAGTATGAGTACTGCCTTGGAATCTCCCAGACCTTCCAATGGCCTTTCTTCTCTTCCTTCCAGAGAGTTTCCTTCTCTCTCTATCTGCGTGGCTTTTGCTGAAGCTGTTCCTCAAACTGTTGCTGAAACTGTTATCTGAAGAAAAAGCTCTATTCTTATCCTGTTCTAATGTGTGCTGCTCCCTAACACAGCGCAGCTGTGTTGAATCAGGCCCTGCCCTTTGAGATGAGTGCTTAGGGATTACCTCATAGCTCTCTTGATTGCACACACATTCTCTCACTTCAGCCCCTCTCATGGCTGCTGGAAACCTGGTGCATTCTGGGACTGGTAGTCTTTTATGTGAAAACTCTGTTTTCTTGCTTCTACCAGAACTGACAGGTTGCTTGTTCAGAGTCACATCATTTTTTCTATAGCTCCTACCTGAGCTATGATAAGCTTCCTTATCACACGTTCCACAAACAAAAGACGAAATTCATGATGCAACAGCATCACAGCCGCATTCTGCACTAGTTGTAGATGTTTAAGACTGTATAAAGGGCACACCAGCCAGAAGAGAATTGCAGTAGCCCAACTGATTTCTCATGAAAGCATGGGTAATGTTCATAAGGCTCTGGTATCTAGGAAAGGACTAAGATCTAATCTGCTTCAAGGCACATAAGGATGTTTGAACCTTGTGCAAGTCTCGTGGTGATTCTGCGAGATGAGCACAGGGTGATTCCATTTTTGAAGACTGCCGGAGCCAGGGCAGGAGCGGAGGGGGACCACTTTTGCCCCCTTCACCCCTAGATCAACTAGTTGGACACTGGGTAAGTGCTGGGGGTGGGGGGAGGGAGGCTTAAAGTTCCTGTCATTGATGGACCGCTTCGCATGGTGGTCCTGAAAATGGGTACCGATTGGGGGAGGGAGATGAAATTACCAGGGAGAGCAATCATCAGGGGACCTGATCAGCAGCAAGGCATTGGCTGCATTTACTGCTGCCTTTTGGGTGGCAGTAATGCAGCCATGCTATTAACAGTCATGACAGCTGGCACACTGCATTGTAAAAGGACCCTTAGCTTTGAAAGCTTTAAATTCATCCATGTACCATGGTTGATGACCTTTCTTTGTCAATGGACATTTATGTAGAGGGGCCAAAGAATCCAGGGTCTGCTCCAGAGTCTTGTTAAGCATCTCTACTTTATCATCCACAGACAAAGGGGAGGATGCAAAATTGGGGAAATGATAATGGCCAGCAAAATCCTCGATCTTCACAGCCTTCAGATACCTGAAGGACTCATCACCAAGGGTAACTGGGGTGACAGACTGAAATGCAGTAAAAAAAAAAAAAAAAAAAGATCCATCCAAGAAAGAGGTAGCGGTTAAGGGGGACCCAACTGTACGAATGCTCCAAAAACATAACCGAAACAGATTTCAAAGCTATTCAAATGAAGCGCATCAGGCACCAGTATAGAAAGAAGTTCCAAGGGCATAGGCTCAGAAGTAACTTCAGAAACAAAGGGCCTGATATTCAAAAGGGTTTATCCGATTAATGTGACCTTCTAACTGGATAAACTCTGCCAAACCTGATATTCAACGGCACTATCTCCTCTAACTGCCTTGGCACTATCCAGATGATTCCAGGCGTCTATAGGTGGGGCAAGGTTGGTGCAAGGACGTACAAGGTCAGTGGCAATTTTCAGTCTGCCAACTGAAAAAATGGCCATATAAAGTTAGACCAAAAACAGAAGGCCTAACTTCATGCGAGCTGGCTATAGAGATAGCCAGCAATAGTCACTGCTGAAACTGGATATTCAGTGGAGGCTGTTATCCAGGCATCTTTGCTACATATCCAGTTTCATTGTTGCCTGCAGCAGCCAGCACACTAAAAATTGCCGATCGCCACAGGTTGAATATTGGACCCAAAAGAAAGGAAGGAGTGATGGTCTAATGTACAGCCTCCCAGTGGAAGTAGTGAAGATAAAAGCTGTAAAGCATAGTTACTCATCTGTAACAGGTGATTTCCGGGAACAGCAGGAATTTAGTCTTCACATATGGGTATCGTCGGTGCCGAAGGAGCCTGCGCCGGAACGCTCCCCAGCGTCCAATTAGAAAGCTTTTGGGAGCATCCCACGGCACCTGCGTGCTGCCTTCCTGCCTTTCCCAACTGCCTCTCTCCAGTTGAGTTTAAAGCTGAGACAAAGAGAGAGAGAGGGAAAGTGAAAGAGATAGAGAGAGAGATACAACTCCTAGGGGAGGTGGGTGGGTTGTGAAGACTAAATTCCTGCTGTTCCCAGAGATCACCTGTTACAGGTGAGTAACTATGCTATCTCCAGGAACAAGCAGGAATATAGTCTTCACATATGGGGACTCCCTAGCTACAGATGCCAGGGAGAGACCCCAGAAGTTGTGTGTCCCTGTGAAAGGGCTCCACTTCCCCCCATGGATCTCTGGCATCCAAACAGGAATGGTGGGTAGGAGTTGATTAGGTATGGAACAGGTGTTGAAGAACAGTCTGACCAAACAAGGCATCGCGGCGGGAGTCCTTGTCCAAGCAGTAATGGGCTGTGAAGGTATGAACCGAGGCCCAAGTGGCTGCTCGACAGATGTCGTCGATAGACACAGAGTGCAGATGAGCCATTGAAGTAGCCATGGCTCTCACATTGTGAGCTGTGACATGGCCTTCCAGAGGAAGGTTCTTACTCTGATAGGCAAAAGAAATACACTGAGCAATCCAGCTGGATAGTGTTCTCTTGGAGACTGGAAGTCCCAAATGAGAAGGATCAAAAGCAACAAAGAGTTGAGAGGACTTTCTATGTTGCTGTGTTCTTTGCAAGTAAAAGGCTAAAGCAGTCCAAAGTATGAAGATTCCTTTCTGTATTTGATGGATGAGCCCTTGGAAAAAACACAGGCAGTTAGACCGCTTGGTTTAAATGAAAAGGCG
This sequence comes from Ichthyophis bannanicus, assembly GCA_033557465.1. Lineage (NCBI taxonomy): Eukaryota > Metazoa > Chordata > Amphibia > Gymnophiona > Ichthyophiidae > Ichthyophis > Ichthyophis bannanicus. Next base: position 441,372,428 of record CM066035.1, on the reverse strand, counting down.
AGACCACCTTTGGCATAAAGTGTGGATGAGTCCTAAGGACTACCTTGTCATGATGGAACCTTGTATAAGGTAGATCAGCTACTAATGCCTGCAACTCACTGATGCGGCGTGCTGATGTGATTGCAATGAGAAAGATAACCTTCCAAGAAAGGAATTTCAATGAGGTAGTAGCTAAGGGTTCGAAAGGTGGCTTCATGAGCTGACCAAAACCCAGTTTAAGTCCCATGCCACCAGTGGTGGCCTAATGGGAGGCTTAGTTAGAAGAAGGCCTCTCATAAATCTTGCTATAAGAGGATGGGAGGAAATAGGTTGTCCATTTAGAGGCTTGAAAGAAGCTGCAATAGCACTCAAATGGACTCTTACTGAGTTAGTTTTAAGTCCTGCATTGGATAAATGAAGGAGATACTCCAGTAATGATTCCAGAGGTATCGCAAAGGGGTTAAGACCCTTCTGCGAACACCATATGGTAAACCTTTTTCCACTTGAAAGCATAAGAGCGTCTTGTGGAAGGCTTCCTGGAAGCATAAAGGATATCCTTCACTTGCTGAGGGAGGTTAAGATCATGGAGATCTAGGCCTTCAGCAACCAAGCCCTGAGATGCATAGACTGGGGATTGGGATGCCATAACATTCTGTCCTCCTGAGACAGGAGATCTGGAGCAGATCCTAACTCCAGAGAAGGAGCTTGAGAGAGATGTAGAAGCAGAGGGTACCACACTTGCCATGGCCAATGTGAAGCTATGAGAATCATACGACCTCTGTCTCTCTGAAGCTTGAACAGGGTTTTGGGAATTAGGGGAATGGGTGGAAAAGCATAAAGGAAGTCTTGACCCCAGTGAAGGAGGAAAGCATCCCTGGCCTGAGAGCCCTGAGCCAGAATTCTGGAACAGAACCGGGGAAGTTTGGCATTGAACAGACTTGCAAAGAGATCTATGTCCGGGGTTCCCCAAATTTGAAAAATCTTGGCCACCTGGTCTGCATGTAGAGACCATTCGTATGGAAGCAGAACTCGACTGAGTCTGTCTGCCCAAGAGTTTTGTATGCCTGGAAGATACACTGCCAGGAGATGAATCCTGAAGGATATTTATTTATTTATTTATTTAACAGCTCTTATATATCGCGCAATTTGACATCAGTGCGGTTTACATTAAACAAAATACACTCAGATTTAGAGAACTTGTCCAAGTTACAGGTAACAGGGGAATAAAACAAGGATTAACTGGGGAATAGCATATAAATAATTAAATAAAAGCAATTACATCAGACTAGAGATCTTGAGTGGGTATAGAGACATGTCATAAATAACATTTAACAGAGCAGGTATATACAGTGAAATATCATAAGGTGGAACGGTCTAACATCATCATTTAACTATTATTGCTGAGTTGAGATAATGGGGTGAGAGGAGGGGAAATATTGATGTAAGAGAAGTGTTGTAAAAAAAGGTGGGTTTTTAAAGCTTTTCTAAATTGCGATATATCTTTTATCATTCTGATGTTTAATGGAAGCTTATTCCAGCACCTTGGAGCAAAGGATGAAAATGATCTGTTAATGGTAGTTTGAGTACATTTTACTAATTCATTTGGAATCACTAGAGTATTTTCAGTTGTAGAACTTCTTGATCTGTTGTTTTGGGTATGAATGAGTAGATCAGAGAATGAAGAAGGTGAAATATTATGGAACGCTTTGAAGGTCATAAGAAGTGTTTTATAAGATAATCTACAAATTATTGGGAGCCAGTGAAGCTCCACTAGGATGGGGGTTATGTGTTGTCTCCTTGTAATTCCGCATAGTGATCTAGCTGCTGCATTCATAGCAAGCTGTAATGGATATGCATTGTGCAAGCTAGAGAAATCCTGGCCTCTGAATCTGATGGGGCTCAAATGAGCCAGTAGTCTAAGTAGGGGAAGATGAATATTCCTAGAGTGCGGAGAAATGCTGCTACCACAGCCATGCATTTCGTAAACACCTTGGTGCTGAGGCCAGGCCAAAAGGAAGCACCCTGTATTGGTAGTGCTTTCCTTGAAAAAGGAACTGAAGGAACTTTCTGTGAGTTGGATGGATGAGAACATGAGTGTACGCATCCTTGAGATCTAGAGAACAAAGCCAATCCTGACTCTGAAGGTATGGCAGCAGAGTTCCCAGAGAAATCATCATGAATTTCTCTTTGAACAGGAATTTGTTCAATTCTCTGAGGTCTAAAATAGGTCTGTGTCCCCCTGTTTTCTTTGGGATAAGGAAATAGGGGGAGTAAAACCCTGTACCCTGTTGAGGAGTGGGTACCTCTTCTATTGCCCCTTGGGCAAGAAGCATAGTGACCTCTTGATCTAACAGGTTGATGAGAGAGGTCTGAGAATTGAACTGTTTTACCATTGTGGGAGGGGGCATGCAAAGAAAGTGAAGCTTGTACCCCTCTTTTATAATGGATAGAGTCCAATGTTCTGCTGTTATCTGCCCCCATCTGGGGGCAAAGTGACACAACCTTCCTGGAATGGTGGAAGGCTCTGGACCATTGAGAGACAGGAAGGCTAAGTTCTCTAGATGGAAGTCAAAGGCCTTGTGGAGGCTGAGACTGCTGAGATGGTTGAGGCTTAGCAGTCTTTGCTTTCCTTTGCTTAGGTGGTTGCTGACTCTTTCGGGCAGGCTGACCTGCAGAACGTCCCTGCTGGGAATAAGAGGAAGAAAACCTCTTCTTTTTTGAGAAGAATGGTTTCTTGAAAGATTTCTTCCTTGCAGGATCAGCTGTAGCTTTGGATAACCTATCCAAAGTGGAGTTGTCAGCATCCAACTCATTGGCTTTTTCTTGCCAATTTTTGCCGAATAGATTCTCACCTGTACAAGGGATATTGCCCAGTATGTCCTGCACCCAGAGCTCCAAATCAGATGCCTGGAGCCAGGCAATTCTACGTGCACCTATGGCAATGGCAGAGGTTCTGTTTATGCACTCAAAACAGTCAAAAGCTGCACGGTTGACAAATTTAGAAACATCTTGGGCATGTTTAACCAGTGTGAGAAAATCCTGCCTTTTATCCTCAAGAAGAAGAGGGCTCAAAACCTCTAAATCTCCTGTGACTTCCTTAAGGAACATTCCCATATATAAAATATAGGAACTGATCCTGGCAGAAAGCATGGAAGCCTGAAAAATACGACGTCCAAAGGCATCCAAAGTTCTACACTCACGTCTTTGCACTCCTGATCCTTCTCATAGCTGATTCCACTACAACAGAGTGGTGAGGAAGCTGAGTCTTCTGGAAACCAGGATAAGGAGGGACTCGATACATGGTATCCAGTCTACGAGAGTGAGGAGAGATGGTAAGAGGTGTTTCCCACATTCTTAACATGAGATCATGTAAGATCTCATGGATAGGCAAAGTAGCTGCCTCTTTAGGAGCCTTGGGATATTGTAGAATCTCCAACTCCTTTGCCCTGGGCTCTGTTTTGGGAGCCACAGTAATGGAAAGACCTCGAGCCACCTCCCTGATAAAATCCTGAAAGGAGATATCTTCTGGAGGAGACATCCTAAGTTTAGGAGAGGAAGGCTCCTCCGGGAGAAGCATTCTGGTACCGACAGAACTGTCAGAATCCTCAGACTCCTCCGAGGATTCGAAGTACCTTCTGTCTGGATGCTCCTGAAGAGCCCAATACCCGTACCAACCGAAGTCGTTACCGGGGGGAATCGGTACCGGTATATTGGTACTGGAAGGCATCGCAAGACTGGGTGCCGGCAAAGCAGACACCGATGTCGATACCGATGCTGTCGATACAGGTACCGATACCGGTGTCGGAGTCGGTGCCGGTACCGGTTGAACTGTCTGACATGGTTCCGAGGGTGTTGATGCCGCAAGGAGAGCCGCCAGACTGTGTTCAATAGCCAGGAACCTCTGGTCTATCGACACTGCCGATGCCTGGGTGTCGGTACCGGAGAAAACAGCTGGTACCCCAGAGCATGGCACAAGTAGTTCTGCCGAGGTCGAGGCCTCGAGAACATCCTGGAGCCCCGATAATGCTTTGGAAGCTGAAGCCTCCCGCCGGGGCAATTTTGCCGGTACAGAACCCTCAAGGGCAACGCCAGAGGCATCTCGATGCTTAGAAGGAAATCTACCCTTTGAGGACCGGCCAGATTTATGTTTAGTTACCTGAGATCCATGGGAGGAAGACGAAGCCCTGGAAGACATCGATGCCACAAAAGCTGCATCGGAGGGAAAAAGGGTACCGAGCTTAGCAGCTCGGTTTTGTTGACCCCTCTTGGACATCATGGCACAAGCCGTACACTCGGAGATGCAGTGGTCAGGACCTAAACATTTGAGACACCACTCATGGGTGTCGGTGACGGAGATGGTACCACCACACTTGGTGCACTTTTTGAAACCTGCAACCACACCTTAACCGCCTCCATACTTAACTTACTCTGAGAAGCTCGTGCTGTGCACGTAACCATGTATATAGTTACATTAACTTGCCTGTATATAGTTATTGTTCTCCCTGTTCTCCCTGTTAAGAAACTTGTTCATTGTATACCCGAGTTATTTTAAATGTTTATTGTAAGCACAAATCACTAAACTGAGATGTGTAGTTTCAATGTTTATTGTAAACCGCACTGATCTTAAATAGCGCGGTATAAAAGAAAATGTAATAAATAATAAATAAAATAAACAAATAAATGAAGCGGTTTTTTCCATAGTGAAGGGAATTTTGGGCCTAAGGCCTCAGGCCCAAAATGGCACGTGCACCTGGAAAAGAAAAGTTAGGAAAAAAATGGAAGGCAGACGCGACCACAAAAAAGAAGGGAATAAGGAAACATTTTCTGCGGTGACAGGAACAACGACCTGCTGGCTCCGCGGAAAATGAAGAACTGGAGAGAGGCAGTTGGGAAAAGCGGGAAGCCAGCACGCAGGTGCTGTGGGATGCTCCCAAAAGCTTTCTAATTGAATGCTGGGGAGTGTTCCCGTGCAGGCTCCGTCGGTACCAACGATACCCATATGTGAAGACTACATTCCTGCTTGTTCCTGGAGATTAGAATTCAAGTAAGCACGTTAATTCTGAAGAAGTGAAGGAAAAACAGAGGTCAACAGTGAGCTATGATACTGTACTGGACGCAGGGCCGGATTTACCTTGAGTGAGGCCCTACGCCAACAAAAATTGTGGGCCCCCAGCAGGGGCGGCCCAAGGGGGGTGCGGACCTCATTTGCATAAGGGGCCTCATTTGCATAAATATTTGCATAATGTTACCATATACTAACTTTTAGTAAACGTGCCTCTTAATGAGTGTATGGATAAAGAAAGACTAAAAGATTTCTACATTACTATAATCCAGTGCCAACTGCCAGACACATTAGGAACTACTACAAACACTGCCCATAGTAAACCCGCCGTATCCTAACAGCACTACCAGGACTCACAAAGCACCATACTCTACCAATCAAAAGGCAACACTGCAAATATTAAACCAATACATTTCAGAGAACAACAATACATGACCTACTGGGGAAAGAGAACAAGTGGCAATGTCAAATAGGAATTATATAAACAGAACACCTCAGCTCAGTTACACATGCAGAACATAGACCATCACCAAACAAGTAATCACAATTTAGAAATAGGAAGACAATAATTAAACTGGGAATCCCAAAAGCCAAACTTGGAATGTACAACACTGTAGAAATAAAACTATACATTAATTTGCTCTTGTACTAAACAAAGCGCAGATGTTAATGATGCACATTTACCAGAGCTGACATATTCCAATTAATAAATTCAAAATAAAGAGATATTTTTCTACCTTTTGTGCATTTTTTTCAGCTGCAATTGCTCCAGCCACTTTCTTCTGGTTTCTTCGTGTCTTCTGCTAACTCTCCATCGTCTGCTGTCCATTTGTCCTTTCTTCTCTCTTCTAGATTTTTTTCCATTCTCTCTCTACATCTGCTTTAACATACTAATCTTTCTCCTTTTGCTCTTTCCTCATTCCTATTTCATCCACTCAAATTTTACCCCTCCATCCTCAATCCCCACTTACTCTCCCAATACCCGGCCAATTGTAGATTTTTTATCCCTCCCACACAAAATATTTTTCCCTTCTCCATTTTACTCTTCCAGCCCCATCCCATTCTAATCCTCCCCCAACATCAGCTCCCTTCTAGTTCCAGCCTCACCCAGCATCCATTCCCTTCTAGTCCCTGCATCAGCCCATTTCCAGTCCTAGCCATCCATCAGCCCATTTCCAGTCCTAGCAACCCCCCAACCCAATACCAGTCCTAGCCCCCCCATCACCCCACTTACAGTCCTTAACCCCCCATCACCCCATTTTCAGTTTAAGCCCCCCCTATAACCCATTACCAGTCCTAACCCCCCATCAGCCCACTTCCAGTCCTAACCCCATCAACCCATTTCCAGTCAGCCCCCCATAGCCCATTGCCAGTCCTACCCCCCCCATCAGCCCACAGCCCATTACCAGTCCTAACCCCATCATCCCACCTCCAGTTTTAACCCCCAGCCCATTTCCAGTCCTAGCCCCCCATAGCCCATTACCAGACAACCCCCATCTGCCCAGTGCCCTTTACCAGTCTTAACCCCCCCAAAGCCCATTACCATTTCTAGCCCACCCCCCCCAACAGCCCATTACCAGTCCTAACCCCATCAGCCAACCTCCAGTCTTAACCCCCCAGCCCATTTCCAGTCCTAGCCCCCCCCATAGCCCATTACCAGACAGCCCCCATCAGCCCACAGCCCATTACCAGTCTTAACCCCCCCCAAAGCCCATTGCCAGTTCTAAGCCCTCCCAACAGCCCACAGTCCATTACCAGTCCTAACCCCATCAGCCCACCTCTAGCCTTAACCCCCCCCCCCAGCCCAGCCCATTTCCAGCCCAATCCCCCCAATAGCCCAATACCAGTCCCACCCCCCCATAGCCCATTACCAGCCCCCGCCCCCCCAATAGCCCATTACCAGTCCTACCCCCCCCCCATAGCCCATTACCAGTCCTACCCCCCCCCCAAAGTAAAATTTAATTTAAAAAAAAAACCTGGTGGCTGCCGCCGCGGGGCCCCCTCTGCTGCCGCGGGGGCCCCGTCTACAAGCTGAAGCCGTCGGGTTGGGTTGGGTCGGGTCGGGTCTCTCTCCCTCCCTCCCTCGCTGCAGGCTGCAGGAGACGCGAAGGGAGAGCGTCTCCTCGCGTCTGTGTTAAGCCCGCAGGGGCTGATGGGAAATCCCATCAGCCCCTGCGGGCTTAACACAGATGCGAGGAGATGCTCTATCTTCGCGTCTCTCGCAGCCTGCAGCGAGGGAGGGAGGGAGAGACCCGACCCGACGGCTTCAGCTTGTAGACGGGGCCCCCGCGGCAGCAGAGGGGGCCCCGCGGCGGCAGCCACCAGGTTTTTTTTTTTAATTGTGTGTGTTTAAAAAAAAATACCTGGTTCTTTTTTTGTGGGCCCCTGCCGGCTGTGGGCCCTACGCCATGGCGTACATGGCGTATGGGTAAATCCGGCCCTGACTGGACGTCCACTGGACAGACGTAGAGGACCATTTCCACAGTCCTTATGTGCTCTTATATTCTGTTTCCCCTGTTTCTATTCAGATAGCAGATTACAGATGATTAGCTCAAAGTGGTTCTCAACCTAGTCCTCAGGGACCACATGAGATAGATCTGCATCCCATGGAAGCAAAGTCTGCAAATCTAGCTCAGTTTTCAAAACAGTGTCCCCCACCTGCTGCAGGCACTGCCACAACTCTTTTAAAAAGAAGGCCGCTAATGTTTAACGAGATCTCGTTGAGAACCCTTGGGAAATATGATATGTGGACTAGGCTAGTGCGTCATAAGGCATTCTGCACCAGTGTATCAAGCCTCCAAACTGCTGGCCAGTCTGCGCTTTACATCGCTGCCTCACAATTAAAGACGGCATCCCTCTTTGCATGAGGTGTCTGCTTTTATTCTTTTTCCACTGATGCCAAGGAAATAACTCCTCCAGGAGGAAAAACTACCAATAACGAGTTCTAAAAATATCTAAGGATCTGATGCTGCTGCTTGTGTATTTGTTCCGCCTGCCTCAAAGTAGTGAAATAATTCTCCCTTTCTCCTATACAAAACAGAGCAGTCTTTTTCCCCCAAGGCAAGAAATAATCAGGCATTTTCCATGTAGCCATATTTTAAATACGTATTCAGAACTGTGTTGTCTACGGTGTGAAGCCTGTGGTTTCAGAAAAAAAGATGGCGGGCTGTTCAGCAGAGGGAACTGTCTGGGCATAGTTTACAGCAGAGGCATGGACGGCCTAAGGGGAATGCAGACGGATTGAGGGTCCTCGTTTTCTTGCATTAATAGGGGCTGAAAAGTGGGGCCCTGTGCCAAAAAAACAATCACTCAATGGTAGGGCCGATCCTGAGCAGAGGTATGAAGTGGTTAATCAGTCAGATGGGCACATCCACCATTTTGTCTGAAATTTGAATATGTACCATTGATGGATTTTCTTATTTCATATTTACTTTTTATTTTTTATTTTCTTTACCCTTTCCAGACTTTGGGATACAAGGTCAAGCACAGGATTGGATATGCTGTATTTTGGAGGAAGATCCCAGTTGGATATATTGTGTTTTCAGCCTTCTATGCCTCAAATTTTCTAATGTGTGTGGGGGAGGGGGGTGCGTGTTCTCAGGGAGCCTGGCTGTCTCCTTTTCAATTTATATCTGCAAGCTCAATTACAAAAATTGATGTCTTGTCTGACTGCTAGAACTAAATGAATGAACTGTAACAAACTAATCTTGAAAGTACTTTGAGACTCTTTTTGAAATCCACGTCTATTTCGGGCATGGAATGATTTCTACTTCACTCCCAAGGATCGAGTTAACAGCTCAGGAGTGCTTTGCCTTATCACTTCAAGGCTGAGTATTCTTTGTGCTCATTTATTATCAAGACTTGATTATTGTAACATATTATGGGGCATGTTTAGTAAAAGGTGAGTTGCTAGCATGTGTTTGGCGCCAAAAACTAAAGCAGGGGTGATGCTCAACATGTTTATGTTTATGTTTATTAAAATATTTGCTATACCGCCCCATACCAATGGCATCTGGGCGGTTTACAATTGCTAAAATAACATTACATTAAGGCTGTTAAGAAGCGGAAAGGAACGCCAATTAAAATTTAAAAGCGATAGAAGAGAGGCAAAGAATAAAAGGACACAACAGAGAAGGAACATCAACAGGAGGAAGAAGAGGGAGACAAGGACGGAGAAGGGAGATCAAATGCCAGACTAAACAAATGAGTTTTGAGTTGCTTTTTAAAGGCTGGGTAGGATTGCTCTGAGCGGAGGGAAGGGGGAAGAGAATTCCAAAGTCTAGGGCCCAAAAAGTAAAAAGCCGAGGAACGAGTAGATTCAAGGTGGGCTTGGGAAGGGGAAGGAAGGGACATACGGTTAACATGAATGGAACGAAGCAAACGATGGGGGTGTGAAAATGAATCAAATCTGCAAGATAGAGAGGGGTGCCTGTATGAATCACCCTGTGTGCTAGTGAATACAGGTGTGTCAGGCATGTTTCTATGTTACTAGCAAGGTTATTGCACTGCCCCCCCCCCCCCAAGCTTTCCTTTCATGCAATCAGCGTGGGTGCAGTTAACACCACCCACTGCCAGCCAGGGGGGTGATTATGTTATGAGATATGCATACAGGGGCGGCCCAAGGGGGGTGCGGGGCCATGTGCGGAGACTCGGTGCAGGGCCTCATTTGCATAAGGGGCCTCATTTGCATAAATATTTGCATAATGTTACCATATACTAACTTTTAGTAAACGTGCCTCTTAATGAGTGTATGGATAAAGAAAGACTAAAAGATTTCTACATTACTATAATCCAATGCCAACTGCCAGACACATTAGGAACTACTACAAACACTGCCCATTTAGAACCCATAGCAAACCCGCCATATCCTAACAGCACTACCAGGTCTCACAAAGCACCATACTCTACCAATCAAAAGGCAACACTGCAAATATTAAACCAATACATTTCAGAGAACAACAATACATGACCTACTGGGGAAAGAGAACAAGTGGCAATGTCAAATAGGAATTATATAAACAAAACACCTCAGCTCAGTTACACATGCAGAACATAGACCATCACCAAACAAGTAATCACAATTTAGAAACAGGAAGACAATAATTAAACTGGGAATCCCAAAAGCCAAACTTGGAATGTACAACACTGTAGAAATAAAACTATACATTAATTTGCTCTTGTACTAAACAAAGCACAGACGTTAATGATGCACATTTACCAGAGCTGACATATTCCAATTAATAAATTCAAAATAAAGAGATATTTTTCTACCTTTTGTGCATTTTTTTTCAGCTGCAATTGCTCCAGCCACTTTCTTCTGGTTTCTCTTCGTGTCTTCTGCTAACTCTCCATCATCTGCTGTCCATTTGTCCTTTCTTCTCTCTTCTAGTTTTTTTTCCATTCTCTCTCTACATCTGCTTTAACATACTAATCTTTCTCCTTTTGCTCTTTCCTCATTCCTATTTCATCCACTCAAATTTTACCCCTCCATCCTCAATCCCCACTTACTCTCCCAATACCCGGCCAAATGTAGATTTTTTATCCCTCCCACACAAAATATTTTTCCCTTCTCCATTTTACTCTTCCAGCCCCATCCCATTCTAATTCTCCCCCAACATCAGCTCCCTTCTAGTTCCAGCCTCACCCAGCATCCATTCCCTTCTAGTCCCTGCATCAGCTCATTTCCAGTCCTAGCCACCCATCAGCCCATTTCCAGTCCTAGCAACCCCCCAACCCAATACCAGTCCTAGCCCCCCCATCAACCCACTTCCAGTCCTAACCCCCTATCAACCCATTTTAATTTTAAGCCCCCACTATAAACAATTACCAGTCCTAACCCCCCCATCAGCCCACTTCCAGTCCTATCCCCATCAACCCATTTCCAGTCAGCCCCCCATAGCCCATTGCCAGTCCTAACACCCCTCCCCCATCAGCCCACAGCCTATTACCAGTCCTAACTCCATCAGCCCACCTCAAGTCCTAACCCCTCCCCATCAGCCCATTTCCTGTCCTAGCCCCCCCATAGCCCATTATCAGTCCTAACCCCCCATAGCCCATTACCAGACAGCCCCCCTCAGCCCACAGCCCATTACCAGTCTTAACCCCCCCATAGCCCATTACCAGTTCTTACCCCCCAACAGCCCACAGCCCTTTACCAGTCCTAACCCCATCAGCCCACCTCAAGTCCTGACCCCTCCCCATCAGCCCATTTCCTGTCCTAGCCCCCCCATAGCCCATTATCAGTCCTAACCCCCCCATAGCCCATTACCAGTCCTAACCCCCCATCAGCCCACAGCCCATTACCAGTCCCAACCCCATCAGCCCACCTCCAGTCTTAAGCCCCCCAGCCCATTTCCAGTCCTAGCCTCTCCCCATAGCCCATTACCAGACAGCCCCCATCAGCCCACAGCCCATTACCAGTCTTAACCCCCCCATAGCCCATTACCAGTTCTAACCCCCCCAGCCCACAGCCCATTACCATTCCTAACCCCAACAGCCCACCTCAAGTCCTCTCCCCTCCCCATCAACCCATTCCCAGTCCTAGCCCCCCCATAGCCCATTATCAGTCCTAACCCCCCCATAGCCCATTACCAGTCCTAACCCCCCATCAGCCCACAGCCCATTACCAGTCCCAACCCCATCAGCCCACCTCCAGTCTTAAGCCCCCCAGCCCATTTCCAGTCCTAGCCTCTCCCCATAGCCCATTACCAGACAGCCCCCATCAGCCCACAGCCCATTACCAGTCTTAACCCCCCCATAGCCCATTACCAGTTCTAACCCCCCCAACTGCCCACAGCCCATTACCAGTCCTAACCCCATCAGCCCACCTCCAGTCTTAACCCCCCCCAGCCCATTTCCAGTCCTAGCCCCCCCATAGCCCATTACCAGTCCTAACCCCCCCCCCCATCGGCTCAAGTAAAATTAAATTAAAAAAAGGAAACGCTGGCTGCTACCGCTGCTGCTGCTGCCGCGGCAGCAGCAGAATGGACTGTCCCGCGGGGCCCCCTCTGCTCGGCTGAATCCCTCCCTCCGTGACGGCTGAGCCCCTCCATGCCGGCTTTGAGAGTCACGAAGGGAGAGTGTCTCCCTCGTGTCTCTGTTAAGCCCGCAGGGGCTGATGGGAAATTTCCCATCTGCCCCTGCAGGCTTAACAGAGACGCGAGGGAGACACTCTCCCTTCGCGACTCTTAAAGCCGGCACGGAGGGGCTCAGCCGTCATGGAGGGAGGGAGGGAGGGATTCAGCCGGGCAGAGGGGGCCCCGTGGGACAGTCCATTCTGCTGCTGCCGCAGCGGCAGCGGCAGCGGTAGCAGCCAGTGTTTTGTTTTTTTTTAATTTAATTTTGAAAAAGCAGAATGTTCTTTGCGCGGGGCCCCCTGAAACGCGGGGCCCTGTGCAAAAAACATTCTTGCTCAATGGACGGGCCGGCCCTGTATGCATATCCCGGACGGCCATTTCAGATAATCAGACATGTGGTGGCAGGCCAATAATATGTCTGGAATATGTATTTACGTGTACTGTAGGTTTCTTTAGTCAGGAAATATTAACCGTGGCGATGAAAGTACATTATGTTTTTCCCCCTGGAAGCATTGCAGCCATGAAACAAGCACTTTTTTGCACCTTATTCATGGTCAGGAACAGGTATAGGCACGGACGCCTCAAAAAACAGGGCCAGACTTGCCTGTGTTGTTCTGAAATCATACCACAATGTGCATCTCTGTTGCTCCACCCATCGCGTGCCTCCATCACGCCCCCTGCTACGTCCATATAAAATGGGTGTGGGGTTGTCTCTGATTTGTATGTCTGAATACCATTTTCAGATGTCCAACTTATAAACAGAGCTTCTAAAATAACCCTCCACTGTCTGTTTATCATTATTTTTATTTTACGTTTTCTATGATTTTATTTGAGTTTTTTGTATCTGTGATTTTAATTGTTTATATTTCACCCTGCCTTGAGATTTTTGTAAAGACAGATAAAATACTGAATAAATGAACTGAAACTAAAATGAAATGAATATGGTGCAAATTGATAATCTGTGAATGTAAATGTTTTTTATTTTTTGTTTCTTTTTCTTTTCCCTTCTCTTTTTTTATTCACTTTGACATCTATTTTGACATTTTGTTCTCTGCTCCCAGTCTTCTGCTTACTATTGTCCAATACCAGCTGTGCAATCCTATATAAACCACCTATAAGCCCCTGCCACAGTTGATTGTGCTGAAACATGGTGGGCTTTTGACTAAATTGTGACTTACTGAATTGTTGGACTTTTGACTAAGCTTGACTCCACACTGGCTGGTCTCGTTTTTTATGTTTAAAGCAGTTTTATTGATTATGAACAAAAATAGCTACCTCAGTATCAAACCATATAATCAAGAACACCAGTTTCCAAATGCATGGCAGTTCCAAATTAATCCTAAGAATATGTTTTTTTTAATCCTAAAGAAGAATAGTAACATAGTAAATGATGGCAGATAAAGACCAGTATGGTCCATCTAGTCTAAAGAAGAAAGAACCATATCCCCCTCCCCCTCCCCCCCCCCCAAATAACAATGAACAATATATTACACATCAACTTGACTCCTGCTGGGTCAGTGTTTCTTATGCACTGCTGCAGTTTGTCACAAGAACCATCCCCATATCCCCAGTTACAGCTCTCTCTCCCACCCTTCCCTCCTCTTCCTGCTCCCAGTCCCGAGTCCATTATAAGACAATTACCATCTGCCCAGCTGGTCACTTGGCCAAGGACTGTTCCAACCCAAGGGCACCCAACCATCTCGAATTCAACCAGAAGTGTTTAACACCATGCTATGTGCCCTAGCAGAGAGGTCTGTATGTATTCCCCCTAAATAGACAAGGAAACCTGCTCAGCATCCTCCTGTTCCAAACACATCAGATTATGCATGGTGTTCCTCCAAAACCAGGAGAAGGATGACTCAGCAGAGGTCTTTTCCCCCCAAATAAACTTTTGAAACTTCTGTCTGCATCATTAAACCCACACCTTTTTCATCGCCTGCTAAAATTGACTCATGGCCCTCACGTCTGGAGCCCTGCATGAGTAGTGGAAGCATTTTTGTTAGGAAAAAATGCACTGCGTTAAACACATTCTTTACAGAGATCTTATCAACGTTTTCTCGATCAGTGCAGCTGACCTAAGAATCAATAAGATATTTACTGCTTGTTGTAATCATTACCAGAAAATTCTGGAAAAGGGGTGATAAGGAGAAGATTTGAGCTGACTTCTTTGTGTGCACGGAAACAGATGCTGAGCTGAAGTATATGTGCCCTAAAATGCAGGTGGCTTAGCTTAGAAAATTAGACTTTTTGTGAGTTCAATGGCTTAAAACTATGAATTACACTGGTCAACATTGAAATCGTTACTGACTTTAAAAGGCCCTAATCTGTAGTATCTTGGTGAGCTGAACACGAATATAACATTAAAAAATGTTTATTGGCTCTCATTTTGAAGATATTGCATGTAGTTCATTTTTGACGTTTCACCATGTAAATTTATCCAGTAGGACATCAACAACATCCCAAATAAGCCTTGAATGATGTAATATTGCATCACATTGCATAATACCAGCATGCACACATCATCCAGAGTTGATTGCATCATTTTCTGATGCAGTGCAATACTACTGCCAGACGGCTGCTGAAGCCATCTGACGTCAGCAGTGTACTATACGCAGTCAGAAAGGTTGATCAGTTAAAATATTTTCAGACTGTGTACGAGACAGTTTAAGCTACTGTTACATGTAACTTTTATTAATCATATAATTTTAGCCATTTTGGTACAATTACAGAACAGTAATGCCGCGAAAGTGCGTTACTACCATTGACAATTTCTGCTACATTTGTGGGGAAGTGACATTTGCCAACCAGAAGAAAAGTATCACTTCTCAACTGAAGAAGGCATATCATCTTTACTTCGGATGCAAGATTGGTGATTGGGGCCCCACATATTTGCTGCGCTACATATACAACACAGCTTTCACAGTGGCTGAATTACAAAAGACCATCAATGCCGTTTGCAGTCCCCATGGTGTGGAGAGAGTCAAGCAACCACATAAATGACTGTTACTTCTGCTTGGTTCCTCCTCTTTCCAGTGGAATAACAAAGCAAAAGAAGTCGAACATAGTCTACCCAAACATTCCGTCTGCATTGAGACCAGTTCCACATGATGAGGGACTTCCTATTCCAGAACCTCCATCAGAATATTCTCTTGATTCATCTTATGAGGACAAGGGTGAGCCAACCTGTTTTTCTCCTGGTCCGTCAGTATGCAGTGACCCAGATTTTCACTGGGATGCATATCAACTCCACACAGAATAACACAGGAAGAACTAAATGACCTGGTTCATGATTTGGACCTATCCAAGAACAAGGCAGAATTGCTAGGATCAAGACTCCAACAATGGAATCTTCTAGAAGATGTCAACATTACTTCATATCAAAAGCGCCACCGGCAGTTGGAGCCTTTCTTCAGAAAGGAAAGTAATCTGGTATTCTGTTCCGATATTGAAAGCCTCATGAATGCCTTAAAAATCACTCATGACCCACGAGACTTTTTAGACTCTTCGAAACTGAGTCTGAAGGCTGTGCTTTTGAACAATGGAAACAGTCTTCCATCTATTCCAGTAGTGCATGCCGTCCACATGAAAGAGACATATGATAACTTAAAGCATCTACTGACTTCCATTAACTATAACAAGTACCGCTGGCACCTCTGTGGTGACTTGAGGGTAGCTGCCCTTTTAATGGGACTGCAGCAGGGATATATAAAATACATGTGTTTCTTATGTGAGTGGGATAGCCGAGCAAGGGATTAGCACTACTTGTGGAAGGAATGCAATCGCAGACAAAATGTAACAGTTGGAGAGAAGAATATCCAGCACCCAGCTCTGGTTGAGGCTCACAAAATCCTGCTACCACCCCTTCACATCAAACTAGGTTTGATGAAAAACTTTGTGAAAGCCATGGACCGCACTTCGCCAGCTTTCCAATACCTGCATGAAAAATTCCCTTGACGCAGCAAAGCAAAGATTAAAGAGGGAGTTTTTGTGGGTCCTCAGATTCGAGAGCTCTTCAAAGATGACCGGTTCAACAACTTGCTGCAGGGTGATGTGAAACAAGCATGGAATGCTTTTCGCCTAGTGTCAACAAACTTTCTCGAGAATGTTAGGGCAGAAAACTATAAGGAACTAGTAGAAGACATGCTGATGCAGTATCAGAAACTTGGCTGCAATACGTCTCTAAAGATCCATTTTCTTGATTCCCATCTCGATTTCTTTCCTGACAACTGTGGTATGGTTAGTGATGAACAGGGCAAAGGTTTTCACCAGGATATCGCAACGATGGAGCAAAGATACCAGGGAACATGGTCCACTACAATGCTGGCTGACTACTGCTGGACACTCCCCAGAGAAGCTCCCGAACAGCTGTACAAGAGACAGGTGAAAAAATCTAAGAAGTAGTCTATGACTTGGCTTTTTACAGGTATTAACCGAAGGCCTATTATATTTACTATTGACATGCATTTGGTGATGTAAACATTAATTCTTGTAGATTACAAAAAAAACAGAGCCAACTTTACAATTTCACTGTCATATTCATGTTCAGCATATAAAAATTGATAAGAAATGACTATTTTTATTTCAGTAACATGACTTTTGTAAAAATTTGTTGACCAGTTTTATGTAGCAAGTCATGTAAACTTAATGAGTACAGGCAAAACGTGGTTGTTTGTTGTTTAACAACAGATAAAGAATTTTTGTCTGACAAATATCACAGAAGCCTTTGCTATTTTCAAGGTATAGATGACCATAGTGAAATGGTAACCAGGTCTAGTCTCTGTTTTCTTGTCCTTCAATGTGCATTCTTTTGAGAGACTGTACACGATATGGGCCTTTCAGCTGCAGACAGCCTCCTCAGGGTTTTGTACCTTTCTGAACATTCAGGGACTGATATTAAAAGGCACCCGAGAGAGATATTCAGCAGCACTCCGACCACCTCGGCAGTATCCAGAGACCGCCAGGGCAGTCTATGGGCAGAACTAGGGCATAGGTAAGAGTTACGTAGATAGTAGCAATATTCAGTCCACTATCCAGATAGCAAATTGCAGAAAGTTAAGATAACAAAAGGCTGTCCAAACTTCATGCAGTTTGCTATGTGGATAGCGGGTTGAATATCACCCATATCCTGATTGTGACATTGGTCACCACAGTATCCAGATATTTAGCACTGGTCACAATCCAGATAAAGGCTCTGAAGACCCAGATTTTATTTAACCATAGTGGTCAAAGTTTAAAAAGAACACTGACCGTCGGGATCAAATATTGCCCTGTCAGTTTTCTTGTAATATATATTGCCTATATGTAGACAACCTTGACAAAGGTCTAGAACGAAAGATGTTTAGTAGCATTTTAGAAGGGATGCCTAGGACAAATCTGGAGACTGTAAGCTCTTAGGAGCAGCGACTTTCTCATACATGTCTCTGTACAGCGCCGTGTATGTCTTGTAGCACTATATGAACAAAGGTGTGGCAGAAGAGCAGCCTAATGGTTAGAGCACTTGCTTGGGAGCCAAAAGGCCAGGGATCAGTTCCCACTAGGACTCCTTGTGGCTTTGGGTAACTCACTTAACCCTCCATTGCCTCAAAAATATCCAGGTTATCATTATTCCTGTTTAATGTACAGTACCAAGTTTAAGTTACAATGTAAACCACTTCAACTAAATAATAAAAAACCCCTGTTAAATAAATTATAAGTAGTGGTAGTGGGTTTCCAGAGCAGAGCATCCAAAACCTGGGGGAGTAGCAGTAGTGCCTTCTGAGATCACTCTGTCTCCACCCTGAAAAACAAATGGCCAAAATAATCAGATCTGGAGATGGGCCTTGTGCAGATATCAAGGCTGGATACAGGACATTTTGCCAATGCATGGGTATAGGTCATTTTACAAATGCGGATGTCCCTGAAGTGCATGCCCACAAAACTGGGTCCTTGAACGCCTTGACCTGGGTAGGTCAGACGGGGATCATCTATATTCGGAGATGAGCATGTCCTGGTCTGCCATTTCAGATACCCAGACATGCAGCAGCAGATCATTAATATGTTTGGAGTATGGATTTACCGGCTAGTTTCTTTGGCCAGGAAATATTTACTGCTGCGATTTAAGTGCATTTTGCTTTTCCTCCTAGAAGCATTGTAGCCATAAAATGAGCCCTTTTTAGCACCTTATTCATTGTCAGGAGCAGGTATAGGCACGGACGCCTCAACAGCCAGGGCCTGAAATGTTTCTGCCATGCAGAAACAGCGCTGTGACTTGCATGCCTCCACCACACCCCTGTGCTATCTGGACCTTCTTGCTCCAGGAATGCCTATATACCTGGCTGTCTAAAATGGCTCTGGGGACGCCTCCATATTTACATATCTATGTTCCTGTTTTCAAACGTCCAACTCACAAACAGAGCTTCTAAAATACTCCCCTCCGCCAACCCCGTGGAGACCAATTCCTTGATGTGCGCCCCCAGGCTTTCCGGACGTCCAGCCATCCGGATGGCCCAGGGATGCACCTGATTCTGCTCCCATGGGGGCTAGATGGCCCTGTGGGAGCAGAATTGCAGCTTAAGGCCGGGAAGTGCAGGACATGCCCTGATTCAGGCACCCTGGATGTCCCAACACTTACCCAGCTGGCACAGCAAGGCTACTGCATGGAGCCGCAGTGCCATGGCATCATGTTGCCATGGCACCATGGCTCCATGCAGGAGTCGCAATCTCCGGCGGACCCCGAAAATATGCTTTCCCTGCCGTGGCCAGGGTTGGGCTGTGGAGTACCCCCTGCACCCCCTCACCTCGCTTTGTGAGCCCGGGTCTTCAATCTTCCTCTGTCCAGGGGAACTTATTCCACCTCGGAGGTGAAATAAGTCCACCAACAAATGGCTGACCCTGGACATACAGGGCCTCGCTCCACCTCCAGCCCACCCCCTCCCGCCCACGAACAGAGTTCTCCGCAAATCTTGCCTGTACTTGCAGGGAGCTTTGTCGACTGCATCGGCACCCCAGCATTTAGCGGGTCTGGATGTCTGGATTGGACATCCAGACCCATTAAACATGGGTCAGAATGATCCCCATAATGTCCTACAAATGGAATGGGGTTTTAGTTCATGCCTTTTATAACAGCACTTCCAGGTGAGATTCTATTCACATGGAGGGGATATTCAATGGTGGCAGCTAGTCGTTCTAATGTGTCTAGCCACCACCGCTGAAACTTCAACCCAGATATTCAATGATAGGGTCATATCCGGCCGCAGCATTGAACATCCGGGTTGCCCAGATTTGCAGGAAACTAACCGAACATTGGCGATATTCAGCCATTGTCCACTTAGCTTCTGCAGAGAAAGCTAGGTCAGCCTTTGCTGTGCCTTACTTTCGCTGCTTTGCTATAACTCGCTAGTGGCTCAGCAGCACCGCTATCCAATTATAGCTGGGTGCCATGCCCAGAATGTCCTGCTGCTAACCAGTCAGCATTGGGGTGTGCAGCAGCGACATCCACGGATATTTAGAAGCACTAACCATGTTAATCCCTTTGAATATCAGGCTCATGCTTTCTTGTCCCTAAAGGGGTTACAGTCTACATTTGTACCTGAGGCAATGGAACCTTAAATAACTTGCCCAAAATCACATGATGCAGCAACAGGATTTGAACCCTAGCGCCCTGGATTTCAATTCATTGCTCTAATGATTGGGCTAGTCCTCCACATCCAGTAATAACTTAAAGGATTTATAGAGAAAGAATGTGAACTTTATAAAGCAATAGCATTCAACTCAAATTTCTGTATCGCATAATATTTTCCATAGACTCCAACTGTCTATACAAAAGAATGCTATCTTTTATACTAGAAGTCCCTGCTATCTGGAGAATAGTAATCTGAGAAGAAAATGTATCCATCTGAGACTTACTCTCATGTAACTGCTCATCATGAGAAGTCAGAACCTTCACAATATCATGGGAAACTACAGCAATTTGCACTAAAGAAGCTCATAAAAGCAAATTATTCTGCAAAACCATGCTCCAAACATCAACTATTTGATGATGACAGAGGCAACTTCTGTGCAGTTTCCAAAGCTGAAAAGGAAATAATTTGACATAGAAGCGCTACGCACGACGTCGGAGAGCCTCTGGTTGGCGTTCTGACTAGCACGCCGAAGCAGGAGGCTGTGGAGGGCTCCATAGTCGGGGCGATTGCTTTGTGTGGGACCCCTGGAATTGTTGTGGCATTTGGAGCTGAGCCAGGGTTTTTGGTCAGCCCTTTCCAGGAGGATGTGTCCCTGAGGACTAATGCTGGAGGAGGCGGTTTGGTGAAACCCACGAAAGTAACTTTGGAGGTGCTATGGGAGGTTATTGCTGCAATGCATTCTTCTCTAGATAAGATTGCTTCATCTGTGAGTACTGATCTTCCGTCTTTAAAGGTGGATTTATTGCAACTCTCAAGTGTTCAGAAGGAACAGGAGGGGAAATTGTTACAGCTGAGTGGGGAAGTGGAGCAACTCCGAGAGCTACACCATGCCCATGAGAAGGACCGGAATGTGACCCATAGGAAATTGGAATATCTAGAAAACCAAGTCCGGAAGAACAATTTAAGACTGGTGAATTTTCCTAGGTCCCCTGTGTGTTCTCCTCTGGAAATGGTTTGTAGATATTTTCAGGAGGTCCTTAAGATCCCTGGGGAAAATCTCCCGCCATTAACCAAAGCTCAATATTTAAATACTGGCAGGGAAGTTCCTGGAGCTGCTGGTGACCCTCCGGGACTACCTGGAGACCTTACTGGTTTTCTAGAGAGTTCGTTGGATGTGGTCACTGCCCGCTCTACCCTCCTTATTAGACTGGCCCTTGAGACAGATAAATCATTAATCTTTCGATTGTATTTTAGGAATTTCAGTCAGCAGTTTATGGGCTCATTTGTACGTATATTCCCTGATTTAGCGAGGTCTACTCAACTGCGGAGGAAGGAATTCCTGGGTCTACGGCCCAGGGTCCTTTCCCTTGGGGAAACTTTTGTGTTAAAATTTCCTGCTCGATGCTGTGTTTCGTACAAAGAGAAGATATTTGTGTTTTTTGAGCCCGCTCAGCTTCTGGAGTTCCTTGTAGCTAGGGAGGATAGTGTTGTGATTGTAGCTTCCCATACGGCTGATGTGTAAGTCTTGCACTGCTTGTTTTATTTTCCTGTTCTTTTGTTTATCCTTTGGCCTCTCCCAACTATTTGTGGGCTGATTATGGTAATGTGATGTTTTTGGTTGTTTGTTATTTGGATGTTTATAACTCATTATATTACCAAGTTTCCTGTATTCAACTTTGGTGTTGAATGTATGTTTAAAATTTAATAAATAAAAAAAAAAAAAAAAAAAGGTGAACAGGCAAATTTTAACTTGTTCGAGTTCATATCATCTGAACAGGGCTAGTGCATTTTTTGCACTTTTACTTTAGCACAACTGCCTCCTTGATTCATTTTAGTTTTTCACACACTCTTTCAAGAAAATGGAAAATAATCTCCACTTATACTATGCACATAATTAAGGAAGGAATATCTAAAAACTTTCCCTCAGAGAAACTGTGAGGACTCTCTATTCGATGAAGCACTTTCTAAAATTGAAAACTGACAGTAATGAGTAATGAATTACAGGTAGGTTGCATGGCGGCATTGTGCACCTACGCTGTTCCTCTGGTTTTTACCATATAATGAGAGCAGCTGATCAGGAAACAAAGAAGTCTAATTACTAAGCCATATTATGGCAGTAGTGCACATTAAATAGCAATTAATGCATACCGAAACTCTATAAAGCATATCAATTGTGCCTAGCATATGATATTTCACCATAATGCATGAAAATATTACCTAAAATAGTAGAAAAATAATACAATATGTCACATGGAAATGCAGGCAAAAGAACTCATTATTACAGTTCAAACCCCACTAGCACTCCTTTGGCCTTGGGCAAGTCACTTTGGACTGGTTCTGGATGCCTGTTTTACAAATATACATTGGCACCTATGCTGCCTTCATAAACTAGGCTTAAAATAGGCCCCTTTTTGGACTTTACACCTCTTATAAAATGACCCCTAGTTGAATGCATCTAGCCCAGTGGTCCGCAAACCTGTCCTGGGGGAGGGGAAGAAACACTATCCAATCAGGTTTTCAGGATACATGCAATGAATATGCCTTAGATAAATGGTCATGCCACAGAAGCAGTCTATGCAAATTTGTCTTATTCATATTCATTGTGGATAGTCCGAAAACCCAGTTGGCTGTGTTCCCCTAAGACAAGTTTAAGAAGCATTGATGTAGTCTAACGAAGGAAATATTGAAGACAAATTGCCTCCCTTTAATTCTTTTAGGAAACCTTAGGTTTGTAACATGAAATCTGTTCAGTCAAACTACACTGCAATAAACTAAAAACAGATAAACTTTCATAAAAAATCAATGTCAATTTTATATTACATTTTTTAGGAGGGTTTCATAAAAAAGTACAGATCGATATTGCTGTTTTGTAGTTGAAAAAAAATAGTGAACCTCTTTTGAGACTTTCAATCATTGAAAATCACTGTCAAGTTACTATCCTTGCCCTTGGATGTCCGCAGAGGATACAATATAAATGTCATTAACAACCCATACATCACTTAAACCAGTACAAGGAGAATTTCTCAACTATGCCACTCTGTAGTTCATGCACTCAGACATCACAAAAAGAAACAAATGTTCTCACAGCAACTTCCCAACGGCAAGGCATTTCCTCAGGTTCAGAGAATGAGAAAGGAAGATGTATTGCTCAGAGGACTGCTGTCAAAGAAAATGCTTCTTCAGGGTGCCCTAAAGAAATGATATTAAATAATATGTTTTTTTCCAGGGAAACAAAACAGCATGAATACTGAAAACCGAAAATGTGTATGATAAATGATACTGATCGTGTAGATCACAACTCAACGCACAAAATCACTAACAATGTGAAAAGTATAGGGGGTAATTTTATAAAGTCGCACCTGGGTGATGCGCATTTTCACGTGACTGTTTTGCTCCTATTTTATAAAGTCGAGTATGCAAATAGTGGCATTGAATGTGCCTTAAATTAAGGTGGGCTCATTTATGCCAGCCCCGGAGCCAGTGTGAATGACTGCGCCTACTACTTGCAAGTATGCACATAAATTATAATATTTTATATCAATGCATGTTGTGGCAGGGTCAGACACACTACAAGTCCCAGAATCCCTGGGATAGGAAGGCCCTTGCCACAGCTGAAGCTCCAGGTGAATTCAGTTACCAGGAGAACACTCAGGAGAGGGTGGAGCTGGATAGAGTTTCCCAGAGTTGAGTACAGAGAGGCCATATCTCCAGGAACAAGCAGGAATGAGTCTTCACATATGGGTACGTCGGTACCGACGGAGCCTGCGCGGGAACGCTCCCCAGCATCCAATAAGAAAGCTTTTGGGAGCATCCCACAGCGCCTGCGTGCTGCCTTCCTGCCTTTCCCAACTGCCTCTCCTCAGTTTTTCGTTTTCCGCGGAGCCGGCAGGACGTCCTCCTGTCACCGCAGAAAATTCTTGTTTTATTTCTTTAGTTTTCTTGTGGTCGCGGCTGTCTTACCCAACGCCACCGGTACCGCCGGTGTTTTCTTTTCTTTTCTTGTGAAATTTTCCTTGTTCAAGGACTATTTTTTCTTCATAGTGTCTCACGGTTTCTCAGGCCTTTTAGGCCTCTTCTTTTTCCTTCATGGAACCGCCAGCCACTTTCTCCAGGAAATGTTCAGACTGTGGTGGTACAACTTTATTTTTAGACCCTCAAAGTCGGTGTCTAACCTGTTTGGGTCCTGACCTTTTTCCTCCGGAGCCTTTGGGCAACTGGTGAGAAGAGGGTTTCAACATCGAGGTTTCCTCGATACCCGGTTCCCCTCCAACTTCAGGGCACCGTCCCTTTCTTCTTCTACACAGGATCAGGTAATCCACAAACAGTCTGTTAAGACTAGCCAGTCCTCGAGTGGTAGGTCTCATGCTCAGCATGTAGACGGCTCCGGCCTTGCCCTCGAGGGCCCACTGGCTCAAAACCCCGGTGGGAGTCTTCGGTCTCCAAAGCGTATGAGGGGTTTCAAGTTCTTCCTGGGGTTCACCCCTCACAGAACATACCTGAGCCGTGTCTGGTGGTGGCATCCGCTTCGAACGGTACCAATACCCCGGCTCCGGCACTGGTGTTGGATGAAACACTCCTCACCAGGGATCGTCATCTGGCGTTCTCGGTACCTTCGGGTCCAGTGGATATTCCCCAGACTGACTTTCCGGTATCGGTACCGACACCGATACGACCACCGACGTCGGTACCCTCCAGATGTGCATCGATAGACTCGCTTCCTTCGATGCCGAGTCTGTAATCGATTTCCAGTCTGGAGGATTGGGTACCGACTCGCCTTGGTACCGGCTCCCGTCGGTACCAAAGGCTCAGTTCCGATGATTCAGATCTGCAACTCTCGGTTCCTCCGATGCCGTTTGAGTTGCCACCGGTTGGCCTTCATCCACCGGTATCAGACACGGTACCGAAGTCGGTACCGATGTCCACATTACCCTTGCGGCCGGTGACTGCCGTGCTTCGTTCATCAGGCTCATTGCCCTCGATGCCGAGTTTGCAATCGCTCTCTAGTCTGGAAGACTGGGTACCGGCATGCCTTGGTACCGACACCAATCGGTACCGCAGGCTCGGTACCGAAGATGGCTGCCGGAGGTTTTCGGTTACCTCGGTACCGATTGAGCTGTCACCGATGGCTGCTCCGATGTCTGTGTCGGCTTCGGCTCCGACATCAGTACCGGTATCGGCATCAGTACTGGTATCCACAGTAGCATCGTGGCCAGCTCCTGCCATGCTTCTTTCAACAGGTTCGCTCCCTTCTATACCAAGCTTGGAGTCGATACCTGGCATGGACGATGTGGTACTGACGGATGCTGCTCCTGACAGCCAGTACCGGCGACCATCCTTTAAGGATCCCACCCTGCACCGTGCAGGATCTTCTATTCCTATATATTTGGATAGATCCTTCGGTGCTCAGGCTAGTCCTTCATATCTAACCTGTCCAAAGGAGATTTCCGTTGGAGATCCCTCTTTTCAGAGTTTCCTCCTGGAAATAGCAAGATCACTTGCCATTCCTATCCCTGGACATGATCCTGCACAAGGCTCTGTTCCTACCAAAGCAAAGGAGAACATAATGCTTCCTTTGCATCATTCCTTGCAGGATCTCCTTCTAGGTCTGTGGGAAGCACCTTTAAGGGTACCCCCACTTTCCAGAGCAACTGATCTCCTATATCAGGTGCCCCCCTCTCCAGGGTTTCAAAAGACTCAACTTCCTCATCATTCCATAGTAGTGGAATCAGCAATGAGGCGAGTAAAGAGTAAGAAAAAGCACTCTTCTTATCCGCCAGGTCGTGAGTCTAAGACACTAGATGCCTTTGGACGTCAAACCTTCCAGACATCTATGCTTTCTGCAAGAATTCTCTCATATATTTTTTATATGAGTCTATCTCTTGAGGAGGTCACAAAGAAATTACATCTTTTGACTCCTTTTCTTCCAGATTCCAAGAGTGCAGACTATTCCTCACTGCTTAAGCATATCCAGAATATCTCTTGGTTTCTTTCTCGTGCTTCCCTAGACTCTTTTGAGTCTGTTAGCAGGACTTCTGTTATAGCTATAGGGGCACGACGTAGAGCCTGGCTCCAAGCTTCAGACTTGGACAAATGGGCACAACAAAGTCTGGGACATACTCCTTGCACTGGAGAAAATCTCTTCAAGGAGTCTTTACGTCAGGTTACTCAGTTGTCCACTGATTTACCTGTTCCTAGGGGCTGTTCTACGCCTTCTTCTGTCCCAGTAGGTAGGAAATGTCCTACCAAACTTTCTTCCCATAGGAGAAGAAGGTTTTATTCATCACCTGCCCATCATACAGATGTTCCCAAACAGGGGAAGCATCGTCCTGGTCTGAAGAATCCAACCTCTCACCAGGCTCAGCAAACCCAGCAACCGCAGGGTTACTGATCAATCATCATCAGATGCTTGTGACTCTTGGGGTTTAGAATCTGCAGTTTGCTTCTTCTCAATAGAGGCAATCCACCGCTTCATTCTTACCCCTAGACATGGATCTCTTTCCAAAAGACATCCATTTTTTCTATATTTCTATGAGCTGTCAGGATGTTCATGCCTATAGGTCACAGGTTTCTCCTCTTCTTCCTGCTAGGGAAAGAGGTCTAACCACTATCAAACGATAGGAAAAAAATACATGCTGGCACAGGAAACTTTCTATAGACTTACTACTTGGTAAGTCTTCTTCAGCTTCATTCTCTTTACCCTCTTACCAAGCTTTTTCCTCTGTAAGAGCGGTATTACTTCACTGGAGGGCTTTTTCTTCAGCCTCTCTAGTTTTGTCACTTTCCAGTGCAGAGTTTTCCTCTCTGAGTTAACTCCTCTTTTTCAATCTTGCTTTGGGGCAGCTTATCGGACATGTCCAGAGTTTTCTACTCCTGTTCTGTCTGTTCTTCCTGTGTTTTAAACAGTAAGATTCTTTCTGCTGTCTTGCTAGCAGCTGCCTATGCAGGAGCTTTAATGTTTGTACCACTGGTTCTTGTCCACAAACAACCAGATTTGTCTTCCACTAACATTCTGTCTAGTCTTAGTAGTGGCTCCAAGTCAGTGCTTTCATCTATCTTGGAAATTATCTCACTACAGGCTTTCTGGATTGTCTTCTATTTCTGCCATCTCCATTTTCCTGGGTTTGGCAGCATAGTTGGCAGAGGTACTGGCTCTCCAGCAGCCAGTTCTATCTCCTCATTCTCCTGCATCATGCTCTCTGCAATTCTACAGAGAAGCTCTCCACTATGGGCCCTTGCTAGAGAGCATGGGGGGTTTTCTCCAACAGCTATCCTAGATGGTTGGAAAAGGCTTTTCAGTCATGTCTCCCATGACTAGAAGGGTTCTCCCTTCTTTTACTATCTCCTTTTTGATATAAAGGACATAGGCCTTCTCTTACGTGAAAGCTTAAGGAGTTGCCAATTCCCTGCTTTGGTCCATAGTATTCCCAATCGGGGATATGCTCTTTCTCCTTGCAGCTCGTCCTCATGGTAAGAATGCATGATACTTTTGCCCTTAAGCAGGTCAACATGGTATCTCATTTCTATGCGTCTTCTGTCCACTTACCATGCTAGAGTTCTGGAAGACTCGGGACTTGCTGGCTGCAGACTGATATTATCCTCTGTTTTTCACGTAACCGTCCTGGTTATTTCACTAGCTAGCATCCCTGCAGATCATAACCAGGAGGAATAGATTCTCTATATATCTTCTCAAGTAGGTTCCACCTTCTTGTTATTAGATGAATCCTTCCTCTCCACATATCCTATGTGAATACCGTGCTGTAGGCCTACCTCTGCTTAATTGCAGACACCCATATATAGGCCTACATATTCATATCTATAGCATACATCTTACAGAGGTCTATGTCTATCATTTGTGTGTATTTTATGCCCTTCCATATCTCACTATAGATATATACATATAGATATATATATATATATATTCTTATATGTCTATCTATCTATCTATCTATATATATATATATATATATATATATTGTGACATAGTGGGTCCTTCCAGCCCATTAGAAGAAGCTAAAAAGCAGGAAACAGGAGCAGTGCTGAGATGTAAACAAGAGCACATGGCTTCTGGTTACCACAGAAACCAAGCACAAGGGAAAGGGATACGCCCGTGCTACCACTTAGAGAATGAGTCACAAGTTGATTCAGCACACCAGTTAGGGGGAGGAGTCAAGCTCTACCCTAGAATTCACTCTAATAAAGAGGTCACAGTTGAGCCTATGGAGTTAGGCAAAGGCGAAGGAGGCGAAGGAGGTGAAAGAAGTGAGTTAGGCAAAGGTCAGCCGAGCAGCCAAGCAGGCAGCCAGGTGGGCTACGAGAGCTGCAGTGAAGAGAGCAGTAAAAGGAGAAGGCCAGAGTCTCCGTGGAAGGGTGAAACGGAGCTTCCCTTCAGGAAGAGAACAGAAACCCCAAGGAAAGGATACAGCAAAGGCAGTCTGGATTACCTGCCGTATTCTGGGGAGTACAGAAAAGAAAGAAAGCCAGGAAGGCAATTGAAAGCTTCTGTGCACAGCTCAGGTTGGGAACATACAGCCAGTTCCAAGCCACAGAGAAAACCTCTACCAGCTAGGTTTAAAGGTAAGCCTAAAGGCTGGGGTGCTAATGATTACAGTGATTTCTTTTACCCAGAAGGTTGGGGCTGTAATGAGAAGGACTGTACTGAGAATGCTTACTTGAACCAATACTTAATTCAGGAGTATCAAGCGAAGCCTCGAGCAGTAAGGAAGGGCGTGGCACCAGGGTTGCAGTTACAAACATTTCCTGTTGCAGAGGAAGAATTAATGGACATTGAGCCAGAGCATGTAAATACTAAGGATGAAGTAATGGACTGTACAATAACTTTTTCTAATGAGATAATATCATTACGCTGAGTTTATGCTTTAAAGGAAAAGGCAGCACTGCTTGGAGTTAAAAGCATACAGCTGTGAAGAAACAGAACTGTTACCTTGAAATGCTGGAAATTAATGTGTTTATGCTGAAGTAAGCCTTTATGTTGAAAACCTTTAATTTGTCCTTATACCAGAAAGTACCTGGTTTTGTGTTACCTTATTTCCTGGTTAAAAATCCAACCCCTGGAGGGGAAATAAATCCTTTGTTTGCTTGAACCACTTTTGAATCCACAACTGCTCCTCATTGGTCAGCGAAGGGACTACATCTCCCAAGAAGCTCTGCTTCAAGATTTGTGAAAGTAGCTGTTCAGTGGGGAAAAACCACTCGCTTAAACCCTACCTACTGATACTGGGGGTTTTTAAGGGGAGTTGGTCACAATATACATATATATATCTGTCCATATATTTTATTATAGATAGATATGTATCTACATACTTATCTGACTGTCTATGCTCATATAGCTATATGATTCTGACAGATGGACTTTACCCATACCTATGCTATCCAGCATGTTTGTGGTGCTACACACACAACCACTCCTGTGGTAGTCAGCATCTTTTATACCATAACCTTAAGGTTTAGGTACCTCTGAAGCTCTCCATGCTCCAGTATCTCTCCTAGCTTACCCCAGTTAGGAGAGACATTGCGGATCTTCAGTTAATCACAGGCTTTAACGCCTCAGGCATTTGTCCTCTCTTTTTGGGATACAAGGGGTTCCCATACCCTTTCTCCCCACAAGGACTGTGCCTGTTTGTCCAAATCGGTTAGCCTTTCTCTTTTTGCTCCTAAGAGTGAGCCACTCTGCCGCCAAAAGAGTTCAGCTTTTGTCATAAAGCCTTCCGCTGAAGGCCCACCGGTTTTGTACTACCCCAGTTTTTTTACTGGGGTTACCTGTTACCTTTCAGGATTCTGACCTCCACTGTTTTTTCCTACAGGTTTATTACCTCCACTTTACAGTGAGGTCCTCTTCGAGGTTCCTCTACTGGGTTCCCCAGTAGATCCCAGGAACCTCCATACTTCTGTGAAATCCTGTTAGGGGAGGTCCATATTGCAATATTTCATTTCAATATCATTGATGACATAAGATATGCCATACTGGGTCAGACCAATGTCCATCAAGCCCAGTATCAAGACACAGGTTCCACAATGCTTGTACTGGGTCAAGCATTGATATCCTGGGTCCCTTTTTAATAATGGTTTATGGACCTTTCCTCCAGGAACTTGTCCAAACCTTTTTTAAACCCAGCTACACTAACAGCCTTTACTACATCCTCCGGTAACAAATTCCAGAGTTTGATTACATGTTGAGTGAAAAAATATTTTCTCTTATTTGTCTTAAATAGTTTACCCTGTAGCTTCATTGCATGTCCCCTAGTCTTTCTATATTCTGATAGCGTAAACAATTGATCTATGTTTACCTGTTCCACTCCATTCATTAATTTGTAGACCTCTATCATATCTCACCTCAGCCGTCTCTTTTCCAGGTTGAAGAGCCCTAACCTTTATAGCCTTCCATCCCCTTTACCATTTTGGTGGCTCTTCTCTGTACCTTTTCTAATAACGCTATATCCTTTTTAAGATACGCCGACCAGAATTGCACACAATATTCAAGGTGCGGTTGTACCATGGAACGATATAGAGGCATTATAATATCCTTTGTTTTATTTTCCATTCCTTTCCTTATGATACCTAGCATTCTATTTGCTCTCTTGGCCGCCACTGCACACTGGGCCGAGGGTTTTAACATGTTATCCACAATGACACAGCACAATTATCACCCACACATGGACTCCTTGTCTGCAGTCCTATGCTAGGTTAAGCTGTTTTCCACAGCACCTTTCTCTTTTCAACTCCTACCCTCCATCCTCAGGATGCCTGGTGTTATTAGGTATAGCATGTTCCAATCTATGACATGCTGGGACTCCAGGCATCTTAGCTTGGGAGTCCCCATATGTGAAGACTCATTCCTGCTTGTTCCTGGAGATAGCACAGTTACTTACCTATAACAGGTGATCTCTGGGAACAGCAGGAATAAGTCTTCACTACCCACCCACCTCCCCTAGGAGTTGTATCTCTATATCTCTTCTTTCCCTTCTCTCTCTCTCTCTCTCTTTGTCTCAGCTTTGAAACTTAACTGAGGAGAGGCAGTTGGGAAAGGCGAGAAGGCAGCATGCAGGCGCTGTGGGATGCTCCCAAAAGCTTTCTTATTGGACGCTGGGGAGCGTTCCCGCGCAGGCTCCGTCGGTACCGACGTACCCATATGTGAAGACTTATTCCTGCTGTTCCCAGAGATCACCTGTTACAGGTAAGTAACTGTGCTTTACCCCCGGGCTAACAGAGAGAGAAAGCGAGGAGCGCATGGAGGCGGGTCGCTGGGGAACAGCAAATGGATTACAGACAGCAAAAGTGGAACAAATAGAGGTGAAGCAGATTTCCTCAGAATCCCTGCAGGAACATAAATAACCTATGGACTGTTCTTTGGGAGTCAAGGAAGTTGTGGACTTTTGTTGCTTCAGGAAATAAGGAACAAAGAAGCCTAGAGACTGATTATAAAAGCTCTCCTTGCACTCCGTTGCTTGGTGAAGTGGGCGGAAACTGTTGGAAGTATTTATTCCTGGAAGACTGCACTGTAGGGCAAGAGAAGCTGTTACCTATTTGTGAACTTGCCTTGCCACTTCTCCTCCCACTGTGAAAAGTAAAGGAAAAAGCCCAGAGTGAAAGGTACAGGGAGAGTTCTCTCCCTGCACAGTGACAGAGCCCGGCCGTAGCCAGCAGTAAACGGTGAACTGGACTAGAGGTAGCCAAGCTGTTAACAGCCAGGGAGAAGAAGGTACATGCAGGGAAACGGTAGAAGGAGAAGCTGCAAGGTAAGTTCACATACAGGTAACAGCTTCTCTTGCCCTACAGTGCAGTAGTCCAGGAATAAATAATATCCACCCTGAACACCACTACCTCACCTTCTGACTCATGTCCAGTGTCATGGATCAAAATAGCCAAAGAAGAGCTCAATCCATTCATACACAGGATAACACAAGCATCCCTCAACCAAGGCTACCTGCCACCGATTCTCAAACAAGCAAATATAAGACCAATCCTCAAAAACACCTCACTCAACAGAGACAACCCCACAGATTATCAACCAGTCTCCAGTTTACCATTCCTCACCAAAGTTATGGAAAAAGCAGTGCAGATACAGCTACAAGACCACGCAAACTGACATGCTCCGCTCGATCCTCACCAGCATGGATTTTAGCCCAACCACAGTGAGGAAGCTCTACTAACATCACTCATCGATAGCATCATCAAAGGCATAGATGACATAAAAAGAGGCTTCATATTCATCTTCTTAGACACATCAGCGGCCTTCAACACAGTTTCCCATAGCATGCTTCTGCAACGACTACAAGAAATTGGCCTCTACAAACTATCAAGTGGTTCCAATCATATCTTAAGAGACAGCAACAAGTCAAAAGCAGATTAAACAAATCTACTCCGTACACAGCAGTACGTGCCACAGGGGTCATCCATATCATCACTACTCTTTAACCTGTACATACAGACTATCTGCAATATTATTAAGTACGCAAGATCCAATACCAGCTGTATGCAGATGACATCATGATATACACCCCACACAAACTGGACTACTCAACCATAACCATGTGTTTGGAGGAAATGATAACATAACTCAACAATAAGAACCTAAACAAACTACAAAAAGACAGAAGCTCTCCACATCACATGAAACACAACATTTATCCCCCCCCCCCCAACATGACTGAACTACCACACAGAAGCACAGCAGTAAAAAATGAAGTCGGATACTTAGGAGTCATACTGGATCAAAACCTGAACCTACAATCCCATATAAACAGATCACAAAGAATGTCTACTACAAGATGAAGATCGCTCAGAAACTGAAGCCACTGCTCAGCCAGAAGGTCTTCCACACCGTCTGCCAGGCCATCATTAAACCAATCCTGGACTACTGCAACTCGCTGTACCAAGGCCTCCCAAAGCACACCATCCTTCCACTTCAGATGGCACAGAACACGAAAGCTCACATCATCACCAGATCAACAAGACATGACCATATCACATCCCTACTGAACCAGCTACACTGGCTCCCAACATACTCCCGCATCAAGTTCAAGCCGACACTAAATATATTCAGAATCCTACAGAACTCCTCAGAGGACATCCTGCAAGACTTAATCACAAGAGATCCAGACTACCGACCCAGATGAAATAACAAGAACCTGATCACCACACCCAGTGCTTACTCCAGGACTAAACAGATCACATCCAAGAGAGCATTTTCACTTTCCACACCACCTTATGGAATGTGCTCCCAGAAGACAGCAAGGATTTCAGAAAAAAGCTGAAAACATTACTTTATACCGAACATTTTGGAAACATCACATAACGCACCACAATATTATTTCCCCCACTGATAGCTGACTCCGGCCCCTGAACACGGCAAGATTTGACCACACCTAAAAGACACCCCCGAAGCCTACTCCACAGTCTAACTTGTATATAAGTTCTCTTGTGTTAAAAAAAAAAACCCTTCATGTCATGTTATTCCCCCTCCATGTTATAATTTTAAGGTAAACAGTTCTAAGTTGTAATGTGAACCGCTTTGACTTAAGGATAAAGCAGTATAAAAAAAACATTAAATAAAATAAAAATAAATACTCCTTCTGGTGTTTTGGGAATGAGGCTGTCATTGACTTGTGGAGGGACCTCTACAGACTGGCTTGGTTTAAAGTGCCATCCTGAGGATCCTAGCTCCTGGGAGAGGTTCGTGGACTGTACCGTGTGGGCAGTGACTGAAGGATTTCCAGAGCATGGCATGTTACTTTTGACAGTGTCGCTAAAGCACTGGGGACATAAGTCTAAATAGTTTGCCTTATTAAACTAATCCCTGAATTGGACTACTTTTGTATTATAGTACTGGAATTGCCGGTTACAGCGGTGGGTGCATTATTGGCAGTATCTGGAATGTAGTGCACAGGACACTTGGACCAAAGAGAGCGCCCCCTTTATTATTTCCTGACAACAACCATTTGATATTTGTTCAACACAAAACCCTATTTCCTTAGAAAATAAAATTTCCATTTTAACAGGGAGCACGCATATGCTGAAGGCGGAGTGCTTTACATTCAGCCAAGTTAACCTCAGGGTCATCAGGGCCTTGCGGAAGGGTTTCTTCACACCACTGTTGTGTCTCCCATTCTACTGCTAGCCTTCTTTGAATAAGGGGAAAGGACAAAAAAAGCATTCAATTCATATGCACTGCTACTGGGTTACAGTGCATAAGGCGTTATCACCATATTTATGACGTCTAGATTTCAGTGTCTAAACAATCAAAAATTAAGGGTGCGATATTTAAAGTGATTAATGCCAGCTGGCTAGCATTGGGGCGTTCTAGGGGTGGCATCCTGCGATAACCGGGCAACAGCAATATTGTGCCGCTGACCGGTTCTCACAAAGCGGCGAAAGTTAGGCACCTTAAAAGGCAGCGGCTGAATATGGCAACTGCCTGTTTAGGTTGTCACTATCCGACTGACCCAGATACTCAATGCCGATGGCCAGATATGGCCCCAGCATTAAATTTATTTATTTATTTAACAGGTCTTCTATACTGCCTTATCATACATTCAAAGCAGTTCACATGGAACAATTACAGCAACAAGCTCTACATAGAACAGGGATATACAACTTGGAGGTTAATTGGGGTATTACAAGCAATTATCAGTTGTTAACTATATACAAAGAAACTGTTGCAATGTTATGTGGTCCATTCCATCAGGAATCAGTCTTCTGGGATAGCTCCTAAGTATTCTAGGAAAAGGTGGGTTTTTAAAGTCCACTAGGTCTCTGATTGCACGTGTTGAGGTGGGGAGATCGTTCCACAGCTGGGGTGCATACAGGGAGAAGGCTCTCTTGCAGGCGGATGGATTTGCTTTCCTGAAGTTTAGTGGGGTCTCTAGGTTGTTGTTGCCTGCTCCTCTTCTTGTTCTGGTTGGGGGTGTCTTCCTGATCAGTGGTTGGAGAGTTGAATATCTGGGTTTTAGTTTCAGCGGCGCCAGCTAGCTGCTTTTGAACAGCCGTCACCACTAAATATCAGGCCCTAAGTGTCTATTTTTAGCCTTTTTACTTTTTATTTACTTATTTAAAAACACTTAGGGGCCGTGGCTCCGATATTGCATGGAAGCCGCTACCACTGCTTAGTAAACATACCCCTTAGAACCCCCTTATCAATAATGGGGCAAATATTTCTATGCATTTATTCAGCTAGCAACATTTGCTAACTGGATAACTGCTGGTCACGAGATAGTTAGTGGGGCTATCCATTCAGCACCATCTGGGTCGTACCAGGGCCGTCTTTGGGTGCAGTTTGGGATGGAGTTCAATGGTTAGTGCCAATATTCAGACCATTAACCAGATACCTATCTGCATAATGTTAGGATATAAAAAAAGACTGTCTTAATTTTATGCAGTTAGCTATCCGGATATTGGATTGAATATCACCACTAACCTGATAGCAGCACTGGTCAGCGCTGAATCCAGATATTCATCACCAGCTACTATCCAGATACTGGCATAGAATAGCTGGATTTTATTTAGCCATGATGTTTGATGTTTACAAGAACGCTGACCGCTACAGCTGATTACTGTCTCCAATATTTCTAAAAGGCTAAAAAAATAACATTCACAATAATAAAACTACTAGACATTACCAAAATACCCTCAGAAGCTAAAATATTAACTATAAATAATTGAAAATGAATAATTCTTGCAAAACCTCTAACCACAAGGCGACAGGTAATGAATTCCAAAGAACTGCCCTATGAATGAACATGCACATACCCCGGCACCGCTTTTATTCATCACTTTCAATGATGGTATCACAAGCAGCTCCTGCTACGTACAGTGATGTCAGGGGGCGTCCTGTTCTCAAAAGATATAACACCACCTGCAGATAATGCTCTGCATCCTTATGCTGTGCTTTAGAAAGTAAAGTAGGGTCGTTAAACTTGATCCTTCCAATCACTGCAATCAGTGAAGGTTTGAAAGTATGGACAAAGTATGATTATACCTTGTACGTCCTACAAACAGAAAAGTCACTAGACATAAGTCTGCAGCAAATAAAGCTTAAACGAAACTCTAATTAACATCTTTATTTGGGGTTTCATGACTAGCTGAGAATCCACTTGTACCTCAAATAGTTGATCACTGTCCAAATTGTGTTTGTATATCCATTTATGAAAATACCATCAGGGAAAGGATCTGAGGCAGTGTGTGCGACTATCAAAGACTTATTTTTTTTTAAAATTTAAAATAAATTACTATTAGTCAACTATTCGAAGATATCCAACATACATTCCACTATAGCCCCATACGTATATGTGAGTTACCTTACTCTGTTCCGTGATAAAGATCTTATTAGCATGTGTGTGAATCCAGCAAGACCAAACATTCTAATCACTGCACTAATGGCAGCCATAAATGCTGAATAGGGCTGTACATAACACGGAACTTTGGGGAAAACTCGGATGTTAAATATTTTCAATTTGATATCCTGCTGCTAATTTTTAATCAGAAAGGATTGGAACCAGCTTACAACAGATCTCCAAATGCTACTCTCAGGTTCTGTGGGCACCTTCTTAGGTGGTGTTTTATGAAGACCACATAAAGTGGCATTTTAGAAGGGACGTCTAGTAGGAATCTGGAACATCCAAAGCAGAATGTCCAAAAACCCAGGGAAGTGGCAGCAGTGAAGAGAGGCACATTTAAGTGCCGTTTGCAATCGCTCCATCTCCACTCTGAAAAATCAAAATCCCTGGAACGGTTATGAAGGTGGGCCCTGTGGAGGTTGCAAGGCAATTTCGCAAATGTGGACATCCCCAAATTGGGTGGCCTCAAAACTGGGCAGGGGTATTTTAGAACGGTAGCAGCTATGCTATGAAACTTGCATGCCTGGCCTGCCATGGTGCGTACTCAGATGTATAGTGACGGGCCAGTAATATTTTTGACGTATGTATTTAGGTGCAGGTTTCTTCATGCAGGAAATAACTGTGACGATGAAGGTCACATGCATGATACAATCACTTTTGTTCACGTTATTCATGGTCAGGAACAGGTACAGGCATGGATAGGCATGTGTCATTCTGAAATCGTACCGCAACGGGTTTCTCCTTTGCTCTGTCGTGGCCACGCCTCCTGCACGCCCCATGTCACATGGACATTCTGTTATAAGAGATTTCTATATATCCAGCTTCTAAAATGGCCCCAGAGATGTCTCCACGCTTTGCACATCTAAGTGGCCGTTTTTAGACAGCCAGCTCATGAATAGAGTTTCTAAAATGCCCCGATGTGTTTTTATAAAACATTAGCATAAGAAGCAGGCATGGACATTAACAACTGTTTAATGAAGACAGCAGGCATACTTTAATGCTAGTTGGTAGGTCATTTGCAGTGTAAGTGGTTTTTTCTGCACATGGATGTCGAATATGCTGATATTTACACGTATACTTGTCATGTAAATCTAGATGGTTCCTTCTGAAATTAGCCTCCAAAATGTGGTAATCAGACTTTCTGCCACCTGGGGAAGGGGGAAGGACAGAGGTGTTCAAAACATAAGTTTTTGATATATTAAATGATATATCCTGGATGGACAAAAGGTGCTTTTTATAATTAAAAAGTGTGATTAGATACAAGTGTCTAGGTCAGTGAGCAGAATTAGATAGTGCTGGAGAGGAAACAAATACATGTTTTACTGCTTCTTAATGAACACCTTTGGCTAGGCTGTTTGCATGAAGTCTTTAGCCAGTTTATATTATCAAGATAAACTGATATATTTAGGATTTCTGCCTAAGCCCCACCTCCAGGGTGGTTTTCTCCTTTTCCTTTGAGAAGATTTCCGGTGCCGCTATCGAGCTACTAGTGGGTCCTGTCTATGGATGGGTGTGGCGCTATGAATATGAAGGGCATTGACGCATGCACCCCCACACTGTTCTGCTGAGAAGAGAACACCACGGATTTTGGCACCCCGCAACTCTAACTCACGGAGCCACATCAAAGATTTATCAGCAAAACCACATTAGCAGAGGAGGAGAATGAGATAAAAGGCAGGGAATCTGATTGGAGGGCAGAGCTGTTTGAGGGCAATGGAATTAATGAGCCAGCTCTTCAAACTGAGTAAGGCAAAGAGCTTATCCAAGAAATTTTAACTGAGCATTAAAGCAAAACACCTATTCTAATGTATCTAACCTGCAGTTTGGATAATTGTCTAATGGTGTATTTTTAGCTTGATTGTGAAATGATATGAGGATACTGGAAACTAAGCAGGATTAAGTCTGGTTAGTACTTGGATGGGAGACTATCTTGGAATACCAGGTACTGTAGGCTTACTGGGAGATGTTTACTAAAGTGCAGTAATGGTTACTGCATGTTAAATCCCATGCGAAGTGGTCGACATGTGCGGGCCAAAGATTTTCAGGCTCATTTTGCTTTGTCGGAGTATGCCCATTTGTTTAGTTTTCAGAAACGGAAACATTTGTTTGTTCATCCGATTCATCCCCATCAAAGTGTACGAGGAAAGCTATATTGCTGTGAAAGTCAGGTTTGCCATCTATTTTCATTCAAACCTGCTTCAAACTTGATGGCAGACATCTGTAACGGCACCACAAGCCATGAACAGTGCCACAAACACCCCTAGGGGCACCACAAGAGGAACAGAGAGTACACACAGTGGCAGGATGAGTACCAGAAACCACCATCAGAAAAGCAAAATGGTACAAAGAGCACAGTGAACACCTTGGATGGGGAAGAGGGCAAAGCAGCATCACGACTGGTGTAAGCACGTCAAGGCACTTTGAAAGTAGTAAAATTGAAAGGAGACCAACACAATCTGGTGTCCCAAAGCCAAGTGTTACATATATACTTTAGAAACACATCCAGAGAAAATGATGGCAGATAAAGACCACAGAGCTTACCCAGTCTGCCCATCCATACTAACTACTAATCTCTGCAATGCCTTCTTTTCCCTCACAGATCCTCTGTGCTTGTCCCATGCTTTCTTGACTTCAGATCTATGCCCTGTTCTTTCATACATGAGCTCTGCTTTCTGCACTAATGGAAACAATGGCAGATATGTGTTTTCTAGTTCAAAGCTTTTGTCCCACTGAGATGTAATCAAGCACAAGGATCATATACACAGTAGAAGCTCTCACCAGTAGACCCTGAAAGGGAACATACTGTATTTTCCTTTGCTAAATATTGACTTTATCTTGTTTGAAGAGAAGCAAGTTCGTGCCTGCCTCATTAATTTCTACTAAATACTGGTGGATTGCTGGATTGTGAGTTTGCATAGACATTAAGTACTCCATAGAGCTTGAGAGTTAGAGAAATGAGTTTCCCACTTGGCCACTTGGAGGAATAGGGCACTGCTTAAAAGAGTGAGCTGGGAGCCAGGACAGCCTGCCTTCAAATCTTGTTTCTTTCAATGACAATCCTGGTGACCTTGCACGAATAACCTAACCCTTTGTTACTTCAGTTACAAACTTCGTACCAGATTTATTAACGTGTTAATTTGTAATTAAATCTAAAATCAAAATTATTGGAACTCAAATCTCAAAAAATAAGACCCTGACTAGTAACCGTAGCACATTTTTATCTATCTAATTCTGAAGTGTCCAACTTCAGTCCTGGCCACAATCCAGCCTGGTTTTCAGGATGTTCCTCATAAATATTCATGAGATATATTTGCATAAAACGAGGGCAGCTCATGAAAATATATATGGGGACATCTTGAAAACCAGGCTGGATTACAGCCCTCCAGGACTGGAGTTGGACTTCGCTTGGTTGCTCAAGGCTGGTTACATTTAGGTAGTTCCCTGTCACCGGAGGGCTTAGAATCTAAGTTTTGTACCTGAAACAATGGCGTATGAAATAACTTGCCCAAGATCACGAGAAGCATTAGTGGAAGAAGCAGGATTGAGCCCCGACTTCCCTGATCTTTAGCTGTTCCAATGACTAGGTCATTCATGCACTAATTTCCCAAGTGATTTTTGAGGCTAAACAAGGGTTTACCTATGGGAAAACACCCCTTCAAAAATGCCCTAGGCAGAGAAACGAAGTGGCAATCAGATGGGATCGAAAAAGCAAGTGTGCCTGTTTAAGGATGTAACCTACAATAAATAGCATACAAGTTAAAGAAAATCCCAGCTGTACTGTCTTGTGGGTTTCCAGAGGGAAACTCCACAGACTTGCAAGAGCTGTTGCCTGAGTGAAAATGACCTCTTATCAGATCATGCATCAACTTTATATCAAAAATCATGAAAGACAGTAGAATGTTATCTGTAGGCTGTTTTTTAAGCAAATTAGCAAAACAGATATATGAACAGAACACGAGCTGGCTCTCCCAAGGCCACGATATCAAGTGGCATTTAACAAATATACTTCTGAACTCAACTGTTCAGGCCTGACCTTTTCTTGAAACTTAACAACACAGGGTTTTTTTAATCAAATAGGTCGGTATTGTACATTTCTAGCTTGTGAGAAATAGAGAGTACCAATGTCCTTCTGTACAACCAAAGGAATTCATCACTATGGAACCAACTCATAGATACTGTACTCTATATAATAAAGCTGTTAGTTATACATCCAGCAAATAGGATATCGATTTCCAAGCACTGTTCTTGACGGGGTGATCAAGCTGCAGTACTGAAGAATAAAATTACTGACAAACAGAATTCTTAACGAAGATTTCAAACCAAGAAATAAAGGGAGGAGGGGGGAACAAAACCCAGTTCAGTAAATCAGCGGTTCTCAAGCCAATCCTCAGGACCCACCTAGCCAGTCTGGTTTCCAGGATTCCCACAATGAATATGCATGAGATTGATTTGTATGCACCAACTCCACTGTATGCAAATCTCTCTCATGTACATTCATGATAGGTATTCTGAAAATCTGGCTGGCTGGTGTGCTCCAAGGACTAGGATGAGAACCAAAGCAATAAATGTTTCTATTTGGCTTACATTGTCACATAAATCTAATGCATTCCAGTGGCATCACAGCAAAATTACCATTAGATTCCTTTAGTACACCCAGAAGAAAAAGCAAAAATAAGCCATTGTGCTTTTATTACTGTTCCAATTAATTCCAAAATAAGAAAAAAAAGAGATAGCGGCATGGCCAATGCACCAGTGCACTAGTTTCAAAAGAAAAGTCATCAAGAAGGAAGAAATAATAGGCTGGCGGTGCAGGGAAATACCATTCTTATTTCCACTGGGAACACATTGCAAAAACATAGATACAGGTTAGAATCTTCTGCTAATTACTGCTTCTGTCTTTACCACCACAATATGAAAACACATTCAGCTATGAAGGCATAGTTCCAATAAAGTCACATCTTTATGACGGACTGTTCATTAGTTTGCTGAGTCCTCGGTGTGTGATCCGATGTGGACTTAGCAATAGGCAGAGCAGGCAAGGGCCAATGAGCAGCCGTCCCAGAGGGACAGTCGCTGAGCTGTGCGAGTCACTTGTTACACCAACTGATGGGGGCAGCCAGCTGTACATATGCCTAAGGGCAGCCGAGAGTGGAAATATACCCCAGTTCACTGGTACAATGCGAGTACTACTTAATACTCCATGTTTATGTTAGTTAAGATATCTTGGGGCTTATAAAATTAGAAGTCAGGACTCTCATGTTGAGTATACGTCTAATCCCCTTTTCACAGGCGACTTTCTGATAAGGCGAGGAGCCATCTCTGGGAGGCTGCAGAGGGAAAGACGGATTGCAGACCCAGACTTAGACTTTACCATGGGGAGTGGCATATAATGTGGGGCCCAGGGCATTCCTGAGAGTCTCTCAATTAAAAGGCTCCATATCAGAAGTAAAGTTTTTTTTAAGTAAAAACTAAATCAAATAAAGTAGTGTGAAAAGCACATAAAATATTGAAAAGCAATTTACAGAATCAAAAATCACAAGTACATAGCTCAAGTGCTAGAATAGAGGGAAAAAAAATCCCAAAATGCAGCTCCTCATGCAAATGGGAAAATAGGGGCTTTCTTTGACTTCCCCTAGATCTCTTTATTCCCTAAAGCCCTTGAAATTCTTTTCTTCCACAGAAATTTTGAGGAGAATACCTGATCAGTGTCTTTGGCCTCTGGATCAATGCCTTCCTGAGCACAACGGGCTAGAGAATCTCCCCTGGAACTTCCACAACCCTTGAGAGAGCACCTAACTCCCCTGAAGAGAGAAACAATCACCTCCGCTCTTCCTGGAGCTTTTAGAGAGCACAACTCACAGCTGCTCCTCAGTCTGGCATCACGGAGAGTTACAACGCTATGCTATTCTCCTTATTCTCTGGAAGAAGGTCTCCCTTTTGTCATCTAAATACCTTCTGATCAATGGGACCCATTCTTAAGGCTGGTCTGAATACATCACTCCCAACGAACCTTCCTACCCCAGAAACTTCCAAGCTGTAACCTGCAGACATATTTTCTCCTATGGTAAAAACCAAGGGTGCTGTACATACATAAAGAGAAATGGAAAACAATTTAGAAAACTTTTGTGC
The DNA here is from genome assembly GCA_033557465.1 of Ichthyophis bannanicus. Lineage (NCBI taxonomy): Eukaryota > Metazoa > Chordata > Amphibia > Gymnophiona > Ichthyophiidae > Ichthyophis > Ichthyophis bannanicus. The sequence continues at coordinate 441,330,232 of CM066035.1, read as the reverse complement.
CCGCCCTAAAATTTGAGGAGTGCTAAAATGAAAATGGGTTTAATACTGGTTTCCACAAAGCAGGAAAGGGGCTTCAAGGTGATGATGCCTGGTAATTCCAGATACGGAAACAATGCAATAAGGCAGTGGTCAGAGAGACTCTAGGGTGCATAGGGAGAGGAATAACTAGTAGAAATGAGAAAATGATTGTATAAGTTATTAGTAAGATCTCACCTAAAGTATTATGCTAATTTCTGGGGCCCTATCTCCAAATGATGTAGACAAAGAAGTGTTCCAAAGATTTTCTACCACATAGTTTGTGGTTTGGCTCTGATGCCCTATGAGGTGAGAAAGAAATCTAAATATGTATACCCTAGAGCAGGGATCCAGACCTGGAGGGCAGCAAACCAACCAGATTTCCAGGATATCCCTAATGAATATGCTTGAGATAAATTTGAATACCATGGGGGCAGTGCATGCAAATATATCTCCTGCATATTCATTAGGGACATCCTGAAAACATGACTGGTTTGCGGCCCTCCAGGACTGGAGTTGGAGTCCCCTGCCCTAGAGGACTTAAGAGAAAGAGGGATATCGTAGAGCAGAGGTTCCCAACTCCAGTCCTGGAGGGCCAAACACCATTCAGGTTTTCAGGCTGTCCCTAATAAATATGCATGAGATGCATTTGCATGCACTGCCCCCATTGTATTCAAATGTATCTCATGCATATTCATTAGGGACAGCCTGAAAACCTGAATGGTGTTTGGCCCTCTAGGACTGGAGCTGGGAACCTCTGTTGTAAAGACATTCAAATACTTGCACAAGAAGAAAACCTATTTCAAAGGAAAGAAAGTTCTAGAACAAGAGGGCATGATATAAGGCTGTGAGATGGAAGACTGGTGAGCAATGTCAGAAAATACTTGTTTTACTGAAAAGGGAGTTGGATGCATGAGACTTTCCCCCAGGCTAATTGGTGGAAGCTTAAAGAGTAATAGAAATGAAAGGAGCATGGAATAAGACCAGAGAATCCATAGCTGTTAAAGGTGAAAAGAGAGGAAAAGTCATGACCTAGTGGCATATGTTTAAGTGTTTCTAGTGCCCTGTTAGATTGACTCAGCAATGACTGCTGGGTTGCCAAGATGAATGTCAAAGTGATTAATCTGAAAGGTTAGAAATTCTAGTGGAAACACATGTGACCATGTCGAGGAATTTATCTAGCTTCAGTAGAATAAACTAGCAACTGAGTCTGTCTGACAAGTACTATAATTTCATTTATTTAACAGGTTTCTGTCCCACCGATCATCTACAGTTCTAGGTGGGTTACAATAAAACATTGGAAATATCATTAAGAAACAGAATGATAACTCAATACACATCCAATAATGCTCAGGATACAATAGACCTCAAAGTAGTACTGGAAAAGTCTGGGTAAAAAGGAAGACTCATTTGTTTCGTAAAAGCGTCAATATTGGCCATTAATGTAACATCTGCTGACAAACTGTTTTGAGCACAAGGGACAGCAAGAGAAAATCCCTGACAACAAATCGTAGTCTATAGCAGATGTACGCATGCAAAAAAAAGTTGTTTTGTTTCGTTTCCTGTGTTGTTTGCAGGTTTGTTTAGTTTTGTTTTAATAAATTGTCATTTTCTTTTTATGAACTTTCATTTCAGGGCAATTCTGTTAAAGAGGTGACTGTGGCTAATGCCCAAATTAAAAACATAGTTGAAAGGTTACTAAAGGTTTCAGAGAAATCAAAAACCCAAATGGCTTTCTTCTCATGGTCTGAGGCTGGCTTCAAACCAGTGACCAGGCTCACCCAACCACTAGGCAAACTAGGCAGTAGCCTAGGGCAGCAACTTCCAGAGGGCAGTAAAAGCAGGGCATTCAAAGCTAAATAATAGATTTTGACAGCGAGAGGGGGTATAAAACTTGAAGTTCGCCTAGGACACCAACACTTTGAGCCAACTCTAGGGTCGGCCCTGCCAGTGACGTTTGGGTTAGAAGGCAGGTAGGCATCTATGCCTCTATGGGGGCTGGCTCTAGCCAGCCTAATCTTAAATGTGTCTCATATTGCTGGTGACCTTCATTCCTGTTTGGCCCAGTTTGTCCAGTTTGCAGCTCTGTGCAAAATCCTTCTTAGATTTTTTTTGTCTTGTGAATTTATTGACTCCTGTTTTCTTTTGCCATATTCTTGTGCCAGAATTCTATAAAATCATGTCTAAGTATATTATTGGAGACATTTACCAAGCCTAATTAAGATCCTAATTATCCAATTAGAGATGATCACAAATTGAACAACCAGGACCTGGATGAGACTTGGTAAATGTCTCCAATAGTATACTTAGATACAGTTTCACAGAATTCTGGCACAAGAACATGGCAAAAGAAAAGTCTTTGAAATAAGTCTCTGTCTAGAACAGGAGTCAATAGATTCACAAGGCAAAAAATCCAGGAGGATTTTGCACAGAGCTCCAGACCAGACACACTTTGGGCCAATCAGGAAGCAGGAATGAAGAGCAGTTAAGAGAAGGCTGACTAGAGCCAGTCCTCAAGGAGATGTAATATCTTTTCCTGCAAGATGCCTGCCTTCTACCCCAAAGGGCACTGGCTTGAGGCCAGCTTGCGTGTGAAATCATGAAGGGGGAAATTAAAATCTGGATGTTTTTAAATGTTCTAGCTACATGGCAACATGTTGGCAATGTCCCCAAAACTTACTAAACAAATTTTGCATTTATCACACATTAATTTCATCTTTTAGTGTATTATTTTAAAAGCACTATATGTGATTTAGATGTCTGAAAATGGGCATGCAAACATCCAAATCACAGATGTCTCCAGAGACATTTTAGAAGCCGGGTCTGTGAATGTCCCCTGTGTGAGGACATCCAAGTCTAAATGAGGGTGTGGTGGAGACGTGGCTGGAGCATTCCTAAGAACCTGGACTCCCCCGCCTGATTTCAGAAATGCCCTGAACATCCTGAATTGTGGCTAAAGCTAAACCTGCTCCAGACACCAACAGGCATCTAAAAAATGCTTGTTTTGTCAGGCAAACATCTGTGAGGTGTGGAGAAGGAGCTACACTAATACCCTCTCTATATTTTACAATCTGTCAACGAACACTGAAGGGGAATGAGAACTCATGTTTACACTTTGCTAGACGTCCCCTTATGCTAGCTTGCCCGAGGTGGACGTCCCTGACCCAAGCCTTCCTAAGGGGGACATCTACGTGGCCATCAGTGTGCATGTCCATATCAGGGACATCTATGTTCCTGAAATCAGCTGGAGACAGACCTCCCTGGCATTTTTCTACACGTTCTGCCATGGACATCCCTGATTTAACTTGAATGTCCTTTCTAAAATCACCTTCTATATGCACATACGCTGTAAGTCCAAAACTTTGCTGCTCTTTAGTAAATAGGCCCTTATACGTAGTTCATTTGAATTTCTGACATCATCTAACCTGCTCATTCTGTTTGTACTTGAAAGAGTGTTAACTCTCCAAAGCCAGTCATAAAATGAATTTACTCTGACAAAAAAGTATCACCTTGTGTTTTTTTAATACATTTTTCATTCATTGACCTCTATTTTCATGAATCGTATTTATAATATTTGTAACATGGTAAAACTGTGCTGCTCAGTAATAGAAATAAACCACACAAGTAGAATAATAGACTAAAATTCAAATAAAATATTATTTTCAGTCATTCAAGCTAAATGTACAGAAAGTGGAGTGGAGTAGTTCCTAGTGGTTGGGACAAGGTACTTCAGGCCAGAAGGTCGGGAGTTCAAATCCCACTAGAGGACAGCAACCTTGTGCCGGAAGGACTGGGGTTTCTAGTCCCACAGGTGCTCCTTGTGGTCTTGGGCAAGCCATTTAACCCTCCATAGCCCATGTTCCCTGTAAAATAGTTATCTCCAAGTTATAATGCCCTGTTCAATGTAATTTCAGTTTGTTCAATATAAACCGCACTGATGCAGAATAGCGCGGTATATAAGAGAATGTAAATAAATAAAGTGCCAGAGTGGCCTGTTTTCATTCAGTAGTGTTGCTCTGAGTTCAGGGTTTTTTTTCTTATCTTTCCTTTTTGCTGCCCGAGGTCTTCAGACTCCCCCTCCATCTGTAGCCAGCTTGAAGCTCATCAGATTCCTAATGACACTGAGCAATGAGATTGTAGGTGATGAACTGAAGGATCGAGCACAGGTCCACGGACCAACCACAGATGTAGATTTTACCTTAAACTGTGACACTGACCCTGAAGAGTCTGTTCAGCTGGAAGTATCATTCTGCCAGACAGCTTGCCTCTTGATACCTCACTAGTTGATATTGGACCTAGAGTTAAAATCCAAAAAGAGGGAAGCTTTTGCAGATAGAGGGAGAGATCAAGGTCAGGGAAGACAGTGAAGCTATAGCAGAGGAAAAGGAGCACCCTAGCAATAATTTCCTGAAGCAGGCACTGTCACAGAGAGCAGAAAATTTGGAATATTTTTCAGTTTTTTAAATAAACTAAAGTATGGATTAAAACTAAAAACATTTTCATGTCAGTAGTGGAAAGGTATGTGGGCATTTTTCAAAGACATTTACGCGGATAAATACTGATTTTCCAAAGTGAAGTGGCCTTTCTGTAAACTAAGCTCATTGGAGCGAATAAAAACACATGGGGGGCTTCATAACTTAAAATACTTTTAGCTCCCCTAAAAATGGGCATTCCTTAGGGCACCTATTTGCCATATTCAAGAGCAGAGGACATTTTTACTAATGTGCGCTACCCAGATAGCATGGGGTTAGCATACGGTATCAGCGCCTCGCTGAAAACTAGCATGGGGCCACTGGATAGCAAGCGTCTGGGCGACAAGTAGGTAGGATGGGGCCATTCCCACTACAGCGCCGCAAGTGTGGGCGTTTGAAGACCATTCTACTAGTGCTCAATGGGTGCCATGGTAGACCTAGTGAGGCAACCCAGAGTAACTGCGAGGGGGGGGGGGGGGCACAACTGTATCTCTCCTCCTGCAGTTAGTGTGAAGCCCTCTGCTAGTAATATGGCCCATACCCGAGTTACCGGCATGGAGCTTAGTAAACATGCCTCGACATGTGTTATTCCTCCCAACTCAGAGAAACAGCAAATACAAAATGTACAGGTGTTTTCAGCCTTCGTACTTTGTAGTAACTCATTTTCAAAGTGAACAATGTACTTTGTTTCTAGGGATGTGAATTTATGAGCACTCAATTTGTTTGGATGCCCAAAAATTTAAAATGCAAGCAAATCTCTTCTGAGCAAGCTTATGTACAAATTGACATACGCAGAATTGATTTGCGTGCCTTAAGAACTTCTAGAGCACATGCCTTGTGAAACAAATCTGAAAAATGCCCCAGAATGAGTATGAATCAAACCTTTCTTGGCTATGCACAACCCTACTTGTTTCTCTTTGAATACTGATTGCAAATAACGCAGCTTACTCAAAATTGCCCTCTAATGAACACTTGATAACACACAGAGAAAAACGGTTGAAATAACACAAGCCAGATGTGATATGCATAAATCTAAAATGTGATGAAACCCTTAGAGCATCTGGCCCTAAATGTACAATAATTATCCTCACAACTCTTTTATTTTCAGATTCCACCATATAAAGTACAGACTGTAACTGTTGATTTCTCTATTCTTAAAGACAAAAATAACTTTTCAAATTTTGACAGTCAAAATAATATATTCTTTTATGCAAACCATAGCTTCAGCACTGCCGTATTCAGTGCTTAATTTGTCAACACTTTTCTGTGTTGGTTGGCAGCTGTCTTCCATACTCTCCAAATGTATTAATTTAGTTGGTAGAATACCAGATTCATAAGCCTGGTATCAGTCACTCACTAAGCATTCCCTCGTATGGATTTACAACCTGTCATCGACAGAAGAGTTTCACAGGCTTGCTGCTCCCCACCATAGCAAGAGACATCACCCTTTCTTTCACCTAATAGTTTTGCCAAAGAGCACAAGCATAGAGCAAATGGTACAATAATATTACTCCTCTTCTTAACTGATAGGTGTCCTTGTATTTCACTGTTGGAGATGATTGACCCCCTCCACTCCCCCCAGGCCCAAACTCCTCATCCCAATTAGGAATTCATTAAGTCTGCCATTCACTCTCCTGCATTATGAGGTTCTTGGGTTCAGATGGGGTCTGTAATGCTGTTTCACCCTCATTTAAATGTACTTTAACAGAGTTACTGCCCGTTAATGCACATTAGCGCATGCTAAAAAATGCAGGATCGTGCATCTGGGCTGCAAAAATCCAAGGGGGCGGTACAGTGTAGGGGCCAAAGTATTTCTATCCACAAAAGAAGAGCGGGATCTGGGGATGATTGTTTCCAATGATCTTAAGGTAGCTAAACAGGTAGAAAAGGTAACAGCAAAAGCCAGAAGGATGCTTGGGTGCATACGAAGAGGAATGGCTAGCAGAAAAAAGGAGGTGATAGCACCTCTGTAGAAGTCTCTGGTGTGACCTCATTTGGAGTATAATGTGCAATTCTGGAGACCGCACCTTCAAAAGGATGTGAACAGGATGGAGTCGGTACAGAGGGTGGCTACTAAAATGGTTAGTGGTCTTCATTATAAAGCATATGAGGACAGACTGAAGAATCTTAATATGTACACCTTAGAGGAAAGGCGGGATAGAGGTGATATGATTGAGATGTTTAAATACCTCCGTGGCATAAATGTTCAGGGAGAGAGCCTCTTTCAATTGAAAGCAAGTTCTGCTATGAGGGGACATGGGATGACGGTGAAGGGAGATAGATTCAGGAGTGATATGCGGAAATATTTCTTTACAGAAAGAGTAGTGGATCCATGGAATAGTCTCCCAGTGGAGGTGGTAGAGATGAGGACAGTAACTGAATTAAAAAAAGCATGGGACAAACACAGAGGCTCTCTAAAGGTAAAAAGGGGACTGTTGTAGTTGTTGATATGGAAGGACAGACTAGACAGGCCATGTGGTCTTTTTCTGTCATCATGTTTCTATGTTTCTATGAATGGCCAGCAGAAGAAAGGGGGTGATAGCGCCTCTGTAGAAGTCTCTGATGCAACCTCATTTGGATTATTGTGTGCAATTCTGGAGACCGCACCTTCAAAAGGATATAAACAGAATGGAATCTGTGCAGAGGGTGGCTACTAAAATGGTCAGTGGACTTCGTCATAAGGCATATAGACAGCCTTAAAAATCTCAATATGTATATATTAGAGGAAAGGTGGGATAAAGGAGATATGATAGAGATGTTTAGCTACCTTTGTGGCATAAATGCACAGGATGAGAGCCTCTTTCAACTGAAAGAATCCTCTGCAACAAGGGAGTATAGGATGAAGGTGAAAGGGGATAGACTCAGGGGTAATATTTCTTTCTGGCAAATTGCTTCTATCGGTGCCCTTCTCTTCTAATTCTAACTCCAGACTTTGCTCCTTTCACCTTGCTGCTCCTTATGCCTGGAACAAACTACCTGAGTCTGTATGTCAGGCGCCTTCTCTGACCCTTTTCAAATCCAGGCTGAAAACTCACCTCTTTGCTGCTTCTTTCGGATCTTGACTCACCTGATGTCCTTCGTGTTCCCGTACCATTCCCCCTAGCTGTATCCCATGTCTACAGCTACTGTGTTATCTGTCTTGACTACACTGTAAGATCTGATGAGCAGGACCGTCTTTTACATGCAGGGGCGGCCCAAGGGGGGTGCGGGGCCATGTGCGGAGACTCGGTACGGGGCCTCATTTGCATAAGTGGCCTTATTTGCATAAATATTTGCATAATGTTACCATACACTAACTTTTAGTAAACATGTCTCTTAATGAGTGTATGGATAAAGAAAGACTAAAAGATTTCTACATTAATATAATCCAGTGCCAACCGCCAGGCACATTAGGAACTACTACAAACGCTGCCCATTTAGAACCCATAGCAAACCCACCGTATCCTGACAGCATTACCAGGACTCACAAAGCACCATACCCTACCTATCAAAAGGCAACACTGCAAATATTAAACCAATACATTTCAGAGAATACTGGGGAAAGAGAACAAGTGGCAATGTCAAATAGGAATTACATAAACAGAATACCTCAGCTCAGTTACACATGCAGAACATAGACCATCACCAAACAAGGAATCACAATTTAGAAACAGGAAGGCAATAATTAAACTGGGAACCCCAAAAGCCAAACTTGGAATGTACAACAACACTGTAGAAATAAAACTATAAATTAATTTCCTCTTGTACCAAACAAAACGCAGACGTTAATGATGCACATTTCCCAGAGCTTTCATATTCCAGTTAATAAATTCAAAATAAAGAGATATCTTTCTACCTTTTGTGCATTTTTTTTCAGTTGCAATTGCTCCAGACACTTTCTTCTGGTTTCTTCATGTTTTCTGCTAACTCTCCATCGTCTGCTGTCCATTTGTCCTTTCTTCTCTCTTCTAGTTTTCTTTCCATCCTCTCTCTCTACATCTGCTTTAACATACTAATCTTTCTCCTTTTGCTCTTTCCTCATTCTTATTTCATCCACACAAATTTTACCCCTCCATCCTCAATCCCCACTTACTCTCCCAATACCCGGCCAATTGTAGATTTTTCATCCCTCCCACACAAAATATTTTTCCCCTCTCCACTTTACTCTCCCAGCCCCATCCCATTCTAATCCTCCCCCAACATCAGCTCCCTTCTAGTTCCAGTCTCACCCAGCATCCATTCCCTTCTAGTCCCTGCATCAGCCCATTTCCAGTCCTAGCTCCCCCATCCATTTTCAGTCTGAGTCCCTTCATCAGCTCATTTCCAATCCTAGCCCCCCATCAGCCCATTTCTAGTCATTTCCTAGCCCCACCATCAGCCCATGTCAAATCCTAGCTCCCCTCCACTCAGCCCAATTCCAGTCCAAGCCCCCCCATGAGCCTACTTCCAGTTCTAGCCCCTCCATGAGTCCATTTCAATTCAAGCCCCCACCACAGCCCATTTCCAATCTTAGCTCCCCCCAACAGCCCATTTCCAGTCCTATCCTAGCTGCTCCATCAGCCCATTTCCAGTCCTAGCTCCCTTCCCTCACAGCCCATTTCCATTCCAAGCTCCCTCCCCATCAGCTATTTGCAGTTCAAGCCTCCCCGTCCACTCAGTCCATTTCCAGTCATAGCAATCCCCCAACCCATTACCAGTCCTAGCCCCCATCAACCCATTTTCAGTTTAAGCCCCCCCTATAACCCATTACCAGTCCTAACCCCCCATCAGCCCACTTCCAGTCTTAACCCCATCAGCCCATTTCCAGTCAGCCCCCCATAGCCCATTGCCAGTCCTAACCCCCCCCATCAGCCCACAGCCCATTACCAGTCCTAACCACATCAGCCCACCTCAAGTCCTAACCCCTCCCCATCAGCCCATTTCCTGTCCTGTCCTAGCGCCCCCATAGCCCATTAGCAATCCTAACCCCCATCACCCTATTTCCAGACAGCCCCCATCAGCCCACAGCCCATTACCAGTCTTAACCACCCCCAGCCCATTTCCAGTCCTAACCCCCCCCAGCCCAATTCCAGACCGCCTCCATCAGCCCCCAGCCCATTACCAGTCTTAACCCCCCCCCCCAGCCCATTTCCAGACAGCCTCCATCAGCCCCCGGCCCATTTCCAGTCTTAACCCCCCCCAGCCCATTTACAGACAGCCTCCATCAGCCCCCAGCCCATTTCCATTCTTAAACCCCCCCAGCCCATTTCCAGACAGCCTCCATCAGCCCCCAGCCCATTACCAGTCTTAACCCACCCCAGCCCATTTCCAGTAAGCCTCCAACAGCCCCAGCCCATTACCAGTCTTAACCCCCTCCCCTCCCCTTCCCTTCCCTTCCCTTCTGGCAAATTAAAAAAAAAAAAAACCTGGCTCTAGCTGCTGCCGCTGCCGCGTCCGTCGCAGCAGCGGCAGAATGGAGTGTCCGCGGGGCCCCTTCTCCTCGTTGAGCCCTCGGCACGGGCTTTCAGATTCGCGAAGGGAGAGAGCTCCCTCGCGTCTCTGTAACGCCCTCAGGGGCTAATGGGAAATTTCCCATCTGCCCCTTTAGACGCGAGGGGCTGATGGGAAATTTCCCATTAGCCCCTGCGGGCTTTACAGAGACGCGAGGGAGCACTCTCCCTTCGTGAATCTGAAAGCCCTTGCAGAGGGCTCAACGAGGAGAAGGGGCCCCGCGGGACACTCCATTCTGCCGCTGCTGCGACGGACGCGGCAGCGACAGGTTTTTTTTAAAAAATGTAATTTAAAAAAAAAAAGCAGAATGTTCTTTGCGCGGGGCCCCCTGAAACGCGGGGCCCTGTGCAAAAAACATTCTTGCTCAATGGACGGGCCGGCCCTGTTTACATGTGTCTCTGCAGCACATGTTATACAAATGTTCAATAGTAGTAGTAAAGGAAAAACAGGGACTATAATATTTGGTATGGAAGGGCAGATGAGATAAACCATATGGTATTTTTCTGCCATCGTGTTTCTATGTTAATTTGAGTTACATGCATAGTAAGTAAATAAGACACACTGAGAATAATGGCGCTTGTATCAACAAGTGTTAACGCATGGTAGATGAGGTTTTTTTTTATAGTGCCATCAAGTCAGTGTTGATTCCTGGCGATCCAGCTGCCTCTGGGTTTTCTTGGCAACGCATCACAGGAAGTAGATCGTCAGGTCTTTTCTTCTGAGGCAATAGAGGGTAAAGTGACTTTCCTAAGGTCACAAGAAGTGCCAATGGGAACCAAACCCTTGATCTTCTGGGTACCAGGCAGTTGCTATAACCACTAGGCTACTCCTCTACTCCAGATGAGGTTATTACTCAATCATAAATAATAGGCTTCAATGTTCAGCCATACAAGTTGTTTTTCTATTCCACCATACTTTTCCTTCTTTCTTCTTCTGCCCCCGAAGGACATTACCAACCATTTCTGCAGTAAAACATGGACTATAGTTTATTAACATTTTAATTAACATAGCAAGTAGTGATTAGCAACAGAACCTATTGCATACATATTTGGAATATTGCAACCTACTTGCTTCATCTCTGGTCCTATTCAAATCCAGGCTAAAACCCCACCTCTTTGAGACTGCTTTTAGATCCTGACCCCTCTTATTCTCTCGTTTACCACTCATGTGTTATAACCATCTCCGCTTAGTTTCAACTCTAGTCTCCTGCTTGTTATATTTGTCTTGCATAGATTGTGAGTTTTTAGGAGCAGGGACTGTCTCTTGCATGTCTCTGTGCAGCACTGTGCACACCTTCTAGCGCTATAGAAATGATAAGCCGTATTAGTAGTAGAGTTGTAGTAATTTTTCTGACCAGGAGCACTGAGTCGCTAAGACATGGCCCGATGCTCCCAGCTGCAACTACTACCAATATTTATCCTTTCTATAGTGCTACAAGACGTGCACAGCCCCTGCTCTTAAAAGCTCACAGTCTAGTCAAGACAGACAACACAACAAGCGGGGACTAGGATCTATCTAGGAGAGCGGTAAGGAAACACAGAGGAGATGAACAGGAGACTAGAGGGATGAAGATCCAAAGCAGTCTCAAAGTAGTGAGTTTTTAGCCTGGACTTTGAACAGGGTCACAGATGGAGCCTGACGCACTGACGCACTGACGCGGGTAGTCTGTGCCAGGTATAAGGAGCAGCAAGGTAGAAAGATCAAAGTCTGGAGTTGGCAGTGGAACAGAAGGGCACAGATAGAAGGGATCTCCCAGAAGAGCGGAGTTCCTGAGGAGAGGTGTAGGGGGAGAGAAGACAGGAAAGGTGAGGAGCAGCCAAATGAAGGCACTTATAGATCAGCAGTAGAAGCTGAATGCGGAAACGGATAGGGAGCCAATAAATTGACTTGAGAATAGGGTGACATGAGCAGAGCGACACCGGCAGAAGATAAGCATTGCAGCTGAGTTCTGGACAGACTGAAATGGGGAGAGATGATTCAGAGGAAGACCAGCGAAGAGGAGGTTGCAGTAGTCTAAATGGGAGATGACAAGAGAATGGATAAAGGTCTTAGTGGTGTGTTCAGAAAGGAAGGGGTGAACATGGCCAATGTTATAGAGAAAGAAGAGACAGGTTTTAGCTATCTGCTGGATGTGTGTGGAGAAGGAGAGGGAGGTGTCAAAGATGACCCCAAGATTGCGAGCTGAGGAGTAGAGTGTTATCCATAGAAATAGAGAAAGGAGGAAGAGGGGAGGTGGGCTTAAGGGGAAAGATAATAGTCTAAACAGAAGTTGATAAGAGAATAGACAAGAGTTTTAGTAGTATGTTCAGAAAGGAAGAACACATTTTGCCAATCATAAAGGGGCCAGGACACAAAAGTGAGAAGGGCCAGCCAGGGATACCATCCCTCTGGCTCAAACACAGCGTCAAGACATCCCCCTCCCCACACACATCCCCTACTACTACTACTACTATTTAGCACTTGTAAAGCACCACGCACACAGCGCTGCACAGTTAACCAACAAGAGGTAGCTAACATACAAAGGACAGTCCCTGCCCGTCAGAGTCATGCTCATCAGACAAGAGACAATCCCTGCCCGTCGGAGTCATGCTCATCGGAGCTTACAATCTAAATAGAACAGTAAAGTGCATTAGTCAGTTCTGCAGTACGGTGTGGTATAGTTTGGTACAGTTTGGTCTATAGTTTGGTCATAAACGTTAACGGGGGTCTGGTCATGAACGTTGATGGGGTTAGGGTAAGATGAGGATGGAAGTCAGGATCTGAATGCGACGGTGAAAAGGTGGGTCTTCAACTTGGATTTGAAGAGGGCCAGGGTGGACACCTGGCGCACAGAAGCAGGTAGGCTGTTCCAGGCGTGTGGTGCAGCAAAGTGAAAGCGGCGCAGTCGGGAGTTCGTGGTGCGGGTGAAAGGCAATGAAAGAAGTGATTTGTTGGCGGAGCGAAATTTCGAGAGGGGACATAGGGGGAGATAAGAGATAGGAGGTATTGAGGGGCCATTGAGTGAATGCATTTATAGGTCAGCAGGAGAAGCTTGAATTGGATGTGGAATTGGACAGGGAGCCAGTAGTGTCTTGAGGAGAGGAGTAATGTGGGCATGGTGAGGCTGGCGGATGATTAGTCGAGCAGCGTGATTTTGTATAGATTGAAGGGGAAGGAGATGGTTCACAGGGAGACCAGCGAGGAGTAGGTTGCAGTAATCGAGGCGAGAGGAAATTAAGGAGTGGATAAGCATTTTGGTAGTGTGTTCAGAGAGGAGGGGCGGATCTTGCTGATGTTGTAGAGGAAGAAGCGGCAGGTCTTAGCTACAAGCTGGATATGAGCAGAGAAGGAGAGAGAGGTGTCAAAGATGACCCCTAGATTGCTGGCCGAGGGAACAGGAAGAATAGTAGATCCTTCCACATGGACTGAGAGAGGGGGAAGCGGGGGGGAGGAGTTGGGTGGAAAAATAAGGAGTTCAGTCTTGGTCATGTTCAGTTTCAATCGGCGATGAGACATTCAGGCAGCAATGTCCGAGAGACAGGCAGAGATCTTGGACTGGGTCGCCCCTCTCCACACAGACCAAGTCCCCTTCCCAAACCACATCCCATCCCTCCTTGAAGACCTGTACACCCCCTATGCCCCAAATCACAAGCTCCTCAACCTCCAAAAGCCACCAGGTCCTACCTTTAGTAATCATTGCTTGTGTATTGAGAGCCTGTATGGACAGGTGTCAGGTTCAAAATGGCGCCTATGACCCCTAGCAGTAATCTTGCGGTACTAGTACCATGGGCCTACCACTAGGAGTTGCGGGTGCCCCTCTGATTTTTGTGTACTGGCCCTTTTAAGAAGGTGGCCCGATGCTCCCAGGGGAGCTGAACAACACAGCTTGCAAGGTTGATAGCAAGCTATGTTATCTTTTTACTATGGGAATTACTAAGTTGTGGTGAGTTAGGATAGTGACTCCCACAATAAATTAAGCAGCTGTAAAATGTAACATTTTCCATAATTTACTAACTAGCCTCTCAATTAGCATTTTTCTGTGAAAAAGAAAGGTCCTGACAAAAGATGTACTCATTAGTAAGAAGTGAATATAGACAGTATGGTATATGAAAGGAGCAGGTTCTGGATTGTTCTGGTGATGGAGGCAAAAGCTGCAACAGAATTCAGGGGTCTTAGCCTGAATGGCCCGAGATTTATTTTAGAGACAATTTCTCCAAATGAGTTAGCTTTACACATACTATGACAATAGTAAATCTCATTCCTAAGCCAGGGTATGCGGAGTATGATCTTAGCCTCTCAGAATTACTGCTAATGCTCACCATGCCAGAAGGATCCTCCATCTGGTGTTCATAAGATGTAACATATATAGGCAATTCCGTCTAATCAAGCCTGTGGCACCCAGTACTATAGGAAAAATGTCTGTATTCTTCTGTCACATTTTTTTAAATCTCTGACTCCACTGCTTAGCAATTAAAGACCTCTTTCTCCTCTTGATGCATGGAATAATTGCTTGGCACTGAAACTTCTATTAACGCTATTCTTGGGGGGGGGGGGGGGTTCTCACCACAATGTCCAGTCTTCTTACATCCAGTTTTTATTGGCTGGAACTGGAATGTCCCAGATAATCATAATCTCTTCCTTTTTCTAAAGGGTCATGATTCCAATGCTTCTCCAGTTCAGCGATGTTGCAATGTTTGCAAAGTTTCCAGAAGATGAGGCGTGCCAACCTACTGTGCCTTTCTAACTAGAAATCTTCTCCCAAAAGAACTTTGAGGCGGGCTATGAGATGAGTAACTGTTTCCAGAACCCATATACTGCATATCAGCTTTTCCCATGCTCACTGTGAACCATCTTGACAGTAATCCACTGCTCACTCATCCTTAGATTTCAGTTCACCTCTCCTTAACCATTCATGCATCCTAGTTTGATCAACAAATGGCTCCTGGAGTAACATTTTGTGTTTGTGTATTTGCTACTTCTTGTTCCTAGTTTGCAGATTGAATTCTTTTAAGAGTTTTGTCTCTTGTCCTGTAAATTCCGTTGCCTCATTCCCTCGGTGAATTGATGGATTCCCATCCATTCCTTCTACTTGTTGGAATGACTGTCCAAGTTTAATAATGGAGCATATTCCAAATTGAAATCCCATTTCTTCACTATTACTTTTTGTTCCTAACTCGTCCTTTCTTGTTCTCTCCATAAACATTTATTCTTGTCTTGTTAATTGTTATTTGTATTATCTAATTTATTTCATATTTTGTCTTGACTAGATTATGAGCTCTAACGGGCAGGGACTGTCTCTTTTTATGTTTGTACAGCACTTCGTATGTTGCAGCACTTTATAAATGTTTGGTAATAATAATAATAATATTGTGGACATTTACTTTCACATTTGAATAATTTTTGTATACTTGGAACTTTTGATGCTGTTAGGTCGATCTGGAGGCCTGTGATAGTAGATTTTTTATATTTTTCAAGCTTTTTAATGTTTTATTTAAAAAAAAGAAGTGTAGTTTATACAATTCCTTTTTCCATTTCCAACCACTTTTAGATAGTATGTTTTTAATTAGATTTGTAGAGACGGTTATTAAGTTTATCATTTATTATATATTAATTGTGTCACCAGCAGGGGCTGAACTAGTAGTATATAGCTAGGCACACTGCTGGGCCTGACCCTTCTATGAAAGAAAGTGTAGTTGAGACGGAGAGGTCAGGTTGAAATAAGGATTTATTCCCCTCCCGGGGTTTGCTGGATTTTCAAAACAGTACAAAATACCAAACTTAAGAGGCAGCCATGTTTCTGGCAAAAACAAAAGGTGAAAGGAAAACACAGCTTCTTGCTTGAACAGAACCAATAATTATAACAAACAGAAATCAGGTAACAACGTTGGCAGTTCCCTCTGTGCACGTTTATCTTTCTCCCAGGCACACTTATCTTCTACTAGCGTAGAGAAGTTTCATCAGTTATTAATAAAGAACAGTCCATGTCCTCAACATAGGGAAAGCATTCACTTTGCTCCGTGCACATCGGTTCATCAACTATCTTATCTTCTTTAGGGCAGAGAGTCTGGAACCTTCTCCAATCAGTCCCTAGCTTCTCTTCACCACTCTCTCCACAGTATGGCAAATAATTATCAGATAGTTTGTAAAACTGCCTTGTTCTGTTTCTACTAGGTCTCTCTCTTGGCAGTTTTCTGCCAGGCTTTAAATACATGCAATCATCTTCTTCACTCATACATATGTCCTCAATCACTTTACTTTACTTTTCCCAAGGTTGTAAATATCTTAGGCTATTCTGCCTTTCAGTAATACAGAGTTCCTTACCAGCTGCTCTCCGTTCTCCCCACTGACCTCTGTGTCTGGGAAATTCTTCCTGCGTCACAGGTGAGGGTTTCCTGCAGTTAATCCCTCTGCTGGTAAACGGCTTTCTGTCTCTTTTCAAAGCCCTGCTTGGCTTTCTATTCCAAGACTCAAATGAAACAGCATTAGGCTGAGAGTATTCTGACCTTCTGTTAGAGAGCTGCAAGTCTTCCCTTACTTGCCAAGTTTCCAAATCACTCTCAACTTCTGAGTCTCCAAAACCACCGTCAGAATCAGCACATGAATCCAACTCAGCCTCTCTCACTGCAACTCCTGCTGGATCTCCTACCAGCTTTCTGCCTCGATCTAACTCTGTTTGCCTACCACGTTTCTTATACATGGTTAGGGGCATTTTCCTGCACATGTGCAAACTGTCCTCTTCATTACCTGAGGAGTGTTTGTTGGCTAGGCGTGCCCTCAGACCTCGTGTCTCAGCCTGCTTTGGTTGCCTATGGTAACTGTGAAGCTTTTGATCTCCCTTCCTGTCAGAATCTGTGCCAAACTCAGCAGCTTTCTGTGTCTTAAAGGTATAGGGCAGAACTTCGGTGTCACAATTGGTATTAGTTGTTTGTATTTTAGAACTTTGACCCCCGATGCAGCAGAAACATGGACATGCCAGGCCTTTGATTTTAATTACCCCAGGTTATGTATGTTTTTATTTATTTATATTTTTATTATTAGAGTTTTAGATACTTTTATTTTCATTTGGATCTTGTGAAGATGTGTTTTTCTTCTATAGATTTTAGGGACATTACTTAGGGTTATATCTACTAAAGAGCGTTATCTGCCACTACAAGGCTAGAGCAGAATTAACACTCCACAGTAGCAGCTAACCCGTGGAAAAAAAAAACTCAGACATTGCAGGTGATTTTCTGCGATATGATTTTCATGCAGTGCAGACCGCTAGGGGTGAGACAGGGGCAGACTTGGGTAAGGAGTAGGAGTGGCGATAGTTGGCAGCCATGCACAAAAATGTTTTCACATAGTGGATTCCAAAATTGGGCCTAATCATGGCAGCAGATAAAGCCACCTCAAAGAGGTGGCATTATCTGCCTGAAGGCCGCAATAGCCGATCAGCAGAGTCCATCTGCCATGAAGGAAATCGGGCCAACAGCCACAATTGGGTCTATCCCCTCCTAAAGATTGTCAGTGCCACAGTGTTGCGATCCACGACAATGTTAGAAATAAAAGTGATGGCACTTCTGCAGCATCGATGCCCTCTAAACAGATCCAGATCCCCATTGGGAGCTTCACAGTGGAGATTGGTGCACCCCCAAAGGTTCAGCACATCCCAGCTAGTCAGTAAGGTTAAGTCCCCCTCCCTCCCCCATCCTCCATTCTCTACTTGAAGAGGGGAGCCCACGGCCCCCCTCCCTCTCCCTTGCATCTCTCCAGTAAAAAAAAAATCACCTGGCTAGCCAGTCAGCAAAGGGGGTGGGGGCCACTGCCCCCCCGACCCCTTTCCCCTCACTGCCTACTTTAGGAGGCCCTGGTGTTCTAATGGTTCAATGGGGCAGGAGCAGCCCTCTCCGCTCCTGCCCCATTGTGCGGCCAACTCAAAATGGCCATGATCACAGGGTGCTGCCCTCTAGTCTCATGCTAGATCGTGGCCATCTTTATTAGGGCCACTGAGATGGGCAAGGGCCTGAGGCAGCTGCCCCTTCTGCCCATAGGTAAAAGCAGCCCTGCATACAGGTAAGACAAATATGTACAAAAACATGAACACGTGAAAATCATACGCACTTCAGTTTTTGAAATGAATACCAGATGAACCTTTTTTTGGCTATGCACATCCTTTGGGGTATGCTTAGCAAGGCCGAGGGAGAATAAGTTCCCTATGCCTCTCGAGATGGCAGCAACTGCTCTGCATTATCTGCTAAAGGAGCTGTAATGATTTACACATGAACTGCAAGATGGATTTCTCCCCTATTCCGTATCCCCTTCCACATTAGCTGCTTGACAATGGAATTAGCGCTTGTTAGCACATGGCCATTCCCATATTAAACAGCTAATTCATTTTAATAAATAGGCCCCTTCATACAGGTCAACATGCTCATTATTTATCTAGTTGAAAAGTGCACACTTGCAGACTAACTCAATGACGTGTTTTCTCTTTACTCCACTTTCACATCATAGAGTGGGGTCGCATAGGAGAAATGCTAGACCCATCGAGGGAAAGGAAAGGGAGAAGCTGCTCTCAGATATCAAGGCTACCGATCCATTCATCAAGCCGGCAGGACTCAAGGAGTCCTCCCGGCAATTTCTCTCTGCAGCCCTGCTTTTCATACCAGCGGCTCTTCATCCAGCTGTGGCGTGGAGGGGAGGCAAACAGATGCGTAGGGACAGACAAACTCAACAAAAGATTCCTCACTGATAGGCACTATCGCTTATGGGAAATGAATCTATAAAAGGCTGACTCAGTAATCTGTGTGCATTAGCCTGAGGTGAAGTTCACATGCATCGCATTCATTTAGCATGGGTTGAGCTGCTTTGTGAATAGGGGGGCCTTTGTGTCTATAGGAAAATCCACACTGATCAAGGTCTTATGTACAATAGTTTTATTTTCTAAACGTAACAGAGACATATCACTCTCAAAACTAGAAGTCATGAATACCAAACTGACACTGGCTCCTGCTTTTACTTTGATTGTCAAAGGAACGCCAAATCCTCTTTATCATGAAAGCATTTTACTCAGAATCTGTTCCAATATTAAAAAGATGAATCTGACGACGGGTCATCTAATCATCATGCAATCAAATAATTCCACCACTGAATAACTACCAAAGGGCTTGACTGTTATAAAATAAGCAGCTTTTGATGCTCTGTTTAAGGGTAACTCAGGTACCTACGCACCGGTATGAAACAGAAGCGCAGAAGAAGCCCCAATAGTGCAAAAATGCTCAAGCATAAATTTACACCTGCTCTGAAGAAGGTGTAAATGTGCCTATGGGGATCATTTTAGAAGTTCTACTCATGAACTGGTGCCCAAAAATAGGCCCAGAGATATCCAGAGCCATTTCAGAAGCCAAGGTTAATGGGGGTGTGGTGGAGGCGTGGCCGGAGTAGTCCCAGGAACCTGTACGTCCCCGCCTGATCTCAGAAACATCATGGATGTCCGGAGTCACATCTAAGATTAAACCTGCTCCAGGCATCTGAAAAGTTTATTTTATTTATTTATTATTATTTAGCTGTATTTATATCCTGCTTTTCACCAGGTCAAAGCGGTCAATTGGGGGATACATTTAACACAAGGGGATATGAGACACATACGCCAATACTTACAAGGAACATGGGCAATGGAGGGTTAAGTGGCTTGCCCAAGACCACAAGGAGTGCCTATAGGACTAGAAATCCCAGTCCCTCCGGCCTGAGATTGCTGTCCCCAGGTGGGACTTGAACCCCCGGCCCTCCGGCCTGAAGTACCTTGTCCTAACCACTAGACCACTCCTCCCTGTTTTGGCTAAAAAACATCCAGCGGGTGCAGAGAAGATAGAATTCCACCATCCCCCGTACTCAGCACAATGTCAATGATGGCAGCAGTGGGATATCCCAGCCCACTACTCTAACCATTAGGCTATTCCAGACATCCATACTGTGAAATATGGTTCTGGGGAGATCTGTGTAGATGCCTCCACAAACATCTATGTGGAGCACGTCCACGTTGTGAAATCATGTCTGCACCTGGATGTGCCTACTTTTTTTTCCAGACATTCTGGCCTAGACATCCCAGACTGCACACGTGTGTACCGCCTGTTTTATAAAAATCATCATGTACATTGCAATTTCACCTCTACACCACCTAAATTATTCCCCCAAGAACCCCTTTGTGCGATGTGCCTTTAAGTCCATCACATTAGTGCATATACTTATATAAGCATATTCAGCCACATCATTTTCTAAAAGCCTTTTTCTGCCTGGGAAATGCTTTACAAAATGACCCTCACCCATACTAGGTATTTCATCTTTTGTACAGCACCTTCAGCTGCCAAGATAAATCAACTTCAATAAATCAAATAAAAACTAAAGAGGGAAAGAACAGAAAAGCCCACAACGTCTAAAAGTGTACCAGACCAATCACTAGAGGCGAGCAATTAAAGGTTTAGAATATAACAGTTCAATGAATGGACACATTAATAGAATCAGGTTATTTTCATTTATGTAATGAATGCAAGATTATGAAATTCTGTACATTTGTTTCTCTCATCTTGGGAGAAAATCTGGTTTTGCAAAAGAAGCAAGGTTTTAAAACCTCTGCCATGAGAGAGCGCTGTGTGCAAAAAAATGACTTTTCTATGTACTTCAAACACTTGGGGGTATATTTATTACACCGGGCTAACAGTTAACCCGGGCTATCTGCAACTAGGTTCCATTTTTGTTGCAATAATTAATTCCCTTAGCAAAAGGATTTAGACAGATGCCCTTCCTCCTAAAAAAAGTGCAAGTGGAAAGCTCGGATTTTCAGCTACATTTACTAACGTGTTCATCATTTTACCCCAGATCGCATTAGATTCAACGGGACCCAGTTTCTATTAGCGCACATTAATGATATGAGCACGTGCTAACAGGGCAAGATATCAGATGGGCACATTATGGGCCTGTTTTTATCTGGCCTCCTAAATTTACATGCAAACATGCATGAATCTAGGTATTTTAGTCATACACATGCATAAGTAGTCACTGATGTGTGTAAATGATGCGTACATATCCGATCATGTGTACTTACACTGTGGGATAACAGAGGAGTGAGGTTTTGGCAGAGCATGGGTGAAGCACAAACGTTACATGCATAAATTAGAAAATACTATAATTTACATGCGTTTCTTACAGATCTAGATGCAAGCTGTGCATTAGCGACCATTTCCACCCATATTTTAAAGTCATGTCTACATGGACATGAACTATACGCAGAAAAATACATGTTAACATTACATCAGACTTTATAACATTATCCTCCATGGGAATAATTTTATAACATATTTTTTCATGCAAAATGCAGAAAAATGTGCATAGGTAGACATCCCTGAGGGCATTCTCTGGATGGAGCTGGGGAGGGTTGTGATGAACAGGTGTATTTTACAAAATACTTACATAGATGCATAAAGCACGCACACACACACACACACACACAAACACATTTACACCTTCTGAGTAGGGATAAAACTGTTGCCTTTATAAAATAGTCTTCAATAATCATCCAAACAACAATACTAGGAAGCGCTACACACACACAATACAAGGAATTAAAAGAAAGGACTATGAGCCAATAGAGCAACTTTAGACATCTTGCATCTGAAGGGCTTCAAACATGCAGCCTCGGAAGATAACCTACAAGTCCAAACAGCCCTTTATTAAATTTAATTTTTAGTAGTTTTTAATAGTTTTCTTTGTATCAAATAGTGAAGTGTTCAACTCCCACTTGGAGCTAAAAGCCGATGCAATAAGGCGCAAGAAGTCAAAATAATTGCAGCAAATTTATCTTCACAGTTCTGTGGATTGTCAAAAAACATTACCAGCACTGCCCAGTTCGACATCAAGCTTCATGATCTGCTTTAGGGGCCGGTCTTTTACTCTTCTCTGCACAACTCTTAAGACTCCCCACCCAATAAATTTCTGGCGTTGCAAGCTCTCTCCACCATTACTTCCTTCCCTGCAGTGTCTACCAGTGGCTTAGTGATGTCATCTCCTTGCAACTAACTTTATTAATCTGAACACCTAAGAAATAAAGAGCACAATTAAATGATACTAGTCCATTCAATAGAATCATTTAAGCCCGATGGATTCATGGCTTTGATTTCAGCTATCTCAATGGGATAACACAAAAGACCTATCACCAACTGTATCCAAGAACAGGATGTGGCTAATCACCATCCAATGGAGTTCTCCAAGCATTTGAAGTGTCCAAACAATGTGTAACGAGAGGACCTGCAACTGCACGGGTGGTAATACGGCTTTGATGTTCTGTCAGATGATCCTTCATATTATTCATAGTGGTTTTTCCTAGATATCTCTTATCATAAGGGCATATGATCCCGTATACTATAAAGTCAGTACTGCACAATGTAGCATATGTGAAGGCATTACTTGTTTGTGTAATATGATTTTTCCAGCTAGTACAAATGATTGAACACAAAAATCACAATTTCCACAAGGGTAATATCCCATAAAATCAGAACTTGTAATCGCACAGACCAACAAAAATGAATGTACAATTGTATCACGAATGTTTCTGCCCTGGTAGAAGCAAAGCAAGGGCCAGATGTTAAAACTGGATGAACAGCAAGCACATGCCAATGCTTGTGAATAATCTGTGCCACTTGAAGAGCTAAATGGGAAAATCCCAATGCACAAACCATTCAGTTCAAAGGCTTTTTAGGCTCTTGTAGCAACAAAGCTCCATTAACAAACGATGCTCACCAAAATGCCATACAGATGGCAGAGACAGGATACCCTCCTCTAAGAACAATACCTAGCCAACATCCTAGTTCCACTTTTGAACTCTTTTCAATTAGAACAAATACAGCAAAGTAGTAAAAACTGTGCAGTAGTGAGCACCAGTCATAATTGTCTGGGATGATGGCTGTCGAAACAGAGGAGTTTATTATGGTTTATGGTGGCTTAATATACCGCCCCTCAAACCAGCAGCAGAGCGGTATAGAATTTGCGCTCCACTGGCTTACGTTATATGGTGGTACCCAACAGACATCTAAAAATGATATCTTCTGAAAATCAGAGGCCATTGAAATTTTTAAATGAAGGTCCACTTTGTATAGCCAGCCAACAAATGTGCTCAGGGAGTCTTGATCGGATTGGCAAATAAAAAATGATGTCTATATACAGACACTAAATAACAATATCTTTGTACCAATCCAATGGATATAGAAAGGAACCCTCAGATGCTGCCACCTACAAGTTGGCGACACTAGAAGCAATGGCAGTGCCATGGATTTGTAGGAAAAATGATTCTCAGACTTAAAGTAGTTTCTATAGACAGAGCCAACAACATCAAACACCAGGTGAGTATATGAACTGGTTGAAACCATTCCGCAGTCTGTAAAGCAGAAGACTGGGGAATATTTCTATAATCTGTCTGCAAGTCCATGGGCACTAAAATCATAGAAGGTGAAATATTGTGCAGCTGTTGAAGAATACACAAAAATGGGCAGTGTCCTTAATATGGTATCGAGACTCAGAAACAAATAGCTTAACAAAAAAAAAGAGAATCAATAAAATGAAAATGAAATTCTAAAACCGTACCACTCCAAGTGTGATTTGAATATTTCTGTATTTGATACAAAAAAAAATCATATTAAGAACTACTAAAAGTCAAAGGGAGTAGTACCACAGATTAGTGACTTGCGGCAAAGGAATAACATGATGTAAGGTGAGCACCACAAGCTGCGTTATTCCAAAGGAAAAGCAACAGCTTAAAGCTGGCATTATTTTTCCCAGCCAAAACTACTGAGCCTCTAACATGCGACCTAATGCTCCCAGACACTTTCTTACAGGGGCCGCATGCCTAAATTGTAATTGCTAGTCCTGGGGTCCCCACCCTTTGAACCACCAAGAAGGGAATGCACCTCCTCAATTACCCCCTCACCTCCCTAAGACAACCCCCAGACCTACCTCAATGCAACCTGGTAGTCAAGTGGGTCCCAGTCAGGAGCAACCCCAACTCACTCCTATCCAGGCCGTCACCAGTTCAATATAGCATTCACAATCCCTAGCAGTAATCTCACAGCCCTACTGCTGGGGTTGACTAGCAGTAGTACCATGAAACTCTCGCTAAGTGATTGTGGGCTCCATTTTTAACCTGGTACTCCCTTCAGGTGCCTACTAAACCAAAAAGATTACATTGAGGTAGGCCTAGGGAGGCCTTAGGGGAAGGTTGGATGGGGTTGAGGAGGGCTTCTGAAGAGGAGGGGTGGGACTTTGATGGTATCTTTAGGGAACAGGAGGTGGGAGCTATGTGTGGGGATGGGGTTTATTGGGGGTGCCTGTCCTTCTTAGGGGTGCTGCGGGTGGAGGCCTCAGATGACCAGTTACAATTTAGACATGTGGCTCCCTTAACATCATGATTTGTAGGATCAAGCCACGTGTTAGCGGCCCAACCATTATTCTAGACAATTTTGACTGGTACTCCCTAGGGGACAATTTTTACGACATCACCGTATTTGTTCTGATCAGAAGCTAGAATAGCAGCTAGGTATTTTTATTAGAGAAGGTATCCTGTCTCTGCTATCTGTATGGCATTTTAACTAGCTAACTACTAATCATTTGTATAGCGCTACAAGGTGTAGCAGCACCGCTGTACATAGAGATGTAAGACACAATAGCTGCTCATCAGAGCTTTTAATCTATTCAAGAAAAAAAAACATCGCAAAACTGGGGACTAGAATATGGCAAGATACACATAAGTAGTGGGCAAGAGAATGAGGAGCATCAAGATCCAAAAGTAGTGAGGAGCATCAGGATCTAAATGTGAGCATTTTTTGCCAATAGAGATTTATTGCTACAAGATAAACCTAAAAAGAGAATTGGATTGAATGATTAGTGATTTGGGAATTTCCCATTTAGTTCCTCAAGTGGCACAGATTATTTGCAACCACTGGCATGTGCTTACTATTCACCCAGTTTTTCCATCTGGCCCCTGCATTGCTTATACCAGAGGCAGAAAAATTAGCGGTACAATTGTGCATTCATTTTCGTTGGTCTGTGCAGTTACAAGTTCTGATTTTGTGGGACATCACACAGGTGGAAATTGTAATATTTGTGTTCAATCACTTGCACTAGGTGGAAAAATCCTATTACACAAAAAAGTAATGCCTTGAGATTGTCCAGAACGGACTTTATAGTATACATGATTATGTGCTCTTCTGATAAGATATACGAGTATATATACATATACATATAGATATATAGTATATATATGAAAAACCACTAGGAATATGAAAGCTCATCTGACAGAATACAGAAGCCGTACTACCACCTATGTAATAACAGCTTCTCTAGTTTCACATTGCACATATGTTTGGAGACCTTCGTTGGAAGGTGATTGACCACATATCGCTCTCGGACACAGCTGGTGATCAATCTTGTGCATTATCCCATCAAGAACAATTTTGGATATCTGCAAGAAAAGCCATGAAATCATCGGGCTTAAATGATTCTATTGAATGGACTAGTATTGTTTAATTGTGATATTTAAGAAGTTCCGAGTAATAAAGCTGGTTACGAGGAGATGTTACTAAACCACTGGCAGATGAAGACATTATGGGGGAGCAAGTAATAGAAAGCGCTTTTGATGCCACTTTGTTGGGATGAGCAGTTTTAATAGTTGCATGTAGAGGAGTGAAAGAACAGCCCTGGAGGAGAGTATGAAATTTGATGTCGAGTCAGGTAGTGTCGGTAATGTTTTTTGACAATTCACAGAACTGTGAAGATATGTTTTCTGTAGCATTTTGCAATTCTTTTGATCTGTTGTGCCAGTTTTTAGCTCGAAGTGAGAGTTGAACACTTCGCTAGTTGATACAAAGAAACTATTAAATAACTACTACAAATTATACTTAAGGACTGTTTGGACTTTTATTTTATCTTTCGAGGCTGAAAGTTCGAAGCCATTCGGATGGCCAGATTTCTAAAGCTGCTATATTGGCTCATGTTCCTTTTTGGTGGTTCCTATTAAATTTCTTTGCTAGTTTTGTTGTTTGGATGATTATTAAATAATGTCTTCTATTTTTTGTCCTTATTCCCAAAAGGACTTTTTGTTAAGCACTTGATAGTATAAAATAAGCACCATTTTGGACACCGCACATAGTTTATGAAATTGCCACCCACAGAGAACTCACATGAAGCTACATATAAAAGTAATAGTGCCTATTGGAGTGGAAATTGCATACTTAACAAGCTTTCAACCAATTTAAAATGGCCCAACACACCGCAGCATGCATGCTCCTTAGATTACCAAAATCAAAGCATACAACCCCCATACTCCAACAGCTACACTGGCTACCTATCCAAAGCAGAATAAAATTCAAGTCCATAATGATAACATTCAAACTACTAAACAACCTGTCCTCCACCTATTTACGTTCCCTTATATTCACCACACCAAACAATAGGCAAAGGAGAGTTGGCGCACAACACCCTAGTCATTCCCCCTAAATTTAGGAAAACCAATCGTGCAACAAGCAACAGAGCCTTCTCATTCTACTCACCGATTCTCTGGAACCCACTTCCAGACAAATTAAGGACTATAAACAACATCTCCACATTTAGAAAACAACTTAAAACATACTTCTCAGAACATTGCGGAGAGAAGACAGACGACAGATGGAAACAACATCTACCCAACATAATCATTAGCTACTGTGATCTTTTAACTCCTATGACAAGCATAATAGTCATGCTGTTGTCAGATACCTAGCCTTCAATTAATCCTTGTATATACTTCCAATGTTATAACTTTTTAGCTGTACCAATAACCAGTTCATTTGATCTCCCTTTGTTTTATGTAAACCGTTTTGATTTATTGATAGGGCGGTAGAAAAAGCACTCAAATAAAATAAATAAATAAATCTGCTACAGGGGCCCTGTTATTCCCATAGGCGCGGCAGTAGATAACACATGTTACCTCTATCTAGCATACCCAATGTTAGGCAAATATGACCTTTAGTCAACAACTTGGAAGGTCATAATGCTCAAAGTGAAATTCAGGCGCTGTCCTCCCCCTCAATAATAAATTCTGTTTATTATTACTACTAATATAGTTCCTCGCAACAGTGGAAAAGTCCTGGGTCAGCAGTTCTAAGCTCCGGTTGCCCTGAAACCCAAACTGGTCTGGTTTTCAGGATATATAAATGGATATGCATGAGAAATATTTGCACATGCCTGTCTAAAAGCAGGTTAATCTAGCTACTCAGGAAACAATCCAGAAGCGCTTGGGTTATAAGTCATTATTTTAGACCATTCGCCTTACCAACTTTTTATTTTTTTGCAGAAGACTTCTTGCAACACGAATGTTCTGTGAGGTTTTGCAGTTCTCAGTATTTGCTAGTTCTCCTCGGCTTCCTCTGGACATTTTTTCATATGTAGGATGGTTGTCAAGGTGATTTTTGAATTATTGTTCTTGAGGCTTTTCTGTCCAAATCCTTTCTCAGAATGATTCACTGAAGAAATTGGTTTTGTGCATTATTTTTACATACAAGCAATACCTTTCTGTGAGTGTTTGGTCTCATTTTCAATGTGAAGGAAGTGACCTCACCCAATTCAGAGTCAGTAGCCTGAGTACCATGGTATTTTATATCAAATAAAAAAGGACTATATTTCTTACTTACGGTCACTAAATAGCCACCACTCAAGATTTTATGATGGTCACATCATGTAAGTTCTTAACTACAAAGATTCCACTTCTTTCTAGTAAAACAGTGAGCATAATTATGTCAACAATTTACATATACAGTATATAAATTATGGTTTTGTGTGCTATGATTCTATATCATTTAAAAAGCAAAATCTGAGGAGAGAGAGCTTTCTCCATTCCCACCTGACTCGAGAGTTTGCTGGAGGCAGAGCTGCAAAGAGACGCTGCCGGGACCCTGTGCTGGGCAGCAAGCAACGCCCCCTCTGCCGACATCACCACAGCGACACCAAGACATTTAAAACCGAGTGCAGCTGTCCACAGCCTGTGGTGCATGCCTGAAGGGGCACGTGACCACAGGGGTATACCCCTTTGTTCCACTTTGGTGCCAACTTGGTGTATGGTGCCTACTTGAAGATGCCGAAGGGCTCAGGGAAGTGGAAGGTAAAACGAGTAAGCAGCCTGCGTCATCATCTACTCCAAAGTCAGTGGTTGGTCTTATGGACAAACATATCAAGATGGCGCAGGTTGTTCCTGCTATATCTCAGTCTGACTTAGTTGTTCCTTCTTCCTCGGAAGCCTCCAGGGTTTCTTTAAGTTCATCATCTACCCCCTACTCCTCCTGCAGTAAGGCTTGGGTCAGAGGGTGGGAGATTTTTTAATGCCTGTTCCTATTCAATGTCCTAACTCCCTGGTGGTGGTCAATCTAAAACATATTATACCTGATTCAACTACTTTAATGGACATATTGAAGGTTGTAACCCAGACCAATACATTACTGGGGGGGGGGGGGGGGGAGAGGGAGCATGATTCTGGGATTGATGCTGCCCTTCGGAAAATAGATAAAATTTCCATTCAGGTTGATTCCTTGCAGTCCACGGGGGCATCTCATATTAAAGATAGCTTGATGATCCATATGCAGCTTTAGCCGCTGGAGAATTCCATGCGGGCTAGAAATTTAGATTTGTTAAATTTTCCTAAGATTCATTTATTGTCTCCTATTTTGTTTCAGAAATATTTCAAGGAAGTATTGTTGTTTATTGATGCCGAGACTGTGTTAGTTTCTAATATATATTATTTACCAGTAGATCTTTAGTTCAGGGTGGGGAAGTAAATATCCCAATGGTGGCAGAATCGCCTTTATTGGATTTGACAGGGTTTCTGGAAGCGTCTATTGACAAAATTTCTTTGAGAGCTACTTCAATTGTTACTCTCTCTCTAGGATCAGATAAATCCAGAATCATGAAGGTGTATATCTCAAAAAAGGACTCTGTTTTGTGGTCAGAAAATTATGATTTTTCCTGACATAGCAAGAGCTACACAGTTGAGAAGAAAGACGTTCCTTCAGTTGAAACCCCGAGTTTTGGCTTTGGGGGCCTCTGTCTTCTTATGCTTTCCCTGTAAATGTTTGGTTGTGTATCAAGGGGTAATATATGTATTTACTGATTCTGTTCAAATGGAAAATTTCCAGAATGATAAGCGATTTTTGGTATGTCATGGTCCAAGATCTTTCTGATTGTTTTCTCTCTTTTTACTTCTACTTTATATTGAGTTAGGGTGGTGTTTATCTAGGGATTAGGTATGCTATTCCTCCAGGAGGGTTAGTACTCTCTTGATGTGGGATAAAACAATATTATTTTATTTGATTGTTATCCTTTTTATGGTATAGAATGTTTCTTGTAATTTCCTTGACTGTTGCATTATTGTAAGTTGCAAAACCTTAAAAAAAGCAAAATCTATCACTATCATTTTAAGAAGACATAAGTTTAAGATATCCAAAGAAATGATATGCAGAAATGTTTTAAAGTAAAAAGTCCTAAAAGCTTCAGGCTTTATATGCTGGGGAATGACAACTAAATCTACTCAGAATGCATTAGGAACTCCATAAATCAAATTCTCAGGACTGGGACGATGGCGGGTTCATCATTTTGGATGCAGAAAGCTCTACTGATGGTACTGTCACACAGAGAGTAATAGAACAGCTTGATGGGTTATGACTCAGGTACAGCTTGACAGGATTTCTATCTAGTCGCTCTAACCATTAAAAAAGCTAATTCACAAAGCAGCATGCAAAAAAGATCGAACAGTTCCTATATTTTTTCAGAAACATACAGGTCAATATTAAAAGAGGCTTATAGATTTTGCAGTAGCTACTAAAGAGGTCATTTTATAAAGAACCGCATAGTTATGCACCATGAACACATGTAACACATAGGGGCTTGTTTACAAAGCCGCGGTAGCGGTTCGCGGTCGTTATCGGAGCCACGGCCCCAATGCATTGTTCTGACTGAACGGTCACAGAGATAGTAGGCGTCGACATTGGAGACAGTGATATGAATATCGGTAGAACATTACAGCGGAAGCATTATCAGCAATAAGAATGAATCTAAGTTAAAGAAGAAATCGGAGTGAGTCTGGCCCCTGATGAAACAGCGTGAAGTGAAACGCAATAGCGCTGAAGTTGGCGTTGGGCACATTCAAAGATAAGCACTCATTCTTACCTCTCTGTTTATGATTAATAGTCCACATATCTAAGAAAAAAGTATCTATGCTTTGTGAAAACCACACAAGTTAAAACGCGACATGATAAGCAAAATGATACTAACTTAATGGGAAGCAAACCACAGGTCATTGATGCGATAATAGAGCAAAAGGTCGAAAACTGATGAAGACCATAGCTCTGTATAAAGTCTGAGACCTGAGGTTTAAAGATAAGCTTTCTAATAACGAATGGGAATGAAGTAGCAACATAGTTCTGAAGTTGATAGTGGAGTATATTGTTTATAATCTTAATTGTTTGATAGTATGACCGCACCTTAAATATTGTATGCAATTCTGGTCACTATATCTTAAAAAGGATATAGCAGAATTTGAAAAGGTACAGAGAAGAGCCACCAAAATGGTAAAGGAGATGGAAGGATACCCCTATGAGGGAAGGCTTAAAAGATTAGGGCTTTTCATCTTGGAAAAGAAATGGCTGAGGGGAGATATGATAGAGGTCTATAAATTAATGAATGGAGTAGAACAGGTAAAGGTAGATTGGTTCTTTACACCATGAAAAAGTAGAAAGACTAGAGGACACGCAATGGAGCTACAGTGTAACCCATTTAAGATTAATAAGAGAAAATATTTTTTTCACTTAATGTGTAATCAAACTCTGGAATTCTTTACCGGAGGATGTAGTGAAGGCTGTTAGTGCAGCTGGGTTTAAAAAAGGTTTGGACAAGTTCCTAATAGAAAAGTCCGTAAAACATTATTAAAGAGGACCTGAGAAATCCACTGCTTACCCTAGGACAAGCATTGTAGGACCTGTGTACCTTTTTGGGAACCTGCCAGGTACTTGTGACCTGGATTGGCCACTGTTGGAAACAGGATACTGGGCTTGATGGACCTTGATCTGACCCAGTATGGCATTTCTTATGTCTTTATATTCTTAATTTACAGCATTGCTTTATGACCTACTGTAAGCTGCCATCATACAAAAGATATCCAACAGGGCAAAGATCACAGATTCCATTTGCATATATGAGTTTCAGTGCCTCACTTTCCAGTAGGTTTGACAGATTTACCCAGGGGTAGTGCAAAAGTGCACACCTTGTCCCTCCCCCCTGTCCCCACCACCAAATATCTTTCAGGCCCCTAGACCCCCTCCCTTGAGTTTCAATATCTACTCTTAAATATTAAAAAATATTGAGATCTGCTTTGTGTGGGTGTACAAAGACCAAGGAACATGCCATCAAGTTGCTAAGTAGCACATTTAAAACAAACTGAAGAAAATATCTTTTCACTCAGTACATAAGCTATGTCATTTGTTGCTGGAGTATGTGATAAAAGCAGTTTGCATTACTCAGCTCAGAGTGTCCACGTTACTCAGTTTCAGGTGTGAGATTAAGCCAGTCCTGGATTTCTGGCAATCTCATCCTGATGCATTCTGGGACCTGCAGCACTGACTCCAAAGGGTAAAATCAAGGACTGCAAATACCATACGGCATTGTAATGCAATTTTAACATTGGAACTGGCAAAAAATCCCATTCCTGGAACTGGGTAACTTGGCAACTCTGATTTCTAGCTTTAAAAAAGGTTTGGACAAGTTCCTGGAGGAAAGGTCCATAAAACATTATTAGGATTGACTTGGTGAAAGCCGCTGCTTATCCCCGGGCATAAGCAACATGGAATCTTCCTACTTCTTAGACCCTGCATGGAATGTGTGATCTGAGTTGGACACTGTTAGAAACAGGATACCGGAAAGGTCCATCAAGCAATTCCTATGCTATATTCTTATGTTTTATAAGTGACTTAAGCATATAGAAATATATGTTCAAGCAGGTGCTTCACCGTGGAGCCAGCTGACTCTGCCTCCCTCCAAAGACAAGCTAGTGAAGCTGCTACCAGCCTGTATAAACTCTGCCCATCTGAGACGTGATGGTTTGTTCTTCGGTCTATTTAGTGCAAGCATACTGTGGCACATTACTAATATTCCAGAATGTCATTACTATCAGCTTTCGGTTGAGTGGTATTAGTGTGTAGAGACTGCTTGGATGTTACTGTGTAAGCAGCAGCACCATCCAGTGACTCTACCAGATAACTACAATGAAGGTTAGAGAAAGGCTTAATACTTTCCAGAACAGGGGAGGTTCTTGCTGCCAGTCATCGCATTCTGGAAGGAGACTCCTCTGGGAGGGAAAATCCAAGTTCACAGAACTCTGCCTTTGCCACCCAGCAACTGCACAAGAAGGGAGCGTCTGCCCTTTGGACAGATGTCTTTGGCACACAGCCATTCATACCATCTACAGTGATCAACAGGTATCAGGACAGCAGCATAGAGCGGGGGATTGATGTCTCTGCAAACCTGCCTTTACCCCACTGTCTGAGAAGGAGACTCATGCCTATGAAAGACATTCTGAAAACTGTACCAACAACTAAGCCTTCCAGTCCATTAGAGCAAGGAACCCTGCAGAGCAGTTTCAAGGACCTGCATCTACAGAAACCATCAGTTCTCAGGAAGAGAGGAACACAAGCACTCATCATACACCAGTGATACCAGATCCAGGAGCAAGTCCAGCACAGTACTGGAGACCCGCTGGGAAAGAGTACTAGAAACAGGAAAGCTGCAAGAGTGGAGTCACTTAATGTAAGTAACAAAGATGCAGGAGTGGTAAATAGTGAAGTAACTGGCTTAAGAGTAATTGAAGGGAGTGTGTTATCATACCTAACTGAGAGGAGAAAGGAGCAATCCATATTGTCACAAAGTAGGTTTATCAGAGCCCATGGAAATAGGCAAAGATGCAGGCAGTGAAACTGATTCTGACATTTCAGAGGAGCACATGTCGGGATGTTGCTATAGGCAACCCAAACAAATCAGGTCACGAGCTAGAGAAACACGCCCAAGCAGCAGAAAGGCTGAGGGATCAGTAACTGATGAAAGCCAGCTGGGAGTGGGTGGAGCTGACACACACGCAGATAAACTCAATGCACATGGAGTTAGAGAGGGAAGCAGAACAGAACCCGGAAGGAACACGGGAACAGGCAGTCGTGAGTGTTCAGAGAGCCAAGGACGTGCTGGGAGAAGCTCAGGTTGGAATGAAGCCGGTGGAAGAGCTGTAAAAGCTAAAAGGTTTTATTCCAAGGGAGAGAGTGAGAACCCAGGTGCCTGTGGTAGAAGGCAGAGCACAGAAGCGTCAGAGCTCAGCAGAAGTTATCTACAAGGTAACGGAGAGTTCAATTGGGAAGCTAGTTGGAGGAAACCTGAGGAAACTATTTACCCTAGTAATTGGCACAGGAAAAGTAAAGCTTTTGTACCTGAAGATAATCTTGTATCTGGGAGAAGGACAAAAGGCAGGAACCGTGGAAAGCTTCCACTTGATGTTACTCCGGTGTCTGCAGCAGCAGAGAGAAGCCCGAGTCAGAGACTGCCAAGAGGTAAACCAATTGTAGCTAATAGAGGGAAAGGTGAATGTTGTAATTTCCCCTATGGTCCTCAGCATTTGAAAGACTCCCAAATTAAGTACTCCAGTGAATGTGGTAGTAGCCTGTCACACATTCTCACAGAGAGAGAAAGAGAATCTCTGAATAACAAAGAGAGACGGTTTAATAATGTGCCAAACTGTGCAAGAGAAGAATTGTTAAAGGCAGAAGAGGAGGATATGCAGTGTGAGGTACAGGGGGACACAACGTGTAATGAATACATGGACTGTACGCTTACAATTTCTGATAATATATCTTCTCTGCGGTGAACAAGTTGTGAAACTTGCCAAGCCTTAAAGCTACAAAGAAGAGGATTTTGTGTGCTGAAAAAGGGCTGTTTAAATACTTTTGTTTGCATGTTAAAAGCTGAAGATAAGCATTTTTCTGTTCCCATTTTGTTCCTTTGTTTGTGCCCAAAGTGGGGCTGTTTACCTTTTTGTTTTGACCACTGAAAGAATCCTCCCGGAAGGGGAATAAAACATGTTTAAGCCTTACCTCGTTTCCACAACTTATTCTTTTGACTGGCCTAAGAAAAACTACATATCCCAGAGTGCCAAGCAAGGTCTCTGGGCTGGTTAAACACAAGGCCTCGGTTTAACACCCCGCCTTAGCTTGAAGGGACAAGCAACGGCATGACAATATGTAATCAATATTTACTAAGGAAAAGGAGACAACTGCTTGTAACATAGTTGTTGTTGTGTCCTCTGCCAATTGTTATTACTGTAATTGCTCAGTGATTCTAAAGTTTAAGTAAACCCTTGGTTCAGAAGGCCTGCTTTCTGGCCTGGACTCATTTATTTAAGGGAGAGGTGTGAGTGTCAAGTGCCAGGGGCCTCCTAGTATATGCCAGTCCCCATCAAAAAGAACCCTGATATTAAATTCCAAGGGCCCAATATTCAGTGGCGGCTGCTGGCACTGCTATAGAAGCTAGCTGTTAGCACTGAATGAAAGACCTGGATATTCACTGCCAGGGGCCATATCCAGACACTGAATATCTAGGTTGCCAGGACTGCCATGAAGCTAACTAGGCAACAGCAATATTCAGCTGCTACCTGGTTAGCTTCAGCAGCGAAAGTTAGGCCAAACTTTACTGTGTGTAACTTTCACCACACTGCGATAACTGGCAGTGGCTCAAAATCACCAGGTGCCGCCCTTAGAATGCCCTCAGACCTCCCTGATGCTAATCGGCTAACACTGGGGAATGCAGCAGCTGCACCCATGAATATTCAGCAGCACTAAAAAGTAATTAGATCTTACCTGCTAATTAGTGTTTCTGAAGGAACGACAGTCCAGTCCCTTTACTTCTGGGTTGCGCAACCCTTCCAGCAGCTTGGAGGCTGAGCCCAACCTTTTTGGAGGGGGGCGGTATAAATACCACTGGGACCACCCACCAACTCCAGTAATCGAATGAAAAAGCAGACCTAAAGGAATTCCATTAGCGACCTATATAACATAAGGACCTATATAACATAAGAACCTAAATAACATCACATAGACTATATATGTCTTAACTTTTTTTTTTTTTTTTTTTTTTTTTTTTTTTATATAGAGAGTAGAGAGCATGAGTGGAGAAATGTTTATGGGAGGAGGTGATATGCCTGAGGCTGCCGAATCCGACTTTCTCCCGCATTCCTTCACCCCGAACTGGCCCCACGCTCGGCTCAAAGCTTCCGTCTGACTGTGAGGTCCTAACCGGGTGGGATCAGGGACTGGACTGTCGTTCCTTCAGGAACACTAATTAGCAGGTAAGATCTAATTACTTTTTCCTTATCGTCACTCCAGTCCAGTCCCTTTACTTCTGGGATGTAAAAGAGCAGTTCAATCCTGGGTGGGTTCCGGAATACCGGACTGAAGGACCGCCAGACCAAAACGAGTGTCCGCCGCACTCTGTATGTCGAGCCTGTAATGCTTGGTGAAGGTATGCAGCGATGACCAAGTCGCTGCCCTACAGATATCTAGCGGAGGAACTAGACCGAATTCTGCCCATGAGGCAGCCTGTGCCCGGGTGGAGTGTGCTCGGAGACCCGGAGGCACCTGCTTCCCTTTCAGTATGTAGGCGGAAGCGATCGCTTCCCTGATCCATCTGGAGATGGATGCCTTGGCCGCCGCCTCCCCCTTGTGGGGACCCCCGAACTGAACGAATAGCTGCTCGGCCTTCCGGAAGGGGGCTGTGCGGGAGAGGTAGCGTTTCAAGGTCCTCCGGACATCCAAGAGGCGAAGTTTGCTATCCCTGCCTTCAAGCCCCTCGGCGGGGAGAACCGGGAGGTTAACTGCCTGATTCACATGAAAGGGAGAGATGACCTTAGGCAAGAAGGAAGGGACCGTTCGCAGCACTACCTTGTCCTTGAGAAACAATAGGAAGGGGGGCTGAGAGGACAACGCTTGCAACTCGGAGACTCGCCTTGCTGAGCAGATAGCGACCAGGAAGACTGTCTTCAGGGTTAAGTCCTTTAAGGAGGCCCTCTTCACTGGTTCAAAGGGCTCCCTGGTCAGTGGGTTAAGCACTAGGTTGAGGTCCCAAGAGGGGATGACCGACCTCCGTTGAGGTCGCAGGCGTCGCACCGCTCTTAGGAATCTGGAGACGTCTGCGTGTGCCCCTAGGGCCTTGCCGCGGACCTTACCTCTATAGCACGCGATTGCCGCTAGCTGGACTCGCAAGGAGCTGTGCGCTAGACCCTTGTCAAATCCTGCCTGAAGAAATTATAGGATCTCTGGGACAGAGGCGGAAAGGGGTTTCCGTCGGTGTTCTGCACACCATGCTTCGAAGATGCGCCAAGTCCTAACATAGGAGAGGCAGGTTGAGCGCTTTTTAGCGTTCAACAGGGTCGAGATGACAGCTCCTGAATAACCCCTCTTCAGGAGCCTCGCCCTTTCAATAGCCAGGCTGTAAGCGAGAATCGATCCACGTGAGGCATACGAACCGGGCCTTGCCTCAGGAGGTCCCTCTTGCAAGGGAGCCGCCAGGGTTGGTCGGCGATCAATCTCACCAGATCCGCATACCAGGGGCGGCGAGGCCAATCCGGAGCTATGAGGATTATGAAGCCCTGGTGAGACTCCACGTGCTGGAGAACCTTTCCGATCAGAACCCAGGGAGGGAAAACGTAGAGCAGGCCCTCCGAGGGCCACTTCTGTGACAGGGCATCCAGGCCTTCGGACATTCTTTCCTTTCGTCGGCTGAAGAATCGGTCCACCTTGGCGGACGAGAACCTCGCCATGAGATCCATGACTGGGAGGCCCCAACGTGTCACTATCTGGTTGAAGGTCTCCTGGTCCAGTTCCCACTCTCCGTGGTCTATCTTGCACCTGCTGAGATAATCTGCGGTGACGTTGTCCATTCCCGCTACGTGCTGGGCTGACAGGGCTTCCAACCGAGTCTCCGCCCACTGGAACAGAGTGCCCGCCTCCTTTTCTAAGGCGGGGCTGCTGGTGCCGCCCTGGTGGTTGATGTAAGCCACCGCGGTGACATTGTCGGAGAGAACGCGAACTGCTCTCTTTTGCACTAAGGCCTCGAGAGCCCTGAGCGCTAAGCCGACGGCCCGCAATTCTAGTCTGTTGATGGGCCATTGTGCTTCCAACGGAGTCCAGTTGCCCTGGACAAACTGGTCCTTGCAGTGAGCTCCCCAGCCTACTAGGCTGGCATCCGTCGTCAATAATAGCCACTGATGGGGCTCGAGAGGCATCCCGCAATCCAGGTTCCTTGGGCACTGCCACCAGCGTAGAGTCTGTTTGGTCCGCGGAGCGCAAGGTAACTGCATTGTCAAGGGGTGGTGCTGGGGCGACCATCGACGCAATAGAGCCCTCTGCAATGGCCGCATGTGGGCTCGGGCCCATGGCACCACCTCTATCGCTGCTGCCATTGT
The DNA here is from genome assembly GCA_033557465.1 of Ichthyophis bannanicus. Classification (NCBI taxonomy): domain Eukaryota; kingdom Metazoa; phylum Chordata; class Amphibia; order Gymnophiona; family Ichthyophiidae; genus Ichthyophis; species Ichthyophis bannanicus. Next base: position 441,292,759 of record CM066035.1, on the reverse strand, counting down.
TCCCAAGACCTGAAGATAATGCCACGCCGTGGGGATTCGTCTTGCCAGGAACTGCGTGACTAGCAGTCTCAGTTCTCTTGATCTTGACCGAGACAGAAATACCCTGCCCTTGCTGGTGTCGAACCTTGCACCGAGGTACTCGAGTTCCTGGGAGGGAGTCAACTTGCTCTTTGCTCGATTGATGACCCAGCCCAATTCTTCTAAGACTTGGATCACTCTTGCCGTCATGGAGTGGCTTTCCTCCTCCCGACTTGGCCCGGATTAGCCAATCGTCCAGGTAGGGGTGCACCAGTATTCCCTCTTTTCGTAGGGAGGCCGCCACTACCACCATCACTTTGGTGAACGTTCTTGGAGCCGTAGCTAGGCCGAAAGGAAGGGCCTGGAATTGAAAGTGGCCCCTTGGCACTGCGAATCTCAGAAATTGCTGATGGGAGGCCCTGACCGGGATGTGCAGGTAGGCTTCTGTCAGATCGAGGGACGTTAGGAACTCCCCGCCCCTTACGGCTGCTATGACTGAGCGTAGGGTCTCCATCCGGAAATGTGGGACCCTGAGGCAGCGATTGACTTGTTTTAGATCCAGGATCGGGCGAAAGGACTCTCCCTTCTTTGGCACTATGAAGTAAATCGAGTACCGACCAGAACCGCACTGGTCTGGTGGTACCGGGACCACGGCCCCGAGCGTTATTAGACGGGAGAGAGTAGACTCTACCGCCGCCCTCTTTGCTGAAGAACCGCAGGGAGATTGAACAAAGGCTGGGTGTATTTGTTTCGCAAATTCGAGAGCATAGCCGTCTCTGATAACCTCTAGGACCCATTGATCGGACGTGACCCGGGACCAGGCGGGAAGAAAGCGCCTTAGGCGACCGCCCACCGACGGTTCTTCCCCCTGGCCCCCCGTCACCTCATTGTTTTCTATTACCCTGGGAGGAGGAGAAGGAGGAGGACCCCCCGAAGCCTCGGCCTGCTCCTCAAAACCCCCTAAAACCTTGTCCCCTCGAGGGAAACCGGCCCCTGGAAAAGGGGTTTGACCTGGCTGGACGGAACCTTCGGGAGTCCCTGGGCTGGGTACGCACTGGGGCTAGGGGCCGTCCTTGCTTTGGTCTATCCTCAGGCAGCCTGCCCCCCTTGGACTCGCCCAGGTCCTTAACCAACTTCTCCAAATCTTCTCCGAATAACAGTTTCCCCTTAAAGGGAAGACGGCTCAGGCGTGCCTTCGAGGAGGCGTCCGCCGCCCAATTCCGTAGCCACAGATAGCGCCTAGCCGCCACAACCGAGGTCATGTTTTTGGCTAGGCTTCTGATGAGGTCATACTGACTATCCGCCAGGTAGGCTGCTCCGGATTCCAACCTCGCAGAGTTGGCCTGAGCCTCGCCTGTTTGTCCCTCTGCTGCCTGAAGTTGTTGTGACCACCTTAAACAGGCTCTTGCCACCCAGGCTCCCGACACCGAGGCCTGCAGGGCAAGGGCACTCACATCAAAGGCTTGCTTAAGGAGGGTATCTAGCTTTCTGTCTTGAGAATCTCTAAGGGCAGTGCTGCCCTCCACTGGGATAGTAGTCTTCTTGGTGACTGCTGATACCGCTGCATCCACCCTGGGAGACTTCAGCAGCTCTTTGTCTGCCTCTGGAAGTGGGTATAGGCGAGACATGGATTGGACTCCCCTTAAACTGGACTCAGGTTGATCCCATTCTTCTTGGATCATCTGACGCACTACTCTGTGGACAGGGAAAACTTTCTGAGATCTCCTAATGGCCTGGATTAATGGATCCTCCAGCGCCTCCTCCTCTGCTGGTGTGTCTGAGGCCACATTGAGGACTTTTAGGGATTCATTAATTAGTGCTGGGAGCTCCTCCCGACGAAAGACTCTAATTATCCGTGAATGATCTTCTTCAGGGATCTCTCCTTCTTCCAGCTCTTCCTCTTCTTCGTCCCAGTCCTTGTCAGAGCCATCCTCCTCCGGGGTGCCCTGGGAGAGGGACGCTAGGGGGTCTTCAAAGCCCAGACGGGGACGTTTAGGTGGAATGTCCGGGTCTGGATTGCAAGCCCTCTTGGGCTTGGCTTCTGCCGCTAGAACCGCTTCTCCTGTCCCTGAGCCCTGCTTCCGCAGGCAATAAGCCTTATGGAGCAAAAGAATGAAGTCTGGGGAGAAAAAATCCCCGGCGCCCCCTGTCCCAGATGGGGGTGGCGAAGGGGGAGGAGGAGGGGTGGGTAAATCCGAAGACATTGAGGGAGGAAATTGGGACCCCCCCTCCCCTTCTAAGGAGTCTGCAGACCCCTGAGAGGGCTGGATTATGGCCAAGTTCATTTCTTGTTCCACGGAGGCAGCTACTGCAGCACAAGCCCTGCAGACTCCTGCCTCCGAGGAAGTGCCCCTGCGCGTGCCGCAGGAAGGACATCTAGGTTTGGCCGCCATACTCTTGATTCCAGTTATCAAGGCCCTAACTCCTAAGAGGCCTGAGCAACGGGCCTAAGGCTCAGCAAACTGCACCGATAGGCCCGTGTAGGTGCTCTCTCCTTCAGCGGGCTAAAGATCTCTCCGAGAGAAAAGCAGCTGAAAGGCCCTCTATTAATTTTGCAATATTAACCCCACAACCAAAACCGATGCAAGGAGAATAATGTAAAAATTTAATTAAAACCAAATCAAACCAAACAAACTAAACTAAATTTAAATTTAAATTAGATTAAAATGAAATAAGTTCCTTTTAGCAATATACTTGCAGTTTGCAGCTGCCGTGCTGACTGGGCCCGGCTCAGCGATCCCTGCCCGTTGGCTCTACACGTGGTAGGCCTCCCCACGTGGAGCCTAACGGGGGATCGCGAGTCTGTCCTCTGAGCCGCTTATTCTCCCCCCCGGATACCGCAGGGTACTGGAAGTCGAGTCTTGGCTGAAATGTCGAAATCCGCTTCCCCTCCGCGATTGGGAGGCCTGAGGCTCGCCGCCGCGTCCTTTAGCTGCAGGACGGGTCCGGCGTCCAGAATCTGTTTCCCGGCGTTGCCTCAAGCGCTCAGCCTCCGGGAGGGCTTCGGCGCGAAGTAGGACCAATCGGTAAAGGAAATCCTCGGGAGACAGCCGGATCTCAGCCGCAGAGCTCAGCTAAACGCTCCTCGGTACTGCTAGCACAGATCACCTCCGATGCCCGACCCGCCTGGGGGGAGGGGGGGGAAGGGAGAGAGGAGAGAGCAGGCAGGAGCAATTAAAGAGGCAGAGACTGCTTAATTTTAAACGAAAGAAAACACAGAGGAAATTAAGATAAGTAAAATTAAAGATAATAAAAGATAATAAAAGTAATAAGGTTTTTTTTTTTTTTAAAAGGATTAGGAAGACTCCAGTAAGCCCTAGGCTTACGGAACCCTCCAGCTGCTTGGAGGCTGAGAATACTGGAGTTGGTGGGTGGTCCCAGTGGTATTTATACCGCCCCCCCTCCAAAAAGGTTGGGCTCAGCCTCCAAGCTGCTGGAAGGGTTGCGCAACCCAGAAGTAAAGGGACTGGACTGGAGTGACGATAAGGAACCGTGTTAGTGCTACTGACTATCCCGGCCAAGGAGATTAACATGGTTAGCAGGTCTGCTAACTGTCTTAATCCCTTTCAATATCGGGCCCCAAGAGCCGAAGAATAAAGACTGCAAAAAGGCTCACTGGATTAGTATTCTCTCGTGTCTGTCAAGCCACTAGTAACAGCTGCAAAGGACTACAACAGTGGTTCTCAGTCCAGTCCTCTGGGACCCCTAGTTCATTGGGTTCTCAGGGTAACCCCAATGAATATGCCTGAGATAGATCTGCATACAATGGAAGCAGCGCATGCAGATCTATCTCAGGCATATTCATTGTGGATATCCTGAAAACCTGACTGGCCTGGGGGTCCCAGAGGACTGGGTTGAGAACCACTGGGCTACACAGAAAGGGGGATTAGATTCGTTTTTATTGTTTTCCTATTCCATGCTGTTCAGCTCTGCACGCTCCTGACTCCACCTCCCTCTGAAAACAAGCTGGTGAAGCCAGCAGGAGCCTGCAAGAGCCCTGCCCACAGAGCGCTTCAAATGTTATATTGCAGTCTATTTAGCACAAGCGTTCTGCGGTACATCACATGCACACATAAGCTCCTTCAGCCATCTTCTTCAGGCAAATCGTGGCTCTTATCTTCTGCTTCCTGCAGTTATATGCAATTCTTATGCCATTCTGGCCTTTAAGGGCCAAGACCTGATCTCTAAGTCTCTGTGTCCCATTTAGAAGCTCAATCACCCTTCGTCATACCTTTTCTAACACTTGCAGATTATTTCAGAGGACGTGTCCTTAAAACTAAACCTCATATTCCAGCTGTGATCTGACAACTGCACTATCCTTTGCTAAGACAGTATCCCTACTCTTTGTTCCCCAGCCCTGATTAATATATGGTAACATGAGCTCAGATTTGGCCCTTAATGATTGACCTTGCACATTCTTTTCATTGATTTATATACTTATAAGTCGTCTTTTGCTTGGTTTGTGTTCCAAGTATTATCCTGTTCAAATTATATTGTGTGCTGCCTGCTCTTGTACCCCAAATGCACTATCCTAACCTCACCCACTCTAAATCTCATTTGCTCGTTACAATTCAGGTCTGGACTACAAGCAACATGAAAGCAATCATTTCTGAATTACGTGAAATTTACTATGTCTGAAGGGTAATTTTGAAAAGCATTTCCATGGGTGCAACTGTTTTACCTTTGGAAATTGGCTTTTATATATCTTGTCTAACATGAAGCTAAATCTATCTGAGTATGTAGTAGGGGTGCAAAGGTTCAGTCCTCAAGGACTGCAAACAGGTCAAGTAGGCGTGAATAAATTTGCATCCAATGGAGGCAGTAGGTGTTGTAATATGCTTTCTATATTCTAAGGGGGAGAGTTGCATTCTTGAGGTGCCTAGTGCCCGATAGAACTCTCTTCCCCACTTCGCTGCCTGTATTTGGTCATCAGTTATCTAATAAACAGAGACTCTGATTGCACCTGTACTGACTTTTCGGATCTGATCATTTCAGGTAATAATAATAATTAGGTGGTGGTCTATTTTTGTACGAAACAGGGGTGTGCAGATCTTGCTCATGCCAATTCATTAGGGATATCTGAAAACCTGGCCTGTTTGCAGTCCTCGAAGACTGAATTGTGCGTCCCCTGAACTGAGCAGAGGTGTTCTGGACAGGAGGGGGGGGGGTGGAATTTGAAAATTCACCTCTACTTGTGTAAATTAACCTGGAAAATGTATGTATTCTATAAAGCAGGTCACTGGGGTAACTTTCAAGGAAGAAGCATGTATGTACTTTCACTGTGAAAAAGCCAGACAAGCCCGAACAGAGAGCATTATGCACATATATTCTACACTGTGCACTTACAGCATTCTGGTCAGTCCCCCTCTCTATCCACTCGAGGAGAGACTGCTTAACAAGTTTCAGCGACTCCAATCATTTGAATTCATTTCATATCCCACCCTCATGGCTATTCTGAAGATAAGTTTCGTTATCTTTATTGACAACTTAATGTACCATTTACACCAAAGCGTCAAAGCGGTTTACAATCATTGAAAAAATAGAGGCAGAGCTGCTGTGAAAAAGAAAAGGAACGCCAACAAATGTAGACAGGAAAGGAGAGATGAGAAGCAGAGAAAAGAGCAGATACTGACTGCGCTGCAGCGGGGAAAGGAGAGGAGGGGGTTTAGCATCAGCAGGGGGCTGGGGACAAAGGGGATGGGGTGGGGGGAGGTCAAAGGCGGAGCAGAAAAGGTGGGTTTTTAGTCTGGCCTTGAAGGTGTTGAAGGAGGGTTCCATGTAAGCAAAGTTATGTTCAATGTAAACCGCTTTGAGAATCTGAAAGACGGTATATAAAAAATGTTAAACAAACAAATTAATCTGCTGTGTTTTTGCTATGTGCATAGACAAGCTTTATCATTTCATTAAACATGCAGCAAACCAAAGGCGTGAAGCCTAAAAGCAAAAGCTAAAGTGAAATATTGCCCCCAAAAAACAGTGACCAAAAATAAAATTAGAACCAGCCAATGCACCCCAAAACGTGCACGTCATGCTATTTTCATCTGCGATTTTCATTGGATTCAGATAAGTGGATTTTTGGAGAGTATTCGTCGTTGTTTGAAGTGACGGCTATTAAGCTTAGACACATTTTAGATAAGAAAAAAATGGACACTGCTTGACTGGTGTGGCCAGATTGCAGTATTGTCCTCCCTCAATGGCGCCCCACAAAAGAAGTAAAGCAAAAGTTGGCAGAGGATATCCCACCAGTCATATCCTTCTTCAATGGCACCAGCTTTAATGACAGCCAATATTTCTGACTGGGACATTTTTGGTTGAGTTTTTCCACTGGGAGGGTAATTTTAGAACAGGGCAGCATGGGTAGGTGCCTGGTTTTCGTTATAAAATTCTAGCGCAAGTTGCAAAACACATGCCCACATTACATTAAGAGAGTTACTGTTTAAATTATACCCCTCCCCCCTTATAAACCTATCTCATAATTATATAAGGTAAGGGGGTGTACTTTAAATGGTAAAGTATGTGCCTGCTATGGATGTATTACTCATTAACATGTGTGTCCAAATATGCATGTTTTTAAGGAGATATTGATATATCTCGCTGATGCTAAAAATACACAAAGATATACAGATATCTTACCCATATCTATCTGTCTATCTATATATATTCTTTCTATTTCTGTAGGTGGATACATTTGTCAATATCACAGCTGAACATCACCACGCAGAGAGCAAGTTAAAAACAGGATGCCTATGCCAGAAGTCTAACGAGGCATCTAATTTGCGCCGATTTATGAAGGCAATATCGGCCCCTATCTACCTTTAATGAAACAGGTACCCAGAATCAGCCCCAACAGTACCCAAATGCCCACACACAAATTCACCCCTATTCCAAACAAAGGTATAAACATGCGCCCTGCCTGCATATCTAAATATTTTATAAACTATGCACATAAACTGAAACTCAGTGTCCGTTCCAAGCAATAGTGAGCCCCTGGAAATGCCTACACAGCGATCATATAAAAGTAGGTTCACTCTTTCTGTGCACTTACAATTTGATAAAAGCCCTTTGCAGCATACAAAACAAGCTTTACACGTGGGAAAAGGTTTATTAAGTTCCCACCTCCATGTCAAGCGTCCACTTAAATGAGCTGCCTTTTCATTAGTAAGTATTCCTTTTTCCATTGAGAGATACGCATTTCATATGAATCATACCATGGTGAGAAAACAAAAGGGATTATATAGAGAAAGAAAAATAAGACAAGGCAAATTAACCCATCAAAAGCCCTACCATACCTAGATCACAAAACTAGAAAAGAAAATCAAAAATATGTATGTTTTATATATTATTCAGTTTTTAATTGTGATATTAAAAGAGGGAAACTGTGGGCTTCTGTAATCCTGGCTGCTGGCCTACACTAACCTCTCTTAAGATATGTGAAGGCCCATTTTAAATAGACATCTCAATTCCAGTCACAACAACCTAAGGTTGGGACATGCTCAGTTCCCCCTATATTTTACAAAAGACTCTGCTCAATGCAGAGTATTTTGTAAGACACATTTAAGGACGTGCAGGCGTGCACGTGTGTTTGTCGGCACATATAGAGGAAGCAGCTATTTTACAAATGTATACATGCACAAAGAGAGAGACATCAACGTGGCAGCTTCCATACGTAAATGCAGCTCTTATATGTAGAAGCGGCAATTTCACAACTTCCAAGTATACATGTCAGCAGCCCTGCACTTATAGTAGGCCACTATATAAACCTAGAAGTATAAGTGCCGCCAGTTAACTAGTGAAGCCACGATGTTTTTTTTTTCATCTAAAATGTGGAGGAGGAAAGAAAAAAAATGGTGTAATTACGGACAATTACTCCCTTAATCGTTTGTATGAAACCATAGCCGAAACAAGCATTTGTTAAAAATTTGTGTGTGCCTTTGCAAAAGCAAACACAAAGCACCTGCCATCAAGTCAAATCTGACTCCTGGTGACTCTGCATTTTCTTGGCAAAGTGTGACCGGAAGTACATAGCTAGGCCTTTCTTCCTCACAGTAGGCCTACAGCACCTGGCATTCCAAGTTGGTCACCCCTTTAAGTACTAGCCAGGCCTGAACCTGCTTAGCTTCTAAGAGCAGACTCATTCTCTTAGCTGCTGCAAAAGTCAGTGGAATTTTTTTTTAATATATATGCATTCCTTACCCAAGCTGGGAAATACATGTGTAGATTTTTGGCTCACCCAAACCAAGCCAAACCATGACCCCTTGAAATCTCTGCATCATATGGGCTTCATATGTAAATAGTGGCTTTCTGAAATGCGGATATATTTTTAATATGACTTCCTTACTGTTAACACAGACGAAAAACAAGCAATTCATTTCACTCAAGTCAGAGGTAAAAAATTCAGTTCACAGCATCAATAGCCATATGACTTGCGGTTACCACAAAATGCTCGCGGAAGTGTCTTCTTCACAAAACAGATATATTTAATGTACAGCAAATCAAGAGACCAATATCGGATCATTCTTGCCATGACTAGCAATTTACAGTCATGTAGTACTTGGATATTTCATATACAACAAGGCAGTTTGGTGTCTGGTGGCAATTTTTAAAGGGTCTCTCTATGAAGAAGCAGCTGTTTAACCATGGAAAAAAAGGACTTTCAAAATTGGTCCGCCCCAGCTGCAACCTCACCGTGGCCTTTAAAAATCTGTCCCATCAAGCACGGCTGAAAGCTGTATCAAATTTGATGGTATTCCTATAATAAGGAATTCTCACTTTCACAGAGTACATAATCCTTACAAAAATCAAAGGTCACTGTTAACCTAGCTATTAATACATTAAAACTTACTGGGTCATAAACTGGCATTTTATAGCTTTGTTTTCCTATTAGATGGACTTGATTTGCACATGGCTTATGTCAGCTTGAAAATATAAGGCAGATAAAAGATACAGATGTAATAGCGGGGTACTTTTCATTGACAGGTTGCGTGGCTCTGTTTTGATGCTTTGTAGGGAGCTAGCATGGAATCTAGCGGTGGGAGAACCACAAAGGAGATACAAGCAAAATATGCAGAGCTTCGTTTTTCATGACATTTTAACATTAACCTTAAGTCTTCTTTAGGATTCTGGCATTATTGGATGCACTCCAGTCCCCCAGCAACAAACTCTGACTATGTTAATCTTCTGTAATCTTTAATAAAGTTTATTAGATGTGAGCTCAGGTTTGCTGAATTCAGGACCAGCACGCTCGCGTACGACATCTTTAGAGAAGCGGGTCACCACACTCTTTTCCAAAGACAGAATGAAATAACATTCTTAAGGGCACTTTTACTAAAGTGTGTTATATGGTTAATGCACATTTCAGCATGCATTAATGCTTCTGTTAGCCTGAGGTAATTGTTATTACACAGGTAGGACAATAACGGCATGCTGAAAGGCATGTTAGCTGCGCATTGCATGTTGGAGCAGAGAGCGGGAATTGACTTTACATTGCGGTTAGCACAGGAGTCAGGAGCACACATTAATCGCCAAGGTTGTACTTAGTACAGGTTGTAAAAGGGGGTGCTTGTTATGAAGGTACCACCATCTTGGCAAGTATGCAAATTAACTGTCTTGCAAAGGACTGTGGTTATTGAAGTCCATTCACACAAAGCTTGCCTTTTTAGAATAATGAAAACTCTTGTAGTTGGTCGAGTGTAGACAAAATTAGAGTTTATTTATGGGGTGATTATCCCACACACAGATATGCTTGGTAACACCTTCCAGATAACTTCTCCAGGGTTTTATTCAACACAAAATAAGGCAACTGAAATATCTTATGCAAAAAAAAAAAAATCAAAGTCCTTTATAGAACAGAAAGGCTTCTTTCAGCCACTGCTAATAAACTCCTTAGCAGTGCTGGGGGAAAAACAAATCAAAGAGGGAAACCTCTTTATACAAAAGCAATGCTCACTTTCTCCATACAGAAAAGAACTTTTTAATCCTACGTGTGCACGGCTTGTGCTGGGCTTTCCTCCACCAGCAGGTGACAATTAACTGCAATCAGTAGCTTGATTTCAGCACACATACAAAACCTTCCCAAAAGCTTTTTCATTCAACAAAACTTTATGGGAAGCTAATATTTAGAATGTTTCCTTTTGATGTTTGCTCTGATATTTAGGATTTTCCTAAAATAACAACCTACTTAAAGAACAGTCCATATAATTATCCTCTGTATCATATATTAAACCTTGCTCTTGAAATTGCATAGATTCTGTTTCTCCGTCTGACTCAGAGGGCTTTAGGAACTGACCTCTGCACGGAAAGAAACTGTTTCCCTGTTGTTTGCACTGCTCAAAGCTAGGGAAATGTTCACAGTTCCTACCTGAATCCAGGCAAGCATCAGGCTGCTTCTTCTGGTATTCTGGCCAGTATGCAACAGAGCTTTTGTGTCCTGTCCTCCAGTTGGTATCTCTGGACCTCAGGATCTTTTCTCCAGACGTTCTCCAAGAGGTATGTGGGCTCCTTTCTTCCTTAGCTGCAACAGTCCTCTTCCTAGGTGTTGCTTGAGGGTCCCTGGCTGTGGATCTACAGACCTCTGGCTTTCTCCAGTCCTCTGATCTTTTCCCCCAGGTATCTCTCCAGGCATAGGTACCTCTCTGAGCTCCTCTCTTGGACCGTCTGCTTCCTTGTCCTTGTTCCTTCAGGTTCCGATTGTTCTTCCTTCTGTTCTTCTGATTCCCTTTCTCTGTCTCCGTCTCCTTCTGTCTTCTTGAAGATTCTCCTCTAGCTTTAAAGGGCTTAGATTGCAACTCCACCCTTGCATTCTTCAGGTGTTGTGGATTAAGCATTCTTCTAGGGGCTGTTTGATTAGGGATGACATAATGCTTTCTCTGATTAGACACATGCTTTTCCACTCTAGCTCCCCTAGGGACTTTCTGTGCATTCTGGATCATGTAGTCTTTTAGGGAAACAAGCTGTCTTAGTTCTATAACCTGCCAGCACAGGTCCCTTGATCAGAGTAAATTCTCCTCTATTGTCATTACTCCCTGATCTTTGATAAACTTCCTTATCACAAGGTGTACCTATTGCCATCTCAATAGATGGCACTAGATGCACCCACAGTAACTGCCAAGGGCTAGAATGCACGCTATGAGGCTTGCCTGCATGGTAACGGTCGGGCACATGCTAGCCACGCCCCCAATGTGGTGCAGGGGCACCTAAAACAATTTTGACTGAAAATGTGTGTTAAGCAAAAAAAACCCTATACTTTAGCAAAAGACCCCTTAGTGAATCATGTCACGAAGATTTGCACTTTCACAGCAAAGCAAAACTAAAAATGGACTGCAGTAGATTTACCAGCAGATCCTCAGAAATGGCCTCATCCAGCTTTTCAAAGTCAAGAATGAATATCAAAGCTAATGAAGATGTAGCCAGAATACTGCAGCAACCTTTGATGTCTCTTATTTTACATGATCTATATTTGCCTGTGGTGAAGAGAGAAAATCTTGGAATGCATCCAAACATCCACTTTATATCAGCTATCTAATCGGATTGGTACCATAATTCAAACAGAAAAACAAATATACATATGACTGCTCTTGGCAGTTTGTCACAGATGAGATAAGATAAGCTTGTGAACTTCAGCATGGGAAAGTGAAAGTAATCCTTTTTGGTCCAAATTCTTGTAACTCCGGCACTCGCACCACCACCCTCCATTCACACATATTGTATTACACTCAGTATAAATCACGATCACAATCCAGGTGATTTGGCAAGTAATATGGCTTCCGCTTTATTTTCTTCAACCACAGATACTTTAACAAGATAACATATCAACCATACTCATATCATAGAAGAAACATCGCCACTGGGCTAGACTGTGACACCCTAGTCCCAATCCTTCACTCTCAGCAAACTATCTTAAACCTCCTTCTCCCCCATTTTCCAGCCCGTGGTAGCGCCAGACTGAGGCTAATTTCAAGAATGTAGGAGCTTCCTTTATGACTTCTACTCCATGTGGCGCTGAAGCCCACGTGCAAGACATTCCCGTGATACTGGGGGTTGTATTACCCATGGGAGAGGTCTTCATCCTTCCTTCCCCGCTCAAGCTGCAACAGTCCCCTGTGCCCTCCTCCACCACAGCCACCCTCAACGCAAACCTGCTACCAGGGTGGGTGGGTGGGTACAACCTCTGCTGCCACTGCTTCTCCCGCTTAGCCTACCTGAGACTACTAAAGTCCGCCAACCTAGGTCAACCTGCGTAATCCTACACCAGAGGTTTCTCCTCTACTCCTTCTCCCTATCTCCCAGCACCGTTTACCTCCCACGCCCCCTCTGCAGTTGAATTAGAGGGTGGGGCTCAGCCATGTGATCAGCCCATTCCCAAATTCACCTGGGATGGGGAGCTGGGCTCATTTCTACATAACATCTAGGCCCATATCTTTTTATTACCAGGTCAATATTCAAAAACACATATGCAGCCAGTACCCACTGTTAACTCTATAAGTGTTTTTGTTTCAATATTCAGTACTGACTAATGGCTACATTTTGGATGGATGAGTGGGCATATAGTCAAAATGTATCCATTCAGTAAAAGGAGGGGCCAGAGGCATTCCTGCATCAGAGCCAATATGTATGCAATTTTAACCCATCATCCAGAAATCTTTATCCATCTAAGTGAATCACAAAAATAGCATAAGTAAAACCAGAGGGCAACAACCAAATTAATTAAACTAATAAAATTAATGGAACTGACACTGATAATTATAAAATTACAAGAAATATACTTTTTTCAAAAATATTATATAAAACCCAAACTGGCTATGTTTCAGATTCCATTTGCACTTGGGGTAAGTTTACATACAAAATAAAATGTGTTGAACATTTTGGTAACAAACAATATTCTCTTATCTTTCCTTTCTTGGAAATCTTCTTTTAAACAACCTTTTCACTGATATAAGCACTTTTCTTATAGCACCTATGTTAGTTTCTTGAAACTTTCTGTTAATTTATACAGTGCGTTAGATCATCACTGCTCTATGGTCCCTGCTCACTAACTTCCCTTGATCTGAATCTACGGTATAAGAAAGAGATGGAACAATTATGTCTAACCTCATTTTTGTTTCCTGTAGTTACTATTTTCTTCCTTTCATTCCTGTGCAATTGTGCTTATATGGCTCATAGGTATTCTTATGTATTTTTATGGGATTTTTGCACTTGTTTCATTGTTTCATCTTTATGTAAGATTTTTTTATATATTTTAAATTAATCTTTTTGTTTGTAAGATATTTTATGTACATAGCCCTGATACACAGAAACATAGAAACATAGAAATATGACGACAGAAAAAGACCACGTGGCCTTTCTAGTCTGTCCTTCCATATCAACAACAACAGTCCCCTTTTTTACTTTAGAGATCCTCTGTGTTTGTCCCATGCTTTTTTGAATTCAGTTACTGTCCTCATCTCTACCACCTCCACTGGGAGACTATTCCACGGATCCACCACTCTTTCCGTAAAGAAATATTTCTGCAAATCACTCCTGAATCTATCCCCCTTCACCCTCATCCCATGTCCCCTCGTAGCAGAACTTGCTTTTAATTGAAAGAGGCTCTCCCCCTGAACATTTATGCCATGGAGGTATTTAAACATCTCAATCATATCACCTCTATCCCGCCTTTCCTCTAAGGTGTACATATTAAGATCCTTAAGTCTGTCCTCATATGCTTTATAATGAAGACCACTAACCATTTTAGTAGCCACCCTCGGCACCGACTCCATCCTGTTCACATCCTTTTGAAGGTGCGGTCTCCAGAATTGCACACCATACTCCAAATGAGGTCCCACCAAAGACTTATACAGAGGCACTATCACCTCCGTTTTTCTGCTAGCCATTCCTCTCCGTATGCACCCAAGCATCCTTCTAGCTTTTGCCGTCGCCTTTTCTACCTTTTTAGCTACTTTAAGATCATCAGACACAACCATGCCGAGGTCCTGCTCTTCTTTAGTGGACAAAGGTACTTCACCCCCTATACTATATTGCTCTCTTGGATTGCTGCAGCCCAAATGCATGACCTTACATTTTTTAACATTAAATCCCAGCTGCCAGATTCTAGACCATTCTTCAAGCTTAGCTAGATCCCTCCTCATGTTATCTACACCTTCCTGGGTGTCTACTCTATTGCAGATTTTGGTATCATCTGCAAAAAGGCAAACCTTACCCAACAACCCTTCCGCTATATCACTAACAAAGATGTTAAAAAGAATCGGATGAAGGACAGATCCCTGGGGCACACCACTGGTAACATTCTTCTCCTCAGAGTGAGCCCCATTTACCTGTACTCTTTGTTGCCTCCCACCCAACCAATTTCTAACCGAAGCAGTAACTTTAGGGTCCATCCCTAGGGTGGTCAGTTTGTTTATAAGTCGCCTGTGAGGAACAGGTGTTTATTCAAGCAGATATGGCCATGTCAGATTTTTATTCGCAACATCATTAATTGGATAACCAGGATCTGGATTGCACTTCATAAATGGGGTCATTCAGAGCCACGAATAGCGGGGATGGATGTCCCAATGGGACGTCCATCCCCGCTATTCATGCCGGCTCCCCCGATTATCTTCCCCGACAGTTGTGCAGGGAAGTTAGATGAGGGTGGGGAATGGGCGGCCAAGGGAGGAGTCTGGGCAGACACTGGGAGGTCGCTGATCCTGGATGTACAGGGCCAATTCTAATGGCAGCCCTGCACATCCAGGGCCAGCAATATGTGCAGGGAATTTATTCCACCTCCAAGTTAGAATAACTTCCCTGGACGTGATTTTTTTAAATGCCCAGGGCTCGGATGGGGCAGGGCGGGCCAGGGGACATTCCCCACAGCCCAACCCTGGCCTTAGGAGGCCAGATTGGGGATCAGGCTGCGGAGAATAAATCCCTATTTCAAGCAGCCGGCATCGTGGCTTTTAAATGGAGCCACAGTGCCATGGCAACATGATGCCATGGCACCACGGCTCCATTTAAAAGTGCTGAGTTAGTCGATCAAATCATGTACGTGCAGACCAGACTGAATCGCTATCCCGGCCTGCATATACATGACTGATCGCGATTCTGATGTCATAGGGCTAGATGTGCCCCGCAGGATTAGAATCGCGATCCTGTCTGCATGTCTGTCTCAGACCGGGTGTACAGAGGGGATCTATGTCTGGAAAGGAATCGGGCTGAAAATGTCTCTAATAGTATACTTATACATGGTTTCACAGTATTTCTGGCACAAGAACATGGCAAAAGAAAAAAATCTTTGGAGTCAATTTTTAGAGTAGGAATCAATAGATTCATAAGGCAAAAAATCCAGGAAGAGAGCTTTCTAAAGAGCTCCAGACCAGACAAATTTTGGACCAATCAGGAAACAGAAAGGCAGATCAGCAGAATTACAAACAGCTAAGAGCAGGCTAGTTAGAGTGACATCCCTCCCCCCTTCCCTCCAAGAGACATAAGATTTTCTTCTACAAAACACATGGTTTGAACCAGACTGTGACAACACTGTGAGAATAAAAAAACAGAAGTTTGGACTTTTTCATGTCATGTTTGGATTTAAAATGATACAAAACATAGAAAATGTTGATATTCCCCATGTCACTTCAAGCGAATGCACATCCTCTATCTCAGAACTATCCCTAATAGTGCACAAAAGCTCTTACACAAATGTATGCCTTCTCCGAAGAAGATGTAGATGTGTTTGTAAAACTATGCATGTTATTTGCACATTTTATAAAATATGCATGTAAATTGCAACTCCATCCTGCTCTTCCCAAACTGCTCACCTGGGAAGGCCTACACACAGTACATGTTTAAGTATACTATTTATAAGAGCCTTTTTTCCACATGTAAAACAAGCTTTTCATGCAGAAAAATCTTTATAAAAAATGTGGAAAGCATGGAGAGCATAGCTCATGGAATTCTTTCCAAGCCTTCCATAGTGTGTGTGTGTGTGTATGAGGGGAAAGGTTAGTTTTTAAGGGGATGTAGTTGTGGGAATAGGTTTTTTTGAGGGTGGGAGAGGTAGCAGGTAGTTAGGGTGTAGGAAGGTAGGTGGGGTGGTGAAGATAACTAGGTAAAGGATTGAGGGGTAGATGGAGTGGAGTAGGTAGAGGTAGTTACAAGGCATGAGAGTGGCTAGGTGGGGGTACTTTGGAGCTGGACAGTTGGACAGTAGGACAGTTGAACAGTTGGATAGGTAGTTTATAGGTAATTTTGTTAAGTGAATAGTTGGGAAGGAGTAGTTATGGGGTAAAGAATAGGTAGAGGAGTAGTGAGTTGTTTTGAGGGGACTGTTAGGTGGAAAAAATTATTTGTGGGGAAGGGATAATTTTGGGGAATAGGAATAGTTGGAGGAGTGGTGGGATTTGTGAGGTAGTTTTAAGGAGTGGGCAGTTGTGGGGGTACTTTTGAGGATGGGAAAATTGGGGTGATGGCAGGGAGTGATTTTGGGGGCTGGGGCAATTTGGGGGTGGGGAAATTGCAAAGGGTAGTTTAGGGGGTGGGATTGGTTGATGTAGTACAGGATCTTGGAAATGCCCCAACATGCCTACGCCACATCATGTGCCTACTTGGCCATCCTTGCACCAGGGATGTTTTTGAAACAACATTCTAAAATAACTCTGGGGACATCACTATGCTTTAGATAGCTTACGCCCATTCTCAGAAGTCCAAAGTACAAATAGGGCTTCTAACATGACCACCTTATTGTGCGTTTTTGACTACTTATGCCCCTATTCTATAAGTGCACGTGTGTGAAATATGTGCAGAAAAATGTGCATTAACTACGCAGAACTTTATAAAATTAACCTTCACACTGGTTGTTAGAAAAACATATTGTCGTGCACTTTTAACACTCTTTCGTAAATAGGCCCCTTAAGTCTTAACAATAGTAAAGATTAGTTTATCTTCAAAATATACCAAACTCATTAAAAACTAAACAGTCAGGGACCATGCACTCCATTAATGCTTAGGGGTATGTTTACTAAACTGTCTTAACATCGCAGCGGTGGTATTATCGCGCGATAAGTGACGCTATCACGCGATATTGTGCGATAACGTCACTTATCGTGCGATAACGTGGCGGCAGCATTAAGGCACACTAACGCTATGAAATCCTGGTCTGAAGGGTGGAGTAAGGCTTCCCAGAGGGCGGAGAGAAGGGGTCAATGGGCGGAGAGTGGGCGGTGAAAGGCTCCGGGCAACTAACGCTGTGAAATTCGGGTCTGAACACTAACGCCAGTGAAACCCTTGCGTTAGGCACATTTGCAGGAAAGAGAAACTATTTAAGTCAGCAATGCTCAGCAAAGGAAGGGAAACCCAGAAAAGTGATAGTTGTGATACATGTGCAGGAACCAAAAAGGCAAATAAAACATATAAGATGACCAGAACCACATTTAAAATCCCAATAATCAAGCTGGCCAATAGTGATATTAATGATAAACATAAAGCAACACTACTGACAAAGCGTAAAACTTAAGATATCATGTTTGGAAGGGTCTATGCTCTGTCCCCCTACAAAGTGAATGATCCCACATTGAAATAGCGCTGATCAGGGTTTCTGTCGTTTAGATTGGGCAGGTTTGTTATGGCGTGCACATGTGCAGCAACAGCAGAGTGGGAAAGGGCAACTGTACTGATGCTGTAAATGGGATCGGGGGCTGTAGGCGGCACATGCTGTGGTCCAGCTGGGGCACAGTGCGGACTAGGCAGATGCCTAGGTGGCACATAGGAATGCCAAAACTGTAAAGCCAAATAATGTCTGATTACTCCGATCTGATGGATATATAACACAATTAATCTCTAACTTCCCGAATGCAATATTTAAAGTGTTTAGCCATGGGTCTCAGACTCACAGGAGCTACGGCAAAAGCTTATTATACCAAACGCTCCGATTTGCATCAATGACCCAAATAACTGTTTTTTTTGTAGTTTTTCATAATATTATTTTTTAAAACTCTTTTTTCAAAAATAAATAAGTCAGGCTTATCTTTTTTAGAGAGTCCCAACGCCAGCCACAGCGCTGCTACGTTTCATGAATGAATCGTTTCTTCAGGGGTGAATGCTCTGACTTACACAATCTCCAACTGTGAACTAGGGAAACAGATGTAAGTTACTCCATTTAATAGTCCATAATTTAACAAACTGTTTCATGAAGAAATATATAAAACTTCACAGCAGCAACATAGTCTTTTCAAACTTTAGATGGTTTTGACTCACTCACCACATTACGTCCCCTTTGTTAAATGTTCTTGTAGTGAAAAAACGCCGCGCATGCGGCTTGAGCAATTGTTTAGCCCTTTTATTGCCTAATTCAACTCTCACCTCTATGATCCCAACAACTTATGTACACAGGTTCCAATCTATCTGAGAATTAAGGCCTTCCGGAGAAATAGTTTGTAAAGATCCAGCGTTGTTCTTTATAAATTAATAACTGATCTAGAGATTTTCTTCCACTGCCCTGTGACACTCGTTCTATACAAAAGCAGCGGAGTTCAGTAAACGAATGATTATGGGTAACACAATGCTCCACAATTGGAGCTGTCATAGTTTTGCAGCGCAATCGGCTGCGATGTTCCGCCAGTCTCACCTTAAAAACTCGTAGTGTCTTCCCAATGTACAGCAATTGACAAGGGCATTGAATAGCGTAAATAACTTGTGTAGAAGAACAATTTGTGTAGTGCCGTAGATCATAAATCTTCCCCTTATTATTGAATGAGGTGAGTTCCCAATTTACTTCACATAGAGAACAATCGCCACATTTAGTGTGGCCTCTAGGGTTTAAACTAATCTCGTTTGAAGTGGGCACAATCGTAGGACAGAGGATCTCCTTCAAATTCCGATTGCGTGTCCAAACGCACCGTATATGTTTGTCTCGTAATGCAGAAATACTGTGAATGACATTCATATGCTGTTTAATAATAGTTACTATATCATTACTATACGGAGAGTATGGAGTCACTAAATTGATAGATGTGTCAGTTGTCATTGATGATTTAGGGATCAATAATGCTTCCCGATGATTATACAAGGCACGTTTATAAGCCTTCTCTATAGTACGTTGTGGATACCCCCTGTTAGATAATCTGACTTTCAACAGGTTAGATTGAGTCTTGAATTCCTGAAGATCAGTACAGTCCCGCCGATACCGGAGGAATTGAGAGAGTGGAAGACCATCTTTTAATTTTCGCGGATGTAAACTATCATAATGAAGTAGTGCATTACGGTCCATGGGTTTACAAAAAACCTTCGTTACCCAACCTTCGTTTCCTTTGATGACTTCCACGTCCAAAAAAGTTGTTTTCTCTTGGCTATAGGTACAAGTAAATTGAATAGTTGTTTCTCGTGTATTAAGCCAACTAGTAAAATCTAATAGAGATGATAGCGTGCCAGACCAGAGAACGAAAATATCATCTATGTAACGGCACCACAGCCGAACATATTGATACAAAGTGGACTGAGTAAGCCATTCAGCCCCAGCAACTGGCTTCAGGTGCTCCCCGGTCGGGGTAGAGCGACGGAGGTGAGCGTTTCCCGCTCCAGCAACTCCGGCCCAATCCGGGCCGTGGGAGGACCCAGCTGCCTTCCTTAAAGGCAGCCGCAGGCAGGAATCGGCCCTTTCAGCCCCAGCAACTGGCTTCAGGTGCTCCCCGGTCGGGGTAGAGCGACGGAGGTGAGCGTTTCCCGCTCCAGCAACTACGGCCCAATCCGGGCCGTGGGAGGACCCAGCTGCCTTCCTTAAAGGCAGCCGCAGGCAGGAATCGGCCCTTTCAGCCCCAGCAACTGGCTTCAGGTGCTCCCCGGTCGGGGTAGAGCGACGGAGGTGAGCGTTTCCCGCTCCAGCAACTCCGGCCCAATCCGGGCCGTGGGAGGACCCAGCTGCCTTCCTTAAAGGCAGCCGCAGGCAGGAATCGGCCCTTTCAGCCCAGCAACTGGCTTCAGGTGCTCCCCGGTCGGGGTAGAGCGACGGAGGTGAGCGTTTCCCGCTCCAGCAACTCCGGCCCAATCCGGGCCGTGGGAGGACCCAGCTGCCTTCCTTAAAGGCAGCCGCAGGCAGGAATCGGCCCTTTCAGCCCCAGCAACTGGCTTCAGGTGCTCCCCGGTCGGGGTAGAGCGACGGAGGTGAGCGTTTCCCGCTCCAGCAACTCCGGCCCAATCCGGGCCGTGGGAGGACCCAGCTGCCTTCCTTAAAGGCAGCCGCAGGCAAGCGCGCCCGCGCCTTGCGGGCCCGCGCCTGAGGGCCTCGCAAGAGGGCCCTTTGGCGTGGCCCTTAGGCGGTGGCACGACAAGCAAAAACCAACTCCACTCCAACAGCGTGATCGAAAGGGTCGGAGCTCCAGGCCACCCCAACTCTCCCCAGTCGGGGGATCGACCTTCCAACAGCGGGAATATCCACGGAGCCTCCTCTGCCCATCGGGGCACGTGACCTGCAACTGTAAAGATTACACCGGCAGGCTTACACGCGCCGGCCAGGCCACGCGCTGGAGGACCCTTTGGCGTGGTCCAATAAAGGACTAGAGACGCTCTCCAACAGCTAAAGAAAATCAGCTCAGGCATTAAGCTAGAGCTCCTGCAAAACTGAACTCGCTCCTATCCAGCCTCATCCGGACACTCAGCTGATACAGCAAGTATATCTCATCTATTTGTTTAACCTTGTTTTGACGTACCAACATACCTACTCGTATTGTTGAATGTACCCAACATTTATAGTAACATTAATCATTAATCATTAATCCCACCCACCCTTTAACTACAGACTCTAACAGCTAAGCATATACATATACTATTGCTAGTAGCTTTAAATTTCCCACCATTGTTCCTCTGGTACTATTGCCAATAGTCTACCTAATTTAACTGTTGCTAGTAGAAAAGGGTACACGACTGCCAATAGAAAAGAATATACTGTTGCCAGTGGAAAAAGCTAACTTGAAAACTGTAATTTCATAACAATTACTGCTGCCAATAGAGATAGATATTTTGTTGCCAGTAGAAAAGGAAATACTGTTGCTAGTTGAAAAGGATATACTGTTGCCAGTAGAAAAGGATATACTGTTGCCAGTAGAAAAAGATATACTGTTGATATACCATTTCCAAAATGTATTGCTCTAACACCTTCTGGCTAAAACTTATAAGCAGCAGTTTAATAATCCTGACACTTATCACACTGACAAATAGTCAAAATAACAATAATTACAAACTAATCCCAATAATTCAGAGAAGCGCCCGCCCGGATCCCCCTTCATCTCAAATGCATATCGACATCAACATAAAAATAAATCATCACAGACTAATACATATAAAACCTACCACATTCACCCATATTCACACCCAACCAACAACCACCCAAACATTGTCTTGTATATTAATAAATGCAAGATCTATGAAAAATAAATTACCCATCTTCACTGACTTACTAAATGATCAAAAGCCAGACATCCTATGTGTTACCGAAACTTGGCTAACCGACTCTGATGTTGTTTACCTAAACCAACTTAACACCAACATCTATGACATATCTCACACACACAGAAACTCTAAAAAAGGAGGTGGTGTTCTTATAATGACAAAAAAAGAACTAAAGGCTAAACCACATCCATCTGATCTCCCAAATAACATTGACACCATCATTTTAAAAATAGATCACTTCAAAATTTGCTTATTATACAGGCCACCGGACCAAAAATCTGAAAACTTAGATGCCCTAATAGAACTCCTCAGCTCATCCACATCCTCCAACCCTATTATATCACTAGGAGACTTTAACCTCCCATCCTTGCCACCTTCACACTCAGCCCTTTTCTTGGAATCAATTGCAGATATGGGTTTCCTCCAAATAATCAATACAAAGACTCATAAGAAAGGAGGAACCCTTGATCTAGTCTTTTTACCAGATGCTTTCCAAAAACATTTCAACCAGTCATCGCTTGAGTGTACACCTGTTCCTTGGTCAGACCACCACCTGATCAAATTCACCTTAGCCTACACTGTAAGAAACAATAAAAATAATTCACAAATTACCCCTCCACCTAGATTTACAAAATTTAACGCTGATGAATTTATCAATCTAACTATACCCCATCTCACCCTTGTACCAACTGACCTAGATGAAGCTGTCACAACTTGGCACAAAACAATTAACAATGCAGCTGCTTATAAACAATCCATCAAAAAGAAAAACTACTCTAGAATAGGAGATGCCCCCTGGTTCAACAGCACCTTAAGACATATGAAGAGAGAATTGAGAAATATTGAATCTAAATGGCGCAAAACCAAATCCATCCCTTATTACAATGCGTACCACAGCCACCTTAAAATGTACAAAGAAGCTTCAGATAGCGCAAAGAAAAATTACCACTCAAACATACTAAACAAATCCATTAATAGACCAAGAGAACTTTTTAGTATCGTCCAAAACTTAACCAATAACACATATGTGACCAGCAACGATAATATTGATATCTCTGCCCAGACTCTAGCAAACCACTATATGAATAAAGCAAAATCATTTGCTTTCACACCAAATCCTCTATCCCTTTCCCACCAACACCAATCTGAAAAATGGTCCAACTTTCACCCTATAACCAAAGACACTATCAAGACTACTATTTCAAACCTTAACACTACGACCTCTCAACTTGATCCATGTCCGGTAAACTGGATCAAGCATACCCTTACTACACTATCCCCCTTTATCCTTCCCATAGTCAACCTGTCGCTGCACCAAGGATACTTACCACCTTCCCTCAAACATGCACAAATCCGTCCAATAATTAAAAATAACACCCTTGACAAAACATCACCCAACTCCTACAGACCTATCTCTAGTATCCCATTTATGGCTAAACTGATTGAAAAGATCGTCCAAACTCAAACACAAGATCATATAGAAACCTCAGCCCCACTTGATGATCAACAATATGGCTTTCGCCCTTACCATGGTGTAGACACCCTATTAACAGTACTCCTCGATACATTAATAAGAGGCATTGATAACCATAAACAAGCTTTCATTCTCCTCTTTCTAGACATCTCTGCAGCGTTTGACAGTGTACACCATGCTCTAATGCTTAACAGACTAGAACAAATAGGAACCCACTCAACTGTACAAAATTGGTTCACCTCATATCTAACTGATCGAACACAAACAGTCCGAACTAACACTGAAACTTCTAAAACATACAAACAGGAAATTGGTCTCCCACAAGGCTCCGCCCTCTCTGCCCTCCTATTTAATATATATATCCAACCGGTCTGTGACATCTTCAAGAAATTTAAAGTCCACTACCACATATACGCAGACGACATGATGATGTACATTCCATTCACAATCCCAACACTCCCACTACAACTGTTAACAGAATGCTTCTCTGAATTAACAATCTGGCTAAAAGAACACAATCTCCATATCAATCATTCTAAAACGGATATATTAATAGTAACTAAAAATCAATCCTACATACCTCCAACACACATCACTCTCCAAAATCACAACATTACTATAAAAAATGAAGTAAAATACCTGGGTGTCACTCTTGACTCACACCTTAGTATGGACACACATATTAGAAACATCACTAAGAAGATCTACTTTAAACTCAAAATTTTAAAACAATTACGTCCTCTTGTACTTCTACATGATTTTCTGAGCATTGTACAGGCCATCATCACACCACACTTTGATTTTGCAAATCTCACCCTACTAGGAACAACAAAACAAAACATTAAAAGACTCCAACTTGCCCAAAATGCAGCAGCAAGAATTGTAATGAAGGTTCCACCATTTGAACACATTACCCCTATACTAGCAAACCTTCACTGGCTCCCAATTCAATCCAGAATAAATCACAAATTGATTATCACCACATTTAAGACTTTAAACACAATGGCCCCAGTCCCCTTGACAAAACTTATCACCAAAGACATATCCCAAACTTCGCTTCGGAGAGGCCACACGAACAGAATTAGGATCCCGAAAGAATTCACAACTGCTAAAAAGACTACTAATAGGAAAGCGTTCTCACATGCAGCTCCCACCCTATGGAACTCCCTCCCTGAAGAAATAAGAGCATTAAATGATGCAAAGGAACTCCGCAAGAAATTAAAAACTTATCTATTCACCTCTCATTTTGGCACACTTGAAAATACCTTACCTCAGACAGGTAATGGTTAATAACAACCCAGGGTACACCAACTCTAATTCTCCTAGCAAACTACAATTACAATTAAAATCGAATAAATAACTACTTGTAAATCCTGTATATAAATATATGTAATAAATCAAAATATGTAAATAAGTTCGTTTGTTATTTAACAAGTTTTACCATATTTAGCCATTCATGATTAATGTATATTGCAAAATTGTACCAAGTTAACAAATGTTCCATGTAAAACAGCTACATTGTACCTAGTTAACAAATGTTCCATGTAAAACAGACTTGTAAATCTGTTCATTCTTGTTCATTGTAAACCGCACCTGATCTGTGGAAGGTAGCGGTATATAAGCAACTGTTAAATAAATAAATAAATAAATAAATAAAAGCAGCCATAAAAATATTGGCTACAGACGGGGCGCACGTAGCGCCCATCGCAACTCCAATTTTTTGATGATAAATACGATCATTGAATTGAAAATAGTTGTGGTATAACACTAATTGTGTAATTTTATCTAAAAGCGCCAACTGTGGCTCGGACATGTCAGGACGATCCCGCAGTACTGACATTACTTCACTATATGCCCGTGTTTGCGGTATGTTGGTATACAGAGCACTCACGTCAAAAGTTACCAACCAAAGGTCAGGATCAGAGCACATGCTAGAATGTGTTTCAAGCAACTGTAGAAAATGCATGGTGTCTCTTACATACGAGGGGATACGGGGAACCAAAGGACGTAGAAAGGAATCCAAATAAATGGATAATGGCTCGAGAAGAGACCCTCATGTTGAAACGATAGGTCTCCCAGGTGGGTTATACAAATCTTTATGCACTTTAGGTACTAAATAAAAACGTGCTACTACTACTCTAGAATACACAGACCAATTTTTTGATTGTTAAACACAAACTGTAAAGCAGCAAGACAGCAACTGACGAGGGTCCAATATGGGCACGAGTGCATGTCCCACAGTGTCACAGGGGATATTACTCAGCAGGTATCCCCAAGAGCACATAACATTGGCAGGCGGTGCCGGGGGAAAGCATGAATGTCCAAGTAGGCACCCGTACCTGAGAACCCACACCATAGGCAGCTGCCTACCAGCACACTGGATGGCCTGGGACTGTGCACCACCAACACCACCAGCATAATGGCATGGCAGCATGGTGGCGGAGGGGGCAGTGGCATCTGCCCACAGCAGACCATGACCTAGCCCTGTTTATGTGGGTGCCTTGCACTGCAACAGACAGGGTCTGTCTGACGAACAGTCATGGTATCCCCAGGGAATGATCTGTCCCTGTGGCAACAGTGTGGTGCAGTACATACAGCCAGTGTGTTCAGGAACAGAAGGTCACAAGTTGAAGTCCCAGTTGTGGTTCCTGCCAACCCTGTCCCCATATTTTACCCAGTACTAAACCGTGGTAATAAAGACGGAACCTTTATTGCAGATAAAATAAACATGCCTGAAACGCCTATATTTTACCCTACAGAGCACAGACACCATAAACATGTGCAATCCCTAGAGCAGAGTTTCCGAACTGCAGCTTAAACTATTACTGAAATTTGCTTAATAAGGGCTTGATCTCATATTTTCTGAGCATGCTTATATAAGCAAAGTTACTTTCCTTTCAGGCATTCTTAAATATCTTGAAGGCCAAATTGCTTGAGACTAAGGGGTATGTTTACTAAACCGTCTTAATGTTACCGGCATTAGTTGCAGTCTTACTGTGACGAATGCCATATAAGGTAGTGGGCGTTCCGGTCTTAAGGTAGCATTTCGGGTTATAACGCGATAAAGTCCGTTATCGTGCGTTAGCCTTAATTAGGCGCGCTGACCTGCAAACACAGCAACAGAAGTGTAGCACAATGGTTAATACATTGACTGTTGATCCAGTGGTCATGAGCTTGATCCCCCTAGTGGGCTCAGTTAAAAGACTGTCTGAGGCAATCCCTTTTCCTGCTTGTAACAGTCAGACACATCCCAACAATTTGCACTGCCAGCCAAAAAAGCCTCACCCCAGTGCCACAACCTAATGCACCTTTTAGGACGCACCATAAGGCACATCATAAAGCACCATGTCATCCAAGGCAGGTCATAATGTGCCCCAGAGGGCGCCAGGAAAGGTTGGCACCCTCCAAGGCAGCATATAAGGCACCCCATAGCTGGCCAAACCTAAGGTGCCGCGAAAGATGCACCAGAAATTGCCAAGGTGACACAGGAGATGGTGCCCAGGGGCACAAAGGTGCCCCAAAGTCACAAGCATGAAATGTATGGCTCAAACACAGATGTAACCATAACACTGCACAGAGCACCAAGGAAAGGCAATGAACAAGTGATGGAAGGAAGTAGATGACGGAGCTCATGGACCAGCTAAATCTGCGTGCAGCCCATGTGGCAGCAGGTAAAGTGGACAAACATATCAGGGGCAGCTGTACCGATGTACAGGGTGATGGTAATGTACAGTGCAACAATGACAGTGTGTGGCAGAGGATGGGGATATGTGTCCACCAGAGGAGGTAGAGGTAGCAGGATAAGTGCAATGATAGGACAGAGGAGAGCAGTGCCATGCAGAGCAGACACAGGAGAGGCAAGCATGAAGAGCAATGCAGAAAAGTGTGCCAGTGCAGGACATGGGGTAGCAGCCTGCACATTAGGGCAGGACGCCACACAGCTGGCACACACACATAGACGGATAGAAGGATGGATGGCAACAGTGATGAGGGTATAATGTGGCGGCAGCACAAATCTGCACAGATATGACTGTTACACGAATGAAACATAGTTGTGTAGGACAGTCATAAAAAAGGGGAACAGAGAGGAATCAAACCCACAATTTGTTCTCCACGAGTGTCTTTTTCACTTCACTATCATCACTGCACCGGCACAATATAAGAGGTTCTTGCAGTGTACTGCAAGATAGTAAAAACAAAATCTGTTGCCAGATGGACATCAGTAGTATATGCCATGTTGCCAAGCTTAGCACATACACTCTCAAAGCTTAATGGACAGGCTTTATATTTAACATAATCTGTATGTATATTGCTAGAGTTTAAATGAAATGTTTAAAAAGTGTTATGTACAGCAAATGAGCTGGTAAGCAATGGGCTCGCCTATTCAATTCCTGTTCTACCTTTACTATGACTGCAATAAGGCAAAATGTTAATAGCAAAAATCAACATTTTGAAAAAGATTAAAGCACTAATATTTTATGCAAAATAATGCACACGGTAAGTTTTCCACTAAGTGGGTCAGTGTTTAGATGCAAAGACAATATTTAGTATTCAATAATATTTTATGGAGACATTTAAATAATTTAATAGGACAACAAAAAAGACAGACAATACTGTGTTAACAAACTACCAAAAGGGTGGTAGAAAAAAACCAAACAAAAAAACCCTAATAACAATAAAAAAGATAATCACAAATTATTGATAATCAAATTGAATGAAAATCAAAATCATTAAAATGTGATGACAATCAAATAAAAACGCACTATGGCCATGTTTCAGTGTTGTACCTTCATCAGGGCTATAATGCAAATAACAAGCATAAAAAAAGCCCACAATGTATATTGTAAAGAAGACGTACAACAAGGGCCACATTCCTCTTAGAATCTAAAATATAAATATGACAAACAATGATGTTGGCACATAGTAATAGAATCAATAATGTTACTACATAATATATATTCAGCAGTGGGCAGCTAGTGCTGCTAAAATGGCCGTCGCTGCTCAACTTTAGACCCATATAGTCAATGCTGAGGCCATATCCAGGCCCCAAGATTGAATATCAGGGTTGCCCAGATTGCCATGAAGTTAACCAGGCAGCCACTGCCCGATTAGCTTCAAAGGTGAAAGTTTGACTAGCATTTTCTGTGCCTGATCTTTGCAGCATTGTGACTAGGGTCGGGGCATGCAGCGGCACCTGTGCATACTCAGCAAGACCGTGTTAGTGCTGCTGAATATCCCAGCCAAGGGGATTAACATTGTTAGCAGGTCTGCTAACCACGCTAATCTCTTTAAATATTGGGCCCTAGTGCCTGAATATACCTTTCTTCATAGCTGTTATGTATGGTGGCAACTAGTCACTCAACAAAATAGTTTGCTATTGGTTGCTATAGGCCCGATTCTGTGCCATGAATAGCAGGGATGGACATTCCTGCTATTTGTGCTTTCTCCAGCCACGTCTAACTTCCCCGCCGGTTGTGCGGGGAAGTTAGATGAGGGCAGGGAAGGGGCTGCTTGTGGGCGGAGTCTGGGCAGTGGCTGGCCCTAGACGTACAGGGCCGACATTAGAATCAGCCCTGTACATCCAGGGCCAATGACATGTGCAGGGAAGTTCCACCTCCAAGGTGGAATAACTTCCCTGGACGTGTCATTTTCTAAATGCCGGGTCGCGGATGGGTTAGGGGGGACCGGAGGACATTCTCCGCAGCCTGACCCTGGCCATAGGAGTCCAAATTGGGGGTCAGGCTATGGGACATTAGCTTTAATTTCTGGAGGCCGGAACCATGGCTCTTCAATGGAGCCGCAATGCCACTGCAACATGACGCCATGGCGCTGCGGCTCCATTGAAGAGCCTTGACTGAGTTAGTCAGAAAGGTCCTGTACGTGTAGGCTGGACTGAATCACAGCCCCGGCCTGCACGTACAGGACTGTTCACGATTCTGATCCCATGGGGCTAGACATGCCCCGTGGAATCAGAATCGCAATCCCCTCTGTACATCCTGTTCAGACCGGATGTACAGAGGGGATCGACGTCCAGGGCAGAATAAGCCTGTATGTGTATTAACAAGCTGTGGTGATAAAAGAGAAGCATCCTGTAGTTAAACTGTCAAATCCTTTCTTTCAAATCTTTTGACACAAAGGTGTCTATTCTGTTCAGTGAATAGCGGATCTGGACGTCCAATCTGGATGTCCAGACCTGCTATTCACCTGGCCAGTGTTGTGGAAACAGAGGTCCCCGCACGTAGAACTGTGTTGTGCGGGGAGCTCTGTTTGTGGGCGGGTGAGGGCAGGCTGCAGACATGGTGAGGGCGGGCTGTGGGCTGAACCAAGACCCCAGATGTACAGGACCGATTCCAAAGTCAGCCCATATGTCCGGGGTCAGCCATTTGCACAGGGGACTTATTCCACCTCGGAGATGGAATACGTCCCCCCCCGGATGGAGGATGATGGATGGCCCAGGCCTAGAAAGGCAGGTGAGGGAGCGCAGGGGGTACCCTGGCCATGGCAGGCCTGATCAGGGGTCAGGCTGTGTGGAAAGCACTTTGAGGAGTTCTTCCGGGGATCATGGCTCCTGCATGGAGCCGTGGTGCCATGGCAACATGCCATGGCACTACAGCTCCATGCAGGAGCCTGGCTGGGCTAGCTGGGGAGTTAGTCGGACATCTCAGCACCTAGAATCGGGGCACAGCCTGGACGTCCAGGTCTGTTCCCGATTCTGATTCTGCGGGCATGTCTAGCCCCTGCAGAATCAGAATCGGGTGCAACCGGTGAATGTCCCGATTCTGGGCGCCCAGACAGATGGAGGACATCCTGATCAGAATGGGCATCAAAATCTAATAGCTTCCTTTTACTGTTTTTTTCTAAACCAAAGGAATATTTGGGTGCTGCTCTGTTCAAACCATCCTTCCCCTCTCATTTCAAGGTCAAAGACTCATATAGAGACAACACAGATATACAAATAAAGACACACACACACTCACATACACACACACATGCAGAGAGATTGGAAAGAACTCCACAGTCTATGCTCCACATGCTTTTCCCGCTTTCTAAAATATTTGGGTCCACAGAGTGGATAGATATTTTGAATGAACAACTTGATGTTCATCCACAGTTCACCCATTTATGAAAAGAGGAGGAAGACACATTCTGGGGAGAGGGCCAATATTTATGACCATGGCAAAGTTATCAATTTAGCGTTAGAGGGGTGTATTTTATCCAGCAGTCCTATATAAATGGATGAGGCCCTTGACTATAACCCGGTAACAGCGTAAATAGGAAGCATTAAATAGGTAGGTCTTGTATGGGGTTTTTTTCTGCAAACCTCCTTGACTTGCATGGGGAGATTTGAACTCACCTTGGAATCCATTTCCACATCATTACAAAGTGTCGGACATTCATTTCCTTATGAAAATGAAACTGTACAGAAAGTAAAAGGGTATCATAATGCCTTATACAGTACATGCTGCTGGCAATTACCCCAATGCTAAACCCTTAGATTAGATGAGAACACTTTCTAAACCAGCCCAGAATGTTTTATCTTATCATTATCAATTTACCACATTGTCTTCGGAGTCACAAGGCCAAAGGATAAATGACTCAAGATCCACAGAAATGTTCATACAGAGCACATCTTATAATAGCTGATTTTCATCAGAATCCAGCTGAGTAGGGATTTAGCCAGCTAGAACCTGCAGGGTGAAAATCTCAGTAGCCTCACTAAGCAGTTAAATTTAGCTCGCTAAACAATGGGTGGCGTTAGCAGCAAGGTTCAGGAAGAGAAAAAGGCTGATTTTACTGTGAGCCTGCCAAGATTTGGGTGTCTTGGTTGAGTCACTCACATGGCATGTCTGAATCTAGCTGGGTAAGTTCCAGCCAGTTATACTTAAGCAGGGCTTTTTTGGAGAGGGTACTCAATGATATGGAGTGCCGGCACCTTTTTCACTGCCTGCTAAAACTGATGCATAGCCATAAGAACATAAGATATGCCATACTGGGTCAGACCAAGGTCCATCAAGCCCAGTATCCTGTTTCCAACAATGGCCAATCTAGGTCATACGTACCTAGCAGTTTCCCCAAAAGACACAGGTTCTGCAATGCTTGTACTAGGTCAAGTATTGATATCCTGGGTCTCTTCTTAATAATGGTTTATGGACTTTTCCTCCAGGAACTTGTCCAAACCTTTTTTAAACCCAGCTACACTAACAGCCTTTACTACATCCTCCGGTAATAAATTCCAGAGTTTGATTACATGTTGAGTGAAAAAATATTTTCTTTTATTAGTCTTAAATAGTTTACCCTGTAGCTTCATTGCATGTCCCCTAGTCTTCCTATATTCTGATAACATAAACAGTCGATCTATGTTTACCTGTTCCACTCCATTCATTAATTTATAGACTTCTATCATATCTCCCCTCAGCCGTCTCTTTTCCAGGTTAAAGAGCCCTAACCTTTTTAGCCTTTCTTCATATGAGTATCCTTCCATCCCCTTTACCATTTTGGTGGCTCTTCTCTGAACCTTTTCTAATAACGCTATATCCTTTTTCAGATACGGCGACCAGAATTGCACACAATATTCAAGGTGCGGTCTCACCATGGAAGGGTATAGAGGCATTATAATATCTTTTGTTTTATTTTCCATCCTTTCCTTATGATACCTATCATTCTATTTGCTCTCTTGGCCGCCGCTGCACACTGGGCCGAGGGTTTTAAAATGTTATCCACAATGACGCCTAAATCTTTTTCCTGGGTGGTGGTTCCTAATGTGGAACCTTGCATCGTGTAAATTCTTCCCTAGGTGCATAACTTTGCACTTGTCCACATTAAATTTCATCTGCCATTTTGATGCCCAGTCTTCCAATTTATCAAGATCCTCTTGCAATTTTCCACAATCCTCTTAGGTTTTAACAACTTTAAATAGTTTTGTGTCAACTGCAAATTTGATAACCTCACTCGTTATTCAACTTTCCAGGTCATTTATGAATATGTCAAAAAGCAGCGGACCCAGCACAGATCCCAGGGCTACACCACTATTCACCTTTCTCTATTGGGAAAATTGGCCATTTAGCCCAACCCTCTGCTTTCTATCTTTTAACCAGTTCCTGATCCACAGTAGTACACTGCCTCCTATCCCATGACCCTTTAGTTTTGCCAAAAGTCTCTGATGAGGGACCTTGTCAAAGGCTTTCTGAAAGTCCAGATACACTATATCAACCTACTCACCTTTGTCCACCTGTTTATTCACACTTTCAAAAAAACATAACAGATTAGTAAGACAAGATCTTCCTTGTCTAAAGCCATGTTGGCTGTCTCCCATTAGGCCATGACTATCTACATGCTGAGTAATTTTATTCTTTATGATGGTTTCTACCATTTTTCCCAGTACTGACATGAGGCTCACCGGTCTGTAGTTTCCCAGATCACCCCTCGAACCCTTTTTAAAAATTGGTGCTACATTGGTGATCCGCCAATCTTCAGGTATTAGAGATGATTTTAATGATAGTTCACAGATTACTAATAGCAGGTCTGCAATCTCATATTTCAGTTCTTTCAACACCCTTGGATGTATACCATCTGGCCCAGGTGATTTGCTACTCTTCAGTTTATCTAATAGTTGTAATACATCTTCCCGATGTATCGATATTTCCTTCAATTCTTCCGCACCTTTAAATACCACTTCAGTCATGGGTAACATCCCTACATCTTCCTCAGTAAAGACCGAAGCAAAGAATTCATTCAGTTTCTCCGCTATCGCCTTGTCGCCTCTTAGTGCCCCTTTATCTCCTCTATCATCTAATGGTCCAACTGACTCTCTCACAGGTTTTTTGCTACGAATGTACTTGAAAAAATCTTTATTTCACGTTTTTCCTTCCGCAGCAAGCTTCTTCTCAAATTCTCTCTTTGCCTTCTTTTTCAATGCCTTGCATTTGACCTGCCAGTGCTTGTGCTGTTTCCAGGTTTCATCGTTTGGCTCTTTTTTCCATTTCCTGAAAGATGCTTTCTTGGCAACAACAGCCTCTCTGACCTCACCTTTAAACCATGCTGGCAGTTTTTTGGACTTCCTTCCACTTTTCTTAAAGCGTGGAATACAGCTGTTCTGGGCTTCCAAGATAGTATTTTTCAACAACACCCAAGCTTGATGTAAGTCTTTAACCTTTGCAACTGCTCCTTTTAGTTTTTTCTTAACTATTTTCCGCATTTTATCATAGTCTTCCTTTCGAAAGTTAAAAGGTAGTACTGTGGATTTCCTTACTATCCCTCCTCCACTAATTAAATCAAAGGCGATCATGCTATGATCACTATTGCCAAGTGGCCCCAACAACCCTTATGTCTTGGCACTAGATCTGGTGTTCCACTAAGGACTAGGTCTAATATGGCTTCCCCTCTCGTCAGTTCATGGACCAGCTGCTCCAAGAAGCAGTCATTTATGTCATCTAGGAACTTTATCTCCCTAGCATGTACTGCCGTGACACTGACCCAGTCGATACCGGGGTAATTGAAATCACCCATTATTATTACCGCGCTGTAACTTTTGTTAGCTTCCTTGATTTCTTTGAGCATTTCATCATCCATTTGTTCATTCTTGCCAGGCGGTCGATAGTACAACCCCACCGCCATCGCCTTCCCCTTTTTACATGGAATTTCAATCCATAGAGATTCTACAGCAAATTTTGTTTCCTGAAAAACTTTAATCCTTTCTGACTCAATGCCCTCTATAACATAGAGCGCAACCCCTCCACCAATTTGATCAGCTCTATCATTACGATATAGTTTGTACCCAGGTATCACAGTGTCCCACTGGTTATCCTCCTTCCACTATGTCTCTGATATTCCAATCATATGTAACCTCTCATTTAGTGCTATATATTCTAACTCTCCCATCTTATTTTTTAGACTTCTAGCATTTGCATACAAGCATTTTAGAGACTGTATTTTTTTCATATTAATTTGGCTATTGGTAGACATGGGTAATTTGGGATCTTTAAGCTCTGTCTGCTCCATACTTGAGGGCATTTGGGCTACTTTACTCTTTTTTGGAACCTCTCTGCTTTTGGTAGTATCCTTCAAGGATACATTCTTCCGAACCATCTGCTCTTGGGCGACTGTCAGCTTTCCCCTATTATCTAGTTTAAACGCTGCTCTATCTCCTTTTTAAAGGTTAATGCCAGCAGCCTGGTTCTATCCCAGTTAAGGTGAAGCCCATCCCTTCGGAAGAGCCCCTCCTTTCCAGAGAATGTACCCCAGTTCCTAACAAATCCAAACCCCTCTTCTCTGCACCATTGTCTCATCCACGCATTGCGACTCCGGAGCTCTGCCTGCCTTTTGGGTCCTGCATGTGGAATGGGAAGCATTTCGGAAAACGCTACCCTGGAAGTTCTGGATTTCAACTTTCTACCTAAAAGCTTAAATTTAGCCTCCAGAACCTCCCTACCACATTTTCCTATATCATTGGTACCGACATGTACCAAGACAGCAGACTCCTCCTCAGCACTATCTAAGACCTTATCTAGGTGGCACGTGAGGTCCGCTACCTTCGCACCAGGCAGGCATGTTACCAGGCGAGCCTCATGTCCACCAGCCACCCAGCCATCTACATGCCGAATGATCGAATCACCAACTATAACGGCTGTCCTAACCCTTCCCTCATGGGCACATGGCCCTGGAGAAACTTCCTCAGTGTGAGAGGGTTTTACATCACCTGGAGGACAGGTCCTAGTTACAGGATCACTTCCTGCCACACCAGGGTGATGCTCTCCTTTCACGTGACCTCTCTCCTCCATGGCAACAGGGATGCTGCCAGACTGGAGGTGGGACTTCAGGACTATATCCCTGTAAGTCTCGTCTATGTACCTCTCTGACTTTCTTATGTTTTCCAAGTCTGCTACTCTAGCCTCTAGAGAACGGACTCGTTCCCTGAGAGCAAAGAGCTCCTTGCACCTAGTGCACACGTAAGACCTCTCACCAACTGGGAGAAAATCATACATGTGACACTCCATGCAAAAGACTGGAAAGCCCCCATCCCGCTGCTGGACTGCTGTCTGCATCTTAGTTTTAAGTTTTTGTTTAGATCTTTAAGTTCTTTACTTACTAAGGGTTGCTATGGATATTTATATCAATAAAACTGTACATAATACGTTTAATATACCTTGTTCACCTGAAGCTTAATTAATCTCAGGTCCTTAGTGTATGTCTGATTTGGGTAACAAGCTTCACCTGAGAGCACCTACTGTCTTTTAAGATGTGTAAGTAACTATAAAGCTATGATTATCCCAGGGATGCGTGTGTGTGGGGAGGGAGGGAGGGAGGGAAATAACACTTATTAAAAGAGGGCTGCTACACAGTACCCTGTCCTGTGCTGCTGAGGTGAGCTATATTCTTGTTTGATTTAAATTATAGCTCTTTGCTGCTGCTAGGCTCTAATATATTATGAAATTTAAACTACAAGCTCTCTGCTGGGTTCTAAATTTAACCAGAAAGCTCTCTTCTGTGTTTTAAATTTAAACTAAAACTGCTGCTACTAGGCCCTGACTGATTTAACAAAAAATAGTGGGTTCACAGATTAAATAACTTTAATAGAAAGAATTCCTTTCAGAAATTTCCCAGAAGTATATACTCACAATTGCATATCTCTCTCCAGAAGTAACAGTCCCTTTTTCTAGTCCTTCTAGGCCATCAAGTATGAATGAAAAAGTTCTGCGTATGCATACCGACATCTTTTTTTGCTAGAAAAATGCACTATAATTAAGCTGATGTCCACCCAAAAATCTAAGTTCAGCATGAAACTCTCTCAACATAGCTGGTCACATTTTCACCAACAAATATCAGACACCTGGAAAATCATTTTAAACCATTCATCTAAGTGGAGAAGCTAAGTGGGTACCTGATTTGAACCTATGGGGGGGGCTAGTTACTAAGGGGCACTAACATTCACGCCCACCTTAGTTAATTCAGCATAAGGTGCGTTATTTAGTGCAAGTCCCACACTGTCCTAAGTTATGCGGATTGTAATCTGGACAGTGATGTAGAAAATTGCCATTAGTCAGATAAATGTCAGCTCCGCCCCTTGATTGCCCCAGGACTATCTGGTTAGTGCCGAGGTGACCAGAAATAATCCTTCATGGCACTATCCAGACAGCGCTGCTGAATATGAGGCCCCATGGTGCCTATCTAATTAGCGGGTTGGATTTGGTTGGATGTTCAGTGGCATTTCAGCCAGTTACGTGTCACCGGAGGTCTGCGCCGGAGGGAGGTGGAAGAGGCAGATAGGAGAAGACAGAAATCATTGTGTCATGGTCTCTGAGCTATTGCCACTGATGCAGGCCCTGGAGAGGGTCAGCGGTGGTGGTAATGGGGACGGGAGGCCAGCAGGATAGAAGGTTCGTCTAGGGCACTGGCAGTCCTTGCACTGGCCCTGGTTGTTGCTGCATCAAGACGGCACTCCCTTGCATGGAAACCTTCTGACCTTAGAAACACTTTGTTGGGACTGCCTACATTCTGCAAATGGTCGAATTCAATAGTTGGACTCAGCTATTTATGGAATACCTGCTATGGCAGCAATGTCACACCATATAGTGAATAAAACAACATGAGCCCAATATTCAAAGGCATTTACGTACATTGTTTACAGACCTGTAAACCGTGTAAATACTGTTAAATATTCCCAATTAATGCCGCTACACGCCCCGATGCTAACCGCTTAGCATCGGGACGCGCTATGGCCATTCCATGGGCACACCAGTCACTAGCAGGGCTGCAGCGATATTGCACACCTATCTGGTTAGCACCCGTGGGTAAAAGGCCAGCTTTTGCTGTGCTTATTTTTACCCATGGGAGCTAACTGGGCAGCGGCTCAATATCACCACTGCCCACTTAGTTTCTGCGGGCTTTTGGGCTGTGCAGTGTCCCCAGATATTCAATACCGGGACCACATATGACCCCAGCACTGAATATCTGGGGTTAAAGTTCAGTGGTGACAGCTATATGCCGTAGCAGCGCCATCTCAAAAGAATATCGGGGCCCATATCTTTTATCAAAAATTGTGGCACGGCTAAATTACTTAGTAGCTATCTGTTTCTGGTGCAGTGAGGATAGTGTTACCTCTTCACTGACATTTCAACAATGGCTCTGATAGAGAAAACTTGCCATCTTTCAACATAAATTCTAAAAAACAGCTTTGCTGGGTCCAACACACTTGCCATGAACTGCATTTTCTATTTCCAACAAACCAGTTCTGAGCAAATGTAGTTAGATTCAGTAAACATCTGTTTCTCTTGAGAGAGGCATGAGGAAAGCCTAAAAAGTGTAGAGTTTTATACTAGTGCTACAGCGGGCAAATGTAGTAACACAGAAATAGAGAAAACGCCAGCAAAAAAGGGTCACTAGTTCCGCAAAGTCCCCCTGTTTGCACGTACCTTCCGAGCCATCACAGGTCCTACTTCATCCATGGTCTTTTCTTTCTCTTTTATTAAGATCCCTTTTTGCCTAATCAGTGTGTACTTGAATTCTGCCACTATTTTGTCTTGAATAACCTTTGCTAGAAGGTTTGCTAGAACCTTTGTTACAAGTGTCTACACCCTCTCAGTGAAAAATATTTTATCACATTTCTGTTCAGTTTCTGTCTTCTTAGCCTTTCTCCTTGATCTCTTAGTTCTAAGGAAAGTGTGATCTTCTTGAACTTTATTAAAGCCTTCTAAATTTTTGAATATACGAGCCTCTTCTTTCCCTCATTTTTTTGCCTTGTTCAGTCCATCTATGAGACATGTTTACTAAAGTGCTGCAAGTAGCGTGGGACAAATGCGCATTTAGCATGCGTTTTTACCATGGCATGGGTGTAGCAGCCATGGTACGTGCAGAGGGTAGGGCCATGGCAGGGACGTAATGCCACACTAGCCATATCAATGCAGCAGTAGTGACCGCACTCCAGGTGCGACTGCGTATCATGAAAGCATGTGCTGCATGCACCCTGAACTTGCATGTTACCACCAATAAAACCCCCCTATATGTCATGGGGCCACAGTACTGCACTGTGTGGAGGGTTGAGAGCAGACTGCAGTGTGAGAGGATACAGTAGGCTAACTGCAACACGCCATGGATCCAGAGGGGAACTGACAGCTGATAGGTTGTCTATGAGACCCGGGGGGATAGCCACAGTGCAAGGGTGTACCAACACAAATAGAATCCAAGCCATACAATGTCTGAGCGAGGAGCCAGAGCAACGTTATGGGTGGCAGCAGGCTACCACAGCCCTACAGAGAGATCAGACAATAACACATGGCCCTCAATGTCACTAACAGGACCTGGAGCAAGTGGCCAGTGAAGGACAGAAAAGGCCGACTGGGGAATATGTACATCCTGCGGCACAGCTCAGAGCTATGGGCCAAAGTATGAGGGGAGTGGGGCATGCAAATCAGGAAAGCAAACGCGTGCATAGAGACCGTGCTGCAGCCGTTTCTGTGGGAGATGAGCACAAATGCTGCATCCGCATGAGCAGGAGGTGCTGTGTAGGTGCAGGCAGGGTGTCAGCAGTGCCCAGCACATGGGACTGGCATATAAACTGCTCTCATCCTTGCTAGTGATGAGTGTGACACCCATGTGCTTTAAGGGGGGTAGGGGGGTTGGGGGGGAGACACTATAGAGCCTGTGGTTCTGATGGTCCAACACAGAGACCACATAGATATGGGGGGCACATGGCTGGTATACTCTGCTATACACCTCTCACTAATGGGGTCCAGGGTGTCCAGATACAACCCCTAGGTCCATCATATAGGACACGCACTCCACAAGGAACCAGTGGTCCAGGGGATGGACACCTACTTTTCCAGCTCTTCTCCATTGTTGCTTATAAATAGGTCCTGTGATCCTAGATGCTTATTGTTTGGAATTTTAGGAGTTTATTTTTGAGGCAATTAGGTAATTTCTCAGGGTAAGAAAAATAGGGGTTTATTGCTGCATTTGCATTACAAGAAAGAACATGTTTTTGGCTTTTTAGGTGGATTCCATTCAATGACCAAAAACAATTTTACAATACCGGCCCTTCTCCTAGCCCCAGCATCAGCCCCCTTTCTCCAAGCCCCACTAACAGCATCAGCACCCCCTCCTCCCAACCACATTATTAGCCTCCACTTCTCCGAGCCCCAGCCCAGCATCAGCCTGTCTTCTCCAGCTCCAGTAATAGCATCAGTCTCTCCCCCTTCTCAGAGCCCCAGCATGAGTCCCCTTCTTCCAGCTCCATCCCCAACCTCCTCAAGCCCCAGCACAGCCCTTCTTTCAGCCCAAGCCTAGCATCACCATCAGGCTCCCTCTCTCCCAGCTCCAGCCCTCTAACTAGGCACAGAGAAGTGAGAGCTTGTGTCATTGTTTCCACAACCCTGTTCTTCTTACCTGACTCCACAAGAGGACGTCCCTGTTCTCGCATTTTAAATCATCTTGCAGAGTCAGGGAAGCAGCAGAGAGAGGCAAGCGCAAAGACACAAGTTCCCTCTGCTGCAAATGGCCTGTTCTGATGATGTCATCCGGCTGAGACAGAGTAACCTGATGCCATCATCAGATGCTTGCTGGGGGATGTGATTTTTGGGGTTTATTAGTTATAACCAGTTACCCTGATTTCACCATAGGGGATGCTCTATTGGTGTTTTCTGCTTATAAATGAAAATCAGAAGCTCTTCTTATAAATACATTGAAGAGGACTGGGCCTAGCACTGATCCTTGACACTCCATTATCGCTTTCCTTTCACCAGTGTAGATCTCATTGACTACCATTCCATGAATCTTGTTACTCGCCCAATATATATTATCACTTCTAATTCCAACACTGTTTACCAGTATTCCAGGGCTGGCACAAGGGGTTGTGGCACCCTGAGCCAGCTTCTGCCTTTATGCCCCCCCCCCCCCCCCCCCCCGGAGCCAATCTTGCAGTATGAACTTTAGAAATGGGGGGAGGGGGTCAATTTTCAGTGCTATCATTGTGATGCCATTCAACTTAAGGGTATGTTTACTAAGCAGCGGTAGTGGCTTCCGTGCAATATCGGAGCCGTACCACACAGAAGCCACTACCGCTGCTTAGTAAACATATCCCTTAATCCATATATTTAGTGCCACTATCCATGTAGGTAGTGATGCTGAATAATTGGATAGTACGGTGAATGCACCAGCATATTTGTTTAGGCCTAAATTAAATTTATCATTTATCTGAATAGAGGCGCTGCTATCCGGATAATTTTCTGTCCTGCTCTCACTCCTTCCCTACCATGGCCCAGGAATATACAAATATCTAGCTGTTTAGCAATTTTAAATGGCCCAATATTATCTATATATTTTTTGAAAATGCATACAGACAAATGCATAATTACCATATCAGTCCAACAGAGTATTATTCATTTATGTGAATCATTCCCAGACTAATCAATAAAGCTCTCCCAACAATAGGTTGCAGAGCAGAAGTAGGACTCTTCACTTTATAACTTAACATATAAATAAAATTTCATTCAAATTCTGGTGTCACATCAGCGCCAACACAAAATTCCTCCACTGCAAGACATAGGGGCATGTTTACTACACAGTAGTAGCGGCTTCCGTACGATATCGGAGTCGCGGCCCCATTGAATTCAATAGGACCGCGGCTCCAATATTGCACGGAAGCTGCTACCTCTGTTTAGTAAACATACCCATAGGGGTATGTTTACTAAACTGCGGTAATCGTACATAACGCGTGTTATGTAATGTTAACGATCGTAAGCGCAGCATAACGAGCGTTATGATGCGCTTACGATCGTTAACGTTACATAACGCGCGTTATGATGCGCTAAAGATCGTAAACTCCCACGGCGCAGTAAAACACCGCAGAAGGTGGAGAGAGGACGGAGAGAAGGGGTCAATGGGTGGAGAGTGGGTGGGGAGAGGCTCCCTTCACACTAACGTGCTGATCTGAAGAGCTCAATTCCAATGCGAATGAAAACCTGCCGTTAAATGCACATTACAGGGGAGAGAAACCATTTCAGTGTCAGCAACGTACAGCCCATGCAGGGAAACCTAAAAACAGTGATAAGTGTGATACATGTGCACAGAACAAAAGGGCACAGAAACACTGAAAATGACCCCAACAAACTGGAAAAAAAACATAACCAAGCTGGCCAATAGTGGTATCAATGAGAAACATCAACCCCTACCCCCCGAGTAAGCTCCATGGAACAGATATAAATCTTGGAAGGGTCTATATTCCGTCCCCATACAAGGTGAATGAGCCCACAGTGAAATAGCGCTGCTCAGAGTTTTCCCCACCATCGGACAGGGTTCCTATGGCGTGCACATGTCCCGCAACATCAGGGCGGGCATGTAGGAACGGCAACTGGACAGATGCCGGAGAAGGGGATACAGAGGGCCGCAGGCGGCACATGCTGTGGTGCAGCTGGGCCACAGTGTGGACTAGGGTAATGCCTAGGTGGCCCATAAGAATGCTGAAACAGCAGAGCAGACAGACAGCAACTGCTGAAGGCCCAGCATGGGCACGAGTGTGTTTCCCAAAGTGTCACAGGGGAACAACAGCTACCCCCAAGGGCAAGGAACATTGGCAGGCGGGGCTGGGGGGTAGCGTGGACGTCTATGCAGTCACCCCTACCCCAGAACCCGCACCATAGGCAGCCGCCTACCTGCACACTGGATGGCCTGAGACTGCGCACCACCAGCTCCACCAGCAGAAGGGCATGTCAGCATGGTGGCTGAGGGATACTGGTGGTGGAGGGGGCAGTAGCAGCTGCCCAGAGCAGACCGTGGCCTAGCCCTCTGTAGGTGGGTACCATGTACTGCAACAGATGGGCCCTGTCTGACGAACAGTCATGGTATCACCAAGGAATGTACTGACTTTGTGGTAACAAGGTGGTGCAGTGCACAAAACCAGTGTATTCAGAAGTAGAGGGTCACAGGTTCAAGTCCCAGCTGTGGTTCCTGCCACCCCAGTCCCCATATTTTACCCACTACTACAACATGCTAATATAGACAGCACCTTTATTGCAGATGACGTAAACATGCCCAAGACACCCACATTTTACCCTACAGAGCACAGACACCATATACATGCACATTACCTAGAGCAGAGTCTCCCAAATGCAGTCCTGGAGGGCCAAACACCATTCCAGTTCCATGCTGCCTCTGATAAAGATGCCTGTGCTGCATTTCTATGCGCCACCCCCATGGTATGCAGATGTATCTCATGCATATTCATGAGGGACAGCATGAAAACCTGAACAGTGTTTGGCACCGCAGGACTGGAGTTGGGAACCTCTGCCATAAAGCAGCAGCCAACAGGGGCAGACACACCCGCACCCACAGGCCCCATTATCCAAAGCCTCCTGGAGAGGCAGGACTTTGGGCTCTGCGTGCATCTCCCAATACTAGCACTTGCATACCTTAGTAATGCCACCCTAAACCTGGGAATATGGTACACATCCTTAAAGAGGTTGCTATGATTACTGGCAGATAGCAATTCCTAGGTTAAGTACAATATTCTGATTGAGCTGCGTCATAGCAACCTTTCTGATGTCTGTGGAGTGTGCTCAGGTCTTGTGTCTGACAGTGTTTACCAACCTGGGGAGTGACTCCTACAGTATTGCGTACCATAGCCATGCCTGCCCTGTGCCCAGGACTGGTGTGGTGGCCTGGGCTGCCCAACACCTCTATAGTTGCACAATGCTGGCATAGGTGTGGGGAGTGTGTGTCTGTCTATCCAGTGTGTGGTGGCTGCCAACACCCTCCACAGCCCACACTGCTAGCTCTGTTGCCAGTATTGGCCTGCCAATGTGCATAATGAGGAGCAAGGTACCGTGGGAAAAGCCTGGATAGGGTGGC
Organism: Ichthyophis bannanicus; assembly: GCA_033557465.1. Taxonomy (NCBI): domain Eukaryota; kingdom Metazoa; phylum Chordata; class Amphibia; order Gymnophiona; family Ichthyophiidae; genus Ichthyophis; species Ichthyophis bannanicus. Next base: position 441,250,023 of record CM066035.1, on the reverse strand, counting down.
CTGGCCTGGCCGCATCTGCACAGGGCATAGGGCAATGGCTCAGACATTGTAATGCCCTTTACCATCTGCACGGACAGGGTGGCCATAGCATGTCCTGCTGGGCGGTCACTCTCACCCTGACTGAGCAGTGACCATGGCATGGCTAGGTTCCCCCATACAGCATTTCTTTCATGTGATACATATGGGTTTTCTTTTGGAGCCTAATCACTGACTTATCTGCTTGGTGTGTTTGCTGACATCCCCGTTCTGGGTACATGCAGCTTCTCCAGGACCATGCACTATGGACTAGCTGGTGGACTGTCTGCAGCTAGTATGTGTCTTGCTGGAACACCTTGCAGGGTGCAATGGCTGGAGGCTTGCTGCTGGAGAATGTCATATAATGGTAGGGGGCAGCTGAGCATTTCCAGGCCTGCTGTCTGTTTGCTATTGCGTTACGGATGTGTACCGCTCTGTCTGTTCCCTAGCAGGACTGGGGTTGATGGTCCCCTCTACTGCTACCATTGCAGGGAGGTAGACTGTGGATCTATTGGTGGGTGATCCTATTTCCCACCCTGAGCCCCAGAGGGTGGGTGGTGTGGGAGTACATGATCTGCCCATGGGTCCATACACCCCCCTTCACCTACAGCAGGTAACCATGGCACCAACACAGGATATGCACTATTCTGGGTGCATCATCGCCCATAAGGACTAGACATGACCGAGACATACAGCAGGGCACAGATGTATCCTAGGTGTGTCTAACGGAACTACCTATCACACACTGATGGGGACCTACAGCATGGCGTATTTCAGCCATGAAAGGTGCTGTGGACCTGGTGCTGGGCGCCCCACCTCAACCTCAGGGTGGGCACAGTACCCGCACAATGTGACTGTCTGTGGCAGTACCACACACGGTCTGTTCCCACTACCTGGCCGAGGTGCTGTGGGGGTGCATACCCAATCTTGTGCCCATCTCTCGACTGCTGATTTGCATGTGCAGTGCATCATGGGTACGGGTGGGTTAACCCTATCCTGGTAACCACAGCAGACAGTTTGTGTGGTGACGTGCAGTCCTGCAGCCAGCCAGGGATTTGTTCACAGCCTTATAAGGTGTCCTATAGGGGACATTATAGGGTGCCTTGGCGGACAGTACACTTTATAATGTGCCCTATGGAGTGCATTATGGAGTGCCTTATGCAGCACCTTAGGTTATGCCACCGTGAGGGTGTGTTTGCTGGCAGCACAAATTAAAATACATGTCAAATGCCTCAACAATCACTACTTAAATTTAAAGGGTGCTGCCTCAGCCAGCCTTATACATTAGGTCCACTGGGGAATCGAACCCATGACCCCTGTACCATCAGTCAGTGTTGTAACCATTGTGCTTCAGCTCTGTTGCTGTGATTGTATGCTTGCGCGCCTTCTTAAGATTAACGCGCGGTAACATGCCCTGTAGCGCTCGTTTATTTATGGCGCCTTGTAGCGCGCATTCTCGGCAACGATGTACCACCCATGTCCTTATTTGGGGTTTCTGTCTCTACCGCGGCTCCTAACGCGAATCGCACTAACGCAGTTTAGTAAACATACCCCATAGTGTGTAACCCAAAATCCTGCAAATGAACACTCAAATGGTGACCATACCACACTTGCACCAGGTCCAAAAATCCAAACTGTACCAACCCTACTTATTAAAAGTCAGCAATGCAAATATTCTAATACACCAGCACACCTCCAGTGAGGAAAGGAGAACAAGCTGAACTACTACAGATTCCTACACAGAACCAACAGGTTAACAGAATGCCTCACTTTAGATGCATGTGGAAAACACAGACCATCACTGAATAAAAAGCTATAAATTAGAAACAAATATGCAGAAAACAATGAAATGGAAAACCCTAAAAAGAAATGAAAAGTGGAACACCGAAGAAAGAGAAATGTACATTTTCAAAGCTGACATATTTCGTTCTCTACAAGCTATCATTCTTTTCTACCTATGTTGTCTGATTATTATTTTTCCAGCTAGGTTGGTCGTGGTCTCTCTTACTACTTCCTCTTCTTGGTTGTCTCCTACAACCTTTTCCAGGATCTCATTTCCATTTTCTATTTTTTCACTCTTCCTTTCCTACATTTCTCTTTGACATTAATCCTTCTGGCTTATTTTTTCTCTCATCTGCCTTTTTTACCTAACTATAGCTAGATTTCATTCCTCCTCGTCTCCACCTTCTGGTCTTCAGTCTCCCTCTTTTCACCTTTTACCACTTACCAGCTTTTCAATTCCTACTTTTGCCTCCCCAATCCTCCCATTACCAATCTCTGTCTCATTCCTTCCCTAGTCCCCTGTATTTCACCTACTTACCATTTTCTCCTTCTACAGTATACTCACCCCCTCCCCAGCCTCATCCTCTAATCAGCCCCAGCTTCTTCTCTATCACTCGTACCCTCTCCACCTCCAATCCCTTTCTTACATTTTGCCCCCAATTCAGGCTGCCATTTCCCCTTTCACCTCCCCCATTTCTATCCTCTCTCACCGTCAAAGACCTGCACCCCTTCTTTGTCTTCCACCCATTCCATAGCCCTCTGTCCTTTCAACTGCCCCTCAATCCATCTCCAAACCCTGCCGGTGCTTCAAACCCTCTCCCCACCCCATATTTCTGCACTCTGTCTCACAGCCTTATTCATACCCATTGCATAGTCCCTATTGTCTCCTAATCTCTGGTCAATTTCTTAGCCCCCACTCTCCACCCAATTATCCCCACTCTTCAACCTTACAGTCCCTCGTTCCCCACCTACACTCCCAGCTAATCTTACAGTTTGCCTTCTTCTGTTGTCCAATTTTAGAGTCTCCACCTAATCAGAGTCCCTACTCTCCTGCGTCCCTAAGTCTCCAGTATCTGTCCTCCTGCCTTCTATTCCTCCATCCCCAGCAGAGTTTGCAAGGATGCACGTTGATTATCAAATATCTTAATCTACGTGTGCGCTTGCAAACTTTACACACCTTACTTTACATCTACTCTTGAGCAGGTATAAATGTCTACGTCTGTATTTAAAGTGCAATCTCAGTATTTTGCGCTAGTAGTCTTTTATAAAGACGCATAAGCACCTCTTAAACTAGGCACTCTCTTCTAAAATTACTCTCTACAAAGTGCTCTTAAGGTGCCTATGTAATAAAATCAAGTAGTCGCCTACTTGTCTTTATAAAACACTAGCCTAAGTGGCAGAAATCATATTTTAAGAGAAGGCGCAAAGATTTGCACCAGCTGATGTAAATGTCCATGCTTAGACTATCCAAACAGTGAGATTGTGATGTTAGTCCACTTTAATGGTAATTAGAAAAAAAAGGAAAATAAGGTGATACTTTTTTACTGGACTACTTAATACATTCTTAACTAGCCTTTGAAGGTTAAATCCTTCTTCTTCAGGTCAGGACAGTATGAGCAACAGATGACCATAGCATAATATGTAAGTGAATCATACTCTTCTTGACCTGAAGAAGAAGATTTTAATCTTCGAAGGTTAGTCCGCAAATGTATTAACCCAATACAAAGGTGTCACCTTATTTTCTTTTTTTTGTTTCCCTTATTTCTAACTAGATTTTGCAAAAATGCACACAAGTTGTAGTACTGTATAATCTACATGTGTATTTGTGCCCTCCACCCAAACTCTACCCATGCCCACTAGCAAAGTATGCAACATGAGCACTTTTACACAGGTCGGTATTTTCTAAGAAGTCATTTACCTGTATGTAAATATCTAAAATAAGCCTCAGTAAGGTGTATTCTTGGCATCTAAGTGTATGTGCCCCCTCATAAAATGACCCCTCTGATGATAATTCTATAAGGATCGGCATAAATGTATATGGATGCAAGTAAATGGCGATATTTTATTCGCTGAGGCATTTTCGTGTAAGTTACACAGTCACAATTCTATGAGTACACACACGGAACCCATCTCACATGCTTCGATAGTGAGCATGCACATGGGCAGAGTATGGTCAGCATGTACACTTACGTGCGTGATTTAGAAAATATGGACACACTGCATAAGATATGCGTCATCATTTGTAGCGGCTCTAGTGCCGGTATAAGTTAACTGCAGATTAAATTTACATACACTAGCAGCCCTTATGCTAGTATTCTGTAAAATCAAATCCGCACGGATTTGACTTCATAAAGTAGGCATGATTAACACTCATCGACTATGAGGCATCTTGCAGAATGACCCTCCACATATCTAAGGTGCCCTGCTGTTCAAAGAATGCAAAGGTCTTGCGATTTATCACTGTGATAAAGAAGACTATCATCCCGGTCCCTCACATTATTTTGACAACAAAGCTTGAATACCGTGGATGTCATTAGACAAAAACCATTGGTTTTTCAATCAACATTTGCTTCTAATTTGCACATTGCACAAATGTATCGTAAAAAGCATTTTAGGTATTTATGTCCCATTGATTACATCACACTGATAAATTCAATGTAGTGTCTAATCAGCCGCTTAATGTAGCCTGAACATACCTAAGGCAGAAAAGTAAAGCTGCCTCACGAAATGCTTGCTTATTTTAAATTAGTATATCATTTTAATTCAACAATAATTGCCATATAAATGGGTATAAGAATATGATAATTCTATAAATAAAAACAGTTGTAGATTTATATAACATTTCTGCTCTGCATTCCAAGCATTGTTCCCAAAATTGAATGTTTTGCGCTACAATATACATTTTCGATAAAATCCATTTATTCATAACATGGCAGAGTTTTCTTTACATACTTAGTCATGCAAAGCAGCAAAACAAAAAGAGGAGTTTACAAGCCCATATTTGGAATAGCCAGTGTCTGTGAATGAGAAAACATGTTAATTTAATGTTGCTTGTTAGCCCTCTACCTCCTGCGATCATAACTGCAGCACTAAACAGTGAGGATAGACATTTATCAGTGCAAATTTGATTCATTTGCGTGTCTTTCAAAAATGTCAGTGCACAAATGTGTGTTCATTTCTTTTTTCATGAACACAAATGTGTGAAATAAGTTGAAAAAAGTCTTCAAATTGGAAAAAAGTCAGAAAACGACAAAAAATATTTTTCCATCCATGATCCCTACTAAATAGTATTGAGTTTGGAGAACAGTATCGGATTTTTCTAGGTAATCTAGGATGCAGACTATAGGCCATAGGCAGCAGAATGGAGTAGGCCATCCCCCATGACATTAGCTACTAGGGGGCAAAGGTGGCCCCAGCAACCATAAAAAAGCGCTCTGCTGCCCATGCTCTTGGGAATGCTCAGAGGACTCTACACTCAATTGTATGAGAGCAGCATCAAATTGAGCTTGAAAAGATTTGTATAAAACAGAAAAGCAAGAGAATATAATCTAGTAGTTACATTTTGGGATTATAATTAGAATCATCATCATTTCCTAAATATCTGGGTCCCATATGACAAGTGGCTGAAACATTTTTTATTCTGTTTTGGAAATCTGAAAATACGTATGCGAAAGGAGTGACTCTTATTAATTTTCCATTCAAGAGCTCCAATAAACTTGCATTTCTTGCTATAATCATCCGATATTTCTCTATAATGCTAATTTCAAAGTAACAATGTAAATTATCCAGTTGATGTTGCTGAAAGAACTGTGCATCCCTTTTTTTTAAAGAATGACAATTCTATGATGAAATACTGTATTTTTGGTTAATACAAAAATAATTCAACTCTGTGAAGGTAATAAGAACTGACTTATAAGACAAATACTGCAATGAACAGCTAAAATAATAGTCCTTGGGAATATAAACATGCATGAAACACACAACACGCCTCATACAATAAAATGTATTGCAGCAGCATCAGTATGGATTAGTGAGGACTTTTTTTAAAATGCAAGAATACATTTTACTAAAAGGTACTTACACAATTTCATCATTCTGGAACTCCAGTTCTCCACAAGTATCCTCAAAATCTTCTCCTCCACCTCTGGCTGTACCTTCAATAGTTTTGTAGGGCACAATAACAGTTCCTCGAGCTCCAGAGGTTCTCAGTACTTTGATGTCCATGGTACCAATGCTTTCACTCACATGGGTCACTGGCTCCTCGAAGGTAAATATGCCTGCATGATCATCATCAAAGATGGTCACTGTGGCAGTACAGGGAGATCCAAGGCAAGCAAGTGGTGTGACATGGTTGGCCTTAGGGTTGACTTCTGGTTCTTCAGAATTCACTTTGACATTGCTTAGATGGACCAGGAAGTTCTCGTCTTCTTCAAAAATGTCATCATCAATGATGCCAACCCTTATTTCTTTCTGCTTCTCTCCTGGCTTGAAGATCACAGTCCCTTCAGTGAACTCGTAATCAGACCCTGCATTTGCTGTACCGTCCTCTGTTCTAAAGTCCACAAACACAGTGTTGCTCAAATCACCACCGCGGCGAACAATGGTCAGGGCCACTGTCCCACAGTTCTCAAGACACTGGTATGTACTCTGTTCAAAATATATCTTACTGAATGGTTCATTTTCAACCACTTCAGCATTTACTTCATGCATGCTGACAGCTTTCCTGGCCTGATCTGCTGCATGCCTCTTTAAAATATTTCCAGCACCAGTCATGAGCCGAGTTGCCTGGATGCGATAAAATGCTCGACTCTTTTGTTGTTGGCTCAGTACCTGGTAATTTGCTAGTTCTATCAGTTGCTCTATTTCCTTGTCAGGGTGTTTCTGTTTTAGTTCTTTCAAGATCCTAGCCATTTCTCTCCTTGCTTCTTCATCATCCTGATCTTTTTCATCTATTTCTAGAACAAGAGAACCATCCAGGAAGTTTTCAGTGTGTGAATTCACCACCTTTCCATCCATTTCAATATCAGCCTTGGATGGAGGTCTGTCACCTTCTGTTTCAATGATCATTCCTCTTTGTTTGCCAGCCCTATACCTCTTGTAGACATATTTGTAAAATAGAAGCCTTCTGTCTGCAACCCATGCAAACACCACACAAATAGGAAAAAAGAAAAAAGTAAGCAAGCTTTCCCAGACTTCAACAACGCCAGGAGAGATGACAGATAAAATCAGATACAGCCATGTATAAGCAAAGATGCTCCAAGCTGCTGTGACGAAGAATACTCTTAAGTGCTTGATCTTCCTTATTTCTCCATCAGGAACGACGTAGACACAAATCGCTATGATAATGAACATATTGAATGCCGCACTTCCCACAATAGTGCTAGGACCAAGGTCTCCAGCTTGGAAACCATGTCCACACACTTCAATAACGGACAGAAGAATCTCAGGAGCTGAAGAGCCCAAAGCCATCAGTGTTAGGTTGGACACAGTCTCATTCCATAATCTCACAGTTGTCTTGGTTGTCTCACCATTTGGCTTCTTGATGGTTATCTCCCTTTCTTGAGAAGTAATGACTTCAATAGAAGACATAAACCGATCGGCTATGATGGATACTCCCAAAAACATGTAAACCATGGCCACAAAATATACAGTAGCTCTTGCAATTTTATCACCATATGAAGGATTTTGTGGTTCCCATATCGGCAACACGACACCTTCCTTGCAATAATATGAACCAGTGCATTCATCAGTATCATTTCCATAGCTTTCTTCACTGGTGCTTTTAGCATGTAGTTGATCCACATGGGACAGCAAAGAGACAGCAGCAAGAACTAACAGGTGAAAGCCAGCAGGAAAGGTAGATGAACTCCCTGATCGTACCATGGTAGCAATGACAGACCAGTTTCTGAATGTCTTCCAACCTGCAAGAACATCAGAAGAAAAAATATGTTGTGTCAGCGTACAAATGATTATCATCCAATCTCTACAGTCTGAGAAAAACTGGAATTAGTCATGTCCCAAACGCATGCATTTTATTTAAAATGTGACCAACTGATGGATGTACTTCTATTACATGTGTGTTACCTTAAAATTGCTCGAAATCACATGAAAATATTCTTTGATGGAGAAAAAAAGCCAAACTGCATTTGTGATTACAAAATGCAGTCCATCAGTTTCCATGCTTACACGTTAATGTTTATAACACATTAATGTTTAAACAGACACCAGGGACTGGATCATCTCTTATAACAATTTAATTGCAAGATTTGTACACTGCAGCCCTATCACAATGAAGTACTCTTCACTAAAAATAAAAAAGAATGTCCTGATCAACAATCCAATTCATTAATCAGTAAAGCTAGGCTCATTGCAACTAATTTTATAAAGCAATTTCTTCATGCAAAGCATGTTTTCTAGGCAGAAAAGAGCTCTTCTAAAATTATGGGGCTGAATACATGTGTATTCAGTATGAATACCAACTTCTTTGTTTTTATTTAGTTCATGCATTTTCAGTAATAGTTAAGGGCAAGATTGTTTAGGTACATACACTATGAGGCACATTCAGACATGTGTGTTCCAGGCCGCACGGACATCTAGACATCTGGACAGCCCGAGAATGCACCCGATTCTGCTCCCGTGGGGGCTAGCACCCCACAGGAGCAGAATCACAGCACAGTGGCTGGACGTCCAGGGGTGCCCTGATTCAAAAACCCAGACATCCAGCCATTTCCCTGGCTAACTCAGCCAGGCTCCTCCATGGTACCAGGAACCATGAAGGAGCTGTGATCACCGGGCACCCCCAAAACATTCTTTCCCCGCAGCCCAACCCCAATCAAGCCTCCCATGGCTGGGGTCGGGCTGTGGGGAACTTCCTGCACCCCTCACCTCATTGGTCCAGTCCAGCTCCACCATCCCCTGATGTTGAGGTGGAATAAGTCCCCCGTCTAACCTGCCGACCACAGACGTACAGAGCCAACCTCAGAATTGGCCCTGTACTTCCGGGGCCACTTCCCCTCCTACCGCCCACCGGCCCTCTCTCCTCCCCCAGCCCACCCACTTCCACCCACGAACAGTCAGCTATACATGCAGGGAGCTCTTTGACCGCCAATGTGATCCAGATGTTTAGCGGGTCCAGTCCTCCAGAATGGACATCCAGACCTACTAAACGAGGACTGGAATGTACCCGTATGTATTTCCCTGTTCCCAGAGTACTTAACATCAATATTTACCAGACAGAATGAAAGGTTAAGTGATTTAGACAAGGAGACATCAGTGAGATTTGAATCCTGCTTTCCCTGGCTCTCAACCCACTGCTCTGACCATTAGGCAACTCCTCCCTCCAAGCTGCCATGTACAAGAATTCATGGGAATGCAGTTTAGATGGAGCAGATGCAGAACTGAAATATATAAGCGCATTTTATTAAATATGTGAGCTGTGGTTCTTAACTTGGAAACCTGGAAAAGAGACAACTGGTCTATAAAGGTCTATAAATTTATGAATGGAGTAGAATGCGTAAATATTGATTGGTTGTTTATGCCTTCAAAAAGTAAAACCTAACAAGTTCTGTGACTGAGATTGGCCACTGTTGGAAACAGGATACTGGGCTTGATGGAGCCTTGGTCTGACACAGTATGGCATATCTTATGTTCTTAAATGCCATCACATCAAGGTTGAGTCATGGCAACCCTGTCGACAGTTTTCCTAAACTCTGCTTGGTCTTCAGATGTTATTGCCCACACACATGTATATCTTCTTCAGAACAGGTGTAAATTTGTTTGAGAACATTTGTGTGCTACTGGGGTAATTGTACAAGTCCATTTTGCAAAGGCACATAGGCACCTCTCTTGCCTTTAATAAAATGACATAAAATAAGCACCTTTCTGGAAATTTCACAGAAAGCTCATTTTAATAACACAGCCACCTTAGGGTACATTTTCAAAGCCTTAAAGGCCTTTTTCTAAAGTGTGCTAATATATTGATCTGTTTGTGGTTTTTATTATTGTGGGGGGGGGGGGTTGTATGTATATGTGTGTTTTTTGTATCCTGCTTTGGGCTTATTGTGTTACAATGCAGAATGGGCAGGGTAGGGGCAGAGAATGGGTATGGTGTGAGCATTTTAGTTAGCATGGGGGAACATATCGTGGGCTGTCAATGTCGCCATTTAGATGGGCGCACCTAACACCACCTCAATAGCCGGAGGTAAGAGCACCATGCGTTAGGGGATGAATCTGCATGTTAACTGTCAGCAACATGCTCATCATGCCCGCAACAATTACTGCAGAAGCTTTGCAATTGATGCCTGCTGCTGCAATGACCTAATGCACTTTGTCAAAAGGGCCCCTTAGTTAAGAATTAAGGCCGCATGAAATAAATATCTTTTATGTCACTCTTCCACTTCCATTACTACTATTATTACTACTACTACTGAACATTTGTATAGCGCTACAAGACGTATGAAGCACTGCACAGACACATGTAAAAGACGGTCCCTGCTCATCAGAGCTTACAATCTAGTCAAGACAAACAACACAGTAGCTGTAGACATGGGATACAGCTAAGGGGAATGGTAAGGAAACACAAAGGAGATCAGGTGAGTTAAGATCCAAAAGCGGAAGTGAAGAGGTGCGTTTTCAGCCTGGATATGAAAAGGGTCAGAGAAGGCGCCTGACTTACAGACTCAGATAGTTTCTTCCAGGCTTAAGGAGCAACAAGGTGAAAGGAGAGGTCTGGAGTTAGCAATAGAAAAGAAGGGCACAGATAGAAGCAATTTGCCAGAAGAGCAGTCTTCTCAAAGTGGGGTGTAGGGAGAGATAAGAGAGGAAAAGTAGTGAGGAGCTGCAGAGTGAATGCACTTATAGGTCAGCAGGACAAGTTTGAACTGGATGCGGAAACGGATAGGAAACCAAAGAAGTGACTTGAGAAGAGAGGTTATATTACTTGAAGGATAGTACTAAAAGGTGAGGAAATAGGTTTGAAGTGGGAAAGAGTTGGAAAGGGAGCAGCCGACACTATTCTGAAATACAGCACTTACAGGCAAGAACCCCATCTGGTGTGAAATTGAATGCACAACCAATAAGGCATAACTGCATGAAAATGTTCATAGGGTACAAGAATTCTTCCAAAAAATGATTCTCGTGATCCCAAAACTAACCTATTTGGAGAAACTGCCACTGAAAGAAACCCTCTCGCATATTCTAAATATTTGCTAGTTGATATTCAAAAACACTGACTTAGACAGTGGCAGCCACTATCTTGATCAGTGTTCTTCCCGTCAATTTTTAGTGACACTATCCGAATAGTACCACTGAAAATAGTTACAGACGGCCCTGGAACTGTCCAGTTAGTACCAGGGCGGGGTGTTGGCAAAGCGTGAATGTTCCACCGAACTATACAAAGATTGGCAATATTCAGTCCATTATCCATAGAATGATGTGGATATATTTAGGAGCGTCCCTAAATGTATGCACATAGCTCTATGAACAGCAGGCCAAATATTGACACGATCCATAGAGTGGCAGTGATCATTGCTCTAAGGGCGTAATTTTATAACAAGGTTAAGTGAGCAGGAAGATGCCTATTTTGGAGCTACTTTCAAAAGACACATAGGACCTAGGTGACTTTCTGAAATATTTGTGCAAATCCAGTAACAACAGCGCCTACATTCAAGGCACGGACTTTACACCAGCTCAACAGCCGGAGGAAATATTACTGCATATTTTTCTCGCAAGCGCATGTATTTTACAACATTTGTGCGGAAATCACAGCCCACCCATGGTCCGCCCCTGTGCATGCCTACCCTTACAAGTATGTACCGGCTTGCACCGCACACACGTTTAAGCATGATCTCATTTTGGAAGAGCCTATTTCCACATGTAAAATTGTTCATAAAATGACCCTCTGCACATACATTCCGCAGCACCGCTTCTTGTACTGAATGAATGCAAAACTTTTAAGTGCTGCGGCCAATGTTTAAAACAACATTGACTGTAGTGTTTGACCCTCCTCATTGGCATGGACTGGAGATACGACAATGAAAGTTATTAGGTGCCTCAACTGTATGTACAAATTTGTGGCATAAGAGATCTGCAAAAATCTTCTTATATTTGCCGATTTCCCACCTCCCAGCTGCTGAAAATGTGGTACGCAATGGATGCCAACCCAAACATTATGAGGGGACATGATTGATTGCATGTTTCATTAAAGAAGTGGATCCCTCAAATATACCCCTGCACACAATCTTTATGGCTACCCTGGCACATCTTGCAAATCCGGCATGGAATGAGATGAAAAAGGTGCTGTAACTGCATATGCGTATTTGTGGAATTGAATGACAAAAAAACAATATACCCAGTCACACTCGTTATACCATCCCTGACACTTTCAGAAAATTTGGTGCGGATCAGATGGAAAGCCAAAAACGTTTTAGGTAGCAGAATTGTCTGTGAGCATTTGTGAAATATGTGACTCCCTAAAAAAATGCCCATCAAAATCCTTGCTGATCACCTTACAGATCACGAAAAGTTTGGTGTAGATCAGATATGAAGGGGATGCAAAAAAAAAAAAAAAAGTTATTAGGGGATGGCAATTAGATATGCTTCCTAATGGAATATATGGATCTATGTCCCATGTCTCTTGGCCCTTCTAAAATATTACAGCCCAGTATTCAGCTCAGGTGGCCTGTGAGATTTTTAAAACTATGATCACGTCACTTAAAAAACAGGAATATTCAGCACTGCTCTATCTATAGTCAGCGTATACACAACTGACCACCGACAACTCTATGGATCACAGTGGTATCTAGCCATATAAATCGGCAGTTTAACTTAGGGAAGCCTTTTTGCTGTTTTAAATTAAACCACCAAGCTATGTGGATAGCAGCTGAATATCTCTATTATCCATACAGTTAGGTGAAATGCCCTTGTTGCACCCTAACCCTGCCCTGGCACAATACCGATAGTGCCACAGCATTTATAGGTGTTGGTGGCATTATTCAGCTAGCGCTGCTGAAAGCCATGGATAGAGGCTTTATATGTTTAGCAGCCGTCATCAAGGTAGTGCATCTATGAAGGGCATGTAGAAGATTTAACACTAGAAACATGCAAGGGTCCTAGTTCTAAAGGGATGACGAATGTGAAAGAACACTCATGCGTACCCTTAAGGCATTTGCTACTCTACAAACACATGTGGAAGTCCCACCGTGCGTACTTTCAGTTAGGGTGTGCACAGCGGGGAGCTTAGGCGGGGCCTAAATTTACACATGTAAGTTACTGAATATTATGACGTGTGTTTTCTCCAATTCTAGGTGCGGGCATTTACACCTGCTCTAGAGGGAGCTTATCTGTCATGCCTAGCTTCGGGCACATTGGTAACCCCTGATTCTACAAAGTACGGGCGTACTTTACTTTCTAGGTGTCCAATACATGCGTGCCAATGTGCATTAAACTGGGCAGTCCTTCTAAAACTACCCTCTAAGAGCCCGATACTTAACTAAGCAGGCTATGTGCTGCTACCCCTGCCCGCTCACCCCTAATCCCAGATATTCAATGCCGTGGTGATGACATTGAATATCTGGTTTTGGTGCCCAGAGAAAACCGCTGCAGAGCCTAACTGGGTAGCAGCGATATTGCACCGCTAATCTGTTAGCATCCGCAGCTAAAACTAGGCGAGCCAAAAGCCCGGTTAGGCTCTGTAGTGGATATACCCAGTTAGCGGTACTCCCCGCCTCTGCTCCACCCTGGTACGCCCCCAAGACACGCTGATGCTAACCGGACAGCATTGGGACACGTAGGGGACTTAGACGGGGACATTCAATGGCACTAACCATGTAGGTGCTGTTGAATATCCCCGTTTAAGGCATTTACATGGTTTACTGGACTGTAAAAATTCTTTACCAATATAACTTCTACAAATTACAGGTAATAATAAAGCAATATGGCATTATATGACCTCAGGATGGCCTAACTCCTACATTTGGCGAACTTAATCACCATAGAGAAGTGGCAGACGCTCACATCATAGGTCTTCTGCCTATTAATTTTTAAATTTTTATTTATTTTATTTATTTACATTCTCTTATATACCGTGCTATTTTCCATCAGTGCGGTTTACATTGAACAAACTGAAATTACATTGAACAGGGCATTATAACTTGGAGATAACTATTTTACAGGGAACATGGGCTATGGAGGGTTAAGTGGCTTGCCAAGACCACAAGGAGCACCTGTGGGACTAGAAACCCCAGTCCTTCCGGCCCAAGGTTGCTGTCCTCTAGTGGGATTTGAACCCCCGACCTTCCGGCCTGAAGTACCTTGCCCCAACCACTAGGCCTCTCCTCCACTATTTTTAGTTTAATAAATTCAATTTGCACTACAATCCAATTCCTAAATCAACAAAAAACGCTTTGAAGGAGCCTTCAAAGTTCAACATTATACAAAAACATTTAAAGAAAAGCGCCCACATTTCTGCATGGTGTATAACAAGAGTTGTCCAATGCCAAAAGGACTCACAGGAAGCTGACCATTTTCCCTGTAACAAAACAGAGATACAATCTCTAGAAAATCCACTTATCTACCCATCTTATAAAGTATATATCTACTTATCTGAACAGCTTCCTGGATTCGGCACACCGAAATAGTTGCAGGTCATGTCTTTCCGTCTTTCAAGACAAAAGCTTTTGCTTCGCCTAAATTGTCTTTCTTAAGGGTTCTTAATGCAATTATTAAGTCAAACGCCTAAGGTATCTCCTCCATAACATTTAGCCTATGAAATGCTTCTCACCACTATCGAAACCTCAGCGTCTGATGTCAACAGTTTTAAACGGACCTCCCACCAATAAAATCGCTGACACTAAATAACATCACCCGAACCAATTTTCTTCTTAACACAAAGGAATTTCTTATACTACACAAATTAAGAAATAATTACTACACAAATTAAGAAATAATTAGAAAAGAAAAAAATGTTTTTAAAAAAGAGAAAGACCAGAACTTCATAGCTGCCCGGCTTCTTACTATATAAACAGAGTCCAATCAATTTTATTATTCAATCCATACGGATCTAAGGCATTCAGTTCTAAGGCGTTCAGTTCACTTATGCTCTTTCTGTAACAGAAGGTATCCTCTGTCTCCTCTACATATGTTTCGAGGTACGTGCTCCAGTACTGTGCATTGTAAGTCTTCAAAGTTATGATTGAATGTTAAACAGTGTTGTACTAAAGGTGTCTCTATTTTTGCTTTACTAATACTGTATTTATGTTCTGCTAGACGTGTCTGCAAAGGACGTGTAGTTTTACCTACATAGAGCTTGAAACATGGGCACCATAGTGCATAAATTCCAAATGAAGTGTTGCAATTTGTTTCATATTTTAATGAACGGCTCTTATGCAGATATTTAGTACAGATCTTAGCCGCCATCACTGTGCAAAATGAACAGTGACCACATTGTGTATGTTCAAATCTTGCATCTTGAGTTTCCAATCGAGGTACTGCTGAACATAGCCAATCCCTCATATTTCTACCTCTACTATAAGCTATACGGAGAGAACAATCCAACAACTTAGACCATTACTAGACAACACTGATTTCAGAACCATAGTACAAACACTCATTACACCACATTTAGACTACTGTAATGGTATTCTTCAAGGGACCTCAAAGAAAAATATCCACTCACTTCAATTGGCCCAAAATGTCACCGCAAGGATTATTTCCAAAGCAAAATTAACAGATCATATATCTCCGATTCTTTATTCTCTCCATTGGCTTCCAGTATCATGCAGAATCACCTACAAATCCTTAATCAATACTTTTAAGATTTTTAACAATATAGCTCCTTCCTTCTTATCCACTCTTATCAACATCCCGCTTGAAAACAGATCAAGAAGAAGAATTAACCTTCACATGCTACAAGTACCTGATTCTATCCGAAAAACAAGTCAAAAAACAAGCAACACAGCGTTCTCATACTTTGCTCCTATGTTATGGAACAACTTACCAGCTGAAATCAGAGAAATTAAGGATCTTCAATTATTTAGAAAAAACCTAAAAACCCACCTATTCACCCTATACTATAATAACCTCCACAAGGAAGATAACCCTAACTCAGAGAAAACTTCTGATCAACAGTCACTCACTGACCCTACCTAGACAGGCATAAAACCCTCACTCATTCACATTGTTCACCTAATTAAATTTTCTCTTTGAAAGCAAAATGTGAATAAGTGTAGCTAATGTAATATATTCCATTGCCGATGATTTACTATTGATAGCCAGTTATTTCACTGTATTATTGAGTTGCAATTTAATAGTTAAATGTTTACTTTTATAATTTTGTTCTATGTAAAAACTCTTGTTCTCCATTTACTGTTCTTTGTACTAAAACACGTTCTATGTAAAATAGTTCAAAACCTGTTTTATGTAAAATAGTTTCTAAACCCGTTCTATGTAAAATAATAGCATGCTATTATTAAACTTTGTTTACTTGTAAACCGCCACTGATCGCTGGAAGTGGCGGTATAGAAGAGATGTATAAATAAATAAATAAATAAATAAACTCTTTGACAGCTTTGGATGAGTCAACAAGAGACTCCATCTCTTGCGTATTACACCTGCTATTCGATTAGATAAACTGGAGTAAGGCATAACACAAGTAATAATCGGCACAGGAGATGTCTCGCTCAAATCAGAGCTTATGGATTTTGGCATAAGCCATTCACGATGATTGAATTTCGCTCTCTTGTAAGCCTTCTTTAAAACAGAGGGAGGGTATCCACGTTCTTAAAATTTACACAACATAAGTCTTGCTTGAACTTCAAATTCTTGATTAGTAGAACAAATGCGATGACACCGCAACAGCTGTGAATATGGTAAATTACTTTTGAGATGTTCCGGATGAAAACTAGAAAAATGCAAGAGAGTGTTCCTATCTGTAGGCTTACTATAGATTGTAGTGAAAAATCTATCTGTATCTTTAACAATTTTTACGTCCAGGAAGTGTAATGATGATGCTTGAACATTCATTTCAAACTTAATATTGTTGTTACAACCATTCAAAAAATAGAAAAAAATCATTCAAGAGATCTTTAGAACCTCCCCATAATAGAAAGATATCATCTATATATCTATACCATCTCAAATATAGGCTTGTATCTCTGTTTTGTTACAGGGAAAAAGGTCAGCTTCCTGTGAGTCCTTTTGGCATTGGACAACTCTTGGTCTACACCATGCAGAAATGTGGGCACTTTTCTTTAAATGTTTTTGTATAATGTTGAACTTTGAAGGATCCTTGAAAGCATTTTTTGTTGATTTAGGAATTGGATTGTAGTGCAAATTGAATTTATTAAACTAAAAAAATTTAAAAATTAATATGCAGCAGACCTATGTTGAAAGCGTCTGCCACTTCCCTATGGTGATTAATTTCGCCAAATGTAGGGGTTAGGCCATCCTGAGGTCATATAATGCCATATTGCTTTATAATTACCTGTAATTTGTAGAAGTTACATTGGTAAAGAATTTTTTGGAGGTAGTATTTAATTGGGGTTTACTAAGGATATCATCAGTTAGTTTATTACAGTTTATCCTTAGGCAGTTATATTTATTTACTGGACTGTAAACCATGTAAATGCCTTTCAAATATCGGGCCCTAAATGTACAAGTCCCTTTGAATATTGAACCCCTGATTTGATGGAACACCAAGTGAGAAATTGATATAGGACACACATACCGTACACTTAGAGGCCCATTCTGGTTCCCACATGTCCAGTCATGTTGGCTAGGCAAAAACCGGACATGCAGAAGTCAGACCCAATTCTGCCACCGTGGGGCCTGAACATACCCCCGATGGCAGAACTGGGGACACAGATGTCCGAGTAGGATCAACGTATGGGAAGCTGCCAGTCCCAGCACCAGAACGCCATGGCTAAAGCAAAGGAGCAGTGGCATCCTGGCGCCATGGTAACAAGCCATCCACAGGACGGCTCTGAATGCCAAGCCATATAGCTGCCCCTGCAGACCACTGTCCGGCTGTCACTGGCAGCTGCTGTGGGCCGGATCGTGGCTGCAGGGGCACAGTAAGGCCAGCAGACTGTGGTACAAGGGCGTGGGGAGCATGATGTGGGGTGCACCTGAGACTTATTCCACCATCGGGGTAGAATAAGCCCGGCATCTAACTCTGTGCCGGGGAACGTACAGAGGCATGACCTGAATTGCCTCTGTATGTCCTAGCAGCAGGCACCTCCTCCGCACCGCCCCCTCCCACCCCCATCCAGCACTCCCCGCACAAACACAGTGTATGTGCGGGAAGCACTGAGACTGCAATAGGGTTGTGGTGGTGAGCGTGAGTTGGACATCCAGACCACACATCCAACCCCACTATTCGAGGTACAAACTTCTGGCCATGGTGACCATATAAATATTTACCCACTGCAGTAAAATATCAAAATGTAACACAAGCAGAGGTGCTCTGCACCAGCAAGGAAAGCCAAATAAGCCTTTAAAATCAATTTCACAATTTTAAAACACTTTAAAACAAATGACTCCTATCAGAGAACAGTCAAACACAAAGCCAGTGTTTTCAATCATTTGAGAAAACTCAACCCATTTTATTTAGCTGCATTTATATCCTGCTTTTCACTGGGTCAAAGCGGTTGGGGGATACATTTAACACGAGGGGATATGAGACACATACACTAATACTTACAGGGAACATGGGCAATGGAGGGTTAAGTGGCTTGCCCAAGACCACAAGGAGCACCTGTGGGACTAGAAACCCCAGTCCTTCTGGCCCAAGGTTGCTGTCCTCTAGTGGGATTTGAACCACTGACCTTCTGGCCTGTAGTACCTTGCCCCAACCACTAGGCCACTCCTCCCTCCTTTGGCAAAGTTCCCTCATTAGGGCTGGATGTGAAATTTTCTGAACACCAGACCACTGAAAGGTGAATTGCTTCTTTTCAAGGACAGCCTCCAACAATTCTCAACCAGCACTATTAATTCGCATCAGTATCAAAATCAAAGCCTCAATGCATACTGTGCCCGAAGGTAACTCGCTTTGATCTCCTCCTGGAAAGGCTAAATACTAATAAATAATTCTTCAGAACACTGGCGTCATGGTTAAAATAAGGCCACGCCTTGTGTGGAAAATAGCTGGCCCTTCCTGGGGCAGCAGAGCTAGGATTTCTGTACAGTACTTCACTCGTCCAAGCCTACTAAGCAGTATAAGCAGTAGAGTATTGCTGCTCCACTTGACTCAGGACCAGCAATATATCCATGGGAGAAACTGACCTTCAGACAGCCATTAGAATCTTTTCTAGACCACTAACTCCAAATGCAAGTCCAAATTAACTCTCCTGATGTCCACAAGGGAAATAACTAGAGGCCACCAGCCCTTAGTGAACCATTTTTCATATCTTACAGAGACTAGATCTGCATCTCAACAGGGGTGGACTTCCCAAAAGGTGGAAGTGTGCCCCATTGCTGGACACAGTGCTCTTGACCAGTCCATCCATATTTTAGGCTGAAACAATATTGAAGGGAGATCCCTTGGAACCTGCCATAACTAGTGATCAGAGAGGGTGAATCCTTAACCAGAGAGAGACAGCTGAAGGATTAAATCTCTTACTCAATCTCAGTGTTGCAGGTCATGGTGGGTCAGCTACATTTGATGATACATATATCCCACCATAGAAAAGTCCTGCCTTGAATCTCCCTTGAAACTTCTATGGTTAGGCTAGGAAAGATGAGGCTACCTGTTCCACAAATGAAAACTGCGTCTTTAGAAATCCTAATGAGACTACTGCTCGCTTGGGTGTTCTTTTCAAAAGGATTTTTCACGCATAGATGCCAGTATTACATGCATGTTGATGTTTATTAAAACTTGATATTCCGTCCTTCACATTAGCAGCAGGGTGGTTTATAATTTTTTAAAAAGGCAAATTAAAAAAGAGGATAGAAAGGAACATCATGATTAACGGGAAAGGTTTTACCACTCAGAGAGAAGCAGCAATGGAAAAGAACGAGAGTACGGCAGTCGGGTGATAGGCAAGTTGAAGGCTTGCTGGAAAAGGAGTGTTTTGAGCTGTTTTTTAAATTTTATGTTTTTTTAAAGTGCCATCAAGTCTATTCTTATTCCCAGCAACCCCTGGGTTTTCTTGGAAAGGTATGACTGGAAGTAGATTGTTAGGCCTTTTCTTCCGAGGCAATGGAAGGTAGAGTGACTTGCCCAAGGTCACAAGGAGTGCCAATGACAATTGAACCCTGATCTTTTGGATGTTAGGCTGTTGCTCTAGCCACTAAGCTACTCCTGCATTCCTCTTTCACATATGATGGTTCTAATCTGAGTTCAGGTGGGAGAGCATTCCATAGGCTGGTGCCAAGGAAATAGAAGGCAGTGTGACGAGTGATTTTGAGTCTGACTTGGGATGCCGAGAGAAGGTGAACACGGTTGGCGTGAATGGATCAGAGAACACAGTAGGATGAATGTGGAATAATGTAGACAAGCAGTAGGGGACACTAGTGTGAAGTGCTTTGTGGAGCAGAGTTAAGAGTTTAAACTGAATATGGTAGGATACTGGGAGCCAGTTAAAACGAAATCAGGAGTGGGGTAACATGATTGGAATAGGAGACATGAGCAAGCAGTTTGACATCAGTGTTCTGTATAAGTTGCAGACGTTGCAGTTCATAGCTGGGGAGGCCAGAGAGGACGACATTGCAATAATCCAGACACATCACGATTAGTGATAAAAGTAAAACAGTGAGAGAGACGAGGAGACAAGTGGTTAAACAGCCCGCATTTGGCAGAGTAAGAACGACGGACAATGGCACTGATGTGGTCATGAAAAGTTAAAAAGGAATCCAGGATGACCCAAAGATAGCAAGGGAAGAAACCAGTGCAATAGGTCTATCTGATAGCACTAGGGAAAGCAATGGACAGGGGCTGGTACCAGGAAACCAGATCGCAGAGGTCTTCTCAGGGTTAAGTAGGAGATGGGTTGGACTTCATCCATAAAATGCTACTTAGAAAATTACCCCTGTGTACAATTTATTTTATTTAACATTTCTTATATACTACCTTTCATGATATCAAGGTGGTTTACATTGAACAAACTGAAATTACATTGAACAGGGCATTATAACTTGGAGATAACTATTTTACAGGGAACATGGGCTATGGAGGGTTAAGTGGCTTGCCCAAGACCACAAGGAGCACCTGTGGGACTAGAAACCCCAGTCCTTCTGGCCCAAGGTTGCTGTCCTCTAGTGGGATTTGAACCCCTGAACCTAAGTACCTTGCCCCAACCACTAGGCCACTCCTCCCCTCCTACAAGTACATGCAGTAACAAGTACATGAGGTAACAAGGATGTGTGCACTTGTAGGGAAATCGGATGCAGGCATGCTGGGGATAGATCTGGGGCAGGGTTATGAGCAGACTTTATCAAATACGTGCATTTCTGCTGGTGTAAATATGCATGGATTCAATTTAGCCACAATTTCTGCTGCTTTTGCAGGGCAATTTCATAGAGAGACCTAGGTCCCTATGTGTGTTTAGAAAATAGGCCCCAAAATATGTGCCCGCTTGCCCTTCACATATAAACAACCTGTTAGAAAACTGTTTTCTTGATGGGCAATTTTCAAAGGGAAATTCTGTGGGTAAACATGTGTTTACCAGTGGGGAAAGCAAGCGTTGAAAGCTCCTCCCTCTCGCCACACTTTCCCCACCAGGAATGGGGTTAGAGCAAGCTGGATGAAATGTGAATGAGGTGATTCATTTTCCACAGGATTTCCCGCATGTAAAGCATGTTTCACACTGGGAAACTGCTGAAATTTACGAACATGACTACATACATGCAAGCATGCCTGGGAAATGTAGTTTGGGAGAAGCAGGAGCAGAATTGCAGCATATGTGCAGGCCTTCTAAACTATGGATGTAAATACCCAGAGTACCCATGCAGATTTGCAGCTGCTTCGGAACAGGTGTAACTTTGTATGAGAGAATATATATTTCTACTGGGGATAGTTCTGAGCGCCCTCTTATAAAATGGGCTTTTATCCTCCAAGCACAAGTTCATTTTGAATTCTCTGCACCTGCAAAAACCCCTAGGGTACCACAAACAAGGTCAGCCCTAGGGTATCTGGCACCTTAGTCGAATCTTCAGCTGTAAGCCTCCCCACCCCCACCCATAGTGTTTGTCCAGGTGTGCTGCTGGATGATAGACAATTCTGGCAATGCAACTGGTAATTCATATTTTGTCTCTAATTCAATGGTTCCTTCATTTAATTACATGGATTTGAATTCCTTCTTGTACTTTCCATTTGTTTTGTGCCACCCCTAAAAATTCTGCTGCCCTAGTCGGCCGCCTAGTTTGCCTAGCACAAAATACCTGCTGGAACTGCAAACAGCACAGTCATTTTAAAAATTGTTCTGATAGTGAACAGCCGTCCTGAGTAGACCATATCTGGTGGAAAGCAACCTAATAGTACAGTGGACTAGCCAGGTTCAAATCTCACTGCTGCTCTTTTTGATCTTGGACAAGCCACTAAACCCTCCACTGCCTCCGGAACAAACTTAGAGCTGGATGCAGCAAAGTGTTTGTGCAGCGTTTGTGGGCACAGCGGGGGTCGGCCCGTCCACCAGGCAGCTGGCTCTGTGGGTGGCACAGCATCCACGACGGGCCATGTGCTGCAGCATACATGGTCTTCTGCTCCCACATGCTGCGCCATGCCACCCTCCCCCCCCCCTCCCCGTGCTGAGCTGCACCGCCGCCTCTGATTACGGAGGCGGTGGGCAGATGTCCTGCCACGGGCTGCTACCGCCGAGCCTTTGCGCTTCAGCACACATAGCCTGCTGCTTCTGACCCCCAAAGTTGTGTCGGAGGGGGGGTCAGAAGCGGCCCTAAGCAAATGGCCTGCTGCTGCCGCCGAGCCGAGCTGCCCCCCCCCACTCTGACTCTGCCGCAGCGGGGAGCGGTGACAAGGCTCAGCATGGGGGGGGGAGGGAAAGGTAGAGCAGCATGGCACATCAGGGGAGTGGCATGGCCGGGACTTCTGCCTGTGGCGACCGAAACCCTTGGGCCGGCCCTGGGGGACAGAATGCAGAAAGTGATCTAACACAAACATTACCAAAGTGCAAATGTCTGTGCTAGCAGCAGCAGCAGTACACTATCCATTTAAATGGCTGGTAATGAATCAATTAGCTATGCAGCACAGAAGGTCTGAGGAGATGTTAAGGGTTAGCTCATAGGTCTGCAGTCAGTGCCAGTGGAGATTTTCTTCAGTGCAGCACCCACAACTGTTTTCTGGCTGTTACGAAGAGTGTGCTGAAACAAAATGGCAAAGGCAGTGTGCTGGAACGACGCTCTGCGCATGTGCTGGAAATCCATCTGGTGCAGAAACAGCAATAGTTTTGCAATTTATGCACCAGTTATGCCAACTGTTTGGGGTTTTTGTGCACAAGATCTGGGTGCTGCTAATGCAGACTCCTGTGAGCACGTGTCAGGCTTGCTCGCCTTGTTTATCAGGCTTTGCACGCATAGCTCAGTTGCAAGCTGAACAAAACTTCTGCAAGAGAGCTGGGTTCCAGAGCAGGGTTTCTGCATCAATCCCTCTTAGATTGTAGGCCCTCCGGAGACAGAAAGATACCTTCCCCTATCTATATGACATTGAATGAACCTTAAACCCAGATATTTAATGCTGGGGCCCTATTTGGGCTCCGGCATTGAATATCCAGGTTGCCCAGGTGGCCACGAAGCTAACCGGGCAACAGCAATATTGAGTCACTGCCCGGTTAACTTTTGCAGCAAAGCTTAGGCCAGTATTTCCTGCGTCTGACTTTCGCCATGTGTCGCTAACATACTGTCACTGCCTGGTGGCACCCGCCCCTAACCAGGCAGCGACGTTATGTCAGCATCAGGACATGCAGCGGTGACATCTGCTACCATGTTAGTACCGCTGACTACTCCACCGAGTGGAACTTACACATAGTAACATAGTATATAACGGCAGATAAGACCAGCATGGTCCATCTAGTCTGTCCAGTAAGGTGGCCAGAGTAGGTGTAGCCGTCACTCTGTGCAGGTCACCCTCCCTCGTGCCTTTGTTTAGGGTTGTACCTGTCACTACGTGCAGTTCACCCCCCCCCCCCTCTATTAGTTATGTTTGTTTTGATTTTATCTTCTTGCTATAAAGCGATCCACTGTGTCTGGCTCATGCCATTTTGAATTCCGTCACTATTTGCCCCCACCAACTCCATCGGGAGGGCATTCCAAGCATCCACCGCCCTTTCAGTGGAAAAATATTTCCTAGCATTGCTTTTAAATTTGCCCCTTGCAGCTTCATTTTATGCCCTCTAGTATTACAGCTGCCCCTTCTTTAAATAAAGGTCTGCAAACCGTGTAAATGCCTTTGAAGACACTCCCTCCCTTCCCATACTTAATATAAATACTATTGAAGGAACATCATTTTATATTTAAGAATTACATTTATGCTGTGCTGTGATACAGGATAATCCATCTCTACTTCTCACTCGGAGGCATAAAAGCACGTCTTTTCTCTGGCACCCCTTCCCAGCACTTAGCTGTAGTAATAATTTCTGGCATGTACGGTGTGTTGGGAGCTCCGGTCAGCCAAATTAAGCTCCTTTTTTCCGCCTTCCTCCTGGGTGCATGAACTCATCTTTGGAATTGCTTTGTAATAGCAAACTTGCTTCTACAGCAGTTTTGCCTTCACCTTTAACAGTGTGTAACAGAGTGTCTCTGCTCTTCATCGCACAGGACTATCCCTTCCTTTCTCACCTCTACTCCTTACAGCAGTGAAAAAGTGAAAGGGAATTCCATTTCGTTTTTTTCCCAAGGGGCTTACAATAAAAGTTTGTAACTGAAGCAATTGAGAGTTAAGTGACTTGCCCTACATCAAAGTAATAGTGGGATTTGAGCCCGGTTTTACCGATTCTCAATCCAGTGCTCTGACCATTGGTCTACCACTCTTCAGTCAGCCAACCCCCCATGTGCCTTGGTCTCTCCCCCCCCCCCTCACCATATGTGTTCCCTTCTGTCTTGCCCTCTCTGTTCCCCCAGCCAATCCCACCAAAGAGGCTGGTGGGAATTGACTGAGGAAGAGAGAGAGAGAGGGTGAGACTGAAGGAAACTGACTGAGAGGTAGAGGAGGAAAGAGACTGAGGCTGCTAAGGTTTGGCTGAAGGAAGAGAAATTGAAGGCTGGTGGAGGCAGGCTCGGTGCTGAGGGGAGGGGATGTGGTGGGGTTGAACTAGGGATCCTTGAACCTTTTGGAGGTTAGTATGGGGGGGTGGGGGGCACACAACCAAAAATGTTGGGAATATCTGCCATAGTGCCAGCTTCTAAGTCCCTTGAAAGTGACCCACAATTTACAGATCACCCCCGCCTATAATTTCATTTTTTCCAGGTGAAGCCAAGAAGCCACTTCTCCCCACCCTATCCCCAAGAGATCTCCTCCTTATCTGCCTAAGATATTACATTTCTTTCTAAATCCATCGCTCTCTAATATCGATAGGATCATCGCTCTTCCCCATCGAGTCGAGAACCTAGGGGGGAAACGTGGATTTGCCCAGGCACGTTTCAGCTCCGGGAACTCCGATCCGTATCCCGGCACCGCTTTCGCCGTATTTTCTCATCAAGGAGACAAGGTCATTCCTCCCTCCACAGCACCGAAAATCAATTAGGAGGAGAAAACGAGTGCATGCCTGTCTCTCTCCCGACCCACCACACCATCCGATCTCCCCTGGAGATCCTCCTTTTTTCCTCAGCTTTAATGGTAGCCCAAGTTTCAACATTATTTCCCCTCGTTTGTTCGCCCAAGCGACAAAAGCGTATCCACGGCTGTCACCGAATCTCCTTTCCTGTGTCAGTGTGTCTCTCGCTATGTCTGCTTGCGTGATATTTTCTGTTTCTCTTTCTTTTTTTCCAAACATATTAGTGCCACTAGGAGAAACTGATTCAAGTGAACCGACCTCTCTCTGTCTGCAAAGATTAAAGCTCGTAGCCTGCTCTACATTAAATAAGGATAATTTAAGACAAAAATGCTCGCACGCCTACAGAAATTCGATAGAAAGCGATGCACTACTCTAAGCGCCCGTGGCCCTCTCCTCCCCCTCCTATCCCATCCCCACCTTACAAAGAGGGAAATACAAATTTCTATTCCGAGCCAAATTCCATTCGTCAAATGCAACCGCGACACTGCAATCTGGGGCGGCCAGTGTTGGCGGGGAGGAAAGCGGAAAAAAGAGAAAGAGACAGCCGAAGGTTGAGGCTCTTTCCGTGTACTCTTTCCCCACATAGATGCCTGAAGCGGGAGACTGATTCTTAACAGAAACCAATGACGGGCGATCTCCCCTTTCCATGCAGCTTGCAAACATGCCGAACAAAAGCTGCGATCGGGCTGCGGTGTCCGAGCCAGCTACTCATGCATCTATCTAAAGTTCACAGCGGAAGCTACAAATCCTTGAATGCGAAAAAGAAACTGATCGCACAGAAACCTTTACCAGTGACTCGGTCAAGTTCCCCGGCGTCCCGTGGTGGGGTTTCACTTCCTCCCTTGTACGTGCATCGCAGAGAAGCTCAGAACCCGAGGAGCTCCAGGGAGCTAGAAACGGACATCGTCGGTCTTAGAAGTTCGCCCTGGATGGAAGTCGCTTAAAGCAAGGACGGCAGGAGGGCAGCTATGAAAAAGACCGGTCATCATCGTGCCGTAATTCACGACGTTCCCTCGGTGGGAAGTCTGACCCCTGCAAGCGCGGAGCCACATGCACGCACAAGAGAAATGCGCCTTTGCCGTACCCAGACAACTGATGGAGGAATAGGAAAATGACATGAATTGAAAACACACACACAGCGAGTAGGTAAACAGCGCCGGCTCTGCACAAATGAGAAGGGTTCGTACCTTGTCGTCGCCGGGGTGCGTTTCTTGGCTTTTCCGTGCAGCTTCCTTAACATTCGCCTTTAAATAGGACCGATCAGGAAGAAGGCGCCTTGACCATATCGGAAAAAAAACCCAACAACAACAACCCGATGAATCCCCACTATCCACGCCAAACCCCTACCAGCATGAGGACAGATGTTATCAGGGAAAGCGCAGAGCCAGGATCAGGATCATTAGGTTCTCCTCAGTGCCCTTGAAGTTTTCCCTCATCCTGCTCTGGCGCAAGAAAGGGGGGGAAGGAGTTTGTTTCTCTCTCTTCTTGTGGTTAATTCCAGTGAGTTTCTTGAGTGGCCGTACGGCTATAGACACGCACACGCTCCCTCCCTCCCTCCTTCGTCGGAATATTTTCCGATATCCTCTCTGCTTTTGGAGTGAGCGAGCTCTGTCTTGCAATGCATCATGGCTCGGTGCCAGCCCTCTTATCAACATCACGGCCCTCCCAGCTCATTGATCACACGCTCACTGCTGCACAGCTTTAACTTTTTTTTTCTTTCCACAGGGTTATTTTTCCTGAAATAAGACTTTATTTTGTACGTCTCCCTTTTGTAAAGACCCTATTAAATAACGTATGCAAGGCGTGCAGCTCATTAAGAAAAAAAAACAGATTTCAAGTATTCCTTTGAACTGCATGGCTAATCGTTTTCTTAAGAGCTAGGAGGACAGCTACGGAGTATAAACAAGCATCACTGACATGAGCATGTTTTATTTTCCCCACTCAATTTGCTAATTTGAGGGGAGAATTGCTAAGTTTGGTAGCAAGGCGCCTGTAAACGGACAGAAAGCTCAACCTGAAGGGACTGCAAAGCTCTTCACATTAGCGTGGCATTTATAAGGCACAAAATTAGGGTGGGTATT
This sequence comes from Ichthyophis bannanicus, assembly GCA_033557465.1. Classification (NCBI taxonomy): domain Eukaryota; kingdom Metazoa; phylum Chordata; class Amphibia; order Gymnophiona; family Ichthyophiidae; genus Ichthyophis; species Ichthyophis bannanicus. Next base: position 441,222,428 of record CM066035.1, on the reverse strand, counting down.
AGCGAATGGAGCCCATATGGCTGTGTGGTAGAGGCAGAACAAGACTGGCAGATGGTGTGTTACGTTATTATGCTGAAGGAATTGCAAGCAGTAAAGAACAATTATATGTTAAATGGCTGGGGGGTTTTTTCAGGATTTATTTTTCTCTGGTGCTGTGCTTTTCAAACTTTTGTTTTCGTCGACACACTTCCGAGCTTGATCGTTGCAGCCCTCTCAGTCCCCCACTCATCACTGGTGCTCTTTGGTTTCCCTCCCTCCAGTCACCCCATTCGCCCACTGGCACCTCTCTCCCCTCCACACCCACAATTGTGTCCTCCCTCTTTTCTGTATACACTTGGACTTTTATCTCCCCCACCTCTACTGATAACCCCCACCCACCCTATGGATGATTTTATTTATTTAACAGTTTTTATATATGGCCTTTCTGCAATTCAAGACGGTTTACAGAGAACATAACACAGCAGTATACTCCAACTGATTACACAGAAACAAACATAACGAGGGTATAAGTGGTTAATATAAGTAATTTTCTCTTTCTGCCTCGCCTACTCCCCACTGGTGCCTTCTTCCCCCCCCCCCCCCCATGTTCCCCAGTCTCATTCTCTCTCTCTCTCTCTTCCTCCCCCCCCCCCCCCACTAATGTCTTCCTCTCTTCAACCTACCGGCACAGTTCTTTCCATTGGTGATATCATTCCCTCCCTTACCTCACCAATGCATTTCTATTCCCTCCCCCCACCACACACGAACGGTGACCTCTGTTTCTATTCCTTTGCCTTCCGCTGGTGCCTGTCTGTTTTTCCCTCTCTCCAGCTTGATGCCTCTCCATTTCTTTCTCCTAGGTGGCATGAAAACAGCACTTTGGTTGATCTACTTACTGGTTTCTGCCTTCTCTGCCAGCTTCCATCTGCCAACATGGCGGTCAGCCATCACATCAATGTTGGCAAAGACGTCAACCACATCTAAGCAACAGTGCTTTCTTATGCCTCCTACCAGCAGGAAGAAGAAAGATCAAAGTAGCAAGGAAGAGCCCTCACAACAAAGGCACCATGAGAGGATCATGCCAGGGATGCTAGGATCAAGGGCTTTGCCATGGCACACCTGTTGAGAAGTATCCCTGTAATGCAACTGGAACCAGTTCAGAAAGAAGAATAGAAAGGTGTATTACATGGTGCTCACAAAACTTACAAAGCATTCTTTTTTTTTTTAAACCTAGGAAACATGCAGCTCATATGTCGGTATGAGTTCCAGGAACCTGAATCAGTAGCAAGGTCCAGGCCAAGGATGAACAGGGGAGTGAAAGTAGGTCAAGGAAAAGCTCCCAGAGCCATGGCTCTCTCCATTTCTCCACCTCCCTTCACTGAGGTTACCTAGCCGGCCTCATCTGCATTCTCCCCTGCCCTTCTGAGAAGCTTCTGAGCCCCGAGTAGAACTCCTTGCCTCATCCTGCTCTGCTGTCCTCCTCTCGGAAAGGGATGGGTGTGGAGTGGCAGAGATCTCTTTCACCTCTTGGAATTTGCCCAGGCTGGATTGCAAGCTCTATAGAGCAGGGACTGTCTCTTATATGTCTCTGCCTCTGCTGGAGCCTGAAATACAGATGGACTGGGATCAAGGCCAATGCGACTGTTGGCGAAGGAACATGGAAAACATTTTCACTTTGGTTTATTTTCAGATTCTGAGTTATTTGTTTCTCTCACTATCTTCAGTAGAATGAAGACCCAGGGCACAAACCATGGTGCAAAGCAGGCAGATGGAGAAGACTGGCATCTACATAGAAGGACATGGGTGACAGAGCATGTAAATGGAGAGCATGCTTGGCAGGACCCAAATGGCAGCCACTTGGGTCACGTGAAATAATCTAGTACAGAGATAGAGAAGGACACAGCAGAAGCTTTATCTCAGGAACTTCCCCAGCAACCTCAGTATGAGGCAGTGTAAAAGCAGTTTTCCAAGTATAAGCCAAAATGCAGCTACAACCATCGTCTTTAAAGGTCTGCTCATGACAACCCTTTCAAACCACTTTTTCACTTCTTTTGCGGTATCAACAGGAAGATCAGTCAAAGCACATGTAGCAGCTTGCAAACGTAAATGAATAAATCTATATGCATCTTTTCAGGTATCAAAAAACACATACAGTCGTCCCTCGCCACTTCGTGCTTCGACTTTCGCGGCTTCACTCTATTGCGTTTTTTTCAAATACGAGTGTAATGGTGACTTAAGGGGTGTTATGGGTCGTAAACAGGTTTTCTGTGTTCTAACTACCAAAATATTCGATTTATAAATAAAGAATCTTACTTTGCAGAAATTCACTTATCACGGTAGAGTCTGGAATGGATTAAGCACGATAAATGAGGGATGACTGTACTCTAAAGTCGTATACCATTGCTCACTTTGACATCTTAGAACAAGCCAATCTGTTGTACTTATATGGACACATCTTACAGCAATCCTGAAGTGTCTGCGTTAGCATTTGCCAGGGCAAATGTATTAGTCATCCTAGGCAAACCTACTGAGAAAGACTTTCAACTAGGATAGTTGGAGATGGGTGAACAAAACCCCTAGATAAGCCCCCAGGTAAGTAAAATATTTGAAAATAGTATATAAAAAGGGGCAACATCTGAAGAACAGCATATACTAATACCCAAAGCATAGGAAATAAAGTGCAGGTCTTAGAGTATGTAATGGAAGAGGCTGACTTGGATATAGTGGCAGTCATGGAGACATAGTAGACAGGTGACAATGACTGGAATATAATTTTATCAGGCTGTAATCTATTCAGGAAAGATAGGGTAGGAAGAAAGGGAGGTGGAGGTGTGCTAAATATTAAAAAATAATATGCAGTTCTTGCAGTTCTGTGACTTTAATAAGGTAAAGAAGCGGTACTGGGGGTTAATCTGGAAAGGGGGAATGAAACTTCTATTTATATTGATGTGATATATGGACCTGACTTGCAGGCAGAAGTGATTGGAGATATTCACAATATCGCTATGAAAGGGGAAGGGTTATTGATAGGTGATTTCAATTTTACATATGTTGATTGGGATATCTGTGATGTCATCTGGAAGGAGGGAGATCCTAAATTTTCTACAGAGAGAGTACTGTTCCAGCAACTGGTAATGGAACCCATGCAAGAGGGAACCATATCGGACTAAGGAGAGCATTTCTGATGTTGTAGTGGATAATCACCTGGTATCCAGTCATCATTGGGTACTGTGGTTCAGTATTGGGAAGTGGTTGCTGACCCGTCTTTATGGGTTGGCACTATGGCACTGTGCCAGGGGCCCCACACATCTGAGGGGCCCCACGCACTCCAGCAGCTGCTTGTTGTAATGTTTTAGTTTTATAAGTCCTTTTTATGTTTAAGACATTTAAAGTTTAATTTTTTTATTATGTTATTTCTTTACTTATTCTAGTTTCAATTATTTTTTTAAATTTTTATTTTACACTTGTAAAGTTTTTTAAAGTTATTTTTAAATGTTTTGGTCCTTCGTTCAGCTTGTTCGGTGTTCCTGAACAGTAGACTGTAGATGGGGAACCAGGCTATCATAATCTACTTCCGGTTTAACTTGTAAACACTGAAAGATGCTGACACCTCACCTGACAGCATAACATTTAATTTAAATAATATTAAATAATATTAAACTACAAAAAAGTCTGAAGGTCTGATATCTTATATAATATAATATATATGTTTGCTATTCTTTATAATGTAAATGTAATGTAAATGTAAGTTTTGTCACGGTCGTCTGCTATTACTAAGTTTTGCTGGTTTAATTTAACCGTGTCTGTGTGGTTAGTTTTACTGGCTACCGTAATATTAACTTGCTTATATATTTTATATTACAGGTTATATAACAAATCTACAGTTAATATAACAGCATGACTTCAAGGGAGCGCGACATAAACCGCAAGTGTAAGTCCAGTTGGCAAAAACGCCATGAACAGGCACAGCAGGATGCTGCTGCTATAACTGGAATACAGTTGATTATGACATACTTTGGGCAGACAACACAGCCCTGCATGACCGCTCCAGCTCAGGAGGCTGAGGTAGGAGTAGATGTCGAAGCTTCAATGACTGCGACTACTAACGTAAATGAGACAGCAGTTAAAACTGAAGAGAAAATGGAAGTGGACTGTCCGCCATTCCAGCAGGCAGAAGGCGCTGCAACGGACGTTACCGAGTTTCTAGAACGTGATGATGTTCCAGTTCGGTGTCTATCTGCTGTCTGCTACTCTACAGACCTCGGCGAATGGCCTGTCAAGATTGTCGACTACATGCGCGAGTACTGGGCGAAAGCACGTAGTGTGCAATGTGCCCACTGGGACTCGGATTTCACTCCAACCAGAACTGTCTATGCAGCCGATGGAAAACCAAGGAAATGCTCTCGTGGCCTATTCAAAACAGCTCATCCGCTGTCAAAGGAGCCTATTGATCATGACTGGCTTTGCTATTCACCATCTAAGCTTCGTCTATTTTGCTTTCCATGCAAGCTAATGTCACCAGAAGCTGTAGCCTTCGGTACAAAAGGTTTTTGCAACTGGAAGCATAAGAAGCAACAAATCATGGAGCACGAGGTCAGTTCTACTCATCGAGCATCCGTGATTAAACTGCTAATGCGACGTGACACAGCAAAACGTGTTGATCAGGCACTAGTAAAGCAACATGACAAACAATGTGAGTATTGGCGTGCTGTTCACGAGCGGTTGTTTGAAACTATTTCCTTTTTATCTGAACGTGGCCTGGCCTTTAGAGGGGACAACCAGATCGTTGGCTCTGCCCATAATGGCAATTATTTGGGAATCCTTGAACTTATATCAAAATTTGATCCCTTCATGGCGCAACACCTGCAGATGCATGCTAACAAGGGAAAAGGACACACTTCATACCTGTCTGCCAACATCTGCAATCAACTAATTCAGCTGATTGGCCAGTCAGTTGTCAATCAGATTAAGGCCGAAGTTCAATCTGCCAAGTACTTCTCAATCCCAGTTGATTCAACGCCTGATATAACACACCAGGATCAGCTGACAGTGATTATTCATTACGTGTTGCCATTTGGCCCTGTTGAGCGGTTCCTTACATTTCTACCTCAGCAAGGTCACAAAGGTGGACAGCTTGCAGATAGCTTGCTTCAGTTTCTGCACAACTAGGGGATCAACATTGACGATTGTCGAGGACAGTCGTATGATAATGCCAGCAACATGAGCGGCAAATACAGAGGTACACAGGCTCTTATACGGCAGGTATATCCTCATGCCGCCTACATACCCTATGCAGGCCATTCCTTGAACCTCGTTGGTCAGTGCAAAGCAGCCTGTTGTGCTGATGCCGTATCATTCTTTGACTTTGTCCAACGACTGTACGTGTTTTTTGCTGGTTCGACAGCATGCTGGGCCATCCTCAAGGACAAGCTGGAACAGACTGCAGGCCAGCTAACACTAAAGAGACTGTCCGACACACGGTGGTCAGCACGATTCGATGCGGCAAATGCTCTGGTGAGGGACTATGATGAGATTGTCGAAGCTCTGGAGGACATTATAGATGACAGAGTGGGCGAACACAAGGCAGAGATGTGTCAAGAAGCCAGAGGATTGCACAATCGAATGCAGTGCCTTGAGACGGGCATAATGGCTGCTTTCTGGCAGAAGGTTCTCGCAAGATTCCAAGCAAACAGCGTGTCGTTGCAGTCAGCTAATCAAAACTTGAATTCTGTTGCTGCGATTTATGACTTACTGCAGATGTAAGTCCAAAGCCTTCGTGAACAGTTCGACCACTTTGAAGCACACGGCAAAGACCTGTCATGCTGTGAAAACTATCAGGCTGATCTCAGCAAGCGAGTACGCAGACGAAATTGCAGATATGACGAATCTGGCGCGGACACTGAGATTCAGTTGCAACCATGTGATAAATTCCGTATTGACACATTCATCGTTATCATCGACAGCCTTGCTGCTGCACTGTTGAAGCGCAAGGAAGCATATGCTGAATTGGCCGACCGATTTGCTTTCTTGCATAAAATTTCATCACTTTCTGATGCAGAAATTCGAGAAGGTGCAAGCAAATTAGTTAATTGCAATGCTTCTGATCTGCAGCCTGAACTAGCGGAAGAGTTAGTACAATTTAAGGCAGCTCTGCAAACAAAGTTGGGCAAGGAAGCATTGCAGGCGCCGGAGTCGGATGACCTGGAGGAAGATGAGAATGATGATCCAGATAATGCTACAATCTGCAGCAAGATCAAAATTCAGTTGCATTGCTTCATCGTTGATAATGGCCTCTGTAGCACGTTTGCGAACACAAAGATCGCACTGCGCATTTTCCTCTGCCTCATGGAGACGAACTGCTCAGGTGAGCGGTCATTCAGCAAGCTGAAGCTGATTAAGAATCATCCCAGATCAATGATGTCGCACGAGCATCTGAACATGCTTAGCTTGTTGAGTATCAAGCAGGACCTTCTGAGAGAAGTTGACTCTGAGTCTGTGACTTTGCATTAACACATGTTCGAACTTCGACATGTTGATACTTAGCTAACTGTCAGCAGTCAGCATGTGGAATGTGCATTAATGCATTGCAAAGTTAGAATGCTTGAAACTGTAAATTTCCAATTCGATTGTTAAGTGTTTGACAGGCTGACAGCTGTTTGTGAATTGTGATGTGGACATATGATTGTCGGCTTTGTCAGTCAGTTTGTCAGTAATTGATTAAAGTTGATTTCAATGATTTTTAACGAAATGATGTCACGAGTGACTTTAGTGAGGAGTCCATGACATGGGCAGCTGGGCTCATCATGTGGGATCCGGCCCATCCGGGGCTCCTGCAGGCCGCCAGGTGCCAGGGGCCTCATACTGGCAAAAGACGGGCCAGCGTGGGTGAAGATGGTTTATTCAAAAGCAAGGGTAGGAACATTTGGGGGGAGTAGAAAAACAGTGGGCAAAACCAAAAGGAGATATTTTAAGGGCAACACACCTTTTTGAGAAAAAGAGAAAAAGGAAGCTGCTATGGTTTTCAAAGAAGTAGTGAAAAGGTAAGGACAAGAGGTTATGGACTTCATAAATTATGAGAGATGACAGGAAAAAAAGAAGACAGACAGCAATATTTTGAGAAGCTAAAGGAAGGTAGTAAAGCAGTTAGGAAACCAAAAATGGAAATGGAAGAAAATATAGCCAACACATTGAACTATGGGAACATTACTTTTTTGTTAGATATATTAGTGACAGGAGAAATGCAAAGTTGGCATTGTGAGACTGAAGGAGAGGAATATGTAGAGGCTGATGAGAACAAAGCAGAATTTTTTGACAAATTTCTGTTCTGTGTTCATAGATGAACAGCTGCAAAGTAGACCTTAAAAAACAAAACACTAATACGAATGAAAGAGAGGTAGACCTTAAACACTTTTCAGAAGACTGAGGAGCTAGCTAAACTAAAAATAGACAAAGCAATGCAGCAGGGTGGGATACGTCTGACGATCGTGAAGTAACTCAGGGACGTTCTGGCAGCTCTGTTGTCTGACCTTTTCCATGCTTCTTTAGAGTCGGGAGTGATCCTGCAGGACTGAGGAGGGGCAGTAAAGGGCTTCTGTCCACAAAAAGGGAAGTAAGGAAGAGGAGGGGGGGGGGACTTCAAGCCAGTTCATTTACTCACCACGGAGGTCAGAGTAAAGCTGCTAAAGCAGAAGATAGTATCGTTTCTGGAGTCCATGTCAACATGGCTTTATTAGAAGTAAGTCTTGTCAGATGAATCTGATCAATACCTTTGAGCGAGCAGAGAATTGGATAGGGGGAGAGTGCTAGATGCGGGATACTTAGATTTCAGCAAGACCTTTGCCTCTGCTTCACATTGGCGACTTATAAATAAACTGAGTGCCCTGGGGACTGTATTAGAAAGTGGTTGCATGGGAAGTAATAGAGGGTGGTTGTAAATGGAATTCACTGTATAGATATAGGCATTGCCAGTGGTGTGCTACAGGGATCGTTCTTGGACCTGTTCTTTTTAACATTTTTATAAGAGATATTGCAGGTGGTCTGTTGGGAAAGGTTTGCCTCTTTGCGAATCATACCAAAATCTGCAACAGGTTAGACACTCTGGAAGGTGTGAGTAACATGAGGGGTGATCTAGCAAAGTTTGAAGAATGTTTGAGAATTTGGCAGCTAAGATATAATGCTAAAAAAATGTAAGGTCATGCATCTGGGCTGCAAAAACCCAAGGGATTGGAACAGTATAGGGCAGTGGTTCTCAACCCAGTCCTTGGAGAAAACTTAGGCATTAGGCCATTCTGGGGGCTGAGCCAAGGTGGCATCCAGAGATAACCAAGAGACCAGGGTTCAAGTCCCACTAGCACTCCTTGTGGCCTTGGGCAAGTCACTTAATCCTCCATTCCCTCAGAAAAATTCAAGTTATCAATGTCCCTGTTTAGTGTACATCACCAAGTTTAAGTTACAATGTAAACCGCTTTGACTAAAATGATAAAGCAATTTAAAAAACCCGTTAAATAATTTTCACAGGTCTGTGACCTGAAAAGCTGTTTGATTATTTTCATCTAATTTCCATGTATTTTGGTGTGCTGAAAACAAATAAAATATTGAAAAAACTCCTAGACATCATGATTTGCCACAACATGCAAAATTGTCTTCAAATTTTTTCAAATTACTATTAATTAATTCAAATTACTATTAATTAATTCACATAAGTGCATTTAAGATATAAAATGCCAAAAAAACCTTAAAGGGGTTGTCCGAGTTATGTAAAAAAAATATAGCACTGTAAATCTGATGGTCAGCAATATATACATAAGCTAAGCAAGTTTTAAGTCCGTGCTTCTAATGGTAGAAGGGGTTAATCTTTCCTGAAGAATCCAGTGGGAGGGAGACACAGGGCAGATAGCAGCAGCTCCGGTCAGTGCAGGGGGGCATGGCCAGCACTGTGACGTCTCGTGTACAGACACAGAGCTGCTCTCTCCTGCATGCCACACTTGTGCACGAATCATCATCAGGTTCTTGGTTCTAGGCTGTTCACACTTTTTCATCGCAATTCGTGTTATCTCGTCATTCTTCAACCGTTATGTTATGGCTCCACGAAAGTGTATTAATTCGCCAGACAGTTTCTCTTTCATCTGTGGTGACTATACAGTGTTGAAGCAACAGCAGAATATTACAGACTTTGTGAAAAAAGTATACTTTGCATACTTTGAACTAAAAATTGGAGATCAAGATAAAGTCTGGGCGCCTCATAAAGTGTGCAAACGGTGTGTTGAGGACTTCCGAAACTGGTTCAAGGGTAAGAAAAAAATCTTTCCGTTATGGGATTCCTATGGTATGGCGAGAGCAAAAGAACCTTAGTGACGACTGTTACTTTTGTACATGCAATGTGAAAGGGTTTAATTCCAAATGGAAGCATTCCATTTCATACCCCAATCTTCACTCGGTAATTCGTCCCATCCCCCATGGCACAGATATACCAGTACCCAAGCCCCCTGCTACCTTGGAAGAGATACCTAGCTCCGATGAAGGTGAAGTCATACCTGAACCAGATGACGAATCAAGTTCTGACTTTGAAGATGATACAAGACCAAAATTGTTTTCTCAGAAGGAGATGAATGATTTGGTAAGAGACTTGAATCTTCCCAAAGATGCCGCTGAGTTACTCGGATCAAGGCTGAAATGCAGGAATTTATTGTTGCCAGGAGTGTCATCTTCATGGTTCAGACATCGTGAAAAGGAGTTCGTTCCTTACTTCGCCCAGGAAGACAAGTTGGTTTATTGCATCGATGTCGAAGGTCTGATGGGTCAATTTAAAATCCAATATGATTCAGAACAATGGCGTCTTTTTATAGATTCTTCAAAAAGAAGTCTCAAAGCAGTTTTACTCCACAACGGTTTTTACGCTTCCATACCTGTAGGTCATTCCGTACACTTGAAGGAAACCTACGAGAACTTGGAATTGGTTCTTTGTAAACTTAAATATGAAGACCATGGTTGGCAAGTGTGTGGGGACTTGAAGGTCTTGTGCATGCTGCTCGGGCAACAAGCTGGGTATACCAAATATCCTTGTTTTCTGTGTCTATGGGACAGTCGAGACCGACAAAATCACTGGACCAAGAAGAGTTGGCAGCCGAGGGTGCTAACAGTCGGTGAAAAAAATGTCCTCCGAGAAACTTTGGTACCTTCCCATAAAGTTCTTCTACCACCTCTCCACATAAAATTGGGAGTGATGAAGCAATTCGTAAAATCACTTCCAAGAGATGGAGAATGCTTCAAATACTTGGTCACCAAGTTTCCAGGCCTGTCGGAGGCAAAATTGAAGGAAGGTGTGTTCGTCGGACCAGACATTAGAAGGCTTATAGTTGATCAAGAGTTTGTCAATACCATGACGGATCCTCAAAAATAAGGGTGGATTGCATTTAAAGAAGTCATACAGAATTTTTTAGGCAATAACAAAGATCCTCACTACAAAAAGATCGTCGGACGAATGCTGAAAGCATTTCAAGCTTTAGGTTGCCTGATGAGTTTGAAAGTGCATTTCCTCCAGTTCCACCTTGACTACTTTCCTGAAAATTTGGGAGCTGTGAGTGAGGAACAAGGCGAACGATTCCACCAAGACATTAAAGAGATGGAAAGGAGATACCAGGGAAAATGGAGCATTACAATGATGGCAGACTACTGTTGGATGCTTCAGAGAGACATTCCAGATGCTACTCACAAGCGTAAATGCACCAAGAGGAGCCTCACAAGGAAGAAGAATCGAGTTTAGTGTGTGTAGGTGAGCTCATTTCAGTTCAAAAAAGGATTTTCATGAAAATATTGTAATAAAACTTTAATTTTATGTCTCCATTTATTTTGAGGTATTGCCTTATTTAACATAGTTACCTAAATTGTCAGGAAATGTGATGTCCTATGACAAAATAGAGGTCAGTTTCGGATTCAGCACACCAAAAAACATAAAGATTACGTGGAATAACCAAAACAGCTCTCGAAAAAAATTTTTTTGCAGACCTGTGAATAAATAACTGGGCAGCAGCGATATTCAACCGCTGCCCAGTTATCCCTAAGTGACAAAGGTTAGACACTTTAAAGGCTGGCCTAAATTTTGCCGCAGATGCTAACTGGACAGTGGCTGAATATCGTCGCTGCCTAGTTAGCTTTGCTGCTATCCAGCTGACCTGAATATTCAATGCTGGTGACCGGATACGGCCCTGTATTGTATATCCAGGTCTTAAGTTCAGTGGCAATAGCTAGCAGCTTTTCTAGGGTGAGCCACACTGCTGAATATCCCCTTCCCCCCACCCACTGATCTTTACAGCTAGGGGGTTATAAAGCTTAAGGTCTGTCTCGGGCACCACACCTTGAACCAACTCTAGGACCGGCCCTGAGGAGAAGAACACAGTAACAGCGAGAAAGGCAGCTTAGGCCACTGCACTACTCTAGAAGCCCCAAAAAGGCATTTTACCTAGAAATCCCAAAGTGTCAATTGATGCATTATCACGACGACTGCATTGAGCATGAAATGCAGATGTGAATTAATTTGAAGTTACTTATTTGTTTACTACGTGTAGTATGTGACATCAATGCATAGCTGACATGGTTCTAGCAGTGGCGCTGGTATAAACCTTCGAAGATGCATTTGCGTCAATTGACGCACTTTGGGGCTTCTAGTGTTAAGGAGTTTGAAGAGCAGAAATAAAGGAAGAAAGTCTGCCTACTGAGGAAGAACGCCGTGCTGCTGATCCTGGAAAAAAGGGGAGACAATGATCCAGTGCATGACCCTTGGGTATAAGGCAAGGAAGGGCCATGCTCTACAGGCGTGCAAGCCCCGTCGTCATGTCCCGAGTCCAGCATCCAGCTCCAGGAGGTACCACAACTCAGGGGACAGTCCCCATGGAAGGAGAGTGGCTGGAGCTGGCTACTTCTGTGGGACAGAGGAATCTATAGGCCGACCATTCATGCTGTGCAGTGAGAAGTTTTGCCGCTCGGAGGCAGGACCCTGAAATTGAAACATAGCAGAAGGCTGATGGAAATGATCAGGCCTTCTGATTACTATATGAAACTATCTGTCTCCCTCTTCTTCATCTCCAGATCTTCATTCAATAGTTCCTCCTTTGCTGTATGCCTGGGTTAGCTTTTAAAACCTTCTTCCTGCTCATAGCTATGGTGGTTTTAACTATGTTTCTATAATAATAATAATAATAATAACTAAGAACATTAACCAACATCATTGAATTTCGTAAAAAATTGAAAACGCATCTATTCACTAAACATTACAATAATACAGATCATCCCTCAATAGACCTGTCCTAGATAAAGGCTAACCTGTTTTCTTATGTGATATCCCATGACCTATGAAAATTCCCATAGCAGTAACGGTACTTCGCATTATGCTTAAGCCCTAAACAATGTATATCTGTATATAATGTATATAGTTTTGCACTGTTCTGTGCTAGTTAATTGTAATCATTTGTTTTCAAGTTTTATTGTCATTTAGTTATATGATGTTATATGTAAAACAAACTCTGCTTTGTTGATTGTTGTTTATTGTGAACCGCAACTGATGTATGGAAGATGCGGTATAGAAGTGATTGTTAAATAAATAAATAAAATAATAATTAAGTTTCTCAATGCTGCCTATGTATTTTGGCTAGATTGGAGGAGAGAATGTCTTTTATGTATATTTCCAGAGAGCTATTGGTCAGCATTTCTTTTTAAACACCAGTTGTAGTAGTTAAATAAAATGGACACACTCGGTGCCTGAATAGATTTGGCAGATCCTCCCCAAGAGTTTATGAACAGGGAATCTTTACATCTGAAAAACATCTTCATGAACCAGTCCCTAACCAAGTCCAATGCACATGTTATCAGCAGGGTAGGAGCTAGATGCTGATTCATCAGACTTTTCCAGAAGCTCTGTTAATCCCAAACTATCTTTATTAAGTATTTGATATACTGCCTTTCAAACAACATCAGCAAAGCGGTTTGCGCAAAAGACCGAGGAGACAAGGCCAATGGGGCAAGGTGGGTATAAAGGGGGCAAGGTGGGTACAGTTCTAAGGAAAGGAGCTCCAATTTATTTTGGGAAGGGACAGAGAGAGGTAGAGATCATACAGAGTACAGAAATGAGTGATGATACGGACGGATGTGTCCACAGCACCTGCCCGAGCACCGATCAGAAACTATCTTAAGCTGAGCCAACTGGCCTGAATTCTCATTATCCCTTCTCTCAGCTTGTGGAAGATAAATAGCTCTTGCCAAAAGAGGTACAGGCTTGGAAGAAACTTTTAATATAGTAATCACATAGGGCCCGATATTCAAAGGCATTTGCATGGTAGAGCGGAGGGCCCCATCCTGTTGGGTCCCAGTGGGCTAAGTGGGGATGAGGACATCACTATCGGCCAATCAACAATATATGTTCATTGACCCAGATGGTTTCAGGATTTACTACAGACTAATGCTCTGCAGTTGATGTCTCCTCTTATGACTCATAGGGGGAGAAACAAATGAAGCTGGAATATAGCACTACCCTGCATCACTAAGTCACCATCTTGGATTACCTCAGTTGACCATCCATTACTGGTTTGCTTTTTATCAATTAAAGTTTTAAATTACGATGGTGAGAACTTTTAAAATGATAATCATTTCTAAATATATTAGGAAAAATGATTTATTGTGTGGTTTTGGTACTTGTGATTCATGATTATGAAGACATTGATGTGGGTAATGTATAATAATATTAAGACTCTTCATCAGAGAATCTTTTGCTCACTGATTAAGATTTATGCATGAATGGTAGTAAACACTTTTATTTATTGCAGAATATACCCAACTTGATTACAATAGCATTGTGGAAAACTGATATCACATATCTTCATTTATTTACATTCTCTTATATACTGCGCTATTCTGCATCAGTGTGGTTTACATTGAACAAACTGAAATTACATTGAACAGGGCATTATAACTTGGAGATAACTATTTTACAGGGAACATGGGCTATGGAGGGTTAAGTGGCTTGCCCAAGACCACAAGGAGCACCTGTGGGACTAGAAACCCCAGTCCTTCTGGCCCAAGGTTGCTGTCCTCTAGTGGGATTTGAACCCCTGACCTTCTGGCCTGAAGTACCTTGCCCCAACCACTAGGCCACTCCTCCACTCCACTTCATGGATGTGATTGGGTTCTCATTAGTAACAGGAAGACTAGCGTGAGTGTGGGCTGTCATGCATTGACCGCAGACCCATCCCCTTTCACCATGCCTTCGCTTTCCCCACCCTTTTTATCTGTTCCTTACTCCTGCTAAAGAAATACAACTGGTCACGGCTTTATTTAACATACAATCAAGAACAAATGTCCACCCGAGTCAATAGAGTTCAGGATGCAAAGAAAAATCTCTGGTCCTTCCACCCCCAGATGGATAATGCCAACTTCCATATTAATAGCTGCGTGGATTTCGTCATCCAAGTGGCTCCCACTGGGCAACCAAACCTTATTGCCCAATCATCCTCACCATATTAATAGTTGAAGACTCTGCATACCGGATTTAGAATCCATGATGACCAGACAATATCCCAGCTGCAATCACTGCTGGCAGCCTCAAAATTCCAACAAAACGGTGTGAACTAGTGAAATAGACTTGAGTAGCCACCCGCCCCCAACTGCAAACAATACCATACCCAGCAAAGAAGGTCAACATTTACAGCAATGCACAACAGCATATTGGGAGGGAGGGTAAGCAAATGACTCCTTTGCCGACTCCCTAACAGAATGGCACAATACCACAGGCTAAGCTAGACACATATGACATCTCCTACTTCTCCCCTCCCTCCTCCTCCCTGCCTTCCCAGGAACTCCTTTCAGTAGTCGATCCTGCAATGGCAACTGCCAGGCCATTCTATCTAACGTATTCTGTATACCCACCTTGCCCCATTTGGCCTTGTCTCCTCGGTCTCTGCGTGGGCCCTACTAACAGTCCCCCGTTGCACTCACCTGCACAGACTTTGCTTTGCAGCCTTGGCTGGAGATAGTTTTGGAACTTTATTAGCTCATGTCTGTCAATATTGTTTAACATTTGATTTAGTGTTAATAGGGCATGAAAACAGAGTAAAGGCTGCTAGTTGGTGCATAAACTTGCTTACCGAGTCCCGGTTGTCTTTTATACCATTTATATGTACCAGGCAATTATTTGACTCATGAGCAGAGCAGATTGCTTTTAAATAGTTCAGACTTTTATTTACTGTTTCTCATTATCTTACAAACAAAGTATTTTCAAATGTTTTGATTAGATACTCATTGATGTCACAAATTATCTGAATTTTGTTCTTCATCCCTCTCCTCTGTCTTCATCCCCATCATCACCCCCATCTTAGGTTGGAAATTCACCTCCATTTCTTATGACTCCATACCACTTTTTCTTCCTTTGTCTGACACTCCCTAACCTTCTCCCCTCTCACCTTCAACTCAAATCCTCCCACCTTTACCACCCTCCCTCTACCTTTTACCATTTCTCCTCCTATCTTGTCTTCCTCCCTTTCCTTAGCTCTTGAACTTCACCTTTTTCTTCCTCTTATTCATCCCTCTCCCATCTCTCAAACAACCTCATCCTCATTTCCATCATTCCATCTCTGCCTCACACTCTGCTCTTCCTTCTTCTTTCATCTGGTGATATTAATCATAACCCTGGCCCCCCATGATTTCTTGCACTCATGCTCCTCACTCAGCGACTCTAACCTCATCCATATTCCTCTCCTTTCTCCCTCCTCTCTCACCTTTTCTTGTGCCTTATGGAATTTATTTATTTAGACAATTTTGTATACCACCTTATCCTTCAATCAAAGTGGTCACAACACAATTGGGGAATACATTTAATACAAGGGGATATGAGACACATACACTAATACTTACAGGGAACATGGGCAATGGAGGGTTAAGTGGCTTGCCCAAGACCACAAGGAGCACCTGTGGGACTAGAAACCCCATTCCTTCTGACCCAAGGTTGCTGTCCTCTAGTGGGATTTGAACCCCTGACCTTCCGGCCTGAAGTACCTTGCTCCAACCTCATTCCATAGCTAATAAACTCCCCCTTACCCATGATCTCTTCATCTCTAACTTCTAGCTCATACTGAAACCTGACTCCTTCCTGATGACACTGTTTTGGTCACTGCCCTCTGTCACAGCAGCTACCAATTCTCGCACACTCCTCGTGCCACTGGCCGCAGTGGTGGTGTGGGGTTTCTCTTTTCTCCTTCCTGCCAATTTCAACCCCTCCCTCTGCCTCAATCTCACTCATTTTCCTCCTTTGAAGTCCACTCCATCCACCTTTTTAATCCATTACCTCTCTGGATAGCTGCTATCTATAGACCACCTGAGAAGTCCACCTCTACCTTTCTCTCTGACTTAGACTTATGGCTTTTCTTATTTCTCGATTCTTCGATTCTTCTTCTCCTTCCCTTCTGACCCCAATGCTTCCAAACTCCTTTCCCTTACCTCCTCATTTAACCTTCAACTTTGCTTTTCTGCCCCCACTCATCAGCATGGCCATTGCCTTGACCTAATTGTTTGCCTTCTAATTTCCGTATCTCAGCTCTTCCTTTATCTCACCACCACCTGGTTAGCTTCACTCTTCATCACTCCACACCTCAGTCTCACCCACTCTTCATCACTCCACACCTCAATCTCACCCAGTCTCCTTCTATCTTTTTTAGGAATCTTCATGCTATCGATCCATTGGCTCTCTCCACTATTGTCTCATCACCTCTCTCCTCCACTTTATCTTCTAACTTGGTTGATGAGGCTATTGTTTCCTATAATACTGCTCTCTCCTCTGTTCTGGATTCTCTTTTTTCCCCTATCCTATGTCCTGTGTGAGGCACACTATACTTCACTACCTTCATTCCTGTGCCCATTCAGCTGAGCACATTTGGTTCAAATCCTACTCCCTTTCTGACTTTGTTCACTTCAAATTTATGCTTCCTTCCTTCCTTCCAATCTGCCATAGCACTTTCCAAGCAAAACTACTATGTCCATCTAACTAACTCTCTTGCCTCTGACCCCCGTCGTCTCTTCTCTACTCTCAACTCTCTCTTCAAGGCACCTCCACCTTTGATCCTCCTTCTCTTCTCCCAAAACCCTTGCTATTTCCATGACAAAGTTCAAAGATTAGACTCAATTTCTCAAGATTAGTTTCTTCCCCCTCTTCAATACCTACTTTTTCCCTCAATCTCTGTTACCCTTTTTTCCTTTTCTAAGATCTCCAAAGAGGAAAACTCTCATCTTATTTTCTCCTCTAAATTTACTACCTGTTCCTCTGATCCTATCCCCACCAATCTCCTTAACTCCATCTCCTCCTCTGTCAACCCTTCCATCACACATATTCTCAACCTATCATTCTCTACTGCAACTTTCCCTGCAGCCTTCAAGCATGCTCTGGTCATACCTCTCCTCAAGAAATCTTCACTTGACCCTACTTGTCCTTCTAATTATCGACCCATCTCCTTTCTTCCCTTCATTTCCAAAATTCTTGAATGAGCAGTTCTCTGGCATTGCCTTGAATTTCTCTCCTCTCAAGCCCTCCTAGATCCATTTCAATCTGGCTTTCGTCACTCACACTCCACTGAAATGGCCCTTGCTAAAGTCTCCAGTGACCTGTTCCTGTCTAAATCCAAAGGCCTTTACTTAGTCTTCATTATTTTTGACCTTTCTGCTGCTTTTGACACTGTTGACCACCACCTTCTCCTTGATACATTGTCCTCACTTGGTTTTAAGGGCTCTGTACTGTCCTGGTTCTCTTCTTATCTCTCCCATCACTCGTTCAGTGTTTGTTCTGGCGGTTCCTCCTCTTCTGCTATCCCTCTTTCAGTTGGTGTATCTCAAGAGTCTGTTCTAGGCCCTCTCCTTTTCTCTCTCTATACCCAGTCCCTTGGTTCTCTCATCTCCTCCCATAGCTTTCAATATAATTTTTATGCTGATGACTCTCAGATCTATCTCTTTATCTACACTTGATATTTCTCTTACATGCCAAGCCTGTATATCTGCCTGCCTATTTGACATCGCTGCCTGGATGTTTCACCGCCATTTGAAATTGAATATGGTCAAAACCAAACTTCTTATTTTTCCCCCTAACCCCTCTTTCCCCCTTCCTCCCTTCTCTATCTCTCTTGATAACACCCTTCTGCTTCCTCTTTCCTCAGTCCACAACCTTGCGGTCATCTTTGACTCCTCCCTCTCCTTCTCCACACATATCCAACAGATAGCAAAAACCTGTTATTTCTTACTGTATAACATTAACAAAATTTGCCGCTTCCTTTCTGAACACCCTACTAAAACACATATCCACTCTTTAGTCACTTCTCACTTTAACTATTGCAACTTCTTCCTTGCTGGTCTCCCTCTGAGCATCTCTCTCCCCTTCAAAACTCTGCTGCGTGGCTAATCTTCCGCCAGCCCCAATATACTCTTATAACCCCTCTTCTCAAATCACTTCATTGGTTTCCCTTCCATTTCCGTATCCAATACAAATTTCTGCTTCTGACCTATAAATGAATTCATTCTATTTCTCCTCACTACCTTTTCTCTCTCCTCTCTCCCTACACCCCTCCTTGTGAACTCCACTCTTTGTCTGGCTTGCTTCTCTCTATGCCCTTCTCTTCAACAGCTAATTCTGGACTTCAGTCCTTTCACCTTGCTGCTCCTTATGCCTGGAACAGACTACCTGTATCTTTACATCAGGTTTCATCTCTCCCCCTTTCCAAATCCATGCTAAAGGCTCACCTCTTTCAGGCCACTTTCGGATCTTAATCCTTTGCTCTCCTTCTGTCTCAAAACCCTTTCCTACTGTACTTCTGTTCTCATCTATTGTACTGTTTGTCTTGATTAGACTGTAAGCTCTGATGAGCAGGGACCATCTTTATATGTGTCTGTAAAGTGCTGCATATGCCTTGTAGCACTATATAAATGATTAATAGTAGTAGCAGGGGCAGCTCAAGGCAATCTGCTGCCTGAGGCGAAGAATGAGAAGACGCCCCCTTAGAGGGGGTGGGGCTTTCTCAGAACTCCAATCAGGGACTGAACCAAACCAAAAAGCCGATTCAATTATATGGAGGGAATGCAAGATGTTTGCACACAGTGGGTGCAGAGCAGAACCAGGACATTCATCCACAGAACTCAATATCTTAAAAAAAATCTGATTCTGATCATCTCACTAACAACAACAACAATAACAAACATTCTCCAGTACCAGGCATATTGTGAACTAATACAAAACCCTACAACAAAGAGCACATCTACCATACCATATCAGCACCAACTTCCAAAACTCACATAAGGAGCCCATTTAAAAAAAGGTTACTGTAAATACTTCAGTGGACCCTGGAACATCCATACACCTATTTGAAAAGCTGAAGAAGTCAAATTACTACAGTAAAGTATAGATCTTCATGTACAAACTCCATGTTAACAGAACAGCTATCCTCAGTCACACACTCAGAATCCAGACCCTCACCAAGTACAGAATAAATAACCACAATCTAAAGTAAAAATAAAAATATGTAGACAAAACTTAAACTGAAATCCCAAGAAGCCAGAGTCCACATGCAGTGCAACATCAGATAAATAAGAGATGCAGTTCCCCAATACTGTGTAAAATATAAAGATAGCACAAAGTCCAATCACTAAAATTAAATACAATTATTTTTTCTACCTTTGTTGTCTAACCATTTTATTCTCTGATCATGCTGGTCCCAATCTGAGGCTTCTGCTTTCCAGTCTTCTCTTAGCTCTCTTTCTGTGGACTATGGTCCATCTGCCATTTCTTATCTCGTCTTTTGTTTTCTTCACTTCCTTCCATCAGCCCATTTCCAGTTCCAGTAACCCTCCCCAGTATCAGCCCGCTTTACCGTCCTCCCCTCTCAGTACCTTCCAATGTCAACCGCCTTGCATTCCCACAAATTCCACTGGTGTCCATTCCCTTCCAGTCCCCCTCCTTCCCCACTGTCCAGCCCCTTCTAGTCCAAAATACCATCCTAGGTATCAGCTCAAGTCCACTCTCAGTGCCACCTCCCTCCCAGTCAGCTCCCTTCCAGTTGCCCTACCCTCTGTCCATCCCCTTCGCACATCAGCTCCCTTCCAGCCTCCTCCCTATTACCCAGTCACCTATCACTCCCATCCCTGTGTCAGCTCCCTTCCAGTCCCCCTTCAGTACATCCCAGGTGTCAGCTCCATTCCAGCCCCTTCCTTCCCCCACCATATCAGCTCCTTTCCAGCCCCCTCCTTCCCCCGTGTCAGCTCCCTTTCTGCCACCTCCTTCCCCTGGCGACCCTCTCAGTATCCGCTCCCTTCCAGTCCTATTCTACCACCCCCCTGCATCAGCCAGCCCATTTGTAGCCCTAGCCCCTAGTTTTCTTCCAGGGCCAGAAGCACTCTCCTCCCCTCCCCCATTAGCCTATTTCCAGTCCCAGCCCATTTCCAGTTCTATCCTCCTTATCAGCCCACTCCAGTCCTAGCCCCTCAATCAGCCCATTACCAGTCCTAGCTCATTTCCAGTGCTAGCCCCCCATCAACCCATTACCAGTCCTAACTTCCCAATAAGTCCATTTCCAGTCCTAGTCCACCAATCAGCCCATTTCCTGTCCTAGCCACCCTAATCAGTCCATTTCCAGGCCTATCCTCATCAATCAGCCCATTACCAGTTCTAGCCCCTCTTCCGATCAGCCTATTTCTATTCTTAACCCCCTATCAGCCCATTTCCAGTTCTAACCCCCATGATAGCCCATTATCAGTCCTAGCCCCCCTCCCAATCAGCCTATTTATATTCTTAATCCATCAACCCATTTCTAACCCCCCCATCAGCCCATTTCCAGTCCTAGCCCCCCCCCCCAGGTCAGCCTATTTCCATTTTTAACCCCCCATCAGCCAATTTCCAGTTCTAACCCCCTCGATAGCCCATTACCAGTCCTAGCCCCCCCCTCCTGATCAGCCTATTTCTATTCTTAACCCCCCATCAGCCCATTTCCAGTTCTAACCTCCCATCAGCCCATTTCCAGTCCTAGCACTTTCCCATCAGCCCATTACTTTTTCTTGTGCTACTCCCCCCAGCACAGCTGAGCCCAGCCCAGGCTAGCCTGACCTTCTGAAGAAATTGAAGGGAAAAAAAAACTGTTGTAGAAACTGCTGCTGCTGCAGCAGTGGCAGCCTGAAGTGCCCCATGGCCGCCACATCCCCGGAAGAGCCCTGACAACTGCCACTTGTCTCCCCCCCCCCCCACCCATGCAGGCTCAGCTTTGCAGAGCCACGTGAAGAGAGAGTGTTTCCCTTTCCCGCGGCTCTGTTAAAGCTGAGTCCACTGGCGTATTTCCTGTTTTCCATCAGTGTCGGTGGCCTCAGCTTTAACAGAGCCGCGAGAAAGGGAAACGCTCTGCAAAGCTGAGCCTGCGTGGGTGGGGAGTGGCAGCTGTCAGGGCTCTTCCGGGGAGGCAGCGGCCATGGGGCACTTCATGCTGCTGCTGCTCCTACAACCATTTTTTTTTTGAAGGCCGAAGGAGGCGGTCTTTTTGGTGGCAATTTTTGCCGCCCCCAAAAAGTTGCCATCTGAGGCTACCGCCTCACTCGGCTTCATTATAGAGCCGCCCCTGAGAGGTAGTAGTAGTATTACTGGAGCACCATTATGCTGATTTCATCTATTACATGGGGAAATAAGGTAATAATACCTTTAACAATTTTATAATTAATTTTACCCCAAATAGAGGTTGTAATTTAACACAAATATTTTTGGTATTTTTAGAATCATCATAGAACTCCTTTTCAAATAGTCATGTAGGGCCTCTGCTCATATCCATACTTAGGGGTATGTTTACTAAACTCCGTTGCTGTGCGGGTCCCCGTTAGTGTGCGTGTGCCATATAAGGAGTGGGCGGTTCAGGCAGAAAAAAGAAAAAAAACCGACCGTACGTGTGTGCGTCGCGCTAATGTGTGGGGCCCACATTAGCGCGTGGGAAGGCTAAGTGGGGCGATGCTGCATAACCACACAACAGAGCCGTAGTACAACAGTGAAGACACTGACCTATGGTGCAGGGGCCATGGGTTCAAACCCCCATTGCGCTCAATGAAAAAAACCAGTTGAGGCATCATGTTTTATGGGCAAAAGTGGTGTAGGAGGCATATTGATTATGGGCGGCAGAAGGCGGCGCACTCTTTTTTTATACGGCATGAGGCGGCGCACTGTTCATTGTGGGCGGCAGATGGCGGCACGCTGTTAAGGTTGGGCGGCAGAGGGCGGCGCGCTGATAAAATTGGGCAACAGAAGGTGGCGAGCCGGTGGGCAGAAGGCGGCACGCTGATGTGTGAGGGGGCAGCCCAATAGTGGGAGGGATAAGTGGCGCGCTGATGTGCAAATAACAGGAATGGAGCCATAGCACAATGGTTAAAACACTGACCACTCGTGCAGACATCATGGGTTCCATTCCCCACAGTGCCCATTGAAGACAGCTGGCTGAGGCATTATTTTAAGGGGCATGCCCATGTTGGGCGGCATAAGGCGGCGTGCTGTTAATTTTGTGCGCCACAAGACGGCGCGCCGATGGCTACAAGGCTGCGCGCTGCTGCTCAAGTACAGGACCAGAGCCACAGCACAATGGTGAAGACACTGAGCAATGGTGCAAGGACCAGGGGTTCAATCCCTCACAATGGCCAGTGAAAAAGGCTAGCTGAGGCAGTATGTTATATGTTGTGGAGTGCTGTAGGAGGCTTTTTAATTTTATTTTGTGATAACTACAAGCAAACGCACTCTCACAGCATATTAATATAAGGCGGCCCATAAGGCACATGTTACAGTACACCGTCCGCCAAGGCACCCTAGAATGTCCCCTATAGGGCAGCATGTATGTTGCAACACAGGAGAATGTATAGTGCACCCTATATGGCTGGCAACCATAACGTGCCCTATAGGGCGCCCCATAAAGCACCCTCAGAGGCACCTTATGGGTACAGTACGCTGAGGGTGTCATTGCTGGCAGCAACATATGTACAGTAAATTAAAATAACTCTTTGGACACCCCTATCACAGAACCCCACTGTGGGTTTGAACCCATGACATCTGGCTGCACAAGCAGTGACATAACCATTGGGCTACAGCTCTATAGCTGTAAGCAGCCCCTGGCTGGCTGCAGATAGCCTGTACGTCACTTCACTGACAGTCTGCTGTTGTGAACCACCCATACCCATGATGCACTGCACATGCAAATCAGCTGTCCACGATTGAACACAGGATGGGAAATGCACCCCTAAAGCTCCCCAGCCTGGTAGGTGGAAGTGTCCGTGTGCACCCACACAGCACCTCGGCCTGGTAGGGTGTCCTGAGTGGGGGGACAAACGGCAAAGAGTAGCTAAACACCATCACATTGTGCGGTTACTGTGCTCACCCTGGGTGTGAGTGTGAGATGTTGCGCCCAGGACCAGGTCCACAACACCAGCCATGACTGAATGCGGCCATGTCAGAGCTCCAAAGCAGCAATAACCTGTGGAATAGGTAGGTGCTGTATAAACATTTTGGAGAACTCTGTCTGGCTCAGTTAGTGGGGGCCCCCCCCCCCAAGTGGATAAAACAGGGCTTCCCCTCAACAGATCCCCACCCCACCCCGCACCAATGGCAGTACAGTGGACCATCAACCCCAGTCCTGCTAGGGAACAACCCTACAGGGCAGTCCAAGCAGCTCCACACACATCCATAACACAATATCAGACAGACATTAGGCCTGGATATTCACAGATGCACCTCACCACTATCTGATATTCACCTGCAGTAAGCCATCAGCCACTGCACCCTGCAAGGCACTCCATCACAACACATACCAGCTGTGAACAGTCTGCTGGCTTGTCCTGATGGACATACATGCACCCACAACTGGGGTGGCAGCACACACAGGCAGATAAGTCCATGAAGAGGCCCCCACAGGACACCCATACATATCACATGGGAGAATCACAATATAGCACTATGGGGGTGCCTAGCCATGCTGCCGTCACTGCACACTCAGGGTGAGAGTGATCTCCCAGCAGCACATACAGAGGTCACCCTGTCTGTGTAGGTGTTGGCCGGGCACTACCATGCCCCTGCCAGTGCCCTATGCCCTGTGCAGCTGCATCCTGGTCAGTCCACTCTGTCTGAGATATACCCATGGTCCCTTGCTACTCATTATGCACATTGGCAGGCCAATACTGGCAACAGTGTTGGCAGTGTGGGCTGTGGAAGGGGCTTGCAGTCAACACCCACTGTATAGACAGACACACATGTCCACACCTATGCCATCATGGTGCTACTATTGAGGAGGTAATTAGCCTTGCCCACCAAACCGGTGCTGGGCACGGCAAGGCATGGATATGCTACGCAGTACTGCTGGGGGTCACTCCCCAGGGTGGTAAACACTGTCAGAGGCAAGCGCTGGAGCACGCACCGCAAACACCGAACAGATTGTTCGGATGGGGTCAACTAGCAGTATGTGCGTAACGTATGGATATCTATCTGCCAGTACTCCTAGCAAGCGTCTCAGAGCTGTGTACCGTATACCTCAGGTGTAGGGTGACATTGCTAAGATATGCAGGTGCTAGTATTGGGAGATGCACGCAGGGTCTAATGTTCTGCCTCTCCAGGAGACATTGGCCAATGGGGCCTGTGGGTGTGTGTGTGGGTGTGCCTGGCCCTGTTGGCTGCTGCTTTACAGCAGAGATTCCCAACTCCCGTCCAGGTTTCCATCACACTGTTTGGGTTTTCCTGCTGTTCCTCATGAATATGCATGAGCTACATCTACATGCCATGGGGGTGGTGCATAGATATACAGCACAGGCATTTGTATGAGTGGCAGCATGGAACCTGACTGGTGTGTGGCCCACCAGGACTGCATTTGGGGGATTCTGCTCTAGGTACTGCCCCTGTACATGGTGTCTGTGCTCAGTGGGGTAAATGATAGATGTAGTACCATTGCATATGTCCTCGCCATGAAAGGTTTGTCCTTACTATCACTGTGTAGTTGTGGGAAAAATATGTGGGCAGGATTGGTGGTAGCCCCAGCTGGGCATGGGACCTGTGACTCTCTGTTTTTGCATGTACTGTCTGTGTGCACTGCACCACCGTGTAGCCACAGATTGGCTGGATTCCCTGGAACGTCCATGCCTATGGATCTGGCAGGGCCTGTCTGTTGCAGTGGACTGTGCCAGCCTGCACATGGCTAGGCCTCTGTCTTCTGTGGCTAGCAGCCACTGCCCCCTGCACCACATGTACTGGTCCGCCAACATGCTGGCATGAGCTTCTCTCAGAAAAAGCAGATGACCTGATTGCAATGTGGCAGTACGGGACTGCATTTGGGGGACTTGGCTGTAGGTAATGCCCATTGTTGTGGTGTGTGTGCGGTGTTGGGTAAAATATGGGTGTTTCCCCCATGCTTATGTTCCCTGCAATACCGGGGTGTCTGCGCTATCTTTGTTTAGTGGTGGGTAAAATATAGGGACTGGGCTGGCAAGTGCCCCAGCTGGGATTTGAACCTCTGGCCCTAGAAGTAATGGCTCTGTCTGCTGCACCACACTATGGCCACAGAGACAGTGCAGCCCCTGGAGGTAGTAAACCTGGCAGGATGGAGTCACAAACCCTGCTCTACGCATTTTTACTGTGGGCACATGCACCCTGTCTGGTGACAAACGTGCACATAAACCCCGGAAATGACCACGGTAAATGGGGGGCACAATATCACCACGCTGGGCAACAGTGATATTAATGGGCAGCCATAGAAGACACTTCCAGGAAAGCTCCAACAAAAAGGAAATGTTTTTGGAAGAGTCTCCGCTCCGTACACCTTTCCAAAAAACATTTCTCTTTTGCTGGAGGTTTCCTGGGTGTGTTTGTTGGTTTTGCCCATTACTATAACTGTTCCCCAGCTGAATTATTATTTTTACAAGTTTTGTTGTGGTCCTTTTCTATTTTTATTTCCACTTTTGGGCTGTGCACATGTATCACACTGCTCACGTTTTGCAGGTTTCCCCGGTTTTGCTGTACATTGCTGACGGAAATGGTTTCTCTTCCCTTTAAATGCATTCTACCGCGAGTGATTCACTTGCGCTATTTTTTTTTGGAGATTCAGCACCGATAATGTGCGGGGCGCCTCTCCCCTCCCCTTCCCCGCCCATTAACCCCTTCTCTCCGCCCCTCCGGGGCCTTCCTCCACCCTCCATTAGCCTTTCCACGCCTCTTTTATTTATTTATTTATTACAATTTCTTATATACCGCACTATTCGGTATCAGCGCGGTTTACATTATAACAAGATGATCAATGCAACAAGCTGTTTGGTTTTACATAGAACAGGAGTACAAACTTGGATAACTGGAGTATAAACTTGGATAACAGGGGTGAACTATATACATAAAATAATTACAATGAACAAGATTGTAGGCATATGAAATTTAGCTGCTCTGTTCTGTAAGCCCCTTTTGGACATCAGAGAGCAGGATGGACAATCCGGAATGGAATGGTCAGGCCCCAAACATTTAAGACACCACTCATGGGTGTCTGTAACTGAAATAGTACCGGTACACTTAGTGCATTTTTTAAAACCAGAAGCTGGTTTTTCCATGAGGGAGACCTGAGAAGGCCTAGAGGCCTCACAAAAAAATACACCAAGTGAAGAAAAATTAATTATTTTTTTTTAAATAAACGAAAAAACGACCGGCGGTACCGGTCCGGAATCGGGGAAGGCAGACACGCGGTCAAAGAGACAAATTAAAACAACAATTTCTTCAGCGGTGACAGGAACACGACCTGCTGGCTCCGCGGAAAAAGAAGAACTGAAGAGAGTTGGTCAGGAAGGCGGGAAGGCAGCATGCATGTGCTGTGGGAGGCCCCAAAAGCTTCCTTTCTGGGACGCTGGGGAGCTTTCCCGCGCAGGCTCCGTCGGTTCCGACGTACCCATTTGTGAGGACTCATTCCTGCTTGTTCCTGGAGATAAAGTCATTCTTTGGGATCCTACAAGACCCAAATTGCCCACCACTGGAAAACGTGCTTTGGGCTTGATGGACCTTTGGTTTAATCCAGTACAGTAGTTCTTATGTTAATTATATGGGGGTATCCAAATCCAAGTACTGTCAATATCACATTAACAAAATATAGTCTCATTTACCCCAGTGGTACATAACATACCAAATGTTTTTAAAATAATCCTTCAATGCACATAAACTTAAAATATGCAGAAGTAACTGGAGCTAATTAAACATTGCAGAGATTAGTGGGTACAAAATACCAGGAGTCCCAACACCTGTCATCCATTATAATTGCGACACCTATATTTTAGAACGGGGGGAATTTTAGAGCTCTGGTCAAACAAGCTTAATTTCAAGGGTGTTTTTTTTTTTTTTTTTTAACTATCCTCTTTTTTTGTTGATTATAAAGGCCAATCAGAGGTTCCATTACATGTGATAGTGTGCAGCTGTTTTTACATGTTTAAGTAAAAGGATGAAGAGTACAGAGGAGAGATTAATAGCAAAATCTGCAGCTATAAAAAAGATGAAAGACCTTACCTGCTAATTTTCTTTCCTAGAGTCCCTCCGTTCTGCTGCTTGACGAGTCCGACTTTAGAGAGTTGGGCCCAGCTGCTGCACAATAGCCACATGCTCCGGGTCCTTCCACTCACCGAACCCCACTTACTGGCTCTAGATGGCTGCAGGGGACCGCTGGAGTTGCTGCTGCTGCCGCCTCTCCCTGCATTTTTTTTTTTTTTTTTAACTTTAAACATAACCAGACAGCCAAGTTCAAATCCCTGGCCCCCTTCCAAGAGTTCAGAGAGGGAAAAATGGGAGCAGCCACCAACCTACTGACCTTGAAGGTAAGACTGAGGGGTAGCTAGGGAGAGTGCTGCGGTTCTGCACCAACCAGCACAAGCTGTGCTCATCCACCTGCTGAAGACTGAGAAATGCAAGCTTGGTAAGGGCATAGGCTATTTAAGGAGAAGTGTTTCAGCTCAGTCTCCATCTGCTGATGGATGAGCATAATCCACACGTGTGGACTGGAGGGATGATTAGGAAGACACCGGATTTAATAGGCCATCAATTGATGCTCACTGAGGCAATCATACAGCAGCTGTAGACGCTACCCAAAAATAGACAGCAAACAGCATGCTCAAAGCATGGACAAGGTTTAATCCTCTGGTAGACGCACTAGTCCCACATTAGTATCTAATCTTCCGCCCGAGAGACTGGATCCATTGCAAGAATCTTCTCCAATGAGCATCTATATATTTCTTTCCATAGGAAAAGCACCTTTTGGTTTGTGCAGCACTTTTGGTTGCATCTATCCAGTTTAGGAAGACAAATTGTCCTGTGTGGTGCATTTGGGGACTATGGTGAGCAGGGCATGCAAGAGCCCTGAACTGAAAATGCTGTTTGGCCAGGGTGAACCAGAGGTAGCTTCTATCGGACATTTGCGGGCCCGTACTTGTGCGGCACCCGTTACTGTGACGCGCAAGTGTGCGAGGCTTCATCGCACGTTTGTGGGGCGTTTAAGCGCTCTTAAGTACCGCTTTTAGTGTGCTATTTTGCGGCGCGCAAATTAGCGGTTTTTAGTAAACATGCCCCTTAGTTCATGTATCTATTTTCTAATTAGTTTGTGTTTTATGGTGCATCTATCATTAAGGGGCATGTCCACTGTGCACCATGCGGTAAGTCCCAAAACTCATTGCTGGGATGGCATCAGTCCAGGCTGCCACATGAAGGCATACCTGGCATGTTGCCATGTAGTTAGTATGGGCTCTGCACCACCCCTGCACTAAGTAGTTTGCCGCAGTTAGCACTGGTGCACCTCTGCCGTCATGAAAACAGGAAGTCTGTATTAGAAGGGGCAGAGGTGGATGGTCAAAGGAGCAGTAGAGTAATGCAGGGTTTGACAGGTTCTAGAAAGGGGTGGGCAGCTGGAGCAGCTGGACTGGGGGCTCGCCTCAGGGGCCTCACATCCTCTCACTGGTCCTGTGTACATAAAAGAGCTTTTGTAAAATTACTCTTAGGTTACATATGTAAAAAAATGCATGGCATTAAGAAGGTGTGTATCTTCACGTGACTCATATGTTGGCACATTCAGAGACAGAACATGGGCAGTCATGATGCACACTTTTTTTTTTTAAATATGCACATGTGTGTACTTTGTAAGCAAAAATTTAAAGCCTCTCAAGCAAGCATAAATTCCACGGCCTCAGTCTAGTATAAAGACACATAGGTGCCTATATGTCTTTATAAAACAGCCTCAAATTAGGCACCTACTTGATCTTTCCACATAGGAAGCCTCTTATAACATGACCCTTTATATTATAAAATCAGAGTCTCTATATTAAACTAAGGAGTCTGTTTTATTCAATGGGGCTGCGGCTCTGATTTCGCACGGAAGCCGCGAGCACCACTTAGTAAAGAGACCCCTAAGTCTTGTAAAACAAGCACAGTTCTACACAACAAAGAGTGTACCCTTCAATCAAACAGATATATTTATATAAGTCACATATTAATGTTGATTTTTATAATGCCTGCTTGCATTTGTGAAGGGAGTCCCTTTGTTTGATATCTTTTTTCATTCCCAGGAGTTGACAACAAAATTCTCTTTTTTAAATATATATATTTTTAATATTAGCCTTCTCACTCCGGATATGCATTCATTAACATATATTTGGTTTGTTTATGCATCTTAAAATAAAGAGGCATGTTCACTAAGCTGTGCTAATGGTTAGGATGGGCTATTTGTAACTAGGTCCCATAGTTACAAATGGCCCATGCTAATCATTAGCGCAGCTTAGTCAACATGCCCCTAAGTGCATGCAAATTTCATTTAATGTGCTTTAACCACACATATACAGTTGATTGCTGTAGTTTAAAAAGTTCTAATGCACATTACAAATATTAATTAGCAAAAAAGTGTGAAACACAAAAAAAGGATGACAACTGGGAAAATGCCATAAAATGAACTCATTTTTTTTCCTGCATGTCCCGATCCCCCACTTCAGGTGGCATGCTCAGGTGACTGAAGTAAGTTTGCCAGCCACAGGGTTTTTTTCTGAAGTATACCCTTAGTGCTGCGCTGCAGGGTTTGTCACAGGCGTAGCACCCATCTTCCTAGAATCAAACGTTGCACCCGTTTCTTCTTGCACAGATCACACAAACCCAAACCCTCTGCACTGCTGTGGTCTGAGCTACCGGCCAACCTGACAGCACAATTTTCAAATGAGTTTTAGATTAGGAGGTGCACAGAAGTCACACACTCTTAAGGCATGATAACATTTTCTGCCCTATTCTCAACACTTACGAAATTCAATGAATAGTTGTTTATGTTCCACCAAATTTGTGACAACTTCTGATCAAAGAGGAAAGTAATAAAAAAAAAGAAAAAGAAAAAACCTCTGTACTGAAATAGGTTTGGAAAGATGGACTATGTTAGATTGTTCTGCATAGGAAAATGTCTGGTCTCATCTGTGTTACTTTATTTTTATGGAGGCCAGCTTTGTAACTCTTTATTATATTTGACATGTGGAAGATAATCCTATAGGGACCAAGTAAGGAGTCCTTTTACTAAAGGGTGCTGGCTGTCAGCGTGGGTCTGGAGCACACTAAAAGTGCATGTTGGACATGAATGACAGCTAGTGGTGGCCATGACGGTTTGTACCTCTGGATTTTGGTGCTGTCTATGGCGCACTAGGGTTGCAAGTGGGAGGGCTTGGGGAAGAGAGTGGGTGGGATGAGCACCACCCAGGCAGCACATTTGTGCTACCTGCGGGGCAGGCAAGTAGCATGGGCATACTTACTTCTAGGTGGCATTGCCCGCACTCATGGTAGTGTCGTGCTGTGGCAGGGCACCACTGGCAACATACTTTCCCTGCTCCCAGCAGTTAATGTCGTGGTGTTCCCCTACTGCGCCTTGGATTTGCGCATTATTGGTGTATTTGGGGCAACATTGTAGTGCCCTTTAGTGAAAGGTCCCCAAAGTTTCTATTTGTTTTTAAATTTAAATATTTTGAAATGGTTATATCACCAAATTCAGAGAATGAACAATTGCATCACATAAAATAACTAATCAAGTCCACGTATTACAGAGGAGAAATACAAGGAAAACTCTCATCTAAATACAATACTAATTAAACAGCTGCACCCAACAATTATTTTAAACCCGACAATTATTTTAAACCCATCTTTAACAATTCCGTTTGATAAATATCAAGTACCATGTGCTTTTCGAAACTCCTCTAATTGTAGGGGATCAAAGCAATAGTACCTAGTCCCTTGATACATGACCAGGCATTTACACGGCAACTTTAGAAAATAAGAGGTTCCCAAATCTAAAGCACCAGGTCTCAACTCTAAGAAAGCTTTACCCCTCAACTATGTTTGCCTGGATACTTCAGGGAAAATACTGATTCTCTGACTACAGAATACCACATCTCTTTTTGTAAAGAATGATTTTATTATCATACTTTTATCTAATTCAGCAACAAACATGACCACCAAAGTAGCCCACGCAGAAATATAATCATCAGAAGATTCCAGGAAATTTGACAGATCCAAATAATCTAACTCCAAGACTTGATTTTGTTCTCCCTCAGCTGCAACACCACTCCTCTTACTTCAAGGTAAACAATAAATATTACTAATCTGCACCTCAGTAGGATTCTGAATTAGTAACACTTCCTTTAAATACTTATGAAAAAGTATAGTTGAAGAAAGATAACTAGTCACCGGGAAACTCATGACAGCTAATATTACATGCACGAGAGGCATTCTCTAACTGTTCCAATTGATGGTGACAATATAAACTGTCCTTAATAGAAGTTGTTGAGGTAGTATGAACAGTGTTCAGCTGACCCTCAAGCTTCACAAGCCTTGCCTCAGTTTGTTCCAACTTTAGATCTTGTGCAGAAAATTTAGCAACAGAGTCCTTGGTAAACTCCTGCAGTTGAGATAACTTGCTGGTTAATACCGCCTCCATTTGAGACACCACAGCCCAGACATCCCTCAAAGAGACATCACTGCCAACCTGCCCCTCCCGGCTACTAACAACTGTAGGCGCCGGGAGTTGCAATACCTTCAGCATAGATGACTTAAGAGGGGTCTTGGGCCGAGCTGCCAGAGGAGTGGAAACAGGCTCCACGAGAGGAGAGGTAAAAGCCTGTACAGGAGAAACTTTCCCAACCTCCAAAGTCAAAATATCAGATGGGAAGGGTTGGGTTAAACCCCCAGTGGGTTGCAATAAAGGGGAAGAGTCTGAAGTTACATTTGTTGAAGGGGATAAACACACTTCTTCCATTCCTCCCCTTACCAAATGCTTTTTGAGAGGACCTTCCAATTTTGATGATTTCATTATCGAGGTAGATGGCAATAAGATCTTCTTCTTTCTTTTCCCCATCTTTAACAACTAGACTCCCTTTCCTCTTTCTTCTTGGTGTGCCAAAGGGGCATGTCCTGCCCCTTTGGACACACATCCACAGGAATGCACCCGCGACTGCGTCCCGTGGTCAGGGCTGATCTTTTAATAGTCCCTGGTAGCACCAGCCGCAGTGCTGTGGAGCGCATAGAATCAGGAAAGCTGGAACAAATGATCTCCTCACTCCCCCCAGTTTCTATTTTAAGGACTTTATAAAATACTGCAGACAAAGTGGCAGAAGTCATGCCTAGATGAGAGCCATGAACATTTTATAAAAAATATGCATAAGATGCAACTCAACTCCCGTTCCGCCCAAACTCCTCCCCTGAACACGCCTACACTTTGGTTATGCAAAAGTACAGTATGTGCCTTCCTGGTACCATGTGTACTTTTATGTGCATAACCCTGGGGTGATTTTATAAAAGGCCCCTTTTATGTACAAAAAAAGTCTTTATAAAAATTACCCGCACAAGGACCTGGAGAGGGCAGTTCCAGTAGGAACCCTCATTCTCTGGGATGAAGATCTGGGAAACCAATAGTCCCCCTGCCCTCTCTGACTTGCAGAAATAGATTTATGCAAGTGTGGTTTCAGTTCACAGATTTTACTTTTCCTGTTTTGAAATAAATACATAGTGGTCAGCACCCAGAGTTGCACACAGAGGCTAGATGAAATTTCAACAAAGCTACGATAAATCTTGTTTCCAGGAAATCTGATACATGTCATTTATCTAAGACAGTGGTTAAACTGAGGGGCTGGCCACAGATATGTGATGTGATTTAACCTTTTTGTAATACATTGTACTATCAATTTTAAAGGATTATTTTACCATTTGCATTTGTTGGGGGGAGGGGGGAGGGAGCTGAAAAGTACTACAGTAAAGAAAAAAGGAGATCTAAAAAATGAGAAGAAACATTGAACTAGATGACACATGTCTCTCCTAGCATAGGTACATTGCATGTTTGCATCTCAAGTTCTGCTTTCCTATTTACATTGCCAATGGGACAACGTTTTTTTTATTAACCCAATTAAACAGATTAGGTATGCCATCGACTGGAACGCCAGCCAGACTCCTCAAACTCCTTTCCATGCTCACAAGCTGCTCCCCTGGAGGGATTCTTATTAGGCTTCTTTCCATACCATTGGATCCACTGCTTTTATTTAAAGGCCCTCTGTCTTATTTGATCAGGCTGCGTTTGGACCCTGATCCCTCTCATTCTCCTGCTTATCACCTCCTTGTATCTCCCCATTCCCCATGAATCACCCTAGTCCCCAGTCGTTATGCGGTCTGTCTTGATTAGATTGCAAGCTCTGATGAGCAGGGCCTGTCTCTCACCTGTGCCTTGTAGCACTATACAATTGACAAATAGTAGTATTAGTTGTTATCTGTTTCTCTCATCTGTTTGTCTTATTGGATTCAAAGCTTCAGGATTATTACAGGATTATTATTGTCTGTAAACCAGTGTACATGCCTGGTAGTACTATCAAAATGCTGATAAAATAATATACACGAACCAACATAAGCAATGGTCAGCACTTTAACCCAAAGAAGCAGACTGAGCTCATGTCCTAATACCATAGTGCATCTTATCCCCTGCCACACTCTGCACGGTTTCCTTTTATGTTCCATGACGCTGTCATTTTCCTTCTTTTCATAGTGGCGTTGCATAAGAAACAATGTCAGTACCACTGATAATGTGTATCCTTCTCCTCAACATGTAGATTACAAACCTGAGAAGCATACTGAGCTGTCAATGCAAATGAGGTCATTTTGCTATTCTTGTTTTCACTACATCGGAGTTGACAGGGGACACCTGTTGTACACTGCCTTGGGAAATCTCTTCATAAATATGCTTAATAAATACATATATTCTCTGTAATGTCTGAACATGTAGATAGTCATGCTTGAATGGGAGAAAGTCAACATTGATTTAGCTAGGGAAGGTCTTTTCTTACTAATCTGTTATATTTCTTTGAAGGTGTGACTAAACAGGTAGACAAAGGTGAGCCTGCTGATATAGTTTATCTGGATTCTCAGAAAGCCTTTGACAAGGTGCATCATGAGAGACTCTTGGCGAAGTTAAAAAGTCATAGGATAGGAGGCAGTGTACTATTGTGGTTTAGTAACTGGTTAAAAGACAGAAAGCAGAGGGTAGGGCTAAATGACCAATTTTCCCAATGGAGAAAGGTGAATAGTGGAGTACCCCAGGGATCTGTGCTGGGTCCGCTGCTTTTTAACATAGTCATAAATGACCCGGAAATGGGAATGACTGAGGTGATCAAATTTGCAGATGACACACAATTATTAAAATTTCTTAAAACCCAAGAGGATTGTGAAAAACTGCAAGAAGACCTTGATAAATTGGAAGACTAGACGTTCAAATGTTAGATGAAATTTAATGTGGACAAGTGCAAAGTTATGCACCTAGGAAAGAACAACCCAAACTAAGGTTGCACGATGCAAGGTTACACTTTAGGAACCACCACCCAGGAAAAAGATTTAGGCGTCACTATGGATAACTCATTGAAATCCTCCGCCCAGTGTGCAGTGGCGGCCAAGAAAGCAAATAGAATGTTAGAATTGTAAGGAAAGGAATGTAGAATAAAACAAAGGATATTATAAAGCCTCTGTATCATACTATGGTGCGACCACACCTTGAATATTGTGTGTAATTCTGGTTACCATATCTTAAAAAGGATATAGTAGAATTAGAAAAGATACAGAGAAGAGTTGCCAAAATGGTAAAGGAGATGGAAGCATACCCCTAAGAGGAAAGGCTTAAAAGGTTAGGGCTCTTCAACTTGGAAAAGTGATGGCTGAGGGGAAATATGATAGAGGTCTATATATTAATGAATGCAGTGGAATGGGTAAGGAGAAATTAGACCGTACCTGCTAATTGTCTTTCCTTGAGTTCTCTCTGGGCCAGTCCAGGTCACTGTAGGGTTGTCAATCTCCTCTAGCAGCTAAGGACTGTAATTCAAAATCTTGCTGGTAGGCTAACCGGCTCCCCCTGGCATGCCAGACCCAGTCTACTACTGACCAAGCAGCACCTTCCCGAAAAACAAATCAAACAGCCAAACCAAAAAACGAAAACATCAGAAACACTGATAACTATCTCACCGCCTCGCCTAAAGAGTGCTGGCTTCTTCATTAGCCTCGTCGAGGCGATATCCGGCCTGCCAAATCTGTGGGTTTGTTTTTTTCCAGGTTTTTTTTTTTTCTTTAAGTCTATAACTGTGTGGACGCAAGACGTCCACCCCTTCAGCGGATGAGGAAGCCCCTGTACAGCCATGCTAACCAAACCCAGCTTCTCATTAACACAAAGGACTCCTCCAGCCGAAAACTCCGAGCTCACCCAAGGTAAACTACACTTTCTCAAAACGGGAACAACAACACTCGCAGCTCCAAAAGGGCAGGTCCTGGACTGGCCCGGAGAGAACTCAAGGAAAGACAATTAGCAGGTAAGGTCTAATTTCTCCTTCCTCTTCGTCTCTCCGGGCCAGTCCAGGTCACTGTAGGGCAGTACCAAAGCAGTGGCTACAAACGGGAGGGACCTGTGAGACCCCCTAAAAGCGTGGAGGCCCCCACAATCGCATCTCCCCGAGCTTGCAGATCCAAACGATAATGTTTAGTGAAGGTATGCAAGGATGACCATGAAGCCGCCCGACAGATATCCACCGGAGGTACCAAAGTGAGCTCCGCCCAAGTAGCGGCTTGCGCTCTGGTAGAATGCACTCGAAGTCCATGCGGTGGCACTTTACCACTGGCCTCATACGCAGCACTGATCGCCCATTTCACCCAACGAGCAATAGAGGCCTTTGACGCCGCTTCACCCTTACGAGGCCCCGCAAATAACACAAATAATCTGTCCGACCTCCGAAAACTCTCAGTTCTACGAAGGTACTTACGGAGCACTCTACCAAGATCTAGCTTGCGAAGCCGCTGCCCCCTATCACCACTCCCTTCCTGGGGGAAAGTAGGCAGCGAAATGACTTGATTCACACGAAAAGTAGATACCACCTTCAGAAGAAAGGCCGGTACCGGTCGCAGCACCACCTTTTCCTTAGAAAACTGAAGGTAAGGAGCCCGACACGAGAGTGCCTGAAGATCCGAAACCCTGCGAGCCGAACACAACGCCACTAGGAAGGCCGTCTTCCACGAACACTCGCGCAGACTCACCGCAGATGCCGGTTCAAAAGGTGGTTGAGTCAGGGCCTCCAACACCAAGTTCAAGTCCCACGCAGGAACCATTGATCGCAACGGTGGACGGAGAAGCTTCACAGCTCTAAAAAACATTGAACATCAGGAAGAGCCGACAACACTTTGCCGCCCACCTTACCCCTATAACAAGTTAAAGCCGCTAACTGAACCTTCAGCGTACTGAGCGCCAAGCCTTTTTCCAAGCCCAACTGAAGGAAGGCCAAAATGACTGGCAAGGAGGCGGAAAATGGAGGGACATCAAGCTCCTGACACCAGTTCTCAAAAACCCGCAGACGCGAATGTAAGCTAGAGAAGTGGACCGCTTCCTAGACTGCAGCAAGGTCCCAATTACTGCCGGTGAAAATCCTTGCCGTCGGAGCCGCTCTCTCTCAATAGCCAAGCCGTAAGCAAGAACCGATCCACCTGCGGCATCAAGATTGGACCCTGGCTCAACAGGTTGTTCCGGCATGGGAGGCGCCACGGAGGAGCAATGAGCAACCGGACAAGATCCGCATACCACGGTCGACGGGGCCAATCTGGAGCAATGAGGATTACCACTCCATCGTGCTTCGCAATCCTCCATATCACCCGCCCTATTAAGGGCCATGGGGGAAAGACATATAGAAGCTGCCCCGCCGGCCACGGCTGCACCAGACCATCTAGCCCCTCCAACATATGCACCCTGTACCTGTTGAAAAACCGAGATGCTTTTGAGTTTTGCAGGGTCGCCATGAGATCCATGACTGGCTGACCCCAGTGAAGCGAGATGTCGTGGAACACGGCTGCATTCAGCTCCCACTCCCCGGTGTCGAGGACTTGTCGACTGAGATAGTCGGCCACATGCGTCTTTTCCAGCCACATGCGCCGCTGAAAGTGCTAGGAGATGGGTCTCTGCCCAAAGCATCAAACTCTGACTCTCCGCCAGGAGGACTGCACAACCCGTGCCCCCTTGCTTGTTGATGTAAGATACCGTCACTGCATTGTCGGAGAACACGCGCACCGCCTTCCCCGAACCAAGCCGAGGAAGTGCTGAAGCGCCAACCTGACCGCTCTCATTTCCAGGCGATTTATCGACCACTCAGTCTCCTCTGTGGACCAGAGCCCCTGTGCCACTTGTGCCAAGCAATGCGCTCCCCAGCCTGAAAGGCTGGCATCCGTTGTCACCAACAACCACTGTGGCTCCCGCAGGGAAACTCCGGCTCGCACCCAAACTGGATCCAACCACCACTGTAGGCTGTCCCTCACGGGCTCTGGACAGACCAGCCTCTGTTTTAGCGAGTGAAACTGCGGGGACCACTTGGCTAGTAGAGAGTGTTGCAGCGGACGCATGTGGGCGCGGGCCCACGGCACCAAATCCAAGGCCACCGCCATCGTACCTAGTAACTGCAGGTACCTCCAGGCTGTGGGAGCCCTGGTCCTTAAAAAGGCTCTCACTTGCCTCCAAAGTTTCTGCACCCTCTCCTCGGGCAGAAACACTGACCCTTGCGCGGTATTGAATAGGGCGCCTAGGTAAGTGAGGCGCCTCTGCGGAGTTAGGTGACTCTTGGACTGATTTATCACCCATCTGAGCTGTTCCAGAAGCTCCCCCTTCCTCCCTGAGCCCACCAATCAGCAGCCAGGCCCAACGGCTTAAGATCCGCTGTTGCCGGGGCCTCCGATGAGCAGCGCTTCTGACGGGGGTGAGAGCAGGAGCTCCCCCTTCCTCCCCGAGCCCACTAATCAGCAGCCAGGCCCAACGGCTTAAGATCCGCCATTGCCAGGGCGTGCCCGCGCCTTGCGGGCCCGCGCCTGAGGGCCTCGCCAGAGGGCCCTTTGGCGTGGCCCTTAGGCGTTAGTCCGTGGCGTCTGTTTCTGGAGTCTATATTGATGTCCTGCTTATATATCAGGGTAACTTGCTGTTCCTTGTCCTTCTCCTTCTCTTATCTCTTTGACTGTTTCTGCCCTCTACTCTGTCCTATCTTATAATGGCGTTCTTTTCTTATTTCCTTAAATGATGTAGTATTGTAAACCGCTCTAATACCTTTTGGTCTGAGCGGTATATCAAAATCAAATAAACATAAACATAAACATACTCAGTTGGTCGCCGTAATTGATTCCGACTGAGACCCCGTGCAGATCAACCAATCGTCCAGGTAGGGATGGACTTGAATCCCCTCTGTCCTCAAGGCTGCCGCTACCACCACCATCACCTTGGTGAATGTTCGGGGGGGCCGTAGCCAGCCCAAAAGGCAGCGTCCGAAACTGAAAGTGACCCATGGGCACAGCAAACCTCAGGAATTGCCAGTGATCTGGTCTGATCGGGATATGAAGATACGCCTCCGTCAAATCTATGGATGTCAAGAATTCTCCGGGCTCCACTGCATGGATAACCGATCGTAAGGTTTCCATACGGAAGTGCGGAACCCGCAAACACCGGTTTACGTGCTTGAGATCCAGAATGGGCCGAAAGGACCCCTCTTTCTTGGGAACCACGAAATAAATCGAGTATCAACCTAAGCCGTACTGGTCGGCAGGAACGGGTACCACTGCCTGCAGTCGTAGCAACGGTTGTAGCATCTCGTTGACCGCCGCCCGCTTTTCCAAGGATCCACAGGGCGAACGGAGGAACGCATCTCTCAGAGGCTGAGCAAACTCTAGCACGTGCCCTTTGCTGATTATCTTCAAGACCCACTGGTCTGTTGTAATGTTGGCCCAGACGGAACGAAAACTCTGCAGGCGTCCCCCAACAGGGGTTTCTGCCTGAGCTGGCCGCCCTTCATTGGGGCTTTTTGGGGACGTTCTGGGGTGAAGGGAAATATCCTCTGCCGAACCCTCTCGCTCCTCGAAAGGACTGCCCGCGGGCCTGAGCACACCCCCTCTGATAAGGCACAAACCGGGAACCACGGAACCTGTGCACATCTCTATCCTGTCCCCTCGCGAGGGGCCCGGGACGAGAACCCTTCGGACGATCCTCCGGCAGGCGACCGCCCTTGGAATCTCCCAAGTCCTTAACTATTTTCTCGAGCGCTTCCCCAAAGAGTAGTTTACCCTTGTAGGGGAGCTTGCTAAGGCGCATCTTGGAAGAGGCATCCGCTGCCCAATTGCGCAGCCAGAGGAACCTCCGTGCTGCGACAACCGATGCCATGGACTTTGCGGAAATCCGCACCAAGTCATAAAAGGCGTCCGCGAGATAAGCCGCAGCTGACTCAAGCCTAGCACCCTCTACGCTGGTGCCAGTCTCCTTGTCGACCCCTGAGTCATCCTGCAGCCATCTGATCGATGCTCGAGAGACATAAGCTCCACAAATAGACGCCTGGAGCGCTAAGGCACTGGAGTCGAACACTTGTTCAACAGTGCCTCCAACTTGCGGTCCTGCAGGTCCTTTAAGGCCGCTCCATCTTCCACTGGGATGGTCGTCTTCTTCGTCACTGCAGCCACGAGCGCATCAACCTTAGGCATACGCAACAGGTCCTTGTCCTCCTGCAGAACCGGGTATAAGCGGCCCATTGCCCGGCTCCCCCTCAGAGAAGCTTCTGGACATTCCCATTCGGAATCATCTGCCTAATCACTCTGTGAATAGGGAAACAGCGCTACCCCGGTTTAAAACCCTGTAGCAGCGGATCCTCCAATGGCTCCTCTTGAACCACTGGTAAGGAAATGTTCAGCGCCGCCAGGGACTGCGCAAATAGCGCCCGAGTTCCTCTTTACGAAAAACTCGAAAAATATTAGGGTCCTCACCCGGGAGAAGTTCACCTTCTTCAACATCTCCTAATGCCCAAGACTCCAAAACCCCCTCCGAGAGGAGCTCCCCCTCCTCCATCTCTTGGGGTTCTGCCACCTGCACCCCGAACAACTCGGGATCTGCTCTCGGCCTCTTAGAAGAAGACCCCTCTTCCGGGTCCGAAGAAGCGGTATCTGCCTTGGGCATGCTCTCCCTGTCTGATGGAGAAGGCTTGCCTAAGCTTTGCTCCAGCCTTAACAGATAGGCTTTGTGCAGAGAAAGGATGAAATCGGCAGAGAACACAGACTGCAATTCCCCCTGAGCAACAGGGGGGGCCCCGGGCTGATCTACTGCCTGTGGGGAAAGCCTCTTAGATTTTTGTTTTCTCTTAACCGGCTTGTCAGAAACCGCGGGAACCACAGGAGCAGGGACCAAGATGGCCGCCGTTCCCGCCTTTACCTCCGCGCCTGAAATCACCTCAGGCAGAACCGTTGCAGGCGATTTGCGATCCATCGGCCTCCTGACGAGCCACTCGACGACACTACCTGCCCTAAAGCAAGTTCTGCAGATCCCCGGACATGATAGCCCCCGCCGACTGCCGCACTGCACACAGACCTCCGGCGCAGCTAACATGCGCCGGGAGAAAACCGCTCTCAAAAACCGCGATCCTGCCCCGCCGGCCGAAACCGCGATGGCACGCTATCCTTGCCTACCTGGCTGTCCCAATTTCAATGATTCACCGATCTAGCTCCCGCTGCTCACTGGGGTTAGAGATCTGGCTGTGGGGGCAGAAGGCTGCAATCTGGGGCTCCCAGATCCGCTGTTTGCTCTCCCCTCTGGGTATGACTGAAATCTGAATGAGGCAGGCTCTACCTCCAGCTCCAAATACCGGTATGATTATTTCTTTGCCCTGTCCATACCCATCAATACTGACCCTGGCAGTTGTAGGGGTTAAGTGCAAGGTTAAGTGTTAGCGGATTACTTTAAGGGTTAAGGGATTATAATGTTCTTGGTTCATAATCACTCAATGGCCTTTATTCTGCTCTAATAAAAATATATATCAACCAGTCTGTCATTACAGTGGACAAGGAAAAACAGGCCAGCATAAGGATATCATAAGCCTTAGCAAAGTGTATGCATGGATTGGAGAATCCATGCAGAGGCTTTGTGCAGAGAGCATGTACACAGGAAACCATGCAAAGAAGAATATGCTGAGCACATCAGCCCTGAAGAAGAAAGACAGTTGATAGTTGGTAGGTATGGAGTAAGAGCAAATGAAAAGGAACCTGAGTGGGTATCAAAACAGGAACAGAGGGGTCAGAGAGGTCAGCAGCAGGAAATGAAGGGAGGGGGTAGAAAAGACACAGAGAGGCCTCACAGAGGGATGAATGTGGAGACTGCATACACGGAAGCAAAAAACGTATATATGTAACACGACTATTGTACTCAGTGGGAGGAGGGATTCTGATGTCTGATGACTGACAGAAATTCTCCTCTCCTGCCTGTATTGTTCATCAGTAATCTAATAAACAGAGATTCTGATTGCACCTGTACTGACATTTGGATCTGGACTATACAGGAAATTAGTGATAATTAGTAATCGGTCTCTTGTAAGTAACAGGGCCTTACACAGCCCAGCTAGGACTACCTTGCCAGAAAAAACAACACTTTAGGTAGGAATTCCTTTTCAGCACACCGGAGCCAGTTAGCCACATCCTATCTAGCTGCTAAGGACTGTAAGACTGGGTCTGGCACGCCAGGGGGAGCCGGTTAGCCTACCAGCAAGATTTTGAATTACAGTCCTTAGCTGCTAGAGGAGATTGACAACCCTACAGTGACCTGGACTGGCCCGGAGAGACGAAAAAGAAACATAGATCTGCTGTTTACACCTTCAAAAAGTAGAAAGACTTGGGGACATGCAACGAAGCTACAATGTAACCCATTTAAGAATAATAAGAGAAACTATTTTTTCACTCAATGCGTAATCAATCTCTGGAATTCGTTACCGGAGGATGTAGTAAAGCTGTTACTGTAGCTGGATTTAAAAAATATTTGGACAAGTTCCTGAAGGAAAAGTCCATAAACCATTATTAAAGAGGACCCTGGAAATCCACTGCTTGCCCCAGGACAAGCATTGTGGAACCTGTGTATCTTTTTGGGAAACTCCTGCCTCCTCCTCTATCCGATGCTCAGTGCCCACACCCTTCCCCTTTGAGACCCCATGCTCTAAGTCCTGACTGCTCCCAAGAACCAGAGAGCTCAACCTAAAAGGAAATAGAGCTTTTATAGGTGAAGATTCACACCAGGACCTTACCTAGCCCTGTGTGAGTGGTGCGGCCGCACAGGGTGCAAAGGTTTAAGGGGCGCTGCCACTTTTCTTCTCTCAGCAGCAGCAGGAAATGACAGACAGCTAAAATGCACCCCTTAAGCCCAAGAGCAGGGAGGGACAGATCTGCTTAGCATGCTGGCAACTTGCACATCGGGTGCGCCTCTTCTCTCCCACTGCAGGGGGGAGGGTGGCGTGCCCCCAATGTGCAAGTCACACAGGGCGCAATTTACACTCGGTACGGCCCTGGTTCACACCCCTGGTTCCTGGCATGCTAGGTACTTGTGACCTAGATTGGCCACTGTTGGAAACAGGATACTGGGCTTGATGGTCCTTGATCTGACCCATTATGACATATCTTATGTTCTTCTTTTGGCATACAAGCAATTTTCTCTTCAACGTTAGTCCAATACAGAGTCATCCAATAACAGTACCTCAAATTGTTAACCCAATAATTGAAAAAATTTGAAAAATTGTCTATGTCGGATCTATTTTCACTGAACAGGACAATTTCTTCAAAGTAGGCAAATATTAATATGGAGAAAACAATATATGCACGTGTTTAAGTTAAATAAATTAAAATGGACCAATTTGTTTCTGACAAATTTGTTTAACATATTCAGTGCACATAGGTTCAACATAGAATTTTTTCAAAACATTTCAGTTATTGGCTTAATATTTTGAGGTATGCAAGCAGTTTGGACACACTACGATAAGGTGCTATGGCGTTGTGCTTAAGGCTCCCATAGAGCCAAAGTATGGCACATTAGGAGCACCACCATGTTAACTGTCGGGGGCATGAAAGCATGTGCCCGAACACAGTAT
The DNA here is from genome assembly GCA_033557465.1 of Ichthyophis bannanicus. Taxonomy (NCBI): domain Eukaryota; kingdom Metazoa; phylum Chordata; class Amphibia; order Gymnophiona; family Ichthyophiidae; genus Ichthyophis; species Ichthyophis bannanicus. The sequence goes on along the minus strand of CM066035.1, from coordinate 441,178,985 downwards.
ACAAGTAACATGGGTGCATTTAACTAGTGAACCCATGATAGTTACAAGGTTCACATTTAGCATGTTGTGTTTAGCCTCGCGCTAACTGTGAAGTGCTCATTACACCCACTCTCTCCCCTAACCTGCCCCCTCACCACCCCAATGTGCCATTCACCATGCTGTCATGACCCCACGCTAGCTGTCACTGTGTGTCCTAGTGCACCTTCAGCGTGTGCCAGAACATGCGCTGACAGATTGCATCCTTTAATAAAATACTCCTTTAGAAGTTGACATGAAATTGCTTACATATTTAAAGATGATCAACTATAACTTAAGAATATCTAGGTTGATATTCACCAGCACGCTGCTTGATTCTAGGTGGTTGATTTCAGTCTGTCTTTTGTTAATGAACCTATTCTGTCTACCCTGACCTCTCGCTGTCATTTTGGTCTATTTCTTCTTCTGGTACTCCTGCCTCCTGCTCTATCCAATGCTCAGTGCCCACACCCTTCCCCTTTGAGACCCCATGCTCTAAGTCCTGACTGCTCCCAAGCACCAGAGAGCTCAGCCTAAAAGGAAATAGAGCTTATATAGGTGAAGATTCACACCAGGACCGTACTTAGCCCTGTGCGAGTGGTGTGGCCGCACAGGGTGCAAAGGTTTAAAGGGCGCATTTTAGCTGTCTGCCGTTGCCTGCCGCCGCCACTTTTCTTCTCTCAGCAGCAGCAGGAAATGACAGACAGCTAAAATGTGCCCCTTGGGGGGTAAGATGGCGTCTTGAGCAGACGCACGTAGCAGAGCTCTGCGGTCCCTTACCATTTCCTTTTGTCTTTCGTTCTTTTATCGCCCGGCGACGCTGTCTCTGTATGCCGCATTCCGGCAGAAAGAGGAAGGCTAAGCCAGTAGCTGTAAAGTCTGAGGAGGGCCCGGCAGTTGGGAAGCCTACGTGTACCGGACCCATGGATTCTTTTGTGGTTCCGGCTAGAGTGCCTGTTTCAGCTCCGTTGAGTCCGCTGAGCACGGGCGGGATGGAAGGACGACCTCGCAGTGCCGAGGACCTTGAGGTTTCTCTCAGTCCGGAGTTTCGCCTGCCTCCAGTGCAACCGGAAGGAAGACCTGTGTAATTGCTTGCCGAGGAGGGCAGTAAGGTGTTGCTGCCCCCACAGATGGACGCGATAGCTCCGACCAGCATGGTGGGAGGAATGCAGGCGCCGGTCGTTTCGGAAGTTGAAGTTGGAGAGGACAGGAGTGGTCCGAAGTAATGGTCTGAATCCTCTCGACCCCTGGGTGAGCTGGCGTCTTCCCCTGTATTGGCCGGGCAGCTTGACAGTGTTGTGGAAGGACTGGGACATGGCTTGGTGAAACCTGCGGTGGTAACTACTGATTCTTTATGGACTGCTTTTTCATCCATGACTATGAATGTTACTACACAGTTACAGTCCATTTTGCAGCAGTTTCATTTGTTTGGGCAACAATTGAAGACATATGAGTTGAGACAGTCTGAATGTACTGCAAAGGTGGCCTCTTGTGAGAGTCAGCTGGCACAGTTGGGAGACTTTTCCCAAACTTTTACTAAGGATTCTATTGTTTTACATAGGCATTTAGAATTCTTAGAAAATGTATCGAGAAGTCGGAATCTCAGGGTTCTCAACTTTCCAAAGGTTCCTTCGGTTACTCCGATGGTGCTGTTTAAAAAGTTTATGTTGGATACCCTTAAGGTTTATGTTGAATACCCTTAAGGTTCCTGCTGAATCTTTACCTCCTATATCCAAGGCTTATTATTTGCCTACTGCTAAGGCTGTTCCTGTGGTAAAAGAGAATCAGGTAGTATCGGAGGGCAGCCTAGACCTATCTACCTTTTTGGAGAAATCTCCTTCAGAGGTTGGTATGGTGGCAACTTTACTTGTTACCTTTGCCCTAGAGGTAGATAGGGATTGGTTGTTGAGGTTATTTTTTCGTGCACCTTGCAAGGTGTTTCTAGACTCCCAATTACGCATTTTTCCTGATGTTTGTAGGGTCACTCAGCGGAAAAGGCATCAGTTTTTGTTGTATCACCCCGGGGTAATACAGCTGGGCGGCTTATTTTTCCTCTGATTTCCTTGTAAATGCCTAGTTAAATTAGATGGGCATAGTTATATTTTCTTTGAACCCTCCCAGCTTGCTAGCTTTGTGTCTTCTAGGCTAGCTTTGAGACAGGATTCTCTTCTCGTTCCCCCTGTGAGTAGCTCCCTTGTGGAGGAAAGTTACGCGGTTAGGCTTTTGGTAACCACTCTGGTGTTTGCTTTTTTCCTTATTTGCTGGTTTGTATAAATTTATCTTTTGATTTGTGTTCTATCATGCCCCATACGTTGAGGTCTAAAGATTAATCTGTCTTTTTTATATTTCCTTTGTTTTTTTTTTTTCCTTAACTTTGATTGTAGTGTGACTAGATTTTGATTTCTGTATGCAAGTGTTTCTTGTATTGCTCTATAAAATTTGCATAAATAATTTAAAAAAAAATGCGTCCCTTAAGCCTTCTCGCTGGCATGCTAAGCAGATCTGTCCTTCCCTGCAAGAGCAAGATCTGCTTAGCAAGCTGGTGACTTGCACATCGGGTGCGCCTCTTCTCTCCCACCGCAGGGGGGGAGGGTGGTGTGCGCCCAATGTGCATGTCGCACAGGGTGCGATTTACACTCGGTACGGCCCTGGTTCACACCCCTGGTTCCTGGTATCCTACTGGAGTGGAGCCAGCCATAAAGGACCCTTGAACTACACCTATGTCCTGTAAGTTGTAAGATTGCTGCCTGGTAACAGATAGCTGGAATTGCTTCATGGTATGTGATTCATCCATATGGAAACATAGGAAAAGGCAGATAAAGACCATATAGCCTATCAAGTCTGCCCATCTAGGAGAACTATTAAATTCTCCAATCCCTTCCACTCCTTCAAAGATCCTTTGTATTTGTCCATGTTTTCTTGTATTCAGATACAGTTCTCAACTCTAACACCTTCACAGGGAGGCTCTTCATGCATCTACCACTTTTTCTATAAAGAAATATTTGCACAAATTACTCCTCAGTCTATCCTCATCTTGTGCCCCCTCATTGCAGAGCTTTCTTTCAATTGAAAGAGGCTCTCCTCCTGTGTATTTATGCCATGGAATTATTTATTTATATTCTCTTATATACTGTGCTATTCTGCATCAGTGTGGTTTATATTGAACAAACTGAAATTACATTGAACAGGGCATTATAACTTGGAGATAACTATTTTACAGGAAACATGGGCTATGGAGGGTTAAGTGGCTTGCCCAAGGCCACAAGGAGCACCTGTGGGACTAGAAACCCCAGGCCTTCTGGCCCAAGGTTGATGTCTTCTAGTGGGATTTGAACCCCTAACCTTCTGGCCTGAAGCACCTTGCCCCAACCACTAGGCCACTCCTCCACTCCCCTGTCTTGCCTTTCCTCCAAAGATGTCTATCATATCTGCCCTGTCCCGCCTTTCCTCCAAAGTATACATATTAAGATCTTTAGGTCTATCATCATATGCCTTATGATGAAGACCACTGATCATTTTAGTAGCCATCCTCTAGACTGACTCCAGTCTGTCTATGTCCTTTTAAAGGTGCAGTGTCCAGAACTATACACAGTACTCCAAATGAGGTTTCACTAGAGACATACAAATGCACTATCACCTCCATTTTACTGCTGACCATTCGTCTCCCCTTGCACCCATGCATCCGTCTAGCTTCTGCTGTTGCCTTTTTTATATTTTTAATCTTTATTCAACAATTTTTCCATAATCTACAAACAAATAAATACCCACTAACATAAAAAATACTATCCATCCCCCTACCCCCAAACCCTCCCACTTCAAACCCCTCCAAGAGAATATCTGCTTAACCAATATCTTTTATTGCCATTAAACTTTGGAAAAATGGTCCCCAAACTTTCTCAAATTGCAGGTGCTTATCAAGCCCTAAAGCCATAAGGCGCTCCATCAAATAAACTCTGTGTTTTCTCTTTTGCCAGGAGTGGAGATCCGGAGATTGGCAAGCTTTCCAGTATAATGCTATTTCACATCTGGTCTCTGTGACACACATTCACATCAATTTTCCTTGATTACCACCCCACCCTCCTCTGCTCATCCCAACACCACTCCTCTGGCTCCCCCCCCCCCACCATCTCCATTAACTTCCCTTCTAATGCCCTCCAAAACTCCCTGCATCTCAGGGCAATGCCACCACATATGTAAAAAATCCACAACCCTGCCAATACGTAGATGATAGCACAGGGCTAGCTAATGCAACCTAACTGGGGTTAGGTACCACCTATCTAGCCAGGGCCGGCCCAAGGGTTTCTGCTGCCCCAGAAAGGAGTCCCGCCCTGTTTCAAAGCCGTGTCACGCAGCCCCCTCTCCCACTGGCACAGATTCGGTTTTCGGGGGTGAGGGACTGGGTGGCAGCAGCAGCAGTTTAAAAGTGGCGGCTTTGTGCTGCCGCTTTGGGGCTTCAGTAAGCCATGTTCTTTGGCACCTGCCCCCCTGCCGCTCCTGCCCCCCTCTGACAGGAAGCTGTGTTGGAGGTGGATCAGAAGCGGTAGGCCATGGTTTACGTGCTGTGGGCGCCCAAACGTATGGCCTGCTGTGGACAAAATAGTGCTGCCATGATACACACCAAGGTCTGGCACCCTAGGCAGTCACATAGCCCAGTTACTCCTGCGTATAACACTTTCCAATAATCACGCTAGAAACAGATATTTGCACTGCTTCTTCTCAAACATTCTCCCCATATTCCATTCAAACTGAAGTTGAAAATTAGTTTTCTCAAGCTCCTTCCCCATCCACCTTTTATAAATGTTTGCGACCACGCTCCTTCTTGCCACAACGAACCATCATAAAATTTCAAAATCATAACTTCTGCTCCCTTGCATCAACCCACTCTCTCATACCCAGCCAATTTTGCACCTGCTTAAACCCATAAAAATCCCTGGGAACATTCAACCCCTCAGGACAGAATGGAATCAAGGGGCTCAAGCCCTTTGCCTCCCATCTTTAAAACAGAGGTTCTATCAATCCTGGTGAGAACCTATGGTTGTATCGCATGGGCTGTGGCAGAGACCTGCTCCCTTCAAGTGCTTGCAAATCACGAGCAGAGTCCACAGATTATACACATATTAACATATGGATTGTCCCAAGTGCCTTCCCAAGTACCCACCCAGGGCAGAAACCTCAAAGACACCTTTTTAGAATAATAGCCTGCTCTCTGAACCACTTTTCTCTTCCCTTCCTGACCAATCCACTCTAAGCCCGATATTCAAAGGGCATTTACACGGTTAACAGCCAGATAGCCGTGTAAATGCTGGCTAACCGGATATTCAATGGCGCTTACACGGGTAGTGCCGTCAAATATCCCCAACTAAGTTCCCTATGTGCCCCGATGCTAGCCGGGGCGTGGCACGGTGTTCTGGGGCGGAGTGGAGGCGGGGACTGGTGCTAATTGTGCAGCACCGATATTGGAAAATCCTCGCCTATCTTATAGGCGCCGAGGCTAACCGTTCAGCATCCAGTATTGATGCTGCATAGTTAGTACTGGCAGCTTCCGGGCAGCATGGCTAGACCCGAATTTTCATTTAAGTTGCCATGGAAATTAAAATCTGGGTTAAGGGGGTCGGTGGGCAGGCTATGCACTGATGCGGCGCATAGTCTGCCTAAATAAATATCAGGCCCTATATTCTTAAGCTGTGCAGCTAAAGAAAACAAAACAACAACAAAAAAAAATGGTGGCACCACCAATCTCCCTTGATTCTTGCTTCTGTAGAGAACCTGGCAAGCCAGCTCAGGCGGTGTCTTCTTCCAGATGGACTGGAATATTTCCCGTTGTATCACTTACAGATCCATCCTTGGCACCACTATTTGAAGGATCTGGAAAAGGGGTAGAATCCCCATTTCTATGCACATGATCCATCGCAACCAACACAGACTGGGGCATTCATTTCTCCAGGTCATCAAAAATTGCTTTTCATAGTGGTGGATAATTAATTTATTAGCTGTTATTGAGCTCCCATCCTATATGGACACCTAGATATTTAATAGAGTGTGATTCCCACTTACAAGGGAATAAAGAGCACAGGGCAGCCTGCCCCTCTAATGGCAGCATGATATTCAATGCTTCAGTTTTATCACGATTCACTTTAAAGCCAGAAACGTGACCAAACCTGCCCAATTCATCCCTAAGATTAAGAAGGTAGCTCTGGTTCTGCCACTACCAACAGAATGTCATCCGCAAACATTGAAATCTTTATGCAAACTGGACACCTGCGCTGGAGGGAGTGGAAGGGACAGATAAAAGACAGAAACCACGATGCAGTGCCGAAGCGTTTAGGCAAGCGCCGTGTCGTGGCTTCTGAGCCTGGAGGCAATGGGTGCCCCCGAAGGGCTGGCACTCTAGGAGACTGCCTAATTCGTCTATTAGCAGCGCTGGCCCCGTTTGTAGCTATACTCCCAAAACAAAGGCTGGGCTTTCTTCAGATCACCTAGACATGGTTGGTAGAGACAAAAGGGAAGGCTGGATCCTGGCTGTTCTTCTCGTGATAGTGCTATGCTTGTATACCCTCTCCCCTTCTGCTTTCTATAGATTTGGAGAGGAGGGAATGTTTCCATGCTGTTTGACATGACTGGCTAATATACTTTGGTTGGGTTGTCAGAAAACACTGAAGTGGAAGAAAGCTAAGGCCATGGTTTGTGCTACACTGTCTCTTTGTAGTCCCTACTGAAAGCACCATTTCTGAAAGGACCATACACTTGTCAGTGCACTTTTGTGTGGGCATACCTTCGGTAGCGCAAGGGGCAAAGATATGCATATTTTGTAAACTGTGTGGCCTCTTCCGCATAGTTTATAAAATACAGGTTGACATTTAGGTGGCCCATTTTTCAGTCATGCAGATCTTCTTACCCAACCTATATAAAATTATACCCTATATGATCTACATAATATCCTCCCCCCATCACATGGGCAATTTTGAAAAGCCAGCATACTTAAAAAGCCCTTGGCCACTTTTGTGCCCGCAGACCTTAAAGCTAATTTAAAAAAAATGAACATCACCATGAACAAGGTCCTTACATACCTTGTGGGGATATGAAAAATAAATCTATACATGTGCCTGCCCTCTAGCTGCATTGTGGAGGTTAGATTTAATTGCTGAGGAACGGGAAGTTTTCAAGATCTAGGATTTAGCCAGCTAACTGTCTGGATACCTGATGACATGTCTTTTTTCTTTTTACTATTAAAATCCTGTAGCTGAAGGATGCCGTGAAACTGACAACACTGTAAGCTAAATTCCATTACTTATCTACAGAAGAGACAAAATAAAATAACAGTAGAATCTCTCTCGCACTCTGTTTCAGAGGTGCCTAAGTCAGACAGCTTGATAGGCAAAGGGTCCAGCTTCGTTCTAAGAGTCAAAGACGAATTGAGTCAAATGAATTAATACAACAAAACGCCCCTCCCCTTTTCCTCCAGTGCCCACAATCCTATTGCCATCCTTGGTGACAGGTTTATGATTTGATTTGCCCCTTTTCTCTGCTTTTCTGTCTCCTACTCTACTGAGCCCTGCCACACTTCATTTAAGTTCTTTCAATCCTGTTGAACACTTTTATCCTTTTTATGTCTTCTCAACAACCCTTATGAAGCCTCTCATTTTTTGTCCGCCCCATGGCATCTATGCTGTGAGAGTAAGGGACTCTTTTTGTGATACTGGATAAAGCCTGCATTATAAAAAAGCAGAGTAGGCTTACAGCACTGTACAGGTCAGCTTTACTCAACTAAGTCCCATGGCAAAGTAGCTTAGTAAGAGGCACAATGCTGATTTGACTCCCATTGACTTGCTGTCTGTCAGAACAACAAGCAGGACCGAAAAGAGCTAGTTGGCTCAACCTAGCTTCTGCCTTTTAAAGCCTGTTCTCTTCTATTACATTACCTACATGCCTTGACACTGCTCTGCAATTAATAGCCCTTAAGGTTAAACAGATCTCAGTTCTCCCATTCATTCGGTTTTCTTTTTCTCAGTAAATATTTCTATTACAGGGCTCTGATGAATTTGGAGAAGTACTCCTCTGACCCCTTAACACGTGCACTGAAATGATGACTCATTTTGTACCCATGAGATGCCATTGCTCAGTTCCTAAGGGAACATTGTCAGGGTAAACCTCTGACTTCTTACCTGTGGGTGTCAGTAGGGCTGTAGCAAGGGCTGTGTGAGTGGTGCACTGTACAAGATGGAAGCACAGAAGGGGCTCTGACGTCATCACTGGGCATCCAGGAAGCTGCTAAGAGTGAGTTCCGGCATGTGGCTGGGGAGTCAGGGAAGCACCAGATTCCCTAGTCTGAGTGCATTTCGAGCTTGCTGTGCTATGCTTCTGGAAGTCAGTATGCCCCACCTAGCTGGCTGCTCACTGCTATCCATTGCATAGTTGTTGTTTCATTTCAGAACCCATCTTGTTCCTGTGGGGCTAAACATATAAACCCAGGGCCTGATATCACTAGTCAACATTGAAATCGTTACTGACTTTAAAAGACCCTAATCTGTAGTATCTTGGTGAGCTGAACACAAATATAACATTAAAAAAAATTATTGGCTCTCGTTTGAAGATATTTCATGTAGTTCATTTTTGACGTTTCACCGTGTAAATTTATCCAGTAGGACATCCCAAATAAGCCTTGAATGATGTAATATTGCATCACATTGCATAATACCAGCATGCACACATCATCCAGAGTTGATCAAATCATTTTCTGATGCAATGCAATACTACTGCCAGACGGCTGCTGAAGCCATCTGACGTCAGCAGTGTACTATACGCAGTCAGAAAGGAAAGTAATCTGGTATTCTGTTCTGATATTGAAAGTCTCATGAATGCCGTAAAAATCACTCATGGCCCACAAGACTGGAGACTATTTATAGACTCTTCGAAACTGAGTCTGAAGGCTGTGCTTTTGAACAATGGAAACTGTCTTCCATCTATTCCAGTCGCGCATGCCGTCCACATGAAAGAGACATATGATAACTTAAAGCATCTACTGACTTCCATTAACTATAACAAGTACAGCTGGCACCTCTGTGGTGACTTGAAGGCAGTTGCCCTTTTAATGGGACTGCAGCAGGTATATATAAAATACATGTGTTGGAGTGGAGGAGTGGCCTAGTGGTTGGGGGCAAGGTACTTCATGCTGGAAGGTTGGGGGTTCAAATCCTACTAGAGGACAGCAACCTTGGGCTGAAAGGACAGGGGTTTCTAGTCCCACAGGTGCTCCTTGTGGTCTTGAGCAAGCTACTTAACCCTCCATAGCCCATGTTCCCTGTAAAATAGTTATCTCCAAGTTATAATGCCCTCTTCAATGTAAACTGCACTGATGCAGAATAGCACAGTATATAAGAGAATGTAAATAAAATGTGTTTCTTATGTGAGTGGAATAGCCGAGCAAGGGATTGGCACTACTTGTGGAAGGAATGGAATTGCAGACAAAATGTAACAGTTGGAGAGAAGAATATCCAGCACCCAGCTCTGGTTGAGGCTCACAATATCCTGCTAGCACCCCTTCACATCAAACTAGGTTTGATGAAAAACTTTGTGAAAGCCATGGACCGCACTTTGCCAGCTTTCCGATATCTGCATGAAACATTCCCTCGACTCAGCGAAGCAAAGATTAAAGAGGGAGTTTTTGTGGGTCCTCAGATTCGAGAGCTCTTCAAAGATGACCGGTTCAACAACTTGCTGCAGGGTGATGCGAAACAAGCATGGAATGCTTTTTGCCTAGTGTCAACAAACTTTCCCTGGAATGTTAGGGCAGAAAACTACAAGGAACTAGTAGAAGACATGCTGATGCAGTATCAGAAACTTGGCTGCAATATGTCTCTAAAGATCCATTTCCTTGATTCCCATCTCGCTTCCTTCCTGACAACTGTGGTATGGTTAGTGATGAACAGGGCGAACGTTTTCACCAAGATATCGCAACGATGGAGCAAAGATACTAGGGAAAATGGTCCACTACAATGCTGGCTGACTACTGCTGGACACTCACCAGAGAAGCTCCCGAACAGCTGTACAAGAGACAGGCGAAAAAATCTAAGAAGTAGTCTATGACTTGTTTTTTTACAGGTATTAACCGAAGGCCTATTATATTTACTATTGACATGCATTTCGTGATGTAAATATTTAATTCTTGTAGATTACAAAAAAACTAGAGCCAACTTTGCAATTTCACTGTCATATTCGTGTTAAGCATATAAAAATTGATAAGAAATGACTATTTTTATTTCAGTAACAAGAGTTTTGTAAAAAATTGTTGACCAGTGTATTCAAAGGCATTTACATGGTTTACAGAGCTGTAAACCATGTAAAGCCCCTAAGTGGGATATTTAATGGTACTAAAACGGTTAGTGCCACTATACGCCGCAATGCTAACCGCTTAGCATTGGGGCATGTCATGGGCACTCTGGGGGCACTACCCGGGGATAACCATACAGCGGTGATATTCAGCTGCTGCTCAGTTATGCCTCAGTGGTGAAAGTTAGGCACAGCAAAACTGTCCTAACGTTTGCCACTGGAGCTAACAGGACAGTGGCTGAATATCACCACTGCACAGTTAGCTTCTGCGGCTGTGCGGTGAACCTGGATATTCAATGCCGGTGGCCAGATTTAGCCCCAGATTGAATATCTGAGGTTAAAGTTTGGTGGTGGCGGCTATGCACCTTAGAGGCGCGTAGCCGTCGCAAATGAATATCAGGCCCACAGTCTTTGTTTGGTCTCCTTGCCAACACATGGCCACCACCAATCTAGCAATACCTGGTACTTTTAATCCCTTGATGTGATCCTTCACCCTAGGTTTGGAGTCTCCCTTGTGAAGCTCTACTTATTCCAGAATCTGTTCCCTGAGTGCTGGCAGCTGCCAGTAACAGAGGACTCAACCCAAAGGGAAGGCAGAAGACCACACTTACCTTTCCAGGCCTGGGTTGCTAAATCTAGTGGGTAGTTTTGTCAGTGGCCCTCAGCCTGCTCTCTTGCTTTGTATTCCTCATACTAATAAGAGCTGTCACAGCACGGACTACTAAACAGTAGTGACTTGAAGCATTAGTATGCATTAGTTACCTTAGGTAGTACCTTATGCAATGGGACCTATTTACTAATAGTGCACGCTAATGCCATTAACATACATTAACATGGAAGCACTTGTTAGTAAACGTCTACCTTGATCTGCTCACCTGGGCCTATTCCACCAGGAGGATTTCTGGGGACGTGAATTTGTTTGAAACGAAATGGAAATATTGTTGACATTTCCCATTTCATTTCATATAGTTTACAAATGAAAAAGAAATGGGGAAACACTGAAATTGTATCCCTTCCCGTCTTTCGTCAATAGTGCGTGCTATTCGTGACTAGCATGCACTGTTCCATCATAGGGTATACTATGGCTTCATAGTGCACACTCCTGGCCGATAGTATGCGCTCTTAACAGAAGACAGGAAATGACAAAATTCCCCCCAAAACGATCTAAAACAAAACAAACTTTATGCAATTAATGCTGACATGGAAGAAAATTAATTTTTTTTTGCTTGCACTCTCTAGGATTTCAGTTAGGAGCACTATAACTTTATTCTTTCACAAGTTCTTTCCCTCAGCACCTTGTTTTAATGTAGTAGTAGTGCTCGCAACAATCAATTCCATTTCCACTGCAGGGAACATCTGCAGTCACTGATGCAACACTCCGTTTCACAGTGTGTTTAGTAATTCAGTTTCCATGGGACTGCCGTATTGTCTCCGAGTTAGCAAAGCCTTCCACAATGCCGTTCATTATCCAGTGAGATGACTGTACAGGAAGCCAGGGACACTTTCCCTCTGTTTTCCTTGGTGAGAAATGGGATGCTGTGCTGCAAAATTTATTTTTAATTGGTCAGCTTAGAAACAATAGCACTGAGATTTAAGAGCAGACCACTGCTATTATGCACAGACAAGCAATCCATGTGGCCACTGGCTTTACTACATGTATCGTGCAATACACTTAAATCAACACAGAGCCACCACATTTGACATTAGGCAATCTGCAATTGTAAAACAATTTTATATTTCATTTCTGGTTCTCATCGTTTCATTACCCAAGAAAGTAAACTAAAGGGCTGATTTTTTTTTTAAATCTAAAACAGTTTCAAGATTTTCTTTTCAGTCCAGTAACTGACATGTCAACAATACTTAAAAAACAGCAACATGACACTGTCATTTCACAAACGCATCCAGTTATTACACAATTGCATGCTTGGATGATTTTAAAAAATAAGGCATGGCAGGGTGAATGATGTAGGAAGATTCTGGCATTGTAAGGTGTGAGAACGGAAGCAGCAAATCTAAGGACAGCAAAGCAAGACACTACAGTCCCGTCAATCTCTAACAGAGACCATCAAGAAGTATCAACATTGCAGTACAACGTAGATCCTGGATGCCTTAATTATTTTCTTTTACAAAAAAGTCATTTTACACTGTTTGGATTCAATACATATCAGTATATTACATTATTGTAACGACACTTGGATGTAAGCCATGGGGGAAATGAGCAATTAAATTAAATATGGGGTATTTTGAGGGTAATTTTGTAAGGCACACCTAGAGTTAATATGTGTTTCTACACTCTTCCACTGCCGTTTCACCTAAGCATTATCGATGCACATAAAAACACGTGTTAAACATGGGGTATTGTGAGGGTAATTCTATAAGGTGCACCAAGGTTAATTCATACACTCATTTTCCCTCATGGCTTACATCCAAGTGTAGTGACAATAATAGCAATCTATTTTTTAAAAGAAGGACATAGGTAGTGTGTTGAATCTAGGTGTGATCACTTCCAGCAGTCCTATGGCTGGCGTAAATGACCGCACGTATCTTACGTGCATATGCCTGTATTTTATAAATTATGTGCGTAAACGTGCATGCCACCCAATCCCCACCTACGTGAACACCGTCGACTGGCTAAAGTGCACATGCACAGGACCCTTCACACGTGTAAGTCACTGAAAAATAGTTGATATATATATGCATTGGTGCCGTGTGTCCTTACACAGTTTCTTATAACATTTCCCCCTTTTTGCTCATTTACCCTAAAAGGTTAAAGAACCAAGGAGGAGGTATATAAAACAATGCATAGATAACGAGTGATATCTTATGTGTGGCTGCCAGGTCTGCATCACTTCTGTCTACAACATATAAAACAAGAGTTGCAATGGAGGAAACAGGCTTGGACAATGGCTGCATGGCTGAAATTGCAATTTTTACCTTCTCCCTTGGGCATGCCCATTCACATGTACTGAATGGAGCCCATAACTTTTTTAATTGGACCAACATAAGAATTAACCAAAGTTATTGATTTTTCAAGGCAAAACAGCAGCAAAACAAATCTCCACACAATGGAATACTAAATACTACAGCAGGAATGAAACTACCTGTATGTAGACCAGAATTTAAATACAAAATCATAAAACCATAAATAGTTAATACATATTTTACTATTAAAAAAACCCTAGGAAAATCATAAGCCATACACTGATAAAGACAACATAGAAATACCCGATATGGCTGTGTTTCATCAGAATAACTGCATCAGGGGGTAACAAATACACAAACAGTTAAAAATATAGGTATCAACAAGCTTGAGCGTGTCCTGACCAGCTTCCACAGTGGCCAGCCCCAAAGTGGGTGCAGCCCATATGCAGATAGCTGTCTTCTTGCTTTGCTATTGACTGCCATGACAGAGCTGACTCCATTTTAAGGAAAAGATTCCCATGTCAGGAGAGCCTTGGACACCTGCCCTTGGTGATTTAAAGCTGCCTGACAGAGATCTCCTGTTGCTTGTATACAATGTGCTTAGTTGACCAGAGACGACCCTACTCATTACTGTGAGCAGGAATACAGCCATCTGCATACAGGGTTGCCCCATTTTGGGGCTGCCCTCTGCGGGAACTGGTCAGGCACATTAAAGCCTGTTGATATCTGTATTTTTAATTGTTCATGTATTTGTTACCCTGATGCAGTCATTCTGACGAAACATGGTCATCTCAGGTGTTCCCATGTGCCTTATTGAGTGATTTTATGATTTTCCTTTTCTTTTTGATAATCAAATGTGTTAACTCTTTGTGGTTTTATGATTTTCTATTTACATTTTGGTCTACAGATGGCTAGTTTCATTCCTGCAGAGAATTTCCCAGCCTAAGTGCCCAATCAGAGCACAGGTTATAGACTTCTTTTTTAGGGAAGATGCACAAATGTTAATACAATTTTCTTAGAAGGTTAGCAGGTGGCAGCACAACACATGGACAAGTTTGAGCAGAAAACAGATCACACAACAGGATCGGACAGGTCATACCTTGTTTGTTAGGCTGCAGTAGCACTGTCAAGTTGCTAATCTCTTTGTCCTTTAGGTATCAGTCCCTTCTTCCCTGATCCCACTCCTTTTCTTCCAGTACAGCTACCTATTCACCCCATTATATTTATCAGTATCTGTCATTTACAGAGCTCTTATTTTGCTCTTGTCCTCCTTCCTCTCTGGCCTTCCTTCTTCCTTGAATCACCTCGCCCTTCCCTTATTCTTAGAGTTCTTCTTTTCTATAATCATCTTTTTGTATCTTTCACACAGAAAGACCAGGGTTCAAATCCCACTAGTGCTCCTTGTGGCCTCAGGTACAAACTTAGATTGTGAGCCCTCCGGGGACAGGGAAACGGCTACAGTACCTGACTGTGACTCGCCTTGATCTACTACTAGAAAGATGTGAGATATAAATATAATTTTGTAGACCTCTATCATATCTCCCCTCAGCCATCTCCTCTTCATTTATTTCATTTGATATACCTCTCTCTGTGACTCACAGTCAGAGCAGTTTAGAACTTCAAAACTAAAACCGCAAGAAAAGGGTGAAAGGAACTCCATTTCTGTATAGGAAAGAAAGAAAAGTTAAACAGAAAAAAGAAGATACATAGGAATCACAGACAGAGAGATTTACTCAGCTTTTGCATGTTGTGCTGTCAAGCTGAAGAGTCCTAATCTTTTTAGCTGTTCCTCATAGGGCAGCCATTTTATCCCCTTTATCATTTTAGGCATCCTCTTTACCTTTTCTAGTTCCAGTATGTCTTGAGGTGTGGTAACCAGCTTTGTACACAATCCTCAAGGTGTGGTCGCTCAATGCAGTGATACAGTAGCGTTATTATAGTCTGTTTAATTCTCTGTTCCTTTCCACAAGACACGGAACCCCCTTTACAATTCAAATACCAGTTCAAACACACACACCATATTAAAGAAGCTAGTCATAACCATGACACTTGTTAAGCAAAGCAACTATTCCACAACTAATTTTTCCTTGTCATCCTCCCTCACAAATAGGCACTCTGAAATTATTCTCGCTCATCACATTTACACCCATCTGCCAGTTCTGTAAAGCCTAACGTTCAGCTTGCTTTGTTGACTGCCATCATACACTGAACAGAGCATTTCAATATATCATCCCTAGATGCCTAGATTCTTGGGTGATGACTCCTAATATGAAACCTCGCGTTGCATAGCTATATTTGGATTACTTTTCCCTAGATGCATCACTGTGCACATGTCGTCGTCAAATTTCATCTGCTGTTTGGATGACCGGTCTCTTTATGCGCAGAAGTGTGGGCACCACTTAGAGTTACCTTCATAGTACCAGGGCAGTAAAGAGGTGGAGCATTGGCAGATGCTTAGGTTACATAGATACCAGTGATATGTAATCCACTGTCTGGATAACAATCTGCATAGAGCAATAGAGCTGCAAAAAACAGTTCTAAAGTCATCGGGATTGGCTGTCTAGGAAGCGGACATACCACTGTTCTATCCACTGTTCTATCCAGATGTCCAGCTCCAGCCGCTACCCAGATACCGGTGCTGAATATCCAAACTGGTTTTAAACGTGGTGGCTGTTGCTCAGATAAAATGCCTGCTGTGGTTGAATATGGACCTGTTGCTTTTGATTCATTTTTGCTTCAGACCTAAGTGGTTGTTGGAATGCCAGTATCGGCAGAGTAGGGAATTTCTCTCTCAATGCCTTGCCTCCGGAGAATAGTGACGGTGGATCTTTTATGATTTTTCTCAATCTTTCCAATTCTGGATTTTATGTCACGACTAGGAGTACTCCCTCTGGAGTCTTCTTTCCTTTGTCCTGCAGTAGACAGGACTTTATCCCTTGGATGAGAGTATACAGAATGTGCTAACAGGGCTGTTCATACACCAAGGGCCTGCAAGCAGTAACCTATTTTTCTCCCTGTACTCTTCCTTTCCCTCACACACTCAGCAACCACTGTTAACCAAGGCAGACAGGTTCTCCATGGGGGGATGGGATTTCCCTTCAAGACTCACGAGTCCAAATAATTCTCCAACACTGACTTGGGTGCTCCAACTGACTTTACTATTTAAATGATAAATTATGGAGGAGTCCAATTTGCAATGCTTCTTCTTCCTAGACCTGGTGGCACAGATTATATATCCTCTGGTATTTGTTTCTGTGATTCCATTTAGTTACTAATCAATTCAGAAATAGATCATGGTTCCCAGTATCGGGGCACTTGGTCTCACTCATAACAGGATGTGATATTCTCGTCCTTCCTCTATGAGATCCGTCTTTCCCCATGCATATCTCTTGCAGGAACTGTCTGTCCCACCAAATACTTCCTCCAGTAGTTAAGTTACAAGCTGTGATTCTCTCCTTCTTTAGACTTACACTACAGTCCTTCTTATTAACTCTCGAACACCAAGACAGTGGGGTACTAAAAACTCCTGAGTTGCCAATACACTTCATAGCAGATGAATATAAAATCAAGGTAATCTTATGTTAGATTCAAGACTGGGACCCAAGATTGGGCCTTAAACACCAAACACAACTGTCTATGTAGGGCATACCACCAAAGCAAATCCAAACAGCTACCATCACACACTAGGCAGGACCAAGGCACTCATCCCACGGGGGGGGGGGGGGGGGGGAAATGACACAACAGAATGGCAAAAAACCCCCAAATAATTACAGAAAAATTGAATCTTTCAATACCACAATCTTGTTAAACTCTTATTTAGTAATTCAGGAATCCACTTCATAAATCTTCTGACTGATATGAGCTGATATGACAGCCTCTTTAAATGATGTACTGTTTCTTTTTTGCTGACAGAGCTCACTCAAGGCTGCTAGATAACTCCTAGAGCCCAGCCACTTGCTTTCTCATCATCGCTCCACTACATCAACACACAAAGTATTTAGGACTCATTTAGAATGATTTTAAAAGTCCCAAAAGATTTTAAAATTCCCAAAAGGAGAGTAGTAGTAGATCCAATTTATCTGGTCTGCCCTTGCAGGCACAGGCTATAGATCCAGAACATATCAGGGCACTTCCTCAGATAACAGCTGATGGTTTTGCTGATGTCTACAGCTTCATCAAGGAGTTCTTCTGTCCCAATGGCATACACAAGCTGGCTAGATTAGGATGGGAGCATCCTGACCCAAAAGCATGCTGGACTGGTGAAGCTGCTGAAAGCATCCTTACACAAATGTAGTCCCATCATGTGACTTGGTTATAAATAGCGGACTTTTCTTTTGTATGTGAAAGGTTAAACCTAGAATTGTAAAGAGAGCTGCACCTGTTTGGTTTCCACCATATAGATATTTGTTGATGGCCATAGTTGATAGAAACCATGGTGTTAAAAAGTTAACTTTTTCAGTGAAGTAGTCAACTTTGAGTCTGATGGAAGAACGGCATGTATTAAGAGCTGTGAAATTATTTGAGAGTCTTCTTCCTCAGTCTAGATCATTGAAATATTATGAATACTTGAATAATGAAATCTGATATGATTTTCAAAATGTCTCTTAGAGTTCTGCCTTGAAAGGTTGTCGTCAGTGGCGTAAATAATGCCAAACCCAGTCAAAAACGTGGATAGCACAAGAAGAATTACTTTTATTAAACCACTTTCAGCCGATGGCCCGACACAGGCCGTGTTTCGCTATGTCTTCATCAGGGGCTAAATTTGGCTAAAAATATAACATATAAAAACATATAAATATAAAACAATATAAATTAGAAAACCAATAGTTTAAAGACACTTTAAAAACAAACAAAGCACCATAGAAAGGAATTATACATGTAAATCCATTTATATATAATAAAAATATAAATATGTAAATAATGTATGCAAAAGTGATTTACACATTTTCCTTACACAAAAAAGACTTTAAACATACAGCTGTTAATAAATTTCATATATTAACAAACAAATGATAAACTCAAAATCATGATATAATAGCAATAAATGCACCATTAAACATGACAAAAACGTTTTAAAAACACACAAAGAACTATATCAAAGGGTCATGTCTCCATGTACTTCTAACTTATAAATCTATCGATATTTGCATAAAAAGGTAGAGATACCAAGATCATACTATATGTAAGTGCATAATCCAGCACTAAAAAAGGAAGCACAAAATGAGAGGAAAAACAGCACATGAAATTAACCAAGGGAGGACCATGGATAATTATATATCTCAGATCAAACTAGCTCAAAACCTTTTCATCAAATCGAGTCTCTTGTGATGACACTTCTACAGAGACCCTTCACTACCAATTTGGGCTAGTATCTGGGCGCTATATAACTTAGTGATAGTGCCAGAACTGCATCTGATTCAACGGTAACCTATCTCCACCTAACAGGTAAAAAAAGATATAAAAATCAACATCACCAAACAGCACCTTTAGTTTTCCAGTAACCTCCACACAGCCGTTGTCCTAAAGGAATGATTAAAATCCTTAAAAATATCCTTTTTTACTTTATATATATCTATAAAGTAAATGGCATTACGAAAGGAGGCTTTATGAATTAAGTCATGCCAATAAAGATGTTTAGACGTACCTGTGCTGTAAATGTGGCTTGAACATTCAAGATAAAATTGATAATTTCTTAAAACACTCTACACATAATGGACGCTGTAGATATTTCTAAAACCGCCAGCATACACACTATAAAAATGGATACAAAGCAATATGAGATCGCTACTGATCTTACTTAACATTTTGTGAGTTACTTTGTAAAAACTTCATCAAAACTTTGAAACCTTAAACGGATGTCCCATTTCATGTGAAATGAAGGAAAAAAGAAATAAAGATCAATGGACCTGTTATAAAATATACGACAAAACTAAAATTGGATTCAACACAATCCAAAATAGTTCCTAACCTTCTTTTTTTTTTCATTTTAAACTTTATTTAGTAAATTCAAGAAAATGATACACATTCCATAATAAAACATGGAAATTCTAAAGAAGTAAATCAATACAGTCCACATTATGGGGAGCAAAAATAAAAAGATAGTAAGAAGTAAGCTTACATCATACAGAAATATACAAGAGAAAAAATGTGCAGGAGAGGAGTTGCTAACCTTCTTTGAAGTTTTATAAATTACAGTGTGAAAAAAACTAAAACTATAAGTGAGTATTTCTTTCATATAAACGATCCCATAATAAAATGTGCGCCGGAACAAAGACTAAAATGGTCTATTCTATACTACAAATGAAGTGTTGAACCCTATAGCTTGCACCCCATCCCATGTATGCGTATATGAATTATAATGTAATAATATTACAAAGTGCTGCAGATCTAATGTCGGTCAATTTTAACAAAAAGTTATTTGAGCCTTACCCGTACTTTTCATATAATTCTAAGGGAAAGCATAAATAGTCGAAACACCTTTCGATAACTTGCTAAATAATGCCAATGCAGCCCTTGCAATATGTGGCGGGGGGAGGGGGGAGTGTGGCCCTGGAAAAAGGGGGCCCACACACCAGCAGCATGGCAAACTTACATCACCACGTTTGCTGTGCTGCTTCCCACTCATAGGTCTGCCACAGGCCAAAGTCTCATGATAAGAGCCACATTGGGTCCATAGCAAATGTACAGAATGGAGCTATACTGCCGAATGGGGGGGAGGAGCCCTGTACAATGGGGGTGAGGGGGCATGCCACTGCCATGACAATGTGAGGCCGTCAGCAAAATTTTGCTTGGGGGCCCCTCATTGTAACTTACACCACTGGTTGGCGTATTATGGTGCCATCTTGGTGCATCTCTCCACAGAATCTGTAGAGAGATGCAATTATTGAACCTGAAATAATTGTGGGTGAGGAAGAATTTGATCAATTTTGTAATAGTTTTTGGTGTATCATTAGTTCATTCTGTCATATACAGTTAGGCTGTCTACTTGGGGAATGCTGTTTTATTGCATTGCATTTGTCTACTTGGGGAATGCTGCTTTATAGTGATTCTGTAGTCACTGTAACCAAGATGGTGTCAGGTGGTAGCTTCTTGATACTCCTTAAGTTCTTCAGAAAGTTTGTGGTGTCTTGTATGAAGTTGTTTGTCTTGTGTACTCGGGCTTTGAGAATCTGGTCTGTGAAGCTGATAGTCAGCAGCTGCACTGTCACACATGTTTATGCAAATAAAGTTGTGCATATTTTTACTGGTTCTTATAAGTGGCATGCGGAATATCAGCATATGACCTTCTATGCATTAAGTTATGCATATAAAGATATACCTGCTATTTCAACATTCACACTCATCTATGTGAAGGGTAATTGAATAGAGGCTTTTTCATTCATATATGCCAGTATATGTGCATAAAATGCCTCTTATTAAACTAACGCACATCTGTAATTATGAGCAATGAGAAAAACACACATCCTTGTATGTGACTGTAGTAGGCATGTTTAGGGGCGGGGTTTGGATGGAGCATGAGCAAAGTTGCAGTTTATTCAAGCACATTAAAAAATACATGTGTTTGCACATACATTATGTGCAAATATTTGCATCTTATTTCAAGCTGGTGTAAGTGTACACAGGTCCATTATAGCCAAGATTTCTTCAGCAGTTGTGTTTGTCCATCCCTGCTATTTGACCCCCTCTGCATCCACGGCTAACCTCCCGCTACAAACAAGATGTTTGTATGGGGAGGCTAGACGGGGGCAGAAAGGGGGCGGTGTGGAGTCAGGTTAGGGCAGGCAGTGGGCGGTCCACGGCCCTAGATGTACAGGGCCAATTCTGACTTCAGCCCTGTACGTCTGGGGCCGCCAGACTGGATGGGGAACTTATTCCACCTTGGAGATGGAATAAGTCCCCTTAGATGTAGGGGGATGGGAGCTCTAGCCACGGACGAAAGATGAGGTGGGTGCAGGGGATTCCCCGCAGCCCAACCCTGGCCATGGGATGCCAGATCGGGGGTCGGACTGTAGGGAAAGGAGACAGTCGCTGGTGGCTGGGGATCGCGGCTCTTGACTGGAGCCACCGTGCCATGGTAACCGGATGCCATGGCACTGCAGCTCCATTCAGGTGCCTTGACTGAGTTAGCTGGGTAGAGGCCTGTACCTGCAAGCTGACCGGCATTGGGTTCCGGCCTGCATACACAGGGCTAGTCGCAATTCTGATCCCATGGGGGCTAGATGTGTCCCACGGGATCAGAATCGCATCTACCCTGTGCATCTGATTCTGGGGACACAATGGCCTGGACGTTCTGAATGGAATGGCCCCCATAGTGCACTTTAGTAAAAGGGCTCCTAAGCAGTTAGCTTGCATTTTTTGCATGCGGTAACTGTGCACAAAGGCTCATGATAACTATTACCATGGGGGTATAGCAATTACTGCACACAGATTTGCATCCTAACTGACCCTTGTGCAGTAGGGTGCTGAATGGGCCTGGTAGAGGTGGAGAATGGGCATGGTGAGCACATTGCAGTTAGCACAGGATGACATATAACGCGCTGTCAAAGCTGCAATTTTAGTTAACCTAATGGCATCGTAATAGGTTGAGGTAAGTGCACTCATGGTGATAGCACTGTGAGTTAGGGTACACTACACATCCACAAGTTAACTGTCAGGAACATGCTGGCGAAAATCCCTACATTTACCATGGAGGCTTAACACATGTTTATGTTTATTTAACTTGATATACTGCCCTTCATTACACCAGCACGGTTTATATAATACAAGCTAACTGGGATGGGCACAAGCCCTATAGCAAGAAAGGAAATACATAATTGGGACAGGAAAGAAGAAAAAGAGAAATAGAAGGAGATAGGTTAAAAGGGTACATAGGGAGGGCAAAGACAGAAAGGAAGACATGAGTAGACATGAATAAACCATGTCAACTGGGTGTGGCTGGGAGGTTGTATGCAGAGACAAAGAGGTGAGTTTTAAGTAGTGACTGAAAGGTAATATAGTTCTCTTCCAAACGAAGCGGAGTGGATAAAGAATTCCAAAGGGCTGGGTCATAGAAGAAAAAGGCAGAGTGGCGAGTAGATTGTAAATGTGCACGAGACGGTGAGGGAAGATGGAGCCGGTTGATGTGGAGAGAGCAGAGACTACGTGTAGGAGTGGTGATGTGGAGAAGATCAGTAAGGTATTGAGGTGTATGCATGTACAGAGTGCGGTGAACTAGAGTCAGTATCTTAAATTTGATGCGATGATCGACTGGGAGCCAGTGAAGGTGAAGCAATAGGGGGGTAATGTGATCAAAGAGGGAGGAGTGACAGATGATTCTAGCTGCAGTGTTTTGTATGAGTTGTAATCTATGAAGTTGGACTTTGGTGATACCAGCAAAGACAGAGTTACAATAATCTAGCCGTGATAAGACTGTAGCCAATGTGATGGTGGTCAGGGCTGAGTGGGATAGAAAAGGGCGGATAGATCGAATTTGCCAAAGAAAGAAATAAGATGTCTTAGCCAGGTGCGATATATGTTCTTTTTTTAAATTTTTTTTATTTTAACTTTTTATTAATGCATTCCAAATACAAATATCACATAATTAGGCAGATCAAGCAAAAAAAATATCACTAAGAAAACACAAGCAACTTCAAAACTACCATATAGTCCACATCACGAAGAGCACAACATTATAGCATACCAAAGCTTAAACCAATTAGGGCTACATCTCCTAACCTTAAAAATAAAAGGAAAAAACATTTAGAAGATAATAAACTAAACCTCCCTCTCAACCTGCTAATGAATCTAATAGAGCCACAAGCTGAAGACTTTCTGTGAAAACATAACTGTTACCCTGCAAAGTAATCAAGCATTTACACAGAAATCGAAGAAAAAAGGTAACCCCCCAGCCAGAACTCTAGGCTTCAGCTGGAGGAAAGCCCACCTCCGAGTTTGTGTGGATCGGGAGACATCTGGGAAAATGGAAATCTTATGGCCATAAAAAAGAGAATCTTTCTTCTTAAAAAAGGCCTTCATAATTAGGGCCTTATCTGCAAAATTGACCAAAGTAACCACTAAAGTAGAACGGGTGGAGATCAGGACTTGAGAATTTTCTAAAAAATCAGTCAAATCAAGAGTGTCCTGCACCTCTTCCACCACAGAGCCACTATCCCCTGAGGTCCCCCGAGCTAAAACATAGAAAGAGTGAGTTACCAAAATAGATTCAACATCAGATAATTGCAAAACATCTGTGCAATACTGTTTAAACAAAGAAACTGCAGACATAAAACAAATTCTAGGGAAATTCAAGATACAAATATTTTTTGCCCGCAAGCTATTTTCCAAAGTCTCTACCTGCTTAGATAACATTAAGGTATCCTTAACTGTAGATTCACTCGCGGCCTGTAAAGGACCAACGAGCGTCTCTACCTGAGACATACGTTGAGACAAGCTCTTAACAGTGTTGTCCACAGCATAGACTCGATCAATAACCTGACGAGAAAAAGTAGCGGTTTGGTCCATAAACCGAGACAGCAAAGAGTGCGTGGCAGAGACAAGTTTCCATATATCAACTAAAGAAATGTCTTCAACATTGGTAACCAAAGGCAAAGACGTCAAACCTTGGGAGCTAACAGCCAAAATGGAGTCAGACAAGGGTACCTCATTAGAAGACACATGAATAATAGCTGATGGCTCGTCCTCCTCCCCAGAAGCAGACAACTCTGAAGAAGAGGAACCATCCAGAGCAGGACTTGGAGAGGAACCAGGAAGCACTGGAGAGGAAGCACTGGAGAGGAAGCACTGGAGGTAGACAGCGAAACATCTTGTGCTGGAATAGAAACTGGTGGTAAAACTACCACATGCTGATCCATAGGACCATGAATCGCAGAAGGAACAGTGGTAGCATTGGCAGATTTCACAGATGACATCGCAGGCTTAGTTGACTTACTCTTTTGTTTCGCGTGACCCCTGGGCATTCTTACAGCGACTAGGGCCCTAAGGCCCGAGAGGCACCGAAGGGGCACCAAAGGGGCGTTCCCCCTTTGGCCACGCCCCCTTCGGGCACGCGAAAGTAAGGTTTGAATTGAGGAGAACTCCAAGGTATTTAAAAGAGGAGGCAATGGGAATTGCAGAGTGGTTAAGAATTGGGGCAAGAGAGGGGCAGGGGCTTCCAAACGTGAACCAGATGGCCGAAGTTTTAGTGACATTGAGATGAAGACAATTTGAGGATAACCAATTGGAAACGAGAGTAAGGCAGGAATTCAAAGGTGTGAGATCTGGAGAAAGTGGATTAGTGTGGTGGATGATAATTATGTCGTCAGCATAAAAAAAAGCAGACAGGCCAGTCTGCTGGATACAGAGTGCCAGTGGTGTAAGAAAAAGATTAAATAACAGAGGGGCCAAAACAGAACCTTGGGGGACACCACAGGGAAGGGGAAAGGCAGTTGAAGAAGAGTTCGAACCTACAACAGAAGCAATGGAGAAAGAACGAGAAGACAGATAGGAATGAAACCAGTGAAGAACAGCACCACGGAGGCCTGCGTCCCGCAGCCGAGAGAGGAGAAGGGAGTGATCAACAAGGTCAAAGGCAGAGGAAAGATCAAGGGAGACCACCACCGAGATATCACCCTGATCATGTGAAGTGTGAAGTTCGTTGAGAAGAGCACATGTTAGTTTCTGTGCAAAAACCTAACACATTCTAGTAAATGGGCCCCATAGGCATCTGCATGACATTATAAAAAAGACTATATAAGCACCTACTTGAGCCTCACACAATTGTCAATGTTTTATGAAATTACACTCACAATAGCTGAATGCCACTGATATACATAGAGATGTCAAAAATGATTCCCCAGACATCTGGGGAATAATTTGAAACGTCTGCCCTATATACTTCAATTTATTCCTATATTCAGCAGAAGTGGGATTTTAGAAGGGACATCTAGGAAGAATCTGGACCATCGAGAGTAGAACATTCAACAATCCAGGCGAATGGCAGCTGTGAAGGGATGCACATATAGGTGCTTTCTGAAACTGCTGCATCTCCATCCGAAAAAAAATGAATGTTGCAGTAACTAGTGTTTGAAGACAGGCCCCACGTAGATAGCAAGGCTAGGTACATGCATGGGGGTAGGCCATTTTACAAGTGTGGATGTCCCTGAATTACACAGCTTCCGAACCGGGTACTTGGACACGCCAGCAAGGGTATTTCAGAAGGGGGGGGGGGGGGGACTATACTATGAGACTTGCATGCCCGGATCTGCCATTTCAGATACTCGGACGTGCAGTGGTAGGTCAGGAATATGTTTGGAGTATATATTTAAGCACAGGTTTCTTTGGGCAGGAAATAATACCTGTGGCGATGAAAGTACATTATGCATTGTATCCTGGTAAAGGTACAGCTATGAAATGAGCACTTTCTTTTCACCTTACATCTTACATCAAGCTTGGGTGTTGTTGAAAAATACTATCTTGGAAGCCCAGACCAGCTGTATTGCACGCTTTAAGAAAAGTGGAAGGAAGTCCAAAAAACTGCCAGCATGGTTTAAAGGTGAGGTTAGAGAGGCTGTTGTTGCCAAAAAAGCATCTTTCAGGAAATGGAAAAAAGAGCCAAATGACGAAAACTGGAAACAGCACAAGCACTGGCAAGTTAAATGCAAGGCATTGATAAGGCAGGCAAAGGGAGAATTTGAGAAGAAACTTGCTGCAGAAGCAAAAACGCGTAATAAAGACTTTTTCAAGTACATTCATAGCAAAAAACCTGTGAGAGAGTCAGTTGGTCCATTAGATGGTAGAGGGGTTAAAGGGGCACTAAGAGGCGACAAGGCGATAGCGGGGAGACTGAATAAATTCTTTGCTTCAGTCTTTACTGAGGAAGATGTAGGGATGTTACCCATGACTGAAGTGGTATTTAAAGGTGCAGAAGAATTGAAGGAAATATCGATACATCGGGAAGATGTATTACAACTATTTGATAAACTGAAGAGTAGCAAATCACCTGGACTGGATGATATACAGTACTACCTTTTAACTTTCGAAAGGGAGACTATGATAAAATGAGGAAAACAGTTAAGAAAAAACTAAAAGGAGCAATTGCAAAGGTTAAAGACATACATCAGGCTTGGCTGTTGTTGAAAAATACTATCTTGGAAGCCCAGACCAGCTGTATTCCACGCTTTAAGAAAAGTGGAAGGAAGTCCAAAAAACTGCCAGCATGGTTTAAAGGAGAGGTCAGAGAGGCTGTTGTTGCCAAAAAAGCATCTTTCAGGAAATGGAAAAAGAGCCAGATGTATCGGGAAGATGTATTACAACTATTAGATAAACTGAAGAGTAGCAAATCACCTGGGCCGGATGGTATACATCCAAGGGTGTTGAAAGAACTGAAATATGAGATAGCAGACCTGCTTTTAGTAATCTGTGAACTATCATTAAAATCATCTCTAATACCTGATGATTGGAGGATCGCCAATGTAACACCAATTTTTAAAAAGGGTTCCAGGGGTGATCCGGGAAACTACAGACCGGTGAGCCTTACATCAGTACCGGGAAAAATGGTAGAAACCATCATAAAGAATAAAATTACTCAGCATGTAGATAGTCATGACCTAATGGGAGACAGCCAACATGGCTTTAGACAAGGAAGATCTTGTCTTACTAATCTGTTATGTTTTTTTGAAGGAGTGAATAATCAGGTGGACAAAGGTGAGTCGGTTGATACAGTCAAACCTCGGTTTTCATGATTAATCCGTTCGAAAAAGTCTGACTAAAACCGAAACGTATGAAAACTGAAGCAATATTTCCCATAAGAAATAATGTAAATCCAATTAATCCGTTCCAGACACCCAAAAATATTCACAAAAAATACATTTTATAGAGAATAACTATATTTTTACATACAGAAAACAATGAGAAATAAATATAAATGACTAATGAAATGGATAAATGAACATTTAACATCACTGAAAGCAAGCTAAGTACAGTACGTTAACATCTGGCCTTAGCCACCCCTGACAAGCTGCTTTGCCCAGCTCTCTTCGGAATCACATTGGATTCAGCCCATTAAAATACCTTTACATTATCTGCTCAATGCTTCAGAATGGCAGAAAATCTTAATGATATAGCTTCAGACGTACCCTGCAAGAGAAAGAACTGCCTCCCACATTCATGCAACATCTCCTGCTTACGTTGACAGCTTTTCTTCCCTGCTACCTCTGAGCCTGAGGGGGCGCTCCAGAGAACAGGCAGGCGGTGGACGAGATCAGGGCCTTCCTCTCTGCGCAATCCTTGCCTCTCTGACTCTGACCAGGCTCAAGGATGTGTTTCATTTACGTGCTCAGCTGGCTTTCGCTTCTCATCATGCTGGCGATCGGTGAGTCCGGGGGGTAGTGCTGCCGGGTCCGGGCAGACGTTCCAGCAGTGTTATTTACAGTACTGTAATTTACGAAAACCGAGGTGATGTACGAGAACCGGGACAAACTCTCAGTCAAAAAAGACGTTGAAAACCGAAGCAATGTATGAGAACTGGGACAAAATCTCAGTCAAAAAAGACGTTGAAAACCGGAGCGTATGAAAACCGGGGCAAATGAAAACCGAGGTTTGACTGTATTGTGTATCTGGACTGTCAGAAAGCCTTTGACAAGGTCCCTCATCAGAGACTTTTGGCAAAACTAAAGAGTCACGGGATAGGAGGCAGTGTACTATTGTGGATCAGGAACTGGTTAAAAGATAGAAAGCAGAGGGTAGGGCTAAATGGCCAATTTTCCCAATGGAGAAAGGTGAATAGTGGTGTAACCCAGGGATCTGTGCTGGGTCCGCTGCTTTTTGACATATTCATAAATGACCTGGAAAGTGGAATAACGAGTGAAGTTATCAAATTTGCAGATGACACAAAACTATTTAAAGTTGTTAAAACCCAAGAGGATTGTGGAAAATTGCAAGAAGATCTTGATAAATTGGAAGACTGGGCATTGTCTAATGAACTGTGAGTTAGCTTGCTGCTTGGTGTCACAGAGCAGATCCAGCAGAGCCCATGGAGATAGACAGAGAGGCAGTGAATCAGGCTGACACTGACGTTTTTAGTAAACACATGTCAGGAAGTTGCTATGGGCAACAGAAACAAATGTGGTCACGAGCCAGAGAGACACACCCAGCCAGCAGAAGGGCTAGGAGGTCATCACCTGATGCAAGCCAGCTGGGGGGAGGTGGAGCTCGGGGGTACGTAGATAAGCGCAGCTCACAAGCAGTTAGAGAGAGCCTGCATGAGGATAACCATGAAAGTTTGAATGAGAGCCTGTATGAGAATAACCACGAAAGCTTGAAGGAGAGTCTGCATGATAATCACTATGGAAGCCTGAATGAGAGCCTGACTGATTACCACGAGTGCTTGGGAAAGAATCAGAGACAGCTGGAATCAGAGTTTGAAAATGAGAGCAACGGCAGACGTGGATGGAGCTACAGAGGAGGTAGCAAAGCCAGGACAGGAAGCTTCGGATATCAGAGGAGCCCAGAGCGTATTGGGAAAAACCCAGGTTGGAACGGAGCCATGGGGAGAACGGTAAAAGCCAAGAAGTTTTACTTTCACCCTGAAAGGGCAAGCCCAGGGGTTGGCAATAGAAGGCAATACACGGAAACGCTAAAGCCTTATGAAGCCAGCTTGAGAGATACAGATAAGTTTACTTACCCTTATACCAGGCATGGGAGGGATAAAGGCTTTTTACCCGAAGAAGTTTGTATATCTGGAGAGGATTTAAGAAGCAGAGTCCCTGCAAAACTGCCGTTTCAAGCTACAGCTATACACAGGAACTTGAGCCAGTCAGAGCTGAGAGGTAAGCCAATTTACCCTAATAGAGGTGCAAGGGAATGTTATAATTCACCTAATAGCTACCAGCAGGGGAGAGGCTCTCACCAGAAGCATTATAGTGAATGTGGTAATTGTGTCCAGCACACTCTCACAGAAGGAGGAAGAGAATCCCGGCAGAGTAGAGAGAGACTGTTGGAAGACGTCCCTAATGTTGAAAGGGAAGAGATATTAAAAGCATGTGATGAGGATATGCAGTGTGAGACATCAGAAGCTCAGCCAAGCACTGAATACATGGACTGTACGCTTTCAATAGCGGATAGCATTTCCTCACTACGATAAAAGGAAGTAAGAGCTGATTAAGCCAAAAACAGTAAAGAAAGGGTTTTTGTGTGCTTATGAAGGACTGTTTAATGTACCTTTACTTTACTTGTTAATGAGCTGAAGAGAAGCTATTTTTGTTCCTTTATTATATGCCCAGGAAGGGTTGTGTTTCCTTTGTTCATACCACAGCAAAAAGTCCTCTTGGAAGGGGAAATAAAGCCATTGTTAAAACCTTACCACTGTTCCACGACTAGTTCTTTAACTGGCAATCAACAACTACAACTCCCAGAGGGCCAAGCAAGGCCTCCACAGCATAATTAAGCCAGTTAAGCACAAGCCTCAGCACAGTGCCCTGCCCCACCAGCAGGGTCCAGCAGTGAGGGTGACATTGGGCATGCTCCCACACCTTGTGACACAGTTTGTAAACGTTGCCTATAGCAACTCTGGGCCATGTGCTGCTCTGAGCTGTCAGTGTCAGATCTATTATCCTCAGTAGTACCTATCTCCATAGGCTCTGACCGATCTACACCATGACAGACCGCATCTTGAATATTGTGTGCAATTCTGGTCGCTGTATCTTAAAAAGGATATAGCGATTTTAGAAAAGGTTCAGAGAAGAGCCACCAAAATGGTAAAGGGGATGGAAGGATACTCCTATGAAGAAAGGCTAAAAAGGCTAGGGCTCTTTAACCTGGAAAAGAGACGGCTGAGGGGAGATATGATAGAAGTCTATAAATTAATGAACAGAGTGGAACGGGTAAACGTAGATCGACTGTTTACCTTATCAGAATATAGAAAGACTAGGGGACATGCAATGAAGCTACAGGGTAAACTATTTAAGACTAATAAAAGAAAATATTTTTTCACTCAACGTGTAATCAAACTCTGGAATTTGTTACCGGAGGATGTAGTAAAGGCTGTTAGTGTAGCTGGGTTTAAAAAAGGTTTGGACAAGTTCCTGGAGGAAAGGTCCATAAACCATTATTAAGAAGGGACCCAGGATGTCAATGCTTGAACCAATACAAGCATTATGGAACCTGTGTCCCTTGGGGAAACTGCTAGGTACATATGACCTAGATTGGCCACTGTTGGAAACAGAATACTGGGCTTGATGGACCTTGGTCTGACCCAGTATGGCATATCTTATGTTCTTATGTATATGTTCATTCCTAGAACAAGAACTGTCTGAAATGCAAGCAGGATTCAGTAAAGGGTGAAGAACAAGAGACATCATTGCAGATATGAGAGAGATTCTTGAAAAGACAAAAGAATAACAAAAGGATATCTATATGTATTTTGACTACAGCAAAGCCTTTGATTGATAAATCATGACAAACTCTAGGTCACATTAAGAAGCATGATTATACCAGAATACCAGATAGGTCTCATGCATAACCTTTACATTGATCAAGAAGCAATACTTTGAACAGAAGAAAGGTAAACAGGTTTATGTTGATCTTTTTTATTGATGCAAACACACTCCCAGCATGTGGGTGCTCTTACACATCGCCAAGAGCATTCAAACAGAGCATAAAACCATTTTATACATTTCAAACCCCCTCCCCCATCCAATCCTCATCTCCCCAACACTTCAGGTGCCCCCCAAAACTGGTAGAAAAACAAATATATGGATGTAGGACAACACTGCTTACTTTTCCCCATACCTGTTTAATTTATATGCAGAACAAACCATCAAAGAAGCAGGACTGTATGAAGACAACTGGGGTGTGAAGATTGGTTAGACACTCATCAACAACCTTTGCTATGCTGACACCATGCTACTGGCTGAAAGTGAAGATGATCTGAAGCATCTGCTTATCAGGATCAAGGAGCATTGTCTTAAAATGGGCCCTCACCTTAAATCAAAAATTTCATTCTTGGAAAAGAAAAAAGTAGTAGATAACTTTAACGTTCTTGAATAAATAATCAGTAAAGAAACAACAAGCAGTCAAGAAATCTGACGATGCATTGCTCTTGGCAGAACGGCTATAAAATACCTAGACATGATTCTCAAGTGCAGAGACCTATCTCTGCATACAAAGATTTGACTAGTCCAAGCCATGGCGTTTTCAATAACGTCATATGAATGTGAACGTTAACAGTAAAGAAAAAAGGAAGAAAATTGATGCCTTTAAATTATGGTGCTGGCGAAGAATACTTGGAAGGGATATTCAAAGGCATGTACACAGTTTGCAGACCTGGAAATCATATAAATTCTGCTCTGTGAGATATTCAGTAGCACTAATATGGTTCGTGCTGCTCAGTATCCACAGGTGCCAGCGCTACACACCCCGATACTAACCAGTTAGCTTCAGGGCATGTTGGGGGCATTCCAGTGCGGAGCAGAGGCAGCACCTATCACTATCCAGGCCTAATGTTTGCCATGTGTCGCTAATCACTGGACAGACTATCGGCCCACTGTGTGTATTTCATGACCTGCCCAAAGAACAAATCAGTCAGTACTGGGGAGATGCAGCTGAAGCTTTCTTTAGAAGTTCAAATGACAAGACTTTGACAGTCATACTTTGGATACATCATGTATGAAGATAAAGATCATTAGAGAGACACATCAGGCTTGGCACGGTTGAAGATCAGCGCAAAAGAGAGAGGTCAGCAATGCAGTGGATCGATACAATAACAGCAGCAATGGATGCCACTTTACCAACAATTACTCGTCTGACTGAAGACCGAACACAATTCAGGACAACTTACCAGAGGGTTGCCATGAGTCATCAGCACTTAGCAACTACAACATTGTTTCTTGTCAATAGTGTGCTCTATTGTGCAATAGTGCATGCTATTATGCAATAACATGCACCATTTGTGCATAAGCGAATACTGTGTGCTATTGCATAAGTGCACATTGTTGCAAAAGTGTGCACTATTGATGGGAAATGACAACATTGTCATTCCCTGTTTCATTGAGATCACTGATTTTGTTTTAAAATGAAAGTACATCCCCCATTCATAATCATCCCATGTACTCAATCAGCATTGGTATCTACAATGACGCCTAAATCTTTTTCCTGGGTAGTGGTTCCTAATGTGGAACCTTGCATCGTGTAACCATAGTTTGGGTTGTTCTTCCCTAGGTGCATAACCTTGCACTTGTCCACATTAAATTTCATCTGCCATTTTGATGCCCAGTCTTCCAATTTATCAAGATCTTCTTGCAATTTTCCACAATCCTCTTGGGTTTTAACAACTTTAAATAGTTTTGTGTCATCTGCAAATTTGATAACTTCACTCGTTATTCCACTTTCCAGGTCATTTATGAATATGTCAAAAAGCAGCGGACCCAGCACAGATCCCTGGGTTACACCACTATTCACCTTTCTCCATTGGGAAAATTGGCCATTTAGCCCTACCCTCTGCTTGCTATCTTTTAACCAGTTCCCGATCCACAATAGTACACTGCCTCCTATCCCATGACTCTTTAGTTTTGCCAAAAGTCTCTCATGAGGGACCTTGTCAAAGGCTTTCTGAAAGTCCAGATACACAATATCAACCGACTCACCTTTGTCCAACTGATTATTCACTCCTTCAAAAAAACATAACAGATTAGTAAGACAATGGTTGTAATCAGTGTTCCCTCTAATTTTCTGTAGGCTGTGTGCGCATAAAATATCAGCTGTGCAACTTTTGAAGGAAGGTTAAATTTTTGTGCGCCGCATAATGACACTCGGAGTTATATACTTTAAAATTTGACTACACGTCAGAATTCAGTATGTACACCATATTGATTGCACTAGAAAATATTGTTGAACTTGTGAAAACTGTAAATACACAACAACTTTTAAATTTTAAGACGTCTGTGTTTTCTATCAGAATCAGAACTGTAATTTTTGTGCGCTCTGTTATAAGGTATGTGCGCTCGCTCGGCGAGGTGTGTGCGCGCGCACACACGCACAGCTTAGAGGTAACAGTGGTTGTAATCTTCGCTGAATAATCTTAAGTAGAATCTTGCTGATGTGTGGGATCAGAGCAATTGTGTCAGATCACCTTTCTTCAGTATTAGTATGAACACAGATCTCTTCCAGTCATTTGGTTGTAATGTTGCCTTTCCCATTTCCTGGCAGAGTCTTGCAAGTATGGTAACAGCTGCATATGATGGCATTTCCATTGAAGTATTACAGCAATCTATTCCCATTGCTTTGTGCTTTTATAATTCTTTTAATGCTGATTCTACTACTTCTTTCATCACCAATGGTTCCTGATCGTAAGGTAGAAGTTGAAATGGCTGCTGATCCACTTGATCTTTACAGTATGATGAATGAGTATTATTTCCACCTTTTCTTGATCTTCTCAGCATCAATTAACATGGATCCTTGAATATCTTTTAGCATGCCAATTTGAGAATGGAATCTTCTTTTTATATCTCATAGCTTCAGGAAAGCTGACCTGTTTTTTCTTCTGATAGTTTCCGATTCTATTTTCTTGCATGCATCGTTGTAGTACTTCTTTGTCTCCTCTTGCTGTCAGGTAAGGTTTGCCTCTTTGCGGATGATACCAAAATCTGCAAAGAGTATACACCCAGGAAGGTGTAGATAACATGAGAAGGGATCTAGCTAAGCTTGAAGAATGGTCTAGATTTTGGCAGCTAGGATTTAATGTTAAAAAATGTAAGGTCATGCATTTGGGCTGCAGCAATCCAAGGGAGCAATATAGTATAGAGGTTGAAGTACTTTTGTCCACTAAAGAAGAATACAACCTAGGCGTGGTTGTGTCTGATGATCTTAAAGTAGCTAAACAGGTAGAAAAGGCGACAGCAAAAGCTAGAAGGATGCTTGGGTGCATACGGAGAGGAATGGCTAGCAGAAAAAAGGAGGTAATAGTGCCTCTGTATAAATCTTTGGTGCAACCTCATTTGGAGTATAGTGTGCAATTCTGGAGATCGCACCTTCAAAAGGATATAAACAGGATGGAGTCAGTACAGAGGGTGGCTACTAAAATGGTTAGTGATAATCATTATAAAGCATATGAGGACAGACATAAGGATCTTAATATGTACACCTTAGAGTAAAGGCGGGATAGAGGTGATATGATGGAGATGTTTAAATACCTCCGTGGCATAAATTCACAGAGGGAGAGCCTCTTTCAATTGAAAGCAAGGACATGGGATGAGGGTGAAGGAGGATAGATTCAGGAGTGATATGCGGAAATATTTCTTTACGGAAAG
This sequence comes from Ichthyophis bannanicus, assembly GCA_033557465.1. NCBI lineage: Eukaryota > Metazoa > Chordata > Amphibia > Gymnophiona > Ichthyophiidae > Ichthyophis > Ichthyophis bannanicus. The sequence goes on along the minus strand of CM066035.1, from coordinate 441,144,444 downwards.
AGTACTGGATCCATGTAATAGTCTCCCAGTGGAGTTGGTAGAGATGAGGACAGTATCTGAATTAAAAAAAGCATGGGACAAACACAGAGGATCTCTAAAGGAAAAAAGGGGACTGTTGTAGTTGTTGATATGGAAGGACAGACTAGATAGGCCATGTGGTCTTTTTCTGTAGTCATTTTTCTATGTTTCTATGTTGGACATCTCTGTTAAGTTCAGTGATAACCTCTCCTTCTCCTCTGGCTTTAGCTTTTTTATGTTTCTAAGTAATTTTCAGAGTTTATTAGGTTATCCATGTTGGCCGTTTTTTGCTTTTTCACCTTTTGAAGAGACTTTTTGCTTTCTTTGAGCACAACTTTCTTGATGTTGTCCCATAACGTTTCTGGTGCTTGCCATTTGTGTCTGAACTGGTGAATTAATTTTGCAGGCAGTCTCTAAATTCTGGTATGGTATATTTTCAAGATCATATTTTGCTACATTCATGTATGCTTGCTCGCTTTTTTTCAGCTTTAACTTGAGTTTGCATATTGGCAGGTGGTGATCTGTACCACAGTCAAGTTTAGGTTTTGTCTTTGATGTTATTGAGCTTTTTCATTGTTGACTTAAACAAATATAGTCAGTCAATTTGATTTTTGTACAATCCATTGAGTGAAGTCCATGTGTACAGCCCCCATTTGTGTTCCTACAGTTGTGGTCAACATTGCTGGCACCCTTGCAGTTCAACCCCTTAATGTCCAATATTGCTTTAAAAAAGTGGCCAGTGAAATGGCTTTGGACTATATATGCACACATATTTGCACATAAAAGAATCAAATAAAACAAGACCAATTAAAAAAGGAAATAGTATAAAAACTGGGACATTGCCAGGAGATGATTATTCATAAATAGCAATAGGCTTGAAACCAAACACTTATAATGCAGTCATACAAAACCACGCCAGAGAGACCATCAGAATGCTGTGGATCTATAAACAGGATTACTTGTACAGAATAGAAATCCCAGCTAAACTCATTCATTGGTCTCATCTGAACACGTAGAAAACAAATCCGACATGATATCACGTTTCAGACCAAACATGTCTTGCTTCAGGGAAACATCTTAACAAACATGTCTGCACACAAAGCTAGCTCCACAGCTAGTATCCTGTTTATACATCCACAGCGTTCTGATGGTCTCTCTGGCGCGATTTTGTATGACTGCATTATAAGTGTTTGGTTTCAAGCCTATTGGTATTTATGAATGTGAGTTGAGAGTTTGTGAGATCTGGTATAATACTGACTGACTCTTGAATGTGAGGGTTTTTTCATTGTCATGGGACATGATTATTGCCACCCTTATAAACAATTCCAATCAGTTTGGACAGAAGAACCATATTCCCATTGCAGTCAAAGTAGACACACCTGTGATCAATTGTCAGTACACTCAAGACTTGAATCAGTCAATGAATCATGGCTCTAATGTTTAAAATGGTCATTTTCCATTTTTGCAATGATGAAGACAGAGCTGCCCGAGACCGTGAGAAAAGCCATTATCACTAAACATCAAACTTCAAAGGGGTACAAGGCCATCTTCAAAGACCTTGAGATTCCTGTGTCTACAGTTTGCAAAGAAGTTTTCTGCTCATGAAACTGTCAAAAACCTCCCAGGATGTGGTGGGAAGAGGAAAATTAATCCAAGAAGTCTTCAAAGATTAGTGCAAACTGCTGATAAAACACCATGTACAACATCCAAAGAGCTTAAGGTTGACCTGGAGCAATCTGGAGTGGTGCTTTCAACCCACACCATATGCCATGCACTAAATAAAGAAGGACTTCATGGGTGAAGGCCAAGGAGGTCCCCACTGCTCAATGAGACATACAAAGGCACGCCTGATCTTTGCACAAACCCACCTTGAGAAACCTTAATCCTTCTAAGAAAATTTTCTGTAGTCAGATGAAACCAAACTCGAGCTCTGGCAATGCAGACTAGCGATACATTTATGGTGGAGGTTCCATAATGCGGGGGCTGTTTTGCTGCCTCAGGAACTGGAGACCTGGAACGTATTAAAAGAATCATGAAGTCAGAGGGCTACCAAGTTATTTTGGAGCAAAATGTGCTACCTAGTGTCAGAAAGCTAGGTCGGGGTTGAAGTCCATGGGACCTCCAGAAAGACAATGACCCAAGACATACATCCAAAAGTACAAAGGAACAGCTAAAATGGAACATTTACGGTGGAGGTTCCATAATGCGGGGACTGTTTTGCTGCCTCAGGAACTGGAGACCTGGAACGTATTAAAAGAATCATGAAGTCAGAGGGCTACCAAGTTATTTTGGAGCAAAATGTGCTACCTAGTGTCAGAAAGCTAGGTCGGGGTTGAAGTCCATGGGACCTCCAGAAGGACAATGACCCAAGACATACATCCAAAAGTACAAAGGAACAGATAAAATGGAACAAATGGACTGTTTAAACAGGTCAGCCATGAGTTCTGATCCCAATCCAATCAAGATCCTTTGGAAAGAGCTGAAATCTTCCATTGGTAAAAGGAATCCTGGAAACATTCATGGACTGGAATAAATCACAGTTGAAGAGTGGGAGAAACTACCAGCAGACTGATGTACGAAACTTATAGATGGCTATAAGAAACATTTGGAGGCTGTCATCACTGCCAAGGGTTGTGCATCCAAATATTAGTGAAGGGTGCCATTATTTCTGTCCAGATCGTATTTTTTTTTCTCAGAAATTACTTCGTCTAAGTTGCACAGACTTCTTCTTTTGTTGTATAGCTTAGAACATATAAAAAATATTATGATGATCTACAGTTGTAATATTTCCAATTATTTCTCAAGATATTGTACACTACATACCTAAAATGCAAGGGTGCCAATAATGTTGACCACAATTGTAGCAGAAGGTGTTTGAGGTGAATACATTGTTGGTCTTGCAAAATTCTATCTGCAGCATCGTTTCTGTTGCTAACCCATATATTTCAAACACTTTACCTTCTTCTTTGTTCCCAATATTTATTTTTCAGTTGCCCATATCAGAATATATTGTTTGCATGTTCATAAGAACATAAGATATGCCATACTGGGTCAGACCAAGGTCCATCAAGCCCAGTATCCTGTTTCCCACTGTGGCCAATCTAGGTCACAAGTATCTATCAGTTTCCCCAAAGGACACAGGTTGCACGATGCTTGTATTGGGGCAAGCAGTGGATTTCCCAAGTCCCCTTTAATAATGGTTTATGGACCTTTCCTCCAGGAACTTCTCCAAACCTTTTTTAAACCCAGCTACACTAACAGATTTTAATACATCTTCCGGTAACGAATTCTAGAGCTGGATTACGCGTTGAATGAAAAAATATTTTCTCTTATTAGTCTTAAATAGGCTACACTGTAGCTTCATTGCATGTCCCCTAGTCTTTCTATATTCTGATAAGGTAAACAATCGATCTACGTTTACCCGTTCCACACCATTCATTAATTTATAGACCTCTATCATATCTCCCTTCAGCCGTCTCTTTTCCAGGTTAAAGAGCCCTAACCTTTTTAGCCTCTCCTCATAGGGGTATCCTTCCATCACCCTTACCATTTTTGGTGGCTCTTCTCTGTACCTTTTCTAATAACGCTATATCCTTTTTAAGATACGGTGACCAGAATTGCACACAGTGTTCAAGGTGCGGTTGTACCATGGAATGATACAGAGGCATTATAATATCCTTTGTTTTATTTTCCATTCCTTTCCTTATGATACCTAGTATTCTATTTGATCTCTTGGCCGCCGCTGCACATTGGGTGGAGGGTTTTAATATGTTATCCACGATGACACCTAAATCTTTTTCCTGGATGGTGGTTCCTAATGTTGAACCTTGCATCGTGTAACCATAGTTTGGGTTGTTCTTTCCTAGGTGCATAACTTTGCACTTGACGACATTAAATTTCATCTGCCATTTGAACATCCAGTCTTTCAATTTATCAATGCCCTCTTGTAACTTTTCACAATCCTCTTGGGTTTCAACAACTTTGGATAATTTTATGTCATCTGCAAATTTGATTACCTCACTCATTATTCCTATTTCCAGGTCATTTATGAATATGTTAAAAAGAAGCGGACCCAGCACAGATCCATGGGGTACTCCACTATTCACCTTTCTTCATTGGGAAAATAGGCCATTTAGCCCTACCATCTGCTTTCTATCTTTTAACTAGTTCCTGATCCACAGTAGTACACTGCCTCCTATCTGTCGATTTCAGCTTGTACTTGCTCATAGTACTGATCAGCTTCTTCCTCTCTTACAGCTGTTGTTGGCGCATATACCTAAATAATATGTACTGTATTTATAATCCCTTGTAAATGAATAGAAATTAAGCAATCACTGATTGCATTGTATTTCATAAGTTTTTGCAAGTTTTTTCTTAATTATAAATGCAACACCATTTCTTCTTTGTCTTTCATTTCTGGCATAGTGTACCATGTGTTCATCAGATTCAAAGTGCCCAATGCCAGTCCATTTCAGTTTGTTGACACCCAACAGTTTGAGTTGTACATGTTCTGTTTCATTCTTGACCAGTTCCAGCTTTCCTTGGTTCATGTCTCATACATTCCATATCCCAAACTGTAAGACATCTTCGCAGCTTCTGACTCTCATTTCATGCACAGCTATATCAACAGTCAGAAGTCCTGAGGGCTTTGATCCAACCACATCATAAATGCTGGCTTTACTCTGAAGTATCCTGTACTCTTCCCCAGTAGCCTGTTGAGTGCTTTCTGATTTGGGGGTCTCATCTTCCAGCACTATATAGCAATTTCTTTTGTTGCGACCATCCATTGTTTTTCAGTGGAAAGATATAGAATTAGATTGGCAGGCCTTTCTTCCACATAGGGAATGCCACTTTTGCTGTTGTCACAAAAATTTGATTCTCCACTATCAACACTGCTCCATACAGCTGCTGCCCAGATGGGTAGCTTGTTTTAGTCTGGCACCTCAGCTGAGACCTGTCCATCTTGGGAGACCCTATCCAGTAATGAAGTTACCAATAGCATAGCTCTCAGCATCATGATGCATGCAAGCCCTCACAGCATGACAAGCAGTAGACCAAGCAAGGGGAGGAAATTATACAAGATTTAAAAAAATGAAAAATGAAAACAAAAGGTTTTTGTCCTGCACACCCCTAGTTATGAGTGGGTGGAAAGACTGAGTAAGTGAGCAGGTGCATGGGTATGTTTGGGGCGGGGATGCAGGTGGGTGATGTTGGTGTGGGGCTGGAAGTTTGAATTATTTTCTTATTAACTTTCGAAGCTTCAGGGGTCTGGAATATGGAAGAAGAGAGTTGAGTGTCTTGAGCAAGATATTGGTATCTGTGGGGGTAGCAATGATGAGTAGTGTACTTTGTGTATGAGTGTGGGAAGTGGGGGTTTGTGGGGTCCATGTGAGTGGAAGGGACCATAGCCGTCTATGAATGCACAAGCGATGAGGGTTCTAGATATGCCAGAGCTTTAGGGAAATTTAGCTGTCAGTGCAGAGGGGCGACTGAAAATGGGAAAAGAGCGGCAAAGCTGTCAGCCACCTTTCCTTTCCTTTATTCTAACTATTATCCCTCTTCTCCTCTCACCCTGCCCCTTGTCTTATGCCTTGCTCCCTCCCATCTCTTCCTACTTTTGTCTGCCTAAGTGATCTTGACTGATTTCCTTGGGATTTCCATCTGTAGTTCACAATGTGCCGCCCTGGCTCTATTCTGATCTTTCTTTGCCAGTAGTAGCTGGCGACTCCTACCAGCACTCCATATGGCACCGCGGTGGCTCCGTCTTGATCTTTGCCAGCAGAAGCTGGGGCTCCTACCATCACTTCACCCTAATTTATTTGAAACGCATCTGTTTGTGCATGCACAGACGGACGGACAGACAGGCAGATGGACCAACTGACCCTACACAATATGTGGTAGAGGCTGATGCAAACAAAACTGAAAATGGGAAAAGGAAAGCACAAATTCTACTCATGGTATTCCTCATTTACTTCTGACATTCTGAGGGTGGTGTTTAACCCCCTATTCCCAGGAAGGGGGCTTATTTCTTCAGTTGCTTTCTGACTACTCACTCCTTGTGAAACATCAACAAGCAAAATTTATTGTAGCTCCATGCATCTTCTTTGAGTTATTTTCTCTTTCAAAGGATACAACATATATCACTGCTCAATACCACTATCATCACTGTAGACAGCATCTGAGATATTCTGGTTATCTCTGCTAAGGGTGTTTGACTTTCTCTCCCTCCCTTCACCCCAGAGAGGGAAAGTGAAATGGGAGAGGTTAAACACTAAACCCTGCAGGTTAAGAATGCACGGTGAGCAGGGGACATTGATTGCATCCCCCTATATATCACGGCTTTCAGATACCAGCATTGTCTTAAAAGAGCTACTGTAGACTACGTTTGCAGCTCCACCAGCCTGGCCAACGCATCAGTCTATTCACTGCACTTATCTTAACGTTTAAGTACATGGATTACTTTTAGAAAAAAATACCCTGGGGATAAGATAAAAATGTTCTCGTCTGCAGAATGTTCTGAGACTTAAAAATTACTTCAATGGTAAGCAGCACACCGAGATGTTAAATAGATGTCCTTGTAAAAAGCATTATCTTCAAACACAGATAATTTTTTAAAAGTGAAATTGATGAATTGTTGTTTTTATAGTGTAATTATACATGCAAACTTATTCTGTCATTGCAACACAATTTATCAAAGTAAGATGCAAGTTGGAAACATAAAAATCTTTTTTTCTTTTTTGGGGGGGAGGGGAAGAGGGATTGGTAATTTAATTCTCATGGACAATTCAACATTATTAGGCATCATAGGCCTTGGACCCCCTCCCCCTCCCCACACTTCCATCCCAATGGCAGCTCCAGCACAGCACTCCTTCCTAGCAGTGGCCCCACTCTTCATCCAGCACCCTCTCTCTAACTCCGTCTGAGGCACAGTCCCGATTTCCTATCTTTCTCTTCCCCGTACCCATCCCAGTCCCAGCCTAGACAGCGTTCCCCTCTTACTAATTCTCTTTGCCCAGCTGCAGGAGCATTCCATGTCCTCCCCCTGCTTCTTGAACTCTCTCTTCCCATACCAATCCCAAAATCATTCCTCTCTCTGGGCCCAGATGAATGCTCTCCCTCTCTCCGTTTATCCTCTTCAGCCTCTCTCTACCTTCCCCCACTCCCACTCCACCAACTCCTGGGACATTCCCTTACTTTGTTCTCCCCCCAGCCCTTTTCAGCCTCAGAAACATTCACTTATTCTAGCCCCAGAAGCATTCCCTTTTCTCTTTCCCCTTCCCCCAGCCCCAGCCGCAACCCCAGAATCACACATCTCTCCCCCCTGAAGTCTGAGGAACTCTGTTTACATCCCAACCTGGGCCTCAACGGCATTCCCTCTATCTCTACCACCCGCATTCATCCATTCAGTATCCCCATCCCTCTTTCTATTCTTTCTACTGGGCTGTGTTAGAAGAACAGGCCGCAGTAGTTCTCCCTCTCAGCAAGGGATGGTCACTGCTTTGCTTTATAAACATGCCGCGGCCAGATTCTGAAACAGCAGCAAAGCAGCAATGGTCTCCCCGCGTTGCACTATAATGCACGCGTAATACCTTGCAGTGCAGAGCACGCATGCAGCACATAGCGTAAATGAGCCTCCTATGCTGCACGTCACCTGCACCTGTGCATAGTCAAAGTCTGCTCCTCTTGGTCTGGAGACTCAGCAGTGCACAGGCACAGCATGACAGTAGGGGATGAAGGTAACGGCATAGTAATTTCGCTAGCGGGAGCTTCACCCCTTTCTTGTCTTTGGTTACAGAGCAAGTCCGTATTCTGTACTAGCTTACAGGGCTGGAGGAAATACTATCAGTATGATGCTGGCCCAGTCCTGCTACTGATGCGGTCAGGATCTTTGCGTTTAGCTGCCACCAAATATGCCTAGTGCTTTTGCCTACCCTGCTTCTCCAGCTCCGTTGGGCTTCCAGCTAAATTCAAATTGGCTTTTGATACCATGAACATTAATTACTTAGGGCGAAGGGGGTCCCCTACCTCTATTTTATATTTTCAGTCCAATCGCTGTACCACAAGGCAGAGTGCCCTAAAAGGTTTGACCTCTAGGTGTCATCGTTCAGCCCTTCACCCATGGGCTGCAAGTGCTGCATTTGCAATCCCAGACTACCCGGGGAATGGAAGGCAAGTGGCTAGTCTGAGATTTGAAACCAAGCTTTCCACATGGCAATGTGTAGCACTTGCTCATTAGACACTGGACAAATTCATTAAAATGGATTTCTACAGTACCCTATTTTTCTAGGAAAATATACAGATTCATGTTTATGTTAAAAAAAACAGGACACATTCATGGAAAATAAATGCCATTTAATCTAAGGACAGTTGCGACAGTTGTAGGTGTTATCAGTAAGAATTTGATAAAGTATTACATATACTATAGCAGAGCATAGGACATAGATGGCAATTGTCATGTTTTTAGCACAAGTTGTGCAATCTGAACAGCTATGATTCCTTATCTCTTGGTCCTATGAGTACATTCCATGTTCAGAGCTAGACAACATTTTGTTATATATAAAAGTGCTTGACAAAATACTAATAAAATATAGCAATAATTAACAGTGGATGTTTGAGGCTTTTGAGCAAATATGTTACATCCAGGCTTCAAATATATCTACTGTAATATATGGGACATGCTCCTCTAGAAGTAGGTTATGTAACCTTGAAGGCCCCTATTTTGTGCCTCTTTTATAAAGGCACCCTTTTGCTTTTATAAAATACTAGGGCTTGGCAGCACCAAAATTGTTTTGAGAATGACGAGGCTAAATAGTGGATGAGTGTCTTAGTAGCGTGTTCAGAAAGGAATGGATGAATTTTGTTGATTTTGTAGAGAAAGAAACGGCAGGTTTTAGCAATCAGCTGGATGTGTGCGGAGAAGGAGAGAAAGGAGTCAAAGACGACTCCAAGGTTGCAAGCTGAAGAAACAGGGAGAAGTAGAGAGTTATCCACAGAGACTGAGAAAGGAGGAAGGGGATAGGAGGGTTTAGGGGGAAAAATAAGAAGTTCAGTTTTGGCCATGTTCAATTTCAATTGGCGGTGAGACATTCAAGCAACAATGTCAGAAACGCAGGCAGAGATCTTGGCTCGGATTGCCGGAGAGATTTTAGATTTAGAGAGGCAGAGTCATTAGCGTAGAGATGGTACTGAAAGCCATGGGAAGAGATGAGTGCATCAAGGGACTAGGTATAGAAAGAGAGAGAGAGAGATAGAAAAGGAGTGGACCCAAGCCCAATTCTTGGGGTAAACCAACTGAGAGCAGGATAGCAGTAGAGGAGGATCCACCAGAAGAAACACTGAAAGAGCAATGGGAGAGATAAGAAGAGCACCAGTATAGCACAGAGCCCTTAAAACCAAGTGAGGACAAGGTATCAAGAAGAAAGTTGTGGTCAACAGTGTGAAAAGCAGCAGAAAAGTCAATAAGGATGAGGATTAAGTAAAGGCCCTTGGATTTTGCCAGGAACAGCTCACTGGAGACTTTGGCTAGAGCCATTTCAGTCAAATGTAAAGGATAAAAGCCAGATTGTAGAGGATCCAGAAGGGCCTGAGAGGAGAGAAAGTTGAGGCAATGGCAGTGAACTGCATGTTCAAGGGGAAATGAAGGAGAGGAGGGAGATGGGTCAATAGTGAGAACGACAGGTAAGGTCTAGTGAGGGTTTCTTGAGGGGAGGAGTGACCACAGCATGTAAGAAAAGTTGCAGTGGAGAGCGATAGATTGAGAATATGAGACATGGAGGGGACTACAGTGGAGAAGATGGAGCTAAGGAGATGGATGGGAGTAGGATCAGAGCAGCAGGTAGTGAATTTGGATAAGGAAAAGTGAGTGGTTTCCTCCTCAGAGATCATTGAAAAGGAAGAAAGGGTAGTAGAGGTAGGAGGGGAAAGTTGGGAATGAAGAGGGAGAGGCGGGGGAGTAGCTGACCTTGTAAGGAATTTGAGTGTGATCTTGTGGATTTTGTCATAGAAGTAGTCAGCTAGGGTTTGGGCAGAAAGGGAGAAAGGGGTCGGAGGTGGAGGCACCTTGAGGAGAGAGGAGAGAGTTGAGAGTTGTACAGAGGCGGTGAGGGTCAGAGGCAAGAGTTAGTTAGCTGGACATAATAGTCTTGTTTGGCGAGTACTATGGCTGACTGGAAAGAGACAAACATGAATTTGAAAGGTAGAAAGTCTGCAAGGGTGCGGGATTTGAGCCAATCACGCTCAGTTGAGCAGGCAGGCACAGGAACATAGATAGCGGGTAGTGGAAGACAGCCAGTGTTGATCTACAGTATGCCTCACAGGACGTAGTGCGGGTGGAGCAAGAGCATCTAGAGCAGAGGAGAGTGCAGTATTATATGAATCTACTGCCTCATCAACAGACTCAAATGACATACTGGAGGAAAGAGGCAATGAGACAGTAGAGGAGAGAGCCAAAGGGTCAATAGCATGAAGATTTCTAAAGAGGTTACAGGAGAAAGGGTGAGGTTGAGGAAGCAAGTGATGAAGAGTGAAGCTTAGAAGGCAATGGTCCAATAAGGGAAGAAGTGAGGTATAGAGGTTTGAGGGTAGGCAGAGAAAATCCAAGGTCAAGGCAGTGGCCTTGCTGGTGAGTAGGGACAGTAGAGCAAAGCTGGAGGTTGAATGAGGAGGTAAGGAACTTTAAAGCAGAAGGGTCGGAGGGGTTATAAACATGAATGTTAAAATCCCCGAGAATAAGGGAGGGAGAAGATGAATCCCGAAAGAAGGAGATCCATAAGTCAAAGTTAGAGAAAAAGGTAGAAGTGGACTTGTCAGAGGGTCGATAAATAACATCTAGTCGGAGAGGTAGTAGAGCAAAAAGTCAAATGGAATGGACTTCAAAGGAGGGAAAGGCATGAGACCAAGGCAGAAGGAGAGGTTGAAACTGACAGGAAGGAGAGAGTAGAAGCCCAACACCTCCACCATGGCAAGTGGAATGAGGCATGTGGGAGAGTTGATAGCTGCCATGACAGAGAACAGCGACTGAAGCTGAGTCCTCAGGGAGAAGCCAGGTTTCAGTTAGAGTAAGGAGATGGAGAACATTAGAGATAAAGAGATCATGAGTAAAGACAAGTTTATATGAGATAAAGTGTGCGTTCCACAAGGCACATGAGAAAGGGAGAGAGGAGAGGGATATGAATAAGATTTGAGCTGTTGCATGAGGAACTGCTTTGGGAGTGTGACAGAAGTCTAGGGGGCCAGGGTTGGGGTTGATATCTCCAGAAGAGAGAAGTAAAAGAGTGCGGGGCAGAGAGGAGACAGCATGGCGGTAATGAGGGTGAAGTTTGAGAGAGAGAGGAGATGGCTGAATGAGAGGGAGAAAGTGGTGAAGCTCAAGAGCTGATGAAAGGGTAGCTGACAAGATGGTGGGGGAAACGAGGACAGTAAAGGAGAGATAAGGGGGAAGGGGCTTGAAGGTGTTGGTAAGAGGGAGATAGTTAGGGAGTATGGGGAGTATGAGCAACAGGAAGAGAAAGTGATGAGGAGCCATAAAGAGAGAGATGGAGAGGAGCACAGAAGTCAGAGGACGTAAAAGGATAGGTGGCAGAGATTGCAGGGGAAAAGTCACAGAAGTCAGAGGACGTAAAAGGATAGGTGGCAGAGATTGCAGGGGATAAGGTGCACCTGTGAGTGACTGTGGTAATGAATACAGGGCAGCTATAAGGGACTATAAGCCATGGAGTGAGTGGGCTGTGGGGAAGGAGGGTGGGATAATAAGGAAGAGGAGAGAGAGACACACACAGTTGAAAACAGAGAGGCAGAGCTGAACAAGAGGGGCGGAGCAAGGGCTGAATACAAGCAAGTGAAAGAGTCCAGCGTCCACAGAAGGTGCTCTGGTAAAAACCCAGGCAAACAACTGAGGACTTAAAATACCAACTAGGGAGGCCTTGTAGAGGAACAGAGCGAAGGAGAGAAAAAAAGCACACCACAGACACTGAGAAATCTAGCAGAAATCTTGCAAGCCATGCAGGGGCATCAGGGTGGAAGCTCTCCGGCTTTCCAGCCAGGAGCAAGGACAATGGGCCGCCCACCTCCGGAACTGGATACATCATTACTAGAGACATTTGATGGCACCCAGGAGACTTGGTACACCAGTGCAAGGTTTGGTTCTGACTTCATGTGCCCATCTGTCTCCCTTAAAGTAAGCCAGGTCTCAGGTTTATCAGTGACGGCTAGCTGCTTTAGCAGTGCTAGCTACGGCCGCTGGCCCTTTATTTTTAAATTCAACTGGTTCACCCAAATGGGATGAAACAGGAGATGAATTTTAAAGTTTGTCTTTAATGTTCCTCGTTTTTCATTTCACTACTTTTTCCTTCCTCCTTTTCCCTTGTGTTCACCTTTTCTCCTTCTCTACCTTTACCTCCTCCCTTTTCCCTTTCTCCCTCCTTTCCCCAGTCCCTTCCTTACCCTTCTTTCTTCCTCCCTTTTCCTCTTCCCCGCCTCTTCTCCCTTTTTTCCATCGCTTCCTTCCTCCCCTCCTCTCCTTTTTTTCTCTTATTTCTTCCATCCCACTTTCCCTTCCCCCATTTTCCCTTCTCTCCCTCTTTCCCACTTTTTTACTTTTTCTTTCTGTATGTAGATGAGTTTAAATATTTTTTGTAATAAAGATTGATGTATTGCACATATTTTGGTATACTTTCAGTATTCCCTTTTCTATATTTCTGTATTACATGTGTCATGTACTTAGATTTTATGTATATTGCCATATACAGGCCCGCGAGCCTTACCTTGGTGGTGGGAAAAGTAATGGAGGCACTCCTGAAAGAGCGAATAGTGGACTTTCTCAAAAACAACAGGTTGCATGATCCAAGACAATATGGTTTTACAAAAGGACAACCTCGCCAAACAAATCTGATTGAGTTCTTTGACTGGATGACCAGAGAATTAGATCAGGGGCATGCGATGGATGTCATCTATCTGGATTTTAGCAAAGTCTTTGATACTGTTCCTAATAGGAGGCTTAGCAATAAACTCAATAGTTTGGGGATGGGTGCCAAGGTGGTGAACTGGATCAGAAATTGGTTGACTGACAGACGTCAGAAGGTGATGGTAAATGGAGCTCACTCGGATGAAAGGAGGGTGATTAGCGGGGTGCCCCAGTGTTCGGTCCTGGGTCCGGCACTGTTCAATGTATTTGTGAGTGATATTGCTGAAGGACTGAATGGAAAAGTCTCTCTTTTTGCAGATGACACAAACATTTGCAACAGAGTGGACTCCCCTGAGGAAGTGGATAACATGAGGAAAGATCTACAAAAGCTGGAAGAATGGTCTAATGCTTGGCAGTTAAGATTTAATTTGAAGAACTGCAGTGTCATGCACTTGGGAAGCAGAAATCCAAGGGAAATGTACGCGACAGGGGGGTGAGGGGTTGGTGTGCACAGACCACAGCCTGGCGACCCGTATGTCCGCCTCGGGTCAGTAGCCACTACCCTCCCCCCTCCCCGTCCCTCTCCCTCCCCCCCCCCTTGCCCACATATTAAACTCTTACGACTTTCTTCAACCAAACAATACTTTTATTTTAACACATTTTTGGAAATACAGCATACAGAAAACTGTTGGACACAGCATGGAAACAACTACACATTATCAACCTTAACAACATTAATGCATAACCACTCATCTTACACCTGCTAAGAGGCACAGCCCGCCCTCTTCCTTTCTACGAGGCCCGGCAGTGATGTCTGGCCGGTGTAGCCACCCGCCCCCCCCCCCAGCCCCTCCCTCCTTCCCCCGAGGTTAACCCCTCGGCTCCCGGGCGCCTGCCTGTGCCCGGCTAAGATGATTCTCAGCCGGGACTGGAGAAGGACCTTGGTGTGATTATTTCTGAGGTTCTCAAGGTGGCAAAACATTGCAACGAGGCAATGGCAAAAGCCAGGAGGATGTTGGGCTGCATATAAAGAGGAATTACCAGCAGAAAGAAAGAGGTACTAATGCTACTGTATAAGTCACTAGTGAGGCCTCACTTGGAATACTGTGTTCAGTTTTGGAGACCATATCTCGGAAAGGATGTAAAAAGATGAAACGGTTCAGAGGAAGGTGACAAAATGATTTGGAGCTTGCGTCAGAAGACTTATGAGAAGAGACTTGAAGACCTAAATATGTACACTCTGGAGGAGAGGAGGGATAGGGGAGATATGATTCAGACCTTTAAATACTTAAAGAGAAATAATGAACAAACAAACATCTTCCAGAGACGGGGAAGCTGTAAAACTAGAGGGCATAACATGAAGCTGCAAGGGGATAAACTGAAAGGCAATGTCAGGAAATACTTTATCACTGAAAGGGTGATGGATGCTTGGAATGTCCTCCCGATGGAGGTGGTGGGGGCAAATACAATGACAGAATTCAAAATGGCATGGGACAGACACAGTGGCCCCCTTTAGAGCAACAGGATAAAATCAAAATAAACTTAACTATCTAATTTCTCAACAAACAGGGGTGCCCTACACGGAGCGGTGGGTTCACCCCTAAACAAGGACATGGGAAGTGGTGACCTGCATAGAGCGGCAGTTGCACCTACTCTTGCCATCTTGCTGGGCAGACTAGATGGACCATACTGATCTTTATCTGGCGTCATTTACTATGTTACTATGTTACCATATTTTCTTTTTAATTTGTGTTTGAATACATCTTCAGGACTTTGTCAATCGAGTAGTGGTAGGCAGTGCTGGTCTTTAAGGCCCAAAGAAAAATTTTGTGGTGCTTATACAACTTGTTTGGAGTTTCCTAAATCGGCAAAGCTACGATGCCATGAGCTATTGGTGTTTTATACTTATGTTTATCATGTTTTATCATCACTATTTAAACAGTGGTTAACTGCACTGTTATTCAACACTTTGAGTTGCAGCCCTTTGCTTAGAAGTAGCCCTTACATATGTGGTGCTTGTTCCAACAATGAAAGTAGATCTTTTCCTTCTCAAGACTGATATTACTATAATGAAATTTACGCAGGGCAGCGCATTTGAAAAAGACCTGCTACATTTTCAGTGACATAAAGGGGTATGTTTACTAAACAGCGCAATTGTGCGGGGCGCACTTGAGCGTGCGCTAAGGTACCTTAGCGCATGCTAATAGTGCATTTTTGTGCCCCGCACACGTGCGCGCTGCACTAACGGGCCTGCACAAGTGCGCGGCTCGCTGATGTGCGATAGAGGTGTGGAAAGGCATTCTGAGGGCGGAGGAAAGCTCCCGAGGGGCGGAGGGACGGGGTCAATGGGTGGAGAGTGGGAGGGGAGAGGCTCCCCGCACAGGAGCAGAGCTGAAATACAACTAAAAAAATACCGCGAGTGAAAACCTCGCGTTAGAGCCGATTTAAAGGGAAGAGAAACCATTTCTGTCAGCAATGTACAGCAAAACCAGGGAAACCTACAAAACGTGAGCAGTGTGATACATGTGCACAGAACAAAATAGCAAATAAAAATAGAAAATGACCACACCAAAATTCTAAAAAATGATAATCCAGCTGGGCAACAGTGATATCAATGGGCAACAATAAAAAACACTCCCAGGAAAGCTCCAAAAAAAGCAAATGATTTTTGGAAGGGTCTACGCTCCGTAGACCCTTTCAAAAAGCTCTTTTTTTGGAGCTTTCCTGGGAGTGTTTTTTACTGTTGCCCATTGATATCACTGTTGCCCAGCTTGGTTATGTTTTATTTCCCTTTTTTTCGAGGCCATTTCTAATGTTTATTTGCCCTTTTGTCTCCATACAAGGTGAATGAGCCCACAGTGAAATTGTGCAGAGCAGGGTTTCTGATTTCTTTGGCCAGGTTTCCTATCTCCAAGGACTACACTGTCTCTGTGGCCACACTGTGGTGCAGTGAACACAGACAGTGTGTTCAGGAGCCAAAGGTCAGCAGTTCAAGTCCCAGCTGGGGCTCCTGCAAACCCAATCCCCATATTTTACCCACCACTAAACCGTGATAGTAACAACCAACCTTTTTTGCAGAGAACATAAGCATGGTCCAAACACCTGTATTTTACCCTACAGAGCACAGACACTAGAAACATGCGCATTACCTAGACCACAGTCCCCTAAATGCAGTCCTGGAGGGCCACATATCATTCAGCTGTGATGCTGTCTCCAATATAAGGCCATGTCAGCATGGTGGCGGAGGGGTACCGTTGGTGGAGGGGGCAGTGGCTGCTGCCCACAGCAGATGGTGGCCTAGCCCCCTTCACCTGGGTGCAGTGCCCTCCAACAGACAGGCCCTGTCTGACAAACAGCCATGGACTCCCCAGGGAATGCACTGCTGTTGTGCTAAGATGGTGGTGCAGCGAACACAGCCAGTGCCTTTAGGACCAGAAGTTCACAGGTTCAAATCCCAGCTGGGGCTCCTGCCAACCCAGTCCCTTTATTTTACCTATGCAGAAAACATGGTAGTAAAGACTGAACCTTTATTGCTGAAAACATAAGCATGGGTCAAACACCTATATTTTACCCCACACAGCACAAAAATCATAGAAATGTGCATTACCTAGAGCAGAGTCTCCCAAATGCAGTCCTGGAGGGCCAAACACCATTCAGGTTCCATGCTGCCTCTAATAAAGATGCCTGTGCTGCATATCTTTGCACCACCCCCATGGTATGCAGATATAGCTCATGCATATTCATGAGGGACAGCATGAAAACCCGAACAGTGTTTGGCACACCAGGACTGGAGTTGGGAACCTGTCGTAAAGCAGCAGCCAACAAGGGCAGACACACCCACACCCACACGCACAGGCCCCATTAACCAATGCCTCCTGGAGAGGCAGGACATTGGGCCCTGCGTGCATCCCCCAATAGTAGCACTTGCATACCTTAGCAATGCCACCCTACACCTGGGTATACGGTACACAGCTATCAAACGTTTTTTATGATTACTGTCAGATAGCGATTTCTACGTTAAGCACAGTTTGCTGTTTGAGCTCCATCATAACAATCTTTCGGATGTCTGTGGTGTGTGCTTCAGGTCTGGTCTCTGACAGTGTTTACCACCCTGGGGAGTGCCCCCCAACAGTATTGCATACCATATCCATGCCTGTACTGTGCCCAGGACTAGTGTGGTGGCCAGGGCTGACTCATCTATAGTAGCACAATGCTGGCATAGGTGTCGGAGTGTGTGTCTGTCTATACCAGTGGTTCTTAACCAGTCCTCCTTGAACCCCTAGGCCAGTCGGGTATTTAGGATAGCCCTAATGAATATGCATGAGGTATATATGCATTAGAGATATCCTGCCAACCTGACTGGTTTGTGGCCCTCTAGGGCTGGATTTAGAGACCCCTGCCTTACACCTCTGTCATTTAAGATTGTGAGTGGGCAAGGTGCAGATGTTCTAGACATCAAAAGGGTGAATTGAATGTGTCACATGCTTCCTCATTTCTCACCACCACCAAAAAGTTGTCTAATAGACAATATTTTGGTGGTGGTGAGAAGCAAAGAGGCATGTGACAAATTCTATCTAATCTTTTTGATGTCTTGGAGATCTGCACCTTGTCCACTCACATTCTTAAATGACAGAGATGTAAGGCAGGGGTCTCCGAATCCAGCCCTAGAGGGCCACAAACCAGTCAGGTTGGCAGGATATCTCTAATGCATACATATCTCATGCATATTCATTAGGGTTATCCTGAACACCCGACTGGCCTAGGGGTTCAAGGAGGACTGGTTAAGAACCACTGGTCTATACAGTGTGTGGTGGCTGCAAACACCTTCCACAACCCACACTGCCAGCACTGTTGCCAGTATTGGCCTGCCAATGTGCATAATGAGGAGCAAGGTACCATGGGTATAGCCCAGACAGGGTGGCCTGGCCAGGGTGCATCTGCACAGGGCATAGGGCACTGATTGGGACATTTTGGTGCCTGGCCACCACCTACACAGACAGGGTGACCTCAGTATGTCCTGCAGGGAGATCACTCTTACCCTGACTGTGCAGTGACGACAGCATGTCTAGGCACCCCCATAGTGCTATATAGTATTTTTGTAATGTGATGTTTATGGGTTTTCTTTTGGGGGCCAGTCACTGACTTATCTGTTTGTTGTGTGTGCTGCCATCCCAGTTCTGGGTGCATGTATTTCCACCAGGAGCATGCACTATGGACTAACTAGCAGACTGTTTGCAGCTGGTATGTGTCTTGATGGAGTGCCTTGCAGGGTGCAGTGGCTGAAGGCTTGCTGCAGGAGAATATCAGATGGTGGTGGGGTGCAACTTAGCATATACAGGCCTAATGTCTGTCTGCTATTGTGTTATGGATATGTACAGAGCTGCATTGACTTCCCTGAAGGGTGTCTTTTCCCCAGCAGGACTGGGGTTGATGGTCCCCTCTACTGTCACCATTGCAGGGAGGTAGAATGTGGATCTGTTGATGGGAGACCCTGTTTGCCACCCTCAGCCCTGAAGGCAAAGGGTGATGGTACATAATCCTCCTGGGGGTCACACCTGACTGAGAGACAGATATATCCAAGGTGTTTCTGCAGAAACTACCTATCTCACATATTAACACTGCTTTGAACCTGCATCATGGCCTATTTCTGCCATGGAAGGTGCTGTGGACCTGATGCTGGGCGCCTCACCGCACCATCAGGGTGAGCACAGTACCCACACAATGTGACGGTGTGTAGCTACTCTGTGCCAGTAAAACACATGGTCTGTATCCCCTACAAGGCCGAGGTGCTGTGGGGGTGCACATGGTCAGTTCCCCCTACCAGGCATAGGTGTTGTGGGAGTGCATACCCCATCTTGTGTTCATCTGTGGACAGCTGATTTGCATGTGCAGTGCATATTGGGTATGGGTGTGCTAACCCTATCCTGGTGACCACAACAGACTGTCTGTGTGGTGACATGCAGGCTCTCTGCAGCCAGCCAGGGGCTTGCTAGTAGCTATAGAGTTATAGCCCAATGGTTACTTCGCTGCCTGGGCAGCTAGAAGTCATGGGTTCAAACCCACAGTGAGGTTATTTGATAGGGCTGCCCAAAGCATTATCTCTTTTTAATGTACATTTTTGCTGCCAGCAAAAACACCCTCAGCATACTGTACCCATAAGGTGCCTCTGAGGGCGCTTTATAGGGCGCCCTATAGGGCACCTTATGGTTCCCGTCCATATAAGGTGCACTATACATTATCCTGTGACGCAACTTATAGGGTGCCCTGTAGGGGACATTTTAGGGTGCCGTGGCGGACAGTGCACTTTATAATGTGCCCTATGGAGTGCCTTATAGGGTGCCTTATACGGCACCTTCAATTACGGCACGTGAGGGCGTGTTTGCTGGCAGCAATTAATAAAATAAAAATAAAGTGCTGCAAGAAACAAAACGTACATTGCAAAGCTGATGCCTCAGCCAGCCTTACGTATTAGGCACCCTGGGGAGCAAACTCATGACCCCTGTATCAGCAGTCAGTGCCTTAACCATTGTGCTCCACTGCTGCTCCTCCTTGCATGTCAGCGCACCTACTTATGCTTTTCATTCCCTAAACTGCACAGTGCTGCCATCAAAAACAGTACTCTGACCTTGCGGTACCTCATACGGCACCCTATAAAGCGCCCTATAAGCAACATTCTAGGGTGCCTTGGCGGACAGTGCACTTTAAAATGTGCCTTATGGGGCGCCTTATGTTAACACACTTTGAGAGTGCGTTTGCTAGTAGTGATAATTAAAATAAAAATAAAATGCCTCCTAAAGCAATCTTCCCCATAATATGTAATGCCTCAGCCAGCCTTGTTCATTGGGCACTGTGGGGGATTGAACCCCTGATTCCTACACCATTGGTCAGTGCCTTAACCATTGTGCTGTGGTTCTGTTTTTGTGCTTGTACATCAGCACGCCGCCTTATGCCGCCCAATATTAAATTGGCTCCTAAAGTAATACTTCAGCCAGCTGTCATCATTAGGCACTGTGGGGGATTGAATTCCTGATCCCTGCACCATTGGTAAGTGTCTTAACCATTGTGCTGTGGCTCTGCTCTTCTGCTTGCACATCAGCATGCCACTTATGCCTCCCGCGCAGCTTTCTCATGCGCTAATGTGCGGGGCGCACATGGGCGCCGCGCACCTTAGCGCATATTTAAATCTCGGTTTTGCTTTTTCAGAAAGAAACGCCCACTCCTTATATGGCACCCGCATACTAGTGCGGCCCGCACATTACCGGGGTTTTAGTAAACATACCGCAACAGCTCTTTGGAGTGGAGGAGTAGCCTACTGGATAAAGCAACTGCCTAGTATCAAGAAAATCAAGGATTGATTCCCATGGGCACACCTTGAGCAAGTCACTTCTTTCTTCATTGCCTGGGAAGAAAAGGCCTGGCAATCTACTTCTCCTGGTTACACATTGCCAAGAAAATCCAGAGGCAACTAGGCCACCAGGAATCAACGTTGACTTGACTGCACTAAAAAAAGAAAGACTCTTGATTAATAATAGGAATACATTTATATAGTGCACCTCAATCACTTTTTTGGCTTTAAACTATTTTTAAGCGCAGCAGTAGACATCAGATTATGCAATAGTATGATCCTTGAAGTTTTAAATTAGTAATGTGAGCGCTATTTAAATAATGTTGCTGTGCTTCAGCATATTGATTGATTTGTTTAAATATTGTGGTAGGACTGGATCAGCCTCTTAGGTTAAATGTTTTTTGTATTACTTGCTTTTTAAATATACCCAGTGCATTTAATTGTAGTTCTATCCTTGGCAGTGTATCAAACACACATATATACAGTATTAAATATATCCTTGTTTTTAGCTTTAATGTCTATGCACTGCTGTTACCGTTTTTAAGTTAGTGCAATATGGGTCTTTCATTTTTTTGTATGAATCTTGTATGCATTTTAGTTAAAGCACAAAAAAGCATCTGTAATGCTGTCACAATTAGCTAATATAATATGGGTCTTTAATTTCCTTTATGCATTTTAAGCTACCATCCAGTTTCATTTGTCTCCCATTATATGTATTATAACAAACATGTGCTTTTATGTTTATATTTATGTCCCCTTTTAAGATACTCCTATTAATATTTTTGCAACTATTGAGTTTGAGTATATATTTTTTATGTGCACTTTTATACATATTGGATCTGCCATTTTCTTGCTTATGTCACAGCACTGTATGCAACTGTACTTCTTGGGATACTGATTGCATCATTATTTTTTAATACTCTTCAGTCATGTGCAATATACTGTAAACAATATAATCAGCTGATTATTTGTGTTTTTTGCTTCGTTTTTTTGTGTTTACCTCCTCTTCTTGGCTCCTACATCTTTTTTTTACATATGCTATTTTTATGGTTTGATTTTTTTTTAAAATTTAATATTTATCAATTTACAATCAAAAAAGCATATACATCTTTCCTGGAAAAATGGGAAACAGGAAGGAAATAAACACCATTAATACATTCAATCATGTAAAGAAAATAAGTAGGAAAAACAATTCCTGTCCCAACTACAGCCCACCAAATAAGGAGATCCACCTGAATACATTACACACAAAATGCTGGGAATAATCATGAGTGAACAGCAGTCAAGACTAACTTACTAACAGTGGAACTGAGGGCTCCTCAGGAGTCCGCCGAGTGCTTAAAAAACCCAACAATTGTGAAGGTTCATAGAAAGTATAAGACTCATTATTCAATTTAACCATACATTTACAGGGAAATGTCATTTATTTTAATTGTTTTTCTACTATCTTTTACTGGCTTGTATTATTGCTATTTTATATGTATAGGAAGATTCCCCTAATGCAGGAGATTTTTACCGAAACACTACCGTGTCAGGCTTAATAAAGAAATTTGTTTACCAATTGTGGCCTTTGCCTTGTTGTTTTTTTGTGGGGGTGTTCTCTTTTTATTTTTTTGTGGGTTTAGATATGGTCTGCCAACTATTTATCCGTTATTTTACAGACTTTTATATACATATACCCCTGATGAAGACCCTTTGTTGAAACACAGCCATGTAGGGTTCAATTATCTTTGTTTATGATTTGAAGATTTATTAAAGATGATATCTCCAAACCCCTACTTGCATGTGTGCCCATGTGTCTGCTCCATATAACAATTTGGAACATTCATCAACATGATTTTACCATTATTTACAAATGGTGGCTTTCATGCTCATTTTTCTACTAGAGAAGTCTGAGATTTCAGAGTTTTAGTAGCAACAAAGTGGACTAAAGTTCTCAGGAATAGTATATTCAAATACAACAGGAGTTAGCAAATGCAAAAGGAGTCCAGAAATGGTATGCAGACAAATGACATTGAGACTCCTCAGTTTGCTATAGGAGATAAAGTCTGGGTCTCTACCAGACAGACATATGAGGATTAAAAGATCTACTGGAAAGCATGAGCAGAACAACATGGGACCCTTCATGATCCAAGACCAAGAGAAACATAGAAACATGATGACAGAAAAAGACCACATGGCCTATCTAGTCTGTCCTTCCATATCAACCATTACAACAGTCCCCTTTTTTCCTTTAGCGATCCTTTGTGTTTGTCCCATGCTCCTTTGAATTCAAATACTGTCCTCATCTCTACCACCTCCACTGGGAGACTATTCCACGGATCCACCACTCTTTCCATAAAGAAATATTTCCACATATCATCCTGAATCTATCCCCGTTCACCCTCATCCTATGTCCCCTCGTAGCAGAGCTTGCTTTCAATCGAAAGAGGCTCTCCTCCTGTGCATTTATGCCACAGAGGTATTTAAACGTCTCAATCATATAACCTCTATCCCGCCTTTCTTCTAAGGTGTACATATTAAGATCCTTAAGTCTGTCCTCATATGTTTTATAAGGAAGATCACTAGCCATTTTAGTAACCACCCTCTGTACTGACTCCAGCCTGTTTATATCCTTTTGAAGGTGCGGTCTTCAGTATTGGACACAATACTCCAAATGAGGTCGCACCAGAGACTTATACAGAGGCTTGTTTGCTAAGAGTGGTAGTGGCTTCCGACTGATACTGGAGCTGCGGCCCCATTGAATGGGCCCGTGACTCCGATATTGGTCAGAAACTGCTACCATTGCTTAGTAAACAAGCCCCCAAGTCAACCCAGGAGTATTTTGAAAGTAGCTCCCAGCAAATCTTCACACCCATCATTTCATGCAACTCTTTTGAAGTTCTATAAACAGACATTATTTCTTGAATGGCAACCCCTGCTTCTGCAACCAATAACTATGACGGTCACTGGGAATTCCTTGTCCAGGACATATTGGATTCCAAGTACCCCTGGCGTTGCCTACATTAAATTGGAAAGCTTAATATCCAAGCCAATAACTTGTTGGAACAATCCTATCAGGAACATCCAGAGAAACATCCAGAAGGGGCCAGCAGAAGAGGGGTCATTCTATCAGGCATACCAGGGATCAAACCTGGTATGCCTTGGGGATAAAAGGTCTTGCTACTGGAGCCAAGGAGACTACAGAGACTGACTAAATCCTGGTAATAAGACCATGAGTGGCAGAAGAAGTCCATTCTCCCATCAAAGAAGCCCAACTGGCCACAAGAAGTGTGTATATAAGAAAGCTCAACTGCTCCACATCTTGTTCCTGTTCCAGTCTTGCCACAGTTTCACCAAATCTAGTTTTTGCTCGTTTGGTTCCCGCTTAGCTTCTGCCACCGCTTCTTCTCCTGGTTCCTGATCCCTGATTCTATCTAGTTCTTGCACTACTCACCAGCCCTGGGGAGAGACTCTCCACCCACACTTCTGCTCAAGGCAGGCCTTAACACATACATGCAACAAGGACTTCATGAAATTACCTAAGCCTAGGCTCTGATCCAGAGTTAAAATGCTCTATCACCACTAGACTCAGCAAAAAGGCAAACTTTTCCTTCTAACCTTTTAGCAATATTTCTCACAAGGATATGGGACCAATTCGGTATTTGTGTGGACGATAATGTCTAAGGGTCAGAAGGAAGTTTATGCATGAGACAAAAATGTGCAACAGAGTAGACATCTCAGAGGGAGCAGACAACATGAAAAGTGATCTAGATAAATTGGAAGCATGATCCAATTTTTGGCAGCTTAAATTTAATGTGAAAAATACAGAATAATGTATTTTGGATGCAAAAATAAATCCAAAGGAGAAATAGGAGATGAGAGGCTGATGTGCACAGACCTGGAGAGAGATGGGATGATAGTAAACTCTGACGAGCAGAGAATGTCTTTTATTTGTCTGTGCAGCTCTACATACACTTTGTAGCACTATATAAATGATTAATAGCACGGGACAACAAAGATTTTGCTTCCTGAACACTTTTGGGTGTATCTCATGGATTCTGAGTTGCTGATCACAAAAATCACCTTGAAAGTTTTCTATCATGCACCATTTTTTTGCAGTCGCCCATTTTGTGATTTCCTCGCATATTTTAAGTCTACTCATATATTGCCTAAAAAGTAAGCTGTTTTGTTTAGTCCAGGCATGCTTAGCAATGCACTCAGTGTAGGCTCACAACATGCAATGGAAATGCTATTTCTCAGGAATGTGTGGACATGCTTAGTCAGGATGGATGCTGGCAGTACAGACTATAAAAGCAGCTTTCATACACAGATGCTATGCATGACATTGATATCAGTTTGTGTACTTAACAATAGAATTTACATGTAAGCTTCTTGTCTAAACGACAAATCATTACAGCAGAAATGTCAATGTCACAACAGCTGCAATATATTCTGTTACATTTGTGGTGAGTATACACTTAAGCCTCGAAGATGCAGCATGACTGCACTTATTAAGAAAGCGTATGACCTCTATTTCAGTTGTAAAGTTGTCGATCAAGACAAATTCTGGGTTCCTCACCTGTACTATCCATCTCAGAGCTTGGCTCAGAAGTATTCGAAAGTCAATGTCATTTGCAGTCCCAATGATATGGCGAGAACAGAAGGATCACGTGACGAACTGTTAATTCTGTCTGACCAATGTATCCGGTTTCTCTGCTAAAAATAAGAAATCTATTGAACACCTCAGTTTGCCTTCAGCTATGAGACCAGTGCTGCATGACGACAGTATGCCAGTACTGAAGCCACCAGAGACATGGAACCCAGATGAGGCAGACGAAGATGCCACAATACATAGGCCAATCATGGAAAACAACATGGATCCATATTTTAAACCATTTATGTCCGGTGTGCCTCATCTGATAACACAGTCAGAATTGAATGACCTGGTGAGGAACTAAAGTTTGTCAAAATCAAAAGCTGAACTACTTAGTTCAAGATTTCAAAGATGGGGTTTGCTGTCGTCAGGTATGAAAATTTCTGTCTTTTGGACCTGCCAAGAAGATATGAAAAATTTCTTTGTGCAGGTTGACAACCTCTGTTTCTGCACCGACGTTGATGGGTTGTTCACGGTTTTGGGTTATGAGCATGACCCATAACAATGGCGCCTTTTTATTGATTCATCACTGTTAAGCCGGAAAGCTGTCTTATTACACAATGGTAATGTCCACCCTTCAATACCTATTGCCTATGCAGTGCACATGAAAGAAACCTATGAAAACATGGAATGGTTGTTGAACCATATACAGCACAACAACTACAAATGGAACATCTGTGGTGATCTAAAAGTAGTGGCACTGCTACTAGGAATGTAGCTCGGGTATACAAAGAACTATTTCATTGGTGAATGGGACTCCTGTGCTAGAGAGTCTCATTACATTAAAAAAGAATTGATCACTCTGTAAGCATTTGGTTCCAGGACAGAAAAAAGTGGCACATGAACCACTTGTTGACACAAGATATTTTTTCCTCCTCTTCATATGAAACTCGGATTATATGCTATTTACAAAGAAGGTGAAGGATTTCAATATTTGAGACAGACGTTTCCAAGAAAAACTGATGCCAAGGAAGGCATTTTGGTGGGTCCACAAGTCAGACATGTCATCAATGACAACCGGTTTTAAGATCTGCTAGTGGGGCCTGAGAAAATCACATGGAAGGCATTCAGGGATGGTGGTGAGAATTTTCTTGGCAATTACAGGGCACCAAACTACCTCCAGCTGGTTGACAACATATTTCAAGCATACAAAACCATGATGCAACATGTCACTAACGATTCATTTTCTGCATTCACACTCGGATTTCTCTCTGCTAATCTTGGTGCAGTCAGCGATGAACCTGGCGAAAGGTTTCACCAGGACATTGTAATGATGGAAAAGCGGTATCAGGGCAACTGAAACCCATCAATGCTGGCCACTATTGTTCGATACTGGGATGAGAAGCATCAGATGGTGAGTACAAATGAAAATCAGGAGCAAAACATTTTTAGCTCAGGTGAAGTAGTTCAATATGTCAGCATCATTATGTGTTTAAACATGCTAAGTTCAGTCAAAATTTAATTTCACATTTCTCAAAATTCCTATGTGATACAATCAATCTGAAATTATATTTGTGTTCAGATTGAAGCTGTCCATCATAATTGCCAATTTCTTTCAGGACGTAATTGAATGGCGTATTATAAGAGTGTATACTTGCATATAGAACCACTGGTATTATCACTCCATGTAAACTTATCAACTCCTAGAAGGAACTTGCTAATATACACTTGACAAGGTCTCAGACTTCCTGACACTTCAAACGCAAACTACCAGGCATCTGGCGTATGCTGTGTCAAATAGCATCAATGACCCATCTGTGATGTGCACTTGCTACATCACAGACGGGTCATTGATGCTATTTGATGCTATTTGCGTTTGAAGTGTCGAGAAGTCTGAGGCCTTGTCAAGTGTATATTAGCAAGTTCCTTCTAGGGGTTGATAAGTACATGGAGTGATAATACCAGAATTTCTTTCAGGAAGCAAAACCTTTTAACAAATTTGTTGTCCAGTGTAGTAGTACTCATGATCTGAGGATCACAAGGTTTCAAACAGTTTGACAAAACATTGGCCAAAGCCAGAAGGATACTAGACCGAATAGAGAGGGGCACAACCAGCAGAAACAAGGAGATAATATTGCTGAGGCCTCATCTGGAATATTATGCTTATTTTTGGATTCCATATCTTGCTAAAAATATAAAGAAATTGGAAGAGGTCCAGAAGAAAGTGACCAAAATAGTATGGGTTCTGTGCCAGAAGACATATGAGAAGAAACTTGAAGATCTGTCTTCTCCTATCTGTGACTAACTTTCCCGCTGGTTGTGCGTGGAAGTTAGATGGGGGTGGGGAAGGGACGGCTCGGTGGCGGAGTCTGGGTGGGTGGTGGGCGATTGCTGGCCCTGGACATGTCCAGGGCCGGTGACATGTGCAGGGAAGTTATTCCACCTCCGAGGTGGAATGACTTCCCTGGATGTGTTATTTTGGTGTGCCCGGGGTGTGGATGCGGTGGGGAGGGGGGGCCAGGGGACATTCCCTGCAGCCCGACCCTGGCCCGAGGTGACCAGATCGGGGGTCGGGCTGCGGGAATAGGCATTTCTTTCTTGCTGCTGGCATCGCGGCTTTTAATTGGAGCCACGGTGCCATGGCATCCGGACGGCATGGTGCTGCAGCTCCATTTAAAAGCTTTGACTGAGTTAGTCGGGCATGTCATGTATGTGCAGGCCAGACTGAATCGTAGTCCCAGCATGCACATACATGACTGTTTGTGATTCTGATCCAGTGGGGCTAGACGTGCCCTGTGGGATCAGAATCCCAATCCCCTCTGTACGTCTGGCTCAGACCGGACATACAGAGGGGATCGACATCCGGGACAGAATCAGGCCTTAAGTGGCTAAACCCTTTTGAATATCCCTCCCACATATCCTAGAGGAAAGGATAGGGAACATAGGCTACAGATATGAACAAGATCCACTGTTTCCAAGATTGATGTTTAAATACTTGGAAATCTTTTCCAAAGAAGAGAAAACTGTAGAATGACAGGACATGAAGAGAAGCAGGAAAAGTAATGGAGGCGCTCCTGAAAGAGCGAATAGTGAACTTTCTCAAAACCAACAGGTTGCAAGATCCGAGGCAACATGGTTTTACTGACGGACGGTCTTGCCAAACAAATCAGATTGAGTTCTTTGACTGGGTGACCAAGGAACTAGATCAGGGGCATGCGATGGATGTCATCTACCTGGATTTCAGCAAAGCCTTTGATACTGTTCCTCATAGGAGGCTTGTCAATAAACTCTGTAGCTTGGGGATGGGTACCAAGATGGTAAACTGGATAAGAAATTGGTTGACAGAAGGTGATGGTACATGGAGCTCACTCGGATGAAAGGAAGGTGATTAGCGGGGTGCCCCAGGGTTTGGTCCTGGGCCCAGCACTGTTCAATGTATTTGTGAGTGATATTGCTGAAGGACTGAATGGAAATGTCTCTCTTTTTGCAGATGACACAAAGATTTGCAACAGAGCGGACTCCCCCGAGGGAGTGGATAACATGAGGAACGATCTACAAAAGCTGGAAGAATGGTCTAATGCTTGGCAATAACGATATAATGCAAAAAAGTGCAGTGTCATGCACTTAGGTGGCAGAAATCCAAGGGAAATGTACGCAATTAGGGGCGAGAGGTTGGTGTGCATGGTTCAGGAGAAAGACCTTGGTGTGATTATCTCTGATGATCTCAAGGTGGCAAAACAGTGTGACAAGGCGGTGGCAAAAGCCAGGAGGATGTTGGGTTGCATACAAAGAGGGATTACCAGCAGAAAGGAAGAGGTACTTATGCCACTGTACAGGTCGCTGGTGAGGCTTCACCTGTAATACTGTGTTCAGTTTTGGAGACCATATCTTGCAAAAGATGTAAAAAGACTGGAAACTGTTCAGAGGAAGGCGACCAAAATGATTTGGAGCCTGCGTAAGAAACCTTATGAGAAGAGACTTGAAGTCCTAAATATGTACACTTTGGAGGTGGAGGAGGGATAGAGGAGATATGATTCAGACCTTTAAATACTTAAAGAGGAACGATGAACAAACAAACCTCTTCCAAAGACGGGGAAGCTACAAAACTAGAGGGCATAAGATGAAGCTGCAAGGTGGAAAATTGAAAGGCAATGTCAGGAAATATTTTTTCACTGAAAGGGTGGTGGATGCTTGGAATGCTCTCCCGATGGATGTGGTGGAGGCAACACAGTGACGGAATTCAAAACAGCATGGGACAAGCACAGCGGATCCCTTTACAGCAACAGGATAAAAACAAAATAAACTGAACAATCTAACTTCTCAACAAATAGGGGTGTCCTACATGGAGTGGTGGGTCCAGCCCTAAACAAAGACATGGGGAGGGGTGGCCTGCACAGAGCGACAGGTGCACCTACTCTTGCCGTATCTTGCTGGGAAGACTGGATGGACCATGCTGGTCTTTATCTACTGTCATTTACTATGTTACTATGTTATGTTAGAAGCTGCAAGGAAGTAAACTCAAACGTATATAGGGATGTGCAGTAATTTGAAACAATATCAGAAATGTCAACATTTTTCATCTCATTTTCAGCTGGAGAAGTACCTGGATGTGTTGCAAGCCAGAATCAGGGCACATCCTGCCCTTCCTGGCCTGTTGCACTCGATTCTGATCCTACGGGGATGTTTAGCCCCCATGGGATCAGAATCGGGTGCAAATTTGGCCCATTCAGATTTTGGACATCCGGATGGGCCGGATGTGCCTGATCGGAATTGGCCTCATAGGGGGTAAGTTTATAAAAGGGCACATAGATTTAAGCATTAAATACGTGCCTAAAAGGGACTATTAGTCATTTGCACATATATTAAGCCTTCTTATGAAATATTGTCCAGTGTAATAGTATATATGTATCGATTTCATGGTGTGTACGAGGTGTGATCAAAGCGTATTGAGACTTGTGTAGCTATATAACAATACATCGCACCACGATGCTATTAGAACATAAGAACATAAGATATGCCATACTGGGTCAGACCAAGGTCCATCAAGCCCAGTATTCTGTTTCCAACAGTGGCCAATCTAGGTCATATGTACCTAGCAGTTTCCCCAAGAGACACAAGTTCCACAATGCTTGTACTTGTAAGCATATAGTGACCTAGTTATGTGCTCTGCATGTGCAGAGTGTAGCGTGGCTGCAGCACACCTGTACTTTTTTAAATCACGTGATGTTTTGTGTCATGTAAAAGCAGTTTGTCCGATTACGATGAGTGAAAATATTGAACAGCAAATTTGCATTAAATTCTGCCAGAAACTTGAAGATTTGTGCAAAGAGACTTATGACACATTGCAACAAGTGCATGGTGATGAATACATGTTTTATGCTCGAGTTTATGACTGGTACAAATGCCAAAGTGTTGACAGTGACGAACATTCTGGAAGGCCATGTACGAGTACGAATGAAGACAAAGTTGAAGCAGTGCATGCCGCAATACGCTCAAATCGTCGATTGACTATCAGGGAACTTGCTGAGGACATAGACATCAGTTTCGGGTCGGTACAGTCCATTCTTACTGTCAATATGGGGATGAGAAGTGTGTCTGCAAAATATGTGCCAAAACTCCTGTCCCCTGACCAAAAACAAAATTAACTGCACCCAGGGAATTGGTGGAATGCATTGAAAATGACTCAGATTTTATCAAAAAGATTATTACTGGTGATGAATCATGGGTTTATGGTTATGACTCAGAAACTAAGGCTCAATCCTTATAATAGAAACATAGAAACATAGAAATATGACAACAGAAAAAGACCACATGGCCTATCTAGTCTGTCCTTCCATATCAACAACTACAACAGTCCTCTTTTTTCCTTTAGAAATCCTCTGTGTTTGTCCCATGCTTTTTTGAATTCAGATACTATCCTCATCTCTACCACCTCCACTGGGAAACTATTCCACAGATCCAGCACTCTTTCCATAAAGAAATATTTCCGCATATCACTCCTGAATCTATCCACCTTCACTCTCATCCCATGTCCCCTCATAGCAGAACTTGCTTTCAATTGAAAGAGGCTCTCCACTTTTACATTTATGCCACGGAGGTATTTAAACATTTCAATCATATCACCTCTATCCTGTCTTTCCTCTAAGGTGTACATATTAAGATCCTTAAGTCTGTCCTCATATGCTTTATAATGAAGACCACTAACCATTTTAGCAGCCACCCTCTGTACTGACTGTATCCTGTTTATATCCTTTTGAAGGTGCGGTCTCCAGAATTGCACACTATACTCCAAATGAGGTCGCACCAAAGACTTATACAGAGGCACTATCACCTCCTTTTTTCTGCTAGCCATTCCTCTCTGTATACACCCAAGCATCCTTCTAGCTTTTGCTGTCGCCTTTTCTACCTGTTTAGCTACTTTAAGATCATCAAACACAACCATGCCTAGGTCCCGCTCTTCTTTGCAGACAAAAGTACTTCACCCCCTATACTATATTGCTCCCTTGGATTACTTCAGCCCAAATGCATGACCTTACATTTCTTAACATTAAATCCCAGCTGCCAAATTTTAGACCATTCTTCAAGTTTAGCTAGATCCCTCCTCATGTTATCTACACCTTCTTGGGTGTCTACTCTATTGCAGATTTTGGTATCATCCGCAATGGAAGACTGCAAACTCTCTCAGACTCAGGTGAGGAGCAATGTCAAGGACATGCTTACAGTTTTCTTTGATTACCAAGGTATAGTTCATCATGAGTATGCTTCAAAAGGCAAAACCATCAACAAGGAGTACTACATCCAAGTTCTGACTCATTTCCGAAATTACTACTGAAAGGAAGGAGATTCAACGACTTGGAGACCATTAAGCAAAATTCGACACAGCAGCTTCACAGCATAACGAAAGAGGCATTTCAAAATTGTTTCCAACAGTGGCAGGGACGCTGGAGGAAGTGTGTTTTATCGGAAAGGGATTACTTTGAAGTAGACTGAGTACAATAACTGTCAAGTGTTATACTTCTTGTGTTATTGTACAAGTCTCAATACTTTTTGATCACAACTCGTACTTTGTCAGCAAGCATGAATGTGGGTAGAGATTGAGCAAATCATGGACTGAGCATGTAAGTACTGTATTTAATCTCTGGAATAATTAAGGGATACAGGATAAACTAAACTGAACTAATAATTGAAGGGAAGTAGTAGATACCTCTTTATAATTTGCAACAAGCTAAATTTACTGCATTTTAATAAATATTTATTGACCTATAAGAAATGAAGTGGTATTTTAGAGGGGACGTCTAGGAAAAATCTGGAATGTCCAGAGTAGAATGTCCAAAAATCGGGGGACTCACGGCAGTGCCATCTGAAATCATTTTGTCTCCACCCCAAAAAATGAATGTCCCCATAACTGGTTATGGAGGCAAATCCCGTACAGGCTGCAAACTAAGGTCCATGTATGGGTGTAGACCATTTTAGAAATGTGGAAGTTTTTGACTTGCACAGCCTCAGAACCTGGTACATGGATGTGCTGGTAGGAGTATCCCAGAAGGGGGGTGTCTATGCTATGAGGCTTGCATGTCCCTGCCTACCAGTTTAGATACTCAGATTTGCGGCAGTGGGCTAGCAAAATGTTCAGGTTTCTTCTGGCAGGAAATAATTGTGGCGATGTATATGTGCTTTCCTCCGGAATATCCATGAAATGAGCACTTTTTTCATCTTATTTGTAGTCAAGAGCAGGTATAGGCATCAACATCTCAGCAACCAGGGCCAGACATGCTTAAGGCATTCTGAAATCGCACTGCAAGGTGCATTTCCCTTATTCAACCACACCCCTATGCTACATGGATATTCTTGCACTAGGGACATCTTTATACCCAGCTTCTAAAATGGCTCCAGGGAGGTTTCCATGCTTTGCACATCTATGTGCCCATTTTCAGATGCCCAAATCATGAACAGAGCTTCTAAAATCCGCTCCCCCATGTGTTCTTGCATGTAAATGGTACTGTTTTTGCTTCTACTAGTCATTGTAAGTTCCTGCCATTTTCTCTGCCTGTGGCAAACTCTGAGTTGTACAGACACATTTTTTTGTATGTGTTCAACCTCACAGCCAAAAGATAGTTATTTATATAACCCGCTCTACAGCGGGATCACTGGCAAGTTATTAGTTATCCTAAACTGGTAATTTTGCACTTTAGCCCAGTCACTATGATCAAGGGGAGATGTTAATACCCTTCCTCCTATACGGGTAAGAGTTGTAAGGGGAGGGGAGAGGTTAACAAGTGGCCTGGGGTTTCTCTCTCACAGTCCTTGCCCTGTCACATCTCCCATAGAAAGACGGGCTCTGTCTATTTGTTAGATAAGAACAATAAAGCCCTTCTGGTTTGCCCAGTGCCACCGGCCACGGTTGATCTCTGGATTTCACCTCCCTAATTTGCAATCAGAGATCCTCTCTTCTTAGCTCTTGTTTTCTCACTGCCTGTTTGTCCTCCCTCTTATTTTGTGCTCTCCACTGTGCGTCTGTTTTTCATTGCTTTTGCTTTCCCACTGGCTGTATCTTTCTTGCCTAATTTTAGCTTTTTCCCTGCCTGTGTTTGTGCCTCACAGCTCTTGCTCTCTCGTGCCACTTGATGGCTCACAGTCCTTACTTTCAAGCTGCCTGCATTTATCTTACACCACCTTTGCTCCCTTACACAGCTCTCACTCTCCCATTGTCTGTGTCATCTATACATTTTGTACTTCCAATGCCTGTATCTTGCTCCCCAAATTCTTGATGTCTTCCTACCTGTGTCTTTTTCAGCTCTCTCTCTCCCAACTGCTTCTATCTCTTATAACTCTTGCTTTCTCATCTCTCTCTGTTCATCTTTGTTTCTAGGCCACTTTTTAAAGATATGCTAGGACAGGCTGGAACACTGACTCTGGAAAGCACCTGCTTGCCACTCTACTGAATCCTAGTTGTAGCATGTGCAGCTGATGCAGGGCAGAGCCAGGACCAGGCTGATGCATCCTAAAGAGATTGCTCTCTGGCTCTGAGCAGCAGGGGACAGGACGCGGAACCAAACAACATATTTACCTTCTACAATGAAGCTACAGGGTAATCTATTTAAGACTAACAAGAGAAAATATTTTTTCACTCAACGTGTGATCAAACTCTGGAATTCATTACTGGAGGATGTAGTAAAAGCCTTTAGTGTAGTTGGGTTTAAAAAAGGTTTGGGCAAATTCCTGGAGAAAAGGTCCATAAACCATTATTAAAGAGGACCTGGGAAATCCACCACTTGACCGATTACAAGCGTTGTGGAACCTGTGTGTCTTTTGGGGAAACTGCTAGGTACTTGTGACCTGGATTGGCTACTGTTGGTAACAGGATACTGGGCTTGATGGATCTTGATCTGACCCAGTATGGCGGATCTTATGTTCTTATGTTATGTTCTTACAGTCCCTCCCCTGAGTTAGTCTTCAAACATTTCAACATGTCTGTCATAGAGTTTAATCTGCTTTATTCCTAAGTTTTTATATTTTGTCCTAGTATTTTTATGTTTTACATTTTTTCGAATAAAAACACACATTTTTACCAATGCTGTATCCCTGTTATTAAATTTTCTGTTCCTGAATCCACTCTCCAGCTGTTCACACTCTAATTTTGCTGCTTATGTCAGTGCAGTGACTTCCTGGGGTTCTCATGAGAACGAGCAGAACTGCTACTAGTTGCACATGCATTCACAAGAGTGACCAAGGCCAAGTATGAAACATTTTCAAAAAATTTAAATATTAATATTTTATGAGGCATGAAATAAAATTCGGAATGGAAAATGGCACATAATAATTTTGCAAACCTTTAACTATTAACCAAATTATAAAAAAAAAAAAACCTGTACAGCTGTGGGTGACGAGCAGCTAAAGATCAGCCATCTTTCTCTTGCCGCTCTTTCGATTCAGTAAGCCTAACAGCTTTCTTGGAGACGTTGAATGTGGAACAAGAGATGAAACTTGTTTATGGATTATAGAATTAGAATTTTTCCAGATATTTCAAGGGCTACTCAAAAGCATAGAAAGAAGTTTTTGTTAGGAAGACCTCAGGTCATTCACTTGAATGGCCTGTTATTTTCTTAGCTTAGCATGGAAATGTAGAACGCCAGTGGTAGGAAGGCGGCCATTGTCACTGCTGCCGCGCCTCTCCAGACCTGCAGCAGTGGCAATTACCTACAAACAGCGATGCAATGCTTCCCATAAACTCTGTATTGGGGACAAAAGCAGGAGCAGCGAAGCAGCACTGGAGTTTATGGTAAGTGCTGCATCGCTGTTTAGAGGTAACTGCCGCCAAGGCAGGTTGCAGAGAGGGGCGGCAGCCGCAGCAGCGGGAGCGGGCAAGAATGAGGTTCACCTAAGGCACCTCATATCCTTGCATTGGCCCCATGAGTGCCTGCTTCTGCACCACCTTTAGTGTCTGTGGAGTAGGAGATAGAATATAGAATTAAGTTGCTGTGTCATCTGCATTCTATTTAATACGAAAATTTATTTTTGATTTGTCTTGACCCTCTCTTTAATTGAGGGCTAGTGGAGCTTCGTGGCTAACTTTAAGAATATGTTGATTATTTGATTAAATCTTCTTCTTGTTCTTTTTTTTTTTTTTTTTTTAGGGACAATCCTTTGCTACAACAAGATATTTAGAGGCATATTTATGTCCATCGCAGACTTGCTAAACGGCATGTTCTGTGTTAGGCTTTTGTGGCTAACGTGCCACATTGGCTGCAAAAGCCATGCACTACCTGTTGGGGGCGTGCATAGCATTTCCCTAGCAGATGGCACACTGAAAGTGCCGAGAACGCGATGGTGCCGCATCGTGGATGCTGCTAACACAACCCATTGAGGTGGCATTAACTACATCTATGCTGTCTACAAATCCGACGGTTACTACACGCTCCGGAGGCCCACAGTAACCGCACTCTGTGGACATGCCCGCTCTCCATCCTAATCCCGCCCACTCCTGCAGATAATGACTCAGACAATCTGTAGTTGCCCTGCGTTAACTGCTTCTGCAACCAGATAGCCTGCACTAATCTGCTGCATTAGCAGCTACTGTGGTTTACTAAACATACCCCTAATTCTTGTGTACATATGTACTCTAAAATTCAATAAATAAAAAATGTTAAAAACTTGTATAGCTTTTTAAAGAGACTATGCTTCTTAGGACTTAAAAGACAGAGCTATGAAACCTGTAAATTTCACGTTATACTTCAGTGACAGTGCTTTCTAATTTTGCGACCTTGAGCAGGTTATTTCTACAGTGCTGCCTGACAAACATCACTCTTTACTTCTCTTGCTTTCCCCATTCCTCTAGAACGAAATATGCCTCTGCATGAAATATTTGTAAACTTAAATTGCATCTCAGAGGTGCATTCTTTTCAGTTCTCTGTGTTTATATGACAATGTGGATAAAGGATGGTAGGAAGCTAATAGCGTTTTCTTTTGTACACTCCATACAATTTCAGATGGAAACCATATCAGAGGAGTTATTACAATGCTAAGCACTTTCCACTGAAATAAACAAGCTTCATTTCTGTAGGGTGAAGGCTGTCAATGGGGGAGGAGCAGGAGACGCTATTTTATATTGCTGGTTTGACTCATCAAAATTCAAGTGCTTAAAAAAATCCACCGATGATTTCTATAGAGCTTTTTCAATGGCGTTGTTTTTCTCCTCCTATAGACAACGTATAGGAGAAAAGCTTTAGCTAATCAAGCCCTATGTCTGGTTTCCATTCTTTGGCAATACGGAGCCTTTGTTAATGAGGACTGCTCCCTGGTTTTAACTGCAAAGGTAGGGCACTTGACTGCACATTGTTTAAACCAATCTAGAAAGGATATTGAAAAACTGAAAAAAGCTACTGAGCAGTTCCACGATTAAAACTAATGTTCAAAATTCAAAAGCGCAATTATTTTCAATAACAGGCAGCTTTCACAGTGGGTTTCATTGGATTCCTTTCAAGTACATTACATACATGGACTTGATATTTCAAGGACTGACTCTTCTTCTACTAATGAAATCTTCCAGGTCATCCTAATTGAGTGTTCTAAGGATTTGTAGATTAAATGTTTTAAAAAATGATTATAAACACTTGATGTATGGAGAAGGGATCAATCTGAAGCAGTCAGAGGAGTGAAAAGAGCCGTTGCCTTCTCTGTTCAGCCCAGGGCTGCCCCCAGAGTTGGTTTGAGGTGTTGGCGCTCTAGCAAACCTTAAACTTTACACTCCTGGTTGTCAGAATCTATTGCTTTGCTTTCAATGCCCTGCTCTTTGCTGCCCCCCAGAAATTGCTGCCCTAGGCAGCTTCCTAATTTGCCTGATGGCTGGGCAGGCTGCACTTTGGCCAAATGACTAAAGGGGCATGTAACTTGGGGCCACTACACCTAGTGCATACGAACCATTAGCCCAACTTGATAAAGATGCCCCGAGAGTCTTAAATTTATAGCATCAAAAAGTTATTGATTTTAAAATAAACAAAAATGTAGGCTTCTCCTACATTATACACTAAGGGGCTTGTTTACAAAGCCGCGGTAGCGGGTCGCGATCGTTATCAATGGTTTCAATGGGGCCATGGCTCCGATAACAATCGAGAACCGCTACCACAGCTTTGTAAACAAGCCCCTAAGAGATCTGTTGTTGTTAAGTGCCGTTGAGTCGGTGTTGACTCATCGCGACCCTCTGGATAGTTGTCCTAAATTGTGTTCAGTCTTAAATCAGGTGGCTCATTGTTGACAGACTGGCACCTGTAGCTGCTGTTATTGTATCGATCCATCTCATTGCTGGAGGTCTATTTACTAACTAATACTAAGGTTTTTCCCCTAATACACATTAGCAGCCAAAGGTAAGGCATATTAGATGCAACTTCTCTGTGTTCCCAGTATTTCTGGAAAGGCAGCCATGGAGAGCATGATTGCTACTGTGAGCTAATGTCTTGACTGAAAGGTGGAATACAGTTAGCTACAGCTCAGTGAATGGTAATAACCTCTATACTGACTGCAAGGTGCAGCTCCCTATCCACAGCACACCCTCCAACACAAATTCCCATGTTAGTGTTTGATATGGCAATTAATGTACACTAGCAGTCACAATGCAAATGGAGAGAGTGTGCCTGTGGTCTGGGAGGGTGTCCACTTGGGTGGCAGTTTTCATCACACAGTATGGTCTGATATATAAGGGCTAAAGCAGTGTCCAGACACACAAAACTCAAAGTTCTGCTTTTTAAACGGATTGACTTTAGTGAAATGGGCAAATACCTGAAGGAGGAGCTGGTAGGATGGGAGGAGTTAAGGGAAGTGGATAGGACTGGAAAAATGGCAACTGATATCTGTGTATCTTTACTTAGATTGTCAGCCGTCTGGTGACAGGGAAATACCTACTGTAGCTGAATGTGATTCACCTTGAACTGCTACTGAAACGACATGAGCTAAAAAATAAATGAATAAATAAATGTAAGGAAAGTCAATAAATGCAAGAGGAGAAGGAAACCAATATGGTTCTACAAGAAAGTGGCTAGAGAAAAAAAAAAGTAAAAAATATAGGAGCTGTTACTCACAAGGGTTTATGCAGTTTTGCAGAACATGCTGAGCTGATGCTGTCAAATATCCCCACAGACCACCTTGGCACTAACTGGACAGTACCAGGATGGACCATGGGCGAGACTGGGGCAGTCCCAGACCTATCATGTTAGCATCAAGTTTCAACCAACTAAGCATACAGGACAGGTCAACGGCTGTCCTAATTTTATAAGGGGGCTACAGAAGCAGGGCAAATAAGAAGTGTTTTTCTCCCTGCCCTGCTTCCATAGTCCTCTTGTTCGCCTGCGGGCTTTTGTGCCTCCTTTGGACTTCTAACTTTATATGGGTTCACTATCTGGTAAGTGGTTGAATATTGCCACTAACCGGAGAGCAAAAACAGTCAGCGATGACAATACCTATTCAATGCCAGACACCAGACAAGCTCCAGTGCTGAATATCTGGTTTCACTTTTGCCGCAGCAGTCAAGTGCTTTAGAATCACTGACCACTGTGGGCTCAATATGGGACTAATAGCACCCACAGAATACAAAAGATCACAAGAAGAGGAATACAGAAAAAAATACCGGCTAAAGCTCAAAGAGGCAAAAAGAGAAATCAGAACGGCCAAAACATGGGCAGAATTAAGAATGGCCAAAGATGTAAAGTGAGGTGACAACACCTTTTTCAAATATACTCTAGGAATATCTATTTGTGCTTTATCGACTATAGCAAGGCTTTTGACTGTGTAAACCATGAGAAACTCTGGGCCACATTAAGAAGCATGGGTATACCAGAACACTTGATCATTCTCTTGCACAATCTGTACATTGATCAAGAAGCAACAGTTCGAACGGAACAAGAAGAAACAGAATGGTTTAAAATAAACAAAGGTGTAAGACAAGGCTGCATACTTTCCCCCTACCTGTTTAATTTATATGCAGAACAAATCATCAGAGAAGCAGGATTGTGTAAAGACAGCAAAGGTGTGAAGATTGATGGAAGACTCATCAACAACCTTCGCTATGCTGATGATAACACATTACTGGCTGAAAGTGAAGATGATCTGAAACATTTGCTTCTCATGATCAAAGAACATAGTCTCAAAATGGGCCTGCACCTTAATGTAAAGAAGGCAAAGATCATGACAACTGGCATAATCAACAGGTTCATCGTTGAAGGAGAAGAAATTGAAATTGTGAACAACTTTAACCTACTTGGATCAACTATCAATAAAGAAGCAACAAGCAGTCAAGAAATCAGACGACGCATTGCTCTTGGCAGAATGGTTATGAAAGACCTAGATAAGATCCTCAAGAGCAGAGATGTCTCTCGCCATACAAAAATTCAACTTGTTCAACCCATGGTATTTTCAATAACATCATATGGATGTGAAAGCTGGACAGTGAAAAAGATAGACAGGATGAAAATTGATGCCTTTGAATTATGGTGCTGGCGGTGAATGTTGTGTATACCATGGACTGCCCGAAGAACAAACCAGTTGGTACTAGAGGAGATCAAACCTAAGCTTTCTTTAGAAGCTCAGATGACAAGACTTCGACTTTCATACTTTGGACACATCATGCGAAGAGAGAGATCATTAGAGATAGACATCATGCTTGGCAAGGTAGAAGGTCTACACAAAAGAGTAAGGCCAGCAATGAGATGGATCGATACAATAACAGCAGCTATGGGTACCAGTCTGTCAACAACGAGGTCCTGACTGAAGACGGAACACAATTTAGGATAGCTATCCAGAGGGTCGCCATGAGTCGACTCCGACTCAACGGCACTTAACAACAACAACAAACGTAACTCATTTACAATTTATTTGATTACAGGGGATGTTGATGTTGGTTGAAGGGATATAATGCAAGGAGTCAAGGTAAGGTTGTGGTTTGTTTGGCATAAATTTATACACCACTCCTTCCAGCGATCAGAAGCGGTCCTTAGGTGGACAAGACAAGGGAATATGTACAGCATAAATTTAGGAATACAGTATGATTATGGTAGGGGGGGGACTAACAACCACCAGATCACAGTTATACAATTGATTATTCAATAAATTACAGACTAAGCAACCAGAGAGGTTATAATTGTACATAGAGATCGCAAAAATACAAGCAATTAGCAGAGCAATATATACATATAAACAATTATTTTTTTGTTCTTTTTTAAGAATCTTCAAGGATGTGATGCATCAATGAGAAATAGGTTCCTATTAACCCTATGCTTAAGAGGTAGGAAGGCAGCATGGGAAGATATAGTTGAGATTGGCTAGGTGATGCCGTAATACAATTGGAACAGGTGTGTTTTAAGCTCTTTTCTGAAGGTGTGTAAGTCTTTGGTCTGTTGTAACTCGTGTGGCAGCCAGTTCCAGAGCATAGGTGCTGAGTACGTGAATGCCCGGTTGCTCGTCCGTTCTTTGACTGATCTTATGCTGCTGGGTACGCAGAGTGTGTTTAGGTTTGCAGTCCGTCGGCATCTGTTGGAGGGCTGGGTGGTGATTAGGATATCGAGAAATGAGGGAGATATCTTATGGATAATTTTGAATGTCATTATCAGCATTTTGTAAATTATTCTTGCAGGTCTGGGGAGCCAGTGGAGCTCTATAAGAACTGGAGTGATGTGATCTGTCAGGCTCTTATTCATAA
This sequence comes from Ichthyophis bannanicus, assembly GCA_033557465.1. NCBI lineage: Eukaryota > Metazoa > Chordata > Amphibia > Gymnophiona > Ichthyophiidae > Ichthyophis > Ichthyophis bannanicus. The sequence goes on along the minus strand of CM066035.1, from coordinate 441,103,421 downwards.
TAATCCTGGCTGATACATTCTGCGCCATCTGTAGGATGCTTATTGTTTTTTTCGGTAGCCCTTGTAAAATAGCATTACAGTAGTCAAAGTGGGGAATGATGAGCGCCTGTGCTACTGTTCTAAAGTCTGAGTGGTCAATGATGCAGCGTAAGGGTTGTAGGGCTTTCAGCTTGTGAAATATTGCTCTATTTGTTATCCAGAGGTGTTTGTCCATTTTTAGGTTAGCATCAATAAGTACTCCTAGATATTTGATCTCATTTTTTGAGTGGTAAGTGTTACCGTTCAGGGTGATAGATGCAGGAGGTTTGAAGTCTTGTTTTCCTGATATGAACATCACTTCAGTTTTTTTGTGATTTATAGACATATTGTTGCATTGGAGCCAGTTTTGCAGTTCATGTAGGCATTCTTTTAATTGGTTGAACTTAGGATTGTTTATGTCAAGTTGTGTGTACATCATAATGTCATCTGCATATAGATGGTAGCTGATATTATGCTTTTGGAAAATTGTACATACTGGCTGGATGTAGACGTTGAATAGCAGGGAGGAGATAGCTGATCCCTGAGGTATCCTTTGGGTTTGGGGGAATGGCTTAGCTTGCTCATTATTGAAGCGTACCTGTTGCATTCTATTTGTTAGGTATGATTCAAACCACTTTATCGGTGTGCCCGTTATACCTATAGTCTCAAGTCTGCGCAAGAGCATTTGATGATGTACTGTGTCAAACGCTGATGATATATCTATGAATATCAGTATGAACATCTTGTTTTTGTTTTCCAGTCCCTTGATTAGGTTGTCTAGAAGAGCTATGAGTAGGGTTGTGACACCGTGGTGGGGTCGAAAACCGTATTGATGATCGTCAAGAATTTTGTTTTCATCAAGGTGGTCTTGAAGTTGCTGCTGAGTTACTTTCTCGATAATCTTTGCAAGAAAGGATATACTTGATATCGGCCGGTAGGAGGTAGGATCATCTTTGTTGAGAGATTTATTTTTCAAAATAGGCCTAATTAGAGATCTTTTCAGTTGGGTGGGCATGATACCTTGCTGCAGGGATTGATTGACTATGTGTGCTATTAGATGAGAAATTTCATTTTTAGTAGATTTGATCCATTCTGCTGGACAAGGATCCAGGAGAGATGTCGTTGTATGAAGGTTTGAGATGGTAGTTAAGATTAGTTTTTCGTCAATTGTATGGAAAGTAGACCATCCTTCTTTCAGGTTAAAGCTTGTGTTCTTACTGTCTGTCAGCTTTGGACATGAGGCCAGCACATTCGGGGTTTGGAGAGGATGGTTTGGGGGATTAAGTTTGGTAGCATAGTGATCCGCCAGGTCTTGAGCCTTAATTTTTCCATTGCAGTTGAGTTCAGGCAAAGGCTTTGTGAGCGACTTTACTAGGTCAAAAAGCTCTCTGGGTCTGTTAATGGCCTTGTTGAGAACTTTGGTGTGATGCACTTTTTTTGCTTTGTTGATCTCATTTTTGTATTTGGCTAGGAGCTCAAGGTATTCCATCTTTTGTAGATCATTCTTGGTCCGTCTCCATTTTCTCTCCAATTTTCTTAAATCTTTCTTCATCTTGTGCAGCAGGGGAGTGTACCACGGTTCTGTTTTTGTTTTCGTCAGTCTGGCTGATGATTTCCATATTGGTTTAGAGTTGTCTTCAATTGTAGAGAACCATTTTTGAGTTAGGTCTTCAATGTCGGTGTTGTCAAGGGTTATGAGTTCATCAAGAGAGCTTATTAGGGTTTCCTTGTTGAGTTGTTGGAATTTTCTACATTGTTGATTAGGTGCGTCAGAATCTAATTTGTTTGTTGCAGGGCATGGGTATATGGCGAACTGAATTTGGTGGTGATCAGACCATGGAACTTGAGTTATACGGGTTTTGGGTTGCTCAATTTCTAGTAGCGGTGAGCTCTTAGGAAGGAATATCAGGTCCAGAGTATTTCCTTTTGTGTGGGTCTCCTCTTGAATTAATTGATTATATCCGAGCTGGACCATAGCTTCTAAGAAGGAGGTTGCCTGTATGTGTGTGATGGAGTTAAGATTGAAATCTCCCAGAATTATCTGGTATTTCTTAGCTGCAGTGGAGGAGAGGGTTCCCAAAGCGTCAGCGAGGGCTTCGTGGTGAGGTGTTGGTGGTCTATACAATAGGCATATCGACAGGGTCCTATTCTCCACTCGGAGAATGTCAATTTCCTGTGTGGCGACTGTTGATGTGTTTGTAAGCCCGAGAGAGGCCCTTGCCATTATTAGGACTCCGCCTCCTTTTTTGTGCATGCGTGGACAGTTGAATATCACATAGCCTGGGCTATTGATTTGGTTTATAATAGCTGTGTCTGTGTTTGAGAGCCATGTTTCTGTGATGCACAGGAGGTCAGGCCTATCATCAGTAATAATATTGTGTATGATATGGGTCTTATTCCTTATGGACCTTGCGTTTATTAGGATGCAAGAGAGTTGGGATTGAGATGGAGTGCTAGGTTGCGGGAGCAAATTATGCTTTATTCCCTTCTTAGATTTACTTGGCTTTGTTTGTATGGTGGGGCGAGTGTTGGGAGTCATGATGGGTGGCCTTGAGTTGTGCTGGGGTGTAGCAGGGTTGATATGAGCGATAGTAAAGAGTGTAGGGACATAGAGTGGTACATAGTAAAACGCTGGGTGCAATGAACAAGGCGTGTAGTAGAGTAGAATTTGGTAGAAGATAGCATCAGATATAGACAATGCAAATGTTATGGACAAATATAGTATCAGAACATATTTTATGAGAGACATTGTACTACTGAGACTGAGGGAGACACCAGCTAGATATATTGGATGGGGTTCCTGGCTACTAAGTTGCCTCAAGCTTGTCAGAGTTACCGATACTTGTCTCATATACAAATTTTGTATCAAATGTTGAAACAAATGTTGCTTGCCTAGTCTCTACTGTTAGGACATGAGATTGTTGATTGTCTTGAAAATTGACAGTTAGAGGGGTGGCAGTTAGAAGGGTGTAGAGTTTATGTCGGGTCGGTTTCTGATGTGGAATCATTTTGGCCAAAATGTTCAATAAAAAGATAGTTTTTAAAATGGGAATTCTGTGATGTTTCTGAGCATTTCTGGTAACTGGTTCCAGAGTATGGGGGATACATATTCAAAAGCCTTATTGCTGGTGTTTTGTTTTGTTTTGTTTTCTATAGTCGCTCGGTGTAGAGAGCAGGTTTTTAGCTTGAGTTTGCCTTAACCTAGCATTAGGTGAAACTTTGATCAGTTGAGCAAGAGTTGATGGTGCTATCTTTTTATGATTTTGAAAGTGGTCAGTATTAATTTTTTTCGGCTTTGAATAGGCAGCCAATGTAAGTCATGTAGTACTGGGGTAATATGGTCATTACGACTTGAAATGTGTATAATTCTGGTGGCCACGTGCTGAGCCATTATCATCAGAGATATTTTAGGAAGCAGAGATATTTTAGGAAGACCATGGAGAAGACTATTACAATAGACCAAGTAGGGGGTTATCATGACTTGCATTAAGGTTCTAAAATCGGAGTGTTGCAGTAGGGGCTTTAAGTGTTGCAGAAGCCTTATTTTGTTGAATTTTTTTTTTTGCTATGTTTTTAATATGGGTTTTAAATGAGAGATGCCTGTTTAGAGTTATACCTAGGTATTTCACTTCATCTTTGACCTCAAGGTCAACATCATCTATAGTTATAATTTGGGGTGGGATGTATGTTTGGTTTCTGGTGACTATAATGATTTCTGTTTTTTTGTAATTCATTTTCAGTCCATGATTATTGAGCCATACTGTAATTTCTTTGAAACATGATATGATGTGATTAAAATTATGCGTGTTAATGTTGAAAGGCATATAAATCATTATGTCATTGGCATAGATGGCATAATTAATCGAGAATTGTTTTATTATATGGCATATGGGTTGGATATAAATATTAAATAGTAGTGCAGAAAGAGCAGATCCCTGTGGTAATCCTGTGGTTTGTGGGTATGGATTAGAAAAAACTTGGTCAATACAGACCTGTTGTGTTCTATTATGGAGGTAAGATTTAAACCAGTTTAGAGTAGTATTAGTAAGGCCAATTTGTTTTAGTCTATTTATTAGTTTTGAGTGGATTATTGAGTTGAATGCATCAGCAATGTCTAGGAAAATAAGTATAAAGGCTTGATTTTTGTTGTCTATGTCCTTTATGATCTTATTGTACATTGTTAACATGAGGGTCTCTATGCTATGGTAGGGTCTAAACCCATATTGGTGAACATTGAATGGGGCATAGAGATCTATGTGGTCTTGGAGTTGTATGTATATGTTATTTTCTATTAATTTAGCGAGAAAAGGTAGACTGGAAATGGGTCTGTAGGAAGTGGGATTATTTTTGTCTAGGGACTTGTTTAAGTACTGGGCATATTATGGCTTTCTTAAGGTTGCTAGGCATGTAACCTTGCGAAAGGGAGAGGTTGAGTATTGCCAATAGGATAGGTGCTAGTTTATTGCATGCTGTTTTGAACCATTTAACCGGGCAGGGTTAAATGGTTCAAAACAGGCCTTTGATGTGGTGGTGTTCATATTTGATATAGTACACTTAAGTTAGTCAAGGCGAATGGGAAAGAACGTTTCTCATGTTTCAGGGTACTGCATGGTATCTGAGATATATGCCTGTAGCCGAGTTTGTTTTGGATGCATAATAATCAGCTAGGGTTTGTAGATAGATCATTTTAGGTTCAGTAGATGGATTTGGGTGGGTCGTGAGTGATTTTGCTATTAAGAAGAGATCTTTAGGTTTATTAATTGATTTCATAAGGAGTGATGTGTAGTACTCTGTTTTAGTTTGGTTAATTTGTTGACGGTATTTCGTGAGCAGGGATAAATATTTGTCTCTATATTCAGTGTTTTTTTTGGAACGCCATGTGCATTCAAGTTTACTTAGTTCTCTTTTTATTGATCTTAGCTCCTGTGAGAACCATTGCTTAGAAGGGTTTTTCAGAGGGTTGTTTGGCTTTTTGCAGCTTAAGAGCCTGATTGGTGATAGAAGTATTCCAGCTATTTATGAGATATCGTTGAGATCTTCAGAGCTAAGGTCTATGGATTGTAGGAGTTTGTCTATGAAAGATTATTTTTCAAAATGTCTATATTTGGAGTATTGTTTAACATGCTTTGCTTGGGTTGTTAAGAGTGGTTGAGTGGTTGTGTGGTTTCAAGCGTGAATTCAATGAAGTGATGGTCTGACCATGGCAATGGAGTAATAAGAGGGGGAGTATTGTTATGTAGTTGAATTTCTTGTGGTATAAATATGAGGTCTAGTATGTTCCCTCCTTGGTGTGTAGGTTTGGTGATAATTTGCTTGTATTCTAGTTGTTCCATAGCAGTAATAAAGGAGCATGCATGTACGTTTTGGAGTAGTGTTACTTGTTTATTAGGTGATATGTTGACTATTTCATCAATGATGTAGTTAGATTGTCCGGTTCAGAAGACGGAGGTCTATAAATGAAGCAGAAAGCAATGTCTCTGCAGTCTATTAGGAGAAGTTCAATATCAGATATGGTTCTGGAGCTCTGAATATGTGGCAAGAGTGATTCTTTTATCAGTATCAGCACACCACCACCCCATTTGTTTGATCTGGGTGTATGAAATATTTTATAATTGGGTGAGGTTGTTTAGTTTAAAAGCACATTATCAAGTTCACTGAGCCATGTTTCAATGATGAAAATGATGTCTGGATAGGTGTCTTTTGTATAAGTTATTATTGGGAGTTTCTCCTTTATAGATCTTGCACTGACGTAGGTGCACTTGAGTAAAGTAGGGGATTTTGTGGAGGCCTGAGATGGGTGGGGTGTTAAGTAACAGGTGTTTATGTGGATTAGTGAATATCCCGCTGAGTGACATTTATATGGTTTGCAAGTCTGATAGCAATGTAAAAACCTTTGAATATCCCTCCCTTCAGATTTTAAATTCTTTAAAGGCATACATCAGTTATTGGCTTGGCTTGAAGATTTAGGGAGGCATATTCAGCAGGGGCAGCCACCGCAGCTTTAAATATGAACCGGATATCCAGCACCGGTGCGAATCTGGCAACCAATGGAGAATATCCAGTTTGCCCAGATTGAGGTTTTGCAATTCCTTCAGCGGAGATGTTTAGCCATTAACTGGATTGCATAAACATATCAAAATAGGACAGCCTTGTACCTGTCCTACATTTATATGGTTTGATTATCCGGTTAGCAGCGGAAAATCATGGCCCCTGGAACTAACCGGATAGTGCTAGGGCATTTAACCCGGCTAGAAGAGGATATTCAGCAACACTAACTGGATTGGTTCCACTGAATATCACAGTCAGCGGTATTTACTGTATTTTCACACAAATAACGCGCCCACGTGTATAATGCGCCCACATATATAATGCGCGGAGAATAGGAATTTGTGTAAAAAGGTTTTTGTATAGCACGCTTATGTGTATACCGCACAATCGTATTATTGATTTTTGGACAAATAAATATTTTTCAATCACGCTCTGTGTTTCCGTTCATTTCACCATAGGTTTCTTTAATTTTAGACGTCTCGCTGTTATGATATGTCACAATTGCGATCATGAATATTAATGGCCGCTCGATATTGGTCTATTCCTTACTTAACGGCCCTTGGTTTTAACCAATGATAGATCTTGAAGTCGGCAGCTTGTAAAAACATATTTGTATAGTGCGCCTACAAGTGTAACGCGCAGTGGTGGTGCATGATATGTAAAAACATGTATAATGCGCGCGTTATATGTGAGAAAATACGGTATGTGGTTTGAAGGTTCTCAAACTGCATAAACGTCTTTGAATATACCCCCCTAGAGTTAAAGTTGCCCTAGGATGTGGTTAGGCCCGGAAGCATTTTAAAACAAAACAGACTAGTAGTTATTCTTTTTCCTACCCACCCTTTCCAACTTTCACCCATCCGAGGCACGATGAAATCTTTTAATAGGGGGGGGGGGGGGGGGCTGACCTGCACAGAGCAGCAGATACAACCCTAAACAAGCAATTATCACCACTCTAGCCACCTTACTGGGCAGACTAGATGGACCACATTAGTCTTTATCTGCCATCATATACTATGTTACTATGTTCCCAATTAAGACTGGCATTTGTCATCACAGGATATTTTAATCAGCAAGTGATTAATCCTTAATAATTTATTAACAGTTTAGTGAGAAGCAAAGAAAATATTAGCAGATAATACACAAAAAAATCTTGAAGGCCTTCCTTTCACTCTAGATATCCCAATTCCCTTAGCAACTTTAAACAACTAAAGAAGACATTGATACAAAGATACTACTATCTGAATGGCTAAATTTGAGGTAGACAGTATATATTCTTCTCCTTGGAGTCAGAGGATAAAACTTTGGAGTCGTTTTTTGGATGACATTTTCTTTATATGGAAAAGTACAATTGGATGAATTTCTGGAATGGTTGAATGGGCAGAGACAACATTTGAAGTTTAAGATGGCTAAGTATTTGGAATTTTATAGATTTTTTTGGACATATGGATTATAAAGGAAAAAGGAAAAAAATTAAGACCAGTTTATTTTGGAAGGATACTGAAAGAAATAATAGTCATCATCTGATGATATTGAAGGACAGTCTACTAGTGGGATTAAAAAAGAGCATGTAGCTCTGTGGAAGATTTTAAAATCTGAAGTTCAGATTTAAAATCAGGCTTGGAAGACAACTGCCCTTTGAAATATTAAAAAAGCATATAAGAGTTTTATATGCTCAGCATCCCACGTTGTTGTCCTACCAGTCAAGACAACAGGATGATAGGCTTATAACGTATATTTTACCCTATTCTACTAAAGCTGTGGGGATGAAACATATTATAATGTGACACTGGAACATGTGTCTCCATTTAGTTTTTCAAGACCCCTTTGCTGGCTTTTACTAGACGAAGAAATCTCTAATTGGATGGTGAAGACCAGTGCTGCACCTAAGAGGGAAGATAATAATGAACTACCTAGAGAACACTTTTTAAGTGTCTGGTTTGTACTTATGGCCAGCAAACCTTGGAAGGACCCTCTTGGCAAGATCCTGTTTCCAAAAAAAGCTATTCTGCTAAATATCATACAACTTGCAATACTGACCATGTTTATTTGAATATATGTAATTGCCCCAAAATAAAGGTGGGGAGGAAACGTAAAACACTAAAAATTCATTTAGCAGAGCCCAAATCAAGATTGAAAACCTATACAAAATTGGCATCTGCGGTTACCCATTGTGAAGGAGCTGGAAATTCATTTCAGGAGCTGCACTGGTGTGTGATTGATCATGTACTGTGCTGGTGGAGAGTAGATAACTGGATAGATAACTTAAATTTTTGTGAGCACTGTTGGATTTATAAATTGAAATCTGTGAGCCCTGGAAAAATGGAAAAAGGAACTGAATGAAAAAAAAATAGGAAACAGCATAAGCACTGGCAAGTTAAATGCAAGGCATTGATAAAGCAGGCAAAAATGAAAATTTGAAAAGAAGCTTGCTATAGAGACATGAACTCACAATAAAAAAAAAGGTTTTAGGTGCCTTCAAAGCAGGAAGCAAGGGAAGGAATCAGTTGGACTTTTAGATGATCAAGGGATAAAAGGAGCATGCAGGGAGAACAATGCCATAGCTGAGAGACTAAGGGGTATGTTTACTAAACCGTCGTAACGTGCGCTCTGTGACGTTATTGCGTGATAAGGTACCTTATCGCGCAATAATGGCACTTTATCGGGCGCACAGGTACCTTAGCGCGCGATAACACGTGCAGCGGTGCAAACGCGCGCTGAAGGTGGAGAACGGCTCCCGGAGGGCGGAGGAAGGCTCCCCAGGGGCGGAGAGAAGGGGTCAATGGGTGGAGAGTGGGAGGGGAGAGGCTCCCCGCACACTAACGCTGTGAAATCCGAGGCTCAAAACTAAAGCCAGTGAAACCCTGGCGTTAGAGCTGATTTAAAGGGAAAAGAAACCATTTACGTCAACAATGTACAGCAAAACCAGGGAAAACTTTAAAAAGTGATAAGTGTGATACATGTGCACAGAACAAAAGGGCAAATAAACTTTGAAAATGTACAGAAGAAAATGGAAAAATAACATAACCAAGCTGGCCAATAGTGATATCAATGGGAAACATAAAAAAACACTCCGAAGAAAGCTCCAAAAAAAAGATATGATTTTTGGAAGGGTCTATGCTCCATCCCCATACAAGGTGAATGAGCCCACAGTGTAATTGCGCTGAGCATGGTTTCCGACTCCATTGGCCAGGTTTCCTATGGCATGCACATGTTCCACAACAGCAGGGCGGGAATGTTGGAACGGGCAACTGGACAGATGCTGGAAAAGGGGACACAGAGGGCTGCAGGCGGCACATGCTGCGGTGCAGCTGGCCCACAGTGCGGACTAGGGTGATGCCTAGCTGGCCCATAGGAATGCTGAAACAGTAGAGCAGCCAGACAGCAACTGCTGAGGGCCCAACATGGGCACGAGTGTGCTTCCCACAGTGTCACAGGGAATAGTACCCAGCAGGTACCTCGACGGGCACGGAACATTGGCATGCGGTGCTGGGGGGAAGCATGGACAGCTATGCAGGCACCACTACCCCAGAACCCGCACCATAGGCAGCCACCTACCCGCACACTGGATGGCCTGAGACTGCGCTCCACCAGCACCACCAGCAGAAGGGCAAGTCAGCATGGTGGCAGAGGGATACTGGTGGTGGAGGGGGCAGTGGCAGCTGCCCAGAGAAGACCGTGACCTATCCCTGTGTAGGTGGATGCCATGCACTGCAACAGACAGGCCCTTTCTGATGAACAGTCATGGTATCACCAGGGAATGCACTGTCCCTGTGGCAACACAGTGGTGCAGTGTAAACAGCCAGTGTGTTCAGAAGCAGAAGGTCACAGATTCAAGACCCAGCTGTGGTTCCTGCCAACCCAGTCTCCATATTTTACCCACTACTAAAATGTGCTAATACAGACAGAACCTTTATTGCAGATGACGTAAACATGCCCAAAACACCTACATTTTACCCTACTGAGCACAGACACCATAAACATGCGCATTACCTAGAGCAGAGTCTCCCAAATGCAGTCCTGGAGGGCCAAACACCATTCAGGTTCCATGCTGTCTCTAATAAAGATGCCTGTGCTGCATTTCTATGCGCCGCCCCCATAGTATGCAGATGTATCTCATGCATATTCATGAGGGACAGCATGAAAACCCGAACAGTATCTGGCCCACCAGGACTGGAGTCGGGAACCTCTGCCCTAAAGCAGCGGCCAGCAGGGGCAGACACACCCGCACCCACAGGCTCCATTATCCAATGCCTCCTGGAGAGGCAGGATGTTGGGCCCTGCGTGCATCATCCAATACTAGCACTTGCATACCTTAGCAATGCCACCCTAAACCTGGGAATACGGTACACAGCTATCAAATGGTTGCTATGATTACTGGTAGATAGCAATTCCAAGGTTAAGTACAATTTTCTGAGTGAGCTGCATCATAGCAACCGTTCTGATGTCTGTGGAGTGTGCTACAGGTCTTGTGTCTGACAGTGTTTACCACCCTGGGGGGTGACCCCAACAGTATTTCATACCATAGACATGCCTGCACTGTGCCCAGGACTAGTGCGGTGGCCAGGGCTGCCAAACACCTCTATAGTTGCACAATGCTGGCATAGGTGTGGGGAGGGTGTGTCTGTCTATCCAGTGTGTGGTGGCTGCAAACACCCTCCACAGCCCACACTGCCAGCACTGTTTCTAGTATTGGCCTGCCAATGTGCATAATGAGGAGCAAGGTACTGTGGGAATAATCAGGATAGGGTGGCCTGGCCTGGATCCATCTGTACATAGCATAGGGCAATGGCTCGGACTTTGTAGCAGCCGGCCACCACCTGCACAGACAGGGTGGCCACAGCATGTCCTGCTGGGAGGTCACTCTCACCCTGACTGAGCAGTGACCATGGCATGGCTATGTTCCCCCATAGTGCTATGCAGTATTTTTCTTATGTGATAATTTTGGGTTCTCTTTTGGGGCCCAATCACTGACTTATCTGCTTTGTGTGTGTGCTGACATCACAGTTCTGGCTACACGCATCTCCTCCAGGACCATGCACTATGGACTAGCTAGCAGACTGCTTGCAGCTAGTATGTGTCTTGCTGGAACCCCTTTCAGGGTGCAGCGGCTAGAGGCTTGCTGCTGGAGAATGTCAGATAGTAGTGGGGGGCAGCTGTGCATTTCCATTCCTACTGTCTGTCTGCTATTGCTTTATGGATGTGTATAGCTTTGCATTGCCTGCCCTGTAGGGTGTCTGTTCCCCAGAAGGAGTGGGGTGATGGTCCTGTCTACTGCCACCATTGCAGGGAGGTAGAATGTGGATCTGTTGGTGGGAGATCCTGTTTCCCACCCTGAGCCCCAGAGGATGGGTTGTGTGGTGGTACATAATCTGCCTATGGGTCCAACCATCCCACCCTTCACCTACATGATGTAACCATGGCACCAACACAGGACATGCACTATTCTGGGCACATCATAGCCCATAAGGACTAGACATGACTGAGAAATACAGAAGGACACAGATGTATCCTAGGTTTGTCTGCAGGAATTACCTATCACACACAGTAGCACTGAGGGTGACCTAAAGCATGGCATATTTTAGCCATAAAAGGTGCTGTGGACCTGGTGCTGGGCGCCCCATCTCACCCTCAGGGTGAGCACAGTACCCGCACAATGTGATGGTCTGTAGGTACTCTGTGCCAGTACCACACACGGTCGGTTCCCCCTACCAGGCCGAGGTGCTGTGGGGGTGCATACCCCATCTTGTGCCCATCTGTAGACTGCTGATTTGCATGTGCAGTGCATCATGGGTACGGGTGGGTTAGCCCTATCCTGGTAACCACAGCAGACAGTTTGTGTGGTGACATGCAGTCCTTCTGCAGCCAACCAGGGGTTTCTTAGCAGCTGTAGCCCACTGGTTACTTCACTGCCTGTGGGGTCAGAGGTCATGGGTTCAAACCCATGGTGTGGTTATTTGATAAGGCTGTCTGAGGCATTGTCTATTTTTAATGTACATTAGTGCTGCCAGCAGAAACACCCTCAGTGTACTGTAACCATAGGGCGCCCTATAAAGCGCCTTAGAATGTGCCTTATCAGGTGTCCTCTAAAGCACCTTATAGGGTGCCCTATAGGGGACATTATAGGGTGCCCTGGCAGACAGTGCACTTTATAATGTGCCCTATGGAGTGCCTTAGAGGGTGCCTTATGCGGCACCTTAGGTTACAGCACGTGAGGGTGTGTTTGCTGGCAGCACTAATTAAACTACAAATAAAATGCCTCACAAATCAATACTTACACGTAAAAGCTACTGCCTCAGCCAGCCTTATGGATTAGGCACACTGGGGGATCAAACTCATGACTCCTGTACCATCAGTCAGCATATTAACCATTGTGCTATACCTCTGTTTCTATGTTTGCATGTCTGCGCGCCTACTTAAGATTACCACGCGTTAACGTGCTTAGCGGCGTCTCGCCTGATAACGTGTGCAGCGCAGGTTATCGCGCGATAATCCCGTTTTGTTACTTTAAGACCGACACGCCCACTCCTTTTATGGCAGCCTGCACACTATCACCGGGCACACGTTAAGACGGTTTAGTAAACATACCCCTAAATGAATTCTTTGCTGTGGTCTTTACTAAATTAAATGTGAGAAAGCTACCTATGTTAGAAAAGATATTTAATGCTGATGGGTCAGAAGAGCTGAATCAAACCTCAGTAAACCAGGAAGATATAGTAGGACAAATTGATAAACTAAAGGTCAGCAAATTGCCTGGACCAGATGGTATACACCTGAGGGCTTAGAAAACTCAATGAAATTGCAGAGCTACTATTAGTACTTTCAAACCTATTCTTAAAATCAACTATGGTAACAGAAGATTGGAGGGTGGCCGATGTAATGCCTATTTTTAAAAAAGGGCTCCAGGGGTGATCTAGGAAACTACAGATTGGTGAGCCTAATGTCAGTGCCAGGCAAAATAGTAGAAGACATTATTAGGAATAAAATTACTAAACACTTAGACAGTTACGGTTTAATGGGGCAAGTCAACATTGCTTTAGCCAAGGAAAATCCTGCCTCACTAATTTGCTCCATTTCGATGAAGATATGAATAAACATGTGAATAAAGTCAAGCCAATCAATACAGTGGATTTAGACCTTCAGAAAGCATTTGACAAAGCCCCACAATAGAGACTCTTGAGAAAATCATGGCATAGGAGACAATGTTCTGCTGTGGATTGGAAAGTGGTTGAGAGATAGAAAACAGAGAGTAGGGATAAATGGTCTCAGTGCAGGAAGGTGAGTAGTGGAGAACCCCAGGGATCTGTACTGGGATTGGTGCTTTTTAACATTTAGAAATGACCTTGAATTAGGAACAAGTGAGGTGTTTAGATTTGCAGCCACCAAATTATTCAAAGTTGCTAAATTACATGTGGCTTGTGAGAAATTACAGAAGGATCTTGTGAGACTGTGCTTCCAAACAGCAGTTGAAATTTAATGTGCACAAGTGCAAAATAATGGAGTGGAGGAGTAGCCTAGAGGTTAGAGCACTGCTTGGTAAGCAAGAGACCATGGGTTGATTCCCCCTAGCAATCGTTGTAGCCTTGGGCAAGTTACTTAATCCTGCATTGCCTTGGAAGAAAGGCCTGTCATGCTGCCAAGAAAACCCAGGAGCTACTGGGTTGCCAGGAGTCAGCACTGACTTGAAGACATACATTGCATTTGCAAGTGCAAAGTGATGCATATAGGGAAGAATAACCCAAGCTATAGATACATATTAGGAAATCTTCTGTTCACTGTGTGGTGGTGGCCAGAAAAGCAAGCAGATTGTTAGGAAAGGAATAGAAAATAAAACAAAGGATATAATAATGCCTCTGTATCGCTCCATGGTGAGACCATACCTTGCGTATTGTATGCAGTCCTGGTGTCTGCATCTCAAAAAAGATATAGCAGCATTAGATAAGGTACTGAGAAGAGTGACCAAAATTATAAAGGAGATGAAACATCTCCTATGAGGAAAGGCTAAAGAGATTAGGGCCCTTCAGTTTGGAGAAGTCAGCTGAGGTGATTTATGATAGAGGTCTACAAAAATGCAGTTGAGTGGAATGGGTAAATGCGAATCAATATTCTCTCAAAAAATACATAGACTAGGGGACATGCCATGAAGCTATGAAGTAGTACTGTATATTTAAAAAAGATAAGAGAAAATATATTGTCTCTCTCAACATATAATTAAGCATTGGAACTCATTGCAAGAGGATGTGGTAGAAGCAGGTAGTGTAGCTGAGCTTAGAAAAAGGTTTGGACAAACTCTTGGAGGAAAAATCCATAAACCATTATTAAGATATACTGACAGAAAACAACAGTCAGATACTTGTGATCTGGATTAGTCACTGATGGAAACAGGACCCTGGGATTGATAGACCTTTGGTCTGACTTAGGGGTATGTTTACTAAAACGTCTTAATGTGTGCTCTGACACGTTATTGCGTGATAAGGTACCTTATCGTGCAATAATGGCACTTTATCGGGTGCAGAGGTACCTTAGCACGCGATAACGTGCGCAGCGGCGCAAACGAGCGCTGAAGGTGGGGAAAGGCTCCCTGAGGGCGGAGTAAGGCTCCCCAGGGGCGGAGAGAGAGGGTCAATGGGTGAACAGTGGGAGTGGAGAGGCTCCCTGCACACTAACGCTGCAAAATTAGAGGCTGAACACTAACGCCAGTGAAACCCTGGCGTTAGAGCTGATTTAAAGGGAAAAGAAACCATTTCCGTCAGCAATGTAAAGCAGAACCAGAGAAACCTACAAAAAGTGATAAGTGTGATACATGTGCACAGAACAAAAGGGAAAATAAACTTTGAAAATGTACAGAAGAAAATGTAAAAATAACATAACCAAGCTGGCCAATAGTGCTGTGGTACAGCTGGGTCACAGTGCGGACTAGGGTGATGCCTAGGTGTCCCATAGGAATGCTGAAACAGTAATGCAGCCAGACAACAACTGATGAGGGCCCAACATGGGCACGAGTGTGCTTCCCTCAGTGTCACAGGGGATAGTACCCAGCAGGTACCCCCAAGGGCACAGAACATTGGCAGGTGGTGCTGGGGAGAAGCATGGACAGCTATGCAGGCACCCCTACCCCAGAACCCGCACCATAGGCAGCCGCCTACCCACACACTGGATGGCCTGAGACTGCACTCCACCAACACCACCAGCAGAAGGGCATGTCAGCAGGGTGGCAGAGGGGTACTGGTGGGGGAGGGGTCAGTGGCAGCTGCCCAGAGCAGACCATGGCCTAGCCCTGTTTAGGTGGGTGCCGTACACTGCAACAGACAGGCCCTGTCTGACGGAACAGTCATGGTATCACCAGAGAATGCACCATTTCTTGTGGCAACAAGGTGGTGCAGTGCACACAGCCAGTGTGCTCAGAAGCAGAAGCTCACAGGTTCAAGTCCCAGCTGTGGTTGCTGCCAAACCAGTCCCCATATTTTACCCACTACTGAAATGTGCTAATACACTCAGAACCTTTATTTCAGATGACATAAACATGCCCAAAACACCTATATTTTACCCTACAGAGCACAGACACCATAAACATGTGCATTACCTAGAGCAGAGTCTCCCAAATGCAGTCTTGGAGGGCCAAACACCATTCAGGTTCCATGCTGTATATATATATATATTCACTGTATATACCTGCTCTGTTAAATGTTGTTTATGAAATGTCTCTATACCCACTCAAGATCTCTAGTCTGATGTAATTGCTTTTATTTAATTATTCATATGCTTTTCCCCATTTAATCCTTGTTTTATTCCCCTGTTACCTGTAACTTGGACAAGTTCTCTAAATCTGAGTGTATTTTGTTTAATGTAAATCGCACTGATGTCAAATAGCGCAGTATATAAGAGCTGTTAAATAAATAAATAAATAAATAAATGCTGCCTCTAATAAATATGGCTGTGCTGCATTTCTATGCACCACCCCCATGGTATGCAGATGTATCTCATGCATATTCATGAAGGACAGCATGAAAACCCAAACAGTGTGTGGCCCTCCAGGACTGGAGTTGGGAACCTCTGCCCTAGAGCAGCGGCCAACAGGGGCAGACACACCCTCACCCACAGGCTCCATTATCCAAAGCCTCCTGGAGAGGCAGGATGTTGGGCCCTGCATGCATCTCCCAATACTACCACTTGCATACCTTAGCAATGCCACCCTAAACCTGGGAATACGGTACACAGCTATCAAAAGGTTGATATGATAACTGGCAGATAGCAATTCCTAGGTTAAACACAATTGGCTGATTGAGCTGCATCATAGCAACCTTTCTGATGTCTGTGGAGTGTGCCTCAGGTCTGGTGTCTGACAGAGTGACCCCAACAGTATTTCGTACCATAGCCATGCCTGCACTGTGCCCAGGACTGGTGTGGTGGCCAGGGCTGCCAAACACCTCTATAGTTGCACAATGCTGGCATAGGTGTGAGGAGTGTGTGTCTGTCTATCCAGTGTGTGGTGGCTGCAAACACCCTCCACAGCCCACACTGCCAGCACTGTTGCTAGTATTGGCCTGCCAATGTGCATAATGAGGAGCAAGGTACTGTGGGAATAGCCTGGATAGGGTGGCCTGGCCTGGATTCATCTGTACATAGCATAGGGCAATGGCTTGGACATTTTAGTGCCCGGCCACCACCTGCACGGACAGGGTGGCCACAGCATGTCCTGCTGGGAAGTCACTCTCACCCTGACTGAGCAGTGACCATGGCATGGCTAGGTTCCCCCATAGTGCTATATAGCATTTCTTTCATGATATTTATGGGTTCTCTTTTGGGGCCCAATCACTGATTTATCTGCTTGGTGTGTATGCTGACATCCCCGTTCTGGGTACACGCATCTTTTCCAGGCCATGCACTATGGACTAGCTAGCAGACTGTCTGCAGCTAGTATGTGTCTTGCTGGAACACCTTGCAGGGTGCAGTGGCTGGAGGCTTGCTGCTGGAGAATGTCAGATAGTGGTGGGGGGCAGCTGAGCATTTCCAGGCCTACTGTCTGTCTGCTATTGCTTTATGGATGTATACAGCTCTGCATTGCCTGCCCTGTATGGTGTCTGTTCCCCAGCAGGACTGGGGTTGATGGTCCCCTCTACTGCCACCATTGCAGGGAGGTAGAATGTGGATCTATTGGTGGGCGATCCTGTTTCCCACCCTGAGCCTCAGAGGGTGGGTTGTGTGGTGGTACATAATCCGCCTATGGGTCCAAACACCCCCCCCCCCTTCGCCTACATCATGTAACCATAGCACCAACACAGGATATGCACTATTCTGGGTGCATCATAGCCCATAAGGGCTAGACATGACTGAGAAATACAGAAGGACACAGATGTAACCTAGTTGTCTCTGCAGGAACTACCTATAACACACAGTAGCACTGATGGGGTTCTGGAGCATGGCAAATTTCAGTCATGAAAGGTGCTGGGCGCCCCACCTCACCCTCAGGGTGGTACAGTAACCGCACAATGTGATGGTCTGTGGCAACTCTGTGCCTGTACCACACATGGTCAGTTCCCCCTACCAGGCCGAGGTGCTGTGGGGGTGCATACCCCATCTTGTGCCCATCTGTCGACTGCTGATTTGCATGTGCAGTGCATCATGGGTATGGGTGGGTTAACCCTATCCTGGTAACCACAGCAGACAGTTTGTGTGGTGACGTGCAGTCCTTCTGCAGCCAGCCAGGGGTTTGTTAGCAGCTGTAACCCACTGGTTATTTCACTGCCTGTGAAGCCAGAGATCATGGGTTCAAGCCCATGGTGGGGTTATTTGATAGGGCTGTCTGAGGCATTGTCTATTTTTAATGTACATTAGTGCTGCCAGCAAAAACACCCTCAGAGTACTGTAACCTTAAGGTGCCCCATAAGGCGCCCTATCAAGCACCTTATAAGATGCCTTATAAGGTGTCCTATCGGGGACATTATAGGGTGCCTTGGTGGACAGTACACTTTATAATGTGCCCTATGGAGTGCATTATGCGGTGCCTTATGCGGCACCTTAGGTTACGCCACTTTGAGGGTGTGTTTGCTGGCAGCACTAATTAAAATAAAAGTAAAATGCCTCAAAAAGTACTACTTAAATGTAAAGGGTGATGCCTCAGCCAGCCTTATGCATTAGGCACACTGGGGGCTTGAGCTCATGACCCCTGCACCATCAGTCAGTGTAGTAACCATTGTGCTACACCACTGCTTCAATGTTTGCATGTCTGCGTGCCTACTTAAGATTATCACGCGTTAATGTGCTTAGCGGAGTTTCACCTGATAATGTGCGCCGCGCGCGTTATCGCGCGATAATCCTGTTTTGCTACATTAAGACCGAAACGCCCGCTCCTTTTATGGCATCCTGCACACTATCGCCGGGCGCACATTAAGCCGGTTTAGTGAACATATCCCTTAGTATGGATCTTTTTGTGCTATTTTTTTAACATGAAAAAATAAAAGTGGACAAAGTCATGAGGCTTGGATGAGATACATCCCATGACATTGAGGGAACTCAGAGAGATTCTAACTGGTCTTCCTAAGGATGTATTTAATAGATACTTAGCGATGGGAGGGTTCCTGAGGATTGGGGAAGCTGATGTGAAACCTCTTCACAAAAGTGGCAAAAGGGCAGAGGTGGGAAACTACCTTACTTCGGTGGCTGCCAAATAATGGTGACACTACTGAAGGAAAGGATACTGAACTTTCTACAATGCAATGGGTTGCAAGACATTAGGTAAATGAAATGTACTTGGAAGAAAAGGCATACAGTGGAGTGGCTCAAGGATCTGTACTGGGACAGATTCTGTTCAATATCTTTGTAAGTGACGGTGCCGAAGGGTTGGAAGGAAAGGTTTGCCTTGTTTGCAGCTGACACAAAGATTTGCAACAGGATGAACATCTCAAAGGGAGTTAACATGAGAAATAATCTACAAATATTAGACGAATGGTATAATGTTTGGCAATTAGGATTTAACTGTGAAGCAGTGCAAAGTAAGGCATTAGAGGTGCAGAAATCCAAATGTGCAATATGTAATGGGGATGAGAGCATAATATGCACAGACCAGGAGAGAGACCTCGGGGTGATAGCGTCTGAAGATCTCAAGGTTGATATATGCCCCAGTTCTGAACTCCATGAACTCTGAGGCCTTTTTCTCCTCTTGTTGAAGATGGACTTAATGTTAAGCCTGTGATGAACTGCTTATGAGTTTTAGCGGAGTAATTTTTGGGGGGATTTAAAAGTTATAATGCACTTTGGAAGTGACATTTTTGGACTGTGCAAAACAATGTGACAAAGCAGTGGCCAAAGCAGAAAGAATGGTAGGCCGAATACAGAAGATGGCAGGGGAGTGAGGCAGGAGAGATACAGACACTGAACTGCCGGCACAGGAGCCCCCCCCCACATGACAAGCACCTCCTCTTTCCCCAGGTAGAGAAAGACATAGCTTTGCAGATAAGCGAAGCCCTCTAGATAGGAAAAGGAGTGTACTTCAGCTGTTAGGGCAGGAGCAGTCAAATGCATAGGTGACTTTACTACTACTACTACTATGAATCATTTATATAGCACTACAAGGTGTACGCATTGCTGTACAAACATATAAAGAAGACCGTCCCTGCTTGTAGGGCTTACAATCGAATCAAGACAGAACAATACAAGAGAAACAAGGGTGGGGGAAGGGGGTTCAAATAGGGAAGGAGACACGGAGAACAAGGGATTAGGATCCAAATGCAGCCTCAAAGAGGGAAGTCTTTAGCATAGATTTGAAGAGCAGGAGAGAAGAGACTTGATGTAAAGGTAGAGGAAGTTTGTTCCATGTAGAAGGACATCCACGCAGGCATGCAGGGGCATGCCGAGCCATCCTCAAGCCTGATTCTGTATGCCACAGGAACGTTTTGCTTCCACGGTACAGAATTGGGTCCTAATGGGCCTATCCTGCTCAGGGCTATCCGGACGGCCTGGAAGTGTCCCTTTCAGAATCAGGCTCCACATGTTGAATATGTGTGGATAAGGAAAGGGAGGCGTCAAAGATGACCGAGGAAACAGGAAGAAGAAGAGTGTTGTCAACAGTGATAGAGAAAGGAGGAAGGGGGGAGGAGAGTTTAGGGGAAAAATACGTTCAGTTTTAGCCATATTCAATTTTAGGTGGCGGTGAGACATCCAAGCAGCTATGTCAGATAAGCAAGTAGAGATATGAGTTTGGAGCGAAAGAGAGATGTCAGGTATAGATGGATTTGAGAGTCATCAGCATAAAAATTATATTGAAAGCAATGGGAAGAGATGAGGGCACCAAGGGACGGGGTATAGATAGAGTAAGGGAGAGGGCCCAAAACAGACTCTTGATGTACACCAACTGAGAGAGGGATGGCAGGAGAGGAGGATCCTTGAGAAGAGACACTGAAAGAGAGATTGGAGAGATAAGAAGAGAACCAAGACAATACAGGGCCTCTAAAACTAAGTGAGGATAAAGTGTCAAGGAGGAGGAGATGGTCAACAGTATCAAAAGCAGCAGAAAGATTGAGAAGAATGAGAACTGAGTGAAGGCCTTTGGACTTAGCGAGGAACAGATCTTAAAAAGGATATAGTGTTATTAGAAAAGGTACAGAGAAGAGTCAGCAAAATGGTAAAGGGATGGAAGGATACACCTATGAAGAGAGGCTAAAAAGGTTAGGGCTCTTCAACCTGGAAAAGAGACGGCTGAGGGGAGATATGATAGAGGTCTATCAATTAATGAATGGAGCGGAACGGGTAATCGTAGATCAATTGTTTACATCATCAGAATATAGAAAGATCTGGGGACATGCAATGAAGCTACAGGGTAAACTAAGACTATTAAGAGAAAATATTTTTTCACTGAACATGCAATCAAACTCTGGAATTTGTTACCGGAGGATGTATTAAAAGCTGTTAGTGTAGCTGGATTTAAAAAAGAATTGGACAAGTTCCTGGAGGAAAGGTTCATAAACCATTATTAAAAGGGACCCGGGATATCACTGCTTGACCCAATACAAGCATTGTGGAACCTGTGTCTTTTGGGGAAACTGCTAGGTACTTATGACCTAGATTGGCCCAACAGAATACTGGTTTTGATGGACCTTGGTCTGACCCAGTATGGCAGGGGTCTCCAACTCAAATTGCTTTGAGGGCCAAATGAGGACTTGTAAAGTAATCCGCGGGCCGCATAAGATGTGGGGCCTCATTTGCATATGGGATCTCATTTGCATAAACATTTGCATAATGTTACCATACACTAACTTTTAGCAAACATGCCTCTTAATGAGTGTATAGATAAAGAAAGACTAAAAGAATTCTGCATTACTATAATCCACTGCCAACCACCAGGCACATTAGGAACTACTACAAACACTGCCCATTTAGAGCCCATAGCAAACTCGCCGTATCGTAACAGCACTACCAGGACTCGCAAAGCACCATACTCTACCTATCAAAAGGCAACACTGCAAATATTAAACCAATACATTTCAGAGAATAACAATACATGACCTACTGGAGAAAGAGAACAAGTGGCAATGTCAAATAGGAATTACATAAACAGAATACCTCAGCTCAGTTACACATGCAGAACATAGACCATCATCAAATAAGGAATTACAATTTAGAAGCAGGAAGACAATAATTAAACTGGGAACCCCAAAAGCCAAACTTGGAATGTACAACAACACTGTAGAAATAAAAATATAAATTAATTTCCTTTTGTACTAAATAAAGCGCAGATGTTAATGATGCACATTTCCCAGAGCTGACATATTCCAGTTAATAAATTCAAAATATAGAGATATTTTTCTACCTTTTGTGCATTTTTTTCAGTTGCAATTGTTCTAGCCACTTTCTTCGTGTCCATTTCCAGTCCTAGCCCCCCATAGCCCATTATCAGTCCTAACCCCCCATCAGCCCACTTCCAGTCTTACCCCCCATCACCCCATTTTCAGTCTTACCCCCTCTCATAGGCCATTACCAGTCCTAACCCCCCCCCCCCGCCATAGCCCATTACCAGTCCTAACCCTCCCTCCCCCCCATCAGCCCAGGTAGATTAAAAAAAAAAAAACTTGCTGCTGCTGCCGCTGCCGGAGTATCAAGCGTTCCGCGGGCCCCCCCTGCCCGGCAGAGTCCTCCCTGCAGCATCAGCTCCAAAAGTGGCGGCTTTCAGAGCCACAAAGAGAGAGATTTTCTCTCTCGTGGCTCTTGAAGCCAGAGCTGTGAGAGAGAAACTCTCTCTCTTCGCGGCTCTGAAAGCGGCCGCTTTTGGAGCTGATGCTGCAGGGAGGACTCTGCCAGGCAGGGGGGGCCCCGCGGGATGCTTGATTCTGCCACTGCCACGGCGGCGGCGGCAGCAGCAGCAAGTTTGTTTTTTTTTAAATCTACTGGCCAGCTGCTTAACCCGCCGGGCTAAATGCGTCGCGGGCCGCACAAGAGTCTCTCGGCCCGCTGGACGCGTGTTTGATACCCCGGCAGTATGGCATATCTTATGTTCTTATGACTTTGGCAAGAGCTGTTTCAGTAAAATGAAATGGATGAAAACCAGAGCGATGTGGATCAAGGAGGGCTTGAGAGGAGAGAAATTCAAGAGTGGTAGAGAACTGCATGTTCGAGAATTCTGGAAATGAATGGGAGAGGGATATGGGTCGATAATCAGAAGGACAAATAGGGTCAAGTGAGGGTTTTTGTGGAATGGATTGATTACAGCATGCTTGAAGGCTGCAGGGAAGGTTGCAGTGGAAAGCTAAAGATTGAGAATGTATGAGATGAAAAGGATGATGGAGGAGGAGATGGGGGAGGAGATGGAGCTGAGGAGATGGGTGGGAGTAGGATCAGAAGAACAGGTAGTGAGTTTAGAAGAGGAAAGAAGAAGAGGTTTCCTCAACAGAGATTTTAGAAAAGGATGAAAGGGTGATAGAGGTTGAGGGGAAAGTTGATAATGGAGAGGGGAAATAGGCGGTGAAGAAGATTTAGTGGAGAATTGAAGAGTAATCGTATGCACTTTGTCATGGAAATAGTCTGCTCGGGTTTGGGTTTTGGTTTCCCAAGAGAAGAGGTATGACTAACATAAAATACAGTCTGCAGCCCAGGAATGGGGAAACTCTAGGGCTAGATGTCCTGCCTTACCCTAGACCAGCCTGCATGGAGGAACTGGAGGAACAGAAAGAAACTGAGATTGCAGAACAGCTTACTGAGACAGAGGATCTTGGAGAAACTATGGAGATGGAATAAGCCAGGTTTTCAGCCTTCCCTGGGGCTATAAGAACAACATGGAGCCTGCTGTGATCCAAGGAATGAGAAGCCTGCTCTGGTACTGTGTTTGAATTGTTGAGGAAGGAACAGATGTTCCATTTTTTCCTTGCTATGCTTAACCCCGTATGTCCACTGTAATGGACGTCATGTTATTCATTGAATTCCATGTATATACATATGGTGTCTGAAAAAATTCAGGTCTGAAAGGGTTAAATTTATGTTCAAAATGATATTTCAGCAAGGAGAAGGGAACAAAAGTATTTTACTTATTATGTTTGGGACGCTCACAGGATTTGTGCTAGTGGAGCACAGTTCTAGAGAATGCTACACTGCTCGCCTTGTTTTAAAAGCCTCATAGTGACTTATTTGGCTTCACTGTTCTGTAGGACATTAGACTGCTTTCCCAATCAGCTGCTGAACAGACAGACTGTGGGGGCAGCATCCTGTTGCATTGCTTAATGAACTCATGGAGCTAGGAAGAGTTCAGTTTTCTTTTTAATTTGAGGTCATTCAGGGGAATCTCTTCTTAAGCTTGAGAAATGTATTTATTTTCTTTAGTACTACTGACGTGGAAGAGAAGCATAGGAGAGCTTGCCCAACTATGAATGTTTGCACAGTGCTTTAAGCTGGAATTCTGCAAGACACATGGGACTTGAGCCAGGTGTTTTCTGAGGAACTCCATTCCAGCCAGCATAGTGATTTGCCAGGGAGTTTTTCTCTGTTTTTTTTTTTTCTGTTGAGCTTTAATTTGTTGCTTTGCCTTTCTCTTGGGGGCTGAAAGCCTAGACTGAAAGAAAGCTGAACTACTACTGGACTTCCAAAGTTTGCTGGCAGTAAGTACAAACCACTTAAAATGTCCTCTAGGTAGTTTGTCCTTCTTAGGTGCATCACTGGTCTTCACCACCCAATTAGAGATTTTTTTGTCTAGTAAAAGCCAACAAAGGGGAATTTTGAAAAATTGAATGGAGCATGTTTTTCTCACTACTCAATAAAATAAGTACCATTCACTACTCAATAAAATAAGTACAATTCACTAATCAGGTGCTCCTTGTGGTCTTGGGCAAGCCACTTAACCCTCCATAGCCCATGTTCCCTGTAAAATAGTTATCTCCAAGTTATAATGCCCTGTTCAATGTAATTTCAGTTTGTTCAATGTAAACCGCACTGATGCAGAATAGCGCGGTATATAAGAGATTGTAAATAAATAAAATAAATAAAAATAAATAAAATAATCCTACCAGATTTTACAAATTATCTCCTTGGCATAACGTGAGCCAGTGGGTCATCCGGAATTACTGGCACTGTGAGATCATCTACCTATCTGGCGATCCTGACATATGGAGCCCCCTGCTGGTGGCAAGTGGAGTGTAACCAGCTGAAAAGAGGAGGTAATGATGCCCCTTTGAGGCCTCACTTGGAATTCTGTGTTCAGTTTTGGAGGGTGTATCTCACTAAGTATATATCTAATGAAGTATATAAAAGAAGCGGTTCAGAGAAGAATGACTAAAATGGTATGGAGTTTGTAGCAAAAAACATTTGAGAAGAGACTTAAACTGAATATGTATACCCTAGAGCAGAGGTTCTCATCCCAGTCAGTTTTTCAGGATAACCACAATCAATGTGCCCAAGAGAGATTTGTATACAATGGAGGCTGTGCATGCAAATCTCACGTATGCATATTCATTGTGGCTATCATGAAAACCTGACTGGCTAGGTGTGTCTCAAGGATTGGATTGAGAATCCCTGCCCTAGAGGCAAAGAAGGACAGGGGAGATGTGATACAGATGTTTAAATTTGTAATTGAATTCAAAATGTCATGGAATAAGCATAGAGAATCCCTATATAGGAAGAGGAGCATTACTGCTCAAAGCAAAACTTAAAGGACTCACCTTTCAAAAAAGCATAGCAGGGGTAGCTGTCACAACATGGCAGTTACAACCCGAAGTAAAAGACATGGGATCCAAGATGGCCGACGCACCATAATGCTCTTCAGCATGGCTCTTTTTTCCTGACCAACTTCATTTAGTATGGGTAAAAATGGAAGGGGAAAACATGATCCTTACCTCCTCAGGATGCACAGAAGCCTTCCATGGGGCTGCTTGATGTCTTTGTGTGCTATCCAGGAGCTACACCTAACGACTCTATTGAAAGCACGTGTTTGTTGCTGCTGGTTGCAGGAGCAGCCAGTGGTGAAACTGGGTATGAGACATCTTTAAGTCCAATGGAATGGAAGCGCCTGTTGCAGCCCTGCCCAGTAATGTCTCCTTCCTTTGCAAGTACCACCCCAGCGTCAGATGGCAGCATTGGTTCGCTCAAGGGGTGGGGGAGGCAAGAGTCAGATATTTGGGTGCGTGCTTCTGGGGCTCTGCTGGGATTACCAGCTTACATCAATGGATCTGTGGGTGCAGGGGTGGCTGGACCAGAGCCAACTGGAGATGCACTCGAGAAACCTGGAGAACTTAACCATCTATATGACAGTGTGCTTTCGCTTTGCCTAGTTCATTTCAATCACAGCCAGCGGAATTCTCATTTGAAGTTATTTGGCAAGCTGTGATGGACCTACGCTATGTATTTGTGCCCCATGTAAATCAGCAAACTGAAAGAGCTGCAGTTGTTGAGGGCAAACTTTAAGAGAAAAAGTGAGGGATTTTCTGGATTAAGATCAGACTTTAAAGCTGGAGAGCTCTCAGCCTTCAGTCTGCATTAGTGAAGGATGTGGCAGATATACATTTTAAGTTGAAGGCTTTGAAGAACCTATCAAGAAATTGTAATCTTCTTGTGTTCATTTGCACGCGTTTGGGTTCAGTTTCACCAAAAGATCTTTTTTGTTAAATATTTGACTGGGACTTTGGGACTGCCTGCCAATAAAATTCCTGTTATAAAGGTGGCTTATTATTATCTGCACGACCCCTTCAGTGGTGGAATCGCTTAAGGTAGGGGATTCTTCTCTTCCAGATGTCTCTTGGTTTTCAGCAAGGGCAGAATTAGGGAATGTTTGTAAATGTATCTATAGTAGTGGCAGCTATGCTCATCACTTTCTTAAACTACTATATATCATTTATATAGTACTACAAGGTGTACAGAGATAGGATATAGAAATGAATAGCGAAGTTTATGAACTCTGTAGTTAGAATTTACCCTGATGAGACTAAAGCCACAGAAAAGGAGGGAGGAAGCAGGTTTTGCTACTATGTCCTGCTGTGCAGCAGCTGGGTGCTCTTTTCTTTTTGAAATTTCCATGTAAATGTATTTCTAAATTTCAATCTGTGAAATATGTCTTTTTTGACCCCTCCCATTTGACGAGATTCATTTCTGGCAAGCAAATCCCTGCTTCTCTGCTCTCTCTGCCTGGAGTGTCTTCAGCTACTCCAGTTTAGATAGCTTGACTCTTCCTAGATTATTGATGCAGTCGGTTTATTGCTTACCCGATTGGGTTTATTTTTTTATTTTGTTTCCTGATTATAGGGATTTCGATCCTCAAATATTGTGGACTTGAGCTGGAATTTGTTTCCTTTTTTCTTATGCTGTAGCCATGCATGTAAGCATGGAAGAATAGCCTAGTGGTTATAGCAACAGCCTAACACCAAGGGAATTGGGGTTCAATTCCCATTGGTGCCCATTGTGACCTTGGGCAAGTTACTTGATCCTCCCTTGCTTCAGAAGAAAAGGCCTGGCAATCTACTTCTGGTCATAACTTGCTAAGAGAACCCAAGGGCTGCTAGGTTGCCAGGAGACAGCACTTAAGTAAAGAGCTCTGCATGTATATGCAGACAGGTCTTCATTTTCCTTTAACAGCTTTTCTGTATAAGTTTTCTGTTTGCTTAATTGTTCTTTTTTTTAATTTCATAAATTTAAAAAAAAATAAGACATGGACCAAG
The DNA here is from genome assembly GCA_033557465.1 of Ichthyophis bannanicus. NCBI lineage: Eukaryota > Metazoa > Chordata > Amphibia > Gymnophiona > Ichthyophiidae > Ichthyophis > Ichthyophis bannanicus. The sequence continues at coordinate 441,076,230 of CM066035.1, read as the reverse complement.
GATAACCTGCATGGGGCAACAGTTCCTACCTAAACACCTTGCTGGGCAGACTAGATGGGCCCTGCTGGTCTTTATCTGCCATCATTTAGTAGCAGATAATAGTTAACTTGCATGCAGCATTAACCACATTAAATACATACCATGGCTTAGTGAATAGGACCTTAAGGATTTTTCCATAGATATAGAACGGTAGAAAATCCTTTGTGAATCAAGACCTCAAAATGAGAATCACTGTACTTAATTGCTGTATTTAGTGATAATAGGGGAGGGGAAAGGGGATTATGGGGTAAAAGTAGGAGATGTAATTTTCATTTTTCCTTAAGCAGTTAGATTATATCACACTGAATGAAGAGATGGATATAATAGATATCTCAGAGACCTTGTGGAAGGGGGTTGACTAATAGAATACTGTGATAAGGTACAATTATATCATAATGATAGGGTGGATCAAACTGATACAGCGTCGGTGATATATGTTAAAAAGGACATTGATTTAAACAGGGATAAAAGTTCTTCAGGAAACAAAATACATTTATTTAATGATTTATGTCCTTCACTATATAAATGACTAGGGGGATTACAAGAAACAAATACATAGAATCATTAAAAACAAAAATCCCATAAACACAAAACCTAATCAATAAATAGAAATCCTATGTGAGGAGAGGACGAGAATAACAGTGGGGGTGTACTACCATCCACTTGGCTAGAACGATGAGACAGATGATGAAATGTTAACAGAAATTAGGAAAGTTAACAAAACTGGCAACACAGATATTTATTCCAATATTGACTGGGTAAATGTCATATCCAGATATTTTAAGAAGGCAAAGCTTCTAGACGAAATACACAACTGTTTCATGGAGCAGTTAGTTCAGGAAATGACAAGAGGGCACTGATTTAGTCCTAGTGGAACACAACATTTGGTGCAATACAGCATTTGCACAAAATACTATGTTGGGGCCATTTGGCAAATGTGATCATAAAGTGATCAAATTTGACTTGATAACGAGAGAGTACATAAAAGAGAGACTACGATAAAATGAGGAAAATGATTTTAAAAAAGGTGCAGCTAAGAAGTCAAGATTGTAACATCAGGCACAGTGATTATTTTAAATATTGGAAGCCCAGATCAGATGTATTCCACCTTTTATAGAGGTAGAAGGAAAGTCAAACAACTGCCCTCATGATTAAACGGTGAAGAGATTATTATAGCCAACCGAATATCTTTCTAAAAATGGAAAATGGACCCAAATGAAGAAAATAGGAATAAGCATGAGCAATGGCAAGTTAGATGCAAGATCTTTGGAAGGAATGAAAAAAAAAAGAATTTGAAAAGAAGCTTACCATATAGGTAAGAACAAAATGAACTGCCTCTTTGTAGTGCCTTATTACTAATTTTCAATCAGTGCAGCCATTATTTATGTTCCTTCCTATTCTCATTTGGATGCGCTTTCCATTTCTAGAAGATATCTTTTGGCTTTAATATCACCATTTAACCAGGCAGGCAATTGTATGGTCTTCCCAATCATTTTTAATATATCTGTAATACCCCTTCTTTATGGTCCTCACATCTTCTTATAGTGGCTTGCCAGAGAAGAGAGCACACCAATCCAATGAACTTTTCTTTCAGTCTGTTTAGTCTGGAGCTCACATATCGCCAGGGTTCTTTAGTGGGGACTGGCATAAGCCAGGAGGCCTTTGGCACCTGACACTCTCACATCACTTCCTTCTCCGGTAACTTAATGTAGGCCAGAAATTGTGTTCTGTAACTTTGGGGCCATTGAGAAAAAAACAATTGGCAAAAACATCCAAAACATCTCTAACAAGAAGTTAAGTCCTCAGTGCAAAAAATGGTTACAAGTAGTTTACTTATTTTAGCTCTCAGTGAGGCATTTTACCACACTCCTTTTTTATTACTCTTTATCTTAGAGCAATCACTCAGTTCTTCACCATCCTGTCCCTTGTTACTCATTTTGGTTTCTTCATCACATCTACACTTCTATTATTTAATCTGATTTTACTTATGCACCTTCATCATTTAGTCTGAACTCTCCAAGTGGAAATCCCTAACTCCTCTGCATGGTACTTTTCTCCTGTACACCTCAGTAGGTATGTGAGATAACCACAGGTCACTGGTACTGTGCTGGATAATCACACTTGGATCTAGTGCCACTGGCGTATGCTGATCACTTGGGTTCCTTCTTCTCCAGCAAGCTGGTGGCTTCTACAGATGCAGGTCCCTGATGCTGCTCCACCTGGTTCCTAGCTCTGATGGAGTGGAGGAGTGGCCTAGTGGGGCAAGGTACTTCAGGCCGGAAGGTCGAGGGGCTCAAATCCCACTAGAGGACAGCAACCTTGGGCCGGAAGGACTGGGGTTTCTAGTCCCACAGGTGCTCCTTGTGCTCTTGGGCAAGCCACTTAACCCTCCATAGCCCATGTTCCCTGTAAATAGTTAATATGATTATCCAAGTTGAGATCCCTGTTATTTGTAATTACAGTGTAATCCCCCACCGTAAAATACCTTGATGTTCCATGTAAACCGCACTGATATCGAATAGTGTGGTATATAAGATAAATAAAATAAAAACCGGAGGCTTAGGCACAGATACAATTCTTGGAATTTCTTTCACAGATACAGCTTCTCTCCTACTTGAAATAGGGATGCTGGCAGCACTTGCACAGATCTCATCTCTCTATTCTGTCATCCTAGGCAGCTGGGCCAAGCCTCTTGTTAACTAAAACTGGCTAGGTACAAAAGACTCCCTTTATCTCTTCTGAGGGACTACCAAGAGGGCTGCTACTGTTGGGAAGAAATCTGCACTTGAAAGTACTTACCTCCTGACAAATTCTCTAAATCTTGGGGAAAAATGATTTCTTTGGGTTAAAACTGATAAAATCTGCATATTTCAAAATTTAGGGTCCAATTTTCAAAAAGCATTTACATGGTTTACAGTCCAGTAAACCATGTAAATGCCTTAAAATCGGGCTATTCAGCAGCACTTACATGGTTAGTAACATAGTAAATGATGGCAGATAAAGACCAGTATGGTCCATCTAGTCTGCCCAATTAGATGGCACGAGTAGGTGCACCTGCCCACTGCTAAGTGTAGGACACCCCTGTTTGTTGAGAAATTAGATAGTTACGTTTATTTTGATTTTATCCTGTTTCTGTAAAGGGATCCACTGTGTCTGTCCCATGCCATTTTGAATTCTGTCACTGTATTTGCCCCCACCACTTCCATCGGGAAGACATTCCAAGCATCCACCACCCTTTCAGTGAAAAAGTATTTCCTGACATTGCCTTTCAATTTACCACCTTGCAGCTTCATGTTATGCCCTCTAGTTTTACAGCTTCCCCATCTTTGGAAGAGGTTTGTTTGCTCATTATTTCTCTTTAAGTATTTGGTGCTATTGAATATAACCTAGCTCCCCTACATGCCCCGATTAACATTGGGCATGTCGGGGGCGTTCCGGAGTGGCGTGGAGGGGGCGACAAGCGATAACCGGGCAGCAGTGATCATGCATGCTGCCTGGTTAGTGATCTGCGCTGAAAAGATAGGCAAGGAAACCCTCGCCTATCTTTAAGGCGCAAGAGCTAACCGGGGAGCATGCAATATCGCCGCTGACTGGTTATCTTCAGCAGCTTCCGGCATGTGCGGTGATCCCCAGATATTCAATGTCATCACTGCAGCATTGAATATCCAGGTAAGAAGTCATTGGGGAGGGCTTTGCACCGACGAGGCGCATAGCCTTTCGAAAATTAGTTTAGCTCACTATCAGGCCCTCAGTGTTTTATTATGTCAGTTAGGGCATAGTACAGTGCTACAAGCCAGCTTTCAATTAAATTACAGCCAGTTAAGGCTTAGTATAACAAACCAGCTTTCAGTGAAATTACAGACAGCTGGGGCTTAATATAACAAGCCAGTCTTCAGTTTAAAACAAGCCAGTTAGTATTACAAGCCCGCTTTCACTTAAAGCCAATAAATATCGCTTAACAGAGAGAACAGTGGTGGGATTCAGCCGGTTCAGCTGAACCAGTTCCTGACAGGGGATGCATTCACTGAACCAGGCCAAAATAGCATCCTGATGACATGCTGCACTGGCGGGAATCCACCCACCTGCCAATGGTTTGACGGCATTGGGGGATCACAGCCTCCAATGCTGTCAAATCACTGGTGGGTGGGGGATCGGGCCACTGGGCCCCCAGGGAGTTGCTGCCATGTGATGACTGCCAGCGGCCCGAGTGTGTGGCACCGGCAATGCAAATGCGTGCCATGCTGCCACCCATTTGGTTTTGGCAGTGGTGCGATCAATCTGAACCAGTTCCTGTTCAGATCAAATCCCACCACTGGAAAATAGGGTAAATATTCTTTGATTATATGGAGAGAAATTGTTTTATAGAGACCTTTTACAAAGAGGACTCCCAGTTTGGGGTCAAGAGAATTGTGAAATTGTTTTAAGTAGGTGTTAAAGTCAAGTGACATATCAAAGGGGCAACTTTAAAGGTTCCTTAATCAAACCAAGGGCAGTGTGAATCACCAAGAAATTAAGAGATTTAGAAGTAGAGATACACATAGGTCATCCCTCCCACCAACCCCAGGCAAAATCCTTGATTTATAGCCTCCTAAACCAGTTAAGGGGAAGGGAGTGACCTTACTCAATTTCGGGTTTAACTGATTATATTTATCAGCACGTTATTAGGCCTTAGGAGTAGATTAATTAACTCCATGCAGTTCACCTTGAGGGGAACACTAAAAATCGTTTAAACTTATTAGGTATAATTCTATTGCTTCAAGTATCCCTATTCACCTACAACTTTATATAACAACTTTAAATAGATAAAAGAAATCTTTAAATCTAAAATGCAAACGGCACTCCAGTAGCATGATGGGGGGCTATTCAGTCTTTTGCACTGAGTGTTACATGTACGATTTTTCTCCCAGTTGGTGAGAGGGCTTATGTGTGCACTAAGTACAAAGAGCTCTTTGCTCTCAGTGAATGAGTCTGGAGGCTAGAGTAGTGCACTGGCAGGAGCTGAGGCAGACAGAGAAATATGTAGATGAGACTTACAGAGATGTAGTAGAGAAGTCCCATCTCCAGTCTGGCAGCCTCTCTGTTGCCATGGAGCAGGGAGGTCACGTGAAGGGAGAGCATCAGCATCGTGTAGCAGGAAGTGATCTGTAGCTAGGACGTGTCCTCTTGGTGATACAATACACTCTTGCACCAAGAATTCTGAACAATTTGCAAGAGGACCTTGATAAACTGGAAAATCAGATGTCCAAATGCCAGATGAAATTTAATGTGGACAAGTGCGAAGTTATGCACCTAGGAAAGAACAACCTAAACTACGGTTAAATGATGCAAGCTCCACGTTAGCAACCACCACTGAAGAAAAAGATTTAGGTATCTTTGTGGATAATATATTGAAACCCTTCACTTAGTGTGCAGCCGCGGCCAAGAAAGCAAATAGGATGCTAGTTATCTTAAGGAAAGGAATGGAGAATAAAACCAAGGATATTATAATGCCTCTGTATCATTCCATGGTGCGACCGCACCTTGAATATTGTGTACAATTCTGGTCTCCAGATCTTAAAAAGGATATAGCAAAATTAAAAAAAGTACAAAGAAGAGCCATCAAAATGGTAAAGGAGATGGAAGGATACCCCTATGAGGAAAGGCTTAAAATATTAGGGCTCTTCAACTTGGAAAAGAGACAGCTGAAGGGAGATATGATAGAGCTCTATAAATTAATGGAGTAGAATGGTAAAGTTACATCAGTTGTTTATGCAATCAAAAAGTAAAAAGATCAGGGGACATGCATTGAAGCAACATTGTACTATTAATGAAAATACTTTTTCACTCAATGCATAATCAAACTCTGGAATTCGTTACCTGAGGATGGAGTCAAAGCTGTTAGTGTAGCTAGGTTTAAAAAGGGTTGGACAAGTTCCTGGAGGAAAGGTTGATAACTATTATTAAAGAGGACCCAGGAAATCCACTGCTTACCCCAGAACAAGCATTGTGGAACCTGTATTACTTTTGGGAACCTGCCAGGTACTTGTGACCTGGATTGGCCACTGTTGGAAACAGGATACTGGGCTTGATGGAGCTTAGAAACATAGAAACATAGAAAAATGATGACAGAAAAAGACCATATGGCCTATCTAGTCTGTCCTGCCATATCAACAACTACATCAGTCCCGTTTTTTCCTTTAGAGATCCTCTGTGTTTGTCTCATGCTTTTTTGAATTCAGAGACTGTCCTCATCTCTACCACCTCCACCGGGAGACTATTCCATGGATCCACCACTCTTTCCGTAAAGAAATATTTCCGCATATCACTCCTGACTCTATCCCCTTTCACCCTCATCCCATGTCCCCTTGTAGCAGTACTTGCTTTCAATCGAAAGAGGCTCTCCCCCTGTGCATTTTTTCCATGGAGGTATTTAAACATCTCAATCATATCACCTCTATCCCGCCTTTCATCTAATGTGTACATATTAAGATCCTTAAGTCTGTTCTCATATGCTTTATAATGAAGACCATTAACCATTTTAGTAGCCACCCTCTGTACTGACTCCATCCTGTTTATATCCTTTTGAAGGTGCGGTCTCCAAAATTGCACACAATACTCCAAATGACCCAGTATGGCATATCTTATGTTCTTATGTTCAGTCCACATATTTTTCCCACAACTAAACCGTGATAGTAAGGACAAACCTTTATTGCTGAGAACATACGCATGGTTAATACGCCTATATTTTACCCCACCAAGCACAGACACCATAAACAGGCGCATTACCTAGAGCAGAGTCTCCCAAATGCAGTCCTGGAGGGCCACACACCATTCAGGTTCCATGCTGCCTCTAATAAAGATGCCTGTGCTGCATATCTATGCACCACCCCCATGGTATGCAGATGTAGCTCATGCATATTCATGAGGGACAGCATGAAAACCCGAACAGTGTTTGGCACACCAGGACTGGAGTTGGGAACCTCTGCCGTAAAGCAGCAGCCAACAGGGGCAGGCTTCGTAGACCCTTCCAAAAATCATTTCTTTTTTTGGAGCTTTCCTGGGAGTGTTTTTTAATGTTGCCCTTTGATATCACTATTGGCCAGCTTGGTCATTTTTGAGGTTTATTTGCCCTTTTGTCTCCATACAAGGTGAATGAGCCCACAGTAAAATTGTGCAGAGCAGGGTTTCTGACTCGTTCGGCCAGGTTTCCTATCTCCAGGGACTGCATTGTCTCTGTGGCCACAGTGTGGTGCAGCAGACCCAGCCAGTGCCTGCAGGACCAGAGGGTCACAGGTTCAAATCCCAGCTGGGGCTCCTGCCAACCCAGTCCCCATATTTTACCCACCACTGAACAGAGATAGTAAAGACACTCCTTTATTGCAGAGAACATAAGCATGGTTCAAACACCTATATTTTACCCTACACCACACACACCATAACAATGGGCATTACCTACAGCCGAGTCCCCCAAATGCAGTCCTGGAGTGCCACAACTCAATCAGGTCATATGCTGTTTCCAAGATAAGGACATGTCAGCATGTTGGCGGAAGGGTACAGGTGGTGGAGGGGGCAGTGGCTGCTAGCCACAGCAGACAGTGGCCTAGCCCTGTGCAGGCTGGCACCATCCACTGCAACAGACAGGCTCTGTTGGATGTACAGTCATGGACACCCCAGGGAATGCAGCATATCTGTGGCAACACGGTGGTGCAGTGCACACTGACAGTGTGTGCAAGAACAGAAGGTCACAGGTCCAAAGCCCAGCTGGGGATACTGCCAATCCAGGTACATATGACCTATGTACTGCTAGGTACATATGACCTAGATTGGCCATTGTTGGAAACAGAACACTGGGCATATGGTCATGGATAACATAACAGCAGAAGAAATGACATACTGAGTGAGACCAAGCTGGATGCGTGGTGTATTTAGATTTCAGTAAAGCCTTTGACACCGTTCCTCACAGGTGACTTATAAACAAACTGAACACCCTAGGGATGGACCCTAAAGTTACTGTTTGGGTCAGAAATTGGTTGAGTGGGAGGCGACAAGGATTATAGGTAAATGGAGCTCACTCTAAGGAGAAAGAAGTTACCAGTGGTGTGCCCCAGGGATCTGTCCTTGATCCGATTCTTTTTAACATCTTTGTTAGTGATATAGCGGAAAGGCTGTCGGATAAGGTTTGCTTCTTTGTGGATGATACCAAAATCTGAAATAGAGTAGACACCCAGGAAGGTGTAGATAACATAAGGAGGGATCTAGCTAAGCTTGAAGAATGGTCTAGAATTTGGTAGTTGGGATTTAATGTTAAAAAATGCAAGGTCATGCATGTGGGCTGCAGCAATCCAAGGGAGCAATATAGTATAGGGGGTGAAGTACTTTTGTCCACTAAAGAAGAGCGGGACCTAGGCGTGGTTGTGTCTGATGATCTTAAAGTGGCTAAACAGGTAGAAAAGGCGACAGCAAAAGCTAGAAGGATGCTTGGGTGTATACAGAGAGGAATGGCTAGCAGAAAAAAGGAGGTGATAGTGCCTCTGTATAAGTCTTTGGTGCGGCCTCATTTGGACAGTTTCCTGGAGGAAAGGTCTGTAAACCATTATTAGTGGACCCAGAATATCCACTGCTTGCCCCAAAACAAGCATTATGGAACCTGTGTGTCTTTTTGGGAAACTGCTAAGTACTTGTGACCTAGATTGGCCACTGCTGGAAACAGGATACTGGGGCTTGATGGACCTTGTTCTGACCCAATACGGCATATCTTATGTTTTTACGTTCTTGTAAGCTCTGATGAGAAAGGACCGTCTTTTACATATGTCTGTACAGTGCTACGTATGCATTGTAGCGCTATGCAAAATTATCTGTAGTAGTAGTCTATAAGGTTATAAATACATTTTAAAATATTAATGTTGGTTTTTAAATTGTGGGTGGGCAAATTCCCTTTGTGGAAATATCTTAAACCCTATTTCTTTCTATCCTGCTATTTATTGGTGATTGTTGATTCCTCTTTCTACTGTGCTTTTTTTCTGTATATTATAGTCCATTTTAAATGTTTTTTTACTTTCTGCTTATTGTATGATTTTGTTTTCGTAAACTACTTAATAGCATGATTGAGAGCAATATATAAACTAAATAAATCAAATACATTAAATATGTGGTCACACATTGATATTAGTAGCCCCAAAAGCAAGAAGAAATCAAGACTCACTCCACAGCTTACAGTGGCCATACAACTGCAATACTCCTGCTGATGGCTCTATACTGACTTTTCCCTGAATTATTTCTAGGCAAAATGTGTATGAGCATGCAATTTTTCACCCTGGCTAAAAATAGAAATAAAAAGAAGAAATTGAGCCAATGATCGATAACATATATTCCCAAAGAGCAGGAAATAAGGGATACCTATATAGTAACTTGCAAGAACACTATGAAATCTGCTAGGGATGGTAAAAGATATCATTGTTGTGGAAATTCTGTAAGACTACAACCAGGTAGGTGACTGTGCCCTTGTAGGAAACTTTGCAGTGAGAGGTGGGTCTGGAAAGTTAGGTTTGTTGGGGACGATAAGATTTATATCGTAATCAAGATGAAAGGTGAGAATAGTCCAGTTTATGAAGTGTGACCTGAAAACCGGAAAGTTAAAACAAAATTTCTGCATTGAAATTCTTTTCTTATCTGATAGTTAAGGTTTTCACAAAGCAATAAAAAACCTCCAGAGCAAATAGAGTAGTTATGCTCAGGAAGTAAATAAAACAAGATCCCACAGACTGATGTTCCCAACGCCTTTCCTTTCCTTCACACTAGGAGAATAGTTCTGTAACAGGGCACCTAAGTCTTATAAGGCAGGAAAGTGCCTATTTTTAGGCAATTTTATAAATACACAGACACCTAGGGGGTTATTCCAGAACAGGAATAAGCCCTCTGGATATGCAGCGTAGATGTTTTTCTAGCGAAAACATCTATGACCATATTCTGAAACCCCCATGCCCTGCATGTACACGACACTAGGACAGGAATCTTAAAACGGGGATGGGAGGGGATGGGAGGAGATGGGAGGGGGTGGAACGGGAGCATGGTCAGTAGTGGAGACATGTAATGCATATTCAGGAAAGGTCACGGTCAGCAGTGGAGATGTATGTTCTGCGTGTTTCCCATGAATGTCCACATTATACCAGCAGAAACGTGGAATAAGGATAGGTGAGGAGTACATAGTCAAAGGGGTATGTTTACTAAATGGCGCTAACGTCGCAGCTGCAACATTATTGCGCAATAATGGCACATTACCGTGTGAGAACGTCACATATCGCGCGATAACGTCTGCTGCGGCGGTAAGGTGCACCGAGGGTGGAGCAAGGCCCCCCAGAGGGCGGAGGAAGGCTCCCCAGGGGCGGAGAGAAGGGGTCAATGGGCGGAGAGTGGGCATGGAGTGGCTCCTTGCACACTAACGCCATGAAATGAAGCTCAGAAAATTAGCGCCAGTGAAAACCTGGCGCTAGGCACATTTGCAGGTCAGAGAAACCATTTCAGTCAGCAATGTACAGCAAAGGCAGGGAAACCCAAAAACGTGATAGTAGTGATACATGTGCAGGAGCCAAAAAAGCAAAGAAACAGATAAAATGACCAGAACCACATTTGAAATCCCAATAACCAAGCTGGCCAATAGTGATATTAATGAGAAACATAAAGCAACACTACTGACAAAGCATAAAAAAGAAGATATCATGTTTGGAAGGGTCTATTCTCAGTCCCCCTACAAAGTGAATGATCCCACATTGAAATACCGCTGATCAGGGTGTTTGTCGTTTATATTGGGCAGGTTTGTTATGGCGTGCAAATGTGCAGCAACAGCAGAGTGGGCATGTAGGACAGGGCAACTGTACTGATGCTGGAAATGGGATACAGAGGGCTGCAGGCGGCACATGCTGTGGTCCTGCTGGGGCACATTGCGGACTAGGCAGATGCCTAGGTGGCACATAGGAATGCCAAAACTGCAAAGCAGCAAGACAACAACTGATGAGGGTCCAACATTGGCACGAGTATGTTCCCTACAGTGTCCCAGGGGATATTACCCAGCAGGTACCCCCAAGGGCACAGAACATTGGCAGGCGGTGCCGGGGGAAGCGTGCATGTCCATGTAGGCACCCCCACCCGAGAACCCACACCATAGGCAGCTGCCTACCGGCACACTGGCTTTCCTGGGACTGTGCACCACCAGCACCACCGGCATAAGGGCATGTCAGCATGGTGGCGGAGGGGTGCTGATGGTGGAGGGGGCAGTGGCAGCTGCCCACAGCAGACCATGGCCAAGCCCCGTTTAGGTGTGTGCCGTGCACTGCAACAGATAAGATCTGTCTGATGTACAGTCATGGTATCCCCAGGGAATGATCTGCCTCTGTGGCAACAGTCTGGTGCAGTACACACAGCCAGTGTGTTCAGGGGCAGAGGGTCAGAGGTTCAAGTCCCAGCTGTGGCCCCTGCAAACCATGTCCCCAAATTTTATGCAGTAGTAAACCGTGGTAATAAAGACAGAACCTTTCTTGCAGAGAAATGAAACATGCCATAAATGCCTATATGTCACCCTACAGAGAGCAGACACCATAAACATGTGCAATCCCTAGAGCAGAGTGTCCCACCTGCAGTCCTGGAGGGCCAAACACCATTCAGGTTGTCAGGATGTCCCTAATAAATATGCATGAGATGTATTTACATGCACCACCCCCATTGTATGCACATGTATTGTGATGCAGCAGACCCTCTTGCAGATAGAAGAAAAGTTTTAAATCCAGAAAAAACAGGTATAAGCTGCAATATCCGGAAGATCCACATAGAGGGAGCAGGAGAGTCAGTACAGAGTCTGAAGAACCACACCTCTATGGGCAGGACTTGGGCCCAGTCAGTTTGGATTTAAGCAGAGGCAGGTCTGAATCAAGTAGAGAGATCCAAAGAGAGATCCAAGGTGAGATCCAGGGAGATGTCCAGAGAGGTATCCGGAGATATATCCAGGAGGAAGGAGAGAAAGATATCCAGGGAGATATCCAGAGAAGTATCCGGAGAGATATCCTGAGAGAGAAGGACAGAGACTCAAGAGCCAGAGAAAGGGCAGTCTTGAATGAGAGAGAGAAAGCAGGCCTGAGGAGCAACGAGAGTGCTGGCCTGGAAAGCCTCAGGAGTGAAGGCAAGGGCAGATGGCAACAGCTGCAGCCTTGGCACAGAGAGGTTCGTCCCTATACTAAGGCAAGAGGGATATCATTGGAGAACTTAGGCCATTCTGAGCTGGAGGACAACCGGACTAGGCCTCAAGCCTTCCCTGAGAAAGAAAGAAGAAAGCCTAAAGGTAAAGCTTCTATTTCTTGCAATTGTTTGCTCAAGCCTAACATAAGAGAAAGACAGGGGAAGGAAGTTTCTCCTTGTAGCAATGACATTTATAAGCAAAAGCTAACAGACAATTTCTCTAAGAGGAGAACTGTAAATACTAAGCATTGTGCTGAGAGAGCTTTTAAAACTATAGCTGAAGAGGAGCCTTGGTTTTACCCAGTGGGCAGAAGCCGACGCCCTAACCTAACTACCAAACACTGGGAAACTGTACGGCACGCTTTTAAAAAGCCAGAGTTCAGTTGTGCAGAAGCCTCAGACTCAGAGCTATCAGATATAGAATATATGCAAGTGGAATCTGCAGGCGAAGAGTCTGACCAGCAGATGGATTGTACATATTGTACAGCAGAAAAGCTGTAGTTCATTCCTATCTCTATGAATGCATAAGTGAATGCAGTATTTTGTGTTACCTTAAATTACTGTGAAGTCAACAGCCATTACTTTGACCTTTTTTTATTTGTGCTTTAAACCTGAAGCAAAGGATTTGTTTAGTTCTGTTACTTTCCAAAGCCGTTTATCCTGTTTTTGAACCATTTTGTGCAAAAAGGGGAAATAAAGCTTTTTTCATTTTTCCCTCCATATTCGTGTGAACTTGTTCTTTTTGGGAAGTTGGTAACGAGGCCGGCACAAGGGACTGCTACCCTTGACCCTCGCACCTGTCCAACCCCAATCACCATAATCTTGTGCGCTCCCCAGCCCTTCCGTGGAAAACTACGCCGCCACCAGGGGGGGCTGCGGGGGACATAAGTGGCGTAGTTGGCAGGATATCTTTACGGCACCCATAAGCCTACAGGACTGTACCTGCAACTGTACCAAGGAAAGTACAATCTTTCTCTTTTTTTTTTTTTTTTTGAAAAAAAAAAAACAAACCTAAAGTAAAACCCGAACCGTCGGGGGCGGAGCCTGATGTCCAGCGGGTTAGACGCTTTGCGCTGAAGCTCCCGAGGGGCCTACTCAGAATCCTGACTTAATACCTACATTAACTTAATATTTTGCTCCGAACTTACCGGGGTGCCTCGGGGGAGATGGCGGCCCATAAACCAGCGCGCTTAGACTTCGGATCTCCCTCTTCTTCACACGGAAAACGTTCCAAGACAGAGCTGCCTTCCCCACAAAAGATGGTGCCATTTCGGGATAACCCCGAAATGCAACAGGAGATCTTGGAGGAAATACGTGGTGTGAAGGCACTGGTGCAGTCCAACGGAGAAGCGCTCCGAGCCATGAGAGAAGATTTTGGTGTGCTTCAGGATCGTTTTGAAGGTCTTTCATTACGGCAGGACAATATGGCGGGGGTCCTCGACTCGCACGTGGTGCGCTTGGTGAAACTGGATGAGGCTGAGCGTCAGATACAGAATCTACAAAAGAGTTAGAGGATAGCAATAATCGAGCCCGTCGCAACAATGTAAGGCTCATTGGTGTACCGGAGGGCGCGGAAGCAGGAGATATGAGAGAATTCCTGGTCAAAACTCTTCCCTCCTTGCTGAAGATTACTTTTCACAGAGATCTGGAAATTGACCGAGCACATCGTGTTCCTACCAGCATGGCGCTCAATCGGACGACCCCCCGGCCCATCATTTTTCGTCTACTGAGATATCAGCAAGTTGAGCAAATTCTAAATGCTGCCCGGGCGAATCGTCATTTGGAGTTTGAAAATCATAAAGTCTCCTTCTTCCCTGACTTGGCTAAGCCCACAGCTGACCGTCGGAAGAGACTCCTTGCTTTTCGACCTAGACTTCAACAGTTACAGGCTCGCTTCGGCATCTTATATCCAGCGAAGCTCAGAGTGACTCTCCATAACCAAACTCGTACCTTCGAAGATCCTGATCTGCTAGCAACATTTCTAGCTTCTAAAGAAGCAGACCAGATGCGCTAATCCAACAGCTTGGATGGAATCCGCTGGAACTGTCCGCCATTTTGAATGGCCCGATGCGGTGATCGCTGCCTGAAACGGAGACTGCCTGGACTTTTCTTTCTCTTTCTATATACCTTATTGGTCTCCTTTCTTTCCACGATGAGATCCTTGGTTAGTTTCGGAGCCTGTATAGCATTGTAGGATTTATGTTTCAATTCAGGCCTTCTCTGGGGTTTCTCCCCGCAGACATCAGGCCGCCAGTAATTTCTGGGGTTTTGCTTCTTCTCTAAGGCACTCCGGTGCTTATTTTGTTATAAGGGGCGCTTCATGGTTTTCCTTAGTTTAATTCCTATCATGTTGTTTCTGCAGTCATTTACTGGTACTATGAGCGACATTGTGTACCTCTGTGCGCTATTATGTTTCTTTTTCAGATTGTTTAACTATTTGGCATGGCTTTATGTACGTTATCATTACTGACTGTAAAAGGCATCAATAGTCCATTCCAAAGAAGGACAATCCCTAGCTCTCTTAATCATGATTATTCTGAGTTAGTGTTTTTTCAGGAGGCCCATTTACTGGGCATAGCTATTTCCTATCTCCTTCATTACGACATACTGGAAATTGGCTCCCATCTGAACCTCAATGATTGGTGGAATTATGTCCATTTTACTGTAATTATGAGCAACTACCTCGTATGTCAATCTCTTTCACTCAAGCCCTTCACTGCTTGTTTAAAAGGAAGGTGTTCCATGATTATGTTCTAACTGCTAACTGCTCTCATTTGGCTGTTTACTTTTGTATACATTTCTGCCACAGGATCAGCCTGTATCCTCAATACCATTTCTGCTTGTTTGCTGTACAATAACTGATGTGTGTAAGCGCTCATGTGATGACTCTTATTAGCTTAGAGAAGAAGCATAGGGGTGGGGGGTAATTGGGGTTGTTTTCCTTATTGTTTGTGTGTATTTGTATCTTTTGGTGTGTTGTTACTTTTGTTTGTTGTAAAATGAAAATAAACGTCTTAAAAAAAAAAAAAAACCCGAACCGTCTTGCTACAAAAACTGGACCGGAAGGAAAGCCTGGAATAGAGCAGACACCAAAACCGGATTGGAGTTGAAAAACGTGGAGTGGAGTTCCTGAAATCCGGACCAGATTTAAAAGAAAATCCTGAAGGTTGGAAATCCTGCGGCGAGTCTAGAAGCAGTGGGGCAACCTTGGGATAACAGCATATATTCCCCAAAGCTGACTCAACACTAGAACCAGGTAATACGTACTTAAGCCTACCTAGTGTTGGATATCTGGGGAAGTTAAAAAAAAAAAAAAAAAGGAAAAAAAAAAAAAGGGGTGTGGAGAAGTTTTTGTAAAGAGCCACACTTGGGTTTCTTTCTCTGTTTGTTCTTTCACCAGGTACCATGGAGCCTAAAGAATTATGTGCCTGGATGGAACACCAGTTCAGCAAGCAGGCGGAGGTGGCACAACAGAGCCAAGAACAAGCGCTGAAGGCGATACAGGCACAGCAACTCCCAGTCCTAGAAACTATGGACAGGTGGCTCACGCAGCAGCGGGAGGAACTGGCCAAAAGCAAGCTCATGGCCCCTCGGTCCCAGAATCTCCACAGGGATATGTAAAGATAAAGTGCGTGCATGGAGCAGCCACACGCTATCCGGTTTATAAATTGTGGGTAAAAGGTATGGGCATTGTAAAGGAAATGCTGATCGCCGTAGTACCTAAGTTACCACAGGAATTGGTCCTGGGCCATGATTGGCCACAATTTAGGAAAACCTTAAAGGAAGGTTTGTCGACTCAGAAAAGACCAGATTCCACTTGCATACAACCTAACCCTGCTGAAAAGCCCGGAGTACAGCGGAGGGACCTTGCTGCCGCTACGGATACTATGGTCCCTAGCTCACTTTGGGAGAAACCCCCGAAGGCTGTCATAAAGGATCGGTCACAGCCACCCAAAAAGTTTGTACTGTGATACTGTAAAACCTCCGCGAGAGCGTGGACTCCTCAAAGAGCGTCGGCACAAGCTGCCGGCTATGACCTCCATAGTGCCGTGGATATCGTCGTCCCAAAGCAGGGAAGAAAATTAGTTACCACAGACCTACAAATCGAGCTGCCCCCGGGATGTTACGGAAGAATAGCCCCAAGATCAGGATTGGCCGCCAAATACAACCTTGACGTGGCTGCAGAAGTCGTAGACCCCGATTACAGGGGCATCTTAAAAGTCCTCTTATGTAACTTCTCAGAGGAAGATTACAAAGTCCAAGCCGGGGACAGAGTAGCACAGCTAATTTGTGAGCGTGTGGGATTCCCTGATCTAGAAGAAGTCGCTATGCTAAATCCCACGAGCCGAGGAACGGGAGGTTTCGGCTCAACGGGGAGAGCGGAACTGGAAGGTTTAATGGCCATAGGGAGTGATCCACCCGAGGAAGACCTGGGTCCCCGTGTGGAAGATTGCAAAGAAAGCGCTACGCCGAAGGTGGGGGAGGAACTCTCCATGAGACAAAAGGAGGATTTGGCTCAATTGTTGAACAGGTATAAGGATGTCTTAACTCCAATGCCTGGAGAAACCTCGTTGGTGGCTCATGAAATTCATACTCCCCCAGGTAAAATTATCCGACAGTGTCTGTATCGCCTGCCGGAGGCGAAAAAACAAGAGGTCATCAACCAGGTACGAGAAATGCTGCAAATGAATATTATAGAAGAGTCACATAGTCCCTGGAGCAGCCCGGTGGTGCTGGTCCCAAAACCAGACGGGTCTATGCGTTTCTGCATAGACTTTCGTCAAGTCAATGCGATATCCACCTTCGACGCTTACCCGATGCCACGGATCGAGGAATTATTAGACCGGCTTGGGCAAGCAAAGTTCCTGACGACGTTAGATATGACCAAAGGGTATTGGCAGGTCCCTTTGACGCGGGATGCCAAGCCGAAAACTGCCTTTAGTACTCCATTGGGGC
The DNA here is from genome assembly GCA_033557465.1 of Ichthyophis bannanicus. NCBI lineage: Eukaryota > Metazoa > Chordata > Amphibia > Gymnophiona > Ichthyophiidae > Ichthyophis > Ichthyophis bannanicus. Next base: position 441,059,031 of record CM066035.1, on the reverse strand, counting down.
TCTTCCAATTTCGGAGAATGCCCTTTGGCTTGCATGGGGCAGCCGCTACATGCCAACGTTTAATGGATGTTATTCTACGACCGTACCAAGATTTTGCTACTGCCTACATGGATGATGTGGTGATCCACAGTGCCACGTGGACGGAACATCTCCATCAAATAGGCGTCATATTAGAAGCTATGAGGAGAGCGGGCCTCATGCTTAACCCTAAGAAGTGTACTTTTGCAGCTGAAGAAGTCAAATACCTGGGTCATCTGGTAGGCCGTGGAACCGTGCGGCCATTATTAGATAAAGTAGATAGTGTCAGAAAATTTCCAGTTCCACAGAACAAGAAGCAGTTGAGAAGCTTCCTTGGCCTCATCGGATATTATCGCCGTTTTATACCGCACTTTGCAGAAGAAAGCAACGTTTTTACGGAGATGCTAAGAAAAAATGCCCCGAACGTGTTACAGTGGACTCCTGAAGCAGAAACAGCTTTCCAAAAATTAAAAGGGAAGTTGTGCCAGGCCCCCGTATTGCGCGGGGTAGATTTTCAGCAAACTTTCCTGTTACAAACTGATGCCTCAGAGACAGGTCTGGGGGCCGTCCTGTCCCAGGTACAAGAAGGAGCAGAACATCCTATTCTGTTTCTTAGCAGGAAACTCTCGCTGGCGGAAAGGAAGTATGCCACAGTTGAACGCGAATGTCTCGCTATTAAATTGGCCATTGAGGCATTGAAATTCTATCTCACCGGGAGGAAATTTGTCCTCATTACGGATCATGCTCCCCTGAAATGGCTGCAGACCATGAGGAACGAAAATGCCAGATTAACCCGGTGGTATATGGCTTTGCAGCCCTATGACTTCCGTGTGGAGCATCGAGCTGGGAAGCTACATTGTAACGCTGATACCATGTCCCGTATTACGTGCTGCGGAGAAGAGTTTCCCCCAGCCCGTAATATTTTAAGAAGGGGGATGTGTGATGCAGCAGACCCTCTTGCAGATAGAAGAAAAGTTTTAAATCCAGAAAAAAAACAGGTATAAGCTGCAATATCCGGAAGATCCACATAGAGGGAGCAGGAGAGTCAGTACAGAGTCTGAAGAACCACGCCTCTATGGGCAGGACTTGGGCCCAGTCAGTTTGGATTTAAGCAGAGGCAGGTCTGAATCAAGTAGAGAGATCCAAAGAGAGATCCAAGGTGAGATCCAGGGAGATGTCCAGAGAGGTATCCGGAGATATATCCAGGAGGAAGGAGAGAAAGATATCCAGGGAGATATCCAGAGAAGTATCCGGAGAGATATCCTGAGAGAGAAGGACAGAGACTCAAGAGCCAGAGAAAGAGCAGTCTTGAATGAGAGAGAGAAAGCAGGCCTGAGGAGCAACGAGAGTGCTGGCCTGGAAAGCCTCAGGAGTGAAGGCAAGGGCAGATGGCAACAGTTGCAGCCTTGGCACAGAGAGGTTCGTCCCTATACTAAGGCAAGAGGGATATCATTGGAGAACTTAGGCCATTCTGAGCTGGAGGACAACCGGACTAGGCCTCAAGCCTTCCCTGAGAAAGAAAGAAGAAAGCCTAAAAGTAAAGCTTCTATTTCTTGCAATTGTTTGCTCAAGCCTAACATAAGAGAAAGACAGGGGAAGGAAGTTTCTCCTTGTAGCAATGACATTTATAAGCAAAAGCTAACAGACAATTTCTCTAAGAGGAGAACTGTAAATACTAAGCATTGTGCTGAGAGAGCTTTTAAAACTATAGCTGAAGAGGAGCCTTGGTTTTACCCAGTGGGCAGAAGCCGACGCCCTAACCTAACTACCAAACACTGGGAAACTGTACGGCATGCTTTTAAAAAGCCAGAGTTCAGTTGTGCAGAAGCCTCAGACTCAGAGCTATCAGATATAGAATATATGCAAGTGGAATCTGCAGGCGAAGAGTCTGACCAGCAGATGGATTGTACATATTGTACAGCAGAAAAGCTGTAGTTCATTCCTATCTCTATGAATGCATAAGTGAATGCAGTATTTTGTGTTACCTTAAATTACTGTGAAGTCAACAGCCATTACTTTGACCTTTTTATTTGTGCTTTAAACCTGATGCAAAGGATTTGTTCAGTTCTGTTACTTTCCAAAGCCGTTTATCCTGTTTTTGAACCATTTTGTGCAAAAAGGGGAAATAAAGCCTTTTTCATTTTTCCCTCCATATTCGTGTGAACTTGTTCTTTTTGGGAAGTTGGTAACGAGGCTGGCACAAGGGACTGCTACCCTTGACCCTCGCACCTGTCCAACCCCAATCACCATAATCTTGTGCGCTCCCCAGCCCTTCCATGGAAAACTACGCCGCCACCAGGGGGGGCTGCGGGGGACAGTATCCATGCATATTCAGTAGGGACAGCATGAAGACCTGAACCGTATTTGGCCCACCCGGACCGGAGTTGGGAACCTCTGCCCTAGAGTAGCGGCACAAACACTCACAACCACAGGCTCCACTATCCAACGCCTCATGGAGAGTCAGGACGTTGGGCCCTGCGCAGACTAGCATCTCCCAATACTAGCAACTGCATACCTCAGCAATGCTGTTCTAAACTTGGGAACACATTCCACATATATCAAAAGGTCGCTATGATCAATGTCAGATAACACATCCTATTTGCTGACAGAGATTCATCATAGCAACCTTTCTGATATCTGTGGAGTGTGGTTCAGTGTATGTTCCAGACAGTGTTTACCACCCTGGGGAGTGACCCCAATAGTACTGAGTACCATAGCAATGCCTGCACTGTGCCCAGGACTGGTGTGGCGGCCAGGGCTGCAAACCACCTCTATCCTTGCACAATGCTGAAATAGGTGTGGGAGTGTGTGTATGTCTACCCAGTGTGTTGTGGCTGCCTACACCTTACTGAACCCACAATGCTTGCACTGTTTCCAGTGTTAGCCTGCCAATGTGCATAATGAGGAGCAAGGTACTGTGGGTATGGCCCAGACAGGGCGGCCTGGGCAAGATGCATCTACACAGGGCATAGGGCAATGGCTGGGACATTGTAGTGCCCAACCACCACCTGCAAGGACAGGGTGGCCACAGCATGTCATGCTGGGAGGTCACTCTCACCCTGACTGAGCAGTGACCATGGCATGGCTAGGTTACCCCATAGTGCCATACAGTATGTTGTTCAGGTGATATTTATGGGTTCCCTGTTCTGGGGCCCAATCACTGACATGCCTGCTTGGTGTGTATGCTCACATCCCATTTTGGGTGCACACAGTTTCTCCAGGAACATGCACTATGTACTAGCTAACAGACCGTCTGCAGTTAGCATATGCATGGCTGGAGCACCTTGCAGGGTGAAGACTGACAGTGCCCACTGCTGGTCAATGTCAGATGGTAGGGGGGGGGCATCCGAGCATATACAGGTCTACTGCCAGTGCCCTGTGTGATACAAACAGATCTACATCCAGTGTTTTGGAGGGCGCCTTCAGGACCGGGGTAGCTGGTCCCACAGTCCTTCATCATGTCACTGCACTGCTGCCATTGCAAAGATGTAGAGTGTGGGGCTGTTGGAGGCAGATCCTCTCCCCCCACCCTGGCCCCAAGAGGGTGGGTCTGTAGGTACTGCCCCCTAATCTACATGTGGGTCCAGACACCCCCCCGCCCCCCAACTCTTCCCGTTCTGCTCATATCACTCCTCTCCTTATCCGTTTACACTGGCTGCCTATCCCTTTCCGTATTCAATATAAGGTTCTGATTTTTGTCCACAGGGCTTTGTACACCGGTGTTCCTCTCTATCTTTCTGATTTGGTGCACTTCCACTGTCCCTCCAGAGTACTTCGGTCGATTCACACTAACCGTCTTTTTCTTCCACCCCCTTCCAGGGCTCATCTTGAATCAATGCGTTCTTCTGCCTTTTTCTTCCTCGGTCCCCGCCTTTGGAATTCTCTCCCCCTTGCTCTATGTTTGGAGTCATCCTTTAGTACTTTCAAGGCTTCCCTCAAAACGCACCTTTTTTGTATTGCTTTTGATCTCCCTTCCCTCCCTGCCCATAGCTGATTGGTCTATATCTCTGACTTCCTTATTCTATCCTTTGCTGTCTCTTTTATGAATAATTGGCGTTCCTTTCTGTTTCCTCAGTAGCCTGTTTTATTGTACACCGCTGTATGCCTTTTTGGTTCAGGCGGTATAAAAAGTTTTATAATAAAGATAAAGATAAAGATAAAGATAAAGATATAGGGCAAAGTAGGTGATGGCAGTGAGGTGAGGGTGTTTCTGCTGTCAGCACAGATTGTAGAGATATGTCACATGCAACAAAAGAGATTGCCTCAGACAGCCATAGCAGATGAGACCCCTGAGGGATTGAACCCATGAGCTCTGGCTTGTTGGTCATTGTATTAACCAGTAGGCTACAGCTCTATACACCTTCTCATAGCACTGCCATGAAGTTAAGGTTACCACGCATAAACAGCCAATGCGCCCCCTATTGTGCGATACACAGTGCATGCTACATGGACGCCGGCACGCCAACCTCCCTATATGGCATTGCTCACGTCATGGCTGGGGGTTTCGTCGCCAACATTAGGATGGTGCACACATACCCCATAGCAAATAGCAGTGTGTCCTCCAAAACAAAAACATCACCGCAGCTGGGAAACCTAAGGTACCCTGTAAAGTGCCATAGCTGTGGGTCTACCCCATCCCGGTAAGCACAGTTGACATTTACTGGGTTGACCTGCAGTTGCTGTGTAGTCAGCCTGTGCTATGAGAAGAGGCATAGAACACTGGTTAATACGATGCCCTCAGAGTCACTGCTCATGGGTTCAAATACCCACTGCACCAACTGTAAGATGAGTGTTAGTAACAGTCAGACACATCCCCACAAACAGTGACACAAGCTGAATATATTATAACCTTTGTCCCATGCCCCAAAGGAGAGGCCTGGCATGGCGTTGCATCTCCGAAGGCACCCACAGCTGAGGCACAGTAGATGCAGCCCAGGCCAAACAGCATAAGTAATGCGATGCTGTAAAACAAAGCCAGCCACCGTAGCCGCCAATCTCAGTATCCAACATGTAGTAATGCAGCCCCAGAGATACTTTTGGCGTCCATGACACGTGCACGGCATAGTAGTGCACGGTATGGCAAATGCACAATACTGCGCATGCGCAGCGTGCATGCATGCGTCACCAACACATGGGCATCCCTCAAAATGGCGACGTGATCCCACAAGCCAGCCCTTAGCTGCCACTACCTACGATAGCTGGCAGCCCTAATATGCACCAGGCAGCCGTGCCTCTTCCCAGGCGCCTCAAAACACCAGGATCTCGAACGCGTAAGGAGGGCGTGGGTGCGCATCACAAAGCGCTTTAACCGTGCAGCAGACTACCCATGTGAGGCAAGTGTATGGGGACAGGTCACTAAATGGAAGGTGTGCAACACAATATCCAGCAATCAAAACACATAAGATATGCACCACATGTGTGAGACACGTGTATGTGGGCAAACCTGTGATCAAGCTATCTGTGTATGTTGCTGTGTGCACGTATGCCAATCCCCAGGAGGCATAGACATGAAAGCAGAGGTGCAGAGGGTAGCGCGCTGTGATGTAAGCTGCTCCTGTTGCAGTGCACACCTCTGCCCAACCCCCATGAGTTGCAGCCCCCATGACAGAGCTATATTAGGCATCCCTGTGACATGGTGGCTGATGCTATGACACATTACCAGCTCTGACCAGTCTCCAGGAGAGATCTGACCTGATCAGAGAGGCCAAGTAGTCATCATGGTGCACTGCTAGCTGCTGCAGTCGGAGTACCACAGGCCTGCCCCATCCCCAGGAGGCATCAGATCTGATGACAGAGGTCCAGCAGTCATCCTGGTGGTGTGTTAGTTGGCGCTGCTGATGTGTGGAACATCACCGTTGGCCCCGAACGCTCGCAGACCTGCGCATAGGGGCGTATCAAACATCCTGGTGTTATGGATGTTGTTGTTGTTGTTGCAATTTCCCAGCTCTGCCCTAACCCCAGGAGGCATCAGACCAGCTGACACAGGTCTATTCTACATTCTGGTGTTATGGTGGGTGCTGTTGTTGCAATTTCCCAGCTCTGCCCTAACCCCGGGAGGCATCAGACCAGCTGACTCAGGTCTATTCTACATCCTGGTGTTATGGTGGTTGTTTGTGTTGAAGGTTCCCAGCTCTGCCCTAACCCCAGGAGGCATCAGACCAGCTGACACAGGTCTATTCTACATCCTGGTGTTATGGTGGGTGCTGGTGTTGCAGTTTCCCAGCTCTGCCCTAACCCCAGGAGGCATCAAACCAGCTGACATATTCTACATCCTGGTGTTATGGTGGTTGTTTGTGTTGCAGGTTCCCAGTTCCACCACATCCCCAGGAGGCAGCACACCAGATTCCAGTGATCCAACAAGCAGCCCGATGTAATGGTAGCTGATGCTTGGGCAGGTACCCAGCCCCCCACCCCCCCAGGTGTCTGAGCACACACCACAGAGGCTGCATCAGCATCCATGCGTCATGGTGATGGGTCCTGTTGCTGTGGGATGGCCTGCCCAACACCGAGGTGTATGCTGGACTGCTGAGTGTATGGAATCACACCCCCTGTAGACCACAATTGCAATGCCCCACATGCTATGTTGCCCACATGTCATGCCAGGAGATGGAAGGGACATGGTATGAGGTGGCTGTGAGGCGGTACACAGGTCATGTAGGTGTCGCAACACAAATGCCCAGCCTCACGCCCACACAAGCAGGTGGCGCTGCCAACAGCAGGTATGGGACCCGCTGCCCACAGCAGCAGCGGCCACCATTGCACGCAGACATGTGTGTCATGCGATTCACCATGGGCACGGATACAGGGCACTAATGTTTGCAAACATTTCTTATCCCCCCAGGTAGAGGACCTATGGAAGAAGGGCAGAGAGATGCGGCTACACTGCCCGGGGTACCTCCGCCGCATGCAGCGAGAGGCAATGGCCATGGGTGATGGTGAGTGTCCCAGCCTATGCATTGTGCCACACCATATCCCAGTGGCACGGCAGCCTGTGATGCCACACACAATGTGTCTGTGCCGTAACAAATCCATGATGTCCTGTTCATTTCTGCCTTCTCCACAGAGGCTGCAGATACTGGGGAGGGGACCTCTGCAGGCACACAACCTGGTGGCAGCCCCCCCGTGACCACTGGAGGTCCTGAGGTGGAGGACATACCTTCAGCGGCGGAGGATGCCATGGATTTGGGGGAGGAAGACATGGAGGGTGCGGAGGGGTGGGAGGAGGGGATGGTGTTGGGTGCTGGGGAGGTGGAGTGGGAGGGCAAGGAGGGTGGTGGGGATAGTGAGGTGAGCGTCCAGGATGGGGAGGGCAGGTGGGGCATGGAGGGTGGGGAGAGGGATCCTGTGCCTGAGGGTGGTCGCATGCCACCACAGGGCACTGGGGGCCCCTGCCACCTGCCCCATGTGCATGGTCATGGTGTCAGGCCGGGTGTGGGCCCCCCACACATTTCTACGCACAGAGCCCATGCAGATGCCACCACCCAGACCACAGCCACATGGTGTGGATGTGGAGGCAAATGTGTCGATCTCCTGTGTGTGGTGATGTGCACCGTTATGCAGACCCTGGGTGAACATGCCCATGCCATCAGGCAGCTGCCAGCTGCTGTGCAGGGTATGGCTGAGGTGATGCGCCGCCAGCATTACCATGGCATGTTCACGGCACACCCCCAGCCATACCCCCATAGCAGGCCCCCGGGTGTGTGACCCACAGTTATAGCTGTGGCCATCTCCCAGTGGCAACACCAAGAGCAAACTGTGTCCCCACTAATGTTGGAGACAGATGTCCATGCTGGGATAACGCCTAATGTGAAACTGTTTATACAGTTGATCCGCCTGTGGGAGAGTGTTTCTGTGTTCCAAATGTTAATGTTTGTATGGCACCTACCAACACATACCCTTATTAAAACACTGTGTAGGCAGCCAAATTCTGCAATGGTCATGTGTCCTCTGTACATACATGCTGTAGCGGTGAGTGTGCCACCTGTGTGCATGTCTCAGTGTGTATTTGTGATACATACATTGTCCCTGCCCCACAACAGGCTGAGTTGAGCGCCATGTGTGCTGATGGACGTATTCCCTGTTGACACCGTGATGTAAACATGCGCTGCACCGTCCACCAGACATGGACACAGGCACGTTGTCACAGATAGTCATTCTGTAGCAGGGGTGCAGCACATGATAGGACAGTGAGGAGGTGCGGGTGTGGTACCCATGTATGCAGGGACCCACGTGTCAGTCATTCCATTAGTCCGTGGGACACACTAAGATGGGGTTTGGTGGGGTGAAGGAGCAGCGGCGCACTAAAAGTGCTGGAGGGGGTAAACAACTGACAGTAGCTAGGTATATCTGTATGTCGTGTTCGCCCGCCAAGCATGTGCTTTTAATATGCCACTGTGTCCCTGGTGTGTGTCCGACAGACGGGTCACCCATGTAGATAGCCTGATGTGGATGATATGCAGGGACAGAGGGGGGACATACCCCACAATGTGGGATGAACAATCAGACATGTACAGCAGGTGGCAGGAGGAGTGAGGGTATAACACCAGGCATATGTATAGCTGTGAACACATGGCGCGGTGCATGGGACACAGGGCATGTGTGCACTGCTCTGTAATGACTGATGCTTGTACAGACACCCCACCAGCCTGTGACATGGTAGAGCACAGGTGACCATGCTAACCCCAATTGGGACAGCCCACTCAGGGAACCCCCAACACAAAGGAAGGACAAGTGCACATCGGTGAACAAAGGTAATGTGTCATTTAATGTGGTTTACAGTCCAAATTGCATTCACACACCTACGGCCTGCGTGACCGCCCACTCCCCGCCCCCTCCCACATCCCCCCACACCCCTTGCTGCTGCTGCCGCCGCCTCTGGTGCTGCTGGAGGCCATATGATATGTCCCTCCATGGCCTCGAGGGCATCCACCACCCGGCCTATGCCAGCTGCGATATCCACAGCAGTCCCTCGCAGCTGCCGTGTGTCCTGGGTGTTCTCCCTGGTGTCCCTGTGGAGCCCACACACCCCCCGCATGAGGGCCTGCACCGCCTGGATTTGGGCATGCTGGAGCTGCTGCTGGCCATGCATCTCCATCCGCAAACCAATCAGCACCTGGCATGTGCCTGTGGGAGGGGAACAAGGTGACCTGTGAGTCATCTGTTGCCCAGACCCCAACATGTATGACCTGCCTGTTCCCCACTGAGCCACACCAACCACCCCAGGCATGGCCAGGAAGGCATATGTATGTGTGGAGGCACACTGTCATCGTGTGCGTGTGTGGCCCCACCACTGTGTCTGGGTGTTGGTGTGCCACAACAGCACATGCAAACATCCTGCCAGTTGCCTACCTGCAGCATCCCTGTGTGCAGATGCCGTATGTGCCCGCAGCTCCCGGAGGATGACAGGCACTGCACCTGTTGTTGCAGTGGATGGCTCTGGTGGTGGCAATGTGGGGCTCACCCCTGCAACCTCGGGCCCCTCCCCAGCCACTGTGGTGTCTGTCTCCCCACTCTGCTGGGGTGACCCTTCATCCTCCTGGGTGGCCTCCTCCTCAGATAGCACCTCGGCCCATGGGGTGTCTGGGGCGTCGCTGATGGCAACCTCTGTATGCGGTGCCTCATCAACCTCCGCAGGCTCTAGCTCACCGCCACTGTCCTCAGCCACCTCAATGGCCTGGATGTTACCTGGGGGGGGGGGGGGGGAACAAGGTACACAGTAGATATGGGGTGTCACAGACAGAGACGTAGAGCACATTGTAGCGTAGACACATATTTGTGTATGTAGCCCTTGCGTTCCTCTGTCTCTCTTACCTGGTCAGCCATGGGGACAGGTACTCTCCTGCTTGCTCTTTCTTCACCCCCTGTACCCCTTCCACCATGCATTGTATGCACAGAACTAACCCATTTGATGGGGGATGCCCCATTTTCTAACCCACATCTGGGGTGCGGACATCCAAGTCTGACCTGGAGCGTGGAGTACGCATGTGTGGGTTACACCCACTGTTCCCTCTAAGCAATGCACGTGTGCGCACGCACACACCTCGCTGAGTGAGCGCACATACTTTACAACAGAGCGCACAAAAATTACAGTTCTGATTCTGATAGAAAACAACACAGACGTTCTTAAAATTGAAAAGTTGTTGTGTATTTATGGTTTTCACAAGTCCTACAATATTTTCTAGTGCAATCAATGTGGTTACATACTGTATTCTGATGTGTAGTCAAATTTTAAAGTATATAACTCCGAGTGTCGTTATGTGGCGCACAAAAATTTAACCTTCCTTCAAAAGCTGCACAGCTGATATTTTATGCGCACACAGTCTACAGAAAATTAGAGGGAACATTGGTTACACCCCAACCTTGGATGTCCTCACTGCATCTCAGATATGTCCAGGACATCCTGACCTATATCCATGCCTACATCCATGCCCATGGCAAGAAGGGGTGATGGGAGGGAGCTCATTCTGTCAGACAGATATGTGGAAGGTTTTGGGAAGGAGGTTTGACTCTATCCCCTATAATGTCCACGTGCAAACACTAATGGGGAATGTGGACTCAGGTATATGTTCCCCTGGGTCAGACACACCTGCTCCTAGGACATGGGCCCGCTACCCCCCGTGGCATGCCCAGTGTGTGCGTGGTAGATAGTTGTATGTGTGCTGCATGTCCCGAACATACCTGCTTGGGGGTCAGCTGTGTCCAGCGCTGGTGAGAGGCCATGGATATAGATGGGACCTAGGCGCTCAGCCAGCTGCTGCTCCAGGGGCGTGAGGCTGGGGATGAAGGGACCGCCCCCGCCAGTGCCACTAGCATGTCGGCGTTCTGCAGTCATGTGTGCACAGACCCCCCCTCCTGATATCATTAAACCTCTTACGGAGGCTGTCAAGGTCTTTTGGTGGACCCCCAGCCTGTGCCACGGCCCCCTGCACCTCCACCTACACCTGGGTCCGTACACTAACTGTTGTGTGTGAGCTCATGTGCCCATACAGCTCCTCATAGTGTTCAAGGACACTTGCAAGCAGGTTGTGGTTTTCCTGCTGGCTAAACAGTATGGCCCTTTTCCTCTCCCCATCCGGGACAGGCGTCCACCTACGCTTGCCTGTTGTATGCTCCTCAGGCCGCTCCTGGGTGGTGCCAGCCATACCCGATGGGCCAGCAACCTCAGACGCAGGGTGTTACAACCCTCCCATCTCTGGGGACTGTGGCCCTGCCGTTTCTCCGGACATCCCACCTATCGTGTCGTGCTGCAGCATGTCCCTGCTCTCCCTATCCTCCCTCTGCATCCCGGACCTGTCTTACCTCGTGTGGCCTTGCCCCTCCCCGTCACCTTCACCAGCCCTCAACACCTTAGCCACTCACCAGCCCTGCCTGCTGTTACCTCTACCACGCACCAACCCAGCCACTCACCACCACCACCACTGCCGACCACCCTTGCCACTCACCTCCCTCACCACAAACCAACCCAGCTACATACCTCCCTCACCACTCACCAACCCTGCCACACTCCACGCCTAACCTGCCTCTGACCCCCCTTTTCGCTTCAGCACCAATAATGCACACCTCCAACCTTGCTCGCTAGCACTAATCCCTCAGCGTGTACCATGTGTGCGTGTTGATTTATGGACCTTCAGACATCTGCGTGTGTGCACGCGCATTGTGCATGTGCACAGGCGATGTGTAGGAGGCGTATGTGGAGCCGTGCGCCGCAAATGCGCAAGACGTGTACGTGTCTGTGCATGTGCAGCACATAGCTCCGCTAAACCCTGGTGCCTATGGGACGGCCACGGAGTCATGCGCTGCACATGCACAGACACGTACATGTCTTGCACATGTGTGGCACATGGCTCTGCTAACCACTGGTGCCTGTGGGATGGCCGCGGAGCCGTGCGCCGCATATGCGCAGACACATACATGTCTTGCGCATGTGCGACGCATGGCTCCGCGTATGCACCCTACGCATTGCCTGTGTGCATGCGCAATGCACGCACACATGTGCAGACATCCGAAGGTCCATAAATCAACACGCACACATGGTACACGCTGAGGGGTTAGTGCTGGCGAGTGAGGTTGGAGGTGTGTATTATTGGTGTTGAAGCAGAAGGAGGGTCAGAGGCAGGTTAGGCATGGACTGTGGCAGAGTTGGTGAGCGGTGAGGGAGGTAGGTAGCTGGGTTGGTGTGTGGTGGCGGAGGTGAGTGTCAAGGGTAGTGAGTGGTGGGAGAGGTGAGCGGTGGCCCTGTTGAGTGCTGGGAGAGGTGTGTGGCTGGGTTGGTGTGTGCTGGGGAGGTAGGTGACACAGTTTGTGGGTGGTAGGTGAGGTAGGTGACATGGTTGGTGGATGGTACAGTTGGTGGGTGGTGGGTGTGCTGTGTGGCTGGGTCAGTGTTTGGGGGTGGAGGTGAGTGGCAGGGCTAGCATCAGGTGGGGTGGTGAGGGGGTTTGGGTTAACAGTGTCTGCTATGGCGGCCTTTGTGGTTGCTTCAGTTACACTGGGGGATGTGGATGGCTTGCGGTTGCCTGACGAGGGAGATAGTGTCCATGGGGCTGGGGCATGGGGCGGGGGTGCAGACCCGCTCCAACACCAACCTGCAGCTGTGGGGGCAGGCCAGGCAGGGGCTGTGCTGGCACAGCACAGGAGATGTGCCGAGTTGCAGGCCCACCAGCCTCGCCTCTACAGGCCCAGGGCCCAGCTCCAGGGCATGCGTGAGGACCAGGTCATCTCCCTCTACCACCTGAGCACAGGGGCTATTAGGGAGCTCTATGAGGATCTGAGACCTGACCTCGAGCCCCTGACTGGTCGGTCACATGCCATACCAGGTTTGGTCAAGCTCCTTGGTGCCCTATATTTCTTTGCCTCTGGCTGTTTCCAGTCATCTGTGGCCGCAGTGGGTGGCATGAGCCGCCCCACCTTCTCACGCTGTCTGCACCAAGTACTGCGTGCCATGATCAGCCAGGTTGGGAGTTACATTGCATTTCCCAACACTAGGCAACAGTGGGGGACCCTGCACCAGGCCTTTGAGGCATTTGCCAGGTTGCCACATGTAATGGGAGCTATTGATTGCACACATGTTGCCCTGGTCTCGCACAGAGACAGGGAGGCAGTGTTCCGCAACCGCAAACACTACCACTTCCTGAATGTTCAGGTTGTATGTGATGCAGGTATGCGTATTCTGAATGTGGTCCCGTGGTTTGCAGGGTCCACCCATGACTCCTATATCCTGCATCACTCGGCACTGTTCAGACAATTTGAGGCAGGAGAATTTGAGGACTGTGTCCTGCTGGGTGGGTATTTGTCATCTCTGACATGCACATCGTATACCCCTGCTATCTGTCCGCACACATGTCTGTCCTTGATGTGTGTCCCGAGTTGTGTGTGTGTGTCATCTGTGTGTATGCGAGCTGCTGGGGGGGGGGGGGGTTGAAGCCAGGTCCTCTGTGCTGCGGTGCTGTGTGTTGGTGGCACACTGACATTTGATATATAATGCCATTTGGCATTGTGTGTTTCGGTTGGATCATTACGACACACATGTATGCTTCCCGTTTATCAACAGTGTGGTGTTGTCTATGCCATCCTACCTGCCACAGTGGGGTGACTGTTCCTGTCGCATCATCTGTCTGTGGGGAATAGCATGTGTGCATTTCTGCCCTTGTCCAGGGTGCATTGCATGTGTGTCTCTGATGTGTTCAGGCCTGATGCAAATACCTTTTGGCCTCCGGTGTCTGCCCATGTGTCTGCTGTGGTTCAGGTTACTGTTGTTTGCACTCCGTCTACCTCACCCGTGCTCTGTATCTCACAACTCCAGACAATGGTGCATAGTGGTTGTGTCCCATCATGTGTTCCCTTATGTTTCTGTCTGCATGTATATTCATGTGCTGTGGGTCTGCATGTATATTCATGTGTGCATGTGTGCAGACATTAGGTACGGTTTTAAAGTTCAACATTTCTTTCTGCAGGTGACGCAGGATATGGGTGTCGGCCGTGGTTGCTAACCCCTGTACGTCTACCACGGACACGTGCTGAGATGAGGTACAATGAGGCCCATGCCTCCAGTTTCTCCATCATCGAGTGCACCTTTGGCGTTTTTAAAAGTCGCTTCAGGTGTCTGGATAGGACCGGCGGGGCCTTACAATACCAACCTGTGACAGTGGCAGAGATCATTATTGCCTGTTGCATCCTGCACAACATTGCTCTCAGGCATGATATCAATGTCAAAATTAAGAGGATCTGGAAGACGATCCAATGTGCCCTCCTGTCTGTGGCCGTGGTGACACACGTGAGTGTGCAGCACTCAGGTGCCATCTGATTGAGGAGCTATTTGCATGTGAATAATGGATGTTTCTGAATGACACTTTTGTATAGATATCTGTACTACTACTACTACTGAGCATTGGTATCGCACTACCCGTTTTACACAGCACTGCACTGACATTGCTGACACAATGCCTGGCCATCTGAGCTTAGAATGTGGTCCAACTGCTAACACAGATGGTGTGGGCAGGGGACAACAGCGGGAGGAGGTGATTAATGTGTGCAGGTTTGTTAGGCTTAGGTGATGTGGTAGGCTGATACACATGATTTTGGATGGTTGTTAAGGGTGGCAGCCCTGCAGCCACAGGTAGTTCGTTCCAGGCGTTGGGTGCTGCAAGGTGACAGGTGTGTGGTCCCACATTAACAGTGGGTGAGCGGCCCATAGATAGGGCCAGCTGGCTTGACGTGTGGGGATGACATCTGGGGGTTATGAGGGAATTGAATGGATCGTATGCTCTGATGAGCAGGGACAGTGTGTTACAGGTGTTGGTATGGCGATGCATACAGGTGTTGGCACTGTTTACATGCTCAGTAGTAGTAGTATTTGTAATACTTAGGTTATGCGGGTCAGGGTACAGGGCAACCATAGTGTGACTCCATGTATAGATCAGCAGGTGCGTCTTGACCTCACCTGGGGCCTGTGAGGTGTCGTGGCAGGTGGGGTGTTATTGTCATACTGTGCATGTCAGTAGCTTAGCCATGCATTGCAGTTTTGCATACATTACGACGGACATAGATGATTTCGAGGCAGACCAACAAGGTGTAGGCTACAGTGACCAGGTTTGCGGGTGATGGAGGGGGTCATTAGTGCTTTATGTGTGTCTTCTGGGTGGATGGCAGGGACCTGGCTGATGTTATCTAGGGGGACACCGCAGGCCTTAGCTACATGATGGGTATGTGCGGGGATGGGGAGCGAGGAGTCATAGAGACCTGCTACCTTGGGTTTAGGGGCGATGCCCAGATGTCTGGTCGTGGCCATGCTCAATTCATGCAGTGGGGGTACCTGAAGCCAGCAATGTCAGGGGGCAAACTGAGGTCGAGGTGTGGTCTGCCAAACATAGCTCATGAGTAGTGAGATATCTTTGGGTCACATCAACGTACAGCTGCTAAGGATAGCCAGGGGATGTGCCTGCTGCACCAAGGAACTGGGTATGGGACCAGGGGAATGTAGCAGCCCCTGATTAACTCCCTTTCGTACAGCACTTGGGAGCGGGTTAGCAGGGGAGGTGGACCCACAGGAACACACACTGAGGGTGCTCTGGGAGACATATTGGGGTGGCAAGCTTGTACCAAGACCTTTGGGATGAGCATGTACAGGGTAGTGCATTGACGGTTGTGGTCAACGGTCTCGAGGGCAGCAGACAGATCCCAGAGGGGATGGACAGGCTACAGGACCTTGGACCTGGCCAGGAACACGTCAGTGGCGTGTTTGGGTGGGGACAATTAGGTACCGTGTCATGACAAACTGCCAGACTGTGACGGATCTAGGGGGTTATGAGAGTTGTTGACGTGAAGCTGGTGTGTTTGTTGCACAGCTCCAACATGACATATGTATGTTTCCCTTGTGTTTCTCGATCCACAGGACATGCTTGGTGATGTTCCAGGTGCTGTAGTGCAGTGTCAGCTGTGTGTACCTCATTCAATGTGCAGGACACTGGGGTAGGTGGACATACAGGTGATTTGTGTGTGTGCATAGTCAGGAGCAACACATGTCACAGATTATCTGTCTACTGCACATATGTTGTGGGTGACCTATTTATCGGGCTCCCCGGTACCCCATATGTTGATGTTGGCCACACATATCCACATGTGTTCATGCACAGTTTGTCTTCTCCGGCACTGTCTCTGGGACACATCCAACAGGGCTGTGTGTGTCTACAGGTCCTAGGTGTTCCGGTGGTGGGCCCCACTTTCACTCTTCCATGACATTGTAGCATCGGCCAACAGCAGTGTATCATAGCATTTGCCAGGCCTTTATCTCCACTATTCACCCATTGTGCACATACAGGCCATATGTTACTGGTGCCATGCTCACCTTCTCATACTGTGTGTGTGGGTGGGTGGGTGGCTCTGTTATGATACAGTGTGCATACAGTTTGCACTATCATGTGGTGTGAGGGGTCTGTACACCTGGGGAGCAGTGGTGACTGTGCTATCTCTACCTTACTGCTGTTTACCTTGTGGACATGTGTTGTGTGTTGTGAGCTGACTTATCTCTTGTGTGCTGACAGACCACTGCGCAACAGCATTTTTGTATCACAGATATCGCCATAATGTTGACATGCATCAACAGTGGCTGGACATGGGGACATGGTGACTCTACACATTTCGATGACATCTTCTCCCTTCACTGTGACGTGTTGTGGCCTTTGAGCACCTCAGGGGATCCCAAACATACACTTGCTGCATACACACGGTAGGTTGCACCTTTGGTCTTTTGTGAATGACATCAGCCTTTACATGTTAATGATTTACTGTCTGTCTCATAGACATTTCCTGTTGGGTCTCTGTACACGAGCACTGATGCACATGGGGTGGAGCTGTGAAACGCCTGTGTAACATGGGCATGGACATGACCATATCCATGTGACACCCTCGTCTGCGGTTCCAATTCAAAATGTCCCCAATATGCAGTGTGTTCTATGTTGTGATCATGTTATGTTTGCCTGTGTGATGTTTCCTTACGTACATATTGATGTTCGACTCTGCAATTTGAGCTGATGTTGCAAGCAGCAAATCAATACATTGTTTATCCTCTTCTGACACAGGGCAGTGAACACACAAAGCACATCTACTACAGTGCATCCGGCGTCACCATCAACCACCTGTTGGAGGACACAACAACACCATGGAACTATCCCTGGGAAATGATGCCATAGGATGTTTGACCTCTGCGAGTGGGACACATGCCTAGGATGGACAGTATTATTGTTGGACTGCTACTTTGGGCATGACAGGCCTGTCCAACACACCGTTGCTGCTGTGCTCTGGCTGGATGTCGTGTTCATCACAGGGGACACACATGACCTTTCCAGTACTGTGGCATATTGGGATGTCACACTTGACTGTGCATGCCCAGTGTTTCAAGGACAGTTGTAACATGACTTGTTGGATTGCAGATACCCTTTGCACTTTGGACACTGTGTACTGGTCCCCACGTTTGCAGCAGGGACTGACAATGTCACTGTATGTTGTACATCCTTCTGACATTGTGTTGTTGTGTTTTGCCCATGTGTGTGACATGGAACGCAGGATACACTCATCTGTTTGTTTCAACACGAGCATACAGCAATGCGTGTGGCACAGGGGCAGCAATAGAGAGGTCCTCTTGTCCATGTCCATCTAGCCTCCACTTGGACATGACACAGTATTTGCCACGACACCACTTTACTGCACACCAGCATCTTGGATTGCTGTTTACAATCACCAAGGGTGTTACAGTGCATGTGTGGCATCACTGTATCATGTTTCAACGTACATGGTGCATGTGCATGTGACTATGTTGGTGCAACACAGCATGTTGCAATATGGCTTCTGTGTGGGTTACTGTAACTTATTAGACCTTTCTTTCCATCTCTATATACAGGTTATTGTGTCTGTTTACTGTACAGACGTGATGCTCTGCATTGATTTGCAAAGCTAGCATTGCATGTCTGTACAGTCCTATTTATCTCCTGAGGTAACAACACTCACATTGCCCCGTTATATTTGGAGTGTGGCAGTGTGAATGCCCATTTTCTTCCTTCATTTGTGCATTCCATGTACCATGATATATGTGTACAGACACTGTATCCACACCAACCAGTGCATGGGGACCTTCTGCTAGTGTTATCTCTACATGTTTCTGCAGATGGTTTCATTTGAATTCTCTGTGCTCATGTGCCTCTGCTACCTGTTAGCATATCCTCATTGTGCATTTGACGATTGTTTAGGGTTACATTGTTGCAGCTTTGATTCCTATATCAGGCATTATGTGACAGCTGTAACATATATTTCAATATGTGTGTTTACACTTTCTTACTTTTAACAACATATGCTGTTTCATTAGTGTGCCTCCTGTGTTGGCAGACAGATATGTTTTAGGGAACAGATCATGATTGATGTGTGTTGGGGCCTCATCATGCACCGCCTACTGTCTACATGCACACATATGTAACTAACACATTTGGGGCATGCAGCAGCATGTGGGGGGTGGGGGCCCAATGCATACTGCACACCATGCACCTGAAGCACATTATCTCTCCTGCCCATCATCTGTGGACGGGCCAGTGACAATTCTGTAACATGTGGGTTGCTGCCCTGCAAAATGTGTTCTCAGATTTTCACCTGGGATCCAATCACCTTGATATTATGATAGGCGGTATCTACACTATCTCTGATGATTAACCAAAATAAAAATATGTGTTGGACATACATTTGTCTCTGATGCTGCTTGAACACACTGACACACGTATTTAGTTATTTCCTGGTCATGTACATGGCCCACCTGTGCTCACATCCTTGTACGGTGCCAGCTGTCTATCTGCCAGCCATCTGCCAGCTGTCTGCCACATCACTGGGTGTTACAGGTTCCCATACACACATTTCCTTTGAGGTAATATCTTTGCATTGTGGTTGTTTGGGATAGTGGTTAAGTACATGTGTTATAACACCATAGGCTGCAGGTTTGATTCCCAAGTGGGGTTTTTTTTGTGTTATGCTAACCTGACCATGAGCTAACTACAAGGTTCATCACCTAGCCACACAGCCTTCCACCTCTTCACTGTACACCAAAGTGTGCCCTCTGTGCTGCCTATCCATCACAAATTAGCTGTTACATATGTCTCTTTCTTTGTAGTGTTCATATAGGCAGTCTGTTTAGGGGATTGGCATTGCTGTGGTTTAGTTGGTCTGTGGCACACCTGTTTGCAGGTTCAATTCTCACATGCTCCTTTTCTGTTCTGTTCCATATTTTGCCCTGCTCCACAGGGCATCCCCTGCCGCCCTTTGGGTTTAGGTTCTTTCCTCTTTTGCATGCTATATCCACTGCATAACATTTCATTGTGTGTGTGCATGTAGTTATATGTGGTTCTGCTCCCAATTACAGACTGTGATTTGAGCTGTACACACCAGATCTGCATATGCATTCCATCATGGTTACTGTTGGAGGTTTGCCTATCCTGGCAGCCAGCAGGCTTCTTGTGTGATGCCCTGCAGTATTCTTGTATGCAGCCTTTGCTTCTGACTTCACATTGGTGGTGTAGCCTGTTGGTTTGTGCACTGACATTTATGCTAATGGTCATAGGTTTGATTCTGCTCTGTTCTCTTTCATATGTATGTCTGTCATGCACAGCTACTTTTCATTCCTGTAACAGTCATATCTGTGCAGATCTGTGCTGTTAGCACATTGTATCCTTATCACAGTTGCCAGCCATCCTTCTGTCCAACTATGTGTGTCTGGCAGCTGTGTGCCATCCTGCCCTGATGTGCAAGCTCCTACCCCATGTCCTGCACTGGTACATGTTTCTGCAATGCAGCTGTTCCTGTTTGCATCTCCAGTGTGTGCTTTGCATGGCACTGCTACTCCTCTGTCCTCCTGCTATTGCACCTATCCTGCCAACTCTACCTCCTCTGCTGGACACATCTTCCCATCCTCTGCCACACACTGTCATTGTTGCATGGTACATTACCATCACCCTGTGCATCACTACAGCTGGCCCCGATATGTTTGTCCATTTTTCAAACTGCCACATGGGCTGAACACAGATTTGTCTGATCCATCAGCTCAGATCTACTTCCTTCCATCACTTGTGCATTGTCTTTCCTTGGTGCTCTGTGCAATGTTGGGTTACATCTGTGTTTGGCCCATACCTTTCTTGCTGTTCAACTTGGGGAACCTTACTGCCCTTGGCCAACATTTCTTGAGTGCCCTATACATCCTTGGGGCATCTTTAGCCACACCTTAGATTCAGCCAGCTTATGGGGCGCCTAATATGGAGCCTTGGGGGTTGACAGCCTTTCAACATGCCCTCTGGGGCACATTATAACCCACTTTGGCTGACGTGGTGGTTTAGGATGTGCCTTCTGGGGCGCCCTGAAAGGTGCATTAGTTTATGGCACTGGGGTGCGGGTATTTTTAGCTGGCAGCACAGATTGTTGGGCTGTTACGAGCAGGAAGAGGAATTGCCTTGGTCACCCTTATTCATTAAGCCCACTGGGGGATTGACCTCATGACCCTTGTTTTAGCGGTCATTGTATTAACCAGTGTGCTACACCTCTATTGCTGTGATTGTAGGTCAGCACGCGAAATTAAGGTTAACGTGCGGTAACGTGCGCGGCTCTCTCTATCACACGATAACAGACACGGCGCACTTTATTGCGCAATAACCCGCGATTGCTACCTTAAGACCGGAACACCCACTCCTTATATAGCATTATTCACATTATCGCTGCAACTAGCGCCGGTGACATTAAGACGGTTTAGTAAACATACCCCAAAGTGTGCTAAGCTAGTTAGCTAAACCTGTTAGTTAAGACAGGTCAATGGCTGTCCTCATTTGAACAGGTTATCGCTTTCTGACTAGCGCCATCAATTGGATAGTGATGGAACTGTCAGGCAAACCAGATATTCAGCACAAACCCTGGATATGTTTTGGTGTTGAATATCTGGTTTATTTAAGGTGGCAGCAACTGAATAATCGGCCCCTGAGGTTTTAGACAGAATTTGAATATGACCAGAGAGAGAACATGACACACTAACTCAAGAAGTCAATTCCAGGCATGCATTGCATTAAAGTGGAAACCGTGGAGTTGGAAGTTGGCAGTGGAGAAAAATGGCAGAGTTAAGAGTGACTTGACCTATGAAGGAATTCACGAGGAAGGGTGTAGGATCAGTGAAGATAGATAATGAAGAGTTGCGGAGTTAATGTATTTGTAGATGAGTAAGAGAAGCTTGAACTATATGTGGAAGCAGATGGGAGGCCAATATAGTAGTCTGAAGAGTTTGGTTACACGTGTTGAAGAAAGATGCAGTAAGCCAAGCAGCTGAATTTTAATAGATCAGTGGTTCTCAACAGCTCTCATCTACCCTCTAGGCCAGTTGGGTTTTTCATGCATATCCACAGTGAATATGCATGAGATAGATTTGCATGCACTGCCTCCATTGTATGGAAATCTCTCTTGTGCATATTCATTGCGGATATCCCTGAAAACCCGACTGACCTAGGGGGTATCAGAGGACTGGATTGAGAACCACTGGACTAGATGGTAGTGGAGAAAGATGGTTCAGTGGGAGACTTGGTCAATTGCCGCTGAAAAAGGAGATGTGTCAGAAATCTTCTCAACTACAATGGGTTCACAGAATTAGACTACTACGTCTGTTAATCATTTACACAGCATTACAATGCTATACAGATACATAGAAGAGAGACAGTCCCTGCTTCATGGAGCTTACAAACTAGTCAACAGAGAGAGGACAAACAGACCAGCCCTGAGTTAGGAATGGCTGTAACAAATGTGGCCAGTGGCACAGAAACCTTTGAGAGCAAGACTGAGCAGAAATTTATCAGGGCTGAAACTCTACAAGGTGCATTTCAACAAATAAAATACCGATTTGAAAATCAACTAAATAATTTCTCTGATAATGGAATGGCAAACTCGTGAATCCTAGTTACAAATCACTATCCTACTTTGAATTAACAGAATGGACAGAGTCAGAACTAGAGCTGGAGAAGGTGAGGCAAAGCAAGAGCCATAATTACCTCCACCACTCTCTAATTGCTTCTTTCAGAGTCTGAATTTGTTCTGGCAATACTAAAACCAGTGGTCTATCACACTCTCTCCCTAGCCGTCTCCTGAGATAAAGTTTTTCCACCCATGCTGCCTCTCTCAATTAGCAAAACCTTTTTCGCTGGGACCTGAATTTTAGTATCTGAAAGCTATCAGAAAATACACAATACCAGAAATTTAATACAATTTGTAAACATTATTTAATCAACATTTCACATGTAAAAATTAGCACCATTGTTTGAACTTGTAAGGAGTAATTGTATGTTTCTGCCTGTAAAGGGAAGGAGAAGGGTAAAGGACCTTGGGTTTAGCTCAAGCCTTTTTCAGTAGCACCTCAAGGTGAGTAGCCTTTTGGTACAGTTGGGTATTTCCCTACCCATGGAGCATTTATCTGAAGCAATAGAAGGTTAAGCAACTTGCCTGCGATCACAGGGAGCATCAGCAACGGCTTTACTATGGCGAGCGCTAGGGCTAAATTTAAGAGACAGATCATACTCTATACTCTCATTCCAGAGGACACAATTCACTTATTAGCATCAACATACAGCCATTAACAGAGATCCAGACTCAATGTCCCTTACGAACAAAGAACCTCAAATGCATGCTAATCAAAGCTTGATCAGTTCGTAATAAGATACCAGTTCTCATAGATTATATAGAGCATCAAAACCTGGACATTCTATGTGTAACAGAATTATGGCTCATGGGCTCAGACACAGCACTAACAAACTAAGCCTTTCCAACTTCGACCTCTTTAATTGTCCTAGAATTGATTGCAGGGGTGGAGAAATTCTCATACTAGCCAGAAAAGTCCTTAAATTTACTAACATCAATGTAGCCTGGATACTATAACTATTACTAACACCTTATAATCTGCCGACTATATAGGTCACCTGCTTCATCCACTAACGACATGCCAACAATCCTAGATCTAGAGTGCAACACACAACTCAAAGAAAGCAACTTTGGGTTCTAGGTGACCTTAACCTCCCATCACTTTCTCCAAAGCAAACTAAGGCCTATCTAGAAGTGATGAAGGCACTATAACATGAGCAAATAATAAGCATTCCTACACACCTTGGATCTCATTTTTGCTCCCACATCTACACTCAATCAAAACAGCCAGGTTCCACCTTTAGTACTCCCAGTACTATGATCAGACCACAGTACTATCATATTCAATATACCTCAAGACAGCAATCTAGACAGAAAAAATATTATGTTACAATCCGAGTGCATTCATTGCCAACATCTCTTAAAACTGCGTCAATGAGGGGGGGCGGAGCCCGATGTCCAGCGGGATGGTCGCATATCGCTGAGGCTCCCGAGAGGCCTACTCAGAATCCTGAATTAACGCCGGACAAACTTGAATTTCTGCTCTGATCTTGCCGGGGCACATTGGTGAGATGGCGGGGACCAAACCCACGCGCCTGGAATTTGGCTCTCCAGTGGCTTTTCACGGTAAACGCTCCAAAACTGAACCCCCGTCCCCGCAGAAGGGGCTGGCTTTGCGCGAGGGCCCCGAAATGCAGCAGGAAATCCTCGCAGAAATTAGAGGGGTTAAGGACCTCGTGCAGTCAAACGGTGAAGCACTTCGAGCGCTGAGGGAAGATCTTGGTGTACTGCAAGGCAGGCTAGAGGGGCTCTCTTCGCGTCAGGACAAAATGGAGAGTATATTAGACTCCCATGCGGTCCGGCTGTCCAAACTTGACAAAGTTGAACGTCAGGTGCGGGCCTTGCAGAAAGAAGTGGAAGATGGCAATAATAGAGCGCGCCGCAACAACCTACGACTCGTGGGCATACCGGAGGGAGCGGAATTGGGAGACATGAAGGAGTTTTTAAGTAAAATCCTCCCTTCCCTGCTCCAAATCACCTTTACCAAAGAATTGGAGATCGATCGCGCTCATCGTGTACCCACAAACATAACGCTCAACAGGAAAACCCCGCGGCCTATCATCTTTCGACTTTTGAGATATCAACATGTGGAACAAATTCTCAGTGCCTCCCGGGCAAAGGGCCATATGGAGTTTGAGAGCCACAAGGTCTCCTTCTATCCTGACTTGGCTAAACCCACGGTCGACCGCCGAAAGCGCTTTCTGGAATTTCGGCCGAGGCTTCAACAACTACAAGCACGCTATGGCCTGCTGTACCCGGCCAAGCTCCGAGTCACGCTTCACAATCAGACAAGAACATTTGAGGACCCTGATATACTAGCGGAGTTTTTGGACTCTAAAGAAGCCGACTTGATGCGCTGACTTCCAGAATATTCCTGCCAGTACTCTCATATCCGCTGTGCCTGCCATATTGGATTTACCGCGGCTCAGCAAAGAGTCTGTCGAGGGCGGTTTGTTGCCTTATTTTGAAGATATCTGGGACCCGACTCCATCTACCCATAGTAGCCTCGACGAGTATCAGAGACAGTGTTTCTTATGGACTCTGGTGTTTCTTTTCTTTTATTATGTCTCTATCTTCCTCTCTAGGGCCTCCTCCCGCAGACATCTGGTCGCCATATTCATTGGGGGTTTGCTTCTTCTCTAAGTTACTTTGGTACATACTTTTCAATATGGGTGTATTGGCCAGCATACTTGGTGCTTATGTCATTATTGTACAGATTCTGATTATGTTGTAAGTTTTCAAGCGCTCTTACCTAAGATGTCTATTATCGACTGATGGCACCATGTAAGATTTTCTCATTGAACGTACAAGGCATCAATAATCCGATAAAACGGAGGAAACTCCTAAGCTATCTTAGTCATGAGGCTGCAGACCTGATTTTCCTCCAAGAAACACATTTCAATTCGAAGGAAACTTTCAACCTCAATATTAAACCTTACATGGTGGCCGCCTATTCCCCAGCTGTTTCTAGGAAATGTGGGGTTGCTATATTGGATAGGAAATCTCTGCATGCTACTATTGTTGCGACTTGCTTAGACACAGCGGGTAGATGGTCCAGAGTTCACCTCAAGATGGGTAACTTTAAAATTACATGTATATGCCTTCACGCTCCTAATCTGGATGACCCTGCCCTTTTGCTATAACTGCTCAGGCTGCGCAGGCCTCTGCTAATTCTTCATTGATATTGGGGGGGATTTCAATTCAGTTCTTGATCCCCTGATTGACAAATAGTCGCCCAGGACAGGTGGTCCCCCCAAGAGTCATATTAACTACAGGTTTACTGGGGGCGGGTCTGGGGTCGTATTTCATTTATCTGGCACCTTCACGAGCCTCTTTCTTGGACGACTGTGGGACTCCGCTCAGTGGCGGGGGTCCCCTCTCTTCCTAAGAAGGGTCGCTTTCTCCTGATTTCATGCTGGGTATAGCCATATGTTTAATTATGGGGACTTGGAAGGATAGCTCTCGACTTACTGTCAATGAATAGTGGAACCTTGTCTGCTTATATAGTGAATATGAGCAGATATCTCGGAGAGCTATTTTCCATACCCAATTTCACTCTCGCTTGTCTAAAAGGCAGATGTTCAATGATCATGTACAATCTGCTCATTGCTTCGACATGTCTGTTTAATGTACACTCATCATGTTTCAGATCGCTGTAAGGTTTTGTAACACAATAATGTTTCAGATCGCTGTAAGGTTTTGTAACACAATAATGTCAGTACACGCCCGATTCGAGAATGTTTTAGTTTTCTAGAGAAGAAGCAGGGGGGAGGGGGGTGGTGGGGGTTTACTTTGGTGTATGTATCACACTTCATGTATGTATTTGTCTCTTAGTTGTATGTCTTCCTTTCCTTTGTTGTTGCAAAACGAAAATAAAGAATTAAAAAAAAATAAAACTGCGTCAATGAGACCTATACTTAAAAACAAGTTGAACCCTAGCGACATAACCTCCTATAGGCCCATTTTCAGCCTTCCTCTTTTAATCGAAGGTCATAGTCCTACAGCAACTACAATACCACATAGATTCCCAATCTCCCCTGGACCTGGACCAGCATGGTTTTAGACAGTACGATGGAGTAGAAACTCTGCTAACCTCCCTCCTGGATAGGCCCATCAGAGGCAATGAGAAATCAAAGCAGGGATTTATTTTAATAATTCATGGATATCACCTCTGCTTTTGACTCAGTCTGTACAACACATTATGTCACCTACAAGAGATAGGAATAGAAAATGCAGCTTTGGACTGGTTCTGCTCCTACCTCAATGGTCGCCTTCAGCAAGTGAAAATGGAATCACTTTATTCAGCCACATATAGCCAAGCACATGGTGTCTCACAGGGTTCAGCGCTATCCTCTCTTCTATTTAATCTTTACATTCTGCCCTTATGCCCTTTACTAGAATCCTTTGGATTACACTACCATGTTTACACAGTTGGCATTATGCTATATGCCCCTTTTTCCACAATCAAACCCAGTTATAATAAGCTGATTGAATGCTTTAATGCAGTCACATAATGGCTCTCCAAGCATAACCTATTGGTTATATATAACAAGACTGAAGTGTTCATAACTAAAGACCAAACATTCATCCCCTCCTCAACACTAAAACACAAGGAATGCAGAACTCGATGCAAAGCAAGAGAACCATTACCTAGGAGTCACACTCGACCAACCAACCTGCAACCCTACATCAGCAACATCACAAAAGCAATATATCACAAGATAAGAACACTTTGCCATCTGTGCCCACCTCTTGAAATAAATGGCTATCGTACAGTGTTCCAAGCACTTCTTTCCACATTTTGATTTGAGTAACATCTTCTATCAAGAGTTACCAAAGTATTTCTTGCAACCATTTCAGCTGGCCCAAAATACAGCCACGCGTACCATGTACTAGTTACCAATCATGAGCCGAATAAGATACAAAGCCATACTCTTAATATTTAAGATTCTGCACAAGCAATCTGCAATCTCTCTCTCATCCCTAATACAACTGATGCCCGAAAATAGAAGTACAAGACCAAGCATGTATAACACACTCCTGATCTCTGCAGAGAGGACAAAAAGTAACCAAACATCCTGTAACCGGGCATTTTTGCTCTATGCTCATGCCTTTTGGAACTCTCTGCCGGACACAATCTGAGCCAACAGAGATATCTTAAGTTTTTGCAAGACCCTCAAGACTCACTTATTACAACAGTATTATGAGCATATACTATAAGATGCGGAGAGTGAAAGTGGGAGTGGTCATGATCACCTACATTCAATAACCCATTCTCACCACTAGCTCACAGACTCATGTCTATACACTATCCATGTTCCTCCGAGTGAACCCAACTGTTACATTTACTCCTATTAATTACTCCACGTTAACTTATCTGTTCTATGTATGCTGTTTACGTTTATTGTTTTATGTTTTATGTAAACCGCTCTGACTGCAAAATAGAGCAGTGTATAAAATCAGTTAAATAAATAAATACACTCTGGCTTAGGAGTGAGGTTTATTACTGTCATGGTATGTGCAAAACTAACCTATTTAGATAAATTGGCCCAGGAAAAGCAGTTGATAAAACTGTCCCATGGTGGCACATACTTCTTAGTGCGCCATGTATACATATTCTGGGGGAAGTCATTTGGGGGGCACATGAACATAAGAACATAAGATATGCCATACTGGGTCAGACCAAGGTCCATCAAGCCTAGTATCCTGTTTCCAACAGTGGCCAATCTAGGTCATACGTACCTAGCAGTATCCCCAAGAGACAGAGGTTTCACAATGCTTGTATTGGGTCAAGCATTGATATCCTGGGTCCCTTTTTAATAATGGTTTATGGACCTTTCCTCCAGGAACTTGTCCAAACCTTTTTTAAACCCAGCTACACTAACAGCTCTTACTACATCCTTCAGTAACAAATTCCAGAGTTTGATTACACGTTGAGTGAAAAAATATTTTCTCTTATTTGTCTTAAATAGTTTACCCTGTAGCTTCATTACATGTCCCCTAGTCTTTCTATATTCTGATAGTGTAAACAATCGATCTACGTTTACCCGTTCCACTCCATTCATTAATTTATAGACCTCTATCATATCTCCCCTCAGCTGTCTCTTTTCCAGGTTGAAGAGCCCTAACCTTTTTAGCCTCTCTTCATAGGAGTAGCCTTCCATCCCTTTTACCATTTTGGTGTTTTTTATCTGTACCTTTTCTAATAACACTATATCCTTTTTAAGATACGGTGACCAGAATTGCACACAATATTCAAGGTGCGGTCGTACCATGGAACGATACAGAGGCATTATAATATCCTTTGTTTTATTTTCCATTCCTTTCCTTGATGTATGCACATGTTATAAAATACAGGAGTACCTATGTAGAGTACGTGCATTCATTTAAATCTACTTCGGAGAAGGTATAAATGTGTGTGTCGGCTGTTGTGGCTGGTTCTCAGTGCCTATTTTATAAAGGCACATACTGTACATGCCTATGTTTGACTTTATGAAATATGGCGTCATATTCAGTAGAGGCGGACAGTATTGGCTGCTGCAGCTTAAAAAGAACCCTTTTGAATATGCCCCCCCTCCCCCCGAAGAGCCTTTCACAATAATTTGAGGTGCTAAACTGAACCACAGTTATTCCTCCCTGGATGCAATTTAGGAGTTTGCACAATATAGGGGCACTCATGTACACACTACACTTGCAGAGCTGGCACCGATGTCTGAATTAATGATTCATTGTTTTTCATAGCTGATAACCTGGGATACTCCAATTCCGTCCAATAAAAAACTGGATGCGAAGAAGCCGGATATAGTGGTTAAGGAGAAAAACACCAGAACAACATTGATAACAGAGGTGTCAGTTCCAAGTGAATCACGTGGAGAGACAGAAGATCCTGAAATACCAGGAAATGCAGTCAGAGACCAAGAAAATGTGCAGAAAGATACAGAAATATTTCCCATCGTGTTGGGAGCCACAGGCCTGATAAAGAAGAATTTCCAAGCACATCTTGACAAACGACCCCTACATGTTATATCTTATGAACTCCAGCAGGAGGCTCTCTTTGGCACGATGCAAGTACTACACTGAGCCTTAGCAATAAATATGAGAGATCAAGATCATACTCCCCATGCCCTGGCTTAGAAGAGAGGTTCAAACCTGTCATGGTATGCGCAAAACTAACCCATTTGGAGAAACTGCCCTTTGATAACGCTCTCATCCTTCTCTGGCTTCCTCCTGCCTAAGCGACCAATATGACACTTCATAACTACATGGAATGATTTGCCCAAAATTAGTCTTTATTAGGGTTATCACAATCTAACACAAATACCAAATAACCCACCAATATCTGAAAACAACATTTTTGTCGAACTGTTTTTATCTAAACATGTTATCCGAAATAGTTAAAATGCAGTCCATTTTACTTCAGTGACTGAATTTACAAATCTTCTCCCAAATAGTATGAGTATTGTGTGGAATTCTGGAGACCACACCTCCAAAAGGATACAAACAGGATGAGTCTGTGCAGAGGGTGGTTACCAAAGTGGTCAGTGGACTTTGTCATGAGGCGTATGGGGAAAGACTTAAAGATCTCAATATGTATACTTTGGAGGAAAGGCGGGAGAGAGGAGGTATGATAGAGGCATTTAAATACCTTTCAATTGAAAGAAAGCTCTGCAATTAGAGGGCATAGGATGAAGGTGAATGGGAATAGACTCAGGAGTAATATGCGGAAATATTTCTTTATGGAAAGAGTAGTAGATGTGTGGAATAGTCTCCCAGCAGACGTAGTAGTGACCAATTCAAGAAAGCACGGGGCAAATGCAGAAGATCTCTAAAGGAAAAAGGACTGCAGAGCTTGTGGTTCGTATGGAAGTGCAGATTGGATAGGCCTTATGGTCTTTTTCTGCCATCATGTTTCTCTGTTTCTATTACTTATTCCAAATGTTTCTCAATAAGTAAAGAAATATCTTCAGCACAAACAGTCTTGACTTCAATAAATCCAGTAGATTAACTGTCAGCCATTCAAAATATACTTTCATTACCATTGCTAACACAGTCCTGCATTTTGAGCTGTTCCATAATTACAGTTTTTCTTCAGGACAATTTTTTTATTTATTTATCTGCAGTTGATTGCTAAGGTGCCCCAACATTTCTTAAAGAAAAGCAATATGTAGCATAATCCATAGAGCTTCTGACTTGGTTTTACTTATACCACTTCCAGCATGGCATCCATATTTCCTGATGACGTATATGCATCTACCTGATGCAGTTACCTTACACTGAGAGTATTAATGACTCCAATTAACTAATTAATAGATTCCCCTATCAGCACAATAAATCACAGTCAGTTTCTGCATTTAACCCAACTGGCTCCACGGACCTGGAGCCTAGTGGTTAGTGCAGCAGCCTAGTAACTAATAGACCAGAGTTCAATTCCCACTGGATTCCCTGAGGCCTTGGGCAAGTTCCTTTACCCTGCATTGCTGAGGAAGAAAGCCGGGCAATCTACTTCCAGTCACCCCTTGCCAAGAAAACCCAGGGGCTGCTGCGTCACTAGGAATCAACATTGAGTCAATGCATTAAAAAAATTACTTGTTTATGAATAGTCAATTTCGGTGTTTATTTTCCCAACTACTTAGGAGTATGTTTACTAAACCGTCTTAACGTGCACCCGGCGATAGTGTGCAGGCTGCCATAAAAGGAGTGGGCATTTCAGTCTTAAAGTAGCAAAACGGGATTATCGCGCGATAACGTGCGCTGCTGCGCACATTATCTGGCGAAGCGCTGCTAAGCGCGTTAACGCGCGGTAATCTTAAGTAGGCGCCCAGACATGCAAACATAGAAACAGAGGTGTAGTAAAATGGTTAATACACTGACTGATGATACAGGGGTCATGTGTTTGATCCCCCAGTGTGCCTAATGCAGAAATAGGCCATGCTGCAGGTCCCCAGCAGTGGTAGTGTGTGAGATAGGTAGTTCCTGCAGACACACCTTGGATACATCTGTATTTCTCAGTCAGGTTTAGCCCTTATGGACCCATAGGCAGATTACACAGGTACACTAAAAAAATTTTTTTTTAAACTGCCTCTAATGTTTCGATTGATTTTTACGTTTTTTAGTGCGCTGAATCCAAATCTGGTAACCAATTTGCTCCATCACATACAGATTTTTTGCTACATTGGGTTAGCAGTTTGAGGTGAACGTTTCAGATTGAGTGCGATCAAGATAAAAGTTTCTTGGATGAATTCTTTATAGTAATTGTTTAGTAGTTATTCAAATAAGAATAAAGAAAATTGTAACAAGGCAGCACATAAGAATAGAGTAATGTCAACAAAACACACTGTGATGGTAGCAAAATTGTCTGCACTTAAAACAGCCACATACATGTGCACAAACATTGAGCATATAAGAGCGAGGTTAGACACAAAGCAAAGCAAAGAAATGTGCAAAAAATGTTGTACAGGTATGTATGTAAGAATAGAAAACGCAAACCGCACCATTGCAATACATGAAGACAAACACCCGATGGTGTGAAAATAAAATTCTAATAAATGAGATCCGACACTGTGGTAATAACTAGCAAATTTTTATTTCAAAGTTTAGTAAAAACACGATATTTGTCAACACAGTTTAGATTTTAAAGTCATTCTTGGGTCAATCAATCTCCTGGTGGGCCCGTTTCTTCTTCCCCCGAATGCTTCTCTTGGTGCGCTGCTTGGCGTATTTTTCATCTGGGGTTTCCCGCAGCAGCAACCAGCAGAAATCAGCCATCATAGTGGTGTTCCATCTTCCTTGGTACCTTCTCTCTGCGTCCTTGATGTCCTGGTGAAACCTTTCACCTTGTTCTTCACTGTACGCCCTCAGGTTTTCGGGAAAGTAGTTCACATGGGAGTGCAAGAAATGGACTTTCAGGCTCATGTTACAGCCTTGTTCTTTGAAGGCATTGAGCATCCTGGCAACAATATCCTTATAGTTCTCATCCCGCCTGTTCCCCAAGAATTTGAGAACAACATCCTTCTTTTTCCTTCTCAGACATCGTTTCAGCGAATGCTCCATCTGAAATGAGTTTCCTTATATCAGGGCCAACAAACACTCCTTCCTTTAGCTTTGCTTCAGAAAGTCGGGGGAACTTTGAGCAAAGGTACCGAAAGCACTCACCATCTTTTGGAAGGGACTTGATGAATTGCTTAATGAGACCCAACTTAATGTGGAGAGGTGGTAATAGAATTTTATCACGAGGTACCAAGCTCTCATGAAGAACATTTTTCTCACCGGGTCTCAAATACTCCTGAATTGGCCAGTCTTTTTTCCCCCAGTGTAGGTCGCGGGCCCGGCTATCCCACAAGCAAAGGAAGCAGGGATATTTGGTGAAACCGGATTGCTGCCCTAATAGCATGGATAGAATTTTAAAGTCTCCACAAATCATCCACTTATGCTCATCATAACGAATCTTCTGAAGAATCAGGGCCAAATTCTCGTATTTTTCTTGGAGAATAACAGAGTGAGCAATAGGAACTGAAGCGAATGTGTTGCCATTATGAAGAAGAACACCTTTTATGCTGTCTTTTGATGAATCAATGAACAGCCGCCATTCAGCAGGATCATACTTGAGTTTAAACTTTTCCATCACTCCGTATATATCGTTGCAAAATACCAAATCTTCCTCTTTGCTGAAATACTTCAAAAATTGTGTCTCGCGGTTGTGGTACCAATAAAAAGTTGTTCCTGGTGACAATAGATTTTTCTGTTTAAGCCGAGAACCTAGCAGTTGGGCAGCATCTTTTGGGAGTCCTAAATCCCGGACTAAATCATTCAATTCAGCTTGAAAGAAAAGTTCAGGTTTCAGATCTGGTTCAGTTTCAAACTCGGAAGTACTGGACTCATCGGGAAAAGCCATCTGATGAGTCTCATCATGATCAGAACCATCCACACAAACATGATCCAAAGATTTTGGTGGTTCAGGCACAGGTACTTCGTTGCTATGAGGCATAGGCCTAATTACTGAGGGAAGGTTGGGGTAACTTATTACGTTCTTATTTTTTAAGTTGTATCCCTTCACAATGCAAGAGCAAAAATAGCAGTCACTGCTGTGGTCTCTTTGTTCACGCCACATCATAGGTATTCCGAAACGAAATGCTTGTTTTTTACTTTTCATCCATAAGCGTAGATCTTCCTCACATGTCTTGCACACTTTGTGAGGAGCCCACGGTTTGTCTTGATCGCCTAACTTCAAACCGAAATAGGCGAAATATACTTTTTTAATAAATGCAGAAATGTTCCTCTGCCGCTTTTTCACGGTATATTCCCCACAAATAAAACAAAAACTGTCCGGAGAGTTGACGCAACCTCTGGCTCTGTGAGCCATCACAAATACACAGCACTGCAAACTACAACTGTAGTGAACCACTTCGGAATAAAACTGGATTACGACTGAGCAAACAAAAGGTAATAATGAACTTGCAAAAAACTGAAATTTGACAGGAACGTTCATGTCGCAACCACCGTGTTTGAGCGAGCGAATGAGGCGAGGCGAACAGGAAAGAACATGCTCCAGCGCGAGTACTGGATTTAGCCCCCCGCCTCCCAATTGTCCTGTTAATGTATAAAATGAATACAAAACACCCTAAAATATCATGAGGGAGTGTTTCTAGTTAGTTAACCATTACAACCTCTATTTTGGGCCAAGAAAATAAACTGCAGTCGGCTAAAAAGAAATTATGTGAACATTCCTTATATGGGTAAGAAATCTAATTTTGCAAGAAAACGTGACGTGATGGAACATTTTGGCTATTTTTCCTGGATTCAGCACCCCAAAATCTATAGGAATCAGTTGCAAAACTGGAGGCAATTTTTTGGTAGTGTACCTGTGTTATGTACCACCACTCAACCCACCCTCTGGGGCCGAGGGTGGTAAACAGGGTCTCGCACCAACAGATCCACATTCTACCTCCCTGCAGTGGTGGCAGTAGAGGGGACCATAAACCTCAGTCCTGCAGGGGAACAGACACCCTACAGGGCAGTCAATGCAGCTCTGTACACATCCATAAAGTAATAGCAGACAGACATTAGGCCTGGAAATGCTCAGCTGTGCCCCACCATTATCTGATATTCTCCTGCAGCAAGCCTCCAGCCGCTGCACCCTGCAAGGTGTTCCAGCAAGACACATACTAGCTACAGACAGTCTGCTAGCTAGGCCATAGTGCATGTTCCTGGAGGAAATGCATGCACCCAGAACTGGGATGTCAGCATACACACCAAGCAGATAAGTCAGTGATTGGGCCCCAAAAAGGAACCCATAAATATCACATGAAAAAAGTACTATATAGCACTATGGGGGAACCTAGCCATGCTGTGGTCACTGCTCAGTCAGGGTGAGAGTGATCTCCCAGCAGGACATGCTGTGGCCACCCTGTCTGTGCAGGTGGTGGCCAGGCACTACAATGTCCCAGCCATTGCCCTATGCCCTGTGCAGATGCATCCTGGCCAGGCCACCCTGTCCGGGCTATACCCATGGTTCCTTGCTCCTCATTATGCACACTGGCAGGCCAATACTGGCAACAGTGCTGGCAGTGTGGGCTGTGGAGGGAGTTTGCAGCCACCACACACTGGATAGACAGACACACACTCCCACACCTATGCCAGCATTGTACAACTATAGAGGTGTTTGGCAGCCCTGGTCACCGCTCCAGTCCTGGGCACAGTGCAGGCATGGCTATGGTACGCAATACTGTTGGGGTCACTCCCCAGGGTAATAAACACTGTCAGACACAAGACCTGTAGCACACTCCACAGACATCAGAAAGGTTGCCATGATGCTGCTCAATCAGAAAATTGTACTTAACTTCAGAATTGCTATCTGCCAGTAATCATAGCAACCTTTTGATAGCTGTGTACCGTATTCCCAGGTTTAGGGTGGCATTGCTAAAGTATGCAAGTGCTAGTATTGGGAGATGCACACAGGACCCAATGTCCTGCCTCTCCAGGAGGCATTGGATAATGGAGCCTGTGAGTGCGGGTGTGTCTGCCCCGGTTGGCTGCTGCTTTACGGCAGAGATTCCCAACTCCAGTCCTGGTGTGCCAAACACTGTTCGGGTTTTCATGCTGTCCCTCATGAATATGCATGAGATACATCTGCATACCATGGGGGCGGCGCATAGAAATGCAGCACAGGCATCTTTATTAGAGGCAGCATGGAACCTGAATGGTGTTTGGCCCTCCAGGACTGCATTTGGGAGACTCTGCTCTAGGTAAAGCGCCTGTTTATGGTGTCTGTGCTCTGTAGGGTAAAATGTAGGTGTTTTGGGTATGTTTACGTCATCTGAAATAAAGGTTCTGTCTGTATTAGCATGTTTTAGTAGTGGGTAAAATATGGGGACTGGGTTGGCAGGAACCACAGCTGGGACTTGAACCTGTGATCTTCTGCCTCTGAACACACTGGTTGTGTGCACTGCACCACTGTGTTGCCACAGAGACAGTGTATTCCCTGGTGATACCATGACTGTTCGTCCGGCAGGGCCTGTCTGTTGCAGTGCATGGCACCCACCTACACAGGGCTAGGCCATGGTCTGCTCTGGGCAGCTGCCACTGCCCCCCTCCACCACCAGTACCCCTCTGCCACCATGCTGACATGCCCTTCTGCTGGTGGTGCTGGTGGTGCGCAGTCTCAGGCCATCCAGTGTGCAGGTAGGTGGCTGCCTATGGTGCATGTTCTGGGGTAGGGGTGCCTGCATAGACGTCCACGCTTCCCCCCCAACACTGCCTGCCAATGTTCTGTGCCCTTGGAGGTACCTGCTGGGTACTATCCCCTGTGACACTGTGATAAACACACTCATGCCCATGTTGGGCCCTCATCAGTTGCTGTCTGGCTGCTGTACAGTTTCAGCATTCCTAAATGCCACCTAGGCATCTGCCTAGTCCGCACTGTGCCCCAGCTGCACCACAGCATGTGCCGCCTGCAGCCCTCTGTATCCCATTTTCAAGCATCTGTCCAGTTGGCCGTTCCGACATGCCTGCCCTGCTGTTGCCACACATGTGCATGCCATAGGAAACCTGTCCGATGGAGAGGAAAATCCTGCACAGCGCAATTTCACTGTGGGCTCATTCACCTTGTATGGGGACGAGCATGGACCCTTCCAGAATTCATATCCTTTATTTTATGCTTTCTTGGGAGTGTTTTTTGATGTTTCCCATTGAGATCACTATTGCCCAGCTTGGTTATTTTATTTTTCCATTTTCTTCTGTTCATTTTCACTGTTTATTTGCCCTTTTGTTCTGTGCACATGTATCACACTTATCACGTTTTTGTAGGTTTCCCTGGTTTTGCTGTACATTGCTGACAGAAATGGTTTCTCTTCCCTTTAAATCAGCTCTAACGCCAGGGTTTCACTGGCGTTAGTTTTCAGCCTCGGATTTCACAGCGTTAGTGTGTGGGGAGCCTCTCCCCTCCCACTCTCCTCCCATTGACCCCTTCTCTCCGCCCCTGGGGAGCCTTCCTCCGCCCTCCGGGAGTCTTTCTCCGCCTTCAGCGCTCGTTTGCGCCGCTGAGCGCGTTATCGCGCGCTAAGGTACCTCTGCACCCGAAAAAGTGCCGTTATCACGCAATAAGGTACCTTATCGCCCGATAACGCCCCCCCTCTCATTGACCACACTCAATAACCTGCCTTGGCCAACCGCACCCACAGCACAACCAGCACACACACATAATACAAAACAGGACCTCCCCCACACTCAGCACACACAAGTCCACATCCCCAACTCTACGACCCCACACCACATCAACATCACACTTATCAACGCCCGATCTGTCAGAAACAAATACCACATGCTTCGAGACCTTATCACACGTAAGCAGATAGACCTCCTATGTGTGACAGAAACCTGGCTAACAGATACTGACACGGTACTAATGAATCAACTAACCCCAGAAGACTATACCCTACATCACTGCTCACGGACACGCACCAAAGGAGGTGGGGTAGCCATCATCGCTAAAACCAACCTTCACCTCAGAATCCTTTCATCAGAATCCACGAATGAAGCTGACCTCTTCACCCTCACCAATAAACACCTCTCAATATGCCTAATCTACCGAGCTCCTACCAAGACCACTAACCTACCAAGGATACTACAATTCATATCAGAAAGCACCTGTTCAACAAAGGAACAAATCATCCTAGGAGACTTCAACCTCCCATCACTGCAAGATGAACAAGCAACAACTTTCCACACCGCCATGACTGCAATGGACCTAGTCCAAATCGTACATGAACCCACCCATGAAAAAGGCAACACTCTAGACCTCATATACCTGAGCGCCACGACTGCCACCCTAGGAAACAAACCACAGATTTCACCGATACCCTGGTCTGACCACTACCTTATCACCATGTCGTATACATACCAACTCACGACCAACAAAGAAGACGGTAGCCACACGAGAAGATTTAAAACATTTAACAAGGAGGACTTCTTAGCACAAACTCTACCCAATCTACAAACAAATTCCAGCAACATCAATGAACTAATACACAATTGGAATATCACGATCTCTGCAGCATCCGAAGCATCAGCAAACAAAGCCCTTACCAGACCTCCTTCCACAAAAGCCAGATGGTTCACCCCCAGTCTTCGGAAACTAAAAACAAAACTCAGAAGAACTGAAAGAAAATGGAGAAAAACCAAAGACAAAAACCACAAAATAAAATATTTAAATGAACTCAATGCATATCACCACGAGACCGACAAAGCAAAGAAAATCTACCACATGAAAATCATAAACACCTCCATAAATAAACCATGTGAACTTTTTCGGATTGTCAAACAACTGACGAAAGCCCCCCAAAACTCGGACCAACTACCAACGATCCCACCAGAGCTACTGGCCCGACAATACAAACAGCTACAACCTCCACAGAACTCGCAGCTGAACTCACAGCTGAATAATAAGACAACCACAACAGACCTCCATCCTAACCTACACAATGACTGGACCTCATTCAAAGAAACCTCGCCAGATGAAATATCGACCACCATTGCATGCCTCAACACCACCCTCTCCGCTAGACCCATGTCCCACCGACTGGATAAAGAAAACTAGAAACGAACTGAGCATACCACTAGCTCATATCGTCCAGGAATCCTTCTCCCAAGGACGCATGCCAGATGCCCTCAAAACCACAATCATCCGCCCATCACTAAAAAAGCAAAACCTGGACCCACTAGACCCAGCATCTTACAGACCCATAGCAAGCCTACCCTTCACTGCCAAGATAATCGAGAAGATCGTCCAGCAGCAGCTACAGGAACACCTTGATCTCAACAACATATTGGATCCACAACAACACGGATTCCGCTCTCTGCATGGAGTTGAGACCCTCATGACCACTCTGATGAACACTCTCCTCATAGGAACACAAGAAAAACACTCTGGATATACCATGATTTTCCTTGACATATCTGCAGCTTTTGACACCATCTCCCACAACATCCTCATACACAGACTACAGACAATTGGGATTAAAGACACTGTACTACAGTGGTTCCAATCATACCTAACCAACAGAGAGCAATTAATCCGCACCAGCAACTCGACATCCCCCCCATTCCAGCAACACCAAGGTGTCCCCCAAGGATCCACACTATCAGCCATGCTATTCAACATTTACCTTCAACCACTCTGCTCAGTCATACGCACTCACAACATCAGCTTTCACATTTACGCTGATGATATCATGCTCTACGCTCCCATAACAACCATGAACCCAACAAACACCCACCTATCAACATGCTTCACAGAGGTGTCCAACTGGTTGCAAGCAAACAACCTATCCATCAACATAAAGAAGACAGAAGCCCTCATAGTCACAAAGGACCCAGACTTTACGCCACCTCCACACCTCCACATAGGTACCACAAAAATTCAGATACAACCGCAAATAAGGTACCTGGGCATTATTATCGACCAAGCCCTCACCCTACAGCAACAAATCACCAAAACCACCAGAACTATATTCCACAAAGCAAGGACAGTCCAACGTCTCAGACCCCTTCTCGAACATCAAGACTTCCAAACTGTAATGCAAGCCATGACGCTCCCACATCTGGCATTATTGTAATATATTATACCATGGCCTTCCAGCCACACAGACGAACCCCCTCAAAACAGCATTGAACACCACAGCGAGAATCATTCAGGGAGCAAAGAAGACCGACCACATCACCCCGATTTTGAAAGACTTACACATACTCCCCCTTGAGGCAAGGACTAAATACAAAGCCATCCTACTCACCCACAAAGCCATACATCAAACACCAAACTCCCAACTTCACACCCTACTGTCCCATCCAGCTCATGGCAGATCTACCAGACAAGCCTCCAGCAACTCCCTCACCATCCCTCACAAAAGAACCAAATGCTCTCAACGGACCTGCAATCGAGCCTTTGAACTGTATGCACCATCCCTATGGAACTCTCTACCGATCTGTCTCAGAAACAACACCGATCTACCATCCTTTCGAAAACAGATGAAAACCATCCTGTGTCAGGAATACCTCAACATGACACCCACCAAAAAGCGAAATAACATCTGATCTCACCAACCATGACCAACTAACTCAAACTATACTAACCTGACCATGTCCAAATTCTGTCTAAGTCCAAAGTCTGTCCTATATCTGTCTAAGCCCAAAGTCTGTCCTATATCTTTTGTTAAAATCATCAATGTAGCCTCCCCGGTGATGGCCCCACCCTTATACGTAAATCCCCCCCCCCCCTTTCTATGTGGCGCCGCTTTGACCCGGTGAAAAGCGGGATACAAATACAGCTAAATAAATAAATAAATAAATAACGTCACAGAGCGCACTTTAAGACGGTTTAGTAAACATACCCCCTAGGGTTTATCTGAGGGTGCAAATTTCACACCACAAGTACTATTGATGGTTAGCTTTCCCAGTGGGATAAAAAACAGGTTTGTGTCATTTAGGAGTTATTAGTTCAGAAAAGGAAGAAAACTGAGCGAAGGATTCAAGACAAATGAAGGAGGGGAGAAAGAGTACTATGCAAAGTGGTTTTTCCAGTATTGATCCAACAAACATTTGGCATTGGAGGTTTTTATTGGTCAAAACCTAAAAACCTAATTAAATTTCTTCCCTTTAGGTCTTGCTCTGAGTGCAATTTGGATAGAGTGTGGCCAGAATAATGAAGTATGTGCACAGATTCTAAAATACTTCAATTTACATGCCTACTT
Source organism: Ichthyophis bannanicus (assembly GCA_033557465.1). Lineage (NCBI taxonomy): Eukaryota > Metazoa > Chordata > Amphibia > Gymnophiona > Ichthyophiidae > Ichthyophis > Ichthyophis bannanicus. The sequence continues at coordinate 441,018,805 of CM066035.1, read as the reverse complement.
GAAAAATCTATGTGCATTTATTGCTGCTCCCGAGCAGGCGTAATGTCTGCACTTACAATGCAGACACAATCTGCACGATTTGTGCTAGTATTTTATAAAGACAAATAGGCATCTTCCAACCTACTTAACCTAGGCACCCTTATAGAATTATGTTGGGGAGGCCCACTTGCTCCTGCTCTGAGGGTGCTAGGTTCCAAAATGGCATTGATTACCCCTAGCAGTCATCGTTTGGTACTGTGGTAGTATTGCAAGATTACCACTAGAGGTCATGAGCATCATTTTCAAACACAGCTGTAAGAGTTCGAGCAAGTGGGCATCACTCCTGCTCTCACTAACTACCAGGGGGAACCTACTTTGCTAAGTTTGTGGGTGGATTTGGTCATTAAGACTATGATATGTCCGTCTATAATGCAGTTCGATACACTGGACCATCACAATTGTAGACAATATGATTATTATGCAAAAGCTTTAGAAGGACAATCTTAGATTCATGCACCCACAGGCATGACTTTTGCTGTTGAATATTGTACTACTTGTGATAGTATGTTTGTAGTATATTTAATCCAACACCCTTGCAAATTCATTTATACAGGATATATTAAGGGGTAATTTAGGATTAGATTCAAAGAACATCATTCCAAATTTGACATCATTGCTACTACAGCACCAATGGTACAGCATCATCTTGATTGTGGGTATGCATTTTCCCAAATTTGATGGCAGATTATCAGTCATATCTCATTGCTATTAAGGGGTGGGAATAGAGAAGCCTTACTGAACAAGAGGGATCAATCATGGATTTTTAGACTCAATTCTGTGGAGCCAGTTGGGTTACAGTGGTGGCCAAAAAATTAAGGCAGAGTCCAAAATATCAGAATTTTATTAGAAAAGTACGTGCTATTGTCACTTTCATGGTCAAAAGCTTTAAGAACCAAAGATGTATATGTCATTTTCAAAGTTTTATTCAGGAAACAATATATGTGTCAATATTTGATAGGGTGTCCATGATTTTTCAGCACAGCCTGGATTCTTGTAGGCATACTGTTAACTAGCGTTTTACAGTATGCCGGAGTGATTTTGTTGATCCATACATGCTTGAGTATGTCCTTTAAATCTGCTTCTGAAGTTGGATGGTGTGCTGCCACCTTTTTCTTCATAAGATTCCAACAGTTTTCAATTATATTGAGATCCGGAGAGTTTGATGGCCAACTTGGTAGCAGTTTGATCTTGTTGTCCACAAACCATTTTTTGACTGTTTTTGCAGTGTGGCACGGTGCCTAGTCCTGCTGAAATATAGCTGTGCCAGAAACATTCATTTGTATTTTAACTTTACTATTCAGCACGGATATGTATTTTGCAGCATTTACTCTTTCACCTTTCTCAAAAATGTGCAGGCTACATCGTCCATTCGCCGAGATAAACACCCACCATCGGTCATGGTATGGGGTGGTAACAGTCTTGATCGTGTACTTCAGATTTAGTCTCTCGCCTGCTGGTCGACGGACGTAGTTGTAACCACTCCCACGTACTTGTTGAAATGTACTTTCATCTGTGAACATTACCCTCTCCCAACATTCAGCAGATTTGTCTTTCATCTTGCTACAAAACTGTATGCGGGCAGCAGTTTGTTTCCTGGTCATCATAGGCTTCTTGGCAAGTCTTCTGGCCAAGAGTTTGAATTCATCCACAAGCTATCGTCGGACAGATCTGGCACTTATCTTTATTCCTCGATCATTATCTAACTGAGCCACACGTTGAGATGAAATATGTGGATTAGATGTAATAATGCTTTTGAGGAATCGTTCATCTCGTCCAGTAGTTATCCGTCTGTGCCCACATTTCGAACGACGTGTACGGCCACCTGATTTCAGAACATTCTGAACTGCACACCTTGATATATTTTATTTATTTATTTATTTATTTAACATTTGCTTCTATACCGCGCTATTAAAATCAGCGCGGTGTACATCAAACAAGCATACTACAATGTATACAAACAACATTGAGTTTACAAAGAACAGGAAATTGAACATGGGAAGGAAACCAGGGGAACTAAATACATATTAACTCAAACTATGTACAATACTTTAATGTAAATGGGTGTTGCATTAGTTTTGTGAAGCTAACCATTATCTGAGGAGATGACGTGCAGGGGCGGCAGGTATATGGGGGAAGTTTGCAGGTTGTTGGATGTGCTTCTATCACTGGAGGTTTCTGAGTAATATTTTGTGAATAGGTGGAGTTTTAAAGCTTTTCTGAATAGAATGATGCTTTTTATTCCACGGATTTCATGGGGGAGTGCATTCCAGTTTAAAGGGGCAAATAAGGAGAAGGCTCTGTTGGAGGTAGCTTTTGTGCATTTAGTCATTAGGTTGGGGACTGCTAACGTGTTCCGTGCAGTAGATCTTCTGCTTCTATTTTCTAGGGTGCCATGGATTAGCGTGCTGATTGGCGTAGGGGGGTAGTTATTTAGGGCTTTGAAGGTAAGAACCAGTGATTTGTATTGGATCCTGGCGTGAAGAGGTAGCCAATGTAAATCCTTCATGATGGGTGTTATGTGGTCGGATCTTGATGATCCGGAGAGGACTCTTGCGGCTGCATTGAAGGCTAAGCGGAGCGGGTTTAAGGTCGACTGTGGAAGGCCATGAAGAATAATATTCGCGAAATCAACATGTGGAAGGACTAGAGCCTGAAAGGTTGTTCGGTAGTCTGTGAAGTCCAGTAAGTGTCGGAGGTGACGTAGAGTTCTGATCTTATGGTATATTGCCTTTGTGATGTTTTTTATATGCGTTGTCATGTTCAGGTGCTGGTCCAGGGTGATGCCGAGGTAACGAATTGTGGATTTGGATTTCAACTCTACATTGTTGACTCGTAGAGATGAAGGGGGTGTGAATTTGAGGTTCCTTGTGACAAATAGGACATCCGTTTTGCTGTGATTGATCCGTAAATTCTGGGATAATAGCCAATCTGTTACTGCTTCGAAGCAATTAATTATTGGGGAGAGCACTGGTTGGTCTATCAAGAATGGCATGTAAAGGAGGATGTCATCAGCGTATGCAAGGCATTTTACGTTGAAGGATCGAATTAAGTCGCATATCGGCTGCATATAAATGTTAAACATCAATGAAGATAAGGACGATCCTTGGGGAACTCCCTGTGTTTGTAGAAATGGTTCGGAGGATGAGTGGCCAGCCTTGACTTGCTGCCATCTATTGGATAGGTAGGATTCACACCATTTTAGAGCTGTATTTTGGATCCCCTTTTCTTTCAGGCGTTGTAGAAGTATGTCATGACTCACTGAGTCGAAGGCAGCAGATATGTCCAGGAAAATAAGGACAAAGCCTTGATGTATGTTGTTGATTCCTGTGATCAGATCGTTAAACAGGGTTGTGAGGACAGTGTCTACTCCGTGTGCTACTCTGAATCCGTGTTGGGCTGGATCCAATGGTGCTTCGGTGTCGATATGTTGCTGGATTTGTTGTTGGGCGGCTTTCTCAATGATCTTGGCAAGGTGGGGGATGCTCGATATTGGTCTGAAGGATTCTACTTTGGCTGGATCTAGTTTGCTATTTTTTAGTAATGGTTTGATAGAGGTGTTTTTGAGGCTCTGCGGGAATGATCCTGTGGTGAAGGACTGGTTCAGAATTTTGGCCAGGATGTTGCTTATGTCATGACGAAGCTCTTTGATCCAGCTGGCTGGGCAGGGGTCATTAGGTGCTGTGCTGGGATTAACAGAAGCAACGATGTCCGCGACCTCTTTAGTGGATACTGTGGTGAAGTTGCATAGTGGCGTTGCTTGAAAGGTTTCGGATGGTGTGGAGGGATTATTAGTGCCTATGTTTGCGTTGGTCTTAACCATCTTCGATTGTAAATAGTCTGCATAGTCCTGTGGTTGAGGCATTGGGGGTGGACTGAGATTGGTTCTCCTGTTATGGACTTTACTATATTGAATAAAGCATGTGGTTTGTTGATGGAGCGTTTTAAAATATCAGTGTGATAGAGTTTCCTTTTTTGTGTTATCTTCTCACGGTGGGTCAGCAAGTATGAGTTGTATGCAGTGTGTGCTTCAGAGGAGTGGGTTCGACGCCATTGCCTCTCGAGTTTGCGTAGATGGTGAAGCGATGTTCGTAGGTCCGTGGAGAACCAGGGTGCATGTTCTCGTCGTTTTGTAGTTTTTTCGGCGAAAGATGGACAGGATGCAGCTCTGAGGTTATCATCCCATTTTGATATGAGGTCATCCAGGCTGAGGGATGTGTTGGTCATAAGAGGTTGGAGGTTCTCTAGGACTTCGCTCTTGTTGAGTGGGCGGAAGCGAGCTGCTGTAGTTCTGGAATTATTTGTATTTGTTGTTGTCTGGTTGTCACTGGGAGTGCTTATGGGTATGTGGAAGCTAAGGAGATGGTGGTCGGACCACGGCACTGGTGTCACGGATAGTGCGATGTCTTGGGATGATGAGGCATTAGAAAGAGGTGCGAATATTAGGTCCAGCTTGCCCCCCTTAGTGTGGGTGGCAGAGTTGACACATTGTATGTATCCTAGATCCTCTAGGGCTTCAAGGAATGTTGTTGAGTGGCTATTTTGAAGAGATGGGAGGTTAAAGTCGCCGATTAACCAATTTGGAGAGTACGGGGTGGAAGTTTGACATGTTAACTCAATTATTGTTGATAGGTCATCTTGTGATGGAGTGGGCGCCCGGTATATGAGGTTGATGGTGCAGAGTTCACTTGATATGGTGAGGGTGTCAAGGTGAGTAGAGCTGGAGGTGTTACGCAACTTAAATTGAAGGTCAGCTTTGGCCAGGATGAGTGTCCCGCCTCCTTTCTGAGTGGACCTGTGGCAAGTATATAGGGAAAATCCTGGGGGTAGCATCTGGTTTAAGAGAACATTGTCGCATGCTGACAACCAAGTCTCGGTGATCATCAAGATGTCGAGATTGTGTAGTGATATCAGGTCAATGGCTGCAGGCCATTTTGAGCGCACTGATCTGGCGTTTATCAGAGCACATTTCAGTAGGCGTTGCTGACGTTGTTTCTTGGCTTGTGTCTTTTTGAATAGTTGGAGGGGGATGTTAAGTAGGTGGGAGTGGGGTGTGTGGTTGGTTTTTGTTGTGGTATGGTATGGGAGCTCGGGCCGTCTCCTTCCATGGTGTAGGATTGGAATGGGGTTAGAGTCCTGGTTGAATGCAATTGAGAGGTTGGGGAGTCCAAGGGTAAGGAGAGAGATGAGTACTATCAGGAGTTTGTACATTCTGGACTGACAACAGGGCAGTAGTTATAAAGGTAACACAGTTGAATGGGGGTTGAATTATTGGCAAACAGTAGAGGGTAACACAGTGAATGGTGGTAATTACTGGCAACAGTAGAGGTAAAACACAGTGAATGGTGGTAATTACTGGCAACAGTAGAGGTAAACACAGTGAATGGTGGTAATTACTGGCAACAGTAGAGGTAAACACAGTGAATGGTGGTAATTACTGGCAACAGTAGAGGTAAACACAATGGATGGTGGAAATTACTGGCAACAGTAGGGATAAACACAGTGAATGGTGTTAATTACTGGCAACAGTAGAGGGAAAGCAATTGTAAGCAATGATTACTGACTACAGTACATTTAGCTGTTAGGAGATTGCAGTTGTATGCAATGATTACTGACAATAGTATCTTTTCAATAGTAGACAACAACTGTATTTAATATTTACTAACAATAGTAAATCTAGCATGGGAGGTGACACTTGCTTTTTACAATTACTGATTACTGACAACAGTATGTATTTTGTTATATACTAATGTGCATGAATGCTAGGTATATATAGTTCATTTTGGTGTGGAATACTTGCTGTGATCTGGGAGTCCTTCGTTGAGGGTATGAGCGAGTTCAACTTTAAAAGGAACTCAAGCTGCTTGTCGTTATGTGAGCTTTGTTTTGCAATGTTTTGCAATAGCACATTGCGAATATCCTTCAGCATGGTGTGTGACAACTTGTCCCTTTACAAAGTCATTAATATCGCACTTTCTACCCATCTTGATTGTATATTTTACATGTAACTTTCAATCTTTTCCTAGTTGTAAAAATTCCAAGAAACCTACTACAGAGTGTAAGTAAACTAAAATGGACGCCAGACACATGGTGTGACTAATCACCATGCTGATTAAATAAATAAGCACGTGTGACATCTCCACAGTACATTATTTAACAATAAATTGTAGAAAAAGATACCTGCCTTAATTTTTTGGCCACTACTGTAGATGCAGAAATTGACTGGATTTCATTGTCCTTGACACTTAAGGACCTGAAGCGGTGAGGAGAACAGAGGAGAGCATTTGTGTGTAGGACATAGGACCTTCTTTCCTAGGGCGCTTTTTTCTAAGGCCATTGCTAAGTGTGTATTCCAGATGTCAAACCACTCTGACACTGTTGTCATCTTTTCATTCACATGGGGGTAGGACAGGGCCTCTATGAAACTCTCAGCAGTCAGATTTCTTGCGTCTCTCTAATTTCTTTCCAAACTCTGGGAGTGTCTGTCTGTTTTAGGGTTTCCTTGATAGAAAATTATACCAGAAAAGGATCTGTCCATGCTAAGGATGTTATTTCAATACCAGCCTCCTGTTCCAGGATGTTGCAGAACACCAAGTCTAGCATAAGTCCCTTTTCATTGGTCAGAGATCTGATACTCTGTATGAATCCTGGTGCGGCCATTATGTCAAGAAAACCACTGGTGATAGCGTTTGGGGTTCAGTAAGTTAAAGTCTCCCATGATCATTAGCCTAGGGAAGTTCAGGGTTACCTTTAACCAGATGCAGCAGCTCTTGCACAGATAGCGTATTGTTGCGAGATACCTGCTAGAACACGAACTCCCCAAACTAGCTCTCCATCTTTTAGCTGGATTAAGAGACATCATTGCTCATTGTGGCAAGGTCAGCCATCCAGAGCATGGGGAGGTGAAAATCATAAGGAATTCACCTTAATCAAGGGGCCTCTGTTAGGTGTGCAGGGTCAGAAGGCCAAAGCCACGTTTCAGAAGCAGAAACGCCCCAGCTGGAATAGGTTTCAGGAAATGCTTGATAGAGTAAGAGGAGGCGATTGCAAGCATGAGGACCAAAGCCCTTACTCTAACAAGTGCACTGATTATTCTAAGTTCAGAAGGCAGGGAGATTACAAACACCTGGGAGAGAAAGAGGTGGGGTTGGATCCCAGTGAATATAAACCCTGGTTAGATTATGGAGAGCTAGAGGAGCAGAGGAGGAGCAGTGGGGGGAGCAGCAAAGGAAGCAAGAGAAGCAGCAGATGCAGCAGATGGGGAGAGGAACAGAGTCCAGAGCAGCAAGGACGATGGAATGCTGGAGAAGCCAGAGCAGGTGCTAACTCCTTGAGAAGGGCAGAGCTACCCAGAGCTGAGAGATCTGTTTTCCCTGAATCAGGTTGGCAACAGGGGTGGAAGCCAGGAAGTGGAGAAGCTTTCAGACCACCAGAGAGATTGTCAGCTGAGCAGTCTGATCAAGTGAGTGAGTCAGAGCCCATGCAATTGGGAGAACCAGAGCCAGAGGTGGAGGAAGAAGATATGTTGATGGATTGTTCTTTATGTCAAGCTTTAGAATTGAAAGGTTGAAGAAAAGCCAGCCTTGAAAGAATGGTTCCTCTTGCAAAGGTAACCTTAAAGCGTAAGCAGTAAGGGAGTAAATTCCTGTGTATTTTGGAAAGGGAATTTGCTGCCACATGAGCTTGTAAAAGAAGCTGTGTTTCATGCCTGATTATCAGCTGTGTTAGAACTCTGCAACAGCAAGAAAGCTAATTGGCTGCTTTAAGAGTTTGTGCTTTGCTCCTGGTTTATATGAAAAGCCTGCTAAGAGTTTTGAGGACATTTTGAATGCTTATTTCATATTCACCTGGAAGTGCAGCCCAGAGAATTGAGGCTGAGTGAAGATAAACTGCCATAGGAGAATTAACCTTGTTTTCTTTGTGCTATGATCAACAAAAGACTATAAGAAAAGTGGCACACTGTTATCTGTGAAAAGGCTAAGCTTACATTTAAGAGGACTTTGAAAAGCCATTGTTGAGTTCTGTTTGTTTTTGCCACCAGTTTGCTGAACCTTAAGCAAAAGCCTATAATTTATCCTGTTAATGGAACCTTGAACCTGATCTGTTCTCTTGTGTTTAAAATAAACTTTTTCTGTCATAAGCCTTACCCTCGGTTTGCCTCAACTACAATCTTTTTACTTGAAGCATAAATATAGCTGATAGAGGAAGGATACATCAACCACCACGCCCTCAACAACAAGAGACTAGTGGTTTTGGCATTGTGCTTGTGACACTCATGCAGGTGGGGGATGGAGCACATGAACACATTTAGATAAAAGTTCAAATACTGAACCAATAGCTGAAACAATGGGTTTCCTGGGGGTGGAGGACAGCAGAGACTTAAGTATTTAGGATGTACATTCATTAGCATATATGTGGTTTGTTAGAGTGCCTTAAAAATTAAGTGTTCATTAAATCAAGTTAACCTATGATTTAATGCACATGTTAAGTCAATGAGAGGGTAGTTACTAACGTGTTAAGAGAAAATGCACAATTCTTGCCCTTTAATGTGTGTTAAAGGGCAAAATTATGGGTTATTTTACAATAAGGGATATGATTTTAAAATCAGCACTCGTTGCATAATAATGAGATGCAAAGCATGCAAAATACCTCTTTATTCTGCAAATCAAATAATGCAGCTTGTGTTGAACTGTGCAAGCTGCATTTTTTTTAAGTGCCATCAAGTCAATGTGACCCAGCAGCCTCTGGGTTTCCTTGGCAAGCTATGACCAGAAGTAGATTGCCAGGCCTTTTCTTCCAAGGCAATGGAGGGTAAAGTGACTTGTGCAAGGCCATAAGCAGTGCCAGTGGGAATCAAACCCTGATCCTTGGGTACTAGGCTGTTGCTCTAACCACTAGGCCACTCCTCCACTGCATTACTCATTGAGAAATGATGCCAGCTTTGAGATTGCATTGATTTTCCTGCCCAGGAGCTTTGAGATGCTAACATATGCCTGATGCTTTTGGGCAGCATCTTAATCGGACTTCAGGATAAAAACTGCCATGCTAACCACCAACTCCCCAGCAATCCCCCAAAGGCACTTCCAGGACACCCAGCCAATACATCCCACTCCACCAAAGGTACCCTGGAAGACTTTCCACCCTGCCTTACCCCCAAAAATAACCTCCCACCCTTGGAAGGCTCACATTTCCCCCAGTAAGTCCTCAGGCCTACCTCTGGACCTCACTCCCTGGTGTACCCAGGGGTTGATGTCAGTTTTACAAACATCTTACATTTACTGGAAAATGTAAATGTCTCCTGCTGTTCACTTCTCTTGGAAAGTTGGCAGATGTGAGGACTTTTGTTTTTTTAAATCATTTTCATTTTAATCTTTTATTTAATATTATAACACATTTGCAAGCATACACTTGTGAAAGAGCAAGAAAAAGGATTCATAATCAAATATAGAAAATACGAAAACAGAAGAAATAAAAAGCAAAAATATCATCCTCAAACCAACAGACTGCAAACAAAGTGGGGGGCTGAGACAGAAAAATGGTGGATACAGGAAAGGAAAAAACAATGTTATAAATTATCACTTTCATGGTCTGTTCCACGTTTGCAAAAGTTACGAGTTTGTCAAAACCTAGTTTACAGAGCGGCTGCTCCATTTATTCCTTACGATGTTGTAAGTGTTACCAATATGTTTTTTGAACTATAAAAGGGAAGAGACTTCAAACATAGGGATTCAGGACTTGCTTGATGACAGAGCTATGCTAGTCGATTCTCTGTCTTTAATGAAGATCCATTACTATTTGCATTTTGATTCTGTCAGAACCGTTTGCTTATATGATTTATGATCCAAGTCTTGCATTTTGAGAGTAGACAATCAGAATTTTATTAAAGGCACGTATGTCTTTTCCATGAATTGATTATTGCTGACATACTTTCAAATATGACTTTTTATACTACATATTGAATTTATCATTTACTTGCCTACAAACTTTATATAATGTCTTTCCATCTAATACAGGAACAAATGAGGAAGGGAAGGAAGGCAGAATAAACTCTCATGGAATAAAAGTGAATTGCATGGAGAAGGCAAATCTCTCTCCCCACTCTTCTAGGACATCCCAAGAAATGAAACATCTTGCCTGAGCCAATTTGTGCTCCAGGCGTATTATTGCTGAAAAACAGGAGCCAAATCTGCTTGCATTGTTTAACAAAAGGGCCCGATATTCAAAGTCATTAAAGCGGTTAGCAGAGCTAACAGTGTTAATCACAGTGAATGTGATATTCAGCGGCACCGAATATCCGCAGCCGCCTACTCTACACACCCGGATGATAACCACTTAGCATCGGAGTATGTCGGGGTGGGGCAGAGTGGAGGGGGCACTGATCACAAACCAGGCAGCGGTGGTATTAAGCTGCTATCTGGTTAGCAATATGTGGTGAAAGCCAGGTAACCCAGGCCTAACTGTCGCCACATATCACTGCTGCCCGGTTAGTGATTGGCCTATATGGCAAACCTGGCTATTCAATGCTGGGGCTGGATATGACCCTGGCATTGAATATCCAGGTTTAATGTTCAGAGCCAGCGGCTGGCTACATTAGCAATGCTAGCTGCTGGCGTTGAATATCGGGCCCAAAATGTTTAATATTGTCAAAGTCTGAAATAGAGGATGGTAGGAAAAATCTGTTTTATTCACAGATGTCTAAGCTGCAGGGCTGAGAGTGACTCTGGCCCTGCTTATAGCATGTCATTAATGACTCTCTGCCTTCTCAGTTCCTGCTGTGGTAAATATTGTGCCTCTGCAAATGCCAGATCTACTGTGCCCTGCACATAGCAATCAGTAGATACAATGCTGCAAACTTAAACTAGCTAAACTTAAAGTAGACAAAGTGATGGAACCGGATGGGATACACTCTAGAATACTGAGGAAACTTGGGGACAATCTAGCAGTTCCACTGACTGATCTTTTCAATGCCTCATTAGAGTCGGGAGTGGTGCCAAAGGACTGGAGAGAGGCTCATGTGGTGCCTTTACACAAAAATGGAAGTAAGGATGTAGTTGAAAACTATAGGCCGGTTAGTTTAACTTTGGTGGTGAGTAAATTATTGGAAAAGCTGCTGAAAGAGAAAATAGTGAGGTTTCTGGAGTCCAGCGGATTACATGATCCGAGGAAACATGGATTCACCAGAGGCAGGTCTTGTCAGACAAATCTGATTGATTTCTTTGACTGGGAGACCAGGGAGTTGGACCGAGGGAGAGCCCTAGATGTGGTGTATTTAGATTTCAGTAAAGCTTTTGACACCGTTCCTCACAGGCGACTTATAAACAAATTGAGAACCCTAGGGATGGACCCTAAAGTTACTGCTTGGGTTAGAAATTGGTTGAGTGGGAGGTGACAAAGGGTACAGGTTAATGGAGCTCACTCTGAGGAGAAGGAAGTTACCAGTGGTGTGCCCCAGGGATCTGTCCTTGGTCTGATTCTTTTTAACATCTTTGTTAGTGATATAGCGGAAGGGCTTTCGGGTAAGGTTTGCCTCTTTGCGGATGATACCAAAATCTGCAATAGAGTAGACACCCAGGAAGGTGTAGATAACATGAGGAGGGATCTAGCTAAGCTTGAAGAATGGTCTAGAATTTGGCAGCTGGGATTTAATGTTAAAAAATGCAAGGTCATGCATTTGGGCTGCAGCAATCTAAGGGAGCAATATAGTATAAGGGGTGAAGTACTTTTGTCTACTAAAGAAGACCGGGACGTAGGCGTGGTTGTGTTTGATGATCTTAAAGTAGCTAAACAGGTAGAAAACGTGACAGCAAAAGCTAGAAGGATGCTTGGGTGCATATGGAGAGGAATGGCTAGCAGAAAAAAGGAGGTGATAGTGCCTCTGTATAAGTCTTTGGTGCGACCTCATTTGGAGTACAGTGTGCAATTCTGGAGACCGCACCTTCAAAAGGATATAAACAGGCCGGAGTCGGTACAGAGGGTGACTACTAAAATGGTTAGTGGTCTTCATTATAAAGCATATGAGGACAGACTTAAGGATCTTAATATGTACACCTTAGAGGAAAGGCGGGATAGAGGTGATATGGTTGAGACGTTTAAATACCTCCGTGGCATAAATGCACAGGAAGAGAGCCTCTTTCGATTCAAAGCAAGTTCTGCTACGAGGGGATATGGTATGAGGGTGAAAGGGGATAGATTCAGGAGTGATATGCGGAAATATTTCTTTATGGAAAGAGTGGTGGATCCGTGGAATAGTCTCCCAGTGGAGGTGGTAGAGATGAGGACAGTATCTGAATTCAAAAAAGCATGGGACAAACACAGAGGATCTCTAAAGGAAAAAAGGGGACTGTTGTAGTTGTTGATATGGAAGGACAGACTAGATAAGCCATGTGGTCTTTTTCTGTCATCATTTTTCTATGTTTCTAAATGAGCCCTATTATTCTTGAATGATCTGACCCTAGGACATGGAACCAAAATCTCCCACAAGAAAGTATTTGAAACTGCCACTGGGTCACCTTTCAAGTTTCTATTTCTGATAGCAATGAAATAATAGCTGAATAATAACTAAGGGGTATGTTTACTAAACCGTCTTAATGTTACCGGCGTTAGTTGCAGTCTTACTGTGACGAATGCCATATAAGGTAGTGGGCGTTCCGGTCTTAAGGTAGCATTTCGGGCTATCGCACAATAAAGTCCATTATCACGTGATAGAGGGAGCCGTGGCACATTAATGCGCATTAGTCTTAATTAGGCGCGCTGACCTACAATCACAGCAATAGAGGTGTAGCACAATGGTTAATACATTGACTGCTAATACAGTGGTTATGAGTTTGATCCTTCAGTGGGTTCAGTTAAAAGACTGTCTGAGGCCATCCCTTTTCCTGCTTGTAACAGTCAGACACATCCCAACAATTTGCACTGCCAGCCAAAAAAGCCTCACGCCAGTACCGCAACCTAATGCACCTTTTAGGGCGCACCATAAGGCACATCATAAAGCACCACGTCATCCAAGGCAGGTCATAATGTGCCCCAGAGGGTGGCAGGAAAGGTTGGCACCCTCCAAGGCAGCATATGAGGCACCCCATAAGCTGGCCAAACCTAAGGTGCCTCAAAAGATGCCCCAGGGATGTCAAGGTGACACAGGAGATGGTGCCCAGGGACACAAAGGTGCCCCAAAGTCACAAGCATGAAATGTATGGCTCAAACACAGATGTAACCATAACACTGCACAGAGCACCAAGGAAAGGCAATGAACAAGTGATGGAAGGAAGTAGATGACGGAGCTCATGGACCAGCCAAATCTGCGTGCAGCCCATGTGGCAGCAGGTAAAGTGGACAAACATATCGGGGGCAGCTGTACCGATGTACAGGGTGATGGTAATGTACAGTGCAACAATGACAGTGTGTGGCAGAGGATGGGGATATGTGTCCACCAGAGGAGGTAGAGGCGGCAGGATAAGTGCAATGACAGGAGCACAGAGGAGAGCAGTGCCATGCAGAGCAGACACAGGAGAGGCAAGCATGAAGAGCCGCAATGCAGAAAAGTGTGCCAGTGCAGGACATGGCGTAGCATCCTGCACATTAGGGCAGGACGCCACACAGCTGGCACACACACATAGACGGACAGAAGGATGGATGGCAACAGTGATGAGTGTATAATGTGGCAGCAGCACAGATCTGCACAGATATGACTGTTACACAAATGAAATGTAGTTGTGTAGGACAGCCATAAAAAAAAAGGGGAACAGAAAGGAATTGAACCCATGAACTCTGCTATTGAAGTCACTGCATTAACCATTGTGTTACCTCAGTATGGGACTTGTTAGACCAATGGATGGCTACAGAAAGAGTGCACGTCACCATAAAACTGTCTGCTGTGGCTACCAGGATAGAATAGAACCAACAGTACCCATAATGCAATTCACATGCAGAACAGCAGTCTACATCTGCTCACCAGATGGGGTATGCACCTCTACAGCACGTCAGCTTGGTAGGGGGGAATGACCGTACATGTTACTGGCACAGAGTACCCACAGGCCATGCCAATGTGCGTGTTCTGTGCTCACCCTGAAGGTGAGGTGGAGTGGCCAGCACCAGGTCTGCAGTACCCGGGTTGGTTGAGGTGGGTTGTGCTGCCGGTCTCCATCAGTGCTAGTGTGTGACAGGTAATTGTTGCAGACACCTTTAGGAGGTCTCTGTGTCCATTTGTAATTGCCAGTAATGTCTGGCCCTTGTGGACCATGATGCACACAACATAGTGCATATCCACTGTGCTTGCTATGGTCACCTGTTTAGGGAGCAGGGGTGTGTCAGGGCTCACATGGCAACAATGTACTTAGTAAACCGCTCTCTCTGGGTCAGGGTGAGGGACATGATCTGCCCCTAATAGACCCGCACTCTCACTCTTTGCAAGGGAAGCAGTGGAGGTACATGAGGACAAGCTGTGGGATCAGCAACCCCAGTCCTGATGGAAAACGGACAGCTGCTGAAGATCTGCACTTGGGACACGGCCACTGGCAGATAGGTAGTGGGCCCAGTCAGCTCAGCTGCCCCCCACTATAATCTGACATTCACCAGCAGAGGGCAGCCAGTGTGCACCTGCTGTAACCTGCAAGGTGGTGCAGCTATACAGATGCTAACTGCAGACAGTCTGCTAGCTAGTACACAGTGCATGTTCCAGGAGGAACTGTGTGCACCCACAACTGGAATGTCAGTGCTTGGGCCCCAGAAAAGAGAACCCATAAATGTCACTTGACAGAAATACTGTACAGCACTATGGGGGAACCTAGCCATGCCATTGTTACTGCTCAGTCAGGGTGAGAGTGACCTCCCAGCATGATATGCTGTGGCCACTCTGTCCGTGCAGGTGGTGGTCGGGCACTACAATGTCCCAGCTATTGCCCTATGCCCTGTGCAAATGCATCCTGCCCATGCCACCTTGTCCAGGCCATACTCACAGTACCTTGCTCCTCATTATGCACATTGGCAGGCTAACACTGGAAACAGAACAAGCAATGTGGGCTCAGTAAGGTGTAGGCAGCCACAACACACTGGATAGACATACACACACTCCCACATCTATGCCAGCATTGTGCAAATATATGGGTTTGTGGCATCCCTGGCCACCACACGAGTCCTGGGCACAGTGCGGGCATTGCTATGGTACTCAATAGTGTTAGGTTCACTCCCCAGGGTGGTACACACTGTCAGAATCAATAACTGAAACACACTCCACAGATATCAGAAAGGTTGCTATGATGAATCTCTATCAACAAATGTATTTATATATATATTGTCACCTGGGGGCCAACCCAGCGCCTAGGGCATGGAGCGTTGGTCTGCCTGGGGATTCTAATTCAGGGAGTATGGCATGGCATTTGCTCCTGCAATGCCTTATGGGAATAGTAGTCCCTTTTACCCTCTGAGAAAAGAAGAAATTTTAGTCAAGTGGTTTCAGGCAAATGACAAGGATTTATTTCCCTTTCCAAGAAGATTAAGTGCATGTGGAAAACTTAGGACAGTTGCCATATAATTGGCCTGTGGAATACATTCAGGAACTAAGGTAACCAGCCTCTTTAGCTTCAGGCTTTAAAACGTGCAGTGCTCAGTACAAACAAAAACAAACAACAGCTTCTCATAACAAAAGAAAATGTTCCCTTTTCTTCTGCTGCTTTCTCAGCCTTCTTACTATATTGTTCAGCAGAGAGATTCAATATGGTCAGCAAGAGACAAAGTGCAATCCATCTGATTATCTGCTACGTCATTGATATCAGAATCTATCTGCATCTCTTCTAAGTCAGCTTCAGCTGGGTGTGTCTGCAAGTTGCTATACGGCGTTTTAAAACAAACTTCTTCTCTGCCTTCACGTGGCTTCCCTTTGTAGCACTCTAATGAGCCAGACTGTAAAGTACCATATATACTGGAGTTGCTGCTTGGGGAGCCTAATACTTCCTGGCAACTACAAGGAACTATTTTAAAACTAGGTTCAAATCTGGACAAGTTGTGAAGCCTACCTTTTGGCTTTAAAGAGGAAGGAATTCTCTGTTCTGCTGGGTCAGAAAGGGTTCCAAACACCGGTTGTGTTTTCTTGCCTTTTAACTTATCAGCTTCTGCCTCAGACGTATAAATATTCTCATGCCAGTATGTCTCTCTCCCCGGAGCCTCTGAGTTTTCCCAAGCCAGCCTCTCAGGAGATTTCTCCTTCCTCCTGCCTTTACTGGACGGCACCAGCCCTGTGTTGCTCACACCTGGCTTTTGGGCTTTGGCTTTCTGGGTCCTTACTCCTCCTTGACTCCTTTTGGTCAGCGTGCTCCCTTGCTTGATCCCCTGCCGGATC
Organism: Ichthyophis bannanicus; assembly: GCA_033557465.1. Classification (NCBI taxonomy): domain Eukaryota; kingdom Metazoa; phylum Chordata; class Amphibia; order Gymnophiona; family Ichthyophiidae; genus Ichthyophis; species Ichthyophis bannanicus. The sequence goes on along the minus strand of CM066035.1, from coordinate 441,002,439 downwards.
CCTTGCCTTTGTCTTTGCTCTTGTCCTGGCGTCTCTCCCTCGGAGCTTCCTTGGAACTCCTGCTCCTTCTCTTCCTCCTTCCTCCTCATTCCCCTGGTCAAATCTAATGACCACTTTTTATAATCCTGCTTCTCAGGGCTTAGCTCTGCCCCTCCCCCAACCAGGTGTTTCTCATTAATTCCTGAGCTTGGGGATACGTTACAGCATGGGCGTGCCTGTTCAGCTCGTGACTCTTTTTGTTTACCTTTTCCTTGAAAACATTGAGCCGTGTGCTCTGACTGCCTGTCAGTTTCTGAAACAAAATCCTCTTCTCTCCCTATCTCCATAGGCTCAGAAGGGTCTTCTACATGACAATATATATATATATATATATATATATATATATATATACTTAGGATTTGTTAGCTGACATTAGTCATAGCAACCTTTTGATATATGTGGAACATGTTCCCAAGTTTAGAACGACATTGCTAAGGTATGCAGGTGCCAGTATTGGGAGATGCTGCTCCGCGGAGGGCCCAACAGCTTGACTCTCTATGAGGCTTTGGATAGTAGAGCCTGTGGGTGTGGTTGTTTATGCCCCTGTTGGCCACTGCTCTAGGGCAGAGGTTCCAAAATCCGGTCCTGGTGGGCCAAACACTGTTCAGGTTTTCATGCTGTCCCTAATGAATATGCATGAAATACATTTGCATACAATGGGGGCGGTACAGCACAGGCATATTTATTAGGGACAGCATGAAACCTGAATGGTGTTTGGCCCTCCGGGACTGCAGTTGGGAAACTGCTCTAGGGATTGCACATGTTTATGGTGTCTGTGCTCTGTAGGGTGATATAGGCCTTTCAGGCATGTTTATTTTATCTGAAATAAAGGTTCCGTCTTTATTACCACAGTTTAGTACTGGGTAAAATATGGGTACAGGGTTGGCTGGGACTTAAACTTGTGACCTTCTGCTCCTGAACACACACTGGCTGTGTGTACTGCACCACACTGTTGCCACAGGGACAGATCATTCCCTGGGGATACCATGACTGTTCATCATTAATATCACTATTGGCCAGCTTGGTTATTGGGATTTTAAATGTGTTTCTGGTCATTTTATATGTTTATTTACATTTTTGGTTCCTGCACATGTATCACTACTATCACTTTTCTGGGTTTTCTGCCTTTGCTGCACATTGCTGACTTAAATGGTTTCTCTTTCCTGCAAATGTGCCTAACGAGAGGGTTTCACTGGCGTTAGTGTTCAGACCTGGATTTCACAGCGTTAGTGTGTCTGGAGCCTCTCCCCGCCCACTCTCCGCCCATTGACCCCCTTCTCTCCGCCCCCTGGGAAGCCTTAATCCACCCTTCAGACCCGGATTTCATAGCGTTGGTGTGCCTTAACGCTGCCGCCGCGTTATCGCGCAGTAATTTATTGAGCGATAATGTCACTTATCGCGCGATAATACCACCATTGCGACGTTAAGACGGTTTAGTAAACATACCCCTAAGACTGAGGATGTTTTTCCTTATAGATGAGTAGTTTAACAGACCCCCACCACTCTTCTCAGGCAGCAGATCCACACTGAGGGCCTTGGTTCATTCAATGGCGCTGTTCTGAGAGAGATCATGTGAGTGTCTCCAAAAATACTATAGCACTAACCAATGGCCATCCAAGGGAAATGTGAATTTAGGGAAGACTTATGGGGCCTTAAGAAAGCGCTTTTTCCCATTCAGTGTCTGTAGAAAGAGTCTCACTGTGACGTGCGTGGTCTAATCGTTAAAATACTGAATGACTTGGAAGAACTCCTGAGCAGGAGACAATGTAAATCCACTTGAAGAACAGCGTGCCATGCCTAAAAGTACTGCAATCATTTATGATCATTCACCTAGGGACTTTCTTAATATCTTCACATAGCAACTTTGGGTTTTATTTGGTATTTTTTTGGCCAAAATAGTGGCTGTGTGTGTCTCTGACTTTACTGAGCTAGTGTCACCACAGCAGCACATGTGACTGCAGCCCCATCTCTCTTGGTATTCGCCTCCCCTCCTCCCTCCTTGCTTTTCTCCCCATCACTTCTCTCCGTGTGGCTCCTCTTCCTGCCATAGCAGTGAACCTCCTCGGGATTCCAGAGCACCAGAGAGACTCTGGATCCCACTGCTGTCTGCCTGTGCACAGCACTGAAGCTGCAGCGTCATTCTTGTCCCCTCTGTGCATTGATAGATGAAGCCAGGGGCACTCGCAGGCTAGTCCACATGTACAGGATTCTTGTGCAGAAGCAGGTCTTTAACCAGGTAGCCAGCACATGAGGAGCTGAGACCACAGCAGAGACGATGAACACATGCAGGGGTGGCCCAAGGGTGATGCAGGCCCATGTGCGGAGACTCATTTGCATAACCACTGGACCTATTTTGCATAAATTTAATTTATTTTATTTTAAAATGTATATGTTGCCCATCTAAAATATTAGGCGGCTTTCAAAGGAGCTTTTCACAAGCCTCTTTTTTGTCCTAGCAATGACCTAGGGCATGTTTACTAAATATTAATATGTGTTAAGTGCCATTACACCAATAGAAATAAAACATGTTACTGCACTTAATGCACATTCACAAATGTTAATGTGCATTAACGTTTAGTAGACATGCCTCTTAATGAGTGTCTGAATACTATTTGCAAGAACAGTGAGGATAAATAAAGACTACCAGATTTGTACACTACTATACTCCAATGTCAACTGCCAGGCACATTAGGAAGTACTATACACCCTGCTCTTTTAGAACCCATAGCAAACCCACTGTATCATAACAACACTACCAGGACTCACAAAGCACCAAACCCTACCTATCAAAAGGCAACACTGCAAATATTAAACTAATACATCTCAGAGAATACCAATACAACTCCTACTGGGGAAAGAGAACGAGTGGGACTGTCACATAGAAACTACATAAACAGAATACTGCATTTTGGTTACACATGCAAAACATAGACCATCACCAAACATAAAACAAGGAATCACAATTTAGAAATATGAATACAATAATTAAACTGAGAACCCCAAAAGCCAAACTTGGAATGTTCAACACTGGAGAAATAAAACAAAATTAATTTCCTCTTGTACTAAACAAAACGCAAAACGTTAGCGATGCACATTTCCCAGAGCTGACATATTCCAGTTAATAAATTCAAAATAAAATAGTTTTTTTTCTATCTTTTGTTGTTTGGTAATTTTATTTTTCACTTCCAATTGCCACGGTCACTTTCTTCCTCTTTCGTCATGTCTTCTGCTAACTCTCCATTGTCTGCTGTCCATTTGTCCTTTTTTCGTTCTTCTAGTTTTTCAATTCTCTCTACATCTGCCTCTAACATAATGATCTTCCTTTTTGCTCTTTAATTTTTCTTTATTCCTTTTTTCATCTAAATTTCACCCCTCCATCCTCAATCCCCACTTCTCTCCCAATACTCAACCAAATATAGATTTTTCTTTTTTCCCACACAAATTATCTGTTCCCTTCTTCATCCTCGCCCATCCAGCTTCTTTTATTCTCCCACCTATCCCAGCCCCACCCGCTTCTGGTCCTCCCCCAACATCAGCTCCCTTCTCCAGCCTCTCCCAGCATCCACGACCTTCCAGTCCCATTCACCCATACCCCCGCATCAACCCACTTCCACTTTAAGACCACCAACAGCAGTCCTTCTCCAGTCCCTCCCAGCATCTGCTCCCTTCCAGTCCCCCAGCATCAGTCCATTTCCAGCCATACACTCCCATTATCAGTTCCTTTCCAGTCCCAGTCCTCCATCCCCTGGCCATTTCCAGTCCTGTAGAGCTGGTGCCTATTCAGAAACTAATGTGACCAAACAGCATGGCTTCCTGTAACAAGATGGATTCCTTGCCTGCTCAGAAAACTGTTCTGAACCATTTATACAAACACAGTGTTGGTTCTTCTTTTATCACGTGGTTTGTTTACCAGGTAGTCCTATGAAATCTGGAAAATGGAGAGTAGCAGTTTTCCCTAGACATACCGAGTATTTATACATGTGTATTTATCTGACACTGACAATATCTCCTAGTCCTCCCCCAGTATCAGTCCATATCAGTCCCTAACCCCCAGTATCTGTACTCCTCCAATCCCTCCCAGCATCAGTTCCCTTCCAGTCCCCCAGCATCAGTCCATTTCCCAGTCCTAACCCCCTAGTATCAGTTCCTTTCCAGTCCCAGACCTCCATCCCCAGGCCATTTCCAGTCCTAACCCCCAGGCCATTTCCAGTCTTAATCCCTAAGTATCAGTCCTCTTCCTTTCCCTCCAATCATCAACTCCCTTCTAGTCCCAGTTCCCCATCCCAGTCCATTTCCAGTCCTAACCCAGCAGTATCAGTTCTCTTCCAGTCCCGCCCAGCATCCACAACCTTCCAGTCCCAGTCCTGCCCCCCCCCCTTTCCTGTTCTAGCCCTCAGTCCCCCCCCTACAGGATTTGTGCAGGTGACAGGAGGGAATTGGGCTGTGCCTTGAGTGTCCGGGCGGCAGCAGGAAGATGGTGATGCTGGGCAGAGTCTCTGGGGCTTTGGGCGCCAGCCTGCGGGCCGGCGGACGGCGTTTCTTGGCAGTGGTGGCGCAGCACGATGCCCATTCGAGTAAGACGGGAGGCTCTGCTCCTCTCTCTGCCCCTCCAAATGCACGTCCCTAACCCAAGGGCAAGGAAGTGTGGTTCCAGGCCTCTCTGCTCCGCTGGGATCTTACTTCTGCACCTCGTAGCCACCACCGTTCACATGTAAAGAAGCATTTCCTTAGTTTGCTCCTGAGTTTTTCCTCTGTCATCTGATATAGTTGAAGTAAAATGCCCGCCAGAGAATAGGGGTTAAAAGAAGTGCTCAGGGATGATGGGGCAATAGCAGAAAAACTAAGGGGTATGTTTACTAAACCGCGCAATTGTGCGGGGCGCACTTGAGCATGCGCTAAGGTACCTTAGCGCACGCTAATAGTGCATTTTTGTGCCCCGCACACATGCATGCTGCACTAACGGGCCCGCACAAGTGCGCGGTGCGCTGATCTGCGATAGAGGCGTGGAAAGGCATTCTGAGGGCGGAGGAAGGCTCCCGAGGGGCGGAGGGACGGGGTCAATGGGTGGAGAGTGGGAGGGGAGAGGGTCCCCGCACAGGAGCGGGGCTGAAATTCAAGCTAAAAAATACCGCGAGTGAAAACCTCGCGTTAGAGCCGATTTAAAGGGAAGAGAAACCATTTACGTCAGCAATGTACAGCAAAACCGGGGAAACCCCAAAACGTGAGCAGTGTGATACATGTGCACAGTACAAAAGGACAAATAAACCTCAAAAATGACCTCGAAAAAAGGTGAAAAAAACATAACCAAGCTGGCCAATAATGATATCAATGGGCAACGCTCCGTAGACCCTTCCAAAAATCATTTCTTTTTTTTGGAGCTTTCCTGGGAGTGTTTTTTAATGTTGCCCATTGATATCATTATTGGCCAGCTTGGTTATGTTTTTTTCACCTTTTTTCGAGGTCATTTTTGAGGTTTATTTGCCCTTTTGTCTCCATACAAGGTGAATGAGACCACAGTCAAATTGTGCAGAGCAGGGCTTCTGACTCATTCGGCCAGGTTTCCTATCTCCAGGGACTGCACTATCTCTGTGGCCACAGTGTGGTGCAGCAGACACAGCCAGTGCCAGCAGGACCAGAGAATCACAGGTTCAAATCCCAGCTGGGGCTCCTGCCAACCCAGTCCCCATATTTTACCCACCACTAAACAGAGATAGTAAAGACACTCCTTTATTGCAGAGAACATAAGCATGGTTCAAACACCTATATTTTACCCTACACCACACACACACCATAACAATGGGCATTACCTACAGCCAAGTCCCCCAAATGCAGTCCTGGAGAGCCACAACTCAGTCAGGTCATATGCTGTTTCCAAGATAAGTACATGTCAGCATGTTGGCGGAAGGGTACAGATGGTGGAGGGGGCAGTGGCTGCTAGCCACAGCAGACAGTGGCCTAGCCCTGTGCAGGTTGGCACCGTCCACTGCAACAGACAGGCTCTCTCGGATGTACAGTCATGGACTCCCCAGGGAATGCAACATATCTATGGCAACACGGTGGTGCAGTGCACACAGACAGTGTATGCAAGAACAGAAGGTCACAGTTTCAAAGCCCAGCTGGGACTACTACCAATCCAGTCCCCATATTTTTCCCACAACTAAACCGTGATAGTAAGGACAAACCTTTATTGCTGAGAACATACGCATGGTTAATACGCCTATATTTTACCCCACCGAGCACAGACACCATAAACAGGCGCATTACCTAGAGCAGAGTCTCCCAAATGCAGTCCTGGAGGGACACACACCATTCAGGTTCCATGCTGCCTCTAATAAAAATGCCTGTGCTGCATATCTATGCACCACCCCCATGGTATGCAGATGTAGCTCATGCATATTCATGAGGGACAGCATGAAAACCCAAACAGTGTTTGGCACACCAGGACTGGAGTTGGGGACCTCTGCCGTAAAGCAGCAGCCAACAGGGGCAGACACACACCCACACACACCCACAGGCCCCATTGGCCAATGCCTCCTGGAGAGGCAAGACATTGGGCCCTGCGTGCATCTCCCAAAACTAGCACTTGCATACCTTAGCAATGCAACCCTACACCTGGGTATACGGTACACAGCTCTCAAACGTTTGCTATGAGTACTGGAAGATAGAAATTCCTACAGTTTGCTGACTGAGCTCCATCATAACAATCATTCTGATGTCTGCGGTGTGTGCTTCAGGTCTGGTCTCTGACAGTGTTTACCACCCTGGGGAGTGACCCCCAACAGTATTGCGTACCATATCCATGCCTGTACTGTGCCCAGGACTGGTGTGGTGGGCATGGCTGCTGAACTCCTCTATAGTAGCACAATGCTGGCATAGGTGTCGGAGTGTGTGTCTGTCTATCCAGTGTGTGGTGGCTGCAAACACCTTCCACAGCCCACACTGCCAGCACTGTTGCCAGTATTGGCCTGCCAATGTGCATAATGAGGAGCAAGGTACCATGGGTATAGCCCGGACAGGGTGGCCTGGCCAGGGTGCATCTGCACAGGGCATAGGGCACTGACTGGGACATTTTAGTGCCCGGCCACCACCTACACAGACAGGGTGACCTCAGTACGTCCTGCTGGGAGATCACTCTCACCCTGACTGTGCAGTGACGACAGCATGGCTAGGCACCCCCATAGTGCTATACAGTCAAACCTCGGTTTTCATGATTAATCCGTTCCAAAAAGTCTGACTAAAACCGAGACGGACTAAAACCGAAGCAAGATTTCCCATAGGAAATAATGTAAATTCAATTAATCCGTTCCAGACACCCAAAAATATTGACAAAAAGTACATTTTATAGAGAATAACTATATTTGTACATACAGAAAACAATGAGAAATACATATAAATGACTAATGAAATGGATAAATGAACATTTAACATCACATTTAACTTTATTGAAGACTCTTGTTGAGGGGAGAGGGAGGAGGAGATACCTTAGGACACCAATGTGATCGCTGACTCCGTCTCAACAGCATACCCCGCAAGAGAAAGAACTGCCTGCCACATTCAGTCAACATCTCCTGCTTACCCCTCAACATCTCCTGCTACCTCCGAGCCTGAGGGGGCGCTCCAGAGAACAGGCAGGCGGTGGAGAGATCGGGGCCTTCCTCTCTGCAATCCTTCCATGTCTGGCTCGAGGATGTTGCTCACCTGGGCAGGCAGTGTACTGTTTGCAGGCACACGCAACAGCTGGGTTTGAAGTCTGCCAATCTCCAGATCTCCTTCACGCACACGCGATCGGTGAGTCCGGGGGGGGGGGGGGTAATGCTGCCGGGACTGGGCAGGCAGTGTACTCTGCAGGCACACGCACACGCGATCGGTGAATCGGGGGGGGGGGGGGCTGTACGAAAACCGAGGCTATCGACGAAAACCGAGACAACATCTGAGTGGGGAAAAGACGTCGAAAACCGAAACCGACGAAAACCGGGGCAACCGATAACCGAGGTTTGACTGTATAGTGTTTTTCTCATGTGATATTTATGGGTTTCCTTTTGGGGCCCAGTCACTGACTTATCTGCTTGTTGTGTGTGCTGCCATCCCAGTTCTGGGTGCATGCATTTCCACCAGGAACATGCACTATGGACTAGCTAGCAGACTGTTTGCAGCTGGTAAGTGTCTTGATGGAGCACCTTGCAGGGTGCAGTGGCTGAAGGCTTGCTGCAGGACAATATCAGATAGTGGTGGGGTGCAGCTTAGCATATACAGGCCTAATGTCTGTCTGCTATTGTGTTATGGTTATGTACAGAGCTGCATTGACTGCCCTGAAGGGTGTCTTTTCACCAGCGAGACTGGGGTTGATGGTCCCCTCTACTGCCACCATTGCAGGGAGGTAGAATGTGGATCTGTTGATGGGAGACCCTGTTTACCACCCTCAGCCCTGGAGAAGGAGGGTGGTAATCCGCCTAGGGTTCCATAGGAGCAACACCTGACTGAGACAGACAGATATATCCAAGGTGCTTCAGCAGAAACTACCTATCTCACACATTAACACTGCTTTATACCTACATCATGGCCTAATTCTGCTATGGAAGGTGCTGTGGACCTGGTGCTGGGCGCCTCACCGCACCCTCAGGGTGAGCACAGTACCCGCACAATGTGACGGTGTGTAGCTACTCTGTGCCAGTAAAACACACGGTCAGTACCCCCTACCAGGCTGAGGTGCTGTGGGGGTGGACATGGTCAGTTCCCCCTACCAGGCCGAGGTGCTGTGGGGGTGCATACCCCATCTTGTGTTTATCTGTGGACAGCTGATTTGTATGTGCAGTGCATCATGGGTACGGGTGTGCTAACCCTATCCTGGTGACCACAGCAGACTGTCTTTGTGGTGATATGCACTCCCTATGCAGCCAGCCAGGGGCTTGCTAGCAGTTATAGAGCTGTAGCCCAATGGTTACTTTACTGCCTGTAAATCCAGAGGTCATGGGTTCAAACCCACAGTGTGGTTATTTGATAGGGCTGCCCAAAGCATTATCTATTTTTAATGTACATTATTGGTGCCAGCAAAAACACCCTCAGCGTACTGTACCCATAAGGTGCCTCTGAGGGCGCTTTATAGGGCGCCCTATAGGGCACCTTATGGTTACCGTCCATATAAGGTGCACTGTACATTATCCAGTGGTGCAACTTATAGGGTGCCCTATAGGGGACATTTTAGGGTGCCGTGGAGGACAGTGCACTTTAAAATGTGCCCTCTGGGGTACCCTATGAGGCGCCTTATGCAGCACCTTATGTTACAATACTTTGAGGGTGTGTTTGCTGGCAGCACTAATTAAAATAAAAATAAAATGTCCCCTACAGCAATGTTAACTATAACAGGTAATGCCTCAGCCAGTCTTTTTCATTAGGCACAGTAGGGGATTGAACCAATGACTCCTGCATCATTGGTCAGTGTCTTAACCATTGTGCTGCACTGCTGCTCCTCTTTTGCATATCAGCGCACCTACTTATGCTTTTCATTCCTTAAACTGCACAGTGCTGCCATAAAAAACAGTGCTATGACCTTGCAGTAACTCATACGGCACCCTATAAATCACCCTATAAGCAACATTCTAGGGTGCCTTGGCGGACAATGCACTTTAAAATGTGTCTTATGGGGCGCCTTATGTTAACACGCTTTGAGAGTGCGTTTGCTAGTAGATGTAATTAAAATATAAATAAAATGCCTCCTAAAGCAATCTTCCCCATAAGAGGTAATGCCTTAGCCAGCCTTGTTCATTGGGCATTTTGGGGGATTGAAACCCTGATCCCTGCACCCTTGGTCAGTGTCTTAACCATTGTGCGGTGGTTCTGTTCCTGTGCTTGCACATCCGCCTTATGCCTCACAATATTAATATGCCTCCTAAAGCAATTGTGTGCTGCCTTATGCAGTCCAATATTGAAATGTCTCAGCCAGTTGTCTTCATTGGGCATTGTGGGGGATTGAACCCCTGATCCCTGCACCACTGGTAAGTGTCTTAACCATTGTGCTGTGGCTCTACTCTTCTGCTTGCACATCAGCGTGCCACTTATGCCTCCTGTGCAGCTTTCTCATGTGCTAATGTGCGGGGCGCACATGGGCGCTGCGCACCTTAGCGCATATTTAAATCACGGTTTTTCTTTTTCAGAAAGAAACGCCCACTCCTTATATGGCACCCGCACACTAGCGCGGCCCGCACATTACCGGGGTTTTAGTAAACATACCCCTAATTCTTTTATTTGTTTTTAGCTCCCGCCTTTTCTAGTAGTGGTTCAAGGTGAATTACATTCAGGTACAGTAGTTACTTTTCTGGAGGACTTGCTGTCTTAATTTTGTACCTCTTTGCCTCTGTCTTTACTGAGGAGGATGTTGGATCATGCACCTTTGAAGGTGTCTGGGAGTATCTAAAGCAGGCCACTGTAAATCCAGAAGATGTATAAGGTGCTATCAAAACATTCCCAAATTAACCCTATAAAAAATACTTCACTTGCCTGAGAATTTAGTGGCCCCCATCCCGCTCAAAGTCAGGAGAGTAGGGAGACAACCATGTTGTTTTGGCCAAAAACTGCTGCGCTTTGATGGATGTGTGTGCTGTGGCATTGTCATGGTGCATCATCCAGTTCCCAGTGGCCCACAACTCAAGGCATTTGTACCTCACACTGCCCCGCAAATGCTGCAGTCTGCATTAACTATTTGTCCTTGAGGAACAAATTCCTTTGTGGTCGACAAAAACAAATCAACATTAACTTCACATTGCTTCTCACTTGCTGCTCTTTATTGCGGACGTGGTGACAATGGACTTTTCCATTGTGAAGACTATTGTTTGGTTTCTGGGTCGTACCTATAAACCCAGCTTTCATTCCCAATAATGACACGTTTCAAAAAGTCATGTCAGCATTCACAGTGCCCTTGAGCTCTTTGCATGCACGCTACTTGAGTTTCTCATTCATTTTTGGCGACAAGAAAGTCGTGACACGTGGTAAACAAAGAAGCGCAGCACGGTCCCACGTCTACTCAGCACTGTGCTGCTTAGCACACTCACAAGGCTGCTAGGTAGTGCCACACTGCTATATACTGTGCTCCGTTCCTGCGCGGTGGCGCGAGTTCAGGAAATTTTGATAGCACCCTGTAATAGATTAAATTGACCATCAGAGACTTTTGGCAAAACTAAAAAATCATGGGATAGGAGGCAGTGTACTATTGTGGATCAGGAACTGGTTAAAAGATAGAAAGCAGAGGGTAGGGCTAAATGGCCAATTTTCCCAATGGAAAAAAGGTGAATAGTGGAGTACCCCAGGGATCTGTGCTGGGTCTGCTGCTTTTTGACATATTCATAAATGACTTGGAAAAAGGAATAATGAGTGAGGTGATCAAATTTGGAGATGACACAAAACTATTTAAAGTTGTTAAAGCCCAAGAGAATTGTGAAAAAATGCAAGAGGATCTTGATAAATTGGAAGACTGGGCATCCAAATGACAGATAAAATTTAATGTGGACAAGTGCAAAGTTATGCACCTTGGAAAGAACAACCCAAACTATGGTTATACAATGCAAGGTTCCATATTGGGAACCACCACCCAGGAAAAAGATTTAGGCGTCATCGTGGATAACATGTTAAAACCCTTCGCTCAGTGGGCAGCGGCGGCCAAGAGAGGAAATAGAATGCTAGGTATCATAAGGAAAGGAATGGAAAATAAAACAAAGGATATTATAATGCCTCTGTATCCGTTCCATGGTGCAACCGCACCTTGACTATAATGTGCAATTCTGGTCGCTATATCTTAAAAAGGATATAGCATTATTAGAAAAGGTACAGAGAAGAGCCACCAAAATAGTAAAGGGGATGGAAGGATACTCCTATGAACAGAGGCTAAAAAGCTTAGGGTTCTTCAACCTGGAAAAGAGATGGCTGAGGGAAGATATGATAGAGGTCTATAAATTAATGCATGGAATGGAACAGGTAAACGTAGATCGATTGTTTACGTCATCAGAATATAAAAAGACTAGGGGACATGCAATGAAGCTACAGGGTAACCTATTTAAGATTAATAAGATAAAATATTTTTTCACTCAACGTGTAATGAAACTCTGGAATTTGTTACCGGAGGATGTAGTAAAAGCTGTTAGTGTAGCTGGGTTTAAAAAAGGTTTGGACAAGTTCCTGGAGGAAAGGTCCATAAACCATTATTAAAAGGGACCCGGAATATCACTGCTTGACCCTATACAAACATTGAGGAACCTGTGTCTTTTGGGGAGACTGCTAGGTACTTATGACCTAGAGTGGCTACTGTTGGAAACAGGATACTGGGCTTGATGGACCTTGGTCTGACCCAGTATGGCATATCTTATGTTCTTATATCAGGCGCAGCAATTTTAAAAAAGGTGCTCTCACACACATGTGGGATAAAGTTGGATGCTTTCTTTTCCTCATATACAGTTTTTTAAATCATCTTGTCCTGCTGGAATTCTGTACACAATAATTGAAAATTCTGCATTTTGTGATTTTTTTTCTATATTGCATTTTAAATTAAGTAATACTCAAAAACAGTATATTTTGTTATTTTGACAAAGAATGCAGAATTTTGCATAATCCAGACTTTTTTGAAACAGAAGTTTGAATTATGTTTGCAGAATTTCAATATGAGAAATAATTTAAAAACTCTACATGAGGAAAAGAAATCCTGTAGCTTTATCCCACATGTGAGTGGGACCTCTCAGTGGATGTGGTGAAGCTTCAATGTGCACTTCTGCACATCCTTAATACGTCGTTTATGAGAGAAAATGAAAACTCCAATCTGTGCAATGGCTATAGAATTAAGTCCCAGAGATTGCTATCTACAGTGTGTGGGGTAATGAAGGCTCATTTCAGAAAAAATGAGGAAGAAGATGCACGGGGAACTGAAAGGATCCAGTGTGTGGGGTGGGGCGTGAGGGGAGGGGTGTGAAGGGGGAAGGGGGGGGGGGAAGTACCTCTATACCTTGACCACTGCCAATGGATCTTACTGGCAGGATATTCACAATGTACAAATTCATGGATTTCTTTGCTTAAGTGTATGCACATCTATTTAATGACTGGAATCCTTGCCATTACTTCTTTTCTGAAAGAATGCTACTGGGGTGATTTCCTTGCTAAGTCTTGTCCATAGAGGTTTTAGTAAGTTTGCGCTTTTTGTTTCCTTGTTAACATGATGGCAATGGTGCTAGTGACAGTCCCAATGGGTCTGGGAATGGGATTATTTCTGTGGAATTAGTTCCATCCATGCTAGCAATTGTGAGAGTTCCCACTCCACTTTGCTCTGTTTATTTTCAGTTCTTAAGCGCTTACCATTTTAGTAATTTTTTTCAGCCGCTCTTACTATTTTGTTAAAATTTGACAGTACATATTATATATATATATATATTTTTTTTTGCACTTTAAGTAATATATTGTAGATCATTGCTATTCGCAAAATGCCTATATCTGCTGGCAATGTAAGCTTTATTTTTTTTATATTCAGAAGAAATCACAGAATAAAAATTAAAAAAAGATTTTGCATAATTTGGGACACTTCCTCTGTGGGCACATTTTATGAAACATAGAAACATGATGACAAATAAAGACCATACAGACTATCCAGTCTGCACCATATGGGCCAGTCTGCCCTTCTATAACAACCATTCAGCTTTACAGTCCCTCTTTTTCCAGTTGTGCACCGGTAAGACATCATGTTCATTACTGTAATCCCTTCTCATAGTCTTAAAACCGCACAACCACAGCAGTGCTGTTCTGCCTTATTTAGATTTGGCAAAAAAACAACAACCCAACCCCTACTGTTCTTTCGGGAACAGGGACATTTTCTCACTGTGTGTACACAGCCAGTACAAATCTCTGAATTACTCAGTTCTAATTCTCTGACTGTAGGTAGAAAGTCAACTCGAGCTGCATTCTTTTATAGCAAGTTAAAATTAAAGGAACTCACAAAGGAATGTATGAAGGCCAAGTAGGCTCCCAATTTAAGCCTATTTTATAAACATACATAAGTGCCTATGCTTCTTTATAAAATACTAGGGAAAAAGTGGCAGGGATCATGCCTAGAATGAAACCATGGACATTTCCAATTGCTTAGGAGCTGACAGAAATATTTGTGTACAAAGTATGCATGCACGTATGCAAGTTCTAAATAATGCATGCAGTTAATGTGGTTCCAGTGACACCCTCTCACTAAACTGATTTGACATTGTTCAGCTTTTCTCAGCTGAATAACTTTTATCCCTCCCCCTCCCCTCTACCCACCCATCCCGTGGCAATCAGTCTCTTATAGCTGTCATCTGCTCATTACCTCCCTTATTCATAGGTGCACCTAATCCCCTGTGCTCTCTCTCCCACCTATCCTTATTTCTTTTGGCCTCTGCTCTCCTCTCCATCTTTCTTCTATGGCTCCTCACCACTTTGCCTTCCTATTCTTCATACTCCCCAATTGTCTCCCCTCCTACCAACACCTTCACTCCTTTTCTCCCCTGTACCATCCTCAATTCTCCCTCCACCCTGCCATCAGCTCTTGAGCTTCACCAATTTCTCAGTCTTATTCAGTCATCTCCTCTCTCTCTAAGGCAACCTCATCCTCGTTACGCTGTCTCCTCTCTGCCCCACACTCTTCTACTCCTTCTCCTCTCATCTGGAGATATCAACCCCAACCCTAGCACCCCTAGACTTTTGTCACACTCTGAGAAGAGATCTTCATGCAACACCTCTAATCTTATTCATATCCCTCCCCTTTCCCCTTCTTCTCTCCCTTTCTCATGTGCCTTGTGGAATGCACACTCCATCTCAAATAAACTTTCTTTTACGCGTGATCTCTTTATCTCTAATGCTCTCCATTTTCTTGCTCTGAGATCTAGCTCCTTCCAGAAGACATTGCATCAGTCACTGCTCTCTGTCATAGCGGTTATCAGTTCTTCCACATGCCTCGTCCGTGGTGGTGGTGGTGTTGGGCTTCTACTTTCTCCTTCCTGCCAATTCCAACCCCTCCTGCTGCTTAGGTCTTACTCCTTTCCCTCCTTTGAAGTCCATTCTATCCGCCTTTTCACTCCACCAGCTCTCTGGATAGCTATTATTTATCGACCTCCTGACAAGTCCACCTCTACCTTTCTCATTGACTTGACTCGTGGCTTTCCTTCTTTCTGGATTCCTCTTCTCCCTCTTTTATTCTTGGGGATTTTAACATTCACGTTGATAACCCCTCTGATCATTATGTTTTAAAGCTCCTTTCCCTTACCTCCTCATTCGACCTCCAGCTTTGCTCTACTGCCCCCACACAACAGCATGGCCACTGTCTTGACCTTGTATTTTTCTCTAATTGCTTACCCTCAAACTTCTGTACTTCAGTTGTTCCCTTATCTGATCACCTCCTGCTAAGCTTCACTCTTTATCACCCACCACCTCAACCTGGTCTCCACCAATCTTTTTAGAAATCTTTATGCTATTGACCCTTTGGCTCTCTCCTCCACTGTTTCATCACTTCTTTCCTCCAGTATGTCATCTGAGTCTGTTGATGAGGCAGTAACTTCTTATAATTCTGCACTCTCCTCTGCTCTGGATGTTCTCGCTCCGCTCACACCATGTCCTGTGAGGCATACTATATCCCAGCCCTGGCTTTCTTCCACTACCCCTTATCTACATTCCTGTGCCCATTCAGCTGAGCATGCTTGGCTCAAATCCTGCTCCCTTGCAGACTTTCTACACTTTAAAATTCATGCTTGTCTCTTTCCAGTCAGCCATAGCACTCACCAAACAAGACTATTATGTCCACTGACTAACTCTCTTGCCTCAGACCCTCATCATTTCTTTACTACTCTCAACTCTCTCCTCAATGTGCTTCCGCCTCTGACCCCTCCCCTCCCTTTCTGCCCAAACCCTGGCTGACAATTTCCAAGATAAAATCCACAAGATCACCCTCCAATTCCCCACAAAGTTATCTACTTCCCCTCTTCACTCCCAACTTTCCCCCTCTACCTCTGTTACGCTTTCTTCCTTTTCTATGAGGAGGAAACTGCACACCTTCTTTCCTCCTCCAAACTCACTACCTGCTCTTCTGATCCTATTCCCACCCATCTCCTAAGTCCCATCTCCTCCACCTTTGTCCCTTCCATCACTCGTATTCTCAACCTATCACTATCCACTGCAACTGTCCCTGCAGCCTTCAAGCATGCTGTAGTTACACCTCTCCTCAAGAAACCATCACTTGATCCTCCTTCTAACTAACTATCGACCCAACTCTCCCTCCTCCCCTTCATTTCTAAACTAATTAAACATGCAGTTCACTGCCCTTGCCTTGATTTTCTCTCCTCTCAAGCCCTCCTGAATCTTTTAAAATCTGGCTTTTGTCCTTTACATTCTACTGAAACAGCTCTTGCCAAAGTCTATAGTGACTTGTTTCTGGC
This sequence comes from Ichthyophis bannanicus, assembly GCA_033557465.1. Taxonomy (NCBI): domain Eukaryota; kingdom Metazoa; phylum Chordata; class Amphibia; order Gymnophiona; family Ichthyophiidae; genus Ichthyophis; species Ichthyophis bannanicus. The sequence continues at coordinate 440,985,976 of CM066035.1, read as the reverse complement.
AAAATCCAAGGGCCTTTACTCAGTCCTCATCCTTCTTGACATCTCTGCTGCTTCTGAAACTGTTGACCACAACCTTCCTCACTTGGTTTTAAGGGCTCTGTACCATCCTGGTTCTCCTCTTATCTCTCCCATCACTCTTTCAGTGTTTGTTCTGGTGGATCTTCCTCTGCTGCTATCCCGTTCTCAGTTGGTGTACCCCAAGGATTTGGCTTGGACCCATTCCTTTTCTCTCTCTATACCCAGTCCCTTGGTGCACTCATCTCTTCCCATGGCTTTCAGTACCATCTTTATGCTGATGACTCCCAGATCTACCTTTCTACACCTGAAATCTCTCTGGCAATCCAGACCCGGATCTCTGCCTGCCTTTCTGACATTGCTACTTGGATGTCTCACCATCGTTTGAAATTGAACATGGCCAAAACTGAACTTCTTATTTTCCCCCTAAAACCTCCTCTTCCCTTACTCCTTCCTCAGTCTCTGTGGATAACTCTCTACGCCTCCCTGTTTCCTCGGCTCACAACCTTGGGGTCACCTTTGACTCCTCTCTCTCCTTCTCCACGCACATCCATCTGATAGGTAAGACCTACCATTTCTTTCTCTATAACATCAACAAAATCCTCCTATTCCTTTCTGAGCACACTACTAAGACACTTATCCACTCCTTAATCACCTCCCATCTTGACTATTGTAACCTATTCCTTGATGGTCTCCCTCTGAATCATCTCTTTCTGCTTCAATCTGTTCAACACTCTGCTATGCGGCTAATCTTCTGCCAGCCTCGTCATGTTAACGCCATCTAAATATAGAAAGACTAGAAGACATGCAATGAAGCTACAGTGTAACCCATTTAAGACTAATGAGAGGAAATATTTTTTCACGCAACGCATAAACAAACTCTGGAATTCATTACCAAAGGATGCAGTAAAAGCTATTAGTGTAGCTGGGTTTAAAAAAGGTTTGGATAAGTTCGTGGAGGAAAGGTCTATAAACCAATATTAAAGGGAACCAGGGAAATCTAGTACTTGCCCCAATACAAGCATTGTGGAACCTATGTGTTTTGGGGAAACTGCTAAATACTTGTGACCTAGATTGGTCATTGTTGGAAACAGGATACTGGGCTTGATAGATCTTAGTCTGAATCAGTATGGCATATGTTCTGTTCTTCTGTTCTTACTCCTCTTCTCAAGTCACTTCATTGGCTCCCTATTCGTTTCCACATTCAGTTCAAACTTCTCCTACTGACCTATAAGTGCATTCATGCTGCAGCTCCTCACTATTTTTCCTCTCTTAAACCTCCCTACATCCCTCCCCAGAAACTCCGCTCTTCTGGCAAATTGCTTCTATCTGTGCCCTTCTCTTCTATTGCTAACTCTAGACTTTTCTGCTTTCACCTTGCTGCTCCTTATGCCTGGAACAAACTACCTGAGTCTGTACCTCAGGCACCTTCTCTGGCCCTTTTTAAATCCAGGCTGAAAACTTACCTCTTCACTGCCACTTTCAGATCTTGACTCACCTAATCTCCTTTGTGTTTCCTTACCATTCCTCCTAGAGTCTACAACCCTGTCTACAACTACTGTGTTGTCCATCTTGACTAGGTTGTAAGCTCTGATGAGCAGGGACTTATAGGTCTGTGCAGTGCTGCGTACATGTTGTAGCACTATACAAATGCTCAGTAGTACTGTAGTAGACATGAGTACCATGGATGCAGTTACTGACATTCATTGAGGTGGTACTGGAGCCGCATTAACTGCATGGAGACGTGCCATGCATGTCCCCATTCGATAACATGGCTCTGGTGCCACCCCTGCACTACATTTTGGAGCCAAACACATGGTAAATCCAATGCTATTAGCACACTTTAGTAAACATGCCCCTTATACTGCTGCTCCATCCATGCACTGCCCAAACTTCACTCCTACATATGGGTCGTGCAAACGTGTGTATCTTCTTGGCACCACACATACTTTTAGATGTGTAACTCATGGGGTAATTTATAAAAGCCCTTTTATATGCAAAAAATTCTTTATAAAATTACCCTTTTAATTGTCATACTAGATTAATTCCTTAAAGATATTCAACATCACCAGCAGCAAATTGCTGGCTGCATGGACATGAGGAGAATGCATTGTTATATCTAATTGTATCTAATTTTACTGCCGAGTGCATGGCAATTTCTATTTTTTTTTTAATTTATGTATTTTACAAGAATACTTACAAAAGCAAATACAAAGAAAAATAAAAAACAAAACATCAAAGGCATATTAATCAAAAATAAGAAAACCTACAAATCAAATTTAGCCCACATCACGGGGAGAATAAATAAACATAGAAACCAGGCAAACCCCCATAAAAAAGGAAATAAGGAAAACAATTTCCAAACTTACTGCTCTAATCCATTAATCTCGCTATCCCTATTCTAATCCCCTGAACCAACCCTGCTCTCCTTACTCAGCAGAAAAGTCTCCAGAATCCAGAAAAACCTATCGAGTACCCTGAAACATAATTAAACGTTTACAGGGATAATGCAGAAAAAAGGAAGCTCCCAGAGCCACATCCCTGGGTTCAGAGCTAGAAAGGCCCTTCTTCTCAACTGTGTGGCTCTGGATACATCAGGAAAAAGTTGAACTTTAGCACCACAAAACATTTTGTCTTTATTTTTAAAGTAATTTTTAAATATTAATGTTTTATCCTGATCACTTACTAAAGTGATCACTAAAGTTGCCCTGGTGGAGATACTGTCCTGTGTGTCCTCATGAAACTTAGGGGTATGTTTACTAAATGGCGATAGTGGCTTCCGTGCGATATCGGAGCCGTGGCCCCATTGATTTCAATGGGGTCGCGGCTCCGATATCGCACGGAAGCTGCTACAGCAATTTAGTAAACATATCCCTTAGTTAAGTCGAAATCGGGCTGCGATTGTAACACATCATAATCATCTGAGGACCCAACAGACAGACTCCTTCCAGTAAGATAATAAGATTTAGCAACCACTATTGAATCATTATTAGACAAAAGCAAAATTTCCTTAAAGTATTTACATAATAACACATCTGCTGAAAGCAACCTGTAACAGGGAAAATTTAACAAGCAAACATTTTTTGCCCTCATCATATTCTCAAAGGATTCCAACTTATGATGTATCACAGTAATGTCCTTAACAGTGGAGGTATTTACTGCCTGTAAGGCAGAGTATTGGGTCTCACACCTAAGAACTGAACTAGCTAAAGAATCCATCTGTTCCTCCACGGCCCCCAGCCTACCCACAGTCTCCTGTGAGAATTGGAAAATCTGTGGGACGGTAGACAAGAGACTTCTCTAACCGCATTACTACTCTCCAAAACATCAGCCAAAGAAGCCTGAGACTCCCCCTTTTCCAAAAACAGGAGGAGACCAAGTAATTGGCTTATAGTTGGACCGTACCAACTGTGGAATGCTCTGCTGTAATGATGCCTCACTATAGGTGGACACGGACGGAGTCACTATAAACGGGGAAAGAGATGAGGTATGGTCCGGCGAGCTTAAAGAAGTTCCTGTAAGAGATGGAGCCTGTGCAACAGTACCTGGTATAGATGCAGATGCCTCTTTAGGATGAAGATGTTTATCCATTGGGCCTTGCACTGTTCCAGCAACTGGAAACTCCTTTTTACGTTTCCCCATAAATGGGGCTGAGTATAACGAAACACTTGCACCTAAGCGCCCAATGCACTCCAAAGGGGCTCCCAAGGGGCATTACATACCCCTTGTGGCACGCACCTTTGGGCATGCCACGGCCACATGTCTTACCAGGGACCTAGATTTAAATGGTCTGCATCTGATGTTCACAGACATCCCTTGCTGTATCTGTTCCTCTGCTCAACCTCTCAACGTGCAGGCAGGTAGGGAAAGCTCTCAACGCGATGTCTATTTTTTAAGTTATTCTGGTCCTCTTTGTGCCATACTATGCAGTTTCCTCAAAGTAAGTATATTGGTGCAGTATGATGGATATATGGAAGGTAATTCTGTAAGTGGTGCATAGATTTCCATGCAAGTCTATGTGCATTTATGGGGTCTATTCTGTAACATCAAATCTGCGTGCATTTGACTTTAAAGAATACTAGCATAAGTGGCCATGGACAGACAGAATGTATCGTTGCAGTCAAGAGCAGGTGTAAATGACCACGTGTATCTTATGCATATTGGGGGGGGGCCTATGCTGTGAAGCACACATGTGCATAAGCACTCTAACTATGCGCCGCCCAAAGCCCACCCCTGCACTCACTCACAGTGAGAGAACACACCATTAGTCCATGGCATGTACTTTCAGAATAGCACCGGAAAGCAGTCCACATGGAACTCACTAAAATACTGTGATTTTCATGCATAAACTCAGCTGGAACTCTAGCTGCACCTCAGAGAATTGCCTTTTTGGAGGGTGTTTTGCAGTCAGAGTGGTTTACATAAAACGTAAACAGCGTACATAGAACAAGTAAGTTAAATGTTCTCCTGTTAATTACTCCAAGTTAACAATTGGGTTCGCTCAGAGGAGCATGGATAGTGTATAGGACATGAGTCTGTGAGCTAGTAGTGAGGATGGGTTGTTGAATTTAGGTGATCATGACAGCTCCCGCACTTAAACTCTCCACATCTTATGGTATATGCTCATAATACTGTTGGAATAAGAGAGTCTTAAGGGTCTTGCAAAAACTGAAGATGTCTGTTTTGGCTTGGATTGGGTCTGGCAGTGAGTTCCAAAGGGTTGGGTCACAGAACAAAAATGCTCGGTTACAGCATGTTTGGTTACTTTTTGTCCTCTCTGCAGGGATCAGGAGTGTATTACACATGCTTTGTCTTCTACTTCTATTTTCAGTTGTCAGAAAGTTGTATTAGAGATGAGAGAGAGATTGCAGATTGCTTGTGCAGAATCTAAAATATTAAGAGTATGGCTTTGTATCTTATTTGGCTCGCGATTGGTAACAAGTGTAGGTGCTTTAAATTCAGAGTGATGTGTTCCACCTTTGAGGTTCCATATATGGTACATGTGGCCATATTTTGGGCCAGCTGAAGGGTTGGAAGACATACTTTAGTAACCCTTGATAGATGATGCTACCAAAGTCGAAATGTGGAAAGGTAAGTGTTTGGAACACTGTTCGACCCCCACGGAGGCAAAGTACGTTGCTGCAGAAGTCAACATTCCTGCACATTGGTTCTTGAAAAAAGGGACTTGTGCAAATAAATAGCACATAACTTTCTGCCATGCTCTTTAAAACAAATCAGCCCCCTTAGTGTGCACACTTGGTAATTAACAGAGTAGGAAATTATGCATTAAAAAAAAATCTAAAATTATGAAATGGAAAAGATCAAAAATATGCAAAATTATCAAAAAATACTTGCTCTCATTCTTATAGAAAATGAGGCCAATTCGGTTTGGGGTATGTCCGGATGCCCAAAATCTGGACTGGCCAGATTTGTACCCAATTCTGAACTCTCAGGGGCTATATGTCCCTGTGGGATCAGAATCGGGTGCAAGCGGCCTGGATGGGCAGGACGTGGCCTGATTCTGGCCCATTGTATGTCTGGTCCCCTCCGCGTATGCATCACCCAGGACACCATGCAGGAGCCCTGATTGCTGGCAAGCCTTTTACCCTCTGATACCCCAGCCGCCTGACCCCCAATTGGGCCTGCCCTGCTCTCCACATTTGTGCTTCCCTGCTGCACTGTCCTCCCACATCGGGGGAGACTTATTCCACCTCCAAGGTGGAATAAAACCACCATCTAAATGGCCATGCCCGGACATACAGGGCAGTCGCCGGAATAATCCCTGTAAACAATAAACAATGTTTTCAGCCCATCCTCACTCCTCCCTCGGCCTGCACCCTCCCGCCCTGGCACAGAGCTCCCTGCACATCGCTTCTGTACGTGCGGGGAGCTCTTAGGGGAGAATCGGACCCATGTGTTTAGCAGGGAATATACGTCTGACCCAGACGTATATCACTTCTAAACACTGATCAGAATAGACCACAATATATTTAGTAGAAAAGTGGAAGGGGATATTCAAAGCATTTTAGCCGGATAGAAGACCTGCTAATCAACTAAAATGTGCTAAGCCCAATATTAAGGGGGATGTTTACTAAAGTGCGGTAATCGTGATTAACGCGCGTAAAGTACGTTTAACGATCGTTAGCACGTCCGAACGCTCGTTCTGACATGCTAACGATCATTAAACGTACTTTACGCGCGTTAACCGCAGTTAACGATCGTAAACCTCCGCGGCGCGTTAAAACAGCGCAGAAGGTGGAGAGTGGGCGGAGAGAAGGGGTCAATGGGCGGAGGGTGGGCGGGGAGAGGCTCCCCTCATACTAACGCGCTGAATTTCAGAGCTCAATTCCAACGCGAATGAAAACCTGTCGTTAAAGGCATTTAAAGGGAAGAGAAACTATTTCCGTCAGCAATGTACAGAAAAACCGGGGAAACCCACAAAACGTGAGCAGTGTGATACATGTGCACAAAACAAAATTTCACATAAAACGTTAAAAATGACCACAAGAAACATTTTAAAAAGCATAATTCAGCTGGGCAACAGTGATAGCAATGGGCAACAAGGAACAATACTCCCTGGAAAGCACCAAATAAAAAAGAAATGATGTGTGGAAGGGTCTACGCTCCGCAGACCCTTTCAAAGATCATTTCATTGTAATGGAGCTGTCCTGGGAGTGTTGTGTAATGTTGCCCATGATATCATTGTTGCCCAGCTTGGTTATGGGTGTGTGCCCCTTTTCTGAGGTTTATGTGCAGCTTTGTCTGTATACAAGGTAAATGAGGCCACAGTAAACCTGTTGCAGAGCAGGGTTTCTGACTCGTCAGGCCGGTTTAACTAACTCCAGGGACTACAGTGTCTCTGTGGCCACAGTGTGGTGCAACAGACACAGCCAGTGCCTGTAAGACCAGAGGGTCACAGGTTCAAATCCCAGCTGGGGCTCCTGCCAACCCAGTCCCCATAGTTTTACCCACCACTAAACAGTGATAGTAAAGACACTCCTTTATTGCAGAAAACATACGCATGGCCTATATTTTACTACACCAAACACAGACACCAGAAACAGGCACATTACCTAAAGCAGAGTCCCGCAAATGCAGTCCTGGAGGGCCCCACGCCATTCCGTCTTCATGCTGCCTCTAATAAAGATGCCTGTGCTGCATAGCTATGCACCACCCCCATGGTATGCAGATTTAGCTCATGCATATTTATGAGGGACAGCATGAAAACCCGAACAGTGTTTGGAACACCAGGACTGGAGTTGGGGAACTCTGCCGTAAAGCAGCAGCCAACAGGGCCACACACCCACCCACAGGCCCCATTGGCCAATGCCTCCTGGAGAGGCAAGACATTGGGCCCTGCCTGTATCTCCCAATACTAGCAGTTGCATACCTTAGCAATGCCACCCTACACCTGGGTATATGGTACAGAGCTATCAAACGTTCCCTATGATAACTGGCAGATATCAATTCCTACGTTAAGCACATTTTGCTCATTGAGCTCCACCATAACAATCATTCTGATGTCTGCGGTGTGTGCTGCAGTTCTGGTCTCTGACAGTGTTCACCACCCTGGGGAGTGACCCCCCAACAGCCTTGTGTACCATATCCATGCCTGTACTATGCCCATGACTGGTGTGGTGGGTATGGCTGCTGACCACCTCTATAGAAGCACAATGCTGGCATAGGTGTGGGGTGGCTGTCTGTCTATCCAGTGTGTGGTGGCTGAAAACACCTTCCACAGTCCACACTGCCAGCAATGTTGCCAGTATTGGGCTGCCAATGTGCATAATGAGGAGCAAGGTACCATGGGTATAGGCCGGACAGGGTGGCCTGGCCAGGGTGCATCTGCACAGGGCATAGGGCAGTGACAGGCACATTGTAGTGCCCGGCCACCACCTACACAGACAGGGTGACCTCAGTATATCCTGCTGAGAGATCACTCTCACCCTGACTGTGCAGTGACCACAGCATGGCTAGGCACTCCCATGGTGCTATCTAATATTTCTCTTATGTGATAAATATGGGTTTCCTTTTGGGGCCCAGTCACTGATGTATCTGCTTGCTGTGTATGCTGACATCTCAGTTCTGGGTGCAGGCATCTCCACTGGGTACTAGCAGACTGTTTGCAGCTGGTAGGTGTTGTGATGGAGTGGCTTGTAGGGTGCAGTGGCTGATGGCTTGCACCAGGGGAATATCAGATAGTGGTGGGGTGCAGCATACCATATCCAGGCCTAATGTCTGTTTGCTATTGTGTTATGGCTGTTCCTCAGCAGGACTAGGGTTAATGTTCCCCTCTACTGCCACCTTTGCAGGGAGGAAGACTGTGGATCTTTTGATGGGAGACCCTGTTTGCCGCTCTTGGCTGGGGGGGGTGGTGGTGGTGCATGTGGGCTACACCTGAATGAGACAGACAGAAATGTCCAAGGTGGTCCTGCAGAAACTACCTATCTCACACAGTAACACTGCTTTGGACCTGCACCATGGCCTCTTTCAGCCATGGACGGTGCTGTGGACCTAGTGCTGGGCGCCTCACTGCACCCTCAGGGTGAGCACAGTACCCGCACAATGTGACGGTGTGTAGCTACTCTGTGCCAGTACAACACACGGTCAGTACCCCCTATCAGGCCGAGGTGCTGTGGGGGTGCACATGGTCAGTTCCCCCTACCAGGCCGAGGTGCTGTGGGGGTGCATTCCCCATGGTGTGTATCTGTGGACAGCTGATTTGCATGTGCAGTGCATCATGGGTGTGACTGGCACAATCCAACCCTGTGAAACTCCAGCACCTGCTCACAGGCTCTGATAAACCATAGGCCATCACACGTACATCTGCTAGCATAATGCATAGGTGCAAGACACCCTACAGAGTCTGTAATATAAGATGCCCACAATGGTAAAAACACACGTACCCACGCACATAAAAACACACGTACCCATGCACGATTGTACGCACGCAGCTACGCACGTACCAACGCACGCACCAACGTACGTGGCTAGGCACACTCCGAGGGTGTGTTTCTGACACCAATACTCAACGTAACGAAAAACATGCCTCCTCATTCCCTCTGTAATGTACGGGGTGATGCCTGGGACAGCCTTCTGCGTTAGGCACACTGGGGACTCGAACCCATGCTGCCTGTAACAGCAGTCAGTACCATAACCATTGTGCTACAGCTCTGTTTCAGTGCTTTGTGTCTATACGTCTTCTTACAATTAACGAGCAGTAACGCGCCACGGCGCCCGGTAACGCTCGTTAATTTTTTGAACGCGCGTTATTGGTGACGATGTACCGCCCATGTCCTTATTTGGGGTTTCTGTCACTACCGCGGCTCCTAATGCGAATTGCACTAACGCAGTTTAGTAAACATACCCCTAAGTGTCACTAACTGGTTAGTACCGCTGAATATCACCACAGACCATGTAAAAGAATTCCCAGCTAAAACTGTGGGAGGATCAGGGGTGGTGCTGATCGCTATCCAGATAGTGGTGATATTCAGCCACTAATGGGATAGCTTAACTGGTTAAATTTAAGGGATGTGAATGGCTCACTGGCGAAACCAGATTTTCATCACCAGATGCTTGATAAATTCCAGTGCCGAATATCCAGTGCCGAATATCCAGATGCTTGATAAATTCCAGTGCCGAATATTTAATTAAACTGATAGTGGCTAGGCTCTTTAAATAGAACATAAGATATGTCATACTGGGTCAGACCAAGGTCCATCAAGCCCAGTATCCTGTTTCCAACAGTGGCCAATCTAGGTCTTAAGTACCTAGCAGTCTCCCCAAAAGACACAGGTTTCACAACGCTTGTATTGAGTCAAGCAGTGATATCCTGGGTCCCTTTTAATAATGGTTTATGGACCTTTCCTCCAGGAACTTGTCCAAACCTTTTTTAAACCCAGATATACTAACAGCTTTTACTACATCCTCTGGTAACAAATTCCAGAGTTTGATTACACGTTGAGTGAAAAAATATATTTTCTCTTATTAGTCTTAAATAGGTTACCCTGTAGCTTCATTGCATGTCCCCTAGTCTTTCTATATTCTGATGATGTAAACTATTGATCTATCTTTACCTGTTCCACTCCATTCATTAATTTATAGACCTCTATCATATCTCCCCTCAGCCGTCTCTTTTCTAGGTTGAAGAGCCGTAACCTTTTTAGCCTCTCTTCATAGGGGTATCCTTCCATCCCCTTTACCATTTTGGTGGCTCTTCTCTGTACCTTTTCTAATAACGTTATATCCTAGCAGCTGCTGCTGAATATCGGCCCTAGTACTTTTAGAAAATTGTTAGCAATACAATTGTTAGAGGTGCTTTAAGATATTACAAAAACCAAACAAACAAAACATCCTCCGCAAATGTAGTACAGACAAAGCTGATGGGGAAATTCTGCATCCAACATTGTTGTATCACTCATTGGTATGACTGCACCTTGAATGTTGTGTGCATCTCGGGTTACCATATCTAAAAAATAATGTAGCGGACTTAGAAAAAGCTGAAAGAAAAGAAGAGCGACCAAAACGATAAAGGGGATGGAAGGATACCTTTATGAGGAAAGGCTTCAGCTTGGAAAAGAGATAGCAGAAATATGACACAGGTCTATAAAATAATGAGTAGCGTGGAACAGGTAAACGTAGATCAGTTGTTTACTCCTTTAAAAAGTCTTTTATGGAGACATACTTAAAGATCTCAATATATATACTTTGGAGGAAAGGTTGGAGAGGAGAAATCTGATAGTTATTTACATAACATGGTAGTATAAATAAATGCACAAGAGGTAGACCTTTTTCAACTGAAGGGAAGCTCTCGAAGGAGGAGTCGGGATAAAGCTGAAAGGGGACAGACTCAGGAGTAATCTAAGGAAATATTTTTTCAGAAAGGATGGTGGATGCATGTAACTGCCTTCCAGCTGAGGATGTGATGAGAACTGTATCTTAATTCAAAAATGCATGGGACAAGCACAGAGGATCTCTGAGGGAGAGGAAGGTATTGAAGATCTAAGTAGTTTGTATGGACAGACTGGATAGGCCATATGGTTTTCATCTGCCATCATTAATTATGGTTTTAGGTTATGTAAAAGACTATTACCCTTTCTTCCTTAGCTCACTCCACTTTCCTGTATCATTTCTACCACATCACTGACTCTGCAATAGATTGCCCTCTTTGCCAGCTGGGGAAATTGGCTTGAGCTGTTGGCTTATGCTGTCACCTATGTCTAGCCGCACTCACTGGTAGGGTGTCTCACAGTGATATTCAGGTGGTTCTGGTCCTGTGCTCTCCCCTACTGCTCTGGACTTTGAACTTAGATGTTCAGGTCCTTAACTTAATATGCTCTAGTCACCAGGTCTCCTTTCACCAATCCAATGTGCTACTCTGCTCCTCCTGCTGACCTCACAATGCAAGCTGTCCCATGACAGCCACACCTTCCACATAGATAAAATTATGGAATCACTAACTGGTGTATGTTTGGACTGTCAATCATTTTTCTGCCCATTCTCTGTCACATGGCACATTGCAGTGATGTCATGGTTCCATCCATCTATCTGACCCCCTAACATAGTAGCACAACAGAGTGGAGGAATAGACTAATGGTCAGAGCAGCAGGCTAAAAACCAGGGTTCAAACCCCACTGCTGCTACTTCTCATCTTAGGCAAGTCAGTTAATCCTCCATTGCCTTTGGTACAAGCTTAGAATGTAAGCCACCAGGGATGGGAACATACCCACTCTGTACCAGAATGACTGACTGAGAAAAGTGTTAGGCATAGCAATGCAGTTTTAACATAATTAATGGTGATGATAATAAGTAAGCACAAATTTATCTTTGTACCCAATTGCTCGTGGCATAATCGTAGCTGGTTCCTCTGCTACTGCAGTTAGACAAATAATGCAAAGCAGCAGCACTACCATAGAAAGCAAACAAAAAGTCAGTGCTACATACTGCGTTTTCTGCTTGTCATTCTCGAGTGGAACTGGCAGGATGTCTTACTGCATGGTGCAGATATATTGAACTATATTTGAGGCTCGCCTCCAGAATCCATACTCTCTCCCTCCTCTTTCTCCTCATTATGATTCCCTTTTGCAGTATTTTGATAAGGCAGCTTTCAATGGTTCTTTACTGGACAAATGGCTATTTATCTGGGTAAATAAATAACGGTCCCAAACTTGGCCATTTAATACACGTTTCCCAGAGATCCACAGCGCATGTGTATTTTACCCAAGAGGAAGGTAGGAAAGCTCACAGGCAAGGTTAGGTCAGATAAGACAACCCCATAGCTTTACATTCTCAAAGCCTGCATGTTTTCTTCAGGGATAAAATATCTACGGAATAAGAAGTTGCAAATCTCTTTGGGTTCTTTTCTCCTAGGCCCTTTTTATAGGAAAAGGACACATATTCTTTTTTTCTTGGAGAAAGGGTACAAAGCATGCAGGGAAAAGGACCCACGGGCTTTGCACTTACTTGCATAGCTTTGAAAATTGCCCCATTAATAGTTAAGCTTGGAGTGGAGAAGTAGCCTAGTGGTTAGAGCAACTGCCTCATACCCAGAAGATCAAGGATTTGATTCCTACTGGCACTCCTTGTGACTTTGGGCAAGTCACTTTACCCTCCATTGCCTCCAAAGAAAAGGCTGGCAATCCACTTCCAGTGATACATTGCCAAGAAAACCCAGAGGTAGCTGGGTCGCTATGAGTCAACACTGACTTGATGGCACTAAAAAAAAAATAGTTAAGCTTAGCTGCCTTTTCTAAAGGAGAGGGCAATTTTTGAACACCATTTACCCAGATAGACTGGCTTTCTAAAAACTGCACTCAGGCTGACTAAACGTATATGTGGGGTCCCATGTACTTGTAGCCGGGGAGGGGGAGGGATCCTGGGGAAATGTATATGGTGGGGTGAGAAAATGACTCACATGGATGGGATTGTCCAGTCTATATAGAGTAAGTACACTGTTTTCCAGCAAAATGATCTAAGCTGGGCTATCTATGCTAAAATTCCCCTTGATATTTGGCTCCTTGGCTATTAAATGTATATATGGGAGAGCCTGGTATTGTAGCATAATTTTTAGTTCAAAGATGGGCCTGAACCTGAAAGGTGCATAGTGATTGTCCTTTGTCAGTCTACTATATCGAAACATAGAAACATAGAAAAATGATGACAGAAAAAGACCACATGGCCTATCTAGTCTGTCCTTCCATATCAACAACTACAACAGTCCCCTTTTTTCCTTTAGAGATTCTCTGTGTTTGTCCCATGCTTTTTTGAATTCAGAAACTGTCCTCATCTCTACCACCTCCGCTGGGAGACTATTCCACGGATCCACCACTCTTTCCGTAAAGAAATATTTCCGCATATCACTCCTGAATCTCCTGAATATATCTAGTTGGGACATCTACAGCCAAGATACTTTCAGTTTCTTGACACTGCTATATATATATTTTTTAAATTACAGTAAAGAAACAATTGACAAGTAAATAATGAATACCAGCAATTAGGAAGAATTATTAACCACCAGTGACCCTTAGGGGCATGTTTACTAAACACCGTTGCTGTGCGGGTTCCCGTTAGTGTGCTGGTGCCATATAAGGAGTGGGCGGGCCAGGCAGAAAAAAGAAAAAAAACCGGACCGTACGTGTGTGCGTCGCGCTAATGTGCGGGGCCCACATTAGCGCGTGGGAAGGCTAAGTGGGGCGCTGTTGCATAACCAAACAACAGAGCCGTAGTACAACGGTGAAGACACTGACCTATGGTGCAGGGGCCAGGGGTTCAAACCCCCATTGCGTTCAATGAAAAAGACCAGCTGAGGCATCAACTTTTATGGGCAAAAGTGGTGTAGGAGGTATATTGATTATGGGCGGCAGAAGGCGGCGCACTCTTTTTTTATATGGCATGAGGCGGCGCACTGTTCATTGTGGGCGCGCTGATAAAATGGGGCAACAGAAGGCGACGAGCCTGTGGGCAGAAGGCATCGCGCTGATGTGTGAGGGGGCAGCCCAATAGTGGGAGGGATAAGTGGCGCGCTGATGTACAAATAGCAGGAATGGAGCCATAGCACAATGGTTAAGACACTGACCACTCGTGCAGGCATCATGGGTTCAATTCCCTACAGTGCCCATTGAAAAAGACTAGCAGAGGCAGTATGTTTTATGTTGTGGAGTGCTGTAGGAGGCCCACTAATTTTATTTTGTGATAACAACTAGAAAACGCACGCTCACAGCATGTTAACATAAGGCAGCCCATAAGGCACATGTGACAGTGCACCTTCCACCAAGGCACCCTAGAATGTCCCCTATAGGGCAGCATGTATGTTGCGACACAGGATAATGTATAGTGCACCCTATATGGATGGCAACCATAAAGTGCCATATACGGCGCCCCATAAAGCGCCCTCAGAGGCACCTTATGGGTACAGTACGCTCAGGGTGTTATTGCTGGCAGCAACATATGTACAGTAAATTAAAAAGATGCTGTGGACACCCCTATCACAGAACCCCACTGTGGGTTTGAACCCATGACCTCTGGCTGCACAGGGAGTGATGTAACCATTGGGCTACAACTCCATAGCTGTAAGCAAGCCCTTGGCTGGCTGCAGATAGCCTGCACGTCACCTCACAGACAGTCTGACGGTGTAAACAGGATAGGGTTAGGCCACACGTACCCATGATGCACTGCACATGCAAATTAGCTGTCCACAGATGGACACAAGATGGGTAATGCACCCCCACAGCACCTCGGCCCTGTTGGGGGGAGTGACCGGGTGCACCCACACAGCACCTCGGCCTGGTAGGGGGCACTGACCGGGTGTTTTACTGGCACAGAGTAGCTACACACCGTTACATCGTGCGGGTTCTGTGCTCACCCTGAGTGTGCAATGAGGCGCCCAGGACCAGGTCCACAACATCTTCCATGGCTGATGGAGGCCAAGCGGGAGTTTCAAAGCAGTGTTAATGTGTAAGATAGCTAGTTTCTGCACAAACACCATGGATATCCCAGTCAGGCTCAGCACCCCCTGGGAACCCCCACCAGGGCTCCCCCCCAGCAGCAAACATGGTCCCCCATCAAGAGATCCACACTGTACCTCCCTGCAAAGGTGGCAGCAGAGGGCAACATCAACCCCAGTCCTGCTGAGGAATGAACACCACCCCCACCCAATAGCAGACAGACATAGGACCAGGATAAGGTATGCTGCAACCCACCACCAGATATTCCCCTGCAGCAAGCCAACAGCCACTGCACCCTGCAAGCCATTCCAGCAAGACACATACCAGCTACAAACAGTCTGCTGGTTAGTCCATAGTGCATGTTCCCAATGGAGACACATGCACCCAGAACTGGTCTGCCAGCATACACAGCAAGCAAATGATTCAGTGACTGGGCCCCAAATAGAAACCCATATCTATCACATGAGAGAAATACTGCATAGCACTATGGGGGTGCCTAGCCATGCTGTGGTCACTGCACAGTCAGGGTGAGCGTGATCTCCCAGAAGGACATGCTTTGGCCACCCTGTCTGTGTAGGTGGTGGCCGGACACTACAATGTCCCTGCCAGTGCCCTATGCCCGGTGTAGATGCATCCTGGCCAGGCTACCCTGTCCTGGCTATACCCATGGTACCTTGCACCTCATTATGCACATTGGCAGGCCAATACTGGCAACAGTGCTGGCAGTGTGGGCTGTGGAAGGGGCTTGCAGCCAACACCCACTGTATAGCCAGACACACACTTCCACACCTATGCCATCATGGTGCTACTATTGAGGAAGTAATTAGCCTTGCCCACCAAACCGGTCCTGAGCACGGCAAGGCATGGATATGGTACGCAGTACAGCTGGGGGTCACTCCCCAGGGTGGTAAACACCGTCAGAGGCCAGGCCTGGAGCACGCACCACAAACACCTAACAGATTGTTCGGATGGGGTCAACTAGCAGTATGTGTGTAACGTATGGATATCTAGCTGCCTGTGCTCCTAGCAAACGTCTCAGAGCTGTGTACCGTATACCTCAGGTGTAGGGTGACATTGGTAAGTTATGCAAGTGCTAGTTTTGGGAGATGCATGCAGGGTCCAATGGTCTGCCTCTCCAGGAGACATTGGCCAATGAGGCCTGTGGGTGTGGGTGTGTCTGCCCTTGATGGCTGCTGCTTTACGGCACAGATTCCCAACTCCAGTCCAGGTTTGCATCACACTGTTCTGGTTTTCCTGCTGTCCCTCATGGATATGCATGAGCTACATCTACATACCATGGGTGTGGTGCATAGATATACAGCACAGGCATTTGTATGAGTGGCATCATGGAACCTGACTGGTGTGTGCCCCACCAGGACTGCATTTGGGTGATTCTGCTCTGGGTACTGGCCCTGTTCATGGTGTCTTTGCTCAGTGGGGTAAAAGATAGACGTATTGCCATTGCATATGTCCTCGCCAAGAAAGGTGTGCCCTTACTATCACTGTTTACTTGGGGGAAAAATATGTGGGCAAGATTGGCAGTTGCCCCAGTTGGGCTTTGAACCTGTGATCGTCTGCTCTTGCAAGCAGTGTCTGCATGCACTGCACCACTGTGTAGCCACAGATTGGGTGGATTCCCTGGCATGTCCATGACTGTGGATCCGGCTGTTGCAGTCTGTTGCAGTGGACGGTGGCAGCCTACACATGGCTAGGCCTCTGTCTTCTGTCGCTAGCAGCCACTGCCCCCTGCACCACATGTACTCGTCCGCCAACATGCTGGCATGAGCTCCTCCCATAAAAAGCAGGTGACCTGATTGGAATGTGGCAGTACGGGACTGCATTTGGGGTACTTGGCTGTGGGTAATGCCCATTGTTGTGGTGTGTGTGCGTTGTTGGGTAAAATATGGGTGTTTTCCCCATGCTTATTTCCCCTGCAATACAGGGGTGTCTGCGCTATCTGTGTTTAGTGGTGGGTAAAATATAGGGACTGGGCTGGCAAGTGCCCCAGCTAGGCTTTGAACCTCTGACTCTCTGGTCTTAGAGGTACTGACTCTGTCCGCTGCACCACACTATGGCCACAGAGACAGTGCAGCCCCTGGAAGTAGTGAGCCTGGCAGGATGGAGTCACAAACCCTGCTCTACGCTATGGGCATATGCACCCTGTCTGGTGACAAACGTGCACATAAACCACGGAAATGACCACGGGAACTGGGGGAAACAATATCACCACGCTGGGCAACAGTGATATTAATGGGCAACCATAGCAAACACTCCCAGGACAGCTCCACAACTGGAGCTTTGTTGGGTGTGTTTTCTGTATTTGCCCATCACTATCACTGTTCCCCAGCTGAATTACTATTTTTAATAGTTCTGTTGTGGTCATTTCCTATTTTTATGTGCACTTTTGTGCTGTGCACATGTATCACACTGCTCACGTTTTGCTGGTTTCCCCGGTTTTCCTGTACATTGCTGACGGAAATGGTTTCTCTTCCCTTTAAATGCTTTCTACCGCGAGTGTTTCACTCGCGGTAGTTTTTACATGCAAATTCGGGCCCGATACTGTGCGGGGACCCTCTCCCCTCCCACTCTCCACCCATTGACCCCGTCCCTCCGCCCCTCCGGAGCCTTCCTCCGCCCTCCTTTAGCCGTTCCACGCCTCTATCAGACATTTGCGGGCCCGCACTTGTACGGGGCCCGTTGGTGTGCCGCGTACCTGTGCGGGGGTGACACGCACGTGTGTGGGGCGTTTAAACGCGTTTATGTGCGTTTCAGTGGCGCGTTGCCGTGCGCTATTTTGCGGCGCGCAAATTTGCGGACTTTAGTAAACATGCCCCTTAATGTGGCATAAAGAACATACAACAAAAGTTACACATAAGGGGTTGGTTAAGAAGCCTTATGTAAGTATCAGTGTATGTGTCTCATATCCCCATGTGTTAAATGTATCCCCCAATTATGTTGTGACCGCTTTGATTGAAGGATAAGGCGGTATACAAAACTGTCTAAATAAATAAATAAATAAATAAATAAATTATTCATGACTTCCATGTGAAAAATCTGGCATTTACATGTGGAAATGGCATCCACGTGTAAACGGTGATTTTATAAAGAGATAAATTTTCACATAGATGTCATGTAGAAAAACTAAGGGGGGTGATCAGGGGCTTGGTTTGAGTATGGTTTGGGGAGGTCAAAAATCTACGAGTATTTCTCATTTCATATAGGAAATGCAGATATATAACCAAAATTGTATTTAGAGTTACTTCTCGGTATGTGTCAGTTTTTAGAAATTGTTCCTTTCAGTCAGCCTTTTACAGGTGAGATTAGTCCCCCATTGTTTTCTGCCTCCAAATTGAAATCAAACAAAGAGCAGCCTCTGTAGTAAATTGGCAGCATATAAATTGGATGATTTTAGCCCCATCCCAGAATGCCCCAAATCATGGCCCTAATGAAAACAAATAACTTCAGCCATTTAGCAACTTAAATGGGCAAAAGTTAACTGTTTGTGGGGGGCAAAATAAAAAACAAACAAAAAACACAGACACACAGACACACACACATTTCTGCAGTCAGCACCATCACTGATGACGTAAATGCTTTTCAATATCAAAGTCTACCTTTTCAAACCCATTTGAGACAACCAAGTTTCAGGTTTGTTTTGTTTTAATAAAGTTTTGTTTTGTGCCATTTTGTTTTTATAAATTTTTATCTCAGGGCAATTTTATAAATTAAAAGAGGTAGCCATGACTGTGGCTGCTGCCCAAATGAAAAAACACAGCTGAAAGATTACTAGAGGTTTCAGACAAATCAAAAATGCAAGTCATTTTTCTCAGTTAGAGGCTGTCCTCAAATCTGTGGCCTTTGAGTTAGAAGGAAAGGCATCTAGTAGGTCTCCTAGGGTGGGCTAACTCTAGTCAGCTTGCTCTTAACTGTATCTGATGATTTTCATTCCTGTTTCCCGATTGGCCCAAAGTTTGTCTGGTCTGGATCTTGGTGGAAAACTCTGCCTGGATTTTTTTGCCTTGTGAATTTATTGACTTGCTCTAAAGAAAGACTTACTCCAAAGAGTTTACTTTTAGCATCATTAATTGGACAACCAGGATCTGGATTAGGCCTGGTAAATGTCTCAGACTGTATTCTTAAGCATGGTTTCACAGAATTTCTGGCACAAGAACATGGCAAAAGAAAATTTTTTAGAGCAAGTCTATAGAGGAGCAGGAGTAAATAGATTCACAAGGCAAAAAATTCAGGAAGCGTTTCTGTTTCCAGATCAGACAAACTTTGGGCCAATTAGGAAACAGGAATGAAGATCACCAGCATTACAAGACAGTTAAGAAAATTCTGCCAGCCCCCATACAGATGTAATAGCTCTTCCTACAATATACTTGCCTACAAAAAGGGCTCTAGTTTAATGCCAGGTTCTCTGTGATGACACCAAGAGGGGGGAGGGAACAGAATTTTGAATTTCTTAATGCTGTGTTCAGATTAAAAATGATATGAAATGGCGTAAGAAACGTCATTGATATTTCCCATGTCATTTCAAATGAATGCACTTGCTTAGTGGCTAGGGTCTGAAGGAGAATCCTTCCCTCCACCAGAAAACTCCATCAGGGTACAAGTAGTGAGTCAGAACTTAGCTATGCCTCCCTCATCAGACGAAAGCATGAAGAGGGGCTTTTACTGATAGAAGGTCAATGAAATCAATGCTGCCTTCTAAACTTTCTCATGCTGAAACAGCTATAATTCTATAATTTGTTATCTGTTTGTTGTGCTATTAATATCTTGTAAGAGTGGTTCTCAGTCTTAGGACTCATCAACCTGTCTGGTTTTTAGGCTATCCACAGTAAATATGTATGAGGCATTCAGGATTAATAATGTGCAGACATTGACTTTTCACTCTAAGTATATTATTATTTCATGGAAAAATTCCAACAGTAATATAGCACATGGGCCCTATATTTGACATGATAGATTTTATACGCACACACACACATGTACATTTAATGAATCCATCTATTCTGAATCTCTACAAAGTTGATATTTGATGCTTTGATCTCCTCTTTTCTAGTATTCCTGCATCATAGTCGAGTTTAATGAACATTATTATAATTATGCTCCACATATAATTTTTATAGTATCTATCAGGTCCATTTTATAAAGCATTTATCTGGATATCAGCACCTGCCATCCAGATAAAAGCCATTGCAAGCGTTATTCAGCAGCACTATCTGGATAGTGTTGGAGCGCCCTGCGGGCAGAGCGGAGGTGGAGCTGGGAATTATCCCTATAGCGGTGATATTTGGTGCCACTAAACAGCTGGATAATTCAGGTCAGGAAGAAGCTGACCTAATGGGTATCCGTACAGTGACAGTGAATATCGTCGCTATATGGGTAGTGCTTGCATATTCAATGCCTGCCATAATCCAGACGCCAGTGCAGAATATCTGGCTTATTTGTGGTCACAGCGACTGGCTTTAAGCAAAGATGCTGACTGCCACAGCTTAGTATTGACTGGTCTGACTATCAAATGAATTCCCCTTTAAGGTATTTAACTTATGTTAGTGATGCTGCCTATGTTGTTAGGGATACAAATTTAAGTTACAAAAGGCCCAGAAACAATAAATTACTTTTAGGAACAAACAGTATCCTACAATTTCACACTGAAAACTGATGAACGCTAACAGCACACCGTAGGCATAGAATTGTAAAGGTTTTGAAATCAGAATCCAGGGACTGAAGTTGCATGTGAAACCATCAAGTAGAACATAATCAGAATTTCTCGTGGAAAAATGGAGAAATTGATGTAAGCAACCAAAGAAGTGCCTTTCCCGGGTTCCTCCTACAGCCATTTAAGTTCGGACCCTGATGCTAGATTCTGATGCCATTCTTTAAAGAAATTGGGGTTAAACAAGAAGAAAACACTCAAACCTGAATGAGACTGGTAAAAGGAAACAATAATGCATTTGGGAATGGCTTTACTAACTATTAGTCATTCTCAAGGTACATGTCAGTGCCTTGAAGCAGGCAAGTGATACATTTCGAATTCTGCTTTGCTTTCTTTCCTTTAGAGTCAGAGTTTGCTTTCCTGGCTGTAGATGCTGTTCAGTTAAACAGCATTACTAATCATCTGGATGGACATTTTGTCTGTGAACGAAAGCTATACAATTCACACTCAGCTAGTGGAGCTTTTCTCCCTTCTGATGCCTAAAAGTCAAATGCATAGCATCCATGCTTTCGTTTTGCAAGAAAGTTCTTAAATTTGTATGCCCTTACCTCTGATAAAGTCCCAGCAGCAACGTGTTGAGCTAAATGCAAAAAGGACTGCATGTGCTAGCTTCTCTAAATTTACCAGGGAGATAGGACCTGGGATGCTTGTCCTTTAAGTGTCTCTAAACATGGTTTGCATAGCTAGATCTCAGCTTATCTGTGCTTTTCTGCTTTTGCTTCCATACATGGATCTGTTCCCAACAGTGACTCCAAGCTGTCGAAAAGAAGCTATCTGGCAGCTTTCAGCTTCATCCAACACATGAAGGATAAAAATCCCCCTATTGCCTGGCACCTTTTTTGCCAGCTACAACTCCATTTTTCAAGTTAACTTTCTGAAGACATATTACTTTCTCGGTGCTTGCCAAAAAGAAAATCCTGCAGAAAGAAATATAGATAAAATGACCATGATGAATTTGAGCTTATACTATTGTGTGCTTGCAAAATCTATCCTTTATCAGAGCGGAACTTGAATGTTTGCTCATAGCTGCTCAAAATATTCCATAAAAATACTTGACATACCATAAAAGTTGAAATATACTCAAATGTTTGTTATTAATGTATTTGTTCACCTTAACTCCAAGAATATCATCATTTCTATATGCTACCTATATGTATATTATATCACCGCTAAGTCTTATTGATGTTTTATACATATATATATATACATATATATATATATATACATACATATATAAATATAAATATAATGACCCTACAGAAACCAGAACTCCAACCGTTTCTTGGATAAATCAAGACCTGATCTCCAAGGTTTGAATTTGGGGTCCAACATACCCATGCAGCCAGTATGGTGCTAGCACAAACAAACAGTGTTTTGGCAGCCAATTTATTTGGGTTCAATCACTGAAAACAAATGTCTAAAAATTGGCCATAAAACTAAGAGGAACTTTTACAAAAGGGCACTGTGATTTTGTACTTGATGTGCCAGCAGCTCGAAAATTCACATGCGTTCAAGCGTTGGGACTAGCATGCTGTCACCAGCTATGGAATGAATGGCATGCAGTATGCACCTAGGAAAGGGGCAGACATGGAAAACCATTTGTCAGTGCCATTGCAAACAGGGTACCTGTGACACTGCTCTGTCTTGAACAATGTGATGGTGTCATATTAATACTTGTGCCAGACAATGCACATTTACAAATGTACATGCCTAAGTGCGTTGGTGTGCCTTAAATGTTTAGTGTATGCAAAACAGATTTGGGGATATGTTTACCGAAGGTTAACGTGGGTTTAAAAAAGTTAATGTGGGTTAGATAGCCATTCTAATCTTGTAAATAGTTGCCAAGCAACTCTGGTCAACATCATACATAGGTGACCTGATTGATGAGCCTGTATATAGTTACCCTCGTTAATCCCAAGTTACAACACCTGTTCATTGTAAGTACAGTGCATACCTCACCTGCACTGTACAAGCTATTGTTACCTGTAAACCGCACTGATTCTAAATAGCGCTGTATAGAAAAGATTTTAAATAAAATAAAATAATAAATTAATTAAGTGCCACTGTGGCTATGGAAATTAAGGGCTCTTGGTATTTAACACATGTTTACTAGAGGATTTAATGTGCCTTAATGAAAGTTAAGATGTCTCTTAATGTCCCTTAACTTAAGAATTAACTCATGTTCAAGCAATCAAATTACATGCATTAAAAATTAAAATGAACATTAAAAATGTTTATTAAAAGCAAATATCTGGAAAAAAATCCTGAAAATTGGGGGAAAACAACTGAATTTGCTTTAAAACTAAATCTAATTTTTTTTCTGTGCACAACCCTAATACCAGAGGAGAGGAGGGGGCTGTCAAGCTCCGCACTGAGTTTTCCATGTCTTGTAGCAGGTGCTAGTAGGATTAGGTGAACGAGTGGTCAAAGTCAGAAGGGGGAAGACTATGGGGTTATAGTAATCTCTAGTGTTCTTTACTTACTAATATCAGTGATCGAAAGGCAGGGCAAATATTAAAAAATGACCTCCCAGTACATCAAACTCAGGACTTATTTACACAATGAAATGCTGGACTAGCCTGGTGGTTCAGCAGCAATTCTGCATATTGCTGTATGAAGGACTGCCAGGGCTGCATTTATTCCTTTGTTTTGCCCTGGGCGAGGATTCTACAGAAAAAGACAGGCCCAACTTTCATTTCTGAGATGCCTCCTCTCTGTCCTGCTTCCAGAGAGAGAAGAACAAGTCAATCAGGAACCAGCAGGTGCAAATATAGAAACACACCTCCAATAAAGGGTATCTCCTCCCCCCCCCCCCCCGAGCAAAGCTCAAAACTTGCATGCTTGCTTGCATGCACTGATAGGATGCCTTGTTTGAAGGACTGGAGCTTTTAAAAGATGCTTCTGCATGCACTGGGTAATTAGGAAACAAGTTGAGAGGTGCACACTTGCAGTATAACACATGGCGCATTTCCCCATTTGCAGAATCAGGCATGTGGGGGGAGTCACACCCTAACTGAAACTTGGGCATCGGGGTCGAGCACATTGCAGTCAGAGTGGAGTTAAGTGCACCCGCAGTAATAGCATCACAACTGCAGTAACAACATCCCACGATATAGCGCCACACGTTAACTACCGGGAATATGCTGCCACCACCCTTAACAATTAAATGCAGAGACTTTGCATGTAATGCATATGAATTTTCAAGCTATTGGCACATCAAGTACAAAATCACAGTGCCCTTTTGTAAAAGTCCCCCTTAGTTTTATGGCCAATTTTTAGACATTTGTTTTCAGTGATTAAAGGTGTCAAACCTTATTATTGCACATAGGGGCGTTTTTACTAAAGAGTGCACTGGTAGAGCACGATTGGGCCATGAAACAGCGCAGAAGCCCATGCCCAAGTGTGCATGTGTGTCTGTCCTCCTGCTGTTGGCATGTGCAGCACCCCTCAAACCAGTATGCAGTGGCATTAAGTGTACCTGCATTAATGGTAACATTCACAGCAACCTCCCAAAATGTTCATTAAATGTGATGCACCATCAATGCCACATTCCACCCCTCACTTGCTTAGTCCCCACCCAATCACTGCTATTACTATTACTACTAATTTCTATAGTGCTACAAGGCGTACACAGTGCTGTGCAGAGATATGTAAGAGAGTCCCTGCTCATCAGAGGTTACAAATCTAATCAAGATAGACAACACAACAAGTTGTGGGACTAAGATATATTTAGGGGAATGGTAAGGAAACACATAGGAGATGAATAGGAGACTAGGGGAAAAATATCACCCATTGCCCAGTTAGCGTGGGATTTTTAGCATGGGCTCTTCACTAACTTTGTGCAAGGTGCACTTACCACACACTAAACCCATTCTAACAAAAAGGTTGGTTGCCCTTAAAATATCCCCTTTCAGTTTTGCCCACTGTTTTTCTACATCCCCCAGCTGTTCCCATCCTGCTAACGACTCCCTGAGGTATTGGCCCATCTTGGCAAAGTTAGATTTCCTAAAGTCTAAGACCCTTGCTTTTGAATGGATTTTATCAGCCTTAGGGGTATGTTTACTAAACCGCGCAATTGTGCGGGGCGCACTTGAGCGTGCGCTAAGGTACCTTAGCGCATGCTAATAGTGCGTTTTAGTGCCCCGCACACGTGCGCGCCGCACGCACAAGTGTGTGGCGCGCTGAAGTGCGATAGAGGCGTGGAAAGGCATTCCGAGGGCGGAGGAAGGCTCCCGAGGGGCGGGGGGACAGGGTCAATGGGTGGAGAGTGGGAGGGGAGAGGATCCCCGCACAGGAGCGGGGCTGAAATTCAACAAAAAAAATACCGCGAGTGAAAACCTCGCGTTAGAGCCGATTTAAAGGGAAGAGAAACCATTTCCGTCAGCAATGTACAGCAAAACCGGGAAAACCTACAAAACGTGAGCAGTGTGATACATGTGCACAGAACAAAATAGCAAATAAAAACTGAAAATGATCATAACAAAATTCTTAAAAATTATAATCCAGCTGGCCAATAGTGATATCAATGGGAAACATTAAAAAACACTCCCAGGAAAGCTCCAAAAAAAAAAAGAAATGATTTTTGGAAGGGTCTACGCTCCGTAGACCCTTGCAAAAATCATTTCATTTTCTTGGAGCTTTCCTGGGAGTGTTTTTTAATGTTGCCCATTGATATCACTATTGGCCAGCTGGATTATGGTTTTTTCCCCTTTTTTCAAGGTCATTTATGAGGTTTACTTGCCCTTTTGTCTCCATACAAGGTGAATGAGCCCACAGTAAAATTGTGCAGAGCAGGGTTTCTGACTCGTTCGGCCAGGTTTCCTATCTCCAGGGACTGCACTACATCTGTGGCCACAGTGTGGTGCAGCAGACACAGCCAGTGCCTATAGGACCAGAGGGTCACAGGTTCAAATCCAAGCTGGGCCTCCTGCCAACCCAGTCCCCATATTTTACCCACCACTGAACAGAGATAGTAAAGACACTCCTTTATTGCACAGAACATAAGCATGGTTCAAACACCTATATTTTACCCTACACCACATACACACCATAACAATGGGCATTACCAACAGCAGAGTCCCCCAAATGCAGTCCTGGAGTGCCACAACTCAATCAGGTCATATGCTTTTTCCCAGATGAGGACATGTCAGCATGATGGCGGAAGGCTACAGGTGGTGGAGGGGGCAGTGGCTGCTAGCCACAGCAGACAGTGGCCTAGGCCTGTGCAGGCTGGCACTGTCCACTGCAACATACAGGCTCTGTGGGATGTACAGTCATGGACTCGCCAGGGAGTACAGCCCATCTGTGACAACACGGTGGTGCAGTGCACACAGACAGTGTGTGCAAGAACAGAAGGTCACAGGTTCAAATCCCAGCTGGGGCTACTGCCAATCCAGTCCACATTTTTTTCCCATTACTAATCCGTTATAGTAAGGACAAACCTTTATTGCTGAGAACATACGCATGGTTAATACGCCCATATTTTACCCCACCGACCACATACACCATAAACAGGCGCATTACCTAGAGCAGAGTCTCCCAACTGCAGTCCTGGAGGGCCAAACAACATTCTGGTTCCATGCTGCCTCTAATAAAGATGCCTGTGCTGCATATCTATGCACCACCCCATGGTATGCAGATGTAGCTCATGCATATTCATGAGGGACAGTATGGAAAACCCGAACAGTGTTTGGCACACCAGGACTGGAGTTGGGAACCTCTGCCGTAAAGCAGCAGCCAACAGGGGCAGACACACCCACACCCACACCCACAGGCCCCATTGGCCAATGCCTCCTGGAGAGGCAGGACACTGGGCCCTTCCCGCATCTCCCAATACTAGCACTTGCATACCTTAGCAATGCCACCCTACACCTGGGTATACGGTACACAGCTATCAAACATTTCCTATGATTACTGGCAGATAGCAATTCCTACGTTAAGCACAGTTTGCTCATTGAGCTCCATCATAACAATCATTCTGATGTCTGCAGTGTGTGCTTCAGGTCTGGTCTCTGACAGTGTTTACCACCCTGGGGAGTGACCCCCAACAGTATTGCGTACCATATCCATGCCTGTACTGTGCCCAGGACTGGTGTGGTGGGTATGGCTGCTGAACTCCTCTACAGTAGCACAATGCTGGCATAGGTGTGGGGGTGGCTGTCTGTCTATCCAGTGTGTGGTGGCTGCAAACACCTTCCACAGCCCACACTGCCAGCACTGTTGCTAGTATTGGGCTGCCAATGTGCATAATGAGGAGCAAGGTACCATGGGTATAGGCCGGACAGGGTGGCATGGCCAGGGTGCATCTGAACAGGGCATAGGGCACTGACTGGGACATTTTAGTGCCCGGCCACCACCTACACAAACAGGGTGACCTCAGTATGTCCTGCTGGGAGATTACTCTCACCCTGACTGTGCAGTGACCACAGCATGGCTAGGCACCCCCATAGTACTATATAGCATTTCTCTCGTGTGATATGTATGGGTTTCCTTTTGGGGCTCAGTCACTGACTTATCTGCTTGTTGTGTGTGCTGTCATCCAAGTTCTGGGTACATGCATTTCCACCAGGAACATGCACTATGGACTAACTAGCAGACTGTTTGCAGCTGGTATGTGTCTTGATGGAGTGCCTTGCAGGGTGCAGTGGCTGAAGGCTTGCTGCAGGAGAATATCAGATAGTGGTGGGGTGCAGGTTAGCATATACAGGCCTAATGCCTGTCTGCTATTGTGTTATGGTTATGTACAGAGCTGCATTGACTGCCCTGTAGGGCAGGGGTGGGGAACCCTGGTCCTGGAGAGCTGCAGACCAGTCAGGTTTTTGGGATATCCCTAATGAATATGCATAAGATATATATGCATTAGAGATATCCTGCCACCCTGACTGGTTTGTGGCCCTCCAGGGCTGGATTTGGAGACCCCTGCCTTACACCTCTGTCATTTAAGATTGTGAGTGGGCAAGGTGCAGATGTCCTAGACATCGAAAGGGTATATAGAATGTGTCACATTCCTCCTTGATTCTCACCACCACCAAAAAGTTGTCTAATAGACAATATTTTGGTGGTGGTGAGAAGTGAGGAGGAATGTGACACATTCTATATAACCTTTTTGATGTCTTGGACATCTGTACCTTGCCCACTCACAATCTTAAATGACAGAGGTGTAAGGCAGGGGTCTCCAAATCCAGCCCTGGAGGGCCACAAACTAGTCAGGTTGGCAGGATATCTCTAATGCATATATATCTCATGCATATTCATTAGGGATATCCTGAAAACCTGACTGCTTGTGGCTCTCCATGAGCAGGGTTCCCCACCCCTGCTGTAGGGTGTTTGTTCCCTGCAGGGCTGGGGTTGATGGTCCCCTCTACTGCCACCTTTGCAGGGAAGTAAAATGTGGATCTGTTGATGGGGGACCATATTTGCTGCCCTCAGCCCTAGGGTGGTGCATGGCCCACCTAGGAGTCCATATAGGGCTACAACTGACTGAGACAGACAAAGATATCCAAGGTGTTTCTGCAGAAACTACCTATCTCACAGTTTAACACCGCACCCTCAGGGTGAGCACAGTACCCGCACAATGTGACGGTGTGTAGCTACTCTGTGCCAGTAAAACACATGGTCAGTACCCCCTACCAGGCCGAGGTGCTGTGGGGGTGCACATGGTCACTTCCCCCTACCAGGCCCAGGTGCTGTGGGGGTGCATATCCCATCTTTTGTTTCTCTGTGGACAGCTGATTTGCATGTGCAGTGCGTCATGGGTACGGGTGGGCTAACCCTATCCAGCTGACCACAGCAGACTGTCTGTGTGGTGACATGCAGGCTCTCTGCAGCCAACCAGAGGCTTGCTAGCAGTTATAGAGCTGTAGCCCAATGGTTACTTCACTGCCTCTTGAAGCCATAGGTCATGGGTTCAAGCCCGCAGTGGGGTTATTTGATAGGGCTGCCAAATGCATTATCTCTTTTTAATGTACATTTTTGCTGCCAGCAAAAACACCCTCAGCGTACTGTACCCATAAGGTGCCTCAGAGGGCGCTTTATAGGGCGCCCTATAGGTTATCTTATGGTTACCGTCCATATAAGGTGCACTATACGTTATCCTGTGGAGCAACTTATAGGGTGCCCTATACGAGACATTTTAGGGTGCCGTGGCGGACAGTGCACTTTATAATGTGCCCTATGGAGTGCCTTATAGGGTGCCTTATACGGCATTTTGAATTACGGCACGTGAGGGCGTGTTTGCTGGCAGCAATTACTAAAATAAAAATAAAGTGCTGCAGGAAACAAAACATACATTGCAAAGCTGATGCCTCAGCCAGCCTTACGTATTAGGCACCCTAGGGAGCAAACTCATATCCTCTGTATCAGCAGTCAGTGCCTTAACCATTGTGCTCCACTGCTGCTCCTCCTTGCATGTCAGCGCACCTACTTATGCTTTTCATTCCTTGAACTGCACAGTGCTGCCATCAGAAACAGTACTCTGACCTTGCGGTACCTCATACGGCACCCTATAAAGCACCCTTTAAGCAACATTCTAGGGTGCCTTGGCGGACAGTGCACTTTAAAATGTGCCTTATGGGGCGCCTTATGTTAACACGCTTTGAGAGTGCGTTTGCAAGTAGTGATAATTAAAATAAACATAAAATGCCTCCTAGAGCAATCTTCCCCATAATATGTAATGCCTCAGCCAGCCTTGTTCATTGGGCACTGTGGGGATTGAACCCCTGATCCCTGCATCATTGGTCAGTGTCTTAACCATTGTGCTGTGGTTGTATTCCTGTGCTTGTACATCAGCGCGCCGCCTTATGCCGCCCAATATTAATATGCCTGCTAAAGCAATAGCGCGCTGCCTTATGCCCATCAGCGTGCCGCCTTATGCCGCCCACTATTACACTGGCTCATAAAGTAATGCCTCAGCCAGCTAACTTCATTGGGCACTGTGGGGATTGAACCCCTGATCCCTGCATCATTGGTCAATGTCTTAACCATTGTGCTGTGGTTGTATTCCTGTGCTTAAACATCAACGTGCCGCCTTATGCCGCCCAATATTAATATGCCTGCTAAAGCAATAGCACGCAGCCTTATGCCCATCAGCACGCCGCCTTATGCCGCCCACTATTACACTGGCTCATAAAGTAATGCCTCAGCCAGCTGTCTTCATGGGGCACTGTGGGGGATTGAACCCCTGATCCCTGCATTATTGGTAAGCGTTTTCACTATCGTGCTGTGGCTCTGTTCTTCTGCTTGCACATCAGCGCGCCACTTATACCTCCCACGCAGCTTTCTCATGCGCTAATGTGCGGGGCGCACATGGGCGCCGCGCACCTTAGCGCATATTTAAATCCTGGTTTTTCTTTTTCAGGTAGAAACGCCCACTCCTTATATGGCATCCGCACACTACCGCGGCCCGCACATTTGCGGGGTTTCAGTAAACATGCCCCTTAGTCTTAATACCGAACCACACCATCTGGTAATCACTGGATGCGAGATGATCTCCCAGTTTAACATCAGAAACATTTCACCATTGGTAAGCACCAAGTCCAGTATGGCCCATTCACATGTGGATTCTGCAACCAGTTGTCTGAACAGTTCTCTCTGTAGAGAATCCAGGATCTCCTTACTTCTAGATGACACTGCAGCAGGGATGTGCCAATCAACATCTGGCACATTGAAATCCCCTATCAGTAGCACTTCCCCTTTCCGGGCAATGCTATGTATGTCTTCTATTAAATCTCTGTCCACCTCGTCTCCCTGTGAGGGAGGTTTGTATATCACGCCAATGTAAATGGATTTCTCTTTCCCTCTTTCTAGTTTAACCCACAGTGCCTGCTCTCTCACTTTTAAGCCATGTATTTTCATAGCTTTAATATTATTTTTTACATATAATGCCACTCCTCCTCCCCTTCTTCCTACCCTGTCCTTTCTGAATAAAGTATAACCTGGTATAGTTACATCCCAGTCATGGCTGTCTGTGAACCATGTCTCTGTAACTGCCACTAAATCCAAGTCAGCTTCTCCCATTAAAGCCTCAACATCTGGGATTTTATTTCCCATGCTACGGGCATTTATATACTGCTTTCCAGATTTTGCCCTTTTACCCATTTCTATAGAGATATTTAATGTTTCACTTTCTTGGGGGCTTTCTTCACCCATCCACTATGAATCTAGTTTAAAGTCCTCTTCAGTAGGTTAGTCAGTCTGCCGCGGAAGACATGTCATCTCTTCTTGGACAGATGGACACCATCTCTGCTCTGCAGCCCTCCACCATCCACACAGCCATGCATTCATCCCCAGGATGTCAGTTTCTCTGCCTCAGCCTATACCCTCAACAGGAGGATTGAAGATAACACCACCTGCGCACTATCTGCTTCACCCTCTGTCCCAGAGCCATGAAGTCCCTTTCAATATGCTCAGAGGGATACCTGGCAGTATCATTTGTGCCGACGTGGATGAGCAGCATCAGGTAATAGTAGGCTTGATGACTCTCGGCAAATTCTTTGTAACATCTCAGATTTTGGCGCCTGGCAAACAGCATACCTCTCTGGACATTAAGTCTGGTTGGCAGATGGACACCTCAGTACCCCTCAAAAGAGAGTCACCAACCACCACTACCTTTCACTTCCTTGTGGTCACTGATTCTGCAACTTCGGGGTGCTCGAGAAGGACCCCAGTGCTAAACTGACAAGCACATTTAATGCAGGCGCACTTCTCGTCATCCACTGAGGTAGAGGTAAGTGTTCTTAGGCTAACTGCAGCACCGACACTTAGCACGTTAAATTACCCCTGTGCTAACCACAATATGTAGTGAATACCCATTCTCCACCCCTAACCCTCCCATTTTGCAATGCACATATGTAAACGTTGGCACTTGCACATATATCTAAGCCATTTTGCAAACAGACATGCAGTTGCTGACACTCGCCTACAGAGGGCCATATCTATCTTTCAGTCAGTTGAACCTGGAGGGGGAAATAAGTATTGCTGGATAAGTGGGGAGTGGTGGGGATTATCCACCTTGATACCTCTTGTAAATGAATGGGAAAATGGAACACTTTTTCCATATATATTTGTGTCAGGGAGTAGGTGTAAATCTGGACATGGACAATTCCAGGCTTGAATATGCATTCTCTACATGAAATGGAGAATACACATGAAGATTTTTGTCCTGCCTAGGCTATTTACACATGGATGCAAATTACTTGTCATGCACTTGGGATGCAGAAGCCCAATGAATTGTATGCGATAGGGGGTGAGAGGTTGGTGGGCATGGACCAGGAGAAGGCCCTCAAAGTGATTGTTTCTGAGGATCTCAAAGTGGCGAAACTGTGTGACAAGGCAGTGGCCAAAGCCAGAAGGATGTTGGGTTGCATACAGAGAGGAATTACCAGCAGAAAGGAGAAGGTGCTAATGCCACTTACAAGTTGCTGGTGAGGACTCACTTGAACCAGATGTATTGGTATCCAACTGAGATGAAGCTCTCAGAACCGCCGCCTGCCTCCCAACCTCTAGCAAGAAACCAAAGAAACGTGAACACGCACCATGGTACTCTGAAGACCTGAGAGCATCGCTCCTCCACCACCGCAAACTCGAGAGACAGTGGCACCAAACCTGGACCTCCGAGGCACTCTGCGCATACTCCTCACACCTACAAACACATCGAGCAAAAACGATGGAAAAAAGAAAACATTACCATTCAGATATACTGAAGCAGTCGATGAACAAACCACATGACCTGTTCAATATTGTGAAATCCTTAACAGGTGTCCCAGCACTTGTTCAACCACCCATGCCCCAGCCACAGGACTACTCTAACTATCTACAGTCGAAAATGATCCAGACTAACATGAATACAACCTCTACAACCCTCTCCACCCCACACGAAACTTCCCATCCAGCCCCTTTGCTTAAGTTCTGTGAGGTATCCAATAAAGAGATCCAAGACATCATCTCCTCTATCAACCTCACCACTGCTCCCAACGACCCCTGCCAAGCCAGCTGGATTAAAGAGTTGCACCACGACCTCAGTCCTGCCTTAAGCAGAATTCTGAACCAATTCTTCTCAACAGGATCCTTCCCACAAAGCCTAAAACATACATTAATCCGTCCACTGTTGAAGAACAGCAGACTCGACCCTTCTAAAATCAAATCTTTCAGATCAATCTCGAGCATCCCCCTGCTTGCCAAAATCATTGAGAAGGTAGTCCAGCGACAGATTCAACATACATTGACACTGAAGGACCACTTGACCCATTCCAACACAGCTTTAGGGAAGCACACGGTGTTAACACTATCCTCACAACCCTCTTTAACAACCTAGTCACAGGAATTGACAACATCCACCAAGGATTTGTTCTCATCTTTATGGACATCGCTGCCGCTTTGACTTGGTGAACCATGAGATACTACTACTCCGTCTCAAGGAAAAAGGGATACAAGGCTCAGCACTAGCATGGTGTAAATCTTATCTGGCCAACAGATGG
This sequence comes from Ichthyophis bannanicus, assembly GCA_033557465.1. Taxonomy (NCBI): domain Eukaryota; kingdom Metazoa; phylum Chordata; class Amphibia; order Gymnophiona; family Ichthyophiidae; genus Ichthyophis; species Ichthyophis bannanicus. The sequence continues at coordinate 440,952,824 of CM066035.1, read as the reverse complement.
CAACAAGTCAGAACAGGCTCCACCACCTCAGAGCCATTTCCACTGAAACAAGGTGTGCCTCAGGGTTCGTCCCTATCTGCACTGATATTTAACATCTACATGCAGCCAATCTGTGCCCTAATCCGCTCTTTCAATGTTCAATGTCTTGCCTATGCAGATGACATCCTGATGTACATTCCATTCAAGATCGATCATCCAGACTTCTCACCAATATTAAGATGCTTCGATGCAGTTGCAGACTGGCTCCTATCACAGAACTTATGGATTAACCACAGCAAAACTGATGTCCTATTTGTTACAAGGAATCAGAAGTTCACGCCACCTTCCTCCTTACAAGTCAACAATGCCGAGTTGAAAACCAAACCCACAATTCGCTACCTAGCCATTACACTCGACCAGCGGCTCGACATGTCAGCTCATGTGAAAAACACCACGAAAGCAATATACCACAAGATCTGGACTCTACGACATCTCCGCCCCTTACTTGACTTCACCAACTACCGAACAATCTTCCAAGCCTTGGTACTCCCACATCTCGACTTTGCTAATATCATCCTCCATGGTCTTCCTCAGTCAACACTAAACCCACTACGACTCGCCATGCACTCAGCTGTGAGGGTACTTGTAGGATTATCAAAGTCAGTCCACATAACGCCAGTCCTGATGAACCTCCACTGGTTACCTCTGCAGGCTAGAACCCAATACAAGGTTCTAGTCCTGACCTTCAAAGCCCTAAAGAATCAGCCTCCCACGCCCATCAGTAAACTTATCCACTGCACGCTGACCAACAGAAACAGGAGATCCACATTGATGAATACGCTCGAAGTTCCGAAGATACTGACAAAATGCACGAAGACAACTGCCAGTAGGGCTTTCTCCATATTCGCACCCAGGTCCTGGAATGCCCTCCCTACCAAAATCCAAGCCATCACAAATTTAACGTTATTTAGAAAAGCCCTCAAACACCACCTCTTCCTGAAACATTACCCAGAAACTAATTCTGGAAAACACATAGCCATTCCCCCTCCCTACCCAAACCCCCCATTGCTCAGCCACCCAAGGAGAAGGGTTAATCAGTTCTCCCACTGCCCCTACCCCTGACTCTTGAACATATGCCATGGTAAAGACCCTTACATTCTCGGATTCCCTTATATGTCTCGGATAAAGTTCCTACATAAAATTGTACTATATTTGTAATTAGTTCCCCCCATTACTTCCATGTTTTACTTCCCTGTTCATTGTAAACTCAATGTTCCTGTGGCATTGTAGTATGTTTTGTTCAACTGTACACCGCACTGATTATAATAGCGCAGTATATAAGAAATGTAAATAAATAAATAAAATAAAATATTGTGTTCACTTTTGGAGACCATATCTCACAAAGGATATAAAAAGTCTGGAAACGGTTCAGAGGAAGGCAATCAAAATGATTTGGAGTTTGTGCCAGAAGATGTATGAAAAGAGACTCCAAGACCTAAATATGTATGCTCTAGAGGAGAGGAGGGATAGGGGAGATATGATGCAGACCTTTAATGAACAAACCTTTTTCAAAGACCGGGAATTTGTAATACTAGAGGGCATAACATGAAGCTGCAAGGGGGTAAACTGAAAGGCAATGTCAGGAAATACTTTTTCACTGAAAGGGTGGTGAATGCTTGGAATGACCTCCCTATGGAAGTGGTGGGGGCAAATAAAGTGACAGAATTCAAAATGGCATGGGACAAAGTGGATCCCTTTATAGAAACAGGATAAAATCAAAATAAACGTAACTGTTTCTGCTATCTCAACAAGTAGAGGTGACCTGCATGGAGTGGTGGGTACGCCCCTAAACAAAGGCATGGGGAGGGGGGACCTGCATGGAGCGGCAGATGCACCTACTCTTGCTGCCTTGCTGAGCAGACTAGATGGGCCATGCTGATCTTTATCTGCTGTCATATACTATGTTACTAAGTGGTCATACGGATGTGTAAATTGTGAATACGGCTTTTTTTCCCCAGATCTTTGAGGTATCCCGGTTTTATATGTTTTGCTACAGGACACCCTGGTTGTGTATTTGTTTTATTTTTAATTTTAGTTTTTCAATTTCTGTCAAGCATCAGATATGATGCTTAGAGTTTTTATTTATTTTTAAGGTTTCTTTGTCTGGGAGTCACCTAGGTCTGATCTTAGTTTGTGTGATGGTTTTCCTCTGCGTCTTAATCTGGTAGATCTTTGATTCCTTTTCCCCTTCATTCTCCTCTCTTTTTCCATTCCTTGCTCTCCTTTTCCCTTCCCCCTCTTTTTCTCCCCTTCACTTTCTTCCTTATTCTTTATGTTGTGAATTTCCTAGTGTTCATTTGCCTTGTATTTATTTGCCTTGGAGTTATTCTGTGCAGTGATGGATGGCCCAATGGGTCTTCCATCCCCACTATTTGTGCCGGCTCTTGCCCCTGTCTACCTTCCCCACCGGTTGTGCGGGGACGTTAGATGGGGTGGGGAATGGGTGGCCCGGAGTCGGAGTCTGGGCAGGCAGTGGGTGGTCGCAGGCCCTGGACGTACTGGGCCGATTCTAATGTCGGCCCTGTAGTCCAGGACTGGCGAAATGTCTGGGGAAGTTATTCTACCTCCGAAGTGGAATAAGTTCCTTGTACATGATTTTTTGCACAGCCCAAAGCGCGGATGGGACAGAGGGGGCCAGGGTTTATTCCATGCAGCTTGACCCTGGGGATCAGAATCACAATCCCTTCTGTATGTCCAGTTCAGACCGGACGAACAGAGGGGATCTACGTCCGGGACAGAATGGGGCCCCTTGTGTTTATTTGCCTTGTGTTTGTTCCTTAGACTGAAACACTCACTTACTGGTTCATTCGTGCCACCTGACTACATACCTTCAGAGACTTAAGTGTGTATATACCCCTTGATGAAGTCTTTCATTGAATGATGCTGGGTGTCCTTCTGCGATTTGTATTTTTTTCATGTGTTTATATGATTGATGTATATGTGTTTATTTGTATAGGTATCCATGTATCTTTATCATTTAATAAAATGAATCAACAATTTTATTTCTTATTGATGAGCTTGACTTATTAATTATTATGGGAGGGATATTCTAAGGCATTTGCACGGTTTGCAGACCTGCATGGCAAATGCTGGCCTAGCTTTACTAGCAGAAACTAACCGGGCAGCAACTCAATATTGCTGTTGCCTAGTTAGCTTCCGTGTTATGCAGTGACCCAAATACTCAACTCTGGTGGCCGGATAGGGCCCTGGCATTGAATATTCAGGGTTAGACTTTAACGGCAATGGCTAGCTGCTTTACAAGCTTTAGCTGCCATGCTGAATATCTCCCTATATTTTTATTATTCATGTCATCTTAATTATTTATTGGTTTATCACACTTTGTTGTGAATAATCCAAAATGTAGCCAGATTGCATTAGAGATGTGCTTTCATTGGAAATGAAATGGGAAATGCCAATGGATAGTTCCCATTTTGTTTTTATATCAGTTTCAAACAAAAACATGAGGAAAAGCTGAAATTTCATCACTTCCCATTTTTTGTCAGTACTAGTGTACGCCGAGATAGCATGCACTATTACATAATAGGGCTTACTATCTGCATTAGTTTCTCACATGTGTAAATGCCTCCTTGGATTGATGCAACAGCAGCAGCAGCTATGGATGCCACTCTATCAACAATGAGCCACCTGACTGAAGACCACACAGTTTAGGACAACTATCCAGAGAGTCTTCCATAAGTTGACACCAACTCGACTGCACTTGACAACAACAATAAAAACAACAACAACAACAGACTCCTAACCCTTCTATGTGTCTGCTGCAGTGAATAGCTTATAAATTATATTTAAGCAAGCTATTGGGTGGTAATTTTTGGGAGACCTTTCTTGATTTCCCTTTGGAAGAATTGTTCTTCCTATTATTAATAATTGTGATGTTGGCTCTGGTTGTCTGAACAATAGACTTTGGAATTTTGTCAGATCTTGGTGTAGTCAGGGACTCTTCACTTTAGTTTCTAATTCTTTGGCTGTTAATTTAGGCCATTCCATAGTTTGATGTCCACCTTTTTCATCATTTCCTGTATGTGGAGAATTCATTCTGCTTTCCTGTTGTGTTCTGTTGGGCCCTCATATGAGCTTCTTGACAACTTTTGTGTTTCAGCTTTTGTTAGTGGTTTTGCTATAATATTCTTCCCCATTTCCTTCCAGTTCTACAGGGAATATTTTATTTTGGTATCCCTCATTTCTGTTGTCTTCATTCCTTTGCAACATTTGTGCTTCTACTGTTATTTTCGACTTGTACTCGGAGGATATGAAGGTAAGGTCTTTTTCCATTAGTGCAGCAAATTTCTGCTTCGGGTTTGGATATCATTTTTGTGGTGCTCAGTTCATTGAGGTCCTCAACCAGAGGTTACATCAGGTCAAAACACATAAGGGGTTATTGTGTGCTACAAATAGTGGGGATGGACGGCCGAATAGGACGTCTATCCCTGCTATTCATGCCGGCATCTGCCCTGACTAACTTCCCCGCTGGTTATGCAGTAAAGTTAGACAGGGGAGGAGAATGGGCAGCCTGGGGGCGGTCACCGGCCCTGGATGTACAGGGCCGATTCTAATGTCACCCCGCAAGATCAGAATCGCAATCCACTCTGTGCGTCCAGTTCAGACCGGACGCACAAAGAGGATCTATGTGCTGGACAGAATCGGGCCCATACTGAGTAAGGTTATAAAGAGTGAGGCTAATAAATTAATATTGAATTAGGGTGGGGTGTATGTGTAGAAATATAAAACTTATGAAAAGTAACTACAGTACATAAGTTTGGGGAGGGTAAGTTTCCCAAGTGCCTGGTGGGTTGGATAGATGCAGGCTATACCAAAGACTGCATTAGCCAGGTTTGACTTCATATCCTCCCATCATGCATGCAGTGGAAAGGAGGAGCCACACTAGCGTGTCACCTTCCTCTGGCATGCAGAATCAGCCTGGCTGTACGAGCCAAGAGATTATGGGAGCTTGTGGCTAATGCCACAAATTAAACACCATACAGCAGGCTAAGCTGATGGATTTGAAGGAAGAAGGCGAAGTGGAAGAAGGCAGAATGAGTGCTTAGAGAAGGAGGTAGACAATGGATGGAGTATGGGAGAGAGAAGGGGAAATGCCCTGAGGGAGGAGGAAGATGAGAGAATCGGTCTGGAGAAGGAAGACGGAAAATGTCTGCAGGAAAGGGCAGTGGAGAAGGAGGGCTGAATGCCTTGAAAGCTTGGGAGAAGGGGGACAAAGGAGAAGGAGAAGGAGGGACAGGTGGTGAAGGAGAGAGGGAATTTCGGAAGGGAAAGTAGAAGGAAGACAGACTGCTTGGAGGGATGGAGAAAAAGAAAATACCTGGATGGAGGTGGAGAGAGAGAGAACTCTTGGAAGCGGAGAGGAGAGACAGAATGAATGGATGGATGGATGACAGAAGAGAGAATGAAAAAAGGATGAAAATGTATGGAGGAGGGAAGGGCATCAACGATTTTTGCCCAGGGTACAATTTGCCCTAGTGCCAACCCAGGGTGCATATTTGAAAAGGACATCTCCTCATGACCTGCTGTAGCAGATTCTCACAACATCAGCACCCTCAGGAGGACAACTCTTGAATTTGACATTTTTCCCAAGATTTTTCTTACTAGTGTAAAGAACCTGGAACTGTGGCTTTTAGCGAGATAATTGACAGATGTATTCTCTCCATTAGAGCTCACATCATCATTTGGTTTGTCATGAAAGCTGTCTTCTGATGTTTCTCAAATGGAAAGAAAATGTTATGTTGTTTCTTTAATAGACAAAATCGCATTTTACATTTTAAACCATCAGCTAAAACTGCTATCTTATCTTGAAAAAGCATTTAATAGAATCTGCAGCTACTCTGGGAAACAAAGGATACTTGACATATCAGGATCTATAAACCAGCTTAAAAAATGCCGATTTGGAAGGCTTCATCATGAATTTCTATTTGTATTAAATTACCTTTAATTTACAGTTTAAACACACAATACCTCTGTATATAGTATTTACTGCACATGAGACCAATGGCTTTATGACTTATTAGGTGCATTTTGCTTAAACAATAGCACCTATTGGGGAGGGCCCATCTATCTCTCTGCCTGCCTGTAAGTCTTCTTTAAGATGAAAGCAGAGCAGCAAATAGTGATGAGCCAGCAGGAGATCCCAGCTCCCGCTGTCAAGGAATGGTGGCAGTGTTCAGCAAGAATCAATAGGAGATTAGATGAACAATACTGGTCTTTATCTACCATCATCTACTATGTTACTATATTATTATGTATGAGTCCCTAGCTTGCTCTCAGCATGGAAATGGCTGCAGCAGTGAGAATGTACCAGCAGGAGCTGGGAACTCCTGTTGGCTCAGGGCACTGAGGGGAGGGGCTTGGGGCATAGCAAAAAAGTGGGGCAGAGTATGAGGGAAGGAGTAGGTTAGAGGAGAACTTAGGGGTATGTTTACTAAACAGCGCTAGCATTGCAGCTGCGACATTATCTCGCGATACGTGATGTTATCGTGCGATAATGGCCCATTACTGTGCGAGAACGTCACGTATCATGCGATAATGTCCCTGGCGGCAGTAAGGTACGTAGAGGGTGGAGTTGGCTCCCCAGAGGGTGAATAAGGCTCCCCAGGGGCAGAGATGAGGGGTCAATGGGTGGAGAGTGGGCGGGGAGAGACTCCATGCACACTAACGCCGTGAAATGAAGGTCTGAAAATTAGTGCCAGTGAAAACCTCACGCTAGAGGCACATTTGCAGGAGAGAGAAACCAGTTCAGTCAGCAATGTACAGCAAAGGCAGGGAAATCATGAAAAGTGATAGTAGTGATACATGTGCAGCAACATCAGAGTGCCCAAGTACGAGAGAGCACTACGGTGAGGCTGCAAATGGGGTACAGGGGGCTGCAGGCAGGACATGCAGTGGGGCAGCTGGGGCACAGGGTGGACTAGGCAGATGCCTAGGTGGCACATAGCAATTCAGAAACTGCAAATCAGCAAGCCAGCAACTGACCAAGGTCAAAACACGCCCACGAGTGTGTGTCCCACAGCGTCCCAGTGGACATCACCCAGCAGGTACCCCAAAGGGCATATAACATTGACAGGCGGTGCCAGGGGGAAGTGCGGATGTCTATATAGGCACCTCCACCCCAGATCCCACACCATAGGCAGCCGCCTAACAGCACATGGGATGGCCTGGGACTGCGCAACACCAGTACCACCGGCAGAAGAGCATGTCAGCATGGTGGTGGAGGGGTACTGCTGGTGGAGGGGGCAGTGGCATCTGCCCACAGCACACCAAGGTCAAGCCCAGTTCAGGTGGGTGGCATGCAGTGCAACAGACAAGGGCTGTCTGATGAACAGTGATGCTATCCCCAGGGAATAACATGCCTCTGTGGCAACAGTTTGGTGCAATACACACAGCTAGTATATTCAGGGGCAGAAGGTCACAGGTTCAAGTCCCAGCTGTGGCTCATGCAGACCATGTACCCACATTTTACCCATTACTAAACCATGGTAATAAAAACAGAACCTTTATTGCAGATAAAAAAAACATGCCATAAATGCCTATATTTTACCCTATGGAGCACATACACCAGAAACATGTACAATCCCTAGAGCAGAGCTTCCCAACTCCAGTCCTGGAGGGCCAAACACCATTCAGGTTGTCAGGATATCCCTAATAAATATGCATGTGATGCATTTACATGCACCGCCCCCATTGTATGCAAATGTAGCCATGCATATTTATTAGGGACAGCATGAAAACCTGAACCGTGTTTGGCCCACCAGGACCGGAGTTGGGAACCTCTGCCGTAGAGCAGCAGCCAACAGGGGCACAAACACCCACACCCACAGGCCCCACTATCCAGCGGCTCATGGAGAGTCAGGCTATTGGGCCCTGCGCACAGCAGCATCTACCAATACTAGCACCTGCATACCTTAGCAATGCCATCTTAAACGTGAAAACACGTTCCACATATATTAAAAGGTTACTATGACTAATGTCAAATAACAAATCCGAAGTTGAACACAACTTGTTGACAGAGATTCATCATAGCAACCTTTCTGATAGCTGTGGAGTGTGTTTCTGACAGTGTTTAACACCCTGGGGAGTGACCCTAACAGTATTGAGTACCATTGCAATGCCAGCACTGTGCCCAGGACTGGTGTGGCGGCCAGGGCTGCCAACCACCTCGATATTTGCACAATGCTGAAATAGGTGTGGTAGTGTGCATATGTCTATCCAGTGTTATGTGGCTGCCTACACTTTACTGAGCCCACAATGCTTCCAGTGTTAGCCTGCCAATGTGCATAATGAGGAGCAAGGTACTGTGGGTATGGCCCGGACAGGGCGGCCTGGGTAGGAAGCATCTGCACAGGGTATAGGGCAATGGCTGGGACATTGTAGTGCCTGGCCACCACCTGCACAGACAGGGTGGCCACGGCATGTCATGCTGGGATGTCACTCTCATCCTGACTGAGCAGTGACCACGGCATGGCTAGGTTACCCCAAGTGCTGTATATTATTTCTCCCACCTGATATCTCTGGGTTCCCTTTTCTGGGGCCCAATCATTGACATACCTGCTCAGGGTGTGTGCTCACATCCCATTTTTGGGTGCACACAGTTTCTCCAGGGACATGCACTATGTATTAGCTAGCAGACTGTCTGTAGTTGGCATGTGCATGGCTGGAACACCTTGCAGGGTGCAGTGGGTGGAAACTGACTGTGCCCTCTGCTGGTGAATGCCAGATAGGGGTGGTGGGGCAGCTGAGATTTTCCAGGCCTACTGCCCTATGTGATGTGTACAGATTTGCATTGACCTCCCTGTAGGGTGCCCGTTCCCCACTACTGCCACCATTGCAGAGATGTAGAATGTGGATCTGTTGGTGGGAGATCCTGTCCACCACCCCTGACCCACATAGGGCAGGGTGGATGGTGCTACATAATCCGCTTTGGGGTCCAAACACCACCCTTCACTTATAAAATGTGATGATGGCAGCCACACAGGATATGCACTGTTCTGGGTGCATCATAGTCCACAAGGCCTAGACATGACTGGGACATACAGATGGACACAGGTATATTCTAGGTGTGTCTGCAGGGACTACCCATCACACACTGGCACTGATAGGGACCTGCAGCACAACCTATCTCAGCCATGCCTGGTGCTGCAGACCTGATGCTGGGCCCCCCACTTCACCCTCAGGGTGAGCACAGGAACCACACAGTGTCAAGGTCTGTAGCTACTCTGTGCTAGTAACACACGGTCAGTTCCCCCTACCAGGCCGGGGTGCTATAGAGGCACATACCCCATCTTGTGATCAGATGTAGGCTGCTGATCTGCATGTGCAGCGCATCATGGGTACGGGTGGGTTTACCCTATCCTGGTAACCACAGCAGACAGTTTGTGTGGTGACCTGCAGTCTTTCTGAAGCCAGCCAGCCATGTGCTAGACTCTACAGAGATGTAGCCCACTGGTTATTTCAATGACTGTGGTGGCAGAGGTCATGGGTTTGATCCCACAGTGGTGTTATCTATGAATGCGGTCTGAGGCTTTTCATTTTCATTTCAATCAGTGCTGTCAGCAGAAACACCCTCACAGTGCCGTAGCCTAAGGTGCCTCATAGGTGCTCTATAGGACACATTATAGGGTGCCTTGGCAGACAGGGCACTTTATAATGTGACCTATGGGCGCCTTATGCGGCACCTTAGGTTACGGCACTGTGAGGGTATTTTTGCTGGCAGCACTGATTTAAATTAAAAGGAAATGCCTCAGACAGCTTTTTTAGATAACACCTCTGCGGGATCAAACTCATGACCTCTGCCTCCACTGTCATTGCAGTAACCAGTGGGCTACATCTTTGTAGCTTCTAACACTGCGCTGGCATGTACTTAGGGTTAACGCGCGTTAATGTGCCACAGCGCCCACTATCGCGCGATACAGATTCTTGCTACCTTAGGACCGGAACGCCCACTCCTTATAAGGCATTCTTCACATTATCGATGCAACTAGCACCGGTAACATTAAGACAGTTTTGTAAACATACCCCTTAGAGAGAGCAGGGGGATAACAGAAAGAGGAGGAGGAGTAGGGTTAGGAGGTAAAGAAGGGTGGAACTGGGAGCGGATGTACTTGCCTGGAGCCAGACAGAGAGTTGTTGTGCAGCCAGGGGTGGCTCAAGGCAATCTGCTGCCTAAGGCGAAGGATGAGATGGTGCCCCCCCCCCCCCCCGTAGAGAGGCGCGGGGCTTTTTCAGAACTCCAATCAGGGACTGAATCAAACCAAAAAGCCAATTAGATTATATGGAGGAAATGCAAGATGTTTGCTCACCAAGGAACTAAAAGAGAGCGATAACCAACAGCACAGTTTATAAAACTAAATTATAACTCATTTTTATTTTGTTGTTATAAACTGTGTTATGGTTCTTTCTTTTTCTTTTATTTTAACATATATTTTGCATCCACAGTGGGTGCAGAGCAGAACCAGGACATTCATCCACAGAACTCAATATCTTAAAAAAAAATCTGATTCTGATCATCTCACTAACAACAACAACAATAACAAACATTCTCCAGTACCAGGCATATTGTGAACTAATACAAAACCCTACAACAAAGAGCACATATACCATACCATATCAGCACCAACTTCCAAAACTCACATAAGTAGCCCATTTAAAAAAAAGGTTACTGTAAATACTTCAGTGGACCCTGGAACGTCCATACACCTATTTGAAAAGCTGAACAAGTCAAATTACTACAGTAAAGTATAGATCTTTATGTACAAACTCCATGTTAACAGAACAGCTAGCCTCAGTCACACACTCAGAATCCAGACCCTCACCAAGTACAGAATAAAAAACCACAATCTAAAGTAAAAATAAAAATATGTAGACAAAATTTAAACTGGAACCCCAAGAAACCAGACTCCGCATGCAATGCAACATCAGATAAATAAGATATGCAGTTCTCCCATACTGTGTAAAATATAAAGATAGCACAAAGTCCAATCACTAAAATTAAATAAAATTATTTTTTCTATCTTTGTCGTCTGACCATTTTATTCTCTGATCATGCTGGTCCCGATCTGAGGCCTCTGATTTCCTGTTTTCTCTTAGCTCTCTTTCTGTGGCCTATGGTCCATCTGCCATTTCTTATCTCTTCTTCTGTTTTCTTCACTTCCTTTCATCAGCCCATTTCCAGTTCTAGTAACCCTCCCAGTATTGATCCCCTTTCCAGTCCTCCCCCCCCCAGTACCCTCCAATGTCAACCACCTTGCATTCCCACAACTGCCACTGGTGTCCATTCTCTTCTAATACCCCTCCTTCTCCCAGGGGCGGCCCAAGGGGGGTGCGGGGCCATGTGTGGAGACTCGGCGCGGGGCCTCATTTGCATAAGGGGCCTCATTTGCATAGATATTTGCATAATGTTACCATACACTAACTTTTAGTAAACATGCCTCTTAATGAGTGTATGAATAAAGAAAGACTAAAAGACTTCTACATTACTATAATCCAGTGCCAACCGCCAGACACATTAGGAACTACTACAAACACTGCCCATTTAGAACCCATAGCAAACCCGCCGTATCCTAACAGCACTACCAGGACTCATAAAGCACCATACCCTAACTATCAAAAGGAAACGCTGCAAATATTAAACCAATACATTTCAGAGAACAACAATACATGACCTACTGGGGAAAGAGAACAAGTGGCAATGTCAAATAGGAATTACATAAACAGAATACCTCAGCTCAGTTACACATGCAGAACATAGACCATCACCAAACAAGGAATCACAATTTAGAAACAGGAAGACAATAATTAAACTGGGAATCCCAAAAGCCAAACTTGGAATGTACAACACTGTAGAAATAAAACTATACATTAATTTGTTCTTGTACTAACCAAAGCGCAGATGTTAATGATGCACATTTCCCAGAGCTGACATATTCCAATTAATAAATTCAAAATAAAGAGATATTTTTCTTCCTTTTGTGCATTATTTTTCAGCTGCAATTGCTCCAGTCACTTTCTTCTGGTTTCTTTGTGTCTTCCGCTAACTCTCCATCGTCTGCTGTCCATTTGTCTTTTCTTCTCTCTTCTAGTTTTTTTCCATTCTCTCTCTACATCTGCTTTAACATACTAATCTTTCTCCTTTTGCTCTTTCCTTATTCCTATTTCATCTACTCAAATTTTACCCCTCCATTCTCAATCCCCACTTACTCTCCCAATATCCGGCCAATTGTAGATTTGTCTTCCCTCCCACACAAAATATTTTTTCCCTCTCCATTTCAATCTCCCAGCTCCATCCCATTCTAATCCTCCCCCAACATCAGCTCCATTCTAGTTCCAGTCCCACCCAGCATCCGCTCCCTTCTAGTCCCCGCATCAGCCCATTTCCAGTCCTAGCCCCCCATAAGCCCATTTCCAGTCCTATCCTAGACCCACCATCAGTCTATTTCCAGTCCTAGCTCCCCCATCTATTTCCAGTCCCATCCGAGTCCCTCCATCAGCTCATTTCCAATCCCAGCCCCCCATGAGCCCATCAGCACATGTCATATCCTAGCTCCCCTCCACTCAGCCCATTTCCAATCCAAGCCCCCCATGAGCCTACTTCCAGTTCTAGCCCCTTCATGAGTCCATTTCAATCCAAAACCCCACCACAGCCCATTTCCAATCTTAGCACCCCCCAAAAGCCAATTTCCAGTCCTATTCTAGCCCCTCCATCAGCCCATTTCCTGTCCTAGCCCCCCCCACTCACCCATTTCCAGTCCTAGCTCCCTCCCCCTCACAACCCATTTCCATTCCAAGCCCCCGTCCCCATCAGCTATTTGCAGTTCAAGCCCTCCTTCCACTCAGCCCATTTCCAGTCCTAGCAACCCCCCAGCCCATTAGCAGTCTTAGCCCCCCCAGCCCATTACCAGTCCTAACCCCCCATCAGCCCATTTCCAGTCCTAGCCCCCCCATCAGCCTATTTCCAGTCTTAGCCCCCCATAGCCCATTACCAGTCCTAATCCCCCATCAGCCCATTACCAGTCCTAACCCCTCCCATAACCCATTACCAGTCCTAAACCCCATCAGCCCATTTCCAGTCTTAGCTCCCCCCATAACCCATTACCAGTCCTAAACCTCCCCATCAGCCCACTTCCAGTCTTAGCATCCCCCCATGGCCCATTACTAGTCCTAACCCTCCCCCATCAGCCCACTTCCAGTCTTAGCCCCCCCCCCCCACTCACCCATTTCCAGTCCTAGCTCCCTCCCCCTCACAACCCATTTCCATTCCAAGCCCCCGTCCCCATCAGCTATTTGCAGTTCAAGCCCTCCTTCCACTCAGCCCATTTCCAGTCCTAGCAACCCCCCCAGCCCATTAACAGTCTTAGCCCCCCCAGCCCATTACTAGTCCTAACCCCCCCCATCAGCCCATTACGTCCTAACCCACCATCACCCTATTTACAGGCCTAGCCCCCCCATCAGCCTATTTCCAGTCTTAGCCCCCCCATAGCCCATTACCAGTCCTAATCCCCCATCAGCCCATTACCAGTCCTAACCCCCATCAGCCCATTTCCAGTCTTAGCCCCCCCATAACCCATTACCAGTCCTAAACCTCCCCATCAGCCCACATCCAGTCTTAGCACCCCCCATGGCCCATTACTAGTCCTAACCCTCCCCCATCAGCCCTCTTCCAGTCTTAGCCCCCCCCCCATAACCCATTACCAGTCCTAAACCTCCCCATCAGCCCATTTCCAGTCTTAGCCCCCCCATAGCCAATTACCAGTCCAAACCCCCTCATCAGCCCATTTCCAGTCTTAGCCCCCCCCCACAACCCATTACCAGTCCTAAACCTCCCCCTCAGCCCATTTCCAGACTTAGCACCCCCCCATGGCCCATTACTAGTCCTAACCCTCCCCCATCCGCCCACTTCCAGTCTTAGCCCCCCCCATAACCCATTACCAGTCCTAAACCTCCCCATCAGCCCATTTCCAGTCTTAGCCCCCCCCCCTAGCCAATTACCAGTCCTAACCCCCCCCTCAGCCCATTTCCAGTCAGCCCCCCCATAGCCCATTACCAGTCCTAACCCCCCCATCAGCCCACTTCGAGTCTTAGCACCCCCCCCATGGCCCATTACTAGTCCTAACCCTCCCCTATCAGCCCACTTCCAGTCTTAGCCACCCCCCCCCGATCCCATTACCAGTCCTAAACCCCCTTCCCCCCGATCATCCCAAATTAAAAAATAAAAAAAACCCAGCTGCTTCTGCCGCGGCAGCATCAAGAGTGCCGCCGCGGGGCCCCCCCCCTGCCCGGCAGAGTTTCCCTGCATCGTAGGCTAGCGTTGAATCCCTGAACGCGGGCTTCTTTCAGAGCAGCGAGAGTTTCCTTTCTCGCGGCTCTGTTAATCCCGCCGGGGCTGATTGGAAATCCCCGGCGGGATTAACAGAGCCGCGAGAAAGGAAACTCTCGCGGCTCTGAAAGAAGCCCGCGTTCAGGGATTCAACGCTAGCCTACGATGCAGGGAGGTTCTGCCGGGCAGGGGGGGCCCCGCGGCGGCACTCTTGATGCTGCTGCGGCAGAAGCAGCTGTTTTTTGTTTTTTTTTTTAAACTTGGGATGATGAAAAATGTTTTTTGCGCGGGACCCCCTGAAATGCGGGGCCCTGTGCAAAAAACATTCTTGCTCAGTGGACGGGCTGGCCCTGCCTTCTCCACTGTCCAGCCCCCTCTAGTCCAAATACCATCCCAGGTATTAGCTCACATCCACTCTTAGTGCCACCCCCCCCCCCCAAGTCAGCTCCCTTCCAGTCGCCCTACCCTCTGTCCATCCCCCTTCCAGTGCCATTTGCACATGTCAGCTCCCTTCTAGCCTCCTCCCCATTACCCAGCCACCTACCACTCCCATCACCAAGTGTCATCTCCCTTCCAATCCCCCTTCAATACATCCCAAGTATCAGCTCCATTCCAGCCCCCTTTTTCCCCCGCCATATCAGCTCCTTTCTAGCCCCCTCCTTCCCCACTGTCAGCTCCCTTCCTGCCCCCTCCTTCCGCTGGCAGACCCTCTCAGTATCCGCTCCCTTCCAGTCCTATTCTCCCATCCCCCTGCATCAGCCCATTTGTAGCCCTAGCCCCTAGTTTCCTTACAGGGCCAGCAGCACTCTCCTCCCCTCCCCCATTAGCCCATTTCCAGTCCCAGCCCATTTCCAGTAATATCCCCCTTATCAGCCCACTCCAGTCCTAGCTCCCCAATCAGCCCATTAGCAGTCCTAGCTCATTTCCAGTGCTAGCCCCCCATCAGCCCATAACCAGTCCTAACCCCCCATAAGTCCATTTCCAGTCCTAGCCCCCAAAATCAGCCCATTTCCAGGTCTAACCCCACCAATCAGCCCATTACCAGTCCTAGCCCTCCTCCCGATCAGCCTATTTCCATTCTTAACCCCCCCATCAGCCCATTTCCAGTTCTAACCCTCCCGATAGCCCACTACCAGTCCTAGCCCCCTTCCGATCAGTCCATTTCCAGTTTTAATCCCCCATCAGCCCATTTCCAGTCTTAGCCCTCCCCCCATCAACCCATTAGAATTTCTAGTGCTCCCCCCTCCCTCTAGCCCAGCCCAGCCTGACCTTCTGAAGGGAAATTAAAAAACAAACAAAAAAAAAAACAATTACAGGAGTCGCTGCCACGGCCGCAGGAGCAGAATGAAGTGCCCCGCGGCCCCTCGTCTCCCCGGCACAGCCCTGCCTTCTATTTCCCCCAGCGCCGGCTCAGCTTTTCAGAGCCGCGAAGGGGGAGTTTCCTTTTCCCATGGCTCTGTTAAAGTTGAACCCCCCGGCGCTGATGGGAAACAGGAAATCCTGTTTTCCATCAGCGCCAGCAGGTTCAACTTTAACAGAGCCGCGGGAAAGGAAAACTCTCCCTTCATGGCTCTGAAAAGCTGAGCCGGCGCTAAGGGAGATAGAAGGCAGAGCTCTGCTGTGGTGGTGGGGGGGAACTTCATTCTGCTGCTGCTGCTGCGGCAGTGGCAGCAGCTCCTGTGATTGGTTTTTTGTATTTTGGGGGTTTTTTTGAAGGCCGAGTGAGGCGGTCTTTTTGGGGTCAATTTTGCCGCCCCCAAAAAGTTACCGCCTTAGGCCACCACCTCACTCGGCCAGCCGCCCCTGTGTGCAGCGTGTGGAACCCCGGGTCTAATCCTTGGAGCATGGTGAGCTGCTCGGGAATTTGGCTCCGCCCACACTGCCATGTCATTGGTGCGACTCATGTTTAAAACGCAGGGAATTCAGGGGTTCCCTGTGCAGCCATGGACGCGTGGCTATGGGCACTGAATGATGGACACAAAATAAAGGGGCAAGTCCCCTTTGTTGCCCCTTCATTGCCAACTTGGTGCCCTTGGAAGTTTGGTGGTAAAATGCCCCATAAGAGGAAAAGCAAGAGTCAAGGACAAGGAACCGTGGTAGGTGCAACAACTGTGAGTACTGTTGTTGGTCCTATGAACAGACATGTGACCTCCATACCATCTATGCCTTTGGCTAGTACCCCTATATTGTCATCCTCCTTAGAGTCTGGGGCTATTTGTGTGAACCCCTCCACCCCAACCAGTAACTTCTCCTGCATTGCTGAGTGAGGGTGGGCAGCCCCAGAATTGGGTGTTTCTGCACTGAGTCCCTCAGTAGACTCCTTCCCAGTTAGCTCTATTGTTCCAATGCCAAAATGTTTGCAGTTTTCTGTACTGTACGTCTTGTTTGCAGTTTTCTGTACTATACGTCTTGTAGCATCTCAGCCTTCGCTGGCGTTGACACCTGAATCTGTTACACTGCTTGATGTTTGGAAAATGGTTGTTGGTGGGTAGTTTATTTACGTGTTATTGTATTTCTAAAATGCTTTGATATGGGTATGAAATTTGCATGTTAAGTTTCAATTTGGGCTTTTGGGTATTTGTATACCTTTCTCCCCCAGCTGTGGTCGAATGGTGATTACGTATGTGTATTTTGTTTTCCTATGGTAGATGTATTTACATCTCTTATTGCTGGTTTCTTTTTCTGTTGTATATATAATGGAAATTCTAAATTTAAAAAAAAAAGTTGGAAAGTAGAAGGAAAGAGCGGATGGAGAGGAGGTTAATTAGGAACACAAAGGGGGGATGGAAGGTAGGGGGAGAGTACAAGAAGTGGGATTTATTTATTTTATTTTATTTAGTAAACACTTATATACCGCTACTTCCAGCGATCAAAAGCGGTTTGATTATATTTTGGGATTTGTCAAAAATCAAGACAGAAAAGTTGGGGCATAGATAGAGAGAAACAGGGGTAATACACAGCACACATAGTAGGGTCCAAATATAGACCTTAATGTACTAACATACATTTACAAAAGAGATTGCCCTTCATCTATTTACATTTTTGCATACAGCCATTCACTTCCTCTTTTATCCTCTTGGATTTACATCTGGTCGTAGTGACAATTGAACAGATGTGTTTTTAATTTCTTCCTGAATTCGACTATGTCTTTAATTGCTCTCAGCTCGTGTGGTAGGTGGTTCCATAAGGTGGGGGCAGAGAAGGAGAATGCTCTGCGGCTAGTACTGACTTTTACATGTCTGATGCTGTTTGGAACTAGTAGTGTGTCTGTGTTGATGGTTCTCCTGTTTCTGGTGGTTGGCTGCGTGGAGATAAGGGTGGAGAGGAATGAGGGGGCTAGGTTGTGTATTAGTTTGAACGTAGTTACCAATGTTTTGTATTGAATCCTGGC
This sequence comes from Ichthyophis bannanicus, assembly GCA_033557465.1. NCBI lineage: Eukaryota > Metazoa > Chordata > Amphibia > Gymnophiona > Ichthyophiidae > Ichthyophis > Ichthyophis bannanicus. The sequence goes on along the minus strand of CM066035.1, from coordinate 440,935,059 downwards.
AACGATTGGTAGCCAGTGCAGATCAATCAGTACAGGTGTGATATGTTCAGTGACACTTGATCGCATGATGATCCTTGCCGCCACGTGTTGTGCCAATTGTAATATATTGGTAGTTTTCTTTGGTAGACCCTGTAAGATGGCGTTACAGTAGTCTAGGTGAGGCATGATGAGCGCTTGTGCAACCGACCGGAAGTCACATGGATCAAGTATATTCCGCAGGGGTCGTATACTCTAAGCTTGTGAAAGATGGTCTTGTTGGTGTTGCTGAGGTGTTTTTCCATCTTTAGTTTGCTGTCAATTGTGACTCCTAGATATTTAATTTCATTTTTAGTGTTGTAAGTGTTGTTGCACAATGTGATTGTTGGAGGCGGTTTGAAGTCAGGTTTACTGGATATAAACATTACTTCCGTTTTCTTGTGATTAATCGACATATTGTTTTGTTTTAGCCATCCCAACATCTCTCCCATGCAGGTTTCAAGCTGAGCGTAATTAGGTTCTGCGGCCTCTAATTGCGTGTACAGCATGATATCGTCTGCGTATATGTGGTAGTTAATGCCATATTTCCTGAATATTCCACTGAGGGGTTGCATGTAAATGTTAAAAAGTAGCGCCGAGAGTGCCGAACCCTGCGGTATGCCTTGGATGGAGGGAGTGAGTGAAATGGGGTGTTTGGGAAGGAGGTGCACCAGCGGATGGTGTAAGGATTACCTCTGAGATATACAGGGAACTCCAAAGAAAAAGGGGGTTCCGAAGACCTAGGTACCAAAGCGGAAAGCAGGGAATCCTGAGAAATGGAAATTCTGACCTAGGGAGGGCTCTTTAAGACTCCGCAGGACAGGGGAAATGCCAGGAGGGAGGAGTTTGAGAGGGACAGGAAACAGGAAGTACAAAGATTCAGAGAGAGGCTAGAGGGGGAAAGGAGAGATGAACAAGCAGATGATCCAGTGGAGTAAACTGAGGGCTCTGCAGAGCCTATGGAAACAGCCGATGATAACAGTTTGTCAGGCCTACCAGAGGAGAGCAAGATGCAGATAAGTTAAAGGAAAACCCCCACTTGTTTCTTTGGGGATTTTTTTATAATTCCTATGTGGGAAAGAAAGACTGTTTGTTATTTGGAGTTTTTGTTTTATTTGTTCTTGCAGCGCGGGAGGTCAGTGTGAAATGAAACACTAATAGGATGGTTGCTGCCCCAGCCTAAGGGTTACTTGGATATAGGGTTACCAACTTTTTCACCGAGAAAAACCCGACACCTGTGGCTCGCCATGCTCCACCCATTCTCCGCCCCTAGTCCCACCCCTGCCCCGCCCCTAGCCCCACCCACAAAAATTACCGAGGATACGTGTAGGCTAACTTCCTTGGTCAGATAATAATTAAACTGGGAACCCCAAAATCCAAACATGAAATGTAGAACACTGGAGAAATAAAACTATAAAGTAATTTCCTCTTGCACTAAACAAAAACGCAAAGATGTTATCAATACACACTTCCCAGACCAAACATATTCCAGCTAATAAATTCAAAATAAAAAGTATTTTTCTACCTTCTGTTTGGGCGTTTTATTTTTCAGTTGCAATTGCTCCAGTCACTTTCTTCTGGTTTCTTCGTGTCTTTGCGAGCTATCCATTTGTCCTTTCTTCTCTTTTAGATGTTTTCCATTCTCTCTCTATTTCTGCTTTAACATACTGATTGTTTCCCTTTTGCTCTTTCCCCCAATTCTTTCCTTATTCCTTTATCATCCATTTAAATTTCACCCTTCCATTCTCAAGCCCCTCACTCTCCCAATACCCAGCCCATCATAGACTTTTCTTCCACACAAAATATTTTTCCCCTCTCCACTCATTCCTCATCTATTCTAGTCCTCCCCCAAAATCAGTTCCCTTATAGTTCTAGACCCATCCAGCATCCACTCCCTTCTAATCCCATTCTCCCATGCCCCACATCAGCCCATTTCCAGTCCTATTCCAGCTCTTCATCAGCCCATTTCCAGTGCTAGCCCTCACATCACAGACCATTTCCAGTCCTAGCCCCCCCCCATCACAGCCCATTTCCAGTCCAAGTCCCCCATCACAGCCTATTTCCAGTCCTAGGCCCCCCCCATCACATCCCATTTGCAGTCGGAGTCCCCCCGCACATCACAGCCCATTTGCAGTCCTACCCCCCCCCCCACCATCACAGTACATTTGCAGTCCTAGCCCCCCTAATCACAGCCTATTTCCAGTCCAAGTTCCCCCTCCCTCCACCATAGCCCATTTCCAGTCCAAGTTCCCCCCCCCCATAGCCCTTTTCCAGTCCAGGTCCCCCTCCCCATCACAACCCATTTCCAGTCCATGTCTCCCCCCCCCATAGCCCTTTTCCAGTCCAGGTCCCCCCCCCCTTCACTACGGTTTTCCAGTCCAAGTCCTCCTAATCACAGCCTATTTCCAGTCCAAGTTCCCCCTCCCTCCGCCATAGCCCATTTCCAGTCCAAGTTCCCCCCCCCCATAGCCCTCTTCCAGTCCAAGTTCCCCCCCCCCCATAGCCCTTTTCCAGTCCAGGTCCCCTCCCCATCACAACCCATTTCCAGTCCATGTCGTCCCCCCTAGCCCTTTTCCAGTCCAGGTCCCCCTCCCCATCAAAACCCATTTCCAGTCCATGCCCCCCCCCCATAGCCCCTTTACAGTCCAGGTCCCCTCCCATCACAGCCCATTTCTTTCCAGTCCAAGTTGCCCCCCCCCCATAGCCCTTTTCCGTTCCAGGTCCCCCCTCCCCATCACAACCCATTTCCAGTCAAATTCCCCCCTCCTAGCCCTTTACCCGTCCAGGCCCCCTCCCCCCATCACAGCCCAGGCAGTCCTTGGCCTCCCCCCCCAAAACCGCGGCTGTCTGAGGCTTTAGAGGGAGCCGGGGAAGCCCACGCGAGGCCCCGGCTCCCTCTGAACAGCCGCCAGCGTGAAGAGCCTTTACCTTCACGCTGGCGGCTGTTCCTGTGAAGCCGCGATTGGTGGGAAAGGTTAAAGGCATTGCCCTTTAACCTTTCCCAGCATTCGCGGCTTCACAGGAACAGCCGCCAGCGTGAAGGAAAAGGCTCTTCACGCTGGCGGCTGTTCAGAGGGAGCCGGGGCCTCGCGCGGGTTTCCCCGGCTCCCTCTGAAGCCCTCCGGGTTGGGAGAAAAGCCGGTTTTTTGGCTCTGGCCGCTCCCGATCTTGCGGCCAGAGCAAAAAACCCGGCTTTTCAAGGGCCGGTTTTGCCTCTGCGCCGGCAGCCGGCCTGGCCATGGAAAAACCGGCCAGGCCGGCTGAAAACCGGCCAGTTGGCAACCCTACTTGGATACCCAGGCTGGAACTTTTCCTTTTGAGAGTTTGGAGTTATAAACAAATAAGAAACTAAGGTTGGCATAGGGAGCACCTCCCCCTCTAATTAATCAGGAGGAAAGGGGGAGAGGATCCCAGACAAACTGAACTGATGGACAGCCAAAGCTGCACAGTTTAAAAAACAAAGGAGTACTGCATTGCTAACTCAATGGACTAAGCTTCGGCTGTGTTTGTGCTGTTTTTGATATTATTTTGTTTGGGCATGGAGAATGTTATGTTGTATCTGGGAATATCTGACCTTCTTCAGGATTCCACACCCACGGGAGCAGAAGAGATGCAGACAATGGCAAGGAAGGACGGAGAGTGGCCAAGGGTAGGGAGGGGTAATAATGCAAGATGGTAGAAGGAAGAGGAAGTGAATGTAAGGGGACAGGGGAAAGTATGAGATACTGAGAAGGCTACAAACTTTTCCAAAAGTATATTTAAGACTAATTGAAATGTAATTCTTATGAATATTTATTTATATTAGGATAATGGAATAAAATAATTGGTTAATTGGTGATACTGGAAAAACGTATACCTTAAGTGAGATTGGTACTCATGCCATCTAATGCACAGTTCTAGAATGGTTTAAATCATACCTTACCGACTGCACCCTACAGATCCAAATAGGCACAGCATCCTCCTCAACTTTCAGACAGGGCCAAGGTGTCCCCCAAGGCTCCTCCCTATCCTCACTTCTATTCAATCTGTACATGCAACTAATATGTCAGATTTTCAACAAACACAATGTACACCATCACCTCTACGTGGATGATATCAGCCAGTAGATATCTCCAAACCCATCTGCCCTCAAATCCAAGACTGCCTCACCAACATATCTGACTGGCTTAACACACACAACTTAAAAATTAACATGAAGAAAACAAACGTGCTATACATCACCCGAATCAAAATTTCAACTCCCCCCCCCCCCAAAAAAAAACAACAACCCTCCACCTATGCAACTCAGAGCTGGAAGTTAAAAAAGAAATCAAATATTTAGGAATCATCCTAGATCAACCCCTTTCCATGGTTCACCACATTAAAGCTACCACAAAGATCATATACCTCAAACTAAAAATGCTACAGCATCTCCAACCCTTACTAGACAGCCAAGACTTCAGATCAGTCCTTCAAGCATTGATAACACCCCACTGGACTACTGCAACAGTATTCTGTATGGCCTACCCAAAAACACCATCCATCAACTCCAGTTAGCTCAAAACCTAGCAGCACACATTATACTCAAAGCTCACTACTCTGACCACATCACACTGCTCCTCCAATCCCTACACTGGCTGCCCATTGCTGTGAGGGCCAAATTTAAATACCTCATAATTACTTTCAAATTGTATAATAAAATTGCCCCATCCTGCCTCAACTCCCTCCTTAGCCCACCCAACAACTCAAGAACCAGGAGGGTCTGCTCCCAGAATACACTTGCAATCCCAACCCATATCTGCAATGCCAACAAAACTAGCAGCAATAGAGCCTTCACTTACGTTGCCCCTTCTATTTGGAACTCATTACCAGACAACCTAAGAGCCATCAAAGACCTCCAAACTTTCTGGAAAGAGCTCAAAACCCACCTATTTGTTGAGTACTATGGACCCTCTACCAATAACAATCAGCCCCAAACACCCCACCACCCTTGACAGCCACTGCCCCTCATCCCCTCCCTTTCATGCACCAACACATATGCTATACACTTGCTGCTTATTGTACGTAGTTATGCAAACTGTTATTTTATTTATTTATTTATTTATTTATTTTAAAGGATTTATACACCACTGTGTCCTGAAATCAAAGCAGTTTACACTTCAAACAATCAAAAATCAATGTCAGTAGGGGTAGGCATGCAGTGTTAATATGAAGTGGAGGTGATGATTTCTTGGTGTGCTATTTACAGGATGAGCTATGTACAAGTGGTTATATACAGGGAGGGTAGGGGGGTACATTGGGGGGTCTTTCAAACAATAACTTAATATTAACTTATACAAGGACATCAATTTTAAACAACAATAACTTCTACAAAGATCTTTCAAATGTAAACATTAACATCATATTTTAACAATTTAAACAGGCTTTTAACTTCATGCTCCTTTTACTAGGAGCGTTCAAATTGTAAACTGTAACATTGCATTTCAAACGCAGAAAGTCTTGTAACAGTCTTGTAACTTCCCATATTAATCTGTACAACCACGTTTAGTCCTGTAAATACGTTTTCCAATGTTGTAATGTAAAGTTCCAGTTATGTTCTCTGTAAACCGCCACTGATCTTTGGAAGTGGCCGTATATAAGTTCTAATAAATAAATAAAATAAAATAAATAATGGGTGGAAGTTGATGCAGTTATTCACACCATTAGGCACCAGATTCCTGGGAGCATCCATCCTTTTGAAGATACAGACATGAGGGACAAACAAGTTAATTGGACAGAGTTATTGTAATTGCAAAAATAATCAATTAGGAAAGGTCTTCATGCAATGCAATAAAGAAATATTGCTGATTAAAGAGAATCCCTACCATGACCATGCCACCCTGAGTAAGCCTGATCTTGGAAGCTAAGCAGGTGCTGTAGCCTTATTGTGCAGAAGAAAGGCCTGGCAATCTACTTCTGGTCACACCTTACTATGAAAACCCAATGAAGAGGAGCAACTATCCACATGGTTACCAGACGTTGGCATGGACTCGATGAGTCACCAACAGCAAAGAGAATCCCTAGGGGCTAAGGAATCCCAAATGTATCAGACAAGAACTGAATTTATTGCCAGATGGCATGCCATTTAAAATAATTTTGCATATGACCTAATGTTGTTAACTACTGAAACTAAAACCACCATAATCTAAGCTATATGGAATGTGATTTTTGAAAAAGAATATCAGAGTATAAAGATATCAACAAAGAAATAACTTTTTTGAATGGAAGTTAAGTGAATTAAATTTCAAAAATAATCTCAGAGATAAAATGGATTATGAATAAGGTCACATTTACCTCTGGATATAAGGTTACCAGATGTCCTCAATTTTTGGTGGATTGTCCCAATTTTGAGATAGTGTCCAGGACTTTGCTTTTCCTGCATACCCCTCTGATGCACTCTTCTCTAGCCTAGTAGGAGAAGATATAAAATTAAGTGCTTTTATGTTAACAGGGGGATTTCTAGAAAACTATATAATATTTAACTATATATCTAAAATAAAGTTTAAGCATATATCTATATATGCGTGCTTATAGCTCAAAAGGCTGGGTGTGTCTTTTTTTAGACTTTTGAATTTACTGAATGCTACTTGTTGTTGTTTTAAGTGCCGTCAAATCTGTGTCAACTCATGGCAACCCTCTGGATAGTTGTCCTAAACTGTGTTCAGTTTTCAGTCAGTCAGCTCATTGTTGATAGAGTGGCATCCATAGCTGCTGTTATTGTATCGATCCATCTCATTGCTGGACTTCCTCTTCTGCATTGACCTACCTTGGTAGGACTCTATCTCTGTCTTTGGATGATATGTCCAAAGTATGCAGGTCGAAGTCTTGTAATCTGAGCTTCTAAAGAAAGCTTAGGGTTGATCTCTATTACTGACTGGTTTGTTCTTCTGGCAGTCCATGGTATAAACAGTATTTATCGCCAGCACCATAATTCAAAGGCATCAATCTTCTTCTTATCTTTCCCACTGTCCAACTTCCGTATCCATATGACATTATTGAAAATACCATGGCTTTGACAAGTCAAATCTTTGTATGGAGCGAAACATCTCTGCTCTTTAGAATCTTGTCTAGGTCCTTCATAGCCATTCTGCCAAGAGCAATGCATCATCGGATTTATTGACTGCTTGTTGTTTATTGTTTATTGATGGTTAACAACATTAACCTGCTTGGATCAACAATTTCAATTTCTTCTCCATCAAGGATGAATTTATTGATTTTGCCAGTTGTAAGGATCTTTGTCTTCTTTAAGTTAAGGTGCAGGCACATTTTAAGACTATGTTCCTTGATCTTGAGAAGCAAATGTTTTAGATTATTTTCACTTTTAGCCAATAATGTGGTATCATCAGCATAGCTAAGGTTGTTGAGTCTTACATCAATCTTTACACCTCAGTTGTCTTCATGCAGTCCTGATTCTCTGATGATTTGTTCTACATATAAATTAAAGAGGTAGGGGGAAAGTATGTACCCTTGTTGTACATCTTTGCTGATTTTAAACCATTCTGTTTCTCCTTGTTCCGTTCAAACTGTTGCTTCTTGATCATTGTAAAGGTTGTGCAAGAGAACTATCAGATGTTCTAGTATACCCATGCTTCTTAATGTGGCCCAGAGTTTATCATGGTTTACATTGTCAAAAGCCTTGCTGTAGTCAATAAAACACAGATATCCTTTTGGTATACTTTTTGTCTTTAAGGATCCATCTCACATCTGCAATGATGTCTCCTGCTTGTCCTCACCCTTTCCTGAACCCTGCTTGTACTTCAGACAGTTTTCTTTCCAGTTATGATTGTAGTCTCTGCTGAATGATCTTGAGTAGAATCTTGTTGTCATGTGGGATCAGAGCCAATTGTGTGATAATTTCCACAGTCAGTCACATCGCCTTTCTTCAGTATTGGTATAAACACAGATATTTATTTAATAGCATTTATATATTGCTTTTTCCAATAGATCAAAGGCGGTTTCCATTAAAGAGTGTCAGAAACATACAACAGTATAAACTATGTCCAGTAAAACATTGAACAAATTTTAAACACAAGCTGTGATGATTGATAACTAAGTACAATAAATAGTATCCTTGAATACAAGTTTTGGTCTGAGGGGATTCATGATATTTTGCTATTTAGTGTGTTTTCTCTGACTGAAGAATACTAGAATTGATGAATTATGTCTTTTATGAGGTGTTTTAGTTGGGATCTATCTTGTGGGGTTCTAATAGTTACCAAAATGTTGCTTGAAGAGGTGAGTTTTTTGTTATTTTATGGAATGTGGTAAGATCAGTGGTTTCTTTAAGTTCATCCGGAAAGGCATTCCAGAGCTTGGGCGCAAAGTGAGAGAATGCTCTATTTGTGGCTTTATTGAATTTTTGGAAGTCTGAGGGAGTCATTAGTTTATTTTGATTGCATCCTCTTTTTGATCGCGTCTCTACTTGTTTGTTGATCAGGGAGGTGAGATGGGATGGGGCTATCTGACGATTTTCTAGTCAGTTGGCCATCATTTGTCTTCCAAATTTCCTGACAGAGCCTTGTAAGTTTGCTAACAGCTGCATCTGATTACTGTAATATTTCAATAGAAATGCCATCAATGCCCAGTGCTTTGTTCTTTGCTAAGGCTTACAGTGCTACTTCGACTTCTTCTTCTTTCATCACCAATGGTTCCTGATCATAAGGTACAGATTGAAACTGCTGTTGGTCCACTGGATCTTTATAGTTTAATGACCTTGTACATTCTTTCCGCCTTTTCTTGATCTTCTCAGCATCATTCAACATGGATCAGCATCTTGTAGCATTCCAATTTGAGGCTGGAATTTTCTCTCTAACTCTCATTGCTGTAAGAAAGCCAGTCTTCTTCTTCCTCTAATAGTTTCTGATTCTATTTCCTTGAATGCATCATTATAGTACTCCTTGTCTTGTCTTGCTGCAGGTTGGAAGTCTCAGAGTTCTGCAATTGCCTCCCCCTCTCTTCTGGTTTTAGCTTCTCTGTGTTTCTGGGCAATTTTTAGAGTTTCTTCAGTCATCCATTTTAGCCATTTTTGCTTTTTCATCTTTTGTAGAGACTTCTCACTTTCTTCCAACACAACCTTCTTGATGTCATCACATAACTTCTTCTGAAACTCTGTCATTTGTATCTAAAGCAGCAAATTGATTTTGCAAGCAGTCTTTAAATTCCGGTGGTATATTCTCAAGGTCATATTTTGCTACCTTCATGAGTGGCTTGCTCTTTTTCAACTTTAGCTTGAGTTTGCATACTAGTAGTTGGTGATCTGTTCCATAGTCAGCTCAAGGTTTTGTCTTTGTTGATGTTATAAAGCTTTTCCATCATTGACTTCCACAGATAGTGTCAATTTGATTTTTGTATGATTCATAGGGTAAAGTTCATGTGTACAGTCGGCGCTTGTGTTGCTCGAAGAAGGCGTTTGAGATGAATAGATAGACTGTTGTTCTTGCAGAATTTTATCATTCTTGAGCTTCAATTCTATTGCCAAATCCATATTTTCCAACAACTTTGCCTTCTTCTTTGTTGCTAACTTTTGCAATCCAGTCACCCATGACTATCAGGGTATCCTGTTTATTTATTTATTTATTTGAACTTATTTTTATACCGCTCCTTTCAGTGATCAGCAGCGGTTTACATTTTAACATTTAATTCTGCATGAACAGCAGTTACATATAACAACAAAAAACAAAACCCAAAAACTCTATTTACATAGAGAAAACGGGTATGTTTGGTTAACTATATACAAATATTTACAATAACGAATAAAGGGCAGCATTGTATACAATAACATATAAAGGGAATGTCACATGCCTAATGAGTTGAATTTTAATATATTCTGTTGGGATTTTGTGTTTGCATGTTCTGTCAGTTTCAGCTTGTATTTGTTCATAGAACTTATCAACCTCTTCCTCTTCTGCAGTTGTTGTTGGGGCATATACCTGAATTACAGTTCTGTTGATGGACATTCCTCGTAGACAAAGGGGCATGTTTACTAAAGAACGCTATTTGTGCCGCATCCCGTTATCGCGCGGTAAGGTACCTTACCGCGTGATAACAGGACGCGGCGCAAATAGCGTTCTTTAGTAAACATGCCCCTAATAGAAATTAAGCATTCACTGATTGCATTGTATTTCATTACATTTCTTGCAAGTTTTTTAAAATTATAAATGCAACTCCATTTCTTTTTTGTTTCATTTCCAGTATAGTAAACCATGTAATCATCAGATGTAAAGTGCCTGATGCCATTCCATTTCAGTTTGCTGACAACAGATCCAGCTGTGCACGTTCCATTTCATTCTCTATCACCTCCAACTTGTCTTGCTTCGTACATTCATCCAGGGAAAAGATTTAGGTATCATTGTGGATAACACATTGAAACCCTCTGTCCAGTGAGAGGTGGAGGCCAAGAAAGCAAATAGAATGCTAGGAATTATAAGGAAAGGAATGGAGAATAAAACAAAGGATATTATAATGCCTCTTTATCGTTCCATGGTGCAACAACACCTCAAATATTGCAATTCTGGTTGCCGTATCTTAAAAAGGATACAGCAGAATTAGAAAAGGTACAAAGAAGATTAACCAAAATGGTAAAGGGGATGGAAGGATACCCCTATGAAGAGAGGCTAAAAAGGTTGTGGCTCTTCAACCTGGAAAAAGAGACAACTGAGGGGAGATATGATAGAGGTCTATAAATGAATGAATGGAGTGGAACGGATAAACGTAGATCGATTGTTTACACCATCAAAATGTAGAAAGATTAGGGGACATGCATTAAAAGCTACAGTGTAAACCATATAAGACTAATAAGAGAAAATATTATTTCACTGAATGCATAATCAAACTCTGGAATTCATTACCAGGGATGTAGTAAAAGCTGTTAGTGCAGCTGGGTTTAAAAAAGGTTTGGACAAGTTCCTGGAGGAAAGATCCATAGACCATTATTAAAGGGGACCCAAGGAATCCACTGCTTGTCCCAATACAAGCATTGTGGAATCTGTGTCTTTTGGGGAAACTGCTAGGTACTTGTGACCTAAATTGGCCACAGGAATGGAAACAGGATACTGAGCTTGATGGACCTTGGTCTGACCCAGTATGGCATATCTTATATTCCATGTCCCAATATGTAAAACATCTTTGTAGCTTCTGACTCTGATTTCATGTGCAGCTACATCAGCAGTCAGACGTCCCGAGGGCTTTGATCCCACCACATCATAAATGCTGGCTTCACTCTAAAATGTCTTCAGCTCCTTCCCAGTAGCCAGTTGATTTCCTTCTGACCTAGGCAGGACCGTACCGAGCCCTGTGCGAGTGGTGCGGCCGCACAGGGCGCAAAGACTTCAGGGGCGCATTTCGGCTCTCTGCTGTTAGAGCCAAAATGCGCCCCTGAAGTCTTCCCGCTGGCACACTAAGCAGGTATGGTCTCTCCGTGAGGGACCAGACCTGCTTAGTGTGCCAGCGGCAGGCAGTTTGCACATCGGGTACGCGCCAATTCTCACCTCCCCCGTAAAGTGGCTAAATGCGTGGGGGGGGGGGGGAGGCGTGCGCCCGATGTGCAAGTCGCACAGGGCACATTTCGCCATCGGTATGGCCCTGGACCTAGGGGGTCTCATCTTCCAGCACTTTTATGCAATTTGTTTTGTTGTGACTATCCATTGGGTTTTCGTGGCATGATATGGGAGCAGATCGCCAAGCCTTTCTTCCACGCAAGTAATTCTAGTACTGTTGCCTTTGTCACAGAAATGTGATCTCAGCATCACTGATGCGTACAAGCTGTCACAGCACGACAAGCTGCAAACCAACTGAGGGATGACAATAAGACAGAAGTCTTATACTTAACATGGGTGTTGATGGATAATGTGTCTAGGAGTATAAGGATTGGTTATTTTATCTTGCCAGTTCAAACTTAGGCACGCAACCTGGGGGTTGCTGTTTGGATGTAGATGCAGTTTGCATGTATGAATAGTCATTTTCACATATGCAAACCACAAATACAGCTTTTGAAATAACCTTCTATATCAGCCAGCTCATCATTATCTACATAATTGTTCATATCTTCCAAAAATCTCATATTTCACCAGGCAAGCATTCCCTTTGCTAGACCCATGCTGACTATATTGTCTTTAAGCCGTATATCTATATGGTCAGAAATTTTGTTTTGTTTAATTTACATAAGAACATAAGATATGCCATACTGGGTCAGACCAAGGTCCATCAAGCCCAGTATTCTGTTTCCAACAGTGGCCAATCTAGGTCATACGTACCTAGCAGTTTCCCCAAGAGACACAGGTTCCACAATGCTTGTATTGGTTCAAGCATTGATATCCTGGGTCCCTTCTTAATAATGCTTTATGGACCTTTCCTCCAGGAACTTGTCCAAACCTTTTTTAAACCCAGCTACACTAACAGCCTTTACTACATCCTCCGGTAACAAATTCCAGAGATTGATTACACGTTGAGTGAAAAAATATTTTCTTTTATTAGTCTTAAATAGTTTACCCTGTAGCTTCATTGCATGTCCCCTAGTCTTTCTATATTCTGATAATGTAAACAATCGATCTACGTTTACCCGTTCAACTCCGTTCATTAATTTATAGACTTCTATCATATCACCCCTCAGCCGTCTCTTTTCCAGGTTAAAGAGCCCTAACCTTTTTAGCCTTTCTTCATAGGAGTATCCTTCCATCCCCTTTACCATTTTGGTGGCTCTTCTCTGAACCTTTTCTAAAATCGCTATATCCTTTTTAAGATACGGCGACCAGAATTGCACACAATATTCAAGGTGCGGTCTCACCATGGAACGATATAGAGGCATTATAATATCTTTTGTTTTATTTTCCATTCCTTTCCTTATGATACCTAGCATTCTATTTGCTCTCTTGGCCGCCGCTGCACACTGGGCCGAGGGTTTTAACATGTTATCCACAATGACGCCTAAATCTTTTTCCTGGGTGGTGGTTCCTAATGTGGAACCTTGCATCGTGTAACCATAGTTTGGGTTGTTCTTCCCTAGGTGCATAACCTTGCACTTGTCCACATTAAATTTCATCTGCCATTTTGATGCCCAGTCTTCCAATTTATCAAGATCCTCTTGCAATTTTCCACAATCCTCTTGGGTTTTAACAACTTTAAATAGTTTTCTGTCATCTGCAAATTTGATAACCTCACTCGTTATTCCACTTTCCAGGTCATTTATGAATATGTCAAAAAGCACCACTATTCACCTTTCTCCATTGGGAAAATTGGCCATTTAGCCCTACCCTCTGCTTTCTATCTCTTAACCAGTTCCTGATCCACAATAGTACACTGCCTCCTATCCCATGACTCTTTAGTTTTGCCAAAAGTCTCTGATGAGGGACCTTGTCAAAGGCTTTCTGAAAGTCCAGATACACAATATCAACCGACTCACCTTTGTCCACCTGATTATTCACTCCTTCAAAAAAACATAACAGATTAGTAAGACAAGATCTTCCTTGTCTAAAGCCATGTTGGCTGTCTCCCATTAGGTCATGGCTATCTACATGCTGAGTAATTTTATTCTTTATGATGGTTTCTACCATTTTTCCCGGTACTGATGTCAGGCTCACCGGTCTGTAGTTTCCCGGATCACCCCTGGAACCCTTTTTAAAAATTGGTGTTACATTGGCGATCCTCCAATCTTCAGGTATTAGAGATGATTTTAATGATAGTTCACAGATTACTAATAGCAGGTCTGCAATCTCATATTTCAGTTCTTTCAACACCCTTGGATGTATACCATCCGGCCCAGGTGATTTGCTACTCTTCAGTTTATCTAATAGTTGTAATACATCTTCCCGATGTATCGATATTTCCTTCAATTCTTCCGCACCTTTAAATACCACTTCAGTCATGGGTTTCATCCCTACATTTTCCTCAGTAAAGACTGAAGCAAAGAATTCATTCAATCTCTCCGCTATCGCCTTGTCGCCTCTTAGTGCTCCTTTAACCCCTTTATCATCTAATGGACCAACAGACTCTCTCACAGGTTTTTTGCTACGAATGTACTTGAAAAGGTCTTTACTTCACGTTTTTGCTTCCGCAGCAAGCTTCTTCTCAAATTCTCCCTTTGCTTGCCTTATCAATGCCTTGCATTTGACTTGCCAGTGCTTGTGCTGTTTCCAGGGTTCATCGTTTGGCTCTTTTTTCCATTTCCTGAAAGATGCTTTTTTGGCAACAACAGCCTCTCTGACCTCACCTTTAAACCATGCTGGCAGTTTTTTGGACTTCCTTCCACTTTTCTTAAAGTGTGGAATACAGCTGGTCTGGGTTTCCAAGATAGTATTTTTCAACAACAGCCAAGCCTGATGTACGTCTTTAACCTTTGCAACTGCTCCTTTTAGTTTTTTCTTAACTGTTTTCCTCATTTTATCATAGTCTCCCTTTCGAAAGTTAAAAGGTAGTACTGTGGATTTCCTTACTATCCCTCCTCCACTAATTAAATCAAAGGCGATCATGCTATGATCACTATTGCCAAGTGGCCCCAACAACCTTATCTCTTGCACTAGATCTGGTGTTCCACTAAGGACTAGGTCTAATATGGCTTCCCCTCTGGTCGGTTCATGAACCAGCTGCTCCAAGAAGCAGTCATTTATTTCATCTAGGAACTTTATCTCCCTAGCATGTCCTGACGTGACACTGATCCAGTCGATACCGGGGTAGTTGAAATCACCCATTATTATTACTGCACTGTAACTTTTGTTAGCTTCCTTGATTTCTTTGAGCATTTCATCATCCATTTGGTCATTCTGGCAAGGCGCTCGATAATACACCCCCACTGCCATTGCCTTCTCCCTTTTACATGGAATTTCAATCCATATAGATTCTACAGCAGATTTTGTTTCCTGCAAAACTTTAATCCTTTCTGACTCAATGCCCTCTCTAACATAGAGCAACCCGTCCACCAATTTGATCAGCTCTATCATTACGATATAGTTTGTACCCAGGTATCACAGTGTCCCACTGATTGTCCTCCTTCCACCATGTCTCTGATATTCCAATCATATCTAACCTTTCATTTAGTGCTATAATATTCTAACTCTCCCATCTTATTTTTTAGACTTCTAGCATTTGCATACAAGCATTTTAGAGAATGTATTTTACTCATATTAATTTGGCTATTGTTAGACATGGGTAATTTGGGATCTTTAAGCTCAGTCTGCTCCATACTTGAGGGCATTTGGGCTACTTTACTCTTTTGTGGAACCTCTCTGCTTTTGGTAGTATCCTTCAAAGATACATTCTTCCGAACCATCCGCTCTTGAGCGACTGTCGGCTTTCCCCTAATATCTAGTTTAAAAGCTGCTCTATCTCCTTTTTAAAGGTTAATGCCAGCAGCCTGGTTCCATCCCGGTTAAGGTGAAGCCCATCCCTTCGGAAGAGCCCCTCCTTTCCCCAAAATGTTCCCCAGTTCCTATTAAATCCAAAACCCTCATCTCTGCACCACTGTCTCATCCACGCATTGAGACTCCGGAGCTCTGCCTGCCTTTTGGGTCCTGCGCGTGGAACAGGAAGCATTTCGGAGAACGCTACCCTGGAAGTTCTGGATTTCAACTTCCTACCTAAAAGTAAAAATAATAATAAAAATAAAATTAATAATAAAAATAAAAATAAATAAAAGCCTAAATTTAGCCTCCAGAACCTCCCTACCACATTTTCCTATGTCATTGGTACCAACATGTACCAAGACAGCAGACTCCTCCCCAGCACTATCTAAGACCTTATCTAGGTGGCGCGTGAGGTCCGCTACCTTCGCACCAGGCAGGCATGTTACCAGGCGACCCTCACGTCCACCAACCACCCAGCTATCTACATGCCTAATGATCGAATCACCAACTATAACGGCTGTCCTAACCCTTCCCTCATGGGCATATGGCCCTGGAGAAACTTACTTGGTGCGAGAGGGTTTTACATCACCTAGAGGACAGGTCCTAGTTACAGGATCATTTCCTGCCACACCAGGGTGATGCTCTCCTGTCACGTGACCTCTGTCCTCCATGGCAACAGGGACGCTGCCAGACTGGAGGTGGGACTTCAGGACTATATCCCTGTAGGTCTCGTCTATGTACCTCTCTGTCTGTCTTATGCTTTCCCAGTCTGCTACTTTAGCCTCTAGAGAACGGACTCGTTCCCTGAAAGCAAAGAGCTCCTTGCACCTAGTGCACACGTAAGACCTCTCACCAACTGGGAGAAAATCATACATGTGACACTCAATGCAAAAGACTGGAAAGCCCCCATCCCACTGCTGGACTGCTGTCTGCATCTTAGTTTTAAGTTTGTGTTTAGATCTAAGTTCTTTACTTACTAAGGGTTGCTATGGATATTTATACTAATAAAACTGTACCTAATACGTGTAATATACCTTGTTCACCTGAAGCTTAACTAATCTCAGGTCCTTAGTGTATGACTGATTTGGGTAATGAGCTTCACCTGAGAGCACCTCCTGTCTTTTAAGATGTGTAAGTACCTATAAAGCTACGATTATCCCAGGGGTGGGTGGGTGTGGGGAGGGAGGGAGGAAAATAACACTTATTAAAAGAGGGCTGCTACACAGTACCCTGTCTTGTGCTGCTGAGGTAAGCTATATTCTGATTTGATTTAAATTATAGCTCTTAACTGCTGCTAGGCTCTAACTTCTTATGAAATTTAAACTACAAGCTCTCTGCTGGGTTCTAAATTTAACCAGAAAGCTCTCTTCTGTGTTTCAAATTTAAGCTAAAAGTACTTTGCTGATGCTAGGCCCTGAGTGACTATTAAATTTAGACTACAAGCTCTCTGCTGGGTTCCAAATGTAACCAGAAAGCTCTCTTCTGTGCTTTAAATTTAAACTAATTTTATTCCTTGGAAACATCAGGCTCCCTTGTCAATAGTTTTCTATATCACCCCTGGAGTCCTTTATAAATTGGTATTGCTTGGCCACCCTCCAGTCCTCAGATACTGAGGCTGTTTTAAATTATAGGCTATGTATTTACAAGTGACATGCAAGTAATTTCATATTTGAGCTCTTTCAGAATTCTGAAGTGAATAAATAAAATATTATCCTAATAAATTTGTTACTCTTTAGATAGCCAATTTGCTTTTTACATCTTCTAGATTTATAGTGCATTCCCGGTTTGTTTAAATTTTATTTTCACACATTCATTTTAATCCTTTTGTTATGTACATTAAGGGGTATGTTTACTAAACTGCATTAGTGCGATTCGCATTAGGAGCCGCGGTAGAGACAGAAACCCCAAATAAGGACATGGGCGGTACATCGTTTCTGAGAACGTGTCGAGAACGCGCGTTACAAGGCGCCATAAATGAACGAGCGCTACAGGGCATGTTACTGCGCATTAATCTTAAGAAGGTACACAAGCACAGCAGCAGAGCTGTAGCACAATGGTTACAACACTGACTGATAGTACAGGGGTCATGGGTTCGATTCCCCAGTGGGCCTAATGTATAAGGCTGGCTGAGGCAGCACCCTTTACATTTAAGTAGTGATTGTTGAGGCATTTGATGTGTATTTTAATTAGTGCTGCCAGCAAACACACCCTCACGATGGCATTACCAAAGGTGCCGCATAAGGCACCCCATAATACACTCCCTATAATGTCCCCTATGGGACACCTTATAAGGCTGTGAACAAAGCCCTGGCTGGCTGCAGAAGGACTGCACATGACCACACAAACTGTCTGCTGTGGTTACCAGGATAGGGTTAACCCACCTGTACCCATGATGCACTGCACATGCAAATCAGCAGTTGAGAGATGGGCACAAGATTGGGTATGCACCCCCCAAGCACCTCAGCCTGGTAGGGGGAACAGACCGTGTGTGGCACTGCCACAGAGTAGCCACAGACAGTCACATTGTGCGGGTACTGTGCCCACCCTGAGGTTGAGGTGGGGTGCCCAGCACCAGGTCCACAGCACCTTTCATGGCTGAAATACACCATGCTGCAGGTCCCCATCAGTATGTGATAGATAGTTCCGTTAGACACACCTGGGATGCATCTGTGTCCTGCTGTATGTCTCGGTCATGTCTAGTCCCTATGGGCGATGCTGCACCTAGAATAGTGCATATCCTGCTCTAGGTGAAGTGGGGGGGGTGTATGGACCCAAAGGCAGATTATGTACCACCACACAACCCACCCTCTGGAGCTCAGAGTGGGAAACAGGATCACCCACCAATAGATCCACAGTCTACCTCCCCGCAATGGCAGCAGTAGAGGGGACCAGCAACCCCCGTCCTGCTGGGGAACAGACAGAGCGGTACACATCCATAACACAATAGCAGACAGAAGGCTTGGAAATGCTCAGCTGCCCGCCCCCCCACAAATCTGACATTCTCCAGCAGCAAGCCTCCAGCCGCTGCACCCTGCAAGGTGTTCCAGCAAGACACATACAAGCTGCAGACAGTCCGCCAGCTAAGCCATAGTGCATGTTCCTGGAGGAGATACATGTACCCAGAACGGGGATGTCAGCATATACACCAAGCAGATAAGTCAGTGATTGGGCCCCAAAAGGAAACCCATATATATCACATGAGAGAAATGCTAAATAGCACTATGGGGGAACCTAGCCATGCCATGGTCACTGCTCAGTCAGGGTGAAAGTGACCTCCCAGCAGGACATGCTATGGCCACCCTGTCCATGCAGGTGGTGGCCAGGCACTACAATGTCCGAGCCATTGCCCTATGCCGTGTGCAGATGCATCCAGGCCAGGCCACCCTATCGAGGCTATTCCCATGGTACCTTGCTCCTCATTATGCACATTGGCAGGCCAATACTGGCAACAGTGCTAGCAGTGTGAGCTGTGGAGGGTGTTGGCAGCCACCACACACTGGATAGACAGACACACACTCCCCACACCTATGCCAGCATTGTGCAACTATAGAGGTGTTGGGCAGCCCAGGCCACCACACCAGTCCTGGGCACAGTGCAGGCATGGCTATGGTAGGCAATACTGTAGGAGTCACTCCCCAGGTTGGTAAACATTGTCAGACACAAGACCTGTAGCACACTCCACAGACATCAGAAAGGTTGCTATGATGCAGCTCACTCAGAACAGTGTACTTAACCTAGGAATTGCTATCTGCCAGTACTCATAGCAACCTTTTGATAGATGTGTACCATATTCCCCGGTTTAGGGTGGCATTAGTAAGGTATGCAAGTGCTAGTATTGGGAGATGCACGCAGAGCCCAAAGTCCTGCCTCTCCAGGAGGCTTTGGATAATGGGGCCTGTGGGTGCGGGTGTGTCTGCCCCTGTTGGCTGCTGCTTTACGGCAGAGGTTCCCAACTCCAGTCCTGCGGTGACAAACACTGTTCGGGTTTTCATGCTGTCCCTCATGAATATGCATGAGATACATCTGCATACCATGGGGGTGGCGCATAGAAATGCAGCACAGGCATCTTTATCAGAGGCAGCATGGAACCGGAATGGTGTTTGGCCCTCCAGGACTGCATTTGGGAGGCTCTGCTCTAGGTAATGTGCATGTTTATGGTGTCTGTGCTCTGTAGGGTAAACTGTAGGTGTCTTGGGCATTTTTACGTCATCTGCAATAAAGGTGCTGTCTGTATTAGCATGTTGTAGTAGTGGGTAAAATATGGGGACTGGGTTGGCAGGAACCACAGCTGGGACTTGAACCTGTGACTCTCTGTTTCTGAATACACTGCTTTTGTGCACTGCACCATCATGTTATCACAGAGATGGTGCATTCCCTGGTGATACCATGACTGTTGGTCAGACAGGGCCTGTCTGTTGCAGTGCATGGCACCCACCTACACAGGGCTAGGCCACGGTCTGCTCTGGGCAGCTGCCACTGCCCCCTCCACCACCAGTATCCCTCAGCCACCATGCTGACATGCCCTTCTGCTGGTGGTGCTGGTGGTGCGCAGTCTCAGGCCATCCAGTGTGCAGGTAGGCGGCTGCCTATGGTGCGGGTTCTGGGGTAGGGGTGCCTGCATAGGTGTCCATGCTTCCCCCCAGCACCGCCTGCCAATGTTCCGTGCCCTTGGGGGTAGCTGCTGGGTACTATCCCCTGTGACACTGTGGGAAACACAGTCGTGCCCATGTTGGGCCTTCAGCAGTTGCTGTCTGGCTGCTCTGCTGCTTCAGCATTCGTATGGGCCACCTAGGCATCGCCCTAGTCCGCACTGTGGCCCAGCTGCACCACAGCATGTGCCGCCTGCGGCCCTCTGTATCCCCCTCTCCGGCATCTGTCCAGTTGCCGTTCCGACATGCCCGCCCTGATGTTGCATGACATGTGTACGCCATACGAACCCTGTCCGATGGTGGGGGAAAAACCTGAGCAGCGCTCTATCACTGTGGGCTCATTCACCTTGTATGGGGGCGGAGTATAGACCCTTCCACGATTTATATCTGTTCTATGGAGCTTACTCGGGGGGGAGGGGTTGATGTTTCTCATTGCTACCACTATTGACCAGCTTGGTTATGGTCTTTTTCCAGTTTGTTGGGGTCATTTTCAGTGTTTATGAGCCCTTTTGTTCTGTGCACACTTATCACTTTTTTTAGGTTTCCCTGCCTGGGCTGTACATTGCTGACACTGAAATAGTTTCTCTCCCCTGTAATGTGCATTTAACGGCAGGTTTTCATTCGCGTTGGAATTGAGCTCTTCAAATCAGCGCGTTAGTGTGAAGGGAGCTTCTCCCCGCCCACTCTCCGCCCATTGACCCCTTCTCTCCACCCTCTCTCCACCTTCTGCGGTGTTTTACCGCGCCGTGGGAGTTTACGATCATTAACTACGGTTAACGCACGTTATGTAACGTTAACGATCGTAAGCGCGTCATAAACATACCCCTAAAACATTTTTGCATGCACAGGTCGATTGTATGAGCTACAAATTTATGCATGTACAATTAGTTTTGTACACACTAAAATTTAAGACATCCAAATGACCTAAATGAACATTAACATTTTACCCCTGGGGGAATTCTGTGCAATTGCTCGACAGATTTTGCGCAGAATTCTGCATTTTCTTTGCAAAATTCAGAGTTGCCTAGTTGTCCAGTTGCAGCGATGGGATGTTTTGTCAGTTCCGGTTTTAAATTTGCATGACAATGCTTTGGAATCAGTGCTACAAGTCTCATAATGCATCAGAATGAGATTGTCCAAAATCCAGGACTGGCTTAGGGTCTTGCTCCTAAAGCTGGGTAGCTTGGAAACTTTGCCGAGTTCTGCGCAGACACAGTCATTGGTGAGCCAGCGAGGCAGGCTTGGGTGCATAAGCTTTAAGGACGATTGAGCCAACCTCACTATTAGCCTTTTGTCAGCCGCAGGAGCATTTCCATTTGCACCCATGGCTGTGCTCAATTCAGATACTGGCACGCAGCATTTTGAAAAAGGTAGAACAGTAGCACAGTTGTAGAAGCAAAGGGAAATGCTGTTGTGGATGTGTTAAATAAGGCCCTGCGGGTCGAGCAGAAGAGGAGAAGGGTTGTTGGTGAGTCGGGGCGGAGGAGAAAGAAAGGTGCATGTATGGTCTTCAACTTGGAAAAAAAATGGCTGAGGGGAGATATGACAGAGGTGTATAAAATAATGACTGGAGTAGAATAGTAAATATAGCTTGGTTGTTTACTCCTTCAAAGAAGAAGAAGGGGTAGGGGACATGCAATGAAGCTACAATGTTTCTCATGTAAGACTAATCAGAGAATACATTTTTTCACTGAACACGTAATCAAAACTCTGGAATTCTTTACCGAAGGATGTAGTAAAAGCTATTAGTGTAGCTGAGTTATCCATTCAAAAATGTAAGTCAGTCCATTTCAGGCTCCTTTTCATCTTCAATCTTTGGCTAAATCCACTCTGAAAAAATTCCTAAAGTAAAGAAATGTATCTTAACTTCAGTCAGTTCATCCTGCTATCACAGAAACACCTTCATTCAAAGTCCCTCCAGCCTCTAGCTGGGCTGGGCTGGGCTAGAAAAATTCCAAAACTTGGGTACAGCCTTTCACTCTGTTCAGCATTCTTAACAATTCAGAGCACCACTAGGCTGTCGCAAAGTGGCTTTTAAACTGTTTTTTAAACACCCTGCTTTCCTTCCTCTCCAAAACATTTCCCTCTTCACTAGGACACTGTAGGAGCAACTGTATAACTGCATCATTGCTAACTTCCCATACCAGGCTTCATTCAGCCATCAAGTCTATCTTCAAATTGCAGTACAGAGCGAGTCTATACCTGCCTACTCCACTTTTATGGTATTTTCTGTGTAGGCAGAACAAGATGTCTCTTCTGAGGCTTTAACCTCCGTGCTTTCTATTGGTTCCTCAGCTGCAAGTGGGTTCTCCCCCTCCACTTTGAGGCTGCAAACTGTCCTTTACGTGGGCCCATGGCAACTGGCATGCCGCACCTTCCTCCTTGTTTTCCCTGGGAACTGCAGAGTCACTCCCCCTCAGCTGATTGCCTTGAGCAGTCTTCTGCCTTAGGGACTAACTTGTTCCTCCCCCTGTCTGGAAGAAGTGCCGGCCTTACCACCAGGCGACTGCCTAGCACATGTGTCCTTCAAGGGTGCCCACTGCTGCCGCTGCTCTTCAGGAGCTACAATGGCAGCAATAGCCCTCAAACTGAGACGCAGCACTTACTAGCCCTCCGGCGCTGCATCGTGGTTCCTTCTTTTCACAACGTGTCATCTCCGCCCCCCCTTCAAAACCGAACATGGCATCATAGGGGGAGCAGAAACAGCACATTGTGCAAAGAGGGAAACCGCGACACAGCATTAAGAGTATTAGTAAGTGCTGCATCTCGGTTGGAGGGCTACTGCCACTGCTGCAGGCCCCAGAGAGGTGTAGCAGCGAAGGGGCCTCCAATCCTTACGCTAGCCCTGTCTGGAGAGGGCACTTGCCTGCAGGGACGTGCCTAAAAAAGTATCTCTCTCCTGGGGGGAACTTGCTGTGCAGGAAAATCCAGTGCAGGTAACTCAGTATCATTCTACTTCTTCTGCCTAATCTCCTGCTACACTAGATGCAAATGTATCAATATAATAAAGCCATTGATGTTATACTAACTAGGCATGCATTAGCAGGAGAATCAATATTTTGTGCACAAAAAAAATTATATCGGCACTTAGGGTCGCAAGTGCATACATTATGGCCCCGATTCTTTAAGGAGAATAGTGGGCCTGCATGTCACGCAGGGATGTGCAGCCCCGCTATTCCTCTTACCAATATTCTGCCTTCCTCTCCACTGCATGCACAGAGCTACTGTGCGTGCAGCAGAGGACGTGGGCGTGATGGGGATGCGACGTGGGCAGGCACGACCCTCGGATTCCATTTTCAGCCCTGTACGTCCGGGGACCACCGGGGGAATGGCCTGCTTAGTCCACCTCCGAGATGGAATAAGAACAGGCCTCCCCCCTGGATCCTGCCCACCAGCCCTCCCTGGAGTCAGATCATGAGGCATGTGGGTCCCTGTCACCCGATCGGGGGAGAATCGGGGTCCCAGTAGGCACTGCACAGGTGCTGCCATGGTGAGAATGTTCCCGGGGCAACGGAAGGGATACTCTGGGTCATCCTTGAGCCCAATTCTGACTGCCATAGGAATGTTTTGTTCCCGTGGTTCAGAATTGGATCGAAATGGGCCCGTCCTGCTCGGTGCCGTCCAGACGGCCTGGACATGCCCCTTAGGGAATCGGGCTCCACGTGTATGTATAATGCTATTCTCGGCATTATTCTTATCGACATGTTATCTGTTAAATTTCTGCCATCTAGCCCTTTACTCTTCATGTCACAGCTCCTTATCTTCCTGCCGTTCTTCCCCCCCCCCCCCCCCCCACTGACCTATCCTCTTCAACAAAGCAAGAACAAGTGTGAGTCTCTCATTCTCACACAAAGAGAAGAAACAGGTGTGAAATTCTCATTAATGCTAACCACAGAAGAACAAACTAAGGGGCATGTTTACTAAACATTCCTAACGTGCGGGGCCGTGCTAGTGTGCCTGTGCCATATAAGGAGTGGGTGGTTCAGGCAGAAAATAGAAAAAAAACGGTAGTAAGCAACCGGACGTGTGTGCATCGCGCTAATGTGCGGGGGTCGACATTAGCGCGTGGAAAGGCAAAGTGGCACGCTGCTGAGTATACAAAACAACAGAGTAGTGGTACAACGGTGAAGACACTGACCAATGGTGCAGGGGCCATGGGTTCAATCCCCCAGTGTGCGCAACGACAAAGGTCAGCTGAGGCAGTAATTGTAATGATTAACATTGTTTTAGGAGGCAAATTAATTTGGAACGGCATAAGGCGGCGCACAGTTATTTTTGGGCGGCAGAAGGCGGCGCACAGTGCTTTTTGGGCGGCATAAGGCGATGCACAGTTATTTTTGGGCAGCAGAAGGCGGCGCACTGGTCCACTTGGGTGGCAGAAGGCGGCGCGCTGATAGGCACAAGGCGGCACGCTGATGCACAAGCACAGGAACAGAGCCACAGCACAATGGTTAAAACACTGACCAATGGTGCAGGGATCAGGGGTTCAACTCCGCACAATGCCTGATCAAAAATGCCTGCTGAGGCAGTATGTATTATGTTGTGGAGTGCTGTAGGAGGCTGTATAATTTTATTTTGTTATCACTACTAGCAAAACGCACTCTCCCAGCATGTTAACATACGGCAGCCCATAAGGCACATGTTACAGTGCACTGTTCGCCAAGGCACCCTTGAATGACCCCTATAGGGCAGCATGTATGTTGCGACACAGGATAATGTATAGTGCACCCTATAGAGATGGCAACCATAAGGTGGCCTACAGGGGGCCCTATGAAGCACCCTCAGAGGCATCTAATGGGTATAGTAAGCTGAGGGTGGTCTTGCCGGCATAGACATATGTACAGTAAATAAAAATAAAGCTGTGGACAGCCCTACCAATGGGCCCCACTGTGGGTTTGAACCCATGACCTCTGGCTGCACAGGCAGTGATGTAACCATTGCGCTACAGCTCCATAGCTGTAAGCAGGCCCCTGGCTGGCTGCAGATAGCCTACACGTCACCTCACAGACAGTCTGCTGGTGTCAACAGGATAGGGTTAGGCCACCCGTACCCATGATGCACTGCACATGCAAATTAGCTGTCCGCAGATGGACACAAGATGGGGAATGCACCCCCACAGCACCTCGGCCCTGTTGGGGGAAGTGACCGGGTGCACCCACACAGCACCTTGGCCTAGTAGGGGGCACTGACCGGGTGTTTTACTGGCACAGAGTAGCCACACACCGTTACATCGTGCGGGTACTGTGCTCACCCTGAGTGTGCAATGAGGTGGCCAGGACCAGGTCAACAACACCTGCCATGGCTGCTGGAGGCCAAGCGGGCGTTCCAAAGCAGTGTTAATGTGTAAGATAGCTAGTTTCTGCACAAACACCATGGATATCCCTGTCTGCCGCCATCAGGCACCCCCCCCCCCCCCCCCCGTGGCAAACATGGTCCCCATCAAGGGATCCACACTCTACCTCCCTGCAAAGGTGGCAGTAGAGGGCAACATCAACCCCAGTCCTGCTGAGGAACACCACCCCCCCCCCCCCGCCCCAGCAGGCAGCTCCATACACAGCCATAACACAATAGCAGACAGACATAAGCCCAGGGTATGGTAAGCTGCACTCCACCACCAGATATTCCCCTGCAGCAAGCCAACAGCCACTGCACCCTGCAAGCCATTATAGCAAGACATTTACCAGCTACAAACAGTCTGCTGGTTAGTCCATAGTGCATGTTCCCAATGGAGATGCATGCACCCAGAACTGGGCTGTCTGCATACACAGCAAGCAGATAGATCAGTGACTGGGCCCCAAAGAGAAACCCATATCTATCACATGAGAGAACTACTATACAGCACTATGGGGGGGCCTAGCCATGCTGTGGTCACTGCACAGTCAGGGTGAGCGTGATCCCCCAGAAGGACATGCTTTGGCCACCCTGTCTGTGTAGGTGGTGGCCGGACACTACAATATCCCAGCCAATGTCCCTGCCAGGGCCCTATGCCCAGTGCAGATGCATCCTGGCCACGCCACCCTGCCCTGGCTATACCCATGGTACCTTGCACCTCATTATGCACATTGACTGGCCAATACTGGCAACAGTGCTGGCAGTGCGGGCTGTTGAAGGGGCTTGCAGCCAACACCCACTGTATAGACAGACACACACTTCCACACCTCTGCCATCATGGTGCTACGATTGAGGGGGTAAGTAGCCTTGCCCACCAAACCGGTCCTGAGCATGGCAAGGCATGGATATGGTACGCATTACAGCTGGTGGTCACTCCCCAGGGTGGTAAACACCGTCAGAGGCCAGGTCTGGAGCATGCCCCGCAAACACCTAACAGATTGTTTGGATGGGGTCAACTAGCAGTATGTACGTAACGTATGGATAACTGCCTGCCTGTGCTCCTAGCAAACGTCTCCGAGCTGTGTACCGTATACCTCAGGTGTAGGGTGACATTGGTAAGTTATGCAAGTGCTCGTTTTGGGTGCTGCATGCACGGTCCAATGTTCTGCCTTTCCAGGAGACATTGGCCAATGGGGCCTGTGGGTGTGGGTGTGTCTGCCCTTGATGGCTGCTGCTTTACTGCACAGATTCCCAACTCCAGTCCAGGTTTGCATCACACTGTTCGGGTTTTCCTGCTATCCCTCATGAATATGCATGGGCTACATCTACATGCCATGGGGGTGGTGCATAGATATACAGCACAGGCATTTGTATGAGTGTCAGCATGGAACCTGACTGGTGTGTGGCCCACCAGGACTGCATTTGGGTGATTCTGCTCTAGGTACTGCCCCTGTTCATGGTGTCTGTGCTCAGTGGGGTAAAAGATAGATGTCTTACCATTGCATATGTCCCCGCCATGAAAGGTGTGTCCTTACTATCACTGTTTAGTTGTGGGAAAAATATGTGGGCAGGATTGGCAGTAGCCCCAGCTGGGCTTTGAACCTGTGACCTTCTGTTCTTGTATGCACTGTCTGTGTGCACTGCACCACTGTGTAGCCACAGATTGGTTGGATTCCCTGGACTGTCCATGACTGTGGATCCGGCAGGACCTGTCTGTTGCAGTGGACTGTGCCAGCCTGCACATGGCTAGGCCTCTGTCTTCTGTGGTTAGCAGCCACTGCCCCCTGCACCACATGTACTTGTCCGCCAACATGCTGGCATGAACTTCTCTCAGAAAAAGCAGTTGACCTGATTGCAATGTGGCAGTATGGGACTGCATTTGGGGGACTTGGCTGTAGGTAATGCCCATTGTTGTGGTGTGTGTGCGGTTTTGGGTAAAATATGGGTGTTTTCCCCATGCATACAGGGGTGTCTGTGCTATCTTTATTTAGTGGTGGGTAAATTATAGGGACTGGGCTGGCAGGTGCCCCAGCTGGGTTTTGAACCTCTGCCCTCTGGTCCTAGAGGTAATGACTCTGTCCGCTGTACCACACTTTGGCCACAGAGACAGTGCAGCCCCTGGAGGCAGTAAGCCTGGCAGGATGGAGTCACAAACCCTGCTCTACGCAATTCTACTGTGGGCATATGCACCCTGTCTGGTGACAAACGTGCACATAAACCCCGGAAATGACCACGGGAAATGTGGGACAAAATATCACCACGCTGGGCAACAGTGATATTAATGGGCAACCATAGCAAACACTCCCAGGAAAACTCCAAAACGTGGAAATGTTTTTTGGAAGAGTCTCCTCTCAGTAGACCCTTCCAAAATTCATTTCTTTTTTCTGGAGCTTTGCTGGGTGTGATTTCTGTATTTGCCCATCACTATAACTGTTCCCCAGCTGAATTACTATTTTTAATAGTTCTGTTGTGGTCATTTTCTATTTTTATGTGCACTTTTGTGCTGTGCACATGTATCACACTGCTCACGTTTTGCTGGTTTCCCCGGTTTTCCTGTACATTGCTGACGGAAATGGTTTCTCTTCCCTTTAAATGCTTTCTACCGCGAGGGTTTCACTCGCGGTAGTTTTTACATGCATATTCGGGCCCGATACTGTGCGGGGAGCCTCTCCCCTCCCACTCTCCACCCATTGACCCCGTCCCTCCGCCCCTCCAGAGCCTTCCTCCGCCCTCCTTTTGCCGTTCCACGCCTCTATTGGACATTTGCGGGCCCGCACTTGTACGGGGCCCGTTAGTGAGCCGTGTACCTGTGCGGGGGTGACACGCACGTGTGCGGGGCGTTTAAACACGTTTCAGTGCCGCGTTGCCGTGTGCTATTTTGCGGCGCGCTATTTTGCGGATTTTAGTAAACATGCCCCTAAGTTTTTAGTCCTTAGATCTCGCATTAAAGCCCCAACATTAGAAAACCATGTGATTGGCCTTCATTTCTTGTGTGCATTTCTTTGCATCCAGCTTTATTTATTGTTATTTATTTACATTCTCTTATATACCGCGCTATTCTTCATCAGTGCGGTTTACATTGAACAATCTGAAATTACATTGAACAGGGCATTATAACTTGGAGAGAACTATGTTACAGGGAACATGGGCTATGGAGGGTTAAGTGGCTTGCCCAAGACCACAAGGAGCACCTGTGGGACTAGAAACCCCAGTCCTTCCGGCCCAAGGTTGCTGTCCTCTAGTGGGATTTGAACCACCGACCTTCCGGCCTGAAGTACCTTGCCCCAACCACTAGGCCCCTCCTCCACTCCACTTTAATAGCTGATACCTTCAGTGCCATTTATGTGAGTTCTTGTGCAGAGTTTTCTTGTATGCTAAATTCCTTTCTGCAAAGAATGGCCATAATAGCGCCGTAAACTTTGCACAGAACCCATGCTAAAGCTCTGTATTAAGCCTGCTGCAAGAAGGGAGAGCTCCAGTTGCAGAAATCTGTGTACACATGGAAGGAGTTAATCTCTTTTGCAGAAAAAAAAACAGAAGAGTGAAACTCTTATTTTATCCCAGAAATAGACACTTAAAAAATTCCCCTGGCATATATGCATATAAAAATACACATGAAGGCACATTTTAGAAAGGCTGTCTATGTGGCTGCAGTGATGCTCAAGTGGAAAGGTCTGTAAACCTGTCAGTTTAGAGGAGAGGGTGGGCACATGCAAGTCCCATGTAAAATTGACAGTCTCTGTCCCTCACCCTGGACGTGAGCTTTATCTCAAAGAGCAAGCGCAAGAACGCACAAGGATGGGTCTCCATGCGCAGGAGGAGGATTCATGTCCTCAAGATACATGTGAGAAAGATCGCCATCGGCAATCCAGTAACTTACACGTGTACATGCTGGCATTTTACAACTGG
Organism: Ichthyophis bannanicus; assembly: GCA_033557465.1. Classification (NCBI taxonomy): domain Eukaryota; kingdom Metazoa; phylum Chordata; class Amphibia; order Gymnophiona; family Ichthyophiidae; genus Ichthyophis; species Ichthyophis bannanicus. The sequence goes on along the minus strand of CM066035.1, from coordinate 440,905,805 downwards.
CATGTGTGAAGATCGGCACTTAAATGTCTATCGTTGCTATTTTGCAAATCTAAACATACAGATGCCACTAATTAATTACCTAGGCTTCCTTATTTCCATTGTTGCGATTAAGAGAGGGAAGAAAACACTGGGGATGAATGGGGATTTCCTCCTTAATCATTCCTGTAAAGGGAAGGGCAAGCTAGGTGGCCGGCCCGGGTGGGGGTGGCAGTGAAACACATGGGTGGTTGTGCTGCCCCACCCCCCAGTTGTTGCTGATTCAATCAGGAGGGGGAGGTGAGCAGCAGTAGCATTTCCAAAGGGGGCAGCTTTTTGCGATGGAGATGCCACAGATAAGGAATTGGTGGCAGCCTGAGGCGGGGCAGCACAACCACCCATGTGTGTCGCTGCCGCTCTCCACCAGGTCCGGCTGCCTAGCTTGCCTAGTGGATGGACGGCCCTGGTTAGGGAGCAGGTGTAAATACAGATGTGAACAATTTTAGTCTTACATGTGCCTCCACTATATGAAATCGGGGATACACACGTGGATTTTGGTGCCTTCACAGGCACGCCCCCGACAATCCCCCATGCAGCATAGATGCGATATGGACAGCCACTTGTAAAATGGCCCTTTCTAAAACAATCCTTTTACACAGGTAAATTGCATCCATGTTGTGTTGTTGTTAAGTGCCGTCGAGTCGGAGTCGACTCATGGTGACCCTCTGGATAGCTATCCTAAATTGTGTTCGATCTTCAGTCAGGCGGCTCATTGTTGACAGACTGGTACCCATGGCTGCTGTTATTATATTGATCCATCTCATTGCTGGCCTTCCTCTTTTGCGTTGACCTTCTATCTTGCCAAGGATAATGTCTTTCTCTAATGATCTCTCTCTTCGCGTGATGTGTCCAAAGTATGAAAGTCGAAGTCTTGTCATCTGAGCTTCTAAAGAAAGCTTAGGTTTGATCTCCTCTAGTATCGACTGGTTTGTTCTTCGGGCAGTCCATGGTATACACAGTATTTGCCGCCAGCGCCATAATTCAAAGGCATCAATTTTCTTCCTGTCTATCTTTTTCACTGTCCAGCTTTCACATCCATATGATGTTATTGAAAATACCATGGCTTGAACAAGTCAAATCTTTGTATGGAGAGAGACATCTCTGCTCTTGAGAATCTTATCTAGGTCTTTCATAGCCATTCTGCCAAGAGCAATGTGTCGTCTGATTTCTTGACTGCTTGTTGCTTCTTTATTGATAGTTGATCCAAGTAGGTTAAAGTTGTTCACAATTTCAATTTCTTCTCCTTCAACGATGAACCTGTTGATTATGCCAGTTGTCATGATCTTTGTCTTCTTTACTTTAAGGTGCAGGCCCATTTTGAGACTATGTTCTTTGATTGTGAGAAGCAAATGTTTCAGATCATCTTCACTTTCAGCCAGTAATGTGGTATCATCAGCATAGCGAAGGTTGTTGATGAGTCTTCCACCAATCTTCACACCTCTGTTGTCTTCATACAATCCTGCTTCTCTGATGATTTGTTCTGCATATAAATTAAACAGGTAGGGGGAAAGTATGCAGCCTTGTCTTACACCTTTGCTTATTTTAAACCATTCTGTTTCTCCTTCTTCCGTTCAAACTGTTGCTTCTTGATCAATGTACAGATTGCGCAAGAGAACGATCAGGTGTTCTGGTATACCCATGCTTCTTAATGTGGCCCAGAGTTTCTCATGGTTTACACAGTCAAAAGCCTTGCTATAGTCGATAAAGCACAAATAGATATCCTTTTGGTATTCTTTAGTCTTTTCAAGGATCCATCTCACATCCGCAATGATGTCTCTCATTCCTCGCCCTTTCCTGAACCCTGCTTGCACTTCAGGTAGTTCTTGTTCCAGGTATGGTTGTAGTCTCTTTTGAATAATCTTCAGTAGAATCTTGCTGGCATGTGGGATCAGAGAGATTGTGCGATAATTTTCACAGTCAGTTGGATCACCTTTCTTTAGTATTGGTATAAACACAGATCTTTTCCAGTCAGTTGGCCATGATGTTGTCTTCCATATTTCTTGGCAGAGCCTTGTGAGTACAGTAACAGCTGCATCAGATTGCTGCAATACTTCCATGGGAATGCTATCAATGCCTGGTGCTTTGTTCTTTGATAAGGCCTTCAATGCTGCTTCAACTTCTTCTTTCATCACCAATGGTTCCTGATCATAAGGTACAGGTTGAAACGGCTGTTGGTCCACTTGATCTTTATCATATAAAAACTCTGTATATTCCTTCCACCTTTTCTTGATCTTCTCAGCATCATTCAACATAGAACCTTGAGCATCTTGTAACATTCCATTTCGAGGCTGGAACTTTTTCTTTAACTCTCGTAGCTTTAGGAAAGCCGATCTTGTTCTTCCTCTAATAGTTTCTGCTTCTATTTCCTTGCAAGTGTCATTGTAGTACTTTTCCTTGTCCTGTCTTGCTGCACATTGGAAATCTCTGTTGAGTTCTGCGATTGTCTTTCTTTCTCCTCTGGCTTTAGCTTCTCGGCGTTTCTGGGCAATTTTCAGAGTTTCTTCCGTCATCCATTTTGGCTGTTTTTGCTTTTTCACCTTTTGTAGAGACTTCTCGCTTTCTTCCAACACAACCTTCTTGATGTCATTCCATAACTCTTCCGGAGCTCTGTCATTTGTATCTAAAGCAGCAAATCAATTTTGCAGGCAGTCTTTAAATTCCAGTGGTATATTGTCAAGGTCATATTTTGCTACATTCATGAGTGGTTTGTGCTTTTTCAACTTTAGCTTGAGTTTGCATACTAGTAGTTGATGATCTGTACCACAGTAAGCTCCAGGTTTTGTCTTTGTTGATGTTACAGAGCTTTTCCATCGTTGACTTCCACATATGTACTCAATTTGATTTTTATATAATCCATTCGGTGAAGTCCATGTGTACAGTCGCCGCTTGTGTTGCTGGAAGAAGGTGTTTGAGATGAATAGATCATTGGTCTTGCAGAATTCTATCAGTCTTTCTCCAGCTTCATTTCTGTTGCCAAGTCCATATTTTCCAACTACTTTGCCTTCTTCTTTGTTGCCAACGTTTGCGTTCCAGTCACCCATGACGATCAGGATATCCTGTTTGCATGTTCTGTCAATTTCAGCTTGTACTTGTTCATAGAACTCTTCAATTTCATTCTCTTCTGCAGCTGTTGTTGGGGCATATACTTGAATTATAGTTGTGTTGATAGGCAATCCTCGTAGACGAATAGAGATTAAGAGTTCGCTGACTGCATTGTATTTCATTACAGTTCTTGCAAGTTTCTTCTTTATTATAAATGCAACACCATTTCTTCTTTGTCTTTCATTTCCAGCATAGTAGACCATGTGATCATCTGATGCAAAGTGCCCCATGCCAGTCCATTTCAGTTCGCTGACACCCAACAGATCAAGTTGTACACGTTCCATTTCATTCTTGACCACCTCCAACTTCCCTTGGTTCATGCTTTGTACGTTCCATGTTCCAATGTGTAAGACATGTTTACAGCTTCGGACTCTCATTTCATGCGCAGCTACATCAGCAGTCAGACTTCCTGAGGGCTTTGTTCCAACCACATCATAAATGCTGGCTTTACTCTGAAAAGTCTTCAGCTCTTCCCCAGTAGCTAGTTGAGTGCCTTCTGACCTGGGGGTCTCATCTTCCAGCACCATAGCACAATTTGTTTTGTTGTAACTATCCATTGGGTTTTCATGGCAAGATACAGAAGTAGATTGCCGGGCCTTTCTTCCGCGCAGTTTAAGTTTGGTGTTGTTGCCGTTGTCACAAAAATGTGATCCTCCGCCGTCAACACTGTCCCATTCTGCTGCTGCCCAGATGGGTGGTTTGTCTTGGTCTGACTGAGACCTGTCCATCTTGGGAGACCCTGCCAGTAGTTAAACTACCGATAGTTTAGCTCTCAGCATCACTGATGCGCGCAAGCCCTCACAGCACGACAAGCTGCAAACTAAGTGAGAGATTGCATCCATGTATAATCTCAAATAAGGTTTCTAAGACAAAAAACACATTTTTATTTATTTATTTATTTATTTAACATTTTTTATATACCGCACTATTCATCATCAGTGCGGTTTACATTGAACAACAATATACCTGCCAATACATGACTGATCTAGGTTTACAGATAACAGGAAAGATAAACTGGGTGTGAACTGGGGATAACTATCTACATAATTATACATAATTATATATACATTGAATAGGTTACATCAAGATTCGATATTTGACAAGAATACAGAATACAAGAATACAGTGTTTTCACATTTTGATCCTTTGTTCTGGATTGCTGTTATGTGTAGGAGTTATCTGAGTGGGCGATAGCCGGTTCTATTGTGTGTATGGTAGCCTGAAGTGCAAAGTGAATAAATAGTGCTTGATGGACTTTCTGAATTGGGTGATATCCCTGATTGATCTGATGTTTGGAGGTAGATTGTTCCAGCACTTGGGAGCATAGGACACAAAAGCTCTGTTAGTAGTTTGTTGTGTCCATTTTGTGGAGATACTAGGAGTAACTAGTGTGTTTTCTGCTACTAGTCTCCTGGGTCTGTTGTTTGGTGTCAGGGTGATGAGATTTGAGATCGATGCAGGAGATAATTTATTAATAGCCTTGAATGTGATGAGGAGGGTTTTGTATGTTATGGGGGCTTATGTGGAATAAGCATAGGCTAGGCTGGTATAGCTCATTGGGTGGATATTGTGTATTTTTTATTTTTTTTTTATAGATTATTCTGTAACTTGTTCAAACACAAAATGGGGAGGTGGATAATAAATGATTTAAATAAAAAGATTAAGAAAGTTGAAATAACTGTTAGGGGGTTTGGGGTGCCATTTTGAACCTAAGCACTGACAAGGCAGGAGTGATCAGGGAAGGCTCCCTTCCCTCCAGTGTCACCTTGGGAGGCCATTGGTAGGGGCTGAGAGGATTGGGAGTGGAGGGATTAGTGAGAAGGGAGCTTCTGAGAGTAGAGAGCTTTTGTGAAGGGGATTTTGAGGAATGGTAGTTGTCTGGAGAGGGGCTTTAAGGGCCGGAGGGGTTGTGATCAGGGGATGGAGGGGGGGGGGTATTTCATTCTGGAACTAGCCTCTTCAAGAGGCCCTCTGGGAGCATCCGGCCATGTCCTGGCATTCTGATGCTCCCGAGAAGCAAAGACGATAAAACCACTTCAAAGCTGGCATTATCGTCTTTATATGTTTATTAAAATACGAGCCTTGAACACGAACAACAGAGCAGTTTACAATAAATAAATGGCAAAATATACAGAAGAACTATAACAAATGACAGGAGAGCAAAATTAGAGAGGACATTTTGCAATGCACACTGGGTCTACCGGGACTATTCACCCCACCCAGCAATACACAAAAATGGAGGAGGATTTCCTAGCCTTCCAAATGCTATGGAAGAAATGGGCCTTCAGAGACAACTTACGTTTTTTATACGAAGATTCAGAGCATAGCTGAATACTAGAGAGTTTCAGAGAGAGAGACAGAGAGAGAGAAAGAGATGAAAATGAATCAGACTGTCTTGTGACTGGCATCTCACATGTAAGAGTGTCAGAATGAACTAAATGTATTTGTGTAATGACTATAAGGCATGAGAAGACACACGTAGGGTCAGCAGAGTAAAGTCTTCACAATTCTATGTCAAGCTTAATATTGCTATGATATTTCTATAAAGGATGAGGTCAAATGCAAACCATGTTACTAATTTTGAACAACAATGAGCTGGTTTGACTGCATTTGCATGCTTGGCATCTCATTATTACTTAACCTATATTGGCATTTAGCACATACTGTATTATTTGTCATAAAATATTCACTATTCCCTGGACATATATTAATAACTTCCTCTCTTGGTTGAACGAGAGCGTTCTAGTGAAATATATTCAGGAAATACCCATTGGCTATTTGACTCCAAGCTACATTTCACTGTACATTTCACCTGTTATAAATTTCAGACCAGCAGTTCTCCCAGTCTTCAAGTCTTATTGAAGCTCCAGCTGCCAACACATATACGCAGGGCGACTTTCGACAGCTTTTGTGCTCTGTGAACTGGCTCCCTAAGTATATGCAAATTTTTAAATCTGTTGGCGACTCACTACCTGAGATCTCAGCACAGCGAGAGAATTGCCAATCTTTGCATGCTATGCTGTTCTCTCCCTAACCTCTTGATGAAAACCACAGTCTCTTTTGTCTCATCTGCACTGGATAATTGGGTTCAACTGATGCAAGAGTAAAAGCGAAAGAGAGAATCGGGGTATTCGTCTGTAATAGTTGGTATGGAAAGGCAGACTGAATAGACCATCATGCTTCTCTGTTTATTCAAAAACACTCCACCGAAAACAAGACTGGTATGTAGTAGTAAAATACAATTGCAAAAAGCTTCCTCGTATACCAAGGTTTCTCTGTAGAAAACCAGAAAGGGGGTCTCAGAACTCCCGGGCTATTGAATGATTTACATAAATCTCTGTAAAACAATCGCCCTTTTGCATCAGTGACCAACCCTTACGGTACAAACATAAGCAATGCACAGAAAAATCGCATCAACAAAACTTAACTTCAAAAATCGTCTTAAACTGTTGCGATCATTCTGGCAATGCCCAGATACACTTTTGCCCCCCCCCCCTCCCTGCCCTATTAGGGTTTTCTCCCATCTTCAGGGTCTCAGGATATACTGCAGAGGCCTCTAGTAAAGGGATGTCCCTAAACTGCTTATGCGATGCAAAGCTGCATCTGAAACCACAATATCCTGTCTAAAAATGGCAGATCGGTGGCATCTTATAGAAAAACCCAATTCATTCCGGTATGAGCTTTCCAGGGCCAAGAGTCCACTTCATTACAAATAGCCTTTTGTCTTCTAAAGCTTACACTGTAATAAATTGGTTAGTCTATAAGGTGTCACCAGCCTCTTCATCGTTTTGGCTGCTACAATATTCCTGTGTAGCAATTTGAAATTGTCACACATTTGTAAGGAACTATTGAAAGAGAATCCATGTGCTCTGGCAGCTTAAGCTCATTTCCAACCTAAAGTTATTTTAAGGCACGGTTGTCATTCTCATACTGTTCTGCTATCATATATCTTTTAATACTGAACATCCACCCTTAGCAATATTTCTTCAGCAGCAGAAACTGCACAGAAGGCTCTACATGTTAGGAATTCATAGCAGGCTTGCAATTTGTAGCATAGATTAGAGTTTTATACACGATATGTCGATAATGTAATTCTGCTGGCTAATTGTTTTTGACTACTAAACCAGCCAACTGCAGTTTGCAAGTGAAAGAGAAAATCATCCAATATCAAAGTTAACTCAATGATTTTGGAATAATTGGTTGACAACCGATCCCTCATCTCAACTGTTCCATGCTGTTAATTATTACAAAGAGGGATAGCTGTTTTTCGTATTATTATTATTATCATCCATTCATTTTTCAGTTCATCTCTGCCTTGATCAATACCATCCATGAGGAGGATAACCCGCAAAGCCATTTCTGCAGGAAATGAGCAACTTGAACATTTGTCTATGTTGTATGCAGATAAAAGTAGAAGTCCTATGGACAAGTGCACACACTTCTCTCTATATGAAAGGACGAGGGCAGGGTCCCGGCGCCTGCTTCTAGCCAGGTGCTCAGCCCGGTGCGGGGACCCTGCGCTCGTCCGTCTACTGATGGTTGGGGGAGGGCTCGGATAGGCAGACACAGGAGGTGTTCTTTAAATTCATTGGCTCCGCCTGCGGGGACGAGAGCAGGTGGGCCAATTGGAGAGGGCGCTCACATGTGGTCGGGCATCCGCAAACGTGCCCGAGCACATGCGTCCGGTGGTCAGTGGGGCCTGTGTTCCGCCCACCCACCTGTTATTGTGAGGTGGGACGGAGTATGGGGGTGTCACAGCAGGGAGGGGGGGTATGCGGGATCCCAGAGGTTTCCGGGGTCCGGAGCCTTAGGCTATACTTGGGCGGGGGCGGGGTGCCCACGACCCGGATAATCCCTGGCGGACTTTTGCTATTGGTATGGCAAAGTCGGGACGGGGTGGTAGGAACTTTGCCGGTGGCTTGACCACGGCAGGAGCAGAGGCGAGGTCACCTTGCTAATTGCATGGCTAGTGAGGCATCGCTCCGCTCTGGTTTGTTAGATGAATATTCTGGTTTATAATGTTCAACATGTTGTCATGTTAATAAAGCTGCGACCAGTTGTTTCCAAGAACGGTTTGTGTGTGAAGTTTGTGGGGGACAGAAGGGGAGGCTTGATGAAGTGGGGTGGGATATTTGCAGGTAGGATGGGTGGAGCACCGGGTCCGACTACCCGGTTAATTTAGTAGGGGCATTCCTAGGCTGGATCTTTGGGCAAGGATTACGACATGTATGGGTATTGTTCTGGGCAATAAACTGCCTATGGAGAAAGGAGGTGCAAGTGTTGGGGGATACTTTTGACTTGAAAACTGCTAAATTTATGAGACAAAAAGAGTACCTGTGGACAATTGCAACAGTGTGAAAATTGACTCTAGATTATTTTCTAGAGTCAATTTTCCCGCTTTTATCGCATTTATATCCCGCTTTGACCCGGTGAAAAGCGGGATATAAATGCAGCTAAATAAATAAATAAAAATAAATAAATTTTCTAGAGAAAATGTATTATTAAATAATATGCCAGCCTGCATTTTGCTGACACATATGGAATGTGGCTATTTCTGTTTAGGCTATAAAAATGTATTGGTGTATTTGGACAGAGGCTCCAAAACTGACTTGATCGCTTGAACTATAGGCTTCCCTGGAGGAGAGATTAAAGATTTATGAATTTTTGGTAGGACATATGGCCCAAAAGGTTTGCTTTTTTAGCTGTCAAGAAGCCTGCTTCTTGTCCAGTATGAATCATCTGTCCAATTTCATTTTGCAAAGCAGTAGAAGGGTCTGCTGAGAGTTTAGAGCCCCTTTTACTAACTCTTAGCCAGGGCTATCTGCCACACAGTGTACAGGAATAAAATAGGCATGCAGAGAACTTGACCTAAGCGTTAGTAAAAGGGGCCCTTGTGTAATGTATAGTCATTTTCATTTTGTATAACAATTGCTTCCCCTTGTCTGTTGACTTGATTATAATCATTACCTGTATTTTGCAAAGTTTAAATAGTATTATTCCGTTCTTTTGTCAAGTAATAGAAAACCTGGTTTCTTTTTTCTAATTCTGAAATATCTTTAAAGACCAGTGATCATATGTGTACAGAAGGGAATCTGATGGCCCCAGGGGAAGCCATCTTGACTTGCTTCTGACTCTAGACAAATCAGACACCCTCACAATTTACTAATTATGCAATTCTTAAATTTCCTCAAAAATGTATTACAGTGGATTCTTTATGGGAAGACAGTCTAGGACTGTTATTAATCCTGTGATGTGGATTCTAATCAAGAAGCTAGGAATCATGCAGGTTTTGGCATTTTATTATTTTTATTATCCTTATTATTTCTCTGATTTAAGTTAAATTTTGTCAGTTATTGTACCTTTTGTTTCCCCCTTCCCCAAAATGATTTTTTACATCTATATTACCCCTCACACATCTTTGGCTATTTATGTATATATTTTTATCATTAATGTTGAAATACAGTTGTGGTCAATATTTATTTGCATCCTTCCATTTTAGGTATGTTGTGTACAATATCTTGAGAAATAATTGGAAATATGGAGGGGGTGGGGCAGGAGGGAAGGGAGGGTGAGGGTGCGTTTGACGTTTTGGGGGGCAAGGAGGAGAAGAGTGGGGAGAGGGGCGAGGGTGGGTGGGAGGTGCCAGGAAGGGAGGAGGGGGGTGCGGAGGGGGGGAGAGTGGGAGGGAACACAGGACAGCACAGGGCACTGTGGGTCCCTGCCAGCTGCCGCAGGTGCCCGTCTGGGTATAGCTACGCCACCCATTGCCACAGACAGGACCCACGCACATGCCACCACACAGACACTGGGCACCTTGTGTGTATGTGGTGGCAGATGCATCCAGGACCTGTATGTGGCAATGGATGAGGTGCTGCAATGCCAGCGGGCCCAGGACCGCACCAGCCGGTGGCTGGCAGGCGCCATTCAGTGGATGGCTGCCGAGATGCACATGCAGCGTGTGGCTGGTATGGGCAGTGCATCTCGGTAGCCATCCACTGATGGGCGTCCCAGGAGTGTGTGATGGTCCCTGTGGTGCCCACACATGTGCCCTGTGCTGTCCTGTCTCCCGGGACCCAACATGTGGGTTGCAGGTGACATTTTAGTGTCGTTTTAGTGCCAGCAAGTCAGTGTTGACTCATAACGACCCAGCTACCTTTGGGTTTTCTGGGCAATGTGGTACCGGAAGTAGAATGCCAGCCTTTTTTCCAGGGCAATGGAGGGTAAAGTTACCTGCCCAAAGCCACAAGGAGTGCCAGTGGGAATCTAACCCTTGATCATCTGAGTACTAGGCAGTTGCTCTAAACACTAGGCTACTCCTTCAACAGATGATTGTACCTTATCCAATGTTGGTTTTAAATACAGTTTGGTTAATACATCCCAATGGTCATGTGTCTCCCTTACAGACAAACTGGTGAAGTGAGCATGGGACATGTGTGTAGATCCCTATGTGTATGTGTGGTAGACCTAGGTAACATACATGGACCATCTCCACACTCAGGTGTGGGGGCTGGCCATGTGTGTAGGCGTCTGTGTCCCCTGGTGCCTCTGTTATGTACCGCTGTGCTGTGTGTTCCAGCAGCTATGGTCACATGCATGCTGCCTGTGATGTGTAGGCTGCATATCTGATTCATCATACTCGTAGGAGGATTAAGGGAAAGGCTAGCAGTAGGCATGTGACAGAAAGGAAAAGACGGACTGCTGTACCCAGGAGCTGCCCAGGGGGATAGCTTGGGAGGCCAAGACAGGTGGATGTTGGTCTGGAGGGGGAACAGTGGCTCACTACAGGTGCAGGGGGAGAGTGAACAACTGACTGTAGCCAGTTACCTTTGTCTGCCTGTGTCTTCCTCAAGCATCTGCAGCTCAACAGCCACGTAGGCCCTGGTGTGTGTCAGAGGGAATGGTCACACATGTGGGTGGGACAATGGAGAGGATATGGGGTGTGAGAGAGTGACAGATCTGTGAAACATACATGTACCACCATAAACATATGCCTGCTTAACGGGAGAGGTAGGGTATACCCCCAAACATAGGTAGATGGGTGCACACATGGCATGGTGCATGGCACACAGGGCATGGTATAACATATGTGCGTAGATTGGTGGTAGTGCAGACACACCACCCCTAAGGGAAATGGGGAGGCACATGTGACCACGGTGACAAGATGGGGGACAGGGTACCCAGGGGAGCATAGTGGCAAACACCAGAGATGTGCACATAGGTATAATCAGGTTTAGTCATCTTTATTGACACACAGTGACCTGTTTCCCGCAATCAAGACCTGCGTGGCCGCCCACATCCACGGCAACCATGGCCCAAGCCACGCTGTTGTTCTGATTCCACTGGTGCTGCCTCTGGGGCTGGGGCTGGCTGCTGGGGATGCCCAGCCATGGCCTCCTTGGCATCCGCAATCCAAAATAGCGCCGCTACCACCACCTCAGCTGTGGCATGCAGCTGGCTCAAGCTCCTCCTGAATGGCCATCAGAGTCTGACAAGTGCCTGTGGGTGAGACACAAAGTGATTTGTGAGACATGTGTTGCACCTCCCACCGTGGCTCATGCACATGTCTGGCGTATCACAACAGACCAGTCCTCAGACCAATCATAGAAACATAGAAACATGATGACAGAAAAAGACCACAAGGCCCATCTAGTCTGTCCTTCCATAACAACTACAACAGTCCACTTTCTACCTTTAGAGATCCTCTGTGTTGGTCCCATGCTTTTTTGAATTCAGTTACTGTCCTCATCTCTACCACCTCCACTGGGAGACTATTCCACGGATCCACTACTCTTTCTGTAAAGAAATATTTCCGCATATCACTCCTGAATCTATCTCCCTTCACCCTCATCCCATGTCCCCTCGTAGCAGAACTTGCTTTCAATTGAAAGAGGCTCTCTCCCTGAACATTTATGCCACGGAGGTATTTAAACATCTCAATCATATCACCTCTATCCCGCCTTTCCTCTAAGGTGTACATATTAAGATCCTTAAGTCTGTCCTCATATGCTTTATAATGAAGCCCATTAATCATTTTAGTAGCAACCCTCTGCACCGACTCCATCCTGTTCACATCCTTTTGAAGGTGCGGTCTCCAGAATTGCACACCATACTCCAAATGAGGTCGCACCAAAGACTTATACAGAGGTATTATCACCTCCTTTTTTCTGCTAGCCATTCCTCTCCGTATGCACCCAAGCATCCTTCTAGCTTTTGCCGTAGCCTTTTCTACCTGTTTAGCTACTTTAAGATCATCAGACACAACCACGCCTAGGTCCCGCTCTTCTTTAGTGGAAAAAAGTACTTCACCTCCTATACTGTATTGCTCCCTTGGATTGCTGCAGCCCAAATGCATGACCTTACATTTTTTAACATTAAATCCCAGCTGCCAAATTCTAGACCATTCTTCAAGCTTAGCTAGATCCCTCCTCATGTTATCTACACCTTCCTGGGTGTCTACTCTATTACAGATTTTGGTATCATCTGCAAAGAGGCAAACCTTACCCGACAGCCCTTCCGCTATATCACTAACAAAGATGTTAAAAAGAATCGGACCAAGGACAGATCCCTGGGGCACACCACTGGTAACATCCTTCTCCTCAGAGTGAGCTCCATTTACTTGTACTCTTTGTCGCCTCCCACCCAACCAATTTCTAACCCAAGCAGTAACTTTAGGGTCCATCCTAGGGTGCTCAGTTTGTTTATAAGTCGCCTGTGAGGAACAGTGTCAAAGGCTTTACTGAAATCTAAATACACCACATCTAGAGCTCTCCCTCGGTCCAACTCCCTGGTCACCCAGTCAAAGAAATCGATCAGATTTGTCTGACAAGACCTGCCTCTGGTGAATCCATGCTGCCTCGGATACTGTAATCCGCCGGACTCCAGAAACCTCACTATTTTCTCTTTCAGCAGCGTTTCCAATAATTTACTCACCACTGAAGTTAAACTAACCGGCCTGTAGTTTTCAACCACATCCTTACTTCCGCTTTTGTGTAAAGGCACCACATGAGCCTCTCTCCAGTCCTTTGGCACCACTCCCTCCCGACTCCAACGAGGCATTGAAAAGGTCAGTCAGTGGAGTTGCTAGAACGTCCCCAAGTTCCCTCAGTATTCTAGGGTGTATCCCATCCGGTCCCATCGCTTTGTCTACTTTAAGTTGAGCTAGTTTCTCATGAACACAGTCTTCTGAAAATTGTTCAAGATGTCCCTCGCTTCTGTTCTTATTTGTGGGTGTTTTCTGAGGTCCTGCTCCTGGTTCTTCATCTGTGAACACAGAACAAAAATATTTGTTAAGCAATTCCGCTTTATCCTTATCAGCTTCTACATATTCCCCCCCTGCACCCTTGAGTCTGACAATACCACTTTTGCCCTTCCTCTTCTCACTAATATATCTGAAAAATGTCTTATCCCCCCATTTTATTGCATTGGCTATTTCCTCCTCCTTTTGAATCTTTGCCTTCTTGACTACTTTGCTAGCTTCTCTAAGTTTTTCCAAATACAGATGCCTGTCTTCCTCTCTCTGTGATCTCTTGTATTTCATGAAGGCCTCCCTCTTTTTCTTCACTTTTTCAACAGATGACCCCAGATGATACACGTGACAACTAGCGACACAGTACCATGTTGACATCTGTGTGTCCCATGATGCATCCGCAGACCAGATAGAACACATGGTCCTATGTTGCAGGTCAGTGGGTCAATGATTGAGCTGCGTACTGGTCATATGAGATAGGCTGGGGACCATGGGGTTTATGGCACACAGATTTATATCTGGGGTGCGCTGTTTGCTCTGAGCCTGATGCACAGTACTGAGTACTATGACTATCTACGCTAGGTACTATCACCCAGAAAGAGGGGTCCACCGCGTAAGCTGTCTAGGTGATCTGGGATAGGTGTTGACTGCTGTATGCCTCCTTGGGGTATATGGAGGTGAATAGTGAGCGGATGTATGAGCTCATTAAAAGGATATCAAAGACGACCCATGCTACCAGAGGGGGGATCACACATGGCACAGACCCCCACATAACAGATGAAAACACGTGCTATGGTGTCATTAATCGGGGAGCACATGGAATGTCATTGTGACTGTAACGCCACATCCCAAGGGGTATGCTGTTTATTCTGTTACTCACCTTCAGCATCTTTCCTTGATGAGGCTGTATGAGCCTGCAGCTCTGCCAGGATCACATCCATACTGATGGGTGGGGTGCCTGATGTCCCCGGTGCCTGCAGTGTGTGCCAACTCCCTCCATCTCTGTGCACTCCACAGCCATTGTGCTGCTGCTGGAGGACCCCAGTGGTGTGTGGACATCCTCTGCCCCGTTCTCTGCCTCTGCCACCACATTGGTCCCTGGGTTCCCAGCACCATATATAGCGCAGGCTGTCCAGGTTCCAGGCTATCCAGGTCCCTGGTTGGGCCCCCAGCCTGCGCTATGGCTTCCTGTACTTCCTCCCCACATATTTCTCTGCTCAGACGTGCACATGGTGTTCCTCTGGGTACATGTAGGCGCACATGTCTGTGTTTGCATGGTGACCCCAGTTGTGTTTGTGTGTTATTTGTGTGTGTGTCCAGGGGGGGGGCACTTCCCTTCACGCTCGTCTTTGGTATGGTGTTTTGTGTTGGTGGGACCTTCACCTATGAGATATCTGGCCATTTCACATTGTGTGCTTTGTGTGGGCATATTACAGGACACATGTATGTACCACATATATTCAACAGTATATTGTTGTGTTGGACATCCTCTTGGGGCAACTCAGGGACCTTTTCCCATTCCAAACCATGTGTGTGGGCAGTCTCATGGCTATCACACGCTTACAAATGTGTGCATCACTAACCTTGTCAAGGGTGCATTGCCATGTGTGTGGCTGCTGATTTTGAAGCAGGCACTACTACCTTTCGGCTACGGGTGTTTAGGCATGTGTTATTGTGGGTTAAAGCTGAGGTGTTTTGCAAAATCTTATCCCCACCCCGTGGTCCCTGTCTCACACCTCCAGATGCTGCCACATACATGTGTGTCAGCATGTGCTATAACATGTTCATGGGAGACCTGTCTGTGCTGTTCGTTTGCGTGTACATGCTTGTGTGCATGTGTGGGTGACTCAGCCTCTGCTTTACATTTCTACTATTTCTCTACAGATGATGCAGGATATGGGTGTCGTCCCTGGTTGTTGACCCCGTGCGTCTGCCGTGGACATGTGCAGAGAGGAGGTACAATGAGGCCCATGCCTCCAGCCGCTCAGTCATCGAACGCATCTTTAGCATTTTGAAAAGTCGCTTCAGGTGTCTGGATAGGACCGGTGGGGGCCTTACAATACAAACCCATGACTGTGGCAAAGATTATTCTGGCCTGTTGCATACTGCACAACATTTCTCTCAGGCATGATCTCCCAGTCCAAATTAATGAGGATCTGGAAGATGATCCTACGTGCCATCCTGTACATGGCCGTGGGGACATATGTGAGGGCATGGCAGCCAGGCACCAGCTGATTGCGGCTGTCTTCTCATGTACGTACTTCATATGTTGGATCTTACATTGGTATCTAGGCATATGTACTACTACTACTGTTGAACATTTGTATAGCTATACCAGTCATACACAACACTACACAGACATCTTGGGGACATTCCCTGCCCATCAGAGCATTCAGGGTAGTCCAGGGGGAACACAGGCGGGGTGTTTAGGGGATAACTAAGGATGCACGGCAATCAGCTGAGACTGGATTACCTGCCCTAGGTGGGTATGCTACCGTACACAGGGACGTGATCGGGGAATGGGGACGGTGGCTGACCATCCCATGCAGGTTGTTGGTTCCAGCTGTGGATGCAGCATGGTAAACGGAGTGTGGTGTGTGGTCAGGAGTAGGAACACGGGACATAGCTGGCACCATTTGCCTAGACGTGTGGATATTGGCGCATTGGTCACATGACATACACTGATTGGCACAGACTGTGCGTTACATGTTTGTATACAGTGCTGTGTACCACTGGAAACAGTATGTACATGCTCAGTGGTAGTAGTATTGGCAGGAGTTAATATTCTGGAGGGGAGGTACAGCGCACACACACAGGTACTGCATCATTTGCTCAGCGGGGTAACCTATACCTGGATGCATACACGAATTGTGAGCCAGTGAGGTGATTTGACAGAAGCAGCATTATGGTCATGGCACGGCCGGCAGATGATGAGCCATGCAGTGGCGTGTTGGTTGGTTTGGGGCAGACACAGCTGATTCAAGGGGATAACAGCAAGGTGTGGGATACAGTTAGCAGATCGGGGGTGACTGAGGGGTGCATTCACGATTTAGTTGTGTGTTAAGGGAGGATGGGGGGATTTAGCTCATGTTACCTGGAGTGACACTGCATGTGTTAGCTACATGATGCGTATGTGTGGGGGAGGAGAGGGAGGGGTCACAGACACCCATACATTGCATGTCAACGTACGGCAATGTGTTTCAAGCTGTACACAGACAGCTAATATGGGGGCGGGGTTTACGGTGGGAGCTTAGATGTTGGGTCATGGCCAGGTTCCGTTTCAGGCAGCGTGGATACATCAGGCCAGCATTGTCAGACATGCAAACATAGCTCTTGGTCTGGATTGGCAGGGGCTGTTCAGGGATGTTGGGATATATCTGGCAATCATCAGCAAACAGTGGGCACTGAGCGGCAGGGGATCAGGTAGCCCCAACACGGCATTTGGGATGGAGCTCTGGAACATTCTGACACAGGACATATCCCTGTGTTCCAGCATATGGGTGCAGGCATGCAGGGGAGGTGGGACCATCACAATGCACACTGAAGGTGTGACGGGTGAGATATAGGGTGCAGGGGGTTGTTACAGAGCCAGTGTGGACATGCGCGGACAGTATATCAGGGTGACGGGTGTGGTTGGCAGTGTCTGGGGAAGCAGAGAGGTGATGAAATGGGGCGTATGGGGTACAGGCCCTTTATTTTTAGCATTAACACGTCATTGGGGAATTTGGCAGGGGCAATTCTGTTCAGTGTAATGGACAAATGCCAGGCTGAGATGGCTTTGGGGGGCAGAAGGGGTGATGACATGATGGTGCTGTGTGTATTACACAGCTCAAACATGACATATGTATGTATCTGGTGTGTTTATCCCGCAACAGGATATGTTGTGTGACCTCCCTGGTGCTGTGGTTCACTGGCATCTGTCTGTACCCCACTCAATGTGCAGGAGAATGGGGTAGATGGACATACAGGTACATGATGTGTGGGGACAGTCAGCCACAGATCATGTCTGGGGTCATCTGTCCAATGCACATATGTTGTGGTTCACGTCTTTGGGCTGCACCCCCAAACCCCATATATTATTGTTGTCACACACAGGCACATCTGTTCCTGCCCAGCTCATCTGCTCCAGTACTATTTCTGGAACACATCCCAGAGAGCTGCGTGTGTCCACACGTTCTAGGTGTTCTGGTGGTGGGCCGCACGTACACCCCTCCGTGACATTGTAACATCAACCAAATACTGTGTAGCATTGCTTTGGCCAAGAGATATCTCTACTGATCGCAGGTTGTCCACAAACAGGCCGTTTGCTACTGGTGGAATGCTTACCTTAACATACTGTGTGTGTGTGTTTTTCTAGCGTGGGTGTGTAAGGGTACAGTGTGCATACAGTTGGTATTATCATGTGGTGGGCGGTGTTTTGACACCTGTGGAGGGTTGAGGACTCTGCTATCTGTAACCTATTGCTGTTGACCATGTATACATTGTGCGTATCTGTTTCATGTTATGACATGACCTATCTCTTGTGTGCCCTCAGAATACTGTCCATCAGCATTTCAGTATCACAGATGATGCCCTAATTTGGACATGCGCCAACAGCAGCTGGAGATGGGGATATGGTGAATTCTATACATTCCTCTGGCATCTTCTGTATTCACTGTGACGTGGTGTTGCTTTTTCCTGCCTCAGATAGTCCCTAGCAGACACCTTCTTCAGACAGATGGTAGGCTGCATCTTGGATCTTTTGGAAATGACATCATCCGTTCTATGCTTGCGTTTTGTTGTGTTTTTCAGGGAGTTATCCTGTGGGGTCACTGTACACCAACGCTGATGGACATGGGGTGGAGCAGTGAGGCACCTCTGTGACATATGCATGGACATGACCATATCCATAGGACACCCTCGTGTATGGTTCAATGGCCACATTTCCACAACATGCACTGTGTTATGTGTTGTGCTGATTTCATGTTTGCATGTCTGGCGTTGCATTCTATACATATTGCTGTCTGCCTACCTGCAATGTTCCCTGGTGTTCTGTTCAACATACCATGACAGTGTTTCTCCTTCTTCTGATACAGAGCAGAGCACACACACTGCACATCGACTACACTGCATCTGCAGGCACCATCACCCAAGTGTCTGTAAGTCACAACAGGACCATGCAGCTATCCCTGGGATATGGTGGTATAGGATAGCTGACCTCTGCCTGTGGCCCACATCAGTGGCGGCTCAAGGCAATCTGCTGCCTGAGGCGAAGTATGAAAAGGCGCCCCCCCCCACCTTAGAGGGGGCGGGGCTTTTTCAGAAATCCAATCAGAGACTGGACCAAACCAAAAAGCCGATTAGATTATATGGAGGAAATGCAAGATGTTTGCACACAGGGCCATACCGAGCTGCAATCACACCCTGTGAGACTTGCAGCTCGGGCGCACGCCCCCTCTCCCCCCATACCTCCGTCCAGCACTGCCTGCTCTTTCCCTGCTGCTGCTGCCCTCTGTTTTTTTCACGGAGGTGCCAGCAGGAGGGAAAGAGCAGGCAGCGCTGGATGGAGGTATGGGGAGGAGAAGAGGGGCATGCACCCAATCTGAAAGGCACCGGCACTTTAAGCAGATCTGTCCCTCCTTGACATCGAGTCGGAGGAGGGAGGAACCAGACCTGCTTAAAGTGCTGCGAAAAGGCTTGGGGAGCACATTTCAGCTGCCTGCTATTGTCCTGCCAGCGGCAGCAGGGCATCAGCAGACAGCTGAAATACGCCTCCCAAGCCTTTCCGCCCTGTGCGGCTGCACCGCTTGCACAGGGCTAGGTACGGTCCCATTTGCACACCAAGGAACTAAAAGACAGCAAGAACTAACAGCACAGTTTATAAAACTAAATTATAACTCATTTTTATTTTGTTGTTATAAACTGCATTATGGTTCTTGCTTTTTCTTTTTCAACATATATTTTGCATCCACAGTAGGTGCAGAGCAGAACCAGGACATTCACCCACGGAGCTCAATATTTAAAAAAAATAAAAAATCTGATTCTGATCATCTCACTAACAACAACCACAACTATTCTCCAGTACCAGGCATATTGTGAACTAATACAAAACCCTAGAACAAAGAGCAAACCTACCATACCATACCATATCAGCACAAACTTCCAAAACTCACATAAGGAGCCCATCCAAAGAAAGCATCACTGTAAATACTACAGTGGGCCCTGGAACATCCATACATTTATCTGAAAAGCTGAACAAGTCAAATTACTAGAGTACAGTATAGATCTTTATGTACAAACTCCATGTTAACAGAACACCTGACCTCAGTCACACACTCGCAACATCGACCCTCACCAAGTATAGAATAAATAACCACAATCTAAATAATAGTATGTAGACTAAATTTAATTTGAAACCCCAAGAAGCCAGAGTCCACATGCAGTGCAACATCAGATAAATAAGAGATGCAGTTCCCCAATACTATGTAAAATATAAAAATAGCACAAAGTCCAATCAATAAAATTAAATAAAATGATTTTTTCCTACCTTTGTTGTTTGACCATTTTATTCTCTGATCATGCTGGTCCCGATCTGAGGCTTCTGCTTTCCTGTCTTGTCTTAGCTTTCTTTCTGTGGTCTAAGGTCCATGGTCCATCTGCCATTTCTTATCTCTTCTTTTGTTTTCTTCACTTCCTTCCATCAGCCCATTTCCAGTTCCAGTAACCCTCCCCAGTATCAGCCCCCTTTCCAGTCCTTCCCTCCCAGTACCTTCCAATGTCAACTGCCTTGCATTCCCATGACTACAACTGGTGACATTCCTTTCCAGTCCCCCTCCTTCCCCACTGTCCAGCCCCTTCTAGTACAAATACCATCCCAGATATTAGCTCACGTCCATTCTCAGTACCACCCCCCCCCAGTCAGCTCCCTTCCAGTCACACTATCCTCTGTCCATCCCCCTTCCAGTGACATTTGCATGTCAGCCCCCTTCCAGCCTCCTCACCATTACCCAACCACCTACCACTCCCATTCCCAATTGTCAGCTCCCTTCCAGTCCCCCTTCAGTACATCCCAGGTGTCAGCTCCTTTCCAGCCCTCTCCTTCCCCGTGTCAGCTCCTTTCATGCCCCTTCCTTCCCCTGGCAGACACTCCCATTATCCGCTCCCTTCCAGTCCCATTCCACCATCCTCCCGCATCAGCCCATTTGTAGCCCTAGCCCCTAGTTTTCTTCCAGGGCCACAAGCACTCTCCTCCCCTCCCCCATTAGCCCATTTCCAGTCGCAGCCCATTTCCAGTCCTATCCCCCTTATCAGCCCACCTCCAGTCCTAGACCCCCCATAGCCAATTACCAATCCTAGCCCCCCCCATCAGCCCATTTCCAGTCCTAGCTCCCCCATAGCCCATTACCAGTCCTAAACACCCCCCATCAGCCCATTAGCAGTCCTAGCCCCACATAGCCCATTACCAGTCCTAAACATGCCCCATCAGCCCACTTCCAGTCCTAATGCCCCCATCAGCCCATTTCCAGTCCTAAACCCCCATAGCCCATTACCAGTCCTAAACACCCCCTATCAGCCCATTTCCAGTCCTAGCCCCCCCATATCCCATTACCAGTCCTAACCCCCCATCAGCCCACCTCCAGTCCTAACACCCCCCCATCAGCCCATTTCCAGTCCTAGACCCCCCATGGCCAATTAGCAATCTTAACCCCCCTCCCCCCATTAGCCTATTACAAGTCCTAAATCCCCCCAGGGAAATAAAAAAAAGGAACCTGGCTGCTGAAGCCGCTCTCCACCGTGGCAGCAGGAAGTGCCCCGCGGCATCCCTGGCAGAGCCCTCCTGTCACCCTCAGTTTTAAATAGAAAGGAAACCGGTGCGGAGCCTTCCCGCGTCTGTGAAGGACCGACCCCATGCAGCTTTGTCCCGCCCCCAAAGGAAGTTACATGTAACTTCCTTTGGGGGCGGGACAAAGCTGCATGTGGTCCTTCACGGAAGTGAGAAGGCTCCGCACCGGTTTCCTTTCTATTTAAAACTGGCACTGCGGATGACAGCACAGTAGCCGTGGTTCTCTAAGAACTACCACCAAAATCAACCTGAAACTGTGAAGAAATAGTAAACATCCAAAATAAACTTCACAAACATAGGGGCTTGTTTACAAAGCCGCGGTAGCGATTCGCGATTGTTATCGGAGCCGCGGCCCTATTGAAATCAATGGGGCCGCGGCTCTGATAACGATCGCGAACCGCTACCGCTGCTTTGTAAACAAGCCCCATAGTCCCCAAAGCTAAGTCAATTTTTTGTCGGAGCGTACCGAAGGAGGAATGAACAGAGTATCATCCACACGAGACGGTGCACTTCTTTTATTCATATAAGGTTCTCCACCCACTACTAGGCATTAAATAAATTCACTTATCTGAAAGTATGTCCTCTAAAAGTTGCAGTTAGAATGGTAGATAAGCACGACGTGCACGTTTCAGGATAAAAGCCCTGTTTTAAGTGCCCATATGTTCCATACGAATATCAACGAATATGGACAGACCGCTTAAACCGTCACAAGAATCTGGGGGACATGTCCCCTGTAATAATTGTAATTATTGTTTGCAAACCTTGTCGGGGATGGTTTGGCAACATCCAATTACAACTTTTTCTTATACTCGTCGATGGTCTACAAATTGTCTGTCTTCTTTTGTAGTTTATATTTTGCAATGCCCGTGCAAGTTGCTATACATAGGGAGGACAACTATATCTATCAAAACACGGTTGGGGGAGCATGCCTCTCGTATTCGTCAGGGGCTTCAGTCCGCCCCTGTCGTGGAGCATTGTTTGGCCTATCATCATATTTTTGAAGATTTCAGTTGGACGATTATCGATCAGATACCCTGGGATCCCCGTGGGGGGGATAGGGTTAATAGACTCCAACGTACTGAACAGCGTTGGATTTTTCGTTTGAACACTATCGAGCCTGATGGATTAAATAGGGAGATTGATTGGATCAGTCTACTTTAATTGAGAAATCTTTTGTGAAGCTCCCTTCTATGACGTCTCTGTCTTGTTCTAACCAATGTGAATAGGGATTCCCCTGTGAGTGGGGTGCTTCCTGTTTCATTGGAGGTTCTCCTTTGACTGACAGCAATTTCAGCCAATTGTGTGAGTTGCGTCCTTTACAAAGATGGCCGTGTAATGATCTGGTGTTTCTTGACAGTTGATATTTGTGCGGTTCTCTAAGAGGCAGGAAGCCGCGGCTGCCAGGAAAAGGAGGGTGAGTTTGCCGCTGCCGAGAAGCGGACTCGGCAGCGGCAGCAACTTGTGCACTTGCTTTTGTTTTTTGTTTTGTTTTTTAACTTTTTGAAGGCGAAGTGAGGCGGCTGTTTTGGGGGCATTTTTTGCCACCTGAGGCAGCCGCCTCACTTCGTTTCATTATAGAGCCACCCCTGGCCCACATGCCTATGATGGACATTGATGTTGGACTACTACATTGAGCATCGGCAGCCTGTCCTACACAACGTTGATGCCGTGCTCTGGCTTGGTGTGGGGTTCATCGCAGGGGACATACATGACCTTTTGTGTGATGTGGCAGATTGGGATGTGCCACTTGCGTATGTAGGACCAGGGATTCACGGACAGTCTTCACGGGACATGTTGGTTTACAGAGACTATTTGCGCTATGGACATTGTACAGGCCCCTACGTGTGCAGCAGGGACTGACATACTTGCTGCATGTTGAACATCCATCTGACACTGTGTTACTGTGTGTTGCATATGTGTGTGACCTGGTGACATTGTATAGGTCCTCTGGTATTTGTGGGGCTACCCTGCAGTTGAACATGACACGGTAGTTAGCACCACACCACTTTGATGTGCGCCAACATCTTTGGTCATTATTTGGCATCACCACGTGTGCTACTGTGCATGTGGCACACAGTCCAAAAATGTGATAGGGTGGAAAAACACTTTATTCAATCAAATTAATAGCCAACCCGACACAGGCCGTGTTTCGTAAACCTTCGTCAGGGGTTGATCAGGCTAAACACTAAAACATAAAAACATAGAAATAAAATAAAAGCATAATATTAAAACACTATATAAGAACAGATGACTAAATAATGAATTCATATGTAAGTACAAGAAAGATATAAATATCATAAATAACTTAAAAGTTACTTATGAAAAACCAAATAAAATAAATAAAAGGGATAATAAGTGCAACTGGAAACCAATGAATAATAAAACTACTCATAATCAAATGGTAAATGATAAAAATAGACACTGCTAGAACTGTCAATTAAATACCTAAAAATAAATAGTTAAAACAATTAAAACAATAAAAAGGAGGGATTGCGGACAAACATATCATACAATAATAAATTATACATATGGAGCACAAGAGCGTAGCAAACAATATTCATTTATGCAAGTAGCTTAGAATAGTATAAAGAGTCTCAATATGCTAGATATCCTACCATTGTAAAAAACAAAGAGAAAAAGAAAGAAAAAAAAGAAAGAAAAATGCAGCAGGAGCGAAGGAATTAAGGGATAAATTTCTATCTACTACTCAAAGAACAATCTCATATTAGACCTAATATGCTGGTGAGGAATTGTAAATAACCCATTTCAAAATGTACCACTCCAAAATGTGGGGAGGAAAGTAAGGACATTACTCCTAGAATAAAATTGTGAAATGTGTAACTGTGTTGTATAGATATCTCAAAGGACCGATAACTTCAGTCTCCCAACTCCACACCATATATGATCAAAACAAATTGTGGATTCTAAATATCTAATAGTAACGCCTACCGTCTTGATTTCAAAGGCATTGTATAAACTGAAAGCAGAACGAAAATCAGCAAACTACATTCTCTGTAAGACTTCCTCGGGTGTTGAAAACTTTCTCAAGTCACTGTCAGAGAAATTGATTCCTAAGTGGAGAGAGAGGGGACAAGCTATTGCTTAAAAATGAAATTAAAAAGTGTATAAGCAGTGCCATTATAGATCAATTTAAAAAAATTGTGCATTCTAAATATCTAATAGTAACGCCTACCGTCTTGGTTTCAAAGGCATTGTATAAACTGAAAGCAGAACGAAAATCAGCAAACTACATTCTCTGTAAGACTTCCTCGGGTGTTGAAAACTTTCTCAAGTCACTGTCAGAGAAATTGATTCCTAAGTGCAGAGAGAGGGGACAAGCTATTGCTTAAAAATGAAATTAAAAAAGTGTATAAGCAGTGCCATTATAGATCAATTTAAAAAAATTGTGGATTCTAAATATCTAATAGTAACGCCTACCGTCTTGGCTTCAAAGGCATTGTGTAAACTGAAAGCAGAACGAAAATCAGCAGACTACGTTCTCTGTAAGACTTCCTCGGGTGATGAAAACTTTCTCAAGTCACTGTCAGAGAATTTGTATAAATATAATCTAAACCCTTTAGTCATGTATAATCTTTCTAATTAGTAAAATCATCTGGCAAAAGGAATGTCAAACCTCCGTGGTGCCGATGTCAAGTAAAGAAGAAATTGCATGTAAAGGAATCTTCATCATCTGCTCTCTGAAAAGTCTTCCAGGGTTGTGAACGCCGGCTTATGCGCATATGAATCAGAGCCAGCTCGGCGGGAAACAAGGGGGCGGAGTTATATCTTCCTAGTGCAGTTCATGGAAATTCATTCTAGTGTTTACAATGTAAGAAATGCCAATATAGTGGGCTAATAAATCTTACCCATGGACATATGAGAGACCTATAATCAAAAGAGGGGCTAATTGGAACATCATCTATAGATCGTAGAAACTTGTAAAAGGAAACTAAAAATACATCAGTGTCTGAGTACTTTTCGTATGTAGCCCGTATCGTTAAAAACAATGAAACTGAACCGGAGAACGAAACCTGTCTCCACTCAAGGTCTGTCTGACGAACAGTCATGTTATCTCCAGGGAATAATCTTCCCCCTATGGCAACAGTTTGGTGCAGTACACACAGCAAGTGTGTTCAGGGGCAGAAGGTCACAAGTTCAAGTCCCAGCTGTGGCTCCTGCTAACCTTGTCCCCATATTTTACCCAGTACTAAACCGTGGTAATAAAGACGGAACCTTTATTGCAGATAAAATAAACATGCCTGAAACGCCTATATTTTACCCTACAGAGCACAGACACCATAAACATGTGCAATCCCTAGAGCCGAGTTTCCCAACTGCAGTCCTGGAGGGCCAAACACCATTCAGGTGTCATGCTGTCCATAATAAATATGCCTGTGCTGCATTTGTATGCACCGCCCCCATTGTATGCAAATGTATCTCATGCATATTCATTAGGGACAGCATGAAAACCTGAACCGTGTTTAGTCCATCAGGACCGGAGTTGGGAACCTCTGCCCTAGAGCAGCGGCCAACAGGGGCACAAATACCCACACCCACAGGCACCGCTATCGAAAGACTCATGGAGAGTCAGGCTGTTGCGCAGAGCAGCATCTCCCAATACTGGCACCTGCTACCCTAAACTTGGGAACACGTTACACATATATCAAAAGGTTGCTATGATTAATGGCAGCTAACAAATCCTAAGTTAAACACAATTTGTTGACAGAGCTGCATCATAGCAACCTTTCTGTTATCTGTGGAGTGTGTTTCAGTTTTGGCTTCTGACAGTGTTTACCACCAAGGGGAATTACCCCAACAGTATTGCTTACCATAGCCATGCCTGCACTGTGCCCAGGACTGGTGTGATGGCCAGGGCTTCCAAAAACCTCTATATTTGCACAATGCTGGCATAGGTGTGGGAGTGTGTGTATGTCTATCCAGTGTGTTGTGGCTGCCTACACCTTACTGAGCCCACACTGCTTGCACGGTTTCCAGTGTTAGCCTGCCAATGTGCATAATGAGGAGCAAGGTACTGTGGGTATGGCCTGGACAGGGTGGCCTGGGCAGGATGCATCTGCACACGGCATAGGGCAATGGCTGGGACATTGTAGTGGCCAACCACCACCTGCACGGACAGGGTGGCCACAGCATGTCATGCTGGGAGGTCACTCTCACCCTGACTGAGCAGTGACCACGGCATGGCTAGGTTCCCCCATAGTGCTATACAGTATTTTTCTTAAGTGATATTTATGGGTTCCCTTTTCTGGGGCCTAGTCATTGACATAACTGCTTGATTGGTGGGTGGGTGGGTGAGTGTGTGTGCTCACATCCCATTTTTGGGTACACACAGTTTCTCCAGGCACATACACTATGTACTAGCTAGTAGACTGTCTGCAGTTAGCATGTGTATGTCTGGAACAGCCTGCAGAGTGGAGACTGACTGTGCTCTCTGCTGGTGAATGTCAGATAGTGGTGGGGGGCAGCTGAGCTTTTCCAGCATTCTGCCTGTCTGCCATTGCCTTATGTGATGAGTACAGATCTGCATTGGGTGCCTGTTCCCCAGCAGCACTGGGGTTGATGGTCCCCTCTACTGCCACCATTGCAGAGATGTAGAATGTGGATCTGTTGGTGGGAGATCCTGTCCCCCACCCTGAGCCACAGAGGGCGGGTTGGGTGGTGCTACGTAATCCACGTTTGGGTCCAAACACCCCCCTTCACTTATAACATGTGACCATGCACCCACACAGGAGATGCACTATTCTGGGTGCATCATAGTTCACAAGGGCTAGATGTGACTGGGAAATACAGATGGACACAGGTGTATCCTAGGTGTGTCTGCAAGGACTACCTATCATACACTGGCACTGATGGGGACCTGCAGCATAGCCTATCTTGGCAAAACCAGGTGCTGCGGACCTGATGCTGGGTGCCCCACCTCACCCTCAGGGTGAGCAAAGGACCCACACAATGTCACAGTCTGTAGCTACTCTGTGCCAGTAACACACACTGTCAGTTCCCCCTACCATGCCGAGGTGCTGTGGGGGTGCATACCCCATCTTGTGATCAGCTGTAGACTGCTGATCTGCCTGTGCAGTGCATCATGGGTACGGGTGGGTATACCCTGTCCTGGTAACCACAGCAGACAGTTTGTGTGGTGACCTGCAGTCTTTCTGTAGCCAGCCAGGGGTATGTTAGTAGCTATAGAAATATAGCCCACTGGTTACTTCAATGACTGTGGAGGTAGAGGTCATTGTTTTGATCCCACAGTGGTGTTATTTAATATGGCTGTCTGAGGCTTTTCCTTTTAATTTAAATCAGTGCTGCCAGCAAAATGCACCCTCACAGTGCTGTAATTTTAAGGTGCCCTATAAAGCGCCCTATAGAGCACATTAGAAGGCGCCTTGGCGGACAGGGCACTTTATAATGTGCTCTATGGAGTGCCTTATTGTATTACTAATTAAAGATTTATTTGGATCAGCAAGGAATATTGAACTTTGCAAGGAAATTGAACTTTTGAGACATTCTGCGTGTGAGAAATCAACTGAGATATCATACTGAGCCAGCTTGCTAGCCCAGAGACCAAAACTGTATTTGCAGTCTGGTGAGAAACTGCTTACTCATCTAGCCTGAGGGATACTGAAAGACCAGGGAGGAGTTCTTCTCCTAGCAAATGGAGATCCATTAAAGAGAACAAGAGAACAATTCACCTAGCCTTCGAAAGAATTCTCTTAGCCAATATAGAAACATTTACCTAGCCAATGTAGACAGGATAAGAATTCATCAATTATAATCTAGAGGTTTTGAGCTTCTAAAACCATGGGGGGGGGTGTCTCCCTTGAGCATTCTCAGATGTCTGACCAGCGTCTTGATTGTGTACTATGCGTATGTCACCTGAAGGCTGGGAAGCAAACAAAGGCTGGAGAAGGATTGGTCAAATTACTATTAGCAAAGGTGTATGGGGTGGAGAATATCTGTAGGGAAAAGCTCATGTGTGAGAGCTAGCTGCAACACATCTGTTACAGCCTATAAAAAGAGAGAGAAAATCCAGAACAGAGAGAGAGTGGATCTGCTTGGCCAGGCGCATGCCAGTGCATGAAGAATCCCAGACTTTTCTCCAGCCTTCGCTGAGCTCTCCCAGCTGATGTGTAAAGTGCTGCCATGATGCAGTTTGGTGATGTATTATTCTCCTGTAAATAATTGCTTTCTAGTTATCTTTTCTAACTACTCATGTGTAACTAAGGGAATTACTCGCCTTTCTAAATAAGTCAAATAAGTGATTGTTTTATAAATAAATTACCTGTCTTCATTACAAGGTGTTCTAGCTTTTGTTGTAGCAAGACACTTATGCGGCACCTTATGTTACGGCACTGTGAGGGTGTTTTTGCTGGCAGCACTGATTCATTTAAAAAAGGAAATGCCTCAGACAGCACTGATTTAGATTAAAAGGAATTGCCTCAGACAGCCTTCTTACATAACACCACTGCTGGATTGAACCCACTACCTCTGCCTCCGCTGTCATTGCAGTAACCATTGGGCTACATCTTTATAGCTTCTAACACTGCGCTGACATGAACTTAGGGTTAACACACATTAACATGCCACGGCGCCCACTATCGCACGATACAGATTCTTGCTACCTTGCCGCCGGAACGCCCACTCCTTATATGGCATTCTTCACATTATCGCTGTAATTAGCGCCGGTAACATTAAAACGGTTTAGTAAACACACCCCTTAGCGTTTTACAAGTTTTCTAAATGCTGCAATAGTCAGTCCAATTACTTGAGTAGAATGGTATTGAAGTGCTCAGTAAATAGGTGTGTTTTCAAGTATTTCCCGAAGTCATTTATATCATTGGTTGCTCTGAGTTGGTGTGGCAGGGACTTCCATAGGGATGGTAAGTAGAGTTTGAACACTTTATGTAGTGCATTCTGAGAGATGCCCATAGGTATCATAGAGGTTGCAAGGGAGTTCTGGTGCTGTGTCCTCCTTGATCTGTTGTCTGGAACTCTTCTGCTTAAGTTTTCTAAGCAGCTGGCAGATTGATAGTGAAGAATTTTGAATGCCATCATTATTGACTTGTATATTATCCGTAAACTTATGGGGAGCCAATGGAGAGATTTGAGTATGGGGGTGATGTGGGCATGTTTATTAGTTTTGGTGATTAGTCGTGCTGCTGCCAGTTGTAAGGCATGGATTAAGCTTTTGGGTAACCCATGTAGGATTAGATTGCAATAGTCAAGGTGCGGTGTAACTAGCACCTGACGTACAGAGCAGAAGTGGTTGTGCTCAAGTAGAAGTTGGAGGTTTTGCAGAAACTTCATTTTCTAATATACTTTTCTGGTTGTTTTGCTGATGTGGATTGGTGAGTCTCTGATCAAAGTATATTCCTAGGTATTTTACTTCGCTCTTTACTGGGATTGATCTTTTTCCTATTGGTAAGGTGTGTGTGTGTGTGGGGGGGGGGTTAAATGTGGTATCTCTCGTGATTATGAGGGCCTCTGATTTCTTGTAGTTGATTTCCAGATTGCTTAGTGATAACCATTCGGTGACTGCTGTCATGCAGGCTGAGATGGCGAAGGAGTCTGGATTCGTTATGTTTAGGGTGGAGTATATCATTATCGTTATCTTTATGGTTTGGGATTAATTGTGCTGGGCCTATTTCCTATTTATCCCCCTTAAGGCTAAGCACAATACAATTAGGGTGACTATTTTTAGAGTCTATTCTCTTTTTATATTGTGTGCAATATGAGACTTTATGGTTTAGCAATCCCCTATTTATTATTTTATCTTCTTTTTATGTGCATAGAGAAGATGTTATCGCTCGTAACATGTTTTACTCCCATGATTCCCACGACACTGGCTCAGCATAAATTTCTAGGAAGACTTTTAAAAGTATCTATAAAGTGGTTGTTTTCATTGCTCTATAGGTTCTTTGGTTTCATTTTTAAAGATTATTCTTGGTTCTAAATAGTTGACATCAATTTCTGGTATAAATCCCTCCTATCAATCTTTTGGTGCCAGAGTTAGAGTTTAAAAAGAATGTTGAGATTGACAGTGCCCTTTAGTTTTGATGTTACGTTCCGATGCATTTACTCCAGGTAGGAATTGGTTCAGACACTTTAAAATGATTTAAAGACCATCGGTGTACCTAATTTGGCACTACCTAGGATATAATCAGGTGATTTTTATCTTACATCTTCTATTTATTCCCCTTAAGGCTAAGCATAATGCAATTAGGGTTACTGTTTTTAGAGTCTATTTTCCTTTTATATTATGTGCAATATGAGATCTTATGGTTTAGCAATCTTTTATTTATGATTTATCTGCTTTTTATGTGCATAGAGAAGATCTTATCGCCCTTTACATGCTTTACTCCCATGATTCCCATGACATTGGCTTAGCATAAATTATTTCTAGGGTTACCTTTAAAAGTATTTATAAAGTGGTTGTTTTCATTTCTATGTAGATTTTTTGGCTTCATTTTTAAAGATTATTCTTGATATTAAATAGTTCACATTAACCTCTGGTACACCTCCCTCCTATCAATTTTTGGCACCAAAGTCAGTGTTTAAAAAGAACGCCAAGACTGAGTGCCCTTCAGTTTTGATGATGTTACATTCCGATGCACATACTTCAGGGTAGGATTGGGTTCAAGCACTTAAAAATGTTTCAAAGACCATTGGTGCACTCATTTGGGTACTAACTAGAATATAATTGGGTGATTTTTATTTTACATTACCCTGGTTTATGGATTTTTACGGATGATACTATGTTTGTTTGCAATTCGTGATAATTTCTAAAGACTATCAGGCATGGCTTTTGTATTTACTATAGCATGTTTTTGTTTTTTCATGTGTGTTTATATTGCAATAGAAGGGTTCTTTTTGATATCTCATTTGCGGATATGCATTGATGACCCGATATTAAAGTTTTTTTAACCAAATTGCGTCAATTTCCACATTGTAGGTTTTTTGGTGCACTTTTTTGTTTTTATGATGAATGACGAATTGAACTATTGGTACATTGTTTTTAGCATCATGGTTTGATATGTGTATGCTCCGCGCTAGATGAGGCACAAAGAGAGCAGCAGC
Source organism: Ichthyophis bannanicus (assembly GCA_033557465.1). Taxonomy (NCBI): domain Eukaryota; kingdom Metazoa; phylum Chordata; class Amphibia; order Gymnophiona; family Ichthyophiidae; genus Ichthyophis; species Ichthyophis bannanicus. The sequence continues at coordinate 440,874,507 of CM066035.1, read as the reverse complement.
TCTTGCAAGCTCAATCAGGAAACACAAGGAGCAAGAGTAGTGATGACACAGTAGCTTTATTGATATTCCCCAAAATATCAATAAAGCTACTGTGTCATCACTACTCTTGCTTCTTGTGTTTCCTTTCCGCGCTAGATGAGTACATTATGATGCAATACTTTTCTTATTTTACAGATTGTATGCAAAAAGGATGTTCTAAACGATTCAGGAAATCAGAGAGCTGCAGTATCAGGTGATTTCCCGCTCTGTCTTTCTTCTTTGCCCGCATATGCCTTTCTAGTTATTTTTATCCTATGACTACTCATCTCTGCACCCTCAGATTCTGCTCTCTCTCTTAATAATAATCAATCAGCGATACATGCTGGTTTTGATGTTTTTATTTAGCAAGATATAAATACTTTTTTATGTATATGTTTTTATGTCATTTGTTCAGAATGGCCACCAATTGGTTTATATATTTATATATTTGTTTATTCCTTGATACATAAAGTTTTTAATTAATGATATTATAATTTATGTTTTATGTTTGTATGTTTATGATTATTTGTTATAGTGCCAGTACTCCCCTGAAAAAGGCGAGCCGAAACACGGCCTGTGTTGGGTGTGGCTACACTGTACCCCTCAATAAAATTCCAGAACAATTGTGGCTGTGTCTCGCTCTGTGTTGCTATCTCTTTTGGGTCATTGTCCTGCAAGGAGGACCCATGACCCTCGACCCAGACCTAGCTTTCTGACATTAGGTAGCACATTTTGCTACAAAATGTCTTGGTAGTCCTCTGACTTCATGATTCCTTTTACGTTTCATGCGTCCAGTTCCTGAGGCAGCAAAACAGCCCCACAAAATTATGGAACCTCCACCATAGGAAGAGGGTTTCTTTTTCTTTCTTTATAAGCTTTGTTTCTTCATCTGTCAATGTATCGCTGGTCTGCATTGCCAAAGAGCTCGTTTGGTTTTATTTGTCCACAGAACATTTTCCCAGAAGGATTGTGGTTTCTCAAAGTGGGTTTGGGCAATAATCAGGCGTGTCTTTTCATGTCTGAGCAGTGGCATCCTCCTTGGCCTTTACCCATGAACTTTCTTTGTTTAGTGTGTGCCTTATGGTGTGGGTTGAAACGACTACTTCAGATTGCTTTAGGTCAGCCTTATGCTCTTTGGACGTTGTAAGTGGTGTTTTTTCAACTGTTTGCACTAACCTTCAAAGGCTTCTAGGATCAATTTTCCTCTTCCCAACACATCCTGGGAGGTTCTTGACAGTTCCATAAGCAAAAACCTTCTTTTTTCCATTTTTTTATTTGATTTGATTTTAATCATACTTACAAAAAGCAAGCAGAAGGAAATACACAGAAATGAACAAGAGAATATAAACATAATAAGACAATCTTGAAACAATATACAACCCACATCTAGGGGAGAATTTAAGGAAAAAATTAAAAAAGGATTTTACTCCACAAACTCAGAGCCAAAATTTCAATACCACTCAAACCCCCCCCCCCCCCCATCACTTCCCAGATTTCTGCCTATCAGACAAAAAGGTCTCCAGTTCTAAGGAATCAACAAAAATACATTTTACAGAAAAATGCATCTTTATGCTTGAAATAATTCCTAAATACTGAAGCTTTATCCTGTTCAGATACAAAAGTGATAACCAAAGTGACCCTTGTTAGGATGGTATCCTGAGAATCCTTGAGGAATTGTGTAAGATTAAAATCAGTTTGTGCTTGCAAAATATCGCCCTCCCCAATGGAATCCTCAGACACCCTTCTAACAGAAAGATAAAACATTTTAGAAAATATTATAGTATCTGCATTAGGAAGTACCAAAACCTCCTTTATATATTTATGAAGCAATATCTCAGGTGATAGCAAATAAATAATTGGAAAATTAAGGAAACAAATTAAGGGAATTTTCAAGGGAGCTAAAAACTTCTTAAGATTGTGCACTATCTTTGGAGATAGCCTTGTATCCCTTTAAGTTTAATGTTTGGGGATAATGACTTTTTTGATGGTCTCAGACAGCTCTCTTGTAGTCACCATTGTGAAAATGGAACATGGAGTGAATGTGGCCATTTTAAACATTAGAGTCATCATTCATTGGTTGATTCGTCACGTGAGTACTGACAATTTAACACAGGTGCATCTAAATTTTACTGCAATGGTAAAGTGGCTCTTTTGTTCAAACTGATTTGAACTATTTATAAGGGTGCCAATAATCATGTCCTCAAAGTCCAAAAGAGAAACCTCAGCATTGAGCAGGCTATCACTAATTTGTTTGACGGTCTTTTTTACCTCCTAATTTTTGGAATCGCTATGGGAGCTACTGTGGCTCCTTCCATAGCCAATCTATACATGACGGTATATGGAGGAGACTGTCATTTATTCTTCTTCTTGGTTTTCAAATGTACCTTTTTGGTAATGGTTTCGTGATGATATTTTCTTTTTGTGGACCGCCTCAATGGATGATCTACATGCTTTAATTTTGTGGTTAAATTCCATCAAACCTAACATTCAGTTTACAGCTCATATTGATTCCCAGTCGATTGATTTTTTGGGATATAACCATCTATAAGACATCAGAGCGATTACATACTACATTATTCATAAAACCGGTGCAATGGAACAATTTGTTGTGATACCACAGTTACCACCCTGGACTTCTTCGCAATCGGTCTCTCGTTCAGCCAGTTTATAAGACTTAGAAGTACCTGTTCTACCCTGGGAGAATTTCAGGTTCAAGTGGAAGAATTGAAAAAAAAAGTCTTGCAGAACGGGGTTATCCCTCAAAGGTGATTAGAAGGGCTTATAAACTAGCTCTTTTCACTCATCGGGAGTGGTTGATTTCTGAAGAAACATTACCTACTTCAACATCTGATGGAAAGGCAATTGTGGGAATACTTCCTTTTATGTAAAATGCAGCTCAAGTTACACAGCTGTTGAGAAAACATTGGCCAATTTTGCAGCTTCATTCCTGTTTTGACAAACCTTTGACTATTTGCCCATCAGAGAGGTTCAAATATCAGGGACAAGTTGGTGCAATCTGCTGTAAAATCTGATCGCCCTCTGGAGAGCCAGGCTGACCCAGGTCATTTTCCCTGCAGCAATTGCAAATTTTGCCGAACATATTAGAGGGAACAACATGGGATGATCCTGTTTCTGAAAAAATATTTTATACTCATTGGCATACTACTTCTTTATGCAGTTTTGTTGTTTACCTTCTATGTTGTCCTTGCGATCTTCTTTATGTAGGTCGCACCACACATTATGTAAAGTTACGATTGGATGAACATGACTCACGCATAAACTCAACTACAAAAATCAGCCCCCATAGTGGAACACTGTCTTCAAAAGAAATATCAGTTTGGGGACCTTAGATGGAGAGTTATCGATCACATTCCCATAGACCCTGGGGGTGGGGGGAGATCAGATCTTTAAATTACAGTAGACGGAACAATGCTGGATCTTTATATTGAATACTGTGAGCCCGTTTGGTGTGTTTAGAACAGACTCGACCAATTGGATCAGGGAGTCTCCATTTCATGGTTTCCTCCTTTTTCTGATTGGTTGGTTCAAGGAAACTGCATTTATGTCACTCAGCCATATAAAGTTGGAGCAGGGGATTTAAATGCTACTTCACTGGCGGTTCTTGGAGGTCGGCATCCTTTTTGCACCTAAAGCAGAGCTGGGAATCAGCTTGAAACATGCACATCGTGCTGGAACCCTTCAACAAGTCTTTTTCTCTGAGGCCAGAATCAGATAAGTTTTATCAATTTCTTTGAAATAAAGTGATTAAAAGGATGTTCGAGTCATCCGACAAAAAAAGTAATGTGATTAGTGATATCCTGCTCAATTTTGAAGTTTCTGTTTGGACTTTGATAATATTGGTGATTAACCTCTGGAGATTTTGATTTTATTTGAATAATCATGTCCTGGCAAATGTCCCAGCTTTTATACTATTTCCTTTTTTAATTGGTCTTGTTTTATTTGATTATTTAATATGTCAAATGTGTGCATATATAGTCCCAAACCATTTCACTGGCCACTTTATTTTAGGAGATATTGGACATTAAGGGGTTGAACTGCAAGGGTGCCAATAATGATCACAACTGTACATCCCTGATGTAGGCACTAGGCCGAACACCAAAACATGCTGGGTTTTTAATTAAATTTAATGTACTATATTTTATTTGTTTGTGTCTATTGAACACTGGAAATATCAAAGTGATATTCAGCGCCATAGTAGCACAGTAGATAATGGCAGGTTAAGACTCACATGGTCCACCCAATCTGCCCAGTAAAGTTGCTAGGGCAGAGTCTGTGCACAGGGCAAGTTACTTTCCACAAGCCTTTGGTTTTCAATAATCTTCAATTGCGCAAACAGGGAGCAGAGGGGAAAAAAAAGCCCAGCAAGGCTGTCATTCTTGCTACAATGAACCCATCCACTGACACAGCTATCCCAGCTGTTGCATGCTGTATATTATTCTTTCAGCAGCCAGTCCAAGGTGACCCCCCCCCCCCCCATGTACAGTCAGGAGCCCATCCACAAGTACAACTATCACATTTGTTTCAACTTGTGAGCTTTCTCTGCGGGTTGGTGCCTCCTTGTCATTTCTTAGGAGAAGCAGGACGGTCATTTCAGATCCGTTTCGAGTTGGGGCGCTCCATTTTTGATTACCATCCTCTTGCCCTTTAGGGATCCACTGTGTTTACTCACTCTTTTTTTTGCTTCCACTACCTCCTTCGGGAGGGCATTCCAGGCATCCACCACTCTATTATATGCATAGGCTATCTGGATAGCCATTATGGACAGCTTGTAGCTGTCCTAGCCGTCCACAGTGTGGTGCTAAATATTACCGCTGTACAGAATTCTCATTTCTGTCCATAGACCACCCCAGCACCATACTGGTAGTGCTGAAAACAGTTGTAGTGCCACCACCTATCTCTCTCAGACATTTTCTCAGGTGCTGCTATATGGAAAAGTGCTTTTGGAAACTGACCCAAAGATTTTTAAGGTTATTTTCTAAAGTAAGCAGAAAATATTGAAAACTATTGCCATTTTTTTTAAAGATAAGCTAAACATAAAGGCAATTTTATACTTTGGCAGATAGCAATTGAGGGTGTCATTTTTAGAAGGTTCAGCCACTATTTGCATCTTATTGATATGTAAGTATCAATTTTAGAAAAATGGCTGCTTGTATATGTGTTCCTGCACAGGGCCGGCCCGTCCATTGAGCAAGAATGTTTTTTGCACAGGGCCCCACGTTTCAGGGGGCCCTGCGCAAAGAACATTCTGCTTTTTTAAAAATTAAATATTAAAAAAAAAAAAAAAGCTGGCTGCTGCCACCGCAACAGCAGCAGAATGGAGTGTCCCGCGGGGCCCCCTCTGCCCGGCTGGGCTCTCCCGGCCCGGCTGAGCCCCTCTGCACCGGCTTTCAGATACGTGAAGGGAGAGTGTCTCCCTCGCGTCTCTGTTAAGCCCGCAGGGGCTGATGGGACTTAACAGAGACGCGAGGGAGACACTCTCTCTTCGCATATCTGAAAGCCAGGGCAGAGGGGCTCAGCCGGGCCGGGAGAGCTCAGCCGGGCAGAGGGGGCCCCGCGGGACACTCCATTCTGCTGCTGCCGCGGTGGCAGCAGCAGCAGCCAGCTTTTTTTTTTTTTAAATTTTCCATGAGCCGATGGTGGGGGGGGGGGGTTAGGACTGGTAATGGGCTATGGAGGGGGTTAGGACTTGACTTGAGGTGGGCGGTGGGCTGTTGGGGGGGGGTTAGGGCTGATAATGGGCTATGGGGGGGTTAAGACTGGTAATGGGCTGTGGGCTGATGGGGCTGTCGAAAATGGGGTGATGGGGGTCAGGACTGGTAATGGGCTATGGTGGGGTTAGGACTGATAATGGGCTATGGGGGGGCTAGGACAGGAAATGGGCTGATGGGGAGGGGTTAAAACTTGAGGTGGACTGATGTGGTTAGGACTGGTAATGGGCTGTGGGCTGATGGGGGGGGGTTAGGACTGGCAATGGGCTATGGGGGGCTGACTGGAAATGGGCTGATGGGGTTAGGACTGGAAGTGGACTGATGGGGGGTTAGGACTGGTAATGGGTTATAGGGGGGTCTTAAACTGAAAATGGGGTGATGGGGGTTAGGACTGGAAGTGGGTTGATGGGGGGCTAGGACTGTTAATGGGTTGGGGGTTGCTAGGACTGGAAATGGGCTGAGTGGAAGGGGAGGCTTGAACTGCAAATAGCTGATGGGGAGGGGGCTTGGAATGGAAATGGGCTGTGAGGGAAGGGAGCTAGGACTGAAAATGGGCTGATGGAGGGGCTAGGATAGGACTAGAAATGGGCTGTTGGGGGGAGCTAAGATTGGAAATGGGCTGTGGTGGGGGCTTGAATTGAAATGGACTCATAGAGGGTCTAAAACTGGAAGTAGGCTCATGAGGGGGCGTGGACTGGAATTGGACTGAGTGGGAGGGAGCTAGGATTTGACATGGGCTGCTGGTGGGGCTAGGAAATGACTAGAAATGGGCTGCTGGGGGGCTAGGATTGGAAATGAGCTGATGAAGGGACTCGGACTGGAAATGGATGGGGGAGCTAGGACTGGAAATGGGCTGATGGGGGGCTAGGACTGGAAATGGGCTGATGCAGGGACTAGAAGGGAATGGATGCTGGGTGAGACTGGAACTAGAAAGGAGCTGATGTTGGGGAGGATTAGAATGGGATGGGGCTGGGAGAGTAAAATGGAGAGGGGAAAATATTTTGTGTGGGAGGGATGAAAAATCTACATTTGGCCGGGTATTGGGAGAGTAAGTGTGGATTGAGGATGGAGGGGTAAAATTTGTGTGGATGAAATAGGAATGAGGAAAGAGCAAAAGGAGAAAGATTAGTATGTTAAAGCAGATGTAGAGAGAGAGAATGGAAAAAAAAACTAGAAGAGAGAAGAAAGGACAAATGGACAGCAGACGATGGAGAGTTAGCAGAAAACATGAAGAAAACAGAAGAAAGTGGCTGGAGCAATTGCAACTGAAAAAAAATGCACAAAAGGTAGAAAGATATCTCTTTATTTTGAATTTATTAACGGGAATATGAAAGCTCTGGGAAATGTGCATCATTAACGTCTGCGCTTTGTTTGGTACAAGAGGAAATTAATTTATAGTTTTATTTCTACAGTGTTGTTGTACATTCCAAGTTTGGCTTTTGGGGTTCCCAGTTTAATTATTGCCTTCCTGTTTCTAAATTGTGATTCCTTGTTTGGTGATGGTCTATGTTCTGCATGTGTAACTGAGCTGAGGTATTCTGTTTATGTAATTCCTATTTGACATTGCCACTTGTTCTCTTTCCCCAGCAGGTCATGTATTGTTATTCTCTGAAATGTATTGGTTTCATATTTGCAGTGTTGCCTTTTGATAGGTAGGGTCTGGTGCTTTGTGAGTCCTGGTAATGCTGTTAGGATACGGCGGGTTTGCTATGGGTTCTAAATGGGCAGCGTTTGTAGTAGTTCCTAATGTGCCTGGCGGTTGGCACTGGATTATAGTAATGTAGAAATCTTTTAGTCTTTCTTTATCCATACACTCATTAAGAGACATGTTTACTAAAAGTTAGTGTATGGTAACATTATGCAAATATTTATGCAAATAAGGCCACTTATGCAAATGAGGGCCCGCACCGAATCTCCGCACATGGCCCCGCACCCCCCTTGGGCCGCCCCTGTTCCTGCAGCATGTACAGATCTGAACGCAGTTTGTTCTGGGCGTGGCTTGGATGAACAAGAGGATCAGTTTTAACTAGGGTTGCCAACTTTTTGAAAGAGAAAAACCCACCACCTATGGCTAGTCACGCTCCGCCCATGCCCACCCCTACCATGCCCTTTCCACACCCCTGTCCCTCCCCTGCCTGCACCCCACCCTTGCTCCACCTCCTTTCCCCAAAAAAATTGCAGAGAGGGCAATGTGTAAACTGAACAAGCAAGACTTCTACACATTCTTAAATAGAAATTCTATACTGACAGAATACGCATCATTGGTTACACACACACACACGAGACAGGTCTTCATCAATCAATGAGCACAAAACAAAGAGAAATATATAGACAAAAATTAAACTGAAACCCCAAGAAGACAGATTCTGCATGCAGTGCAATATCAGATAAATAAGAGATGCAGTTCCCTATACTGTGTAAAATATAAAGGTAGTACAAAGTCCAATCATTAAATTGAAAATAAAATTATTTTTTCTACCTTTGTTGTCTGACCATTTTATTCTCTGATCATGCTGTTTCCGATCTGAGGCTTCCGTTTTCCCATCTTCTCTTAGCTCGTTTTCTATGGTCTATAGTCCATCTGCCATGTCTTGTCTCTTCTTTTCTTTTCTTCACTTCCTTCCATCATCTTATTTCCAGTCCCAGTGCCTCCTCCCCATTAACCAGTCACTTACCAGTACCATTCCCAGGTGTCAGCTCCCTTTGAGCCCGCTCCTTACCTCCTCTATCAGCTCCTTTCCAGCCACCTCCTCCCCACCCCTTTCAGCTTTCTTCCAGCCACCTCCTTCACCCTGTCAGTCCCTTCCTGCCATCTCCTTTCCCCCTCTTTCAGCTCTCTTCCAGCCCTCACCTTCCACCTGTCAGTTCCTTCTGCCACCTCCTTCCCCTTGCAGCCACTGCTCCTGCTTCTTACAGAGCAGCGGCTGCAATAAATCTAAGTTAAAAAGAAAATTAAACCTGTGTGGAGCCTTCTGCCCCCCCTTGTGCAGCTTCATCTCCCCCCTAGTGCAGCTTCCCCTCCCTAGTACAGCTTCACCCCCTCTCTAGTGCAGTTTCACCCCCCCCCCCACCCTTGCAGCCACTGCTCCTCCTTCTTACAGAGCAGCGGCTGCAATAAAGTTAAGTTTAAAAAAAGAGAAAACCTGTGAGGAGCCTTCTGCCCCCACCTCCCAGTGCAGCTTCACCCCCTTGCAGCAACTGCTTCTGCTTTTTATTTTATTTATTTATTCTTATTCTCTTATATACCATGCTATTCTGCATCAGTGCAGTTTACATTGAACAAGCTGAAATTACATTGAACAGGGGCATTATAACTTGGAGATAACTATTTTACAGGGAACATGGGCTATGGAGGGTTAAGTGGCTTGCCCAAGACCACAAGGAGCACCTGTGGGACTAGAAACCCCAGTCCTTCCGGCCAAAGGTTGCTGTCCTCTAGTGGGATTTGAACCACCAACCTTCCATCCTGAAGTACCTTGCCCCAACCACTAGGCCACTCCTCCACTTCACTTTTTATAGAGCAGCGGCTGCAATAAAGTTAATTTGAAAAGGAAAGACAACCTGTGAAGAGCCCTCCGGTCCTAGGAAACTCCTTCTGCAGAGCCTGGACAGAAAAGGAAGTGATATCAGAGGGGGCAGGCCCTGCAGAAGGAGTTTCATAGGACCAGAGAGCTCCTCACAGGTTGTCTTTCCCTTTCAAATTAACTTTATTTCAGCCACTGCTCTGTAAAAAGCAGAAGCAGCGGCTACACGGGGGATCACGGACTGCGGGAGAAAAGCCGGTTTTCTGGTCTAGCCGCTTCCGATCTCGCGGCCAGAGCAAAAAAATGGCTTTTTAAGGGCCGGTTTTGCATCTCTGCTGGCAGCTGGCCAGGCTACGGAAAAACCGGCTGGTTGGCAACCTTAGTTTCAACAGTTTGCTTAGATAGAAGTCCACAACCACAATACTACAAAAAATCGTTCACTTTCACCACTTTTGAGGATCAGAAATAAGTATTGAGGTCTCAGTAAAAAAAGAGCACAGCTATTAAGACTCACGTCAAAATATAGCAAAGTGCTTTATCACATCAACGACCTCCAAACTGCATTTAAAACAGGCTACTAGTCATCACCTTTTTAATGAAAACTACTAAAACTTATCTTGTGCGACTAGACAGCTCTAAATTTCTGATTGATCCCAACGTACATCCCCGGTACCATCAAGACGTTTCACACTAATGTTTCTTCAGGGGATCTGTTTATCATGAATAACACTGCAAATAAATACAAAAAAACCATCATTCCTATCCCAACTGCACTAATCTTAACTTCTCACACAAAACAACAAAATACACCATTATTAAATGCCTTACCTTTGATGCTTCCCGCGTGCACTCAAACTATGGCTTCAAACTGCTCTCAACACCGGGAGAACTTCAACCGCCATGGTGAACAAAAACACCGCGCAAGCGGACTGCCGATCCCAGTCCCATCTTTAAAGCCCTCCGAACGTCAAATATGACTTCACAACCAATAGACACTTCATACGTCATCTTGCCATGCATGCGAAAAAACGCCTACTTCAACAGGATCTTCCTCTTGCTCGTATCTAATGCTCCCTTGCTTCATTATCAAAAACTCAACACATCACTATTTCTCTAAAGTCCGTAAGGTCCTAACTCCCCGCACTCTACCCGGGGGCAAAGGAAACACCTACTTAAACAAAACACACTCCTGTCCGTACTGAATACTCCCGCATATCATGATTACATCAGCTGCCCATCACTATTATACTGATGTCAATGAGAAACTAGCCCTCCTATCTACGTGTGGACCAGAAACGTGCGGTAGAAGCTAAGGACCTCCCAACAGACTATCGAAGAAACAAAGCGCTCCTATATCATGTCACAAACATGCCGACCATTCAAGGCAAATATTTAATCCCTTCGGGACCAATGTATTAAATTGATAAATCAATCTCTGCTCACTTTTAATCAATTCCTGGTCTATGGTCCTACCCTCTTTTCCCCTTACAACTTGGTCAATGCCCAAGCACCGCAGTTGTTCAAAGATATGACCCTGCTGTACACAGTGCTGAACCATCGGAGCCTCCATAACCTTATGCTTAAGGCGGCTCCGATGCTCCCTCATACGTATGTCAAAAGGGCGTATAGTCTTCCCAATGTAGCACAGACCACATGGACACATTACAGCATAAACTACGCAAGATGAACTACAAGTAGTCTTATATTTTAACTTCACCATTACTCCCTGATATGAAAAATCTGCGGCAGTGATGGTGATACCACAGATATCACAGGCTCCACAACTTGAATGGCCTGCCTCCAATGTGGTCTGAGACCCTTTCACAACTGGTGGCAATACTGCGGGACTCAACCATTCCTTCAGGTTGCGATCCCTTTGCCAAACACACCTTATAGATTTATCTGTTATCCCAGGTATCACCGCCAAAATATTACTATGTTTTTTAAGTATTTTTTGAATTTCATTGCTTAAAGGGAAAACATTTGTGATTAAATTAATGTGATCATCATCAAAATTAACAGTACCACTAGGAGGTTTCATTTTCAACAGGGCAGCTCTATGATTAAATAGTGCCCTCTGATAGGCATGCTTAACTAAAGGGCTCAGATATCCTCTCTGAATAAAAGTTGTTATACAACTGTTTTGCTTTATTTTTAAAATCGGCTTTATCAGAGCAGTTACGCCTAAAGCGTAAAAACTGTGAAAAAGGGAGCCCCTCCTTCAAACGTCTTGGATGCATACTCCCAAAATGGAGAAGGGTGACCTTATCTGTGGGCTTCTTAAAAATTGTTGTTAACCAACCATCAGTACCCCTAACTATACTAACATCCAAGTAAGTAATTGTATCCCTATGGTAAATGTGCGTGAACTTTATATTTTCATCGCAGTCGTTAATCCACTCCAAAAAATGCTGGAGGGACTCCTCTGTTCCCTTCCACAGACAGAAAATATCATCTATGTATCTCCTCCACTTTAAAATGATGATATTTTCTGTCTGTGGAAGGGAACAGAGGAGTTCTCCCGGTGTTGAGAGCAGTTTGAAGCCATAGTTTGAGTGCACGCGGGCAGCATCAAAGGTAAGGCATTTAATAATGGTGTATTTTGTTGTTTTGTGTGAGAAGTTAAGTTTAGTGCAGTTGGGATAGGAATGATGGTTTTTTTGTATTTATTTGCAGTGTTATTCATGATAAACAGATCCCCTGAAGAAACATTAGTGTGAAACGTCTTGATGGTACCGGGGATGTACGTTGGGATCAATCAGAAATTTAGAGCTGTCTAGTCGCACAAGATAAGTTTTAGTAGTTTTCATTAAAAAGGTGACGACTAGTAGCCTGTTTTAAATGCAGTTTGGAGGTCGTTGATGTGATAAAGCACTTTGCTATATTTTGACGCGAGTCTTAATAGCCGTGCTCTTTTTTTACTGAGACCTCAATACTTATTTCTGATCCTTAACAGTGGTGAAAGTGAACAATTTTTTGTAGTATTGTGATTTTGATCGTTCAATAATAAAAGGCCAATGATATTGTGCGGTAGATAGAAGTCCAAGCAGAGGCCTATTTTGGGTCTATTCCATAAAGACAAAACATACACGCTTATGTGTCTTTATAAAATACCGTATCTTCACAAAATTGCAACAGTTGCAGGTAAACGCAGCTGCATAAATTTATCCCTGCTCAGGAGCTGGTGTAAATTTATGCAAATAGCCTATAAAATACATGTGTACATCACAACTCTGCCTGCGCTCTGTCCAAACTCCTCCCGCAAACATGCCTGCACTTAGGTTATACAAACATAGGTAGAACATTCTCCATGGCAACTTTATATGTGCATAACCCATATTTTACCAAAGCCCTTTTCCATGGATAAAACAAAGTTTATCTGTAGAAAAAGGTTTATATAATTATATCCTAAAACTAGAGATGAATTTCCAGTTTTGCAATGGAAATACATCTACTTCAAAAAAATGTACACGTCAGCATCTGCTTCTGCTCCCAAGTGTGCATAAGTGTAAGCCAACTACACATTTCAGGAGGGATTTTTTTCTTTCTCTCTGGCATTTAAAACTACCCTACAAATCTAAAAAATACTGAGTTGTGTGGGTTTGCTCCTTAATTGGCTTGCCCGGATATGCAGGTTTGCAAAATCAGTTGCTGCCATGCCTAAATGCCAGTATTTAAACATGTATGTAAAGTCCACTTCCTGTGTAGATATAAGGGCCAGAATTTGCACATGCCCAGCCCACATGATGTTGCTCTTTTTTCTTTGTAAAATAGCTGCTCCTACTCTACATGCCCTCAAATACACTTGTATTTCCTGAGGCCCTATAGGTATATTACAAAAAAAAAAAAAAAACCACAAGAAAACAACCCCGAAAATACCCACAAGCAATATCCCCCCACAGGAACTAAAGTGCCCTGTTACTAAAGTGGCTAAGCACGGTACCTGCCTGCTTGGGCCCATGGTAACTGTTACGGCAAGGCATGAGTTACTGAACACTGATTCGGACAACTGCCACTCATGCGTTAGCGTGCTGAATGGGAGGGGTGGGAACGGACAGCACATTTGCAGTTTGCATGGGAGGACATATTGTGTGCTGTCAATGTTGGCAATAGCGTGGATGCACCTAATGCCACTGCAATAACTGGAGTTAGGGGCACCTGCAGTAATAGCATCATTCATTCGGGAACCATCGAGAACTTGCTACTCATGGCCCCATGGTTACTGCGGAGGCTTTGCACTTAACATTTTTGTTTTATGCTAAACACATGTTTGGAGAAAAAAAACTAACATGCATTAGTAGAAGGGCCTCTGAGTCCAATTTAAAATCTATAACAGGGAAAAAGATCTTGGTGAAAAGTCACTAGACAGGCTAAATCCTGAAAAGCCTGAAATGTGGCTCAAAAACACATCAGTGGTCAGGAAAAGTCTCCTTCAATAGACATGCCCACAATCCACTATGTAACGTGCAAAACCAATATATTAAGGGGGTCATTCTGAGGCACGAATAGCGGGGATGGACGTGCCGGCTCCTGTCCCTGTATAACTTCCCCGCTGGTTGTGCGGGGAAGTTATATAGGGGCAGGGAAGGGGTGGCACGGGTGCAGAGAGTGGGCGGGCAGTCACCAGCACTGGACATACAGGGCCGATTCTACTGTCGGCCCTGTATGTCCAGGGCTGGCAAAATGGCCAGGGAAGTTATTCCACCCCCAGAGTGGAATAACTTCTCTGGACGTTTCAATTTTGCTGCTCTGGCGGACAGATGGTACTGGGGGGGGGGGGGGGGCAGTGTTAATTCCCTGCAGCCCAACCCTGGCCTTAGGAGGCCAGATCTGGGGGTTGGGCTGCGGGGAATTAACATTTTGGGCAGGCGGCCGCCATGGCAGCTTTTAAATGGAGCCACGATGCCATGGCAACATCACGCCATGGCACCGTGGCTCCATTTAAAAGCCCTGGCTGAGTTAACCAGGCAGTGCCTGTATGTGCAGGCTGGGACTGAATCGTAGTCCTGGCCTGCACGTACAGGCTTGTTTGCGATTCTGATTCCACGGGGATCAGTCCGGACGTATAAAGGAGATGTACATCGGCATCGGAATCGGGCCCTAAATGAATATAATGGAATTGATAGATTCTGAAATTTATCTCAAAATATCTTCTTCATAATTCTGTCCACTCCTCGACTTCTGCAACTTCTGGAGTACTGTGCAGACTACTGCAACAAATCTTGCAAGGACGTCCTAAATATGCGTTACACTCCCTCCAACTGGTGCAAAACAATGGGGCCCGCATCCTGTATGGCTCCTCTAGATACAAACACGTAAGCCCAATCTTAACACATTTCCACTGTCTCCCCATAACTAACCGCACGAAATACAAGGCGATCCTAACCATTTTCAAAGCATCCCATAACCTGTCATCTGAATACCTAAAATCGCTCCTACACAAACCACCAAACAACAGAACCAGAAGAACTAACTCAAAACACCTTCACCATTCCCCCCCCCCCCAAACCACTACCAACCAGGCCTTCTCACTGTTTTCCCCCAGCTTATGGAACAATCTCCTCAATGGTCTACTTGCAATCACAGACCTCAAGGAGTTCCGTAAGAATCTAAAAACCCCTTTGCTTCAAGAAACACTTTGACAACGAAACATAAACCAGTGGATACCTCCCCCTATGCATTGTACATACTCCTCTCCCCCCCCTAAGGTTATAGTTAATTCTAGATGATATCCCCATAATTGTTACTGGTTTTCTGTAAACCGCTTTGACAAAGCATTATATAAAAATACATAAATAAATAAATAATTAGAACCACAATACAAGCCATTGTTTTGCCATTTATGGCAACATCAGGGAACATTCTAAAACAAGAGACGAAAGGGGGCTCGTTACTATCATGTGCTAATATTAACAGAGAATAAAAACTAATGCCCGTTAGCGTGTGCTATTTTAACACAGATGCCAATGGTGAATTAACGCATGTTAACATTAGCACATCTTAATAACTAGAACCCAAATAGTCTTATTGCTGAAAAAAATGTGTAAGTAATAGTTCATAATCTTTCACTATATATCTCCCATATTTCAAGTGACATATGTAGGTATTGTGAACCAGTCAAATGATTACAAAATGGTGCTTGCTGTTTAAAAAAACAAAACAAAAACAAAATCACATGACTGAAAAGGACCAAATCTTTTCGACACAGGATTCTATCCAGGAAATCCTCCTCCCATCCTTAACTTTTCATTGGGTAAAACTAAAAGAAATGATGTTGTTCTATCAAGGCAATTTACTCTATGGGTTGCAAGCCTTTTGGCCTAAAAATCCACTTGTAATCCTTTTGACATAGAATTAAATTATGGTCACCTCCTCTATATGACATTGGAACTGGATCGATAATCCATAATCCTAAACTGTCAAAAGGATCTGATAAACTGAAGCACTGCACAAAGGGGAATCAAGACTTTTTTCTTTAAAACTGCTCCATCATTTAGCAATCTGTTCTCTGAATGACTTGCTTTCCCGAGATTAAATGCCCATGCAGCAAATTGTATCAGTTGCACAACAAATATTGAATATGCTGTGAAATGACGTAAATGATATATTTGGCCATCTACTGGATTGCTAAATTGTTTAGCTTCCATGGTGATGCTGCATGTGAAACAGCGATGGATCTTTTCTAGTGGGCCATTATAAATGCCATGATAGGCGTTTTATACTACATGTGTTTTTAAAGGTAAATGAGGCCATTCTTCTCTTTTAATTTTTCATCACAAGTATATGATAGCCTTAAGGTCTTTGATGTAAGGAGAGTAAAGTCCAGTGTATCCACATAATTTTATTAATACTAGGTTTAAAATGAGAATATAAACTTAGAACAAAACAACCTTCATGTCAATTACTTTAGGGGCGTTTACTAAAATGCGCTGACCGTTAGTGCAGATTTGCAGTGGTAATTGTGCTAGGCTAACATCATAGGATCCCGTGCTAAAAATCCAATGCTAAGTGGATAGTGTGTGATTGGGTGGAGACTGTGGGTTTGCACATCACAGTTAACTCAAGCCTGTAACGCCCAGGCTAACTGCAAATGTTGCCAATAGCATGGGTGCACTGAGTGACACCTCAAGGGGTGTGTAAGTGCACCAACATGCTGCACTGTTCTAACAGCAAGGGGGTGGATGCAGACCCCCCCTAAAGTTATCACAGGCTTCTATGCTAGTTGTGCTGCTCAAATGCTCGCTACCAAGTGCACCCTGGAGTGTTAACAGTGAGCAGCAATTCTATGTCATTCAAAATAGTGCTTTATATCAGCAATCAATACCTTGATTAAAGTCTCTGCGATCAACCAACTTGCAGTGCAGTTTATCACTCTGTTCTGTGTATTCCTATGCAGTGGAACAAAATTTGCCTGTACCTTAAAAACAGTGACTATGAAAGGTTTTCCTTCATCACTGGTGGGCGAGAACTAGTGAAACGCAGCAAGGTATTCCGATCACTGGGTTTTTGGAATGCAATGGCGAAAAAAACCTAAAAGCAGCATCTAAAAAAAGGTGATCCTAGAAACTTGAAGGAAAATTTGAAATAGTTCATTTATGTGAGGAAATCCGCGTAGAAGTGAAAACACGGAGCCTGGTGGCATTATTTTAGAAGAGCAGGTAAGAACATATAGATCCAATGCAAAAGTGACATGCTCCCATCCCCAGGATTATAATGCGAGGCAAAAAAATGTATTGCGGAAAATACACATGAAAGGAGCCTGAAATAGAGCTGCTTCCGTCTGTTAAATACTCATGCAACAAAAGGTTATGAAGACAGGTAGATGATGGGCATAATGGATTTCTGTGTATCTCGGGTCCTGCTGCCATGTGCATTTCAAAATAAGCTGCGGCTGGCATGGTAACTTACATATGGAAATGACGTTTTTCAGTTCAACATGTGTAATATCCACATGTAAGCAGTAGATTGGCCGTCACTTACACATGCTTGTCCAGATGTGCATGGCATAGCTTGCCCTGTGGAACTAGATTGACATGTTTCCAGCCCATTTAACAGTAGCCACTAGGGGGACCCTCTTTAGAGAACACTATCATGGTGACCAAGAGGAGGAAGAATTTCTCGGATGCAGAGAGTTCCCCCTTGATATGTCTGCTGCTCTAAGAAGGGCACCCTTTTCCACCCTGGTGACCAATGACCCAGTCATGCTGCAGCACAGAATGTGTGGAAGACTACTCGGATGACCCTGGCAAGGTAAGCAGAATTTAATAGCCCCTGCACCTACTCCAAAACCTGGTACACAACCACATAGAAGGGGGAGTAGGCATCTATGCATTTTATGGACAAAAGTATCCCCCCCCACCCACACACACACAAGGTGTCATGCATCTTAGGCATCTTTAAAACATTATGATAGCTTTGCTGTACAGGCAAACCATATCGGCAGAGGCCAAGGTATTATACTTACTTTTCTCATGTATACAACAGCGACATTCAATCTGCCATCTGGGGTGGCCCCAAAAGTCGGCACGGTGGGCTGACAAGATGCACCCCCCCCCCCCCCAAACTAAGACACAATCATCAGTGTGATATAACTAAGGCATCCACACTGTGGTCTTCAAACTGCCCCATGGCCTTCAAATTTTCTCTTTACAGCGAGGGACAATATATGCCACATCCAAAGAGCAGATAAGAAAACAAAGCCCAGATGAGCAGGAGACTTTCCCCACAAAGGGCTTCCTCTGGTGCTGAGGAACAGGAGCTGGGTAAGACTGCACAGCAATACTACAGAGTGGGTGCCTCTCATGTTAGTGATGGCAGCAAAGAGGAAAGGTCTGTGGAGGGCCGGCTATTAAATGCATGCCCACAGCATGCGGCTGGGCACTGACTCCTTAAAAGGTTTGCACACTGACACAACCTCGGCCTACACTTACTTGGGGGAAATGAGCTGGTAATACACTGCTACTTGTATAGCTACAAGAATGTGGTCACATACTTCAAGCTCCGCTGGTTACTGACAGCAGATAGGGATGTGAAAATCCCTCCTAATGCCTGGAAGTATCATTTACAGCCTTCCATATACCAAAATCCATAAAGCTGGCACAGCAGAGTTTTCCCAGTGTTATCTAGAAAACAAGTAACCGACCCTAAATCCATCATTTGGAAGGAATCCCTTATCCAACTGCTGTAATGCATAGAGAGCTGTAGCCTGTAGAAAGTGATTCGCCATATCCCTAGCAGATGGTGATAAAAGGAAATATGGCAATTGACCTTGACTGGGGCCACTACCATTATACTAGCTCCATAGTGCAACAGCTACATTTCTCCAAGGCATATCACGTTGTGGCCATGCATCAGAAGGAGCTACTGTTTTCTCAAAACCCTCTGCATGTCCGGCCCCCCTCCCCCCTCTCCCCTTGTAGAATGAGGCTGTCAGTATTTCACCAGAGCTTATATCTTCCTCACTATACTGTGCCTAACACATCATCAAGCAGCTCCATTGCCCCAGCTGCTGGTTCTTCTATTGCTTTTTTTTTTAACAGATCAAAGGCCAGGCCTGGCTAAATAAATAGTGAAGTAGTCTGGTAATTACCCTGAGTTGATTCCAGCCATGTCTCATTGCTACAAAACCTACAGCATAATCATAACCCAACCCCATATCACTTCTGCTGCTGGTACTGCAGGGGAGAAAGAGAAGGAAGAAGACGAGGAGGGAGAGCTGCAGAAGGGAAGGAGAAGAGGAAGGAGGAGCAGGGCGACTCTGGCCAACTACGGGGGGGGGGGGGGTAAGAAAGACAAGGAGGAAGGGTGGGGGGGACTGGGATTCTGCTATAGCATCCAGCTACCCACTTGTTAGCTGCATCTAACAGAGGATATTGCAATACAGAACAGTTGCCTTCTGGAAGAGTTACAGTGGAGTGACTACTTACAATGTATATAGAAATGTATAATTAAACTCATCTGTAATACCTAAGATTAGAGGATGGCCAATGTAACGCCGATTTTTAAAAAGGGTTCCGGGGGTGATCTGGGAAACTACAGACCAGTGAGCCTGATGTCAGTACTGGGAAAAATGATAGAAACCATTATAACGAACAAAATTACTGAACATGTCATGGCTTAATGGGAGACAGCCAACATGGCTTTAATCAAGGAAGGTCTTGTCTTACTAATCTGTTATGTTTTTTTTGAAGGTGTGAATAACAGGTAGACAAAGGTGAGTCTGTTGATATAGTGTATGTGGATTTTCAGAAAGCCTTTGACAAGGTCCCTCATGAGAGACTCTTGGCGAAGCTAAAAGGTTATGGGATGGGAGGCAGTATACTATTGTGGATCAGGAACTGATTAAAAGATAGAAAGCAGAGGATAGAGCTAAATAGCCAGTTTTTCTAATGGAGAAATGTGTATAGTGGAGTATCCCAGGGATCTATGCTGGATCTGCTGCTTTTTAACATATTCATAAATGACCCAGAAATGGGAATAATGAGTGAGTGATCTATTTGCAGATGACACAAAATTATTCAAAGTTGTTAAAACCCAAGAGGATTGTGAAAAATTGCAAGAGGACCTTGATAAATTGGAAGACTGGGCATCCAAATGGCAGATGAAATTTAATGTGGAGAAGTGCAAAGTTATGCACCTAGGAGAGAACAACCCAAACTATGGTTACACAATGCAAGGTTCCACATTAGGAGCCACCCTCCAGGAAAAGGATTTAGGGATCATCGTCGATAACATGTTGAAACCCTCTGCCAGTGTGCAGCAGCGGTCAAGAAAGCAAATAGAATGCTAGGAGTCACAACGAAAGGAATGGCGAATAAACACATCACTCCAATCCTGCACAAACTACACTGGCTTCCTATCCCCAGTAGGAGCAAATAAAAAAAACCTAATCATTATCTTCAAGTTACTCCACAACATAGAACCCTCTCACCTAACCACATTAATAAGCAGAATTCCAGACACCAGACGGGGAAGAGGATGCACCCAAAATTCCCCAACCATCCCAGCTGATTTCCACAAACCCAACAAATCAACAAGCAACAGAGCCTTCTCATATTATGGAACTCCCTCCCACCAAAAATAAGAGATATAAAAGACCTTGCAGACATCAGAAAAAATATCAAGACACTACTCTTTATGGAACACTAGGGGGTATGTTTACTAAACGGCGCTAACGTCGCAGCTGCGATGTTATCGCACGATACGTGATGTTATCGCGTGATAATGGGCAATTACCGTGCGAGAACATCACATATCGCGCGATAATGTCTCCTGCGGCGTTAAGGTGCGCAGAGGGTGGAGTACGGCTTCCCAGAGGGCGGAGTAAGGCTCCCCAGGGGCGGAGAGAAGGGGTCAATGGGCGGAGAGTGGACGGGGAGAGGCTCCATGCACATTAATGCCGTGAAATGAAGCTATGAAAATTAGCACCAGTGAAAACCTCGCGCTAGAGGCACATTTGCAGGGGAGAGAGACCATTTCAGTCAGCAATGTGCAGCAAAGGCAAGAAAACCAAAAAATGTGATAGTAGTGAAACATGTGCAGCAACATCATAGTGCCCAAGTACGAGAGGACACTACGGTGAGGCTGCAAATGGGGTACAGGGGGCCAAAGGCAGGACATGCAGTGGAGCAGCTGGGGCACAGGGTGGTCTAGGCAGATGCCTAGGTGACACATAGGAATGTAGAAGCGGAACACCAGCAAGACAGCAATTGACCAAGGGCAAACAGGTCCACGAGTGTGTGTCCCACAGTGTCCCA
The DNA here is from genome assembly GCA_033557465.1 of Ichthyophis bannanicus. Classification (NCBI taxonomy): domain Eukaryota; kingdom Metazoa; phylum Chordata; class Amphibia; order Gymnophiona; family Ichthyophiidae; genus Ichthyophis; species Ichthyophis bannanicus. The sequence goes on along the minus strand of CM066035.1, from coordinate 440,853,480 downwards.
GGGGACAGTACCCAGCAAGTACCCCAAAGGGCACATAAAAATGGCAGGCAGTGCCAGGGGAAGCGTGGATGTCTATGCAGGCACTCCTACCCCATATCATGCACCATAGGCAGCCGCCTAACGGCACACTGGATGGCCTGGGACTGCGCACCACCAGCACCACCGGCACAAGGGCATGTCAGCATGGTGGCGGAGGGGTGCTGGTGGTGGAGGGGGCAGTGACATCTGCCCACAGCAGACCACGGCCAAGCCCGTTTAGGTGGGTGCGTGGTACTGCAACAGACAAGGTCTGTCTGACGAACAGTCATGGTATCGCCAGGGAATCAACTGCTTCTGTGGTAACAGTTTGGTGCAGTACACACAGCCAGTGTGCTCAGGGGCAAAAGGTCACAAGTTCAAATCCCAGCTGTGGCTCCTGCAAACCATGTCCCCATATTTTACCCAGTACTAAACCGTGGTAATAAAGACGGAACCTTTATTGCAGATAAAATAAACATGCCATAAACGCCTATATTTTACCCTACAGAGCACAGACACCATAAACATGTACAATCCCTAGAGCAGAGTTTCCCAACTGCAGTCCAGGAGGGCCAAACACCATTCAGGTTTCATACTGGCCCTAATAAATATGCCTGTGCTGCATTTGTATGCACCGCCCCCATTGTATGCAAATGTATCTCGTCTATATTCATTAGGGACAGCATGAAAACCTGAACCATGTGTGGTCCACCAGGACCGGAGTTGGGAACCTCTGCCCTAGAGCAGCGGCCAACAGGGGCACAAACACCCACACCCACAGGCTCCACTATCCAAAGCCTCATGGAGAGTCAGGCTGTTGGGCCCTGTGCGGAGCAGCATCTCCCAATACTAGCACCTGCATACCTTAGCAATGCCGTCCTAAACTTGGGAACACGTTCCACATATATGAAAAGGTTGCTATGAATAATGTCAGATAACAAATCCTAAGTTAAACAGAATTTGTTGACAGAGATTCATCATAGCAACCTTTCTGATATCTGTGGAGTGTGTTTCAGTTTTTGTTTCTGACAGTGTTTACCACCCTGGGGAGTGCCCTAACAGTATTGAGTACCGTAGCAATGCCTGCACTGTGCCCAGGATTGGTGTGGCGGCCAGGGCTGCCAACCACCTCTATATTTGCACAATGCTGAAATAGGTGTGGGAGTGTGTATATGTCTATCCAGTGTATTGTGGCTGCCTACACCTTACTGAGCCCACACTGCTTGCACTGTTTCCAGTGTTAGCCTGCCAATGTGCATAATGAGGGGCAAGGTACTGTGGGTATGGCCACGACAGGGCGGCCTGGGCAGGATGCATCTGCACAGGGCATAGGGTAATGGCTGGGACATTGAAGTGCCCGGCCACCACCTGCACTGACAGGGTGGCCATGGCATGTCATGCTGGGTGGTCACTCTCACTCTGACTGAGCAGTGGCCACAGCATGGCTAGGTTCCCCCATAGTGCTATACACTATTTCTTCCAAGTGATATTTCTGGGGGTTCTCTTTCTGGGGACCAGTCACTGATTTATCTGCTTTGTGTGTGTGCTCACATCCCAGTTTTGGGTGCACACAGTTCCTCCAGGAACATGCACTATGTACGAGCTAGCAGACTGTCTGCAGTTAGCATGTGTATGGCTGGAACACCTTGCAGGGTGCAGTGGGTGGAGGCTGACTGTGCCCTCTGCTGGTGACTGTCAGATAGTGGTGGGGGGCAGCTGAGCTTTTCCAGCATTCTGCCAGTCTGCCATTGCCATATGTGATGTGTACAGAGCTGCATTGACTGCCCTGTATGGTGCCTGTTCCCCAGCAGGACCGGGGTTGATGGTCCCCTCTATTGCCACCATTGCAGAGATGTAGAATGTGGATCTGTTGGTAGGAGCCACAGAGGATGGGTTCAGTGGTGCTACATATTCTGCTTTTGGGTTCGAACACCCCCCCCCCTTCACCTATAAATATGTGACCATGCCACCCACACAGGATATGCATTATTTTGGGTGCATGATAGCCCACAAGGGCTAGATGTGACTGGGAAATATAGATGGACACAGGTGTATCCTAGGTGTGTCTGCAAGGACTACCTATCACACACTGGCACTAATGGCAACCTGCAGCATAGCCTATCTCACCCAAGCCAGGTGCTGCAGATCTGGTGCTGGGCGCCCAACCTCACCCTCAGGGTGCGCACAGGACCCGCACAATGTCACGGTCTGTAGCTACTCTGTGCCAGTAACACATGGTCAGTTCTCCCTACCAGGTCTAGGTGCTGTGGGGGTGCATACCCCATCTTGTGATCCGCTGTAGACTGCTGATCTGCATGTACAGTGCATCATGGGTACGGGTGGGTTTACCCTATCCTGGTAACCACAGCAGACAGTTTGTGTGGTGACCTACAGTGTTTCTATAGCCAGCCAGCAGTGTGGTAGCAGCTGTAGAGATGTAGCCCACTAGTTACTTCAATGACTGTGGAGGCAGAGGTCATGGTTTTGATCCCACAACAGTGTTATTTAATAAGGCTGTCTGAGGTTTTTCCTTTTAATTTACATCAGTGCTGCCAGCAAAATGCACCCTCACAGTGCTGTAACCTTACGGTGCCTCATAAGGCACCCTATCGGGTGCCCTATAAGGTGCCCTATAGGGCACATTAGACGGCATCTTGGCGGACAGGGCACTTTATAATGTGCTCTATGGAGTGCCTTATAGGGCGCCTTATGCGGCACCTTATGTTACGGCACTGTGAGGGTGTTTTTGCTGGCAGCATTGATTTAACTTTAAATAGGAAATGCCTCAGGCAGCACTGATTTAAATTAAAAAGGGGAATTGCCTCAGGCAGCCTTTTTACCTAACACCACTACAGGATCAAACCCATGACCTTTGCCTCTGCAGTCATTGCAGTACCCAGTGGGCTACATCTTTATAGTTTCTAGCACTGTACTGGCATGAACTTAGGGTTAACATGTGTTAACGTGCCATGGCGTCCATTATCGCATGATACAGATTCTTGCTACCTTGATGCCGGAACGCCCACTACTTATATGGCATTCTTCAGATTATCGCTGCAATTAGCACCAGTAACATTAAGATGGTTTAGTAAACATCCCCCTAGGGGACATGCAATGAAGCTACAGTAACTTATTTAAGACGAATAAGAGAAAATATTTTTTCACTCAACGTGTAATCAAACTCTGGAATTCTTTACTGGAGGATGTACTAAAAGCTGTTACTGTAGCTGGGTTTAAAAAAGGGTTGAACAAGTTCCTGGAGGAAAGGTCCATAAACCATTATTAAAGGGGACCCGGGAAATCCACTGCTTGCCTCAATCCAAGCATCGTGGAACCTGTGTCTTTTTGGGAAACTGCTAGGTACCTGCGATCTGGATTGGCCACTGTTGAAAATGGGATACTGGGCTTGATGGACCTTAGTGTGACACAGTATGGCATATCTTATGTTCTTATGTTTCTAGAGGACTAGAGGAACAGGATCCCAGTGAGGAGGGGGAAAGGACACCACAATCTGCTAAGTGCATATGAGTCCTAACACAGGATCCTTCTGTTAGCAGCAGAACTGATAAATACTTAAACCTGGATCGCAGACACAAATAAGAGAACACAACCAGTGATACCAAAAATTCTGTATTTGCTAATTACTGTTTAAATTTGACATTTTTATTGCAGTAAAGAGAATTGTAGTACTCAATTCAGAGTGAAGAGCCTCTTTAATTTATGCACCAAGGACTTTGAAGGGATTTCCTTTCCCCCCCATAGAAAACCTGTTCCCTGGTGATAAGAGTGTGTGCTAGCCGAGTGAAGGAGAGCCCAGGACAAAAGTGTTGTGTGACCTGGCCCCTGCAGGACTAGCTTCCTGCCATAGGGCAAAGGAAGAGGGGGTTACATTTGTATTAAAAATAAAACAATTCTATATTTATTAGTTTGCATTACAACATAAGACTTGTTAAAACAAGACCATGGTCTCAATATTCAGCTGCAGCGGCTAGCACTGCTAAAACTGCAAGCCGCCACTGCTGAACTTTATGATGGGGCCATATGCGGCCCTGGCACTGAATATCCAGGTTGCCTGTATTGCCATGAAGCTAATGGGGCAGCAGTGATATTGAGCCGCTGCCAGGTTAGTTTTAGCAGTGAAGGTTAGGCCAGCCTTTACTGTGCTTGACTTGTGCCGCATTGCGCTAACCGGGCAGCGGCTCAGTATTGCCACTGTTTGCTTAATGTCACTGAATATCCCAGCCAAGGGGATTAACACGGTTAGCAGGTCTGCAAATCATCTTAATCCCTTTAAATATCAGACCCTATATTTGACTACAACCTCCTTTGTCTGTGCACAGGGGTACCAGTGTAGACTAGCAGTTCCAAGAGCTAGCTGGCTTCGTCACAGAGGAGGCTCTGTTACCACTGTTACCTCTGTAGCACCAATCGTTCTATGCTAATGTTGCCAGGGCCCCTGGAAACAACCGGCCTTCTGCAAAAGTGCTCCTGCAAAACCACACCACCCTTACAACCTTGGCCATTCTGTCATCTCTAGAGAAGCCTTCCTTCATCACTAACTGGAGGTAGGTACAGAGGTATCAGCAGCCTTGTGGCACATGTTCCATTGCTAGTGCCTATTCAGTAAGAGGTAAAGAAAGGGGGGAGTTGGGGCTGGAGCAGCATGTGGAAATGACAAGGAATGGAGGGTCAATGCTCTGACTACAGTACTCCATAAGAGCCCAACCTACAGAGCTGCCAGTGGAATGCAATACTCGGATCATCTCTAAGCATGACAGCATTTATCCTTTAGCAGAGTTCCCCAGTACCTGTCAGCAAGGACCACAACATGCTCCCTCATCTTTTGCCTTCATTCAATAGAACATGCACTAATACATATACCCAGCAGTAGAAAGCAATGAGGTTGTTTGCCCATGGGTACCACAAGTCTGAGAAACGTGTCAAGCAGTTACGGCATCACACCCAAGCTTTGCATCACTCCAAAACTACAGCAAGAATGTTAAGCTATACATACATTTATTCAAGAGCTGTGCCTTTCACACAACAGCGCTGAAACGTGCTAATTACATCAACTCAAAGGTGAATATGCAGATAGCAAGCCAGTATGTATCCCCTACATACATTAAGGGGTTATTTTAAAAGCATTCCCATGTCTAAAAAGCAGCATCAATATGTAGATTGGATTATTCCATTTTAGAACAGGTTTTTTTCGCAGACGTGGGAATACTCACAATGTCTACCTTGCCAGGGGCAATGGTGGTGACAGGGCCTGCAATGCAGACATGGATTTTAGAACCTGCTCAAGCCACTCCCACTCCCCTCTCCCACCACTTCCCCTTGCAAGGTAGATGCGGTGAGCATTCCCACATCTGCAGAAAAGCCTGAACTAAAATGGCATTTACCCCATATAATTGAATCTACATTTCAATGCTGCTTTTTAGACACATCTCACTGAAATGTTTCGGATGTCAGCATTTGCACCAGTCTCCAGGCATGAAGAAGTGCTTGCTTGTAGGGGTAACTGTTCAGTGAATGCTGAAATCAGTCCCCTCCCCCCATGATTACTGCCCTGACCCTAGAATCCCCCTCCGCTACCCTGGGTCCAAGTCCCCCTTCCACCAAATGCAACTTCCATCCCCCAACCCCCTCTGAAGCAGCTCTGATCCACCCTCCTCCAGCTTTAGAAGCACAACCAAGCCCTCCTCCCCAGACAATTCCAACCCCCTCCCCCAAATGGACCACCCTCTCATGACTTTGAACACTCATTTTCACCACCCAACAGATTACACATTTTGACCACCCAACATAATACCCCCCTCCATGGCTCCACATTCATTTGAAACCACTTAGGAAATGTAAAAATTTACCATCTTGTTTTGTATAATTTTAAACCTGAAAAAGCAAGAAATCCCCCCAATTTATTTTTTCTCAGGTCATTAATAGTTGTCAGGTATGCGCCAGCCTCAGATCGGTACCCCATGGTTTGAAGGCCACTATTTTTTAAGGATGAGCTATTCTGCTCCTGGGGGCTTTGTCCTAGCCAGACCATTCTTACTGTAGCTGTCTCCATAGATGTCCAATATAAGAGATTTGGGGAGGCTAAGCCTTCCCAAAACCAAGGCTGGCAGATACGAGCAGGAGCTTGGCCATTCAATCCAGGCTGAGAACATGGTGGGCACTAGAGGGGTGACTGAGGGAAGAAGTTGGGCTCCTGCTTTTGACTGGTTGTGGCCAACAGAATGATCCAATCAGCAGGCAGGAGGTGGGGAAATGTTCTCCAACTCCCGCAAAGCGTGTAAGAGAGTATTGTGTGGAGGGGGTGGATAAAAGAGAGAACAATCGAGTAAGGATGGGGGCACAGGGGTGACACAGGCACCAGCAATCTAGGATAGGAGAAAATAAGGGTGTTTGAGCTGAGCAGGGGGAGGCAGAGAGGGAAGATTGCGAGCTCTCAGCCTCAGCTGCTTTTCCTCAGTCACAGCGACAGAGGCTGAGAACTGACTACCTCCCTCCCCTCCCTTCCTCTGCTGACCTCTGATATATTTCCTGAGCATGAGGAGGGGGCTATCTCTGGAGATCCCTAAGATATCTCCAGTGCTGGGTCCCCCAATTCCCTGTAGCTGCCTGGGAGGGTAGAAGCTACTGCAGGAAACAGGGGGCTGGTCACTGCTGAGTGAGTTACCTGGCAAGGGGAGAGAGAAAATGCTGAGGTCAACCCTGGAGGGACAGAAAATGGGTGTGATCCTCTCTACACCAAATCTCAGGGTGATCGTAACTAAAACAATTCCAAGTATGTTCCTGGGGTGTGCATATTGTAACGTCTGGATGAAAAGGAGAAGTGACTGCCTCTTGAAGGAGTTCTGCTACTGCTGTCAGAGCAGCTTGCGTCCATGTGTGCTAAGAGGAGGGACTGATGTTGTACCCGGTTGACCTGAGAACCAGTGCTGAATAGAGCACTTGGGACTTGTGAGTATTAAAAATCAGTTAGTTGGGGGGAAGGGAACTAGAGCAAGATGGAGATTCAGAGCAATGCTGGAGCTGGAGGAGGGAGGGAGGGAGAAAAGGAAAAATGTCTGGCAGATGAGTTAGAGTCCTTGTCCCAATGAGCTTACAATCTAAGATGCTGAGCAGATGATGATGAGAGAGAGATGGAGAGACTGAACAACTCACATTTTTATAGTGCTGCTGCAGGTATGTAGAGCTTTACAATAGTGCTAAGCATGCAGAAATCATGTCCCTGCCTGAAGAGCTTGCAGTCTAAGAAACCAAGCAGAACATGAAGGGAGAGAGCAGTTGACAGATGGCTACAAGCTAAAGCTTGTAAAGGAGATGAGACATCTATAGAGGCGTGGGAGAGGGTGAGAGACAACTACAGACTATGGCAGGCCAGCTGCAAGGTAATTAGAGCTTGGCAGATGAAAGATAGGATGGCCCCTCTTCTAGGCCAGTCAAACAGGCTTATTCAATCATGGCTTTGCTGCATGCAGGGATTTGTAGTTCTGATTTGCTTATCTATTGTCCTAAAAAAAATCAGAACTACAATTTCCTGCATGGAATGAGAGGAGGAGGCGATGAAACAAGTACTGAATCAGTTTGGTTAACATGGGTGATTAAGTTTAGGCTATTTTATATGTATTTTGAGTAGTTGTAATCAGAGAGTCCCTTTAGGTTACCGGGCACCTGTCTTCCAAGAGCAGCTATTCTGCCACTGGTACTTCTTAGGTTGAAGGCCACCTGTCCTCTAGCAGGAAGTCAGCATCGGCCATCAGAGGGCAAGAAGCAAACAGCCCCACTGCACCAAAGTTTAAAGATAAGCACCATGGGGCTGTTTGTGCCCATTGCCATTGCTGCATGTCCCAGAGGAGGCGACAACAGTGGCAATAGATGCCTCCAGAGGGGCAGCACTCTAGGCAACTGCTTAATTCGCCTAATGGTAGTGCCGACCCCGTTCATAGCAGTAGCACTGTGAGACTACCACCAGAGTTCAGAGCTGCCATTTTGAACCTGGGTGGCAATGGAGCTAGGAGTGCAAGGGAATCAGTCCTGCCCCAACACTATACCACCAATGATACCCCTGGGAAGTGCAGGGGGATGGGGGAGAGGGAATGATACTGACACCTGGAGGATGTGGTGGTGATACATTGCCTCATGCTAGTGCGAGGGGGGGGGGCGGATCGGGAGCATAAAATGATGCTCTTGAGAGATATGGGTTATAATTGGAGTAATTTGTCATGAGTGTTTTTTTTGTTTGGGCAGCAGCTACAGCCACCTCTAAATTAGCAAGGGGGCATGTTTACTAAACTGCGGTAATGTCATTCGCGTTAGTTTCCACGGTAAAGGTACAAGATGCCCATATAAAGGCCTGAGGGGGCATCAGTATGGCAAGCCGTCAGGTAATGCACGTTATAAGGCACGTTATAAGGCACCTTATTAGGCACAGTACAAGGCACGTGCCTTAACGTGCCTTGTACTGTGCCTAATAAGGTGCCTTGTAACATGCCTTATAATGCACCTTATAATGTACCTTGTACTGTGCCCAATAAGGTGCCTTTTAACGTGCCTTGTACTGTGCCTAATTAGGAGCCTTATAACGCCTTATATGGATTGCTGGCAACTGTGGTGAGGGTACTATGGTCTGGCAGCACAGATCTGCAAAGATATGACTGTCACAGGCAAGCAAAATATCTGCCTTGAACAGGAGGGAACAACAAGGAATTGAACCCATGACCACCACCTAGAATGTCAGTATACTAACCAGTAGGCTATACCTCTATGGCCTGTTGCACAGCAATGACTGGGTATGGAAGAACTGCAGGTCACTGCACAAACCGTCTGCTCTGTGTGCCAGGATAGGGTAACCCCACCAGCACCCATGATGCATTGCACATGCAGAACAGCGGCCTACAGCTGACCACCAAATGGGTTCTGCACCTCTCCGACACTGCAGTGTGGTAAGACGGATTGACAGTGCATGATACTGGCATAGAGTAGCTACGGACCATGCCATTGTTCAGGTTCCGTGTTCACTCTGAAGGATAGGATGGGCGCCCAGCACTAGGTCCACAGTACATGTGATGCTAGAGATAGGTCCTACTGCACATTCCCAGCATTGCCAGCGTGTAACAGGTGTTCCTAGCAGTGCATCTGTTCCAGCTGTGTTCTGAAGTCACATGTGGTCCTGTGAGACAGGACACCACCTAGATTAGTGCATACCCAGTGTTAAGATCTGGCTGCCATGGGTACCTGTTAGCAGGTCAATGGGGTGTCTAGACTCTCATGAGAGCAATATAGCACTGCGACTATGAGTCAAAGTGGTATGTGCTATATACCCTAAGGGGCCTCCATCACCCCTTTTGTGGATGAGGGTGTGGTGGGACAGGTGCTTGCACCCTGCAGCATGACTCCAGTACCAGCAACCACAATCCTGCTGACAGATAACAACGGAGTTAAAGGGGCACTAAGAGGCGACAAGGTGATAGCAGAGAGACTGAATGAATTCTTTGCTTCGGTCTTTACTGAAGAAGATGTAGGGATGTTACCCATGACTGAAGTGGTATTTAAAGGTGTGGAAGAATTGAAGGAAATATCGATACATCGGGAAGATGTATTACAACTATTAGATAAACTGAAGAGTAGCAAATTACCTGGGCCAGATGGTATACATCCAAGGGTGTTGAAAGAACTGAAGTATGAGATTGCAGACCTGCTATTAGTAATCTGTGAACTATCATTAAAATCATCTCTAATACCTGAAGATTGGAGGATCGCCAATGTAACACCAATTTTTAAAAAGAGTTCCAGGGGTGATCCAGGAAACTACAGACCAGTGAGCCTCACGTCAGTACCGAGAAAAATGGTAGAAACCATCATAAAGAATAAAATTACTCAGGATGTAGATAGTCATGGCCTAATGGGAGACAGCCAACATGGCTTTAGACAAGGAAGATCTTGTCTTACTAATCTGTTAAGTTTTTTTGAAAGTGTGAATAAACAGGTGGACAAAGGTGAATCAGTTGATATAGTGTATCTGGACTTTCAGAAAGCCTTTGACAAGGTCCCTCATCAGAGACTTTTGGCAAAACTAAAGAGTCATGGGATAGGAGGCAGTGAACTACTGTGGATCAAGAACTGGTTAAAAGATAGAAAGCAGAGGGTTGGGCTAAATGGACAATTTTCCCAATGGAGAAAGGTGAATAGTGGTGTACCCCAAGGATCTGTGCTGGGTCCGCTGCTTTTTGACATATTCATAAATGACCTGGAAAGTGGAATAACGAGTGAGGTTATCAAATTTGCAGATGACACAAAACTATTTAAAGTTGTTAAAACCCAAGAGGATTGTGGAAAATTGCAAGAGAATCTTGATAAATTGGAAGACTGGGCATCAAAATGGCAGATGAAATTTAATGTAGACAAGTGCAAAGTTATGCACCTAGCGAAGAACAACCCAAACTATGGTTACACAATGCAAGGTTCCACATTAGGAACCACCACCCAGGAAAAAGATTTAGGCGTCATTGTGGATAACATGTTAAAACCCTCGGTCCAGTGTGCAGCGGCAGCCAAGAGAGCAAATAGAATGCTAGGTATCATAAGGAAAGGAATGGAAAATAAAACAAAAGATATTATAATGCCTCTATATCGTTCCATGGTGAGACCGCACCTTGAATATTGTGTGCAATTCTGGTCGCCGTATCTTAAAAAGGATATAGCGTTATTAGAAAAGGTTCAGAGAAGAGCCACCAAAATGGTAAAGGGGATGGAAGGATACTCCTATGAAGAAAGTCTAAAAAGGTTAGGGCTCTTCAACTTGGAAAAGAGACAGCTGAGGGGAGATATGATAGAAGTCTATAAATTAATGAATGGAGTGGAACGGGTAAACGTAGATCGATTGTTTACATTATCAGAATATAGAAAGACTAGGGGACATACAATGAAGCTACAGGGTAAACTATTTAAGACTAATAAAAGAAAATATTTTTTCACTCAACGTGTAATCAAACTCTGGAATTTGTTACCGTAGGATGTAGTAAAGGCTGTTAGTGTAGCTGGGTTTAAAAAAGGTTTGGACAAGTTCCTGGAGGAAAGGTCCATAAACCATTATTAAGAAGGGACCCAGGATATCAATGCTTGACCCTTGTGGAACCTGTGTCTTTTGGGAAAACTGCTAGGTACATATGATCTAGATTGGCCACTGTTGGAAACAGGATACTGGGCTTTATAGACCTTTGTCTGACCCAGTATGGCATACCTTATGTTCTCCAGGACTGCTGGGTCAGTGCCATACCTGTGACCATTGCAGACCAGCAGTGATGCTTGTGATAGGCTCAACTGCCCCATGCCATAGTCTGCCATTCATGAACAGACAACACAGTCACACTGCACCTGCAGCCTGCTACAAGGTGCTCCCACCATGCACAGGCAAATTGCAGACAGCCCACTAACCAGTCCATAGTGCATACTCACAAAGGAACCCTGTGCACCTAGAGGTGGGATGCACAGCACAGACCCCAAACAAGCATCTCTATGCTTGAACCCCCAAAACTAAGAAAAAACAGGCATCACTGGAAACAAACAATGAATGGCACTATGTGGGAACATAGACATGCCATGGTCACTGCTCGGTCAGAGTGAGAGTGACCCCCAGCATGACATGATGTGGCCACCCTGTCCATGCTGGTGGTGGTCGAGCACTACAGTGTCTCAGCCATTGCCCTTCACCCTGTGCAGATGCATCCTGGCCAATCCGCCCTGTCTGGGCCATACCCACAATTCCTTGCTCCTCATTATGCACATTTGCAGGCTAACGCTGGAAGCAATATGAGCAATGTGGGCTCAGTGAGGTGTTGGCAGACAAAAAACAATGGAGAGACATATGCACACTCCCACACCTATCTCAGCATTGTGCAGAGATGGAGGTGGTTGACAACCCTACCCGCTGCACTGGTCCTGATCACAGTACCGACATTGCTAATCTGTGCAGGAGGTAGTAGTAGTGCTCTGGTGATAACTGCAGCTCTGTGCTGGGGCCAAGAGCCTGACACTCCATGAAGCTGTGGATAGTGGAGCCCTTGTGAGTGGGTGTCTGTACCCCTGTGCAACACTGCTTTGGGGTTTGCCCATGTTGTTGTTGTGGCTGCATTGTGGGCTAAAAGTATGGGGAGATGCTCTGCAGGATCCACAGATGGGACCTGAACCTCTGACCCTCTGCTCTTGGACATGCTGGCTGAGTGTACTGCACCACACTGTTGCCACAGCAACAAAGTGGTCCCTGGGGCTATCTTTACGTTCCTTGGCCAGACCTCTTCTGTTGCACTGCACACCACATTCTGGTACAGGGCATGGCCTAGGTCCACTGCAGGCGGGTGCCACTGCTCCCTCCAGCACAATCACCCACCCCCTCTGCCATGCCACCATGACCATATGCTGTCGGTGCCGGTGGTGCGCCATCCCAGGCCATCCAGAGGGCAGGTAGGCGGCTGCCTAAGGTGTGGGTTCGGGGGTAGGGGTATCTACATAAATGTCCATGCTTCCCCAGGTACCGTCTGTCAATGTTATGCGCCCCTTGGGGTGCCTGCTGGTAATGTCTCCTGGATGCGACACTGTGGGCCACAGACTCATGGGCATGTCTGACCCTGGTCAGTTGCTGTCTTGCTGGTTTCCATTTTCTGCGTTCCTATGTGCCACCTTGGCAACCGCCTAGTCCACCCTATGCCCCACTGCATGTCCCGCCTGCAGCCCCCATGCCCCATTTACGCCATCACCATAGTGGCCTTTCATACCAGAGCACTATGCTTTTGGTGCAAATGTGTCACTACTATCACTTTTCTGGGTCTCCCTGGCTATGATGTACATTGCTGACACAGAACTGGTTTTTCTCTCTTGCAAATGTGTGCTAACGCCAGGTTTTCAGTTGCATTAGGATTCAGCCCTTCATTTCTCTGTGTTAGTGTGAAAGGGGCCTCTCCCCGCCCACTCTCCACCCATTGACCCCTTCTCACTGCCTCTCTCCACCCTTTTCTGGACTTACCGCGGCCGGGAACGTTAAGGCGCGTTATGTCACATAACGCGCCTTAACGTAGACGCTTCTACGTTACTGCAGTTTAGTAAACATACCCCAAAATGTCTAAAAACAAAATGAAACAAAATGTTAAAACCCGCAAACAGTACAGGAAATAACACACCCTTATTGTGGAATGGAAACCGGCTAAAAGGCAGGAAACAGTGTAGGATTAAATGTTTAGTTTTCAACAATGAAAATACTGAGTATTTTAGTACCTCAAGAATGTGTACTGAGACCTATACTGTTCAAGATATTCATAAATGTTAAATGCAAATCAGTAATAAGGCAGGCCAAGAGAGACATTGAAAAGACGCTTGCCATAGTTGCAAAAACTAATACAAAAACCTTTTTCAAGTATATTCTAGGTTAAATCTTTTTTATTAACCACAATCACAACATCGCCGACATAGTAACATGGTGATACATTGGCAAAAAGTAGAAAACATTCAATTGTACAAGCATTACTGCATATGCAGTACACATTTTCCACATTTTCTCTCAACCCCTCCCTCCCTATTCCCCAACTTGCCCCTCCCCATTGCCCACCCATTTCTCCGCAGGAAGTCAACTATCTATTCTGAGGGTTAATCAATTTCTTGAGCATTTTGACTGCAAGTGGATAACCCTCCACCCATCACATTGCAATGGTTTGCCGCAGCAATTATGGTTAACCCCCCATCGATCCCCGCCCGCTACCACAAGCTACGAGGCTCTACCCGCCGGACTAGGGGAGAGGGGGACACCTCTCCCCAGCCCAGCTGTCACCTCTGCTTTCCATGGATCTGGTACCCTAAGAGCACCCTCTCCCCCCTCCCAACCCCTCCCAAACCCCAGTATCCCCCTCCCAGCAATCTAAAGCCCGCAAATTAGGTTTACCCCTTATTCAAATCCTTGCCTATTAACAAGCTCCCCCTTCCAGTACCCTGTTGCGTGCTCCGGCCGGCAACATCTGAATGTGGGGACCCCACCCCCTCAGAAAAGCCTCCCAGCATTTTGGTTGGTTCCCCACCCTATATCTCTCCAACCACAACAGCCCATGCAGGCGAATCCTCCAGCGCCCATAAGTAGGGCCCATGGGGTCCATCCAGGCATGCAAGATGGTCATGCGTGCTGTCACAAGTACCACACGCAACGAATTCCATTCTATCCCCCCCCAGCGTCTCCCCCCAGTCCTCCTTCCAGACATCAAGGACCAAGTTCACGGGCGTCAACTGCAGAGATGTGCCCAAACACCACTCAAGGTATCGAACAACCTTACGCCAAAAGCCCTGTACTTTTTCACAGTGCCTGAACATGTGCCCCAGCGTAGCACTTACAACCGCACACCTCGGGCAGGAATTCGTGGAAGCTATCCCCGCCCTCCAAGCCCTAGCGGGGGCAAAGTAAAGCCGACATCTCAGTCTATACTGCATATCCCGGTACTCCACAGACACCAACAGTTTTGGAATATTCGCTATAGCATGCACAATCCAGTCCCCCTCCACCAGCTCGCCAAGGTCCCGCGTCCAGGCCCCCGCCAGGACCCCTTCACTACCCACCGATGCGAGCTCCAGGAGGGACCTACGCAACTGGGCCACCCGTGCTACCCGATCTCCCCCCATTAGCAGCTTCTCCAACCGTGAACAGACAGCCCCGTGCAGAGAATTCACCGGCAGAGTGCCAATATAGCTCCGAATTTGGGCATAGGGAAACACCTCTCCTCCCGTCCACGAGTAATGTTCCTGTAACTGGGCAAAGGACACCAGAGCCCCCTCCCCATCTAACAGCTGTTCGAGAGTGGAGATACCCATCCATTCCCATCGCACAAAACTCCTATCAGTCAAGCCGGGAAGGAAGTCTTTGTTACCTCGCACTGGAAGATAGGGGGAGCAAGACGCCAGACACCCCATCTTGGCACATAAATGCCTCCAAGTTCTGACAACCGGGGACAACAAAACTGACCACACTCTCCTATCAATGTCCTTCACACTCTGCACATGCAAGACATATTGGACCTGCAAGGGCGCCACCAATGCCCCAATCATCCCAAGCGGGGTATAGTCTCCAGCCCCCCACAGCCAATCCCGAACAAACTGTAGTAGACAAGGCATATTATACTGCTTGATATCAGGACAGCCCATGCCCCCCCCGCTTCCCAGGATCGCTGTAACACTGCCAGTCGTATCCGCGGTCGCCTTCCCCTCCAAAGCAAGAGGTTTATCTGCTTTTCCATCCACCGGATATCCTTCCGCTTCAACAGCAGTGGTAGCGTTTGTAGGAAGTACAACCACCTAGAAAAGATCGTCATTTTGTATAATGCTATCCTACCCCCCAAAGACAATGGAAGATCTTTCCATTTTTGTACCCAATCCGTTAAATGCTTCAGCAACATCGAGACGTTAAGCTGATATAAAGTCAGCAAATCCGCAGGCAGATAAATCCCTAGGTATTTAAAATGGCCCTCTGCCCACCTCAAGGGAAAAACACCCGGCCAGTTCTGGGATATGGACGGAAGCAACGGCAAGGCCTCCGACTTATCTAAATTGAGCCGTAACCCCGAAGACTCACCGTAGTCCTGAAAAAGCTGCAATAGAGCCGGCAATCCAGCCTCCGGGTTCTCAATATGCACCAATAGGTCATCCGCAAAGGCCGCCACACGAAATTCAGACTGCCCCACGCGTACACCCCGAAAAGCCGCCGAGGATCTAAGTTGGCACAACAGGGGTTCCAACGTCAACACAAATAAGAGAGGTGATAAAGGGCAGCCCTGCCTCGTACCCTTTTGTATCACAAACTCTGGGGACAAATTACCATTGATCAAGATCGCTCCTCTAGGGTCCGCATACAGCAATCGCACAACATCCACGAAAAAACCATGGATCCCCACTATCTCCAGCACTTGGTACATAAATCCCCAGTTCACTCTATCAAACGCCTTTTCGGCGTCAAAACTTATTAACATAGAACGCCGATTATCCCTTTTGCTAGCACAGATGGAGGCTAAGATCCGCTGTAAACTATACGCCACATGCCGGCCCTTCACAAAGCCCACCTGCTCTTTCTGGACTAAATCAGGCAGGGGCCCCGCCAGCCTCTCCACCATTATTTTTGCTAAGATTTTAATGTCCACATTCAGCAAAGAGATAGGTCTGTAGGAACTAGGCAGAAGAGGGTCCCTACCAGGCTTCAGAAGAACCGTAACTACAGCTTTATTCACCTCGTAAGGAAACCTCCCCTGTTGTATCAAGGCCTCAAAGTACTCCACTAGAGGGATTACCACTTTATCCTCCAGAATTTTGTACAACTCCCCCCTCAACCCATCTATTCCAGGAGCCCTCCCATTCTTAAGACTAACGATAGCTTGCCGCACCTCAGTTACCGAGATCGGTGCATTCAACTCCTGCAGCTGCTCCGGCGTCACCCGCGGCATATTGTATTCCCTCAGGCGAGCCCACCCTCCCCCACAAGTATATTCTAAACAAACATCTGTGCATATTATTAGATCTTGTCTCTACAGCAAATTTCTTTTCAAATGCTCTCTTGGCCAGTTTGCCAGGGCTTATGCTCATTTCTACTTTTCTCATTTCTCATAAACAAGAAGCAACTTTATTGCATAATTCAGGTTTATAAAAATCCCGCTATTAGATTACTGATACATTTGTGCTACAAAAAATAGATTTAAAAGCACAATTTTAACTTTAGAATTAAGGCACTTCAGGCAAGTATTTTCATCATGGAATTATCTTCCACAGATAACTGAAGTCGCTTGGCTTCCCACCTCATACCTAACAACACATGTGCGGTGTGTCGTATATAATGAAACATGATCCTTCCAGAAAGAGGAACAAAGCTGAATCTGCCATTTTGTATTTTATTGCGCTACTATCAGACAGAAATTAAAGCCAAGAATTTCATGGGATTAAGTCAACTTTCAAAAAAAAGCAAGACGTGCATATTTTATGGACTTTATTATTCCAAAGCTATTTCTTTTATTGATTCCTAGGGCTTTCCCTTCCTATTAACCAGTGTCAATTCATGAAATATTAATGCCTGCAATTAATTAAACCCTATTTGCTTTCTTTAGTCATAATTTGTCCATTCTGTTATTGAGTCATATTGGACATTAATGAGGTATTTTTATAAACTGATCTCATGAATACAAGGGGTTGAATAAAATCACCCTAGGGGTTATGCACATAGAAGTATGTGCATTGACAAGAAGGTGCAAACTTTTACGCGACTCTCATCTTTATCTTTATTGAGTCTTTTAATATTTCGCTCAAGACACAGGCATCAGAGCAGTTTATAATATTACAAATAATTGCTGCCAGTTCAGAAGGAAGAAAAGAACACCAATGTTATCATAGGAAAGGAGAGAACAGTGATAACTAAGAGGAGTGGGAAGGGAAGAGAGAAAGAAGAGGGGAGAAGGGCCAAGCTAGATCTGTTTGCAGCGATGACTACTGCAGGAATTACTAAGCTATTCTTCAAATGCCATGTTTGTTTTGCTGCAGGGTCTGTCAGGACAAACATCTCACTTTCCACTTCCTTATACAATAGCTTTGGTGCATGTACATAACCTTGTAGTGTTATGGGCATGCAACAGATTAGCATATATATTCTAGTTTGAATGACCATATCTGTTTCATCCGTATTAATGTGGTGTTTGCATGAGTACACCACTGTCAGTGTGAGCCAGCGGGAGTGTGGCTGCACAGAGACAGGAAGCAACTAAGCCGTCTATCTTTTCAGAATACAGTGGGCATGGGGATGTATGCCACGCGGGGGACATATATCTCTCTGATTCTGGAACCGCAAGTGCGTCTATACACGCAGTTTCAGAATATGGTTTATTATGTGCCTATTTCAGGTTAGACGTTTCTGCCAGCCGGACGTGACTGCTATAGAATCGCGCTTATAGCGTATCTCCGAAAAGCCGTGTTCCTTCTCCTGGCTACTACGATCAAGTACACAGAGTTTTGTCTGATTCTTGTAACCATCAGCTTACACTGTGAGTTGAACTCATGGCTAAAAGGCCAGTGACATTCTGCTGATAAGATATGAGAACATTGCTCTGTTTGGTCATAGTGCTGGCTATCAGCAGACTCCTTGTCACTGGCAATGAGGGTGTTTGTGAGAGAGAAATTAGGATTTAGAAGAGCTTGATTGACAGCATACTGAAGTAGAATAGACATACGCTGGAATATATGCTTCCTGTGAAATTAGTAGCGCCATTCTTTCTCTTTTAATGCCTCCATAAGACTTTTGCCACTAGGAACTGACCCTTTCCCCTTTTGTGCTATTCATTCCATTATCATATGAACATTTGCTAAATATCATTATGTCTTCTACATTCTGCTCCTATTTCACTCAGAAAGCATCTCCGATCAAGTTAAATCATGTCAGTTCTTTGACCTGGTGACAGAAGCATCATTTGTATCTTCACAAAAAACTGTCAGCAGCCTCTTGATTCTCAACAGTTGATATATGACAGAATATTAATTTAACCTATTATTACACAAGAATGTAGGACTCGTTGCCTGTCTTACAGTGCCTAAGAGAAGCTGGTAAAAGCCAAAGAGTTGAAGTTCCGAGAACTTTTTTCACTTCCGAAAGCTTGTTAAACCTTAGTTTTTTGTACAGGCCTTTGAATGATTCTTCAATAATTTACATACAATATCGAGCTTTGTTGTTTATTTTGTTCTAGGATATTCATTGTTTACTTTTATTTATATGTTTATTTTCCATTTTTATCACCATGCAATTATGCTTGCTTTTTATTGATGTACCTTGCTCTGAGCACATCATTGTTTATTAGCAAGCAAGGAATTTGATTTAAAAAAATAAAATAAATTAAAATATCGCCAAGTATTGGCATTCTACTTCTATAACAGGGAAATCATTGTAGTATTAATCATTCAATAATAGAAGAAACCATTTTTACTAACATGAAATTCTATCTAATATAAAAAGTATTAATAATATTTTGTCAAGCCAGAAGAAAGTGAGGCTATTTTAAACAGAATACATTGCTTAGCATATCATAATACAGGAGAAGATATAACAATACTCTAGTGAGCTTGAATCAAACACCTTGGCTTATCAAGCAGAACTATAGATCTCTACTATCAAGAAAAGTGCTTAATTTTTCAGGAGCAAAGAAAACATATTGTTTATTGTTTATTAAGTACTTGATAACCTATCCTTCATCAAGAAATATCAAAGTGGCTTACATTATAAAAATCAATCCAAGTGCTCCAGAAGTCAAAATAGGTACAAAGTAAAATATAGCACGAAAGAAAGCAACAGAAGGAAAATAAAATAGTTTAGACTGCAGCCTGTCTGTCAGCCCCAAACCCTACACTAACCCAATCAGGAGCTAGGGAACACTGAAGAAAAATAATGTGTATCCCACTTTTCTTGAATTTAGCAAATAAAGACTCTAGTCTGAGAAACTGTAAAACAGCATTCTACAATACTGGTGCTAAACGGTGAACTTGACTGTCTGGTTCACAGATAAAGTTTAACCAGGAGATTCAGATCCTGAGATTTCAGTGCTCACATAGGAACATAAGGGCTAAGGAGCTTGGGTATGAAGAGCTTCACCCCAGCATATTGAATTAAATACAGTTGTGGTCAACATTATTGGCACACTTGCATTTTAGGTATGTTGTATACAATATCTTGAGAAATAATTGGAAATATTCCAACAGTATCTCATTATAATATTTTAATAGTATTTTCAAAGTTATGCAACAAACGAAGATGTCTGTGCAACTTAGGGGGGTGTTTACTAAACTGCGTTAGTGCAATTCGCGTTAGGAGCCGCGGTAGTGACAGAAACCCCAAATAAGGACATGGGCGGTACATCGTCACCACTAACGCGCGTTCAAAAACTTAACGAGCGTTACCGGGCGCGGTGGTGCGTTACTGCGCGTTAATCGTAAGAAGACGTACAGACACAAAGCACTGAAACAGAGCTGTAGCACAAGGGTTACGGTACTGACCGCTGTTACAGGCAGCATGGGTTCGAGTCCCCAGTGTGCCTAACGCGGAAGGCTGTCCCAGGCATCACCCTGTACATTATAGAGGGAATGAGGAGGCATGTTTTTCGTTACGTTGAGTATTGGTGTCAGAAACACACCCTCGGAGTGTGCCCAGCCACGTACGTCGGTGCGTGCAAGGCTGCGTGGGTACGTGTGTGTTTACGTGCGTGGGTACGTGTGTTTTTACCAGTGGGGGCATCTTATATTACAGACTCTGTAGGGTGTCTTGCACCTATGCATTATGCTAGCAGATGTACGTGTGATGGCCTATGGTTTATCAGAGCCTGTGAGCAGGTGCTGGAGTTTCACAGGGTTGGATTGTGCCAGTCACACCCATGATGCACTGCACATGCAAATCAGCTGTCCACAGATACACACCATAGGGAATGCACCCCCACAGCACCTTGGCCTGGTAGGGGGAACTGACCATGTGTTGTACTGGCACAGAGTAGCTACACACCGTCACATTGTGCGGGTACTGTGCTCACCCTGAGGGTGCAGTGAGGCGCCCAGCACTAGGTCCACAGCACCATCCATGGCACAGGTCCAAAGCAGTGTTACAGTGTGAGATAGGTAGTTTCTGCAGGACCACCTTGGACATCTCTGTCTGCTTCAGTCAGGTGTAGCCCCATGCACCACCACCCCCCCTCCCCTCCCCTCCCCCAGGGTAGCAAACAGGGCCTCCCATCAAAGGTGGCAGTAGAGGGGAACATTAACCCTAGTCCTGCTGAGGAACAGACATCCCACAGGGCAATCAATGCAGCTCTGTACACAGCCATAACACAATAGCAAACAGACATTAGGCCTGGATATGGTATGCTGCACCCCACCACTATCTGATATTCCCCTGGTGCAAGCCATCAGCCACTGCACCCTGCAAGCCACTCCATCACAACACCTACCAGCTGCAAACAGTCTGCTAGTGCCCAGTGGAGATGCCTGCACCCCGAACTGGGATGTCAGCATACACAGCAAGCAGATACATCAGTGACTGGGCCCCAAAAGGAAACCCATATTTATCACATGAGAGAAATACTAGATAGCACCATGGGAGTGCCTAGCCATGCTGTGGTCACTGCACAGTCAGGGTGAGAGTGATCTCTCAGCAGGATATACTGAGGTCACCCTGTCTGTGTAGGTGGTGGCTGGGCACTACAATGTGCCTGTCACTGCCCTATGCCCTGTGCAGATGCACCCTGGCCAGGCCACCCTGTCCGGGCTATACCCATGGTACCTTGCTCCTCATTATGCACATTGGCAGCCCAATACTGGCAACATTGCTGGCAGTGTGGGCTGTGGAAGGTGTTTGCAGCCACCACACACTGGATAGACAGACAGCCACCCCCACACCTATGCCAGCATTGTGCTACTATAGAGGTGGTCAGCAGCCATACCCACCACACCAGTCATGGGCATAGTACAGGCATGGATATGGTACACAAGGCTGTTGGGGGGTCACTCCCCAGGGTGGCGAACACTGTCAGAGACCAGACCTGCAGCAAACACCGCAGACATCAGAATGATTGTTATGGTGGAGCTCAATGAGCAATATGTGCTTAACGTAGGAATTGATATCTGCCAGTTATCATAGGGAACGTTTGATAGCTCTGTACCATATACCCAGGTGTAGGGTGGCATTGCTAAGGTATGCAACTGCTAGTATTGGGAGATACAGGCAGGGCCCAATGTCTTGCCTCTCCAAGAGGCATTGGCCAATGGGGCCTGTGGGTGAATGTGTGGCCCTGTTGGCTGCTGCTTTACGGCAGAGTTCCCTGACTCCAGTCCTGGTGTTTCAAACACTGTTCGGGTTTTCATGCTGTCCCTCATAAATATGCATAAGCTACATCTGCATACCATGGGGGTGGTGCATAGCTATGCAGCACAGGCATCTTTATTAGAGGCAGCATGAAGCCGGAAAGGTGTGGGGCCCTCCAGGACTGCATTTGCGGGACTCTGCTTTAGGTAATGTGCCTGTTTCTGGTGTCTGTGTTTGGTGTGGTAAAATATAGGTCATGCGTATGTTCTCTGCAATGAAGGAGTGTCTTAACTATCACTGTTTAGTGGTGGGTAAAGCTGTGGGGACTGGGTTGGCAGGAGCCTCAGCTGGGATTTGAACCTGTGACCCTCTGGTCCTACAGGCACTGGCTGTGTCCGTTGCACCACACTGTGGCCACAGAGACAGTGCAGTCCCTGGAGTTAGTTAAACCGGCCTGACGAGTCAGATACCCTGCTCTGCAACAGGTTTACTGTGGCCTCATTTACCTTGTATGCAGACAAAGGTGCACATAATCCTCACAGGAGACCTCAGAAAAGGGGCACACACCCATAACCAAGCTGGGCAACAATGATATCATTGGGCAATATTACACAACACTCCCAGGACAGCTCCATTACAATGACATGATTTTGAAAGGGTCTGTGGAGCGTAGACCCTTCCACACATCATTCCTTTGTTATTTGGTGCTTTCCAGGGAGTGTTGTTCCTTGTTGCCCATTGCTATCACTGTTGCCCAGCTGAATTATGCTTTTTAAAATGTTTCTTGTGGTCATTTTTAACGTTTTATGTGCAATTTTGTTCTGTGCACATGTATCACACTGCTCACGTTTTGTGAGTTTCCCCGGTTTTTCTGTACATTGCTGACGGAAATGGTTTCTCTTCCCTTTAAATGCCTTTAACGACAGGTTTTCATTCGCGTTGGAATTGAGCTCAGAAATTCAGCGCGTTAGTATGAGGGGAGCCTCTCCCCGCCCACTCTCCGCCCATTGACCCCTTCTCTCCACCCACTCTCCACCTTCTGCGCTGTTTTAACGCGCCGCGGAGGTCTACGATCGTTGACTGCGGTTAACGCGCGTAAAGTACGTTTAACGATCGTTAGCGTGTCAGAACGCGCGTTCGGACGTGCTAACGATCGTTAAACATACTTTACTCGCGTTAATCACGATTACCGCACTTTAGTAAACATCCCCCTTAGACACAGGGGTATGTTTACTAAACTGCGGTAACATTACAAAACGCGTGTTATGTAGCATTAATGATAGTTAAGTAACGTTAACGCGTGTTATGAGACGTTAACAATCGTTAATGTCTCATAACAAGCGTTATCATTGCTTAACGATCGTTCACGTTCTGCGGCTCGGTAAACACCGCAGAAGGTGGAGAGAGGATGGAGAGAAGGGGTCAATGGACGGAGTGTGGGTGGGGAGAGGCTCCATTCACACTAACGCGCTGATCTGAAGAGCTGAATCCTAACGCGATTGAAAACCTGCCGTTAGATGCACATATGCAGGAGAGAGAAACCATTTTCATGTCAGAAATGTACAGCCCAGGCAGGGAGCCCAAGAAATGTGATAGTAGTGCTCCATGTACAGCAATACCATAGTGCCAAAGTATGAATGGCCACTATGGCGATGGTGCAAATGGGGCATAGGGGGCCGCAGGCGGGACATGTAGCATGGGCAGCAGGGGCACAGGGTGGACCAGGCGGGCGCCTAGGTGGCACATAGGAACATAGACACCAGAGATCAGCAAGACAGCAGTTAACCAAGGCCAAACACAATCCACCAATATCTACCTGGTCCACCCTAGCCAATAGTCGCTAGGGCACAGACCTGACATCCCCCCAGCCATCCCGCCCCCATGTGGAGGAGACATAATAGTGGTAGGCAGTGATGGAGGGATGTGAGGATGTCCATGTATGCCCCCCCACCCCGGAACCCGCTCCCTAGGCGGGCGCCTACCTACACAGTGGATGGCCTGGGACTGCGCACTACCAGCACCGACAGCAAATGGCCACGTCAGCTCGGCAGGGGGGCGTGTGCCCGTACTGGAGGGGGCAGTGCCACCTCCCTGCAGTGGACCTAGGCCATGCTCTGCAGCAGTATGAGGTGTGCAGTGCAATATAAAAAGTCTGGCTGAGGAAAAGTGCAGGTAGCCCCAGGGACTACCATGCATCTATGGCATCAGTGTGGTGCAGTACACCCAGCCAGTGTGTCCAGGAGCAGAGGGTCACAGGTTCAAGTCCTAGCTGTGGTTCCAGCAGAACATGTCCCTATATTTTACCCTATCATTAATGTTACTCTGTACTAAATCTTTAAAGCATATGTTGTATCGTACTTGAACTCATGGCTAGAGAGGTCTCAGAAACTGTAGGCTGCCATTATTTAAGGTTTTATCAATGGACTGATGCCTAAATGTACATCAACGACCTCATTCTTAAACATATAGCCAATGGTTATTTTTGTGAAAATTTTTTTTAAACAACTTCAATACGTTATCTTCTTTAGCAAGCTTTTATATGAATAAGATAAACCAGTGAACCAGTGCTTATCTGTGTAGTAGAATCCCGACGCTTATTCAAGCGCTGTATCACACGTTTCACCACTTCGGTTTCATCAGGGGAGTGTTATAAAACGGCACTCTGGTATCACTGCAATGGTTCTCAAAAGCGCTGTCTGGTGCTTGCAGGGTACACACTAATCTGGCTGGTGTCTGGTCCCATAGGTCCACATGTGACTGCAGGATATAGATGGACACCAAATTACCTTTGGCTGCATTGCATGGAACACCTGTCACACACTGGTAATGATGGGGATGTACAGCAGGACCTATCTCTAGTAGCACATGTACTGCAGACCTAGTGCTGGGCACCCATCCTATCGCTCAGGGTGAACACAGAACCTGCACAATGGCATGGTCTGTAGCTACTCCGTGCCAGTATCACGCACTGTCAGTTCGTCTTTCCAAGCTGGGGGACTGGAGAGGTGCAGACCCCATTGGTGATCAGCTGTAGACAGCTATTCAGCATGTGCATTGCATCATGGGTACTGGTGGGGTTACCCTATCCTGGCACTCAGAGCAGACAATTTGTGCGGTGACCTGCAGTCCTTCTGTACCCAGACATTGCTGTGACATACACCATGGGGGTATAGCCTACTGGTTAATACAATGCCATTCTTGGCAGTGTTCATGGGTTCAGTTCCTCATTGTTCCCCCCTTTCATGCCTGTCCTACTCATATAGTGTGCATGCCTGTAGAGGTCATATTTTGCAGATCTGTGCTTCCAGCCCATAATACCCTCGCCACAATTGCCAACATTCTCTCGGTCCGTCTATCTGCGTCTGTCAGCTGTGTAGAGTCCTGTCTGCCAGTGCAGGCTGCCACCCCATGTCATACCTTTTCCTGCATTGCACCTCTTCATGCTTGCCTCGCCTGTGCCTGATCTGCATGGCACCACCACTCCTCTGTCCACCATCATTGTAACTATCCTGCCACCTCTGCCTCCACTGGGGGACATGTATTCCCATTGTCTGCCACCAACTGTTTTTCTGGCACTTTACATTGCCAACACCCTGTGCTGTGGTACAGCTGCCCCACCATGTTTGTCATCGGTACTGGCAGGCACATGGGATGCCCGGAGATATGGCAGGTCCAGCAGCTCCCACTTTTCCCTCCTTCACTCACCTGTTCATTGCCTTTCCTGAGTGCTCTATCTAGTGTTAGGGCTACATCTGTCTCTGTTCCACACAGGTCATGCATGTCATCCTGAGGCACCTTACAGCACTAGGGCACACTAGAAACATAGAAACATAGAAACATGATGACAGAAAAAGACCACATGGCCACTTTTGGAAACAGGATACTGGGCTTGATGGAGCTTGGTTTGACCCAGTATGGCATTTCTTACATTATGTTCTGTAATACTCGCTCTCAAGAATGTACAATATGTGCATGCACTCTACATATGCACACATGTATTTTTAAAAATTTTTATTTATACATTTCAATTGTCACAATCCAAAAACAAGATTATACAAGCAAAGTGCTCAAAAAAGACAAATTCAAATAAGAATATGGCTAAAAATATCAACAACAAATTAAAAGGAGTGCTTCTTGCTAAACACTAGGAAAAGGGCGAAGTGAAATAAAGGAAAAAAAACTGAAGCTTGGTTAACTCAAAAAAAGAAAATGAAAGGAAAATGCACCCAAGAGATACTGAGCACATCCACCATACAACTCCTTTACACTTTTTTGCTCCTAGGAACAACAGGTAGCTCTAACGTCTTTGCATTCAGGAAGAAACATAACTGTTAATGTTCAAAAATATGTACTTAATATTAGAAATCACATCCATACACTTAGGGGTATGTTTACTAAACCGCCTTAACGTGCGCTCTGTGATGTTATCGCGTGATAAGGTACCTTATCGCTCGATGAAGGCGCCTTACTGGGCGATAAGGTACCTTAGCATGCGATAACATGCGCAGCAGCGCAAACGAGCGCTGAAGGCGGAGAAAGGCTCCCAGAGGGCGGAGGAAGGCTCCCCAGAGGCAGAGAGAAGGGGCCAATGGGTGGAGAGTGGGAGGGGAGAGGCTCCCCGCACACTAAGGCTGTGAAATCCGAGGCTGAAAACTAACGCCACTGAAACCCTGGCGTTAGAGCTGATTTAAAGGGAAAAGAAACCATTTCCGTCAGCAATGTACAGCAAAACCAGGGAAACCTACAAAAAGTGATAAGTGTGATACAAGTGCACAGAACAAAAGGGCAAATAAACTTTGAAAATGTACAGAAGAAAATGTAAAAATAAAATAACCAAGCTGGCAAATAGTGATATCAATGGGATGCATGTGCAGTGCAGGCACAAGGAGAGCAGGAGGCTCTTGCAAAGACAACAGCAATACACAGGAAGCAAGAGTGGAGGATGAACACAGGTGCTTTATTGGATCCTCAACGCGTTTCGGCGGATGCCTTCTTCAGAGGGAAGGATACTTTAATATACATAAAGCAAAACATTAAAAACATTAAAAACATAATAAATCTAAAACCAAATTTAAACGGGCATATGGTTAAAAACATGACCATTAATACAACAATCAAAACACAATGGGGTATGTTTACTAAACTGCGGTAAACATTAATAACGCACGTTGTACGATGTTAACAATCGTTAGCATGCTATAGTGCATTAACGATCGTAAACGCGCTATAGCGCGCGCTATCACGCGCTAACGAGCGTAATGCTCCGCGTCGCGGTAAAACACCGCAGAAGGTGGAGAGATTGCAGAGAGAAGGGGTCAATGGGCGGAGAGTGGGCGGGGAGAGGCTCCCTTCACACCAACGCGCTGAATTTCAGAGCTGAATTCCAACGCGAATGAAAACCTACCGGTAAAAGCACTTTAGAGGGGAGAGAAACCATTTATGTGTCAGCAATGTACAGCCTAGGCAGGGAAACCAAAAAAAGGTGATACGTGTGATACATGTGCACAGAACAAAAGGGCACAGAAACACTGAAAATGACCCCAACAAACTGGAAAAAAACAACAACCAAGCTGGCCAATAGTGGTAGCAATGAGAAACATCAACCCCCCCCCCCCCCCCCGAGTAAGCTCCATAGAACAGATATAGTTCGTGGAAGGGTCCATACTCCGTCCCCATACAAGGTGCATGGGCCCACAGTGAAATAGCGCTGCTCAGGGATTTCCCCATCATCGGACAGGGTTCCTATGGCGTGCACATGTCCCGCAACATCAGGGCGGGCATGTCGGAACGGGCAACCTGGCAGATGCTGGAAAAGGGGATACAGAGGGCTGCAGGCGGCACATGCTGTGGTGCAGCTGGGCCACAGTGGGGACTAGGGTGATGCCTAGCTGGCCCATATGAATGCTGCAACAGTAGAGCAGCCAGACAGCAACTGCTGAGGGCCCAACATGGGCAAGAGTGTGCTTCCCACAGTGTCACAGGGAATAGTACCCAGCAGGTACCCCCAATGGCACAGAACATTGGCAAGTGGTGCTGGGGGAAAGCGTGGACAGCTATGCAGGCACCCCTACCCCAGAACCCGCACCATAGGCAGCCGCCTACCTGCACACTGGATGGCCTGGGACTGCGCACCACCAGCTCCACCAGCAGAAGGGCATGTCAGCATGGTGGCTGAGGGATACTGGTGGTGGAGGGGGCAGTGGCAGCTGCCCACAGCAGACCGTGGCCTAGCCCTGTGTAGGTGGGTGCCGTGCACTGCAGCAGACAGGCCCTGTCTGACCAACAGTCATGGTAGCACCAGGGAATGCACCGTCTTTGTGAGAACATGGTGGTGCAGTGCACAGAACCAGTGTATTCAGAAGCAGAAGGTCACAGGTTCAAGTCCCAGCTGTGGTGTCCACCAACCCAGTCCTCATATTTTACCCACTACTATAACGTGCTAATACAGACAGAACCGTTCTTGCAGATGACGTAAACATGCCCAAAACACCCACATTTTACCCTGCAGAGCACAGACACCATAAACATGCACATTACCTAGAGCAGAGCCTCCCAAATGCAGTCCTGGAGGGCCAAACACCATTCCGGTTCCATGCTGCCTCTGATGAAGATGCCTGTGCTGCATTTCTATACGCCACCCCCATGATATGCAGATGTATCTCATGCATATTCATGAGGGACAGCATGAAAACCTGAACAGTGTTTGGCACCGCAGGATGGAGTTGGGAACCTCTGCCGTAAAGCAGCAGCCAACAGGGGCAGACACACCCGCACCCACAGGCCCCATTATCCACAGCCTCCTGGAGAGGCAGGACTTTGGGCTCTGCGTGCATTTCCCAATACTAACACATGCATACCGTAGTAATGCCACCCTAAACCTGGGAATATGGTACACATCTATCAAAAGCTTGCTATGATTATTGGCAGATAGCAATTCCTAGGTTAAGTACAATTTCCTGAGTGAGCTGCATCATAGCAACCTTTCTGATGTCTGTGGAGTGTGCTACAGGTCCTGTGTCTGACAGTGTTTACCAACCTGGGGAGTGACTCCTACAGTATTGCATACCATAGCCATGCCTGCACTGTGCCCAGGACTGGTGTGGTGGCCTGGGCTGCCCAACACCTCTATAGTTGCACAATGCTAGAATAGGTGTGGGGAGTGTGTGTCTGTGTATCCCAGGGGTGGGCAAACCTGGTTCTGGAGGGCCGTAGACCAGTCAGGTTTTCAGGATATCTCTAATGAATATGCATGAGATATATATGCATTAGAGATATCCTGCCAACCTGACTGGTTTGTGGCCCTCCAGGGCTGGATCTGGAGACCCCTGCCTTACACCTCTGTCATTTAGGATTGTGAGTGGACAAGCTGCAGATGTCCAAGACATCAAAAAGGTTAGATAGAATTTGTCACAGTCCTCCTCACTTCTCACCACCACCAAAGACTTGTCTATTAGACAACTTTGTGGTGGTGGTGAGAATCGAGGAGGAATGTGACACATTCTATATACCCTTTCGATGTCTAGGACATCTGTACCTTGCCCACTCATGAGCTTAAATGACAGAGGTGTAAGGCAGGGGTCTCCAAATCCAGCCCTGGAGGGCCACAAACCAGTCAGGTTGGCAGGATATCTCTAATGCATATATATCTCATGCATGTTCATTAGGGATATCCCGAAAACCTGACTGGTCTGCGGCCCTCCAGGACCGGAGGTGCCCACCCCTGGTCTATCCAGTGTGTGGTGGCTTCCAACACCCTCCACAGCCCACACTGCTAGCACTGTTCCCAGTATTGGCCTGCCAATGTGCATAATGAGGAGCAAGGTACCGTGGGAATAGCCTGGATAGGGTGGCCTGGCCTTGCCGCATCTGCGCAGGGCATAGGGCAATAGCTCAGACATTGTAGTGCCCGGTACCACCTGCATTCCTCCTCACTTCTCACCACCACCAAAATATTGTCTATTAGACAACTTTTTGGTGGTGGTGAGAATCGAGGAGGAATGTGACACATTCTATATACCCTTTCCATGTCTAGGACATCTGCACCTTGCCCACTCACAATCTTAAATAACAGAGGTGTAAGGCAGGGGTCTCCAAATCCAGCCCTGGAGGGCCACAAACCAGTCAGGTTGGCAGGATATCTCTAATGCATATATATCTCATGCATATTCATTAGGGATATCCCGAAAACCTGACTGGTCTGCGGCTCTCCAGGACCAGGGTTCCCCACCCCTGCTGCAAGGTGTTCCAGCCATGCACATACTAACTGCAGACAGTCTGCTAGCTAGTCCATAGTGCATGTTCCTGGAGAAGATGTGTGCACCCAAAACTGGGATGTGAGCAGACCCACCAAGCAGATAAGTCAGTGATTAGGCCCCAGAAAAGAGAACCCATAAATGTCACTTGAGAGAAACACTATATAGCACTATGGGGGAACCTAGCCATGACGTGGTTCGAGGCTGGACAGTATGAGGACTGTATATTGCTGGGTGTGTATTTCTCATCTCTGACATGTGTGTGTGTCTCATCTGTCTGTGTGTGATCTAACGTTAGGGGGGGGTGGTGCCCTCCAGCTCTACTTTGCTATGGTGGTGTGTGATGATGGTAGAATGGACAGTAGCATTTGTGTTGTGGTTACAGATTATGTTGATGGCAATCCGTACACCTACCCCTTGTTTTGTGTGTCATAACTTCACACGCTGATGCATAGTTGTGGTGTCTCATCATGTGCTGTTATATGTATATGTCAGGATGTGTCATGCATTTGGTTTGCACGTACATACCTGTGTCCATTTATGTGGGCATGGGCTCCTGCTTTAACGTTCTACATTTCTTTCTGCAGGTGATGCAGGATATGGATGTCGCTCCTGGTTGCTGACCCCGTGCGTCAGCCATGGACACGTGCAGAGAGGAGTTACAATGAGGCCCATGCCTCCAGCTGCTCTGTCATAGAGCGCACCTTTGGAGTTTTAAAGGGTTGCTTCAGGTGTCTGGATAGGACAGGCGGGGCCCTAAAAATACAGACCACAGACTGTGGCAGAGATCATTATAGCCTGTTGCATCCTGCACAACATTGCTCTCAGGCACCATATCCCTGTCCAAATTAATGAGGATCTCGAGGATGATCCTATGTGCCCTCCTGTACGTGCCCGTGGTGACACATGTGAGGGCATAGCAGTCAGGTGGCAACTGATTAAGGAGGTCTTCTCATGTAAGTACTGCATATGTTGCCACCTACATTTCTTTCAATATGTGTGTACTGCTACCACTAGTTAACATCTGTATACCAATATCAGTAAGATGCAACACTGCACTGACATGTAACAGATACTGCCTGGCCATCCCAGCTTACGATCTAGTCATGACTGAAATGCAGAAGATGTGAGCAGGCCACAACAGCTGGTGGAGGTGGATTATGTGTGTCTGTATTTTTAGGCTTGTGGAAGGTGTTACGCTAACATACCTGATGTGTGGCTGATTGGGATAGGGGCTGCTGTACAGTCACAGGTAGTTAGTTTGATGCTTTGGGTGCAGCAAGGTGAAAGGCGTGTAGTATGGAGTAAACAGTAGGAGAGCAGACCATAGATGGGGCCAGTTGTCTAGATGTGTGTGTTTAACAATTTGTAATTTGAGCTGATTGTGTGGTTGGTATGCTCTGATGAGCAGGGACTAGGTCAGCACATAGCCTTGACATGGATGCGGAAATGGATAGGGAACCTGTGAGGTGTCCTGAAAGGGGGAGTATTAGTGCCATTATGTGTGTGGCTGTAGAATAGACATGCAGTGCAGTGTTGCATCTTTGCAGGCAAACAGGGATGATTCAAGGCCAGATCAGCAAGGTGTAGGTTACAGTAGGCAAGCCAGGAGCTGATTGGGGGGGGGGGGGAGGGATTTGGGTTTTAGTTGTGTTTTCAGGGAATACTGGGGAGATATAGCTGATGATAACTAGACATAAACCACAAGCCTCAACTACAAGCTGGGTATGTGTGTAGAGGAGGAGAGTGCAGTCCAAAACAACACCTACATTATGGATCCTAGAGAGAGGAAGTTTTGGACACACACACGAAGACTCTCTGATGGGAGGGGAGGGTTTAGGTGCACATATAGGATATCCATGCTTTGCAATTAACACTTACACACAGTGGGATGACATGCAGCCATCAATGTCAGGTGGCAACTGAACATCGGGGTGTGGTTTGGCAGACACAACTCAGGCATGGAGAGATATATTTGCAACATATCAGCACACAGCTGTTAATATAAGTCAAGGTATGAGATATACACAGCAGGAAAATGTATATGGACAGAGGATAAGGATGGAGCCCCTGCATATTTCCCTGTATTACAGGAACTGACAGCGGTGCAGCAGACGACATTGAGACACCAGATCACACACTGAAGGGGCATTGGGAGTGATATAGGGGACAGAGGATAGTACTGTGTGCTTGGAGCCAAGCAGGGACACGGTAGGGAGGAGATAATTCTGTCCCACATTTTTTACAGCAAAAGAGAGGTGAGGAAGGGGACAGACAGAGTACGGACCCTTGTTATTTGCCACACACACTTCAGTGATAACATTAACATAAAACAAATATGTACAGTGTGATGTGGAACAGTCAGTCTGTTAAGGATCTTGGCGGGTATGGGAGCTGAGGACATGAAGGTGCAGTGTGTGTTGCACAGCTCCAACATGACATATGTATGTTTCTCTTGTGTTTCTCAGTCCACAGTACATACTTGGTGACCTTCCTGGTGCTGTGGTGCATTGGCAGGTGACTGTACGTCATCCAACATGCAGTAGTCTGGGGTAGGTGGACCTACAGCTACTTTGTCTGTGACGACAGTCAGGGAGAGCACATGTCTGCAGTGATCTGTCATGATGTACATATGTTGTTGTTCACCTCTTTTCCCTGCACCCCCATACCTCATATGTTGCTGTTGGCACACATATCCACATGTGTTCCTGGCCAGTTTGTCTTCTCCAACACTGTCTCTGGACACATCTAACAGAGCTGCGTGTGTGTGCAGGCCGTAGGTGTTTGGGTGGTGGAATGCACGTACACCCTTCCCTAACATTGTAGCATCAGCCAACAGCAGGGTATCATTGCATTTAACAGGCCTTTATCTCCACTAATCTCCAATTGTGCACATACAGGCCATATGCTACTGCTGGCACACTCACCTTAGCATACTGTGTGGGTGTGTGTTTTTGGGTTGGCTGTGTGATGATACAGCATGCAGGCATTTTGCATTAGCATGTGGTGTGAGGGGTCTGTACACCTGGGGAGCGGTGAGGACTGTGCTATCTCTACCTTAATGCTGTTTACCTTGTGGACATTGTGAACATGTGTTGTGTGTTGTGAGCTGACCTATCTCTTGTGTGCTGACAGACCACTGCGCAACAGCATTCGTGTATCACAGATATCGCCATAATTTGGACATGCATCAACAGTGGCTGGACATGGGGACATGGTGACTCTAAACATTTCGATGACATCTTCTCCCTTCACTGTGAAGTGTTATGGCCTTTGAGTGCCTCAGGGATCCCAAACATACACTTGCTGCAAACACACGGTAGGTTGCACCTTTGGTCTTTTGTGAATGACATCAGCCTTTAC
This sequence comes from Ichthyophis bannanicus, assembly GCA_033557465.1. NCBI lineage: Eukaryota > Metazoa > Chordata > Amphibia > Gymnophiona > Ichthyophiidae > Ichthyophis > Ichthyophis bannanicus. The sequence goes on along the minus strand of CM066035.1, from coordinate 440,820,006 downwards.
ATGTTACTGATTTCCTGTTTGTTTCATAGACATTTCCTGTTGGGTCCCTGTACACGAATGCTGAGGCACATGGGGTGGAGCTGTGAAACGCCTGTATAACATGGGCATGGACATGACCATATCCATGTGACACCCTCGTCTGTGGCTCCAATTCAAAATGTCCCCAACATGCAGTGTGTTCTGTGTTGTGATCATGTTATGTTTGCCTGTGTGACGTTTCCATACATACATATTGATGTTTTACTCTCTGCAATTTGGGCTGATGTTGCAAGCAGCATACCACTACATTGTTTATCCTCTTCTGACACAGGGAAGTGAACACACAAAGCACATCTACTACAGTGCATCCGGCGTAACCATCAACCATCTGTTGGAGGACACAACAACACCATGGAACTATCCCTGGGAAATGGTGCCATAGGATGTTTGACCTCTGCAAGTGGGACACATGCCTAGGATGGACAGTATTATTGTTGGACTGCTACTTTGGGCATGACAGGCCTGTCCAAAACACTGTTGCTGCTGTGCTCTGGCTGGGTGTCGTGTTCATTGCAGGAGACACACATGACCTTTCCAGTACTGTGGCATATTGGGATGTCACACTTGACTTTGCAAGCCCAGGGTTTCAAGGACAGTCGTAACATGACTTGTTGGAGTGCAGACACCCTTTGCACTTTGGACACTGTGTACTGGTCCCCACGTTTGCAGCAGGGACTGACAATGTCACTGTATGTTGTACATCCTTCTGACATTGTGTTGTTGTGTTTTGCCCATGTGTGTGACATGGAATGCAAGATACGCTCATCTGTTTGGTTTGACACGAGCATACAGCCATGCGTGTGGCACAGGGGGAACACTGGAGAGGTCCTCTTGTCCATGTCCACCTAGCCTCCACAGTATTTGCCACGACACCACTTTACTGCACACCAGCATCTTGGATTGCTGTTTGCAATCACCAAGTGTGTTACAGTGCATGTGTGGCATCACTGTATCATGTTTCAATGTACACGGTGCATGTGCATGTGACTGACTATGTTGGTGCAACACAGCAGGTTGCAATATGGCTTCTGTGTGGGCTATTGTAACATGTTTGACCTTTCTTTCCATCTCTATATGCAGGTTATTGTTTCTGTTTACTGTACAGACGTGACGCTCTGCATTGGTTTAAAACACCTAGCATTGCATGTCTGTGCAGTCCTATTTATCCCCTGAGGTGACGACACTCACATTGCCCCGTTATATTTGGAGTGTGGCAGTGTGAGTGTCCATTTTCTTCCTTCATTTGTGCATTCCATGTACCGTGATATATGTGTAAGGACACTGTATCCACACCAACCAGTGCAGGGGGACCTTCTGCATAGTGTTATCTCTGCATGTTTCTGCAGATAGTTTCTTTTGAATTCTCTGTGTTCATGTGCCTCTGCTACCTGTTAGCATATCCTCATTCTGTATTTGACGATTGTTTAGGGTTACATTGTTGCAGCTTTGATTCCTATATCAGGCATTATGTGACAGCTGTAACATAAATTTCGATATGTGTGTTTAAACTTTCAAAATTTTAACAACATATGCTTTTTCATTAGTGTGCCTCCTGTGTTGCCAGATAGATATGTTTTAAGGAACAGATCATGATTGATGTGTGTTGGGCCCTCATCATGCACCGCCTACTGTCTACATGCACACATAAGTAACTAACACATTTGGGGCATGCAACAGCATGTGGGTGGTGGAGGCCTAATGCATACTGCACACCATGCACCTGATGCACATTATCTCTCCTGCCCATCATTTGTAGACGGGCCAGTGACCTTTCTGTAAGATGTGGGTTGCTGCCCTGCAAAATGTGTTTTCCGTTTTTCACCTGGGATCCACTCACCTTGATATTATGATGGCGGCATCTACACTATCTGTGATGATTAACCAAAATAAAAATATGTGTTTGACATACATTTGTCTCTGCTGCTGCGTGATCACACTGACACTTGTATTTAATGATTTCCTGGTCATGTACATGGCCCACCTGTGCTCACATCCTTGTACGGTGCCAGCTGTCTATCTGCCAGCCGTTTGCCACATCACTGGGGGTTACAGGTTACCATACACACCTTCCCTTTGAGGTACTATTTTTGCATTGTGCTCATTGTGGTTGTTTGGGTTAGTGGTTACAGACATGTGCTATAACACCGTAGGTTTGATCCCCACATGGGGCTTACCTTTTTTTTTCTCTTGTGCTAACATGATCATTAGGTACCTGCAGGTTCATCACCTATGCACACACCCTTCCATCTCTTCACTGAACACCAAAGTGTACCCTCTCTGCTGCCTATCCATCACATATTAGCTGTTACATATGTCTCTTTCTTTATAGCATTTACATGGCAGTCTGCTTGGGGGATTGGCATTGCTGCATTTCAGCTGGTCTATAGCACACCTGTTTGCAGGTTCAATTCTCTCCTGTTCTGTTCCAAATTTTGCCCTGCTCCACAGAGCATCCCCTGCCGCCCTTTGGGTTTAGTTTTTTTCCTCTTTTCAATGCTGTATCCACTGCATAACATTTCATTGTGTGTGTGCATGTAGTTATATGTGGCTCTGGTCCCAATTACAGGCTGTGATCTGATCTGTACACACCAGATCTGCATGTGCATTTCATCATGGTTACTGTTGGAGGTTTCCCTATCCTGGCAGCCAGCAGGCTTCTTGTGTGATGCCCTGCAGTATTCTTGTATGCAGCCTTTGCTAATGACCTCATGTTGGTGGTGTGGCCTACAGGTTTGTGCATTGACATTTATGCTAATGGTCATAGGTTTGATTCGTCTCTGTTCTCTTTCATTTGTATGCCTGTCCTGCACAGCTACTTTTCATTCCTGTGACAGGCAGATCTGTGCTGTTAGCACATTGTACCCTTATCACAGTTGGCGACCATCCTTCTGACCATCTATGTGTGTCTGCCAGCTGTGTGCTGTCCTACCCTAATGTGCATGCTGCTACCCCACGTCCTGCACTGCTACACATTTCTGCATTGCAGCTCTCCCTGGTTGCCTCTCCTGTGTGTGCTCTGCATGGCACTGCTACTCCACTGTCCTCCTGTCATTACACCTATCCTGCAACTTCTACCTCCTCTGCTGGACACGTCTTCCCATCCTCTGCCACACACTGTCATTGTTGCATGGTACATTACCATCACCCTGTGCATCACTACAGCTGCCCCCATTATGTTTGTCCATTTTTCCAGCTGCCACATGGGCTGGATGCAGATTTGTCTGGTCCATCAGCTCAGATCTACTTCCTTCCATTACTTGTGCATTGTCTTTCCTTGTTACTCTGTGCAGTGTTAGGGTTACATCTGTATTTGGCCCATACCTCTCTTGCTTTTCAACTTGGGGGACCTTACTGCCCTTGACCAACATTTTTGGGGTCACCTATACATCTTTGGGGCATCTTAAGCCACACCTTAGATTCAGGCAGCTTATGGGGTGCCTACTATGGTGCCTTGGGAGTTGGCAACCTTTTGACATGGCCTCTAGGGCACATTATAAACCGCCTTGACGGTTTTGGATGTGCCTTCTGGTTCATTAGTTTATGGCACTGGGGTGTGGGTATTTTTAGCTGGCAGCACAGATTGTTGTACTGTTTCAAGCAGGAAGCAGAATTGCCTCAGCCAACCTTATTCATTAGGCCCACTGGGGGATTGAACTCAAGATGTCTGTTTCAGCAGGCATTGTAATAACCAGTGTGCTACACCTCTATTGCTACAATTGCAGGTCAGCACACGAAGTTAAGGTTAACGCGCGGTAACGTGCGTGGCTCCCTCTATCACGCGATAATGTGCGTGGCACACTTTACCGCGCGATAACCCGCGATTGCTACCTTAAGACCGGAAAGCCCACTCCTTTTATGGCATTCTTCACATTTTCGCTGGAGCTTACGCCGGGAACATTAAGATGGTTTAGTAAACATACCCCCTAGAGAGATTTTTCTAAAGAAACGGTTGTGAAATTATCGGATCACGAGACTAGAATTGTTTCGTTGGAAAAGTGGTCAATGGTGCAGGAATCAAAAGACTTTCCTTATAAGGCTGTCTGTGAAAATTTTCTCAGGACTCTATCCTTTTACACAGGCAGGATGAGTTTTTGGAAAATTCCCTTAGGTCTAAGAATCTTCGTTTGTTAAATTTCCCTCAAACCCATTACCTGTCACCATTGATACTTTTCCAAAAATACCTTAGGGAGGTATTACTGTTTACTGAAGTTGACTCCTTTCAGGTTTCTAAACTTTATTATGTGCCCAAGGGTAGGACAGATATGGGAGGGGAAATAGGAGAACCTGCTGCTCCTTTTGAGGGTGTAGCTTCTTCTTCTTTAGATATTTCACGTTTTATTGAATCAGAGAGTGAGGATATCTCTTCAAGAGCTACATTATTGGTAATCTTTCTATCTGAGATGGATAAGGATAGGGTGTTACGGGCATATTTTCCCAAAAAGAATAAGAAATTTTGTGGCCATGCAATACAAATTTTTCCTGATGTCTCCAGGGCAACTCAGAAGTGGCGCAAGGCCTTTTTGGAACTGCGTTCTCCGGTTTTAGCCCTGGAGGCATCTTTTTACCTAAAATTCCCTTGCAAGTGCCACATTTTCAGGGCAAAAGATATGTATTTCTCGAAGTTGATCATTTGGTTACCTTTTTGGATAGTAGGACTTAGGGATTCTTTGTTTTTGTAAATTGTTTTCTCGACTCTTTGCTAGAATCAGGAGTTCTTTTGTTATATTTAGGGTCCACTTAGGTTCTATTTTTTATATTCTTTTTAACCACACCCCCCTTGATGTGGATTTGATTTGTTACATGAGTTTGGGTGATATAAAATGTAAAAAATGTTTTTCTGTATCTCTTGTTTTCCTTGTATTTATGACTCAATAAATAAATAATTAAAAAAAAAAAAAGATCGGTAGCAGTGCTTACTCTGAAATAATCAGGTCCTCCTTCATATACTTTGATTAAAGGATAAGGTAATATACAAAACTGTCTAAATAAATAAATAAATATACTGTCTAAATATCTACAAAGTTGACACTATAAACAGTTTCTTAAGTTTCAAACCCTTAAATTAAAGGATCTAGCATTATTATCCAAACTTTCCGACCTACATTGTAAAACCATCTTATTTTTAACAAGCTCAAGCTCAACTCCCTGTAAATTTTTGCAGTCTTCCGCAATCTTCTTGTCTATTACCGTGATCCTTGGGGGTATGTTTACTAAACTGCGTTAGTGCGATTCGCGTTAGGAGCCACGGTAGAGACAGAAACCCCAAATAAGGACATGGGCGGTACATCGTTGCCGAGAACGCGCGCTACAAGGCGCCATAAATGAACGAGCGCTACAGGGCACGTTACCGCGCGTTAATCTTAAGAAGGCGCGCAGGCATACAATCACAGCAACAGAGCTGTAGCACAATGGTCACAACACTGACTGATGATTCAGGGGTCATGGGTTTGATTCCCCAGTGGGCCTAATGTATAAGGCTGGCTGAAGCAGCACCCTTTACATTTAAGTAGTGATTGTTGAGGCATTTGATATGTATTTTAATTTGTGCTGCCAGCAAACACACCCTCACGGTGGCATAACCTAAGGTGCTGCATAAGGCACCCCATAACGCACTCCATAGGGCACATTATAAAGTGTATTGTCCGCCAAGGCACCCTATAATGTCCCCTACAGGACACCTTATAAGGATGTGAACAAAGCCCTGGCTGGCTGCAGGACAGCACGTCACCACACAAACTGTCTGCTGTGGTTACCAGGATAGGGTTAACCCACCCGTACCCATGATGCACTGCACATGCAAATCAGCAGTCGAGAGATGGGCACAAGATTGGGTATACACCCCCACAGCACCTCGGCCAGGTAGGGGGAACAGACCGTGTGTGGTACTGCCACAGAGTAGCCACAGACAGTCACACTGTGTGGGTACTGTGTGTCAGACGGCTGCCTGGGTGAGAATCTTCACAGTCTTGACAATGCATATATTTATATGATTTTTGCAAGGTATTGTGGGTAATGTAGTTCATTCACACCAGACACAGCTGCTGACAATAATTTAGTTGTGCACAAGTGTTAAAGCCAATAAGATACTTCTTTATTTATGGGGTTATTTCTCCCAGCACAGATATGCTTGGTAGCACATAAATTAGGTTACTTGCTTGTAGTGTTTAACTTGGTAAAACAAAGTCAAAAATCAAAATCAGGAAAACAACCTTCAAACTTGTCAGGCAATTAGCTAATGTTTTCTTAGCATATCTCTAACAAACGAAAAGCCACAAAGAAAGAAATAAACTGTTCTTGTAAGGTTAACTTCTGATTACTTTCCACCCAGATCCAGAAGTAATTCTCTCCTAGCTCACAAGCAATTAGGTGCAGCTCAATTGCTATCAGTTATCCAGCTGAAACCCTTTAGCAGGCTGGCTTTCTACTGTGTGAGTCAAATCCTGCTTCAGGAGCTTTTCTTAGTGGAATAAAGAACAAATTTATATTTTCTTTGTGATGGCTGCTGTGCTTTATCACAGAAAGTTACCAACGGAGTTTGGATAGAGAGCAGTCCATATAAACAATATCTTGATCTGCTATTATTTCCCCTTCATCACCAAGCATAGTGTCACTATCATGAATTGGCACAGATGAATCTTTCAATGGAGCACTTTCAGGAGAACACTTATTTCCCTGCTGTCTTTCAAGGTTATAGCTAGGGCATAGATCAATGTTCATACCTGAGCTTCCATTGTTGCTATAGTCCCTCTCTATATAGCCTGGCCAGTATGTAGTCCAGTTCTTATGTCCAGCCTTCCAGTCCTGATCCCTGGACACTGGATCTCTCTTCACATACCTTCTGGAATAGGTCTTAGAGTCCCTTCCACGTGCAGCCGTCTCCCTCACAGGTAGCCTCTGGTGATTCCTTGTTCTGCAGCACCATTCCTCTGGCTTTCCCCAGTCCAATGGTCTATGCTGGCCCTTGGAATACCTCCCAGTATACGTACTGCCTTGGACTCTTCTAGACCTCTCAAAGGCTTTTCTCCTCTTCCTTCCAGAGGGTTTCTTTCCTTCTCTATCCGTCCGGTTTGGCTTCTGCTTCTGCTGATCCTTCAGATGAAACTGATGATCCTTTTCTGCATATCCAAGGTGATCATGAAGATCATGATCATGGAGCTGATGCTTCTCATCTGTAGAACAAACTCTATTCTTATTCTGCCTTGATGAGTGCTCCTCCCTAATACAGCGCAGCTGTGCTGAATCAGGCCCTGCCCTTTGAGATGAGTGCTTAGGGATTACCTCACAGCCCTCCTGATTGAACACACGTTTCCCCACTTTAGCTCCTCTAATGGCTGCTGGAAACCTGGTGCATTCTGGGACTGGTAGTCTTTTGTAAGAAAATTCTGTTTTCTTATTTCTACCAGAACTGACAGGTTGCTTGTTCAGAGTCACATCATCTTTTCTATAGCTCCTTCCTGAGCTATGATAAGCTTCCTTATCACACTGTGCCCACCCTGAGGTTGAGGTGGGGCACCCAGCACCAGGTCCACAGCACCTTTCATAGCTGAAACACGCCATGCTGCAGGTCCCCATCAGTGTGTGATAGGTAGTTCCGTTAGACACACCTAGGATACATCTGTGCCCTGCTGTATGTCTTGGTCATGTCTAGTCCTTAGGGGGGATGATGCACCCAGGATAGTGCATATCCTGTGTTGGTGCCATGGTTACCTGCTGTAGGTGAAGGGGGAGGGGGTGTATGGACCGATGGGCAGATCATGTACCACCACACAACCCACCCTCTGGGGCTCAGGGTAGGAAACAGGATCACCCACCAATAGATCCACAGTCTACCTCCCTGCAATGATAGCAGTAGAGGGGACCAGCAACCCCAGTCCTGCTGGGGAACAGACAGAGCAGTACACATCCATAACGCAAGAGCAGACAAACGGCAGGCCTGGAAATGCTCAGCTTCCCCCTACCATTATCTGACATTCTCCAGCAGCAAGCCTCCAGGCGCTGCACCCTGCAAGGTGTTCCAGCAAGACACATATTAGCTGCAGACAGTCCGTGAGCTAGTCCATAGTGCATGGTCCTGGAGAAGATGCATGTACCCAGAACAGGGATATCAGCATACACACCAAGCAGATAAATCAGTGATTGGGCCCGAAAAGGAAACCCACATATATCACATTAAAGAAATGCTATATAGCACTATGGGGGAACCTAGCCATGCCATGGTCACTGCTCAGTCAGGGTGAGAGTGACCTCCCAGCAGGACATGCTATGGCCACCATGTGCGTGCAGGTGGTACCGGGCACTACAATGTCCGAGCCATTGCCCTATGCCCTCTGCAGATGCGGCCAGGCCAGGCCACCCTATCCAGGCTATTCCCACAGTACCTTGCTCCTCATTATGCACATTGGCAGGCCAATACTGGCAACAGTGTTAGCAGTGTGGGCTGTGGAGGGTGTTGGCAGCCACCACACACTGGATAGACAGACACACACTCCCCACACCTATGCCAGCATTGTGCAACTATAGAGGTGTTGGGCAGCCCAGGCCACCACACCAGTCCTGGGCACAGTGCAGGCATGGCTATGGTATGCAATACTGTAGGAGTCACTCCCCAGGTTGGTTAACACTGTCAGACACAAGACCTGTAGCACACTCCACAGACATCAGAAAGGTTGCTATGATGCAGCTCACTCAGAATATTGTACTTAACCTAGGAATTGTTATCTGCCAGTAATCATAGCAACCTTTCGATAGATGTGTACCATATTCCCAGGTTTAGGGTGGCATTACTAAGGTATGCAAGTGCTAGTATTGGGAGATGCACGCAGAGCCCAAAGTCCTGCCTCTCCAGGAGGCTTTGGATAATGGGGCCTGTGGGTGCGGGTGTGTCTGCCCCTGTTGGCTGCTGCTTTACGGCAGAGGTTCCCAACTCCAGTCCTGCGGTGCCAAACACTGTTCGGGTTTTCATGCTGTCCCTCATGAATATGCACGAGATACATCTGCATACCATGGGGGTGGCGCATAGAAATGCAGCAGAGGCATCTTTATCAGAGGCAGCATGGAACCGGAATGGTGTTTGTCCCTCCAGAACTGCATTTGGGAGACTCTGCTCTATGTATTGTGCATGTTTATGGTGTCCGTGCTCTGTAGGGTAAAATGTAGGTGTCTTGGGCATGTTTACGTCATCTGCACTAAAGGTGCTGTCTGTATTAGCATGTTGTAGTAGTGGGTAAAATATGGGGACTGGGTTGGCAGGAACCACAGCTGGGACTTGAATCTGTGACCCTCTGCTTCTGAATACACTGGTTTTGTGCACTGCACCACCTTGTTGTCACGGAGTCAGTGCATTCCTTGGTGATACCATGACTGCTCGTCAGACAGGGCCCATCTGTTGCAGTGCATGGCACCCACCTACACAGGCCTAGGCCACGGTCTGCTCTGGCCAGCTGCCTCTGCCCCCTCCACTACCAGTATCCCTCAGACACCATGCTGACATGCCCTTCTGCTGGTGGAGCTGGTGGTGCGCAGTCTCAGGCCATCCAGTGTGCAGGTAGGCGGCTGCCTATGGTGCGGGTTCTGGGGTAGGGGTGCCTGCATAGACATCCATGCTCCCCCCCAGCCCCGCCTGCCAATGTTCCGTGCCCTTGGGGGTAGCTGTTGGGTACTATCCCCTGTGACACTTTGGGAAACACACTCGTGCCCATGTTGGGCCTTCAGCAGTTGCTGTCTGGCTGCTCCACTGTTTCAGCATTCGTATGGGCCACCTAGGCATCACCCTAGTCTTCACTGTGGCCCAGCTCCACCACAGCATGTGCCACCTGTGACCCTCTGTATCCCCTTCTCCGGCATCTGTCCAGTTGCCGTTCCGACATGCCCGCCCTGATGTTGCAGGACATTTGCACGCCATAGGAACCCTGTCCGATGGTGGGGAAAACCCTGAGCAGCGCTATTTCACTGTGGGCTCCTTCACCTTGTATGGGGACGGAGTATAGACCCTTCCACTATTTATATCTGTTCTATGGAGCTTACTTGGGGTGGATGTTTCTCATTGATACCACTATTGGCCAGCTTGGTTATTGTTTTTTTCCAGTTTGTTGGGGTCATTTTCAGTGTTTCTGTGCCCTTTTGTTCTGTGCACATGTATCACACTTATCACTTCTTTTGGGTTTCCCTGACTGGGCTGTACATTGGTGACACTGAAATGGTTTCTCTCCCTTTAATGTGCATTTAACGACAGGTTTTCATTCGCGTTGGAATTCAGCTCTGAAAATCAGCACATTAGTGTGAGGGGAGCCTCTCCCCGCCCACTCTCTGCCCACTGACCCCTTCTCTCCGCCCTCTCTCCACCTTCTGCGATGTTTTACCGCGCTGCGGGAGTTTACGATCATAAGCGCATCATAACACGCGTTATGTAACGTTAACGATCGTAAGCGCATCATAACGCGTGTTATGATGCGCTTACGATCGTTAACGTTACATAACGCGCATTATGTACGATTACCGCAGTTTAGTAAACATACCCCTTGGTTTCCTTTATCTGGACTAGCATCATTGAAAATCTTTGAAAGCAACATTTATCGAAGAAACAGATTTACTCAGTTCAGTCAAAGTTTCCCGGATGTTATTTAGGGACATCACTACTGGTTCCTTAAAGGAGAGTCTCCCACTCTTGAAACAGCAGATTCCAAATCTCCTACAGCCAGTGGCTACTTGACTCTTACAGCCCCAGTTTCCAGTAAAGGAGTGGCACTAATTGTGGAGTCGATCTATCCTCCGTTCTCAGGGATACAATAGAACTTCCAGCCGAAGGACTGCTATGCTTTTCTGGACCCTGCAAACTTTATCTGGTTAGTGATGATTTTAAGTCATCATTTATCCAGCTTCCAGCTTAGGACAGCTTTTCAAATGGTCTATGCTGGCCACATAGGTGGTGACTGAAAATCCCACTAACCGGATAAAATTGGCATATATCTGATTTGCGCTGACACTACCCTCACCCCACCACAGACTGCCACTGTATTAACTGGACTGTGCCAGGGGCAGTCTGTGGAGATATTCAACAGTACAATTTAGATAGTGCTCTGAAGATTGCGGTGAGCACCCTTAGCCGGTCAGTCTCCCATTGGCAAGTCAGCTAAGGGCTTTGAATATCTCCCCCATGGTCTTTATCTATGTTTTTCTTTTCATATTAAAATACAGTCTTACTGTAATATTATTCTGGTATCATAATTTGTAAATTTGCAATTGCCTTTCAGTCAATGCATTTATTATTTATTATAAGAAATTGCGTTCTTGTCTCCTATATCGTATAAGAGTTTAAATGTATAATGCAAAGTAAAAGCATTGTTACTATTTTTGCATGCACTGTGGGTATTAATAATTTATGCAATGCAATCTCCTTTCCCTGGCTTCAGGAAAGCCTTTAACATGGCATATTTGTATGTGTATTTTAAGCTATACAATCAAGAGACAGATTTATCTATGCAACTCTGCCCCACAGAGGGATCACTGGCAAAATATTGGCCATCTTAATTTGCTAACATTTTTCCTTAATCTATTGACCATGATATGAGCTAAGCTACCAGTGTTCTCCCTCCTGTATAGATACTAAGGGGTATGTTTACTAAACTGCGGTAATGTAATTCGCGTTAGTTTCCACGGTAAAGGTACAGATGCCCATATAAAGGTGTGGGCGGGGTATCTTCTAATCAACCAATCCAAAACAGAGGTACTCCAAGTATTCTCCAACCTTACATACTCCCCTCCCCCAACTCTCACCATCGCTGATCTCCCACTTACCATAAAAAACCAAGTAAAATATCTTGGGATTATCATTGACAAGAACCTCTCCTTCACTGAACATATAAAAAGATCCACCAATTTAATCTATGCAAAATTACGCACCCTCCGTAATCTTAAACCCCTCTTAAACCCTAACTCCTTTCGCACTGTCTGTCAGTCTCTTACAATCCCCTCACTTGACTATTGCAACCTAATCTACCATGGTCTCCCCAAAAATACTATCCAACCTCTCCAATTAGCCCAGAATACGGTAGCTAGACTCATAACCAACAACCCCAGAAGTGCTCATATCACACCTGTCCTTTACGACCTTCACTGGCTCCCCATACAACCCAGAACCAAATTTAAAGTCCTTACCCTGATTCATAAAATAATTATAAATGAATCAGCACCCTGCCTCACTTCACTTCTTACCTTTCCTAGTAACACAAGATCACATCGTACCTCTACCAAAAACCTATTATCTATACCAACAGCCAAAAGATACTGTAAACAACTTACTAGCAATAGGGTCTTCTCCCTCTACGCCCCATCCTTATGGAACACTCTCCCCCCCGAACTTCGCAACTGCGAGAACCACCTCGAATTCCGCAGGAAACTAAAAACTCATCTCTTCCTAGAATATTTCTCCCTCCCACCCTAACTCCTAAATTTCATGATCCACCTTCCACCAAAACTGCCCACAATTCTTTACAAAATTAACTGTAAATATATCTTCTTAAGTATAAAATCATCCATTGTTCTCAATCCCCGATCATGGTAGTTAGTTCTACCGCTACAGTTGTATATATTATCTGTATCATAGTTAATTGTTACTTGTTATCTAGTTATATTACCTATTTGTTTCCTTGTTCCTTGTAAACAGTTGTAATATACTGTACTATATTGTTTCATGTAAACCGTCTTGACTTGTAGAAAGACGGTATATAAAAACTGTTAAATAAATAAATAAATAAATCAGTATGGCAAGCCATCAGGTAACGCGCCTTATAAGGCACGTTATAAGGCACCTTATTAGGCGCAGTACAAGGCGCATTACAAGTCACCTTATTAGGCACAGTACAAGGCATGTTATAAGGCACTGTTATTAGGCACAGTACAAGGCACGTTATAAGGCACCTTATTAGGCACAGTTCAAGGCGCGTTATAAGGCACCTTATTAGGCACAGTACAAGGCACGTGCCTTAACGTGCCTTGCACTGTGCCTAATAAAGGTGCCTTGTAACGTGCCTTATAACGTGCCTTGTACTGTGCCCAATAAGGTGTCTTGTAACGTGCCTAATTAGGAGCCTTATAACGCCTTATAAGGATTACTGGCAACTATGGTGAGGGTACTATGGGCTGGCAGCATGGATCTGCACAGATATGACTGTCACAGGCAAGCAAAATATCTGCCTTGGACAGGATGGAACAATGCGGAATTGATCCATGACCTCCACCTAGAATGTCAGTGTACTAACCAGTAGGCTATACCTCTATGGCCTGTTGCATAGCAATGGCTGGGTACAGAAGGACTGCAGGTCACTGCACAAACCGTCTGCTCTGTGTGCCAGGATAGGTTAACCTCATCAGCACCCATAATGCATTGCACATGCAGAACAGCAGCCTACAGCTGACCACCAAAAGGGGTCTGCACCTCTCCGGTACTGCAGCATGGTAAGACGGACTGACAGTGTGTGATACTGGCACAGAGTAGATACAGACCATGCCATTGTGCAGGTTCCGTGTTCACCCTGAGGGATAGGATGGGCACCCAGCACTAGGTCCACAGTACATGTGGTGCTAGAGATAGGTCTTACTGCACATCCCCAGTACTGCTAGTGTGTGAGAGGTATTCCTTGCAGTCGCATGTGGGTCTGGATACCACATAGATTAGTGTGTACCTGTTATTAGGGCAGTGAGGTGTCTAGACTCACATGAGGGTGATGTAGCACTACCACTGTGGGTCTAAGTGCTATGTGCTATATACCCCCCAAGGGGCCTCAATCACCCCGTTTGTAGATGAGGGTGTGGTGGGACAGGTGCCTGCAGCATAGCTGCAGTACCAGCAACCTTCGTCCTGCTGGCAGATGACAGCCTTCCAGGGCTACTGGGCCAGTGCTGTACCTGTGACCAATGCAGAGCAGCAGTGATGCATGGAGTAGGCAGGGGGGGAAGGCTCAACTGCTTCATACCACAATCTGCCATTCATCAACAGACAGCACCCTACAAGGTATTCCCACCATGCAGAGGCAAACTGCGGACAGTCCACTAACCAGTCCATAGTGCACACTCACAGGGGACCCCTGTGCACCCAGAGGTGGGATGCACAGCACAGACACCGAGCAGTTATTTTCATGATTGGGCCCCAGAACTGGGAACACACAGGCATCACTGGAAACAAATAAGGTGTGGCACTATGTGGGAACATAGACATGCCATGGTCACTGCTCGATCAGAGTGAGAGTGACCCCCTCCCCCCAGCGTGACATGCTGTGGCCACCCTGTCCATGCAGGAGGTGGTCGAGCACTACAATGTCCCAGCCATTGCCCTCCACCCTGTGCAGATGCATCCTAGCCAATCCGCCCTGTTTGGGCCATACCCACAATACCTTGCTTCTCATTATGCACATTTTCAGGTTAACACTGGAAGCAGTATGAGCAATGTGGACTCAGTGAGGTATTGGCAGACACAAAACAATGGAGAGACATACACACACTCCCACACCTATCTCAGCATTGTGCAGAGATGGAGGTGGTTGAGAACCCTACCTGCTGCACTGGTCCTGATCACAATGCCAACATTGCAAATCTGTGCAGGGGGTAGTAGTAGAGGAGGAGTGGCCTGTAGTAGAGGAGGAGTGGCCTAGTGGTTGGGGCAAGGTACTTCAGGCTGGAAGGTTGGGGGTTCAAATCCCACTAGAGGACAGCAACCTTGGGCCGGAAGGACTAGGGTTCCTAGTCCCACAGGTGCTCCTTGTGGTCTTGGGCAAGCCACTTAACCCTCCATAGCCCATGTTCCCTGTAAAATAGTTATCTCCAAGTTATAATGCCCTGTTCAATGTAATTTCAGTTTGTTCAATGTAAACCGCACTGATGCAGAATAGTGCGGTATATAAGAGAATGTAAAATCAATAAATAAATAGTAGTGCTCTGGGGATAACTGCAGCTCTGTGCTGGGGCCAACAGCCTGACACTCCATGAAGCTTATGGATAGTGGAGCCCTTGTGAGTGGGTGTCCGTACCCCTGTGCACCACTGCTTTGGGGTTTGCCGTTGTTGTTGTGGCTGCATTGTGGGCTAAAATTATGGGGAGATGCTCTGCAGGATCCACAGATGGGACCTGAACTTCTGACCCTCTGCTCATGGACATGCTGACTGAGTGACCTGCACAACACTGTTGCCACAGCAGCATAGTGGTCCCTGGGGCTACCCTTACGTTCCTCCACCAGACCTCCTTCTGTTGCACTGCACACCACATACTGGTACAGGGCATGGCCTAGGTCCACTGCAGGCGGGTGCCACTGCTCCCTTCAGCACAATCACCCACCCCCTCTGCCATGCCGCCATGACCATATGCTGTCGGTGCCGGTGGTGTGCCATCCCAGGCCATCCAGGGGGCAGGTAGGTGGCTGCCTAAGGTGTGGGTTCTGAGGTAGGGATGCCTACATGGATGTCCATGCTTCCCCAGGCACCGCCTGTCAATGTTATGCACCCATTGGGGTGCCTGCTGGGTAGTGTCTCCTGGATGGGACACTGTGGGCAACAGACTCATGGGCATGTCTGACCCTGGTCAGTTGCTGTCTTGCTGGTTTCCATTTTCTGCCTTGCTGGTTTCCATTTTCCTATGTGCCACCTCGGCAACTGCCTAGTCCACCCTGTTCCCCAGTAGCCCCCACTGTATGTCCCACCTGCAGCCCCCATGCCCCATTTGCGCCATCACCATAGTGGCCTTTCATACCTGGGCACTATGCTGTTGCTGAAAATGGAGCACTACTATCACCTTTCTTGGGCTCCCTGCCTATGCTGTACATTGCCGACGCTGAAATGGTTTCTCTCTCTCTCTTGTAAATATGTGCTAACGCCAGGTTTTCATTTGCATTAGGATTCAGCCCTTAATTTCTCCGCGTTAGTGTGAAAGGGGCCTCTCCCCGCCCACTCCCCGCCCATTGACCCCTTCTCTCTGCCCTCTTTCCACCCTTTTCTGGACTTACCGTGGCCAGGAACATTAAGGCGCATTATGTAACGTTAAGGCGCCTTAACGTTACAGAATGCAATGTTAAGGCGCCTTAACATTACATAACGCGCCTTAACGTAGCCGCTGCTATGTTGCTGCAGTTTAGTAAACATACCCTTATCTTTAAGGCCAAGACAGAGATGTCTAGTTGGCATTGATGTAGATCATTACCCAAAGTAGAACCTAGAATGTTACTTGGGATGAGGGAAGTCTACAGATACATCGTTTGAAATGTCTATCATCCTAGGATTTCTGGATCAAAGTGAAAGCTCTTACAGACACCATATGCCACCTTATCTGTCTATTTATCCATATTGGGAATAATATTTAAAACAATTTATGTGTTAACTTTGGAATAAATTGCATAAATTATTCAGGATGAAAAATTAGAGCCGGCGAGCGATTATCTTTTAACTGGACAATGAGCGGTCTGGTTAAAATGTAACAAATATATTTCAGCAGAGAGAGGAACATTCTGAGGAGAGACTCTAGCATTAACTGAATAGTACCAATATTCATTGATATATGGATAACTGTTTCTGGCTAAGTTACTGGCCTGACTTACTAATAACCTACAGGCTGGTGCAGCAAAATATGCAGCTGTCAGTGCAGGTGGTAGTGCAGTATTTGTGCACAATTTTCTGCACTACTGAGGGCACAGAATGCAAGAAGGGATCAAACGCAATATAACCAATGCGCAAATCACTAATAGCCATGAACAGCATATTTAAATTCCTCTAAATGGATGTCAATGAATCAATTAGCAAAGCGGCGTAGATGCAGAGAGGTGTGCGGAAGACCAGACGGCTGAGCTCAATGCTGGGATTTTAAACCTTTTTCTCGAGCCTAAGGCACCTGCAACTTTTTTATGGCTTCACTGAAGAATGTGCTGAAAAAACCAGCAGGGGAAGTGTGTTGCAACAATCTTATGTGCATGTGCTGGAATGCCATCTGACGCATGAACACATTATTCTGCGCAGAATTTCTATGCAGAATAATACTGATGTTTACGAACATCGATATTATTCTGAGCAGAACCAGCACAGAATAATATTGCTGTGTGTGCCAGATAGCATTCCATCACGTACGTACAAGCGCCAAGCTGTTTTTGTGTGTGTGTGGAAGACATACAGTGTAGGTGCCACTAGCAGAGACTCCTGTGTGCATGTGCCAAGCTAGCTGTCCTTATTGACTGCAGATGTTTTGTGCACAGCTCACTTGCATGTGGTTTGCTTACAGCATCGCTGAGCAAAACCTTGCTATTAAATTTGCATTAGGAAATCTTGAGCTAGAGTTTTAGCACTGGGCTCTAGTGCAGGGTTTCTGCATTACACTATTATTTGGTTAAGTCTAGGATCATGTGTGTACTGAGTCACTGACCTAACTAGAGACATCAATTGTAAATTTACTTACAATTAACCAGATAAATTATTCAGTTAACTCTAAGCAAATTTCCCTCTCTCTCTGGTTATCACTGGAAAGTATGAAGTATGAAGTAGCAGCGAAGGAGAGGCATGGCCACACCACTAATACAATGAAGCCATTGTTTCAAAGAAACCTTCAAGGTTCGAGACCCAACTTGGCCAAGTTTCGACTACCAGCCTGCAACAGGGGTAATACCACTTGAAAGCCAATCGCATACAGTCTCGATTGACAATATAAAATAAAAAACAGAAGAGAACTACCAGTGCAGAAAGCTCAAAACCACTCCTCACATATGCCTTTGGCGTCTCCCTGAGAGAGTGAAAGTAAAAAAGGTTTTAGTGGTGTGGCCTTGTCCCTCCTTCACTGCTTGTGGACTCCTTGGTTTCTGCGGAGAATTGTTCGTCCTCCCCTCTTTGTGTATCACTGGAAAGTATGACAAGACAAAATTTAGAAATGAAGTCTCTGCTGTCAGACGTCATTTTGTAACCTGTATCCAAGGGCAAGAATGGGGTTTTCAGTTTCTGACCACTTATCACCTTCTCCAGTAATAACCCAAGGAGAAAAAAACATTTGTACTTTAAAATCATTAAAATTTCATTTACTTGCTACAAAGTAAAATGCATGCCGTCATATCTATGTGCATATCACATTTAAACAGAATGAGGTTTAGACTCAGTAAAACATCTGGGGAAAATGTTGAAATGTCTAGTCTAGACGTTTCAGATTATTCCTTTATTCAGCAGTACTGTTATAAGTATCTGTATGCAGAAACACTGAATATTGTGGTTTCTAAGTATATGCTATGGGCCTGATATTCAAAGGGATTAATGAGGTTAGTGCCACTGACTATCCCCACGTGCTATCACTAAACACCCCAATGCTAGTTGACTAGCATCAGAGCGATCCAGGGCGGAGCAGAGGTAGCACCCAGGGACAGTGATATTCAGCTGTTGCCTGGTGATCCCTAAGTGGCAAAAGTTAGGCACCTTAAAGACTAGCATAACTTTTGCCACAGAAGCTAACCAGGCAGTCTCTGAATATCGTCACTACCTGGTTAATTTCCACGCTGTCTGGCCACCCCAGGTATTCAGTGCCAGTGGCCGGATATGGCCGTGACATTGAATATCTGTGTCTTAAGTTCAGAGGTGACAACTAGCCCCCGCTGCCGAATACCCCCCTCCTATATATTTAGACCCTGAATATCAGCGATATACCTATAAACTAT
This sequence comes from Ichthyophis bannanicus, assembly GCA_033557465.1. Taxonomy (NCBI): domain Eukaryota; kingdom Metazoa; phylum Chordata; class Amphibia; order Gymnophiona; family Ichthyophiidae; genus Ichthyophis; species Ichthyophis bannanicus. The sequence continues at coordinate 440,801,306 of CM066035.1, read as the reverse complement.
CTGCAGAAACTGCATTACCTGTCAGAGTGGTGGGATATGGGTGGAGAATGAGCATGTCTACAATGTGCGTTTAGCACAGAGTCAACAGTGAGCAGTAAAGTTCATATCCCGTAGAGGCTGTCACCATTTTGATAAATGCCCTATCTGTGCATTTACAGCAGCATGACTTGCGTAGTGTTACTGGAAATTCTTACAGACCACCCCGGCACTGCAGAGCATGGGAATTCCATCTAACTTTACAGAGAGTTGGTGATATCCAGTCACTATCCATATAACTATGTGGTTTAATTTAGAACACCAAAAACCTGCCCTAAATTAAACCACTTAGCTAAAACAGATAGTGATTCAATATTGCCACTCTCCATAGAGCACAGGGTCATCACTCTCTATGAATATTAAGCAGTGCTCACTATCCATATAGCGCTACTGAATATGTGTAGATAACTGAAACACTGACTATGATATTGGAATATTGACCCAGGAATGTTTCTAGTGCACATCGCTGCGATGTAGGTATGCATGTAGGGGGGCATATTCAAAGTGATTGTGGTTAGCAGTCCTGCTAACCATGTTAAGCATGCTTAGGGGGATATTTGATAGTGCAAAGACAGTTTGCGCCACTGAATTTCCCCCTTTAACTCCGCTAGATGCCCCGATGCTAACTGCGCAGCATCGAGACGTTCTGGAAGTGGCACCAAAGATGATATTTAGGCACTAGCCAGTTCTATTAAAGGGGCTAAAGGTAGGCAGAAAACAGGTTATCCTAGCTTTAGCTGCTCTAGTTAAGCGGGCAGCATCTGAATATTGTGGCTGCCTTGTTAGTTAAAGTGCTATCCGGCTAACCCAGATATTCAATGCAAGTGGCTGGATATAACTCTGGCAATGCATATCCGTGTCTTCGTTAAAACGGCTATGGCCAGCCACTTTAATGCACTGGCCACCACCACTCAATATTAGCCCCGTAATTTTTAAAGTATGTAGGTATCTCACTAATTCATCTGTGCGCTAACAGAGTAAAATCATATGTGCTATTGGCACGTATACTTGTATAGGAATATTCCACCATGCAATTCTGAAAGCCATTTTCCACATGCAAAACATAAGGGTCTAGTTACAGAGGCATGCTAATATTCATGTGAATGCTTAGTAACCAGGTATCATCAAATAACATGGGAACTGTGCTAAAATAACAAGTTTTCATGGTGAATTAATGTGCGTTAACATTATGGCACCTTTGTAACTAGATCCCATAGTCTTTGTCTGCTGTCATTTTCCATGTTTGCTTCTACAGGGAAGGGGTATTATGCTGTATGCGATTAATTTTTCACAGATTTTGGGGTACACAGCTCTCTATTGAACTATGGCATTCTTGGTAGATGGCTGCAGTGGTTTGCCATTGCCTTCTATGCCTACAGTATCCAGTCTTTCCTGGTTGAATCCAATCCTGGTACAAACCAGTTCAGACCTTTATGGCAGCTAAAATTTAGGCTCACCCAAGGTGCTGCTATCTGCTAGATTTAAAAATGTATATCTAAAGATCACCCAATGCAGTTTGCAAAAAAGCAACACACATACAGTAAACAAGTGTTGCTTTTTTGCAAACTGCATTGGGTGATCCTTTACTGGACCAAAAAAGGCAATATATAAATCCTAGATTAGATTAGATTAAATATAATAATACCCGAGTTATGAACTTTTTTAGGTAAAGGCATGATTGTTTTCAGTTACTACTGTTTTTCTAGAAGTGACTGTTGTGCTTGCAGCAGATGATCTCGCCAGTGCTTTTTTTTCCAGAAAGAATAGTTCCAGTACTTACATTGCCGGGCTATTTATTCATTTATTTTATTTATTTAGCTACATGTCTATACTGTACCTCTGTATCTAAAAGTCACAGCGGTGTACAGGGAACAAGACCGTGTATAACTTTACATAGAACATAAATGATAACAGGTTGAACATGAAATCTAATTAAGAACAAACTTATTAAGTTTGATAAAATAAGTTGTGAAATTTAGCATTGACCCCTAACAGAGTCTATTATACATTGTGAGGTTGTGAAGCAGAGCTGGTAGACGACTAAGTGACACATCTGAAGTGTTCATGGAACAGGTGAGTCTTGAGTTTGTGGCAAAACTCGCCAAGGTCAGATATTAAGCGCATTTCTGGGGTGAGGGAGTTCTATGTGGTGGGTGCATAGAAGGAGAAGGCTATGCTGGAGGTGGAGAGGTTGGAGCGGGAGAATGCGGATGGAACCGCTATCAGGTTGTGACTGGGCTTTCTCCTGGATCTGTTATTATGAGGTTTGGATAGTGAGGTGCTGAAGGATGTTTGCTGAGAGGCTGTGAAGTGTCTTGAAGGTGGTCAGGGTGACTTTGTATTTGACTCTCATGTGGATAAGGAGCCAGTGTAGCTGCTTCAGGATGATGTGCGAACATTGGCTAGTGCCTGTGATGATTCTGGCAGCTGTGTTCTGTGCTAGTTGGAGGGGGACGAGAGTGGTTTGTGGGATCCCTGGTATATAATGTTGGCATAACTGAATATTGATGTGATGAGGGCTTGTTATCCTTGTAGAGTAGGCTGAACTCCAAAGCCCCACTCTTAGAGTAGCCACATTCCTGCAGTCAATCATGGCATCTATGAAAGGCAGAATTTCAAATATTACATCAGGGTGGGCCTAGAATAACCTCTCACTTTATTGGGGAAAACCAAATAAGCAGGACTGCACTAGATCATTACAGAGATACTTCAGCCGCACACATAGAATATGGATGGAATTCTATCTAATGCACAAGAAGAGTTCAGAAATTAGAAACAAACAGAAAATGGAACCTGAGGACGTCACGCTTTCCAACGTTTCACCGCTCATGGAGAGAAACAGAGGCACATTTCTACCTGTACTGAGCAAAAATGAAAAGACACAGGCAATGAGCATTCTCAAAACTGAAAAAGAAAGCTTTTCTTTTATACCTTTCTTATCTTAGGGGTATGTTTACTAAACTGTGCTAACATTGCAGCGGCGATGTTATCGCGCGATAAGTGACGTTATCACACGATTTATCATGCGATAACGTCTCCAGTGGCATTAAGGCACACAGAGGGGTATGTTTACTAAACTGCGTTAGTGCAATTCGCGTTAGGAGCCGCGTTAGTGAAAGGAAAGCCAAAAAAGGACATGGGCGGGACATTGTAACCAATAATGCGCAGTTACGCGCGTTATTGTGCGCCGCGCAGCAACGATCATTACAGCGCGCGCTACTGCACGCACGCTTAAGACAGCGCGCAGACACCCAAAGACAGACACAGAGCTGTAGCACAATGGTTACTGCACAGACTGATGGTACAAGAGTCATGGGTTCAATTCCCCAGTATGCCTAATGAGTAAGGCTGGCTGAGGTGACCTGTGTAACCCTTTGAAAGCCGACTATAATATTTTAGTCTGCAGGCGGGTTACAGTTTGCATATGTCAGGAAAGGTGTACCCTTCCTATGAAATATGTTCCAATAGTGACGTTCTCTCTGACATGGTCATGTATTATATACCAGTTGATAGGAATATTTAGGCGCTCCCTATAAGGCGAAGTGTAAGGCGCGCCCTATAGGGAGCGCCTAAATATTCCTTTCAAATGGCATATAATACCATATAATATAGGGCGAAGTGTAATGTGCGCCCTATAGGGCGCCGCGTAATGTGCGCCCTATAGGGCGGCGCGTAATGTGCACCCTATAGGGCGGCGCGTAAGTCACGGCCTATTGGGCGGCGCGTAAATCGCGCCCTATAGGGCACCATATAAGGTGCTCCATAGGGCGCCTTTTGAGCTACCCTAAGGTGACAGTACCCTGAGGGTGGTTTTGCTGGCAGCACTAATATACAGTAAAAATAGACAATGCCTAAGACAGCCCTATCAATGAACCCCACTGCGGGTTGTGAACCTATGACCACTGGCTCCATGGGCAGTGAAGTAACCAGTGGGCTAGAGCTGCTAATAAACACATGGCTGGCTACAGGAGGACTGCACAGCACCACACCCACATTCTGCTGTGGTTACCAGGGAGATTACATACCACCACCCAACACACCCTCTAGGGCTCAGAGTGGGGGACAGGATCTCCCACCCACAGATCCACTTTCAACCCTCTGCAATGGTGGCAGTAGAGGGGACCATCACCCCAGTCCCACTCGGGATCAAACACCCTACAGGGCAGGCAATGCAGAGCAGTACACACCCGTACAGCAAGAGCAGACAGACAGCAGGTCTGGAAATGCTCAGCTGCCCCCCACCATTATCTGAAATTCTCCAGCAGCAAACCTCCAGCCACTGCACCCTGCACGGTGCTCCAGCAAGACACATACTAGCTGCAGACAGTCCGCCAGCTAGTCCATAGTCCTGGAGGAGATGCATGTACCCAGAACGGGGATATCAGCATAAACACCAAGCAGATAAGTCTGTGATTGCGCCCCAAAAGGAAACCCATAAAAATCACATAAGAGAAATGCTGTATAACACTATGGTGGAACCTAGCCATGCCATGGTCACTGCTCAGTCAGGGTGAGAGTGACCTCCCAGCAGGACATGCTATGGCCACCCTGTCCGTGCAGGTGGTACCGGGCACTACAATGTCCGGCCATTGCCCTATGCCCTGTGCAGATGCGGACAGGCCAGGCCACCCTATCCAGGCTATTCCCACGGTACCTTGCTCCTCATTATGCACATTGGCAGGCCAATACTGGCAACAGTGCTAGCAGTGTGGGCTGTGGAGGGTGTTGGAAGCCACCACACACTGGATAGACAGGCAAGCACTCCCCACACCTATGCAAGCACTGTGCAACACTAGAGGTGTTGGGCAGCCCAGGCCACCACACCAGGCCTGGGCACAGTGCAGGCATGGCTATGGTATGCAATACTGTAGGAGTCACTCCCCAGGTTGGTAAACACTGTTAGACACAGGACCTGTAGCACACTCCACAGACATCAGAAAGGTTGCTATGATGCATCTCACTCAGGAAATTGTACTTAACCTAGGAATTGCTATCTGCCAGTGCTCATAGCAACCTTCTGATAGCTGTGTAACATATTCCCAGGTTTAGGATGGCATTACTACGGTATGCATGTGCTAGTATTGGGAGATGCACGCAGAGCCCAAAGTCCTACCTCTCCAGGAGGCTTTGGATAATGGGGCCTGTGGGTGCGGGTGTGTCTGCCCCTGTTGGCTGCTGCTTTACGGCAGAGGTTCCCAACTCCAGTCCTGCGGTGCCAAACACTGTTCGGGTTTTCATGCTGTCCCTCATGAATATGCATGAGATACATCTGCATACCATGCGGGTGGCACATAGAAATGCAGCACAAGCATCTTTATCAGAGGCAGCATGGAACCGGGATGGTGTTTGGCCCTCCAGGACTGCATTTTGGAGGCTCTGCTCTAGGTAATGTGCATGTTTATGGTGTCTGTGCTCTGTAGGGTAAAATGTGGGTGTTTTGGGCATGTTTACGTCATCTGCAAGACCGGTTCTGTCTGTATTAGCCCGTTCTAGTAGTGGGTAAAATATGAGGACTGGGTTGGCGGAGACCACAGCTGGGACTTGAACCTGTGACTCTCTGCTTCTGAATACACTGGTTCTGTGCACTGCACCACCATGTTCTCACAGAGGTGGTGCATTCCCTGGTGATACCATGACTGTTGGTCAGACAGGGCCTGTCTGTTGGAGTGCACTGCACCCACGTGAAGGGGGTTAGGCCATGGTCTGCTCAGGGCAGCTGCCACTGCCCCCTCCACCACCAGTATCCCTCAGCCACCATGCTGACATGCCCTTCTGCTGGTGGTGCTGGTGGTGTGCAGTCTCATTCCATCCAGTGTGCAGGTAGGCGGCTGCCTATGGTGCATGTTCTGGGGTGGGGGTGGCCGCATAGCTGCCCACGCTTTCCCCCAGCACCGCCTGCCAATGTTCCGTGCCATTGGGGGTAGCTGCTGGGTACTATTCCCTGTGACACTGTGGGAAGCACACTCTTGCCCATGTTGGGCCCTCTGCAGTTGCTGTCTGGCTGCTCTACTGTTTCAGCATTCCTATGGGCCAGCTAGGCATCACCCTAGTCCCCACTGTGGCCAAGCTGCACCACAGCATGTGCCGCCTGCAGCCCTCTGTATCCCCTTCTCCAGCATCTGACCGGTTGCCCGTTCTGACATGCCCGCACTGATGTTGCGGGACATGTGCATGCCATAGGAACCCTGTCCGATGGTGGGGAAGTCCCTGAACAGTGCTATTTCACTGTGGGCCCATGCACCTTGTATGGGGACGGGGTATGGACCCTTCTGCGGTTTATAAATACATAACTAAAATAAAGAAATACATACATATCTGTTCAATGGAGCTTACTCGGGGGGCGGGGGTTGATGTTTCTCATTGATACCACTATTGGCCAGCTTGGTTGCTGTTTTTTTCCAGTTTGTTGGGGTCATTTTCAGTGTTTCTGTGCCCTTTTTTTTTTGCACATGTATCACACTTATCACCTTTGTTTGGTTTCCCTGCCTAGGCTGTACATTGCTGACATTTAAATGGTTTCTCTCCCCTTTAATATGCCTTTAACGGCAGGTTTTCATTCGCGTTGGAATTCAGCTCTGAAATTCAGTGCGTAAGTGTAATGGGAGCCTCTCCCCGCCCACTCTCCGCCCATTGACCCTTCTCTCCGCCTTCTGCGTTGTTTTACCGTGCCGCAGAGCATCACGCGCGTTAGCGCGCTAACGATCGTTAACGTCGTACAACGCGTGTTATTCACTTTTACCGCAGTTTAGTAAGCATACCCCAGAGGGTGGAGTAAGGCTCCCCAGAGGGCGGAGATAAGGGGTCAATGGGCGGAGAGTAGGCGGGGAGAGGCTCCAGGCACACTAATGCTATGAAATCAGGGTCTGAAAATTAACGCCAGTGAAAACCTCGCGTTAGAGGCACATTTGCAGGACAGAGACCATTTCAGTCAGTAATGTACAGCAAAGGCAGGGAGACCAAGAAAAGTGATAGTAGTGATACATGTGCAGCAACAGCATAATGCCCAAGTACGAAAGGCCACTATGGTGAGGCTGAAAATGGGGTACAGGGGGCTGCAGGTGGGACATGCAGTGGGGCAGCTGGGGCACAGGGTGGACTAGGCAGATGCCTAGGTGACACATAGGAATGTGGAAACGGAAAACCAGCACGACAGCAACTGACCAAGGGCAAACATGTCCACGGGTGTGTGTCCCACAGTGTCCCAGGGGACAGTACCCAGCAAGTACCCAAAAGGGCACATAACATTGGCAGGTGATGCCGGGGGGGGGGGGGGAAGCGTGGATGTCTATGCAGGCACCCCTACCCCATATCACGCACCATAGACAGCCGCCTACCGGCACACTGGATGGCCTGGGACTGCGCACCACCGGCACAAGGGCATGTCAGCATGGTGGTGGAGGGGTGTTGGTGGTGGAGGGGGCAGTGACATCTGCCCACAGCAGACCAAGGCCAAGCCCTGTTTAGGTGGGTGCCGTGCACTGCAACAGACAAGGTCTGTCTGACAATCAGTCAGGTACCCCCAGGGAATGGTCTGCCTCTGTAACAATAGTTTGGTGCAGTACACACAGCCAGTATGTTCAGGCGCAGAAGGTCACAGGTTCAAGTCCCAGCTGTGGCTCCTGCAGACCATGTCCCTATGTTTTACCCAGCACTAAACTGTGGTAATAAATACAGATAAAATAAACATGCCATAAACGCCTATATTTTACCTTACAGAGCACATACACCATAGACATGTGCAATCCCTAGAGCAGAGTTAACCAACTGCAGTCCTGGCGGACCAAACACCATTCAGGTTTCATGCTGTCCCTAAAAAATATGCCTGTGATGCATTTGTATGCACCGCCCCCATTGTATGCAAATGTAGCCATGCATATTCATTAGGGACAGCATGAAAACCCAAACCGTGTTTGGCCCACCAGGACCGGAGTTGGGAACCTCTGCCCTAGAGCAGCGGCCAACAGGGGCACAAACACCCACACCCACAGGCTCCACTATACAACAGCTCATGGAGAGTCAGGCTGTTGGGCCCTGCGCGGAGCAGCATCTACCAATACTAGCACCTGTATACCTTAGCAATGCCGCCTTAAACTTGGAAACACGTTCCACATATATCAAAAGGTTGCTATGAATAATGTCAGATAACAAATCCTAAGTTAAACACAATTTGTTGACAGAGATTCATCATAGCAACCTTTCTGATATCTGTGGAGTGTGTTTCAGTTTTTGTTTCTGACAGTGTTTACCACCCTGGGTAGTGCCCTAGCAGTATTGAGTACCATAGCAATGCCTGCACTGTGCCCAGGACTGGTGTGGCAGCCAGGGCTGCCAACCACCTCTATATTTGCACAATGCTGAAATAGGTGTGGGAGTGTGTATATGTCTATCCAGTGTATTGTGGCTGCCTACAACTTACTGAGCCCCTAGTGCTTGCACTGTTTCCAGTGTTAGCCTGCCAATGTGCATAATGAGGAGTAAGGTACTGTGGGTATGGCCCAGACAGGGCAGCCTGGGCAGGATGCATCTGCACAGGGCATAGGGCAATGGCTGGGACATTGTAGTGCCCGACCACCACCTGCACGGACAGGGTGGCCATAGCATGTCATGCTGGGCGGGGGGGGGGGGCACTCTTCCCCCTAACTGAGCAGTGACCATGGCATGGCTAGGTTGCTCTATAGTGCTATTCAGTATTTCTTTCAAGTGCTATTTATGAGTTCCTTTTTCTGGGGCCCAATCACTGACATACTTGTTTGGTGTGTGCGCTCACATCCTATTTTTGGGTGCATGCAGTTTCTCAAGGAACATGTACTATGTACTAGCTAGCAGACTGTCTGCAGTTCGCATGTGTATGGCTGGAACACCTTGCAGCATGGAGACTGACTGTGCCCTCTACTGATGAATGTCAGCTAGTGGGGGCAGCTGAGCTTTTCCAGGCCTACTGCCTGTCCGCCAGTACTCTGTGTGATGCGTACAGATCTGCATTGATTGCCTTGTAGGGTGCCTATTCCCCAGCAGGACTGGGGTTGAGGTTCCTTTACTATCACCATTGCAGAGATATAGAATGTGGATCTGTTGGTGGGAGATCCTGTCCCCAACCTGACCCACAGAGGGTGGGTTGGGTGGTGCTACATAATCTGCTTTTGGGTCCCAACACCACCCTTCACTTATAACATTAGACCATGGCAACCACACAGGATATGCACTATTCCGGGTGCATCATAGTTCACACAGGTTAGACATGACTGGGAAACACAGGTGCATCCTAGGTGTGTCTGCAAGGACTACCTATCACACACTGGCACTGATGGGGACCTGCAGCACAGCCTATCTCTGCCAAGCCAGGTGCTGCGGACCTGGTGCTGGGCGCCCCACCTCACCCTCAGGGTGAGCACAGGAACCGCACAATGTCACAGTCTGTAGCTACTCTGTGCCAGTAACACACACAGTCAGTTCCCCCTACCAGGTCAGGGTGCTATAGAGGAGCATACCCCATCTTGTAATCAGATGTAGGCTGCTGATCTGCATGTGCAGTGCATCATGGGTACGGGTGGGTTTACCCTATCCTGGTTACCACAGCAGACAGTTTATGTGGTGACCTGCAGTATTTCTGTAGCCAGCCAGCGGTATGTTAGTCTCTATAGAGATGTAGCCCACTGGTTTCTTCAATGATTACGAAGGCAGAGGTCATGGGGTTGATCCCACAGTGGTGTTATTTAATAAGGCTGTCTGAGGCTTTTCCTTTTAATTTAAATCAGTGCTGCCAGCAGAAACACCCACACAGTGCCGTAGCCTAAGGTGCATCATAAGGCACCCTATACAGCAGCCTATAAGGCGCCCTATGAAGCACCCTATAGGGCACATTATAAGGTGCCTTGGTGGACAGGGCACTTTATAATGTGCCCTATGGAGTGCCTTATAGGGCGCCTTATGCGGCACCTTAGGTTACGGCACTGTGAGGGTGTTTTTGCTGGCAGCACTAATTTAAATTAAAAGGAAATGCCTTAGACAGCCTTCTTACATAGCACCACTGCATGATTGAACCCATGACCTGTGCCTCTGCAGTCGTTGCAGTAACCAGTGAGCTACATCTTTACAGCTTCTAGTACTGCGCTGGCATGAACTTAGGGTTAACGCGTCTTAACGTGCCACTGCACCCACTATCGCGTGATACAGATTCTTGCTACCTTGCCGCCAGACTGCCCACTACCTTATATGGCATTCTTCACATTAATGCTGCAACTAGCGCCGGTAACATTAAGACGGTTTAGTAAACATACCCCTTAGTATTTTGCTTTTTAATCAGATTTTATATTATATGGAGTAAAGGAGTAGCTGGGTGATTAAAGCAACAGCCTAGTACCCAAGAGATCAGGGTTCAATACCCACTGGCACACCTTGGGCAAGTCACTTTATCCTCCATTGTCTTGGAAGAAAGGTCAGACAATCTATTTCCAGTGAAACCTTGCCAAGGAAAAGTTCATTTCTGCAGTCTACTTTGCTTTTTTCCATTTCTTCTCTCCTCTTCTGTCTTCCCTTCTGTCTTTCCATTTTGCCAGGCTTGCCCCATTCTCACCCTCTCACCCACTTCAGAGAACCATCCCTTTCCGCTTTCATAACTCCATGACACCCTTTCCACTATCTCACACTCTCTCCAGTCTCTCCATATCACCTCTCGGCCCAGCCTCACCATTAAGTCCCCTTCTTTTACAATATCACACACCCTAACTCATATCCCCAGCTCAGCTAACACACTCTACTGATACCCACCCAATTTCCAAGACCCCTCCCATGTCTACCCAAAATTCCTTATCAGTCTTTGCAACCACGCTCGCCCCTTTCTCCAAGCCTTTGCTTTGCTCCTTTCACCTACTGTTTCCCAGTCTCCAGTCATCCCAAAGCCCCAATAACTCTTCCTCCCAATTTCCAATTCCCTGCTCTCCAACCAAGCAGAGTCCTTACTCTCTCTGACATCCTTAAGTCTTGTTTTCTCTCCTCTCCTCTATTAAGCTTCTCACCTTACTCCTTCCTTGGACCGCCCCAACCCTTCTAACACATCTCAGTGGAGCTTCTGTTGTATCTGCCACCGTCTCTTCTCCGTGCTGGTGAATCAAGTTGCAGCAATCTTCTGCTACTTCCTCCTCCCTTGTGCAGCCTGCACTGCTTTACCTATGCCCTGTTCGAACCACAGGGTGCTCTGTATGTAAGCCCTGCATGGCTCGAACATTGGATGATTGAACCGCACAGTTCAAACATCCAATACTTAAACTGCACAGGGCTCCATATAGACAGGGTGCCCCACATTTCCAAGGGAAGCTCTGGAGCAATTTTGCAGATAGTGGATAAAGTGCAAATATTCAGATAACAGCATAAACCACCTGCAAAAAAGTCCTGGAATTTGCTAAAATTTTGTTGTTCCCATATTTTAGCTGTCTCTTTTTTCAAGACAATATTCATATTACCTTGTGAAAATGTGTAAGAAGTTTAGATAGTTATGTTCACAGTATACTGTTTCTACTATATGGGATCTTTTTCTTCTTTTCTGGATACATCGATTGAATTGATTATTACTATGGTTGATGGATATGGCAAATATCTGCATGAACTGATCTCCAAGGTACACAACTAATTTAAATAATTTTAATTATATTGCCTTGTCCAATAAAGATTTTTCCAAAGCAATTCTCCTTGTTCTGTACAAATAGGGGTAAATACTTTTTGAATAAGGCCGCATATGGTATTTAAAACAGCTATAATGAGGTTTGGCTTAGAAAGCAGAGGTCAGAACGTTGTGTTCCAAAAACTGTCATTTGTACCGTAAATGCATTTTAACATGTGGCTTAAGTAATCATTTAACCCTTTCCACTTAGATAATGTTCTATGAAGCTCATGTTAGATCGGAATACATTTTAACAAGAAACTGCCCAAATAACAACCAATATGACATACACATTCTACAGTAACCAGTCATGTTGTATTTTGGGGCCATAAACCAGCCCAGCATGTTATTCATATCTCCCCCACGGTGAAACAAATAATCGTAATGGGAAAATGTAAATGTCCCACGGGGCGAGACTGTCAAGTGGAAAGGGTTAAAATAATGCAGGTAAGATCAAGTAATATCTGCTTATTACATTTCTTCTTGTCTAACGTTCTGTGCTATTAAGCATACAAATAAATTACTCTTGCTTCCTATTAAAAACTGGTTACAAGTGGTATGTTCTAGCATTTGGAAAGTATCCCTTATTTCACCTCTACCCCCTCCCTCCCATGCTACCAGAGGAAATGATTAAGTCAATAGATCACAGCAGAAGGCCCTCAAGCAGACTATTTCTTTCAGTAAAATTTTATCTGAAAATAGAACTCTTTCCTCTCCCCAGGGATAAAACAACTGATTGCTTTTGTTGTTGGAGAGCAGTACTTAGAGTGGAGAAAAAGGCTTCAGAAATTATATGCAATGGTTTGGCAGGGAAAGCCAATGACACTCCTAAAATCAGAGAAGTGATTTATTTTATGTGAACTCCTAAAACATATTCCACAGTAAATGAAGTTCCAGTCAATGTAAAGTCATTAATATTCTGTGCAGTGACATCTATTGATTCGCAATGTGCAAATTGCTGATTATTAGTTAACCCTACATTTATATAAGAGGCGCAGCCATAGGTGGATTTCAGACCCTCCACTCTAATCATGTGTGGGGCCCAAGAAAACTTCATTTGAAATGAAAATGAACCAATTCTTTAAAAATTTTTTATTGTAACTGCCCACCTTCTATATGCCCTACAGCTTTTTTGCACGTGCAAGTTGATTGTATGTGTGCTAATTTGTAGGTATATGCATACACAAGCAATTAGTGCATTATAAATTTTTAGACACCCAAATGAATGCCCAGATCTGCTGTACTTTAGAGCCAGGCTCATCCAATAAGCAAAGGCATCAGGGGTTGTCGCTAGAGGTTAGCACACAGGGCTCATGCCCTGAATCTGTTGACCACTGCTCTGTGTCCTGAATTTATTTGCCAGTGCACTGATTCTCGCTAAATAAGCATGAAGAGAATAGTGGAGGAGGGAATTAGGTTGTAAAAGACAGAGGGGCCAATGCTGTAAACTGCTCTACCCTTTAGCACTGTGATTTATTCTTGATTTTCTCAAGCTAATCTTGCTCTTGATGCAGGAAGAAAGATTAGTGCAAGAAAACCAGCATAAAACTACTGCACAGAAGGGTAGAATATACAGAACACATTAAAAATTGTTCCCTATATAAAAATCTGTGTTAAAATCTAGTGAAGCTTTTTTCTTTACTCTTTTGGTAGCTCAGGCCTGCATGGAACTAGCATGGGATCAGATCACTCAAGATCCCTGGTGGCCCAAGAGAGCTCCTGGATACCTTCATCCTCCAACCCCACAAAACCTACCCCTAGTGGCCCAAATGGACCCCCTCCCATACCTTCCAGAGCTCCAATCCCCCCCCCCCCCATATGCACTTCCAAAAGTTGGGAAGCAGGAGCAACACCTATTTGCTCCTGTTTCCGGCACAACCATCTTGCACAGTGGTGGCCACTGGTGACTTTCTTAGAGCCATGGAATCATTGCAATGCAGACAGATACTGCAAACACCTACTCATAGATAATGAATGATGCCAGATCTCATTTTTGCCCCCAGGACACTAATGGAGCAAGATCATACATCCTCCAACTGTCACCCCAACACTCTGGTCTGATCACCATGTAATCACATTCAATGTAGCACGTCACATCCCCATTACTACAAGACTCATGGACAACAAAAACAGAAAATAAAAAAGTTTCAACAAGGAACAGTTCCTATAAGATATCCTACCAAAATTTAACCAGGACTACACAGATCTTGACAGAACCATAGGCAAATGGAATTGCAGTAATGTCGCAGCTGTGGAAGCACCCAAAAAGCAAATGAGACCATAAGAAGCAAAAAACGAATGGAAAACACAGAACGTCCCATGGTATTCCAATGACATCAGACAAGTAAGGAGAAAACTGTGGAAAACTGAAAGCTATGGAGACAATACAAAGATCCAATCACACTTCAACAATACAAAGAAATACAAAACAAATGCAACAACCTAATAAATACACGTAAACAAGAATTTTACACAAATCTCATAATGAAATCCACAAACAAGCAAGAGAACTGTTTGACATAACCAAGAATTTAACCAAAAATTCTTCAATAAAAGATGAAATAGATATGCACTCACCATAGGTAGCAGACTAACTAAAAAAAACCTATCACGACGACACCCCAACAAGAACAGACATAGATGAATGGCACCATCAACTGGAATATGGGGTGATTTCACCATGCCATCTCACAAGCAAATAAACAACAAAATAACCAACTTGAATACCACAACATCACCCTCTGACCCATGGATCAAGCTCACCAAAGAAGAACCGACTCCTTCAATTCATAAAATAACACAAACCTCCCTCTCCAAAGGACATATGCCAATAGCACTCAAAAAAGCAACCATAAGACCAATCATCAAATACAACACACTCAATAAGTTAGATCCTAGTTCATATTGGCCAATTTCAAGTTTGCCATTCCTAGCCAAAATTATAGAAAAGGTCATACAGCTACAATTGCAAGACCATATCAACTTACATGCTCCATTAGACCCTCACCCAGCATGGGTTCCTAACCAACCATGGCGTGGAAACTCTGCTAACATCCTTACTAGACAGCATTCACCAAGGCATATTAATAAGGGTTTTCTGATCATACTTCTAGACATATCATCGACTTTTGATACTATATCACACAAACTACTTCTGCTGTGACTACAAGAAATTGGACTTCACCATATGACATATAAATGATTCAAATCATACCTAACTGGAAGACAACAACAAGTCCACAACAACTTGAAGAAATCCATGCCATTTAGAATAAAACAGGAATTCCACATGACTTAGCAATGTCATCGCTGCTATTTAACATATACTGTATATACAATCTATTTGCAATGTCATAAAACAGCATAATGTGCAATATAGGCTATATGCTGATGATATAATGATTTTCATGCCAATTGACACTAATAAACCAGACAATACAAAACGAATTAACTGCCTTGAAGACATGATCTCATGGCTCAGTAATCATAACCTTACCATAAACTATAAGAAGCCAGAGCTCTTTTCATAACTAGAAAGCAAGCATTCACACCTGCCAAGCACAATTCAACTATCAAATTCCAGTATATATGTAAAACAAGAAGTCCGATATCTAGGAGTGATCTTGGACCAGGCCTTAAACCTACAATCAACATAAACAAGACCACACACACTGCATATCAAAAAATGAAAAGAATTACGGAGGTTGAAACCACTTCTTAACCAGGACAACTTCTGCATAGTAGCCCAAGCAATAATCATGCCAATACTGGATTACTGTAATTCAATCTATCAGGGCATCCCAAAACAATCAATCCACATGCTTCAGATGGCACAGAACATGGTGGCCCGCACAATCCAGGCTCAGCAAAATATGAACAGATCACACACTTCTTAACCAATTACACTATCTACCAAAACACTCTCACTTAACATTTAAGCTCATTCTTATTATTTCAGAATACTAACATTTAACACAGCCTATATACTACAGGAACTTATGAAAGACCCAGAGAACAGACCTAGGAAGACCAACAACAAGAACATGATTCTATGCAAAGTTCTAAGCACATCACATCCAATAGATAATTTTCCTTGACAGCACCAGCACATTGGAATGCATTACCAAAAACCATAAGATCTATCAAGGACAATAAGGACTTCTGGAAATAAAAAAACAAACAAACATCTATACACAGAATACTTTGGTAATATCACCTAGAGCAACTCCACTATGACGCATCTCCACCATGACAGACAGCAACATAAAAAGGCTCAAATAATTATGACAACTGAAATAAAAACACCCTTAAGAAATAAATTGTACATAAGTTAGGGTACAAGTTAAGAGTACTTCCACCTAATGTTACTTGGATTAACTTCTTTATTTTTGTAAAATTGCTATTCACCTGTTATGTTGCTGTTTAGTAACTATTAAATTAGAAAATATGTGTAATCCCTCCACATATACGAGAGATTCTTCCCTATATTACTTCACTACATCATTTTAAATATTGGTCAGTAGAAATCTTTTATACAAGTTTTTTTGTAATTATCATTAATTTTGTTAATGGAACCAGTGGTCTCAGACTTGGAATGGCAATATTATCAAGGGTTTCCCCTTTAGAATGTTTGCCTAATATTTGCATCAACAACCACTCCGCCGGTTCCCGAGGCTTTTAAAGTCTTTGGAGTTGTTTTATCGTGGAGAATCGTCTCAATATTATTTAAATTTTCAATTTTCATAAAAATCGTACTTATCTTGAGAGCTGTTCCTGAAATGCCCTAATACAAGAAATTATGCAGATCTTCAAAACTGTCCACGGGTTCCCCCGTGCAGATCTTAAAAGGCGTTCCCGCGTTTCCCCAACGCTACCTCAGTGGTACCGTCTGCGCGTTTCAATTCTTTCTTCAGGGGGTTAGGAACAAAGATCAGCTCTGTCTTGTCAGAAATTCTTTGACATACTCAATATCTATGTGCGGTTATTAGCGTGTTACTCAGAGCCCTCCGGCTTTCACAAAAACGCTGCGCAAAATTAATGATAATTACAAAAAAACTTGTATAAAAGATTTCTACTGACCAATATTTAAAACGATGTAGTGAAGTAATATAGGGAAGAATCTCTCGTATATGTGGAGGGATTACACAGATTTTCTAATTTGATGATTGCACCCTCTGTCAGTTGACCTATATTGTTTAGTAACTATTAGCATACTGTTCCCTGTAATCTTAAGTTACATTAAGGGGTATGTTTACTAAACCATCTTAACATCACAGCAGTGGTATTATCACACGATAAGTGACGTTACCACATGATATTATCACGTGATAACATCACTTATCGCGCGATAACACGGCAGCGGCGTTAAGGCACACTAACGCTGTGAAATCCGGGTCTGAAGGGCGGAGTAAGGCTTCCCAGAGGGCAGAGAGAAGAGGTCAATGGGCGGAAAGTGGGAGTGGAGAGGCTCCAGGCACACTAACGCTGTGAAATCCAGGTCTGAACACTAACGCCAGTGAAACCCTCGTGTTAAGGCACATTTGCAGGAAAGAGAAACCATTTCAGTCAGCAATGTGCAGCAAAAGCAGGGAAACCCAGAAAAGTGATAGTTGTGATACATGTGCAGGAAGCAAAAAGGCAAATAAACATATAAAAGGAACAGAACCACATTTGAAATCCCAATAACCAGGCTGGCCAAAAGTGATATTAATGATAAACATAAAGCAACACTACTGACAAAGCGTAAAAATTAAGATATCATGTTTGGAAGGGTCTATACTCTGTCCCCCTATAAAGTGAATGATCCCACATTGAAATAGCACTGATCAGGGTTTCTGTCATTTAGATTGGGCAGGTTTGTTATGGCGTGCACATGTGCAGCAACAGCAGAGTGGGCACGTAGGAAAGGGCAACTGTACTGATACTGTAAATGGGATACAGGAGGCTGCAGGCAGCACATGCTGTGGTCCAGCTGGGGCACAGTGCGGACTAGGCAGATGCTTAGGTGGCACATAGGAATGCCAAAACTGTAAAACAGCAAGACAGCAACTGACGAGGGTCCAACATGGGCATGAGTGTGTGTCCCACAGTGTCATAGGGGATATTACCCAGCAGGTACCCCAAGGGCACATAATATTGGCAGGCAGTGCCAGGGGAAAGCGCGCATGTCCATGTAGGCACCCCTACCCGAGAACCCACACCATAGGCAGCTGCCTACCAGCACACTGGATGGCCTGGGACTGCGCACTACCAGCACAACCGGCATAATGGCTTGACAGTATAGTGACAGAGGGGTGCTGGTGGTGGAGGGGGCAGTGGCATCTGCCCACAGCAGACCATGACCAAGCCCCGTTTAGGTCGGTGCCGTGCACTGCAACAGACAGGGTCTGTCTGACGAACAGTCATGGTATCCCCAGGGAATGATCTGTCCTTGTGGTAACAGTGTGGTGCAGTACACACAGTGAGTGTATTCAGGAGCAGAAGGTCACAAGTTCAAGTCCCAGCTGTGGCTCCAGCCAATCCTGTCCCTACATTTTACCCAGTACTAAACCATGGTAATAAAGATGGAACCTTTATTGCAGATAAAATAAACATGCCTGAAACGCCTATATTTTACCCTACAGAGCACAGACACCATAAACATGTGCAATCCCTAGAGCAGAGTTTCCCAACTGCAGTCCTGGAGGGCCAAACACCATTCAGGTTTCATGCTGTCCCTAATAAATATGCCTGCACTGCATTTGTATGCACCACCCCCATTGTATGCAAATGTGTCTCATGCATATTCATTAGGGACAGCATGAAAACCTGAGCAGTGTTTGGCCCACCAGGACCGGAGTTGGGAACCTCTGCCCTAGAGCAGCAGCCAACAGGGGCAGAAACACCCACACCCACAGGCTCCACTATCCAAAGCCTCATGGAGAGTCAGGCTGTTGGGCCCTGCGCGGAGCAGCATCCCCCAATACTGGCACCTTAGCAATGTTGTCCTAAACATTGGGAACATGTTCCATATATATCAAAAGGTTGCTATAATTAATGTCAGCTAACAAATCCTAAGTTAAACACAATTTGTTGATAGAGATTCATCATAGCAACCTTTCTGATATCTGTGGAGTGTGTTTCAGTTATTGATTCTGACAGTGTTTACCACCCCAGGGAGTGACTCTAACAGTATTGAGTACCATAGCAATGCCCGCACTGTGCCAAGGACTGATGTGGCGGCCAGGGCTGCCACAAACCTCTATATTTGCACAATGCTGGCATTGGTGTGGGAGTGTGTGTCTGTCTATCCAGTGTGTTGTGGTTGCCTACACCTTACTGAACCCACATTGCTTGCACTGTTTCCAGTGTTAGCCTGCCAATGCGCATAATGAGGAGCAAGGTACTGTGGGTATGGCCCGGGCAGGGTGGCATGGGCAGGATGCATTTGCACAGGGTATAGGGCAATGGCTGGGACATTGTAGTGCCCGACCACCAACTGCATGGACAGGGTAGCCACAACATGTCATGCTGGGAGGTTGCTTTCACCCTGACTGAGCAGTGACCACGGCATGGCTAGGTTCCCCCCTAGTGCTATATAACATTTTTCCCAAGTGATATTTATGGGTTCTTTTTTCTGGGACCCAATCATGGTATACCTGTGTGGTGTGTGCGTGCATGCACTGACATCCCAGGGTGCACACAGTTCTTCCTGGAACATGCGCTATGTACTAGCTAGCAGACTGTCTGCAGTTAGTATCTGTTTGGCCACACCACCTTGCAGGGTGCAGCAGATGCACACTGACTGCTCTCTGCTGGCGAATGTCAGATTGTGGTGGTGGTGGGGAGCTGACTGGGCCCACTACCTATCTGCCAGTGGCCCTGTCCCAAATGCAGCTCCTCAGCAGCTGTCTGTTTGCCACCCGGACTGGGGTTGCTGTTCCCACAGCCTCTCCTCATGTACCTCCACTAACCCCCCCCCCCCCTTGCAAAGGGTGAGAGTGTGGGTCTGTTGGGGCAGATCATGTCCTCCACCTTGACCCAGAGAGGGCTGTTTGCTAAGTACATTTTCACCATGTGAGCCCTGACACACCCCTGCTCCCTAAACAGGTGACCATAGCAAGTACAGTGCATATGCACTATGTTGTGTGCATCATGGTCCACAAGGGCAAGACATGACTGGCAATTACAAATGGACACAGAGACTTCTTAAAGGTGTCTGCAACAAATACCTGTCCCACACTGGCACTAATGGAGACCTGCAACACAGCCCACCTCAGCCAACCCGGGTACTGTGGACCTGGTGCTGGCCACTCCACCTCACCTTCAGGGTGAGCACAGAACATGCACATTGGCATGGCCTGTGGGTACTCTGTGCCAGTAACATGCACAGTCATTCCCCCCTACCAAGCTGACGTGCTGTAGAGGTGCATACCCCATCTGGTGAGCAGATGTAGACTACTGTTCTGCATGTGAATTGCATTATGAGTACTGTTGGTTCTATCCTATCCTGGTAGCCACAGCAGACAGTTTTATGGTGACATGCACTCTTTCTGTAGACAGCCATGGGTGTAATAAGTCCCAAAGTGATATAGCAGAATGGTTAATGCAATGACTTTGGTAGCAGAGGTCATGGGTTTGATTCCTCTCGGTTCCCCTTTTTTTTTATGGCTGTCCTACACAACTAACAGTCAGATCTGTGCTGCCACCACATTATACCCTCATCACTGTTGCCATCCATCCTTCTGTGCATCTATGTGTGTGTGCCAGCTGTGTGGCATCCTGCCCTAATGTGCAGGCTGCTACCCCATGTCCTGCACTGGCACACTTCTCTGCATTGTGGCTCTTCATGCTTGCCTCTCCTGTGTCTGCTCTGCATGGCACTGCTCTCCTCTGTCCTCCTGTCATTAAACTTATCCTGCCACCTCTACCTCCTCTGGTGGACACATATCCCCATCCTCTGCCACACTCTGTCATTGTTGTACTGTACATTACCATCACCTGCACATCGGTACAGCTTCCCCCGATATGTTTGTGCACTTTACCTGCTGCCACATGGGCTGCACGCAGATTTGGCTGGTCCATGAGCTCCACCATCTACTTCCTTTCATCACTTGTTCATTGCCTTTCCTTGGTGTTCTGTGCAGTGTTGTGGTTACATCTGGTCTGAGCCATACATTTCATGCTTGTGACTTTGGGGCACCTTTGTGCCCCTGGGCACCATCTCCTGTGTCACCTTGGCATCCCTGGGGCATCTTTCGCGGCAACTTAGGTTTGGCCAGGTTATGGGGTGCCTTATATGCTGTCTTGGAGGGTGCCAACCTTTCCTGCTGCCCTCTGGGGCACATTATGACCTGCCTTGGATGACGTGGTGCTTTATGATGTGCCTTATTGTGCGCCCTAAAAGGTGCATTGGGTTCTGGCACTGGGGTGAGACCTTTTTGGCTGGCAGTGCAAATTGTTGGGATGTGTCTGACTGTTACAAGCAGGAAAAGGGATTGCCTCAGACAGGCTTTTAACTGAGCCCACTAGGAATTGAACTTATGATCACTGTATCAGCAGTCAATGTATTAACCATTGTGCTACATGTCTACTGCTGTGCTTGCAGGTCAGTGTGCCTAATTAAGGCTAACGCATGTTAACGTGCCACGGCTCCCTCTATCACGTGATAACAGACTTTATCACGTGATAACCCGAAATGCTACCATAAGACCGGAACGCCCACTCCTTATATGGCATTGTTCACATTATCGCTGGAGCTAACACCGGGAACATTAAGACGGTTTAGTAAACATACCCCTAAGTTATACTGTTCCATATAAAAACTGAGTTGAAATGTAAACCACCTTGATGTAAGGATGAAGCGGTATAGAACACCTGTTAAATAAATAAATAAATCTGACCCTTAGCAGTGAATCCCAATACACTGCTAGGGGTCAGTCTACCAAATAAAGAAATGCAAAGGAAGCATTTCCTTAATTGGCAGATGACCCCTGGCAATTTGCACCAACCACATCACTAGATGTCAGACACTGTTTGATAAACTGAAGAGTAGCAAATCATCTGGACCAGATGGTAAAAATCCAAGGGCGTTGAAAGAACAGAAATATGCGATTGCAGACCTACTATTAGTAATCTGTGAACTATCATTAAAATCAACTGTAATACCTGAAGATTGGAGGATGGCCAATGTAACACCAATTTTTAAAAAGGGTTACATTTATGGTTTCTTTCTCATGTGTATTTGTTTCCTTTGTAAACAAATTGAATATGTAAATAAAAAGGGTTTCAGTTGTGATCCGGAAAACTACAGACAAGTGAGCCTGACGCCAACACTGGGAAAATGGTAGAAACCATTATAAAGAACAAAATTACTGAACATGTAGATAGTCATGGCTTAATGGGAGACAACCAACATAGCTTTAGCCAAGGAAGGTCTTATCTTACTAATCTGTTATGTTTTTTTGAAGGTGTGAATAAACAGGTAGACAAATGTGAGTCAGTTGAGATAGTGTATCTGGATTTTCAGAAAACCATTGACAAGGTCCCTCCTGAAAGACTTTTGGAGAAATTAAAAAGTCATGGGATAGGAAGCAGTGTACTATTGTGGATCAGGAACTGGTTAAAAGATAGAAAGCAGAGGATAGGGCTAAATGAGAAAGGTGAATAGTAGACTACCCTAGGGATCTGTGCTGGGTCCGCTGCTTTTTAACATATTCATAAATGACTTGGAAATGGGAATAATGAGTAAGGTAATCAAATTTGCAGATGACACAAAATTATTCAAAGTTATTAAAACCCATGAGGATTGTGGAAAACCTCAAGAGGACCTTGATAAACTGGAAGACTGGGCACCCAAAGGGCAGATGAAATTTAATGTGGACAAGTGGAAAATTATGTTTATGTTTATTAAAATTTGATATACCACCCTTCATTACAGCAGGGCGGTTTACAATACAATAGCAAATTGGGGGGGGGGGGGGGGGCACAAGGCCCAGAAGTGCAGAAAGGAACTACATAGTCGAGACAGGAAAGAGGAGAATAGGAAGAAATAGGTCATAGGGTAGAGTGAGGGGAAGACAGGGCAAAGACAAAGACAGACATAGATAAACCAGGTCAGCTGGGTGTGGCCGGGAGGTTGTATGCTGAAGTGAAAAGATGGGTTTTGAGTAAAGACCTGAAGGTGGTGTAGTTATCTTCCAGATGGAGCGGGGTGGGCAAAGAGTTCCACAAAGCTGGACCAAGGAAGAAAAAGGCAGAGTGACGGGTAGACTGTAAATGTGCACAAGATGGTGAGGGAAGCTGAAGCCGATTGATATGAAGGGAACAAAGACTAAGTGTAGGGGTGTGAAAGTGGAGAAGATCGGTAAGGTACTGGGGCGTGTGTGAAGGGTTAGTATTTTGAATTTAATACGATGGTTGACTGGAAGTCAGTGTAAGTGAAGCAGTAGGGGGGTAATGTGGTCACTGCGAGAAGAGTGGGAGATAATTCAGGCTGCGGGTGTTTTGAATGAGTTGTAGCCAACGGAGTTGAACTTTGGTGACCCCAATGAAAACAGAGTTACAGTAATCTAATCATGATAGGACAGTGGTTAGTGTGAGGGTGGTCAAAGCTGGGGGGGGGGGGACAGAAAAGGGCGTATGGATTTTATCTGTCGAAGGAAGAAATAAGATGTCTTAGCTAAATGCGAGATATGGTCTTTGAAGGTGAGGTGTGAGTCGAGGAGGACACCGAGATATTTGAAGGAGGGGACAATGGGGATTGCAGAACAGTCGAGAATGGGAGCAAGAGAGGGGCAGGGACCTCCAAATGTAAACCAGGTGGCTGAGGTTTTGGCGACATTGAGGTGGAGGCAGTTTGAGGAGAGCCAACTGGAGACGAGAGAGAGACAAAAATTCAAGAGTGTGACATCTGGATGAGCTGGACTAGTGTGATGGATGATGATTATATCGTCTGTGTAGAAAAACGTGGATAAACCGGTCTATTGAATACAAAGGGCCAGTGGCGCAAGGAATATATTAAACAGTAAGGGAGCCAAGACATAACCTTGAGGAACACCACAGGGAAGGGGGTGGACTTGGAAAAGGAGTGTTGATCTGTGGAGGGAGCTATAGAGAAAAGACGTAAAGCAAGGTAGGAATGGAACCAGTGAAGGACAGCACCACAGAGGCCCATGTCCCGTAGTCGTGAAAGGATAAGGGAGTGATCTACAAGGTCAAAGGCAGAGGACAGATCCAGGGATACCACCAGCGTGATGTCACCCCGATCATGCAAAGTGTGTAGTTCATTGAGGAGAGCAGTCAAGGTTGTTTCCACACTGTGGCCCTGACGGAAGCTGGATTGTCGGGGGTGAAGATAGTTAACGGAGTGAAGGTTTTGTGAGAGCTGATCAAAGACGAATTTCTCCAGAATTTTTGAGAGAAAGGGGAGGTTGGAAATTGGGTGGTAATGAGCAGGGACCAGGGGATCAAGAAGAGGTTTTTTAAGGATAGGACGTGCAAGGGCGTGTTTCCAAGGGGAAAGGAAAAGTGCCACTAGAGAGACTGTAATTGATTAAGGTGCAAATGTGGGGAACTAGGGCTAGGGAGGGCTCCAGAAACCATTTGGTTGGAATGGGATCTAGAGGACAAGTGGTCTTACGAACAGAGGTGAGGGAGGAAACAAGCTCAGAGGTGGTAATAGGGTAGAAAGTAGACTGAGTGTGTGAAAGGGAAGAAGGGGAGGGAGAGGGAGGGGAAAGAGTGGGAGGGGAAGTTATGCCCCTAAGAAAGAACAACCCAAACTATGGTTACACGATGTAAGGTTCCACATTAGGAACTACCACCCAAGAAAAAGATTTAGGCGTCATCGTGGATAACATGTTGAAACCCTCTACCCATGTGCAGTGGCAGCCAAGAGAACAAATAGAATGCTAGGTATCATAAGGAAATGAATGGAGAATAAAACAAAGGATATTATAATGTCTCTGTATCGTTCCGTGGTGCGACCGCACCTTGAATATTGTGTGCAATTCTGGTTGCCATATCTTAAAAAAGATATAGTGTTATTAGAAAAGGTACAGAGAAGAGCCACCAAAATGGTAAAGGGGATGGATCCTTGGAAATCGCGGTATAAATTTTTAACAAATAAAATAAATGGAAGGATACAGTAGCAGGGGAGCGAATAGCTGGGATGGACATCCAAACAGGACATCCATCCCCACTATTCGTGGGACAGAATGACCCCCTAAGGAAAGAAAACCCAAACTATGGTTACACAAGGCAAGGTTCCACATTAGGAATCATCACTCTGGAAAACGATCTGGACATCATCGTGTATAGTACATTGAAACCCTCTGCCCAGTTTGCAGCAGCAGCCAAGAAAGCAAATTGAATTCCAGGAATCATAAGGAACGGAACAGAAAATAAAACAAAGGATATTATAATGCCTCTGTATTATTCCATGGTACTACTGCACCTTGAATATTCTGTGCAATTCTGGTTGCCATATCTTAAAAAGGATATAGCGGAATTGGAAAAGGTACAGAGAAGAGCAACCAAAATGGTAAAGAGAATGGAAGGATAGCCCTACGAGGAAAGGCTTAAAAGGTTAGGGCTCTTCAACTTGGAAAAGAGATGGCTGAGGGGAGATATCATAGAGGTCTATAAAATAATGATTTTTTTTAACAGGGTTTTTATACAGCCTTATTTCTTTCAAAGACATTTACATTGTAACTTAAACTTGGTAATGTACATTAAACAGGGACATTGATAACTTGGATTTTTCTGAGGCAATGGAAGGTTAAGTGACTTGCCCAAGGTCAGAAGGAGTGCTTGTGGGAATTGAACCTTGCTCTTTTGGTTCCTAATCAGCATTCTAACCAGTAGGCTACTCCTCCATGAGCAAATGTAGGTTGGTTGTTTACTACTTCAAAAAGTGGAAAGAGTAGGGGACATCCAATGAAGCTACAATGTGGCACATTTAAAACTATTCCGAGAAAATATGTTTTACTCAGTGTGTAATCAAACTCTGGAATTCATTACTGGAGGATGTGGTTTGGATGAGTTCCTGAAGGAAAAGTCCATAAGCCATTATTAAAGAGGACTGGGGAATCCACTGCCTACCCCTGGGACAAGCAGTATGGAATGTGCATACCACTAGGAACTTGCCAGGTACTTGAGTCCTGGAATGACCTCTGTTGGAAACAGGATACTGGGCTTCATAGACCCTTGGTCTGACCCAGTATGGCATATCTTATATTCTTAAATATACTAGGGAACAAGCTAGCAGGAAGTCAGAGGGCATAGATATAGCATCTACAGGAGAAATGTTGAAAGGGGAAAAAGAGTACTTGCATAAAGAAGGTTGAAAAGGAAGAGATAACACCTAGTGCAGGAATAGAGAGAATGTGGGAGGAAGGAGAAAAGTTTGGAGGAAGAAGGAGAAGAGAATGTATGAGGAAGAGGTGAGGAAAGAGTGCGGGGAGAGGTTAGCAAGAATGGAGCAGGAAGTGAAGGGGGGAAGAGAAAGGACACAATACCCTGATTCCAGTAATCACCAATTCTCTTTCTGTCTCTCTTGTCTTGCCCCCCCCCCCCACCCCCCACTAGCCATCACCAATCATTTCTTTCCCGGAGGCATGGAGGACAGAAAGTTAAAACAGCATGGGGCTTTGAAGCCCAGGCATGCGCGGCACATCTTAGTTGCAGCACGAGCATGAGCCCCAAAGCTCTACACTGATTTTTAGAGATGCTTTGGCCTTCCAACCTGATCTGCTTCCAATTGGATTGGAAGGTCGAAATGCCCTAAAAATCAGCGTGGGACTTTGGGGCGGAACTGATAGCTGATAGCTATGAGGCAAGGGCTAGGAGGGTGAGAGATTGAGATGGGGCAAGGAGAGAGTGAAAGAGAGAGAGGGGGCAATAGCTGGTAGATTCAGGAGTGCAAGGAGAGAGAGAAGCATTGGGTGGTAGCTGTAGTGGGCACAAGGAGCCAGAGAAACACCAAATAATGGCAGAGGGGGGCTTTGAGAGAGACACTGGGTAATGGCTGGGGGGGGGTTATGAGAGACAGACACTGGATGATGGCTGATGGGGAGGCTACGAGAAAGAGAGAGAGAGAGAGAGAGAGAGACACACACACACATACACACACACTGGGTGATAGCTGGATGGGGGCGGGGGGGGGGGGAGGTGTTACCAGATAGAGAGAAAGGGAAAGAGACATTGTGTGATGGCTTGGGGGGGGGGGCTACCAGACAGAAATAGAGAGAGAGACAGACATTGTTTGATAGCTTGAGGGACTATAAGAGAGAGAGAGACATGGAATGATGGTTGCCGGAGGGGGGGGGGGGGCAATGAAAAAGAGAGACATGGAGTAATAGCTACTTAGGTGGGGCAATGAGAGAGAGAGATAGATTGAGTGATGACTAGATGTGACTATGTGAGAGAGAGACACACTGGGTGATGGCTGGATGGAACTATGAGAGAGAGAGAGAGAGAGAGACACTGAGTGATGGCTGACTGGCCCTAAAACATAAAAAAGTATTTGCGATACACCTTTTTTAGGTGGCCGGTTCCTAGATTTTCAGGCTGACTCCTAGTTTTCAATAAAATTCGTCAAGGCCTGGCTTGTTCTACAGTTCACCGCTACCACAGACATTGAGAGAGGCAGCAGCAGAGGTAGGCCGGGGAGAAGTGTCAGGAAGGTGCTGGCCATGGAATAGGGAAGGTGGAAGACAGATAAAGTGAACATGGGATGGGATGGAGGGCACATTCTGGGCTGGAGAGAGGCGACATGCTGGGAACAGGAAAAGGGGGAGATAGAGAGGGGAAATGCTGGACACTTGGATGAGGAGATGCTGAATATCTGGGAGGTGGATAGTGATATGAAAGGGAGATGATGGACACCTGGAGGGTGGCAAAGAAGGGAAGATGCTAGATACCTCAAGGAGGGGGTAAAGAGAATGCTGGACTGGGAGGGTGAGGAAGGGAAGAGAAGTGAAATACTAGATAGGGAGCAGGGAGAAGGGAAGAAAAGGAACATGTTGGACATGGATCAGGGAGGAGGGATATATAAAGAAGAAGGAGTTAGTGAAAGTGAGGTAGAATCCAGGCAGGACTGAGGGCTGTAAGGGTTAACTTGGTTACTATGTGAAAAAGAATACACCCCCCTTGGTGACGATACACGCATGCTCTTTCAGCTTTCCTTTGTTACTCGGTGCTCTCACTCTGTTCGCTAGAGATAACCCTGTATTAGATATGTGACCAATCATGAAGAAAATGCTGCGATAAATGATAAGAATGTATATAAAAAATATACATAAAATCAATATTAAATGCAAATCACTTTCGCACGGTATGTCAAGCTGTCATAACACCCCTACTTGATTTTGGAAACGTCTTGTATCAAGGTCTTCCTAAAAACGCTATCCATCCTCTCCAATTAGTTCA
Source organism: Ichthyophis bannanicus (assembly GCA_033557465.1). Classification (NCBI taxonomy): domain Eukaryota; kingdom Metazoa; phylum Chordata; class Amphibia; order Gymnophiona; family Ichthyophiidae; genus Ichthyophis; species Ichthyophis bannanicus. The sequence continues at coordinate 440,773,204 of CM066035.1, read as the reverse complement.
AAACACTACTGCACGTATAATTACTGGCTCTGTAAAATTTGATCACATAACTCCTGTCCTTAAACAGTTACATTTCCTTCCAATTATTAGAAGAGCAAAATACAAAAACCTAATGATTATTTTCAAAATCTTTCACCAATCTTCAGCAGATATTCTATAGCATATAATATCCAAAGACAAGAGCCTAAGACCTAGACTATCTCATAACTCCAATAAGCTTAGTACACCATTAAACTTCAATAGATCAAAACAGATGACCTCTAAAAGAGCATGGCACCAGAGGTATGGAATTCTATTCCTGAAGAATTAAGAGCTCAGGAAGACATCAAAGACTTTTGCATATCTTTAAAGACTTATTTATTCATAGAATCATTTGGTCAAATAACTTAAATTGATCAACTTGTATATCCAGTTTCACTATGAGATAATATTATAATTTACTGTTTGTACTGTATTTATATTGTAATGTATTGTATTTGATCTTCCCATGCCCTCAACATGTAAGTCCTTTGTTGTCTTGTCAACCACTTTGATTGAAAGATAAGGTGGTATACAAAACTGGTTAAATAAATAAATAAATAAATATATAGTTGGAATGAGCCCTCTGGGCAGGGCTCAGACTTTGAAAATTATTTCTCTGAGCCTGTGTGCACATTAAAGGCTTGCTTCCTAATAAAGTGACTCCTGGGTATTTCTTTCTTCACTCGTTTTCCTGCTACATTTTTGTTCCCTTGACCTGGCTGAGGGAGCGAGATAAGAAAGAAACGGTTTGTCTTGCTGCCTCTAGGTTCGATATGTTTGAGCCGGGGGGGGGGGGGGGGTGGCGAACGCAGAAGGAAATACCAGGCACCCCCAGACCAATTGTTCTGGAGAGTATTGCTTCCTGATTCGCCTAGGTTTCTAGCTCTTTCCGAAAGAAACCTACAAACCCTTTGTGGAGTTCAGGAAACAACCCATTATTCTCCGGAAGACATCTGAGTGGGGTAAGTGATTAAGGGGATCTGTTTCTGTATCTGCAGTTCAGGAAAATCTGTCCTTCCTGCGGGGAGAAGGGAAGCCTGATCAACTCTTGAGGAAAACACCTTAGTAGCCCAAGGGTTGGGTGAAACTGCGTTTCTTAAAGTCAGACTGTTTTCTGGGGGACTAGGAGGGTGTCTGTATGTTGGTGTGTGATTGATTTATGTGTTTGAAACAAGCAGAGGCTTGTGGAGTGAGAGTGAACTTCTGAGTTGCGCAGTTCCTGGCTGGGCGACCGTACCCAGGTCGCGAAAAGGAGGAAGCGCCATTTTGTAAGTCACCCTTCTTGTGTCTAGGACAGCAGGATCCTTTACTGGCTGTCTGCATTCCTCTCCCTTGCTAATTCTTTGTTCTGTGTTTTCAGAGACTGGGAGATATGGGCTGATCAGAGTTAAAAAAAAAAAAATGGGAAAAAAGCCCCTTAGAGTGTATGATAAAGCATTTTCGGACAGGATTCTCTGCAGACTATGGGGTTCATATGACCCCATCCCTGTTAAAGAAATATTGTCAGAATGAGTGGCCAAGTTTTAATACTGATTGGCCCAGGGAAGGAACCTTTGATTATGACCTGGTTAGCAGAGTGCACCACGTTGTGGTAGCTAATTATCCTGAGCAATTCCCTTATATTGATTCCTGGCTGGATGTCTGTCAGCAGAAACCTCAATGGATTAGGAGATGAGGAACACTGTCACATACTTCTGTCCCGTAGTCCACAGGAAATGCGGCTTAAAGTAAAACCAAAACTGCCAGTTTTAGTATGGGAGCCAGAGACAGAAGAATTCCCTCCCCCGTATGTTCTCAGGCAGATTCCTATGACTCCAGCTCAATTACCAGGCTCAGCAGGGACTCCGCCTAGAACGGATACAACTTCTCCCCCGCCCCTCTCGACAGCTACAACTTTCTTTGATAGTCAGAAGAGCAGTGGGGCAAGAACGCCATTTTCAGATACAGACCCGCCCAGCACTTCAGAAAGTTCCCTGAGTCCCAGATCTGAAGGAGGTCAGTCTCAGTTTAGTACCCCTCCTCCCCCAGTACTGGAGCATTACGACCTCAGGAGAGACCACCACACAATACGTGCTAGCAAACAGACTCCAGAAGTTAGTCTCCACCTACCCCTCTGAGAGGCTCGAGGACCAACTGCCCCATTATCCCTCATATACTGATAAACCTCAAGCTATGATAGATTTGTTTTCATCCATTATTCAAACCCATTGTCCAACTTGGGCAGACTGCCATCAGTTCCTTTTAACTTTATTCAGTACCGAAGAGAGATACCGGGTGACTAGGTCAGCCATGAAATGGTTGGAAGAGAACCCTCCAGGTGAACAGGATCCCCAGCAATCAGCTCTGAGAGACTTTCCTGACCTAGAACCTAACTGGGATGTGAACAGTGTGGCAGGCCGCCTTGCACTGGATCGCTATCATCAGGATCTCCTGGAAGGCCTTAAAAAGGGGGGCCAGAAAGCGATGAATGTAGGGAAAATATCTGAGGTCCTGCAAACCCCTGATGAGAGCCCTGGTCAGTTTTATGCAAGACTCTGTGAATCTTTCAATGTCTATACTCCATTTGACCCGGAAAGCACCTCTTTTAGCTTCCGGGTCACTGCTCTCCAAGGCCCTCCAGATCACTTGAAAACTTCATACTGCTTACCGCTCACAGTGTTCAGGAAAAGTGGAAAGGATGAACCGAACCCTGAAGCTACAGTTGTCCAAACTCTGTCAGGAAACTCATCTTAAGTGGGATCAGCCCTTCTCCGTATTCGGTCCTCTCCGACTCAGACCCTGGGAATATCCTCTTATGAAGTACTGTATGGTCGACCACCACCCATTGTTCAGGGCCTTAAGGGAGACCTAGAGCAGATAGGTAATGAACTTACGAGACAACACCTACTGACATTGGGATCTGTTTTTCAGCCTTTGAACAGGTAGTTACAGGAGCGACTGCCTATCTCTTTGTCAAAACCGCTCCACCCCCACCAGCCGGGAGATCGGGTGTGGATTAAGGAATGGAAACGTGAACCACTGTGCCCTACCTGGAGAGGTCCTTGCACAGTTTTCCTGGCCACACCAACCACAGTCAAGGTCGCAGAGGTTACCCCGTGGATTCATCATACTTGTCTCAAGAAAGCTGCTCCTGACCTGGATGTTAAGTGGACAGCGCATGAACATTCTCAGGATCCCTTACGCCTCCCACTGTGGAAAACCAGGGAATCGGCAGATGATGGAGCCCTGCGCTAGCCGCACACTGGAAGCTGGCTAGTCTATGCACGGCTGAAGCTTGAGGAGTCATCTTCAGATACCGCTAAGAGACAAAGGTGTAGTGGAACATCAGCTCCATGGTCAACATGTTTTGTTCTGGCATTCGTGTGGGGGACTTCTCTTGTTGGCCTCAGGAACTATAAACATGGTAACATTACTTGCCGGGATTGCTTTGAATACTTCGTACTTTTGTGTACGCAGCTCGTTGCAGCCTGGAGTTTTTATTTATCAACATGCCTTATTGCTGTACCTACTAATCTGTGTGAAATGCAGAAGTTTACTGTACTGCATAATTTGAACTGCAAACGACCAAAGCTAATATTTTCTACATTTTTCTACTTCATTGGGGTTACTCGTCCTTCCTCAGCCTATTTTAACAAGATCCCTTTCTCCTTACAGGTTGTCTCCACGCTTGAAACCACAGATTGCTTTATTTTTGTAAATGCAAAAAAAGGAGTTTTTAATTTGTCTAACACTGTATTATCGTGCAAGTTTATTACAAAGATGTCTTATGCTTACTCAGAAATGTATCTTCCCTTAGGATGTTTTTTTTAATGTGGTAAAACTGCTTATACTTATGTTCCCAAAAAAACGCTATTGGGGTCCTTGCACTTTCGGTAGACTTACTACTGCTGCGTTCTCTCATATTCCCAATAGTGTTAGTTCTCGCACACGCTATCCCAGATCAAAGCCCATGTTCCCTAACTGTAACTCCAATGTAGAACCATATAGTGATGAGATAGCTCTGGGAATCGTAATATCCATTGTAGGAGCGCCTGCATTAGCCTTACATAATGCTATGGAAGTAAGCCATATTGCTTGTTCATTGGCTAAATCCATTAATCTTACCTCCACCATTGAGACAATGGTGGAGCGGAAAACTGCTGCTCATGTGATGGCAGTATGCAAATACAAATCCCTTCCACAGTCAGATAAAATCATATGAGAAAATTGGCTTCCTTCATTTCAAAGACAGATTTTTCCTTTAAAAAGGGGGGAATGAGGTAGAATCCAGACAGGACTGAGGGCTGGCTGTAAGGGTTAACTTGGTTACTGTGTGAAAAAGAATACACCCCCCTTGGTGACGACACACACATGCTCTTTCAGCTTTTCTTTGTTACTTGGTGCTCTCACTCTGTTTGCTAGAGATAACACTGTATTAGATATGTGACCAATCATGAAGAAAATGCTGTGATAAACTGTTAAGAATGTATATATAGTTGGAATGAGCCCTCTGGGCAGGGCTCAGACTTTGAAAATTATTTCTCTGAGCCTGTGTGCACAATAATGGCTTGCTTCCTAATAAAGTGACTCCTGGGTATTTCTTTCTTCACTCGTTTTCCTGCTACAAAAGGGTAGGGGAAGCAGAGAGAGAGATGGGGAATGGGTGGACTGGAGTGAAGCATATGAACACTGTAGTTAGATGCAGTAAAAAAAAGAGAGAGACTGAGGATTGACTGAGGAGGAGGGGTGAAATCAGAATGGACAAATAAATGGAAGAAAGCTGAAAGATCAGTGTCAGAAATGAATATAGGAGAGGAAATGAAGACAGGAAGTAGGAAAGAACAACTGAACAGGTCACCTTAGGAACAGCGTTACGAGAAGACAGACAGATAAAAGCAGAAATCAGAGACTGGAAGCAAGACAATTAGGTAAAAATGGCCAGATAGGTAGAAAAAATATTGTTATTTTCAATATAATCATTGAAATATGTCAGCTTTAGGAATTTACATCTGCTATTTTTATATTTTGAATAATACAGTGGGCAAATGCATCACTGTTTCTGTTTATTTGGTGATGTGCTTGTTTGGAAGTGATATTGTTTCTGTCATGAGATAGATGGGGAAAAGAGAATGACTCTTCTTCCCTCCCCACCATCTACTGTGCAATCCTGAAACTAAGGGGCATGCTTACTAAACTGCGTTAACGTAGCAGCGGCTATGTTAAGGCGCGTTATGTAACGTTAAGGCGTGTTATGTAACGTTAAGGTGCGTTAATGTAACGTTAATGCGTCTTAACGTTACATAACGTGCCTTAACTTTCCCGGTCGCGCTAAGTCCCGCAGAGGGTGAAGAGAGGGCAGAGAGAAGGGGTCAATGGGTGGGGAGTGGGCGGGGAGAGGCCCCTTCCACACTAACACGGCGAAATGAATGGCTGAATCCTAACACAACTGAAAACCTGGCATTAGCACACATTTGTAAGAGAGAAAAACTATTTCAGTGTCAGCAATGTACAGCATAGGCAGGGTGCCCAAGAAAGGTGATAGTAGTACTCCATTTGCAGCAACAGCATAGTGCCCAGGTATGAAAGGCCACTATGGTGATGGTGCAAATGGGGCATGGGGGCTGCAGGCGGGACATGCAGTGGGGGCTACTGGGGCACAGGGTGGACTAGGCAGTTGCTGAGGTGGTACATAGTAATGCAGAAAATGGAAACCAGCAAGACAGCAACTGACCAGGGTCAAACATGCCCATGAGTCTGTGGCCCACAGTGCCCCATCCAGGAGACATTACCCAGCAGGTACCCCAAGGGGCACATAATATTGACAGGCGGTGCCGGGGGAAGTGTGGACATCTATGTAGGCACCCCTACCACAGAACCCACACCTTAGGTAGCTGCCTACCTGCCCGCTGGATGGCCTGGGATGGCGTACCACCGGCACCGACAGTATATGTTCATGGTGGCATGGCAGAGGGGATGGGTGATTGTGCTGGAGGGAGCAGTGGCACCTGACTGTAGTGGACCAAGGCCATGCCCTGTACCAGTACGTGGTGTGCAGTGCAACAGAAGAGGTCTGCCCGAGGAACGTAAGGATAGCCCCAGGGACCACTATGCTGCTGTGGCAACAGTGTGGTGCAGTACACCCAGCTAGCATGTCCAAGAGCTGAGGGTCAGAGGATCAGGTCCCATCTGTGAATCATGCAGAGCATCTCCCCATAGTTTTAGCCCACAATCCAGCCACAACAACAACATGGGCAAACCCCAACGCAGTGGTGCACAGGGGTACGGACATCCACTCACAAGGGCTCCACTATCCACAGTTTTATGGAGTGTCAGGCTGTTGGCCCCAGCACAGAGCTGCAGTTATCACCAGAGCACTACTACTACCCCCTGCACAGATTAGCAATGTCGGCACTGTGATCAGGACCAGTGCGGCAGGTAGGGTTGTCAACCATTTCCATCTCTGCACAATGCTGAGATAGGTGTGGGCGTGTGTGTATGTCTTTCCATTGTTTTGTGTCTGCCAACACCTCACTGAGCCCACATTGCTCACACTGCTTCCAGCGTTAGCCTGCAAATGTGCATAATGAGGAGCAATGTACTGTGGGTATGGCCCAGACAGGGCGGATTGGCCAGGATGCATCTGCACAGGGTGGAGGGCAATGGCTGAGACACTGTAGTGCTCGACCACCACCTGCATGGCCAGGGTGGCCACAACATGTCATGCTGGGGGGGGGGGGGGCACTCTCACTCTGACCGAGCAGTGACCATGGCATGTCTATGGTGTCTGTGCTGTGCATCCCACCTCTGGGTGCACAGGGTTCCCCCATGAGCATGCACTATGGACTGGTTAGTGGGCTGTCTGCAGTTCATCTGTGCATGGTGGGAATGCCTTGTAGGATGCTGAAGGTGCAGTCTGACTGTGCTGTCTGTTGATGAATGGCAGACAGTGGTGTGGGGCAGTTGAGCCTTCCCCTGCCTACCCCAAGCATCACTGCTGGTCTGCAATGGTCACAGGTATGGCACTGGCCCAGCAGCCCTTGAGGGCTGTCATCCGCCAGCAGGACTGTGGTTGCTGGTACTACAGCCATTCTGCAGGGTGCAGGCACCTGTCCCACCACACCCTCATCTACAAAAGGGGTGATTGAGACCCCTTGGAGTATATAGTGCATACCACGTAGACCCATAGTAGCAGTGCTAAATAGCCCTCATGCGAGTCTAGACACCCCTCTGCCCTGATAACAGGTACCCATGGCAGCCAGACCTTAACAACAGGTATGCACTAATCTGGGTAGTGCCTGGTCCCCCAGGGCCACATGTGACTGTAGAACACAACTGGAACAGATATACCTTCAGTTATACTGCTGGGGACACCTGTCACACACTGGCAGTGCTGGAGATGTACAGCAGGACCTATCTCTAGCACCACATGTACTGTGGACCTAATGCTGGGCGCCCATCCTTTCCCTTAGGGTGAACATGGAACCTGCACAATGATATGGTCTGTAGCTACTCTGTGCCAGTATCACGCACTGTCAGTCCCGTCTTACCACGCTGGAGTACTGGAGAGGTGCAGACCCCATTTTGTGGTCAGCTGTAGGCCACAGTTCTGCTTGTGCAATTCATCATGGGTGCTGGTGGGGTTACCCTATCCTGGCACACAGAGCAGATGGTTTGTGCGGTGACCTGCAGTCCTTCTGTACCCAGCCATTGCTATACAACAAGCCATAGAGGTATAGCCTACTGGTTAGTACACTGGTGTTCTAGGCAGAGTTCATGGGTTCAATTCCTTGTTGTTCCCTCCTTTCCAAGGCAGATATTTTGCTTGCCTGTGACAGTCATATCTTTGCAGATCCGTGCTGCTAGCCCATAGTACCCTCACCACAGTTGCCAACAATCCTTATAAGGCATTATAAGGCTCCTAATTAGGCACAGTACAAGGCATGTTACAGGGCACCTTATTAGGCACGTTATAGGGCACTAATAAGGTGCCTTGTAACGTGCCTTATAAAGTGCCTTATAAAGCGCATTACCTGACACGGCTTGCTATAATGATGCCCCGCCCACGCCTTTATATGGGCATCTGTACCTTTACCACGGAACCTAAAGCGAATGACATTACCGCAGTTTAGTAAACATGCCCCTTAGTCCCTTCTCCCTACCACTGATTTGCTTCCCAAAAATCTGGTAACCTTAAAAGTGTTGATCCAGTCTTTGTTGCTCACTCCCAGGGATAAGCAGTGGCTTTCCTAAGTCTATCTGGTTAATATTGGTTTATGGACATTTCCTTCAGGATCTTTGTTTTTAAATTATTTGGAGTGGAGGAGTGGCCTAGTGGTTGGGGCAAGGTACTTCAGGCCAGAAGGTTGGGGGTTCAAATCCCACTAGAGGACAACAACCTTGGGCCAGAAGGACTGGGGTTTCTAGTCCCACAGGTGCTCCTTGTGGTCTTGGGCAAGCCGCTTAACCCTCCATAGCCCATGTTCCCTGTAAAATAGTTATCTCCAAGTTATAATGCCCTGTTCAATGTAATTTCAGTTTGTACAATGTAAACTGCACTGATGCAGAATAGTGTGGTATATAAGAGACTGTAATAAATAAATTTACAGTATGCAGGATATCTAGGCCTCATTTTCTGGTAATACATTGCACAGATTGATTGAGCATTGAATTAAAAAAATTCTATTAGTTGCAATACTGGCCTTCCATCATTTACTCCATCTGTATAAAAAAAAAGGTAAAAAACTTTTCATACAAGCTCAAAAAGACAAGAATGGCATAAGTCCCTGCAATATGTTATGCTGCAAAATGTGCCCGCACATATCATAGGAACTCCCACAGCTAAACACATGGGAAAGACATTCACCATAAGGGGATCATATTCAGCCTAATTTATTGATTTTAAAAAAATGTATAAACAAGTAGATAACGGCGAGCTGGTTAATGTGAAAGCATATTTTAGAAAAATAAAAAAGATCGTGTAGGCAGTGGTGGGAACGTGCAAATCGGAACATATGAAATCAATGGCAATTTCAGAAAAGCTGCTGTGCATGTGTATGGGCCTAAAATCAGCACATCCCTGCCCCCAAATATACATGTTTTAAAGAAAATGTGCAACTGGAGAAGTACATGTGCACGTGACTCAAAATGAGCCTCTGCACATGTTCATATTCCCCACTGAGAGCAAAGGCTACAGCAAAGTGCCAAAATAGAGGTGCACATGCATATTTTAATTTTGGGAGGGGGATCTGCATGTGCATGGTCACCATTGGCAGCATGTATGTGCCTGTGGGATCTGTACATGCCTGTCTGCATAGCACGTGTGGTTTTCTCCATGCAGAACTTGTGCTTATGCTTCCTGGCCCATGCAGAACAGCACAGGAGAGGAGAATGGCAATCACATGCTAGCCAAACATCTTGAGGATGGAGACCCTCATATTGTGCAGGTTGGTTATAGCAGACAAAGAGATCCTGTACCCACCAGTATGGCACAGGATACCACACTCCGCAGCAAGGAAGGTCTGGGAAAGCATCCATGTGTCCTTAGACAGGTGAGTCAACCCTTGCACAGCCATAGGTACATCTCACAGGGAGGCATGTAGCTGCTGACAGCTATTTAGTGTGCAGGCAGGTAAGTACAGTAGATAGGCCCAAATATCAGAGAATATCGGTCAGTCAACCAGGGCATCATCCTCTGAGGATCTGTAAGGAGCAGAAACATTCAAAGCAATGTACATAGACATCCAGAAGCACAAATAGCACCCAGCAGGGAGAGTGGACACACACACATACACACATACACTCAAAACAAACATAGCAGCAGCATAGTAATATGTGCCATGAAGCCCACAGACAGGATGGGATTTGCAGGAGTGGTGACCAGATGGCTACAACTATTGGGAATACCAAAGTAGTCACAAGAGAAGGGGCACAAGGCAGCAGGTGTGCCCAGGGCCCCAACTCCACTTCTCTGCATACGAGGGCACTGCCATCAACTCATCTGCAGCCTGCCAAAGAGCGCCCCCCCTTACTGCTCCACACATACCCATACATACACACACACAAAACACCACTGGTATAGCTCAGCCAATCAGTGAGGGGGAGCAGCTGGACATTGGTTAGACATGGCAAGGATGCGAGAATGCACAGGTTGTGGCACATTGAGTTATATGCAAATGCGACAAGCCCTGGACACAGACTGTCAAGAAGAAAGAAACACAAAGGGACACCCCTACAAAAACTACAAGCAAAAGAAAGAGCAGGGCTACTGCTGTTTCAAATAAGTCTTTTATTATGGCAGGGGATGACCTGGTGAAAAGAGTTTTTCTCAAAGCATGTATATTCCTCCTCTCCTTTACAGGAGAGGATCTGAAGTCCCTGCTTACTGGAGTGATTCTGGCTTGAGCTGCAGCAGCAGCAAGATAAAGAATGCCACATGTGGCATACATGGAACAGATAAGGAGGGTACAATGGAGTGACACATCAGAACGCCATATCCACAAGCATGGCAGACACGGAATATGCTAGAATGGTTGAACACAGTAGAAAGCCATGTATAGCTATTGGCAAATGTGGAAGAAAGGGCCAAAGGTGTGTACAACAGAACACAGTATCACCAAAAACATGGAGCAGGATGCCCAATAGCAAGGACCTGGAACCCGCAATAAAGGGCCACATGGGCAGAGAGACAGTGTAGGGTGATGGCATGAAAAGGTGAAACACAGGAGCACTGTGCAGGTGCCACTGTCAGTTGTCAGGCCCAGGCACATGTGTTGACAATAACTTTGTGTGGGACACTGATGATAGGCCGTGCATAGTCCATGTATACTAGCTCTTCTGTTACACAAGTACTAGATGTTGTGAGGGCTGCTGGTGCAATTCCATCCTGTGCCATGGGTTCTGAGAGTGTACAACAGCCAATTAATGACCAATGACATAGCAGTAGGTTACAATGATAGTAGGAGCTGCATGGGCTAGATACCATAGCAAAGGACAGTACCAATCAGATAGCGATGTTGCTACCATGGATACAACATACTAATATTTGGATGGTGCACCCAAAAGGACCCCAACAATGAGTGTCTGCACTCCTCCTCTACATATTATGTCAGTTTTCAGAGAAACTGCAGCCCTGTAACATGCCATATCTGCCATGTGCCAGATCTGAGCTATTTATAGTCAGAAGACACATATAGCAGTTGCACAGGGGGGTGCTAGTGTGGACACAACTGTAATGTCCACATCCTTGTGACACATACTTTCTTGCTGCATAGCACTAACTAGGAACTATCTATTTCACAGATGCAGTTACAGCTGCGGATGTGCTACTACCCCCACCACTGCTAGCACCCCTGCAGTCACTAATACCACTGCTATCAGCAGCAGACATGCATGCTGTGCCAGAGGGTGCTATCACTACAACCATCCAGGTAAATGGCAGCAGCAGCAGTAGCAGTGGCTCCTTAGCATGAATAGTGGCTATATCAGAGGGGAAGAAGTAGTGGAGTAACAGGGACAAGATGGCCAGCAGCAAGACGCGAGGCTGCAGGGACATTGCTAGGCTCTCATCAGAGCCTGCAGAGGGAGGGGACTAGAGCAGAAGAGCTCCAAGCTGTGCAGGAGATGGAACTGGAAAGTGTGTAAGAGGGAAGGTGGAAGGGGTAGGGGATAGGCATGCAAGGGGTAAGGGGAGGAGATGAAGTACAGAGAGAGGGGAGGAGGCAGATGGACAGATTGGAGAACCACTGCAGCAACTGGTGACCCACTCTGTCTGGCTTGCATCCATGCTGGACCAAGTGTCAATATGAGGTCTTCAGAACCTTAGAGAACACTGATGTCTTGCTGCAGGTTATGGCACTGCTATTGGAGTTGCAGCAGGGCTTTGCCACAGTCACCAGGTCATAGGACCTCATGGCTATGCTCTTGAAAGCCTGAGAGCAGAGATACATGCTATGGTTGGGGCCTTGCACCAACTCATGGAATTTATCAGCACTCTAGCTGCTACAGTTTGGTGGGGGTGGGTGGAGTACACACATGCAAATTGGGTCATGCAGGCACTGCTGCTTATGCATGTTTATAAAACTGGAAGACATGCATGTTTAGCCTCATTTTAGAAACACTTATCAGTGCTGTCTCATGGCACCCAAAGGGTGCTTAATAGAAAGGGCAATGTCTGGCAGGGAGAGGTGGAACTCATGTTACAGGAGGCCCTCAAGTACCAGAGAGTGCTCCTGGGCTATGAAGGTGTCTATGTGTGTGCCTATCAAAACAAAAACTCTGGAGTAGGCATCTGTTAGCACTTGAATGTCATCTAACACTGCAACTGAGATGCCAAGGACCTAAAACAAGTGGAGGGAGATTAAAAGGAATACTAAGAAGAAGGCCATGGAGAAAGGACCAGCTGAACAGCTTCAGCTCCTTACCAACCTGCAGCAACAGGTGCTCCAAACAATAGATGAAGAGACACGAAGGGGAGCTGATGGTCTAAATACATCAAAAGCCTCCCAGGACCATAGTAAGTATCTGTAGCATATCTTCTTATACATGTCCTCCCTTTCTTTGCATGCTCTAAAACCTTTTATTGCTACCTCCCATACACTTAGGTGCCATGTGTGGGCATGCAACCATTTATCATCCAATTGACCAACAACACCCATTCTGGAAATGTGTGCTTCATGCCCTGACAGGAGTGTTTGCTGGAGAGAAGACCTGGATCATAGTCATCTATGGTGTATTGTAAGCATGCAATTATGTTGTCCCCACAACCTGAGACTGGAATGCAGCACTGGTAGGTTGCTGCTCTGGTAACCTTAACCTTACCCCCAGTCCATTTTGTGTGTGCAGAGATCATAACACACACAGCTTTACTGCATTGTTTGGTGACCTCTCCTCACATTTCCCTACCACCACTAAAGGTATATCAGCAATTGAAAGTAACCTCCAAAGGACATATAGGCTACTCCCCAGACTTTCTACTACGGGGGTGCATAAGCATCACCACCATCTTGCCTAAAAGCTATTTATCCACTTGCCAGTCCTTATACATTTCGCTACATTTTCCTTGGGTTGGGTCCAGCATACCTCTGTGGCCATTTAGTCTTTTGACATGTATGTATTGCTGTAGCTCTGATGAAGGAATGTGTTGGGACCAAAACTCACTCCTAATATGCACTGCTGAACATGTAACTTGCTGTGGACATGCAGTCTGAATGGCAATGGAGGGCACAACTTTTAGACCCTATTCACATTGATTCTTCACACAGCCCTGGCCTTCTCACTTGTATGCTGCAAGTAGCCATGGCCAAGGCTGATGCAGTAGAGGACATGGCCACCAGAGAGCCATTGTCTGTCACTTACTGTGCCACACTGCATCAGATGATATATACAGTATATTTGTGCAAAAGACATGGTGCATGGTGCATGTTGCATGGTGCATTTGTGGTGAATAAGTGCATTTCATGTCCTACATACAGGAAATCAGAAGTCTGCAGACACACTAGAGGGCACCAGGGCAGACTCCCAGCTGCCAGACCTCTGGAAAGGGTCCTACATTTCAGGCCATTATAACCAGGAATGATGGTGGTGGCAACCCAGCTGAAGTGGCAATATAAGAGTTTAGAGCCCAGGAAGATCATGGTGCCAAAGGTAATGACCATGCTGCTTCCCAAGTGAAGGAGGAGGAGGATATTGCTGAGGGCTCTGATCTACAGCTTTTACCTCTATCTCCATTTTATGATGATCAAGCACCTGCAGAGGGTACAGGGGCAAATGATATCCAGCGCATACTTAGCATCAGATGGCAGAATTGCCCACTTTTGTGCTGTGAGGAACACCTACTGCAGCATAATGTGCAACATCAGACATCATGCTGAGAAGATTGAGCTGCTGAGACAGTCACTGACCCTCTAGGAAAGCTTGCAAGGGAGACAACTGCAAGCAACAGATACCCTTAATGAGTCCATTGTGGGGCTGTGCAGAGACTTGCAGGAATTTGTGGCTCAATGTGCTATGGCATTCCCTTCACCTCTGGATGCCACCACAGTTCATCTGTGATCCTGGTGTCCCCATATGCATTAGCAGTGAAGAAGAGTGTAATTCCATTGTCCTCCATCACTACCACCTTCACTATCACCTCTAGCTTTGGCACACCAGTGCCATCATCTGTTCAGACACTGCCCCACTGTTACCACATTTTTGAAGCACTGGGTGAACTTTACTTTTCCCCCTTTCATGAGGCCTCCTAACAGTCTGATGTGCTGGATGATATCGTCAACAGCTCCTCAGAATCCAGTGAGACATCATCAAGAACATTCTCACACTAACACAGGATCGAGAGAAGGGGGGATGGGTAAAGTGCTGAAGGGCAGAGGTCGGGGAGGGGACATGGGAAAGAGTAACTCTGTATTCCTATCAGCATAGAAACATAGAAACATGACAACAGAAAAAGACCACTTATCCTATCTAGTCTGTCCTTCCATATCAACAACTACAACAGTCCTCTTTTTTCCTTTAGAGACCCTCTGTTTGTCCCATGCTTTTTTGAATTCAGATACTGTCCTCATCTCTACCACCTCCACTGGGAGACTATTCCATGGATCCACCACTCTTTTGTAATGAAATATTTCCACATATCACTCCTGAATCTATCCCCCTTCACCCTCATCCCATGTCCTCTCATAGAAGAACTTGCTTTCAATTGAAAGAGGCTCTCCTCCTGTGCATTTATGCCACGGAGGTATTTAAATGTCTTAATCATAACACCTCTATCCCGCCTTTCCTCTAAGGTGTACATATTAAGATCCTTAAGTCTGTCCTCATATGCTTTATAACGAAGACCACTAACCATTTTAGTAGCCACCCTCTGTACTGACTCCACCCTGTTTATATCCTTTTGAAGGTACGGTCTCCAGAATTGCACACAATACTCCAAATGAGGTTGCACCAAAGACTTATGCAGAAGCACTATCACTAACATTAAATCCCAGCTGCCAAATTCTAGACCATTCTTTAAGCTTAGCTAGATCCCTCCTCATGTTATCTACACCTTCCTGGGTGTCTACTCTATTGCAGATTTTGGTATCATCCGCAAAGAGGCAAACCTTCCCCGACAGCCCTTCCGCTATATCACTAGAATCTGGCAGCTGGGATTTAATGTTAAAAAATGTAAGGTCATGCATTTGGGCTGCAGCAATCCAAGGGAGCAATATAGTATAGGGGATGAAGTACTTTTGTCCATTAAAGAAGAGCGGGACCTGGGTGTGGTTGTGTCTGATGATGTTAAAGTAGCTAAACAGGTAGAAAAGGCAATGGCAAAAGCTAGAAGGATGCTTGGGTACATAGGGAGAGGAATGGCTAGCAGAAAAAAGGAGGTGATAGTGCCTCTGTGTAAGTCTTTGTTGTGACCTGGTTTTAATCGTGCTAAGGGAGACACTCAAAGGATAGTTAAAAGAAACCATAGGAAATGTTCTAATTAGCTGAAAAACATAGTGGTATCAAACTGCTAATAAAAAATAAATAATTAAATAATTAACATAGCCGACGCATGACTAAAGGAACCAAAGTGAAAGCTAGAAGAACTATGTATACTAAAAAGAGAACCTGTATGACCAATAGATAAACTAAAACTCAGAACTAACTATGGGGCATGTTTACTAAAATCCGCAAAATAGCGCGCCGCAAAATAGCGCACGGCAACGCGGCATTGAAACGCGCAGAAACGCGTTTAAACGCCCCGCACACGTGCGTGTCACCCCCGCACAGGTACGTGGCTCACTAACGGGCCCCGTACAAGTGCGGGCCCGCAAATGTCCGATAGAGGCGTGGAACGGCGAAAGGAGGGCGGAGGAAGGCTCCGGAGGGGCGGAGGGACAGGGTCAATGGGTGGAGAGTGGGAGGGGAGAGGCTCCCCGCACAGTATCGGGCCCGAATTTGCATGTAAAAACTACCGCGAGTGAAACACTCGCGGTAGAAAGCATTTAAAGGGAAGAGAAACCATTTCCGTCAGCAATGTACAGGAAAACCGGGGAAACCAGCAAAACGTGAGCAGTGTGATACATGTGCACAGCACAAAAGTGAAAATAAAAATAGAAAATGACCACAACAGAACTATTAAAAATAGTAATTCAGCTGGGGAACAGTTATAGTGATGGGCAAATACAGAAATCACACCCAGCAAAGCTCCAGAAAAAAGAAATGAAGTTTGGAAGGGTCTACTGAGAGGAGACGTTTCCAAAAAACATTTCCACGTTATGGAGCTTTCCTGGGAGTGTTTGCTATGGTTGCCCATTAATATCACTGTTGCCCAGCGTGGTGATATTTTGTCCCACATTTCCCGTGGACATTTCCGGGGTTTATGTGCACGTTTGTCACCAGACAGGGTGCATATGCCCACAGTAGAATTGCGTAGAGCAGGGTTTGTGACTCCATCCTGCCAGGCTTACTGCCTCCAGGGGCTGCACTGTCTCTGTGGTACAGCGGACAGAGTCATTACCTCTAGGACCAGAGGGCAGAGGTTCAAAACCCAGCTGGGGCACCTGCCAGCCCAGTCCCTATATTTTACCCACCACTAAATAAAGATAGCGCAGACACCCCTGTATGCATGGGGAAAACACCCATATTTTACCCAACACCGCACACACACCACAACAATGGGCATTACCTACAGCCAAGTCCCCCAAATGCAGTCCCATACTGCCACATTGCAATCAGGTCAACTGCTTTTTCTGAGAGAAGTTCATGCCAGCATGTTGGCGGACAAGTACATGTGGTGCAGGGGGCAGTGGCTGCTAACCACAGAAGACAGAGGCCTAGCCATGTGCAGGCTGGCACAGTCCACTGCAACAGACAGGTCCTGCCGGATCCACAGTCATGGACAGTCCAGGGAATCCAACCAATCAGTGGTGCAGTGCACACAGACAGTGCATACAAGAACAGAAGGTCACAGATTCAAAGCCCAGCTGGGGCTACTGCCAATCCTGCCCACATATTTTTCCCACAACTAAACAGTGATAGTAAGGACACACCTTTCATGGCGGGGACATATGCAATGGTAAGACATCTATCTTTTACCCCACTGAGCACAGACACCATGAACAGGGGCAGTACCTAGAGCAGAATCACCCAAATGCAGTCCTGGTGGGCCACACACCAGTCAGGTTCCATGCTGACACTCATACAAATGCCTGTGCTGTATAGCTATGCACCACCCCCATGGCATGTAGATGTAGCCCATGCATATTCATGAGGGATAGCAGGAAAACCCGAACAGTGTGATGCAAACCTGGACTGGAGTTGGGAATCTGTGCCGTAAAGCAGCAGCCATCAAGGGCAGACACACCCACACCCACAGGCCCCATTGGCCAATGTCTCCTGGAAAGGCAGAACATTGGACCGTGCATGCAGCACCCAAAACGAGCACTTGCATAACTTACCAATGTCACCCTACACCTGAGGTATACGGTACACAGCTCGGAGACGTTTGCTAGGAGCACAGGCAGGCAGTTATCCATACGTTACGTACATACTGCTAGTTGACCCCATCCAAACAATCTGTTAGGTGTTTGCGGGGCATGCTCCAGGCCTGGCCTCTGACGGTGCTTACCACCCTGGGGAGTGACCACCAGCTGTAATGCGTACCATATCCATGCCTTGCCGTGCTCAGGACCGGTTTGGTGGGCAAGGCTACTTACCCCCTCAATCGTAGCACCATGATGGCAGAGGTGTGGAAGTGTGTGTCTGTCTATACAGTGGGTGTTGGCTGCAAGCCCCTTCAACAGCCCGCACTGCCAGCACTGTTGCCAGTATTGGCCAGTCAATGTGCATAATGAGGTGCAAGGTACCATGGGTATAGCCAGGGCAGGGTGGCGTGGCCAGGATGCATCTGCACTGGGCATAGGGCCCTGGCAGGGACATTGGCTGGGATATTATAGTGTCCGGCCACCACCTACACAGACAGGGTGGCCAAAGCATGTCCTTCTGGGGAATCACGCTCACCCTGACTGTGCAGTGACCACAGCATGGCTAGGCCCCCCCATAGTGCTGTATAGTAGTTCTCTCATGTGATAGATATGGGTTTCTCTTTGGTGCTCAGTCACTGATCTATCTGCTTGCTGTGTATGCAGACAGCCCAGTTCTGGGTGCATGCATCTCCATTGGGAACATGCACTATGGACTAACCAGCAGACTGTTTGTAGCTGGTAAATGTCTTGCTATAATGGCTTGCAGGGTGCAGTGGCTGTTGGCTTGCTGCAGGGGAATATCTGGTGGTGGAGTGCAGCTTACCATACCCTGGGCTTATGTCTGTCTGCTATTGTGTTATGGCTGTGTATGGAGCTGCCTGCCTAGGGGGGTGGTGGTGTTCCTCACCAGGACTGGGGTTGATGTTGCCCTCTACTGCCACCTTTGCAGGGAGGTAGAGTGTGGATCCCTTGATGGGGACCATGTTTGTCGGGGGGGGGTGGGGTGCCTGATGGCGGCAGACAGGGCTATCCATGGTGTTTGTGCAGAAACTAGCTATCTTACACATTAACACTGCTTTGGAACGCCCGCTTGGCCTCCATCAGCCATGGCAGGTGTTGTTGACCTGGTCCTGGCCACCTCATTGCACACTCAGGGTGAGCACAGTACCCGCACGATGTAACGGTGTGTGGCTACTCTGTGCCAGTAAAACACCCGGTCAGTGCCCCCTACTAGGCCAAGGTGCTGTGTGGGTGCACCCGGTCACTTCCCCCAACAGGGCCGAGGTGCTGTGGGGGTGCATTCCCCATCTTGTGTCCATCTGCGGACAGCTAATTTGCATGTGCAGTGCATCATGGGTACGGGTGGCCTAACCCTATCCTGTTGACACCAGCAGACTGTCTGTGAGGTGACGTGTAGGCTATCTGCAGCCAGCCAGGGGCCTGCTTACAGCTATAGAGCTGTAGCGCAATGGTTACATCACTGCCTGTGCAGCCAGAGGTCATGGGTTCAAACCCACAGTGGGGCCCTTTGGTAGGGCTGTCCACAGCTTTATTTTTATTTACTGTACATATGTCTATGCCGGCAAGACCACCCTCAGCTTACTATACCCATTAGGTGCCTCTGAGGGTGCTTCATAGGCCGCCCTGTAGGCCACCTTATGGTTGCCATCCCTATAGGGTGCACTATACATTATCCTGTGTCGCAACATACATGCTGCCCTATAGGGGTCATTCAAGGGTGCCTTGGTGAACAGTGCACTGTAACATGTGCCTTATGGGCCGCCGTATGTTAACATGCTGGGAGAGTGCGTTTGCTAGTAGTGATAACAAAATAAAATTATACAGCCTCCTACAGCACTCCACAACATAATACATACTGCCTTAGCAGGCATTTTTCACTGGGCATTGTGAGGAGTTGAACCCCTAATCCCTGCACCATTGGTCAGTGTTTTAACCATTGTGCTGTGGCTCTGTTCCTGTGCTTGTGCATCAGCGCGCCGCCTTGTGCCTATCAGCGTGCCGCCTTCTGCCGCCCAAGGGGACCAGTGCGCCGCCTTCTGCTGCCCAAAAATAACTGTGCGCCGCCTTATGCCGTTCCAAATTATTTTCCTCCTACAGCAATGTTAATCATTACAGTTACTGCCTCAGCTGACCTTTGCTGTTGCGCACACTGGGGGATTGAACCCATGGCCCCTGCACCATTGGTCAGTGTCTTCACCGTTGTACCACGGCTCTGTTGTTTTGTATACTCAGCAGCGCGCCACTTTGCCTTTCCACGCGCTAATGTCGACCCCCGCACATTAGCGCGACGCACACACGTCCGGTTGCTTACTACCGTTTTTTTTCTATTTTCTGCCTGAACCGCCCACTCCTTATATGGCACAGGCACACTAGCACGGCCCCGCACGTTAGGAATGTTTAGTAAACATGCCCCTATATGTATTTGTTCTTGATTTAACCATTTATGTTTTTTTAGTGTGTACATTGACCTAGGCAATTTCACAACAGCATGATGTTAGACTGACCTTTTTAACGGCCCTTAACAGAGGTATTTATAAGCATTTATACGTTTTTTTATATATGTTTTGGGTCCAGAGCATATTGGCCTTTCTTTGATTTCATATGATATAATTACTATTTTAAAACAATGTTTTATGCATTTATTATTTTATATGACACTATTTAGCTTACTTATTATTGCTTATTTATTGTTTTGTTTGTCTGTTCTTTTATGATTTTAGGTAATTGTGTATTTATGTTTTTAGTTTTTATGCCTGGCTAGCCCCTGACGAAGGGTGACGAAACACGGCCTGTGTCGGGCGGTCTAAGGCTCAATAAAGAACTCTGTCTTTCCATTTAATCACGCCTCGGACTGGTGATCCAGAGCAGGGCCATGGCAAGGACTGTATGAAGTGTGCGACCGCACAAGGCACAAGTATGGAATGGGTGCTGATATCATCAATACGGCTTCCGGGAAGGCTGACAAGAGTGAGTTCCTGTGCAAGGCTGGTTGGGGAAGGATGCGCCAGGCTTGCAAGTCACAAAGGGTGCATCGACTTAAAGGCACTTAAAAAAAAACAGTCCTCATACAGAAACATTATAATATTCTCTTTTGCATTCTCGATTCCTTTCTTGATAATTCCAAGCATTCTATTTGTTTTCTTGGTTGCTGCTGCATATTGAGCAGAGGATTTCAACATATGATTTAGATTTTCTTCAGAAATCTCTTATCTTTTGGGCTCCCTTGATATCTGGGCAGCATTCAATGCTATCAATCATGATGTTTCTTAGGCAGTTGATAGAGGTTGGAACAGGTGGAAGTGTATTTTCTTGGTTTGAGTCTTTCCTCACAGGCTGTGTGTCACAGGTTAAGCATGCTAATGACTCCTCTTTATGGTTTTCTCTTCCCTCTGGAGTTACTCAGGGATCTGTTTCATCTATTTCATCTATTTCATTATTCAATATTTATATGACCCCTTTATGCCAACTGCTTTCTGACCCTGGAATGAGATGCACTCTATATGCAGATAGCATAAAGTTCCTGGTTCCTATTAGTCACACTTTAGATTCTGCTGCTGATTTTGTAGGTCTCTATTTGTGTACTTTGACTATTTGGATGATCCACTACAAACTGGTCTTAAGGAGGTAGTTCTCTAATGACCTGTGTACATTTGTGCGCCATCAAATGCGTATATCCCACCTATTTCCAATGAGTTATGCGCAGGGATGGGCGTTTACACACGGAGTATAGGCATTCGCTGTTCTGTGAGTACACAACAAAGTGATGGTGCGTAGTTTGGACTGGGTGAACACAGCAGCAGAGGTGTGTAGGTGGAGGGAAAAT
Organism: Ichthyophis bannanicus; assembly: GCA_033557465.1. NCBI lineage: Eukaryota > Metazoa > Chordata > Amphibia > Gymnophiona > Ichthyophiidae > Ichthyophis > Ichthyophis bannanicus. Next base: position 440,751,907 of record CM066035.1, on the reverse strand, counting down.
GTATGTGTATTTTATACAAATCTAGTCAGGGGCTTTTACACCAAGTCTAGGGATGGTGTAAGTGGTCATGCTCTATGCCATTATTCTATAATGTAAAATACACATGCATGTTACTTTATAGAATAGATGCCAGATACTTGTGTGACAACTTGCGTTCAGCTAGGTGACCCTTATAGAATTACCGTCCACATGATAAAAAGATACAAGTCTTATTTTTAGAGTGAGTAATTCCTCTAGTGCTACCTTTCTCTTGGAGAAATGACAACTCAAAAATTCCTCTGCTAAAGCAATTGAAAATTTTGGGAGTCATTCTTGACTTGTGCCTTTACCATGAAGGAGCAAAACAATGCTGTTGTTAAAAAGGTCTTTTTTTATCAGCGTTTAGCATAAATAATAATGCCACTGGTGTAGCTTCTGCTCAAGCAACCACTGCAATGTCGGCCCACACAGTGGTGGTTGCAGCAGTGTGGGAAACTTTCTTTGACATGTTTGCTTGCTGCTCTTCTCTTTTAAGTGCCTGTGGTGAACTTAAAAGAACAGAGCTGCGTGGCAAATATGATAGAGTAAGTTTGCTGTGCTGCTGCCCCTGCTTCATGGGGGGGGGGGGGCATATCACCACCATAACAATGGGGGCCCTCAGCAAAACTTTGCTTGGGGGCCCCCTCATTGTAACTTATGCCACTGAATAATGCATATTGTGGAGGTTTCAGCTGACAGCATACAATTATCTATCCATACACATAGGTTTGTCTGCACTTGTGTGGACAAACATATGCATAAGGACAGGTAGAAGCTGTGTCAGATAGCAGTGACCCCATCCACTCATGATACTGAGCACCCTGGTACAGAAAGTCCAGCTCCTATTGGTAGATTGGCCCAGTACAGAAGAAGGGACCGCAGGAATCCTAAGCTTTTGCCAACGCAAAAGTGGTGCCAACAAAGTGGGCAGGATTTGCAAGAGAAAGGGAAGAAGTATGGGGCAGCACAAAAAGGAAAGGGTTGCACTAGAGATGAGGAAAAGAGAGAGGAGAAGTAAAGGGATGACAGAGTATAACGGGTGGAAGGGGATGAGGGAATTGGGAGAGTGCAAGGAAGGTATGGAAGGTAGAGAACGAGTGCAAGAAAAGGGGAAGGGAGTGAAACGGTGACAGGGAAAGGAGGAAAGGGAGAGTAGTCAAGTGTAGGGAGGGGGAATAGTGCAGCAGAATGAGATAAATGCAGGAGAGCAAGAAGGCTACATTCCCATACACGTAGGCCCCTAACATACACTGTCAAGATGGAAAGACACATACACATACATACACCCCCACCCCCACATACCCCACCCAACACACCCCATGACAGGCACTGTCAACATGCATAATTCACACAAACACATGCACACAGTCCCTGACACACACATCCATGACAGACACAAATACACGGTGCCTGACACACACTGCCAACAAGTACACAACACCCATGATATAAATATACACACATATTACCCCCACCCTTTAACATCTTATCTTCACATCTCCACACATAAACAGCTAAACTCTGCCTGTAGAGATAATCATACAACAATATACACACCCCCTCACATATACTACTGGCTACTGCTCACACTGCACTCGCCTGCTCACAAATCTCCTGCTAACCTTGAAGGACAAGCAAAAGGGACCATTACAGCTGGAAAAAGATCTGCACTTGTAAGTATTTATCTTCTGGAATATACTCTAAATATTGGGAAAAAGGGGAATTCTTTGGGTTAAAGCTGAAAGATCTGTGTATTTTAGAATTCAGTGCTTTTGTTGAGTCAGTCAGGTCTTAGCACCACCAGAGAGCTTTTCATTTAAATCAAATCAAAGTATAGCTTAGCATACAAGTAGAATAAATAGTCTCTGAGTAGAAAGAAATAAACTTGTTTCTATTGACCTTTACAAAGAGGCCTTCCAGTTGGGAGGCAAAAGATCTGTGAAATTGTCTTAAATAGGTGTTAAAGCCAAGTGACAGATCAAAGGGGCAATTTGGAAGGCCCCCTCTATCAAATGAAGGGCTGTGTGAATCAACCAGGAAATTGATAAGACTTTACCTTAGAAGCATAGGTCAGAGTACTGTGTAGCAAGCCAGCTTTTATTAATTCTTCTTCTAGGACCTTTCCTCCAGTTGATGCAAAACCCTCTGACACTGAGGAGGTTTTTCCAGGCCATGTGCCCATGAGGAAAGGGTTAGAATGGCCATTATAGTTGGTGATTCGATCATTAGGCATGTAGATAGCTGGGTGGATGGTGGATGTGAGGATTGCCTGGTAACATACCTGCCTGGTGCAAAGGTAGCGGAAGTCATGTGCCATCTAGACAAGCTGTTAGATAGTGCTGGGGAGAAATCTGCTTTCTTGGTACATGTTGGCACCAATGCCATAGGAAAGTGTGGTAGGGAGGTTCTAGAGACCAAATTTAGGCTTTTAGGTAGGACGTTGAAGTCCAGAACTTCCAGGGCAGCATTCTCAAATACTTCCCATTCTACACGCAGGACCCAAAATGCAGGCAGAGCTCTGGAGTCTCAATGTGTGGATGAGACAATGGTGCAAGGAAGAGGGTTTCGGATTTGTTAGGAACTGGACAACATTCTGGGGAAAGGAGGGGCTTTTCTGAAGGGATGGACTGCACCTTAACTGAGATGGAACCAGGCTGCAGGCATTTACTTTTAAAAATGAGATAAAACAGCTTTTAAATAGGGTAAAGCTGTTAGTCTCCCAAGAGCACAGGGTTCGGAAGCATGAATCCTTGAAGGATACTAGCAAAAAATTGAAGTTAGGGCATATCGACAGAGAGGTTGCTGTAAAGACAAAAGTAACCCAAATGCCCCTAAGTACATAGCAGACAGAGCTTAAAGGTTCCAAATTACCCCTGTCTACTGATAACCAGATTAATATGAATAAAATACAACCTCTAAAATGCTTGTATGCAAATGCTAGAAGTCTAACAAATAAGATGGGAGAGTTAGAATTTATAGCACTAAATGAGAAGTTAAATATGATTGGTTTCTCAGACATCTGGTGGAAGGAGGACAACCAGTGAGACACTGTGATACCTAGATACAAATTATATCAAACTGATAGAATAGATCAAATTGGTGGTGGGGTTGCACTTTAGGTTAGAAAGGGCAAAGAGTCATACAAGATTAAAGTTTTGCAAACAAATGCACTACAGAGTTTCTATGGATTGAAATTCCGTATAAAAAGGGGAAGGCAATGGCAGTGGGGGTGTACTATTGACTGCCTGGCCAGAATGAACAAATGGATGATGAAATGCTCAAAGAAATCAGGGAAGCTAACAAAAGTTACAACGCAGTAATAATAATGGGTGATTTCAATTACATTGGTATTGACTGGGTCAGTGTCATGGCAGGACATGCTAGGGAGATAAACTTTCTAAATGAAATAAAGGACTGATTCTTGGAGCAGCTGGCTCATGAACTGACAAGAGGGGAAGCCATTTTGAACCTAGTCCTTAGTGGAACACAAGATCTGCTGCAAGAGATAAGGGTGTTGGGGCCACTTGGCAATAGTGATCATAGCATGATCGCGTTTGATTTAATAAATGGAGGAAGAACAGCAAGGAAATTCACAGTGCCACCTTTCAATTTTCAAAAGGGAGACTATAATAAAATGAGGAAAATAGTTAAGAAAAAATTAAAACATAAGAACATAAGATATGCCATACTGGGTCAGACCAAGGTCCATCAAGCCCAGTATCCTGTTTCCAACAGTGGCCAATCTAGGTCATGCGTACCTAGCAGTTTCCCCAAAAGACACAGGTTCTGCAATGCTTGTACTAGGTCAAGCATTTATATCCTGGGTTCCTCTTAATAATGGTTTATGCACCTTTCCTCCAGCATTTACTACATCCTCCGGTAACAAATTCCAGAGTTTCATTACACGTTGAGTGAAAAAATATTTTCTTTTATTAGTCTTAAATAGTTTACCCTGTAGCTTCATTGCATGTCCCCTAGTCTTCCTATATTCTGATAACGTAAACAGGCGATCTACGTTTACCCGTTCCACTCCGTTCATTAATTTATAGACTTCCATCATATCTCCCCTCAGCCGTCTCTTTTCCAGGGTAAAGAGCCCTAACCTTTTTAGCCTTTCTTCATAGGAGTATCCTTCCATCCCCTTTACCATTTTGGTGGCTCTTCGCTGAACCTTTTCTAATAACGCTATATCCTTTTTAAGATAGGGCAACCAGAATTGCACACAATATTCAAGGTGCGGTCTCACCATGGAACGGTATAGAGGCATTATAATATCTTTTGTTTTATTTTTCATTCCTTTCCTTATGATACCTAGCATTCAATTTGCTGTCTTGGCTGCCGCTGCACACTGTGCCGAGGGTTTTAACATGTTATCCACAATGACGCCTAAATCTTTTTCCTGGTTGGTGGTTCCTAATGTGGAACCTTGCATCTTGTAACCATAGTTTGGGTTGTTCTTCCCTAGGTGCATAACTTTGCACTTGTCCACATTAAATTTCATCTGCCATTTTGATGCCCAGTCTTCCAATTTATCAAGATCCTCTTGCAATTTTCCATAATCCTCTTGGGTTTTAACAACTTTAAATAGTTTTGTGTCATCTGCAAATTTGATAACCTCACTCGTTATTCCACTTTCCAGGTCATTTATGAATATGTCAAAAAGCAGTGGACCCAGCACAGATCCCTGGGGTACACCACTATTTACCTTTCTCCATTGGGAAAATTGGCCATTTAGCCCAACCCTCTGCTTTCTATCTTTTAACCAGTTCCTGATCCACAGTAGTGCACTGCCTCCTATCCCATGACTCTTTAGTTTTGCCAAAAGTCTTCGATGAGTGACCTTGTCAAAGGCTTTCTGAAAGTCCAGATACACTATATCAACCGACTCACCTTTGTCCACCTGTTTATTCACACTTTCAAAAAAACATAACAGATTAGTAAGACAAGATCTTCCTTGTCTAAAGCCATGTTGGCTGTCTCCCATTAAGAACATAAGAACATAAGATATGCCATACTGGGTCAGACCAAGGTCCATCAAGCCCAGTATTCTGTTTCCAACAGTGGCCAATCTAGGTCATACGTACCTAGCAGTTTCCCCAAGGGACACAGGTTCCACAATGCTTGTATTGGTTCAAGCATTGATATCCTGGGTCCCTTCTTAATAATGGTTTATGGACCTTTCCTCCAGGAACTTGTCCAAACCTTTTTTAACCCAGCTACACTAACAGCCTTTACTACATCCTCCGGTAACAAATTCCAGAGTTTGATTACACGTTGAGTGAAAAAATATTTTCTTTTATTAGTCTTAAATAGTTTACCCTGTAGCTTCATTGCATGTCCCCTAGTCTTTCTATATTCTGATAAGGTAAACAATCGATCTACGTTTACCCGTTCCACTCCGTTCATTAATTTATAGACTTCTATCATATCTCCCCTCAGCCGTCTCTTTTCCAGGTTAAAGAGCCCCAACCTTTTTAGCCTTTCTTCATAGGAGTAGCCTTCCATCCCCTTTACCATTTTGGTGGCTCTTCTCTGAACCTTTTCTAAAATTGCTATATCCTTTTTAAGATATGGCGACCAGAATTGCACACAATATTCAAGGTGCGGTCTCACCATGGAACGATATAGAGGCATTATAATATCTTTTGTTTTATTTTCCATTCCTTTCCTTATCATACCTAGCATTCTATTTGCTCTCCTGGCCGCCGCTGCACACTGGGCCGAGGGTTTTAACATGGTATCCACAAGGACGCCTAAATCTTTTTCTTGGGTGGTGGTTCCTAATGTGGAACCTTGCATCGTGTAACCATAGTTTGGGTTGTTCTTACCCTAGGTGCATAACCTTGCACTTCTCCACATTAAATTTCATCTGCCATTTTGATGCCCAGTCTTCCAATTTATCAAGATCCTCTTGCAATTTTCCACAATCCTCCTGGGTTTTAACAACTTTAAATAGTTTTGTGTCATCAGCAAATTTGATAACCTCACTCGTTATTCCACTTTCCAGGTCATTTATGAATATGTCAAAAAGCAGCGGACCCAGCACAGATCCCTGGGGTACACCACTATTCACCTTTCTCCATTGGGAAAATTGGCCATTTAGCCCTGCCCTCTGCTTTCTATCTTTTAACCAGTTCCTGATCCACAGTAGTACACTGCCTCCTATCCCATGACTCTTTAGTTTTGCCAAAAGTCTCTCATGAGGGACCTTGTCAAAGGCTTTCTGAAAGTCCAGATACACAATATCAACCGACTCACCTTTGTCCACCTGTTTATTCACTCCTTCAAAAAAACATAACAGATTAGTAAGACAAGATCTTCCTTGTCTAAAGCCATGTTGGCTGTCTCCCATTAGGTCATGACTATCTATATGCTGAGTATTTATTCTTGATGATGGTTTCTACCATTTTTCCCGGTAATGATGTCAGGCTCACCGGTCTGTAGTTTCCCGGATCACCCCTCGAACCCTTTTTAAAAATTGGTGTTACATTGGCGATCCTCCAATCCTCAGGTATTAGAGATGATTTTAATGATAGTTCACAGATTACTGATAGCAGGTCTGCAATCTCAAATTTCAGTTCTTTCAACACCCTTGGATGTATACCATCCGGCCCAGGTGATTTGCTACTCTTCAGTTTATCTAATAGTTGTAAGACATCTTCCCGATGTATCGATATTTCCTTCAATTCTTCCACACCTTTAAATACCACTTCAGTCGTGGGTAACATCCCTACATCTTCCTCAGTAAAGACCGAAGCAAAGAATTCATTCAGTCTCTCCGCTATCGCCTTGTCGCCTCTTAGTGCTCCTTTAACCCCTTTATCATCTAATGGACCAACTGACTCTCTCACGGGTTTTTTTGCTACGAATGTACTTGAAAAGGTCTTTATTTCGCGTTTTTGCTTCCGCAGCAAGCTTCTTCTCAAATTCTCTCTTTGCCTGCCTTATCAATGCCTTGCATTTGACTTGCCAGTGCTTGTGCTGTTTCCAGGTTTCATCATTTGGCTCTTTTTTCCATTTCTTGAAAGATGCTTTTTTGGCAACAACAGCCTCTCTGACCATTAGACCATGACTATCTACATGCTGAGTAATTTTATTCTTTATGATGGTTTCTACCATTTTTCCCGGTACTGACGTGAGGCTCACCGATCTGTAGTTTCCCGGATCACCCCTCAAACCCTTTTTAAAAATCGGTGTTACATTGGCGATCCGCCAATCTTCAGGTATTAGAGATGATTTTAATGATAGTTCACAGATTACTAATAGCAGGTCTGCAATCTCATATTTCAGTTCTTTCAACACCCTTGGATGTATACCATCCGGCCCAGGTGATTTGCTACTCTTCAGTTTATCTAATAGTTGTAATACATCTTCCCGATGTATCAATATTTACTTCAATTTTTCCGCACCTTTAAATACCACTTCAGTCATGGGTAACATCCCTACATGTTCCTCAGTAAAGACCGAAGCAAAGAATTCATTCAGTCTCTCCGCTATCGCCTTGTCGCCTCTTAGTGCCCCTTTAACTCCTCTATCATCTAATGGTCCAACTGACTCTCTCACAGGTTTTTTGCTATGAATGTACTTGAAAAAAAATTTTATTTCACGTTTTTGCTTCCACAGCAAGCTTCTTCTCAAATTCTCTCTTTGCCTTCTTTATCAATGCCTTGCATTTGACCTGCCAGTGCTTGTGCTGTTTCCAGGTTTCATTGTTTGGCTCTTTTTTCCATTTCCTGAAAGATGCTTTCTTGGCAACAACAGCCTCTCTGACCTCACCTTTAAACCATGCTGGCAGTTTTTTGGACTTCCGTCCACTTTTCTTAAAGCGTGGAATACAGCTGGTCTGGGTTCCAAGATAGTAATTTTCAACAACACCCAAGCTTGATGTAAGTTTTTAACCTTTGCAACTGCTCCTTTTGTTTTTTCTTAACTATTTTCCTCATTTTATCATAGGGGCATGTTTACTAAAGTCCGCAAATCTGCGCGCCGCAAAATAGCGCACGGCAACGTGGCATTTAAACGCGCAGAAACGCGTTTAAACGCCCCGCACACGTGCGTGTCACCCCCGCACAGGTACGCGGCACACTAACGGCCCCGTACAAGTGCGGGCCCGCAAATGTCCGATAGAGGCGTGGAACGGCTAAAAGAGGGCGGAGGAAGGCTCCGGAGGGGCGGAGGGACGGGGTCAATGGGTGGAGAGTGGGAGGGGAGAGGCTCCCCGCACAGTATCGGGCCCGAATTTCCATGTAAAAATTAGCGCGAGTGAAACCCTCGCGGTAGAGGGCATTTAAAGGGAAGAGAAACCATTTCCGTCAGCAATGTACAGGAACACCGGGGAAACCTAAAAAACGTGAGCAGTGTGATATATGTGCACAGAACAAAATTGCAAATAGAACCTGAAAATGACCACAACAAAACTATTATAAATAGTAATCCAGCTGGGGAACAGTTATAGTGATGGGCAAATATACAAAACACACCCAGCAAAGCTCCAGAAAAAAGAGATGAATATTGGAAGGGTCTACGGAGCGGAGACTCTTCCGAAAAACATTTCCGTTTTTGGAGCTTTCCTCGGAGTGTTTGCTATGGTTGCCCATTAATACCACTGTCGCCCAGCGTGGTGATATTTTCTCCCCCATTTTCCCGTGGTCATTTCTGGTGTTTATATGCACGTTTGTCACCAGACAGGGTGCATATGCCCACAGTAAAAATGAGTAGAGCAGGGTTTGTGACTCCATCCTGCCAGGCTTACTGCCTCCAGGGGCTGCACTGTCTCTGTGGCCAAAGTGTGGTACAGCAGACAGAGTCATTACCTCTAGGACCAGAGGGCAGAGGTTCAAAACCCAGCTGGGGCACCTGCCAGCCCAGTCCCTATGTTTTACCCACCACTAAATAAAGATAGCGCAGACACCCCTGTAGTGCAGGGAACATAAGCATGGGGAAAACACCCATATTTTACCCAACACCGCACACACACCACAACAATGGGCATTACCTACAGCCAAGTCCCCCAAATGCAGTCCCGTACTGCCACATTGCAATCAGGTCAACTGCTTTTTCTGAGAGAAGTTCATGCCAGCATGTTGGCGGACAAGTACATGTGGTGCAGGGGGCAGTAGCTGCTAACCACAGAAGACAGAGGCCTAGCCATGTGCAGGCTGGCACAGTCCACTGCAACAGACAGGCCCTGCCGGATCCACAGTCATGGACAGTCCAGGGAATCCAACCAATCTGTGGCTACACAGTGGTGCAGTGCACACAGACAGTGCATGCAAGAACAGAAGGTCACAGGTTCAAAGCCCAGCTGGGGCTACCACCAATCCTGCCCACATATTAGGACACACCTTTCATGGCGGGGACATATGCAATGGTAAGACATCTATCTTTTACCCCACTGAGCACAGACACCATGAACAGGGGCAGTACCTAGAGCAGAATCACCCAAATGCAGTCCTGGTGGGCCACACACCAGTCAGGTTCCATGCTGACACTCATACAAATGCCTGTGCTGTATATCTATGCACCACCCCCATGGCATGTAGATGTAGTCCATGCATATTCATGAGGGATAGCAGGAAAACCCGAACAGTGTGATGCAAACCTGGACTGGAGTTGGGAAACTGTGCCGTAAAGCAGCAGCCATCAAGGGCAGACACACCCACACCCACAGGCCCCATTGGCCAATGTCTCCTGGAACGGCAGAACATTGGACCGTGCATGCAGCACCCAAAACGAGCACTTGCATAACTTACCAATGTCACCCTACACCTGAGGTATACGGTACACAGCTCTGAGATGTTTGCTAGGAGCACAGGCAGGCAGATATCCATACGTTACGTACATACTGCTAGTTGACCCCATCCAAACAATCTGTTAGGTGTTTGCGGGGCATGCTCCAGGCCTGGCCTCTGACGGTGCTTACCACCCTGGGGAGTGACCACCAGCTGTAATGCGTACCATATCCATGCCTTGCCGTGCTCAGGACCGGTTTGGTGGGCAAGGCTACTTACCCCCTCAATCGTAGCACCATGATGGCAGAGGTGTGGAAGTGTGTGTCTGTCTATACCAGTGTTTCCCAACCCAGTCCTACGGGGCACACCGGCCAGTCAGGTTTTCGGGATATCCCTAATGACTATGCATGAGATATATATGCATTAGAGATAACCTGCCAACCTGACTGGTTTGTGGCCCTCCAGGGCTGGATTTGGAGACCCCTGCCTTACACCTCTGTCATTTAAGATTGTGAGTGGGCAAGGTGCAGATGTCCTAGACATCGAAAGGGTATATAGAATGTGACACATTCCTCCTCGATTCTCACCACCACCAAAAAGTTGTCTAATAGACAATATTTTGGTGGTGGTGAGAATCAAGGAGGAATATGTCACATTCTATATACCCTTTCGATGTCTAGGACATCTGCACCTTGCCCACTCACAATCTTAAATGACAGAGGTGTAAGGCAGGGGTCTCCAAATCCAGCCCTGGAGGGCCACAAACCAGTCAGGTTGGCAGGATATCTCTAATGCATATATATCTCATGCATAGTCATTAGGGATATCCCGAAAACCTGACTGGTCGGTGTGCCCCGTAGGACTGGGTTGGGAAACACTGGTCTATACAGTGGGTGTTGGCTGCAAGCCCCTTCAACAGCCCACACTGCCAGCACTGTTGCCAGTATTGGCCAGACAATGTGCATAATGAGGTGCAAGGTACCATGGGTATAGCCAGGGCAGGGTGGCGTGGCCAGGATGCATCTGCACTGGGCATAGGGCCCTGGCAGGGACATTGGCTGGGATATTGTAGTGTCCGGCCACCACCTACACAGACAGGGTGGCCAAAGCATGTCCTTCTGGGGGATCATGCTCACCCTGACTGTGCAGTGACCACAGCATGGCTAGGCCCCCCCATAGTGCTGTATAGTAGTTCTCTCATGTGATAGATATGGGTTTCTCTTTGGGGCCCAGTCACTGATCTATCTGCTTGCTGTGTATGCAGACAGCCCAGTTCTGGGTGCATGCATCTCCATTGGGAACATGCACTATGGACTAACCAGCAGACTGTTTGTAGCTGGTAAATGTCTTGCTATAATGTCTTGCAGGGTGCAGTGGCTGTTGGCTTGCTGCAGGGGAATATCTGGTGGTGGAGTGCAGCTTACCATACCCTGGGCTTATGTCTGTCTGCTATTGTGTTATGGCTGTGTATGGAGCTGCCTGCCTGGAAGGGGGGGTGGTGTTCCTCAGCAGGACTGGGGTTGATGTTGCCCTCTACTGCCACCTTTGCAGGGAGGTAGAGTGTGGATCCCTTGATGGGGACCATGTTTGCCACTGGGGGGAGTGCCTGATAGCGGCAGACAGGGATATCCATGGTGTTTGTGCAGAAACTAGCTATCTTACACATTAACACTGCTTTGGAACGCCCGCTTGGCCTCCATCAGCCATGGCAGGTGTTGTTGACCTGGTCCTGGCCACCTCATTGCACACTCAGGGTGAGCACAGTACCCGAACGATGTAACGGTGTGTGGCTACTCTGTGCCAGTAAAACACCCGGTCAGTGCCCCCTACTAGGCCAAGGTGCTGTGTGGGTGCACCCGGTCACTTCCCCCAACAAGGCCGAGGTGCTGTGGGGGTGCATTCCCCATCTTGTGTCCATCTGCGGACAGCTAATTTGCATGTGCAGTGCATCATGGGTACGGGTGGCCTAACTCTATCCTGTTGACACCAGCAGACTGTCTGTGAGGTGACGTGTAGGCTATCTGCAGCCAGCCAGGGGCCTGCTTACAGCTATGGAGCTGTAGCGCAATGGTTACATCACTGCCTGTGCAGCCAGAGGTCATGGGTTCAAACCCACAGTGGGGCCCTTTGGTAGGGCTGTCCACAGCTTTATTTTTATTTACTGTACATATGTCTATGCCGGCAAGACCACCCTCAGCTTACTATACCCGTTAGGTGCCTCTGAGGGTGCTTCATAGGGCGCCCTGTAGGCCACCTTATGGTTGCCATCCCTATAGGGTGCACTATACATTATCCTGTGTCGCAACATACATGCTGCCCTATAGGGGACATTCAAGGGTGCCTTGGCGAACAGTGCACTGTAACATGTGCCTTATGGGCCGCCGTATGTTAACATGCTGGGAGAGTGCGTTTGCTAGTAGTGATAACAAAATAAAATTATACAGCCTCCTACAGCACTCCACAACATAATACATACTGCCTCAGCAGGCATTTTTCACAGGGCATTGTGAGGAGTTGAACCCCTGATCCCTGCACCATTGGTCAGTGTTTTAACCATTGTGCTGTGGCTCTGTTCCTGTGCTTATGCATCAGCGCGCCGCCTTGTGCCTATCAGCGCGCCGCCTTCTGCCGCCCAAGGGGACCAGTGCGCCGCCTTCTGCTGCCCAAACATAACTGTGCGCCGCCTTATGCCGCCCAAAAAGCACTGTGCGCCGCCTTATGCGCCCAAAAATAACTGTGCGCCGCCTTATGCCGTTCCAAATTAATTTGCCTCTTAAAACAATTTTAATCATTACAGTTACTGCCTCAGCTGACCTTTGTCGTTGCACACACTGGGGGATTGAACCCATGGCCCCTGCACCATTGGTCAGTGTTTTCACCGTTGTACCACGGCTCTGTTGTTTTGTATATTCAGCAGCGCGCCACTTTGCCTTTCCACGCGCTAATGTCGACCCCCGCACATTAGCGCGACGCGCACACGTCCGGTTGCTTACTACCGTTTTTTTTCTATTTTCTGCCTGAACCGCCCACTCCTTATATGGCACAGGCACACTAGCGCGGCCCCGCACGTTAGGAATGTTTAGTAAACATGCCCCATAGTCTCCCTTTCAAAAGTTAAAAGGTAGTACTGTGGATTTCCTTACTATCCCTCCTCCACTAATTAAATCAAAGGTGATCATGCTATGATCACTATTGCCAAGTGGCCCCAACACCCTTATCTCTTGCACTAGAACTGGTGTTCCACTAAGGACTAGGTCTAATATGGCTTCTAATAAAAGAAGCAGCTGAAAAGATTAAAGATTTACATCAAGAATGGCTGTTGTTTTCAAATACTATTTTGGAAGCCCAGACCAGCTGCATTCCATGCTTTAAGTAAAATAGAAGTCCAAAAAACTGTTAGCAAGGTTTTAGGGTAATATTAGAGAGGCTGTTCAGCCAAAAAAGCACCTGTCAGGAAATGGAAAAGGGATCCAAATGTTGAAAACGGGAAACAACTAAGTACTGGCAAGTTAGATGGAAGGAATTGATAAGGCAGGCAAAGAAAGAATTTGAAAAAAAAGCTTGCCATGAAAGCAAAAATGCATAATAAAATCTTTTCCACGTATATTTGTAGCAAAAAAACCTGTGAGAGTCAGTTGGACCATTAGATGATTGGGGGGGGGGGGGAGGGTAAAAGGGCACTAAGAGGGGACAAGGCCATAGCAGAGAGACTGAATGAGTTTTTTGCTTCATTTTTTACTGAAGAAGATGTAGGGAAGTTACCCTTGACTGTAATTTTTTTTAAAGGTGATGTATCAAAAGAATTGAAAGAAATATTGATAAACGAGAGCTATTTGATAAACTAAAGAGTAGCAAATCACCTGGAACAGATGGTGTATATCCAGGTGTGTTAAAAGATCTGAAATATGAGATTGCAGACCTACTATTAGTAATCTGTGAACTATCATTAAAATCATTTGTAATACTTGAAGATTGGCAAATAGCCAATGTAATGACAATTTTTAAAAAGGGTTCTAGGGTTTTATCCCACTAAAAATGTTAGGAAAATATTAGGAGCCTTAAACTGGGTTAGAAAATTTGCTGTCCCTTCCTTATTGATCAGTTTTGATGCTGAAAAAGCCTTCGACGGGGTGGGGTGGACATATTTGTTTGAGACTTTAAAAGCTTAGGACTAGGAGAAGGTTTTATTCAAGGGATCAGAGGATTATACCAAAAACCAGAGGCTGTTGTGGGAGTTAATGGGCTGGTAACTAACGGGGATGTTTACTAAACTGCGATAACATTACATAACGCGCGTTATATAATGTTAACGATCGTTAACGCTTCATAACACGCGTTATGATGCGTTAACAATCATTAACGTTACATAACGCGCGTTAACCTAAATTAATGATCGTAAAGTTCCGCGGCGCGGTAAAACACCGCAGAAGGTGGAGTGAGGGTGGAGAGAAGGGGTCAGTGGGCGGAGAGTGGGCAGGGAGAGGCTCCCTTCATACTAACGCGCTGATCTGAAGAGCTGAATCCTAACGCGATTGAAAACCTGCCGTTAGATGCACATTTGCAGGGGAGGGAAACCATTTCAGTGTCAGCAATGTACAGCATAGGCAGGGAAACCTTGAAAAAGTGATAAGTGTGATACATTTGCCCAGAACAAAAGGGCACAGAAACATTGAAAATGACCCCAACAAACTGGAAAAAAACATAACCAAGCTGGCCAATAGTGATATTAATGGGAAACATTAACCTCCCCCCCGCGAAAGCTCCCCAAAAAAGATATTACTCGTGGAAGGGTCTATGCTCCGTCCCCATACAAGGTGAATGAGCCCACAGTGAAATAGCGCTGTTTAGGGTTTTCCCCTCCATCGGACAGGGCTCCTATGGTGTGCACATGTCCCACAACATCAGGGCGGGCATGTCGGAACGGCAACTGGACAGATGCCGGAAAAGGGGATACAGAGGGCCGCAGGCGGCACATGCTGTGGTGCAGCTGGGCCACAGTGTGGACTAGGGTGATGCCTAGGTGGCCCATATGAATGCTGAAGAAGCAGAGCAGCCAGACAGCAACTGCTGAAGGCCCAACATGGGCACGAGTGTGTTTCCCACAGTGTCACAGGGGATAGTACCCAACAGCTACCCCCAAGGGCACGGAACATTGGCAGGCGGGGCTGGGGGGAGCATGGATGTCTATTGTGACAATGCAGAGGTTGCAGAACCTGAAAATGAAGGTTTAAAACACTTTTTCTCTTCAGAAGCTGTCAGTGAAACTGGGCAGGAAGGGGTTAATGATACAGCCCTGAAAGCTGTGCTACACAGGAAAGTGGAAAGAGAGCCACACCCTAGCTTGAAGCAAACCCAGGGAGCTGACGTGGGAGAAAAAGGGGCGGAGTCACACCCGATAGGGCAGCTTGCTTCACTTAACCAGGAAGCAACTGCCAGTGGGAAGAAGGAGTGGCAGAGGAGAAAGAAAGAGCAAGGGAGAAAGAAGGAGAGAGAGTCCGAGAGAAAGACTGCAGAGACCAGGAGAGAGTCTGGGAAGCAGAGGCAAAGGGAGCCAAGGAGAGAGGCCAAGCCTCAGAGGAGCCTTCCAAGGAGGAACTACTTGGAGCTCATTAGCCAAGGAAAGCAGGTCAGAGACTATTTAAAACTCCAGGGGAGAAGGTCAGATACCTTGCCTGTAAGGGAGAGAAATAGCTCTCAGGAGTCTTCTCTCAAGAATGAAAGATTGGGCAAAGAGAAGGTCCCTTTCAGTAAGCTAAAGAAAGTTGCTTGTCACAGACAACGTTATAGAAGCTCTAGCTCTGAGTGCAGCTCAGGTGCCTATCAGCATGCTCTTGATTACAAGCAGCACAGACACGGGCAGGAGCTAGGCTCTGACGAAGATGCTGTAATACAAGATTTAGTGAAACAGTATCACAGGAAATGTTTACCTCCCTGCTAGAGAACACAGTCTAGGCGTACCAGAAATCAGGTGAGCCCTTTTTATAAGCTTTTAAAAGGTGCTGATAACTTAGAGCCTGTACATGTGCCTAGGTATGTTAAGGAGAACAAAAGAAGACAGCTTAAGGATTTAATTAAGCAATGGCAGTCTGTAGACTCTCTTAACCAAAGCCTCAAGGATATATCAGACCCAGAAGAGATGTTAATTGATCCACCTTCATCAGTTAGCAGCGATTCGCCTATGGAATGTGGGATCTGTTATAAGGATTGAAGTTATATTAAGTGAATCCTATAAGAGGAGAGAAGCTGTATCAAAAGCTTATATGTGAAGTGCTGAGAAGCCTATTTGAAGGAATCTGAGTTTCATTGAGAAAGGCAGCCTTCTGCCGTGGGAAACTCAGATGTAATTATTGCACCTGTGAAGTAAAGCTCAACGCTGGAGAATGTCCTATGTTTAAAGAGAGCATACTAGTGCAAGGTTTAATGGAAGAAATCAAGGCTTGTATTTGAAGCTAATGGAAGTTAATTGCTGAACTTTATACTTTGAGTTGTACCTGAGAAGCATCAGGATTTTCATGGACTTTTTATTTGACACAATTGAGTACCACTACTTTTTATTTGTGCTTGGGGACGTAGTGCTCCAAATTCCTGTGTGTGGAAATAAAGTTATTATTGGAACGCACAGAAGGCCTTCGCTCTGTTACTTGGCCCACAACTACAATGGACACCAGACAGCAGCACTTAGGTATATAAATTTGCTTTCCTCTTTGCCCCACATGCTAACCCCTCATAGGCAACTGCCTATACCTACGCCAGAGGGCGCTGCAGTGTGACACTATGCAGGCACCCCTACCCCAGAACCCGTACCATAGGCAGCCGCCTACCTGCACACTGGATGGCCTGAGACTGCGCACCACCAGCACCACCAGCAGAAGGGCATGTCAGCATGGTGGCAGAGGGATACTGGTGATGGAGGGGGCAGTGGCAGCTGCCCAGAGCAGACCGTGGCCTAGCCCTGTGTAGGTGGGTGCCTTGTACTGCAACAGACGGGCCCTATCTGATGAACAGTCATGGTATCACCAGGGAATGTACTGACTCTGTGACAACAAGGTGGTGCAGTGCACAAAACCAGTGTATTCAGAAGCAGAAGGTCACAGGTTCAAGTCCCAGCTGTGGTTTCTGTCAACCCAGTCCCCATATTTTACCCACTACTACAACATGCTAATACAGACAGCACCTTTATTGCAGATGACGTAAACATGCCCAAGACACCTACATTTTACCCTACAGAGCACAGACACCATAAACATGTGCATTACCTAGAGCAGAGTCTCCCAAATGCAGTCCGGTTCCATGCTGCCTCTAATAAAGATGCCTGTGCTGCATTTCTATGCGCCACCCCCATGGTATGCAGATGTATCTCATGCATATTCATGAGGGACAGCATGAAAACCCGAACAGTGTTTGGCACCGCAGGACTGGAGTTGGGAACCTCTGCCGTAAAGCAGCAGCCAACAGGGGCAGACACACCCGCACCCACAGGCTCCATTACCCAATGCCTCCTGGAGAGGCAGGATGTTGGGACCTGCGTGCATCTCCCAATACTAGCACTTGCATACCTTAGCAATGCCACCCTAAACCTGGGAATACAGAACACATCTATCAAAAATTTGCTATGATCACTGGCAGATAGCAATTCCTAAGTTAAGCTAAATATGCTGATTGAGTTGCATCATAGCAAACTTTCTGATGTCTGTGGAGTGTGCCTCAGGTCTTGAGTCTGACAGAGTGACTCCAACAGTATTGCGTACCATAGCCATGCCTGCACTGTGCCCAGGACTGGTGTGGTGGCCTGGGCTGCCAAACACCTCTGTAGTTGCACAATGCTGGCATAGGTGTGGGGAGTGTGTGTCTGTCTATCCAGTGTGAGGTGGCTGCCAACACCCTCCACAGCCCACACTGCTAGCACTGTTGCCAGTATTGGCCTGCCAATGTGCATAATGAGGAGCATGGTACCGTGAGTATAGCCTGGATAGGGTGGCCTGGCCTGGATGCATCTGCACAGGGCATAGGGCAATGGCTCGGACATTGTAGTGACCGGCCACCACATGCATGGACAGGGTGGCCACAGCATGTCCTGCTGGGAGGTCACTCTCACCCTGACTGAGCAGTGACCATGGCATGGCTAGGTTCCCCCATAGTGTTATATAGTATTTCTCTTATGTGATATGTATGGGTTTTCTTTTGGGGCCCCATCACTGACTTATCTGCTTGGTGTGTATGCTGACATCCCCGTTCTGGGTACATGCATCTCCTCCAGGACCATGCACTATGGACTAGCTGGCAGACTGTCTGCAGCTAGTATGTGTCTTGCTGGAACACCGTGCAGGGGCTGGAGGCTTGCTGCTGGAGAATGTAAGATAATGGTGGGGGGCAGCTGAGCATTTCCAGGCCTACTGTCTGTCTGCTCTTGCGTTATGGATGTGTACTGCTCTGTCTGTTCCCCAGCAGGACTAGGGTTGATGGTCTCCTCTACTGCTACCATTGCAAGGAGGTAGAATGTGGATCTATTGGTGGGTGATCCTGTTTCCCACCCTGAGCCCCAGAGGGTGGGTTGTGTGATGGTACATAATCTGCTTATGGGTCCAAACACCCCCCGCTTCACCTACAGCAGGTAACCATGGCACCAACACAGGATATGCACTATTCTGAGTGCATCATCGCCCATAAGGGCTAGACATGACTGAGAAATACAGAAGAACACAGATGTATCCTAGGTGTGTCTGCCAGAACTACCTATCACACACTGATGGAAACCTGCAGCATGGCGTATTTCAGCCATGAAAGGTGCTGTGGACCTGGTGCTGGGCGCCCCACCTCAACCTCAGGGTGAGCACAGTACCCGCACAATGTGACTGTCTGTGGCTACTCTGTGCCAGTACCACGGACGGTCTGTTCCCCCTACCAGGCCGAGGTGCTGTGGGGGTGCATACCCCATCTTGTGCCCATCTGTCGACTGCTGATTTGCATGTGCAGTGCATCATGGGTACGGGTGGGTTAACCCTATCCTGGTAACCACAGCAGACAGTTTGTGTGGTGACGTGCAGTCCTTCTGCAGCCAGCCAGGGCTTTGTTCACAGCCTTATAAGGTGTCCTATAGGGGACATTATAGGGTGCCTTGGCAGACAGTACACTTTATAATGTGCCCTACGGAGTGCTTTATGGGGTGCCTTATGCGGCACCTTAGGTTACGCCACCGTGAGGGTGTGTTTGCTGGCAGCACTAATTAAAATACAAGTCAAATGCCTCATCAATCACTTCTTAAATGTAAAGGGTGATGCCTCAGCCAGCCTTATACATTAAGCCTACTGGAGAATTGAACCCATGACCTCTGTACCATCAGTCAGTGTAGTAACCATTGTGC
This sequence comes from Ichthyophis bannanicus, assembly GCA_033557465.1. NCBI lineage: Eukaryota > Metazoa > Chordata > Amphibia > Gymnophiona > Ichthyophiidae > Ichthyophis > Ichthyophis bannanicus. The sequence goes on along the minus strand of CM066035.1, from coordinate 440,732,797 downwards.
TACAGCTCTGCTGCTGTGCTTGCATGCCTGCGTGCCTTCTTAAGATTAACGTGCGGTAACGTGCCATGTAGCACTCGTTAATTTATGGCCCCTTGTAACGCGCATTATCGGTAACGATGTAGCGCCCATGTCCTTATTTGGGATTTCTGCTTCTACCGCGGATCCTAACGCGAATCACATTACCGCAGTTTAGTAAACATCCCCCTAATAGTTTTAATATTGCTCGAGGAACTAGACAAGGTTGCCCATTGTCTCCATTGTTATTTGTGCTCTCATTAGACCCTTTGCTAAGAATGATTTATGCTTGTGATGATATACGGGGTGTGAAGGTTGCGTCTTGCATATTTAAGGTGTCGGCTTTTGCGGATGATTTATTAGTTATGTTGACGGAACCTCGCAAATCTTTATCAAAATTAATGGCTGTGATTGGACGATATGGATGGATAGCCGGTTTCAAGTTGAATATGGCTAAATCAGAAGCATTAGATGTTAATGGGGGGTTACAAAATGATTGGGGTGTAGAGTTTCCTTTACGCTGGGCAAAAAATAAATTTAAGTATTTAGGAATATGGTTACCTAAAGACCCACGTCATCTGTATAGGCAAAATGTTAGGATGCTACTACAAGACATGCAAAATAAGTTGCAAGATTGGACACCATTGCCTCTATCTTTAGGCGGTAGAGTGGCTGCTTATAAAATGATAACCTTTCCTAAAATTTTATATGTTTTACATCTTATTCCATTGCGGCTATTGAGGAAAGATGTTAAAAAAATGGAAAAATTATTACAGAACTTTTTTTGGAGAGGGAAAAATCCTAGACTTAGAATTGATCAATTATATGGGCCGTGGGAACATGGTGGTATAGGGTTGCCTAGAATAGAACAATATAATCTAGGATGTTTGCTTCGACATGCTAGAGATTGGTTAGTAGTGTGTGGGCCCTAGCCCAGGCCACGGCCTATAGGTATAGGGGTGCCACTGTTTAGTCTTTGAATAAAGAATTATTTGTCCTCGTCCAGAGCTTGGGGGTGCTGGGACTTGTAGTTGTGCTACCACTTAAAAACAGTAGTATTGAGAACCGAGGTGGTTTTTTTCAAAAGACACACAGGAATTTATTTCCTTCTTTTCAAAAGCAAACAAAACAACAGGATTCTTCTCCAAAACAAATGATCTTAGGAAAATCACACAGAAACCCAACCGTGAAATTGCTTTAGCTGGCCTTCACAACATACGTAGCTGTTTCTCAAGCATACAGCAACAAACACAGCTTCTTTTCTTCAAATCAAAGTAAATGCCTTTTCTTCTTTCAACAGGGTACTTAGCAATTCAGGCCAGAATGCTTCTCCCTGTCTTACTCACTGGTTTTGGTGGTTTTCAGGTTACAGACTTTTTCTTTAACCAGCAGCTTCTATTCTGCCTTTTTGCACCATGAACAGTCCATTAATAAATCCTCTGAGTCAGAATCAGGTTCAACAGATTCTACCTGCATTTCCTCTGGGTTTTCAACTGGTATGTCTGGCTCTAAGCCATCATGCAATGCTTCTTGCTTGAAACTCTCTAAGAGCTCCTGAATTCTCCTCCACTGGGGCTTCTTACTAGGAGAAGGGTTTTCACCTGGAGTGAGAAGGTTTTTCTCCTGACTCAAACGTCAGAGTGCCTCTAACTGGCTTAGGTCACTCTTAGATATATTTTTATCCACTCACCTTCTAGGAACTTGAATCTTTTTAGCTGATCCATGTACTGGAGGAACTGCACCTTGCCCCTTGTTCGCAATTCTTTCAGCTACAGCTCTACTGGCTTCAGAACCAATTGCATTTTCCCCGCAAGCCCGGCTCTCTTTCTGGGTGCTGCTTTCACCTCTGAAATCCCCCTGGAAATCCCCACCGTTCTCCTCTTTGGTGAGTTATCTGGGTCTTTCCCTGGTGCTTCTCCCTCCATGGAAGTCTGCAGTGCTCTCTCTAGTCAGCTCTCTCATGTGCTGCTCTCTCCCTGAGTACTGCTCTCTCGTGGAATCCTCTCTCCAGCCGGTGCTGGTCCTGGTGCTGGTGCTGAGCCTGGTCCTGGTGATGACTCTGGGTTTATAAGGCTGCCTTTTCCCTAACTTGCACTGTCCCTTACCCAGGTGTCTCTCATTATCCTCCAAGCCTTCCCTTAGATCAGCAGAGCTTGGGTGTGGCTTAGCTTCAGCAAGTGCGTGTTTTTTCCCTTTGCCTGCACCCTGAAAGCCACAGATACCTTGCCTGTCTCCTTCCTTAAAGGTAGATTTACAATTTTCCTCTGTTTGCATGGGCTCAGTCATGCTCTCCTCATCACAGTAGGGACATCAGTATATACTCCATATGATTTTGAGTCCGCGTTAGTAACCCCTTATTCACTTCTGTCTGTGTTACAAGTGACAAAAGTGAAGTTGCCGAAGGATTTTAGAAATAATATTTTATGGCAAGGGGTTCGCTGGAGTTGGCAGATACTCTGTGAAAAATTGGGCATTCCAAGTGATGTGTCAGTATATTTGCCATTGCAAGGTAATTTAGCATTTCAGCCAAGTACAACATCTATTTTTTTCAAGGGATGGGAGAAAAAAGGTCTACAACAAATGTGGCAAGTAATAAATGGAGATGGCGCACTTAAACCTTTCTTGGAATTAAAAAAATTCTATGGATTGCCACAGGGGCATTTCATGTTTACTTACAATTAAAGTATTATTTGATTTCAATGAAAGATGGGAGACGAGGATTGAGACAGGAAAATTTTGAAAAGTTGGAGAAATGGTTTGCGATAAAGGACAAAGAAAGAATATCGGTCGCTGATTATAGTAAAGCCTTGCATAACCTAACACAATTCAAGAGCTATAGACATTTGAGTTTGCAATGGGGGAGGGATCTTGGAATTAATCTTGAAGCGTTTGAATGGGAAAAAGCCATTGGGCAAATCCCTAAAATAGTTATAGGGGCAAAATTACGTGATATGCAATTCAAAATACTAGAGCGTGCTTATATCTCACGATGCAGAGCATGGAAGGTGGGTTTTGCACATCACGGTGATTGTCCGTGGTGTGGAATGGAGCGGGCACATTTGGGGCATATGTTCTGGACATGTAAACGAGTAAGGAAATTTTGGAATGGTATTCAAAAATTTCTAATGAGCATATTAGGGCAGACATTGAAATTAACCTCGGGGTTTGCTGTTTTGGATGCTCCTCTTCAGGGATTTTTATCTTCAGGAAATAGATCATTAGTAAGAAAATGTTGTTTGCTTGCAAAGCATTGTATCCTTCGGAAATGGAGAGAATCTGGAGGTCCAGAATATTGGGAATGGAGGAATATTTTACATCAACTGGTATTATGGGAGGGAGAGGCTTCTAGAAGACATGTTCGTAGAAGAGCATGTTTTTTGATGACTTGGTCTCCATATCTTGAAAGGGTGTCGGCCAGGGCAAGAAATGATATTTTAACAGTTTAATTTGGTAAAAACTATATCTTAGCAGTTTAAGTTGGTATAATTAGGAGTAGAGTGCTAAAGAGAAGGGGGGGGGGTTTGAAGGTGAGGGTGGGAATGGGGGGGAAGAGGTGTGGAATTGGGGGGAGAAGATTGGTGGTGGATAAAAGAGGGGGGGGGGGAGAAAAAGTAATAGTTATTTCCTGTAGTGGGATATAATATTGTTGTCTATTATGTTTTAATATGTGTGCTGTTTAAAATGTTTCAAAATGTATACTGCCTACAATGTTTCAATATGTATGCTGCTTACAGAGTTTTAAAAATGTATGCTGCTTACAATGTTTTAATATGCTTGTTATTTACAATGTTTCTATATGTAAGCTGCTTTTAATGTTTTAATATGTTTAAAATGAATAAAACGATTTAAACATAAAAAGGGTTCTAGGGGTGATCCGGGAAACTACAAACCGATGAGCCTAACATCAGTACCGGGAAAAATTACTGAACATGTAGATAGTCATGATCTAATGGGAGAAAGCCAACATGGCTTTAGCCCAGGAAGTCTTACCAATCTGTTACATTTTTTTGAAGGTGGGAATAAACAGGTAGAGAAAGGTGAGCTGGTCGATAAGGTGTATCTGAATTTTCAGAAAGTCTTTGACAAGGTCCCTCATGAGAGGCACTTAGGGGTATGTTTACTAAACCGTCTTAATGTTACCGGCGTTAACTCCAGCGATAATGTGAAGAATGCCATAAAAGGAGTAGGCGTTCTGGTCTTAAGGTAGCATTTTAGGTTATCGTGAGATAAAGTCTGTTATCGCGCGATAGAGGGAGCCGTGGCACGTTAATGTACGTTAGTCTTAATTAGGCGCGCTGACCTACAAGCACAACAACCAAGATGTAGCACAATGGTTAATACATTGACTCATGAAACAGGGGTCATGAGTTCAATCACCCAGTGGGCTTAATGAGTAAGGCTGTCTGAAGCATTACCCCTTACTTTAAATCAGTGCTGTCTGAGGCATTTTCTTTTTCAATTTAAATTAGTGCTGCCAGCAAACACACCCTCACAGTGTCGTAACCTAAGGTGCCGCATAAGGCGCCCTATAAGGCACTCCAGAGGGCACATTATAAAGTGCACTGTCCGCCAAGGCACCTTATAATGTTCCTTATAGGGCGCTTTATAAGGCGCCTTATGAGGCACCTTAAAGTTACAGCACTGTGAGGGTGTTTTTGCTGGCAGCACTAATTTAAATTAAAAAAGGAAATGCCTCAGACAGCCCTATCAAATAACATCACTATGGGATCAAACCCATGATCTCTGCCTCCACAGTCAGTGAAGTAACCAGTGGGCTACATCTCTATAGCTGCTAGCACATGCCCTTGACTGGCTACAGAAAGACTGCAGGTCACCACACAACCTGTCTGCTGTGGTTACCAGGATAGGGTAAACCCACCCATACCCATGATGCACTGCACATGCAGATCAACAGCCTACAGCTGATCACAAGATGGGGTATGCACCCCCACAGCACCTCAGCCTGGTAGGGGGAACTGACCGTGTGCACCCCCACAGCATCTCAGCCTGGAAGGGAGAACTGACCGTGTGTGTTAATGGCACAGAGTAGCTACAGACCGTTACATTGTGCGGGTCCTGTGCTCACCCTGAGGGTGAGGTGGGGAACCCAGCACCAGGTCTGCAGCACCTGACTTTGCTGTGATAGGCTATGCTGTAGGTTGCCATCAGTGCGAGTTTGTGATAGGTAGTCCTTGCAGATGCATCTAGAATACACCTGTGTCCATCTGTATTTCCCAGTCACGTTTAGCCCTTGTGGACTTTGATGTACCCAGAATAGTGCATATCCATAACCTGTGTGTGTGCTATGGTCACATGATTTAAGTGAAGGGTGGTGTTTGGATGCATAGGTGGATGATGTAGCACCACCCAACCTTCTCTCTGGGGCTCAGGGTGGGGGATAGGATTTCCCACCAACAGATCCACATTCTACATCCCTGCGATGGTGGCAGTAGAGGGGAACAGGCACCCTACAGGGCAGTCAATGCAGAACTGCATGCATCTATAAGCTAATTGCAGGCAGACAGTAGACCTGGAAATGCTCAACTGCCCCCCACCACTATCTGACATTCTCCAGCCACTGCACCTTGCAAGGTGTTCCAGCCATACACATACTAACTGCAGACAGTCTGCTAGCTAGTCCATAGTGCATGTTCCTGGAGGAGATGTATGCACCCAAAACTGGGATGCAAGCACACACACACCAAGCAGATAAGTCAGTGATTGGGCCCCAGAAAAAAAGAACCCATAAATCTCACTTGAGAGAAATACCATATAGCACTATGGGGGAACCTAGCCATGCCGTGGTCACTGCTCAGTCTGGGTGAGAGTGACCTTCCTGAAGGACATGCTCTGGCCACCCTGTCTGTGCAGGTGGTGGCCGGGCACTACAATGTACGAGCCAATGCCCTATGCCCTGTGCAGATGCATCCTGCCCAGGCACCCTGTCTGGGCCATACCCACAGTACCTTGCTCCTCATTATGCACATTGGCAGGCTATCACTGGAAACAGTGCAAGCAGTGTGGGCTGAGTAAGGTGTAGGCAGCCACAACACACTGGATAGACAGGCACACACTCCCACACCTATGCCAGCATTGTGCAAATATAGAGGCTTTTGGCAGCCCTGGCCACCACACCAGTCCTGGGCACATTGCAGGTATGGCTATGGTACGCAATACTGTTGGGGTCACTACCAGGGGTGGTAAACACTGTCAGAAACCAAAACTGAAACACACTCCACAGATATCAGAAAGGTTGCTATGATGCAGCTCTATCAGCAAATTGTGATTAACTAGGAATTGCTATCTGCCATTAATCATAGCAACCTTTTGATACATGTGTAACATATTCCCAAGTTTAGGGTGGCATTGCTAAGGTATGCAAGTGCTAGTATTGGGAGATGCTGCTGCGCACAGGGCCCAACAGCCTGACTCTCCATGAGGCTTTGGATAGTGGAGCCTGTGGGTGTGGGTGTTTATGCCCCAGTTGGCCGCTGCTGTAGGGCAGAGGTTCCCAACTCCGGTCCTGGTGGGCCAAACACTGTTTGGGTTTTCATGCTGTCCCTAATGAATATGTATGAGATACATTTTCATACCATGGGGCGGCGCATACAAATGCAGCACAAGCATATTTATTAGAGAGAGCATGAAACCTGAATGGTGTTTGGTCCTCCAGGACTGCAGTTGGGAAACTCTGCTCTAGGTATTGCACATGTTTATGGTGTCTGTGCTCTGTAGGGTAAAATATAGGCGTTTCAGGCATGTTTATGTTATCTACAATAAAGGTTCCATCTTTATTACCATGGTTTAGTACTGGGTATAATATGGGGACTGGTTTGGCAGGAGCCACTGCTGGGACTTGAACTTGTGACCTTCTACTCATGAGCACACTGGCTGTGTGTACTGCACCACACTGTTGCCACAGGGACAGTTTATTCCCTGGGAATACCATGACTGTTCATCAGACATACCCTGTCTGTTGCAGTGCATGGCACCCACCTAACAGGGGATAGGCCATGGTCTGCTGTGGGCAGATGCCACTACCCTCTCTGCCACCAGTACCCCTCTGCAACCATGCTGCCATGCCATTATGACGGTGGTGCTGGTGATGTGCAGTCCCAGGCCATACAGTGTGCCGGTAGGCAGCTGCCTCTGGTGTGGGTTCTTGGGTAGGGTTGCCTACATGGATATGCGCGCTTCCCCCCCCCCCCCCCCCACACCACCTGCTAATGTTCTGTGCCCTTGGGGTACCTGCTGGATAATCTCCCCTGTGACACTGAGGGACACACACTCATGCCCATGTTGGACCCTCGTCAGTTGCTGTCTTGCTGCTTTACAGTATCAGCATTCCTATGTGCCACCTAGGCATCTGCCTAGCATGCACTGTGCCCCAGCTGGACCACCGCATGTGCCACCTGCAGCCCTCTATATCCCATTTCCAGCATCTGTACAGTTGCCCTTTCCTACATGCCCACCCTGCTGTTACTGCACATGTGCATGCCATAACAAACCTGCCCAATATAGATGTGAATAAACCCTGATCAGCACTATTTCAATGTGGGATCATTCACTTTATAGGGGGACAGAGAATAGACCCTTCCAAACATGATACCTTATTTTTTGAGCTTTGTCAGTGGTTTGCTTTATGTTTATCATTAATATCACTTTTGGCCAGCTTGGTTATTGGGATTTTAAATGTGGTTCAGGTCATTTTCTGTGTTTATTTGCCTTTTTGTTCCGTGCACATGTATCACTACTATCACGTTTTGGGGTTTCCCTGGCTTTGCTGTACATTGCTGACTGAAATAGTTTCTCTTTCCTGCAAATGTGCCTTAACGCGAGGGTTTCACTGATGTTAGTGTTCAGACCCAAATTTCACAGCGTTAGTGTGCCTAGAGCCTCTCCCCTCCCACTCTCCGCCCATTGACCCCTTCTCTCCACCCTTCAGAGACGGATTTCACAGCATTAGTGTGCCTTAATGCCGCAGCCGCGTTACATTATCGCGCGATAACGTCACTTATCACGCGATAATACCACCGCTGCGATGTTTAGACGGTTTAGTAAACATACCCCTTAGCAAAATTAAAAAGTCATGGCAAAGGAGGCAGTGTACTATTGTGGATTAGGAATTGGTTAAAAGATAGAAAGCAAAGGGTAGGGCTAAATGGCCAATTTTCCCAATGGAGAATGATGAATAGTGGAGTACCCCAGTGATCTGTGCTGGGTCCGTTGCTTTTTAACATATTAGTAAATGACCTGGAAATGGGAATAATGAGGGAGGTAATCAAATTTCTAGATGACACAAAATTATTCAAAGTTGTTAAAACCCAAGAAAATTGTGCAAAATTGCAAGAGAACCTTGGTAAATTGGAAGACTGGACTTTCAAGTGCAAAGTTATTTGCCTAGGAAATAACAACCCAAACTATTATTACACAATGCAAGGATCCACATTAGGAACCACCATCCAGGAAAAGAATTTAGGCGTCATTATGGATGACATGTTGAAACTCTCTGTTCAGTGTGCAGTGGCAGCCAAGAAGGCCAATAGAATACTAGGCATCATAAGAAAAGGAATAGGGAATAAAACAAAGGATATTATAATGCTTTTGTATTGATCCATGGTGCGACCGCAACTTGAATATTGTGTGCAATTCTGGTTGCCGTATCTTAAAAAGGATATAGCAGAATTAGAAAAGGTAGAGAAGAGCCAACTAAATGGTAAAGGGGGTGGAAGGATACCCGTATGAAGAGAGACTTAAAAGATTAGGGTTCTTCAACTTGGAAAAGAGACGACTGAGGGGGGATATGATTGAGGTCTATAAATTAATAAATGGAGTGGAATGGGTAAACGTAGATCTGTTGTTTACACCATTAAAAAGTAGAAAGACTAGAGGACATGCAATGAAACTACAATGTAACCCATTTAAGACTAATAAGAGAAAATATTTTTTACTCATCGTATAATCAAACTCTGGAATTTGTTACCAGAGGTGTAGTAAAAGCCATTACTGTAGCTGCATTTAAGAAAGGTTTGGACAAATTCCAAACCATCCTTAAAAAGGACCTAGGAAATCTGCTGCTTACCCTAGAGCGAGCACTGTAGAACCTGTGTGCCTTTTTGGGAACCTGCCAGGTACTTTCGACTTGGATTGACCACTTTTGGAAACAGGATACTGGGCTTGATGGACCTTGGTCTGACCCAGTATGGCTTTTCTTATGTTCTTAAGTTTTCCGCACTGGAGGGGTGTGACAATGGCAGTTTACTGCAGGGGCGACAATGGGGGGGGGGTGACAAAGTCAAGACCCTCAGCAAAAGTTTGCTTGGGGCTCCCCCACTAGAACATTTGGCACTGTGTTAAGATTTCTGGGAAATTGTTCATTACTGTTGGGGCCCTTGAATACACCTGCCTCAGCTGGGTGACTTGGTGCTCAAGACGGATGATCCGCTCTGACATCATCCGGCATTTTTGTGCAGCAAAGCCAATAATGTCCCCACGCAGGACCACCTTAGCAGTTTCCCAGACCAACTCAGGGTCATCCTGGTGTCCCTGATGGTCCATCTCAAACTCCTGCCACCACTTCCTAATGAAGCGGTGAAACTGAGGGTCTCTATAAAGCTCTGGCAGGAATCTACAAATGCGCATCTTGGAGGTATCCCCTCCCCCCCCCCTCCCCCCGCAGCTCTACCCAGACCATGGCGTGGTCTGAAATTTCTATGGGACCAATCTTCGCATCCCCAACTCGCTCAAACCAGCCCTCAGAGATCAAAAATTATCGAGGCGTGCACTGGAGCCATGTGCCCTCGATTGGTGGGTATAGTCTTTTTCTGACGGATGCAACAGCCTCCATGGGTCCACCAGACCCAACCTCTCCTGGAAGCGTTGTAGTACCCGCGCTGCCTGTACCCTCTCTCGCGTTCCCTCAACCTTAGACGTGTCTAATTCCACATCCAAGACCCCGTTAAAATCCCCTCCTAAGATCAATGGGATCTCAGGCATTTGCTCCAACTTGGAGGCCAAGCCATTATAGAAGCCCTGATCCAACACATTGGGGCTATATACATTCCCCATAATGACTGCCTTCCCCTCCAAATGCCCTTGGAGTAGCACAAATATCCCATTAGTATCGACATGCACCGTTTCTTGCACAAATTGTATGCCTTTGTGGATCAGAATAGCCACTCCTCCCTTCCTCCCCCTAGCAGGTCAACCCTACACCTGCCCCACCCATTCTCTACACAGTTTACTATGCTCCTCAGCCATCTGGTGGGTTTCCTGCAGAAATGCAATATCACATTTTTGTCTAGCTAAGGCCCTCAGTACTTTATGCCGCTTGATTGGGTTCCCCAACCCACACACATTCCACGAGATGATCTTCAGGGTAGCAGACCTAATTCGAGGCTTTTCCACACAGTATGACCTAGTTTCCTAGGAGGGGCCTCCCCCAGCCTGGAACCCCCCCAACCCCCTGGCAGGTACCTATCTAAATACCAATGACATAATCCCCGAGTGTGATCACCCCCCCAGAAACAACCCCCCTCCTGCCCCACTGTGCTCCTCCTTCCCCCCCGCACCCTGCTGTGCTTCCATCCAGCCCTCCCTAGCTAACTAGTAGCCTTGGATCACGCTCAATGCATCTAGTCGCCCCCCCCCACACTTCGACCCCCCACCACTATCCTCTACAATCCCGCTCTTCCCTCTTAACCCATTGTGTACCACGCAATCCCCAATATTTTGAGAACCCCCCCACCACCATAACCCATCAAACAATACGTGAACTTTTTTAACAAGATTGCTAAGTTACTCACTACCCTACCCCCAAGGATCTAATATATAAAAATAACAACAGTCCTCAGGGTCAGACAATCCCCAGATAGGTCCTCCAGATTGATAATAGGCTCCCTCCATCTCACTCCAAAGGGGCCTTTATCGGTCTCTCTCCAGCGATCCACCATGAAGAAATCTCCAGGTGCCCTTCACCAATGGGTATCCAGACAGTGGCCTCCTGCACCTAGGGTCAAACGTCCAGAGTCACACTCCCAGCTGGGGCACCCTTTGTCAAGCTCTCAATGTGGGGTTTCGCATCCTCTGTGGTCTCGAATGTCCTGCAAGTGCCCCCATGCAAGATTTGCAACCGAGCACGATATTGCACCACAAATTTGATCTTAGCATCAATAAGCTTTTGACATAGGGGTGCATAGGCTCTTCTCCTCTGGCTGAGTGCTGCAGAGTAGTCTTGCGCTATGTGCAGCCTTAGATTATCCCACTCAATGACCCCTTTCTGTCGCGCTGCTCTTAAAATGGCCTCTTTCTGGGGGAATTGCAGGAATTTGACCAGCACTATTCTTGGCCGCCAGTCCCGGGCCTGCCGATCACCGACTCGGTGCGCCCGTTCAATGAACAGTTTGCCTCCGTCCACAGCGCCCTTGAAGAATTGGGGCAGCAGATTTTCCAAGTACTGTTTTAAATCTTTATCCGCTACTGCATCCTGGATGCCCATCAGTCGCAGATTGTTATGCCGCAATCAATTTTCTAAGTCATCTAATTTTGATTCTTGAGACTGCAACTGTGAACGCAGGCCCGCTATCTCCTGGCTCAGGGCCTCCACATTGTCCTCCGCCCATCCGATTCGCTCTTTGGCTTCTTGTAAGCGGTTCCCCACAGCACCTACTGAGTTTTACAGACTATCAATCTTTTCATGTAGGGCCGTGAATTGCACTGACAGGGCCTCTGCCACCGTCGCCGAAACATCTTCCAGGAAGGCTGGGGAAGCTGGCGGGTTTAGCACTGATGACCCTACCGCCATCTTGCTCGTGGCTGCCATGCGGTCCTTCTCTTTACGACTTAGTTTCGTGGCCACAGCCATAGCAATTCACACCCCACCAGCTCCATTCGGGCAATACGTTTTCTGGGAAGGCAGCGGGAGTATATCGGCAATTTCTCGCAGCGGTTCACCTCCCTATTGTGCCGGTTTGGGTTAAGGGTGACCAGAGCACAAGGGGTTTGCTAGTAGCTATAGAGATGTAGCCCACAGGTTACTTCACTGACTGTGGAGGCAGAGGTCATGGGTTTGATCCCACAGTGGCCCTATTTGATAGGGCTGTCTGAGGCATTTCCTTTTTTAATTTAAATTAGTGCTGCCAGCAAAAACACCCTCACAGTGTTGTAACCTTAAGGTGCCTCATAAGGCACCCTATAAAGCACTCTATAAGGCGCCCTATAAGGCACCTTATAAGGTGCCCTATAGGGAACATTATAAGGTGCCTTGGCAGACAGTGTACTTTATAATGTGCCCTCTGGAGTGCCTTATAGGGCACCTTATACGGCACCTTAGGTTACCGCACTATGAGGGTGTGTTTGCTGGCAGCACTAATTAAAATTAAAAAAGAAAATGCCTTAGACAGCACTGATTTAAAGCAAAGGGTAAGGTCTCAGACATTTCTACTCACTAAGCCCACTAGGGAATTGAACTCACAACCTCTGCCTCCACATTCAGTGAAGTAACCAGTGGGCTACATCTCTATAGCTACTAACAAACCCCTGGCTGGCTACAGAAGGATTGCAGGTCACCACACAAACTGTCTTCTGTGGTTACCAGGATAGGGTTAACCCACCCATACCCATGATGCACTGCATATGCAGATCAGCAGTCTACAGATGATCACAAGATGGGGTATGCACCCCCACAGCACCTCAGCCTGGTAGGGGGAACTGACCGTGTGTGGCACTGGCAACAGAGTAGCTACAGACCGACACATTGTGGGGGTACTGTGCTCATCCTGAGGGCGAGGTGGGGTGGAATCAAGAGAGATGCTGTAGTAGAGGGTTGGTTTTTTACAACTTATATATTGTATGCACTGAATCCTATGGGTCAAAGAAGAAAACTACTGTGAATGATAATGCTACTGAATATGGAGACTCCTGATAAAGATCAGCGATTCCAGTGGAACTACTCATGTATGCGCAGCAGTGAAGCCTGGGTGGACAGTCACTGAAAAAGCTTTATCTAAGATGTGCATGGCACAGCCCATGGTGTGAAAGGATGCTGCTGAAGAATCTGGAGTGATGACTGGTGTCATAATATGAGGGCTAACCTCTGAATTATTGATAGATCTATGAGAAGCAGTTGGCCACTGCTAGAAGAGGTAGTGCTTACAAGAATAATTGGTAAAGTCTTGCTCTCTGTACACATTATTATTGAGGCTAAGCAAAGGCAAACAATGCCACATGATTTTGTATAATGACTTCTTCCAACGAGCAAGATGGAGCTCACCTATGGATCAGATGTGCCTAGGACTCTGAAGGAACATCTGCAAAATGAAGGCCACTGTAGAAGATTTATTCTGGAATTGGACATGTTTCAGCTACCGCTCTTTTGTAATTATTCTTTATAGAATCACAGGGAGGACTGTAGGAATGGACAGGTAAAGGGGATACCAGAATCCCCAATATGTAATTGAAGATGGATGAATTTCTTGATGCAGATCTCTGGGATGTGCTGATGGAGGAACTTTGCTAGCAGTGACCATCACTCACAGGTTTGTCCTTTCACCTACTTCCTCTTGGGTGGAGTGGGATATCATGATCATGAGTTCTGTGTAACTGTCTTTAAAATAGTTTGAGAACATTGTTAATGCAAGCATAAAGAATAAACATAGGCTATGAACTGTGCAACCATAGTTCATTGTACAGTCAACTATAGGTCCCTGCTGGCACAGCATAATTTCTGCAACTCTGCAATTATAAATAATTCTGTCATAATCAAGTAAATGTCATCTAATACATTGTAATCAGCTCTTACTCTGTAAAAGAATTCTAGCGACACCTTGTGTTATTTCATGTTGATGGTTAATGACTGTGTTACTTCCCCTTTTTCTTTAATAAAAAGAGCTTCAAGGGAGGAAGACTTTGAATTCAACAGAGGTGGAACCGTGCTGTGTCCATGGACCTTCTGTTGCTTTCCCTCTGAGCTCAAAGAAAGTAGCACTTTGTGTGTGATTGTGTTCTGTGTTACTCTCTGCTTATTTCTCACTGCTTGAGGGACCAGAGACCGAAAGAGCCGTGGTATTGTGGCCAGATCACCGGTATTCTTCAGTATGCATATCATAGAACATTGCAGCTGTTTGAAATGGAGGGTTGTTGATAAACCCTTAGTTTCCCATTGGATAGAAGCCAACCACACCTTAAGTTCACCATCATTAGAGTTGTGAGACCTCATTGGAGGGGCCGTAATGTTGATAGAAGCCTTCTGTGGATAGAACAGAGATACTTCTTTGAACTTAATACTCTGATTCCAAATGGTCTTAATCCGGATCAAGATTTCTCTGTTTTTTAGGAGACTGATCTTTTTAATTTTCATTTTTATTTTGCTCCTGTGGTTCTGTTTTTAACTCCTTTCCCCTTCCATCCCATTCCCTTCCTCATATACCGATCTCTTTCTCCCTCCCTTCCCCTTCCCCTTCCTCCCCTTCCCCTCCCCTCTCCTCCCTTTCCCCCTCCCCTTACCTTCCTCTTTCCTATTCCCCCTTCCCCTTCTCTCTCTCTCCTCTCACTCTCTTCCCCTCCCCTCTTTCCCCCTTCCCCTCCCCTTCCCCCTTCCATCCCCCAGTCCTCCTTTTTTATATTATGCACATTTTTTATATTATACACGTTTTTTGCTTTTAGTTATTTTATAGCTATGTTCAAGCCATGGTGTTTTCAGTAACGTCATATGAATGCAAAAGCTGGACAGTGAAAAAAATAGGAAGAAAATTCATGCCTTTGAATTATGGTTCTGGCGGTGAATACTGTGTATAGAATGAACTGCCCAAAAAACAAACCAGTCAATACTAGAGGATATCAAATCTAAGCTTTCCTTAGCAGGTCAGATGACTTTCATACTTTGGACATATGATGCAAAGAGAGAGTTTCGTTGGAGAAAGATATAGGGGGATGTTTACTAAACTGCAGTAACGTTACATAACGCGCGTTATGTAACGTTAACGATCGTTAACGCATCATAACGCACGTTATGATGCGTTAACAATCGTTAACGTTACATAACGTGCGTTAACTTAACGATCGTAAATTTCCCGGCGCAGTAAAACACCGCAGAAGGTGGAGAGAGGGCGGAGAGAAGGGGCCAATGGGCGGAGAGTGGGGGGGGGAGAGGCTCCCTTCACACTAACGTGCTGATCTGAAGAGCTGAATCCTAACGCGATTGAAAACCTGCCGTTAGTTGCACATTTGCAGGAGAGAGAAACCATTTCAGTGTCAGCAATATACAGCATAGGCAGGGAAACCTACAAAAAGTGATAGGTGTGATACATGTGTCCAGAACAAAAGGGCACATAAACATTGAAAATGACCTCAACAAACTGGAAAAAAACCATAACCAAGCTGGCCAATAATGATATTAATGGGAAACATCAACCCCCCCCCCCCCCGAGAAAGCTCCACAAAAAAAGATATTACTCGTGGAAGGGTCTATACTCCGTCCCCATACAAGGTGAATGAGCCCACAGTGAAATAGCGCTGTTCAGGGTTTTCCCCTCCATCGGACAGGGTTCCTATGGCGTGCACATGTCCCGCAACATCAGGGCGGGCATGTCGGAACGGCAACTGGACAGATGCCGGAAAAGGGGATACAGAGGGCCGCAGGCGGCACATGCTGTGGTGCAGCTGGGCCACAGTGCAGACTAGGGCGATGCCTAGGTGGCCCATACGAATGCTGAAACAGCAGAGCAGCCAAACAGCAACTGCTGAAGGCCCAACATGGGCACAAGTGTGTTTCCCACAGTGTCACAGGGGATAGTACCCAACAGCTACCCCCAAGGGCACGGAACATTGGCAGGTGGGGCTGGGGGGGAGCGTGGTCATCTATGCAGGCACCCTTACCCCAGAACCCGCACCATAGGCAGCCGCCTACCCGCACACTGGATGGCCTGACACTGCGCACAATCAGCACTACCAGCAGAAGGGCATGTCAGCATGGTGGCAGAGGGATAATGGTGGTGGAGGGGGCAGTGGCAGCTGCACAGAGCAGACCGTGGCCTAGCCCTGCGTAGGTGGGTGCCGTGCACTGCAACAGACAGGCCCTGTCTGATGAACAGTCATGGTATCACCAGGGAATGTACTGACTCTGTGACAACATGGTGGTGCAATGCACAAAACCAGTGTAGTCAGAAGCAAAAAGTCACAGGTTCAAGTCCCAGCTGTGGTTCCTGCCAACCCAGTCCCCATATTTTTTTTTTAATTAAATTTTATTGAATACAAAGGAAACATACATAATATAAGTAACACATTATCAAGAAGTTGGGAAAATATCCTTACCTCCATAATCAAGCAACAAGTAACAAAAGAAAACACGCATTATTTGCCCACATCCGGGAGAAGTTCAATACTAAGGAAACAAAAGCCAATCCCTGACCGAAACCTGGTAAACCCCGGCAAAAGAAAAAGGAAAAACAGTAGTTAAGCATACAAAGCGAAAACTTAACATTTACCCTTCAAAAATTCCAAAAGCTGCTCTACTTCATGAAAAATGTAACGAGTACCTTGAAAAATGATGTGGCACCGACATGGAAACTTTAAGTAAAACAATGCGCCCAAGGCCAAAACGCGTGGGCGGACTTCCAAAAAGGCCCTCCGCCTCCGCTGCGTAGCCCTCGAGACGTCAGGAAAGATTTGGATAGTATGGCCACAAAACTTCTCAAGTTTCTTCTTGAAGTATGCATGAAAATTTTTCTGCCTATCCAAATCAGAAGCCACCGTAATTAACAAAGTGGCCCTCGTGGAGATCTCATCATGTGAGGATTCCAAGAATTCTGAAATATTCAATGAAGCTGAGCCTTGGGGCTCTCCCAAATCCCGTCCCTCCTGAGACTCAGCCTGAAAGACCGAATCCCTGGAGGGAAGATAGTAAATATTCAACACAGAAATAGCTTCCACATCAGAAATCAACAATACCTCTTTCAAATATTTATGAAACAACATAAGAGGTGCGAGATAATGTGTTTTAGGAAAGTTCAGAAGACGAAGATTCCTGGAACGTAAAGAGTTCTCAAGAACTTCGTACTGAGAAGGCAAGGAAACAACATCTTGAACCAAAGAAGTGATAACTGTCTGCTGAGGAGAGAAACGAGTCTCAAGGGAGTCAACGCTTTTCTCCACAGCAGCCAGTCGGGAATCTTGGTTTGAAAACTTTGCAACAGTTTCCTTCTTAAAAATAGAAATCCTTTGAAAAGAAGAGTCCAGGGCTAACTCCATTCTAGATAACATAGTCCAGACATCCTTCAGAGAGACCTCATCTGGAATAACACGAGGCTCACCAGTCCCAGGAAATAGAACCACAGAAGGCAGCGGAGGAGGCAATGAATCAGATGCAGAATCCATCCGAAGAAAAGAAGAGGAAAGGATAGGACCCTCAATCTTATTAAAACCACACTCCAAGGAAATAGTTACAGGAGACTCCTTCTCTCGATTCACCAGGGAAAAGTTCTCCATATCTGGGGGAGAGTCAGAAAACACCGTACTTACAGTTGACTTCCCACCGAGGGAGGTATCCAGCGGAGTATTCTCAGGCAAAGACTTGCCAACGGAGACATGCGCATCCATGGGCTCAACTATTTTTACCGCCTTCGGTTGAGCCACCGGAAGCTGGCGTTTCTTCCTCTTCCCCATTCACGGGAGCTTCCAGCACCGAAACTGCGCCGAAGGGGCGCCAAAGGGGCGGGACCTGCCCCTTTGGTCATGCCCCTTCGGGCACGCGCCCGCTACAGGGGCAAGATGTTATAGCCCCGTAGAATCCAACAGCCCCAATCAGAGGAGTGGAAGCGGGAGACCAGGCCAATCAGAAGGCAATAGCAAACCAAGCAGAAAATAGGGAACTCCTCGGCGTCCCGCGTCAAGGGCAAGATGTTATAGCCCCGTAGAATCCAACAGCCCCAATCAGAGGAGTGGAAGCGGGAGACCAGGCCAATCAGAAGGCAATAGCAAACGAAGCAGGAAACAGGGAACTCCTCGGCGTCCCGCGTCGGGGGCAAGATGTTATAGCCCCATAGAATCCAACAGCCCCAATCAGAGGAGTGGAAGCGGGAGACCAGGCCAATCAGAAGGCAATAGCAAACCAAGCAGGAAACAGGGAACTCCTCGGCGTCCTGCGTCGGGGGAAAGATGTTATAGCCCCGTAGAATCCAACAGCCCCAATCAGAGGAGTGGAAGCGGGAGACCAGACCAATCAGAAGGCAATAGCAAACCAAGCAGGAAACAGGGAACAAGTGTGTTTCCCACAGTGTCACAGGGGATAGTACCCAACAGCTACCCCCAAGGGCAAGGAACATTGGTAGGCGGAGCTGGGGGGGAGCGTGGACATCTATGCAGGCACCCCTACCCCAGAACCCGTACCATAGGCAGCCGCCTACCTGCACACTGGATGGCCTGAGACTGCGCACCACCAGCACCACCAGCAGAAGGGCATGTCAGCATGGTGGCTGAGGGATACTGGTGGTGGAGGGGCCAGTGGCAGCTGCCCAGAGCAGACTGTGGCCTAGCCCTGTGTAGGTGGGTGCCTTGTACTGCAACAGACGGGCCCTGTCTGATGAACAGTCATGGTATCACCAGGGAATGTACTGACTCTGTGACAACAAGGTGGTGCAGTGCACAAAACCAGTATATTCAGAAGCAAAAGGTCACAGGTTCAAGTCCCAGCTGTGGTTTCTGTCAACCCAGTCCCCATATTTTACCCACTACTACAACGTGCTAATACAGACAGCACCTTTATTGCAGATGACGTAAACATGCCCAAAACACCTACATTTTACCCTACAGAGCACAGACGCCATAAACATGCGCATTACCTAGAGCAGAGTCTCCCAAATGCAGTCCTGGAGGGCCAAACACCATTCAGGTTCCATGCTGCCTCTAATAAAGATGCCTGTGCTGCATTTCTATGCGCCACCCCCATGGTATGCAGATGTATCTCATGCATATTCATGAGGGACAGCATAGAAACCTGAACAGTGTTTGGCAGCGCAGGACTGGAGTTGGAAACCTCTGCCGTAAAGCAGCAGCTGACAGGGGCAGACACACCCGCACCCACAGGCTCCATTATCCAATGCCTCCTGGAGAGGCAGGATGTTGGGACCTGCGTGCATCTCCCAATACTAGCACTTGCATACCTTAGCAATGCCACCCTAAACCTGGGAATACGGTACACAGCTATCAAAAGGTTGCTATGATCACTAGCAGCTAGCAATTCCTAAATTAAGCTCAATTTGCTGATTGAGCTGCATCATAGCAACCTTTCTGATGTCTGTGGAGTGTGCCTCAGGTCTGGTGTCTGACAGAGTCACCCCAACAGTATTGCGTACCATAGCCATGCCTGCACTGTGCCCAGAACTGGTGTGGTGGCCTGGGCTGCCAAACACCTCTATATTGCACAATGCTGGCATAGGTGTGGGGAGTGTGTGTCTTTCTATCCAGTGTGAGGTGGCTGCCAACACCCTCCACAGCCCACACTGCTAACACTGTTGCCAGTATTGGCCTGCCAATGTGCATAATGAGGAGCAAGGTACCGTGAGAATAGCCTGGATAGGGTGGCCTGGCCTGGATGCATCTGCACAGGGCATAGGGCAATGGCTCGGACATTGTAATGCCCGGCCACCACCTGCACAGACAGGGTGGCCACAGCATGTCCAGCTGGGAGGTCACTCTCACCCTTACTGAGCAGTGACCACGGCATGGCTAGGTTCCCCCATAGTGCTATATGGTATTTCTTTCATGTGATATGTATGGGTTTTCTTTTGGGGCACAATCACTGATTTATCTGCTTGGTGTGTATGCTGACATCCCCATTCTGGGTACACGCATCTCCTCCAGGACAATGGACTAACTAGCAGACTGTCTGCAGCTAGTATGTGTCTTGCTGGAACACCTTGCAGGGTGCAGCGGCTGGAGGCTTGCTGTTGGAGAGTGTCAGATAGTGGTGGGCGGCAGCTGAGCATTTCCAGGCCTACTGTTTGTCTGCTATTGTGTTATGGATGTGTACTGCTCTGCATTGCCTGCCCCGTAGGGTGTCTGTTCCCCAGCACGACTGGGGTTGATGGTCCCCTCTACTGCTACCATTGCAGGGAGGTAGACTGTGGATCTATTGGTGGGTGATCCTGTTTCCCACCCTGAGCCCCAGAGGGTGGGTTGTGTGGTGGTATATAATCTGCCTATAGGTCCAAACAACCTCCCCCTCCCCCTCCCCCTCCCCTTCCCCTTCCCCTACCCCCTCCCCTACAGCAGGTAACCATGGCACCAATACAGGATATGCACTATTCTGGGTGCATCATCGCCCATAAGGGCTAGACATGACTGAGAAATTCAGAAGGACACAGATGTATCCTAGGTGTATCTACAGGAACTACCTATCACACACTGATGAGGACCTGCAGCATGGCGTATTTCAGCCATGAAAGGTGCTGTGGACCTGGTGCTGGGCGCCCCACCTCACCCTCAGGGTGAGCACAGTACCCACACAATGTGATTGTCTGTGGCTACTCTGTGCCAGTACCTCACACGGTCAGTTCCCCCTACCAGGCCGAGGTGCTGTGGGGGTGCATACCCCATCTTGTGCCCATCTGTCGACTGCTGATTTGCATGTGCAGTGCATCATGGGTATGGGTGGGTTAACCCTATCCTGGTAACCACAGCAGACAGTTTGTGTGGTGACGTGCAGTCCTTCTGCAGCCAGCCACGGAGGTATTTAAATGTCTTAATCATAACACCTCTATCCCGCCTTTCCTCTAAGGTGTGCATATTAAGATCCTTAAGTCTGTCCTCATATGCTTTATAATGAAGACCACTAACCATTTTAGTAGCCACCCTCTGTACTGACTCCTGCCTGTTTATATCATTTTGAAAGTGTGATCTCCAGAACTGAACAAAATACTCCAAATGAGGTCGCACCAAAGACTTATAGAGAGACACAATCACCTCTTTTCTTCTGCTGGCCATTCCTCTCCCTATGCATCCAAGCATCCTTCTAGCTTTTGCTGTTGCCTTTTCTACCTGTTCAGCTACTTTAACATCATCAGACACAATCATGCCTAGGTCCCGCTCTTATTTTGTGGACAGAAGTACTTCACCCCCTATACTATATTGCTCCTTTGGATTGCTGCAGCCCAAATGCATGACCTTGCATTTTAACATTAAATATCAGCTGTCAAATTCTAGGCCATTCTTTAAGCTTAGCTAGATCCCTCCTCATGTTATCTACACCTTCCTGGGTATCTACTCTATTGCAGATTTTGGTATCATCTGCAAGGAGGCAAACCTTATCCGACAGCCCTTCTGCTATATCACTAACATTACAATAATTTACTCACCACCGAAGTTAAACTAACCGGCCTGTAGTTTTCAACCACATCCTTACTTCCGCTTTTGTGTTAAGGGACCACAAGTGCCTCTCTCCAGTCCTTTGGCACCACTCCCAACTCCAATGAGGCATTGAACAGGCCAGTCAGTGGAGCTGCTAGAACATCCCCAAGTTCCCTCAGTATTCTAGGGTGTATCCCATCCAGTCCCATTGCTTTGTCTACTTTAAGTTTAGCTAGTTTCTCACAAACACAGTCTTCTGAAAATTGTTCAAGATGCCCCTCGCTTCTGTTCCTGTTTGTAGGTGTTTTCTGATGTCCTGCTCCTGGTCCTCCAACTGTGAACACAGAACAGAAATATTTGTTAAGCAATTCTGCTTTATCCTCATCAACTTCTATATATTCTCCCTTTCACCCTTGAGTCTGACAATATCACTTTTGCCCTTCCTCTTCTCTCTAACATATCTGAAAAATGTTTTATTCCCTCATTTTATTGCATTGGCTATTTCCTCCTCTTTTTTGATCTCTGCTTTCCTGACTACATTACTAGCTTCTCTAATTTTTTCAAAATATAAATGCCTGTCTTCCTCTCTCTGTGATCTCTTGTATTTCATGAAGGACTCCCTCTTTTTCTTCACCTTTTCAGCTACTTCTTTCGCAAACCATAGTGGTCTCCTTTTCCTTTTACCTTTATTTACCATTTTAACAGTGATTAATGTTTATGTACAGTTCATCTATGTCAATTATCTATTATTTTTGCATGGTAGGGGACACTCTACCAGCCCACACTTTTGTGAGTGATTGGGAACAGCAGCCTCAGCATTTGGGATCCCTGGGACCACTGTTCTCTCTAAGCTGTGCGCGTGTGCGCCCGCACACACCTCCCCGAACAAGCACACATACTTTACAACAGAGCGCACAAAAATTACGGTTCTGATTCTGATAGAAAACAACACAGACATCTTAAAATTTAAAAGCTGTGATTGTAATTACTAGAAATTTTCCTCTTCATTTAGTAATCGTCTGTTTTCATTTAATTTGATTAAAATCAATGTGGTGTACATACTGTATTCTGACATGTAGTCAAATTTTAAAGTATATAACTCCGAGTGTCGTTATGTGGCACACAAAAATTTAACCTTCCTTCAAAAGCTGCACAGCTGATATTTTATGCGCACACAGCCTACAGAAAATTAGAGGGAACATTGCCTGGGACCCTTGGGACAGACCTTTGCAGCACGGCACTGGAAGCATCAGCCATAGCACTGCTGCAGGGCCCTCTGTACAGCCCAAGTAGCTGCTCCAATCTGACATGACACCTTTGTCTCTTGGCTGTTGGGTTTCTGACAAGGGTTCCTTGAATCCAAGGTGAGGGAATGTGTTGTACAATGGCTATGGTGTGCACGGTGGAATAGCAGTTTCCTTATCAGGGTAATCACATCGATTTACTTATCTGCTAGTGATTCTTCACTTAGAATATCCATTTTTCACTGCATAATTCTGTGCCCGAAAACTACAGACTGTATCTGGCTTAACTCCCAAGATGGCCACAGCATTCTTTTCAGCATTAACCACCCAAAACATGCTCAAAATTTAAAGAAACCAGACCTGTTTTACATCCAAAATGTAGGAGTTAAATTAAAGTATGCCAATTGACTTGTTGACGAAAGCCAGTCAAATATACTGTTTGCAGACTGAAAATCTAGATTTGCTCTTTATAATTCAACCTGGCTTCATGATGTTCTCCTCTCCGAAATATTGGCATATAATTGACGATCCTCCATCCCATTTGGGCAAAAGAAAGATCATATTGTAAACAATGATAGGCACTGATCATGTCCTTGTATTTAACTGGTACCAATGTTCTTGAAGTCTAAACCTCATCATTCTTTTTGTGCAGCCTACGTATATTTTATTGCTGGGACAAAGTAGTGCATAGATCAGAAAAGAAATTGAACATGTAGTCCTGTTTTTACTGTTCATTTATCTCCCTGATGATGGACAATTTCATATCTCTCCTTCAATGTTCATTCTACAAAAATTGCATATGCCACAAGCAAAATGACCCTCCTGTGCCCTCAATGGAGAAAGGAGCCTCTCTCACCTCAGAACCAGCCTGATAAGCAGTTCTACCTTCTCCTTGCAGAAATTCTCCAGTCATCTTCTGGACATCGTATTGCAGTTGTAACGATTCTGGTCAGAGAGAGCACTTGCACACTGCTGGACAATCTGGTACATTCTGCCATATCCAGGTATGTGTTGGATATTTGCCACCACTCTGTCACTTCTTCCTCGCCTGTCTGTTGTACTACAGTGACGGTATTGCGCAATCCAGTTATTTGGCCCTTATCAGGCACTATTCGGTGCTGCTCTGCCTCATGGCATTTTGGACAATAATTTCATTTTCCCAGGCCATTCATTAGCCGATAAGCCACATGAATGTGGCACTGTTGCCTGATGCCTATCTGGGAATACCCATACACTAACCAGATATGTGGTGGCAATATGGCAAATCAAGCCCATTTTTTTGTGAATTTTTCAACTGGTTTTCTGTACACTAGCCGGTTTACCGAATATTGACCTCTGTAAACCTAGGTGTTTGTTTTACAGCTAGGAGTTCCTTGAGAGCGCAAAAAATAAGGACCCAATATTTAAAGGGATGCATCCAGGTAGCAGTATGAGAAATATCATGGAGAAAGATATTCAGCGGGGAGGTCAGGGTGAGGAGCTGGGACGGAAATACAAGTTATCGAGATGATGGGGAGTTTCAGCACAGCTATCCAGATACGTAACATAGAACAGCAAAAAAGTGTTTCTAAATGCTATCTGGATAGCAACTGAATGTCACTGCTATCCAGATATTGTCTGACACTCACAGCTACTGTTTGGGTCCTGGCACTGGAAATCGGGATATTTTCACCTGCAGCAGCCAGGATTTAATATCGGCACCGCAGGTTTAATATCGTCCCCTTAGGGGGTCATTCTAAAAGGCTTAGTTGTGATTTAAGAACCTGAAGACGTGCACATGAAATCACAGAAACGTCTCCGAAACCATTCCACAAATGACATTTACAGATGTCTAGGATGCAGGGATGTCCAAGTAGGTGAAGGACATGATAGAAGTATGTCTGGGGAGATGCAGTGGACTTACACGTCTCAGTTTGATTTCAGGAATGATGGGATGTTTGTGGGCACGTCCACTTTTATATCTGCTGCGGGCACAAACAGGAAAGTGCTTGTTTTGGCATTAAAATATGCAGCGAGTGTAGAGATCAGTCCAAGATCACAAAAACCCACAATGGGATTTGAACCCTGGCAACACTGCTTCCAACAAACTACATAAGCCATTACACTATTAGACATCCATGCTCTGAGATGCCATCTATGTAGACACCTCTATAGGCATCCATATCAGACATGTCTACATTTCTGAAATCCTGCCTGAACTTGCATATGCCTGCTTTTTTTTTCAGACATTCTGGCTTTGACGTCTCAGATTGCACTTGGACTTCCCATTGTAAAATAAGCCTTCAAATGTTTATTGGTGCTTTTTGTAGATCAGGTGCCATAGCTGGATACCGTTTCCAGTGGAATAACATATATTTGTATAGCTGAGGAGTTTGCAGCATGGGAAGGCATAAGAACAGAGTGGAAGATCCAAGAAAGGCAAGAGGAGGTGTAAGAGAGTACTCGGACAGTGGTGTTCTTCTGATGTTTATCTAATAAACACCTTATTCATTTACTTATTTGATTTGCATTGGAGGATGTTTATCAGCATTTTTCTTTGAAATCTAAAATCAGAAGCCATAAATATAACATTCCCAGAGTGGGTTATTCTGTTCCCATTGGGACGTCCATCCCTGCTATCCGTGCCTTCCCCCGCTGGTGTCTAACCTCCCCGCCGGTTGTTCGGGGAAGTTAGATGGGGGCAGGGAAGGGGCGGCTCGAGGGCGGAGTCTGGGTGGGCAGTGGGCAGTCGGTACTCCTGGACGAACAGGGCCGATTCTAATGTCGCCAGGGCTGGCGACATGTGTGGGGAAGTTATTACACCTCTGAGGTGGAATAACTTCCCTGGACATGCTTTTTTTTGAATGCCGGAGCACGGATGGGGCAGGGGAGCCGGAGGACATTCCCCGCAGCTTGACCCTGACCTTAGGAGGCCAGATTGGGGGTCGGGCTGCGGGAAATAAGCCATTTTTTCCAGCGGCTGGCATCGTGACTTTTAAATGGAGCCGCAGTGCCATGGCAACCGGACTCATGGTGCCGCGGCTCCATTTAAAAGCCCTGACTGAGTTAGTCGGGCTTGTCATGTACATGCAAACTGGACTGAATCGCAGTCCCGGCCTGCATGTATATGACTGATAGTGATTCTGATCCTGCGGGGCTAGACGTGCCCCACGGGATCAGAATTGCGAGCCCCTCTAAAACAAGCTCAAGTTTAGAAAATGCAGTGAGCTTAGAAGATTCGTAAGGCTAAGTAGGGCATGAGATCTAGCTTTCAGAGGATCCAGGTCTTATCTGTTCTTCTTATATAAAGCTCAAACTGCGTAGTGGATTTCTGAATACTCCAAAGAGATTTTTGCCTGCAAATACTGGACCGATGCCACCTCTGCCCCCTCATCTGTAAAGGTGGCTCCTTTGCCCTCTCATCCCATCTGTCCTGCATCGGGATACTCTTTGCCCATGGTCTTTGCAGCTATTTTCACACTGAAAATATGTTCTTTGAAGGCTGCCCGAAGAAAAAAGAAACACTGCTGGTAGATTTTTTGAAATGGGTAGTTTTAAAAAAGAAAAGTACAAACCCTGCCCTAACCCCATCCCCAGGAATACCTTGGCTGAGGATGGGTAAAGGTACGGGGTTCTGGAACCAAGATGCTGCTGAATTATTTTGCAAAAGAAATGTATTTTTGGATGCTGTTTGCATGTGCATTCCTCAGCTGGCAGGGATAATGAGAGTTTTGACCTCTGCTGCCTCTGTTTGATGAGGTGTCTCACCCCTTTGGCATTTACATCTAAATAGTGCATCTGCCAGACTAGCTACGTAGTTATCATTAAGAAAGGAAATCTCTGATGGTAAAAGCTTGGCTCCAGCTTCACGAGAAGCTAAAGTTAACAGATGTTGTTGCTAGCATTGATGAACGGTTAATTTTTTAAAATTAGTTCCTCTGCTAATTTGCTGACTCTCGATTGCACAAGTCTTGGGTAAACGATTTACCAGTTTATCTCAAATGGAGGATGAGTATTCTTCATTAAAGCAGGCCAAAAATTCCATTCACACTTGAAAGTAGGAAAATGACGTATTATGATGAAAAATGATCCATGTATAGCCCAACAGGTTGTCATTTTCTTTAAAAAAACAAGTTGCAAAATGCACACTTTGGAAGTAATTTTATAATAGACTGTCTAGATTTATGCGTGAACAATGTGTAAATCTAAGTACTTTAGTCAAATACATGTATAAATGACATGAACAAGATACTATAAGTAAGGTAGCACATCCAATTGTGTGTATTTTTTTGTGTGCGTGTGCACAGGGACGGAGTTTGAATGGAACATGTGTGTGATTATATGCAGAATTTATAAAATACTACAATTTATGCACATTCCTTACAAATTTAGGCACAGTGAAAGTAAATGTCATACGATCTATATGCATACTTATAAAATAGTGCCCAACGTAAAAGAGCTGATGTCCATGTGTAACTGGCTACTTACATGCGTAAAAGATGAAAATAGTGAGATTTGCACGCACTGCTGTTTCCTACAATTAAATGGCTCCTTATAAAGTTATCCCTTTAGGGGGTTATTCTGTCGCACGAATAAGGGGGATGGACGTCTCAGGGGGATGCCTACCCCCGCTATTTCTGCCTTCCCTGCCGGCATCTAACTTCCCCACTGCTTGTACATGGAAGTTAGATGGGGGCGGAGAAGGGGCGGCTCGGGGCAGAAAGTAGACAGAATAGAACTAATATGAGGACACATTTTTAAGTTTTTTGCTGTACTACGGAGTTACGGTCTTAAATCCGCAAGTTGAAAACTGCCTTCCATGCAGTGATAACAAATAGGTGCATAGCTCTGACTGCACATGTACTTGTCATTGGAGGATACAGCAAAGTACCCTTCTGATGTCATCCAACTGCCTGGACCACTTGACTTTTCTTCCTAGACTTTCCTATACAGAAAACAGTGATATGGATCAGTACATTGATCTTGGGGCTGTGAGGAGCAAGAGCACAATGTTCTGGCTTAGCAGGATTTGTATTCTCTGTGCTATATTTTGTGCCTTGGTGGTTACATGGCTTGTTTGTTCAATGTCTGGCTCAGTTGACATTGGTTTGTCTGGCAGTTCATTTCAGTATTGTTCTATGCAAGTAATTACCAAATTCAAAACAAATAACAATAATGCATAAAAAATAATAAACTCATATTTTTACAAAATGGTACAATACAGAATATGTTTAATCATTTATTAATTAAATATTTATCTTCAATATTAATAAAATTTAATAATGGGAAAAACACTAAGGGGTATGTTTACTAAACCGTCTTAACGTGCGCCCGGCGATAGTGTGCAGGCTGCCATAAAAGGAGTGGGTGTGCAAGTCTTATCATAGCAAAACGGGATTATCACGCGATAACGTGCGCTACGCACATTATCGGGCAAGATGCCGCTAAGCGCGTTAACGTGTGGTAAGCTTAAGTAGGCGTGCAGAGATGCAAACACTGAAACAGAGGTGTAGCACAATGGTTAATAAACTGACTGATGGTACAGGGGTCATGAGTTCGATCTCCCATGTGCCTAATGCATATGGCTGGCTGAAACATTAGCTGTTATGTGTAAGAATTGCTTTTTGAGGCATGTCATGTATATTTTAATTAGTGCTGCCAGCAAACACACTCTCACGTGCCGTAGACGAAGGTGCCGCATAAGGCACTCTATAAGGCACTCCATAGGGCACATTATAAAGTGCACTGTCCGCCAAGGCACCCTATAATGTCCCCTATGGGGCACCCTATAAGGCGCTTTATAGGACACCTTATAAGGCACCTCATAAGGCACTTTATAGGATACCTTATAAGGCACAGTAGAAGGTGCTTTATAGGGCGTCTTATACGGCGCCTTATGAAGCACCTTACGGATACAGTACGCTGAGGGTGCTTTTGATGGCAGCACTAATGTACATTAAAAATAGACAATGCCTTGGACAGCCCTATAAAATAACCCCACCATGAGTGTGAACCCATGACCTCTGGCTCCACAGGCAGTGAAGTAACCAGTGGGATACAGCTGCTAACAAACCGCCTGACTGGCTACAGAAGGACTGCAGGTCACCACACAAACTGTCTGCTGTGGTTACCAGGATAGGGTTAACCCACCCGTACCCATGATGTACTGCACATGCAAATCAGCAGTCTACAGATGATCACAAGATGGGGTATGCACCCCCACAGCACCTCGGCCTGGTAGGTGGAACTGACCGTGTGCACCCCCACAGCACCTCAGCCTGGTAGGGGGTAATGACCGTGTGTGTTACTGGCACAGAGTAGCTACAGACCGTCACATTGTGCGGGTACTGTGCTCACCCTGTGGGTGAGGTGGGGTGCCCAGCGCCAGGTCCACATGGCTGATATACGCTCCTGTGTGTGTGATAGGTAGTTCCTGCAGACACACCCAGGATATATCTGTGTCCATCTGTATTTCTCAGTCATGTCTAGCCCTATGGGCTATGATGCACCCAGAATAGTGCATATCCTGTGTTGGTGCCATGGTTACATGATGTAGGTGAAGAGGGGGATGTTTGGACCCATAGGCAGAGTATGTACCACCACCCAACCCACCCTCTGGGTCTCAGCGTGAGAAACAGGATCTCCCACCAACCGATCCACATTCTACGCCCCTGCCATGGTGGCAGTAGAGGGGACCATCAACCGCAGTCCTGCTGGGGAACACACACCCTACAGGTCAGTCAATGCAGATCTGTACACATCCATAAAGCAATAGCAGACAGACAGTAGGCCTGAAAATGCTCAGCTGCCCCCCACCACTATCTGACATTCTCCAGCAGCAAGCCTCCAGCCACTGCACCCTGCAAGGTGCTCCAGCAAGACACACATTAGCTGCAGTCTGCTAGCTAGTCCATAGTGCATGTTCCTGAAGGAGATGCATGCACCCAGAACTGAGATGTCAGCATACACACCAAGCAGACAAGTCAGTGATTGGGCCACAAAAGAGAACCCATAAATATCAGATGAGAAAAATGCTATACAGCGCTATGGGGGAACCTAGCCATACCGTGGTCACTGCTCAGTCAGGGCGAGACATTGCCCTATGCCCTGTGCAGACACAGCCATGCCAGGCCACCCTATCCAGGCTATTCCCACAGTACCTTGCTCCTCATTATGCACATTGGCAGGCCAATACTGGCAACAGTGCTAGCAGTGTGGGCTGTGGAGGTTGTTGGCAGCCACCACACACTGGGTAGACAGACATACACTCCACACACCTATGCCAGCATTGTGCAACTATAGAGGTGTTTGGCAGCCCTGGCCACCACACCAATCCTGGGCACAGTGCAGGCATGGCTATGGTATGCAGTACTGTTGGGGTCACTCTGTCAGACACCAGACCTGAGGCACACTCCACAGACATCAGAAAGGTTGATATGATGCAGCTCAATCAGCCAATTGTACTTAACGTAGGATTTGCTATCTGCCAGTTATCATAGCAACCTTTTCATAGCTGTGTACATTTTTCCCATGTTTAGGGTGGCATTGCTATGGTATGCAAGTGCTAGTATTGGGAGATGCACGCAGGGCCCAACATCCTGCCTCTCCAGGAGGCTTTGGATAATGGAGCCTGTGGGTGCGGGTGTGTCTGCCCCTGTTGGCCGCTGTTCTAGGGCAGGGGTTCCCAACTCCAGTCCTGGAGGGCCGAACACTGTTCGGGTTTTCATGCTGTCCCTAATGAATATGCATGAGATACAGCTGCATACCATGGGGCGGTGCATAGAAATGCAGCACAGCCATATTTATTAGAGGCAGCATGGAACCGGAATGGTGTTTGGCCCTCCAGGACTGCATTTGGGAGACTCTGCTCTAGGTAATGCGCATGTTTATGGTGTCTGTGCCCTGTAGGGTAAAGTGTAGGTGTTTTGGGCATGTCTACATCATCTGCAATAAAGGTTCTGTCTGTATTAGCACGTTTTAGTAGTGGGTAAAATAGGGGGGCTGGGTTGGCAGGAACCACAGCTGGGACTTGAGCCTGTGACCTTCTGCTCCTGAACACACTGGCTGTGTGCACTGCACCACCGTGTTGCCACAGAGGCAGTGCATTCCCTGGGGATAGCATGACCCTCTCTCTCCACTCCTGGGGAGCCTTACTCCGCCCTCCGGGAGCCTTTCTCCACCCTCAGCGCTCATTTGCGCCGCTGTGCGCGTTATCGCGCACTAAGGTACCTCTGCGCCCGATAAAGCACCATTATTGCGCGATAAGGTACCTTATCGAGCGATAACGTGGCAGAGCGCACATTAAGATGGTTTAGTAAACATACCCCTAAAATACCAACACAAAACACAAACTCTAGTATATTTTTCGTTGGAACAGTTTGGTACCAAATGGGTTAAATTCCCAGAATGAATGGCAGTGGTTTTACTAATTTGACGGGAAACTCCTTGGTTATAAGAGCGCATGTGTGGGCGTTCTTGTGGATGACTGATTTCCTTCAGGAGCCCCTTTGCAGATAGAAGTCTATTGGTTTGGTTTTGAGGTCTGTGGTGATACAATTATATGTTTTTTGAGTATGTACTTTTGTGTTGTCTTTTTTGTGTTTAGGGAGTTTGTTTCACTATAAATTATACTGTATCTTGTAGCTCATCCTGATGAAGCCACTGGTCGTTGAAACTCTTACTCATGATGCAAATCATGTGGAGGTTTGAGTGAATTGTGTGCCTCTCGTTTGGGTTGAAGATTTGGGGGTATGTTTACTAAACTGCGGTAATGTGATTCGTGTTAGGATCCACAGTAGAAGCAGAAATTCCAAATAAGGACATGGGTGGTACATCGTTACCGATAACGCGCGTTACAAGGCGCCATAAATTAATGAGCGCTACATGGCACGTTACCGCACGTTAATCTTAAGAAGGCGCGCAGGCATGCAAGCACAGCAGCAGAGCTGTAGCACAATGGTTACTACACTGACTGATGGTACAGGGGTCATTGGTTCGACTCCCCAGTGGGACTGATGTATAAGGCTGGCTGAGGCATCACCCTTTACATTTAAGTAGTGATTGTTGAGGCATTTGACTTGTATTTTAATTAGTGCTGCCAGCAAACACACCCTCACGGTGGCGTAACCTAATGTGCTGCATAAGGCACCCCATAATGCACTCCATAGGGCATATTATAAAGTGTACTGTCCGCCAAGGCACCCTATAATGTCCCCTATAGGACACCTTATAAGGCGTTTGATAGGCAGCCTCATAGGGCACCCTATGAGGTGCCTTATAGGGCGCCCTATAAGGTGCCTTATGGGGCACCCTATAAGGCACCTTAAGGTTACAGTACTCTGAGGGTATTGTTGCTGGCAGCACTAATGTACATTAAAAATAGCCAATGCCTCAGACAGCCCTATCAAATAACCCCACCATGGGTTTGAACCCATGACCGCTGGCTTCACAGACAATGAAGCAACCAGTGGGCTACAGCTGTGAACAAAGCCCTGGCTGGCTGCAGAAGGATTGCATGTCACCACACAAACTGTCTGCTGTGGTTACCAGGATAGGGTTAACCCACCTGTACCCATGATGCATTGCACATGCAAATCAGCAGTCGACAGATGGGCACAAGATGGGGTATGCATCCCCACAGCACCTCGGCCTGGTAGGGGGAACAGACTGTGTGTGGTACTGGCACAGAGTAGCCACAGACAGTCACATTGTGCGGGTACTGTGCTCACCTTGAGGGTGAGGTGGGGCGCCCAGCACCAGGTCCACAGCACCTTTCATGGCTGAAATACGCCATGCTGTAGGTCCCCCATCAATGTGTGATAGGTAGTTCCTGTAGACACACCTAGGATACATCTGTGTTTCTCTGTAATTCTCAGTCATGTCTAGCCTTTATGGGCGATGATGTACCCAGAATAGCGCATATCCTGTGTTGGTGCCATGGTTACCTGATGTAGCTGAAGGTGAAGGTGAAGGTGAAGGTGAAGGTGAAGGGGGGGGTGTGTCTGGACCCATAGGCAGATTATGTACTACCACACAACCCCCCCCCCCCCCAGGGTGGGAAACAGGATCACCTACCAAGAGATCCACATTCTACCCCCCTGCAATGGTAGCAGTAGAGGGGACCATCAACCCCAGTCCTGCTGGGGAAGAGACACCCTACAGGGCAGGTAATGCAGAGCAGTACACATCCATAACACAATAGCAGACAGACAGTAGGCCTAGAAATGCGCAGCTGCCCCCCACCACTGTCTGACATTCTTCAGCAGCAAGCCTCCAGCCACTGCACCCTGCAAGGTGTTCCAGCAAGACACATACTAGCTACAGACAATCTGCTAACTAGTCCATAGTGCATAGTCCTGGAGAAGATGCATGTACTCAGAACAGGGATGTCAGCATACACACCAAGCAGATAAGTCAGTGATTGGGCCCCAAAGAAAACCCATAAATATCACATGAGAAAAATATTATATAGCACTATGGGGGAGCCTAGCCATGCCGTGGTCACTGCTCAGTCAGGGTGAGAGTGACCTCCCAGCAGGACATGCTGTGGCCACACTGTCCGTGCAGGTGGTGGCCGGGCACTACAATGTCCGAGCCATTGCCCTATGCCCCGTGTAGATGCATCCAGGCCAGGCCACCCTATCCAGGCTATTCTCACGGTACCTTGCTCCTCATTATGCACACTGGCAGGCCAATACTGGCAACAGTGCTAGCAGTGTGGGCTGTGGAGGGTGTTGGCAGCCACCACACACTGGATAGACAGACACACACTCCCCACACCTATGCCAGCAATGTGCAACTGTTTGGCAGCCCTGGCCACCGCTCCAGTCCTGGGCACAGTGCAGGCATGGCTATGGTAAGCAATAATGTTGGGGTCACTCCCCAGGGTGATAAACACTGTCAGACACCAGACCTGAAGCACACTCCACAGACATCAGAAAGGTTGCTATGATGCAGTTCAATCAGCGAATTGGGCTTAACGTAGGAATTGCTATTTGCTAGTGATCATAGCAACCTTTTGATAGCTGTGTACTGTATTCCCAGGTTTAGGGTGGCATTGCTAAGGTATGCAAGTGCTCGTATTGGGAGATGCACGCAGGGCCCAACATCCTGCCTCTCCAGGAGGCATTGGATAATGGAGTCTGTGGGTGCGGGTGTGTCTGCCCCTGTTGGCAGAGGTTCCCAACTCCAGTCCTGCTGTACCAAACACTGTTCGTGTTTTCATGCTGTCCCTCATGAATATGCATGAGATACATCTGCATACCATGGGGGTGGCGCATAGAAATGCAGCACAGGCATCTTTATTAGAGGTAGCATGGAACCGGAATGGTGTTTGGCCCTCCAGGACTGCATTTGGGAGACTCTGCTCTAGGTAATGTGCATGTTTATGGTGTCTGTGCTCTGTAGGGTAAAATGTAGGTGTTTTGGGCATGTTTACGTCATCTGCAATAAAGGTTCTGTCTGTATTAGCACGTTGTAGTAGTGGGTAAAATATGGGGACTGGGTTGGCAGGAACCACATCTGGGACTTGAACCTGTGATTTTTTGCTTCTGAATACACTGGTTTTGTACACTGCACCACCATGTTGTCACAGAGTCATTACATTCCCTGGTGATACCATGACTGTTCATCAGACAGGGCCTGTCTGTTGCACTGCATGGCACCCACCTACACAGGGCTAGGCCACGGTCTGCTCTGGGCAGCTGCCACTGCCCCCTCCACCACCATTATCCCTCTGCCACCATGCTGACATGCCCTTCTGCTGATGGTGCTGGTGGAGCACAGTCTCAGGCCATACAGTCTGCGGGTAGGCGGCTGCCTATGGTGCGGGTTCTGGAGTAGGGGTGCCTGCATAGGTGTCCACGCTTCCCCCCAGCCCCGCCTGCCAATGTTCTGTGCCCTTTGGGGTAGCTACTGGGTACTATCCCCTGTGACACTGTGGGAAACACACTCGTGCCCATGTTGGGCCTTCAGCAGTTGCTGTCTGGCTGCTCTGCTGTTTCAGCATTCGTATGGGCCACCTAGGCATCACCCTAGTCCGCACTGTGGCCCAGCAGCACCACAGCATGTGCCGCCAGCGGCCCTCTGTATCCCCTTTTCCGGCATCTTTCCAGTTGCCGTTCCGACATGCCCGCCCTGATGTTGCGGGACATGTGCATGCCATAGGAAACCTGTCTGATGGAGGGGAAAACCCTGATCAGCGCTATTTCACTGTGGGCTCATTCACCTTGTATGGGGATGGAGCATAGACCCTTCCACGATTGATATCTTTTTTGTGGAGCTTTCTCAGGGGGGGGGGGGGGGGTTGATGTTTCCCATTAATCTCACTATTGGCCAGCTTGGTTATGGTGTTTTTCCAGTTTGATGAGGTCATTTTCAATGTTTATGTGCCCTTTTGTTCTGTGCACTTGTATCACAATTATCACTTTTTATAGGTTTCCCTGAGTATGCCGTACATTGCTGACACTGAAATGGTTTCTCTCCCCTGCAAATGTGCATCTAACAGCAGGTTTTCAATCGCGTTAGGATTCAGCTCTTCAGATCAGCGCGTTAGTGTGAAGGGAGCCTCTCCCCGCCCACTCTCCACCCATTGACCCCTTCTTTCCACACTCTCTCCACCTTCTGCGGTGTTTTACCGTGCCGCGGAACTTTACGATTGTTACGTTGCGTTAACGCGCGTTATGTAACGTTAACGATCGTTAACACATCATAACACGCGTTATGATGCGTTAACGATCGTTAACGTTACATAATGCGCGTTATGATGCATTAACGCAGTTTAGTAAACATCCCCCTTGATGTTGCAGTTGATTTTTACGTGAGATTTTCCTTGGCATATAATGAGGTAACAGAATTTTGCATTTTTGGTAATGTTTGTGATGCTTATATTATCTTCAGAGTGATTGGGATGTCCTTTTGTTTTTGTTTTTATGCCTTCCCTAATGGGTTATATATTTTTTTTTTCTTTAGGCGGTGATTTATGGACATCCCCCATCTTTGAAATATTGTAATGACATCTGATATTGGATCTCCCAGAATGAGTGGGTATATTTCCGTTTCTGAAATGTCTACTACATAAATTCACACAAGTGGTTATTTTGGTCACAGATTTTTTACTGCACCATGAAGAATGATCAGAGATATTATGAGAGAGAGTCTAGAGGCATCATGAGAGAAAGTCGGGTTGCAGTATAAGAATGTGGACAATTTGAAGAAATTGTTGAGTGAAATGATTTTTGAATGAAAAAAGTTTTGGTCTTATATAGTGTTGTGCAATACTTACATATAGGGTTGTGATATAGCCATAAGAATGTGGATAATAAATTGCTGAGTGAAAAGATTTTTGAATGAAAAACATTTGGTCATATATAGGGTTTTGCAATACTTACATATGGTGTAATATGAAATTGAATGAAATTGAATGTAATACTTTATGAATTATATAAATAATATGTTTTGAAATCTTTAAAGGGTATAGAGATTATCATTATTTAAAGGTGTGTGGAAATGTATTTGTTGTATTGCTAATTGTTTTTTGTGTTTTGTGTTGTGTCACCAGTTGTAGTTGTGAGTCAAGTGGTCAGGTTTTTCAAAAGGATTTTTATTCCCCTCCCGGGGTTGGATTTTCAAAAAGGTTATAATACAAAAAAATCAGGATACAACCATACTTCTGGTAAACTGAAGAAAACTTAAACATAGCATCTTGCTTCAACAGAACTCATAAATCACAGTATAAAGCTTATCCGATATGCTAGCTGTCTCTTCTTAGCTTTCCCAGCACTCACGAGGCACTCTTATCCTGGCTTCAGCATAAGGAGGAAACCATATCGGATAACAACAGCGTACAATCCATGGCTTCATCACATGGGCTTTCCATACCAGCCTCTGTAATCATAGGCTCACACTTTGCTTTATCATTTACAGTATTTTCATTAGAACAGAAAGATTGCACCCTTCTTAGTCCCGTATCTCTATCAGTGCTCTCTGAACAGCCTTCTTCACAGCAGGGCAGATAGCTGTCATATAACTTGTAATAGCAGGAAGGAGAAACACCTTTCTCTGAGTAAGCTTTATCCTTAAAACTTTTAAACTTCCTGCCTTTTACATTTGGCTGTAAAGCATAACACTGTTCTCTTCTATTATGTGAGGATTTCTCTCTTGGAAATCTTTTGCAGGGTTTCACTGGCACACACTCTTCAGGATCAGACATACACACATCTTCAATAGCATTTCTTTCCCTCTCTAGGGTTTGTAACTGTTTTAAGCTGCCATGCTTTTCAGATACATACGGTTTGCCTTCCACTGCCTCCCATTCATTCAGCACAGCTCGGTGCTTAGGAAATTCAAGCTGCTCAGAGGTAAGTGCTTCTTACAGCTGACCTCTCTGTATGAAACTCTCCGTGTTTCTTTCTGTGAATTCCTTTGTGGCTTCCTGCTAGAAGTTCCAGGCAGTTCTGACTCTGTGTCTGTATTTCCTGAATATTCTGAACTTTCTTCTGAGTCTTGCAAGTCTCTCGTGTCTTGCAAGTTTCTCTTGTCCTGCCAGTCTCTCGTGTCTTGCCAGTCTAACTCTGACTGCACTGAGTATTTTTTTATACAGCTTCTTGGGCGTTCCCTTGCACAGGTGAAAGCCGTTTTCATCAGCAGCTGGGGAATGCTTACTAGCTAGGCGTGACTGCAGACCTCGTGTCTGAGTTTGTTTACATTGCCTATGGTAACTGGGAACCTTGTGACTTGCCTGCCTGTCAGAATCTAAACTGCAAACAGCAGATTTCTGTGCTTCTGAGGCAGAGGGCAGATCTTCCGTGTTACAGTTGGTATTTTAGTGTTTTTCCCATTATTAAATTTTATTAATCCTGAAGATAATACTGAAGATAAATATTTAATTAATAAATGATTAAACATATTTTGTACTGTATCATTTTGTAAAAATATGAGTTTATTATTTTTTTATGTATGATTGTTATTTGTTTTGAATTTGGTAAATAATTGCATTGTGTTATTGGTTGATTCTATTAATTGGCAATTAGTGGTTACTTTATATATAGTATTGCTCTATGTATAGGAAAGGGCCATGGCTGTAGTCCTCTTTCCCCCCTAGGGTTCATATTTATTTGGGCCTAATTCTAGGGTGATGGTCTAGATCAGGGGTTCTCAACCCTGTCCTCGGGACCCACCTAGCCAGTCGGGTTTTCAGGATAACCACAATGAATATGTATGAGAGAGATTTGCATACACTGCCTCCATTATATGCAAATCTCTCCCATGCATATTCATTGTGGTTATCCTGAAAACCCGACTGGCTAGGTGGATCCCGAGGACTGGGTTGAGAACCCCTGGTCTAGATCTTTTCTGGTGGGATGCCCAGGGGACTTATGTTGTTGACCTTGCCTGCTGGGTGACGATTCACTTAAGGGCAGTTTAGTTCCAGTTCCTATTGTCTTTTGCAGTTAGAAGTATGAGTTTAGCTGGGACTTAGCTCCTCTTTTATGATGGAATACATCTCCCCTAGAAGGAGTTTTAAGGTGGTGAAAGGTGCCTATAGTGTCAAGGCACCATCTTGGTGGTCACTACTGCTCACATTTACCTTTTGCTAATGCGAGTTGAAGGGGCTATTCACTTAGGAAGTGATGGGCTTGGGAGCCTTGTCTTCCTCCCATCCAGAGCCTTACTTTAGTACATTCACCAGAGCTGGCCCAAGGATATCCAGAGCCCTTGGCAAATCTTCAGTCAAGTGCCCCCTTGTCACTTGTACATAGCCCCTTGCTCTTGTATTACTTGCCCAGGTGTGCTGCTGGAAGATAGATGGCTCATCCAATGCAACTGGTAATTCATACTCAATCTCTGATTCAATCACTTCTTCAGTTAATTGCATGGATTCGAATTATTCCTTGTACTTTCAATTTGTTTTCTGCTGCCCCTAAAATTCTGCTGCCTTAGGCAGTCACCTAGTTTGCCTAGTGCTAGGGCCAGCCCTGCATCCTACTCATCTGGACTGGTCAAGCAGGATGATAAGGAAGGTGAAATTTGTTCTTACCTGCTAATTTCCTTTCCATGAGCCTTGCTAGACTAGTCCCGAATAATGCTTACTGTTTTTTTTCTCAGTTTCTTCTAAGGTTCAGCTGGACCCTCAGTGTTGCTGCTAGAGTTGTTCCAGTGAAGGTATTTCCCAATAGGCTGGGAGTTAGGATTGCTGAGGGTTTGTAGTAATGTTGTTCTTGAGACTTTCAGATCTACTTTTGTTAGTTTATTGACAAAGTCCAAGCCTGCACCACTCCTTATACTGGTGATGACATCATTGAAGCTTGCAGTTCTCTGCCTCCTTCTGCTGTTTTGTACAGGAGAAAATGCATTTCTCTTTTTTCACTCAAACACGGGCCAAGACCTGAACAAAGGAAAACTGAGGCCCTTCGGTTCTCACAAAAGACTCTAACTCACTACAAGCACAGGCCGGCATTCCAAAACACGAATAGTGGGGTTGGACGTACGGCCCATATGTCCAATCTGTGCTCCGTTACTGAAGGTGATTCTGTTGCCAGTGCTCCCCACACATACACAGCATTGTGCAGGGAGCACTGGATGGAGGCGGTGCTGGGGTGAAGCTGGGGAGGTATGGGCAGGGGCCACCTGATGGGACATACAGAGGCAATTCTGGTCATGCCTCTGTACATTCCCCGGCGATGAGTTGGACATCTGGCTTATTACACCCCAAAGGTGGAATAAATCTTGGGTGCTCCCCACATCATTGGCTGCACACCCCCGTACGACACTCCTATCACCACGTTGTGCTCTTGCAGCCACAATCCAGCCAACAGTGACCGCCGGTGATGGCCAGACAGTGGGTGGCAAGAGCAGATGTATGCAGTGGCATTCTGACATCGGGACGGGCAGCTCCCCATATGTTGATCTGCTTGGCATATGGAGAGCACTCGGATGTTTATGTTCCCGATTCTGCCATCGCAGGTATGTCCAGGCCCCGCAGTGGCAGAATCGAGAACATCTCTGAAACATCCAGGTTTTGACTGGGCAATGCGGTCAGACGTGCCAGATTCAGAATTGGCCTCCACGTGAGGAGAGCCTGAAAGCAATTGCCTGAAAGGACAGCACCAGCAGCAGAAGGCAATCCCTCTGATCCACATGCAGAGTATACAGATGAGACTAACAAGAAGAAGATTCCTAGGATGGAAGTGGCTTCACTAAGACAAGCCTCACTTTCAAGGGTATTCACAACACTGTCTAGCTCCCCTCACTATTCATACACTACTGCATAGGGAGTCTTCTTATGATTTTGCCCTCCTAACACACTTCTCTGAATTCTTGAGTGCTGCCTCTCCCTATCCACATTGACAGTAGGGGTTTCAGCCATGTCTGACTGCATCATGCAGCAAATATGACACAAGTCACAGCAGAAGATATACAGGGTAGCCCAAAAAAAGTGAGAACATCTCATAAATTAAAAGCTTAAATAGTTTACTTATTTACCTTTTTTTATCTATTGTTGTTAAGTGCCGTCGAGTCGGAGTCGACTCATGGCAACCCTCTGGATAGCTATCCAACATTGTGTTCGGTCTTCAGTCAGGCGGCTCATTGTTGACAGACTGGTACCCGTAGCTGCTGTTATTGTATCGATCAATCTCATTGCTGGCCTTCCTCTTTTGCGTTGACCTTCTATCTTGCCAAGCATGATATTTTTCTCTAATGATCTTTCTCTTCGCATGATGTGTCCAAAGTATGAAAGTCAAAGTCTTGTCATCTGAGCTTCTAAAGAAAGTTTAGGTTTGATCTCCTCTAGTACCGACTGGTTTGTTCTTCGGGCAGTCCATGGTATACACAGTATTCGCCGCCAGCACCATAATTCAAAGGCATCAATTTTCTTCCTGTCTGTCTTTTTCACTGTCCAGCTTTCACATCCATATGATGTTATTGAAAATACCATGGCTTGAACAAGTCGAATCTTTGTATGGAGAGAGACAGCTCTGCTCTTGAGAATCTTATCTAGGTCTTTCATAGCCATTCTGCCAAGAGCAATGCGTCGTTTGATTTCTTGACTGCTTGTTGCTTCTTTATTGATAGTAGATCCAAGTAAGTTAAAGTTGTTCACAATTTCAATTTCTTCTCCTTCAACGATGAACCTGTTGATTATGCCAGTTGTCATGATCTTTGTCTTCTTTACATTAAGGTGCAGGCCCATTTTGAGACTATGTTCTTTGATTGTGAGAAGCAAATGTTTCAGATCATCTTCACTTTCAGCCAGTAATGTAGTATCATCAGCATAGCGAAGGTTGTTGATGAGTCTTCCACAAATCTTCACACCTCTGTTGTCTTCATACAATCCTGCTTCTCTGATGATTTGTTCTGCATATAAATTAAACAGGTAGGGGGAAAGTATGCAGCCTTGTCTTACACCTTTGCTTATTTTAAACCATTCTGTTTCTCCTTGTTCCGTTCGAACTGTTGCTTCTTGATCAATGTACAAATTGCGCAAGAGAACGATCAGGTGTTCTGGTATACCCATGCTTCTTAATGTGGCCCAGAGTTTCTCATGGTTTACACAGTCAAAAGCCTTGCTATAGTCGATAAAGCACAAATAGATATCCTTTTGGTATTCTTTAGTCTTTTCAAGGATCCATCTCACATCCGCAATGATGTCTCTCGTTCCTCGCCCTTTCCTGAACCCTGCTTGCACTTCAGGTAGTTCTTGTTCCAGGTATGATTGTAGTCTCTTTTGAATAATCTTCAGTAGAATCTTGCTGGCATGTGGGATCAGAGCGATTGTGCGATAATTTCCACAGTCAGTTGGATCACCTTTCTTTAGTATTGGTATAAACACAGATCTTTTCCAGTCAGTTGGCCATGATGTTGTCTTCCATATTTCTTGGCAGAGCCTTGTAAGTATGGTAACAGCTGCATCAGATTGCTGCAATACTTCTATAGGAATGCCATCAATGCCTGGTGCTTTGTTCTTTGATAAGGCTTTCAATGCTGCTTCAACTTCTTCTTTCATCACCAATGGTTCCCGATCATAAGGTACAGGTTGAAACAGCTGTTGGTCCACTTCATCTTTATCATATAAAAACTCTGTATATTCCTTCCACCTTTTCTTGATCTTCTCAGCATCATTCAACATAGAACCTTGAGCATCTTGTAACATTCCAATTCGAGGCTGGAACCTTTTCTTTAACTCTCGTAGGTTTAGGAAAGCTGATCTTGTTCTTCCTCTAATAGTTTCTGCTTCTATTTCCTTGCATGCGTCGTTGTAGTACTTTTCCTTGTCCTGTCTTGCTGCACGTTGGAAATCTCTGTTGAGTTCTGTGATTGTCTCTCTTTCTCCTCTGGTTTTAGCTTCTCTGCGTTTCTGGGCAATTTTCAGAGTTTCTTCCGTCATCCATTTTGGCCGTTTTTGCTTTTTCACCTTTTGTAGAGACTTCTCGCTTTCTTCCAACACAACCTTCTTGATGTCATTCCATAACTCTTCCGGAGCTCTGTCATTTGTATCTATAGCAGCAAAGCGATTTTGCAGGCAGACTTTAAATTCCAGTGGTATATTCTCAAGGTCATATTTTGCTGTATTCATGAGTGGTTTGCTCTTTTTCAACTTTAGCTTGAGTTTGCATACTAGTAGTTAATGATCTGTACCACAGTCAGCTCCAGGTTTTGTCTTGGTTGATGTTATAGAGCTTTTCCATCGTTGTCTTCCACAGATGTAGTCAATTTGATTTTTATACAATCCATTGGGTGAAGTCCATGTGTACAGTCGCAGCTTGTGTTGCTGGAAGAAGGTGTTTGAGATTAATAGATCATTGGTCTTGCAGAATTCTATCAGTCTTTCTCCAGCTTCATTTCTGTTGCCAAGTCCATATTTTCCAACTACTTTGCCTTCTTCTTTGTTGCCAACTTTTGCATTCCAGTCACCCATGACTATCAGGATATCCTGTTTGCATGTTCTGTCAATTTCAGCTTGTACTTGTTCATAGAACTCTTCAATTTCATTCTCTTCTGCAGCTGTTGTTGGGGCATATACTTGAATTATAGTTGTGTTGATAGGCAATCCTCGTAGACGAATAGAGATTAAGCGTTCGCTGACTGCATTGTATTTCATTACAGTTCTTGCAAATTTCTTCTTTATTATAAATGCAACACCATTTCTTCTTTGTCTTTCATTTCCAGCATAGTAGACCATGTGATCATCTGATG
Organism: Ichthyophis bannanicus; assembly: GCA_033557465.1. Taxonomy (NCBI): domain Eukaryota; kingdom Metazoa; phylum Chordata; class Amphibia; order Gymnophiona; family Ichthyophiidae; genus Ichthyophis; species Ichthyophis bannanicus. Next base: position 440,690,027 of record CM066035.1, on the reverse strand, counting down.
CAAAGTGCCCGATGCCAGTCCACTTCAGTTCGCTGACACCCAACAGATCAAGTTGTACATGTTCCATTTCATTCTTGACCACCTCCAACTTCCCTTGGTTCATGCTTCATACGTTCCATGTTCCAATGTGTAAGACATCTTTACAGCTTCTGACTCTCATTTCATGTGCAGCTACATCAGCAGTCAGACTTCCCGAGGGCTTTGATCCAACCACATCATAAATGCTGGCTTTACTCTGAAATGTCTTCAGCTCTTCCCCAGTAGCTAGTTGAGTGCTTTCCGACCTGGGGGTCTCATCTTCCAGCACCATAGCACAATTTGTTTTGTTGTAACTATCCATTGGGTTTTCATGGCAAGATACAGAAGTAGATTGCCGGGCCTTTCTTCTGCGCAGTTTAAGTTTAGTGTTGTTGCTGTTGTCACAAAAATGTGATCCTCCGCCGTCAACACTATCCCATTCTGCTGCTGCCCAGATGGGTGGTTTGTCTTGGTCTGGCACCTCAGCTGAGACCTGTCCATCTTGGGAGACCCTGCCAGTAGTTAAACTACCGATAGTTTAGCTCTCAGCATCACTGATGCACGCAAGCCCTCACAGCACGACAAGCTGCAAACCAAGTGAGAGTGCGTCTTTATTTCGACAATTTCCGGTCGCCATCTTTGTTTTTTTAATTTGTCAATCGTTTGCATCTGTATTTTTGAATTTTTAAATAACTTATATGCTACGAGATGTTCTCACTTTTTTTGGGCCACCCTGTGTAGATAGATAGATAGATAGATAGATAGATAGATAGATAGATAGATAATCTGTGGCACCATCACACATTCCATGGCACCACTGCTGATTGAACCCTTGCTACCTATACACCGACCACATTCTTGGGCCTTCAGTACAGACATCTCTGCCACAAGGTGAAATCTGGTTGCACTCACAATCACTGTGGGCTATCCCAGCTGGACATGTAGAATAGAAACCTCTTACAAAATGGGCATCTTTATGGAGAAATATAGTCAAGTTATGTAGATGAATGGAAAGCAGAGGCCTAGCACAGAGAGCTATGTTTACAGATATTGTACACTAACTCAGACCACACGTTAGCTCCAACTCTATGCTTATCTTGAGGACATTGAAAGATCATGGAGTAGGAGGAAGAGGCAGTGTCCTTTTGTGGATTAGGAGCTGGTTAAAATATTGAAAACAGAGAGTTACTGTAGGGCTCAATGGCCACTTTTCTACATGGAGAAAGGCAAATAGTGGAGTACTCCAGGGGTCTGTGCTGGGCCTACTACTTTTTAACATATTTATAAATAGCCTGGAAATGGGAATAAGTGAGGTCATCAGATTTGCAGACAATGCAGTATTATTCAAACTTGTTAAATCAAAAGAAGATTGGGAAAAATTGCAATAAGATCTTCAGAAATTGGGAAACTGGGCATCCAAATGGTAGATAAAATTTAATGTGGATAAATGGAAAATTATGCACTTAAGGACGAACAACCCAAATTATAGCTACACGATGCAGAATTACACATTAGCAGTCACCACCCAGGAAAAGGATCTAGGTGTCATCTTGGATAATCCATTGAAATCCTATGCTCAGTATGCAGATGCAGCCAAGAAGGCAATGATAATGCTAGGAATCATAAGGGGCGGAAAGGAGAATGCAGCAAAAGATAACATAATGCCTCTGTATCCCTTCATGGTGTGATGGCACCTTGAACATTGCATGCAGTTCTGGTCACCATGTCTAATAAAAGATATAGCGGAATTGGAAAAAGTACAAAGAATAGTGATCAAAATGATAAAGGGGATGGAAGGATACCCCTACAAGGAAAGGCTTAAAAGGTTAGGGCTCTTAAACTTGGAAAAGAGATGGTTGCAGGGAGATCTGATCGAGGTCTGTAAAATAATGCGTGGAGTGGAATGGGTAAACATATTTACTCCTTCAAAAAGTACAAAAACTAGGAGATGTGAAATGAAGGTACAAAGTAGTGCATTTAAAACTAATAGGAGAAAATATTGTTTTTCACTCAACTGCATAATTAAGTTCTGGAATTCGTTGTCAGAGGATGTTGTAAAAGCTGCTACTGTAGCTGGGTTTAAAAAAGGTTTTGACAAGTTCTTGGAGGAAAATTCCATAAATCATTAAGGTGCACTGGAAGAAATCCACTGCTCACCCATAGGATAAGCAGCATGGCAGCTGTGTACCTTTTGGGAACCTGACAAGAACTTGTGACCTGGATTGGCCACTGCTGGAAACAGGATACTAGGCTTGATGCGCCATTGATCTGATCCAGTATTGCAAATCTTTTGTTCTTATCACCTGCAGCTGCTATTCCTGTCTCTTCATTCCCACAGTATCCTCGCCACTGGGAGCACTATTCAAGAATGCGGTCACATTCCAGGCGAAGGGCTTTAGTATGGCATGTATCAGATAGTAGTATAAGCACTATGAGGGTCATTTTAAATAGATCGCCGAAATGTTTGGATGTGCCTACGAATGGCAGTGGCTCGATGTGCACATGTATTTTATACAGGGCACATAGATGCATGTGTACTTATGAAATGACTGCAAACACTAAACATAAAGTACATATTTAGATGAGGGACGTGCACATGATCATTAGAGTCTATCAGCATCCATCTCCATGTACGTTTATGTGGCATTTGCGCTAACATGGCAGGCATGGAGACATTCTCCAAATGGTGACCATGCATGAAAATCAAACTTCGGTAGTGAGGACACACGTCTGCTGGACAGGCTTATGCTAGAGCAGGAGAACTTACTTTTCCCAGTTCCTAGGAGGGATGCTGCAAGAATGTCCAAGCCTGGGAAAGGCTGATCAGGCGATTCAACTGGCAAGCTTGATACCCAAGAGAGGTAAGTGTCTACAGGGGTGTACTATCCCTAACAGTGAGAAAGTATAGTAAAGAAAATCTGAAGACACCTTACTATACATTTTGTCACTCTGATCATCTACTTGCAAAATGTCCTCCATACAGTGGCCACAAATATGTTTTTAAGTTTGACTACATGCACCTGCCAGGGAAGGGAATTGCAAAGTACACAGGAAGGGGCATGCTGATTTCATCCAACTGCTTGGCATGCCAGCCTTTCCTTCTCTGAGGGCTGTATCCAAAAGCAGTGTACTGGTGCTGAGGCTTGTCAGACGGCTGCCTGGGTGAGAATCTTCACAGTCTTGACAATGCATATATTTATATGATTTTTGCAAGGTATTGTGGGTAATGTAGTTCATTCACACCAGACACAGCTGCTGACAATAATTTAGTTGTGCACAAGTGTTAAAGCCAATAAGATACTTCTTTATTTATGAGGTTATTTCTCCCAGCACAGATATGCTTGGTAGCACATAAATTAGGTTACTTGCTTGCAGTGTTTAACTTGGTAAAACAAAGTCAAAAATCAAAATCAGGAAAACAACCTTCAAACTTGTCAGGCAATGAGCTAATGTTTTCTTAGCATATATCTAACAAATGAAAAGCCACAAAGAAAGAAATAAACTGTTCTTGTAAGGTTAACTTCTGATTACTTTCCACACAGATCCAGAAGTAATTCTCTCCTAGCTCGCAAGCAATTAGGTGCAGCTCAATTGCTATCAGTTATCCAGCTGAAACCCTTTAGCAGGCTGGCTTTCTACTGTGTGAGTCAAATCCTGCTTCAGGAGCTTTTCTTAGTGGAATAAAGAACAAATTTATATTTCTTTGTGATGGCTGCTGTGTTTTATCACAGAAAGTTACCAACGGAGTTTGGATAGAGAGCAGTCCATATAAACAATATCTTGATCTGCTATTATTTCCCCTTCATCAACAAGCATAGGGTCACTATCATGAATTGGCACAGATGAATCTTTCAATGGAGCACTTTCAGGAGAACACTTATTTCCCTGCTGTCTTTCAAGGTTATAGCTAGGGCATAGATCAGTGTTCATACCTGAGCTTCCATTGTTGCTATAGTTCCTCTCTATATAGCCTGGCCAGTATGTAGTCCAGTTCTTATTTCCAGCCTTCCAGTCCTGATCCCTGGACACTGGATCTCTCTTCACATACCTTCTGGCATAGGTCTTAGAGTCCCTTCCATGTGCAGCCGTCTCCCTCACAGGTAGCCTCTGGTGATTCCTTGTCCTGCAGCAGCATTCCTCTGGCTTTCCCCAGTCCAATGGTCTATGCTGGCCCTTGGAATACCTCCCAGTATACGTACTGCCTTGGACTCTTCTAGACCTCTCAAAGGCTTTTCTCCTCTTCCTTCCAGAGGGTTTCTTTCCTTCTCTATCCGTCCGGTTTGGCTTCTGCTTCTGCTGATTCTTCAGATGAAACTGATGATCCTTCTCTGCATATCCAAGGTGATCATGAAGATGATCATGGAGCTCATGCTTGTCATCTGTAGAACAAACTCTATTCTTATTCTGCCTTGATGAGTGCTCCTCCCTAATACAGCGCAGCTGTGCTGAATCAGGCCCTGCCCTTTGAGATGAGTGCTTAGGGATTACCTTATAGCCCTCCTGATTGAACACACGTTTCCCCACTTCAGCTCCTCTAATGGCTGTTGGAAACCTCGTGCATTCTGGGACTGGTAGTCTTTTATGGGAAAATTCTGTTTTCTTATTTCTACCAGCACTGACAGGTTGCTTGTTCAGAGACACTTCACCTTTTCTATAGCTCCTTCCTGAGCTATGATAAGCTTCCTTATCACAGGCTATAAGGAGTGAGGAAAGGGGCAGAAGGAATGAGAGCTTGAAAAAGACCTCTTACCTAAATGGCACATTCCTAATGAGGGGATTGCACTGTGGAGCTGCAGTGAGAATAAGTGAAGAGTACATAGTTTCCTGGGAAGAACACATGTGAAAGGGGCCACACAGCTGAGGCATAAACATTTCTGGCAATTTCCCTTGTTCTCTCTAGACTGGACTATTGTAATATTCTTTATAATGGCCTTCCTTAGTTCTCCATTTGCTGTCTCCAACTGATTCAATTCATGGCAGCCAAGGTTGACTTTTGGGCTCGCTGCTCGGATCATACTACCCCACTACTCATCAGTCTTCACTTTATTTATTTATTTATTTTATTTAGTATACATTTGTATACCGCTACTTCCAGCGATCAGCAGCGGTTTGATTACAGATTGGAAATTGTCAAATCATGACAGGAAATTTTTGAGGTATAAACACATTGATTAGACAGGAAAGCACAGCACACAGAGAACTATTTTACAGGGAATGTGGGCTATGGAGGGTTAAGTGGCTTGCCCAAGACCACAAGGAGCACCTGTGGGACTAGAAACCCCAGTCCTTCCGGCCCAAAGTTGCTGTCCTCCAGTGGGATTTGAACCCCCGACCTTCTGGCCCGAAGTACCTTGCCCCAACCACTAGGCCACTCCTCCACTCCACTGGCTTCCACTCCACTCCACTGGCTCACTGGCTTCCAGTTTCTGCTTGCCTCCATTATAAGATCTTGATCCTCATTCACCGAGCATATTATGCTTCCATTCCCCTCTATCTGGCTGCCTTGATTTCTCATTACAACCCCTCACATTCTCTTCACTCCTCCCAAGGCTCCCTTCTGACCATCCCCCCACCTTCTGTGATTTGTTTGGAAATTTCCTATCATTCCTCCTTCTCCTACCTGAGCCCTCATCTCCGGAACTCCATCCCTCTGGCCCTTCATCAAGAGCCCTTTTACCCTAGATTTAAGACCTGCTTGTTCCAGGGTGCATTCTCCCTTCCCCCGCTTAACTAACCTCTTACTTCTCCTGTGCCTTCCCTTTCTCAAAGCTCGGACCCCTGTGTGAATGTCACTGATTTCTCTCCCCATACTTCCTTCAAAGGCATTGTACTCCATCTCCCTCTCTTCTCTCTCTTCTGGTTTCCTTGTAAACCAGCTTGGATGGCTTTTTAGTCCTTTAGCAATATATCAGGTTTCCACAAATAAATACATAAATAAAGACCCAGTAGTCAACATATGTTCTGCATTACTACACACGCTGATTCTGCCACCTTATGTAAGTCTTATGCAGGCTCTACGAGAGTTAGCATTACATAGGAGGAGATGGCAAGGAAGTGCCAATTGTTGGCATGTAGCATAGCATGTTAATACTGCAGAGGGAAATGGTCAGAGTGCACCATCTTGCAACACCTGAGCCATCCTGCTCCAAGATGAGCACATCTCACTCTCCAAAGACATCACTGTTGTATCCAACAATCACACATGCTGTCAGTGGGAGCCTTGCAAATCAATCACATGAGTCCATGATGGGCCCTGCAAGGTGGCAGAAAGAACCACTTAAATTGATCTCCCTCTTTCTCAGCTTCACCGTCTTCAATTAGTTCATCACACCGCCGCTCGTCTTCTCACTAATTCTTCCCGCTCGGCTCATATCACTCCTCTTCTTATTCAATTACACTGGTTGCCTATCCCTTTTTGTATTCAATATAAGATTCTGATCTTTGTTCACAAGGCTTTGCACACCGGTGTCCCTCTTTATCTTTCGGATCTGGTTCATTTCCACTGTCCCTCTAGAGTTCTTTGGTCAATTCACGCTAATCGTCTTTTTCTCCCACCCCCTTCTAGGGCTCGCCTTGAATCTACACGTTCTTCCGTTTTCTTTTTTCTTGGCCCCCGTCTCTGGAACTCCCTTCCTTCAGCCTTACGTCTAGATTCCTCCTTCCGCTCCTTTAAAGCTTCACTTAAGACTCACCTTTTTTGCACGGCTTTTGACCTTCCTTTCTCCCTTTCCTCTGCTGTTGGCAGCTGACTGTTCCTCCCCAACCCGTTTGTACTTTTCTTTTAACTTTTCTTTTATTTCTCTCTTCCTTGCTATCCTTTCCTGTAAATGAATTGGCGTTCCTTTCTATTTCTGACAGTAATCTCCTTTGTTTTTTTATTGTACACCGCTGTATGCCTCTAGGTTCAGGCGGTATAATAAGTTTTAATAAAGATAAAGAAAGATAAAGATAAAGATCTGTCTCTCTCTCACTCTTTCCAGATTTAGGATCTGAAGAAGTGGGCCAGATATTGATCTTCTGCGTTGTGCATGGTGACTGGAGAAATTCCGAGTCAACATGAAGAAGGAAGTAGGTGAGCATGGAACTCTTACAAAAACATCTTCATTGTGTCATTCCCTCATGTATGCTTTTAATCATTGCATATAACACCACATCTACCACCTACTGGCGAGTGTGAAAACACATGTCCTTCATAGGTTAACCTATAAGACAAAATTCATACCAATCTCAACAAGCGACGGGTAATAGCCACCTCTTGCAAAACATCTGTGCACACTTAAGGGTATGCACAACACTGTTTATCTTCCCTCTCCACACATCACATCCTCTCCCATGTATACCTTTCAGGAACCCTATCCAAACCACCCAACCTGATGGCACACCCTCTCTTTAAGACCAGCTGCACAGCATGTTAATTCATGGCCCGGTGCCTACCCTATACACCTATGCAATCTCCACAATGCTTAATTATCCTCTATCATCACCCATGTCCAAGCACCCTCTGAAACTTTCTGTAATCTGTCCACATAGTGCAGACTAAACATAAACCTCTAATGCCTGTTTCCTTCTCTTGCACATATCCATCATGTAATGGATTTTTTCATGGTCTATTCAGATTGAGATCAATATGAAATGACATAGAAAATGGGTTTGGTAGTTTGCATGTCATTTCAAATGAATGCACGTCGCTAGAGCACACAGGAGCAATACCTCGTTTGCACCACCAGCAGCACCACCACCACAACTAGCACCAACAATACTCATCACTAGCAGTTGCACAGGGAGGTAGCTACAAACACACACACAAACACTGGTTCTGAGACATCCCCACAAACCCAGAGAAATATTGGTACAGAGAGATGCCTACAAAAAGACACACAGAAACATTAGTACAAGAACACTTCTACAATGACAAATGGTCTTGAAGTCAGAGGGACTACTATAACTGGAAATAGATTTGCATCTATAACTATTTATCTTCTGGAATATATTCTAAATCTTGGGGAAAAAAAGGTAATCTTTGGGTTAAAGATTACCACAAACAGCCTTTGAAAATGCCCACGTTCCTTCACCGTCCTTCACCGCGATACCATGGTCCGATCACAAGCTAATCAACTTCCAGATACCAGTATCGGGCCACCACCAGAAGTACTCCAGAAGCCCGAGTGGCAACACCAGGACACCATCACGGAGTTTCTGACCTTTCGACAAGGAAACTATCCTGACCCAGTCCCGCTCACTTCTTGCCCTGACAACACCTAATCTCGACGAGCTGATCTCCAGCTGGAATAACAGCCTCAGTACCATTGCACAATGCCCTCCATCAAACAAGCCTCCAAGGAAACGAGCCACTGCATCCTGGTACTCCAATGAGTTAAGAACATTTCTCCTCTGCCTAAGGAAGCTCGAAAGATGCTGGCGGCGTTCACGCTCCTCGGCAGACCAGAAAACATATAATAGTCACCTGGCAAAACACCGTGAGGCAATCACAGGGAAAATAAGGCAATTCCACACCGATACTCTGAAACGTTCACTAAGCAAACCACATGACTTATTCAACCTTGTCAAGAACCTAACAAAAGAACCGGGACCGGAATAAACAAGTATGATTCACCCTCAAGAATTTGAAGATTTCCTGCAATCAAAGCTATGCCAGACCAACAAGTACTCAGTACCCACCACAGCCCAAGAACCAACATACACAACACCACTGACCACCTTCTCCACCCCGTCCAAGAAGCACTTTGAAGACACAATTGCCTCAATCAACACCTCCATGGCACAGACGGACCCCTGTCCTGCCTTATGGATAAAAGAGCTATGTAGCAAATTCAGCCCGTTCATAGCCAGACTCATGGACCTGTCTTTCGCAACCGGCTCATTCCCCCAAAGCCTCAAACACACATCCATCAGGCCATTGCTGAAAAATAACAAGCTCTACCCTCAGAAGGTTGAATCGTACAGACCTATATCGAGCATACCACTACTAGCCAAAATAATTGAAAAGAAGCCCAACGCCAGATATAACGCCACATTGACAACACCGCCCTGCTGGACCCCTGCCAACATGGATTCAGGGAATCTCATGGTGTGGAAACCCTACTCACTACCCTCTTCACCAACATAATTACCAAAATCGATAACGCCCGCCAAGGGTTTGTCCTCGTCTTCTTGGATATAGCCGCCGCATTCGACTCGGTAAGCCATGAGATCCTCCTGAAGCGGCTTGAAGAGAAGGGTATCTGTGACACAGCACTAAATTGGTGCAAATCATACCTGTCCGACAGATGGCAGCACGTACGCTCAGAAACCTCAACATCGGAACCCTTCCACCAGAAGCAGGGCGTCCCACAGGGTTCCTCCCTCTCCGCCCTGTTCAACCTTTACATGCAGCCAATCTGTAAGCTCATCCAATCTTTCAAGGTTAACTGCCTGATATATGCCGATGATGTACTACTCTACATGCCTTTCTTAACCGACCATCCAGACTTTTCCCCACTGACAGACTGCTTCGATGCAGTGGCCAACTGGCTCCAGACCCAAAACCTCCGAATACAGCACAAGAAAACAGAAGTTCTGTTTGTCATGAAGAACCAAGAATTCATCCCTCCAACCTGCCTAAAAGTCAAGGAAGTGAAGCTACAAACCAAATCCACAATCCGATACCTTGGGGTCACCTTAGACCAACGCTTAGACATGAAAGCGCACATTAGCAACATAGTAAAAGCAGTCTATCATAAAATCCGGACTCTCAGACACTTACGCTCCTTGCTAGAACCAGACGACTTCCGGACAATCTATCAAGCGCTGATCATCCCACATTTCGATTACGCCAATGTGATCCTATAAGGGCTTCCACGAGCCACGCTGTGTCCACTCCAGCTAGCAATGAATACCGCAGCCAGAGTGCTACATGGTGCCTCCAGGCGTGACCATGTGATGCCCATCTTGAAACAGCTCCACAGCAGACTCACCTTCAAGACCCTACTGCTGACCTTCAAGGCCATCAACGGGCTCTCCTCTACTTCACTCACAGAGCTCACCCACATGACTCCCCCCAACAGGGCCAGATAATCCGCAGCAATAAATACACTGTTAATCCCTAAGACAGTAACTCAATGCACCCAGGCAACAGTAAACAGGGCATTTAGATTCTGCGCACCCAGATGCTGGAATGCCCTACCACCTGACATCCGGGCAATCCCTGACCTAATACAATTCAGGAAGGCTTTAAAACATCACCTCTTCCTCAAGCACTACCTAGACGTAGGTCTACCAACAACCATCTCACATACACCAACACACCATCATTAATCTACGATAGGACCTGATATGAAGCCTATATGTAAATAGTTACCCCAGTTTATCCAAGTTTTAAGCACCTGTTTATTGTAAATATGGAACAGTCCCCTGCACCGTATAAGTTTCTGTTTCATGTAAACCGCACTGATGTCGAATAGCGTGGTATAAAAAAGACTGTAAATAAAAATAAAATAAAGCAGATAAATCTGTGTATTTTAGAATTCAGTGTGTTGGCTGAGTCAGTCAGATCTTAATACCACCAGAGAGCTTTTCATTTAAATCAAATCTGAGTATAGCTTAGCATAGAAAGAAAAATAGAGTAAATAGTTACTGAAATAACTGTTTTTAGAGAGCTTTTTTATTTAAATAAAATCTGAGCATAGCTTAGCATGCAAGTAGAATAAATAGTCTCTGAGTATAAACTTGTTTCTAGTGACCTTTACAAAGAGGCCTTCCAGTTAGGAAGCAAAAGATCTGTGAAATTGTCTTAAATAGGTGTTAAAGGCAAGTGACAGATCAAAGGAGCAATTTGAAAGGCCCCCTCTATCAAACCAAGGGCTGTGTGAATCACCCAGGAAATTGGTAAGACTTTACTTTAGAAGCACAAGTATAAGTAGGTCAGCCAGAGCTCTGTGAATCTCAGTCTTGAAGGACTACCCAGAGGGACTACTACAACTGGAAATAGATCTGTATTTGTAAATATTTATCTTCTGGAATATATTCTAAATCTTGGGGAAAGGGGGTAATTTTTGGGTTAAAGCAGAAAAATCTGTGCATTTTAGAATTCAGTGTGTTTGCTGAGTCAGTCAGATCTTAGTGTCACCAGAGAGCTTTTCATTTAAATCAAATCTGAGAATAGCTTAACATAGGAAGAAAAATAGAGTAAATAGTTACTGAAATAACTTTGTTTCTAGAGAGCTTTTTTATTTAAATCAAATCTGAGTATAGCTTAGCATACAAGTAGAATAAATAGTCTCTGAGTATAAAGAAATAAACTTGTTTCTAGTGATCTTTACAAAGAGGCCTTCCAGTTAGGAAGCAAAAGATCTGTGAAGTTGTCTTAAATACGTGTTAAAGGCAGACAGATCAAAGGGGCAATTTGAAATGTCCCTTCTATCAAACCAAGGGCTGTGTGAATAGGGTGTGTCAGTTTTGGAGATGTCATAATTTTAAAAAGCACTAGTGACAAAATGGTACAATTTCATGTGGCAAATCAACAACTAGCTTTAAATTTTGTGTAATATGTTATTTACCTACCAGTATGCAAACTATGCTAAAAATACACAAATTACTGTTGGAAATAGGACCTGTGTCGAAAAAACAGATGGCTTACAGCAGCTCTAAGGTTCATGAGAATATGGATTTCCATGCATAATCTGAAAGGAAAGAATCTGAAAAATGTAAGAATCATTGTAGAGTTCTGTGTTGGGGTTTACATGGTGAACTGGTTCAATATAAAATAAATAGCAATTGGACACAAGGTCCCAGGCATCTCCTTTTCCAGCTACAACTGTTGAAAGAACAGTGTGAAGAGGTAAGGCAGATAGTTATGCCTATAGTGAGAAAGTCAGCTTGGTATGGTTACAGCAAGTCTGTTCTGCAAGTTATGTTGTGCAGTGAAGAGGAACAGGAGAGTGGAGATGGAGTGAAGAGGATATTGAAGATCAGAGGCTGAAAGAGATGAGAAGATTCAGCTTGGAGACAGCAGTGTGAGACCCAGGAAAACACCATCATCAACACTGAGGCAACTACACTCACCCAATTACTTGACTGGAACTCTGGAGTTTCTGATCCTCCTTTTATCTGTACCATGACAACAGCAGAGATCAAGGCATTTCTGAGTAAACCCATGGTGGTTCCAGACTGGCATTCATATACCCAGTCCAGAGAAAGGTGTGTAAAAATGACAACTGAGGCTGCTGATCATATGTACAATCAGGAGAGGAGCGAACATTATATTAAGGGTTAGATAGCAGGGAGTTCATAAGTTGAAACTAAAGCAAACAAGATATGGCTTCTTTTCTGGATTTTATTAAATGCCATTAAATTAACTACATAAATGACATTTTAAAGACAATTATGTGGCTAAAGGTGTTGTTCAAACTGTTTGTACTTTCAAATATTTACTTAATTTCCACATATTTCAATTGTGATTTGATGTAGGTAAGACTCACTTTAAGCAGTTTCTGAAGATAGCTTTAGATTCAGCATGCAAGACTGTATAATTTGGTCACTAGTAGTTTGTAAAGTTTGAGAAAAATAGAAATCTATCCCTAAATTTGGTATGCCTTACCACGTGAATCACCCAGGAAAGTGGTAAGACTTTACCTTAGAAGCACAGGTCAGGGCACCATGTAGCAAACCAGCTTGTAAGTCTTCTTTCTCTCCCTCCCACCCTGACTCCCATCCACCCCTGGGATAATCTTAGCTTTATAGGCTCTTAAACCTATTAAAGGGGGGAGGTGCCTACAGTCACTTTCAGATGTGGTTTGTTATTCTCATCAGGAAGACATTTATTAAGGACCTGGGATTAATTATTTTTGAAGTGCATAAAGTTCATTTGACATATAAGATTAGTATAAGTATCCCCTGAAAGCCTAAGTAAGTAAACAACTTTAATATCTGAATGAAACCGTAAAACTAAGTTGCAGACAGCAGTCTAGCTGTGAGATGGGGGTTTTACAATCTTTTGCATTGAGTGTCACATGTACGATTTTCTACCAGTTGGTGAGGGTTCTTACATGTGCACTAGGTGCAAGGAGCTCTTTGCTCTCAGGAAATGAGTCCAATCTCTGGAGGCTAGAGTAGCAGACTTGGAGGACATAAGGAAGAAAGAGAAGTATATAGACGAGACTTACAGGGACGTAGTATTGAAGTCCCACCTTCAGTATGGCAACCTCCCTGTTGCCATGGAGGATAGAAGTCACGTGGCAGGAGATCATCATCCTGGTGTGGCAGGAAGTGATCCTGATCACTAGCTAGGACCATGAGGGGAGGGTTAGGATTGCCGTTATAGTTGGTGATTTGATGATTAGGCATATAGATAGCTGGGTGGCTGGTGGACGTAAAGATTGCCTGGCAACATACCTTCCTGGTGCGAAGGCATCAGACCTCATGCACCACCTAGACAAGGTATTATATAGCTCTGGGGAGAAGTCTGCTGTCTTGCTACATGTAGGTACCAATAACATAGGAAAGTGTGCTAGGGAGGTTCTGGAGGCCAAATGTAGGCTTTTAAGTAGGAAGTTGAAATCCAGAACTTTCAGAGTAGCATTCTCAGAAATGCTTCTCGTTCCACACACAGGACACAAAAGGCAGATAGAACTCCAGAGTCTCAATGTGTGGATGAGATGATGATGCAAAGAAGAGGGTTTTGGACTTGTTAGGAACTGGGCAACATTCTGATGAAAAGAGGGACTTTTCTGAAGGGTTGGGCTCCACCTTAACCGGGATGGAACCAGGCTGCTGGCACTAACCTTTAAAAAGAAGATAGAACAGCTTTTAAACTAGATAATAGGGGAAAGCCGACAGTCATCAAAGAGTGCATGGTTCAGAATGATGTATTCATGAAGGATACTAGCAAAAGATTGAAGTTAGGGCATATTGACAGAGAACGTCCAATAAAGACAAAAATAACCCAAATGCCCAAATGCCAACAGAGCAGACAGAGCTTAAAGATTCCAAATTACCCCTGCCTACTGTCATGACGCCAGCCCTCCGCCTAGGGCTAAAAGGGTTGGAGCTGCCATTGTGTCCTCTGATAAAAAGTAGTTGTGAGTCGAGTAGTAAGGCAAAAATGACAAGGAATTTATTCCCAACACAAAAGAATTCAGTGCAGAAAAAATAGGACAATCTTCAGGTGTTTGCTCAGAGTTATTTACAGAAAATTAAAGTAACTGCATTTCTCACAGTCTCTGCTCCAAACATGTGCAGTGCATATCCCATGTAATCAAAACAGCCTAACAAAAACAGCTTCTGCTTCCAAAGAAAAATACCTCTTTTCCTTTGCTTTCACTCAGCTCCTTTATACGGGTTTTTAGCGCAGGGACTCAATATCATCTGCCACACAAAACGTGCAATCCATAGGAACTTCCCCTAGGTCAATATCATTACTGTCCCATTGCATTTCTTCAGACTCAGGACTTACTGAGTTTGGCTTTAAATTGTTATAGCAGGGTTTCTGGTAACTTCCCTCTGCTAACTCTGGTATTTCCCCTGGACACAATTCTGCGCATTAAGGTTTAGAAATACCTTGGGCTGTGGAGACTCCACTCTGGCTCTCAGCTAGCTCTCTCCAGCTGTAAGGAATTACTTTCTGCTCTTCTGTTTGCACTGCCTGTCGAGAGCACTGCCCTGGCCCTCTGCTCCTGGGTGAGTTTTTCAAACTCCTGGCTTTTGAGCTGGGTTCCCACCTAGGCAGACTCTGAAGCCTTTCATCCAGCCCTGAGGACTGAAGGGTTCTCTGCACTTTCTCCCTCAGCAGGTTCCTGACAACAGGCTGTACCTTCTCTCCTTCTGTTCTGCTGGCTTCAATTTCAGACCTGCAGATAGGTTCCTTACAAGGTCTCCAACTCTGGGAAGTTTCTGAGCCTCTCCAACCACGTCTCCTCCAATCTAGAGCGCTTGGCCTTTTCTCAGAAGCTTTTTCTCTCTTCCTCCCTTCGGAAGCTCTGCCTCTTCCCCTGCTCCCTTCCCAAGCTTCTAGCTGGGGTTTAAATTTCTGTTCCCTGAGGCTTGGCTCTGCCTTCCTGCACAGGTGTGAGTAATCAAGATCCAAGCTTGCTGCTGCGTCAGAGCTTGGGTGAGTCAGCTCAGCTCCTGTCTCCCTCTGCTTGTCTCTCTCTTGCAAATACTGAGACGTGTGTGCTGGCTGACTATCAGTATCTTTAAAGGTAAAATCCTTCTTTCCTTCTATTTCCATAGGCTCTGCATGGGCTTCTATATCACACTACTGATAACCAGATTCATTTGAATAAAATATAACCTCTAAAATGCTTGTATGTAAATGCTAAAAGTCTAAAAATTAAGATGGGAGAGTTGGAATACATAGCACTAAATGAGAGGTTAAATATGATTGACATCTCAGAGACATGGTGGAAGGAGGACAACCAGTGGGACACTATGATACCTGGGTACAAATTATATTTCAATGATAGAGTAAATCAAATTGGTGGAGGGGTGGCACTCTGTGTTAGAGAGGACAGTGAGTCACACAGGATTAAAGTGTTGCAGGAAACAAAATACACAATAGAATCTCTATGGATTGAAATTTCATAAAAAAGGGAAAGGTGATGGCAGTGGGGGTGTACTACTGTTCGCCTGCCCAGAATGAACAAATGCATGATGAAATGCTCAAAGAAATCAGGGAAGCTAACAAAAGTTATAATACAGTAATAACAATGGGTGATTTCAAATATTGATTGGGTCAGTAACAAGGCAGGACATGCTAGGAAGATCAAGTTTCTAGATGAAATAAATGACTGCTTCTTGGACCAGCTGGTTCATGAACTGATAAGAGGGTAAGCCATTTTGGACCAACTCCTTAGTGGTACACAATATCTTGTGCAAGAGATAAGGGTGTTGGGTCCACTTGGCAATAGTGATCATAGCACAATCGAGTTTGATTTCATAAATGGAGGAAGGATGGCAAGGAAACCAACAGTACTGCTTTTAAATTTCAAAAAGGAGACTATGCTGAAATGAGGAAAATGGTTAAGAAAAAACTAAAAGGAGCAGTTGTAAAGCTTAAAGATTTACACCAAGCATGGGCGTTATTTAAAAATACTATCTTGGAAGCCCAGACCAGCTGTATGCCACGCTTTAAGAAAGGTGGAAGGAAGTCCAAAAATCTCCCAGCATTATTTAAAGGTGAGGTCAGAGAGGCTGTTATAGCCACAAAAGCATCTTTCAGGAAATGGAAAAAGGAGCCAAATGATGAAAACTGGAAACAACATAAGCACTGGTAAGCTAGAAGCAAGGCATTGATAAGACAGACAAAGAGAGAATTTGAGAAGGAGCTTGCTGTGGAAGCAAAAATGCATAGTAGAGACTTTTTCAAGTACATTAGTAGCAAAAAACCTTTGAGAGAGTCAATTGGACCACTTCAACTTTTGTAATTCTGTACTACATGGTATACTTAAACATTCCATAAGACAACCACAGATTGCCCAACACGTTGCAGCAAGAATTATCTCTAACATCAACCTGGCTGAACACATCACACCAGTGCTATATAACCTCCACTGACTCCCAATTCAGAGCCACATCCAGTACAAAATCCTCATAACTACATTCAAAATCACCAAAGACATTGCCCCATCCTACCTCACCACCCTCATCTCCAAAGACAACAAGACCCGAAATCAGCTTGAGTGCAACAAAAACAAGCTGATCACCCCAACCGATTTTAGAAAATCCACAAAGTTAACTAACAACAGAGCCTTTTCACATATCTCCCTGGTAACCTGGAACAACCTCCCAGACAGTATAAGATCAATAGACGACCTCACTACCTTCCATAAAACAATCAAAACCTACTTGTTCATCATACACTTTGAAAACAAAGATGAAGAAACAGCCCCCATCACTAATAACACACCAAAATATGTAGATACCGGATCAACCCAAAATAATCCAGATCCGATATAATCCTTTAAGAAACCCAGAACTCTAAGGGGTATGTTTACTAAACTGCGGTAATCGTACATAACGCACGTTATGTTATGTTAACGATAGTAAGTGCATCATAACGCGTGTTATGACGCGCTTACAATCGTTAACGTTACATAATGTGCGTTAACCGTAGTTAACGATAGTAAACTCCCGCGGCGCGGTAAAACACCGCAGAAGGTGGAGAGAGGGCGGAGAGAAGGGGTCAATGGGCAGAGAGTGGGCGGGGAGAGACTCCCTTCACACTAACGTGCTGATCTGAAGAGCTCAATTCCAACGCGAATGAAAACCTGCCGTTAAATGCACATTACAGGGGAGAGAAACCATTTCAGTGTCAGCAATGTACAGCCCAGGCTGGGAAATCTAAAAAAAGTGATAAGTGTGATACATGTGCACAGAAAAAAAAGGGCACATAAACACTGAAAATGACCTCAACAAACTGGAAAAAAACCATAACCAAGCTAGCCAATAGTGGTATCAATGAGAAACATCAACCCCTCCCCCCCAGAGTAAGCTCCATAGAACAGATATAAATCGTGGAAGGGTCTATACTCCGTCCCCATACAAGGTGAATGAGCCCACAGTGAAATAGCGCTGCTCAGGGTTTTCCCCACCATCGGACAGGGTTCCTATGGCGTGCACATGTCCCGCAACATCAGGGCGGGCATGTCGGAACGGCAACTGGACAGATGCCGGAGAAGGGGATACAGAGGGCCGCAGGCGGCACATGCTGTGGTGCAGCTGGGCCACAGTGCAGACTAGGGTGATGCCTAGGTGGCCCATACGAATGCTGAAGCAGCAGAGCAGCCAGACAGCAACTGCTGAAGGCCCAACATGGGCACGACTGTGTTTCCCACAGTGTCACAGGGGATAGTACCCAGCAGCTACCCCCAAGGGCACGGAACATTGGCAGGCGGTGCTGGGGGGAAGCGTGGAC
Organism: Ichthyophis bannanicus; assembly: GCA_033557465.1. Classification (NCBI taxonomy): domain Eukaryota; kingdom Metazoa; phylum Chordata; class Amphibia; order Gymnophiona; family Ichthyophiidae; genus Ichthyophis; species Ichthyophis bannanicus. The sequence goes on along the minus strand of CM066035.1, from coordinate 440,672,101 downwards.
ACCTATGCAGGCACCCCTACCCCAGAACCCGCACCATAGGCAGCCACCTACCTGAACACTGGATGGCCTGAGACTGCGCACCACCAGCACTACCAGCAGAAGGGCATGTCAGCATGGTGGCTGAGGGATACTGGTGGTGGAGGGGGCAGTGGCAGCTGCCCAGAGCAGACCGTGGCCTAGCCCTGTGTAAGTGGGTGCCGTGTATTGCAACAGATGGGCCCTGTCTGACGAACAGTCATGGTATCACCAAGGAATGTACTGACTCTGTGACAACAAGGTGGTGCAGTGCACAAAACCACTGTATTCAGAAGCAGAGGGTCACAGGTTCAAGTCCCAGCTGTGGTTCCTGCCAACCCAATCCCCATATTTTACCCACTACTATAACGTGCTAATACAGACAGCACCTTTATTGCAGATGACGTAAACATGCCCAAGACACCTACATTTTACCCTACAGAGCACAGACACCATAAACATGCATATTACCTAGAGCAGAGCCTCCCAAATGCAGTCCTGGAGGGCCAAACACCATTCCGGTTCCATGCTGCCTCTGATAAAGATACCTGTGCTGCATTTCTATGCGCCACCCCCATGGTATGCAGATGTATCTCATGCATATTCATGAGGGACAGCATGAAAACCCGAACAGTGTTTGGCACCGCAGGACTGGAGTTGGGAACCTCTGCCGTAAAGCAGCAGCCAACAGGGGCAGACACACCCGCACCCACAGGCCCCATTATCCAAAGCCTCCTGGAGAGGCAGGACTTTGGGCTCTGCGTGCATCTCCCAATACTAGCACTTGCATACCTTAGTAATGCCACCCTAAACCGGGGAATATGTTACACATCTATCAAAAGGTTGCAATGAGTACTGGCAGATAGCAATTCCTAGGTTATGTACACTTTTCTGAGTGAGCTGCATCATAGCAACCTTTCTGATGTCTGTGGAGTGTGCTACAGGTCTTGTGTCTGACAGTGTTTACCAACCTGGGGAGTGACTCCTACTGTATTGCATACCATAGCCATGCCTGCACTGTGCCCAGGACTGGTGTGGTGGCCTGGGCTGCCCAACACCTCTATAGTTGCACAATGCTGGCATAGCTGTGGGGAGTGTGTGTCTGTCTATCCAGTGTGTGGTTGCTGCCAACACCCTCCACAGCCCACACTGCTAGCACTGTTGCCAGTATTGGCCTGCCAATGTGCATAATGAGGAGCAAGGTACTGTGGGAATAGCCTAGATAGGGTGCCCGGGCCTGGATGCATCTGCACACGGCATATGGCAATGGCTCAGACATTGTAGCTCCTGGCCACCACCTGCACGGACAGGGTGGCCATAGCATGTCCTGCTGGGAGGTCACTCTCACCCTGACTGAGCAGTGACCATGGCATGGTTAGTTTCCCCCATAGTGCTATATAGTATTTCTCTCATGTGATATTTATGGGTTTCCTTTTGGGGCCCAATCACTGACTTATCTGCTTGGTGTGTATGCTGACATCCCCGTTCTGGGTACATGCATCTCCTCCAGGACCATGCACTATGGACTAGCTGGCGGACTGTCTGCAGCTAGTATGTGTCTTGCTGGAACACCTTGCAGGGTGCAGCGGCTGGAGCCTTGCTGCTGGAGAATGTCAGATAATGGTGGGGGGCAGCTGAGCATTTCTAGGCCTGCCGTCTGTCTGCTATTGTGCTATGGATGTGTACCGCTCTGTCTGTTCCCCAGCAGGACTGGGGTTGCTGGTCCCCTCTACTGCTGCCATTGCAGGGAGGTAGACTGTGGATCTATTGGTGGGTGATCCTGTTTCCCACCCTGAGCCCCAGAGGGTGGGTTGTGTGGTGGTACATAATCTGCCTATGGGTCCATACACCCCCCCCCCTTCACCTACAGCAGGTAACGATGGCACCAACACAGGATATGCACTATTCTGGGTGCAGCATCGCCCATAGGGACTAGACATGACTGAGACATACAGCAGGACACAGATGTATCCTAGGTGTGTCTAACGGAACTACCTATCACACACTGATGGGGACATGCAGCTTGGTGTATTTCAGCCATGAAAGGTGCTGTGGACCTGGTGCTGGGCGCCCCACCTCAACCTCAGGGTGGGCATTGTACCCGCACAATGTGACTGTCTGTGGCAGTGCCACACACGGTCTGTTCCCCCTAGCTGGCTGAGGTGCTGTGGGGGTGCATACCCGATCTTGTGCCCATCTCTCGACTTCTGATTTGCATGTGCAGTGCATCATGGGTACGGGTGGGTTAACCCTATCCTAGTAACCACAGCAGACAGTTTGTGTGGTGACGTGCAGTCCTGCAGCCAGCCAGGTCTTTGTTCACATCCTTATAAGGTGTCCTATAGGGGACATTATAGGGTGCCTTGGCAGACAGTACACTTTATAATGTGCCCTATGGAGTGCGTTATGGGGTGGCTTATGCGGCACCTTAGGTTATGCCACCGTGAGGGTGTGTTTGCTGGCAGCACTAATTAAAATACATGTCAAATGCCTCACAAATCGCTACTTAAATGTAAAGGGTGCTGCCTCAGCCAGCCTTATACATTAGGTCCACTGGGGAATCGAACCCATGACCCCTGTACTATCAGTCAGTGTTGTAACCATTGTGCTACAGCTCTGTTGCTGTGCTTGTATGCCTGCGCACCTTCTTAAGATTAACGCGCAGTAACGTGCCCTGTAGCGCTCGTTCATTTATGGCGCCTTGTAACGCGCGTTCTCGGAAACGATGTACCGCCCATGTCCTTATTTGGGGTTTCTGTCTCTACCGTGGCTCCTAACGCGAATAGCACTAACGCAGTTTAGTAAAAATACCCCTAAGCCTCTTTAAAGAATTGTAAATAGATGCCAATGGCTGCCCTGTAACTAATAAATTGTTCACTATGTTATTCTGTTTTACTGTACATAGTTAAATGTTTTATGTAATGAATATGTACCTTTCTGTACAATTCAATATTCTGTTTAATGTAAACCGCATTTGAACTTTGGAAAATGCGGTATAAAAATGTTAAATAAATAAATATAATAAAATCCAAGTTTATTTTCCAGTTTTATGTAATACCGAGCAGCCTGTTGTTCTGGTCTTTGGTTCTCTGTAAACCGCGCTGATTGTAAATAGCGCGGTATATAAAAATTGAAATAAATAAATAAATAAAATAAATAAATTAGATGATAAGGGGGTAAAGGGGGCCCCAAGAGGGGCCAAGGCCATAGCGGAAAGACTGAATGAGTTCTTTGCTTTGGTCTTTACTAAAGAAGATGTAGGGAGGTTACCCATGACTGAAATGATATTTAAAGGTGATGCATCAGAAGAATTGAAAGAAATTTTGATAAACTGTGAAGATATATTACAACTACCTGATCAAGTAGCAAAACACCTGGATTGGATGGTATACACACGAGGATGTTGAAAGAACTGAATTATGAGATTGCAGACCTACTATTATTAATCTGTGAACTATCATTAAAATCATCTATGATCCCTGAAGATTGGCGAATGGCCAATGTAACTCCAATTTTTAAAAAGGGTTCCAGAGGTGGTCCTGGAAACCACTAAACATGTAAATAGTCATGGTTTAATGGGAGAGAGCCAACATGGCTTTAGCCAAGGAAGGTCTTGTCTTATTAATCTGTTATATATTTTGAAGGTGTGAATAAACAGGTAGACAAAGGTGAGGCAGTCAATATAGTGTATCTGGATTTTCAGAAAGTCTTTGACAAGGTCCCTCATGAGAGACTGTTGGTGAAGTTAAAAAGTCATGGGATAGGAGGCAGTGTACTCTTGTGGATCAGGAACTGGTTAAAAGATAGAAAGCAGAGGGTAGGGCTAAATGGCCAATTTTCCCAATGGAGAAAGGTGAATAGTGGAGTATCCCAGGGATCTGTGCTGGATCCGATGCTTTTTAACATATTTGCAAATGACCTGGAAATGGGAATAACAAGTGAGATAGTAAAATTTGCAGATGACACAAAATTATTCAAAGTTATTAAAACCCAAGAGGATTGTGAAAAATTGCAAGAGGACCTTGATAAATTGGAAGACTGGACATTCAAATGGCAGATGAAATTTAATGTGGAGAAGTGCAAAGTTATGCACCTAGGAAAGAACAACTCAAACTATGGTTACATGATGTAAGGTTCCACTTTAGGGACCACCACCCAGAAAAAAGATTTAGGTGTCATCGAGGATAACACATTGAAACCCTTCACCCAACATGCAGAGGCAGCCAAGAAGGCAAATAAAATGCTAAGAATCATAAGGAAAGAAATAGAGAATAAAGCAAAGGATATTATAATGCCTCTACGCACCTTGACTATTGTGTGCAATTCTGGTTGCCGTATCTTAAAAGGATATAGCGGAATTAGAAAAGGTAGAGAAGAGGCATCAAAATGGTAAAGGGGATGGAAGGATACCCCATGAGGAGAGGCCTAAAAGGTTAGGGCTTTTCAACCTGGAAAAGAGATGACTGAGGGGAGATATGATAGAGGTCTATAAATTAATGAATGGAGTGGGACAGGTGAACGTAGATCAATTTTTACACCATCAAAAAGTAGAAAGACTAGGGGACATACAATGAAGCTACAGTGCACCCATTTAAGACTAAAAAAATAAAATATTTTTTTACTCAACGTAATCAAACTCTGGAATTCGTTACTGGAGGATGTAGTTAAAGCTGTTAGTGTAGCTGGGTTTAAAAAAGGTTTGGACAAGTTCTTGGAGGAAAGATCTATAAACCATTATTTAAAGAGACCCAGGTAATCCACTGCTTTCCCCAATACAAGCATTATGGAACCTGTGTGTCTTTGCTTGACCCAGTACAAGATATCAATGCTTGACCCAGTACAAGATATCAATGCTTGACCCAGTACAAGCATTGTGGAACTTGTGTCTCTTGGGGAAACTGGAAGGTACATATGACCTAGATTGGCCACTGTTGGAAACAGAATACTGGGCTTGATGGACCTTGGTCTGACCCAGTATGGCATATCTTATGTTCTTATTTATTAAGAAGTGACCAAAGATATCAATGCTTGACCCAGTACAAGCATTGTGGAACTTGTGTCTCTTGGGGAAACTGCTAGGTACATATGACCTAGATTGGCCACTGATGGAAACAGAATACTGGGCTTGATGGACCTTGGTCTGACCCAGTATGGCATATTGTTTATTGTTTACATTGTTTACATCGCATTTACTATACCGCCTCCCATAACATCGAGGCGGTTTACAAATAAAATCAATGTTGAAACAGAAAGAAAAGAAATTACAATAATTAATAGCACAGAGAAGAGTCAAGGCAGAGAACATACAGACAGAAAAGCAGAGAAGAGGTCTTCAGGGGGGGAAAGCCAGTGAAAAAAAATGAGTTTTGAGAAGGGAACGGAACTTGGGATAGGATTCTTCTGTACGGAGGTGGGTAGGGAGAGAATTCCAAAGGGAGGGTCCTAAATAATAAAATGCCGATTTTCTGGTGGATTGTAAATGAGCTTTGGAAGGTGCTGGAAGGTGAAGACGGTTAATGTGGATGGACCGAAGACTGCGGGAGGGGTTATGGTAAGTTAATAGATCTGAAAGGTAAGCAGGAGTTGAGTGATAAATGGCTTTGTGAGTTAGAGTGAGAAATTTAAATGATATCCGGTAGTCTAGTGGCAACCAGTGGAGATGATAAAGTAAGGGGGTAACATGGTCACGTGGGGAAGCGTGGAGAATCATGCGAGCAGCCGTGTTTTGGATCAATTGAAGACGGTGTTTTTGGGATTGAGGAAGACCAGCGAAAATAGTGTTACAAAAGTCTAATCTTGTGATAACCAAGGAAAGGAGAAGAGTAGTGAGGGCCTGGGTGGACAGAAAGGGACGAACGGCACGAATTTGCCGAAGACAAAGAAAAGAACACCGAGAAACGTGAGAAATATGATCGTGAAAGCTAAGAGCGCTGTCAAGAAACACCCCAAGGTAGCGAAGCTTAGATACTACAGTAATGGTGGCACCTGCAAGGGATGGAGCAAGAGACGGGGCAGGAGAGGTATGTGGGAACCAGATTGCAGCTGTTTTACTTACATTAAGCACCAAACAGTTAGAAGAAAGCCAAGAAGAGATAGTAGATAAACAGTTTTCCAGAGGTGATATTATGTTCTTATGTTTTTGGGAAACTGCTAGGTACTTGTGATCTAGATTGGCCACTGTTGGAAACAGGATACTGGGCTTGATGGACCTTGGTCTGACTCAGTATGGTATTTCTTATGTTTTATGTTCTTTTGTCGAACACTTGCACAGGGAGATATCCACGGACACACAGATATATTGGTACCGGCAATCTGAACACACACATGCACACACCCAGCTATGAAGTCAGAGAGAGCAAGGGCAGGGAGGAGATGCTTTAGAGAGGAGCATTCGAAAGGGGATTGTAAAAGAGAAGATGGTAGATAGAGGGCCAGAAAAGAGGAGAGGGGGTAGAAATGAGGTTGAAGAAGGTGATGAAGACTCCTATAATTCGGATTATTCTTCCCTATCTACAAAAGTTTTCATCCGCCATTTGGTTACCCAGTATCCCAGTTTTGCATGGTTCTCCTACAAGTTCTGAGAATCTACTGGTAATCTAACAGCTTTGAATAATTTTGTGTCATACCTATACATTTTTATTTCCATCTCTCCCCGCTTCAATCTATTCAAAAGCTCAGCTGCATGACATCTTCTGCCAAGGTTGCTATGTTCACATAAATATTCTTCTGAAGGCACTTCATTGGCTCCATATCCAGACTTCTTCTACTGACCTACAAGTACGCTCAACCTGCTATTCCTCTCTTATCTCCTCACACCCCTCCTCAGGAACTCTTTTCATCAGCTAAATCACTTTTATCTGTGCTCTTCTCCATCGCCAATTTCAGACTCTCTTCCTTCCTCTTTGTCCCACCTTATGGTAGGAATAGACTTCTGGAGGCAGTACATTCGGCTCTATTTCTTGGGCTATTCAAATCCAGGCTATAAACCCAGGGCAGCATATTTAATGGTGGCGTCCAGCACATTTCAAGTGGCTGTCTGTCACTGCTTTAAATTAGCCCCAGATATTTAGTGCCGGGTCCATATCCGACCACCAGCATTGAATATCTGGGTTGCCTAGGAAGCGATTCAGCTATCTAGTCAGTGACATATTCAGCTGCTGGCAGGATAGCTAAACCGGATAAAGTCAGGCTGCTTTTATTTCACCTAACTTTAGCCAATTTAAGCCTGTGGCTGAATATTGCCACTGCTTGGTTAACTCTGGTGCAACCCCCACTGCGCTCCCAGAACATCCTGATGCGAAGCACTTAGCGTTGTGACATTCAGAGGCGTCAACCGTGGATATTTAGCATTAACTGCTTTAGTGCCTCTGAATATCCCGCTGACACTGTTTAACTGGTTAGCAGGTCTGGCAACTGGTTACATTTCCTTGAATACGCCCCTACATTTTCGAGACTCCTTATGGATCCTGATTTCCTTATTCTCCTCTTTAATATCCATGTGTTTTAATCATACTTTATCAATGAAATGTGTCATCCCTGTTTGCTCTGTTTATCTGTCTAAGCGGATTACAAGCTCTGTTGAAGAGTGACTGTCTCTTATGCAGGACCCGTACAACCACTGTGCAAACAAGGCAGTTGCCTAGGGAGGCCGCATCTGGGGAGCAGCAAAGAGCAGAGCATTCAAAGGGGGAGCCTCAGGCTTAGGGTGTGCCTAGGGTGCCAACATCTTGAACCCACTCTGTGGCTGGCCCTGCTTCTATGCATGTGTGTATGTCTAGTAGCACTCTACCAATGATAATAAGTAGCAGTGGTAGTGGTAACTTGATTGCCTCACTCATTGTCCCCATTTCTAGATCATTTAGAACAGGGGTCTCCAACTCCGGTCCTGGAGGGCCGCAGACCAGTCAGGTTTTCAGGGTATCCCTAATGAACATGCATGAGATATATATGCATTAGAGATATCCTGCCAACCTGACTGGTTTGTGGCACTCCAGGGCTGGATCTGGAGACCCCTGCCTTACACCTCTGTCATTTAAGATTGTGAGTGGACAAGGTGCAGATGTCCAAGACATCAAAAAGGTTAGATAGAATTTGTCACAGTCCTCCTCACTTCTCACCACCACCAAAAAATTGTCTATTAGACAACTTTTTGGTGGTGGTGAGAATCGAGGAGGAATGTGACACATTCTATATACCCTTTCGATGTCTAGGACATCAGTACCTTGCCCATTTATGATCTTAAATGACAGAGGTGTAAGTCAGGGGTCTCCAAATCCAGCCCTTGAGGGCCACAAACCAGTCAGGTTGGCAGGATATCTCTAATGCATATATATCTCATGCATGTTCATTAGGGATATCCCGAAAACCTGACTGGTCTGCGGCCCTCCAGGACCGGAGGTGCCCACCCCTGGGCTATACTCTATAGTTTCCCAGATCACACCAGAACCCTTTTTAAAAATTGATGTTACATTGACTATTCTTTAACCTTTAAGTACCACTGTTGATTTTAACGAGAGGTTACAATTTACAAATAATAGGTCTGCAATTTCATTTTTTAGTTCTTTCGGTACTCTGGGGTGTATACCATCCAAACCTGATGATTTGCTAGTCTTTAGTGAGTCAATTTATTTCTCTTTATTTAACAAAATCTTTTTATTGAATTTTTGAATTAAGAAAGATATGATTGAACAAGTTCACAAGAGTTACCCTCTGATTTTATACAGGTCAAGGAAAAGAAGAGTACAAAACATCCAAAAGATCCTCATGAATAGCAGCAAAAGCCACAAATTAGGCATTCTCCTAAATAGTATGTGAAGATATCTCTAGCTCTCATTGTGGTGAAAATAAAACATCGCCTGTCAAACTCACCTTAATATTTTACCCATTCCATTCCACCCCTCTCGCTTACAATAGAAGCATAAACAGTTGTCCTCAGCCTTGAGATATACAAAAGTAAAATCTAATCTGAGTAATTAAAAGCAAAAATGTGTTTCTAAACCACCCATGGCACTATTCCATTCACCTAAACATAACTCAATTCTTCATAAAAGCAATATAAGGTTCTCAGATCCTTTGGAAGTTGGGAGTTTTCTCCCTTAATAGAAAGGTCAACTTTTCCATAACAAAAAATGTCTGAGATTTTCCCTAGCTATTCTCCCTTAGTTGTGGGGGGCAGTTAATACACATCAAATTGCCATTAACAAACATATAAGCTGTTTCGTAGGTTTTGGTCTGATCAAGGACCTCTCCTCTCCCAAAACAAGCACCTCATATTGGAGAGGCAAGATGGATCCTGTAATCACTGCAAATGGTTCCTGCACTTCTGTCCAGAAAATTTGAATTATCCTACAGTCCCACCTCATATGATCAAAAACACCAAATTGGCCACAGCCACATCAACATCAACATATGGGAGAGCCTGAGTGTCCCATCTACAGTATAAATTCTCGCTGGGGGTAGATATAGCTTCTGAAGAATTTTTATTTGAATTGCCACCAGGTTAAACAAAATAGACACTTTGGGGGATATTCAAAGGCATATGCACGGTTTGCAAATCTGCAAACCGTGTAAATGCCGCTAAGCTAGATATTCAGCAGCACTAACATGCTTAGAGCGGCTAGATATCCACGGGTGCTGCCGCTGCAACCCCCAATGATAAGTAGTTAGCTAAGGAGTGTGTTGGGGATGTTCTGAGGCGCAGCAGAGGCAACACCTATCACTAACTGGGAAGTGGTGATATTAAGCTGCTACCCAGTTAGCGACACGTGGGTAAGGTAAGGTGCAGCAAAGGCCGGGCTAACTTTACCGGCGAAAGCTAACCAGGCAGTGGCTCAATATCGCTGCTGCCTAGTTAGCTTCCAGGTTCTGCGGCAACCTTGATATTCAATGCCGGTGGACGGATATGGTCTGGGCATTGGATCTCTGGGTTTAGACTTCAACGGCAACAGTTAGCCGCTTTACAAGTGCTAGCCGCCACCGCTGCTGAATTCCTCTCCCCCCTTGGTATTTATATGTACATATGTGTGCCCAGAAACCCTCCTCATAGCAATTTCTGCAAGAGCAAGGATACTGATGCTGGTGCTCATGCTAAATTCCAGCACAGACTATGCATTCTACGGCACCAGCTTTTCCTTGTCTGATAAATGCTGCCCTGGTTAAACAATGTGCTGCAGTGGCCCTAAATCATTGTTTTCATGCTTGTCAGACCCTGCAACAAGATCTTGCATTGGGTAAGGGGTGAAGGCCACCATGATTTAGTGCTCTGCAGAATCATTTTAGCAGTATTCCAGCATGCTAAATACTAAGATTAGTCATAGTCATATTGACATAATGCATTACAGTGAGAAGCAACAGTCAAACAAACCTCTTTGAAAAGAGGATCGTGAATAAAAACAAGATTTCTATTCATTATTAGCATATAGATATCACATAGCAAAAATTCAGCCCCACTGTAGTATAGCAGCATTTCAAAACAAGACACTTTAGAATATGTTGCTAAACTACTCTTTCAATCTATACCTATAGCAAGGCATGAGCTCATTCTACAAAGCAAAGTCAGATCCATCTCTTCTCTAAATAACTTTTTACCTTATTCACTTCATTTCTGCCCATCTTTACTCTGAAAAGAGAAGAAAAATTCTACTAAAATTTTGTGAAGGCCATTTCTGGTGTTCAAAGGAAAGAGACCTTCGGCTTTTCTCACATTTCAGTAGCTGAAACCTCATAAACATATTTATATTCCCATTTAGTACTTAGATTAGCAGGAACACATACCTTGAAACAGATAGAAAAAACAGAAGACTAAAGCTTGAACATCATTTTTAATTAATGCATAAGTGTAATGATTGCAATTTTGCAAAAGTACTCATGTCCCATAAGAAAAATCTATCTATATATATCTCATGCACTTAGCCAGCAGAGGTGTTTGTCGGCAGACAGTCTGGGGCACATGTCTGAGCACACATGTGCACCCACGTGATTATTCTCTGCTCACTACATGGCTGCATAGATTGGGAGGCTTAGTTGCGTGTGTCACCACAGAAGTGCTCCCTTTGGACAGAGACACTGGGATAGGGCTTGGGGGAAAGAGACTGCACATGGGTGTAAGATAGTAAAAATAGAGAGTGATGTTTAAAAGCATGGATAAATATATGAAGACCAGTTTATATATGCAGACAGTTTGTGCTTATTTAGTAATAAAGTTCAGCAAAGATACATGCAGCCCAGTTCAGGTAGGGGGATGTCTGGCTGTCCTGACATCCCCGAGGCAGATGGGTCTGTTTGGACCTGATTCTGGTAAAATATTCCTGCAGTGCACAGAATCGGGCCTGTGGACAGCCTGGTGTGCCCCTGCGACCTGCGGGGACATCCTCCCTGCAGGTGCCCCCGACTCCAGCGGCTTCAGCCCTCCTTTTCCCCACTGCCCAATCTATGCCTAGCCTGTTGTGGCCTGGATTGGGTGGCAGGGACCCCCCGCACCCGGTTCTGGTCCTGGCCCTGGGGGAGATCCCTGGGCATGATCGTGGGATTGGTGCTGCTTATTCCACCTCAAAGGAGGAATAAGCAGCACGTCCCCATGGGCATGGCAGGACGTACAAGGCTGTAACATGAATGGAGTGGAGGAGTGGCCTAGTGGTTGGGGCAGCGTACTTCAGGCCGGAAGGTCAGGGGTTCAAATCCCACTAGAGGACAGCAATCTTGGGCCGGAAGGACTGGGGTTTCTAGTCCCACAGGTGCTCCTTGTGGTCTTGGGCAAGCCACTTAACCCTCCATAGCCCATGTTCCCTGTAAAATAGTTATCTCCAAGTTTTATAATGCCCTGTTCAATGTAATTTCAGTTTGTTCAATGTAAACCGCACTGATGCAGAATAGCGCGGTATATAAGAGAATGTAAATAAATAAATAAATAAATGAATCGGTCCGGTACGTCCTGCTGGGCTGGCTCGCCCCCCCTCCTGTCCCCCCCCCCCCCGCCGGCTCTCCTTGTCCTGATGCTCAGGACGTATGGGGAGAGCTAGAAGGAGAATTGGGTCTAGACAGCTTGCGGGGCTGAACGTCTCACGGGGATGTGCAGCCCCACAACTCGCATCCAAGAATCGGGCCCATAGTCTAACCCAGGAGTACTTCCTGGGTCCAACCTTATCTCCCTGTCTTTCCTTTGTTCTTAACTCCTACCCATTTTGCCTTGACCCTGACAGCATTAAGATCATCCAAAAAACAATAAGACTTGAAATCGAAGTATTGCATGATGGAAGTTTTTATTCTTTTATTGACTTTTTAAGATTTTTTAAATAATTTCTATTGATTTTTGAACATACAGAAAGCCTTCAGTAGTAAGAACATTACAAGCTATCCAAAGAGGATAATTATGATCTTTTCATACAGGAAAATGTATAAATATAGGGCCCGCTTTTCATCTAGGCAGGCTATGCACCGTGTCAGCGCATAGCCTGCCTATCAATCCCCTTAACCTGGATTTTCACTTCCATGGCGACGGCAGTGAAAATCCAGGTTTGGCTGGACATGCCAGCAGCCACTGAGGCTAAATGGGTAGCAGCAATTTTCAATGCTACTTGCTTAGCCCCTGTGCCTTAAAAATAGGTGAGGAAAAACATTGCCTATTTTTAAGGCGCAGAGGGCTAAGCGGGAAGCATCAAAAATCGCTGCTACACATTTAGCCCTTTTCTCCACCCCCACTCTGCCCCAGAATGCCCACAACATGCCCCAATACTAAACGCTGTCATGCAGCAGGGGCTGATGAAAGTAAAAATGCAGGAGAAGAAGCTGTTTTTCATGAGGAAAAAGATGTGCACAAGATGCAATATCCGCACAGAACAGCTAGAGGGAGCAGGCGTGCACTCACAGAGCCTGAGTGGATACACTTCGCTAATCGAGAGCACCTGACAGTCAGCCTGGAAAGCTCAAACACAGGAGAGCTTTATAAACGGAAGACTGGAGACTGGAGAGGGCAGAGCAGCGCTTGCAGGTGTGGAGCTGGAGGTAAAGCTGAAGGTTTACAAGAAAGAAGCACCACAAGTAAGGACCAAGCAGAAAGAAGCACTTGGGAAACTAGTGCTGGGCAAAGGAACAATCACCTTTGGAGGCAAAGCAGAGTGAAAGAAAGAAGCCTGCTTGGACCAGAGGAACCTGGGGCTAAACCGAAAGGTAACAAAAGCTTTCAGAGAGGAGACTGGCACAGGGATTGTGTTCCTGAAGAACTACGGGAAGGAGGAAATCCCAGTTCTATATGCTGCTGGAAGCCAAGGTATGCTGACTCTGTTTCTATGAAGAAAACCTTACCTTATAAAAAGCCTTTTGAAAGTAATGCTAAACCTGTGAGAAAGGAAAGCAAAGCTACCTCTCATAAACCAAGTAGCCAACCCCCGAGGGTAGGCCATGCTCATTGGCAAACACTAGAAGAACTCTTTAAACATCCAGAGAACAGGACTAGGGCCTGGTCAGAAATTATAGCCAGTGAAACCACTGATACAGACAGAGATAATTCGGAGCCGATGCAAGTGGAACTTGTAGAGCCAAGCCTTTTATCTCAGGAAGAGATGGACTGTTCTTTGTGTATTTCAGGCAGTGCAGAGTCACTGTTAAACCTGTGAATGATATATGGTATCTTCAGAATGTTATTCATTTGCTAAATGGAAGAAGACTGCTGAAACATTTGCTTTACTCTGGAAAGCTTAACCAAGCATTGTTATAACTGTGAAGCATAACAGTTTTTCGTTAACCTGAGTTGATTTCATTCCTGAAGTTAAGGACTTTTTCTTTAGGTTGTAACCCAGCTGAATCTTATGCGTAAAGGGAAATAAATGCCTTGTTAACCCTCTACTCTGCATTCACAATTTTTCTTAGTTAGGAGCTGAACTGCCAAGACCAGGTTACACCTGGCTCTTAAAAGTCCCTCCTCTCATAATAAAATAATTTTTGTGTCCCACCTACCCTTACGACCACTGGCCACCAGGGCGGTGCACGACAACGCATAGCATCTGGGTGCGCTAGGGACTTATCCAGGATTTTCCAAAGGCACTACCCATGCAGGTGCCTTTAGAAAATCTTGGATAAGGCATTTACATGGATAACTAGGGCAGTTACCCATGTAAATGCCTTCAAAATGCTGCCCATATAATTTATTTACAATCATAAAAGGGGCAAATTCATCCATTAAGGAGTAGGGGTGTGCAGGCCAAAAAAAAATTGTTTCATTTTGTTTCCTGTTTCATTTGCAGGATGTATTTTGTTGTATTTTGTTTTGTTTTAATACATTTTTGTTTTGATTAATTTTGTTTTTATAAATTTTCATTTCAGAGCAATTTTGTTAAAGAAGTAGCTGTGGCTGCTGCTCAGAGCTGAAAGGTTACTAGAAGTTTCAAGCACATAAAAACCCAACCAATATTTTTTTCTCACAGTCAGAGGCTAGACTCAAAGCAGCGACCTTCTAGTTAGAAAGCAAATAGATCTATCTTGTTGACAGCCCATGCATGGATACGATGCCCTAGGTGAAACTCATTCCTGCTTCCACCCCTCCCCCCTTGCTCTTGCTCCTGCCCCCCATTGCCACCCTTCTCAAAGACCTGCAATGGCACCAATGACTTTAGAAACAGCAATGCAGAACTTACGAAAACCTTCGGCACTATGTGCTGTTTATTCTTCCAACTCCTCTGATGTAGACTTTCTTTGCATGGGAGCATAAGCGGCTGATCCAACTACATTTGCCCCCATGTGAACAGGAAGTCTGCATCGGAGGGGGCAGAAGGACCAACAACACACAGCCCTGGAGGCTTTAAGTGAACTATATTGCTGTTTTAATGTAATTGCCATGGCTGTAGGTCCTGGAGAGGGGAGAAAACAATGACAATGGGCTGCCCTGAAAACATTAGCACTCTAGGCAACTGTCTAATTCACCTGATAGAAGCATTGGCCCTGATCATGTCTCCCTGGTGCTGTAGCAAGCATTTCTGTGTACCACCAACCTGAGCCTGTCAGGTCCTGAAAGATACACAAGCATAAAAGAAGCACCATTGCTTCCTCCCATGTGTGAAAACAGAACAACTGCTTTTCATTATGGTTTTGTTTATTTTTGTGTTTTATGTTTATGTATATTTTTAAGTCATTTGACTGATTTTGTGTCTACTCCTGTGACAGGACCTGGGGTTGGGAAAGTTCTTCAGAAGCTCTTTCCTATTCCAAATGCTTAAGAGTTAGGGAATAAAGTTAAATTCCCCCAAGAAAGGAAGAGGATAGAATAGACCTACTAATTCATAGCAATGTTCTTTCATTTTGCTACGTTAAGTTGAGGTCATTATCTAAGGAGTTAGGGAAGAATCTTGGAAACTCATTATTTGAAGTTCTCTTTTTTTACACTTTCACCAACTCTGCAATTTTATTTTTCTTGAGAGTCCCTATCAAAGGATGGATTTGTTTTGCTGAAGCCTTGGGGACAGAGGCTGTTGCAAAGTGAGAGACATCTAGCAGAAAGGCTGAGAGAAGGGAATCAAAGCCAGAGACTAGGGATGAGAGGTATTGAGAGACAGTTATAGACAAAGGCAGGCATGCGAAAAAGATTAAAACAAAAAATAAAGAAATATTTATTTTAACCTTGAAGACATTTGCAATATTTTATTTGCATTTTTAAAATGCTTAATATTTTAGGTGTAATGGCTGATACCAGCTTATTACAGAGCCCTCTCTATATTTGTCCTATTTTCTGCAGTATTTAGCAAATGCTTTTTTTAATGATTTTTGCCTGAAAGGTATTATATATATTATGGGCCCAAATTTGAACTGGGTGATATTATGTGCCACATCAGCATATAGCCTGCCCACCTCCTGCCTAACCCGGATTTACCATACCGTGGTCATATGCGGCCCTGGCATTGAAAATCTGGATGTCACTGCATAGACAGGAAGCTGCAGGAGCTACCCGTGTAGCACTGATTTCGATGTTACACGGTTTGCTCCAGCACCTTAAAAATAGGCAAGGTTTTCCACTACACGGGTAGTACCATGGCCCTCCTCCACTCTGCCCCAGAACACCCCAAACACACCCTAATGCTATGAGAATAGCATCTGGGCATGTTAGGGACATATCCGGGATTTTCGAAGGGCATATCCATGTATGTGCCCTTTGAAAATCACGGATAAGGCCTTTATATCAGTAACTAGGGAAGTTACCTGTGTAAAGGCCTTCAAAAATGGGGCCCTATAATTTTTAGAATAGCTTTAGTGGTATGCTGAGAATCAGTGAAGCCAGGGTTCAAATCCTGCTGACTCTCCTTGGTCAGTCACTTCATCCTCCATTGCTTCAGGTACAAACTTAGGTTGTAATCTCTCTTGAGGAGGTCCTAGCTACTGTACCTGAAATGTGATTTACCTTGAGCTGGGGCTAGGAAAGGTGAGTAATTATATCCAAATTCAACCCTGCCCATCTCATCTCAGCCACCCACCTCCCTGAGGATCACAATCAATTATTGAGTGTCTGCAACAAGGTCACCTAGACCCCTCGACCTCTTCAGGGTTCAAGTCTCTACCTTCCTCTACCCCTTCATCCTGGCGAAAGAAGAGTTGTTTATCTTTTGCTGTTCCATTACTGTCAAAATTATGCCGGCCAAGTTCTTCTTCACACTTTAACCTACATCCAGTCATCCAGCATGATTCTGAGTGAGTTCTGCAAGATAGCAAGACCTAAGCACCTTTCATTCTGCCAATAGAGAGCTATAAATCCCAAAATAACTGCTTAAAACATCTTAGTAAGAGTGTTTCTTAATACAAGGTGTGACAAAAAAGAAACAAGACTGTCCCATAAATGTTTTATCACAAGATCTACAGAGAAATTACACATTGTCCCCTTCAAAGAAATCCCTGCCTGAGTTAATGCACTTCTACATTTGCTTCTGCCATGTATAGAAGCACTCGGTAAAGTCCTCCTCCTTGAGGTCCCTCAGCTCCCTCATCAGAGTGGTCTTGATCTCTTTTACAGAGGCGAAATGAGTTCCTTTGAGCATAGTCTTCAGCTTGGGGAAGAGCCAGAAGTCACACTGTGCGATATCTGGGGAATAACGAGGGTGGTCGAGAGCTGTGATCTGTTTGTTGGTCAAGAACTGCCTCACACTGAGCGCGGTGTGTGTGGGCGCGTTGTCGTGATGAAGCAGCCAAGACTTGTCTCTCCACAGAGCCAGCCTGCTGCGCTGATCCCAGTCATGGAGACGATTGAGGACCTGCTGGTAGAAGTGCTGTTTGACTGTCTGACCCTCAGGCACAAAGTCATGATGGACCACTCCCTTCTGGTCGAAGAATGTGATCAGCATTACCTTGATCTTTGATTTGGACATGCGCACCTTCTTGGGTCTGGGTGACAGTCGAGTCTTCCACTGCAGGCTCTGTCTCTTGCTTTCAGGGTCGTACTGGAAGACCCAAGTCTTGTCTCCTGTAATGACTCGGCCAATGAACTCTGGATCTTCTCCAATCTTCTCTAGCAAGTCTCGACAAACATTGACACGGTGCTCCTTCTGGTCGTCCAATAAAAGCTTGGGCACCATCTTGGCGCACACCTTCTGCATCCCCAGCTCCTGCACCAAGATGGTCCGCACTGACTCCCTGTTCAGGCTGAGCTCTTCAGCTGTCATCTGCACCATCAATCTGCGATCACTCTATACCAGCTGGTTCACTCTGTCAATGTTCTCAGCCATCTTTGTCGTGGAAGGCCGTCCTGACTTGGGGTCATCCTCCACCTCCTCGCGGCCAGTCTTGAAGCATTTGTGCCACTCGAAGACTCATGGCTTTGACACTGCATCTTCTCCATAAGCCTTTTGGAGAAGTTGGAGACACTCAGTTGGGCCCTTCTCCAACTTAACTAGAAATTTCAAGTTGATTCTTTGCTCCATATTTCTGCCACTTCCAGTTGCGTGACAAAGCTATGGAACAGTGTGCTACAATAAAAACATGAAAAAGAAAAACAGAGTGAGAGAGATGAAGAATATTATAGCAGAATAGTGGCAAGATGTTGCACAACACAGTGACATAAGCAGTTAGCCAAGTGGCATTGAGTCATGGGCATGGTTGCCACAGTCTCATTTCTTTTTTGTCACACCTCATAGGTCATCCCTTGCACCCACCCCAACTCCTACCTATCCCAGGCATAATCCTTAATTTATAACTTCCTAAACCAGTTAAGGGGAAGGGGGTGATCTTACTCAATTTCAGTTTTTACGGTTTATCTTCATCAGCAAGTTATTATTAAGTTCTTGCAGTTCACCTTGAGGTGAACATTAAAAATTATTGATACTTATTAGATATAATTGTATTGGTTCAAGTATTCCTATTCCCCTAGCAACGTTACATAACTTAACAACTTTAAATAGATAACAGAAATCTTTAAATCTAAGATGCAGGCAGCAGTCCAGCAGCGAGATGGGGGCTATCTGGTCTTTTGCACCAAGTTTACATGTATGATTTCCTCCCAGTTGATGAAAGGTCTTATGTTTGCACTAAGTGCAAAGAACTCTTTGCTCTCAGTGACTGAGTCTGATCTCTGGAGGCTAGAATAACACACTTGGAAGAGCTGAGGCAGACAGAGAGGTATATAGATGAGACCTACAGGAATGTAGGAGAGAAGTCCCACTTCCAGTCTGGCAGCCTATCTGCTGCCATGGAGGAGAAAGGTCACATGAAGGGAGAGCATCAGCTTGGTGTGGCAGGAAGTGATCCTGTAGCTAGGATCAGTCCTCTAGGTGATGTAATACCCACTCACATTGAGGATGTATCTCCAGGGCATGTGCCCATGAGGGAAGGATTAGGATAGCTATTCTAGTTACTACTACTACTAATCATTTGTATAGTGCTACAAGGTGTATGAAGTGCTGTACATAAAGATGTAAGACACAGTCCTGGTCATTAGAGCGTACAATCTAATCGAAATGAAAAAACATTGCAAAACTGGGGACTAGAGCATAGTAAGATAAACACAAATAATGAATGAGAGAGTGAGGGGCATCAGGATCCAAAAGCAGCCTCAAAGAGGTAGGGCTTCAGCCTGGACTTATATAGGGCTAGAGAAGGAGCCCGATGCGCCGATTCAGGTAGTTTGTTCCAGGCATATGGAGCAGCAAGGTGGAATAGACAAAGTCTGAAGTTGGCAGTGGCAGAGAAGGGCACAGATAAGAAGGATCTGCCAGAGGAAGAGTTCCTCAGGAGGAGTGTAGATTGAGATAAGAGAGGAGGAAAGGTAATGAGAGGCCTCAGAATGAATGCACTTGTAAATAAGCAGGAGAAGTTTGAAATGGATGCAGAAATGGATAGGGAGCCAGTGAGATGACTTGAAAAGAGGGATTACATAGCAGCACTGACAGAAGAAAAGCCATACAGCTGAGTTTTAAACAGATTGAAGAGGAGAAAGATGATTCAGAGGGAGATCAGTGAGGAGCAGATGGGAAGTGGCTAGTGAGTGGATAAGGGTCTTAGTGGTGTGTGTAGAAAGGAAGGGACGAATTTTGGTGATGTTATAGAGAAAGAAAGGTTTTAGCTATCTGTCGGATGTTTGCAGAGAAAATATTTATTTATTTATTTAACTGATTTTATATACTACCTTATCAAATTGTGAAGGTGGTTTAGAGATAACAATTTAACTTAAGGCACATAGTACAGAGTAGGCATACTTAACTGGATTTAATTTAACATGTGCAAACTACGTATAATTCACAATTAACAGTTTAACTTGAGGTATATGAAACATAGTAGGTTAATTGAACTAGACTTAACTTAATGTGAGCAAACTATAACAAATAAGCAATGTGGAACAGTGGGGACATTGGGAGTAGGAGAGTACATGATTGTGTTGAATGGCAGAAGGGGGCTTGTGGGTGGAGGGCATGGGGGGAGTTCAGGAGCTAGGTCAGTTTGTTGGTGTGGGATAATGCTTAGGTAATAATTCTGCCAAAGTGTTCCCTGAAGAGGTGTGTCTTTAGTATTTTCCAGAAGTCTTTAAGATCACTCATGGTTCTGATAATGTCAGGTTGTTCATTACAGAGGTGTGGCGCATAGAGTGAGAATTCCCTGTTTGAGGTTGCAAAGTGCTGATTTTATATACTGGCGAAACAAAGAGGGTGAATTGCCTGTTGGTTCTTTTTGGTCTGTCATTAGGCATACTCTGGATTAGTGTGTGCAGGTACTTAGATGAAAGATTGTGGAAGGCTTTGAATGTTGTGATGATGGTCTTCTATTTAGTGCATGAGGCAATGGGGAGCCAGTGGAGACTGTGAAATATTGGTGTTATGCGTTCATGAGAAGAGGCTCCATATAGGATTCTTGTGGCAGTATTTTGGACTAACAAAAATACAACACAGTAATAATAATGGGTGATTTCAATTACCCCGGTATCTACTAGGTCAGTGTCATGACAGGACAAGCTAGGGAGATAAAGTTTCTAGATTAAATAAATGACTGCTTCTTGGAGCAGCTGGTTCATGAACTGACAAGAGGGGAAGCCATTTTGGACCTAGTC
Organism: Ichthyophis bannanicus; assembly: GCA_033557465.1. Classification (NCBI taxonomy): domain Eukaryota; kingdom Metazoa; phylum Chordata; class Amphibia; order Gymnophiona; family Ichthyophiidae; genus Ichthyophis; species Ichthyophis bannanicus. Next base: position 440,651,580 of record CM066035.1, on the reverse strand, counting down.
CTTCATGGAACACAAGATCTGGTGCAAGAGATAAGGGTGTTGGGGCCACTTGGCAATAGTGATCATAGCATGATAACGTTTGAGGGTAAGGAAATCCACAGTACTACCTTTTAACTTTCAAAAAGGAGGCTATGATAAAATGAGGAAACTAGTTAAGAAAAAACGAAAAGGAGCAGTTGCAAAGGTTAAAGATTTACATCGAGCTTTGGTGTTGTTTAAAAATACTATATTGGAAGCCCAGACCAGCTATATTCCACGCTTTAAGAAAAGAGGAAGGAAGTCCAAAAAACTGCCAGTATGGTTTAAAGGTCAGAGAGGCTGTTGTTGCCAAAAAAGCATCTTTCAGCAAATGGAAAAAGTGCCAAATGATAAAAACGGGAAAAAACACAAGCACTGGCAAGTTAGATGCAAGGCAAAGAGAACATTTGAGAAGATTGTTGTGGAAGCAAAAATGCATAATAAAAATCTTTTCAAGTACATTTGTGGCAAAAAACCTGTGAGAGAGTCAGTTGGACCATTAGATGATAGAGGGGTAAAAGGGGCACTAAGAGGGGACGAGTCTATAGCAGAGAGACTGAATGAATTCTTTGCTTCAGTCTTTGAGGAAGATGTAGGAATGTTACCCATGACTGAAATGGTATTTAAAGGAGATGCTGCAAAAGAATTGAAAGAAATATTGATACACTGGGAAGATGTATTACAACTATTTGATAAATTGAAGAGTAGCAAATCACCTGGACCGGATGGTATACATCCAAGGGTGTTGAAAAAACTGAAATATGAGATTACAGACCTACTATTAGTAATCTGTAAACTATCATTAAAATCATCTGTAATATCTGAAGATTGGAGGATAGCCAATGTAACATCAATTTTTAAAAAGGGTTCCAGGGGTGATCCAGGAAACTACAGAGCAGTGAGCCTGACATCAGTACCAGGAAAAATGGTAGAAACCATCATAAAGAACAAAATTACTGAATATGTAGATAGTCATGGTTTAATGGAGGACAGCCAACATGGCTTTAGCCAAGGAAGGTCTTGTCTTACTAATCTGTTATGTTTTATTGAAGGTGTGAATAAACAGGTAGACAAATGTGAGTCGGTTGATATAGTATATCTGGACTTTCAAAAAGCCTTTGACAAGGTCCCTCATGAGAGACATTTGGCAAAATTAAAATGTCATAGGATAGGAGGCAATGTACTATTGTGGATCAGGAACTGGTTAAAAGATAGAAAGCAGAGGATAGGGCTAAATGGTCAATTTTCCCAGTGGAGAAAGCTGAATAGAGGAATATCCCAGGGATCTGTGCTAGGTCTGCTGCTTTTTAACATATTCATAAATGTCCTGGAAAAGGGAATAACGAGTGAGGTAATCAAATATGCAGATGACACAAAACTATTTAAAGTTGTTAAAACCCATCAGGATTGTGGAAAATTGCAAGAGGATTTTGATAAAACGGAAGACTGGGTATCCAAATGGCTAATGAAATTTAATGTGGACAACTGCAAAGTTATGCACCTAGGAAAGAAAAACCCAAACTATGGTTACACGATGCAACGTTCCACATTAGGAACCACCACCCAGGAAAAAGATTTAGGCGTCATTGTGGATAACATGTTAAAACCCTCCGCCCAGTGTGCAGCAGCAGCCAAGAGAGCAAATAGAATGCTAGGTATCATAAGGAAAGGACTGGAGAATAAAACAAAGGATATTATATTGCCTCTGTATCGTTCCATGGTGCGACCGCACCTTGAATATTGTGTGCATTTCTGGTCACCATATCTTAAAAAGGATATAGCGTTATTAAAAAAGGTGCAGAGAGGAGCCACCAAAATGGTAAAGGGGGATGGAAGAATACCCCTATGAAGAGAGGCTAAAAAGGTTAAGGCTCTTTAGCCTGGAAAAGAGATGGCTGAGGGGATATATGATAGAGCTCTATTTTTATTTATTTAGACAGTTTTGTATACCACCTTATCCTTCAATCAAAGCGGTCACAACACAATTGGGGGATATATTTAACATGCAGGGATATGAGACACATACACTAATACTTACAGGGAACATGGGCAATGGAGGGTTAAGTGGCTTGTCCAAGACCACAAGGAGCATCTGTGGGACTAGAAACCCCAGTTCTTCCAGCCCAAGGTTGCTGTTCTCTAGTGGGATTTGAACCCCTGACCTTCTGGCCTGAAGTACCTTGCCCCAACCACTAGGCTACTCCTCCCTCAGTCTATAAATGTCTATAAATTAATGAATGGAGTGGAACATGTCTATAAATTAATGCATGGAGTGGAACGAGTAAATATAGATTGTTTACACACCATCAAAGTATAGAAAGACTAGGGGGCATGCAAAGAAGTTACAGGATAACCTATTTAAGACTAATAAGAGAAAATATATTTTCACTCAACATGTAATCAAACTCTGGAATTTGCTACTGTAGGATGTAGTAAAAGCTATTAGTGTAGCTGGGTTTAAAATATGTTTGGACAAGTTCTTGGAGGAAAGGTCCATAAACCATTATTAAAGTGGGCCCAGAATATCCATTGTTTGACCCAATACAAGCATTGTGGAACCTGTGTCTTTTGGGGAAACTGCTAGGTACTTTTGACCAATATTGGCCACTGTTGGAAACAGGATATTGGGCTTGATGGACCTTGGTCTGACCCAGTATGGCATATCTTATGTTCTTAAGTTACCTGCAGAGGGTGGATTGTGCACACTGGTAATCCTTGAAGGATAATGTTGCAGTAATCCAGGTGCAGGAGTATCAGTGACTGGAAGACTGTATGGGGAAATCGTTGTTGTCTAGAATAGGTTGAAGACCAGTGGCTGCTTTTATCTTGTGGTAGACAAGTTTGAAAATGTTGTTATATGATTGCAGAGTTAAGCCCTGGTCCAGGATGATTCCCAGGTAGTGTACTTGCAATTTTATTTGGAGTTGTGCGTCTGGTGTATTTAAGTGTGTGGGTGGTGTGAAATTTGCATCTCTGATGACATGGAGGTCCTCAGTCCTGTTGAGGTTTACTGATAGATTGTGATTTGCTTACTACTGCGTGATTGCTATGAAACAGCTGATCATCGAGGAGTAGTCAGGGCATAGTGTGGTGAACGAGGAAACATGGAGGAGTGAAGTGTTAGCCACAGAAATAGAGAAGGGAGGAAAGGGGGAGTTGTATTTAGGGGAAAAGATAATGAGCTCGGTTATGGCCATGTTCAATTTAAGACAGTGGTGACACATCTAGGCAGCAATGTCAGATAAGTAGGCAGAGATCTGAGCCTAGATTACTGAAGAGATTTCAGGCACAGAAAGGTTGATCTGGGAGTCATCAGCATAAAGATGGTACTGAAAACCATGGGAGGAAATAAGTACACCAAGGGCTAAGTGTAGAGAGAAAAAAGGAGAGGTTCCAAGACAGAACCCTGAGGTACACCAACTGAAATCGGGATGGCAGTAGAGGAGGATCCACCAGAACATACACTAAAAGTGCAACAGGTGAGATAAGAAGAAAACCAGGACAGAACAGAGCCCTTAAATCCAAGAGAGGACAAGGTATAGAACAGAAGCTGGTAATCAACTGTGTCAAAGACAGCAGAAAGGTCAAGAAGGATGAGAATTGAGTACAGGCCTTTGGATTTGGTGAGGAAACTGCTAGGTACTTTGGGGAAACTGCTGGGTACTTATGACCTAGTTTGGCCACTGTTGGAAATGATACTGGGCTTGATGGACCTTGGTCTGACACAGTATGGCATATCTTATGTTCTTAACAAGTTGCTGGAGACTTTGACAAGAGCCGTTTCTGTGGAATGTAGAGAACAAAAGCCAGATTGTAGTAGGGCCAGAAGGGCTTGAGAGGAAAGAAAGTCAAGATAGCGGTGATGACGATTCGATCATTGGGCATGTAACTTGCTGGATGACTGGATGGATGTGAGGATTGCCTGGTAACATGCCTGCCTGGTGTAAAGGTGGTGGACCTCATGTGCCACCAAGACAAGGTATTAGATTGTGCTGGGGAGCAGCCTGCTGTCTTGGTACATGTTGGTACCAATGACATAGGAAAATGAGGGAGGGAGGTTCTGGAAGCCAAACTTAGAGGTATGTTTACTAAACCGTCTTAATGTTACCAGTGCTAGTTGCAGCGATAATGTGAAGAATGCCATATAAGGAGTGGGCGTTCCAGTCCTAAAGTAGCGCTAGTGGGCGCCGTGGCACATTAACATGCATTAACCCTAAGTACATGCCAGCGCACTGTTAGAAGCTATAATGATGTAGCCCACTGGTTACTGCATTGACTGTGGAGGCAGAGATCATGGGTTCAATCCTGCAGTGGTGTAATCATAAGGTGCCCTATAAGGTGCCCCATAGGTCACATTATAAAGTGCCCTATCTGCCAAGGCACTCTATAATGTGACCTATAGGATGCTGTACAGGGTGCCTATGAGGCACCTTAGGCTACAGCACTGTGAGGGTGTTTCTGCTGGCAGCACTGATTGAAATGAAAAGGAAAAGCCATACCCACAGTACCTTGCTCCTCATTATGCACATTGGCAGGCTAACACTGGAAACAATGCAAGCAGTGTGGGCTCAGTAAGGTGTAGGCAGCCGCAACACACTGTAAAGACCTACACACACTCCCACACCTATGCCAGCATTGTGCAAATATGGAGAAAGAGAGAAACCACAGTGCAGCCCAGGAGATGGTGGATCTGCGTCACAGTTTCTGGACCATTGCTGCCACTGCTGGCCTTGGAGAGGAGCAGACAGAGGCATATAGGGGGTCGCGGGGAGCGGCAGAATGGAGGCCCCACCTAGGGTGCCTCCAGTCTTTGCACCGGCCCTGCCTGGAACATATCCAAAACCTTTTTAAACGCAGCTATGCTAGTTACCTTCACCACATTATCTGGCAATGAGTTCTAGAGCTTAATTATGTATTGAGTGAGAAATTCTCCTATTTGTTTTAAATGTACTACTTAATTGCATCCCCTATTATTCTGTATTTGCTTCAAGATGAACTGCAAGGACTTCGAATCAGTATATTGCTAAGGGTAAATCATTAGCTGATGAAAATCCTTAATTAAACTTTGTAGTGAAAAGTATCTTAAAGCCTGAAAATCTAAGAATGAGGCGGTGGTGGGTGGGAGCTGAGGCATGTGGCTGAGAATCAAACTTTAGCAAAAACTTTGCTGCCTTTAACTGACTTTTCAAATACAAGCAGAATTTTAAGCAGACAGAAGTTATCAGTTTAACTCACGCAACCTTTCTCCAAGTTTCAAAATAATTTCTTGAATAGTATATACCAACATACAGGGCCGCTTTTACCTTTAGGCAAAAGGGGCAACTGCCTCAGGCCCCTGCACAATGGGGGCCCAGCTGCTCTGCTGTCCATAGGTAAAAGCTGCCCTGATCATGGGCAGACAGCTTGCATCTGGGCTAAGATCGCAGCCACAAATTTAGGAGAGCCCATTTTCCGAAGTTTGCCCAGGGCCACATAAGAGGTTGAAGCGGCCTTGCCAACACATACAGATTCCTTACCAGCAATAGCAGATCCTTTCTCAGAACCAGGGCTGGTACAAGGATAAGATGCGCCATAGGCAAACCCTGATTCCTGTCCCGTCCCCCCTGTTCCCACGCCTCTCCAGCGCAGTGCTTACCAGAGTCTCTGTGTGCCGATGCTGCACTCTGGCCAGATGGTTCCAGCCCTAGGCAAACAGGAAGCCTGCGTCAGAGAGGATAGGACCTGCTGGCCTTGAAGAGCGCAGCACCAGTACGCAACAGTTCACAGGCTCTGCTGAGCGCTGCTGTTTTTTTCTTGTCATTACCATCACTGCAAGTCCCAGAGAGCTATGGCAGCAGTGGGAATGGCAGGAAAGGGCCCCCTCCAAAGTCTGGTGCTCTAGGCGACCACCTGATTTGCCTGATGGTGGTGCCAGCTCTGTTCGGGCCTCCTTCAGTTGAAACACAATCATGATCACAGACCAGTGTAAGAAATAATAAAAAAAGAATGAAGTTTAATACAAACAAGACAAAATAAAAAAAACACATAACAAACTACAAGTCAAGTTTTATTAAGATTCATAGGAGGGAGGAGGTGAGGGATAGTGATGTTGCAAAAGCTTTAGTGAAGAACAATATCTTTAGCATGGAATTAAATAGTTTTGTAGAGGCTTCGGTACAGATTTTGGGAGGAAGTGTGTTCCATAATGAGGATCCTAAATAAGCAAAGACCCCATGATTTATTGTTTCCAGCCTAATTTTAGAGGGAGGGGGGCCTAATTTTAGAGGCCATTTTAGGAAGAACACAGGGTCTCAGAGGGAATATAGCAAACCAACAGATTAATGAGGTACGTTGGATGGCCAAATTGCAAAGTGCGATGGGCAAGCAGCATGGTTTTGAATTTAATATGCCATACAATAGGAAGCCAATGATGTTGAACCAAAAGATGAGTAACATGATTATGCCTAAGAGAAAAGCAAAGACCACTAACAGCTGTATTTTGGATAATTTGAAGTCATCTCAGAACAATTCAAGAAAGGCCATTGTAAAGAATGTTACACTAATAAATTCTGCATAAAACAAATAAAACAAGAGAATGAATTAATAAATATAAACACTAAAAGGCTCATTCTGAAAGTGCATGTCTGTGCCGTCCAGATGTCCAGAAATCTGGATGGCCAGGAGATGCACCCGATTCTGCTTCCGCGGGAGCAGAATCGCAGTACAGCGGCTGGATGTCCAGGGAATTCCCCGATTCTGGTACCCGAGATGTCCAGCTACTCGCTTGGCTAACAGCCAGGCTCCTTAATGGAGCCGTGGTGCCTGGCGTCATGTTGCCATGGCACTGTGACTCCATTAAGGAGCCGCGATTCCCGGCCACTGCAACAAAGTTCTTTCCCCACAGCCTGACCCCCAATGCGGCCTTCCAAAGGCAGGGTCAGGCTGCGGGCTAGCTCCTGCACTTCCTTGCCCCACTGACCTGACCCTGTGCCACCATCCCCTGACATCCAGGGGGACTTATTCCACCTCTGAGGTGGAATAAGTCCCCTGTCCATTTTGGTGACCCTGGACGTACAGAGCCAACCTCAGGATTGGCCCTGTACCTCCGGAGTGGTATCCCCGCCCACCGCCCGCCCTCGTTTCTCCCTTGGCCTACCCCCTCCTCCTTCCGCCCCCGTCCAGAGATCTCTGCACATCTCCTATGTACATGCAGGGAGCTTTGGGCAGGGGATATGGTCCCGGGCGTTTAGCGGGGATGGACGTCCGACCCAGACATTCATCCCCGCTAAACGCGGCTCGGAATTAACCCCTAAGGGGGTAGTTACTAAAGAGCATTATGGGAATTATGGGGACAAGCAACCTCAGGCCGGAGGGACTGGGGTCTCTAGTCCCACGGCCACTCCTTGTGGCCTTGGGCAAGCCACTTAACCCTCCATTGCCTCAGGTACACTTAGATTGTGAGCCCTTCGGGGACAAGGGAATAAAAAGTACCTGTTAGTATACATGTAAACCACACTGATTCTAAACAGCACGGTATAAAAAAGAAATACATAAAATAAAAATAAAATAAATAAATTATGCATGATGTTTGCCCCTTTAATGCACGTAAAAGGGTAAAAACATGCTATTTTATCCTAACGCACAATTATTTACCTCAAAGTTTTCTTGAACAAGCTCTCATACTACACGTTAAGAAGTATTTCTTCCTGTCACTGTTTTGTGACATGCACTGATTGAAAGAAAAGAAAAGAAAAGCACCACCCTGTTTCCTGTAATGTCATCAAACATGGTCAGGGTCCATTTCTTGTGACATCACTGAATGTGACAGCGTCTATTTCTGATGATGTTGTAGGGTGGGAGTGTGGTTAGGGGAAGAGTATAGATGCGGTTTGGGGTAGAAGGGTTGTGGTATAGGTAGAAAGGGGCATTATTGGGGAATGGGACATGGTTGAGGCTTAGACAGGGCTACCCCATTCATTCCCATGACAGGGTGTGTAGTGTGGTTGTGGTCTAACCCAGAAGTGAACACTGATTGGCTGATGACATCCTTTATCTCACCTGTCAATCAGTTTGATGGATGGTGTACCATTATGCTACTTATGTGGCATTTTTCAAGAGCAAAGCCCAAGCTCTAGTGGCCCATGGTACTAGAGTATGATGATAAGTGAATTCTGCAATTTAAAACTGTGGTTTCTTAGCATAGTTTTGTACTGGTAGACTAGTTACATAAGAGTTACAATGATGCGAGGCCATCAAAGTACCAGTTCTTCAAAGCACATGAGGAGTGCACATGACTATCACAGCATCAGCCTAAAAAGAACTTTCTATTCACACTAAAGAATATTTTTTGACAGATTACAGAAAGAATCTATGAACGTTCATGGTAAGACGTTTTCTCACTTTGTACATGAAAGAATAGCCCTTCATTTTTAATCATTAAATAGAACTTAGTTAAAGAGAAACCCTTTTGGGGAGTAGTTGTATGATTGCTTGCACAGGTGGAAAGTACATGCATACTTTTCACGCTAGAACGTTGCCTTATTTGAAAAGCAAAAGAATGCACATTCTTAAACTTTGAAAACGTTCCCAGGAAATATACCTGCAGACATTTTCAGAAATGAAATGCTGCATACTGGGGTGATTTTGTTCCATGTGTAAAGCCTGTCTTAGATGCAATAGAGGGCTTTTCTAGAACTGCACAGCCAAGCACATGCCTAAAAGCAGGAGAACAGAGAGTGAGTCGACCTTTATGCAATCCACACTTAGGCATTCCTGGAGTACTGTTTGGAGTGGAGTGGAGTGGCGGCTAAGTGGTGATGTTAGCTTGTAGTTTCTAAAATAACTACAGGAGTTCACGCACATATTTGCACCTTTTTCGGAGCAGGTGAAAATTTGCCATTGGCTATTGTTACATGGCTGGGGCTGGATCTGAAACCTATTTTATAAGGGCATATAGATACATCTGTTGCCTTTATAAACGGGGCTTAAACTAGGCCATTTTGGACTTCTTGCAGATGCATCCTTCATAAATTTACCACCATTTTCGAAAATTCAGAAGTTAGTGCATAGCTTCAAACCTGACCAAACCACGCCCTAGGAATGCTTCTCCATACAGCAAATATAACTACATGCTAAATGGTACCACACACATAGCTGTACCCACATATAAGGCAGGGAATTTTGTGAAAGTCTACCTCCATGTGCACTATATAGTTCTATCCACAAAACTGGCTTTTAAAATTGCCCTTCATGCTTCTACTATTGAACGCATTCACTTTCCCCATGGTACATTGTCTTAGAATCATTTTATCGACACACTATTAATAGAACTGAAGCAACTAATTCTGAAACTCTACACTGAAAATATGTCTTACAGTGTTACTTGGAACTGCACAAGAGCAAAATGATGGATGCATAACATATGGAAGCAGATATTATTATATCAGCTTAATGTAACCTTTTAATAACTGCCACCAAATTGGCTTCATCTTCTCCATTAAGTATAGATTGTGGATTTGATATTCTTCAAATACTGTTGTGTTGAGCTATACTTGTAGACTGTAATAGGAGTAATGCTGTAATAGGAGTAATGCTATGTAAAACATAGCCAGGGTGTCTTGTGAAAATGTCTGTATAAAAAACAAAATCTAAAGGGAACAGCAAAAATGGCTAACAAGATGATCAAAAATCAAGATTTAGAGATTTACCGTGAAAAAGTTAAAAGAGCTGGCAAATAAAATATCATATTTAAAAAATGTTGAGGCGTCAGGCACTGGTCAGAGTCTAAGGGGTATGTTTACTAAACCGTGTTAACGTAGCAGCGGCTACATTAATGTGCATTAGGTAACGTTGGCGCGCATTAAGGGTACCTAACACGCGTTAACATCACTGTCCGCGGTAAATCCCACAGAGGGCGGAGAGAAGGCAAAGAGAAGGGGTCAGTGGGCGGGGAGTGGGCAGGGAGAAGCCCCGCGGCGCTAACGCGGGTTACTGAAGGGCTGAACATTACCGTGAATGAAAACCTGTCGTTAGCTGTAGACATGCAAGAGGGTGAAACCATCTCAGCATCAGCAATGTACAACATAGGCAGGGAGCCCAAGAGAGTGATAGTAGTGCTCCATATGCAGCAACAGCATAGTGCCCAAGTATGAATGGCCACTATAGCGATGGTGCAAATGGGGCATAGGGGGCTGCAGGCGGGACAAGTAGTGGGAGCAGCTGGGGCACAGGGCGGACAAGGCTGTCGCCTAGGTGGCATATAGGAACATAGAAACTGGAAATCAGCAGGACAGCAGATGACCAAGGCCAAACACAATCCACCTACATCCACCTGGTCCACCCTAGCCAATAGTTGCTAGGGCACTGACCTGACAGCCCCCCAGCCATCCCTCCCCCATGTGGAAGGGACATAGTATTGGTAAGCGGTGATGGGGGGGATTTGAGGATGTCCATGTATGCCTCCCTACCCCAGACAACCGCCTACCTGCACAGTGGATGGCCTGGGACTGCACACTACCAGCACCGACAGCATATGCCCAGGCAGCATGGCAGGGGGGGAGTGTGCTGATGCTGGAGGGGGCAGTGGCCCCTGCCTGCAGTGCACCCAGGCAATGCCCTGTACCAGTACGTGGTGTGCAGTACAACAGAGAAGGTCTGGCTGAGGAGTTGTAAAGGTAGCCCCAGGGACTGCTGTGCTTCTGTGGCAACAGTGTGGTGCAGTACACATAGGCAGAGGGTCACAGGTTCAGGTCCCAGCTGTGGATCCTGCAGAGCACATCCCTATATTTTACCCTACAATGCAGATACAGCAGCAACATGTGCAATCCCCAAAGCAGCAGCCAACAGGGGTGCAAACACCCACTCACACAGGCTCCACTATCCAAAGCTCCATGGAGAGTCAGGCTGTTGGCCCCAGCATGGAGTCGCAGTTATCACCAGAGCACTATTACTACCTCCTGCACAGTTTGGCAATGTCGGCACTGTGATCATGACTAGTGTGGCGGGCAGGGTTGCCAACCACCCCTGTCTTTGCACAATGCTTCAGTGTGTGTGTGTGTGTGTGTGTGTGTGTGTGTGTGTGTGTGTGTGTGTGTGTATGTGTGTATGTATGTCTATCCATTGTTTTGTGGCTGCCTACACCTCCCTGGGCCCACAATGTCCCACTATTACCAGCGTTAGCCTGCAAATGTGCATAATGAGGAGCAAGGTATTGTGGGTATGGCCCAGGCAGGGCAGATTGGCCAGGATGCATCTGCTGAGGGTGTAGGGCAAAGGCTGGGACACTGTAGTGCCACACCACCTGCATGGACAGGTGGCCACAGCATGTCATGCTGGGAGGTCACTCTCACTCTGACTGAGCAGTGACCGTGGCATGTCTATGTTCCCACATAGTGCACTACATCATCTGCTGTCAGTGATGCTTGTGTGATCCAAGTGCTGGGGCCCAATCACTGAGATACTTGTTTGGGGCATGTAGTACCTTTGTGGAAACAAAAAACAGGAAGCGGCAGATTCAACACCCAATACCTTTATTGGTACTAATAAAGGTATTGGGTGTTGAATCTGCCGCTTCCTGTTTTTTGTTTCTGCTCGTTTGAGTGGCTAGTGCTGTTCTCTTTGTGGACCCTGTAGTACCTTTGTGAGCATGCACTGTGGACTGTCTGCAGAGTCTGTGCATGGCTGGAACACCTTGTAGGGTGCTTCAGGTGCAGTCTGCCTGTGCTGTTTGTTGGTGAATAGTAGACTGTGGTGTGGGGCAGTTGAGGTTTTCCAGGCCACCCCCATCATTGCTGCTGGACTGCCCCTGTCATGGCTCTGGCCCACCAACTCTGGAGGGCTGTTTTTTTTTGCCAGCAGAACGGGGATTGCTGGTCCTACAGCTATTCTTTAGGGCGCAGGCACCTGTCCCTCCACTTTCTCACCTACAAAAAGGGTGATTGTTGGCCCTTTGGGGTATATAATGTATACCACTTTGACCTATAGAGGCACTGCTATATAAACCTCTTCCGAGTCTAGACACCCCTCTGCCCTGGTAACAGGTGTCCATGGCAGCCAGACCTTAACACTAGATACACACTAATCTGGGTGGTGCACTGCAAGGAACACTTGTCACATACTGGTAGTGATGGGTATGTACAACAGAGTCTATCTCTAGCCCCACAGGTACTGCAGACCTAGTGCTGGGCACCCATCCTATCCCTCAGGGTGAACACAGAACCTGCACAATGGCATGGTCTGTAGCTACTATGTGCCAGTATCACACACTCTCAGTTCGTCTTTCCAAGCTGAGGTACCAGAGATGTGCAGACCCCATTTGGTGATCAGCTGTAGACAGCTATTCAGCATGTGCATTGCCTATTGGGTACTGGTGAGGTTACCTATCCTGGCACTCAGAGCAGACAGTTTGTGCAGTGACCTGAAGTCCTTCTGCATCCAGCCATTGCTGCAAGACAATGGAAATCCAGCCATTGCTGCAAAGACACGTGCCTTAACGTGCCTTGTACTGTGCCTAATAAGGTGCCTTGTAACATGCCTTATAACATGCCTTGTACTGTGCCTAATAAGGTGCCTTGTAACGTGCATTGTACTGTGCCTAAGTAGGAGCCTTATAACGTGCCTTGTACTGTGCCTGATAATGCCTTATAAGGATTGTTGGCAACTGTGGTGAGGGTACAATGGGCTGGCAGCACGGATCTGCAAAGATATGACTGTCACAGGCAAGCCAAACATCTGCCTTGGACAGGAGGGAGCAACAAGGAATTGAACCCATGACCTCTGCCTAGAACATCAGTGTACTAACCAGTAGGCTATTCCTTGATGGCTTGTTGCATAGCAATGGCTGAGTAAAGAAGAACTGCAGGTCACCGCAGAAACCATTTGCTCTGTGTGCCAGGATAGGGTAAGCCCACCAGCACCCATGATGCATTGCACATGCAGAACAGCGGCCTACAGCTGACCACCAAATGAGGTCTGCACCTCTCTGGTACTGCAGCGTGGTAAGACGGACTGACAGTGTGTGATACTGGCACAGAGTAGCTACAGACCATGCCATTGTGCAGGTTCCATGTTCACCCTGAGGGATAGGATGGGTACCTAGCACTAGGTCCACAGTACATGTGGTGCTAGAGATTGATCCTAGCTGCACATTCCTATCACTGCTAGTGTGTGATAGGTGTGTTCAGCAGTCACATGTGACCTTGTGAGACTGGATGCCATCCAGATTAGTGCATACCTGGTGTTAAAATCTGGCTGCTATGAGTACCTGTTATCAGGGCAGTGGGGTGTCTAGACTTGCATGAGGGTTATTGAGCACTGCCCCTATGAGTTTAAGTGGTATGCACTATATACCCCAAGGGGCTTTCAATCACCTCTTTTGTAGATGAGGGGGTGGTGGGAGAATGGCTGCAATGCTAGCAATCATAGTTATGCTGGCGGATGACAGCCCTCCAGGGTTGCTGGGCCAGTGCCATACCTGTGACCATTGCAGACCAGCAGTGATGCTTGGGGTAGGCAGGGGAAAGGTTAACTGCCCCACACCATGGTCTGTCATTCATTAACAGACAGCACAGTCAGACTGCACCTGCAGCATCCTGCAAGACATTCCCACCATGCACAGGCAAACTGCAGACAACCCACTAAGCAGTCCATAATACATGCTTATAGGGGAACCCCGTGTACCCAGAGTCAGGATGCACAACACAAACACCAAGCAAGTATCTACATAACCAGAAACACATAGCTATCACTGGAAGCAAATAATGTATGGCACTATGTGGGAACATAGACATGCAATGGTCATTACTTGGTCAGAGTGAGGGTGATCTCACAGCGTGACATGCTGTGGCCACCCTGTCCATGCAGGTGGTGGTCGAGCACTACAGTGTCCCAGCCATTGCCCTCCACCCTGTGCAGATGTATCCTGGCCAATCCGCCCTATCTGGACCATACCCACAATACCTTGCTCCTCATTATGCACATTTGCAGGCTAATGCTGGAAGCAGTGTGAGCAATGTGGGCTTAGTGAAGTGTTGGCAGACACAAAACAATGGAGAGACATATGCACACTACCATACCTATTGTGCAGATGATGGAGGTGGTTGACAACCCTACCTGCCGCACTGGTCCTGATCACAGTGCCACACAGTCAGAGAACGTGGTAAGAAAGACCATGGAGTAAATAATTGAAAAGGAACTTTATTTAATTTGCCAATAAAACCCGGCACAGGCCGTGTTTCATTTAAAAAAAAACTTCCTCAGGGGTAAAAGCAAACTGGGGTCAAGGAAATAAAAACAAACAAACCATTAAAAACAATAGAAACAAATTTCATACAACATAATATCAATTAAATTATAAGAAAAAATCTAAAAACACATATAAATTTGTGTTCAAATACATTCAAAACATTTGGAAAAAATGTTGGAACACTCTATTCTAAAATATATCGCTAAACCTTATAAGAAATAAATTAATATAAAGAAAGCAAAGTGATAATGTGGACATAAATATTATTTAAAACATACAGCAATATAAAAAGAACAAAGTGATAATATGAACATGAATGTTTTTGTAAAAACATACAATAAATACATATAGAACCAATGAAAACATAAGGATAAATAATTATAAATAAACTAAAATGTTAAAATACATTAAGAACCAGAAGACGACACTAAATTAAACTGGATCAAACACCATTACACATAAGGACATAAAAAATCGTATTTACTTCACCGGTGGAATAATATATCCTTGTACTAAATGATCGATGGGCATATGGAAGAGAAAGAGAAGGAGTGAGTCCACAAAACAAGGCGTTAAAAACCTTCTATAACTAAATAAGTATAAACAATCTTTACATATATATGTATTAAAAACATAGCACATAAAAAAGGGGGAAACGTCAAATTAAAAGGACCACTTTTAGAACCCAAAATCAAAGCGGAAGCGAACTGAATGTCAAAAAGGTCCCTTTGTTTAAAAACAGATACTTTGGGGTATGTTTACTAAACCGTCTTAATGTGCACCCGGCGTTAGTGTGCAGAGTGCCATAAAAGGAGTGGGCGATTCTCACCACCACCAAAAAGTTGTCTAATAGACAATATTTTGGTGGTGGTGAGAAGTGAGGAGGAATGTGACACATTCTATCTAACCTTTTTGATGTCTTGGACATCTACACCTTGCCCACTCACAATCTTAAATGACAGAGGTGTAAGGCAGGGGTCTCCAAATCCAGCCCTGGAGGGCCACAAACCAGTCAGGTTGGCAGGATATCTCTAATGCATATATATCTCATGCATATTCATTAGGGATATCCCGAAAACCTGACTGGTCTGCGGCTCTCCAGGACCAGGGTTCCCTACCCCTGCTATAAGGCATTCCATAGGGCACATTATAAAGTGCACTGTCTGCTAAGGCACCCTATAATGTCCCCTATAGGGCACCATATAAGGCGCTTTAGAGGACTCCTGATAAGGCACCTTATAAGGCGCTTTATAGGGTGCCCTATAAGGCGCTTTATAGGGCGCCCTATGGTTACAGTACACTGAGGGTGTTTTTGCTGGCAGCCCTAATGTACATTAAAAATAGACAATGCCTCAGACAGCCCTATCAAATAACCACACCATGGGTTGGAACCCATGACCTCTAGCTCCACAGGCAGTGAAGTAACCAGTAGGCTACAGCTGCTAACAAACCCCTGGCTCGCTGCAGAAGGACTGCATGTCATCACACAAACTGTCTGCTGTGGTTACCAGGATAGGGTTAACCCACCCGTACCAATTTTGCACTGCACATGCAAATCAGCAGTCTACAGATGAGCACAAGATGGGGTATGTACCTCCACAGCACCTCGGCCTGGTAGGGGGAACTGACCGTGTGCACCCCCACAACACCTCAGCCTGGTAGGGGGTACTGACCGTGTGTGGCACTGGCACAGAGTAGCTACAGACCATCACATTGTGTGGGTACTGTGCTCACCCTGAGAGTGAGGTGGGGCTCCCACCACTATCTGACATTCTCCAGCAACAAGCCTCTAACCACTGCACCCTGCAAGGTGTTCCAGCAAGACACATACTAGTTGCAGACAGTCTGATAGCTAGTCTATAGTGCATACTCTTGGAGAAAATGCATGTTCCCAAAACTGGGACATCAGCATACACACCAAGCAGATAAGTCAGTGATTAGGCCACAAAAAGAACCCATATATATCACATGAAAAAAAGGCTATATAGCACTATGGGGGAACCTAGCCATGCTGTGGTCACTGCTCAGTCAGGGTGAGAGTTACCTTCCACCAGGACATGCTGTGGCCACCCTGTCTGTGCAGGTGTTGGCTGGGCACTACAATGTCCGAGCCATTGCCCAATACTCTGTACAGATGAATCCAGGCCAGGCCAGGCCACCCTATCCAGGCTATTCCCACAGTACCTTGTTCATCATTATGCACATTGGCAGGCCAATACTGGCAACAGTGCTAGCAGTGTGGGCTGTGGAGGGTGTTGGCACTGGATAGACAGACACACACTCCCCACACCTATGCCAGCATTGTGCAACTATAGAGGTGTTTGGCAGCCCTGGCCACCATACCAGTCCTGGGCACAGTGCAGGTATGGCTATGGTATGCAATACTGTTGGGGTCACTCCCCAGGGTGGTAAACACTGTCAGATACAAGACCTGTAGCACACTCCACAGACATCAGAGAGGTTGCTATGATGCAGCTCACTCAGAAAATTGTACTTAACTTCGGAATTGCTATCTGCCAGTACTCATAGCAACCTTTTGATAGCTGTGTACCGTATTCCCAGGTTTAGGGTGGCATTGCTAAGGTATGCAAGTGCTAGTATTGGGAGATGCATGCAGGGCCCAACATCCTGCCTCTCCAGGAGGCATTGGATAATGGAGCCTGTGGGTGCGGGTGTGTCTGCCCCTGTTGGCCGCTGCTTTGGGGCAGAGATTCCCGACTACAGTCCTGGTAGGCCAGAAACTGTTTGGGTTTTCATGCTGTCCCTCATGAATATGCATGAGATACATCTGCATACCATGGGGGCGGCACATAGAAATGCAGCACAGGCATCTTTATTAGAGAAAGCATGGAACCTGAATGGTGTTTGGCCCTCCAGGACTGCATTTGGGAAACTCTGCTCTAGGTAATGCACATGTTTATGGTGTCTGTGCTCTGTAGGGTAAAATGTAGGTGTTTTGGGCATGTTTACGTCATCTGCAATAAAGGTTCTGTCTGTATTAGCATGTCTTAGTAATGGGTAAAATATGGGGACTGGGCTGGCAGGAACCACAGCTCGGACTTGAACCTGTGACCTTCTGCTTCTGAACACACTGGTTGTGGGCACTGTACCACCATGTTGCCACAGAAACAGTGCATTCTCTGGTGATACCATGACTGTTCGTCAGACAGGGCCTGTCTGTTGCAGTGCATGGCACCCACCAACACAGGGCTAGGCCACGGTCTGCTCTGGGCAGCTGCCACTGCCCCCTCCACCACCAGTATCCCTCTGCCACCATGCTGACATGCCCTTCTGCTGGTGGTGCTGGTGGTGTGCAGTCTCAGGCCCTCCAGTGTGTGGGTAGGCGGCTGCCTATGGTGCGGGTTCTGGGGTAGGGGTGCCTGCATAGCTGTCCACGCTTCCCCCCAGCACCGCCTGCCAATGTTCCGTGCCATTGGGGGGGCCTGCTGGGTACTATCCCCTGTGACACCATTGGAAGCACACTCTTGCCCATGTTGGGCCCTCAGCAGTTGCTGTCTGGCTGCTCTACTGTTTCAGCATTCCTATGGGCCAGTTAGGCATCACCCTAGTCCGCACTGTGGGCCAGCTGCACTGCAGCATGTGCCGCCTGAAGCCCTCTGTGTCCCTTTTTCCAGCATCTGTCCAGTTGCCCATTCCGACATGCCCGCCCTGCTGTTGCAGAACATGTGCACGCCATAGGAAACCTGGCCAATAGGGTCGGAAACCCTGCGCAGCGCAATATCACTTTGGGCTCATTCACCTTGTATGGGGACGGAGCATAGACCCTTCCAAAATTCATATCTTTTTTTTGGAGCTTTCTTGGAAGTGGGTTTTTTTTTTTTTTAATTTTATTTTTATTGATTATATCATAACACTACATACAAAAGAAAATAATACAATGTGACACAAACAAAAAGAAAAGATAACGCAATACAACTGATAAGTAAAAGGAGCAGTACAGCAAGCTGTCAATGAGGAACTGTCAGAGTCCGAGGACTCGCATTTCGCTAGCCTAGCCCACCGAGCTCTTCTCCCATCAATAATACAGCAAGCATCCAGTACAAAGAAACTCACAACAGTTCCCACCCCCCTCCCCCCCTAGACACTGCAGGCAACAGGGGACCAGACAACTTAATCCAATGTATCTGAAACTATCTGCAGACCAGGACTACATGACCTAACAGGTTGCATTAACATAATTATCTAGAGCAAACCACTTTGAGAGTTTTGGCCTAACACCTCTTATGCATAAAGCTCTGTCCGCGGCTTTCTCATACCTGGCGAACAAGCATACTTGATTCCACCATTCCCCATAGGTAGGCTTACAGGGGTTTTTCCAGTGCGTGAGAAGAAGCTTTATGGCTACCATTATCATGAAATTCAGGAGGAAGCGATTATTCTTATCAAAATCTGGAAATGGCCCCACATTTCGAAAAGCAAGTATTCGCCAGGTTAAGTCAGCCGAAAAATTCAAAACCGCCTGGATTTTGCCCCAGACTTTTGTCCAAAACTGCTGAATGTGAGGGCACTCTAGTAACATATGACTAAGCGTACCAACAGTCCCATGGCAGTTCCAACATACATTTCCCCCCGTCTTGCTCCATTTACTCAGAGCAACGGGAATAATGTAAGCCCTATGTGCCAGGAAAAAAAGGGATTGCGTAAGGGCCGCCGATTTAGATGCTCGAATTGAGGAGCCCCAGAATATTTTCCATTCCAACGGGGACAGATTGACTTGCGTCTCCGCTTCCCAGACACGGCGCAGCCCCATATTTGCTGGAGTAAAATGGTCCACAAACAGGGCATAAAAACGCGAAGCTGCTCCTCCCCGAGAAGCTATTTCCTCTACAACCTGCAGCAACCCCCAGGAGTGAACGATATCCTCCGGAGACGGAAACATGCTGCTAATACAGTGTCTCAGCTGCAGCCATTGATAATGCCAGGAGGATGGCAGTTCAAACTCCCGTTGAAGGGTATTGAAGGATTTCCAAGAGGAACGCTCCAGCAGTTGTCCGACGGACCATATTCCTTTTCGCTGCCACTGCACCCAGGCACATATCCCTTTGTGAATCACAAAAATAGGATTGAACCAGATCGGCACCAGCCGTGAAGGGGGATTTTCTGCACTATGACGGGGAGAAAGGACTGGAACGCAGATTGAGTCGAAGCTACCACTCTCCCCTTATTAAATGCCTTGGGATATAGCATTCCAATGAGTAGTTTGAGGGGACAAGGTGCAACAAGTCGCTCTTCCATCTTGAGCCAAGTGGGTGTATCGTCCATGGTGTCGCTTAGGGCCCAAAGCGAGCCCTGCTTCAAAAGAAAGGATTTATGATACCAAGAGAAATCAGGGAAATATATTCCAGCGTGTGCTTTATTGGCTTTTAGCTTCTTTAGTGCAATTCGAGGGATTTTCCCAGCCCAAAGGAAGGCACTTATATTCCGTTCAAGGCTTTTGTAGAATGACGGAGGGAAAAAAAAAGGGAGCATACTTAAGATGTAATTTATCTTGGGCACCAGCGTCATTTTGATAGCTTCTACACGACCCCACCATGTCAGATGCAGCAGGGACCATGTCAGGGTATAGGACCGCACCAACTCCAGCAACTTCGCAGCATTCAGTTGTACAGCATCTTCTAATGAGGCAGAGTACAGCACCCCGAGGTATTTTATTGCTGTGGGTTCCCATTGAAAAGGGTAACCAGCTACCAAGGACGGATTCGCCTTGCTATTTAGAGGGAAGGCTACAGATTTATTCCAGTTCACTTTATATCCGGAGAGCAGCGAATACTGAGATATGAGATGCAGAAGTGGAGAGATAGAGTCAGGCCTGAGAAACACCAGCAGGTCATCAGCGTAGGCTGACAATTTAACGTGCAAGTCATCTATCAGGATACTTTGAATCTCTTCCGATTGACGAATTAATAAAGCCAGCGGCTCTAATGCTAAGTTAAAGAGGAGCGGGGATAGAGCACATCCCTGTCGGGAGCCACGGTGCAAGGAAAAGGGGTCCGACAGAGTGCCATTAACCAAGATTCAGGCAGTGGGACATTCATATAAAACCCGGATCTTATCAACAAAATCTTTAGGCAAGCCAAACCAGGCTAGCACGTGGTATAAGAAGGGCCACTCAAGCCTATCAAAGGCCTTTTCAGCATCTATTGACAGGCCCACAACAGGGAAATCCGTAGCAGAGGCACACTCGATCACGTCACATAGCAGACGCCCATTGTCAGTTGTGGATCTTCCTGACACAAAACCACATTGATCAGGGTGAATCAGCAGATGCAATACCTTATTCAAGCGCCTGGCCAGCATACTGGAATATAGCTTGTAATCAGCATTTAGGAGCGATATGGGCCTGTAATTGCCGACCTCTGTTGGATCTCTCCCCGGTTTTTCAAGCACCACTTCTTCTGATCCAGCGCCTGCAAACCTTGATAGTATAACAAAAGCTGTGAGAGCAGCTCGTCTGCAAAGGTCCGGTAAAATTCTGCCGGAATCCCATCTGGTCCAGCCGCCTTATTAATCTTCATGTTGGCTAAGGTCTCTCTGAGCTCAGTGTCTGTGAAGGGATTCCCCAGTTCGGCCATATGGGACTTTCGCAAGACAGGCCGTTTAACCCTAGCTAGGAAATTTTCACAAGTCTTTCCATCAAAGATTATTTCAGAGGCATATAGCTGCTCATAATATTTCCGAAATGCCGCCGCAATATCCCCACTGCTGGTTAAGCGATTCTGCTGTGAGTCCAGTACATGAGTTACATGCGTCTTATTACGACGTTTCTTCAAGCTGGAAGCCAACAGCTTGCCGGCCTTATTTTTCTCCCAATAATAACGAGCGTGGCCGTCGAACACACTCTGTTCCACTTCAGTACTTAATATCGTGTTGTACTGGTATCTCAGCTTATGAAGACGGTTCAACACTATTACGTCAGAGCCTCTTTGCAGAATTCGTTCACCTGCTCTAATCTGTTGATCAATCTCTTGCAACTTCATCTGTGCCTTCTTAGCTTTAGTAATTGCAAAACTAGTTACTTGCGCTCTCATAGAAGCTTTGAAGGCCTCCCACCAGGCCCACGTTGGCGAATCTTCCGGGCTGTTGAAGACAAAGTAGTCCTTTATTGCTCGTTGTATGGTCTCCTTAAAGTCGGAATCACTCAGGAGTGCTCTATTGAAAGACCAGAACTGTTGTCTGGGCATGTCACCCTCAAAGCTTAATTCTAAAGAAATTGCCGCATGATCGGATATATGGGTACTTAGGATGCTGGCTCCGCGGGTTTCCTGTTCCAGAGGTCTGGAGATTAGGAAAAAATCTATCCTTGAAAAGGAGCTGTGAGGACATGAAAAAAACGTATAATCTCTTTCCCGCGGGAAAAGGAGGCGCCAGACATCCACAAGGCCATTTTCTTGCATGAGCGAGCTTAGCATCCTCAGGGCTCTACCACTCCTTGGTCTACTGGGGCTGCAGTCCAGTAAGGGGTCTAAGACTAAATTGAAATCACCCCCAAGAATTACCGGGAACGAAACATCATCCTGTAACTCTCTTGCGAGGGCGCAGAAAAAATTAGGCTGATCAACATTTGGAGCATAGACACAGATAACTACTAGGTGTCTGGAGCCAATGACTACATGAGCCTTAGCCCAGCGCCCCTCCTTGTCCGCTCTTGTAGATAAAACCTGAATCTGCAACCTGCCTTTGCACAGGATTGCAACCCCATTCTTCTTCCCCAGGGCTGGAGAGAATGTGATCAATTTATAATGCGAAGAGTATAGTTTCATACTTTCCTTAGATGACAAATGAGTCTCTTGGAGAAAAACTAAATCCGCTCCCTGCTTATGAGCATAAACCATTATCTTCTTTCTTTTTATAGGATGCATGATACCCTTCACATTCAGAGACAAAAGCTTAAGAGGGTGCATTGAGAAAGAAATATATGAAATGGTTTGCCAAACTCTCTGTGGACATAAGCAACATGTTACCTTGCAAATGAAACCGTGGTGCAGTAGGAAACCCTAATTGCCTGCAGCGTACACATCTAACCCTCCCCCAATGGAGCAATAAACAAGGGTGAGACAGCGTGAAGACCAAAAAAAGATGGAAACACAGCAGCCTCTGCAAGACCCACTATGATTAATCCCTATATCAGGGGTAAGCCGAAATATTAATAATCTGCCATAGCGACTAATAAACATTTTTTTTTTTTTTAAAGTCTTCCTTTTAAGACTTTTTCTTTTTTCCCCCTCTCCCCCCAAAGCAGTACACAACACTATCATCTTATATGTTCTTAACCACCAATCTACACATTATTGCCATGAAATACTTATAAAGAAACAGAAGAGTCCCTCAACCACTTTAGGAGGAGACAGAGACAAAAGCACAGAACTTGCTTGTGCGAATCCATGCTCAGCTAGAAGACGTGCTGACACGCAGGAGAGTCCTTAAGGAGCAACAGTCATGAGCCACTCTCCGTGTGCATTCTCAGGGCTTCCTGCTCTTCCAAAAACTGTAACAATCCATCAGGCTCCTCAAAGGTTCTCGTGCGATTATCCAGGGTCACTTTGAGACGTGCGGGGTAGAATAATCCATATTTTGCCTGGAGATGCTGGAGGCGAGGCCGCAGCTCTAAGAATTTTTTTCTTCTGTCCATTGTTGCCTTGCACAGATCAGGGAAGAACGAAACTCTGTGGCCTTCATATGTTACCGAAGACAAGGCCTTCGCTGCAGCCATGATTTGTAGGGCCTGCGGATGACGCAATAAGCAAAAGATTAGGGGCCGCGGCCGCGGACTTCGCCCTCCTGTATATGCAGGTATCCTATGTGCACGTTCCACTTCCAGCGGCTGGCTAAAGTTTAGTTTAAGCATTTGAGGCAGTGCTCTTACCAGAAAGCCTATTGTGTCCGTGCCTTCCGCACCTTCAGGGACTCCTACTAGCCGGATGTTGTTTCTGCGGGCTCTATTTGAGAGGTCCTCCACACTCGCCTCTAGAAAAGTTACCTTTTTCAGGGCCTTGGATACCTTTTGTAACTGTTCCTCGTGCGCAGCCACTGCGCCGTCCATTTGTTCCACGCGGGCTGTGAGACCTTGTGTTCTCTCTTTGATCTCTATCATGTCCGCCTGCATCCGCAGCAATGTTTCTCCGTTCGCCGAGATTAGCTCCCGCACAGCCCGAATCTCCGCTAATATTTCCCTCTTCCCGTCGTCGGCTTCGCGTCCGGACGCCATCTTAATGGGAGAAGGGGGATCTTGCTTGGCACGCTTAGAGCCCGTGCTCCCACTCGCAGCAAACTCCAGTTTCATTTGTTTTCCAGCCGCCATTTCTCTTGCACTACACACTATGGCAAAAGGATTCGTCCACAATCACCCGAAATAGGGAAAATTTCAGGAGAATTTCAACGGGTCAGCAGGAGCAGAGCTCCTATGCGTCCATCTTGCTTCACCGCTAGGCTCCGCCCTTGGAAGTGTTTTTTGATGTTTCCCATTGATATCACTATTGCCCAGCTTGGTTATGTTTTTTTACATTTTCTTCTGTTCATTTTCACTGTTTGCCCTTTTGTTCCGTGCACATGTATCACACTTATCACTTTTGTAGGTTTCCCTGGTTTCGCTGTACATTGCTGATGGAAATGGTTTCTTTTCCCTTTAAATCGGCTCTAACGCCAGGGTTTCACTGGCGTTAGTTTTGAGCCTCGGATTTCACAGCGTTAGTGTGTGGGGAGCCTCTCCCCTCCCACTCTCTGCCCATTGACCCTCTCTCTCCGCCCCTGGGGAGCCTTCCTTCGCCCTCCGGGAGCCTTTCTCCGCCTTCAGCACTCATTTGCGCTGCTGCGGGCATTATCGCGCGCTAAGGTACCTGTGCACCTGATAAGCGCCATTATTGCGCGATAAGGTACCTTATCACGTGATAATGTCGCAGAGGGCACATTAAGACGGTTTAGTAAACATACTCCTTTGTATCGGAACACAACGAGATGCATAAATAAAAAACAAAATGAAAGGGAATTGCAACATATTGACCTTTAGGATTAAAGAAAAGTATCAAATAATGTCGGCAGCCCCAAACCGTGCTCTACAAAAATAACCAGTAGTAAAATTCCACAAAGTCAACAAACATATTGATTGAAAGAAAAAAAGAACTAAAATGAAGACTTTATCAACGTGGCAGCAAAGACCAAAAAACAACTGCCATTTTAATTAGTGCATAACACCCATATAAAAGTGGGAGCTGAAATCAGCACACACCTTTTAAATGTTAATGTATTATACAAAATGCTAGCTTAACAATCCTGTAAAAGTGTAGGTGAAATCAAAGTACTTTGAGGGCTGCAGGTTGAAAATACTCCACAAATCCTTGCACCAAACTGCAATGAAGAAACTTCAAACTAATTCAGCCAGCACGGTGCCAATGAACAACACTTTCACTTTCTGTTCATAAAAAACGCCGGCGCATGTGCATAGGATTAAAAGCAGTCAGGCTATGACGTACTCAGGGAAGATGACAACATCTCCTTGCTCGAAGAAAATCTAGTTTGTAAAAGTGAAACCCATTGAAACATAAGTATTAAATCTTGTGGAAATTGTCCTTACTACAAAAATGGGCTAAATAACAGCAAAACATCTATTTAAAAAAACGAGATTAAAAGGTGAAAACATTTCATAAAATATATTAAAAAAAACATTTAAGGGAACGCTTAAATTACCTACATATTAGGAAAATATACATAGAACCATAATCATAAAAGAGAGGAACTAAAATAAATAAATATATAAATATATATCAAACTCCCTGTATGGTATACACCAAACACGCCTTACATTATCACTTTATGAAAACACATAGCCTAAAAAAATCAAAATAAAAAAAACGGGGAAAGGGAAGGAAGGGAGGGGGGAAGAGGAGGGGGGAAGGGAAGGGGAGGGAAAAGGGGCGAGGGGAAGGGGAGGGGGAGGGGGAGGAGGAGGGAGGAAGAGGAAAGGGGGGAAGGGGGAAGGGGAGAGGGGAGGGGAAAGGGGGGAAGGGGAAAAGGGGGAAGAAGGGGGAGGGGGGAAGGGGGAAGGAGGAGGGGGAAGAAGAAGGGGAAGGGGAGGAAGGGGGAAAAAAGGGGGAAGGGGAGGAGGGGAGAGGGGGAGAGAGGGGAGGAAAGACTCTATAGACACAAAGGTTTTCAAAATGTATTGATCAACCATAAATAGAACCCTAAAAAACTTAAAAACACAAAATTATATATAAAAACCTATCACAGAAAAACAGACAAATCACTGTCTAAATTTAGCCCATTAGGAGCCATGGAGTCCAATATAAAAATATACCTTTGTTCAAGCCTCATTATTGTCCTGTCAATATCACCACCCCTCCAATTAATTTTAACTTTTTTAATGACAAAAATTTTTAAATCTGATATCTTATGTGACTGTTCCTTCCAATGTCCTACATGTGGTTTATCTGTAGTGCCCCTTTTAATGGCACTCTTATGTTCTATAATCCTGGCTTGGATACTGTGTATAGTCTTACCCACGTAAAGCTTCTTACATGGGCATTGTATGACATAAACAATGTGAGTGGTCTCACAGTTAGAATAATCATTGCTAAAAAAAAAATTATTTGTAAAGGGGTGGATAAAAAAAATCCCTTACTGGTAACATGTGTATACAGACAGAACACCAGCCACACTGGAATTATCCCTTATATTTAGATAAAAAAGGCCGCTCAGTCAGTGCTGAGGGAACCAAAAGATTCCTCAAATTAACATTCCTTCTGTGGGCTATAGTGAGAGGTGTATCATGAAAACCGTCCAGAGATTGGGTGAGATGCCATTCACTTTTCAAAATCTTAACAATATCATGAGAAATGGTTGAGTATAGACAGGGGAGGCCCAAGGGGGGTGTGGGGCCATATGCGGAGACTCAGTGCAGGGCCTCATTTGCATAAGGTACCTCATTTGCATAAATATTTGCATAATGTTACCATACACTAACTTTTAGTAAACATGCTTCTTATTGAGTGTATGGATAAAGAAAGACTAAAAGATTTCTACATTACTATAATCCAGTGCCAACCGCCAGGCACATTAGGAACTACTACAAACACTGCCCATTTAGAACCCATAGCAAACCCGCCATATCCTAACAGCACTACCAGGACTCACAAAGCACCATACCCTACCTATCAAAAGGCAACACTGCAAATATTAAACAAGTACATTTCAGAGAATAACAATACATGACCTACTGGGGAAAGAGAACAAGTGGCAATGTCAAATAGGAATTACATAAACAGAATACCTCAGCTCAGTTACACATGCAGAACATAGACCATCACCAAACAAGGAATCACAATTTAGAAACATGAAGACAATAATTAAACTGGAAACCCCAAAAGCCAAACTTGGAATGTACAACAACACTGTAGAAATAAAACTATAAATTAATTTCCTCTTGAACTAAACAAAGCGCAGACGTTAATGATGCACATTTCCTAGAGCTGACATATTCCAGTTAATAAATTCAAAATAAAGAGATATTTTTCTACCTTTTGTGCATATTTTTTTCAGTTGCAATTGCTCCAGCTACTTTCTTCTGGTTTCTTCGTGTCTTCTGCTAACTCTCCATTTTCTGCTGTCCATTTGTCCTTTCTTCTCTCTTCTAGTTTTTTCCATCCTCTCTCTACATCTGCTTTAACATACTAATCTTTCTCCTTTTGCTCTTTCCTCATTCCTATTTTGTCCACTCAAATTTTACCCCTCCATCCTCAATCCCCACTTACTCTCCAAATATCCAGCCAATTGTAGATTTGTCTTCCCTCCCACACAAAATATTTTTTCCCTCTCCATTTCACTATCCCAGCTCCATCCCATTCTAATCCTCTCCCAACATCAGCTCCCTTCTAGTTCCAGCCCCACCCAGCATCTGCTCCCTTCTAGTCCCTGCATCAGCCCATTTCCAGTCCTAGCCCCCCATCAGCCCATTTCCAATCCTATCTTAGCTACACCATCAGCCCATTTCCAGTCCTAGCTCCCCCATCCATTTCCAGTCCTATCCGAGTCCATCCATCAGCTCATTTCCAATCCCAGCGCCCCCATCAGCCCATTTCTAGTCCTTTCCTAGCCCCACCATCAGCCCATGTTAAATCCTAGCTCCCCTCCACTCAGCCCATTTCCAATCCAAGCCCCCCATGAGCCTACTTCCAGTTCTAGCCCCTCCATGAGTCCATTTCAATTCAAGCCCCCACTACAGCCCATTTCCAATCTTAGCACCCCCCAACAGCCCATTTCCAAACTTATCCTAGCCCCTCCATCAGCCCATTTCCTGTCCTAACCCCCCACTCAGCCCATTTCCAGTCCTAGCTCCCTCCCCTCACAGCCCATTTCCATTCCAAACCCCCTCCCCATCAGCTATTTGCAGTTTAAGCCCCCCCTTCCACTCAGCCCATTTCCATTCCAAGCCCCCGTCCCCATCAGCTATTTGCAGTTCAAGCCCCCCTTCCACTCAGCCCATTTCCAGTCCTAGCCCCCCCATAGCCCATTACCAGTCCTAAGCCCCCCCACAACCCATTACTAGTCCTAAGCCCCCATCAGCCCACTTCCAGTCCTAACCCCCCATCACCCCATTTTCAGTCTTACCCCCCATCAGCCCACTTCCAGTCCAAACCCCCCCATCAGCCCATAATCCAGTCCTAGCCCCCCACATAGCCCATTACCAGTCCTAACACCCCCCATCAGCCCATTTCCAGTCCTAGCCCCCCATAGCCCATTACCAGTCCAAATCCCCCCATCAGCCCACTTCCAGTCCTAACCCCCATTACCCCATTTTCAGTCTTAGCCTCCCATAGCCCATTACCAGTCCAAATCCCCCCATCCGCCCACTTCCAGTCCTAACCCCCATCACCCCATTTTCAGTCTTAGCCCCCCATAGCCCATTACCAATCCTAACCCCCCATCAGCCCCTTTCCAGTCTTAGCCCCCCACCCCCATAGCCCATTTTCAGTCATAACCCCCCATCAGCACAAGTCCTGTCCTACCCCCCCATAGCCCCATTTTTAGTACTAGCCCCTTCATTGCCCATTACCTGTCCTAACCCCCCAATAGCCCATTACCAGTCCTAACCCCCCCATCAGCCCACTTCCAGTCTTAGCCCCCCATAGCCCATTACCTGTCCTAACCCCCATAGACTATTACCAGTCCTAAGCCCCCCATCAGCCCACTTCCAGTCTTAGCCCCCCCATAGCCCACTACCTGTCCTAACCCCCCATAGACTATTACCAGTCCTAACCCCCCCCATCAGCCCACTTCCAGTCTTAGCCCCCCCCATAGCCCATTACCAGTCTTAACCTCCCTCCCCCAATAGGCCAACTAGATAATATAAAAAAAACAGACCAGCTGCTGCTGCTGCTGCTGCCGCTGCCACCGTGGCAGCGGCAGAATCGAGCACCCCGCGGGGCCCCCCCCTGCCCTGCAGAGTCCTCCCCTTTCAGCATCAGCTCCCAAAGCGTGGGCTTTTCAGAGCCGCGAAAGGAGAGCTTCTCCTCTCGCGGCTCTGTTAGTCCCACTGCAGGGCTGATGGGATTTCCCATCAGCCCCGCGGTGGGATTAACAGAGCCACGAGAGGAGAAGCTCTCCCTTCGCGGCTCTGGCAGCCGACGCTGAGGGAGCTGATGCTGAAAGGGGAGGACTCTACAGGGCAGGGGGGTCCCGCGGGGTGCTCGATTTTGCTGATGCAAGATGTTTTTTGCGCGGGGCCCCCTGAAACGCGGGGCCCTGTGCAAAAAACATTCTTGCTCAATGGACGGGCCAGCCCTGAGTATAGAAGGGGACACACCAACCCAACATCTTCTTTTTTCTGATTAGGTTTGAGAAGGGACTCACGTGTAGATGACTGTGCTCTTCTGTGTGCGTGAGAAATATATCTAGGAGGATATTGTCTTGCTACAAACCTGGTCTCCATATCCCTTGCTTGCAAATTAAAATCCTGAACATTTGTACAGACCCTCCTAGCCCCAAGAAATTGACCAATGGGAAGGTTCCTTTTGAGTGCCGGATTGTGGGAGCTACTAAAATGTAATAAATGATTGCGGTCCGTTGGCTTTCTGTACAAAGATGTAACTAAGCGGTTGTCTTCTTTTGTAATGAGTAAATCTAGATAGGGAATGCGCTGGTAATCATATGTCAGCTGAAATCTCAAATTTTCATCTAAACCATTAATCCATTCATTGAAACTAGAAAGAACTTCCTCAGTCCTGTCCCACAAAGTCAAGATATCATCGATATATCTTATTTAAAGTTTGATATTGTCCTTATATTGATGTTCTTTTAAAAATTTCTCCTCAAATTCAAATACGTACAAATTAGCAATGTCAGGGGCCATCGATGAGCCCATAGCTACTCCCTTAACTTGTTGTTAAAACAAATCTCTAAAACAAAAAAAAGGAGGAGGGGGTGGGGAGGGAGCGGGAAGGGAGGAGGGGGAGGGGAGGGAGAGGTAGGGAGGGAGGGAGGAGGAGGAGGGAGAGAGGAGGAGGTGGGAGGGAGGGAGGGGAGGAGGGAGGGAGGGAGGGAGAGGGAGGGGGGTGTTTGGACCCATAGGCAGATTATGTGCCACCACACAACCCACCCTCTGGGGCTCAGGGTGGGAAACAGGATCACCCACCAATAGATCCACATTCTACCTCCCTGCAATGGTAGCAGTAGAGGGGACCATCAACCCCAGTCCTGCTGGGGAACAGACACCCTACAGAGTGTACACATCCATAAAGCAATAGCAGACAGACAGTAGGCCTGGAAATGCTCAGCTGCCCCCACCACTATCTGACATTCTCCAGCAGCAACCCTCCAGCCGCTGCACCCTGCAAGGTGTTCCAGCAAGACACATACTAGCTGCAGACAGTCTGCTAGCTAGTCCATAGTGCATGGTCCTGGAGGAGATGCGTGGACCCAGAACTGGGATGTCAGCATACACACCAAGCAGATAAGTCAGTGATTGGGCCCCAAAAGGTACCCATATATATCACATGAGAGAAATACTATATAGCACTATGGGGGAACCTAGCCATGCCGTGATCACTGCTCATATCAAAGCATAAAGCCCAGTGCACAGGTATTCATATGAGAAACAGTCCAAATCAGTAGTGGATACTGCTAATCCCAAACTGAAACCATTCCTTATTTTTTGTCGGGCATAAACCGCAAGAGAAAGAGGAAAACCCCTCTCACTCCCACGCAGTACATGCCCCTTTTAATCAATTTTATTCAAGAATTCAATTCAATACGTTCTTTCACTTTACCAAAGTAAAACCACACTTAAGTTAACCACACTTAACGATCATTAACGTTACATAACGCGCGTTATGTAACGTTACCGCAGTTTAGTAAACATACCCCTTAGTGTTTAAAGATTCAACATCCAGGGTAACTAAAATAATATTGGAATCTATATCACAAAATTTAGCAATTCTATAATGTGGGACGAATCCCTCACATAGGACCACATAGAAAGCACAAAAGGGCATAAAAAACATCTAATAATTGAGAAATGGGTTCTAAAAGAGAACCAACTGCAGAAACAATTGGTCTACCAGGGGGAGCTGTCAAAGATTTATGAATCTTTGGAAGGATGTAAATTGTTGGAATAACTGGTGATGGAACAATAAGAAAATCTCTTTCCTTCTTAGTAAAATATCCGATCTCAAAAGCTGTCTGTACCAGATTATGAATCTTACTTTTTAAATTTTCAGTAGGGTCCCCTGTAAGGCGATGGTAAAAAGTCCAATCTTTGAGTTGTCTGTCTATCTCATCAATATACATTTTTTTACCCATAGTGATTGCTGCCCCACCCTTATCGGCAGGTTTAATAATAATCGTATTATTCTTTTGCAAGGAAGTAATCGCCTCCCTTTCTCCTTTCGTGAGATTGCTATATGTAGGGGCAGATTCAATACAAATCTGATTGACTTGTCGTGAAACTATCTTTTCAAAGGCAACTATAACCGGATCAGTTTTTGCAGGTGGCATCCATGTGGATTTTCTATTAATAATGGAAGTATCAGTCAAATTGCTCCTTTGTGTACTAAAAAAATGTTTTATATGAATCTTACAGAAAATTT
This sequence comes from Ichthyophis bannanicus, assembly GCA_033557465.1. Classification (NCBI taxonomy): domain Eukaryota; kingdom Metazoa; phylum Chordata; class Amphibia; order Gymnophiona; family Ichthyophiidae; genus Ichthyophis; species Ichthyophis bannanicus. The sequence goes on along the minus strand of CM066035.1, from coordinate 440,620,245 downwards.
TAAACAAATCTATGTTAATCTCAAACAGATCTGGTTTCCTAATGGGTACAAAAGATAGCGCTTTATTTAGTAAAGACTCCTCCTCCTGTGTAAGCGAATATTTGGAAATGTTGATCACATTACTGTGTTTAATGTTTATTACATCCTTCTCTCGTTGGACCAATCTCTGTTCCAATAACCCCTGCCGCATCCCCGACCCCGGCCCCGGGAGGGTGGGTACTGATTGTATGTCCGGTCCTGGTTCTGATTGTAATATCGATTCTGATCTTTTGGAGGAGGACAGGTCCGTGAACTGTCTTGCTCCCGAGGGGGGGGAGGGAACCGATTGTGTGTCCTGTCAAGAGGCTGAACATGATGTAGACCTTGATCTAATTGTAATTGTCGAGTGTGTGAATTATCTCGACCACCTCCCTTCCAAAAATTGTCCATGTTGAAAAAATGGTCCTTATTGGGTTCATTACCTTGCTCTCGCACTGTTTGTGATCTATTATTGTGTTTGTGTGTGGAGAACAGGGATGCAGAAGGATCAAACCCTTCTGTAGATTCACTCCTACTTCTCTTCTTCTTAGGTCCAGGAGACTGATCTAAGTCAGGATCATGTACAACACTATCTTTACGGTCGAATAGAGAGGGTCTTTTCTTAAACCATAACACAGGTACACTAAAAAAAATTTTTTTTAAGCTGCTTCTAATGTTTCGATTGATTTTTACGTTTTTTGGTGCGCTGAATCCAAATCTGGTAACCAATTTGCTCCATCACGTACAGATTTTTTGCTACATTGGGTTAGCAGTTTGAGGTGAACGTTTCAGATTGAGTGCGATCGAGATAAAAGTTTCTTGGATGAATTCTTTATTTATTTATTTATTTATTTATCTATTTCTTCTATACCGCCCCTTCCAGAGATCAGGGGCGGTTTACATGGAACAATTGTATACATTCGTATAACATTACATAGAACAAGAACTTTTTAACTTTTTACATATAACTTTTTAACTTTTTACATAAAACAGAACAGTAAGTTGTTAAAACTATTTACAGGGTGTATGCTTTTGTATACTACTGGATTTACAGGGGAATGTCAGCGAGCTGACATTGCTATTTATAGATGTTATTTACAAAAAGGTTAGGATATATGATTTATTATTCAAGTTTGTGTGTGTGAGTGTGGGTGTATGTGTGTGTGGGTGTGGGTGTGGGTGTGTGTGTGTGTGTGTGTGTGTGTGTGTGTGTGTGATGGAATTTATTTCCATTTTTTCGTGGGTTGTTTGGGGTGTCTTTGGGGACGGCTATCCCACAAGCAAAGGAAGCAGGGATATTTGGTGAATAGAAATAGAAGAATAGAAAACGCAAACCGCACCATTGCAATACATGAAGACAAACACCCGATGGTGTGAAAATAAAATTCTAATAAATGAGATCCGACACTGTGGTAATAACTAGCAAATTTTTATTTCAAAGTTTAGTAAAAACATGATATTTGTCAACACAGTTTAGATTTTAAAGTCATTCTTGGGTCAATCAATCTCCTGGTGGGCCCGTTTCTTCTTCCCCCAAATGCTTCTCTTGGTGCGCTGCTTGGCGTATTTTTCATCTGGGGTTTCCCGCAGCAGCAACCAGCAGAAATCAGCCATCATAGTGGTGTTCCATCTTCCTTGGTACCTTCTCTCTGCGTCCTTGATGTCCTGGTGAAACCTTTCACCTTGTTCTTCACTGTACGCCCCCAAGTTTTCGGGAAAGTAGTTCACATGGGAGTGCAAGAAATGGACTTTCAGGCTCATGTTACAGCCTTGTTCTTTGAAGGCATTGAGCATCCTGGCAACAATAGCCTTATAGTTCTCATCCCGCCTGTTCCCCAAGAATTTGAGAACAACATCCTTGAAGGAATCCCAGGCTTCTTTTTCCTTCTCAGACATCGTTTCAGCGAATGCTCCATCTGAAATGAGTTTCCTTATATCAGGGCCAACAAACACTCCTTCCTTTAGCTTTGCTTCAGAAAGTCAGGGGAACTTTGAGCAAAGGTACTGAAAGCACTCACCATCTTTTGGAAGGGACTTGATGAATTGCTTAATGAGACCCAACTTAATGTGGAGAGGTGGTAATAGAATTTTATCACGAGGTACCAAGCTCTCATGAAGAACATTTTTCTCACCGGGTCTCAAATACTCCCGAATTGGCCAGTCTTTTTTCCCCCAGTGTAGGTCGCGGGCCCGGCTATCCCACAAGCAAAGGAAGCAGGGATATTTGGTGAAACCGGATTGCTGCCCTAATAGCATGGATAGAATTTTAAAGTCTCCACAAATCATCCACTTATGCTCATCATAACGAATCTTCTGAAGAATCAGGGCCAAATTCTCGTATTTTTCTTGGAGAATAACAGAGTGAGCAATAGGAACTGAAGCGAATGTGTTGCCATTATGAAGAAGAACACCTTTTATGCTGTCTTTTGACGAATCAATGAACAGCCGCCATTCAGCAGGATCATACTTGAGTTTAAACTTTTCCATCACTCCGTATATATCGTTGCAAAATACCAAATCTTCCTCTTTGCTGAAATACTTCAAAAATTGTGTTTCGCGGTTTGCGGTACCAATAAAAAGTTGTTCCTGGTGACAATAGATTTTTCTGTTTAAGCCAAGAACCTAGCAGTTGGGCAGCATCTTTTGGGAGTCCTAAATCCCGGACTAAATCATTCAATTCAGCTTGAGAGAAAAGTTCAGGTTTCGGATCTGGTTCAGTTTCAAACTCGGAAGTACTGGACTCATCGGGAAAAGCCATCTGATGAGTCTCATCATGATCAGAACCGTCCACACAAATATGATCCAAAGATTTTGGTGGTTCAGGCACAGGTACTTCGTTGCTATGAGGCATAGGCCTAATTGCTGAGGGAAGGTTGGGGTAACTTATTACGTTCTTATTTTTTAAGTTGTATCCCTTCACAATGCAAGAGCAAAAATAGCAGTCACTGCTGTGGTCTCTTTGTTCACGCCACATCATAGGTATTCCGAAACGAAATGCTTGTTTTTTACCTTTCATCCATAAGCGTAGATCTTCCTCACATGTCTTGCACACTTTGTGAGGAGCCGACGGTTTGTCTTGATCGCCTAACTTCAAACCGAAATAGGCGAAATATACTTTTTTAATAAATGCAGAAATGTTCCTCTGCCGCTTTTTCACGGTATATTCCCCACAAATAAAACAAAAACTGTCCGGAGAGTTGACGCAACCTCTGGCTCTGTGAGCCATCACAAATACACAGCACTGCAAATTACAACTGTAGTGAACCACTTCGGAATAAAGCTGGATTACGACTGAGCAAACAAAAGGTAATAATGAACTTGCAAGAAACTGAAATTTGACAGGAACGTTCATGTCGCAACCACCGTGTTTGAGCGAGCGAACGAGGCGAGGCGAACAGGAAAGAACATGCGCCAGCGCGAGTACTGGATTTAGCCCCCCGCCTCCCAATTGTCCTGTTAATGTATAAAATGAATACAAAACACTCTAAAATTTCATGAGGGAGTGTTTCTAGTTAGTTAACCATTACAACCTCTATTTTGGGCCAAGAAAATAAACTGCAGTCGGCTAAAAAGAAATTATGTGAACATTCCTTATATGGGTAAGAAATCTAATTTTGCAAGAAAACGTGACGTGATGGAACATTTTGGCTATTTTTCCTGGATTCAGCACCCCAAAATCTATAGGAATCAGTTGCAAAACTGGAGGCAGTTTTTTGGTAGTGTACCTGTGTAATCGATCATTGTCTAATTTTTTACTCCAGTAGTAGACATAACCCACTCTATAATCGTCTTCATCTCTTTTAAACTTGTCAACTTTTTTATCTTTTACCTCTTTCTTAAAAAGTTGGATATTTCTCTCCTAATCTATATGTACCTTCACAAAGTTCTTGTCACACTCTTTAAGAGCAATTAGTTTACCATCTGTATCACTTTTTAATAATTCTGATTTCTTATTCGCTGTAGTTATCAATAAAATCATAAGATCAAGTGAGCACATTTAAAATAGAGTTTCAACATTTAATAAAACCTTCTTCATTGTGATATAAACCAGGAGCTTTATTCATCCTCAGTCCCCTAGGGATGATCTTGGCTTTACAACATTCCAAGAGATAGGACGCATGCATCTCTTCTTTGACCAGTTTTTGTATAAGTAGAACCACTTCTTCCCATTGGGAACAAGCTCCATCTGTGTTTTCCATAGTGTGATCTATTAATGGTTCTTGAGATGAAAATTTTCTAAAGCGTCATCTCCAAAGCTGAGTATATCCTTCCAAGGCGAAAACGTGCTGGAATGAATGAGTCCAACAAAGAGCAAGAAGCCACGTCAGTTGAGGCACACAGTCAGAGAACGTGGTAAGAAAGACCAAGGAGGAAATAATTGAAAAGGAACTTTATTTGATTTGCCTATAAAACCATGTTGTTGTGGCTGCATTGTGGGCTAAAACTATGGGGAGATGCTCTGCAGGATCCACAGATGGGACCTGAACCTCTGACTCTCTGCTCTTGGACATGCTGGTTGAGTGTACTGTACCACACTGTTGCCACGGCAGCATAGTGGTCCCTGGGGCTACCCTTACATTCCTCAGCCAGACCTCTTCTGTTGCACTGCACACCACGTACTGGTACAGGGCATGGCCTAGGTCCACTGCAGGCGAGTGTCACTGCTCCTTCCAGCACAATCACCCACCTCCTCTGCCATGCTGCCATGACCATATGCTGTCAGTGCCGGTGGTGTGCCATCCCAGGCCATCCAGGGGGCAGGTAGGCGGCTGCCTAAGGTGTGGGTTCTGGGGTAGGGGTGCCTACATAGATATCCACGCTTCCCCCGGCACTGCCTGTCAATGTTATGTGCCTCTTGGGGTACCTGCTCGGTAATGTCCCCTGGATGGGACACTGTGGGACATAGACTCATGGGCATGTTTGACCCTGGTCGGTTGCTGTCTTGCTGGTTTCCATTTTCTGCGTTCCTATGTGCCAGCTAGGCGACAGCCTAGTACGCTTTGTGCCCCAGCAGATCCCACCGCACGTCCCGCCTGTGGCCCCCTATACCCCAGTTGCACCCTTGCCATAGTGGCCTTTCATACCTGGGCACTATGCTATTGCTGCACATGTACTACTATCACCTTTTAAGGGTCTCTCTGCCTTTGCTGCACATTGCTGACCTAAATGGTTTCTCTCTCCTGCAAATGTGCCTCTAACGACAGGTTTTCACTCGCGTTAGTTTTCAGCCGTTCAAATCCCAGCATTGGTATAGCAGGAACCTCTCCACACCCACTCCCCACCCATTGACCCCTTCTCTCAACCCTCTCTCCACCCTCTGCGGGCTTTACCGCGGCCACGGATGTTTACATTCGTTAACGTTACATACCGCGCGTTATGTAACGCTAACGGTCATTAACTTTACGTAACACGCAGTAATGTTAACTAACACGCGGTATGTAACGTTACCGCAGTTTAGTAAACATGCCCCATGTTAAAAAGCAGTGGACTCAGCACAGATCCCTGGAGTACTCTACTATTCACCTTTCTCCATTGGGAAAACTGGCCATTTAGCTATACCCTCTGCTTTCTGTCTTTTAACCAGTTCCTGATGCACAGTAGTACACTGCCTCTTATCTCATGACTTTTTAATTTTTCCAAGAGTCTCTCATGAGGGACCTTGTCAAAGGCTTTCTGAAAATCCAGACACATATATTAACTGACTTATCTTTGTCTACCTGTTTATTTACAACTTCAAAAATAGATAGCAAATTAGTAAGACAAGATCTTCCTTGATTAAAGCCATGTTCAGTAATTTTGTTCTTTATAATAGTTTCTACCATTTTTCCTGGTACTGACGTCTGGCTCACCGGTCTTTAGTTTCCCGGATCACCCCTAGGACCCTTTTTAAAGAGCCGCGATGACAGTCGTTGCAAAATAAAGAGATTTTTCCAAATACCAACCCCGGATCTGAACTCATAAGGCCAGGGTCAGGATGTGGTGAATGTCCTCTGCCCCCCCCGCTCCAAATGTGCCCTGGCTGTCCCAAACAAAAACATCCAGGGAAGTTATTCCAGATTGGAGGTGGAATAACTTCCCCGCACATGTTGCCAGCCCTGGACATACAGGGCCGACATTATAATTGGCCCTGTATATCCAGGGCTTGCAACCGCCCAGACTCTGTTCCCAAGCCACCCCTTCCCTGCCCCCAAGCCATCCCTTCCCTGCCCCCATCTAACATCCCCTCACAACTGGTGGGGAAGTTAGTCAAGGCCAGGAGAAGGCATGAATAGCGGGGATGGATGTCCCATTGGGTCATCCATCCCTGCTATTTGTCGCACAGAATAACCCCCAATATGTTTAATGTACTTTGTTCAACTCAAAATGAATTAATCTCATATTAAATATCTGTATCTGAGAGTGAATATGGCTACCTCCTTCCCTTTAAGAGGTTTAAGAGCCTATAAAGCTATAATTATCCCAGGGGTGGGTGAGAGTTGGGGAGGGAGGGAGGGAGGGAGGGAAAGATAACTTATTAAAAGTTTGCTTGCTACACAAGCCTTGTCTTGTGCTTCTAAGGTAAGGACTTACCAATTTCCTGGGTGATTCGCACAGCCCTTGGTTTGATAGAAGGGGCCTTTCAAATTACCCCTTTGATCTTTTACTTGACTTTAACACCTATTTGAGACAACTTCACAGATCTTTTGCCTCCTAACTGGAAGGTCTCTTTGTAAAGAAACAAGTTTACATTTCTTTCTACTCAGAGACTATTCTACTTGTATGTAAACTATACTATGATTTGATTTAAATAAAAACATTCTCTAGAAACAAATGTATTTCAAAGTCTATTCACTCTTATTTTATATTCTGTGCTAAGCTATACTCTGCTTTGTCTTAAATACAAAGCTCTCTGGTGGTACTAAGACCTAACTGACTCAGCAAAAACACTGAATTCTAAAATATACAGATTTATCAGCTTTAACCTCAAGAAGTCCCCTTTTCCACAAGATTTAGGGGTATGTTTACTAAATGGCACTAACATCACAGCGGCGGTATTATGCCATAAATTGAAAGAGGCTCTCTCCCTGAACATTTATGCCATGGAGGTATTTGAACATCTCAATCATATTACCTCTATCCCGCCTTTCCTCTAAGGTGTACATATTAAGATCCTTAAGTCTGTCCTCATAAGCTTTATAATGAAGACCACTAATCATTTTAGTAGCCACCCTCTGCACCGACTCCATCCTGTTCACATCCTTTTGAAGGTGCAGTCTCCAGAATTGCACACTATACTCCAAATGAGGTCGCACCAAAGACTTATACAGAGGCATTATCACCTCCTTTTTTCTGCTAGCCATTCTTCTACTAGTTCCTTGTAGTTTTCTGCCCTAACATTCCCGAGAAAGTTTGTTGACACTAGGCAAAAAGCATTCTATGCTTGTTTCGCATCACCCTGCAGTAAGTTGTTGAACCGGTCATCTTTGAAGAGCTCTCGAATCTGAGGACCCACAAAAACTCCCTCTTTAATCTTTGTTTCGCTGAGTCGAGGGAATTTTTCATGCAGGTATCGGAAAGCTGACGAAGTATGGTCCATGGCTTTCACGAAGTTTTTCATCAAACCTAGTTTAATTTGAAGGGGTGGTAGCAGGATTTTGTGAGCCTCAACCAGAGCTGGGTGCTGGATATTCTTCTCTCCAACTGTTACATTTTGTCTGCGATTCCATTCCTTCCACATGTAGTGCCAATCCCTTGCTCGGCTATCCCACTCACATAAGAAACACATGTATTTTATATATCCCTGCTGCAGTCCCATTAAAAGGGCAGCTACCTTCAAGTCACCACAGAGGTGCCAGCTGTATGTTTATGTTTATGTTTATTTATTTGATATACCGCCCTACTTTATCAATCAGAGCGGTTTATAATTCACAAACAATTAGAAACAGGCACAGGGCCAGAAAGGAGGAAAGGAAGTTACAACTGTTGATATGATAGAACAAGAGAAAGGATACAGGACTATACGTAGGAGACAGGATCAGACAAGAGGGGAGGGAAGGTCATAGGCCAAGGAAAAGAGGTGGGTTTTTAGGTCTCGCTTGAAGGTGGCATGATGGGATTCTAACCGGAGGGAGTGAATTCCAGAGTGCGGGGCCGATGAAAAAGAAAGCAGAGGAGCGGGTGGATTGAAGGTGAGCGAGGGAGGGGGAAGGGAGATTAAGGCGGTTAAGGTGGAAGAAGCGGGGAGTGTGTCTGGAAGTGTGGAATGTAATAAGGTCTGCAAGGTAATGTGGAGTACTAGTGTGAAGAGCCCTGTGAACTAGAGAAAGTAACTTAAACTGAGTGCGAAAGGAGTGGAAGTCAGTAGATGCTTTAAGTTATCGTATGTCTCTTTCATGTGGACGGCATGCGCTACTGGAATAGATGGAAGACGGTTTCCATTGTTCAAAAGCACAGCCTTCAGACTCAGTTTCAAAGAGTCTATAAATAGTCTCCAGTCTTGTGGGTCATGAGTGATTTTTAAGGCATTCATGAGGCTTTCAATATCGGAACAGAATACCAGATTACTTTCCTATCCGACTGCGTATAGTACACTGCTGACGTCAGATGGCTTCAGCAGCCATCTGGCAGTAGTATTGCATTGCATCAGAAAATGATGCGATCAACTCTGGATGATGTGTGCATGCTGGTATTATGCAATGTGATGCAATATAACATCATTCAAGGTTTATTTGGAATGTTGTTGATGTCCTACTGGATAAATTTACACGGTGAAACGTCAAAAATGAACTACATGCAATATCTTCAAAACGAGAGTCAATACTTTTTTTTAATGTTATATGGGAGGGGTAACATATGGAATTGGTGTGATATAAAGACCTCCCTCAAGAGGAAGAGGTGGACAGAGAGTTAATTGAAGACATACGCAGAATTGCTAGGAAAGGGGAAGTGCTACTGATAGGAGATTTCAATATGCCAGATGTTGATTGGCACATTCCTGCTGCAGTATCATCTAGAAGTAAGGAGATCCTGGATTCTCTACAGGGAGAACTATTCAGGCAATTGGTAACAGACCCCACACGTGAAGGGGCCATACTGGACTTGGTGCTTACCAATGGTGAAAGTGTTTCTGATGTTGTAGTGGGAGATCATTTTGCATCCAGTGATCACCAGATGGTGTGGTTCAGTATTAGGACTAGGGCTGTTAGAATCCATTCCAAGGTGAGGTTCTTAGACGTTAGGAAGACTAACTTTGCGAAGATGGGCCAATACCTCAGGGAGTCGTTAGTGGGATGGGAACAGCTGGGGGATGTCGAAAAACAGTGGGCAAAACTGAAAGGGGGTATTTTAAAGGCAACCAACCTTTTTGTTAAAATGGTAAATAAAGGCAAAAGGAACAGGAGACCGCTATGGTTTTCGAAGGAAGTAGCTGAAAAAGTGAAGAAAAAGAGGGAGGCCTTCATGAAATACAAGAGATCACAGAGAGAGGAAGACAGGCATCTGTATTTGGAAAAACTTAGAGAAGCTAGCAAAGTAGTCAAGAAGGCAAAGATTCAAAAGGAGGAGGAAATAGCCAATGCAATAAAATGGGGGGATAAGACATTTTTCAGATATATTAGTGAGAAGAGGAAGGGCAAAAGTGGTATTGTCAGACTCAAGGGTGCAGGGGGGGAATATGTAGAAGCTGATAAGGATAAAGCGGAATTGCTTAACAAATATTTTTGTTCTGTGTTCACAGATGAAGAACCAGGAGCAGGACCTCAGAAAACACCCACAAATAAGAACAGAAGCGAGGGACATCTTGAACAATTTTCGGAAGACTGTGTTCGTGAGAAACTAGCTCAACTTAAAGTAGACAAAGCGATGGGACCGGATGGGATACACCCTAGAATATTGAGGGAAATTGGGGACGTTCAAGCAACTCCACTGACTGACCTTTTCAATGCCTCGTTGGAGTCGGGAGTGGTGCCAAAAGACTGGAGAGAGGCTCATGTGGTGCCTTTACACAAAAGCGGAAGTAAGGATGTGGTTGAAAACTACAGGCCGGTTAGTTTAACTTCGGTGGTGAGTAAATTATTGGAAACGCTGCTATACAAGAAACATCGGGAAAGATGGTTATCTTCTGCCCACAAAACACCACATCTTTTTGTGATAAATACGCTTTCAATACAGAGTTCTTGTCCAATTCTGTAGCAAACGTCACAACCAAAGTTGCACGAGCTGAAATATTATCAGAAGAGGACTCAAGGAACTCTGAAATATCTAAACTAGCAGGTGAGAGTAATTGAACAGGTTCATCCCCCACCACATTTCCCTCCATTTTCTTTTTAAAATTAGGAATATAGTACAAGTTCGCAACCCTAAGAAGATCGGGTTGATCAAACTTCAACACTTCTTTCAAATACTTGTGAAATAAAATAAGGGGGGAAAGATAGTGTGTAACAGGAAAATTTAAACACCTCAGATTTTTAGCCCGAGCAGCATTTTCTAACACCTCAAGCTGTCGATGCACATACAAACTATCCTTTACTGAGGCAGCCGAAACTGCTTGTACAGAACCAATTACTTCCTCCACCTTTAACAAACGTTTATCCTGTACCATATATTGAGCATCATATTCAGCAAATTTTGCGACTGAGTCACGGGTAAACTCCTCAATTTGAGACAATGTACCTGTTAGAGCAGGCTCGGTACGGGTAACAACTGCCCATATGTCCTTCAATGTCACTTCCTGAAGGGGCGGAGAAGAAACAGCCGCACTTCCCAGCACCGACAGGATGTTTCTTGTATAACCCAGAATCGCCGCAAGGCCTTTTTGGAATTGAAAGAACGTACTACTGCATTGGGGGCTACTTTTTTTTTGAAGTTCCCATGCAAGTGTGTAGTAGAACATCGTGGGAAACGTTATGGTTTTCTAGAATCTGCTCACTTGGAAGTTTTTTTAAAGAATCATGAGTCTTATATGGGATGATGGGTTTGTGAATTAAGGGTTTCTAATTTGTTCTTGTGAGGCTCCTGGGCTTGTTTATTTGCCTTTAAATGATTTCTTTAATAATTTTCCACTACCCCCAGAATGTGGACTTGTATTTAATATATGTGGTGTTCCACAGGATTCATGATTATTGAATGTTTTTCTGGGTATATTTTATTTAATCAGTTTTTCCTTTCTATTATATTTCCTGTTTTACTTATTGTATTAATAAGTTGAAAGTCAATAAATATATAATGGAAAAAAAAATTATTGGAACGCTGCTGAAAGAGAAAATAGTGAGGTTTCTGGAGTCCAGCGGATTAAAGGATTCGAGGCAGCATGGATTCACCAGAGGCAGGTCTTGTCAGACAAATCTGATTGATTTCTTTGACTAGGTGACCAGGGAGTTGGACCGAGGGAGAGCTCTAGATGTGATGTATTTAGATTTCAGTAAAGCCTTTGACACTGTTCCTCACAGGCGACCTATAAACAAACTGAGCACCCTAGGGATGGACCCTAAAGTTACTGCTTGGTTTAGAAATTGGTTGGGTGGGAGGCGACAAAGAGTACAAGTAAATGGAGCTCACTCTGAGGAGAAGGATGTTACCAGTGGTGTGCCCCAGGGATCTGTCCTTGGTCCGATTCTTTTTAACATCTTTGTTAGTGATATAGCGGAAGGGCTGTCGGGTAAGGTTTGCCTCTTTGCGGATGATACCAAAATCTGCAATAGAGTAGACACCCAGGAAGGTGTAGATAACATGAGGAGGGATCTAGCTAAGCTTGAAGAATGGTCTAGAATTTGGCAGCTGGGATTTAATGTTAAAAAATGTAAGGTCATGCATTTGGGCTGCAGCAATCCAAGGGAGCAATACAGTATAGGAGGTGAAGTACTTTTGTCCACTAAAGAAGAGTGGGACCTAGGCGTGGTTGTGTCTGATGATCTTAAAGTAGCTAAACAGGTAGAAAAGGCGACGGCAAAAGCTAGAAGGATGCTTGGGTGCATACGGAGAGGAATGGCTAGCAGAAAAAAGGAGGTGATAATGCCTCTGTATAAGTCTTTGGTGCGACCTCATTTGGAGTATGGTGTGCAATTCTGGAGACCGCACCTTCAAAAGGATATGAACAGGATGGAGTCGGTGCAGAGGGTTGCTACTAAAATGATTAATGGGCTTCATTATAAAGCATATGAGGACAGACTTAAGGATCTTAATATGTACACCTTAGAGGAAAGGCGGGATAGAGGTGATATGGTTGAGATGTTTAAATACCTCCGTGGCATAAATGTTCAGGGAGAGAGCCTCTTTCAATTGAAAGCAAGTTCTGCTACGAGGGGACATGGGATGAGGGTGAAGGGAGATAGATTCAGGAGTGATATGCGGAAATATTTCTTTACAGAAAGAGTAGTGGATCCATGGAATAGTCTCCCAGTGGAGGTGGTAGAGATGAGGACAGTAACTGAATTCAAAAAAGCATGGGACCAACACAGAGGATCTCTAAAGGTAAAAAGTGGACTGTTGTAGTTGTTGTTATGGAAGGATAGACTAGATAGGCCATGTGGTCTTTTTCTGTCATCATGTTCCTATGTTTCTTTTCGTGTTCAGCTCACCAAGATACTACAGATTAGGGCCTTTTAAAGTCAGTAATGATTTCAATGTTGACCAGTGATTTGATTATAATCAAATGCCCCCACAATACTGCCTTCAGCCCATCCCACACTATACTAGGAGAGTAGTCTCTATATCATTTAACTCCAAATATTCTTGTATTACCCCCTCCAATTTCTCCCTTATCTCCTGATTTTTTAAGAGTCGGTAAATCTTCAGGAGCTATTAGGGTGTTCAGCCAGAGACAGACCCACATCTACCCCCATGCCTTCATCCAACCTCCCAAGGCTCTACTCCCCCACAGGGTCTATGTGTGAATAGGAATAGTGGACTCCCGAGTAGAATGTATAGTCATGCTCACCAGGATGGGCCATTCTCCAGAGGTCCTCTATCTCTAACAGCTGGGTCCAAGCTTTGAAGCTCTTGTGGGCCAGGATCTGCCAACTACCTTAGCCGTTAGAAATATCTACCCTCGGGTTCAGGGCCAAGTTGAAATCTTCCGCTACCAAAACAATCCCCTACACAAAGCCCATCATTGTATTAGCTAAATGGTCATAGAAGTCTTTTTGACTATAATTTTGGGCATACATACCACCTAGTGTGAATTTCTTCCCATATAGTTCCCCTTTTAGGAATATATAGCACCCTTTTTGGTCCCTGCAGGCATCTGACTCTCTGAAGGTAGTCAAGGCTTTTAGCAGAATAGCCACCCCACAGGTCTTATGTTTAGTTTTATTTGAGACAAACCAGCCCTTCTTAAACTTTTTGTGTGTGAGCTGAGATTCATCCTTTGTTACTAAGTGCATTTCTTGCAGAAAAATTATTTGTGCCTTAACCCATTCCAGTTCCTTATATAATAACTGGCGTTTGGTTGGGGAGTTGAGTCCATTAACATTGAAGGTAACCACTCTAAATGTACCCATAATTTTTGCTATACCAATCCAAGTATGTCCTGTTTACATCCTTTGTTCCTCCATCCCTCCCCCCACACCCACCAGAACCCCCTCCCCTTTCCTCCCCTCCCCATCCCCCCAAGTCCCCCATGTAGGCCACACGGCTCTCTCGGGTTCCAAATCCAGCCAACAGCAGCCTCAATTAAAACCTTCAACATATACACCTAACCTGCCCCTGCCCAACAGTTCAACTTTATACACTTTCCCGCCCTCACAGACAATCTTCAGCCTTTGCATCCCTCTGCACCAGCATTCATTCACCGACAACCCAAACTCTATCTGCCCTAGCATTCACTCCCACATGCACACCATAGATCCATACTTAATTAGCTCTTTGCCAGAACCAAGTTCTACACCTTACTGTACAAATCACCACAGCAGTTATATAGTTCAACCAGAGATATTCCACAGTCAAGATGGAAGTTCAGGGCTTTTCACAAATCTTTCCATCTGCTGATGCAATGTTTGCCACCCTGCTTCACTCGTTCCCATTGCGGCTTGGAAGATGAATTCTACTTGGGCTCCATTGACTGTGCCAGCAAATCAGTCCATCCTGTGTCCTTGAGCACATTTAGCACTTTTTCCAGGGAGCACACACTAAATTAGCGGCCATTCAGGGAAACTGCAGGTCACAGGGAAAAGTCCATCTGTATTTCACACTGCCTTCTCTTAAACGCTGTGTTATTGGGCAATATTCCCTTTGTTTTCTCATAGTAGCTGCAGATAAGTCTCCAAATATTTCAACAGTGGCATTCTCTCAGTTCAATTCGGCAATTTTACGTGCTGCCCGCAGAATTAGCTCTTTGGAATAGAATTTGTACATGCACACCAATATGTCTCTCGGTCTCCCTTCAGTTGGCTGATCAAATGTAAGGTGAGCTCTCTCTACCTTGTAGCAAATTTGCCCAGAGTCTACCTGGGCCTGCTGAACCACCAACCTGAACATCTTCTCCCCGTATTCTTAAATTAGAGTGCCAAGCTCTATTTTCCATGTCTTCCAACTTGAGAAATACTTCCTCATGCTGTTCCTGTAGGACTGTAATCCTCGCCATGGTGCCATTCAAGGCCTTGCCTTGCTCTTTGATGCACGTCTCCATGTCAACTCTTTGCCCTAGTTCATGAATGTCTGATTTAAAATCAGCAATCCATGTTTGGACGTCCTGTTGTAGCACTCCAACATCTCTTTTAAAGTCCATGAACTACTGCTGGTCCTCAGATCTGAAAGCAGCAATATCCTCCTGAATGCCAGACCAGCTTCCATTCTGGCCTTGCTCGTTTCCAGCAGATGATGGGCCCAATGCCGCCATCTTATTCTTCCCTCCAGTGCTGCTCTCTCCACTCTTGTAGACAAACAATTTCAGGTCAGAAGGCTGTTTTTTCCTGCATTTGCCATTCCTAGCCATTCGATACACCATTCCACTACAACTCTCACCAGTGTGGCTGAAACTAGTATAAAAGGTGGGCAGATCTCTTCTACATCATCGGGAGCTCCCGAATTAGGCTGTCATCGTGGCTGTGAGGTTACCAGAACCTCTGATATATCTGGAATCTCCATGGGTCTAAACTTTATATGGTGATTTATGAGTGGTTTTGACCTTGGGGAATTTTTTAGTTTCTGGTAATTAGATGCACGCTAGAGCATTTATCACATTTGATAAATAGAGCTCTCAGAAGTTCTCTTTAAAAAGCTATTACTTTTCAAAATATGACAGAATAGTTTATGTGAGTAACTCATTCTCCCTCAGAGAAATGCTATGTCAAACGCACTGCTGCAGCAAATGTGACATTTTGTATTTGAGCTACAAAAACTTAAAAAATTTGACCACAGGAAATCAATTCAAGCAATTAAAAAGGTGATTTAGAGAAGTGTGAACCCCACAAATCCCCCGAGAAATGGTTAGGTCTTTAAAGGCCATTAACAAGCATCTACCATAAAAAATTAAGAGCTTTTATGCCTGCTCACATTGAGTCGTTTCTGAAGCTCAGTAGGAAATAGCCACAGGTCCAGGTTGTCTTACTGCTATAAAGTTAGGCACCATTTCATTCATGCTCTCAACTGTATAATCTGTAGAAGTAGTTTGCAATCTGTAAAAATTCCAGCATTGTCAAACCGTTCTGAAATATAGTTCTCTGTCAGTTTAAAATGGCCTTTATTTGATTTAGAAATCTTGATTCCTGATGCAATGCGATTATCAGAGAGGGATAATGCTCTGCTTCTGAGACGACTTGGACCTGGTGTTTATAGTAATGTGACAGCCTATTACACAGAATCTATCTTTGATCTGCATTATGTGTGCTGGCAAAGAGTTGTCAGCACCTAAGGAGCAGAGAATTAAAGAACATGAACGACTGCCAAAATAAAGCTTGCAGAAATATGTGGGAAGAAGCAGCTAACGAAGGTACAGCAGAATGCCTTAAATTATGAGTGGGGGAAAGAAGAAATGATGGTCATAGCAAATGCAATCATGTTGCTGTTATCCACGTTGGTGCAGTAGAGATGTGCACTGAAAAAAATATTTGGTTTGTTTTCGGGCAATTTTTTGACTTTTTCCAATTTTATGGCATTTTTTCAGATCATTTCATACATTCAGTTTAATAAAATATTTAAACTCATATTAGAACTTCTTTAATGTGAACAAATGATTCTATACATGTTATTTCATAGTTTAATATGCACTAAATCGATTTTGAAGGCATACTCACGAATGCACGGCCCTATAGTGAGCAATTCCAGTAGCCATGTCAGTGTTGTTCAGTATTCACTGAAGAAGAGCTGGTAGTAGGACCAGAGAAAATGGACATTCAGAAATGAAGGTAGACTTCAAACCATTTTCAGGGGATTATGTTCATGAGGAGCTAACTAAACTAAAAGCAGACAAAGCAAGGGGACAGATGGGATACATCCAAGCAGGGCTTTTTTTCAATGGTACCGAGCACCTGTTTGATTACCCACTAAAACTGACCCTTGATCCTCAAGTAGGAATGAAGGAGCCCAGGTTCTGAAAAGCCCAAATGCATGCATAGAGACTGCTCCCCACAGGAGAAGCAGCACCTTCAGCTAATCCCCACAGGCCCATGGGAGAATGTAGAGACACATGTCCCTGCAAAATGTGGAAGACACAAGCTAAGGAGACAGAGCTGTCTAGATAATAAAGGTAGAACAAAAATTTAACTTTGCTTTAGTGATTGGATAGGACAGCTAGGAAACTGAATTCTAATATCTCTGATATTTTTGTACTTTGCACGGTGTAAGAGGAAATGCATTTTATTTCTATTTCTCAGGGGTTGTACTGCAGGCAGAGTCCAGCTTCTTGGTGTTTCCAGTTCAGTTTTGGCTGCACATTTCTATTTTGTAATATATACCAAGAGAACCACAACACATCATCTTCCCTCAGAAACCCGTAAGGACAGTTGAAATAACGTCTGCTGCCACACTTCACTAACCAGTGTCAATCTAATCAGAATAATACCCAGAGGTACAGGATTTCCGCAAGTATCCCTGTGGTTTGTGCTGGCCATTGGGTCTCAAAGGATCTTCTCCATGGAAGCCCACACAGCGCCTCATCGATACTGCTAGGAAGCCATTTCATTCCATAGCCATCTCCATCGTTTGAAAATGTCCTAAGCCCATATCCAAAGGGGCTTATTACCCAAAATCTGCCACAAATGGAGACAGTGGCTTGCTAGTCTCCTGCCCCCTACCATAAGCTGCTATCCCGAGCCACTTTCCTCCAATCTATAAAACATCCTGAAATGAACCCAATAAAATATCCAGGTCAGTTTCAGAAAGGTATTCCCTATCAAGCTTAGAGAGAGTCATATAGTTTGCCAATATCAACTCATACAACAATGCTAAACTTCCCCAACAACATCATGAATAGGGTATGCAGGCAAAAAAAATGTGTTTAATGACTTGCATTGTTTGCATTTTGTTTTGTTTTCTTTTTATACTTTTTAATTTAGTTTCATTTTGTTTTTATGCATTTTCATTTTAGGACAATTTTGTTAATTAAGAGGCTGCTGTGACTCCTGTTCAAACAAAAAAGGCTGAAAGATTACTAGAGATTTCCAAGTAAATTTAAAAAAAAAATTGTTCTCAAGTGTTTTTTAATAGGTGTCATAGGCTTGCTTTGAATCAGTGCCCCCTGAGTTGGAGGATACTAGTCTTCCAGAAGGAGCTATTAGCTCTCTGGGGAGAGGGAGGTGGGGGGCGGCAGTGGAGTCTTTAGCGATTCTATCAGTGGCACAAAACCATTTGGTGCTGCTGAATATCCTCTTCTGCCAGGTTTAAACACCCCAATTCTAAGAGCTTAGCACCAGGGCATTCTGGGGTGGTGACTTAGGTTAGCCAGTTAGCAGCAATATTCAGTCACTAACCGGTTAGCCTAAAGTGGATAAAGTTAGGTGAAATAAAGGCTGTCCTAACTTTAGCCGATTTAGCTTACTGGGCAGCGGCTGAAAATCACTGCTGCCCAGTTACCTAAAATGCTAACCAGGCACATTGTATATTCAATGTTGGTGGTCAGATATGACTCTGGCATTGAATATCCAGGCTTAATTTAAAGTGGCAACGCCCACCTGTTTATTCCAAAGACTTTTCTTGTGCCATTTTCCTAACCCTGTAATCCTGGATCCCTTTTAAAAACTTTTCATTGTTGAATTCTTGGACTTACAATCCTGAATTCTGTGTCAAATTCCAAGTTGCTATAATATTATTAGAGATATTTACCAAGCCTGCTCCAGATCCTGGTTGTCCAGTTAGTGATCCCAGTCAGAAATTCTGTGAAACAATGGGCCCGATGCAGAGACGCGGGTTGTGGGGCTGCACGTCTTGGTGGGACCTGTATTTCAATTAAAGGGCTGGAACTCATCAGGGAATTGGGCCCCACAAGCTGTCCCGGCCCGATTCTTCCTCTGGCTCTCCCTACATGTCCTGAGTAGCAGGACTAAGAAAGCCGGCGGGGGGGCAGGAGGGGGAGAGATCTGGGCGGAGCAGGGGCGGGCCAGCCCGGCAGGACGTATAGGGCCGATTCAGGTCATGTCCCTGTACGTCCTGCTGAGTCAAAGGTGACGTGCTGCTTATTTCACCTTGAAGGTGGAATAAGAAGCACCAACCCGGCGATTGGGCCCGGAGATCCCCCATGGGGCCAGGGCTGGGTGTGGGGGGGTCCCCACTTCCAGATCCAGGCCTCGGCTGGCCAGCCGTGGATCGAATGGTGGGGAAGAGGGGGGACCATGCCACGGCAGGCAGGGGAGTCTGCAGGGAAGACAGCCCTGCAAAGAGGCAGGCAGGGGCATGCTGGGCTGTCCTCAGGTCCGATTCCTTGTACCGCGGGAAAGTTTTGTTTCTCCGATCCAGAATCGGGTCCTAACAGGCCCGTCTTGCATGGGGATATCTGGACAGCCCGGACGTGCCCCTTTTGGAATCGGGCTCCACGTCTAAGAAACTTAAACATGTTTTCATAGAATTTCTGGCACAAAATCATGACATAAGAAAAGTCTTTGGATTAAGTCTGTAGAGAAGGAGTTAGAAGATTCACAAAACAAAAAATCAGTTCACAACCAGGCAAAGAAACTTGGGCAATCAGAAAACGTAAATAAATATTACCTGAAATGTAATTCACAGCTAAGGATAGGTTGTCTAGAGCCAGACCCCTCCTCCCATGAGACCGAATAGCTCTTCCTGGACAATCAGTGTCTTTCAACCCAAGAGATGCCAATTTAATGCCATGCCAGGGCATTATGACACTGGACAAAATGCAAATTTGGGATTTTGTCAAGTCTGTTTTGGATTAAAAGTGATATGAAATGACATGGGAAATGTCCTTGATATTTTCCACAACAACAATATCAAAATTACCGATCTGTATCCATCATACTGGGGGAAAAAGACCTCAGATATTGTCCTTCTTACATTCCTTAGCCACTGGATATCCCCCAAGGGGTATTATACAAGCTATCGGGACTAATTGTCACAGGTCAAGAATAAGCCCCCAAAGACAAAGACATATACATTTTAATTCTTCGGTGGCTTTTTAATATTGTCCATCTTTCACACTTCAACAGTGTTACTATCTCCCCTAAATAATACTTCTCTTGCAAAATTCCTATGAAACATTCTGATGTACTTCTCTTGCAATTTCTAATGTGGCATACTCAATGAGCCCTACGTTTCGTGGATCATTGCCTCATCAGGATTGTGAACCCAATAACCATGTAGAGAGAATAGTCTAAAAATATAGAAAGCACCATGACAATGTATGATGTAATTCAGCTTCCCATGTCCTAACCACTTACATTACAATGCCCACCACTGCTCCTCTTCCACTGGCAATCCACCTATGGAAAAACTGCCGTGTGGGGCTGCCAATATCACATCATTTTGTATAAAATACAGATTATATTAATGGTGCTCTCAAACCATGGGGTATGTTTACTAAACTGCGGTAATCGTACATAATGCACGTTATGTAACGTTAACGATCGTAAGTGCATCATAACGCACGTTATGATGCGCTTACGATCGTTAACGCTACATAACGCGCGTTAACCGTAGTTAACGATCGTAAACTCCCGCGGCTCGGTAAAACACCGCAGAAGGTGGAGAGAGGGCAGAGAGAAGGGGTCAATGGGCGGAGAGTGGGCGGGGAGAGACTCCCTTCACACTAACGCACTGATCTGAAGAGCTCAATTCCAACGCGAATGAAAACCTGCCTTTAAATGCACATTACAGGGGAGAGAAACCATTTCAGTGTCAGCAATGTACAGCCCAGGCAGGGAAACCTAAAACAAGTGATAAGTGTGATACATGTGCACAGAACAAAAGGGCACATAAACACTGAAAATGACCCCAACAAACTGGAAAAAAACCATAACCAAGCTGGCCAATAGTGGTATCAATGAGAAACATCAACCCCTCCCCCCCGAGTAAGCTCCATAGAACAGATATAAATCGTGGAAGGGTCTATACTCCGTCCCCATACAAGGTGAATGAGCCCACAGTGAAACAGCGCTGCTCAGGGTTTTCCCCACCATCAGACAGGGTTCCTATGGCGTGCACATGTCCCGCAACATCAGGGCGGGCATGTCAGAATGGCAACTGGACAGATGCCGGAGAAGGGGGATACAGAGGGCCGCAGGCGGCACATGCTGTGGTGGAGCTGGGCCACAGTGCAGACTAGGGTGATGCCTAGGTGGCCCATATGAATGCTGAAGCAGCAGAGCAGCCAGACAGCAACTGCTGAAGGCCCTACATGGGCACGACTGTGTTTCCCACAGTGTCACAGGGGATAGTACCCAGCAGCTACCCCCAAGGGCACGGAACATTGGCAGGCGGTGCTGGGGGGAAGCGTGGATACCTATGCAGGCACCCCTACCCGAGAACCCGCACCATAGGCAGCCGCCTACCTGCACACTGGATGGCCTGAGACTGCGCACCACCAGCACCACCAGCAGAAGGGCATGTCAGCATGGTGGCTGAGGGATACTGGTGGTGGAGGGGGCAGTGGCAGCTGCCCAGAGCAGACCGTGGCCTAGCCCTGTGTAGGTGGGTACCGTGTACTGCAACAGACGGGCCCTGTCTGACGAACAGTCATGGTATCACCAAGGAATGTACTGACTCTGTGACAACAAGGTGGTGCAGTACAGAAAACCAGTGTATTCAGAAGCAGAGGATCACAGGTTTAAGTCCCAGCTGTGGTTCCCGCCAACCCAGTCCCCATATTTTACCCACTACTACAACGTGCTAATACAGACAGCACTTGTATTGCAGATGACGTAAACATGCCCAAGACACCTACATTTTACCCTACAGAGCACAGACACCATAAACATGCACATTACCTAGAGCAGAGCCTCCCAAATGCAGTCCTGGAGGGCCAAATACCATTCCAGTTCCATGCTGCCTCTGATAAAGATGCCTGTGCTGCATTTCTATGCACCACCCCCATGGTATGCAGATGTATCTCATGCATATTCATGAGGGACAGCATGAAAACCCGAACAGTGTTTGGCACTGCAGGACTGGAGTTGGGAACCTCTGCCGTAAAGCAGCAGTCAATTGGGGCAGACACACCCACACCCACAGGCCCCATTATCCAAAGCCTCCTGGAGAGGCAGGACTTTGGGCTCTGCGTGCATCTCCCAATACTAGCACTTGCATACCTTAGTAATGCCACCCTAAACCGGGGAATATGGTACACATCTATCAAAAGGTTGCTATGAGTACTGGCAGATAGCAATTCCTAGGTTAAGTATACTTTTCTGAGTGAGCTGCATCATAGCAACCTTTCTGATGTCTGTGGAGTGTGCTACAGGTCTTGTGTCTGACAGTGTTTACCAACCTGGGGAGTGACTCCTACAGTATTGCGTACCATAGCCATGCCTGCACTGTGCCCAGGACTGGTGTGGTGGCCTGGGCTGCCCAACACCTCTATAGTTGCACAATGCTGGCATAGGTGTGGGGAGTGTGTGTCTGTCTATCCAGTGTGTGGTGGCTGCCAACACCCTCCACAGCCCACACTGCTAGCACTGTTGCCAGTATTGGCCTGCCAATGTGCATAATGAGGAGCAAGGTACTGTGGGAATAGCCTGGATAGGGTGGCCTGGCCTGGATGCATCTGCACACGGCATAGGGCAATGGCTCGGACATTGTAGTGCCTGACCACCACCTGCACGGACAGGGTGGCCATAGCATGTCCTGCTGGGAGGTCACTCTCACCCTGATTGAGCAGTGACCATGGCATGGCTAGGTTCCCCCATAGTGCTACATAGCATTTTTCTCATGTGATATTTTTGGGTTTCCTTTTGGGGCACGATCACTGACTTATCTGCTTGGTGTGTATGCTGACATCCCCATTTTGGGTACATGCATCTCCTCCAGGACCATGGACTAGCTGGCGGACTGTCTGCAGCTAGTATGTGTCTTGCTGGAACACCTTGCAGTGGCTGGAGGATTGCTGCTGGAGAATGTCAGATAATGGTGGGGGGCAGCTGAGCATTTCCAGGCCTGCTGTCTGTCTGCTATTGCGTTATGGATGTGTACCGCTCTGTCTGTTCCCCTCTATTGCTGCCATTGCAGGGAGGTAGACTGTGGATCTATTGGTGGGTGATCCTGTTTCCCACCCTGAGCCCCAGAGGGTGGGTTGTGTGGTGTGCATGATCTGCCTATGGGTCCATACACCCCCACCCCCCCACCCCCCCCCCCAGGCCCAGAAACAAAGGTGAGGGGGAGAAGGGGGATCCCCACGGCCCGACCCTGGCTATCGTAGGCCCGATCAGGGGTCAGGCTGTAGGGAAAGAAGAATCTGAGGTTCTACCGGTGATCATCAAGAAACATCCTCACCACCTCTCAGTCAGCCCACCGCTGGTTCTGATGAGCAGGGACCCTCTTTTACATTTGTCTGTACAGCATTTTGTATGCCTTGTAGCACTATACAAATGATCAGTAGTAGTAATAGTAATAGTTATTATTCATATATTTGTCAGTGATTTTTATTTCCTGTATATAATGTTTATATTGTTTTACAATGATCTTAATATCTTTTATGTGATGTTTTTATGTAACTTTTTATGACCTTTTTATGCATATATGGTTTGTAGACTCCTTGATGCAGGCGTGTTGCTGAAACTTGGCCGTGTTCGATTCTTTCAACAAACTTCAACTGAAGATCATTGGTGTGTCCATGGCCTGGTTTTCCTCCGGTTTGTTTCTGTTTTCTGTGCTCGAAATCTTAAGTATGTAGACCAAATTCACGCAGATCTTTGCTCTAGTTCCATCTGGTCACCCATAGTAAAACCATGCTGCCTCAGATCTTGCAACCCATTGGATTCTAGAAAGTTCACTATCGTTTTCTTTAGCAGCTTCTCCAAGACCTTTCCCACCACTGCAGTCAGTCTTACTGGTCTGTAGTTTCCCACATCTTCTCTGTTACAGTTTTTTGAAGAGATACCACCACAGCCTTTTTTCAATCCCGTGGGACCTCACTCCAAGGATGTATTAAACACATCCTTTTAAAGTCCTGCCATCTTTGAGCTCTCTCGGTATCCTGGGATATATCTTATCCATTCCTAGGTGAACCTCATCCCTTGCACCCCCTCTCTGACCTCCATTTCCGCTGCTGCCAGCCCTCTCTGGGATCTACAGCAGTGGCAATGGCCTCAAACAGCCCTACAGTGCTTACCTGAAACTTTGATGGTACGGAGCTGTTTTCTTCCATCCACCAACGATGCCCGATGCCGACTTCATTTAGTATAGGGGTGGAAGCTGCTCCTCAAAAGCTACTGCCCTAGATAACCACTAGCCTTGCCTAATAGTTGAGTCAGATCTGATAGGAAGCTAGAGTGCTGAGATAATGAAGAAGAGCGAAAGAACTGACAGGGCGTAGGAGAGGGAGAAGTACAAAATCTGTTAACACAGATGAAAGAAAAGAATGCAAGAAGATGTACATATGATATGGGTATGACCTAGAACAATGACGGGGGAATGAGACAAATTGGACTAAAGTATTTCCAGCATAATTGCTCACTTTAATCCTGTCCATAGATATTTGGAAGTTTGTGTTCTGTGTGATATGCATTCCTCATGTTGCAATGGCACGAAACCTTCTGGGACACTGACAAGTACATCCAGAAGCAGGTTTTGATGACTAAACAGCAGAAACAACAGGTGTTTACCATGTATCCATTTACATTTAACAAAATGAAGGGGGAGGAAGGAAAGCAAGATTTCTTATATAATGCGAATTCCAAGTGAACAACAGCTCCTCCTTAGAATTCCTCCAGTTTTAAACTTCAATATAGAAACATAGAAAAATGACGACAGAAAAAGACCACATGGCCTATCTAGTCTGTCCTTCCATATCAACAGCTACAACAGTCCCCTTTTTTCCTTTAGAGATCCTCTGTGTTTGTCCCATGCTTTTTTGAATTCAGATACCGTCCTCATCTCTACCACCTCCACTGGGAGACTATTGCACGGATTCACCACTCTTTTCATAAAGAAATATTTCTGCATATCACTCCTGAATCTATCTCCCTTCACCCTCATCCCATGTCCCCTCATAGCAGAACTTGCTTTCCAAAGAAAGAGGCTCTCCCCCTGTACATTTATGCCACAGAGGTATTTAAACGTCTCAATCATATCACCTCTATCCCGCCTTTCCAATAAGGTGTACATATTAAGATCCTTAAATCTGTCCTCATATGCTTTATAATGAAGACCACTAACCATTTTAGTAGTCACCCTCTGTACCGACTCCATCTTGTTTACATCCTTTTGAAGGTGCGGTCTCCAGAATTGCACATAACACTCCAAATGAGGTCGCACCAAAGACTTATAGAGAGGCACTATCACCTCCTTTTTTCTGCAAGCCATTCCTCTCTGTATGCACCCAAGCATCCTTCTAGCTTTTGTTGTCACCTTTTCTACCTGTATAGCTACTTTAAGATCATCACACACAACCATGCCTAGGTCCCGCTCTTCTTTAGTAGACAAAAGTACTTCACCCCCTATACTATATCACTCCCTTGGATTGCTGCAGCCCAAATGCATGACCTTCCATTTGTTAACATTAGATCCCAGCTGCCAAATTCTAGACCATTCTTCAAGCTTAGCTAGTTCCCTCCTCATGTTATCTACACATTCCTGGGTGTCTACTCTATTGCAGATTTTGGTATCATCTGCAAAGAAGCAAACCTTACCTGACAGCCCTTCCGCTATATCACTAACAAAGATGTTAAAAAGAATTGGATAAGGACAGATCCCTGGGGCATACCACTGGTAACTTCCTTCTCCTCAGAATGAGCTCCATTTACCTGTACTCTTTGTTGCCTCCCATTCAACCAATTTCTAACCCAAGAAGTAATTTTAGGGTCCATCCCTAGGGTGCTCAGTTTGTTTATAAGTCGCCTGTGAGGAACAGTGTCAAAGGCTTTACTGAAATCTAAATACACCACATCTAGAGTTCTCCCTTGAACCAACTCCCTGGTCACTCAGTCAAGATCAATCAGATTTGTCTGACAAGACCTGCCTCTAGTGAATCCATGCTGCCTCAGATCCTGTAATCCACTGGACCCCAGAAACCTCACTATTTTCTCTTTCAGCAGCATTTCCAATTTACTCACCACCGAAGTTAAACTAACCGGCCTGTAGTTTTCAACCACATCCTTACTTCCACTTTTGTGTAAAGGCACCACATGAGCTTCTCTCCAGTCCTTTGACACCACGCCTGACTCCAACGAGGCATTGAAAAAGTCAATCAGTGGAGCTGCTAGAACGTCCCCAAGTTCCCTCAGTATTCTAGGGTGTATCCCATCCGGTCCCATCACTTTAACTACTTTAAGTTTAGCTAGTTTCTCACGAACACAGTCTTCTGAAAATTGTTCAAGATGCCACTAGCTTCTGTTCCTGTTTGTGGGTGTTTTCTGAGGTCCTGTTCCTGGTTCTTCATCTGTGAACACAGAAAATAAATATTTGTTAAGCAATTCCACTTTATCCTCATCAGCTTCTCCATATTCCTCCTCTTCACCCTTGAGTCTGACAATACCACTTTTGCCCTTCCTCTTCTCACTAATATATCTGAAAAATGTCTTATCCCCCCATTTTATTGCACTGGCTATTTTCTCCTCTTTTTGAATCTTTGTTTTCCTGATGACTTTGCTAGCTTCTCTAAGTTTTTCCAAATATAGATGCCTGTGATCTATATTTGGAAAAACTGTGATCTCTTGTGATCTCTCTGTGATCTCTTGTATTTCATGAAGGCCTCCCTCTTTTTCTTCACCTTTACAGCTACTTCTTTCGAAAGCCATAGCGGTCTCCTTTTCCTTTTACCTTTATTTACCATTTAACAAAAAGGTTGGTTGCCCTTAAAATATCCCCTTTCAGTTTTGTTCACTGTTTTTCTACATCCCCCAGCTGTTTCCATCCCGCTAATGACTCCCTGAGGTATTGGCCCATCTTGGCAAAATTAGTTTTCCTAAAGTCTAAGACCCTTGCTTTTGAATGGATTCTAACAGCTCTAGTCCTAATACTAAACCACACCATCTGATGATCACTAGATGCAAAATGATCTCCCACTATAATATCAGAAACATTTTCACCATTGGTAAGCACCAAGTCCAGTATGGTCTCTTCATGTGTGGGGTCTGTTACCAATTGCCTGAATAGTTCTCCCTGTAGAGAATGCAGGATCTCCTTACTTCTAGATGATACTGCAGCAGGAATGTGCCAATCAACATCTGGCATATTGAAATCCCCTATCAGTAGCACTTCCCCATTCCTAGCAATGCTGCGTATGTCTTCAATTAACTCTCCGTCCACCTCTTCCTCTTGTGAGGGAGGTCTGTATATCACTCCAATGCAAATATATTTCTTTTTCCCTCTTTCTAGTTTAACCCACAGTGCCTCCTCTCTCCCTTTTAAGCTCTATAATTCCAAAGCTTTAATATTATTTTTTACATATAGTGCCACTCCTCCTCCCCTTCTTCCTACCCTGTCCTTTCTGAATAAAGTTTAACCTGGTATACAGTAGTTACATCCCAGTCATGGTTTTCTGTGAACAATGTTTCTGTAACTGCCAATAAATCCAAGTCAGCCTCTCCCAATAAAGCTTCAACATCTGGGATTTTATTTCCCATGCTATGGGCATTTATACACACTGCTTTCCATATGTTACACCTTTTACCCATTTCCATAAAAGTATTTAATGTGAAGGCACATTTTAATATGTGAAGGCACATTTCAGAAAGGCAATTTAGGTGACTCCTAGGGCGTCCAAACTGAAATGCCCAAAATTCCATGGGAAGGGCAGTAAAGATGGTGGACATGTATAAGAACATAAGAGCATAAGATATGCCATACTGGGCCATACCAAGGTCCATTAAGCCCAGTATCCTGTCTTCAACAGTGGCCAAACTAGGTCGTATGTACCTAGCAGTTTCCCCAAAAGACAGAGGTTCCACAATGCTTGTATTGGGTCAAGCAGTGATATCCTGGGTCCTCTTTAATAATGATTTATGTACCTTTCCTCCACTAACAGCTTTTACTATATCCTCCGGTAACAAATTTCAGAGTTTGATTACACGTTGAGTGAAACAATATTTTCTTTTATTAGTCTTAAATAGGTTCCACTGTAGCTTCATTGTATGTCCCCTAGTCTTTTTATATTTTGATGGCGTAAACAATCAATCTATGTTTACCCGTTCCACTCCATTCATTAATTTATAGACCACTATCTCTCTTTTCCAGGTTAAAGAGTCCTAAACTTTTTAGCCTCTCTTCATAGGGGTATCCTTCCATACCCTTTACCATTTTGGTGGCTCTTCTCTGTACCTTTTCTAATAACGCTATATACTTTTTGAGATACGGTGACCAGAATTGCACACAATATTCAAGGTGCGATTGCACCATGGAATGATACAGAGACATTATAATATCCTGTTTTATTCTCCATTCCTTTCCTTATGATGCCTAGCATTCTATTTGCCTTCATGGCCACTGCTGCACACTGGGCCGAGGGTTTCAACATTATAAAATGCATTCCAAAATTGACCTGTCTCCACCCGAAAAGATATATGCTTCCACAAATATCAAACAAAACCCCTGGGATGTGCAGAATAAAGGCTGTGGCATATGCAGGGTGACGGACGATTTTAGAAATGTGCACATATGAAACATAGACAAGGTCGGGATTGACAACATACACATGTCCACAATGGCATTTCAGAATGTATACTAGTATAAGTTACCACATACACGTCCCATCCTGCCATTTTAGAAATGAAGACGTGCAGTGCCGCAGAAGTAAGCAAAAAGGCCTTGATTTTCACCTGCTATCCTTCTATGAGTGGGGAAAAAAATATTTTGGCGACAAGAGGAAATGCTCTTGTTATCCTTATTGTTGAAAGCTTGTTTCCAGCAGACAAATCTTTCCCTTCTTTGTCTCCATGAATGTTTAGTAGCCAGACACCTTTTCACTTTATTCCTTGCTGCTTATTTCCATCATATACTCATGTGCCTTTTTCTTTCAGTTGTTCCATGACGGCAGCAATTCTTATACAGTGCTTCCTGTTCACTTAAAAGCAGGTTTCATATGAAAATGCAAAGTAACAATTATGTTCTCTTTTAGGATTTGCTTATTTCTTCTTGTTACGTCTTATGGTTTCTTTGTCATTCCCTTAAATAAATTGCTAACCAGATGCAATATTTTTAAAAGCGTGTTGACTCACTTCAGCTTCTTTCATGTGTACTGCATTTGAAGTAGCTTTGCATGTCTTGTAAATGCAGTTAAGGAAAACCTGTCAAGTGCCCGTCAGTTAAAACATTGTAGCAGAGAGAGATTTTTTACAGTTTCTTGTAAAAGTCTTCACACCCTTGTACATTGTTCACATTCTGCTGTCTAAAAAATACTATTCAAAACGCATTAAAGTAGGAACTTGTTTCACTGCCCAACATAACAGATTCCATACTTTCAGTGTAAAAGAACAATTATAGAAATACTCTAAAAGTAATTAAGAATAAGAAGCCAAAAAAAAAAAAAAGACAGATAGAAGTGGCTGAATTTATCTACAGATCTTTACTGCAGTTATAGAAGGCCTAAATATATCTAGATGAAATATCCATATATCTTTGAATCTCACTTATTTATTTATTCATTTATCTTTTTTTTCATTCAATTTTCAACAAATACTCAAGGCTTGGTACAAATTAATCATCAAAGTACAATTATAAAAGCTATCCTCCCTCTCTAAACTTCAATCCTTAAAAAGCTTGCAAACTAGCAAAATCCAAGACCTCTGCCTACTCCATCATAAACAAGCAATCAAAATGCCATGTCCTAACACTCTTTCAGAATGTCTTATAGTCAGTTTCTAAATAAATAAAAAAGGTAGCATATTCTATAATCATGGGCCAACATAGGTGAACGTGTTAGATGTAACCCTGCAGGCATCTCCAGTAACGATTGTAGAAAACATCATAAGGTCTACCGGTCTCATAAGGAGTCAAAGCCGATGCAAAATAAGAAGGTAAGAAGTGGAGAAGAGGGGAAATATGATCACCAATGCTTTTCCCCATCAATAAATGGACTTCGGCATTTGTATTAACTGTATGTGGCACAGCTGTTTCTTCAGCAACTCCAAGGGGTATGTTTAGTAAACCATCTTAACGTCGCAGCGGTGGTATTATCGCGTGATAACGCCACTTATCACGCGATACTGTGGCAGCAGCGTTAAGGCACACTAACGCTGTCAAATCCGGGCCTGAAGGGTGGAGTAAGGCTTCCCAGAGGGCGGAGAGAAGGGGTCAATGGGCGGAGAGTGGGCGGTGAGAGGCTCCAGGCACACTAACGCTGCGAAATCCGGGTCTGAACACTAACGCCAGTGAAACCCTCGCGTTAGAGGCACATTTGCAGGAAAGAGAAACCATTTCGGTCAGCAATGTGCAGCAAAGGCAGGGAAACCCAGAAAAGTGATAGTTGTGATACATGTGCAGGGAACATAAAGGCAAATAAACATATAAAAGGACCAGAACCACATCTAAAATCCCAATAACCAAGCTGGCCAATAGTGATATTAATGATAAACATAAAGGAACACCACTGACAAAGCATATAAATTAAGATATCATGTTTGGAAGGGTCTATGCTCTGTCCCCCTACAAAGTGAATGACCCCACATTGAAATAGCGCTGATCAGGGTTTCTGTCATTTAGATTGGGCAGGTTTGTTATGGCGTGCACATGTGAAGCAACAGCAGAGTGGGCACATAGGAAAGGGCAACTGTACTGATGCTGTACATGGGATACAGGGGGCTGCAGGCGGCACATGCTGTGGTCCAGCTGGGGCACAGTGCGGACTAGGCAGATGCCTAGGTGGCACATAGGAATGCCGAAACTGTAAAGCAGCAAGACAGCAACTGATGAGGGTCCAACATGGGCATGAGTGTGTGTCCCACAGTGTCACAAGGGAGATTACCCAGCAGGTACCCCCAAGGGCACATAACATTGGCAGGCAATGCAGGGGGGGGGGGGGGAAGCACGCATGTCCATGTAGACACCCCTATCCGAGAACCCACACCATAGGCAGCTGCAGCTGCCTACCGGCATACTGGATGGCCTGGGACTGCACCACCACTAGCATGGTGGCGGAGGGGGCAGTGGCATCTGCCCACAGCAGACCATGGCCTAGCTCCGTTTAGGTGGGTGCCATGCAATGCAACAGACAGGGTCTATCTGTCAAACAGTCATGGGATCCACAGGGGATAGACTGTCTGTGTGGTGCAGTACACACAGCCAGTGTGTTCAGAAGCAGAAGGTCATAGGTTCAAGTCCCAGCTGTGGCTCCTGCCAACATTTTACCCAGTATTAAACCATGGTAATAAAGATGGAACCTTTATTGCAGATAAAATAGACATGCATAAAATACCCATATTTTACCTTACAGAGCACAGATACCATAAACATGTGCAATCCCTAGAGCAGAGTTTCCCAAACTGCAGTCCTGGAGGGCCAAACACCAGTCAGATTTCATGCTGTCCCTAATAAATATGCCTGTGCTGCATTAATATGCGCTGCCCCCATTGTATGCAAATGTATCTCATGCATATTCATTAGGGACAGCATGAAAACCTGAACAGTGTTTGGCCCACCAGGACTGGATTTGGGAACCTCTGCCCTAGAGCAGAGCCAACAGGGGCATAAACATGCACACCCACAGGCTCCGCTATCCAAAGCCTCATGGAGAGTCAGGCTGTTGGACCCTGGGCGCAGCAGCATCTCCCAATACTAGCACTTGCATACCTTAACAATGCCGCCCTAAACTTGGGAATACGTTACACGTATATCAAAAGGTTGCTATGATTAATGCCAGATAACAATTCCTAAGTTAAGCACAATTTGCTGATAGAGCTTCATCATAGCAACCTTTCTGATATCTGTGAAGTGTGTTTCAGTTTTGGTTTCTGACAGTATTTACCACCCCAGGGAGTGACCCCAACAGTATTGCATACCATAGCCATGCCTGCACTATGCCCAGGACTGGTGTGGTGGCCAGGTCTGCCAAAAGCCTCTACATTTGCACAATGCTGGCATAGGTTTGGGAGTGTGTGTCTGTCTATCCAGTGTGTTGTGGCTGCCTGCACCTTACTCAGCCCACACTGCTTGCACTGTTTCCAGTGTTAGCCTGCCAATGTGCATAATGAGGAGCAAGGTACTGTTGGTATGGCCCGGAAAGGGTGGCCTGGGCAGGATGCATCTGCACAGGGCATAGGGCAATGGCTGGGACATTGTAGTGCCCGGCCACCACCTGCATGGACAGGGTGGCCACAGCATGTCATGCTGGGAGGTCACTCTCACTCAGACTGAGCAGTGACCACAGCATGGCTAGGTTCCCCCATAGTGCTATATAATATTTTTCTCAAGTGATATTTATGGGTTTTCTTTTCTGGGGCCCAATCACTGACTTATCTGGTGTGTGTGTGTGTGTGTGTGTGTGTGTGTGTGTGTGTGTGTGTGTGTGTGTGTGCTCGCACGCTCGCTCACATCCTAGTTTTGGGTGCACACAGTTCCACCAGGAACATGCACTATGGACTAGCTAGCAGACTGTCTGCAGTAAGCATGTGTAGGGCTGGAACACCTTGCAGGGTGCAGCGGCTGGAGACTCACTGTGCTCGCTGCTGGAGAATGTCAGATAGTGGGGGAGGGGGGGGGGAAAGCTGAGCATTTCCAGGCCTACTGTCTGTCTGCCTGTCATTGCCTTATGGATGCGTACAGATCTGCATGGACTGTTCCCCAGCAGGACTGGGGTGGATGGTCCCCTCTACTGCCACCATTGCAGGGATGTAGAATATGGATCTGTTGGTGTGAGATCCTGTCACCCACCCTAAGCCCCAAAGGGTGTGTTGGGTGGTGCTACATAATTCCCCTATGGGTCCAAACACCATCTTTCACTTAAATCATGTGACCATGGCACCCACACAGGATATGCGCTATTCTGGGTGCATCATAGTCCACAAGGGCTAAACATGATTAGAAAATACAGATGAACACAGGTATATCTTAGGTGTGCCTTTAAGGACTACCTATCACACACTGGCACTGATGGGGACCTGCAGCATAGCCTACCTCAACTAACCCAGGTGCTGCAGACCTGGTGCTGGGTGCCCCACCTCACCCTCAGGGTGAGTATAGTACCCCCATAATGTGTCAGTAGGTAGCTACTCTGTGCCAGTAACACACACGGTCAGTTCCCCCTACCAGGCCGAGGTGCTGTGGGGGTGCATACCCCATCTTGTGATCATCTGTAGACTGCTGATCTGCATGTGCAGTGCATCATGGGTACGGGTGGGTTAACCCTATCCTGGTAACCACAGCAGACAGTTTGTGTGGTGACCTGCAGTCCTTCTGTAGCCAGCCAGGGTTTGTTAGTAGCTATAGAGATATAGCCCACTGGTTGCTTCACTGACTGTGGAGACAGAGGTTATGGGTTTGATCCTACAATGGTGTTATTTGATAGGGCTGTCTGAAGCATTTCCTTTTTTAATTTAAATTAGTGCTGCCAGCAAAAACACCCTCACAGTGCTGTAGCCTTAAGGCGCCCTATAGGGAACATTATAAGGTGCCTTGGCGGACAGTGCACTTTATAATGTGCCCTCTGGAGTGCCTTATAGGGCGCCTTATGCGGCACCTTAGGTTACGGCACTGTGAGGGTGTGTTTGCTGGCAGCACTAATTTAAATTAAAAAAGAAAATGCCTCAGACAGCACTGATTTAAAGTAAAGGGTAGTGCCTCAGACAGCCTTACTCATTAAGTCCACTGGGAGATTGAACTCATGACCCCTGTTTCATCAGTCAATGTATTAACCATTGTGCTACACCTCTGTTGCTATGTTTACATGTCAGTGCGCCTAATTAAGGCAAATGCGTGTTAACATGCCACGGCTCCCTCTATCGCACGATAATCCGAAATGCTACCTTAAGACCGGAACGCCCACTAACTTATATGGCATTCGTCACAGTAAAACTGCAACTAACGCCAGTAACATTAAGACGGTTTAGTAAACATACCCCCAATTACAACCCATTACAATAATCTAGTCGATTCAACTATCTATATACCTAATCAGCATTTACTCAGCATTGTAACCCTCAAATTACCATTTTTATTATATACAATTTAATGTTCACTGTAATTTCAATTGTTTGAATAAGTTTCAATGTAATGTTCAAGTTTTGTTCTATGTAAACCGCTTTGATTTTTCTGAAAGGCGGTATATAAATCCGTTCAATAAATAAATAAGTATGAACCAAAGGAACAAAATCAGATTTCTGGAAAAATAGATGAATTAACATGTCATAACAAATGCAGGCTAGCAAAACATGATCGAATTACTCTAGAAATCTGATCATTAAAACACAATTTGGAGTCCAAAACCCCCCCAAGCCTAGCTCTATCCCTAATACTGTGGCAGGTGAAGGCCTGTGATCCACGGTGTCTGACATAAGCAGGCCAGCATGGCTAGCTTGACCTGTAAATGAAGCCTGTGGAGAGGCACATAGGAATTGCACATCCCCCAATATGCTGCTATTGTAGGATAGAACTCTGTAAGAGAACTAAACTAACTTAGGTAAGCAAAACTGAGAGATGGAAAAATACAGAAAAACATGTTTAAAAGTTACTGATAAGAAAAAGTACATCTGCAAGGAATATAATTGGGAGTGCTGACAGATGAGTTGCAGAGCCCTGCTCCCCTGCATGCACAAATTGGTTCTATGGCCTTGAGAGTATGAAAGTAACAAGTTGATGAACTGACCATTGTAATTAGGACTAGAAGGGGGGTATGCAGGTGCCATGCCCACTGAAGGAACATAATTGGATAGACTTATCAGTACCGGGACCAATGGAAGGGGTACGGGAGGTACGGGAGAGTACCGGGACCAATGAAATGTTTTTCTATACCTAGAATGGAACAGAAGTCTATAAAAGTTGTTGTAATGCTAGAAAACTTTGCTCAGCCATTTTGAAATTGACTTGCTTGAGACTTGTGCACAAATAAATGATTTGGACCTTTTGAACAGACTCCTGGTATCATTGGTTTGTCTGCGCTTTGCTGCTACATATTCTTGGTGCGTTGGCCGGGAAGTTGTGGAATCAAAGTGTATATAGGGCAATATACCACGACTTTCCGCCTCTATAGGCTTGGTCCTGCCGGGATCGCGCCCTTCCGACGAGGGCTGCTCCCTGGCGCCACCGGTCCCTTGTATCAGAGGGAGCTGGTCGGACCTCGGCGGGTGCCGGGCCCGGTTGGAGCCAACGCCTCGAACCCGAGTGAGGGGAGTCCGAGGTCCAACTCATGCGCCTGCTTGGGAAGTTTGAGGACCGGATCCGGTGAGTATAGTTTTGATTTGGTGTCTAGACAGAAATAGAAAGAGCAGTACTGCCATTGGAATTTGGAATTTGTAATCTCGAGATATTGGGAATTGGTAAGAGAGCATGATCACCTCTCAAGAAAGGGCCGAGTAACCACACATGGGAATTCGCCGGGTGAAACCCTCATCCTTTTTGTAATTGGGAAAAAGACTAGTCAGAATAGATAGAAACGAATGCATTCTGGGATACGTTGCTAGCATGATTGTGTGAACGAAGTGTGAATGAGAGGTCTGGCAGCACGGACCAAGTGAAGGCGGACCCCTGAGTAGCGCATTTCCTGACCGGGCGACCGCGTTCAGGTCGCGAAAAGGGGGAAGCGATTGTCGTCTTGTCTTGTTATTTGTACTCCCTATACGTTTCTAGGGCCGTGAGGACCCCTTACCCACGGTCCGCCCTCCTTTTCCCTTTTGTCTGTTGTTGCGCGCACACAACGAAATGGGAGGGGCGGGGTCTACTAGAAACACTCCATTAGAATGTATGATCGCACACTTTAAAGAGGGATATTCTGGAGATTATGGTATTAAAATGACAGCAGCCCGTTTGCAGATTTTGTGTACTAGGGAGTGGCCCGATCTAGACCCCATCTGGCCCCGAGAGGGAACGTTTAATGTAGAGATTATTCAGTCAGTACATCGTAGAGTGCGGATAGCGCACCCCGATCAGTACCCCTATATAGATTCCTGGTTAAGTATTTGTGAAGATCCGCCCCCCTGGGCGCAGCACTGTTATGAGGAACAGTGCAGGATAATGTTAGCGAAAACAGATTCTAGACAGAAAACGGAACAGCCTAAAATGAAAGAGCAGGATAAGAAGTCCAGAAAGAAGCCCATCCTGGTAGATCCTGATTCCCCGGAGATAATTCCCAGACAGCCCCGAACCCCAGGTCCGATAAGAGTAGCCCGGCGTCCTGCCCCAGAACCCCAGAGACGGCCGGAGCGGGACCCAACCCCTGAACCCCCCCCTGGAGGGCAGAGAGAGGAATCAGCTGAAGAAGAGGATGCCATAAAAAGCGAGTCAGAAGTAGAGGGAGAAGAGGATGAAAAAGAAAATGTCCAAAGTGAAGATGATAGCGTACAGGCAGTTGCTAGTGCCAGTGGGCCGGCAAAAGAGACACCCAAAGTGAAACCTGTTGAGAAAGCAAAAGTAGTCCCCGGGAAGATAGTTAAGAAAACAGTCCTTAGATCCCAAAAGACAGCTCCCGCCAAGATGCTGCCCTTACGGCAAGTCCCAGGGGTGCCCATAAAGAACGATAATGAAGAGGTGGTGGCGGGACCCTTAACTTATGTGTATATCCCTTTCTCTACAACTGATTTGTTAAATTGGAGGTCGCATTATGCCTCCTATACTAGTAAGCCCCAGGAGCTGACAGCATTAGTAACTACTATTATGGAAACCCACCAACCCACCTGGCCAGATTGCCGCCAGCTCCTGACCACCCTATTCACGACAGAAGAGCGAGCACGAATTAGAAAAGCAGCTATTGAGTGGATGTCAGATAACCCTGTAGCTCCGGGACAGGGACTGAGCAGAATAGACTATCGGGAAGCAGCCCAGAAAGAATTCCCGAATGAAGACCCCCATTGGGATCCAAATACAGAAGAAGGAACCACAGCCCTAGCCCGTTTTCGCCAAGGCTTTTTACAAGGCCTGAAAAGGGGGGGCCAAAAAGCTATGAACCTTTCCAAAGTTGCAGGAGTTATCCAAGGTGTAGATGAGAGCCCAGCAGATTTTTATGAAAGATTAACTGAAGCATACAGAATGTATACTCCCTATGATCCCGAGGCACCAGGAAGTTTATGTATGGTGAATTCTGCTTTTGTAAACCAGTCTCATCCAGATATTAGACGTAAATTACAGAAGTTAGAAGGGTTTGCGGGCATGAATGCAACACAGTTACTGGAAGTCGCTCATAAAGTGTATGTGAATCGTGATAATGAAAGACAGAGAGAATGTGATAGAAAGATGAAGAAGAAAGCTGATTTTTTGGCTGCGGCCATAGTTGAACAGAAAAGGGGAGGTGTCCCTAATCGACGGAGCAGAGGAAGAGGGCGGGGTCAAGGCGGAGGCCGGACCCAGAAGCTAGGCGTGAACCAATGCGCCTACTGTAGAGAAGAAGGACATTGGAGAGATATGTGCCCGCAACTCGGAGACGCCCAGCAAGATGACGACAGCAGTCATCAGTGGCGAGAAGAAAGACGAGGCTATCCCCGAAACCGAGGAGGAGCCAATCGAGAACAATTCCAGCGAGAAAGAGGAGGAGGGGCCATTCAAGCATTGGCCACAACGCTCCAAGATGAAAATGACGTGGATTAGGACAGACCGGGCTCCAAGTTTGCTTTAGGTCTCCAGGAGCCTATGGTCGGAATACAACTAGGAGACCAAATTATGGACTTTATGGTTGATACTGGAGCACAACATTCAGTAATAGACAAAAAGATAGCCCCATTTTCTACAAAAGCAGTCACCATTGTAGGAGCAACTGGTGCCAAAGCTACAAAGTCTTTTCTTCAGAATCGTATATGCAGTCTAGGAGGACAGCAAATAACTCATCAATTCCTTTACATGCCCGAATGTCCAGTGCCACTACTGGGACGAGATATGTTAGCCAAGCTTCAAGCACAGATATCTTTCTCTGAACAAGGAGAAATGCAAATGACAGTAAATCCTCAAGCCAAACCAGCAGGAGTAATGCTGCTTACAGTGCCCCGAGAAGAAGAATGGAGGTATTACATCGATGACTCTATCCAAGACACCTATTTTGAACAAACTTTGAAGAACATTCATGCACCACCTGGAGTATGGGCAGAAGGCAGTCCCCCAGGCCTAGCCAAGCATATAGCTCCAGTAATTGTAACCCTCAAGCCTAGTGCTACACCAGTGCACGTCAAACAGTACCCTCTCCCAAGAGCTGCAATTGAAGGCATTCATCGCCACCTACAAAGATTGCTCGAGTATGGCCTACTAAAAGTATGTCAATCCCCATGGAACACTCCACTTTTGCCAGTAAAGAAACCTGGGACGGATGATTACCGCCCAGTACAAGACTTAAGGAGAGTAAATGATGCAGTTGAAACTATACATCCAGTTGTACCCAATCCTTACACTCTTCTAGGACTGATACCTGCTGAAGCTACCCATTTCACTGTACTGGATTTAAAAGATGCATTCTTTTGCATAAGATTAGCCCCTGTAAGCCAAATACTGTTTGCATTTGAATGGCAGGACCCCATCTCTGGAAGAGGGGGCCAACTCACCTGGACAAGATTACCCCAAGGATTCAAGAATTCACCAACCATCTTTAGTGCTGCACTGAATCAAGACCTTTCAAGCTATCCAGTGGCCCCGGGGAAGAGAGTGCTTCTCCAATACGTGGATGATCTGTTGATAGCTGCCATATCAGAAAGTGAATGTATACTAGCCACCAAAGATCTCTTGCAGTTACTAGATGAAGCTGGATACAAAGTTTCCAGAGCAAAAGCACAGCTATGCCAAAAAGAAGTGAAATACTTGGGTTTTCGTATAACCCAAGGAAGCCGAAGACTAGGTAGAGAGAGAAAAGAAGCAGTATGTAGCATCCCAACTCCAACAACCAGAAAGCAAGTCAGAGCCTTTCTGGGAGTGGCAGGATATTGCCGAATTTGGATACCCAACTTTGCCCAAATTGCCAAACCACTGTATGAAGCCACAAAAGGAGAAGAGAAGTCGCCACTGGAGTGGGGACTTGAGCAGGATACAGCCTTCAAGAAGTTAAAGGAAGAATTGATGTCATCACCAGCACTTGGACTACCAGATGTCCACAAGCCTTTCTACTTGTTTGTACATGAAGCACAGGGAAATGCCTTAGGCATGTTGACTCAGAAATTGGGAAATTGGGAGCGACCTGTAGCATACCTATCGAAACAATTGGACCCTGTGGCCAAAGGATGGCCACCATGCCTGAGAGCAGTTGCAGCTACAGCGCTATTAGTGAGTGAAGCAGACAAGCTCACACTAGGACAGAACATACGAGTCACTGTGCCGCATGCAGTCCTTGCCCTTATGGAACAAAAAGCAAATTATTGGCTCACCAATACCCGAATGTTGAAATACCAGAGCATGTTATGTGAGAACCCACAGATACAACTCGAAGTGAGTCATGCCTTGAACCCAGCTACCTTGATACCTATCAGTGAAGAACTCCCAGAACATGACTGTATCGAAGTCATGGAAACTGTGTTCTCCAGTCGACCCGACCTGACAGATGTGCCCATAGACAATCCTGACCAGATCTATTATGTTGATGGGAGCAGTCTCATCCTCGATGGATGACGTTGTGCCGGATATGCAGTCGTCACTCAACACGAAGTAGTTAAATCATCAGCTCTAGCCTCAGGCACATCAGCCCAGAAGGCCGAATTGATAGCACTCACCAGAGCATTACTGTTAGGAGAAAAACTCGTGCTAAATGTATATACAGATTCCAAATATGCCTTCACCACTCTGCATGCCCATGGAGCTCTCTATAAAGAACGAGGGCTCATCACATCCGGAGGAAAATCAGTCAAATATGGTCCCGAGATATTGATGTTACTTGATGCAGTTTGGGCCCCAACACGTGTAGCTGTCATGCATTGCAGAGGACATCAAGCAGGAAAAGGAGAAGTTGCCCGAGGAAATAGGTTTGCAGATGCCTCAGCCCGACAAGCAGCTATGACAGGACAGATTGCCCCACAAGCTATGCCAATGCAAGCAGCATTGTTTCCAGTACCTTTGAATTTATGGACACCACGATATACCACCAAAGAATTGGATTACTACTGTAACAAAGAAGATGGAGTACTGAAAGATGGATGGATTGAGCTGCCACCAGAAGAGGGCAGTCAACCCCCTGGACGAATAGTAATTCCTGAACTGTTAGGACCATCTTTTGTCAAAGCTTTCCACGAAGCCACCCACTATGGGAAGAGTGCTATGGAAAAAGCACTCAGACCACATTTCTACATCCCTCTGATGACAACCATATCAGCCTCAGTAGCACGTCAATGTCTAACCTGTGCCAAAAATAATGCCAAGCAAGGCCTTATAACGGCACCCCGAGTTCAGTCAGGAGGTGTAACTCCCATGCACAACCTCCAAGTTGATTTTACCGAAATGCCCAGAGCCAATGGATACCATTACCTGTTAGTATTAGTTTGTACCTTCTCTGGGTGGGTAGAAGCCTTCCCAACCAGAACTGAGAAAGCCCGAGAAGTTACCAAAGTCTTAATGAGAGAGATTGTCCCTAGGTTCGGAATCCCAGCAGTAATAGGGTCAGACAATGGACCCTCATTTGTCTCCCAAGTTACTCAAAAGTTAGCAAAAGCTTTGCAGATACAATGGAAACTCCACACTGCATACAGACCCCAGAGTTCAGGGAAAGTTGAGCGAATGAATCGTACCCTAAAAGCCCAAATGTCTAAGCTTTGCCAGGAGACACACTTGAAGTGGCCCCAAGTGCTCCCAATAGCTTTACTCAGAATACGCTCAGCTCCTGTAAAGTCAACAGGTTTTTCCCCTTTTGAAGTCCTGTATGGTAAACCCCCACCAATAGTGCAGGGAATTAAGGGAAGTTTAGCCCAGATTGGTTCAGAAGTAACCAGACAAGAACTCCTAGCTCTTAGTTTTGTTCTGCAGACTCTCCATGCGTGGATCCAAGACCAGTTGCCTATCAACTTGACGGAACCCTTGCATCCCTATCAGCCTGGTACCTCGGTGTGGATCAAAGATTGGAAGAAGACACCGTTGGAACACCATTGGAAGGGACCGTACACCGTCATCCTGTCTACCCCAACTGCAGTAAAGGTAGCCGAGATCGACGCCTGGATCCACCACAGCAGAGTCAAGCCCGCTGCTGATCCTGCACCTGAGCAATGGACAGCAGAGCAGCATCTTGATGCACCCTTGCGAGTTACTTTGAGACGGCAACCAGCAACTTAGACACTTCATCACAGTGCTTTGCAGTAGCCAAGTCTTTTGAAGAGGATTGCTGTTTTCCATGCAGCAACAGTTTTGTTTCAACGAACCCAATCTGCGTGCAATTTGGCACACTATTTTGATACTATATTGACTAGCCAGACTTCACAAGCCAACTGAATTGCTAATAAGTTGGTTAATGTGTACTGGACAACCTGAGGATCTTCAATCAACACTCAGCACCCGTTAAATTGCTTCATTAGCAAACGGGACGAAGAAAAGAGAACGTCGTGATCAAGATCAGCAAGCTGAGGATTCAGAAGAACTCCAATCAACATCAACATGCATCTTTACTTTTGCTTTGCCTTGGTTGCCTTCTTTGGAGGTTTTGAACAGACTTATGCTTTACCTCCATGCACTGCTTGCATTACTTCTACTCGAACTGGACTGAAAGTAACTCAGACTTTGATTTATCACTCATACTATACCTGCATGGGAAAAGTGACTCGGTGTATTTATAACACCACTGAACTAAATATTTGCACTTATGGCAAGATTAGAGCATGCTATAATCCGCATCAGAATCCATCCTATTACACGATGGAAATAAGATGGAAGGATGCAGATGGACCTATACTAGCTGCTACGCCACCACTTAAGGACATTACTAAACCTGCTGTTTTGAATTTTGATGCATGTAATGCCATTAATAGAGATAATTATTCCACCTGTGTTACATGGGAGAAAGCGTATCGAAATGACCATAAGTACATGTGTCCAGAGGGTGCCACAGGATGGAGGAAGTGTACAGGTAAAAAGGAACCAGGCTATAGTACTGCACCAGCGGCAGATTACTATTGCCCGTATTGGGAATGTGTTTTTT
Source organism: Ichthyophis bannanicus (assembly GCA_033557465.1). NCBI lineage: Eukaryota > Metazoa > Chordata > Amphibia > Gymnophiona > Ichthyophiidae > Ichthyophis > Ichthyophis bannanicus. The sequence continues at coordinate 440,578,487 of CM066035.1, read as the reverse complement.
ATGCTACTTGGAATAATGGTATAGTTGATGAGAAGATAGATAAACGAATGGCCACTTTAACCAAGCCAACTACAAACGATAAATGTCAGAAAGATGCTTGTAACCCCTTACATTTACGTATACACAACCCCTATGCATGGAAACAAGGATACAAGTTTGGTTTACGTATTGCAGGAGGGGCAATAGACCCAGGAACCATTGTGTTTATTAGATTGAATACCCAAGCCCACAAGTCATCTAAATATCATATCCATAACACATTCTATGAAGCCATGCATGTAAATAAGTTTGAGATCCCTCACCCTTCACAGAATTTATTTCTAGAATTAGCCGGAGCAGTAGTATCTAGTCTTAAGATCTCAGATTGCTATTTCTGTGGCGGAACCCAAATGGGAGACCAGTGGCCATGGGAAACCCAAGAATTGAATTATTCTTTGATTTATAATCAGACTGAATTACACAAGACTACCAGTGAATGGGTGTTAGCGCACTCAATTGTTGGACGTCTTTGCTACGCCAGAACTGGACCCCAGTTCACCCAAAAGGTAGGACAGCTGGTCTGTCTTAGCCAGAAGTACTATAATGCCACGACCAAAAAGACAGCATGGTGGTCAGGAATCAGACACCCTGAACCTCCTAACCCATTAGCTAGATTTCCAGAACTTGCTGGTTTATGGACTAACCTTGCCAAAGTCCAAGCCTGGCAAGCCCCACCTGGCTTGTATTGGATCTGTGGCAACCGAGCGTATGCCCAACTCCCGCCACACTGGGGAGGAGCATGTGTCTTAGGAACCATCAGACCTTCTTTCTTTCTTTTAAACACTGAACATGGAGAACAATTAGGATACCCTGTATACACTACCCACCGACACAAACGAGCACTAAGACAGAAAAGAGAAGCCTTACAGATAGGCAAGTGGGAAAAGTTGCAGGGTGATGATTGGCCACCAGAAAGAATCATTGAGTATTATGGGCCTGCCACTTGGAATGATGATGGTATGTATGGTTATCGCACTCCAACTTATATGATTAATCGTATTATTCGCTTACAAGCAGTAGTTGAAATTATAACCAATGAAACTAGTCATGCTCTTACGCTCTTAGCTAGACAAAGTACTCAGATGCGCACTGCTATATATCAGAACCGCTTAGCACTTGATTATTTGTTAGCAGCTGAAGGAGGAGTATGTGGTAAACTGAATCTAACTAATTGCTGTTTGAAAATAGATGATAAAGGTCAAGTAGTTGAAGAAATTGCTAAAGATATGCAAAGACATGCTTATGTGCCAGTACAGACTTGGCACTCCTTGAAATTCCCTAACTGGTTTGCTAATCTTTTCTCTTGGCTGGGAGGATTTAAGACTTTCATTGTCTTAGTACTCATTCTTGTTGCTGTTATTTTCCTATTACCATGTTTAATCCCATGTTGTATGCGTTCCATTCATAATGCTATTGACAGCACAGTAGAGCGGAAGACCGCAACTAAAATAATGGCTTTGTATAAAGCCAGCCCTAGTCGTAATCCTTCAATCATGATGTGATTCTTCTAAAGGTGATTTAATTCTCACACCTTATTAAGTAATAGGGTGAGATTAATCAAAGGGGGGAATGTGGCAGGTGAAGGCCTGTGATCCACGGTGTCTGACATAAGCAGGCCAGCATGGCTAGCTTGACCTGTAAATGAAGCCTGTGGAGAGGCACATAGGAATTGCACATCCCCCAATATGCTGCTATTGTAGGATAGAACTCTGTAAGAGAACTAAACTAACTTAGGTAAGCAAAACTGAGAGATGGAAAAATACAGAAAAACATGTTTAAAAGTTACTGATAAGAAAAAGTACATCTGCAAGGAATATAATTGGGAGTGCTGACAGATGAGTTGCAGAGCCCTGCTCCCCTGCATGCACAAATTGGCTCTATGGCCTTGAGAGTATGAAAGTAAAAAGTTGATGAACTGACCATTGTAATTGGGACTAGAAGGGGGGTATGCAGGTGCCATGCCCACTGAAGGAACATAATTGGATAGACTTATCAGTACCGGGACCAATGGAAGGGGTACGGGAGGTACGGGAGAGTACCGGGACCAATGAAATGTTTTTCTATACCTAGAATGGAACAGAAGTCTATAAAAGTTGTTGTAATGCTAGAAAACTTTGCTCAGCCATTTTGAAATTGATTTGCTTGAGACTTGTGCACAAATAAATGATTTGGACCTTTTGAACAGACTCCTGGTATCATTGGTTTGTCTGCGCTTTGCTGCTACAATACAAAAAACAGTATTGACTGTTCAACTCCCTTCCAACTGAACCTATACCCTCTTATTTTTCTGGATTCAATGATAATGTAGGCACTCACACTCCTTCCTTGCTCTTACTTCCAATAAGTCAAGCGAACACCTAAATAGTGGCAAAAGCTTGGCTGCAGCTTTATTTGGCTTTAAAACATTCAATCTTCAATAGCAGTCTTTCCCAACTCCCACTTCAGTTTGCCCCTTGTCTGCGTTCACATTGTTCCTGCTTCTAAAGCTGCACTTGGCCACCCAGCTAGTCAGTGGTGAACTGACCATGGTAAGGCTAAGGACCCTGTGCTCCACCACCTTCAGTTTGCAGTGATGCCAAGCTATGCCCACATAAGCTTGTAGTGGTGTTGCACACAAGCCTCACCACCCTTCCCTCTTTTGCCTCTGTTCTTCTATCTTTTGCCATTCCTGGTAGTAATCAGGCCCCTTTTCCCCTGCTTCCACCCCCCCCCCCCCCCCGAGCTGCAACTGTTATAAACTCTATCTCCCTCACACATCCTCCCTAATCTTAACTAAGCTCTAGGGCATGAGGGCAGGAGAACACACTACTCTGTTGTCTTCCTGCAAGGTCCCATCCACCTTATCACCACCAAAATCTGCTTCCTTGCTCTTTCTTACCCTTTTGCCCTACCTCTCTCTTCTTCTACCCCAGTCGCCTTCCACCTCCTTCTCCACCTTTCTGTGTCCATCCTCTTACCTTGCCCTGGTTCCCCTTCCCTTACTGCCTGCTTGTCAGGGCTCGAATCATATTATGGTGCTCTCAGCTTGAGCCTGCAGGCACCTCTAATTTTAACTGAGTAAACCAATCCTTCAGTTTTCCTAAGCAGATTTTAACTGATTCCATCAAGTCAGCAAGATCTCTATCTAGATGAATCACTAGTTGAATATTATCTGCAAATAGATGACATTTAAATCCAAGCTGCTGAACTCATGTGGATACTAGTCACCAAAAATATTAAAAAGGCCGGAGAGAAAGAATTGATCCCTGAGGCAGTCCTTACTTCAATATCACAGTATCTGAAAACTCACCATTCCATGCTACAACTTGTGTCCTGCTTCATAAATATTTAAATCAAGCAATTGTGGAATTTACCATCTTTATATTGTGTAATCTTTCTAGCAATAATATTCTCCAGCCCAGACATATATGGGTATATCTTTAAAAATCCTGATAAATGGATCCAGATAACTGATAACCACTCTGATACTAAATAGTGGATAATAAATAAATAAATATATATCTTTATACTGATTCACTGCTGCTGAATATTCGTCAGAATGGGCCCAATATTCGAAAGGCATTTACACAGTTTACAGCCAGTGGTGGGATCCAAACCAACAAGGAATTGGTGTGTTCCCAGCCCTCCCATGTGCATGATGGCCAGGTTACTGCACCTCACATGGAGGTGTTGCAGCGGCAGTACGCTTGGGCTGCTGCCCCCACCGAGGTTCAGTAACCAGGCTGTTGCCCTGCAGTCCAATCCCCCTCCTGACAATGATGTGACGGCATCAGGGGCTTCTCCCGATGCCATGATCCCTTGATGCCATCAAACATTGTCAGGCGGGGGACTGCAGTGCAGGCATTTCAATGCCGTGTTTGGCCTGGTTCAGCGAACGTGTGCCACGGCAGGAACTGGCGTGCATGAACCAGGACGAACTGGCCGGATCCCACCATTGTTTACTGCCCAGTAAACCATGTAAATGTCTTAAATCAGGATAGTCAAAGGGACTTACTCGGTTAGTGCCATTGAATGTCTCCTTCTAAACCTGCTACATGCTCAATGTTCCGAAGTGGAGTGGAGGCGGAGACTTTGCTAACCGGGTAGCTGCAATATTGCATCGCTACCCGGTTAGCGATTAGCAGGTAAAGCTAAGCATAGAAAAAACTGGCCTAGCTTTACCCACGGAAGCTAACCGGGTAGCGGTGCAGTATCGCCGCTACCCAGTTAGGTTTGGCGGCTCTGGGGCATGTGCGATGACCCCGGATATTCAATGCTATCAATGCAGTATTGAATATCTGGGATTAAGGATTGGCAGGCAGAGCTAGGCACTGTAGTGGCGCATAGCCTGCTGAATTCAATAAACCCAATATGTCTATGTTATTTAAAATATTACAGTATGTAATTTTACAAATATTTGAATGAATTGGGAACTAGGGAAGGGCACTTAAAAGAAATGAAAAGGCAAATGAAATGAAGTAGGTAGAGAAATAGGGAACATTTAGCACTATAGAATGGGAGTGCAATGGACAACGACTAAGAGGCCCATTTACTAAATGCCACTGTTAACATGTGTTTTAGTGAGCGCTAACTGGCCGCAGCGAAACCTAACACATGGGAATGCCAGCTACTGACTGCTGAAACACACGTTAACTGGCACTTGTATGGTAACATGGACTGTGGGCAGGTCAGAGGTGGAGCATGGGCATGGCAAATACATTAACGCTCGAGTGAAGTTAACATGGTACTTAGTGCAGGTTCACCCAACAGCACTTCTATGGGTGCCTTTTAGCTGCACCCACATTATGTTGCCAATTGTTACAGTACCAAGTTATATATTAGCTGATAGAAACATGCTGGTGAACACCCCCGACTGCTAACATGAAGGCTTTTTATTTAACATGCATTGGTAATGCTCGTTAAGTGTGAAACCTTAGTGGTGTTTAGTAAAAGGGCCCCTAATAATCTATACAGGTGGCACCATTTGGCAGGTCTCCTAACTCCCAGCACTTACTCATATCTTGCTCCACCCCCCCCCCCCCATACAATCTAACCTTTCCTTATTTTAGAATGGGAGAGTTGGGAAAGAAGCAGGAAAAGATAAGGTGGGGAAATTTGGAGAACCTCTAAATAGACCAATCTTTTCTCTGCCTGCTGGACCTATAACTGGCTCCCATGAGGTGGGGCGACATTCCATTTCCCAAATTGGAATTCAGCTGCCCCTTCATTCCCATCCATTCCATTTTTGTTAATTGAAGGGTTGATGTCTTCCTACCATCTATGTTGTTGCCTCCCCATCTCAGGCAAATATGAATCATTTTCTCAACCTGTACCGATGCCACTATGATGCCACTATTTAGCACCCACCCCTAGTTCCCGACTCCGATGCACCTTCTGCACTCCCTTTCTCTTTGTCATAATTCTCTGGAGGAAGAAAAGAAGAACACTATTGGCTAATAGGAGAATTCCTTATTGTGGATATGCATGGCTGCTGCATGAAACTTAAAATGACTTGACTAAAAATCAGTTGAACCAAAGTGAACCTCTAATACCAATTAACTAAATTCGCTAATAAACTGGAGTACACCGTTATAGGATCATAGTTCATTTGTATTTATCCTACAGGAACTGACAGAGAATGGGCCATAGAAGCCTTTCCTTCCTAATGTTGCAAATAAATAGGTGGGACCACCATGAAGACTCCTGAATTGGGTAGTTCAGCCACTCTGACCCTCAAGTGCTGACCCTACTCAGGCAGGCTTTCAGAACTAGGACTTCTCTTCTCTCACTCTGGGGACTTCTTCCCTCCAGGCCTCTCTGGAAGGGCAGACTAGATAGGCGTTGCGGTCATTTCTACCATCATATTTCTATGTTTCATTCATGCACCTCACTGGGTCCATGAAAGAGCAAGTAGGGACCATCAAACTCATATGTATACCAACTTGGATAGAAATGTATCTCTGTCTCAGTCATAAAAGCTGAGAAAAAAAACATTTGCACATCTAACCAGAAGTAAGTATAATGTAAAGTGAGAGAGACCCGTATCACTATCAGGTTATATATTCCCCTTATGCCATCATATTTACAGGACTCTTTACAAGTTATCTGGATGCTACATGTTACCAGGAGATGACTTTTTGTTGATAACAATGGATATATTATTCAAATATTCCACCAGAAGAGGCTATAGAACTCATCTGTAGTATACTTAGTGAAAGAAACACAAATATGGGAATATCCACAGAATTTATTATCTAATTGGCTGAGTTCACTCATACAGAGAATTTCTTCTCTTTGAAGTAGAAATTTTATAAACAGATAAAACAGGTTCCCATGGTATATGATGCTAACTTTGAAAAAGTATTGTATTGGAAAATCATCCCTATATGGATCAGATAATTGTGGAAAAGATGAATAGATGGTGTCTTTATGACTTAAAAGGGAGATTAGTTAATCCTACAGATTTTCTTATGTGGATCAATAGAGAATATAAAACATTTTGATATTTCAGCTGCAAGACAGCTGTGAACAAATAGCTTTTTCAAATACCGTGATCAAAATGAGATGGTGAATTCCTAACTATTATTTTTCGGCATAACAAATTGTTACACTATCAGAGCTTCCATACAAAGTTATTGAAAAAGAATTTTCCCAAAAGCCATGTCCTATGTCTCATGAAAACAAATTTAAGAGAATTTTAGAGAAAGAGGCTATCCTAGAGAATGCATTAGAAAAGACTCTGTCCAAGCTAGAATGTCAGAGATGTTATTTTACAGAGCAAAGAAAAAATATGAGTGAGGACCTAATGCTTCCTGAGATTATACTCTTAGGGGTATGTTTACTAAACCATCTTAATGTTACCGGCGCTAGTTGCAGCATTAATGTGAAGAATGCCATATAAGGTAGTGGGCGGTCTAGAGGTAAGGTTACAAGGAAATGGTATCATGCGATAGTGGGCACCGTGGCACGTTAACGCATGTTAACCCTAAGTTCATGCGAGCACAGTGTTAAAAGCTGTAAAGATGTAGCCCACCGGTTACTGCAATTACTGTGGAGGCAGAAGTCATGGGTTTGATCCTGCAGTGGTGTTATATAAGAAGGCTGTCTGAGGCATTGCCTTTTTTTAAATTTAAACAGTGCTGTCTGAGGCATTTCCCTTTTTTAAGCAAAAACACCCTCACAGTGCCATAACCTAAGGTGCCGCATAAGGCACCCTATAAGGCACTCCATAGGGCACAATATGAAGTGCCCTGTCCGCCAAGGCACCTTATAATGTGCCCTATAGGGTGCTTTATAGAGCACCTTATGAGGCACCTTAGGCTACGGCACTGTGAGGGTCAGGATCTCCCACCAACAGATCCACTTTCTACATCTCTGCAATGGTGGCAGTAGAGAGGACCATCAACCCCAGTCCTGCTGGGGAATAGGCACCCTACAGGGCAGTCAATGCAGATCTGTTTGCATCACATAGGGCACTGGCAGACAGGCAGTAGGCCTGGAAAATCTCAGCTGCTCCCCACCACCATCAGTCTCCACCCACTGCACCTTGCAAGCAATGTTCCCTCTAATTTTCTGTAGGCTGTGTGCGCATAAAATATCAGCTGTGCAGCTTTTGAAGGAAGGTTAAATTTTTGTGCGCCACATAACGACACTCGGAGTTCTATACTTTAAAATTTGACTACACGTCAGAATACAGTATGTACCTCACATTGATTGCACTAGATAATATTGTAGAACTTGTGAAAACCGTAAATACACAACAACTTTAAAATTTTAAGACGTCTGTGTTGTTTTCTATCAGAATCAGAACTGTAATTTTTGTGCGCTCTGTTATAAAGTATGTGCGCTCGCTCGGCGAGGTGTGTGCGCGCGCACACGCGCACAGCTTAGAGGGAACAGTGCTTGCAAGGTGTTCCAACCATACACATGCTAACGGCAGACAGTCTACTAGCTAATACATAATGCATGCTCCTGGAGAAACTATGTGCACCCAAAAATGGGATGTGAGCACACACACACACCAAGCACGTATGTCAATGATTGGGACCCAGAAAAGGAAGCTCACAAATATCATATAGTAACATAGTAAATGACTTGGAGAAAATGCTATATAGTACTATGGGGGAACCTAGCCATGCCATGGTCACTGCTCAGTCAGGGTGAGAGTGACACCTCCCCCCCCCCCCCCCCCAGCATGACATGCTGTGGCCACCTTGTCCATGCAGGTGGTGGTCAGTCACTACAATGTCACAGTCATTGCCCTATGCCCTGTGCAGATGCATCCTGCCCAGGCCACCCTGTCCGGGCCATACCCACAGTACCTTGCTCCTCATTATGCACATTGGCAGGCTAACACTGGAAACAGTGCAAGCAGTGTGGGCTCAGTAAGGTGTAGGCAACCACAAAACACTGGATAGACATACACACACTCCAACACCTATGCCAGCATTTTGCAAATATAGAGGTTTTTGGCAGTCCTGGATGCCACACCAGTCCTGGGCACAGTGCGGGCGTTGCTATGCTACGCAATACTGTTGGGGTCACTCCCCGGGGTGGTAAACACTGTCAGAAGCAAAAACTGAAACACACTCCACAGATATCAGAAAGGCGGCGTTAAGGTGTGCAGAGGGTGAAGTAAGGCTCCACAGGGGCGGAGATAAGGGGTCAATGGGCAGAGAGTGGGTGTGGAGAGGCCCCATGCACACTAACGCCATGAAATGAAGGTCTGAAAATTAGCGCCAGTGAAAACCTCGCGCTAGAGGCACATTTGGAGGGGAGAGAGACCATTTCAGTCAGCAATGTGCAGCAAAGGCAGGGAAACCAAGAAAAGTGATAGTAGTGATACATGTGCAGCAACATCATAGTGCCCAAGTACGAGAGGGCACTATGGTGAGGCTGCAAATGGGGTACAGGGGGCTGCAGGCAGGACATGCAGTGTGGCAGCTGGGGCACAGGGTGGGCTAGGCAGATGCCTAGGTGACACATAGGAATACAGAAGCAGAAAACCAGCAAGACAGCAACTGATCAAGGGCAAACATGGCCACGCATGTGTGTCCCACAGTGTCCCAGGGGATAGTACCCAGCAAGTACCCCAAAGGGCACATAACATCGGCAGGCGGTGCCGGGGGGAAGCGTGGATGTGTATGCAGGCACCCCTACCCCATATCACGCACCATAGGCAGCCGCCTACCGGCACACTGGATGGCCTGGGACTGCACACCACCAGCACCACCGGCAGCAGGGAAGATTGTAAAACCTGTTATGATTCAACCCGCTATTTATTTGAAGCTAAATTCTCATATATATATAGTTTCCCCAGTTAACTCCATGTTATAACCCTGTTTTATGTAAACGTAGGACAAAATATGTATGTCCAAGTGTTTAATGTTCGATGTAAACTGCACTGATGAGAAATAGCGCGGTATATAAGAAGTGTTAAATAAATAAATAAATAAATGTCAGCATGGTGACAGAGGGGTGCTGGTGGCGGAGGGGGCAGTGGCATCTGCCCAGAGCAGACCATGGCCAAGCCCCATTTAGGTGGGTGCCGTGCACTGCAATAGACAAGGTCTGTCTGACAAACAGTAATGGTATCCCCAGGGAATGATCTGCCCCTGTGGCAACAGTTTGGTTCAGTACACACAGCCAGTGTGTTCCAGGGCAGATGATCACAAGTTCAAGTCCCAGCTGTGGCTCCTGCAAACCATGCCCCTAAATTTTACCCAGTACTAAACCATGGTAGTAAAGATGGAACCTTTATTGCAGATAAAATAAACATGCCATAAACACCTATATTTTGCCCTACAGAGCAGAGACACCATAAACATGTGCAATCCCTAGAGCAGAGTTCCCCAACTGCAGTCCTGGAGGGCCAAACACCATTCAGCTTTCATGCTGTCCCTAATAAATATGACTGTGCTGCATATTTATTAGGGACATTTTATGCAAATGTATCTCATGCATATTCATCAGGGACAGCATGAAAACCTGAATCGGGTTTGGCCCATCAGGACCGGAGTTGGGAACCTCTGCCCTAGAGCAGCGGCCAACAGGGGCACAAACACCCACACCCAGAGGCTCCACTATCCAAAGCCTCATGCAGAGTCAGGCTGTTGGGCCCTGCGCGGAGCAGCATCTCCCAATACTGGCACCTGCATACCTTAGCAATGCTGTCCTAAACTTGGGAACATGTTTCACATATATCAAAAGGTTGCTATGATTAATGTCAGATAACAAATCCTAAGTTAAACACAATTTGTTGACAGAGATTCATCATAGCAATCTTTCTGATATCTGTGGAGTATGTTTCAGTGACCCCAACAGTACTGCATACCATAGCAATGCCTACACTGTGCCCAGGACTGGTGTGGCAGCCAGGGCTGCCAAAAACCTCTATATTTGCACAATGCTGACATAGGTGTGGAAATGTGTGTATGTCTATCCAGTGTTTTGTGGCTGCCTACACCTTACTGAGCCCACACTGCTTGCACTGTTTCCAGTGCTAGCCTCAACGAGTTGAAGAAAACTCTGTATATTAACATGAAAAGTGAACGTGTCATCAGAGGCCACTTATATACTTCATAAAAAAGGCATTTGCATAGCCTAAACCATCATTCACAAAGCAACCAGGGGTCTCAGTCTTCCCGGGCAAAAACAGAACCCGCCAGAAATAATCTGGCTAGGCAGAGCCCAAATAACATCAGCGACCCTTATGATAACGTTGCTCTGAGATAGATGTAAACCAACTCTTCCATTTACCAAAGTTAAACCATATTCATAACGAAAGAGTGGTAACTTAGCTTTGCAGTCTGTAGCAGTGCTCGTGAAGTGGTGCTAAACCAATAGCAAGATCCCCAACGCTCTTGCATATACTTGATACGCGTTTCACCAAGCAGGTTTCTTCAGGGGGTAGCTAGAAAGCACTAAAATTCACGAGATGAAAACCACGAGCAGAGTCCATTAACTGATGCTGCTCGTGGTTTTCATCTCGTGAATTTCAGTGCTTTCTAGCTACCCCCTGAAGAAACCTGCTTGGTGAAACGCGTATCAAGTGTATGCAAGAGCGTTGGGGATCTTGCTATTGGTTTAGCACCACTTCACGAGCACTGCTACAGACTGCAAAGCTAAGTTACCACTCTTTCGTTATGAATATGGTTTAACTTTGGTAAATGGAAGAGTTGGTTTACATCTATCTCAGAGCAACGTTATCATAAGGGTCGCTGATGTTATTTGGGCTCTGCCTAGCCAGATTATTTCTGGCGGGTTCTGTTTTTGCCCGGGAAGACTGAGACCCCTGGTTGCTTTGTGAATGATGGTTTAGGCTATGCAAATGCCTTTTTTATGAAGTATATAAGTGGCCTCTGATGACACGTTCACTTTTCATGTTAATATACAGAGTTTTCTTCAACTCGTTGACAATATTAGCTCTGTTGTGATTTGACCACCCTTTATTCCAGTGTTAGCCTGCCAATGTGCATAATGAGGAGCAAGGTACTGTGGGTATGGCCCGGACAGGGTGGTCTGGGCAGGATGCATCGGCATAGGGCAATGGCTGGGACATTGTAGTGCCCGACCACCACCTGCATGGACAGGGTGGCCACAGCATGTCATGCTGGAGGTCACTCTCACCCTGACTGAACAGTGACCATAGCATGGCTAGGTTCCCCCATAGTGCTCTACAGTGTTTCTCTCAAGTGATATCTATGAGGTTTTTTTTTTTCTGGGCCTTAATCACTGACAATCTTGCTTGGTGGGTGTGTGTTCACATCCCATTTTTGGGTGCACACAGGTTCTCCAGGAGCATGCACTATGTACTAGTTAGCAGGCTATTTGCAATTAGTGTGTGTATGGCTGGAACACCTTGGAGGGTGCAGTGGGTAGGGACTGACTGTGCTGTCTGCTGGTGAATGTCAGATAGTGGTATAGGGGCAGCTGAGCTTTTCTAGACCTGTCTACCAGTGCTCAATGTGATGCATACAGATCTGTATTGACTGTCCTGTAGGGTGCCTATTCCCCAGCAGGACTGGGGTTGAAGATCCCTTCTACTGCCACCATTGCAGAGATGTAGAATGTGGATCTGTTGGTGGGAAATGCCTGTTTCCCATCAGCGCCGGCGGCCTTAACAGAGCTGCGAGAAAGCGGAACTCTCCCTTTGCGGCTCTGTAAAGCCACGCTGAGGGAGACAGGAGGGCTCTGCTGGGTAGGCCGTGGGGCACTTCCTGCTGCCGTGGCAGCAGCAGCTTCAGCAGCCAGGTTATTTTTTTTATTTCCCTGGGGGGGGGGGGGGGTTAGGACTGGAGGTGAGATGATGGGGGTGTTTTGGACTGGTAATGGGCTGATGGCGGGGGGGCTAGGACTGGAAATAAGCTGATGGGGGGGTTAGGACTGGAAGTGGGCTGATGGGGGGAGTTAGAACTGGTAATAGGCTATGGGGGGGCTAGGACTGGAAATGGGCTGATGAGGGTTTGGATTGGAAGTGGGCTGATGGGGAGGGTTAGCACTAGTAATGAGTTGATGGGGGTTAGGACTGGAGGTGGTCTTATGGGGGCAGTTAGGACTGGAGTTGGGCTGATGGGGGTGTTAGAACTAGAAATGAGCTGATGGAGAGTTAAGAATGGAAATGGGCTGATCAGGAGGGGGTTAGAACTGGAAATGGGCTGATGGGGGGTTAGAACTGGAAATGGGCTGATTAGGGGGGCTAGGACAGGAAATGGGCTGATTGGGGGGGTTAGGTCTGGTAATGGGCAGATGGAGGCTAGCACTGGAAATGCACTAGGACTCGTAATGGGCTGATTGGGGGGCTAGGACTAGAGTGGGCTGGGACTGGAAATTGGCTGGGACTGGAAATGGGCTAATGGGGGAGGAGAGGAGAGTGCTGCTGGCACTGGAAGAAAACTAGAGGCTAGGGCTACAAATGGGCTGATGTGGGAGGATGGTAGAATAGGACGGAAAGGAGTGGATAATGGGAGGATCTGCCAGGGGAAGGAGGGGGCACGAAGGGAGCTGACATAGGGGAAGGAGGGGGCTGGAAAGGAGCTGACACCTGGGATGTACTGTAGGGAGACTGGAAGGGAGCTGACACTTGGGGATGGGAGTGGTAGGTGGTTGGGTAATGAGGAGGCTGGAAGGGAGCTGACATGCAAATAGCACTGGAAGGGGGATGGACAGAGGGTAGGGCGACTGGAAGGGATCTGCCTGGGGGGGTGGCACTAAGAGTGGATGTGAGCTGTTATCTGGGATGATATTTGGACTAGAAGGGGCTGGACAGTGGGGAAGGAGGGGGACTGGAAGGGAATGGACACAAGTTGCAGTCATGGGAATGCAAGGCAGTTGACATTGGAAGGTACTGGGAGGAAAGGACTGGGAAGGGGGCTAATACTGGGGAGGGTTACTGAAACTGGAATTGTGCTGATAGAAGGAAGGGAAGAAAACAAAAGAAGAGATAAGAAATGGCAGATGGACCATGGACCATGGACCATAGACCACAGAATGAGAGCTAAGAGAAGACAGGAAAGCAGAAGCCTCAGATCGGGACCAGCATGATCGGAGAATAAAATGGTCAGACAACTAAGGTAGAAAAATAATTTTATTTAATTTTAGTGATTGGACTTTGTGCTATTTTTATATTTTACACAGTATTGGGGAACTGCATCTCTTATTTATCTGATATTGCACTGCATGTGGACTCTGGCTTCTTGGGGTTTCAATTTAAATTTAGGGCCAGTGCCATACCTGTGACCACTGCAGACCAGCAATGATGCTTGGGGTAGGCTCAAATTACCCACGCCGCAGTCTGCCTTTCATCAACAGACAGCACAGTCAGACTGCACCTGCAGCATCCTACAAGGTGCTCCCACCATGCACAGACAAGCCCACTAACCAATCCATAGTGCATGCTCACAGAGGAACTCTATGCACCCAGAAGTGGGATGCACAGCACAGACACCAAACAGGTAGCTCTGTGATTGGGCCCCAAAACCAGAAACACACAGGCATCACTGTTAACAAATAATGTGTGGCACTATATGGGAATATAGACATGCCACGGTCACTGCTTGGTCAGAGTGAGAGTGCCCCCCCCCCCCCACGCAGCGTGACATGCTGTGGCCACCCTGTCCATGCAGGTGGTGGTCAGCCACAACAGTGTACCAGGCATTGCCCTCCACACTGTGCAGATGCATACTGGCCAGTCCACCCTGTCTTGGCCATACCCACAATACCTTGCTGCTCATTATGCTAACGCTGGAAGCAGTGTGAGCAATGTGGGCTCTGTGAGGTTTTGGCAGACACAAAACAATGGAGAGACATACGCACACTCCTACACCTATCTCAGCATTGTGCAGAGATGGTGGTGGTTGTCAACCCTACCCCATGCACTGGTCCTGATCACAGTGCTGACATTGCTAATCTGTGCAGGGGGTAGTAGTAGTGCTCTGGTGATAACTGCAGATCTGTGCTGGGGCCAACAGCTTGACACTCCATGAAGCTGTGGATAGTGGAGCCCTTGTGAGTGAGTGTCCGTACCCCTGTGCACCACTGCATTGGGGTTTGCCCATGTTGTTGTGGCTGCATTTTGGGCTAAAACTATGGGGAGATGCTCTGCAGGATCCACAGATGGGACCTGAACCTCTGACCCTCTGCTCTTGGACATGTTGGCTGAGTGTACTGCACCACACTGTTGCCACAGAAGCACAGTGGTCCCTGGGGCTACCCTTTCGTTCCTCGGCCAGACCTCTTCTGTTGTACTGCACAACACGTAGTGGTACAGGGCATGGCCTAGATCCACCCTAGATCCACTGCAGGCGAGTGCCACTGCTCCCTACAGCACTATCACCCACCCCCTCTGCCATGCCGCCATGACCATATGCTGTTGGTGCTGGTGGTGCACCATGTCAGGCCATCCAGGGGGCAGGTAGGCAGCTGCCTAAGGTGTGGGATCTGGTGTAGGGGTGCCTACATAGATGTCCACGTTTCCCCTGGCACCACCTGTCAATGTTATACACTCCTTGGGGTGCCTGCTGGGAGATGTCCCCTGAATGGGACACTGTGGGACACAGACTCATGGGCATGTCTGACCCTGGCCAGTTGCTGTCTTGCTGGTTTCCATTTTCTGTGCTTCTATGTGCCACCTCGGCAACCGCCTAGCCCACCCTATGCCCCAGTAACCCCCACTGCAGGTCCCGCCTGCAGCCCCCATGCCCCATTTGCGCCATCACCATAGTGGCCTTTCATACCAGGGCACTATGCTGTTGCTGCAAATGAAGCACTACTATCACCTTTCTTGAACTCCCTGCCTATGCTGTACATTGCTGACACTGAAATAGTTTCTCTCTCATGCAAATGTGTGCTGACGTCAGGTTTTCAGTTGCATTAGGATTCAGCCCTTAATTTCTCCGCGTTAGTGTGAAGGGGCCTCTCCCCGCCCACTCCCCGCCCATTGACCATTTCTCTCCGCCCTCTCTCCACCCTTTTCTGCCCTTAACGTGGCCGGGAACGTTAAGGTAGGTTATGTGCCATTAAGGCGCCTTAACGTTACAGAATGTAACGTTAAGGCGCCTTAATGGCACATAACGCACCTTAACGTAGCTGCTGCTACTTTAACGTAGTTTAGTAAACATGCCCCTTAGTCTACATATTTTTAGTTTTACTTTAGATTGTTGTTACTTATTCTGTACTTGGTGATGGTTGATGTTGTGAGTGTGTGACTGAGGTCAAGTGTTCTATTAACATGGTGTTTGTACATAAAGATCTATACTGTACTGTAGTAATTTGACTTGCTCAGCTTTTCAAATAGGTGTATGGATGTTCCAGGGCCCACTGTAGTATTTACAGAGATGCTTTTTTTGAATGGGCTCCTTATGTGAGTTTTGGAAATTTGTGCTGATATGGTATGGTATGGTAGGTTTGCTCTTTGTTTTAGGGTTTTGAATTAGTTCACAATATGCCTGGTACTGGAGAATAGTGGTTGTTGTTGTTGTTAGTGAGATGATCAGAATCAGATTTTTTTTAAAATATTTTCTATGGGTGAATGTCCTGGTTCTGCTCTGCACCTACTATGGATGCAAAATATATGTTGAAAAAGAAAAAGCAAGAACCATAACGCAGTTTATAATAACAAAATAAAAATTATTTATAATTTAATTTTATAAACTGTGCTGTTGGTTCTTGCTGTCTTTTAGCTCCTTGGTGTGCAAACAGGACAGTACCTAGACCTGTGCAAGTGGTGCAGCCGCACAGAGCAGAAAGACTTGGGGGGGCACATTTCGGCTGTCTGCTGTTGCCCTGCTGCCGCTGGCAAGTCAATAGCAGGCAGCCGAAATGCACTCCTCAAGCCTTTTCACAGCACTTTAAGCAGGTCTGGTCCCTCCCTCCTCCGACGCGATGTCAGAGTAGGGAGGGACAGATCTGCTTAAAGTACCAGTGCCTTTCAGATCGGGTGCATGCCCCCTCTTCCTCCCCATACCTCCGTCCAGCACTTCCTGCTCTTTCCCTGCTACCAGCACTGCCGTGAAAAAAAAAGAGGGTGGCAGCAGCAGGGAAAGAGCAGACAGTGCTAGACAGGGGGGTGGGGGGGGGGGGGCGTGCGCCCGAGCTGCAAGTCGCACAGGGTTCGATTGCAGCTCAATACGGTCCTGTGTGCAAACATCTTGCATTTCCTCCATATAATCTAATCGGCTTTTTGGTTTGGTTCAGTCTCTGATTGGATTTCTGAAAAAGCCCCGCCCCCTCTAAAGTGGCTTCGCCTCAGGCAGCAGATTGCCTTGAGCCGTCCCTGGTATATTTGTTGTGCTGTTCCGCACCTCCTGCTTGTTCCCCCTCCCCTTGTTCTCCTTAGAGAGTTCCTTGTAATGGTTTGAATCATGTTCTTTCATATGAAAGTTCTATGTAACAGTTCTTTTGAGTTTCAATGTAAACCACCTTGATTTAAATGAGAAGGCGGTATAGAAAAATTGTTAAATAAATAAATATTCCTTGGAAAATATTTTAAGGAGCTATTGATGCTTTCTAATGCTGACTCTTTCACCATTTCTAATTTTTATTACCTTTTGTCTTGACCTATCTCCGATGAGGATACAGGGGCAGCAATGGTAGGGTAGGGCCATCTGATAATTTAGATGTTTCAAAGTTTCTGGAGTCGTCTTCAAATTAGATCCCCACCAGAGCTACCCTTGTGGTGTCATTATGATTGGAATCTGATAAGGTGAATAGTTAGAAAACACATTTTCAGAAAAGAGAGCTGTTGTTTTATGGCCAGAACCTTACTATATTTCCTATTTTTGTTTTCTTTGGGGTTTATTTTACAATTTAAGTTTCATGTTCTAGCTATTGGAGCAATTTTCTTTTTAGGTTTACCCTGCAAATGCATAATAATGTAACAAGATGTCAAATATATTTTTATGGATCCCCTACAGCTTGAGAATTTCCTGATAGATAAGTAGTGAGATTTATCCAAGTGAATCAACCTGTCTTTCTTTTCTGAGTGTTCATTATTTGTGTTAATTATTTCTCTTAGGACTAGAGTTTATCTTAGCATTTTGTGTTTGAATATCTCTGTTCTCAAGAGAAAATCCATCCTCCTCCTTGGGATGAGGCTACAAAACTCTTTTATTTTCTTTTGTAGTGATTGTCTGTATGGGGTATGTTTGCTAAACTGCGGTAACGTAGCAGCGGCTACGTTAAGGTGCGTTATGTAATGTTAAGGCGCCTTAACATTACATAACGTGCCTTAACGTTCCCGGCCGCGGTAAGTCCAGAAAAGGGTGGAGAGAGGGCGAAGAGAAGGGGTCAATGAGCGGGGAGTGGGCGGGGAGAGGCCCCTTTCACACTAATGCGGAGAAAGTAAGAGCTGAATCCTAACGCAACTGAAAACCTGGCATTAGCACACATTTGCAAGAGAGAGAAACTACTTCAGTGTCAGCAATGTATAGCATATGCAGGGAGCCCAAGAAGTTGATAGTAGTGCTCCATTTGCAGCAACAGCATAGTGCCCTGGTATGAAAGGCCATTATGGTGATGGCGCAAATGGGGCATGGGGACTGCAGGCTGGACATGCAGTGGGGGCTACTGGGGCACAGGGTGGACTAGGCAGTTGCCAAGGTGGCACATAGGAATGCAGAAAATGGAAACCAGCAAGACAGCAACTGACCAGGGTCAGACATGCCCATGAGTCTGTGGCCCACAGTGTCCCATCCAGGAGACACTACCAAGTAGGCACCCCAAGGGGCACATAACATTGACAGGCAGTGCCTGGGGATGCATGGACATCTATGTAGGCACCCCTACCCCAGAACCCACACCTTAGGCAGCCGCCTACCTGCCCCCTAGATGGCCTGGGATGGCGCACCACCGGCACTGACAGCATATGGTCATGGTGGCATGGCAGAGGGGGTGGGTGATTGTGCTGGAGGGAGCAGTGGCACCCACCTGCAGTGGACCTAGGCCATGCCCTGTACCAGTACGTGGTGTGCAGTGCAACAGAAGAGGTCTGGCAGAGGAACATAAGGGTAGCCCCAGGGACCACTATGCTGCCATGGCAACAGTGTGGTGCAGTATACTCAGCCAGCATGTCCAAGAGCAGAGGGTCAGAGGTTCAGGTCCCATCTGTGGATCCTGCAGAGCATCTCCCCATAGTTTTAGCCCACACTGCAGCCACAACAACATGGGAAAACCCTAAGCAGTGGAGCACAGGGGTAGAGACACTCACTCACAAGGGCTCCACTATCCACAGCTTCATGGAGTTTCAGGCTGTTGGCCCCAGCACAGAGCTGCAGTTATCACCAGAGCACTACTACTACCCCCTACACAGATTAGCAATGTCGGCACTGCGATCAGGACCAGTGCAGCGGGTAGGGTTGCCAACCACCTCCAGCGGGTAGGGTTGCACCACACCTCTCCCTCTGCCCCAGATCTTGGTCCGCTCAACCACTGTCTTTCCTCTATCGCCTCTTGGTTCGAGTCTAATTTTCTGCATGCCAATCCTGCCAAATCCTCCGCACTCTGGGTTTCCTTTGGTCTTCCGCCCCCCCAGCTGCTACCTGTCATGGGCCCTCACTCTATCCCCCTGGTACCTTCCCTCCGCTACTTGGGCGTTACTCTGGACCCGTCCCTTTCTTTTCATGAACACATCTCCTCCGTCGTTCGTTCTTCTTTTTTCCACCTACGTCGTGTCAAGGCCGTTCGTTCCATTCTTCCCCCATCCTCAGTCGTCACTCTCGTTCTGTCCTTGGTTATCTCTCGTCTCAATTACTGTAATATTATCTATGCTGGCCTTCCTTCTTTTCAACTTCGTCGTCTCCAACTCGTTCAAAATGCCGCCGCCCGTCTTGTCACCCTGTCTTCTATTCGCTCTTACACCAAGACTATACCCCACCAACACATATAACACTACAAAACCAGGAAATCAAAATAAAAAACGAAATCAGATACTTAGGAGTAATTATAGATAAACATTTAACATTAGACACCCATATCAGAAACACTACAAAGAAAATTTATTTCAAGCTTAAAATACTTAAACAACTTAGACCCCTTGTATACATACATGATTTCATCAGCATAATTCAAGCCACCATAACCCCCCACTTTGACTTTGCTAATTTAATATTATTAGGCGCAACAAAACAAAACATTAAAAGGCTTCAAATTGCACAAAACTCAGCAGCTAGGATAATAACGAAAACACATTCTCATCAACATATAACACCAATACTAGAGTCCCTTCACTGGCTGCCAATTCAAAGTAGGATAATATACAAAACATTAATAACTACATTTAAAACACTATTCGATATGGCACCACATACATTAAGTAAATTAATTAATAAAGAACACTCAAAACCTTCTCAAAGAAAAGGTCATTCAAATAAACTAAAACCCCCCAAAGACTTCATAAAAACAAATAAATCAACAAACAACAAAGCGTTCTCTCATGCAGCCCCAATAGCCTGGAATTCCCTCCCAGAAGAACTAAGAATGCTAACAGAGATTAAAGAATTCCGCAAAAAATTGAAAACCCATCTATTCACAATACACTACAATAGTAAAGACATCCACTCAAAAGAATTAGATAAAGGCTAACCATTCTTTGTCTGACATCTCACTACAACTTAAAAAGAAAACTCTCCCTATCATATTCTAAACTTCTCTCCATGATTATACCCCCATAATGTCTATATGTAAATAATGTATATAAGTTGCACAGTTCTGTGCCATTCAGTTTAATATTACTCTGTTTATTTTATATTGCTTATAGATATCTGATGTTATATGTAAAACAAACTATGCTTTGTTGAATGTTGTTATCTGTAAACCGCAGCTGAACTACGGAAGCAGCGGTATATAAGTTCTTGTTAAATAAATAAATAAATAAAATAAATAAATAAATAACATGTCCCCCTGTCTTCTCTCCTTGCACTGGCTCCCAATTAAGTTCCGGTTTATTTTCAAACTACTAATCCTCACCCACAGGGCTCTCCACGATGATACCCCCCAGTATCTAGCCAACATTATTCGTTATCAGCCTTCCCCCCGTCTTCTTTGTTCGTCTCTCGGTAATCGCCTTTTCCTCCCCTCTCCTACACAGGCCCACCTGGAGTCCACCCGACGTTCCGCCTTCTTTTTCTTAGGTCCCGCCCTCTGGAACTCTCTTCCTCTCCCACTTCGCACTGAACTGTCCTATACTCGTTTCAAAGCCCTCCTCAAGACACATCTCTTCTGTCAGGCCTTTGATCTTCCTCCCCCTGCTGATGGTGCCTCATCCCCTAGTCGTACCCCCCATCCCCCTTGATTTCCACATGTTTCTCCCCCCTCTCCCTTTCCCCTCCCGCCTGCCTCTCTACAGGCCTCCTCTGTCCTCTATCTGTTTTGCTGTCCCTCTCTGTCCTATTGTTTTTGGCGTTCCTTTCTTTCTTTATTTCCAGTAGCTGTAATTTTTGTCATTGTACACCGCCCTGATGCTTCGGCCTGTGCGGTTTATCAAGTGCCTAAATAAAGATAAAGATAAAGATCTCTGCACAATGCTGAGATACGTGTGGGAGTGTGTGTATATCTCTCCATTGTTTTGTGTCTGCCAGCACCTCACTGAGCCCACATTGCTCACACTGCTTCCAGCGTTAGCCTGCAAATGGGCATAATGAGGAGCAAAGTATTGTGGGTATGGCCCAGACAGGGCGGATTAGCAAGGATGCATCTGCACAGGATGGAGGGCATGGCTGGGACACTATAGTGCTCGACAACCACCTTCATGGACAGGGTGGCCACAGCATGTCACACTGGGGGGGGGGGGGCATCTCACTCTGAATGATCAGTGACCATGGCATGTCTATGTTCCCACATCATGCCACACATTATTTGTTTCCAATGATGCCTGTGTGTTCCTAGTTTTGGGGCCCAATCATGGAAATACCTGATTGGTAACTGTGTGTATACACTATGGGCTGGTTAGTGGGCTGTCTGCAGTTTACCTGTGTGTGGTGGGAGCACCTTGTAGGATTCTGCAGCTGCAGTCTGTCTGTTGGTGAGTGGCAGACTGTGATGTGGGGTAGTTGAGCTTTCCCCTGCCTACACCAAGCATCACTGCTGGTCTGCAATGGTGACAGGTATGACACTGGCCCAGCAGCCCTGGAGGGCTGTCATCTGCCAGCAGGACTGTGGTTGCTGGTACTGCAACCATTCTGTAGGGTGCAGGCACCTGTCCCACCACACCCTCATCTACAAAAGGGGTGACTGAGGCCCCTTGGAGTATATAGTGCATACCACTTGGACCGCTAGTGGCAGTACTGCATCGCCCTCATGCGAGTCTAGACACCCCACTGCCCTGATAACAGGTACCCATGGCAGCCAGACCGTAACACCGGGTACACACTAATCTAGGTGGTGTCCAGTCCCACATGTGACTGCAGAACACAGCTGGAACAAATGCACCTGTAGTTGCACTGCTGGGAACACCTGTCACACACTGACAATGCTGGGGATGTGCAGCAGGACCTATCTCTAGCACTACATGTACTGTGGATCTAGTGCTGGGCGCCCATCCTATCCCTCAGGGTGAACATGGAGCCTGCACAATGGCATGGTCTGTAGCTACTCTGTGCCAGTATCACGCACTGTCAGTCCATCTTATCATGCTGCAGTACCGGAGAGGTGCAGACCCCATTTGGTGGTCATCTGTAGGCTGCTGTTCTGCATGTGCAATGCATCATGGGTGCTGGTGGGGTTACCCTATCTTGGCACACAGAGCAGACGGTTTGTGCAGTGACCTGCAGTTCTTCTGTACCCAGCCATTGCTGTGCACAGGCTGTAGAGGTTTAGCCTATTGTTTAGTACACTGACATTCTAGGTAGAGATCATGGGTTCAATTCCTTGTTGTTCCCTCCTGTCCAAGGCAGATATTTTGCTTGCCTGTGACAGTCATATCTTTGCAGATCCATGCTGCCAGCCCATAGTACCCTCACCACAGTTGCCAGCAATCCTTATAAGACGTTATAAGGCTCCTAATTAGGTATGTTACAAGGCACCTTATTGGGTACATTACAAGGCACTCTATAAGGTACCTTATTGGGCACAGTATAAGGCACGTTATAAGGCACGTTGCAAAGCACCTTATTAGGCACAGTACTAGGCACGTTAAGGCACGTGCCTTGTAATGTGCCTAATAAGGTGCCTTATAACGCGCGTTACCTATTTTATTTTATTTATTTAGAATACATTTATATACCG
The DNA here is from genome assembly GCA_033557465.1 of Ichthyophis bannanicus. NCBI lineage: Eukaryota > Metazoa > Chordata > Amphibia > Gymnophiona > Ichthyophiidae > Ichthyophis > Ichthyophis bannanicus. The sequence continues at coordinate 440,555,753 of CM066035.1, read as the reverse complement.
CAGCTTCCAGCGATCAGCAGCGGTTTGATTACAGATTGAAAATTGCCCAATCAAGACAGATAATTTCGTAGTAACATTACATTGATTTGAAAGGAAAGCACGGCACACAGTAATAAGGTCATAGGAGAGGAGACAGATATTTACATATGTACATTTTTCCTAACAGAATTCCTGTTGCAAATAGTGACATCTTGAATTCCCCTGTGATTTACATCAAATTGTAATAACACTGGAATAGATGAGTCTTTAGCTTTTTTCTGAATGCTCAGGCGGCAGTTGGTTCCAGAGTGTCGGGGCAGTGTAAGAGTATGCTCGGCGGCTAGTGCTAGATTTGACGGATCTGATGTCAGGTGGAACATGAATGGTGTGTAAGTTGATGGCTCTTCTGATTCTGTTGGGTGGTTGCGTGCTGATAAGGGTGGAGAGAAAGGATGGAGCTATGTTATGTATGAGTTTGTGTGTAGTTATCAATGTTTTATATTGTATCCGGGCCGTAATAGGGAGCCAATGCAGCTCGATCAATACAGGTGTGATGTGTTCAGCTATGCTTTTTCGCATGGTGATCCTCGCTGCCACATTCTGGGCCATTTGTAGGATGTTTAGCGTTTTCTTTGGGAGACCCTGGAGGATGGCGTTGCAGTAATCTAAGTGTGGAATAATGAGTGCTTGCGCAACAGACCTAAAATCGTGAGGTTCGAGGATGTTCCTGCCATGCTTGTCATAATGATGCCCCTCCCATGCCTTTATATGGGCATATTTATTTATTTTATTTATTTATATTCTCTTATATACTGCACTATTCTGCATCAGTGTGGTTTACATTGAACAAACTGAAATTACATTGAACAGGGCATTATAACTTGGAGATAACTATTTTACAGGGAACATGGGCTATGGAGGGTTAAGTGGCTTGCCCAAGACCACAAGGAGCACCTGTGGGACTAGAAACCCCAGTCCTTCCAGCCCAAGGTTGCTGTCCTCTAGTGGGATTTGAACCCCTGACCTTCCAGCCTGAAGTACTTTGCCCCAACCACTAGGCCACTCCTCCACTCCATATGTACCTTTACCGCGCAACCTAATGCAAATGACATTACCACAGTTTAATAAACATGCCCCTATGATTTCTAGCAATTTCCTGAATTTACTTTATAAAGATTTAACAGTTTTCAAGTAAAAAGTAAAGAATAAATGATAAACCACTGGTTGAATACTGTATATAAAAATAACACTTTTTTGAAGAGTTTAGGATTTTCATGTTAATATTTTGGAAAAGAGGACCACTACTGTGCTTAAATAAGAACAGAGCAAAATCTGTCAGTCTTTATGAGAGGAATTTAGTGATACCCTGTGGACTGAACCAGGAATTAGATTTCAGTGTTTTTGTGTGAAGAGTAAAGGGGACAATATTCAAAAGCACTTGCTAGTTCAATCCTCACATTGGGTATCCATTCCTGGGGCCAGAATGGTGCAAAAACAGGGTGGAACTACAGTTATTGTTTTATGGTGACTCAGGATCCTAGGAGTCATGTTGGTGCAATGGGGTTATAAAAGGATGGGGTTATAAAATAGGAGAAAAATCCCCAGATAGTTCCAAAGGAAGGTCCATGGCACCAGACTTCCACACCTAGTTCCAATGGAGCAGGATGCACTCTCTTCATCCCTGATGCAGATAAGTTCAAAACATAATACTGTGTTGGATGTTTGTTTGCTGACTTCCTGATCTGTCAGTAATGGTTTTGGATACTTCTGTTGCCAACTTCATGATTCACTAGTCGCCTTTTGGGTGCAGTTCTTTTTTTGAGCAATTGGATAGCAGCTGCTGCTTTATCATTCAGAGTATCTTTATGAGTTTGAGATTAAAAATTGTAACCTTTAGAGATATTTGATAGCTATTGATAAAAATAAGAAAATATTTATAAAAAAATATAGAAAGCTTTTTTGTTTTCTGAGTACCTGGTATTCTACAGTACGTAACTGTGGGTTGACCTGGGTAAGGTTACAGTTACTGTATTGAGGACCAATGATGATGCTTCTTAAGCTGTTCCAGTTTTGAAGCCTGGGTTTTGTCCTTTTGGTTCTTATGTTGGAAGTACTGTTTGCTTAATATTTTTGAGGTCTTCTTTAATAAAAAAAATTTTGTTCAGGAGTTTTTTGTATTTTAAGGTTTTAAAAAAAGGCAGAAAATTTAAGTGAGCATCCTGGGGATGGGCCCCAAAGTGGTGAATTGGATCATAAATTGGTTGACAGAGGCAACTGAGGTTGGCAGTAAATTGAATTCACTCAGAAGACTGATGAGGTATCTCTTCACAAACATGTTAATAGGGAAGCGGTGGCAAATAGGCCAGTTAGCCTGATATTAGTGGTGGGAACATTAATGGTGGCATTATTAAAAAGGAAGAATAGTGAACATTCTAGAATCCAATGGATTACCAAAGGACAATCATGCCAAATGAATTTGATTGCATTTTTTGAATGGGTGACCAGAGAACTAGATCAAGGGCATGCAATAGATGTGATCTAGCAAGATTTCAGCAAATCCTTTGATATTGTTCCTTATAGGAGGTTTGTCAGACTGAGGAGCCTGGGGATAGGTCCCAAAGTGCTGAACTGGATCAGAAATTGGTTGACAGATGACAGAGGACAGTGGCAAATGGAATTCACTCAGAAGAAAGGAAGGTGAGTTGTAGAGTGCCTAAGGGATCAGTTCTGAGACCAATGCTAGTCAATGTCTTTGTGAGTCATATTGTTGAAGGATTGATGGCAAATGTTTGCAGATGACATGAAGATTTGCAACAGAGGGGACTCAATGGATGGAGCAGATAACATGAGGAAAAAACGGTCTAATGCTTGGCAGCTAAGCTTTCTTGTGAAGAATTACAGAGTCATGCACTTGGGATGCAGAAATCCAAAAGAGCTGTATGTGATAGGAGTTGAGAGGCTGGTATGTACAGAACAGCAAAGGAACCTTGGAGTGATAGTGTCTGAACATCTCAAGGTGGCAAAACAATGTAACAAGGTGGTAACCAAAGCCAGAAGGATACTAGGTTGCATACAGAGAAGAATAACGAGCAAAAAAGAGGAGGTATTACTGACCATGTAGAAGTCTTTGTTAGGCCTCACTTGGAGTACTGTTTTCAGTTTTGGAGAAAAGTGGAAGGAAGTCCAAAAAACTACCATCATGGTTTAAAGGTGAGGTCAGAGAGGCTGTTGTAGCCAAAAGAGTATCTTTTAGGAAATGGAAAAAGGAGCCAAATAACAAAAACTGGAAACAACATAAGCACTAGCAAGTTAGATGCAAGGCATTGATAAAATGAAGGCAAAGAGAGAATTTGAAAAAAAAGTTTGCTTAGGAAGCAAAAACACATTCGTATCAAAAAACCTGTGAGAGAGTCTTTGGGGTTTGTTTACTAAATTGCGGTAATGTCATTCGTGGTAGGTTCCGCGGTAGAGATGCCCATATAAAGGCATGGGCGGTGCATCGTTACAGCAAGCTGACAGAGAACACGCGTTACAAGGCGCCTTGTAAAGTGCCTTATAAGGTGCCATATAAGGTGCCTAGTAAGGTGCCCTGTAAGGTGCCTCAGAAGGCGCCCTAAAGGGCCTCCTAGGCTAAGCACCATATTAGGCACCCTTGGACAAGTCACCGCAGAAGGCACCCTGGGCTATGGAACCATAGGTTAAGGTGGCCTAACAAGGTTATGGTGTCCTAGGTTAGTGTGCCCTAGGGACTGCAAGGTGCCTCAGGATGACATGCATGACCTGTGCGGAACAGAGACAGATGTAGCCATAACACTAGATAGAGCATTCAGGAAAGGCAATGAACAGGTGAGTGAAGGAGGGAGAAGTGGGAGCCGCTGGACCTGCCATATCTGCGGGCATCCCATGTGCCTGCCAGTACTGATGACAAACATGGTGGGGCAGCTCTACCACAGCACAGGGTGTTGGCAACGTAAAGTACCGGAAAAACAGTTGATGGCATATGACGGGACTACGTGTCCCCCAGTGGAGGGGGAGGTGGCAGGATAGTTACTATGATGGGTGGACAGAGGAGTGGTGGTGCCATGCAGATCAGGTACAGGCGAGGCAAGCATGATGAGGCGCAATGCAGGAAAGGGTAGCAGTGCAGGACATGGGCTGGCAGCCTGCACAGGCAGACAGGACTCTACACAGCTGACAGATGCAGATAGACGGACCGAGGGAATGTTGGCAATTGCGGCGAGGGTATTATGGGTTAGAAGCGCAGATCTGCAAAAATATGACCTCTACAGCAGTGGTTCTTAACCAGTCCTCCTTGAACCCCTAGGCCATTCGGGTGTTCAGGATAGCCCTAATGAATATGCATGAGATATATATGCATTAGAGATATCCTGCCAACCTGACTGGTTTGTGGCCCTCTAGGGCTGGATTCGGAGACTCCTGCCTTACATCTCTGTCATTTAAGAATGTGAGTGGGCAAGGTGCAGATCTCCAAGACATCAAAAAGGTTAGATAGAATTTGTCACATACCCCTTTGCTTCTCACCATCACCAAAATATTGTCTATTAGACAACCTTTTGGTGGTGGTGAGAATTGAGGAGGCATGTGACACATTCTATCTACACTTTTGATGTCTTGGGGATCTGCACCTTGCCCACTCACATTCTTAAATGACAGAGATGTAAGGCAGGGGTCTCCAAATCCAGCCCTAGAGGGTCACAAACCAGTCAGGTTGGCAGGATATCTCTAATGTATATATATCTCATGCATATTCATTAGGGCTATCCTGAACACCCGACTGGCCTACGGGTTCAAGGAGGACTGGTTAAGAACCACTGCTCTACAGGCATGCACACTATTTAAGCAGGACAGGCATGAGAGGAGGGAACAATGAGGAACTGAACCAATGAACACTGCTAAGAATGGCATTGTATTAACCAGTAAGCTATACCTCCATGGTGTATGTCACAGCACCCATGATGCAATGCACATGCTGAATAGCTGTCTACAGCTGATCACCAAATGGGGTCTGCACCTCTCTGGTACCTCAGCTGGGAAAGACGAACTGAGAGTGTGTGATACTGGCACAGAGTAGCTACAGACCATGCCATTGTGCAGGTTCTGTGGTCACCCTGAGGGATAGGATTGGTGCCAAGCACTAGGTCCGCAGTACATGTGGTGTTAGAGATAGGTTCTGCTGTACATCCCCATCACTACCAGTGTGGGATAGGTGTTCCGTGCAGTGCAGCAGAAGGTAGTTTGGTGTCCATTTGTATCCTGCAGTCACATTATGGCCCTGTGGGACCAGACACCAGCCAGATTAGTGTGTACCTCGTGTGAAGGTCTGACTGACATGGGCAGCTGTTATTAGGGCAGAGGAATTCTTAGAATTGCATGAGGTATGTGTAGCAGTGGCTGTATAGGTCACAGTGGTGTACACTACATACCCCAAAGGGCCCCCATCACCCTTATGTAGGTAAAGAACAGTGCCCCCGCCCCAGGAAAACAACCTCCATCCTGTTTGTATGAGACAGCCCTCCAGGGTTGGTGGGCCAGAACCATACCTATGACTGGGACAGGTTCGTTCGGGGCTAGGTCTGGAAACCCCAAGTGCCTCCCACCACTGTATGCCAGTCACCTGCAGACAGCACAGTCAGACTGTACCTTAAAAGTGTTCTGACCATGCACAGTCTAACTGCAGACAGTCTACCAGAAACTATGTGCCACAAGCAGGCAACTCAGTGATTGGGACCACAGCACCGGGGAACACAAATATATCACTAGAGACAAATAACGTAGAGCACTATGTGGGAACCTAGACCTGCCATGGTCACTGCTCGTTCAGAGTGAGTGCCCTCCCAGCATGCCATGCTGTGGCCACACTGTCCATGCAGGTGGTGGTCAGGCACTACAGTGTCCTAGCCATTGCCCCACGCCCTGTGAAGATGCATCCTGGCCAATCTGCCCTGTCCGGGCCATACCCAGAATACCTTGCTCTCATTATGCATCTAATCAGGCTAACGCTGGTAACAGTGGGACATTTTGGGCCCAGTGAAGTGTGGGCAGCCACAGAACAATGGATAGACATACAAACACGCTCACTCCTTTTGCAGCATTATACAAAGATAGGGGTGGTTGGCAGCCCTGCCCGCCACACTAGTCCTGATCACAGTGCCAACATTGCTAAACTGTGCAGGGGGTAGCAGTAGTGCTTTGGTGATAACATCGTCCCAATGCTGGGGCCAACGGCCTGCCGCTCCATGCATCATTGGATTGTGGAGCCTGTGTGAGTGGGTGTTTGTACCCCTGTTCGCCGCTGCTTTGGGCTTTGCACATGTTGCTGTTGTATCTGCATTGTAGGGTAAAATATAGGGATATGCTCTGCAGAAACCACAGCTGGGACTTGTACCTGTGACCCTCTGCTCCTGGACACACTGGCTGGGTGTACTGCACCACACTGTTGCCACAGATGCATGGTAGTCCCTGGGGCTACCTGCACTTTTCCTCAGCCAGACCTTTTATGTTGCACTGCAAACCACGTTCTGATGCAGAGCATGGCCTAGGTCCACTGCAGGGAGGTGGCACTGCCCCCTCCAGTATGGGCACACGCCCCCCTTCCAAGCTGACATGGCCATTTGCTGTCGGTGCTGGTAGTGCGCAGTCCCAGGCCATCCACTGTGCAGGTAGGCGCCCGCCTAGGGAGCAGGTTCCAGGGTGGGGTGGCATACGTGGACATCCACACATCCCCCCATCACTGCCTACCACTATTATGTCCCCGCCACATGGGGGCGGGATGGCTGGGGGGGTGTCAGGTTTGTGCCCTAGCGACTATTGGCTAGGGTGGACCAGGTAGATATTGGTGGATTATGTTTGGCCTTGGTTAACTGCTGTCTTGCTGATCTCCGGTGTCTATGTTCCTATGTGCCACCTAGGCACCCGCCTGGTCCACCCTGTGCCCCGGCTGCCCATGCTACATATCCCGCCTTTGGCCCCCTATGCCCCATTTGCACCATCGCCATAGTGGCCATTCATACTCTGGCACTATGGTATTGCTGTACATGGAGCACTACTATCACAGTTTTTGGGCTCCTTGCTTGGGCTGTATACTGCTGGCACGTGAATGGTTTCTCTCTCCTGCACTCGTATGCGCATCTAACGGCAGGTTTTCAATCTCGTTAGGATTCAGCTCTTCAGATCAGCATGTTAGTGTGAATGGAGCCTCTCCCCGCCCACACTCCGCCCATTGACCCCTTCTCTCCGCCCTCTCTCCACCTTCTGCAGTGTTTACCGCGCCGCGGAATGTCAACGATCATTAAGTAATGATAACGCGTGTTATGAGACGTTAACGATCATTAACGTCTCATAACACACGTTAACATTACTTAACGATCATTAACGTTACATAACACGCATTATGTAACGTTACCACAGTTTAGTAAACATACCCCTTTATCTTTTCTTTATTTGCAAAACTTGGTATACCGCCCTTGCCGAAGTGTCAGGGCCGTGTACAATACAACAAACTGTGGGCTACGAGAGATAAAAAGGAAAAGGAACTCCATTAAAAGACAGGAAAGTAAGACGAAACAAAGAGCAGGCTGAAGAGCAGCATGAGAGAAAAGAGAGATATGGAGCAACTAGAGAGCTGTAAGGTGCTTCAAGTTGACAAGCATGAACTGTAAGGCATAAAAATAGCTGTAACCCTAACACAGGAGAGAGCACCAAGGAAAGGCAATGAACAAGTGATGGAAGGAAGGAGAGGTGGGAGCTGATGGACCTGCCATATCTGCAGGCATCCTATGTGGCAGCCCGTAAAGTGGACAAACATGTTGGAGGCAGCTGTACCAATGCACAGGGTGTTGGCAATGTAAAGTGCTGCAATGACAGTGGGTGGCAGAGGATGGGAATACGTGTTCCCCAGTGGAGGCAGAGGTGGCAGGATATTTGCAATGATAGGAGGACAGAGGAGTAGTGGTGCCATGCAGATCAGGAACAGGAGAGGCAGGCATGAAGAGCCACATTGCAGAAAAGGGTATCAGTGCAGGACATGGAGTAGCAGTCTGCACAAGAAGACAGGACTGTACACAGCTGACAGAGGCAGATAGATGGGCTGAAGGATGGTTGGTGACTGAGGTGAGGGTATTATGGGCTGACAGCACAGATCTGCAGAGATGTAACTATTACAGGCATGAAAATGATTTGAGTAGGACAAGCATAAAAAAAAGAGAACAGAGAAATGACTCCTGCCTAGAGAGTCATTGTATTAACCAGTAGGCTATATCTCTAAAGCTCTTTGCATAGCAATGGCTGGATACAGAAAGACTGCAGGTCACCGCACAAAATGTCTTCTGTGTGTGCCAGGATAGGGTAACCCCACCTATACCCATAATGCAATGCACATGCAGAACGGTAGTCTACAGCTGATCACCAAATGGAGAATGCACCTCTCCAGCACCTCAGCTTGGTAAGAAGAAATGACAGTGTGTGATACTGGCACAGAGCAGCTACAGACCATGCCACTGCACAGGTTCTGTGTTCATCCTGAGGGTGAGGATGGGTGCCCAGCACCAGGTCCGCAGTACCTGGGGTGTTAGAGATAGGCTTTATGGTAGATCCCCATCATTGCCAGTGTGTGGTAAGTGGTCCCTGCAGTGGAACCTAAAGTCACCCTATGTCTATCTGTATGCCTCAGTCACATCTTGCTCTGGTGGACTGAGACACACCCAGTGTTACAATGTGGTTGCTATGACCACTTATTATCAGGGTAGAGAGGTATCAGACTTGCATTATGTTTTTGTAGCAATGGCCAATATACCGCCCACTCCGGGTCAAAGTGTTTTGCAGTACTCGTATATGCCCCTTGTCCCCAAAGGGCCTGCAATCAGCGTTTTTGTAATTGTGGCACTGGAGAGACATGTCGTACAGCCATGAAGAATAGCTGTGGGATCAGCAGCTGTCATCTAGGGGGGGAAGGGTTTGGACCAGTAGGCCAGATCTGTAGTTGTTATTAGGGAAGTAGCAGACAAACAGTAATGCTGGGAGAAGACCTGGAGAACTGCAGCTGCCACCCACCAAAGTCTGACATTCACCAGCAGAAGGCACAGTCAGACTGTATCTGCTGCACCCCACCAAGTGTTCCAACCACATACATACTAACTGCAGACAATCCCCTAGCCAGTCTATATTGCATTGTCACAGACAAACTATGTGCACCCAGCACAGGGAGCACACACATCTCACTAGAGATAAGTGCTATAATTTTGGTCACATTTTGGTCATAGTGAGAGTGCCATCTCAGCATGTCATATAGTGGCCACCCAGGCAATGGCAGGTGGCAGACAGGCAAAATGGCATCTCAGCCAGTGACCCTACCATTGTGGCAGACACATCCAGGCCAATCTGTGCTGTTTCAGGCAATACCCACAATCCTCCGCCTCACCTTTTCACATTTTCCACACAGGCTGGGAAAAACTTGATCAATGAGAGCCAAAGTTCAGTGCAGTGCGGAAAGCCATAGGACAAAGTGGAGACACACACACACTGCGGCGACCCTGCCCGGCTTAAGGGGTTAAAGGCAGGAGCAGCCGCTGGTGCTTCGTGAGGGAAGAGTAAAACCTTTACCCCAGGAATGCTGGGAGTTGTAGTTTCAGTTCTTCTCACTCCGAAATTAAAGAAACTGTAGTTGTGGGGTTTCTTGATAATAAGTATTTTATTAAAGCAAAGGATAAATGTTCCATCACATGGCAAAAACAAAGGTGCTTCAAAAAGGCTAACAGAAAACTCAGAATAAATGCAACTCAAAGGTATACTGCTGCTTTTCACTTTTCAGCCAAATTACTCTCTTTTGCCTCCAGAGGCCAGTTGGGCTTACTGCAGCCTCTTACAGCCACTGTTGCTCTCACAGTGCTGGGGAAACATGTGCACGTAATTAGAGCTTCTGTCAGCAGTGCAAACAACAGCTTTGTAACTCTCAGATCACAGACGGCAAAAGCATTTCCTTCAGCTTGACTTATCTATACAACAAATCGTACAGTCCATTTGTTCACAGCCTGGTAAGTCTGTATTACTCTCTGTTACTCCTTCAAGCTGTAAGGCATTACTAGCTTCTTGTGAAATTAGCTGTTGTCTAGCTTGCAACTCTAAGAATTGTTTAAAGCTTTGAAGAAGCAATTCAGCCTGTTCCTTGTGAGATAGGGTACTATCATCTGTTATAGAACTTCCCTTCTGCTCAAGGCTGTTTGTCTTCTCTTCTTGTAAGTTAAAGGCATCAGAATAATTGCTAGTCTCTTTGGCAATTGTTTCATAGATAGGAGAATTATCTTTACATTCAGCTTGGCAAGCGTGTGGCCAATTACTCACTTTTTGCAGAGCCCTACTGTCTTCAGACGGCTCCAAGGTTCTCCAGCTGTTCTGTTTGTTGCTTTCTGGTACAAACGACACTTCAGAGAATGATGGCTCTCTCGCCTGTGTTTGCCTTGAAGGCTTTCTTCTTATGCCAGGTTCCCAAGTATCATTAGACTCTCCTCTGGCTTTCCAACCGTCCTCTAGTTTCTTCCTCCTGTATTCCTTCCTGGGCTGCTTCTTCTTAAACTTCTTCCCATACTCGTACTGAGTCTCAGCCTCCTTCGGAATCTCGTACTCCTTCTTTTTCTCCTTCTCCTTTTGCTTCCCCTCTCTCCTCAAAATCTCCTCAGAGCCATGCTCTGGTTTAAAAGTACGTTCTCTCTTAGGCACGCCCCTTCTCAGGGCTGGGTGTGCCCAATCGGAACTGCAGGACTCCTCCCCTGGGCTGGTCTCCATGCTCAGCTCTGTGTAATAGAGTCTCTCTTTTTTCCTTGCCCTGTCATTTTGGTGTAAATCCTGCTGAACCTCAGGATTTTCCTCTGTCTCCATAGGCTCAGGAGTGCGCTGCTCACCACAGATCCCCCCCCTTCTGACCAGAGGCACAGCACGGGATTCTACTCCGGGGTCTGGCGTTGATCTGTGCGTTCTTCATCCCTTTCTTGTCTTGCACTACGGTGGCTACCTGAGCTAGGGCTGCTCTATCGTGCCAAGGCTTCAGAAGGTTAATATGATACACTTGGGTGCGTCCTGTCTGATTCTTCACAAGATAGGACACTGGACCCACTGGCCGGACCACGGTACATGGGCCTTTCCATTGGCTTTCGAACTTCGGATCGGGGCCCGCCACCATCACAATAACCTTGTCTCCTACGGCTAGCTGGCGCGGCCGTGTGCCTTGGTCATAGTAGTCCTTCTGTCGTCGCTGATTATGTCTTAAGTTGACTTCCGCCACTTGCGTGGTACGGCATAAGCGACCTTTCAGATCTTTAAGAAAGTCTGGTACTCCCACTTCATGCACGTCAGGCTCAACCCACTGTTCCTTCAGGATATCTAATACCCCTCGGGGTGATCGACCATACATGAGTTCATATGGCGCTGTCCCCAGGGATGACTGCTTCCTTTCCCTGCAAGCATAGAGGACGAAGGGTAGCATCGTATCCCAGTTGGCCATATTTCCTTCTAAACTGCGGCGCAGCATCCTTTTTATGGTCTGATTCTGTCTCTCCACTAGCCCATTGCTCTGTGGATGATAGGCCGAGGTCTTGACATGGCGGATATCAAACGCTTCCCACACTTGGGCTAGGTACTTGGAAAGGAAATTGCTTCCTCTATCCGTCAGAACTTCACGAGGGAAACCCACCTCGCAAAACAGTTTGATCAGTTCAGCCGCCACGGCCTTAGCGGATATCATACGTAGTGGCATGGCCCAAGGAAATCGTGTTGCTTGATCAATGACCACTAAAATGTACTGAAATCCCCTTGGTGTCTTGATTAATGGTCCCACAATATCCATAGCCAGTCTATCGATGGGTTCCGTAATGACCGGGGTTGATACCATTGGCACTTCTTTCGGGTGGATGGCAGAGACGCGCTGGCATGTCGGACAGGCCTCACAGAACCTCGCTGTTTCTTTGAAGACGCCTGGCCAATAGAATCTCGCGAGGATCTGATCCAATGTACTTCGGATACCTTTGTGTCCTCCGACTGGATGGTCATGGGCTAGCCTCAGAACCAAGTTCTTGAAGGTTGCAGGCACCACTACCTGTTTACGCGTGTCGCCGGTATAGGGATCCTTGCTCTCTCTGTACAAAATGTCCGTGTCCAGAAAAAACCTCGGTAGGGTATCCCTATCACTCTGTGCCCATTTAAATGCTTGACTTAAAGCAGGGTCGTCTCGTTGTTCGTTGGGAAACGTTGGAAACTTCGCAACCAACTCTTCGGGCACCCAGGGCAATTCCTGGCCAGCCTGGGTTTCTGCCCTATGTTGAGAACGTTCTTGCCTCTCATGGCGCTTCTGCGCTCTTGGCTTCTTCACCTTCTCTTCCGGTGCATCTATTAAATCTTCATGGGAAGGAAGACTTCTAAATGCCTCATCGGCCGGATCCTCTCCCTTCTCCGAGTCCTTAGCTTGGGCTCTGGTAGCTACCATGGCTCCCTTAGGGGTTAGGCCTTGTCTCATTTCTCTATAAAAATATGGCCAATCCCTTCCTAAAACCATAGGGTTTGGAAGCTTGGGTACTACTGCAATAGGAATTTTCTTCAGCACACCTAGTGCTTTCACCTGCAGCTTGTATACAGGGTATAGTGACATGCACCCATGTACACAGCGTATTTTCACATTTTGAACAGGCTGAATCACTATCCCTGATGCTTGGATTTGCCTCCACAGAGCCTTGGATAGCATTGTTTGCTCTGCGCCAGAATCAAGTATTGCAGTGGTGGCAATTCCCTGCACCTCTACCTCGATAAGAAATCCTTCACGAGCTTTTTGTGCACTTTCTGCTACTAAGGCAGTCTTAAAACAATTTCTCTGTATATGCCCTTCTCGCCCACATTTAAAACACTTGCTAGGCTGAAACCTAGCCTTTACAGTCGGCATACACATTCTGCTTGCACCATATTGAAATTTCCCTTTCCTTTCTGATTCCGTTATTGCTGCCCCCTTTAAATCACTATTGCTTTCAAGCGGCATTGCCTTGGCCTGCAAGAAGCGTTCCATGAGGTCTACTGCCTCCTGTGGGGTCTTGCAGCTTTGCAGAATCAGGAAGGTCTTTATTTCATCGGGTATAGCGTTCATATATTGTTCTAGCACTAAGCTTTCTAGTATAGACTCTTTAGTTCTATGCTCAGGATTAAGCCATTTATTCAGCAATGTGCTTATCCTATACACTAGGGCTTTTGGGGACTCACCCTGTTTTAACCTCACCGCTCGCAAGAGATTATTGTAGGCTAGCGGCGTAAGGCCTAGCCTTTCCCGGACCGCTTTCTTCACCTCCCCATAATTTCCGGCAAGGTCGGGTGGCATGCTCCTGTAGGCCGCCATTGCTTCTCCCGTAAGGGAAGCTGCGAATCTGATGGCCCAATATTCCTCTGGCCATGCACTCAACTGTGCTACCCTTTCAAAACTTTCAATGAAATTATCAATATCATCATTATCTCTTAACTGGCCAAAGTTAAACATAGTCTCTGCGCCAAAACTATGCGCAGCTATAGGAGCTAAACCTGGAGGTATAGACGGTTTCTCCTTTGGCATCTTCTGCTCAGCTACCCAATTTTTCAGCATGTCCAGGAGGGGTTGCTGCTGAACCTGTAGGGCAGCGGCAGTCTTCTCTTGAAACTCTAGACTTAGGTCCCGCTGTTTTTCAAGTTGGGTTGCCATCCATTTGAATATCTCTGTTGCGTCCAGCGACATCTTTGGTATCTAGGAAGGCAAATAGAGAGAAAAAACCAAGTGCGATACCTCACACACACAAAAAAAAACAAAAAAACGTTTCCCTTTTTTTTTTTTTTCCACTAACTGGCCAACACTCTCAGCCCTGTATCCTTTACGTCTCCCAGGTGGATACCTATTACCTGGCTCAGGTGTTGCGTCACGCTTTCACAGCCTCATTGCAGCTGGCACACCGATGCTGGTACTCTCTCCTTCCTCTCAGGATGGTCTGCAATCGGGTCCTTCTTATAGTTGCTTCTCTGAAGTTTCTTTCTCTACGTGGCACCTTGCGCATGCGTGCAGATCCTGCCAACGTAGCCAACTTGCGGCGACCCTTCCCGGCTTAAGGGGTTAAAGGCAGGAGCAGCCGCTGGTGCTTCGTGAGGGAAGAGTAAAACCTTTACCCCAGGAATGCTGGGAGTTGTAGTTTCAGTTCTTCTCACTCCGAAATGAAAGAAACTGTAGTTGTGGGGTTTCTTGATAATAAGTATTTTATTAAAGCAAAGGATAAATGTTCCATCACATGGCAAAAACAAAGGTGCTTCAAAAAGGCTAACAGAAAACTCAGAATAAATGCAACTCAAAGGTATACTGCTGCTTTTCACTTTTCAGCCAAATTACTCTCTTTTGCCTCCAGAGGCCAGTTGGGCTTACTGCAGCCTCTTACAGCCACTGTTGCTCTCACAGTGCTGGGGAAACATGTGCACGTAATTAGAGCTTCTGTCAGCAGTGCAAACAACAGCTTTGTAACTCTCAGATCACAGACGGCAAAAGCATTTCCTTCAGCTTGACTTATCTATACAACAAATCGTACAGTCCATTTGTTCACAGCCTGGTAAGTCTGTATTACTCTCTGTTACTCCTTCAAGCTGTAAGGCATTACTAGCTTCTTGTGAAATTAGCTGTTGTCTAGCTTGCAACTCTAAGAATTGTTTAAAGCTTTGAAGAAGCAATTCAGCCTGTTCCTTGTGAGATAGGGTACTATCATCTGTTATAGAACTTCCCTTCTGCTCAAGGCTGTTTGTCTTCTCTTCTTGTAAGTTAAAGGCATCAGAATAATTGCTAGTCTCTTTGGCAATTGTTTCATAGATAGGAGAATTATCTTTACATTCAGCTTGGCAAGCGTGTGGCCAATTACTCACATTTTGCAGAGCCCTACTGTCTTCAGACGGCTCCAAGGTTCTCCAGCTGTTCTGTTTGTTGCTTTCTGGTACAAACGACACTTCAGAGAATGATGGCTCTCTCGCCTGTGTTTGCCTTGAAGGCTTTCTTCTTATGCCAGGTTCCCAAGTATCATTAGACTCTCCTCTGGCTTTCCAACCATCCTCTAGTTTCTTCCTCCTGTATTCCTTCCTGGGCTGCTTCTTCTTAAACTTCTTCCCATACTCGTACTGAGTCTCAGCCTCCTTCGGAATCTCGTACTCCTTCTTTTTCTCCTTCTCCTTTTGCTTCCCCTCTCTCCTCTCCTCAGAGCCATGCTCTGGCTTAAAAGTACGTTCTCTCTTAGGCACGCCCCTTCTCAGGGCTGGGTGTGCCCAATCGGAACTGCAGGACTCCTCCCCTGGGCTGGTCTCCATGCTCAGCTCTGTGTAATAGAGTCTCTCTTTTTTCCTTGCCCTGTCATTTTGGTGTAAATCCTGCTGAACCTCAGGATTTTCCTCTGTCTCCATAGGCTCAGGAGTGCGCTGCTCACGACAACACACACACACACACTCTTTGGCGCACTGAGCAAAAGTTGAGATGATTGGCATTCTTGCTTGACACTCCTGTCTCAATGTCAGCTCAAGGATTGATAACGTATGCCCTGTTTGCATGTGCTATAGTACCATGCCTTACCCTCACCACAGATTGATAATATGTGTAATGTTTGCACGTGCTATCAGTCTCCAACCAGCTATGGATAGTGGAGCCTGTCAATGCTGCTGGTGGGTGTTTACACCCTTGCTGGTCATCACCTTGGGGGTTGCACATGCTAGAGCTCTACTTACATTATCAGCTAAACTTTGTCCGCAGGAATGTGCAATACAGAAACCCCAGCAAGGACCTAAACCTGTGACCTTGGGCACATACATACACCAACTGTCTGTGTTACACCACAGTGCTACCTTATAGTGATGGTAGCTCCTGTTGCTGACATACTTCTCTTCAGCTGACCTTCAGCACATGCTGCAATGCACATGGTGCACATGACCAGGACAAGGCTTCTGTCTGCTGAAGACTGGTGCCACTTCCCACGCCACCACCAACACCCCACCATGCAGACACATCCATGCACATGCATGTTAAACATGTGGGTTTGGCAGGCACCTTGGGCAAAGGGTCTGGATGGGGGGGAGGGGCACACATGGACAGCCATGCAGCCCTCCCACCAGCTGCCCATGCAGGGGCCCCGACACTGTCTGCCACCGATATGTCTCGGGGGGAGGATAGCAGTCACTGCTGTATTATTTCCACAGGCAACTGCATTTTCCAGCTACCTGGAGGGCTACAGCATCTGGCACTATTGGCCTCTTCCCCCATAGCTGGGTTCTGCAGCAGCAGGGGGGGGGGAGGGGAGGCAGCCTAGATATCTGCCTGGGATGTCAGGACCCTTGGACTACCTTATGTGGCACATTGCCGTTCTGCAGCAGTAGCAGGACTGTGTGCTGCCACTGTCACTGTGGTATCATGTCAAATATCACCGATGGTTCTGTGGATGGCAGAATACCCCTTTGTGGAGAGGCTAAAAAGGTTGGGGCTCATCAGACTGGGGAAGAGACAGCTGAGGGGAGATATGATAGAGGTCTATAGATTATTGACTGGAGTGAAACAGGTAGACGTAAGTCACTTTTTTATGTCATCAGACTGTGGACAGACTAGGGGACCTGCAATGCGGATGCAGTGTAACCCATTTGAGTCTTCTAGGTGAAAATATGTTTTCAGTCCACGCGTAATCATACCGGAGGATGTGGTAAAAGCAATCAGTGTAGCTGGGTTTAAAATAGTTTGGACGGGTTCCTGGGTAACAGTCCATAAACCATTGCTAAACAGAATCTGAGCTATGCCCTGCTTGCCCCATTACCGTTATTGGGGATCCTGTGTGTCCTTTGGGGACACTGCTAGATAGTTGTGACCTAGACTGTGCACAGTTTGGCATAGTCTGTAGTCTTATGCTCCTATGTGCCATCTAGGCAGCTGCCTGGTTCCCCCTGTGCATCAGCAGCCCCCACTGTATGACTCATGTGCCACCTCCATTGTCCCCATTTGCACCATCAACATAGTGCCCTTTCATACTTGGGCACTATGCTGTTGCTGCAAATATAGCACTACTATCACTTTCTCTCTCTCCTGCAAAAGTGCTTTTAATGACAGGTTTTCACTGGCGGTAAAGTCCTGGCATTACTGTCCCAGCGTAGCAGGGGCTTCTCCCCGCCCACCCCCCGCCCATTGACCCCTTCTCTCCACCCTCTGGGACATTTACCGCTGCTGGTAACATTGCTGCATGTTAACGTTACATTAGATAACGTTACCATGCGTTAACATTACATTAGGTAATGTTACCGCACGCTAACGTTACCAATGCTCCTTTACCACCATTTAGTAAACATACCCCTAAGTTTTATTGGATTGATATGGGTTTATTTTTATATTTATCATTTTTTCATTATTATAAGAACATAAGATATGCCATACTGGGTCAGACCAAGGTCCATCAAGCCCAATATCCTGTTTCCAACAGTGGCCAATCTAGGTCATATGTACCTAGCAGTTTCCCCAAAAGACACAGGTTCCACAATGCTTGTATTGGGTCAAGCATTGATATTCTGGGTCCCTTCTTAATAATGGTTTATGGACCTTTCCTCCAAGAACTTGTCCAAACCTTTTTTAAACCCAGCTACACTAACAGACTTTACTACATCCTCCGGTAACAAATTCCAGAGTTTGATTACACATTGAGTGAAAAAATATTTTCTTTTATTAGTCTTAAATAGTTTACCCTGTAGCTTCATTGCATTTCCCCTTGTCTTTCTATATTCTGATAATGTAAACAATCAATCTACATTTACCCGTTCCACTCCGTTCATTAATTTATAGACGTCTCTTTTCCAGGTTAAAGAGCCCTAACCTTTTTAGCCTTTCTTCATAGGAGTATCCTTCTATCCCCTTTACCATTTTGGTGGCTCTTCTCTGAACCTTTTCTAATAATGCTATATCCTTTTTAAGATACGGCGACCAGAATTGCACACAATATTTGAGGTGCGGTCGCACCATGGAACGATATAGAGGCATTATGATATCCTTTTTTTTATTTTCCATTCCTTTCCTTATGATACCTAGCATTCTATTTGCTCTCTTGGCCACCGCTGCACACTGGGCAGAGGGTTTTAACATGTTATCCACAATGACGCCTTAATCTTTTTCCTGGGTGGTAGTTCCTAATGTGGAACCTTGCATCTTGTTCTTCCCTAGGTGCATAACTGCACTTGTCCACATTAAATTTCATCTGCCATTTTGATGCCCAGTCTTCCAATTTATCAAGATCCTCTTGCAATGTTCCACAATCCTCTTGGGATTTAACAACTTTAAATAGTTTTGTGTCATCTGCAAATTTGATAACCTCACTCGCTATTCCCTTTTCCAGGTCATTTATGAATATGTCAAAAAGCAGCGGAGCCAGCACAGATCCCTGGGGTACACCACTATTCACCTTTCTCCATTGGGAAAATTGGCCATTTAGCCCTACCCTCTGCTTTCTATCTTTTAACCAGTTCCTGATCCACAATAGTACACTGTCTCCTATCCCATGACTCTAGTTTTGCCTAAAGTCTCTGATGAGGGACCTTGTCAAAGGCTTTCTGAAAGTCCAAATACACTATGGGGTATGTTTACTAAACTGCGATAACTTAACTAGCGTTATGTTCCACGGTGATGATACAGATGCCCATATAAGGGAGTGGCAGGGCATCATAATGGCAAGCCGTGTCAGGTAACGCGCATTATAAGGCACCTTATTAGGCACAGTACAAGGCATGTGCCTTAACGTGCCTTATAAGGTGCCTTATAATGTGCCGTGTACTGTGCCTAATTAGGAGCCTTATAACGCCTTATAAGGATTGTTGACAACTGTGGTGAGGGTACTATGGGCTGGCAGCATGGATCTGCAAAGATATGACTGTCACAGGCAAGCAAAGTATCTGCCTTGGACAGGAGGGAACAACGAGGAATTGAACTGATGACCTCTAGCCTAGAACATTAGTGTACTAACCAGTAGGCTATATCTCTATGGCATGCTGCATAGCAATGGCTGGGTACAGAAGGACTTCAGGTCACCGTAAAAACCATCTGCTCTGTGTGCCAGGATAGGGTAACCCCACCAGCACCCATGATGCATTGCACATGTAGAACAGCGGCCTACAGCTGACCAGCAAATGGGGTCTGCACCTCTCTGGTACTGCAGCGTGGTAAGATGGACTGACAGTGCGTGATACTGGCACAGAGTAGCTACAGACCATGCCATTGTGCAGGTTCCATGTTCACCCTGAGGGCTAGCATGGGCACCCAGCACTAGGTCCACAGTACATGTGTTGCTAGAGATAGGTCCTGCTGCACATCCACATCATTGCCAATGTGTGACAGGTGTTCTCAGCAGTGTACCCAAAAGTACATGTGTTCCAGCTGTGTTCTGCAGTCACATGTGGTCCTGTGGAATCGGACACCACCCAGATTAGTATGCACCTGATGTTAAGGTCTGGTTGCCATGGGTACCTGTTATCAGAGAAGTGGGGTGTCTAGACTCGCATGAGGGTTATGTAGCACTGCCACTATGGGTCTAAGTAGTATGCACTATGTACCCCCAAGAGGCCTCAATCACCCCTTTTGTAGATGAGGGTGTGGTGGGACAGGTGCCTGCACCATGCAGAATGGCTGCAGTACCAACAATCACAGCCCTCCAGGGCTTCTGGGCCAATGCTATACCTGTGACCATTGCAGACCAGCAGTGCCACTTGGGGTAAGCTCAACTGCCCCACAACAGGGTCTGCCATTCATTAACAGACAGCACAGTCAGAATGCACCTACAGCATCCTACAAGGTGTCCCCCCCTGCAGAGGCAAACTGCAGACAACCCACTAACCAGTCTGTAGCGCATGCTCACAGGGGAACCCTGTGCACCCAGAGAAGGGATACACAGCACAGACACCAAATAGGTATCGTCATGATCAGGCCCCAGAAAAGGGAACACACAAGTATCACTGGAAACAAATAATTTTTTATTTATTATTTATTTAAAGTCTCTTCTATACCGCACTATTCAGCATCAGCGCGGTTTACATGGAACAAAAATGCTCAGTACAATAATGTGTAGCACTATGTGGGAACATAGACATGCCATGGTCACTGCTCAGTCAGAGTAAGAGTGACCCCCCCCCTTCAGCGTGACATGCTGTGGCCACCCTGTCCTTGCAGGTGGTGGTTGAGCACTACAGTGTCCCAGCCATTGCCCTCCACCCTGTGCAGATGCATTCTGGCCATTCTGTCTGGGCCATACGCATAATACCTTGCTCCTCATTATGCACATTTGCAGGCTAACACTGGAAGCAGTGTGAGCAAAGTGGACTCAGTGAGGTGTTGGCAGACACAAAACAATGGAGAGACATATGCACACTCCCACATCTTTCTCAGCATTGTGCAGAGATGGAGGTGGTTGACAACCCTACCCGCCACACTGGTCCTGATCACAGTGTCGACATTGCTAATCTGTGTAGGGGGTAGTAGTAGTGGTCTGGTGATAACTGCAGCTCTGTGCTGGGGCCAACAGCCTGACACTCCATGAAGCTGTGGATAGTGGAGCCCTTGTGAGTGGGTGTCCGTACCCCTGTGCACCAGTGCATTGGGGTTTGCCCATGTTGTTGTTGTGGCTGCATTGTGGGCTAAAACTATGGGGAGATGCTCTGCAGGATCCACAGATGGGACCTGAACCTCTGATCTTCTGCTCTTGGACATGCTGGCTGAGTGTACTGCACCACACTGTTGCCACAGCAGCATAGTGGTCCCTGGGGCTACCCTAATGTTCCTCAGCCAGACCCCTTCTGTTGCACTGCACACCATGTACTGGTACAGGGCATGGCCTAGGTCCACTGCAGGCGGGTGCCACTGCTCCCTCCAGCACAATCACCCACCCCCTCTGCCATGTTGCCATGACCATATGCTGTCGGAGCCGGTGGTGCGCCATCCCATGCCATCCAGGGGGCAGGTAGGCAGCTGCCTAAGGTGTAGGTTCTGGGGTAGATGTGCCTTGGGGTACCTGCTGGGCAATGTCCCCTGGATGGACACTGTGGGACACAGACTCATGGGAATGTCTGACCCTAGTCAGTTGCTGTCTTGCTGGTTTCCATTTTCTGCATTCCTATTTGCCACCTCGGCAACCGCCTAATCCACCCTGTGCCCCAGTAGCCCCCACTGCATGTCCCACCTGCAGCCCCCATGCCCCATTTGCACCATCACCATAGTGGCCTTTCGTACCTGGGCACTATGCTGTTGCTGCAAATGGAGCCCTACTATCACCTTTCTTGGGCTCCCTGCCTATGCTGTACATTGCTGACACTGAAATGGTTTCTCTCTCTTGCATATGTGCATCTAATACCAGGGGGTATGTTTACTAAGCAGTTTTAATGTGCGCCCGGCGATAGTGTGCAGGATGCCATATAAGATAGTGGTCGTTCCAGTCTTAAGGTAGCATTTAGGGTTTTCGTGCAATAAGGAACATTTTCATGCGATAGAGGGAGCCGTGGCACGTTAATGCGCGTTAGCCTTAATTAGGCTCGCTGACCTGCAAGCACAGTAACAGAGGTGTAGCACAATGGTTAATACATTGACTGGTGAAACAGGCATCATAAGTTCAATCCCCCAGTGGGCTTCATGAGTAAGGCTATCTGAAGTATTAACCTTTACTTTAAATCTGTGCTGTCTGAGGCATTTTCTTTTTTAATTTAAATTAGTGCTGCCAGCAAACACACCCTCACAGTGCCTTAAGCTAAGGTGCCGCATAAGGCGCCCTATAAGGCACTCCAGAGGGCACACTATAAAGTGCACTGTCCGCCAAGGCACCTTATAATGTTCCCTATAGGGCGCTTTATAAGGCGCTTTATTGGGCGCCTTATGAGGCACCTTAAGGTTACAGTACTGTGAGGGTGTTTTTGCTGGTAGCATAAATTTAAATTAAAAAAAGAAAATGCCTTGGATAGCTCTAGCAAACAACCCCACTGTGGTATCACACCTATGACCTCTGGCTCCACAGACAGTGAAGTAACCAGTGGGCTACAGCTCTATAGCTACTAACAAGCCCCTGGCTGGCTACAGAAGGACTGCAGGACACCACACAAACTGTCTGCTGTGGTTACCAGGATATGGTTAACCCACCCGTACCCATGATGCACTGCACATGCAAATCAGCAGTCTACAGATGATCACAAGATGGGGTATGCACCCCCACAGCACCTCGGCCTGGTAGGGGGAACTGACCGTGTGCACCCCCACAGCACCTCAGCCTGGTAGGGGGTACTGACTGTGTGTGTTACTGACACAGAGCAGCTACAGACCATCACATTGTGCGGGTACTCTGCTTACCCTGAGGGTGAGGTGGGGTGCCCAGCACCAGGTCCACAGTACCTTTTATGGCTGAAACAGGCCATGCTGCAGGTCCTCATCAGTGCTAGTGCATGCATACGATAGGTATTTCGTGCAGATACACCTAGAATACATCTGTGTTTCTCAGTCATGTCTAGCCCTTATGGGCTATGATACACCTAGAATAGTGCATGTCCTGTGTTGGTGCCATGGTCACAGATGAGAGAAGAGGGTTGGACCAGACCAGACCCATAGGCGGGTCATGTACCACCACCAGCTCAGGGTAGGAAACAGGATCTCCCACCAACAGATCCACATTCTACCTCCCTGCAATGGTGGCAGTAGAGAGGGACCATAAACCCCAGTCCTGCTGGGGAACAGACACCCTACAGGGCAGTCAATGCAGATCTGTACACATCCATAAGGCAAGGCAGACAGACAGTAGGCCTGGAAATGCTCAGCTGCCCCCCACCACTATCTGACATTCTCCAGCAGCAAGCACAGTGAGTCTTCAGCCACTGCACCCTACAAGGTGTTCCCACCAGACACATACTAACTGCAGACAGTCTGCTAGCTAGTCCATAGTGCATGTACCCAAAACTGGGATGTCAGCATACACACCAAGCAGATAAATCAGTGATTGGGTCCCAAAAAACAGAACCCACAAATATCAGTTGAAGAAAATGCTATATAGCACTATGGGGGAACCTAGCCATGCCATGGTGACTGCTCAGTCAGGGTGAGAGTGACCTCCCAGCAGGACATGCTGTGGCCACCCTGTCCATGCAGGTGGTTGCTGGACACTACAATGTCCCAGCTATTGCCCTATGTTCTGTGCAGATGCATCCTGCCCAGGCCACCCTGTCCGGGCTATACCCACAGTACCTAGCTCCTCATTATGCACATTGGCAAGCTAACACTGGAAACAGTGCAAGCAGTGTGGGCTGAGTAAGGTATTGGCAGCCACCACATACTGGATAGACAGACACACACTCCCACACCTATGCCAGCATTGTGCAAATATAGAGGCTTTTGGCAGCCCTGGCCACCGCACCAGTCCTGGGCACAGTGCAGGCATGGCTATGGTATGCAATACTGTTGGGGTCACTCCCCGGGGTGGTAAACACTGTCAGACACCAGAACTGAAACACACTCCACAGACATCAGAAAGGTTGCTATGATGCAGCTCATTCGGCAAATTGTGCTTAACCTAGGAATTGCTATCTGCGATTAATCATAGCAACCTTTTGATATATGTGTCACGTATTCCCAGGTTTAGGGTGGCATTACTAAGCTATGCAAGTGCTAGTATTGGGAGATGCTGCTGCATGCAGGACCCAACATCCTGCATCTCCATGAGGCTGTGGATATTGGAGCCTGTGGGTGTGGGTGTTTCTGCCCCTGTTGGCCGCTGCTCTGGGCAGAGGTTCCCAACTCTGGTCCTGGTGGGCCACACACTGTTCGGGTTTTCATGCTGTCCCTAATGAATATGCATGTGATACATTTGCATACCATGGGAGCGGCGCATAGATATGCAGCACAGGCATCTTTATTAGAGACAGCATGAAACTTGAATGTTTTTTGGCCCTCCAGGACTGCATTTGGGAAACTCTGTTCTAAGTATTGCACATGTCTATGGTGTCTGTGCTCTGTAGGGTAAAATATAGGCATTTCAGGCATGTTTATGTTATCTGCAATAAAGGTTCCCTCTTTATTACCACGGTTTAGTACTGGGTAAAATATGGGGATTGGGTTGGCAGGAGCCACAGCTGGGACTTGAACTTGTGACCTTTTGCTCCTGAACACACTGGCTGTGTGTACTGCACCACACTGACAGTTCATTCCCTGGGGATGCAATGACTGTTCATCAGACAGGGCCTGTCTGTTGCAGTGCATGGCACCCACCTAAACAGGGCTAGGCCATGGTCTACTGTGGGCAGCTGCCACTGCCCTCTCCACCACCAGTACCCCTCTGTCGCCATGCTGACATGCCCTTCTGCTGGTGGTGCTGGTGGTGCACAGTCTCAGGCCATCCAGTGTTCTGGTAGGCGGCTGCCTATGCTGTTGGTTCTGGGGTAGGGGTGCCTGCATAGATGTTCTCGCTTCCCCCCAGCACCGCCTGCCAATGTTCTGTGCCCTTGGGGGTACCTGCTGGGTACTATCCCATGTGACACTGTGGGAAACACACTCATGCCCATGTTGGGCCATCATCAGTTGCTGTCTGGCGGCTCTACTGTTTCAGAATTCCTATGGGCCACCTAGGCATCACCCTAGTCCTCACTGTGGCCCAGCTGCACCACAGCATGTGCCGCCTGCAGCCCTCTGTATCCCCTTTTCCAACATTTGTCCAGTTGCCCGTTCCAACATGCCCACCCTGCTGTTGCAGGACATGTGCACACCATAGGAAACCTCTCCAATAGAAAGGGAAAATCCTGATCAGCGCTATTTCACTGTGGGATCATTCACCTTGTATGGGGAAAGAGCATAGACCTTTCCAAAATGAATATCTTTTTTTGGAGCTTTCTCGGTAGTGTTTTTTGATGTTTCCCATTAATATCACTATTATCCAGCTTGGTTATGTTTTTTTTACATTTTGTTGAGGTCATTTTCAATGTTTATTTGCCCTTTTGTTCCTTGCACATCTATCACACTTATCACTTTTTGGGGTTTCCCTGGCTTTGCTGTACATTGCTGACGGAAATGGTTTCTCTTCCCTTTAAATCTTCGCTAACGCCAGGGTTTCACTGGCGTTAGATTCCACAGTGTTAGTGTGCAGGGAGCCTCTCCCCTCCCACTCTCCACCCATTGACCCTCTCTCTCCGCCCCTGGGGAGCCTTCCTCCGCCCTCCGGGAGACTTTCTCCGCCTTCAACGCTCGTTTGCGCTGCTGCACGCGTTATCACGCGCTAAGGTACTTTATCGCCCAGTAAAGCGCCATTATCATGCAATAACATGCCTTATCACTCGATAATGTGACAGCAGCGCAAATAGTGCCCTTTAGTAAACATAATCCCAGGTTTTCAGTTGCCTTAGGATTCAGCCCTTCATTTCCCCCCGTTAGTGTGGAAGGGGCCTCTCCCCGCCCACTCCCCACCCATTGACCCCTTCTCTCCGCCCTTTCTCCATCCTCTGCGGGACTTACCGCGGCCGGGAATGTGAAGGTGGGTTATGTAATGTTAATGCGTGCTAACTTTACGTTACGTTACGTTAACGCGCGTTAATGTCACATAATGTGCCTTAACGTAGCTGCTGATATGTTAACGCAGTTTAGTAAACTTGCCCCTATATCAGCCGATTCACCTTTGTCAACCTGTTTATTCACACCTTCAAAATAACATAACAGATTAGTAAGACAAGATCTTCCTTGTCTAAAGCCATGTTGGCTGTCTCCCATTAAGCCATGACTATCTACATGATGAGTAATTTTGTTCTTTATAATGGTTTCTACCATTTTTCCTGGTACTGACATCAGGTTCACTGGTCTGTAGTTTCCCAGATCACCCCTGGAACCCTTTTCAAAAATTGGCATTACGTTCGCCATCCTCCATTCTTCAGGTATTACAGATGATTTTAATGATAGCTCACAGATTACTAATAGCAGGTCTGCAATCTCATATTTCAGTTCTTTCAACACCCTTGGATTTATATCATTCGGCCCAGGTGATTTTCTACTCTTCAGTTTATCTAATAGTTGTAATACATCTTCCCGATGTATCGATATTTCCTTCAATTCTTCTACACCTTTAAATATCACTTCAGTCATGGGTAACATCCCATCTTCCTCAGTAAAGACTCAAGCAAAGAATTCATTCAGACTCTCCGCTATCGCCTTGTCGCCTCTTAGTGCCCCTTTAATCCCTCTATCAACTAATGGGCCAACTGACTCTCTCACAGGTTTTATGCTACGAATGTACTTGAAAAAGTCTTTATTACGCATTTTTGCTTCCGCAGCAAGCTTCTTCTCAAATTCTCCCTTTGCCTGCCTTATCAATGCCTTGCATTTAACTTGCCAGTGCTTGTGCTGTTTCCAGGTTTCGTCGTTTGACTCTTTTTTCCATTTCCTGAAAGATACTTTTTTGGCAACAACAGCCTTTCTGATCTCACCTTTAAACCATGCTGGCAGTTTTTTTGGACTTCCTTCCACTTTTCTTAAAGTGTGGAATACAGCTGGTCTGGGCTTCCAAGATAGAATTTTTCAACAACACCCAACCTTGATGTCAGTCTTTAACCTTTGCAACTGCTCCTTTTAGTTTTTTCTTAACTATTTTCCTCATTTTATCATAGTCTCCCTTTCGAAAGTTAAAAGGTAGTACTGTGGATTTCCTTACTATCCCTCCTCCACTAATTAAATCAAACGCGATCATGCTATGATCACTATTGCCAAGTGCCAACACCCTTATCTCTTGCACCAGATCTGGTGTTCCATTAAGGACTAGGTCCAATATGGCTTCCCCTCTGGTTGGTTCATGAACCAGCTGCTCCAAGAAGCAGTCATTTATTTCATCTAGGAACTTTGTCTCCCTAGCATGTCCTGCCATGACACTGACCCAGTCGATACCGGGGTAATTGAAATCACCCATTATTAGTACTGTGCTGTAACTTTTGTTAGCTTCCTTGATTTCTTTGAGCATTTCATCATCCATTTCTTCATTCTGACCAGGCGGTCAATAGTACACCCCCACTGCCATCTCCTTCCCCTTTTTACATGGAATTTCAATCCATAGAGATTCTACAGCAAATTTTGTTTCCTGCAAAACATTAATCCTTTATGACTTAATGCCCTCTATAACATAGAGCGCAACCTCTCCACCAATTTGATCACCTCTATCATTACGATATAGTTTGTACCCAGGTATCACAGTGTCCCACTGGTTGTCCTCCTTCCACCATGTCTCTGAGATTCCAATCATATCTTACCTCTCATTTATTTATTTATTTTATTTATTTAACATTTCTTATATACCGCCTTTCATGATATCAAGGCAGTTTACATTGAACAAACTGAAATTACATTGACCAGGGCATTATAACTATAGTGCTATATATTTAGTGCTATATATGTATATATATATATATATATATATATATATATAGTGATGTAGAAGCCCCTATAGAGCCCATGGAATCAGAAAGAAAGGAAAAGGTTACCTTTAAAACTGACAGTCAGCCAGCTCACAAAGCTCACTGTTTACAAGAGAAAGACAGACAGTGGGAGATAGGAGCTGAGCTGACACGCCCAAGCTCTGATGTAGCAGCAAGCCTGGAGTTTGATCACTCACACCTGTTCAGAAAATCAGAGCCAAGCCTCAGGGAACAGAAATATAAACGCTGGTTGGGAGCAAAGGAGGGGCAGCGAGGACAACAAGAGAAGCAAGGAAGGAAGCCAGAGAGGGAGCAAGAGGAAAGAGCTCCTGAGAGACATGGTTGGAGAGGCTCAGGAACCCTAGAGAATTGGAGACTTGGCAAAGAACCTACCTGCAGTTCTGGGAGAGAAGCTGGCAGACTAGAAAGTGGGAAGGCACAGTCTGTTGCCAGGAACCAGCCTGGGCAGAGAGAACAGGGAGCCCTTCAGTCCTTACTGCCTGAGGAAAGGCTTCAGAGTTTGCACAAGTGCAGACGCAGCACCAAAGCAGTGAGGTTAAGAAGCTCTACCTGGAACAGAGAGCCAGGGGGTGGCTCTAGTCAGGAATTACAAATGGCGAGTCACAGAGCATTTCCTTATAACTGGAAGGAACTAGATGAGATCCAGAGAAGAAGCTCCAGAGCCACAGGTATTTCAAACCCTTGCTGTCTAGAATTGTATACAGGGGAAACACCCAAGTTTGCAGAGGGAGTTTACCTTAAACACAGTAGTAACAGCTGGCAGCCAAGCTCAGTAAATCCTGAGCTGGAAGATATGCAAGCGGACTGTAATGTTAATGACATAGCTGAAGTTCCAATGGATTGCACGCTTTGCTTAGCCGATGATATCGAGTCACTGTGTTAAGTCTTTGAGTTAAAGAGCTGTGAAACAGCAAAGGAAAAGAAGTTAGTTTACTTTGCCATAAGAAGCTGTTTGGTTTTGCCATCTTTGTTACTTAGAAAAGGCACAGTACGTTTTGGAGCCAGAGTGTGAAAAGCAGCTACCTTATTTTGTTGTAAATAATCCTCAAGCAAACAACTGGACACTCTTCTATTTTGTTCTACACTAAGTCCTAATGTGAGGGGAATACATTTCTTGTCATTTTGCCTTAAACACTCGACTCATAACTATTCCTTTATCAGAGGTCTAAAAAGGGACTACAACTCCCAAGAGGCATTGCGAAAGCAGAAGGGTATGATCTCACTTTCTGATTAAAGGACATCATGGCAGATCAGCCCTCTTAGCCCTAGGCAGAGGGCTGACCTCATGACAAGTGACATAGTTTTGAGGATTTTTGGTGTGGAACATAAAGATATTCGAGTGGGAAAAATCCAGGAGATACACGAGAGTTTTTTCAACAAGAACACCAAAGAATCTGTCAAGCTGTGCACTAGAGAGCCGTGTGGGATATCACTGGCAATATCGGCCAGAGGGACCGAAGAGCAGCCGAGAGACTCCTTTTTCAAAACCTGAATCTACACCATGCTCAGGTAAAGGGTATGTGGGCATGAATGTTTAGGATTCATGTGAGGAGGGGAGCTCTTGATCTGCATTTAAGCTAGACAGTTGGGAGAAAAAAGTTGGTGTGCCGCACTTGGTGGGCCTGTCTTTCTTTTTGTTTCTCTGCAGAAGAAAAACCATGGAGATGGATCCGCAGGAGGTCCTACGTTGGATGGCTTCTCAATTCGAGAAACAGCGGGAGATGGCCCAGCGCACCCAGGAACAGGCTGCTGCAGCCATGCAGGCTCTGCAAAAACCCATTGTAGAGCTAATAGAGGCTTTTCTTGCCGGTAAAAAGGTGGCGGAACAAGCAAGACCAACACCCACTTGTGTGGTAGGGCCACAAGACTGTGGATCCTTAGCTTTTGGACAGCTTACAGCTGATGATAATATAGATGACTTTATTGAAGCATTCGAAAGTGTGGCACTTACTATGAAGTGGCCGCTAGAGTAATGGGCAGTAAGGCTCACTACGTCCCTAACGGGAGAGGCCTTAGCCGCCTATAAAGCCATGCCTGCTGCTCTTGCGACGAACTACGAGGAGCTTAAAAAGGCTATAAGGGATAGATTAGGTTTGACACCCTTGGTTTATAGGAGAAGGCTAAGGGATACTAAGCTAAGACTTAATGAGACACCCAAGGCTTTGTGCCAAAGGATACATAGCTTAGCTTGGAAATGACTTGCTCCTGAGGGTAAGACTCTCGAGTCTTTAATAGACACCATTGTATTAGAGCAATTCATGGAAGCAGTTCCCCATGAAATACGATCCTTTTTGATCTTGCAAAGTTGCCAGACCACAGCAGAGGCAGCCCTCCTTACTGAACGATATTTGGAGGCGGAGTTGGCTAGTAAGCCAAAAGGAGGCGCTCTGAGCATGTCTGGGGCGGCAAGCTTTGTAAAGTCAGGAAAGGAACCAAGAACCAATGTAAAATGTGTAATCAGTTGTTTGCTAAAACAGGAATGTAAATGGGAAAAAGGAAAATGTTTTAAATGTGGTAAACCAGGTCATATGCAAAGAAATTGTATTATGCGGACAACACTGATAACTGCTAAGGAAAAACAGGTGCAAGAAGGTTTTCTTTTAGAGGTGGAGGTTCAGGGTGTTCCGGCCAGTGCGTTGCTCGACTCAGGTGCTGACCAGAGCATGGTTTCGAAGAAACTCTGGCAGGCCATAGTAGCCCGCGTCGGGTCAGTACCGAGCCGACCAGAAGGTAGGGTTTAGATCCGGTGTATACACGGTGCATCCTCCTTCTACCCGCTATACAAACTCTCAGTGAAGGGGTTAGGAACACGAAAAGAGGTTCTAGTGGCCGTAGTCCCCAAGCTCCCCCATGACATTGTGCTGGGTAGGGATTGGCCCCAGTTTCGTAGAGGGATGGAGAAGGGCCTACATACCAAGGCAGGCATGGTCTCCATTAGGTCCCAGGCAGGAGCCTTGGGAGTGAAAGATGAATCCCCTGAAGAGAGGGAGGAACCCCCGGAGGATGAGGGTGAACCTGCAGGGGAGGTGATGGAGGAGCTTCCCCCACATGAAGACCTAATTAGTGCCCCTTACGATCAGACCAGGAAAGGGATGGAACAGCAGAAGGGTACGAGAGTAGAGGCCATGGTAACAGTGGTTCCCAGTCCCCTATTTGAGAAGCCCAAAAAGAAGGGTCTGAATGCAAAGGAGCACTTGGAAGATATACTGCCAGGTAAACAAAAATTCGTCCTAAAATTTGTAAAGTATCTGCTAAGGCGCAGAGCCCACAAAGAGCCTCAGCCGCAGCTGCGGGGTATGATTTATTTAGCGCCATAGAGGATGTGATTCCGAAACAAGGGGAGGCCTTAATCGACACAGGCCTGCAAATGCAAATGCCTATTGGCTGTTATGGCCGAATAGCACCCCATTCGGGTTTAGCTTCCAAATATTTTATAGACGTCGGCGCAGGTGTTATAGATCCTGACTACAGGGGGGTAGTCAAAGTATTAGTTTTAAATTTTGGAAACGAAGATTTTAAAGTAAAGGTGGGTGATAGAGTGGCCCAGCTTATCTGTGAAAGAGTCGGGTTCCCCTCCTTGGATGAAGTACCATTGCTGACCCCCACGAGTCATGGAGCCAGGGGATTCGGGTCCACTGGGCGAAGTGAAGTCAAAGGCCTGACTGCCACGTCCTCAGAGAAAGTGGAAGAAGATTTAGGTCCACAACTTGCGGATTGTAAAGAAAACCCGAAGCATAGAGTAAGCGCGGAACTATCCCTACAGCAGAGGCAGGAGTTAGCCTGGTTGCTGGCAAAATATACAGACGTCCTGACATCATTACCGGGAGAAACCAATTTGGTAGCGCATGAGATTATCACCCCACTGGGAAAGGTGGTTAGGCAACTGCTGTACCGTCTGCCGGAGGCCCGGAAGAAGGAGGTGGTGGCCTAGGTACGGGAGATGCTTAACATGGGCATTATAGAGGAGTCAAAAAGTCCCTGGTGTAGCCCCATCATCCTCGTACCTAAACCAGATGGGACCCTACGCTTTTGTATTGACTTCAGGCAAGTGAATGCCATTTCACTATTCGACGCCTACCCCATGCCTCGTATTGAGGAGTTGTTGGACCGACTGGGGCAGGCACGGTACCTAACCACACTCGACCTGACTAAAGGCTACTGGCAGATACCGCTAACCTGTGAGTCAAGACCAAAGACTGCCTTTAGTACGCCTATAGGTTTATTCCTGTTTCGTAGGATGCCATTCGGTTTACACGGAGCAGCTGCAACGTGCCAGAGACTGGTAGACCATGTTTTGCGGCCCCACCAGGAGTACGCGGTAGCATACATGGATGACATCATTATTCATAGTATCAACTGGGCCCAACATTTGCCCAGGGTAGAAGCCGTTTTAAGAGCCCTGCGGCGGGCAGAGCTAATGCTGAATCCGGGAAAATGCCTGTTTGCAGGTGAAGAAGTGAAGTACCTCTGGCATATGGTGGGGAAAGGTATGGTCAGGCCCTTGCTGAGCAAAATAGATAGCGTAAACAATTTTCCCAGACCAACGAATAAGAAACAGCTAAGGAGATTTTTAGGCCTCATAGGCTATTATCGACGATTCATTCCTCGTTTCGCGGAGGAGAGTGCCATGTTTACAGACATGCTGAGGAAAATCGCTCTGAATAACTTAACATGGACAACGGAGGCTGAGAAGATGTTTATACTGTTAAAGAGGAAGCTTTGTAAGGCCCCGGTGCTGCGCGGCGTAGACTTTGGACTGCCCTTCATGGTCTAAATGGACGCCTCGGAGACCAGATTGGGAACGGTCCTGTCACAAGAATTTGAAGGCACGGAGCACCCCATTCTGTATCTTAGCAGGAAGTTATCCAAAGCGGAACGTAACTACTCTACAATAGAGAAAGAATGTTTGGCCATTAAATGGGCAGTAGAGGCCCTTAGGTTTTACCTTACCGGGCGTACGTTTTTATTAATCATGGACCACGCACCCCTAAAGTGGTTGAGCCACATGAAAAATCATAACGCTCACCTAACTCGTTGGCACTTAGCATTACAAGCCTTCAATTTTACAGTACAACACAGGGCAGGAAGGTTACATCTTAATGCTGATGCATTATCACAGATTGTGAGCTGTGCGAATGAGGGTTCACCAGCCTGCAATATCTTAAGGGGGGGGGGGGGGATATGTGATGTAGAAGCCCCTATAGAGCCCATGGAAATAGAAAGAAAGGAAAAGGTTACCTTTAAAACTGACAGTCAGCCAGCTCACATAGCTCACTGTTTACAAGAGAAAGACAAATAGTGGGAGAGAGGAGCTGAGCTGACACGCCCAAGCTCTGACGTAGCAGCAAGCCTGGAGCTTGATCACTCACACCTGTTCAGAAAGGCAGAGCCAAGCCTCAGGCAACAGAAATATAAACGCTGGTTGGGAGCAAAGGAGGGGCAGCGAGGACAACTAGAGAAGCAAGGAAGGAAGCCAGAGAGGGAGCAAGAGAAAAGAGCTCCTGAGAGACGTGGTTGGAGAGGCTCAGGAACCCTAGAGAATTGGAGACTTGGCAAAGAACCTACCTGCAGTTCTGGGAGAGAAGCTGGCAGACTAGAAGGTGGGAAGGCACAGCCTGTTGCCAGGAACCAGCCTGGGCAGAGAGAACAGGGAGCCCTTCAGTCCTTACTGCCTGAGGAAAGGCTTCAGAGTTTGCACAAGTGCAGATGCAGCACCAAAGCAGGGAGGTTAAGAAGCTCTACCTGGAACAGAGAGCCAGGGGGTGGCTCTAGTCAGGAATTACAAACGGAGAGTCACAGAGCATTTCCTTATAACTGGAAGGAACTAGATGAGAGCCAGAGAAGAAGCTCCAAAGCCACAGGTATTTCAAACCCTTGCTGTCTAGAATTGTATACAGGGGAAACACCCAAGTTTGCAGAGGGAGGTTACCTTAAACACAGTAGTAACAGCTGGCAGCCAAGCTCAGTAAATCCTGAGCTGGAAGATATGCAAGCGGACTGTAATGTTAATGACATAGCTGAAGTTCCAATGGATTGCACACTTTGCTTAGCCGATGATATCGAGTCACTGTGTTAAGTCTTTGAGTTAAAGAGCTGTGAAACAGCAAAGGAAAAGAAGTTAGTTTACTTTGCCATAAGAAGCTGTTTGGTTTTCCCATCTTTGTTACTTAGAAAAGGCACAGCATGTTTTGGAGCCAGAGTGTGAAAAGCAGCTACCTTATTTTGTTGTAAATAATCCTCAAGCAAACAACTGGACACTCTCCTAATTTGTTCTACACTAAGTCCTAATGTGAGGGTAATAAATTTCTTGTCATTTTTCCTTAAACACTCGACTCATAACTATTCCTTTATCAGAGGTCTAAAGAGGGACTACAACTCCCAAGAGGCATTGCGAAAGCAGAAAGGTGTGGTCTCACTTTCTGATTAAAGGACATCATGGCAGACCAGTCCTCTTAGCCCTAGGCGGAGGGCTGACCTCGTGACAATATACATATATATATATATATATATATATATAAAATATTCTTAAGATATGGAATTACCCCACATGCAGGTATGTATTGCCAAAACATGGCCGTGTCAGGCTATGGTGGAATAAATATCTCTACAAACTGAAGAGTAGCAAATCACCTGGGCCGGATGGTATACATCCAAGGGTGTTGAAAGAACTGAAATATGAGATTGCAGAACTGCTATCAGTAATCTGTGAACTATCATTAAAATCATCTCTAATACCTGAAGATTGGAGGATCGCCAATGTAACACCAATTTTTAAAAAGGGTTCCAGGGGTGATCCGGGAAACTACAGACCGGTGAGCCTGACGTCAGTACCGGGAAAAATGGTAGAAACCATCATAAAGAATAAAATTACTCAGCATGCAGATAGTCACAACCTAATGGGAGACAGCCAACATGACTTTAGACAAGGAAGATCTTGTCTTACTAATCTGTTATGTTTTTTTGAAGGAGTGAATAAACAGGTGGACAAAGGTGAGTCGGTTGATATTGTGTATCTGGACTTTCAGAAAGCCTTTGACAAGGTCCCTCATCAGAGACTTTTGGCAAAACTAAAGAGTCATGGGATAGGAGGCAGTGTACTATTGTGGAACTGGTTAAAAGATAGAAAGCAGAGGGGAGGGCTAAATGGCCATTTTTCCCAATGGAGAAAGGTGAATAGTGGTGTACCCCAGGGATCTGTGCTGGGTCCGCTGCTTTTTGACATATTCATAAATGACCTGGAAAGTGGAATAACGAGTGAGGTTATCAAATTTGCAGATGATACAAAACTATTTAAAGTTGTTAAAACCCAAGAGGATTGTGAAAAATTGCAAGAGGATCTTGATAAATTGGAAGACTGGGCATCAAAATGGCAGATGAAATTTAATGTGGACAAGTGCAAGGTTATGCACCTAGGGAAGAACAACCCAAACTATGGTTACACGATGCAAGGTTCCACATTAGGAACCACCACCCAGGAAAAAGATTTAGGCGTCATTGTGGATACCATGGTAAAACCCTCGGCCCAGTGTGCAGCGGCGGCCAAGAGAGCAAATAGAATGCTAGGTATGATAAGGATAGGAATGAAAAATAAAACAAAAGATATTATAATGCCTCTATATCGTTCCATGGTGAGACCGCACCTTGAATATTGTGTGCAATTCTGGTCGCCGTATCTTAAAAAGGATATAGCGATTTTAGAAAAGGTACAGAGAAGAGCCACCAAAATGGTAAAGGGGATGGAAGGATACTCCTATGAAGAAAGGCTAAAAAGGTTAGGGCTCTTTAACCTGGAAAAGAGACGGCTGAGGGGAGATATGATAGAAGTCTATAAATTAATGAACGGAGTGGAACGGGTAAACGTAGATCGATTGTTTATCTTATCAGAATATAGAAAGACTAGGGGACATGCAATGAAGCTACAGGGTAAACTATTTAAGACTAATAAAAGAAAATATTTTTTCACTCAACATGTAATCAAACTCTGGAATTTGTTACCGGAGGATGTAGTAAAGGCTGTTAGTGTAGCTGGGTTTAAAAAAGGTTTGGACAAGTTCCTGGAGGAAAGGTCCATAAACCATTATTAAGAAGTGACAGAAGATATCAATGCTTGACCCAGTACAAGCATTGTGGAACTTGTGTCTCTTGGGGAAACTGCTAGGTACATATGACCTAGATTGGCCACTGTTGGAAACAGAATACTGGGCTTGATGGACCTTGGTCTGACCCAGTATGGCATATCTTATGTTCTTATGTACATTCGTTTTATGGAGTCCTGCTATTTCCCCATCTGTGTCTTTAAACTAATCCAAGAGTAGAGCCCCATCCTGGACTCCAAAATCTGGACAGGCTGGATTTGTACCAAATTCTGATCCCATGGGAGCTAGACGGCCCCATGGGATCAGAATTGGGTGCAAAGGGCTTGAATAGGCAGGGCATGCTCCGATTCAGGTCCCTTGGATGCCCTGCTCCTTCCCTGTCCAACCCTGCCACATCTCCTGCATGGAGTCTGGTACCATGGCGTCCCGTCACCATGGCACTGGGACGCCATGCAGGAGTCCCGATTGCCCGCAAGCTTTTTCAGGTTCCCTTTCCCCATCATCCATCCACCAAAAGGGCCTGCCAAGGCCAAGGTCATGCTGCGGGGAACCCCCACGTGTTCCTCACTGGTTCTGGGGGGGTTCACAGGTGCCATTTCCCTTCCTCGGGGGACTTATTCCACCTCCGAGATGGAATAAGTCCCCTGTCCATTCCTGCTGCCCTGGACATACAGGGCCACAATGTCCGGGGTCAGGGTGCCACCTCCACCCCACCCAGTCTCCTCTCCCTGCCTATCCTCCCACCCCCAGCCAGAGCTCCCCGCACAGTGGTCCTGAACATGTGGGATCTTTGGACCAGGAATTGGGTCCTCACAAATACAGTGGGTTGGACTCCAACCCGCACGTCCAATCCCACTATTTGGGACTCTGCATGCTGCCCATAGTGAATTTAAACTAATCCAAGCATAGACGTTTAGTACTCATTCCAATTTCATAAGACTTTTCATTATTCGTTTTAATTTGGAGAGGGAAATAAACAATGGGGATTAAGAAGGATAACGCCCTTAATTTCTCTGGAAGAGGGCTGGCAAAACTAGCACTATTTGAAAATCTGTATGTGCCAGGGAGCAGCTGTAAATGGACCTAACCGTACCTTCAACATGCTCCTCAGCAATTTCTATGTATTATGGGCATTCACATGTAAATTTATAAAATTGCCAGTTCCATGTGTGTGGTATTTCCACATGTCAATGCCAGATTTTCCAATTGGAAATGGTGAATAAGGCTTATAAAATTATCCCCCGAGTATCCCATTGACAGACAACAGCTACTATTATGGTAGAATTTTTTTACACCAAAATGAGTTGCTTAATGGTCTCTGACAATTTTATTGATGCCATGGCTATTTTGCAAGCTGTCGTTGGCAACAACATATAAATGTCATTTATTTACAAACTGTTTAATTCTACTGTATGTCATTAGAGCATAGTAAATTCAAATTTTACTGGCAGCTACTGGAAATAGGCCAACACAAAGTACCTGACTGAAAGAAAACAAATCATAAATCAAAATACAAGCAGGGTTTATTTTCCTTGTCCATTTGCTTAAAGTGGAAATCTATTTAAATTGCACTGTCTGAAATTATACTTGAAAAACAGAAGCACAAGTTTGGACAAGCAAAAATCTCATGAATTTTAATTTTGTTTTTGATATTCAGTAGAAGCAACATAAATTGATTAAAAATGAACATTTCTCTATATTCTTGCAATATGTTCAAACAGTGTTTTCTTTGTAGTTTCTACTCTCATACAACTGTTGTACAGCAAAATGGTAACAAGGATTTCTGTGAAAATCAGGTCACTCTGTGCTGGCTTTCTTTGCAGTTCAGGAGAACATAGCATATATTGTTGTTTAATGATTATTTTAAAATAATATTTATA
Organism: Ichthyophis bannanicus; assembly: GCA_033557465.1. Lineage (NCBI taxonomy): Eukaryota > Metazoa > Chordata > Amphibia > Gymnophiona > Ichthyophiidae > Ichthyophis > Ichthyophis bannanicus. The sequence goes on along the minus strand of CM066035.1, from coordinate 440,518,321 downwards.
AAACTAATGGGTATGTTTACTAAACCATGCTAAAGGAGCAGTGTGCCATTAACATGCGCTATTGGCACACCTGCGCCTTTAGTGTGTCCAAGAAATCACTTTAGCGCATGATAACAGGACCAGCAGTGTAAAACGCCCTGGGCCCTATTCTGATCAAGACACGCAGAGCTGATGTGTACATCTAAAATGTGTACATCAGAAACGTAGACGCAATTCCGAACGGGCAAGGTTAGACTTGTAACCGCAGAACAGAATACGGAGTTGTACGTCTAGTCTGAAAATGTGCAACTCCCGCACATCGGTGTCCTGGTTACGTTTAAGTAGCACGTCTAGCCCACGACATGCCGAAAACATGTTCGCTACTCTACCGGTCGCATTGCCGTTTAAGTAACACGTGTAACTCACGACATTCCAAAAACGTGTCCAACTGCACATTTTCCATGTGCAACAGGAAACAGGATACAGTAATCCGCCCCCTCCACTGCCGCTGGCAGACACGTGGAAAATGGCAATGAGGCAGGTCAACTTTTCAGAACCCAAGACTCGCCTGCTCTGCAGGCTAGTTCTCGGAAATGAACATGCCATGCTCCCAATGGGACATAGAAGGCCAATCCTAGCTGCATCACGCAGAGACTGGGATAGAATCAGGACCACCCTGGCACAGTAAGTAGGGCAAAGCAGGAAATGGAGGAGGCAGGAGAAAAGCATGTGGGGGAAAACAACAATGCAAAGAGCCTGGAAGTAGCTGCAAAGTGAAAGGGCAAAATGAGCAGGGGGTATGTTGGACGCACCAGACAACCAAATGACAGTAAACACACAAAATAGGGCCCACACAGGAAACAAACAAACAGAAACACAATGGCCAAGAGGAAAGCAAGGTGGAAAAAATGCAGAATGGACAAAAAGGAAAGCACATATGGAAAGGAAACTTGAACACAATGGAAAAAAACTACTGTGTGCAACATTGCAGCAACATGGCCCAAACATAGAGACATGCTGCTAGTAAAGACAACTATCCAAACAAAAATAACTTATGTAATAAAAAAACAGGACATTTAAACTCATCAGTATAGTACAAAATCCTCAAGAGATTCCAGCACCTGTCCATTTACAAAGTTTCCAAGCAGAGGAGAAAAGACCTCAGTAAGGCTATTTCTCCCTTTATGCAGCAAGAAGACTTGCCTGAAGGGGATGTGCCCTATCACACCATCATAGGTCTAAATAACCCCTCCTGTTCCCTAAATCAATTTCATTGCAAAATAGTGAAACCTTGAAAGGTCACAAATCCCATCCTCACGTAACATCATAATGCACAGCCTCAGATACACATAATCCGCAGCAGCAAAATCAAATGAACTGCATAGGCGCTATGCTGCAGAGCAAGCATTCCACTGTCATCTGGAACAAAATACAGTAGAACTCAGCTGGACACACACACCAACAACAACCCAGCCTGCCCCTTTATACATAGCTTTCAAACTGAAGAACAACATCCAGAGCTGCAGGGTGTCTCCAAATGATGCATCAACCCGGGAGACCTCTCCTGAGGACATATCACTCAACCTTCACCCTACGAAGATCTCCATTTTGCGGGAACTCCGCTTCATTGGGGGTATGGCTTATCCTGTGCACAACACATGGCTGACCTAGGTCGCTCCCCACTACCAACCACCACACCACTCCCCTGAGAGAACCCTGTGCCCGCCCCATGCCCCCTGAATTCTGATACTATTCACAACAGCACAGCCTCCAATGGGAAACTATCCTGTGCAGCCACCACTGTGACCACAAAGAAACAGTCCTGCAGGTGATGCCTGAGTACAAATCCACCACCCCCATCCCATGACACTGTGCAGCACAGCATGCACAAGCCCTAAAAGGTCACCTCTAGAATGTAAATCATACAAATACTGCAAGGTATATCACTCTACCATTTGTCACATATCACATCAGGAAATAGTGGATATGGAAGGAGAAAAGAGCCTCAGAATCCAAGGAGGAAGGAAAATGGGAAAAGTCAACTGCAAACCAGGTCAGATCTTATCAATCGCCTGTTTGATATAATTCCAGTTTCTTAAAATAGTGAGTCCACATCAACAGTATCAGTAGTACCTGCCCCCTGCAAACCCACAGAGCGTAACACATATTTAGTTATTTTGGATTGCGATATCTTCTGAGAATTTGCGGGGGGCAGCTACTACCGACAATACTGATGTGGAATTACTGTTCCAATGGAGTTATATTGAACAGGCGATTGGTAAGAGTATGTCGGAGCCATTTATGTGAGGAGGATAGGGCCTGATTTGAAGTTAACTTTTGCCATTGCCCCCACCTCCTTGGATTCAGAGACTCTTTTCTCTACCCGAATCCACTATTTACCTGATGTGAAGTTACAGGCATGGAAATGATCTGAGTAGCACAGTCATAAAAAAAAGGAAGAAGAAGTGAGAATCAAATCCCTGTTCCCTTCTTATGGAAGAATTGTACTAACCAGTATGCTACACCTCCATACCTCATGCTACAATGGCTAGATACAAAGAGACTGCAGGTCACTGCATAGAATGTCTGCTGTGTGTGCCAGCATAGGATAACCTCCCACCAGTACCCATGATGCAGTGCAGATGCCCAACAGCAGTCAACAGCTAATCTCCAGATACACTTACACTTATAGGGGTATGTTTACTAAACTGCGGTAAAGTTACAGACTGCGCGTTATGTAACGTTAACGCTCGTTAGGTAACGTTAATGCGCTGTATGCAATGTTAACATGCGTTAACCTTACTTAACAATTGTTAACGTCCCCGGCTGCGGTAAACACTGCAGAGGGTGGAGAGAATGCGGGGGGAAGGGGTCAATGGGCGGGGAGTGGGTGGGGAGTGGGTGGGGAGAGGCTCCCTGCACACTAATGCGCTGAACTGAAGAGCTGAATCCTACCGCGAATGAAAACCAGCTGTTAGATGCACATTTGCAGGAGAGAGAAACCATTTCAGTGTCAGCAATATATAGCATAGACAGGGAGCCCAAGAAACGTGATAGTAGTGCTCCATGTCCAGCACCAGCATAGTGCCAAAGTATGAAAGGCCACTATGGCAATCGTGCAAGTGGGGCATAGGAGGCTGCAGGCGGGACATGTAGCGGGGGCAGCAGGGGCACAAGGTGGACTAGGCGGGCGCCTAGATGGCACATAGGAACATAGAAACCGGAAATCATCATGACAGCAGCTGACAAAGTCCAAACACAATCCACCTACATCTACCTGGTCCACCCGAGCTAACAGTTGCCAGGGCACTGACCTGACATACCCCCAGCCAACCCTCCCCAAACGGAGAGAACAGACTATTGGTAGGCAGTGATGGGGGGGGGGGGGATGTGAGGATGCTCATGTATGCCTCATGCTCCAGACCCTGCTCCCTAGGCGACCACCTACCCACACAGTGGATGGTCTGGGACTGCGCACTACCAGCACCGACAGCATATGGCCATGCTAGAGGGGGCAGTGGCACCTGCCTGCAGTGGACCTAGGCCATGCCCTGTACCAGTATGTGGTGTGCAGTGCAATATAAAAGGTCTGGTTGAGGAAAGGTACAGGTAGCCCCCGGGACCACCATGCATGTGTGGTGCAGTACACCCAGTGAGTGTGTCCAGAAGCAGAAGGTCACAGGTTCAAGCCCCAGCTGTGGTTTCTGCAGAGCATGTCCCTATGTTTTACCCTACAATGCAGATACAACAGCAACATGTGCAAAGCCCAAAGCAGCGCCAAACAGGGGTACAAACACCCACTCACACAGGCTCCACAATCCAAAGATGCATGGAGAGTCAGGCTGTTGGCCCCAGCATTGAGCTGCAGTTATCACCAGGGCACTAATACTACCTCCTGCACAGTTTAGCAATGTTGGCACTGTGATCAGGACCAGTGTGGCAGGCAGGGTTGCCAACCACCCCCATCTGTGCACAATGCTGCAATAGGAGTGTGTGTGTGTATGTCTATCCATTGTTTTGTGGCTGCCCACACCTCACTGGGCACACAATGTCCCACTGTTACCAGCGTTACCCTGAATATGTGCATAATGAGGAGCAAAGTGTTGTAGGTATGGCCCGGACAGGGCAGATTGGCCAGGATGCATCTTCACTGGGTGTGGGGCAATGACTGGGACACTGTAGTGCCCGACCACCGCCTGCATGGACAGGGTGGCCACAGCATGGCATGCTGGGAGGGCACTCACTCTGACCGAGCAGTGACCATGGCATGTCTTGGTTCCCACATAGCACTCTATATTGTCTGCCTCCAATGGTCCTGTTGTGTTCCTAGTGCTGGGGCCCCAATCACTGAGATGTCTGCTTGGTGCACATAGTCCCTCTGTGAGCATGCGCTGTGGACTGTCTGCAGTTAGACTGTGCATGATCAGAACACCTATATGGTGAGGTCTGACTGTGCTGTCTGCTGGTGACTGGCAGACAGTGGTGTGAGGCAGTTGGGGTTTTCCATAGCTAACCCCATCATTGCTGCTATCTGCCAATGCCCCAGCCACAGGTATGGCTCTAGCCCACCAACCCTGGAGAGCTGTCACATACCAACAGGATGGAGGTTGCTTCACAGAGTCTGGAGCACCTGTTCCTTACCTACAAAAAGGGTGATATGAGCCCCTTTGTGGTTAGTAGTGTATACCACTTTGAACTATCAAGGCACTGCTACACAAACCTCATGCAAGTTTGGAAACCCCTCTGCCCTGACAACAGGTGCCCATGTCAGCCAGACCCTAACACAGTGTCATGGGCCTTGTAGCGCGTGTTACTTTGTAACATGCGTTAGCTGATATGGCTTGCTGTAACGATGCACCGCCCACGCCTTTATATGGGCATCTGTATCTTTACCTCAGAACCTAACGCGAATGACATTACTGCAGTTTAGTAAACATACCTCATAGTGTGTGCAACAAACACACAGCAGATACAAACCAGGCCACTGAACAGTTTCTGTGGTCACCCTGAGGGTGAGGACGGGCGCCCAGCAATAGGTCCCCAGTACCTTCAGTGCTAGAAATGTTCACTGCTACCTGTACCGCAGATCCGTAGCACTGCTAGTGTGTAGCAATTGTTACCCACAGTGTGATATGCCAGTCTTCTTTGACCCTGTGTGACCCACTTAGAACAGTGCATGTCAATGCCTACTGTTAAAATGCTGATGCCAACAACCGGGGAGGGGGGTGTCAGGTCTGTCTAGACCTGCACAGAGTTATTACCATGGCCCTACCAATGAAACTTGGAGTAGGTCTGGAATACCCCTGTCCCAACCACCGAGGTCGAACATCCACCCACAGTAAGCATAGTCACACTGCACCACCTGCCCTCTATAGGGTTTACTAGCCATGCACATACCAATTGTGGACAGCCTGTTGGTCAGTGCACAGAGTGATCTTGTGTACCCAGCAGTTGGTCAAGTGATTGGGCTATAAGGACAAGACATGCACCCAAATCACTAGAACTAGATACTATAGAGCACTATGAGGATACATAGCCATGACATGGTCACTGCTCGGTCAGAGTGAGAGTGCCCTTCCAGCATGCAGGTGGCAGTCGGGTACCACGATGTCCCAGCCATTGCCCTACCCCTGATGCAGATGCATCCTGGCCAATCCGCCCTATTTCAGGGCATATGCACAACACCTTCCTCCGTATCATGTACATTTGCAGGCTAACGCTGAAACAGCATAGGCCAACTCCTGTCCTGGTGCACCACAATTTAGCCTGATTTTCATGATGTCCCCAATGAAAATCCATGATATATTTACATACAAGGGAAGGTGGTGGATGAAAATATATCTCATGAATATTCATTAGGGACATCACGAAAACCTGACTGGATTGTGGTGCACTGGGACCAGAGTTGGCCACCCCTGGCTTAGGCACTGCAAGGCTCAGTGAGGTGTAGAAAGCCACAAAACAATGGATATACATACAAATACACACACACACACACACAAGCACAAACACTCACACACAAGCTCACAAACACGTCACATTGATGCACTGTGTGAAAATGAGGATGGTTGGCCTTCCTGCCTGACACTTTGGTCCCCATCCCAGCTCATGTCACAAGCAGCACTGTCCCTTTGGCCCCTTCAGTCCATGGCTTGGACAGTCAGCAGTGCAGGCACACAGGACAGAGGAGGCCTGAGGGACCAGGGCAAGACCTGGACTAGGATGTGGCAGAACTGGAGTTGTGCAACAGGGTAAGACAGGAGCCAGTGTATACAGGTGGTGTCATGGCAGGCAGCTGTAGTGACAGACCTGGGGGGAGAAAGAAACATGCATACATCTGGCACTTCCTGCCCCCACAGATGGTCCCATGTCCTGCATGAGGCGGAGGCACTGAGAGTATGTTTCCGCGCCATCAGGCTCCTGCACTGTATTTAGCGGCAGCTGCAGCAGGAGCGAGGTGAGTGTGGGGGAATGGTATAGGAATGGGGCCATGACATGCAACATGGCACAGGGCTGGAGTGGCTGGGCAACATAGGGACAACAGCAGACAGTGCATGTGGAGGCATCTGACATTGGGGACATGGCGGCCAGATACCCCCACCCACCAGAACTAACAGCCACCTCTCTGCATCCCTTCCACAGCCACCCCAGTTGAGGACAGTGCTCCCCCTGTGGCTGAGGAAGAGGAGAAGGAAGAGGAGGTGGAGCAGCTGACACCAGCCCCAGCATGGAGCCCTGCCACCACCACCACATCGGACCACCCATTTACACCCAGCCCCATAGTACTATCCAGCATTATCCATCAGGGGAGAGTGGGTATGAGGTCACCCTGGACCTCATGGTGGTGCTCCACTCCCCTGAGAGGGAGGGGCTGGACAGTGCTATGGGGGCTGGCCAGGGCCCCCCTGGCTGCAAGGCAGGGTACCCATGGGTGGGTGTCTCTGAGGAGCAGGAGGAGGAAGAAGAACAGCCCCTGGAGGGGGGGAACTCAGGGCCACCCCACCCAGGGCCACCCAGTTGGTGGAGCAGGGGGTGGAGGGAGAGGACAGGAGGGACGAGGGAGGGGATGGGGGTGGAGGTTGGGGACAGGAGGGTGGAAGGTGGGAACGGGGGTGGAGGGGTGGAGGGAGGGGACAGGAGGGGGCAGGGTCAGTAGCACAGGCAGCCAAGGTGGGGTCATTTTTGCTCATCATAGATCACCTACGTGGGATCAGGGGCGACCTCCAGAATCTCACACAGGCTGTGGAGCGGCTCACGGAGGTGCTCCTGAGCCCACATAGGTGATCAGCAATGAGTCTCCCCTGGGTTGCCTGCCTGCCTGCGGGTGGTTCAACGGGACCATCATCTATGTACATAGTTTAAATAAAATGCATTACTTTCTAGTACATTTTATTCAAACTATGTACATAGACGATGGGTGCCAGGGGATCAGTCTGGGCCTCGGGGGTACCACCAAATGTCCTCCCCCAAGCCCCCTGTGAGTGGCAGGGGGGCAGGTGTTGCACTTCACCAATGGTGCTGCATCCTCCCACTTATCTCATGTGCCCAAGGCACCCGATGAGTGGCCTGTCCACCACGCAATACTGCATGGTTGCATATCTACCTGCGAACATGACCATGAGGGGTGGGTGCACCCCCATGTGTGCACCGCTAGGGTATCCTTTGCGCTACACATGCAGCAAGGTGTTCAGGCACCAGTGACAACACAGAGGGGGTTATTCTGTTGAGACATCCATCCCTGCTATTCGTGCCGGTTTTCCCCTCCTGTTTAACGTCCCTGGCAGTTGTGTGGGGATGTTAGACGGAGACGGGGAAGGTGCAGCATGGGGGCACTGAGGGGGCAGGCAGTGAGTGGTTGCCGGCTCAGGACATACAGGGCAGATTCTAATGTCAGCCCATACGTCCAGGGCAGATGAAATGTCAGGGGAGGTTATTCCACCCCTAAATGTTTATTTTGTTCAGCTCTGGGGCACGGAAGGGGCTGGGGGAGCAGTTGTTAATTCCACACAGCTCGACCCTAGCCTTAGGAGGCCGGATCAGGGGTCGGGCTGCAGGGAATGAACTCTATTTCATGGCGGCCAGCATCGTGACCTTGAAATGGAGCCACGGTTCCATGGCAACATGATGCCATGGTGCCGCGGCTCCAGTTAAATGCCCTGAGTTAATCAGGCTTTGGCTGTATTTGCAGGCCAGGACTGAATCACAGTCTCGGCCTGCACATACATGCCTGTTTGCGAATCTGATCCCGTGGGGCAAGACGTGCCCCGCGGGATCGGAACTCTGATCACCTTTGTACGTCTGACTCAGCCCAGACGTACAAAGGAGATCTACGTCCAGGACAGAAGCAGGCTGAGAATTGACTCCCATGAGGGAGTGGATAAATGAGGAAAGGTCTACAAAAGCTGTAGGAATGGTTTAATGCTTGGCAGTTAAGATTTAATGCGAAGAAGTGCGGTGTCATGCACTTGAGAAGCAGATCTCCAAGGGAAATGTGTGCCTTTTGATCAGCTGGCTTGAGAGGGTGAAATAGAGAGAGAGGGCCAGAGAGAGACCCTGATTGGATAAATGGGGGGGGGGGGGGGGGAGCATTGGCACCAATGGAGAGCTTGTGTGTATTAAACTGTTAGCAAATGTATATAAGGAATTTGCAGTGGTGGAACGTGATGTGTTCAAGGAAGAACAAACAATCATCTAATATTGAAAAGAGGCGTTTTATTCACAAACCAAAAGTTGGTGCCCACCCGACACAGGCCGTGTTTCGTTTGTGAACGAAACACGGCCTGTGTCGGGTGGGCACCAACTTTTGGTTTGTGAATAAAACGCCTCTTTTCAATATTAGATGATTGTTTGTTCTTCCTTGAACACATCACGTTCCACCACTGTGTATTGTGCCTGACGTGATTGGTTGCTCTTAGTTGGACCTATAAGGAATTTGCTCCTGTTCAAGCTTGCTCGGTCACTTTTGGACTCGTTCTGTCTGGACCTTGGGCACATTCCATTGGCTTGGATTCTGTAAGTAACTCCTGGTATTAATTGGTTGCATACACTCCGCTGCTACAAAAGGAATAGCCTCAGACAGCCCTAGCACATATCACCACAGTAGGTACAGACCCCTAACCTCTGTCTGCACAGCCAGTGCATTTGCCAGTGGCCTACATCTCTATAGCTCATGCTACATGCCTGGCTGGCTACAGAGGAACTGCAGGTCACCACGCAGACCGTCTGCTGTGGTTGCCAGGGTTGGATTGGACCAGCCACACCCATGATGCACTGCACATGCAGATCAGCAGTCTACAGAGGGTCCCATGTTGCGGTATGCACCCCCCCCCAGCACCTCGGCCTGGTGGGGTGTCCTGCCATGTGCAACCCCACAGCACCTCAGCCTGGTGGGGGTTCTGACCGTGCGTGTTACTGCCACAGAGTGGCTACTGTCCATCACAGTGGACTGATCCTGTGCTCCCCCTGAGGGTGAGGTGGGGTGCCCAGCACCATTCCCACTGCACCTGGCATTTCTGCAATGGGCTATGCTAGAGGTCCCCATCGTTGCCTCTGTGTGATAGGTGGCCCCTGCAGATACCCTTAGCATTTGCCTGTGTCTATCTGTATATCACGTCTTGCTCGTGTGGACTATGATGCACCCGGAATAGTTCATACACTGTGTGGGTGCCATGGTCACATGATTTCAGGTCCAAGTGGGGCTTGGCCCCATAGGTGGTTTATGTACCAACACCCAACCCACCCTCTGTGGCTCAGGTGGGGAAACAGGGTTTCCAAATAATGGGTCAACATTTTACCCCCCTACACTGGTGACAGTTGAGGGTACCATTCACCCCAGTCCTGCCGGGGAATAGACACCCCACCAGGGCAGTCTATGCAGATCTGTACGCCTCGATATATTGGGCAGTGACAGACAGACAGTAGACCTGGTACTGCACAACTGCCCCACACCCCTATCTGACATCTGCCAGCAGCAAGCAAAGTGAGTCACCAGCCACACGCATACTAACCGCAGACAGCCTGCTTGCTAGTCCATAGTGCATATCCCTGGAGGTGACATGTGCACACACCCACCAAGCAGATAGGGCTCCAGAGGACAGAGCCCATATATCTCACTTCAGAAGAACACTATGTAGCAATATGGGGGAACCCAGCCATGCCGTGGTCACTGCACAGTCAGGGTGAGCATTAGCACCCAGCAGGACATGCCGTGGCCACCCTGTCCGTGTAGGTGGTGGGCAGGCCCTACAATGTCCCAGCCATTGCCCTGGGCCCTGTGCAGGTGCATCCTGCCCGGGCCGCCCTCTCCGGCTATACCCACAGTACCTTGCTCCTCATTATGCACATTGGCAGGCCAATACTAGCAACAGTGCTAGTGGTGTGGGCTGCAGAGGGTGTTGGCAAATGCAACACACTGGATAGACTGACGCACACCCCCACACCTATGCCAGTATTGTGCACCAATATAGGCTTTTGTCAGCCCAGGACACCGCACCAGTCCTGGGCACAGTGCAGGCATGGCTATGGTATGCTGTACTGTTGGGGTCTCTTCCCAAGGTGGTGGACACTGTCAGGTTCCAGACGTGACACACACTCCACAGACATCACAGAGGTTGGTATGGTACAGCACACTGGGCAGCTTGTGCTAACCTTAGGGATTGCTATGTGCCAGTTATCATAGCAACCTTTTGCTATCTGTGTACCGTATTCCCTGGTTTTGGGTGTCATTGCTAGGGTATGCAAGTGCTAGTATTGGGAGATGCACACAGGGCCCAACATCCTGCCTCTCCAGGATGCTGTGGCTAATGGGGCCTGTGGGTGTGGGTGTTTCCGCCCCTGTGGATCAATGCTCTTGGACAGGGGTTCCCAACTCTGGTCCTGGTGGGCCGCACCATGTTCGAGTTTTCATGCTGTTCCTGATGAATATGCATGAGATACATCTGCATACCATGGGGGTGGCGCATCGACATACAGCACAGGCATCTTTATTGCAGGCAGCATGGAACCTGAATGTTGTTTGGACCTCCATGACTGCCTTTGGGAGACTCTGCTCTTGGTAATGCGCCTGTTTGTGGTGTCTGTGTTCTGTACGGTAAAATGTAGGTGTTCCAAGCATGTTTATTCTCTCAGCAATACAAGGTTCCATCTTTCTTACCACGGTTTATTACTGGTAAAAAGTATGGAAACAGAGTTGGCAGGGACCACAGCTGGGGTTTGAACCTGTGATCTTTGGCTCCTGAGCACACTGGCTGTGCTTACTGCGCCACAGGGACAGATCATTCCTTGGAGGTACCATGACTGTTTGTCATACTGAGCCTGTCTGTTGCAGTGCACAGCACCCACCTAGACCGGGCTAGGCCATGGTCTGCTGCAGCCAGGTGCCACTGCCCCCTCCACCATCTGTACGCCCTCCGCCACCATGCTAACATGTCCTTCTATTGGAAACAGCATGACACCTGCATGATTTGTAGCCCTCCCGGGCTGCATTTGGCGGGCTCTGCTCTCGGTAATGTGCCTGTTTGTGGTTTCGGTGCTCTGTACGGTAAAATGTAGGTGTTCCAAGCATGTTTATTCTATCAGCAATACACGGTTCCATCTTTCTTACCGTGGTTTATTGCTGGTAAAAAGTATGGGAACAGAGTTGGCAGGGACCACAGCTCAGGATTGAACCTCTGACCTTCGGCTCCTGAGCGCACTGGCTGTGCTTACTGCACCACATGGACAGATCATTCCCTGGAGGTACCATGACTGTTTGTCATACTGAGCCTGTCTGTTGCAGTGCATGGCACCCACCTACATGGGTCTGGACCGTGGCCTGCTATGGTCAGATGTCACTGCCCCTTCCGCCACCGGTACCCCTCCGCCGCCATGCTGCCATGCCCTTCTGGTGGTGGGCAGTCTCGGGCCATCCAGTGTGTGTGTAGGCAGCTGCCTATGGTATGGGTGGTGGGGTAGGAGTGCCTGGATGGACGTCCACACTTCCCCCCAGCACTGCCTGCCACTGTTCTGTGCCCTTAGGGGTGGCTGCTGGGTACTGTCCCCTGTGACACTTCGGGGGACACACTCATGCCCATGTTGGGCCCTCAACAGTTGCAGTCTGGCTCTACTGTCTATGCATTCCTATGGGCCAAATGGAGCATCACCCTAGTCCCCACTGTGGCCCAGCTGCACCACAGCATGTGCCGCCTGCGGCCCTCTGTATCCCCTTTTCCAGCATCTGTCCAGTTGCCCATTCCGACATGCACACCCTGCTGTTGCAGAACATGTGCATGCCATGGGGAACCTGTTCAGTAACAAGGGGAAGCCCTGATCTGCGCTATTTCACTGTGGCATCATTCACCTTCTATGGTGACAGAGCATACACCCTTCCACAGTTAATATCTTTTTCTGAGGCTTTCTCAGTGGTATTTTTGGCTGTTTCCCATTGATATCACTATTGGATAGCTTGGTTATGCTATTTTCCTCATTTCTTATGGTCATTTTCACTGCTTATTTGCCCTTTTGTTCCATGCACATGTATCACACTTATCACGTTTTGTGGGTTCCCTGCCTATGCTGTACATTGCTGACGCTGAAATGGTTTCCCTCCCCTGCAAATGTGCATCTAACCCTTGAGTTCAGCACGTTGGTGTGCCTGGAGCCTCTCCCCGCCCACACTCCGCCCATTGACCCCTTCTCTCCACCTTCTTTCCACCTTCTGCAGTGTTTTACCGCGCCGCGGAACTTTACGATCGTTAACTTAACGTTAACGCGCATTATGAGACATTAACGATCGTTAACACATCATAACGCGCGTTAATGTTACTTAACGATCGTTAACGTTACATTACGCACGTTATGTACCATTACCGCAGTTTAGTAAACATCCCCCTTAGAGAAGCTAGCAAAGTAGTCAAGAAGGCAAAGATTCAAAAGGAGGAGGAAATAGCCAATGCAATAAAATGGGGGGATAAGACATTTTTCAGATATATTAGTGAGAAGAGGAAGGGCAAAAGTGGTATTGTCAGACTCAAGGGTGCAGGGGAGGAATATGTAAAAGCTGATAAGGATAAAGCGGAATGGCTTAACAAATATTTTTGTTCTGTGTTCACAGATGAAGAACCAGGAGCAAGACCTCAGAAAACACCCACAAATAGGAACAGAAGCGAGGGACATCTTGAACAATTTTTAGAAGACGGCTCCTTTTTTCATATGGCACCATGTCTGCACATCCCTCAGTGCGTCTTCTACTGTCTGCATGCCTTTGATTGCAACCCCCTTGGATGCGCTGCTGCTTCCCCTTGGCGGTGATATTAACGCGTGGTAATAGTCCAGGGTGCCATATACCGCATGTTAAATGGCCAGGGTGCCTTGTACCACGCATTACTGGTCCATGCTTACCTTAACGCCGCACTGTCCACTTCCTTATATGGCATTGGTAACATTACCACTGCACTTAGCGCGGGTAACATTACAGCGTCTTAGTAAACATACCCCTTAATCTTAATTCCTTTTTTAATATTATTATAATTGTTCTGAAAGTCAGTGAAACAAACTCCTAGCTTAATGCATTTGGTTTGTATTTTTTAGGCAGCAGATCGTGAAAAATGTAAAGGGTGTGAAGACATTTTACAAGTCACTCTGTCTGTAGTATCTGAACTGCAATTTGCCTTTAGCTCAGATTTGGAAAAGCAAGCAATTAAATCCAAATACACACAAAAAAAACCAATACAAAATTAGTGAGCTATAAGTAATACATCTCAATGTGTTTGTGAATAAAAACTAATTCCAAAAACGATTCAGCCAATATTTAAAACAGGGGATATTTAAAAACTATGGTGGTCAGCTGCAGTGTTTAAATATCCTCCAGGTATTCAGCAGCAGTGTCTGGATAGTGGCTGCAGCTGAACTTCTTGATTGCGTGGCCACTATCCAGATAACTGCTGCCATTATCCAGATAGTGGCTATTTTTAGCTGCTATCTGGATAGGCATTTACGCCGGCTTTTCCATCACTATCCGGATAGGCATTTACTCCTGCTTTTCCATCACTATCCGGATAGGCATTTACTCCTGCTTTTCCATCACTATCCAGATAGGCATTTACTCCTGCTTTTCTATTGCTATCTGGAAAATGGCAGCACTAATCTGGATAGTGGCCAGCACCACTCTTACACTGCCCCCGGACTACCCCGACACACTGATCGGGGCATTATTTGGATGACCTCCCTGGTTATCCTGATAAGGGCTTTTAAACATGGGCCCCCAACAATTTTCACTAATCATTTGCAAGAGTGAAAGCTATTGGTTTTTTTGTCTTAGTTTTGGTGTAAAAATCTTTGTATATTGTTAAATGCGACTCGGGAACATGAAACACTAGTATTTCTTTCTTGCTTTTCCGGAGTACCATTCCAAACACAGAGTGTTTTGCTGACTGCGAAAAATATCGTTGATACAGCTAAGTGTACCCAGCATATAAGCAATCTGCTGATTTTTAGTGGAGAGGGTGTAAATCAATTTCCCAGAAATGCCATTTCACAAATGCAACTTCACTGCAAGGATGAAAATGATTAATAATATTTATATCTTATTTCTAATAGCAGTGGCTGACAAGGGCACCTATTGCTAATTGGTACGTAAGCAAAGTTGAATCAAAGATCAGCCTTATCAGTCAGGATGGGCTTGCTGTAAGTTAATGCAATATTCAGTAGGGATCAATATAGGGGAGTAGCCTCGAGTGGGCCTGGAAGGGTCCAGGCCTCTCCACTTTCATATCAGACCCCTCTCATGGCTTTTCCCAATTTGCTGGGGCAGCACACATGACCTATTTTAAAATGTGCACTGTGGCTGCAAATTGGAGAAGGAAGGCCACACGTGGGTGCCTATTGCCCGACCCCATGTTAACCCTGGACACCCCCCAAAATTTGGGTTTTGGCTATGCACCTGGGTTAATACTTATTTACCCCTTATACATTTTTAATCCAACTGCAAGTGAATTTCTTTTTTGCCGATCTGTCAAACATAATTTAGAGCTTAATGATTGAGCAGTGCATAGAAAAATGAATATGTAGAGCCAAATCTAACTTCCAAACTGCCAAACCATTCACTACTGAGCAAACATTTGTGAACCCCATATATAATAATGAGAATTACAGCTTCTTCCATAATACTCGTATTTAATTGAAACCAGTCTTTTCTTATGCAAATCTGTGTTTCTTAAGACCCAAGCATACAATATTGTCTGCAATCACTCCTGAATGCCACCAACCTCTGCTGGACAAAAAGACAAAACACCATAAACATGTTAAGCATACCACAAGAAAAAAACAAAAGCACCCAGTATGCCTGCAACAGAGCATTCGAACTGTATGAGCCATCCTTCTGGAACTCTCTCCCCGGAACCCTCCGAGCGACAAATGACCTGTCCATGTTTAGAAAACTCAAAACACATCTATTCAATGAACACTTTGGTCTCATTACATATCTCTCTCTCTCTGCATCCCCCCACAGTTCCAAAGAAATAGCAATTGACTTTGTATGTAACACAATTGCTCCTCCCAACCAGGCATTCTCATGTATCTAAGGGGTATGTTTACTAAACTGCGGTAATGTAGCAGCAGCTATGTTAATGCGTGTTATGTAACGTTAACATGCGCTATGTAATGTTAATGCGCGTTAACGTTACCTAACAAGTGTTAGCATTCCCTGCCGCAGTAAACACCGCAGAGGGTGGAGAAAGGGTAGAGAGAAGGGGTCAGTGGGCGGGAAGAGGCTCCTTTTACACTAACATGGGGAACTGAAGGGCTGAAAAGTACCGCAAATGAAAACCTGTCGTTAGATGCACATTTACAGGAGAGAGACACCATTTCAGTGTCAGCAATGTACAGCATAGGCAGGGAGCCTAAGAAACATGATAGTAGTGCTCCATTTGCAGCAACAGCATAGTGCCCAAGTATGAAAGGCCACAAAGGCAATGGTGCAAATGGGGCATAGGAGGCTGCAGGAGGGACATGTAGCGGGGGCAGCTGGGGTACAGGGTGGACTAGACGGGTGCCTAGGTGGCACATAGGAGCATAGAAACCAGAAATCAGCAAGACAGCAGCTGATAAAGACCATAGACAATCCACCTACATCTACCTGGTCCACCCGAGCTAACAGTTGCCAGGGCACTGACCTGACATCCCCCCAGCTAACCCTCCCCCAAGTGGAAGGGACATACTATTGGTAGGCGGTGATGGGGGATGTGAGCATGCTCATGTATGCCCCCTGCCCCAGACCCCACTCCCTAGGTGGCCGCCTACCCACACAGTGGATGGCCTGGGACTGCGCACTTCTAGCACCGACAGCATATGGTCATGTCATCATGGCAGGGGGGGGTGCCCATGCTGGAGGGGGCAGTGGCACCTGTCTGCAGTGGACCTAGGCCATGCCCTGTACCAGTACGTGGTGTGCAGTGCAACATAAAAGGTCTGGCTGAGGAAAAGTGCAGGTAGCTCCAGGGACTCCCATGCATGTGTGGTGCAGTACACCCAAACAGTGTGTCCAGAAGCAGAGGGTCACAGGTTCAAGTCCCAGCTGTGGTCCCTGCAGAGAATGTCCCTATTTTTTACCCTACAATGCAGATACAACAGCAGCATGTGCAAAGCCCAAAGCAGCGGCAAACAGGGGTACAAACACTCACTCACACAGGCTCCACATTCCAAAGCTGCATGGAGAGTCAGGTTGTTAGCCCCAGCACTGAGCTGCAGTTATCACCAGAGCACTACTACTACCTCCTGCACAGTTAATCAATGTTGGCACTGTGATCAGGACCAGTGTGGCAGGCAGGGTTGCCAACCACCCCTATCTTTGCACAATGTTGCAATAGGAGTGTGTGTGTGTGTATGTCTATCCATTTTTCTGTGGCTGCCCACACCTCACTGGGCCCACAATTTCCCACAGTTACCAATGTTAGCCTGAATATGTGCATAATGAGGAACAAGGTATTGTAGGTATGTCCTGGATAGGACGGATTGGCCAGGATGCATCTTCACAGGGTGTGGGGCAATGGCTGGGACACTGTAGTGCCCGACCACCACCTGCATGGACAGGGTGTCCACAGCATAGCATGCTGGGAGGGCACTCACTCTGACTGAGCAGTGACCATGACATGTCTAGGTTCCCATATAGTGCTCTACCTTATTTACCTTCAGTGATGCTTTTGTGTTTTTACTGCTCGGGCCCTAATTAATGAGATACCTGCTTGATGCACATAGTTCCTCTCTGAACATGCTCTATAGACTGACTAGTGGATTGTTTGTAGTTAGATTGTGCATGGTTGGAACACCTATAAGTTACTGCAGGTGCAGTATAACTGTGCTGTCTGCCGGTGACTGACAGACAGTGGTGTGAGGCAGTTGGGGTTTTCCAGCCCTAACCCCAGCATTACTGCTAAGTCTGCCACTGTCCAAGGCACAGGTATGTCTCTGACCCACCAACCCTGGAGGGCTGTCACATACTAGCAGGATAGAAGTTGCTTTACCGGGGCTCAGTCACCTGTTCTTTACCTATGAAAAGGGTGAATGTGGGCCCTTTAGGGTATATAAGAGTATACCACTTTGACCTGTAAAGGCACTGCTAAACAAACCTCATGTAAGTCTAGAAACCCCTCTGCCCTGATAACAGGTGCTCATATCAGCCAGACCCTAACACAAGGTATGCACTAATCTGGGTGGTATCTGGTCACAAAGGGCCACATGTGACTGCAGGATACAGATGGATACCAAATTACCTTCAGCTGCACTGCAAGGAACACCTGTCACACACTGGTAGTGATGGGGATTTACAGAAGGACCTATCTCTGGCACCACATGTACTGCGGACCTAGTGCTGGGCACCCATCCTATCCCTCAGGGTGAACACAGAACCTGCACTATGGCACTCTCTGCCAGTATCACGCACTGTCAGTTTGTCTTTCAAAAGCTGAGGTACCGGAGAGGTGCAGACCCCATTTGGTGATCAGCTATAGACAGCTATTCAGCATGTGAATTGCATCATGGGTACTGGTGGGGTTACCCTATCCTGGCACTCAGAGCATACAGTTTGTGCAGTGACCTGCAGTCCTTCTGTAACCAGCCATTGCTGTGCAATACACCACAGAGGTATAGGCTACTGGTTAGTACAATGCCATTCTCAGTAGTGTTCATGGGTTGAATTCCTCATTGTTCCCTCCTTTCATGCCTGTCCTACTCAAATAGTTTGCATGCCTGTAACAGTCATATTTTTGCAGATCTGTGCTGTCAGCCCATAATACCATCGCCACAATTGCCAACATTCCTTCGGTCTGTCTATCTGCGTATGTCAGCTGTGTAGAGTCCTGTCTGCCTGTGCAGGCTGCCAACCCATGTCCTGCACTGCTACATTTTCCTGCATTGCACCTCATCATGCTTGCCTCGCCTGTGCCTGATCTGCATGGCACCACCACTCCTCTGTCCACCCATCATTGTAACTATCCTGCCACCTCCGCCTCCACTGGGGGACACGTATTCCCATCATCTGCCACCAACTGTCTTTCCAGTACTTTACATTGCAAACACCCTGTGCTGTGATACAGTTGTCCCCACCATGTTTGTCAACAGTACTGGCAGCCACATGGGATGCCCGCAGATAGGGCAGGTCCAGCGGCTCCCAGCTCTCCCTCCTTCACTCACCTGTTCATTGCCTTTCCTCAGTGCTCTATCTAGTGTTAGGGCTACATCTGTCTCTGTGCCTCGCAGGTCATGCATGTCATCCTGCAGCACCTTTCAGCCTTTAGGGAACACTAACCTAGGGCACCATAACCTTGTTAGGCCACCTAACCTATGGTTCCATAGCCCAAGGTGCCTTCTACGGTGCCTTGTCCAGGGGTGCCTAATATGGCACTTTGCCTAAGGAGCCCTATAGGATGCCTTACAAGGCGCCTTACGAGGCATCTTATAAGGCACCTAACAAGGCACCTTATAAGGCACCTAACAAGACACCTTATAATGCATCTTACAGGGCACCTTACAAGGCGCCTTATAAAGCGCCTTACAAGGCGCCTTGTAACGCACATTAGTCTAAGGCGTCTTGTAACATGCGTTGGCTGATATGGCTTGCTGTAATGATCCACTGCCTACACCTTTATATGGGCATCTGTACCTTTACTGCGGAACCTAATGCGGGTGACATTACCGCAGTTTAGTAAACATACCCCTAAGTTATACTATTTGATGTAACATTTCTGACATATAGGGGTATGTTTACTAAACCTTGCTAATGTTACCGATGCTAGGTGCAGTGTTAACGTGAGGAATGCCATATAAGGAAGTGGGCGATCCGGTGTCAAGGTAGCAATGGCTTTGTATCGCTCGATAGAGGGCGTCTTGGCTCGTTACCACGCGGTAACCTTAATTTTGTGCCAGCACTCTGATAAATGCTATAGAGGTGTAGCCCACTGGTTAATACAATGGCTGCCAAGCCAGAGGTCATGGGTTTGATCCCTCAGAGGTCTCATCTAATAAGGCTGTCTGAGGCAATCCCTTTTCCTGCCTGTAACAGTCAGACACATCTCTACAATCTGTGCTGCCAGCAAAAACACCCTCACCTCAGTGCTGTAACCCAAGGCACCCTATAAGTAGCCCCATATGGCACATTATAAAGTGCCTTGTCTGCCAAGGCACCTTATAATGTGCCCTATAGGGTGCCCTATAAAGAGCCTTATAGGGTGCCCTATAGGGTGCATTATAGGGCACATTATGCAGCACCTTGGCTGACAAGGCACTTTATATTGTGCCCTATAGGTTACGGCACTGAGGTGAGGGTGTTTTTGCTGACAGCACAGATTGTAGGTATGTGTCTGACTGTTACAGGCAGGAAAAGGGATTGCCTCAGACAGTCATATTAGATGAGCCTTCTGAGAAATCAAACCCATGACCTCTGGCTCAGCAAACATTGTAGTAACCAGTGGACTACACCTCTATAGCATTTGTCATAGAACTGGCTGGCTACAGAAAGACTGCAGGTCACCACATGAAATGTCTGCTGTGGTTACCAGGATAGGGTAAACCCACCAGTACCCATGATACAATGCACATGCAGAACAGCAGCCTACATCTGATCACAGGATGGGGGATGCGCCTCTACAGCACCTCGGCCTGGTAGGGGGAACTGACCATGTGTGTTACTGGCACAGAGTAGCTACAGACCGTGACATTGTGTGGTTCCTGTGCTCACCCTGAGGGGTGGGGCGCACAGCACCAAGTCCACAGCACCTGGCTTGGCTGGGATAGGCTGTGCTTCAGGTCCCCATCAGTGCCAGTATGTGACAGGTAGTCCTTGCAGACACACCTAGGATACACCTGTGTCCATCTGTGCTCCCCAGCCACGTCTAGCCCTTGTGGACTATGACACACCCAGAATAGTGCATATCCTGTGCAGTTGCCATGGTCACTTGTTATCAGAGCAGGGGGGTGCCTGGACCCACATGCAGATTAAATAGCAATACCCAACCCACCCTCTCTAGGTCAGGGTGGGGGACATGTCTGCCACCAACAGAACCACACTCTACATCTTTGCAATGGAGGCAGTAGAGGGGACCATCAACTCCAGTCCTGCTGGGGAAGGGCACCCTCCAGGGCAGTCAATGCAGATCTGTACCTCTCACATAGGGCAGTGGCAGACAGGCAGTAGGCATGGAAATGCTCAGCTGCCCCCCACCCCAATCTGACATTCACCAGCAGAGGGCACAGTCAGTCTGCATCCTGCATGGTGTTCCAGCCATACACATGCTAACTGCAGACAGTCTGCTAGCAAGTACATAATGCATGGACTTAGAGGAACTATGTGCCCCCAAAAGTAGGATATAAGCACAAACACCAAGCAGGTATGTCAGTGATTGGGCCCCAGAAAAGAAATACTGCACAGCACTATGTGGGAACCAAGACATGCCATGGTCACTGCTCAGTCAGGATGAAAGTGACCCCCCAAAATGACATGCTGTGGCCACCCTGTCCGTGCAGGTGGTGGTCGGACACTACAATGTCCCAGCCATTGCCCTGTGCCCTGTGCAGATGCATCCTGCCCAGACTGCTCTGTCCGGGCCATACCCACAATACCTTGCTCCTCATTATGCACATTGGCAGGCTAATGCTGGAAACAGTGTAAGCACTGTGGGCCCAGTAAGGTGTAGGCAGCCACAAAACACTGGATAGACATACACACACTGCCACACCTATTCCAGCATTGTGCAAAGATAGAGGTGATTGGCAGCCCTGCCCGCCACACCAGTCCTGAGCACAGTGCAGGCATTGCTAAGGTATTCAATACTGTTAGGGTCACTCTCTGGGGTGGTAACACTGTCAGACAAAATAGGAAACACACTCCACATATATCAGAAAGGTTGCTATGATGAATCTCTGTTAACAAATTGTGTTTAATTTAGGATTTGTTATCTGATATTAATCATAGCGATTGTTTGATATATGTGGATCGTGTTTCCATATTTCTGACGGTGCTAAGGTATGCAGGTGCTAGTAGTGGTAACTGCTGCTCTGCGCCAGGCCCAACAGCCTGACTCTCCATGAGGCTTTGGATAGTGGAGCCTGTGGGTGTGGGTGTTTGTGCCCCTGTTGGCTGATGCTGTAGGGCAGGGGTGGGCAAGTCCGGCCCTCGTGCACCACAATCCAGCCTGTTTTTCATGATGTCCCTAATGAATATTCATGAGATTTATTTGCATCCACTGCCTTCTATTTTATGGAAATAGGTCCATGAATATTCATTAGGGACATCATGAAAACCAGGCTGGATTGTGGTGCACGGGGGCTGGAATTTCCCACCCCTGCTCTAAGGAGTGCACATGTTTATGCTCTGTAGGGTAAAATATAGGGGAATGGTCTGCAGGAGCCACAGCTGGTACTTGAACATGTGACCTTCTGTCTCCTGAACACACTGCCTGTGTGTACTACACCAAACTGCTGCCACAGAAGCAGGTCATTCCCTGGGGATACCATGACTGTTCTTCAGACAGACCTTGTCTGTTGCACTGCACGCCACCCACCTAAACAGGGCTTGGCCTTGGTCTGCTGTGGGCAAATGCTATTGCCCCCTCCACCACCAGCAGCCCTCCCCCACCATTCTGACATGGCCTTATGCCGGTGGTGCCAGTGGTGCGCCATCCCAGGCCATCCAGTGTGCCGGTAGGCAGCTGCCTCTGGTGTGGGTATGGGGTAGGGGTGCCTACATAGACATCCACGCTTCCCCCAGCACCGCCTGCCAATGTTATCTGCCCTTTGGGGTACCTGCTGGGTACTGTCCCCTGGATGGGACACTGTGGCACACACACTCATGGGCATGTTTGACATTGGTCAGTTGCTGTCTTGCTTATTTTCCGTTTCTGCATTCCTATGTGCTACCTAGGCATCTGCCTAGTCCACCCTGTACCCCAGCTGTCCCACTGCATGTCCCACCTGCACCGCCCTGTACCCCATTTACAGCATCACCATAGTGCCTTTTCATACTTGGGCACTATGCTGTTGCTGCACATGTAGCACTACTAACACTTTTCTTGTTCTCCCTGCCTTTGCTGTTCATTGCTGACTGAAATCGTTTCTCTCTCCTGCAATTGTGCCTCTAACGCAAGGTTTTCACTCGTGGAAATTTTCGGACCTTCATTTCACAGAGTTAGTGTAGCAGGAGCCTCTCCCCGCCCACTCCCTGCCCACTCCCCGCCCATTGACCCTTCTGTTCGCCCTCTCTCCACCCTCTGCGGGACTTAACGCTGCCGGGGACGTTATCGCACGATATGTAACTTTATCGTGCGATAACGTTACGTTATCACGCGATAACCTTACGTATCACGCAATAATGTAGCTGCTGCAACGTTACCGCATTTTAGTCAACATACCCCATAGTAATTGTATTGCAAATAAGTTTCACTGTTCTGTGTATCTCAGTTTGTTGTAATCTGCACCGCTTTGCCCCGGTGAAAAACGGTATAAAAAAACAATCAAACAAATAAATAAATGTAGGAACAATAACACTAATCCAGAATTGGTATGTGAAATAGTAAGTGAACTTGTAGTTCCTTAGTACAATTAATTGACTTATTAGAATCAGGTGCTTAAATAATTGGATAACATGCAAACCTCTCTGTAGAAAGTAAACAACCTAGTTGTGTATTGGCATTCTATCTTATATGAAGGATCAAAAACTTTTACCAACATAGATACATAAGCCATAAGGTGCTGTCATTCTCTAGTCTTTCCATCTATAAAAACTATTAAGCTCTACAATTCCTTCCTCTCCCTCAGAGACCATCTGTATGTGTCCCAAGTTTTCTTGAATTTTGTCTTCAGCATAAAATGTAATGGGAACTCACCCATGCCATAATTAAAAGAAAATCCAGAGGACCTGCGAGGAGTGCATCCATTATTTCCTCTATCTTTGGCACTCAAGCTACTGGCATCTTATCCTCTCATGTGCTATAACAGTCAACATTTCCCCTGCCAGCAACTGAGTCACATGGTTCAAACTAGATATCTTACTGCCTGTGGTATAGTAGTGTTCTGCTAGACCTTCTACAATCCATTCACACCCTCCTCTCCAGACAGTAAAACTTGGACTGCTAAACTCTAAGGGGCATGTTTACTAATATTTGCCAACCGGTAGCATGGGGTTTATTGCACTGTAAGCGCACTGTGCTAATAGCGTGAGGCCTTGCACTAAGAATCTCATGCTAGCTGGTCAGCACATAATTGGGCAGGGATTGGGAATGCTGCAGGCGGAATGTGGGCGGATAGCTACGTATTTTGGGCTATCACTAACTGCAAAGGTAGCTGTTAACACAAGTGCACCGGTTAACTCGGTGTGGTGCATTAACACCGCATTAATGGCAGGAGGATGGATGCATATACCCCCAAAGGTTAATGCGGGCATTTGTGCTAACCTTCAGTCCTTAAGGCATGCTACTGGCACATTTCTTAGTAAACATGCCCCTAGGTCAATCAGAGCTTGTTCAAATTTCCATGCAGTTTCTTGCCTAGTTTCCCTGGTTTCCCAGTTTTGGTTACCGCGGCAGGGTGACCACCTCCTCCTTTTGCAGCCAGGCTTGGGACCATCCTTGGAGGAGTTTGCCTCGCTCAAATGGTGCCTCTGGAAGAAGACCAATATCTCCACCAAGACCAAAATTTGCCTCTTCCGAACACTAATTCTGCCATTTCTCCTGTACGGATCACAAACATGGGCTCTGCTCAAACTTGACATGAACAAGCCACCAACCAAATGCAGTCAAATGCAATGCCTGAGACAGATTTTGGGTGTTTCTTCGTGATCGCCATTGAAACAAGACAATTCAGACAAGATGCGACATCAACCTTCAATTGAAGAACAAATCCAAAAACACAGACTGCAATGGTTTGGCCATATCTGCAGAATGAACACTAACCAACTGCCATACAAACTCCTCTGGCAAGAGCGACTTGTCCACTGGAGGGTTCAATGAACAGCACCGAAGAAAACATGGCTCAACATATTGAGGAAGACCTAAGGAACCAGCATCTGACCATCGACGAGGCCAGAAATATCGCCAACGATCACCAAGGTTGGAAGTATATAGTGAACAACACATGGAATCCAGCGGCACCTACAGCAGTGTCTTTGTTGAGAGGATGACCTGCTCCCCAAATGCCAGCTAAAGATTATAGAAGACGGAGAAGAAGAAGGTCAATCAGAAACAAATTACATATTGCATCCTTAACTGAAAGGCGAGACTTCTTACTTATATAGATGTTACCATCCTGAGTTCTCATTTCTCTATAAAAATTAAGAACATAAAAAAATGTCATACTGAGTCAAACCAAGGTCCATCAAGCCAGTATCCTTTCTCCAACAGTGGCCAATCTAGGTTCCCAAGAGGCACACAGACTCCACAATGCTGGTCCTGGGGCAAGCAGTGGATTTCCCGATTCTTCATCGATAATGGTTTATGGACTTTTCTTCCAGGAACTTGTCTAAACCTTTTTTAAAGGATCTGGGAGTGGCGTTGCATTGCTCTACACTGGATCACTTTCCATTACACTCATTAACTTCAATTTTGCCTACCCAGAGGTGTTCTTGATGCATCTACATTTGCAGGTTCCTTACATAATTTTGCTTTTGTATTGCCCTGCTTCCCTTTCACTTGCAGAATGGGATAAGATTCTTATCACTATTACAGAAACTATTTCTCAGTTCCCTTTTCTGTTTGTGTTAGTTGCTTTTCATCTGAATTTTCATTGTCTTATAAGCTACAAAGTGAAGGATTTCAAGGTTTTCGTAAAGGATCTTGATTTCAAACAGCATGTTCATTCTCAAAACATTTGGTGGGTCATACACTGGGTCCAGGAATGGGGCTCAGTCATGTTGTTCCCTGTCCCAGAGTGACCACCAGGGTGGAAAGCTTCATTCCTGTTCCCCTAGGTCCCATTCTCTAGAGGTGGTTGGGCAGAGGAGGGGAGCACATGAGTGTGAGAGAGAGAGAGAGGATGAAGAAAGAGGATTGGGAGCAAGCACAGAGCTCCCAAGCTTCTCCTCCTCCTCTTTGAGACAGTCATCTCTTCGGTGCTCCTTTTGGATCTTGACTCACCTGATCATCTTCTTTCTTTACCATTTCCCCTAGATGTATCCCTATCTATACCTTCTGTGTTGTCTGTCTTGACTAGATTGTAAGCTCTGATGAGCAGAGACTGTCTCTTACATATCTGTGCACCGCTGCGTATGACTTATAGTGCTATACAAATGCTCAGTAGTAGTAGTAGTATCTTAAGATGAAGTAAAGATGGCCAGATCAGTGTGGCAAACATGACTTTGGGGGGATAGTATCATCGTCAGAAGGCATTATAGAAGATTCCTCCTTTCATTTCCAGAAGCCTCACTGAATTTGTGGAGCCATACTGGTGCCAAGTGGCTCTGTAATGGTGTGATGCTGGCACCCAGGCCTGAAACCTTGCTAGGCAGAATATGGTTCTGATGTTTTACACCCTTAATGTTAACAGCTGCAGGTGGGTGCTCTCATTCCTAAAAGCAAAAAGGTACTTGGAGCCCTTTTTACATTATACCCACAGCACTCCAGAGTCAGAAGCTTCTTGGCTTTTAGAGTGGGGCAGCAACGTGGTCCTAAACCATGGATGAGGGTGAGTGGTTGAGTGGTGGGGGTGGCCACCTTGATTAATCCACCTCTGCAAGCAGAGGTGCTGGATGGGTAATTATGGTGCCAGGCAAGATGGCTCACATCCAGGTTTGTTTTGCAGACAGCAGTATGATTAATTTGATCAATATGAAAGCTCCTGTGTATGGGTCTGAGAGATCAGACTTCTTTTACCTGGTGCTGGTCTATTTAGGCACCTTAGATCCCAGTGAGGAGTTGGTACTTGGATGTGACTTTAATTGCATCACTGATGCTCTTGGCCACGCTGGCCAAGAGCCCTAACCCTTGGTGAATATCTTAGAGGAAGCTGTTTGACTTTACTCATTGACTGATGTCTGGAGTGGCCAGCATCAGAGGAACGTTGTCAGTTTTACATGTGTTCTGATGAAATGGGATGTGTATCCCACTTCCGACTTGACTGGTGATATTTTCACCACTTCTTAATGCTGTGAGCCCTGGTGAGTGCGATGGATCACAAAAGATGTGTCCATCAAGGTAAGAATTGACCTGGCTGAGCCTTGTGCCATCTATTGGCATTTAAATAACTCCCTCTTAGTGGAGGAAGGGTTTGGAGAAGTGCTCCAGGAGTTCCAGATGAACTGGAGGGATCAGGAGGCTGACTTTTCAGTCTGTCCATTGTAGGACATGGGGAATCTCCATCTCTGGGTTTTCTGTCAGTGGTACGCTAGAGGCGTCATTGGAGAGTAGCATTGCTTGGTTGGGAGGCTCTCACAGGAGGTGCTTGATCTCAGAACCTCCTCCTCTGGGACACAGATGAGAACTTGCAGCTTGAGTATGTAAAGAAGCATGGCATCCATGGCCTTGAGAAGTGGTGAGTGGGGGGCCTTTATGAAATCATGAATTCAGTTCCTGTGGGAAATGGACTGTGGCTCACATCTCATCTTTGAATAGAAGAAGAGAAAACACAAAAACACAGCAAATGATGGCAGATAAAGACCATGTAGCCTATCCAGTCTGCCCATCAACACCCACTGCTCCATTCTATAATCCTTTCCCATCCTCAGAGCTCCTTTGTGCTTGTCCCATGCTTTCTTGAATTCAGATACAGTCCTTGTCACTATCACCTCCACTGGGAGTCTGTTCCATGTATCTATCATTTTTTTACATGTAGATACAGTGCATACACATGTAATGCTCCAAATGATGCTGCTTTTTTTAAACATGCTTTTTTTTTGTGAAGTTGATGCTGCTGCTGTATGTGCTAGCAATTACACATTTATTTGGCAGCATCTCTATATGTATTTTTCAAAAGTCTCCACATTGAGGCAGCCTTTTATAAAAGATTTGGGGAATAGTAAATGTCCCACTTAGACATACTGGGCCTGATTTTCATTTAGGCAGCCTATCCGCCGTGTCGGCTCATAGTCTGCCCGCGGACCTCCTTAACCCGGATTTTCACTTTTGCGGTGACCTTCACTTCGGTCACCGCAAAAGTGAAAATCCGGGTTGGCCAGACATGCCAGCAGCTGCTGAAGCTAAGCCCCACCCCATTCCACATGCCTATTTACATAAGTTTTGCTATCTGAAAATTCTCTGGTTTGTCCCTTATGAACCCTGAGGCTATGCGGTTAGCATCGGAGCATTCCGGGGTGGAGCAGGGATGGAGGAAAAGGCTAAGCGGGTAGCAGCGATTTTTGATGCTACCTGGTTAGCCCCAGTGCTCTCAAAGAGTGGTGGATCCGTGGAATAGTCTCCCAGTGGAGGTGGTAGAAATGAGAACAGTATCTCAATTCAAAGAAGCATGGGACAAACACAGAGGATCTCTAAAGGGGAAAAAAAGGGGACTGTTGTAGTGGTTGATATGGAAGGACAGACTAGATAGGCCATGTAGTCTTTTTCTGTCGTCATATTTCTGTGTTTCTATATCACCCCTCTCCCATCTTTCCTCCCAAATATACATATTGAGATCCTTAAGCCTATCACCATATGTCTTATAATGAAGGCCACTAACCAAAACTATCCGTTTATAGCCTTTTGAAGGTATAGTCTCTAGAATAGTACATAGTATTCCAAATGAGGTCTCACTAGAGACATATATAAAGGCATTATCACTTCCAGTTTCCTGCTGGCTTTTCCTCTCCCTATGCACTCAAGCATTGGCTTTCACCATTGCCTTTTTGACCTGTTTGGCCTCTCTAACATCATCCAATATGATCATCCCAGTGGTGAGTAAATTATTGGAAACACTG
This sequence comes from Ichthyophis bannanicus, assembly GCA_033557465.1. Taxonomy (NCBI): domain Eukaryota; kingdom Metazoa; phylum Chordata; class Amphibia; order Gymnophiona; family Ichthyophiidae; genus Ichthyophis; species Ichthyophis bannanicus. The sequence goes on along the minus strand of CM066035.1, from coordinate 440,489,979 downwards.
CTGAAAGAGAAAATAGTGAGGTTTCTGGAGTCCAATGGATTGCAGGATCTGAGGTAGCATGGATTCACCAGGGGCAGGTCTTGTCAGACAAATCTGATTGAGTTTTATGACTGGATAACCAGGGAATTGGTCTGAGGGAGAGCCCTAGATGTGGTGTATTTAGATTTCAGTAAAGCATTTGACACTGTTCCGCACAGGTGACTCATAAACAAACTAAGCACTCTTGGGATGGACCCTTAAGTTACTGATTGGGTTAGAAATTGGTTGAGTGGGAGGTGACAAAGGGTACAGGTAAATGGAGTTCACTCTGAGGTGAAGGAGATTACCAGTGGAGTACTGCAAGGATCTGTCCTTGGTCTGTTTCTTTTTAACATCTTTGTTAGTGATATTGCGGAAGGGCTGTCGGGTAAGGTTTGCCTCTTTGCAGATTATACCAAAATCAACAACAGAGTAGAACCCAGGAAGGTGTAGATAACATGAGGAGGGATCTAGCTAAGCTTGAAGAAAGGTCTAGAATTTGGCAGCTGAGATTTAATGTCATGCATTTGGTCATGCATTTGGGCTGCAACAATCCAAGGGAGCATTACAGTATAGGGGGTGACATACTTCTGTCCACAAAAGAAGAACAGGACCTAGGCATGATTGTGTCTGATAATCTCAAAGTAGCAAAAGAGGTAGAAAAGGTAACAGCGAAAGCTAGAAGGATGCTTGGGTGCATACGGAGAGGAATGGCTAGCAGATGAAAGGAGGTGATAGTGCCTCTGTATAATTCCTTGGTGTGATGTCATTTGGAATATTGTGTGCAATTCTGGAGACCGCACCTTCAAAAGGAAATAAGTAGGTTGGAGTCAGTGCAGAGGGTGGCTACTAAAATGGCTAATGCTCTTCATTATAAAACATATGAGGACAGACTTAAGGATCTTAATATGTATACTTTAGAGGAAAAGCGGGATAGAGGTGATATGATTGAGACGTTTAAATACCTCCGTGGCATAAATGCACAGGAAGAGAGGCTCTTTCAACTGAAAGCAAGCTCTGATATGAGGAGACATAGGATGAAGCTGAAATGGGATAGACACAGGAGTAATATGCGGAAATATTTCTTTACAAAAGAGTGGTGGATCCGTGGAATAGTCTCCCAGTGGAGGTGGTAGAGATGAGGACAGTATCTAAATTCAAAAAAGCATGGGACAAACACAGAGGCTCTCTAAAGGAAAAATGGGGATTCTTGTAGTGAGTGATATCGAAGGGCAGACTAAATAGGCCATGTGGTCTTTTTCTGCCGTCATGTTTCTATGTTTCAGTGTTTTTATCCCCAGGTCCTATTCTCTTCAGTTTCTGCAACCCAAGTGCATGACCTTGCATTTTTTAGCATGTCATCTTAGCTGCCAAATTCTCAACCATTTTTAAAGTTTTGCTAGATCCCTTCTCATATTATCCACACCTTCCAAGGTGTCTACCATGTTGCAGATTTTGATATCACCCACAAAGAGGCATACCTCTCTCGAAAGACCCTCTGCAATAATTGCTTACAAAAATGTTAAAAAAGAACAGAGCTAAAGACCAGACCTGCAGCTCACCCTGGTAACACGCCTGTCTTCAGAATGAACTCCATTTGCTACTATTTATTTTATTTGCTTACTTATTTATTTATTTTATATACAGCTTTATCCAAGTAATCAAGGCAATTTACAGGGAACAAGTATCAATACTGATCTAGGCAGTTTACAATAAACAGTTTGCAAGGAACAAGAAACATATTGATTGGAACTATATACAAGAAACATTTTGATAGGAAATGTATACAGCATTGTGTAGCATTATGACAATGTTTACATCATGTGCAGATGGGGATGCATTGATGAGCAGCAACTATATATATTGGTTTTTACTATCCTCCGTTACTCCCCACTCAGCCAGTTTTTTCATCTTGATTAGACTGTAAGCTCTGATGAGCAAGGACTGTGTCTTACATCTATATGTACAGCGCTGCATACCTCTTGTAGTGCTATACAAATGATTAGCACTACTAGTGGTAGTAATAAGATTGGTGGAAGTCAGTTTATTGAATTAGTTTTTGGGGAATACAGTGGTGTCCCTCTGTGGCAGGGTCTTAGTGGTGAATCAGCTGGTGGTGAGCATGCTATAGCACTGGCCAACTGCCTTGAGTCCTTGCTCAAAGGAAGCTAATGGACTTCTTTTGGGCTGGCAGGAAGGACTGGGTCTCTGCAGGCATCCTGAATCTCTCCTTGAGAGACGGCAGACAAGGGTCCTTGTTCCAGAGATGCCAGGTTTACTTTCTGGCCCTGCAGAGGATTTCTGTATGCAGATCTTCCTCCACAATGACATGCACTGGCAGCTTTTTTCTTCCACCAGTTGGATGAGCTGCAGTATGATTCAAAACGTTTTATCATCAATGCAGTAGGGAATACTTATGGCCTGCAGCAGCTGCCTTTTTTTTACTGAGACCTTTATAAGGCCTAGATCATGCTATCTGTGGTGAGAGAGTCAGCTGCCTGTTGCAAGAGAACATTTCTGAGTGAGCTCCTCTTCCACAAGCCCAATCTTATTGCAAAGGTGCTGAAGGGCCGTGTGATGAGTACTTGGCTTTTCTTGGCCAACATCACAAAGGTCAGAGACCTGTTTGAGTGCTGGTGACAGTGGCAGTGAGCTGAACACTCAGACGTGGCCTGGTGGGAGGGTAAGATCAACCTGTGTACTACCAATAGGCTCCTTCAATGAGTCAAGAGCTGTTTAGCTCCTGGCCAAGCTGCCCTAATGGATAGGACTTTTAGGATTAGGGGTCCCTTCCTGATCTTGTCCCTATCACTCAGAATATGAAGCACCTAAGTTACCATCTAAAGAGCCCTCTCCATCTCAGCCTCTATTGTTCCTTCTGCACCATGTGGAAGGAAGTCCAAAAAACTGCCAGCATGGTTTAAAGGTGAGGTCAGAGAGGCTGTTGTTGCCAAAAAAGCATCTTTCAGGAAATGGAAAAAAGAGCCAAACGACGAAACCTGGAAACAGCACAAGCACTGGCAAGTCAAATGCAAGGCATTGATAAGGCAGGCAAAGGGAGAATTTGAGAAGAAGCTTGCTGCGGAAGCAAAAACGCGAAGTAAAGACCTTTTCAAGTACATTCGTAGCAAAAAACCTGTGAGAGAGTCAGTTGGTCCATTAGATGATAAAGGGGTTAAAGGAGCACTAAGAGGCGACAAGGCGATAGCGGAGAGACTGAATGAATTCTTTGCTTCAGTCTTTACTGAGGAAGATGTAGGGATGTTACCCATGACTGAAGTGGTATTTAAAGGTGCGGTAGAATTGAAGGAAATATCGATACATCGGGAAGATGTATTACAACTATTAGATAAACTGAAGAGTAGCAAATCACCTGGGCCGGATGGTATACATCCAAGGGTGTTGAAAGAACTGAAATACGAGATTGCAGACCTGTTATCCTGTGAATATTATCAGGAGAGCTTACACTCGAGCCCGTTATTCTCATAGGGAGTGGAATACAGCTGGTCTAGGCTTCCAAGATAGTATTTTTCAACAACAGCCAAGCCTGATGTATGTCTTTAACCTTTGCAACTGGTCCTTTTAGTTTTTTCTTAACTGTTTTCCTCATTTTATCATAGTCTCCCTTTCAAAAGTTAAAAGGTAGTACTGTGGATTTCCTTCCTATCCCTCCTCCACTAATTAAATCAAAGGCGATCATGCTATGATCACTATTGCCAAGTGGCCCCAACAACCTTATCTCTTGCACTAGATCTGGTGTTCCACTAAGGATTAGGTCTAATATGGCTTCCCCTCTGGTCGGTTCATGAACCAGCTGCTCCAAGAAGCAGTCATTTATTTCATCTAGGAACTATATGCTCCCCAATAGCCACTCCCTATGAGAATAACGGGCTCGAGTGTAAGCTCTCCTGATAATATTCACAGGATAACCCCGAGCTAAAAGTCGAGCCTTTAAAAGACTAGCCTGATGTTTAAAGTCCAGCAAGGTGGAACAAATCCTACGAAGTCTCAAGAATTAGCCATAGGCCATAGGCCATGATATCATGGTGATGGACATTGTATGGAACTAGAAACATAGAAACATGATGACAGAAAAAGACCACATGGCCTATCTAATCTGTCCTTCCATATCAACCACTGCAACAGTCCTCTTTAATCCTTTAGAAATCCTCTGTGTTTGTCCCATGCTTCTTTGAATTCAGATACTGTCCTCATCTCTACCACTGGGAGACTATTCCATGGATCCACCACTCTTTTGTAAAGAAATATTTTCGCATATCACTCCTGAATCTATCCCCTTTCACCCTCATCCCATGTCCCCTCATAGCAGAGCTTGCTTTCAATCAAAAGAGGCTCTCCTCCTGTGCATGCATTTATGCCACAGAGTTATTTAAATGTCTCAATCATATCACCTCTATCCCACCTTTCCTCTAAGGTGTACATATTAAGATCCTTAAGTCTGCTTTGATCTGGGTGCATACTGTTTCTATAAAGAGGACCCAACAATCTGGTGGGTTCCACACAGCCAGCTTATCCATCTTGTCCTGGAAGACAATCTCCTTAGCAGTAGCCAGAAGGTAGCTGACTAGATAGTCACTCACATGCATGGGGCCACCGGACAGTGCACATGTGTAGGTAAACAGATGAGGGCTGAAATTTAACCAAAAAAAAGGAAGAAAACTCAAAAGGGAATGTCTCAAAACAACAGCTGGGCAAGTTCCTCATCTTGCCCAAAGAAAGGACAGAAAGGAGAGATGTCTCTGGATACCCTGTTTAAAAATGTGCTGGTGGCTACCGCTCTGTACACCACGCTCCAAGAGAGGTCCCTGCTGAACTAAAGAATAAGCTCAGAGCATGTACCCTCTTCACTCCCTCAGATGTTCCCCCCCCCCCCCCCAGTCTATGACTGGGCAAGATGCAAGTGTGAGGTAGTGCAGTGTGTGAACCACCAACAGGTAGATGTTCTTCCATGACATGGTGCAGAAGGAACCATAGAGGCTGAGATGGAGAGGGCTCTTTAGATGGTAACTTAGATTTAGTACAGAGAGGTTATATATAAATAAATCATGCAGTATATACTGGTAAGATCATACAATTTATAGTAAACTTATATTACAATCAACATATTTTACAATCAACTTATTTACAAGGGAGTTATGTGTATGTGTGCATTATATTGAACGGATAGTTTGGCAATTGGGTAATCCGGTGAGCTTATGTGGGAGGGATCGGTGTATATTTTCAAAATGGCTCATAGTTATTTTGGGTGCATTTTGTATCCATCAATTGAATTACCAAAGTGTTCTTTAAACAGATGTGTTTTAATTTCTTTGTGAAAGTCTTTAGGATCCATAATGGCTCTTAGCTTATCTGGTAGGGCATTCCAGAGTATAGGTGATAAGTAAGTGAATGCTCTGTTACTTGTGGCATAGTTTCTGTTACGATAGTTAATGGGGACTGCCATATTATTATTACAGCTTCTTCTGGATCTCTCATTGGATGGGCTGCTAATCAGAGAGGTTAAGTATGATGGGTCTATTTCCCTCAGGAGTTTAAATGTGGTCACGAGTATTTTATATTTAATATGGCTCAAGACATCCCCTCCCATCCTACCCAGTGCGGTCACATTGGTTGCTTGAAGAAAGGGGTGCATACTAGAAAAGCCAAGGCCATTCCTGCCCTTCCCTGTAACTTTGTTTATAGCTAGGGATTCTAGGTCTCTGGCTCTCAGTAGTAATTACATCTATTAGTCATGCCCACAAGGACATATAGGCAGTTGCTCCCAGCAAGAAGGCAGTGGAAGATCTCAACACCTTGGATCAAGAAGCCAGCACAAGCTTTGCTGTGCCTTCTTGGAAGACAGAATAGCTTTCAACAGTTTTCAGTGGGCCTGACCTGCATTTACTGTTGCCCAGATCCATTTCACTTATTCAGTGGTGTGTTTGTTGCTTCCTCTGGTTCCTCCTCCATGCCTGATTCATGCTTTACATTGTATTCCTGTTCCACCTCTGGTTTCTGCTTCATGTCTGTACTGCTCCACCCTGCCCTAAGCCTAGCCTCTCCCTCATGCTTCAGCCCAGGGTAGGCCCTAACAGTTATCTATTTGGACAGAGTTACAAGACCATTTCAAAACATTCAGGTCATTATCCATTCACTGTCAAAGTCTACAAATGGAAAAAGTTGACGACTGCAGAGACTCTACTCAGGAGTAGCCATGCTGCAAGAATCACTCCCCTAGTAAAATGGAAAAAGCTCTCAAGCCTAAAATTTGTTATTCTCTATTTAATATACCACAAAACTGTCTACAGCTCGCAGTTTCCAATTTAAAAAAATTCATAAGAATAGAGAAAGGAACTTCCAATAAAATAACAGGAAAGATGAGGCGTGAGACAGACAGTGGTAGTCAAAGACATAGAGGGAAGGTTAGAAAGACGGAGAGGGGGAAAAGGGTAAAGCTGGATTGAGGCCAAACACAGATTCGAAAAGGTGCATCTTGAGGGCTTTCTTAAAACTTTTAAAACTGTGTTCTATACAAATAGGGGCAGGGAGGCAGTTCCAGAGTGCAGGAGCTGCATCAAAGAAGGCAGATTTTTGAGAATTTTCATATCTGACAGTAGAAGGGATGGCTGAGGGGAGATATGGTAGAGATCCATAAAATAATGAATGGAATCGAATAGGTAAATGTAGATTGGCTGTTTACTCCTTCAAAAAGTAGAACGACAAGAGGACACACGATGAAGTTACAATATTACGCATTTAAGATTGATCTGAGAAAATGTTTTTTTACTCAACATATAATCAAACTCTGGAATTCATTACCAGAGGATGTAGTAAAAGCTGTTACTGTAGCTGGATTTAAAAGGGGTTTGGACAAGTTTCTGGAGGAAAAGTCCATAAGCAATTATTAAAGAGGACCAAGAAAATCTACTGCTTATCCATTGGACAAGCAGCATGGAGTCTGTGTACCTTTTGAGAACCTGACAGGTAGTTGTGACCTGGATTGGCCACTGTTTGAAACAGGATACTGGGCTTGATGGACCCTTGGTCTGATCCAGTATGGCATATCTTATGTTCTTATCTTCAAGCCTTTCTCATTATAGCTGAGAGGAAGGTTCATGAATCAATTAAGAAGAAAAAACATAAATAGGAATGTTGGGCCAGATATTTGAAAGGCATTTATATGGTTTACAGCCCTCTAAACTGTGTAAATGCCACTATCCGGGATATTCAATGGCACTAGCACGGTTAGTGCCACTGAATATCCCTTCTTTTCTCCCTTACACATCCCAATTATAACTGCTTAGCATCAGGGCGGGGGAGGAGCCGAGGCAGCAACAATCGATAAGCGGGCAGTATTGCATACTTTCTGAGACATCTCAGAAGGAAAGGAATAATGCACATCATCACTGAACCCCCAAGGCCTGACTAGTCCAGCTGGCTTGGCCAACATGAGAGAGTGATCTACAAACTCAAATACTGAAGAAAGCTGTAACTGCAGACCAGCATCTCCTTTATCTAGAGAGAGAGGCAAACTTGCTTAATAATGCTACCAAATTGGTTTCTATGCTGAAACCACACTTAAAATTGAACTGAGCTGAATCCAACAAATTAATTGCTTCCAAGTACTTCTGAAGTTCTACTGACATTACTAACACAATTAATTTGACCAAAAGAGGAGGTATGAAAGTAGTTAGTAGCTGACGCAATGAGTCTCATGCAGTGAGGTCTTTTTTCAGAATGGAATGAAAATAGCATATTTTAATGTACTGGAAAATACTCGTCAGATAAACATGAATAAATTTAGGACAAGAGTTACTAAGGTGTGGTAAAATGCACTCTTGCTACACAAAAATTTACAACAGGATTTGCTAACCTGCAGCATCTCAGTTTTCAAATCCACTCATTCACTATTTGGCCCAAGGTCCAAAGCAGTTGGCTTTGTACATATGTCAGTAAGAACATTATTGACCATCTTGCTCTGTTATGGGCCATAATAATCAAACTGGAATAGTATGATTTCTTGATGGCAATCACATCCTTTTAATATAATTCAAATCTTATGAGCATGTTTACTAGAGTGCGCTACCCAGTAGCATGGGGTTTAGCATGCAGTTGGGCCCTGCACTAAAAGGTATTACAGGGCAGTGTATTAAAATCACTACACTACCTTGATAGCATGTGTCAGGGCAGTGACTGGGTGGAACAAGGGGGTGTTGCCATGGCAGTGCAACTAATGGTCATTTGTAGCCCACGTTACCTACATTCAGTACAGGTAGTGTCAGTGTGGTGCTGTTAGTAGCACACACGGCTGTTTTGCTGCAGTGAAATGCGGTAACTGCAGGGGATGATGCACCCACCTCTCTGCAGTTAGCTCGCAGTCCCACGCTGTTAAGGTGCCTCACATGTATGTTATCAGCATGGGCCTTATTAAACATGTCCCTTAATGCCCAGGCGACTTCAAAGTCCTGGTTGCCCAAAGGTTGCCACTGTCTTTCTATATTCCTACACTCTGTTTTGCCAAATGAAGTGACTCTGCAAAAGTGGATGATGTCTTAAGAGTGATCTTATCCAAAGCATTATGAAATATTGTGTTTCAAGCATCAAAGCACCAGTGAGGCAAAAAAGCATACATGCGAAGTAAAAAGGCTTTAGCCATAAGGTCAGTGGCCTTAAATTTTCCCTCCCCAGAGAATGGTCTCCTTGCCTATGCACAGCCCAGATATCAAATAAAATATTAACCTGGATCTTAAAAAAATGTGGACCAAGTGATTGAGGTGCAGATTAAAAATAGGAAATATTTATATTTGTCTATTTATCTCCTTTGGGGAAGAAAGAAAGTCAATCATATGACCTGCCATGTGTGAGGGATATGATTTTATTTTGATTAGACTGACTGACGATTATAGATAGATGAGCCCAAGATTGTATCCTATCTGCAAAATTATCAAATTGTTAATAGAGAAGGGGGATACGAGTTAACAAATCCTTAATCTCCAACTTAGAAATTCACTGAGGCCTGCCGGAGGAATTTGAAAAACTGCCTCCTGGACTACTGCAAAAGGAGAAAGCAGATGCAGTATGCTGTGTAGATATGGAAAACACGTTGCTACACAAAGCTCCTTCAATGGCTATCCATGATTCGGTAGGGCTAAGAGAGATGGGAAAAGAAGGCAAGGGTTGAAGTGTGATGAAGTGTAATGGGGAAGATATTTCAGAGTTGAAGAAAGTGCAGAGAACTGAACGAAGTTGGAGTTACCATTAAGTAGATAGGTTAGATAAAATAATTAATTCAAGGGCACGGATTTCAAAATTGGCAGTTCTGCCTAAGTGACATTATTCACTGTGATGTATATTGGCAAGAAGAGCTCTCATATGTGCTATGTGTGTGTCAGAATTAGTAGTACCCGGAGAGAACAGGAAGATTGAATATGTGAATAGCCTTAATAGACAAAAGGTGGTTGGCTATCTGGCAGGCTTGAGCTTTGTCCTTTAAGACAGACTGTGAAGGAAGTGTGATTCTGTGTTGGCTGCACAATATTTGATGATAGGAGCTGATGTATGATTGCTGCACGTCAAAGGCCTACAGTGGCTATGTCTATAATTCTGGAGAGGTTTCAATCGGACAAGTCAGGCATGAGTTAAGTGTACCGATCTGCTTCTTGCTCAAGATCTGCTCTGACCCTCTTCAGCCCAGCTATATGATGTAGATAGAGGAATATGGCCCTCTAATTCAGCTCCTCCATCTGTACAGAGAAAGAGAAAGAGCGAGAGAGAGAGCAGTGAGTCTATTGCTATCCCTTAAGCCCTAATACTGTATCATCTTACATGATACGCTAGATCTTGTCAGTGTGTGGCTAAGCTTCCCTTGTGAACATGCGTGGCTCTTAAGTAACCTGTTCATGCTTTCTGAGATTCACATGGCATGTCGGGCAGGAGAATAGCCCCTTACAACCCCTTTCCCTGTATTTAGTAGCATGCTCTCTTACATGGAGAGTGCTGATTTTTCTGGTTTTCTCGTTATAAGGTCAACTGGGAAAAATCAGAGGTCATGCCGATGAATGATTTCATTACTCAGGAAGCCAACACACATGCTTTCTGGTGGGCTCCATTACGAATGAAGTACAATAAAGATGTTGAACAGATCATGGAGTTAAATATGTCAGTCATCATAGAAAGAGTCACATGGGCAGTGTGAAGATGATCCTCTCTTATTTTATCTTGCTGGGGCACGGCTGAAGTGATTAAAATGACACTGTTGCCTCAGGTTAGCTATATACTAAGTATGCTGCCAAGGGTCTATCCACAATCTTTTTATGCTAGTTTGGATAGACTTCTGTTGCGCTTCCTCTGGGAAGGTAAACATCCTAGAATTCCCACATGGAAATTAAAAGCTTCCCATAGAGGTTGGATTTGGCTCCTTGTTTCTTATATCACTAAGCCTATTTATAGGGATCTGGTGCTTACTGGATAGGGAAAAGATCTGATTTGCAATACCCTACTCTCCTGGCTTAATATAGTGGGGGAATTATTATACCTTATCACTTTGCCTTGGTTGACCTTGCCAAATACGTATCAAGGAGAACTACAAACTCTGCAATGCTTTCTGCTTTATCTAATTGTGATAAAGGAATGAAAGCCCTTTGAGAATAATCAACTTCTTGTCCCATATGGCATAATTCCAAATTTAAAATAAGATGTGTAGTAATTCCTTGGCCTGTTTTTTGCAACTGCTTGAGGATGGGGAATTTTTGCCTTTTCAATCGACCAATTCCCGCATCACATGCCTTTGGATGGAGACAGCTGGCACACTGTTTAAACAAATGGATGGGCTTTTGCTCTATAACAAATGAACCTAACTTAAAATATACATGTACCCTGGCTTTACTGATAGATCATTGTGTGTCATCCTTTTACAAACAGCTAAGCAATTTTAGTATTCCCCTATAGAAAGAGGTGGAGAGAGTATGGGAGAATGATATGGAATTGCAGCAAGATGGACCTTTTGACAGCTGGTGAACCACCCCTCCTAGTCTGGTAATTTAATTCAGACTTTATATGTTTTTGCTCATCGTGCGACATAGAAGCCTTGGAAAATATGGAGGGCTGGTTTACTGGCCAACAAAACCTGCTGAGAGTGTCATAATGTTCCTGGTACTCTGACTCCTTTGATATGATTGTTTTTATGTGAATTCATTTTGGAAGGAAATATGGCTGCAAATTCAGCATGTTCTGCCAATTAATCAGGTCTTAACCCTGGATGTTATCATATTTAGATCACTCCAACTGGAGGCAAATTTAAGTAAACTTTAGCAGATATTATTTGATTTACTGATCTCCCTTGCTTTGCAGATGATATTTGCTAACTGGAAAAATGCTCGCATGCTTAATTTTTGGTGGAGCACTGCCATCTCGTACTGGTTTCCCGGTACGAGATGGCAGCTGCGGAAACATGTAATAGAATTGTGATTATTACCAAGGTTTGGCAGTCTGTTACTGATTATTTAGCAACAGAAGCCTTGTTTGAATGTTAATTAGTAGTTGATTATAGAAGACAATGAAGATAGTATTGTCCATAAGGATCCTACACACGTTTGTTGTAATGGCTACTTTATTTATTCTTTGTGTACTGAAACAACTAATAAGATATTACTACTAATAATAATCATTTGTGTAGTGTTAAAAGGGACGCGCGGCACTGTACGTATAGATGTAAGACACAGTCCCGGCTCATAAGAACATAAGAACATATGATATGCCATACTGGGTCAGACCAAGGTCCATCAAGCCCAGTATCCTGTTTCCAACAGTGGCCAATCTAGGTCATATGTACCTAGCAGTTTCCCCAAGAGACACAAGTTCCACAATGCTTGTACTGGGTCAAGCATTGATATCTTCGATCACTTCTTAATAATGGTTTATGGACCTTTCCTCCAAGAACTTGTCCAAACCTTTTTTAAACCCAGCTACACTAACAGCCTTTACTACATCCTCCGGTAACAAATTCCAGAGTTTGATTACACGTTGAGTGAAAAAATATTTTCTTTTATTAGTCTTAAATAGTTTACCCTGTAGCTTCATTGCATGTCCCCTAGTCTTTCTATATTCTGATAAGGTAAACAATCGATCTATGTTTACCCGTTCCACTCCGTTCATTAATTTATAGACTTCTATCATATCTCCCCTCAGCCGTCTCTTTTCCAGGTTAAAGAGCCCTAACCTTTTTAGCCTTTCTTCATAGGAGTATCCTTCCATCCCCTTTACCATTTTGGTGGCTCTTCTCTGTACCTTTTCTAAAATAGCTATATCCTTTTTAAGATACGGCGACCAGAATTGCACACAATATTCAAGGTGCGGTCTCACCATGGAACGATATAGAGGCATTATAATATCTTTTGTTTTATTTTCCATTCCTTTCCTTATCATACCTAGCATTCTATTTGCTCTCTTGGCCGCCGCTGCACACTGGGCCGAGGGTTTTAACATGGTATCCACAATGACGCCTAAATCTTTTTCCTGGGTGGTGGTTCCTAATGTGGAACCTTGCATCGTGTAACCATAGTTTGGATTGTTCTTCCCTAGATGCATAACCTTACATTTGTCCACATTAAATTTCATCTGCCATTTTGATGCCCAGTCTTCCAATTTATCAAGATCCTCTTGCAATTTGTCACAATCCTCTTGGGTTTTAACAACTTTAAATAGTTTTGTGTCATCTGCAAATTTGATAACCTCACTGGTTATTCCACTTTCCAGGTCATTTATGAATATGTCAAAAAGCAGCGGACCCAGCACAGATCCCTGGGGTACACCACTATTCACCTTTCTCCATTGGGAAAATTGGCCATTTAGCCCTACACTTTGCTTTCTATCTTTTAACCAGTTCCTGATCCACAATAGTACACTGCCTCCTATCCCATGACTCTTTAGTTTTGCCAAACGTCTCTGATGAGGGACCTTGTCAAAGGCTTTCTGAAAGTCCAGATACACAATATCAACCGACTCACCTTTGTCCACCTGTTTATTCACTCCTTCAAAAAAACATAACAGATTAGTAAGACAAGATCTTCCTTGTCTAAAGCCATGTTGGCTGTCTCCCATTAGGTTGTGACTATCTACATGCTGAGTAATTTTATTCTTTATGATGGTTTCTACCATTTTTCCCGGTACTGACGTCAGGCTCACCGGTCTGTAGTTTCCCGGATCACCCCTGGAACCCTTTTTAAAAATTGGTGTTACATTGGCGATCCTCCAATCTTCAGGTATTAGAGATGATTTTAATGATAGTTCACAGATTACTGATAGCAGTTCTGCAATCTCATATTTCAGTTCTTTCAACACCCTTGGATGTATACCATCCGGCCCAGGTGATTTGCTACTCTTCAGTTTATCTAATACTTGTAAGACATCTTCGCGATGTATCGATATTTCCTTCAATTCTTCCACACCTTTAAATACCACTTCAGTCATGGGTAACATCCCTACATCTTCCTCAGTAAAGACCGAAGCAAAGAATTCATTCAGTCTCTCCGCTATCGCCTTGTCGCCTCTTAGTGCTCCTTTAACCCCTTTATCATCTAATGGACCAACTGACTCTCTCACAGGTTTTTTGCTACGAATGTACTTGAAAAGGTCTTTATTTCGCGTTTTTGCTTCCGCAGCAAGCTTCTTCTCAAATTCTCTCTTTGCTTGCCTTATCAATGCCTTGCATTTGACTTGCCAGTCTTTGTGCTGTTTCCAGGTTTCGTCATTTGGCTCTTTTTTCCATTTCCTGAAAGATGCTTTATTGGCAACAACAGCCTCTCTGACCTCACCTTTAAACCATGCTGGCAGTTTTTTGGACTTCCTTCCACTTCTCTTAAAGCGTGGGATACAGCTGGTCTGGGCTTCCAAGATAGTATTTTTCAACAACACCCAAGCTTGATGTACGTCTTTAACCTTCGCAACTGCTCCTTTTAGTTTTTTCTTAACTGTTTTCCTCATTTTATCATAGTCTCCCTTTCGAAAGTTAAAAGGTAGTACTGTGGATTTCCTTACTATCCCTCCTCCACTAATTAAATCAAAGGCGAACATGCTATGATCACTATTGCCAAGTGGCCCCAACACCCTTATCTCTTGCACTAAATCTGGTGTTCCACTAAGGACTAGGTTTAATATGGCTTCCCCTCTGGTCGGTTCATGAACCAGCTGCTCCAAGAAGCAGTCATTTATTTCATCTAGGAACTTTATCTCCCTTGCATGTCCTGACGTGACACTGACCCAGTCGATACTGGGGTAATTGAAATCACCCATTATTATTACTGTGCTGTAACTTTTGTTAGCTTCCTTGATTTCTTTGAGCATTTCATCATCCATTTGGTCATTCTGGTCAGGTGCTCGATAGTACACCCCCACTGCCATTGACTTCCCCCATTTATATGGAATTTCAATCCATATAGATTCTACAGCAGATTTTGTTTCCTGCAAAACTTTAATCCTTCCTGAGTCAATGCCCTCTCTAACATAAAGCGCAACCCCTCCACCAATTTGATCAGCTCTATCATTACGATATAGTTTGTACCCAGGTATCACAGTGTCCCACTGGTTATCCTCCTTCCACCATGTCTCTGATATTCCAATCATATCTAACCTTTCATTTAGTGCTATATATTCTAACTCTCCCATCTTATTCTTTAGACTTCTAGCATTTGCATACAAGCATTTTAGAGAATGTATTTTATTCATGTTAATTTGGCTATTGTTAGACATGGGTAAATTGGGATCTTTAAGCTCTGTCTTCTCCATACTTGAGGGCATTTGGGCTACTTTACTCTTTTGTGGAACCTCTCTGCTTTTGGTAGTATCCTTCAAGGATACATTCTTCCGAACCATCCGCTCTTGGGCGACTGTCGGCTTTCCCCTAATGTCTAGTTTAAAAGTTGCTCTATCTCCTTTTTAAAGGTTAATGCCAGCAGCCTGGTTCCATCCCGGTTAAGGTGAAGCCCATCCCTTCGGAAGAGCCCCTCCTTTCCCCAGAATGTTCCCCAGTTCCTAACAAATCCAAAACCCTCATCTCTGCACCATTGTCTCATCCACGCATTGAGACTCCGGAGCTCTGCCTGCCTTTTGGGTCCTGCGCGTGGAACAGGAAGCATTTCGGAGAATGCTACCCTGGAAGTTCTGGATTTCAACTTCCTACCTAAAAGCCTAAATTTTGCCTCCAGAACCTCCCTACCACATTTTCCTATGTCATTGGTACCGACATATACCAAGACAGCAGACTCCTCCTCCATCACTATCTAAGACCTTATCTAGGTGGCGCGTGAGGTCCGCTACCTTCGCACCAGGCAGGCATGTTACCAGGCGATCCTCACGTCCACCAGCCACCCAGCTATCTACATGCCTAATGATCGAATCACCAACTATAACGGCTGTCCTAGCCCTTCCCTCATAGGCACATGGCCCTGGAGAATCTTCCTCGGTGCGAGAGGGTTTTACATCACCTGGACGACAGGTCCTAGTTACAGGATCACTTCCTGCCACACCAGGGTGATGCTCTCCTGTCACGTGACCTCTCTCCTCCATGACAACAGGGGTGCTGCCAGACTGGAGGTGGGACTTCAGGACTATATCCCTGTAGGTCTCGTCTATGTACCTCTCTGTCTGTCTTATGTTTTCCAAGTCTGCTACTTTAGCCTCTAGAGAACGGACTTGATCCCTGAGAGCAAAGAGCTCCTTGCACCTAGTGCTCACGTAAGACCTCTCACCAACTGGGAGAAAATCATACATGTGACACAATGCAAAAGACTGGAAAGCCCCCATCCCGCTGCTGGACTGCTGTCTGCATCTTAGTTTTAAGTTTGTGTCTAGATCTTTAAGTTCTTACTTACTAGGGATTGCTATGGGTATTTATACCAATAAAACTGTACCTAATACGTTTAATATACCTTGTTCACCAGAAGCTTAATTAATCTCAGATCCTTAGTGTATGACTGATTTGGGTAATGAGCTTCACCTGAAAGCACCTCCTGTCTTTTAAAATGTGTAAGTACCTATAAAGCTACGATTATCCCAGGGGAGGAAGGGAAATAACACTTATTAAAAGAGGGCTGCTACACAGTACCCTGTCTTGTGCTGCTGAGGTAAGCTAAATTCTGATTTGATTTAAATTATAGCTCTTAGCTGCTGCTAGGTTCTAACTTCTCTGCTGGGTACTAAATTTAACCAGAAAGCTCTCTTCTGTGTGTTAAATTTAAACTAAAAGTACTTTGCTGTTACTTGGCCCTGAGTGACTATTAAATTTAAACTACAAGCTCTCTGCTGGGTATGAAATGTAACCAGAAAGCTCTCCTCTGTGTTTTAAATGCAAACTTTAATTGCTGTTACTAGGCCCTAACTGATCCAACAAAAAACAGTGGGTTCACAGATTAAGTAGCTTTAATACAAAAAATTATTTTTAGAAAATTACCAGAAGTATATACTCACAGTTGCAGATTTCTCTCCAGAAGTAACAGGCACCCTTTCTGGTCCTTCAAGACCATCAGAGCTTACAATCTAATCAAGACAAAACACGTGGAAACACATTCTAATGTTGGTGTCCAGGCCCCTGTGCATCTGATCGGAATTGGGACGCCCAGAGGTAAATCCAATTCTGATCCTGCAGGGGCAAAACGTGCCCTGCAGGATAAGAATCAGGTCTAGGACCTGTACATGCAAGCTGGGACCCAATTCCGATCAGCCTGAATGCGCAGACACCTGCCCTGCTGGCTCAGTCAGGCTCCTGAATGGAGCTGCAGTGCCATGGCATCCCATTGCCATGGCACTGTGGTTCCATTCAGGAGCCACGGTCCCCGGCCACCAACCACAATCTTCTTTCCCCACAGCCCGACACCCGATCTGGCCTTCCATGGCCAGGGTCGAGTGCGGGGAATCCTCTGCATCCCCTCACCTTTCCGATACAGTCCAGGCCTGCCATCCCCCGACATCCAGGGGGACTTATTCTACCTCTGAGGTAGAATAAGTCCCCCGACCAGATTGCCAGCCCTGGACATACAGGGCTGACCTCAGAATTGGCCCTGTATGTCCATGGTTGCGGACCACCCTTGCCCTGCCCTCGCTCTGCCTCTGGAAGGGCCCCCCCCCCCCCCCACTGCTATCTAAGCCTCCCCATACAAACATCTTGTTTGTATGAGGAGGCTTTTGATGGGGACGGCAGGGGGCGAATAACAGGGATGAACATCCCAACGGGACGTCCATCCCCACTATTTGTGGGTCAGAATAGACCCCATAGTGAAACAGGGGACTAGAATATGGTAAGATATGGACAAGAGAATGAAGAGCATCAGGATCCAAAATGTGAACTAAAAAAAAAAAAGAGAAAAAAACCTTCAAAGAATTAGATCAGCAAACAAGGAAAAACAAGTAACAAATACACAAATACAGTGGAAAATACAAAGTGCTACTCTAGGAACCATTTGTTGATTGAAACCAGAGACATGAATGTTTTAAGGAGAGATGAACTAAAACCAAGGAGAGCGGATTATAGAAGAGATGGTTTACAGCAAGCACAGAACAAACTGGCGAAACAGACATATGTAAATTCTGTAAGAAAGAGCTGGAAACAGTTATTTATCATATAGCTGGCTATGAAGTTCTGATGGCAGAAAATTTCTGTACAGAAAGGCCCAATAACATGACTATCACTGCTGCTCAAAGGGACATCCACATGGACACTAGATACACTATCTCCACTGGTGCGTACGAGATTCAGTACTGTCCTTTCCATTGTGGGTTCCATCACCGTCTATGATATTTATTCTTCTTTCCAGATTTGCAGACAGGATACTCCAATCCACATCCGGAAGATTCAAATCATCCAGTATCATCCCTTCTCTTTTCATTAGCACTTTGGAATATCATTGATCAAGTTTCTGCTTGAGTTGGAAGTCTGTAGATTACACCAGTGTGGGTGGTAGTGCCATCTCCATTTTCCAAAACAATCCAGAGTGCTTCTTTTTCCCATGTGCCCTACATTAATATTGTTTTTGAGATAAAGGGCTACTCCTCCTTTCTGCCCTGTCTATCTCTGAACATAGCCAGGTATGGTAATATCCCATTCATGGGATTCATTGAATCATGTTTCTGTAATGGCCAGAATGTCCACGCTCATTTTCAGCATCAGAGATTCCAAGTCAGAAACTTTGTTGCATAGACTGTGGGCATTTGTGCTCATTGCCTTTCAGTGATATTTGGTTGGTTGGCTTGCTTGTATTTTGCCTGTTTTTATCCCTGACTCCTTAATTCCCCGTTGTTATTGATGTGTGAGTTGAGATACTGTCTCTTTCAATTTTGAACCCTTATTCAATAATGAAACCAATAAAGTTTGCCTAAACCCATGCTGCCACGGATCTAGAATATGTCATTGATCTACAAAGTAATCCGGATCTTTCTGTACTCACTGCTCTATAAGTTTGGTGTGAATCAGAAAAGAGGAAATAGGCCTATAGTTGTTAAGATCATTGACTTTCCCACTAAAATTCCTTATGTGTTGGCATAACCATTTCCCTCTTCTCTGACAAAGAGGCTTGTACAACAGCACACAAGAACAAAAGTGATGGTTTTCTAAGGGGGTCATATGGAAGTATGTGATATGGTGCCCTAGGATTGGGGGGCACATGGGATCACATTGTGGATGTACAGCCAGCCCCCAGGGGGCTGGTTGGTTACTTTGTTACCCACCTTCCGCATCCCGCTGTGCAGAGGCAGTATGGGCCCTCAGCTCGGCCAGGATGATGTCCATCCCTGTGCGGTCCACACGTGATGTTCCCGGTGGATGTACCATCTGGGGACTCCCCTCTGGCTCTGGCTCCTCCACAGCCCATGGGTCATGGTGGCTGGCCCCCACTTGTGGGTTGTCCTCCACCACCCCACTCTCAGCCTCGGACAGCACAATGAGATGTGGTGGTGTCCCGCCAGTGCTGTCTGCATCCCCAGACTCTGCAGCCTCTGGCCCCTCCGGATCTCCTTGTGCCACCACATCCCCCTCCTCATACGCCTCCAAGGCCTGGATGTTACCTGGGGGTTTGAACCAGGTACACAGCAAGGATGTGTTAGTGCAGGTCACCTAACCACACCTGTGCATTACGTACGCGCCAACATCAATGCGGTGTGCGCCTGTAGCGGCTGTTACCCCACCTGCAATGGTGTGAGCACATGTGTGTACAGTGCGTGTTAGCCGACAGGGGGGGGGGTGGGGCGGCCACACGCAATGGTGGAGGTGTGTCACATGTCCTGTTATGGGGGGTTTAGACTGGTGCACCCACCATATGCAGCACTAGGTATGTGCTGTGCATGTGTGCTTGGATGCACCCTCCACGTTTCATGTGTGCAGTGTGCATGTGTGAACCATGGTGGGATTTTGGCCAGGCATATCCTGCGTGAGCAATGTGTAGTCATTTGCCTGAGTGGTATGGATGGAAGGTGAGGCTCACATTGTCCACGCCAGCCAGACGTGTGTGGGGCCATCCGCATGGGTAGGCAGTGTGCGGTGTGTGTTGACAGCTACCACATAATTGGTGTGTGTGTTTGGTTGTCTCTGGGTATGTGTGGGGCATTGCCAGGCATGGGTTAACACCGTGGGTGTGGCTTATGGGAATGTGTCTGTGGCACTGTGGTACCTGTATGGATGAGGACACCAGGTGTTGGGTCATGTTGTCTAGGTGCAGTTGATACGGCTGTGGCAGTGTGCATCTCAATGTCCTGTGAGGGTGTGTGACATTCACACTGTATGTCAGGCAGTGTCAAAGTGCATTTTTATGGTGTTGTGTGTGATGTGTGCTTTGAGGTTGTGGTTGTCCATCTAGCCACCACAGTTTGTATGGCCTTCCCATGTCTATGGTCTCAGATTTGTCCCTGGACTGTGGCTGTGGTGCAAGCTGTCCTAGGAACCCATCACACCCACCCTGTACCTACACAGCCATGTTTTCTCGACATGTGTACCCCAGCTGCCTGTGCCATGGCACACCTATCCTCAGGACATAGGCCCCCCCCCCAACCTCCCCGTTCATGGCAGGCATGTTCTGGGCCATGTGGATCACATGTGTGGCATGTCACAGACCTACCTGCCTGCAGATGGGTGGTGTCCAGCTCCTCAGGCAGTCCATGCAGGTACACGGGGCCCAAACGGTCAGCTAGTTCCTGCTCCAGGGGTGTCAGGGTTGGTGAGAAGGGGCCACCCCCTCAGGTGCCCATCGCATGTCACCGCTCCACAACCATGTGGGCATGGACACCCCTCTTGATGTCGTTAAACCTCTTCCTGAGGCTGTCTAGGTCCCATGATGGCCCTCCTGCCTGGACCACGGCCTCCTGTATCTCCCCCCACACCTGGAGCCGTGTGCCAATGGTGGTGGTTGCACTCAGGCACATCATAACTTTCAAGGACACTGGTCAGCAGGATGTGGTTCTCCTGCTGGCTGAACCTTACTGCCCTCCTCCTTTCCATAGCAGGCACAGGTATGCGCCGTCGTTTTGCGCTCGGTGGCCCCTGTGTGGGCTGGGCCGCACCTGATGGGCCTGCAGCCCCCAACACAGGCCATGGACACCCTGCTGGCTCTGGCTGCACATGTGCCCCCCTCCACTGCTGGTGGCCTGTCCTATCCCTCCATACCCCTGCCTCTGTGCCCTCTCCCTCCCTGTCACACATTGATGCTAGTTTACCCCTCACCTGCACCTCACACCTGCCTTGGGCCTCCCTCCTCCTCCTCCTCCTCTCCCTGCACCTCAGCTCAGCCCCTGACCCTTCCGCCTGCTCCTCACCTCCCCCCTCACTCGTTCTGCTGCCTTGCAAAGCACCTCTCCCCCGCCACTCACAGGCCCAGCACCTCTCTGTTACACACCTTCTTCTGACTCTCTCCTTCCTTGTCTGAAAAAGCATGCCTCTCTTTCGCCTACACAAACCCCTCAGAGTGATCCAGATGTGCAGGTGTATTTATAGTGCTTTGTACATTGCGCGCATTGCGCATGTGCAGCAGCATGAGTGCGGTACCTGCACGCATTGCGCATGTGCAGTGGTGCGAGCGTGGCACCTGAGCGCATTGCACATGCGAAGCAGCACCTGCGTGCATTGCACATGTGCAGCGGTGCCTGTGCATGTTGCGCATACGCCTTGGAGACACGGAAGGTACGTGCGTGGGATACCATCTTACACATGTGCTGTGCATGCACGTGAGGTGCGCAGCATGCGCATAACAGGGCACACTGCATGTCCCACGTGCACGCACAGCGCATATGTAACATGATGTCCCGTGCACGCACCATCCGTGTCTTCGCGGCACATGCACAACGCACGCAGGCACCACACTTGTGCCACTGCACATGCACAACGTGCGCTACATAGATACGAGGTATAACTACACTGCACATCTGGATGATGATGAGGGGTTTGTATAGGCGAGGGAGAGAAGGCGTGCATTGTCAGACAAGGACGGAGAGAGTCAGAAGCAGGTGTATCATGTGGAGTGGCTGCATTTGTGTGTGGCGGTTGTATTGTGTGGCTGAGTTTGTGTGTGGCAGTTGTATTGTGTGGCTGGGTTTGTGAGTGGTGGTTGTATTGTGTGGCTGGGTTTGTGTGTGGTGGGAAAGGTGTGTGTCCTGGTTAGTGAGGTGAGTGTCTGTGTTGGAGTGAGGTAGAGAAGTTGGATGGGTGGAGATCATGGCAGCATTTACGTTTGCTGCATTTGCAGTGGGAGGTGGGCAGGGGCTGCGGTTGCCTGATGGGGGAGATGGTGTCCACGGGGCTGGGGCCCAGGGCATGGGGTTTGGTCCCGCTGCAACACAGGCCTGCAGCTGTGGGGCCAGGCCAGGCAGGGGCTGTGCAGGCATGGCACAGGAGACGTGCAGAGGTGCAGGCTCGCCAGCCTCACATCTACAGGCCCAGGGCCCAGCTCCAGGACATCTGTGAGGACCAGGTCATCTCCCTGTTCCGCCTGAGCATGGAGGCTATTAGGGAGCTCTATGAGGATCTAAGACCTGACCTCGAGCCCCTGACTGGTCGGTCACATGCCATACCAGGTTTGGTTAAGCTCCTTGGTGCCCTACATTTCTTTGCCTCTGGCTGTTTCCAGTCATCTGTTGCCGCAGTGGGTGGCATGAGCCACCCCACCTTCTCACGCTGTCTCCACCAGGTACTGCATGCCATGATCAGCCGGGTGGGGAATTACATTGCCATTCCCCACACTGGGCAACAGTGGGGGATCCTGAACCAGGCCTTTGAGGTGGTAGCCGGGATACCACACGTGATGGGAGCTATTGATTACACACATGTTGCCCTGGTCCCGCCTAGAGACAGGGAGGTAGTGTTCCGCAACCACAAACACTATCATTCCCTGAATGTTCAGGTTGTATGTGATGCTGATATGCATATTCTGAATGTGGTCCCGAGTTTTTCAGGGTTCACCCAAGACTCCTATATCCTGCATCACTCAGCACTATTCCAACAATTTGAGGCTGGACAATTTGGGGACTGTGTATTGCTGGGTGTGTATCTCTCATCTCTGACGTGCACATGGTGATCATGTGCTTAACTGTATGTGCACATATCTATCTTGGAGGCGTATCCCTCGTTGTGTGTGTGTGTCATCTGTCTGTGTGTGATATAACGTGGGGGTGGGGGTTGGTGCCCTCCAACTCCACCTTGCTATGGTGCTGGGTGATGATGGTTGACTGGACGCTAGCATTTGTGTCGTGGTTACAGATTATGTTGATTGCAATCCGTACACCTGCCTCTTGTTTTGTGTGTCCGAACTTCACACGCTGATGCATGGTTGTGGTGTCCCATCATGTGCTGCCATATGTCTCTGTCAGGCTGTGTTAAGCATTTGTTTTGCACGTATATACCTGTGTCCACTTGGGTGGACATGAGCTCCTGCTTTAATGTTCCACATTTCTTTCTGCAGGTGATGCGGGATATGGGTGTCGGCCCTGGTTGCTGACCCCTGTGCATCAGCCATGGACACGTGCAGAGAGGAGGTACAATAAGGCCCATGCCTCCAGCCGCTCCATCATAGAGCGCACCTTTGGCGTATTAAAGAGTCGCTTCAGGTTTCTGAATAGGACAGGTGGGGCCTTACAATACAAACCACTGACTGTGGCAGAGATCATTATAGCCTGTTGCATCCTGCACAACATTGCTCTCAGGCACCATATCCCTGTCGAAATTAACGAGGGTCTGGAGGATGATCCTATGTGCCCCCCTGCACGTGGCCATGGTGACATACGTGAGGGCACAGCAGTCAGGCGCCAGGTGATTGCGGAGCTCTTCTCATGTAAGTACTGCATATGTTGCCACCTAAATTTGTTTGGATATGTGTGTACTGCTAATACTAGTTAACATTTGTATACCAATATCAGTAGGATGCAACACTGCACTGACATGTAACAGACACTGCCTAGCCATCCCAGCTTCAAATCGAATCATGACTGAAACACAGAGGATGTGGGCAGGGCACAACAGCGGGTGGAGGTGGATTATGTGTGTGGGGAGTATTAGGCTTTTGGGAGGTGTTAGGCTGACATACCTGGTTTGTGGCTGCTTGTGATAGAGGCTGCTGTGCAGCCACAGGTAGTTAGTTTGATGCTTTGGGTGCAGTAAGGTGAAAGGCATGTGGTATGGAGTTAACAGTGGGAGAGCAGACCATGGTTGGGGCCAGTTATCTAGATGTGCGTGTTTCTCATTGAGTGAGTTTGAGCTGATTGTGTGGTTGGTATGCTCTGATGAGCAGGGTCCATGTGTTAGTTAATTTTGTATGGCGTTACATGTGATACTTAGCAATATATACATGCTCAGTAGTATGTTGCTTACTGGTATCTTAGCAATATATACATGCTCAGTAGTATGTTGCTTACTGGTATCTTATATCCTTAAGGGACGTTACTGCAACACCACAATCTGACTGTGTTGCATATTTACACGCAGACAGAGATGATTCAGGCCAGATCAGCAAGGTGTAGGTTACAGTGGGCAATCCGAGAGCTGAATATGGGGTTGGAATTGGGTTTAAGTGGTGTTTTCAGGCAGGACAGGGCAAATCTAGCTGATGACATCTAGACATAAACCACATGACTCAACTACAAGCTGGGTAGGTGTGGGGGGTGGAGGGGGAGACTGCAATCCAAGACAACAACTACATTGCAGACCCTAGAGAAGGAAAGTTAGGTCCACACATACAAAAGACTCTGATGGGAGGGGAGGGTTTAGGTGCACATATAGGCTATCTATGCTTTGCCATTATCACTTTCACACAGTGGGATGACATGCAGCCATCAAGGTCAGGTCACAAATAGACATCGGGGTGTGGTTTAGCAGATATAACTCAGCCGTTGAGATATATATTTGCAACTCATCAGCACACAACTGTTAATGCAAGTCGAGGTATGAGATATACATACCAAGGAAATGTATATGGACAGAGGATAAGGGAGGTGCCCCTGCATATGTCCGTGTGTTGCAGGAATTGACAGTGGGGTAGCAGACGCCATTGAGACACCAGTACACACAGTAAAGGGCCATTGGGAGCGATATGGGGGACACAGGATATTACTGTGGCCTTGGAGTGAAGCAGGGACACGGTAGGGAGCAAACACTTCTGTTCATCATTTTGTACGGCAACAGAGAAGTGAGGAAGGGAAAAGACAGAGTACGGACCCTTGTAGTTTTTCAAACAAACGTCAGTGATAGCTCTCACATGAAAGAGATCTGTACAGTGTGATGGGGAACAGTCAGTCTGTAAAGGATCTTGGGGGGTCTGGGAGCTGAGGACAGGAAGGTGCAGTGTGTGTTGCACAGCTAGAACATGACATATGTATGTTTCCCTTGTTTCTCAATTCACAGGACATACTTGGTGACGCTCCTGGTGCTGTAGTACATTGACAGGTGACTGTACATCATCCAACATGCAGTGGTCTGGGGTAGATGGATCTACAGCTACATTGTCTGTGACGACAGTCATGAGGAACACATGTCCTCAGTGATCTGTCATATTGTACATATGTTGTTGTTCACCTCTTTTCCCTGCACCTCCATACCCTATATCTTGCTGTTGGCACACATATCCCCATGTGTTCCTGTCCAATTTGTCTTCTGCAACACTGTCTCTGGGACACGCCCAACAGAGCTGCATGTGTGTGGAGGTCCTAGGTGTTTGGGTGGTGGGCTACACGTGCACCCTTCCCTGACATTGTACCATCAGCCAACACCAGTGTATCCTTGCATTTCACAAGGCCTTTATGCCCACTAATCTCCAATTGTGCACATACAAGCCATATGCTACTGCTGGCACGCTCACCTTAGCATACTGTGTGGGCGTGTGTTTTTGGGTTGGCTGTGTGATGGAACAGTGTGTGGGCATTTGACATTATCATGTGATGTGAGGGGTTTGTACACCTGGGGGGCGGTGGTGACTGTGCTATCTCTACCTTATTGCTATTTACCTTGTGAGCATTGTGGACATGTGTTGTGTGATGATAAGCAGAACTGCGTCTTGTGTTCTGACAGACCACTGTTGAACAGCATTTTTGTATCACAGATATCACCATAATGTGGACATGCATCAACAGTGGCCTGACATGGTGACATGGTGATTCTACACATTTTGATGACATCGTCTCCCTTCACTGTGACCTGTTGTGGCCTTTGAGTGCCTCAGGGTATCCAAGACATACACTTGATGCAAACACACGGTAGGTTGCACCTTTGTTCTTTTGTGAATAACATTAGCCTTTACATGTTAATGATTTACTGTTTGTTTCATATACATTTCCTGTTGGCTCTCTGTTCACGAGCGCTGATGCACATGGGGTGGAGCTGTGAAATGCCTGTGTAACATGGGCATGGACATGACCATATCCATGTGACACCTGCGTCTGCAGTTCCAATTCAAAATGTCCCCAACATGCAGTGTGTTTTGTGTTGTGATCATGTCATGTTTGCCTGTGTGTCCTTTTCTTATGTGCATATTAATGTTTGACTCTCTGCAATTTGTGCTGATGTTGCAAGCAGCATGCCAATACATTATTTATCCTCTTCTGACACAGGGCAGGGAACAAACCAGCCACATCTACTACAGTGCATCCGGTGCCGCCATCATTCACCTGTTGGGGGACACAACACCATGGAACTATCCTTGGGAAATGGTGCCATAGGATGTTTGACCTCTGCGAGTGGGACATATGCCTAGGATGGACAGTATTATTGTTGGAGTGCTACTTTGGCCATGACAGACCTGTCCAACACACTGTTGCTGCCGTGCTCTGGCTGGGAGTTGTGTTCATCGCAGGAGACACACATGACCTTTCCAGTACTGTGGCATATTGGGATGTGACACTTGACTATGCATGCCCAGGCTTTCAATGACAGTCTTAACCTGACTTGTTGGATTGCAGACACACTTTGCACTTTGGACACTGTGTACTGGTCCCCACGTATGCAGCAGGGACTGACATTGTCACTGTATGTTGTACATTCCTCCAACATTGTGTTTTGGCTATGTGTGTGACATGGAACACAGGATACACTCATCTGTTTGGTTCAACACAAGCATACAGCCATGTGTGTTGGATAGGGTGAGCAATGGAGAGGTCCTGTTGTCTAGGTCCACCTACTCTCCACTTGGATATGATACAGTTTTTGCCACAATACCGCTTTACTGCACACCAACAGCTTGGATTGATGTTTTCGCTCACCAGGGGTGTTTCCGTGCATGTGTGGCATCACTGTATCATGTTGAGATGTACTCGGTGCATGTGCATATGACTGACTATGTTGGGGAAACACAGCCTGTGGCAATATGACTTCTGTGTGGTTTACTGTAAAATGCTTGCCCTTACTTTTCAACTCTATATACTGGTTATTATGTTTGTTTACTGTACAGACGTGACGCTCAACATTGATTTACAAACCTTGCATTGCATGTCTGCACAGTCCTATTTATCCCCTGAGGTAACAACACTCACATTGCCCCGTTATATTTGGAGAGTCACAGTGTGAGTGTTCATTGTCTTCCTTCAATTTATCACGCCGCCCGCTCCCTAACCTTGGGGGTTTAAGGAGGGGTTGCCTTGTGATGCCCTGGAGGCAATTAGTTGTAGTTGTGTTTAGTGCTTCGAGCAGTAAGGCATGGCAAAGAGAAATTTATTTTTCATGAGGTTTATTTGCCAGTTGTTCAGTTCAAATGGTACAGACGGTGCAGAAGTATAAATCCAAAACAAGAGTAAGGAAACTTGCTAAACAGACTTGCAATGCTGTGCTATATTCAGGAATTTACATTCCCTTCATGTGATCCAATCAAAAAGGTGAGACAGAAAAGTTCCTACAACAGTAGTGCTCCTGTTATAGCAATCACTGGTTCAATGACTCATTCACTTTCTACCAGCTTCTTGTATAGGACGAGTTAAGTGCCTCTGCTATATTGCTTCATATAACAGGTAAACTTTTCCCCTTAATTGTCTTTCTCAATTAAGCATGTAGAACAGTCCATTAACAGATCCTCTTCTAAGGAAGGCAGAGAATTAGAAATAGGCATTCCTTCTTTACAGCCAGTAACTGGTTCTGGAGCACTGTAGTTAAAACTTGCCTTATGTTCTAAAAACTCTCTGAACTCGTGGAGAAGTGATTCAGCTGGTGACTTCCCTTCACTTAGCTGGCATTCCTTTTCTCCCATGAGCAATTGTTTGCTGAGCCTCTCTATCTCAGGCTGATTAGCATATTTGTTTGTGTCAGGAAAACAAACATTCAATGTGCTGCTAACGTTATCTCCCCACCTTTCTCTACACGTGGGTGCTGTGCTTGGATACTTAACAGTAATGGGAGAGTCTTTAAAGAGATATTTAAAAGCACTGACGTCAGCCCTTTCCTGGCTAGGTTCTTCAGCTAGCTTGTAAGAATATTCACTTTTATTCAAAGCTTCTCCTTGCTGAAAACAGCTGCCACCATTTTGTCTGACTTGGCTTTTAAAACTAGGGCACACTCTCTCTGACTTTGGAGCATAACACTTATCCACTACTTCTCCCCCACTGGGTACCTTGTATAGAAGCTTTCCCTTGGAGAATTCTTTGTCCTTCTGCCTTTTATTCCATAGCTCTGCCTGGTCCTGTAGCCTTGGATCTCTCAGCGTTCTGAAAGTATTCTGCCTCCAGCAGTTCCTTTCCTCTTCTGAGTCTTCCACCACGCTACCTGCTAGTTGCAGACTATTGGAGGAATCACAGCAGCAAAGATATTTCCTTCCAGATTTTCCCTCTAAAACTCTTGTTTCTCCTTCTGGAAATTCTCTCCGTCCCTGTTGTTCTCTTGGCTTCTCTCTTAGCCTCTGTGGCTCTCCTAGTTTCCTTTGCTCCCTCTCACTTTCTGGTTTCAGACTATTTAACCAGGTGCTTCTAGCTTGCACTGCCCGCCTCCTCTTGGGGCGTGCCCAAACAAGAGCTTTACTACTCCCTTTCCCTGAGGTGAGCTGTTCTGCTTGATTAGTTCTGATTTTTTTTCTTTCTGCAGAGAAATCCCTGCTTTCTCCTGCAGTACCGGCTTCTACCACCGGATGCTTATCTGTGTCCATCGGTTCCTGGGGAGCTACTGGGTCACAAATTGTGCATTCCATATACTGTGATATATGTGTACAGACACTGTATCCACACCAGCCAGTGCAGGGGGACCTCCTGCATAGTGTTATCTCTGCATGTTTCTGCAGGTAGTTTCTTTTGAATTCTCTCTGTGTTCATGTGCCTCTGCTACCTGTTAGCATATCCTCATTGTGCATTTGACAATTGTTTAGGGTTACATTGTTGCAGTTTTGATTCCTATATCAGGCATTATGTGACAGCTGAAACATAACTTTCGATATGTGATTTTAAACTTTCAACATTTTCATAACATATGCTGTTTTCATTTGTGTGCCTCCTGTGTTGCCAGATAGATATGTTTTGAGGAACAGATCATGATTGATGTGTGTTGGGTCCTCATCATGCACTGCCTACTGTCTACATGCACTCATATGTAGGTAACACATTTGGGGCATGCAACACCACCGTGCCTAATGCATACTGCACACCATGCACCTGATGCACATTATCTCTCCTGCCCATCATTTGTAGACGGGCCAGTGACCTTTCTGTAGGATGTGGGTTGCTGCCCTGCTAAATATATTTTCCGTCTTTCACCTGGGATCCACTCACCTTGATATTATGATGGCGGTATCTACATTATCTGTGATGATTAACCAAAATAAAAATATGTGTTTGACATACATTTGTGTCTGCTGCTGCTGCTTGATCATGCTGACAAAAGTGCAATGCAATGTGTACCTTTGATTCAGTCCTGACTCCTTGTGACCTCTAGGGTTTCCTTGGCAGTGTCTCTGGAAGTAGATTGCCTGGCCTTTCTTCCACAGCAATGGAGGGTTAAGTAACTTGCCCAAGGCCTCAAGGAGTACTAGTGGGAATTGAACCCTGGTTGCTTGGTGACCAAGCCAGTGTTCTAACCACTAGGCTACTCCTCCACTCCTTGAGCACATTGACACTTGTATTTACTGATTTCCTGGTCATGTACATGGCCCACCTGTGCTCACATCCTTGTACGGTGGCAGCTGTCTATCTGCCAGCCATTTGCCACATCACTGGGTGTTACAGGTTCCCATACACACCCTCCCTTTGGGGTACTATTTTTGAATTGTGCTCATTGTGGTTGTTTGGGGTAGTGGTTACAGACATGTGTTATAGCACCATAGGTTACAGGTTTGATCCCCACATGGGGTTTATTTTTTTTTCTGCTGTACTAACATGACCATTAGGTATCTGCAGGTTCATCACCTCTGCACACACCCTTCCATCTCTTCACTGTACACCAAGGTGTGTCCTCTGTGCTGCCTATCCATCACATATTAGCTGTTACATATGTCTCTTTCTTTATGATGTTTACATGGCAGTCCACTTGGGGTTTAGCATTGCTGTTGTTCAGCTGGTCTGTGGTACACCTGTTTGCCAGTTCAATTCTCCCCTGTCCAGTTCCAGATTTTGTACCTGCTCCACAGAGGATCCTCTGCTGCCCTTGGGGTTTAGGGTCATTCATCTTTTGCATGCTGTATCCACTGCATAACATTTCATTGTGTGTGTGCATGTAGTTCTATGTGGCTCTGGTCCCAATTACAGACTGTGATCTGATCTGTACACACAAGATCTGCATGTGCATTTCATCATGGTTACTGTTGCGGGTTTGCCTATCCTGACAGCCAGCAGGCTTCTTGTGTGCTGCCCTGCAGTATTTTTGTATGCAGCCCTTGCTAATAAGGTCACGTTGGTGGTGTGGCCTACTGGTTTGTGCATTGTCATTTGTACTAATGGTCATAGGTTTGATTCCTCCTGTTCTCTTTCATTTGTATGCCTGTCCTGCACCACTACTTTTCATTCCTGTGACAGTCATATCTGTGCAGATCTGTGCTGTGAGCACATTGTACCCTTATCACAGTTGTCAACCATCCTTCTGTCCATCTACGTGTGTCTGCCAGCTGTGTGCCGTTCTACCCTGATGTGCATGCTGCTACCCCACATCCTACACTGCTACACATTTCTGCATTGCAGCTCTCCCTGGTTGCCTCTCCTGTGTGTGCTCTGCATAGCACTGCTACTCGGCTGTCATCCTGTCATTGCACCTATCCTGCTACTTCTACCTCCTCTGCTGGACATGTCTTCCCATCCTCTGCCACACACTGTCATTGTTGCATGGTACATTACCATCACTCTGTGCATCGCTACAGCTGCCCCTGATATGTTTGTCCATTTGTCCAGCTGCCACATGGGCTGGACGCAAATTTGTCTGGTCCATCAGCTCAGTTCTACTTCCTTCCATTACTTATGCATTGTCTTTCCTTGCTGCTCTGAGCAGTGTTAGGGTTACATCTGTGTTTGGCCCCTATCTCTCTTGCTTGTCAAATTCGGGGACCTTACTGCTCTTGGCCAACGTTTTTGGGTTCACCTATACATCCTTGGGGCATCGTATGCCACACCTTAGATTCAGGCAGCTTATGGGGTGCCTACTATGGTGCCTTGAGAGTTGGCAACCTTTCAACATGGCCTCTGAGGCACATTATAACCCGCCTTCGCTGACATGTTTGTTTAGGATGTGCCTTCTGGTGCACCCTAAAAGGTGCATTTGTTTAGGGCACTGGGGTGCGGGAATTTCTAGCTGGCAGCACAGATTGTTGTACAGCTGCAAACAGAAAAAGGAATTGCCTTGGCCAACCTTATTCATTGGGCCCACTAGGGAATAAAACTCATGATTCCTGTACCATCAACCCATGTATTAACCATTGTGCTACACCTCTGCTGCTCTGTTTGCATGTCAGCATGCCTACTTAAGATTAACGCGCGTTAAAGTGCTTAGCTCCTTCTCGCACGATAATGTGCGCAGCGCGCGTTATCGCGCGATAATCCCGGTTTGCTACATTTCGACCGGAACGCCCACTCCTTTTGTGGCATCCTGCACACTATTGCCGGGTGCACGTTAAGACTGCTTAGTAAACATACCCCCTAGAGTTCTAGGAAAGAGGTCTGCGCAGTTCAAAAAGTTTCTCTGGCTGCATCTTGCAGGAGAAAGGGAAGAAGAGTGCCAGCAGCAGACTACCCAAAGTGGAGCATTGAGGTAAGGCAAGAGTGGCTGAACTTCTTGTCCATAAACAGGAGGGAAGAGCAACAGGGAGTGATGGTGATTATGTTTCAATTTCAACTTAACTGCATCAGTCCTAGGGAGAGCTCAGGGAGGACAGAAACCTTCTGTGGAGCAGAAGGGCCAGCGTTTGCTTGATCTTTATTTTCAGTATGAATACAGACCAGGAAAGCGAGGACTTGCAGTCCCTCAGACATTTTGGGTTTTAAACAGGAGGTGTCAGAAACGTTACCACAGAGATGATGACCAAATGGCCCTAGCAACATCGCTCTTTGATTCTTCGATATTGGCTCTTCCTATCATAGTGAAAGAGAATTCACCAAGCGTTGGATTATTCATCAATTAACATAGCAGGTAGCCTGGCAAAGGTACTTCACATGCCATTCCTCTCATTTGAGTATGCAGGGCCACTTTCAACACTTATAGTGAAACGTTTGTGGATGGGTCTCCTTTTTTTCATTTTTCAGATTGCTCCATCCCAAATTGTCCATCCAATAAATGCTAAATCACTTCCTGTGTGCCCATGATCAGGGCCACTTTTACCTATAGGCAGCAGGGCAGCTGGGCCCCTGTTGTGCAGGGGCCTAAGACAGCTGCTAATTTGGTCATAGGTTAAAGTGGCCCTGAATTGTATCTTAAAATCTGGTCCTTCCATATTAGCATTATTGGTAAAATATAACTGTAGAACACAGAAAACCGAAGCTTAATTTTAGGAATTAAAGTTCCAGCAATGTTTCCCTTTTCTAAATCATAGGTAACTTTAAGAAGTTCTTCTTGAGTCTCAGGATGTTTTTAGTTTAGTTTATTATCAAATTTGAAAGTTGTCCTTTGATACCCATCTGAATACGGAAGCAAGGCTTTTCTTCTACCATGTCTTTTTTGCTTACATAATTTTAAATGAATATCTGCCACTTTGTCACAATGTGGATTAAATATTAATGGATTTTTATGTAAATATTTGCAGACCTTTATTGAGGTCTGAGTGTCTTGTTTAGCATTCAGTTCATCTTTTAGTTCAAATGTTTCCAACAGTTAATGCTGCCAAAAATGAATGCTGTCAGTTCCCAGACTCATGTGGAACATACTTAGCTATGTAACATAGCCTGTATTGCTAATGATGAGATACTAAAACATACTTCTTTTTTACATTTTTAAAGCTATTTTAAATGCATTTTTATGTTAGGTTTCAAGATAGAAGACTTCATACATTATCAGCAACACACCGAACTTCTTGTTTAAAAAACCCCTTAAACTTGGTGATTCAAATCTCTCAGCCTACATGCAATCATGTAACAGATGTTTATTGAACAAAAAGCTAGACTGAACAATATAATTTCATACTTTAGACTTTTCTGATGAATAAACACCCAATATGTATCCAATATAAAATGTAAAATTTGACTTCATAATGATGCTCACAAAAACTGAAGGGTGTACAGAACTTCATTTTGGCTGAAACATATAATTTCCTATGAAATATGTAGTTTATATATAGTGGGCCCGATTTTCAAAGGCATTTACAAGGGTAACTAGTCTAGATACCCGTGTAAAGGCTTTATCCGGGATTTTCGAAGGGCACCTACACAGGTAGTATCCTTCGAAAATCCTGGATATGTCCCTAACGTGCCCAGATGCTATGCAGTTAGCACTGGTGTGTGTTAGGGGCGTTCTGGGGTGGAGCGGGGGTGGAGCGGGGGCAGAGGAAAGGACTAACCGGGTAGCACTGATTTTCGATGCTACCCTTTAAGCCCCTGCGCTTTAAAGCTAGGTGAGGAAAAACCTCTCCTATCTTTAAGCCGAGGAGGGCCAGGTGGCTAGCATTGAAAATCGGTGCTAGCAGGATAGCTCCTGCGGCTTCCGGGGTGTGTGGCGAGACACGGATTTTCAATGGCGGGGCCGCATATGATCCCGGCATTCAAATCTAGGTTCGCTGGAAGGGGGCAGGCTATGCACTGACATGGCGCATAGCACTACCCAGTTTAAAATCAGGCCCAGTAGAAATATTATATACCAAACACAGCGATTGTCTGTCTGTTCATCCTTAAAATACAGAAATATTAGGGAACTGATAAATATACTTTGGGTGGGCAATTTCTATTTGGTAAAATGACTCGCTGGGAACTGTTTTTCTTTTCCCCGGTTAAAAATATGTACAGGCGTCAAAAGTCGACAGGCTTAAGGGTTGGGATAGGTGAGGTGAGGCCATAGCTTTGCATTTTCAAAACTGCATGCATTATTTAGAACAGAAAAATACCTGCAGAAAGAAAGATTCCAATCTCTGCCGGCAGGTTTCAAAGGGGAATTTTACCCATACTTTGCGGTTTGTTTACTAAACCTTCTTAATGTGCGCTCTGTGACGTTACCGCGCATTAAGGTGCCTTAACGCGCGTTAATGGCGCTTTATCAGGCGCTCCGGTACCTTAGCGCGCGTTAACGCGTGCAGCGGCGCAAATGAGCGCTGAAGGCGGGGAAAGGCTCCCGTAGTGCGGAGGAAGGCTCCCCAGGGGTGGAGAGAAGGGGTCAATGGGTGGAGAGTGGGAGGGGAGAGGCTCCCCGCACACTAACGATGTGAAATCCGAGGCTCAAAACTAAAGCCAGTGAAACCCTGGCGTTAGAGCTGATTTAAAGGGCAGAGAAACCATTTCTGTCAGCAATGTACAGCAAAACCAGGGAAACCTACAAAAAAGTGATGTGTGATACATGTGCAAGGAACAAAAGTGCAAAGAAACATTGAAAATGACCCCAACAAAATATAAAAAAAACATAACCAAGCTGGGCAATAGTGATATTAATGGGAAACATCAAAAAGCACTCCCAAGAAAGCTCCAAAAAAAAAGATATGAATTTTGGAAGGGTCTACGCTCCGTCCCCATACAAGGTGAATGATCCCACAGTGCAATTGCGCTCATCAGGATTTCCCTCTCCATTGCCAGGTTTCCTATGGGGTGTACATGTTCCACAACAGCAAGGCGGGCATGTCGGAATGGGCAACTGGACAGATGCTGGGAAAGGGGACACAGAGGGCTGCAGACGGCATATGCTGTACTGCAGCTGGGCCACAGTGCGGACTAGGGTGATGCCTAGGTGGCCCATAGGAATGCTGAAACAGTAGAGCAGCCAGACAGCAACTGATGAAGGCCCAGCATGGGCACGAGTGTGCTTCCCACAGTGTCACAGGGGATAGTATCCAGTAGGGACCCCCAAGGGCACAGAACAGTGGCAGGCGGTGCTGGGGGGAAGCGTGGACACCTATGCAGGCACCCCTACCCCAGAACCCGCACCATAGGCAGCCGCCTACCCGCACACTGCATGGCCTGAGACTGCGCTCCACCAGCACCAGCAGCAGAAGGGCATGTCAACAGGGTGGCAGAGGGGCACTGGTGGTGGAGGGGGCAGTGGCAGCTGCCCAGAGCAGACCATGGCCTAGCCCTGTGTAGGTGGGTGCCATGCACTGCAACAGACAGGCCCCGTCTGATGAACAGTCATGGTATCCCCAGGGAACGTGCTGTCTCTGTGGCAACATGGTGGTGCAGTGCACACAGCCAGTGTGTTCAGGAGCAGAAGGTTACGGGTTCAAGTCCCAGCTGTGATTCCTGCCAACCCAGCCCCCATTTTTTACCCACTACTAAAATGTGCTAATACAGACAGAACCTTTATTGCAGATGACGTAAACATGCCCAAAACACCTACATTTTACCCTACAGAGCACAGACACCATAAACAGGCACATTACCTAGAGCAGAGTCTCCCAAATGCAGTCCTGGAGGGCCAAACACCATTCAGGTTCCATGCTGCCTCTAATAAAGATGCCTGTGCTGCATTTCTATGCGCCACCCCCATGGTATGCAGATGTATCTCATGCATATTTATGAGGGACAGCATGAAAACCCAAACAGTGTTTGGCACACCAGGACTGGAGTTGGGAACCTCTGCCGTAAAGTAGCAGCCAACAGGGGCAGACACACCCACACCCACAGGCTCCATTGGCCAATGCCTCCTGGAGAGGCAGGACATTGGGCCCTGCGTGCATCTCCCAATACTAGCACTTGCATACCGTAGCAATGCCACCCTAAACCTGGGAATACGGTACACAGATATCAAAAAGTAGCTATGATTACTGGCAGATAGCAATTCCTTCGTTAAGCACGGTTTGCTGATTGAGCTCCATCATAGCAACCTTTCTGATGTCTGTGGAGTGTGCTTCAGGTCTGGTGTCTGACAGTGTTTACCACCCTGGGGAGTGACCCCCAACAGTTTTGCGTACCATATCTATGCCTGCACTGTGCCCAGGACTGGTGTGGTGGCCAAACACCTCTACAGTAGCACAATGCTGGCATAGGTGCGGGAGTGTGTGTCTGTCTATCCAGTGTGTGGCTGCTGCAAACACCCTCCACAGCCCACACTGCCAACACTGTTTCCAGTATTGGCCTGCCAATATGCATAATGAGGAGCAAGGTACCATGGGTATAGCCCGGACAGGATGGCCTGGCCAGGATGCATCTGCACAGGGCATAGGGCAATGGCTGGGACATTGTAGTGCCTGGCCACCACCTGCACAGACAGGGTGGCCACAGCATGTTCTGCTGGGAGATCACTCTCACCCTGACTGAGCAGTGACCACAGCATGGCTAGGTTCCCCCATAGTGCTATATAGTATTGTTTTCTGTGTGATATTTATGGGTTCCCTTTTGGGGCCCATTCACTGACTTATCTGTTTGGTGCGTATGCTGAGTTCCCATTTTTGAGTGCATGCATTTCCACCAGGAACATGCACTATGGACTAGCTAGCAGTCTGTCTGCAGCTGGTATGTGTCTTGCTGGAACACCTTGCAGGGTGCAGCGGCTGAAGGCTTGCTGCAGGAGAATATCAGATAGTGGGGGGGTGCAGCTTAGCATATCCAGGCCTAATGTCTGTCTGCTATTGCTTTAAGGATGTGTACAGAGCTGCATTGACCGCACTGCAGGGTGTCTGTTCCCCAGCAGGACTGGGGTTGATGGTCCCCTCTACTGCTACCATTGCAGTGAGGTAAAATGTGGATCTGTTCATGGGAGACCCTGTTTACCACTCTCAGCCCCAGGGGGGGGGGGGGATGGTTGTGGTGGTACATAATCCTCCTATGTGTCCATAAGGGCTAAACCTTGACTGAGAGATACAGATGTATCCAAGGTGTGTCTACAGACACTACCTATCTCACACATTAGCACTGCTGGGGTCTTGCAGCATAGCCTATTTCTGCTGTGGACCTGGTGCTGGGCGCCCCACCTCACCCTCAGGGTGAGTACAGTACCTGCACAATGTGACAGTGTGTAGCTACTCTGGCCAGTACCACACAGGGTCAGTTCCCCCTACCAGGCCGAGGTGCTGTGGGGGTGCATACCCCATCTTGTGATCATCTGTATACTGCTGATTTGCATGTGCAGTGCATCATGGGTATGGGTGGGTTAACCCTATCGTGGTGACCACAGCAGACTGTTTGTGTGGTGATGTGCAGTCCTTCTGCAGCCAGCCAGGGGTTTGCTAGCAGCTATGGAGCTGTAGCCCACTGGTTACTTCACTGCTTGTGGAACCAGCGATCATGGGTTCAAACCCACAGTGGGGTTGTTTGATACGGCTGTCCGAAGCATTGTCTATTTTTAATGTACATTAGTGCTGCCAGCAAAACACCCTCAGGATACTGTAACCATAAGGTGCCTCAGAAGGCGCCCTATAAGGCGCCTTATAGGGCACTCTATAAAGCGCCTTCTGAGGCACCTTATGGATAAAGTCCGTATAAGGTGCCTTATAAGGTGTCCTATGGAGCGCCTTATAAGGTGCCCTATTGGGGACATTATAGGGTGCCGTGGCGGACAGTGCACTTTATAATGTGCCCTATGGAGTGCCTTATAGGGTGCCTTATGCGGCACCTTAGGTTACCACACGTGAGGGTGTGTTTGCTGGCAGCAATAATTAAAATACACATAACATGCCTCAGGAAACAATACTTAGAAACATGATGACAGAAAAAGACCACATGGCCTATCTAGTCTGTCCTTCCATAACAACAACTAAAACAGTCCACTTTTTACCTTTAGAGATCCTCTGTGTTGGTCCCATGCTTTTTTGAATTCAGTTACTGTCCTCATCTCTACCACCTCCACTGGGAGACTATTCCATGGATCCACTACTCTTTCTGTAAAGAAATATTTCCGCATATCACTCCTGAATCTATCTCCCTTCACCCTCATCCCATGTCCCCTCGTAGCAGAACTTGCTTTCAATTGAAAGAGGCTCTCTCCCTGAACATTTATGCCACGGAGGTATTTAAACATCTCAATCATATCACCTCTATCCCGCCATTCCTCTAAGGTGTACATATTAAGATCCTTAAGTCTGTCCTCATATGCTTTATAATGAAGCCCACTAATCATTTTAGTAGCCACCCTCTGCACCGACTCCATCCTGTTCACATTCATTTGAAAGTGTGGTCTCCAGAATTGCACACCATACTCCAAATGAGGTCGCACCAAAGACTTATACAGAGGCATTATCACCTCCTTTTTTCTGCTAGCCATTCCTCTCCGTATGCACCCAAGCATCCTTCTAGCTTTTGCCATCACCTTTTCTACCTGTTTAGCTACTTTAAGATCATAAGACACAACCACGCCTAGGTCCCGCTCTTCTTTAGTGGACAAAAGTACTTCACCTCCTACACTGTATTGCTCCCTTGGATTGCTGCAGCCCAAATGCATGACCTTACATTTTTTGACATTAAATCCCAGCTGCCAAATTCTAGACCATTCTTCAAGCTTAGCTAGATCCCTCCTCATGTTATCTACACCTTCCTGGGTGTCTACTCTATTGCATATTTTGGTATCATCTGCAAAGAGGCAAACCTTACCTGACAGCCCTTCCGCTATATCACTAACAAAGATGTTAAAAAGAATCGGACCAAGGACAGATCCCTGGGGCACACCACTGGTAACATCCTTCTCCTCAGAGTGAGCTCCATTTACTTGTACTCTTTGTCGCCTCCCACCCAACCAATTTCTAACCCAAGCAGTAACTTTAGGGTCCATCCGTAGGGTGCTCAATTTGTTTATAAGTCGCCTGTGAGGAACAGTGTCAAAGGCTTTACTGAAATCTAAATACACCACATCTAGAGCTCTCCCTCGGTCCAACTCCCTGGTCACCCAGTCAAAGAAATCAATCAGATTTGTCTGACAAGACCTGCCTCTGGTGAATCCATGCTGCCTCGGATCCTGTAATCCACTGGACTCCAGAAACCTCACTATTTTCTCTTTCAGCAGTGTTTCCAATAATTTACTCACCACCGAAGTTAAACTAACCGGCCTGTAGTTTTCAACCACATCCTTACTTCCACTTTTGTGTAAAGGCACCACATGAGCCTCTCTCCAGTCCTTTGGCACCACTCCTGACTCCAACGAGGCAATGAAAAGGTCAGTCAGTGGAGTTGCTAGAACGTCCCCAAGTTCCCTCAGTATTCTAGGTTGTATCCCATCCGGTCCCATCGCTTTGTCTACTTTAAGTTGAGCTAGTTTCTCACGAACACAGTTTTCTGAAAATTGTTCAAGATGTCCCTCGCTTCTGTTCTTATTTGTGGGTGTTTTCTGAGGTCCTGCTCCTGGTTCTTCATCTGTGAACACAGAACAAAAATAGTTACATGTCAAAGCTGATGCCTCAGCCAGCCTTATGCATTAGGCACACTGGGGGATCAAACTCATGACCCCTGTATCATCAGTCAGCGTATTAGCCATTGTGCTGCATTTCAGTTTCTATGTTTGGATGTCTGTGCGCCTACTTAAGATTACCGCGCGGTAACGCGCTTAGCGGCGCTTTGCCCGATAATGTGCGCAGCAGCGCGCGTTATCGCACGCTAATCCCGTTTTGCTACTTTAGACTGAAACGCTGTGATAAGGAAGCTTATCATAGCTCAGGAAGGAGCTATAGTAAAGGTGAAGTGACTCTGAACAAGCAACCTGTCAGTTCTGGTAGAAATAAGAAAACAGAATTTTTCCATAAAAGACTACCAGTCCCAGAATGCACCAGGTTTCCAACAGCCATTAGAGGAGCTGAAGTGGGGAAACGTGTGTTCAATCGGGAGGGCTATGAGGTAATCCCCAAGCACTCATCTCAAAGGGCAGGGCCTGATTCAGCACAGCTGCGCTGTGCTAGGGTGGAGCACTCATCTAGGCAGAATAAAAGTAGAGTTTATTCTACAGGGAATTATCCTCAGAATCAGCTTGGATATCCTCAGCTTGGAGGTCTTCATCATCTGGAGGATCATCAGAAGCAGAAGCCAGACCGGACGGACAGAGAGGGCAAGAAACCCTTTGGAAGAAAGAAGAGAAAAGCATTTGCGAGGTCTAGAGGAGTCCAGAGCAGTACGTATACTGGGGGACATTCAAAAGGCCAGCATACACCATTGGACTGGGGAAAGCCAGAGGAATGGTGCTGCAGGGCTAGGAATCTCCAGACGGTACCTGTGAGGGAGTCGGCTGCACGTGGAAGGGACCCTAAGACCCGTGCCAGAAGGTATGTGAAGAGAGATCCAGTGTCCAGGGATCTGGATTGGAAGGCTGGACATAAGAACTGGACTACATACTGGCCAGGCTATTTAGAGGAACTCTAACAGCAATGGAAGCTCAGGTATGAACACTGATCTATGCCCTAGCTATAACCTTGAAAGACAGCAGGGAAACAAGTATTCTCCTGAAAGTGCTCCATTGAGAAATTCCTCTGTGCCAATCCATGATATTGAACCGATGATTGTTGAGGAAGGGGGAGAAGTCTTAGATACAGGCTGTGAATACATGGATTGCTCTCTGTCTAAACTCCTTTGGTAATTTACTCTTACAAAGTACAGCAACCATCACAAAGAAATACAAACTTGTTCTTTAATCTACTCAGAAAAGCTCCTGAGTAGGATTTTGGGCCACGCAGTAGAAAGCAAGCCAGCTAAGGGGTTTCAGCTGGATAACTGCTAGCAATTGAGCCTTACCTAATTGCTTGTGAGCTCTGAGGGAATCACTTCTGAGTCTATGTGTGAAGATATAAGAAGTTAACCTGAAAAGAACAGTTTTTCCCTTCTTTGTGGGTTTTGCTTGTTGTTTGAAACACTGCTAAGAAAATATTAGCTAAAGCCTACAGAAAAGACCAGTTTGTTACCAGCCAGGTCTTTATTCTTTTCATTTGATTGCCTGACAAGTTCATCTGTTGTTTTCCTGATTTTGTTTTTCTAAGTTTAACACTGAAAGCAAGTATCCTGTTTTATGTGCTACCAAGCATATCTGTGTTGGGAGAAATAACCCCATAAATAAATATCTTATTGGCTTTACACTCAAGCACAACTAATTATTGTGAGCAGCTGTGTCTGGTGTGAATGGACTGCATTTCCCACAATCCCTTGCAAATCATATTGATATATGCACTTGCCAAGACTGTGAACATTCTCACCCAGGCAGCCGTCTGACAACGCCCACTCCTTATATGGCATCCTGCACACTAACGCCGGGCGCACATTAAGAAGTTTAGCAAACATGCCCCTTTGACTTTCAGATATGGTACAAAATCTTTGGACAGAAGTACACCTGAAGTGGAATTTTAGAAGAGATATCTAGGAAAAATCTGGGATGTCCAGAGCACAACGTCCAAAAATCCAGGGGAGTAGCAGCAGTAAAGGGAGGCATGTATAATTGCCATCTGAAATCGCTCTGTTCCCACCATGAAAGAGGGATGTCCTACCAGCTGGGTCTGAAGGTGGGCCTCTACAGCTAGCAAGGCCAGGTACATGCACCGCTCTAGGTTATTTGAGAAATGTAACTCCAAAAAATACAGGATAATTCCGGAACGGGTCTCAGACTAAATTGGGGATGGAATATGTGAGGTGCAATACCTCTATAGCTACCAATCCCCTAAATTGCATCAAGGACCCAGCATGTTCCCTTGACTAACTTGAAAATAGAGCTTAGGTAATAGTGTTTTGATAATGAGAATGCTGTCCAAACAATGGTAAATCAGTAATATGTTCTTAATTCGATTGATTAACTAGAAACATAGCAAAACGCTTATCTGTGAAATCTTTTCAAAATCAGAATTCAATCCCAACGCAAATCCTTAGCGCTTGTGCGTTTCACCGCGCAAGCGGTTTCTTCGGGGGATTCCAACTCTGTTTAAACATTCTGTTGAGACATGCGGCTACTCATCCCAGTGAGCTCTATAGAATGATAAAAAATATCAAAATCAGTATTCTTTGCAAAATATAAATGTCTGAAGACTATAGTATTACTTAAAGAACATACTCCACTCGCAGAGAACCACATACCTCTTTACTCTCCCCACCGGGCTCGTCATAATTATTTATATTTATATTTTGCAAAGAATACTGATTTTGATATTTTTGATCATTCTATAGAGCTCACTGGGATGAGTAGCCCCATGTCTCAACAGAATGCTTAAACAGAGTTGGAATCCCCCGAAGAAACCACTTGCGCGGTGAAACGCACAAGCGCTAAGGATTTGCGTTGGGATTGAATTCTGATTTTGAAAAGATTTCACAGATAAGCGTTTTGCTATGTTTCTAGTTAATCAATCGAATTAAGAACATATTACTGATTTACCATTGTTTGGACAGCATTCTCATTATCAAAACACTATTAAGCTCTATTTTCAAGTTAGTCATGGGAACATGCTGGGTCCTTGATGCAATTTAGGGGATTGGTAGCTATAGAGGTATTGCACCTCACATGTTCCATCCCCGATTTAGTCTGAGACCCGTTCCCGAAATATCCTGTATTTTCTGGAGTTAGTTAGAGAGTGGAGCAATATTTCGCGTCTATTAGTTCAATTGCTCCAACAAACCCGTTGACAATTTGTTATTTGAGAAATGTGACATCCCTGAATTGGATGGCCACAGAAAAAAGTGCTTGGACGGCCAAACTAGCTTATTTCTGAAGGGAAAAAAATTGGTAGTCCCACCACAGGGATATAGGTACAACAGAGGCGTGATGGTCCAAAAAACTAACCCATCCAGATAAAAGTGTAAGAAAGATTTATTTTGCAATAATACACATAAAATAATAACAATCATACACACATTAAATTACCGCTAAAAAAAACAGTTCATAAAAGAGCCCAACATATTTTGGCCAAAGCCTACTTCGGGGCATCCCTTAAATAAACAAAGCTGAATTGGAAAGCACAATGCCCCATGGTACAAGGTACAAACCTGTCAACAAAGTCATAATACCATTACCAAACATCCAAAATAATTACATAATTGAATAAATAGTCATAAAGACATAAAAGAATAATGAAATTATAAAAGAATAAATAAAAATAATAATAACGAGTAATGGAGAATGTTAATAAATATAATATAAAACAACACACTTTCCTTGGAGACATCAATCCAAACAAATGGGCACAAACATCAAACCCACTTGAGGGGCAGTACCCTAGAGATGGCAAAAGACAAATGTATAGAAGACGCACCATAGTTGGGGATACCCAGTAAGTTTCATATTTGAGATGTGGCATATATACATGTTGCTTTGAGCTATGGTTTATATAGATGCACATATTGATTTTATTTAGATGTGGTGCCTCTTCTACTGTATATATTGTTGAAACATGCTAACAACAGGGGACAGATGCACATGCTCATCTGAGGTTAGCGTGGGTCTCTATGCTGCTTTTGCAGCCCAATCACAAGCTTAATGAACTTTAGTAAATATCCACCATTATGCATTATTAGTTGCCTGTATGAAAATTCCAGAAGTTTAAATATAAGACTGGAGCATTCTTATGGTTTAGACTTCTGAATTTTTTCATCTAGACAACTAAATTGATGGGGTTTTTTAATCTTTGTTCACAACCTTATTGATAGCAGTTGATTCATGTAATTTGAAAACATTCATATTTGTCTTCTCTTGATTTAAATGAACCTGAGCTACTTTTGCTTTTACCACATTTTCTCTGTTGGAATAATCTAATTTTCTCTGCTTCAATAATATCCTTTGAAGACATCATACATCAAACCATATTATCAAGTGACTAGTGGCTGTCTCCCCCGATCTATTTAAAAATCTGCTCTATATCCCTTTTAACTGTTAGTGGCAGCTGAGTTTCAATCACCTAGACAGAATAGTCTCCCTCCCCCACAAAATGTCCCCTAATTCTTAAAAAATTGAAACCCCTCCTCATTGAATCATTGTCTCGTCGATGTTTCCCTCTGTAGCCTTGTGTATGGAAAATGGAAAAGGGATCATTTTGAGATTCCAAATCTGAAGGGTCTGGATTTCAGTCTGCTAACTAAAATCCTAAATTTAGATTCCAGAACATCCCTTGCGTACCTTCCTTTGCTTTCGGTATCCAGGAAAGTCAAATCTTATTTGGAAATCTCTAAATTCTTACTTAGCTGATTTGTGACACCAGCAAACTTTGTATCAGACTTTCAAGTAGCCAGATATCATTATGCCCACCAGCCACTCAGCTTTTCCAAATGATCAAATCACCAATAACACTGCAGTCTTGTCTCTTCTTTTTTGGGCATGCAACCCTTGAGACAAATTCTTAGTTCAAGAGGATAGTGCATCTCATGGAAGGCTGGCTCCAGAGGTAGGGTCAATTCCAAGGTGATAATTTCCTTCTTGGTGACCATGTTTCTCTAAAGAAGACCAGGTACTGCCAGAGTAGAGATGGGGCCCATCTAATTTTTCCCTGAAGATCTCTTCTATATATTTTTCTGTTCACTTCAGCTCCTCTAGGTCTGCCTTTCTATTCTCCAGAAATCAGGCTCATACTCGGAGAACTAGTAGCTCTTTGCTATGGGTACTAACACAGATAATCATCATGGAACATTGGCTGCAAAAGACTGGAGAGCTCCCAGGACCATAGCAATGAAGGGGGAGTGGGGGGGGGGGGGGGAGCTCTTGACTCAGGCCTCTCCAATTACTGCCCTGGGAATATTCAGTAACTTACTTATGTTGAGATGCAGAAATCAGTACATCTCAGATTCAAGCTCTGTGCCACAGTTTAAAAGGAGAAGGAAAGGGCTGGCCAATCAGAACAGCTTTCAGTCTCTCACAGCCAGGGCTGGCATGACCATTAGGCAAACTAGGTTGGCGCCTAGAGCAGCAACGATCCAGGGACAGCCCATTGCCATGCCTTTTGCCCCTCTCTGGGACCTGCAGTGGCAGCAATGGCCTCATCA
Organism: Ichthyophis bannanicus; assembly: GCA_033557465.1. NCBI lineage: Eukaryota > Metazoa > Chordata > Amphibia > Gymnophiona > Ichthyophiidae > Ichthyophis > Ichthyophis bannanicus. The sequence goes on along the minus strand of CM066035.1, from coordinate 440,445,072 downwards.
GCCACTTCCACGCCCGTGCAAAAGGAAAGCGGCATTGGTTGTTGGAGGAGGCCGAAGAGAAACAGTCTCTCAGTGCCAAAGGTTTAAGGGAAGTGCTGCAGAGCTGTTTGAGGCCATTGCTGCTGCTGTGGGTCCCAGATAGGGGTGGCAATAGCAGCAGTGGGGGCTATGGAGGAGATAGGAGTGGGAGCAGGGGCGGCAGAAGGGATGAGATTCGCCTAGGGCGCTTCAAAATCCTTCCACAGGCCCTGCTCACAGCCATCCACCAATCAAGCACCTGTTCTTTCATTCAGGAAGCTGAGGAGTAGAGAAAGGAGCCACCTGCAGGTCCTCGAGCTGCATCTGCTTACTGCCTCCTTTCCTTAGTCAGGTCACCAGCAACATTTTACCACCATCCTCAGTGCTGCAGCAGCAGGTCTCCTGCTTTCCTCTTTCCTCAGGTGCAGAGAACTAGCACCGCTACTCCCACTGCCTGCCTCCCTCCCTCGGACTGCCCCAATCCCACTGCCCTTGCCCCTTCTGTTCCAGCCAGGGCAGGTAAGGAGCCAAAAAGGAAATGCACAGTTGGTTGCTAGGTTACCAGTGCAGATATCTTTCAGGGAGTGGGGCACCACTAATCTAAAATTTGTGTATCACCGCTGCCTCTGGCCTTTAGGAGAACTGAAGGTTTACTGTGGGCTTGGAAATCTTTTTTGACCCTCTTAAACCTATGATGTGTATGTCAGTGTAGAATTTGCATAATCAGTGCCTCCAAGGAAACAGCTGAAAGAAAAATAGCTCCATATGGTACTGGCATAGTTTTTGTGATAAATGCTTACCTATATGCTTATTTATGAGTTTTTTAAAGGTTAATAGAAAACCTATTGTGATCATCAATAAATGTTCCCAATGGCAAACATAAAACATGATGAGACAACCCAAAACATGTTAGCAGAAAGATGCTATTTGAATACAAATATTTTGTTTTAACTATAATTTACTGATAAACTAGCTTTATTGTGAGTCTGTATGACTGCTGAAACATTTGGTGGTGTATGCAATTTTGGGAGTACTTGTTCCTCCTCCCCTACAATTACACCCTCCTCCCTTCATGGCCCTTATACCCACTGAGATCCCTAACCCCTGAACACTCCATCCCCTAGCCTCCAAGGCATTAGCTCATAAATCCCTCCCATTTGCACCAGCCCAGTAAACCTCTCAATTTCCTACTGCATGTAGAGCGAGCCTTCCCCTCTCAAGGAATCCTGCAGAACTCCCAATACAGTGGAACATTTGCTTTGGGGAGCTGTTGAAAGGAGTTGGGTTGTGGCGGGGAATGGATGGAAGTGCATGGGATCTTTGTGCAAGTGAGAAATGAGTGTGTGTGTACAATGTGCAGGTGGTGTGTGTGAGACAGGCATGCATTCGTGAAATGTAAGGAGAAAACTGTTGTTTTTGTGGTGTCCCAGCTGCATGCAGATGTTCTACAGGAACAGGCTGGCCAGCAGCTGCAAGAGTGGCACTAGGAACAATCGAATAGGGCGCTAAATAAAGAGAAATGCATTTCTTGTAGAACATTTACATGCTGATTGGACACCACAGAAATAGTGTGTGGGGGGGGGGGAGAGGGGGGTGTTTCTCTTTGATTACATGTAGGCTAGAAAACAATAAGAATATAAGAACATAAGAACACTTTTATGCAACTTTTGGAAGTTCACGGTTTTTGAGTCCAAGTATCTGAGAATTCAGTTGACGCTCCCATTTCTAGTAAGGAAGTTTACAGGATGATTATGTTTAAAATATTTTTGAAGTGTCACTGAGAGTACAGCTGTTCTACTGGAGCTATACTCTGCTGCTTTACAATTAGCACTTCTGTGACACTTATAGCTGTCTGTAATCAGACTGCTGAAAACTGCATTAACATGCAAATCCTGAACAGTGCTTTCAGTGACCGTCTCCTCCAGGAATGAGAGCTTCTCGGGGAGGCACATCTTCCCCTCCTTGGCTTTTTACTTAGGAATCCATTGTGGGCGTACTCCAGTCTGCAAGACATAGGTCTTAGAAATTCAGCTTTGAACTGGTTCAGATCTTATTTCTCTAAGCGCAACTTTCGTGTATCAATTGATAGGTCTTAATCCACCACTTACCTACTTGCTTTTGGGGTCCCCCAGGGCTCAATACTTGCCCCAAAACGGTTATCATTCCCCTGGTTACTACCATTAAGAGCCTTGGAATAAGCTCTTATCTTTATGCTGATGACATCCAGTTTGCCATTGCTCATGATTTTTGGGACCCATCTTTCCAACTACAACTTACATCACATCTAGATACAATATCTGACTGGATATACTCTCAAAGACTGGTCCTGAACCCTCATAAAACTGAAGCCTTATGGCTCACCACAAATAATTCCCCATGGCCTTCATTAGTCTATATTAGTGGTTTACTGTTACCATTTAAGGACTCTGTTAAATCCCTGCTGTAAAGGGTGCCTTCCTCACACTTTGCAGAATTAAAGATTTGAGAGATGCAAGATCCCTGAAGATTCTTAAGAACATAAGAACATAAGAAATGCCATACTGGGTCAGACCGAGGTCCATCAAGCCCAGTATCCTGTTTCCAACAGTGGCCAATCTAGGTCATACATACCTAGCAGTTTCCCCAAAAGACACAGGTTCTGCAGTGCTTGTACTAGGCCAAGCATTGATATCCTGGGTCCCTTTTTAATAGTGGTTTATGGACCTTTCCTCCAGGAACTTGTCCAAACCTTTTTTAAACCCAGCTATACTAACAGCCCTTACTATATCCTCCGGTAACAGATTCCAGAGTTTGATTACACGTTGAGTGAAGAAATATTTTCTCCTATTTGTCTTAAATAGTTTACCCTGTAGCTTCATTACATGTCCCCTAGTCCTTCTATATTCTGATAGCGTAAACAATTGATCCACGTTTATCCGTTCCACTCCATTCATTAATTTATACACCTCTATCATATCTCCCCTCAGCCGTCTCTTTTCTAGGTTAAAGAGCCCTAACCTTTTTAGCCTCTCTTCATAGGAGTAGCCTTCCATCCCCTTCACCAATTTGGTGGCTCTTCTCTGTACTTTTTCTAATAACTCTATGTCCTTTTTAAGATACGGTGACCAGAATTGCACACAATATTCAAGGTGCAGTCGTACCATGGAGCGATACAGAGGCATTATAATATCCTTTATTTTATTCTCCATCCCTTTCCTTATGATACCTAGCATTCTATTTGCTTTCTTGGCCGCTGCTGCACACTGGGCGGAGGGTTTTAACATGTTATCCACGATGACTCCTAAATCTTTTTCCTGGGTGGTGGTTTCTAATGTGGAGCCTTGCATCGTGTAACTATAGTGTGGGTTGTTCTTTCCTAGGTGCATAACTTTGCACTTGTCCACATTAAATTTCATCTGCCATTTGGATGCCCAGTCTTCCAATTTATCCAGATCCTCCTGCAGTTTTCCACAATCCTCTTGGGTTTTAACAACTTTAAACAGTTTTGTGTCATCTGCAAATTTGATAACCTCACTAGTTATTCCCTTTTCCAGGTTATTTATGAATATGTCAAAAAGTAGCGGACCCAGTACAGATCCCTGGGGTACTCCGCTATTCACCTTTTTCCATTGGGAATATTGGCCATTTAGCCCTACCCTCTGCTTTCTATCTTTTAACCAGTTCCCGATCCACAATAGTACACTGCCTCCTATCCCATGACTTTTTAGCTTCGCCAAAAGTCTCTGATGGGGGACCTTGTCAAAAGCTTTCTGAAAGTCCAGATACACTATATCAACCGACTCACCTTTGTCTACCTGTTTATGCACACCTTCAAAAAAACAGATCAGATTAGTAAGACAAGATCTTCCTTGTCTAAAGCCATGTTGGCTGTCTCCCATTAGGCCATGACTATCTACATGCTGTGTAATTTTGTTCTTTATGATGGTTTCTACCATTTTCCCTGGTACTGATGTCAGGCTCACCGGTCTGTAATTTCCCGGGTCACCCCTGGAACCCTTTTTAAAAATTGGTGTTACGTTGGCGACCCTCCAATCTTCAGGTATTACAGATGATTTTAATGAAAGTTCACAGATTACCAATAACAGGTCTGCAATCTCATATTTCAGTTCTTTCAACACTCTGGGATGTATACCATCCGGTCCAGGTGATTTGCTACTATTCAGTTTATCAAATAGTTGTAATATATCTTCCCGGTGTAGCGATATTTCTCTCAATTCCTCTGCAGTATCACCTTCAAATACCACTTCAGTCTTGGGTAACATCCCTACATCTTCCTCAGTAAAGACCGAAGCAAAGAATTCATTCAGTCTCTCTGCTATAGCCTTGTCTCCTCTTACTGCCCCTTTTACCCCTCTATCATCTAATGGTCCAATTGACTCTCTCACAGGCCTTTTGCTACGAATGTACTTGAAAAAGTCTTTATTTCGTGTTTTTGCTTCCGTAGCAAGTTTCTTCTCAAATTCCCGCTTTGCCTGCCTTATCAATGCTTTGCATTTAACTTGCCAGTGCTTGTGCTGTTTCCAGTTTTCATCATTTGGCTCTTTTTTCCATTTCCTGAAGGTTGCTCTTTTGGCAGCAACAGCCTCTCTGACCTCACCTTTAAACCATGCTGGCAGTTTTTTGGACTTTCTTCCACTTTTCTTAATGCGTGGAATACAGCTGGTCTGGGCTTCGAGGATAGTATTTTTAAATAACACCCAAGCTTGCTGTAAGTCTTTAACCTTTGGAACCGCTCCTTTTAGTTTTTTCCGAACTATATTCCTCATTCTATCATAGTCTCCCTTTTGAAAGTTAAAAGGTAGTACTGTGGATTCCTTTACTATCTGTCCTCCACTGATTAAAACAAACATGATCATACTATGATCACTATTGCCAAGTGGTCCCAACACCCTTATTTCTTGCACCAGATCTGGCGTTCCACTAAGGACTAGGTCCAGTATGGCTTCCCCTCTGGTCGGTTCATGAATCAGCTGCTCCAAGAAGCAGTCATTTATTTCATCTAGAAACTTTATCTCTTTAGCTTGTCCAGCTGTGACACTGTCCCAGTCGATACCGGGGTAATTGAAATCACCCATTATTACTACTCTGTTGTGGCTTTTGTTAGCTTCCTTGATTTCTTTGAGCATTTCATCATCCATTTGTTCATTCTGGCCAGGTGGTCGATAGTATACTCCCACTGCCATCACCTTCCCCTTCATAATTGGAATTTCAATCCATAGAGATTCTACAGCAAATTTTGTTCCCTGCAAAACTTTAATCCTTTCTGACTCAATGCCCTCTCTAACATAGAGCGCAACCCCTCCACCAATTTGTTCAGCTCTATCATTACGATATAGTTTGTATCCAGGTATCACAGTGTCCCACTGGTTATCCTCCTTCCACCATGTCTCTGAGAGTGCAATCATATCTAACCTCTCATTTAGTGCTATATATTCTAATTCTCCCATCTTATTGTTTAGACTTCTAGCATTGGCATACAAGCATTTTAGAGACTGTATTTTATTAATATTAATCTGGCTATTGGTAGGCATGGGTAATTGGGAATCCTTATGCTCTGTCTGCTCCTTACTCAAGGGCATTTGGGCTACTATACTCCCTTTTGGAACCTCACTGCTTTTGGTAGTATCCTTCAAGGATACCTTTGTCCGAACCATGCGCTCCTGGGTGACTGTCGGCTTTCCCCTATTTTCTAGTTTAAAAGCTTCTCTATCTCTTCTTTAAAGGTTAATGCCAGCAGTCTGGTCCCATCCTGATTAAGGTGAAGCCCATCCCTTCGGAAGAGCTCCCCCTTTCCCCAGAATGTTCCCCCGTTCCTAACAAATCCAAAACCCTCATCCTTGCACCATTGTCTCATCCACGCATTGAGACTCCGGAGCTCTGCCTGTCTTTTGGGTCCTGCACGTGGAACAGGAAGCATTTCGGAGAACGCTATCCTGAAAGTTCTGGATTTCAACTTCCTACCTAAAAGCTTAAATTTAGCCTCCAGAACTTCCCTACCACATTTTCCTATGTCATTGGTACCAACATGTACCAAGACAGCAGACTCCCCCCCAGCACTATCTATTATCCTATCTAGGCGGTGCGTGAGATCTGCTACCTTCGCACCAGGCAGGCATGTTACCAGGCGATCCTCACGTCCACCAGCCACCCAGCTATCTACATTCCTAATGATTGAATCACCAACTATAACAGCTGTCCTGACCCTCCCCTCATGGGGACATGGCCCTGGAGAAATGTCCTCGGTGCGAGAGGGTTTTACATCACCTGGAGGACAGGTCCTAGTTACAGGATCACTTCCTGCCACACCAGGGTGATGCTGTCCTGTCACGTGACCTCTCTCCTCCGTGGCAACAGGGATGCTGCCAGACTGGAGGTGGGACTTCAGGACTATATCCCTGTAGGTCTCGTCCATGCACTTCTCTGTCTTTCTTATGTCTTCCAGGTCTGCTACTCTAGCCTCTAGAGAACGGACTCGTTCCCTGAGAGCAAAGAGCTCCCTGCACTTAGTGCATATGTAGGACCTCTCACCAACTGGGAGAAAATCATACATGTGACACTCAATGCAAAAGACTGGAGAACCCCCATCTTGTTGCTGGACCTCTGTCTGCATCTTAGTTTAAAGCTTGTGTTTAGGTCTTTTAAATTCGGTATATAATAAGGATTGGTGTAGATGCTTATACTAATAAAAGTGTATCTAATACCCCTAATACACCCTGTGTACCTGAAGCTTAATTAATCTCAGGTCCTCTGTGTATGACTGATTTGGATTAAGAGCTGCACCTGAGAGCAGCCCCTTTCCTCTAAGATGTGCAAGTACCTATAAAACTACAATTACCCCAGGGGTGGGTGGGTGCTGGGGAGGGAGGGAGGGAGATAAGTCCTATTAAAGAGGGCAGTTACAAGGTACCCTGTCCTGAACCCTCAGCAGGGGGATGGGGGTACCACACAAAGCCCAGTTAGTTGAGAGAGGCAAGGTAAGTACAGCTGAGAAGGCTGAACTAGCACACCACTAAGACAAACAATAAATAATTAAACAAACAAACAGTTAGACAAACAGTAAATAATTAAATAAACAGCTAGAACTCACAGTACTTCCCATCACCTTCCCTTCTCCATGCTTTTGTTATTGGCAAGATTGATTGTAAGTTTTTGTTCATAACTAACCCATTTTATCAGATTAAAGGTCTTCAAATTATTCAAAGTTAGCCATTAAAATGTCTTATCATGCAAAGGGAACTGACCATGTTTCCCCTTTACTCTTTCAGCAACATTGGTTACCAGTCAATTGCTGTATCCAATTTAAAATCATTATGCACACCCACAAAGCCTTTTACACAGGTTTACCCTTTATTTTTACTTAATCCCCTATCACCCTACCAGATCCTTGTGCTCTTCTCAGGGTAATTACTTAGTGCAGTGGCATTAATTCTACCCAAGCAGCCCCTGCAGTATGGCCAGACAGTGGCGGTAAGGCGGAGTGGCAAATTTACTTTTAACATCTTTGTCGCACTGCCTTTGCTCTTGTAAGTTTTTAGCAGGCCAGGCAGCTGTTACCTACCAGGCCGAAATCTTGCTGGGCCTGCTGCCAACTTACAAGAGCAGAGGTAGTGCAGCAAACAAAGTAAGTTTGCTGCCGTGACAACCGGGAGGCCACGAGGGACTTTTTAAGAGAGTGAAGCAAGGTTTCAGAGGGACCAGAGGGTATACAGTACATACTTAGGTCTTCCAGGTACTTCTCATATGTCATTTGGGTTGGGTTTGCTGTAGCAAATTGCAGTCAATGAATAAGTCCAGGAGTCGATTGACAGGGTCCAAGTCAGTTTATTGTGCACAAGGCCCAGTCAGTCAAAGCAGCAAAAGGTACTGAGCAAAGGTTTATACAGAGACATAACTTTTTATACCACTTTTTTAGTTTGATACATGAAAACGTTCTATTGGTTCTAGCTCGATACATACAAACTTCTCATTGGTTATACATTCCCTTCATTTGTCCAATTAGAAATCCCTCCGGAACCTAGCAACCAGCCCCCTCCCTTAGGATTGCTTGAACAATGGTATAGTCTTAACTTGGTAACTTTTCTACTGCAAGGTTAACTTTGGCTCCAGGAATGCATATACTGTTACTTTTCTGTTCTTTCACATACAAGAGAATAATAGAAGACTTATGCATTCATAAATACTTCTTATTAAGCATTTTAAAACATCTTTCTCAATTTCCACAGATTTATGGTTCTTTTCTAGCTATAATGGAAATTAGGATCCAGGCCTAACTTACAGGCCTTTCATAGTAGCAGGCTATGCTAGGCCATAGCCTACCTCATTCCCCCCTTTGATTATTCTCACCCGCAAGTGAGGAAGGGTGAGAATTAAATCACTCATTAGTTAATTAATACATTATACAGGTGTAACAGCATCAGCATTATGGGGTATAGGGTGATATCTCCACATAGCTAATACTTTCGCAGTTGCCTTCCGCTCTATAGTGTTATCAAGTGATGTTATCATGCGTAAGCAAAGGGGTAGGAGACAAGGGAGCAATAGGCACATGGCTAAAATGAATAAGACAATTAACATAAGGGATTTCAGACCACCAATCCAAGAAAACAATGACCCAAACCACCCATCCATCTTTAAACTGTGCCATGTCTGGACAGGCACAAATGTTTGCTCTCTCATCTGGATGGCTAAGTCTTCAACTACATGCCATTATTATCAATCTGTAAACAACAATTACTTAGATTCAACTTCCCACACACTCCACCTTCAGCTGCTAACAAATAATCTAAAGCTAAACGATTTTGATAAATGGCTGTACGCATTTGTGTACTCTGTTTCACCAGAAGGGTTAGTGCTTTACTGGTTTCATTGGTTATTATTTCAACAACAGCTTGCAACCGTATTATTCGATTAATCATATAAACAGGGGTACGATATCCCCAAGTTCCATCCTGCTCCCAAGTAGCAGGTCCATAGTATGCGATGATTCTTTCCGGTGGCCATTCATCACCTTCCCATTTGTCCCATTGGCCTATTTTCAAGGCCTCCTTCAGCTGTCGACTTCTGTACACAGGATATCCCAGCTGTTCTCCCTGGGAAGTAGGCAGAAGGAAAAAGGAAGGTCGTATAGTTCCCAATACACATGCACCTCCCCAGTGATGAGGAAGTCTAGCATATGCTCGGGTTCTGCAAATCCAATACAGTCCAGGTGGTGCTTGCCAAGAATTATATGCTGCTAAGTTAGTCCAGATACTGGCAAGTTTTGGGAACTGAACAAGAGGATTGGGAGGTTCAGTAGTGTTGACGCCGGACCACCAAGATGTCTTCTTAGTGGTACTGTTGTAGAACTTCTGATTGAGACAGACCAGCTGCCCCACTTCCATATTAAACATGGGTCCATAACGAGAAAAAACATAAGTTACCCACAATGGAGTGAGCCAATACCCATTCACTTGTGGTATTGTTTATATTGGTCTGATTATATGGAACAGAATAGTTCAGTTCTTGTGCCTCCCAAGGCCATTGGTCTCCCATTGTTGTTCCTCCACAAAACAAACAATCTGAAACATGGAGACTAGATGCAACTGCTCCCGCTAATTCAAGAAATAAGTTCTGGGAGGCAGGAGGAATTTCAAACTCGGATTTCATGGCTTCATAGAAAGAATGATGTATATGATAGGGTGAGGATACATGGATGTTGGTGTTTAGTCGTAGATATAAAATAGTCCCCGGATCTACACCTCCTCCTGCTATACGCAACCCAAACTTGTATCCTTGCTTCCAGTGGCTGGGATTGGCTATGAAGAGTTGTAAAGGATTACAAGCTCCTTTCTGACATTTCGTAGGCTCTGACAGTCTAATCTTTGTTAGGCTGCCTTTTCGATGATCTCCATCTCGTCCCGTTGGTGCGTTCTTTCAGGTAGCAAAATACACACACTCCCATTTTGGGCAAAAGTAATCATGCTGAGATGCAGTGGTGTTGTACTTTTTCCAGTGCATTTTCCCCATCCATAGGCTCCCTCTGGACACATGTACTTATCATCATGGTAGTATGCTCGCTCCCATGACCAAGACGCACATCTGTGGTAAGCATTTTTATTTATGGCACCACAAGCATCAAAGTTCAAGATGATAGGTTTTGTGGGGTTGGTGAGAGGTTTAGTTATATTCAAGATGGCTCCATCTTCATCATTCCAGCGTATCTCAAATGTATAGTAGGATGGATTCTGTCAGGGGTTATAACAAGTCTTACTTTTCCCCTTTGTGCAAATGTTCAATTCAGTACCATTATAAATACACCGGCTGATTGTACCAGTGCAAGTTGTCACCAGCTCTCCTTAAACCCCCGAGTAGAGGTTAAGGGAGTGGGTTTTTCCCTATTGAAAAAGCTATTTCACAGATCCTGGAGCAATGCCCCTTGGAAAATGTAGTCTTTTCACTCAATTAATAAGGAGCAGTTGTGGGAAAAAGTGGTTAAGCAACCAAAGGATTTTATTTCCCCTCCCGGGGTGGATTTTACCATGAACAGAAAACACAATCCAGGTATTTACTGGTACTTGGACAAACAAAAAGTTCCTTAACAGAAAAAGGCTTTCTTCAGCATTAACCAAGGTGAAAACAAACATTCAAACAAAACCATGCTGTTTCCTCACAGCTCTCTGTTTCCACGTGCTATCTGTGCTGTACTCTCTTTTCAAACAGGCTTTCAATGCAATGAAATTATTCCATTGGCCAGAGATAATGTACAGTCCATTATATCTATATCTTCTCCAGTATCAATACACTCTGGTTCACAGTCCATCAATTCCTCCTGGTCATAAGGAAATGTTTGAACCGGCACTGCTGGTGCCACGCCCTTTCTTACTGCTCCAGGCTTTACACGATATGCTTGGGTCAAATACTGCCTTTCACACAGATTATTAGGCTCAGTATTCTTTTCTCAGCACCACCCTTCTGGGTACAAACAGTCACTGTAATTAAGTATATTCAAGCCTTTTGGCTTACCTTTCAGCCTTACTGGTTGAGGTTTTCTCTGGTGCTTTTGAATAGCTGTAGGTTCCCAACCTAAGCCCTGCTCATAGCATTTCACTTGCCTCCTAGGCTTTCTGTCTCTCCCGTGCTCCCCAGGATATTGCAGACAATCTCCTTTGCCCTTGTTATATCCTGTCCTCGGTGTTTCTTTCTTTCTCCTCAAGAAGGAATCTGTCTCTCCTTTCCATAGAGACTCTGGCTTACTCTGGGCATAGCTGTCTTCAGTGTAGCTCTCAATAGCTTCTCTCTCCAGCTCGTATGCCTCACTTCCTGCTTCTTCAGCCAACTCTTCATTACTTCCTTCTCTGCCTACCTCCATAAGCTCCACTACAGTTTCTTTAATAGGATGAATTCTGGGGCAGTGCTCAACTCCACCCCCTAGCAGGTGTCCTGCATTACCTTGTGATTCACCCCTTGAATGATAGCACCGGCGTTTCTCTTGCCTCTGTGCCTGGTTCCCACGGTAACCAGGAGCCATGTGCTTCTGTTTACAGCTCAGCTCTACTTTTGTTCCTGGCTTTTTAGCTTCATTAAACGGGCTAGAAGGACCCACTATGTCACAGATCCCCCCCCTTAAAATATTACGGGCTGCCAAAGCCTGCGACGGACAGCACGTAATCCCTTGTGTAGGGTTCCTGTGGCGCTCCTTCATAGCTATTTGTACTGTGGCTACCCTTTCTTGCCAGTGTTTGAAGGCATTAATGTGATATACCTGGCGCCGGCCCTTACTATTCTCTACCCTGTATGAGACGGGACCTACCCTCTCCACTACCTTACAGGGCCCCTTCCATCTGGACTCGAATTTTGGACCTACCTCGGCCACCATAATCAACACTTTGTCGCCTATTGCCAATTGACGGGGTTTTGTTCCCCGGTCGTAGTACTTCTTCTGCCGCTTTTGGCTAGCCTGCAAGTTTTCCAAAGAGGCCTGCGCCGTTCTCTTCAAACGACTTCTTAAGTCTTTGAGGAACTGGGGTACGTCTGTCTCCCCCCTATCCGGTTCCACCCATTGTTCCCTGAGTATGTTGAGAACTCCTCTGGGGGCTCTACCAAATAACAGCTCGTACGGGGATGCCCCTGGGGACGCCTGTACACGCTCCCTACACGCATATAAAACAAAAGGTAACAATGTATCCCACTCTGACGTCTGCCCATCTAGTCCCCTCCTAAGCATTTGCTTTATGGTCTGGTTTGTTCTTTCAACCATCCCATTGGACTGGGGGTGGTATGCTGCAGTCCGCACGTGGTGTATGCCAAAAGCATCCCACACACTGGCTAAATATTTTGATAAAAAGTTGCTCCCTTGGTCAGTGAGCATCTCCTGAGGGAAGCCAACCTCACAGAACAATTTTATCAGTTCCAAAGCTATTGTTCTGGCAGATGTGTTTCTCATGGGTATGGCCCATGGGAACCGTGTAGCTTGGTCCACGATCACTAATACATACTGAAAACCTCAGGGAGTCCTTACGAGTGGCCCTATGATGTCCATTGCCATTCGCCTAATGGGCATGGATATGGCAGGTGTGGGTATCATAGGCACTGCTCTCGGTTTCGAGGCAGTAACCCGTTGGCAGGTTGGACACGCTTCACAATAGCGGGAAATTTCCTTGTAGACCCCTGGCCAGTAAAAACGGGCCAAGACCTGGTCCAATGTCCCCTGAATCCCCTTGTGGGCTCCTACTGGGTGGTCATGGGCTAGACGCATCACTATGGCCTTAAATGTGGTCAGTACCACCAACTGCTTTCTCACCTCACCGGTAAGTGGGTTATTACTCTCCCTGTACAGGATATCCCTTTCTAAAAGGAATCGGGGCAGAGTATCTCTTTCCTCCTGCGCAAACACAAAGGCTCTTTTCAAAGCGGGATCCGCTTTCTGTTCCCCTGGGAAGGATGGGAATTTCTTTACCAACTCCGAGGGTACCCATGGTAAGCCCTCCCCGGCTCCCAAATCAGCCCTTCCTTGGGTCCTGTGCTGCCTTTCTTGTTTTTTCTTGGCCTTTCCCTTCCTTACCTCCTTGGGCATGGTATCAAAAAGGTCAGTCTGTATGGGCAATGGGTCTATTGCTTCCTCATCATATCCCCTTTCTAAGTCAGGGGAATCTTCCCTAACGTGAGATGGGCCTGCCACTTCTTCAGCAGGGTCCTCCTCCCTATGAGGGGTTCTTGCCTGGGAGCGGGTAGAGACATAGCCTGTCCTCTCTGCTATTCCCTTTTCAATTCCCCGGCAAAATGGGGGCCAATCATTTCCCAGAATTACATCATGTAACAGTTGTGGGATTATTGCCACCTTTACTCTCTTGGCTGCTCCTAAACCTTCTATCATGAGGTCATATACGGGGTAATAGGAGGCTGACCCGTGCAAACACTGTACTTTTACCTGCCCCACTGCTGGACTCGGCGCTACTTGAGCTTGTATGGCTTCCCAGAGCCGTTGGGACACCATACTCTGGTTAGCGCCCGAGTCTAGTAGCGCTTGGGCCTTTATGCCCTCCACCTGGACTGGTAGCAAAAAGCCTGCTTTAAGGTTTTCCCCATTACCAGATATTAAGGCAGTACGTGTAATACAATCTTTTTGCCAGTGCCCAACATCTCCACATTTGAAACACTTTCCTTTTGTAGAGGAAAAACCACTATTTTTCCAAGGTATTTTACATTCAAAATTCTTACTCACTTTATCCGTCTGCGTCATGCCAAGAACGCCGGATTTTGAGGTCCTTGAGAATTCAGCCTCAAAATACCGTTCTGTCATGGCCGCTGCTTCATTTGTTGTCTTACAGTTCTGTAACATAAGAAACTTTTTAACCTCAGCAGGTACAGCTTCCATGTACTGTTCCAACATTATTTCATCAAGCATAGATTCTACATTCTGCTGCTCAGGTTTGAGCCACTTACAGGCTAATCCCTTTATTCTAAAATACAGGGCTTTAGGGGTTTCTCCAGGCTTTAACTTTGCCTCCCTAAACCTTCGCCTGTAGAATAGAGGGGTGAGCCCTAACCTGTCTCGTACCGCACTCTTTACAGCATCATAATTCATTGCTAAAGCAACTGGCATTGACTTGTATGCTGACAAAGCTTCACCATATAAAGACATAGCAAATTTTATAGCCCACTGCTCCTTAGGCAGTTTGACGGCTTCTGCAATCCGTTCAAATGCATCTACATAATCATCTACATTGTCAGTAGGAGATAACTGTCCCAGCAAAAGTGATCCTGAACCATTCAGTCCTACCCCTTGGGTAAATCCTGGAAAAGCTTCCACTGGCTCCTGCTGTTGCTTGGCTAAATGTTCTATGAGAGCATTTACTGGTCTCAGCTGTTCTTGCACGGCAGCCATTGCTTGGTCATGCACCCTTCGTGACATCTCCAGCTGCTTATCCCATTGCAGGGACATCCACCTTAATATTTCTTGCGGGTCCATTCTGGATCTCCTGATACCTGCAACATAAACACAAAAAAACCCCAAGTGTGGCCCAAAAAAAAGAGAGAAAAAAAATTCTCCTTTTCTTTTTTTTTTTTTTCAATGCCTTGCACTATGCCTGTGCATCACCCTTTCTCCTTGTATCCTTCTCCGCCCGTGCCCAGCCACAATTACCTGGCACCAGTGCAGAGTCAGGCACTGAGAAAAGGGAACTCCCCAGTCTGACCGACCATCAGCCGAGCTCTGGATCTTTCCTCTGGTTGTCAGCTCTTTGCTGCAGGAACCTCCGTCCTTGTGGTGTCCTCCAATCCAGGCAAAAATCCAAACTACTACGCCATTTGTCACCAGCTCTCCTTAAACCCCCGAGTAGAGGATAAGGGAGTGGGTTTTTCCCTATTGAAAAAGCTATTTCACAGATCCTGGAGCAATGCCCCTTGGGAAATGTAGTCTTTTCACTCAATCAATAAGGAGCAGTTGTGGAAAAAGTGGTTAAGCAACCAAAGGATTTTATTTCCCCTCCCGGGGTGGATTTTACCATGAACAGAAAACACAATCCAGGTATTTACTGGTACTTGGACAAACAAAAAGTTCCTTAACAGAAAAAGGCTTTCTTCAGCATTAACCAAGGTGAAAACAAACATTCAAACAAAACCACGCTGTTTCCTCACAGCTCTCTGTTTCCACGTGCTATCTGTGCTGTACTCTCTTTTCAAACAGGCTTTCAATGCAATGAAATTATTCCATTGGCCAGAGATAATGTACAGTCCATTATATCTATATCTTCTCCAGTATCAATACACTCTGGTTCACAGTCCATCAATTCCTCCTGGTCATAAGGAAATGTTTGAACCGGCACTGCTGGTGCCACGCCCTTTCTTACTGCTCCAGGCTTTACACGATATGCTTGGGTCAAATACTGCCTTTCACACAGATTATTAGGCTCAGTATTCTTTTCCCAGCACCACCCTTCTGGGTACAAACAGTCACTGTAATTAAGTATATTCAAGCCTTTTGGCTTACCTTTCAGCCTTACTGGTTGAGGTTTTCTCTGGTGCTTTTGAATAGCTGTAGGTTCCCAACCTAAGCCCTGCTCATAGCATTTCACTTGCCTCCTAGGCTTTCTGTCTCTCCCGTGCTCCCTAGGATATTGCAGACAATCTCCTTTGCCCTTGTTATATCCTGTCCTCGGGGTTTCTTTCTTTCTCCTCAAGAAGGAATCTGTCTCTCTCTCCTTTCCATAGAGACTCTGGCTTACTCTGGGCATAGCTGTCTTCAGTGTAGCTCTCAATAGCTTCTCTCTCCAGCTCGTATGCCTCACTTCCTGCTTCTTCAGCCAACTCTTCATTACTTCCTTCTCTGCCTACCTCCATAAGCTCCACTGCAGTTTCTTTAATAGGGTGAATTCTGGGGCAGTGCTCAACTCCACCCCCTAGCAGGTGTCCTGCATTACCTTGTGATTCACCCCTTGAATGATAGCACCAGCGTTTCTCTTGCCTCTGTGCCTGGTTCCCACAGTAACCAGGAGCCATGTGCTTCTGTTTACAGCTCAGCTCTACTTTTGTTCCTGGCTTTTTAGCTTCATTAAACAGGCTAGAAGGACCCACTATGTCACAAAGTATAGTAGGAATGATAGAGCAAAGTCTGAGTGATCTTCTGTCCAGTTCGGGTGGTGGTTATACAAGCTGCACAAGGGGGTAGAGCAAAAGTCTTTTCCAAGATTCCCAGGATCACCACTCCCACAAGGCAAAAGTGGAAGAACATGATGATTATAGTCTCTGGAAGTCAACTGGAATGTTGAGAATGATGATCTGTGCTGAGCTTGCTTCTGTTTCTGCTGTGATGGTCACTTTCACGTGACGTAGGTGGATCCTGAAGTTTCTTCTATAATACTGGCTGTCTCCTCAAGGTGAGTCACAATGGAGTCTCGGGATTATTTGCTGATGTCCATTGGCCAGGATCAGGAGCAGCTGCTGATTTCACTCGACTGTGGTGGATCCAGGGTTCAAATTCTGCGACTTTCACTGTGGTGGGTGTTGACAGGATGACAACATATGGTCCCTTCCAATGCGGCGCCAGTGGGGTTTTTCTCCACTCTTTCACCCACACAGATGTTCCTGGTTTGAAGGGATGCAGAGGTTCAGTCAGGTTGATGGGTAGTCGGTCTTGCACCCACGTTTGGAGTTTCTGCAAAACAGAACCTAAAGCTAATAGTTCTTGTCTAGTTATTTCAGATCCTATCTGTCTCATGTCTCCCTTTATTCCCTGCACTATGGGTGGAGGTCGCCCATACAAAATCTCAAAAGGGGAGACTCCTAAGGATCTGGTGGGAGCTGAATGTATCCTGAGAAGGGCTGTGGGTAAAACCTGGAGCTACTTCAAGTGTGTTTCTTGGCAAAGTTTGGATAACTGAGCTTTCAGGGTTCTATTCATGAGTTCTACTTTCCCTGAACTCTGGGGTCTGTAAGCAGTGTGCAACTTCCATTTTATTTGCAAAGCTTGAGCTAACTGTTGGGTCACTTGGGATACAAATGATGGACCATTATCTGACCCTGTAGTTGACGGTATTCCAAATTGAGGAATGATCTCATGGAGCAATGCCCTAGTGACTTCTCGGGCTTTCTCAATTCGGGTGGGGTAGGCTTCTACCCACCCTGAAAATGTGCAGACTAACACTAACATATAGGCATTTCAGCAAAGTCTATCTGTATATCACTCATAGGGGTCACCCTTACTGACTGAATTCTTGGGGGTGGAACAGGACCTTGCTTAGCGTTATTCTTGGCACATGTCAGGCATTGCTGCGCCACTGAGGCAGCCAGGGATCCTAGCAATGAAATACAGAAATGGGGTCTTAGAGCTTTCTCCATGGCTGTTTTCCCATAATGTGTGGCTTGGTGGAATGCTTGGACAAAGGCTGGTCCTAGTGCTTCAGGGATGACTGTAGGACCTGGGGGTGGACTATCTTCTAGAGGTGGTAGCACTATCCAACCTTGTTCTGTTAAGACTCCTCCCTCTTTCTCACAATAATAGTCTAACTCTTGCATAGTATATCGGGGTGCCCATGAACTAAGGGGCACAGGGAATAGGGCTGCTTGCATTACAGTATCTTGGGTCCTTACTTGTCCTGTGGTGGCTGCCTTTCGGGCTGTGGCATCTGCAAATCTATTCCCTCGAGCAATTTCTCCTGCTCCTGCCTGATGACCTCTACAGTGCATGACTGCCACTTGTTTGGGGGCCCATACAGCATCTAATAATATCAATATCTCGGGCCCATACCTAATGTCTTTACCCCCTGAGGTGATTAACCCTCATTCTTTGTACAAGGCTCCATGTGCGTGCAAAGTAGTGAAAGCGTATTTAGAATCTGTGTACACATTTATGCGGAGTCCTTCTCCTAATGTCAAGGCTTTAGTGAGGGCTATCAATTCAGCTTTCTGTGCAGAGGTTCCTGGGGTCAGGGCTGAGGACTCAACTACCAGATCAAGGGTCACCACTGCATATCCAGCACAACGATGTCCATTGATGACCAGACTGCTTCCATCTACAAAGAAAGTCTGTTCAGGGTCTTCTAGAGGGACATCAGTCAAATCAGGGCAACTTGAGAATACAGTGCCCATGGTTTCTAAGC
This sequence comes from Ichthyophis bannanicus, assembly GCA_033557465.1. Classification (NCBI taxonomy): domain Eukaryota; kingdom Metazoa; phylum Chordata; class Amphibia; order Gymnophiona; family Ichthyophiidae; genus Ichthyophis; species Ichthyophis bannanicus. Next base: position 440,426,980 of record CM066035.1, on the reverse strand, counting down.
AATTATGATCAGGTGGCCCAGGACCAATTGGAAACAGCATAGCAGGATTCAGAGCTTGGCTAACTTTCAATTGTATCCGAGGGTTTTCACACAACATGCTTTGATACTTCAACATTCGTGCATTGGTTAGCCAGAAGTTTCCTTTATGTTCCATGAGAGTCAGGACAGAGTGTGGCACGGTAACTTGAAGAGTTTGTCCTAGGGTAAGTTTGTCTGCTTCGCCCACTAGGAGGGCTGTTGCTACAACCGCTCTCAAACAAGGGGGCCATCCTTTTGCAACTACATCCAATTGTTTTCACAGATAAGCTACTGGTCGTTGCCAGGATCCAAGAGATTGGGTCAATACTCCCAATGCGTTTCCTTGTGACTCATGGACAAAAAGATGGAAAGGCTTCTGAACATCTGGAAGACCTAAAGCTGGAGATGACATCAAGGCCTTTTTCAAAGTTTGGAATGCTACATCTTTTTCAGGTCCCCAATCTAGTGGGGATCTTTCCATTCCTCTGGTGGCTTGGTATAGTGGTTTTGCAATCAGGGCAAAGTTGGGGATCCATATGCGACAATATCCTACTGCCCCCAGGAAGGCTCTTACTTGCCTCCTAGTGGTTGGAGTGGGGATATTACATACAGCTTCTTTGCATTCTGATCCTAAACGTCGGATCCCACTGGACAACTGGAATCCTAGATACTTAACTTCAGTTTGGCATAGTTGTGCTTTGGCTTTTGAGACTTTGTGTCCGGCATCTTTGAGAAGGTATAAAAGTTCACTAGTAGCTTGCAGGCATTCACTTTCTGAGTTGGTGGCTATGAGCAAGTCATCTACATACTGAAGAAGAACCCTTTTTCCTGGGTCCACTGGGTAACTTGAGAGATCCTGATTCAGAGCAGCACTGAAGAGAGTAGGTGAATTCTTGAATCCTTGGGGTAATCTAGTCCAGGTGAGTTGACCCCGCCTTCCTGTTGTGGGGTCTTGCCATTCAAAAGCGAATAAAAGTTGACTGGTGAGTGCTAGGCGCACACAGAAAAAGGCATCTTTCAGGTCCAGGACGGTGAAGTGAGTAGCCTCAGCGGGGATCAGTCCCAAGAGAGTGTAAGGATTTGGTACTACTGGGTGTATAGTTTCAACTGCATCATTTACTCACCTTAGATCTTGTACTGGGCAGTAGTCTCCTATCCCAGGCTTCTTCACTGGGAGAAGGGGAGTATTCCAAGGTGACTGACATTCTTTGAGAAGTCCATATTTCAGCAGTTTCATCAGATGATGGTGAATTCCTTCAATGGCTGGTCGAGGGAGAGGATACTGCTTCACATGTACTGGTTCCACTCCTGGCTTGAGGGTGACAATGACAGGGGCTATGTTCTTCGCTAAGCCAGGTGGATTATCTTCTGCCCACACTTCAGGTGGGGCTATAAGGTTGGTAGGTATACAGGGACTGGTTGACTTTATTGCAGGTGCACTATAGAACCGCCATTCTTCTTCTCGGGGAACAGTCAGTACCATTAATCCAGCAGGCTTTGGGTTCACAGTCATTTTCATTTCTCCCCCTTCAGCAAAGGATATTTGGGCCTGGAGTTTGGCAAGCATGTCTCTGCCCAATAGTGGAATAGGGCACTCAGGCATATACAAGAACTGGTGCGTTATCTTCTGTCCCCCTAGCTCACACATGCGGTTCTGTAAAAATGGTTTTGTGGCTTTATTTCCAGTGGCTCCTCTTATGGTGACAGATCGTGAGGACAGTGGAGCTACTGGTTTGGCTACTACTGAATGTTCTGCTCCTGTATCTACCATGAATTCCATGTATTTGTCCCCTATCTTTAAATTGACCATAGGCTCCTGGGGACCCAGGGTGAACTTGGAGCCTGGTCTGGCCTAGTCTTCATCTATGTCATCCAGGTCATAGCCCGTTGCTACTGCCACTCCCTCAATGGCTTCTTCCCTCTCTTGTTGGAACTGCGTTCGATTCATTCCTCCTCTCCTTCGAAATCTTCCTCCTGGCCTCCAGGGACTCCCTCCTCCCCTCGCAGGGGCGGAGTCCAAATACGGGCACTCATTTCTCCAATGTCCTTCTTCCTTGCAGTAGGCGCATTGATTTGCACCTAATGGAGGCCTATCGCTTCCACGGCCTTTTCCACGTCCTCTGGTCCTTTGATTAGGGAAACCTCCTCCACGTCGTTCGGTTATAGCAGCAGCAAGAAGATCTGCCTTCTTCTTCATCTTTCGTTCACTTTCTTTGTCTCGTTCATTCTCACGATTCACAAATACTTTCTGAGCGACTTCCATTAACTGACCTGTATTCATGCCCGCAAATCCATCTAATTTCTGCAATTTTCATTTTATGTCTCTCTGGGACTGACTAACAAATGCCGCATTTACCATGCATAAATTTTCCTGAGCAGCGGGATCATATGGGGTATATAGTCTATAAGCTTCAGACAACCGCTCATAAAAGGCCGCTGGGCTCTCATCCGGATCCTGGAGAACTTCCGATACTTTTCCAATATTCATGGCCCTCTGGCCTCCCCTCTTCAGGCCCTGCACTAAGGCCTGGCGAAATCTGGTTAGGGCCGCCGCCCCCCTTCCGTCATTCGGGTCCCACCCTGGATCTTCATTGGGATATTCTACAGCTGCGGCCTGCGGGGGATTTACTGCCCCCCTTTCTACAGGGTTCTCTTCTAACCACCGGAGGGCTGCTTGCCTGATCCGGCCTCGCTTTTCAGTAGTGAAAAGGGTAGACAGGAGCTGGCGACAATCGGCCCAGGTAGGCTGATGGGTTTGCATAATACTAGACATTAATTCTGTTAATTCCTGAGGCTTGGCTATATAGGAAGCATAATGTGTTTTCCAGTTTAATAAATCTGTGGTAGAAAAGGGTACATAAACTAAGCTGGTTGGTCCTGGCGCCATCTGGCCCTGATCATTCAAAACAGGAATTCCAGGCACGTGGCGTAATGGCATTAGATGCCCTGCTTTCTCCTTTTTCTTGGGAGTTACGCTTCTTAACTCATAAGGTTCTCGAGCACCAGTTTCCTTGGTGGGTGACCCTGAACTGGTAGGAGAACTTCCACTTTCTATCTCATCAGATGACTCAAGTCCCCCTGCTGTACTTGGGCCTGACCCGGAACTTTCACTCGGGGTAGGGCGCTTCTTAGGCTGTTGCTTCGGTATTTTCTGGGGCTCCTCATCGGGCTCTATTTCAAGTTGTGGGGCCGTGGGGACTAATTTCTGTGGGTGCCGGGGTAAATTATCCAGAATATCTGAGGACTCTGGGTCAGAATATACTGGTGGCTTTTCTTCCTTAGCTTTTGTGGCTCCCCTAGTAGTAGCTACAAATATTTTACAGTGCTCCTCATAACAGCGCTTCATCCATGAGGGCTGCTGTTCGCATACACTCAACCAGGAATCTATATAGGGGAACTGGTCGGGATACACTCTCAGTATAAGCTGATGAATTCGTAGAACTGTCTCAAAATCAAAGGTGCCCTCTCGGGGCCATGAAGCAGCTAATGCGGGCCACTCCCTTTCACATAACATTTTTAATCTGGATGAAGTCAATTTTATACCATAATCGCCCGAAAATCCTTTACGGAAATTCTTGATCATACATGCCAATGGAGTTTGCGTGGACTCCGTCCCTCCCATAATGTAAACATACCTGCCTACGCTACTGCCTACGTACTCAACGTACCTGCGTACGTTACGTACCCTACGTCCCTACGTACACGTAATGACGTACAAGACAACTTACAATAAGGATAGGTAGTATGGCTGTAGGTAAGGGGTCCGTACAGCCCACAGAACACTGGGGGGGGGGGGACAAACACCACTCGCTTCCTCCTGTTCGCAACCTGGGCGCGGTCGCCCGGCTAGGAACTGCGTTACTTAGGAGTCAATTTTCGCTTGGTCTGTATTTCAAGACCTCTCACTCACACGCACACAAGCAACAAAATATCATATTTCAATATTTCAACTGCCCAGGTTTTCTGACTAACTGACTATTCCAAACAAACAAGAAGGGTCGATAGTTTCAGCTTCCGCTTTCCTGACGCGGAGCTTACTAGGACCGCCCTTATAGGAGGTGATCATGCTCCTTTGTCTCGTGCACACTCATGCGAGATTTCCCAGATTTCCCAGTTAGTCTATACCAAATTTACCAAATTGGTCTTGCACTCGCAAGACGCTGTCCCAGGCTGTTCTTTCTGACTATTTAATTACAAAAATGTCTACTCACCGGATCTGGTCCCCGATACCACACCAGCTTCTGAATTGGAACCTGGACTCCCCCGGTTCGGAGGTGTTGGCCAGCTGGACCCGATGGCCCGCCGAGGCAGGCGGAACCCTCTCCAGCTCAAAGGGGCCAGTGGTGCCTGAGGTCTCCCCCGCGGTCGGACAGACACGGTTCCAACCGGACCAAACCTCAAGGCGAATTACGTGGACTATTCACTTGAATACCATTTACCACTCGCACTTCCCGGCCAACGCACCAAGAATATGCTGTAGCAAAGTACAGTCAATGAATAAGTCCAGGAGTCGATTGACCGGGTCCAAGTCAGTTTATTGTGCACAAGGCCCAGTCAGTCAAAGCAGCAAAAGGTACTGAGCAAAGGTTTATACAGAGACATAACTTTTTATACCACTTTTTTAGTTTGATACATGAAAACGTTCTATTGGTTCTAGCTCGATACATACAAACTTCTCATTGGTTATACATTCCCTTCATTTGTCCAATTAGAAATCCCTCCGGAACCTAGCAACCAGCCCCCTCCCTTAGGATTGCTTGAACAATGGTATAGTCTTAACTTGGTAACTTTTCTACTGCAAGGTTAACTTCGGCTCCAGGAATGCATATGCTGTTACTTTTCTGTTCTTTCACATACAAGAGAATAATAGAAGACTTATGCATTCATAAATACTTCTTATTAAGCATTTTAAAACATCTTTCTCAATTTCTGCAGATTTATGGTTCTTTTCTAGCTATAATGGAAATTAGGATCCAGGCCTAACTTACAGGCCTTTCATAGTGTGGTAGGCGACGGCCTATGATCCATGCTAATTGAACTAAGCAGACAGGCCTGAGCAGCTTGACCTGTAACTGAAGCCTGTAGTTAGGCCCAGAGGAATGAAAACCCCCCTGAATGATGACACCATAGAATTGAAACTTAACTCAGTTTAACTGAACATAGCTAAGCAGAAACGAAACTTAGAAAATATAGAAAAACAAGTTTAATTGGTACTGATAAGGTGTGCTATGCTTCTATGGAATTAATTAACTCTGCAAAAAGCAAGGTTACAGTGCCCTGCTTCCCATATGTTTTAACAAGCTAAGCGACCTTGGAGGAGAGATGTAACAAGTTAGAGACACTGACCATTGTAATTGGGACTAGAAGGGGGGCAACCAGGTGCTGAGCCCAGACCAGAGTCCCGATTGGGTAGCCATATCAGTACCGGGACCAATAGATGGGTGAGAGGGGTACTGGGACCAATGAAAAGTTTGCCTATGCTTAGAATGGACAAGAAAGCTATAAAAGTTGTTGTTTTACTAGAAGCCATTGCTCAGCCATTTTGAAATTGCTTATTGCTTGAGCCATGTGCACATTAAACTGGCTTGGATCCTTGAAACGACTCCTGGTTTTATTTATTGCATGCTTATCTGCTGCTACATTCTTGGTGCGTTGGCCGGGAAGTGCGAGTGGTGGATAGTGTTCAAGTGAATAAATCCACGTAATTCGCCTTGAGGTTTGGACCGGTTGGAACCATGCCAATCCGACGCAGAGGAATTCCCTGGGCCCACTGATCCTCTTGTATCGGAGGGAGTTCTGCCTGGCCTCGGCAGGCACTGGTTCCGGCTGGAACAACACCTCCGACCCGGGGGAGTCCAGGATCCAACTCAGAAGCTGGTGAGGTATCGGGGACCGGATCCGTAAGTATAGTTTTGAAAACCTGTCTAGACAGATGAGTTAGAACTGCAGTGTTTGGTAAGACTTAAGTCTTTGTTTGAAAATCCTTGGATGAGTATTCGCGAGGTACAGCTGTTATAGAGAATCATGATTCAGCCTGGTCAGAGCAGACAGGACTGGGTTTTTGGTATGTCTAGACATAAATAGAAAGAGCAGTACTGCCATTGGAACTTGGAATTTGTAATCTCGAGATATTGGGAATTGGTAAGAGAGCATGATCACCTCTCAAGGAAGGGCCGAGTAACCCCGCATGGGAATTCGCCGGGTGAAACCCTCATCCTTTTTGTAATTGGGAAAAAGACTAGTCAGAATAGATAGAAAGGAATGCATTCTGAGATACGTTGCTAGCATGATTGTGTGAATGAAGTGTGAATGAGAGGTCTGGCAGCACGGACCAAGCAGAGTGGACTCTGGACTAGCGCAGTTCCTAGCCGGGTGACTGCGTCTAGGTCGCAAAACGGAGGAAGCGTTTGGTGTATTGTCCGTCCTACTGTGTATCTGTTTTTTGTTCTCTGTTGAAACCACGAGTTTCCCTTCTGTTATAAATGTGAGATTATTCTGTTGAGTAATTTGTGACAGTTCACTGATTAAGAAATTGTATTAATAGAGCAGAATGAAGACCTAAAACACCTACAGTCATTTTTAGAAATCAAAAAGCTGGTCTCACCCAGTTGGTTTTAGCACAGTGAAAAAGCTGACAGGGGGCGTGTCTGAAGGAAAGAATGTATAGTGTTTTTCTAACCCCGTGCAGGCTTAAATCTAAATGCTGTTAGTTTGTGCTTATTTCAGGACAATTGTACCTGTATTATTCAATAGGTTTTTAATAATAATGTTCCTTCTGCTGTGGTTATGTAATATATATCATTTATTTATCATTTAATAAGAATGTTTAGTCAGGATTGTGGGTCCCGATAGTTTTTGGGTTTAGCCTGAAAAGGATTAAGTTTGTATTAATCCCTTATGGGTTGCGGACCAAGTGAGAGGAATTTCTGTCGGCTGTATGTTCAAATTTTCAGTAAGCACTGAAACAGTTTAAATAGGAAATGATAAAGAACTGTTTTTGTTTTTCCTTTGATCTACAAAGTAATTAGATCACGACTTAACATTGATTTAAATTCTTTTTTTCTGGCATCTCTGTCCATGTGAATGAGAAGTCTCTTTTTATGAGCACAGTTCAATTGTTTCCCCGCGAGCAGAGGGGTGTGGCTTCCACATAGCCTGCAGAGGAAAAAAAAAAAAAGGGGGTTCTGAAGAGACTGCTGGAGACTGCAGGAGATTTCTCCTAGGAATGAAAAGGGACTCCCGATTTGAAAAGTCTCTTCATTTAATCGAAGCGTGATGAATTTATAATTAGTTTTTTTCTCTGGTTTCACTAGCTCTGTTTAACCAAAAGTTTTAAAAACAAAGTTTATCTTTTTATGAATGAGTATAAGTCATTTGAATGCATGCTTCCCCTCTGTGCTGGTTACTAATGAACAAATCAGTTAGCTACACTGACCTTTACAATATTGGCTTTTAAGATAAATTAATCTGTGTTTCTGTATTTAAAAAAAAAGGAAAGGTGTACTGTATTTTATGAAAAATATCCGGAATGTCTTTTAAATATTTGCTTCCTGAACTAAAAAATAATTTCTTTTGCAGAGACATGCTGACAGATAGCTATAGTTCTCTCTATAAGAAGCATAATGGATGTATGTGCTCAATCTAAGTGTTTCCTGCCTGCCCTATGTTTACAGAAATAATAAGTGTCTTTTCAAGTATGATCAAGAATTTCAGTAAGGGATTTACTGAAGATTATGAAATGTCTCTGTCCCAATCAGGATTTTGCCCCAGAATTTCTAGATATCCTGTCTCGTCTCTCTCTCTCTCTCTCTGTAAGTAGTTCTGTTCAGAGTGCTTAAGGGGGGGATGGAGCTCAGTCCACCGATGATGTCAACCCCCCCCCCCCCCCCGGTGGGCGTGAACTAATGTGCCCACAGCAGAGAAGTGGATCCTTAAAAAAAAAAAAAAAATCAACCTCCTGGATAGAGCATTGCTAGGAGAAACAGAATCCAGGAGAGGGGGGGGGGGGGGACTACAGATTCCCAAGTAGTTTGCTAGCCACCTCTGCAACAGGGGAATGTCCACCCCCTCCGGACTAGAAGTGAAAGTCAGCTGACCAGACTTGTTTAGAACTGAAAAAAACTGCATTATACACTGAGAAGTTTTAGGACTTGATTGAACTAATGAACGGAAATTGCAAAGAACTGGATGAATTTGCGGGCATAATGGTTAAATGAAAGTTAATCAGAGGGTGTGTGAATTGTGAAAATAAATGTAACAGAGAAAGTGAATGATATTTTAGTTGAATGATGTGAGGAGGTTATCCTAATCGAAGGAACAGAGGAAGTGAAAAACTGGGTGTGAGTACGCCCATTATAGAAAAAGAAGGACATTAGAGAAGTGAATGCCCGTATCTTGACTCCACCCCAGGAGGGAGTACTTGATTGTAGAATCATAGACAGAATAAAACCAAGCACAGTGTTTCAGCACGAGAGTGGAGCAGCTATAGCGTGAGTGGCAGCCTGAGAGGGCTACAGCATGGATGAAGACTAGGCCAGACCGGACTCTCCAGTTTCCCTGGGTCCCCAGGAGTCAGTCTGAAAAATAGGGGACCAATATATGGACTTTTATGGGGGATACAGGAGCAGAATACTAAAGCCAGTAGCCCCTGTGTTTTTTCTCGCAAAGCCTTTTCTGCAGAACCACATGTGTGAACTAGAAAAAAAAAAATAATAATAATGTACCAGTTCCTGTATATGCCTGAATGCCCTATTCCATTTTTGGGCCGAGACCTGCTTGCAAAGCTTCAAGCACAGATATCCTCTGTTGAAGGAAGAAAAAAATGAAACTCAAAATCTGCTGGCCTGATGGTGTTAACTGTCCCCAAGAAGAAGAATGGCGGTTCTATTCACCTGCATCCAAAGCAACAAGCTGTACACTTACCAACCTCATAGCCCCACCTGGAGGATGGGCAGAAGATAATCCACCTGGCCTAGCGAAGAACATAGCCCCTGCCATTGTCACCCTCAAGCCAGTCAAGAAGCCTGGGACAGGTGATTACCGCCCAGTGCAGGATCTAAGAAGAATGAATGATGCAGCTGAAACTATACAACCAGTGGTACAAAAATCCTTATATTCTCTTGGAACTGATCTCTGCTGAAGCTATACATTTCATCATTCTGGACTTAAAAATATGTTTTTTTCTGCATACGCTTAGCCCAAGACCCCACTACAAGGAGGCGGGGCCAACTCATCTGGACAAGATTACCTCAAGAATTCAAGAACTCGCCTCACTCAGCAAAAGATTTGACAAGTTATCCAGAAACTCCAGAAAAAAAAAAAAAAAGAAAAAATTCTACTTCAATATGTGGACAACTTGCTCATAACCACCAACTCAGAAAGTGAATGTCCACCAGCCACCAGTGAACTCTTGCACCTTTTTAATGAGGCTGGATACAAAGTCTCAAGAGCCAAAGCATAATTATGTCAAACAAGTTAAATACCTAGGATTCCAGTTGTCCAGCGGAATTCGACGCCTGGAACCCTTACCAGAACGCAAAGCAGCTGTATGCAGTATTCCTACTCCAACCACCAGGAGGCAAGTGAGAGCCTTCTTGGGTGCCACAGGGTACTGTTGTATATGGATCCCCAATTTTGCGCTGCTAGCAAAACCATTGTATCACATTGTATCAAGCTACCAAAGGAATGAAAAAGTCTCCATTGGAATGGGGACTTGAATAGGAATGCAGTCTTTTGATCTTTGAAAACCGCTCTGATGTTATCACCAGTTCTGGGTCTACCCGATGTCCAGAAAACCTTGCAGTCTCTATGTTCATGAGTCGCAAGGAAATGTTCTGGGAGTGTTGACTCAATCTCTTGGACCTTATTTGAGAAGCTGTTACAGCTACAGCCTTCCTAGTAAGCAAAAACTAAAAGAAAAATCACTTTGAGATAGAATCTTCAAGTTACTGTACCACACTCTGTTCTAACCATTATGAAACACAAAGGAAATTACTAGCTAACAAATCTATGAATGTTGAAGTATTAGAGTATGTTGTGTGAAAACCCCAGATACAACTGAAGGGTCAGTCAAGCTTTCAATCCTGCTATGTTGTTATCAGTTGGTCTTGATCCCCTGATCATGACTGTTTAGAAATTATGGACACTGTATTCTCAAGCCACCTGGATTTGACTGATGTCCCTCTGGAGAACCCTGAACAGACTTTCTTTGTGGCTGAAGGCAGTTTCATCATCAATGGACATTGTTGTGCTAGATATGCAGTGGTGACCCCTGATTTGGTAGTTGAGTCCTCAGCCCTGGCCCCAGAAACTTCACCACAGAAAGCTGAACTGATAGTCCTCACTAGAGCACTAACAATAGGAAAAGAGCCCTGTCTAAATGTGTACCCAGATTTCAAGTATACCCTTACAACCTTGCATGCATATGGGGCCCTGTACAAAGAATGAGGGTGGATAATCTTAGGAAGCAAGTCCATTAAGTATAGCCCCAAGATATTGATATTAATAGATACATACTGCCTATAGATCTCAGAATTTAGGAAAAGTAGAATGTAGGAATAGAACCCTGAAATCTCAGTTGTCTAAACTTTGCCAAGAGGTTTACCTGAAGTGGCCCCAGGTTCTTCCCATAGCCCTTCTTAGGATATACTTAGCCCCTGCTAAGTCTTTAGGAGTTTCCCCTTTTTGAGATTCTGTATGGACAACCCCTGCCTATTGTATAGGAAATAAAAGGAGATATGAGACAGATAGGATCTGAAATTATTAGACATGAACTATTGGTTTTAAGTTCTGTTTTGCAGGAGTCTTCATACCTGAGTACAAAATCGATTACTCATCAATTTGCCTGCACCCCTGCATCCTTTCAAGCCTGGAGTCTCGGTGTGGATCAAAGAGTGGAGAAAGATACTGTTAGCCCTGCATTGGAGAGGACCCTATGTCGTCATCCTGTCAACTCCAAATGCAGTAAAAGTCGCAGAATTTGAACCTTGGATCCATCATAATCAAGTGAAGCCAGCAGCTGCTCTTGAACCTGATCACTGAACTACTGTACAGCATCCTGAGACTCCATTGCACCTCACCCTACGACAACAACCACGGACCTAAGACTTATTGGTCCCTCAGAAACTGCACTGTTTCAAGACTGTTTGTTTATCTGAAGGTAAGCCTCGCATCTGGAGAAAAAAACTGCAATCATCAGAAAGAGACTGTGTTGTGTTAAGAAATTGAATCTTCTAAGAGACTGTGTTTAAATACTCTGAAAAGACTGTTTTGATCTTCTAAAGAGTGAACTGCTCTAAAGAAGCCATAATAGCCTAAGAGACTATGCTATGATATTTTAAGAAATTGAGACATCCCAGAAGACAGTGATACTTTGGAATCTACAGCCCTACTCCTGCCAAAAAGTTGGTAGGTCTACGTACGGCAGAAGCTTGAGGATCTACAATCAACCCTATATCTGTTATCTGTTGTGGAAGTCGACAGTTCCACCAATTTTCCAGAGACTATGCCCATTATGAATTATTATTATTGCTTTATTTTGGCAGCAGCCTTGGAGTGCTTTGAAATTACTTTTGCCTTATCTCCCTGGGCAGCCTGTATAAGTACAACATGAACTGGACCGAAGGTCACTCAGATCTTGTTTTATCATTCTTCCTATACTTGCATTGGTATACTCTCCAATCCAAAAGTTGTTCTAGATCTTGACTTTCTACAAGGCTATGCAAGCCACCGTTGCAATTCCTCATACCACCACCAGAACTTGTTTCTTGAACTTGCTGGAGCAATAGCATCTAGTCTCCACACTTCTGACTGTTTCTTTTGTGGAGGAACTAAGATGGGAGATCAGTGGCCCTGGGAGACGCAAGAACTGAACTATTCTATCCTATACAATCAGACTGATTTACATAATACTACTAGTGAGTGGGTATTGGCCCACCCCATTGTTGACAGTTTGTGTTTTGTTTGGACTGGACCACAATCTACTACGAAGGATGGACAGCTGGTCTGTCTAAATCAGAAGCTTTACGACAGCACAACAAAGATGCAACTGAACCTTCTAATCCTTTAGTTCTTTTTCCCACTCTTGCCAAACTATGGACTTTGACTATCTGCTTGTTGCTCCCTTGTTTCTTGCTACTTTGCTTGCGAATGATAACTTCAGTTATTAATAACACTGTAGAGCATAAGGCAGCTACAAAGATATTAGCTATGTGAACTTACTACCCTATACCACAGAGTGATACCTTTACCTAGTATTATGTGATTTGATTCTCACACCTTATTAACATGCAGGTGAGAATAATCAAAGGGGGGAATGTGGTAGGCGACGGCCTATGATCCATGCTAATTGAACTAAGCAGACAGGCCTGAGCAGCTTGACTTGTAACTGAAGCCTGTAGTTAGGCCCAGAGGAATGAAAACCCCCCTGAATGATGACACCATAGAATTGAAACTTAACTCAGTTTAACTGAACATAGCTAAGCAGAAACAAAACTTAGAAAATATAGAAAAACAAGTTTAATTGGTACTGATAAGGTGTGCTATGCTTCTATGGAATTAATTAACTCTGCAAAAAGCAAGGTTACAGTGCCCTGCTTCCCATATGTTTTAACAAGCTAAGCGACCTTGGAGGAGAGATGTAACAAGTTAGAGACACTGACCATTGTAATTGGGACTAGAAGGGGGGCAACCAGGTGCTGAGCCCAGACCAGAGTCCCGATTGGGTAGCCATATCAGTACCGGGACCAATAGATGGGTGAGAGGGGTACTGGGACCAATGAAAAGTTTGCCTATGCTTAGAATGGACAAGAAAGCTATAAAAGTTGTTGTTTTACTAGAAGCCATTGCTCAGCCATTTTGAAATTGCTTATTGCTTGAGCCATGTGCACATTAAACTGGCTTGGATCCTTGAAACGACTCCTGGTTTTATTTATTGCATGCTTATCTGCTGCTACAATAGTAGCAGGCTATGCTAGGCCATAGCCTACCTCAGGTTCATATCATTTTGGTCATCTTCATCTGAACCATTTTAAGGGAGCTGTGACATTATCTACCTGATCTGCTGCTCAACTCTTTCCTGTTGCTATGACCGCCTGCTGCTGCTGAGCTGGAGTAGGGGTGTTGGGAGGCCCAGAATCAGAGAGTGCTGATGACAATCTATGGTGACACAAGAGCCCGGTGATAAAATCCCTGCAGCCTAGGTGGGTCCAAGGGAACTGTGCCATCATCTACCTGATCTGTTCCTCAACCTTCTTTCCTGCTGTTGTGACTGCCTACTGCTGCTGAGCTGGAGCAGGGGCATGGCTATATGGGGGGCCTTGAGGGAATGGCCAGCAGAAGAAAAGAGGTGATAGTGCCTCTGTATAAATCTCTAGTGTGATTTCATTTGGAGTATTGTGTGCAATTTTGGAAGCCATACCTTCAAAAGGACATAAAGAAGATTGAATCGGTGCAGAGGGTGGCTACTAAAATGGTTAGTGGTCTCCCTTATAAAGCATATGAGGACAGACTTAAAGATCTTAATATGTACACTTTAGAGGAAAGGCGGGACAGAGGTGATATGATTGAGATGTTTTAATACCTCCGTGGCATAAATGTACAGGAGAGACTCTTTCAATTGAAAACAAGCTCTGCTACAAGAGGACATAGGATGAGGGTGAAAGGCGATAGACTCAGGAGTAATATGCAGAAATATTTCTTTACAGAAAGAGTGGTAAATGCATAGAATAGTCTCCCAGTGGAGGTAATAGAGATGAGGAAGAATATCTGAATCCAAAAAAGCATGGGACAAAAACAGAAGATCTCTAAAGGAAAAGAAGGAAGTTTACTATTTGATATGGAAGGGCAGACTAGATAGGCCATGTGGTCTCTTTCTGCCGTCGTGTTTCTAAAATTCTATGTAAAACAGCCCCACAACATTATGGAACCTCCACCATATTTAATTGTAGGAGGAGTGGTTTTTTTCTTATAAGCTTCATTTCTTCACCTGTAAATGTATCTCTTGTCTGCAATGTCAAAGAGGACAAGTTTGGTTTCATCTGTCCACAGAACATTTTCCCAGAAAGATTGTGGTTTCTCAAGGTGTGTTTTGGCAAAGATCAGGCATGGCTTTTTATGCCTGTCTTTGAGCAGTGGGGTCCTCCTTGGCCTTCATCCATGAAGTCTTTCTTTGTTTAGTGCACAGTATATGGTGCGAGTTGAAACCACCGCTCCAGATTGCTCCATCTCAGCCTTAAACTCTTTGGATGATGTACGTGGTATTTTTCCAACAGTTCACACTAACCTTCAAAGACTATTTGGATGAATTTTCCCCTTCTTAATAACATCGCAGACTGCAAATACAGGAATTCCAAGGTCTTTGGAGATGGCCTTATACCCCTTTGAGGTGTGATGTTTGGTGATAATGGCTTGTTTGATGGCCTCAGGCAGCTCTCTTGTCTTCATCATTGTGAAAATGGAATAGGCAGTGAATGTGGCCATTTTAAATATTAGAACCATCATTCATTGGTTTATTCAAGTCATGTGAGTACTGACAATTGATCACAAATGCATCTAATTTTACTGCAATGGGAATGTGTTTATTCTATTCAAACTGATTTATTTGTTTGTAAGGGTGCCAATGATTATGTCCTGACAATGTCCCAGTTTTTATACCATTTCCTACTGTTTACTTTTTAAATGTATCTTGTTTCATTAGATTATTTTGTGTGTCAAATATGTGTATATATAGAGTCCTAAGCCATTTTCATTGGCCACTTTTTTTTAGGAGATATTGGACATTAAGGGGTTGAACTGCAAGGGTGCCAGTAATGTTGACCACAACTGTAGATGCAGTAAAAAGAGGGAATTGAGGACTGGATAGTAAGAAGGAGGAGTGACATTGTGTTGTTAAAGAGAAAAGTACATGGAAGAAATTTGAAAGGCAAAAATCAGTCAGAGATGGAAGGAAGTAAAGAAGGCAGATGGACTGAAGATACTAGAAAGCAAAGCGAGTTAATAGCAGAGAAAAGAGAGGGAGTAGTGGCTCAGTGGTTGGAACAAGTTGCCTCAGGCCAGAGGGCCAGGGGTTCAATTCCCATATGGGGATAAGCAACCTCAGGCCAGAGGGCCTGGGGTCTCTAGTCCCATGGCCACTCCTTGTGGCCTTGGGCAAGCCACTTAACCCTCCATTGCCTCAGGTGCACTTAGATTGTGAGCCCTTCAGGGACAAGGGAATAAAAAAAGTACCTGTTAGTATACATGTAAACCACACTGATTCTAAAGAGCACAGTATAAAAAAGAAATAAATAAATAAAAACAAAAAAACAGGAACTGAGACCAGACAACAAATGTAGAAAAAAATGTATATTTTTAATTTAGTGCTAGTAATATGTCAGGCTTTGTAATTTACATGCTATATATTTTGCACAGAACATGCCTTTATAGTTGTATGGTGTTTTACTGCATGCAGAGCCTGGTTTCTTGGGTTTTTAGTTTAATTTTTGTCTCCATATTTTTATTTTTAGTTTAGGTTCAGCTGTACTTGATAAGAGTCATTCTGTGATCTGCTTATGTGATGGAGGCCATGTACATCCAGCCTGGACATACAGTACATCCTCGCTATCTGTGGAAATGGCTATGCCACTCCTAAGGCTCCTCGTACGTACAGCTGTGTTGTACGGGGAGACTTAGATGGGGGTGGGTGGAGAGCGGAGCGAGGGTAGGTCATCACCCCAGATGTACAGGGCCGATTCAGAGATTGGCCCTATATGTCTAGGGTCGGCCAGGTAGACAGGGGACATATTCCACCTCAGAGGTGGAATAAGTCCCCCTGGACGGGGTGTTTCGGTGGCAGCCAGCGAGGGAAAAGGTAGGTAGGGGCACAAGAAGTTGCGTGCAATTGGACCCTGGCCATGGGAGGCTGGATCGGGGGTCTGGCTGCAGGGAAAGAACCTTTTTGGCAGTGGCTGAGGATCGCGGCTCCTGAATGGAGCTGTGGTGTCATGGCACAGTACCTCCATTTAGGGGCCTGTTTGAGTTAGCTGGGTAAGTGGCTGGACGTCTGGGGTGCCTGAATCGGGGCACGTCCCAGATGTCTAGCCACTATGCTGCGATTCTGCTCCTGCGGGGATGTCTATTCCCCACGGGAACAGAATCGGGTGCATCTCCAGGCCATCTTAAGTCTGAACGTCCGGATGGCCCGGAGAGGTATATCTCACAATATGCCTCCATGTGTCCTGTTAATTTGTTTTATGTAGGAACCTCTACCATAGTAATCTGGCTTGTTCAGTTTTCGTAATAGATATATGCTCTAGGGCTCTTAGCAATATTTATGGTTTTGCTCCTTTCTGAGTAGGTTCCTTGTGTGAGTTTTGGAGGTTTATGCTGTTATGGTATGGTAGATTTTATTTCTGTAGTTCGAGTGATTTTTGTAGGGTATTGTATTACTTAACAAAATGTCCAGAACTTGGTACTGATACCAAGATGACACCTGAATCAGAAAATTATTTTTGCTATGCACCCATTGGTTCTATTTCTGCTGTGCCCCCATTGGTGGGAGAGGGATTTCTTTGATTACAAACAATATGTTAAAAAAATATGCAAGAACTATGGGCAGTTTATAAGACCAAAATAAAATTTGTTATAATAATTTTGTCTTGGGGTTATAAAACTGCTATAGTTCTCACTTCTTCTTTTGGTTCATCGGTGTATGAGGGTTTTGCAGAATATATATTTACATTTCATGTTGGTCCAGTATGCAGTGTCAGAAGCCAGTATGATTTATATTAGATTCCTAGGCAACTTAAAGTCCTTTAATTTTTGTTGGATATAAGCAACATCCCTCACTTGGTTTGCAGCTTGTCGTGCTGTGAGGGTTTGTGTGCATCAGTGATGCTGAGGGCTAAGCTAACGGTAGTTTAACTACTGGCAGGGTCTCCCAAGATGTACAGGTCTCAGCTGAGGTGCCAGATCAAGTCAAACAACCAATCTGGGCAGCAGCAGAATGGGACAGTATTGGAGCTGGAGGATCACATTTCTGTGACAATGTCAACAACACTAAACTTAAACTGCGTGGAGGAAAGACCTGGCAATCTACTTCTGTATCTTGCCATGAAAACCCATCTGGGCAGCAGCAGAATGGGATGGTGTTGATGGCGGAGGATCACATTTCTGTGAGAATGGCAACAACATTAACTTAAACTGCGTGGAGGAAAGGCCTGTACTTCTGTATCTACTTCTGTACCTTGCCATGAAAAACCAGTGGATAGTCACAACAAAACAAATTGCACTATAGTGCCTGAAGATGAGACCCCCAGGTCAGAAGGCACTCAACTAGCTACTGGGGAGGAGCTGAAGACTTTTAAGAGTAAAGCCAGCATTTATGATATGGTTGGATCAAAGCCCTGGGACGTCTGACTGCTGATGTAGCTGCGCATCAAATAGAGTCAGAAGCTGTAAAGATGTGTTACATACTGGGGCATGGACCATACAAAGCATGAACCAAGGGAAGTTGGAGGTGGTCAAGAAGGAAATGGAACGTGTACAACTTGATCTATTGGGTGTCAGCGAACTGAAATGGACTGGCATCAGGCACTATGCATCAGATGATCACATGGGCTACTATACTGGAAATGAAAGACAAAGAAGAAATGGTGTTGCATTTATAATAAATAAGAAACTTGCAAGAACTGTAATGAAATACAATGCAGTCAGTGAATGCTTAATTTCTATTCGTCTATGAGGAATGCTTATCAACACAACCATAATTCAAGTATATGCCCCAACAAAAGCTGCAGAAGAAGATGAAATTGATGAGTTCTATGAACAAGTACAAACTGAAATTGACAGAACATGCAAACAGGATATCCTGATAGTCATGGAACACAAAAGTCATGACTGGAACACAAAAGTTGACAACAAAGAAGAAGGCAAAGTGGTTGGAAAATATGGACTTGGCAACAGAAATGAAGCTGGAGAAAGACTGATAGAATTCTGCAAGACCAACGATCTATTCATTTCAAACACCTTCTTCCAGCAACACAAGCGGAGATTGTACACATGGACTTCACCCAATGGATTATACAAAAATCAAATTGACTACATATGTGGAAGTCAACAATGGAAAATCTCTATATCATCAACAAAGACAAAACCTGGAACTGACTGTTTAGAATGCAAACTCAAGCTAAAGCTGAAAAAGAGCAAGCCACTCATGAATGTAGCAAAATATGACCTTGAGAATATACCACTGGAATTTAAAGACTGACTGAAAAATTGATGTGCTGTTTAGATACAAATGACAGAACTCCAGAAGAGTTATGGAATGACATCAAGAAGGTTGTGTTGGAAGAAATGAGAAGTCTCTACAAAAGCAAAAACGGCCAAAAATGGATGATGGAAGAAACTCTGAAAATTGCCCAGAAATGCAGAGAAGCTAAAGCCAGAGGAGAAAGAAAGACAATTGCAGAACTCAACAAAGATTTCCAACATGCAGCAAGACAGTACAAGGAAAAGTACTACAATGACAAATGCAAGGAAATAGAAGCAGAAACTATTAGAGGAAGAACAAGATTGGCTTTCCTAAAGCTACGAGAGTTAAAGAAAAAATTCCAGCCTCGAATTGGAATGTTACAAGATGCTCAAGGTTCTATGTTGAATGATGATCACAGAAAAGGTGGAAAGAATATAAAGAGTTTTTATTTGACAAAGATCAAGTGGACCAACAACCGTTTCAACCTGTGCCTTGAAGAATGGTCTAGAATTTGGCAGCTGGGATTTAATGTTAAAAAATGTAAGGTCATGCATTTGGGCTGCAGCAATCCAAGGGCGCAATATAGTATAAGGGGTGAAGTACTTTTGTCCACTAAAGAAGAGCGGGACCTAGACGTGGTTGTGTCTGATGATCTTAAAGTAGCTAAACAGGTAGAAAAGGCGACGGCAAAAGCTAGAAGGATGCTTGGGCGCATACGGAGAGGAATGGCTAGCAGAAAAAAGGAGGTAATAATGCCTCTGTATAAGTCTTTGGTGTGACCTCATTTGGAGTATAGTGTGCAATTCTGGAGACCGCACCTTCAAAAGGATATAAACAGGATGGAGTCGGTGCAGAGGGTGGCTACTAAAATGATTAGTGGTCTTCATTATAAAGCATATGAGGACAGACTGAAGGATCTTAATATGTACACCTTAGAGGAAAGGCGGGATAGAGGTGATATGATTGAGATGTTTAAATACCTCCGTGGCATAAGTTCAGGGAGAGAGCCTCTTTCAATTGAAAGCAAGTTCTGCTATGAGAGGACATGGGATGAGGGTGAAGGGAGATAGATTCAGGAGTGATATGCGGAAATATTTCTTTATGGAAAGAGTAGTGGATCTGTGGAATAGTCTCCCAGTGGAGGTGGTAGAGATGAGGACAGTAACTGAATTCAAAAAAGCATGGGACAAACACAGAGGATCTCTAAAGTTAAAAAGGGGACTGTTGTAGTTGTTGATATGGAAGGACAGACTAGATAGGCCATGTGGTCTTTTTCTGTCATCATGTTTCTATGTTTCTATGTTTATGATCCGGAACCATTGGTGATAAAAGAAGTCGAAGCAGCATTGAAAGCCTTATCAAAGAACAAAGCACCAGACATTGATGGCATTCCCATAGACGTATTACAGCAATCTGATGCAGCTGTTACCATACTTGCAAGGCTCTGCCAAGAAATTTGGAAGACAACATCATGGCCAACTGACTGGAGAAGAACTCTGTTTATACCAATACTAAAGAAAGGTGATCCAACTGACTGTGGAAATTATCGCACAATCACTCTAATCCCACATGCCAGCCAGATTCTATTGAAAATTATTCAACAGAGACTACAACCATACCTGGAACAAGAACTACCTGAAGTGCAAGCAGTGTTCAGGGCGAGGAATGAGAGACATCATCACGTATGTTAGATAGATCCTTGAAAAGACTAAAGAATACCAAAGGATATCTATTTGTGCTTTATTGACTACAGCAAGGCTTTTGACTGTGTAAACAATGAAAAACTCTGGGCCACATTAAGAAGCATGTGTATACACTCTGGGTCACATTAAGAAGCATGTGTATACCAGAACACCTGATCGTTCTCTTGCACAATCTGTACATTGATCAAGATGCAACATTTCGAACGGAACATGGAGAAACAGAATGGTTTAAAATAAGCAAAGGTGTATGACAAAGCTGCATACTTTCCCCCTACCTGTTTAATTTATACACAGAACAAAACATAAGAGAAGCAGGATTGTATGAAGACAACAGAGGTGTGAAGATTGGTGGAAGACTCATCAACAGCCTTCACTATGCTGATGATACCACTTTACTGGCTGAAAGTGAAGATGATCTGAAACATTTGCTTCTGAAGATCAAGGAAAATAGTCTTAAACTGGGCATGCACCTTAATATAAAGAAGACAAAGATCATGACAAGTGGCAAAATCAATAAGTTCATCGTTGAAGGAGAAGAAATTGAAATCGTGGACAACTTTAACCTACTTGCATCAACTATCAATAAAGAAGCAACAAGCAGTCAAGAAATCCGACAACGCATTGCTCTTGGCAGAATGGCTAGAAAAGACCTAGACAAGATTCTCCAGAGCAGAGATGTCTCTCTCCATACAAAGATTCGACTTGTACAAGCCATGGTATTTTCAATAACATCATATGAATGCGAAAGCTGGATAGTGAAAAAGATAGTATACGCTGCCAGCACCTTTTGAATTATGGTGCTGGCAGCGCATACTGCGTATACCATGGACTGCCCAAAGAACAAACCAGTCAGTACTAGAGGAGATCAAACCTAAGCTTTCTTTAGAAGCTCAGATGACAAGATTTCGACTTTCATACTTTGGACACATCAGGCGAAGAGAGAGATCATTAGAGAAAGACATTATGCTTGGCAAGATAGAAGGTCAAGGCCAAAGAGGAAGGCCAGCAATGAGATGAATCGATACAATAACAGCAGCTACGGGTACCAGTCTGTCAACAATGAGCTGCCTGACTGAAGATCGAATACAATTTAGGACAACTATCCAGAGAGTCGCCATGAGTCAACACCGATTCGATGGCACTTAACAACAACAAAAACAAGCAACATAAGAAGATGTAGGGGTATGTTTACTAAACAGTGGTAGTGGCTTCCGTGCAATATCAATCACCAATTAAAAAGGGAAGTAGTATAAAAACTCGGGCATTGCCAGGACATGATTATTGTGTCATAAGATATATCCTCTAATGTACTTGCAGGCAGACTTTCATTTACTGGTTGTTCAACCACTACTAAACACAAATTTTATAGACTGCTTATGTATTTATTCTTGAACTAAAGGTCTCAGACCGTCTAGGTACTTCACTGGAGACTTCTCCATTTACAGTACCAATTTTGCATCAATGACCTTAGTTCACATATGTCTTCAAAAGCAGTATAAATTTTCTGAAGTTTATATCAAAAATAGTGCTTATCTTGTTTGTTCTTCTATATTTGCATCAATGACCTTAGGGGTATGTTTACTAAACCGCGCTCAAGTGCGCGGCGCACAATAGCGTGCGCTAAGGTACCTTAGCACACGCTAATGATGCGTTTTTGTGCCCCGAACACATGTGTGCCACACTAACGGGTCCGCTCATGTGCGCGGCGCGCTACTGTGCGATAGAGGCGTGGAAAGGCTCTGGGAGGGCGGAGGAAGGCTCCCCAGGGGCGGAGGGAAGGGGTCAATGGGTGGAGAGTGGGAGGGGAGAGGCTCCCCGCACACGAGCGGGGCTGAAATTCAAGCAAAAAAATACCGCGAGTGAAAACCTCGCGGTAGAGCCGATTTAAAGGGAAGAGAAACCATTTCTGTCAGCAATGTACAGCAAAACCAGGGAAACCTACAAAACAGTGATAAGTGTGATACATGTGCACGGTACAAAAATACAAATAAACATTGAAAAGGACCTCAACAAAATTTTAAAAAATTATAATCAAGCTGGGCAATAGTGATAGCAATGGGAAACATCAAAAAACACTCCCAAGAAAGCCCCAAAAAAGAAATATGAATTTTAGAAGGGTCTACGCTCCGTCCCCATACAAGGTGAATGATCCCACAGTGAAATTGTGCAGAGCAGGGTTTCGGACTCCTTTGGCCAGGTTTCCTATCTCCAGGGACTGCACTGTCTCTGTGGTCACAGTGTGGTGCAGTGAACACAGACAGTGTGTTCAGGGGCAAAGATCACCAGTTCAAGTCCCAGCTGGGGCTCCTGTAAACCCAATCCCCATATTTTACCCACCACTAAACCATGATAGCAAAGACCAACCTTTTTTGTAGATAACATAAGCATGGTCCAAACACCTCTATTTTACCCTACAGAGCACAGACACCAGAAACATGTGCATTACCTAGACCACAGTCCCCTCAATGCAGTCCTGGAGGGCCACATATCATTCAGCTGTGATGCTGTCTCCAATATAAGGCCATGTCAGCATGGTGGCAGAGGGGTATCGTTGGTGGAGGGGGCAGTGGCTGCTGCCCACAGCAGACGGTGGCCTAGCCCCCTTTCACGTGGGTGCAGTGCACTCCAACAGACAGGCCCTGTCTGACAAACAGCCATGGACTCCCCAGGGAATGCACTGCTTTTGTGCTAAGATGGTAGTGCAGCGGACATAGCCAGTGCCTTTAGGACCAGAAGGTCACAAGTTCAAATCCCAGCTGGGTCTCCTGCCAACCCAGTCCCCTTATTTTACCCATGAAGAAAACATGGTAGTAAAGACTGAACCATTATTGCTGAGAACATAAGCATGGGTCAAAAACCTCTATTTTACCCTACACAGCACAAACACCATAGAAATGTGCATTACCTATGGCAGAATCCCCCAAATGCAGTCCTGGCAGGCCACAAATCCATCAGGGTTTATGCTGTCTCCAATCTAAGGATGGAGCGGTACTGATGGTGGAGGTGGCAGCGGCTGGTGCCCACAGCAGACCATGGCCTAGCCCTGTCCAGGTGGGTGCCGTGCACTGCAACAAACAGGCCCTGTCGGCAGGGCCGGCCCGTCCATTGAGCAAGAATGTTTTTTGCACAGGGCCCCGCGTTTCAGGGGGCCCCGCGCAAAAAACATCTTGCATCCCAGCAAAGTTTTAAAAAAATCATAAACCGGCTGCGGCTGCCGCTGCCGCCGTGGCAGCGGCAGAATGGAGAATCCCGCGGGGCCCATTTACAGTCCTTACCACCCCCCCCCCATCAGCCCAGCTAAGTTTTAAAAAAAAACAAACCAGAAACCGGCTGCTGCTGCCGCTGCCGCCGTGGCAGCGGCAGAATGGAGAATCACGCGGGGCCCCCCTGTCCTGCAGTCTTCTATGTGGCCTCGGTCGGCTGTCAGAGCTGCGCGAAGAGAGAGAGCTTCTCTTCTCGCAGCTCTGTTAATCACGCCACGGGGCTGATGGGAAATCCCATCAGCCCCGCGGCGGGATTAACAGAGCCGCGAGAAAGGGAAACTCTCCCTTCGCGCGGCTCTGAAAAGCCCACGCTGAGGCCGTTTAGAAGACTGCAGGACAGGGGGGCCCCGCGGGATTCTCCATTCTGCCGCTGCCACGGCGGTGGCGGCAGCAGCAGCCGGGTTCTGGTTTGTTTGTTTTTTTTAAACTTAGCTGGGCTGATGGGGGGGGGGGTAAGGACTGTAAATGGGCTGATGGGGATGGAGGGGGGGGTAAGGACTGTAAATGGGCTGATGGGGGGGAGGGAGGGGGGTAATGACATTAAATGGGCTGATGGGGGTGGTAAGGACTGTAAATGGGCTGATGGGGAGGGAGGGAGGGGGTAAGGACTGTAAATGGGCTGATGGGGGGGGTAAGGACTGTAAATGGGCTGATGGGGAGGGAGGGAGGGGGTAAGGACTGTAAATGGGCTGATGGGGGGGGTAAGGATTGTAAATGGGCTGATGGGGAGGGAGGGAGGGGCGTAAGGACTGTAAATGGGCTGATGGGGGGATAAGGACTGTAAATGGGCTGATGGGGAGGGAGGGGGGGGGTAAGGACTGTAAATGGGCTGATGGGGGGGGGTAAGGACTGTAAATGGGCTGATGGGGGGGAGGGAGGGGGGTAAGGACTGTAAATGGGCTGATGGGGGGGGTAAGGACTGTAAATGGGCTGATGGGGAGGGAGGGGGTCAGGACTGGAAATGGGCTGATGGGGGGGGTAAGGACTGTAAATGGGCTGATGGGAGGGAGGGGAGGGGGGTGGTAAGGACTGTAAATGGGCTGATGGGGGGGTAAGGACTGTAAATGGGCTGATGGGGAGGGAGGGATGGGGTAAGGACTGTAAATGGGCTGATGGGGGGGGTAAGGACTGTAAATGGGCTGATGGGGAGGGAGGGGGTAAGGACTGTAAATGGGCTGATGGGGAGGGAGGGGGGGTAAGGACTGTAAATGGGCTGATGGGGAGGGAGGGAGGGAGGGAGGGGGGTAAGGACTGTAAATGGGCTGATGGGGGGGGTTAGGATTGGTAATGGGCTATAGGGGGTTCGGACTGGAAGTGGGCTGATGGGGGGGTTAAGACTGGGAATGGGCTAGGGTTTAGGACAGGTAATAGACTATGGAGGGGCTAAGACTGGAAATGGGCTGATGGGGGAAGTTATGACAGGTAATGGGCTATGGGGGGCTACGACTACAAGTGGGCTGATGGGGGATTAGGACTGGAAACGTGCTATGGGGCGGTGGGCTAAGACTGGAAATGGGCTGATGGGGGTGTTAGGACTGGTAATGGGCTGTGGGGGGTTAGGACTGGTAATGGGCTATGGGGGGGGGGGGTTACAACAGGTAATGGGCTATGGGGAGGTACGACTACAAGTGGGCTGATGGGGGGATTAGGACTGGAAATGGGCTATGGGGGGTTAGGACAGGAAATGGGCTGATGGGGGGGATACAACAGGTAATGGGCTATGGGGGAGCTAAGACTACAAGTGGGCTGATGGGGGGTTAGGACTGGTAATTGGTTGATGGGGGGGTAAGACTGAAAATGGGCTGATGGGAGGGTAAGGACAGGTAATGGGCTATAGGGGGTTCGGACTGGAAGTGGGCTGATGGGGGGGTTAGGACTGGTAATGGGCTATAGGGGGTTCGGACTGGAAGTGGGCTGATGGGGGAGCTAGGACTGGTAATGGGATGGGGGGTTGCTAGGACTGGAAATGGGCTGAGTGGAAGGGGGCTTGAACGGCAAATAGCTGATGGGGACAGGGGCTTGGAATGGAAATGGGCTGTGAGGAGAGGGAGCTAGGACTGGAAATGGGCTGAGTGGGGGGGGGGGGCTAGGACAGGAAATGGGCTGATGGAGGGGCCAGGATAGGACTGGAAATGGCTGTTGGGGGTGCTAAGGTTGGAAATGGGCTGTCGTGGGGGCTTGAATTGAAATGGACTCATGGAGGGGCTAGAACTGGAAGTAGGCTCATGGGGGGGGCTTGGATTGGAAATGGGCTGAGTGGAGGGGAGCTAGGATTTGACATGGGCCGATGGTGGGGCTAGGAAAGGAATAGAAATGAGCTGATGGGGGGCTGGGATTGGAAATGAGCTGATGGAGGAACTGATAGGACTGGAAATGGGCTGATGAGGGGCTGGGATTGTAAATGAACTGATGGATGGACTCGGATAGGACTGGAAATGGATGGGGGAGCTAGGACTGGAAATGGGCTGATGGTGGGTCTAGGATAGGATTGGAAATGGGCTGATGGGGGACTAAGACTGGAAATGGGCTGATGCAGGGACAAGAAGGGAGCAGATGCTGGGTGGGGCTGGAACTAGAAAGGAGCTGATGTTGGGGGAGGTTTAGAATGGGATGGAGCTGGGAGAGTGAAATGGAGAGGGAAAAATATTTTGCGTGGGAGGGAAGACAAATCTACAATTGGCCGGATATTGGGAGAGTAAGTGGGGATTGAGGATGGAGGGATAAAATTTGAGTGGATGAAATAGGAATGAGGAAAGAGCAAAAGGAGAAAGATTAGTATGTTAAAGCAGATGTAGAGAGAGAATGGAAAAAAACCCCAAGAAGACAGAAGAAAGGACAAATCGACAGCAGATGGAGAGTTAGCAGAAGACACGAAGAAACCAGAAGAAAATGGCTGGAACAATTGCAACTGAAAAAAAATGCACAAAAGGTAGAAAAATATCTCTTTATTTTGAATTTATTAACTGGAATATGTCAGCTCTGGGAAATGTGCATCATTAATTTTTGCGCTTTGTTTAGTACAAGAGGAAATTAATTTATAGTTTTATTTCTACAGTGTTGTTGTATATTCCAAGTTTGGCTTTTGGGGTTCCCAGTTTAATTATTGTCTTCCTGTTTCTAAATTGTGATTCCTTGTTTGGTGATGGTCTATGTTCTGCATGTGTAACTGAGCTGAGGTATTCTGTTTATGTAATTCCTATTCGACATTGCCACTTGTTCTTTCCCCAGTAGGTCATGTATTATTGTTCTCTGAAATGTATTGGTTTAATATTTGCAGTGTTGCCTTTTGATAGTTAGGGTATGGTGCTTTGTGAGTCCTGGTAGTGCTGTTAGGATACGGCGGGTTTGCTATGGGTTCTAAATGGGCAGTGTTTGTAGTAGTTCCTAATGTGCCTGGCAGTTGGTACTGGAGTATAGTAATGTAGAAACCTTTTAGTCTTTCTTTATCCATATACTCATTAAGAGGCATGTTTACTAAAAGTTAGTGAATGGTAACATTATGCAAATGAGGCACCTTATGCAAATGAGGCCCCGCACCGAATCTCCGCACATGGCCCCGCACCCCTCTTGGGCCGCCCCTGCCTGTCGGATGTACAGTCACGGACTCCCCAGGGAATGCAGCATATCTGTGGCAACACGGTGGTACAGTGCACACAGACAGTGTGTGCAAGAACAAAAGGTCACAAGTTCAAAGCCCAGCTGGGGCTACTTCCAATCTAGTCCACATATTTTTCCCACAACTAAACCGTGATAGTAAGGACAAACCTTTATTGCAGAGAACATACGCATGGTTAATACGCCTATATTTTACCCCACCGAGCACAGACACCATAAACAGGCGCATTACCTAGAGCAGAGTCTCCCAAATGCAGTCCTGGAGGGCCAAACACCATTCAGGTTCCATGCTGCCTCTAATAAAGATGCTTGTGCTGCATATCTATGCACCACCCCCATGGTATGCAGATGTATCTCATGCATATTCATGAGGGACAGCATGAAAACCCAAACAGTGTTTTGCACACCAGGACTGGAGTTGGGAACCTCTTCCGTAAAGCAGCAGCCAACAGGGGCAGACACACCCACACCCACACCCACAGGCCCCATTGGCCAATGCCTCCTGGAGAGGCAGGACATTGGGCCCTGCGTGCATCTCCCAATACTAGCACTTGCATACCTTAGCAATGCCACCCTACACCTGGGTATACGGTACACAGCTATCAAACGTTTGCTATGATTACTGGCAGATAGCAATTCCTACGTTAAGCACAGTTTGCTGATTGAGCTCCATCATAATAACCTTTCTGATGTCTGTGGTGTGTGCTTCAAGTCTGGTCTCTGACAGTGTTTACCACCCTGGGGAGTGACCCCCAACAGTATAGCGTACCATATCCATGCCTGTATTGTGCACAGGACTGGTGTGGTGGCCAGGGATGCTAAACTCCTCCATAGTAGCACAATGCTGGCATAGGTGTGGGGGTGTCTGTCTGTCTATCCAGTGTGTGGTGGCTGCAGACACCCTCCACAGGCCACACTGTCAGCACTGTTGCCAGTATTGGCCTGCCAAGGTGCATAATGAGGAGCAAGGTACCATGGGTATAGCCCGGACAGGGTGGCCTGGCCAGGATGCATCTGCACAGGGCATAGGGCACTGGCTGGGACATTTTAGTGCCCGGCCACCACCTACACAGACAGGGTGGCCTCAGCATGTCCTGCTGGGAGATCACTCTCACCCTGACTGTGCAGTGACCACAGCATGGCTAGGTACCCCCATAGTGCTATTATAGTATTTCTTTCATGTCATATTTATGGTTTTCCTTTTGGAGCCCAGTCACTGATTTATCTGCTTGCTGTGTATGCTGATATCCTAGTTCTGGGTGCACGCATTTCCAACAGGAACATGCACTATGGACTAGCTAGAAGACTGTTTGCAGCTGGTATGTGTCTTGATGGATTGCCATGCAGCGGCTAAAGGCTTGCTGCAGGAGAATATCAGATAGTGGTGGGGTGCAGCTTAGCATATCCAGGTCTAATGTCTGTCTGCTGTTGCGTTATGGATGTGTACAGAGCTGCATTGACTGCCCTGTAGGGTGTCTGTTCCCCAGCAGGACCGGGGTTTTTTTCCCCTCTACTGCTACCATTGCAGGGAGGTAGAATGTGCATCTGTTGATGGGAGATCCTGCTTACCACCCTCAGCCCTGGAGGAGAAGAGTGGTGGCACATAATCCCCCTAGGGGTCTACACCTGACTGAGACAGACAAATATATCCAAGGTGTTTCTGCAAAAACTATCTATCTCACACATTAGCACTGCTGGGGATCTGCAGCATAGCCTATTTCTGCCATGGAAGGTGCTGTGGACCTGGTGCTGGGCGCCCCACCGCACACTCAGGGTGAGCACAGTACCCGCACAATGTGACGGTGTGTAGCTACTCTGTGCCAGTAACACACACGGTCAGTACCCCCTACCAGGCCAAGGTGCTGTGGTGGTGGACATGGTCAGTTTCCCCTACCAGGCCGAGGTGCTGTGGGGGTGCATACCCCATCTTGTGTTCATCTGTGGACAGCTGATTTGCATGTGCAGTGCATCATGGGTACGGGTGGCCTAATCCTATCCTGGTGACCACAGCAGACTGTCTGTGTGGTGACGTGCACTCCCTCTACAGCCAGCACGTGAGGGCGTTTGCTGGCAGCAATTAATAAAATACAAATAAAGTGCTGCAGGAAACAATACATACATTGCAAAGCTGATGCCTCAGCCAGCCTTACGTATTAGGCACACTGGGGAGCAAACTCATGACCCCTGTATCAGCAGTCAGTGCCTTAACCATTGTGCTACACTGCTGTTCTTCGTTGCATGTCAGCGCACCTACTTCAGATTTCCATGCGTTTAAATGCACAGTGCTGCCATCAAACACAGTGCTATGACCTTGCTGTGCCTCACAGGGCACCCTATATGGCACCCTATAGGCCACCCTTTCAGCAACACTGTAGGGTGCCGTGGCGGACAGTGCACTTTAAAATGTGCCCTCTGGGGTACCCTATGAGGCGCCTTATGCAGCACCTTAGGTAACAATACTTTGAGGGTGTGTTTGCTGGCAGCACTATTTAAAATAAAAATAAAATGCCCCCTACAGCAATATTACCTATAACAGGCAATGCCTCAGCCAGCCTTCTTCATTAGGCACAGTGGGGGATTGAACCCATGACTCCTGCATCATTGGTTAGTGTCTTAACTATTGTGCTACACTGCTGCTCCTCTTGACATGTCAGTGCACCTACTGATGCTGTTCATTCCTTAAACTGCACAGTGCTGCCATCAAAAACAGTGCTGTGACCTTGCGGTACCTCATATGGCACCCTATAAAGCGCCCTATAAGCAACATTCTAGGGTGCCTTGGTGGACAGTGCACTTTAAAATGTGCCTTATGGGGCGCCTTATGTTAACACCCTTTGAGAGTGCGTTTGCTAGTAGAGATAATTAAAAATAAAATAAAATGTCTCCTAAAGCAATCTTCCCCATAATAGGTAATGCCTCAGCCAGCCTTATTCATTGAGCACAGTGGGGGATTGAACCCATGGTCCCTGCACCACTGGTCAATATCTTCACCATTGTGCTGCGGTTCTGTCTTTGTCCTTATACCTCAGCGCGCCGCCTTATGCCGCCGAGAAAAAACATGCCTCCTAAAGCAATATTACACATAATAGGTACTGCCTCTGCCAGCCTTATTCATTGGGCACTGTGGGGGATTGAACCCATGGTCCCTGCACCACTAGTCAATGTCTTCACCATTGTGTTGTGGTTCTGTTCCTGTCTTTGCACATTAGCGCGCCGCCTTATGCCGCCAAAAAAAAACATGCCTCCTAAAGCAATATTACACATAATAGGTACTGCCTCAGCCAGCCTTATTCATGGGGCACAGTGGGGAATTGAACCCATGATCCCTGCACCCCTGGTCCGTGTCGTCACCATTGTGCGGTGGCTCTATTCTTGTGCTTGCACATCAGCGCGCCGCCTTATGCCGCCCACGCGCATTTCTAATGCAGTAATGTGCGGGGTGGCCATTACGGCGCCACGCACATTAGCGCACTAGAAATGCCGGTTTGCTTTTTTCAGCCAGAAACGCCCACTCCTTATATGGCATCCCGCACACTAGCGCGGCGCGCACATTACCGGGGTTTAGTAAACATACCCCTTAGTTCACATATGTCTTCAAAAGAAGTATCAAATTTTCTGATGCAGTTTACGTATACTTACAGTGACGAGAGGATAACTTTTTTAGATGTCAAAATTCAAAGAGGAATTAATGGATGGGTAACATCGGTATACAGAAAGAGTACCGATAGGAACACCTTTTTACAATATAGTAGTGGACATCCTAAACAATTACGAGATAGTTTGCCCCTCTCACAATTCATCTGATATCGAAGAAATTGTTCTGAAAAAACAGATTATAAATTACAATCTCATAGATTAATGCAAGACTTTCAATGCAGAGGATATCCGGAAAAAGTAATTAAGTCTGCGTATAAACGAGCACTTTTCAACAATAGAAATTTACTCTTACAGACTAGCCAGACAAGGAGTACGGATGACAATAATATAAATTTTATAACGAAACGTTCTCCGTATAGCCATCAGATTAAGCGTATTATAAAGAGTCATATGAATGTTATCAATATTTTACCTGGATTATGTCATAAAAAGATTAGATGTGTATGGACTAGACATCAAAATCTTAAAGAGAAACTTAGGGGTATGTTTACTAAACCATCTTATTGTGCGCTCTCTGACGTTATCGCGCGATAAGGTACCTTATCGCGCGATAATGGCGCTTTATTGCGCGATAAGGTACCTTAGCACGCGATAACGTGCGCTGCGGCGCAAACGAGCGCTGAAGGCGGAGAAAGGCTCCCGGAGGGCGGAGGAAGGCTCCCCAGGGGCAGAGAGAAGAGGTCAATGGGTGGAGAGTGGGAGGGGAGAGGCTCTCTGCACACTAACGCTGTGAAATCCAAGGCTGAAAACTAACGCTAGTGAAACCCTGGCGTTAGAGCTGATTTAAAGGGAAGAGAAACCATTTATGTCAGCAGTGTACAGCAAAATCATGGAAAACCCACAACAAAGTGATAAGTGTGATACATGTGCACAAAACAAAAGTGGAAATAAACACTGAAAATGACCCCAACAAAATATAAAAAAAACATAACCACGCTGGGCAATAGTGATATTAATGGGAAACATTGAAAAACACTCTCAAGAAAGCTCCAAAAAAAGGATATGAATTTTGGAAGGGTCTACGCT
This sequence comes from Ichthyophis bannanicus, assembly GCA_033557465.1. NCBI lineage: Eukaryota > Metazoa > Chordata > Amphibia > Gymnophiona > Ichthyophiidae > Ichthyophis > Ichthyophis bannanicus. Next base: position 440,395,469 of record CM066035.1, on the reverse strand, counting down.
CCATCCCCATACAAGGTGAATGATCCCACAGTGAAATAGCGCTGATCAGGGTTTCCATCTCCATTGGCAGGTTTCCTATGGCATGCACATGTTCCACAACAGCAGGGCGGGCATGTCAGAATGGGCAACTGGACAGATGCTGGGAAAGGGGACACAGAGGGCTGCAGACGGCACATGCTGTGCTGCAGCTGGGCCACAGTGCGGACTAGGGTGATGCCTAGGTGGCCCATAGGAATGCTGAAACAGTAGAGCAGCCAGACAGCAACTGATGAGGGCCCAGCATGGGCACGAGTGTGCTTCCCACAGTGTCACAGGGGATAGTACCCAGCAGGTACTGTGGGACCTGGCACTGCCGTACCCCCAAGGGCACAGAACATTGGCAGGCGGTGCTGGGGGGAAGCGTGGACAGCTATGCAGGCACCCCTACCCCAGAACCTGCACCATAGGCAGCCACCTACCCGCACAATGGATGGCCTGAGACTGCACTCCACCAGCAGCACCAGCAGATGGGCATGTCAGCAGGGAGGCAGAAGGGTACTGGTGGTAGAGGGGCAGTGGCAGCTGCCCAGAGCAGACCGTGGCCTAGCCCTGTGTAGGTGGGTGCCATGCACTGCAACAGACAGGCCCTGTCTGATGAACAGTCATGGTATCCCCAGGGAATGCACTGTCTCTATGGCAACACGGTGGTGCAGTGCACACTGCCAGTGTGTTCAGGAGCAGGAGATCATAGGTTCAAGTCCCAGCTGTAGTTCCTGCCAACCCAGCCCCCATATTTTACCCACCAGTACAACGTGCTAATACAGACAGAACCTGTAGTGCAGATGATGTAGACATGCCCAAAACACCTACATTTTACCCTACAGAGCACAGACACCATAAACATGCGCATTACCTAGAGCAGAGTCTCCCAAATGCAGTCCTGAAGGGCAAAACACCATTCAGGTTCAATGCTGCCTCTAGTAAAGATGCCTTTGCTGCATTTCTATGCACCGCCCCCATGTTATGCAGATGTATCTCATTTTGCATGAAAACCCGAACAGTGTTTTGCACACCAGGACTGGAGTTGGGAACCTCTGCCGTAAAGCAGCAGCAAACGGGGCAGACACACTCGCACCCACAGGCTCCATTATCCAATGCCTCCTGGAGAGGCAGGACATTGGGCCCTGCGTGCATCTCCCAATACTAGCACTTGCATACCTTAGCAATGCCACCCTAAACCCAGGAATACGGTACACAGCTATCAAAAGGTTGCTATGATTACTGGCAGATAGCAATTCTAAAGTACAATTTTCTGATTGAGCTGCATCATGGCAACCTTTCTGATGTCTGTGGAGTGTGCTACAGGTCTTGTGTCTGACAGTGTTTACCACCCTGGGGAGTGACCCCAACAGTATTGCGTACCATAGCCATGCCTGCACTGTGGCCAGGGTGTGGTGTCCAGGGCTGCTAAACACCTCTATAGTTGTGTAATGCTGGTATAGGTGTGGGAGTGTGTGTCTGTCTATCCAGTGTGTGGTGGCTGCAAACACCCTCCACAGCCCCCACTGCCAGCACTGTTGCCAGTATTGGCCTGCCAATGTGCATAATGAGGAGCAAGGTACCATGAGTATAGCCCAGACAGGGTGGCCTGGCCAGGATGCATCTGCACAGGGCATAGGGCAATGGCTGGGACATTGTAGTGCCCGGCCACCACCTGCACAGACAGGGTGGCCACAGCATGTCCTGCTGGGAGATCACTCTCACCCTGACTGAGCAGTGACCAAGGCATGGCTAGGTTCCCCCATAGTGCTCTATAATACTTCTCTCATGTGATATTTATGGGTTCACCTTTGGGGCCCAATCACTGACTTATCTGCTTGGTGTGTATGCTGACATCCCAGTTTTGGGTGCATGCATCGCCTCCAGGAACATGCACTATGGACTAGCCAGCAGACTGTCTGCAGCTAGTATGTGTCTTTCTGGAACACCTTGCAGGGTGCAGTGGTTGGAGGCTTGCTGTAAGAGAATATCAGATAGCGGTGGGGTGTAGCTGAGCATTTCCAGGCCTAATGTCTGTCTGCTATTGCTTTATAGATGTGTACAGAGTTGCATTGACTGCCCTGTAGGGTGTCTATTCCCCAGCAGGGCTGGGGTTGATGGCCCCCTCTACTGCTGCCATTGCATGGAGGTAAAATATGGATGTGTTGGTGGGAGACCCTGTTTCCCACCCTCAGCCCCAGAGGGTGGGTTGGGTGGTGGTACATAATCCACCTATGGGTCCATAAGGGCTAAACCTGACTGAGAAAAAGAGATGCATCCAAGGTGTGTCTGCAGAAACTATCTATCTCACACACTAGCACTGCTGCGGAACTGCAGCATAGCCTATTTCTGCCACGGAAGGTGCTGTGGACCTGGTGCTGGGCGCCCTACCTCACTCTCAGGGTGAGCACAGTACCCGCATGATGTGACGGTATGTAGCTACTCTGTGCCAGTAACACACATGGTCAGTTCCCCCTACCAGGCCGAGGTGCTGTGGGGATGCATACCCCATCTTGTGTTCATCTGTAGATTGCTGATTTGCATGTGCAGTGCATCATGGGTATGGGTGGGTTAACCCTATCCTGGTGATCACAGCAGACTGTTTGTGTGGTGACGTGCAGTCCTTCTGCAGCCAGCCAGGGACTTGTTAGCAGCTATAGAGCTGTAGCCCACTGGTTACTTCACTGCCTGTGGAACCCAAGGGCATGGGTTCAAACCCACAGTGGGGTTATTTGATAGGGCTGTCCAAAGCATTATCTATTTTTAATGTACATTAGTGCTGCCAGAAAAAACACCCTCAGCATACTGTAACCATAAGGTGCCTCAAAAGGTGCTTTATAGGGCGCCCTATAAAGCGCCTTCTGAGGCACCTTATGGTTACCGTCCATATAAGGTGCCTTATAAGGTATCCTATGGAGCGCCTTATAGGGTGCCCTATACGGGACATTGTAGGGTGCCGTGGCGGACAGTGCACTTTATAATGTGCCCTATGGAGTGCCTTATAGGGTGCCTTATGCGGCACCTTAGGTTATGGCACGTGAGGGTGTGTTTTCTGGCAGCAATAATTAAAGTATAAATAAACTGCCTCAAGAAACAATACTTACATGTCAAAGCTGATGCCTCAGCCTGCCTTATGCATTAGGCATACTGGGGGATCAAACTCATGACCCCTGTATCATCAGTCAGTGTATTGACCATTGTGCTACACCTCTGTTTCTATGTTTGCATGTCTAGGCGCCTACTTAAGATTACCGTGCGTTAACGCGCTTAGCAGCGCTTCGCCCGATAATGTGCGCAGCAGCGTGTGTTATCGCGCAATACTCCGATTTTGCTGCTTTAAGACTGAAACGCCCACTCCTTTTATGGCAGCCTGCACACTATCGCCGGGCGCATGTTAAGACGGTTTAGTAAACATACCCCAGTGTAACATACCCCAGTGTTTAGTAAACATACCCCAGTGTAAATAAAATGTAGATATGTTCTGCCTGAAATCAGGTACCAGTGTGATACAATGTATAGAGTTAAGAATGTACATAGTTTCCCCCAGTTACTTCCAAGTTGATCTCCCTGTTTATTGTAAATACAACTCAAAGTTCCTTGTGTTGTATAGTTGATGTTAAATGTAAACCGCTCTGATCTAAAATAGAGCGGTATAGAAGAACTGTTAAATAAATAAATAAATAAATAAATACCCCTTAGTCCGACGGTGTTACAATCTCCTCAAAACCTTATTAATGAAACAACTGCGGGGCACCAAGCATGTGGTGTTTGTAACATCTGTTCCATCTCTGAGGATATCACAGAGTTTGAGTATCATGGAATCAAATATAGATTGAGACAACGGACATCATGCAACTCTTGTTTTGTTGTATATTGTATTAGATGTCCATGTGATCTCTTGTACATTGGAAAAACGAACAGGCCTTTTAAAGTCCGCATGAATGAACATCGGAGCCGATTACTTTGTAAGGTACAAGAAGCTCCAATAGTGGCGCACTGTTTAGGATATCAACACAATTTTGAAGATCTCAGGTGTTTTTGTCTGGACAAAATTATGGTAGGAAGGGATGGCAAGTCCAAAGAACGCACACTGCTCATCCAGGAACAACGATGGATATATCGGTTGCAAACAGTTGCCCCAGGAGGTTTAAACAATGCAATAGAATGGAGAGCATGTATATAACCTATACAATTTAGGACATCTAGGCACTGATGGAGGTGAATAATGCCTCAATGATGTAAGCTACCAGCTTCCCTTATAGGTAGGATGATTATTTAAAGGTAGGGCAGACGTCAACTCGCATGCACTGCGTTTTTTGAAGCCTGAAGGGCTCATAGTTATACGCCAGTCAGCGATGAAGGACGGAGCTGTATCCTTAATTAAAAAGTGAAATAATCATACTAAAGGTATGTGCTATTGTGATGAAAGTATCCACACTAACATCGTGGTAATTAGGGCATCATAATGTGAGTTGTATTTTGTTCACAGTGCTGGAACAAAACCCCCTGAAGAAACTTCTCGTAGTGAAACGCAAGTAAGGTACCGAAAAGTGGTGTTGGGGAATACAGAAGAACAAACAAGATAAGCACTATTTTTGATATAAATTTCAGAAAATTTGATACTGCTTTTGAAGACATATGTGAACTAAGGTCATTGATGCAAAATTGGTATTGTTAACGGAGAAGTCTCTAGTGAAGCACCTAGACAGTCTGAGACCTTTAGTTCAAGAATAAATACGAGAAGCAGTCTATAAAATTGTGTTTAGTAGTGGTTGAACAACCAGTAAATGAAAGTCTGCCTGCAAGTACATTAGAGGATATATCTTATGACACAACAGTTTAATCCTCTGTAGAGAGACCAGTATCTTTGTAGGACATGATTATTGGCACCCTGTCCTTCTCCCTGGCCTAACTCTTCCCTGGCAGATCACCTTGGTGTTCCCTTCCACCTTTCTCACACCTCTCCATATATACCTCCTCCTGCCCCTCCCTCTCCAACAGGGTCTCCTCCCCTTTGGCATCCCATTACTGACACTGCCCTCTCAGCCTTCCTTCCCTCTGATTCCTTGTATCTGTCTGACTTTCTCTTTTTGTTGATTCACAGGCTTATACCTGAACACAATTCTTTGTATTGCCTTGGATTCTCTTGTCCTCCTGATCCCTAGACCCACCCCCTGGAACCCCACTATCATCCCTGGTATTATCCTAGCCTTCTTCTTACTCGACATCAGCTTTGCAAAGCCAAATGGGCCTGACGCTGCCTCCTCACCCCTTCCACCCGCCTTGTCTTTTAGGATCTCCACACTTATTACAGAACTGCAATAACAGCTGCCAAGAAGCAATATTCCACTTATCTCATCTCCAAGGCAGATAACTGACCTAAGAAACTTTACTCAGTCATTTCCCATCTTCTATGCCCTTCTTGAGCAGTTCCACCATCAGCTGTTCCTATTGCAGATCAGGTTGGCCAATTTTTTCAAGATAAAATTCTACATCTGCAATGCGATATCAACTCTGGTGTCCTACCCTTTACCCTCCAGCCAAGACACCTCCTCTCCCAGCTCTGTGTCATCACGCCTACTCCCCAGCCAGGACTCCTCCACCTCTGACTCAGAGGGATAGTTCTCCTCTGGCCACATCTTAGTCTACACTTGGGGATATGTTTACAAAGCAGCGGTAGCGGCCTCCATGTGATATCAGCGGCCGCTACCGCTGCTTTGTAAACATACCCCTTGGTCTTTATTCAATCCTATCCACATGGACTTCCTCACTAAACCTATCACCACCTCCTTGAAAGCCACCTATGTCTCTGACCCTATTCCTTCTTCTTGGATTCCATTCACTTCTTTGGCCCTTCTTCCCTGGATCCTTTCTTTCATCAACAACAGCTTGACCTCTGGTGTGTTCCCACAATGTTGGAAAACTGCTTCAGTCCATCCTCTTTTAAAGAATCCCTCCCTTGACTCCAGTGTGCTCACTCACTATTGCTCGGTTTCTAATCTCCCTTTTCTGTCCAAACTCTTTGAGAAATTTATTTTTGCCCAACTTGAAGATCACCTTGAAAAGATTGACTTTCTACATCCTAGACAATCCAGTTTCCATGGACACAACACAGAGACCATTATTTTATCTGTCCATAACGAAACAAAGGAGTTAATAGATAAGGGTAACATTTTGCTGGCTATCTCTCTTGATCTCACTTCCATGTTTGATCTCATCAGTCAACCCCTCCTTCTCTCTTGTCTGCAGACTGCAAGTTATGGTAAGTTGCATCTAGTGTGGCAGTTGAGGCCATTCCTGAATGAGGGGGCACTGCGCCTCCTGATCCAGGCTTTGGTATTGTCAAGGCTTGACTACGACTACTGGGTAAGAAAGTTGCAGGTAGTGCAGAGTATGGTGGCTAGGGTCTTGTTGGGAAAGAGTAAAAAAGAATCATTGATGGATGTCTTGGGGCAATTACATTGGTTGTCTGTGGAACAGAGAAGTGTATTTAAGTTATTAGTTATGACATTTAAGATACTAAGGAACCAGGGGCTGGGTTATATATATGATTTTCTGGCTTGGTACCAGTTTAATAGGGGACTACGGTCAAGTCAAGGACACATGTTGGCGATCCCCAGCCTGCAACAGGTGCTGTTGAATAAAGTGGGAGAGAGGTGTTTTTTGACCGCTGCCCCTATTTGGTGGAATAAACTTACTGAGAAGTTGAGGAAGGAAGTGGATTTACTGGCATTTTGTAAAAATCTGAAAACATTCTTGTTCCCTCAGTGCAGGGAGAGAGGGAGTTGGACGGCAGATGGTAATAGGTGTGTGGCACAGGTTCATTTTTAAGGGTGGGGATGTAATTGTGTGTGTGGTTTTAAGGACTGTATTTTGATATGAGGATAGTAGTTGTTTTTATTCTATGCTTGTGCACCTCCTTGAATGAGTTTGCATATATATATATAGTATAGAATACTTTTAAATAAATAAAATAAATGCCACAACAGTGGGAGCCCTCATTGGAACTTATGCCACTGACTTGGTGCTTCCCTTCCGTAGGAGACTTCACCTGGAACATTCCTGCAATACTTCTTTCTGTTGCATTGCCCCTCTTGTATGAAACATATTACCCCTTGATCTTAGGCTAGAATCCTCTTAGAAGAGGTTCAAAAAAGGTCTTAAAACCTCATTATTTCAAAAGGTTTTTACTTTTCTCACTTAGGCTAGCCACAATTTATGGCCCCTTTTGCTTGGCAGCTACTTGTTTTTTTGTTATCTGCTTTCACTTCTGTCAAGTGGCAATTTATTGTTGTGCTACTACATATTACCGAATGTGTGTCTTATGGTCCAGCCTACTGATATTGTAAAGTAGGCTTTGTTACTTACTCTGCTTAGTATCTGGATATGTGCACGTTGTTATAATGAAAGGCAGTATATCAAATAATGAAAATCAAGAAAGAAAGTAATATGACTCCGATTTTCAGCCTAGTGCCCATCCATATTACCTCGGCACCCTCGCCGCCCCCCCCCCCCCCCAAAAAAAAATAGGTCTGACTATGCCACTGGCCCCAATCCTGCAGCTGAACTGCTGTCATCTTCTTTTTGCTTTTAAGTGATTTAGGGAAGGGAGATGGATTAACAAGATTTAAAGACCCATTTTAGATATTGTGTTGTGATAGGAATTGAGATGTGCTGAATATAGAGCCTTCTGTAAAATATCTAGAAGGATTTCAGCAAATACAAGGTATTTGCTGGCATATAGAGAGGAATCAACAATTTTATGAAGTTACATGGAAAAAAGAGCATCCTGCTCTTTCCAATGTGCATTTCTATAGCTTTTAAAATTACTGTTCCCCACACAAAGACACCCCCACCCCCACCCAACTCCCACAATCCCCTTCCAACAGCATCAATCTCCCATCTCCCTCAAAACCCCCAGATGACATAGGAACATTCACCTCCCTGATCTTCCAGACAATATTGACTTCCCTACCCCCTGAACTCCCATCCCAAGAGCACAGAACCCCTTAGTTCATCCCCTTAGCAAGATATACCTCCCACCCACCCCAATTCCACCTTCAGCATGCACCGGGGGTTTCCCTGGGGAGTACTGGTGGAGCCAGGAGTAATCTTTAGATGCTTCTGCCCCATGGGGATCAAGGATCAAAGTGTCAGCAACCAAAACCTAGTGGTAGTTTCACAGTACTACCACTAGGGGTCAATCTGCCAAGCTGTTAGCAATGAAAGAAGCATTTCTTCAGCAAATACAAATATACTTTTATAGCTTTATAACATTCCCCTTAAAAGACACAAATATAATTTATTACTTTCTCTCACTACCCTCAGAAAAAAATAAGTGCCCTAGCCTTACAATTCCTTCTTCTGATGGTGGGGGAATCTATTTCTGCTGAACCTAAAATGATGTTCCCTTCCTTTGTTGTTATAAGAACAAAAAGATTCCTGTAAAGTTCATTGATAAATGTGAACCGTGTAATTAAGTTCCCCTTAAAAGTTCTTTTCCAAAGATCTCAGAATGCAAGCCTGAAAAGGGCATGGCGAAGCAAAGATGCCAGATCAAATTATCTACTGTTGAAATGTTGTTTGCAGACCTCTCGGGATGTTTCATGAACTTTGAGCTAATAGTTGAGAATTTAACCTTACAGCTCAGAAATGTCAGATTTGAACACCTCAGTACTGGGCTGAATTTCCCACCTTTCTAGAAGGTTTTAGGGTCGGGTCACCTGTGAATCTGTTAAATAAAATATCCTATTCTAACAATGGTATGACCAGTTTAGGCTTCATTAACATTCATGGAGCATGTTTCTGGTGCCCAGGATAACCCGCAGGATGCTGGAGTTTGCAAACAGTTTTAAGTACAAGTTATAGCATTTCTGCCAGTCAGTTCTCCAGATAACCAGAGTTGTCAATGCCTTTCTGTCTCACAGAATAAAATTATCTTCTGAGATTTAGTTGAACTTAAAAATATAAATCAATGAGGAAGTATTCTCATACTTGAAAAAATAGTGCTTGGAGAAAAGAAGGCTGATGAGAGATATGACAGAAGTCTATAAAATCTTGTGTGGAGTGGGGTAAATGCGAATCGATTGATTATTTAAAAAAAAATACAAATATACACTGTGAGGTTATTAAGGACTTCATTTAAATCAACTAGAAGAAAATATTTTTTCATTCAAAGCATAGCAAAGCTTTTAAATTTGTTGCCAGAGGATATTGTAAAAGCAGTTAGTGTATCTGGGATTAAGAAAGGTTTGTACAAGTTCCTGGGGAAAAAAAGATGCTATTAAGGGAGAACTGGAGAAAGTCACTATGGGGTATGTTTACTAAACAGCACTAACATCGCAGCGGCGGTGTTATTGCGTGATACATGATGTTATCACATGATAATTACCATGCGATAATGTCACATATCGCATGATAACGTCACTGGCGGCGTTAATGTGCACAGAGGGTGGAGTAAGGCTCCCCAGAGGGTGGAGATAAGGGGTCAATGGGCGGAGAGTGGGAGGGGAGAGGCTCTAGGCACACTAACGCTGTGAAATCAGGGTCTGAAAACTAACGCCGGTGAAAACCTTGCGTTAGAGGCACATTTGCAGGAGAGAGAAACCAGTTCAGTCAGCAACGTACAGCAAAGGCAGGGAAACCCAGATAAGTGATAGTAGTTATACATGTGCAGTAACAAAACATGCAAAAACCAGAGAGATAATGACCAGAACCAAAATAGAAATACAAAACACCAAGCTGGCCAATAGAAAAAACAATGATAAACGGTAAGCAGCACTACCCATAAAGAATAAATATGAAGATGTCACTTTTGGAACGGTCAATTCTGATTCCCTCTACAAAGTGAATGTTCCAACATTGATAGTGTTGATGAGGGTTTGCTGTGGTGTATATTGGGCAGCTTGCTTATGTGGCTTTCACATGTGCAGCAACAGCAGAGTGGTCACGTAGGAAAGGGCGCTATGGTGATGGTTTAAATGGGGTAGAGGGGGCTGCAGGCGGCACATGTAGTGGGCCAGCTAGGGCACAGTGTGGACTAGGCAGATGCCTACCTGGCACATAGGAATGCAGAAACTGAAAAGCAGAAAGACAGCAACTGACCAAGGGCAAACATGTCCACGAGTGTGTGTCTCACAGTGCCCCAATGGACATTACCCAGCAGGTACCCCAAAGGGCACATAACATTGGCAGGCGGTGCCGGGGGAAAGCGGGGATGGCTATGTAGGCACATATAACCCATATCCCACACCATAGGCAGCCACCTACCGGCACACTGGATGGCCTGGGACTGCGCACCACGAGCACCACCGGCATAAGGGCATGTCAGCATAGTGGCGGAGGGGTGCTGGTGGTGGAGGGGGCAGTGGCATCTGCCCACAGCAGACCAAGGCCAAGCCCTGTTTAGGTGGGTGCCGTGCACTGCAAAAGACAAGGTCTGTCTGATGAACAGTAATGGTAGCCCCAGGGAATGACTTGCCTCTGTGGCAACAGTTTTGTGCAGTACACACAGCCAGTGTGTTCTGGGGCAGAAAGTCACAGGTTCAAGTCCCAGCTGTGGCTCCTGCAGACCATGTCCCTATCTTTTACCCAGTACTAAACCGTGGTAATATAGAAGGAACTTTTATTGCATTTAAAATAAACATGCCATAAACGCCTATATATTACCCTACAGAGCACATACACCATAGACAGATGCAGTCCCTAGAGCAGAGTTTCCCAACTGCGGTCCTGGAGGACCAAACACCATTCAGGTTTCATGCTGTCCCAAAGAAATATGCTTGAGATGCATTTGTATGCACTGTCCCCATGGTATGCAAATGTATCTCAGGCATATTCATTAGGGACAGCATGAAAACCTGAACCATGTTTGTCCCACCAGGACCGGAGTTGGGAACCTCTGCCCTAGAGCAGTGGCCAACAGGGGCACAAACACCCACACCCACAGGCTCCACTATCCAATGGCTCATGGAGTGTCAGGCTGTTGGGCCCTGCGCGGAGCAGCATCTACCAATACTAGCACCTGCATACCTTAGCAATGCCGTCCTAAACTTGGAAACATGTTCCACATATATCAAAAGGTTGCTATGATTAATGTCAGATGACAAATCCTAAGTTAAACACAATTTGTTGACAGAGATTCATCATAGCAACCTTTCTGATATCTGTGGAGTGTGTTTCAGTTCTTGTTTCTGACAGTGTTTACCACCCCAGGGAGTGACCCTAACAGTATTGAGTACCATAGAAATGCCTACACTGTGCCCAGGACTGGTGTGGCAGCCAGGGCTGCCAACCACCTCTATATGTGCACAATGCTGAAATAGGTGTGGGAGTGTGTGTATGTCTATCCAGTATTTTGTGGCTGCCTACATCTTACTGAGCCCCCAATACTTGCACTGTTTCCAGTGTTAGCCTGCCAATGTGCATAATGAGGAGCAAGGTACTGTGGGTATGGCCCGGACAGGGCGGCCTGGGCAGGATGCATCTGCACAGGGCATAGGGCAATGGCTGTGACATTGTAGTGCCCGACCACCACCTGCACGGACACGGTGGCCATAGCATTTCATGCTGGGGGGGGGGGGTCACTCTCACCCTGACTGAGCAGTGGCCACGGCATGGCTAGGTTCCCCCATAGTGCTCTACAGTACTTCTCTCAAATGGTATCTATGAGTTCTGTTTTCTGGGGCCCGATCACTGACATGCCTGATTGTTGTGTGTGCTCATGTCCCATTTTTGGGTGTACATAGTTCCTCAAGAAACATGTACTGTCAGACGGCTGCCTGGGTGAGAATCTTCACAGTCTTGACAAGTGCATATATCTATATGATTTGCAAGGTATTGTGGGCAATGTAGTTCATTCACACCAGACACAGCTGCTGACAATAATTTAGTTGTGCTCTTGGGTAAAGCCAATAAGATATTTATTTATGGGGTTATTTCTCCCAACACAGATATGCTTGGTAGCACATAAATCAGGTAACTTGCTTTCAGTGTTAACTTGGAAAAACAAAGTCAAAATCAGGAAAACAACAAATGAAAAGCCACAAAGCAAGAAACAAACTGTTCTTTTCAGGTTAACTTCTGATTACTTCCCACATAGATTCAGAAGTGATTCTCTCCTAGCTCACAAGCAATTTGGTAAGGCTTAATTGCTAGCAGTTATCCAGCTGAAACCCCTTAGCTGGCTTGCTTTCTACTGTGTGGGTCAAATCCTGCTTCAGGAGCTTTTCTGAGTAGATTAAAGAACAAATTTGTATTTCTTTGTGATGGTTGCTGTACTTTGTAACAGAAAGTTACCAACGGAGTTTAGATAGAGAGCAATCCATATAAACACATTCTTCATCTGCAATTATTCCCCCTTCTTCAACAAGCATAGGTTCAATATCATGGATTGGCACAGATGAATCTCTCAATGGAGCATTTTCAGGAGAATACTTGTTTCCCTGCTGTCTTTCAAGATTATAGCTAGGGCATAGATCAGTGTTCATACCTGAGCTTCCATTGCTGCTAGAGTTCCTCTCTATATAGGTTGGCCAGTATGTAGTCCAGTTCTTATGTCCAGCCTTCCAATCCAGATCCCTGGACACTGGATCCCTCTTCACATACCTTCTGGCACGGGTCTTAGGGTCCCTTCCACGTGCAGCCGTCTCCCTCACAGGTAGCCTCTGGTGATTCCTAGCTCTGCAGCACCATTCCTCTGGCTTTCCCCAGTCCAATGGTGTATGCTGGCCCTTGGAATACCTCCCAGTATACGTACTGCTTTGGACTCTTCTAGACCTCTCAAAGGCTTTTCTCCTCTTTCTTCCAGAGGGTCTCTTTCCCTCTCTGTCCATCCGGTTTGGCTTCTGCTTCTGATGATCCTTCAGATGAAACTGAGGATAATTCTCTGGATATCCAAGGTGATCATGAAGATGGTCATCTGTAGAATAAACTCTACTCTTATTCTGCCTAGATGAGTGCTCCTCCCTAACACAGCACAGCTGTGCTGAATCAGGCCCTGCCCTTTGAGATGAGTGCTTAGGGATTACCTCATAGCCCTCCTGATTGAACACACATTTCCCCACTTCAGCTCCTCTAATGGCTGTTGGAAACCTGGTGCATTCTGGGACTGGTAGTCTTTTATGGGAAAATTCTGTTTTCTTATTTCTACCAGAACTGACAGGTTGCTTGTTCAGAGTCACTTCATCTTTTCTATAGCTCCTTCCTGAGCTATGATAAGCTTCCTTATCACATACCCCCCTGCTTAAGTTATTACGGACTGGTGTAACTGGTGAAACTTCTTCTCTACAGTCCGTAATACGGGAAAGGGCATCCGCATTCTTGTGTAACTTCCCAGCACGATGTTCAACTTGAAAATCAAATGCCTGTAAGGCCATGTACCAGCGTGTCAACCTGGCATTTTGGTTCTTCATTTGCTGCAACCACTTAAGTGGGGCATGGTCCGTGACCAACTGGAACTTTCTCCCTGTAAGGTAAAACCTTAACGCCTCCACTGACCACTTGATAGCTAAACATTCTTTTTCTATTGTGGAATACTTTTGTTCAGCCGGTGACAACTTCCTGCTCAGGTACATCACAGGATGCTCCTCCCCATCATGACACTGGGATAGAACCGCTCCTAGCCCTACATCCGATGCATCGGTTTGAACCAGAAAGGGTTTCTTGAAGTCCACCCCTTTCAATTTCGGTCCTGTACACAATTTTCCTTTTAAGACTGAAAACGCTTTTTCAGCTTCAGGTGTCCACTTTAGCTGGTTTGGACAATTCTTCCGCAGCATATCCGTGAAAATTGCACTTTTCTCTGCGAATTGCGGTATAAACCTACGGTAGTATCCAATAAGTCCTAAGAAACTTCTTAGTTGTTTCTTTGTTGTTGGAGGAGGAAAATTCCTGATGCTATCTACTTTACTCATTAGAGGTTTAATTTTTCCTCTTCCCACTAGGTGGCCCAGGTATTTTACCTCCCTATTTGCAAAGGCACACTTCTTCGGGTTTAAAGTGATTCCCGCTTGCTTCATGGAGCAGAAGACTGCCCTGATCCTCTTTAGATGCTCCGCCCAGGTGTTACTATGGATTATGACATCATCCATATATGCAAAAGCATAATTTTGGTGGGGTCGAAGTACCTGATCCACTAACCTTTGGCAGGTAGCCGCTGCTCCATGCAGTCCGAAAGGCATCCTCTTGAACTGGAAAAGGCCAACGGGGGTGCTGAACGCAGTCTTCGGCTTCGACTCCCTGGTGAGAGGGATTTGCCAATATCCTTTTGTCATATCAAGGGTGGTTAAGTATTGAGCCTGTCCCAGCTGGTCCAACAGCTCTTCGATTCTTGGCATTGGATATGCATCAAAAACTGATATGGCGTTTACCTGCCGGAAGTCAATACAAAATCTTAAAGATCCATCAGGCTTCGGCTCCAGGACTATGGGGCTATTCCAGGGACTCTTTGACTGCTCTATTACTCCCATGTCCAACATCTCCTGGACTTGTGCCACTACTTCCTGTCTCTTGCCTTCAGGCAAGCGATATGGCCTTTGACGAACTAATTTCCCAGGTGGAGTTATTATTTCATGGGCAACCAAATGTGTCTCCCCAGGTATGGGTGTCAACACATCTGGGAATTCTTTAAGCAATTTCCTAATTTCTTCCTGTTGTACCACTGTCAGGTCCTCACCTATTTGGGGCTCTGATTTTTCTTTACAATCAGATACCTGGGGTCCCAAATCTTCCTCTTCATTCACCTCCCTCTCTCGGGCACAGGTGGCAGCTAGGCTTTTTAACCCCTTTGACATCAGTAGAACCAAAGCCTTTGGTTCCACGTTCAGAATTCTCCAGGGATGTGACCTCCTCCACAGGTGGAAAACCCAGCCTCTCACAGATCAATTGGGCAATTCTGTCTCCTGTCTTCACGTAATAATCATTCTGTCCAAAATTAAACAACAGAACTTTAATATTGCCCCAGTAATCGGGATCAATTACTCCTGCACCCACATCGATGAAATATTTAAGGGCTAATCCGGACCTTGGGGCTACTCTCCCATAGCATCCAATAGGTATTTCCACTTGGAGACAGGTGTCAACCAGGGCTCTCCCTTGGCTAGGTACAGTCACATTTTCTATGCTGCACAGGTCAAACCCAGCAGCTTGAGGGGTTGCCCGCTTAGGAACTTGGGCCTTCTCTGTGACCCTATGGTACTTTAGGACGAATGTCTGCTTTGGAGTAGCTTGGTCTTCTGGATGCTTAACCATCTTTTTAGCTGGGGTCTGAGGACTTCCAAATAAAGGCCCGGGAGCTATTACCATTAAACCTTCTCCCTCCTTCTTTCCTAGTCCTTCCACTAGACCCTGCGTAAATCTTGGCCAGTCTCTTCCTAGAACCAAATCAAAGGGTAGCCTAGGCACCACTGCTAACAGGACTTCCTCTTGTTCCCCCAGGCACTTAACCTTTAGCCTATAGGTGGGATATGATGTTGCAGCACCATGAATGCATCTGATGTGAACTTGGCTTTCAGGGGTTTTAGGCACAAATCCTTCTTGGGCCTCTATCCTCTTCCAAAGCCTTTTTGACATCATACTCTGGTCTGCCCCAGAGTCTAACAAAGCATTTGTGGTAATTCCTTGCACATCAACCATCAAAAGAAATCCTTCTTTGGGCTGTTTTAAATCCACACCCACTAAGCTAGTGTGTGTCTGGCATCTCTTTTCTAAATGTCCCCATTTTCCACACTTGAAACATTTCTTTCTATTCCACTGTGTCATCTGGTTTGATACAGTACATTCATTTTCAGAAACATTTTTAATTATTTTCTTTTCTGATACAGCACATCTTGCCTCAGCACCAATCCCCAGAGGGCCACCCATTCTATGGCAAGCCTGCGTGGCTTCCAAGAATCTCTCTGCTAGCATGGTTGCCTCTCCAAGATTTTGGCAATTTTGCTGTATAAGGAAAGTGTGCAAATCTTTAGGGACCGCAGACATAAATTGTTCCAGCATTATAATGTCTAATAACATTTCTACCGTCTTTTGCTCAGGCTCCAACCATTTTACAGCTAAACCTCTGATTCTCTGACTCAGAGCCCTGGGTGTTTCACCCACTCTCAATGTAGTAGCTCTAAACATTCGCCTATACTCTGAAATAGACAACCCTAGGCGATCTCTAATAGCAGCCTTTACATCCTTATAATTCAAAGCCTGGGCTGCTGGCATTGCTCTATAAGCTGCAAGCGCCTCTCCAGTTAATGAGGCTGCCAGCCTTACTGCCCACTGGGTCTCTGGCCATGCTAATGCCTGTGCCACTCTTTCAAAAGACTCTAGAAAATCATCAACATTATCATCTGGAGTTAATTTCCCAAAACTAAATGCCCCAATCCCTTGATTGAGTCCCACACTGTCCCTATGTGGTGTACCAGTATTCACTGCTGGTCTTGCATCTGTTCCACTTTGGTTCTGCAGCTGAACTAGGGCTTGCACCAGATCAAGCACTGGCTTCTGCTGTTCCATTAAGGCTTTCATAGCAGTGTCCCGTGCTTGCTGCGATAGCTCCTGTTGCCTGCTAAACTGGGCTGACATCCAGCTAGCCATCTCCCTCGGATCCATCTTGATCCCTGCAAGAAACAAAGAAAAAAAAAAAACCAAAGTGCACCACCTTCCAAACAGGTGTGTTTTTTTCTACTTTTTTTTTTTTCCAATTACCCCTGTGCTTACTCCCATCCACCACTAGACATGTCCAGGTACTTATTACCTTGTCTCAGTGATGAATCCAGCTCTGCACAGGGTCTTTTCCTCCTGGGACAGCTTCCTGGAACAACCCCTTTTCCTCCAAAGTGTAGTTGAGGGAAAATCTTTTTTTTCCAGCTTTAAACTTGAACTTTAGTTGTAATCCTCAGCAAGTAAATCCCCTTTTGTGCAAAAGCAATCCGAAAAACTACGCCATTTGTCAGACGGCTGCCTGGGTGAGAATCTTCACAGTCTTGACAAGTGATAATTAAAGCATATATATAGTATAATGTTGATTGTACATAGTTATCCCTGTTATTCCATGTTTTATATTCCCTTGTTCTCTGTAAACTCGATGTTACCTGTACACATTGCAGTATATTTTGTTCGATGTACACCGCGCTGATTTTAATAGCGCGGTATATAAGAGATGTTAAATAAATAAATAAATAAATAAATAAGTGCATATATCTATATGATTTGCAAGGTATTGTGGGCAATGTAGTTCATTCACACCAGACACAGCTGCTGACAATAATTTAGTTGTGCTCTTGGGTAAAGCCAATAAGATATTTATTTATGGGGTTATTTCTCCCAACACAGATATGCTTGGTAGCACATAAATCAGGTAACTTGCTTTCAGTGTTAACTTGGAAAAACAAAGTCAAAATCAGGAAAACAACAAATGAAAAGCCACAAAGCAAGAAACAAACTGTTCTTTTCAGGTTAACTTCTGATTACTTCCCACATAGATTCAGAAGTGATTCTCTCCTAGCTCACAAGCAATTTGGTAAGGCTTAATTGCTAGCAGTTATCCAGCTGAAACCCCTTAGCTGGCTTGCTTTCTACTGTGTGGGTCAAATCCTGCTTCAGGAGCTTTTCTGAGTAGATTAAAGAACAAATTTGTATTTCTTTGTGATGGTTGCTGTACTTTGTAACAGAAAGTTACCAACGGAGTTTAGATAGAGAGCAATCCATATAAACACATTCTTCATCTGCAATTATTCCCCCTTCTTCAACAAGCATAGGTTCAATATCATGGATTGGCACAGATGAATCTCTCAATGGAGCATTTTCAGGAGAATACTTGTTTCCCTGCTGTCTTTCAAGATTATAGCTAGGGCATAGATCAGTGTTCATACCTGAGCTTCCATTGCTGCTAGAGTTCCTCTCTATATAGCCTGGCCAGTATGTAGTCCAGTTCTTATGTCCAGCCTTCCAATCCAGATCCCTGGACACTGGATCTCTCTTCACATACCTTCTGGCACGGGTCTTAGGGTCCCTTCCACGTGCAGCTGTCTACCTCACAGGTAGCCTCTGGTGATTCCTAGCTCTGCAGCACCATTCCTCTGGCTTTCCCCAGTCCAATGGTGTATGCTGGCCCTTGGAATACCTCCCAGTATACGTACTGCTTTGGACTCTTCTAGACCTCTCAAAGGCTTTTCTCCTCTTTCTTCCAGAGGGTCTCTTTCCCTCTCCGTCCGGTTTGGCTTCTGCTTCTGATGATCCTTCAGATGAAACTGAGGATAATTCTCTGGATATCCAAGGTGATCATGAAGATGGTCATCTGTAGAATAAACTCTACTCTTATTCTGCCTAGATGAGTGCTCCTCCCTAACACAGCGCAGCTGTGCTGAATCAGGCCCTGCCCTAGGGGTTACCTCATAGCCCTCCTGATTGAACACACATTTCCCCACTTCAGCTCCTCTAATGGCTGTTGGAAACCTGGTGCATTCTGGGACTGGTCTTTTATGGGAAAATTCTGTTTTCTTATTTTTACCAGAACTGACAGGTTGCTTGTTCAGAGTCACTTCATCTTTTCTATAGCTCCTTCCTGAGCTATGATAAGCTTCCTTATCACAGTACTAGCTAGCAGACTGTCTGCAGTTAACATGTGTATGGCTGGAACACCTTGCAGGGTGGAGACTGACTGTGCTCTCTGCTGGTGAATGTCAGGTGGTGGTGGTGGTGGTGGGAGGAGGGGGGGCAGCTGAGCTTTTCCATGCCTACTGCCAGTGCCCTATGTGATGCATACAGATCTGCATTGACTGCCCTGTAGGGGTGCCTATTCCCCAGCAGGACGGGGATTGATGGTTCCCCTCTACTGCCACCACTGCAGGGATGTAGAGTGTGGAGCTGTTGTTGAGGGATCCTGTCCCCCACTCTGCGCCACAGTGGGTGGGTTGGGTGGTGCTACATAATCCGCTTTGGGGTCCACATACCTCCCTTTTCTTATAACATGCGACCATGGTAACCACACAGGATATGCACTATTCTGGGTGTATCATAGTCCCCAAGGGCTAGACATGACTGGGAAACACAGGTGTGTCTGCAAGGACTACCTATCACACACTTGCACTGATGGGGACCTGCAGCACAGCCTATTTCAGTCAAGCCTGGTGCTGGGTGCCCCACCTCACCCTCAGGGTGAGCACAGGAACCGAACAATGTCACAGTCTGTAGCTGCTCTGTACCAGTAACACATACGGTCAGTTCCCCCTACCAGGCTGGGGTGCTATAGAGGTGCTTACCCCATTTGATGATCAGATGTAGGCTGCTGATCTGCATGTGCAGTGCATCATGGGTATTTGTGGGACTACCCTATCCTGGTAACCACAGCAGACAGTTTGTGTGGTGACCTGCAGTCTTTCTGTAGCCAGCCAGCGGTGTGTTAGACGCTATAGAGATGTGGCCCACTGGTTACTTCAATGACTGTGAAGGTAGGGGGGTCATGGGTTTGATCCCACTGTGGTGTTATTTAATAAGGCTGTTTGACGCTTTTCCTTTTAATTTAGATCAGTGCTGCCAGCAAAAACACCCTCACAGTGCCGTAACCTAAGGCGCCTCATAAGGTGCCCTATAGGGCGCCTTATAAAGCACTCTATAGGGTGCCTTATAAAGCTCCTTATAGGGTACCCTATAATGCGCCCTATAGGGAACATTATAAGGTGCCTTGGCAGACAGGGCACTTTATAATGTGCCCTATGGAGTGCCTTATAGGGCGTCTTATGCGGCACTGTGAGGGTGTTTTTGCTGGCAGCACTGATTTAAATTAAAAGGAAATGCCTCAGACAGTCTTCTTACATAGCACCACTGCAGGACTGAACCCATGACCTCTGCCTCCACAATCATTGCAGTCACCAGTGGGCTACATCTTTATAGCTTCTGACACTGCACTGGCATGAACTTAGGGTTAACGCACGTTAACGTGCCTCGGCGCCCACTATTGCATGATACAGATTCTTGCTACCTTGCCGCCAGAATGCCCACTACCTTATATGGCATTCTTCACATTAATGCTGCAACTAGCGCCTATAACATTAAGATGGTTTAGTAAACATACCCCTATTTGTCACGGAGTGTAACTAGCATGGAATCTTGCTACCTGGTTTGGCTGCTGTTGGCAATAGGATACTGGGCTTTTTGGCCCTTTGATATGATCCTCTATGGCAATTTTTATGTCCTTATTCAACCTTTTCATCTACATATTCACTATGGGGTAGATTCTGTGGGCCGAATAGCAGGGCTGTACGTACAGGATGGACGTCCAACTCCCGTTCAGGCCCTGGATGCGATTCCCTGCACAGCGCTCCCCGCACATACAGAGGATTTCTGTAGAGAGTGCTGGATGGGGGTGAGGGGAGAAGGGCGGGAGGCAGAGAGTGGGCGGAACGGGGGCGGGCCACCTGACCCGGACATATAGGGCCTATTCTGGTCATGGCCTTGTATGTCCGGCAGGGGGCAGATGGGTGTGGGACTTATTCCACCTCAAAGGTGGAATAAGTCCCATGGACAGTGGCAAAAGGGCTAGGCAGGTCCTCCTAAAGCAGGGAACAGCATCAGGTGAGGCCTCTTTGTCTGATTCCAGCCCTGGCAGACCCTACTGAGGGTCGGACAGCAGGGGAAAGGCACCACATTCCATTTCAGCCAGACTGTGCTCCTGCTGGGCGTCCCAGTGCCATGGCGACGGGATGCCATAGCACTGGCACACCAGCAGGAGCATAGGGTGGGCTGGATGGGAAGGGCAATGGGCATTGTGCTGCTGAATCAGGCCCAGTCCAGGCCATCTAAGTGCCTGATTCTGCAGCCACAGGAACATCTAGCTCCTGCGGTTACAGAATCACGTCTGTTATGGGCCCATTCATTTTTTAGATGGCCCAACGGCCTGGACGTGCCCCATGCAGTATTGCCCTCCACCCATATACAGGCCAATATTCAGCAGTGATATATCAAATAATAAAACTATAGAAAGAAATTAATATGACTCAGATTTGCAGCCTAGTGTACTGAAAGACTTTACAAATGTGGAATTCACACAGACACAGAAGAGATACTGTAAATGGATTGATATTGCTTTCAAAATATGGTGCTAAGTCAGTGGTGGAATTTGAATGCTCTTTTTGACTAAGAGGTGGAAATTTGAATGTTTTTATGTGATTAGGGACTTAGAATTTTTGAATTTATGAGGTATATTTATATATATTTTTGCTGTGGATAAGAAATTTAAAAAAGATTAAAAAGTTGGTATGGGACTGATGATGAAATCTAATGAAGTCGGCTACTCATGGTCAAAGGCTATAATGGATGGCCAATATAAGTGATCAATAATTTTGATGGTTCCTTTATATAAGGTAGATTCTCAGCTGGGTTTAGTGGGGATAGACGTCCAGGTCAGATGTCCATCCCCACTAAACACCTGGGACCATATTCCCTGCCCAAAGCTCCCTGCATATAAATAGGAGGTGTATGGGGGGAGCTCTGGACAGGGTGAGCAGGGGCAGTGACAGGGAAGAGAGTGGGTGGGCTGGGGGTGGGGTGCACAACCTGGTCATAGAGGGCTGATTCCAGTCACGGTCCTGTACGTCCGGGTCTACCAGGATAGATGGGGGACTTATTCCACCTAAGAGTCCGATCTCTGGAGGGTAGAGTAGCATACTTGGAAGACATAAGGAAGACAGAGAGGTACATAGACAAGACCTACAGGGATATAGTCCTAAAGTCGCACCTCCAGTCTGGCAGCATCCCTGTTGCCATGAAGAGAGGTCACGTGACAGGAGAGCATCACCCTGGTGTGGCAGGAAGAGATCCTATAGCTAGGACCTGTCCTCCAGGTGATGTAAAACCCTCTCGCACTGAGGAAGTTTCCCCAGGGACATGTGCCCATGACGGAAGTGTTAGGACAGCCATTATAGTTGGTGATTCGATCATTAGGCATATAGATAGCTGGGTGGCTGGTGGACGCCAGGATCGCCTGGTAACATGCCTGCCTGTGCGAAGGTAGTGGACCTCACAAACCACCTAGACAAGGTCTTTGGTAGTGCTGGGGAGGAGTCTGCTGTCTTGGTACATGTCGGTATCAATGACATAGGAAAATGTGGTAGGGAGGTTCTGAAGGCTAAATTTAGGCTTTTAGGTAGGAAGTTGAAATCCAGAACTTCCCGTTCCACGCGCAGGACCCAAAAGGCTGGCAGAGCTCCAGAGTCTCAATGCATGGATGAGACAATGGTGCAAGGATGAGGGTTTTGAATTTGTTAGGAACTGGGGAACATTCTGGGGAAAGGAAGGGCTCTTCTGACGGGATGGGCTTCACCTTAACCGGGATGGAACCAGGCTGCTGGCATTAACCTTTAAAAAGGAGATAGACCAGCTTTTAAACTAGATAATAGGGGAGAGCTGACAGTCGCCCAAGAGTGCATGGTTTGGAACAATGTATCCTTGAAGGATACTACCAAAAAAATTAAGTTAGGGCACATCAGCAGAGAGGTTCCAGTAAAGACAAAGGTAGCCCAAATGCCTTTGAGTACAGAGCAGGCAGAGCTTAAAGATTCCAAATTACTCCTGCCTACCAATAACCAGATTAATATGAATAAAATACAGTCTCTAAAATGCTTTTATGAAAATGCTAGAAGTCTAAAAATAAGATGGGAGAGTTAGAATATATAGCACTAAATGAGAAGATAGATATGATTGGTATCTCAGAGACATGGTAGAAGGAAGACAACCTGTGTGACACTGTGATACCTGGGTACAAACTATATCATAATGATAGAGCTGATCAAATTGGTGGAGGGGTTGCGCGCTATGTTAGAGAGGGCATTGAGTCACAAAGGATTAAAGTTTTGCAGGAAACAAAATTCACTGCAGAATCTCTATGGAATGAAATTCCATTTAAAAAGGGGAAGGCAATGGACGTGGGGTTGTAATATCGACCGCCTGGCCAGAATGAACAACTGGATGATGAAATGCTCAAAGAAATCAGGGAAGCTAACAAAAGTTACAACACAGTAATAGTAATGGGTGATTTCAATTACCCCAGTATTGACTGGATCAGTGTCACGGCAGGACATGCTAGGGAGATAAAGTTTCTAGATGAAATAAATGAATGCTTCTTGGAGCAGCTGGTTCATGAACCGACCAGAGGGGAAGCCATTTTGGACTTAGTCCTTAATGGAACACCAGATCTGGTGCAAGAGATAAGGGTGTTGGGCCACTTGGCAATAGTGATCATAGCATGATTGCGTTTGATTTAATGAATGGAGGAGGAATGGTAAGGAAATCCACAGTACAACCTTTTAACTTTCAAAAGAGAGAATATGATAAAATGAGGAAAATAGTTAAGATAAAACTAAAAGGAGCAGTTGCAAGGGTTAAAGACTTACATCAAGCTTGGGTGTTGTTTAAAAATACTATCTTGGAAGCCCAGAACAGCTGTATTCCACACTTTAAGAAATGTGGAAGGAAGTCCAAAAAACTGCCAGCATGGTTTAAAGGTGAGGTCAGAAAGGCTGTTGTTGCCAAAAAAGCATCTTTCAGGAAATGAAAAAAAAAGGCAAATGATGAAAACTGGAAACAGAACAAGCACTGGCAAGTTAAATGCAAGACATTGATAAGGCAGTCAAAGAGAGAATTTGAGAAGAAACCTGCTGTGGAAGTAAAAATGCTTAATAAAAGACTTTTTCGAGTACATTTGTAGCAAAAAACCTGTGAGAGAGTCAGTTGGACCATTAGATAATAGAGGGGTAAAAGAGGCAGTAAGAGGGGACAAGGCTTTAGCGCAGAGACTGAATGAATTATTTGCTTCGGTCTTTAATGAGGAAGATGTACGGATGTTACCCATGACTGAAGTGATATTTAAAGGTGATATTGTGGAAGAATTGAAAGAAATATTGATACACCGGGAAGATGTATTACAACTCTTTGCTAAACTGAAGAGTAGCAAATCACCTGGACCAGATGGCATATATCCAAGGGTGTTGAAAGAACTGAAATATGAGATTGCAGACCTGCTATTATTAGTAATCTGTGAACCATCATTAAAATCATCTGTAATACCTGAAGATTGGAGGATCACCATTGTAATGCCAATTTTTAAAAAGGGTTCCAGGGGTGATCCGGGAAACTACAGACTGGTGAGCCTGACGTCAGTACTGGGAAAAATGGTAGAAACCATCATAAAGAAGAAAATTACTGAACATGTAGATAGTCATGGCTTAATGGGAGACAGCCAACATGGCTTTAGACAAGGAAGATCTTGTCTTACTAATCTGTTATGTTTTTTTGAAGATGTGAATAAACAGGTAGACAAAGGTGAGTCAGTTGATATAGTTTATCTGGACTTTGAGAAAGCCCTTGAGGAGGTCCCTCATCAGAGACTTTTGGCAAAACTAAAAAGTCATGGGATAGGAGGCAGTGTACTATTGTGGATCACGAACTGGTTAAAAGATAGGAAGCAGAGGGTTGGGCTAAATGGCCAATTTTCCCAATGGAAAAAGGTGAATAGAGGAGTACCACAGGGATCTGTGCTGGGTCCGCTGCTTTTTGACATATTCATAAATGACCTGGAAAGTGGAATAACGAGTGAGGTTATCAAATTTGCAGATGACACAAAACTATTTAAAGTTTTTAAAACCCAAGAGGATTGTTGAAAATTGCAAGAGCATCTTGATAAATTGGAAGGCTGGGCATCCAAATGGCAGACAACATTTAAAGTGGACAAGTGCAAAGTTATGCACCTAGGAAAGAACAACCCAAACTATGGTTACACGATGCAAGGTTCCACATTGGGAACCACCACCCAGGAAAAAGATTTAGGCATCATCGTGGATAACATGTCAAAACTCTCCGCTCAGTGTGCAGGGGTGGCCAAGAGAGCAAATAGAATGCTAGGTATCATAAGGAAAGGAATAGAAAATTAAATAAGGATATTATAATGCCTCTGTATCGTTCCATGGTGCGACCGCACCTTGAATATTGTGTGTAATTCTGGCCGCCGTATCTTAAAAAGGATATAGCATTATTAGAAAAGGTACAGAGAAGAGCCACCCAAATGGTAAAGGGGATGGAAGGATACTCCTATGAAGAGAGGCTAAAATGGTTAGGGCTCTTCAACCTGGAAAAGAGACGGCTGAGGGAAAATATGATATAGGTCTATAAATTAATGAATGGATTGGAATGGGTAAAAGTAGATCGACTGTTTACATCATCAGAATATAGAAAGACTAGGGGACATGCAATGAAGCTACAGGTTAACCTATTTAAGACTAATAAGAGAAAATATTTTTTAACTCAACGTGTAATCAAACTCTGGAATTTGTTACCAGAATATGTAGTAAAAGCTGTTAGTGAGCTGGGTTTAAAAAAGTTTGGACAAGTTCCCGGAGAAAGGTCCATAAACCATTATTAAAAGGGACTCACTGCTTGACCCAATACAAGCATTGAGGAACCTGTGTCTTTTGGGGAGACTGCTAGGTACTTATGAGCTAGATTGGCCACTATTGGGCTTGATGGACCTTGGTCTGACCTAGTATGGCATATCTTATATTCTTATGTTCCACCTCAGAGGTGGAATACGTCCCCCTAGACATTGGGTGACAGTGGTGCTAGGGCATGGAGGAAAGGTGAGGGGCTGCAGGGGATGCCCTGCAGCCCGACCTTGGCCATGGAAGGTCCAATCGGGGGTTGGGCTGCAGGGGAAAGAAGGGTCTGGAGGGCTGCTTGTGATCGCGGCTCCTGCATGGAGCCTCAGAGGCATGGCAACAGGATGCCATTCCACTGCCACTCCAAGCAGGAGCTTGGCTGAGGTAGTCAGGTAGTGTGCTGGATGTCTGGGAGTCCAGAACCGGTTGTCCAGGCCGGTTGTACCCAATTCTGTATGTCTGGACGGCCAAGGCACATGCAGCTTGGAATTGTCCTCAACACACAAATATATATATATATATATATATATATATATAAACTGTTTCTTTAGGAGTATGTTTATATGCTGATTGGATAGCTCCTGATTACAGGATTGTGTGGTTTGTTTGTATGAAGTTACAAAGATGCATATTTAAAACAAATAGGATAAAATATTTTTTTCTCTTAATGCATAGTTAATCTTTGGAATTCATTACTGGATGATGTGGTAAAAGCAATTAATATAGCTGGATTTTAAAAAAGGTTGGACAAATTCCTGAAGGAAAAGCCCCTCAGGTAGACCAGTGGAAAGCCACTGTTTATCCCTGGGGATAAGTAGCATGGAATATGGCTACTTGAGGAAATGCCAGGTACTTCTGAACTGGATTGGCTATTGTTGGAAACAGGATACTGGGTTTGATGGACCTTTGGTTTGACCCACTATGGCAGTTCTTATATTTGTAATCAATTTGCAAGTGCTAAAAATTTCTAATGTGCATAGAAAATGATTATCAAACAAATGTGTGAAATGAATCAAAAAAGCACCACAAAACCAGCAAAAATCTGAAAATGAACTAAACATATTTTGCCTGTAGATATTCCTAATGTTTAGGCGTTCTGTGGGCGTAGTTTTGGAGAATCAAGGGTGGAGGTGTGAAGCGGATATAAATGTATACGTTGGCATTTAGGTGCTTCCGAGGCTAGTGCCAGGGGCCTGTTTTAAAAAAAGTCCCAAGGCATCTATGCTGCCTTCATAAAAGAGGCTTAAAATAGATTCCTTTTGGAATTCTCACATTGGTGTCCTGTTATAAAATTAGAACCAGCTCCCCTTCTTTTCCAGGAAGGGCTTCCTTTCTTATCCAAACAGATTTGCCCAACATACCTCCAGTTGAAGTAACCAAGTACATGCTGCAGTTAATGTTGCTCTGGTGGGAATGGGGCTATGGGCCTGACTTTCCTATACGCCCACTTCAACTTTTACTTGCAGTTTTCTGAACTTTCCCTGGTCCATGCCCTTTAAGTGAAGGAGACTTTTCCTCTAACCTTGATCCCTACATTGCCAAGTGACTTTTCTTTTTTCCACCTTGGTGTTGGCAATGTAAAGTACTGCAATGACAGTGGGTGGCAGAGGATGGGAATATGTGTCCCCCAGTGGAGGAAGAGGTGGCAGGATAGTTACAATGATGGGAGGACAGAGGAGTGGTGGTGCCATGCAGATCAGGCACAGGCGAGGCAAGCACGAAGAGCTGTAATGGAGAAAAGGGTACCAGTGCAGGACATGGGGTAGCAGCCTGCACAAGAAGACAGGACTCTACACAGCTGACAGACGCAGATAGATGGACTGAAGGATTGTTGGCAACGGAGGTGAGGGTGTTATGGGCTGGCAGCACAGATCTGCAAAGATATGACTGTCATAGGCATGAAAAGTATTTGAGTAGGACAGGCATAAAAAGAGAGAACAAGGAGGAATTGAATCCTTGACCACTGCCTAGAACATCATTGTACTAATCAGTAGGCCAGAGCTACTCAAATCCGGTCCTGGAGGTCCGCAGACCAGTCAGATTTTCAGGCTATCTCTAATGAATATGCATGAGATATATATGCATTAGAGATATCCTGCCAACCAGACTGGTTTGTGGCCCTCCAGGGCTGGATTTGGAGACCCCTGCCTTACACCTCTGTCATTTAAAATTGTGAGTGGGCAAGGTGCAGATGTCCAAGACATCAAAAAGGTTAGAATGAATTTGTCACATTCCTCCTCGCTTCTCACCACCACCACATGGTCCTAAGGACCGGAAACCACCCAGATTAGTGCATACCCAGTGTTACAGTGTGGCTGACATGGTCACCTGTTATTAGGGCAGAGGGGTGTCTAGATTAGCATGAGGTTTATGTAGCACTGTCTAATATACTGCTCTCTCCGGGTCAAAGTGGTATACAGTATATACCCCAAAGGGCCCACAATCAACTTTTTTGTAAGTGAGGCAGTGGAGGGACAGATGGTTCAACCATGAAGAATGGCTGTAGGACTAGCAACCCCAGTCCTGCTGGCAAAAGACTGCCCTCTAGGGTTGTTGGGCCAGAACCATACCTGTGACTAGGGCAGTGGCAGACCACTAGTAATGCTGGGAGTAGGCCTGGAAAGCCTCAGCTGCCCTACACCATGGTCTGCTATTCACCAGCAGAAGGCACAGACTACACCTGCAGCACCCTACAAGGCATTCCAGCCATGCATAGACTAACTGCAGACAGTCTACTTGCCAGTCCATAGTACATGTTCACAGAGGAACTATATGCACCCAGAGTAGGGATATACAGCACAGACACCAAGCAGGGATCTTGGTGATCAGGGCCCAAAACAAGAAACACACAGACATCACTAGACACAGATAGTGTATAGCAAACTATGGGAACATAGACAATTAGACATGCCATGGTCACTGCTCAGTCAGAGTGAGAGTGACCTCCCAGCATGACATGCTGTGGCTACCCTGTCCATGTCCAGGAGGTTCTAGCTGTTCTACTGTCTGACCTTTGCAGTGCTTCTTTATAGGCTGATGTGGTCCCAGAGGACTTGAGAAAGGCGCATGTGGTCTCTTTACACAAAAGCAGAAGTAAGGATGAGGTTGAGAACTACAGGCTAGTTAGTCTGACCTCTGTGGAGAGTAAATTAATATGCTGCTAAAACAGAGGATAGAGAGGTTTCTAAAATCCAGTAGACTGCAGGATCCAAAGCAGCATGGTTTTACTAGAGGTAGGTCTTGTCAGACAAATATAATTAATTTCCTTGACTGGGTAATGAGAGAGTTGGACAAATGGAGAGCCCTAGATGTGGTATACTTAGGCGTATGTTTACTAAACTGTGGTAATGTCATTCGCGTTAGGTTCTGCGGTAAAGGTACAGATGCCCATATAAAGGTGTGGGTGGGGCATCATTATGGCAAGCATGTCAGGTAACGCGCAGTCTCAGACCATCCAGTGTGCTGGTAGGCGGCTGCCTATGGTGTGGGGTCTGGGGTAGAGATGCCTACATAGACATCCACGCTTCCCCCCAGCACTGTCTACCAATGTTATCTGCCCTTTGGGGTACCCGCTGGGTACTGTCCCCTGGATGGGACACTGTGGCACACACACTCATGGACATGTTTGACGTTGGTCAGTTGCTGTCTTGCTTATTTTCCGTTTCTGTGTTCCTATGTGCCACCTAGGCGACTGCGTAGTCCACCCTGTGCCCCAGCTGCCCCCACTGCATGTCCCGCCTGCAGCCCCCTATGCCCCATTTGCACCATCACCATAGTGGCCTTTTGTACTTGGGCACTATGCTGTTGCTGCAATTGGAGCACTACTATCACTCTTCTTGGGCTCCCTGCTTGTTCTGTACATTGCTGATACTGAAATGGTTTCTCTCTCCTGCAAATGTGCATCTAACAGCTTTTCACTCGCGGTAATGTTCGGGCCTTCATGTGCCCGCGTTAGTGTAACAGGAGCCTCTCCCCGCCCACTCCACACACATTGACCCCTTCTCTCCACCCTGTCTCCTCCCTCTGCTGGACTTAACGCCGCCGGGCCTGGTATCGTGCGATAAGTAACGTTACCGTGCGATAAGTAACGTTGCCATGCGATAAGTAATGTTACCGTGCGATAAGTAACGTTATCAAGCGAGAATCGCGCGATAACATCAGTTATCGCCGTTTAGTAAACATACCCATAAATGTTACCCCGAAGCAATGTTTTGCAAAACAGGGGCCTTTGTCAGGATTAAAGAAGGGAATAAAGAAGTACTGCAACTGATATAAAGAATACAGATAAATGAAGAGTTTCAAAATAAATTGAAAATATAAAAAAAATTGTTGGGCTTCAATATGTATTTTTTATATTTAAATAAGGGATTTTTTTTAGCCTGTGATGGAGTCTTTAAGCCCTACAAATTTGTAAGGAGTGATTGACGTTCTGAGGCTTTTCATCTAGTTTTCTACGTAATTATATCATAATACTGAATTAAATGTTTATGGTAGTACAGAACTATATAGTTCCCTTACATCTCATTAAATCTGTCATGGCCTATAGTCCCAAGGACTGCACGAAAGAGAATGATTCTTCCAAATACTGCTTGAAGGCCATAATCCAAATGATTTGTGTACAGCTCCATCTCTAACTGATTGTTTGCACACTAAATTCTATGCAGAAAACAGATCCATAAACGTTTTGTGAACTCTGATAGCGAAGATGAATTATATTAGTCTGAAAACAGAATAAACAAAAGTGATATCTTCGGGGAAGATTTGGACTGCATTTATTCTTCATATCGTACTGTTCGGATAATTTAATTTTTTTAAACTCTGATTAGGACAGAACAAAATTTGTAAAAGGCTGTCATACAAACAACTATTGAATCAAAATGATATCTGATATAGTAAATTAAGACTGAAA
The DNA here is from genome assembly GCA_033557465.1 of Ichthyophis bannanicus. Classification (NCBI taxonomy): domain Eukaryota; kingdom Metazoa; phylum Chordata; class Amphibia; order Gymnophiona; family Ichthyophiidae; genus Ichthyophis; species Ichthyophis bannanicus. Next base: position 440,365,130 of record CM066035.1, on the reverse strand, counting down.
GTCATTATTGCCTGTGATTATTTGTATATTATTATATATGTGTTATTGTACACAGTGCAGAATGATTTTAATCAGTCATTGCTGTAAATAAAGTTTTTAAATAAATACAAATAAATCACAAAACAAAGAAATGATGATCCAGGAGAAGTTTAATAGAAAAGAAAAAATTGAAACATAGAAACATGATGGCAGAAAAAGACCACATGGCCTATCTAGTTTGACCTTCCATATCAATTATTATAGTCCCCTTTTTTCCTTTAGGGATCTTCTGTGTTTGTCCCATGCTTTTTTGAATTCAGATCTGTCCTCATCTATAGTATCTCTACTGGGAGACTATTCCATGTATCTACCTCTCTTTCCATAAAGAAATATTTCTGCATATTACTCCTGAGTCTATCCCCTTTCACTCTCATCCTATGTCCCTGCATAGCAGAGCTTACATTCCATCGAAAGAGGCTCTCCACTTGTGCATTTATGTCATGGAAGTATTTAAACATCTCTGTCATATCTCCTCTATCCTGGCTTTCTTCTAACGTATACATTTTAAGATCTTTATGTCTGCCCTCATATGCTTTATAAAGAAGAGCACTAACCATTTTAGTAGCCATCCTCTGCACCTACTCCATCCTTTTTATATCCTTTTGAAGGTATGGTCTCCAGAATCGCATACAATACTCCAAATGAGGTTGCACCAGAGACTTATACAGAGGCACTATCACTTCTTTTTTTCTGCTGGCCATTCCTTTCCCTATGCACACATCCAGTCTTCTGGCTTTTGCTGTTGCCTTTTCTACATGTCTATCCACTCTGTCATCAGAAAGAATCACGCCCAAGTCCTGCTCTTCTTTTGTGGCTAGAAGTACTTTGCCCTCTACACTGAACCACTCCCTTGGATTTTTGCAGCCAGAATGCATGACCCTGCATTGTTGAGCATTAAATTTCAGCTGCCAATTCTAGATCATTCCTCAAACTTAACTAGCTCCTTCCTCATGTTTTTTACTCCTTCCTGGGGGTCTACTCTATTGCAGATTTTGGCAAACCTTATCTTACAGCCCTTCTGGAATATCACTAACAAAGATGTTAACAAGAATTGGACCAAGGACAGATCCCTGTGGCACACCACTGGTAACCTCCTTCTCCTTAGAGTAAGCTCCATTTACCTGTACACTTTGTTAGCGCCCACTCAACCAATTTCAAAAGCAGTCAGTCACTTTAGAGTCCATCCCTAGGGTCTTCAGTTTGTTTATAAGTCACCTGTGAGGAACGGTATGAAGCTTTGGATATTGGAGCCTGTGTGTGTGGGTGTGGTGGGGAAACTTTTAGGTACATATGACCTAGATTGGCCACTGTTGGAAACAGGATACTGGGCTTGATGGACCTTGGTCTGACCCAGTATGGCATATCTTATGTTCTTATGTACCCCTGTTAGCCAATGCTTTAGGGATTACACATGTTGGTGTTGTATCTACAATGTAGGGTAAAATGTAGGGACATGTTCTGCAAGATCCACAGGTGGGGGAAAAAACCTGTTCCCCTCTGCTCCAAGACATACTGGCTGTGTGTAGTGCACCATATTGTTACCACATAGGCACAGTAGTCCCTGGGCCTATCTTACTGCCCATCAGACAGACCTTGCCTGGTGCACTGCACACCATGCACTGGAACATGGCATGGCCTTGGTCCACAGCAGGCGGGTGCCACTGCCCCCTCTGCCCCCTCCGCCACCAACACCCCCTCTCACCATGCTGACATGCCCATATGCTGTCAGTGCTGGTAGTGCACAGTCCCAGGCCATCCAATGTGCAGGTAGGCGGGTACCTAGGGTGCGGGGTCTGGGGTGGGGAGTCATACATGGACATCCACACACCCCCCCTTCACCACCTGCCAATGTTATGTCCCTTCCACCTGGGGGAGAGACAGCTGTGGGGTGTCAGGTTGGTACTCTAGCAAATATTGGCTAGGATGGACCAGGTAAGCGTAGGTAGGTTGTGTTATGCCAGCAGACTGTGGACAGGCAAGGGCATGCAATGCAGGTATTGAGTACCCAGTTTGGACTACTGGGTGTATATATGTTTCAGACAATGCATGGTCACACCCTGCACTGCCTTACCAGGGGCTGTAGTAAAGAGTGTTCGTTTAGCTGGGTTTACGAACAGTTTGGGATGCATCCCGGGGAAGGTCCGTAGACCCTTGTTAGAGTGGTCACCAGATGTGCACTGCTTGCCCCATTACAGGCATAGTGGTACCTGTATGACCTTTGGGGTACCTGCTGGGTACATGTCCCCTGGATGGGACACCGTGGAACACAGACTACTGGGCATGCTTGACCATGGTCAGATGCTGTCTTGCTGTTTTCCAGTTTCTGTGTTCCTATGTGCCACCTCAGTGACCGCCTAGTGTGCCCTGTGCCCCAGCTGTCCCAACTGCATGTCCTGCCTTCAGCCCCCTTGCCCCATTTGCACCATCACCATCAGACCAGATCTGTGCCTGTTGCCCCTTGCCCCATTTGCCCTTTCATACTTGGGCACTATGCTGTTGCTGCAGCTGGAACACTGCTCTCACTTTTCTTGGACTCCCTGTCTGTGATGTACATTGCTGACACTGAAATCATCTCTCTCTCCTGCAAAAGTGCATTTACTGACAGGTTTTCACTGGTGGTAAAGTCCTGGCGTTATTGTTTCAGCGTTAGTGCAGCAGGAGCTTCTCTCCAACCACTCCCTGCAAATTGACCCATACTATTCGCCTTCTTCCCACCCTCTGGGACATTTACCTCTGACGGTAACGTAACCGCATGTTAACATTACATTAGGTAACGTTACTGTGCAGTAACATTACCTATGCTACCGCAGTTTAGTAAACATACCCCTAAGTGAAAAGACCTAGGGGTATGTTTACTAAAGCGCGGTAATGTTACCGTCATTAAGTGCCCCAATAATATTATGGATACCCATATAAGGAAGTGGGCGGTGCGAAGTTAAGGCAAGCCTGGTCCATTAACGCGTGGTAGAGAGCGCCCTGGCCAATTAACATGCGGTATAGGGCACCCTGCATTACTATGCGTTAACGTCACAGTTGACGGGAAGCAGCAGCACGTTCAAAAGGATTGCAAGCAAAGGCACGCAGGCAGTAGAAGATGCGCTGAGGGAAGTGCATTCATGGTGCCGCATAAGAAATGGAGCTGTAGGTGTAAGGGCATAGACCACAGGCAGCTGATATTGCAGTTTGTAAGTGGGACCTGAGCCACATAGAAATACATGCACACACACCATGAAATGATGTGCAGTGAAAACAGCATGCAGAAGAGTAAACAAATTAAACGGAAAGGGTGTCAGGGGCCAGTCGGAAGGGCCAGCTGTGTGGATGGTGTGTGTACAAGGGCAAAATGGGCAAGAGACCCAAAAAGGAGTGAGAATTGAACCAGTATACCGAAGAGTCCAAACGCAGCTCACTAACACCAATAACAAACCACTGAGCCAACTGCCCACCCAGACAGGCCAAAGAAAGGGACATATGTAACAGCTAATATGTGACGGATAGGTTGCTTGGAGGGCACACTGTAGTGCACAGTGAAGAGAGGGAAGGGTGTGTGGAGAAGTGATTAGGCTGCAGCCATTGTATGGTAAGGTAGCAGAACAAAAGAAAGGAAAGGAAAAGGAGCATGTGAGAATCAAAACCACAACCTATGGTGGCTCAATGCACGTCTGCAACCACTATCCCAAACAACCACAACAAGCACAATGCAAATATGTTCCACCAAGTGGCCATCGTGTCTGCTATATTATATGCATTATGTTATGGTGCAGTATTGCAATGTACGCGTGTTACGTCGTATGTGCATGCACAGCAACGCACATTACAGCGCCACTGACACACAGTATGCACAATAACACGCACAATGTAAAAGATGTTCTTTCATGCCTTATGAGATACGTTTAGGTGCCTTAGGTTATGTGGGCAGGTTATGGCACGTAACTACGCACATCCCCAAACAAACGCTACATGCGTTACTTTGAGCGCGCCGCATCTGCAGCACTGCAATGCGTGTAGCGCCACAGTACTGCACACACTACAGTAGACAGGATGAGCCACCTTACTACCTATCCATGGCCCTGTTCTTCTGCCTTCCAGCTCATGCCCATCAAACTGATGCATCGTACAGTCCTTGCGGTACCTTAGACCTAAGGTGCCTTAGGCTGTGGATGTCCATGGGAGGGGGGGGGGGTCAGACCAGATCTGTGCCTGTTGCTAAGCCACTGGCAGATCAATGGTAGTACTGGGAACCTCCGCAGCCCCCAAACATGGTCTGACATTCACCAGCAGCAGGCACAGTCAGACTGTACCGGCTGCACCCCGCCAGGTGTTCCAGCCTTGCACAAACTAACTGCAGAGAGTCCGCTAGCCAGTCTACATTGCATGTTCACAGAGAAACTATGCGCACCCAGAACTGGGTTGTAAGGCACAGACAACCGGCAGGTGCCTCAGTGATTGGGTGTTCATTTAGCTGGGTTCACGAACTGTTTGGGACGCAGCCTGGGGAGGGTCTGAGGACTCTTGTTAGAGTGGTCCCCAGATGTGCACGGCTTGCCCTATTACAGGCATAGTGGTACCTGTGCAACCTTTGGGGTACCTGTTGGGAATGTCCCCTGGATGGGGCATTGTGGAACGCAGTCTACTGGGCATGTTTGACCTTGGTCAGATGCTGTCTTGCTGATTTCCAGTTTCTGTGTTCCTATGTGCCACCTAGGCAACTACCTAGTCCACCCTGTGCCCCAGCTGCCCCCACTGCACGTCCCGCCTGCAGCCCCCATGCCCCATTTGCACCAGCACCATAGTGGCCTTTCGCACTTGGGCATTATGCTGTTGCTGCAATTGGAGCACTACTATCACTCTTCTTGGGCTCCCTGCTTGTGCTATAAATTGCTGACTGAAATGGTTTCTCTCTCCTGCAAATGTGCATCTAACGACAGCTTTTCACTCGTGGTAATGTTCGGGCCGTCGTGTGCCCACATTAGTGTAGCAGGGGCCTCTCCCCACCCACTAACCCCTTCTCTCCGCCCTCTCTCTGCCCTCTGCGGGAGTTACTGTGGCCAGTGACGTTACCGTGCGTTAACGTTACTCGATGTAATGTTAACACGCGATAACGTTACATCTGGTGACGTTAACGCCCGTTAACGTTACCGATGCTACGTTACCGTGCTTTAGTAAACATACCCCCTAGATTTATAATAATTTGTGGTTAAAACTCTACTACCAACACGCTATATATATGCATAAAACAGAAAAGCTTAGATATCTTGGAAACAATAGCCAATAAGTGGTTTTAATTGTCATTTTTTTAATTGAGCACATCAAAATCCACAAGAATTGGCAGATTTTGTCTCTGAAGCAGGCAACTTTTAAAAAATTATAGCCCAGTGTTGTCCAAGTACAATTGTTTCTTAAATTCTCTTAATCATGTAGTTACGTTTTCATAAACCAACACTAATTTGTAGCTACTTAATTCATTTTTCTCTCTTTGCTGTCTTGGCCCTTGGTTTCACCTTAAGAAAGCTTCATCAGTGAGAGCTGTAACCATCAGAAACATGAATCCTTCAATACATCTTCGATATTTAATTCCATGTTTACTCAAACATTTTGACAGGTCTCCTTCCCACTGTAAATATCCTTTCTCTATAACAAAATTCCTCCATCTTTTGTGAGATTTGTATCCAATAGGAATGTACAAGCAAAAACATTTATTTTTGTTGAGTGTCTTGTGTCATTTGCAGATTCATCTGCTTTCTTTCATTTTGTTTGTTTTTTTATACATTTTAATTTCAGGGCCATTTTGTTAATTAAGAGGTGGCTGTGGTTGCTGCACAAACAAAAAATATGACTGAAAGGCTACTAGAAGTTTCCATACAAGTAAAACGTGTTTTTTCTTTTTTCCAGTGTCATTAACACTGGGTCCCTTGGGTTGGAAGGCATTAAGAGGGTCATTTTAGAAGCCTTATTCATGCTTTGGATGCCTGAAAATGGGTTTAGAGAGTGTCCAAAGCACAGAAACATGTCCAGCGCCATTTTAGAAACCAACTCTGGGAACGTCCCCAGCATGAAGATGTCTGAATCTGAGCAGGGGCATGGAGGAGCAGTGGCCAGGGCATTCCCAGGAACCTGAAAGCATGGTTAGGGCATTCCCAGGAACCGGTACGTCCCCGCCTAATCACAGGAATATCATGGATGTCTGGCATTACATCTAATTCTAGATGTGCTCCAAGGCACGAACAGCGATGAACAAGCATCTGAAAAGTGCTTGTTTTAGCTGAAAAACATCCAGAGGGTATAGAGAAGAATGCACTTGTGCAACCCTGGCTGCCCTGTTCCTAGCCAGCTAGTCTAACTATTAAGCTAACCTAGACATCTGGGTTCTGTAATACTGTTCTGGGGATGTTTAGGTAGATGTCCCTGTAGATGTTCATACTGGGCATGCCCAGGTTTGTGACATCATGTCTGCACCTAGAAATGCCTGCATTTTTTTCAGATATTCTGGCTTAGACATCGCAGATTGCACTTGGACAGATCTTCTAAAATTACCCTCCATGTTTTCTGAGGGGCGCTGATTCTCATAGAAGGATAACAGGTGAAAATCAATGCCTCTTTGAATATTGCCGCAGCACTGCACACCTGTGTTCCTAAAATGGTAGGCTGGGACAGGTATGTGGTAACATATATACATGCACATTCTGAAATTCATTCGCAGACACGTCTATGTTGACGATCCCAGCAATGTCCTGTCACAACCCCATCCCTCGAGCCACGTGCTTAAAGGGTCAGGGTGGACATTATTGTTTTCATCAAAAGGTGAAACTTTTCTTAGCCCAGATGCATGCTGGTACTAGTAGTCCCTTTCTTGAAATAATTAGTTGTGAAAGCCATGTGTAAGGTAAAGGAGAAGGTTTATTCCCATAATGCACAAACAAAGGTTCAACGAAGGAAACAGAATTCTCACCTCATTCAGGATTTTCAAAAAGGTATATACAGAATTCAAAAGTTAGACGTGCTTCACCGTCTTATTAGCTATGCAGGTGTTAGAACAAACCAGTTCATGCAAACAAAACAAGCTTCTTCTTTTAGCTTATCAAAACTGTATTTTAACGTATATCCTGCGAGCTATACTTCTGCCAAGGATTCCAAACTCCCGGCTAGACAAAGTGTACAATCCATGAGACAGTCAGGTAGCAATGAATTGGGTTCAGCAGGGTCTATTTGCATCTCCTCCTGTTCTGACGATATATCTGCTGACCCTGAGCTTTCCTCATGTAATTCTGGCTTCACTTCAGAGTTTCTCTCTAAAACTCTCCAGCCTTGCTCTACCTGGTCTGGAAAACAGGTAACAAGACTTTTAGTTAGCACTTTTTGTACAGGTTCCCAAACCTCTCTCCAGCTGTGTTTACTGCACCTATGGCTCTCTGGCTTCCATGCCTTTCTAGGGCTTGGCCACAGTTCCCGGTTCAGTGTTGTGTTTCTCAGACTCCTGGGCTGAGTCTTGTGCACCCACCTCTGAACTCCTTGTAGCTCACGGTCAGGAAAGGACGTATGCAGGTACCTCTGCTCTCTGAGCTGTGCTTCTCTGGTACTTTCTTTACCAGGCACTTTCCAGGGCCCTCTCCTTTCTCTGTCTTCCTTGAAGAATTCTCCCTGGAGCTTTTCACCGTGGAACTGTTCCTCTTGGAACTTGTTCCTTCTCTGTAAGGACCGCAAATCCAACTGCCTCTCCTTCTCTCCTCTGAGCCGTCTCCTTCCTCTCTCTTCTGCTGCTGCTGCTGCTGCTGCTTCTGTCCTGTCTAAGCCATGCTTATAAAGCTGCTTCTCAGTTAGGGTTTCTCTCACCCTGACCAGGTGTGTCTGATTATCCCTTGAGTTAATTATTGCATCATCCAAGCTTGGATGTGTCAGCCTACCCTCTGATTCTTCGTGCTTGCTCCCTCTGGCTGCACTTTTCAGTAAATGCACTTTAGGTCTGTCACTTTCTTTAAAGGGATCAGTGATTTTTCCTATCTCCATAGGTTTACTGGCCTCTGCTTCATCACAGTCCATATTTTGCATGTGCTTTTTTCTAAAATCAGTCATCTCCTTACACATATCTAGGCCCCTATTCTGCTTGTCCCCATTTTCTTTTATATTTTCTCTCCCAACGAGCCTGAGGGCATTAAATGACATCAAAGATTTCTGCAAGGCTCTTAAAACCCTGCTCTTTACAGAAGCCTATGAGCAGACAGACAACAGTCTCTACCCAAACGGTAATGCAACTACCTCCACCAACTCGATACCCATTCATCCCAACTAGACATATGAGTTCATTGTATAATGTTGTGAAGTACCCTCATGTTAAATGTAACCCTCCAATTGTACTGTCTAAGGGGTATGTTTACTAAACTGCGGTAACGTAGCAGCAGCTACAATAATGCATGTTAGGTAACGTTAATGCATGCTATGTAGCGTTAACATTATGTTAATGCATGTTAACGTAATCTAACGCGCGTTAGCGTTCCCGGCCACGGTAAACACCGCAGAGGGTGGAGAGAGGGCAGAAAGATGGGGTCAATGGGCGGCGAGTGGGCAGAGAGAAGCTCCCACAATAACAACACGGGGAATTGAAGGGCTGGAAATTACCGCAAGTAAAAACCTGGCGTCAGATGCACATTTGCAGGAGAGAGAAACCATTTCATTGTCAGCAATGTACAGCCTAGGCAGGGAGCCCGAGAAAGGTTATAGTAGTGCTCCATCTGCAGCAACAGTATAGTGGCCAAGTATGAAAGGCCACTATGGTGATGGTGCAAATGGGGCATAGGGGGACTGCAGGCGGGACATGCAGTGGGGGCTGCTGGGGCACAGGGTGAACTAGGCCATCGCCCAGGTGGCACATAGGAACATAGAAGCTGGAAATCAGCAGGACAGCAGCTGCCCAGTGCCAAACATGCCCAGTAGTCCGTGTTCCACAGTGTCCCATCCAGGGGACATTACCCAGCAAGTACCCCAAAAGTTACACAGGTACCACTATGCCTGCAATAGGGCAAGTAGTGCACATCTGGGGACCACACTAACAAGGGTCCATAGACCACACCCAGGACGGGTCCCAAACAGTTCATAGACCCAGCTAACTGAACACACTTTACGGCACCCCCTAGTAAGGCATTGCAGGGTGTGCCCATACGTTGTCGGAAACATATATACACCCAGTAGGCCAAACTGGGTACACCGTACCTGAGGTGCATACCCTAGCCTGTCCACAGTCGGCAGTAACAACATACTCCACCTACATCTACCCGATCCACCCTAGCCAATAGTTGCTAGAAAACCAGCCTGACATCCCCCCAGCCATCACTACCCCATGTGGAAGGGACATAACATTGGTAGGCATTGATGGGGAGGATATGTGGATGTCCATGTATGCCTCGCCACCCCAGACCCCGCACCCTAGGCACCCACCTACCTACACAGTGGATGGCCTGGAACCACGCACAACCAGCACCGACAGCATATGGTCATGTCGGCATGGCGGGGGGGGGGGGGGTGTTTGTGCTGGAGGGAGCAGTGCCACCTGCCTGCAGTGGACTTAGGTCATGCCCTGTACCAGTACGTGGTGTGCAGTGCAACAGAAAAGGTCTGCCTGAGGAAAGTAAGGGTATCCCCAGGGACCTCTACTCCTCTGTGGCAATAGTGTAGTGCAGTACACACATCCAGTGTATCCAGAAGCAAAGGGTCACAGGTTCAAGTCCCAGCTGTGGATCCTACAGAGCATCTCCCCACATTTTCTACAATGCAGATACAACATCAACATGTGCAAACCCCCAAAACCATGTAGAACCCCCTCACACAGGTTCCACTATTCAAAGCTTCATGGAGAGTCAGGCTCTTGGCCCCAGCATGGAGCTGCAGTTATCAGCAGAGCACTACTACTACCTCCTGCACAATTTAGTAATGTCAGCACTGTGATCAGGACCAGTGTGGCAAGTAGGATTGCCAACCACCCCTATCATTGCACAATGCTGCAATAGGGGTGTGTAAGTCTATCAATTGTTTTGTGGCTGTCTACACCGCTATTAGACCAAGTCCTTAGTGGAACACCAGATCTAGTGTAAGAGATAAGGGTGTTGGGGCCACTTGGCAATAGTGATCATAGCATGATCGCCTTTGATTTAATTAGTGGAGGAGGGATAGTAAGGAAATCCACAGTACTACCTTTTAACTTTCGAAAGCGAGACTATGATAAAATGAGGAAAATAGTTAAGAAAAAACTAAAAGGAACAGTTGCAAAGGTTAAAGACTTACATCAAGCTTGGGTGTTGTTTAAAAATACTATCTTGGAAGCCCAAACCAGCTTTATTCCACGCTTTATGAAAAGTGGACGGAAGTCCAAAAAACTGCCAGCATGGTTTAAAGGTGAGGTCAGAGAGGCTGTTGTTGCCAAAAAAGCATCTTTCAGGAAATGGAAAAAAGAGCCAAACGACGAAACCTGGAAACAGCACAAGCACTGCCAAGTCAAATGCAAGGAACTGATAAAGCAGGCAAAGGGAGAATTTGAGAAGAAGCTTGCTGCGGAAGCAAAAACACGAAATAAAGTACATTCGTAGCAAAAAACCTGTCAGAGAGTCAGTTGGTCCATTAGATGATAAAGGAGTTAAAGGGCACTAAGAGGCGACAAGGCGATAGTGGAGAGACTGAATGAATTCTTTGCTTCGGTCTTTACTGAGGAAGATGTAGGGATGTTACCCATGACTGAAGTAGTATTTAAAGGTGCGGAAGAATTGAAGGAAATATCGATACATCGGGAAGATGTATTACAACTATTAGATAAACTAAAGAGTAGCAAATCACCTGGGCCAGATGGTATACATCCAAGGGTGTTGAAAGAACTGAAATATGAGATTGCAGACCTGCTATTAGTAATCTGTGAACTATCATTAAAATCATCTCTAATACCTGAAGATTGGAGGATCGCCAATGTAACACCAATTTTTAAAAAGGGTTCCAGGGGTGATCCGGGAAACTACAGACCGGTGAGCCTCACGTCAGTACTGGGAAAAATGGTAGAAACCATCATAAGGAACAAAATTACTCAGCATGTAGATAGTCATGGCCTAATGGGAGACAGCCAACATGGCTTTAGACAAGGAAGATCTTGTCTTACTAATCTGTTATGTTTTTTTGAAGGTGTGAATAGACAGGTGGACAAAGGTGAGACGGTTGATATAGTGTATCTGGACTTTCAGAAAGCCTTTGACAAGGTCCCTCATCAGAGACTTTTGGCAAAATTAAAGAGTCATGGGATAGGAGGCAGTGTACTACTGTGGATCAGGAACTGGTTAAAAGATAGAAAGCAGATGGTTGGGCTAAATGGCCAATTTTCCAAATGGAGAAAGGTGAATAGTGGTGTACCCCAGGGATCTGTGCTGGGTCCGCTGCTTTTTGACATATTCTTAAATGACCTTGAAAGTGGAATAACGAGTGAGGTTATCAAATTTGCAGATGACACAAAACTATTTAAAGTTTTTAAAACCATAGAGGATTGTGGAAAATTGCAAGAGGATCTTGATAAATTGGAAGACTGGGCATCAAAATGGCAGATGAAATTTAATATTTATTTATTTATTTATTAAATGCTTTTATATACTGTGCTCTTTAAAATCAGCGCTGTTTACAGACAACAATTTTGAGCAAGGTAGGAAGAGCCTACTTTGCGCTTACAGTGAACAGGTAGTACAACTTGGAATAATAACAGGGGAAAACATATATGGCTATATACATACTATATACAGGTGTTGGTGGCTGCTCAGCATCTATAGTGGCATGGCTTGTTGTGATTACTATGTGTAAGGATGTGGATTATTTATTGGGATGAATGTGAGGTTGGACCAGGTGAGGATGTATTGTTGGCTTGAGCATAGTGTAAGAGAAAGAGATGGTGCTTTAGTGCTTTTCTAAATTGTGCGAGGTCAGTGATCATGCGAATGGCCACTGGTAGCTTGTTCCAGCAGGTGGGTGCGTAGAACCTGAATGCTCTGTTCATTGTGGTGTTAGTGTATTTTGTTACCTCACTAGGGGTTACTAGGGTGTTGGTGGTGGCGGATCTTCTTGTTCTGGATGCAGGTGTGGGGAGGATAAGGTTTGTCAAGGAGCTGGTGGTTCACTTGTTAATTTATTATTATTTATTTATTACAATTTCTTATATACCGCACTATTCGGCATCAGCACGGTTCACATTATAACACAACGACCATAACAACAAGCTGTTTGGTTTTACATCGAACAGGGGTACAAACTTGGATAACAGGGGTCATCTATATACATGATATATTTACATGGCAATGAGTAACAATATCATAATGAAAGTAAGGGTCGTTTCCTAAGTGGGTAATTTCTTCAGAGGGGATGTCTAGGTGCTATTGCTGGATGGGTAGCATTGGAGGAAAAGATGGTATTTGAGTGTCTTCCTGAACTGCGATAGGTCGGCAAAAGCCCTAATGTCAGGGGTAGAGCATTCCAGCATTTAGGTACATAGAAACTGAACGCCCTGTTTGTGGTTGATATGTTGCACTTCGACGATGCCTTTGGTGTTACTAGTAGGTTTATGGCTATTGCTCTTCTGGATCTGTTGGGGGGCACCATATGAATAAGATCTGTGAGTGAAGAGAATGAAATGCCTTTGATTGCCTTGAATGCTAAGAGCAGGGTTTTAAAGATGATCCTCCCATGGATAGGTAACCAGTGAAGTTGTTTGAGAATGGGAGTCACGTGGTCACTTCTGGCGGCTCCGTGTAGGACCCTTGCTGCAGCATTCATAGCCAGCTGTAATGGGGCCAGTGTGGATTGAGGGAGCCCTTGTAAGATAGCGTTTGCAAAGTCGAAGTGAGGCAGGATTAGCGCTTGGTATATGGTCCGGAAGTCATCTGGGTCCAGCAGGGAGCGCAGATGCCTGAGTGTGCGGATTTTGAAATATACAGCTTTGACTATGTTGCTTATGTGTTGTTTCAAATCCAGACGTTGGTCTAGCGCAACTCCAAGGTATCTTATTGTTTCTTTGGTTAGTAAGTCAGCTTCCTTGACACTGACATGGGATGGAGGAGTAAAGTTGGGGTCTCTGGAGATGAAAAGCACCTCCGTCTTTTTATGTTGAATGCGTAGGTTTTGTGATTGGAGCCACGCTGAGACCGCATTGAAACAGTTTATCAGTCCTCCGTCTTTTTATGTTGAATGCGTAGGTTTTGTGATTGGAGCCACGCTGAGACCGCATTGAAACAGTTTATCAGTGGTGCTAGGTCCATTTGGGCTGTGGAGAACGGCATGTATAAAAGAATGTCATCTGCATATATCAAACAGCTCACGTTAAATGATCTTATGATGTTGCAGATGGGCTGCATGTAAATATTGAATAGTAGGGAGGACAACGAGGAGCCTTGAGGTACACCTTGTTTTTGATGGAAGTGTTTTGATTCCTCTGATCCAGACTTCACGTATTGCCATCTTCCTTCCAGGTAGGATTTACACCATCCTAGCGCAGTGTTGCTGATGCCCTTCTCTTTCAGCCTTCCGAGGAGAATTTCGTGACTCACCGAGTCGAACGCAGCGGCGATGTCTAAGAAGATGAGCACAAAACCTTGATGAATGTTGTCTATGCCTGTGATAATAACGTTGAATAGGCTAGTAAGTAGGGTCTCGACTCCATGATATTCTCTAAACCCATGTTGACAGTGATCTAGGGGAGCTGTGGAGTCTATGTGATTTTGAATTTGCCGTTGTACCTCTTTCTCAGTTATCTTGGCTAGGAGGGGAATACTGGCTATTGGCCTATAAGAATCGACCTTTTGTGGGTCAAGCTTGGGGTTTTTCAATAGTGGCCTAATGGAAGTCTGCTTGAGTGTTGTGGGGAAGTATCCTGTTGAGAAGGAGAGGTTCATTAGGTTTACGATGAATGGACTGAACACACCACGTAGTTCCTTGATCCAGAAGGCTGGGCATGGGTCAGTCTGCGCAGTGGAGGTGTTGAGGGATGCTATGGTATCTTCAATGCATTTAGTAGAAGGTGTGGAAAACTTGTCAAGTGGGGTTAGGCTCGTTGATTCATGAAACTGTACTGCTGACTCCTTTTTAGTTTGAATGATCTTGGATTGCAGGTAATCAGCGTATTCTTGTGGGTGAATCACACTATGATGATCAGGAGATGGTTCCTTCGAGAGGGATTTGACCAAGTTGGAGAGGTCACGTGGTTTATTCAAAGATCTCTTTAGGGTGTCGGTGTGATATTGTTTTATTTTGGTTGTGATTGCTTCACGATGAATTGAGAGGTGAGTTTGGTAGGCGGTCTGATCTTCAATAGAGGGCGATCGGCGCCATCGGCGCTCAAGTCTACGTAGATGAGTAAGGGAAGATCGCAGCTCAGGAGAGAACCAAGGGGCAGAGCTTCTCATCATCCTTGCTGTGTTGTTGGAGTCTGGGCGTTGTGCGATGGCATTTAAGTTGGAGTTCCAGGATGAGATGAATGGCCTTGAAGGTTAAGAGGGCAACTTTGTATATGATCCGGCAGTAAATTGGTAGCCAGTGTAGGTCCTTCAGGATTGGGGTAATGTGCTCCCTTCTAGAGGTCCCATATAGGAAACGGGCGGCAGCATTCATGGCTAGCTGTAAGGGGTTGAGTGCGTTTTTAGGGAGTCCATGAAGGATTACATTGGCGTAATCAAAGTGAGGGGTTATCAGTTCCTGGAAAACTGTTTGGAAGTCTGTTGGTTGCCGCAAGGGTCGGAGATGTCGGATTGTCCTCATCTTATGGTAAACCTTCTTTACAGTGTTTCTTATGTGAGCTATCATATCGAGGCACTGATCCAACAAGACTCCTAGGTAGCGGATGGTGTGACGGCTCGGAAGTTCAGCGTCTCTTGTCTTCAGTGTTGCTGGGGGGGAGAAGGACTGATTTCTTGTGATGAACAGCACTTCAGTCTTGCTGAAGTTTATCTTGAGACACTGTGAGTGTAGCCAGTCCGTGACAATGTCAAAGCATCTTACTAGTGAGGAGAGGTCAGGTTTATCGATGGTGAATGGGGTGACGAGAAGTACATCATCTGCATAGATCAGGCAGGATATGTTCAATGATCGGATGATTGAACATATGGGCTGCTTATAAATATTGAATAGTAAGGCAGATAGCGAAGAGCCTTGAGGGATGCTATGTTTCTGTTGAAAAGGCTCGGAGGTTGCAGTTCCTGTTCATACCTGCTGCCATCTATCTGTCAGGTACGACTTGCACCAGTTCCAGGTTGGGCCCTGGATTCCCTTTTCCTGGAGATGTATTAACAGCAGTTTGTGGTTGACTGAGTCGAAGGCTGCAGAGATGTCTAAAAAGATCAGGGCATATCCTTGCCTGTTGTTGTTAATCCCGGTTATTAGAGTGTTAAAAAGTGTTGCAGGAAGCATCTCGATACCATGTGCTTCCCTGAAACCATGTTGGCATGGGTCAGGAGGGTCTGATGAGTCAATGTGCTCTTGGATTTGCCATTGAACTACCTTCTCGATAATCTTTGCTAGCAGTGGAATGCTAGAGATCGGTCAGTAAGATTCAACTTTCTGTGGGTTAAGCTTGTTGTTTTTCAGAAGAGGCCTGATCAATGTCTGTTTAAGGCATGCTGGGAATGTTCCTGTGGAGAAGGACCTCTCAATGATGCTGGCTAGGGCTGGGCTGAGTTCTTTGCGCAGAGATCTTATCCAGTGGGCTGGGCAGGGGTCGTTTGGAGCAGTGGTGGCGTTGATAGTAGCAATAATGTCCTCAATGCTTCTAACTGATGGGTTTGTAAGCATATTAAGTGATAGTGGTTGGTGTGGGTCGTGATTGGGGGTGGGTTTCGTGGTTAAGCTGATATTGCTGGTTTGGGCTAATATGTAGTCTGCATATTCTTGAGGGTGCAATATTGTATTCTGGGTGGGCGACGGTTCTTTTGTCATGGACTTCACTAGGTTGAAAAGATCATGAGGTTTGTTAATGTGGACAAGTGCAAAGTAATGCACCCAGGGAAGAACAACCCAAACTATGGTTACACAATGCAAGGTTCCACATTAGGAACCACCACCCAGGAAAAAGATTTAGGCGTCATTGTGGATAACATGTTAAAACCCTCGGCCCAGTGTGCAGCGGCAGCCAAAAGAGCAAATAGAATGCTAGGTATCATAAGGAAAGGAATGGAAAATAAAACAAAAGATATTATAATGCCTCTATATTGGTCAATGGTGAGACCGCACCTTGAATATTGTGTGCAATTCTGGTCGCCGTATCTTAAAAAGGATATAGCATTATTAGAAAAGGTTCAGAGAAGAGCCACCAAAATGGTAAAGGGGATGGAAGGATACTCCTATGAAGAAAGACTAAAAAGGTTAGGGCTCTTTAACCTGGAAAAGAGACGGCTGAGGGGAGATATGATAGAAGTCTATAAATTAATGAATGGAGTGGAACGGGTAAACGTAGATCGATTGTTTACGTTATCAGAATATAGAAAGACTAGGGAACATGCAATGAAGCTACAGGGTAAACTATTTAAGACTAATAAAAGAAAATATTTTTTCACTCAACGTGTAATGAAACTCTGAAATTTATTACCGGAGGATGTAGTAAAGGCTGTTAGTGTAGCTGGGTTTAAAAAAGGTTTGGACATGTTCCTGGAGGAAAGGTCCATAAACCATTATTAAAAAGGGACCCAGGATATCAATGCTTGACCCAGTACAAGCATTCATTTATTTATTTATTTTATTTAGACAGTTTTGTATACCGCCTTAGCCTTCAATCAAAGCGGTCACAACACAATTGAGGGATACATTTAACACGCGGGGATATGAGACACATACACTAATACTTACAGGGAACATGGGCAATGGAGGGTTAAGTGGTTTGTGGAACCTGTGTCTTTTGGGGAAACTGCTAGGTACATATGACAGGGGAAACAGGATACTGGGCTTGATGGACCTTGGTCTGACCCAGTATGGCATATCTTATGTTCTTATGCTCTGGGCCCACAGTGTCCCACTGTTTCCAGCATTAGCCTGTAAATGTGCATAATGAGGAGCAAGGTATTGTGGGTATGGCCCAGACAGGGCAGATTGGCAGGATGCATCTGCACAGGGTGTAGGGCAATGGCTGGGACACTGTAGTGCCCGACCACCACCTGCATGGACAGGGTGGCCACAGCATGGCATGCTGTGAGGTCACTCTCACCCTGACTGAGCAGTGACCATGGCATGTCTATGCTCCCACATGCTGCTTAACACTATTTGTTTTTAGTTTTATATGTGTGTGTTTCCAGTTCTGGGACCCAGTCACTGAAATACCTGCTTGGCGTTTGGGCTGTACATCCCATTTCTGTGTGCCCAGGGTTCCCCTATGAGCATGCACTATGGACTGGCTTGTGGGTGGTCTGTAGTTAGTCTGTGCATGGTTGGAACACTTTGTAGAATGCAGTCTGACTGTACCATCTGCTGGTGAATGGTAGACTGTAGTGTGGGACAGTTGAGGTTTCCCTGGCTTATCCCAAGCATTACTGCTGGTCTGCCACAGGCATAGGTATGGCTCTGGCCTAGCAGCCCTGGAGAGCTGTTTTATACCAGGTTTCAGGCACATACAAAAAGGGTGATTGTGGGTCCTTTGGGGTATGTAGTGTATACCACTTTGACCCGTAGAGACAGTGCTACATCCACCTCATGCGAGTCTAGACACTCCTCTGCTCTGATAAAAGGTGCCCATGGCAGCCAGACCCTAACACTGGGTATGCACTAATCTGGGTGGTATCTGGCCCCACATGGCCACATGTGACTATGGATCACACATGGACACAGAAGTACTTTTGGTTGCACTGCAAGGAACAACAGGTACACATTGGCAGTGCTGGGGATGTGCAGCAAGACCTATCTCTAGCACCACATGTACTGTGGACCTAGTGCTGGGTGCCCATCCTAAACCTCAGGGTGAACATGGAACCTGCACAATGGCATGATCTGTAGCTACTCTGTGCCAGTATCATGCACTGTCAGTCTGTCTTACCACGCTGCAGTACCGGAGAGGTGCAGACCCCATCTAGTGATCAGCTGTAGACCGCCGTTCTTCATGTGCATTGCATCATGGGTGCTGGTGGGGTTACCCTATCTTGGCACACAGAGCAGACAGTTTGTGCGGTGACCTGCAGTCCTACTGTACCCAGCCATTGCTATGCAACAAGCCATAGAGGTATAACCTACTGGTTAGTACAACAATGTTCTAAACAGTGGTCATGGGTTTGATTCCTCATTGTTCCCTCTTTTCATGCCTGTCTAACTCAGATATTTTGCATGCCTGTAACAGTCATATCTTTACAGATCCGTGCTGCCAGCCCATATTACCCTCACCACTGTTGCCAACAATCCTTCGGTCCAACTTTCTGCGTCTGTCAGCTATGTAGAGTCCTGTCTTCCTGTGCAGGCTGCCACCCCATGTCCTGCACTGGTACCCTTTCCTGAATTGCACCTCTTCATGCTTGCCTCACCTGTGCCTGATCTGCATGGCACCACCACTCCTCTGACCACCCATCATTGTAACCATCCTGCCACTTCCGCCTCCACTGGGGGACACGTATTCCCATCGTCTGCCACCAACTGTCTTTCCAGTATTTTACACTGCCAACACCCTGTGCTGTAGTACAGTTTCCCCCACCATGTTTGTCAACAGTACTGGCAGCCACATGGGATGCCCGCAAATATGGCAGGTCCAGCAGCTCCCAGCTTTCCCTCCTTCACTCACCTGTTCATTGCCTTTCCTGAGTGCTCTATCTAGTGTTAGGGCTACATCTGTCTCTGTGCCTCACAGGTCATGCATATCATCCTGAAGCATCTTGCAGCCCTTAGGGCACACTAACCTAGGGCATCGTAACCTTGTTAGGCCACCTTAACCTATGATTCCATAGCCCAGGGTGCCTTCTACGGTGCCTTGTCCAGGGGTGCCTAATATGGTGCTTAGCCTAAGGAGCCCTATAGGGCGTCTTACAAGGCGCCTTATGAGGCACCTTACAAGGCACCTTACAAGGCACCTTATAAGGCACCTAAGAAAGCATCTTACAAGGCACTTTACAAGGTGCCTTCGAAGGCACCTTATAAGGCACATTACAAGCGCCTTACAAGGTGCCTTGTAACGCGTGTTAGTCTATGGTGCCTTGTAACATGCATTAGCTGATAGGGCTTGCTGTAACGATGCACCACCCACGCCGTTATATGGGCATCTGTACCTTTACCGCAGAACCTAACGTGGGTGACATTACCGCAGTTTAGTAAACATGCCCCTAAATGTTGTTAAGTACCCTCATGTTAAATGTAACTCTCCAATTGTGAAGTGACCACTTTGATTGTAGGATATGGCGTTATACAAATCTGTCTAAAATAAAAATAAAAAATAAAAATATTTGCAGAAACGTTTGTCTTCTGGAGCAGGAACAGGTCTCTTTTAGAAAGCATTTGGGGTTGGGAGTGGGTGGCAAATATTCATTGCAGCTGGGAAAGGGGGGGGGGGGGTATCCAGAGGTTTCTGGGACTGAGTTTTGGGCAGATTTTCAGTTTGGCTGGTTGGCCTGGGATCATGTGTGGGATTTTTGGAGAGGTGTGCCTCGGGTTGAGGTGTACACCGGAAACTTGTCTACCTTTGCTAGTAGCATGGTGAAGTCAGCGGTGAGGGTGGGGGTTGCTGCTGGATTGATCGCAGCAGAATGACAGATACGGTCTTATCTTGCTAGTAGTATAGCTGGTCAGATACAAGATCTGGTTTGGGGCAGTTGATCATTTCTTGACTTTTCATTCCATGTTATACAAGGAGGTTGTTAAGCTCTAATTGTTAATAAAGCTGCATCTAATGGTTTTGTTTTGTTGGAAGGGGAGGGTTGGGGGGGGGGAGTCAGGCAGGTGGACAGTGAAGGGTCCCACCTGAGTCATTATCTATTTTTTGCAGATGACGTAAACATGCCCAAAACACCTACATTTTACCCAACAGAGCACAGACTCCATAAACAGATGCATTACCTAGAGCAGAGTCTCCCAAATGCAGTCCTGGAGGGCCAAACACCATTCAGGTTCCATGCTGCCTCTAATAAAGATGCCTGTGCTGCATATCTATGCACCACCCCCATGGTATGCAGATATATCTCATGCATATTCATGAGGGACAGCATGAAAACCCGAACAGTGTTTGGCACACCAGGACTGGAGTTGAGAACCTCTGCTGTAAAGCAGCAGCCAACAGGGGCAGACACACCCACACCCACAGGGTCCATTAGCCAATGCCCCCTGGAGAGGCAGGACATTGGGCCCTGAGTGCATCTCCCAATACTAGCACTTGCATACCTTAGCAATGCCACCCTACACCTGGGAATATGGTACACAGCTATCAAAAGGTTGCTATGATTACTGGCAGATAGCAATTCCTACGTTAAGCACAGTTTGCTGATTGAGCTCCCTCATAGCAACCTTTCTGATGTCTGTGGGGTGTGCTTCAGGTCTGGTCTCTGACAGTGTTTACCACCCTGGGGAGTGACCCCCAACAGCTTTGTATACCATATCCATGCCTGCACTGTGCCCATGACTGGTGTGGTGGCCAGGGCTGCTAAACACCTCTATAGTAGCACAATGCTGGCATAGGTGTGGGAGTGTGTGTGGTGGCTGCAAACCTGACTGAGAAATACAGATGTATCCAAAGTGTGTCTGCAAGAACTACCTATCTCACACACTAGGACTGCTGGGAACCTACAGCATGACCTATTTCTGCCATGGAAGGTGCTGTGGACCTGGTGCTGGGCGCCCCACCGCACCCTCAGGGTGAGCACAGTACCCGCACAATGTGATGATGTGTAGCTACTCTGTGCCAGTAACACACATGGTCAGTTTCCTCTACCAGGCCGAGATGCTGTGGGGGTGCATACCCCATCTTGTGTTCATCTGTAGATGGCTGATTTGCATGTGCAGTGCATCATGGGTACGGGTGGGCTAACCCTATCCTGGTGACCACAGCAGACTGTTTGTGTGGTGACATGCAGTCCTTCTGCAGCCAGCCAGGGGCTTGCTAGCAGCTATAGAGCTGTAACCCACTGGTTACTTCACTGCCAGTGGAGCCAGAGGTCATGGGTTCAAACCCACAGTGGGGTTCTTTGATAGGGCTGTCCAAAGCATTATCTATTTTTAATGTACATTAGTGCTGCCAGCAAAAACACCCTCAGCGTACTGTACCCATAAGGTGCCTCAGAGGGCGCTTTATAGGGCGCCCTATAGGGCACCTTATGGTTACCGTCCATATAAGGTGCACTATACTGTATCCTATAGAGCGACTTATAGGGTGACCTATAGGGGACATTATAGGGTGCCGTGGCGGACAGTGCACTTTATTCTGTCTTTCAGTCCCTTGTCTCTCTGTCTACTCCTCATTCCAATGCCTCTGTCCCCTCTCTCCCCTCTGCGTCTCAACTTGCTTCCTTTTTCAGTAATAAAGTTTCCTCTTTGAGGACCTCCCTACCCTCTTGCCCTGCTCCTATTGATTTCCCCCCTCCCGTCCCTTCCCCCCCTCCCATCTCTCGGCTTTCTCACGTCTGGGCTTCCTTTGAGTTAATCTGTCCTCTTCCAAGAAGACTTTCTGCTCTCTTGATCCTGTTCCCTCCTCCTGGCTTCTCACTCCTTCTTTAGGATTTCTTCCTTATATTCTCACTATGTTCAATTCTAGTCTTTCCACAGGGGTCTTTCCCAAACCCTGGAAGCACGCTCTAATACGTCCTATTCTTAAAAACTCTTCCCTCGATCCCTCCGTCACTGCTAGCTATCGCCCTGTTTCTAATCTGTCTTTTCTCTCTAAACTGTTGGAGAAGCTTGTTTTCGCACAACTTTCCCACCACTTGGATACCACAAATTTCTTGCACCCTCGCCAATCTGGGTTTCGACAGGGTCACAGTGTTGAGACAATTCTCTTAGCTTTCACAAACGCTTTACATGTAGCACATGAATCTGGTGATATCTCGGTGGCGTTTGCTTTGGATTTTTCAGCTGCTTTTGACAGTGGACCATTCCCTCATAGACCTCCTCTTTTTCCACTCCCCTAGACACACTCCCCGCTCATTCCATCTTAATCGCCTTACCCTCCCCTCCCCTTCCCGAGCTCACCTTCAGTCTACCCGTTCTACCACTTTCTTCTTTGCTGGACCCGCCCTTTGGAATGCCCTTCCCTCTTCCCTCCGTTTAGAACCCCAACACTCTGCTTTCAAACGAGACTTGAAAACTCATCTATTCTCTTTAGCTTTTGATGTTCCCTCTCCTTTTGTGTGACTTCTACTTTTCCCCCACCTTTTGTTTGTTCTTAGGTCTTCTTCTTCTTCTTCTTCTCATGTTCCGTCTGTCTGCTTTCCCTTTCATTCTGTCCTATAATTATATTGTACACTTCTTTTCTTTTCCACTGGTTTTTAACCTTCTTTTATTGAATTTTAAATTGTACACCGCCTTGGTTTTTGTAGAAAGGCGTTTTTTATCAAATAATAAACATAAACATAAACATAATGTGCCCTATGGAGTGCCTTATAGGGTGCTTTATGCGGCACCTTAGGTTACGGCATATGAGGGTGTGTTTGCTGGCAGCAATTAATAAAATACAGCAGGAAACAATACTTACATGTCACAGCCAGCCTTAAGTATTAGGCACACTGGGGATCAAACTCACGACCCCTGTATCATCAGTCAGTGCCTTAACCATTGTGCTACACTGCTGTTCCTCTTTGCATGTCAGCGCACCTACTTAAGATTTCCATGCGTTTAAATGAACAGTGCTGCCATCAAAAACAGTGCTATGACCTTGCAGTGCCTCATAGGGAACCCTATATGGCGCCCTATATGCCGCCCTTTAAGCAACATTGTAGGGTGCCTTGGCGGACAGTGCACTTTAAAATGTGCCCTCTGGGGTACCTTATGGGGTGCCTTATGCAGCACCTTATGTTACAGCACTTTGAGAGTGCGTTTGCTAGCAGCAGTAATTAAAATAAAATTAAAATGCCTCATAATGCAATATTACACATAAATGGTTGTGCCTCAGACACCCTTATTCATTGGGCACAGTGAGGGATTGAACCCATGACTCCTGCACCATCTGTCAGTGTCTTCACCATTGTACTGCAGCCCTGCTCCTCTGTTTGCACATCAGCGTGCCTGCTTATGCTTCCCGCGCGCGTTTCTCATGCGCTAATGTGCACGGCGCACAAGAGCGCGCAGCGCACAAGAGCACGCGCGATAATCCCGTTTTGCTACTTTTGACCGGCCCACCCACTCCTTTTATGGCATCCTGCAGACTAACGCGGTGCGCACGTTAAGAGGGTTTAGTAAACATACCCCTAGGATTTCAGAGCAGACAGTTCAATAGCCTCTGACATTCATAATAGAGATATTGTTCCTCAGAGTAAAACTGTTATGTCTTCTTACAGAAATAATCAATCTTAGAGAACAAAAAGGACATTCTTATTTTTAATCCATTAGCATCATGTAGGAGGACATTTTAATAGAATCAGAAGAGAAATATTAGAAAAGCACCATTTTGCTGCTATTAAATGAAACATCAAGATCATTCATTAATAACTGGCATATTTGTCAATATATATGTAATTTAGTTGAAAGACATGGGGGTATGTTTACTAAACTGCGGTAAAGGAGCAAGCGTGCCATTAGCGTGTGCTAATTGCATATCTGCGCCATTAGTGTGTCCAAAAAACCACTTTGGCATATGCTAATGGTACCAGCCACTGTAGCACATGCTAATGGTACCTGTGGGCAGAGAGAAGGCATGCACGGGGCAGATAGTGGGAGTCAATGGGCGGGGAGTGGGCAGGAACAAGGCACCTTAATGGCAGAAACCCTAATGCAACTCAAAACCTTGTGGAAAGGGTGGTTTGTGAGGAGAGAGAACCTATTTAACGTTTGTAATGTGATGCACAGACAGAGGAGCCCAAGTGAGTGATGGTAGTGCTCCATTAACAGCAACAGCATAGTGCCCAAGTATGAAAGGGTGCTATGTTGATGGTGAAATGTGGGAAAGGGAGGTGGCAGCACATGGGTAATGCAGTGGAGGCTGCTGGTGCATAGGGGGACCATGGCATATAGGAACATAAGACTACAAAATATGCCAAACTGTGTCAGACCAAGGTCCATCATGCCCAGTATCCTGTGTTCAACTGTGGCCCATCTAGATCACAAGTACCTAGCAGTTACCCCAAAAGACACACAGGATCCCCAATAACTGTAACGGTGCAAGCAGTGCATTGCCCGGGTCCTCTTTAGCAATGGTTTATGGACCATTATCCAGGAAGTTGTCCAAACGTTTTTAAACCCAGCTACACTGACAGCTTTTGTCCACATCCTCTAGTAATGGATTGCAGGGTTTGATTACGCATCAACTGAAAAAATATTTTCACCTAGAAGACCCAAATGGGCTACACTGTAGCTGCATTGCAGATCCCCTAGTCTGTCCACAGTCTGATGGCATAATAAAGTGACCTATGTTTACCTGTTGCACTCCGGTCAATAATCTATAGACCTCTATCATATCTCCCTCAGCCGTCTCTTCCCCAGGTTGATGAGCCCCTACCTTTTTAGCCTCTCCACAAAGGGGTATTCTGCCATCCACAGAACCATCTGTGATGTTCGTCATGATCCCATAACGACAGTGGCAGCATACAGTCCTGCTACTGCTGCATAAAGGCAATGTGCCACATGGGGCGGTCCAAGGGTCCTGGCGCCCCAGGAAGAGATCCAGGCTGCCCCCCCCCCCTGCTGCCGCAGAACCCAGCTGTGGGGGAAGAAGCTGATAGTGCCAAATGCTATAGACCCCCCAGGCAGCTGCAACATGCAGGCACCCAGGGGAATACCACAGCTGTGGCTGTCATCCTCCCCCCGAGACGTATCATTGTCAGGTGGTGATGGGGTCCCTGCAGAGGCAGATGGTTGGGGAGGGGGGTTGTGTGGCTGTCCATGTATGCCTCTGCCCCCACCCATCTGGATTGTCCACCCTAGGCACCTGCCAATCCGCATGTTGGATGGGCTGGGGCTGCACAGCACCAACACGGACAGCACACGGGTATGTCAGACCAAAGCCATGCTCTGGTCCTGTGAACAGTGCACATTGCAACATGTTTCAAGGTCTGTCTGATGCAAAGTGTGTCAGCCCCAGGGAGTGTTGTAACCATATGCCAGCACTGTGGCTTGACGCACACAGTTGGTGTATATATGCAGTGGTGGGTCACAGGTTTGGGTCCTGCCTATGGATTATGCATTACATATCCCTGTGGATAAACTTTAGCCCACAATGCAGGTATAGCACCAACATTTGCAACCCCCAATGAATCGGCCAAAAAGAGTACAAACACACATCAGCCACACAGACAGGCTCCATTATCTACAGCTGTATGGAGAGTCAGGCTGATAGTACCGGCACACTGACACACTGAGCAGGTGTTAGCATCAGAGCATGCAACTAGCTCCTGCACAAACAGCACATATTAACAATGCTTGAGCTGATATCAGGGCCGAGATGGCTGGCAGGTGTGCCAACCATCCTCATTTTTGCACAGCGTATCATTATGATTGATGTGTGTGTGTGTGTGTGTGTGTGTGTGTGTGTGTGTATGTCTATCAATTTAGTCATGGCTTTCTACACTTCACTAAGCCTCACAGTGCCTAAGCTGTTTCCAGCCTTAGTCTGCACTGAAAATGTGCATGATGAGGAGCAGAGTATTATGGGTATAGGCTGAAACAGGGCAGATTGGCCAGGATGGGTCTGCATTGGAGGTAGGATGAATGGCTGAGATGTCAGAGTGCCTGTCTGCCACATGCATGTCATGTTGGGAGGGCACTCTCACTCTGACCGAGCAGTGACCATGGCACGGCTATGTATCCACATAGTGTCTGGTTTTAGTGATGTGGGTATACCTGTTGACCTGATTACTGAGCTAATTTTGGGCATCCATCTTGTATATCCCAAGCCTGAGTACACATGGTTGTTATGTGCACATGCAATGTGTACTGTGATAAGGAAGTTTATCATAGCTCAGGAAGGAGCTATAGAAAAGGTGAAGTGACTCTGAACAAGCAACCTGTCAGTTCTGGTAGAAATAAGAAAACAGAATTTTTCCATAAAAGACTACCAGTCCCAGAATGCACCAGGTTTCCAACAGCCATTAGAGGAGCTGAAGTGGGGAAACGTGTGTTCAATCAGGAGGGCTATGAGGTAATCCCCAAGCACTCATCTCAAAGGGCAGGGCCTGATTCAGCACAGCTGCGCTGTGCTAAAGTGGAGCACTCATCTAAGCAGAATAAAGGTATAATTTATTCTACAGAGAATCATCCTCAGTTTCATCTGGGAGATCCTCATCCTCAGTTTCTTGGAGATTCTCATCTTGGACAGCTTCATCATCTGGAGGATCATCAGAAACAGAAGCCAGAGCGGATGGACAGAAAGGGCAAGAAACCCTTTGGAAGAAAGAAGAGAAAAGCATTTGGAAGGACTAAAGGAGTCCAGAGCAGTACGTATACTGGGAGACATTCAAAAGGCCAGCATACACCATTGGACTGGGGAAAGCCAGAGGAATGGTGCTGCAGGGCTAGGAATCTCCAGACGGTACCTGTGAGGGAGACGGCTGCACGTGGAAGGGACCCTAAGACCCGTGCCAGAAGGTATGTGAAGAGAGATCCAGTGTCCAGGGATCTGGATTGGAAGGCTGGACATAAGAACTGGACTACATACTGGCCAGGCTATTTAGAGAGGAACTCTAACAGCAATGGAAGCTCAGGTATGAACACTGATCTATGCCCTAGCTATAACCTTGAAAGACAGCAGGGAAACAAGTATTCTCCTGAAAGTGTTTCATTGAGAAATTCCTCTGTGCCAATCCATGATATTGAACCCATGATTGTTGAAGAAGGGGGAGCGGTCTTAGATACAGGCTGTGAATATATGGATTGCTCTCTGTCTAAACTCCTTTGGTAATTTACTGTTACAAAGTACAGTAACCATCACAAAGAAATACAAACTTGTTCTTTAATCTACTCAGAAAAGCTCCTGAGTAGGATTTTGGGCCACGCAGTAGAAAGCAAGCCAGCTAAGGGGTTTCAGCTGGATAACTGCTAGCAATTGAGCCTTACCTAATTGCTTGTGAGCTCTGAGGAAATCACTTCTGAGTCTATGTGTGAAGATATAAGAAGTTAACCTGAAAAAAACAGTTTTTCCCTTCTTTGTGGGTTTTGCTTGTTGTTTGAAACACTGCTAAGAAAATATTAGCTAAAGCCTACAAAAAAAAGACCAGTTTGTTACCAACCAGGTCTTTATTCTTTTGCTTTGATTGCCTGACAAGTTCAACTGTTGTTTTGCTGATTTTGTTTTTCCAAGTTTAACACTGAAAGCAAGTATCCTGTTTTATGTGCTACCAAGCATATCTGTGTTGGGAGAAATAACCCCATAAATAAATATCTTATTGGCTTTACACTCAAGCACAACTAATTATTGTGAGCAGCTGTGTCTGGTGTGAATGGACTGCATTTCCCACAATCCCTTGCAAATCATATTGATATATGCACTTGCCAAGACTGTGAACATTCTCACCCAGGCAGCCGTCTGACAGTACTGACCAGTGGACTCTATGTGGTTGGCTGGAAAACCTAGTGGTGGCCAGCAGGTGTAGTTTGACTGTGCTTGCTGTGGGTGAATGATACTTCATACTAATAAAAAATAAGCTCTACCTACTAACCATTACATAGTATAGGTCTCTCAGCAAAGAACAAGTGCTAAGTAGAAGAAGCAAACCTCAGATAACTCAACCATCGCCCACAGTCCACCTCTCGGTGAGCTCAGGTGTTTAAAATGAGTATCACACATCAACGGTTCACTAACACTCTTCCACCGCCCACTTTATCCGGACAGAATTACAATAGCCACATACAAATTCTTAAACACATGACATTGTATCAGAGAAATATAGTATTTCCTTATACATTTCCTTATATCTTCTAATATCTATTGTAAACAATTTCTTTTAGCGATATATTCCAATGTTAACAGTCAGAATATCTTCTAGTGGCTATGATCTCCATTGAACAAATAGACCCTGACCCTTGCTGGAACATCCCTCCTGAGTTTCGCATCAGCTGCTTCAGGGGAATAAAACTTGTCAGACGGCTGCCTGGGTGAGAATCTTCACAGTATTGGCAAGTGCATATATCTATATGATTTGCAAGGGATTGTGGGCAATGCAGTTCATTCACACCAGACACAGCTGCTGACAATAATTTAGTTGTGCTCAAGTGTTAAAGCTAATAATATATTTATTTATGGGGTTATTTCTCCAAACACAGATATGCTTGGTAGCACATAAATCAGGTTACTTGCTTTCAGTGTTAAACTTGAAAAAAACAAAATCAGGAAAACAACCTTTTAACTTATCATGCAATTAAAGCAAAGAAATAAGACCTGGTTGGTACAAACTGGTCTTTTCTGTAGGTATTAGCTAATGTTTTCTTAGCATATATCAAACAACAAACCAAAAGCCACAAAGAAAGAAAAAAACCTGTTCTTCTCAGGTTAACTTCTTGTATCTTCCCACATAGATTCAGAAGTGATTCTCTCCTAGCTCACAAGCAATTAGGTAAGGCTCAATTGCTAGCAGTCATCCAGCTGAAACCCCTTAGCTGGCTTGCTTCCTACTGCGTGGCTAGAAATCCTACACAGGAGCTTTTCTGAGTAGATTAAAGAACAAGTTTGTATTTCTTTGTGATGGTTGCTGTACTTTATAACAGAAAATCACCAAAGGAGTTTAGACAGAGAGCAGTCCATGTAAACAGATTCTTCATCTGCTATCATTCCCCCTTCTTCAACAATCATGGGTTCAATATCATGGATTGACACAGATGAATGTCCCAATGGAGCACTTTCAGGAGAATACTTGTTTCCCTGCTGTCTTTCAAGGTTATAGCTAGGGCATAGATCTGTGTTCATACCTGAGCTTCCATTGCTGTTAGAGTTCCTCTCTATATAGCCTGGCCAGTATGTAGTCCAGTTCTTATGTCCAGCCTTCCAATCCAGATCCCTGGACACTGGATCTCTCTTCACATACCTTCTGGCACGGGTCTTAGGGTCCCTTCCACGTGCAGCCGTCTCCCTCACAGGTAGCGTCTGGAGATTCCTAGCTCTGCAGCACCATTCCTCTGGCTTTCCCCAGTCCAATGGTGTATGCTGGCCCTTGGAATGCCTCCCAGTATACGTACTGCTCTGGACTCTTCTAGACCTCTCAAAGGCTTTTCTCCTCTTTCTTCCAGAGGGTTTCTTTCCCTCTCTGTCCGTCCGGTTTGGCTTCTGCTTCTGATGATCCTTCAGATGAAACTGATCAAGCTCAAGCTGATTCTCAGGATAAGGATAATTCTCTGTAGAATAAACTCTACCTTTATTCTGCTCAGATGAGTGCTCCTCCCTAACACAGCGCAGCTGTGCTGAATCAGGCCCTGCCCTTTGAGATGAGTGCTTAGGGATTACCTCATAGCCCTCCTGATTGAACACACGCTTCCCCACTTCAGCTCCTCTAATGGCTGTTGGAATCCTGGTGCATTCTGGGACTGGTAGTCTTTTATGGGAAAATTCTGTTTTCTTATTTCTACCAGAACTGACAGGTTGCTTGTTCAGAGTCACTTCACCTTCTCTATAGCTCCTTCCTGAGCTATGATAAGCTTCCTTATCACAAACTATAAAATAAATAAACATACAACCCTTGCTTAATATACTCACTACGTTAACTAGAAAGACCGCTTTTAATAAAATGAAACAGGGACCTACCTAGGACAGTGCATATCAATACCCAGTGTTACAATGCTAATGCCATTGTGGCCAATTCCTTGGGGTGTGGGTGTTTAGACTTGCATGGGGTTGTTATGAGAGTCCTGCTGGCCCTAGCAGTACCACTTGGTGTGGGCCTGGAACACCTCATGTCCCAACCACCTCGGTCTATCATTCACCCACTATATCTGATGAATTGTGAAAATGGTAAACCCTTCAAAAGATTCCTCGGGTGGGCACTTGAAAAGCGTAGGAAAGTATTCCTATCCGTACTCTTTTGTAATGTGATGTGCAGAATTAGCATTATGTAGAAACTATTTTAGTTTTGATGAGTGCATATTTCAACAAATAGGAGGAATTGCTATGAGGGCGTCATTTGCCCCGTCGGTAGCAAATTTACTTATGGGTCTATATGAACGACAGCTCACTTCACTCCAAAACCAGATGAAGTCTCCCAGATAACCTTAGGTTCAATCTCGGGCATCACATCCACTCCATCCGAATCATTTTCATTACTATTCCATGAATGCTACTCATGCACATAAGTGAGCGACAAAGCTCCACCCATTACTTCCCTCACCAATCCGTTTAGTCCCTTTATGTGCAGACTCCCCAATCAATACCCGAGTTCAAACCTTCTGGTATCACTGTTCCCAATAGGAAAATCCAACATTGTTCTCTATATAATAGATATTGCTCACGCATTTTACCCTTATTACCCGAATGAATTTGCTCAAGGCGAAAACATTGCAGGTCCAAAAACACATGACCTCTCCCTACACAGTGTTCCACCATAGGAGCCTCATGTCGCTTACAGTGTAATCGACTCATGCTCACTCAAACATATCTTAAATGGTTGAATTGTCTTACCAATATATAATAGCTTACATGGGCAAAATATGCCATACACCACATAATCTGATTCACAAGAAGTTGACGATCTTAAAAAATACACTTTACCCTTATAAAAGAAACAATCGGTCTCCCATGACACCGTGCAGAAAGCACAATATCCACATTTCTTATGTCCTAATTGTCTCACTGAACCCTCTTTAACAGACGTCAATGCCGACGGACTTAATATCTCCTTTAAACTGGAATTCCGTTGCCATACACATCGAAAACGTTTTGTTTCTAATCCTGATATAGTTCATAACACATTAGCATGTTTCTGCACAATTTGTTGAAGCTGGTGACTAAAAGGGAAATACTTTGAGATCAAATTAACATGATCATCATCCCTCTAGTCCTGTGGCTTAGGGGACAATAGCCATCTTCTGTCATTATAGAGTGCCCTCTTGTATGCCCGGTTCAGTACTTTCTCTAGGTAACCTCTCTTTCAAAAATCTTTTTTAAGGGAATTTGCCTGAACCCTAATATCCTCAAGAGTAGAACAATTCCATCTATATCTGATGAATTGTGAAAATGGTAAACCCTTCAAAAGATTCATTGGGTGGGCACTTGAAAAGTGTAGGAAAGTATTCCTATCCGTACTCTTTTTATGTATTAAAGTGCCACAAGAATCCCTCTGCCAATATACCTTTACATCCAAGAACACTATCTCTTCAGAATCATTACTCATGGTAAATTGAATATGAGGATCCAATGTGTTTAACCAGTTGTAAAACAACAACAAAGAATCCACTGAACCTTCCCATAACATGAAGATGTCATCAATATATCAATGCCATATTCTCATCTGGGAAGAGTATGGCAAATACTTTAACCACTGTCGTTCATATGACCCATAAATAAATTTGCTACCAACGGGGCAAATGACGCCCTCATAGCAATTCCTCCTATTTGTTGAAATATGCACTCATCAAAACTAAAATAGTTTCTACATAATGCTAATTCTGCACATCACATTACAAAAGAGTATGGATGGGAATACTTTCCTACACTTTTCAAGTGACCACCTGAGGAATCTTTTGAAGGGTTTACCATTTTCACAATTCATCAGATATAGTGGGTGAATGATAGAGCGAGGTGGTTGGGACATGAGGTGTTCTAGGCCCACACCAAGTGATACTGCTAGGGCCAGCAGGACTCTCATAACAACCCCATGGAAGTCTAAACACCCACACCCCAAGTAATTGGCCACAATGGCATTAGCATTGTAACACTGGGTATTGATATGCACTGTCCTAGGTAGGTCCCTGTCCAACAGAATTAAAGTCAAATGTGACTGGTGCATGCTGCAGGACACAAGGTGACTAACATATCATACTGCAGACAATACCTACCACACACTGGTGGCAATGGGATCTGCAGCACCAGCTAAAGAGACCATTTCTTACACGGCAAGAACTGGGGACCTGGTGCTGGGCGCCCATCCTCACTCTCAGGGTGACCGCAGAAACTGCTCAGTAGCATGGTTTGTAGCTGCTCTGTGTTTGTATCACACACTGTCAGTGCATCTTACTGAGCTGAGGTGATGGATAAGTGCATTCTCCTTTTGGTGATCAGCTCTAGATCGCTGTTCTGCATGTGTACTGCATCATGGGTACTGTTGGGGCTACCCTATGCTGGCGCACACAGCAGACATTTTAGGCAGTGACCTGCAGTCTCTGTGTATCCAGCCATTGCTGTGCCAAGAGGGGTGGAGGTGTAGCCTACTGGTTAGGGCAAGGTCTCAGGGGGCAGGGGTTTGATTCCTACTTGTTCTTTTTGTGACTGCTACTCAGATAATTTCCATGCTTGTAACAGTCAGGTCTCTGCATATCGGTGCTGGCAGCCTATACCACCCTCACTTCAGCCACCATCTGTCCTTCAGCCCATCTATCTGCCTCTGTTGGCCAGGGCCGGCCCGTCCATTGAGCAAGAATGTTTTTTGCACAGGGCCCCGCGTTTCAGGGGGCCCCGCACAAAGAACATTCTGCTTTTTTCAAAATTAAATTAAAAAAAAAAACACTGGCTGCTACCGCTGCCGCCGCGGCAGCAGCAGAATGGACTTCCCGCGGGGCCCCCTCTGCCCGGCTGAATCCCTCCCTCCCCCCCTCCATGACGGCTGAGCCCCTCCGTGCTGGCTTTGAGAGTCGCGAAGGGAGAGTGTCTCCCTCGCGTCTCTGTTAAGCCTGCAGGGGCAGATGGGAAATTTCCCATCAGCCCCTGCAGGCTTAACAGAGACGCGAGGGAGACACTCTCCCTTCGCGACTCTCAAAGCCGGCACGGAGGGGCTCAGCCGTCGTGGAGGGAGGGAGGGAGGGAGGGATTCAGCCAGGCAGAGGGGGCCCCGCGGGACAGTCCATTCTGCCGCTGCTGCGGCGGCAGCAGCAGCGGTAGCAGCCAGCGTTTTTTTATTTTTATTTAATTTTACTTGAGCCGATGGGGGGGGGGGGGTTAGGACTGGTAATGGGCTATGGGGGGGGGCTAGGACTAGAAATGGTCTGGGGGGTTAAGACGGGAGGGGGGCTTATGGGGTTAGGACTGGTAAAGGGCTGTGGGCTGTTGGTGGGGGGGGGGGTTAGAACTGGTAATGGGCTATGGGGGGGAGTTAAGACTGGTAATGGGCTGTGGGCTGATGGGAGCTGTCTGGTAATGGGCTATGGGGGGGCTAGGACTGGAAATGGGCTGGGGGGCTTAAGACTGGAGGTGGGCTGATGGGGTTAGGACTGGTAATGGGCTGTGGGCTGATGGGGGGTTAGGACTGGTAATGGGCTATGGGAGGTTAGGTCTGATAATGGGCTATGGGGGGCTAGGACAGGAAATGGGCTGTTGGGGGGGCTAGGACAGGAAATGGTCTGATGGGGAGGGGTTAGGACTTGAGGTGGGCTGATGGGGTTAGTACTGGTAATGTGCTGTGGGCTGTTGGGGAGGGGTTAGAACTGGAATGGGCTATGGGTGGGTTAAGACTGGTAATGGGCTGTGGGCTGATAGGGGCTGTCTGGTAATGGGCTATGGGGGGGTTAGGACTGATAATGGGCTATGGGGGGCTAGGACAGGAAATGGGCTGATGGAGAGGGGTTAGGACTTGAGGTGGGCTGATGGGGTTAGGACTGGTAATAGGCTGTGGGCTGATGGGGGGGTTAGGACTGGCAATGGGCTATGGGGGTCTGACTGGAAATGGGTTGATGGGGTTAGGACTGGAAGTGGGCTGATGGGGGGTTAAGACTGGTAATGGGTTATAGGGGGGGCTTAAACTGAAAATGGGGTGATAGGGGGTTAGGACTGGAAGTGGGTTGATGGGGGGGCTAGGAATGGTATTGGGTTGGGGGGTTGCTAGGACTGGAAATGGGCTGATGGGTGGCTAGGACTGGAAATGGACTGATGCAGGGACTAGAAGGGAATGGATGCTGGGTGAAGCTGGAACTAGAAGGGAGCTGATGTTGGGGGAGGATTAGAATGGGATGGGGCTGGAAGAGTAAAATGGAGAAGGGAAAAATATTTTGTGTGGGAGGGATAAAAAATCTACAATTGGCCGGGTATTGGGAGAGTAAGTGGGGATTGAGGATGGAGGGGTAACATTTGAGTGGATGAAATAGGAATGAGGAAAGAGCAAAAGGAGAAAGATTAGTATGTTAAAGCAGATGTAGAGAGAGAATGGAAAAAAAAACTAGAAGAGAGAAGAAAGGACAAATGGACAGCAGACGATGGAGAGTTAGCAGAAGACGAAGAAACCAGAAGAAAGTGGCTGGAGCAATTGCAGCTGAAAAAAAATGCACAAAAGGTAGAAAAATATCTCTTTATTTTGAATTTATTAATTGGAATATATCAGCTCTGGTAAAAGTGCATCATTAACGTCTGCGCTTTGTTTAGTACAAGAGCAAATTAATGTATAGTTTTATTTCTACAGTGTTGTACATTCCAAGTTTGGCTTTTGGGATTCCCAGTTTAATTATTGTCTTCCTGTTTCTAAATTGTGATTATTGTTTGGTGATGGTCTATGTTCTGCATGTGTAACTGAGCTGAGGTGTTCTGTTTATATAATTCCTATTTGACATTGCCACTTGTTCTCTTTCCCCAGTAGGTCATGTATTCTTGTTCTCTGAAATGTATTGGTTTAATATTTGCAGTGTTGCCTTTTGATTGGTAGAGTATGGTGCTTTGTGAGTCCTGGTAGTGCTGTTAGGATTCGGCGGGTTTGCTATGGGTTCTAAATGGGCAGTGTTTGTAGTAGTTCCTAATGTGTCTGGCAGTTGGCACTGGATTATAGTAATGTAGAAATCTTTTAGTCTTTCTTTATCCATACACTCATTAAGAGGCACGTTTACTAAAAGTTAGTATATGGTAACATTATGCAAATATTTATGCAAATGAGGCCCCTTATGCAAATGAGGCCCCACACCGAGTCTCCGCACATGGCCCCGCACCCTCCTTGGGCCGCCCCTGCTGTTGGCTATGTACAATCCTGTCTTCTTGTGCAGGCTGCTACTCCATAACCTACACTGGTACTTTTTTCCACATTATGGCTCATCATACTCGCCTCTCCTGTGTCTGATCTGCACATAACCACTACTACTCTCTCCTCCTGTCTCTGTAAACATCCTGCCACTTCTGCCTCTGCTAGGGGACACATCTTCCCCATCCTATGCCACACACTGACATTGCAGCACTTTGCATTGGTACCGCCCTGTGTATCAGTACAGCTGCCTCCCACATGCTCATCCACTTTACTGGTTGCCACATAGGATGCCCATTGATATGGCAGGTCCATCAACTCCCACCTGTCCTTCCTTCCATCACCTTTACATTGACATTCCTTGGTGCTCTATCCAGTGTTTGGGTTACAGCTATTTTCCTGTCTTAAGGTGCATGCTTTCCACCTTAGGGCACCTTGTTTCTCCTTAGGACGCCTTGTCTCATGTTAGGGTACCTTATCACATATTAGGATGCCTTGTCTCTCTTTAGGACTCCTTGTCTCATGTTAGGGCATCTTATCTCATGTTAGGGAACCTTATCAAACATTAGGACACCTTGTCTCTCCTTAGAATGTCTTGTCACCTTACCGTACTTGGTCCTGTTAGCTCACATTAAGGGGTATGTTTACTAAACTGCGTTAGTGCGATTTGCGTTAGGAGCCGCGGTAGAGACAGAAATCCCAAATAAGGACATGGGCGGTACATCGTTACCGATAACGCGCGTTACCAGGCGCCATAAATGAACGAGCGCTACAGGGCACGTTACTGCGCGTTAATCTTAAGAAGGCACGCAGGCATGCAAGAACAGCAACAGAGCTGTAGCAAAATGGTTGCAACACTGACTGATGGTACGGGGTCATGGGTTCGATTCCCCAGTGGACCTAGAGGCAGTACCCTTTACATTTAAGTAGTGATTGTTGAGGCATTTGACATGTATTTTAATTAGTGCTGCCAGCAAACACACCCTCACAGTGGCATAACCTAAGGTGCCGCATAAGGCACCCCATAACGCACTCCATAGGGCACATTATAAAGTGTACTGTCCGCCAAGGCACCCTATAATGTCCCCTATAGGACACCTTATAAGGCTGTGAATAAAGCCCTGGCTGGCTGCAGAAGGACTGCACGTCACCACACAAACTGTCTGCTGTGGTTACCAGGATAGGGTTAACCCACCCATACCCATGATGCACTGCACATGCAAATCAGCAGTAGAGAGATTTATTTGCAAGAACCTGCAAATAACTTACACAACGCAGTCCACAATTTCCATTATGCTCATAAATGCCAGATCTATAAGAAACAAAACTCATATAATATATGACCTCCTGTCAGATGCAAAGCCTGACTTACTTTGCATCACTGAGACTTGGATAACCGAAACAGACCCTGTAATCATCAACCAAATAAGCAAACCTGGTTATACTGCGTATAACTGTCCTCGCACTAAGAAAAAAGGAGGAGGGGTCTTAATCTTGGCCAAAGCTGAATTGTCCCTAGCAAACACACCACTAAGCGTACCCGAAGGCATCGACATACTTAAAGTTGAAAGCAGAACCTTAGCCATATGTCTTATCTATAGACCACCAGCATCACCACATGAATCCCTGGCAGCAGCTCTGGAAATCATCTCAGCTACAGCGCCCAAAAAAACCCAGGTCATCCTAGGAGACCTGAATTTACCTTACACCACCGCAGTGCAAGCAAACATTTTCCAAGAAGCATTGGAACATCTGGGCTATGAGCAAATCATCCAAGACGCAACCCACATCAAGGGTAATACACTAGACATGGTGTTCCTACCCACCGAACACACCAAGATGTTGAAATCTAAACCTAGAATAACCCAAGTACCATGGTCAGATCATCACCAAATCGAACTCATCCTACTCCCCCCCTCAGCTCCTGACCAAACTCAACCAGACCAAGCATCACCCCAACGGAGATGCTTCCAAAAATTCATCAAAGAAGACCTCCTTGAATCCATAGCAAAATACATTCACCCAGATTGCTCAGACCTCGAGATACTGGTGAACCGCTGGAACATAGGAATCGAGGCTGCCTCAAAACCCGCCTGGAATCACCCAAGGTACCCAACCAGGAACAAGGCTGAACCATGGTACACCGCAACGCTGCGGGAACTGAAGAAGGACCTGAGAAGGCATGAACGAAGATGGAGAAAGCACAAAACCGAGGAATGCAAAAAGTCCTACTTCGACCTCCTATCAACCTACAGGAATGAAGTCAACCAGGCAAAGAGAACACACCACACAATCACTCTCAATAAAGCCCTCAACAGGCCCAGAGAGTTGTTCGCGCTCGTCAAATCTCTCACAAAAGCCCCACAAGACAGCAATCCCAGCGGCGCCATAACAGCACAACAGCTGGCAGATCACTATGCCAGCAAACTTAATCCTGCAGCACCTACCCTCATCACCCCCACGCTGGACCCAACCAACTACCATCAGAAAATCAACACACAGGAAAGAACCGATCACGGTAAAAAATGGTTAACCTTCCGGAAAGTGGACGACCAACAGATAAAAGCCATCATCACCAACCTAAGAACCACCACCTCCCCTCTTGACCCCTGTCCAGCCTCC
This sequence comes from Ichthyophis bannanicus, assembly GCA_033557465.1. Lineage (NCBI taxonomy): Eukaryota > Metazoa > Chordata > Amphibia > Gymnophiona > Ichthyophiidae > Ichthyophis > Ichthyophis bannanicus. The sequence continues at coordinate 440,327,304 of CM066035.1, read as the reverse complement.
TGGATCAAGGCAACCAAAGAGGAAATAGCACAGCACATCTCCCATATAGTGAACCTATCACTGCTGCTAGGTCTCATGCCATCACTCCTCAAGAAGTCACTTATACGCCCCATCTTGAAGAACAAAACACTCAGCAAAGATGACCCTACCTCCTACCGCCCAATTTCAAGCATAACCTTCCTCGCCAAAATCATTGAAAAGGCAGTACAGCAGCAGTTACAGGACCACATTGATGATACAAATGCCTTGGATGTGCATCAATACGGGTTTCGACAACATCATGGTGTGGAAACCCTCCTGCTAGCCTTGCTGGACAATCTACTTAAGGGCCTGGAGGACAAGAGCTCAATGTTTATGCTTATCTTCATTGATATCTCAGCTGCATTTGACTCAGTGCACCATCCAACACTTTTAGAACGACTTGAGTCCATAGGCATTGCAGGGACCCCACTAAAATGGTTCTCCTCCTATATAACAAACCGAATGCAGCAGGTCAATTTCAACAACGACAAAGCAACCCCCTTCCCACAAACTCAGGGCATTCCGCAAGGTTCCGCCCTCTCCTCTCTCCTATTCAACTTATACCTGCAACCAGTGTGCAAAATATTCCAGGCCCACGAGATCAACTACCATATCTACACTGATGATCTAATGCTCTACACACAACTAGATGCAAACAACCCGAACATCAGCAAGCTGGAAAAATGCCTACTCGAGCTTCAAATCTGGCTCCAACACAATAACATGCTCATTAACCACAAGAAGACAGAAGCAATGTGTATCTCCAGGAAACCAGGTTTCGAGCCCCCCAAAAATGTCACCATGAACAACAATAAGTACAACATAAATCAGAGATAAAATATTTAGGTGTGATGCTTGACAGCAACCTAAATATGGACAGGCACCTGCGAAACACCAATCGAGCCATTTTCCACAAATTAAGAATCCTGCAGCCTTTACGTAGCATCCTTGATCATGATGACTTCAGATCTGTTGCTCAGGCCCTCATCATCCCACACCTAGATTACTGCAATGCCATACTGCAAGGCCTGCCGAAGAAAACTACAAATATTCTGCAAATGGCACAAAATGTTGCAGCCAGGATCATCATGCAAAAACAACTCTCTGACCACATTACACCCACCCTAATTGAGCTGCATTGGCTCCCCATCACAGCCCGCATCCAGTACAAATTGCTAGTCACTACTTTCAAACTTATCCATAATATAGCACCCTCTCACCTCAGCAGCTTGATTTCCAATCCACCCAACAACAGAAGTAGGAGAGCAGCGAACCTCAACACCATCTGCCTACCGAGATCATTCACAAAGGCTAATGCCTCTACCACTAACAGAGCTTTCTCATTTACAGCTCCTACACTCTGGAATCGGTTACCAAGTGACCTACGTGAAATCTGTGATCTAAAGGACTTTAGAAAAGAGCTTAAAACGCACCTTTTCAAATCCCATTACAACCTAACATCATGAGCTACACGCGACCGCGTGTAAATATGCATACACAGATCACTTATAAAGTTTTTAACAGTTAGCCATTGTAAATATTTATATAACAATCAATTGTGAATATGTATATAACAATCAACTATAAGCCTGTAACCTGTTTTTTGCTGTGCCCCCCCCCCCCCCCCAAATCAGAGTGTATTCAACCTAATTTCTGGCCAGTACAGCCAACCTCACCATGTGTTACAACCGCTGCTGATCACTGGAAGCAGCGGGATATAAATGTACGCTAAATAAAAATAAATAAATAAATAAATTTATTTAGACAGTTTTTGTATACCGCCTTATCCTTCAATCAAAGCGGTCACGACACAATTGGGGGATACATTTAACATGTGGCGATATGAGACACATACACTAATACTTACAGGGAACATGGGCTATGGAGGGTTAAGTGGCTTGCCCAAGACCACAAGGAGCATCTGTGGGACTAGAAACCCCAGTCCTTCCGGCCCAAGGTTGCTGTCCTCTAGTCGGGCACAAGATTGGGTATGCACCCCCACAGCACCTTGGCCTGGTAGGGGGAACAGACCGTGTGTGGCACTGTCACAGAGTAGCCACAGACAGTCACATTGTGCGGGTACTGTGCCCACCCTGAGGTTGAGGTGGGGCGCCCAGCACCAGGTCCACAGCACCTTTCATGGCTGAAATATGCCATGCTGCAGGTCCCCAGCAGTGTGTGATAGGTAGTTCCATTAGACACACCTAGGATACAATCTGTGTCCTGCTGTATGTCTCGGTCATGTCTAGTCCTTATGGGCAATGATGCACCCAGAATAGTGCATATCCTGCGTTGGTACCATGGTTACCTGCTGTAGGTGAAGGGGTGGGGATGGACCCATAGGCAGATCATGTACCACCCCACAACCCACCCTCTGGGGCTCAGGGTGGGAAATAGGATCACCCACCAATAGATCCACAGTCTACCTCCCTGCAATGGTAGCAGTAGAGGGGACCATCAACCCCAGTCCTGCTGGGGAACAGACAGAGCAGTACACATCCATAACACAATAGCAGACAGACGGCAGGCCTGGAAATGCTCAGCTGCCCACCACCATTATCTGACATTCTCCAGCAGCAAGCCTCCAGCCACTGCACCCTGCAAGGTGTTCCAGCAAGACACATACTAGCTGCAGACAGTCTGCCAGCTAGTCCATAGTGCATGGTCCTGGAAAAGATGCATGTACCCAGAACAGAGATGTCAGCATATACACCAAGCAGATAAGTCAGTGATTGGGCCCCAAAAGAAAACGCATAAATATCACATGAGAGAAATGCTATACAGCACTATGGGGGAACCTAGCCATGCCATGGTCACTGCTCAGTCAGGGTGAGAGTGACCTCCCAGCAGGACATGCTATGGCCACCCTGTCCATGCAGGTGGTGGCCAGGCACTACAATGTCTGAGCCATTGCCCTATGCCGTGTGCAGATGCATCCAGGCCAGGCCACCCTATCCAAGCTAGTCCCACAGTACCTTGCTCCTCATTATGCACATTGGCAGGCCAATACTGGCAACAGTGCTAGCAGTGTGGGCTGTGGAGGGTGTTGGCAGCCACCACACACTGGATAGACAGACACACACTCCCCACACCTATGCCAGCATTGTGCAACTATAGAGGTGTTGGGCAGCCCAGGCCACCACACCAGTCCTGGGCACAGTGCAGGCATGGCTATGGTACGCAATACTGTAGGAGTCACTCCCCAGGTTGGTAAACACTGTCAGACACAAGACCTGTAGCGCACTCCACAGACATCAGAAAGGTTGCTATGATGCAGCTCACTCAGGAAATTGCACTTAACCTAGGAATTGCTATCTGCCAGTAATCATAGCAACCTTTTGATAGATGTGTACCATATTCCCAGGTTTAGGGTGGCATTACTAAGGTATGCAAGTGCTAGTATTGGGAGATGCACGCAGAGCCCAAAGTCCTGCCTCTCCAGGAGGCTTTGGATAATGGGGCCTGTGGGTGCAGGTGTGTCTGCCCCTGTTGGCTGCTGCTTTACGGCAGAGGTTCCCAACTCCAGTCCTGCGGTGCCAAACACTGTTCGGGTTTTCATGCTGTCCCTCATGAATATACATGAGATACATATGCATACCATGGGGGTGGCACATAGAAATGCAGCACAGGCATCTTTATCGGAGGCAGCATGGAACCTGAATGGTGTTTGGCCCTCCAGGACTGCATTTGGGAGACTCTTCTCTAGGTAATGTGCATGTTTATGGTGTCTGTGCTCTGTAGGGTAAAATGTAGGTGTCTTGGGCATGTTTACGTCATCTGCAATAAAGGTGCTGTCTGTATTAGCACGTTGTAGTTGTGGGTAAAATATGGGGACTGGGTTGGCAGGAACCACAGCTGGGACTTGAACCTGTGATCCTCTGCTTCTGAATATACTGGTTTTGTGCAGAGTCAGTATATTCCTTGGTGATACCATGACTGTGCGGGTTCTGGGGTAGGGATGCCTGCATAGACGTCCACGCTCCCCCCAGCCCCGCCTGCCAATGTTCCGTGCCCTTGGGGGTAGCTGTTGGGTACTATCCCCTGTGCCACTGTGGGAAGCACACTCGTGCCCATGTTGGGCCTTCATCAGTTGCTGTCTGGCTGCTCTGCTGTTTCAGCATTCGTATGGGCCACCTAGGCATCACCCTAGTCCGCACTGTGGCCCAGCTCCACCACAGCATGTGCCGCCTGCGGCCCTCTGTATCCCCTTCTTCGGCATCTGTCCAGATGCCATTCCGAGATGCCCGCCCTGATGTTGCGGGACATGTGCACGCCATAGGAACCCTGTCCGATGGTGGGGAAAACCCTGAGCAGCGCTATTTCACTGTGGGCTCCTTCACCTTGTATGGGGACGGAGTATAGACCCTTCCACGATTTATATCTTTTCTATGGAGCTTACTCGGGGGGGGGGAGGGGTTGATGTTTCTCATTGATACCACTATTGGCCAGCTTGGTTATGGTTTGTTGGGGTCATTTTCAGTGTTTCTGTGCCCTTTTGTCTGTGCACATGTATCACACTTATCACTTTTGTTTGGTTTCCCTGCCTGGGCTGTACATTGCTGACACTGAAATGGTTTCTCTCCCCTGTAATTTATTTATTTATTTATTTAACAGGTTTTTTATACCGCCTTTCTTACAATCAAAGCGGTTACAAGACTACATCAGGTTAGCATGAAATACAGACATAAAACATCAGACTACAAAGCCAATACAATGCATCCAGTTTTATACCACCTTATCAAAATATCAAAGTGATAAGCAAAGGATGTATAGGTAACAGAGAAAGACTACATCAGGTTAACATGTAATACAGACATATCTCTAAACGGAAAAGCAGCCACACAGACAAAGGAAGTTGTAATGAGAATACAAATTAATAGATCTTATACACATTTGCTGTTCTTTAATGTGCATTTAACGGAAGGTTTTCAATCGCGTTTGGATTCAGCTCTTCAGATCAGTGCGTTAGTGTGAAGGGAGCCTCTCCCCGCCCACTCTCGCGCACTGACCCCTTCTCTCCGCCCTCTCTCCACCTTCTGCGGTGTTTTACCGCACCGCGGAGCTTTACGATTGTTAATGTTGGTTAACGCGTGTTATGTAACGTTAACAATCGTTAGCGCATCATAATGCGTGTTATGATGCGCTAACGATCATTAACGTTACATAACGCGCGATATGTAACATTACCGCAGTTTAGTAAACATACCCCTAAATGTCCCAAGGCACTCTAACGCTGGCATGCCCCCTACTTGCCCTGCCTTATATGGCTTCTGGTACCTTAATGCTGCACTTACCGCTGGTGACTTTACCGCAGTTTAGTAAGCATACCCCCTAGTCTTATGAAATATGGAATTAAAAATTCAGTAGATGCATCACATGATATTTAGGTGATCATTTACTTATATAAATGATAACACCCATTAACAGTCTTAGCCATAAATGATCCCTTTTACTGATCAGGAACTGTGATCTATGGCAGGGATACTAGGTGAGGACTACTACTACTACTACTACCACTACTAATAATCATTTGTATAGGACTACGAGGCATACACAGTTTTTTACAGAGACATGTAAGAGACAGGATCACAAGCAGTTTGTTCAAAATATCTACAGTGAATATTTAGGAGATGCATTTGCAGACTTAAGGTATAAGAACAGGTAAGGAAACACATAGGAGATGAAGTGGATTAGGATCGAAAAAAAATTCAGGATATTCATAATGAATATCATAAATATAGATATAAGGGAAATGAAGAAGTTAAGATCACTTGGGACATTCTCATTCCCATGGATAAGAAGCTAGATGCGTGGAAGCCCGACATATTGGCAAAGGAGAAAAAGATCACAATGGAGTTGATAACAGAGGTGTCAGTTCCAAGCAATTATTCTGTGAATCGTGTGGCGAGTGGGAAAATTCTCAGGTACTAAAAAATACAGTCAGAGACCAAGAAAATATGGCAGAAATATACAGAAATAAGATTAAGAGGAATTTCCAATCACACCTTGAAAGGTTGCCTATACATATTACATCTTATGAATTTCAGAAGGAAGCTCTCTTTGGCACAATATAAATATTATGGCAATCGTTAGCGCTAAATTAGAGAGATTAAGGGGTATGTTTACTAAACTGCGTTAACGTAGCAGCTGCTACGTTAACGCGCGTTAGGTAATGTTAACGCGCGTTAAGGGTACCTAATGCGCGTTAACGTCACTGTCCACGGTAAATCCCGCACAGGGTGGAAAGAGAAGGGATCAATGGGTGGGGAGTGGGCGGGGAGCACTAACCCGGGGTACTGAAGGGCTGAATATTACCGGGAATGAAAACCTGTCGTTAGCTGCAGATATGCAGGAGGGTGAAACCATTTCAGCATCAGCAATGTACAACAAAGGCAGGGTGCCCAAGAAACGTGATAGTAGTGCTCCATATGCAGCAACAGCATAGTGCCCAAGTATGAATGGCCACTATAGCGATGGTGCAAATGGGGCATAGGGGGCTGCAGGCAGGACATATAGTGGGGGCAGCTGGGGCACAGGGCAGACTAGGCTATTGCCTAGGTGGCACATAGGAATATAGAAACTGGAAATCAGCAAGACAGCAGCTGACCAAGGCCAAACACAATCCACCTACATGTACTTGGTCCACCGTAGCTAAGCGTTGATAGGGCACTTATCTGACATCCCCCCAGCCATCCCTCCCCCATGTGGAAGGGACATAATATTGGTAGGCGGTGATGGAGTGGATGTGGGGATATCCATGTATGCTTCCCCAGCCCAGGTCCCGCTCCCTAGGCGACCGCCTACCTGAAAAGTGGATGGCCTGGGACTGCACACTACCAGCACCAAAATCATATGGGCATTTCAGCATGGCAGGGGGGTGTCCATGCTGGGGGGGGGGGCAGTGGCACCTGCCTGCAGTGCACCCAGGCAATGCCCTGCACCAGTACGTGGTGTGCAGTACAACAGAAAAGGTCTGGCTGAGGAGACATAAAGGTAGCTCCAGGGGCTGCTATGCTTCTGTGGCAATGGTGTGATGGAGTACACACAGCTAGTGTGTCTTGGAGCAAAGGGTCACAGGTTCAAGCCTCAGCTGTGGATCCTGCAGAGTACATCCCTATATTTTACCCTACAATGCAGATACAACAGAAACATGTGCAATCCCCAAGGCAGCAGCCAACAGGGGTGCAAACACCCATGTACACAGGCTCCACTATCCAAAGCTCCATGGAGAGTCAGGCTGTTGGCCACAGTTATCACCAGAGCACTATTACTACCTCCTGCATAGTTTGGCAATGTCGGCACTGTGATCAGGACCAGTGTGGCAGTCAGGGTTGCCAACCACCCTTATCTTTGCACAATGCTGCAGTAGGTGTGTGTGTCTGTCTGTCTGTCTATCCATTGTTTCCTTGCTGCCTACACCTCTCTGGGCCCACAATGTCCCACTATTACCAGTGTTAGCCTGCGAATGTGCATAATGAGGAGCAAGGTATTGTGAGTATGGCCCAGGCAGGGCAGACTGGGTAGGATGCATCTACAGAGGGCGTAGGGCAATAGCTGGGACATTGTAGTGCCCAACCACCACCTGCATGGACAAGGTGGCCACAGCACATCTTGCTGTTAGGGCACGCTCACACTGACCAAACAGTGACCATGGCATGGCTATGTTCCCACATAGTGCTACATAGTATTTGTCCAAAGTGATATGTATGTGCCCCCTGTTCTGGGGTCTAGTCACTGGGGCACCTTCCGGGTGCCTGTGCCATACAACCCAGTTCTGGGTGCACACAGTTCCACTGTGAACATGCAGGATAGACTGGCTAGCAGAGTGCCCGCGGTTAGTTTGTGCATGGCTGGGACACCTGGTGTGGTGCAGCAGGCACAGTCTGCCTGTGCCTGCTGTTGGTGACTTTCAGACCATGGTTGGGTGCTGGGCTACAGCTGTAGTCCTAGAACTGGTGGGGGCACAGGGGAAGGGCAATGGACAGGTAGTCTACTGTAGTGCTCACTATTACAACATAAGTATGTTGCAGTGCGCACAATAGCGTGTGTGACATCTGCTTGGGACATGCATTGTTACATGCCATAATCTGACCACATATGCTAAGGTGCCTAGTCATATCCTATAGGGCACGTAAAAAGCTCTGTACGGTCATGCGCATTATTGTGCGCGCTGCGTGTCTGACGCCCTGCTGTGTGCATTCTACGCAATGCACGTATGACACAATGCGCATAGGATGCACTACTGCGTGATAATCTAGCAGACATGATGGCCACTTGGTGGAACATATTTGCATTGTGCTTGTTGTGGTTGTTTGGGATAGTGGTTGCAGACGTGCATGGCCTAAACATAGGTTGTGGGTTTGCGGTTCACAGGTTCCTTTTCATTTGTTCTCCTCTCCTTACCATACAATGGCTCCAGCTTTGTCCCTTCTCCACACACCCTTCCCTCTCTTCACTGTACACTGCAGTGGTTCCTCCATGCCGCCTATCCATTACACGCTAGCTGTTACATGTGCTCCCTTTTTTTGTGCTGTCTGGGTGGGCAGGTGGCTCAGTGGTTTGGTTTTGCTGTTTGTGAGCTGTGTTTGGGCTCTTCAGTGTACCGGTTCGATTCCCACTTGCTCCTTTTTGGATCTCTTTCCAATTTTGCCCTTGTACACACACCATCCACACAGCTGGCCCTTCAGACTGACCCCTGATGCCCTTTCTGTTACCGTTGTTTACTCCTCTGCATGCTAGGTTCACTGGCCACCATTTCATGGTGTGTGTGCATGTGTTACCTGTGGCTCACGTCCCCATTACAGACTGCGATATCAGCTGCCTGTGGTCTATGGCCTTAGACCTACGGCTCCGTTTCTCATGTGGCACCCTGTCTGCCCATCCCTCAGCGCGTCTTCTAATGTCAGCGTGCATTAGATTGCAACCCCTTTGGGGTGCGCTGCTGCTTCCCGTCCGCTGTGGTGTTCACATGTGGTGAGTCCATAGTGTACTGTACCGCGCACTATATCACGCATTTGCCCCTTGTACCGTACTTTACCTGACACGGCTTGCTTTAATGATGTACCGCCCACTCCTTTAGATGGGCATCCGTAACATTACCGGGGAACTTAACGCGGGTAACATTACCGCAGTTTAGTAAACATACCCCCAAGATCATACTTCATATACCTTGGATCAGGAGTGAGGTTCACTATTGTGTTGGTATGTGAAAAACTAACATATTTGGAGAAATTGCCCCTAGGGAAACCCATTAGAGCAGAAGAGGGCCTAATGGTTAGAGCAGTAGGCTAAGAACTAGGGAATCCTTGCTTCAGATCCTGCTTCTCCCACTGGCTCTCCTTATGATGTTGAGCAAGTCATGTCACTCTCAACTGCCTCACATACCACCTCACATTATAAACCCTCTGGGATAGGGGAACTACCGATTATACCTGAATAGTAACTGGCCATGAAAGGCAAGAAATTAAATCCAAATCTCCGTGTATGCAAATTGATGCCATCCATATCGATTAGATATCCTGAAAACCGTATTGGCTGTGAGGTCACAAGAAAAGGTTTGAGAAGCCTCTCCTTCAGATCATTTTTCATCAACGAATGTACTCCTAATTTGCATATTCTTAAGGTTATAAAATCAGCATTGCCATTGTTGATCTGAATTATAACCAAGTCCCCTTGGATTTTCTGTTAGGTTTATTTTTACTTTTTTATTACTCTCAACTTGTAATTCGTTTTTAACCCAAAAGAAGAGATGAAAAAACACGGAGGCATTTTCAGAGGCATTTACATGGTTTGCAGACCTGTAAACCGTGTAAATGCCACTCTCCGGGATATTCAGCGACACTAACCATGCTAGTGCTGCTGAATACCCCTGGATGCCACCACTACATGTCCTGAAGCTAAGCAGTAGCAACGGGGCATCCTGGGCGGAGCAGACGCATCACCCATTGCTAACTGGGCAGTGGTGATATTGCGTAACTGCCCAGTTACACAGTGAAAGGCGCAGGTAACCCTGGCCTAACTTTCGCTGTGCTAGCTTACCAGGCAGCAGTTCAATATTGCCTCATGGAAGTCCAGCAAATTGCATAATAGGGTACACTACTAAGCAATTTGGCACACTATAGAGTAATTGTGCACATTGTTGAAGACATCGTCCCCGAAAAGAAAAACAAAATTAAAAAAACCCTGAATTTTATTATTATTTAGTGCATGCTTTTCCAATGGTAGTTCAAGGTGTGTTACATTCAGGTATTGATCTTTATTTCATTGTGGCTAGTATGGTCAGAGAGATAGAGAGCTTTATTTTTGTTTTCATAAGTGCTGTACAGACCACATGAATTTGGGAATTAGGGGTATGTTTACTAAAACCCTGTTAGGGTGCGCGCCATGCTAGTGTGCGGATGCCATATAAGGAGTGGGCGTTGCAGTCAGAAAAAAGCAAAACCAGGATTAATCATGCACTAATGTGCGCTGCGCTCATGTGCGGCACATTAGCGCATGAGAAAGTTGCACGGGAAGCATAAGAGGCGCGCTGATGTACAAGCACAAGAACAAAGCCACAGTACAATGGTTAAGACACTGACCAATGGTGCAGGGATCATGGGTTCAATCCCCCACTGTTTCCAATGAAGAAGGCTGGCTGAGGCATTACCTCTTATGGGGAAGATTGCTTTAGGAGGCATTTTATTTTTATTTTAAATATCTCTACTAGCAAACGCACTCTCAAAGCGTGTTAACATAAGGCGCCCCATAAGGCACATTTTAAAGTGCACTGTCCGCCAAGGCACCCTAGAATGTTGCTTATAGGGCGCTTTATAGGGTGCCGTATGAGGTACCGCAAGGTCACAGCACTGTTTTTGATGGCAGCACTGTGCAGTTTAAGGAATTAAAATCATAAGTAGGAGCGCTGACATACAAGGAGGAACAGCAGTGTAGCACAATGGTTAAGACACTGACCAATGATGCAGGAGTCATGGGTTCAATCCCCCACAGTGCCCAATGAAGAAGGCTGGCTGAGGCATTATCTGTTATAGGTAATATTGCTGTAGGGGGCATTTTATTTTTATTTTAAATAGTGCTGCCAGCAAACACACCCTCAAAGTATTGTAACCTAAGGTGCTGCATAAGGAACCTCATAGGGTACCCCAGAGGGCACATTTTAAAGTTCTCCTTGTGGTCTTGGGCAAGCCACTTAACCCTCCATAGCCCATGTTCCCTGTAAAATAGTTATCTCCAAGTTATAATGCCCTGTTCAATGTAATTTCAGTTTGTTCAATGTAAACCGCACTGATGCTGAATAGCGCGGTATATAAGAGAATGTAAATAAATAAATAAATAAATAAATAAAGTACACTGTCCGCCACGGCACCCTACAATGTTGCTGAAAGGGTGGCCTATAGGGCGCCATATAGGGTGCCCTATGAGGCACAGCAAGGTCATAGCACTGTGTTTGATGGCAGCACTGTGCATTTAAACGCATGGAAATTTGAAGTAGGTGCGCTGACATGCAAGGAGGAACAGCAGTGTAGCACAATGGTTAAGGCACTGACTGCTGATACAGCAGTCATGAGTTTGCTCCCCAGTGTGCCTAATACGTAAGGCTGGCTGAGGCATCAGCTTTGCAATGTACGTATTGTTTCCTGCAGCACTTTATTTGTATTTTATTAATTGCTGCCAGCAAACACGCCCTCACGTGCCGTAATTGAAGGTACCGTATAAGGCACCCTATAAGGCACTCCATAGGGCACATTATAAAGTGCACTGTCCGCCACGGCACCCTAAAATGTCCCCTATAGGGCACCCTATAAGTCGGTCCACAGGATAACGTACAGTGCACCTCATATGGACGGTAACCATAAGGTGCCCTATAGGGCGCCCTATAAAGCACCCTCAGAGGCACCTTATGGGTACAGTACGCTGAGAGTGTTTTTGCTGGCAGCAATAATGTACATTAAAAAGAGATAATGCTTTGGGCAGCCCTATCAAATAACCCCACTGTGGGTTTGAACCCATGACCTCTGACTCTATAGGCAGTGACATAACCAGGGGGTTACAGCTCTATAGCTGATAATAAGCCCCTGGCTGGCTGTAGAGGGACTGCACGTCACCACACAGACAGTCTGCTGTGGTCACCAGGATAGGGTTAGGCCACCCGTATCCATGATGCACTGCACATGCAAATCAGCTGTCCACAGATGAACACAAGATGGGGTATGCACCCCCACAGCACCTCGGCCTGGTAAGGGGAACTGACCATGTCCACCCCCACAGCACCTTGGCCTGGTAGGGTGTACTGACCGTGTGTGTTACTGGCACAGAGTAGCTACACACTGTCACATTGTGCGGGTACTGTGCTCACCATGAGTGTGCGGTGAGGCGCACAGCACCAGGTCCACAGCACCTTCCATAGCAAAAATAGGCTATGCTGCAGGTTCCCAGCAGTGCTAATGTGTGAGATAGGTAGTTTCTGCAGCAACACCTTGGATATATCTGTCTGTCTCAGTCAGGTGTAGCCCCTATGGACTCTTAGGAGGATTATGTACCACCACCCTCCTCCTCCAGGGCAGCAAACAGGGTCTCCCATCAACAGATGCAATGGTGGTAGTAGAGGGGACCATCAACCCCAGTCCTGCTGGAGAACAGACACCCTACAGGACAGTCAATGCAGTTCTGTACACATCCATCATGCAATAGCAGACAGACATTAGGCCTGGATATGCTAAGCTGCACCCCACCACTATCTGATATTCTCCTGCAGCAAGCTTTTAGCCGCTGCACCCTGCAAGGCTATCCATCAAGACACATACCAGCTGCAAACAGTCTACTAGCTAGTCCATAGTGCATGTTCCTGGTGGAAATGCATGCATCCAGAACTGGGATGTCAGCATACGCAACAAGCAGATAAGTCAGTGACTGGGCTCCAAAAGAAAAACTACATCGCACTATGGGGGTGCCTAGCCATGCTGTGGTCACTGCACAGTCAGGGTGAGAGTGATCTCCCAGCAGGACATGCTGAGGCCACCCTGTCTGTGTAGGTGGTGGCCGGGCACTAAAATGTCCCAGCCAGTGCCCTATGCCCTGTGCAGATGCATCCTGGCCAGGCCACCCTGTCCGGGCTATACCCATGGTACCTTGCTCCTCATTATGCACATTGGCAGGCCAATACAGGCAACAGTGCTGACAGTGTGGGCTGTGGAGGGTGTTTGCAGCCACCACACACTGGATAGACAGACAAACACCCCCACACCTATGCCAGCATTGTGCTACTATAGAGTAGTTTAGCAGCCCTGGCCACTACACCAGTCCTGGGCACAGTACAGGCATGGATATGGTACGCAATACTGTTGGGGGTCACTCCCCAGGGTGGTAAACACTGTCAGAGACCAGACCTGAAGCACACACCACAGACATCAGAAAGGTTGTTATGATGGAGCTCAATCAGCAAACTGTGCTTAACGTAGGAATTGCTATCTGCCAGTAATCATAGCAAATGTTTGATAGCTGTGTACCGTATACCCAGGTGTAGGGTGGCATTGCTAAGGTATGCAAGTGCTAGTATTGGGAGATGCACGCAGGGCCCAATGTCCTGCCTCTCCAGGAGGCATTGGCCAATGGGGCCTGTGGGTGTGGGGGTGGGTGTGTCTGCCCCTGTTGGCTGCTGCTTTACGGCAGAGGTTCCCAACTCCAGTCCTGGTGTGCAAAACACTGTTCGGGTTTTCATGCTGTCCCTCATGAATATTGTCAGACGGGTGCCTGGGTGAGAATGTTCACAGTCTTGGTAAAGGCATACATCAATATGATTTGCAAGGGATTGTGGGAAATGCAGTCCATTCACACCAGACACAGCTGCTCATAATAATTAGTTGTGCTTGAGTGTAAAGCCAAAAAGATATTTATTTATGGGGTTATTTCTCCCAACACAGATATGCTTGGTAGCACATAAAACAGGATACTTGCTTTCAGTGTTAAACTTAGAAAAACAAAATCAGGAAAACAACAGCTGAACTTGTCAGGCAATCAAAGCAAAAGAATAAAGACCTGGTTGGTAACAAACTGGTCTTTTCTGTAGGCTCTAGCTAATATTTTCTTAGCAGTGCTTTAATCAACAAACAAAACCCACAAAGTAGGGAAAAACTGTTCTTTTCAGGTTAACTTCTTATATCTTCACACATAGACTCAGAAGTGATTTCCTCAGAGCTCACAAGCAATTAGGTAAGGCTCAATTGCTAGCAGTTACCCAGCTGAAACCCCTTAGCTGGCTTGCTTTCTACTGCGTGGCTCAAATCCTACTCAGGAGCTTTTCCTGGTAGATTAAAGAACAAGTTTGTATTTCTTTGTGATGGTTGTTGTACTTTATAACAGAAAATTACCAAAGGAGTTTAGACAGAGAGCAATCCATGTATTCACAGCCCGTATCTATAACCTCTCCCCCTTCTTCAACAATCATGGGTTCAATATCATGGATTGGCACAGAGGAATTTCTCAATGGAGCACTCTCAGGAGAATACTTGTTTCCCTGCTGTCTTTCAAGGGTATAGCTAGGGCATAGATCAGTGTTCATGCCTGAGCTTCCATTGCTGTTAGAGTTCCTCTCTAAATAGCCTGGCCAGTATGTAGTCCAGTTCTTATGTCCAGCCTTCCAATCCAGATCCCTGGACACTGGATTTCTCTTCACATACCTTCTGGCACTGGTCTTAGGGTCCCTTCCAAGTGCAGCCGTCTCCCTCACAGGTACCGTCTGGAGATTCCTAGCTCTGCAGCACCATCCCTCTGGCTTTCCCCAGTCCAATGGTGTATGCTGGCCTTTTGAATGTCTCCCAGTATACGTACTGCTCTGGACTCCTTTAGACCTCCCAAATGCTTTTCTCTTCTTTCTTCCAAAGGGTTTCTTGCCCTCTCTGTCCGTCCGCTCTGGCTTCTGCTTCTGATGATCCTCCAGATGATGAAGCTGTCCAAGATCATGAAGAGGATCTCCCTGATCAAGATGAGGATGTCCAAGATGAAACTGAGGAGGATGATTCTCTGTAGAATAAACTCTACCTTTATTCTGCTTAGATGAGTGCTCCACCCTAGCACAGCGCAGCTGTGCTGAATCAGGCCCTGCCCTTTGAGATGAGTGCTTGAGGATTACCTCATAGCCCTCCTTATTGAACACACGTTTCCCCACTTCAGCTCCTCTAATGGCTGTTGGAAACCTGGTGCATTCTGGGACTGGTAGTCTTTTATGGGAAAATTCTGTTTTCTTATTTCTACCAGAACTGACAGGTTGCTTGTTCAGAGTCACTTCACCTTTTCTATAGCTCCTTCCTGAGCTATGATAAGCTTCCTTATCACAATATGCATGAGCTACATCTGCATACCATGGGGGTGGTGCATAGATATGCAGCACAGGCATCTTTATTAGAGGCAGCATGGAACCTGAATGGTGTTTGGCCCTCCAGGACTGCATTTGGGAGACTCTGCTCTAGGTAATGCGCCTGTTTATGGTGTCTGTGCTCGGTGGGGTAAAATATAGGCGTATTAACCATGCGTATGTTCTCTGCAATAAAGGTTTGTCCTTACTATCACGGTTTAGTTGTGGGAAAAATATGTGGACTGGATTGGCAGTAGCCCCAGCTGGGCTTTGAACCTGTGACCCTCTGTTCTTGCACACACTGTCTGTGTGCACTGCACCACTGTGTTGCCACAGATATGCTGCATTCCCTGGGGAGTCCATGACTGTACATCCGACAGGGCCTGTTTGTTGCAGTACATGGCACCCACCTGGACAGGGCTAGGCCATGGTCTGCTGTTGCCACCAGCTGCTGCCACCTCCACCACCAGTACTGCTCCAGCCTTAGATTGGAGACAGCATAAACCCTGAAGGATTTGTGGCCCTCCAGGACTGCATTTGGGGGGAATCTGCTCTAGGTAATGTGCATGTTTCTGGTGTCTGTGCTCTGTAGGGTAAAATAGAGGTGTTTGAGCCATGCTTATGTTCTCTGCAATAAAGATTCGTCTTTACTATCACGATATAGTTGTGGGTGAAATATGGGGACTGGATTGGCAGGAGCCCCAGCTGGGGCTTGAACCTGTGACCATCGGTCTCCAAGCACACTGGTTGTGTGCACTGCACCACCGTGTTGCCACAGAGACAGTGCATTCCCTGAAGATACCATGACTGTTTGTCCTGCAGGGCCTGTCTGTTGCAGTGCATTGCACCCACCTACACACGGCTAGACCATGGTCTGCTCTGAGCAGCTGCCACTGCCCCCCTTCACCTCCAGTACCCCTGTGCCACCATGCTGACATGCCCTTCTGCTGGTGGTACGCAGTCTCAGGCCATCCTGTGTGCAGGTAGGCGGTTGCCTATGGTGCGGGTTCTGGGGTAGGGGTGCCTGCATATCTGTCCGCACGTCCCCCAATCACTGCCTGCCAATGTTCTGTGCCCTGGGGGGAACCTGCTGGGTACTGTCCCCTGTGACACTGTGCTAAACACTCTCATGCCCATGTTGGGCCCTCATCAGTTGCTGTCTGGCTGCTGTTCAGTTTCAGCATTCCTAAGTGCCATCTAGGCATCTGCCTAGTCCGCACTGTGCCCCAGCTGCACCACAGCATGTGCCGCCTGCAGCCCTCTGAATCCCCTTTCCCAGCATCTGTCCAGTTGCCTATTCTGACCTGCCTGCCATGCTGTTGTGGAACATGTGCATGCCATAGGTAACCTGTCCAATGGAGAGGGAAACCCTGATCAGTGTTATTTCACTGCGGGATCATTCACCTTGTATGGGGACGGAGCGTAGACCCTTCCAAAATTCATATTTATTTTTTGGGGCTTTGTTGGGAATGCTTTTTGATGTTTCCCATTACTCTCAGTATTGCCCAGCTTGCTTATGATTTGTTTATATTTTGTTGGGGTCATTTTTAATGTTTATTTGCCCTTTTGTTCCGTGCACATGTATCACACTGCTCACTTTTTGTAGGTTTCCCTGGTTTTGCTGCACATTGCTGACATAAATGGTTTCTCTTCCCTTTAAATCGGCTCTACCTCGAGGTTTTCACTCGCGGTATTTTTTTGCTTGAATTTCACCCATTGACCCCGTCTCTCCTTCCCTGGAGAGCCTTCCTCCGCCCTCCGGGAGCCTTTCCACGCCTCTATCGCACATCAGCGCGCCGAGCACATGAGCGGGCACTTTAGTGCGGCGCGCACGTGTGCGGGGCACAAAAACGCATCATTAGCGTGTGCTAAGGTACCTTAGCACACGCTATTGTGTGCCGCGCACTTGAGCGCAGTTTAGTAAACATACCCCTTAGTCTTGGAAATTTATCAGTTGTTTACATGAGAATTTGCTATCTGTCACTGCCACAAATCATTCTTACCTCAGCTTGTATTCTGTAGTAATAGTTTGTGTGAGTGCTATTTCTCTATCATTAGAAATTCTAATAGATACAGAACTCATTGTGTTTTCACTAATCTGCTGCCAACAAGTGACAAGAAGCACAAGGGTTTGGCAAATATACAGTACATCTAGGCATAACAAGTGAGCTGTATGCATATCTTATCTTATCTGTTTGTCCTACAGTATGGGTAGATATTGAGTGTATGTGCATGTACATTTATATACATATCACATGGATATAATTGCAGATACATACACACTCATATTTATGCAGTGCTTATTTATGAAGCTGTGCTAGCTGTTAACATGACAATTAACACATGCTAACAGTTAACGTGGGCACTACGTTAATAGCTGACAGGGGCAATATGCAAACAATATGGCATCTTAATCCTCAGCTAAGGTGGAATGGGGAAGAGAAGGGGTAATGGATGGAGAATGGACAAGGAGGATGCCTTACAGTTAACACAAGGGAGTCACTCTGCTTAATTGTTACCACAACAGATAATGCGTCAGTATTTCTGTTCATTTCATTGCATTTTATTTTGATTTATCACAGCACAAAAACTACTCTTCTGAGTGGTAACAACTCTACATGCATAATTAAATACATACTTAAAATCACAGAATAAAATGAATAAGATGAAGCATATAAACAGATAATTATCACAAATCATTTCCAAAAGCTTTCTGGAAAACAAAATAAGCTTTAAGTTGCTTTCTAAATGCAGGCAAAAGTTGATTGTCATGAATTACCAATGGTAAATTGTTCCAAAGCACAGGTGCACAAACTAAAAAGGCTCGTGCCCGTGACACTTCTTTTCATTTATCGTAAAAGTGGAGCCCGCAACAGACCCTGCACTGCAGAACATAAAACGCAGCCCAGAGTACAAGTACTCAACAATGAGGCATCACTACAGACAATAACACTTTAAAAAAACAAATAAGCACATTTAAACTGAACACTGCATGAAATCAACAACCAATAAAGATCTATCTAAACAGGGAAAATATGTTCAAAATGACTCACCCAATGAATAGTTCTTGCTGCTGCATTCTGTACAAATTGCCATAGCTTCGTTACACAGGCTGGAAGCCCCAGGTAAACCATATTGCACTAGTCTAAATGACACATTACCAGGGCCTAAGCTACTGCCCTAAAATCATGCAAGTCAAAGGGGTATGTTTACTAAGCAGCGGTAATGTCACCGGTGGTAAGTGCAGCGTTAATGTTACCAACGCCATATAAAACAGTGGGCAGGTAGGGGGCATTCCGGCATAAAGATAGCAATGGGCTGTTTAACATGCATTAAAGGACACCTTGGTCGTTTAACGCACGTTAACGGGACAGTGCATTTTAAGGTGACAAACAGGGCATGTTAAGGCTGACAAGGCACCCTAACGGATTTAAGGTGCCCTAACTTAAGGCGCCTTACCTTAAGACGCCTTAATTCAAGGCGCCTTAAGGGCTGTAAGGTGCCACAACCTAAGGTGCTCTAAGTTAGGGCACCTTAAAGCCTTTAGTGCGCCTTAAAGCCCTTAGGATGCCTTGAATTAAGGTGCCTTAACCTAAGGTGCCTAGAATTAAGGCGCCTTGGGTTAAGACACCTTAGGTTAAGGCACCCTAAGGGCTCTAAGGTGCCTTAGGTTAAGGCACCTTATAAGGTACCTTAGGTTAAGGCACCTTAGGTTAAGGTGCCCTAAGGACGTTAAGGTGCCTTAGGTTAATGCACCTTATAAGGTACCTTAGGTTAAGGTGCCCTAAGGATGTTAAGGCACCTTAGGTTAAGGCACCTCATAAGGCACCTTATGTTAAGGCGTCTTAGGTTAAGGCACCTTAGGTTAAGGTGCCCTAAGGACGTTAAGGTGCTTTAAGTTAAGGTGCCCTAAAGGCAGTAAGATGCCTTAACGTAAGGTTGCTTTAAGGGCTGTAAGATGCTTCAGGTTCACAAGCATGAACTGTAAGGCATAAAAACAGATGTAACCCTAACACTGGATAGAGCACTAAGGAAAGGCAAAGAACAAGTGATGGAAGGAAGGAGAGGTGGGGGCTGATGGACCTGCCATATCTGCGGGCATCCTATGTGGCAGCCGATAAAGTGGACAAACAAGTTGGAGGCAGCTGTACCGATGCACAGGGTGTTGGCAATGTAAAGTGCTGCAATGACAGTGGGTAGCAGAGGATGGGAATTTGTGTCCCCCCAGTGGAGGCAGAGGTGGCAGGATATTTGCACTGATAGGAGGACAGAGGAGTAGTGGTGCTATGCAGATCAGGCACAAGCGAGGCAAACAGGAAGAGCCACAATGCAGAAAAGGGTACCAGTACAGAAAAGCGTACCTGCACAAGAAGACAGGACTCTACACAGCTGACAGAGGCAGATAGATGGGCTGAAGGATGGTTGGCAACTGAGGTGAGGGTGTTATGGGCTGGCAGCACAGATCTGCAGAGATGTGACTGTTACAGGCATGAAAATGATTTGAGTAGGACAGGCATAAAAAAAAGAGAACAAAGAGGAATTGAACCAACAACCTCTACCTAGGCAGATATTGTACTAACAAGTAGGCTATACCTCCATGGCTCGTTATACAGCAATGGCTGGACACAGAAAGACTTCAGGTCTGTGCACAAAAACATCTGCTGTGTGTGCCAGGATAGGGTAACCCCCACCGGTACTCATGATGCAATGCACATGCAGAACAACAGTCTACAGCTGATCACCAAATGGAGAATGCACCTCTCCAGCACCTCAGCTTGGTAAGAAGAACTGACAGTGTGTGGTGCTGGCACAGAGCAGCTACAGACCATGCCACTGCGCAGGTTCTGTGTTCACCCTGAGGGTGAGGATGAACACCCAGCACCAGGTCCGCAGTACCTGTGATGCTAGAGATAGGCTCTGCTGTAGATCCCCATCACTACCAGTGTGTGGCAAGTCTTCCCTGTGTCCATCTGTATGTCCCAGTGACATCTAGCCCTGGTGGACTGGGACCCACCCAAAATAGTGCATATCCAGTGTTACAATGTGGCTGCCATGGCCACCTATTATCAGGGCAGAGGGATGTCTAGACTCACATGAGGTTTCTGTAGCAATGCCTAATATACCATCCTCTCCAGGTCAAAGTGGTTTATAGTATATGCCCTTTGAACACAAAGGGCCTGCAATCAACCTTTTGTAATTGAGGCAGTGGAGGGATATGTGGCACAGCCAAGAAGAATGACTGTGGGACCAGCAAACCCAGTCCCACAGGCCAAAGGCTGTCGCCCAGAGGGGATTGGAACAGTTGGCCAGATCTGTACCTGTTACTGGGGCACTGGCAAACATGCAGTAATGCTAGGAGTAGGCTTGGAAATCCTCAACTGCCACTCACCAAGGTCTGACATTCACCAGCAGAAAGCACAGTCAGACTGCACCCCCCCCCCCGGGTATTCCAGCCATACGCTTACTAACTGCGGACAGCCCACCAGCCAGTCCATATTGCATCTTCACAGAAGAACAATGGGCACCCAGCAAGTGTCTCTGTACTTAGGCCACAGAACAGGGAGCACACAAACATCACTAGAGACAAATGCTAATTATCACTATGTGGGAACATAGCGGTGCCATGGTCACTGCTCAGTCAGAGTGAGAGTGTCTTCCCATCATGACATCCTGAGACCACCCTGTCCATGCAGGTGGTGGTCGGGCACTACAATATCCCAGCCATTGCCCTACTGTTGATGCAGACGCATCCTGCCCAATCCACCCTCTCCACCCACAATACTTTACTACTCAGTATGCATATTTGCAGGCTAATACTGGAAACATTGTACGCAGTGTGAGCTCAGTGAGGAGTAGGAAGCCACAAAACAATGGATAGACATACACACACACACACACACACACACTCCTATTGCAGCATTGTGTAAAAATAGGGGTGATTGGCAACCCTGCCCCCCACACTGGTCACAATCACATTGCAGGCATTGCTAAGGTGTGCAGGAGCTAGTAGTAGTGCTCTGGTGATTACTGCTGCTCCATGCAGAACCATCAGCCTGACCCTCCATGAAGCTTTGGATAGTGGAGCCTGTGTGTGTGGGTGTTTGTACTCCTGTTGGCTGATGCTTTGGGGATTGCACATGTTGATATTGTATATGCAATGTAGGATAAAATGTGAGGACATGCTCAGCAAGATCCACAACTAGGTCTTGAACTTGTGACCCTCTGCTCCAAGACACACTGTCTGTGTATACTGCAGCACACTGTTACCATAGAAACACAGCAGTCCCTGAGGCTATCTTTGCGTTCCATCAGACAGACCTTTGCTCCACTGCACACCACACACTTGCACAGGGCATGGCCTTGGTCTGATGGGAAATTTCCCATCAGCCCCTGCGGGCTTAACAGAGACGCAAGGGAGACACGCTCCCTTCGCGCCTCTCACAGCCTGCACGGAGGGACGGATCGACGGATCGACCTTGCAGAGGGGATCCTTTCTCTTCCCTGCTGCCCCAAGTCCATTCTTCCTCCTTCATCATGCACTCTGTGTCTCCTCCCTGGTTGACAAATTTCCAGTCCTTGTCCTAAGTTCTGCCTGGGTTGGCTGTGAACCTGCTCTTCGACAGAAGTGCCATGGACGTCTCTGAAAGATTCACACATCCGTTCAGTCTGTGGTTGTCGATCCATCTGGGCTGGATTCTGATCTAATTTCTGAATGATGCTCTGTGGTTCCTCCAGATTCCTCTGGTGCAGGTCCTGATCTGATTTCTGGCTGAGGTTTCTTGCTTTTTCCAGATCCCTCTAGTCTGCATTCAGGCTGGATTTCTAGGGATGCTTCCCTGCTTCCTCCTGTTTCCTGTAGCATGCATTCTGACCTCATTTCTGGCTGAGGTTCCCTGCTTTCTCCAGATCCCCCTGGCCTGCATTCTGATCTGATGCCCCTGCTTCCTCTGGATCTCTCTGCTCTGCATCCTGAAATCACTTCTTCTTCAGGTTGGCTGGATCTTCTGGCTTGCTCTAACCTGCATGCTGATCTGTTTTCTTCCCGAGGTTGCCTAGCTCTTCTGGTCCTCATGGGCCTACTTCCTGACCTGATTCCTAGCTGTGCTCGTCTGGTTCTTGCTCTCCCTGGCCTGCACCCTACTGTCCTTCTGGTACTGGGTTGTACTTGCTGCAAAGGGGCCTCCCTTTAAGTAGTGGACTCCTGCCTGGAGGTACTAGGAACATCTTGGTTGTTTGGCCTGGCTGTGAGCACCTGGCCCCTCTGCCTATGTGTGCTCCTGGAGCGATATTGGGATCCGCTCTGTCTTGTTTCTTTGTTGAGGGCGAACCCTGGACTTGCCTGGTGAAGGGTGCTGGCGTTGTGGGCGAGCCCTGGACCTGTCTGGCAAAGTGGGAGGGCGAGCCCTGGACCTGCCTGGCAAAGAGGGAGAGCGAGCTCTGGACCTGCCTGGTGAAGTGAGAGGGCGAGCACTGGACCTGCCTGGCAAAGAGGGAGGTAACTGGCATTTTTGTTTTAGAAGTAGCCTGGAACAAAAGTAAAATGGGCCTAGTAGGGAAGGAGTTGGACTGTAATCCCCAAAGAAATTCTGGAAGATGGACTACCCAAACCTACTCTTGCATTGCGAGCTGTTTTCTAGACACTTATTTTGTGACTGCCATGCAGCTGCACATCTCCACTTCCAAAATGGCTGTCTGGTATGTGTGTGCATCTCCCCACATAGGTATGGTCATCCTGAAATACTGTTTGGGCATGTCTATGTAGCTGCAGGCTCCATCATCTATTGCAGGCACGTGGAAGTATCCAGAATGGGCCTGAATTGTGAACATACCTGTGCTACTGTATGAACAAGTTTGGCATTTCCATGGTCATGGAGATGAAGCAATTTTAGAAAACATGTACTTTGACCTGCATTCATTGCTGCTACTTCAATGGTATACTCTCAGCCGGCGCTGAGTTGTAATCCAGGCAAAATTTGAGTTGATGAAATAGGAATGAGGAAAGAGCAAAAGGAGAAAGATTAGTATGTTAAAGCAGATGTAGAGAGAGAATGGAAAAAAACTAGAAGAGAGAAGAAAGGACAAATGGACAGCAGACAATGGAGAGTTAGCAGAAGACACGAAGAAACCAGAAGAAAGTGGCTGGAGCAATTGCAGCTGAAAAAAATGCACAAAAGGTAGAAAAATATCTCTTTATTTTGAATTTATTAATTGGAATATGTCAGCTCTGGTAAATGTGCATCATTAACGTCTGCGCTTTGTTTAATACAAGAGCAAATTAATGTATAGTTTTATTTCTACAGTGTTGTACATTCCAAGTTTGGCTTTTGGGATTCCCAGTTTAATTATTGTCTTCCTGTTTCTAAATTGTGATTACTTGTTTGGTGATGGTCTATGTTCTGCATGTGTAACTGAGCTGAGGTGTTCTGTTTATATAATTCCTATTTGACATTGCCACTTGTTCTCTTTCCCCAGTAGGTCATGTATTGTTGTTCTCTGAAATGTATTGGTTTAATATTTGCAGTGTTGCCTTTTGATTGGTAGAGTATGGTGCTTTGTGAGTCCTGGTAGTGCTGTTAGGATACGGCGGGTTTGCTATGGGTTCTAAATGGGCAGTGTTTTGTAGTGTTTCCTAATGTGTCTGGCAGTTGGCACTGGATTATAGTAATGTAGAAATCTTTTAGTCTTTCTTTATCCATACACTCATTAAGAGGCACGTTTACTAAAAGTTAGTATATGGTAACATTATGCAAATATTTATGCAAATGAGGCCCCTTATGCAAATGAGGCCCCGCACCCCCCTTGGGCCGCCCCTGCTGGGGGCCCACAATTTTTGTTGGCGTAGGGCCTCACTCAAGGTAAATCCGGCCCTGGCTATCACTGTTACCTATAGCATGCAGGAAACAAAGAGAAAAGCATAACCCACTAGCAGTAATGTGGACTTGCAGCACAGCCAGCAGAGACCCTCTCTAACAGTTCAGGTTCAGTAACCAGGCAGCGGCTCAATGTCACCACTGCCCAGTTCATTGTGGGGCCCAAATATGACCCCAGCTTTGAATATCTAGGTTTAATGTTTAGCGCCAGTGACTAGTCGTATTAGCACTGCTAGCCGGTGATGCTGAATATTGGACCCAATGATTTTAGAATGAACTGTACATCTAAATGTCCCCAACTAACAAAGCCACAAAGGTGCTTTTGCAGGTGGGGATCTGGTAAGGTAATGTTATGATGCACTCTGGTATTAATCCTAGCTCCACAGTTATGAGTTCAGAATTGGTCTGAGAGCAAATACTGACTTATGTATTGGGTTTTGGAGGATAATTTAATCATACCAAATAAATTCTGAGACCACTATTTATACATAAATATATATAATGTGCAACTACAGGCAACAGGATAATAGGATGTAAACGCTAGTGCAGTATAAGCACAATAATCATTTCAATCGGCTTCCCATCTGCAAGTAAAAAGCAAAACACTTCTGGAATATACCCTGAGGTAAGATAAACAATTCTAGCTTGCAGGATGCAGTCAGTTCAGTTTCATGCATAGCAGCAGAGAGAAAATAGACAGGCTGAGTATATGGGTAGATGAGCCTTAATGTAACAGAATAACTTTGCCAATAAGAAACAACAGAGGGAAAAGTATAGAATATAGCAACACACTCAAGGGATTCACCACCCAGACCAGCTGGATGTTTAGCCCTTGTCTACATGCTGTGTAACAGTTTCTTCTCACACAGGTCTTCTTGGTAGGGTTGCCAACTAGCTGGTTTTCAGCTGGTCTGGCCTGTTTTTAGATGGTATTTTTGTTCCAGGTGAGGCCGCCATCATCTCCTCCACTGTCTCCGCCTGCAATGTCACTGAAACCTTCCTGGATGCATGGCAGTGGCAAAAGAGTGGGACAGTTAAGTCCGCATGTGCTGCTAAGGCTCAGTCAATCCTGCCCTCCTCCGACAAACACTTCCTATTTATGAGGAGTCAGGTGGAGCACACAAGCTCATTGGACCCATGCCTTCTCTCTCGTGGGGCTATCAAGCTTGTGCGTACCACCCGACCACTCAGAAATGGGAAGGGTTCATCGGAGAGGGCGGGACTGACAGAACCTAGCGGTGCAGGTGGGCATGATGGCTCCATTTCTTTTCTCTCTTTTGCCGCTGCCGCATGTCCAGGGAAGCAGAAGCAGCAGGACAGGCAGCAGAGAGAGGAGAGGAAGAATACTCGAATGGTGCTGGGGCAGGCAAGAGGAGATGCTAGATGGGGTGTGGGGTAAAAACCAAAAGGCACATTTGTACAGAAATGAAAGGAAGGGGATGTTGGACACTAGGACATGGTGAAAAGGGATCAGTATGGGAGGAAAAAACAAGAGGTATTTGGGGAAAGGACTGGGGAAGGGATAGAGACCCAAAGGACAATGGTGGATAGGGTAGGTGATAGGGACTGAAAGGACAGATAAAGACACAGAGAGATACTGGAAGGGAGGGGGTTGAGTGACAGTGGACATGCTGGACATGGGAGGGGGGGGGGGCGTGAATAGGAAGGCAGAAGGTGCTGGATCGGGGCAGGGTGTAACAAGGCAGAAGGGGATAATGAACATAAGAGGGGGACAGGGACAGAAAAAGGGAATGCTGGACATCAGCGGATTAGATAGGGCAGAGGCGGGGCATTGGGGGAGGGGTGATGCTGGATGTTGGGGGGATAGGGACACAAAGAGGAAATGCTGGACAATGGGAGAGTAGGGTGATAGGAAATGCTGAAACGGGGTAAGTAGCTGATTCTAATTTCTAACTCTGCTGTGAGCCAGTGCGGGAAAGCAGTGGGAGAGTGGCTCGATTTGCTGTCTAGTGAGGATTGGGGATGGTGTGGCTGGACTTATTGCTGGCCACCAGGGATTTGGAGACCAGTGGTTTGAGGACTATTGAAGGGAGGGTCTGATGACTGGGAACACTTGTCTCCACACTGCTTCCCCCTTCACAAATCCCCCCCCCCCAGCAGAGTCTGACTTTTTAAGATTTTAGCTTAATTTTTGTCTACACATTTCTACTTTCACTATGTGTGGCCAAGGCTGGGTATTCTATATCATGGAATTTCTACTAGCATGGAATTGCTCTGTAGTAACCTGGGTTGTTCAGTTTTCCTGATAGCTTTAGGGGTATGTTTACTAAACTTTCTTAACGTGCGCGCTGCGCAATTAGTGCGCGCTAAGATACCTTAGCGCGCGCTAAGGTACCCTAGCGCATGCTAATGATGCTTTATGGGGCAAAAATGCGCTTTAGTGTGCGCTCATGCGCGCAGCGGCGCACACGAGCGCTGAAGGCGGGGAAAGGCTCCTGGAGGGCGGAGGAAGGCTCCCCAGGGGTGGAGAGAAGGGGTCAATGGGTGGAGAGTGGGAGGGGAGAGGCTCCCCGCACACTAACGAGGTGAAATTCGAGGCCAAAAATAACACAAGTGAAAACCTCGCGTTAGAGCCGATTTAAAGGTAAGAGAAACCATTTCTGTCAGCAATGTACAGCAAAACCAGGTAAACCTACAAAAAAGTGATAAGTGTGATACATGTGCACAGAACAAAAGTACAAATAAACATTGAAAAGGACCCCAACAAAATTTAAAAACATCATAATCAAGCTGGGCAATAGTGATAGTAATGGGAAACATAAAAAAACACTCCCAAGAAAGCCCCAAAAAATAAATATGAATTTTGGAAGGGTCTACGCTCCGTCCCCATACAACGTGAATGATCCAACAGTGAAATAGCACTGATCAGGGTTTCCCTCTCCATTGGACAGGTTACCTATGACATGCACATGTTCCACAACAGCAGGGCGGGCATGTCGGAATGGGCAACTGGACAGATGCTGGGAAAGGGGATACAGAGGGCTGCAGGCGGCACATGCTGTGGTGCAGCTGAGGCACAGTGCGGACTAGGCAGATGCCTAGGTAGCACTTAGGAATGCTGAAACTGAACAGCAGCCAGACAGCAACTGATGAGGGCCCAACATGGGCATGAGAGTGTTTATCACAGTGTCACAGGGGATAGTACACAGCAGGTACCCCAAGGGCACAGAACATTGGCAGGCGGTGTTGGGGGGAAGTGTGGACGCCTATGCAGGCACCCCTACCCCAGAACACGCACCATAGGCAGCCGCCTACCTGCACACTGGATGGCTTGAGACTGCACACCACCAGCACCACCAGCAGAAGGGCATGTCAGCATGGTGGCAGAGGGGTACTGGTGGTGGAGGGGGCAGTGGCAGCTGCCCAGAGCAGACCATGGCCTAGCCCTGTGTAGGTGTGTGCCATGCACTGCAACAGACAGGCCCTGCCGGACAAACAGTCATGGTATCACCAGGGACTGCACTGTCTCTGTGGCAACAAGGTGGTGCAGTGCACGCAACCAGTGTGTTTGGAGGCAGAAGGTCACAGGTTCAAGTCCCAGCTATGGTGCCTGCCAACCCAGTCCCCATATTTTACCCACAACTGAAACATGCTACTACAGACAGAACGTTTATTGCAGATGACGTAAACATGCCCAAAACACCTACATTTTACCCTACAGAGCAAAGACACCATAAACAGGCGCATTACCTAGAGCAGAGTCTCCCAAATGCAGTCCTGGAGGGCCAAACACCATTCAGGTTCCATGCTGCCTCTAATAACGATGCCTGTGCTGCATATCTATGCACCACCCCCATGGTATGCAGATGTATCTCATGCATATTCATGAGGGACAGCATGAAAACCCGAACAGTGTTTGGCACACCAGGACTGGAGTTGGGAACCTCTGCCGTAAAGTAGCAGCCAACAGGGCCAGACACACCCACACCCACAGGCTCCATTAGCCAATGCCTCCTGGAGAGGCAGGACATTGGGCTCTGCGTGCATCTCCCAATACTAGCACTTGCATACCTTAGCAATGCCACCCTACACCTGGGAATACGGTACACAGGTATCAAAAGTTTGCTATGATTACTGGCAGATAGCAATTCCTACGTTAAGCACAGTTTGCTGATTGAGCACCATCATAGCAACCTTTCTGATGTCTGTGGAGTGTGCTTCAGGTCTGGTCTCTGACAGTGTTTACCACCCTGGGGAGTGACCCCCAACAGTATTGCGTACCATATCCATGCCTGCACTGTGCCCAGGACTGGAGTGGTGGCCAGGGCTGCTAAACTCCTCTATAGTATCACAATGCTGGCATAGGTGTGGGAGTGTGTGTCTCCCTATCCAGTGTGTGGTGGCTGCAAACACCCTCCACAGCCCACACTGCCAGCACTGTTGCCAGTATTGGCCTGCCAATATGCACAATGAAGAGCAAGGTACCATGGGTATAGCCCGGACAGGGTGGCCTGGCCAGGATGCATCTCCACAGGGCATAGGGCACTGGCTGGGACATTGTAGTGCCTGGCCACCACCTGCACAGACAGGGTAGCCACAGCATGTCCTGCTGGGAGATCACTCTCACCCTGACTGTGCAGTGACCACAGCATGGCTAGGCACCTCCATAGTGCTACATAATATTTCTGTCATGTGATATTTGTGGGTTTCTTTTTGGGGCCCAGTCACTGATTTATTTGCTTGTTGTGTATGCTGACATCCCAGTTCTTGGTGCATGCATTTCCACCAGGAACATGCACTATGGACTAGCTAGCAGACTGTCTGCAGCTGGTATGTGTCTTGATGGAGCGCCTTGCAGGGTGCTGTGGCTGAAGACTTGCTGCAGGAGAATATCAGATAGTGGTGGGGTGCAGCTTAGCATATCCGGGCCTAATGTCTGTCTGCTATTGCATTATGGATGTGTACAGAGCTGCATTGAGTGCCCTGTTGGGTGTCTGTTCCCCAGCAGGACGGGGGTTGATGGTCCCTTCTACTACCACCATTGCAGGGAGGTAGAATGTCGATCTGTTGGTGGGAGACCCTGTTTACCACCCTCAGCCCTGGAGGAGGAGGAGGGTGGTGGTACATAATCCTCCTAGGGGTCCATAGGTGCTACACCTGACTGAGACATATAGATATATCAAAGGTGTGTCTGCAGAAACTGCCTATCTCACACATTAGCACTGCTGGGGACCTGCAGCATGGCCTATTTCTGCTGGGGACCTGGTGCTGGGCGCCCCACCTCACCCTCAGGGTGAGTGCAGTACCTGCACAATGTGACAGTGTATAGCTACTCTGTGCCAGTACCACACACGGTCAGTTCCCCCTACCAGGCCGAGGTGCTGTGAGGGTGCATACCCCATCTTGTGATCATCTGTAGACTGCTGATTTGCATGTGCAGTGCATCATGGGTATGGGTGGCTTAACCCTATCCTGGTGACCACAGCAGACTGTTTGTGTGGTGACTTGCAGTCCTTCTGCAGCCAGCCAGGGGTTTGCTAGCAGCTATAGAGCTGTAGCCCACTGTTTACTTCACTGCCAGTGGAGCCAGAGGTCATGGGTTCAAACTCACAGTGGGGTTATTTGATAGGGCTGTCCAAAGCATTATCTATTTTTAATGTACATTAGTGCTGCCAGCAAAAACACCCTCAGCGTACTGTACCCATAAGGTGCCTCAGAGGTCGCTTTATAGGGCACCTTATGGTTACCGTCAATATAAGGTGCACTATACGTTATCCTATGGAGCGACTGATAGGGTGCCCTATAGGGGACATTATAGGGTGCCGTGACGGATAGTGCACTTTATAATGTGCCCTATGGATTGCCTTATAGGGTGCCTTATGCGGCACCTTAGGTTACGGCACATGAGGGTGTGTTTGCTGGCAGCAATTAATAAAATACAAATAAAGTGCCACAGGAAACAATACTTACATGTCCAAGCTTATGCCTCAGGAAGCCTTACGTATTAGGCACACTGGGGATTGAACTCATGACCCCTGTATCGTCAGTCAGTGCCTTAACCATTGTGCTACACTGCTGTTCCTCCTTGCATGTCAGCGCACCTACTTCAGATTTCCATGCGTTTAAATGCACAGTGCTGCCATCAAACACAGTGCTATGACCTTGCTGTGCCTCATAGGGCACCCTATATGGCGCCCTATAGGCCACCCTTTCAGCAACATTGTAGGGTGCCGTGGTGGACAGTGCACTTTAAAATGTGCCCTCTGGGGTACCTTATGGGGTGCCTTATGCAGCACCTTATGTTACAGTGCTTTGAGAGTGTGTTTGCTAGCAGCAGTAATTAAAAAGCCTCATAATGCAATATTACACATAAATGGTAGTGCCTCAGCCAGCCTTATTCATTGGACATAGTGGGGGATTGAACCCATGACCCCTGCACCACCTGTCAGTGTCTTCACCATTGTACTGCAGCCCTGTTTCTCTATTTGCACATCAGCGTGCCTGCTTATGCTTCCCACGCGTGTTACTCGTGCGCTAATGTGCGTGGCGCACAAGAGCGCGCTCGCTAATCCCGTTTTGCTATTTTTGACCGGACCGCCCACTCCTTATATGGCATCCTGCAGACTAACGCGGCGCGCACGTTAAGAAACTTTAGTCAACATACCCCTTAGTGATGTTGTAGGGCCAACTGCAATATTTACAGTGCTGCCTTTTCCTAAATCGGGTCCTCGTTGTATGATTTTTGGAAATTAGTGCTGGCATCATAGTTTTATTCTTGGTCCTGAATGACTTTTTTGTGTTAATTCACAGTAAGCCTGCTATTGCGAGGGTTTGTATTGCCAATACTGAGATTTTATTTACATATGGTGAGTTTTATGGGGAAGTGTGTTAGCTCTGCTCTGCACAGATTGTTGCCGAAGGGGTGGGGGAGGTTGTATGGATGCAAAATATATGTTTGGATTTAATATCATATGGGATAGCATAAGTATGTTGGAGGACCTGAGGAAAGGACTCTGGCTGAATAGCCTCTGAAGAGCGCAACCTCTTGTTCTCCCCTCCCCCCTTTCAATATAGCCTGCAGATGCTAAAGCCTACACCTCTTCCATCTGCAAAAATTTGTTGGGGGTGGGACAGAGGTGGAGGATGGGGCAGGGCAGGGCCGCAACATGGGTAGCCACAGGTGGCAGGTTTTTCTCTTTCAAAAAGTTAGCAACCCATCTTCTTGGTCGGGTAGTTGGTGGGAAAAGAGCCCTGCTCTTTGTTCTCAGGAGAATACTGCATATGCCTCAATGTCAGCATTGCTCCTGGGTTGTCGAAGGATTGGTTGATTGCACTATCCAGGTTCCAAATCCACAAATCTCATTGTTACTTTCAGTTCTCTTTCTGAAGCAAATAGACCACAATGAACAGGCCAGAGCTGTCATGGTTCCTTAATTTACAATCGCTTGATTCTCTCCTTGGCTAGTACAGAGTTCCTAATTAGGAAGGTCCAGATGTGTGCCTTAGTGATACGAAATAGAGTCCCGAAATATAGTTCATATTGCTGCGTGTGTGTAGGCCTTTGATTAACCTCATGGCAGTACAGAGCACAGAGACTTCATTTTGTCTTTGTTTTAAAATGTGCAGTCATACAGTATATCCTACACTTTGACAGTCAGAAGTGAAAAAAATGGAGGAATATGGAAGAGTACTCTCAATACTGTGGCTGAAACAAGCACTTTTATGAAATTTGTGCCATGAACTGGTGCAATTACAAATGTGGAAATTTTACAAACATATGGGTATTCCATTATAAGTTGGATAATGCACTTGGAAATTTTTGGACCATCCAAACAAAACCCTAAGCATGACCTCTTAAAATTTCAGCATCCCAGTCATCTCAACATGAAAATAGCAACTTTTTAAAATCCTCATTTCCACATGGATAGTATTTCCACATGGAAATGGCACACAAAGCTTCTAAAATGACTCCATTATATTTAAACTTCCAGTATCCCACTAAATATTGAGAACTTACACTTCTTGTTTCTTGATAGGTCTCTCTCCTGAACTACCAAATAAATAGTTGTAGACTAGATGCTAGTTTTGCCATAGTTTTTCAAAGTAAGGGTAATCTGTTTACCAGTTTTGACTCTTACAGTTGTGGTCAACATTATTGGCACCCTTACAGTACAGTCCCTTAATGTCCAATATCTCCTAAAAAAAAGTGGCCAGTAAAATGGCTTTGGACTATATATGCACACATATTTGACACAGAGAAGAGTCAAATAAAATAAGATCAATTAAAAAAGGAAATAGTAGGAAATAGTATAAAAACTGGAGCCAGGACATGATTACTAGCACCCTTATAAACAATTCAAATCATTTTGAACAGAAGAACCACATTCCCATTACACTAAAATTAGAGGCACCTGTGATCAATTGTCAGTACTCACATGACTTGAATCAACCAATGAATGATGCCTCTAAATGGCCACATTCATTCCCTGTTCCATTTTCACAGTGATGAAGACAAGAGAGCTGCCTGAGACCATCATAAAAGTCATTATCATCCAACATTAAACTTCAAAAGCGTATAACGCCATCTCCAAATACCTTGGGATTCTTGTGTCTACAGTTCACCATGTTATTAAGAGGTTTTTTGCTCATGGAACTGTCAAGAACCTCCCAGGTACATGGAGGGAAGAGGACAATTAATCCAAGAAGTCTTCAAAGGTTAGTGCGAGCTGTTGGAAAAACACCATGTACAATATCCAAAGAACTTAAGGCTGACTTGGAGCAATCTGGAGTGGTGGTTTCAATACGCACCATACACTGCACACTAAACAAAGAAGGACTTCATGGACGTAGTCTAATGAGGACCCCACTGCTTAAAGACTGACATAAAAAGACATGCCTGATCTTTGCCCAAACCCACCTTGAGAAATCACAATCCATCTGGGAAAATATTCTGTGGACAGATGAAACCAAACTTGAGCTCTTTGACAATGCAGACCAGCGATACATTTACAGGCGAAGAAATGAAGCTTATAAGGAAAATGATACCCTTCCTACAGTTAAATATGGTGAAGGTTCCATAATGTTGTGGTAATGTTTTGCTGTCTCAGGAACTGGAGGCCTGAAACATATTAAAGGAATCATGAAGTCAGAGAACTACCAAGGTATTCTGGAGTGAAACGTGCTACCTAGTGTCAGAAAGCTACTGTAGGTCGAGGTCGAAGGTCAAGGGTCCTCCAGCAGGACAATGTTCCAAAACATACATCCAAAAGTACAAACAGAATGATTAAAAAAGAGACATGGACTGTTTTAAAATGGGCAACAATGAGTCCTGATCTCAATCCAATTGAGAAACTTTGGAAAGAGTTGAAACCTGTCATTGGTAAAAGGAATCCTGGAAACATTCATGAGATGGAACAAATTGCAGTTGAAGAGTGGGAGAAACTACCAGCAGACAGATGCATGAAAGTTATAGATGGCTACAAGAAACATTTGGAGGCTGTCATCACTGCCAAGGGTTGTGCAACCAAATATTAGTGAAGGGTGCCATTAATCCTGTTCAGGTCTTATTTCATTTTTTTCTCAGAAAATACTAAGGGATATGTTTACTAAACCGCGCTACTGTGCGGGGCGCACTTGAGCGTGCGCTAAGGTACCTTAGCGCACGCTAATGATGCGTTTTTGGGCCACACACACGTGCGCGCCACACTAACGGGCCCGCTCATGTGCGTGTCGCGCAAATCAGCGATAGAGGCGTGGAAAGGCTCCCGGAGGGCAGAGGAAGGCTCCCCAGGGGCGGAGAGACGGGGTCAATGGGTGGAGAGTGGGAGGGGAGAGGCTCCCCACACAGGAGCGGGGCTGAAATTAGATGAAAAAAATACCGCGAGTGAAAACCTCGCAATAGAGCCGATTTAAAGGGAAGAGAAACCATTTCTGTCAGCAATGTACAGCAAAACCAGGGAAACCTACAAAACGTGAGCAGTGTGATACATGTGCACAGAACAAAATAGCAAATAAAAATTGAAAATGACCACAACAAAATTCTAAAAAATTATAATCCAGCTGGGCAACAGTGATAGTCATGGAAAACATCAAAAATCACTCCCAAGAAAGCCCCAAAAAAGAAATATGAATTTTAGAAGGGTCTACCTCGGAAGAAAGGCCTGGCAATCTACTTCCGGTGACACTGCCAAGAAAACCCAGGAGCTTCTGGGTCGCCAGGAGTCAGGACTGACTCGAAGGCACACATTGCATTACACTCCGTCCACATACAAGGTGAATGATCCCACAGTGAAATTGTGCAGAGCAGGGTTTATGACTCCTTTGGCCAGGTTTCCTATCTCCAGGGACTGCACTGTCTCTGTGGCCACAGTGTGGTGCAGTGAACACAGACAGTGTGTTCAGAAGCCAAAAATCACCAGTTCAAGTCCCAGCTGGGGCTCCTGCAAACCCAATCCCCATATTTTACCCACCACTAAACCATGATAGTAAAGACCAACCTTTTTTGCAGATAACATAAGCATGGTCCAAACACCTCTATTTTACCATACAGAGCACAGACACCAGAAACATGCGCATTACCTAGACCACAGTCCCCTCAATGCAGTCCTGGAGGGCCACATATCATTTACCTGTGATGCTGTCAGCAATATAAGGCCATGTCAGCATGGTGGCGGAAGGGTACCGTTGGTGGAGGGGGCAGTGGCTGCCGTCCACAGCAGATGGTGGCCTAGCCCCCTTCACGTGGGTGCTGTGCCCTCCAACAGACAGGCCCTGTCTGACAAACAGCCATGGACTCCCCAGGGAATTCAGTGCTTTTGTGCTAAGATGGTGGTGCAGTGGACACAACCAGTGCCTTTAGAACCAAAAGGTCACAGGTTCAAATCCCAGCTGGGGCTCCTGCCAACCCAGTCCCCTTATTTTACCCATGAAGAAAACATGGTAGTAAAGACTGAACCATTATTGCTGAGACCATAAGCATGGGTCAAAAACCTCTATTTTACCCTACACAGCACAATCACCATAGAAATGTGCATTACCTATGGCAGAATCCCCCAAATGCAGTCCTGGAGGGCCAAACACCATTCAGGTTCCATGCTGCCTCTAATAAAGATGCCTGTGCTACATATCTATGCACCACCCCCATGGTATGCAGATGTTACCATGCATATTCATGAGGGACAGCATGAAAACCAGAACAGTGTTTGGCACACCAGGACTGGAGTTGGGAACCTCTGCCATAAAGCAGCAGCCAACAGGGCCAGGCACACCCACACCCACACCCACAGGCCCCATTGGCTAATGCCTCCTGGAGAGGCAGGACATTGGGCCCTGCGTGCATCTCCCAATACTAGCACTTGCATACCTTAGCAATGCCACCCTACACCTGGGTATACGGTACACAGCTATCAAACATTTGCTGTGATTACTGGCAGATAGCAATTCCTACGTTAAGCACAGTTTGCTGATTGAGCTCCATCATGGGGAAGAAAAAGAAGATATTCTTCCGCAAATGGACAACCAAGGGGAAACAGCGGAAGTATGACCACAGCCTACCAGATGGTAATAAATATTCTTTATTAGGTCTATACAGTGTGTGGTGGCTGCAAACACCTTCCACAGCCCACACTGCCAGCACGGTTGCCAGTATTGGCCTGCCAATGTGCATAATGAGGAGCAAGGTACCATGGGTACAGCCTGGACAGGGTGACCTGGCCAGGATGCATCTGCACAGGGCATAGGGCACTGGCTGGGACATTGTACTGCCCGGCCACCACCTACACAGACAGGGTGACCTCAGTATGTCCTGCTGGGGGATCACTCTCACCCTGACTGTGCAGTGACGACAGCATGGCTAGGCACCCCCATAGTGCTATATTGTATTTCTCTCATGTGATATTTATGGGTTTCCTTTTGGGGTCCAGTCACTGATTTATCTGCTTGTTGTGTATGCTGACATCCCAGTTCTGGGTGTATGCATTTCCCCTGGGAGCATGCACTATGGACTAGCTAGCAGACTGTTTGCATCTGGTATGTGTCTTGATGGAGCAGCTTGCAGGGTGCAGTGGCTGAAGGCTTGCTGCAGGAGAATATCAGATAGTGGTGGGGTGCAGCTTAGCATGTCCAGGCCTAATGTCTGTCTGCTGTTGTGTTATGGATGTGTACAGAGCTGCAATGATTGCCCTGTAGGGTGTCTGTTTCCCAGCAGGACTGGAGTTGATGGTCCTCTCCACTGCCACCCTTGCAGGGAGGTAGAATGTGGATCAGTTGATGGGAGACCCTGTTTGCCACCCTTGGCCCGTGGGGGGTGGTGGTGGTACATGGCCCACCTAGAGGTTCATGGGGGCTACACCTGAATGAGACAGACAGAGACATCCAAGGTGTTTCCACAGAAACTACCTATCTCATACATTAACACTGCTTTGGACCTCCGGCATGGCTTCTTTCAGCCATGGAAGGTGCTGTGGACCTGGTGCTGGGCGCCTCACCGCACCCTCAGGGTGAGCACAGTACCCGCACAATGTGACGGTGTGTAGCTACTCTGTGCCAGTAAAACACACAGTCAGTACCCCCTACCAGGCCGAGGTGCTGTGGGGCTGCACATGGTCACTTCCCCCTACCAGGCCGGGGTGCTCTGGGGGTGCATTCCCCATCTTGTGTTTATCTGTGGACAGCTGATTTGCATGTGCAGTGCATCATGGGTACGGGTGGGCTAACCCTATCCTGGTGACCACAGCAGACTGTCTGTGTGGTGACGTGCACTCCCTCTGCAGCCAGCCAGGGGTTTGCTAGCAGCTGTAGGGCTGTAGCACAATGGTTACTTCACTGCTTGTGGAGCCAGAGGTCATGGGTTCAAACCCACAGTGGAGTTATTTGATGGGGCTGCCCAGAGCATTATCACTTTTTAATGTACATTATTGCTGCCAACAAAAACACCCTCATCGTACTGTACCCATAAGGTGCCTCAGAGGGCGCTTTATAGGGCGCCCTATAGGTTACCTTATGGTTACCGTCCATATAAGGTGCACTATACGTTATCCTGTGGAGCAATTTATAGGGTGCCCTATAGGGGACATTTTAGGGTGCCGTGGCGGACTGTGCACTTTATAATGTGCCCTATGGAGTGCCTTATAGGGTGCCTTATTACGGCACGTGAGGACCTGTTTGCTGGCAGCAATTAATAAAATACAACTAAAGTGCTGCAGGAAAAAATATGTACATTGCAAAGCTGATGCCACAGCCAGCCTTACATATTAGGCACACTGGGGAGCAAACTCATGACCCCTGTATCAGGGGTCAGTGCCTTACCCATTGTGCTACACTGCTGCTCCTCCTTACATGTCAGCGCACCTACATATGCTTTTTATTCCTTAAACTGCACAGTGCTGCCATCAAAAACATTGCTGTGACCTTGTGGTACCTCATACGGCACCCTATAAAGCGCCCTATAAGCAACATTCTAGGGTGCCTTGGTGGACAGTACACTTTAAAATGTGCCTTATGGGGCGCCTTATGTTAACACGCTTTGAGAGTGTGTTTGCTAGTAGTAGTAATTAAAATAAAAAGTAAAATGCCTCTTAAAGCAAACTTACCCATAATAAGTAATGCCTCTGCCAGCATTCTTCATTGGGCGACTGAACCCATGATCCCTGCACCATTGGTCAGTGTCTTAACCATTGTACTGTGGATCTGTTCCTGTGCTTGTGCATCAGCATGCCGCCTTATGCCACCCAATATTAAAATGCCTCCTAAAGCATTAGCACATTGCCTTATGCACATCAGTGTGCCACCTTATGCGGCCCATTATTTAAATGCCTCCTAAAGTAATGCCTCAGCCAGTTGTCTTCATTGGGCACTGTGGGGGATTGAACCTCTGATCCCTGCATCAATGGTCAGTGTCTTAAGCATTGTGCTGTGGCTCTGCTTCTCTGTTTGCACATCAGCGCGCCACTTATGCCTCCCGCACAGCTTTCTCATGCGCTAATGTGCGTGGCGCACATGGGCACTGCGCACATTAGCGCATGAATAATCCCGGGGGGGTTTCTGCTTGAAACGCCCACTCCTTATATGGCACCCGCACATTACCAGGGTTTTAGTAAACATACCCCTAAATCTAAGTTATACAAACATTTCTTTTGTTGCATGTCTTTGAACATACTATTAAAATAGTATGATGACATACAGTTGGAATATTTCCAATTATTTCTCAAGATATTGTTCACAAGGGTGCCAATAATGTTGACCATAACTGTATAGTTTCCATGCAATCATTTTGCAAATCTTGGGCCTTCTTAGATTGTGATACAAATTAAATCAAATTAAAAAAATAAGGGGTATGTTTACTAAAGGGTGATAAGGGAGCAAGTGTGCCATTAATGCTTATTATTGGTGCCCGTCAGCACCAATAATGCTGGTTTAACATTCAGAAGTGGGGCCCTCAGTGCTAATTGAAAGGAAGTGGAGAGTGGATGTTAATGGGGCAGAGAGTGGGTGGGGATAGGGTGTGCTACTCTAACTCCAGGTCATGGTACCATGTGTTACAGTCCCCAGTGCTGGGAATCCTAACGCCAACTGAAACCTCATGGAAAGGTCTATTTCTGAGGGAAGAGAGCCTATTATGATATGCAATGCGTTTCACCCACCAGCATTCCCAAATATGTGATAGTAGTGCTCCATTGGCAGCAACAGCATGGTGCCCTATTAAGAAAGGGCAGAATGTTGTTGCAAAATTGGCAAAGGAGGTGCCACGTGGGTGATGCAGTGGGGCTGGCTGGCCCATTAGGCCGACAAAGCTGCTGTCTAGGGTATACATCTGTGATGTTTGGTATGACTCCACTGTGGCAGTGTCAGCACACATACATGCTGCTGCAGTCAAAAAGAAGTAGTGCCACCCCCACTACCACCATGCTGCCATTTCAGCAGTGTGTGAGACTGGAGGTGGCGGTTGCAGCAGCTGTGGCCTGCTGCAGGCAAAACTTTGTCCTGACCCCTGTGTGTCCGTTGTAACACTGCAGTTGCCACTGTGGTTTGGATGGCAAGCATGTCAGCAGCAGGTACCAAGGAGCACAAGGCGATCACTCCCTATCGAGGTCTAAGGCAGTAGCATGTGTGCCCACATTCCCCAGTGGAGGGAGGCAGGAGTAACAAGGTCTGCCTAGCTGCATGTGTGCAATGCCAATAAGGCCACCTGCAGCACTGAAGCGGTGGCTGTGCCACAATGGCAAGGAGGTAGGGAATGGACAGCATGCTGTCCTCCAAAATCATTGGATCCTGGCACCTGGCTAGTATTCTGAGTGAATGCGCTGTCCCTGGGATCAGGGTGCCACCCATGTGCACATATTGATTAGATATGTGCATGTGGAGGGAAAATTATGCCACAGAGGCAGGAAGAGCATGCAACATGGTAACAGCCCATGACAGAGGAAAAATACCCATTCTGACCCCTCACCTGCCTCAACCATAATCTGTGCGTGAACTTGTGATACCACTCCCCCCCCCCCCCACACCTCCCCGGTAAGCACTCAGTCAGTTACAACTATCTGAGCCACATGAATCCAAATAAGCTATGCTGGTCTGCCAGATATGAGATTATTCCATAACTGCCCCATAAGTATGAACCAGGAAATGGGAATGTTGGCATTTTGCTAGCACACCCATGGTCTGCAATATGTGTGTTTATATATCATGGCCTGCCCCCATGATTGGACAGATCCCATATGTAAGAAATGAATGTCACTTGAACCAGCAGCATTGCAAGGTAGTGCAACATACAGACCTAACAAGATGTCCCTCTCCAGAGCCTGCTGAACATACATTGTCAGACAAGTATGGTGCAGAGCCTGCAGAGACCTAAGCTGACATAGGCATATCCCAACTCATGCCCTCATGCATCCTGACAATGACCACAAATATACCCATGGAATGATGAACCCACACAGCTGCTATGTGGCTCCAAACACATGGCCAGTGTGTGTATGAAAGATGAATCATAGGTTCAAGGTCAGCCTGTGGATTAGGAAATGTATGTCTTGGTGCATTAACTTTATCATACATTTCCAGAAATGTATCAGTATGTGAAAACTTCAACATTTCGTCCAGCAAGAGTCCACACACTCAGCTGCCACACTGAGAAGCTGCACAATGGCTGGATGGCAGAGTATGCTAATAACATGGGAACATTAAACAAGCGTTGACAGCGCCTGAGCATTGCTGAGCGCACTAATAGTGCCTGCACACTGAGCAGGCATTGACAATGGTGGAGCATCAAATGAGGCCCAAGGTTCAGGTAAGAAAGCCAATCTGCACCACTTTTGGACAGCGGGGTCATCTGTGTGTGTGTCTGTGTGTGTCTCCAGAGTAGTGTGAGACTCAGCAATGCATGCATGTGGTGCCCAGGTGCTATGGCTGTGCATACAACATGCTGCAGGTCAGTTACTCAGCAACCCCACGTGCTGTGTGAGACACCATTTAAAAGCAGAAGGGTAGTTTGCAGTACACAGTTGCAACCTGTGGCTGTGATGCCATAATGCATTCCCAGTTACATCATTGACAAGGCCCATCCCCACAGCATTCCCCTAAACTGGCCTCGCAACATAACACTGTTGTGCAGACACATGAGTGTGTATTACATACCTCACCTCTGACTCGGCCTCCAAGCCTCAAGACACACCCATTTGCACAGGTGAGAGGCTGAGTAATGTCAACTGCCATAGCAGCTGTCCGTGGCAATAGTGTCAACCCACATGGCATAGCTGTAGCCTATAGGGAACTAGGCTCAGGGGAACAGTTGGCCTCTGTGAATGTGCAATCTATTCACTTAGTTGGTGACACTGGAAGGGATCTGCGATTTCCCTGCATGCACATTGCTTTTGTTCCATGCTGCAATTGCAGAGTGCAAGCGAGGAGACTCTATGCTCCATGAAGTATATGCACATACATGGAGGTACATACCAGGCAGATTCACACACAAGAAACACCACCTCGACACTGTCTACTGATCATTGGCCAAAGCATCCAGCAGTACATCAACTATTACCCCAAAAGAGAGTCCATATGCACCTGTGTGCCTGATTGGGACAATGGGACACTGACCTCTGAATGGTGCATGCATACTTCCAGCTGCTGAAATGTGGCCCAGGATGTCATGTTGGCCTCTGCATTGTCCCACATCATATGGGACGGCAGGGCCTGCAGGTGAATGTTGAGGTGGGGATAGGGGTGCAGGGAACAGTACCATACATGTTACATATGTGCCCTTCATAGGTGGCATTGCTGGCCAAAACCTATGTTCAGATGGCTAGAACCTATGCAGCCTTACTCAGTATCTGCATGTGTTAAATCAGAGGGCCTACATGATAGCCTCACAGGCTTCCCATGGGCACCAAGTGCGACTGTCACAAGGATGTTGTTAGAGTACAAGGAGGCAGGGTATGGTAGCGTATGTGTTGCCAGCAACTGTTGCCACATCCAACCCAATGTTCAATCTGCCATGACTCCAGGTGCTCTTGGGGGGGGGGGGGCAATGCTTATGCAGCATGGGAGAGTGCATGTGCTGCACTGGCCAGGTTAAGAACATAAGATATGCCATACTGGGTCAGACCAAAGTCTATCAAGCCCAGTATCTTGTTTCCTACCATGGCCAATCCAGGTCACAAGTACCTAAGCGGTTTCCCAAAAAAGACACACAAGTTCCACAATGCTTGTATTGGGACAAGCAGGGGATATCTTTAATAATGGTTTATGGACCTTTCCTCCAGGAACTTGTCCAAACCTTTTTTAAACCCAGCTACACTAACAGTTTTTACTACATCTTCTGGTAACAAATTCCAGAGTTTGATTACGTGTTGAGTGAAAAAATATTTTCTCTTATTACTCTTAAATGGATTAC
This sequence comes from Ichthyophis bannanicus, assembly GCA_033557465.1. Classification (NCBI taxonomy): domain Eukaryota; kingdom Metazoa; phylum Chordata; class Amphibia; order Gymnophiona; family Ichthyophiidae; genus Ichthyophis; species Ichthyophis bannanicus. The sequence goes on along the minus strand of CM066035.1, from coordinate 440,285,219 downwards.
ACTGTAGCTTCTTTACATGTGCCGTAGTCCTTCTGCTTTTTGATGGTGTAAACAATTGATTGATGTTTACCCATTCTACTCCATTCATTATTTAAAAACCTCTATCATATTTCCCCTCAGCCGTCTCTTTTCCAGGTTGAAGAGCCCTAACCTTTTAAGCCTGTCTTCATAGGGGTATCCTTCCATCCCCTTTACCATTTTGGTGGCTCTTTTCTGTACCTTGTCTAATTCTGCTATATTCTTTTTAAGATGTGGTGGCCAGAATTGCAAACAATATTCAAGGTGCGGTCACGCCATGGAACGATACAGAGGCATTATAATATCCTTTGTTTTATTCTCCATTCCTTTCCTTATCTTTCTAGAATTCTATTTGCCTTCTTGGCTGCTGCTGCACACTGGGTGGAGGGTTTCAATGTGTTATCCACAATGATGCCTAAATCCTTTATCTGGGTGGTGGTTCCCAGGGGAGGCCCAAGGGGAGTGCGGGGCCATGTGCGGAGACTCGGTGCGGGGCTCCATTTGCATAAGGGGCATCATTTGCATGAATATTTGCATAATGTTACCATACACTAACTTTTAGTAAACATGCCTCTTAATGAGTGTATGGATAAAGACAGACTAAAAGATTTCTACATCCAGTGTCAACCGCCAGGCACATTAGGAACTACTACAAACACTTCCCATTTAAACCCATAGCAAACCCACCGTATCATAACAGCACTACCAGGACTCACAAAACACCATACCCTACCTATCAAAAGGCAACACTGCAAATATTAAACCAATACATTTCAGAAAATAACAATACATGACTTACTGGGGAAAGAGAACAAGTAGCAATGTCAAATAAGAATTACATAAACAGAATACCTCAGCTCAGTTACACATGCAGAACATAGACCATCACCAAACAAGGAATCACAATTTAGAAAGAGGAAAATAATAATTAAACTGGGAATCCCAAAAGCCAAACTTGGGATGTACAACAACACTGTAGGAATAAAACTATATATTAATTTCCTCTTGTACTAAACAAAGCGCAGACATTAATGATGCACATTTCCCAAAGCTGACATATTCCAGTTAATAAATTCAAAATAAAGAGATATTTTTCTATCTTTTGTACATTTCTTTTTCAGTTGTAGTTGCTCCAGCCACTTTCTTCTGCTTTCTTCGTGTCTTCTGCTAACTCTCCATCGTCTGCTGTCCATTTGTCCTTTCTTCTATCTTCTAGGGGTTTTTTCCATTCTCTCTCTACATCTGCTTTAACATTCTAATCTTTCTCCTTTTGCTCTTTCCTCATTCCTATTTCATCCACTCAAATTTTACCCCTCCATCCTCAATCCCCACTTATTCTCCCAATGCACTTATTCTCCCAAACACCACACATCAGCCAACAGCCTACACACCCTCATACAATCAGACACCAGTACGCGTCCCAGAAGAAAACAAACCCACAACAGAGTCAGCACCCCCAGTGAATACAAACACACACGCAAGGACACAACAGACAGAGCACTCTCAATGGCCGCTCCAACAATATGGAACAAACTCCCAGACGACTTGAGGGCCACCACAGACCTAAAAGACTTCAGAAAACAGCTGAAAACCATACTGTTCATAGAACACTATGGACACATTACATGACTTCAGAGAATGAACAACAGCACCTGATCTCGCCTAACCAACGTATGCATGGAATTTGTTTTTGCACCACTGTATATAGCCCACTCTGTAAATAGATCATACCAATCTAACACACAACACGACACACATTCAATTTCCCCCCACTGCATGTATAACACTCTCACTTCACCTGATTGTTTGCTGTGATACCACCTTGATTATTAAGATAAGGCGGTTTAGAAATACTGTTAAATAAATAAATAAATAAATAAATTGTAGATTTGTCTTCCCTCCCACACAAAATATTTTCCCCTCTCCATTTCACTCTCCCAGCTTCATCCCATTCTAATCCTCCCCCAACATCAGCTCCCTTCTAGTTCCAGCCCCACCCAGCATCTGCTCCCTTCTAGTCCCCGCATCAGCCCATTTCCAGTCCTAGCCCCCCATCAGCCCATTTCCAATCCTATCCTAGCCCCACCATCAGCCCATTTCCTGTCCAAGCTCCCCTATCCATTTCCAGTCCTATCCTAGCCCCTCCATCAGCCCATTTCCTGTCCTAGCTCCCCCCCACTCAGCCCGTTTCCAGTCCTAGCTCCCTCCCCTCACAGCCCATTTCCATTTCAATTCCAAGCCCCCCTCCCATCAGCTATTTGCAGTTTAAGCCCCCCTTCCACTCAGCCCATTTCCAGTCCTAGCAACCCCCCCAACCCATTACCAGTCCTAGCCCCCCATAGCCCATTACCAGTCCTAACCCTCCCATCAGCTCATTTCCAGTCCTAGCCCCCCCATAGCCCATTACTAGTCCTAACCCCCCCCCCATAGCCCATTACCAGTCCTAAACCCCCTCCCCCCATCAGCCCAGGTAGATTTAAAAAAAAATGGCTGCCGCTGCCTCCGTGGCAGTGGCAGAATCAAGTGTCCCACAGGGGCCCCCCCTGCTTGGCAGAGCCTTCCCTGCAGCATCAGCTCCCAAAGCATGGGTTTTTCAGAGCTGTGAAGCGAGAATTTCTCTCTCGCGGCTCTGTTAAGCCCGCCGGGGCTGATGGGACTTCTTGCCACCTTGGATTTCTGCTTCCCAAGTGCATGACACTGCCCTTCTTCACATTAAATCTTAACTGCCGAGCATTAGACCATTTTTCCCCCATTCTGGCCCACTTTCCACTGTTCCTCACATTGCATGAGCTGTCTCCAGGTCCAAGATAAATGGGTATGTATTGAGGAGCAGAGGATTCTGGATATTGCCTAGAATAGAGCAGTTTGCATAGGATGTATATGTATCGGAGGGTAGCTCAATAGCTGAGCCATCTTAGCATGGGTCTGCCATGGGCATGGCTTGAGTGTACACATCTGTTCAAGCTAAGAGGCCACTCTCACTGTGACCATTGTGGCGCCGCACCGTCTAGGCAATGGCCTATAAGGAGCAGCGTGCCAACTGTTCTTTGTTAAACTAGCTTATTTCCAGAGCATGTGCTGCTGGGACCTTTTTGTAGTTGTGGTTAATAAGTAGTCCGAGTAGTTTAGGCAGTTCACAGGAAATTTATTTATTTTATCTTGTTTCATCAAAACTTAGCAAAGTAAACTTCTCTTTGAAACATGAACAAGGTGTAACAGAAATAATTCAAATAGCTTCCTTCAGCAAACTTGAAATCAATGCTTTAAACAGTGCTGGCAAAACAAACTTGTATCCTTTTCTTTTCTTCCAGGATTCACAAACATTCAGAGCATTTAAACACAGTTCTGAATTCTTACTTTTAAACCAGCAATTCAGCTTTTCTTCTTATTAAACATAAGCTGTTGAGCAATCCATTATAGAATCTGAATCAGGGTCTAATTCATATAATTCTGTTTCCATATCTTCTATTCCATCCTGAAACAACTCTGGGTTTTTATCATCCCAACCTGGCTTCAGTTGTTGCATTAATTTAAACACTTTATCCCAGAGATTTCTTTTTCTCCTCCCGGGCTTTCTATATGCATTGCAGGGCTTTATATCTCTAGGCAAAACACTCATATGACTTTGCTGTCTCTGTTGGCTTCTAGGTACAAGCTTCCTTTCAGGCTTTACAGAAGAATAAATCTCCCCTTCAGAATCCTCAGCAACCTCACTGCTGTCTGAGCTATATTCTACAATTCTCCCAGAGTTCTGGCTCCTACCTTCACAAGGGCTTGCAAACTCTGTACAGCTGTACCTGGTAGAAGAACTGCCATTGGAATCCTTTCTGTGCTGAGAGTCAGACCTGCTCTGACATTCCCTTGGCTTTGGCTTCTGAACTCTCTGCCGTGATTCCAGTGTTTGCTCAGTCCAAGACTTCTGTCTGGACTCTGCTTCAACCTCTGCTTCTGCTTCCTGTCCTCTCCGTCCTCATGCTTCCTGTGCTCAAGCAACCTGTGATAACTCTCTTTGCTTCTGAGAGCTTAAATCTTTGTGTGTGAGAGGCGTTTTCCTAGCTCTTCCCCCCACGTGCTTCTCATTTGCATTTTTTGTTGCCATGGAGGCAGGGTGTGGTCTGTACTCAGCCCTCTGAATCATGTGGCTTTTCTCTCTATGTGTTGATTTAACTGATTGCCTGCCTGAGCCATGCTTTGACTCAGAAGAAAAAGTTTTAAAAGCAGCCCTTTTTCTATGCCTGTCAGTGTCCTCATTACCACACCATGTAATGGCTATGTATGCACAGTGCTATATAGGTTAAGCTGTAGTGATATGTGGGTTGTTTTGTTCATGGTAGTCTAATCACAATTCAGGCTGCTGGTTGTCCATGCTGTTTGAACTGAGCTAATGTGTTCATGGTGGCTATGTGCACATGCACCATGTGGTGACAAACAGACTAGGTACAGATGGTATTGAGTGGCTGACATAGGATGGTGTTGTCCAGCATATGCAGGCTACCTGAGACTGATCTGAGTGATTTGAATTCACAGAAAGTGAGGCTGACAGCTGTTCTTGGGCTGTTGGTAATCTGCTGGTAACTATGGTCTCGGCACCCTGCCCCCTCCTGCCTAGACAACACCCACAGCATTTGGGTTCCTTGTCAAAACAGCTGCCCCAGCTTTAGTGAGTGACATGAGATGTTGTAGGAGAGTCCCTAGACAACAGGAGCAGGACACAAGGCACTGAGAAGACAGATCACTCTGGTATGCTGTAACTGTTAGCATACAAAGTGAATAGCATCACACACTGCAAACAATACCCATAGCATACTAGTAGCAAAAGAGATCTGTTCCAGAACCTAGAGAGTCCATCTATTGCATGGCTTGCTCTGGGAACCAGGTGATGTGTACCCTCCCTCCCAATCAGGGTGACCGCAGAAATGGTTTATTTGCACATATGGTAGCTGTCATGTGCATGAAGCACATTTTGTCCCTGCATAGTAGAGTGCTGATGTGATGGATCACTGCATTCTCCATATGGCCACAAGTTGCTTATCTGTGCTCAGATTGTGCAGTGCATAATGGGTAATGGAGGGACTAATGGATACCAGCACCCAGGGCCCCAATTAGAGCCATAGCAGCAACTGTGATCACTGGAGCATTGCCCAGTAACTGCTTGTCATCTATGATGGTTGTAGGTGCGTGCATGGCCCTCTGAAGAGGGCAGGATGGTTAGCGCTGGAGCACAGGGGTCATGAATGTGGTTTGAGTTAGTGTATGTGCAGGTGTACCTATCTTGTAGTGTACAGCAAGTGACAGGAGAGAGCATGCCCTGCACATGTGCTGCCTCAGTGGCCACTGCCACACTGCGGTGCAATGGGCCACTTTGTACAACTGTTTTTTGGTGTTGGGAGGTACAGTGGGGAAAGGGCATCGTGACCTCACATGTGGCTTGGACTTTGGACAAGGGATGTATTCTGCAGCTATGTGTCTGTTATGCAACTAATGTACTGAGTATGTACTGCAGTGCATATTGCGTATGTGCTGCTGTAGGCAGGCCATAGGTGTGGTGTACCACTGTCTCAGACTGTGCCAGCCACATTGTTGCATATCCTAGGTTACACCCATCACAGGCAGGGAGCTGAAGTCTCTTTGCTTCTAGACAGTACAATGAAGAGGTGTGTGGAGTTGTAGCCTCATGGTTAGAGCACTGGCTTGGTAAACAACAGACCAGGGTTTGGCTCCCACTTGTTCTCTTTGTAGCTGTGGGACACTCACTTCAGTATACTGCCAGAAACAGTCCAGGGTCTGCATTGCCTGGAGGACACATATTCTTATACTTTTTTATGTGTTACGATAGCACATTGGGTCTGCAAACATGCACATTGCAATCATGCCCATCTGACAGCATGACTTTATAGGCTCTGCTATAGCCCATTGCAAAAGGTCTGACATGTTCACCCTGCAGAGGTATGACACATGAGTTGTCCATGATTGGAATATGTCATCATAACTGTGACTGAACATCTTTGGCTCCATCACATGTCTGCAGTACATGCAGGCACATATCCCACTCCTAGGATGGCCACCTGCAAGAATCATCACATGTCCCTACTTGCTCCATATGGCCAATATGAAAGACACCTGTCCAGTTGTTATATGCACATGTGTCAGGAGGATTGTATGGTGGTTAGAAAAGCTGACACAGCTGTCATACCCATATAGCTGGTATTGGGACTTCCCTGTGGCACAGCTACACTTTTTTCACACACACTACAACTGGTGTCGCATCATGTACATCGGGGCTGCAAGGCCATGACCGACTCTCATCTACCACCATCAATCCTTCAGCCCCATTATGTACGGTCATGTATTCTCCTGGCAGCTGCTACACCATGGCCCATACAGGAACAGTTTAATCATTTGCATGTATCACTCACACCTCTCCTGTGAATGATGTGCACATTGCCACTCCTGCTCAGTCATCCTTTTGATGCCTATATCATGGAGCTGCTGGCTCTGCCAGGAGACACTTCTTCCCAGTCCTATGCCACACACTGACATTACATCATATTACATGGGCACCCCTCACTGATACAGTACAGTTGCCTCCCACATGCTCAACCCACTTACTGATAGACACATAGGGGTCTATTCTGTAACACAAATAGCAGGGATGGACGTCCCATTGGGATGTCCATCCCCACTATTCATTCGCCTTTCCTGTCCCCGCCAAACCTCCCCATACGAACAAGAGGTTTGTATGGGGAAGCTAGATGGGCGCAGGAAAGAGGTGGTGTGGAGGCAGAGTTAGGGCGGGCAGCGGGCGGTCCGTGGCCATGGACATATAGGGCCAATTCTGATGTTGGCCCCATACGTCCGAGGCCAGCAGACTGAACGGGGAATTTATTCCACCTCTGAGGTGAAATAAGTTCCCCTGGATGGCAGGCCTGGGCAGTGGAAAAGGTAGGAAGGGGTGCAGGAGATTCAGGGTGGCCAGATCATAGGGGGTTGAGCTGTGGGGGATGAAAGAAGTGGTCAGCGGCTGGGGATTGAGGCTCCATTGCAACCGGATGCCATGGTGCCGTGGCTCCATTCAGGAGCCTTGACTGAGTTAGCTGGGCAGAGGCCTGTATGTGCAGGCCGACTGGAATCAGGTCCCGGCCTGCACATATAGGCCTAGCCAGGATTAGAATCTCGTCTACCTCTGTGCATCCAGTTCTGACCAGATGCACAGAGGCCTGGGACGCACATCTTAGAATATGCCTCATAGGGTACATATGGATCTGACATGTTCATCAGCTCTTACCTTTCCTTTCATCCATCACCTCAAATGTGAACTTCACATGGGCTCCCTTATCCTGCATTGTGCCTGCCATTTTCGGGCATTAAGGTACATGCTTGGCACCTTAACGCCCGGTATCCTGTTAGTGCTCAATATGTGGACCCAAGTGCCCTTACTACTGGAATGCCTATTTCCTGTCCTGGCCTTTACAGTATGGAAACACCCTTATCGCTGCCGCTTCGGCTTGCTTACCGCCCTTTAGTAAACATACCCCTAAGACTCAATTGAAATTGCAGCTAAAGTTCACAACTTGTTTATATATTCTTCCAACTCATAAGCTAGCAAAAGGACGGTGTTTTTAAATACCCTTTCCAGTACCTCTCAGCATAATTTCTATGTAACTTCTATTCTGCAAAAAAAAAAAAGAAAACAAAAAAGAAAAATAAATTATTGTGTGAGATGAATAACCATGCAATAGAACACTGAGGCATTGCCCAAACTCACAGCTGGCTGTAAAATACTCTGGGCATCTGCCAATTAGTACATGCTCAGAACAGCTTTTCAGTACAGCTGGCAATGTTGTTAGCTACATGATTTTGTCCTTTGCCTGAAAATACGAACAATTAACGTCTGCAAATGTAAATCTTCCCTTGTTTGATTACAGGCTAACTAAAAAAATAAAAATCATTACTTGACCAGAAGGTTAACTAAGATCTCCCAAGAGTGAAAGCAAGCTCTGTTACGAGGGGACATGGGATGAGGGTGAAAGGGGATAGATTCAGGAGTGATATGTGGAAATATTTCTTTACGGAAAGAGTATTGGATCCGTGGAATAGTCTCCCAGTGGAGGTGGTAGAGATGAGGACAGTAACTGAATTCAAAAAAGCATGGGACCAACACAGAGGATCTCTAAAGGTAAAAAGTGGACTGTTGTAGTTGTTGTTATGGAAGGACAGACTAGATGGGCCTTGTGGTCTTTTTCTGTCATCATGTTTCTATGTTTCTATGTTTCTATAGTATTTAAACACCCAAAGGATTTATTCATTTATTTATTTATCGGGTTTTATATACTGCCTTATCATATATTCAAAGGGATTTACATTACATCTTAGAATTCAAGGTTTACATTGAACAGGGTTAAATAACTTGGAAGTAACCATTAGGCTCTTCAGTAAAAAAGAGCACATGTTCAGTTCCTTCCTATTGCTGTCTTCATTTCTCTTTTGCTCTGTGGGGCATGTTTACTAAGTCCCGTGCCGGTAATGTGTGTGTGGGCTGCATTACCTGCATTGGGCTTCTGGCTAACTGCATAGAAACATAGAAATATAGAAACATGACGACAGAAAAAGACCACATGGCCTATCTAGTCTGTCCTTCCATATCAACCACTACAAGTCCCCTTTTTTCCTTTAGAGATCCTCTGTGTTTGTCCCATGCTTCTTTGAATTCAGATACTGTCCTCATCTCTACTAACTCCACTGAGAGACTATTCCACGGATCCACCACTCTTTCCGTAAAGAAATATTTCCACATATCACTCCTGAATCTATCCCCTTTCACCCTCATCCCATGTCCCCTCGTAACAGAGCTTGCTTTCAATTGAAAGAGGCTCTCCTCCTGTGGATTTATGCCATGGAGGTATTTAAACATCTCAATCATATCACTTCTATCCCACCTTTCCTCTAAGGTGTACATATTAAGATCCTGCAGTCTGTCCTCATATGCTTTATAATGAAGACCACTAACCATTTTAGTAGCCACCTTCTGTACTGATTCCAGCCTGTTTATATCTTTTTGAAGGTGCGGTCTCCAGAATTGCACACAATATTCCAAATGAGGAGGTTGCACCAAAGACTTATATAGAGGCATTATCACCTCCTTTCTTCTGCTGGCCATTCCTCTCCCTATGCACCCAAGCATCCTTCTAGCTTTTGCTGTCACCTTTTCTACCTATTTAGCTACCTTAAGATCATCAGACACAATCATGCTGAGCTCCCACTCTTCTTTAGTGGACAAAAGTACTTCACCCCCTATACTATATTGCTCCCTTGGATTGCTGCAGCCCAAATGCATGACCTTGCATTTTTTACCATTAAATCTCAGCTGACAAATTCTAGACCATTCTTCAAGCCTATCTAGATCCCTACTCATGTTATCTACACTTTTCTGGGTGTCTACTCTATTGCAGATTTTGGTATCATCCGCAAAGAGGCAAACCTTACTCAACAGCCCTTCCACTATATCACTAACAAAGATGTTAAAAAGAATCGGATCAAGGACAGATCCCTGGGGCACATCACTGGTAAACTCCTTCCTGCAGTAACTTTAGGGTGCCCAGTTTGTTTATAAGTCACCTGTGAGGAACGCTGTCAAAAGCTTTACTGAAATCCAAATACACCACATCTAGGGCTCTCCCTCGGTCCAACTCCCTTGTCACAGTCAAAGAAATCAATCAGATTTGCCTGACCAGACCTGCCTCTGGTGAATCCATGCTGCCTCGGATCCTGTAATCCACTGGACTCCAGAAACCTCACTATTTTCTCTTTCAGCAGTGCTTCCAATAATTTACTCACCACCGAAGTTAAACTAACCAGCCTGTAGTTTTCAACCACATCCTCGCTTCTGCTTTTGTGTAAAGGGACCACATGTGCCTCTCTCCAGTCCTTTGGCACTACTCCTGACGCCAACGAAACATTGAAAAGGTCAGTCAGTGGAGCTGCTAGAATGTTCCCAAGTTCGCTCAGTATTCTAGGGTGTATTCCATCCGGTCCCATCACTTTGTCTACTTTACTTTTAGCTAGTTTCTCATGAACACAGTCTTTTGAAAATTTTTCAAGATGCCCCCCTTGCTTCTATTCCTGTTTCTGGGTGTTTTCTGAGGTCCTGCTCCTGGTTCTTCATCTGTGAACACAGAACAAAAACATTTGTAAGCAATTCCACTTTATCCTCATCAGCTTCTACATATTCCTCCCCTTCACCCTTGATCCTCATCAGCTTCTACATATTCCTCCCCTTCACCCTTGAGTCTGACAATACCACTTTTTATTTATTTTATTTACAGTCTCTTATATACCGCACTATTCGGCATCAGTGTGGTTTACATGGAACATAAACTCACAACAGGGCGGCAAGCCGCTCTGTGTTTACAGAGAACAGGTACTAAAAACTTGGCCAACAGGGGGTAACTATTTACACATAGGCATCATGTTTAAGTCATATCGGAGGTAGACTGAGTTGAGGTTGGATTGCCTGTATGTTGGTGTTGCTGTACTAGGATGGGGAGGGGGTTGTTCGTGTGCTGGCTTCTGGGTAGTACTTGAGGAAGAGATGGTGCTTCAATGACTTCCTAAACTGGGTTAGATTAGGAATTGCCCAGATGGTGGGTGGTAGGGCGTTCCAGCATCTGAGCGCACAGAACTTGAAAGCCCTGTTTGCTGTTGATTGGGTGCATTGGGTTATCGTCTTTGGGACTTTCAGTGTATTGACTGTTGCAGATCTTCTGGATCTGTTGGGGGGTATGGTGTGGATAAGTTCCGTGAGGAAAGCAGATGAGAGCCCATTAATGACCCTGAATGTCAGTAGCAGGGTCTTGAATGAGATTCTGCCGTGAATCGGGAGCCAGTGCAGCTGTTTCAGGATGGGTGTCACATGTTCGCTTCTGGGTACCCTGTGTAGAACTCTCGCTGCGGCGTTCATTGCAAGCTGGAATGGGATCAAGGTGGATTGTGGGAGCCCTTGAAGTATTGCGTTTGCATAATCAAAGTGTGGTATAATCAGTGCTCTTGAAGTCATCCGGCTCTAGCAGAGCACGTATGTGCCTGAGGGTTCGGATCCTGTGGTACACTGTCTTCACTTTGTTACTTATGTGTGCCATTCCTCTTCTCACTAACATATCTGAAAAATGTCTTATCCTCCCATTTTATTGCATTGACTATTTCCTCCTCTTTTTGAATCTTTGCTTTCCTGACTACTTTGCTAGCTTCTCTAAGTTTTTCCAAATATAGATCGGAAAGCTGGAGAAGGAGGCCTTCCACAAATTCCAAGAGGGAAAAAAAGGAGCAGAGGACAATGACCACGGCCAAAACACTTGGGATAAAATCAGAGGAACTTTGGGTCCACAATAAAGTTCCTCTGGTTTTATCCACTCCTTTTTTTCCCTTTCCAAATATAGATGCTTGTCTTACTCTCTCTGTGATCTCTTGTATTTCATGAAGGCCTCCCTCTTTTTCTTCACCTTTTCAGCAACTTCTTTCAAAAACCATGGCAGTCTCCTTTTCCTTTTACCTTTATTTATCATTTTAACAGAAAGGATAGTTGCCCTTAAAATATCCCCTTTCAGTTTTGCCAACTGTTTTTCTACATCCCCCAGCTGTTCCCATCCCACTAATGACTCCCTAGGTATTGGCCCATCTTGGCAAAGCTACTTTTTCTAAAGTCTAAGACCCTTGCTTTTGAATGGATTTTAACAGCCCTAGTCCTAATACTGAACCACACCATCTAGTGATCACTGAATGCAAAATGATCTCCCACTATAACATCAGAAACACTTTCATCATTGGTAGGCACCAAATCCAGTATGGCCCCTTCACGTGTGGTTCTGTTACCAGTTGCCTGAATAGTTCTCCCTGCAGAGAATCCAGGATCTCCTTACTTCTAGATGATACTGCAGCAGGAATGTGCCAATCAACATTTGGCATATTGAAATCCCCTATCAGTAGCACTTCCCCTTTCCTAGCAATGCTGCGTATGTCTTCCATTAACTCTCCGTCCATCACTTTCTCCTGTGAGAGAGGTATGTATATCAGGCCAATGCAAGCAGATTTCTCTTTTCCTCTTTTTAGTTTAACCCACAGTGCCTCCTCTCTCTTTTAATCTTTGTAGTTCCAAAGTTTTAATATTATTTTTTACATATAGTGCCACTCCTCCCCTTCTTCCTACCCTGTCCTTTCTGAATAAAGTATAGCCTGGTATAGTTACATCCCAGTCATAGTTTTCTGTGAACCATGTTTCTGTAACTGCCACTAAATCCAAGTCAGCCTCTCCCATTAAAGCTGGGATCTTATTTCCCATGCTACGGGCATTTATACACACCGCTTTCCATATGTTGCCCCTTTTACCCATTTCCATAATGGTATTTAATGTTTCATTTACTTGGGGGCTTTCTTCACCCATCCCCAAATGAATCTAGTTTAAAGTCCTCTTTAGTAGATTAGCCAGTCTGCTACTGAAGACACATCGACCTTTCTTAGACAGATGGATGCCATCTCTGCTCTGCAACCCTTGGAACAGCATCCCATGGTCCAGGAAACCAAAACGCTCTCGATGACACCATCCACACAGCATGCATTCATCTCTGGGATATGAGCTTCTCTGCCTTGGCCTTTACCCTCAACAGAGAGGATTGAAGAGAACACCTCCTGTGCCCCTATCTGCTTCACAATCTGTCCCAGAGCCATGAAATCACTTTCGATATGCTCAGAGGGATACCTGACAGTATCATTTGTTCCGACATGGATTAACAACATTGGGTAATAATCTCAGATTTTGGCACCTGCCAGACAGCATACCTCTCTGGACATCAAGTCTGGTTGGCAGATGGACACCTCAGTACCCCTCAGAAGAGAGTCACCAAGCACCACTACTCTTTGCTTCCTTGTGGTCACTGATTTTGCAACTTTGGGGTGCTCAAGCTCTGGTTCTTCTCTTTCCATGGATGTTTTCACCTCCTCCACTTCCAGGGCTGCATAATGGTTCTTCAATTCAAGGGCTGGAGAAGTTGGATTGGTGATTCTGCAGGCCATGGTGACTTGTGTCCAACCTTCATCATTCTGTAGGCACCCATCTTCTCCTCTGCTGGAGAGCTTGGATGTTGCAAGAAGCATCACTGTCTTGAATGCTCCTCAGCCTCACCACCTCCTCTTTGAGTTCCTCCACTTGTTTCCTGAGAGCTTCAGCATGAAGGTATCCTGCACATGGAACCAGTCCTTCAACTGGCATTGGGACCTCTGTCTGGAGAGAGGCAGAAGCTGTAATGGGGGCAACAGCTTTGGCGATACAATTTTTCCCAGCCATTGTTCAGTTGGTGGAGCTTAGGTATCTTTGCTTGAAATTTATAGCCCCTGTTAGGAATGCCTCCAAGGGGCATGTTCATCCATTCCACTGCAGTTAGCATTGGAATGTCATGTGGTGATGCAGAGACCAAGCTGCAGGTGAACTAACGCCACCCACCGAGGTGGCATTAGTCATGCCCATTCTACATGTGCTGAGAGTAGCTAACATGGAATACTAACACCCATTCTAGCTGCAATATCTCTATCTTATCTCCTCTCTCTAACCTTTCTTCCAGAGTATATATATTGGCATTTTTAATTCTGTCCTCATATGCTTTGTGATGAAGAACAATGACCATCTTAATAGCTACCCTTTATAAAAACTCCATTCTGTTTATATCTTTTTGAAGATGTGGACTTCAGAATTGAACACACTATTCCAAATAAGGTCTTATCAGAGAAGTATACAGAGGTTTATACTTCTTCCTGCTTGCCATTCCTTTCCCTATATACCCAAGCATCCTTTTGGCTTTTGCTGCCACCTTTTCTATCTGATTGGACCATAAAAACATCAGATATGATTACCTCCAGATCCCAATCTTCTATCAAAGACAGAAGTATTTCAGCCCCCTATACTGTACTGCAGCCTAAATGCATGACCCTGTATGTTTTAACATTAAATCTCACCTGCTAAGTTCTAGACCATTCTTTAAGCTTTGCTAGATTCTTATGTTATCTACAGCTATTGCAGATTTTGGTATCATCCCCAAAAGGGCAAACCTTACCCGACAACCTTTCCATGCTATCACTTACAAAAATATTAAAAAGAACCAGACCAAGGACTTATCCCTGAGGTACACTACTGGTAACTGCCAAATCCTCAGAGTGAACTTCATTTACCACTACCCTTTGTCGCCTCCCATTCAAATGGTTTCTAACCTAAGTGGAACCATGACAAAGACTGCTGAAAACTAAGGGGTATGTTTACTAAACCGCATTAACGTAGCAGCGGCTACGTTAACGCGTGTTAGGTAACGTTAACGTGCGTTAGGTAACGTTAATGCACGTTAGGTAACCTTAATGTGCGTTAAGGGTTCCTAACGCGCATTAACGTCACTGTCCGCGGTAAGTCCCGCAGAGGGCGGAGAGAGGGCAGAGAGAAGGGTTCAATGGGCAGGGAGTGGGTGGGGAGAAGCTCCCGCAGCACTAACACGGGGTACTGAAGGGATGAACATTACCGGGAATGAAAACCTGTCGTTAGCTATATGCAGGAGGGTGAAACCATTTCAACATCAGCAATGTACAACATAGGCAGGGAGCCATAAAAAAGTGATAGTAGTGCTCCATTTGCAGCAACAGCATAGTGCCCAAGTATGAAAGGCCACTATGGCGATGGTGCAAATGGGGCATAGGGGGCTGCAGGCGGGACATGTAGTGGGGGCAGCTGGGGCACAGGGTGGACTAGGAAGTCTCCTAGGTGGCACATAGGAACATAGAAACCGGAAATCAGCAAGACAGCAGCTGACAAAGGCCAAACACAATCCAACTACATCTACCTGGTCCACCCTAGCTAACAGTTGCCAGGGCACTGACCTGAAATCCCCCCAGCCAACCCTCCCCCAATTGGAAGGGACATAATATTGGCAGGCGGTGATGGGGGGGGGGGATGTGAGGATGCCCATGTATGCCTCCCCACCCCAGACCCCGCTCCCTAGGCGACCGCCTACCCACACAGTGGATGGCCTGGGACTGCATACTTCCAGCACCAACAGCATATGGAGATGTCAGCATGGCAAGGGGGGGTGTCCGTGCTGGAGGGGGCAGTGGCACCTGCCAGCAGTGGACCTAGGCCATGCCCTGTACCAGTAGGTGTTGTGCAGTGCAACATAAAAGGTCAGTACAGGTAGCTCCAGGGAGTACTGTGCATCTGTAGCAACAGTGTGGTGCAGAACACACAGCCAATGTGTCCAGAAGCAGAGTCACAGGTTCAAGTCCCAGCTGTGGATCCTGCAGAGCATGTCCCTATTTTTTATCCTACAATGCTGATACAACAGCAACTTGTGCAAAGCCCAAAGCAGCGTCAAACAGGCGTACAAACACCCACTCACACAGGCTCCACAATCCAATGCTGCATGAAGAGTCAGGCTGTAGGCCCCAGCAAGGAGCTGCAGTTATCACTAGAGCACTACTACTACCTCCTGCACAGTTTAGCAATCAGGACCAGTGTGGCAGTGTGGCCAACCACCCTTATCTTTGCACAATGCTGCAATAGGAGTGTGTGTGTGTGTGTATGTCTATCCATTTTTTTGTGGCTACCCACACCTCACTAGGTCCACAATGTCCCACTGTTACCAGCACTAGCCTGAATATGTGCATAATGAGGAGCAAGGTATTGTGGGTATGTCCCAGACAGGGCGGATTGGCCAGGATGCATCTTCACAGGGTGTGGGGCAATGGCTGGGACACTGTTGTGCCCGACCACCGCCTGCATGGACAGGGTGGCCACAGCATGTCATGCTGGGAGGACACTCTCACTCTGACCGAGCAGCGTTCCCTCTAATTTTCTGTAGGCTGTGTGCGCATAAAATATCAGCTGTGTGCAGCTTTTGAAGAAAGGTTAAATTTTTGTGTGCCACATAACGACACTCGGAGTTATATACTTTAAAATTTGACTACACATCAGGATACAGTATGTACACCACATTGATTTTAATCAAATTAAATGAAAATAGACGATTACTAAATGAAGCGGGAAATTTCTAGTAATTACAATCATAACTTTTAAATTTTAAGACATCTGTGTTGTTTTCTATCAGAGTCAGAGCCGTAATTTTTGTGCGCTCTGTTGTAAAGTATGTGCGCTTGCTCGGCGAGGTGTGTGTGCGCGCGCACACGCGCACAGCTTAGAGGGAACAGTGTGACCGAGCAGTGACCATGGCATGTCTAGTTTCCCACATAGCGCTCTATGTTATCTGCTTCCAGTGGTACTTGGTGTTCCAAATGCTGGGTGGGGTGGGCATGGCATTCCAATCCAATCCAATCCAATCATTGAGATGCCTGCTTGATGTGCATGCTGTAGTTTTTCTGTGAGTATGCACCATGGGTTGACTAGTGGACTGTCTGCAGTTAGTCTGTGTATGGTTGGAGCACTTTGTAGAGTGCAGCAGATGCAGTCTGACTGTGCTGTGTGAATGGCAGACTGTGGTGTGAGATAGTTGAGACTTTTCAGACTTAATCCCAGCTGGTCTGCCCTAGTCACAGGTAAGGCTCTGGCCTACCAACCCTGGAGGGCTGTCTTATACCAACAGGATAAAAGTTGCTTCACTGGGGCTCAGGCACCTGTTCCTCCACTCCCTAACCTACAAGGAGGGTGATTGTGTGCCCTTTGGGGTATATAGGGTATACCACTTTGACCTGTAGAAGCACTGCTACACAAACTTCATGAGGGTCTAGAAATCTCTCTGCCCTGATAACAGATGCCTATGGCAGCCAGACTCTAACACTGGGTACATACTAACCTGGGTGGTGTCTGATCCCAGAGAGCCACATGTGACTGCAGAATACAGATGGACACCAAACAACCTTCAGCTGTACTACAAGGTATACCTGTCACACACTGGTAGTGATGGGGATACACAGCAAGATCTATCTCTAGCACCACATGTACTGCAGACCTAGTGCTGGGCACCCATCCTATCCCTCAGGGTGAACACAGAACCTGAACAATGACATGGTCTGTAGCTACTCTGTGCCAGTATCACGCACTGTCAGTTCGTCTTTCCACGCTGAGGTACCGGAGAGGTGCAGACCCCATTTGGTAATCAGCTATAGACAGCTATTCAGCATGTGCATTGTATCATGGGTACTGGTGTGGTTACCCTATCCTGGCACACAGAGCAGACAGTTTGTGCGGTGACCTGCAGTCCTTCTGTACCCAGCCATTACTGTGAGATACACCATGGAGGTATAGCCTACTGGTTAGTACAATGACGTTCTCGGCAGTGATCATGGGTACAATTCCTCATTGTTCTCTCCTTTCATGCCTGTCCTACTCGAATAGTTTGCATGCCTGTAACAGTCATATTTTTGCAGATCTGTGCTGCCAGCCCATAATACCCTCGCCACAGTTGCCAACATTCCTTCAGTCCGTCTATCTGCATCTGTCAGCTGTGTAGAGTCCTGTCTGCCTGTGCAGGCTGCCACCCCATGTCCTGCACTGCTACCCTTTCCTGCATTGTGCCTCTTCGTGCTTGCCTCGCCTGTGCCTGATCTGCATGGAACCACCACTCCTCTGACCACCCATCATGGTAACTATCCTGCCACCTCCGCCTCCACTGGGGGATATGTATTCCCATCATCTGCCACCCACTGTCTTTCCAATACTTTACATTGAAAACACCCTGTGCTGTGGTACAGTTGCCCCCAACATGTTTGTCATCAGTACTGGCAGCCACATGGGATGCCTGCAGATATGGCAGGTCCAGCAGCTCCCAGCTCTCCCTCCTTCACTCACCTGTTCATTGCCTTTCCTCGGTGCTCTATCTAGTGTTAGAGCAGCATCTGTTTCTATGCCTCACAGGTCATGCATGTCATTCTGAAGCACCTGGCAGCCCTTAGGGCACACTAACCTAGGGCACCGTAACCTTGTTAGGCTATCTTAACCTATGGTTCCATAACCCAGGGTACCTTCTAAGGTGCCTTGTCGAGGGGTGCCTAATACGATGCTTAGCCTATTACAAGGCACCTTGGAGGGCACATTATGAAGCAGATTACAAGGCCCCTTATAAGGCGCCTTGTAATGTGCCTAATGAGGTGCCTTATAAGGTGCCTTGGAACGCTCGTTAGTCTAAGGTGCCTTGTAACGCGCGTTACCTGACACGGCTTGCCATAACAATGCAACGCTCACGCCTTTATATGGGCATCCGTAACACTACCGAGGAACTTAACGTGGGTAACATTACCGGAGTTTAGTAAACGTACCCCTAAGTACACCTTGGTTCACTTGTCTAGTTACTCATTTAAATATATTAATCAGATTCATCTGACAAGACCTACCTCTAGTAAAATCATGCTGTCTCAGAGCCTGCAATCCACTGGATTCCAGAAACTGCACTCTCCTTTGTTTTAACAGCATTTCCGTTCATGTATTCACCACAGAGGTGAGACTAACCAGTAAATTCACACCTTCTCTTTATTTCTGCCCTTCTTCATTTGAGGGACCACATCTTCCCTTCTCCAGTCCTCCAGGACCACTCCCAACTCTAAAGAAGCTTTGTAAAGGTCAGGCAGTGGAGTCACCAGAACTTCCCCAAGTTGCTTTATATTTAATATTTTATTAATTTTCAAATAAATCACAAGTTAACACACTTGTAACAGAAATGGGGGACACGTCAGAGAAAAATACAATACAGGTAATATTACAAAGAAAACTATCAAAAAAGTGAACCCCTCCACTAGCCCACCACTTAATAGATCCAAGAAAAAGAAAAATCAATGTTAAATTTAAGGTAATTAAGCTGACGCAAACAGTCAGAAACTTTTAAACATCGAAGAAAAACCCGCTCACTCACCTCCAATTGATTCTTTGGAATTTAAGAAGGAAATCAACTACGAGGGATAAAGAAAAATATAGGAATTTCCATGAAATTTTACCAAGCATTTACATGGGTATTTTAGAAAAAATAAACTACTGAGCTGGAGAACCCGCGGCCGCAAGATTAAAAATTCCTTCCTGTGACGACGGCTTTCCCGAGCCAGGTCAGGAAAAATCCAAACCAGACACCTCTTGAATAACACATTTCTTTTCCTAAAAAATAATCTTAATAACCTTTCACGATCTTAAAACAAAGCAAAGGTGACTAAACAAGTTGCAGGTCTAACTAAAGCTGTATCTGAGGTTTCCAACAATTCAGAAATATTTAACTCATCAAATTTCCCAGGTCCAGCTGCCTAGTAGAAACTGAAGCTTTCCGGGCCCTGGGAAGATAATATATCTTTACAATAGGAGGACAGGATTCCAGAGGGACCCCCAAAATCTCAAACAGATATTGTTTAAAGATTTCTTTGGCTGAAAGAGTAGGTGAGCAAGGAAAATTAAGCAAACGAAGATTAGCCATTTTAGAATAATTATCTAATTGCTCCAATCTAACTTTCAACTGGTTAGAGTCCTTAATAAACATCTCAATGTCTCCAAATGATTAGTTTTTTCAGAAACTTCTTCCACTTTAACTTTCATTGAACTCAAATCCTGTACCGATTGTGCAACATTTGCATTGTTCAATACAACCTGACCTAGAATTCCATTTGTTGTTGTTGTTAAGTGCCGTCGAGTCGGAGTCGACTCATGGCGACCCTCTGGATAGCTATCCTAAATTGTGTTCGGTCTTCAGTCAGGCGGCTCATTGTTGACAGGCTGGTACCCGTAGCTGCTGTTATTGTAGCGATCCATCTCATTTGCTGGCCTTCCTCTTTTGCGTTGACCTTCTATCTTGCCAAGCATGATGTCTTTCTCTAATGATCTCTCTCTTCGCATGATGTGTCCGAAGTAATGAAAGTCGAAGTCTTGTCATCTGAGCTTCTAAAGAAAGCTTAGGTTTGATCTCCTCTAGTACCGACTGGTTTGTTCTTCGGGCAGTCCATGGTATACACAGTATTCGCCGCCAGCACACCATAATTCAAAGGCATCAATTTTCTTCCTGTCTGTCTTTTTTTCACTGTCCAGCTTTCAATCCATATGATGTTATTGAAAATACCATGGCTTGAACAAGTCGAATCTTTGTATGGAGAGAGACATCTCTGCTCTTGAGAATCTTATCTAGGTCTTTCATAGCCATTCTGCCAAGAGCAATGCGTCGTCTGATTTCTTGACTGCTTGTTGCTTCTTTATTGATAGTTGATCCAAGTAGGTTAAAGTTGTTCACGATTTCAATTTCTTCTCCTTCAACGCGTGAACCTGTTGATTTTTGCCAGTTTTCATGATCTTTGTCTACTTTACCTTAAGGTGCAGGCCCATTTTGAGACTATGTTCTTTGATTGTAAGAAGCAAATGTTTCAGATCATCTTCACTTTCAGCCAGTAATGTGGTATCATCAGCATAGCGAAGGTTGTTGATTGAGTCTTCCACCAATCTTCACACCTCTGTTGTCTTCATACAGTCCTGCTTCTCTGATGATTTGTTCTTCTGCATATAAATTAAACAGGCAGGGGGAAAGTATGCAGCCTTGTCTTACACCCTTGCTTATTTTAAACCATTCTGTTTCTCCTTGTTCCGTTCGAACTATTGCTTCTTGATCAATGTACAGATTGCGCAAGAGAACGATCATGGTGTCTGGTATACCCATTCTTCTTAAATGTGGTCCAGAGTTTCTCATGGTTTACACAGTCAAAAGCCT
Source organism: Ichthyophis bannanicus (assembly GCA_033557465.1). Classification (NCBI taxonomy): domain Eukaryota; kingdom Metazoa; phylum Chordata; class Amphibia; order Gymnophiona; family Ichthyophiidae; genus Ichthyophis; species Ichthyophis bannanicus. The sequence continues at coordinate 440,264,499 of CM066035.1, read as the reverse complement.
TGCTATAGTCGATAAAGCACAAATAGATAGCCTTTTGGTATTCTTTAGTCTTTTCAAGGATCCATCTCACATCCGCAATGATGTCTCTCGTTCCTCGCCCTTTCCCTGAACCCTGCTTGCACTTCAGGTAGTTCTTGGTCTAGGTATGGCTGTAGTCTCTTTTGAATAATCTTCAGTAGAATCTTGCTGGCATGTGGGATCAGAGCGATTGTGCGATAATTTCCACAGTCAGTTGGATCACCTTTCTTTAGTATTGGTATAAACACAGATCTTTTCCAGTCAGTTGGCCATGAATGTTGTCTTCCATATTTCTTGGCAGAGCCGTGTAAGTACGGTAACAGCTGCATCAGATTGCTGCAATACTTCTATGGGAATGCTATCAATGCCTGGTGCTTTGTTCTTTGATAAGGCTTTCAATGGCTGCTTCAACTTCTTCTTCATCACAATGGTTCCTGATCATAAGGTATAGGTTGAAACGGCTGTTGGTCCACTTGATCTTTATCATAAAAAACTCTGTATACTCCTTCCACATTTTCTTGATCTTCTCAGCATCATTCAACATAGAACCTTGAGCATCTTGTAAACATTCCAATTCGAGGGCTGGAACTTTTTCTTTAACTCTCGCAGCTTTAGGAAAGCCGATCTTGTTCTTCCTCTAATAGTTTCTGCTTCTATTTCCTTGCAAGTGTCATTGTAGTACTTTTCCTTGTCCCTGTCTTGCTGCACGTTGGAAATCTCTGTTGAGTTCTGTGATTGTCTTTCTTTCTCCTCTGGCTTTAGCTTCTCTGCGTTTCTGGGCAATTTTCAGAGTTTCTTCCATCATCCATTTGGCCGTTTTTTGCTTTTTCACCTTTTGTAGAGACTTCTCGCTTTCTTCTAGCACAACCTTCTTGATGTCATTCCATAAACCTCTTCCGGAGCTCTGTCATTTGTATCTAAAGCAGCAAATCGATTTTGCAGGCAGTCTTTTAAATTCCAGTGGTATATTCTCAAGGTCAGATTTTGCTGCATTCATGAGTGGTTTGCTCTTTTTCTACTTTAGCTTGAGTTTGCCTACTAGCTGTTGATGATCTGTACCACAGTCAGCTCCAGGTTTGTCTTGGTTGATGTTTACAGAGCTTTTCCATCGTTGACTTCCACAGATGTATCAATTTGATTTTTATACAATCCATTGGGTGAAGTCCATGTGTACAGTCGCCGCTTGTGTTGCTGGAAGAAGGTGTTTGAGATGAATAGATCATGGTCTTGCAGAATTCTATCAATCTTTCTCCAGCTTCATTTTCTTGTTGCCAAGTCCATATTTTCCAACTACTTTGCCTTCTTCTTTGTTGCCAACTTTTGCGTTCCAGTCACCCATGACTATCAGGATATCCTGTTTGCATGTTCTGTCAATTTCAGCTTGTACTTGTTCATAGAACTCTTCAATTTCATTTATCTGAGACATAAAAGTTTCTCCCAAATGATTAATAGCAGTCCAAATCGACTCCAGGATGAAATGCTCCAGACGCGGTAATAAAAAGGAAAAAACAGGCCTACCCTGAATGCTTGGCAGAGCTCCAGTGGACCCCAAAGCCGGGGGAGAGATTCCAGTGTTGCTACCGACCACCTCAGCGGATCCTCCACTCTCGAGCGCTCATCTGGCAAGTTGCTCCAGCCACTCCCCTCTGACATACTTGGTGGATGCTGCCCCAGCGAGGACCCAGGAACCCCCAACTCTGGAGAGACCAGGACCTCCACGCTACACCGAGTTGATTCCGGGTACAGCTGTTTCGAAGCTCGATGCACTTCCGGGGGTGTGAGATCGCTGCTTGAGGAAGACGCTGAGCTACCCAGCCCCAACTGTCCTCCAGCCGAGCCTCCGTCCCCCGAAGCTGACTGCGGCTCATGACGGCAAATAACAAAGGCATCCAACGGACCAGAAACCAGAGTTGAGGTCAGTGCGGGTGTCTGGGGCATCAAACCGTGCCTAACCTTCCTCTTACAACCCATCAGTAAAACTAAGGGGTATGTTTACTAAACTGCGTTAGTGCAATTCACGTTAGGAGCCGCGTTAGTGGAAGGAAAGCCATAAAAGGACATGGGCGGTACATCGTAACCGATAACGCGCAGGTGCGCACGTTAGTGCGCACCGCACAGCAACGATTGCTACAGAGCGCGTGCTACTGCACGCAAGCTTAAGACAGCACGCAGACACCCAAATACAGAAACAGAGTGTAGCACAATGGTTACTACACAGACTGATGTTACAAGGGTCATGGGTTCAATTCCCCAGTGTGCCTAATAAATAAGGCTGGCTGAGGCGTCATGTGTAACCCTTTGAAGGCCTACTATAATATTTTAATCCACATTCTGCAGCTGGGTTAATGTTTGCACATGTCAGGAAAATTGTACCCGTCGTATCCAATATGTTCCAATAGTGACGTTCCCTCTGGCATGGTCATGTATGCTATACCATTTGATAGGAATATATAGGCAGAGGTTTGGATCCCGAAAGTACTGGGCTTGGCCTGGAAAGGGTTTAGTAGTGGGCTGTGAGGAAGGTTACTTGTACCTGAATAGTGCTGCCAGCAAACACACCCTCACAGTGGCGTAACCTAAGGTGCCACATAAGGCACCCTAGAGGGCACTCCATAGGGCACATTATAAAGTGCGCTGTCTGCCAAGGCACCCTATAATGTCCCCTATAGGACACCATATAAGGCACCTTATAAGGCACTTTATAGGGTGCCGAATAAGGCGCCCTATAGGGTGCCTTATGAGCCACCCTAAGGGGACATTACCCTGAGGGTGGTCCTGCTGGCAGAACTAATATACAATAAAAACAAACAATGCCTAAGACAGCCCTATTGATGAACCCCACTGTGGGTTTAGGACCCATGACCTCTGGCTCCATAGGCAGTGAAGTAACCAGTGGGCTAGAGCTGCTAAAAAACAACTGGCTGGCCACAGGAGGACTGCACGGTGCCACACCCACATTCTGCTGTGGTTACCAGGATAGGGGTAACCCACCTGTACCCATGATGCACTGAACATGCAAATCAGCAGTCAAGAGATGGGCACAAGAGCATGTATGCACCCCCACAGCACCTCGGCCCTGTAGGGGGGACAGACCGTGTGTGGCACTGCCACAGAGTAGCCACAGACACTCACAATGTGCGGGTACAGTGCCCACCCTGAGGGTGAGGTGGGGCCCCCAGCACCAGGTCCACAGCACCTTTCATGGCTGAAATAGGCCATGCTGCAGGTCCCCAGCAGTGTGTGATAGGTAGCTCCATTAGACACACCTAGGATACATCTGTGCCCTGCTGTATGTCTTGGTCATGTCTAGTCCTTATGGGCGATGATGCACTCAGAATAGTGCATATCCTGTGTTGGTGCCAAGGTTACCTGCTGGGGGGTATGGACCCATGGGCAGATCATCTACCACCACACATTCCACCCTCTGGGGCTTAGGGTGGGAAACAGGGTCACCCACCAATAGATCCACAGTCTACCCCCTTGCAATGGCAGCGGTAGAGAGGACCAGCAACAGCAGTCCTGCTGGGGAACAGACAGAGCAGTACACATCCATAACACAATAGCAGACAGATGGCAGTCCTGGATATGCTCAGCTGCCCCTCACCATTATCTAAACAAACAAATATAGGACTTCTTAAGAGTGAATTGCTTGCTAACTTAACTAAAAATTACTTCACCCATGTGTTGTTTAACCTTTAGATTTTTTTCATTCATTTATTCATGGCCATGAATGAATGAATGAAAAAAATCCAAAGGTTAAACAACACATGGGTGAAGAAATTTTTAGTTAACCTCACCATTATCTGACACTCCCCAGCAGCAAGCCTCCAGCCGCTGCACCCTGCAAGGTGTTCCAGCAAGACACATACTAGCTGCAGACAGTCTGCCAGCTAGTCCATAGTGCATGGTCCTGGAGGAGATGCATGTACACAGACCCCAAGGGATGTCAGCATACAAACCAAGCAGATAAGTCAGTGATTGGCCCCAAAAAGAAACCCATATATATCACATGAGCAAAATGCTATACAGCACTATGGGGGAACCTAGCCATGCCGTGGTCACTACTCAGTCAGGGTGAGAGTGACCTCCCCGCAGGACATGCTGTGGCCACTCTGTCTGTGCAGGTGGTACCGGGCACTACAATGTCTGAGCCATTGCCCTATGCCCAGCGCAGATGTGGCCAGGCCAGGCCTCCCTATCCAGGCTATTCCCACAGTACCTTGCTCCTCATTATGCACATTGGCAGGCCAATACTGGGAACAGTGCTAGCAGTGTGGGCTGTGGAGGGTGTTGGAAGCCACCACACACTGGATAGACAGACACACACTCCCCACACCTATGCCAGCATTGTGCAACTATAGAGGTGTTGGGCAGCCCAGGCCACCACACAAGTCCTGAGCACAGTGCAGGCATGGCTATGGTACACAATACTGTAGGAGTCACTCCCCAGGTTGGTAAACACTGTCAGACACATCAGAAAGGTTGCTATGATGCAGCTCACTCAGACACTTGTACCTAACCTAGGAATTGCTATCTGCCAGTAATCCTAGCAACCTTTTGATAGATGTGTACCATATTCCCCAGTTTAGGGTGGCATTACTAAGGTATGCAAGTGCTAGTATTGTGAGATGCACGAAGAGCCCACAGTCCTGCCTCTCCAGAAGGCTGTGGATAATGGGGCCTGTGGGTGCGGGTGTGTCTGCCGCTGTTGGCTGCTGCTTTACGGCAGAGGTTCCCAACTCCAGTCCTGCGGTGCCAAACACTGTTCGGGTTTTCATGCTGTCCCTCATGAATATGCATGAGATACATCTGCATACCATGGGGGTGGTGCATAGAAATGCAGCACAGGCATCTTTATCAGAGGCAGCATGGAACTGGAATGGTGTTTGGCCCTCCAGGACTGCATTTGGGAGGCTCTGCTCTAGGTAATGTGCATGTTTATGGTGTCTGTGCTCTGTAGGGTAAAATGTTGGTGTTTTGGGCATGTTTACGTCATCTGCAAGAACGGTTCTGCCTGTATTAGCACGTTATAGTAGTGGGTAAAATATGAGGACTGGGTTGGCGGAAACCACAGCTGGGATTTGAACCTGTGACCTTCTGCTTCTGTGCACTGCACCACCATGTTTTCACAGAGATGGTGCATTCCCTGGTGATAGCATGACTGTTGGTCAGACAGGGCCTGTCTGTTGCAGTGCATGGCACTCACCTACACAGGGCTAGGCCACGGTCTGCTCTGGGCAGCTGCCACTGCCACCTCCACCACCAGTATCCCTCAGCCACCATGCTGACATGCCCTTCTGCTGGTGGAGCTGGTGGTGCGCGGTCTCAGGCCATCCAGTGTGCGGGTAGGCGGCTGCCTATGGTGCGTGTTCTGGGGTAGGGGTGCCTGCATACACGTCCACGCTCCCCCCCAGCCCCGCCTGCCAGTGTTCCATGCCCTTGGGGGTTGCTGTTGGGTACTCTCCCCTGTGACGCTTTGGGAAACACACTCATGCCCCTGTTGGGCCCTCATCAGTTGCTGTCTGGCTCTACTGTTTACGCATTCCTATGGGCCAACTGAGCATCACCCTAGTCCCCACTGTGGCCCAGCTGCGCCACTGCATGTGCCGCCTGCAGCCCTCTGTATCCCCTTTTCCAGCATCTGCCTGGTTGCCCGTTCCGACATGCCCGCCCTGATGTTGTGGGACATGTGCACACCATACGAACCGTGTCCGATGGTGGGGAAGTCCCTGAGCAGCGCTATTTCACCGTGGGTCCATGCACCTTGTATGGGGACGGAGTATGGACCCTTCCACGAATTATATCTGTTCTATGGAGCTTACTCGGGGAGGGGGGGTTGATGCTTCTCATTGCTACCACTATTGGCCAGCTTGGTTGTTGTTTTTTTCCAGTTTGTTGGGGTCATTTTCAGTGTTTTTGTGCCCTTTTGTTCTGTGCACATGTATCACACTTATCACCTTTTTTGGTTTCCCTGCCTAGGCTGTACATTGCTGACACATAAATGGTTTCTCTCCCCTTTAAAGTGCTTTTACCGGTAGGTTTTCATTCGCGTTGGAATTCAGCTCTGAAATTCAGCGCGTTGGTGTGCAGGGAGCCTCTCCCCGCCCACTCTCCGCCCATTGACCCCTTCTCTCTGCCCTCTCTCCACCTTCTGCGGTGTTTTACCGCGCCGCGGAGCATTACGCTCGTTAGCGCTTGATAGCACGTGCTATAGCGTGTTTACGATTGTTAATGCGCTATAGCGCGCTAATGATCGTTAACGTCATACAACGTGCGTTATTCACATTTACTGCAGTTTAGTAAACATACCCCTAAGTCAGGAGCCTAAACGCCACACTCCGCCATCTTGGATCCAAAGTTACTTTAATACTCTCAAATGTATCCCATCCAGCCCCATTGCTTTCTCTGCTTTTAGGTTGGCTAGCTCCTCACAAACATTCTTTTGATAATCGTTCAATATCCCCCTAACTTCTGTTCCTGTTTGTGTGTGTTTTCTGAAGTTCCACTCCCGGCCCTTCATCTGTGAACTCAGAACAGAAATATTTATTAAGCAATTCTGCTTTATCCTCATCAGCAGAGAATTCTGCGGTTCAAGAGAATAGTGTAAAACCATTTTCTGAATTAAAGACAGAAAAGGAGCGGTAAATTGCTGAAACTGGAGCAGAGAATACTGTTCTGAAAGAATAATGAAAAGTAGAAAGTTAGGAATCAATCAGATGGCAAGGAAAGGGTATTTCTGACTGATACTGCCCTGCATCCACTGCAAATATATAAGGAAAAAGTAATTTGCCTAAAGCCTACCCCAATCAACAAACTATACATATTGGCTAGAATATTCTTGCCAGATATCACATGATCTGTCGTTGGCCAGACTAAACATTCAAAACAGATTAAGGACAGTCAATATCCATTATATGGACATGTTCAACCACCAAAGCAATTGAAGTCAAATAGGAGTTTTTTAGACCAACTGCAGCCATTCCAGCAATCAGCTGAAACAGCCCACTTAGAAATGCGGTGCTGAGTATTAGCTAACAACTACATGACAATGGGAATTGACATCCCATAGAGGATCCCACCTGGCACAGGCTCTGAGTTTACTATATAGCAGTCACTTAACCATCTACAGAGTGGTGTCGGACAACATTGAGCGATTATGGTAAAGTGGAGACTGACAGCCAGATCTGACATACAAGACCGGGGGGCTTATAGAGACTATGCCGCTTTTGTCACGTTGCCCACTGCTGCAAACCCCATTAACAACTGCTGGCTTGGCAATGGCTAATTGGTCTGCCCTACTCACCATACAGAGATACAATGACAGCATTTGACAGCAACAAAATATAAAGATGATTAGCATGGGTGAATTTCAAACACGTACTGAGAAGCCAAAAGGGAGTATAGCTGCTTTAGGTATTCTAATCTCTGAATTCTCAGGGAAAGAATCTGACGAGGACCCCTATAGGAAAATAAGAATTACCAAACTGGGTCAGACCGATCATCCTTCAAGCCCAGTATCCTGTTTCTAACAGTAAAATTCCATCTCACAAATATATGGTGGGCTCCCAAAATGTAAATAAAATTCATGCTACCTATCCCCAGGGATAAACAGTGGCTTTACCAAGTCTACGTTAATGGTTTATGGGTTTTTCCTCCAAAAACTTGTCCATATCTTTTTTAAACCCAGCTATGTTAATTGTTTTTATGATACCCTCTGGCAATGAAGTCTAGGGCCTAATTATGCACCAAGTGAAAACTATTTTCTCCTGTTCGTTATAAATGCATCACTTTGTAATTTCATGGCATGACCTCTAGTCTTTGTACTTTTTGAAAGAGTAAGCAATCAATTCATGTTTATCTATTCCACTCTACTCAAAATTTTATAGACCCTTAGCCATCTCTTGTGCACTTGAATAGTTGCACATTGTTATTTCCCCCCTCTAGGGGAATTAGACTTAGGGGGATGTTTACTAAACCATCCTAATGTTACCGGCACTAGTTGCAGCATTAACGTGAAGAATCCCATATAAGGAAGTGGGCGTTCCGGCCTTAAGTCAAGAAAATCTGGATATCACGCGATAGAGGGCGCCTTGGCTGTTAACATGCGAATAGTGTGTGGCGTGGCACGTTAACACGCCTTAAGCCTAATTACGTAGAAGCACTGTGATGCTAGCTACAGAGGTGTAGTACACTGGTTAATACAATGCTTTTCAAAACAGCAATCATGATTTCAATTCCTCTGGGTTCATAGAATATGGCAGTCCAAGACAATTCATTTTAATGCGTGCAACAGACACATCTGAACAATCTGTGCTGCCAATCGAAAAACCCTCGCTGCAGTGCATTTGCGCATTTTAGGGCGCCTGCCCTATGAGGCGCCGTAGTTTGCCACCCTCCAAGGCACCGTATAAGGTGCCCCATTAACTTGTGCAACCTAAGGTGCAGCTAAAAATTATCAAAGGAGGTTAAGGTGACCCATGAAAAGGTGGCCAATGGCAGTAAGGTGGCCCAAGTTGAAAAGCACAAAATGTATGGGGCAAACACAGATGTAACCCTACCACTGCACAGAGCACCAAGGAAAGCCAATCAACAAATTATGGAAGGAAGCACATGGCGGAGCTGATGGACCTGACAAATCTGCGTGCAGCTCATGTTGCAGCTGGTAAAGTGGACAAACATATTGGAGGCAGCTGTACCGATGCATAGAGTGATGGTGATGTAAAGTGCAAAAATAACAGTGTGTGGCGGAGGATGGGAATACGTGCCCACCAGAGCAGGTAGAGGTGGCAGGATAACAGGAGGACAGAGGAGTAGCAGTGCCATGCAGAGCAGACACATGAGAGGCAATCATGAAGAGCCGCAATGCAGAAAAGGGTCCCAGCGAAGGACATGGGGTAGTAATCCGCACATTAGAGCAGGACGCCACACAGTTGGCAGACACAGATAGACAGACAGAAGGATGGTTGGCAACTGTGATGAGGCTATAATGTGCCGGCACACACATCTGCACAGATATGACTGTTACAGGAAGGAAAAATAGTTGTGTAGGACAGGCATAAAAAAAGGAGAACACACAGGAATCAAACCCATAACCACTGGCTAGGAAGTCAGTGTACTAACCACTGTGCTATGCTTCTATGGCATCAACCATGGCAATGGCTGGCTACACAACAACTGCAGGTCACCGCACAAACATTCTGCTGTGCTTACTGGGAGAGGGTAAAAGCACAGCCAAGGCACTGTACAGGGCACCGTAGGTCAACCAACTGCGGTGAGGGTGGTTTGTGGTTGAAACACTGATCTCCGAAATATGTCTGCCTGTTACAGCCACAAAATGGAGTTGTTCTGGACATTCTTACTAAAGGAGGCCCACAGTGGGATTGAACCCATGACCACTAGCACAAAAAGCAAATGCACAAACCAGTATGCCAACACCACCAACAGGAGTTGAACAGCAAAGGCTGCATACAACAACACTGCACGGCACCACACAAAAAGCCTGCTGTGTGCCAGGATAAGGCAACCTCAACAGTAACCATGATGTAATGCACATGCAGAAGAGCAGTGTACAGCTCATATCACAGTCTGTAATTGGGACGAGAGCCACATATACACACATGCACACACACAATGAAATGTTATGCAGTGGAGATAGCATGCAAAAGAGCAAAGAAAATGAACCCAAAGGGTGGCAGGGGATGCTCTGTGTAGCAGGGCAAAATGGGAACTAGAACTGAAAAGGAGCATGTGAGAATTGAACCTGCAAACAGAAGCTGGGACAGATCAGCTCACCACCAGCAATAACAATCACCCAAGCATACTGGCCACATGGACAGTACAAAGGAGCAGGCATATGTAATAGCTAATATGTGGCAGATAGGCTGCATAGAGGGCACACTGTGGTTTAAAGTGAAGAAATGGAAGGGTGTAAAGGAGAGCTGACAAAGCTGCAGCCAGCTCATGGTCAGGTTAGCACAACACAAGGAAAAAAGAAAAACATGTGGGAATCAAACCTGCAGCCTATGGTATTCCAAAGCACGTTTGTAACCACTATGCAGACCATGCAAATATGTTCCCTAAAAGGGAATGTGTGTATGGGACCCCGTAACACCCTGACATGGCAGATGGCTGCCACATATGTGAGCACAGCTGGGCCATATACATCACCAGGAAATCAATAAATACGTGCATCAGTGTGTTGAAGCAGCAGCAGAGACAAATGTGCGTTAAACACATCTATTTTATTTTTGCAATTTACTAGACATATCATATATACCGCCTATCATGATATGAAGCTAGTTGTTTTACAGTGAACAAACTGAAACCACATTGAGTAGGCCAGCAACCCACATGTCGCGCAAACGTCACTGGCCCGTTTACAGATGATGAGCAGTACAGATAATATTCAGTAGGTGCATGGTGTGTACTATGCAGTAGCCCCCCCCCCACATGCTGCTGCATGCCCCAAATGCCTATTTCACATATGTGTGCATGTAGACAGTAGGTGGTGCATGATGACGGCCCAACACACACCAGTCATGAATATTTCACCAAAACATATCTGCCTGTCAATACAGATGGCACAAACCTGAAAAAACATATGTAGCAAAATGTCTGCGACTGCACACACACATACATATATATATGTCACAGCTGTCACATAATGCGTCATATAGCAAATAAAGCGCCACAAACTTCCACAAAAACACTGTGCAAATGCAAAATGAGGATATGGTAACAGGTACAAGAGGAACATGATCCCAGAGAATAAACAGACCACAAACTCACACACATCCAGAGATAGCACTATGCAGAAGGTCTGTTGCAATGGATACAGTATGCGCACACATATGGCACATGGAATGCACCAATGAAGGACAAAAACAGACACCCACACTGCCACACTGCCAAGTTACTGGTGCAATGTGAGTCCTGGAATGTCAGGAGACAAATAGGACTGTGCAGACATGCAATGCTATGTTTGTAAATCAATGTAGAGCGGCACATCTGTACACTAACCAAACACACTAACCTGTACATAGAGGTTGAAAGAAAGGTCAAACATGGGCCAGTAACCCACACAGAAGCTACACTGCCACATGCTCTGATGCACCAACATATTCAGTCACATGCACATGCACCGTGTACGTTTAACAATGACACAGTGATGCCCCACATGCACTGTAACACATGTGGTGAAGGCAAACATCAACCAAAGATGTTGGCGCTCATCAAAGTGGTGTGGTGGTAAATACCGTGTCATGTCCAAGTGTAGGGTAGCCCCACAAATACAAGAGGACCTATACAATGTCACCCTTGTGCCACACGCATGGCTGTATGCTCCTGGTGAACTAAACAGATGAGGATATCCTGCGGTGCAGGTCACACACATAGCCAACATACACTAACACAAAGTCAGATGGATGTACAACATACAGCGAGTATGTCAGTCCCTGCTGCACACGTAGGGGCCGGTACACAGTGTCCATAGTGCATATAGTGTCTGCAAACCAACATGTCCCATTAAGACTGTCCGTGAATCCCTGGGCATGCATAGGCAAGTGTGACATCTCAATCTGCCACAGTACGCAAAAGGTCATGTATATCTCCTATGATGAACACCACACCCAGCCAGAGCACGGTAGCAATGTTGTGTAGGACAGGCCTGTTATGCTCAAAGTAGCAGTCCAACAATAATGTCCATCATAGGCATGTGGGCCACTCGCAGAGGTCAGCCATCCTATGGCGCCATCTCCCAGGGATAGCTGCATGCTCTTGGTGTGTTCTATGACACGTGGGTGATGGTGTCTGCAGATGCAGTGTAGTCGATGTGCAGTGTGTGTGCTCTGCTCTGTATTAGAAGAAGGAGAAACACTGTCATGGTATGTTGCACAGAACATCAGGGGACATCGCAGGTAGGCAGACATCAATATGTATAGAATGAAACGTCAGACATGCAAACATTACATTATCACAACACAGAACACAGTGCATGTTGGGGAAATGTGGAAATTGAACCATATACGAGGGTGTCCCATGAATATGGTCATGTCCATGCACATGTTACACAGGCGTCTCACAGCTCCACCCCATGTCCATCAGCGTTGGTGCATAGAGACCCCACAGGAGACCTCCATGAAAAAAACAGCAAAACACAAACATATAAAGGCTGATGTCAGTCCCAAAAGATCCAAGATGCAACCTAGTCTGTCTGCAGCAAGTGTTTGCTAGGGACTGTCTGAGGCAGTCAAAGGCCATAGCACGTCACAATGAATACAGAAAATGTCTTAAAAATGTGTAGAATCACCATGTCCCCATCTCCAGCTGCCTTTGGCACATGTCCAAATTAGGGCACCATCTGTGATACAGAAATGGTGATGGATAGTGGTCTGTCAGCACACAAGAGATAGGTCAGTTCACAACATAAAACAGATGCGCACAATGTATACAAGGTCAACAGCAGTAGGTTATAGATAGCAGAGTCACCAACCCTCCACAGGTGTAAAAACACCACCCACCACATGATAATGTAAACTGCATGCATAATGTAGCATTACACACCCATGTTAAAAAAACACCTACACACAATATGATAAGGTGAGCATGCCACCAGTAGCATACAGCCTGTCTGTGCACAATTGGAGATCAGTGGAGATAAATCTTGGCCAAAGCAATGCTACACAGCATTTGGCTGATGCTACAATGTCACGGAAGGGTGTACGTGCGGCCCACCACCAGAACACCTAGGACGTGTGGACACACACAGCTCTCTTGGATGTGTCTCAGAAACAGTGCTGGAGTAGATGAACTGGGCAGGAACACATGTGCATGTGTGTGACAGCATTAACATATGGGGTATGGGGGTGCAGGCCAAAGAGGTGAACCACAACATATGTGCATTGGACAGATAACCTCAGACATGAGCTGTGGCTGATTGTCCCCACAGACCATTTACCTGTATGTCCACCTACACCAGTCTCCTGCACGTTGAGTGAGGTACAGACAGCTGCCATTGCACCACAGCACCAGGAAGGTCACAAAACATATCCTGCCCATGGATAAACACACAAGAAACATACATATGTCATGTTGGAGCTGTGCAACACACACAGCACCATCACGTCATCACCCCTCATGCACCCCAAATCCGTTACAGTCTGGCTTTTGTCCATTACACTGCACTGAATTGCCCCTGCCAAAGTCTCCACTGACATGTTAATGTTAAAATTAAAGGGCCTGTACTCCATACACCCCCTTTAATCACCTCTCTGCTGTCTCAGACACTGTTGACCACAACCGTCACCTTGATATACTGTCCTCGTATGTCCATAATGCCTCTGTACTAACCTCCTGCCCTCATATCTCATCCGTCACACCTTCGGTGTGTGTTTTGTTGGGCCCACCTCCCCTGCATCTCTGCTCCCAGTTGCTGGAACACAGGGATATGTCCTGGGTCTGCCTCTTGTAAATCTCTATACCAGATGCCTTGTTGTGGCTATCTGTTCCCCTGCCATTCAGTACGAACTGTATGCGGATGCATGCCAAATATATCTCACCATCCCTCAACACTCTCTGGCAGTCCAGACCCCGAACTCTGTGTGCATGTCTGACAATGCTAGCTTGATGTCTCCCCACTGCCTGAAACTGAACATGGCCATGACCCAACATCTTATCTCTCTCCCGAAACCCTGCCCCCATATTAAGTGTCTTTATGTAGGTTGCTCTAGAAAAGCTGCTTTCTTTATTAAACATGAGACATTAAATCAAATGTTTCAATCTTTATAAGCAGCAATATGGTCTCAGTATCTTAGGACATGGATCAGAGACTCTGTCTCATTGTCCTCACATTCACATCAATGACCATCAAACTCCTGCTGCTTTTTTAAAATTATTTTTTCTATATATTTTTTGTAAAACTAAAATGTCTCAATCAAAATAGAAAAGAATTGCTTAGCTTTGTTCAAATGGTGAGTCGTTTGTTGCTTTAGCGCCTGTTAGCGTTGGGACAGTGTTCATTTATGGATGGAGTCTGGAAAAAATTGTTTTGGAAGAAATACGATGAAAGCAACAAACGACTCACCATTTGAACAAAGCTAAGCAATTCTTTTCTATTTTGATTGAGACATTTTAGTTTTACAAAAAATATATAGAAAAAATAATTTTAAAAAAGCAGCAGGAGTTTGATGGTCATTGATGTGAATGTGAGGACAATGAGACAGAGTCTCTGATCCATGTCCTAAGATACTGAGACCATATTGCTGCTTATAAAGATTGAAACATTTGATTTAATGTCTCATGTTTAATAAAGAAAGCAGCTTTTCTAGAACATATTACTTTCGGGTTAATATACAGAGTTTATTTTTTGTGATTTTGTGAGTTGCACTCTGTAAAACACAGACCGACAACGTGTATGTAGGTTGCGACAGATTGCTTCACTTTGGTACCCAATGTAGGGGTTGTCTGTGACTCCTCTCTCTCCTCCCCCACACATATGCATCATATAGCTAAGACCTGCGGTGTCATTCTAGATAACAATGGCAAAATCACCACCATCCTACATGAACACACAACTAAAACGTGAATGCACCCCTTAGTCACCTCCCATCTTGCTTACTGTAACCTACACCTTGCTGGTATCCCCTTGAATCATCTGTGTCTGCCTCAATCTAACCAACACTCCGCTACATGGCTCATCATCTGCCGGTGTCATCATGGCCATAATACTGCTCCTGTCAATTCTCCTCACTGGCTTACAATTCGTTTCTGCATCCTGGTGTAGGTTACCCGGCTGAGCTAATGATGTAGTAACTGTGCGTGTACTCTGTACTTTTCTTCCCGTATATCAGCTCCTACTAATACTAATACTACTGAGCATGTATATATTGTTACCAGTCGTACACACAGTGCTGTACAGAAACATGTAACACATAGTCCGTGCTCATCATTGTATGCTATGTAATCAATGCGCGTATATCCCCCATCGTGACATCCACACGTCTAGGCAACTGGTCCCACCTATGTCCCGCTTTCCTACTGTTAACCACACACCACACCCCGTTTACCTTGCTGAACCCTACAGCTGAAACAAACTACACGTGTCTGATCATCAGCCGCCTTCTCCAACCATCTACCAAATTAGTGTGAAAGGTAACCTACCCACCTACGCCAAGTAATCCAGTCTCACCTGATTCCCGTGCACCCGCAGTTATCCCCTACACACACCGCCTGTGATTGTCTTCCATATGTCTGTGTAGCATTGCGTATGACTGGTACCGCTATATATATGTTCAATAATAGTAGTAGAACATATATATTGTCGCAACCCGCGCCCAGGCAACCGCCTATAGGCACGGACCTGCCTTTGTACTGTCCTTTTAAATAAAGAATGGTTGGAGTCTTCCCAGGGTCGAGACTTCTGGGAGTTGTAGTTGTGTGGTTTCAAGACAATAATGTTGAGACCCGAGGGTTTTCAAGGCAAACACAGGAATTTATTATTTCCTTTTCCTAAAAAGCATTTAAAGGCTCAACACATAACAAAAATAGGATTTTTCTCCAAACAAGATTCCAAAGACCTTTTATCCAAAACAAGGCACTGTAAGTGCTTCAATTAGCTTTCAAACACATGTAACTGTTTCTCCCAAAAATTTTCAGCATTCAAAATAAAGCTTTTCATTCTTTTTACAAAACCCAAAAGAAAATGTTCTTTTCTTCAGATAAAACAGGATTCTTAGCAAACACTAGCCAAGCAACATTATCCCTGTTTCCTCTCTCTGGTTTGTAGAACATTTCTAGGCTTTAGGACTTTCTCCCTTTCAAACCAGGAACTCCTTATTCCGTCTTCTTACATAGAGAATCGTCCATTAATGAATCGTCTGACTCCTTGCCAGATTCATAAGGATCTATTTGCATCTCCTCATAACTTGAGTCTGGTAACTCTGATTTCAAGTCACCCTGCAAAAGCTCAGGCTTAATATCTTCTAAAAGCTTTAACACTTTCCTCCAGTGAGACTTTTCCTTATGCACAGGTTTATCCCCAAGCACCTGGAAATTCTTTCCCTTCAGTAACTGACACAATGCCTCTAACTAGCTCAAGTTACTTTTTGTTACAGGTTTATTCACGCACCTTTTTGGAGCTGGCAGTTTCCCAGCAGGTTCATAAACTGCTGCTACTGTATCTTGTTCCTCGTCAGCAGTCCTCCCAGGCACAGCTTCCCTGTCTCCAGAACCAGATGCAGTTCCCCTGCAGTACTGGCTTCCTTCTGGGTCATGGCTTTCACCTCTGAGAACCCCACTGCTTTCTCCAGCGTTCTCCCTGGTTAGGCCTCTCGTGTGACTCTCTCTCAGAGCCTCCTTCCCAGTATGCTGCTTCCCTCTGGAATCCTCTCTGGTGCTGTCTCTGGTGATTCTCTTTCCTTCCGTCTCCCTGGTGCTTCTCTTTCCTTCTGTTTTCCTGGTGCTCCCCTTTCCTTTTATTCCTTGGGGTTTATAAGAGTGTGCCTGAACTCCCGTGCACTGCCCTTCCCCCAGGTGTTTCTTATTAACTCCCAAGCTTGCCTCTGGATTAGCAGAGCTTGGGCGTGGTCTGCACTCAGCAACTACGTGTGTTTTTTTCTCTCTGCCTGCAGTTTGAGGGCTACTGCTTTCTTGCCTGTCTCTCTCCTTAAAGGTAAATGACTGTTTTTCTTCCCAATCCATAGACTCAGCTACACTCCCGCCATCACAATATATACTAATGTAATTTACAAAATATGCAGTACGTACATGAGAAGATCTCCGCAATCAGCTGGCGCCTGGTTGCCGTGCCCTCACGTGTGTCACCACGGCCACGTACAGGACGGCACGTAGGATCATCTTCCAGATCCTCATTAATATGGACTGGGATATCGTACCTGAGAGCAATGTTGTGCAGGATGGAACAGGCCAGAATTATCTTTGCCACAGTCATGGGTTTGTATTGAAAGGCCCCGCCGGTCCTATTCAGACACCTGAAGTGACTTTTCAAAACACCAAAGGTGCGCTCGATGACTGAGTGGCTGGAGGCATGGGCCTCATTTTCCGCGACCGCGTGACCTCAAGGTGCTCCCCCTGCATATAAGCACTCTATCTGCGGCATTCTGCGCGTGCCAAAGGAGCGCAACCAAAGAGCAGGTCCTGCTCCTTGGGCGAGCTCCTTGGGGCGAGTCCAGGGGCGTGAGTCCAGTATTTCCTATGCTCAGAAAACTTCCCTACTGGTTTACTTACGAATACGCCCCTTCGCCATCACTCTCCTATTGCCTTAGGGCTCCACAAGTTCCGGGTAAGCTGTTGCTCCTAGTTTCATTCTTTTTGCTTCTCCTTCAATCGTTCTACCCTATCCTACAACTAAACCCAGGAGCTTCCCCCAGTATGTCTGCCATTCCGGTATTCTGGGGCAGTAGGTCCATTCCTTCTCCGACTCTCCCGGGCCCTGTCTCCCGAAATCTTTCCAACCTCATACCTTGTTCCTCCTCCTCTTCCACAGTGCCTCATCCTATATCAGCTTTACTATATCTACAGCTGACTCTTTTAAATTGTCGCTCTTTACGTACTAAAACAACTTTAGTCCATGATCTTATATCCCAACACGATATCGATGTCTTATTCCTAACCGAGACATGGTTGAAGGAGGGGGAAGAACCTCTTTTGAACCATTGTCTCCCCCCTGGTTACACAGCCTTCTCCACATGTCATTGAGGTAAAACTGGTGGAGGGGTCGCTGTCCTCTCCCGCTCTTCTTTAGCTCTTCAGGAAGTCTCCTCCCCAGCACTCCACTATCCTGAATCTCTTCTTCTTTGTTTGAATCCTTCTTCTCCTCCACTATATTTTCTCCTTCTCTATGCCCCTCTTTCCTTATCTCCTCATCCATGTTGACTCTCCCTCTTCCTCTCGTGATTCCGCATTTCCCTCCCTCCTATCTGATCTTTCTCTTCAGCAATTTATTCATTTTCCCACTCATTCTGCAGGCCACTCTCTAGACTTGGTGATCTCACACACTTCCTCTCCTTTGGTCCCTTCATCCCTCTGTACGTTACCAATCCCCTGGTCAGATCATCTCTGTTTGTTTTTCAAGATTCCAACTCTCTCCACCCCCTTCTCTTCAAACCCTCCTTCTGACCCCCGCCACATTAGTCGTCGAATTACCCTTGATACCCTTGCCCGTTTTCCCTCCTCAGACTCCCTCTTTCCTCCAGATTTTCACTTGCTTCCAATAGACCAACAAGCTCAATCCTGGAACACCATCCTTACTGCCGCTCTGGACAAACTGGCTCCTCAGCAGCTCTCCTCACCTTCTCATACTCACCCTAGCTTCCCCTGGTTTCACTCAGGTCTTTTCCTGCACCATTCTTATCTGCGTCGTGCTAAACGCCACTGGCATAGGCATCCTTCTCCTGACGCTTTAGCCCATTTTAAGTACTGTCATTCTCACTATCGCTCTTTGTTGCACTCTGCCAAACTGGACTATTTCTCTAATCTTATTTCCTCCGCTTCTAATTCCACCCACCAACTCTATTCAGTCTTGCGCTCCCTCACTGCCTCACACTCACTCACATCCTCACCCCCTTCCCCTACTATTCCTGACCCAGCTCTTCTTGCTTCTCATTTTGTCACTAAAGTCAATGACCTCCGCCTTATTTTTCCTTCTTGCCCTCCTCCCCTTTCTCCGGCTCCCCTCTCTCCACTGTCCCCTCCCATTTCCCTCCCAACTCCTCCTCCTCTATCTCATTGCTGGTCTTCGTTCCAACCCATAACTTCTACAGAATTCAGTAGGGTCCTCTCAACAATTCGGAAAACCACCTGCATCTCTGATCCCATTCCTTCCCACTGGCTCCTGGAAACCTCCCTGGACCTCTCTCCTCTGGCTCTTTCCATTATTAACTCTAGTCTTTCTTCTGGCACATTCCCTACCGCTCAGAAGCATGCAATTGTCCGCCCCATTCTTAAAAATGTTTCCCTTGACCCCTCATCCCCAGCCAACTGGCGCCCCATTTAAAATCTTCCCTTTCTCTCTAAGCTTCTGGAAAAATTGGTTTTCTCACAACTTTCCACCCATCTAGATGTCTCCTTAGCACTCCACCCACAGCAATCCGGTTTCTGTCCTGGTCATAGCACTGAATCTATTCTACTAGTTTCTCAATGAACTTCACACTGCTCACGAGCATGGTTCCATTTCTATTGCTGTCTCCTTAGACCTGTCTGCAGCTTTTGACCTTGTTGATCATCACACTTTACTAGCACGTCTCCACGATTTCGGACTTTCTGGTTCTGTTCTGCTCTGGTTTCGCTCATTTCTCACTAATAGGTCCTTTTCCGTTCTTTCAGGCCTCTCCTCCTCTCCCCTCACTGCCATCCCATGTGGTGTCCCTCAGGGCTCCGTCCTTGCCCTCCTTTTATTTAATTTATTTTTGGCCCCCCTAGCCCTCTTAGTTCAGCAGCACAGAATTTCATCATATTACTATGCAGATGACATCATCCTTCTCTTTCACACCGATACTTCTTCCCCTGACTTTACCTCTCTGAATTTGTGCTTAGCTTCTGTTGCTTCCTGGCTCTCTTCCAACTTTTTGCACATTAACCTCTCTAAAACAGCTGCTATTTGGTTTACCTTTGGTTCCCCTGTCTCCTCTCTCGCTCCTTCTCTTTCTAATTCCCCAGTTCCTGTCATTTCCTCTTTGCGCTATCTTGGGGTAACCTTGGACTCTTCCCTCTCCTTTAAGGAACACATCTCTCTGGTAGTACGTAGATCCTTTCATACTTTGAGACAACTCCGCACAATTCGCCCCTTTTTATCTGTTTCCTCTATGACCACTTTGCTCCTATCTCTGGTAATATCCCGGCTAGATTATTGCAACGTTTCCCTGGCAGGCCTTCCACAGTCACAACTTCGTAGGTTACAACTAGTCCATCACACAGCAGCCCGCATCCTAACTCACGCATCCCGTTTTGATCACATTACCCCCATTTTAACACAATTACATTGGCTCCCGGTTCCTTATCGTATACAATACAAAATGCTTATCTTTTCCCATAAGACCATCCACACCGGCACTCCCCTGTATCTCGCAGATGTTGTCCGTCTTCATACACCTTATTGTTCACTTAGGTCAATTCATTCTAACCATATGTTTCTACCTTCCCCTTCTCAAGCTCATCTTGAATTAACCCGTTCTTCTGCCTTTTTCTTCTGGGTCCTCGACTGTGGAACTCACTCCCTCCATATCTTCGTCTTGAGCCCTCATATAAAACATTTAAAACCAGGTTAAAAACACACTTATTCTGCACCGCGTTTGACCTTCCATCACCTCCCACCATACTCTCACCACCTCCCCGTTAGCTATTCTATGCCTTCCTGCTGTCTAACGTTGTTTTGAATGTTCTATCCTGCCTGTTCCTGTCCTCTGTCCTGTTTTGAATTGGAGTTCCTTTCTCTCTAAAGCAGTCTCAGTTTTATTTTGTAAATCGCTCTGATGCTCCTAGTGAGAGCGGTATATTAAATCTGTAATAAAGATAAAGATAAAGATACCTTCTCTCTGCATTTGTCCACGGCAGACGCACAGGGGTCAGCAACCAGGAACGACACCCATATCCTGCATCACCTGCAGAAAAAATGTAGAAAGGTAAAGCAGAAGGTGATCCACACACACATGCACACAAGCATTTACATGCAAACCAACAGCACAGACAGGTCTGTGAGAAACATATGACAGCACATGCTGACACACAACATCTATGCAGCAGCGTTAGGAGGTGTGAGACAGGGAACACGGGGAGGGGTAAGGTGTGGAAACTACATCATGTGTAACCACAAGAAACACATTTGCAAACACCTGTAGCTGAAAGGTAGTAGTGCTGGCTGCAAACACATCAGCCACACACATGGCAATGCACCCCGGACAAGGGTAGTGATGTACACATTTGCAAGTGTGTGATAGCCATGATACTGCCCACACACAGCAGTTGAAACAGGACCTCTGTGTGTGCACCGTGTGGTGCGTGTGCGCCTACGCATGAGCATCATGCATGGAGCACTGCGCAACACATGCACACGGGACTCGCTCATACAGCGCATGCGCAATGCACGTAAAGCTGCGCCCCCGTGAAAAAATGCATAAATAGGCCTGTACACATGGTACACGATGAGGGTTTTGTGTAGGCAAGGTGAAGAGCAGGCGAGGTGAGGATTTGGTCAGGTTTATAGCAGGTGAGGAGTGCAGCAGGTGAGGTGTGCAACAGGTGAGGAGAGGTGACAGGGAGAGGAGGGGAGGCGAGGAGCAGGTGAGGGGATAGTAGACAAGGACTAGAGGAGGCAAGGATGTGTGACAGGGAGGGAGAGGGCACAGAGAGCAGGGAGATGGAGCGTCAGGACATGACAGGAGGGGATGAGGGGGAAACACCTGGGCAGTGGTCCCCAGAGGTGGCAGGGATGGGTGGGCCTGAGGTGGAGGTTACAGGGCCATTGGGTCTGTGCCAGCCCACCCAGGAGCAGCCTGAGAGGCCACCCAGTGCCAAACGTAGGCAGATCCCAGTCCCAGCCGAGGAAAGGAAGAGGGCATTTAGATTCAGCCAGCAGGAGAACCACATCCTGCTGGCCAATGTATTGGAGAGATATGAGGTGCTGTATGGGCGGCTGAGCTGCAGAACCACTGTAGCCACATGCACACAGGTATGGGAGGAGGTACAAAAGGCCATAGCCCAGGCCGGGGGACCACCCAGGGACCTGGACAGCCTAAGGAAAAGGTTCAATGATATCAAGCGTGGTGTACGTGCCCACATGGTGGCGGAGAGGTGACATGCTATGGGCACTGGTGGGGGTGCTCCCTTTGTCCCCAGCCTGACACCCCTGGAGCAGCAGCTCGCAGAATGGCTTGGCCCCATCTACCTGCGTGGACTGCCTTCAGTGCTGGACACGGCCCATCCACAGGCAGATAGGTCTGAGATATACAGCACACATACAGCTATCGGCCCAGCACATGCTGGCCATGGACGGTGTGTTGTGGGCCTATGTCCTGAGAACACGTGTGGCCTACCACAGGCAACTGGGGGCTATACAACCAGCAACACCTGGTAAGGTCCTTACAGGGAGTTTGTGACAGGTACCTGGGGCTGTGTGCACGACAGTCACAGTGCTGGACGTAGTAGAGCACCGAACAGGTGTACGGAACCAGGGGGGGGGCGGTCTGTTAGTCAGGCTGATTGCCACCCCGCCTCCACTGTGCAAGAGAGGAAAAGGAGACCGTACATACAGGGAGGGCCTACCACCCTCATCCCTATTAGCGCAGCACATGCAGCTGCTATTCCTACCTGCCATATAGGTCACACAGAATCATCATACAACTGCAGCCAGTCATGCATCACAATATCAATATAGGACTTCTTTAGAGTGAATTACTAGATAATCTAATTGTAATACATTTCACCCATATAGTTCTAAACCATCCAATAAATTGTTCTCATTCGTTAAATTATGGCTTATAATGGTCTCAGATAAACGGCAAGTTTTTTTCGTATGCTTTTAAAAGCTACTTGCTGTCACACTTCTTATTGGGTCAATGACTTACACCCAAATTAGTGCACGTTTAGCATCAATGACCTCAGCCACTTTTTTTCTCTTTTCATTGCATAATATTGCTTAATAGCCTTTTTTTGTTATTTTCTTTAACGGGTTGACTCTTATCATACCCTAATATTTTTAAAAAACTGCGTTTGCTATTCTACTTAACTTATGTAGAATCGCATCGGCCAGTGTCCCATTCTTTTCTTTGCAACCACAAATGATGTTTGCTAAACCCCCGACGCCTCACTCTCATGCGCGCTGTGGCGTTTCTCCAGTAGGGTTTATCAAGGGGGACAATATCATTGCTTCTGCGGGACGTAATCTTCTTAATGTATCATTTTAATTTTCTATAAAGATACAAAGCAACATTATCTGGTTAACTTTTATCAAATCAATCTCATATAATTCACAACCTTCTTATACCGGTAACATATGTTTACTGACCCGTTCGCTTCTCCGGTCTGCTCTCTCTTTCAACTAAACCGATCTCAGATTTTTCTTTTTTTTTTAAACTTTTATTTTCATTTTGCAACAAACAAAAGAAACAACACACCAAAAGAGACAAAACAAGTATACAATAAGGAAAAGTAAACCCATTACCCCCCACCCCGATGCTTCTTCTCTACCCGATTATATCAGCATGTGAGCGCTTCCAATTAACAGTGATTATACATCAAACGATCAAAAGAGTATCTACAATACAGCTTGATCATGGGACAGAGATATATACAAAGTTAGACAGTCAGATGAGAGCATTTAGCAAAATGTACATAGTCATTGAGCATCTTCCATTGAGACCAATGAGAAGGAGTCTGAACGGAAGAAGCGAACAGACGAGGTATTTGTTCATATTTACTGTAAAGACAGGCATGATTCCACTATTCATTGGGGCTCAAATGGGAGCTAATTTTCCAGTATTATTTAATTAGGGAAATAGCAATGCCTAGCATAAAGTTCGAGAGGAGATAAGCCATATTTGGGAGAAAGGGGATCCCCGCAACTAGGCGAAGTCCCACTATCCTCCAAGAAAGGGGCTCCTGAGAGTGCGAGATAGACTAAGTACGACCCCAGACCCGACGCCAGTAATACTGTGGTGCGGGATATTCATGCATAACATGAGGCAATGAACCAATGGCCGCAGGACGTGTCCAGCAACCATTGCCCTGAGTAGTGTTCCATTTGTCTAATCTGTGAGAAGTGTAAAAACACCGGTGGGCTAGAAAGAAGAGGGTCTGAATGAGTGAGGCGGGTCGGGAAACCGTGTCCCTCTACTCCAGATAAGGCTCCATTGCTCCGAGGTCAAAGTCACATGCAATTCTCTCTCCCATACTGTCTGCGCTATAGGGGTATCTCTAGTTATAGCATTACAGAAGGTTTAGTAAAATTGGATGCTACACCCGGTGAACTACCGAGAGATCGGAAAGTCTCCAATCAACCTTATGCAAAGAATGCCGATGGCGGGAGTACTCTAGTGCACCGAAGGCGATGCTGAAGTTGCACTGACCAGAGTCGGGAGTCTAAAGATTGCATAAGAGCAGTAAAGGCACCTAAAGTGTCTAAAAGCATTGGTGGATGGTGGGAGTCTGATGGGAGAGTCATACCAGGGAGAAAGGTAAGAGGAATCGGTTTGCAAAGGCCCGCTTCTATCTAGCCACACAGGTCTACTCGGTACTGGATCTTCCAACCAACGAGCACCTTGTTTGAGAAGAAAAGATTGAGGGAACACTTGAGTAAAATCGCCACCAAGTATTAATGGAGCATTGGCAGAGGCCGAGGCCAACTGCGCAATACTTGCATAGTAAGCAGGGTTGTCCACATTCGGGGCATAATGCAAATACACGTGAATTCACTATCTCCATCCTCAAGGTGTACACGGGCCCATCTACCCTCCTTGTCAGTGCTAATATCAGGTACAGTAGCGTGCAAAGATTTCTTAACCAGAGTGGCTATCCCGTATCATTTGAAAACGGTGGGAGAATAGGCAGCTACCATGGGAGGCATAGCATTGAGTTTCAGTGTATTCAGCAGAGTTTAAATGCGTTTCTTAAAGAAACACTAAATCAACATGCTCATGGCTAAGATAGCTAAGGATTTTCTTTCCTTTGAGTGGACCATTAATGCCTTTGACGGTGAATGATAAGATTTTACATAAGGCCATTCAGAAAAGGTAAAATTCTGAGCATGATAGCACACATAATTTCACTATGTCCCTCAAACTGATTGTATCTGGCTGTACACATGACATAGGAAAATTAAGCTAATATAATACAATGAAGCGCCCCACATTAACAAAGAAACCGCAGTACGGTAGAGGAGAAGCAAAACCCCAAAATTACTGGCGACCATGTGTCTGCGGGGAGAAACCCCAGAGAAGGCCGAAATTGAAAAACACATAACCTGTAGGACTGTGCGTGCTCCGAATCCGACCGAGGCACACATCATGGAGGGATAGGAGACCAAAAAACAAAAGTCATATAGAGAAAGAAAGAAAGTCCAGGCTATTTCTGTGCTTGGCTATGACCGCCACATCGGGCCCTTCAAAATGGCGGATAGAGCCGGCAGATAAGAGTCCAAGATTTGGAATTTAGCGCATCTGCTCTGCTTCTTTGGAGTCCAAAAATGATGATAGTAGATCAGGATCTTCGAATGTCCTGGTTTGGTTGTGGAGAGTCACTCGGAGCTTCGCGGGATACAACAGGCCAAAGCGAGCCTGTAGCTGTTGAAGTCGAGGGCGAAAAGCAAGGAGTTTCTTCCGACGGTCAACGGTAGGCTTTGCTAAATCAGGGAAGAAGGAGACCTTACGACCGTCAAATTCCAAATGATGATTCGCTCGGGCAGCATGTAGAATTTGTTCCACTTGTTGATATCGTAGCAAGCTAAAGATAATAGGCCGGGGGGTCGTGCGGTTGAGCGCCATGTGGGCAGGAACACGGTGTGCTCGATCGATTTCCAGTTCTCTGTGAAAAGTGATCTTCAGCAAGGAGGGAAGAGTTTTGAGCAAGAATTCTCTTATATCTCCTGCTTCCACCCCCTCCGGCATTCCGAGGAGCCTCACATTGTTGCGACGGGCTCGATTATTGCTATCTTCTAACTCCTTTTGAAGATTTTGTATCTGGCGCTCAGCCTTGTCCAGTTTGCCCAAGCGCACCTCGTGCGAGTCGAGGACCCCCGCCATGTTGTCCTGCCGTAATGAAAGACTTTCAAGTCGGTCCTGGAGCACTCCAAAGTCTTCTCGCATGGCTCGAAGCGCTTCTCCATTAGACTGCACCAATTCCTTCACACCGCGTATTTCCTCCAAAATCTCCAGGTGCATTTCGGGGTTTTCACGAAATGGGACCATCTTCTGTGGGGATGACACCTCTGTTTTGGAGCGTTTTCCGTGAGAAGAAGAAGGAGACCCGAAGTCCAAGCGCGCTGGTTTATGGGCCGCCATCCCCCCCGAGGTGCCCCGGTCAGCTCGGAGCGAAATAGTAAATTTGTATAGGTATTAAATCAGGATTCTAAGTAGGCCTCTCGGGAGCTTCAACGCAAAGCGTCCTACCCGCTGGACATCAGGCTCCGCCCGATCTCAGATTTTTCAATGAAGACGCTAACGCATGCGTGTTCAACGTTGTTGGTAGAGTTGCAAAAGCTAGCCCTAAAACTAAAAGTAGCATTTCAAAAGAGCAGATGAATACTCTCCATCAATTACAATCACGATCAGATATAGTGTTCAAACGCGCCGATAAGGGAGGAGCCCTTATAATATTAGATCGGGATTATTATATAGAAGAAGCTTTATCTCAATTACAAAACCGGAATACTTATGAATTATTACAAAAAGATCCTACATCGTCATTACAAAAGCAAATCAATGATCTAGTGAAGCCAGCCCTGAAAAAGGGAATTCTTTCTAAAAAAGAATCTAAATTTCTAATTACGGTCTCGCCTCAGATAGCTAAGTTCTATACCGTACCTAAGGTACATAAAAATCTACAACGACCCCCTGGTAGACCAATAGTGTCAACTAGAGGTTCTTTGTTAGAACCATTATCAGTGTATCTTGATTCTTATCTTAGACCAATGTTAAAAACTATTCCATCTTTCCTAAGAGACACGACACAATTCTTAAATGTATTACAACAGTTAACATCTTGGGCATCCCAGGGGAATATTCTTTTAGTAACGCTGGATATTCAATCACTTTATACTAGTATACCCCAAGAAGCCGCTTATAGAATAATACAACAGATACTGGAAGAACGAGGAGATCTTTCCATGGAACATAGGGAATTTCTACAGCAATTAGCTTCAATCACTCTTTTTAATAATTTTTTTATCTTTGAACAACAAATTTATCTGCAAAAAACAGGAGTAGCTATGGGGGCCTCTTCTATCCCTTTACCTAGGCCCCTGCTCTGGTACCTGCCTCCCCCTGCCCTCCACCTAGAGCCCTCCTACAACACCTCACAAACTACCCTAGAGACACACCTATTCTGGTCTGTATGCCACCTTACCTTTCCCCTTGCTCCTCCTCCCCCCTTTGACCCCGTTTGCTCCCCACCCCTTATGACACCATGCCTGTATGCTCAGCCTCTACCTTGTGTTCCGCTGCCTTTCTCCTGTCCAGTATATTTTGTGGCGGCCATCTCCCGTCAGCAGTCTGAAACATATTCCCAGTGTAAACCACTCTGGTACCACCAGTATGAACGTTAGATGAGATGTCAATGAAATGAGAACACAAACACAAATAATGGAGCTGTACATATGTGGTCTGGTCAAACCCATAACTACTGTGCACCTTCTACCACCCCACCCCACCCTCTACATCCAGGCCATGGAGGTGGAGGAGGAAGAGGATGTCGGTGAGCCAGAGGCTGCAGGCCCAACAGTGGTTCCACAGGCAGCGGTTGCTTCCACCACCATTGCTGCATCCACAGGAGATGACGTGCTACACCGGGTGGAGGACAGGGCAGTGGACGGCACCACACCAGTGGGGAGCACACACAGCAGCACAGTTGCTGTGGAGGACACAGAGAGCCAGGACAGCAGGCATCGCCCAGGAACACCAGGCCCATCAGGCACACAACCCACCAGCATGGGTGTCATATTGGCAGAGCTGCGGGCACATACCGCCTCATCTCAGCAGGATGCTGAAGGTAGGTACCTGTCAAACAAAATATCCACTCTTCAGTGATACAAAC
This sequence comes from Ichthyophis bannanicus, assembly GCA_033557465.1. Taxonomy (NCBI): domain Eukaryota; kingdom Metazoa; phylum Chordata; class Amphibia; order Gymnophiona; family Ichthyophiidae; genus Ichthyophis; species Ichthyophis bannanicus. The sequence goes on along the minus strand of CM066035.1, from coordinate 440,236,728 downwards.
ATAAATCCAAATGAAAGAATCACCAAACAATACCCCCAAAAAATTATCTATAATAAAGAATTTTTTTTTTTGTCGGACATCACCGCAGCAAAGCATAGAATTAAACCAATGCTCCCAAGCGGCTCAATCCATTTTATTAACCAAGAAGATATTCTAAATTGTTGTAAAAGACTTAGGTCAGTCCAATAAAGTTTCTTGAAGTCCATCTATGCTTTGCTGCGGTGATGTCCGACAAAAAAAAAATTCTTTATTATAGATAATTTTTTGGGGGTATTGTTTGGTGATTCTTTCGTTTGAAGGTAGGTACCTGGCAGGGTGGTTGCATGTGGCGGTGTGGCACACCACCACCCAGATACAGCAGTGGGGGCACACTACCGCACACTGACAGCGGGCCGCAACACATATATGTGCCCCCATGGCCATGTCTGGGATCTGTGATCTGTCACATCGGGGAGGCAGCATGTCAGTCACATAGGAGAGGGTGTGGCAGATGTGCACAGATGTCTAGCAGGGTCACGGGTCAGCACACATGGTTAGACACTGGGGTGGGACAGGTTGTGCTAGGGGGCACTAAGCTGCTGGGACCTGGTGATGGGGGTGGGATACGTCCTTCTGATCCTTGACCCAGCACATGCATCATCCTAGTTCCCCATCAAACCATGTCCTGTCGTGTCTTACAGAGACCACCTGCCCATGTCAGATCCTCTGCTTCTTCCCTTACACAGGTCCCTGCTTCTACGTTTAGGTTTCTCCCCCCCCCCTCCCCACTTTCAACATATCTATGCCCCCCCTCTCTCTCTCAGCATCGTTATGGGACTCTCTCTTGCTCACTACCTCAGAGTCATCACCTCGGTCCCCCATCTTTTGATCTTAGGGGACGCCAACGTACATGCTGACTTCCCTTCTACTTCTTGAGATCTTTCATTCCTCACTTTCCTGTCATATCTGTTCCTCCGTCAATTTGTAACTTCCCACTGACACACATGGCCCTGTGCAAGTAACATTTATGCTCCAGGATGTTCCACCACAATGTGCTAACAGGATATGAGGGAACACACCCCTATGTAGCAGGCCCTCAGTGTGCTTCGCCCCGCACCTAATGCATGGGTCACGGTGTGAGGTTCATAACATGTCTGACAGGTCACACTGTGTCTCACCCACAGCCACGCATGAGGCGTTGCTGTCCATTAGAGATGAGGTCCGGGGCCTGAAGATGGAGCAATGGGCCAACACCTGGGCACTATGGCAGCTACGTGTTGCAGCGGACGCAATGGCAGTGGGGATATTTTGTGTGGCTGCTGCAATTGAGACCATAGCTGCACATTCCCGGCATACAGAAGCAGACCCCGGGGCAGCGGCAGCACCGGCACAATGGGGTGGGTGGGGGCATGGTAGCCGATGACGTGGACGCCAACGCAGGTCGTGAGTGATGGAGACAGGGACATGTATGTACAAAAATAAAAACATCTTACCTGGTTGATACCTCTGTGTATGTGTCCAATGTTTGTCCCTGTCATTCCATGGGTATCCTGTCCCCCATGTGGCCACCCTGGACACATGTGTATTACCATTTCACGGGGGAGGTGGGGGGGTCCGCACTACCACCAATCATCACACATAGGTTCTGCCATGCCCTGTGTGCCCTGCACTGTGCCATGTGTGCACAGTTATATGCATGTGGGTGGGGCTACCCTCAGAACCCCGTCTACCTGGAGTATATGTCTGGTGGGTCATATACGTTGTGAGGGTCGTCCACTCTCTCACAAAGCATATCCTCCCCATTAGGCTATCTACATAGCCGCCCTTCTCTCTGACCCACACCAAGGTCTACTTGACCTAATAGCCACAGATGCCTGGGAGACACATAGGATAGGCAAGGGTACCTTGCTATAGTCAGTTGTTTACTCTCTACCAACACTTTGTGAGAGTCGCTCCCCCTCCTCCAGACCACCATCCACTTGTTGGAGCTTCACCAGCTACCACCCTGCCCCGCTCATGAATTTGGCAGTCTGTTCTCACCTTCCTGCCTCATACCTACTGCTAGCTATTCCCCTCACCTTCTTGAGATTATGATGCATTAGATATGTGGCCTGCACATCACAGCCACCATGCATATGTCCATGGCTGCTGGACCCCACAGCACATGGGTACATCACAGGGGCAACAGGGGACACATATGCCTGCCCATTTCGCCATCCCCCCACACCTGATGGTGGAAATATTCCATGTATGTTGCCTATGTCTACCACACATACACATGGGGGCATGCATACATGTCTCATGCTCATGTCAACAGTCTGTCTGTAAGGGAGACACATGACCATTGTGATGAATTACAAAAACTATATTTAACAATACATACATTGTGGCCTAGTTACAGATGCTCACATGTTGGGTCCTGGGTGACAGGACAGCACAGGGCATGTGTGTGAAGCGGCACTGTGGCCCTCACACACTCCTGGGCCACCCATCAGGGGATGGCTGTGGAAATGCACTGCACATACCAGCTGCACGCTGCATGTGCATCTCTGCAGCCATCCACTGAATGGCGCCTGCCAGCCACCAAATGGTGCGGTCCTGGGCCCGCTGGTGTTGCAGCATGCTAACCATTGCCACAGACAGGTCCCGGACGCACCTGCCACCACATCCACACCATGTGCCCGCTATTTGTGCGGTGGCATGTGCGTGGGCCCTGTCTGTGACAATGGGTGGTGTAGCTACACCCAGACAGGTACCATCGCTGCACACATGCGACAGCTGGCAGGGACCCACAGTGCCCTGTGTTGTCCTGTGGCCCCTCCCACCCACAGGGCCACCCTTCCCCCTCCCCCCTCCTCCCCCCCTGACACCTCCAAAACACCCTCACCCTCGCCCGCCTCCCCACTCTCCTCCTCCTCCCCCTCCTTCCCTCCCCCCTGCATCAGACACACCCTCACCCTCCCCTCCCTCCCACCCCAACCCATCCCTCGCCCCCTCCGTGTTCTCTTGATCCTCCTCCTCCTCTGCCTCCTCCTCCTCCTCCTCCGCCTCCACTGTCTGCAACATAGCTGTGAGGCTTGTTGTGGGGGGCCCTGATGAGGATGTTCCCTCGCCGGCTTCAGCATCCTCTGTGGGGGAAAATAATCATTGGCACAACATCATGCATTTGCCACAACACAGAAACATTGTATGGCCTCCCACAGGCTGTTGGGCCATTGGGACATGCTGTAGTGCACTGCAGAGGCTGCCACACTCACCGTACATTGCTGCAGTGCACTCTGTTGGAGGCGGGTAAGGTAGTCTGGGCAGTGCAACCACAACTCCCATCCCTTCTTCTGTAGGTCCTCCACCTGGGGGGAATGCAATGGTTGGGAACATTATTTATTTATTTATTTGCAGTCTTTTTTTATACCGCGCTATTCGACATCAGTGCGGTTTACATGAAACAGAAACTTATACGGTGCAGGGAACTGTTCCGTATTTACAATAAACAGGTGCTTAAAACTTGGATAAACTGGGGTAACTATTTACATATAGGCATTAGGGACCAGATATCTCTGGTGGGTGCCCTACGCATATCACACATCGCTGCGAGCAGCAGGGTGCTGCTGCTGCTCTAGCCAGTGGATCCGCTACTACCTGTTGCCTGTGCCGCTTGCATGTGTGGATGTGGGTCTGGGCATGTGTGGGGTGCCGCCTATGTGTCCTGTGTGCTACCCCCCAGACACCCCATGCCCTGTTCCAACACTCTCCTTGCATGACATGGCAGTACCATGCCATGTGTGGGGTAGGCATGCTGATCTCCAGGGGAAGTGTTTCCTAGCTCTCTGTGTGGTCCGGCACACACCTGTGTGTTTGCCTGACCTACACACATCAGCAGAAATACCTACCATGACACCATGATATCTTGAACAGACATGTGTGATGTGTTCTTACGGCTCGCGGGGATTGGGTGGACCTGAACACATTAACAGGAGCCACTACCATAACAACAGGATGAATAATAGAGCTCTGTAATCAAGTCTAGGCCTCCTGGAAATAGGGTGGACTTACACACATCAACAGGTGCAACTACCATAACACCAGGATCTATACTAGACTTCTATAATCAGGTCTAAGGCCTCCTGGATATAGGGCAGAGCTGTGGAACTGCAACAGCTGCAGCTACCATAACACTAGGATCTATAATAGACCTCTGTACTCAGGTCTAAGGCCCCCTGGAGATAGGGCAGAGCTGTGAAACTGCAACAGCTGCAGCTACCATAACAACAGGATGTATATTACACCTCTGTAATCAGGTCTGACGCCTCCTGGCGATAGGGCAGACATTTGAAACTGCAACACAAGCAGGTACCATAACACCAGGATGTAAAATAGACCCATGTAATCAGGTCTGAGGGGCTTCTGTGGATAGGGCAGACTTGCAATCAACACCATATGCATCTACATTGGCCACAGGTTGGCCCACAGACTGGTATTTCTACCATGTTCTGCATGTACGATATGTGATGATTGCTATATATTGTATTGCACAACTGGCATTGTGTGACCTGGCGCCATACACTTACTTCACATGGGTAGTCTGCTGATCTATTGTAGCGCCTGGTGAGGTGCACCCATGCCCTCCTCACCTTTCCAAGGTCCTGGCGCTTTGAGGATCTGGGAAAAAGGTGCCTCTGCCTTGTGCACAGTAGCTTGCCCAACACCCTCAGCTCCCTCCTTGTGAAAGCAGGCTTCCTTGATTGACTGTCCATTTTGTTGTGTTGGGCCTAGCTTGATGATGTGCATTGCACATGTGCTGTGGTGCACATGTACACATGCTATCTTGTGCAGTGCATGTGGCATTGTCACACCTGGTACATGGCAAAGTATTCATAGCAGTGCAGAGATATGCAGTGGGAATGGTATGAGCCTTTTACAAGGCCCATACTCCAAATCTCACAACCACACTACACCCCCATTTCATTACTTTAATTGTTGACTAGCTATTTATGTTACAGCAGGGCAGGCTTTCCACCATTTGAGCATCAGACACATCATAGGGTGCCTTGTGATGCACCTTCTGCTGGCCCATGCTCAGTGGCACTTTAGTGTACAGGACTAGGGTGAGGGTGAGTGTGTATTTTTGCTTTAACCACAGACTATAAAGATGTGTCTAACTGTTATAGCCATGAGAGAGGAGCCCACCTCAGACACTCTTCCTGATGTTGGAGCACTGGGGATTTGAACCCATGACTGCTGGATGTAAAGTCATTGTATTAGCCAGTGTGCTATGCCTCTATGGCCATTACCATAGCTATGGCTGGCTACACAACAGCTGCACATCAACACACAAACATTCTGCTGTGCTTACTGGGATAGGGGAAACCCACAGCTAAGGCAGTTTCCAGGGCATGTTACCTTAGGCAAATGAGGTGAGGATTTTTTTTCTGGAAAAATGTTTTACGGCATATGTGTGACTGTTACAGGCATAAAAGGGATTTGCCACAAACAATCTTACTAAAGGAAGCTCATTGAGGGATTGAACCCATGACATCTGCCACTGAGATCACTGTATTAACCATTGTGCTACATCAATATATGTTTTTAATTTTTTTATTTTATTTATTTAGCGTACATTTGTATACCACTACTTCCAGCGATCAGTAGCGGATTAGATTACATATTGGAAACTGTCAAATCAGAACAGAAAAATTTGTAGTATATACAAGGTGATTCGTAGGCTGAGCACAACACACAGTAATTAGGTAATTGGGTTTCTTTTCGTAAGGAGGGAGGAGTTATTTACATATGTACATTTTTACATATATACATCTTTGGCTCTCTCGGTAGCACAGCTTAGGGGTATGTTTACTAAACTCCGAAATTGTGTGGGGACGCGGTAGTGTGCCTGTGCCATATAAGGAGTGGGCGGGTCAGGCCGAAAAAGGAAAAAAAAAGACCGTACGTGTGCGCGTCGCGTTAATGTGCGGGGCCCACATTAGCGCGTGGGAAGGCTAAGTGGGGCGCAGCTGGGTACATATAGGAACAGAGCCGTAGCACAATGGTGAAGACAATAACCAATGGTGCAGGGGCCATGGGTTCAATCCCCCAGTGTGCGCAACCCAAAAAGGCTGGCTGAAGCACCACCTTGAATGTGGAAAAGCATGTCAGAAGGCAACATAATTTTGTACGGCATAAGGCGGCACACTGTTCACTTTGGGCGGCGTAAGGCAGCACACTGTTCATTTTGGGCGGCATAAGGCAGCACACTGTTCATTTTGGGCGGCATAAGGCGGCGCACTGTTCATTTCAGGCAGCATAAGGCGGCGCACTGTTCATTTTGGGCGGCATAAGGCGGCGCACTGTTAATTGTGGGCAGCAGGATGTGGCGCGCTGATGGGTACAAGGCGGCGCGCTGATGCTAAAGCAAAGGAACACAGCCACAGCACAATGGTTAAGACACTGACCAATGGTGCAAGGACCAGGGGTTCAATCCCTCACAATGCCCAGTGAAAAAGGCTAGCTGAGGCAGTATGTTTTATGGTGTGGAGTGCTGTAGGAGGCTGTTTAATTTTATTTTGTGATAACTACTAGCAAACGCACTCTCACAGCATGTTAACATAAGGCGGCCCATAAGGCACATGTTACAGTGCACCATCCGCCAAGGCACCCTAGAATGTCCCCTATAGGGCAGCATGTATGTTGCGACACAGGAGAATGTATAGTGCACCCTATATGGATGCCAACCATAAAGTGCCCTATAGGGCGCCCCATAAAGCACCCTCAGAGGCACCTTATGGGTACAGTACGCTGAGGGTGTTATTGCAGGCATCAACATATGTACAGTAAATTAAAACAATGCTTTGGACAACCCTATCACAGAACCCCACTGTGGGTTTGAACCCATGACAGCTGGCTGCACAGGCAGTGATGTAACCATTGGGCTACAGCTCTATAGCTGTAAGCAAGCCCTTGCCTGGCTGCAGATAGCCTGCACGTCACAGCACAGACAGTCTGCTGGTGTAAACAGGATAGGGTTAGGCCACCCGTACCCATGATGCACTGCACATGCAAATCAGCTGTCCACAGATGCACACAAGATGGGAACTGCACCCCTAAAGCTCCCCGGCCTGGTAGGGGGAGGTGTCCGTGTGCACCCACACAGCACCTCGGCCTGGTAGGGTGTCCTGAGTGGGTGGACAAACGGCAAAGAGTAGCTAAACACCATCACATTGTGCGGTTACTGTGCTCACCCTGAGTTTCTGATGTTGCGCCCAGGACCAGGTCCACAACACCTTCCATGGCTGAATGTGGCCATGCTAGAGCTCCAAAACAGCAATAACATGTGAAATAGGTAGGTGCTGCATAAATGTCCTGGGGATCTCTGTCTGCCCCAGTTGGTGGGGGACCCCCCCCTGGATAAAACATGGTTTCCCACCAACAGATCTCTTTCTGTCCCCTCCCCATGGCAGTAGAGTGGACCATCAACCCCATCCCTGCTGGGGAACAGACACCCTACAGGGCAGTCCAAGCAGCTCCACACACATCCATAACACAATAACAGACAGAAGGCCTGGATATTCACAGATGCACCCCACCACTATCTGATATTCTCCTGCAGCAAGCCATCAGCCACTGCACCCTGCAAGGAGCTCCATCAAGACACATACCATCAGTGCACAGTCTGCTGGTTGGTCCTGATGGAAATGCATGCGCCCACAACTGGGGTGGCAGCACACACAAGCAGATAAGTCAGTGAAGAGGCCCCAACAGGAAACCCATATATATCACATGAGAGAAACACAATACAGCACTATGGGTGTGCCTAGCCATGCTGCCGTCACTGCACACTCAGGGTGAGAGTGATCCCCCAGCAGCACATACAGAGGTCACCCTGTCTGTGTAGGTGGTGGCCGGGCACTACCATGTCCCTGTCAGTGCCCTATGCCCTGTGCAGCTGCAGCCTGGTCAGCCCACCCTGTCTGAGATGTACCCATGGTCCTTTGCTACTCATTATGCACATTGGCAGGCCAATACTGGCAACAGTGCTGGCAGTGTGGGCTGTGGAAGGGACTTGCAGCCAACACCCCCTGTATAGACAGACACACACTTCCACACCTATGCCATCATGGTGCTACTATTGAGGCGGTACTTAGCCTTGCCCACCAAACTGGTCCTGGGCACGGCAAGGCATGGATATGGTATGCAGTACTGCTGGGGGTCACTCCCCAGGGTGGTAAACACCGTCAGAGGCAAGGCCTGGAGCATGCACCGCAAACACCTAACTGATTGCTCTGATGAGGTCAACTAGCAGTATGTGCGTAACGTATGGATATCTATCTGCCAGTACTCCTAGCAAACGTCTCAGAGCTGTGTACCGTATACCGCAGGTGTAGGGTGACATTGCTAAGGTATGCAGGTGCTAGTATTGGGAGATGCATGCAGGGTCCAATGTTCTGCCTCTCCAGGAGACATTGGCCAATGGGGCCTGTGGGTGTGGGTGTGTCTGGCCCTGTTGGCTGCTGCTTTACCAACTCCAGTCCAGGTTTGCATCACACTGTTCGAGTTTTCCTGCTGTCCCTCATGAATATGCATGAGCTACATCTACATGCCATGGGGGTGGTGCATAGATATACAGCACAGGCATTTGTATGAGTGGCAGCATGGAACCTGACTGGTGTGTGGCCCACCAGAACTGCATTTAGAAGATTCTGCTCTAGGTACTGCCCCTGTTCATGGTGTCTGTGCTCAGTGGGGTAAAACATAGACGTAGTACCATTGCATATGTCCTCGCCACGAAAGGTGTGTCCTTACTATCACTGTTTAGTTGTGGAAAAAAAATATGTGGGCAGGATTGGTGGTAGCCCCAGCTGGACTTTGATCCTGTGACCTTCTGTTCTTGCATGCACTGTCTGTGTGCACTGCACCACTGTGTAGCCACAGATTGGCTGGATTCCCTGGAACATCCATGACTGTGGATCCGGCAGGGCCTGTCTATTGCAGTGGACTGTGCCAGCCTGCACATGGCTAGGCCTCTGTCTTCTGTGGCTAGCAGCCACTGCCCCCTGCACCACATGTACTCGTCCGCCAACATGCTGGCATGAGCTTCTCTCAGAAAAAGCAGATGACATGATTGCAATGTGGCAGTACGGGACTGCATTTGGGGGACTTGGCTGTAGGTATTGCCCATTGTTGTGTTGTGTGTGTGGTGTTGGGTAAAATATGGGTGTTTTCCCCATGCTTATGTTCCCTGCAATACAGGGGTGTCTGCGCTATCTTTGTTTAGTGGTGGGTAAAATATAGGGACTGGGCTGCCAAGTGCCCCAGCTGGGATTTGAACCTCTGACCCTCTGGTCATAGAGGTACTGGCTCTGTCTGCTGCATCACACTCTGGCCACAGAAACAGTGCAGCCCCTGGAGGTAGTAAACCTGGCAGGATGGAGTCACAAACCCTGCTCTACGCATTTTTACTGTGGGCACATGCACCCTGTCTGGTGACAAAAGTGCACATAAACCCCGGAGATGACCACGGAAAATAGGGGACACAATATCACCACGCTGGGCAACAGTGATATTAATGGGCAACCATAGACACCACTCCCAGGAAAGCTCCAACACAAAGGAAATGTTTTTTGGAAGAGTCTCGTCTCCGTGCACCTTTCCAGAAATCATTTCTTTTTGTTGGAGCTTTCCGGGTTATGTTTTTTAGTTTTGCCCATTACTATAACTGTTCCCCAGCTGAATTCCTATTTTTACAATTTTTGTTGTGGTCCTTTTCTATTTTTAATTCCACTTTTGGGCTGTGCACGTGTATCACACTGCTCACGTTTTGCAGGTTTCCCCGGTTTTGCTGTACATTGCTGACGGAAATGGTTTCTCTTCCCTTTAAATGCCTTCTACCGCGAGTGATTCACTCGCGCTATTTTTCCTTTAAAATTCAGCCACGATAATGTGCGGGGCGCCTCTCCCCTCCCCTTCCCTGCCCATTAACCCCTTCTCTCCGCCCCTCCGGGGCCTTCCTCCGCCCTCCGTTAGCCTTTCCACGCCTCTATCGGACATTTGCGGGCCCGTACTTGTGCGGCACCCGTTAGTGTGCCGCGCAAGGGTGCGGGGGTGACACGCACGATTGCGGGGCATTTAAGCGCTCTTAAGTACCGCTTTTAGTGCGCTATTTTGCGGCGCGCAAATTAGCGGTTTTTAGTAAACATGCCCCTTAGTCCACGTTGACTAAATCAAGTTGTACTGAATCTGAAATAGGTGAGTCTTGAGTTTTTTCCTAAAGTCCATCAGGTCTTTGCTAGCTCGTAGCTCAGGCGACAGTTCAGCAAAGACATGGCTGCCTACAGAAAGAGTGCAGGTGATCCCACAAACCTTAGGATGTGCTGCATGGGATAGGGGAAACCCAGAGCTAAGACATTTTTACAGGGCACCTTAGGTTAGGCAAATGAGGTGAGGGTGTTTTTGTGTTGACAAAGTGATTTCAAACATATGTGTGAGTGTTACAGGCATAAAAGGGAGTTGCCTCAGACAATCTTACTAAAGGAGGCTCACTGTGGGATTGAACCCATGACATGTCTAACTGAGGTCATTGTATTATTTATTTATTTATTTGCAAACGTTTTTATATACCGCCAATTCCTAAGATCAGTGGCGGTTTACATCGAACAAAATGTCATAATACAGAGAACAATGTAAAAAATATAGAGGAAACAATAATTAAACTATTAACAAATACATGTAACTTTAAGCAACTTTATACAGTTTTGAACTATTTACAGGTGTATTTTTTTACATATTTTACATATATACAGGTTTTAGATATTAGCTTGGGTAGAAATGTGGGTAGTAGTGAATTGAATATGAAGAATAATTTCTGACTGCGTTATGGAGGATAAGAAGCCATATCCATGTGACAATCCATATTGATGTAATGTTGAGTGAAGAGGTGTGTTTTTAGTTCTCTTTGAAACATTTGTAGGTCTTTTATCTCTCTAAGCTGGTAGGGGAGGTTACTCCACAATGTTGGTGCAATATATGAGAAAGCGCTGTTGCTCGTTGTTTGTTTAGTCTTCCTTATTAAGTCAGGCACTAGGATGGTATTAAGATTCCTTCTTCTTCTTGCTCTGTTGTTAAGCGGGTTCTGAATCAATGTGGATAGGTGTGATGGGGCAATCTTATTGATTAATTTGAATGTAGTCAATATGATTTTATATTGAATCCTACTCGATATGGGTAACCAGTGAAGTGCGTAAAGGATTGGAGTAATGTGGTCAGCAAGTTTAGCTTTGGATATTATTCTTGCCGTAACATTAACCATTGCCCTACATCAATATGGGGTTTTCCAGACCAATGGCTAGCCACAGTAAGGGGTATGTTTACTAAACTGCGGTAATCGTAAATAACGCGCGTTATGTAATGTTAACGATCGTAAGCGCATCATAACACGCGTTATGACGCGCTTACGATCGTTAACGTTACTTAACGCGCATTAACCGTAGTTAACGATCGTAAACTCCAGCGGCGCGGTAAAACACCGCAGAAGGTGGAGAGAGGGCGGAGAGAAGGGGTCAATGGGCGGAGAGTGGACGGGGAGAGGCTCCCTTCACACTAACGCGCTGATCTGAAGAGCACAATTCCAACGCGAATGAAAACCTGCCGTTAAATGCACATTACAGGGGAGAGAAACCATTTCAGTGTCAGCAATGTACAGCCCAGGCAGGGAAACAAAAAAAAGTGATACGTGTGATACATGTGCACAGAACAAAAGGGCACATAAACACTGAAAATGACCCCAACAAACTGGAAAAAGACCATAACCAAGCTGGCCAATAGTGGTAGCAATGAGAAACATCAACCCCTCCCCCCCCCCCCGAGTAAGCTCCATAGAACAGATATAAATCGTGGAAGGGTCTATACTCCCCCCCCTTACAAGGTGAATGAGCCCACAGTGATATAGCGCTGCTCAGGGTTTTCCCCACCATCGGACAGGGTTCGTATGGCATGCACATGCCCCGCAACATCAGGGTGGGCATGTCGGAACGGCAACTGGACAGATGCCGGAGAAGGGGATACAGAAGGCCGCAGGCGGCTCATGCTGTGGTGCAGCTGGGCCACAGTGCGGACTAGGGCGATGCCTAGGTGGCCCATACGAATGCTGAAACAGCAGAGCAGTCAGACAGCAACTGCTGAAGGCCCAACATGGGCATGACTGTGTTTCCCACAGTGTCACAGGGGATAGTACACAGCAGCTACCCCCAAGGGCACGGAACATTGGCAGGCGATGCTGGGGGGGAAGCGTGGACACCTATGCAGGCACCCCTACCCAAGAACCCGCACCATAGGCAGCCGCCTACCTGCACACTGGATGGCCTGAGACTGCGCACCACCAGCACCACCAGCAGAAGGGCATGTCAGCATGGTGGCTGAGGGATACTGGTGGTGGAGGGGGCAGTGGCAGCTGCCCAGAGCAGACCGTGGCCTAGCCCTGTGTAGGTGGGTGCCGTGTACTGCAACAGATGGGCTCTGTCTGACGAACAGTCATGGTATCACCAAGGAATGTACTGACTCTGTGGCAACAAGGTGGTGCATTGCACAAAACCAGTGTATTCAGAAGCAGAGGGTCACAGGTTCAAGTCCCAGCTGTGGTTCCTGCCAACCCAGTCCCCATATTTTACCCACTACTACAACGTGCTAATACAGACAGCACCTTTATTGCAAATGACGTAAACATGCCCAAGACACCTACATTTTACCCTACAGAGCACAGACACCATAAACATGCACATTACCTAGAGCAGAGCCTCCCAACTGCAGTCCTGGAGGGCCAAACACCATCCCGGTTCCATGCTGCCTCTGGTAAAGATGCCTGTGCTGCATTTCTATGTGCCACACCCATGGTATGCAGATGTATCTCATGCATATTCATGAGGGACAGCATGAAAACCCGAACAGTGTTTGGCACCGCAGGACTGGAGTTGGGAACCTCTGCCGTAAAGCAGCAGCCAACAGGGGCAGACACACCCGCACCCACAGGCCCCACTATCCAAAGCCTCCTGGAGAGGCAGAACTTTGGGCTCTGCGTGCATCTCCCAATACTAGCACTTGCATACCTTAGTAATGCCACCCTAAACCGGGGAATATGGTACACATCTATCAAAAGGTTGCTATGAGTACTGGCAGATAGCAATTCCTAGGTTAAGTACACTTTTCTGAGTGAGCTGCATCATAGCAACTTTTCTGATGTCTGTGGAGTGTGCTATAGGTCTTGTGTCTGACAGTGTTTACCAACCTGGGGAATGACTCCTACAGTATTGCGTACCATAGCCATGTCTGCACTGTGCCCAGGACTGGTGTGGTGGCCTGGGCTGCCTAACACCTCTATAGTTGCACAATGCTGGCATAGGTGTGGGGAGTGTGTGTCTGTCTATCCCAGGGGTGGGCAAACCTGGTCCTGGAGGGCCGCAGACCAGTCAGGTTTTCGGGATATCTCTAATGAATATGCATGAGTTATATATGCATTAGAGATATCCTGCCAACCTGACTGGTTTGTGGCCCTCCAGGACTGGATCTGGAGACCCCTGCCTTACACCTCTGTCATTTAAGATTGTGAGTGGACAAGGTGCAGATGTCCAAGACATCAAAAAGGTTAGATAGAATTTGTCACAGTCCTCCTCACTTCTCACCACCACCAAAAAATCGTCTATTAGACAACTTTTTGGTGGTGGTGAGGATCGAGGAGGAATGTGACACATTCTATATACCCTTTCGATGTCTAGGACATCTGTACCTTGCCCACTCACGATCTTAAATGGCAGAGGTGTAAGGCAGGGGTCTCCAAATCCAGCCCTGGAGGGCCACAAACCAGTCAGGTTTGCAGGATATCTCTAATGCATATATATCTCATGCATGTTCATTAGGGATATCCCGAAAACCTGACTGGTCTGCGGCCCTCCAGGACCGGAGGTGCCCACCCCTGGTCTATCCAGTGTGTGGTGGCTGCCAACACCCTCCACAGCCCACACTTCTAGCACTGTTGCCAGTATTGGCCTGCCAATGTGCATAATAAGGAGCAAGGTACTGTGGGAATAGCCTGGATAGGGTGGCCTGGCCTGGATGCATCTGCACACGGCATAGGGCAATGGCTCGGACATTGTAGTGCCTGGCCACCACCTGCACGGATAGGGTGGACATAGCATGTCCTGCTGGGAGGTCACTCTCACCCTGACTGAGCAGTGACCATGGCATGGCTAGGTTCCCCCATAGTGCTATATAGCATTTCTCTCATGTGATGTTTTTGGGTTTCCTTATGGGGCCCAATCACTGACTTATTTGCTTGGTGTGTATGCTGATATCCCTGTTCTGGGTACATGCATTTTCTCCAGGACCATGCACTATGGACTAGCTGGTGGACTGTCTGCAGCTAGTATGTGTTTTGCTGGAACACCGTGCAGCGGCTGGAGGCTTGTTGCTGGGGAATGTCAGATAATGGTGGGGGGCAGCTGAGCATTTCCAGGCCTGCCGTCTGTCTGCTATTGCGTTATGGATGTGTACCGCTCTGTCTGTTTCTCCAGCAGGATTGGGGTTGCTGGTCCCCTCTACTGCTGCCATTGCAGGGAGGTAGACTGTGGATCTATTGGTTGGGTGATCCTGTTTCCCACCCTGAGCCCCAGAGAGTGGGTTGTGTGGTGGTACATAATCTGCCTATGGGTCCATACACCCCCTTCACCTACAGCAGGTAACAATGGCACCAACACAGGATATGCACTATTCTGGGTGCAGCATCACCCATAGGGACTAGACATGACCGAGACATACAGCAGGACACAGATGTATCCTAGGTCTGTCTAACAGAACTACCTATCACACACTGCTGGGGACCTGCAGCATGGCGTATTTCAGTCATGAAAGGTGCTGTGGACCTGGTGCTGGGTGCCCCACCTCAACCTCAGGATGGGCACTGTACCCGCACAATGTGACTGTCTGTGGCTACTCTGTGGCAGTGCCACACACGGTCTGCTCCCCCTACAAGGCCGAGGTGCTGTGAGGGTGCATACCCGATCTTGTTCCCATCTCTCGACTGCTGATTTGCATGTGCAGTGCATCATGGGTACGGGTGGGTTACCCCTATCCTGGTACCCACAGCAGACAGTTTGTGTGGTGACGTGCAGACCTGCAGCCAGCCAGGGCTTTGTTTACATCCTTATTAGGTGTCCTATAGGGGACATTATAGGGTGCCTTGGCTGACAGTACACTTTATAATGTGCCCTATGAAGTGCGTTATGGGGTGCCTTATGCGGCACCTTAGGTTATGCCACCATGAGGGTGTGTTTGCTGGCAGCACTAATTAAAATACACATCAAATGCCTCAACAATCACTACTTAAATGTAAAGGATGCTGCCTTAGCCAACCTTATACATTAGGCCCACTGGGGAATCAAACCCATGACCCTTGTACCATCAGTCAATGTTGTAACCATTGTGCTACAGCTCTGTTGCTGTGCTTGTATGCCTGCGCGCCTTCTTAAGATTAACGCATGGTAACGTGCCCTGTAGTGCTCATTCATTTATGGCACCTTGTAACGCGCGTTCTCGGAAACGATGTACCGCCCACGTCCTTATTTGGGGTTTCTGTCTCTACCGCGGCTCCTACCGCGAATCGCACTAACGCAGTTTAGTAAACATACCCCAAAGAGTGCAGGTCACCGGCCATACTGTCTGCTGTGGTAACCAGGATAAGATAGAAACAACAGTACCCATAATGCAATTCACATGCAGAACACCAGTCTACATCTGCTCACCAGATGGGGTATGCACCTCTACAGCACGTCAGCTTGGTAGGGGGGAGTGACTGTGCGTGTTACTGCCACTGTCCACCTACAGGCCATGCCATTGTACGTGTTCTGTGATCACTCTGAGTGTGAGGTGGGGTGTGCAGCACCAGGTCCACAGTACCCAAGTTGGCTGAGGTAGGTGTTGCTGTAGGTCTCTATTAGTGCTAGTGTGTGATAGGTATTTGCAGAAATGTCTGTGTTTGTCCTGTTTCATTTTGTATTTGTCAGTCATGTCTGCCCCTTGTGGATCATGATGCAACCAAACTGGTGCATAGCCAGTGTGCTTACCATGCTTACTTGTTTGTGGAGCAGGGGTGTGTGTGGCCTCACATGATGGTGGTGATGATGATGTACATAGCAAAGTGCTCTCTCTGGGTCAGAGTGGGGGACATGATCTGCCCCCAACAGAACCACACTCAACATCTCCAACAGGGGCAGTAGTGCAATATGATGATGGGCTGTGACACCAGCAACCATCATCTTTTTGGCAACCCGTCAGTTGATGCAGGTTTGTACCTGTGACAGGGCCACTGGCAGACAGGTAATAGGCCTGATCATCTCAGCATTCCCCCCTCCTCCCCCCCATCTGGCATTCACCAGCAGAGACCACAGTCAGGGTGCACCTGCTGCACCCTGTAAGGTGTTGCAGCCATACACATGCTAACTGCAGACAGTGTGCTAGCCCATACCTAGTGCATGTTCCCAGAGGAACTATGTGCACCCAAATGTGGGATATTAGCAACAACACCAAGCAAGTATGTCAGTGATTGGGCCCCAGAATTAGGAACTCACTAATATCACTATTGAAAACATTGTATGGCGCTATGTGGGAGGGTAGACATGCCATGGTCACTGCTCAGTCAGAGTGAGAGTGCCCTCACAGCCTGACTTGCTGTGGCCACCCTGTCCATGCAGATGGCGTTTGCCCACTACAATATTCCAGCCATTGCCCTATGCCCTATGCAGATGCATCCTGGATAAACTGACCTGTAGGAGCCATACCCACAATACCTTGCTCATCATTATGCACATTGGAAGGCTAACAGTGGAACCAGCGCAAGTACTGGGGGCTCAGTGGGGTGTGGGCAGCCACAAAACACTGGATAAACATACACAGATTACCACACCTATTTGAGCATTGTGCAAGGATAACAGTAGTTGGCAGCCCTGGCCGCAACACCAGTCATGGGTTTAGTGAAGGTATTGGTAAGATACTCAGTACTGTTAGGGTCACTCTCCAGGGTGGTAAACACTGTCAGAAATTGATGAGGGGGCACACACCACATATATCAGAAAGGTTGCTATGATGGATCTCTGTTAGAAAGATGTGTTTCATTTATGATTTGTTCTCTGACATTGGTCCTAGCTACCTTTTGATGTATATGGGACGTGTTTCCATGTTTATGACAGCATTGCTAAGGTATGCAGGTGCTACTAGTGGGAGCTGCTGCTCCACGCAGGGCACAACAGCCTGCCTTTTCATTAGCCTTTGGATGGTAGAGCCTGTGGGTATGGGTGTTTGTGCCCCTGTTGGCCGATGCTCTGGGGCAGAGGTTCACAAATCCGGTCCTGGTGGTTCAGACAGGATTCAGGTTGTCAGGCTGTCCCTACTGAATATGCATGAGGTACATTTGCATACAATGGGGGCAGTGCCTTCAAATGCATCTCATGCATATTTATTAGGGACAGCCTGACAACCTGAATGGTGTTTGGCCCTCTGGAACCGGGGTTGCCAACATCTGCTCTGGGGAGTGAACATTATTATTGTGTATGTGCTCTGTAGGGTAAAACATAGGGACATGGTCTGCAGGAGCCACAGCTGGGACTTGAACCTGTGACCTTCTGCCCCTGCACATACTGGCTGTGTGTACTGCACCAAATTGTTGCCACAGTGGTAGTTCCTTCCCTGGGGATACCATTACTGTTCATCAGACAGACCTTGTCTGTTGGACTGCATGCCACCCACCTAAACAGGGCTTGGCCTTGGTCTGCTGTGGGCAGATACCAGTGCCCCCTCCACTGACAGCACCCCTCTGCCACCAGGCTGATATGCCCTTCTGCCAGTGGTTCTGGTGGTGCGCAGACCCAGCTCATCCAGTGTGCCATTAGGCGGCTGCCTATGGTGTGGGATCTTGGGTAGAGTGGCCTACATAGACATGCACTCTTCCCCCGGCACCGCCTGTCAATGTTATGTGCCCTTTAGGGTACCTGCTGGCTACTGTCCCCTGGGACACTGTGGGACACACACTCGTGGGCATGTTTGACCTTGGTCAGTTGCTGGCTTGCTGATTTGCAGTTTCTGTGTTCCTATGTGCCGCCTAGGCATCTGCCTAGTCCACCCTGTGCCCCAGCTGCCCCACTGCATGTCCCGCTGCAGCCCCCTATACCCCATTTGCAGCCTCACTGTAGTGCCCTTTCGTACTTGGGCACTATGCTGTTGCTGCACATGTATCACTACTATCACTTTTCTTGGTCTCCCTGCCTTTGCTGTACATTGTTGACTGAAATGATTTCTCTCTCCTGCAAATGTGCCTCTAACGCGAGGTTTTCACTGGCATTAGTTTTCAGACCTTCATTTCACAGTGTTAGTGTACCTGGAGCCTCTCCCCGCCCACTCCCCGCCCATTGACCCCTTCTCTCCGCCCTCTAGGGAGCCTTACTCCACCCTCTGTGTGCCTTAACGCCGCTGGAGATATTATTGCGCAAAAACTCACGCTATCGCGCGATAATATTACTTGCTCATGCGATAACGTCACACATCGTGTGATAACATTACGTATCACATGCTAAATGCACCACTGCGATGTTAGCGCTGTTTAGTAAACATCCCCCTTAAAGTCCATTTTGTACATACCATTCCCTACATGACTGTGAAATGTTGGTCTGAATTACCAATTTAGTTAAAAATTATTTTTCTCTCTTTTATTTTCAAGAAAATTTAAAAACTTGGCTTTTTAATTCTAATTAATGTTTTAGCATTTTTGCTCAGTGTTCATTCTTCTTGTTGTAAACTGCACCCAACCACTCTGATTGGGACCGTAGCGGTATATACTGTAAGTCTAGGTTAGACTAGATTAGAAATAAGTAGGGAGAGTTAGAATATATAGCACTAAATGAAAGGTTAGATATAATTGGCATCTCAGAGACCTGGTGGAAGGAGGACAACTATGGGATACTGTCATACCTAGGTACAAACTACTGTATATCGCAATGATGGGGTAGATCAAATTCGTGGAACGGTTGCACTCTATGTTAGAGAGGGCATTAAGTCACACAGGATTAGAGTGTTGCAAGAAACAAAATACACTGTAGAATCGCAATGGATAGAAATTCCATGTAAAAAGGGGAAGGCAATGGCAGTGGGGTTCTACTACTGACTGCCTGGCCAGAATGAACAAATGGATGAATGAAATGTAAAATGTAGGAAGTCTGCAAGGGTATGGGATTCGAGCCAAATGCGCTCAGCTAAGTGGGCAAGGGAACATAGGTAGGCAGTTTTAAAGGACAGCCAGGGCTGAGGCACAGTACTCCTCACAGGACGTGGAATGGGAAGAGCAAGAGCAAGAGCATTCAGGGCAGAGAAGAGTACAGATTAGCAGTTTCACGTTTGAACTCTTTCAGGACTTTTGGGTGAATTCCATCTGTTTCTTGGTATTTGTTGCTGTTATGTTTTATCTACTGTGACTTCCAGGTTTTCAGAGATATTCCTTAGTTGCTCCAATCATCACCATCAAAGAAGGTTTCCAGTGTGGGTATGATCCCAGTATCCTCCTCAGTTAAGACCAAGGCAAAACAATCATTTAGGGGTCAAATTCAAAGGAAAATATCTGGATAACTGCACTATTTATCTGGATTTTTCCCTTCACCATGGCTATTTGGGGACATTCAGCGGCACTATGCCAATAGTGCTACTGAATATACTTATAGATTACCTCAATGTTATCTAGGTATATTTTTGATTGCTACTCAGTAAAATATATATGTAGAAACAATTTGTTTTAGTAGGGAGGAGTGCTTTATAGATTTCTCTTGGTAGAGCTGCATGTCTCTTTCCCAATTTTTCGATGAATCACATATATTCAAGCTGGTTTCATCAATAGATGTATGGGCTTTGTCGTTTTTTAGGTAGTATTGCTTTCACAAGAACATTAAGGGGTATGTTTACTAAACCGCGGTAAAGTCACTGGCGGTAAGGGGAGCGCTAAGGTTCCTGAAGCCATATAAGGCTATGGGTGGGTGGGGGCGGTCCAGCGTAAAGGGAGCTTTGCGCCGTGTAACACACAGAACAGGGCACCTTGACCATTTAACCTGCTGTAACGGCACATCTCATTTTTTTTTTAATATAGATTTTATTAATGAAAAAGAAACATACACAATCCAAGTAACAAATATCAATTAGTAGAGAGACTATCCCTACCACCATAATCAAACAGCAAAAAAACTAGAATTATTTACCCACATCCAGGAGAAGTTCATACCTAAAACAAAACAAGACTCTAATCTCTGATCAATACCCGGTAAACCCCAGCAAAAAAAAGGAGAAGGAAAATAACAAAAGGAAAGAAAAAAACAGAGGAGGCATTAATCAAACAAGCAGAACAAAAACCTACTCTTTCCCCTTTAAGAATTCCAAAAGCTGCTCTACTTCAAGAAAAATGTAACGTATACCTTGAAAGATTATGTGGCACCTGCATGGAAACTTTAAATAAAACAACGCACCCAAGGCCAAAACGCGTGGGCGGATTTCCAAAAAGGCCCTCCGCCGCCATTGTGTGGCCCGTGAAACGTCAGGAAAAATCTGAATGCAGTAGTCACAGAACTTTTCAAGTTTTTTCTTAAAGTATGCATGAAAATTTTTTTGTCTATCCAAATCAGAAGCAACCGTAATTATCAAAGTGGCCCTTGTGGATATCTCATCATGCGAAGATTCCAAAAAATCTGTAATATTCAATGAAGCTGAACCCTTGGGCTCCCCCAAAGCACCTCCCTCCTGAGACCCAGCCTTAGAGACTACATCTCTGGAGGGGAGATAATATATATTTAACAAAGAAATAGCTTCAACATCAGAAATCAACAATACTTCTTTCAAATACTTATAAAAAAGCATAAGCGGTGTAAGATAATGCGTTTTAGGAAAATTCAATAGACGAAGATTCCTAGAACGTAAAGATTTCTCAAGAACTTCATATTGAGAATGCAAGGAAACAACATCTCGTGCCAGAGAAACTATAGCTGTCTGCTGAGAGGAAAAGCGAGTTTCAAGGGAATCAATGCTTTTCTCTACAACAGAAAGTCGAGAGTCGTGATTTGAAAACTTTGCAACGGTTTCCTTCGTAAAGGTAGAAACCCTTTGAAGGGAAGAGTCCAGAGCCAGCTCCATTCTAGATAACATAGCCCAAACATCCTTCAAGGAAACTTCATCCGGGATCACACGAGGCTCACCAGTCGCAGCAAATACAACCACAGAAGGTAATGGAGGAGGCAATGAGCCAGGTACAGAGTCAATCCGAAGGAAAGAAGAGGAAAGGACAGGATCCCCATCAACAATCTTATTAAATCCACTCTCCGATGAAACTATCAAAGACAAATCCTTCTCCTGATTAGCCAGGGAAAAGTTCACCGCTTCCGGGGAAGAGCCAGAAAAGACCATACTCACAGTCGACTTTTCAGCCGAGGAGGTATCCAACGAAGGATTCTCAGTCAATAACTTGCCAACAGAAACATGAGCATCCATGGGCCCGACAATCTTGACCGCCTTCGGTTGAGCAGCCGGCGGTAGGCGTTTCTTCCTCTTCCCTATTCACGGGAACTTCTTTCGCCGAAACTGCGCCGAAGGGGCCCCTTCAGACAGGCACCACGGGCACGCGCCCGCTACGCGTCCCGCGTCGGGGGTGAGATGTTATAGCCCCGTACACTCCAGCAGCCCCAATCAGAGGAGCGGAAGCGGGAGACCAAGCCAATCAGAGAGGCAACAGCACAGCAATCAGGAAACAGAGAACTCCTCGGCGTCCACTCCAGCAGCCCCAATCAGAGGAGCGGAAGCGGGAGACCAAGCCAATCAGAGAGGCAACAGCACAGCAATCAGGAAACAGAGAACTCCTCAGTGTCCCACATCGGGGGCAAGATGTTATAGCCCCGTACACTCCAGCAGCCCCAATCAGAGGAGCGGAAGCAGGAGACCAAGCCAATCAGAGAGGCAACAGCACAGCAATCAGGAAACAGAGAACTCCTCGGCATCCTGCATCGGTGGTGAGATGTTATAGCCCCGTACACTCCAGCAGCCCCAATCAGAGGAGCGGAAGCGGGAGACCAAGCCAATCAGAGAGGCAACAGCACAGCAATCAGGAAACAGAGAACTCCTCGGCGTCCCGCATAGGGGGCGAGATGTTATAGCCCGTACACTCCAGCAGCCCCAATCAGAGGAGCGGAAGCGGGAGACCAAGCCAATCAGAGAGGCAACAGCACAGCAATCAGGAAACAGAGAACTCCTCGGTATCCCACATCGGGGGTGAGATGTTATAGCCCCGTACACTCCAGCAGCCCCAATCAGAGGAGCGGAAGCGGGAGACCAAGCCAATCAGAGAGGCAACAGCACAGCAATCAGGAAACAGAGAACTCCTCGGCGTCCCGCGTAGGGGGCGAGATGTTATAGCCCGTACACTCCAGCAGCCCCAATCAGAGGAGCGGAAGCGGGAGACCAAGCCAATCAGAGAGGCAACAGCACAGCAATCAGGAAACAGAGAACTCCTCGCCGTCCCGCGTTGGGGGCGAGATGTTATAGCCCCGTACACTCCAGCAGCCCCAATCAGAGGAGCAGAAGCGGGAGACATCTCACTTTAAGGTGACAAGCATTAAGGTACCCAAGGGGTTTAAGGCACTTTAACCTAAGGCACCTGTTTAAGGCACCATGAGGGGTTAAGGCGCCCAGAGGGTTTTAAGGTGCCTGAGGTTAAGGCACCCTGAGGGGTTAAGGCACATGAAGGTAAGGCGCCATGAGGGTTTTAAGGCACCTGAGGTTAAGGCGCCCTGAGGGATTAAGGCACATGAAGCTATGGTGCCCTGAGGGATTAAGGCGCATGAAGCTAAGGTGCCAAAGGTGTCTAGGCGCCTGGACATAAGATGGCCAAGGGTTTTAAGGTGCTTCACATTGACAAGCATGCATCTAAAGGCAGGAAAATGGCTGTAACCCTAATGCTGGATAGTGCACCACGGAAAGTCAATGTAAAGGTGATGGAAGGAAGGACAGGTGGGAGCTGATGGACCTGCCATATTGGTGGGCACCCTATTTGGCGACCAGTTAGGTAGATGAGCATGTGGGAGGCAGCTGTACTGATGCACAGGGTGGTGCCAATGTAAAGTGCTGTACTGTCAGTGTGTGGTATAGGATAGGGAAAACGTGTCCCCGACCCCCAGCCGAGCCAGAACTCTACAGCAAGATGTTTGTAGCCACAGGAGCACAGAGTGGGATTGGTGACATGAAGGTAGGGCACAAGAGAGCCCTGACTATCACTGGCATGAAAATAACCTGAGTAGCACATATTCACAAAAAAAGAGCAAGTAGGAATCAAATTCCTGTCTCCCACCTATGTGGACATTGCACTAACCAGCATGCTGCACCTCTTGAGCCAGCTACACCTCTTGAGCCAGTGATGTTAGGAATTGAAGAGCCTGCAGGTGTCTGCCTAACCTGTCTGCTGTGTGTGCTGGTATAGGTTAACCCCTCCAGTACCCATGATGCACTGCACACACAGAACAGCAGTCTGCAGCTGGTCACCAAACAGAGAATGGACACATACACCACATCAGCTTAGTAGGATGCACTGACAGTGTGTGCTGCAATCACATAACAGTTACAAACTGTGCTACTGCACAGTTTCAGTGGTCAACCTGAGGGTGAGGATGGCCACCTAGCATCTGGTCCCCAGGACTTGCAGCTCTAGAGGAAGTCTCTGTTGTTACTATTGCAGATTCCTGTTGTTACCAGTGTATGATAGCTAGTCATTTTTCTACACTGATCATATCTGGTCCTGTGACCTGTTATTGCTATAGAGTGGTTTGCTTAGAGCAGTATATGCTAATACCCAGTGCTAAATAGCTGATGCTACTTACAGTGGGGTATCTAGGCTTGCAGGGGGTTGTCACTATAGGCTTGCTGTGAGTAGGGCTAGAACATCTCCTCTCCCAACCACCTAGGTCTAATAATCACCCACAGCACGCACAGTCAGACTGTACCTGCTGCTAATCACTGACTTTTCCAGCCATGTACATGCCAAGTGCAGACAGTCCGCTGGTCAGTACACGTTACATGTTTACAAAAAACCATGTGCACCCAGGCTTGAGATATACAACATGGACACCCAGCAGTTGGTTAAGCGATCAGGCCCCCAGGACAGGAGATGTACCCACATTACTAGAAACAGACACTATAAAGCACTATGTGGATACATAGCCGTGCCATGGTCACTGCTTGGTCAGAAGGAGAGTGCCCTCTCAGCAGGACATGCTATGGCCACCCAGGCCATGCACATGGCAGACGGGCACTACAGCGTCTCAGCCATTGACCTTACCTTTGATGCAGACCCATCCTGGCCAATCCACCCTGTTTCAGGCCATATCCAAACAAGCTAAACCTTTACAAACTATGTAGTCTGCACCTACTTTAGTGCTCTGTCCAGTGCATGCGAATTCTACACCCAAAACATTCATCTTTTGGAGATAGATACCTCTCAGGGGTTTTGGCATTATGTGCGCCTACTACATCTTTTTATCAATGAACCTCCATATGCGCGCAGGCATGCCCTTAGTGAAGGTCATTTCTTAAGGACCTTCCTAATGTTATGTGCTATTAATGAATGCCAATCATGGCATTTTAGTGATTTATTCACTTAAATGATGAGGCTACTCTACTGAAAGAATTCTTGTCGGCCCGACGGCACGTACTTTCACTGTGGACATACAGATAGCCGGAGTCTGGGCAGAGAACAGGCAGAATGTACAAGGACATGCATAAATTATTGTATTTTAGATCTATGTATTTCTGCTAGCATTCTAGCAGAAATACATAGATCCCACTATGTAAAATAGGCTTGACACAGACACGCAAAAATGTGTGCTAACTAAATGGAACGCTACGTGCATTCTTGGCACAAATCTTTCATTAAATTACTTCTGTAATGACATTTTCAAGCACTCTTTTCCCAGCGGTAATCAAGAGTTCCCAGGGATGGAGCTGCTTTGGGATTTTCAGTTACATACATACGTTTGGATTTTAAAAAGTATACATGTATGTACTAAATAATACAGGCCCGATATTCAACAGCAGCAGCTCGTGCTGCTAAAACGGCTAGCTGCGGCTGCTGAATTTTAAACTCGGTCATTCAATGCAGGGGGTCATATTGGGGCCCCAGCATTTAATATCCATGTTTTAGTGCTGCTGAATATCCCAGCCAAAGGGATTAACATGGTTAGCAGATCTGCTTACCGTGTTAATCTCTTTCAGTATTGGGCCCTACGTATACAGGGAAGATAATGCCAGCTTTCAAAGGGAAAGCTCAAGCATAACATATTCACCTGTTTGCTGCACAAGTCAGATAAATTATTCTGCCTATGGCCAAGTTTCTATATTCATGATTAGTAGCAGGTGGGCCAGATGTATTAAACACGTTTGCTGCGAAGAGTCAGAAAGGTTTAAATACAGTATCACATTGTTAACTAAATAGACTCCAATATGTTCAAAAAACCTATTCCATTTTTCATCATAGAAGGAAAATGATATTCAAATTTCACATAAAAAGAACTGTTTCAGAAATATCTGAACATAAACAACATCCTGCTGGATGTTCATAGTGTTCGCACAAGTAGATCAAGGTCTAATTTAGATTGCTTATTTTTCAAGGATTTGATGTAAAGCTGAAAAGAACTGTTCATCAGAGGTTCACTTCTGACTAGACTCGGATGAAAGTGCTAACATATTTATTGCTAATTATCTGCTAGACTAGCGTTCAAAAGCAAGTCTGGAAGCTGCTGTGAAGAATATCAGGATAACACTAGCAATAGGGAAATTGTTCTGTGACGAATTTAGTATCAGATGCGGATATGGAAAGCTTTGGCATTTTTGACTGTCAGTACTCATAAATGTACTCCCATTTCATATTTTGCCATCTGTTGCTTGGCCACTTTCCTAATTTCTCATAACATAAAAATTCACCAGATAGAAAATATTATGATTGTAATTTTCAGAAGAAGAATCATACCATATAATAGAGCAATTGTCAGCAATTTAATTGCATAAATGGAAATATTTCCCTGAATAAATTGGCCTGACTGAAAATAGCCTTTAAATGCAATTTAAAATTATATACGGATTGGGGAGTGCTTGTTTCCTGCTTTGCTTGCAGTTTGTCTCGCTATTGGTTCTTCAGACCCGCAATGGTGAGTGACGCTGCAAAGAAGGGCTTTAAACATCAAGCCCCACAGTGGGACGCAGATGCGGAAACGTGCTACAAAGGGGCGGGTCCAAAGGGGCAGGTGCTGCTCCTTTGGAGGCCCTTTGGAGCATGGAAGAAGATCTTTGAGCCCTATAATGGGGAAACAAAAAAAGAAACCCCCGTTTTGTCAGCTACCAAGGCGACGAAACTTATGGAACCTATGGATGCTCATTTGAAGTCGTTGGACTCTCCTGCTGTGGTTTGCAAGTCCTTGGTTTCAAAAATGTCTGCGTCATCTGTAAGTACTTTATCTACTTCTCAGTCTCCAGTTTTACAGGATCTTGTATCCCCTACCAACCCAGGAAGTGGCTTGTCCGGAGTGGTTCTTATCCCTGTAAAGGGGGGTGTGGGCCGGACCGGTTCAACTTCCCTGTCAGAAACTTTTCTAAGACTTAAGGGTATGTTTACTAAACTGTGATAACATCACAGCGGTGATGTTATCTTGCGGTACGTGACGTTATCGTATGATAAAGTAACGTTATCGCGCGATAACATTAATTTTCGTGCGATAATGTCTCCGGCGGTGTTAAGTCACACAGAGGGTGGATAGAGGGCGGAGAGAAGGGGGTCAATGGGTGGGGGGTGGGTGGGGAGAGGCTCCTGCTACACTAACACTGGGATCTTAAGACCAGAACATTACCGCAAGTGAAAACCTAGGGGTATGTTTACTAAATGGCGCTAACAGTGCAGCTGCGATGTTATCGCATGATACGTGATGTTATTACGTGATAATGGCGCATTACCGTGCGAGAATGTCACGTATCGCGCGATAATGTCTCCGGCTGCGGTAAGGTGTGCAGAGGGTGGAGTAAGGCTCCCAAGAGGGTGGAGTAAGGCTCCCCAGGGGTGGAGATAAGGGGTCAATGGGTGGAGAGTAGACGGGGAGAGGCTGTATGTACATTAATGCCGTGAAATGATGATCTGAAAATTAGTGCCAGTGAAAACATCGTGCTAGAGGCACATTTACAAGGGAAAGAAACCATTTAAGTCAGCAATGTACAGCAAAAGCAGGGAAACCAAGAAAAGTGATAGTAGTGATACATGTGCAGCAACATCATAGTGCCCAGGTATGAGAGGGCACTACTGTAAGGCTGCAAATGGGGTACAGGGGGCTGCAGGTGGGACATGCAGTGGGGAAGCTGGGGCACAGGGTGGGCTAGACAGATGCCTAGGTGATACATAGGAATGTAGAAGCGGAAAACCAGCAAGACAGCAACTGACCAAGGGCAAACATGGCCACGAGTGTGTATCTCAGTGTCCCAGGGGACAGTACCCAGCAAATACCCCAAAGGGCACATAACATTGGCAGGTGGTGCCGGAGGAAGCGTGGACATCTAGGCAGGCATCCCTACCCCATATCACGCACCATAGGCAGCCACCTACCGGCACACTGGATGGTCTGGGACTGCGCACCACCAGCACCACTGGCACAAGGGCATGTCAGCATGGTGGCAGAGGGGTGCTGGTGATGGAGGGGGCAGTGACATCTGCCCACAGAAAGACCACGGCCAAGCCCCATTTAGGTGAGTGCTGTGCACTGCAACAGACAAGGTCTGTCTGATGAACAGTCATGGTATCCCCAGGGAATGATCTGCCTCTGTGGCAACAGCTTGGTGCAGTACACACAGCCAGTGTGTTCATTGGAAGAACGTCACAGGTTCAAGTCCCAGCTGTGGCTCCTGCAAACCATGTCGCTATATTTTACCCAGTACCAAACCATCGTAATAAAGACAGAACCTTTATTGCAGATTAAAAAACATAAACGCCTATATTTTACCCTACAGGGCACAGACACCATAAACATGTGCAATCCCTAGAGCAGAGTTTCTCAACTGCAGTCCTGGAGACCCAAACACCATTCAGGTTTCGTGCTGTCCCTAATAAATATGCCTGTTCTGCATTTGTATGCACCGCCCCCATTGTATGCAAACGTATCTCATGAATATTCATTAGGGACAGCATGAAAACCTGAACCGTGTTTGGCCCACTAAGACCGGAGTTGGGAACCGCTCCCCTAGAGCAGTGGCCAACAGGGGCACAAACACCCACACCCACAGACTCCACTATCCAAAGCCTCATGGAGAGTCAGGCTGTTGGGCCCTGCGCGGAGCAGCATCTCCAATACTAGCACCTGCATACCTTAGCAATGCCGTCCAAACTTGGGACCATGTTACACATATATCAAAAGGTTGCTATGATCAATGGCAGATAACAAATCCTAAGTTAAACACAATTTGTTGACAGAGATGCATCATAGCAACCTTTCTGATATCTGTGGAGTATGTTTCAGTTTTAGTTTCTGACAGTGTTTACCACCCCGGGGAGTGACCCCCAACAGTATTGCGTACCATAGTAATGCCTGCACTGTGCCCAAGACTGGTGTGGTGGCCAGGGCTGCCTAAAACCTCTATTTTGCACAATGCTGGCATAGGTGTGGGAGTGTGTGTATGTCTATCCAGTGTTTTGTGGCTGCCTACACCTTACTGAGCCCACACTGCTTGAACTGTTTCCAGTGTTAGCCTACCAATGTGCATAATGAGGAGCAAGGTTCTGTGGGTATGGCCTGGACAGGGCGGCCTGGGCAGGATGCATCTGCACAAGGCATAGGGCAATGGCTGTGACATTGAAGTGCCCGACCTGCACGGACAAGGTGGCCACAGCATGTCATGCTGGGAGGTCACTCTCACCCTGACTGAGCACGGTTAGGTTCCCCCGTAGTGCTATACAGTATTTCTCTCAAGTGATATCTATGAGTTCCTTTCTCTGGGGCCCAATCACTGACAAACCTGTTTGGTGTGGGTGCACACAGTTTCTCCAGGAACATACACTATGTACTAGCTAGCAGACTATCTGCCGTTAGCATGAGTATGGCTGGCATACCTTGCAGGGTGCAGCAGGTGGAGACTGACTGTGCCCTCTGCTGGTGAATGTCAGATAGCAGTGTAGGGCAACTGAGCTTTCCCAGGCCAGATGTAGAATGTGGATCTGTTGGTGGGAGATCCTGTCCCCCACCCTGACCCACAGAGAGTGGGTTGGGTGATGCTATCTAAGCCACATGTGGGTCCAGACACCACCCTGTTCTTATAACAAGTGACCATAGCAAACACACAGTATATGCATTTTTTTGGGTGCATTAAAGTTCTCAAGGGCTAAATATGACTGTGGAATACAGATGGACAAAGGTGTATCCTAGAAGTGTCTCCAAAGAATACCTGTCACACACTAGCACTGATGGTGACCTGCAGTACAGTCTATCTCAGTCAAGTCAGGTGCTGCGGACCTGGTGCTGGGCGCCCCACCTCACCCTCAGGGTGAGCACAGGTACCGCACAATGTCACGGTCTGTAGCTACTCTGTGCCAGTAACACACATGGTCAGATTCCCCTACCAGGCTGGGATGCTGTAGAGGCGCATATCCCATCCTGTGATCAGCTGTAGACTGCTGTTCTGCATGTGCATTGCATTATGGGTACTGGTGGGTTTACCCTATCCTGGTAACCACAGCAGACATTTCATGTGGTGACCTGCAGTCTTTCTGTTACCAGCCAGTGCTATGATAAATGCTATAGAGCTGTAGCCCACTGGTTAATGCAATGACCATCAAGCCAGCAGTCATGGGTTTGATCCCTCAGAGATCTCATCTAATAAGGCTGTCAGAGGCAGTCCCTTTTCCTGCCTGTAACAGTCAGACACATCTCTTCAATCTGTGCTGCCAGTAGAAACACCCTTACCTCAGTGCTGTAACCTAAAGTGCCCCATCGCGCACATTATACAGCGCCTTGGCAGACATGGGGCGCTTTATAGGGCACCCTAGGTTACAGCACTGAGGTGAGGGTGTTTCTGCTGGCAGCACAGATTGTAGAGATGCATCTGACTGTTATAGGCAGGAAAAGGGATTGTTTTGGACAGTCTTATTAGATTAGACCTCTGAAGGATTGAACCCATGATTTCCGGCTTGGTAGTCATTGTATTAACCAGTGGGCTATACCTCTATAGCTATTCTTACAGCGCTGGCACAAAATTAAGGTTACCACGCGTAATGAGCCAAGACTCCCTCTATCGCGTGATACACAGCCATTGCTACCTTTTGCCGGAATGCCCACTTCCTTATATGGTATTCCTCACGTTAACGCTGCACCTAGCACCAGTAACATTAGCACGGTTTAGTAAACATACCCCTTAATGTCTGTGCAAGTTCGTCATCCTCTTTGCCTAAGTTATTTGAGTTTTTGCCAAGCCAGGAATATAGCTAAAGATATTTTTCTTAAGGTCATCTGGCAAGTTGTAACCAGGACTGAACTTTCTCTTCAGTCATCTCTGATTAAAATGCTGATGTTTCCAAGAAAGTGGTGTCTACCCTGACTGAGCATAAGGACTGAGCATAGGTGTTATTGATAAACGTTCTTCCAAGTGTAAATTGCAGGTCTCTGCCCTTCATGCCACCTTCACCTCCTCTGTCCAGGATTAGTTCATCATCAGAATGAGTATTTAGAAAATTCTTTGCATTCTAGAAATCTTCATTTTCTGAACTCTCCCCCCTCACTCATTGTCTCTCACCCTCTATTCTTTTTACAAAATACCTCACAGATGTTTTGCAGTTGTCTGATACTGAATCTATTAAATTGTCTAAAATATATTATTTACCTAGAAGGATTAAGGAGGTGAAGTCAGATAATGATATGATCAGTCATCTTTACCAAGTTTAGATCTTCCAGCTTTCTTGAAGACGACCCTGGAGAATATTCCTACCCAGGCAACCCTCCTGATAAGCATTGGATCCTTCAGCTACACTTTTCTAAAAAGCAAGAACATTTTTTTGGCCAAATAATTCAGGTGTTGCCGGATGTTTCTCGGGTGACTCAGAGAAGATGGAGGGCCCTTTTAGAGTTTAGATCTAAAGTCTTGGCCCCGGGTGCTTCTTCTTTCTGAAGTACCCCTGTAAATGTCTTGTTTTATATCAGACAAACAAAAAAAAACCCCTTACAAATATCTACTGTAGATAATAAAAAAATATCAACAAACCATACCAGATCTCTTTCATAAATTCTACTAGTTCTTCTTTGGTAGTGAGAGTGTATAGCTGGCTAGAGTAGTTCTTTGGAGTTCTTGATATTGGAGTTTTCTTTCCCTGATGCAGATAAGTGATGCTTGTCTTATCAAAGCACAATATTGTATCAGGTGATTAATATTATTTTGTATTTTGATATTTAGGATTTTTTATTCACATTTTTTTACTAAGACTGTCACAGGGTTTGAGTCACAACCTACAATAAGACAAAAAAGGCCCTGTGATGATTCTAGAGCATATCTAGTGGTGGCCTTAAAGGGTGTTATACTAGAAGGCCATCTAGCTTCAATAAACTCATGAGTGACAAGATAGAGATCTAGGGGTATGTTTACTAAACTGCGGTAATCGTGAATAACGCGCGCTGTATAACGTTAACGCTCGTTAGCGCGTGATAGCGCACGCTATCACATGCTAACGAGCGTTAACGTTATACAGCGCGTGCTATCACGCGCTAACGAGCATAATGCTCCGCGGCGCGGTAAAACACCGCAGAAGGTGGAGAGAGGGCGTAGAGAAGGGGTCAATGGGCGGAGAGTGGGCGGGGAGAGGCTCCCTTCATACTAACGCGCTGAAATCCAGAGCTGAATGCCAACGCGAATGAAAACCTACCGGTAAAAGCACTTTAAAGGGGAGAGAAACCATTTACGTGTCAGCAATGTACAGCCTAGGCAGGGAAACTAAAAAAAGGTGATAAGTGTGATACATATGCACAGACCAAAAGGGCACAGAAACACTGAAAATGACCCCAACAAACTGGAAAAAAACAACAACCAACCTGGCCAATAGTGGTATCAATGGGAAACATCAACCCCCCCCCCCCCCCCGAGTAAGCTCCATAGAACAGAGATAAATCGTGGAAGGGTCCATACTCCGTCCCCATACAAGGTGCATGGGCCCACAGTGAAATAGCGCTGCTCAGGGTTTTCCCCACCATCGGACAGGGTTCCTATGGCATGCACATGTCCCGCAACATCAGGGCGGGCATGTCGGAATGGGCAACCGGGCAGATGCTGCCAAAGGGGATACAGAGGGCTGCAGGCAGCACATGCTGTAGTGCAGCTGGGCCACAGTGGGGACTAGGGTGATGCCTAGCTGGCCCATAGGAATGCTGAAACAGTAGAGCAGCCAGACAGCAACTGCTGAGGGCCCAACATGGGCAGGAGTGTGCTTCCCACAGTGTCACAGGGAATAGTACCCAGCAGGTACTCCCAATGGCACGGAACATTGGCAAGTGGTGATGGGGGACAGCGTGGACAGCTATGCAGGCACCCCTACCCCAGAACCCACACCATAGGCAGCCGCCTACCTGCACACTGGATGGCCTGAGACTGTGCACCACCAGCTCCACCAGCAGAAGGGCATGTCAGCATGGTGGCTGAGGGATACTGGTGGTGGAGGGGGCAGTGGCAGCTGCCCAGAGCAGACCGTGGCCTAGCCCTGAGTAGGTGGGTGCCGTGCACTGCAACAGACAGGCCCTGTCTGACCAACAGTCATGATAGCACCAGGGAATGCACCATTTCTGTGAGAACATGGTGGTGCAGTGCACAGAACCAATGTATTCAAAAGCAGAAGGTCACAGGTTCAAGTCCCAGCTGTGGTTTCTGCCACCCCAGTCCTCATATTTTACCCACTACTATAACGTGCTAATACAGACAGAACCATTCTTGCAGATGATGTAAACATGCCCAAAATACCCACATTTTACCCTACAGAGCACAGACACCATAAACATGCACATTACCTAGAGCACAGCCTCCCAAATGCAGTACTGGAGGGCCAAACACCATTCCGGTTCCATGCTGCCTCTGATGAAGATGCCTGTGCTGCATTTCTATGCGCCACCCCCATGGTATGCAGATGTATCTCATGCATATTCATGAGGGACAGCATGAAAACCCGAACAGTGTTTGGCACCGCAGGACTGGAGTTGGGAACCTCTGCCGTAAAGCAGCAGCCAACAGGGGCAGACACACCCGCACCCACAGGCCCCATTATCCACAGCCTCCAGGAGAGGCAGGACTTTGGGCTCTGCGTGCATCTCCCAATACTAGCACATGCATACTGTAGTAATGCCACCCTAGAATATGGTACACATCTATCAAAAGATTGCTATGATTACTGGCAGATAGCAATTCCCATGTTAAGTACAATTTCCTGAGTGAGCTGCATCATAGCAACCTTTCTGATGTCTGTGGAGTGTACTACAGGTCTTGTGTCTGACAGTGTTTACCAACCTGGGGTGTGACTCCTACAGTATTGCGTACCATAGCCATGCCTGCACTGTGCCCAGCACTGGTGTGGTGGCCTGGGCTGCCCAACACCTCTATAGTTGCACAATGCTGGCATAGGTGTGGGGAGTGTTTGTCTGTCTATCAAGTGTGTGGTGGCTTCCAACACCCTCCACAGCCCACACTGCTAGCACTGTTGCCAGTATTGGCCTGCCAATGTGCATAATGAGGAGCAAGGTACCGTGGGAATAGCCTGGATAGGGTGGCCTGGCCTTGCCGCATCTGCGCAGGGCATAGGGCAATAGCTCGGACATTGTAGTGCCCGGTACCTCCTGCACGGACAGAGTGGCCACAGCATGTCCTGCTGGGAGGTCACTCTCACCCTGACTGAGCAGTGACCACGGCATGGCTAGGTTCCCCCATAGTGCTATATAGCTTTTCTCTCATGTGATATGTATGTGTGTCCTTTTGGGGCTCAATCGCTGACTTATCTGCTTGGTGTGTATGCTGACATCCCCGTTCCAGGTACATGCATTTTCTCCAGGACCATGCACTATGGACTAGCTGGCAGACTGTCTGCAGCTAGTGTGTGTCTTGCTGGAACACCTTGCAGGGTGCAGCGGCTGGAGGCTTGCTGCTGGAGAATGTCAGATAATGGTGGGGGCTGCTGAGCATTTCCAGACCTGCCGGCTGTCCGCTTTTGCGTTATGGATGTGTGCCACTCTGTCTGTTCCCCAGCAGGACTGCTGTTGCTGGTCCCCTCTACTGCTGCCATTGTAGGGAGGTAGACTGTGGATCTATTGGTGGGTGATCCTGTTTCCTACCCTGAGCCCCAGAGGGTGGGTTGTGTGGTGGTACATAATCTGCCAATGGGTCCATACACACACACACCCCCCCCACCCCCTGCTAAAATGAAAATTGAACATCACACTTTTTTTTTTGAAACTCTGTTTATTAATTCACAGCATACACTTATACAACTCAGGTCAATACATACATAGGACTCCGGATAGGGTTGTCTCTGATCCACTGTCCCGGGGCTCCAGCAAACATGACTCACCATGATAAGCGGCATTAACAGCAAAGACACCAAATCATTTTATAATTTTCATTTATCCTCTTCCCCTCCCCTCTCCCAACCCCCCATCCACCCCCCTTCATTGCTGTAACCTCTGCCCCTTCAGTTTACACTTCTTAGGAACACATAGGTAGGGAATGCCCATGGATAACACCCCCCTTACCCCCCTCAAGACCCCTACACCCTAGCTGTCACTTCGTAACATGGCACTGCGAACCTGCGGACTTAGCCGCTGGAGATAGGGCTCCCATATCATTAAAAAAGAAGCCCATCGTTTGGCACTCCCTCGGGCTCCTCTCCGCTCCAGCAGCATTAACTGATGGAAACTATTGCGCCACTCCCAAAAAGAAGGCGCCACCGGCTCTCTCCACTTTTGTAGTAAGGGATCCTTACCCACCAGACATGCCTTCCGCACCAGAATCCTCTCCTACTTTCCCTTCGGGTAGAGCGGTCGGAGCTGATCCAAGACCACTAGGGACCCCGTCCATTGGATCGGTTGGCCAATAAGGCTACTCATATAGTTACCTATCCGCATCCAATAGCCACAAATTTTCAAGCACCGCCATCACATATGCCCCAAATCTGCCAGAGAACAAGAACACTTTGGGCAACTGCCATCTAACGTAAGGTGGCTGCGCATTGCTCGTCGCGGAGAGAAATGTGCTCATATCAGACACTTAAACTGTATCTGAACATCACACTTTTAAATACTAACCTTTCTTTGTATATAGGTGTGTGCCCGCTCTCCCCACAAGTAAAAATATGTGCTGGTGTCTCTTTGAGCTTGTGTGGCTACCAGGATCTACTGTTTTGCTGTGACTGCTGCTGCTCTTTTTTTCAATCCTCAGAAACTGCTGCCTTGGGCAATCACCTAATCTTGCCCAGTGGTTGGGTCAGACCTGCAACTATGCTAGCTATTTTAAAATTGACCCTAAAATATGTTTTAAGATTTTTAGATGCATGTTTGTTTTTGTTTATATTTTGTAGCTTTTATTGTTGTGATTTGTTTTAGTTGCATTTGCCTTTAAGGTTTTTTTTACAGTTGTTGAAGTTCACTTTGTTCAAGTGTATTCTTGTAAAATGCAGAACACATATGTATAAATTTAAATGTTAAAAAGGAAACTATAGGTCACACAGTTATACTCTAGGAGATCAATCTTAGGCTATGTGATGAACATATAATTTGAAAATGTCTAACCTGGATACTTTCAAATTGTACCTATATTCATCAGCAGTGCTATCCAGTTAGGTGGCATAGCTAAATGTTCTCATATAATTTGAACTAAGCTAGACATCTCAAGTTATTCTTGCTATTTATGTGGCCCACTTGGCCATCTAAGTTATACATATTGAGGGTTATTTTAGAAGCCTTATTTGTGATTCCACATGGAAAATCTGGCATTTACACATGGAAATGGCATCCATATGTAAATGGTGATATTAGAAAGACTAAGGGGCATGTTTACTAAACATTCCTAACGTGCGGGGCAGCGCCGGGCTAGTGTGCTGTGTGCCATAAGGAGGTGGGCGGTTCAGGCAGCAGAAAATAGAAAAAAAAACGGTAGTAAGCAACTCCGGACGTGTGTGCGTCGCGCTAATGTGCGGGGGGTCGACATTAGCGCGTGGGAAAGGCAAAAGTGGCGCGCTGGCTGAGTATACAAAACAACAGAGCCGTGGTACAACGGTTGAAGACACTGACCACTGGTGCAGGGGGGCCATGGGTTCAATCCCCCAGTGTGCGCAACGACAAAGGTCAGCTGAGGCAGTAACTGTAATGATTAACATTGTTTTAGGAGGCAAATTAATTGGAACGGCATAAGGCGGCGCACAGTTATTTTTGGGGCGGCAGAGACAGAAGGCGGCGCACAGTATTATTTTTGGGCAGCAGAAGGCGGCGCTCTGGTCCCCGTGTGCGGCAGAAGGCGTCGCACTGATCGCCACAATGCGTCGCGCTGATGCACACTCACAGGAACAGAGCCACAGCACAAGGGTTAAACATCTGACCAAGGGTGCAGGGCTCAGGGGTCAACTCCTCACAATGCCCAGTGAAAAATGCCTGCTTAGGGCAGTATGTATTATGTTGAGGAGTTGCTGTAGGAGGCTGTAGAATTATATTTTGTTATCATACTACTAGCAAACGCACTCTCCCAGCATGTTAACATACGGCGGCCCATAAGGCACATGTTACAGTGCACTGTTCGCCAAGGCACCCTTGAATGACCCCTATAGGGCAGCATGTATGTTGCGACACAGGATAACTGTATAGTGCACCCTATAGGGATGGCAACCATAAGGTGGCCTACAGGGCGCCCTATGAAGCACCCTCAGAGGCACCTAAGGGGTATAGTAAGCTGAGGGTGGTCTTGCCGGCATAGACATATGTACAGTAAATAAAAATAAAGCTGTGGACAGCCCTACCAAAGGGCCCCACTGTGGGTTTGAACCCATGACCTCTGGCTACACAGGCAGTGATGTAACCATTGCGCTACAGCTCCATAGCTGTAAGCAGGCCCCTGGCTGGCTGCAGATAGCCTACACGTCACCTCACAGGACAGTCTGCTGGTGTCACACAGGATAGGGTTAGGCCACCCGTACCCATGATGCACTGCACATGCAAATTAGCTGTCCGCAGATGGACACAGATGGGGAATGCACCCCCACAGCACCTCGGCCCTGTTGGGGGGAAGTGACCGGGTGCACCCACACAGCACCTTGGCCTAGTAGGGGGCACTGACCGGGTGTTTTACTGGCACAGAGTAGCCACACCCGTTACATCGTGCGGGTACTGTGCTCACCCTGAGTGTGCAATGAGGTGGCCAGGACCAGGTCAACAACACTGCCATGGCTGATGGAGGCCAAGCGGGCGTTCCAAAGCAAGTGTTAATGTGTAAGATAGCTAGTTGTCTGCACAAACACCACCATGGATATCCCTGTCTGCTGCCATCAGGCGGGCACCCCCCCCCCCCCCCGGCAAACATGGTCCCCATCAAGGGATCCACACTCTACCTCCCTGCAAAGGTGGCAGTAGAGGGCGACATCAACCCAGTCCTGCTGAGGAAACACCCACCACCACCCACCCCCCCCCCCCAGGCAGGCAGCTCCATACACAGCCATAACACAATAGCAGACAGACATAAACCCAGGGTATGGTAAGCTGCACTCCACCACCAGATATCCCCTGCAGCAAGCCAACAGCCACTGCAACCCTGCAAGCCATTATAGCAAGGACATTTACCAGCTACAAACAGTCTGCTGGTTAGTCCATAGTGCATGTTTCCAATGGAGATGCATGCACCCAGAAATGGGCTGTCTGCATACACAGCAAGCAGATAGATCAGTGACTGGGCCCCAAAGAGAAACCCATATCTATCACATGAGAGAACTACTATACAGCACTATGGGGAGGCCTAGCCATGCTGTGGTCACTGCACAGTCAGGGTGAGCGTGATCCCCCAGAAGGACATGCTTTGGCCACCCTGTCTGTGTAGGTGGTGGCCGGACACTACAATATCCCAGCCAATGTCCCTGCCAGGGCCCTATGCCCAGTGCAGATGCATCCTGGCCACGTCACCCTGCCCTGGCTATACCCATGGTACCTTGCACCTCATTATGCACATTGACTGGCCAATACTGGCAACAGTGCTGGCAGTGCGGGCTGTTGAAGGGGCTTGCAGCCAACACCCACTGTATAGACCAGGGGTGGGCACCTCCGGTCCTGGAGGGGCCGCAGACCAGTCAGGGTTTTGGGATATCCCTAATGAACATGCATGAGATATATATGCATTAGAGATATCCTGCCAACCTGACTGTTTGTGGCCCTCCAGGGCTGGATTTGGAGACCCCTGCCTTACACCTCTGTCATTTAAGATCATGAGTGGGCAAGGTACAGATGTCCTAGAATTGAAAGGGTATATAGAATGTGTCACATTCCTCCTCGATTCTCACCACACACCAAAAAGTTGTCTAATAGACAATTTTTTGGTGGGGGTGTGAGAAATGAGGAGGACTGTGACAAATTCTATCTAAAAACTTTTTGATGTCTTGTACATCTGTACATTGTCCACTCACAATCTTAAATGACAGAGGTGCAGGGCAGGGGT
Organism: Ichthyophis bannanicus; assembly: GCA_033557465.1. NCBI lineage: Eukaryota > Metazoa > Chordata > Amphibia > Gymnophiona > Ichthyophiidae > Ichthyophis > Ichthyophis bannanicus. Next base: position 440,197,977 of record CM066035.1, on the reverse strand, counting down.
CTCCAGATCCAGCCCTGGAGGGCCACAAACCAGTCAGGTTGGCAGGATATCTCTAATGCATATATATTCATGCATATTCATTAGAGATATCCCGAAAACCTGACTGGCCTGCGGCCCTCCAGGACCAAGTTTGCCCACCCCTGGTATAGACAGACACACACTTCCACACCTCTGCCATCATGGTGCTACGATTGAGGGGGTAAGTAGCCTTTGCCCACCAAACCGGTCCCTGAGCACGGCAAGGCATGGATATGGTACGCAATTACAGATGGTGGTCTCTCCCCTGTGTGGTTAGCACCGTCAGAGGCCAGGACTGTAGCATGCCCCGCAAAAACCTAACAGATTGTTTGGATGGGGTCAACTAGCAGTATGTACGTAACGTATGGATAACTGCCTGCCTGTGCTCCTAGCAAACGTCTCCGAGCTGTGTACCGTATACCTCAGGTGTAGGGTGACATTGGTAAGTTATGCAAGTGATCGTTGTGGGTGCTGCATGCACGGTCCAATGTTCTGCCTTTCCAGGAGACATTGGCCCATTGGGCCTGTGGGTGTGGGTGTGTCTGGCCCTTGATGGCTGCTGCTTTACGGCACAGATTCCCAACTCCAGTCCAGGTTTGCATCACACTGTTCGGGTTTTCCTGCTATCCCTCATGAATATGCATGGGCTACATCTACATGCCATGGGGGTGGTGCATAGATATACAGCACAGGCATTTGTATGAGTGTCAGCATGGAACCTGACTGGTGTGTGGCCCACCAGGACTGCATTTGGGTGATTCTGCTCTAGGTACTGCCCCTGTTCATGGTTGTCTGTGCTCAGTGGGGTAAAAGAGATAGATGTCTTACCATTGCATATGTCCCCGCCATGAAAGGTGTGTCCTTACTATCACTGTTTAGTTGTGGGAAAAATATGTGGGCAGGATTGGCAGTAGCCCCAGCTGGGCTTTGAACCTGTGACCTTCTGTTCTGTATGCACTGTCTGTGTGCACTGCACCACTGTGTAGCCACAGATTGGTTGGATTCCCTGGACTGTCCATGACTGTGGATCCGGCAGGACCTGTCTGTGCAGTGGACTGTGCAGCCTGCACATGGCTAGGCCTCGTCTTCTGTGGTTAGCAGCCACTGCCCCCTGCACCACATGTACTTGTCCGCCAACATGCTGGCATGAACTTCTCTCAGAAAAAGCAGTTGACCTGATGCAATGTGGCAGTATGGGGCTGCATTTGGGGGTCTTGGCTGTAGGTTATGCCCATTGTTGTGGGTTGTGTGCGGAGTTGGGTAAAATATGGGGTGTTTTCCCCATGCATACAGGGGTGTTCTGCGCTATCTTTATTTAGTGGTGGGTAAAATATAGGGACTGGGCTGGCAGGTGCCCCCAGCTGGGTTTTGCACCTCTGCCCTCTGGTCCTAGAGGTAATAACTCTGTCCGCTGTACACACTTTGGCCACAGAGACAGTGCAGCCCCTGGAGGCAGTAAGCCTGGCAGGATGGAGTCACAAACCCTGCTCTACGCAATTCTACTGTGGGCATATGCACCCTGTCTGGTGACAAACGTGCACATAAACCCCGGAAAATGACCACGGGGAAATGTGGGGACAAAATATCACCACGCTGGGCAACAGTGATATTAATGGGCAACCATAGCAAACACTCCAGGAAAGCTCCATAACGTGGAAATGGTTTTTGGAAGAGTCTCCTCTCAGTAGACCCTTCCAAACGTCATTTCTTTTTTCTGGAGCTTTGCTGGGGTGGGATTCTGTATTTGCCATCACTATAACTGTTCCCCAGCTGAATTACTATTTGTAATAGTTCTGTTGTGGTCATTTTCTATTTTTATTTTCACTTTTGTGCTGTGCACATGTATCACACTGCTCACGTTTTGCTGGTTTCCCCGGTTTTCCTGTACATTGCTGACGGAAATGGTTTCTCTTCCCTTTAAATGCTTTCTACCGCGAGTGTTTAACTCGCGGGTGTTTTTACATGCAAATTCGGGCCCGCTACTGTGCGGGGAGCCTCTCCCCTCCCACTCTCCACCCATTGACCCCGTCCCTCCGCCCCTCCGGAGCCTTCCTCCGCCCTCCTTTCGCCGTTCCACGCCTCTATCGGACATTTCGGGCCCGCACTTGTACGGGGCCCGTTTGTGTGCCGCGTTCCTGTGCGGTGGTTTCACGAATGTGTGCGGGGCGTTTAAACGCGTTTATTCGCGTTTCAGTGCCGCGTTTCCGTGCGCTATTTTGCGGCGCGCACATTTGCGGATTTTAGTAAACATCCCCCTAAGGGCCCCTTTTACTAAAGTCCATTAAAGATTTGCAATTAAAGCACTGATCTCACATGCGTTAATTGCCAGGCCTCTGCTTCAGCTGTTGGGGTTCCCAGCAGCTAGTGCACAATGGGTTCACCTAACATGCGCTCCACAACTGGGAGGTTCACTTAGTGGCTTCTATAAAGGAGTGATTATGTGAACCCATGTTAGGCGATGCATTGCTGCTAAGTGTGTGATAACAGCCCGGGCACTCATGCTAATACGCTTTCCACGCCCATACTCCACCCATTCCGCGCCCATCCCACTCTTGCCATTACCATGCGTTTTGGCGTGCAGTGGCAAATGCTATCATGCATTAGTGTTCTTAACTGATACTTGCAACATGTCAAAATGCATGATAGCCAACTAATGCACTTTAATAAAAGGGTCCCTAAATTTATACATGGATGCTACCAATATGTAAACATTTCAAGGGGGTATTTTGAGGAAGTGGTTTGGGTGTGGCCTGGGCAGGTCAAAAATCTACACATAAATTCCCAATTTTATATAGGAAATGCACATGTATGACCAAAATTGTCGATATTGGGATTTACAGCTGCTTCCTGAAATGTATACTGCTCATTTCCCTTTAATTTCCCATTATTTATTTCCACCTTCAAATTGAAATCAAATAAAGATAGCTACCTCTGTAGTTATTTGGTGATATATAAATGTATAGGTTTGCAAAATGCCAAAGTACATATGTGAATTATACATAGGTTGCGTAGCACAGACCTGCATGTGTAAATGAGTTTCCTCTGCTGATTTCTCTCACATGTAGGTTTGTAAAATGGCTCCTCCCGCTATGTGTGGTTGCCTATCCACATACAGTCCTGCAGTTCCTTATACATATTTTATAAAAGGTTGCATGTGTGATAGAGCCTTTTCTAAAATACCACCAGAATTGTGTACATCCTGCTAAAACATCTCATGTCCTATCTAAAATGGGGTCTATTCTGAACTACGAATAGCAGTGATGGACGTTGGGATATCCATTCCTGCTGTTTGCCCCCCCCCCCCCCCTGCCGTCCCCATCCAAAACCTCCCTATACGAACAAGGAGGTTGTACAGGGAGGCTAGACAGGGGCGGGGAGGTGGCGGGGCAGAGGCAGAGTTAGGGCAGGCAGTGGGCGGTCCATAGCCCCGGATGTATAGGGCCGATTCTGAAGTCAGCCCTGTATGTCCAGGACCAGCAGACTAGACAGGGGACTTATTCCACCCTAGAGGTGGAATAAGTCCCCGTAGACATCAGGGGACGGGAGGCCTGGGTAGCAGCAAATGGTGGAGGAGGTGCAGGAGATTCCCCGCAGCCCAACCCTGGCCATGGGAGGCCAGATCGGGAGTCAGGCTGTGGGGAATGAAGAAAGTTGGCAGTCGCTGGGGATCGTGGCTCCTGAATGGAGCCACAGTGCCATGGCAATCAGACACCATGGCACTGCAGCTCCATTCAGGAGCCTGACTGAGTTAGCCAGGCAGGAGCCTGTAAGTATAGACTCACCGGAATCGGGTCGCATCCTACACGTACAGCCTTTGATGCGATTCTGATCCCGAGAGGGGTAGACGTGCCCCACGGGATCAGAATCGCATCTACCTCTGTCCATCCAGTTCCAACCTGATGCACAGAGGCCTGGGATGTACAGATTGGAATAGGCCTCAATTTGTCTTCATACAACTTATGTATAAGTTCAACTGTTAAGTGCTGCCACTTCTGGGGATGTCCCAAATTCTTCCCCTTTTTTGGATGATTAATTTTGGACTTATAATAATTTATATACGCAAAATTATCCATTCAAATTGCCTGGATTTTATTAAAAAACACTTAGGTCTTTGTACCCTTTGCTGAAAGCATACGTGCTTTTGAGTATCACCTGTACAAGTTGAATTCTGAGTTCAAAAATGAGAAAGAATCAGAAAAACATTTGGTGTGTCCCAAATAAACAATAACACATTGATTCACGCTTTCTCTTGAAAATGTCTCTGTTATGTATTTACAGTTAAATTAAATTAACCTTTTTTAAATAAAGGGCCCTTTCACTAAAGTAGCAGTTAACATGCGTTTTAATATGTGGCAACCGTTCTTGAGGGTCTGTGATAAGGGCTATCAAGTGCTAAAAGTAGCCAGCACAGTAAAAAACTCCCATGTTAACTTCTTAGCGTGAGATGGGATGGGGACTCAAGAGTGGGAGTGAGCTGCACATTGCCGTTCATGCACAGTCATTACTATGCACTGCCCTCTTTGCAGTTACTGCTTCTGCACCTAATACCACCATTAAGAGCACCTGTGCTAAATACGAATGAATGTAACACATGGTAAAGGACTTTTCCACATGCCCCTCTGCCGTCCGACATATCTTTCGCACTTACTGCATATGTTGGGTTTTGCTCCTAACAAGCGGCAAAAACGTACTGCTCTTTACTAAACAGGCCCTAAATTATACAGCGATTATAGATGAGTCAACAGTACATTTTTTGGTCTTAATTTTAGTTAACCCTTATCTGGGTTAAGTGAAAAAACATTTTGGTAGATATTTCTCTTTACTTTGACTCGGGACTCATACTCTAATATTTTAAATTATGTCCAACTCTTCCTGAAAAATATCTGCATATACCTGAGTCACATGTAGCACACACACCGACATACAAATTCATAGCAGCTAAGTTGAAGCCTAACTTGAAGCACTCATTGCCTGATGCTAAACATTCTCATAATCTGTTCTTCAGTGCGTTCCTCTTTGGACACATGTATGAGAACCTCAAATGTTTCTGCAGAGGATCGCCATGGATTTCTGACTTTGTCTGGATGATTTGGATTCAACCTAACATGTTCATTTTTCCATTCATTGGTCTAGCCTTTCCCCTTGATTTGATCTTTACAGCAGGCAAATTTATTGTCAGGAGAAAAAACATTGGGGTATGTTTACTAAACCGTCTTAACGTCACCAGCGAAAATCGCAGCGATAATAATGTGAGCAATGCCATATAAGGAAGTGGGCGTACTGGTGGCAATGTAGCAAGCACTGTGTATCACGCAATAGAGGGCGCCTTGGCTCTTTACGAGCAGTAACCTTAACTTTGTGGCAGCACTGTAAGGCTACCTATAGAGCTGTAGGCCACTATTTATTTATTTATTTATTTATTTATTTACATTCTCTTATATACCGCACTATTCTGCATCAGTGCGGTTTACATTGAACAAACTGAAATTACATTGAACAGGGCATTATAACTTGGAGATAACTATTTTACAGGGAACATGGGCTATGGAGGGTTAAGTGGCTTGCCCAAGACCACAAGGAGCACCTGTGGGACTAGAAACCCCAGTCCTTCCGGCCCAAGGTTGCTGTCCTCTAGTGGGATTTGAACCCCTGACCTTCCGGCCTGAAGTACCTTGCCCCAACCACTAGGCCACTCCTCCACTCCTTAACTCCACTAGTTAATACAATGAGTACCAAGCCAGAGTCATGGGTTTGATCCCTCAGAGGTCTCATCTAATAAGGCTGCCCAAGGCAATTCCTTTTGCTGCATGTAAAAGTCAGACACATCTCTACAATCTGTGCTACCAGCAGAAACACCCTCACCTCATTGCCATAACCTATGGCACCCTATAAGGCACCCCATAGGGTACATTATAAGACACCCTGTCCGCTAAGGCACTTTATAATGTGCCCTATAGGGTGCTGTATAATGTGCCCTACAGGGCGCCCTATAAAGCATCCTATACAGCGGTAGACAGGGCGCCCTATAGGGCACATTATACAGTGCATGGCTGACAAAGCACTGTATAATATGTCTTATAGCTTACGGCACTGAGGTGAGGGTGTTACTGTTGGCATCACAGATTGTAGTGATGTGTCTGACTGTTATAGGTAGCAAAAGGGATTGCTTTAGATAGCTTTCTTAGATGAGACCTCTGAGGAATCAAACCCATTGCTTCTGGCTCAGCAGGCAGTGTATTAACCAGTGGGCTATGTCTCTACAGCATGTATCAAAGCACTAGCTGGCTACAGAAAGACTGCAGGTCACAGCATGAAATGTCTGCAGTGGTTACCAGGAAATGGTAAACCCACCAGTACCCATGCTGAAATGCACATGCAGAACATCAGTCTGCATCCGATCACAGGATGGGGTAAGTGCCTCTACGGCACCTCAGCCTGGTAGGGGGAATTGACCGTGTATGTTACTGGCAAAGTGTACCTACAGACCGTGACATTTTGCGGTCCCTGTGCTCACCCTGAGGGTGAGGTGGTGTGCCCAGAACCAGGTACGCAGTACCCAGGCTGGCTGAGTTAGGCTGTGCTGCAGGGCCTCATCAGTGCTAGTGTATGACAAGTAGACCCTGCAGACACACCTAGGATACCTCTGTGGCCATCTGTATTTCCTAGTCATGTCTACCCCTTGTGGACTATGATGCACCCAGAATAGTGCATATACTGTGGAGTGGAGGAGTGGCCTAGTGGTTGGGGCAAGGTACTTCAGGCCGGAAGGTCGGGGGTTCAAATCCCACTAGAGGACAGCAACCTTGGGCCGGAAGGACTGGGGTTTCTAGTCCCACAGGTGCTCCTTGTGGTCTTGGGCAAGCAACTTAACCCTCCATAGCCCATGTTTCCTGTAAAATAGTTCTCTGTGTGCTGTGCTTTCCTGTCTAATCAATGTGTTTATACCTCAAAAATTTCCTGTCATGATTTGACCATTTCCAATCTGTAATCAAACCGCTGCTGATCGCTGGAAGTAGCGGTATACAAATGTATACTAAATAAATAAATAAATAAATATACTGTGTGGTTGCCATGATCACTTGTTATAGGGGTGGGGGCGGGGGGGCGGGGTGGGGGGCGGCGTGGCAGGGTGGGGGGGCGGCAGGGGGGGCGGGGTCATCAGGGCGGGGGTGGTGGGGCAGGGTGGGGTGCAGGGACAGCAGGGTGAGGGGCAGGGGCAGGGGCAGCGGTGGGGGGGCGGGGGGGCAAGTGGGGGGGCGGAGGCAGGCGGGGGTGGTGGCAGTGGGGGGGCGACGGGGCAGGGGCAGGGGCAGGGGCAGGGGGCAGCAGGGTGGGGGGCAGCAGGGGGCGGCATGGGGCAGGGGCAGGGGCAGGGCGGGGGGCGGGGGTGGGGTGGTGTCGGGGGCAGGAGGGAACAGGATCTGCCACCAACACAACCACACTCTACATCTTTGCAATGGAGGCTGTGGGACCAGCAACCCCAGTCCTGAAGGGGAAAGGGCGCCCTCTTGAAGAGGAAAGGGCACCCTCCAGGGCAGTCAATGCAGATCTGTACATATCACATAGGGCACTAGCAGACAGGCAGTAGGCCTGGAAAAGCTCAGTTGCTCCCCACCACAATCTGACATTTACCAGCAGAGGGCACAGCCAGTCTTTACCCACTACACCTTGCAAGGTGTTCCAGCCATACACAAGCTAACTGCAGACAGTTTGCTAGCTAGTACATAGTGCATGTTCCTGGAGAAACTGTGTGCACCCAGATGTGGGATGTAAGCACAAACACCAAGCAGGTATGCCAGTGAATGGGCCCCAGAAAAAGGAACTCCCAGATATCATTTAAAAAAAATAGTGGAAGGCACTATGTGGGAACCTAGACATGCCATGGTCACTGCTCAGTCATGGTGAGAGTGACCTCCTAGCATAACATGCTGTGACCACCCTGTCTGTGCAGGTGTTGATCGGGCACTACAATGTCCCAGCCATTGCCCTACGAAGATGCATCCTGCCTTGACCGCCCTGTCCAGGCCATACTCACAATACCTTACTCCTCATTATGCACATTGACACACACCTATATCTATGTCAGCATTGTGAAAAGAGAGAGAGGTGGTTGGCAGCCCTGGGCACAGTGCAGGCATTGCTATGGTACTCAATACTGTTACTGTTTTCATGCTGTCCCTAATGAATATGCATGAGATACATTTGCATACAATGGGGGCAGTGCATGCAAATGCACCTCAAGCATATTTCTTGAGCATGAAACCTGAATGGTGTTTGGCCCTCCAGGGCTGCAGTTGGGAACCTCTTCTCTAGGGAATGCATATGTTTATGGTGTATGTGCTCTGTAGGGTGAAATATAGGTGTTTATTTTATCTGCACTAAAGGTTCCTTCTTTATTACCATGGTTTAGTACTGGGTAGAGTATAGGGACATGGTCTGCAGGAGCCACAGCTAGGGCTTGAACCTGTGACCTTCTGCTTCTGAACATACTGGCTGTGTGTACAGCACCAAACTGTAGCCACAGAGGCAGGTCATTCCCTGGGGATACCATTACTGTTCATCAGACAGACCTTGTCTTTTGCAGTGCACAACACCCACCTAATCAGGGCTTGGCCTTGGTCTGCTGTGGGCAGATGCCACTGCCCCCTCCACCACCAGCACCCCTCCGCCACCATGCTGCCCTTATGCTGGTGGTGCTGGTGGTGCGCAGTCCCAGGCCATCCAGTGTGCCGGTAGGTGGCTGTCTATGTTGTGTGATATGAGGTAGGAGTGCCTGCATAGACATCCACGCTTCCCCCGGCACCGCCTGACAATGTTATGTGCCCTTTGGGGTACTTGCTGGGTAATGTCCATAGAGGCACTGTGGGACACACACTCGTGGACATATTTGCTCTTGTTCAGTTGCTGTCTTACTGATATTACGTTCCTACATTCCTATGTGTCACCTAGGCATCTGACTAGTCCAACCTGTGCCCCAGCTGCCCCACTGCATGTCCTGCCTGCAGCCCCCTGTACCCCATTTGCAGCCTCACCATGGTTGCTGCACATGTATCACTACTATCACTTTTCTTGGTCTCGCTTCCTTTGCTGTACATTTCTGACTGAAATGGTTTCTCTCTCCTGCAAATGTGCCTCTAACGCGAGGTTTTCACTGGCGTTAATTTTCAGACCTTCATTTCACAGCGTTAGTGTGCCTGGAGCCTCTCCCCGCCCACTCTCCGCCCATTGACCCCTTCTCCCTGCCCTCTGGAGAGACTTATTCCAACCTCTGTGTGTCTTAACGCCGCCAGAGACGTTATCGCACGATAAGTAACGTTATCGCGCAATAACGTTACTTATCACGCGATAACGTCGCTGCTGCGATGTTAGTGCTGCTTAGTAAACATACCCCATTGTCTTCACTCCTCTTTCTTCATGCCTACCATATGCTAATCTCTTTTTCTCTGAAAGTTACATGCACTAGATCTATGCTCCATCCAATAAACCCTCTATTCCTCAAAGATACAGGCATCTATGATCTTGCAGACAAAGGTCAGGTTTTTCTGGACAATTTCTCCACCCTTCCTCTCGAAGAAAAGGCTTTGGCTTGGAATGCTATTTTACATAGAGCCTTTGTTGAAGTCACCTGAGTAAGGGAACACATAATGACAGTCATTTTAAACTCTGGTTTTATCAGGGACTATATTTGCTAAAATGTGGAACAAGAATCTGACGTCATCAAATCTTACATGGGGGTATATTTACTAAACTGCAATAATGTCACCTGCGTTAGGTTCCGTGGTAAAGGTACAGATGCCCATATAAAGGCGTGGGTGGTGCATTGCTACAGCAAGCTGTATCAGCTAACGCACATTACCATGCGCCTCAGACTAATGCGCATTACAAAGCGCCTTATAAGGCACCTTACAAGGCGCCCTGTAAGGCACCTTGTAAGGTGCCTTATAAGGTGCATTATAAGGTGCCTTGTAAGGTGCCTCATAAGGCGCCTTGTAAGGCACCCTATAGGGCTCCTTAGGCTGAGTGCCATATTAGGCACCCCTGGACAAAGCACCGTAGAAGACGCCCTGGGCTATGTAAACATAGGTTAAGGTGGCTCAACAAGGTTTCGGTGCCCTAGGTTAGTGTGCCCTAAAGGCTGCAAGGTGCTTCAGGATGACATGCATGACCTGTGAGGCACAGAGACAGATGCAGCCCTAACACAAGATAGAGCACTGAGGAAAAGCAATGAACAGGTGAGTGAAGGAGGGAGAGCTGGGAGCCGCTGGACCTGCCATATCTGCGGGCATCGAATGTGGCTGCCAGTACTGTTGACAAACATGGTGGGGGCATCTGTACCACAGCACAGGTAAATGTAAAGTACTGGAAAGACAGTTGGTGGCAGACAATGGGAATATGTGTCCCTCAGTGGAGGTGGAGGTGGCAGGATAGTTACAATGATGGGTGGGTAGAGGAGTGGTGGTGTCATGCAGATCAGGCACAGGCGAGGCAAGCACAATGAGGCGCAATGCAGGAAAGGGTAACAGTGCAAGTCATGGGGTGGCAGCCTGCAAGGCATACAGGACTCTACACAGCTGACAGACACAGATAGACGGACCGAAGGAATGTTGGCAATTGTGGCGAGGGTATCATGGGCTGGCAGCACAGATCTGCAAAAATATGACTGTTACAGGCATGCAAACTATTTGAGTAGGACAAGCATGAAAGGAGGGAACAATGAGGAAATGAACCCGTGAATACTGCTGAGAATGGCATTGCTCTAACCAGTAGGCTACACCTCTGTGGTGTATGGCACAGCAATGGCTGGGTACAGAAGGACTGCAGGTCACCGCACAAACTGTCTGTCCAGAGTGCCAGGATAGGGTAACCCCACCAGTACCCATGATGCAATGCACACGCTGAATAGCAGTCTACAGCTGATCACCAAATGGGGTCTGCACCTCTCCGGTACCTCAGCTTGGAAAGATGAACTGACAGTGCGGGATACTGGCACAGAGTAGCTACAGACCATGCCATTGTGCAGGTTCTGTGTTCATCCCGAGGGATAGGAGGGGTGCCCAGCACTAGGTCTGCACTACATGTGGTGCTAGAGATAGGTCCTGCTGTATATTCTCATCACTACCAGTGTGTGACAGGTGTTCCTTGCAGTGTGTCTGAAAGTAATTTGGTGCCCATCTGTATCCTGCTGTCACATGTGGCCTTCTGGGATCAGACACCACCCAGATTAGTGTGTACCCTGTGTTAGGGTCTGGCTGACATGGGCACCTGCTATCAGGCAGAGGGGTTTCTTGACTTGCATGAGGTTTGTGTAGCAGTGCCTTTATAGATCAAAGTGGTATACACTACATACCCCAAAGAGTCCACAATCAGCCTATTTGTAGGTAAGGAACACATACCTGGCACAATGAAGCAATCTCCATGCTGCTGGTATACGACAGCCTACCAGGGTTGGTGGGCCAGAACCATACCTGTGACTGGGACAGTGGCAGACCAGCAGTAATGCTGGAGTTAGGTTTGGAAAACCCCAACTACCTCAGACCACTCTCTGCCAGACACCAGCAAACAGCACAGTCAGACTGCATCTTATAGGTGTCCCAACCATGCACAGTCTAAATGCAGACAGTCCACTAGCCAGTCCATAGTGCATACTCACAGAGGAACCATATGCACCAAGCAGGTATCTCAATGATGTGGACCCCAACAATGGGAACACAAAAGTATCACTTGAGACAGACAGCATGCAGTGCTATGTGGGAACCTAGACATGCCATGGTCACTGCTCGGTCAGAGTGAGTGCCCTCCCAGCATGCCATGCTGTGGCCACCCTGTCCATGCAGGTGGTGGTTGGGCACTAAAGTGTCCGAGACATTGCCCTACAACCTGTGCAGGTGCATCCTGCCAACTTGCCCTGTCTGGGCCATACCCACAATACCTTGCTCCTCATTATGCACATTGGCAGGCTAACGCTGGTAACAGTGGGACATTGTGAGCCCAGAGTGGTGTAGGGAGCCACAAAACAATTGATAGACATACACCCCTATTGCAGCATTGTGCAATGATAGGGGTGGTTGGTAATTCTGCTCACCACACTGGTCCTGATCACAGTGCCAACATTGCTAAACTGTGCAGGGGGTAGTAGTGGTGCTCTGCTGATAACTGCAGCTCCATGATGGGGCCAACAGCCTGACTCTCCATGAGGCTTTGGATAGTGGAGCCAGTGTGAGTGGGTGTTATGACCCCTGTTCAACACAGCTTTGGGTTTTGCACATGTTGATGTTGTATCTGCATTGTTGGGAGATGCTCTGTAGGATCCACAGCTGGGACTTGAACCTGTGACCTTCTGCACCTGGACATATTGGCTGTGTGTATTGCACCACACTATTGCCACAGAGAAATAGTGATCCCTGGGGCTACCCTTACTTTCCTTAGGCAGACCTTTTCTGTTGCACTGCACACCATGTATAGGTACAGGGCATGGCCTAGGTCCACTGCAGGCAGGTAGCACTGCTCGCTCCAGCACAAACACCCCCCCACTGCCATGCCAACATGACCATATGCTGTCAGTGCTGGTCGTGCGTGGTCCCAGGCCATCCACTGTGCAGGTAGGCGGGTGCCTAGGGTGCGGGGTCTGGGGTGGCAAGGCATGCATGGACATCCACACATCTCCCATCACTGCCTACCAATGTTATGTCCCTTCCACATGGGGGAGTGATGGCTGGGGGGATGTCAGGCTGGTGCTCTAGCAACTATTGGCTAGGATGGACCGGGTGGATGTAGGTGGAGTATGTTGTTACTGCCAACTGTGGACAGGCTAGGGAATGCACCTCAGGTACGGTGTACCCAGTTTGGCCTACTGGGTGTATATATGTTTCTGACAACATATGGGCACACCATGCAATGCCTTACTAGGGGCTGCCGTAAAGTGTGTTCAGTTAACTGGGTCTATGAACTGTTTGGGACCCGTCCTGGGTGTGGTCTATGGACCCTTGTTAGTGTGGCCCCCAAATGTGCACTGCTTGCCCTATTTCAGGCATAGTGGTACCTGTGTGACTTTTGGGGTACTTGCTGAGTAATGTCCCCTGGATGGGACACTGTGGAACATGGACTACTGGCCATGTTTGGCCCTGGGCAGCTGCTGTCCTGCTGATTTCCAGTTTCAATGTTCCTATGTGCCACCTGGGCGATGGCCTATTTCACCCTGTGTCCCAGCTGCCCCCACTGCATGTCCCACCTGCATTCCCTCTATGCCCCATTTTCACCATCACCATAGTGGCCTTTCATACTTGGCCACTATACTATTGCTGCAGATGGAGTACTACTATCACCTTTCTCGGGTTCCTTGCTAGGCTGTAGATTTCTGACACTGAAATGGTTTCTCTCTCCTGCAAATGTGCATCTAACGGCAGGTTTTCATTCGCAGTAGGATTCAGCCCTTCAGTTCAGCGTGTTAGTGTGCAGGGAGCCTCTCCCCACCCACTCCCCACCCATTGACCCCTGCTCTCTGCCCTCTCTCCTCCCTCTGTGGTGTGTACCATGCCACAGAATGCTTCCACGCGGGTTGTAACATTACTGTGCAGTAACATTATGCACTGCGCGGTAACGTTAACTAACGTGCAGTAACGTTACCGAATGCGTGGTCTGTAACGTTACCCCAGTTTAGTAAACATACCCCTATATGTTAAAGAGAACATTGAGTCAAACTGCATAAAGGTTCATTAGGAAACAGAATGCATCATGGAATCTTTATGGACAGAAATTCTATGTGTGAAGGGAAAAAAAATGATGGTAGGGGTATTCTACCATCCGCCTGGTCATAATGAGCAGACAGATGATGAAATGTTAATGTTAACAAAGATTAGGGAAGCAAACAAATTTGGCAAAAAAATAATATCAGTTATCTCAATTACCCCACTACTGACTAGATAAATGTCATGTCAGGACATGAAAGGGAGGTCCTATCCAAGATCCTAGATGAAATAAATGACAGCTCTATGGAACAGCTGGTTCATAGGATCTGGTGTGAGAGGTAACAGTGTTGGGGCCACTTGGCAATAATGCTCATAACAAGATTAAATTTGACTGAAGACACTAAGGGGTATGTTTATTACACTACTGACAAAGCGTAAAAAGGAAGATATCATGTTTGGAAGGGTCTATGCTCTGTCCCCCTACAAAGTGAATGATCCCACATTGAAATAGCAGTGATCAGGGTTGTTGTCGTTTATATTGGGCAGGTTTGTTATGGCGTGCACATGTGCAGCAACAGCAGAGTGGGCACGTAGGAAATGGCAACTGTACTGATGCTGTAAATGGGATACAGGGGGCTGCAGGCGGCACATGCTGTGGCCCAGCTGGGGCACAGTGCAGACTAGGCAGATGCCTAGGTGGCACATAGGAATGCCGAAACTGTAAAGCAGCAAGACAGCAACTGACAAGGGTTCAACATGGGCACGAGTGTGTGTCCCACAGTGTCACAGGGGATATTACCCAGCAGGTACCCCCAAGGGCACATAACATTGGCAGGCGTTGCCGGGGGGAAGCACGCATGTCCATGTAGGCACCCCTACCTGACAACTCACACCATATGCAGCTGCCTACTGGCACACTGGATGGCCTGGGACTGCGCACCACCAGCACCATCGGCATAAGGGCATGTCAGCATGGTGGCGGAGGGGTACTGGTGGCGGAGGGGGCAGTGGCATCTGCCCACACCAGACCATGGCCAAGCCCCGTTTAGGTGGGTGCTGTGCACTGCAACAGACAAGGTCTGCCTGACGAACAGTCATGGTATCCCCAGGGAATGATCTACCCCTGTGGCAACAGTTTGGTGCAGTACACACAGCCAGTGTGTTCAGGGGCAGAAGGTCACAGGTTCAAGTCCCAGCTGTGGCTCCTGCAAACAATGTCCCTATATTTTATGCAGTACTAAACCATGGTAATAAAGACAGAACCTTTATTGCAGATAAAATAAACATGCCTGAAACGCCTATATTTTATCCTACCGAGCACAAACACCATAAACATGTGCAATCCCTAGAGCAGAGTTTCCCAACTCCAGTCCTGGAGGGCCAAACACCATTCAGGTTTCATGCTGTCTGATAGGGGATAATAAGGTTTAGTTTAAGTGTACATACAGAAGGATTCGAGTCCTGTAAGAGGGGCCCGGAAGAGGGAAGATGGCAATCCTGTATATGTCTATATATGGAAAAGGAATGTGCTGTGCTAAGCTAAATTGATTGTTCTACTCAGAGATGACTCGTATTTGCATATTTACTGATAAGCTATAGTGGGCCCCAGGAGATGGGTGGATGACGTATGAATATGTTTCTGATAATGTATAAAATACGGACAATCCCTCCACCCTATGGAATAAACTGCATACCACTTATGTGCAAGTGTGTGTGTGTTTGTTCCCCTGGATTCCAGACAAAGAAGGTAAGGTGATTCCTCGACCCAGACAGATGTCCCAAGGGTTAGTGATAAAAGGTGCTGGGAAAGGAATAATGTACCCTTACAATTTGGTGTCTCAGAAGTGGGATTTCCCCGATGCAGCTTTCTAAATTGAAGCAGCTTTGGTATCCCTTCCCCCTACAGCAGCTTTCTAAATTTCCCCAATGCAGCTTTCTAAATTGAAGCAGCTTTGGTAGCTGCACAAGGATTTTTTAATTGACGTTGCTTTGGTAGCTCGTCTTGGAAAAATGCGCTTGGGTAGCACTGGGAAAATGCGCTTGGGTAGTGCTGGGAAAATGCGCTTGGGTAGCGCTGGGAATATGCGCTTGGGTAGCGCAGTGAATAACAGGGACATCCTGCTGGGTCTGTGGTAATATCCTTCTCCTTCTCTGTGTGCTTGTGTGCCTGTGTGAGTTTGGCAAAACGCCCCTGCCGTACTCCGAAGCAATATAGCGCTAGTGACGGGTACTGTGCAGAAAGCAAGTGGCCAGACGTGCATTTGTTGTGAATTAATTAGAGGATGGGGGGGTCCCAAGGTGAGGGGACCGCTCCAGAATCCGCGTGAGTGCATGTTCAGCTAAATGTTGTGATAAGGTTTAAAACTGCAGCTAAAATAGCCATTCTACATAAATTGTCAGTGTAGGTTACAGGACATTTGCTAATTCTGCTGAAGAAGTCTGTTAGCATGTTTACTGTGCTTAGTTTATCTCTGTGCCTATACGACACCCCCCCCCCCCCCCCCCCCCCGTCTTTAGCGAAGGTAAAACTGATGACTCAGAGTCCTTGGAATGCAAGTGACAAGTGGTGTTTGTTTATTCTTCCAAGCCTTTCCTGTCTTCTTTAGCTAAAAGGGGGGTGGGGGGGAGTTCCTGGGTGAAGGGGACCAGTCCGGTTTAATTAAGTACAAGTAATTCTTTTAGAGGCTTTTCGATGTGTGCTGTAACTTGCTGCATCTGGAGATAGTACAGCCTGAGCGAGACATGTTCCGCTCTTCCCTCCCCCTCCCTTCCTGTTCTTTGTGTTCAAAGGCTACGGACAGGCAGACAGAACAGAAACCTAAAGTTAAACGGCATACTAAAACGTAAATTATTATTTATTTGCAGAGTGTCTATTTATTGCCATATTGTAAGAAGACAAGCTAAATAGAAAAAAAAATTACTTTTGTACTCAACAACGGTATAACTGTCACTGAAATATGTAAAAGGGTGTGTCTGTATTTAGACACCCATTGCTATAGCAATGTACTGAATAATAAAAATACTAAAAGAGCTCTTAATCTGCTTCACAATATTCCTCTCCGAGTCTCATTGGCCAGGTTGGCCAAAGGTGAATTGGCCACAGGTAAAGGTGTAAATAAACAGCTGGGGCTCGCCAGGATTTTCCCACAGTAGAGTGACTCCTGCTGAGTGGAGGTGCGAAGACGCGTCCTGTTGATTTCAACAGTCTCACCTCCTCCTCTGCGGAGAGGTCTCTCTGCTAGCTGGTAATGGTCCCGGAGTTGAAAAAAAAAAAAAAAGTGAACAGAGGTGTTGTGAACCAGCAAGCGCTGCAGCAATCGAGTAATTCTGTGCACAGACTGCGGTAAGGAAAAGGGGGAGAATGATAAGAACTGTAAGATTCTAATGATGAAATACTGTTGTTTCCTTTGCACAAAGGAAAGTATCCCTCCTCCTGCTGTTTGGTTTCTTGGATCTGTTAGGTGTTAACCCTTTATGTGACTGGTAAGTCTGAAGTGGAGAAATCAAGGGAGAGGGTCTAGTTCATTATGCAGGGTGAAATTTCTTAAGAAAGCACTTGTAAGCTTTGACTTGTCTTCTGTTTAAATTAAAAACCTTTGCATTATGTTTTAGTGGCTGAGGCAGCATTTAAGGAATTTGACTAAGCGTGTTTAGACTCAGCATCCTGTGGTCCCAAACCCTTACATATAAAGTTGAGCAAAAATTTTGCATGAACACAAATGGTTCAGTATTGTCGATGTGAGGTATATGTTTGAGCCTGCTCCCTAGGCACTATGTAGATGATCTTCCAAGTTCAGGGCAGGAGAAACCAGTTGTGATAGAAGCCATTCAAAATCTGCTGCATTTCTTGGGTAAGAAAGGTTTCAGGGTGTCCTGAAAAAAAAATTAGGTTGGGGCTATCCCTTCCCCCTACAGCATCAGAATCGAAACTAGAAACTTAAAAACGAAACCAGAAACTTAACAAAGAGAACAAAGAAGAGAGAGGGAAAGGGGGCAGCCCCTCCCGTGGGCTACAGAAGGCACAAATGGTTTTGGATTATAGCACAGCCCTTCTCTGGCCGTTTGTCAATTTATTTTGTAGCATGGCCATATTTACTAGCCAGGGGCTGAATTCCTTTCATCTTGAGGTGACTGCCACATTATAAGTGAAGGAAAGTGAAACTAAAAAATAAATCCGGAGAGAATAAAGGGTATTGTGGAGTTACCTTTGCCTAAACTAAGAGAGCTGATATCCATTTGGCTGGGTGTAAAAGGGCCGTGATGATGTCAGAAAGGTTTGGTGGAAGCTGTTCTGTTTTTCTTTGACCTTCAAAGTAGGGGTTGAGAACCCTGTCAGGACAATGGGGCATCCTGAGCCAGTAATTAAAAGACTGCAACTTGAAAAAATGATTTGAATCCTGAGTGAATAAGAAGGTTATGTTATGTGTCTGGTCTTTGTTTGTGTATGCTATTGAGTAAACTTAAAGAGTTTAAAAAAATGAATTTTATATTTTGTGGCAAGCACCTCAGAGGTCATAATTATTGTTCATATATTACAAAAACACATAGGGGTATGTTTACTAAGCTGCGGTAATCATGAATAACGCGCGTAACGTACACTTAACGATCGTTTGCACATCATAACGCGCGTTCTGATGTGTGAACGATCGTTAAGTGTACGTTACGCGCGTTAACCGCAGTTAACGATCGTAAACCCCCGCGGCGCGTTAAAACACCGCAGAAGGTGGAGAGTGGGCGGAGAGAAGGGGTCAATGGGCGGAGAGTGGGCGGGGAGAGGCTCCCCTCACACTAAAGCGCTGAATTTTAGAGCTCAATTCCAACGCGAATGAAAACCTGTCGTTAAAGGCATATTAAATGGAAGAGAAACCATTTACGTCAGCAATGTACAGCAAAACCGGGGAAACCACAAAACGTGAGCAGTGTGAAACATGTGCACAGAACAAAATGTCAAATAAAACTTTAAAATGACCACAAGAAACAGTGTAAAAATTATAATTCAGCTGGGCAACAGTGATAGCAATGGGCAACAATAAAAAACACTCCCAGGAAAGCTCCAAAAAAAAGAAATGATGTTTGGAAGGGTCTACGCTCTCCGTAGACCCTTTCAAAAATCATTTCATTTTATTGGAGCTTTCCTGGGAGTGTTTTTTAATGTTGCCCAATGATATCATTGTTGCCCAGCTTGGTTATGGGTGTTTGTCCCTTTTTTTGAGGTCTTTTTTGAGGTTTATGTGCACTTTTGTCTCCATACAAGGTAAATGAGCCCACAATGCAATTGTGCAGAGCAGGGTTTCTGACTCGTCAGGCCAGTTTTCCTACCTCCAGGGACTGCACTGTCTCTGTGGCCACAGTGTGGTGCAACAGACACAGCCAGTACCTGTAAGACCAAAGGGTCACAGGTCCAAATCCCAGCTGGGGCTCCTGCCAACCCAGTCCCCATAGTTTTACCCACCACTAAACAGTGATAGTAAAGACACTCCTTTATTGCAGAGAACATACGCATGGTTAATACGCCTATATTTTACCACACCAAACACAGACACCATAAACAGGCGCATTACCTAGAGCAGAGTCCCGCAAATGCAGTCCTGGAGGGCCCCACACCATTCAGGTTCCATGCTGCCTCTAATAAAGATGCCTGTGCTGCATATCTATGCACCACCCCCATGGTATGCAGATGTAGCTCATGCATATTTATGAGGGACAGCATGAAAACACAAACAGTGTTTGGAACACCAGGACTGGAGTTGGGAAACTCTGCCATAAAGCAGCAGCCAACAGGGGCAGAAACACCCACACACACACCCACAGGCCCCATTGGCCAATGCCTCCTGGAGAGGCAGGACATTGGGCCCTGCCTGTATCTCCCAATACTAGCAGTTGCATACCTTAGCAATGCCACCCTACACCTGGGTATATGGTACACAGCTATCAAACGTTTCCTATGATAACTGGCAGATATCAATTCCTACATTAAGCACATTTTGCTCATTGAGCCCCACCATAACAATCATTCTGATGTCTGCGGTGTATGCTACAGGTCTGATCTCTGATAGTGTTTACCACCCTGGGGAGTGACCCCCAACAGTATTGCGTACCATATCCATGCCTGTACTGTGCCCAGGACTGGTGTGGTGGGTATGGCTGCTGAACACCTCTATAGTAGCACAATGCTGGCATAGGTGTGGGGGTGGCTGTCTGTCTATCCAGTGTGTGGTGGCTGCAAACACCTTCCACAGCCCACACTGCCAGCAATGTTGCCAGTATTGGGCTGCCAATGTGCATAATGAGAAGCAAGGTACCATGGGTATAGGCTGGCCAGGGTGGCCTGGCCAGGGTGCATCTGCACAGGGCATAGGGCACTGACTGGGACATTTTAGTGCCAGGCCACCACCTACACAGACAGGGTGACCTCAGTATGTTCTGCTGAGAGATCACTCTCACCCTGACTGTGCAGTGACCACAGCATGGCTAGGCACCCCCATATTGTTATGTAGTATTTTTTTTCATGTGATAGATATGGGTTTCCTTTTGGGGCCCAGTCACTGATTTATCTGCTTGCTGTGTATGCTGACATCCCAGTTCTGGGTGCATGCATCTCCACAGGGCACATGCACTATGGACTAACTAGCAGGCTGTTTGAAGCTGTTATGTGTCTTGATGGAGTGGCTTGCAGAGTGCAGTGGCTGATGGCTTGCAGCAGGAACATATCAGATAGTGGTGGGGTGTAGCTTACCATATCCAGGCCTAATGTCTGTCTGCTATTGTGTTATGGATGTGTACAGAGCTGCATTGACTGCCCTGTGGGGTGTCTGCTTTTCAGCAGGACCGGGGTTGATGTTCCCCTCTACTGCCATCTTTGCAGGGAGGTAGAATGTGGATCTGTTGTTAGGAGACCCTGTTTGCCCCCCTCGGCATGGCCTGGCCTGGCCGGGGGGGGGGTGGTACATGGGGGCTACACCTGACTGAAACAGACAGAGATATCCAAGGTGTTTCTGCAGAAACTATCTATCTCACACATTAACACTGCTTTGGACCTGCGCCATGGCCTCTTTTAGCCATGGACGGTGCTATGGACCTGGTGCTGGGCGCCTCACTGCACCCTCAGGGTGAGCACAGTACCCGCACAATGTGACGGTGTGTAGCTACTCTGTGCCAGTACAACACACGGTCAGTACCCCCTACAAGGCCGAGGTGCTGTGGGGGTGCACATGGTCACTTCCCCCTACCAGGCCGAGGTGCTGTGGGGGTGCATTCCCCATGGTGTGTATCTGTGGACAGATGATTTGCATGTGCAGTGCATCATGGGTGTGACTGGCACAATCCAACCCTGGGAAAATCCAGCACCTGCTCACAGGCTCTGATAAACCATAGGCCATCACACGTACATCTGTTAGCATAATGCATAGGTGCAAGACACCCTAAAGAGTCTGTAATATAAGGTGCCCACGCTGGTAAAAACACACGTACCCACGCACGATTGTACGCACGCACCAACGCACGGGGCTATGCCCGTACCAACGCACGCAGCCACGCACGCAGCCTCACACGCACCAACGTACATGGCTAGGCACACTCCGAGGGTGTGTTTCTGACACCACTACTCCACGTAAAGAAAAACATGCCTCCTCATTCCCTATGTAATGTACAGGGTGATGCCTGGGCTAGCCTTCTGCGTTAGGCACACTGGGGACTTGAACCCATGCTGCCTGTAACAGCGGTCAGTACAGTAACCATTGTGCTACAGCTCTGTTTCCGTGCTTTGTGTCTGTACGCCTTCTTACGATTAACGCGCAGTAACGCGCCACGGCGTCCTGTAACGCTCGTTAGTTTTTGGAACGCGCGTTAGTGGTAATGATGTACCACCCATGTCCTTATTTGGGGTTTCTGTCACTACTGCGGCTCCTAACGCGAATTGCACTAACGCAGTTTAGTAAACATACCCCATAGAGTTGTAACTATAGGAATTTAATAGCAATCACAATTAGTGACAATTCTCAAGCAACTTTTTCTTTTTAAACTCTTAATTTAGGACTCTTCTCTCTCTTGTTCAGCTATCTGCATTTGCCTGAAGGAATCTAGACACAAGACAGACCTGCTGTTTACTTTGCTCTTTGTGTTTGAGATAACATCAAGGTTGAACTGTTACTCTAAGCAAATTGCTTTGACATAATTTCATTGTTTCAGATCAGTTTGATACCAGTCTCAAGTATTATGTATAAGGTTTTAATTTAAATGTGACAAAGTATGATTCTGAATTCACCTTTTTGCAGTTTCATGTTATTTGAATGTCTGTTTCCTGAACTGTAAGATTTTAAGATAATTACTTTGCCTTGTTAAGCTTTGTGCTGATGACTGATGAACAGGACAGTAACATCACAGTTTTATTTACTACAATATTGGATTTTAGGATAAATTCACCTGTTTTCCTGTATTTGAATTTTATGTGTTGGGGTCCAGAGAAAAAATTGTACTTTGTTTTGAAAGTTTTTAAAAATTCAGTTTTAGGAATACAGTATATTGTAGCACTATGACATACGAATTTTCTTTAGTTCACACACTTGCACTTTATGTTACCAAAATACTTGTTGTAGCAGTACATTATGTAGAGGTTCAGTACACACAGAAATTATAGAATTTTGGAAAGAGGCTGATCTGAAATTGCTTTGTTCCCAAGCACATAGATCTCATTTAGTGGAAAGATGAAGCTTAGTTCCCAGGAAATATGAGAATATTTGTAAACAATAATATTAACGTGAGTTCATTGAAAAAAAAAACAAAAAAAAAAACCAAACCAAGATCTTGCTTGTCAGCAATGATCCAGGGGCGGTTTGGAAAAAAAAAAAAAAAAGAAGCAGAGAGTGAGAGAGAGAGACAGAAGGTGAGGCTACAGCCTTGGGAAAGGCAATAAACGTGCTGCTCCGAGTGTGATGATCTGGGCCACCGGAATTCTGACTGCTTTAAGACTCCTTGAGGACCCCCAAGGCCTGAAGAACATGAACCTTGTATATTTATGCCTCGGCAGAGACATGGATAGGCAGGGGAACGTAGGCCAAGAAGAACCCGAGGAAGTATCGACATGAGGCCCAACCACAAATGCCTTGAACTTTCTTAGGCCTCTCACCTCAAAAGGATCTCTTAAACACCATGATTAGTGAGTAACTTGCACAGATCCTTGTGGGCACTGCAATTATAAGATCAGTCCTCGAATATTTTTAAGTTTCCACAGCACTCTCACTGAGAACCAGGTATAAGATAGACTTTAGTCACACCTGAGAGATTATGTGGCTGTTCTGTTAGAAGCCATACTCCTTCCTATTGGGATTGATGTTATAAAATGCCGTGAAGCACTAGTCTATATTGTAAGGACTTGCTAATTAGAATGAGCACTGTTTACTCATATTGTTATGCTTATTGAAAAGGATCTACATTTATATTTTATATATACCTTTTGTTTACAAAAATACTACGTTTCTAACAATTGTTTGATGTTCTTAGCAGCCTTGCCAAACAAGGATACACTAGTATGGTATAAAAAGACAGAAGGACCTATGCATGTAGTTTGATGGAATGATGTAAGTGAAAAAAAAAGTGGTGCTGAAAGGAGTGTGATGGAATATTCATGTTGGAAAGGAGAACTCAGATTAACATTATAAAATGGTGAGGGTAAATTGAAATGTGAAATGATGTATCCGATGTATCCACCTAGAAAGAAAACTGACAATGAATACTCTACAATATTTGATTATGTCATCCCCATTAACTCCAATTTTGGAAGTCATCTAGCCCAGAGATATACCCAATAATTGGAAATAGACACTTGGAGATAGGCTGAGTGCACTTTTCATCCTAATGAGCTTTGGGGAGACCCACACTGGCCATGTGGTACTTTTCAGATGCTTTTATCCCTTTTTGCCTCTATGTGTCCTGGCCCGACACATGAAGCTAAAGGAGGAAAGTTACTTACACAAATTTTTACAAATTGGTATAATTCTAAAATTGTGAAAAATGTGAGGAAATGTGGGCATCTTGTCAAAATGTATTAGCTAAATTGAGTTGTTTAGGATTGGCTGTTGTATGCAAGCAGCAATCCACGAAGGGGGGAACCTCCGAAACCTTAAAAAACTTTGTAAAGAAATTAAATTGTCTTGCCTTTGACTCTGTTCAAAAAAAAAAAAAAATTGCCCTAAGGGAGTAGACTGAACTTTTTCTCCCTCTGAACTGTTATATGGAAGACTGCTTACTTTTTATACTCCCGAGCCTTACATTTGATCTCTTGTATTTCCTAGCAGCAGAGGCAACTCTCTTCCCTCCACAGGTATGCTCAGCAGGTCCAGTCCTTTCTGCTGGATGACTCAGCTCTTTTCTTTCAATCCGGAGACTGGATTTGGTAAAGACATACCACCAGCACACAGTACAAGCCCCTTTTCCAGTATGGGACCGTTCCAAGTTCTTCTGATAACACCGATTACAGTGAAGGTGGCGGCTAAAAGATCCTGAAGCCATCATAGATCTGGCTTCAGGACCAGGATGAGAAGTAGCTGACGCCGGGGCAGCCAAGGCCCTAGCAACTGGAGAGGAGAGGAGAAGACTCCTGAAGAAAAGCAGACCTCCAAACTATAATGATCGCCATCACATGGACAGCCATCCTGTGTGACTCCTCCCCTTCGTGGATCCATGCGTCAAGAATCAAGCATGTATCGTCTCCACTGACATCTTCGGTTCCAGCCTCCTGACCATCACGCACAAGACTGTGTTGACTCCTCCTATCACTCATATAGTGCCTCCTTCAGCCCATCTCGGGAACTGTTAATACGGCAATACTACTTGCCCAGACTGCCTTACCCTTTGTGTGCGCAGCTTGCTACAAACTGGAGCTTTTCTCTCAACATGTCTCATTACTGTACCTTCTAATCTGTGTGAAATGAAGAAGTTTACTGTACTTGATAATTTAAACTGCACCCAGCCCCATGTTTCTTTTTCTACTTTCTTGTATAACATTGGTGTTACTCGCCCCTCTTTGGGATATGACTAGGTCCCTTGCTCATTGTAAACTGTCTCTAGTTTTAATGCTACGGATTGTTTCATTGTTTTTGCTTTTAGCCTGTCTATGTATCTTTCTTTGGGGTGGTCTCAAAGGCCTGCTTATTGCCCTATTGAGCGGTTTTATAATTCTTGTTCTTTTTTGTTGTATATTTTCATTTGTTCTTGGCTGTTGTTGAAAGGCCCTACAAAGCTCTACCCCTTTTATGTACTCTTATACACCTGTTTCCATGGTGGCTGATGTACCTGTGCATGCCTCCACTGACCTCCCGTTAATGTCTGCTTAACGGCCCAGTAGACTGTTTGGCTGTTGTTATAGTGGGCCTATGCAGGCCCAAAGGGGGGATTGATAGGGGATAATAAGGTTTAGTTTAAGTGTACATACAGAAGGATTCGAGGCCTGTAAGAGGGGCCCGGAAGAGGGAAGATGGCAATCCTGTATATTTCTATATATGGAAAAGGAATGTGCTGTGCTAAGCTAAATTGATTGTTCTACTCAGAGATGACTCGTATTTGCATAGTTACTGATAAGCTATAGTGGGCCCCAGGAGATGGGTGGATGACGTATGAATATGTTTCTGATAATGTATAAAATACAGACAATCCCTCCACCCTATGGAATAAACTGCATACCACTTATGTGCAAGTGTGTGTGTGTTTGTTCCCCTGGATTCCAGACAAAGAAGGTAAGGTGATTCCTCGACCCAGACAGACGTCCCAAGGGTTAGTGATAAAAGGTTCTGGGAAAGGAATAATGTACTCTTACACTGTCCCTACTAAATATGCCTGTGCTGCATTTGTATGCACCGCCCCCATTGTATGCAAATGTACCTCACGAATATTCATTAGGGACAGCATGAAAACTTGAACAGTGTTTGGCCCACCAGGACTGGAGTTGGGAGCTTCTGCCCTAGAGCAGTGGCCAACAAGGGCACACACACCCACACCCACAGGCTGCACTATCCAAAGCCTCATGGAGAGTCAGGCTCCTGGGCCCTGTGCGGAGCAGCATCTCCCAATACTGGCACCTGCATACCTTAGCAATGCCGTCCTAAACTTGGGAACACGTTCCACATATATCAAAAGGTTGCTATGATTAATGTCAGATAACAAATCCTAAGTTAAACATGATTTGTCGATAGAGATTCATCATAGCAAATGTTTGGATATCTGTGGAGTGTGCTTCAGTTATTGCCTCTGTCAGTGTTTATCACCCCAGGGAGTGACCCCAACAGTATTGCGTACCATAGCAATGCCCGCACTGTGCCCAGGACTGATGTGGCGGCCAGGGCTGCCACAAACCTCTATATTTGCACAATGCAGGCATAGGTGTCGGAGTGTGTGTATGTCTATCCAGTGTGTTGTGGCTGCCTACACCTTACTGAGCCCACACTGATTGCACTGTTTCCAGTGTTAGCCTGCCAATGTGCATAATGAGGAGCAAGGTACTGTGGGTGTGGCCCGGACAGGGCGGTCTGGGCAGGCTGCATCTGCACAGGGTATAGGGCAATGGCTGGGATATTGTAGTGCACATCCACCACCTGCAAGGACACAGTGGCCATAGCATGTCATGCTGGGAGGTCAGTCCCACTCTGACTGAGTAGTGACCATGGCATGTCCATATTCCCACATAATGCTATGCACAGTTTTTGTAAGTGATGTTTCTGGGTTCCCATTTCTGGGGTCCAATCACTGACAAACTTGCTTGGTGTGTGTGCCAGATCCCATGCCTGGGTGCACAGTGTTCCTTTTGGAACCTGCACTATGGATGTACTAGTAGACTGTCTGCAGTTATCATGTGTATGGCTGCAACACCTTGCAGGATGCAGCAGGTGCATGCTGACTGCTCTCTGCTGGTGCATGTCAGAATGTAGTGGGGGGAAGCTGAGCTGACCAGGCACACTGCCAGTGGTCCAGTTCCATCTGCATCAGCTCTCTGTTTGCAATTTGGCTGGGGGTTGCTGGTCCCATAGTCTGACATCATGTGCCTCAACTGGCCCTTTTGCAAACAGTGATAGTGTGTGTTTGTTGCTCACAGATCATGTTCCCTACTCTGACCCACAGAGGGCAGGCTTGCTAAGTATATCTTCATCATGTGAGTCCAGACACACCCCTGCTCAAAAAAAAGGTGTCCATGGCAATCTCACTAAACATACATTATGTTGCAAGCATCATGGTCCACACATTACTAGCAAATAGAAATGGACATGGAAAACGTCCAAGGCTGTCTGCAAAGAATACCCTACACACTGGCAGTGATGGTGAACTACAGCAAAACCTACCACAAACTACCCAGGTACTGTGGACCTGATGCTGTCCACACAACATTACCCTCAAGTTGAGCACAGAACATGCACAATGGAATGGTCAGTAAGCACACTGTGCCAGTAACACGCATGGTCAGTCCCCCTACCCAGTTGATGTGCTGCAGAGGTGCAAACCCCATCTGGTTGAGCAAATGTAGACTGCTGTTCTGCATGTGAATTGCATTGTGGGTACTCTTGGTGCTAACCTATCCTGGTAGCCACACCAGACAGTGTGTCTGGTGACCTGCACTGGTTCAGTAGCTAGCCGTAGTTTACCTACAACCAATATTGATGTAGGACAGTGGTCAATATAATGACCCTAGTGGGGGAGGTCATGGGTTCAATACCCCAGTGTGCCTGTATGTTGATGTATCTGGATAGATATGATATACCGTATTATCATTACATCAGAGCTTTTTACCACATGAAAAATTTTTCAAAGTGTGGCCAGTCGCATGCAGTGGGTATGTTGGAAGAGTGGTGTGGGCTGCAGGTTGCTAGATTAGCTGGTGAGCTATATACAAAGTGCGTCCATCAGTAAAACTATTCAAGGCTACGGGCATTTATGCCTGTAACAGTCTGACATAGATCTGAAATCAGTGTGCACACCCCAAAGCACCCTCAGCTCAATTGCCCAAACTAAGGTGCCCTGTAAAGTGCCCTAGCTGTGTCCTTACACTATCCTGGTAAGCAGAGCAGAAAGCGTGTACAGATGACCTGGTGTAGCTGTGTAGCCAGCATTGCTATGTCAAAAGGCATAGCACAATGGTTAATACAATGTCTCCACAGCCAGTGGTGATGGGTTCCAGACCCCAGTGCACCAATATCAAGATAAATGCCTAAGATGTATATTGTGGTAAGAAGAGTCAGACACATCTCTGCAATATCTGTCTGCAGCATAAATCTTTTCACTGTAGTTGTGTACCTCAAGGTGCCTCACAGCATGGCGTGGCAGGAAGTGCATCATAAGGTGCCCTAAGAAGCAGCCTGGACAAAGGGCAGAAAGCCTGCAGTGTCCCGTATCTTGGCGGCACCACCGTTCGCCGTGTACCGGCCGTGGCACGGGCACGTAGCTAGCACGCGTTGGTGCATGGCAGCGCGCATGCATTCATATGCGACGTGTGTGCATGCATCAGCAAGGCATTGGAGAAAATGGCGACCCAGTCAAGGAAGCCTGATTTCACCCGTCGGGAGCTGCGACACCTTTAAGGGCTAATCTGTGCTAGGCAGCACAAATTATTCCCCGGCTCCTCCAAACGCCAGGACCTCTGCCACGTTAGGAGAGCATGGGAGAATGTCACGAGGCGGTACAATTGTCTTGCCGACTATCCACGTGAGGTAAGTGTATGGGGACAGGTCACACAATGCAAGATGTGGAACACATTATCCAGCAACAAACACACATCATACATGTACAACATGGTATAGACACCAGTCTTTGGGCCATCCAGTGCTGAATGTAGCTGTGTATGCTGCTGTGTGTAAGTATGCCCTATCCCCAGGAGTCTAAGGACCTGATCACAGAGGTCCAGTTGTCAGCCTGGTGTTATGGTACCTGCTGCTGTTGATGTGTTAAAATCCACCCCAATCCCAGGAGCACATAGATCTGCCTAAAGAGGTCTGGTAAACAGCATGCTGACATGCTAGGTTCTGCAGTTGCAGATTCACAGATCTGCCCTACCCCCAGGAGTCCTGAGACCTGATTACACAGGTGTGTAATCAATCCAGATATTGTGGTAGTTTATGCAGGGTCAGGTCACACATCTTCCCTGCCCACAGGAGGCCCAGACCTGATTACACAGGTTTGTAATACATCCTGTGAGTATGGTAGTGTATGCAGTTGCAGGTTCACACATCTGCCCACCCCCAGGAGTCCTGTCACCTGATCAAAGTGGTCTGTCAGTCACCCTCGTGTTATGGTATGTGCTGCTGTTGATATGTTCTGATCCACCCTACCCCCAGGAGTCCTGAGACCTGATCAAAGTGGCCTGTTATCCATCCTGGTGGAATGGTCATTTATGCATTTGCAGGATAAAACATCTGCCCTACCCCCAGGGGGCCTGAGACCTGATAAAAGTGGTCTGTCAGTCACCCTGGTGTTATGGTATGTGCTGCTGTTGATATGTTCTGATCCACCCTACCCCTAGGAGTCCTGAGACCTGATCAAAATGATCTGTCAGTCACCCTGGTGTTATGGCATGTGCTGCTGTTGATATGTTCTGATCCACCCTACCCCCAGGAGTCTTGAGACCTGATCAAAGTGATCTGTCAGTCACCCTGGTGTTATGGTATGTGCTGCTGTTGATATGTTCTGATTCACCCTACCCCCAGGAGTCCTGAGACCTGATCAAAGTGGTCTGTTATCCATCCTGGTGGAATAGTTGGTTATGCATTTGA
This sequence comes from Ichthyophis bannanicus, assembly GCA_033557465.1. NCBI lineage: Eukaryota > Metazoa > Chordata > Amphibia > Gymnophiona > Ichthyophiidae > Ichthyophis > Ichthyophis bannanicus. The sequence continues at coordinate 440,168,528 of CM066035.1, read as the reverse complement.
TGGTTAAAACATCTGCCCTACCCCAAGGGGGCCTGAGACCTGATCAAAGTGGTCTGTCAGTCACCCTGGTATTATGGTATGTGCTGCTGTTGATATGTTCCTGCACCTGTTGGGGTTTCACAGCTCTGCCCTAACTCCAGGAGGGCTCAGACCAGATCACAGATGTTACTAACTCAGCTAGGTGTGGTGGGCCATGCTCCTGTTGCAGTCGGCCACAACTGCCCTATTCACAGGAGGCCTTAGTCGTGACCACAGAGGTATAGTACAAAGCCTAATGTCATGGTAGTGGTGCCTGGCGATGTGTTCAGGGCCACCCACCTCCTGCTCTATCTCAGAACACATCACCCATGTGTTTTACAGATAGCATGGTGCCATGGCGGGTGTGTCAGATGATGTGTGTAGGTCAGGCAACCACACAGGTGTGTGCCAGACCACACAGGGAGTAAAGGGAACACCTCCCCTGGACACCAGCATGGCCAAACCACACGTGGCATGGTGCTGCCATGTCATGCAAGGAGAGTGTAGGAACAGGGTATGGGGGGTCCGGAGGGTTACGCACAGTATACATAGGTGGCACCTCACACATGCCCAGACCCACAGCCACACATTCATGGTGTGCAGGCAACAGGTAGGAGAGGACACACTGGCCAGAGCAGCAGCAGCAGCACGCTGCTTCTCACCGAAATGTGTGATATGCAGTGGGCACCACCAGAGATATCTGGCCCCTAATGCTCTCACCCATTGCTTTCCCCCCCAGGTAGAGGATCTACGGAAAAAGGGTCGGGAGCTGCAGCTGCACTGCCCAGAGGTCCTTGCCCACCTCCAAAGGAGGGCGCTGGAGCAAAGTGGCAGTGAGTGTTGCAGTCTCTGAAGCACAGTACAGCATGTCACAGTGACCTGACAGCCTGTGGGGGCCAAACTATGTACATGTGGTATGTGACTCACATGATGGTGTGCTAATGACTGTCTCCCCCCACAGAGAATGATGCTTCTGGTGAGGGCCCATCTACATCAGGGCCCCCAAGAACATGACCCACATTGCCAGTCCAGCTAGAGGAGGAGGAGGAGGTGTCAGAGGGTGAAGAGGAAGAGGACAACATGGAGGGGGTGCAGGGTGGGGTGGGGTGGGAGGGAGGGGAGTGGGAGTGTGAGTTATATGCGGCAGGGGGTGAGGAGGGCGAAGGGGAGGTTGAGGAGGTGGCAGAGGAGGAGGAGGAGGAGAGCAGGGAGGACGGCAAGAGAGAGGGTGGGTGGGAGGGGTCAGGGTTGGAGGAGGGGTGTGTGGAGGGGGTGGAGGGTGGCTCTATGAGTGGAAGGGGACACAAGACAGCACAGGGCAGTGTGGGTCCCTGCCAGCTGCCACATGTGTGCAGCGATGGTGTTCACCTGGGAGTAGCATCCCCACCCATTGCCACAGACAGGACTCACGCTCATGCCACCACACAAACACCGGGCACCTGGTGTGGATGTGGTGGCAGGTGTGTGCAGGACCTGTATGTGGCAGTGGGTGGTGTGCTGCAATGCCAGCAGACCCAGGACCGCACCATCTGGTGGCTGGCAGGCGCCATTCAGTGGTTGGCTGCCGAGATGCACATGCAGTGTGCAGCTGCCATGGGTGGTGCATCTCAACAGCCATCCCCTGATGGGTGTCCCTGGAGCATTTAAGGGACACAGGGGCACCCACACACGTGCCCTGTGCTGTCCTGTCAACTGGGACAGAACATGCTGCTCTAGCCAGTGTGTCCTCTAATACCTATTGCCAGTGCACCCTGTATGTGTGGATGTGGGTCTGGGCATGTGTGAGGTGACACCTATGTGTACTGTGCGCAACCCCCCGGACCCCATATACCCTGTTTCTACACCCTCCTTGCATTTTATTTATTTATTTATTTAAAGTTTTTTTTTTTTTTATACCGCACTCTTTAAAATCAGCTCGGTTTACATTCAACAGTAAATTTGTACAGTGCCGGCACACCAGCACTGTACTTACAAAGAACAGGTTATGCAATTTGGGCTAACAGGGGGTAACTATGTACAGGCAGCAACATGCCACGTGTGGTTTGGCCATGCTGGTGTCCAGGGGAGGTGTTCCCTATCTCCCTGTGTGGTCCGGCACACACCTGTGTGTTTGCCTGTCCTACACACATCATCCGACACACCCGCCATGGCACCATGCTATCCTTACAACACATGGGTGATGTGTTCTGAGATAGAGCCGGAGGTGGGTGGCCCTGAACACATTGCCAGGTGCCACTACCATGACACTAGGCTTTGTACTATACCTCTGTGTTCACGACTAAGGCCTCCTGTGAATAGGGCAGTTGTGGGCGACTGCAACAAGAGCATGGCCAATGTAAATGTGTAAATAAACCAGTTTGTACATACGGCACAATGTTCACGTGTCTCCCTTACAGACAAACTGTGGACATGAGCATGGGACATGTGTGTAGATCCCTATGTGTATGCATGGCAGACATAGGTAATATACATGGACCATCTCCACATGCAGGTGTGGGGGCTGCCCATGTGTGTAGGCATCTGTGTCCTCTGGTGCCCCTGTGATGTGCCGATGTGCAGTATGTCCCAACACCTATGGTCACATGCATGCTGCCTGTGATGTGCAACAAAGAACCAGCCTTGTTTGGACAGACAACTCATGTTTATATTGTAGATAGTTGTAGAAAGCTGTAGATAGCTTCCCCAGTTGAAATCCAAGTTGTATCACCCGTTCAATGTAAGTGCATAACAGTTCTCTTGTTCTGCACAAAACTGTTATCTGTAAACCGCACTGATTTTAAAGAGCACGGTATATAAAAGCAATAAAATAAATAAATAAATGTGTAGGCTGCATATCTGATGCACCATGCTCGCGGGGCAATAGGTGAAAAGGCTAGCAGCAGGTATGTGGCAGGAAGGGTAAGAGGGACTGCTGTGCCCAGGATAGCTGGTGAGGGCGAGACAGGTCGATGCAGGTCCCAAGGATGAGCGGTGGGGAATGTCAAGCGCTGGGGAAGAGTGATCAGCTGACTGTAGCGAGCTACCTTTGTCTGCCTGTGCCACATGCAAGCCTATGTGGGTAGACAGCCATGTAGGCCCTGGTGTGGGCAGGGAGGATGGTCACACATATGTGTATAATAATGGAGAGCATATGGGGTGGGAGAGGGTGACAGATCCTTACAATATACATGTACAGCCGTGTACATCTTGCTCGGTAACGGGTGAGGTTGGGTATACCCCCACGCATAGGTAGGTGGGTGACCACCTGGCACAGTCCATGACATACAGGGCATGGTATAACTTATGTGTGTTGATTGGTTGCAGTGCAGACACCACACCCCTGAGGGATATGGGTAGACACATGTGGGCAGGGTGACAACATGGGGTTGCAGGGTACTCAGGGGATCACAGTGGCACACATTGGAAACAAACACATAGGTAGTAATAGGTCGTGATGTCTTTATTTACAATACACATCCTCCGTGGCCGGCCACGGCGACCATGGCCCAACTCACCCCTCTGTCCCGGGATTGCTGGTGATGCCTCTGGTGCCGGTGCTGGCAGCTGTGTACAGGCAGCCATGGCCTCCTGGGCATCTGCAATATGGAGTAGCACCCCTGCCATTGTGTCCGCTGTGGCCCGCAGCTGGTGGATCTCCTGGTGAATGGCCAACAGAGCCTGACGAGTGCCTGTGGTTGGGACACAAGGTGATGTGTGAGACACCTGTTACAACCCCCTCTGTGATACATGCACATGTCAGGCATATCACACCAAACCAGTCTTCAGAAAAAACATACACGTGACTACTAGCAACGCATGACCATGTGTACATCTGTGTGTCCCATGAGCCATTCTCATGCCAGGAAAGGGTGCTGATGAGGGGTCGTGTGAATCACAGATCTCACACATGGTACAGTGTTGCAGTGCAATGTGTCAATGCTTGATCTGTGCACTGGTCGTATGAGATAAGCCATATGACACAGGGAGTCATGGTACACACATACATAGATCTGTGGGGCCCTATTTTCTATAACGCTGGTGCTAAGTACAGATTACGGTGACAGGCTATGCTAGGTACCAGTACCCATGGTGAGGGGTCAGTCAAGAAAGCTGTCTAGGTGACCTGGAATAGGTGTTTACCGCAGTGCGCTTCCTTGGGGTATATGGCCATGAACAGTGTGCATATGTCTGAGCTCCTCAACATGCTGACACTTGACAAACCATGCTACAATAGGGGGGAACACACATGGCACAGCCCCCTCCCCCACAACATAATATACGATCTGCTAAGTTGACAACATATTGTGGTGCACATTGTCCCCCGCAGCCCCCTCTGGTGGCGGCGTAGTGGTTCCACGGGGGCTGGGGAGCGCATAAGAAATAGGGGTTTTAGGGTTGACCTGTTGTGAGGGTCAATGAGGTAGCAGCCCTCTGTGTCAGCCTCATGGTCAACTTCCCAAAAAGCAACTCTTAGCCAAGTGTAGGGTAAAGAAAAGGCATTTATTTCACCTTTGCGCAAAAAGAAGTTCAAAATAGGCGGTTATGAGTAACAGAGCGATAACTTTCCTTGTATCAAAATGTAAATCAACAAAACATTCAAAGTAACATTGTTAACCTTCACAAATTTAAAGCATAAGGTCTCCTGTATTCTTTTCATACATTGGGTTTGCTTCCCTTAACTTAAACACGTCTCATTGTGCAATAATTACAGTCCATCGGTTCGATGGCTTCTATAACCTCAGATTCCCCTGGCAGCCATTCCATTTCTGAGGGGTCCGAATCTGATGTCTCAGGGATGTTAAAATCAGACTTTCTAAAAGCATGCCATACCGTATCCCAGTGTTGGCTTGGCAGTTTGGGGCGTCGGCTTTTAGGTATGTTGTAACACCCTGGATTTTTTTCTGTTACAGGATTAAAAGTTTGCTTGTTCCAGTCTTTGGCAGCACTAACCTTTTTCCTATAAAGATTATCTGGTATTTCTGGTTTAAAACTGTCCTTATCATCCAGATAAAAGTTAGTCCTTGGTTTCTCTCTTGGTCTAGGCCTTGGTAGACAATTACAGGCACCAACTGTTTCCCCTTTAAACTTCCTGCAATCCCTTTTCTGTAAGGCTTGAGGCCTAGTCTGAATGTCCTCCGCTTCAGGCAGTTTCCAGTGATCCCAGGATATCTTTCCTGCTTTAGAATTGGGTATAACTCTTTTGAGGCAGGGCTGCTGCTGAGGCGCCTGTCTTCCACCTCCACCCCTGTGGCAGTTGGCTACTGGCCGCGCCCTCTCAGCTATGTCCTCTTCCCCATGCCTCTGAATCTTTCTTTCATCTTTCAGGTCACTTTTATAAAAACCTTTAAAAGTACCTTTTCCTCCTTGAAGGTTCCTTTCCAGTGGATATATCTTCCTCTGCTTGTATCCACGTCCTTCTCCTTGGACAAGGCTTCCTCTCCAGCTGGAAGGGTAAGCACCTCCTTCCTTGGCTGCACTCTGTAATACTGCCCCTTGCAGTTGTGTATGGCCTTCCTCTAGGCCTGCTCTTGGGCTTTCACCTCGGCCTGCTCTCCCAGTAGCTTTCACTCCTTGAGTTACTCTGGGTCTGTCAGTGACTTCACCCCGGTCTCTGACTCCGGCTTCTGGAGCTGCTCTTGGCACTGCTTCCTGTAATGCTCTCTGTGAAGCTCTCTGCCAAGCTCCTTGCCTCCTCTCTTGTAATGCTCTCTGTGAAGCCCTCTGCCAAGCTCCTTGCCTTTCCCCTTGTAATGCTCTGTCCCTGCTTAAATCGAGACCAGCTGCTTCCGGGTCCTGCCCATAGAGGCGTGGTTCCTCTGCTTCCAGGCTTGCTCTCCTGCTCCCTCTATGTGTACCTTCATGTAATTGCGGGTAAATCTTGTTTTTTTCAAGATTTAAAACTTTTTTTCTTTGTGTCAGAGGGTCCGCAGTATCACATATCCCCCTTCTCAAAATATTACGGGCTGGGGGAAGCTCTTCACCGCAGCACGTAATCCATGACTTGCGGCCCGCTTTTCTCTGCTGCTCACGCCCATAGGTGACTTGCCTGCCGATTACCGGCATCTTGTTGAGGTGATCTCCACGCTCGGTATACGTCCAAAGCGCGTCCCGTTCCTTCCAAGGGCGAAGGAGATTAGCATGGTAGACCTGTTCTCGTCCTTTTGAGTTTTTCACCACATAGGAGGTGGTGCCCACTGGGTGTACTACGGTATGGGGACCCTTCCACTGGTACTCAAATTTAGGGGTGGCCCCAGGAACCAGAACCACTACCTTCTCCCCGACCTTCAAGTGTCTTGGCTTCGCCTGTCTGTCATAGTAGTGCTTCTGTTTCTTTTGGCTTTCTTTAAGCCTCTCCGTAGCCAATTGGGCAGTTTGTTCGAGGTGTGTCCTTAAATTCCGCAGGAACAGGGGTACACCTATTTCATCTTCCACGGGTTCAATCCACTGCTCTTTCAAAACGTCCAGTATGCCTCTAGGTGAGCGTCCATACATGAGCTCGTATGGCGATGTGCCCAATGAACTTTGCCTTCTTTCGCGGCAGGCATATAGTATTAAGGGTAGCATGGTGTCCCACTCCTTCATCTCTCCGTTCAAAGCCCGTCTCAGCATCTGCTTTAGACTTTGATTTAGACGCTCTACCAATCCATTGCATTGGGGATGGTAGGCCGCCGTCTTTACATGTTGGATCCCGAATGCTTCCCAGACCTGGGCGAGGTATTTCGATAGAAAGTTGCTTCCTCTGTCCGTTAAGACTTCCTGCGGGAATCCGACCTCACAGAACAATTTGACCAACTCCGCTGCAATCGCCTTAGCGGAGATATTCCTTAGGGGCACTGCCCAAGGGAATCGCGTGGCCTGGTCAATTATTACCAGGATGTATTGAAAACCGCGCGGGGTCTTGATAAGGGGTCCGACGATGTCCATGGCCAGTCTTCTAATAGGCTCCGCTATTACAGGCATGGGGACTAGCGGTACTCCCGCTGGTCGGTGCGTTGTAACCCTCTGGCAGGAGGCACAAGACTCGCAAAAACGGGTGGTCTCCCGGAAAACACCTGGCCAATAAAATCTTTCTAAAATTTGGTCCAGGGTACCTTGGGGACCTTTATGGCCTCCTGTAGGATGGTCATGGGCTAGTCGCAGGACAGATAGCTTAAACTTGTTTGGGACGACCAATTGCTTACGGATCAGTCCCGTCCGCAGATCTCTACTTTCTCTGTACAAGATTTCTTCGTCCATTATAAATCTGGGGTACGTCTCACAGTCTTCCTGAGCCTGTTCGATCGCTCGGACCAAAGCAGGGTCCGCCCTTTGCTCCATTTTAAAGGAGGGAAATTTCTCTACCACGTCTGCGGGTATCCAAGGCATGCTTTTTCCTGCCTCCAACTCCGCTCTCCCCCGGGATCGGCTTCTCCTCTCTTTCCTTCGCACGGCTTTAGGCTTTCGTCCCCTTCGTGCTGGGTCCCCTATCAGCTCGTCATGTGAAGGGAGATCTTCCAGGGTCGTCTCTCTTGAACAAGAAGGTTTCTCACCATCTTGAGAATGGGCTCTCGTAGAGACTAGAGCGTTAGTTTCCCTGGTATCCCTCTTTATACTATTCAACTGAGGTGTGTGAGCTTCCGCGCGACCAGGGTTAGAGGTGCATCTAGAGTTTTTAATAAGGTCAGGTGGCATGCCAGTGGAACCTGGTTTAACTTGAGGCAAAAACTCTTCCTTCAAAGTTTTTCTAAATTGGGGCCAATCTCGGCCCAGGACTAGGTCCTGCGGTAACCTTGGCACCACTGCCATTGGCATCTCTTTCACAATACCCATCCCCTTTATCCATAACTTATAAATGGGGTAGCGTGTGGCTGCTCCATGCACGCACTTAATTTTCACGTATCCCTCGGGTGATTCTGGAACCGAGAGTCCATGATCCTGGATGGTCGACCATAACTTCTTGGAAAGCATGGTCTGGTCGGCTCCAGAATCCAACAATGCTTGTACACTTATTCCGTGTATTTTTACATTGACCAAAAAACCCATCATGCAATAGTCTTGGTGACTCCCCCACCAAGGCAGTTCGTGCATGACATTCGTACTGTACATGTCCCTTCTTACCACAAGCAAAACATTTTTTTGTATTCACTTTATCTAAGGGTTTATAACTCTGCCACCTACCACTTGGAGGACGTGAGGGACTGCCCCTCCCTTGTGCCTCCAATCCCATGGCACCTCGTAGGCTTGTACTAGGCAGTGTCACTTTTTCAGCTTCTAAGTATCTTTCTGTGAGTACTATAGCTTCAGTGGTATTGCCACAATTTTGGAGCATCAGAAAGTTTTGCACCCTACTAGGTAGTGCATTCATATACTGCTCTAAATTTATCGCATCCATGAGCGTACTTATACTTCTCTTTTCGGGTTGTAGCCACTTATAAGCAAGACTACGTAACCTGTGGCCTAATGCCTTAGGTGTCTCATTTACCTTAAGCATAGCAGCTCTAAACATTTTATTGTACGCCACTGGCGTAAGACCAACCCGATCTCTAATTGCTGTCACTACATCATGATATGAATTTGCTAGTTCTGGGGGCATTGACCTATAGGCCGCCAGCGCTTCACCCGCGAGTGATGCCGCTAGGCGTATTGCCCACTGCTCCTCAGGCCACTTAGCCGAATTCGCAATCCTAGCAAAAGTGTCTAGAAAGTCATCAATATCGTCACTCGGACTGAGTTTCCCTATCATCAAGTCCGAACAAGACCATTGTCCGTGTTCAGGGTTTACCCGACCGGTGAGTGATGTTCCTTCCTCCTTGCTTCGAGCCAGCTCCTCTCGTTGTTGCGCAAGCCATGTGCTCATAGTTTCTATGACAGGTGTTTGCTGCTCTTTCATCGCCTTCAGCGCCTGCTCCTGGCTCTGTTGTGCCAGCTCAGCCTGTTTGCTGAACTGGTGTGCCATCCAGGCACACAGTTCCTTGGGCTCCATCACACCTGTTGATAAAACAAACAGAGAGAAAAACCCAAGTGCGGCTCTTTCACAAATATATATATATATTTTTTTATTTATTTTTTTTTTTTTCAGACCCTCTACTTTTTTTTTTCAACTTCCCCAGGTGTCCAACACTAGGTAGGGTTATATACGCCTTACCTTGCTCTAGTGTTGCATCAGCTTTTGGGGAATATATGTGCGGTCATCCAGGGGTTGCTCCACCGCTTCTGGATTCTCCAGAGGATCTCCCACCTTCAGGATTTTCTTTTTTCTTCTTCCCGGTCCGGTCTGGATTTCAGGACTCCTTGTTTTTAACTCTGGTCCACTTTCTTGTAACCGCTCCGGTCTCCTGGTTTTTCCTTCCGATCCAGGTTTTTAATGCAGGACGGTCCGGGTTTTACTTGCAGTTTTTTTTTTTTCCAAAAAAAAAGGAAAGAGCTTCTATTTCTCTTTTGTGTAGTTTCCAACGTCGCTCTGTACACTCAAGAGTACCTCCCAAAAATCCTGCCAGCTACGCCACTTATGTCCCCCGCAGCCCCCTCTGGTGGCGGCGTAGTGGTTCCACGGGGGCTGGGGAGCGCATAAGAAATAGGGGTTTTAGGGTTGACCTGTTGTGAGGGTCAATGAGGTAGCAGCCCTCTGTGTCAGCCTCATGGTCAACTTCCCAAAAAGCAACTCTTAGCCAAGTGTAGGGTAAAGAAAAGGCATTTATTTCACCTTTGCGCAAAAAGAAGTTCAAAATAGGCGGTTATGAGTAACAGAGCGATAACTTTCCTTGTATCAAAATGTAAATCAACAAAACATTCAAAGTAACATTGTTAACCTTCACAAATTTAAAGCATAAGGTCTCCTGTATTCTTTTCATACATTGGGTTTGCTTCCCTTAACTTAAACACATCTCATTGTGCAATAATTACAGTCCATCGGTTCGATGGCTTCTATAACCTCAGATTCCCCTGGCAGCCATTCCATTTCTGAGGGGTCCGAATCTGATGTCTCAGGGATGTTAAAATCAGACTTTCTAAAAGCATGCCATACCGTATCCCAGTGTTGGCTTGGCAGTTTGGGGCGTCGGCTTTTAGGTATGTTGTAACACCCTGGATTTTTTTCTGTTACAGGATTAAAAGTTTGCTTGTTCCAGTCTTTGGCAGCACTAACCTTTTTCCTATAAAGATTATCTGGTATTTCTGGTTTAAAACTGTCCTTATCATCCAGATAAAAGTTAGTCCTTGGTTTTTCTCTTGGTCTAGGCCTTGGTAGACAATTACAGGCACCAACTGTTTCCCCTTTAAACTTCCTGTAATCCCTTTTGTGTAAGGCTTGAGGCCTAGTCTGAATGTCCTCCGCTTCAGGCAGTTTCCAGTGATCCCAGGATATCTTTCCTGCTTTAGAATTGGGTATAACTCTTTTGAGGCAGGGCTGCTGCTGAGGCGCCTGTCTTCCACCTCCACCCCTGTGGCAGTTGGCTACTGGCCGCGCCCTCTCAGCTATGTCCTCTTCCCCATGCCTCTGAATCTTTCTTTCATCTTTCAGGTCACTTTTATAAAAACCTTTAAAAGTACCTTTTCCTCCTTGAAGGTTCCTTTCCAGTGGATATATCTTCCTCTGCTTGTATCCACGTCCTTCTCCTTGGACAAGGCTTCCGCTCCAGCTGGAAGGGTAAGCACCTCCTTCCTTGGCTGCACTCTGTAATACTGCCCCTTGCAGTTGTGTATGGCCTTCCTCTAGGCCTGCTCTTGGGCTTTCACCTCGGCCTGCTCTCCCAGTAGCTTTCACTCCTTGAGTTACTCTGGGTCTGTCAGTGACTTCACCCCGGTCTCTGACTCCGGCTTCTGGAGCTGCTCTTGGCACTGCTTCCTGTAATGCTCTCTGTGAAGCTCTCTGCCAAGCTCCTTGCCTCCTCTCTTGTAATGCTCTCTGTGAAGCCCTCTGCCAAGCTCCTTGCCTTTCCCCTTGTAATGCTCTGTCCCTGCTTAAATCGAGACCAGCTGCTTCCGGGTCCTGCCCATAGAGGCGTGGTTCCTCTGCTTCCAGGCTTGCTCTCCTGCTCCCTCTATGTGTACCTTCATGTAATTGCGGGTAAATCTTGTTTTTTTCAAGATTTAAAACTTTTTTTCTTTGTGTCAGAGGGTCCGCAGTATCACAACATACAATCTCATTGTGGATGTTATGTCAACCCCATAGGGATTGTTGTGTATGCTGTTACCCACCATCAGCATCGTGCCTTGCTGAGGCACTGTGGGTCCGCAGCTCCGCCAGGATCGTAGCTATACTGGTGGGAGGGGTGGCTGATGTCCCTGGCACCTGCATGGTGTGGTGACTACCCTCCATCTCCATACCCTCTACAGCCTGTGAGTTGCTGCTAGTGGCCCCCACTGTAGCATTGACAACTGGTGGCATGTCCTCTGCCTCGGGCAGCACATTGTTTCCTGTTGTGCCCTTGCCATTGCTGGTGGTGTCCCCGTACATTGTGGTCTCTGGCCCCTCAGCATCCTGAGGCCTTACACATCCTCCTCCTCATGTGCCTCCATGGTCCGGTAGTCACCTGGGGGGTGGAAAAGGGTACACAGCACAGATGAGTTTGCACAGTGCACCTATGTACACGTGTGTAGTACATCCCCGCCAAAATCAATGTGTTGTCTGCCTGTGCCTGATGTTGGTGTGCCTACAATGGGGACAGCACATGTGCCTACAGTGTGCTGTGCCTGGCAGAGGTTGGGGGAGCAACCTCATTCCCGGGTGTAGCTGTGCCACATGGGATGCAGTGTGTGGGGGATGGTGTGCTGAGTGCCGCGCCCCCTATATGCAGTATCAGGTATGTACTGGCTGCCTGACCTTGAATGTGGCCTCAGCAATACATGTGGCTGTGGGGCATGTGGGAGCCCTGAGTGGGATTGTGTGCCGTCATTGTGTGTGTGAGCGATGTGCTTGCATTGCCCTGAGTGGTATGCACGTTAGGTGTTACAGGATGTGTCTGTGTCAGCCAGACATGTGTGGGGGCCCTCCACTTTGCAAACTACTGTGCAGTGTGGGTAGACAGCTATCCCATACTACGTGGGTGTGGTGGGGTGTTCCGGGGGATGGGTGTAGCACTGCTGGGCATGGGGTTGCACCGTGTGTGGGGATATGGGAATGTGTCTGTGCACTGTGGGATGTGTATAAGGGTTGATCCCAGGTGGTGTGGGGTTTGTGCTATGTGCACGTGGTACAGGTGTGGCAATGTGCACACCAATGTCTGGTGAGGGTGGGTGGGGGATCGCCACTGTATGTGGGCCCTGAAAGCGTGTTAAGTGTGTGACATGTGTGTGATGTGTTTGCTGGCGTTTGTTTGCGTCTATGTCATTATCCCAGTGTGTTAGGCCCTTCCCTATCAGAGGTCTGAGATATATTCCTAGATAGGTAAGAGCATACAGACGTCATATGTGTTTTGGTGCTGTGTGTGGGTAACCCAAGATCAATGTGTTCTGGGCTAGTTGTCTGTTCCTCTTGTATGTCTCCCATTGTCACAATGTGCTGGGTGACTGCCTGCATGGGTATAATGAATGGTTGTGACCTATATGCCAGGTACTATGTTAGCAAGTAGACCTCAGGGGGACAGAGAAATCAGGCTGATAATAATGCACACAACCCAAATGGAGTAGGCCCAAATAAACAAATCAATATACACCCTTATAAGCCATATGTGAGGAGGGAACGCTAGACCAATCTGGGTAGGATAACTCCAGTAGTGGGGAAACAGACCTCAGTTAGTCTCGCAAATACAAATGCGTAGGAGGAGGAGTACTTTGAAGGGTGGAAAAGTCTTGTAATCGCATGAACTCCATATACATCAGTGGCCAATATCACCTATATGGAAAGGCCAGAGGGTCCAGCAGCACAGCAACACGTCACAGCATTAGAGAGCACCAATGTAATAGTAATACAAGGAGGGTATCTGAATAGTGGCAAATGGTATTCCAATGGGGCTATTTACTGTTACATTGCTGCTCATGTATGCTGTGATCCTCTTTGATTACAGTGGGATATCATTCTCCACTCCTCAGATAGGTCTTTTAGATCACTATTACATTGCTGATTTATAGTGCTGTGCATTTTAGCTGTGCAGCTTAACCCTCTAGGCTTTGCATGGAGGTTTTCCGGACCATTGATGTATGCAGTGTTCAATCAGATATGGGCCTTGTCTGCCATGCCCCCTGCTTCTACACAGTTTTGCCATCCTCGACTACGTTCAGGACTGTGTCTATCATGCACGCAGGCCCAAGTGCTGCATGTGCTTGGGCATGCCCTGTATGTGTACAGCATATCTACTACTACTACTACTACTAAGCATTTATAGGTCACTACCAGGTGCACGCAGTGCTGTAAACGTGAAAACACAAAAAGAAGTCCCTGCTCAATGGAGCATACAATCTAAGAGGACAAAGCAATAAAAGGTGTAGAGAAAAGTTAGGAACAAGAGCAAAGAGACAAGAGCAGGAGATATAGGACAAAGGAAAGAGGTAGGAACAAGTGTGAGGGGATGACAGAAAGGTGATATAACAGAGGGGAAGGAAGGAGAACAGCAAACTCATGGGCCAAAGGCAGAGGTGAGAAGATGAGCTTTTAACTTGAGTCTGAAGAGGGGCAAAGAAGATGCCTGATGTATAGACAAAGGACATTTATTCCAAGGGTAACGAGCAGCAGGGTGAGAGGTGCCGACCTACCTGCCTGTGTCCAATGCTTCTGGCAGTCCACGCAGGTAGATGGGGCCCAGACGGTCTGCGAGCTCCTGCTCCAGGGGTGTGAGGGTTGGGGTGAAGGGAGCACCCCCACCGGTGCCCATGGCATGTTGCCTCTATGCCACCATGTGTGTTCAGACATCATGCTTAATGTCAGTGAATCTCTTTCTCAGGCTGTCCAGGTCCCTGGTTGGTCCCCCTGCCTGGGCTACGGCCTCCTGCACCTCCTCCCACATGTGTATGCATGTGGCCACAATGGTGCTGTTGCTCAGCCGGCCATAGAGCACCTCATACTGCGCTAACACACTGGCCAACAGGATGTGGTTTTCTTGCTGACTGAATCTCACAGCCCTCCTCCGTTCCTCAGCTGGCACCAGTATACGCCCATATGTGTACCAGCTGTACCTGTGTATTTATGTGGGGGTTTCTTATGTTGCATGCGTTTTGCATGCGCAGGGGCGTGAGTGCGTCAGCTGCATGCGTTGTGCATGTGCCGCACAGATGCAGAAGGTGCGTGTGCGACACCACGTTGCACATGCACTGTGCGTGGGCACGCGGCATGCGCATGTGCTGCGTACCTTTATGCGCATGCACCATGCCTCACGCACAATGCATGCATAACATGGTGTCCCACACACGCACCTTCAGCATTTCTGCAGCGCATGCACAACAGCGCAATGTAAAAAAACACATAAATACACATGCACACCTGGTACACGTTGAGGGGTTTGTGTAGGTGAGGGAGAGAAGGCATGCGCTGTTGGTTGTTGGTGAAGCAAGGAGAGTATCAGAAGCAGGTTTGGTGTGGAGAGTGGCTGGGTTGGTGAGTGGTGGTGGAGAGTGTCAGAAGCAGGTTTGGTGTGGAGAGTGGCTGGGTTGGTGTGTGGTGGGGGAGGTGACTGGCAGGGTTGGTGAGGTGAGTGTCTGCATTTGAGTGCATTAGAAAAGTAGAGGGGGTGGAGTTTATGGCGGGATTTGTGGTTGCTGCATGTGCAGTGGGAGGTGAGCAGAGGCTGCAGTTGCCTGACAGGGGAGATGGTGTCCATGGGGCTGAGGCACAGGGCATGGGTCTAGTCCCGCTGCAACACAGACCTGCAGCTGTGGAGGCTCCACAGGCCGAGGTATGTCCAGCATGGCACTGTAGGCATGCGGAGGAATGCCTTGCCTGCCTCACCTCTACAGGCCCAGGCCCAAGCTCCAGGACATGCGTGAGGACCAGGTCATCTCCCTCTACCGTCTGAGCACGGGGGCTATTAGGGAGCTCTATGAGGATCTACGACCCGACCTTGAGCCCCTGACTGGTCGGTCTCATACCATACCAGGTTTGGTCAAGCTCCTTGGTGCCCTACATTTCTTTGCCTCTGGCTGTTTCCAGTCATCTGTGGCCACAGTGGGTGGCATGAGCCGCCCCACCTTCTCACGCTGTCTCCACCAGGTACTACGTGCCATGATCAGCCGGGTGGGGAATTACATTGCCATTCCCAACACTAGGCAACAGTGGGGGACCCTGAACCAGGCCTTTGAGGCATTAGCCGGGATACCACACGTGATGGGAGCTATTGATTGCACACATGTTGCCCTGGTCCCACCCAGACACAGGGAGGTAGTGTTCCGCAATCAGGTTGTATGTGATGCAAATATGCATATTTTGAATGTGGTCCCTAGGTTTGCAGGGTCCACCCATGACTCCTATATTATGCATCACTCGGCACTATTTAGACAATTTGAGGCAGGCCAGTATGAGGACTGTATACTGCTGGGTGTGTATTTCTCATCTCTGACATGCACATGGTGATCCTCTGACTAACCATATGTGCACATGTCTGTCTTTGAGGTCTAACCCTAGTTGTGTGTGTGTCTCATCTGTCTGTGTGTGATCTAATGAGGGGGGTGCCCTCCAGTTCTACCTTGCTATGGTGCTGTGTGTTGATGGTAGAATGGACGCTAGCATTTGTGTCGTGGTTACAGATTATGTTGATTGCAATCCTTACACCTACCCCTTGTTTTGTGTGTCATAACTTCACACGCTGATGCATAGTTGTGGTGTCCCATCATGTGACGTCATATGTTTGTGTCAGGATGTTTCCTGCATTTGGTTTGCACGTACATACTTGTGTCCATTTGGGTGGACATGAGCTCCTGCTTTAACATTCCACATTTCTTTCTGTAGGTGAGTCAGGATATGGGTGTCGTCCCTGGTTGCTGACCCCTGTGCGTCAACCACAGACATGTGCAGAGAGGAGTTACAATGAGTCCCATGCCTCCAGCTGCTCCGTCATAGAGCGCACCTTTGGCGTTTTAAAGAGTCGCTTCAGGTGTCTGGATAGGACAGGCGGGGCCTTACAATACAAAGCACAGATTGTGGCAGAGATCATTATAGCCTGTTGCATCCTTCACAACATTGCTCTCAGGCACCATATCCCTGTCCAAATTAATGAGGATCTGGAGGATGATCCTACGTGCCCTCCTGTATATCACCGTGGTGACACACGTGAGGGCACAGCAGTCAGGCTGCAGGTGATTGAGGAAGTCTTCTCATGTAAGTGCTGCATATGTTGCCATTGTTTAGATATGGGTATACTACTACTACTAGTGAACATTTGTATTCCAATAGCAGTAAGATGCAACACTGCACTGACATATAACAGACACTGCCTGGCCACCCGAGCTTACAATCTAGTCAAGACTGATACGCAGAAGATGTGAGAATGGCACAACAGTGGGTGGAGGTGGATTATGTGTGTCAGGATTTGTAGGCTTGGGGGAGGTGGTAAGCTGTCACACCTGATTTGTAGCTGATTTGGAAAGTGGCTGCTGAACAGCCACAAGTAGTTAGTTTGAGGCTTTGGGCGCAGCAAGGTGACAGGCGTGTAGTCTGGGGTCAACAGTAGGAGAGCTACCCATAGATGGGACCAGTTGCCTAGACGTGTATGTTTCACATTTTGTAATATGAGTTGATTGATTGGTTTGTATGCTCTGATGAGCAGGGACTGTGTGTTACTTGTTTCAGTAGAGCGCTACATATGACAAGTACCACTATATACATGCTCAGTAGTAGTTGTATTAGTGGTAGTTGAGATCAGCAAGGGAAGTTACTGCAACACCACTGTGTGCCTGCATGTATAGGTCAGCAGGAGAGCCTTGACATGGATACGGAGACGGATAGGGAACCTGTGAGGTGTCCTGAAAGGGGGAGTTTTATTGCCATTATGTGTGTGGCTGTAGATTTGCCATGCAGTGCAGTGTTGCATATTTCAAGGCAGACAGAGATGATTCAAAGGCAGATCAGCAAGGTGTAGGTTACAGTAGGCAAGCCGGGAGCTGATCAGGGGGTGGATTGGGGTTTTAGTTGTGTGTTCAGGGAGGACTGGGGAAAAATAGCTGATATCATCTAGAAAGACACCACAAGCCTCAGCTACAAGCTGGGTATGTGTGTTGAGGATGAGAGTGAAGTCCAAGACAACACCTATATTGTGGACCCTGGAGAAAGGAAGGTATGGCCACACACACACAGACGCTCTGATGGGAGGGGAGGGTTTAGGTGCACATATGGGATATACATGCTTTGCCATTGTCATTTTCACACACTGGGATGACATGCAGCCATCAATGTCAGGAGGCAAGCAGACATCGGGGTGTGTTTTAGCAGACACAGCTCAGGTGTGGAGAGATATATTTGCAACTCATCAGCACACAGCTAGTAATGTAAGTCAAGGGATGAGATAGCCACACTAAGGAAATGGATATCGACAGAGGATAAGGAAGAAGCCCCTGGATATTTCCCTGTGGTACAGGAACTGACAGCAGGGTAGCAGAGGCCATTGAGACACCAGAACACACACTGAAGGGACAGTAGGAGTGATATGGGGGGCGCAGGATAGTACTGCGGCCTGTCCCCCTCAGCCCCCTATAGTGGCGGCGTAGTGGTTCCACAGGGGCTGGGGAGCGCATAAGAATTAAAAGGTTCAGGGTTGATCTGTTGTGAGGGTCAATGGGATAGCAGGTCACATTGTCAGCCTCAGGGTCAACAACCTAATAAAGTAACTCTTGCCAAGTGTAGGGTACAAAAAGGCTTTTATTTCCCCTTTTCGCATGAAGAAGTTCAAAATATGAGGTAATGAGTAACAGAACATAAATTCAGTTGCATCAAAACGTGAGTCAGCAAAACACTCAAATAACATGGTTCCTTCACCAACTTAAAGCATAAACTTTCCAGTACAGTTTGCACACATTAGATTTGTTTGCCTTTTACTCAAAGATATCTTCTTGTGCAAAAGTCACATTCCATTGGTTCTATATCTTCAGTGCTCTCAGATTCCCCTGGCAGCCATTCCATGTCTATGGGATCTGAAACTGAGGTCTCTGAGATCTCTTGGATATTAAAACCTGGTTTCCTAAAAGCATGCCATACTGTATCCCAGTGCTGGCTTGGGAGTTTGGGGCGTCGGCTTTTAGGTCTAGTATATCTCCCTGGGCTTGCTGTCGTTTCAGGACTAAAAGTTTGCTCCTTCCCTTCTCTGGCAACATTAAACTTTTTCCTGTAAAACTTATCAGTTATATCTGGTTTAAAACAGTCCTTATTGTCCAGATAAAAACTAGCCCTTCGTTCCTCTCTAGGCTTCTTGAAAAAGGCTTGAGGCCTAGTCTGAGAGTTTTGTGCTCCAGGTATATCCTTTCTCTCAAGGCTATGAACTTTTCCTTTATCTTTCAAGTTACTTTTGTAAAAGCTTTTAAAAGTACCTTTTTTCTCTTGAAGGTTTCTTCTCCAACCGGAGGGATAAGCACTTCCTTCCTTGGCTGCAGTCCGTGATACTGCCCCTTGAAGTTGTGTATGGCCTTTCTCTAGGCCTGCTCTCCCAGTAGCTTCCTTTCCTTTAGCTCTGCTGGGTTTGTCAGTGACCTCACCTCGGTCTCTGAGTCTGGCCTCTGGAGCTTCCCTTGGCACTGCCTCCTGTTCTCCACATGAAGGTCTCTGCCAAGCTCCTTGCCTCCTCCTGTGCTTCTCCTCTGGGTTCTTCCCTTCGGGGTTTCTCTGTTGCCTTTCTGGCTCTCTTGACTGCCTTCCTGGCACCTTTGCCTCTCTTGGCTCTCTCGGCTCTCTCTCTCTTGGCTCTCTCTCTTTTGGCTCCTCTTCTTGCAGTGCTCTGTTCCTACTTAAATCCAGAGCAGCTGCTTCTGAGTCCTGCCCATAGAGGTGTGGTTCTTCCACTTTCAGGTTTGTTCTCCTGCTCCCTCTATGTGTCCCTTCTCGTAATTGCAGGCAAATCCTGTTTTTTTCAAGATTTAAAAGTTTCCTTTCTTGCATCAGAGGGCTTGCGGTATCACAGGCCTCAGAGCTGAGCAGGGACATGGCAGCGAGGAGAAGGTTCTGTTCAACAGTTTTGAAGGCAGCAGAGAGGTGAGGAAGGGGACGGACAGAGTGCGTGCCCTTGTATTTTGCCACACACACTTCAGTGATAACGTTAGCATGAAGCGAGTCTGTACAGTGTGATGGGGAGCAGTCAGTCTGTAAAGGATCTTGGGGGGTCTGTGAGCTGAGGACGTGAAGGTGCAGTGTGTGTTGCAGAGCTCCAACATGACATATGTATGTTTCTCTTGTGTTCCTCAATCCACAGGACATACTTGGTGACCCTCCTGGTGCTGTGGTGCAGTGGCAGCTGACTGTACATCATCCAACATGCAGTAGTCTGGGGTAGGTGGACCTACAGCTACTTTTTATGTGATGACAATCAGGGGAAGCACATGTCTGCAGCAATCTGTCATATTGTGTATATGTTGTTGTTCACCTCTTTGCCCTGCAGTCCCATACCCCATATGTTGCTGTTAGCACACATATTCACATGTGTTCCTGGCCAGTTTGTCTTCTCCAACACTGTCTCTGGGACATGTCAAGCAGAGCTGCGTGGTTCTGCAGGTCCTAGGTGTTTGGGTTGTGGGCTGCACGTACACCCTTCCCTGACATTGTAGCATCAGCCAACAGCAGTGTATCATTGCATTTGACAAGCCTTTATCTCCACAAATCTCCAATTGCGCACATACAGGCCATATGCTACTGCTGGCACGCTCACCTTAGCATACTGTGTGGGAGTGTGGTTTTGTGTTTGCTGTGTGATGATACAGTGTGCAGGCATTTTGCATTTTCATGTTGTGTGAGGGGTCTGTACACCTGGGGAGCAATGGTGATTGTGCTATCTCTACCTTACTGCTGTTTACCTTGTGAACATTGTGGCCATGTGTTGTGTGTTGTGAGCTGACCTATCTTTTGTGTACTGACAGACCACTGCGCAACAGCATTTATATATCACAGATATCGCCATAATGTGGACATGCATCAACAGTGGCTGGACATGGGGACATGGTGATTCTACACATTTCAATGACATCTTCGCCCTTCACTGTGACGTGTTGTGGCTTTTGAGAGTCTCAGTGAATCCCGAGCATTCACTTGCTGCAAACACACAGTAGGTTGCACCTTTGGTCTTTTGGGAATGACATCAGCCTTTATATGTTAATAATTTACTGTCTGTTTCATGGACCTTTCATGTTGAGTCTCTGTACACCAACGCTGATGCACATGGGGTGGAGCTGTGAAACGCTGTGTAACATGGGCATGGGCATGACCATATCCATGTGACACCCTCGTCTGCGGTTCCAATTCCAAATGTCCACAATATGCACTGTGTTCTGTGTTGTGGTCATGTTATGTTTGCCTGTGTGACGTTTCATTACGTACATATTGATGTTTGAGTCTCTGCAATTTGGGCTGATGTTGTAAGCAGCATACCAATACATTGTTTATCCTCTTCTGACACAGGGCAGAGGACACACACAGCACATCTACTACAGTGCATCCGGTGTCACCATCACCCACCTGTTGGAGGACACAGCACCACCATGGAACTATCCCTGGGAAATGGTGCCATAGGATGCTTGACCTCTGCAAGTGGGACACATGCCTCGGATGGACATTTGTTGGACTGCTACTTTGCGCATGACAGGCCTGTCCAACACACCATTGCTGCCGTGCTCTGGCTGGGTGTCGTGTTCATCACAGGAGACACACATGACCTTTCCAGTACTATGGCATTTTGAGATATCACACTTGACTATGCATGCCCAGGGTTTCAAGGACAGTCTTAATGGGACTTGTTGCGTTGCAGACACCCTTTGCACTGTGGATACTGTGTATTGGTCCCTACGTGAACAGCAGGGACTGACATTGTCACTGGATGTTGTACATCCTTCTGACATTGTGTTGTTGTGTTTTGCCCATGTGTGTGACCTGGAACGCAGTATATGCTCATCTGTTTAGTTCAACATTATCATACAACCATGCGTGTGACACAGGGGAAACATTGGAGAGGTCCTCTTGTAAATGTCCGCCTACCCTCCACGTGGACATGACACAGTATTTGCCACCACACCACTTTACTGCACACCAACATCTTGGAATGATGTTTGCACTCACCAAGGGTGTTACAGTGCATGTGTGGCATCACTGTATCATGTTTCAACGTACACGGTGCATGTGCATGTGACTGACTATGTTGGTGCAACACAGCATGTGGCAATATGGCTTCTGTGTGGGTTACTGTAACATGTTTGACCTTTATTTCCATCTCTATATACAGGTTATTGTGTTTGTTTACTGTACCGATGTGACGCTCTACATTGATTTACAAACCTAGCATTGCATGTCTGTATATGCTGTTTCATTTTTGTGCCTCCTGTGTTGGCAGACAGATATATTTTTATGAAGAGATCATGAATGATGTGTGTTGGGCCCTCATCATGCACAGCCTACTGTCTACATGCACACATATGTAACTAACACATTTGGGGCATGCTGCAGCATGTGGGGGGTGGGGGGCTAATGCATACTGCACACCATGCACCTAATGCACATTATCTCTCATGCCCATTATCTGTGGACGGGCCAGTGACTTTTCTGTAACATGTGGGTTGCTGCCCTGCAAAATATGTTTTCCCCTTTTTCCCTGTTATCCAATCACCTTGATATTATGAAAGTCAGTATCTACGCTATCTCTGATGATTACACAAAAAAAATATGTGTTGGGCGTACATTTGTCTCTGCTGCTGCTTGACCACACTGACACGCGTATTTAGTGATTCCCTGGTCATGTACATGGCCCACCTGTGCTCACATCCTTGTACAGTGCCAGCTGTCTGTCTGCCAGCTGTCTGCCACATCACTGGGTGTTACGGGTTCCCATACAAACATTTCCTTTGAGGTAATATCTTTGCATTGTTCTTGCTGTGGTTGTTTGGGATAGTGGTTACGGACATGTGTTGGATCACCATAGGTTGCAGGCTTGATTCCCACATGGGGTTTTATTTATTTTTTGGGTTGTGCTAATCTGACCATGAGCTGCCTGCAGGTTCATCACCTATGCACACACCCTTCCATCTCTTCACTGTACACCAATGTGTGCCCTCTGTGCTGCCTATCCATCACATATTAGCTGTTACATATGTCTCTTTCTTTATAGCATTTACATGGCAGTCCGCTTGGGGGATTGACATTGCTGTGGTTCAGCTGGTCTGGGCCAGACCTGTTTGCCGGTTCAATTCTCACATGCTCCTTTTGTGTTCTGTTCCTTATTTTGCCCTGCTCCACAGAGCATCCCCTGCCGCCCTTTGGATTTTGGGTCTTTCCTCTTTTGCATGCTGTATTCACTGCATAACATTTCATTGTGTATGTGCATGTAGTTATATGTGGCTCTCGTCCCAATTACAGACTGTGATCTGAGCTGTACACACCAGATCTGCATGTGCATTCCATAATGGTTACTGTTGGAGGTTGCCCTATCCTGGCAGACAGCAGACCTTTTGCGTGATGCCCTGCAGTGTTCTTGTATGCAGCCTTTGCGAATGACCTCATGTTGGTGGTGTAGCTTACCGGTTTGTGCATTGACATTTGTGCTAATGGTCATGGGTTTGATTGTTCTCTTTCATTTGTATGCCTGTCCTGCACAGCTACTTTTCATTCCTGTAAAAGTCATATCTGTGCAGATCTGTGCTGTTGGAAAATTGTACCCTTATCATAGTTGCCAACTATCCTTCTGTCCGTCTATGTGTGTCTGCCAGCTGTGTGCCATCCTGCCCTGATGTGCAGGCTGCTACCCCATGTACTGCACTGGTACATGTTTCTGCATTGCAGCTCTTCCTGGTTGCCTCTCCTCTGTGTTCTCCATGGCACTGCTACTCCTCTGTCCTCCTGTCATTGCACCTATCCTGCCACCTGTACCTCCTCTGCTGGACACGTCTTCCCATCCTCTGCCACACACTGTCATTGTTGCATGGGTACATTACCATCACCCTGTGCATCGCTACAGTTGTCCCCGATATGTTTGTCCATTTTTCCAGCTGCCACATGGGCTGGACGCAGATTTTTCTGGTCCATCAGCTCTGATCTACTTCCTTCCATCACTTGTGCATTGTTTTTCATTGGTGCTCTGTGCAGTGTTAGGGTTACATCTGTGTTTGGCCCATACCTTTCTTGCTTTTCAACTTGGGGGACCTTACTGCTCTTGGGCAACATTTCTTGAGTCACCTATACATCCTTGGGGCATCTTTAGCCACACCTTAGATTCATCCAGCTTATGGGGCGCCTAATATGGTGCCTTGGGGGTTGCCAATCTTTCGTCATGCCCTCTGGAGCACATTATGACCCGCCTTGGCTGACGTGGTGGTTTATGATGTGCCTTCTTGTGCGCCCTAAAAGGTGCATTAGGTTATGGCACTGGGGTGTGGGTATTTTTAGCTGGAAGCACCGATTGTTGGAATGTTTCAAGCAGGAAAAGGAATTGGCTTGGCCACCCTTATTTATTATGCCCACTGAGGGATTGAACTCATGACCCCTGTCTCAGCAGTCATTGCATTAACCAGTGTGCTACACCTCTGTTGTTGTGATTACATGTCAACGCGCGAAGTTAAGGTTAATACTCGGTAATGTGCATGGCTCCCCCTAGCGCGCAATAATGGACATGGCACACTTCATCACGCGATAACCCACAATTGCTACCTTAAGACCAGAATGCCCACTTCCTCATATGGCATTCCTCACAGTAACGCTGCAACTAGCGCCAGTGACATTAAGACGGTTTAGTAAACATACCCCTAAGGAAATCTATTGTCCTAGCATTTAATTTTCAAGAGGAAAACTATGAAACACACTGTATAAAGGTTCAGTAGGAAACAGAATGCATCATGGAATCTTTATGGAGAGAAATTCTATGTGTGAAGGGAAAAAAATGACAGTAGGGGTATTAAAGTTTATATTAGGTTTGGGCCTTGTTCAAAAATACCTTATTGGAAGCCCAGACCAGATTTATTCCACATATTAAAAAGGGTAGAAAGAAGGCCAGCATGATTAAAAGAAGTTATTATAGTCACAAGAATATCTTTCGAACTATGGAAAAATAATCCAAATGAAGAAAACAGAAAAGAGTATAAGCACTGAAAAGTTCAATTCAAAGGACTGATATGGAAGGCAAAATGAACATTTGAAAAGAAATTTGCTGCAGAGGCAAAAAGTTATATCTAAAACCTTTTAAGTATGAAACCTTTGAGAGAGCCAGCTTGACCATTAGATGATCATGGGGTAAAAGTGGTACTCAGGGAGGAGAAAAGCCATTGCAGAGAATAAATTCTTTGCTTCAATCTTTATTGAGGAAGATGTATGGGATCTGAAATAAATCTCAGGGAACTAGGAAGATATAATAGGTTAAATCAACAAATCAAAGAGCAGCAAATCACCTGGACCAGATGGTCTACATCCCAGCATGCTGAAAGAACTCAAAAATGAAATTGAAGACATATTATTAGTAATCTGCAACCTTTCATTAAAATTGTCTACAAACCCTGAAGATTGGAGGGTGGCCAATATCAGGCCAGTTTTTCAAAGGAATCCAAGGGAGATCTGGGAAACTATCTACCAATGAGCCTGACATCAATGCAGGGCAAAATGGTTAAAACTATTATAAAGAACAAAATAACTGAACATATAGCTAGAAATGTGACTAAGGGGTATGTTTACTAAACAGTGTTAACATTGCAGCGGCGACATTATCACGTGATAAGTAACGTTATCACGCGATAATGTTAAATTACCATGCGATAATGTTACCTATTGCACGATAACGTCTCCAGCATCGTTAAGTTACACAGAGGGTGGAGTAAGTCTCTCCAGAGGGCGGAGAGAAGGGGGTCAATGGGCAGAGAGTGGGTGGGGAGAGGCTCCAGGCACACTAACGCTGTGAAATGAAGGTCTGAAAATTAACACCAGTGAAAACCTCACGTTAGAGGCACATTTGCAGGAAAGAGAAACCATTTCAGTCAGCAATGTACAGCAAAGGCAGGGAAACCAAGAAAAGTGATAGTAGTGATACATGTGCAGCAACAGCATAGTGCCCAAGTACGAAAGGGCATGACGGTGAGGCTGCAAATGGGGTACAGGGGGCTGAAGGCGGGACATGCAGTGGGGAAGCTGGGGAAAAGGGTGGACTAGGCAGATGCCTAGGTGGCACATAGGAACTCAGAAACTGAAAATCAGCAAGACGGCAACTGTCCAAGGTCAAACATGTCCACGAGTGTGCGTCCCACAGTGTCCCAGGGGACAGTACCCAGCAGGTACCCCAAAGGGCACATCACATGGACAGGCGGTGCTGGGGGGAAGCGCGGATGTCTATGTAGGCACCCCTACCCCAGATCCCACACCATAGGCAGCCACCTACCGGAACACTGGATGGTCTGGGACTGTGTACCACCAGCACCACTGGCATAAGGGCATGTCAGCATGGTGGCAGAGGGGTGCTGGTGGTGGAGGGGGCAGTGGCACCTGCCCACACCACACCAAGGCCAAGCCCTGTTCAGGTGGGTGGCGTGCAGTGCAACAGACAAGGGCTGTCTGATGAACAGTAATGGTATCCCCAGAGAAGGGCTTGCCTCTGTGGCAACAGTTTGGTGCAGTACACACAGCCAGTGTGTACAGGGACAGAAGGTCACAGGTTCAAGTCCCAGCTGTGGCTCCCACAGACCATGTCCCTATATTTTACCCTACAGCACACATACACCATAAACATGTGTAGTCCCTAGAGCAGAGGTTCCCAACTGCAGTCCTGGAGGGCCAAACACCATTCAGGAGTTCATGCTGTCCCTAATAAATATGCATGAGATGCATTGCTATGCAGTGCCCCCATTGAATGCAAATGTATCTCATGCATATTCATTAGGGACAGCTTGAAAACCCGAATGGTGTTTAGCCCTCCAGGTCCGGAGTTGGGAACCACTGCCCTAGAGTATCAGCCAACAGGGGCACAAACACCCACACCCACAGGCTCCACTGTCCAAAGCCTCATGGAGAGTCAGGCTGTTGGGCCCTGCGCGGAGCAGCAGCTACCAATACTAGCACCTGCATACCTTAGCAATGCCTGCACTGTGCCCAGGACTGGTGTAGCGGCCTGGGCTGCCAGCCACCGCTATCTTTACTAAAACCTGCCACTTCTTTCTCTATAACATTAGTAAAATTCTCCCTTTCCTCTCTGAAAACACTACTAAATTTTGGTTCATTCTCTAGTTATGTCTTGTCTTGACTACTGTAACCTTCTTCTTGCCAGTCTCCCTCGGTGTTATATTTCTCCTCTTCCATATATTCAGAACTCTGCTGCACATTTAATCCTCCGTCAACCCCGCTACTCTCATATTACCCCTCTTCTGAAGTCACTTCACTGGATCCCCTTCTGCTTCCATATCCATTGTAAACTTCTTTTAACCTACAAATGTATTCATTCTTCTGCCCCCCCCCCCCACTACCTCTCTTCTCTCCTCTCTCCTTACACCCCCCCCCCCCATGAACTCCTCTCTTTACCCTTTTCTTCTTCTGCTAACTCCAGATTTCATGCGTTTCACCTTGCTGCTCTTTATACCTGGAACAAACTTCCTTTACCTTTGCATTGAGCCTCTTCTCTCTCCCTATTCAAATCTGTGCTAAAGTCTTACCTTTCTGTGGCTGCTTTCAGCTCCTGATTCCTCTCTTTCCTCTAGCTGTTGCTTGTGCTGTATTGTTTGTCTATTTGCTAGATTGTAAGCTTTTCAAGCTGGGACTGTATATTTCTGTGTTTGTACAATGCTGTGTATGCCTAGTAGCACTTTATAAGTGTTAAATAATAATCATAACTAAAGTCACAGCAACACTTCAGCAATAATTTTGCTGTCTAATTGAAATTCATCTCAACTGCAAGAATGACAAAGACATAACATAAGCCCTATCTTTGACTCAGTGGGTCACAATCTGCCGATTGCACATCTGCAGGAACATAGTATGGGTGGTAATGTGCTGATGTGGTTGCAGTCCTTCCTTAATCATCAATATTTTGGTGAGGTATGCATGGCAAGTCTCTTTACCTCTTACGTTCTCGCATGTGACAGTCCACAGGGCTTCTTATTAGCTGTTTAACATCTTTCTTGCACCTGCTATGCCAGAGGTTGCCAACTCCAGTCCTGGAGGGCCAAACACCATTCAGGTTTTCAGGTTGTCCCTAATGAATATGCATGAATACATTTGAATACAATGGGGCAGTGCATGCAAATGCATCTCATGCATATTTATTAGGGATAGTCTGAAAACCTGAATGGTGTTTGGCCCTCCAGGACTGGAGTTGGGAACCTCTGTGCTAAGCTTCATGTTCCGTTTTCTTTGTGCAGATAAAATACAGCTGATGGCCTCTACCGATTCCTTATCTGCTACCAAGTTCAATAATTTGGCCACTTGTTTAGATGCCATAGCCCTGTGGCTTGCAGCCCATAAACTTTAACTTAACCTGCAAAAATCAGAAACAATTTGGATTAGTAGAAGAAAACTTGCTCACTTTCCACTGCCTCCACCGCATTGCCTTAAAGGAGATCATACTCCTGGCTTGGAAGTGAGGTTCATGAAGGTCATGGTATGCACAAAACTTATCCATTTGGAGAAACTGCCCTGGAGGAAGTTGTAACTCTCCTTAGGATAAAGTTCAATACATACCTTACGTTTGACCCTCAGATTTCAATGCTAGCCTATAAGTGCTTCTACATCTTACAGAAAAATAACTCACTTGGAACACTGTTGGAGGCTAAAGATCTTTGGGGCATTTTTACTAGGTATATGCTACCTGGGTAGAGCCAGGTTAGCATGCGGTATCGATACTACACTAAAACATTGCACCTCAATGGTTGGCATTAGTTGCTCCCATTGCAGTTTTACTGTGATGACCTGCAGTTACTGCATGAGGACTGCTCTACCTGTCCCCTAAAGTTAGCATGAAGCTCTGCACTAGTAACACGACCCATACCCATGTTACCAGTGTGGGGTTTAGAAAACATTCCCCTATGTCTGCTAGTCCATGCTGTAGTCATGAATAAGCTGGACTACTGTAATGCATAATGATCTGGAGTTTAAAGGTTAAAATATTTACAACTCATCCATAATATGTCTGCTCATCTGCCCTGTGGCTCTCAAAAGTTCAATCACATGACCTCTATTATTTAATTTACATTAAGTTCTACTAGCCCTGTCTGGACATTGAGCTTCTTGAAGTGAGCAGTTTGAAAGTCTCCTGAGCAGAGAGCATCCACAAAGGCAGGGTCATGGAAATAATCACCCTCCCAACCCTCTTCCCCAGAGGTAGGAGAAAGAGAGCAGAGACCCTTTACTCACAATATGCCCTGGATCTGCTACAAAAGAGCATCCAGACATTGCTCTTCTCTAATTGGATTTGCGGATATCTCCTGTGAATAAAAAGATACTGATGAAGCCACCAGAATGATTTCCCATTTCATTTGTTTCCTATAAGCAGACTTTTGTTTTAGTGTTTCCCAGTAGTTTCTCTGACTATAGGCCTCTTTTACTAAAGCCTGCTAGCTGGTTAACAGGCATTTTAATGCACAACTACAGGCAGTCGGGAACACTAATATGTGATAGTATCTGCCTTTGCGCACTGAAATGCACATCAATCAGCGATCGCAGGATGGGACTGGGAATAGGTGGAGAGTGGGTGCGGAATGCATTACTGCTAATGCTAGGGCAATTGCTGTGCACTTAGCAGCAACATGGCTCATAAGGTGGGTTCACCTAACAACTCCTCTATAGGAGTCGTTAAGTGAACTTGACAGAACAGAGCGCACATTAGAAAAACCTTTCACCTGTTAGCTGCTGGGACATACTGAACATGCCCCCTGAAGCTAACGTGATGTTTTGCCATTAACATTTGTGCATGTTTAGAAAAAGGGGCCCTATGTCTAATTTTGTGCCATCCAAGAGCTCTTTTCAATATAACTGTATTGGTTCATCCCTATCCAGTGAAGGAAGGCATCTTCAAAAAGATTCAGTAGAACATCTGCTTGACCACACTTAATTAGAAAGCTACTTCCAGAAAGGGGATCAGAACCCATTTACTAGCTACTGGTTTTATCAGGAAAGGATTTGTTTCTTCGGAGTTGATTTTAAGTCTCAAATACTATTTTGGGGAATGTTTACTAAAGATTAACATGTGCTCAGTAAAGTTAACGTACGATAAGTGTTGCCACTGCCCATTCATTTCTATGGACCGTTGCAAAACTTAATATGTGTTAACACACGTTAACCTTTAGTAAACATGCCCCTTAATATTTATTTATTTATTTATTTATTTAGACAGTTTTGTATACCACCTTATCCTTCAATCAAAGTGGTCACAACACAATTGGGGGATACATTTTAACACGAGGGTATATGAGACACATACACTAATACTTACAGGGAACATGGGCAATGGGCAATAGAAATATTGAAAATTTATTTATTTATTTACATTCTCTTATATACCGCGCTATTCTGCATCAGTGCGGTTTACATTGAACAATCTGAAATTACATTGAACAGGGCATTATAACTTGGAGAGAACTATTTTACAGGGAAAATAATAGCAAAAAAAGAACATATGGCCTCCCTAAACTGTCAGCTTATCCCCACCAACTGCTCAACTCTTTAATCCCACTCTCTCCCTTAGAGGTTCTTGAATTCAGATACTGTTCTGGCCTCCACCACCACCCCTCAGAGGCTGTTCCATTCATCCACCACCATCTCTGTAAAGAAATATTTCCTTAGATTTCCTCCTCAAAAGATTTTGGTATCATTCACAAAAAACAAATCTTTCCTGAATGCTCTTCCACAACATCACTGATGAAAATATTGAAAGGAATCAAAGGACATAAGAACATAAGATATGCCATACTGGGTCAGACCAAGGTCCATCAAGCCCAGTATCCAGTTTCCAACAGTGGCCAATCTAAGTACCTAGCAAGGACCAATCCCTATGGCATACCACTGGTAATGCCCTGTTCCTAAAAGTGAACACAGTTACCATTTCTCTTTGTTGCCTTAGGCTCAGGTGACAGGATCTGGGAGGAGCGGGGGCAGGCCAGCCGGCCAGGACATACAGGGCCAATTCAGGTCATGGCCCTGCACATTGTACTAGGCCCTTAGGCAATCAGGCCTAGTGATCCCCTCCCCCCCCCCCAGGGCCAGGGCTGGGTGTGGGAGGGGGGCACGCTGCCCGATTCAGACCATGGCAGACCAGCCGTGGGTCAGGCAGCAGGGAAAAGGGAGGCCGAGGCCGTGGAAGTTGTGGGTGCCTGTGGGGAGGACGTCCTCGCAGGCGACAGGGGCACGCCGGGCCATTCTCGGTCCCGATTCTGGTTACCGTGGGAACGTTTTGTTTCCGCGGACCAGAATCAGGTCCAAATGGGCCCGTCTTGCTTGGGGTAGTCCAGATGGCCCAGACGTGCACCTACCTGAATCGGGCTCCACACGCGTAATCAAATTATGGAATTCATTACCGGAGTATGTGGTAAAAGCTGTTAGTGTAGCTGAGTTTAAAAAAGGTTTGGAGAATTTCCTGGAGGAATAAACCCTTATTAAGGAGAATCAGTGAAATCCACTGCTTACTCCAGGATAAGCATTCTGGAATCTGTGTACCTTTTTGGGAACCAGACAGGTACTTGTGACCTGGATTGGCCACTGTTGGAGAAATTATTCTGGGCTTGATGGACCTTGGTCTGAACCAGTATGGTAGTTCTTATGTTCTTAACTCTTTGGCCACCTAATCAAAAAAATGTATATCATTCATCTGACAAAACATACCTCTACTAAAACCATGCTGCCTCCAATCCTGCAAACTATTGGATTCCAGTATGCGCTATCATCTTTTAGCAGTGGTTCTATGAAATTATTTAGCAGTGAGTTAGGAGTTTCCAACCTCTTCATTATTTCCACTTTGGTGAAGAGAAACAAAAGCTGAAAACAGGCCTGATCCTAAAGAAAAGATCAGACAGCAGAGCTTCTAGGACTTCCCCCAGTTCCTTCTTTTACCCGTTCGGTCCCGTCATGTTGTGTCTACTTTCAGTTTAGCTAGCCCCTCACAAACACAATCCTCTGAACATTATTTGAGGTCTACCTCATTTCAATTCCTTTTCAAGTCAGCTTTCTGTGGCCACTATTCCCAGCCCTTCTGCAGTGAACACCGAACAGGAATATTTGTTGAACCATTTTGTTTTCCTTCCCAGCTTATATGGAGGTCTTTTACTAATGGATGTTAAGGTGTTGCCCCTAATGTGCCAATAACGCCGGAACCATGGCATGTTAGATGCCACACCTCTGCATGAACTGTCGAGGGTGTCAAAAGCATTCCCCTGGCAGTCAATGCAGAGCCCCGTCCCATAGCGCGTGCTGCATTAGCACGGGCACACCTAACAGCATCTGCTGAGGTGGCATTAGGTGAACTTGTGCTAATGCAGCGAGCACATGGTGTGAACACAGCGCTAACTGCACTGACCTCCCCACACCTACTCTCCGTCCTTACCCCATCCACTTGCACCTCTAACGCAGGCTGCACAGTTAACGTGGGAATCGTCCTGCACTAACCGGCAATGTGCGTCTCAGAGCGCCATTAGCATGTGACAGAGCATGCGCTGCAACTTGCATCCGTTAATACAAGGCTCCCTATATAGTCCTCCCCTTCACTTCAAGGCCTCACAGTGTCACTTTTGCACTTCATAGTTGGACTTCTTGTGGAGGCACGAGGTGGAAGGACTTTATGTTTAGTTTAGTTTATTTTAAAGGGAATATTTTTTGTCTCCTAAGTCTTGTCGATATTCCACAGTTTTGATGTTTGTGACTTTTTCCCATCTAAATCTAAAAAACAATTAGAGTGACCTTATTTTCAGTTTACAGCAGTTCAAGCTATAAGACTTGTGAGTGTTTCAATATGTAGCTCTTATAGACTTTTGACAGAAAACATTTTTGTGGATAAGATCTTTTGTTAAAAACATGACTATTGTGGACAACTGACCTCTCATTACTGTGAGAGACCTTTAAAATGGTGTGGTGTATTAGAATCATAAAATCAGGGAAAGCATTTTATTCATTTTATGAGCTTTCCTTATCTTTCTCAGGAACAGATCACAAGGCGGTAGAGAATTTCATCGGGGAATTAGAATTACAAAAAAAAAAAAAAAAGTAAAACAAGCTTAAACCAGTTGCTGTCTGACTATTGTGTTCCTGCTACTAATGCAAGAGACAGAAAGATCCTTCTCATTGCTCTGTGAAACGGCGCTTCATTAAATAAAAACGTTATCAGTAGCAATGCTTCAATATTTTATAGTGTCTAAGACCACCCACCATCTATAATTACAGTCAGAACTCGGATGGGAGGGAAATGCCTTAATTTTCTTAATCTTTCATGCATGGAAAAACAATCAGGCTTTTTTCCTTATTGGTAATTACGTTGACTGGCTATAACTGGTGCACTTTTCCAAATTACAGTATGACTTAGCCAAGCCAATGGAGTGTAGAAATTAAACCCCTTTCACAGTGAACTGCTGTTCTTGCTACAGTCTAATAGCACCAAGATAAAAATCTATCTTACAGCTGTATTTTAAGCCTCTGAGTTCATAGTCGTGGATCTTAAATTGTGACTAAGGTTTGATGGATTCAACTGGAAAGTGTTAAGCAAGGTGAAAATCTGTCTTCACTGATAACAACTGAGCATTTTCTAAAGGGGTAATTGCTAGAACTGGTGCTTAAAAAATAAATATATTCAGCTCCGTTATTCAGATAGAAAGCAGGTAAGTTATATATTTAGTTTAGGCCTGCTGATTAGCAAGCTGAAACTAAATGGATAGTACTGACAAGGTGACTGCACTATAGTATCTGGATAGTCAGGGCTGTTGCTTAGGCATACAGGAGTATTTTTATATTTATTTTGCTAGGCTTATATACTGCTTTTCTCTGGGTCAAGGGGGTGTACATTCAGGCATGGTATATGTTCCCTTATCACTGAAGGGCTCACAATCTATGTTTACTTTTTTGCACCTGAGGCAATGGAAGGTTAAGTGGCTTGCCCAAGGCCACAAGATGTGCCTGTGGGACTAGAAGTCCCAGTCTTGGTTGTTCTGGCCTGAGGTTGCTGTCCTCCAGTGGGATTTGAACCCCTGGCCTAAGGCAGCTTGCGTCAAACCCTAGGCCACTCTTCCCCTTTTTCTGTGTGTAAAATGATAATTTATATACAGAAAAGAGCTCTTATAAAATTAGGTCAAAGTTCAAAGTAGGAGCAGTGCAAGATGAGGCGTCCTTGTAGAATAGGTGTACTCAGTGGAAGAATTAGGGTGGACCATAGAAAGAGTCAGAACTTATGCTGACATTTAATCAAATAAGCACGTATGCCTGTAAAGTATGTGCTGAGATTTGCTCTAGTACTGAAGCAGGTGAAATGTCTGTGCCTGAAGTCTCCTATGATCTTTATAGAATAGGTGAAAATAGGGCCTTCCTGTCCTGTTATAAAATTACCCATGTAGCAGAGTCGAACATCTGGATTATATTAAACACCTGCACCAGCGCTTAACTTCAGCCAGTCACCACCCTGACTAGAAAGTGGTCCTGCTGTATATAGCCCCTGCTTCCAGTCTGACTGCTAGCTAGGCCTGTAGTCTGACGTTCAGGATGATCTTAGTTTTTAATGAAAGGAAAGGAACAAATGATGGAGTAATATTTCAAGAGGCAATAGGTAATGCTCCTTCAGGAAGTAAGAATCCAAATTCTCCTAGTTTAGTATAGAGGAAATAAATAATTTATCAAATGAAATTTATGAATAGAAAACTAAAGATTGGTTCTGAACTACATCTTGTCCAGAGAGATCACCCAGCCAGTCAGTTCATGTAAATCGGTGTTGCCACACTCTAGCTGTCATGATTACACATAGCATGGATGCACTTAATGCCACGTCTTGAGTCTACCGATACTACTGCTAGGAATGAAGACTGCCATATTGGAAGCCTCGCCAGCTAGGACAAGAAATAAGGGGAATCGATTCTGCCCTGATGTCCTCTAGGCACCAGGGATGACCCTGGTAAGATCCAGAGTGGGCTCAGTTCACATCATGAGTGCAGGACGGGGGGAAGAAGGGTAGACTTTGACTAAATATTGGCCATTCCAAGGGATGGGGGAGTTCTTGAACTGGGAGGTTCGGGGGGGGGGGGGGGTTGGGCTTCTATTATGATGGAAAGATTTGATGGGGGGATGGTTCCAGGGCCCACCTCATTACCTATCTTGCTTTGGGAGGGCAATTGGAGGTAGCAGATCAGAAGGGGCTTCTGTTCTAGGGGGACAAATCAGGGGGGTGGCAATCTTGAGAGCTGTCAGCTGCACTTATCGCTGGTGCTAGTGCTTGGCCTGCAGGAGTGAGACAGCATTAATTAATTAATTAAATAAATAAATAGTAGAATACTGGATCAAGTGCGAGAGTTAACAGTATTGGGGCTGCTTGGCAATAGCGATCATAATGTGATCATATTTGATTTAATAAATGGAGGGAAGATAACAAGGAAATCCACTGTGCTAGCATTTAGCTTTCAAAAAAAAGACAAACAATGATAAAATGAGAAAAACGGTTAAGAAAAAACTAAAAGAAGCAACTGAAAAATTTGAGTTTACATCAGACTTGGGCATTATTTAAATATATTGTCTTGGAAGCTCAGACCAGATGTATTCTATGCTTTAAGAAAGGTGCAAGGAAAGTCAAATGACAGCCAGCATGGCTTAAAGGTAAGGTCAAAGAGGTTGTTACAGCGAAGAGAAAATCCTTCAGAAAATGGAAAAAAAAGAGCCAAATGATGAAAACAGGAAACAATATAAGTACTGACAAGTTAAATGCAAGTTCCTGATAAGACAGGCAGAGAAAATTTGAAAAGAAGCTTGACATGGAAGCAAAAACACATAATAAAAACTTTTCAAGTACATTTGTAGCAGAACACCTATGAGAGAGCCAGTTGTACTATTAGATGATAGAGAGATAAAAGAGATACTATGAGAAGGCAAGGCCATACGGAGAGACTGAATGAATTCTTTGCTTCAGTCTTTACTGAAGAAGATGTAGGAAACTTGCCTATGCCAGAAATGATATTCAAAGGTGATGTATCAGAGGAATTGAAACAAATCTCAATAAATTGGGGAACTGTAATATAGCTATTTGATAAACTAGAGTATATCCCAGGGTGCTGAAAGAACTGAAATATGAGATTGCAGAATTATCCTTAAAATTATCTGTAGTAGCTGAGAATAGGAGGGTGGCTAATGTAGCACAGTTTTTAAAAAGGGTACCAGGGATGATCTGGGAAACTACAGATCAGTGATCTTGATGTCTATACCAGGCAAAATGGTAGAAACCATTATAAAGAACAAAATTACTGAAAGTGTGCCGTGGTGCAGGGGTCTGGGGGGACCGGTGGCAGAAACCACACATGTGTTGCCTGTCTGTCCCTGCAAGTAGTTCTGCCACCACAGCCTGCCACCCATAGGTATGCCCCTGCCCCCAGAATGGGCATGTTGCCTGACCGTGGCAGGATACAGGTATGCACAACAGGCAATATGGTAGTGGCCAACTGAGCTCATGTGTGTCTCCCCCTCTCTCCC
Source organism: Ichthyophis bannanicus (assembly GCA_033557465.1). NCBI lineage: Eukaryota > Metazoa > Chordata > Amphibia > Gymnophiona > Ichthyophiidae > Ichthyophis > Ichthyophis bannanicus. The sequence continues at coordinate 440,132,845 of CM066035.1, read as the reverse complement.
ACAGGGAATATGGTGTGCGATGCACTCTTGAGACCCTCAAGTGCCACTTCCACACACTGCACCCGAGGAGACCAAACCAGCTGCAGCAGATCAGGAGTGGCTGGCAGCCAAGGAAGGTCAGTGGGGTATGCAGTGGCACCCAGCAGATGCAGGGAGTGGCAGCCATGGTTGCCAGACTGGTGCAGGAAGACCACCTGGTGGTGGACTCTCACTGTATGCAATGATGGGAATGTGCTATGGGCAGCTTTGCCATCCCCCAGTGCCACCATCCTGTGTGTGCACCAGCCAGCACCCAAGACATGCAGGTGTGCACACACTAGCTGAGGCATGGCACAGAAGGGCAGTACAGGGGCACACACACCCAGTGGTGGCCCCAAGGGCAAATTGTGCACCTGCCCATGCTGCCCCCTGTGCATGCCCATCGCCTAGGGGGGGTGGCAGGGCACAGCTCGGCATGTGAGGGAGAGAACAGAGCTGGCTGGAGGTGGGCAAAGGGGAGAGCATGCAGTGTGCACTGTGGGGTAGGCAGGCCCCTGTGGACTGAAGGTGGGTTGAGCAATGCATGTGTGGGGCCCCCTGGGGTATGCAAGTCTCACCCCAGGGCCATACCTGTGTGGACAAGTAACCCCCCTCCTCTTTCCCCACAGCTGGCTCCAGGACACCACTGGCCCACCTCACTGACCACCCAGGATCAGTGGTGCAGTGCCACTTGAACAGACTAGCAGCAGTACCACCAGCAGTGATGGGGACGAGGAGGAGGTGGAGTCATCCAGTGATGACTGCAGCCAAAGACACCTCATCAGAGGAGGAGGACAGCGAGGGAGCCATGACACAGTGGGTGGATGGGGAGTCAGAGGAGTAGGGATGGGAGGGCCAGGGGCAGGGTAGAGATGATGAGGGGTCAGAGGAGGAGAGATGGGAGGGCCAGGGGCAGGATGGGGAGGATGAGGGGTCAGAGGAGGAGGGATGGGAGGGCCAGGTGCAGGGTGGAGAAGCAGGGGCATCAGAGGAGGCAGCAGAAGGGGCAGCAGGGGGGGATGCAGGAACCACCCACCAAGTGCCCCATGTACAGCAGAGTAGCACAGGGCACCACCAGCAGGCAACTGGTGGGAGACCCAGAGGTGGAGCTGCACCCCCCTCCCCTGGCTGTACCCCACAGCCCACAGCCATGCCCACCCACAACCCTACTAAGGAGCCAAGTGCTCACCACATGGCTCAGCACAGGCGAGGTGCAACAGACAGTGGGGCAGTGGTCCACCTCCCACAGCTAGGGGCTCCTACAGCCACCCCAGCACCCATGGGCACACTGTGGCTATGCCACACCAGGCATCTCTCTGCCACCAACCCCTCATCCATTGAGTGACTGGGCTCTGGCTGCCCTGGTGGCGGAAGTGCATCTCCTCAGGGAGAAGGTGTGGACCGCAGCATGGACCATCACCATGTACCTGGATGCTCTCACTGCTGCAGTAACAGGGCACAAGCAGGACCCTCCTGCACCATAGGTAGTCCCCCAGGCAGGTATGCCCTACACTGGGGCAGTTTGTACAGCTATGCATTGTCTGCCACTATTGGCAGTGTTGTAAATATGTGTCATCCATTTTGTGGAGGCAGGGAGTTGTGTCTGTGTGGATGGTACAGGGGACCAGGGGAGGGGGTCCGGGGGTCTATAGGCATGTGGTGTGGGCAGACTCTTTCTGCGCAAGTTTGGTAGAGAGCCACTTCCCATGCAGAAGGTCACTGGCAGGACCCTGCATGGATAGCGCCTGTGGCGTGACCATCTGCACAAGTAGTGCCCACTGCCATAGCTGCACAACACAGCTGTGGCAGCACAGGTACAGCCCAGCAGCGCTGCACACACAGGATGCCCCCTGCCCCGCGAAGGCACACCATCAGAGTGGCACACACCGCTGTTGCCATGACCGTTTACTCTGTTATGGGTGGCTCTGCATGCCTATGTTGCCATCACTTAGTACTATGCAGCTATGGCATCTTACAGTGGTGAGCTGTCATGCAGATTTTTGAAATGTCAGTGCCCAGGGGCCTACACGGGTACCATAGTTTCATATAAAGTTACATAATATATGACGGCAGATAAAGACCAGCATGGTCCATCTAGTCTGCCCAGCAAGGTGGCAAGAGTAGGTGCACCTGCCGTGCCATGCAGGTCGCCCCTCCCCATACCTTTGTTTAGGAGTGTACCTTCTGCTCTGTTTAGATCACCACTATTTGCTGAGATACAAGAGATAGTTACGTTTATTTTGATTTTATCCTGTTACTATAAAGGGATCCACTGTGTCTGTCCCATGCCATTTAGAATTTTGTCACTGTATTTGCCCCCACCACTTCTATCGGGAGGGCATTCCAAGCATCCACCACCCTTTCAGTGAAAAAGTATTTCCTGACATTGCCTTTCAATTTACCCTCTTGCAGCTACCTGGTATGCCCTCTAGTTTTACAGCTTCCCCGTCTTAGGAAAAGGTTTCTTTGTTCATTAATACTCTTTAAGTACTCATATCTCCCCTGTCTCTCCTCTTCTCCAGAGTGTACATATTTAGGTCTTCAAGTTTCTTCTCATAAGTCTTCTGACGCAGGCTCCAAATCATTTTGGTCACCTTCCTCTGAACCATTTCCAGTCTTTTTATATCTTTTGCGAGATATGGTCTCCAAAACTGAACACAATATTCCAAGTGAGGCCTCACCAGCGACTTGTACAGTGGCATTAGTACCTACTCCTTTCTGCTGGTAATTCCTCTCTGTAGCTGGTAATTCCTCTCTGTATGTAACCCAGCATCCTTCTGGCTTTTGTCACTGCCTTGGATCTAGTTTTGATTTTTTATATAAGGCCAAACAATATCTATAAAATTCTTTAAAAAAGAACATTCATAGAGCATTTGAGGCAGGGTTCCTATTGAAACAGGGCAATGTCAACAAGAGTTGGATTTAACAAATTAGCCCTCTGCATCCTCTAAGGAGTCTACACAGGTTGATGAGCTAAGAAGTAGAGGGATTGGGATAATCCATTCGACATCGTTGGGCATACAGTGGAATACCAAAAAGTACCCTAGTTAACCTCTTGCTGCATCTCTGCATCATATTACTATGTACAGTGTAAGTCTACTAAAGACTGACACTTGAATGCTCTTAAGAGCATATAAAAGCCAGACATTGTGCGACCATTTGCGAGAACATTTTTACATGTCAAGGTTAGATCCGATACACGACAAAGGTTTTCAGACCGAAACTAATCCTGCATTAAACTTTGACTCAGGTAGTTAAATCTGAAGCCAAGTTTCAGTTAGAGCAAGAATATGCAGAGTATTAGAGATAAAGAGGTCATGGATGAGACAAGTTTATTGGAGACAGAGGGTGTATTCCACAAGGCACATGAGAAAAGGAGAGAAGGGGACTTGGTGTGACCGTGTTGGAGGTGCAGGGGGCCTGCTTGATCAGCCCTCAGACTTCTGCTACTGGGAACTTTGCTGGTGATGCCTTACCTTCGGCCTAATATCGGGCAGGCATCGTGGGGACACCCTGTAGCCAGCGAGGACCCTGGATGGGCTTAAAACCTGCTCCACCATTTGTTTCCTTGGACTTAGTGTGACCGTGTTGGAGGTGCAGAGGGCCTGCTTGATCAGCCCTCGGACTGCTGCTGCTAGAAACTTTGCTGGTGACACCTTACCTTTCCACTAACATCAGGCAGGAATCGTGGGGACACCCTGAAGCCAGTGAGGACCCTGGCTGGACTTAAAACCTGCTCCACCGTTTGTTTCCTTGGACTTGGTGTGACCGTGTTGGAGGTGCAGGGAGCCTGCTTGATTGGCCCTCGGACTGCTGCCACTGGGAACTTTGCTGATGATGCCTTACCTTCCCCCTAACATCGGGCAGGCATCCTGGGGACACCTGGTAGCCAGAAAGCTGTTCCCCGTTCCTGTCTATAAATTGAACCTTATTTTTCGTGACGATGGGGCGTGGTCTGAAGGGGCGAGACTCGCCCCTTTGGCACCCCTTCGGCACCACAGCGGCAATAGAGGCTTAATTTCCTTGTTTGAGTTGTATAGTTGTGTGTGTAGATTAGGTTTTGATGGGGAAAAGAAAGGCTAAAACTGGAGGTAGAATGTGCGAGGGTCAGCGGATAAAGTTAAGTCTGTTGGCCCCCTCAACAAACATCTCGTTCCATGGCCGGTAGCACAGTCTTCCTCAGAAGGGGCCTCCCTTAGTTCGGAAGGGAGGTCCCCTCCACCCTGTCCTGAACTGCTATCACCTTCTGTTCTTCCTGAGGAGTCCTCTGACCAGGTAAGGGGTAATAATGTGGAAGTGACTTTACCTAAGCCGGTTCAGTTGGCAGGGTTTGGGGATACTTCTGGACTCCCAGTCTTGCCGTATGACATGGAGATTACTTTAAAGGATGTGTGGGGGGCTTTAAAATGTATCGATGGTAAGATGTCTTCAACGTTAAGTTCTTTATGTGAATTTTCCCAAGAAACGGTTGTTTCTTTACAGCAACTCGATGGAAAGGTTTCCCTTGTTGATAGAGCACTTACTAGATTGTAATCTCAAGTCCTTCCATTGCGTGCTGCTAACATAGTAGGGATTAAGGATTCCTTGTCTTTGCATAACAAGGTAGAAGCTCTTGAAAATTTTATATGTTCATGTAATTTACGTTTTTTGAATTTTTCTTATACCTCTCTTTTGGCTCCTAAGATTCTTTTAGATAAATACTTGAAGGAAGTTCTATTTATGAGCGAACCTGTTGAAGTTTCCCAACTTTAATATATACCCTCTAGCTCCAAAAAAGTTGATCCCGTTGAAGGTGAGCTTGATGTGGTAGAGCCCTCTATTTCAAATTTGACTGCTTTCTTAGAGGACTCCCTAGAATTAATAAATTTGAGGTCTACATTATTGGTGACCTTGAAATCTTTAGAATCTAAACAGCATATTCTTAAGGCTTTTTTTACGTTTAAGCCCGCTAAATTTTGTGGACATAATGTGAATATCTTTCCTGATGTCTTACGTAGCACTCAACTCAGGCGGAGGCTTTTTCTAGCTTTAAAGCCTCAGGTTCTGAATTTGGGTGCTACTTTCTTTCTTCACTTTCCCTGTAAATTTGTTATTAATTATGAAGGTGCTTCTTATATTTATTTATTTATTTAACTGTATTTATATCCCGCTTTTCACCGGGTCAAAGCAGTTTAACTTCAAAGGGGGGGGGGACAGTAATCAATTCTTGGGGTGGAGGGGCTGTCACCGGGGAGGCCAACATTAATGATCTGAACAGACATTAAGAACTTAAACAATGGACATCAGTCTCTTAGTAGGTAGATCTGTGGGTATGTTAGAGGGTCTGGGGGGTAGTCAGTGATGGATGTTTGTTTCTGGTCCGAGGTATTCCTGGAACAGGATGGTTTTTAGTTGTTTCCTGAATGTTGAGGGATCTCCGTTGTTTCTGATTTGACTTGGTAGGGAGTTCCAGAGGGATGGTGCGTATAGTTCGAAGGCTCTGTTGCAAGTCCGTTGATTGTATTTAGTTCGTTCGCAGGGGATGGTGAGGGTGCTGCTGGTGGTTTGTCTGGTTGTTCTGTTGTGGGTGGGTTGAGGCAGTAGAGTGCAGATCTGGGAAGTCTGTGTTTGATAGAGGGCTTTGTGGGTAAGTAGGGCTGATTTGTATTTGATTCTTGCTTCGAGAGGAAGTATGTGCAGTTCTCTCAGGACTGGGGTGATGTGATCTTGTTTTTTTGCTTTCTGGATAATTCTTGCTGTGGTATTTAAGGCAGTTTGTAGTGGGTTGGTGTGGGTGGCGGGTAGTCCATGATAAATTATATTGCAGTAGTCCAGGTGGGGGAGTGTCATAGCTTGCATGACTGTCCTGAAGTCCTGTGGATCAATGAGAGGCCTGAGGCATTGTACTGTTTTTGCCTTGTGGAATATTATTCCGGTAGTCTTTTTGATCTGTTGCTCGAGTGTGAGCGCTTGGTCTATGATGATTCCTAAGTATTTTATGTGTGGTTGTATTTGTATTTGTGTGGTTCCTAATATATTTTCTGATGTTACTCATTTGGAAAAATTTATTTCAGAAAGGCAGGGCTTGATTGAGGTGGATAGGGGTGAATAATGTTGTTTTACCTCCTAATATGTGGGCATTTATGCCTTGTTTGCCTTTTTTTTCTTTTTTTCTTTATAACTTGTTTCACAGCCGGGTTCCCTTAATGTAGACTTTATCAGATGTTATTATGCATTATTATGGTGCATTTGTTTTTTTCTTTTTATGCTGATTGACCTGTACTTTTAGTTGGTTATGTTATACTGATTAAAATCTATAAATAGATAAAAAAAGAAAGGGAGAGAAGAGAGATAAAGGAGAGGGATATGAATATGATTTGAAGGGTTGCTCATTGAGCTGCCTTGGAAGTGTGAAAAAAGTCTAGGCCAGGATTGGGATTGATATCCTCAGATGAGAGGAGATGGAGAAGGAGCAGGAGGGCACAAGGGAGAGAGGAGGTGGTACCACGGTGCAGAGGGTGAGCTTTTTCAGAGAGAGTGGAGATGGCTGAATAAAAGGAAGAAAATGGTGAAGCTCTAGAGCAGATGACAGAGTCAATGTTCCCTCTAATTTTCTGTAGGCTGTGTGCGCATAAAATATCAGCTGTGCAGCTTTTGAAGGAAGGTTAAATTTTTGTGCACCACATAACGACACTCTGAGTTATATACTTTAAAATTTGACTACACGTCAGAATACAGTATGTACACCACATTGATTGCACTAGAAAATATTGTAGAACTTGTGAAAACCGTAAATACACAACAACTTTTAAATTTTAAGACGTCTGTGTTGTTTTCTATCAGAATCAGAACCGTAATTTTTGTGCGCTCTGTTGTAAAGTATGTGCGCTCACTCGGCGAGGTGTGCGCGCGCGCACACGCGCACAGCTTAGAGGGAACAGTGGACAGAGTAGAAAACATAATGGCAGAGAGGTGAGGATGGTAAGGAGTGGGTATTAAGACTAGAGGTCGGGGGTTATTAGAATGAGGAGGAATAGATTAGGGACAGTCATTATTAAGAAGAGAAAGTGATGTGGAGCCATAGGAATAGGAGATGAGGAGAGACTACAGATAAATGAAGATTTCAGATGGGGAGACAGGAGAGAAGTGGGAAGGGGCGCACCTGAGACTGGAGGGAAATAAAAAGTCAGGGTTTAAATTACCACCTAGAGAAATAGGAAGACAGAGGCAGAGGGAGATGAGCAGATTCAACACATCAGAGCCCAGAGAGCTGGGCCCAAAAATGCTACCACGGAATTACAGTGGAGGCACAAGCAGAGTTAGACACAAAACTTACAGACAGACAAGATAAAGGAACAAATATAAATAAATGCAAACAGATAAAAACAATAAGCAGCAGACTCTAAGCAGGCAATAAAAGCAAGCAAAACAAATGAAACTAAACAGAAGATTCTAAGCAGGCACAGTGAATAAGTGACCAAAACTAGCTCACAGGATTATGTGGCAGCTCTCATCAAGCTGGGAGATTTCAAGAGAGAGTTTAAGGCACATATGCACACAGATAAGTCCTACAGACTCGCTCAGCAGGAGGAAAGCACTTCTCCCTCAGGTGAATACTGAAGGTAAAAATAGAGGCTAGTTGCACAATATTTAAGAAATAATTAAAGTTAAAATAGAAATAGGGCAGAGATAGAAAATGAGCTTTTAATGCAAGAGTTTTTGATACACGGCATCCAGAGTACAGGAGACAATAGAGTACCCAGGTGAGAGAGAGGAAAATACAGGGTTTAGTGTCAGAGACCAGGGTTTAAATTACAACCTAGAGAAATAGGACGATAGAAGCAGAGGGAATGAGCAGATAGCAATATGGAGAGAAGTACCAGTTCAAAGTCCCACTCCTCTGTGACCACAGGGTCATCAAGAGGCAGGGGTTGGGTTGCCAGCATCTCTTCTATGTTCTGGAAGCCACTACAGACACCCTTCACTGTCCCTCATCTCCTCCCCCCCTCTCCCAAGGAAGAAGTGGAACCTCTGATGAAAGAGTGGAACTCTTCTCCATCCCCTTCTGCTTGTCTGGGACAGCCAGGGTGGGGTTGGAGGTAGAAGAGGGTGGATGGTGGAGTCCCTGTCTTGAAATATCTGGAGAGGTAGGAATGACGCCCTTCATCTCTCCCGATTCTGTTTATGAAGTGGACAGTCCCTCAGGAGCTTCCATGGAGGTTTCTACAGAAGGATATCAGGTAAGGCAGAGGGGTTTAATTCCCCTTGGGCATAGGTTGCAGCAGCAGATTCCACTGTTGCCAGCAAGGTATTCTTCCTCTGGCATGGGGGGCAGAGTGCTCCTTGCTTTTGACCCACTTCAGGGCTGGAACATCCTCATCTCCCACAGCTATCACAGTGGCAGGGAACAGTAGTGGTGGAAATAGAGGTGGAGGGAATATATGGAGCCCTTTGGTGGGTGGAAATGAATGGTGGCATGCCTCTTCCTCAGTCCTCATGGAAGCATCTGCACCCATGTGAGCATACCCATGGTTTGGGAGAGAATGGCAATAAGATCCCTGGTGACAAGAACCACTGGTGTTTTGCAGCTATCCCTGGGTACATAGGCTTTGGAATGGAGTGGGCCACAGGGACCATGGACCCATCAATATTTTATCCAACACAGCATCAGCAATAGAGATCTTGAGGAGAGGGCTGGAGATTGGTTTGTTTGGCTTTCCAACCAGAAGGGTGTTCTACTACCATAGCCTGGGTATCCCTTGAGAGGATGCCCGAGCTGGCAGCCTTTAGAGCACGGTACTTCCTCTGTGGTGTAGAACATCTGGAAGCCTCTGCCTTTATAGGATATGGATACATTCCCCTTCATCTGCTATCATCCAACAGGTAACACAACCCATGCTTGCCTCTGGAATGAGGTGATATGCCTTAATTCTGGGGGCTTAGGGGGGAGGGCCTAGATGGGCGATGTAAACTCCCCTAAGCTTCTCATATGGTTCTAGATAAGGGTATCTGGAAAGAAGAGTGGCACATTGGAGAATAGCACCTTCATCCCTTGTCTCTCTAGAGCAGGGGTCTCCAAACCAGTCCTGGAGGGACGCGATCCTGCCAGGTTTTTGGGATAGCCCTAATAAATATGCATGAGATATATTTGCATGCATTGCCCCCATTGTATTTGAATTTATCTCATGCATATTCATTAGGAATATCCTGAAAACCTGACTGGCCCTCCAGAACTGGATTTGAAGATCCCTGCTCTAGAGGTGCTAGTTGATGCTAAACTCCTTCCACCACAAGTCCTTTCTTCAGAACTTTCTTGACAGCTGTGGTACTGCTGCAGAACATCAGTGCCTTGTCATACACATGCTTGCCATGACAATTTTTCTGCACCCTACTACCTTAGGGTGCTCTATGCCTCATATCTATGACTCATATTTAATTATTCATATGCTATTCCCCAGTTAATCCTTGTTTTATTCCCCTGTTACCTGTAACTTGGACAAGTTCTCTAAATCTGAGTGTATTTTGTTTAATGTAAACCGCACTGATGTCAAATAGCGCGGTATATAAGAGCTGTTAAATAAATAAATAAATAAATATCTAGGGCTAATGTACTCCGCATTGCTGAGGAATGGATAGTGAGATTTGTTTGGATTGTAATTGAGAGGGCAGAATAGAGGTGGGTAGCAACAAATACTGTGCAACATTGGCTCTGCTTAGCTCTGCTTACAGTAGTATCAGAAGGGTCAGGGCCCTTGGTACCTAGTAGAGGAGGGGCAGGGCTTCCTTGCTCCTCTGCTGGTCCAAGAGGAGAGGGAGCAGACAGAGCCAGGCACTTCACCGTCCATGTCTTCTTCCCTCCCCCTGGGTTTTCCAACACTGGGGGAAGGGTTTGCTCTGCCCCTTTATTAGAATGGGACAGCAATGGTCTCTCATGCTTGCCATCCTCAATGAAGGTGTGTGTGTAGGAGTATGGGCCCTCCTCAATACCTAGGGTTACTCTCACAGCTCGCTTGATAATAAAGTAGTGCTCTTCCTTCTGGGGGAGTTCTGCCCCCTTCCCAGAGCTACTCTTGCATTACAGGGTGGTAACTCATCCCTCCTGCTCCCTCCTCCCTTGTTCCCCAGGGCCAACCTCTGTATTCTAGAAGGCAGCTGGTGGCCCACCCACAACCAACCCCCCTCCCCATCCATGTTAGAGGCTCCCAAACCTGGGGGCTAGGGCAGGACAGTAGCAGTATTTTCTAGCAGAAAGGGTATGGAGGGACAGAGGTGTCCTGGGAATCCTTACAGTTTGAGAGCTGAGGTGCCATCATTCCCTAGTGTACAGTTGTGGTCAACATTATTGGAATCCTTGCATTTTAGGTATGTTGTGTAGAATATCTTGAGAAATAATTGGATATATTCAGACTGTATGTCAGCATAATATTTTAATAGTATGTTCAAAGATATGCAACAAAAAAAGATGTCTGTGCAACTTAGATGTGGTAATTTCTAAGAAAAAAAAATATGACCTGGACAGGATTAATGGCACCCTTCATTAATATTTGGCTGCATAACCCTTGGCATTGATGACAGCCTCCAAACGTTTCTTGTAGTCATCTATAAGTTCCTTACATCAGTCTGCTGGTAGTTTCTCCCACTCTTCAACTGTGATTTGTTCCAGCTCATGAATGTTTCCAGGATTCCTTTTACCAATGGCAGATTTAAACTCTTTCCAAAGGTTCTTGATTGAATTGAGATCAGGACTCAGTGCTGGATAGTTTAAAAGAGTCCACTTTTTCCTTTTTCCATTACAGTAATAAACCTCACTCCTAAGCCAGGGTATCTGGAGCATGATCTCAGTCTCAAATTTACTGCTGACATCAGCATAGTACTTGCATCATACCAAAGACAGCTTCCTTCTGGAGTTCATACGACATAACATGTATAAGCAACTTGTCAAGGTGTGACTGAAAATTCCTCTTAAGCTTATGGCTCCCAATGTGATGGAAAATGTTTCTGAATCTTTCTGCCACATTTTCTTGGTCTCTTAATGCAATTTTTGCTCTTTGGAGTAGGGACTGCCTCTTATGTACATGTGTGCAGTGCTTAGTATGCCTTGAAGGGCTATACCAGGCATTCTCAACCCATTCCTCGGGACACACCTAGTCAGTCAGGTTTTCAGGATACCCATAATGAATATGCATGACAGAGATCTGCATACAGTGGAGGCACTTTATGCAAATCTATCTTTTGCATATTCATTGTGACATACTCTGTGCTATACAAAGGATAAGTAGTAACAGTAGTAGTGTCTTGCCTACTATTTTAAGTAGGGATTGAATAGGAACTACAGAGAGTAGACAAAGCCTGAGCAGATAAGTGAACTTTGCTTTTTTGGGAAATTTGTTACTTAAAGGTTAGGATAGAGCTTGGGTTTATTATACATTTTGGTGGTCATTCTCACCTCTGAATAGCAGGGTTGTACATCCTGCAGGGAGCGCTTGATGGAGGCAGGAGGGGGCTGGGTGGAGGCAGAGCTGAGGCAGGCCAACATGCCCGGATGTACAGAGGTCATTCAGGTCTGGCCTCTGTATGTCCCTCACCGCATTGATGGATGCCCAGCTTATTCCAACCCAAAGGTGGAATAAGCCCCGGGGCCCCCACTGCACGACACCGCACACTCCCGCAAAACCTGCCGCTTGCCATGCTGTGCCCCTGGATCCACAATCCAGACCATGAGGGCCTCCAGTGCCAGCAGTATCGCGGTCTGCAGAGGTGAACATGGGAAATGTCATTCCGAGCCATCTGTTAGATGGATTGTTGCCATGGCACCAAAACGCTGCAGTCTCACCTCCAATTTTGCAGCCTTTGTGCTGGCTTGGAAGTTACCTTAAAGAAAAGCATCAACTAGATGTAGCAGGAAATGATCCTGTAGCCAAGACGTGCCCTCTAAGGGACAGAATTTCTTTTTACACTAAGGATGCCTTTCCAGGGCCTTCTGACTAGGAAGGAAGGATTAGGATAGCTATTTTAGCTGGCAATTGAATCATTAGACAAACAGATAGCCTGATGGCTGGTGGGCATAAGAAACCCTTGTTCGCTTGTGTGTGCCTTATGTGAAGGTGGTAGATCTTATGCATCACCTAGATAAGATTTTAGACAGTGCTGAGGAGGAGCCAGCTGGCTTGGTGCATGTGGGTACCAACAATATAAAATTTTTTATTTTTTTTTATTTATTTATTTGTTAGACTTTTCTATACCGCCCCTTCCTGAGATCAGGGGTGGTTTATAGATAAACAACATGTTACATTTAACAAGTAATTAAACTTTTTACATAGATATTTTTACAGGGAACAGAGTAACAAAAACTATATACATATTAGACAGGAGATTATTTGTGCCAGGATGGGTAGGATGAGGTGCTGTATGATTTGTGTGTCAAAGTAGTGTCATTGCGTGTGTGATAGAGTTGTTTGTGGGGTTGAGCTAGTGTTGTCGTTTCTGTAGTGTGCAGTGAAGAGATGTGTTTTGAGTTCTTTTCTGAACACCTGGAGGTCTTTGACTAAGCGGAGTGATAGTGGCAGGGAATTCCAGAGACTAGGGGCAGAAAATGTAAAGGATCTGGAGCTCGTGGCTTGTTTTGTCTTACGAATTGAGTGAGGGATGACAAGAGAGTGGATTGCATTTTCCCTTCATGATCTGCTATCTAGAAGGGTGTGAAGAAGGGTTGAGAGGAAGGATGTTGCAATATTGTTAATCAGTTTGAAAGTTGTCATCAGTATCTTGTACTTTATCTGGCTTGATACTATGAGCCAGTGAAGGTCTTATAAGATAGGTGTAATATGGTCAGCTAGTGGGGCTTTGGAGATGATTCTGGCTGTAATGTTTTGTGCTCTCTTAAGTATATTCAGATGCTTGGTTTGTAAACCCTGTAACAAGCTGTTACAGTAGTCAGAATGGGGGGGGGGGAGTAATGATGGCTTGAACTGTCTGAAGTCATGAGTGTCGAGAAGAGTGCTTAAGTGTTGAATTGTTTTTATCTTGAAAAAGATGGTCCTGGCTGTTTGTTTCAGGTGGGGGAGCATACTGAGGGATTGGGCGAGTATTATTCCGAGGTATTTAACCTCTTGCTTAACTGGCAGGACAATGTTGTTAATTATGATGGATTGGGAGGGGGAGGGGGAGGCATTTTGATTCTTTGATGTATATGACTTCAGTTTTTTTTAAATTAATATTGAAATTATTGCAATTCAACCAGGATTCAGTTTCACTGATACAATCAGATGGGTTGTGATAAATAGGGTTGTTTATATCTATGGGTAGAGACAGCATTATGTTGTCCACATAGATGTAGTACCGATGTTGAATTTTTTTTGAAGATGTTGGTGATTGGTTGAAGATATAAGTTGAATAATAGGGCTGAAAGGGCAAATCCTTGGGCTATTCCTTGATCTTGGGGGAAAGTAGCAGAAGGTTCATGGCCTACTTGAACACATAGGGGGATGTTTACTAAAAACCGGAAATGTGCGCGCCGCAAAATAGTGCACGGAAACGCAGCACTGAAACGCTAATAAACGCGTTTAAACGCCCCGCACACGTGCGTGTCACCCCCGCAAAGGTGCGCGGCACACTAACGGGCCCCGTACAAGTGCGGGCCCGCAAATGTCCGATAGAGGCGTGGAATGGCTAAAGGAGGGCGGAGGAAGGCTCCGGAGGGGCGGAGGGGCGGAGGGACGGGGTCAATGGGTGGAGAGTGGGAGGGGAGAGGCTCCCCGCACAGTATCGGGCCCGAATTTGCATGTAAAAACTACCGCGAGGGAAACCCTCGCGGTAGAAAGCATTTAAAGGGAAGAGAAACCATTTCCGTCAGCAATGTACAGGAAAACCGGGGAAACCAGCAAAACGTGAGCAGTGTGATACATGTGCACAGCACAAAAGTGCAAATAAAAATAGAAAATGACCACAACAGAACTATTAAAAATAGTAATTCAGCTGGGGAACAGTTATAGTGATGGGCAAATACAGAAAACACACCCAGCAAAGCTCCAGAAAAAAGAAATGAATTTTGGAAGGGTTTACGGAGCGGAGACTCTTCCAAAAAACATTTCCTTTTGTGGAGCTTTCCTGGGAGTGTTTGCTATGGTTGCCCATTAATATCACTGTTGCCCAGACACCCCTGTATTGCAGGGGACATAAGCATGGGGAAAACACCCATATTTTACCCAACAACGCACACACACCACAACAATGGGCATTACCCACAGCCAAGTACCCCAAATGCAGTCCCGTACTGTCACATTCCAATCAGGTCACCTGCCTTTTATGGGAGAAGCTCATGCCAGCTTGTTGGCAGATGAGTACATGTGGTGCAGGGGGCAGTGGCTGCTAGCGACAGAAGACAGAGGCCTAGCCATGTGCAGGCTGGCACAGTCCACAGCAACAGACAGGCCCTGCCAGATCCACAGTCATGGACTATCCAGGGAATTCAGCCAAGCTGTGGCTACACAGTGGTGCAGTGCACACAGACAATGCATGCAAGAACAGAAGGTCACAGGTTCAAAGACCAGCTGGGGCTACCAGCAATCCTGCCCACATATTTTCCCCACAAATAAACAGTGACAGTAAGGACACACCTTTCGTGACGAGGACATATGCAATGGTAATACGTCTATCTTTTACCCCACTGAGCACAGACACCATGAACAGGGGCAGAACCTACAGCAGAATCCCCCAAATGCAGTCCTGGTGGGCCACACACCAGTCAGGTTCCATGCTGCCACTCATACAAATGCCTGTGCTGTATATCTATGCACGGTATGTAGATGTAGCTCATTCATATTCATGAGGGACAGCAGGAAGACCCGAACAGTGTGATGCAAAACTGGGCTGGAGTGGGGAAGCGCTGCCGTAAAGCAGCAGCCAACAGGGGCAGACACACCCACACCCACACCCACAGGCCCCATTGGCCAATGTCTCCTGTAGAGGCAGAACATTGGACTCTGCATGCATCTCCCAATACCAGCACCTGCATACCTTAGCAATGTCACCCTACACCTGAGGTACACAGCTCTGAAACGTTTGCTAAGAGTACAGGCTGATAGATATCCCTACGTTACGCACATACTGCTAGTTGACCCCATCCGAACAATCTGTTTGGTGTCTGCGGTGCGTGCTCCAGGCCTGGCCTCTGATGGTGTTCACCACCCTGGGGAGTGACCCCCAGCAGTACTGCGTACCATATCCATGCCTGTGCCGTGCCCAGGACCGGTGTGGTGGCCAAGGCTAATCACCCCCTCAATAGTAGCACAATGCTGGCATAGGTGTGGGAGTGTGTGTCTGTCTATACAGTGTGTGTTGGCGGCAAACACCTTCCCCAACCCACACTGCCAGCACTATTGCCAGTATTGGCCTGCCAATGTGCATAATGAGCAGCAAGGTACCATGGGTATAGGTCAGACATGGTGGGCTGGCCAGGATGCATCTGCACAGGGCATAGGGCACTGGCTGTGACATTGTAGTGCCAGGCCACCACCTACACAGACAGGGTGACCTCTGTATGTGCTGCTGGGGAGCACTCTCACCCTGAGTGTGCAGTGATGACAGCATGGCTAGGCACCCCCTTAGTGCTGTATTGTGTTTTTCTCTTGTGATATATATGGGTTTCCTGTTGGGGTCTCCTCACAGAACTCTCTGCTTGTGTGTGCTGCCACCCCAGTTTTGGGTGCATGCATTTCCATCAGGGCTAACCAGCAGACTGTTCACAGCTGGTATGTGTCTTGATGGAGTGCCTTGCAGGGTGCAGTGGCTGATGGCTTGCTGCAGGTGAATATCTGATAGTGCTGGGGTGCATCTTTGGATATCCAGGCCTAAAGTCTGTCTGATATTGTGTTATGGATGTGTGTGGAGCTGCTTGGACTGCCCTGTAGGGTGTCTGTTCCCCAGCAGGACTGGGGGTTGATGGTCGACTCTGCTGCCCTGGGGGGGGGGTTTCCACTAACTGAGACAGACAGAGATATCCCACATGTTTCTGCAGCACCTTCCTATCTCACAGGTTAGTACTGTTTTGGAGCTCTGTCATGGCCTCATCCAGCCATGGCTGGTGTTGTGGACCTGGTCCTGGCCGCCACATCACACCCTCAGGGTGAGCACAGTACCCGCACAATGTGACGGTGTGTAGCTACTCTTTGCTGGTAGTCCACCCGCTCAGGACCCCCTACCAGGCCGAGGTGCTGTGTGGGTGCACATGGACAATTCCCCCTACCAGGCCGGGTAGCTGTTGGGGTGCATTCCCCATCTTGTGTGCATCTGTGGACAGCTGATTTGCATGTGCAGTGCATCATGGGTACGGGTGGCCTAACCTTATCCTGTCTACAACAGCAGACTGTCTGTGGGGGTGACGTGCAGGCTCTCTGCAGCCAGCCAGGGGCTTGCCATGAGCTGTAGCCCAATGGTTACGTCACTCCTTGTACAGCCAGGGGTCATGGGTTCAAACCCACAGTGGGGCCCTTTGATAGGGCCATCCACAGCTTTATTTTTATTTACTGTACATATGTCTATGCCGGCAAAACCACACACAGCTTACTATACCCATTAGGTGCCTCTGAGGGTGCTTTATAGGGCGCCCTATAGGCCACCTTATGGTTGCCATCCATATAGGGTGCACTATACATTATCCTGTGTCACAACATACATGGTGCCCTATAGGGGACATTCTAGGGTGCCTTGGCGGACAGTGCACTGTAACATGTGCCTTACGGGCATCTGTATGTTAACACACTGTGAGAGCGGGTTTACTAGTGGTGGGAAATAAAATATAAATGGAAGGCCTCCTACAGCACTCCTCACCATGATACATACTGCCCCAGCCAGCCTTGTTCACTGGGCACTGTGAGGGGTTGAACCCCTGGCCCCTGCACCATTGGTCAGTGTCTTAACCATTGTGCTGTGGCTCTGTTCCTGTGTTTGGGCATCCACGCGCAGCCTTGTAGCCATCAGCGCGCCATCTTGTGGCGCACTAAATTAACAGCGCGCCGCCTTATGCCGCACAACATGGAAATGCCCCTAAAATAATGCCTCAGCCAGCTGTCTTCAATGGGCACTGTGGGGAATTGAACCCATGATTCCTGCACGAGTGGTCAGTGTCTTAACCATTGTGCTATGGCTCCGTTCCTGTTATTTGCACATCAGCGTGCCACTTATCCCTCCCACTATTGGACTGCCCCCTCACACATCAGCGCGCCGCCTTCTGCCCACCGGCTCGCCGCCTTCTGTTGCCCACATTTATCAGTTCACCGCCTTCTGCCGCCCAAACTTAACAATGCGCCGCCATCTGCCGCCCACACTAAACAGTGCGCCGCCTCATGCCGTAATAAAAATAACAGTGCGCCGCCTTCTGCTGCCCAAAATTAATATGCCTCCTAACCACTTTTGCCCATAAATGTTGGTGCCTCAGCTGGTCTTTTTTGTTGAGCACAATGGGGGTTTGAACCCCTGGACCCTGCACCATTGGTCAGTGTCTTCACCGTTGTACTACGGCTCTGTTGTTTGGTTTTGCAGCAGCGCCCCACTTAGCCTTCCCACGCGCTAATGTGGGCCCCGCACATTAGCGCGACGCGCACACGTACGGTCCAGTTTTTTGCTTTTTTCTGCCTGGCCCGCCCACTCCTTATATGGCACCAGCACACTAACGGGAACCCGCACAGCAACGGTGTTTAGTAAACATGCCCCATAGTCTACGGTTTGAGATGTATGATTTAAACCATAGTAAGACTGTTCCGCTTAGTCTGATTTGCGTCGTTCTTGATATGAGGGTATTATGGTTAATGCTGTCAAAGGCAGAGGCGATATCTCGTAAATGTTGATTAGGGTCATCTATGCCTCAAATGAGATAGTCAATAAGGCTATCAACAAGTTTTCAACCCCATGGAATGGTCAAAATCCATATTGTTGAGTATCCAGGGGGGCATTGAGGTCAATGTAATCTTGAAATTGTATTTAGATGACTTTTTCTATGACTTTGGCAACAAAAGGTATGTTTGCTATTGGTCTGTATGAGCTTGGTTCATTTCTGTTGAGTGTCTTATTCTTTAGAATGGGGTATATGGATGAATGTTTAAGGTCATTGGGCATGAGACCTTGGAAGAGAGAATGGTTTACTATGTGGAGGAGGTATGGGGCCAGTTTGACTTTTGTGGACTTGATCCAAGATACAGGACATGGATCTAAGGGGGAAGTAGTCATGTTAATTATTATGTTTAGTAAGTGTTTCTAATCTATTAAGTAGAAGCTATCCCATGTATTGGGGCTTGCTTGGGCTTCAAGTGGAGGGGGGTATGGGTAATGTTCTTATTTTTTAGCTTGTTTGCAAAGTGATCTGCAAGTGTTTGAGGTTTTATGTTGCATATTTCTGGTTCATGTTGGTTGGTGATCTAACAATGGCAAAGAGCTCTCTGGGTCAGTTAAGAGCTCAGTTTAGGATCCTGGTGTGGTAACCCCCTTTTGTTTTGTTAATTGCATCCTTATAAGTGCTGAGTAAGCTGAAGTATTGTTTATACCACACTCTTTAGAGTCAGTGTGGTTTACATGTAAACTAACAGGTACTTTATATTCCCTTGTCCCCGAAGGGCTCACAATCTAAGTGTACCTGAGGCAATGGAGGGTTAAGTGACTTGCCCAAGGCCACAAGGAGTGGCCATGGGACTAGAGACCCCAGTCCCTCTGGCCTGAGATTGCTTGTCCCCATGCAGGAATTGAACTCCTGGCCCTCCAGCCTGAGGTAACCT
Organism: Ichthyophis bannanicus; assembly: GCA_033557465.1. Classification (NCBI taxonomy): domain Eukaryota; kingdom Metazoa; phylum Chordata; class Amphibia; order Gymnophiona; family Ichthyophiidae; genus Ichthyophis; species Ichthyophis bannanicus. The sequence continues at coordinate 440,114,084 of CM066035.1, read as the reverse complement.
GTCCCAACCACTGAGACACTCCTCCCTCCTTGTTGTTTGCTTTCTTGTGTTTTGGTTATTCTCCATTTTTTTCTTGCTTTATAAGCCTTATTTGCAATTTTGCAAATATAGCAAGGATGTTCTGGAAACCAAATTTAAATGCACATTTTAGAAAAGTTGCAACATTCACAATTCTGGAAGTATTTTGTTTGGAAAAGGTTCTGCTAAATCTTCAGCCTTTTCTAAAATGCATTTCAAGAACATGCAGGAGTGCACCTGTATGTGCCAATACATGGAGTTATAGGGTGCTGGCACTTAGATGAGTATGGTGGCTATTTTTTGCAAGCCTACACGTATAAATGTAGGAAATCATCAAGAGATACTGCTATAGCTATCTATTTTAACTTCAGAGAGGGAAATAAACAAAGAGAGATTAATACTACTGCTACTACTGCTGATGAGCATTTGTATAGTGCTACAAGACATATGCAGCACTGCACAGACATGTAAGAGACAGTCCCTGCTCATCAGAGCTTACAATCTAGTCAAGACAGACAACACAATAGGTGTAGATATGGGATACATCTAGGGGGAATGGTAAGGAAACATAAAGGACATCAGATGAACCAAGATCCGAAAGTGACAGCGAAGAGGTGAGTTTTTAGTCTAGATTTGAAAAGGGTTAGAGAAGGTGCCTGAAGTACAGACCCAGGTAGTTTGTTCCAGGCATAAAGAGCAGCAAGGTGAAAGGAGCGAAGTCTGGAGTTAGCAGTAGAAGAGAAGGGCACAGATAGAAGTGATATGCTAGAAGAGTGGAGCTCCCAAGAAGTGGTGTAGGGAGAGATAAGAGAGGAAAGGTAGGGAGGAGCCGCAGAGTGAATGCATTTATAGGCCAGCAGGAGAAGTTTAAACGGGATGCAGAAATGGATAGGGAGCCAATGAAGAGACTTGAGAAGAGGGGTAATATGAGCATGACGAGGCTGGCGGATGATTAGCCGCGCAGCAGTGTGCTGAACAGACTGAAGGGGAGAAAGATAATTCAGCGGGAGACCAGCAAGGAGTAGGTTACAATAGTCAAGACGGGAGGTGATTAAGGAGTGGATAAGTGTCTTAGTAGTGTGTTCAGAAAGGAACGGTTGGATTTTGTTGATGTTATAGAGAAAGAAATGACAGGTCTTAGCTATCAGATGGATGTGTATGGAGAAGGAGAGAGAAGAGTCAAAGATGACCCCAAAGTTGCGAGCCAAAGAAACAGGGATGAGTAGAGAGTTATCCACATAGAGACTGAGAAAGGAGGAAGAGGAGAGGAGGCTTTAGGGGGAAAAATAAGAAGTTCCATTTTGGCCATGTTCAATTTCAAGCAGTGGTGAGACATCCAAGCAGCAATGTCAGAAAGGCAAGCAGAGATCCGGGCCTGGATTGCTGGAGAGATTTCAGGTGTAGAGAGGTAGAACTGGGAGTCATCAGCATGGGAAGACATGGGAAAGACATGGGAAGAGATGAGTGCACCAAGGGACTGGGTATATAGAGAGAAAAGGAGTGGACCCAAGACAGATCCTTGGGGTACACCAACTGAGAGTGGGATAGCATCAGAGGAGGAGTGGGATAGCATCTGACTGGGAGTTCTTAAAAGGGTTTTTGTATATTTTTAAAGCAAAGTTACTTTCTTTTTGGTACTTTAGTAGAAATTTCCTTGAGCAGAGTAGGTTGTTGAACTCTAGTAACCTTCTCAGCTTTTGGGAACTGCTGACACCTAAAGTTTAGTCAAAACTTCTTGCATGTCAACCCTTCTAAGTCCTCTGCCATCTGGATCTTCTTTCAACACCCTCCCCCTGATCTGTCCCCTACTATGTCCTCCCTTCCCATCCCTCTGGTTTCTTCCCTCCGCTACCTGGGCATTACTTTATATTCCTCTCTCTCCTTTGACCAGCACATCTCCTCTGTGGTGCGCTTCTGTTTCTTTCATCTCCGCCGCATCAGATCGGTTCGTCCTTTCCTCTCATCCACCGCTGTTACCACTCTCATCATGTCCCTTGTAATCACCCGGTTGGATTACTTCAATTCCATCTTTCCGGGTCTCCCCTGTCACCAGTTGCGTCGTCTCCAGCTCATTCAGAATACCGCGGCCCGCCTCATGACCTATTCCCCTATTTCTACCCACATCACCCCTTCTCTTTTCTCTCTTCACTGGCTGCCCATCAAGGTCCGGTTCATTTATAAAATCCTTGTTGTCACTCATAAGGTCCTTTTCACCAGCACCCCACAATACCTAGCTGACACTATTCATCTCCAACCCGCCCCTCGCCTTCTCCGCTCTGCACACGGTAATCGTCTATTCCTTCCCTCTCCCTCTCAGGCCCATCTTGAAAGTACCCATCACTCTGCCTTCTTCTTCCTTGGCCCTGCCCTTTGGAACTCGCTCCCTCACTCCCTCCGAACTGAACTATCCTTCTCACGCTTTAAAGCTCTTCTTAAAATGCACCTTTTCTGCAAGGCTTTTGACTTTCCTCCCCCCAACGACGGCCCTGGTCACCCCTGCTCCGACCTCCCCCCGTTTGTCACTTAGCGCCCGCCATTTTTGGAACATTTTTTCTCCTTTATTTACTTACTGCTCTCTTCTTTCTCTCTTCTTTCCTGTCCTTTATTGGTGTTCTTTTCTTTTCTGTGTCCTTGTAGACATTTTATTTTTGTATTATTGTACACCACCCTGACGGCTTGCAAATAAAGATAAATATAAAGATAAAGATAAAGGTGTTAGTTCCCTCCCTACCCATGTCCCAGCACCAGTCCCAGAGACCTCTGTAACAGATGCACCTGCCTCAACACCGACACCACCCGGGGTCAAACCCCGAACATGCACTGTGGTGCCGGGTGACACTGTTCCAAGCCCCCCCAGTGCAACCTCATGCATGCCAGGGCCTCCCCATCCCCCGGAACCCACACCATAGGGTACACAGTCCCGCATAGCTCCCTACACACGACACACATTGGACAGCACTACACCAGTCCCCACACATGTCTGGCTGACCGCCACACCCGCAGCAACATCTGCCGTCCACACTTGTACCCCACAGTGCATACATGTCACTCACACACACTGTGACAGGCCCCACACTCCTTGCAAAGCCTCACACACACACCGGCCATAGGTAGCTCTGTGGTCGGAGCCCATGTCTCACACACAGTGTACACCTGGTGCTGTGCATTGTGTGTGCAACACTCGCCACACCGACCCCCAGGTCAGACATGACAATGTGGTGCCGCACCCCACAGACCGCAGCGTGCTGACCCCCCCTTCCCAGGTACAGCACAGCTGACACACATGTGCTGCCCCATTGTAGGCTCTGTGACATCATGTAAAGGCGGTACACACATTCCCCATGGTGGTGACGTTAGCATGGGCTCTATGTATATGTCTGTGTCATCCCCATATCTACTGTGTACCTTGTTCCACCCCCTCGAGGTAACATCCAGGCCATCAAGGTGGCCAAGGAGGGCAATGGCAGTGAGCCTGAGCCAGTGGAGGTCGAAGAGGCACCGCATGCAGAAGCTGCCACCATCAAATGCCCCAGACACCCCATGGGCCAATGTGATGCCTGAGGGGGTGGCCGTCCAAGAGGATGAACAGACACCAAAGCAGAGCGGGCACACAGGCACAACAGTGGCTGGGGAGGGGCCCGAGGATGTTGGGGTCAGGCCCACATTGCCACTGCCAGGGCCATCATCTGCAACAACGGGCGCTATACATGTCATCCTCCAGAAGCTGCGGGCACATAAAGCATCAGCACGCAGGGATACAGACAGCCTCATTCAATGATGGCAAGTTGCACTCTGGAGAACAGGTACAATGGGTGTCGCATCAGATATGGAGCCATCACTGATGCATACATGTGACATTTGCAAGGCGACATACATTCGTATGAGGGAGACCTGGCATGTGTCCATGATATGTGGGAGCATATCTACAGTACTGTATCGTTGCCCAACAATGTACATCACCTGGTATACACATAATACCTATCAACAGGTGTCATGAGGTAGACAGCACAGACCCTGAAATATTAAGAAATAATAGGAAAGAAGAGCTTACCTGGCAGCCACAGGTGCAGTTGCAGCATTCACAGTGCAGAGAGGCAGGGAAAAGGAAAACAAACTTTCCACATGGTTTTAGTGACGCAGTAAGAATTGAGGGTTCCAATCAGGCTCACCTGGACCCAGACTCACGTTCTACGTTAGTTGAGCAGAGAGATAAAAACAGGTGGGAAATCCCACAGAAAGGGAAGTGGAAGGAGAAGTGGAAGGAGAAAGAGAAGGAGGAGGGGAAGGAGAGAGAAAGGAAGCTGGAGCCTGGATTAGGGCTGGAGCAGGAGTTTGATTGTGAGGAGGAAAGCAGAGACCAAAGGAAGTCTGACTGCAGTTCCAGGCAGGCTTGGAGAGAAGGTGAGAACAGAACTCCCAAGCAGTTACAGAAAGAGACGTTGCCTTGGAGAACCAGGGCTGAAGAAAGGCAGGCTGATAAACTCAGGAGAGCTAAGAAAGACTGTAGCAAAGTCTTCCCAGCCAGAGGGGTCCTCATACCGAGACAAACAGCCCAGCCAACAGAAGGCAGAGGTCACGTCCAGGGAAGCTCACTGAAAGCAGGAAGTGAGTTTCCTTCAGCCAAGCACAGTAACCGGTGTTCCCAAAGAAGAGCAGGCTGCAGGGCAGAGAGAAAGCCTTGGCTAGAAGCAGAAGAGTGTGAAACCATCTTCTCCACAGGAAAAGATAAGTACCCTATCTTTTGTGAAGGGAGAGAAGAGGGTCTCCATGGGAAAAGCCAGGCTTACAACAAGCTAGTGAACTCTTATTGGCCTAAGCCGTGGGAAGAAATCCCCAGCACAGCTCCTGCTATCTGGGACACACAAAAGCAGCTCCAACTTGCAGCAACAGAGGTTTCCCTAGGGCAAGGCTCGGAGAGCAACTTCACAGGGGCTCAGTGTCCATACACAGGACCAGGTCCTGGCCCTATGCAGTCACTATAAAATTTTCGATGAGGTCCGTTTGTTTGGTCCCATGCAGTGGGGCAGCTGGGGCAGCTGGGGCAGAGGGCAGGCTAGGCAGATGCCTGGGTGACAAATAGAAAAGCAGAAACAGAATATCAGCAACTGATCAAGGTCAAACATGCCCACGAGTGTGTGTGTCCCACAGTGTCCCAGGGGACAGTGCCCAGAAAATACCCCAAAGGGCACAGAACATTGGCAGGCGGTGCCGGGGGGAAGCGTGGATGTCTATGCAGGCACCCCTACCTCAGATTACACATCATAGGCAGCCGCCTACCGGCACACTGGATGGCCTGGGACTGCACACCACCAGCACCACCGGCATAAGGGCAAGTCAGCATGGTGGCAGAGGGGTGCTGGTGGTGGAGGGGGCAGTGGCATCTGCCCACAGTAGACCAAGGCCAAGCCCTGTCTAGGTGGGTGCCGTGCACTGCAAAAGACGTCTGTCTCTCTGACGAACAGTAATGGTATCCCCAGGGAATGACCTGCCTCTGTGGCAACAGTTTGGTGCAGTACACCCAGCCAGTGCATTCAGGGGCAGAAGGTCACAGGTTCAAGTCTCAGCTGCAGCTCCTGTAGACCATGTCCCTATATATTATCCAGTACTAAACCATGTTAATAAAAAAGGAACCTTTTTTATGCAGATAAAATAAACACACCATAAATGCCTATATTCTACCCTACAGAGCACATTCACCATAGACATGTGCAGTCCCTAGAGCAGAGGTTCCCAACTGCAGTCCTGGAGGGCCAAACACCATTCAGGTTTCATGCTGTCCCTAAGAAATATGCTTGAGATGCATTAGTATGCACCGCACCCATTGTATGCAAATGTATCTCCTGCATATTCATTAGGGACAGCATGAGAATCTGAATCGTGTTGGGCCCACCAGGACCGGAGTTGGGAACCTCTGCCCTAGAGCATCGGCCAGCTCCACTATCCAAAGCCTCATGGAGAGTCAGGCTGTTGGGCCCTGCGCGGAGAAGCATCTACCAATACTAGAACCTGCATACCTTAGCAATGCCGTCATAAACTTGGAAACACGTTCCACATATATCAAACAGTTGCTATGATTAATGTCAGATAACAAGTCTAACATTAAACACAATTTGTTAACAGAGATCCATCATAGCAACCTTTCTGATATCTGTGGAACGTGTCTCGGTTTTTGTTTCTGACAGTGTTTACAACCCCAGAGAGTGACCCCAACAGTATTGAGTACCATAGCAATGCCTGCGCTGTGCCCAGGCCTGGAGTGGCGGCCAGGGCTGCCAACCACCTCTATATTTGCACAATGCTGAAATAGGTGTGGGAGTGTGTGTATGTCTATCCAGTGTTTTGCGGCTGCCCACACCTTAATGAGCCCACAATGCTTGCACTGTTTCCAGTGTTAGCCTGCCAATGTGCATAATGAGGAGTAAGGTATTGTGGGTATGGCCCGGACAGGGCGGCCTGGGCAGGATGCATCTGCACAGGGCATAGGGCAATGGCTGGGACATTGTAGTGGCCGACCACCACCTGCACGGACAGGGTAGCCACAGCATGTCATGCTGGGGGGTCACTCTCACCCTGACTGAGCAGTGACCATGGCATGTCTAGGTTCCCACATAGTGCTATACAATGTTTCTCTCAAGTGATGTCTGGGAGTTCCCCCTGGCTGGGACCAAATCACTGACATGCTACCTCTGGGTGCACATAGTTTTACCAGGAACATGTACTAGCTAACAGACCATCTGCAGTTAGTGTGTGTATGATTGGAGCACCTTGCAGGGTGCTGCGGGTGAAGACTGACTGTGCCCTCTGCTGGTGAATGTCAGATGGTGGTAGGGGGCATCTGAGTGTTTCCAGGCCTGTCTGTCAGTGCCCTGTGAGATACAAACAGGTCTGCATTAACTGCCCTAGAGGGCGTCCTTTACCCTGCAGGACTGGGGTTGCTCATCCCACAGCCCTCATTATGTCCTTCCATTGCCAAGATGTAGAGTGTGGGTCTGTTGGTGGCAGATCCTGGCTCTGAGAGGGCGGGTCAGTAAGCGATGCTCCCAAATCTGCATGTGGGTCCAGACACCCCCCCCCCCCCACCCTATAGGGTGCCATAAGTGATGGCAATGAGGTGAGGGTATTTCTGCTGGCAGCACAGATTGTAGAGATTTGTCTGACTGTAACATGCAGCAAAAGAGATTGCTTCGGATAGCCTTATTAGATGAGACCTCTGATGGATCAAACCCATGACCTCTGGCTTGGTGGTCATTGTATTAACCAGTGGACCACAGCTCTATGCATAGGCTCCCACCGCTGCCACGAACTTAAGGTTACCGCGCATAAACAGCCAATATGCCTCCTATCGGGCGATACAAGGTGCATGCTATGTGGATGCCGGCATGCCCACATCCCTATATGGCATTGCTCACATTACTGCTGGGAGTTTCACCGGTAACATTAGGATGGTGTAGTACACATACCCCATAGCAAATATTAGTGTGTCCACCAAAAATAAGCCATCACCTTAGCTGGAAAGCCTAAGGTACCCTGTAAAGTGCCTTAGCTGGGGGTCTACCCGATCCCGGTAAGCACAGGCGACAGTTACTGGGTTGACCTGCAGTTGTTGTGTAGTCAGACCTTGCTTTGAGAAAGGCATCAACGCGTAAGGAATGTGTACTCATAAGCTAGTTTTTGTCGGAACTATTGCCATGAAGGTGTGACACCCTCTCGTAGTAAATACGTTCCTTTTTATCTTTTATTTAAAATGGGGACACAACCCCAAACAACCACCCTTAAGATATTCAAATCAAAAAGGGTTCAAATCGATTTTGTGCCATTGAAATCTAACAAGATATAATCAGATGTGCGATAGTTCATCTCTTATGTGAGGTAAAAATCACTTAACTTTTCCAAGCATGCTCCTTCAACTTCAGAAAGGATACTCAAAATCATGAAGCTTCATCCCCACAAGATAGAGAACGCAAAAATATCTTCCAATAATCCACAACAAGTTAAAAGTTATGACCCAACGTTGCGTTTCGGGCTCCCGACATTCACAGTCTTTCTTCAAAATTCCATTGCGAATGTGAATAAACAAACTCGCTCAAACTACTTTTATTGGTCAGAATAGCATGACATCACTAATCAATCAAAACTATCACAGCCATGCATCCTACCTGTGGAAAAAAACCCTATATTATAGAATACTCCACCAATCTAAGGAAGAATTCAGACCTGCCGGCATTAAAGAGTTTAGCTGAAAAATCCAAAATTCTTCGCGATACAGGAGATGTGCACCTCGGTCCCCTCCTCGAGATTTAACCAGAACATGTTCCAAAATACGCCAATGCAAATCCTGGAAGGTATGATGAAAATCCTGTCAATGTTGAGCAACTGGGGCTGACAATACTTTTGTGGTAATACGTGAGTGATGTTCTTGCAACCTCTGTTTGATACTGCGAATAGTTTTTCCAATATAAAATTTATTACAGAGACAAATTAATATATATACCACAAAAGTGGTTTGACATGTCATATAACAGTCACTAAAATCTTTGATGAGTTAATGGGTTTTCCCCAAACGGAAAACGCAAGGTGCAGATCTCCAAGACATCAAAAAGGTTAGATAGAATGTGTCACATACCTCTTTGCTTCTCACCACCACCAAATTATTGTCTATTAGACAACTTTTTGGTGGTGGTGAGAAATGAGGAGGCATGTGGCACATTCTATCTACCCATTTGATGTCTAGAGCATCTGCACCTTGCCCACTCACAATCTTAAATGACAGAGGTGTAAGGCAGGGGTCTCCAAATCCAGCCCTAGAGGGCCACAAACCAGTCAGGTTGGCAGGATATCTCTAATGCATATATATCTCATTCATATTCATTAGGGCTATCCTGATCACCCGACTGGCCTATGGGTTCAAGGAGGACTGGTTCAGAACCACTGGTATAGACAGACACACACTCCGACACCTATGCCAGCATTGTGCTACTATAGAGGAGTTCAGCAGCCAAGCCCACCACACCAGTCCTGGGCACAGTACAGGCATGGATATGGTACGCAATACTGTTGGGGGTCACTCCCCAGGGTGGTAAACACTGTCAGAGACCAGACCTGAAGCACACACCGCAGACATCAGAATGATTGTTATGATGGAGCTCAATCAGCAAACTGTGCTTAACGTAGGATTTTCTATCTGCCAGTACTCATAGCAAATGTTTGAGAGCTGTGTACCGTATACCCAGGTTTAGGGTTGCATTGCTAAGGTATGCAAGTGCTAGTATTGGGAGATGCACGCAGGGCCCAATGTCCTGCCTCTCCAGGAGGCATTGGCCAATGGGGCCTGTGGGTGTGGGTGTGTCTGCCCCTGTTGGCTGCTGCTTTACGGCAGAGGTTCCCAACTCCAGTCCTGGTGTTCCAAACACTGTTCGGGTTTTCCTGCTGTCCCTCATGAATATGCATGAGCTACATCTGCATACCATGGGGGTGGTGCATAGATATGCAGCACAGGCATCTTTATTAGAGGCAGCATGGAACCGGAATGATGTGTGGCCCTCCAGGACTGCATTTGGGAGACTCTGCTCTAGGTAATGCGCCTGTTTATGGTGTCTGTGTTCGGTGGGGTAAAATATAGGCGTATTAACCATGCGTATGTTCTCAGCAATAAAGGTTTGTCCTTACTATCACGGTTTAGTTGTGGGAAAAATATGTGGACTGGATTGGCAGTAGCCCCAGCTGGGCTTTGAACCTGTGACCTTCTGTTCTTGTACACACTCTCTGTGGGCACTGCACCACCGTGTTGCCACAGATGAGCTGTATTCCCTGGGGAGTCCATGACTGTACATCCGACAGAGCCTGTCTGTTGCAGTGGATGGTGCCAGCCTGCACACGGCTGGGCCACTGTCTGCTGTGGCTAGCAGCCACTGCCCCCTCCACCATCTGTACCCTTCTGCCAACATGCTGACATGTCCTTATCTTGGAAACAACATTTGACCTGATTGAGTTGTGGCACTCCAGGACTGCATTTGGGGGACTCAGCTGTAGGTATTGCCCATTGTTATGGTGTGTATGCGGTGTAGGGTAAAATATAGGTGTTTGAACCATGCTTATGTTTTCTGCAATAAAGGAGTGTCTTTACTATCTCTGATTAGTGGTGGGTAAAATATGTGGGCTGGGTTGGCAGGAGCCCCAGCTGGGATTTGAACGTGTGACCCTCTGGTCCTATAGGCACTGGCTGTGTCCCCTGCACCACACTGTGGCCACAGAGACAATGCAGTCCCTGGAGATAGGAAACCTGGCCGAACGAGTCAGAAACCCTGCTCTGCACAATTTGACTGTGGGCTCATTCACCTTGTATGGAGACAGAAAAGCAAATAAACCTCACAAATGACCTTGAAAAAAGAGGAAAAAAACATAACCAAGCTGGCCAATAGTGATATCAATGGGCAACATTAAAAAACACTCCCAGGAAAGCTCCAAAAAAAGAAATGATTTTTGGAAGGGTCTACGCTCTGTAGACCCTTCCAAAAATCATTTCCTTTTTTTGGAGCTTTCCTGGGAGTGTTTTTTAATGTTGCCCATTGATATCACTATTGGCCAGCTGGATTATAATGTTTTTGAATTTTGTTGTGGTCATTTTCAAGTTTTATTTGCTATTTTGTTCTGTGCACATGTATCACACTGCTCACGTTTTGTAGGTTTCCCCGGTTTTGCTGTACATTGCTGACGGAAATGGTTTCTCTTCCCTTTAAATCGGCTCTAACGCGAGGTTTTCACTCGCGGTATTATTTTCATTGAAATTCAGCCCCGCTCCTGTGTGGGGAGCCTCTCCCCTCCCACTCTCCGCCCATTGACCCCGTCCCTCCGCCCCTCGGGAGCCTTCCTCCGCCCTCGGAATGCCTTTCCACGCCTCTATCGCACATCAGCGCGCCGCGCACTTGTGCGGGCCCGTTAGTGCAGCGCGCACATGTGCGGGGCCCAAAAATGCACTATTAGCGTGCGCTAAGGTACCTTAGCGCACGCTCAAGTGCGCCCCGCACAATTGCGCAGTTTAGTAAACATACCCCTATGAGTTCCTTGCAGGACACAAAAGATACCCTGAAAGCATGTGCTTACATAGCTGAACAACCCAAAGGGATACCTAGGTCATATTGTTCAGAAATATTTCTGTAGAGAGTGCCATGACTCTTGAGCTACTAGATTAAAGAGAATGAGTGACCCGTAATGCAAAAACCCTCAGTACCCACAAATATACTTTGCCTCATTCAACACAGCCTTTCACTCACTCACCTGTGAAGAAGCAGCAACTCCTATCCACTTGATCTAAAGAGAGATGCATAAAAGATCAATGTTCTTTTAGGGAGGAACGCAATTTGACTTGTGCCTGAAGATACTTATAGTAGCCTTCATCTCACTCATGGTGAGAGTCACCAAACACTCCCCATCTCCTCTCTGGCCACCACACACCAAGTCTGCTGCATTATTTTAAGTGCCTGTGTCTTTGTAGGATACTTGAAATCCACTTCAGATGAATTTCTGGGGCAAAGTGCACTAATATGAAAAGCTTTAGGGGTATGTTTACTAAACCGTCTTAATATGCGCCTGGCAACGTTATCGCGCGATAAGGTACCTTATCGCGCAATAATGGCTCTTTATCGGGCGAAAAGGTACCTTAGCGTGCGATAACACACGCAGCGGCGCAAATGAGCGCTGCGGGTGGAGATAGGCTCACGGAGGGCGGAGGAAGGCACCCCAGGGGTGGAGAGAGAGGGTCAATGGGCGGAGAGTGGGAGGGAAGAGGCTCCCTGCACACTAACGCTGTGGAATCCGGGGCTGAAAACTAATGCCAGTGAAACTCTGGCGTTAGAGCAGATTTAAAGGGAAAAGAAACAATTTCCATCACCAATGTACAGCAAAACCAGGGAAACCCTACAAAAAGTGATAAGTGTGATACATGTGCACGGAACAAAAGGGCAAATAAACATTGAAAATGACCAGAAGAAAATATAAAAAAAACATAACCAAGCTGTGCAATAGTGATATTAATGGGAAACATCAAAAAACACGCCTGAGAAAGCTCCAATAAAAAGATATGAATTTTGGAAGGGTCTATTTTCCGTCCCCATACAAGGTGAATGAGCCCACAGTGAAATAGCGCTAATCAGGGTTTCCCCACCCCATTGGACAGGTTTCCTATGGCACGCACATGTTCCGCAACAGTAGGGCGGGCATGTCGGAATGGGCAACTGGACAGATGCAGGAAAGAGGGACACAGAGGGCTGCAGGCAGCACATGCTGTGGTGCAGCTGGGCCACAGTGCGGACTAGGGTGATGCCTAGGTGGCCCATAGGAATGCTGAAACAGTAGAGCAGCCAGACAGCAACTGATGAGGGCCCAACATGGGCATGAGTGTGTTTCCCACAGTGTCACAGGGGATAGTAACCAGCAGGTACCTCCAAGGGCACAGAACATTGGCAGGCGGTGCTGGGGGGAAGCGTGGACAGCTATGCAGGCACCCCTGCCCCAGAACCCGCACCATAGGCAGCCACCTACCCGCACACTGGATGGCATGAGACTGCGCACCACCAGCACCACCAGCAGAAGGGAATGTCAGCATGGTGACAGAGGGGTACTGGTGGTGGAGGGGGGGCAGTGGCAGCTGCCCACAGCAGACCATGGCCTAGCCCTGTGTAGGTGGGTGCCATGCACTGCAACAGACAGGTCCGGTCTGATGAACAGTCATGCTATCCCCAAGGAATGCACTGCTTCCATGGCAACACGATGGTGTAATGCACATAACCAGTGTGTTCATGAGTGGAAGGTCATAGGTTCAAGTCCCAGCTGTGGTTCCTGCCCACCCAGTCTCCATATTTTACCCACTACTAAAATTTTATTTATTTATTTACATTCTCTTATATACCGCGCTATTCTGCATCAGTGCGGTTTACATTGAACAAACTGAAATTACATTGAACAGGGCATTATAACTTGGAGATAACTATTTTACAGGGAACATGGGCTATGGAGGGTAAAGTGGCTTGCCCTTAAAATGTGGTAATACAGACAGAACCTTTATTGCAGATAACGTAAACATACCCAAAACAGCTACATTTTACCCTACAGAGCACAGACACCATAAACAGGCGCATTACCTAGAGCAGAGTCTCCCAAATGCAGTCCTGGAGGGCCAAACACCATTCAGGTTCCATGCTGCCTCTAAAAAATATGGCTGTACTGCATCTCTATGCACCACCCCCATGGTATGCAGATGTATCTCATACATATTCATTAGGGACAGCATGAAAACCCAAACAGTGTTTGGCTCACCAGGACCGGAGTTGGGAACCTCTGCACTAGAGCAGCGGCCAACAGGGGCAGACACACCTGCACCCACAGGCTCCATTATCCAAAACCTCCTGGAGAGGCAGGTTCTCTCTTTTGGGGCCTAGTCACTGACTTATCTGCTTGGTGGATGTGCTCACATCCCAGCTTTGGGTGCACACATCTCCAGGATCCTGCACTGTGGACTAGCTAGCAGGCTGTCTGCAGTTATATACATATGGCTGGAACACCTTGCAGGGTGCAGTGGCTGGTGACTCACTGTGCTTGCTGCTGGAGAATGTCAGATGGTGGTGGGGGCAGCTGAGCATTTCCAGGCCTCCTGTCTTTCTGCCATTGCATTAGGGATGTGTGCAGCTCTGCATTGGCTGCCCTGTAGGGTGTCTGTTCCCCAGCATAACTGGGGTTGATGGCCCCCCTCTACTGCCACCGTTGCAGGGAGGTAGAAAGTGGATCTGTTGGTGGGAAAATCCTGTCTCCCACCCTGAGCCACAGCAGGTGGGTCGGGTGATAGCACATAATCTGCTTATGGGTCCAAACACCCCCTGTCACTTACATCATGTTGCCAAGGCATCAACACAGAATATGCACTATTCTGGGTGCATTATAGCCCATAAGGACTAGACCTGACTGACAACTTCAGACGGACACTTATGTATCTTAGATACATTTGCAGGAACTACATCATACACACTAGCACTGATAGACATCTGTGACATGGTCTACTTCAGTCATGGAAGGTGCTGCGGACCTGGTGCTGGCCGCCCCACCTCACCCTCAGGGTGAGCACAATACCCACACAATGTGACGGTCTGTAGCTACTCTGTGCCACTAACACACACCGTCGGCACCCCCTACCATGCTGAGGTGCTGTGGGGGTGCACTCGGTCAGTTCCCCCTACCAGGCTGAGGTGCTAAGGGGTGCATACCCCATCTTGTGATCATCTGTAGACTGCTGATTTGCATGTGCTGTGCATCATGGGTACAGGTGGGTTGCCCCTATCCTGGTAACCACAGCAGAATGTTTGTGTGGTGACCTGCAGTCCTTCTGTAGCCAGCCAGGGGTTTGTTTGCAGCTATAGCCCACTGGTTACTTCACTGCATGTAAAACCAGAGGTCATGGGTTCAAACCCACAGTGGGGTTATTTGATAGGGCTGTCTGAGGCATTGCTTGTTTTTAATGTACATTAGTGCTGCCATGGATCCTTGAAAAGACTAAAGAATACCAAAAGGATATCTACTTGTGCTTTATCGACTATAGCAAGGCTTTTGACTGTGTAAACCATGGGAAACTCTGGGCCACATTAAGAAGCATGGATATACCAGAACACCTCATTGTACTCTTGCACAATCTGTACATTGATCAAGAAGCAGCAGTTCGAACGGAACAAGGAGAAACAGAATGGTTTAAAATAAGCAAAGGAGTAAGACAAGGCTGCATACTTTCCCCCTACCTGTTTAATTTATATGCAGAAAAAATCATCAGAGAAGCAGAATTTTATGAAGACAACAGAGGTGTGAAGATTGGTGGAAAACTCATCAACAACCTTCGCTATGCTGATGATACCACATTACTGGCTGAAAGTGAAGATGATCTGAAACATCTCACAATCAAAGAACATAGTCTCAAAATGGGCCTGCACCTTAATGTATAGAAGACAAAGATCATGACAACTGGCATAATCAACAGGTTCATCGTTGAAGGAGAAGAAATTGAAATCGTGAACAACTTTAACCTACTTGGATCAACTATCAATAAAGAAGCAACAAGCAGTCAAGAAATCAGACGACGCATTGCTCTTGGCAGAATGGCTATGAAAGACCTAGATAAGAGCCTCAAGAGCAGAGATGTTTCTCTCCATACAAAGATTCGACTTGTTCAAGCCATGGTATTTTCAATAACATCATATGGATGTGAAAGCTGGACAGTGAAAAAGATAGACAGGAAGAAAATTGATGTCTTTGAATTATGGTGTTGGTGGCGAATACTGGGTATACCATGGACTACCTGAAGAACAAACCAGTCGGTACTAGAGGAGATCAAACCTAAGCTTTCTTTAGAAGCTCAGATGACAAGACTTCAACTTTCATACTTTGGACACATCATGCGAAGAGAGAGATCATTAGAGAAAGACATCATGCTTGGCAAGATAGAAGGTCAGCGCAAAAGAGGAAGGCCAGCAATGAGATGGATCGATACAATTACAGCAGCTAAGGGTACCAGTCTGTCAACAATGAGCCGCCTGACTGAAGACCGAACACAATTTAGGATAGCTATCCAGAGGGTCGCCATGAGTCGACTCTGAATCGACTGCACTTAACAACAACAACAACTGTGCTGCAAGCAAAAACACCCTCACAGTGCTGTAACCTTAAGGTGCCTCATAAGGCACCCCATAAAGTGCCCTATAGGACACCTTATATGGCCCCTTATACGGTGCCCTATGAAGCGCTTTATAAGGCATCCTATAGGGGACATTGTAGGGTGCCTTGGCAGACAGTGCACATTTTGAATATAACTAAAGAGATTTAACTGCTTTTTCTCTGAAAGGACAGCTGGGAAACCGACTGGTACTTGGTAGATCTCTCTCTTTTGCTTTAACAGATACCTAAGCTCCACAAACAGAACAATGGCTATGAAAAATTGTATCGCTAAAGTTGTTGCCCCATTACGGCTTCTGCCTCTGTCGAGACAGAGGTCCTAATGCCAGTTGAAGGACCGGTTCCATGTGCAGAGTGCCTGCATGCTGAAGCTCTGGGGAAACAAGTGGAGGAACTCAGAGAGGAGGTGGCGAGGCTGAGTAGCATTCAAGACAGTGAGAAGTACATTGATGAGATGCTTCTTGCAGCAACCAAGCTCTCCAGCAGAGGAGAAGATGGGAGCCAACAGAATGTCGATGGTTGGATACAAGGTGACAGGGCATAGTGGAACCATGCACCGCAAATGTGCAAGAGGTGTACGTATCTGCGCATGTGCGCATGTGCAGTGCCAGGTTCTGCGTATGCACCCTACGCATGCCTCTGCACATGCACAATGTGCGCACACACGCACAGATGGCAAAACATACCATAAATTAATGTGTACACCTGGTACACGCTGAGGGGTTAATGCAGGCGAGTGAGTTTGTAGGCATGGGTTGTTGATGGTGAAGCAAACAGAGGGTCAGAGGCAGGTTATGCGAGGAGAGTGGCAGGGTTGGTGTGTGGTGGGGAGGTGAGTGGCAAGGTCAGTCGGTGGTGGTGGTGGTGAGTGGCTGGGTTGGTGCGTGGTGGGGTGATAAAAGGCAGGGCTGGTGAGTGGCTTAGGTGGTGAGGTCTGGTGTAGGTGATGGGGAGGGGGCAAGGGCTACAGGAGGCCAGACAGGTCCGAGATGCAGGGGGAGGACAGGGAGAGCAGGGATATGCTGCGACTGGACATGACAAGTGGGGCATCTGGGGAAACGTCAGGGCCACAGTGCCCAGAGATGGGAGGGATGGGTCAGCCAGAGTTCGAGGTTGCGGGCCCATTGGGTATGTCTGACCCCACCCAGGAGCAGCCTGAGGGGCATAACACAGGCAAGCATAGGTGGACGCCTGTGCCAGATGGGGAGAGGAAGAGGGCCATAAGATTCAGCCAGCAGGAAAATCACAACCTGCTGGCAAGTGTCCTCAAACATTATGAGGAGCTGTATGGGCGCATGAGCTCATGCACAACTGTGAGCGTAAGGACCCAGGTGTGGGAGGAGGTGCAGGGGGCCATGGCACAGGCTGGGGGGCCACCAAGGGACCTTGAAAGCCTCTGTAAGAGGTTCAATGACATCAGGCGGGGGGTCCATACACACATGACTGCCGAATGCCGACATGCTAGTGGCACTGGTGGAGGCGGACCCTTCATCCCAAGCCTCACGCCCCTGGAGCAGCAGCTTGCTGAGCACCTAGGCCCAATCTAAATACATGGCCTCTCTCTGGCACTGGACATGGCTGACCCACAAGCAGGTATATTCAAGACATGCAGCACACGTACAGCTATCCACCATGCACATGCTGGGCATGCCACGGGGTGGTACGGGCCCATGTCCTGGGAGCAGGTGTGGCCGAACAGATGCAGAGGAGGCCACTGGGGAAGCAATGGGTTGCAATGTTTCTCCAGGGGGGCCACGACAGGTACCCGGGGGCGTGTACCAGACATGCACAGTGGTGGATTTGATACAGCACTGAACAGGTGTCCTGAACGAGGGGGGGGGCACACCGTCGGCCATGTGGAATGACACCCCTCTCCCACCGTGCACATGACAACACAATGCTCACAAGACAGGGACAGCCTACCACCCCCACCAGAAACATAACAGCCCATGCAACGTATACC
This sequence comes from Ichthyophis bannanicus, assembly GCA_033557465.1. NCBI lineage: Eukaryota > Metazoa > Chordata > Amphibia > Gymnophiona > Ichthyophiidae > Ichthyophis > Ichthyophis bannanicus. The sequence goes on along the minus strand of CM066035.1, from coordinate 440,096,398 downwards.
CCTACAAGCCACATATGTCACACACATCTGACGCATGCATGGATTCAGCATCATGAACCCTTGTCACAGAGGCAAACACAAACAACATGCAAACCAAGCAACAGCGAAACTGAGTGCCCTGGGGGGATCCACTCCACATCTGCCGATCAGAGCCAGACGACATCAAGATATGTCCTGTCCATAGACAGATCACAGCACATTGACAAGGGATATATACAGCCGAGCCCTGAGATGAGCTGGGGTGTATGTCACAGACATCGCACCCATATGACACACACCACTGCTGACATACCGTGGGAATCTGCAGGTCAACATCTCGAGGGCATGAGGTGTACAGCACAGCACAAGCATAGTAACAGACCAGTCATGTTACATTGTGACCATTTGCAAGAGACCCATTTTAGCCCTTGCCATGCATCTGCTGTTCACACTCACACATCCCTTTGCCCTGTCAGCTCTGCACACCCTGTAAGCCACAGATCTGTGGTCCCTTATGGCCCTGTGTATACACCATAATGCACGCCATCACTGATCTATAAACTGTCAGCTGACCACCTACCCTACCTACTACCGTCACACCGTGGCTGTGTTTCCAGTAACTATATCCATGAAACATCGGGTATAGATGTATTGGCCTCCAGAGCATGTATGAGTGACACGTGACCCTCATACCCATGGGGCCCCCAACTACGTGATGTTGCTAGGTGCGGACTATAGATATTGCATTGTTCCCGACCTGGCAGTGGGAGGCATACATGTCCAGCGATAGGTGTGTAACACCATGGAGTATGTTGTAAATCTTGTATCTAATGGTGAGGGATATGTCATGTCACCATGCCATGTGCAATGTACTGTGCACATGCACAGGTGAACCACACACACCAGGCCCACCCACCCTGTGCCACTGCCACCAGCATTGGTGTGGCCCCAGTCATCCAGGTCTTGTACTGACCACCCCAGGACACCCAACACATGGCCATATGTGCAGACACCCCCCCACAGACACAGTGTACACACCCTCATGCTCCCATGTCATGTCCCAGCACCAGTCCCAGAGACCTCTGTAACAGATGCACCTGCCCCAACACCGACACCACCCGGGGTCAAACCCCGAACATGCACCATGGTGCCGGGTGACACTGTTCCAAGCCCCCCCCCAGTAAAACCTCATGCATGCCAGGGCCCCCCCATCCCCTGGAACGCACACCATAGGGTGCACAGTCCCGCATAGCTCCCCATACACGACACACATCGGACAGCACTACACCAGTCCCCACACATGTCTGGCTGACCGCCACACCCGCAGCAACATCTACTGTCCACACTTGTACCCCACAGTGCATACATGTCACTCACACACACTGTGACAGGCCCCACACTCCTTGCAAGGCCTCATACACACATCGGCCACAAGTAGCTCTGTGGTCGGAGCCCATGTCTCACACACAGTACGCACCTGGTGCTGTGCATTGTGTGTGCAGCACTCACCACACCGACCCCCAGGTCAGACATGACAATGTGGTGCCACACCTCACAGACCGCAGTGTGCTTCCCCCCCTTCCCAGGTACAGCACAGCTGACACACATGTGCTGCCCCATTGTAGGCTCTGTGACATCATGTAAAGGTGGTACACACATTGCCCATGGTGGTGACATTACAATGGGCTCTATGTATGTGTCTGTGTCAACCCCATATCTACTGTGTACCTTGTTACACCCCCTCCAGGTAACATCCAGGCCATCAAGGTGGCCAAGGAGGGCAATGGCGGTGAGCCTGAGCCAGTGGAGTTCAAAGAGGCACCGCATGCAGAAGCTGCCATCAGCAATGCCCCAGACACCCCATGGGCCGATGTGATGCCTGAGGGGGTGGCCGTCCAAGAGGATGAACAGACACCACAGCAGAGCGGGTACACAGGCACCACAGTGGCTGGGGAGGGACCCGAGGATGTGGGGGTCAGGCCCACATTGCCACCGCCAGGGTCATCATCTGCAACAATGGGCGCTATGCATGTCATCCTCCAGAAGCTGAGGGCACATACAGCATTGTCACACAGGGATGCTGCAGTTAGGTGACTGGCAGGATGGTTGCATGTGCTGGTGTGGCACACCAACCACCAGACACAGCAGTGGGGCCACACTGGCCATATCTGGGGTGGGTGGTGTGGTATGGTGGGGAATGGGCAGGAAATACATGTTGGGGTGTGGGCACTCACCAGGTGCTGATAGCTATATTGACGGAAATGCATGGTCACCAGCAGGTACAGCATGACCAATGCCAGGTGGTGTGGGCCTTCATGCGGGTAGTCTGTGGGCTCCACAGGGACATCAGGGAGCATAATCTGGAGGCACGGCAGCTGCGAGGGACTGTCATGGAGATTGCAGCAGGAATAGGCCGGGTGGCAGATGCCCTCGAGGCCATGGCAGGACGTATACTGCAGCCAGAAGTGGCGCAAGAGGCAGCAGCAGTGGCAAGGGGTGGGGGGGTCATGGGTGGGGGCAGGGGTGGGGGTGGTCATGCAGGCTGTAGGTCTGTGATTGTACATTGGACTGACAACCGCATTAAATAATGCATTAACTTTGGTTACCGGTGTGCACGTGTCCATTGTTTGTGTCGGAGGTTCCATGAGTGGGCTGTCCCAATTGAGGTTACCATGGTCACATGCCCTACCATGTCACATGCTGGTGGTGCATCTGCTCCAGCAGCAGTCATGACAGAGAGGTCCACACATGCCCTGTGTGCCATGCACCATGCCATGTGTTCACGGCCATACATATCCCTGGGGTTACACCCTCCCTCCCCCTGCTGTATATGTCTGCTTGTTCACCAACATTGTGGGATATATATCCCCTCTGTCACTGCATATCATCCACATCAGGCTATCTACATGGGTGACCCGTCGGTCAGACACACACCAGGGTCACCGTGGCATACTAACTGCACATGCTTGCGGACAGACATGACGTACAGATATACCTAGCTGCTGTCAGTTGTTTACCCCCCTCCAGTGCTTGTAGTGAGCCACTGCTCCTCCACCCCACCAGACTCCACCTCAGTGAGCCGCACCGACTAACACCCTGTCAGCCACGTGGATCCCCACATACATCGCATCTAGGCTGCATCATGTATACCACATCTGCACCTCCTCACCATCCTATCATGTGGTGCATCCCTGCTACAGACTGACTATCCGTGACAATGTGAATGTGTCCGTGTCTGCTGGATGGTGCAACACATGGTTACATCATGAAGTCATCAGGGGATACATCTGGCAACACACATGGTGCTCCACACAACCTGTTGTGGGGCAGGGGCCATGTATGTGGCACACATACACACTGGGACATGCACACAGGTGCATCATTTGTAAAGCCCTAACAGGCAGCCACTGTAAATATGTATTAAGTACCTGTATGTAACTACAATATTCAATCTACTGTAAATCTTGTAACCCTATGCTTGCTGTGCTCTATCCCCCCCCCCCCCCCAAATCACATTGTATATAAATTAATCCTGGCCAGTACAGCCAAACCTCCTATGTATAGACACCGCTGCTGATCACTGGAAGCAGCGGGTTACAAATGTACACTAAATAAATAAAATAAATAAATAAACAGGTGTCACACTCACCGCTACAGTATGTATATACAGAAGACACATGACCATTGCAAGAGTTGGCTGCCTACACAATGTTTTAATTCACATTTGTGTCAGTAGGTGCCATACAAACGTTAAAAGGTACAACACAACAACACCCTCCCACAGGCGGGTTAACATTACAACTAGATCACATTTGGCATTAGTCCAGCATGTAAATCCATCTCACACGTTAGTGGGGATACATTTGGCTATTAGAGTTGCCACCTTTTCCATCTGTGTGTCCAATTTAACTACCTTGCAGACACTGGGAGATGGCCACAGCTATTTATGTAGATTGTGTGTCCAAACTGGTCCTCGATTATCCAATATGCACACGTCATTTCTGCCAATGAAGAGGCAGGTTGCACCAACCTATCATATTGCAGATATCTGGGCAATGGTGCAGCTATACTCATGCACAGACACTTTGATTGTCATACGCCTACTGGATAGAGCATGAGGATGACTCAGACCCTGACGTTCGGGGAGCGTGTCTGTGGCCCCATCATGGGCAGGGACGCTGACAGCCAGAGACATTGGCTTTAGTCTGGGTGCTGTTGTTACATTTGTACAGATGAAGAGGGAAACAGGTTCAGTGATGGACAAGCCCCGTTCAGGTCCTCCACGTGCATCAGCATCACACCATGACTGCCTACTTCACCGCATTTCACTGACTGATCGCAGGTTGACCTCTCCTTAGCTACATCGGGGCTGGTCAGACAGGAGTGAGGTTTGTGTCAGCCCCTCAGCAGTTCATACTGGTGCCAGCAGTTGTGTCTAAGGGTGTGGCAGACACCAAATGAGCCACTGCTGACTAACATACCAGTGCGCAACAGGATTGTGTGGGTGTGGAGGCCCTCAGACTGGTCGACTGATGCGGGATACATTGCTCTTCAGTGCTTAATGCACCGTCGACCTGTTTGGTAACCGGGCCTGCACCTATGTGCAGGGGGTCCCCGAGGTGGTTTTCCAGCCAGGGTGTCTCAACCTCATTGTGCGCCATCCTCTGCCAGTCATGATCTGGGGCTGCATGGTTGCCAGTGGCATTGTACGTCTGCACATCAGGAATGGGGTGCTCAAAGGGGCCCTGTACATCACCATACAGCATATGTGCATGTTGCCATCAGCACACCAGCTGGCTCTTGGACAGTTCCTCCTCCTAGTTGACAATTCACCCTGCCAGTGCTTCAGATAGGTGATCAGCTGGACATTGCAGGAGACCATCACATCAATGGACTTCCCTGGCCAGTCCCCAGATCGGAATACAGCCACGAACCTGTGTCACATGGTGGCATGGGCAATATCCAGGGGGCATCCATCGTCACAGTGTCAGCTGATAGTGTCACGCACTGCAGCTTGGAACGGCATTGTCACTGACAGTGACCTTGTCAGACAGCCTCATTCAATGACGGCAAGTTGCACTCTGGAGAACAGGTACAATGGGTGTCGCATCAGATATGGAGCCATCACTGACGCATACATGTGGACATTTGCAAGGCGACATACATTCGCATGAGGGAGACCTGGCATGCGTCCATGATATGTGGGAGCATATCTACAGTACTGTATCATTGCCCAACAATGTACATTACGTGGTATTCACATAATACCTATCAACAGGCCAACTAGGGGGAATTGACCCTGTATTCTGGGCCACACACGCACTGGTGGTTAACCCTAATAGTCAAATGTATCGCCTATCATGATATGCACAGAGGCAGCCACTGGGTGGACCATGACATCAAGCCACATGGACACGTGGCTGCAGACACATCTATGTACAGGTTGTCACAAATCTTTTGGCACAACTGTGGGTCACTTGTGGACAATTCCCAGTGGACCCCATGTGCTGGTCCCAGGTCCTGGGACAACACAGGGCAGGTGTGCCATGTGCACATGTATGCCTCACATGCCCGGGGGCCCACCGTGTGGGTATGGCTGGGGATGTGCCGTGAACATGCCATAATAATGCTGGCGGTGCATCACCTCAGCCATAACCTCAACATGGCCACACACAGGAGACCCACACATTTGCCACCACATCCACACCATGTGGCTGTGGTCTGGGTGGTGGCATCTGCATGGGCCATGTGTGTGGAAATGTGTGGGGGTCCCATACCCAGCCTGACACCTTGACCATGCACATGGGGCAGGTGGCAGGGGCTCCCAGTGCCCTATGGTGACCTGCAGCTGCCCTCAAGCACAGGCTCCCCCTCCCCACCCTCCATGGCCCCCCTGCCCTCCCCACCCTGGCCGGTCCCCTCACCCTCCCCGCCACCTTCCTCCTCACCCTCCTCACCCTCCCACTCCACTTCCCCAGCACCCTCCGCCACCCCCTCCTCCCACCCCTCCCCACCTTCCATGTATTCCTCCCTTACATTCATGGTATCCTCTGCCGCTGCAGGTACGTCCTCCATATCAGTGATTTCAGTGGTCACAGGGGGCAGCCACCAGGTGGTGTGGGTGCCGAGGTACCTCCCCAGCATCTGCAGCCTCTGTGGAGAAGGCAGAAATGAACAGGGCATCATGCATTTTTTACGGCACAGACACATTATATGTGGCATCACAGGCTTCCGTGCCACTGGGATATGGTGTTGCACAATGCAGAGGCTGGGACACTCACCGTTACCTCTGGCCATTGCCTCCCGCTGCATGTGATACAGGTATCCAGGGCAGTGTAGCCGCATCTCTCTGCCCTTCTTCCGTAGGTCCTCTACTTGGGGGGATAAGCAATGTTTGCAACCATTAGGGTCCTGTATCCCTGCCCATGGTGAACCACATGGCACACATGTCTACGTGCAATGGGGGCCACTCCTGTTATGGGCAGTGGGTCCCATACTAGCTGTTGGCAACACCGCCTGCATGTGTGTGCATGAGGCTGGGCATATGAGGTGTGACACCTACGTGCCCTGTGTGCTGCCTCACAGCTATCCCATGCCATGTCCCTGCCATCTCCTTGCATGACATGACAGCAACATGGCATGTGTGTCGTTGCCATTTTGATCTCCAGGGGATGTGACTCCATACCCTCAGTGCAGTCCAGCACACACCGCAGCCCATCCCACATCAACAGGAGCCATCACCATGATACCTGGATGCTGAACCCGCCTCTGTGGTGTGGGCTGAGACACCTGGGTGTGTGGGGGAGCTGGGTACCTGTACCAACATCAACTACCATTACACCGGGATGCTTGGTGGACCCTGGAATCTGGTGTGCTGCCTCCTGGGGATGTGTCAGAGCTGGGAGCCTGCAACAGCAGCAGCAGCCATAACACCAGGGTGACTGATAGACCTCTGTGTTGTGGGCTGGGGCCTCTTGGGAGTTAGTCACAATTGCGAGACGGCAACTGCAGCAACCACCATGACCCCAGCATGAGTACTACACCTCTGTCATCAGGTCTGGGGGCCTCTTGGGGATAGGGTGATGTTCCACATATACACAACAGCCCCTACCATAACACCAGGATGTAGAATAGACCTGTGTCAGCTGGTCTGGGGCCTCCTGGTGTTAGGGCACAGCTGGGAACCTATAACAACAGCAACCACCATAACACCAGGATGTAGAATAGACCTGTGTAATCTGCTCTGATGCCTCCTGGGGTTAGGGCACAGCTGGGAACATGCAACAACAGCAGCCACCATAACACCAGGATGTAGAATAGACCTGTGTCAGCTGGTCCGATGCCTCCTGGGGATAGGGCAGAGCTGTGACACTGCAACTGGAGCAACCACCATGACACCAGGATGTTTGATACACCTCTGTACACAGGTATGGGAGCCTTCGGAGCCAAGGGTGATGTTCCACACATAAACAGCAGCAACTACCACAACACCTGGATGACTGCTGGACCTCTGTCATCAGATCTGATGCCTCCTGGGGATGGGGCAGGACTGCGATACTCCAACTGCAGCAACTATCAGTGCACCATGATGACTACTCGACCTCTGTGATAAGGTCAGATGTCTCCTGGGGATTGTCCAGAGCTGGTAATGTGTCATAGCAGCAGCCATCATGACACCGGGATGACTAATAGAGCTCTGTCATGGGGGCTGCAACTCCTGGGGGTTGGGCAGAGGTGTGCACTGCAACAGGAGCAGCTAACATCACACCGCGCTAACCTCTGCACCTCTGTTTTCATGTCTGTGGCTCCTGAGGATTGGGCATATGTGCACACAGCAACATATGCAGATAGCTTGATCACAGGTTTGCCCACAGACAGGTGTCTCGCCCATGTGGTGCATGTCTTATGTGTTTTGATTGCTGGATCTTGTGTTGCACACCTTCCATTTTGTGACCTGTCCCCATGCACTTACCTCACGTGGGTAGTCTGCTACACGGTTGAAGCGCCTTCTGATGTGCACCCATGCCCTCCTGACATGTTCCAGATCCTGGCATTTTGAGGCGCCTGGAAAGAGGCGCGGCTGCCTGGTGCAGATTAATGCTACCAGCTGGCATAGATCAGGGTGGCTAAATGCTGGCTTGCATCACCATTTTGGGGGATGCCCATGCATTGGTGATGCATGCATATACGCTGCATCACGCATATGCCATGCCGTGCCCTTCTAATCCACACACGCAACATGTGCCACATGGCGAACTATCTCTGGGGCTGCATGAATACATGTTAGATAAGGCGAATGGCAGCCATGGTGGCTGGCTTTAGTTTGCAGCATCTCATGCCTTACCCTGTTTGGCCTGGACCACATCCGATGGGCCTTAGCTTTCGGCGACGCAACTCCTTAGGGTACGGGACAAAGGTTAAAGTGTATTAGGCTTGAGTCACTGATTGTAGAGATGTGTCTGACTGTTACTGACACTCATCTTGCTGTTGGTGCACTGGGGATTCAAAGCCATAAGCAGTGACTCTGAGGGAATTGTATTAACCAGTATGCTATGCCTTTTCTCAAATACATTAAACCCCAGAATCACATATCCCACACATCTATAGCCCAACACGTAAGGAATGTGTACTCATAAGCTAGTTTTTGTCGGAAGTATTGCCATGAAGGTGTGACACCCTCTCATAGCAAATACGTTCCTTTTTATCTTTTATTCAAAATGGGGACACAACCCCAAACAACCACCCTTAAGATATTCAAATCAAAAAGGGTTCAAATCAATTTTCTGTCATTGAAATCTAACGAGATATAATCAGATGTGCGATAGTTCATCTCTTATGTGAGGTAAAAATCACTTAGCTTTTCCAAGCATGCTCCTTCATCTTCAGAAAGGATACTCAAAATCATGAAGCTTCATCCCCACAAGATAGAGAATGCAGAAATATCTTCCAATAATCCACAACAAGTTAAAAGTTATGACCCAACGTTGCATTTCAGGCTCCCGACATTCACAGCCCTTCTTCAAAATTCCATTGCGAATGTGAACAAACTCGCTCAAACTACTTTTATTGGTCAGAATAGCATGATGTCACTAATCAGTGGAAACTATCACAGCCATGCATCCTACCTGTGGAAAAAACCCTATATTATAGAATACTCCACCAATCTAAGGAAGAATTCAGACCTGCTGGCATCAAAGAGTTTAGCTGAAAAATCCTAAATTGTTCTCGATACAGGAGATGTGCACCTCGGTCCCCTCCTCGAGGTTTAACCGGAACATGTTCCAAAATACGCCAACGCAAATCCTGGAAGGTATGATGAAAATCCTGACAATGTTGAGCAACTGGGGCTGACAATACTTTTGTGGTAATACGTGAGCGATGTTCTTGCAACCTCTGTTTGATACTGCGAATAGTTTTTCCAATATAAAATGTATTATAGGGACAAATCAATATATATGCCACAAAAGTGGTTTGACATGTTGTATAACAGTCACTATAAAATTTTCGATGAGTTAATGGGTTTTCCCCAAACGGACCTTCTAATGTATTATTGCAAAACTCACATTGCCGACATTGAAAATGTCCTTTAATCGATGGCACTGGAGTTCGCTCAGTGGTATGGACCACCCAATCAGCAATATTACGACTCCTCTTAAAAGCCACCATATGCGGTTTATCAAAATTAGGATGCATAGACAAAATAGTCCAGTGTCTCTTCAAAATAGATACAACCTCATTAGACTGTGGTAGAAATGGCAATACCCCCACAAAGGGGGCTGAGTCACTTTCACGCTGCTCACTAGTGTCATCATGCACATTCCACCATTCAGTATGCACATAACTAGCTCTAAGGTATGCTTTTTTAATGATATGTGTCGGATAACCTCTTTCCCAAAGTCGTGAGCATAAGCAAAATGCCTGCTGGCGATATTCATGTATGGTGGAACAAATTCGACGTAACCTAATAAACTGTCCTATGGGTAATCCCCGTCTCAAAGGCGTTGGATGGTAACTTCTAAAATGTAACAAAATGTTTCGTTGCACAGGTTTTCTATATAATGTCGTACTAATAGTATGATCGTTTTTAATCAATAGTAAGCCCTTTGGGGTAAATTTCAAATCTGCGGACAAAGTATTAATCCAACTAAAAAAAAATTTTAATCATTCTTCCGAGTTGGCTTTTGGACCAACTCAGAAGAACGATTAAAAATTTTTTGAACAGGACCACAGATGGAGCCTGATGTACTGACTCAGGTAGTTTGTTCCAGAAATAAGGAGCAGCAAGGTAGAAAGACTGAAGTCTGGAGTTGGCAGTGGAAGAGAAGGGCACAGATAGAAGGGATCTTCCAGAAGAGCAGAGTTCCCGAAGATGGATGTAGGGAAAGAGGAGAGAGGAAAGGTAGTGAGGAGCAGTCGAATGAAGGCAGTTATAGTTCAGTAGTACAAGTTTGAACTGGATGTAGAAAAAGATAGGAAGCCAATGAAGAGACTTGAGAAAAGGGGTAAATGAGCATAGTGACACTAATCGAAGATTAGCCATGCAGCTGAGTTTTGAACAGATTGATCTGGGGAAAGAATTCAAAGGAAGACCAGAGAAGAGGAGGTTGCAAAAGTCGAGATGGGAGGTGACTAGAGAATGCATAAGGGTCTTAGTAGTGTGTTCAGAAAGAAAAGGATGAATTTTGCCAATATTGTGGAGAAATAAATGGCAGGCTTTAGCTATCTGTTGGATGTGTGTGGAGAAGGAGAAGGAGTCAACGATGACCCCATGGTTGCGAACCAAAGAAACAGGGAGAAGTAAAGTGTTATCCACAGAAAAAGAGAAAGGAGGAAGAGGGAAGGTGGGGAAGGATAAGGAGCTCAGTCTTGGTCATGTTCAATTTCAGATAGCGGTGCAACATCCAGGCACCAATGTCAGATAAGCAAGCAGAGATCCAAGCCTGGATTTATGGAGAGATTTCAGGTGCAGTGAGGTAAATCTGAGAGCCATCAGCATAGAGATGGTACTGAAAACCATGGGAGGAGATCAGCATGTCAAGGGATTGAGTGTAGAAAGAAAAAAGGAGAGGACCCAAGACAGAGCCTTGGGGTACACAGACTGAAAGCGGGATAGCAGTAGAGGAGAATCCACCAGAACATACACTAAGGGGTATGTTTACTAAACCATCTTAAAGTGCGCTCTGCGACGTTATCACGCGATAAGGTATCTTATCGCGCGATAATGTCACATCTTGCGACGCGCAGCTACGTTATCGTGCGATAATGCGCGCCACGGCGAAAACGAGCAATGAAGGCGGGCAAAGGCTCCTGGAGGGCGGAGGAAGGCTCCCCAAGGGCGGAGAGAAGGGGTCAATGGGTGGAGAGTGGGAGGGGAGAGGCTCCCCGCACACTAACGCTGTGAAATCCGAGGCAAAAAAATATCGCTAGAGAAACCCTCGCATTAGAGCCGATTTAAAGGGAAAAGAAACCATTTCCATCTGCAATGTACAGGAAAACCAGGGAAACCTACAAAAAGTGCTAAGTGTGATACATGTGCACGGAACAAAAGGGCAAATAAACAGTGAAAAGGACCTCAACAAAATATAAAAAAAACATAACCAAGCTGGGCAAAAGTGATCTTAATGGGAAACATCAAAGCATACTCCCCAGAAAGCTCCAAAAAATATATGAATCATGGAAGGGTCGACGCTCCATCCCAATACAAGGTGAATGATCCCACAGTGAAAAAGCGCTGATCAGGGTTTCCCTTTCCATTGGACAGGTCTCCTATGGTGTGCACATGTTCCACAACAGAAGGGCGGGCATGTCAGAATGGGCAACTGGACAGATGCTGGGAAAGGGGACACAGAGGGCTGCAGATGGCACATGCTGTACTGCAGCTGGGCCACAGTGCAGACTAGGGTGATGCCTAGGTGGTCCATAGGAATGCTGAAACTGTACAGCAGCCAGACAGCAACTGATGAGGGCTCAACATGGGCATGAGTGTGTTTCCCACAGTGTCACTGGGGATAGTAACCAGCAGGTACCCCCAAGGGCACGGAACATTGGCAGACAGTGCTGGGGGGATGCGTGGACAGCTATGCAGGCACCCCAACCCTGAGCCCGCACCATAGGCAGCCGCCTACCCGCACACTGGATGGCCCGAGATGGCGCAGCACCAATTCCACCAGCAGAAGGGCATGTCAGCATGGTGGCGGAGCGGTACTGGTGGTGGAGGGGGCAGTGGCTGCTGACCACAGAAGACAGTGGCCTAGCCCTGTCCAGGTGGGTGCAGTGCACTGCAACAGACAGGCCCTGTCGGATGTACAGTCATGGACACCCCAAAGAATGCACCATATCTGTGGCAACACAGTGGCACAGTGCACACAGACAGTGTGTCTAAAAGCAGAAGGTCACAGGTTCAAATCCCAGCTGTGGCTCCTGCCAACCCAGTCCCCATAATTTTTCCACTAAGAAAACATGGTAGTAAAGACTCAACCTTTATTGCTGAGAACATAAGCATGGGTCAAACGCTTATATTTTAGCCTACACAGCACACACACCATAAACATGCGCATTACCTACAGCAGAGTCCCCCAGATGCAGTCCCAGAGGGCCACAAATCCGTCAGGTGTTATGCTGTCTCCAATAGAAGGACATGTCAGCATGGTGGCAGAGCGGTACTGGTGGTGGAGGGGGCAGTGGCTGCTGACCACAGCAGACAGTGGCCTAGCCCTGTCCAGGTGGATGCCATGCACTGCAACAGACAGGCCCTGTCGGATGTACAGTCATGGACACCCCAGGGAATGCACCATATCTGTGGCAACATAGTGGCACAGTGCATACAGACAGTGTGTCCAAGAGTAGAAGGTCACAGGTTCAAATCCCAGCTGGGGCTCCTGCCATCCCAATCCCCACATTTTACCCACCACAAAAACGTGATAATACACACAGAACCTTTAGTGCATATAACGTAAACATGCCCAAAACATCTACATTTTACCCTACAGAGCACAGACACCAGAAACATGTGCATTACCTAGAGCAGTCCCCAAATGCAGTCCTGGAGGGCCACCAATCATTCACGTATATGCTGTTTCTAATAAAGATGTGTGTGCTACATTTCCATGCGACGCCTCCATGGTATGCAGATGTATTCATGCATATTCATTAGGGACAGCAGTAAAACATGAACAGTGTTTGGGCCACCAGGACTGGAGTTGTAGACCTCTGCCCTAGAGCAGCGGCCAACAGGAGCAGAAAGAACCGCACCCACAGGCTCCATTATGGAAAGCCCACGGAGAGGCAGGATATTGGGCCTTGCGTACATCTCACAATACTAGTACGTGCATACCCTACCAATGCCACCATAAACCTGGGAATATGGTACACATATATCAAAAGGTTGCTATGATAACTGGCAGAATACAATTCCTAAGTTAAGCACAATATGCTCATTGAGCTGTATCATACCAATATCTCTGATGTCTGTGCAGTGTGTTTCAGGTCTGGTTTCTGACAGTGTTCACCACCCTGGGGAGTGACCACAATAGTATTGCATACCATAGCCATGCCTGCGCTGTGTGCAGGACTGGTGAGGTGGCCTGGACTGCAAAAGCTCTCTATAGTAGCACAATGCTGGCATAGGTGTGGGAGTGTGTGTCTGTCCATCCAGTGTATGGTGGTTGCAACACCTTACTCAGCCCACACTGTTTGCACTGTGTCCAGTGTTAGCTTGGCAATGTGCATAATGAGGAGCAAGGTACTGTGGGTATAGCTCGGACAGGGTGACCTGGGCAGGATGCATGAGCACAGGGCATAGGGCAATGGCTGGGACATTGTAGTGGCCGGCCATCACCTGCACGGACAGGGTGGCCCCGCATGTCCTGCTGGGAGGTCAATCTCACCCTGAATGAGCAGTCACCATGGCATGGCTAGGTCCCCCCTAGCGCTAGCAGCATCTTTTTCAAGTGATATTTATGGGCTGCCTTTTATGGGGTCCAATCACTAACCTATGTGCTTGGTGGGTGTGCTGACATCCCGATTTTGGGTGCACACATCTCTTCCAGTAATATGCATTATGGACTAGCTAGCAGACTGTTTGCAGTTAGTATGTGTGAAGCTGGAACACCTTGCAGGGTGCAGTGGCTGCAGGTTCACTGTGCTCGCTGCTGGAGAATGTCAGATAGTGGTGGTGGGCAGCTGAACATTTCCAAGCCTTCTGTCTGTCTGCTATCACCATATGGATGCATACAGAACTGCATGGACTGCCCTGTATGTTGTCTGTCCCCCAACTGAACTGAGGTGAGGTTGATGGTCCCCTCTACCAGCACCATTGCAATGATGTAGAATGTGGATCTGTTGGTGGGAGCTGCAGAGGGCAGTTTGGGTGGTACTACAGATCCACCTATGGGTCCAAAGAGCCGCCCCGGTCACATAAATCATGTGGCCATGGCACCCACACAGGATATGCACTATTCTGGGTGCCTCAAAGTGCTCAAGAGTTAAACTTGACTGAGAAATCAAAGATGGACACAAGTGTATTTGGCAGTGTAGCTGCAAGACCAACCCATCACACACTGGCACTGATGGGGACTCACACCATAGCCTATCTCAGCTAAGCCATGTGCTGTGGACATGGTGCTGGGTGGCCCACCTCACCCTCAGGGTGAGCACAGGACCCGCACAATGTGACGGTCACTACCTATCTGTGCCAGTAACACACATGCTCAGTACTCCCTACCAGGCTGAGGTGGTGTGGGGGTGCATACCCCATCCTGTGTTTATCTGTAGACTGTTGATTTGCATGTGCAGTGCATCTTGGGTATGTGTGGTTTAACCCTATCCTGCAAACCACAGCAGACAGTTTGTGTGGTGGGCTGCAGTCCAACTGTAGCCAGCCAGGAGTTTGTTAGTAGCTAGGGAGATGTAGCCCATGGGTGACTGCATTGCCTGTGGAGCAAGAGGTCATGGGTTTGATCCCACAGTGGGGTTATGTGATAGGGCTGTCTGAGGAATTATTTGTTATAATTTTAATTGGTGCTGCCACCACCAACACCCTCAGTGCTGTAGCCTGAAGTTGCCTCCAAAGCGCCCTATAAGGTTCCCCAAAGGGAACATTATAAGTTGCCGTGTTGGACAGTGCACCTTATTATGTGTCCTCAAGAGTGCCGCATAGGGTGCATGATGTGGCACCTTAGGTTATGCCAGAGCTACTCAATTCCAGTCCTGGTGGCCTGCAACCCTGCAGGTTTTTGGATATCCCTAATGATATGCATGAGATATATATGCATTAGAGATAGCCTGCCAACCTGACTGGTTTGTGGCCCTCCAGGGCTGGATTTTGAGACTCCTGCCTTACACCTCTGTCATTTAAGATTGTGAGTGGGCAAGGTACAGATGTTCTAGACATCAAAAGGGTAGATAGAATGTGTCACATTCCTCCTAGATTCTCAACACCACCAAAAAGTTGTCTAATAGACAATATTTTGGTGGTGGTGAGAAGCAAGGAGGAATGTGACAAATTCTAACCTTTTTGATGTCTTGGATATCTGCACCTTGCCCACTTACAATCTTAAATGACAGAGGTGTAAGGCAGGGGTCTCCAAATCCAGCCCTGGAGGGCCACAAACCAGTCAGGTTGGCAGGCTATCTCTAATGCATATATATCTCATGCATATCATTAGGGATATCCCAAAAACCTGCAGGGTTGCGGGCCACCAGGACTGGAATTGAGTAGCTCTGGGTTATGCCAATGGGAGGGTGTGTTTGCTGGCAGCAGAATTAAATACAAAAATCCAAATGCCTCACAAAGCACTGCTGATATTAAAGGGTAATGTCTCAGGCAGTCATATGCAAAAGCTGCAATGTTGCATTGAACCCATGACCCCTGTACCATCAGGCAATTTGTCAACCAATGTGCTACACCTACCTCCACTAGGTCTGTATACCAGCACACATGCCTAGGATTCACACACAGTAATGTGCTACCCCTACCTCTATCGTGTCATGATGTGCGGTACATAACCTATTGCGTGAGTCCACCCCCCCCCCCCCCATGGCATCCTGCACATCATTGCTGGATGCACATTAAGATGGATTTATGAACATACCCCATAGGCACACAAAACCCCATATCACCAGGGTGAGTGACAGCCCACGTTGATGGGCTCTCAGGGCTCCTGGGGATAGGGAGAATGTATTCAACTGTCTAGTCACACACAACCATATCACCAGAGTGAGTGACAGCCCACTTTGATGGGCTCTCAGGACTCCTGGGAATAGGGAGATTGTATAGAACTGTCTAGGCACACACAACCATATCACCAGGGTGCCTGACAGCCCACTTTGTGGGCTCTCAGGACTCCTGGGGATAGGGAGAATGTATTCAACTGTTTAGGCACACAGAACCATATCACCAGGGTGAGTGATAGCCCACTTTGATGGGCTCTCACGACTCCTGGGGATACGGAGAATGTATTCAACTGTCTAGGCACACAGAACCATATCACCAGGGTGCCTGACAGCCCACTTTGATGGGCTCTCAGGTCTCCTTGGTGTAACTGTTTAGCCAGTCATTGCTATATGAAAACACATAGCACACCGGTTCCAACAGTACCCTAGGAGCCAGTGTTGGTGGGTTCGAGACCCAAATGTGAAAACAACAAGGAAAGCTTATAATTTTGTTTTCTAATGTCAGACACATCAGTGCAATGTCTGTCTGCATCATAGATCTGTATAAATATTGTTGGGGACACCATACCCTGTGCGGCAAAAAAATGCATGCGGTGCGTGTTGTGGTGCGCATGCGCAGGTGGGGCATTGCGCATGCACGCGTGTTGTGTCGTGCGTGCATTCCTCATTGATGACAGTGTAGAACATGGCAACCAGATCCAGGAAGCCTGCCTTCACCACCCAGGAGCTACGCTACCTGGCACAGTTGATTGCTGTGCGCCAACACAAACTTTTTCCAGGTTCATCAAGGCGTCAGGACCAGATCAGGGTCCGGAGGGCGTGGGATCGGCTGACCCGGCGCTATAATCATCTGGCTGATTACCCACGTGAGGTAAGTGTATGGGGACAGGTCAGTAGATCCACATATATATATCCAGTGTTGATTGTAGCTGTGCATGCTGATGTGTGTAGGTAGTCTATCTCAGTGATGTGTATCAGGTAAATCCACATGCCATATTGTCTATATATCACATCTGAGTGGCTTGCCCTGTACCCAGGGGGCTAAGGACCTGTTCACAGAGTTCCTGATGCCATCCTGGTGTCATGGCAGCTGCTGCTGGTGATATGCTACAACACACCGTAACATAGGCAGCCCATAGATCAGACTAAGGAGGGTTTCTAAACATCCTGCTGGTATGATGGGGTCTGCATTTGCAGGGTAAAACATCTGCCCCACCCCCATGGGCTGTGAAACGTGCCCAAAATGGTATGTTAGTCCCAATGGTAATATGCGTGTGTGTGGCCCAGCAGTCCAAAACATCTGCCCTACCCCCACTTGGCCAGAAAGTCCAAAAAACTGGGTCCACAGCACCCCTGCTGGTATGGAATATGCTGCTGTTGCTGTTTTCCAATCCACCCTACCCCCAGGAGTCCTGAAAGCCCATCAAAGTGGGCTATCACTCACCCTGGTGATATGGTTCTGTGTGCCTAAATAGTTGAATACATTCTCCCTATCCCCAGGAGTCGTGAGAGCCCATCAAAGTGGGCTATCACTCACCCTGGTGATATGGTTCTGTGTGCCTAAACAGTTGAATACATTCTCCCTATCCCCAGGAGTCCTGAGAGCCCATCAAAATGGGCTATCACTCATCCTGGTGATATGGTTCTGTGTGCCTAGACAGTGCTATACATTCACCCTATCCCCAGGAGTCCTGAGAGCCAATCAAAGTGGGCTATCACTCACCCTGGTGATATGGTTCTGTGTGCCTAAACAATTGAATACATTCTTCCTATCCCCAGGAGTCCTGAGAGCCCATCAAAGTGGGCTATCACTCACTCTGGTGATATGGTTGTGTGTACAAAGAAAGTTCTATGCATTCTCCCTATCCCCAGGAGTCCTGAGAGCCCATCAAAGTGGGCTATCATTCACCCTGGTGATATGGTTCTGTGTGTAAAGACAGTTCTATACATTCACCCTATCCCCAGGAGTCCTGAGAGCCGATCAAAGTGGGCTGTCAGGCACCCTGGTGATATGGTTCTGTGTGCAAAGACAGTTCTATACATTCACCCTATCCCCAGGAGTCCTGAGAGCCCATCAAAGTGGGCTGTCAGGCACCCTGGTGATATGGTTCTGTGTGCCTAAACAGTTGAATACATTCTCCCCAGGAGTCCTGAGAGCCCATCAAAATGGGCTATCACTCACTCTGGTGATATGGTTGTGTGTAAAAAGACAGTTCTATACATTCTCCCTATCCCCAGGAGTCCTGAGAGCCCATCAAAGTGGGCTATCATTCACCCTGGTGATATGGTTCTGTGTTCAAAGACAGTTCTATACATTCACCCTAGCCCCAGGAGTCCTGAGAGCCCATCAAAGTGGGCTATCATTCACCCTGGTGATATGGTTCTGTGTGCAAAGACAGTTCTATACATTCACCCTATCTCCAGGAGTCCTGAGAGCCCATCAAAGTGGGCTGTCAGGCACCCTGGTGATATGGTTCTGTGTGCAAAGACAGTTCTATACATTCACCCTATCCCCAGGAGTCCTGAGAGCCCATCAAAGTGGGCTGTCAGGCACCCTGGTGATATGGTTCTGTGTGCCTAGACATTTGAATACATTCTCCCTATCCCCAGGAGTTGTGAGAGGCCATCAAAGTGGGCTATCACTCACCCTGGTGATATGGTTCTGTGTGCCTAAACAGTTTAATACATTCTCCCTATCCCCAGGAGTCCTGAGACCTGCGTAAGGTGTACTGTCAGTCACCCTGTTGCTATGGTGTATGCAGCTGATGATGTGTGCTAGGACACCCAACCCCCAGGGGGCCAGAGACATGATTGCAATGGTGGGTATGTCATTCAGATATTGTGTTAGGTTATAGCAGGTAGGTTGCACATCTCCCGTAGTCTGTGAGGTCAGCACCTCATCACACACGTCTTTGATGTATCCAGATGGTATGCTAGGTGCAGATGTGGATGTGTGTAACAGCACCCCACCCCCATGAGCTATGAGATCTGATTACAAAGGCCTGTAACAGCGCCATGTCCCCATAAATTTATGCTGAGTCAGGTCACACATCTGCCCACTTGCTACGAATCCCAAACCTTATTGCAGATGAACATTAATGATGGTGTTGGAAGTATACATGTACCTGTTGTGGTTGCACAGCACAGACAGAAACCCTGACATGAGCACAGGTGGCAATAGCCTATTCTGGTGCAATGGCCCCTGCCCCTGTTGTTGGCAACCACACCTGCCGTAAGCATACAAGGCCCAGGTCATAGGAACATAACAACATAAGATAGCCCATACTGGGTCATTCCCTCGTCCTTCACGCCCAGTATGCTGTTTGCAACAGTGTCCAAACTAGGTTATACATACCTAGCAGTCCCCAAGAGAGACATGTTACACAATGCTTGTAGTGGGTCAAGCATTGCTATCCTGGGCCTTGTAGAAACCCAAATGTCATGGTAGTGGCCCCTGGCAAGGTGAATAGGGCCACCCACACAATGTTCCATGTATGGACACAGCACCCATGATTGTTAGGATATCATTTTGCCAGTGTGGTTGGGTCCGAGGATGTGCGTAGATCATGACAACACAAATGTGTTCAACAGACCACATACGGGCTTAGGGGGGTTACCATGGACACCATCATTGGAAATCAAAATGTGGCATGGTCATGCAATGTCATGCAAGGGGGCCTCAGGGGACTGGAATGATGTGCTCAGGTTGCCAGGCACACTGCACATAGGTGTCACTGCACACATGTCCAGAGACACAGCTACGTATGCAGGTGGCACTGGGAACAGGTAATCGCCTGGAACAAGCAGGAAGTAGTCCTTACATGTGGGTATCATCGGTACCGACGGAGCCTGCATGGTAATAGGAAAGCTATTGGAAGCAACCCACAGCGCCTGTGTGCTGCCATCTTGCCTTTCCCAAATGGCACTGTCCAGTTCATTGTTTTCCACAGAGCCAGCAGGTCATTGTTCCTGCTATTGTTGAAAAACAGCTATTGTAGTGCCACTCCTGTGGCAGTGTCTGCCTGTTTTTCTTTACTGGTACCACTGGTCTTCTAATTTTTTTTTCTAAAAGGTCAGATTCCCCCACACAAAGAAACCTTTTTAACAAAAGAGCAACAATCCCCTTTGTAGGTCTCCCCCCGGTTTGGCATTAGGCCCTAATCCCTCCTCCATCATGGAAAAGCACTCCTCGGCTGCAGAACATATGCTGATAATGTGCTGGTACCTTCTCAGTCACTGACAACCATGATTGGTGTCGCAAATGCTAATGGTCAGATCAAAGCATGTCTGAATGTTTGGCCTGTGGGATGTTATCCAAGAGTGGTTGGCAGAACAGAGCAGCCAAGCTCGGTACCCTCTTTCCCACCAACGTGCCCTCGGTGGCAGCCATGTCGTCAAAGGCTTCCTCCTCCTCCCGTGGATCTCAGGTAACCAAACACAAATCTGTCCGTTCCTGAAAGGGTACATCCCCCTCAAAATATCGGACTGCCACTGGCATTGCCCTTGAGGAGCACGCTCGGGGCAAACAGCCCCAGTGGGAGTCCCTGGCCTCCAAAGGCACTTTGGGACTCCATGAAGTTCTGGAGGCCTCAACCTGGTCCGACCACCTGGTGCTATGCTCTGGGGTCCTGGCTTTGGCCAGTACTCAAACACAGACATCGTCAGTGTTGATTGACCAGAGGATCGTGGCCATCGAACGCAGTCTGGCAGCTCTTCTTGTGGCATCAAAGACCTTGGTTCCACCCCAGACCCTGCAAAGTGCAGCACCAGTATGTGCAGCAATTGCAGGACCGGCATTGGCAAATGCACCAATGGTGCTGATGAGTACCGGTATCCACACACCGGTACCGTGTCACTCCGATACTGAGGCCAATTGGTACCAATACCTCACTTTACCTGAGCCTCCGTAGAGAAAATACATCCAATCTCCTGAGGGGTCTGATGACTCTGACAGCTCAGAGGGTAACGATGTACCTCTCCAGGACAAGCCTGCCTCTCCCAAGAGGAGAATGTCCTCTCCTCAGGATATGTCCTTCCTGGATCTCCACACACATGTAGTCAAGGCCCTCTCCATTTCATTAGTAACTCAATGTGAGCACAGGCCACGGGAGACAGAGATTCACCAATATCACCAAACTACATAGGAAGCAGACATCCTGCCAATACATCAGATCTTAAGGAATCCTCTTTTGAGAATGTGGAAGATTCCTCTTACCACCTCTCCACATTCTCACATGTGCCTACTATGTATAGTGTGCCTCCGTTGCCTGGTTTGCAGAAAGGACACCTCCCTGATCACTCCATCATGGTGGAGTGTGCTAGGAGGAGAATTAAACTTTACAAACAACATGCCACCAACCCTCCTGGTAGGGAGTGTAAGACCTCAGATGCCTTTGGTCGCTGTGTCGTCCAAACATCCATGCTCTCAGGCAGGACAGGTTCCTATATCATGTACATGGGAATGCTCCTGACGAAGGTCACATGAGATCTACAACTGGTAAGTCCACATCTCGCAGATCACAGAGGTCACTACTATGTAGCACCTGTCAAGCATGCCCAGAACATTTCAAAAGTTGTGAACAGGGCAGCTTTTGACTGTTTTCATGCAAAGGCAGAGTCTCTGCCATTACTATTGGGGCAAGGAAACCTGGCTGGCTGCAAGCCTCTCACCTGGAACACTGGGTACAGGATAAACTGGCCAACACCCCCTGTAGTGGTGAAAACTGTTTTTTAAAAACTGGCAGGACAAGTATACCTTGACAAGGCTTTCAAATATTGTAGATCCTGCAAAGATGAGAGCCTTAGAAAAGCGCTTCCTCTCCAAAAAGAAAGGATACTATCAGTCCTATGCTCAGCAAGGACAGCCTGCAGTACAAGCTGCTAGAAAGGGTCAACAAGCTACTAAGCAGAGAAAGCCGAGAGCTACTCTGCCTCAGCAGACCCAGCAGCCTCAGCCCCCACAGGGCCTTTGACTCCGTGATGGAGTACCTGCCCTTCCTGGCCCTCCAGGGAAAGCAACCGTCAACAAGCCCAGGAAGATTAGGTCACCTCATCCACAGATGGAGGCAAATAACATCAGAACCCTGGACTGTGTCCATCATAGAAGAGGGTACAGGCGTCATTCACATAGCCTGCCGCCTCCTACAATAGTAAGGACATTCAGTTTGCAAACGTCCCCCCAACTGAATCCTGAGGTAAAACATCTTATACCTCAAGGAGCAATGGAAGAGGTACCTCATCTCCAACAGGGTTCTGGGTCCCCCCCCCACCCGCAATTTCCTCATACCAACGGAAAAAGGAGGTCACAGACACATCTGACATTTCAGAGAACTGAACAAGTTCCTGTTCCAAAAGACATTCAAAATGATTTCTCTAGGAAATGTACTTCCTGACCTACACAGGCAGAACTGCCTTTGTTCTCTAGATCACAAGGATGCGTACACCCATCTTCTCTGCCAACAAGCACAGCGAAAGTTCCTTTGGTCCCCCCATCAAGGAAACCACTATCCAGAAAATGTTTTCCCTTCAGCCGTGCCTCAGCACCCTGAGTATTCACAAAGTGCATGTCTGTGGCAGCCGGCTTGGCAGTACCAGGGGAATTTGTTTGTGGCCCTACTTGGACGACTGCCTCATCCAGGCACAGTCACATACACATGCCCAGGCCTCTCTCTCTTACACAATGCATGGACTCCAATATCTAGGCCCTGTCAGAGATCTCGAGGAATCCTTTCTGACTCCCACGTAAACGCTGGAGCTCATAGGAGCAAGGCTAGATACCAGACTGCCAAAGACCTACCTGACTCTGCCTCGCTGTCCGTGCATTGTGCAATGTGTTTGGACAGCACTACAAAAAACTCACCTCTCGCCTCGAGAGATGCATCAGCTGCTGGGTCACATGGCAGCTACGGTGCATGTGGTCCCCTACGCTTGTCTCCACATGAGACCAGCCCAATGGGCCCTCTCTTCCCAGTGGACGCAAGCAACAGGCTGTCTCTCAGATGTGATAGTAAACTCAAACTGCCATACCCTGTCCCTGGACTGGTGGCAGTCAGCACAAAACCTGTTGGAGGGGTCACCTTTCCAGCAAACCCCTCCTCAGATCACACTAACAACAGCTGCCTCCAAAGTGGGGTGGGCTGCACATGTACTGGACACCTCCACCCAAGACACCTGGAATTGTCAGGAGAGTCATTTCCACATAAATCTGTTTGAGATCTGAGCAATTTGCCTGAACATAAGAATATAAGATATGCCATACTGAGTCAGACCAAGGTCCATCAAGCCCAGTATTCTGTTTCCAACAGTGGCCAATCTAGGTCATATGCACCTAGCAGTTTCCCCAAGAGACACAAGTTCCACAATGCTTGTACTGGGTCAAGCATTGATATCTTCGGTCACTTCTTAATAATGGTTTATGGACCTTTCCTCCAGGAACTTGTCCAAACCTTTTTTAAACCCAGCTACACTAACAGCCTTTACTACATCCTCCGGTAACAAATTCCAGAGTTTGATTACATGTTGAGTGAAAAAATATTTTTTTTTATTAGTCTTAAATAGTTTACCCTGTAGCTTCATTGCATGTCCCCTAGTCTTTCTATATTCTGATAAGGTAAACAATCGATCTACGTTTACCCGTTCCACTCCGTTCATTAATTTATAGACTTCTATCATATCTCCCCTCAGCCGTCTCTTTTCCAGGTTAAAGAGCCCTAAACTTTTTAGCCTTTCTTCATAGGAGTATCCTTCCATCCCCTTTACCATTTTGGTGGCTCTTCTCTGAACCTTTTCTAAAATCGCTATATCCTTTTTAAGATACGGCGACCAGAATTGCACACAATATTCAAGGTGCGGTCTCACCATGGAACGATATAGAGGCATTATAATATCTTTTGTTTTATTTTCCATTCTTTCCTTATCATACCTAGCATTCTATTTGATCTCTTGGCCGCCGCTGCACACTGGGCCGAGGGTTTTAACATGGTATCCACAATGACGCCTAAATCTTTTTCCTGGGTGGTGGTTCCTAATGTGGAACCTTGCATTGTGTAACCATAGTTTGGGTTGTTCTTCCCTAGGTGCATAACCTTGCACTTGTCCACATTAAATTTCATCTGCCATTTTGATGCCCAGTCTTCCAATTTATCAAGATCCTCTTGCAATTTTCCACAATCCTCTTGGGTTTTAACAACTTTAAATAGTTTTGTGTCATCTGCAAATTTGATAACCTCACTCGTTATTCCACTTTCCAGGTCATTTATGAATATGTCAAAAAGCAGCGGACCCAGCACAGATCCCTGGGGTACACCACTATGCACCTTTCTCCATTGGGAAAATTGGCCATTTAGCCCTACCCTCTGCTTTCTATCTTTTAACCAGTTCCTGATCCGCAATAGTACACTGCCTCCTATCCCATGACTCTTTAGTTTTGCCAAAAGTCTCTGATGAGGGACCTTGTCAAAGGCTTTCTGAAAGTCCAGATACACAATATCAACCCACTCACCTTTGTCCACCTGTTTATTCACTCCTTCAAAAAAACATAACAGATTAGTAAGACAAGATCTTCCTTGTCTAAAGCCATGTTGGCTGTCTCCCATTAGGTTGTGACTATCTACATGCTGAGTAATTTTATTCTTTATGATGGTTTCTACCATTTTCCCGGTACTGAAGTCAGGCTCACCGGTCTGTAGTTTCCCGGATCACCCCTGGAACCCTTTTTAAAAATTGGTGTTACATTGGCGATCCTCCAATCTTCAGGTATTAGAGATGATTTTAATGATAGTTCACAGATTACTGATAGCAGGTCTGCAATCTCATATTTCAGTTCTTTCAACACCTTTGGATGTATACCATCTGACCCAGGTGATTTGCTACTCTTCAGTTTATCTAATAGTTGTAAGACATCTTCCCAATGTATCGATATTTCCTTCAATTCTTCCACACCTTTAAATACCACTTCAGTCATGGGTAACATCCCTACATCTTCCTCAGTAAAGACCGAAGCAAAGAATTCATTCAGTCTCTCCGCTATCGCCTTGTCGCCTCTTAGTGCTCCTTTAACCCCTTTATCATCTAATGGACCAACTGACTCTCTCACAGGTTTTTTGCTACGAATGTACTTGAAAAGGTCTTTATTTCGCGTTTTTGCTTCCACAGCAAGCTTCTTCTCAAATTCTCTCTTTGCCTACCTTATCAATGCCTTGCATTTGACTTGCCAGTGCTTGCACTGTTTCCAGGTTTCGTCGTTTGGCTCTTTTTTCCATTTCCTGAAAGATGCTTTTTTGGCAACAACAGCCTCTCTGACCTCACCTTTAAACCATGCTGGCAGTTTTTTGGACTTCCTTCCACTTTTCTTAAAGCGTGGAATACAGCTGGTCTGGGCTTCCAAGATAGTATTTTTCAACAACACCCAAGCTTGATGTACGTCTTTAACCTTTGCAACTGCTCCTTTTAGTTTTTTCTTGGCTCTTCATGTCTTCCATTCCCTTCTACAGGCCAATGGAATACTACTTTACGCAGACTATCAGGTAGCCATGGTCTATGTGAAGAAACAAGGAGGAACAGGCTCTGTCCCTTTGCAATGAAGCTCTTCAACTGTGGTCGTTTGCCAGACAGCAGCAGATCCATCTCCTACCAGTCCATCTCCCTGGCAATCAGAACTCTTAGCCATACAAACTCAGTCGTGTTCTGCTTCCACACAAATGGTCTCTACACATGGACCAACTCTGTAGAATATTGCAACTCTGGGGAACTCAAGATTCATACCTCTTCGCAAGTCCATCATATGCCAAACCTACCCGGTTCTGTTCACGAATCCCAGCTCAGAGCTACCAAGCGAGGGATGCTGTCCTCCTCAACTGGGGGCAGGAATGTGCATTGTGTGTTGCACAGCTAGAACATGACATATGTATGTTTCCCTTGTGTTTCCCAATGCACAGGACATAGTTGTTGAAGCTCCTGGTGCTGTGGTGCATTGGCAGGGGACTGTACATCAGCCAACATGCTGTGGGCTGGGGTAGGTGGAACTACAGCTATATTGTCTGTGCCAGCAGTCAGGGGGAACACATGTTCTCGGTGATCTTTCCTATTGTCCAGATGTTGTGGTTCACCTCTTTTCCCTGCACCTGCCTAAACCATATTTTGCTGTTGACACACATATCCCCATGTGTTCCTATTCCAGTATGTCTTCAGCAACACTGTCTCTGGGACATGTCCAACAGAGCTGCATGTGTGTGGAGGTTGTAGATTTATGGGTGATGGCCTACACGTGCACCCTTCCCCGACATTGTACCATGAGCCAACACCAGGGTATCATTGCATTTCACAGGGCCTTTATGTGTACAAATCTCCACTTGTGGACATACAGGCCATATGCTACTGCTGGCACGCTGCCCTTTGCATACTGTGTGTGTGTGTTCTTGTGTTGGCTGTGTGATGATACAGTGTTCAGGCTTTTTACATTATCATGTGTTGTGAGGGGTCTGTACACCTGGGGGGCAGTGGTGACTGTGCTATCTCTACCTTACAGGTATTTACCGTGTAACCATTGTGGACATGTGTTGTGTGTTGGGAACAGAACTGTGTCTTGTGTTCTGACATACCACTGTTGACCTGCTTTTTGTATCACAGATATCGGCGTGACATGGTGACATGGAGATTCTACATATTTCGCTGACATTGTGTCCCTTCACTGTGACCTGTTATGGCCTTTGAGTGGCTCAGAGGATCCAAGACATACACCTGATGCAAGCACAACGTAGTTTGCACCTTAGTTCTTTTGGTAATGACATCAGCCTTTACATGTTAATGATTTACTCTTTGTGTCATATACATTTCATGTTGGCTCTGTGTTCACGAACGCTGATGCACATAGGATGGAGCTCTGAAACGCCTGTGTCACATGGGCATGGACAGAAACATATCCATGTGACACCCGTGTGTATGCTTCCAATTCTAAATGTCCCCAACATGCAATGTTTATTGTGTTGTGATCATGTCATGTTTGCCTGTGTGTCCCTTCATTATGTGCTTCTTAATGATTGACTCTGCAATTTGTGCTGATGTTGCAAGGCGCATACCAATACAATATTTCTCCTCTTCTGGCACAGGGCAGAGAACAAACCAGACACATCTATTACAGTGCATGTGGCATCACCATCACCCACCTGTTGGGGGATAGAACACTATGGAACTTTCCCTGGAAAATGGTGCCATAGGATGTTTGACCTGTGCGAGTGCGACACATGCCTAGGATGGACAGTATTATTTTTGGATTGCTACTTTGCCCATGACAGACCTGTCCAACACACTGTTGCTGCTGTGCTCTGGTTGGGAGTCGTGCTCATCGCAGGAGACACACAGGACCTTTCATGTACTGTGGCATATTGGGATGTGACACTTGACTATGCATGCCCAGGGTTGCAAGGATAGTCTTAACCTGACGTGTTGGATTGCAGATACGCTTTGGACTTTGCACACTGTGTACTGGTCCCCACGTGTGAATCAGGGACTGCCATTGTCACTGTATGTTGCACATTCCTCCACAGTTGTTTCTTTTGGCCATGTGTGTGACATGGAACACAGGATATGCTCATCTGTTTGTTTCAACACAAGCATACAGCCATACGTGTGGCATAGGGGTAGCGATGGAGAGGTCCTGTTGTCTATGTCCACCTAATCTCCACCTGGAGCTGATACAGGTTTTGCAACAACACCGCTTTAATGCACGCCAGCATCCTGGATTGATGTTTTCAATCAACAAGGGTCTTTGCGTGCATGTGTGGCATCACTGAATCATGTTGAAATATCAATGGTGCATGTGCATATGACTGACTATGTTGGGAAAACACAGCACGTGGCAATATGGCTTCTGTGTGGTTTACTGTAACATGTTTGCCCTTAATTTCCCTCTCTATATACTGTTTCTTGTGCTTGTTTACTGTACAGACGTGCCGCTCTGCATTGATTTACAAACCTTGCATTGCATGTCTGCACAGTCCTATTTATCCCGAGGTGACGACACTCACATTGCCACGTTATATTTGGAGTGTCACAGTATGAGTGTCCGTTGTCTTCCTTCAATTGTGCATTCCATGTACGGTGATATATGTGTACAGACACTGTCTAAACACCAACCGGTGCAGGGGGACCTCCTGCATGGTGTTATCTCTGCATGTTTCTGCAGGTAGTTTTAATTTGAATT
This sequence comes from Ichthyophis bannanicus, assembly GCA_033557465.1. Taxonomy (NCBI): domain Eukaryota; kingdom Metazoa; phylum Chordata; class Amphibia; order Gymnophiona; family Ichthyophiidae; genus Ichthyophis; species Ichthyophis bannanicus. Next base: position 440,068,047 of record CM066035.1, on the reverse strand, counting down.
CTGTCTGTGTTCATGTGCCTCTGCTACCTGTTAGCATATCCTCATTGTGCATTTGATGATTGTTTAGGGTTACAGTGTTGCAGCTTGGATTCCTATATCAGGCATTATGTGATAGCTGTAACATTATTTTCAATCTGTGGTTCTAAAGTTACAACGTTTCAACAACATATGCTGTTTTCATTTGTGTGCCTCCTGTGTTGCCAGATAGATATATTTTAGGGAACAGATCAGGATTGATGTATGTTGGTCCCTCATCATGCACCGCCTACTGTCTACATGCACTCATATGTGAGTAACACATTTGAGGCGTGCGTCAGCATGTGGGGGGTGAGGGCCTAATGCATAGTGCTGCACATTATGTCTCCTGACCCTCATTTGTAGACGGTCCAGTGACCTTTCTGTCTTTCACCTTGGATCCACTCACCTTGATATTATGATGGCGGGATCTACACTATCTGTGAAGCTGAACCCAAATAAACATATGTGTTTGATATACATTTGTCTCTGCTGCTGCTTGATCATGGTGACAAACTTGCAATACAATGTGTGCCTTTGAGACAGTCCTGACTCCTTGTGACCCAGAGACTCCAGGGTTTTCTTGTCAGTGTCACTGGAAGTAGATTGTCAGGTCTTTCTTCCAAACTAATGGAGGGTTACGTGACTTGCCCAAGGCCACATGGAGTGCTAGTGTGAATTGAGCCCTGGTTGTTTGGTGACCAAGTCAGTTTTCTAAACACTAGGCTACTCCTCCACTTTTTGATCACATTGACACTTGTATCTACTGATTTGCTGGTCATGTACATGGCCCACCTGTGCTCACATCCTTGTACGGTGGCAGCTGTGTATCTGCCAGCCATTTGCCACATCACTGGGTATTACAGGTTCCCATACACACCCTCCCTTTGGGGTATTTTTTTTTTTTTGCGTTGTGCTCAGTGTGCTGTTTGGGGTAGTGGTTAGAGGCATGTGTTATAACGCCATAATTTTCAGGTTTGATCCGCACATGTGGTTTATCTTTTTCTTTTCTGTTGTGCTAACTGGACCATTAGGTACCAGCAGGTTCATCACCTCTACACACACCCTTCCCTCTCTTCACTGTACACCAAGGTGTGCCCTCTGTGCTGCCTAGCCATCAGATATTATCTGTTACATAGGTCTCTTTCTTTATGGTGTTTACATGGCAGTGCACTTGGGGGTTTTGTATTGCTGTGGTTCAGCTGGTGTGTGGTACACCTGTTTGCATGTTGAATTCTCTCCTGTCCTGTTCCAGATTTTTCACCTGTTCCACAGAGCATCCTCTGCTGCCCTTGGGGTTTAGTTTCTTTCCTCTTTTGCATGCTGTATCCACTGCATAATATTTCATTGTGTGTGTGCATGTGTCTCTGGTCCCAATTACAGACTGTGATGTGATCTGTACACAGCAGATCTGCATGTGCATTTGGTCATGGTTACTGTTGGGGGTCTGCCTGTCCTAACAGCCAGCAGGCGTCTTGCGTGATGCCCTGCACTATTTTTGTATGCAGCCTTTGCTAATGAGCTCGCGTTGGTGGTGTGGCCTACCAGTTTGTGCATTGCCATTTGTGGTAGTGGTCATAGGTGTGATTCCTCTCTGTTCTCTTTCATTTGTATGCTTGTCCTGCAGAACTAGTTTTCATTCGTGTGACAGTCATATCTGTGCAGATCTGTGCTGTGAGCACATTGTACCTTCATCAGAGTTGTGAACCATCCTTCTGTCCATCTTCTGTCTGCCAGCTGTGTGCCATCCTACCCTGATGTGCATGCTGCTACCCCACGTCCTGCACTCCTACACATTCCTGCATTGCAGCTCTCCCTGGTTGCCTCTCCTGTGTGTGCTCTGCATAGCACTGCTACTCCACTGTCATCCTGATATTTCACCTATCCTGCCATTTCTGGCTCCTCTGCTGCACACATCTTCCCATCCTCTGTCACACACTGTCATTATAGCATGGTACATTACCATCACTCTGTGCATAGCTACAGCTGGCCTCGATATGTTTGTCCATTTTTCTAGCTGCCACATGGGCTGCAGCTGATTTGTGTGGTCCATCAGCTCTGATCTACGTCCTTCTTTTACTTATGCATTGTCTTTCCTTTCTGCTCTGTGCAGTGTTTGGGTTACGTGTGTGTTTGCCACATACCTCTCTTGCCCTTCAAATTGGGGGACCTTACTGCTCTTGGCCAACGTTTTTGGGTTCACCTACACATCCTTGGGGCATCTTACGCCACACCTTCTATTCAGGCAGCTTATGGGGTGCCTACTATGGTGCCTTGGGAGTTGGCAACCTTTCAACATGGCCTCTGGGGAACATTATAACTCACCTTTGCTGACGTGGTTGTTTAGGATGTGCCTTCTGGTGCACCCTAAAGGGTGCATTAATTTATGGCACTGGGGTGGGGTTCTTTTTAGATGGCAGCACAGATTGTTGTACAGTTGCAAGCAGAAAAAGGAACTACCTCAGCCAACCTTATTCATTAGGTACACTGGGGATTTCAACTCATGGCCCCTGCACCATCAGTCAGTGTCTTAACCATTGTGCTACACTGCTGTTCCTCCTTGCATGTCAGCGCACCTACTTAACATTTCCATGCGTTAAAATGCACAGTGCTGCCATCAAAAACAGTGCTATGACCTTGCGGGGCCTTATACGGCACCCTATAAAGCGCATTATAAGGAACATTCTAGGGTGCCTGGGCGGACAGTGCACTTTATAGTATGCCCTCTGGAGTGTCTTATAGGGCGGCTGATGCGGCACCTTATGTTACAGCACTTTGAGAGTGCGTTTGCTAGCAGCAGTAATTAAAATAAAATTAAAATGCCTCATATTGCAAATAACAGGTAGTGCCTCAGCCAGCCTTATTTATTGGGCACAGTGGGGGATTGAACCCATGACCCCTGCACCATCACTCAGTTTCTTAACCATTGTGCTACACTGTTGTTTCTCCTTGCATGTCAGCGCACCTACTTAACATTTCTATGCATTAAAATGCACAGTGCTGCCATCAAAAACAGTGCTATGACCTTGCCGTGCCTCATAGGGCACCCTATATGGTGCCCTATCGGCCACCCTTTGAGCAACATTGTAGGGTGCCGTGGCAGAAAGTGCACTTTAAAATGTTCCCTCTGGGGTACCGTATGCAGCACCTTATGTTACAGCGCTTTGAGAGTGCGTTTTCTAGCAGCAGTAATTAAAATGGCTCATAATGCAATATTACACATAACAGGTAGTGCCTCAGCCAGCCTTACTCATTGGGCACAGTAGAGGATTGAAACCATGACCCCTGCACCATCTGTCAGTGTCTTCACCATTGTGCTGCAGCCCTGTTCCTCTGTTTGCACATCAGCGCGCCTGCTTATGCTTCCCGCGCGCATTTCTCATGCCCTAATGTGCGCGGCGCACACGAGCGCGCAATAATCCCGGTTTGCTAGGTTAAGACTGAAATGCCCACTCCTTATATGGCATCCTGCACACTAGCGCCGGGCGCACATTAGGACGGTTTAGTAAACATACCCCTAAAAGTGTGGTGAGAGAGAGAGGAAGAAAACCAGGACAGGACAGAATCCCTAAAGTGAGGGCAGAGTATCGAGGAGAAGGTGTTGATCAACAGTGTCAAAGATCAAGAAAGATGAGGATCGAGTAAATGCCCTTCGATTTGTTAAAGAACAAGTCTTTGGAGACTCTGGATAGCACAGTAACTGTGCTGGCACCATCTGTTTAGTTTAGGCCTGCTATTTGCAGACCTAAATTAAACATATAACTTTTCCAGATTATTTCATTTGAAACAGAATTTCCTAATTTGTTTAATATCATTTTTAATTTGAGCACTGCACTGATAAATACAGTTTTGTCATATTGTTGGTAATCTTCCTTCTTGTTTCCTAGTTGGCCCAAAGTTTGTCTAGTCTGGAGCGCTGTGGAAAATGATACCTAGATTTTTGTCTTGTGAATCTATCGACTCCTGCTGTAGATATTTTTCTTTTGCATGTCCTTGTGACAGAAATTCTGTGAAACTATGCCCAAGTACTCTATCAGAGACATTTACCAAGCCTCATCCATATCCTGATTAATCATTACTAATTGGACAATCAGGATCTAGATGAGGTGTGGTAAACACCATACATGGATAGGCTTACTATGTATTTACTGACAAATGCCTATTTGCCTTTGAATATCACTCTGATAGAATATAATTTATTCATTCACATAGAACATTTCCATAAAAAGGCTTTAAAACTCCCCCAACAGGTGCAGAACAGACGTAGATTATTCCACTGCAAAACAACATATATAAAATACTTTTTTTCCAATTTTGATGTCACATCAGTGACAGAAAGAAACTGCCAGACACTATGGAGGTCATTCCATAACATGAATAAGCCATTTGGACGTGCACTGCAGACGGTTTTGTAGCAAAAACATCTAAGGGGTATGTTTACTAAACCATCTTAAGGTTACCGGTGCTAGTTGCAGCGTTAATGTGCAGAATGACATATAAGGTAGTGGGCGGTCCGGAGGGAAGGTTGCAAGGAAACGGTATCGTGCGATAGTGGGCACGTTAATGGCATGTTAATGGCATGTTAATGCACGTGGCATGTTAATGCGCGTTAACCCTAAGTTCATGCCAGTGCAGTATAAGAAGTTATAAAGATGTAGTCCACTGGTTACTGCAATGACTGTGGAGGCAGAGGTCATGGGTTTGATCCTGCAGTGGTGTTATGTAAAAAGGCTGTCTGAGGCATTTCCTCTTTTTAATTTAAATCAGTGCTCTCTGAGGCATTTCCTTTTTTAATTTAAATCAGTGCTGCCAGCAAAAACACCCTCACAGTGCCGTAACCTAAGGTGCAGCATAAGGCACCCTATAAGGCACTACATAGGGCACATTACAAAGTGCACTGTCCTCCAAGGCACCTTATAATGTGCCCTATAGGGCACTTTATAGGGCGCCTTATGAGGCACCTTAGGCTATGGCACTGTGAGGGTGTTTATGCTGGCAGCACTGATTTAAATTAAAAGGAAAAGCCTCAGACAGCCTGATTAAATAACACCACGGTGGGATCAAACCCATGAACTCTGCCTTTGCAGTTATTGACATAACCAGTGGGCTATATCTCTATAGTGTTTAACACACTGCTGGCTGGCTACAGAAAGACTTCAGGTCACCACACAAACTGTCTTCTGTGGTTAGCAGGATAGGGTAAACCCACCTGTACCCATGATGCACTGCACATGCAGCTCAGCAGCCTACATCTGCTCACAAGATGGGGTATGCGCCTCTATAGCACCCCAGCCTGGTAGGGGGAATGGACCGTGTGTGTTAAAGGCACAGAGTAGCTACAGACCGTGACATTGTGCGGTTCCTGTGCTCACCCTGAGGGTGAGGTGGGGTGCCCAGCACCAGGACCGCAGCACCTGGTTTAGCTGAGATAGGCTGTACTGCAGGTCCTCATCAGTGCAAGTGTGTGATAGGTAGTCTTTGCAGACACACCTGTGTCCACCTGTATTTTCCAGTCACATCTAGCTCTTGTGGATTATGATGCACCCAGAATAGTGCATATCCTGTGTGGTTGCCATGGTCACATGCTATAAGAGAAGGGTGGTGGCTGGACCCAAAAGTGGATTATGTTGCACCACCCAACCTGCCCCCTGTGGGTCAGAGTGGGGGATAGGATCTCCCACTAAAAGATCCACATTCTACATCTCTGCAATGGTGGCAGTAGAGTGGATCATCAACCCCAGTCCTGCTGGGGAATAGGCACCCTATAGAGCAGTCAATACAGCTCTATACACATCACATAGGACACTGGCAGACAGGCAGTAGGTCTGGAAAAGCTCAACCACCCTCCACCACTATCTGACACTCACCAGCAGAGGGCACAGTCAGTCTCTACCCACTTCAACCTGCAAGGTGTTCCAGCCATACACATGCTAACTGCAGACAGCCCACTAGCTAGTACATAGTGCATGTTCCTGAAAAACCTTTGTGCACCCAAAAACAGGATGTGAGCACACACACACCAAGCAGGTATGTCATTGACTGAGCCCCAGAAAAGAGAACTCATAGATATCACTTGAGAAAAATGCTGTACAGCACTATGCAGGAACCTAGCCATGCCATCGGCACTGCTCAATCAGGGTGAGAGTGACCCCCAGCATGACATGCTGTGGCCACCCTGTTCATGCAGGTGGTGGTCAGGCACTACAATGTCTCAGCCATTGCCCTATGCCCTGTGCAGATGCATCCTGCCCAGGCCGCCCTGTCCGGGCCATACCCACAGTACCTTGCTCCTCATTATGCACATTGACAGGCTAACACTGGAAACAGTGCAAGCAGTGTGGGCTCAGTAAGGTGTAGGCAGCCAAAAAAACACTGGATAGACATACACACACTTCCACACCTATGCCAGCATTGTGCAAATATAGAGGTTTTTGGCAGCCCTGGCCGCCACACCAGTCCTGGGCACAGTACAGGCATTGCTATGGTATGCAATACTATTGGGGTCACTCCCCGGGGTGGTAAACACTGTCAGAAACAAAAACTGAAACACACTCCACAGATATCAGAAAGGTTGCTATGATGAATCTCTGTCAACAAATTGTGTTTAGCTTAGGATTTGTTATCTGACATTAATCATAGCAACCTTTTGATATATGTGGAATGTGTTCCCAAGTTTAGGACGGCATTGCTAAGGTATGAAGGTACTAGTATTGGGAGATGCTGCTCTGCGCAGGGCCCAACAACCTGACTCTCCATGAGGCTTTGGATAGTGGAGCCTGTGGGTGTGGGTGTTTGTGCCCCTGTTGGCCGCTGCTCTAGGGCAGCAGTTCCCAACTCTGGTCCTGGTGGACCAAACACAGTTCAGGATTTCATGCTGTCCCTAATGAATATGCATGAGATACATTTGCATACAGTGGGGGCAGTGCATACAAATTCAGCACAGGCATATTTATTAGGGACAGCATGAAACCTGAATGGTGTTTGGCCCCCCTCCAGAACTGCAGTTTGGAAACTCAGATCTAGGGATTGCACATGTTTATGGTGTCTGTGCTCTGTAGGGTAAAATATAGGTGTTTATGGCATGTTTATTTTATCTGCAATAAAGGTTCCGTCTTTATTACCATGGTTTAGTACTGGGTAGAACATAGGGAGATGGTTTGCAGGAGCCACAGCTGGGACTTGAACCTGTGACCTTCTGCCCCTGAACACACTGGCTGTGTGTACTGCACCAAACTGTTGCCACAGAAGCAGATCATTCCCTGGGGATACCATGACTGTTCGTCAGACAGACCTTGTCTGTTGCAGTGCACGGCACCCACCTAAATGGAGCTTGGCCGTGGTCTGCTGTGGGCAGATGCCACTGCCTCCTCTGCCATCAGCACCCCTCTGCTACCATGATGACATTTTATTTACTTATTTATTTATTTATTTATTTAACTTTCTTATATACCGCACTATTTAGCATCAGCGCGGTTCACAGAGAACATAAAAGACCAGAACAACAGGCTGTTCGGAATTACATATAACAGGAGTATCAACTTGGAAAACATGGGGGAACTATATACATAGAATATATAATCTGTTAAACATGGGGGAACTATATACATAGAATATATAATCTGTTAAATCGATTACATGATAGAGCTGTTTACATAAGTTAGCAGGAGTGCTAGGATCAGGAGAAAACCGTGGTTAAATTTGTGGTGGGACTATTATCTTGCACTTCATATAGGATAGTACCTGATAAATAGGTTAAATTTAAGGGCCTTTCTGAACTGGGTTAGGTTGGTTATTGCACGGATGTCAGGTGGTAGGGAATTCTAGCATTTTGGAGCGCAAAACATGAAAGCTCTATTCGCAGTTGATCGGCTGCATGTTGTTATGGCTTTTGGTGTTATTAGAGAGTTTAGTGCTACTTGTCTTCTCGATCTGTTTGGTGGTATAGTTTGTATGAGCTCAGTGAGTGAGTTGGCTGATAGACCATGGATGGCCTTGTAAGTGAGAATCAAGGTTTTGAACATGAGCCTGCCTTGTATAGGGAGCCAATGGAGTTGCTTGAGGATAGGTGTAACATGTTCACTCCTGGGCGCTCCTTGTAGAACCCTTGCAGCAGTGTTCATAGCAAGCTGTAAAGAACTTAGAGTGGATTGTGGGAGTCCTTGCAGAATGGAATTGGCGAAATCGAAATGCGGTAATATGAGTGCTTGGTAGATGGTTCTGAAGTCCTCTGGGTCTAGTAAGGAACGTAAGTGCCTGAGTGTGCGGATCTTGAAGTATACAGCTTTTACAATATTATTTACGTGTGATTTCATATCGAGATGGTGGTCCAGGGTGACTCCGAGGTATCTTATTGTTTCTTTAGTGCATAGATCAGCTCCCTTAACACTTATATGTGATGGTGGAGTGAAGTTGGGGTCTCTTGTGACAAAGAGAACCTCAGTTTTCTTGTGCTGGATGCGGAGGTTCTGTGAGAGGAGCCACTCTGAGACTGCGTCGAAGCAATTTGTTATGGACAATAAGTCCATTTGCATTGTGGAAAATGGCATGTAAAGTAGGATATCATCTGCATATATCATACATTGCATATTGAATGATCTGATGATATTGCAGATAGGCTGCATGTATATATTAAACATGAGAGATGAAAGAGAGGATCCTTGCGGAAAACCTTGTTTTTGATGGAAGAGATCTGATTCTCCCTTTGCAGATTTTACATATTGCATTCTAGTATACAGGTAAGATTTACACCACTCAAGTGCTGAGCTACAGATGCCTTTTTCCTTTAGTCGTCCAAGGAGTATCTCATGATTTACCGAATCGAACGCTGCTGCTATATCCAAGAAGATTAGCACAACGCCTTGTCGGATGTTATCTATGCTAGTGAGTGTATTATTGAAAAGGGTGGTGATAAGTGTTTCAACGCCATGATATTCTCTGAAACCATGTTTAAAATGGTCTAGAGGGGGCTGCGGAATCTATGTGGTCTTGAATTTGATGTTGCACCACTTTCTCAAAAACCTTTGCTAGGATGGGGATACTAGCAATAGGCCTGTATGAATCAGACCTTTTTGGGTCTAGTTTGGGGTTTTTTAGCAGCGGTCTAATGGATGTGAGCTTTAGAGCAGAGGGGAAGGAGCTGGTTGTAAATGAAAGGTTCATGATTCTTGCAATGAAAGGGCTAAAGGCATTTCGAAGATCCTTTATCCAAAAGGCTGGGCAAGGATCGGTTTGAGCGGTGGTAGTGTTGAGTGAGATGATTGTGTCTTCAATGAGTTTAGCAGAGGGTGTGGTAAGTGCAGACAAGGAACTTCGGCAGGTTGTTTCTTGTACATTGGTTTTTGATAGCTCAACCGTCTGCAGAAGTTTTGATTGCAAGTAATCAGCAAATTCTTGTGGGTGAATATCTTCCTTTTGTTTGGATGATGGTTCCTTTGATAGTGATTTTACTAAGTTGAAAAGATCACGGGGTTTGTTCAATGATCTTTTGAGCGTATCAGTGTGATATTGCTTCTTTTTGGTTGTGATTGTTTCGCGGTGAGATGCTAAGTGGAGATTGTAGGCTGTTTGATCATCAATGGACCGTGATCGGCGCCAGCATTTTTCGAGTCTTCTTAGGTGCGTAAGAGAAGACCGCAGGTCGGGAGAAAACCATGGAGCAGAGGTTCTTTTCCTTGATATGTTCTTTTTGTGTGGTAGATGAGCAATGGCATTTAAGCTGTTGTTCCAGGCTTCAATTGACTCATCAAGGTTGAGTGTTATGTTGTTGAGGAGTGGTTGGGTACTTGTTAGTATAAATTCCTTGTTGAAAGGTCGAAAGCCTCTTGTTGGGGCTCTTGATGCATTGTCCAGTTTTCTGTTGTTTTGAGGATGATTGGTGCTTAAGGGAATTTGTAGGCTTATGAGTTTGTGGTCTGACCATGGTACATCGGTGATAGATTTTACAATGTTGCTATTTTGTGCAGAAACAGATTGTGGAGCGAAGACCATGTCAAGGATGTTTCCTTTGATATGTGTGGGCTCCTTGATTAGTTGTTGATATCCGAGATTTTCAATGGCACTGAGGAATGAAGAGGACTGGTGTTGTTGCAGTGATGGGAGATTGAGATCTCCCATTATCCAGTTTGGAGTGTTGAGGTTGCTGGTATTGGCAGCTAGGTCTAATATGGTGGGAAAGTCATCAGGGGAGCTTGAGGGGGCTCTGTAGACCAGGTTGATGGAGCATTGCTTGTTTACTATGATGATTGTATCCAGATTGTTTGAGCTGTAGGAGTTGGTCATGTTGAAAAGGAGTTCTGACTTGGTGAGTATGAGAGCTCCTCCTCCCTTCTTGTTTTCTCTGTGGGATGTATGTATAGAGAAGTTTGTTGGAATGAGTTGGTTAATAAGGACATTATCTTCTTTTGATAACCACGTTTCAGTGATCATGAGTACATCTAGATTGTGATGGGTAACTATGGGGTATGTTTACTAAAAGCCGCACAATTGCGTGCCGCACAATAGCGCACGGAAACGCAGCACTCAAACGCTCAGAAACGCTCTTAAACGCCCCGCAAAAGTGCGCGTGGGCCCCGCACAATTGCGCGGCGCACCAACGCACCCCGCACAAGTACCCGGCCCGCAAATGTCCGATAGAGGCGTGGAAAGGCATTCTGAGGGCGGAGGAAGGCTCCCGAGGGGCGGAGAGACGGGGTCAATGGGCGGGGAAGGGGAGGGGAGAGGCTCCCCGCACATGATCGGGGCCGAATTCACAGGTTAAAAATAGCGCGAGTGAAACACTCACGGTAGAGGGCATTTAAAGGGAAGAGAAACCATTTCGCGTCAGCAATGTACAGGGAAACCGGGGAAACCTGCAAAACGTGAGCAGTGTGATACATGTGCACAGAACAAAAGTGCAAATAAAGATAGAAAAAGACCCAAACAAAAATATTAAAAATAGGAAGGCAGCTGGAGAACCCCGATAATAATGGGCAAACATAAGAAACACACCCAGGAAAGCTAAAAAAAAATGAAATGAAGGTTGGAAGGGGCTACGGAGGGGAGACCCTTCCGAAAACCATTTCCTTTTTTCTGAGCCTTCCTGGGAGTGTTTGCTATGGTTGCCCATTAATATCACTGTTGCCCAGCTTGGTTATATTTATTCCCAGTTGTTCGTGGTCGGTTGAGGGGTGTATTTGCACTTATGTCACCAGACATGGTGACGGAGCCCACAGTACAAATGTGCAGAGCAGGGTTTTTGACTCTGTTGGTCAGGTTTCCCACCCCCAGGGACTGCACTATCACTGTGGCCACAATGTGGTGCAGCGGACAGAGGCAGTACCTCTAGGACCAGAGGGTCACAGGTTCAAATCCAAGCTGGGGCTCCTGCCAACCCAGTCCCCATATTTTACCCACCACTAAACAGAGATAGTACAGACACTCCTTTATTGCAGAGAACATAAGCATGGTTCACACACCCATTTTGTACCCAACACCGCACACACACCATAACAATGGGCATTACCGACAGCCGAGTCCCCCAAATGCAGTCCTGGAGTGCCACAACGCAATCAGGTCATATGCTTTTCCAAGATACGGACATGCCAGCATGTTGGCGGTAGGGTACAGGTGGTGGAGGGGGCAGTGGCTGCTAGCCACAGAAGACAGTGGCCGAGCCATGTGCAGGCTGGCACGTCCACTGCAACATAGGCCCTGTCGGATGTACAGTCATGGACTTCCCAAGGAGTTCAGCACATCTGTGGCAACACAGTGGTGCAGTGCACACAGACAGTGTGTGCAGGAACAAAAGGTCACAGGTTCAAAGCCCAGCTGGGGCTACTACCAATCCTGTCCACATATTTTCCCCACAACTAAACCATGTTAGTAAGGGCAATCCTTTATTGCTGGGGACATACGCATTGGTCATACGCCTATCTTTTTACACCACCAAGCACAGACACCATGACCAGGGGCATTACCTAGAGCAGAATCTCACAAATGCAGTCCTGGAGGACCACACCATTCAGGTTCCATGCTGCCACACATACAAATAACTGTGCTGTATATCTATGCACCACCCCCATGGCATGTAGATGTAGCTCATGCATATTCATGAGGGACAGCAGGAAACCCCAACCAGTGTATTGCAAACCTGGACTGGATTTGGGAACCTCTGCCGTACAGCAGCAGCCAACAGGGGCAGACACACCCACACCCACAGGCCCCATTGGCCAATGCCTCCTGGAGAGGCAGGACATTGGGCCCTGCGTGCAGCACCCAATACCAGCACTTGCATACCTTAGCAATGTCACCCTACACCTGGGTATATGGTACACAGCTCTCAAACGTTTGCTATGAGTACTGGCAGATAGATATCCCTACGTTACGCACAGTCTGCTCTTTGAGCTCCATCATAACAATCTATCTGATGTCTGCGGTGTGTGCGTCAGGTCTGGCCCCTGACAGTGTTTACCACCCTGGGGAGTGACCCCCAACCGTACTGCATACCATACCCATGCCTGTACTGTGCCAAGGACTGGTGTGGTGGGCAAGGATTCTGAACCCCTCTATAGTAGCACAATGCTGGCATACGTGTGGGAGTGTGTGTCTGTCTATACAGTGTGTGTTGGCTGCAAACACTGTCCACAGCCCACACTGCCAGCACTGTTGCCAGTTTTGGCCTGATGATGTGCATAATGAGCAGCAAGGTACCATGGGTATAGCTCAGACAGGGTGGGCTGGCCAGGATGCATCTGCACAGGGCATAGGGCACTGGCAGGGACATTGTAGTGGCCGTCCACCACCTCCACAGACAGGGTGACCTCTGTATGTGCTGCTGGGCTGTCACTCCACCCTGACTGTGCAGTGACGGCAGCATGGCTAGGCACCCCCATAGTGCTTCATAGTATTTCCCTCATGTGATATATATGGGTCACCTGTTGGGGCCTAGTCACTGATGTATCTGCTTGTGTGTGTTGCCATCCCAGTTGTGGGTGCATGCATTTCCAGTGGGACTAACCAGCAGACTGTTCACAGCTGGTATGTGCCCTGCTGGAGTGCTGTGCAGTGACTGATGGCTTGATGCAGGGGAATATCAGATGGTGGTGGGGTGCATCTTAGCATATCCAGGCCTACTGTCTGTCTGATATTGTGGTCTGGGTGGGTGTAGGGTGTCTGTTCCCCAACAGGACTGGGGTTGATGGTCCACTCTACTGCCAACATTGCGTGGGGGGGGGGAGGGGGAGGGGGAATCTGTTGATGAGAGACCCTGTTTGCCACCCTCTGGGGGGGTGGGTGGTGGTACATGGCCCACCTAGGGGTCCGTGGGGGGTTCCCCTGACTGAGACAGACAGAGATATCCAAGGTGTTCCTGCAGAAACTACCTATCTGACAGATTACGACTGTTTTGGAGCTCTGCCATGGCCTCTCTCAGCCATGGAGGGTGCTGTGGACCTGGTCCAGGGCGCCTCATCGCACACTCAGGGTGAGCACAGTTCCCGCACAATGTGACTGTGTGTAGCTACTCTGTGCCAGTTAAACACCCGGTCAGTACCTCCTACCTGGCCAAGGTGCTGTGTGGGTGCACACGGACACGTCCCCCTACCAGGCCGGGGAGCTGTTGGGGTGCATTCCCCATCTTGTGTTCATCTGTGGACAGCTGATTTGCATGTGCAGTGCATCATGGGTATGGGTGGCCTAACCCTATCCTGGTTACCACAGCAGACTGTCTGTGTGGTGACATGCAGGCTCTCTGCAGCCAGCCAGGGGCTTGCTGGCAGCTATATAGCTGTAGCCCAATGGTTACTTCACTGACTGTGGAGCCAGAGGTAATGGGTTCAAGCCCACAGTGGGGTTATTTGATAGGGATGTCCAAAGCTTTTTTTAGATTTAATGTACATATGTTGCTGCCATCAAACACACCCTCAGTGTACTGTACCCATAAGGTGCCTCTGAGGGTGCTTTATAGGGCGCCCTATAGGGCACCTTATGGTTGCTGTCCATATAAGGTGCACTATACATTATCCTGTGATGCAACATATATGGTGCCCTATAGGGGACATTCTAGGGTGCCTTGGCGGACAGTGAACTTTAACATGTGCCTTATGGGCCGCCTTATGTTAACACGCTTTGTGAGTGCGTTTGCTAGTAGTGATAACTGAAATAAAAATAAATTGCCCCCTACAACACTCATCCCCATAATATGCACTGCCTCAGTGAGCCTTCTTCATTGGGCACTGTGGGGGATTGAACCCCTGATCCCTGCACCATTGGTCAGTGTCTTAATCATTGTGCTGTGGCTCTGGTCCTGTGCTTGGGCATCAGCGCACTGCCTTATGCCGCCCAAACCTAACAGTGCACCGCCTTATGCCGCCCAAGATTAACAGTGCACCTCCTTATGCCGCCCAAAATTAATATGCCTCCTAAAGCACCTTTACCCATTAAAATTAATGCCTCAGCCAGCCCTTTTTGTTGCACACAATGGGGAATTGAACCCATGGCAACTGCACCAGCTGTCAGTGTCTTAACCATTGTACTATGACTCTGTTCCTTTGTGGATGCATATCAGGGCGCCACTTAGCCTTCCCACACACTATTTTGCACGGCGCACATTAGCGCGCCGCGCAAATGTGCGATCGCTTACTCCCGTTTTTTTTCTTTTTTCTGCCTGACCCGCCCACTCCTTATATGGCACAGGCACACTACCGCGGCCCCGCACGTTAGGAATGTTTAGTAAACATGCCCCTATGTCTTGGATTACAGGCCATTTTTTCCGAATCGAGCGAGCGTTTATGAGGGCACATTTTAGGTTTTGGGAACCTTGTTGCTTAGGGTTACTGGTTTGATGTATCGCAATGTGAATCAAGTGGGAATGCCGGATGCGAACTTCCTTACCCGGATAATGGTAAGAGTTGCTTGACCATTTTTTTCCGTGGTTTTTAAGGATAAGAATAAGATTGGTGGAGGGAGAGTAGGCAAGGGAGGTCCCGAACCAATCTGTGAGAAGGTAAAGACTAAGAAAAGTGATGAGGTGGGGATACATTTTGGTTGAGGATGTGTTGGGTATCTCGGCGGCTTGCGCGGCAGATTACAAGTTACCGTGTGGTTGATAGAGGCTGCACAGTAGTCGCAGTGGCTAAATGGATTTGCGTTACTGATGGTAGTATATAATATCAGGTGGAAACAGTACTGACTACAGTACAGATGATAGAAGTCATAGTACGAAATAGGCAACGGTAACAAGACGGGTAACTGCTAAACAAACAACTGTAAAAGGCAGTCAGGGTAATAGAGGATATAGATTTGCGCTACTGTTGGTAGTATACAATATCAGGAAAATTGAAAATTATGGGTGCCTACTCCACAGGAATGTTCAAGAGCAGGCTACGAGCAACAATATATGAGGTTTTATTGAAACTAGATCAGAGCTTAGTCTGGTCCTACAGTTGGCGTATACTTGCTGTGCGTTCCGACAGTGGATGTGCTGGTGAGGTAGATGTTCACGTTGCAGGATTGAGGTGGAGCTGCGGATTGATGGAATGGACACTTCTTGTTTTCTTTTGAGAGGGCCTCTGCCTAAGGGCCGTGCGGGCACGCCTGACGGCGGTTTCCTTTTCTTTTGTGGGCTCCGCCTCCCACAGCCCCGATTGGGCTGGAGGCTCCTGAGCAGGAGAAGATGGCTGCACCCCACTCAGGTGTGCTCTAAATGGAGCTGGTAGAAAGAACTTGCATGTGTCTTTCTGGGTTAGGCGGTGGGTATCTGTGGTCCGGACTTGTGAGTACCAATAGTTGAGAGGCGTCTTCCTTGAGTTTCCAAAACGTCGGGCGGTCTGGTCACTGGTGTGATTGTGAGGATTATATTTGGATCTCCTGTCGTGCCCCGCCTAAGAGCCACGCCAAAGGGCCCTCTGGCGAGGCCCTCAGGCACGGGCCCGCCAGGCGCGGGCGTGCCCGATGGCGCAAAGCTTTTCAACTGTTGTGGCCTGCCCCGATTTGGCAGCGATGCTCCGGAGGCCCCTCCCACCGCTGAAAGCTCGATCCCCGGGAAGGGGAGAGCTGCTGGTGGTGACGGGGGCTCGAAGGGACCAGCGCCCAATGGCGCAAAGCTTTTTAACTGTTGTGGCCTGCCCCGATTGGGCAGCGATGCTCCGGAGGCCCCTCCCGCCGCTGAAAGCTCGATCCCCGGGAAGGGGAGAGCTGCTGGTGGTGACAGGGGCTCAAAGGGACCAGCGCCCGATGGCGCAAAGCTTTTCAACTGTTGTGGCCTGCCCCGATTGGGCAGCGATGCTCCAGAGGCCCCTCCCGCCGCTGAAAGCTCGATCCCCGGGAAGGGGAGAGCTGCTGGTGGTGACGGGGGCTCAAAGGGACCAGCGCCCGATGGCGCAAAGCTTTTCAACTGTTGTGGCCTGCCCCGATTGGGCAGCGATGCTCCAGAGGCCCCTCCCGCTGCTGAAAGCTCGATCCCCGGGAAGGGGAGAGCTGCTGGTGGTGACAGGGGCTCAAAGGGACCAGTGCCCGATGGCGCAAAGCTTTTCAACTGTTGTGGCCATCCAGACATGCCCTTGTGCCGGTGGTGCTGATGGTGTGCAGTCCCAGGCCATCCAGTGTGCTGGTAGACGGCTGCCTATGGTGCGTGATATGGGTTAGGGGTGCCTGCATAGACATCCACACTTCCCCTGGCACCACCTGCCAATGTTATGTGCCCTTTGGGGTACTTGCTGTGTACTGTCCCCTGGGACACTATGGGACACACATTCGTGGACATATTTGCCCTTGGTCAGTTGCTGTCTTGCTGGTTTTCCGCTTCTACATTCCTATGTGTCACCTAGGCATCTGCCTAGTCCACCCTGTGCCACAGCTTTCCCACTGCATGTCTCGCCTGCAGCCCCCTGTACCCCATTTATAGCCTCACCGCAGTGCCCTCTCATACTTGGGCACTGTGATGTTGCTGCACATGTCTCACTACTATCCCTTTTTTTTTGGTTTCCCTGACTTTGCTGCACATTGCTGACTGAAATGGTCTCTCTCCCCTGCAAATGTGCCTCTAGCGCGAGGTTTTCACTGGCGCTAATTTGCAGACCTTCATTTCACGGCGTTAGTGTGCATAGAGCCTCTCCTCACCCACTCTCTTCCCATTGACTCCTTATCTCCGCCCCTGGGCAGCCTTACTCCGCCCTCTGGGAAGCCTTACTCTACCCTCTGCGTACCTTAACACCGCCGGAGACATTATCACGTGATACGTTACATTCTCGCACGGTAATGCGCCATTATCACATGATAACACCACATATTGTGTGATAACGTCGCAGCTGCGCTGTTAGCACCGTTTAGTAAACATACCCCTAAGACTCTATTCTGAAACACCTGCAGCCCTGCATATCTACTGCGCTAGCATGGGGATCTCCGAGTGGGGTGGTCAGCCATGGAGACGTATAAATCGTATTTACGAAAGGCCCGTGTACATTTTCAGTGTTCCCTGTTGTTCCTGCGGAAACCTGGAATAAGGTCAGGACTTAGAAAATATTCTGCTCTGCTCTTAACTGCATCCCATACTGAAGAATGATTGTGACAATTATGTTTAGAACTGTGTCTGCAGTCTAGAAAAACAGAAGATGCCGTTTTAAGTAACAGAAAGCAGAGGTGAGGGAAGGTTGTAAAATAAAGAAACATTAATAAACACCCTACAAAAATATTAGGAAGAGCAATAGTGTTCATTCCGGCTATGCAGACATTTGCTGTTTGTACTAAAGGAGCTAATCTAGGGTTCCCTAACATTGCTATGTTCTGAAAAATGGGACTGTTGATGTAGGGATTGTATGTGAGTGAGTATGGAAATGATTCTTGTTTGGGTGACAGACACAGGTCAGCTGTTCTTGATAGGTGCAGGGCAACGTTTTGGCAGACGTATGTTTTTTGTGACTGCAAGTGAGATTGTGTGTGTGTGTGTGTGTGTGTGTGTGTGTGTGTGTGTGTGGCTTGAGTGTTGCACCGGAGGATCTGGTATGCTCATCCGCAATTCTGGGGGAACATGAATGTCTGGCCAGTACTTGGCCCATATGGATGACCGCAGCATCACCAGGTGCCAGTGTGATCGGGCAGAAAATATCTGAAAATATTCTTTATAGCTAAAGGTCAAAACATATCCCTGCCAACTATAAGGGACCCTCAGAATGAGAACATTCAACAGTGCAAACAGCACTATTACATCACCAAAAGCACTATCATCAGTTTCTAAAAATGTGCACAGGAATTTGACTGCACTAGCATTTAACTTTCAAGGAGACTATAATAAAAAGATGAAAATGATTAACAAAAAACTAAAAGGAACAACTACAATGGTTAAGAGTTTACATCAGGCCTGGGTATTATTTAAAAATACTATTTTGAAAGCCCAGACCAGATGTATTCCATGCTTTAAAAAAGGTGGAAGGAAGGCCAAATGACAGCCAGCATGGCTTAAAGATGAGGTCAGAGAAGCTGTTATAGTTAAGAAGAATTTTTCAGAAAATGGAAAAAAAGAGCCAAATGATGAAATCAGGAAACAACAAATACTGGCACATTAAATGCAAGGCATTGATATGGCAAGCAAAGAGAAATTTTGAAAAGAAGCTTGCCGTGGAAGCAAAAGAGCATAATAAAAACGTTATCAAGTATATTCATAGCAGAACAACTGTGAGGGAGTCAGTTGGACCATTAGATGATGGAGGGGTAAAAGGTGCACTGAGAGAGGACAAGGCCATAGCGGAGAGACTGAATGCATTTTTTGCTTCAGTCTTTACTGAAGATGATGCAGGAAACTTACCCTTGCCAGAAATTATATTTAAAGGTCAATTATCAGAGCAACTGAAATCTCGATAAATTAGGAAGATGTAATGCAGCTAATTGATAAACTAAAGAGCAGCAAATTAACACGCATTTTCAGGCATTTACTTTAGTATTTTATAAAACAGGCTTAAAATGGCAATTGAATATCACTACTGTACTTATAGCTACCGTTGTGGCCTGTCTGGATAAAAAGGCTCACTTCCAAGACTGAATATTACCCCTTATGTTTTTAGGAAGAATGTAGTCCCGCATTCATTTCAAAAGTCCATTATAAATGTAGAAATAAATGGAAATGTTCATGTAATGTACTGCCAAGTTAATAGGGAATAAGCAGTTTGTGTGTTTAGATAAATCAGATTATTTATTTGAACTCTGTGCTAATTTTAAAGGTTCATGCATCTTACAGTTGCTAGGATACAAGCAAACTGAAAAGTCCATTTTACGTAGAGCATCGAGTAGGGAATTGAAATGTCTGTTCTCCCTGTATTTTACAAAGCCTCATCCAAATGCAGAGCCTTTTATAAACCACCTACAAAAGGTGTAGCACTGCATATATATTTGCCAGCATGTCCATTGTGAGCAGCAATTTTAAAAAGGTGTACACGAAGAAAAAGGAACCTCCTGCCCTCCCCCAGTTGTGCATGGGAGCAGCTTTCTAAAATCAATGTCCCTGACATCCATCCATCCCTCAGTCACCTTCTGAGCCAATCCAGACTCCTTCCAAAACCCACCAACATAAGAACATAAGATGCGCCATACTGGGTCAGACCAAGGTCCATCAAGCCCAGTAACCTGTTTCCAACAGTGGCCAATCTAAGTCATACGTACCTAGCAGTTTCCCCAAAAGACACAGGTTCCACAATGCTTGTATTGAGTCAAGCAGTGATATCCTGGGTCCCTTTTTAATAATGGTTTATAGAACTTTCCTCCAGGAGCTTGTCCAAACCTTGCTTAAACCCAGCTACGCTAACAGCTTTTACGACATCCTCCGGTAACAAATTCCAGAGTTTGTTTACATGTTGAGTGAAAAAATATTTTCTCTTATTTGTCTTAAATAGTTTATCCTGTAGCTTCATTGCATGTCCCCTAGTCTTTCTATAGTCTGATGACCTAAACAATTGATCTACGTTTACCTGTTCCACTCCATTCATTAATTTATAGACTTCTATCATATCTCCCCTCAGCCGTCTGTTTTCCAGGTTAAAGAGCCCTAACCTTTTTAGCCTTTCTTCATAGGGGTATCCTCCCATCCGCTTTACCATTTTGGTGGCACTTCTCTGAACCTTTTCTAATAACGCTATATCCTTTTTAAGATACGGCGACCAGAATTGCACACAATATTCAAGGTGTGATCGCACCATGGAACGATACAGAGGCATTATAATATCCTTTGTTTTATTTTCCATTCCTTTCCTTATGATACCTAGCATTTTATTTGCTCTCTTGGCCTCCACTGCACACTGGGCAGAGGGTTTTAACATCTTATCCACAATGATGCCTAAATCTTTTTCCTGGCTGGTGGTTCCTAATGTGGAACCTTGCATCGTATAACCATAGTTTGGGTTCTTCTTCCCTAGGTGCATAACTTTGCACTTGTCCACATTAAATTTCATCTGCCATTTTGATGCCCAGTCTTCCAATATATCAAGATCCTCTTGCAATTTTCCACTATCCTCATGGGTTTTAACAACTTTAAATAGTTTTGTGTCATCTGCAAATTTGATAACCTCACTCGTTAATCCCTTTTCCAGGTCATTTAATCCCTTTTCCAGGTCATTTAATCCCTTTTCCAGGTCAAAAAGCAGTGGACCCAACACAGATCCCTGGGGTACACCACTATTCGTCTTTCTCCATTGGGAAAATTGGCCATTTAGCCCTACCCTCTGCTTTCTATCTTTTAGCCAGTTCCTGATACACAATAGTACACTGCCTCCTATCCCATGACTCTTTAGTTTTGCCAAAAGTCTCTGATGAGGGACCTTGTCAAAGGCTTTCTGAAAGTCCAAATACACCATATCAACCGACGCACCTTTGTCTACCTGTTTATTCACACCTTCAAGAAACCATAACAGATTAGTAAGACAAGATCTTCCTTGTCTAAAGCCATGTTGGCTGTCTCCCATTAAGCAATGACTATCTACATGTTCAGCAATTTTGTTCTTTATGATGGTTTCTACCATTTTTCCTGGTACTGATGTCAGTAAGTGCTATTTTGAACTCAGGCACAGAGAAGTAGCAACTGGAGATCACTCCTGCTCCTCTTTAAAAAAAACCATGGATAGCCCCCAGTACATGCCAGGGGTGGGATTGGGGATCTTCACTGCTAGGGATGTCTTCATCTCCAGTGGAGATGTTGACTGCCAAGGGGAGTTTAGAGAGGTCATGACTGCTGTGGATGTGGGTTCAGGAGGGATGTCTTCACTTCTTAGATGGGGCTTACATGTTTCTGCACGTGTTCAGGAGGTCTTTGCACCTGCCTCTTCCAGATGACACTGGGGGTATGTTTACTAAATCACGGTAACGTTACCCGCGTTAGGTTCTGCGGTAATGGTACAGATGCCCATATAAAGGCATGGGCGGTGCATCGTTACGGCAAGCCATATCAGCTAACGCTCATTACAAGGTGCCTTAGACTAACGCGTGTTACAAGGCGCCTTATAAGGCACCTCACAAGGTGCCTTGCAAGGTGCCTTATAAGTAAGGTGCCTTATAAGGTGCCTTGTTAGGTGCCTTATAAGGTGCCTTGTAAGGTGCCGTATAAGTAAGGTGCCTTGTAAGGTGCCTTATAAGGTTCCTTATAAGGACCTTATTAGGCACTTGTAAGGTGCCTTATAAGTAAGGTGCCTTTAAGGTTCCATATAAAGTGCCTTGTTAGGTGCCTTATAAGGTGCCTTGTTAGGTGCCTGATAAGGTGCCTTGTTAGGTGCCAGATAAGTGCCTTGTTAGGTGCCTTCTAAGGTGCCTTGTTAGGTGCCTTATAGGGTGCCTTGTTAGGTGCCTTGTAAGGTGCCTCATAAGGCGCTTTGTAATGCGCCCTATAGGGCTCCTTAGGCTAAGTGCCATAATAGGCACCCCTGAACAAGGCACCTTAGAAGGCACCCTGGGTTACGGAACCATAGGTTAAGGTGGCCTAACAAGGTTACAGTGCCCTAGGTCAGTGTGCCCTAAGGGCTGCAAGGTGCTTCAGGATGACATGCATGACCTGTGAGGCATAGAGACAGATGTAGCCCTAACACTAGATAGAGCACCGAGGAAAGGCAATGAACAGGTGAGTGAAGGAGGGAGAGCTGGGAGCTGCTGGACCTGCCATATCT
Source organism: Ichthyophis bannanicus (assembly GCA_033557465.1). Classification (NCBI taxonomy): domain Eukaryota; kingdom Metazoa; phylum Chordata; class Amphibia; order Gymnophiona; family Ichthyophiidae; genus Ichthyophis; species Ichthyophis bannanicus. Next base: position 440,045,920 of record CM066035.1, on the reverse strand, counting down.
GCGGGCATCCCATGTGGCTGCCAGTACTTTTGACAAACATGGTGGGGGCAACTGTACCACAGCACAGGGTGTTGGCAATGTAAAGTACTGGAAAGACAGTGGGTGGCAGACAATGGGAATACGTGTCCCCCAGTGGAGGCGGAGGTGGCAGGATAGTTACAATGATGTGTGGACAGAGGAGTGGTGGTGCCATGCAGATCAGGCACAGGCAAGGCAAGCACGAAGAGGCGCAACGCAGGAAAGGGTAGCAGTACAGGACATGGGGTGGCAGCCTGCACAGGCAGACAGGACTCTACACAGCTGACAGACGCAGATAGATGGACCGAAGCAATGTTGGCAACTGTGGCAAGGGTATTATGGGCTGGCAGCACAGCTCTGCAAAAATATGACTGTTACAGGCATGCAAACTATTTGAGTAGGACAGGCATGAAAGGAGGGAACAATGAGAAATTGAACCCATGAACACTGCTGAGAAAGGCATTGTACTAACCAGTAGGCTATACCTCCATGGTGTATCTCATAGCAATGGCTGGGTACAGAAGGACTGCAGGTCATTGCACAAACTGTCTGCTCTGATTGCCAGGATAGGGTAACCCCACCACTACCCATGATGCAATGCACATGCTGAATAGCTGTGTACAGCTGATCACCAAATGGGGGTCTGCACCGCTCCGGTACCTCAGCTTGGAAAGACAAACTGAAGGGGTGTGACACTGGCACAGAGTAGCTATAGACTATGTCATTGTGCAAGTTCTGTGTTCACCCTGAGCGATAGGATGGGCGCCCAGCACTAGGTCCGCAGTACATGTGGTGCTAGAGATAGGTTCTGTTGTACATTTCTGTTACTGTCAGTGTGTGTGACAGGTGTTTTTTGTAGTACATCCAAAGGTAATTTGATGTCCATCTGTATTCCACAGTCACATATGGCTCTCTGGGACCAGACACCACCCAGATTAGTGTGTACCCAGTGTTAGGGTCTGGTTGACCTGTTATCAGGGCAGAGGAGTTTCTAGACTTGCATGAAGTTTGTGTAGCAGTGGCTCTACAGGTTTAAAGTGGTATACACTATATACCCCAAAGAGCCCTCAATCCCTCTTGTTGTAGGTAAGGACAGGTGCCTGAGTACTGGTGAAGCTACCTCCATATTGCTGGTATAAGACAGCACTCCTGGTTTGGTGGGCAAGAGCCATACCTGTGACTAGGGCAGTGGCAGACCAGCAGTGATGCTGGGGGTAGATCTGGAAAATCTCAACTGCCTTACTCCACAGTCAGACTGCACCTGGAGCACCCTACAAGGTGTTCCAAACATGCACAAACTAACTGCAGACAGTCTACTAATCAGTCAACAGTGCATGCTCACAGAAAAACGATGTGCACCAGGCAGGTATCTCAGTGATTGGACCCCAGCACTAGGAACACACAAATATCCCAGGAAACAGCACAGTGCGCTATGTGGGAACCTAGACATGCCATGGTCACTGCTCGATCAGAGTGAGAGTGTCTCTCCCCCCCCCCCCAACCCAGCATGACATGCTGTGGCCACCCTGTCCATGCAGGCAGTGGTCGGGCACTACAGTGTCCCAGCCATTGCCCCACACCCTGTGAAGATGCATCCTAGCCAATCTGCCCTGTCCGGGCCATCCCCACAATACCTTGCTCTTCATTATGCACATATTCAGGCTAACACTGGTAACAGTGGGACATTATGTGCCCAGTGAGTTGTGGGCAGCCACAAAACAATGGATAGACATACACACACACACACACTCCTATTGCAGCATTGTGCAAAGATAGGGGTGGTTGGCAACCCTGCCCGTCACACTGGTCCTGATGATAGTGCCGACATTGATAAACTATGCAGGAGGTAGTAGTAGTGCTCTGGTGATAACTGCAGCTCTGTGCTGGGGCCAACAGCTTGACTCCATGCAGCTTTGGATTGTGGAGCCTGTGTGAGTGGGTGTTTGTACCCCTGTTCACCGCTGCTTTGGGCTTTGCACATGTTGCTGTTGTATCTGAATTGTAGGGTAAAATATAGGGACATGCTCTGTACTATCATTTATACTGAAGGTTTCAAAACATTAGTAACTGCCCATTTGTGGCCTTTGATAGTAGCTCGCACTAACCATACTTGCTGCCCTTAGCATGGGTACGTCTCAATCGGTAGCTTGCACCACACTAAGGAGTATGTTTACTAAAGCACGGTAATGTTACCAGCGTTAAGTGCAGGGTTAACGTGAACAATGCCATATAAGGAAGTGGGCATACCAGCGTTAAGATAGCAATGGCCATTTAACACGTGTTAAAGGGTACCTTGGCCAGTTAGCACACATTAACAGGACATTGCATGTTAAAGCAGACAAACAAAGCACATTACAAGGCTGACAAGGTGCTTTATAAGGCGCCCTAAGGATGTTAAGGTGACCAAAGATATGGTTCCCAAGGGCAGTAAGGTGCCCCAAGTTGACAAGGATGAAATGTAAGACTAAAAAACAGATGTAACCCTAACACTGCACAGAGCACCAAGGAAAGGCAATGGACAATTGATGGAAGGAAGCAGAGGTGGGAGCTAATGGACCTGCCAAATCTGCATGCAGCTGGTAAAATGGACAAACATATTGAAGGCAGCTGTACTGATGCACAGGGTATTGGCAATGTAAAGTGCTACAATGACAGTGGATGGAAGAGGATGGGAATACGTGTCCGCCAGTGGAGGTCGAGGTAGCAAGATATTTGCAATGATAGCAGGACAGAGGAGTAGTAGTACCATGCAGATCAGACATAGGAGAGGCAAGAATGAAGAGCCGCAATGCAGAAAAGGGTACCAATGGAGGACATGGGGTAGCAGCCTGCACATGAAGACAGGACGCTACACAGCTGACAGACGCATAGACGAACAGAAGGATGGCTGGCAACTCTGATGAGGGTACTATGTGCTGGCAGCACAGATCTGCAGAGATATGACTGTCACAGGAATGAAAAGGACTTGCCTTGGACAGGCCTACTAAAATGAGACCATGTAGGGATTGAACCCATGACCTCTGCTTAGGAAGTCAATGTATTAACTGGTGGGCCATATCTCTATGGCTGCTGTTTCAGCAATGGCTGGCTTACAGAAAGACTGCAGGTCACCGCACAGAATGTCTGCTGTGTCTAGCATGATACAATGCACATGCAGAACAGCAGTCTACATCTGATCACCAGATAGGGTATGCAGCTCTCCAGCACCTCAGCTTAGTAGGAGGAACTGACCATGTGTTAATTATGGTTATCCAAGTTGAGCTACCTGTTACCTGTAATTACAGTGTAACCCCCACCGTAAAAACCTAAATGTTCCATGTAAACTGCGCTGATGTTGAAGAGCGCGGTATATAAGAGAAAGAAAGAAAGAAAGAAAGAAATACTGGCACAGAGTAGCTACACACCATGCCTTTGTGCCAGTTCTGTGTTCACCCTGAGGGTGAGGTGTGGCGGCCAGCACCAGGTCCGCAGTACTGGGGTTACTTGAGATAGGTTTTGCTGTAGAGTTCTATCATTGCTAGTGTGTGAGAGATATTCCTTGCAGCCACACCTAAAATAATTCTGTACCCATTTGTATTCCCCAGTCACATCTAGCCCTTGGGGACCAGAAGCCACCCAAGTTAATCCATTTTTGCATAGTGTCCCTGAAAGGGGGACACTCAACTTTTATGCCTCAGGTTTTATGAAACCATGCATAAAATAATTCAATCGTGCAATATTTGATTAGGAACAAATGTAGAATTCATGCATTAATGGATTAAGCATATCCAGTGTGGTTGCCATGGTCAATTGTTATAAGAGCAGGGGGGTGGTATCTGGTCCCACATGCAGATTATGTAGCACCACCTACCAACCCACCCTGTCTGAGTTAAGGTGGTGGACAGGATCTGCCCCCAACAGCCCCACACTCCACATCTTTGCAATGGAAGCAGTAGAGGGGCATGATAAAGGGCTGTGGGACCAACAACCCCAGTCCTGCTGGCAAAAAGTTGCCATCCAGGGCAGTTGATGCAGATCTGTACTTATCACACAGGCACTGGCAGACAGTCCTGGAAAAACACACCTGCCCCCCAATCTGACATTCACCAGCAGAGAACATAGTCAGTCTGCACGATGTTCCACCTATACACATGCTGACTGCAGAGAGTCCACTAGCCAGTCCCTAGTGCATTTCCCCAGAGAAACAATGTGCACCCATAAGTGGGATGCAAGCACAAACACCAAACAAGTATCTCAGTGATTAGACCCCAGAACAGAGAACACACAGATATCACTTGAGAGAAGCACTGCATAGCTCTGTGGGAACCTAGACATGCCATGGTCACTGCTCAGTCAGGGTGAGAGTGACCTCCCAGCATGACATGCTGTGACCACCCTGTCCATGCAGATGATGGTCGGGCACTACAATGTCCCAGCCATTGCCCCACACCCTGTGCAGATGCATCCTGCCCAGTCCACCCTGTCTGGACCATACCCACAATACCTTGCTCCTCATTGTATACATTGGAAGGCTAACGCTGAAAACAGTGGGCACAGTGATGGGTAGACAGCCACAAAACAATGGCACACACTCCCACGCCTATTTCAGCATTGTGCAAAGATAGGGGTGGTTGGCAGCCCTGCCCACCACACTAGTCCTGAGCACAGTGCAGGCATTGCTAAGGTATGCAGGTGCTAGTAGTAGTGCTTTGGTAGTAACTGCTGCTCCATGCCGGGCCCAACAGCCTGAGTTTCCATGAGGCTTTGGATAGTGGAGCTTGTGTGTGGGGGTGTTTGTGCCCCTGTTGGCCAATGCTCTAGGGAGTGCACATGTTTATGTTGTATGTGCTATGTAGGGTAAAGTGTAGGGACAAGGCCTGCAGGAGCCACAGCTGGGACTTGAACTTGTGACTTTCTGCCCCAGGAGATACTGGCTGTGTGTACTGCACCATACTGTTGCCACAGAGGCAGGTCAGTCTTTGGGGGATACCATGATCAGCACCCCTCCCCCACCATGCTGACATGCCCATATGCTGGTGGTGCTGGTGGTGCGCAGACCCAGGCCATCCAGTGTGTAGGTAGGTAGCTGCCTAGGGTGTGGGGTCTGGGGTAGGGTGCCTACATAAAGATCCACGCTTCCCCCCAGCACCGCCTGACAATGTTATGTGCCCTTTGGGGTACCTGCTGGGTAATGTCCCCTGGATGGGACACTGAGGGACACGGACTCATGGGCATATTTGACCTTGGTCAGTTGCTGTCTTGCTGATTTCCGGTTTCAGCATTCCTATATGCCACCTAGGAATCTGCCTAGTCCACCCTGTGCCCCAGCTGCCCCACTGCATGTCCTGCCTACAGCCCCCTAAGCCCCATTTGCATCATCACCATAGTGCCCTTTCATACTTGGACACTATGCTGATGCTGCATATGTAGCACAACTATCCCTTTTTTTTACCTCCCTGCCTATGCTGTACATTGCTGAAACTGAAATGGTTTCTCTCTCCTGCAAATGTGCATCTAGCGACAGGTTTTCACTCGCGGTAATGTTCAGCCCTTCAGTCCCCCGCGTTAGTGTAGCAGGAGCCTCTGCACACCCATTCCCCGCCCATTGACCCCTTCTCTCCGCCCTCTCTCCACCCTCTATGGGACTTACCGCGGCTGGAGACGTTAGCGCGCATTAACGTTACATCTGGTAACTTTAGCGCGCGTTAACGTAGCCGCTGCTATGTTACTGCGGTTTAGTAAACATACCCCTAACTGCAGGAAGATGGATGCACATGCCCCCTGAAGTTAGCATGGGCCCCCTGCACTGATAATAGGGCTCCTATGCATTACCAGCACCTTTTTTAGTAATCATACCCTACAGACAGGTATGTGCATCATATAGACGTTTCATAAGAAAGTGTGGTTGGAGATTATGAAAGCTAAAAGTTGAATGAGATTTACATAAAGAATAAGATAACAGAATGAAATCACACACTCATAGTAATATAGTAAGATAGTACATGATGGCAGATAAAGACCAGCATGGTCCATCAAGTCTTCCACATAGTCTGCCCAGCAAGGTGGCAAGAGTAGGTGTGCCGGCCGTTCCATGCACATTCACCCCTCCCCATTCCTTTGTTTAGGGATGTACCCACTGCTAGGTGCAGGTCACCTCGACTTATTAAGATATCAGAGACAGTTAAGTTTATTTTGATTTTTTCTTGTTTCTATAAAGGGATCCACCATGTCTGTCCCATGCTATTTTGAATTCTGTCACTGTATTTGCCCCCACCACTTCCATCAAGAGGGCATTCCAAGCATCCACTACCCTTTCAGTGAAAAAGTATTTCCTGACATTGCCTTTCAGTTTACCCCCTTGCAGATTCATGCCATGCTTTCTAGTATTACAGCTTCCTTGTCTTTGGAAAAGGGAATATTAATATTATTTCTTTAGCCTCCTTCTATATTCATGCTCTCTCATCCCATACACACAAATATTCACACATGCATTGTACAGTGCAATCATTCACCTACAACATGAGGAGATAAATGCAATAAAATGAGTAGCAAACTTGTTCAATGTGTTTATAAAGTTCTGCCGATAACAGTGCCATATAGAAACACTGGGCCCAATATTCTTCTGCGACGGCTATGCACTACTATGCCACTGACCTTTAACCTCAGATATTTAATGCCAGGGTCATATGTGGCTCCAACATTGAATATCTGGGGTTGCCGCACAGCCAACAAGATGCTAACCGGGCAGCGGTACAATATTACTGCTGCCCAGTTAGTGACTGTTGCCGCCCACAGAATGTCCACTACACACCCCGATGCTAAGTGGTTAGCATCGGGGCATATTCAGCGACACTAACCATGTTAGTGCTGCTGAATATCCCTCTAAGTGGCATTTACACGGTTTACAGTTCTGTAAACCATGTAAATGCCTTTGATTCGGCCCATGGTTACTATTACTATTAATAATAATAATGCATTGTACAAACTAGTAATAAGTGAATGACTTGAATTAAATGCATGCCTATGTGAGAACATTATCAGTCCATATAGAACAATACAATATAATAGAAGATTCCATCTTGTTATTGAATTGTCTTTTTTTTCCCAGAAGGACAAAGATGACTTTATGATGTTGAAATAATTGGAATTTTATATGCCTTGGTGATAACAGCTGCACCATTAATGGAGCAGAATGAGTAGGAGAGAATGCCAATTTTGTAAAGACAAACCTTCTCTTAATTAAAAAACAAACACTATTCATTCTGCAAAGGGATGAGATTACAAATGAACAGTTATCTGTTGCTAGCCCATCTTAACTTCATTAGACTACATCCTCTAGAAGCAATAAGACACTCGGAAACTAACTTGCCATTGTTGTTAAGCGCATTAGACACTACACATAAAGAGAAACAGATACAAAGAGCCCGATTCTAGCAAGGGTGCTATGTTGTACATAGCAACAAAATAAACAGAGGAAAAAATAACAATTGATAAGGACAGTAGATAAAATAACAAAAATAGAACAAAGACAATCATTAGACAGCCAAATATGGGTACATAATGTGATATAGGGGTATGTTTACTAAGGGGTATATTTACTAAAGGGCGCTATTTGCGCTGCTGCGACATTATCGGGCGATAAGGTACGTTATCACGTGATAATGGAGCTTTACCGGGCGATAAGGTACCTTATCACGCACAGCGGCACAAACGAGCGCTGAGGGTGGAGAAAGGCTCTCGGAGGGCGGAGGAAAGCTCCCCAGGGGCGGAGAGAGAGGGTCAATGGGTGGAGAGTGGGAGGGGAGAGGCTCCCTGCACACTAACGCTGTGGATTCCGGGTCTGAAAACTAACGCCAGTGAAACCCTGGCGTTAGAGCAGATTTAAAGGGAAGAGAAACCATTTACGTCAGCAATGTACAGCAAAGTCAGGGAAACCCACAAAAAAGTGATAAGTGTGATACATGTGCACGGAACAAAAGGGCAAATAAACATTGAAAATGACCTGAACAAAATGGAAAAAAAACATAACCAAGCTGGCCAATAGTGATATTAATAGGAAACAGCAAAAAACACTACCGAGAAAGCTCCAAAAAAAAATATATTAATTTTGGAAGGGTCTATGCTCTGTCCCCATACAAGGTGAATGATCCCACAGTGAAATAGCACTGATCAGGATTTCCCTTGTTATTGGACAGGTTTCCTATGGTGTGCACATGTTCTGCAACAGCAGTGTGGGCATGTCAGAATGGGCAACTGGACAGATGCTGGAAAAGGGGATACAGAGGGCTGCAGGCGGCACATGCTGTGGTGCAGCTGGTCCACAGTGCAGACTAGGGTGATGCCCAGGTGGCCCATAGGAATGCTGAAACAGTAGAGCAGCCAGACAGCAACTGATGAGGGCCCAACATGGGCATGAGTGTGTTTCCCACAGAGTCACAGGGAATAGTAACCAGCAGGTACCCCCAAGGGCACAGAACATTGACAGGCGGTGCTGGGGGGAAGCATGGACATCTATGCAGGCACCCTTACCCCAGAACTCGCACCATAGGCAGCCGCCTACTGGCACACTGGATGGCCTGAGACTGCGCACCACCAGCAGAAGGGCATGTCAGCATGGTGGCAGAGGGGTACTGATGGTGGAGGGGGCAGTGGCAGCTGCCCACAGCAGACCATGGCCTAGCCCTGTGTAGGTGGTTGCCCTGCACTGCAACAGACAGGCCCTGCCTGATGAACAGTCATGGTATCACCAGGGAATGCACTGTCCCTGTGGCAACATGGTTGTGCAGTACACACAGCCTGTGTGTTCAGTAGCAGAAGGTCACAGGTTGAAGCCCCAGCTGTGGTTCTTGCCAACACAGTCCACATATTTTACCCACTACTAAACCATGGTAATAAAGAGGGAACCTTTATTGCAGATAACATAAACATACCTCAAACGCCTATATTTTACCCTACAGAGCACAGACACATTAGACATGTGTGATACCTAGAGCAGAGTTTCCCAAATGCAGTCCTGGAGGGCCAAAAATCATTCAGGTGTCATGCTGTCTCTAATAAAGATGCCTGTGCTGCATATCTATGCACCGCCCCCATGGTATGCAAATGTATACATGCATATTCATTAGGGACAGCATGAAAACCCAAACAGTGTGTGGCCCACCAGGACTGGAGTTGAGAACCTCTGCCCCAGAGCAACGGCCAACAGGGGCAGAAACACCCGCACCCACAGGCTCTAATATCCACAGCCTCATGGAGAGGCAGGATGTTGGGCCCTGCGTGCAGCAGTATCTCCCAATACTAGCACTTGCATACCTTAGCAATGCCACCCTGAACCTGGGAATATGTTACACATATATCAAAAGGTTGCTATGATTAAACGCAGATAGCAATTCCTAGGTTAAGCACAATTTGCTGATTGAGCTGCATCATAGCAACCTTTCTGATGTCTGTGGAGTGCGTTTCATTTCTGGTGTCTGACAGTGTTTACCACTCCGGAGAGTGACCCCAACAGTATTGCGTACCATAGCCATGCCTGCACTATGCCCAGGACTGGTGAGGTGGCCAGGGCTGCCAAAAGCCTCTATATTTGCACAATGCTGGCATAGGTGTGGGAGTGTGTGTCTGTCCATCCAGTGTGTGGTGGCTGCCAACACCTTACGCAGCCCACACTGCTTGCACTGTTTCCCGTGTTAGCTTGCCAATGTGCATAATGAGGAGCTAGGTACTGTAGGTATAGCCCGGACAGGGTGGCCTAGGCAGGATGCATCTGCACAGAGCATAGGGCAATGGCTGGGACATTGTAGTGCCCGGCTACCACCTGCACGGACAGGTGGCCACAGCATGTCATGCTGGGAGGTCACTCTCACCCTGACTGAGCGGTGACCATGGCATGGCTAGGTTCCCCCATAGTGCTCTATAATATTTCTCTCAAGTAATATTTATGGGTTCTCATTTTGGGGCCCAGTCACTGACTTATCTGCTTGGTGTGTATGCTGCTGTCCCAGTTTTGGGTACATGCATTTTCTCCAGGGACATGCACTATGTACTAGCTAGCAGACTGTCAGCAGTTAGTATGTGTCTAGCAGGAACACCTTGTAGGGTGCAGTGGCTGGAGTCTCACTGTGTTTGCTACTGGAGAATGTCAGATAGTGGTGGGGGGTAGCTGAGCATTTCCAGGACTACTGTCTGTCTATCTGCCTTGCCTTATGGATGTGTACAGATCTGCATTGACTGCCCTGTAGGGTGCCTGTTCCCCAGCAGGACTGGGGTTGCAGGGAGGTAGAATGTGGATCTGTTGGTGGGAGATCCTGTTTCCCACCCTGAGCCACAGAGGGTGGGTTGGGTGGTGGCATACAATTTGCCTATGTGTCTAAATACCTCCCTCCTTTCCTTGTGCACAAAATAAACAGGTTTGAAGTCTAGTAAATAGACTCCTGGTGTATTCATTGCGTGCACTTCGCTAATGCAATGTGACCATGGCACCAACACAAGATATGCACTATTCTGGGGGCATCATAGCCCATAAGATCTAGACATGACTGAGAAACACAAATGGACACAGATGCATCCTAAGTGTGTCTACAGGAGCTACCTATCACACACACTAGCACTAATAGAGACCTGCAGCATGGTCTATTTCAGGCATGAATGGTGCTGTGGAGCTGGTGCTGGGCGCCACACCTCACCCTCAGGGTGAGCACAGTACCTGCACAATGTGACGGTCTGTAGCTACTCTGTGCCAGTAACACACACGATCAGTATCCCCTTCAAGGCTGAGATGCTGTGGGGGTGCACATGGTCAGTTCCCCCTACCAGGTCGAGGTGCTGTGGGGGTGCATACCCCATCTTGTGATCATCTGTAGACTGCTGATTTGCATGTGCAGTGCATCATGGTTACGGGTGGGTTAACCCTATCCTGGTAACCACAGCAGACAGTTTGTTTGGTGACTTGAAGTCCTTCTGTAGCCAGGCCAAGGTTTGCTAGTAGCTGTAGCCCGCTGGTTATTTCACTGCCTGTAGAGCCAGAGGTCATCAGTTTGATCCCACAGTGGGGTTATTTGATAGGGCTGTCTGAGGCATTTTCTTTTTTTTTAATTTAAATTAGTGCTGCCAGAAAAAACACACTCACAGTGCTGCAACCTTAAGGTGTCTCATAAGGCACCCTATAAGGCGCTTTATAAGGTGCCCTATAAGGCATCTTATAAGGTGCCCTCTAGGGAACATTATAAGGTGCCTAGTCGGACAGTGCACTTTATAATGTGCCCTCTGGAGTGCCTTATAGGGTGCCTTATGCAGCACCTTAGGTTACGGCACTGTAAGGGTGTGTTTGCTGGCAGTACTAATTAAAATTAAAAAAGAAAATGCCTCAGACAGCACTGATTTAAAGTAAAAGGTAATGTCTTACTCATCAGGCCCACTGGGGGATCAAACTCGTGACCCCTGTTTCATCAATGTATTAACCATTGTGCTACACCTCTGCTTCTCTGATTGTAGGTCAGTGTGCCTAATTAAGGCTAATGCACATTAACGTGCCACGGCTCCCTCTATCACACAAAAATGTACCTTATCGCACGATAACCCTAAATGCTACCTTAAGACCGGAACGCTCACTACCTTATATGGCATCCTGCACACTATCGCCGGGCGCACGTTAAGACTGCTTAGTAAACATACCCCTAAACCATCTGAATGTCGCAGCGGTGCTATTATGATGCGATAAGTGATGTTAATGCACGATAATGTAACATTATCGCGTGGTAACGTCACTTATCACGCGATAACCAGCTGCGGCATTAAGGCACACTAACGCTGTGAAATCCGGGTCTGAAGGGTGGAGTACGGCTTCCTAGAGGGCAGAAAGAAGGGGTCAATGGGTGGAGAGAGTGCGGGGAGAGGCTCCAGGCACACTAATGCTGTGAAATCCGTGTCTGAACACTAACGACAGTGAAACCCTCGCGTTAGGCACATTTGCTCCCGGAACAATCGGGGTGGAGCGGAGGCAATAGAGAAGTTCCCGCCAGCTTCCTGCAAGGGAGAGCACCATCGGGCACACAGGAGCACCATCTGGCACCTCCCTCCAGCTCCCCCGAATGATCGGGGTGGATTAGAGGCAACAGAGGAGTTCCCGCCAGCTTCCTGAAAAAGAAAGCGCCATCGGGCATGCCCGTGCCTGGCGGGCCCGCACCTGAGGGCCTCGCCAGAGGGCCCTTTTGCATGGCCCTTAGGCGTGGACTGAGAAATATCCCCCATGGCGCAGAAGAACACAGAAGCAGATCACCCTAAGTAAAATAAAACAAAACAGAAGAACAAACTGCTAACCCGCCTGGACTATTCATTGCTTGCAGATTAATGCTGCTACTTTGCCTAGACAATCCACTGCTTGTAGATTAATGCTGCTACTTTGCCTGGACAATCCATTGCTTTTAGATTAATGCTGCTACTTTGCCTGGACAATCCATTGCTTGTAGATTAATTGCATAGATCATACTACCCATTGTTTGCATTGTAAAATAACAGACGCAGCATAGTCTATTAACTCTAGTAACCCCACTACTACCTCGTAGCTAGACTACTAACCAACCACAATAACACAATACACGGAGTATAGACACCAATACCAATGCAGAACCACACATAGAGGACCCACAGAATTACATCTATATGACCCAACTCAAGTTGAGCACCGGTCAATAAACCACAAGCCCAATCCCAGGTCAGTAAAATACAAATCACAAAATGCACGCCACTACCCACTACCTCATGGTCTACCTCACACTCCTACATATGTTCTCACCCTGCACACACAGCTTCAGACTCAACGAGCAAATCCCCTTGTTTAACCCACATACCACCCAACCCAGATGCACACCAACATCACGCCTATCCAAAGAACGCCAACAACCAAAACACACAGCCCACAAACCATACAATGCCACACGCAATACACCCACACATCACACAAATAATGAACATACAAACCCAATCATAACAACAAACATCAGGTGTGCTCTTCTAAACGTTAGATCTATCGGGAACAAACCAAATACTATCCTTGACCTAATCCATGACAAGAAGCTTGATATAATATGCATCACTGAGACCTGGCTAGAGGACTCGGACCAGGTCATATTAAACCAAGTAACACCAACAGGATACTCGGCATTTAACTGCATCAGAGCACAAAGGAGAGGAGAAGGAGTATTAATACTTACCAAAAAAGAATACAGATTCAAAACAATCACCACCACTAACACAATTGAATCTAACACACTCACTATATCCAACAAGTACTTAAGCATCTCCCTCACATACAGACCACCTGGAACCACAACTGAACACTTATCCACAGTAATTGAAATGATATGCGCACATAACAGACGACACAAACCTCTCATTGCACTAGGAGACTACAACCTAACATCCACACCCACCAGAGAAACCGAACCATTCTTAAAAGCCATGGAGTCATTAAATTACTGCCAGACAATTAACGTCCCAACGCATCAGCATGGTATAATGCCGGACATGGTCTTCATGCCAATGCAATTAGTGGAACAGAACAAGACCACAAAACCAATAATCATGCCAGTCCCCTGGTCAGACCACCATGTGATTGAATTCACCATGACCCTGAATAACCCCGCCCAACGCAAAGAAGATGAAAGAATAACTAGACGGTTCAAAACATTTAACAGAGACTCATTCATAAATGAAATCACTCCACAATTTCAACAGGAACACGACACCCTGGACCTAAACATAGAAGAATGGAACACAATACTATCCAATTCAGCATCTGCCCCAGCTACCAAAGAACCACAAACATGCAAGAGATCCAAAGCCCCATGGTACTCAGATGAAATCAGAGTTGCAAAACGTACACTCAGAAGACTGGAAAGAAAATGGAGATGGAACAAATCACCCAACCTCCTAACCCAATACAGAGACAAATAACGAGAATATAACATTCTAATAAATGAGCGTAGACAGCAACACCATACCAACCTACTCATGAAAGCTACTAATAGACCAAGAGAACTCTTTAGCATTGTCCAAAAGCTCACCAAGGATGATACGCAACAAAGCACCCACCATCTTGACCCACAAAAATATGCAGACTACATGAAGTCAAAAAACACTAACCAAACATGCTCCACTACACCACAAACAAATGATCACATGATAAAAAAACAACATCAAACATGGGAGAGCTTCAAAATACCAACAAAGCAGCAAGTAGAAGACATTATATCCGGACTAAACACAACATCACCGTCAGACTCATGACCAGTGACGTGGCTCAAAGCTACAAAAAGCCAACTCTCTCATCTCATTCAAAAAATTGTCAAAGATTCACTTCAACAAGGATATATGCCGCAATCCCTAAAGCACGCAATGATATGACTAATACTTAAAAGTAGCAATCTGAGTCCCTCCGAACCAAAATCATAATGTCCCATCTCCAGCCTTCCATTCCTTGCGAAAATCATGGAAAAGGCAGTGCAAAGGCAACTTCAGGACTATATTGATATAAATGCCCCACTGGACATACATCAGCATGGATTTAAACCCCAACATGGTGTGGAAACACTACTAACCTCCCTCTTTGACAACCTCCTAAGAGGCATGGACGACATAAAAAACGGCTTCCTGCTAGTGTTCATGGACATCTCAGCAGCCTTCGACACTGTGTCCCACACCAAGCTATTGCAACGCTTACAACAGATAGGACTATTGCCACATCGCCATCTGGGCCCAAGGGTTTACAGACTGGATGACGGCCTTGTATGTCCTCCCTGAATAAAGTTCCCTTTAAAGTGACCAGAGGATTCTGGGACTTGTAGCGCTCTTTACCCTCGAGGGACAAAAACTGTAGTTGAGTCGGTGGTTGTAAGGCGGCAAGAAATTTATTGTGGGGATTTTCCAGGTCATGCAAAAGGTTCAATACACAACATAAGCAGAAGGATACATCTCCAACGTAAAAGATGAAATCAGGACTAAATCAGGATAACGTAACAAAAGCTTCACTTCACAGCTGTTCTGCTTCTCATATACATTCACACCGGGGACTGCCCCGTGTGGTCAATTAGCAGTAACACCAACTTATAACAGCCGTGGTTTCTCTTTTTAAAGCACACAGTTCTTTTACAGCACTGTTTAACTTCAGCCAGTGGTAAAACTCAGTAAACTCAAACTTAGCTTTCTTCAGCATGAAGCAGAGACTGCCCTTATTTTCCTATAGGGATTTCACAGATTCTCAGCTCATATTCTTCACTGCAGAATCTTTCCTTAGGGCTAAAGAACAGTCCATTGGAATAGGCAAACATTCACCATTATTAGGCAAACATGAATCTATTTGCATTCCTTCAGTATCATCAGAGCAAATAGTGTCTCTCTCAAGGTTAGGAGTTTTCCCAAACTTTCTCTCTTTCAGGAACTTTGAAGTTTCAAAGGCTGTACTTTTAACAGGACTATGGCTTTTAGCTTCTGATAAGCTCTCTACCCACTCCTTAACAGTGGAAGGTGAGGACACAATTTCCTGCCCTTTAAGACTGGCAAATTGTCTCTTTGCTAGATTATCAGTAATGAAACTGCTGGCTTTACCTTGGGGCTTTTCTTTCAGACAAACGCTGCTTTCCTTCCTCCTGGGTTCCTCCAGGCTCTGAAATGCAGGCTCCTTCCATCTTACTCCAGTCCCTCTGAGGTAGCTGCTTTCTGGGGAAATTCCCTCTGGCTTTCTCCTCCAGCTAAGCACAGCTTCAGCTTCTTTCTTTCCTCTCTCACCTTTCCAGCTC
Source organism: Ichthyophis bannanicus (assembly GCA_033557465.1). Classification (NCBI taxonomy): domain Eukaryota; kingdom Metazoa; phylum Chordata; class Amphibia; order Gymnophiona; family Ichthyophiidae; genus Ichthyophis; species Ichthyophis bannanicus. The sequence goes on along the minus strand of CM066035.1, from coordinate 440,030,129 downwards.
CAACAGCTGTTCCTGTTCCTTGCTCCACGTCCACCTCTCTTCTGTTCACTTGTGCCTCTGTCTTCTGTTGCTGTCTCTGTATCTCTCTCCACCGGGTCTTTCTCTCCCGTGTCTGAGATTGTGTCAGGGTTCCATCCTGAGCCTCTGTTTCCTTCACCACTTCTTTCACCTCTCTGATCACCACTTCCTTGATGATTCTTGCTTTGCTCTGCTCATGATTTTAAACACTGCTGCCTGCTAGGCCTTCCCTGTTCTCTGCACCTGTGTGACCAATCAGCAGGGAAGCCTGACTCCACCCCTGAGCTAGGGCGTGGCCTGACTTTTGCAGGGAGCTGACTTTTCCTCTGACTTGGCTTGTAATTCCCCTGCACATGTGCACTGCCATTCACTTCCAAAGGGAATTCAGGATTTTCATCCAGTTTCATGTCTTCTAGAGGGCTTTCGACACCACACTATGCAAGAATACCCTGAAGCAGTTTACATCATACTTGGAAGGGCGAACGCAACAAGTCAAATGCGACCAAAAGAAATCACTACAATTCCCTGTCATGCAGGGAATACCTCAAGGCTCAGCCCTATCATCAATGCTCTTTAACATCTACATACAACCCATATGCAACATCATCAAGCACCACAAACTTCACTATCACATCTATGTTGACGATATCATGGTGTACGCTCCAATTAACCTACTAGCACTAGACACTACAACAATAACCAAATGCCTCGAAGACATGAATGACTGGCTCATAGCCAACAACTTAACGGTCAACTACGATAAAACTGAGGCAATGTTCCTCACCAGGAACCCCACCTTCATACCTCCATAAACTATCAGCATCCTAGACAAACACATAGTAGTCAAAGAATAAGTTAAATATCTGGGCATCACACTAGACAGAGCTCTAAATCTGAAATCCCACATCACCAAAACCGCAAACAAGGCCTATCAATGATTGAAAACAATTAGACAAATCAAAGCAATGCTCCATCAGGACCACTTGCGCACAGTGTGCCAAGCACTCATTACACCACTGCTTGATTATGGAAACTCACTATATCAAGGCCTACCTCAGCAGACACTCCACCCACCACAGATGGTACAAAACACCACAGCACGCATCATTACAGACACACCAAGGACCGAGCACATCACTCCCGTCCTACAGCAACTGCACTGGCTCCCAATGGTGACAAGAGCTAAATACAAAACAATCATGATCATCTTCAAAGTCATCCACCATCTCTCAGTGGACACACTTCAAAACGTTATAACAAGGGATATCAGCAATAGACCAAGAAGAACCAATAACGACAACATGATCGGTACACCTGCAGGCTATCACAAAACCAAACAAACAACCTCAAAAAGAGCACCATCACTACTGGCATCCATACTATGGAACGCCCTCCCAATGAGCCTGAGAGCATTAGATGACATCACAGAATTCTGCAAAGACCTCAAAACATTTCTATTTATAGAAACATATGAGCATCCAGGCAACACCCCATACCTAAACTGAAATACTACTTATGCCGCCAGCTCAGTACGCACCATCCTATCCACACACACAAGTTTATCATACCACGTTATTAAATACCCTAATTTTAAATGTAACCTTTAAATGCACTGTCTAAAAGCTGTTAGGTAACTGTACTGTCGAAATGTTTACACGTACCCTAATGTTAAATGTAACCCTCCAATTGTAATGTGACGTGAAGTGACCACCTTGATTGAAGGATAAGGTGGCATACAAATCTGTCTAAATAAATAAATAAATAAATTTGCAGAAAAGAGAAACCATTTCAGTCAGCAATGTACAGCAAAGGCAGGGAAACCCAGAAGAGTGATAGTTGTAATACATGTGCAGGAACCAAAAAGGCAAATAAACATATAAAATGACCAGAACCACATTTAAAATCCCAATAACCAACCTGGCCAATAGTGATATTAATGATAAACATAAAGCAACACTACTGACAAAGCAAAAAAATTAAGATATCATGTTTGGAAGGGTCTATGCTCTGTCCCCCTACAAAGTGAATGATCCCATATTGAAATAGCGCTGATCAGGGTTTCTGTCGTTTAGATTGGGCAGGTTTGTTATGGCGTGCACATGTGCAGCAACAGCAGAGTGGGCACGTAGGAAAGGGCAACTGTACTGATGCTGTAAATGGGATACAGGGGGCTGCAGGCGGCACATGCTGTGGTCCAGCTGGGGCACAGTGCGGACTAGGCAGATGCCTAGGTGGCACATAGGAATGCCAAAACTCTAAAGCAGCAAGACAGCAACTGACAAGGGTCCAACATGGGCATGAGTGTGTGTCCCACAGTGTCATAGGGGATATTACCCAGCAGGTACCCCCAAGGGCACATAACATTGGCAGGCGGTGCCGGGGGAAAGCATGCATGTCCATGTTGTCACCCCTACCCGAGAATCTACACCACAGGTAGCTGCCTATCGGCACACTGGATGGCCTGGGACTGCGCACCACTGGCATAATGGCATGGCAGCATGGTGGCGGAGGGGTGCTGGTGGTGGAGGGGGCAGTGGCATCTGCCCACAGCAGACCATGGCCAAGCCCCGTTTAGGTGGGTGCCGTACACTGCAACAGACAGGGTCTGTCTGATGAACAGTTATGGTATCCCCAAGGAATGATCTGTCCTCGTGGCAAAAGTGTGGTGCAGTACACACAGCCAGTGTGTTCAGGAGCAAAAGGTCACAAGTTCAAGTTCCAGCTGTGGTTCCTGCCAACCCTGTCCCCATATTTTACCCAGTACTAAACCAAGGTAATAAAGACAGAACCTTTATTGCAGATAAAATAAACATACCTGAAACACCTATATTTTACCCTACAGAGCACAGACACCATAAACATGTGCAATCCCTAGAGCAGAGTTTCCCAACTCCAGTCCTGGAGGGCCAAACACCATTCAGGATTCATGCTGTCCCTAATAAATATGCCTGTGCTGCATTTGTATGCACTGCCCCCATTGTATGCAAATGTATCTCATGCATATTCATTAGGGACAGCATGAAAACTTGAACAGTGGCCCACCAGGACCGGAGTTGGGAACCTCTGCCCTAGAGCAGCAGCCAACAGGGGCATAAACAACCACACCTACAGGCTCCACTATCCAAAGCCTCATGGAGAGTCAGGCTGTTGGCCCTGCGCGGAGCAGCATCTCCCAATCCTGGCACCTGCATACCTTAGCAATGCCGTCCTAAACTTGGGAACACGTTCCACATATATCAAAAGGTTGCTATAATTAATGTCAGCTAACAAATCCTAAGTTAAACACAATTTGTTGATAGAGATTCGTCATAGCAAACTTTCTGATATCTGTGGAGTGTGTTTCAGTTATTGATTCTGACAGTGTTTACCACCCTGAGGAGTGACCCTAACAGTATTGAGTACCATAGCAATGCCCGCAATGTGCCCGGGACTGGTGTGGCGGCCAGGGCTGCCACAAACCTCTATATTTGCACAATGCTTGCATAGGTGTGGGAGTGTGTATCTGTCTATCCAGTGTGTTGTGGCTGCCTATACCTTACTGAGCCCACATTGCTTGCACTGTTTCCAGTGTTAGCCTGCCAATGTGCATAATGAGAAGCAAGGTACTGTGGATTTGGCCCGGAAAGGGTGGCATGGGCAGGATGCATTTGCACATGGTATAGGGCAATGGCTGGGACATTGTAGTGCCTGACCACCATCTGCACGGACAGGGTGGCCACAGCATGTCATGCTGGGAGGTCACTCTCACCCTGACTGATCAGTGACCACGGCATGGCTAGGTTCCCCCATAGTGCGATGCTTTTTTTTTTTTTAAAGTGATGTTTATGGGTTCTATTTTCTGTGGTTCAATCACTGATATACCTGTGTGGTGTGTGTGCTGACATCCCTGTTTTGGGTGTACACAGTTCTTCCAGGAACATGCACTATGTATTAGCTAGAAGACTGTCTGCAGTTAGCATCTTTATGACTGCATCACCTTGCAGGGTGCAGCATGTGCACACTGACTGCCCTCTGCTGGTGAATGTCAGATTGTAGTGTGGGTCAGCTGAGCTGCCTGGGCCCACTTCCTATCTGCCAGTGGCTATGTCCCAAGTGCAGATCTTCAGCAGCTGTCTGTTCACTACCAGGACTGGGGTTGCTGGTCCCACAGCCTGTCCTCAGTACCTTGCAAAGAGTGAGAGTGCGGGTCTATTGGGGGGCAGATCATATCCCCCCCCCCACCCTGACCCAGAGAGGATGGTTTGCTAAGTACATTGTCACCATGTAAGCCCTGACACACCCCAGCTCCCTAAACAGATGACCATAAGCAAGCACAGTGGATATGCACTATGTTGTGTGCATCATGGTCCACAAGGAACAAACATGACTGGCAATTATAAATGGACACAGAGACCTCCTAAAGATGTCTGCAACAAATTCTTATCACACACACTAGCACTGATAGAGACCTGAAGCACAGCCCACCTCAACCAACCCGGGTACTCTGGACCTGGTGCTGGCCACTCCACCTTACCCACAGGGTGAGCACAGAACACGCACATTGGCATTGCCTGTGGGTATTCTGTGCCAGGAACATGCACGGTCATTCCCCCCTACCAAGCTGACGTGCTGTAGAGGTGCATACCCCATCTGGTGAGCAGATGTAGACTGCTGTTCTGCATGTGAATTGCATTATGGGTCCTGTTGGTTCTATCCTACCCTGGTAGCCACAGGAGACAGTTGTATGGTGATGTGCACTCTTTCTGTAGCCAGCCATTGGTATGATAGCTCCCATAGTGATGTAGCACAATGGTTAATGCAATGACTTCAGTAGCAGAAGTCATGGATTCAATTCCTCTCTGTTCCCTTTTTTTTTTTTTATGGCTGTCCTACACAACTACATTTCATTCGTGTAACAGTCATATCTGTGCAGATTTGTGCTGCCGCCACATTATACCCTTATCACTGTTGCCATCCATCCTTCTGTTCGTCTATGTGTGTGTGCCAGCTGTGTGGCGTCCTGCCCTAATGTGCAGACTGCTACCCCATGTCCTGCACTGGCACACTTTTCTGCATTGCGGCTCTTCATGCTTGCCTCTCCTGTGTCTGCTCTGCATGACACTGCTCTCATCTGTCCTCCTGTCATTGCACTTATCCTGCCACCTCTACCTCCTCTGGTGGACACATATCCCCATCCTCTGCCACACACTGTCATTGTTGTACTGTACATTACCATCACCCTGTACATCGGTACAGCTGCCCCACAATATGTTTGTCCACTTTACCTGCTGCCACATGGGCTGCTACAGATTTGGCTGGTCCATGTGCTCCGTCATCTACTTCTTTCCATCACTTGTTCATTGCCTTTCTTTGGTGCTCTGTGCAGTTATGGTTACATCTGTGTTTGAGCCATACATTTCATGCTTGTGACTTTGGGGCACCTTTGTGCCCCTGAGCACAATCTCCTGTGTCACCTTGGCATCCCTGGGGCATCTTTAGTGGCACCTTAGGTTTGCCCAGATTATGGGGCACCTTATATGCTGCATTGGAGGGTGCCAACCTTTGCTTATGCCCTCTGGGGCACATTATGACCTGCCTTGGATGACGTGGTGCTTTATGATGTGCCCTAAAAGGTGCATTAGGTTGCGGCACTGGGGTGAGGCTTTTTTGGCTGTCAGTGCAAATTGTTGGGATATGTCTGACTGTTACAAGCAGGAAAAGGGATTGCCTCAGACATTCTTTTAACTGAGCCCACTGGGGATCAAACTCATGACTACTGTATCAGCAGTCAATGTATTAACCAGCATGCTACCCCTCTGCTGTTGTGATTGCAGGTCAGCGTGCCTAATTAAGGCTAACGCGCTTTAACGTGCCACTGCTCCCTCTATCGCGCTATAACAGACTTTATCGCGTGATAACCCAAAATGCTACCTTAAGACCGGAACGCCCACTACCTTATATAGCATTCATCACAGTAAGACTGCAACTAACGCCGGTAACATTAAGACGGTTTAGTAAACATACCCCATAGATTCATTGCTCTGATGCAACATGGTAAATTCCATGATTTTGTTTAACTCATTTGTTGTCTTTTAAATCTTTGTGGTTTGTATTGTATTCCTCTGAGTAAACCTCCATGCACCTATGCCCATATGTATATGATCTGCCAAAATGGCAATGTTAGCCTTTGTTCTATCTTGCTTAAAATCAAGCAATATCGAGGGAACACTAGCACACATACTATGGAACATTTGCAGGAACTGAGACAGACATTTATAGTAAAACTGGTACATTTCCATATTGCTTTCCATGAGGAGGAGCAGCGTAGTGGTGTAAGCAGTGAGGAGAGAACTAGGGAAGCCAGGGATAAAATCTCACTAACTTCCTATAACATTCTCTCAAACACAACCTGGGGTATTCCTTGTCCTTGGGGGAAGGTTTCTGACACTTCCTGGTCTATTTGAACACGTATTAGTCTGTTTGTGATGTAAGACTTAAACCAATTGAGTACTGTCCCACCTATTCCTAGATTTTCTAGTCTATTGATCAAAGTGAGGTGGTTAATGTTGTCAAAGGCGGCAGAAATGTCTATGAAGAGGAGTAGGAAGCCTTGACTGCTATCATCTGTGCCTTTGATGAGGAAGTCTATCAGTGTAGTTAGAAGGGTTTCTACACCGTGATAGGGGCGGAAGCCAAACTGGTGAGAGTCTAAGGGTTTGTGTTCATCGATATGGTCTTGTAATTGTAATTGGACGTTTTTTTCTATTATTTTAGCTATAAATGGAATGCTGGCTATTGGTCGGTAAGAGTTTGGGTCTCTTGGGTCAAGTTTATTGTTTTTTATTATTGGTCGAAGCGTTGTGATTTTTAGGGCGTTGGGCATGATGCCCTGGACAAGGGATTGGTTCACCATTTGTTGGATGTTTTCAGCGAGTTCTTCCTTTGTGCATTTGATCCATGACACAGGACATGGGTCAAGTGGAGAAGTTGTGGTGTTGATAAGTGTTATGATCCTAAGAAGGTGTTTTTGATCTATCGTGTGGAAGGAGGTCCATGTGTTATTAGATTCAGTGTTTGTAGGTAGTGTCATTGGTATGGTGTTGGATTTGCACTTTAGTTTTTCTGCAAAGTGGATTGCTAAGGTCTGTGTGCTTATAGCCGACTGTTTTGGCTCTTGGTTTTTAGCTTTTGTCAAAGTTTTTACGATTGCGAATAGTTCTCTGGGGCGGTTGATAGCCATGTTTATTACTTTGGAGTGGTAATCCTTTTTTGACTTGTTAATTGCGTTTTTGTAATTGTTGAGGGTGGTCATATATTGGGATTTGTTTTCGTCAGATTTAGTTTTCCTCCATTTCTTTTCTTGTTTCCTCAATTGTTTTTTTATATTTGCTAGTTCTCTCGTGAACCATTTTTCTGTCTTTTTTACTTGTTTTTGTATGGTATGTGTGGGGGTAGCTGCTTTCTGGACTGTTTGATTCCAGTGGTTTACAGCGGATTCGATGTCTGGGAGGTTTGTGTTGAGTATGGGTAATACTTTGTCAAGGAAATTAGCTTTGTCAAAGTGTGTAAAACGTATAGATGTATAGATCAGCACATAGCCTTGACATGGATGCGGAAACGGATAGGGAACCTGTGAGGTGTCCTGACAGGGGGAGTATTAGTGCCATTATGTATGTGGCTGTAGAAAAGCCATGCAGTGCAGTGTTGCATATTTTCAGGCAGACAGAGATGATTCGAGGCCAGATCAGCAAGGTGTAGGTTACAGTAGGCAAGTCAGGAGCTGATTAGGGGGGGAGGGATTTGGGTTTTAGTTGTGTTTTCAGGGAGGACTGGGGAGATATAGCTGATGACAACTAGACATAAACCACAAGCCTCAACTACAAGCTGGGTATGTGTGTAGAGGAGGAGAGTGCAGTCCAAAACAACACCTACATTGCGGACCCTAGAGAGAGGACGTTTTGGCCACACACACAAAGACGCTCTGATGGGAGGGGAGGGTTTAGGTGCACATATAGGATATCCATGCTTTGCAATTATCAATTTCACACAGTAGGATGACATGCAGCCATCAATGTCAGGTGGCAACTGGACAACAGGGTGTGGTTTGGCAGACATAACTCAGGTGTGGAGAGATATATTTGCAACTCATCAGCACACAGCTGTTAATGTAAGTCAAGGTATGAGATATACACACCAAGAAAATGTATATGGACAGAGGATAAGGATGGAGCCCCTGCATATTCCCCTGTGTTACAGGAACTGACAGCAGTGTAGCAGATGACATTGAGATACCAGATCACACACTGAAGGGGCATTGGGAGCGATATGGGGGACACAGGATAGTACTGTGTGCTTAGAGCCAAGCAGGGACACGGTAGCGAGGAAATAATTCTGTTCCACATTTTTTACAGCAACAGAGAGGTGAGGAAGGGGACAGACAGAGTATGGACCCTTGCTGTTTGCCACACACACTTCAGTCATAACTTTAACATAAAACAAATCTGTACAGTGTGATGGGGAACAGTCAGTCTATTAAGGATCTTGGGGGGTCTGGGAGCTGAGGACGTGAAGGTGCAGTGTGTGTTGCACAGCTCCAACATGACATATGTATGTTTCTCTTTGGTTTCACAATCCACAGGACATACGTGGTGACCCTCCTGGTGCTGTGTTGCAGTGACAGCTGACTGTACGTCATCCAACATACAGTAGTCTGGGGTAGGTGGACCTACAGCTACTTTGTCTGTGATGACAGGCAGGGGGAGCACATGTCTGCAGTGATCTGTCATAATGTACATATTTTGTTGTTCACCTCTTTTCCCTGCATCCCCATACCCCATATGTTGCTGTTAGCACACATATCCACATGTGTTTCTGGCCAGTTTGTCTTCTCCAACACTATTTCTGAGACACATCCAACAGAGCTGTGTGTGTGTGCAGGTCCTAGGTGTTTGGGTGGTGGAATGCACGTACACCCTTCCCTAACATTTCAGCATCAGCCAACAGCAGGGTATCATTGCATTTAATAGGCCTTTATCTCCACTAATCTCCAATTGTGCACATACAGGCCGTATGCTACTGCTGGCACGCTCACTTTAGCATACTGTGTGGGTGTGTGTTTTTGGGCTGGCTGTGTGATGATACAGCATGCAGGCATTTTGCATTATCATGTGGTATGAGGGTCTGTACACCTGGGGAGTGGTGGTGACTGTGCTATCTCTACCTTACTGCTGTTTACCTTGTGGACATTGTGAACATGTGTTGTGTGTTGTGAGCTGACCTATCTCTTGTGTGCTGACAGACCACTGCGCAACAGCATTTGTGTATCACAGATATCGCCATAATGTGGACATGCATCAACAGTGGCTGGATATGGGGACATGGTGACTCTACACATTTCGATGACATCTTCTCCCTTCACTGTGATGTGTCATGGCCTTTGAGAGCCTCAGGGGATCTCAAACATACACTTGCTGCAAACACACGGTAGGTTGCACCTTTGGTCTTTTGTGAATGACATCAGCCTTTACATGTTAATGATTTACTGTTTCTCTCATAGATATTTCCAATTGGGTCTCTGTACACGAACGCTGATGCACATGGGGTGGAGCTGTGAAATGCCTGTGTAACATGGGCATGGACATGACCATATCCATGTGACACCCTCGTCTGTGGTTCCAATTCAAAATGTCCCCAACATGCAGTGTGTTCTGTGTTGTGATCATGTTATGTTTGCCTGTGTGACGTTTCCTTATGTACATATTGATGTTTTACTCTCTGCAATTTGGGCTGATGTTGCAAGCAGCATACCACTACATTGTTTCTCCAGGACCAAGCAGGAAGTCAGTCCTCACATATGGGTGACGTCGGCGCCGACGGAGCCCTCGCGGAGCAATTTTCCCCAGCTTTCAAAGAAAGCCTTTGGGAATTGCAGCGCGCATGCGCGGTCCTCTTCCCGCCCAAGGGTGCCATCTTGCTCAGTCTTCTTTTTTCCGCGGAGCCCTACAAACGTTGTTTGTAATTCCCCGCAGAAAGGTTTATTTTATTTGTCTTTTTTCTCGGTTTCGACGCCGGTTCTTTTCCCGCCCGGACCCGCGACGCCGGTTGCGAGTCCGTTCTTTATTTTTCGGTTTTTTGTCCTTCGTGACAGATTTCGCGCCTTTTTTACTTTTTCACTGGCAGCCCGGTCTTTTGACCTCGCAGGGGCCCTTTTTCCCCCCATGGCTGCCAGCGGGTTTAAGAAGTGTGATCTGTGTAAGAAACTCATGTCTCTTACCGACACACACGACTTCTGCCTCCGCTGTCTCGGACCCGATCATGACCCGATGATCTGTGGTCCGTGTGGCAAAATGTCCTCAAAAGCGTTGAGGAGTCGGCAGCATCAGCGGGAACGTATCTTCTCTGACTCCGGCCGGGCTCGGACCTCGTCAGAGGCTTCGACGTCTCGGGACTCTGGTCCTGAGCATCATCGAAGTTCCTCTGAAAGGGGGTTCCTACCCGGGAACATCATCGGAAGAAGAAACCCATGAGGGCGGGATCGGTGGACGCTCCTGGTTCCTCGAGGGCCAGGTCGCATAGCCCCGATTCCCGTCCCGGGTCCTCGGAGGTGGAGAGGCCTTCCAAACATCCTTGTCTCGAGATGGACTTGCCCGCTCACGTGAGTACTGTTGTCCTTGTGGACTCGCCTCCGAAGGAGCCGACGTCGGGCCCGACGCCGTTGGGGCCCGAGTCGGGGGCTGCTGGGTCTCCTGAGCTCGGACTCAGGTTGACGGCCTTGGAGAGCAGTCTGACTGCCTTCATGGACCAGCAGCGGGCATTGATCGCTGGCCTCGCCGGTGCTTCTGCCCTGACCGCCGGGACGTCGACCTCTAAGTCGACCCCGGAGACCGAGCCGATCCTCGAGTCCATTAGGGCTCGAGTCGATCCTCGGTCGCGGTCTCCTTCGGCCTCCCGTTCGGGACCGAGGTCGTCGACGCCGACTCCCTCGGCGTCGGGGCGGATGGCATTGATGCCCGCCCGACCGGAGCCGCTCAACTCCTCCTCCGAGGAGTCGGCCTGGGAATCCGAGGAAGAAGAGTCACCTGGTTCTTTTCAGACTCGGTGTGTCCCATCGGACTCCCCCGAGTCCGAACCTCGGAGACGGTCCCCCCCGGAGGATACCCGGTTCTCGGACTTCGTGCGGGATATGGCCAAAGCCTTGTCCTTCCCCGCGGATCCCGAGGAGGAGCCTCGAGTCGAAGAGCTCGATGCCCTCCAATATGACTCTCCCCCGAAGGAGGCCTTTATTGTACCGGTTCCTCCGATGCTGGAACGGCTTCTCTTCCGCATGTGGGAGAGCCCGGCATCGTCGACGGTGTTAAGCAAGCGGGTCGATTCCATTTATCGAGTCCGCAAGAGCCACGGGTTCCAAAAGGCACAACTACTGCACCATTCCATGGTGGTGGAATCGGCCATGCATAGACTTAAGAGTCAAAAAATGCACTCCTCGGTGCCTCCCGGTCGGGAGGCTCGGAGCCTGGATGCCCTCGGTAGGAAGTGTTTCCAGGGCTCTATGCTTGCTTGTCGAGTCCAGACCTACCAGCTCTACATGGGCATGTATCTCCGAGACCTGGCTAAAGAAATAGCCGGGTTCTCTGCTGGTCTCTCCAACGAACCTTTGCAGAGGTTCCAAACCTTGTCAACTGGTATTCGGGAGTGCTCAAAGTTTATCTCTCGAGCAGCCTACGATAGTTTTGAGGCATCGGCTCGAGTAGCCGCAGCCAGCATCGGTGGCCGCCGCCAGGCTTGGCTTCAGACATCCGACCTCGAGCCATGGGTGCAGGACAAGTTGGTCGATGTCCCCTGCAGAGGTGAAAACCTCTTTGGCAAGCCCATGGATGAGAAGGCTTCACAGATCGAGACCGAGACTCTCACCAGGACTCATCTCTCAAGGAAGACCTCTGCCCCTTCTCAGAAGAAGGGCTCGGGGAAAAAGCCCTTTTACCCGAGGAAGGCGGCTGCCTATCAACACTACCCTCATTATCAGGCCTCAGCAGCTCCCCCACAGGGTAAGCAGGCCAAGGGACGGGGTAATGGGTCCCGTAGGCAGCAAGCCCCCAAGCCTGCACCACCGGCCCCTGCTCAGCAGGGTGGGGGTTTTTGACTTCATCAGCATAGCCTCTCCCCCTCAGCTGGTTTCTCTCAGCACAGGAGGCCGGCTGGTCCACTTTGCCCACAGGTGGTCCAACATCACCACAGATACCTGGGTGCTTCACATAGTTCAAAAGGGCTATCTTCTTCACTTTCACCAGGTACCTCCCTCCTATTTTCCAGGGGAGCCTCTTCGACTCCCTCTGCACAGGGTCTTACTCCTTCAGGAGTTAGCATGTCTTCTTCAGGAACAGGCTGTGGAACCGGTGCCCCACCACCTGAGGGGTCAAGGGTTTTACTCCAGGTACTTTCTGATACCAAAAAGAACAGGAGGCCTCAGACCCATCCTGGACTTGCGCAACCTCAACAAGTTCCTCGCAAAGGAAAAGTTCAAGATGCTTACCCTTGGAATCCTGCTGCCCTACCTCCAGCAGGGAGACTGGCTATGCTCCTTAGATCTAAAGGATGCCTACACTCACATCCTCATTCACCCCAGCCACAGACAATATCTCAGGTTTGTTGTGGGGGGCAATCATTACCAGTACAGAGTACTACCCTTTGGCCTATCCTCCGCACCAAGGGTGTTCACCAAATGTCTAGCAGTGGTGGCGGCTTATCTAAGACTTCAAGGCCTTTTTGTATTTCCATACCTGGACGACTGGCTCATCAGAGCACAGTCTTCCCAAGAAGCCATTCACGCCATGCACCGCACTGTGGCTCTGCTTCAGTACTTGGGCTTTGTCATAAACTTCGCAAAGTCCACTTTGCTCCCCTCTCAGGATCTCGAGTTCATCGGCGCAAGATTGAACACGCTTCAGGCGTGAGCTTTTCTGCCTCTCGACAGAGCACACAGGCTCATGGATCTTGCCAGCCACTTTTGCAGCAATTCCCTAGTCTCTGCCAGGCACTGTTCCCTCTAAGCTGTGCGCGTGTGCGCGCGCACACACCTCGCCGAGTGAGCGCACATACTTTACAACAGAGCGCACAAAAATTACGGTTCTGATTCTAATAGAAAACAACACAGACGTTCTTAAAATTTAAAAGTTGTTGTGTATTTATGGTTTTCACAAGTTCTACAATATTTTCTAGTGCAATCAATGTGGTGTACATACTGTATTCTGACGTGTAGTCAAATTTTAAAGTATATAAATCCAAGTGTCGTTATGTGGCGCACAAAAATTTAACCTTCCTTCAAAAGCTGCACAGCTGATATTTTATGCGCACACAGCCTACAGAAAATTAGAGGGAACATTGCTGCCAGGCAGTTTCTGCGACTGCTCGGCCATATGGCTTCCACAGTCCATGTGACCCCCAATGCCCGCCTCAACATGCGCCCTGCTCAATGGTGCCTTCACACACAATGGCATCAGGCCACTGGGAGCCTAGCGGACTCCGTAAAGATCTCCGACCCGCTGGTCTCTTCTCTACACTGGTGGCTTCATCTGCCAAAACTAGTGCTAGGAGTGGCTTTTCAGCCCCCTCCGCCTTCTCAGGTCCTGACGACCGATGCTTCTCTCCTGGGTTGTGGAGCACATTGCCAAGGGACATGTACTCAAGACCTCTGGACTCCTTGGGAGTCTGCTCAGCAGATAAACTTCCTGGAGCTCAGAGCCATCCGCCTAGCTCTCAGAGCCTTCTCTCACCTGATTTCTCACCAGTTGGTGCTGGTCCAGACAGACAATCAGGTTGCAATGTTCTACATGAACAAACAAGGCGGCACAGGCTCCTTCCTTCTCTGTCAGGAGGCACAGAAGCTGTGCTCTTGGGCCGTCGGCCGCGGCATCATCCTCAAAGCTGTCTATCTCCCAGGTCAGGAAAATTACCTGGCAGACAAGCTAAGCAGGATCCTCCAGCCACACGTGTGGAAGTTGGATCCGTTGGTGGTTCAGCAGATCTTTCTCAAGTGGGGCCTCCCCATCATGGATCTGTTTGCCAGTCCTCTGAACCGGCAACTTCCCAGATTCTGCTCTCGACAACCGCATCCTCTCAGAGTAGCGGCGGATGCTTTTCTGATTCCATGGTCCACAGGCCTCTTGTATGCCTTTCCTCCCATGCCGCTGGTGTTCCGGACACTCTTCAAGGTTCTCAGAGACAAAGCCTCGATGATCCTAGTGGCACCCCGGTGGCCGAGACAACCTTGGTTCCCGCTTCTGATGCAGCTGGCGGTGGACACTCCTCTTCCTCTGGGGTTTCAACCCGACCTCCTGTCACAGGATCAGGGGACTCTCCTGCACCCCAACCTCCGGTCCCTTCATCTGATGGCCTGGCTGCTGAAAGGGTAGTCCTTGCTCCCCACCGGCTGCCTCCAGATGTGGAGGAAGTCGTCTTGGCCTCCAGGCGGCCCTCCACCCGGAAGTCCTACGCTCTTAAGTGGCGTCGGTTCTCCGTCTGGTGTGCTCAGCAGTCTCAAGATCCCTTCTCCTGTTCAGCATCAGTGGTCTTGCAGTACTTGCTTTCCCTCTCCAATCTTGGACTTAAGTCCAACTCGGTCAGGGTCCACCTCAGTGCTCTTTCTGCGCATCACATGCCGGTGGATGGCAGACCTCTTTCCAGCCACCCTCTAGTGGCTCGTTTTCTCAGAGGCCTCCTTCTCCTTAAACCACCTTTGCGCCCACCAGCCCCGGACTGGGATCTCAATGTGGTTTTACAGCGGATTACCTGTCCGCCTTTTGAACCTATGGCTACCTGTTATCTTCGTTTTCTTTCTTGGAAAACCTTGTTCTTGGTGGCCCTCACTTCTGCTAGACGCGTTAGTGAGCTGCAGGCCCTAGTATCTGATCCTCCTTACACTAGGTTCTACAAGAATAGGGTAGTCCTGCGGACTCACCCTAAGTTTCTTCCCAAGGTGGTTTCCCCTTTTCACATCAACCAGGAGGCGGTGCTTCCGACCTACTTTCCCAGGCCACACTCCAGCCGAGCTGAAATGGTCCTGCATACGCTGGACTGTAGAAGGGCGTTAACCTTCTACCTTGACCGTACGCGGGAGCACAGAAGGGCTGTTCAGCTCTTTGTCTCTTATGACCCCAATAAGTTGGGGCTCCCTGTCTCCAAGCGTACTCTGTCCATCTGGATTGCTGACTGTATCGCTTGGGCTTATGAGGCAGCCGGCCTCTCGTTGGAAGGTCGAGTCACGGCTCATCGTGTTAGGGCGAAGGCTACGTCAGTGGCTTACCTCCGCTCTGTTCCATTGGCAGACATCTGCCGGGCCGCTACTTGGTCTTCAAGCCAGACTTTTGCAGCCCATTACTGCCTGGAGAGGGAGTCCC
Organism: Ichthyophis bannanicus; assembly: GCA_033557465.1. Classification (NCBI taxonomy): domain Eukaryota; kingdom Metazoa; phylum Chordata; class Amphibia; order Gymnophiona; family Ichthyophiidae; genus Ichthyophis; species Ichthyophis bannanicus. Next base: position 440,014,740 of record CM066035.1, on the reverse strand, counting down.
ACAGGGACAGTGCTTTCGGACAGGCAGTCCTCCGTAATCTCTTTGAGGTATAGGCAACTCCTACCCTCCGTCCCGGATGTTGGGCTACCGGTTGGAGGCGTATTCAGAGAAGATTCCTTCCTTCTGTGCTACTGAGCTTGAGGGAGCTCCTTTTTTGTGCTTAGGGTCTCCGGTAGCCTTAAGCTTGGGAGTCCCATATGTGAGGACTGACTTCCTGCTTGGTCCTGGAGAAAGAGTAGTTACTCACCTGTAACAGGTGTTCTCCAGCAGCAGCAGGAATCAGTCCTCACAACCCTCCCTCCTCCCCTTGGAGTTGCAGTTCTATGCTTTCGTTTTTTTGCTAATTTTTTTTTTGCTGTCTTTTAGCTAGGTCATCAGACTGAGCAAGATGGCACCCTTGGGTGGGAAGAGGACCGCGCATGCGCGCTGCAATTCCCAAAGGCTTTCTTTGAAAGCTGGGGAAAATTGCTCCGCGAGGGCTCCGTCGGCGCCGACGTCACCCATATGTGAGGACTGATTCCTGCTGCTCCTGGAAAACACCTGTTACAGGTGAGTAACTACTCTTTATCCTCTTTTGACACAGGGCAGTGAACACACAAAGCACATCTACTACAGTGTATCCGGCGTCACCATCAACCACCTGTTGGAGGACACAACAACACCATGGAACTATTCCTGGGAAATGGTGCCATAGGATGTTTGACCTCTGCAAGTGGGACAGTATTATTGTTGGACTGCTACTTTGGCCATGACAGGCCTGCCCAACACACCATTGCTGCTGTGCTCTGGCTGGGTGTCGTGTTCATCGCAGGCAACACACATGACCTTTCCAGTACTGTTGAGCCGAAAAATGAATAAATTACTCTAATGGCAGAACATTCAATACCAGACCCAGCTGAACCTTGCCTGGTGTGCTTAAATTCATTCAAATGATCTATGCCACTGATTTAGTGCTTATTCCAAAGCGGGTCTCAGACTAGGAGCCACGGCAAAAACAACTGCCTTTTCTTACTCCTCTTTGAGAGACCCGCTTTGGAATAAGCACTAAATCAGTGGCATAGATCATTTGAATGAATTTAAGCACACCAGGCAAGGTTCAGCTGGGTCTGGTATTGAATGTTCTGCCATTAGAGTAATTTATTCATTTTTCGGCTCAACTGTACAATTACTCGCAAGTTTAAAGACCATATATGATTGTCTTTCCAGTACTGTGGCATATTGGGATGTCACACTTGACTATGCATGCCCATGGTTTCAAGGACAGTCGTAACATGACTTGTTGGACTGCAGACACCCTTTGCACTTTGGACACTGTGTACTGGTCCCCACGTTTTCAGCAGGGACTGACATTGTCACTGTATGTTGTACATCCTTCTGACATTGTATTGCTGTGTTTTTCCCATGTGTGTGACATAGAACGCAGGATATGCTCATCTGTTTGTTTCAACACGAGCATACAGCCATGCATGTGGCACAGGGGGAGCAATGGAGAGGTCCTCTTGTCCATGTCCACCTAGCCTCCACTTGTACATGACACAGTATTTGCCATGACACCACTTTACTGCACACCAACATCTTTGATTGATGTTTGCAATCACCAAGGGTGTTACAGTGCATGTGTGGCATCACTGTATCATGTTTCAACGTACACGGTGCATGTGCATGTGACTGACTATGTTGGTGCAACACAGCAGGTTGCAATATGCTTCTTTGTGGGTTACTGTAACATGTTTGACCTTTCTTTCCATCTCTATATGCAGGTTATTGTGTCTGCTTACTGTACAGACTCTCTGCATTGATTTACACACCTAGCATTGCATGTCTGTGCAGTCCTATTTATCCCCTGAGGTAACGACACTCACATTACCCCGTTATATTTGGAGCGAGGCAGTGTGAGTGTCCATTTTCTTCCTTCATTTGTGCATTCCATGTACCGTGATATATGTGTAAGGACACTGTATCCACACCAACCAGTGCAGGGGGACCTTCTGCATAGTGTTATCTCTGCATGTTTCTGAAGATGGTTTCATTTGAAGTCTCTGTGTTCATGTGCCTCTGCTACCTGTTAGCATATCCTCATTGTGCATTTGACGATTGTTTAGAGTTACATTGTTGCAGCTTTGATTCCTATATCAGGCATTATGTGACAGCTGTAACATAAATTTCGATAAGTATGTTTATACTTTCTTACTTTTAACAACATATGCTGTTTCATTTGTGTGCCTCCTGTGTTGGCAGACAGATATGTTTTAGGGAACAGATAATGATTGATGTGTGTTGGGCCCTCATCATGCACCGCCTACTGTCTACATCAGGGGTCACCAACCTGCGGCCCGCGGGCTGCATGCGGCCCACGAGGTCCCTTCGTGCGGCCCGTGAGGCTCTACCCCGGTTAACATTACGTGCGGCCCGCCAAGGATTCCTGCCATTGTATCTGCGGCCCGCGGCATGCTCGGCGGGTTCAACGGCACGTGACAGCCGCCCAGACTGCAGCCACCAGCAACACCACAGCTAGCTACCGCGTTGCCTACCTCGCCGCAACTCGTCTCAAGCCCTTCACCGATGGCGAATTCGTAAAGGACTGTGTACTCGCCATCGCCGACGAAGTGTGCCCTGAGAAGAAGGCGGTCTTCGAGAAGGTCAGCCTGTCTGTTGCTTTTTTTCGCGGGGGCGGGGAGAAGGGGGGGTGCGGCCCGCGAGGCTCCCCGTAGTCGGCTGTGCGGCCTGCGGCCCTCTGGAGGTTGGTGACCCCAGGTCTACATGAACACATATGTAACTAACACATTTGGGGCATGCAGCAGCATGTGGGGGTGGGGGCCTAATGCATACTGCACACCATGCACCTGATGCACATTATCTCTCCTGCCCATCATCTGTAGATGGGCCAGTGACTTTTCTGTAACATGTGGGTTGCTGCCCTGCAAAATGTGTTTTCCAATTTTCACCTGGGATCCACTCACCTTGATATTATGATAGGCGGTATCTACACTATCTGTGATGATTAACCAAAATAAAAATATGTCTTTGATGTACATTTGTCTCTGCTGCTGCTTGATCACTCTGACACTTGTATTTAGTGATTTCCTGGTCATGTACATGGCCCACCTGGCTCACATCCTTGTACAGTGCCAGCTGTCTATCTGCCAGCCGTTTGCCACATCACTGGGTGTTACAGGTTCCCATACACACCTTCCCTTTGAGGTACTATTATTGCATTATGCTTATTGCAGTTGCTTAGGATAGAGGTTACAGACATGTTTTTCTAACACCATAGGTTGCAGGTTTGATCCCCAAATGGGGTTTGCTTTTTTTTTTTCTGTTGTGCTAACCTGACCATTAGGTACCTGCAGGTTCATCACCTATGCACACACTCTTCCATCTCTTCACTGTACACCAAAGTGTGCCCTCTGTGCTGCCTATCCGTCACATATTAGCTGTTACATATGTCTCTTTCTTTATAATGTTTACATGGCAGTCCGCTTGGGGGATTGGTATTGCTGTGGTTCAGCTGGTCTATGGCACACCTGTTTGCAGGTTCAATTCTCTCCTGTTCTGTTCCATATTTTGCCCTGCTCCACAGAGCATCCCCTGCCACCCTTTGGGTTTAGGTTATTTCCTCTTTTGCATGCTGTATCCACTACATAACATTTCATTGTGTGTGTGCATGTAGTTATATGTGGCTCTGTTCCCAATTACAGACTGTGACCTGATCTGTACACACCAGATCTGCATGTGCATTTCATCATGGTTATTGTTGGAGGTTTTTCCTATCCTGGCAGACAGCAGGCTTCTTGTGTGATGCCCTACGGTATTCTTGTATGCAGCCTTTGCTAATCACCTCACATTGGTGGTGTGGCTTACTGGTTTGTGCATTGACATTTGTGCTAAAGGTCATAGGTTTGATTCTTCTCTGTTCTCTTTCATTTGTATGCCTGTCCTGCACAGCTACTTTTCATTCCTGTGACAGTCATATCTGTGCAGATCTGTGCACATTGTACCCTTATCACAGTTGCCAACCATCCTTCTGTCCATCTATGTGTGTCTGCCAGCTGTGTGCCGTCCTACCCTGATGTGTATGCTGCTACCCCACATCCTGTACTGCTACACATTTCTGCATTTCAGCTCTCCCTGGTTGCCTCTCCTTTGTATGGTCTGCATGGCACTGCTACTCCTCTGTCCGCCTGTCATTACACCTATCCTGCCACCTCTACCTCCTCTGCTAGACAAGTATTCCCATCCTCTGCCACACACTGTCATTGTTGCATGGTACATTACCATCACTCTGTGCATCGCTACAGCTGCCCCCAATATGTTTGTCCATTTTTCCAGCTGCCACATGGGCTGGACGCAGATATGTCCGGTCCATCAGCTCAGATCTACTTCCTTCCATTACCTGTGCATTGTCTTTCCTTGTTGCTCTGTGCAGTGTTAGGGTTGCATCTGTGTTGGGCCCATATCTTTCTTGCTTTTCAATTTGGGAGACCTTACTTCCCTTGGCCAACATTTTTTGAGTCACCTATACATCCTTGGGGCATCTTAAGCCACACCTTAAATTCAGCCAGCTTATGGGGTGCCTACTATGGTGCCTTGGGAGTTGACAACCTTTCGACATGGCCTCTGGGGCACATTATAACCTGCCTTGGCTGACATGGTGGTTTAGGATGTGCCTTCTGATGCACCCTAAAAGGTGCATTAGTTTATGGCACTGGGGTGCGGGTATATTTAGCTGGCAGCACAGATTGTTGGACTGTTTCAAGCAGGAAAAGGAATTGCCTCAGCCAACCTTATTCATTAAGCCCACTGGGGGATTGAACTCATGACCCCTGTTTCAGCAATCATTGTATTAACCAGTATGCTACACCTCCACAGCTGTAATTGTAGGTCAGCACACGAAGTTAAGGTTAATGCACGGTAACGTGCGCGGCTCCCTCTATCACGTGATAATGTACACGGCGCACTTTATTGCGTGATAACCCGCGATTGCTACCTTAAGACCGTAACGCCCACTCCTTATAAGGCATTCTTCACATTATCGCTGCAACTAACGCCGGTAACATTAAGACGGTTTAGTAAACATACCCCTAGGTATATAGACGTCCCTAGTACAAGGATGTCCAAGTAGAACAGGGATGTACCGGAGGAGTAGCCTGGGCAGAGCAATGAAGATATATGTCATGGTGCAATTCCAGAACTGCACAAACACATCTGGCTCTGGTTGTTGAGGCGTACATGCCTTTACCTGCCCTTGACCATGAATAAGGAACAAAAAAAAAGTGCTCATTTCATTGAAGCAACATTACCAGGGAGATGAGCAAACTGTTTTGTCATAGTCATTGTCGATATTTCCTGGGCAAAGAAACCTGAGTGCAAATACTGTACAAACACCAAACACATTACTAAACTTCCAACCCATGTCTGGGTGTCTGCAATGTCACTGAACTTGGATGTCCCCCATCTGAAAAACGCCAGCTAGGACATCCAAGAAGCTGCTTCTACAGCTGTCCATTTGGGGACATTCTATGTTTCTAAAATCAGGCCAACATGTAAATGCCCCAGGAGGTTTCTCAAATATTTTGCACTGGACATCCCAGATTTCACCTAGACATCCTCTCTAAAATGCCACTTCACATGTGTAGAAATAATACAGTTGTTCTTCTTTTGTTCATAGGTAGCATAAACTTCTTCCTTGTTAATACATATTTTGGTCAGATGTATTAAAGGGTTACACCATTTCTTGTTCATAGAAAAATGACTACAGCATACTTTAATATACCTTTGATAACCATTATTTAATGCATTGCTCCTTGTTCCTGCAAGGCATGTGTATAACTAATAGAAGTAAGTGTATAATTAATTAAATGATGCCTGAAATGACTTGGAGAATCAATAAGATAAATGCTTTGCTAACAGAAAACCCCCAAATACAATACTTATGGTTTATGCAAAGTCAGAACCGGTTATCCATCACTTCAAAAGAATGAGAAGATGGTATCCAATAGGATCAAAAAGGAACAAGGAGTTCAATAGTTGTAAATCAAGAACAATCATCAATATAAATCATAAAAGAGTATAAAATCTTTTTTAAATTCATTCCTGAAAATCTCTCTTTTTATAAAGATATGTTTGTACTTACGAAGACCATAACACCAGTAGTGTTGGAAGGTTATAGTCATCACATACAACTAAAATCCACTTTCACAAATGAGCTTTCAAATATCTAAAGAAACAGCATGTAGCTTATGTCTAGGAGTGGCCTAGTGGTTGGGGCAAGTTACCTCAGGCTGGAAGGGGGGGGGGTCAAATCCCACTAGAGGACAGCAACCTTGGGCTGGAAGGACTGGGGTTTCTAGTCCCACAGGTGCCCTTTGTGGTCTTGGGCAAGCCACTTAACCCTCCATTGCCCATGTTCCCTATAAGTGTATGTGTCTCATGTTAAACATATGCCCCCAATTGTGTTGTGGCCACTTTGATTGAAGGATAAGGTGGTATACAAAACTGTCTAAATAAATGTCTGGAAATTTTCATGGTTCACTGCAAGTGCCTCACAACAAACTTCAGGCTTTTTGGACAAGCATACATAAGGATGCCATCAACAGGAAGATTAGATTCCACTCTTGAAATAAGCACCTCTTATGTAATGTTTATTCAATAGGGGGTCAAATGACAAAGGCCTGACAGATCTCCATGGTATTTTGCAGCTATTTGAGAAGAACCTGCAGCTCTTCTACATAGACCAGACCGTTTCCTCGGGAAGGGTTCAATGCGAAAAGTAAACATTTTCTGCAGGAAGTAAGACCACGTCCTCCAAAAATATGTTACCAAAATATGTATTCTTCAAACAATTTCAACTAGAAATGCATAAAAATTAGGAATGTGCACTTGTTTGAAATGCAAATGCAAATGTTTTGCATTGTTTTAATCCAAACCATAGACTGAAAATCCAAATTTCAGACTTTTCTCCCTTTTTTCTTCAGAGGCCAGTCTGCCTCAAACTGATTACCTTTGGGTTGGAAGAAAGGCATCTTTCAGATTAGCTCTTAGGGATTGGTTCTTGCAAACATTGCTATATTGCTGGGCCAATCAGGAAAGAGGAAGGAAAATCACCAGTAATACAGAAATGGCCAGCCTCTAACTATGAGAAACATAGCCAATTGTTTTTATTATTTGCCTGAAACCTCTGGTATCTTTTCAGCTATGTTTTTTGTTTCTCTAGCAGTCAGCCATAGCTAATTCTTTAACAAAATTGTCCTGAAATGTAAATTTATAACACACAAAACAAAAACAAAACTCTTGTATCGCAGTTGATCTTTGTTCCTCATTGACCCAACGTTCGTCTGGTCTGCAGCTCTATGCTGAGGCATTAGATCATTAGTACACAGTGGTTCACCTGCACCACTAACTGAGAAAAACAATGTGCAGTGCACCACCAACCTGAGGTTGTCAGGTCCTCACAAATTCAAAACAACCTCCAGTGCTTCCAAACTGCTTCATATCTACAATGTGTAAAAATAAACAGCTGCACCAGGCACTGCTTTTCATGGTGATTTTGTTTATTTTTCTGTTGTAGGCTTATATATTTTTAAGTCATTTGATTAATTTTGTGTCTATACCTATGACAGGACCTATGGTTGGGAAATTTCTTCAAAATTTCTTTCTTATTCCAAGTGCTTAAGGGTTAGGGAGCGAGCTTAAATATCTCCCAGAAAGGGAGACCACAGAAATGTTACAGTTACTAATTCAAATCCAGTTTCTGGCATTTCCCTATGCAAGCTGCTGTTACTAGATAGGGAAGAAACACAGCTAAAGATTAGGGCTTAGAGACAGCTACAGATAAAGGCCGGCAGGTTGAGATAAGCCTGTGGCAGGCAGGTGAAAAAGGTAAAAAAACAAACATTTATTTTTACCTTTAAGACTTTGGGAATATTTTTATTTGCATTATAAAATGTTTAATATTTTAGGCATAACAACAGATGCCAGATTATTGCAATGCTCTGTTTATGTTTGTCCTGTTTTCTGCAGTATTTAGCAAATATTTTTTCTAATGAATTTTTCCTAGAAGGGGATATAAATACAATAATGTTTGGAATAGCTTTTGTGGATGAAGCAGCACGCTGAGAATCTGGTAATCCAGGGTTTAAATCCTGCTGACACTCCTTTTAACCTTGGGCAGTCTCTTCACCACCTACTGTCTCCGGTACAAACCTTGATCAGGGACTTAGCTACTGCACTAAAATGTAATTTACCTTGACTTGGGGTTAGAGGTGAAACACAAATTCAAAGCCCTCTCCATCCAATCTAACCCATTCATCTCTCTGAAGTTTGCAATCTAAACTTGAGCTGTCTACAGTAAGACCACCTAGCCTCCTTCAACCTCTCCAGGGCCCAAGCCTCACACTTCCTCTACTCCAACTTCCTGGCAAGAGCTGCCTATTTCTTGCTGTCTCATTGCTGTCAAAATTATGCTGGCTACATTTTTCTTTACACTTTAACTCCATATGATCAACCAACATGATTTTGAGTGTGCTGTGCAAGACAGCAAAGAGTTTACCCCCTCTCCTGTCTGTAGAAGGATATAAGGAATTGCCAGTGATAGGGGTTGCAGGAGGATCTAAGTACCATGTAACTGTGTTGGGGGAGAGGATGAAGGTAAGGAGTTTCGGTTCAAACTATCTTGTTCTGTCATGATGGTGAGAAATCAACATGAGTAACCTTGTTGTATTGGACAGGAGGGGTGTGGGTTGCTAAGAGGCTAGTGCACTGAGGTTGTGATGCAAGGTCAGCAGCTTAGCCTCTTTTGCTGCCCTTCCTATTTCCTCATACTCCTCCCATGCCAATTTTCTGACAAGTATGTGACTGTGAGGTTAACACACTGTTATGCATAACATATAAGCTTAAAAGCTTATCACGCTTACATAAATAGTGAACATGCACTTAATTTTTTTTTAGCCACCTCGCCTAAGCAAAATTTTTTGTGTACCACCAACTTAGGAAGTTATTTTATACCAATTAATTTATGAAAAATGAACTGGATTTTAAGAATATAAAACCATAAGATATACCATACTAGGTTAGACCAAAGGTCCATCAAGCCCAGTATCCTGTTTCCAATAATGACCAATCCAGATCACAAGTACCTGTCAGGTTCCCAGTCCACTTTAACAATGGTTTATGGACTTTTCCTCCAGGAACTTGTCCAAATCACTTTTAACCACAGCTAAACTAACAGTTTTTACTATGTCCTTCGGCAATGAATTCCAGAGTTTGATTACTCATTGAATAAAAAAATATTTTCTCCAATTAAGTCTTAAATATGGTACATTGTAGCTTCATTATGTGTCCTCTAGTCTTTCTACTTTTTGAAGGCATAAACAACTGATCTATGTTTAACCATTCCACTCCAGTCATTATTTTATAGAAACATAGAAATATGACGACAGAAAAAGACCACATGGCCTATATAGTCTGTCCTTCCATATCAACAACTACAACAGTCCCCTTTTTACCTTTAGAGATCCTCTGTGTTTGTCCCATGCTTTTTTGAATTCAGTTACTGTCCTCATCTCTACCACCTCCACTGGAAGACTATTCCACGGATCCACTACTCTTTCCGTAAAGAAATATTTCCGCATATCACTTCTGAATCTATCCCCCTTCACCCTCATCCCATGTCCCCTTGTAGCAGAACTTGCTTTCAATTGAAAGAGGTTCTCCCCCTGAACATTTATGCCATGGAGGTATTTAAACATCTCAATCATATCACCTCTATCCCGCCTTTCCTCTAAGGTGTACGTATTAAGATCCTTAAGTCTGTCCTTATATGCTTTATAATGAAGACCACTAACCATTTTAGTAGCCACCCTCTGCACTGACTCCATCCTGTTCATATCCTTTTGAAGGTGCGGTCTCCAGAATTGCACACTATACTCCAAGGAGAGGGGCAGTGGGGCATAAGAAGATGGAGGGGAGATACTGGAAATGGGGATGGGGCTAGAGAGACAGAGGGAGTTGCTAGACACAGAGAAACATAGAAACATAGAAATATGACAACAGAAAATGACCACATGACCTATCTAGTCTATCCTTACATATCAACAACTACAACAGTCCCCTTTTTTCCTTTAGAGATCCTCAGTGTTTGTCCCATGCTTTTTTGAATTCAGTTACTGTCCTCATCTCTACCACCTCCACTGGGAGACTTCCATGGATCCACCACTCTTTCCGTAAAGAAATATTTTTGCATATCACTCCTGAATCTATCCCCTATCACCCTCATCCCATGTCCCCTCGTAGCAGAACTTGCTTTCAATTGAAAGAGGCTCTCCCCCTGAACATTTATGCCACAGAGGTATTTAAACATCTCAATCATATCACCTCTAGCCCGCTTTTCCTCTATGGTGTACATATTAGGATCCTTAAGTCTGTCCTCATATGCTTTGGGGCATGTTTACTAAAGCCCGCTAATGTGCGGGCCGCGCTAGTGTGCGGGTGCCATATAAGGAGTGGGTGTTTCTTGCTGAAAAAGAAAATCCGAAATTTACATATGCGCTAAGGTGCGTGGCGCCCATGTGCGCCCCGCACATTAGCGCATGAGATAGCTGCGCGGGAGGCATAAGTGGTGCGCTGATGTGCAAGCAAAAGAGCAGAGCCACAGCACAATGGTTAAGACACTGACCAATGGTGTAGGGATCAGGGGTTCAATCCCCCCACAGTGTTCAATGAAGGCAGTTGGCTGAGGCATTACCTTAGTGGGCAGCATAAGGCAGCATGCTATTGATTTAGGAGGCTTTTTAATATTGGGCGGCATAAGGCGGCACGCTGATGTGCAAGCACAGGAACAGAACCACAGCATAATGGTTAAGACACTGACCAATGGTGCAGGGATCAAGGATTCAATCCCCCACAGTGCCCAATGAACAAGGCTGGCTGAGGCATTACATATTATGGGGAAGATTGCTTTAGGAGCCATTTTATGTTTAGTTTAATTATCACTACTAGCAAACGCACTCTCAAAGCGTGTTAACATAAGTCGCCCTATAAGGCACATTTTAAAGTGCACTGTCCGCAAAGGCACCCTAGAATGTTGCTTATAGGGCACTTTAGAGGGTGCCGTATGAGGTACCGCAAGGTCAGAGTACTGTTTTTGATGGCAGCACTGTGCAGTTTAAGGAATGAAAAGCATTAGGTGCGCTGACATGCAAGGAGGAGCAGCAGTGGAGCACAACGGTTAAGGCACTGACTGCTGATACAGGGGTCATGAGTTTGCTCCCCAGGGTGCCTACTACATAAGGCTGGCTGTGGCATCAGCTTTGCAATGTACATATTTTTTCCTGCAGCACTTTATTTTTATTTTATTAATTGCTGCCAGCAAACACGCCCTTACGTGCCGTAATTGAAGGTGCCATATAAGGCACCCTATAAGGCACTCCATAGGGCACATTATAAAGTGCACTGTCCGCCACGGCACCCTAAAATGTCCCCTATAGGGCACCCTATAAGTTGCGTCACAGGATAATGTATAGTGCACCTTATATGGATGGGAACCATAAGGTGCCCTATAGGGCACCCTATAAAGCGCCCTCAGAGCCACCTTATGGGTACAGTACCCTGAGGGTGTTTTTGCTGGCATCAAAATATGTACATTAAAAAAAGATAATGCTTTGGACAACCCTATCAAATAACCCCACTGTGGGTTTGAACCCATGACCTCTGGCTTCACAGGCAGTGAAATAACCATTGGGCTACAGCTCTATAGCTGCTAACAGGCTCCTGGTTGGCTGCAGAGAGCCTGCACGTCACCACACAGACAGTCTGCTGTGGTCACCAGGATAGGGTTAGCCCACCCGTACCCATGATGCACTGCATATGCAAATCAGCTGTCCACAGATGAACACAAGATGGGGAATGCACCCCCACAGCACCTCGGCCTGGTAGGGGGTACTGACCGTGTGTTTTACTGGCACAGAGTAGCTACACACTGTCACATTGTGCGGGTACTGTGCTCACCCTGAGGGTGCGATGAGGCGCCCAGGACCAGGTCCACAACACCTTCCATAGCTAAAAGAGGCCATGCCAGAGGTTCAAAGCAGTGTTAATGTGTGAGATAGGTAGTTTCTGCAGAAACACCCTGGATATCTCTGTCTGACTCAGTCAGGTGTAGCCCCCATGAACCTCCAGGTGGGCCATACACCACCACCACCACCCTCCTCCTCCTCCTCCAGGGCTGAGGATAGCAAACAGGGTCTCCTATCAACAATTCCACATTCTACCTCCCTGCAAAGGTGGCAGTAGAGGGGAACATCAACCCCAGTCCTGCTGAGGAACAGACACCCCACAGGGCAGTCAATGTAGCTCTATACACATCCATAACACAATAGCCAAAAGACATTAGGCCTGCATATACTAAGCTACACCCCACCACTATCTGATATTCTCCTGCAGCAAACCATCAGCCACTGCACCCTGCAAGCTGCTCCATCAAGACACATACCAGCTGCAAACAGTCTGCTAGCTAGTTCATAGTGCATGTTCCCAGTGGAGATGCATGCACCCAGAACTGGGATGGCAGCATACACAGCAAGCAGATAAATCAGTGACTGGGCCCCAAAAGAAAACCCATATATATCACACAAGAGAAATACTATATAGCATGATAGGGGTGCCTAGACATGCTGTCATCACTGCACATTCAGGGTGAGAGTGATCCCCCAGCAGGACATACAGAGGTCACCCTGTCTGTGTAGGTGGTGGCCGGGCACTATAATGTCCCAGCCAGTGCTCTATGCCCTGTGCAGATGCATCCTGGCCAGCCCACCCTGTCCGGGCTATACCCATGGTACCTTGCTCCTCATTATGCACATTGGCAGGCCAATACTGGCAACAGTGCTGGCAGTGTGGGCTGTGGAAGGTGTTTGCAGCCACCACACACTGTATAGACAGACATACACTCCCACACCTATGCCAGCATTGTGCTACTATAGAGGAGTTTATCAGCCTTGCCCACCACACCAGTCCTGGGCACAGTACAGGCATGGATATGCTACGCAATACTGTTGGGGGTCACTCCCCAGGGTGGTAAACACTGTCAGAGACCAGACCTGAAGCACACACCGCAGACATCAGAAAGATTGTTATGATGGAGCTCCAAGAGCAAACTGTGCTTAACGTAGGACTTGCTATCTGCCAGTAATCATAGGAAATGTTTGATAGGTGTGTACCGTTTACCCAGGTGTCGGGTGGCATTGCTAAGGTATGCAAGTGCTAGTATTGGGAGATGCACGCAGGGCCCAATGTCCTGCCTCTCCAGGAGGCATTGACCAATGGGGCCTGTGGGTGTGGGTGTGGGTGTGTCTGGCCCTGTTGGCTGCTGCTTTACGGCAGGGTTTCCCAACTCCAGTCCTGGTGTTCCAAACACTGTTCGGGTATTCATGCTGTCCCTCATAAATATGCATGAGCTACATCTGCATACCATGGGGGTGGTGCATAGATATGCAGCACAGGCATCTTTATTAGAGGCAGCATGGAACCTGAATGGTGTGGGGCCCTCCAGGACTGCATTTGGGAGACTCTGCTCTAGGTAATGCGCCTGTTTATGGTGTCTGTGTTTGGTGTGGTAAAATATAGGAGTATTAACCATGCGTATGTTCTCAGCAATAAAGGTTTGTCCTTACTATCATGGTTTAGTTGTGGGAAAAGTATGTGGACTGGATTGGCTGTAGGCCCAGCTGGGCTTTGAACCTGTGACCTTCTGTTCTTGCACACACTGTCTGTGTGCACTGCACCACTGTGTTGCCACAAATGTGCTGTATTCCCTGGGGAGTTCATGACTGTACATCTGACAGAGCCTGTCTGTTGCGGTAGACGGTGCCAGCCTGCACAGGCCTAGGCCACTGTCTGCTGTGGATTGCAGCCACTGCCCCCTCCACCACCTATACCCTTCCGCCAACATGCAGACATGTCCTTATCTTGGAAAAAGCATATGACCTGATTGAGTTGTGGCACTCCAGGACTGAATTTGGGGGACTCAGCTGTAGGTAATGCCCATTGTTATGGTGTGTGTGCGGTGTAGGGTAAAATATAGGTGTTTGAACCATGCTTATGTTCACTGCAATAAAGGAGTGTCTTTACTATCACTGTTTAGTGGTGGGTAAAACTATGGGGAATGGGTTGGCAGGAGCCCCAGCTGGGATTTGAACCTGTGACCCTCTGGTCCTACAGGCACTGGCGGTGTCCGCTGCACCACACTGATAGTGCAGTCCTGGAGATAGGAAACCTGGCCGGACGAGTCAGAAGCCCTGCTCTGCACAATTTTACTGTGGGCTCATTTACCTTGTATGGAGACAAAAGGGCAAATAAATCTCAAAAATGACATCGAAAAAAGGAGAAAGAACCCATAACCAAGTTGATTTTCAGCCCCGCTCCTTTGCAGGGAGCCTCTACCCTCCCACTCTCCACCCATTGACCCCGTCCCTCCGCCCCTCGGGAGCCTTCCTCTGCCCTCGGAATGCCTTTCCACGCCCCTATCGCACATCAGCGCGCCGCGCACTTGTGCGGGCCCGTTAGTGTGACGCGCACGTGTGCAGGGCACAAAAACGCACGCTCAATTGCACCCCGCACAATTGCGCGGTTTAGTAAACATACCCTTTTATAATGAAGACCACTAACCATTTTAGTAGCCACCCTCTGCACCGACTCCATTCTATTCACAACCTTTTGAAGGTGTGGTCTCCAGAATTGCACACTATACTCCAAATAAGGTCGCACCAAAGACTTATACAGAGGCATTATCACCTTTTTTCTGCTAGCCATTCCTCTCCGTATACACCCAAGCATCCTTCTAGCTTTTGCCATTGCCTTTTCTACCTGTTTATCTACTTTAAGATCATCAGACACAACCATGCCTAGGTCCCGCTCTTCTTTAGTGGACAAAAGTACTTCACCCCCTATACTGTATTGCTCCCTTGGATTGCTGCAGCCCAAATGCATGACCTTACATTTTTTAACATTAAATCCCAGCTGCCAAATTCTAGACCATTCTTCAAGCTTAGCTAGATCCCTCCTCATGTTATCTACACCTTCCTGGTCGTCTACTCTATTGCAGATTTTGGTATCATCTGCAAAGAGGCAAACCTTACCCGACAGTCCTTCCGCTAGATCACTAACAAAGATGTTAAAAAGAATCGGACCAGGGGGGGAAATCCAAGATGGCATTTTGAAGGAGTGTGGGGAAGAAGCGTAAGCCTAGGGATGCCAAACAGCCATCAATGGCACCCCAGGCTTCTACACCATTACCTTCGACAGTTACGGCACCGATGGATGCTTTTGTTTCGCCTGTGCCACGGCAGTCAGCGGTAGATGGGGAGAGTGGCTCGGCTGAGCGGCGGTTGGAGGTGGAGTCCTCGCTGTCCGCCTCGGGTGGTGATTCTTCCTCCCCTGGCTTAATCCGAGTCTCCAAGGTTCCTCGGTCAGATACTGGCGCTGCGAGTAACCCGGAAGAGGGAGCTGATCTGCTGGGTGACATCATGGAGCGGAGCATGGTCGGCGTCTATGACCAGGACCATCTGGCTCCCCCGGATTTGTGTTTGAGTGGGGAGTCAGGGGAGAGGTGCTCAAAGGGAGGTGTGGGTGTAGGCCTTGTGCCTACCCAGTCGGTTCCTGCCTCAGCAGCTGGTGGATTGCAGGACTTGGTAGTTGAAGAGCATGTGTCTGTTCCTGTTTCTGTTTCGGCACAGGGAGTCCCAGAAGTGGTGACCCTGAAGAATATCTGGGCTGAGATTATGCAACTTCGAGAAGAACTGGTTCCGAAGATTAATAGCTTGGTGACTCAGGTTTCTAGTAATACTGATAGTATTCGGGAGAATGTTGAAAATATTTCTTTGCTTCGGACTGAGATTTCAGATGTTTGTGCAAACAATGTGACTTTGGAGAGGGACATGGAGTGCCTTAGGAAGAATGTTGCCCCAACGCGGTTTAAGTTGGAGATGTTGGAGAATGCGATTCGAGCTACGAATATTCGCATGATTAATTTTCCTAAAGTAGAGTTGGTTTCTCCTAGGGATATGTTCCGTTCTTATTTAGTAGAGAATTTAGGTATCCCTCCTGAGTCCCATCCCCCCATTGTTAAATTGTATTATCTTCCTGCTGGGAAAAGAGTAGTGGGAGGTGGGGTGGTTCCAGGGGTGGTTAGTGCTGATGTCCTAAATGTAACTGAAATGCTGGAATCTTCTCAGGAGCAACATGTAGTTCCATCTACTTTATTGATCACGTTAGCTTTGTTGTCTGATAAAGAATGGCTTATGAGGATGTTTTTTTAAAAAACGGCATATGTTGTTTAAAGGTTTAAAGGTTTCTATGTTTCCAGATTTATCTAGAGAGACTCAGAAGAGGCGGCGGGATTTCCTTTTATTAAGACCTGGGATTCAGCAGTTGGGTGGGCTCTTTTTTTTTAAATTTCTCTGTAAGTGTCTGATTAAATATCAGTCACATTCCTATATTTTTTATGAGCCCACCCAATTGGTGGACTTCATTAATGCCCAACATTCTGAGGCCGGAACGGATCCTCCTTCTGTTTAGGACAAGCATGATTAGGATTTGACTGTATAGGTACACTACTTTTTCCTTTGTATTTTGATGGATGTTTATTTCTTTCTAGGTATCCCTCCATATGGTGGGCTAGGATGAGCGGGGAATGTTTATATTATGTTACCTGTATTAATTTGAGGGACTTGATTGACTCTTGATGTATTTTCTTTTTCCTGCTCTAGTTTCTTTTTCAAGATGTATTTCTTGATAAATTTTGTATAATGTTATAAATATAAAATAAAAAAAAATAAAAAAAAAGAATCGGACCAAGGACAGATCCCTTGGGCACACCACTGGTAACATCCTTCTCCTCAGAGTGAGCTCCATTTACCTGTATTCTTTGTCGCCTCCCACCCAACCAATTTCTAACCCAAGCAGTAACTTTAGGGTCCATCCCTAGGGTGCTCAGTTTGTTTATAAGTCACCAGTGAGGAACAGTGTCAAAGGTTTTACTGAAATCTAAATACACCACATCTAGAGCTCTCCCTCGGTCCAACTCCCTGGTCACCCAGTCAAAGAAATCAATCAGATTTGTCTGACAAGACCTGCCTCTGGTGAATCCATGGTGCCTCGGATCCTGTAATCTGCTGGACTCCAGAAACCTCACTATTTTCTCTTTCAGAAGCGTTTTGAATAATTTACTCACCACCGAAGTTAAACTAACCGGCCTGTAGTTTTCAACCACATCCTTACTTCCGCTTTTGTGTAAAGGCACCACATGAGCCTCTCTCCAGTCCTTTCGCACCACTCCCGACTCCAATGAGGCATTGAATAGGTCAGTCAATGTTGCTGCTAGAACATCCCCAAGTTCCCTCAGTATTCTAGGGTGTATCCCATCCGGTCCTACCGCTTTGTCTACTTTAAGTTGAGCTAGTTTCTCACGAACACAGTCTTCTGAAAATTGTTCAAGATGTCCCCCGCTTCTCTTCCTGTTTGTGGGTGTTTTCTGAGGTCCTGCTCCTGGTTCTTCATCTGTGAACACAGAACAGAAATATTTGTTAAGCAATTCTGCTTTATCCTCATCAGCTTCTACATATTCCTCCCCTGCACCCTTGAGTCTGACAATACCACTTTTGCCTTTCCTCTTCTCACTAACATATCTGAAAAATGTCTTATCCCCCCCCCCCCCTCATTTTATTGCATTGGCTATTTCCTCCTCTTTTTGAATCTTTGCTTTCCTGACTACTTTGCTAGGTTCTCTAAGTTTTTCCAAATATAGATGCCTGTCTTCTTCTCTTTGTGATCTCTTGTATTTCATGAAGGCCTCCCTCTTTTTCTTCACTTTTTCAGCTACTTCCTTCGAAAGCCATAGCGATCTCCTTTTCCTTTTACCTTTATTTACCATTTTAACAAAAAGGTTTGTTGCCCTTAAAATATCCCCTTTCAGTTTTGCCCACTGTTTTTCTACATCCCTCAGCTGTTCCCATCCCGCTAACGACTCCCTGAGGTATTGGCCCATCCTGGCAAAGTTAGTCTTCCTAAAGTCTAAGACCCTCACCTTTGAATGGATTCTAACAGCCCTAGTCCTAATATTGAACCACACCATCTGGTGATCACTGGATGCAAAATGATCTCCCACTATAACATCAGAAACACTTTTACCATTGGTAAGCACCAAGTCCAGTATGTCCCCTTCACGTGTGGGGTCTGTTACCAATTGCCTGAATAGTTCTCCCTGTAGAGAATCCAGGATCTCTTTACTTCTAGATGATACTGCAGCAGGAATGTGCCAATCAACATCTGGCATATTGAAATCCCATATCAGTAGCACTTCCCCTTTCCTAGCAATGCTGCGTATGTCTTCAATTAACTCTCTGTCCACCTCTTCCTCTTGTGAGGGAGGTCTGTATATCATGCCAATGCAAATAGATTTCTCTTTCCCTCTTTCTAGTTTAACCCACAGTGCCTCCTCTCTCCCTTTTAAGCTCTGTATTTCCAAAGCTTTAATAGTAGTTTTTGCATATAGTGCCACTCCTCCTCCCCCTTCTTCCTACCCTTTCCTTTCTGAATAAAGTATAGCCAGGTATAGATACATTCCAGTCATGGTTTTCTGTGAACCATGTTTCTGTAACTGCCTCTAAATCCAAGTTGGCCACTCCCACCAAAGCTTCAACATCAGGGATCTTATTTCCCATGCTACGGGCATTTATACACACTGCTTTCCATATGCTACTCCTGTTACCCATTTCCATAAAGGTATTTAATGTATCAGACAGCACACCTCTCTGGACATCAAGCCTGGTCGGCAGATGGATGCCTCAGTACCCCTCAGAAGAGAGTCACCAACCACCACTACCCTTCGCTTCCTTGTGGTCACTGATTTTGCAACTTTGGGGTACTTGAGCTCTGGTTCTTCCCTTTCCAGGGATGCTTTCACCTCCTCTACTTCCAAGGCTGCATAATGGTTCTCCAATTCAAGGGCTGGATTTTATAGATCTCTATTATATAGCCCCTGAGCAGTCTCTTTTCTAAGTTGAGGAGTCCTAACTTTTTAAGCCTTTCCTTGTAGGGATAACCTTCCATTCCCTTTATAATTTTGGTTGCTCTTCTCTGTACCTTTTCTAATTTGACTATCCTTTTTAAGATATGGTGACCAGAATTACACACAATACTTGAGGTGTGATTGCACCATGGAGCGATACAGAGGCATTACAATATCTTTGGATCCGATATTCAGAGGTAGCAGCTAACCCTTTTAGAGTAGTTAGCCATTGCCACTGAACTATAGACCCAGATATTCAATGCCAGTGCCATATCTGAATATCTGGGTCGCCAGATAGCTTGAAAGCTAACTGGACAGCAGTAATATTCAGCCACTGCCCAGTTAGTTTTGGCAGTGAAAGTTAGGACAGCATTTAATGTGCTTATTTAGATAGTTTTGTATACCACCTTATCCTTCAATCAAAGTGGTCAACAAGACATTGGGAGGCATACATTCAACAGGAAGGGATACGATTCACATACATAAAAAGGTTATCTACTTATAGGTCTAAATGGGGATGGGCGGTTGGGGCTAAGTGGAGAGGGTAGCTAGTGGGCCACTTGGGTGGTATCTAGTGCTTGGCAACTTAAGGTGGTTGCTCATAGGCTTCGGTGAAGAGATGGGTCTTGAGAGCTTTGCAGAAGTCCTTGGTATCATTTAGGGTCCTTAAGTCCATGGGGAGGGAGCTCCATATTGCAGGCGCCAGTAGCGAGGGAGCTCTCTTAGATGTTACTTGCTTAGTCTTGTGATAACCTGTGGGTAAGGTGATCCTGTTGTCATTGTTGGTTCTTCTAGGTCTGTTACTGACATCCTTGGTTATTACGTCCTGGAGTGCATCTACAGAGCAGTGGTGGAAGATTTTGAAAATGTTCAGGATTGCTTTGAATTTTGCCCTTGCAATTATTGGGAGCCAGTGCAGCTGTCGCAGGACGGGGATGATGTGCTCAGATCTTGCAGTGCCCGTGATGATGCATGCTGCAGTATTCTGCACCATTTGGAGTGGGTGAATAGACTGCTCGGGAAGCCTTGGTATAGTGAGTTTCCGTAGTCTAGCAGTGGGGTGATGACTGCTTGGCAAACTGTGCAGAAGTGGTCTTGGTCAAGGATTGGTTTGAGTTTTCTGATGATCCTCAATCGGTGGTAGGCTTTTGCTGCAGTTTTAGTAATGTGAGATTGTAGGTTCAGAGATCTGTCCAGGGTGATGCCCAGGTATCTCACTTCATCCTTGATTGTTATAGTTTTGTTTAGAATGCTGATTGTTTGGGGCGGCTTGAATGTGGAGTCTCTCTGGTAATGAACATAGCCTCTGTTTTATGAAAGTTGACCATCAGGTTGTTAGCGGTGAGCCAGGTGTCCATGTCCTCAAGGCAGCTTGTCATCGATGCCATGTCAGGTGATTGCAGGTTGATTGGAGCATATACCATGATATCATCAGTGTACAGGTGATAATGTAGTTTGTGGCATTTGATGATGTTGCATATGGGTTGGATGTATATATTAAAGATTATAGATGAAAGAGCTGAACCTTGTGGCATTCCTTGCATAACGGGGAACTGAAGTGATTTCTTTTGAGCGCATTTGACTTGCTGTGTCCGATCCTTCAGGTAGGAGGTAAACCATTTTAGGGTGTTCTCACTTATTCCGATCTGCTGCAGGCGCTGTAGCAATATGATGTGGGACACAGTGTCAAAAGCCGCTGAGATGTCCATGAATACTAGCAGGAATCCGTTCTTTATGTTGTCCATGCCTTTTAGGAGATTGTCAAAGAGTGAGGTAAGCAGAGTTTCCACATTGTGTTGTGGTTTAAAGCCATGCTGGTGGACGTCAAGTGGAGCGTTCAAATCTATGTGATCCTGTAATTGTCTCTGCATGGTCTTTTCAATGATTTTTGTGAGGAATGGAAGGCTAGAGATGGGGAGGTAGGGTTTTGGATCAGAGGGGCTTAGCTTGGTGCTCTTGAGGATCAGGCGTATTGTGGCTTGCTTGAGGGATTGCGGCATATGTCCTTGCTGGAGGGATTCCTTAATGATTTTGTGGAGGCTAGGTGGCTTCTAGTAGCTTTGATTCATGCCACTGGGCACGGGTCATATGGCGAGGTCATTGTCTTAAGGACGTTCACTATGTCCTCTATTTGCTGTGTTGAGGGTATGCTAAAGTTCTCCAAGGTTTGCTGAGGCTCCGTCACTTTCAGGTTGCATGCCTGGGGGAAAGGGGTGCTTGTTTGGTTGGAGTTCTTTGCTTTCAGGTAGTTTGCAAATTTTTATGGGTCCAGGTGATGATGCAGTGCTGAGTGGCATCTTTGGTGAGCTTCTGCACAATGTTAAATAGCTCCCTTGGTTTGTTGGTTGATCTCATGATTAGGTTGGTATGGTGTTGTTGCTTGCGCTCATTGATCAGGTTGTTGTATTCCAATTGCTTGGATGTGTATTGGGCCATAGAGTTTTGTGACTTGTCATGCCTACATTTCCTCTCCAGCTTTCTGAGTACGCGTTTTGCATCCCTGATATTATTTGAGTACAAGAGAGCACTGGGTCTCCTGTGTGCATGTGGTCCTTCTCTGCTTGGAGCTGATGAGGCCTCAGCTATTATGCGGTTCTATTCCTCTATGGTTTTGTCGAGGGTGTCGCACTCCTGTTGGAGCTGAGGAATTGTTTCTTTTAGAAAAGCATCTTTGTTGTATGCTCTGAATCATCTGGTGCTGCTCTCTTCCTCCGTGTGGCAAGTGGGGTTATCCAAGATCAAAGAGAAGGCAATTACATGATGGTCGGACCATGGGACTGGGGTGATTGTTGGGGTTGTGACTTTTCTCTGTTCTGCCAGTTGTATTGGTACAAAGACAAGGTCTGGAGTGGTACCATGTTGGTGTGTTGGTGTGTCAATTGTCTGGTGGTAATGTAGTGATTCCATGGCCTTAAGGAACGCTGAAGCTTCTTTGGTAGGTATAGAGGTTAAGTTGTAGTCCCCCAGCACTATGAAAGGTTTGTATTGCCTACTATGTACGCATATTGATTCGAGTACCATGGAAAGATGATCTTCCACAGCACTAGGGGTCTTGTAGGTGAGGCATATGCTGAGGTACTTATTAGATACATTGGTTGTGCTGGATTTGGTCGAGTTACTGGTAGAGATCAGTTTGAATCTGTAGTCTTTTCTGGCCAATATCAGGGTTTCTCCTCCTCTCTTGTGCGCTCTGATGCAGTTGAATGCTGAGAAGTCTGATGGGGTGACTTGGTTCAGGATAACCTGGTCTGAGTCATCAAGCCAGGTCTTGGTGATGCAGATTATGTCCAGTTTTTGGTCCAGAATAAGGTCGTGGATAGTAGTGTGCTTGTTTCTGATTGATCTAGCATTCAGTAATGTGCATCTGATTGCGGACGTTATGATTGGGTTGGTATGTGCGCTGTGTGTGGAATGCGTGGGTGGTGTACGTGCGGTATTATGCATCTTGCATGCTGTTAGCTTGGTACACTGGTATCCCAGTGGGAGGGACGTCTAGGGCATTTGTGTGGGTTGGATAGGCAGGAGGTGGAACAGTGGTACCTGTGTGTTGGGTCTGGTTGCATGTGTATAGGGTGTTATAGTGTGCAGGAGTGTGAGGTAGACCATGGTACTGGTAGTTAGCATGCATGCTTGTGGTTTAACTGACCTGAGTTCAGCTTGTGTTCTGTTCCGAACGTGGAGAGTTGGTGGTTGCTTGCTTGCTTCCTTCCCTTTTTCCTCTTTGTTCTTCCTTGCTTCCTTGTATTTGGGCCCCTCCTAAGGGCCATGCCAAAGGGCCCTTTGGCTTGGCCCTTAGGCACAGGCCTGCCAGGCACGGGCACCTAGTGCTGCTTGCTTAAATGCCTCTACAGGTCACCGGGTGATGATGTCTGTAGGGCGGAGCTTCGGCGATGGGGAAACTCTCTCGATGATGGTGGATGCTGGATTGCTTTCAGATGGTTCAGGAGAAGGCTGTAGGAGGGAGAGGAAGTGCTCTGCTTGTATCCCTTTTCGGATGTGCTTGCAGCCCCAGGATGATGAAGCAGGAGCAGGAAGACACAGTTTCAAGCACACAGTCTCACCTCCCCCGATGATGGTGGATGCTGGATTGCTTTCAGAGGGTTCAGGAGCAGGCTGCAGGAGGGAGAGGGAATGCTCTACTTGTTTCCCTTTTCAGGTGTGCTTGCAGCCCCAGGATGGTGAAGCAGGAGCAGGAAGACACAGTTTCAAGAACACAGTCTCAGCTCCCCTGATGATGGTGGATGCTGGATTGCTTTCAGATGGTTCAGGAGCAGGCTGCAGGAGGGAGAGGGAGTGTTCTGCTTGTTTCCCTTTTCAGGTGTGCTTTCAGCCCCAGGATGATGAAGCAGGATGTGAGGGATGCGAGGCAGCTTGCAAAATCATATCCGGTAGGAGATGCACAGGAAGAGGGTCAACCACCATTCCTCTAATTCTAACCACACCGGCCATTGGGATGGAGTGTGGCAGCCCACCCATTGAGAGCCCTACTTCAGCAGGAAAGCACAGTGATACCACCAAAAATCTGGAAACTGATCCCCACCAGTCTCCTTATTACATTTTAGCTTCCTCGTGGCTATCCTAGGAACCTTCCCTCTCCACAAATAACTTATCAACAGCCATTCAATTTTAACATAAGAGGAGCTAGGAAAAAAAAGGGGCAGTATTTCTAAAATATAATTGACTTTGGGTGCTATTGACATCTTTATAGTTTCCAGCCGGCCTCACCAAGATAGCATCAGTGGCAACCATTGGCTCATCAAGTCTCACACCATGGAAAGAAGTACCGTCTCGTTGAGTTGCATTGTCTCAGTGATAAAGGTGGACTAGCGAACACCCAGATATTTGATCCCCTGTAGGTTCCCATAAAAATGGGAAGGGTTCCATGGTGGCCCTGAGTCCTCCAATTAAGTGGGAAGGGCACAGACCTCATCCAATTAATTTTATATCCAGAGAGATGGAAGTAGGAGTCAATATGGTCTAGGACCACCGGTATCGAGGCAGGGGAGACAGCTGATTTGTAAATAGTACCTTGTAATATAGTTTGATATGTTCTATGTTCTTTGTAAATGAGTTCTGTTCATTGTAAACTGCCCCGATCACTGGAAGGGGCAGTATATAACAATGTTTAAATAAATAAATAAATAAATAAATAAAAAGCAACAAATCATTTTATTTATTTATTTAACAGTATTTCTAAACCGCCTTATCTTATTAATCAAGGTGGTATCACAGCAAACAATCGGGTAAAGTGAGCGTGTTATTCATGCAGTGAGGGTGAAACTTTGACTTGAGTGTATGTTGTGTTGTGTGCGAGATTAGATTGAGCTATGTACAATGTGCGCTATATACATTGGGGCTATAAAACATTTTCTATACATACAGTGTTAGGAGGTATCATGTGCTGTTATACATTCTCTGAGGTTATGTGATGTGTCCATAGTGTTCTATGAACAGCATGGTCTTCAGCTGTTTTCTGAAGTCTTTGAGGTCTGTTGTTGCCCTCAAATCGTCCGGGAGTTTGTTCCATATTGTTGGAATAGCCATGGAGAGTGCTCTGTCTGTTGTGTCCTTGCGTGTGTGTTTGAATTCACTTGGGGTGCTGACTCGGTTGTGTGTTTGTTTTCTTCTTGGACGTGTGCTGGTGTCTGGTTGTATGAAGGTGTGCAGGCTGTTGGCTGATGTGTGCTGATTTATCTTAAATAGGTTTATGATAGTTTTGTATCTGATGCGTGAACTGATTGGGAGCCAGTTTAAGTCCTTCAAGATGGGTGTGATGTGCTCCTGTCTTGCTGTTCCAGATATTATTCGCGCTGCAGTGTTTTGTGCCAGTTGGAGTGGCTTGAGGGCTTGTTTTGGTAGTCCAAGGTATATCGGATTGCAGAAGTCCAGAAGTGGGGTTATCAGTGCTTGACAGACGGTACGGAAGTGTTCAGGGGCGAGGAGTGGTTTCAGTCTTTTGATGATTCGCATCTTGTAGTAGGCTTTTTGGATTGTTTTGTCTATGTGTGGCTTGAGATTGAGTTTATTGTCCAGAGTAACTCCGAGGTATCTCACTTCTGATCTTATTGGTATAGTAGTGCTTTGTATCTTTATATTTGGTGGGTGGGTATGAAGCTTTGGTTCCGAGTGATGATTAGAGCCTCGGTCTTGCCGTAGTTGATTGCGAGGTTGTTGTTTTGACACCAACTTGTCATTTGGGTAAGGCAGTATGTTATCTTAAAGAAGTCCGGGTTGTCGACTGATATCGGGGTGTATATCATGATATCGTCTGCATATATTGTGTATTGAATGTTGTTCTCTTTCATGATGTCGCATATTGGTTGGATGTAGATATTAAATAGTAGTGCTGAGAGTGCGGACCCTTGAGGTACTCCTTGGCAGACATTTATGGGTCGGGAGGTGTTGTGGCCCACCTTGACCTGTAACTGTCTTTCGGTTATTGGCATATGCAGATACCTTGACTTCCATGCCTGGCACTTTCAAACCTTGAATGCCAGTGGACTGCCTCAGCAAGAGGAGTAGCGGCTCTAGAGCAAGATTGAAAAGAAGTGGGGATAAGGGACAACCCTGTCTGGTCCCTCAATTAAGAGGGAAGGGACTGGAAACTGTACCTTTCACTGCAATAGAGGCAAATGGGCGGGCATACATCATGTTTAGTAAATTAAGGAAACCCTCCCCTAGACCAACACATCAGAGAGCGGAGAGTAGAAACGGCCACTCCAGCCAATCAAAGGCTTTTTCAGCATCTAATGAAAGACTGACCAGAGGACCATCTATACTCTCCACCTCCTCCAGGACATAACAGAATAGTCTTGTGTTATCTGCCGTGGATCGACCAGAGACAAAACCACACTAATCCGGATGAATTAGGTGGTGAGCGACCGCCGCCAACTGCTTCTCTAGGATAGATGCATAGATTTTATAATCGGTGTTTAGCAGTGATATGGGGTGTAGCTACCCACCTTTTGCAAGTTTCTGCCCGGTTTTTCGAATACAACCACCATTGCCAAAGCAAAGTCACCTGTCGCAGGTGCCTACTGCCCTAAAAGCATGAAATAGTCCCAGAGAAGCAGGAGAAGCTCATCTGCATATGTTTTATAGAATTCAAAAGGGATACCATCTGGGCCAGTAGCCATACCAATGCCAGAGACTTAAGGGCCAGTATAATTTCACTATCCTATATGGGAGCCTATCTTTAAGGCGCAGAGGGCTAAGTAGGTAGCATCAAAAATCACTGCTACCTGCTTAGCCCTTTCCTCCGCCCCCGCTTCGTCCCAGAACACCCCCAAACCACACCCAGATGGTAACCGCATAGCATCTGGCCGCATTAGGGACTTTTCCGGGATTTTCGAAAGGCACTACCCATGTAGGTACCTTTCGAAAATCCTGGATAAGGCATTTACACAGGTAACTAGGGCAGTTACCCATGTAAATGCCTTCGAAAATGCCACCCAAAGTCTCTCAATTTCTCAATGTCCTCTTGCAATTTTTCCAAATCCCCTTATGTTTTAACAACTTTGAATAATTTTGTGCCATCTGCAAATTTGATCACTTCACTCATTGTTTCCATTTCCAGGTCATTTATGAATGTATTAAGAAGCAGTGAGCCCAACACAGATCCTTGAGGAACTCCATTATTCACCTTTCTCCATCGAGAACATTGGCTATTGAGAAAATAATACACCTGGGGCCAAAAAACTGAAATGTAGTTATGCTGTCAGCAGTAGTATTGTCCATATAAATCCTTTTAAAATATTTCCTGGTGCCCATAATATTATGCTTGGCTGGCCTGCTTTAATACTTGGCTGATCAGGTTCCATTTTATACTATGATGCAATGATGTGATTTAGGGGTATGTTTACTAAACTGTCTTAACGTGCGCCTGGTGATAGTGTGCAGGCTGCCATAAAAGGAGTGGGCGTTTCGGTCTTAATGTAGCAAAACGGGATTATCGCGCGATAACATGCGCTGCGCACATTATCGGGGCAGATGCCGCTAAGCATGTTAACGCGCGGTAATCTTAGGTAGGCGCGCAGACATATAAACACAGAAACAGAGGTGTAGCACAATGGTGAATACACTGACTAATGGTACAGGGGTCATGAGTTTGATCCCCCAGTGTGCCTAATACATAAAGCTGGCTGAGACACTAGCTTTTACATGTAATTATTGCTTTTTGAGGCATTTTATTTTTATTTTAATTAGTGCTGCCAGAAAACACACCCTCACATGCCGTAACCTAAGGTGCCGCATAAGGCACCCTATAAGGCACTCCATAGGGCACATTATAAAGTGCACTGTCTGCCAAGGCACCCTATAATGTCCCCTATAGGGCACCCTATAAGGCGCTTTAGAGGACACCTTATAAGAGGCTTTATAGGACACCTGATAAGGCACCTTATAAGGCGCTTTATAGGGTGCCTTATGAGGCACCTTATGGTTACAGTACACTGAGGGTGTTTTTGCTGGTAGCACTAATGTACATTAAAAACAGACAATGCCTTGGACAACCCTATCAAATAGCCCCACCATGGGTTTGAAACCATGACCACTGGCTCCATAGGCAGTGAAGTAACCAGTGGGCTACAGCTAGCTGCAGAAGTATTGCATGTCACCACACAAACTGTCTGCTGTGGTTACCAGGCTAGGGGGTAACCCACCCGTACCATGATGCACTGCACATGCAAATCAGCAGTCTTCAGATGAGCACAAGATGGGGTATGCTCCCCCACAGCACCTCGGCCTGGAAGGGGGAACTGACCGTGTGCACCCCCACAGCACCTCAGCCTGGTAGGGGGTACTGACCGTGTGTGTTACTGGCACAGAGTAGCTACAGACCGTCACATTGTGTGGGTACTGTGCTCACCCTGAGGGTGAGGTGGGGCGCCCAGCACCAGGTCCACAGCACCTTTCATGGCTGAAATATATCATGCTGCAGGTCCCCATCAGTGCTAGTGTGTGTGATTGGTAGTTCCTATAGACGCAGCTAGGATATGTCTGTGTCCATCTGTATTTTTCAGTCGTGTCTAGCCCTTATGGGCTATAAGGTACCCAGAATAGTGCATATCCTGTGTTGGTGCCATAATGTAGGGAGGGGGGAGTTTGGACCCATAGACAGATTATGTACCACCACCAAACCCACCCTCTGTGACTCAGGGTAGGAAACAGGATCTCCCATCAACAGATCCACATTCTATCTCCCTGCAATGGTGGCAGTAGAGGGGACCATCAACCCCAGTCCTGCTAGGGAACAGACACTCTACAGGGCAGTCAATGCAGATTTGTACACATCCATAAAGCAATAGCAGACAGACAGTAGGCCGGGAAGGGCACAGCTGCCCCCCACCACTAACTGACATTCTCCAGCAGCAAGCCTCCAGCCGCTGCACCCTGCAAGGTGTTCCAGCAAGACACATACTAGCTGCAGACAGTCTGCTAGCTAGTCCATGTTCCTGGAGAAGACACATGTACCCAGAACTGGGATTTCAGCATACGCACCAAGGAGATAAGTCAGTGATCGGGCCCCAAAAAGGAACACATAAATATCACATGAAAAAAAGCCTAACCAGCACTATGGGGGAACCTAGCCATGCCATGGTCACTGCTCAGTTAGGGTGAGAGTGACCTCTCAGCAGGACATGCTGTGGCCATCCTGTCCGTGCAGGTGGTGGCCGGGCACTACAATGTCCAAGCCATTGCCCTATGCCCTGTGCAGATGAATCCAGGCCAGGCCACCCTATCCAGGCTATTCCCATAGTACCTTGCTCCTCATTATGCACATTGGCAGGCATGAAAATGCATGAGATACATCTGCATACCATGGGGGCGGCGCATAGAAATGCAGCACAGGCATCTTTATTAGAGACAGCATGGAACCTGAATGGTGTTTGGCCCTTCAGGACTGCATTTGGGAGGCTCTGCTCTAGGTAATGTGCATGTTTATGGTGTCTGTGCTCTGTAGGGTAAAATGTAGGTGTTTTGGGCATGTTTACGTCATCTGCAATAAAGGTTCTGTCTGTATTAGCATGTTTTAGTAGTGGGTAAAACATGGGCACTGGGTTGACAGGAACCACAGCTGGGACTTGAACCTGTGACCTTCTGTTTCTGAACATACTGGTTGTGTGCACTGCACCACTGTGTTGCCCCAGAGACAGTGCATTCCCTGGTGATACCATGACTGTTCATCAGACAGGGCCTGTCTGTTGCAGTGCATGGCACCCACCTACACAGGGCTAGGCCACGGTCTGCTCTGGGCAGCTGCCACTGCCCCCTCCACCACCAGTGCCCCTCTGCCACCCTGCTGACATGCCCTTCTGCTGGTGGTGCTGGTGGAGTGCAGTCTCAGGCCATCCAGTGTGCGGGTAGGCGGCTGCCTATGGTGCGGGTTCAGGGGTAGGGGTGCCTGCATAGGTGTCCACGCTTCCCCCCAGCACCGCATGCCAATGTTCCGTGCCCTTGGGGGTATCTGCTGGGTACTATCCCCTGTGACACTGTGGGAAGCACACTCGTGCCCATGTTGGGCTCTCATCAGTTGCTGTCTGGCTGCTCTACTGTTTCAGCATTCCTATGGGCCAGCTAGGCATCACCCTAGTCCGCACTGTGGCCCAGCTGCACCACAGCATGTGCCGCCTGCAGCCCTCTGTGTCCCCTTTTCCAGCATCTGTCCAGTTGCCTGTTCCGACATGCCTGCCCGTCTGTTGCGGAACATGTGCACGCCATAGGAAACCTGGCCAATGGAGTCAGAAACCCTGATCAGCGCAATTTCACTGTGGGCTCATTCACCTTGTATGGGGACGGAGGATGGACCCTTCCAAAATTCATATCTTTTTTTTGGCGCTTTCTTGGCAGTGTTTTTTGATGTTTTCCATTGATATCACTATTGCCCAGCTTGGTTATGTTTTTTTTTTACATATTCTTCTGTTCATTTTCAATGTTTATTTGCCCTTTTGTTCCGTGCACATGTATCACACTTATCACTTTTTTGTAGGTTTCCCTGGTTTTGCTGTACATTGCTGACGTAAATGGTTTCTTTTCCCTTTAAATCGGCTCTAACGCCAGGGTTTCTCTGGCATTAGTTTTGAGCCTCGGATTTCACAGCGTTAGTGTGCGGGGAGCCTCTCCCCTCCCACTCTCTGCCCATTGACCCTCTCTCTCCGCAGCTGGGGAGCCTTCCTCCGCCCTTAGGGAGCCTTTCTCCACCCTCTGCGCTCGTTTGCGCCGCTGCACGCTTTATCGCGCGCTAAGGTACCTTTGCGCCCAATAAAGCGCCATTATCACGCGATAAGGTACCTTATCGCCCGATAATGTCGCTGGGCGCACATTAAGACAGTTTAGTATACATACCCCTTAAGATCATACAATGGGTTTAGATCATAGTTCTATTGAATAATGGGAAAATTCCATAAAATCAAAAATAAATATATTCTGCTCATTTACAAACCAGCCTTTATACATAGAAAAATATTTACATTAGCTGTCACGTAATTTGTGTGTATAAATGTGTGTATGAATTACCAAAGATGATTAAGGCTAGCAAGATGACCACATATACATTGTTGAACAATAGACTGATAAATTTCAGAAAGAAGATTCACCAGGATTGCATTCAGTATCAGTTTTGAAGGTTATGGGGTTAGTCATGATAGGCCCAGTTTTCAGCAATGGCAGCTAGTGCTGCTAAAACGACTGATTTTGCAGCCGAGAGGAATTTCTATCCAGTTAGACACAATATTCAGTCATTAACCAGATGGCAAAAACTGCATAAGGTTAGGACAGCATTGATTGCCGGGACCACCCCAAAAATAATCAAATGTTTTCAGGGGATATTTAGCATACTACCCAGTTACTGCCATTGAATACTGGGATCTCTAAGGGGTATCTTGAAGGACTAGAAAGGGGGACTGTTACTTCTGGAGAAAAATCTGCAACTGTGAGTATATACTTCTGGTAATTTTCTAAAAATAATTCTTTGTATTAAAGCTACTTAATCTGTGAACCCACTGTTTTTTGTTGGATCAGTTAGGGCCTAGTAGCAGCAATTAAAGTTTGAATTTAAAACACAGAGGAGAACTTTCTGGTTACATTTCATACCCAGCAGAGAGCTTGTAGTTTAAATTTAATAGTCACTCAGGGCCAAGTAACAGCAAAGTACTTTTAGTTTAAATTTAACACACAGAAGAGAGCTTTCTGGTTACATTTGGAACCCAGCAGAGAGCTTGTAGTGTACATTTAATAGTCACTCAGGGCCTAGCATCAGAAAAGTACTTTTAGTTTTAAAACACAGAAGAGAGCTTTCTGGTTAAATTTAGAACCCAGCAGAGAGCTTGTAGTTTACATTTCATAAGAAGTTAGAGCCTAGCAGCAGCTAAGAGCTATAATTTAAATCAAATCAGAATTTAGCTTACCTCAGCAGCACAAGACAGGGTACTGTGTAGCAGCCCTCTTTTAATAAGTGTTATTTCCCTCCCTCCCCTGGGATAATCGTAGCTTTATAAGTACTTACACATCTTAAAAGACAGGAGGTGCTTTCAGGTGAAGCTCATTACCCAAATCAGTCATACAATAAGGACCTGAGATTAATTAAGCTTCAGGTGGACAAGGTATATTAAACGTATTAGGTACAGTTTTATTGGTATAAATACCCATAGCAACCCCTAGTAAGTAAGAACTTAAAGATCTAGACACAAACTTAAAACTAAGATGCAGACAGCAGTCCAGCAGCAGGATGGGGGCTTTCCAGTCTTTTGCATTGAGTGTCACATGTATGATTTTCTCCCAGTTGGTGAGAGGTCTTACGTGTGCACTAGGTGCAAGGAGCTCTTTGCTCTCAGGGAACAAGTCCGTTCTCTAGAGGCTAAAGTAGCAGACTTGGAAAACATAAGACAGACAGAGAGGTACATAGATGAGACCTACAGGGATATAGTCCTGAAGTCCCACCTCCAGTCTGGCAGCACCCCTGTTGCCATGGAGGAGAGAGGTCACGTGACAGGAGAGCATCACCCTGGTGTGGCAGGAAGTGATCCTGTAACTAGGACCTGTCCTCCAGGTGATGTAAAACCCTCTCGCACTGAGGAAGTTTCTCCAGGGCCATGTGCCCATGAGGGAAGGGTTAGGACAGCCGTTATAGTTGGTGATTCGATCATTAGGCATGTAGATAGCTGGGTGGCTGGTGGACATGAGGATCGCCTGGTAACATGCCTGCCTGGTGCGAAGGTAGTGGACCTCACACGCCACCTAGATAAGGTCTTAGATAGTGCTGGGGAGGAGTCTGCTGTCTTGGTACATGTCGGTACCAATGACATAGGAAAATGTGGTAGGGAGGTTCTGGAGGCAAAATTTAGGCTTTTAGATAGGAAGTTGAAATCCAGAACTTCCATGGTAGCATTCTCTGAAATGCTTCCTGTTCCACGTGCAGGACCCAAAAGGCAGGCAGAGCTCCGGAGTCTCAATGCGTGGATGAGACAATGGTGCAGAGATGAGGGTTTTGGATTTGTTAGGAACTGGGGAACATTCTGGGGAAAGGAGGGGCTCTTCCGAAGGGATGGGCTTCACCTTAACCGGGATGGAACCAGGCTGCTGGCATTAACCTTTAAAAAGGAGATAGAGCAGCTTTTAAACTAGATATTAGGGGAAAGCCGACAGTCGCCCATGAGCGGATGGTTCGGAAGAATGTATCCTTGAAGGATACTACCAAAAGCAGAGAGGTTCCACAAAAGAGTAAAGTAGCCCAAATGCCCTCAAGTATGGAGCAGACAGAGCTTAAAGATCCCAATTTACCCATGTCTAACAATAGCCAAATTAACATGAATAAAATACATTCTCTAAAATGCTTGTATGCAAATGCTAGAAGTCTAAAGAATAAGATGGGAGAGTTAGAATATATAGCACTAAATCAAAGGTTAGATATGATTGGAATATCAGAAACATGGTGGAAGGAGGACAACCAGTGGGACACTGTGATACCTGGGTACAAACTATATCGTAATGATAGAGCTGATCAAATTGGTGGAGGGGTTGCGCTCTATGTTAGAGAGGGCATTGACTCAGAAAGGATTAAAGTTTTGCAGGAAACAAAATCTGCTGTAGAATCTATATGGATTGAAATTCCATATAAAAGGGGGAAGGCAATGGCAGTGGGGATGTATTATCGAGCACCTGGCCAGAATGACCAAATGGATGATGAAATGCTCAAAGAAATCAAGGAAGCTAACAAAAGTTACAGCGCAGTAATAATAATGGGTGATTTCAATTACCCCGGTATCGACTGGGTCAGTGTCACGTCAGGACATGCTAGGGAGATAAAGTTCCTAGATGAAATAAATGACTGCTTCTTGGAGCAGGTGGTTCATGAACCAACCAGAGGGGAAGCCATATTAGACCTAGTCCTTAGTGGAACACCAGATCTAGTTCAAGAGATAAGGGTGTTGGGGCCACTTGGCAATAGTGATCATAGCATGATCGCCTTTGATTTAATTAGTGGAGGAGGGATAGTAAGGAAATCCACAGTACTACCTTCTAACTTTCGAAAGGGAGACTATGATAAAATGAGGAAAACAGTTAAGAAAAAACTAAAAGGAGCAGTTGCAAAGGTTAAAGACGTACATCAAGCTTGGGTGTTGTTGAAAAATACTATCTTGGAAGCCTAGACCAGCTGTATTCCACGCTTTAAGAAAAGTGGAAAGAAGTCCAAAAAACTGCCAGCATGGTTTAAAGGTGAGGTCAGAGAGGCTGTTGTTGCCAAAAAAGCATCTTTCAAGAAATGGAAAAAAGAGCCAAATGATGAAACCTGGAAACAGCACAAGCACTGGCAAGTCAAATGCAAGACATTGATAAGGCAGGCAAAGAGAGAATTTGAGAAGAAGCTTGCTGCGTAAGCAAAAACGCGAAATAAAGACCTTTTCAAGTACATTCGTAGCAAAAAACCTGTGAGAGAGTCAGTTGGTCCATTAGATCATAAAGGGGTTAAAGGAGCACTAAGAGGCAACAAGGCGATAGCGGAGAGACTGAATGAATTCTTTGCTTCGGTCTTTACTGAGGAAGATGTAGGGATGTTACTCATTACTGAAGTGGTATTTAAAGGTGCGGAAGAATTGAAGGAAATATCGATACATCGGGAAGATGTCTTACAACTATTAGATAAACTGAAGAGTAGCAAATCACCTGGGCCAGATGGTATACATCCAAGGGTGTTGAAAGAACTGAAATATGAGATTGCAGACCTGCTATCAGTAATCTGTGAACTATCATTAAAATCATCTCCAATACCTGAAGATTGGAGGATCGCCAATGTAACACCAATTTTTAAAAAGGGTTCCAGGGGTGATCCGGGAAACTACAGACCGGTGAATCTGATGTCAGTACCAGGAAAAATGGTAGAAACCATCATAAAGAATATAATTACTCAGCATATAGATAGTCACAACCTAATGGGAGACAGCCA
The DNA here is from genome assembly GCA_033557465.1 of Ichthyophis bannanicus. Lineage (NCBI taxonomy): Eukaryota > Metazoa > Chordata > Amphibia > Gymnophiona > Ichthyophiidae > Ichthyophis > Ichthyophis bannanicus. Next base: position 439,980,241 of record CM066035.1, on the reverse strand, counting down.
ACATGGCTTTAGACAAGGAAGATCTTGTCTTACTAATCTGTTATGTTTTTTTGAAGGAGTGAATAAACAGGTGGACAAAGGTGAGTCGGTTGATATTTTGTATCTGGACTTTCAGAAAGCCTTTGACAAGGTCCCTCATCAGAGACTTTTGGCAAAACTAAAGAGTCATGGGATAGGAGGCAGTGTACTATTGTGGATCAGGAACTGGTTAAAAGATAGAAAGCAGAGGGTAGGGCTAAATGGCCAATTTTCCCAATGGAGAACGGTGAATAGTGGTGTACCCCAGGGATCTGTTCTGGGTCCGCTGCTTTTTGACATATTCATAAATGACCTGGAATGTGGAATAACGAGTGAGGTTATCAAATTTGCAGATGACACAAAGCTATTTAAAGTTATTAAAACCCAAGAGGATTGTGAAAAATTGCAAGAAGATCTTGATAAATTGGAAGACTGGGCATCAAAATGGCAGATGAAATTTAATGTGGACAAGTGCAAGGTTATGCACCTAGGGAAGAACAACCCAAACTATGGTTACACGATGCAAGGTTCCACATTAGGAACCACCCCCAGGAAAAAGATTTAGGCGTCATTGTGGATACCATATTAAAACCCTCGGCCCAGTGTGCAGCAGCGGCCAAGAGAGCAAATAGAATACTAGGTATGATAAGGAAAGGAATGGAAAATAAAACAAAGGATATTATAATGCCTCTATATCATTCCATGGTGAGACCGCACCTTGAATATTGTGTGCAATTCTGGTCGCCGTATCTTAAAAAGGATATAGCGATTTTAGAAAAGGTTCAGAGAAGAGCCACCAAAATGTTAAAGGGGATGGAAGGATACTCCTATGAAGAAAGGCTAAAAAGGTTAGGGCTCTTTAACCTGGAAAAGAGACGGCTGAGGGGAGATATGATAGAAGTCTATAAATTAATGAAATGAGTGGAACGGGTAAACGTAGATCGATTGTTTACGTTATCAGAATATAGAAAGACTAGGGGACATGCAATGAAGCTACAGGGTAAACTATTTAAGACTAATAAAAGAAAATATTTTTTCACTCAACGTGTAATCAAACTCTGGAATTTGTTACCGGAGGATGTAGTAATGGCTGTTAGTGTAGCTGGGTTTAAAAAAGGTTTGGACAAGTTCCTGAAGGAAATGTCCATAAACCATTATTAAGAAGTGACCGAAGATATCAATGCTTGACCCAGTACAAGCATTGTGGAACTTGTGTCTCTTGGGGAAACTGCTAGGTACATATGACCTAGATTGGCCCTGTTTGAAACAGAATACTGGGCTTGATGGACCTTGGTCTGACCCAGTATGGCATATCTTATGTTCTTATGTATGTTTACTAAACTGCGGTAATCGTACATAACGCGCCTTATGATGCGTTATCGATCGTTAACGTTACATAACGCGTGTTATGATGTGCTAACGATCGTAATGCTCCACGGCAAGGTAAAACACCGCAGAAGGTGGAGAGAGGGCGAAGAGAAGGGGTCAGTGGGCAGAGAGTGGGCGAGGAGAGGCTCCCCTCACACTAACACACTGATTTTCAGAGCTGAATTCCAACGCAAATGAAAACCTGCCATTAAATGCACATTACAGGGGAGAGAAACCTTTTCAGTGTCAGCAATGTACAGCCCAGGCAGGAAAACCAAAAAACAGTGATAAGTGTGATACATGTGCACAGAAAAAAAGGGCACAGAAACACTGAAAATGACCCCAACAAACTGGAAAAAAACAATAACCAAGCTGGCCAATAGTGGTATCAATGAGAAACATCAACCCCTCCCCCCCCCCCCGAGTAATCTCCATAGAACAGATATAAATCGTGGAAGGGTCTATACGCCGTCCCAATACAAGGTGAATGAGCCCACAGTGAAATAGCGCTGCTCAGGGTTTTCCCCACCATCGGACAGGGTTCCTATGGTGTGCACATGTCCCACAACATCAGGGCGGGCATGTCGGAACGGCAACTGGACAGATGCCGGAGAAGGGGATTCCGGAGGCCGTAGGCGGCACATGCTGTGGTGGAGCTGAGCCACAGTGCGGACTAAGGTGATGCCTAGGTGGCCCATACGAATGCTGAAACAGCGGAGCAGCCAGACAGCAACTGCTGAAGGCCCAACATGGGCACGGGTGTGTTTCCCAAAGTGTCACAGGGGATAGTACCCAACATCTACCCCCAAGAGCACGGAACATTGGCAGGCGGGGCTGGGGGGGAGCGTGGACGTCTATGCAGGCACCCCTACCCCAGAATCCGCACCATAGGTAGCCACCTACCTGCACACTGGATGGCCTGAGACTGCGCACCACCAGCTCCACCAGCAGAAGGGCATGTCAGCATGGTGGCTGAGGGATACTGGTGGTGGAGGGGGCAGTGGCAGCTGCCCAGAGCAGACCGTGGCCTAGCCCTGTGTAGGTGGGTGCCATGCACTGCAACAGACAGGCCCTGTCTGACCAACAGTCATGGTATCACCAGGGAATGCACCATCTCTGTGATAACATGGTGGTGCAGTGCACAAAACCAGTGTATTCAGAAGCAGAAGATCACAGATTCAAGTCCCAGCTTTGGTTTCCGCCAACCCAGTCCTCATATTTTACCCACTACTATAACGTGCTAATACAGACAGAACCTTTCTTGCAGATGACGTAAACATGCCCAAAACACCTACATTTTACCCAACAGAGCACAGACACCATAAACATGCACATTACCTAGAGCGGAGCCTCCCAAATGCAGTCCTGGAGGGCCAAACACCATTCAGGTTCCATGCTGCCTCTGATAAAGATGCCTGTGCTGCATTTCTATGCGCCACCCCCATGGTATGCAGATGTATCTCATGCATATTCATGAGGGACAGCATGAAAACCCGAACAGTGTTATGCACCGCAGGACTGGAGTTGGGAACCTCTGCCGTAAAGCAGCAGCCAACAGGGGCAGACACACCCGCACCCACAGGCCCCATTATCCAAAGCCTCCTGGAGAGGCAGGACTTTGGGCTCTGCGTGCATCTCCCAATACTAGCACTTGCATACCTTAGTAATGCCACCCTAAACCTGGGAATATGGTACACATCTATCAAAAGGTTGCTATGATTACTGGCAGATAGCAATTCCTAGGTTAAGTACAATTTTCGGAGTGAGCTGCATCATAGCAACCTTTCTGATGTCTGTGGAGTGTGCTACAGGTCTTGTGTCTGACAGTGTTTACCAATCCGGGGAGTGACTCCCACAGTATTGCGTACCATAGCCATGCCTGCACTGTGCCCAGAACTGGTGTGGTGGCCTGGGCTGCCCAACACCTCTATAGTTGCACAATGCTGGCATAGGTGTGGGGAGTGTGTGTCTGTCTATCCAGTGTGTGGTGGCTGCCAACACCCTCCACAGCCCACACTGCTAGCACTGTTGCCAGTATTGGCCTGCCAATGTGCATAATGAGGAGCAAGGTACCGTGGGAATAGCCTGGAGAGGGTGGCCTGGCCTGGCCGCATCTGCACAGGGCATAGGGCAATGGCTCGGATATTGTAGTGCCCGGTACCACCTGCACGGACAGGGTGGCCATAGCATGTCCTGCTGGCCCTGACTGAGCAGTGACCATGGCATGGCTAGGTTCCCCCATAGTGCTATATAGCATTTATCTCATGTGATATTTATGGGTTTTCTTTTGGGGCCCAATCACTGATCTATCTGCTTGGTGTGTATGCTGATATCCCCGTTCTGGGTACATGCATCTCCTCCAGGACCATCCACTATGGACTAGCTGGCGGACTGTCTGCTGCTAGTATGTGTCTTGCTGGAACACCTTGCAGGTTGCAGCGGCTGGAGGCTTGCTGCTGGGGAATGTCAGATAATGGTGGGGGGCAGCTGAGCGTTTCCAGACCTGCCGTCTGTCTGCTATTGCATTATGGATGTGTACTGCTCTGCATTGCCTGCTCTGTAGGGTGTTTGATCTCTAGCAGAACTGGTGTGATGGTCCCCTCTACTGCCACCATTGCAGGGGGGTAGAAAGTGGATCTGTTGGCGGAAGATCCTCTCCCCCACCCTGAGCCCCAGAGGGTGCGTTTGGTGGTGGTATGTAATCTCCCTGTGGGTCCCAACACCCCCCTTCACTTACATCATGTGACCATGGCACCCACACAGGGTATGCACTTTTCTGGGTGCATCATAGTCCACAAGGACTAGATGTGGCATACAGATGAGCACAGGCATATCCTAGGGGTGTTTGCAAGGACTACCTATCACACATTGGCACTGATGGGGACCTGCAGTATAGCCTATCTCAGCACAGCCAGGTGCTGTGCGAATGATGCTGGGCACCATACCTCTCCCTCAGGATGAGCACAGGACCCGCACACTGTGACGGTCTGTAGCTACTTTGTGCCACTAACACATACCGTCGGCACCCCCTACCAGGCTGCGGTGCTGTGGGGTGCATACCCCATCTTGTGATCATCTGTAGACTGATGATTTACATGTGCTGTGCATCCTGGGTACGGATGGGTTGACCCTATCCTGGTAACCACAGCAGAATATGGGTGTGGTGCCGTGCAGTCCTCCTGTAGCCAGCCAGGTGTTTATTAGCAGCTCTAGGCCACTGGTTACTTCACTGCCCATGGAGCCAGAGGTCATGGGTTCAAAACCCACCGTGGGGTTCATCGATAGGGCTGTCTTAGGCATGGTGTATTTTTATAGTATATTAGTGCTGCCAGCAGAACCAAAGGGTACTGTCACCTTAGGGTGGCTCATAAGGCGCCCTATAGGGCGCCTTATACGGTGCCCTATAAAGCGCCTTATAAGGTGCCTTATATGGTGTCCTATAGGGGACATTATAGGGTACCTTGGCAGACAGCGCACTTTATAATGTGCCCTATGGAGTGCCTTCTAGGGTGCCTTATTTGGCACCCTAGGTTACGCCACTGTGAGGGTATGTTTGCTGGCAGCACTATTAAAGTACAACTAAACTTCCTCACAGCCCAATACTTAACCCTTTCCAGGCCAAGCCCAACACTTTCGGGATCCAAACGTCTGCCTAAATATTCCTATCAAATGGTATATAATACATGACCATGGCAGAGGGAACGTCACTATTGGAACATATTGAATAAGACGGGTACAATTTTCCTGACATATGCAAACTTTAACCCGGCTGCAGAATGTGGTATAAAATATTATAGTAGGCCTTCAAAGGGTTACACATGATGCCTCAGCCAGCCTTATTCATTAGGCACACTGGGGAATCAAACCCATGACTCTTGTACCATCAGTCTGTGTAGTAACCATTGTGCTACAGCTCTATTTCTGTATTTGGGTGTCAGCGTGCCTTCTTAAGCTTAATGCGCAGTAACGCGCCCTGTAATAATCGTTGCTGCGCGGCGCCTTATAACGCGCATTATCGGTAACGATGTACCGCCCATGTCCTTTTTTGGCATTTTTCTACTAACGCGGCTCCTAACGCGAATCACACTAATGCAGTTTAGTAAACATACCCCTAAGGTTTATGTGGTTTGCAGGATCCATTTGAATGTCAACCCCCAGATATTCAGTGCTGATTAACATGATAATCGGATAAGGGCTGGCGAGAGGGAAATTCTTGATAGTGCTCCTGAATATTTACTTTTACTCTATCTGGATAGTGCTGGGGAGGGCCAGGAGCAGAGCATAGGCGGTGCTGGGAGTTATCCAAATAGCAGTGATTTTCTTCTCTCTATGCCCTTCTCTTCCTTTGCCAACTCCAAACTTCATTCCTTTCACCTTGCTGCTCCTTATGCCTGGAACAAACTACCTGCATCTTTATGACAGGCTTCATCTTTCCCCCCTTTTCAAATCCATGCTAAAGGCCCACCTCTTTCAGGCCGCTTTCGGATCTTAATACTTTGTTCTCCTCTATCTCCTTACCCTTCCCTATTTTACCCTCATTCACATCTATTGTACTGTCTGTCTTGATTAGATTGTAAGCTCTGTTTTATTATATGGGCCTGTATAGTGCTGCGTACGATTTGCAGTGTTATATAAATGATTAATAGTATAGCAGCATCTGCATAAGACAGTGCAGCAAGAAAGTTATCTCAAGTGCTATGTGGATAGGTTACGCGAATAGCGGCTGAATATCACCACTCTTTGGATAGGCGCCACGCTGATCGCAAAATCCAGATATTCAGCACCAACCACTATCCAGATACTAGCACTGACTATTCAGATTTTATTTAAACACTGCAGCCAGTGATTAAAAAATACTCTGACCACCGCTGTTAACTATTAGTCCAATCACGTCCCAAATGGATTAAATGAACATTTGTAGTTCTCCTGCTTTGTAAATATAAAAAGAGAAACTGCAAGTGCCGTCTGGCACTGGGAACGATGTCCAGATGGTAACGAGTGCTTAGTGCTATCACCTCTATATTGTCTCAGATTAGATGTTCTTTTCATTTGAATATAGGCCTGATTTGTTGGTGATTCACAGTTTGACAAGTACCTTTGCATTACAGAGCTTCATATGTGAATACACATGTCTATTAGCTATTGCCTGTATAGGTGAGTTCTAAAGAACTATCAGAAGCAGACATTGAGAATATGTCTGTTGTGTGCCAGACCCTGTGTTTGCAAGAGAATTATGAAAAAGACCTGTCAGAAGCAGATGTCGTGGCTTTTGAAACTCTCTAAGCCATCTGGAAAGAGCTCAGTGAGTTAATGTCTGTGCAGTATGTAATGAGGAGAGTTTGCAAGCAGCAAAGCTGATTTTAATTATCAAAATTAGTTTATGTAATTGGGCATATCATATTTTTTCTTAAATAATTTAGAACAATAGGCATTGGTAGGATACAGAGAGTAATGGATGCCACATTGTTAGCATCCTTGATATCAGTTAAAATTAATTTGCATATGGTTTGACAATTATTTTTATTTTTTTAACATAAGAACATAGAATATGCCAATACTGGATCAGATCAAGGTTCAATCAAGCCCAGTTTCCTTTTTTCCAAACCATGGCCAATCCAGGTCACAAGTACCTGTCAGGTAAAGAGGTGGACTTCCCCAGTCTACTTTAATAATGGTTTATGGACTTTTCTCCCAGAACTCAGGCAAACCTCTTTTAAGCCAAGCTACACTAACAGCTTTTACTACATCCTCTGGTAACAAATTCCAGAGTTTGATTGCACATTGAGTGAAAAAATATTTCTCTGATTTGTCTTAAATGTGCTGCATTGTAACTTCATTGTGTGCCCCCTAATCTTTCTACTTTTTGAAGTAAACAACCAATCCATACTTACCCATTTCACTCCATTCATTATTTTATAAACCTCTATCATATCTCCCCTCAGCCATCTCTTTTTCAAGTTGAAGACCCCTAAATAAGCCTTTCCTTATTGGGAATATCCTTCCGTTCCCTTTACCATTTTGATGGCTCTTCCCTGTACCTTTTCCTATTCTGCTACATCCTTTTTAAGATATGGTGACCAGAACTGCACACATTATTCAAGATGCTGTTGCACCATGAAGTGATACCGAGGCATTATAATATCCTTGGTTTTATTCTCCATTCCTGTCCTTTTGAATCCTAGCATCCTATTTACTCTCTCGGCCGTGGCTGCATATTGGGCAGAAGGTTTCGAAGTATTATCTACGATGGTGCCCAGATCTTTTTCCTGGGTGGTGATTCCTAATGTGGAACCTTGCATCGTGCAACTATATTTTGGGTTCTAATTCCCTGAGTGCATAACTTTGCACTTGTCCACATTAAATTTAATCTGCCATTTGGATGCCCAGTCTCCCAATTTTTCAAGATCTTATTGTAATTTTTCACAATCCTATTGTGTTTTAATAACTTTGAATAATTTTGTGTCATCCGCAAATTTGCTTACCTCACTTGTTATTCCCATTTTCAGGTCATCAATTCATATTTTTCTTTTCTATTTACATTACAACACTCAAAGAGGGGAGAAGGAGCAATCATGACTTACCTGCCCTCCATCATAAAATATCCACTGATAAACCACTTTTTAAATGCTTAAATGCCACCCAAACCTTTGAATATTAACCTCATCAGGGTCAATATTTAGCAGCAGCAGTCAGTGTGTTTTGCTAAATACCAGCCACAATGTTTAAAAGATACATAGGGGTATGTTTACTAAAGCGTGCTAAGGTAGCATGCATTAACATGTGCTAACGGCAACAATAAGGTGTCTTCATGTGGAAAGTGCCCTGGGCATATAGGGGGCGTGGCGGCGTAAAGCATCCCATGTGTCCTTTAGCGCGTGCTAATGGAACCTGGTGCAATAAGGTGATAAGCATGCACTTTAATGTACGAAAAAGGTTTTAACCTCAACACAGGTTAAAGGAACAGCAATGGAAGACATCTGAAGGTGATGGATGGATGGACCAGACAAACCTTTTGCCATCTGATATTGTAGTCAGTAAGTGGGATGTGCATATGATACCCAAGAATAATGTATCAGTGTGGTGTGCACATGTCACTGTCAGTGCTGTCAGTATTTTGCATAGGAGAGGCCTGAAATTTGTCTGGGTGGTCAGCATACTATCAATATATTCAGCAAAAGAAGTACTGATCATGAGGCGTGATGTGAAGCAATCACAGGAGAGATGTGTTGTTTCTGTTGAGCAGTTGCACATGTTCTTGCACGTGTCATGGTGTAGCAGCAGCATGTCAAATATAGGACTACACATGACGGGCATATGGTGAGTGTGGATCTGTGTTTCCAGTGGTGGTAGCAGAGAGTGTGTTATGTCTGTGCCAGTCTGATATTGCATATGTGATGGCACAGATGCAGTTTTGGTCTGTTTGTCTAAGACGTAGGTGTGCCATGGGGACCCTAAAATACTATTGCACTGTGTGTTGGCTGCCTTGACTGGTCCCATAACCACACAATCTACCTCATACACGTGGATAAAATAAAGCTTTATGTCTGTGTCTCAGTCATAATATGGAGCAAGTAATGATGTGTGAGGATTGCAGCAGAGAGGCATTGAAGGAGTGGGATATGGTTGCATGTACAACGTATATGTGTCAGAGTTTCCAATGGCCATTCAAAGTTAGGGTACCATATTTCAATTATGCGCCACATTTGTATAAGACATCTGCTGGCCCAACATCATCCGCTCTCTGCAATGTTGCATGCCAGAGGCAAGAAAATATGCATGAATGCAATGTGCATGCCTGGCCTATGTTAGGCCCCATTGTGGAATGGCTACATCTATAAAGGCACAGCCAGGCCTATAGCTGACAGTATTTTCAGATGAGGGTAACAGAACCCTGATGAGGACATGTGGTATCTGAAATGTGGTCTACTCTCCACAAACACAATGCTGCATGCATAATAACCAACATTCACAGAACCTCACAGAGTATGCTGTACCAATAAAGGAAATATGTGTTGCAGCATACACTGCAGCTAAAGGTTGTCTGTTCAAAATCACTCTAGTGGTATGTGTCCGCATGTGGTGTATATATGGTATAGAGGGGAAGATGCGCAGTTACAGTCATGGTTATATATATACCAATCTTTTGCACTCTGTGCCTCACACATGTGCTGTGGTCACAGTAGCAACAGTCTCTTGGGTCTCACAGCAGAGTGCAAACCAGTCTGGTTGTCATATAGTCATGATTGTAATGAGTGTGGTAGAAATATATATGAGCATGGCAAGGGTGCATGATAGAATGTTGACATTGCACAGGTCTGGACAGAAGAATGAGAAGGGTTTTAAAAAACATCCATTACAAACATTGAGCCAGTGTCTGGTGTGTCCAAGACAGTGCTCTAACCATTATGCTAAACCTGCACAGCATCTGCCATGGGAACAATTACCAATTAATGGAGTGTATGTATCTGCTGGCAATGTCGCAATAGGTTGATAGATCCACAGCACCCCTGTAGGATGTGACTGCATGTTCAATATGTATGCGATGGAGGCCCAGACCGCTTCCCACAGTCAGGATGCAGTCTCCCAAGCCTGTCCACTGTGTGGGTTATGCATCTACTGGGGTCACATTACCAACACTCTCCAATGGGCCACAGCTGAGGCAACACAATTTGGGGTAGGTTTACTAAACTGCGGTAATGTCACCGGCATTAAGTACAGCGTTAAGGTACCTGAAGCCATAAAAGGCAATGGGCAGGTAGGGGACGTTCCGTCGAAAAGGGAGCAATGGGCCTCATGGCTGTTTGGCATTAAAAAAAGAACAAGAGGGAATCAAACCCATCACCCTTGGCTTAGGAGACATTAGTACTAACCAGTAGGCTACACCTCCACAGCTCTCTGGTCTGCTATCTGCTGGATGCAGAAGGATGATGTGTTGGGACAGCAGCTTAGAAAGGCTTCCCCATGGTTGATGTGCAGTCCTATATTAATCTGAGACCTATTCTTCCTCTCAGATTCTGTTTCTGTTTTGTGCTCCAGTATTTTCTACCATATGCATGTTGATGTTAGGATGGAGTGATCGTTTCTTATCTCCGGATATAGAAAGACTGCAGGTCACTGCACGACATGTCTGCTGTGGTTACCAGGATAGGGTTAACCCACCGTACCCAAGATGCAATGCACATGCAGATTAGCAGTCTACAGCAAGTCACCAGATGGAGTATGCCTCTCTGCTGTAACTGTACCGGAGGGCGGAGAGAAGGCAGAGAGAGAGGGTCAATGGGCAGGGAGTGGGCGAGGAGAGGCCCCTGCTGCACTAACGCTAGAACAGTACCGCGAGTGAAAACCTGTCGGTAAATGCACATTTGTAGGAGAGAGAAACCATTTTGTGTCAGCAATGTATATCACAGGCAGAGAGCCTGAAGACAGTGATAGTAGTGCTACATGTGCATTAACAGCATAAAGGGCACTATGGTTATACTGCAAAGGGGGCTGCAGGTGGGGAACAGGGCAGACTAGGCAGCCACCTAGGTGGTACAGGGGAACACAGAAAATGGAAAACAGCAAGATAGCAGCTGGCCAAGGTCAAACTTGCCCAGTAGTCTGTTCTCCACAGTGTCCCACACAGGGGAGACATACCCTGCAGGTGTCCCAAACGTCACACAGGAAACACAATGCCTGTAATGGGGCAAGCAGTGAACATCTAGGAACCACTCTAATAGGGGTTCACGTACTCACCCCAGGATACATCTCAAACTGTCCGAACATCCAGCTATATGAACACCCGTCACACCAGCCCCCAGGAAGGACAGTGCAGGGAGCAGCCACGCGTTGCCTGACACATGTATACACCCAGCAGTCTAAAGTAACCACCTTGATTACAGGAGAAGGCGATATATAAATCCTTTTAAATAAATAAAATAAAGTGGATACCGCACTGAATACCCTAGCCTGTCCACAGTCTGCTGGCAGAACACAATCTATCTACCAGGCCCACCCTAGCCAATAGTTGCTAGATCACTGACCTGCCACCCCCAACCATCTCCCCCCCATGTGGAAGGGCCATAATAGTGGCAGGCAGTGATTGGGGGACGTGTGGATGTCCATGTATGCCCCCCACCCCAGACCCCACACCCTAGGCACCCGCCTACCTGCACAGTGTATGGCCTGGGACTGCACACCACCAGCACCAACAGCATATGGGCACATCAGCATGGTGGGGGAGGGGGCGTTGGTGGTGGAGGGGGCCATGACACCTACCCACAGAGGACCAAAGCTGTGCCCTGTACCAGTGCATGGTGTGCAGTGCAGCAAAGGTCTGTCAGATGAACAGCAAAGGTAGCCCCAGGGACTACTATACTTCTGTGGCAACAGTGTGGTGCAGTACACACAGACAGTGTGTCTTGGAACAGAAGGTCACAGCTTCTGGTCCCAGCTGTGGCTCATACAGACCATGTCCCTACATTTTACCCTACGTTGCAGATACAACATAGTTATGTGCACTCCCCAAAGCATCCGCCAACAGAAGCATAAACACCCACACCCACAGGCTCCACTATCCAGGCCCCATGGATTGTCAGGTTGTTGGGCCTGGCATGGAGCAGCAGTTTCCAGCAAAGCAGCACTACTAGCAGCTGCATACTTAGTAATGCCTGCACTGTGCCCAGGACCAGTGTGACAGGCAGGGCTGCCAGCCACCCCTATCTTTGCACAATGCCAACACAGGCGTGGGAGTGTGTGTATGTCTATCCATTGTTTTGTGGCTGCCTACTTCTCACTGGGCCCACAATGCTTACACTGATTCCAGCACAGTGGTTCTTAACCAGTCCTCCTTGAACCCCTAGGCCAGTCGGGTGTTCAGGATAGCCCTAATGAATATGCATGAGATATATATGCATTAGAGATATCCTGCCAACCTGACTGGTTTGTGGCCCTCTAGGGCTGGATTCAGAGACCCCTGCCTTACATCTCTGTCATTTAAGAATGTGAGTGGGCAAGGTGCAGATCTCCAAGACATCAAAAAGGTTAGATAGAATTTGTCACGTGCTTCTTTGCTTCTCACCACCACCAAAATATTGTCTATTAGACAACGTTTTGGTGGTGGTGAGAATTGAGGAGGCATGTGACACATTATATCTACCCTTTTGATGTCTAGGACATCTGCACCTTGCCCACTCACAATCTTAAATGACAGAGGTGTAAGGCAGGGGTCTCCAAATCCAGCCCTAGAGGGCCACAAACCAGTCAGGTTGGCAGGATATCTCTAATGCATATATATCTCATGCATTTTCATTAGGGCTATCCTGAACACCCGACTGGCCTAGGGGTTCAAGGAGGACTGGTTAAGAACCACTGTTCCAGCATTAGCCTACCAATGTGCATAATGAGGAGCAAGGTATTGTGGGTATGGCGTGGACAGGGCAGACTGGGCATCTGCACATGGTGTGGGGCAATGGCTGGGAGATTGTAGTGCCCGACCACCACCTACATGGACAGGGTGGCCACAGCATGTCATGCTGGGAGGTCACTCTCGCTCTCACTGAGCAGTGACCATGGCATGTCTAGGTTCCCACATAGTGGTATACAGTGCTCCTCTCAAGTGATATTGGTGTGGTTTCTGTTCTGGGTCCCAATCACTGAGATATCTGCTTGGTGTCTGTGCATACATCCCAGGTTTGGGTGCACAGAGTTCCCCTGGGATAGATGCACTGTAGACTGGCTAGTAGACTGCATTTTGTATGTGCATGTCTGGAATGTTTTGCAGAGTGCAGACTGAGTATGCTCTCTCCTGGTGGATGTCAGTTTGTGGTGGGGGCAGCTGAGCTCTTCTAGGCCCATGCTCTTGTGACAAGTACAGATCTACATTAACAGCCCTGGTTGCTGGTCCCATAGCCCATTATCATGTGCCTTCTTTGCAAATATGTGGAGTGTGAATCTGTTGGAGGTCAGATCCTGTCCCCCAGCCAAGTGGGTGTTCTGGTACGTGGTACTACATAATCTGCATGTGGATCCAGGCATTCCCCTCCCACAAGCAACCATACTGAATAGCACCAGTCTAGGTGCAACATGGTCTACAAGTCCAGATATGACTAGGGAATACAGGTGCACCCAGGAATATCCTAGGTATGTCTGCAAGAAAAACCTGACACACAACAATACCTCTCTCATGCTCCACAGTACTGCGGACCTGGTACTGGGCGCATCACCTCATCCTCAGGGTGAGCGCAGAACCCACACAATGGCATGGTCTGTAGCTACTCTGTGCCAGTAACACACACGGTCAGTATCCCCTACCACGGTGCGGTGCTGTAGAGGTGCATACCCCATCTGGTGACCTGCTGTAGACTGCTAATCTGCATGTGCATTGCATCATGGGTACTGGTGAGTTAACCCTATCCTGGTAACCACAGCAGACATATCGTGCAGTGACCTGCAGTCTTTCTATATTCGGAGATAAGAAATGATCACTCCATCCTAACATCAACATGCATATGGTAGAAAATACTGGAGCACAAAACAGAAACAGAATCTGAGAGGAAGAATAGGTCTCAGATTAATATAGGACTGCACATCAGCCATGGGAAAGCCCCTCTAAGCTGCTCTCCCAACACATCATCCTTCTGTATCCAGCAATTGCAGATCAGAGAGCTGTGGAGGTGTAGCCTACTGGCTAGTACTGATACCTCCCAAGCCAAGGGTCATGGGTTTGATTTCCTTTTGTTTTGTTTTTTTCTTTATTTTATGCCAAACAGCCATGATGACGCCCATCGACCCCTTCTCTCCGCCCTCTCTCCACCCTCTGCGGGACTTACCGCCACCGGCGACGTTAACGCATGTTAACTTTGCATCGGGTGATATTACTGTACGTTAACGTCACTTAACGCACGATAATGTAGCTGCTGCTACGTTATCGCTGTTTAGTAAACATACCCCGTTGTCTGTCTGATTGCCTGGATTGAAAAGAGCAAGTATGAAATATCGCACAATGAATAGGTACAAGGGTGCCTGGGGCTTGCTGGACCTGCACCCTTTTGGATGGTATTTGGACCAGCACAGAATAAAATGAAAAAAACAAACAAACTGCGGGCATTGAACTGGTCCTCTGGTGTATTCAAAGATAGTGCTTTAACCACCATGCTACCCCTGAAAAGCATCTGTGATGGCAATAATTACTAATAGAGGGAATGAAAGTATGTATCTGCCTACAATGTATCAGCAGGTTGTCAGCTCATTCTCACAAAACTATGATTGACCTGTGTGTTGTGTACATATCTGTTGTGGTTCAAAGTACCCGATGTCATGTTTTGGGTATGAGACCTGACTCATGATAAATGCATGTGTCAGACATCTGCTGCCCTCATACCAATAACCTTGCGCAATGTCCCAAACCTCACCCAAAACAGAAATGGCCTCAGATATATGTCTCAGCCCTCTGCATGTTACAAAAGAGATTTCAGGAATGACATCTGTTGGCCAGTACATACTTGCGGCATGGTGCTTTGCACTAAATGTTGAGTCGGTCTCATGCTGCATACCAACAAGTGTAATTACACTGGGCAGTGCTGTGTACAAGGACAGTGCAATAACCCTGATGCTAGGCCTTTACAACGTTTAACTGTGGAAAAATAAACAAACAATGCAACAGCATGTGCCTGACTGAAATGTGTGAACATGTAGGCACCTCTGCATGTCAGCAATTGATGGGCTGGTGTGTAATGCAAATATGGAAGGACTCAAGGTATGTTTCCCACAGGTCAGATGTACAATCATTAATATGTCCAAAGCTTATCCCCAGGACAGATCAGATGTAGGAGCTGGATTATGTGCATTGTGCTGCATGACCCTCATTGCAATCTGACAGTCTACATGCATGATTGTCACGAGCTTGAGTGTAGACAGTATGTGGGTCATTTTCAGGCCCCAACACTGATGATCTATGCAATGCCCCATATTACATTCCTGCCTGTATTTTAATCATGCCAATCCAGCACATGCATACTGTCACGCCCCAGCCCTCTGCCTAAGGCTTAGAGGGGTAGGGTTGCCATTAACCTCTCTTATAAAAGGTTGAATAAACTATTTTTCTCCAGTGAAGCATGCTGGGAGTTGTAATTTTGGCCTTCTAAGATGAAGTGTAGTCATGAAACCAAAAGTAAAGGAAAATGACAAAATTTATTCCCCAAACGCAAACAAAGTCCATGTAGACTGTAACAAGATACTTCTCCATTCATTCACTCAAGGTTATTTACAACTTAGGCTGGATGAGCTTCACAGTCATTAATTATATGCAGCTGCTTATCAATATAACGGATAAAGAAAATACAGCTTCTTCATTCAACAAAGTAAAAATATCTTTTTTTTTACCTTTGTCTTCATTAAGCATTCAAATGTACATGCAACAGGTATCTTCCCCTTAAAAAGAGCAAGTTCCTACCTTCAGTTCAGGCTAGGTTTCATTACTCTACTTTTCAGGAGATGTTATCTTTTCAGCTATTCTTTAGCAAAGGGACTCAATGCTAACCGCCTGACATAGAGTACAGTCCATGAGTACTTCTGGAGGCAATAAATCCTGCTCAATAGGCTCAACCTGCATTTTCTCTGGCTCCGGTAATGCAGTGCCCTGCTCTGAGCTTTTAACGTATGTCTCAGGGTATACTCTCTCTGAGGATCCCTGTTTCTCTCTTGAGCACAGCTCCACCCGGTAAGGATAAATTGTACCTGAAGCTGTGGACCCTTCTCCCTGGCTGTGTTCACCAGTCTCCCTCCAGCTTCTGGGAAACAGTTCCTGGTTCACTTCCCTGAGTTCCTTCCTGGAGCTCTGCCATGGCTCCCTGTTCCAGACTTGGCTCCTTTGACTCCTGTGCTGAGTCCTGGGCTCCCACCTCTGAACTCTCTGAACCTTCTGATCAGGAACTGGGGTTTGAAGCCTTCTCTGCTCTCTCCTTCCGTGCTCTCTCCCTCCGGGCTCTCCTCCTCTTCCGGGCACTCCTCCCTGCTTTCTCTCTAGCCAAGGTTTATATCCCTGCTTCCCGGGCAATGTCTCTCCCTCTCTGGACAGGTGCTTGCAATTATCTTCCAAGCCTGCAACTACATCAGCAGAGCTTGGGTGTGGCAGCCTAGGTTTGATTTCTCTCTGCTTGCTTTCTTTATGCCAACGCTGAAACTTGTGCACTGCAGGGATGTCACTTTTCTTAAAAGCAAAATCATTAGTTTCTCCTATTTTCATAGACTCACTACAAGCTTCCTTATCACATACCCCCCTCCCTAAGATATTATGGGCTGGCGGCATTTCCCCCCCCACAGTTCGTAATCTTCGATAGGGCGTCAGTAGCTTGCTGTAATCTTTCTGCCTTATGTTCCACTTTAGATAGATTGGCTACCGCTGTTCATTCCCACCAGGGCCTAAGGACATTTATGTGGTAAACCTGCTGGCGGCCCCTATTATTCTCTACCGCGTAGGATACCGGACCCACTTGTTTAACCACTTTATATGGTCCTTTCCACTGGACCTCAAATTTTGGCATGGCGCCTGCCACCATTACTATGACTTTCTCTCCTAGGGCTATTTGGCGGGGTTTCGTACCTTGATCATAGCATTTCTTTTGGCGAATCTGGCTGGCCTGTAAGTTTTCCTCAGCCACTTGGGAGGTCCTGTGTAACCGCCCCCTCAAATCTCGAAGAAAATGGGGTACTCTCATAACTTCTATCTCGGGCTCGACCCATTGCTCCCGTAACATATCTAAAATTCCCCATGGGGCACGTCCGTACATCAATTCATAGGGGGATGCCCCTAAAGATGCCTGTGTCCGCTCTCGGCAGGCGTATAGAATGAAAGGGAGCATATCATCCCACTCGGTCATGTTACCATTCAAACCTCGCCTTAGCATTTGTTTCAACGTCTGGTTTAATCTTTCTACTAGCCCATTAGACTGGGGGTGATAGGCGGCTGTTTTTACGTGCTGTACCCCGAAAGCGTCCCACACCTGGGCCAAGTACTTTGACATAAAATTGGTGCCCCGGTCTGTCAGCACCTCCCGGGGAAAACCCACCTCACAAAATAGCTTTATTACCTCTAAGGCTATCATTTTTGCAGAGATGTTACGCAAGGGAATGGCCCACAGGAACCTGGTGGCTTGATCTACTGTAACTAAAATATACTGGAAGCCTCGGGGTGTCTTCACCAGAGGTCCCACTATGTCCATTGCGATTCTTCGGATAGGCTCTTATATTACGGGCGTTGGGATCATGGACAGCCCTGGTGGTCGGACAGTGGTGACCCGTTGACAAGAAGGGCATGACTCACAAAATTGGGTGGTTTCCTTGAAGACGCCTGGCCAGTAGAAGCGGGCAAGGATCTGGTCTAGAGTCCCCTGTACCCCTTTGTGACCTCCTACCGGGTGGTCATGGGCAAGCCTCAAAGACCAACGTCTTAAAAGCGGCGGGTACCACCAGCTGCTTCCTGACCGTCCCTGCCTGGGGATCAAGACTCTCCCTGTATAGTATTCCCTTATCCAAGAGGAATCTTGGAGGGCATCCCTCTCAACCGCATATTCAAACGCCCGTGTAAGCGCGGGGTCCGTTTGCTGCTCACTGGGAAAGAACGGGAACTTTTCAACCAATTCTGCAGGGACCCAAGGTAACCCTTGTCCAGCTTCCATCTCAGTTCTCCCTCGAGACCTACACTGTCTTTCACGGCGTTTCTCAGCTTTTCCCTTCTTACTCCTATCAGCAGGGGACGCTACTAGGTCATCATGTGAGGGCAATTCACCTAGGGATTCATCTGGGTGTTCATCCTTTTTGTCTTGGGCCTCTGACTGGGACCGTGTAGACACCAGTCCAACTTTTTAATGTAGGCCCTTCTCCAATCCTCTTTTGAACTGGGGCCAATCCCTACCCAACACATCATGGGGCAGTCTTGGGACTACGGCTACCAGGACTTCCCTCTGTATCCCTACCCCTTTATTAACACCTTGTACATGGGATAAAAGGAGGCTGCTCCATGGATACATCTGATCCGGACCCTCCCCTCTGGTCGGCTCGGGACTGACTCACTCTGGGCTTGTATTGCCCGCCAGAGTCTCCGTGAGATCATACTCTGGTCAGCACCTGAGTCGAGTAGAGCGTTATTAGCAATGCCCTGAATATCAACATTCAAAAGGAAACCCTCTCTTAGCTGTTTCACATTAGCACCTATCAATGCTGTACGTGCTTTACATTCCTTTTTTTCTTGCCCACTTGCCCTCCTGCGTAGGCAGATAAATTTTCATACATTCCACATTTTTTCCTTGTTCTCCTTTCTGATTGTTCAAAACTAGCCTCTGCTGCTATTTTCAGAGCGCCCCTTTTGGTTGACCAGCCAATTCCGCTTCTAAATAACGCTCAGTCAGCAGGGTTGCTTCTCCTGTGGTCTGGCAGTTTTGTAATATCAGAAAGGATTGGATTTCTTTAGGAACTGCAGCCATAAACTGCTCTAACACAATTGTATCTATCACCATATCCATCGTTTTACCTTCTGGAGCTAACCATTTCAAAGCTAAGCCTCTGACCCTTTGGCACAAAGCCTTAGGTGTCTCACCGGCTCTTAAGCTTGTAGCTCTCAGCATGCGATGGTAGACCATCTGAGTTAAACCTAAGCAATCTCAGATAGCCTTTTTTAGCTCTCCATAATCTGTAGCAAGTGCCGCTGGCATGGCCCTGTAGGCCGCTAATGCCTCTCCTGTGAGAGATGTGGCTAGCCGTACAGCCCACTGTTCCATTGGCCAACCTATAGTATGAACAACTTTCTCAAAGGATTCTAAGAAATCGTCAATATCATCCTCTACTGAAAGTTTTCCAAAGGAAAATGTCCCACATGTCTGTGGTCCTACCATACAGGTATTTGGTGTCCCTTCTAGTCCCGCTTGGGTTGGCAATGCTCCAGCTGACGCTTGGGTGAAGTCCATGTGTACAGTCACCACTTGTGTTGCTGGAAGAAGGTGTTTGAGATGAATAGATCGTTGGTCTTGCAGAATTCTATCTCCAGCTTCATTTCTGTTACCAAGTCCATATTTTCCAACCACTTTCCTTCTTCTTTGTTGCCAACTTTTGTGTTCCAGTCACCCATGACTATCAGGATATCCTGTTTGCATGTTCTGTCAATTTCAGCTTGAACTTGTTCATAGAACTCTTCAATTTCATCCTCTTCTGCAGCTGCTGTTAGGGCATATACTTGAATTATAGTTGTGTTGATAGGCATTCCTTATAGATGAATAGAGATTAAGCGTTCACTGACTGCATTGTATTTCATTACAGTTCTTGCAAGTTTCTTTTTTATTATAAATGCAACACCATTTCTTCTTTGTCTTTCATTTCCAGCATAGTAGACCATGTGATCATCTGATGCAAAGTGCCCGATGCCAGTCCATTTCAGTTCGCTGACACCCAACAGATCAAGTTGTACACGTTCCATTTCATTCTTGACCACCTCCAACTTCCCTTGGTTCATGCTTCGTACGTTCCATGTTCCAATCTGTAAGACATCTTTACAGCTTCTGACTCTCATTTCATGCACAGCTACATCAGCATGATATACATGATATGCCAGACAGATATGCATGCCCAAATTTGGTCAGGCCAACGGCCACCTGCAGTGATGGAGGCCACTAACAGGGGCAGGCCAGTAGGTGCCAGGGGGGCAGGACAGCGTGGCCATGGGCATCCATGTAGGCACTGAGGTTCTGCAGGCATGTGATGCTTGTCTGCTACAGCTGCATTATGTGCAGGTCTTTGGTTTAATACACATGTACATATGTATGACATATTGGGGAGGTGGGGATTGTAATATTGGGATACACATTGTATTGTTATTTCATTGCAGTTAATTGATATTTCCCCTCCCTCTTTGTTTCCTGTTTTGATACTTCAAGGATAGGGTTCCCTTTTCCTTTTTGCGATTACCTGATGCAAATCTTGTGATATACAGTAAACATGAGACACATGTATACATGACATGTCTGTCAGTGTCAGTTAGTTCCATATCAATGAAACCACAAAGCCTCTTACTAGACATGGGTCAGGGCGTGCACCACCTAGGCAGACATGTCATGAGTATCTCTCCTCTCCCCCACCTGTCCTTTGCATCTATGACCCATACCCCTCTCCCCCTCCCATTGTGAATGATATGAACATGCTGGCCATTGCTGTTGCGTGGCCATACCTTCTTCCCCTCCATGCTCCTCAGGATCTTCCTCACTCAGGCATTTGTCCTGTACCATCAAACACTACAGGTGCAGCCATAATATCTATTCACCCGTTCCTGGCAGACCCTAAGGCCCCTACTCACTGTTCATCCTTTCTGACCTGTCTGATGTGTAGAACTCTTTTGGACTCACCCTTCCCATGTCATTGATTGGTGCTGCAGGCTGTGCGCTAAACAGCTTCACCCACCAGGACACCCCTCACTGTATTAGTGGAAGTTCTCATGGACCTTCAGCTACCCCTATTACACACTCTATTCTGCTTTCCAAAAGTTCTGTCCTGGGTCGCCCCCCCCCCCTTTTCCCACTATGCCATGTATGCACACATGGACATGTTCTGGTCAACAGGCATATGAGCCTAGGGGGCAGACAATAGCCACCATTTCCCATGCTGTAAAGCGTTGCATCCAGCAGTACACATTAACATTCCCCACTATCTGATGTTTGAACTGGACTATGTCTGTCACACATGTGTGGATGTCACAACTCCTGATAACCCATGATATGTGTGCACCAACATGCACATGGGTGACTGAAAAGAACACACAACCAAGCCATGGTTATCAAAAACATAACAGCATCTGTATTAATAAAGTAAAAACATATAACACTCTTTCTATTAAAAACAAACATTTGCAACTATTCACACACAGCACACAGTGCCAAGAATGCAGCCTGTACAGCCTCTGCTACATTGGGTCCCCTGGTCAGTGTGTGCTGACATTGCCTGGGACCCATGGATACAGAGAGATACAGCACACTACTCCCACATGGTGGCACTACTGCTGCTGGGGGCTTCTATTCGGTGTTGGCTCATGCTCTGCAGAGGCTGGGTGCACACCCCTCTGCCTCTGCAGCTCATAAGCCAACAGCAACACATACTCTACTAGCTGCCCCCACAGTCCAAGTCAAGGACTGTGCAATGGGGTCTGGGTGGTGACCTTGGCACACACCTTGGCTGTGGCACAGTTTTCTAGCACAGGTCGGGTCCCCACCGGCCCTGTGGGATTGTGGGGCAACAGGCAGGGCTCTGCCAGGTCCTCTGTATCCATGGGTCCCAGATCTGTGCCAGAATGCAGCCTGGTGTTGGGGTTTGCATCCTGGGGGCACAGGTCTGCACCCTGTGGGGGTCTCCCTGGGTCTGCCACTGCACCCCCATGGCCACATGTGGCATGAGTGGCCTCAACAGGTGGCTGGCCCCCTGCCACGTCAGGGTCCTACCCCTCCTCCTCCTACTCTTCCTCCTCCACATCCCCATCATCCTCCTCCTCATCATCATCATCCCCTTCCTCCTCTGCAACCCCATCATCCTTTTCCTCTTCCTCATCCCTGTCATCCTCTTCCTCCTCCTCCTCCTCCACATAATTATCTTCCTCTTCCTCATCCTCTTCATCCTCCACAATTGCACCATCCCCAGCCTCTTCTTCCTCTGCACCCTCCTGCATATCTGCAGCCATGTCCTCCTGGGCCACCATCCCTGCTGCTTGGCCTGCCATTGGTGACTGGGCTGTGCTCCCACAGCTGCTTCTGGTGCTGCCACAACCTCTCTGAATGGGAACAGAGTGCCACATGAGCCACATTTTCTGTGCCTGCAGGGCAGTCATCATCTGCCACAATGCCTACAACACCCGTACATAAATAGCAGCCCAAAGACCATGCAGCAGGTGAACCATGCTTAGTGGGGTTATGATCTTGGCAGGTCAGACAGGATGGTAACTGCATACATGGGATGCATCCAGGGGGTATGTGCAGGACAGACAAGGGATTTAGAATCTGCCAGCCTCTGTAGGCAGCAGCAGAGAGGTCTGGATCCACACTGGTCTGATGGGAACAGAGTGGGCACCTGACATACCAACCCTAGATGTCAGGCCCAAGCTGTCCCCTGTGGAGTCTGTGCTGAAAAGTGGAAGTTGGGGGGCACAGACAATGGCATGGCCCCAGCAGTGTGGGGTCCCCAGGAGGGTGTGAATGGTGTGCTCTAGGGTGAGTGTGTGGGACCTGTGATGTGCATGCATCCATAGGTCATCAGGTTATATTTGACATGCATATGATGGGGTCTGGGGGAACTGTGAAGTGACCTGCACAGGGGGTGTTACAGGCATGTGGGCTGGCAGATAGTGACCAACACATCAGGGGCCTGTGCAGACCACTGGAGTGACTGCTAGACCACAGGCACTATATATCAGCAAGGGGTTGCTAACAATTGTCTATTGGGGGGGGGGGACCAAGGTGAGGAGAGGTGCCCTAGTTGCATATTTGAGTGGTATTGTGGATCCTGTTTGTGTCATTGGGACAGGACGGGCAGGTCTTGTGTGACAGTTGGATATGTGTTGCACCTAAGAGGGCAGGGTCAGTGATGTCACCAGGTTTGCATATTGCCACAACAGGGAGGAGTGGGAGGACTGGGAGTGGTGGGGGGTTGGGTTAGGGGTCCATTGCTTGGCCCCACTAATGTTCTGTTTCAGAGAGCAGTAATACATCCCAACAGCATGGTCTGGCAGGTGACCAAGGACAATAGCATGGGATGAGGGTGGAAACAAAGGTATAGTGTGATAGGACACAGTGCCAAAGGCACAATGCTATTTTCCTGAGCCATCTGAAAGGGTGTGTGCATGTGGGAAATGGGTATGATGGGGGCTGGGGTGTAAACAGGGCATCCCTGGGATACACCAACTGGGACTATGAGAATGAAAGAGATGTACCAACAGGGACAGCCCTGATGGGGCAATGGGTGGACCGAGAGCCCTGATGGCCCATGTGGTCCCTGTCTGCCATCCTGTATTTCTGTGGTATATGTGTCAGGGACTTGGGTGTGGCTGGTGATTCCACAAACCAATTGTCATTACCAGTGCTCCTGGCCTTTGGTAGAAGGCACATTCTGGCAAACTGTGACCTCTACATGGAAGATATTGTGCCATTCAATTGTGTGTGTGATGCTGACCCTGAGAAGGGTGTGATGCTATACACTACATGTCTGCTGTGTCATCACCATCTATCCAATGTGCATTTGTTGCATGGCCAAAGCAGCCATGCACATGTTGCATCATCACATAGCTATATGTGTAGACAGGGGGATGACCGACAGGTCCATACAATGCATCAGGGTCAGCATGTCAACTGCTGCATGTTCATGTGTACCTCTATGTGGTCTGGACAGTGCCACATTCCCCCACACCAGGCATGCATGCACATCCTTGGGAATATGTGCAGGGAATATCATATTTGGTGCACGGTGCATGGATATATGCCTGCTGATACAGTCCAATGGGTTCATTCAGCCATGATAATTGCCTCACACATGCTGTTGTGTCACACACATTCTACACTATTCACCATCTGCGACTGCCCCAGCTTCTCCTGCAGCCAGCAGAGAAACTCTGGCCAATTATGGTGCAGCTCCCAGTCCTTTTTCAGCAGTTCCTCCACCTGGGGGAATGGGGATACATGGCATCAGTGCCCTTCCACACATACCACATGCGACACAACAGCAGCCCAGGCATGGGTATGTGGTATATCACAGTATGATAGTTGTAGGCTGCAGCTGACCAGGCCCTTTGAAGTTGCATATAACCTCCCCCATAACAGCAACATAGCATTCAACATTGAGCACAACCCCCATGGCATCACACAGGCATGTGGTGGAGAAACACATGTTGCCACATTTGGCCATCCGCCTTGGCTCCTACCTATGTGCTGTTTGCTGTGTTGTTACAGAACACTGTGAGGGCATCACATGCCACAAGATGTGGCAAGTGTGAGAGGGTACGTGGCCTAGTTGCTCAACACAGTTGTACTCACAACCTGTCCCTGTCCCACAACCTTGTTTCAACACATGCTGTGCACATGCGTGTGCTGATGTTGCCGACTGTCCTTACATGTTTTGTAACAGATGTCCGTGGCCCCTACCTGTTTCACCCCCCTCTTAGTGGTCTCAAGGGTGAGGTATGAGTGGTGTATAGCCTATAGCTACATGTTCAAATTCCAGAATAACATCATTCTACTTATTCTTGACAGGTGAAGATACTCCTAACTTACATCAAGAAGGGAGACAAAGGAACTCAGGACCCATGATTTCAATGTCCCAGCTTAGGATATTTAGGTTGGTCAACATAACATTGTTACTTGCCCCTTATGCCCATAGATTAGGTGTCCCTGCCCAATGTGCATGCATTATTACAACTCACTTCACAGAATATGCACTTGAAATAGCTGCCCCACCATAAATGCCCTATTTTTGTGATTTGCCATTATGTCTTCCACTGCAATTTCTCCTCTTCAGCTCTGCATATGGAGATCCCTGCTTGTTGTAAGTGGGGGGTTGCCCCTACTGCTCCTGTTCACAGCTGCTCTGAAAGGGTCATGATATTTGTGTCTGTCATTGCTAATCTACATATTGGCATTGATCCTGCATCCCCTGACACATTCACACGGTATCCTTGCTTATTGAACCACAGAGCAGCTGTACTATTTTTTAGATACATATTTGGGTGTCCATTGTCAGGGTTCATGAGAACAGTGCTTGGTGTGTGCCTATGTGCACTTAGCTGTCTGCAGGCTCTGTGACATACTGCACAGCTGCATGTACAGTTGCATTGTGATGCTCTAGTTTTGGAACATGACAGTTGGCATGGACAATAGTGTGGGTGATGGGTCGCAGGCGAGATGTGGAACTAGGATGTGGGGAACAGGTGGTGAGTTGGTTGGCAGGAAGACAGTGTGTGCTTCCCTCCTCAGAGATCTTAGCAGAGGGTGAGAGGGTTACAACAGTGGGGAGAGGGTTGGACATGAAGGGGGAAAAGTGTGGAGGTGGCAGACCTCACGGTGACTGAGGTGGGACTTGTGAATATGGTGAGCCATGCTTGCCTTAGAGAGAGGTGGTGTGGGGGATATCACCCACTGCCCCTGAACCTGGATGGTCTGTTGATGTAAAAAATATGGCAGCTAGTAACGCTGAGGCACAAGCTGGCATTGAACCTGCGCTCATGCACACAGTGATCATATGTTTCATGCCACAGGGCAGGTGTATAAGCTAGGCCCATTCAGATGTACTTAGGTGTTCAGTACAAGGCGACTGTGGGCATGAGTCCTCGTATTTCTATGTGCACTTAGCTGACTGCAAGCTCTGTGACATGCTGACAGGCTGCACGGACATTTGTTTTGTGGAGGTATAGTTTGGAGACATGAGAGTTTGCATAGACAACAGTGCAGGTGATGGGGCCCGGGAGATACATGGAAATGGGATGTGAGGAACAGGTGGTGAGTTCGTTGGCGGGAGGATGATGTGTGCCTCCCTCCCTCCTCAGAGATCTTAGCAGAGGGTGAGAAGGTTACAGCAGTGGAGTGAGGGTTGGACATGAAAGGGGAAAAGTGTGGAGGTGGCAGACCTCACGGTGACTGAGGTGGGACATGTGAATATGGTGAGCCATGCTTGCGGTAGACAGCAGGGGCATGGAGGATTGCGCCCACTGCCCCGACCCTGGATGGTCTGTTGACATAAAGAAAATAGAAGCTAGTAATGCTGAGGCACAAACTGACATTGAGCCTGATACCCTGTGTTTATGCACACAGTGACCTTAGGTTTTGTGCCACAGGGCAGGTACATAAGTTGGCCTATGCAGGTGTTCTTAGGAATTCAGTACAAGGTGCATGGGGGCATCAGTCGGTGTATTGCTATGTTCATTTAGCTGACTGCAGGCTCTGTGACATGCTGACAGGCTGCATGGGCATTTGCTTTGTGGAGCTATAGTTTGGACATATGAGAGTTTACATGGAGAACAGTGCAGATGATGGGTCCCAGGTGAGGTGTGGAAATAGGCTGAGAGGAACAGGTGATGAGTAGATTGGAGGAATGACAGTGTGTGCCTCCCTCCTCAAAGGTCTTAACAGAGGGTGAGAAGGTACGCGTGGAGGGGGGGTGTTGGACATGAGGTGGAAGAGGTTGAGAGGTGGCAGACCTCATAGGGACTGACATGTGATCTCGTGGGTCTTGTAAGGAATGCTGACAGCCAGGGCCTGTCCATCATGAATGGGGGGGGGGGGGTAGTGACAGAGCCACCTTCCAGGGAGAGGAGATAGCTGTGAATGGACATGCCATCCTACTGTCAGTGAGAGCTGCAGGCTGGCAATTGTCATACCCCACCATAGTCCAGCTATTTCAAGCTGCAGACTACGCACACTGCAGAACACCCACACAGTCACACGGCACTGACATAGCAGTATGGTGTCAGTGACACTGGCAGAATTCACATCCACCTGCAGCTTCATGTCTGTGTGCTCTCACAGTCACAGCAGTGTCATATCATGCATCTTAGATGTGCACCCTAGGCAGCTGGCCTGCCACCCTCCTGGAACCGCGGCCCCCATGGTGCCACACACCTGACACCTCCTTTCTTGCACAACAGCATCCATGTGTCACTCCCTTTGCCACATTAGTAACATTGGCCTTGTGTAGGGCTCATAGCAGGGCACTATGCTATTGCTGCTATGGAAGCACTACTATCACTAACTTGGGCTCCCATATCTGTTCACCACATTGCACACTTTCAATAGTCTCTCTTACCTCTGTATGATGCCTTTTCCATGAGGTTTTGATATGCATTAGGGTTCCCGGCGCAATCACGTTAAGGGAGGTGACTTGTTAACACTCACTCCCCGCCTTGTGGACACCCACTCTCCACCCCGTGGATGCCTACTCTCCACCCACAGGGCACTTTACACTGCTGGTACTGTTACTGTGTGTTAAAGCGGCATTTTGGATGTGCTAAGGGCGCAGGTGTGCCGATAGCACGCGTTAACAACACACTTGCTTTTTTAGCGCAATTTAGGGGTATGTTTACTAAACCTTCTTAATGTGCGCCCGGTGTTAGTGTGCAGGCTGCCATATAAGGAGTGGGAATTCCGGTCAAAAAGTAGCAAAACGGGATTAGCGCACGATAACGCGCACTGCTGCGCACATTATCGGGCAAAGTGCCCCAAGCACGTTACCGCGCGGTAATCTTAAGTAGGCGCACAGACATCCAACATAGAAACAGAAGTGTAGCACAATGGTTAATACACTGACTGATGATCCAGGGATCATGAGTTTGATCCCCAGTGTGCCTAATGCATAAGGCTGGCTGAGGCATCAGCTGTGACATGTAGTATTGTTTCCTGAGGCATTTTATTTGTATTTTAATTATTGCTGCCAGCAAACACACCCTCACGTGCCATAACCTAAGGTGCCGCATAAGGCACCCTATAAGGCACTCCATAGGGCACATTATAAAGTGCACTGTCCGCCACGGCACCCTATAATATCCCCTATAGGGCACCCTATAAGGCGCTCCATAGGACTGTAACCATAAGGTGCCTCAGAAGGCGCTTTATAGGGCGCCCTATAAGGCGCCTTCTGAGGCACCTTATGGTTACAGTACTCTGAGAGTGTGTTTGCTGGCAGCACTAATGTACATTAAAAATAGCCAATGCTTTGGACAGCCCTATCAAATAACCCCACTGTGGGTTTGAACCCATGACCTCCGGCTCCACAAGCAGTGAAGTAACCAGTGGGCTACACCTCCATAGCTGCTAACAGACCTCTGGCTGGCTGCAGAAGGACTGCACGTCACCACACAAACAGTCTGCTGTGGTCACCAGGATAGGGTTAACCCACCCATACCCATGATGCACTGCACATGCAAATCAGCAGTCTAGAGATGATCACAAGATTTAATTATTTATTTATTTATTTATAGACTCTTATATACCGCACTATTAGGCATCAGCGCGGTTCACAAAAAACAGTGAGATACACAATTCAACAGTACTTTGTGTTTACAGAAAACAGGAGAATATAACTCGGATAACAGGGTATATAATTAATAAACATAGTCATAATATCATCATGGCTTCAGTTTTGTGTGTATGTGGTCTGTGGGGTATCTGTATTGTATGTGTATGAGTGGAAGGTCTGTGGGTTGGTTGAGATGTCTTTATTGTTTACTGGATAAGATGGGGTATGCACTCCCACAGCACCTTGGCCTGGTAGGGGGAACTGACCATGTGTGTTACTGGCACAGAGTAGCTACACACCGTCACATTGTGCAAGTACTGTACTCACCCTGAGGGTGAGGTGGGGCGCCCAGCACCAGGTCCACAGCACTCTCCATGGCAGAAATAGGCCATACTGCAGGTCCCCAGCAGTGCTAGTGTGTGAGATAGGCTGTTTCTGCAGACACACCTTGGATACATCTGTATTTCTCAGTCAGGTTTAACCCATAAATATCACATAAGAAAAATACTATACAGCACTGTGGGGGAACCTAGCCAAGCCATGGTCACTGCTCAGTCAGAGTGAGAGTGATCTCCCAGCAGGACATGCTGTGACCACCCTGTCTGTGCAGGTGGTGGCTGGGCAATACAATGTCCCAGCCATTGCCCTGTGCAGATGCATCCTGGCCAGGCCACCCTGTCCAGGCTATACCCATGGTACCTTGCTCCTCATTATGCACATTGGCAGGCCAATACTGGCAACAGTGTGGGCTGTGGAGGGTGTTTGCAGCCACCACACACTGGATAGACAGACACACACACTCCCACACCTATGCCAGCATTGTGCTACTATAGAGGTGTTTGGCAGCCCTGGCCACCACACCAGTCCTTGGCACAGTGCAGGCATGGATATGGTACACAATACTGTTGGGGTCATTCCCCAGGGTGGTAAACACTGTCAGACACCAGACCTGAAGCACAATCCACAGACATCAGAAAGGTTGCTATGGTGCAGCTCAATCAGCAAATTGTGCTTAACTTAGGAATTGCTATCTGCCAGTAATAGCTGTGTACCCTATTCCCAGGTTTAGGGTGGCATTGCTAAGGTATGCAAGTGCTAGTATTGGGAGATGCACGCAGGGCCCAATGTCCTGCCTCTCCAGGAGGCATTGGCTAATGGAGCCTGTGGGTGCAGGTGTGCCTGCCCCTGTTGGCTGCTGCTTTACGGCAGAGGTTCCCAACTCCAGTCCTGGTGGGCCAAACACTGTTCAGGTTTTCATGCTGTCCCTCATGAATATGCATGAGATACATCTGCATACCATGGGGGCGGCACATAGAAATGCAGCACAGGCATCTTTATTAGAGGCAGCATGGAACCTAGATGGTGTTTGGCCCTCCAGGACTGCATTTGGGAAACTCTGCTCTAGGTAATGCGCATGTTTATGGTGTCTGTGCTCTGTAGGGTAAAATGTAGGTGTTTTGGGCATGTTTACATCATCTGCAACACAGGTTCTGTCTGTATTAGCATGTTTTAGTAGTGGGTAAAATATGGGGGCTGGGTTGGCAGGAACCACAGCTGGACTTGAATCTGTGACCTTCTGCTTCTGAACACACTGGCTGTGTGCACTGCACCACCGTGTTGCCACAGAGACAGTACATTCCCTGGGGATACCATGACTGTTCATCAGACAGGGCCTGTCTGTTGCAGTGCATGACACCCACCTACACAGGGCTAGGCCACGGTCTGCTCTGGGCAGCTGCCACTGCCCCCTCCACCACCAGTGCCCCTCTGCCACCCTGCTGACATGCCCTTCTGCTGGTGGTGCTGGTGGAGCGCAGTCTCAGGCCATCCAGTGTGCAGGTTGGCGGCTGCCTATGGTGCGGGTTCTGGGGTAGGGGTGCCTGCATAAGTGTCCACGCTTCCCCCCAGCACCGCCTGCCACTGTTCTGTGCCCTTGGCCTACCGCGGAACGCGACCCGCGGGCGCGTATCCGTGGGTGCATGCCCGAAGGGGCGTGACCAAAGGGGCAGGCCACGCCCCTTTGGAGCCCCTTCGGAGCTGT
The DNA here is from genome assembly GCA_033557465.1 of Ichthyophis bannanicus. Lineage (NCBI taxonomy): Eukaryota > Metazoa > Chordata > Amphibia > Gymnophiona > Ichthyophiidae > Ichthyophis > Ichthyophis bannanicus. The sequence goes on along the minus strand of CM066035.1, from coordinate 439,949,814 downwards.
GAGGAGCTGATTGCACGGTCTCATGGGTCGACGTCGGAAGAAAGTTTTTCCAGCTCTTCCTGCTAAAGTCGGCAAGATTGTTGGACCTATGGATCGACTTCTTCTGGGTCCTGGACCTTCTGCCTCAGAGAATGATCAGTTGCGGGAGTCCGTGAGTACTGTGTCTGACTCTTCCTCAATTACGCTGGGGGTTGTCCAACCCGAAGAGAAAGAGGTAGTGGAGGTGTCTTCTGTTCAGGGGAGTTTACCCGGCGGAGGCCCCTCATCTGATCAGGAACTCTCATTCTTGTCGGCTAAGGGGGTTCAGAAAGTTAAGTTGCCCTCCCCGGTAGTATTTGCTTCTGGGACTTTAGAAGTAGATGTCCCTGTTGAGGTTTCTTTAAAAGATATTTGGGAAATGTTAGCGCGCATGGAAGGTTCCTTTCGTGCTTCCTTTTCTCAGGTAGAACGGTTCTCAGGGGAAGTGGTACAGAAGCTTTCAGAACATGATAATATCTTGACAAAAAATAAGATGTCATTGTCTAAGTTGGAGGGTCGCTTTAATGTGTTGGAGGCAGCTGTTTCTTCTTCTATTAAGGATAGTGCTATAGTCCATCATCAGTTGGAAGCCCTTGAGAATTTCAATCGTTCAAAAAAATTGCATTTTTTGAATTTCCCTTGTACCCATTATCTTTCTCCACTGTTTTTGTTACAGAAATATTTTAAGGAGGTTCTCCTAATTGATGATGTGAATTCTATTAAGTTTTCTACAGTATATTATGTTCCTATGCTTTCGGCTGTTAAGGCTTCCTCTCCAGCACAGGAAGGGAATCCCACTGGCATAGAGTCCTTGGATCTTTCTCAGTTTTTGGAATCTTCTACAGATTTAATTTCTCAGCGTGCTACTTTGATAGCTTCTTTTTTTTCCTTACAAGATAAAAATTTGATCTTGAGTTTGTATTTTAAGAAGAAATCTCAGGTTTTTTGTGGGGAAACTATTCAAATTTTCCCGGACGTGAGTAGGGTTACTCAGGTCAGGAGGAAAACATTTTTGGCTTTAAAAGATCGGACTCTTGCCATTGGAGCTTCCTTTTTCCTGAAATATCCCTGCAAATGTATTCTGGTATTGGAAGGTATCAAATATGTGTTCCTCGATGTCGGACAACTTGAGGCTTTTCTGATTAGTAAGGAATCCTCGTGAGATGTTAGTTTAATTCTCTTTCTCTTCATGTAAATTGGGCAAAATTGTTCTGGATCCTATCGCCTTGATTTTGCTTGTATTTTTTTTTTTCGGTGACTGTCTCCTTGATGTGGACTTGGATGTATGTTTACTTCTTTGTTTCAATAAAGACTGTTTAAAAAAGAAAAAAAAAAGAAATGGTTTCTCTTCCCTTTAAATCATCTCTAACGCCAGGGTTTCACTGGCGTTAGTTTTGAGCCTCGGATTTCACATCATTAGTGTGCGGGGAGCCTCTCCCCTCCCACTCTCCACCCATTGACCCCTTCTCTCCGCCCCGGGGAGCCTTCCTCTGCCCTCCGGGAGCCTTTCCCCACCTTCTGCGCTCATTTGCGCGCTAAGGTACCCGAGCGCCTGCTAAAGCGCCATTATCGCGTGCTAAGGTACCTTAGCGCGCGCTAACATCACAGAGCGCACATTAAGAAGGTTTAGTAAACATGCCCCTTAGTAAACATACCCCATAGTTTCAGCACGGCTACATTCAAGTCAATGGCACTGAATAAAGCATATTTACTGCTGGCCACCAGCCATTTTCAGCAGGCCTAAAGTAAACACATAAGCTATCCATATAACAGCAGAATATCACTGCTATGCAGATAATTTCTGGTTCCCACCCTAGCTCCACTCTAACTGCCTCAGCACCATAAGGATATTGGTGGAGTGGTTAGATGGATTTTCAGCCTGCCATTATCTATATAGGGGCTGAAAATTGGCAGCTAGAGGACTTATATGTTTATGAGATGCCAATAAATATGTAAATCTTTTTGAATATTGACCCAAGTATTTTTCTCCATAACAATAACATCCCTACCTTTCTTAACATACCACTAAAATTGTTATCCGCCCTCTTATAACCTCTCGCTTTGACTAGTACAACCTGCTTCTCATTGGTCTTGCAACAAGCCATCTTTCTGCACTACAAACTATTCAAATTTCAGCTGCATAACTTATCTTTTACCGTGGCTTTACGAATAGCAGTGATAGCCTGCTCACTGTATAGAAAACCTATTAAATAGATAAAATAAGATACCTTGATAAATTTGGGACAGTTCTTTGCTGATTGAAAATCACCATTATCCATATTGTTAGAATGCCCACACTCCACCCTTGCATCTCCCTAGCACTATCTGGATAGTGGTGCAGCATTGCATGATCATTTTCAGGGGCTCTATCTGGCAGCTGCTATCTGCGTAAAAACTACTGAATATCAACACGGCTATTTGGCCAAGTACTGGACTGATTTTTAGAAGGGCCTGTATTTATGTACTTATAAAAAGATTGATATTTGGGAGGCCGTCTGGTTATGGGTGAATATATCCACAGGCTGCCCTACCACTAACCAAATTAGAGCATGGGTAGTCCATTGGCAGAGCAAGGGCGGTGTCGATGCTATCCAGGTAAGTGCTGATTTTATCTGGATATCACAGATACATTAACTACTTCTCTGGATAGCAGAGCTTAAAACAGATACTCAGCAGCAGCTCTTATCCAGACACTGCCACTGAATTTAAATGTCACAACTGACCACTACTACTGCATATATGCCTATCACCACATCTGGGCCTGAAATTTTAGAGGAGTTCTTGTGATTTTTTAAATGATGATGAGAGGAGGGGGACTGGTGGTATTTTTATCAAGGATGTTTACAGTTTTGTGATCTCTCTATCCTGAGCCACTGCTGATGCTGAATGATGATGACGGTTCCTAAGTGACAGCACCATTTGTCAACAGCTTAGGCAGAAAGAAGGTCATGTCCCAACCAGGGAGAAGACTCTGAAATCATCAGTCCAGATCATGAAGAGGTGGCAAGAATAGGCAGAGAGACCTGTAGGTTCTGTATCCGTGAGAATAATAGAGATTCAGAGAGATCACAAATCATTTTGCTGTAGTCATAGGGGAAGGTACCAGTGCAACTTTCATTACTCGACAGTAGGAGGAAAAGGGTCATGGTTTGAAGAAGAAAGAAGATTTAGGTGCCCATTTTCAGTCCAGGATGAGAAGCCTAACTCTAGGCAGCCAAATTTTCTCTGTCTAGATTTTGGTGAATTTTCATCTGAAAGTCTAGGCACCTAGGTTTAGTTGAAAATTCTCCTAAATTTGGGTGTCTAAATCTGATGCTTAGTCTTGACAGGAATTGGCTTGCAAGTGCACAGCTTGTACAGACATAGTGAAATGAAAAAGAAATGGTAGATTTGCAAACAGAAAATTTCTTTTTTCAAGTCAGCTTTAGCGAGTCCAGGCCCTCTTGTTGTCCAAAGTGGAGTGGCCTCTGATTGATCGACCATGTCCACTCCGGGAGTAGCTCCAGATTTTTGTGATGATCCCATGGAAAGAACAGAGTGCTATGGCTAGGGTTTTACAAGCCTCTGTGCTTTGGCCTTTGGTGATGACCAGGTCCTCTCTACAATTGTTTTCTCCTATCTGCCTTATCCCAGGGCATTTCAGTACCATGGTGCTGTAAAGCATTCCCAAATCACTCTGCAATTGCCAGGGGTGTCCCACCCCAAAGAGTGAGATTTACCATCTCAATGTGTAAGACTTTAGACAATGAGTGAGATTTTTCAGGCACTTACAGAATGTCTAGGTAGGATATAAATCTGTAAAGACATAGGGGTATGTTTACTAAACCGCGCTACTGTGCGGGGCACACTTGAGCGTGCGCTAAGGTACCTTAGCGCACGTTAATGATGCATTTTTGTGCCCTGCACACGTGCGCGCCGCACTAACGGGCCCGCTCATGTGCGCGTCGCGCAAATGAGCGATAGAGGCGTGGAAAGGCTCCCGGAGGGCGGAGGAAGGCTCCCCAGGGGCGGAGAGACGGGGTCAATGGGTGGAGAGTGGGAGGGGAGAGGCTCCCCGCACAGGAGCGGGGCTGAAATTCGATGAAAAAAATACCGCGAGTGAAAACCTCGCGGTAGAGCCGATTTAAAGGGAAGAGAAACCATTTCTGTCAGCAATGTACAGCAAAACCAGGGAAACCTACAAAACGTGAGCAGTGTGATACATGTGCACAGAACAAAATAGCAAATAAAAAGTGAAAATGACCACAACAAAATTCTAAAAAATAATAATCCAGCTGGGCAACAGTGATAGTCATGGAAAACATCAAAAATCACTCCCAAGAAAGCCCCATAAAAGAAATATGAATTTTAGAAGGGTCTACGCTCCGTCCCCATACAAGGTGAAGGATCCCACAGCGAAATTGTGCAGAGCAGGGGTTATGACTCCTTTGGCCAGGTTTCCTAACCCCAGGGACTGCACTGTCTCTGTGGCCACATTGTGGTGCAGTGAACACAGACAGTGTGTTCAGGAGCCAAAAATCACCAGTTCAAGTCCCAGCTGGGGCTCCTGCAAACCCAATCCCCATATTTTACCCACCACTAAACCATGATAGTAAAGACCAACCTTTTTTGCAGATAACATAAGCATGGTCCAAACACCTCTATTTTACCCTACAGAGCACAGACACCAGAAACATGCGCATTACCTAGACCACAGTCCCCTCAATGCAGTCCTGGAGGGCCACATATCATTCAGCTGTGATGCCCTCACCAATATAAGGCCATGTCAGCATGGTGGCGGAGGGGTACCATTGGTGGAGGGGTCAGTGGCTGCTGCCCACAGCAGACAGTGGCCTAGCCCCCTTCACGTGGGTGCAGTGCACTCCAACAGACAGGCCCTGTCTGACAAACAGCCATGGACTCCCCAGGGAATGCAGCATATCAGTGGCAACACGGTGGTGCAGTGCACACAGACAGTGTGTGCAAGAACAAAAGGTCACAGGTTCAAAGCCCAGCTGGGGCTACTTCCAATCCAGTCCACATATTTTTCCCACAACTAAACCGTGATAGTAAGGACAAACCTTTATTACAGAGAACATACGCATGGTTAATACGCCTATATTTTACCCCACCGAGCACAGACACCATAAACAGGGGCATTACCTAGAGCAGAGTCTCCCAAATGCAGTCCTGGAGGGCCAAACACCATTCAGGTTTCATGCTGCCTCTAATAAAGATGCCTGTGCTGCATATCTATGCACCAACCCCATGGTATGCAGATGTATCTCATGCATATTCATGAGGGACAGCATGAAAACCCGAACAGTGTTTGGCACACCAGGACTTGAGTTGGGAACCTCTGCTGTAAAGCAGCAGCCAACAGGGGCAGACACACCCACACCCACAGGCCCCATTGGTTAATGCCTCCTGGAGAGGCAGGACATTGGACCCTGCGTGCATCTCCCAATACTAGCACTTGCATACCTTAGCAATGCCACCCTACACCTGGGTATACGGTACACACCTATCAAACGTTTCCTATGATTACTGGCAGATAGCAAGTCCTACGTTAAGCACAGTTTGCTCATTGAGCTCCATCATAACAATCTTTCTGATGTCTGCGGTGTGTGCTTCAGGTCTGGTCTCTGACAGTGTTTACCACCCTGGGGAGTGACCCCCAACAGTATTGCGTAGCATATCCATGCCTGTACTGTGCCCAGGACTGGTGTGGTGGGTAGGGCTGCTAAACTCCTCTATAGTAGCACAATGCTGGCAAAGGTGTGGGAGTGTGTGTCTGTCTATACAGTGTGTGGTGGCTGCAAACACCTTCCACAGCCCACACTGCCAGCACTGTTGCCAGTATTGGCCTGCCAATGTGCATAATGAGGAGCAAGGTACCATGGGTATAGCCTGGACAGGGTGACCTGGCCAGGATGCATCTGCACATGGCATAGGGCACTGGCTGGGACATTTTAGTGCTCGGCCACCACCTACACAGACAGGGTGACCTCAGTATGTCCTGCTGAGAGATCACTCTCACCCTGACTGTGCAGTGACGACAGCATGGCTAGGCAGTGGCACCCCCATAGTATTATATAGTATTTCTCTCATGTGATATTTATGGGTTTCCTTTTGGGGCCCAGTCACTGATTTATCTGCTTGTTGTGTATGCTGACATCCCAGTTCTGGAAAAACATAAGATATGCCATACTGAGTCAGACCAAGGTCCATCAAGCCCAGTATTCTGTTTCCAACAGTTGCCAATCTAGGTCATATGTACCTAGCAGTTTCCCCAAGAGACACAAGTTCCACAATGCTTATACTGGGTCAAGCATTGATATTTTCGGTCACTTCTTAATAATGGTTTATGGACCTTTCCTCCAGGAACTTGTCCAAACCTTTTTTAAACCCAGCTACACTAACAGCCTTTACTACATCCTCCGGTAACAAATTCCAGAGTTTGATTACACGTTGAGTGAAAAAATATTTTCTTTTATTAGTCTTAAATAGTTTACCCTGTAGCTTCATTTCATGTCCCCTAGTCTTTCTATATTCTGATAGCGTAAACAATCGATCTACGTTTACCCGTTCCACTCCGTTCATTAATTTATAGACTTTTATCATATCTCCCCTCAGCCGTCTCTTTTCCAGGTTAAAGAGCCCTAACCTTTTTAGCCTTTCTTCATAGGAGTATCCTTCCATCCCTTTTACCATTTTGGTGGCTCTTCTCTGAACCTTTTCTAAAATCGCTATATCCTTTTTAAGATACGGCGACCAGAATTGCACACAATATTCAAGGTGCGGTCTCACCATGGAACTATATAGAGGCATTATAATATCTTTTGTTTTATTTTCCATTCCTTTCCTTATCATACCTAGCATTCTATTTGCTCTCTTGGCCGCCGCTGCACACTGGGCCGAGGGTTTTAACATGGTATCCACAATGACGCCTAAATCTTTTTCCTGGGTGGTGGTTCCTAATGTGGAACCTTGCATCGTGTAACCATAGTTTGGGTTGTTCTTCCCTAGGTGCATAACCTTGCACTTGTCCACATTAAATTTCATCTGCCATTTTGATGCCCAGTCTTCCAATTTATCAAGATCCTCTTGCAATTTTTCACAATCGTCTTGGGTTTTAACAACTTTAAATAGTTTTGTGTCATCTGCAAATTTGATAACCTCACTCGTTATTCCACTTTCCAGGTCATTTATGAATATGTCAAAAAGCAGCGGACCCAGCACATATCCCTGGGGTACACCACTATTCACCTTTCTCCATTGGGAAAATTGGCCATTTAGCCCTACCCTCTGCTTTCTATCTTTTAACCAGTTCCTGATCCACAATAGTACACTGCCTCCTATCCCATGACTCTTTAGTTTTGCCAAAAGTCTCTGATGAGGGACCTTGTCAAAGGCTTTCTGAAAGTCCAGATACACAATATCAACCCACTCACCTTTGTCCACCTGTTTATTCACTCCTTCAAAAAAACATAACAGATTAGTAAGACAAGATCTTCCTTGTCTAAAGCCATGTTGGCTGTCTCCCATTAGGTTGTGACTATCTACATGCTGAGTAATTTTATTCTTTATGATGGTTTCTACCATTTTTCCCGGTACTGACATCAGGCTCACCGGTCTGTAGTTTCCAGGATCACCCCTCGAGCCCTTTTTAAAAATTGGTGTTACATTGGCGATCCTCCGATCTTCAGGTATTAGAGATGATTTTAATGATAGTTCACAGATTACTGATAGCAGGTCTGCAATCTCATATTTCAGTTCTTTCAACACCCTTGGATGTATACCATCCAGCCCAGGTGATTTGCTACTCTTCAGTTTATCTAATAGTTGTAATACATCTTCCCGATGTATCGATATTTCCTTCAATTCCTTCAATTCTTCCGCACCTTTAAATACCACGTAGGTCATGGGTAACATCCCTACATCTTCCTCAGTAAAGACCGAAGCAAAGAATTCATTCAGTCTCTCCGCTATCGCCTTGTCGCCTCTTAGTGCTCCTTTAACCCCTTTATCATCTAATGGACCAACTGACTCACAGGTCTTTTGATACGAATGTACTTGAAAGGTCTTTATTTCGTGTTTTTGCTTTCGCAGCAAGCTTCTTCTCAAATTCTCTCTTTGCCTGCCTTATCAATGCCTTGCATTTGACTTGCCAGAAACATAGAAACATGATGACAGAAAAAGACCACAAGGCCCATCTAGTCTGTCCTTCCATAACAACTACCTGCCAGTGCTTGTGCTGTTTCCAGGTTTCGTCGTTTGGCATGCATTTCCACCAGGAACATGCACTATGGACTAGCTAGCAGACTGTTTGCAGTTGGTATGTGTCTTGATGGAGTGGCTGAAGGCTTGCTGCAGGAGAATGTCAGATAGTGGTGGGGTGCAGCTTAGCATATCCAGGCCTAATGTCTGTCTGCTATTGTGTTATGGATGTGTACAGGGCTGCATTGACTGCCCTCTGGGGTGTCTGTTCTCCAGCAGGACTGGGGTTGATGGTCCCCTCTACTGCCACCATTGCAGGGAGGTAGAATGTGGATCTGTTGATGGGAGACCCTGTTTGCCACCCTCAGCCCTGGAGGAGAAGAGTACATGATCCTCCTAGAAATCCATGGGGACTACACCTGATTGAGACAGACAGATAGATTTCCAAGGTGTTTCTGCAGAAAGTACTTATCTCACACATTAACACTGCTTTGGACCTCCAGCTATGGAAGGTGCTGTGGACCTGGTGCTGGGCGCCTCACCGCACCCTCAGGGTGAGCACAGTACCCGCACAATGTGACGGTGTGTAGCTACTCTGTGCCAGTAAAACACACGGTCAGTACCCCCTACCAGGCCGAGGTGCTGTGGGGGTGCACATGGTCAGTTCCCCCTACCAGGCCGAGGTGCTGTGGGGGTGCATACCCCATCTTGTGTTTATCTGTGGACAGCTGATTTGCATGTGCAGTGCATCATGGGTACGGGTGGGCTAACCCTATCCTGGTGACCACAGCAGACTGTCTGTGTGGTGACGTGCACTCCCTCTACAGCCAGCCAGGGGCTTGCTAGCAGCTGTAGAACTGTGGCACAATGGTTACTTCACTGCCTGTGGTGCCTGAGGTCATGGGTTCAAAACCACAGTGGGGTTTTTTGATGGGGCTGCCCAAAGCATTATCTCTTTTTAATGTACATTATTGCTGCCAGCAAAAACACCCTCATCGTACTGTACCCATAAGGTGCCTCAGAGTGCGCTTTATAGGGCGCCCTATAGGTTACCTTATGGTTACCGTCCATATAAGGTGCACTATACGTTATCCTGTGGAGCAACGTATTGGGTGCCCTATAGGGGACATTTTAGGGTGCCGTGGCGGACAGTGCACTTTATAATGTTCCCTATGGAGTGCCTTATAGGGTGCCTTATGCGGCACCTTCAATTACAGCACGTGAGGGCCTGTTTGCTGTCAGCAATTAATAAAATACAACTAAAGTGCTGCAGGAATAAATACATACATTGCAAAGCTGATGTCACAGCCAGCCTTACATATTAGGCACACTGGGGAGCAAACTCATGACCCCTGTATCAGCAGTCAGTGCCTTACCCATTGTGCTACACTGCTGCTCCTCCTTGCCTGTCAGCGCACCTACTTATGCTTTTCATTCCATAAACTGCACAGTGCTGCCATCAAAAACATTGCTGTGACCTTGCGGTACCTCATACGGCACCCTATAAAGCGCCCTATAAGCAACATTCTAGGGTGCCTTGGTGGACAGTGCACTTTAAAATGTGCCTTATGGGGTGCCTTATGTTAACACACTTTGAGAGTGCGTTTGCTAGTAATAGTAATTAAAATAAAAAGCCTCCTAAAGCAAACTTACCCATAATAGGTAATGCCTCTGCCAGCCTTCTTCATTAGGCACAGTGGGGGATTGAACCCATGATCTCTGCACCATTGGTCAGTGCCTTAACCATTGTACTGTGGCTCTGTGCCTGTACTGGTGCATCAGCGTGCCGCCTTATGCTGCCCAATATTAAAATGCCTCTTAAAGCAATAGCACACTGCCTTATGCACATCAGCTTGCTGCCTTATGCTGCCCATTTTTTAAATGCCTCCTAAAGTAACGCCTCAACCAGCTGTCTTCATTGGGCACTGTGGGAGATTGAACCCCTGATCTCTGCACCATCGGTCAGTGCCTTAACCATTGTGCTGTGGCTCTGCTTCTCTGTTTGCACATCAGCACGCCACTTATGCCTCCCGCGCAGCTTTCTCATGCGCTAATGTGCGGGGCGCACATGGGCGCCGCGCACATTAGCGCATGAATAATCCCGGTTTTGCTTTTTTCAGCCAGACACGCCCACTCCTTATATGGCACCCGCACACTAGCGCGGCCCGCACATTACCGGGGTTTTAGTAAACATACCCCATAGTTTTGAGATAAAGGGGGATATTTACTAAATGGCTGTTAGGTAGCAAGTGTAACGTTAGCATGCGCTAACGTTGCTCATAGCGTTAAATGCACTATGGGCAGAGAGAGGGCGGAGAGTAGGGGTCAATGAGCGGGGAGTGGGTGGGAACAAGGCCCTGCTATATTACCGCCGGCACCTTAACACCCGGAACTTTATTGTGTATCAAAACCTGTTGGTAAGGGTGCATCTTGAGGAGAGAGAGACTATTTAAACATCTGCAATGTGCTGCACAGACAGATGAGCCCAAGAAAGTGATAATAGTGCTCCATTAGCAGTAAGAGTCTAGTACCCAAGTATGAAAGGGCACTATGTTGATGGTGCAAATGGGGCAAAGGAGGGTGCATGTGGAGCATGCAGTGGAGGTGGCTGGTGCACAGTGAAGACCAGGCAGTTGCCTAGGTGGCACAGAAGAACATGGAAATTGAAAAATGCAAGACTGTGTCTGATCAAGGTGCAGCATGCCCAGTATCCTGTGCCCAGCAGTGTCCAAACAAGGGCAAAGGTTTGCAGCAGTGTCCCCAAAAGACACACTGGATCCACAATGCCTGAAATGGGGCAAGCCGTCCAAATCCTAGGTCCCTCAAATAATGCTTTATGGGCCTCTTTCATTAACCTTCCAAAACATTTATGAAATGCAGTTCAGCTAAAAGCCTTTAATACATCCTCTGGTAATGGATTGCAGGGTGTGAGGATGCGTGGGAGGACAAAATACATTCACCTAGTAGACTGGAATGGGAACACTGTAGCTGCAGTGCATGTCCCCTAGTCCCTCAGCATTCTGATGGTAGAGATAATGGACCAATGTTTATGTCCCCCACTTCAGGAAATCTGCCCTAGACCTTGAAACCCACACCACTCAGCTGTCTCCTCCCCATTCGAAGAGACATAACAGTGGCAGGTGGTGAGGGGGACCCTGGGGAGGCAGATGGTGGCGGGGGGGGGGGTGGTGTCTCTTCATGTATGCCCTCACCCCTCCTGGATCTTGCACCATAGGCACCTGCCTACCTGTGCATTCGCTGGCCTGGGACTGTGCACCACCAACACTGATAGCACATGTGCATGTCAGCATGGTGTGGGGTGAGTGAGCGGCCCCAGCTGCAGCAGACAGAAGCCATGCCCTGAAGCAATGCGCCATGTGCTCTGCGACATGTACCAGGGTCAGTGTGATGGGAAGCATGTCATCTCAAAGGACCGATCTGACTATGTAGCAGCACTGTGGTGTACTACACATAGTTGGTGTGTATGTGAGCAGAGGGTCCCAATTGTGGATCATATAGTGCATGTTCCTATGTCTACATTTTATCCCACAGTGCAGGTATAAAACAAACATGTGCAACCCCCAATTAGTCTTCACAAATTGAAGACTAATTGGGGCTGACACTGAAAGCTAAGCACTGTTTTTCTACATCTATAGAGTTTGAACTAATTGTTATTAAGCAACTAGAGCAAGGTCATTGATGCGATTGGGGCAAGTATTCAGAGATGTGACTGCAGCCTGAATATTTCTAATGCCTGGAAGAAGTCTGAGACCTGTTGCTTATTTAACACATACTTTAAGCCATAATTAAAATTACATTGTATCTTTGTGATATATCAGAGTGTCACAGAATTGTCTGACCCCCAATTAGTCAGCAAACAAGGGTACAAACACCCACACAGACAGGCCCTGCTATCCTTAGCTGGATGGAGAGCGCTGCACAGACAGGTGAGCCCAAGAAAGTAATAGTACATCCCCAGTAGCAGCAACAGCACAGTGCCCAAGTATGAAAGGGCACAATGGTCATAGGGCAAATAGGGCGAAGGAGGGTGCATGTGGATCACACAGTGGGGGCTGCTGGGACACAGTGCAGACCAGGCAGCTGCCCAGGTAGCACAGAGGAACATAGACACCAAAAGTATGCAAGACCATGTCTGAGCAAGGTGCAGCATGCACAGTATCTTGTGTGCAGCAGTGTCCAATCATGGGCACAATTTTCCAGCAGTGTCACCAAAAGACACACAGGATCCACAATCACTGCAATGGGACAAGATGTCCATATCCTAGGTTCCCCAAACAATGGTCGATGGACCTTTGTCAGGAACCTTTTCAAACATTTATTAAATGCAGCTCAACTAGCACTGAGCAGCCCCTAACATCAGAGCGCACCACTAGCCACTGTCTGTAGGGTGGCAGTTTCAAGGCCAGGCTCTGAATCTCCACAGCTAGACTCATTTCTTTTATATCAACATACCATCTTAGGACATAATCAGTGGGTCTCAATCCCCTCCCCCTCTCAATGGCATGCATAGTCCATTGCATGTACAAGGCCCACCTCAGTCATTGTGTGCTCAGACACATCCAACCCCATCCTCCATAAGCAAACCCACCCTGCACAACAGTGAGCCACCGCCCTCTGACACAATCTGTGAGGAAGGAAGCATACACTGTATGTACTCCAACCAAGTTGCCACCTGTGCCTTTCACCCTTGTCACAGACCCTGCATGCAAACCATCACCCACACTGTTGTCTATGCCAACCCCCATAGACAGAAACAATGGCTTTACAATGAAACTGTAGGTGTAGCTGTGCACTAAATCATAGAGCCTGCAGACAGCTAGGTGCATATAGGCACACATGACATCAGGCCCACATGAACCCAGACAATGAACATCCAAAGATGATGACAAAAAAAAGTACTGCAGCTCTGTTACACCAAGCACAAGGTCAGTGTGTGACTGAGCCAGGTGATGTAGAAGCGAGGCCGACATGTGGATTAACAATGATAGAAATGAATGCCATGGCTGTACCAGAGCATATAAGACCTGGGGTAGTAACTGAAACCCGTCACATCACACCAGACAGGGACCCCCACATGAAAGGGTGAAAAGGTGAAAATGGCCAATGTAAGGCATGATGGCAAAGCATACTAGATGAGCATATATGGTGGGATGGTTGTGGCAAGTGCATGCACTGTGAATGGAGTCACAATAATGCATGCAGACTGTGCAGCCACATGCAATCCAGGGGTATATAAGAAGCATATGTGAAACTACATTCCCAAGAGGGTCTAAGGCAGTAGAGGGGGGTGTGCTCTGTGGACTGTGAGGTGCAGCTAGGCAGTGTGCATGCATATAATGGGCCAGTGGTATGATCATATCTACAAGGTGCTACTGGCCTCCCCCACCCCAAGTGTGCATACCGTGAACAGCCCCAGTGCACATCGCTACCCATGGAGGTGCCGACTGCACCTGCAATGGGAGTGATTCATCACTGGCAACATGCTGTCTACACACACAGCAATAAGGGCCATGCAGTGCAATGTACACAATGCATCTCCTACTCGGCATCTGTTATGGGATACAGAGCACTGTATGTACATGGGACCTGTCGGCAACAGACCTTGTATCTTTCCCATCTCTACACTACACACCGGCCCATCAACTGCTGACATGGGGAGATGCCTTTATGCTCACACATTGCAGGCAGGCACATGCTGTTGCATTGTTTGCTGAATTCCCACAGTTACATGTTGCAGGGGCCTAGCATCAGGGCTCCTGCACTGTCCTTGTACACAGCACCACCCAGTGGGAGGGACACCTGTTGGTATGCAACATGCAGCTGACTCAACTGCATGCAGTGCAAGACAACCTGCTGCATCTGAATGTATGTGCCAATATGTGCAGAACACACAGGTCAATCAATGTCCAGTGAGATTGAGCTGGAGCCTGCTGTTACATTACAGGCAGATACTTGCTGACTTACAAACATTTCCTTTATTAGTAGATCTTCCCATACCAAGTGGTGTGCAAGGTTAGCTTAGTTGTTGTGGCAAAGTGTTTGGACACCCCAGAGGGCTGGTTCAATTCCCACTGGTGGTTTGTCTGTTCATTTTGTTCTTGGCTAGGGGTGCAGGTTCAGAATGGACCCAGGCACCTTTATATCTATTTTGTGTAAGAAATGTTATGCATGCCCTTTTCAATCCATCCTATGTGACAGGCAGAGTGTACGGCCTGAACTATGGACAATTGGAGAGTGTTGGTCATGTGACCGCTGCTGATGCATGACCCATATAGTGGACAGGCTTGGGAGACTGATGGATGCCAGTGGGGGCCGTGGGGGGCCTCCATCACATATATACTGGACATGCAGCCACATCCTACATAGGTGATGTGGATCTTTCCACCTGTTTGTACTGTGCAGACGGATACATATGTTCCCTTTGTTGGTAATCCCTGTCAGGCCGGATACCTTGTAGGTTTAGCATAGTGGTTGTAGCCCTGTGTTTAGTCACCCCAGAGGGCTGGTTCAATTCCCACTGGTGGGTTTTCTGCTCATTTTGTTCTTAGCTGGTGCAAAGACTATCCAAAAGGGGTGCAGGTTCAGCACGGGCCCAGGCATCTATTCTGTGTGATCTACTTTATGCATGCCCTTTTCAATTTATCCTGTCAGACAGGCAGAGTGTGCAGCTGTGGCCCACATCCCACTTACTGACTACAATATTGTTGGGAGGAGTATCCTAGTGGTTAGGACATGGTATCGCAGGCCGGAGGGACTGAGGTTTCTAGTCCTATAGGCACTCCTTGTGGCCTTGGGCAAGCCACTTAACCCTCTGTTGCCTCAGGTACACATAGATTGTGAGCCCCTTTGGGGATGAGGGAATATATCCAGTACCTGTTTGTAGTAATTACATAATGTAAACTGCTTTGACTGAAAGATAAGGCGGTATAGAAAACTGGTTAAATAAATATCAGATGGACAGGAATCAACTGGTATACAAACTACTGCCTGTCTGTCCATCCCTCACCTTCTGATTGACTTCCATTGATGCTCCATTATCCAGCACCATCCCCCTCAGGGCCCTTTCACCTTGGCTGCATTGACCCCTCAGGGCGCTTTCATCTTGGGTGCCTTTGGTTGCAGCACCTTATACCCTTTGGGCACCTTCACACGTGTCACCTTGATGTGTGACGTGCCGTTACTGTGCGGTGAATGGTCAGGGTGCCCTGTTCCATGTGGGAAATGGTCAGGGCGCACTGTTCCACACAGTACATGGTCAGGGTACCCTGTTCCGCACGGTATATGGTCAGAGTGCCCTGTTCCAAGTGGTACACGACCCATGGTTCCCTTAACACAGGCCTGCCCACACCCGCCCATAGCCTTATATGGCATCAGTAACATTAGCGCTGACCTTATAGCCGGTGACTTTATCGCTGTTTAGTAAACATACCCCAAAGAGTTTTGCATTGCTCTGCAATGTAAAGTAGCAATACAAAATTTTAGCAGTGAAAGTAGCAATATGAACCAATGTTTAAACTTCTCTGCTATTCAGATTGTAGGCTGCCTGTGGTATGCTGCTTGTCCGGTTCACTTTTTCTATACCTCCCTAAAGAAACATAACAGCAGAAAAAGACCACATGGCCTATCTAGTCTGCCCTTTCATATCAACTACAATAGTTCCTTTTTTCCTTTAGCAATCTTCTGTGTTTGTCCCATGCTTTTTTAAATTCAGATACTATCTTCATCTCTGCTACTCCACTTGGAGACTATTCCATGCATCACCACACTTTCCGTAAAGAAATATTTTCTCATACTACTCTTAAGTCTATCCCCCTACACCCTCATCCTATGCCCCCTTGTAGCAGAGTTTGCTTTCAATAAAAAGAGGCTCTCCTCTTGTGCATTTATGTCATGGAGGTATTTAAACGTCTCTATCATATCTCCTCTATTCCACCTTTTCTCTAAAGTATACATATTAAGACTTTTAAGTCTGTCCTCATATGCTTTATAATGAAGACCACTAACCATTTTAGTAGCCACCCTCTGTACTGACACCATCCTGTTTATACCCTTTTGAAGGTGAGGTCTCCAGAATTCCACACAATACTCCAAATGAGGTCGCATCAGAGACTTATACAGAGGCACTATCACCTCCTTTCTTCTGCTGGCCATTCCTTTCCCTGTGCACCCAAGCACCCTTCTGACTTTCGCTGTTGCCTTTTCTACCTGTTTAGCCACTTCAAGATGGTCAGAAACAATCACGTCCAGGTCCCGTGCTTCTTTTGTGGCAGAAGTACTTCACCCCCCTACTCTGTATGTCTCCCTTGGATTTTTGCAGCCCAAGTGCATGACTCTGCATTTACTAGCATTAAATCTCAGATGATATATTCTTGACCAAGTTTAGCTAGATCTCTCCTCATGTTATCTACTCCTTTCTGGGTGTCTACTCTATTGCAGATTTTAGTATCATCCACAAACAAGTAAACCTTACCCAACAGCCCTTCCACAATATCACTAACAAAAATGTTAAAAAGGATTGGACCAAGGACAGATCCCTGTGGTACATCACAGGTAACTTCTTTCTCCTCAGAGTGAGCTCCATTTACCTGTATCCTTTGTCGTCTCCCACTCAACCAATTTCTAACCCACTCAGTCACTTTAGGATCTAGGGTGCTCAGTTTGTTTATAAGTTGCCTGTGTGAAATAGTGTCAAAGGCTTTACTTAAATCTATCTAACTACACTACATTTAGGGTTCTCCCTTGGTCCAACTCCCTGGTCACCTAGTCAAAGGAATCGATCAGATATGTCTGACAAGACCTGCCTCTGGTAAACTCCTCCTGCTTCCCCCACGATCCACCAATAAGAAGCTGCAGAAACTGGTTTTAAAACACTGAAGCACGCTGCTGAACACTCTCTTGAGCTCCGATCATCACAAGCAGCAGCAGGAAGCGGAAGGTGAGCTCCTCCTGCTTCCCCCACGATCCACCAATTAGAAGCTGCAGAAACCAGCTTATAAATTAATCAGTCCAGGTGTGCCCATGCCATGCATGCCCGCGCCATGCCCATGCCATGCATGCCCGCGCCATGCCCATGCCATGCATGCCTGCGCCATGCATGCCTGCGCCATGCATGACTGCACCGTGCATGCCCGTGCCGTGCATGCCCATGCCAAAGGACCATGCCAAACCGTGGCCCTTAGGTGGGGAACTTAGAAGACAACAACATCACTGGCTACAACAGCATGAATACTGACCATGTAAGTTGAAACTACCATCCTTTATTATCTATAATCCAGACAGCACCTCTGTAATCTACCTAGAGACACATCTAGTTATACTGCTCAGGATAGATACGGGCCTCTGCTCCCAGACAATGTGAATGCTATATACTGTCAACTGTATTACTATGCAAAATACTGGTAAAAACACTATTGAAAACCTTATAAAAGTCAATACAGTATGTTAAAGTTCTCTTTTTCTGTGTCATAACTCCACCAGCTAAACCTCTACTTTGTATTCACAACTGGTAATCTGTAACTATAATTGCTACTTTGCTTCAGTCCATAGTGTTAGCTAATTATATCAGACTGCATTGTGTAGTGAGCAGCGTACCACCCTTGGAAAATCTCTATGCTACCCACAACAGTGATCCACCAAACTACTTGCATTCCCTAATATCTGACCAATATCTGTCACCCTTTAACCCCAGTAACAGAACAGCCCGCTACCTACCTGCAAATTAACCAGAAGTCTAGGCAGATCCACCCAAGATGGCCTTTACAAAGATCTACGTCATGTCCCTTATCCTCCTCTTACTAACACTCCAAATACCAAAACCCCTTCTGTACAAACCACAAACCCTATATAACCCCATCCCTATCATACACAACCCGCAGAGAAACACCCTACACCCCCAACTATTCTACTATTCACATAGCCACAAACCATACAAAAGCAACAACCGACCCCGTAGCAGATTAATACAAATCTCCTCCTCAACCCAAATAAACCACAAGATACTCCCAACCTCCCCCCCCCCACACTCTTCTAAAGTGCATCCTCATCAACATAAGATCAATAAGAAACAAAATACCAATTATCATATACATGGTTAGAGACGAGAAACCAGACATACTCTGAGTCACAGAGACATGGCTCGCACCAATTTGGTGGCTTTTCTCTGTACTTTTTCTAATAACTCTATGTCCTTTTTAAGATACGGTGACCAGAATTGCACACAATATTCAAGGTGCGGTCGTACCATGGAGCGATACAGAGGCATTATAATATCCTTTGTTTTATTCTCCATCCCTTTCCTTATGATACCTAGCATTCTATTTGCTTTCTTGGCCGCCGCTGCACACTGGGCGGAGGGTTTTAACATGTTATCCACGATGACTCCTAAATCTTTTTCCTGGGTGGTGGTTTCTAATGTGGAGCCTTGCATCGTGTAACTATAGTGTGGGTTGTTCTTTCCTAGGTGCATAACTTTGCACTTGTCCACATTAAATTTCATCTGCCATTTGGATGCCCAGTCTTCCAATTTATCCAGATCCTCCTGCAGTTTTCCACAATCCTCTTGGGTTTTAACAACTTTAAACAGTTTTGTGTCATCTGCAAATTTGATAACCTCACTAGTTATTCCCTTTTCCAGGTCATTTATGAATATGTCAAAAAGCAGCGGACCCAGTACAGATCCCTGGGGTACTCCGCTATTCACCTTTTTCCATTGGGAATATTGGCCATTTAGCCCTACCCTCTGCTTTCTATCTTTTAACCAGTTCCCGATCCACAATAGTACACTGCCTCCTATCCCATGACTTTTTAGCTTCGCCAAAAGTCTCTGATGGGGGACCTTGTCAAAAGCTTTCTGAAAGTCCAGATACACTATATCAACCGACTCACCTTTGTCTACCTGTTTATGCACACCTTCAAAAAAACAGATTAGATTAGTAAGACAAGATCTTCCTTGTCTAAAGCCATGTTGGCTGTCTCCCATTAGGCCATGACTATCTACATGCTGTGTAATTTTGTTCTTTATGATGGTTTCTACCATTTTCCCTGGTACTGACGTCAGGCTCACCGGTCTGTAATTTCCCAGGTCACCCCTGGAACCCTTTTTAAAAATTGGTGTTACGTTGGCGACCCTCCAATCTTCAGGTATTACAGATGATTTTAATGAAAGTTCACAGATTACCAATAACAGGTCTGCAATCTCATATTTCAGTTCTTTCAACACTCTGGGATGTATACCATCCGGTCCAGGTGATTTGCTACTATTCAGTTTATCAAATAGTTGTAATATATCTTCCCGTTGTAGCGATATTTCTCTCAATTCCTCTGCAGTATCACCTTTAAATACCACTTCAGTCTTGGGTAACATCCCTACATCTTCCTCAGTAAAGACCGAAGCAAAGAATTCATTCAGTCTCTCTGCTATAGCCTCGTCTCCTCTTACTGCCCCTTTTACCCCTCTATCATCTAATGGTCCAATTGACTCTCTCACAGTCCTTTTGCTACGAATGTACTTGAAAAAGTCTTTATTTCGTGTTTTTGCTTCCGTAGCAAGTTTCTTCTCAAATTCCCGCTTTGCCTGCCTTATCAATGCTTTGCATTTAACTTGCCAGTGCTTGTGCTGTTTCCAGTTTTCATCATTTGGCTCTTTTTTCCATTTCCTGAAGGTTGCTCTTTTGGCAGCAACAGCCTCTCTGACCTCACCTTTAAACCATGCTGGCAGTTTTTTGGACTTTCTTCCACTTTTCTTAATGCGTGGAATACAGCTGGTCTGGGCTTCGAGGATAGTATTTTTAAATAACACCCAAGCTTGCTGTAAGTCTTTAACCTTTGGAACCGCTCCTTTTAGTTTTTTCCGAACTATATTCCTCATTCTATCATAGTCTCCCTTTTGAAAGTTAAAAGGTAGTACTGTGGATTCCTTTACTATCTGTCCTCCACTGATTAAATCAAACATGATCATACTATGATCACTATTGCCAAGTGGTCCCAACACCCTTATTTCTTGCACCAGATCTGGCGTTCCACTAAGGACTAGGTCCAGTATGGCTTCCCCTCTGGTCGGTTCATGAATCAGCTGCTCCAAGAAGCAGTCATTTATTTCATCTGGAAACTTTATCTCTTTAGCTTGTCCTGCTGTGACACGGTCCCAGTCGATACCGGGGTAATTGAAATCACCCATTATTACTACTCTGTTGTGGCTTTTGTTAGCTTCCTTGATTTCTTTGAGCATTTCATCATCCATTTGTTCATTCTGGCCAGGTGGTCGATAGTATACTCCCACTGCCATCACCTTCCCCTTCATAAATGGAATTTCAATCCATAGAGATTCTACAGCAAATTTTGTTCCCTGCAAAACTTTAATCCTTTCTGACTCAATGCCCTCTCTAACATAGAGCGCAACCCCTCCACCAATTTGTTCAGCTCTATCATTATGATATAGTTTGTATCCAGGTATCACAGTGTCCCACTGGTTATCCTCCTTCCACCATGTCTCTGAGAGTGCAATCATATCTAACCTCTCATTTAGTGCTATATATTCTAATTCTCCCATCTTATTGTTTAGACTTCTAGCATTGGCATACAAGCATTTTAGAGACTGTATTTTATTAATATTAATCTGGCTATTGGTAGGCATGGGTAATTGGGAATCCTTATGCTCTGTCTGCTCCTTACTCAAGGGCATTTGGGCTACTATACTCCCTTTTGGAACCTCACTGCTTTTGGTAGTATCCTTCAAGGATACCTTTGTCCGAACCATGCGCTCCTGGGTGACTGTCGGCTTTCCCCTATTTTCTAGTTTAAAAGCTTCTCTATTTCTTTTTTAAAGGTTAATGCCAGCAGTCTGGTCCCATCCTGATTAAGGTGAAGCCCATCCCTTCGGAAGAGCTCCCCTTTCCCCAGAATGTTCCCCAGTTCCTAACAAATCCAAAACCCTCATCCTTGCACCATTGTCTCATCCACGCATTGAGACTCCGGAGCTCTGCCTGTCTTTTGGGTCCTGCACGTGGAACAGGAAGCATTTCGGAGAACGCTATCCTGGAAGTTCTGGATTTCAACTTCTTACCTAAAAGCTTAAATTTAGCCTCCAGAACTTCCCTACCACATTTTCCTATGTCATTGGTACCAACATGTACCAAGACAGCAGACTCCCCCCCCAGCACTATCTACAATCCTATCTAGGCGGTGCGTGAGATCTGCTACCTTCGCACCAGGCAGGCATGTTACCAGGTGATCCTCACGTCCACCAGCCACCCAGCTATCTACATTCCTAATGATTGAATCACCAACTATAACAGCTGTCCTGACCCTCCCCTCATGGGGACATGGCCCTGGAGAAACGTCCTCGGTGCGAGAGGGTTTTACATCACCTGGAGGACAGGTCCTAGTTACAGGATCACTTCCTGCCACACCAGGGTGATGCTCTCCTGTCACGTGACCTCTCTCCTCCATGGCAACAGGGATGCTGCCAGACTGGAGGTGGGACTTCAGGACTATATCCCTGTAGGTCTCGTCCATGTACTTCTCTGTCTTTCTTATGTCTTCCAGGTCTGCTACTCTAGCCTCTAGAGAACGGACTCGTTCCCTGAGAGCAAAGAGCTCCCTGCACTTAGTGCATATGTAGGACCTTTCACCAACTGGGAGAAAATCATACATGTGACACTCAATGCAAAAGACTGGAGAACCCCCATCTCGTTGCTGGACCTCTGTCTGCATCTTAGTTTAAAGCTTGTGTTTAGGTCTTTTAAATTCGGTATATAATAAGGATTGGTGTAGATGCTTATACTAATAAAAGTGTATCTAATACCCCTAATGCACCCTGTGTACCTGAAGCTTAATTAATCTCAGGTCCTCTGTGTATGACTGATTTGGATTTATTTTATTTTTTATTTATTTATTTTATAACTTTTATATACCGCGCTATTTGTTATCAGTGTGGTTTACATACAACAAGGGTGCACAGTCAGAAGTCTGTTCTGTGCTTACATTGTAACAGGAGTTTAAACTTGGAACATACATTGTAACAGGAGCATAAACTTGGAGCAACAGGGGAACTAAAAACATATGTACAAAATATAATTAGATTTGGATTGTATATACAGGAGGTCTAAGAGCTGCACCTGAGAGCAGCCCCTTTCCTCTAAGATGTGCAAGTACCTATAAAACTACAATTACCCCAGGGGTGGGTGGGTGCTGGGGAGGGAGGGAGGGAGATAAGTCCTATTAAAGAGGGCAGTTACAAGGTACCCTGTCCTGAACCCTCAGCAGGGGGATGGGGGTACCACACAAAGCCCAGTTAGTTGAGAGAGGCAAGGTAAGTACAGCTGAGAAGGCTGAACTAGCACACCACTAAGACAAACAATAAATAATTAAACAAACAAACAGTTAGACAAACAGTAAATAATTAAATAAACAGCTAGAACTCACAGTAAGATGTCCCAGGAGGCAAATATCCACTCACTAGCAGAGCTCTGTAAAAGTTCAGCCCTTCTCTGATCAGAGAAAAGCAAACTAAAACAGCCTATGCACACGTGGAGAAAACAGGAAGAAGGCTACACAATACCTCAGGGGGAGGGGGGGAGGGGGAGGATTCACTCAGGCAGGCAAGGACAGGAAAAAAGCTTAACAAACAGCAGGTTCTGGGGAGAGAGATTTAATTCAAAATGGCTACCACACAAAGCCCAGTTAGTTGAGAGAGGCAAGGTAAGTACAGCTGAGAAGGCTGAACTAGCACACCACTAAGACAAACAATAAATAATTAAACAAACAAACAGTTAGACAAACAGTAAATAATTAAATAAACAGCTAGAACTCACAGTAAGATGTCCCAGGAGGCAAATATCCACTCACTAGCAGAGCTCTGTAAAAGTTCAGCCCTTCTCTGATCAGAGAAAAGCAAAGCATCATGTTTCATACCACCTTCTGCTACACACACCTCACATCAGGGTCCATTCACATTCCTTTGGCCAGATATGTCCTCCAGGTGGAGATGTATCACACATTTGTAATGCCCCTTCTGTTTAAAGGGATTGTGGAGGGTGTGTGATCAGAACGGCACAGACAGAGTCCCTGATTGTCTCTACGTCTGGGTGTTATGGGAGGCTATGGGGTGCTTGTGTGTATTGGACAGAGGTACCTCATTGCACCACACAGTCCATCTGCAGGGATTCACAGGGTTGGATTGGAGCAGTCACGCCCATGATGCACTGCACATGCAAATCAGCTGTGTTTAGATGGTCCTATGTTGTGGGTTCCCCCCCCCCATCTCCTCAGGCTGATGGTGGTCCTGACCATGTGCAACTCCACAGCAGCTCGCCATAGTAGGGGGAACAGACTATGTGTGGCACTGCTACAGTGTATCCACAGACAGTCACCTTGTGCGGGTACTGTGACCACCGTGAGTTTGAGGTGGGGTGGCCAGCAACAGGTCCACAGCACCTTTGATGACTGACACACCCCAGGGGGGGAGGGAACGGGGGGGGGACTCATGGTGCAGAACAGGTTCACCTCACTGCAGTGGTAGCTGTAGGGGGGCCCCATCATCCCAAGTCCTGTTGGGGAACAGATCAAGCGCTACACATCCATTGGGCAATAGTTGACAGGCTTGGGAATACCCAGATGCCCCACAACATTTTTTGACACTCTCCAGCAGCACATCTTCAGCAGCTGCACACTGCGAAGTGTTCCAGCACGACACATACTAGCTGCAAACAATCCAGCAGCTAGTCCAGGGTGCATGGTCCTGAATGGGATGCAGGCACCCAGAACAGGGGTGTCAGCATACACACCAAGCAGATAGGTAGTGATTGGGCCCCACACAGAGGACCCATAGATATCACATGTGAGAACTGCTATAGCGCACTATGGGGGAACCTAGCCCTGCAGTGGTCACTGCTCATTCAGGGTGAGTGTGACCTCCCAGCTGGACATGCTATGGCCACCCTATTTGTGCAGGTGGTGGCCAGACACTACAGTGTCTGCGCCATTGCCCTATGCCTTGTGCTGATGCAGCCAGGTCGGCCACCCTCTATGGCCTATTCCCAGGGTACCTTGCTCCTCATTATGCACATTGGCTGGCCTATACTGGCAACAGTGCTAGCACTGAGGGCTGTGGGGGGTGTTTGCCGACACAGCACACTTGATAGTGGGGCACACACTCCCCACACCTATGCCAGCATTGTGTAGCTCTGGGGGTGTTGGACAGCCCTGCCCACAACAGTGGTCCGGGACACAGTGCACAAATGCTTAGGGTACGCACAACTGTAGGTGTCACTGCACAGGTTGGTAAACACTGACAGACAAGGAACCTGTAGCACACTCCACAGACATCAGAGAGGTTGCTATGCTGCAGCTCACTGGGGGAAAACCTGTACTTAGGCTATGAATTGCTATCTGCCAGTGGTCATAGCAACCTTTTGTAGGGTGTGTACCATATTCCGAGGTGTATGGTGGCATTACTATGGTATGCAGGTGCTAGTATTGGGAGATGCACGCAGAGCACAATGTCCTGACTCCCAAAGGTGGCTTTGGCTGTTGGGCCTGTGGATGCGGGTGTGGATGCCCCTGTTGGCTGCTGCTTTACACCAGGGTTTCCCAACTCCAGTCCTGGTGTGCCATACACTGTTCAGGTTTTCATGCTGTCCCTCATGGCAGGGCATGAGATACATTTGCAGACCATGGGTGTAGTGCATAGACATGCACCACAGGCATCTTGCTCAGAGGCAGTGGGGAGACGGAATGGGTGTTTGGCACTCCAGGGCTGCATTTGGGTGGCTCTGCTATAGGTATTGGGTAGGTTTATGGTGTCTGTGCTCTGTGGGGTGGGATGTCGGTGTTATGGGCATGTTTCGGTCATCTGCAAATAAGGTTCAGTCTGTATTAGGACTTTGCAATGGTGGGTAAAATATGAGGTGTGGGGTGGCAGGATCCACAGCTGGGACTTGAACCTGTGACCGTCTGCTTTCGGATACAGTGCTTTTGTGCACTGTGCCACCATGTTCTCACATAGATGGTGCATTCCCTGGTGGTGCCTTGACATGTGCTGCCTGCGGCCCTCGGTATCCCCTTCTCCAGCATCTGTCCAGTTGCCATTCCAACATGCACACCATGCTGTTGCGGGACATGTGCCCGCCATAGGCACCCTGTCTGGTGGTTGAGGACACCGTGAACAGCGTTGTTTCACTGTGGATCCATTCCCCTTGTATGGGGACGGTGTTTAGTCCCTTCCACATTTTCTCTCTGTGCTATAAGGCTTACTCAGGGGGGGGGGGCGCGCATTGATACCACTGTTGCCCAACTTGGTTCTTGTTTTTATCCGTTTATTTGGGCCATTCTCAGTGTTTCTGTGCTCTTATGTTGTGTGCACATGTTTCACACTTATCACTTTTTTGGGGTTTCCCTGCCTGTGCTATACATTGCTGACAGCCAAATGGTTTCTCTCCCCTTTAACGGCAGGTTTTCATTCGCGTTGGAATTGTGCTGTGAATTTCAGCGCGTTAGTGTGAGGGGAGCCTCTCCATGCCCACTCTCCACCCATTGACCCCTTCTCTCTGCCCACTCTCCACCTTCTGCGCTGTTTTAACGCGCCGCGGGGCTTTACGATCGTTAACTACGGTTAACGCGCGTAGTATAACGTTAACGGTCGTTGGCGCGTGATTACGCGTGTTATACTGCACTTACGATCGTTAACGTCATACAATGCGCGTTATTCACGTTTACCGCACTTTAGTAAACATACCCCTTAGTTTAGACAGTTCCTTATGAACACAATCTTCTGAAAATCGTTCAAGATCCCTGTCACTTCTGTCCCTATTTGTGGGTGTTTTCTGAGGTCCTCTCCAGGACCTTCCTCTATGAACACAGAACAGAAATATTTGTTAAGTAATTCCGCTTTATCCTCATCATTTTCTATATATTCCTCCCCTTCAGCCTTGATTCTAACAATACCACTTTTTCCCTTCCACCTCTCACTAGCATATTTGAAAAATTTTGTAGACCTCCATTTTATTGCATTGGCTATTTCTTCTTCTTTTTGTACCTTTGCTTTCCTGACTACTTTGCTAGCTTCTCAAGGTTTTTCCAAATATAGATGCCTGTCTTCCTTTCTCTGTGATCTCTTGTATTTTATGAAGGCCTCCTTTTTTCCTTCACCTTTTCAGATACTTCTTTTGAGAACCACAGTAGCCTCCTTTTCCTTTTACATTTATTTACCTTTCTAACAAAAAGGTTTGATGCCCTTAAATATCCCCTTTCTGTTTTGCCCATTGCTTTTCTACATCCCCCAGCTGTTCCCATCCCAGTAATGACTTCTTGAGGTATTGGCCCATCTTGGCAAAGTTAGTTTTCCTAAAGTCTAAGACCCTCGCTTTTGAATGGATTTTATAAACCCTAGTCCTAATACTGAAGATAAAGCTGTCAAGATTCATACAGCTTTACCTTTTCAGCGGTTATTTATTTATTTATTATTTTATTTATTTATTTTACTTTCTTTCATACCGCACTCTTCGACATCAGCGCTGTTTACAGAGAACAAAACAAAAACCAGAACAACAGGCTGTTCGGAGTTACATATAACAGGATTATCAACTTGGAAAACAAGGGAGAACTATTTACATGGAAAATGTAATCTGTTAACTAGATCACATCGGTTAGTCCTTGATTCCTGGATGTTTCCATTCTGACCGGTTGCTCCCACCTATGTTTATGCCTATGTTTGCTATTTTACTAAGCTGAAGATGTTGATCACACTGGAAATACTCTGCAAACTTTCCGCCTCAGGAGAAATGCTTCCCCCCCCCCCCCCATTTAATACTTGACTACTATGGGCTCTGATTGTGTTTAGTGTCACCAGTCAAAGACAGGGAAAATGCCCTGATACAGAAGGAATCTCCCAGAAGATGCAGGAAAACTTTCCCAATTCAAAGCACAGGGGGCTGACTGATGGGGGTGCTGCAGACTAACTCCTTCTTCCCCTCCCCTCCCCCACAAACAAGGTGTAGGCAGATCATAGATTTAATAGAGGACACACAGTATTTCCATGAAAGGAGAAGTGCTACTGATAGGTGATTTCAATATTCTGGATGTTGATTGGTACATCCCTGCAGGAGACCTTGTAAGAGAGTTATGGAAAGTTAGGGTACATCTGACATTAAGAGAAGGGACTCAAACAGGCATGCAACCATGTAGCAGAGGGCACAAATGTCACATGAGAAAATAAAATCCATAGGGAATGAACCACTTAGTATATAAATAAAAGCATTCACTGTGATGGATAAGCACATCGTTAGACTGGATCACCCCCTGAGGAAGGCACCAAGCTGAAACGCAGCTGGGTTGGGGTAAATCAAATAAAGACCGTTTCCCTTCACCTCGCTCCTTCTTGGTCATCATCATCATTAATACATGATTTGCCACGCATTAACTGCACACTCAGGCCCATGGTAACAGTTACTGTGGCGGCCTGAGAGTTAACACAATGCCAATTTTCATACTAACTGCCAATTGCACATTAGGGTATTAAATGGGCAGGTGAGGGATGGAAAGTGGGTGTGGTGAGCACATTGCAGTTAGCATGAGAGAACATATCATGCATGCTTAATTTTACAATTAGCAGAGGTGGAATTACCAAAACCTCAATGGGTGGAAGTAAGTGCACTCATCATAACAGCGCTGTACGTTATGGTACACATCCACACCTTAACTCACGCTGCCGACAGTTACCATGGAGGATTTACATTTAATGCATGTTAGTTTCCATGCTAAATGCATGTTTAATGGAAAAACCTAATGCACTTTAGTAGAAGGGGTCCAGTTTTTTAAATTTTTGGTTAACATGCATTAACAAGGTGATTTCATAAAGGATTTTTTGCATGTAAAGGCTTTTTTATGATTGCAAAAGGGCTTTTATAAAATTATCCCAGGGGTTAAATGTGCAAAAATGTGTGCAATGCCATGATAGTGCATAACTTTATGCTGCCCTGGAGCTCCGCAAGAAATTAAAAACATATTTGTTTATCTCCCATTTCGGCACACTAGAAAATACCTTACCACTAACAGGAAATGGCTAATAGATATCTCACCGAATACCAATTCCAATTTTTTTCCTCAATTAAACTACAATTTAAAGTTGATTTAACAACTATTTGTAAATCCTGTAAATGGAAATATGTAAATAGTTCGAAATATGTAATAGTTCGTTTGTTATAGAACAAATTATTTACCATACATAGTTCAATCATGTTTAATGTATTTAGCAAATTTGTACCTAGTTAACTAATGTTTCATGTAAAACAGCTCTGTTACTCTGTTCATTTTTCGTTCATTGTAAACCGCACCTGATCTGTGGAAGGTAGCGGTATATAAGCAACTGTTAAATAAATAAATAAATAAATAAAATAAAATAAGCATCTTCAGGGGCAGAGTTTAGGCATAACTCACCTTCGATATTTATAAAATACCTGCACACACCCCTACTTTATGTGAAAACATTTATGCATGCTCCTGAGCTAAATATCTGCCGCTTCAATCTAGGTGTAACTTCTGCCACTTTACCCCTAGTATTTTATAAAAACTCATAAGCATTATGAGTCTTTAAAAGCAACCTCAATATACTGTAATTGCTTTTTGGTCTTCACAATAAGCAGGGTTGGGCCTGCTAGTCCTTGGACAGGAGACCACCTTGGAATACCAGGTGCTGCAGACTTACTGCACAGAAGAAGGGCCTGGCAATCGCACACATGGGCAGCCTGTTAAAGTTACTCTCCAAAGTATTAATGTACATTAGCATTGTAGCACAGGCTAGTAAATGATTAGGTTGAAAGGCCTCTGGAGATAGGGAATTACCTACGGTGCTTGAATGTAGCGCGCCTTGAGCTGCCTATGAGAAGGCATGAGCTAAATCTACATTTATTAAAACCAAAGTCCTTGCTAGTGGGTCACAGGCAGGAGCAGCCTTCAGACTACAAGATAACCCCCCAACCATAGGTGTCACTGCATGCCTGCTTGAACTCACCCAATGTGGTCTGCATGATTAGCTTTACACAGCATCTCCAGCCTCTGCCAGTGCAATAAGCAGAAGTCGTATCCAAAACTTGAAAGAGAGACTACTGCATTGCAGCCCACATTACTTCCAATGGCCTCTGAAGTTGGTTTTTCTTTTCTTTTTTTTTAAATTCAAATTTCCTCTCTCATCTGTGTACTTGTTTCTGAATGTTTTAATTAAGGTGCTGCCAAGAGGTATTTTGTTTTTGGCTAGGTTTCTGGAATTCTCTGTGTTCTATTTCTAAATGGAATGTAAATTAATTTTGTTAATGAATTGATGAGAGTTACAATATTCTAGTTTACCTTTACCCGATTCATTCTGGTTGCATGCATTTTAAATGATACCGTGAAATCCACAACTCTCTAGAGCAGCTAAGGACCTCACGTTGTCTGCTGGACAAATCTTATCGAACCCAATATTCCAAGGCATTTATGTGTTTTGCAGACCTACAAACTGTGTAAATGCCTCTAAGTGGGATATTCGGCAGCACTAACATGGTTAGTGCCCTTGAAATCCGCAGGTATCGCTGCTCCACGCCCCGATGCTAACCGGTTAGTATCTGGGCATTCCGGGGGCGGCTCCCGGGGCTTAACCAATCAGCAGCAATATTCAATCACTGACTGGTTATCTCTCAGTGGTGAAAGGCACAGAAAAGGCCATCTTAACTTTTGCTGCCGAAATTAATTGGGCAGCAGCTGAATATCACCGCTGCCATGTTAGCTTCCTGATTTGGCGGCAAATCCAGATATTCAATGCCGGTGGCTGGATATCCAGGTTTAGTGTTCAGAGGTGGCGGCTAGCAGCTGTAATCATGCAAGCCGCCACCACTGAATAGCGTATGCTTTTTCAACTAGTATGAAAACACATCAAAGGGCCTTTTTGTTCTTGATGTTAAATGCTCTACATAACCTATAGTATTATAGTTCACACTGGGAGGGGCGGAGTTGTGAGGAGTGGGCAAAAGTGGCGTCTCTTAGAGGCACAGTGGAGATAGACATATCCCAAAGCCCTGAATTTCAGAAATGCTGATTTTGATAAAATGGGAAACTACCTCAAGAAGGATCTGGCAGAATGGAAGGAGAACGGCATCATGGAAGAACTAAAAGAAGGTCTAACGATGGCATGGAGAAAGTAGCATGTACTGTGAGACAGGTACAACCCCCTCAATAAAGGTATGGGGGAAGCAATCTGCACTGTGCCACAGGTTCTCCCTAGCAACACTACAGGGCTGACTGGATGGACCATGCCGATCCTTATTTGCTGTCATTCACTATGTTACTATGGCAACAAATATTTTTGAAAGGAAAGTAAATAAATGCGAGATGAAAAGGAAACTGCTACAGTTCACCAAGAATGGCTGAAAAAAATAAAAGCAAAAAACATTAGCATTCATAAAGTACAAACGATTTCAGAAAGACGAACACAAGGAAGAATATCTGGCAAAGCTGAAAGAGACAAAGAAGGAAAGAAGGATGGTGAAGAAAACAAGTGGAAGAAAAGATTGCTAGAAAGATAAAGTGAGGTGGCAGATCTTTTTAGGTAAGTCAAGGAAAGGAGACAGGTCAGAGGTAGAATGATAGGACTAAAAGGTACAGAAGAATAATGTGTGGAGGGTGACTAGGAAAAGACAGATGGGGTAATATTCACCCCATGGCAGTCAGCTTTTTGTTTAAGTGTCAGGTGTTATGGGCCAAAGCATCCATAAATTCAGCAGCACTATCCAGAGAGAGTCTGCCATTGATCATCCGAACTGTGGAGCCACTATCCGGATAAAACTATCCAGATCATTGTTGCCATTATCCGGATAGTGGTGATTTTCAGCCGCTATCCAGATAAGCTATCCGGATAGTACTTGGGGAAAATGGGCAATGGCAGGGCGGGACCTGGTCATCCCAGCAAGGTACCCACTGTGTTTTGTTTTTTTCAAATTTCCCCTGCATACTTCCTGGCAGGAAATTTGCACACGCAGATTCTGAGAATGCTTAATTACCAGCAGTTCCTACTCCAAAAGGTATTTCAAAAAGGAATACTCTAGCAGGGAGTTTCCTTTTGAAAATTAGCTTATAGGACATTGGGTATAGAGTACCTGCATGTCTGCAAGCATAAGAAGAAGACTGAAAACTACTTTGAAGAGAGTGATTTATACTCAAAAAGGGTTGGAACCGTAGTTGTGTTACACAATGAATATTTATGTACAATAGAAGTTCCCTCATATTTAAAAAGAAAAAAAGCTGGGAAGCAATGACTACAACTATAAGCACATAAAAATGCCATGCTCGGCCAGACCAGTGATGCATCAAGCCAAGAATCTTATCCCTACTAGTGGCCAGCTTGGCTCACTTGGAAGTACCTAGCAGACTCCATATCGCTTGCTTCCAGAAATACAAGCTGGAAACACCCAAGTCTATCTGGCTAACAATTTGTTATGGTCCTGCTGCAGCAACTCACACAAACATTTTTATTCTTTCCAACCCAACAGATGTTGGAAAGAAATTATACATGCGAGATTGAGAATGCCTGTCTGTCTGGGGGCAAATAACACTTCAAATATTTATTAAAATGGGACCAAATTTGGCATGGGGGCACGAAACTGGTTACATATTGAGTGTAAAAATGAGCCAGATTGGATGAGGGCTGGTTGTGAGCAATAAGCTCCCCACAAAAAATGGCCCAATGCATTTCTATAGTAGAAGCAGTTCTAGCTTCTGCAGGAGCAGACAAACTTAGGGGTATGTTTACTAAACTGTGGTAATGTAACAGCGGCTATGTTAAAGAGCGTTAAGTAACGTTAACATGCATCAATGTTACTTAACGCTCGTTAACGTCACTGGCCGTGGTAAGTCCCGCAGAAGGTGGAGAGAAGGCGGAGAGAATGGGTCAATGGGCGGGGAGTGGGCGGGGAGAGGCTCCTGCTACACTAATGCGGAGAATGAAGGGCTGAATATCACCGCAAATGAAAACCTGTCGTTAGATGCACATTTAAAGGAGAGAGAAACCATTTCAGTGTCAGCAATGTACAGCATAGGCAGGGAGCCTAAGAAAGGTGATAGTGGTGCTACATGTGCAGCAACAGCATAGTGCCCAAGTAGGAAAAGCCATTATGGTGATGCTGTAAACGGGGCATAGGAGGCTGCAGGCTGGACATGCAGTGGGGCAGCTGGGGCACAGGGTGGACTAGGCAGATGCCTAGGTGGCAGATAGGAGCGCAAACACTGGAGATCAGCAGGACAGCAACTGACCAAGGTCAAACATGCCTAGGAGTCTGTGTCTCACAGTGTCCCATCCAGGGGACAGTACCCAGCAGGTACCCCAAAGGGCACATAACATTGGCAGGCAGTGCCGGGGGGAAGCATGGATGGCTATGTAGGCACCCCTATCCAAGAACCCACACCCTAGGCAGCTGCCTACCTGCACACTGGATGGCCTGGGACTGCACACCACCAGCATATGGGCATGTCAGCATGGTGGAGGAGGAGTGCTGGTGTTGGAGGGGGCAGAGGCAGCTGCCCACAGTGGACCAAGGCCAAGCCCAGTTCAGGTGGGTGGCATGCAGTGCAACAGACAAGGTCTGTCTGATAAACAGTCATGGTATCCCCAGGGACCTACCTGTCTCTGTGGCAACAGTATGGTACAGTATATACAGCCAGTGTGTTCTGGGGCAGAAAGTCACAGGTTCAATTCCCAGCTGTGGCTCCTGCAGACCATGTCCCTACACTTTACCCTACATAGTACATACAACATAAACATTTGTACTTCCTAGAGCAGGGGTGTCCAACCCTGTCCTGGAGGGCCGCAACTCTGGCAGGTTTTTGGGATATCCCTAATAAATATGCATGAGATATATTTGCATGCACTGTCTCCATTGTATTTGTCTAGACAACATTTTGGTGGTGGTGGTGAGAAGCGAGGAGGAATGTGACAAATTCTATCTACCCTTTTGATGTCTAGGACATCTGCAGCTTGCCCACTCACAATCTTAAATGACAGAGGTGTAAGGAAGGGGGTCTCCAAATCCAGTCCTGGAGGGCCACAAACCAGTCAAGTTGGCAGGATATCTCTAATGCATATGCATGGATCAATTCAAATACAATGGGGACAGTGCATGCAAATATATTGCATGCATATTCATTAGGGATATCCCAAAAACCTGCCAGGTTTGTGGCCCTCCAGGACAGAGTTGGACACACCTGCCCTACAGCATCGGCCAACAGGGGCACAAACACAAATACCCCGCCCACTCCCTCATAGAGAGTCAGGCAGTTGGGCCCAGCACGGAGCAGCAGTTACCGCCAAAGCACTACTACTAGCACCTGCATACCTTATCAATGCCTGCACTGTGCTCAGGACCAGTGTGGTGGTCAGGGCTGCCAACCACCCCTATTTTTGCACAATGCTGAAATAGGTGTGGGAGGGTGTGTATGTCTATCCATTGTTTTGTGGCTGCCAGCTCCTCACTGGACCCACAATGCTTACACTGTTTCCAACGTTAGCCTGCCAATGTGCATAATGAGGAGCAAGGTATTGTAGGCATGGCACTGAAAGGGCGGACTGGGCAGGATGCATCTGCACAGGGTGTGGGGCAATGGCTAGGGCATTGTGGTACCTGACCATCACCTGCATGGACAGGGTGGCCACAGCATGTCATGCTGGGAGGCCACTCTCACTCTGACTGAGCAGTGACCATAGCATGTCTAGGTTCCCACATAGTGCTATATAGTGATCCTTTCAAGTGATATCTGTGTGTTTCCTGTTTTGGGGCCCAATCACTGAGATGCCTGCTTGGTGTTTGTGCTTACATCCCACCTCTGGGTGCACATGGTTTATATGCTATGGACTGTCTGCAGTTAGCATGTGTATGGCTGGAACACTGTGCAGGCTGACCGTGCCCTTTGTTGGTGAATGTCAGATCAGGGTGGGGGACAGCTGAGCTTTACCAGGCCTTGTGACAGGTAAAGATCTGCATCAACTGCCCAAGATGGTGCTCTTTTGTCATCAGGACTGGGGTTGTTAGTCCTTCATCATGTCCCTCTACTGCCTCCCTTATAAAGATGTAGAATGTGGGTCTTTTGGGGGTGGATTCTGTCCACCACCTTAACCCAGTGGGGGTGGTTTGGTAGATGGTGCTGCATAATCCACCTGTGAATCCAGACCACCCTCCCCTCATAATAGGTGACCATAGCAACCACAGCAAATATGCACTATGCTGGGTGCATCATGGTCCACAAGGGCTAGATGTGACTGGGGAGCACAAATGGACACAGGATTATCCTAGGTGTGTCTGCAAGGTATACCTGTCACACACTGGTACTGATGGAGACCTGCAGCAAGGCTTATCTCAATCAGCCCGGGTACTGCAGACCTGGTGTTGGGCACCCCACCTCACCCTCAGGGTGAACACAGATTCCATACAATGGCATGGTCTGTAGCTACTCTGTGCCAGTAACACACATGGTCAGTTCCCCCTACAGAGCTGAGGTGCTGTAGAGGTGCATGCTCCATCTGGTGATCAGATGTAGACTGCTGTTCTGCATGTGCATTGCATCATGGGTACTGGTGGGTTTACCCTATCCTGGTAACCACAACAGACATTTTGTGCAGTGATCTGCAGTCTTTCTGTATCAAGCTATTATTGTGCTAAGAGCTATGGAGGTGTAGCCTACTGGTTTATGCAATGACTTCCTAGGCAGAGATCATGGGTTCAATTCCTCTTTGTTCTCCTTTTTGATGCCTGTCCTACACAACAACTTGTCATTCCTGTACAGTCATATCTCTGCAGATCTGTGCTGCCAGCACATGATACCCCCATCACAGTTGCCAACCATCCTTCTGTCCATCTATCTGTGTCTGACTGCTGTGTAACATCCTGCCTTCATGTGCAGGCTGCTAACCCATGTCCTGCACTGCTACCCTTTCCTGCATGGCACCTCTTCATGCTTGCCTCGCCTGTGCCTGATCTGCATTGCACCACTACTCCTCTGTCCACCCATCATTGTAACTATCCTGCCACCTCCACCTCCACTGGGGGACACGTATTCCCATTGTCTGCCACCCACTGTTTTTCCAGTACTTTACATTGCCAACACCCTGTGCTGTGGTACAGTTTCCCCCACCATGTTTGTCAACAGTACTGGCAGCCACATGGGATGCCTGCAGATATGGCAGGTCCAGCAGCTCCCAGCTCTCCCTCCTTCACTCACCTGTTCCTTGCCTTTCCTCAGTGCTCTATCTAGTGTTAGGGCTATATCTGTCTCTATGCCTCACAGGTCATCCTTAAGCACCTTTCAGCCCTTAGGGCACACTAACCTAGGGCACCGCAACCTTGTTAGGTCACCTTAACCTATGGTTCCGTAACCCAGGGTGCCTTCTAAGGTGCCTTGTCCAGGGGTGCCTAACATGACGCTTAGCCTAAGGAGCCCTATTGGGCATCTTACAAAGTGCCTTAGGGGGCATCTTACAAGGCACCTTATATGGCACCTAACAAGGCACCTTTTAAGGCACCTAACAAGGCACCTTATAAGACACCTAACAGGGCACCTTATAAGGCACCTTACAAGGTGCCTTATAATGTGCCTTATAAGTAAGGTGGCTAATAAGGCGCCTTGTAAAGCGCGTTAGCCAATACGGCTTGTTGTAACGATGCACCGCCCACACCTTTATATGGGCATCTGTACTATTAACGCGGAACCTAACGCGGGTGACATTACCGCAGTTTAGTAAACATACCCCTTAGATTCACGGAAACTTAGCAGTTAGGGTACTGACACACATCCATGAACACGAACACAGGCCATGCTCTGCATGCCTTCTCCAATTGTTTAAATTCAAATATGCTAAAAAGTTTGACCACATTCTCTGATAACAAATGCAAGAACATAATTTTCTATTGACTGAAAAAGAACAGAGTGTCCCCAGTCCAAGTGCTATTTCATTGTGTTTCCTATTAACAAGGGATTTTCAAGTGCAATATGCAATGTCTAAGCCAGAACATCTGAAAAAAAATGCAGGCAAGTCAAGGTGCAGATGTGATTTCACAAACATGGCCAATATGGATGTCTGCGGGGCTGTCTACATGTCAACAGAACCATACTTCAGAACACAGGCATCCAGGATAGCCTAATGGTTAGAGTAATAGGCTAGGGACAAGAAAGCAGGGATTCAAATCCCATTGCTGATATTGGCTGATTACTGGGGATCAGGCAGGGCACCATTGCTCCTCAAATCTATCTTTCTCATCTTGTGGTGGCAACAACAGCCCAACTCCATTTTGAAAGTAGCAGCAGCTCATAACGGAGTTGGGTCACTGCCACCAAAAAATGAGAAGATACATTCAGGGGATGGTAGGGGGGAGTAAAGCACCTGTCTAGGGCAGCAGAAACTTGTCCTGCCCCTGCTGGGGATGATAGAGTGCTTTCTTCTCCATACCCTCTAGATGTTTCTGAGATGGGGGGGGGGGGGGGGCTGGTTTCTGGGAACATCTGCACTATGGCCCTGTTCAGACTTAGATGTTCCTAGAGCTGGCTTCTAAAATGGTTATGGAGATACTGTATCTCTATGCCTGTTTTCATATATCCAAAGCACAAATAGGGCTTCCAAAATGACCTCCATGGTGCCTTTATATAATTATCCTCCTTGGGTTCATTTATTAACTTGCATTAAAGAGCTAACATGTATTAACACACAATGTGCATTAATTCTGAGTTAACCCCCTAGTGAGTAAATTGCCCTTGTGAGAAATAAGGGTTTTTGTGTTATTTGGCATGCATTAATTACACTGACACGTTCTTAAACCGCTATCACAACCCTTCTTAGTCCTAACATGTTTAGTCTTTCTTCATAAGGGAGCCATTTTATCTGCTTAACA
The DNA here is from genome assembly GCA_033557465.1 of Ichthyophis bannanicus. NCBI lineage: Eukaryota > Metazoa > Chordata > Amphibia > Gymnophiona > Ichthyophiidae > Ichthyophis > Ichthyophis bannanicus. The sequence goes on along the minus strand of CM066035.1, from coordinate 439,912,681 downwards.
ATTTTTGTTGCGCCTCTCTGCCCATGTTTTAACATTGCTATTTCTATGTGGTGAACTGACCAGAACTGCACACATTATTCAAGGTATGGTCACACCATGGTATAATACAGGGGCACTGTACTATTCTGTTTTCCTTTTTATTCCTTTTTGAATAATGTGTTACATTCTCTTTGCTGTTTTGTGCACACACTAAGCTGAGGATTTATACATTATGTACTGCCCACAAAGATTGCAATGTCCTTTTCTTAGGAGGTAACTCCTAGTATGGAACCCAGCATTGTGGGCACATAGGATGATATTTTCCCTGTGTATATCACTTTGCTCTTGCCCTTATTACATTTCATACCCTATATAGCTAAGCAGTTCCCCAATCTTGCAAAGTGTTGCAGTTTGTGTGCATACAATGATGAAGTACAGCAAGCAAGCAGTGTGATCTCATCCTAAGAAAAATGAAGAACTAACTGGTCCTCATAGCTGAGCAAACAATCTGCAGGCTGGAACAATGGAGCAAAGCCAGATTCTTTGTTAATCTGAGTGACGAGATTAGTCTGTACTTTGCCTTGCAGCAGACATGTTAGACGTGTTTCAAGAAAGAATAATCAACAAATGAGATCAAATGAGGATCTTGCCCAGAACGTGGGGAAGGGGAGAGAGAAGACTCCAGCAAATGGGGATACACAGTGAGACTTTATCTTTATCTTTTATCTTTATTTATCGCTTGATATACCGCCCAAGCATATGCGTCAGGGCAGTGTACAATAAAATCAATTGGAAAGTAGAAAAGAAAGGAACGCCACTATTTGGATAGGAAAGAGAGGGATAGGAAGAGACAGAAGAGGACAGTTTAGACAGGGTAGGGGACGGAGGGAGAGAGGACTGATGGAGGGAGAGTGGCAGAGTGTGGTACCTTAGCCCCTCATGAATTCATGAAGCAGGAACAATATAAATATTACTCAATCATTGACCTCACCAGGCTGTACTCTGTAGTCCTATATTGAAATATAAGTGCTGTGGCTACATCTGGTTAGACAGTGGACATATTTCAGAAGAGTTTTACCAGATAACTACGCAGTCACCCTAGGGAGATGGAAGAATGAAAATTGTCCTCCCCCTATGTGGATAAACGCATCTACCCTGTTTCACAGGGTGGATACCCATACAAAAAGAGATGGGTTGTATTTGGGATGGGTGGAGGTTGGTATCCCAATGCATGGTTTAAGCTACAGGCAACAAAACAGATGAAAGGTCTTGAGATACTATCATAATTATGGCATAGCCAGTCGCTTCTTTTTCAAAAGGAGACTGCTTGGGGCATTTCCCATTGAAAATGTGCTTGCAGACCCAAGGGGTTATTGCAAGGGTAATTTTATAAAACAGCTCCTAAGTCTGGAGGTGCTGAAAATGCTTATTTTTAGTCTATTTAATAAAACCACATATGTATCAATTTTCAACCGAATGGGAAAAATCAATAAAAATCATGATTTGCAGTTTGCTCTGTGTCTTTTGAGGAAACAGCTAGGTATGTACGACCTAGATTGGCCACTGTTGGAAACAGGATACTGGGCTTGATGAGCGGCATATCAAATGATAAATAAACATAAACATAAACCTTGGTCTGACCCAGTATGGCATATCTTATGTTCTTATCAACTAACTGAGTGCACATGCTTGGAAAACTTTCCCGAAACATCATTCATGTACTTTGTTTTTGTCATGCACATGTGTGAACCCAGACACACTAGAGTCAATCTGGAAAGGGGTGAAGGCCAATGAGTGGTCACTAACAGCCAACATGAGTCAAATGAGCCAATCCTGCTTTAAATACTTGAAAGGCAACTAGATAAACCTATCCCTGTCTGACTTCTGCAAATCCAGCGCCCTGTGATAGCTGCCAGCGGGCATTAAAATACTGTAAGCTGTTGCGGTGTGCCTTGCACACACCTTTGAATATCCCAAAGAGTCAATAATTGCCATTGCACTACCTCTACTGATGGAAAGCTGTACGGACAATTCCGACTCATGATGCGTCGATCCACACGAATAATGTCATCAGCACGCTGCAACTTGTCTGGACTGGTGGCTGAGGCAGGACGCCCAGACCGCGGCCGATCTCCCAGTTCCGTTTTACCACTTCCTGAAACCTTTATTCTCTTCACCCATTGTCCAACGGTGCTCCTATCTACCGCAGAACTTCCATACATAGCACACAACCATTTGTGAATGTTTCTCACACTTTCTTTCTCCTCCACCAAGAAATCAATTACAGCTCGTTGTTTGTACCGTGTGTCACTCACAGACGCCATTTGAAAGATCACTACTGCCTCGCTATTTATCGGACGACTGTAAAATTACACACGTGTCCTTTGAAGTTCCAAATTACTACCCTTTCAATTTCACACCTCTATCTTCATTCTGGACTGAGAAAAATCATGTGGGGCATTACTTTCTGAGCAACCCTCATACTACTCTTTCTGTAAAGAAATACTTTTGCACATAACTCCTAAGTCTATCCCCTTTCACTCTCATCCTATGTCCCCTCATAGCAGAATTTGCTTTCAATCGAAAAAGGCTCTTCTTTTCTGCATTTATGACACAGAGGAATTTAAACTTTTCTATTATATCTCCTTTCTCCCACCTTTCCTTTGAAGTATATGTATTGAAATCTTTAAGACTGTCCCCATATGGTTTATATGACCATTTTGGTAGCCACCCTCTGCACTGACTCCATCCTGATTATGTCCTTTTGAAGGTGTGGTCTCCAGAACTGCAGAGAATACTCCAAATGAGGTCATACCACAGACTTATACTGAGGCACTATCATCTCCTTTCTTCTGCTGGCCATTCCTCTCCCTATGCACCCAAGCATCCTTCTAGCTTTTGCCATCATCTTTTCTACCCATTTAGACATTTTAAGATCATCAGAAACAATCACACCCAGGTTCCGCTCTTCTTTTGTGGACAGAAGTACTTCACCCCTCTACACTATACTGCTCCCTTGGATCTTTGCAGCCCAAATGCATGGCCCTGCATTTTTTAGCATTACATCTCAGCTGCCAAGTTCTTGACCATTCTTCAAGCTTAGTTACTACTACTACTGAGTATTTGTATAGCTCTACAAGACATACGCAGTGCTGCACAGACACATGTAAAAAATGGTCCCTGCTCATCAGAGCTTACAATCTAGTCAAGATAGACAACACAGTAGCTGTAGACATGGGATATATCTAGGGGGGATGGTAAGGAAACACAAAGGAGATCAGGTGAGTCAAGCTCCAAAAGCGGCAGCAAAGAGGTGTTTTCAGCCTGGATTTCAAAAGAACCAGAGGAGGCACTTGACGTACAGACTCAAGTAGTTTGTTCCAGGCATAAGGAGCACCAAGGTGAAAGGAGCAAAGTCTGGAGTCAGCAATATAAGAGAAGGGCACAGATAGAAGTGATTTGCCAGAAGAATGGAGTTTCCGAGGAGAGATATAGGGAGAGATAAAAGAGGAAAGGTAGTGAGGAGCTGCAGAGTAAATGCACTTATAGGTCAGCAGAAGTTTGAACTGGATGCGGAAATTGATAGGGAACCAATGAAGTGACTTGAGAAGAGGAGTAATAGGAGCATGATGAGGCTGGCGGAAGATTAGTAGCACAGCAGAGTGTTGAATAGATTGAAGAGGACACAGATGATTCAGCAGGAGACCAGCAAAGATTAGGCTACAATAGTTTAGATGTGAGGCAACTAAAGAGTGGATAAGTGTCTTAGTTGTGTATTCAGAAAGTAAGAGGCAGATTTTGTTGATGTTATAAATAAAGAAATATCAGGTTTTAGCTATAAGTTGGATGTGTGTGGAGAAGGAGAGAGAGGAATCAAAGACAACCCCAAGGTTGCAAGCTGAGGAGACAGCGAGGAGTTATCCACAGAGACTGAGAAAGTAAGAAGGGAAGAGGAGGGGTTAGGGGGAAAAATAAGAAGCTCAGTTTTGGCCATGTTTAATTTCAAGTGGCATTGTGATATCCAAGCAGCAATGTCAGAAAGGCAGGTAGAAATCCCAGCCTGGAATGCTGGAGAGAATTCAGGTATAGAGAGGAAGATCTGGGAGTCATCAGCGTAAAGATGGTACTGAAAGCCATGGAAGAGATGAGCACACAAAGAGACTGGGTATAGAGAAAGAAAAGGAGTGGACCCAAGACAGCTCCTTGGGGTACACTAACTGAGAATGGGATAGCAGCAGAGGATGATCCACTAGAGCGATGAGAGAGATAAGCAGAGAACCAGGATAGCACAGAGCCCTTGAAACTAAGCAAGGACAAGGTATCCAGGAGAAGGTTGTGGTCAACAGTATAAAAAGCAGCAGAAAAGTCAAGAAGGATGAGGATTGAGTAAAGGCCCTTGGAGCTTTCCAGGAACAAGTCACTGGAGACTTTGGCAAGAGCCGTTTCAGTAGAATGTTAAGGACGAAAGCCAGATTGTAAAGGATCCAGGAGGGCTTGAAAGAAGAAAAAGTCGAGGCAACAGCGGTGAACGGTATGTTCAAGTAGTTTAGAAACGAAGGGGAGGAGGGAGATGGGTCTATAGTTAGGACAGGTAGGATCTAGTGAGGGTCTCTTGAGGAGAGGTGTAAACACAGCATGCTTGAAGGCCACAGGGACAGTTGCAGTGGAGAGCGATAGGTTGAGAATATGAGAGATGGAAGGGAAAACAGTGGAGGAGATGGGGCTTAGGAGATGGGTGGGAATAGGGTTAGAGGAGCAGGTAGTGAGTTTGGGGGAGGTAAGAAGGTGTGTGGTTTCCTCCTCAGAGATTGTAAAAAAGGAAGAAAGGGTAGCAGGGGTAGGGGAGAAAAGATGGGAGCAAAGAGAAGGATGAGGGGAAGTAGCTGACCTCGTGGGGAATTGAAGTGTGATCTTGTGGATTTTATCATGGAAATAGTCAGTCAGGGCTTGGGCAGAAACGGAAGGAGGGGTCAGAGGTGGAGGCACCTTGAGGAGAGAGTAGAGAGTTGTAAAGAGACGGCGAGGGTCAGAAGCAAACAGTTAGTCAGATGGACATAACAGTCTTGTTTGGCCAGTGCTATGGCTGACTGTAAAGAGACAATTATGAATTTAAAGTGTAGAAAGACTGCAAGGGTGCAGGATTTCAGCCAACTGCGCCCAGTGGAACAGGCACAGGAATATAGATAGCTGGTAGTGGAAGACAGTCAGAGCTAGGGCATAGTATGCCTCACAGGACATGACATGGGTGGAGCAAGAACATCCAGAGAAGAGGAGAATGCAGCATTATAGAAAGCTACTGCTTAATCAACAGACTCAGATGACATAGTAGATCACTCCTCATGTTATCTATTCCTTCCTGGGTATCTACTCTATTGGAGATTTTGGTATCATCTGCAAAGAGTTAAACCTTACCTGCCAACCCTTCTGCAATATCACTAACAAAGATGTTAAAAAGTATCGAACCAAGAAGAGATCCTTGTGGCACACCACAGATAACATCCTTCTCCTCAAAGTGAGCTCCATTTGCCTGTACACTTTGGGGGTGAGCTGAGGAAACAGGGAGGAGTAGAACACCATCCGCAAAGATTGAGAAAGGAGGAAGGGGGTGGTGGGTTTAGGAGGAAATTAAAAAGCACTATTTAGGCCATGCTTTTGAATCTACTCCCTCACTCGTATCCTACGATTCCTCATTCTAGAGCTTCCTTTAAATTGAAAAAGGCCCACCTCCTGTGCATTTATATTATAGAAGAATTTAAATATTTCTATCATATCTCTTCCCTCTCTCCTTTCTTCCAAAGTATACAGATTTGAATCTTCTAGTCTGCCCCATATGCTTTATGATGAAGACCACTGACCATTTTAGTAGCTGTCCTCTGGATAGACTCCATCCTGAAATCTGCAGAATTGGACACAGTACTCCAAATGAGGTCTCTCCAGAGACGTATACAAAAACACTATCACCTCTTTTTTTTCTGATGGCCATTCTACTCCTTATGCACCCAAGCTTCCTTCTGGCTTTTTCCATCACCTTTACTACCTGTTCTGCTTCTTGCAATTGATATCTAATGATTTGACATATTATCATATTTGATTTAAATATATTATTATTTTCCAAATCAACTGAATGTTTGGCTATGGTGTCATTTGTCAGACGGCTGCCTGGGTGAAAATCTTCACAGTCTTGGCAATGCATATATCTATATGATTTTGCAAGGTATTGTGGGCAATGTAGTTTGTTCACACCAGACACAGCTGCTGACAATAATTTAGTTGTGCTCTTGGGTAAAGCCAATAAGATATTTATTAATGGGGTTATTTCTCCCAACACAGATATGCTTGGTAGCACATAAATTAGGTAACTTGCTTTCAGTGTTAACTTGGAAAAACAAAGTCAAAATCAGGAAAACAACGAATGAAAAGCCACAAAGCAAGAAACAAACTGTTCTTTTCAGATTAACCTCTGATTACTTCCCACACAGATACAGAAGTGATTCTCTCCTAGCTCACAAGCAATTAGGTAAGGCTTAATTGCTAGCAGTTACCAGCTGAAACCCCTTAGCTGGCTTGCCTTCCACTGTGTGGGTCAAATCCTGCTTCAGGAGCTTTTCTGAGTAGATTAAAGAACAAATTTGTATTTCTTTATGATGGTTGCTGTACTTTATAACAGAAAGTTACCAACGGAGTTTAGATAGAGAACAGTCCATATAAATAGGATCCTCATCTGCTATTATTCCCCCTTGTTCAACAAGCCATGGGTTCAATATCATGAATTGGCACAGATGAATCTTTCAATGGAGCACTTTCAGGAGAATACTTGTTTCCCTGCTGTCTTTCAAGGTTATAGCTAGGGCATAGATCAGTGTTCATACCTGAGCTTTCATTGCTGCTAGAGGTCCCCTCTATATAGCCTGGCCAGTATGTAGTCCAGTTCTTATGTCCAGCCTTCCCATCCAGATCCCTGGACACTGGATCTCTCTTCACATACCTTCTGGCACAGGTCTTAGAGTCCCTTCCACGTGCAGCCGTCTCCCTCACAGGTAGCCTCTGGTGATTCCTAGCTCTGCAGCACCATTCCTCTGGCTTTCCCCAGTCCAATGGTGTATGCTGGCCCTTGGAATACCTCCCAGTATACGTACAGCTTTGGACTCTTCTAGACCTCTCAAAGGCTTTTCTCTTCCTTCTTCCAAAGGGTCTCTTTCCCTCTCTGTCCGTCCGGTTTGGCTTCTGCTTCTGATGATCCTTCAGATGAAACTGAGGATAATTCTCTGGATATCCAAGGTGATCATGAAGATGGTCATCTGTAGAATAAACTCTACTTTTATTCTGCTTAGATGAGTGCTCCTCCCTAACACAGTGCAGCTGTGCTGAATCAGGCCCTGCCCTTTGAGATGAGTGCTTAGGGATTACCTCATAGCCCTCCTGATTGAACACACGTTTCCCCACTTCAGCTCCTCTAATGGCTGTTGGAAACCTGGTACATTCTGGGACTGGTAGTCTTTTATGGGAAAATTCTGTTTTCTTATTTCTACCAGAACTGACAGGTTGCTTGTTCAGAGTCACTTCACCTTTTCTATAGCTCCTTCCTGAGCTATGATAAGCTTCCTTATCACACATTCAATATGCCACCTCCCCTCCTACCAATATCAAAGCAAATGGGTTAAAGAGGAGAGGTCATATGAGACTATGAAAAAAAAACTGGACAACACAAATCACATGCCTTGACATAGGGCCTCCACAAAAATATTCCAAATAGGAGACAAAGTCCTGCTGTTTCTCCCATTGGTAGGCAGTAGTAGCACCCATATGAAGTAAGGGAGAGGGTCAGCTCCATAGACTTCTATAATGCAACAACAGTCAAGAAGGCTGCTCAATATGCATGGAACAAACTATCTGAGTAGGTAGGTCTGGCTCCTTCTCTAGCCCTATTTAAATCCAGGCTAAAAACCCACCTCTTTGAGGTTGCTTTTTGATCCTCGCTCTTGTAGCTTCTGGTTCCCACAACAGTTGCCCAAATATCACCAATCAAAGAATTACTTAGACGGCAGTTGCTTTAGCTCAAAAGACTTTTATTTAGAATAACAAAAGTGATTATAAAATAGCAAACAGCAAATGCCTATCTAGAGATGGCAGACAGTACTTTCTTTCTCTGAGAAGGGGAAGAAAATACTGCCCGCCCTTCCCCTAAAATAACCACCTTATATACATTTCTCCCTGTATCAAATGTCTGTTCAGTAATCCATCATAACTACTTAGATGTCAGCAGGACCTCAGGGTTCTGCAACACTTTTCCCAGGGGAGAATCTCCTTACATGTGTACATCTGGACCTGCACTTAGACTTGCTTATCTATACATGGCCTATGACCTCTATGTATGGCTTGTGACCTCTGACCCTTCCTGTGTATTTTCTTCTTCTGGCACTAATTGAAACCAGGCAGAGAGTATTTTGTGCTCATTTGTTTGAATTCTTTGCTTGACCTGTAATTTCATGTTAGGCCCATTATTCTGCATACATCTATCCAGAATATGGTTTCCCAGAATCCTCCATAACAGGCCGCATCCATTTTCTTATGGCAAGCATATACTCTCATATAGCTATTGTCTTCTTGTCTGTCTTCTTGTCTTCTGTGCCATCCATCCTCCTGTGTAGTTTCACCAGGCAAGAGTTCAGTCATATAAAGCCAATACATAAGCAGACCTAACTCAAATTTCCCAACAATCTCCACTTTTTCTATTCCTATTTCTTTTTTATGTGGAGGGGCAAAAGTAATCCCACTAAGGGGCATTGATAACAATAACCATTTGAGACAGGGAGGGATGATCAAAAGGGGCAGCTTCTGGTACAGTTCTCGAGATACAACATACATGGCATTGGTGCTTGACTTATCATTCTTTGACAACAAGAAAACAGAATGGATAATACACAACAGGCAATAATTGCAAAACAAGCCATACTTAAAAGAATAAGAATGAAAGCTTTTAGGCCTCCTCTGAGTTTGGAATACCAGCAGGCAACATTCTAAGAGAATGGAAGACATACAGCTTGCAATAATACTGAACACATCAAATATTCAACAAAGTGATGAAGAAAGCTTTGAAAATGTTACAGTAAAACTTGAGCTGGTGTGGGTATTGCAATTGCTGTAGCCCAAATGACTTGTAGATTTTCCCAAAAGTCCCAATCAGTCTTAATAGTCTTTATTTTCAGATAATTTGGACCTGCTTCCCAGCAGTTTTTCAGGACTGCGTCGTGCGCTTCACCTGTCTCTGAAGTTTAAGTATAGTTGAGTTCAGAGGTCTTGGAGTGGACTGTTCCATCTGGACTATGGCCAACTCCCTCTGCTGGAATCTATGGATTTCAATCGGTGACATGGTTCCAGGTCCCATTCAGAAGAGCAAAATCCAATATTAAATGAAAAGGCTAAAATATTCTAGATTAGATTTTACAATGAGACAATGCAATGTGATAAACATCATTTCATCCATATTTACTTAAGATCATAACTATCTCATATGGTATCAACTGTGTCTCTCAGTTTAATAAAGTTGCAAGCACATATTCTGCAAGTTTGGCAAGTTTCAGAATTACCCCAATTTTTATTTGTGAAAATTTGTCATCAAATCATCCCTCTTTTTACTCCTGCATGTCTGGCCAGGACATACAAAGGCAAAATGAGGCAAAAAGCATTTGGAAGTACCACATGGCCAGTATGGATGTTCCAAAGCATATCAGGGTGCAAAATGCACCTAGCCTGTCTCCAGGTGTCTATTTCCAATTATTGAATATGTGTTGGGGCTTAAATGACTTCCTGAATTAAAGATTCTGGAGACAGCATAGTTGAATAAAATTTGCTTACATGTTCATTAGACAGACATGTCACTCTAAATAACCTTCATCAGTTTAATGTCCATCAGAGTACCACCTCTTAATTGGCATGCTAAGAACATCAAACAATTGTTAGAAAAACTTAGTATTATGGTAAACAAATAGTATAGAGAAAATATAAATTTGGATTCTTCTTAATGAATATAACAACATGAGTAAACAGTGTCTCTTTTTCCACCAACTTAATTGGTATGGTTCAAAAATGGACATATGTGCTCATTCAAAATAGCAATTGTCTTAAACAATCAGAATAAAGTCCCTACAGTATAAAAATATTATTTTTGTAACATTTGATAACGGCAGGACAAATCATGACTTTTAACATGACAGCCACATGTCTCTCTCTCACGTATGGCATCTCAGTGAGAGTGCTGAACAAGGCAAAGTAATTAATTATCCTGAGTCTTTCATTACACTGTTACTGTTGCATGTCAGGCAGAGACTTCAAAGCAGTGCTTGGGCTAGCTTCACCTTACCGGCATGCTATCTTAAGAAATACAAATGGACAACAGAACTAGACAGACATGTTAAAAACAAACAAACCTCTGTATCAGAGAAAGTGCTGTAGGAGACTTTGTCTAATTGATTCAACTTAATGTTATTTTATGTGTAAATAACTTTACAAATGTTCTCATATTCTTCTGGGAACTAAGCTCCATTTTTTCTACCAAATTTGTTCTGCAAGTGTGTAAGCTAAAGTAAATTTGTATGTCATAGTGCTACAATATAGTGTATTCCTAAAATTGAAACTTAAAAAAAATCTTTCAAAACAAAGTACACTGTGTTCTCTGGACCCCAACATATAAAATTCAAATACAGTAAAAACAGATGAATTTATCCTAAAATTCAGCAACTCCTGTGTTACTGTCCTTAGTCATTAGTCATTAGCACTGAGCTTAAGAATACAAACACTCCCTTTCACATTTAAATTGAATGAGACTGGTGTCAAACGGAACTGCAAACTAAACAGTAGATCTCTCTTTCTGTCCTTTAATTACAGCTCTTTTGGGATGCTTGCAACAGTATACAAAATTCTATTTTACTTTTAATTTTGCTCAATCAAAACCAAACATATAACTTCTCATTCACTCGAGATTTAAAATCATTTCCAAATAGCATTGTCCTGTCAGGGACGTCAAACCCCCACTCTAAAGGGCAAAAGACAACAGAAACAGATTCTCCAATGCCTTGATTGTTTGATCTAACATCTGGAAGCACTTAAGCACAGCAGACCATCTGATCAGAGTAGAGATGCTTTCCTAAGAGATTTCATTAAAGCATTCCCCTTTGGGAAATCCCAAAAAGCAATATACCTTTAAGCTTGAGAAACACAGGAACCTTAAAAGAACAATTAAAAAATATTTTCTTCATAATCTTATATAAAGATTTTCTCCAACAATGTAATACTAAGTAAACATCTTTGAATCACATGGTTACATATTTTCTTACACGGATTTTCTTTTAGAGCTATTTTTCTTAGTTGCAAAATCCAGCTGTAATCTTTTTCCTTTATTATTAATTTGATCTTAAATTTGTAAAGTCATAAGAACATGACAAAAACTGATCTTGTATCACTTAGTCAAAACTAATCTTAGCATCACTACGATCTTTTATTAATCTCTGGTTAATTAGGATCTTCCACATTTGTTAACGCATTCATAGAAATTCGTTCTGCATTGTGTACAACTGCCCTATGACCTATCACAGACACAGGCAGAGCTATTTAATCTTCTGACACACAGAGAACAGCAGACAAATTTTTTCTTAACTCGGATATAAGATCCCAAATTAAAAAAAATAAAACTTACACATATGGATCAGATTTATTTACTGCACACAAACATGCACAGGGGAATTTTCAGGCTGTACTTGTCTACCAGTCATATCACTGCACACAATAGCTGGTAGTTCAGAATAAAACACTGTCAATTATCTGTGCAGTCTGCTTCTAAGATTCTCACTTCAGTGTACATTACATTCAGATCCCAATCCACTAACTCAGAAAATCCATTCCATGTTACAATATATTCAGACAGACAGGAAAAAAAACTAGCTGTCTCAGCACATCAATTACTAAAGCAGATCCTGGAAGATTTTTTCGTTGTTTTCAATGTTCTAAAGAAGACAGGAAGGACATGGAAGAATAGAGACAGATAAACAAACATCGCTTAGCACTTGCGTTCAAGGGACTCCGGGCCAACGGTTTTACCCTCTCCAGAGACTGAGGCATCTTACAAGCACATGAATATTGTAAAAGAAAATATAAGCAAACAGATACGCTCTCCAGAAATTCCACACTTAGTTCAACTTAAGAAAATAATTCTAATCAGTTCAGCTCCAGGGAACATAAAATCTACTGGAGTAGCCAGTAATGACAGGACAGTGTTTACTAAAGATTAAAACTAAAAACACAGGACAGAGTTAAATGCATTATACCTAATCAGCCTACTAGACCCACTCCTCCTTGGTTATTTAATGCAGCTGCAGTCAGCTCCGTCATTCACCTTGATCTAGAACTTGCAAAGTAATTCATTTCAAAAAGATACTTAGAAAGCTATTCTTCAATAGATCTAATTGTCACCCTCTCTGATCTGTGAGCACCTCAGATAAAGTGATCATCCCTGTTTTTCTATAAATATTCTCCTTAGCTGTCCCTCTTTCTAAAATCCGTAAACCTGGTGTTTTCACTGTTCGGGGACAGGGGCAATTAACGTCGCCTTTTACCAATAGCAAATTGAACCTCCTTATATACAGAGGCGCGCGCAATTTCGCTTTTAGGTAGCAATCCAAACCTCGTAATTAACAGAGGAGCGAAATTAAGAAATCCAGGACTTATACACGCTGACAACGCTTACGTTTCATCTAAATCCAGCCAATCTCCTCGCGGAGGTATGAAAACGTGGATAAAGACACACACTCGCTTCGTATTAATAATAATACGTACAGTCTCAAGTATACACCAATCAATCCTGGAAAAGAGACATAATGTCTCGGCAAAACTTTCTTTCCCTAATCATTCCCTAATGTTTACAACTAAATACAGAGACATTCTAACAGTTCTCTTACATAACAAAATATTAATTACATACTTACCCACCACTCGAACCTGGGCAAGTCTTCTGTCCTTTCATACAGACAGGGAAACTGAACACTCACTAATAAAGTCATCCTAGGGTATCAAAAATCTCTCTCGACGTCACTCAGAGCGGTATTCCCATCTTCTGTACCAGCAGAAGGAATCCTCTTCTACTAATGAGAAGGTATTCACATCCCCTGTTTTTTTTTTTTTTTACTGTGAAAAACAGGAGGTAGTCCCTCTGACAAGTAAAACTGCAGTCAGAGGAGTCCTTGGGCAATTTAGAAAATTTAGAGGGGTTTCGGCACCAATAATTGTAGCTTCTGGTTCCCACAACAGTTGCCCAAATATCACCAATCAAAGAATTACTTAGACGGCAGTTGCTTTAGCTCAAAAGACTTTTATTTAGAATAACAAAAGTGATTATAAAATAGCAAACAGCAAATGCCTATCTAGAGATGGCAGACAGTACTTTCTTTCTCTGAGAAGGGGAAGAAAATACTGCCCGCCCTTCCCCTAAAATAACCACCTTATATACATTTCTCCCTGTATCAAATGTCTGTTCAGTAATCCATCATAACTACTTAGATGTCAGCAGGACCTCAGGGTTCTGCAACACTTTTCCCAGGGGAGAATCTCCTTACATGTGTACATCTGGACCTGCACTTAGACTTGCTTATCTATACATGGCCTATGACCTCTATGTATGGCTTGTGACCTCTGACCCTTCCTGTGTATTTTCTTCTTCTGGCACTAATTGAAACCAGGCAGAGAGTATTTTGTGCTCATTTGTTTGAATTCTTTGCTTGACCTGTAATTTCATGTTAGGCCCATTATTCTGCATACATCTATCCAGAATATGGTTTCCCAGAATCCTCCATAACAGGCCGCATCCATTTTCTTATGGCAAGCATATACTCTCATATAGCTATTGTCTTCTTGTCTGTCTTCTTGTCTTCTGTGCCATCCATCCTCCTGTGTAGTTTCACCAGGCAAGAGTTCAGTCATATAAAGCCAATACATAAGCAGATCTAACTCAAATTTCCCAACACTCTCTTGTTCTCTACTTATGTGTATCTTACCATACTCTAGTCCCACATTTTGTGATGTTCTTCATCTTGATTAGATTGTAAGCTCTGAAGAGCAAGGAATGTGTCTTACATCTATATGTATGATGTTGTGTATGCCTTGTAGTGCTATACAAATGATAAGTAGTAGTAGTCGTAGTATCTTTCCTATCCTTTTAGCATTGGTTCTGGTGGATACTCTTCTACTGATATTCCACTTTCAGTCGGTGGACCTCAGGGCTCAGGCTTGGGGCCTGTTCTTTTCTCTTTATATTCATTCCCTTGGTGCCCTGATCACCTACCATGGTTTTCAGTAACATCTTTATGCTGATGACTCTCAGATATACCTCTCTACACCTAATATCTCTCCAGGAATCCAAGCCTATAACACAGCCTCCCTATCTGACATTGCTGTCTGGATGTCTTGCTACCATCTTCTTGCCCACAGCAGGCCAGTTCCTTCAGCACACATGGCCTGATGCGGGCAAGAAAACGGCAGCAAAAAGCTACCACTTTTAGAAATACTGTCACTGCCCGCCTCCCCCTCCCGAGATGGAATCAGCAGCAACTAAGGGGTTGGTGGCAGCTAGGGGGGCAGCGGCGGTGGCAGCTGGGGAGAGCAGCAGGGCCAGGATTTCTGCCTTGGGCAACAGAAACCCTTGTGCCAGCCCTAGTTTTAACCATTCTCTTGTTTGTCTTGTATAGACTGTAAGCTCTGTGAAGCACGGCCTGTCTCTTATATGTATGTGTACAGCACTGAGTATGCCTAGTAGCCCTAAACTAATCACTAGTAGTTAAGTAGTAGTAGTAGCTGCACCTAGTTGTTAGAGATTCCCTAGGCCCCAGCCCCATCCAGAGACAAATAATTGAGAAGTGCCAAAAATAACTGGGTATTTTCACTGGAGTGTGAAGAATGGGTGTGATCTATCTGAGAAGCATGAAGCAACAGAAGTTCCTGCGCACCATCCAAAGCAGGATGTTAGCATTAGGTAGAATTCAACTTATGACATGATAGAGAGGTAAGTGGATCAAATGGCGACCCTGCATCAGATGTCATTGGAGACTGAGATCAGCATCAACAGACCCCTGGGTCAATCAAGACTGGGAAAATATCACACAAGTGATGGAAGTCTTAAAGCCATGGAGATAGCAAGTTTCACAGGGGCAAGCTGAGCCTTTTTATCCCGATAGTGAATATTTTACAGGCCAATTTTTTAGGGTTTTTGGCAGCTACAGGGATACATAGCAGAGGTTCTGGTGATGGTGAAATTCTTGCATAGTCAAGTGGGAAAAAGGTTGGAACCACTTATGAAGGAGGATGCTTACATGCTACCTGGTCTCTGTGACCCATGGGTGACAGGAACATTCGCTCTGCATTGCATAAGGTAGCCATCATCTTCCTTTCCCATCACCATCCACCCCCCAGATATCTAGCATCTTCCCCCTCCTCCTGTTCCCAGCATGTCCCCTGTCTTGAGCCCAGCATCTACCCTCTATCCCAGTCATGTTGACTTTACATATCTTCTACCTCTCCTGCCCCATGGCCAGCATCTTCCTGCCACTTCCCTCGGCCCACCTCAGCCACTGCCACTGCCTCTCTCAATGTCTGTGGCAGCCATCACTCAATCTCATTCTCTCTCTTCTTACCTCCACCCCCCAGCCATCACTCTCTCTCTTATTTCTCCCCCGCATCCATCACCTGATCTCTCTTTCTCCTTGTCCTCTCCATGCAGCCATCACTGATGGGTTCTTTCCTGGTGGCATGGTGAACAGGAAGTTAAAAGAGCGTGGGGCTTTGAAGCCCATGTGCATGTTGTACATCTGATGTGCAGCGCATGCATGAGCCACAAAGCCCCGCGTTGTTTTAACTATTTGATCACCATGCCTCTGGAAAGAACTGATTAGTGATGGCTGCACAGAGGGGACAAGGAGAGAAAAATTGGGTGATAGCTGCAAGGGGGAGGGGCAGCAAGTAAAGAGAGGCTTTGGATGGTAGCTGGGGGGGGGGTGCTCACTATGATTGTGCTGGTGATGGGAGGGTGACGCTGCTGCTGCAGACCTGGCATGGGACCTCTCTCCCCACTACTGGAATTGGGGATAGGAGGCTGTCAAAGAGGAAGGAGTTGGGGACAGAGCCCTAAAATCTGGAACAATCTCTAAAAATCATGGATGTTTGGTAACCCTAGAATTGCAGCTCACTGACTTACTGGAAAGAGAAACTCGTGACTAAGGTGAAGGAAAGGGCCCGAGGGACAGGGATGGTGGCAGTCATGATGCAGCAGGGGAAATACCAAGCATACCGGCAAGCTGCATTGCTAGCATGAGAGAGACCCACCCTAACCTACAACTCCTTCCACTGGCTCTACAAGCCCTTTGGCAATGAGCACCAACAGGGGACTGAAACCCTAGTTACAATGCTAAGCTGCAGAGATCTGCCTACCACAACTCACTCCTGCATGGATTTCAGTGACATGCTACCCTTCAAGGCCATACACACAGATTCTTTGTGCAGCATTTCCTGTCCTGCCCCCCAACTAGTATGGGACTTGGTGGAAAATCTAGTATTTCTGGATAACTTCTGGCTCAGGGATTCCAAGATGGCCGAACTCTGCATCTCAGTGTGATCACGGAAATTCCATGCGGAAGCGCAAAGCTAAAACAGCTAAGCAGCCCCCAGCTAGCTATAAGCCTATTGCTGATTTACCTAAGGGGTCTTTGGATGCCTTTCTTCAACCCCGTGACTCGCTGCAGCCGACAACTTCAGGAGCGGTGTTACTCCCCCCTGACACATGGCAATATCTCATGGTGTCTAATTCTGCTTGGTCTCTGAGGAGCCAGATTGCAGCAGGTTCTCCCACAACTGGTGTGCCGGCTGGATCTTCAAGGTGAGTA
Source organism: Ichthyophis bannanicus (assembly GCA_033557465.1). Taxonomy (NCBI): domain Eukaryota; kingdom Metazoa; phylum Chordata; class Amphibia; order Gymnophiona; family Ichthyophiidae; genus Ichthyophis; species Ichthyophis bannanicus. Next base: position 439,895,783 of record CM066035.1, on the reverse strand, counting down.
TTTAGCCCCTGCTGGAACAGCTTGACAGCAGCAGCCCCTCAGAATTGGAGGAGCTCCCAGGGGTTAACAAGCCAGTGGATGAGCAGGCAGGAATGGCAGAGCTGCAGATTTTTATTGCTGGGATGTCGTTTGAGGCTTTTCTTCTGAGACCTGACCAGATTATGCTTGAGACCATTTGAAGTGCAAACAAACAACTAGAGGAGGCTTTTTTGCCACAAGTGAAGATGTTGTCTACTCAGTTACAAGCTACCCAAGTTCAGTGTTTCAGTAATGCGTCAAGAGATCTCAAAACTGCAAGTATCTATGAATGAGGTTACTGTGAAGGTGGAACAACTTGGGAATTGTAAAGAAGCATTCAACCTATATTAAGGCTAAACATGAAGATTTGGAGAATGTTGCAAAAATGGCAAATTTGCATTTAATGAGTTTTCCTAGGACACATTTTATTTCATCTAAAGAAATGTTCAAAAAATTACTTGGAGGATTTAGGGGTTCCACCTGAAACCCAACCACCAGTAACTAAGTTGTGAGGAACTAGCTAAACTAAACTAAAAGTAGACAAAGCCATGGGTCTGGATGGGATGCATCCAAGAATGCTGAGGGTACTTGGGGATGTTTCAGCGGCTCCACTGTCTGACCTTCTCAATGCCTTGTTGGAGTCAGGAGTAGTGCCAGAGGATTGGAGAAAGGCACATGTGGTTCCTTTGCACAAAAGCGGACGTAAGGATGGCATTGAGAACTACAGGCCAGTCTAACCTCTGTGGTTAGTAAATTATTGGAAAGACTACTAAAAAGAGAGAATAGTGATGTTTCTGGAGTACAATGGTTTGCAAGATCTGAGCAGCATGGATCACCAGAGGCAGGTCTTGTCAGACAAATCTAATTTCTTTGACTGAGTGACCAGGGAGTTAGATCAAGGGAGAATCCTAGATGTTATATATTTAGATTTCAGTAAAGCCTTTGACACCATTCCACACAGGTGGCTTATAAACAAACTGAGCACCCTAGGGATGGACCCTAAAGTTAATGATTGGGTTAGAAATTGGTTGAGTGGGAGGCAACAAAGGATACAGGTAAATGGAGCTCACTCTAAGGAGAAGGAGAGTTACCAGTGGTGTGCCATAGGGATCTGTCCTTGGTCTGATTCTTTTTAATATCTTTATTAGTGATATTGCAGAAGAGCTGTCGGGTAAGGTTTGCTTGTTTGCGGATGATACCAAAATCTGCAATAGAGTAGACACCCAGGTAGGAGTAGATAAAATGAGAGAGGATCTAGCTAAGCTTGAAGAATGATCTAGAATTTGGCAGCTGAAATTTAATGCTAAAAAATGCAAGATTGTGCATTTGGGCTGCAAAAATCCAAAGGAGTGGTACAGTGTAGGAAGTGAGGTACTTCCGTCCACAAAAGAGGAGCGGGAGCTGGGAGTGATTGTGTCTGACGATCTTAAAGTAGCTAAACAGGTAGAAAAGGCAACTGCAAAAGTCAGAAGGATGCTTGGGTGTATAGGAAGAGGAATGGCCAGCAGAAAAAAGGAGGTGAAAATGCCTCTGTATAAGTCTCTGATGCACCCTCATTTGGAGTATTGTGTGTAATTCTGGAGACTGCACCTTCAAAAAGATATAAGCAGGTTGGAGTCGGTGCAGAGGGTGGCTACTAAAATGGTTAATGATTTTCATTACGAAGCATATGAGGACAGACTTAAAGATCTTAATATAGATACTTTAGAGAAAATGTGGGATAGGGGCAAAATGATAGAGACATTTAAATACCTCACGGCATAAATGCACATGAGGGTCTCTTTCAATTGAAGGTAAGCTCTGCAACAAGGGGACATAGCAGGACAGTGAAAAGGAATAGACTCAGGAGTAATATGCAGAAATATTTCTTTACGTAAAGAGTGGTAGATGCATGGAATAGGCTCCTAGTGGAGGAGGTGGACACAAGGACAGTTTTTGAATTAAAAAAAGGATAGGACAAACACAGAAGATCTCTAAAAGGGCAGACTAAATAGACCATATGGTTTTTTTCTGATGTCATGTTTCTCTATTTCTACTCCTCACAGGAAAAAAGGCTCCCTCTCTACTGGAGCGGCCTGGTTCGCAACATTATGAGGAACTTGATATATCTGAGATATTACAAAGTTCAGTAGTTGATAATGGAGGTCATTCCAAAATGCGGGTTTCGGGGCTGCACATTTTGGTGGGACGTGCAGCCCCACAAGCTGCCTGGACCCTATTCCCCCTCCTGCCCTCCCCGCACATCCCATGCTCTAAGACGGGGAAAGCCGGCGGGGGATCGGAGGGGGCAGGGTCTGGGTGGAGCGGGGGTGGGCCAACTCGGCAGCAAGTACAGGGCTGATCGAGGTCATGGCCCTGTACATCCTGCCTGGCCCATGGGGATGTGCTGCTTATACCACCACAAAAGGTGGTATAAGCAGCACTTTTGGGGCAATCGGGGCTGGGGAATTCCCCCCCAGGGCCAGAGCAGGGTTGGGGGGTACCCACTGCCCGATCCAGGCCCCAGCTGGCAAGCCGTATGTCAGGTGGTGGGTAAGAGGGGGGGCCAAGACGTGGCGGCCAAGGGACCCTGCAGGGAAGTCGATCCTGCAGGCAGGTAGTGGCATGCCGGGTCATCTTTGGGCCCGATTTTAGCTACCGTGGGAATATTTTGTTCCCATGGTCCAGAATTGGGTCCAAATGGGCCTGTCTTGCCTGGGTCCATCTGGACGACCCAGACGTGCCCCTATGGGAATCGGGCTCCATGTGATCCCTACTACCTGCTTAGTCCAATTTGCCCTGACTTCGGACGGAGACTGGTTCCTATGCCTGTTCTTTAGGAAAAGAAATGTTCAGTTTTGGAATCTTATGGTCAGGGCATTTCCTGACCTGGCTAAAGAGACCCAACGCCGTAGGAGGGAGTTTCTCCTTTTTCGGCCCAGGGTCTCTCAGCTGGGCGCATTATTTTTTCTCAAATATCCTTTCAAATGTTTAGTCAAGTATTTATCTAGGGCCTGATTTTCAAACGGCATTTACATGGTTTACAGACCAGTAAACCATGCAAATGCCTTAAACGAGGATATTTAATGGCACTTACATGGTTAGTGCCAGTGAATGCCCCCTTCTAAGTCCCCTATGTGCCCCGATGCTATCCGGTTAGCATCAGGACACATCGGGGGCCTTCCGGTGCAGAGCAGAGGCAGTGACAAGCGTTTACTGGGCAGCAGAGATATTGCATGCTGCCCAGTTAGCGACCTGCACCTAAAAGATAGGCAAGGAAAACCCTTGCCTATCTTTATGGCGCAGGAGCTAACCAGGCAGCATCCAATATCTCTGCTGCCCATTAGCCTTGGCGGCTTCCTGTGTCTGCAGCGATCACTGGACATTCAATGCCGTCACAGCAGCATTGAATATCCGGGTTAGAGGTCAGAAGGGAGGATGACTCAATATCAGGCCCCTAATTCCTATGTTTTTTTTGTATCCTTCTCAGCATCTGTCTTATCTTAATGCCTGTCTTATCTTAATACCTGGTTTCTAGCCGCCTTAATGGACAGCCTAAAGCTGCTATAATATGAAAAGTCGACTGTTATGATGCCGCTTGTTTCTTACAAGTTTGATGTTTGTTTCCTTTGGAACCCTCTCTGTATTGTGGGCTGGGATGAGGAACTGAATGGTGTAAATTAAGAATTTCTTCTATTGGGGGTTTCTCCATTTCTTTATGTTAATATTTCACTCAGTATCCTTTATTTTCTACTAGTGAAGTTTTGCACTTTGATATTTGTAAAATGCATAAATATTAAATTTTAAAAAAGAAAAGCTAGTATTTCTGAAGACAAACCATCTCTTGCTTGTTTTCCTTGCATTGTCATGTGACTGGGAGAAGAAACGGGTATAGAGCTGTACTGAGGGGCAGTTGCCCAAACTCTTGGTCTTCAATGTGCCTACTAACTGTATTGTTGATAGTTTGGCGCTGCAGTCTCTCTGGGATGGTGCACAAGTCCAGTGATACCCTTTCAGTTTCCCATGCCAAAACTTAACATCAAAAGCAAGAAAAAAATAACTATTATAGTCTAAGAGATTCAGAGGGAGTGAATACAGCATTCCTGGTAAAATGCATTCGCAGGGCACTGGTGAGTCTTTTGCATTCTGGGATTCTGCTGAGTCCCTCAGGCTTTATGCTCTGCGGCTTCCCTGGTACTTCAGCACATCATGTAAACCTGACCTTGTGGTTTCCTCTGCTGTACTCCCACTGGTCAGTAACTCTTCAAGATCTGAAGACAGTAGCGAAGACATGACTGTCTCTGTGTCAGAGGAAATTGTACCTGTGAAGAGCCTAATATGGGAAGGTGACTCCTCCCCTAGCCCAGGAGGGTCTTCCTCAAAGGGACAAAAGTCTGGAAGCACACAGCAGAACTGTAGGTCTAACCGCTGCTTTGATCTACTGTTTTGGGACTCCTGGGCAGGAGATGAGACCTTATGTTTCTTCATGGTCTGCTTTAAAATATAACAATTCTTCTCTTTCTCACCTTATCAGATTCTACACTCTGCAGCTGGAGCTAAGGAGGGTATCATGGCAGGCACTAATGGCCTGGATTGGCCAGTTTTGAAAACAGGAGACTGGGTCGATGGACGTTTGGTCTGACCCAGTATCACAAATCCTATGTTCCAACATTAGTTTCTCTCCAGTGTCTTGGATCTTCCAACGCTGGTGCATATTGTCCTTCTACTTGTGCTTTGGATCTTCCTTTCACTGTTTGTACCACTTTATCACTCTGATGGTGGCCTGGAATCCTCTTGCTGTTCTTGATTTATTGGAGTGCTGGTGCCTCTGTGGCAGATGCCTGTCATTAGATTTTGAGCAAATTAGAATGCAAAATTGCTTGTCCCATTACTTCAATGCAACCAAATGGTGACTGATGTGAACTAAAACTTTTTCCTGTGCACATCCCTAGTATGTGCACCCTTTCATTTTGAAAATTCACAGATACCTGCATACAAAAAAGTGTGTGTGTATGACCTAGATGTACACTCAGTTATAAAATTACTTCCTATGTTATTACAGATAGGGGAGCTAATTTTAGAAAGATACTCCAAGTGTAAAACTTGATTTTACCTACATTAAGCGACATTTCTAAAACAAGGCACTATATAGGCATATAAAAATATGCATCAGCAGTGATTTGTACTTAGAAACATTTTTTAACTGGGCATTCTTGTGGCAGAATTGGGCAGAATTTAAGGTTTACATACAAGGTGTGACAAAAAAGAAACAAGGCTGTGGTAGCCATGCCCATGACTCAATGCCAATTGGCTAACCGCTTATGTCACTGTGTTGTGCAACATCTCATCACTATTCTGCTATAATATTTTTCATCTCTCTCACTCTGTTTTTCTTTTTCAGGTTTTTTTTGTAGCACACTGCTCCATCGCTTTGTCATGCAACTGGAAGTGGCAGAAATATGGAGCAAAGAATTAACTTGAAATTTCTGATTAAGATGGAGAAGGGCCCAACTGAGTGTCTCCAACTTCTCCAAAAGGCTTATGGAGAAGATGTAATGTCAAAGTCGTGAGTCTTCGAGTGCAACAAATGCTTCAAGACTGGCCACAAGGAGCTGGAGGATGACCCCAAGTCAGGACGGCCTTCCATGACAAAGATGGCTGAGAACATTGACAGAGTAAACCAGCTGGTGCAGAGTGATCGCAGATTGACGGTGCGCATGATAACTGAGGAGTTCAGCCTGAACAGGGAGTCAGTGCGGACCATCGTGGTGCAGGAGCTGGGGATGAGGAAGGTGTTCACCAAGATTGTGCCCAGGCTTTTATTGGACAACCAGAAGGAGCACCAGGTCAATGTTTGTCGAGACTTGCTAGAGAAGATTTGAAGAAGATCCAGAGTTCATCAGCCAAGTCATCACAGGAGATGAGACTTGGGTCTTCCAGTACGACCCTGAAAGCAAGAGACAGAGCCTGCAGTGGAAGACTCGACTGTCACCCAGACCCAAGAAGGCGTGCATGTCCAAATCAAGGATCAAAGTCATGCTGATCGTATTCTTCGACCAGAAGGGAGTGGTCCATCATGACTTTGTGCCTGAGGGTCAGACAGTCAACCAACACTTCTACCAGCAGGTCCTCAATCGCCTCCATGACTGGGTTTGGCGCAGCAGGCGAGCTCTGTGGAGAGACAAGTCGTGGCTGCTCCACCACGGCAATGCGCCCACACACACACCGCTCAGTGTGAGGCAGCTCTTGGCCAACAAACAGATCACAGCTCTTGACCACCCTCCTTATTCTCCAGATCTCACACCGTGCGACTTCTGGCTCTTCCCCAGGCTGAAGACTGTGCTCAAAGGAACTCAGTTTGCCTCTGTAGAAGAGATCAAGGCCACTGTGATGAGGGAGCTGAGGGACCTGAAGTAGGACGACTTTACCGAATGCTTCCATACATGGCAGAAACGAATGCAGAAGTGCATTAATTCTGGGGATGATTACTTTGAAGGGACAATACATAATTTCTCTGTAGATTTTATAATAAAACATTTATGGGACAGTCTTGTTTCTTTTTTGTCATACCTAGTATATACTTGGCATAATGCAATGTATAAGTGTAAATTCAAGTAGAGATGTGTATATTTATGCCTGTTCCAAAGCAGAGATAAGCAACAATATTAGCAGAGAAAGTATGTGTGCCCTGTCAAAAATTGCCTCTATTTACACAAATGCCATTTTAATCCACTTATGTGGCTATTTCTAAAATTAGAATCAGTGTGTACTGTAGGTTTTCATTAAACACAAAATGAGTACTTGTACTTAAGTCAGTCAAATTGAAGCACAGCACTATATAAGGGCAGCTTTTAAATAATTTTAATTAGAAGCTATTTTCTCTGAATTTCAGGGCTTGACAGACACCACCAAGATTTGTTCTCCTTTTTAAGCTGAACTTTTCAGCTTACTAGGGAATTGTATGATTTCTGAATGACAGCTCCAGCAAGTTATATGAGGTTAACTGAGTGCACAGTACTTGAGTCCCACAATTTCAGGGAAATTATTTCAAAAATAAAAGGACTTCTCTATAGAACCATGCACAGTGTTTCATTTTAGCCATTTGCACTCTAGATTATATTTCAGTGCATCCATTTTTGAGCTGCTCCCCTTTCTAATGCTTCCATCCCAACTTCCCCTCCCTCAAATCAGGCTTTGGCCCATATTTGGTCCTCTTTTCATTCCATTTCAGCAATAGAACTCCATAAGACATTCTCTGGCTCCAGGAAGACAACCTGTCTGCTGGATCCTATCCCCTCTAACTGGTTATCTGAACCATCTCTTGTTCTCTTGCCCTTCGTCCTAACCATCTTTAATTCCAGTTTATCTTATGGAATTTTTCCCGATCCCTGAAAATCAGCTATCATTCGGCCACTACTTAAGCAGTCATCACTCGACCCTTACGGTCCTGCACACTGGTGCCCAGTCTCAAACCTCCCCTTCCTGGCAAAAGTACTAGAAAAACTGGTATTTATTCAATTAGCATCCCATTTTCAAGGCCACTAATATTCTCCACCCACGTCAGTCCAGGTTTCGTGCAGGTCACAGCACGGAGATCGTACTCCTCACCCTGCTGAATGAGTTACATGTCATGCATGATCGTGGGGATATCACTTTGATTGTGTCACTTGATCTTTCCTCTGCTTTCAACTTAGTGGATCACTCTACACTTCTTTCTTGCCTGCATGACTCTGGGATTCGGGGTACTGTGCTGCATTGGTTTTGCTCTTTCCTCACTTCCCATTCCTTTTCTGTTCACTTAAATGATATGTCTTCCCCTTTGGTCCCACTGTTCTTTAACATTTTTCTTGCTCCTCTGCCTCTCCTCATCCAGCAGTACCAGTGTCAACGTATCTCTACACTGATGATATAATCCTTCTCTACCACACCTCCTCGGTTGCCATTGATATCTCACCCCTTAATGACTGTCTTTCCCACATTGCCACATGGATCTCTACCAACTACCTCCACCTTAACCCATCCAAGTCCACAGCCATGTGGGTTTCCTTAAGCACCCTCCTGTCCTAACACTGTCCCCCAGTTTAGTTCTACTTCTATCCCCTTGGTCTTCTCATTTCATTACCTGGGCGTAACATTGGATTCCACGCTTTTGTTTCAGGAGCATCTGTCCATCCTCATTCGCCGGTCCTTTTGTGCACTTTGTCAGATTAGAGCAGTCCGTCCTTTGTTGCTGCCTTCTTCAATCACTACCCTGTTGCTTGCACTGGTAATGAGTAGGTTGGACTACTGTAATGTGGCTCTCGCAAACTTGCCTCACTATCAACTTCAGCGTTTACAGTTATTACAAAATACAGCGGCACGTCTCATTACTCATGCTAGGCGCTCTGATCATAGTACTCCTCTTCTAATACGTCTTCATTGGCTGCCCGTCCGCTACAGAATTCAATATAAGTTTTTGATTTTGACCCATAAAGTCATTTATACTTTGACACCTCAGTATCTGGCCAATCTCATAACACTGCACACCCCGTACCGTCAATTCCGGTCTCTCCATACTGATCAGCTTGTTCTCCCATCCCCATCTCGGGCTCACTTAGAGCTAACCCATCACGCTGCATTTTTCTTTCTCAGCCCTACACTCTGGATTGCACTGCCATCTTCGCTTCGCCTTGAAGCTTCCTATCACATCTCAAAACACATCTGTTTCAACAGACCTATGACATCCCATATACCAGTCCTCTTTAGTCTTTTTTCTCTCTCATTCTCTACTATCTCTGTTGGCTATTACTGTATCTTCTACTTCTTTCCTATCATTTAAATGGCGTTCCTTTCTTTTTCTTTTCTTTTTGCAGCATTGTTGTTTTATTGTAAACCGCCCTAATGCCTTGGCCTGGGTGGTATATCAAAAGTGAAATAAAGATAAAGATAAAGCTGCGCATGTTTTTCATATTTGCATTAAGTTGCACAAATCTGGGGTAATTTCATGCATATATATAAGACATCATGCTTTGCAAGGTAGATTGTCAACACAAAAGAGGAAGGCCAGCAATGAGATGGATTGATACAATAACAGCAGCTGTGGATGCCATTCTATCAACAATGAGCCGCCTGTCTGAAGACAGATCACAGTTTAAGACAATCATCCAGAGGGTCGCCATAGGGTTGCCAACTTTTTCACCGAGAAAAACCTGACACCTGTGGCTCGCCATGCTCCACCCCTGCCCCGCCCCCAGTCCCACCCCTGCCCCGCCCCAAGCCCCACCCACAAAAATTACCGAAGATTCAGTCACACCCCCCCTCAGTGCTGGTTCACTCACCCCCACTCCCCTCAGTGCTGGTTCACTTACTCACCCCCCCCTGCTGACTCACTCACCCCCTCCCCTGCTGGTTCACTCACTCACCCCCCCTCCCCTGCTGGTTCACTCACTCACCCCCCTCCCCTGCTGGTTCACTCACTCACCCCCCCTCCCCTCCCCTTCCTGCTGGTTCACTCACCCACCCCCCTGTCACTCACTCACCCCCTCCCCTGCTGGTTCACTCACACCAACCCCCCCCCTCCACAGCTGGTTCACTCACATCACCCCCCCCCCTTGCTGGTTCACTCACACCACACACCCCCCCTTGCTGGTTCACTCACACCATCACCCCCCCCTCCCCTGCTGGTTCACTCACACCACCACCACCACCCCCCCCCCCACCATGCTGGTTCACTCACACCAACCCCCCCCCTTGCTGGTTCACTCACACCATCACCCCCCCCCCTTGCTGGTTCACTCACACCATCACCCCCCTCCCCCCAAGCCGCTGCTTCTGCTTTGTACAGAGCAGCGGCTGCAATACACTTACTTTGAAAAGTAAAAACAAACTGTGTAAGGAGCCCTCCAGTCATCGCAGAGACAGAGGAAGTGATGTCATGGGGGCGGGCTCCTCACAGGTTGTCTTTCCTTTTCAAATTAACTTTATTGCAGCTAAAGTTAATTTGAAAAGGAAAGACAACCTGTGAGGAGCCCGCCCCATGACATCACTTCCTCGGGCTCTGCGATGACCGGAGGGCTCCTTACACAGTTTGTCTTTAGTTTTCAATGTAAGTGTATTGCAGCCGCTGCTCTGTACAAAGCAGAAGCAGTGGCTGCACTGCTATGGGGAATCGCTTTCGCGCCGCGAACTTTGGCACAAAAGCCGGTTTTTTGCTCTGGCCGCTCCCGATCTTGCGGCCAGAGCAAAAAAACAGCTTTTCAATGGCCGGTTTTACATCTGTGCCGGCAGCCGGCCTGGCCATGGAAAAACCGGCCAGGCCGGCTGAAAACCGGCCGGTTGGCAAACCTAGGTCGCCATGAGTCGACATTGATACAATGGCACTTAACAACAACACTATTACAGTATATGTGCATTAAATGCAACTTTAAAAATTACCCTGCATGTGCGAGTATCCACAATGAAAAGAATGCATGTACTTCTATGTGACTCTGCAGATGGCATGTTCAGGACCGGGTTCTGGGCAGCACACAGAAAGAATCATGATTTACATGTGTTCTTTATAAAGAATGCATTTGCACTCACTTTAAATGCTTCATTTCAGCCATTATTTCTGCATCTTTTCTGGGCAATTTTAAAAAGACATATTGTGGTAGGCGAAGGCCTATGATCCATGGTGTCTGAAATGAACAGACAGGCCTAACAAGCTTGACCTGTAAATGAAGCCTGTGGAGAGGCCCATAGGAATTGCACATCCCCCAATATGCTGCTATTGTACAAATGAAGCTTAGCAAAGAATAATCAGTTTAGCTGAGCAGAATTGAAACTCAGAAAATATAGAAAAATAAGTTTAAATACCACTGATAAGAAAGTACAGCTGCAAAGAATTTAATTAAAACTGCTGACAGAAAGGTTACAGTGCCCTGCTTCCCCACATGTGCTAACTAGTTAAATGGCCTTGGAGGAGAAAAGTAACGAAGTTGGTGAACTGACCATTGTAATTGGGACTAGAAGGGGGGTGAGCAGGTGCTAAGCCCAGTCAAAGGACATAATTGGATAGCCTTATCAATACCGGGACCAATAGAAGGGGTACGGGAGGTTACCGGGACCAATGAAATGTTTTCCTATACCTAGAATGGAAAAGAAGTCTATAAAAGTTGTTGTTTTGCTAGAAACCATTGCTCAGCCATTTTGAATTTGATTCTGCTTGAGACTTGTGCACAAATAAATGATTTGGACCTTCTGAACAGACTCCTGGTATTATTGGTTTGTCTGCGCTCTGCTGCTACAATATTAGTGTTTACATGACTGTATAAAATAGGCTCAAAATAGGTGCCAGCTTGGCCTCTCCACCTAAGCAACTTGTTATAACATTACCCTCATCAAGGGTAATTTTATGAAGGTTCTTCTGCATGCAAATCCCGTTTCACCCTTGAAACAATGTGGTCATATACACACAGCAAGAAGATGGTGTGCACTTATACATGTGTCATACTGTGGCAGGCTAAGGCCTACAATAGCCTGTGAAACTATGGGAGGCCTGTAAGCTAGGCCTGTCCCTACCCCCACCTGAGACTAGTAGTGCTGAGAAAGACCAAAGTCAGTGAAAGTCTGAGAATCTGCCCTAAACTGCTTTAAACTGCTTTTGATAAGTTTGTATGAATCCTTTATTAAATTCTTCCATGCTGATGATAGATATGTTCCAGTGTTCTGCATTCTCACATTCTCTGAGCTAGAAATGACCTTGCAGTAGAAATGTATCTATGTCTAAAACTGGGCCTTTGTTAGAATAGCCTGCGAAGGGGGAACAGGGTGCTAGGCCCAGAGAGGGTCCCCGATTGGACAGGTGCAGGGGGCATTGGGACCAATAGAAAGTTTGCCTGAATCAAACTGTGAAAATTGTATATAAGGAATTTGTTTCTGTTCTCCATTGCTCAGTCACTTTTGGATGCTTTTCCTGTCTGAGCCTTGTGCACAATAAATTGGCTTGGAACCTGCAATTGACTCCTGGTTTTATTCATTGCGTGCACTTCGCTGCTACATATTCTTGGTGCGTTGGCCGGGAATGTGCGAGTAGTGGATGGTATTCAAGTGAATATTCCACGTAATTTCGCCTCCAGGTTTGGTCCGGTTGGAACCGTGTCTGTCCGACCGCCGGGGAAACCTCAGGCACCACCTGTCCTCTTGTATCGGAGAAGGTTCCACCTGGCCTCGGTGGACTACTGGGTCCAGCTGGCCAACACCTCCGAACCCGAGGAGAGTCCAGGATCCAACCCATGTACTGGTGTGATATCGGGAACCGGATCCGGTGAGTAGAAATTTTCTTTGCTACTCAGATAGTCAGTTTTGGGAATATGGTATGGTAAAATAAACAAAGAGAACTTGATCACCTCTCTAGGGCGGTCCTAGTATGCCTCGCATAAGGGTTAGCGAAGCAGAAGCCACCGACCCTATGGTATGGTTAGTCAGTAAGGCCTTGGGAAAATTTGGGAAAAGGTTGCTAGCATGTTTGGTTGTGTGTGTATGAACAAGAGGTCTTGAAATACGGACCACATGAGAGCGGACTCCTGAGTAGCGCAGTTCCTGGCCGGGCGACCGCGCCCAGGTCGCGAAAAGGAGGAAGCGTTTGGTGTTTGTCTCCTTCATTGTTCTTTCGGCTGCACGGACCCCTTAACTGCAGCCATACTACCCGCCCCTATTGTCTGTTGTCGTGTATATCATTATAATCATGGGAGGGACGGAGTCCACGCAAATTCCGTTGCAATGTATGATCAAGAATTTTAGCAAGGGATTTACCAGAGACTACGGGATTAAAATGTCTCTGTCCCGATTAGGAATGCTCTGTGAAAGGGAGTGGCCTGTGCTAGTCACTTCATGGCCCCGTGAGGGCACCTTTGATATTAGCATAGTTTCCCGTGTCCATCAGATTGTACGAAAAATGGTCCCTGATCAGTTGCCGTATATAGATTCCTGGTTAAGTATTTGTGAGAAACAGCCCCCTTGGATAAGGCGGTGCTATGAGGAACAGTGTAGAATATTACTTGCAACCACAAGGGAGACTCGGATGCTTGAGGAAGGGAAGCTACCTGTGCATTCCGCCTCAGAGTCCCCAGATATCCTGACCCGTTTACCTGAGTATCCATATAGACTAGTTCCTACGGCTCCGGCACTCCCGGCGGAGCCTGATGCAGAAGCCCAGCGATTACCACCGCAACGGCAAAGAGAGTCCCCTCCCCCGATTGATGGCCCTGAGTCTAGCCCAAGTACTTCAGGAGGGCAAGCGTCCCCTGAGGATACCGAGAGCGGAGGGGCTCCATTTAAATGTGTACACAGATTCTAAGTATGCCTTTACAACTTTGCACGCACATGGGGCCCTGTACAAAGAACGAGGGTTGATAACTTCAGGAGGCAAGTCCATTAAATATAGCCCAGAGATATTGACATTGTTAGATGCTGTGTGGGCCCCTAAGCAAGTTGCAGTCATGCACTGCCGAGGTCATCAGGCAGGAGAAGGAGAAATTACACAAGGGAATAGGTTTGCCGATGCCACTGCTCAAAAAGCAGCCACATTTGGACAAGTTTTGACCCAAGATACCTCAGTTCAGGCAGCCTTATTCCCTGTGCCCCTTAGCTCATGGGCCCCCCGATACACCATGAAAGAGTTAAACTATTTCTGCGAGAAGGAAGGGGGTGTCCTAACAGAAAAGGGCTGGATAGTGTTGCCACCTCCAGAGGGTGGCTCACCTCCAGGGCCCACAGTAATTCCTGAAGCGTTAGGTCCAGCCTTTGTTCATGCTTTCCATCAGGCCACACATTATGGGAAGACAGCGATGGAAAAAGCTCTCAAACCACATTTCTGCATTCCATTATTAGGACCCCTGTCTGCTTCAGTGGCTCAACAATGTTTAACATGTGCTAAGAATAATGCCAAGCAAGGTCCTGGTCCACCCCCAAGAGTTCAGTCAGTAGGAGTTACCCCCATGAGTAATATCCAGGTGGATTTTACTGAAATGCCATGAGCAAATGGATATCATTACCTGTTGGTCTTAGTCTGTACCTTTTCTGGGTGGGTAGAAGCCTTCCCCACCAGAACCGAGAAAGCCAGAGAAGTCACTAAAATTCTGCTTCATGAGATTATTCCCCGATTCGGGATACCGTTGACTATAGGATCAGATAATGGGCCCTCATTTGTATCTCAGGTGACTCAGCAGTTAGCACGAGCTCTACAGGTGCAGTGGAAACTGCATACTGCTTACAGACCTCAGAGTTCAGGAAAAGTAGAGCGTATGAATAGAACCCTGAAATCTCAGTTATCTAAACTTTGTCAAGAGGTTCACCTGAAGTGGCCCCAGGTTCTTCCTATAGCCCTTCTTAGGATATGCTCAGCCCCTACTAAGTCATTAGGAGTTTCCCCTTTTGAGATTCTGTATGGGCGACCCCCGCCTACTGTACAAGGAATAAAAGGAGATATGCAACAGATTGGATCTGAAATCACTAGACAAGAACTATTGGCTTTAAGTTCTGTTTTGTAGAAACTTCATACGTGGGTACAGGATCAACTGCCCATCAATCTGACAGAACCACTGCATTCTTTCAAGCCTGGAGTCTCGATGTGGATCAAAGAGTGGAGAAAGACACCGTTGGCATTGCATTGGAAAGGACCTTATGTTGTTATCATTGTCTTTAGCTTCAGCGCAAAGAAGAACTCATATCAGACATCAGTAAAGAGCAATCCATTTCCTCAACACATGGACTTATAATACTAGCCTCTGTAATCATAGGCTCATCAATTATAGTCTTTTCCCTAGGATAGAAAGTCTGTAGCTTTCTTAACTCCGTCTCTCTCTCAGAGCTCTCTGCACAGCCCTCTTCACAACAAGGCAGATAATTGTCATATAGCTTGTTGTAGCAGGAAGGAGAGACTCTTCTATCTAAGCAAGCTTTCTCTTTAAAACTTTTGAACCTCCTGCCTTTTGTATTCAGCTGCAACTCATAGCACTGCTCTCTTCTGTTAAATGAAGTCCAACGTACCTTATTTGGGGCATTTTTCTTAATCATCTCAGTGAAAAGGCTACTTTCTTCCGCGAACCTGGGGATAAATCTCCGATAGTAGCCTATCAGACCTAAGAAGCTACGGACATGCTTCTTCTCCATTGGACGTGGGAAATTTCTCACACTGTCAATTTTATCTGCTAGTGGTTTTACTAGCCCATTCCCAACCACGTGTCCTAGGTATTTGGCCTCCCTAGCCGCAAAAAGACATTTCTTTGGGTTTAGGGTGAGACCAGCTTTCCTGATGGCTTGTAGTACTGCCTCTATTCGGGATAAATGTTCAAGCCATGTGCTGCTATGAATGATAACGTCATCCATGTAGGCTAACGCGTATTCTTGGTGCGGCCTCAGGACTTGATCAATGAGTCGCTGACAGGTTGCAGCCGCACCGTGTAATCCAAATGGCATACGTCGGAATTGGTATAGGCCTAAGGGAGTGGAAAAAGCTATCTTTGGCTTAGAATCCCTCGTTAATGGGATTTGCCAGTATCCCTTGGTTAGGTCTAGGGTTGTTAGGAACCTAGCCTGTCCTAACCGATCCAGTAAATCGTCAATTCTCGGCATGGGATATGCGTCAAACTGCGATATAGCATTAATTTGCCTAAAATCAATGCAGAAACGGAGTGTTCCGTCGGGCTTAGGGACTAAGACTATAGGACTAGACCACGGACTATGGGACTCTTCTATTACGCCCATTTCCACCATCTCCTTAACCTGGCAATGACTTCGTTCTTCGCCTCAGGCAACCTATACGGGCGCTGTCAAATTATCTTCCCCGGGGTTGTGATGACCTCATGTTTATGTTTATGCTTATGTTTATTAAAATTTGATATACCGCTCATTCAGGAAGATCAGAGCGGTTTACAATATAAAAACAAATAAAACTTTAAAAAACAGTCAAAACAATAGACAGAAGAGAGGAAAAGAAGTTACAATATCAAAGTATAAAGCAGGGGAATTAAAGAACACAGCACAACAACTAAGAGGACGAAGAAGACACAAAAGGGGAGGGAAGGTCCAAGGCAAGAGAGAAGAGGTGGGTTTTTAGGTTACATTTAAAAGTAGTATGCTCATGTGCCACTAAGCACGTTTCGCCGGGCACAGTTGTCAGGACATCGGAGAACTTCCGCAATACCCTGGCTAAATCTGCCTGTTGGTGCTCCGACAGGTCTGTTCCTGTTCGTAGCTCAGGTTGTTCTCTCCAATCTGAGGGTTGTGGACCTAAGTCCTCCTCTTTCTTCTCTTCAGCTATGGCTGCTAAGCCTTTAACATCCCTCATCCCTGTGGAGCCAAACCCTCCGGACCCACGACTTGTGGAAGCCAATGAAGGTGTTTCTTCCAGCACGGGGAAACCCACACGTTCACATATTAATTGTGCTATTCTTTCACCCTTTTTCACTGTAAAATCCTCTTTCCCAAAATTGAAAAGTAGGGCCTTGACCACGCTACGATCACCCCCGCCCCGATGTCAATGAAATGTTTGACCGCTAGGCCAGACCGCGGCGCTATGCGGCCATAGCACCCTTCAGGGATTTGAATCTGTACCCCTGTGTCAATGAGGGCCTTCCCTCCCTTGGGAACCACCGTATCCTCGCTACTAAACAGGTCATAGCCAGCTGAGGCTTCGGTAGCTCTTTGTGGGCTTTTTGCATGCGGGGATGTTTTTGTGAACTTCAACACAAATTTATTTTTAGCTGAGGACCCCCCCTCTACCCGTGGTTTCCCAAACAAAGCACTCGGGATCTTTTGGGCAATAGCTTCAGTCTTTGGGGTCTCAGGTTGTGCCTTATTCTCTCCTAGAGGTCCTATCTGGCTGGAACCTAACTTTCCTTTAAGGCCTTTTTCCATTTCTTCCTCAAATGGGGGCCAGTCACGCCCTAGGACCACCTTAAAAGGAAGTCGGAGAACAACTGCCATGTGCACCTTCTCCCTGGTATTTAACCCATTCACACACATCTCATACATTGGGTAAAAAGAGGAGGCTCCATGCGTGCACCTTACTTTCACACGTCCATCCACACAATTCAATAAGGCAGGGTTATGGGCTTGAATGGTCTTCCACATTTCTTGGGAGACCATACTTTGATCTGCTCCGGAATCAAGGAGCACTACAGCATCCACACCCTCCACCTGGACATCTATGACAAATTCTTCCCCAGTGCGTCTCTCTCCTCCTGATACAAGGGCGATGTGCTCTTCACATTCCCTGCGGGTGTGACCACTTTTCCCACATTGAAAACATTTCACAACATCATACTTTCTCACATTTCTCGCTTGTACTTCCTGATTATAGGCGTTTCTTACCCCTGGCATTCTTTCCATGCCTGTTACTTTTAAAATGCTACCCCTGGAAGCCCCGGCTAACTCTGCTTCGAAGTAGCAGTCTGTAAGTTCAGCCGCTTCCTTAGTGGATTTGCATTTCTGTAATAACAAGAAAGCCTTAACCTCCGGTGGCACAGCCTCAAAATATTGCTCAAGAAGCACAGCGACCATCAAAGACTCCACTGTCGCTTTCTCCGGAGCAAGCCATTTTGTTGCTAAACCTTTTAGTCGCTGCATCAATGCTTTCGGCATCTCTTTAGGCATGAGCGTTGCCTCTCTAAAAAGACGTCGATAGTGGGTAGGCGTTAACCCTAACCTATCTCTCACTGCTAGTTTCACCTCCGGGTAATTGGACGCTAGGCCTGCGGGCATTGCCTTGTAGGCCGCCAATGCCTCCCCGGTCAAGGACATGGCGAACCTAACGGCCCACTGGTCTAGTGGCCATTTAGCCGCTTCCGCAATCCTTTCAAAAGCATCTGAATAATCATCAAAATTATCAGTACGTTGTAAGGGTCCCAGTGCCAATGCACTGCAATTTTGCAGTCCTACCACAGGTGGTACTGGTACGCCATCTTCATCTGCAGTATGTGTCCTCTTCACCAGAGTGGTTAGCAAATCTAGGAGCAGCTGTTGCTGCGCAGCTAGCGCTGCCATAGTCCGATCCTGAGCCTGTCGCGCGAGCGCACTCTGGGCTTTCCATTGGTCCTCCATCTACTTCAGCATATCCTGGGGATCCATCCCGGCATCGAAGTACACCTGTAGGGAAGAAAAAACAGGGCCCACCAAGTGCGGCACAATTTTCATTTTTCTTTCTCTCTGCCTGCCTCTAGCAAGGTATAAACTTCTTCCCCTTTCTCAGCAATCCTCACCACCCGTGCCTACCTACTTGTACCTCAGCACGGTGTAGGATCTCGGGTTGAGAAAGGTTCTTTGTCCACGCCTCCTCCCAGGTCAGGATGTATGGAAATCCAGTTGCTGGAGAATTCTGGTTCAGGTTTTTCCTCTTTCAGGATTTTCTTCACTTGGCTGCTGCTTTTTTTTCTCCTTCAGCCAGCTGTATCCTCTTGGAAAAGTCTTGGGTAGTATTTTTTTTAAAAACTCCTGCCAACTACGCCCTTTATGTCACCAGCAGGGGCCGAACTGTGGCGTAAGCAGCCAGCCAGACTGCTGGGCCTGACCTTTCTTAATGAAAAGTGGTAGTTGTGAGTCAGTGGTCAGGTTTTTCAAAAAGGATTTTATTCCCCTCCCGGGGTTGGATTTTCAAAAATAGTAAAATACAAAAGAACTCAGGATACAACCATTATTTTGGCACAACTGAAGAAAAACTTAAATACAGCATCTTGCTTCAACCAAAAGTCATAAATCACAGTGAGCAGTTTTATCTAATATGCTAGCAGTCTCTTCTTAGCTTTTTCAGCTGTTACAAGGCACTCTTGTCTTTAGCTTCAGCGCAAAGAAGAACTCATATCAGACATCAGTAAAGAGCAATCCATTTCCTCAACACATGGACTTATAATACTAGCCTCTGTAATCATAGGCTCATCAATTACAGTCTTTTCCCTAGGATAGAAAGTCTGTAGCTTTCTTAACTCCGTCTCTCTCTCAGAGCTCTCTGCACAGCACTCTTCACAACAAGGCAGATAATTGTCATATAGCTTGTAGTAGCAGGAAGGAGAGACTCCTCTATCTAAGCAAGCTTTCTCTTTAAAACGTTTGAACCTCCTGCCTTTTGTATTCGGCTGCAACTCATAGCACTGCTCTCTTCTGTTAAATGAAGACTTTTCTCGTGGAAGTCTTTTGTAGGGCTTTACTGGCATACATTCATCAGGATCAAACATACACACATCCTCCACGGGATTGCTTTCCCTCTCAAGGGCTTGTAATTGTTTTAAACAGCTCTGCTTCTCAAATACATACGGTTTGTTTCTAGCTGCCTCACGTTCCTTCAACTCAGCCAGGTGCCTGGGAAATTCACACTGCGTCAGAGGTAAGTGTTTCCTATAGCTGACCTCTCTGGGTGAAACTTTCTTTGTTTCCTTCTGGTAATACCTCTGTGGCTTCCTGCTCAAAGTTTCAGGCAGTTCAAACTCTGTGTCTGAGTATTCTGAGCTTCCTTCCGAGTCCTGCAAGTTTCCCTTGTCTTGCCAAGCTCCCGCCTCTCCTGAAGCTCCTAGATCTAACTCTGTTTGCCTTGAACATTTTTTATACAGCTTCATGGGCGTTCCCTTGCCCAGGTGAAAGCTGTTTTCCTCATCAGTTGGGGAATGCTCACTAACTAGGCGTGACTGCAGACCTCGTGTCTGAGTTTGTTTTCGTTGCCTATGGTAACTGGGAATCGTTTTGCTTGCCTGCCTGTCAGAATCCAAGCTATACACAGCAGATTTCTGTGTTTCTGAGGCAGAGGGCAGATCTTCCGTGTTACAATACCTAATCTTGTGCCCATCTCTCGACTGCTGATTTGCATGTGCAGTGCATCATGGGTACGGGTGGGTTAACCCTATCCTGGTAACCACAGCAGACTGTTAGTGTGGTGACGTGCAGTCCTGCAGCCAGCCAGGGCTTTGTTCACAGACTTATAAGGTGTCCTGTAGGGGACATTATAGGGTGCCTTGGCGGACAGTACACTTTATAATGTGCCCTATGGAGTGCGTTATGGGGTGCCTTATGCAGCACCTTAGGTTATGCCACCGTGAGGGTGTGTTTGTTGGCAGCACAAATTAAAATACATGTCACATGCCTCAACAATCACAACTTAAATGTAAAGGGTGCTGCCTCAGCCAGCCTTATACATTAGGCCCACTGGGGAATCAAACCCATGACCCCTATACCATCACTCAGTGTTGTAACCATTGTGCTATAGCTCTGTTGCTGTGATTGTATGCCTGCATGCCTTCTTAAGATTAACGCATGGTAACGTGCCCTGTAGCGCTCGTTCATTTATGGCGCCTTGTAGCGCGCGTTCTCGGCGCATTCTCGGCAACGATGTACCGCCCATGTCCTTATTTGGGGTTTCTGTCTCTACCGTGGCTCCTAACGCGAATCGCACTAATGCAGTTTAGTAAACATACCCCTTAGTGTATGGTAACATTATGCAAATATTTATGCAAATAAGGCCACTTATGCAAATGAGGCCCCGCACTGAGTCTCCGCACATGGCCCCGCACCCCCCTTGGGCCACCCCTGCCCACCAGTACCCATGATGCAATGCACATGCTGAATAGCTGTCTACAGCTGATCACCAAATGGGGACTGCACCTCTCCGGTACCTCAGCTTGGAAAGACGAACTGATAGTGCGTGATACTGGCACAGAGTAGCTACAGACCATGCCATTGTGCAGGTTCTGTGTCCACCCTGAGGAGTAGAATGGATGCCCAGCACTAGGTCCTCAGTACATGTGATGCTAAATAGTTCAGAAAATAGGACAAACATAAACAGAGCATTGCAATAAGCTAGTATCAGTTGTTATGCCTAAAATATTAAACCTTTTATAATGCAAATAAAAATATCCCTAAAGCCTTAAAGGTCAAAATGAATGTTTGGGTTCTTACCCTTTTTCATCTGCCTGCCACAGGCTTATCTCAACCTGCTGGCCTTTGTCTGTAGCTGTCTCTCAGCCCTAATCTTCAGCTGTGTTTTTCTTCCCCCCACCTTCCTTTCTATATGTCTCTCATTCTCCCTGCCACAGCACAGGGTGTTGACAATGTAAAGTACTGGAAATCCTGCTGACACTCCTTTTAACCTTGGGCAGTCTCTTCACCACCTACTGCCTCTGGTACAAACCTTGATCAGGGATTTAGCTACTGCACTAAAATGTAATTTACCTTGACTTATTTATTTATTTAACAGCTTTTATATACCGCGCTATTTATTATCAGTGCGGTTTACATATAACAAAGATTGCACAGTCAGACAACTGATCTGTGTTTACATTGTAACAGGAGTTTGAACTTGGAGCAACAGGGCAACTATTTTTTTATTTTATTTTTATTTATTTATACTTTTCTTCTATACCGCTTTTTCCCAAGATCAAAGGCGGTTTACAAATAACATAATGAACAGTTTACAATTAACATAATGAACATTGTTTTACATAGAACATAGTATTTTCTTTAAATTATGTACAATTAACTATATACATATGTACAACAAACATAATTAGGTCAGGTTGATAGTTTCAAGTAGAGCTCGGAAATCTCAAGGAAATCTCTTGGGGTTTGAGATGAAATGCAAATTCAAAGCCTTCTCCATCCAATCTATCCCATCCATCTCTCTGAAGTTTGCAATCTAAACTTGAGCTGTCTACAGTAAGACCACCTAGACTCCTTCAACCTCTCCAGGGCCCAAGCCTCACACTTCCTCTACTCCAACTCCCTGGCAAGAGCTGCCTACTTCTTGCTGTCTCATTGCTGTCAAAATTATGCTGGCTACATTTTTCTTCACACTTTCACTCCATATTGATCAACCAACATGACGTTGAGTGTGCTGTGCAAGACAACAATGAGTTTACCCCCTCTCCTGTCTGTAGAAGGATATAAGGAATTGCCAGTGATAGGGGTTGCAGGAGGATCTAAGTACCATGTAACCGTGTTTGGGGGAGAGGATGCAGGTAAGGAGTTTCGGTTCAAACTATCTTGTTCTGTCATGATGGTGAGAAATCAACATGAGTAGCCTTGTTGTATTGGACAGGAGGGGTGTGGGTTGCTAAGAGGCTAGTGCACTGAGGTTGTGATGCAAGGTCAGCAGCTTAGCCTTTTTTGCTGCCCTTCCTATTTCCTCATACTCCTCCCATGCCAATTTTCTGACAAGTATGTAACTGTGAGGTTAACACACTGTTATGCATAACATATAAGCTTAAACATTTATCACGCTTACAAAAATAGTGAGCATGCACTTAATTTTTTTTTAACCACCTGGCCTAAGCAAAATTTTTGGCGTACCATACCACCAACTTAGGAAGTCATCTTATACCCATGAATTTATGAAAAATGAACTGGATTTTAAGAATATAAAACCATAAGATATACCATACTAGGTTAGACCAAAGGTCCATCAAGCCCAGTATCCTGTTTCCAATAATGACCAATCCAGATCACAAGTACCTGTCAGGTTCCCAGTCCACTTTAATAATGGTTTATGGACTTTTCCTCCAGGAATTTGTCCAAACCACGTTTAAACACAGCTAAACTAACAGTTTTTACTATGTCCTGCGGCAATGAATTCCAGAGTTTGATTACTCGTTGAATAAAAAAATATTTTCTCCAATTAAGTCTTAAATATGGTACATTGTAGTTTCACTATGTGTTCTCTAGTCTTTCTACTTTTTGAAGAGTAAACAACTGATCTATGTTTAACCATTCCACTCCACTCATTATTTTATAGAAACATAGAAATATGATGACAGAAAAAGACCACATGGCCTATCTAGTCTGTCCTTCCATATCAACAACTTCAACAGTCCCCTTTTTTCCTTTAGAGATCCTCTGTGTTTGTCCCATGCTTTTTTTAATTCAGTTACTGTCCTCATCTCTACCACCTCCACTGGAGAATATTCCATGGATCCACCACTCTTTCCATAAAGAAATATTTCCACATATCACTCCTGAATCTATCCCCCTTCACCCTCATCCCATGTCCTCTCGTAGCAGAACTTGCTTTCAATTGAAAGAGGCTCTCCCCCTGAACATTTATTTCATGGAGGTATTTAAACATCTCAATCATATCACCTCTATCCTGCCTTTCCTCTAAGGTGTACATATTAAGATCCTTAAGTCTGTCCTCATATGCTTTATAATGAAGATCACTAACCATTTTAGTAGCCACCCTCTGCACCTACTCCATCCTGTTCATATCCTTTTGAAGGTGCGGTCTCCAGAATTGCACACCATACTCCAAGGAGAGGGGCAGTGGGGCATAAGCAGATGAAGGGGAGATACTGGAAATGGGGATGGGGCTAGAGAGACAGAGGGAGATGCTGGACACAGAGGAACATAGAAACAGAAATATGACGACAGAAAAAAACCACATGGCCTATCTAGTCTATTCTTCCATATCAACAACTACAACAGTCCCCTTTTTTCCTTTAGAGATCCTCTGTGTTTGTCCCATGTTTGTCCCACTAACCATTTTAGTAGCCACCCTCTGCACCGACTCCATTCTGTTCACATCCTTTTGAAGGTGCGGTCTCCAGAATTGCACACTATACTCCAAATGAGGTCGCACCAAAGACATACAGAGGCACTATCACCTCCTTTTTTCTGCTAGCCATTCCTCTCCGTATGCACCCAAGCATCCTTCTAGCTTTTGCTGTCACCTTTTCTACCTGTTTAGCTACTTTAAGATCATCAGACACAACCATGCCTAGGTCCTGCTCTTCTTTAGTGGACAAATGCATGACCTTACAGTTTTTAACATTAAATCCCACCTGCCAAATTCTAGACCATTCTTCAAGCTTAGCTAGATCCCTCCTCATGTTATCTACACCTTCCTGGGTGTCTACTCTATTGCAGATTTTGGTATTATCCGCAAAGAGGCAAACCTTACCCGACAGCCCTTCCGCGATATCACTAACAAAGATGTTAAAAAGAATCGGACCAAGGACAGATCCCTGGGACACACCACTGGGCACACGCTTTCAATCAGGTGGTTCTCAACCCAGTCTTCTGGGACTCCCTGGCCAGTCATGTTTTCAGGATATCCATAATGTATAGACATGAGATAGATCTGCAGGCACTGCTTCTATTGTATGCAGATCTATCTCATGCATATTCATTGTGGATACCTTGAAAATCCAACAGGACTAGGGGGTATGTTTACTAAACAGCGCTAACATCGCAGCGGCGACATTATCGCGTGATAAGTGACGTTATCGCACGATAAAGGTGCATTACCGTGCGATAACATTACGTATCATGCGATAACGTCTCTGGCGGCGTTAAGGTGTGCAGAGGGTGGAGTAAGGCTCCCCAGAGGGCGGAGATACGGGGTCAATGGGCGGAGAGTGGGTGGGTAGAGGCCTCAGGAACACTAACGCTGTGAAATCAAGGACTGAAAATTAACGCCACTGAAAACCTTGCATTAGAGGCACATTTGCAGGAGAGAGAAACCAGTTCAGTCAGCAATGTACAGCAAAGGCAGGGAGACCCAGATAAGTGATAGTAGTGATACATGTGCGGTAACAAAACATGCAAAAACCAGAGAGATAATGACCAGAACCAAAATAGAAATACAAAACACCGAGCTGGCCAATAGAAAAAACAATGATAAACGGTAATCAACACTACCCATAAAGAATAAAAAGGAAGATGTCACTTTTGGAAGGGTAAATTCTGATTCCCCCTACAAAGTGAATGTTCCAACATTGATAGTGTTGATGAGGGTTTGCTGTGGTGTATATTGGCCAGCTTGCTTATGTGGCTTTCACATGTGCAGCAACAGCAGAGTGGCCATGTAGGAAAGGGCACTATGGTGATGGTGTAAATGGGGTACAGGGGGCTGCAGGCAGCACATGCAGTGGGCCAGCTGGGGCATAATGTGGACTAGGCAGATGCCTACCTGGCACATAGGAATGCAGAAACTGAAAAGCAGCAAGACAGCAACTGTCCAGGGTCCAACATGGCCAAGAGTGTGTGTCCCACAGTGTCCTAGGGGACAGTACCCGGGCAGCTACCCCCAAGGGCACAGAACATTAGATGCGGTGCCAGGGGGAAGTGCTGATGTCCATGTCAGCACCCCTACCCCATATCATGCACCATAGGCAGCCGCCTATCGGCACACTGGATGGCCTGGGACTGCGTACCATCATCACCACTGACATAAAGACATGTCAGCATGGTGGCAGAGGGGTGCTGGTGGTGGAGGGGGCAGTGGCATCTGCCCACAGCAGACCAAGGCCAAGTCCTGTTTAGCTGGGTGACATGCACTGCAAAAGACAAGGTCTGTCTGACGAACAGTAATGGTATCCCCAGGGAATGACCTGCCTCTGTGGCAACAGTTTGGTGCAGTACACACAGCCAGTGTGTTCAGGGGCAGACCATATCCCTATATTTTACCCAGTACTAAACCATGGTAATAAAGAAGGAACCTTTATTGCAGATAAAATAAACAAGCCATAAATGCCTATATTTTACCCTACAGAGCACATACACCATAAACATGTGCAATTCCTAGAGCAGAGTTTCCCAACTGCAGTCCTGGAGGGCCAAACACCATTCAGGTTTCATGCTGTCCCTAATAAATATGCCTGTGCTTCATTTGTATGCACCACCCCCAGTGTATGCAAATGTATCCATGCATATTCATTAGGGACAGCATGAAAACCTGAACCGTGTTTGGCCCACCAGGACCGGAGTTGGGAACCTCTGCCCTAGAGCAGCGGCCAACAGGGGCACAAACACCCACACCCACAGGCTCCACTATCCAACGGCCCATGGAGAGTCAGGATGTTGGGCCCTGCGCGGAGCAGCATCTACCAATACTAGCACCTGCATACCTTAGCAATGCCATCTTAAACTTGGAAACACATTCCACATATATCAAACTGTTGCTATGATTAATGTCAGATAGCAAATCCTAAGTTAAACACAATTTGTTGACAGAGATTCATCATAGCAACCTCTCTGATATCTGTAGAGTGTGTTTCAGTTTTTGTTTCTGAAGGTGTTACCCACCCCAGGGAGTGACCCTAACAGTATTGAGTACCATAGCAATGCCTGCACTGTGCCCAGGACTGGTGTGGCAGCCAGGGCTGCCGACCACCTCTATATTTGCACAATGCTGAAATAGGTGTGGGAGTGTGTGTAAGTCTTTCCAGTGTTTTGTGGCTGCCTACACCTTACAGAGCCCACAATGCCTGCACTGTTTCCAGTGTCAGCCTGCCAGTGTGCATAATGAGGAGCAAGGTACTGTGGGTATGGCCCAGACAGGGTGGCCTGGGCAGGCTGCATCTGCACAGGGCCTAGGGCAATGGCTGGGACATTGTAGTGCCCGACCACCACCTGCACGGACAGGGTGGCCACAGCATGTCATGCTGGGGGGGGGGGGGGAGGTCACTCTCACCTTGACTGAGCAGTGACCATGGCATGGCTAGGTTCCCCCATAGTGCTATACAGCATTTTTCTCAGGTGATATCTTTGAGTTTTCTTTTTTGGGGCCAAATCACTGACATACTGGTTTCGTGTGTGTTCTTGCATCCCATTTTTGGGTGCACACAGTTCCTCCCGGAAGATGTACTAGCTAGCAGACTGTCTGTAGTTAGCATGTGTATGGTTGGAACACCTTGCAGGGTGCAGTGGGTGGAGGCTGACGTTGCCTTCTACTGCTGAATGTCAGATAGTGGTGGGGTGCAGCTGAGCTTTTCCAGGCCTACTGCCTGTCTGCCAGTGCCCTATGTGATGCATACAGATCTGCATTGACTGCCCTGTCGGGTGCCTATTCCCCAGCAGGACTGTGGTTGATGGTCCCCTCTACTGGCACCATTGCAGAGATGTAGAATGTGGATCTGTTGGTGGGAGATCCTGTCCCCCACCCTGACCCACAGAGGGCAGGGTCCAAACACCACCCTTCACTTATAACATGTGACCATGGCAACCACAGAGGATATGCACTATTCTGGGTGCATCACAGTCCACAAGGGCTAGACATGACTGGGAAGTACAGATGGATACAGGGTTATTCTAGGTGTGTCTGCAAGGACTACCTATCACACGCAGGCACTCATGGAGATCTGCATCACAGCCTATCTCAGCCATGCTATTTGCTGCAAACCTGGTGCTGGGCACCCCACCTCACCCTAAGGGTGAGCACAGAAACCAGACAATGTCACGGTCTGTAGATACTCTGTGCCAGTAACACACATGGTCAGTTCCCCCTACCAGGCCGGGGTGCTATAGAGGTGCATACCCCATCTGGTGATCAGATGTAGGCTGCTGAGCTGCATGTGCAGTGCATCATGGGTACGGGTGGGTTTACCCTATCCAGGTAACCGCAGTTTGTGTGGTGACCTGCAGTCTTTCTGTAGCCAGCTTGGGGGGGTGGGGGGTTAGGCACCATAGAGATGTAGCCCACTGGTTGCTTGACTGCAAAGGCAGCGGTCATGGGTTTGATTCCACAGTGGTGTTATTTAATAAGGCTGTCTGAGGCTTTTCCTTTTAATTTAAGTCAGTGCTACCAGCAGAAACACCCTCACAGTGCCGTGGCCTAAGGTGCCTCATAAGGCGCCCTATAGGGCACATTATAAGGTGCCTTGACGGACAGGACACTTTAAATGTGCCCTATGGAGTGCCTTATAGGGCGCCTTAGGTTACGGCACTGTGAGGGTGTTTTTGCTGGCAGCACTGATTTAAATTAAAGAAGGAAATGCCTCAGACAGCCTTCTTACATAACACCATTGTGGGATCAAACCCATAACCTCTGCTTCCACAGTCATTGCAGTAACCAGTGGGCTACATCTTTATAGCTTTTAATAGTGTGCTGGCATGAACTTAGGGTTAACGCGCATTAACGTGCCACGGCGCCCACTATGGCACAATACCGTTTCCTTGCAACCTTACCTCCGGACCGCCCACTACCTTATATGGCATTCTTCATATTAACGCTGCAACTAGCACTGGTATCATTAAGACGGTTTAGTAAACATACCCCTAGGTGTCCCAGAGAACTGAGTTGAGAACCACTGCTTTCAATGATTCCAAGTCGCGGAGTATATGAAGTGTCTGCTAGGGCTACGTGGAGAACCCATGCTTAGTATTGTACTCATTTCACCAGTTCTTCCCCTGCCATTCTCCCAACCTCCCTCCCTCTGTAGTTTTTAGGTTGAGGATCTGCCCTATGCAGCTGTGCAAGAATTGTGACATGTGCAGCAGGGTCTGTGTTAGATATGCATGGGCTTAGTGCAGAAATTAAGGATGGGCACCCCCCCCCCCACCAAGTCCTCTCTTCCCCCTATCCCTCCTCCCCATTTCCCCACCTGCTACTACTGCCACACAATACAACATAAAATGACTTTTGTTCAGGAAAAAGACAAAATCAGATCACATTTCTTCTACAACAAGAAACATCTAAAATGAGAACACAGGCCTGATTTTCGAAGGCAGTTACACGGGTAACAGCCCATGTTACCTGTGTAAATGCCTTAACTGGGATTTTCCAAAGGCACTTTCCCAGCATTCGCGGCTTCACAGAAACAACCGCCAGCGTGAAGGAAACAGATCTTCACGCTGGCGGTTGTACAGAGGGAGCTGGGGCCTCGCGCGGGCTTCCCCGGCTCCCTCTGAAGCGCCTCAGACAGCCGGGGGGCTGGTTGGGGGGGGGGAGGCTAGGACTACAAATGGGCTTTGATGGGGGGGGGAGGGGAGGCCAAGGACTGGATGGGCTGTGATGGGGTGTACCTGGACTGTCAATGGGCTATGGGGGGGTGGGGCTGGACTGGAAATAGGCTATGGGGGGGTGGGGACTGGACTGGAATTGGGCAATGGGGGGGTGTACCTGGACTGGAAATGGGCTATGGGGGGACCTAGACTGGAATTGGGCTATGGGGGGAGGGGTGGAACCTGGACTGGAAATAGGCTATGGTGGAACTGGACTGGAATTGGGCTATGGGGGGGGGGTGTACCTGGACTGGAAATGGACTATGGGGGGGGACCTGGACTGGAAATAGGCTATGGAGGGAAACCTGGACTGGAAATGGGCTATGGTGGGGGGGGGGGGCCTGGACTGGAAATGGGCTATTGGGGGGCTGCAATGGAATTGGGCTATGGGGGGTGGACCTGGACTGGAATTGGGCTATGGTGGTGGGAAGGGGAACTTTGACTGGAAATAGGCTGTGATTAGGGGGGCTAGGACTTCAAATGGGCTGTGATGGTGGGGGGAGCCTAGGACTGGAAATAGATTGTGTTGTGGGGAGGGTCTAGGACTGTAAAGAGGCTGTGATGGGGGGGGCTAGGACTGGAAATGGCCTGTGATGGGAGGGCTAGCACTGGAAATGGGCTGATGAAGAGCTGGAATAGGACTAGAAATGGGCTGATGGGGGCTGGAATAGGACTGGATGTGGGCTGACGAGGGGGCTAGGATTGGAAATTGGCTGATGGGGGAGCTTGGAGTGGAAAATGGTTGATGGGGGGCTGGAATGGAACTGGAAAAGAGCATATGTGGGACTAGGACTGAAAATGGGCTGATGAGCTGGAATAGTACTAGAAATGGGCTGATGGGGGAGCTTGGACTGCAAATGGGTGATGGGCTAGAATAGGACTAGAAATGGGCTGATGTGGCGGCATGGGAGAATGGGACTAGAAGGGAGTGGATGCTGGGTGGGTCTAGAACTATAAGGGGGCTGATTTTGGGGGAGGACTAGAAGGGAATGGGGAATGAGAATGGAGAAGGGAAAAGATATTTTGTGTGGAAGAAAAGTCTACGATGGG
This sequence comes from Ichthyophis bannanicus, assembly GCA_033557465.1. NCBI lineage: Eukaryota > Metazoa > Chordata > Amphibia > Gymnophiona > Ichthyophiidae > Ichthyophis > Ichthyophis bannanicus. Next base: position 439,866,023 of record CM066035.1, on the reverse strand, counting down.
CCGGGTATTGGGAGAGTAAGAGGGGAATGAGAATGGAAGGGTGAAATTTGAGTGGATGATAAAGGAATAAGGAAAGAAATGGGGGAAAGAGCAAAAGGGAAACGATCAGTATGTTAAAGCAGATATAGAGAGAGAATGAAAAACATCTAAAAGAGAAGAAAGGACAAATGGATAGCTCGCAGAAGACACGAAGAAACCAGAAGAAAGTGACTGAAGCAATTGCAACTGAAAAATAAAATGCCCAAACAGAAGGTAGAAAAATACTTTTTATTTTGAATTTATTAACTGGAATATTTCTGGTCTGGGAAGTGTGTATTGCTAACATCTTTGCGTTTTTGTTTAGTGTAAGAGGAAATTACTTTATAGTTTTTTTTCTCCAGTGTTGTACATTTCATGTTTGGCTTTGGGGTTCCCAGTTTAATTATTATCTGACCAAGGGAGTTAGCCTACACGTATCCTTGGTAATTTTTGTGGGTGGGGCTGGGGTGCAGCATGGGTGGGACGGGGGCGTGGCAGGGTTGGGACTAGGGACGGAGAATGGGTGGGGCATGGGTGGGGCATGGCGAGCCACAGGTGTCGGGTTTTTCTCGGTGAAAAAGTTGGCAACCCTAGATGGAGAGGAGGCGGGGAATGGCACTAAGTGGGTAGTAGCTATTTTCGATGCTGCCCGCTAAGCGCTCTTTGCCTTAAAGATAGGCGAGGAAAACCCTGGCCCATCTTTAAGGTGCTAGGGCTAAATGGGCAGCAATGAAAATCACTGCTACCAGCTGAGCCTCGGCAGCTAATGGCCTGACCCGGATTTTCATTTCCATCGCCGTGGAAATGAAAATCCGGGTTAAGAGGGTCGGCGGGCAGGCTATATGCTAATGCAGTGCATAGCCTGCCTAAATGAAAATCGGGCCCAAAATCACTTAGGATAAAGTAGGCCTTCCTCACTTTTGCAGAGGCAAAATCTTCAATTATTTTAAAGAAGTCCAACTTGTGACAAATTTCTTGTTCAATTGAGCTCTCAGCTTCTCTCTCCTGAGGCCCTTCAAAAGCAGTTGCTGCATTGCTTAAATCCGGGTACAGATCCAATAACTTTTTATCACAGATGTAGTTTAACATCTCCAGAGGTGAATTACATACCTCAGCTGGCAAAGCGTGTACAGATGAGCGTATCTCAGGATTTAAGACTTATGCATCAATGTCACCCATTTCTTGAGCCAAAATGTATGGATCTTTCTGTTAATGTCTTTGCACCTGGAGTCTTCCTTATCTCCCTGGTAGGAAAAATAAAACTAAATGAACCAGAGGAAAACTCCAGCTGAGAAAACCTTTTCTTCAAGCTAGTAACTGCAGCATCAACTAGTGGGATAATAATCTTGCTTTAATTTTCCTCTGCAAAATCATCACCACCGTCATCCACACTTCCATAGTCAAACATCTGTTTCTTCCTTCAGCTTTTCTTTTCAGGAAAAGTGAGCTCAATTCCAATCTGCTCTGAGATTTCCCATGCAGAGGCATATGCTGAGATAAAACCATTTTGCCAGAAAAGTTTCAAAAATGTTAACACTGCTTTTGTTTCATTTCAAAAACATCCATTCTGACAGTGGAACTCTGAAGAGGTTTGCTGGTGTGATTGATATGGACCAAAACATCATACCACACACTGATACAGCTTATGAAGTGCCCCAAATAGATCTCTCATGCAAGGCTCTACCTCTGAGGCTGTCGTACTATCTTGTTTCTGAACCATATGGTCTACCAGCGCTTCCGAGGCACAGTGTACTTCCTTCAGGTGATATTGAAGCACCTTAAAACTGTCAATTTGAGACTCCAAGTGAGTATCTGACAGTGGTTTGACTGTAAGTTGGATAACATGCTGTTTAAGTATAGATCAGCACTGAGTGGAAAAACTGAAAATAATAAAAATAAGCTGCAACATCCCAAAAAAGGGCACAGACAGGACAGATGATTTAGCAGCAGCCAGGATGACCAAATTCAAGCTCTGACTGCTACAGGGCATGAATAGAGCTTTCTGGTTAGTATCCTGCATTCTTTTTGTACACCTTCTCTTTTGCTCTTCTTATTATTTTCATTGTCATAGCTCTCTCCTCTGCAGTTATTTAACATCAATTTTCAAGCTCTGGATGCGAGCCAAAAAAGTATCACATAGTGCCTCACCAGTAGTGTCTTCCACAACCAGGAATCCAGTAAAATGTTCATTAATCAATACACCAACTTCCAAGTGAATTATAGAAGTGTCAGTTCCTAGCAACTACTCTGCGAATCACGTTAAGAAGAAGAAAATCTTCAAGTACCAAGAAATGCAGTCAGAGACCAAGAAAATGTGGCAGAAAGATACTGACTTATTTCCCATCGTGTTGGGTGCCACAGAATTAATTAAGAACAAATTCCAAGCACACCTCGATAAATTACCCATACACATAACATCTTACGAACTCTAGAGGTGGTATGGTGCAAGTACTATGCCGAGCATTAGCAGTAAATTTGAGAAACTGAGATCTTACTCAACATACCCTAGCTTAGAGTGAGGTTCATGATTGTCATGGTATGCGTATAACTTACCCATTTGGAGAAACTGCCCCAAAAGAATGCAAAATGTAACCAACAGTTGTTCAGTGTGGTTGCTATCAGGAGTGCTGTCCATAATCACACCAAAGTATTTTGCATGATTAACTCTTTCAGCAATGGCTTGAAGGATGTTCTTCCCCATTCTAGCTATCAATTCATTGTGGATATCTTTGCTGAGGTAATGATCAGCAATTTCTTTTTACTTAATTCATCTCAGATGTTCATTCATTACATGATTAAATTTTGCCAGAAGTTCAACCTGACCAAGGACATTTCCATTACTAAAATCATGCAGTCTTTCTGTAGTTCACAAAAGCCAAGATTCTGTTCTGCTAAAGACAAATGATGGAAATGATTCTCAGGAAAATAGCTTTCTAGTAATTTCTTCCCATTGCAATTAACTTCATATTGACACTGTCAACAGTTTTGTTGCCAGCAGTTCCTGCTTTTCGATTCAGTCATGCTTCCATGTTGCAGATATGCGCTGGTGAGTGTTTATGTTCTTTGAGAAAAGAATGGATGCATTTCCATGCATTGAAGCCTTCTTTTGAAACTGCATGATCACATTTTCAAAAAAGAGAACAACAATAACAACATACTTTATTTGTTGCCATCAAATACAAGAGCCATGATCAGAGAACATTGTCACCATTCTTCAGTTTAATGTAAAACTCTCCTTTGTGAAATATATTGGAATAGCACCATTACTGGAGTGTGCAGGCAAAAAATATTGTTTTGTTTAGTTTCCTGTTCAATTGTAGGTGTGTTTCATTTTATTTTGTTTTGTTTTAATAGATTTGTGTTTTGTTTTATTTTTATAAATGTTCATTTCAGGCAATTTTGTTAATTAAAGGGTATCTGTGGCTGCTGCCCAAATGAAAAACATAGCTGAAAGGTTGCTAGAAGTTTCAGACAAACAAAAAACACAACTGGCTTTTTTTCTCACAGTCAGAAGCTAGTGTCAAACCCATAAGAACATAAGAACATAAGATATGCCATACTGGGTCAGACCAAGGTCCATCAAATCCAGTATCCTGTTTCCAACAGTGGCCAATCTAGGTCATACGTACCTAGCAGTTTCCCCAAAAGACACAGGTTCCACAATGCTTGTACTGGGTCAAGCATTGATATCCTGGGTCCCTTCTTAATAATGGTTTATGGACCTTTCCTCCAGGAACTTGTCCAAACCTTTTTTAAACCCAGCTACACTAACAGCCTTTACTACTTCCTCCGGTAACAAATTCCAGAGTTTGATTATAGGTTGAGTGAAAAAATATTTTCTTTTATTAGTCTTAAATAGATTACTCTGTAGCTTCATTGCATGTCCCCCTAGTCTTTCTATATTCTGATAACATAAACAATGGATCTACGTTTACCCATTCCACTCCATTCATTAATTTATAGACTTCTATCATATCTCCCCTCAGCCGTCTCTTTTCCAGGTTAAAGAGCCCTAACCTTTTTAGCCCTTCTTCATCCTTCCATCCCCTTTACCATTTTGGTAGCTCTTCTCTGAACCCTTTCTAATAACGCTATATCCTTTTTAAGATATGGCGACCAGAATTGCACACAATATTCAAGGTGCGGTCTCACCATGGAACGATATAGAGGCATTATAATATCTTTTGATTTATTTTCCATTCCTTTCCTTATGATACCTAGCATTCTATTTGCTCTCTTGGCCGCCGCTGCACACTGGTCCGAGGGTTTTAACATGTTATCCACAATGACGCCTAAATTTTTTCCTGGGTGGTGGTTCCTAATGTGGAACTTTGCATCGTGTAACCATAGTTTGGGTTGTTCTTCCCTAGGTGCATAACTTTGCACTTGCCAACATAAAATTTCATCTGCCATTTTGATGCCCAGTCTTCCAATTTATCAAGATCCTCTTGCAATTTTCCACAATCCTCTTGGGTTTTAACAACTTTAAATAGTTTTGTGTCATCTGCAAATTTGATAACCTCACTCGTTATTCCCTTTTCCAGGTCATTTATGAATATGTCAAAAAGCAGCGGACCCAGCACAGATCCCTGGGGTACACCACTATTCACCTTTCTCCATTGGGAAAATTGGCCATTTAGCCCTACCCTCTGCTTTCTATCTTTTAACCGGTTTCTGATCCACAATAGTACACTGCCTCCTATCCCATGACTCTTTAGTTTTGCCAAAAGTCTCTGATGAGGGACCCATGATCTTTGGATTAGAAGGCAGGTGTTTTATAGGTAGGGTTATTACTGCTTCATGGAGGTGGATGCTAGCCAGCCTGCTCTTAACTCTTATATTGCTGGTGATCTTCCTTCCTGTTTCCTGATTGGCCAAAGGTTTGTCTGGTCTGGAGCTCTGTGAAAAATGCTAACTGAATGTTTTGCCTTGTGAATCTATTGACTCCTACCTTAGAGATTTACTCCAAAGATGTTTCTTTTGACATGTTCTTGAGCCAAAACGTCTGTGAAACTGCATCTAAGTATACAATCAGAGACATTTACCAAACCTAACCAAGATCCTGGTTGATGACTGGACAACCAGGATCTGCATTAGGCTATGCAGCAGCTACATTCTCTTTATTTATTTAACAGCTTTTCTATACCGCCTTTATCCAAGGCGGTTTACATCAAACAACATAACAATTACAAAGGAATTGCTTTACATTAAAAAGGGGCGTGCAACTTGGAGATAGGTGGGGGTAATGAACTATTTACATGTAGAAATGACATCTTTTGGTGTAGTGTTGGTTGATTTATCTTTTCTGGTCTTCTATGTGGCATGTTAGTGTTTGGTTTATGTTTTGTCATCGAGTCCATAGCATGGACTACGGGTCCTGTTATGGGTCCAGACATGTTTAGGTTGGTGGCAGAGTTGTCTTCCTGTCTTGGACTATTTTAAGAGTGTGTTTGTTGGATTACCACCAGCAAGTTGTCCAAAATAAGGCAGCGAGAGTGATTTTTAGGCAGCCTTGATGGGTCTCAGTTCACACTCTGCTGAATCAGCTATTTTGGTTGCCGATCTCAGCGAGGATTAGATCTAAGCTGTTATGGGTTGCTTTTGAGTTTATCAGGATGAGAGTCCAGACTAGTTGGTCAATAAATTGCAGCAGCATGTGTTTCATCATCAATTGTGATCTAGCCAGGTGTCCCTGCTGGTGTCATCATCTGTGGAAGAGTCCCAGTGGTCTAGAATAAAAGCTAGGGCTTTCTTGGTTGTTATTCTTGATAGTTGGAATAGCCGTCCAGAAGAGTTATCTAAGGAATCTCATTATGCACCTTTCAATAAAAAAAACTGAAAAACATGGCTCTTTCCTAAATAAGGGGAAACTGGTGTGGGGGGGGGAGGATAATTAAAATTTCTCTCTCTACTGATGTTTAATGAATTTGTGAGAAAGGTTAGTCGAAATATTTAATTACCTGTTTGCGTTTTAGTCTGTATTTTTAGGTGCAGTTTTCATAAGCAAAAGCACCTATTTGGGAAGCTTAGTCCATCTGTTTCTCTGTTCATCCATATGCATCTGTTTACATATGTGCAAATGAAGATGCGTATGGCATCACTTCATCTGCAGAGCAGCAGCTTGACAAGCCATAAAGAATGGAGCTGTGGCCTGGAAATCTCTGGGTCCCGCCAGAGTGAAGAATAGGGCTGCAGTCTAGCTGCCTCAAAGTAGGGAAGGGGCAGGTTTAGAGAAGGAAAGAAGGTAAAGCATAAGTGAATAGGAGGGGCTAGAAAGGAGGGAGGGAGAATAGTGGTGGAGTATTAATGAAGGATGGGATTAGAGAAAGGACCAAGGCTCGAGAGAGTACAAGAGAAAGAGCAGAAGATAGGTAAGGGAAAGAGTGTTCAAAGTTGGTTGAGAGGGGAGAGGAGGAAGGGTGAGAGTGCATAGCTAGCTAAAGATAAGGAGGGAGAGTGCAGGAAAGAGGATAATGAAGGGTAGGGATGATAAACTACCATGGCACACACATGCATGCACGTAGCCCACCATTACTCATAAAACACATTCACAGATATGCGCGTATGCGCCCCCTACCACACAGATAGGGAGGGGGAGGGGGGAGGGAAAGAGGGGGGAGGGGGGAGGAGAGGAAGAGGGGGGAGGGGGGAGAGGAAGAGGAATAGGGGGAGGGGTAGGGGTGAAGGGGGGAGGGGGAAGAAGCGAGGAGGGGGATGGAGGGGGAAGAAGGGGGGAGGAGGGGGGAGGGGGGAGGAGGGAGGAGGGAGGAGGAGAGGGAGGAGAGGAGGGGGAGGAGGAGGGGGGAGGGGGACCCATAGGCAGATTATGTACCACCACCCAACCCACCCTCTGGGGCTCAGGGTGGGAAACAGGATCACCCACCAATAGATCCACATTCTACCTCCCTGCAATGGTAGCAGTAAAGGGAACCATCAATCCCAATTCTGCTGGAGAACAGACACCCTACACGGCAGGTAATGCAGAGCTGCACACTTCCATAAAGCAATAGCAGACAGACAGTAGGCCTGGAAATGCTCAGCTATCCCACACCACTATCAGACATTCTCCAGCAGCAAGCCTCCAGCCGCTGCACCCTGCAAGGTGTTCCAGCAAGACACATACTAGCTGCAGACAGTCTGCTAGCTAGTCCATAATGCATGGTCATGGAGGAGATGTATGTACCCTGAACTGGGATGTCAGCATACACACCAAGCAGATAAGTCAGTGGTTGGGCCCCAAAAGGGACCCATAAATATCATATAAGAAAAATACTATATAGCACTATGGGGGAACCTAGCCATGCAGTGGTCACTGCTCAGTCAGGGTGAGCGTGACCTCCCAGCAGGACATGCTGTGGCCACGCTGTCCGTGCAGGTGGTGGCTGGGCACTACAATGTCCGAGACATTGCCCTATGCCCTGTGCAGATGCAGCCAGGCCACTCCACCCTATCCAGGCTATTCCCACAGTACCTTGCTCCTCATTATGCACATTGGCAGGCCAATACTGGCAACAGTGCTAGCAGTGTGGGATGTGGAGGGTGTTGGCAGCCACCACACACTGGATAGACAGACACACACTCCACACACCTATGCCAGCATTGTGCAACTATAGAGGTGTTTGGCAGCCCTGGGCACCACACCAGTCCTGGGCACAGTGCAGGCATGGCTATAGTATGCAATACTGTTGGGATCACTCTGTCAGACACCAGACCTGAGGCACACTCCACAGACATCAGAAAGGTTGCTATGATGCAGTTCAATCAGCCAATTGTGCTTAACGTAGGAATTGCTATCTGTCAGTTATCATAGCAACCTTTTGATAGCTGTGTACAGTTTTCCCATGTTTAGGGTGGCATTGCTAAGGTATGCAAGTGCTAGTATGGGAACATGCACGCAGGGCCCAACATCCTGCCTCTCCCGGAGGCTTGGGATAATGGAACCTGTGGGTGTGGGTGTGTCTGCCCCTTTTGGCCGCTGCTCTAGGGCAGAGGTTTCCAACTCCAGTCCTGGAGGGCCAAACACTGTTTGGGTTTTCATGCTGTCCCTAATGAATATGCATGAGATACATCTGCATACCATGGGGGCGGTGCATAGCAATGCAGCACAGGCACCTTTATTAGAGGCAGCATGGAACTTGAATGTTGTTTGGCCCTCCAGGACTGCATTTGGGAGACTCTGCTCTAGGTAATGCGCATGTTTATGGTTGTGCTCTGTAGGGTAAAATGTAGGTGTTTTGGGCATGTCTACGTCATCTGCACTACAGGTTCTGTCTCTATTAGCACGTTGTAGTAGTGGGTAAAATATGGGGGCTGGGTTGGCAGGAACCACAGCTGGGACTTGAACCTGTGACCTTTTGCTCCTGAACACACTGGCTGCGTGCACTGCACCACTGTGTTGCCACAGAGACAGTTCATTCCCTGGGGATACCATGACTGTTCGTCAGACAGGGCCTGTCTGTTGCAGTGCATGGCACCCACCTACACAGGGCTAGGCCATGGTCTGCTCTGGGCAGCTGCCACTGCCCCCTCCACCACCAGTACTCCTCTGCCACCCTGCTGACATGCCCGTCTGCTGGTGGTGCTGGTGGAGCGCAGTCTCAGGCCATCCATTGTGCGGGTAGGCGGCTTGCCTATGGTGCAGGTTCTGGGGTAGGGGTGCCTGCATAGATGTCCACGCTTCCCTCCAGCACCGCCTGCCAATGTTCTGTGCCCTTGGGGGTACTGCAATGCCAGGCCCCACAGTACCTGCTGGGTACTATCCCCTGTGATACTGTGGGAAGCACACTCATGCCCATGCTGGGCCCTCATCAGTTGCTGTCTGGCTGCTCTACTGTTTCAGCATTCCCATGGGCCACCTAGGCATCACCCTAGTCCGCACTGTGGCCCAGCTGCGGCACAGCATGTGCCGTCTGCAGCCCTCTGTGTCCCCTTTCCCAGCATCTGTCCAGTTGTCCATTCCAACATGCCCGCCCTGCTGTTGTGAAACATGTGCACGCCATAGGAAACCTGTCCAATGGAGAGGGAAACCCTGATCAGCGCTATTTCACTGTGGGATCATTCACCTTGAATGGGGATGGAGCGTAGACCCTTCCAAAATTCATATCATTTTTTTTTAGTTTTCTTGGGAGTGTTTTTTGACATTTCCCATTAATATCCCTACTGCCCAGCTTGGTTATGTTTTTTTAATATTTTGTTGGGGACATTTTCAATGTTTATTTGCACTTTTGTTCCGTGCACATGTATCACACTTATCACTTTTTTGTAGGTTTCCCTGATTTTGCTGTACATTGCTGACAGAAATGGTTTCTCTTCCCTTTAAATCAGCTCTAACACCAGGGTTTCACTGGCGTTAGTTTTCAGCCTCGGATTTCACAGCATTAGTGTGCAGAGAGCCTCTCCTCTCCCACTCTCCGCCCATTGACCCCTTCTCTCCGCCCCTGGGGAGCCTACCTCCGCCCTCCGGGAGCCTTTCCCCGCCTTCAGCGCTCGTTTGCGCTGCTGCGCGTGTTATCGCGCGATAAGGTACCTATGCGCCTCATAAAGCGCCATTATCACGTGATAAGGTACCTTATCGCGCGATAACGTCACAGAGCGCACATTAAGACGGTTTAGTAAACATACCCCTTGGTTCTAGGCTGTTCACACTTTTTCTTCGCAATTCGTGTTAGCTCGTCATTCTTCAACCGTTATGTTATGGCTCCGCGAAAGTGTATTAATTCACCAGACAGTTTCTGTTTCATCTGTGGTGAATATACAGTGTTGAAGCAACAGCAGAATATTACAGACTTTGTGAAAAAAGTATACTTTGCATACTTTGGACTAAAAACTGCCTCTGTGTTGAGGACCTCTAAAACTGGTTCAAGGGTAAGAAAAAATCTTTCCGTTATGGGATTCCTATGATATGGCGAGAGCAAAAGAACCATAGTGACGACTGTTACTTTTGTTCATCTGATGTGAAAGGGTTTAATTCCAAATGGAAGCATTCCATTTCATACCCCAATCTTCACTCGGCAATTCGTCCCATCCCCCATGGCATAGATATACCAGTACCCAAGCCCCCTGCTACCTTGGAAGAGATACCTAGCTCCGATGAAGGTGAAGTCATACCTGAACCAGATGACGAATCAAGTTCTGACTTTGAAGATGATACAAGACCAAAATTGTTTTCTCAGGAGGAGATGAATGATTTGGTAAGAGACTTGAATCTTCCCAAAGATGCCGCTGAGTTACTCGGATCAAGGCTGAAAAGCAGGAATTTATTGTTGCCAGGAGTGTCATCTTCATGGTTCAGACATCGTGAAAAGGAGTCCGTTCCTTACTTCGCCCAGGAAGACAAGTTGGTTTATTGCATCTATGTCGAAGGTCTGATGGGTCAGTTTAAAATCCAATATTATTCAGAGCAATGGCGAATTTTTTAGATTCTTCAAAAAGAAGTCTCAAAGCAGTTTTACTCCACAACGGTTTTTACGCTTCCATACCTGTAGGTCATTCCGTACACTTGAAGGAAACCTACGAGAACTTGGAATTGGTTCTTTGTAAACTTAAATATGAAGACCTTGGTTGGGAAGTGTGTGGGGACTTGAAGATCTTGTGCATGCTGCTTGGGCAACAAGCTGGGTATACCAAATATCCTTGTTTTCTGTGTCTATGGGAAAGTCGAGACTGACAAAATCACTGGACCAAGAAGAGTTGGCAGCCGAGGGTGCTAACAGTTGGTGAAAAAAATGTCCTCCAAGAAACGTTGGTACCTTCCCATAATGTTCTTCTACCACCTCTCCACATAAAATTGGGATTGATGAAGCAATTCGTAAAATCACTTCCAAGAGATGGAGAATGCTTCAAATACTTGGTCACCAAGTTTCCAGGCCTGTCGGAGGCAAAATTGAAGGAAGGTGTGTTCGTCAGACCAGACATTAGAAGGCTTATAGTTGATCAAGAGTTTGTCAATACCATGATGGATCCTCAAAAAGAAGGGTGGATTGAATTTAAAGAAGTCGTACAGAAATTTTTAGGCAATAACAAAGATCCTCGCTACAAAAAGATCGTCGGACGAATGCTGAAAGCATTTCAAGCTTTAGGTTGCCTGATGAGTTTGAAAGTGCATTTCCTCCAGTCCCACCTTGACTACTTTCCTGAAAATTTGGGAGCTGTGAGTGAGGAACAAGGTGAACGATTCCACCAAGACATTAAAGAGATGGAAAGGAGATACCAGGGAAAATGGAGCATTACAATGATGGCAGACTACTGTTGGATGCTTCAGAGAGACATTCCAGATGCTACTCACAAGCGTAAATGCACCAAGAGGAGCCTCACAAGGAAGAAGAATCGAGTTTAATGTGTGTAGGTGAGCTCATTTCAGTTCAAAAAAGGATTTTCATGAAAATATTGTAATAAAACGTTAATTTTATAAGTCTATTTCCATTTATTTTGAGGTATTGCCTTATTTAACATAGTTACCTAAATTGTCAGGAAACATGATGTCCTATGACAAAATGGAGGTCATTTTCGGATTCAGCGCACCAAAAAACATAAAGATTACGTGGAATAACCAAAACAGCTCTCGAAAAAAAATAATTATTCAACATTTGCTATGACACTTATACATAAACACCCATGCATGCATCCCATGAAACTCCCCATGACACACAAACACACATATGCCCCATCTGACACTCCTTATGACACACCCATGCATGCATGTACACAACATATACATACCACCTGATATCCCCCATGACACAAGGCTAGATTAGGATGTTGGCGCATATAAGCAGAAACAAAGAGCAGTTGGGAAAAGAAGGTTCACCCCCCCCCCCCCCAAAGATAAAGAGCATGGTCCTACACAAGCAGAATCAGCCTCCTGTTTAGCTCAGGTATTTGGTGCCCTGTGCAGCTGCCTATATTGCCTATGCCTTGTATGCTGGGCAACATGATTTTTTACACCCCGATCAATCTCGAAAGCCCGGACTACACAACAATAACTACCTGTCTACAAGACATGACTAAATGGCTCTCCCACGACAACCTAAACCTCAACGACAAGACCGAAGCACTCTTCATCGCATGCAACACCTCCTTCCCCCCTCCCCACAATTCATCTCCCTGCTCAACATGGCCATACCATTAAGAATGAAGTGAAATATCTGGGTGTCACCTTGGACTGTAACTTGAACTTCCAATCTCACATCAACAGGATCGCCAGGAGTGCATACCACAAGATGGCCATCATAAGAAGGCTTAAACCTCACCTTAACCAAGACCACTTCCGGACAGTGTGCCAAGCCGTCATCATGCCTATACTGGACTACTGCAATACGCTATACCATGGCCTACCCAAACAAATAATTCGACCCCTACAGATAGCACAAAACACTGCTGCTCGTATTGTCACCAGTTTAGCAAAACACGAACATTTCACTCCCCTCCTGAGTCAACTGCATTGGCTCCCAATTGCCTCCCATATCAGATTCAAAACAGCTCATAAAATATTCAAGATCCAGCACAAATTATCACCTGACATACTCAAGAACTTAATCAATACTAATACAAGCACTAGACCCAGAAGACATAAGAGAATGGACACTATCCTGACTCCTACACCAAAACCACCCAGTCCACATCCATGAGGTCCTGTCCCTTGTAGCACCTGCTGTCTGGAGCTCCCTTCTGGATGACTTGAGAGGCACCACTGATGACAAAGATTTCAGGAAGAAGCTGAAAACCTTCCTCTTCAGAGATCACTTCGGAACCATCACCTAATGCATAGCACCCCCCCTGCCCCCGCTGACTTCACAATGAATCCCTCTCCCCAACAATACTTGCTCCCCCCCTATCTCATGACTCTCACTTGTACATGTGGAGGTCTATTCCAATCTGTATGCCCCGGGCCATTGTGCATCCAGTTGGAATTGGATAAACAGTGGTAGATGCGATTCTGATCCTGCGGGACACATCTAGCCCCCACAGGATCAGAATCGCATCTAAGCCTGTATGTGCAGGCTAACTCAGTCAGCTAACTCAGCTAACGCAGTCAAGCTCTTGAATGGAGCTGCGGCACCATGGCATCCAGTTGCCATGGCACCATGGCTCCTTTCAGGAGCCGCAATCCCCGGCCGCCGCCAGCTTTGTTCTTTCCCCACAGCCTGACCCTTGATCTGGCCTCCCAAGGCTAGGGAATCTCCTGTGCCCCCTCCACCCTCTGTCGCTTCCTGGGCCTGCTGTACCCCGATGTCTAGGGGGCCTTATTCCACTTATGGGGTGGAATAAGTTCCCCGTCTATTCTGCTGGCACCGGACGTACAGGGCCAACATCAAAATCAGTCCTGTACATCCAAGGCTGTGGATCGCCCACTACCTGCCCTAACTCCACCTCCACTGCCCTCTTCCTGCCTCCATCTAGCCTCCTCATACAAACTTCTTGTTCATACAGGGAGACTTTGAACAGGGACGGTGGGGAGGGGGGGGGCCAACAGTGGGGATGGACTTCCCAACAGGACATCCATCCCCGCTATTCATGTTACAGAACAGACCCCATTGTATATATGCCTCTTTGTAAATAAGTTACTACTAAGTACCTCCCGCATGTCCCCCTCCCATCTTACTATGTAATGAGTTTGATTTGCCATGTAAACCGCTTTGATTGTAAGAGAATTCAATATAGAAAGCCCGTTAAATAAATAAATAAATAAAATCCTAAATCCTCACCTGGCATGACACACCCAAGCACATGCACACACACAGAGTGGTATCAAGACAGGCATTCAGATCAGTAAGGTTTGGGTGTACTGGATCCAAAACTGCTATAGGATGCACATTGTCTGCATACAAATAATTACTGACATCAAGCTGATTCCTGGATTCCTAGCCCATGGGTTTTCTTGGTGACCAGAAGTAGATTGCCCAGGCCTTTGTTCTGTGCAATAAAACCCTGGATTAAAACAGCCACTGTTGAGAGAAAAGATTAAAACTAATAGAAGCCAAAATCTTTCCCTGAGGCACCCTACTTTTAAACCAAAGAGCTTTAGAATGAATAGCCTTCCAACAACCAGTGGGAACAATTAGATAAATAACTGCTAAATCTCTTCCAAGCATGGCTGCAAATTCCAATTTCATATAATCTTGACAACAACAGAGAATGATTTACTAAAAAGTGACAAACCTATTTAAGAGAACCAACAGATCTGTCTTTGATCCAGATGCACTGAGATCTCATTCAACAAAGCAACTAGGACAGTTTATATATTTGAGTCTAACCTGATCCGAATCCCAATTGCTTAGGATGTAAAGCATTGGGGCATATTTACTAAAGCGCGGTAGCTGGGAATGAATGGCCAGAAGGCTCCCACACTAAAAGCACTGTGCTACCTGAGCAGTGAGTAAATTTGCTGGGATAGTGCAGAGCTGTGCTAGCTGCACACTAGAGGCACAAAGATGCTACTAGTACAGGTGCAACTACCGCTAGCCTCTGACTAGGCGGTAGTTGCACCTACCTTGCTAGCGCATCACGAACGCGCATTCTGGCCACGAATCTCACACAGTTTAAAGTCCATAACCATCCCACACATATTTATTTATTTAACTGGTTTTCTATACTGTTTTGTCCTTCAGTCAAAGGGGTTTGCATTGAAACAGGAAACAAGAAAGTTACATTATAACATTGTGGCGTAAACTTTTAACTATTAACATTGAAGCATAAACATAGAACTATTTACATAGCATGGTGTTGTGATTACATTTATGGGTTGATGTTTGGGTGGGGGTTAGCAATGGTTATGAGTTGATGGTGGAAGGTCTGAACTTAACATCTGTAGTAAGGTATACCATTCATATACCATTCATCACAATGCAGGATAGCAAAGTTCATATGTGAACTAGGCACTCACCTAGGGCACTGATATTGGAGGGGGCAGTAAGGTGTGCTGCCATAGCAGCAGAGTACCACAGCCTGATAGGCACAAAGCCATGGCTTGCAGCAGATGAGTGTACCAGCTGGGAGTATGCAGGTCACATCTGCATTTGCATATATAGCAGGGTGATTGGTGTGATCAGCTGTGGATGAGTTGGGAAATAGGGCCTGTGTTCAGTCAGTCAGTGCTGGCCATGTAGCCAGGGATGGAGACAGTAGAGTTCATCTGGGGTCGGAGCATGCAAATGTGGCGATCCAACTATTTGCAGAAGGAAGGTTTGGCACCAAACTATGCTGTCAGATCACTATCTCCCCTGCATGGGTAGCAATGTAACAGTGCATATGTGCACCTGGCAGCCCCATGCAGGTACCATGGGTCCTTTTTCTCTGGGAAGATGGCCCCTCACCCTAACCATATGAGCACATGTCCTTGGTGTACTGGCTCTCAGCAGATTTAGTTAGAGTATCCTGATCAGTGATTTCCTGTTTGACCTCTTTTCCTAGGGAATGAGATGTTCCAGAGACTTAGGGGTATGTTTATTAAACTGCCTTACTGTTACTGGCGCTAGTTGTAGTATTAATGTGAAGAATACCATATAAGGTAGTGGGTGGTCCAGAGGGAAAGTTGCAAAGAAGCAGTATCGTGCAATAGTGGGCACTGTGGAACGTTACTGCATGTTAGCCCCAAGTTCATACCAGTGCACTATTAAAAGCTATAAAGATGTAGCCTACTGGTTACTGCAATGACTATGGAGGCATAGGTCATGGGTTCAATCCCACAGTGGTGTTATGTAAGAAGGCTGTCTGAGGCATTCCCTTTTAATTTAAATCAGTGCTGCCAGCAAAAACACTCTCACAGTGCCGTAACCTAAGGTGCAGCATAAGGCGCCCTATAAGGCACTCCATAGGGCACATTATAAAGTGCCCTGTCCGCCAAGGCACCTTATAATGTGCCCTATAGGGCACTTCATAGGACACCTTATAGGGCACCTTATAGGGTGCTCCATAGGGTACCTTATAGGGTGCCCTATAGGGTGCCTTATGAGGCACCTCAGGCTACGGCACTGTGAAGGTGTTTCTGCTGGCAGCATTGATGTAAATTAAAAGGAAAAGCCTCAGACAGCCTTATTAAATAACACCACTGTGGGATCAAACCCATGACCTCTGCCTTTGCAGTTATTGAAGTAACCAGTAGGCTACATCTCTATAGTTTCAAACACAGCGCTGGCTGGCTACAGAAAGACTGCAGGTCACCACACAAACTGTCTGCTATGGTTACCAGGATAGGGTAAACCCACCCATACCCATGATGTACTGCACATGCAGATCAGCAGCCTACATCTGATCACAAGATGGGGTGTGCGCCTCTATAGCACCCCGGCCTGGTAGGGGGAACTGACCATGTGTGTTACTGGCACAGAGTAGCTACAGACCGTGACATTGTGTGGTTCCTGTACTCACCCTGAGGGTGAGGTGGGGTGCCCAGCACCAGGTCCGCAGCACCTGGCTTGGCTGTAATATAGGTCCCCATCAGTGCCAGTGTGTGATAGGTAGTCCTTGCAGACACACCTAGGATATACCTGTGTCCATCTGTATTTCTCAGTCACGTCTAGACCTCATGGATTATGATGCACCCAGCATAGTACAAATCCTGTGTGGTTGCCATGGTCACCTGTTATAAGAGAAGGGTGGTGTTTGGATCCAAAAGCAGATTATGTAGCACCACCCAACCTGCCCACTGTGAGTCAAGGTGGGGGACAGATCCACATTCTACATCTCTGCAATGATAGCAGTAGTGGCAACCATCAACCCCAGTCTTGCTGGGGAATTGGCACTCTACAGGGCATTGGCAGACAGGCAGTAAGCCTGGAAAAGCTCAGCTGCCCCCCCCCCATCTGACATTCACTAGCAGAGGGCACAGTCAGTCTCCACCCTGCAAGGTGTTCCAGCCATACACATGCTAACTGTAGACATTCAGCTAGCTAGTACATAGTGCATGTTTCTGGAGGCACTGTGTGCACCCAAAAATGGGATGTGAACACACCCCACCCACCAAGCAGGTATGTCAGCAATCAGACCCCAGAAAAGAGAACTCATAGATAACACTATGTCCCTGAACGTCCTCTCTATATACTAGCTCCTCTAGTCTCAATAGATTGAAATCATTCCTTGAGATCCAGAAGATCTTTATACTGAGGCTCAATTACTGAGATGCCTGCTTGGTGTCTGTGCTGTACATCCCATCTTTGGTTGCACAGGGTTCCCATGTGAGCATGCACTATGGACTGGCTAGTGGACTGTCTGCAGAAAGTCTGTGCATGGTTGGAACACCTTGTAGGGTGCTTGCAGGTGCAGTCTGATTGTGCTGTCTGCTGGTGAGTGGCAGACCGTGGTGTGGGGCAGTTGAGGTTTCCCCGGCTTATCCGAAACATTACTGCTGGTCTGCCACAGTCATAGGTATGGCTCTGACCCATCAGCCCTGGAGGGCTGTCTTCTGCCAGCAGTACTTCGGTTGCTTGTCCTACAGCCAGGGCTCCAGCACCTGTCCCTCCACTCCCTCACCTACAAAATGGGTGACTGTGGGTCCTTTGGGCTATATTGTGTACACCACTTTGACCTGTAGAGACAGTACTACATCCACCTCATGCGAGTCTAAATACCCTTCTGCCCTAATAACAGGTGCCATGACAACCAAAACCTAACACCAGACATGCACTAATCTGGGTGGCATCTGGGCCCACAGAGCCACATGTGGCTACAGGACACAGAAGTACTTTCGGATGCACTACTAGGAACAGCTGGCACACACTGGCAGTGCTGGAGATATGCAGCAGGACCTATCTCTAGCACCACATGTACTGCGGACCTAGTGCTGGGCGCCCATCCTAACCCTCAGGGAGAACACAGAACCTGCACAATGGCATGGTCTGTAGCTACTCTGTGCCAGTATCACGCACTGTCAGTCCGTCTTACCATGCTGCAGTACCAGAGAGGTGCAGACCCCATCTGGTGATCAGCTGTAGACCGCTGTTCTGCATGTGCATTGCATCATGGGTGTTGGTGGGGTTACCCTATCCTGGCACACAGAGCAGACGGTTTGTGCGGTGACCTGCAGTCCTTCTGTACCTGAAGGACTATTGAAGTAATCTATTGAAGTAATCTACCAATTTTTCAAAACTTTTAATGTACAAGATTAACATATCAACATCAGAAGTGCTGCCACTACCCTACGACATGAATTGGGTACAAGCAGCATGCCCCTTTAGAATAATGAAACAATCGTTAAAGATCTGGGTATCCATATCATCAAATAATTAACAAACTTTACAACCTTAAATACAGACCCAAGCTACAAGAGAAAAGGCAGAAATGAGATAGATGGAAAACTATCTTAATGACTTGACTGGAGTAACAGGCATCTCATCAAATGATAATTTTCCCAAATTAATATAACTGTTCAGTATAATATCGATTAAATTACCCTCTAGAGGTGTTCAGGCAAGAAAATTTTGGTTTGTTTAGTTTTCTGTGTTGTTTCATTTTTGTTTTTATAAATTTTCATTCTAGGGCAATTTGTTTAATTAAGAAGTGGCTATGGGGGGCGGAGCCTGATGTCCAGCGGGTAGGACGCGTTGCGTTGAAGCTCCCGAGAGGCCTACTTAGAATCCTGATTTAATACCTATACAAATTTACTATTTCGCTCCGAGCTGACCGGGGCACCTCGGGGGGAATGGCGGCCCATAAACCAGCGCGCTTGGACTTCGGGTCTCCTTCTTCTTCTCACGGAAAACGCTCCAAAACAGAGGTGTACCTCCCCACAGAAGATGGTTCCATTTCGTGAAAACCCCGAGATGCACCTGGAGATTTTGGAAGAAATACGCGGCGTGAAGGAATTGGTGCAGTCCAAATGGAGAAGCGCTTCGAGCCATGCGAGAAGACTTTGGAGTGCTCCAAGACCGACTTGAAAGTCTTTCATTACGGCAGGACAACATGGCGGGGGTCCTCGACTCGCACGAGGTGCGCTTGGGCAAACTGGACGAGGCTGAGCGCCAGATACAGAATCTTCAAAAGGAGTTAGAAGATAGCAATAATCGAGCCCGTCGCAACAATGTGAGGCTCCTCGGGTGCCGTCGGAGGGGGTGGAAGCAGGAGATATAAGAGAATTCTTGCTCAAAACTCTTCCCTCCTTGCTGAAGATCACTTTCATAAAGAACTGGAGATCGATCGTGCACACCGTGTTCCTGCCCACATGGCGCTCAACAAACGCACGACCCCCCGGCCTATTGTCTTTAGCTTGCTACGATATCAACAAGTGGAACAAATTTACATGCTGCCCGAGCAATCATCATCATTTGGAATTTGAAGGTCGTAAGGTCTCCTTCTTTTCCTGATTTGGCAAAGCCTACCGTTGACCGTCGGAAGAAACTCCTTGCTTTTCGCCCCTCGACTTCAACAGCTACAGGCTCGCTTTGGCCTGTTGTATCCTGCGAAGCTCCGAGTGACTCTCCACAACCAAACCAGGACGTTCGAAGATCCTGATCTACTATCAACATTTTTGGACTCCAAAGAAGCAGAGCAGATGCGCTAATCCCAAAGTTTGGACTCTTATTTGCCGGCTCTATCCGCCAGTTTGGAAGGGCACGATGCGGCGGTCATAGCCAAGCACAGAAATAGCCTGGACTTCTTTCTTTCTCTATATGACTTTTGTTTTTTTGGTCTCCTATCCCTTCATGATGTGTGCCTCGGTCGGATTCGGAGCACGCACAGTCCTACAGGTTATGTGTTTTTTCAATTTCGGCGGCCTTTCTCTGGGGGTTTCTTCCCCGCAGACACATGGTCGCCAGTAATTTTGGGGTTTTGCTTCTCCTCTACCGTACTGCGGTTTTCTTTGTTAATTTGGGGCGCATCATTTTATTATATTAGCGTAGTGTATTATAATAGCTTATTTTTACTATGTCATGTGTACAGACAGATACAGTCAGTTTGATGGATTTAGTGAAATTATGTGTGCTATCATGCTCAGATTTTTTAACTTATCTGTATGTCTTTATGTAAAATCCTATCTTTATCCTTAAAAGGAATTATTTGTCCTCTCAAAGGAAAGAAAATCATTATCTATCTTAGCCATGAGCATGTTGATTTGGTGTTTCTTCAGGAAACGCATTTAAACTCTGCTGAAACACTGAAACTCAATGCTAAGCCTCACATGGTAGCTGCCTATTCTCCCACCGTTTTTAAATGGTACGGGATAGCCACTTTGGTTAAGAAGTCTTAGCACGCTACTGTACCTGATATTAGCGCTGATAAGAAGGGTAGATGGGCCCGTGTCCACCTTGAGGTTGGAGATAGTGAATTCACGTGTATTTGCATTATGCCCCGAATGTGGACAACCCTGCTTACTATGCAAGTATTGCGCAGTTGGCCTCGGCCTCTGCCAATGCTCCATTAATGCTTGGTGGCGATTTTACCCAAGTGTTCCCTCAATCTTTTCTTCTCAAACAAGGTGCTCGTTGGTTGGAAGAGCCAGTACCGAGTAGACCTGTGTGGCTAGATACAGAAGCGGGCCTTTGCAAACCGATTCCTCTTACCTTTCTCCCTGGTATGACTCTCCCATCAGACTCCCACTATCCACCAATGCTTTTAGACACTTTAGGTGCCTTTAATACTCTTATGCAATCTTTAGACTCCCGACTCTGGTCAGTGCAACTTCAGCATCGCCTTCGGTCCACTAGAGTACTCCTGCCATTGGCATTCTCTATATTAGGTTGATTGGAAACTTTCCGATCTCTCGGTAGTTCACCGGGGGTGTAGCATCCAATTTACTAAACCTTCTGTAATGCTATAACTAGAGATACCCCTATAGCGCAGAAAGTATGGGAGAGAGAATTGCATGTGACTTTGATCTCGGAGATATAGAGCCTTATCAGGAGTAGAGGGACACGGGTTCCCGATCCGCCTCACTCATTCAGACCCTCTTCTTCCTAGCCCACCGGTGTTTTTACACCTCTCACAGATTAGACAAATGGAACACTACTCAGGGCAATGGTTGCTGAACACGTCCTGCGGCCATTGGTTCATTGCCTCATGTTATGCATGAATATCCCGCACAACAGTATTACCGGCGTCGGGTCTGGGGTCGTATTTAGTCTATCTCGCACTCTCAGGAGCCCCTTTCTTGGAGGATAGTGGGACTTCGCCCAGTTGCGGGGATCCCCTCTCTCCCAAAAATGGCTTATCTCCTTTCGAACTTTATGCTTGGCATTGCTATTTCCCTAATTAGGTAATACTGGAAAATTAGTTCCCATTTGAGCCCCAATGAATGGTGGAATCATGCCTGTCTTTACAGTAAATATGAGCAAATACCTTGTCTGTTCGCTTCCTCCGTTCAGACTCCTTCTCATTGGTCTCAAGGGAAGATGCTCAATGACTATGTACATTTTGCTAAATGCTCTCATTTGACTGTCTAACTTTGTACATATCTTTGTCCCATGATTATGCTGTATTGTAGATACTCTTTTAATCGTTTGATGTATAATCACTGTTAATTGGAAGCGCTCACATGCTG
The DNA here is from genome assembly GCA_033557465.1 of Ichthyophis bannanicus. NCBI lineage: Eukaryota > Metazoa > Chordata > Amphibia > Gymnophiona > Ichthyophiidae > Ichthyophis > Ichthyophis bannanicus. The sequence goes on along the minus strand of CM066035.1, from coordinate 439,844,536 downwards.
ATATAATCGGGTAGAGAAGAAGCATCGGGGTGGGGGGTAATGGGTTTACTTTTCCTTATTGTATACTTGTTTTGTCTCTTTTGGTGTGTTGTTTCTTTTGTTTGTTGCAAAATGAAAATAAAAGTTTACAGAAGTGGCTATGGCTGCTGCACAAACAAAAAACAATGTCTGAAAAATGTCCAAGCAAATAAAACACAATTTTATGGTGCTTTTTTTCCAGTTTTGTTAATAGTTGTTCTAGGCTGGCCTTGAACTGGTGTTCCTTAAGTCATTGATCTTCCAGAAGGAGCTATTATGTTCCTGGGGGAGCCAGTCAATTCTTCACTGTGTCTTGTATTTGTGGTAATATTAGTTCTTGTTTCCTGATTGGCTCAGGTTTCCTTGTCTGTTCTGGAGATCTGCAGCAACTATGAAATGTCTCTCTGTATGTTGAGAAGTCTGATCACAGTGGTCCATGCCATGGCTAAACTACTAATAGTGGTCAGACCACAAAGAGTTTGCACCACTTCCAAACTGCTGCAGCATGACTGATAGAGGGTTGCAAGTGGCATGACCACATAACACCCTTTCTGCAAAAGCTGCATTGACTGCCAGTAGACTACAGAGCCAAATTTAAAACCCTATCTCTGATTTTCAAGGTCCTCAGAAGAAATGCACCAGAATACCTAAAGAATAGGCTAGATCTCTGTGCTAACACCCAGATCCGTACCTAGCCCAGTGTGAGAGGTGCAGCCACACAGGGCACAAAGGCTTGGGGGGCACATTTTGGCTACATGCTTTGCCCTGCTGGCACCACTTTTTCTTCTCTCAGTGGCAGCAGGGCAACAGCAAAGAGCCAAAAAGCACCCACTAAGTCTTTTCACGGCACTTTAAGCAGGTCGGTCCCTCCCCCCTCTGACGTGACATCAGAGCAGGGAAGGACAGATCTGCTTAAAGTGCCGGCGACCTGCACATCAGGCGCGTGCTCTCTCCTCCACCTCCATCCAGCTGTTTTCTGCTCTTTCCCTGCTGCCGGCGCTGTCATGGAGAAATCAGAGGGTAGCAGCAGCAGGGCAAGAGCAGGCAGCAGCTGGATGGAGGTATGGGAGGAGGTGGGGGGCACATGCCCGATGTACAAGTTGCACAGGGCGCGATTCTAGCTCAATACGGCCCTGTTTACACCTTTGAGACCTCTGTCATCGCAAGAAGCACCCATAACGGTACCTTCACCAAAGGAGATCATGTGATGTGACATCTGCAAGTGAGATTTCTCAAGAGTAGCTCCAACGCTCTGGAATGCACTCTCAGAGGGGCTAAGCCTAATTCAAGACTATCTCTATTTCAGTATACAATGTCTTGCAAAAGTATTTATCCCCTCGGTTTTTGTCTTGTTTTATCACATTACGTATAACCTGTAATGAAAATGGAGGTTTATTTGGATATTAGGTAATGGACCTAATATAGTCCAAATTGGTGAATGACAATAAAATACCTGGTATATATTAAAAACAAACAATAATAACCTAAAAGTTGGGAGTGTATATGTATTCATCTCTTGTGCTGTGAAACCCCTAAATAAAATCTGGTCCAACAAATTAACCTCAGAAGGCACATAATTACAGTAGTTGAGTAGGCTTCACCTGTGTGCAATCAGTGTCACATGATCTGTCACATGATGCCCGTATAAATATACCTGTTCTAAAAGGCCTCTGACTCTGCAACACCACTAAGCAAGCAACATGAAGACCAAGGAGCATTCCAAACAGGTCAGCTGGAAATCAGGGTTGGGTTATAAAAATAGATCAGGGTTGGGTTGTAAAAAATATCCCAAATTCTGAAAATTTCACGGAGCACCATTAAATCCATTAGAACAAAATAAAAAGAATATGGCATCACTATAAACCTGATAAGAGAAGGCAGCCTAGCAAAACTCACAGACAAGGCAAAAAGGGCATTAATCAGAGATGTCACAAAGACACCAAGGATAACACTGAAGGAGCTGCAAAGATCCACAGAGGAGATGGCAGTATCTGTCCACAGAGCGGGGCTTTATGGAAGAGTGGCCAAAAAAAAGCCATTGCCTAAAGAAAGAAATAAGAAAACATATGTGGAGTTTGCACAACAGCATGATTAATAGTAGTAGTAACTCATTCTTTTTGAGCTTCCTGGAAGCTTAGTAATGATATTGGTGCCCTGGCTGCTACTACAATGTAAGTAGTCTATGGGGTATGTTTACTAAACCATCCTAATGTTACCGGCGCTAGTTGCAGCGTTAACGTGAAGAATTCCATATAAGGAAGTGGGTGTTACGGCATCAAGGCAACAATAGCTGGTCATCACGGGATAGAGAGCACCTTGCCGTCATCGCGCGACAGTATGTGTGCTGTGGTGCGTTAGCACGCGGTAACCCATAATTACATAGCAGTACCGCAAAAAAACAGCAAAAGAGGTGTAGCCCACTGGATGCTACAATGACTGTGGAGGCAGAGGTCATGAGTTCAACCCCACAGTGGTGTTCTTTAATAAGGCTGTCTGAGGGATTTCCTTTTTATTTAAATCAGTGCTGCCAGCAAAAACACCCTCAAAGTGCCGTAACCTAAAGTGCCTCATAAGGCGCCCTATAAGGCACCCCATAGGGCACATTATAAAGTGCCCTGTCCGCCAAGGCCCCCTATAATGTGCCCTATAGGGTGCGTTATAGGGCACCCTATAAGGCGTCTTATGAGGCACCTTAGGTTATGGCACTGTGAGGGTGTTTGTGCAGGCAGCACTGATTTAAATTAAAAGGAAATCCCTCAGACAGTCCTATTAAAGAACACCACTGCAGGATTGAACTCATGACCACTGCCTCCACAGTGCTGGCTGGCTGGCTACAGAAGGACTGCAGGTCACCACACAAACTGTCTGCTGTGGTTACCAGGATAGGGTAAACCCACCCGTACCCATGATGCACTGCACATGCAGATCAGCAGTCTACATCTGTTCAAAAGATGAGGTATGCGCCTCTACGGCACCCCGGCCTGGTAGGGGGAACTGACCGTGTGTGTTACTGGCATAGAGTAGCTACAGACCGTGACATTGTGCAGTTCCTGTGCTCACCCTGAGGGTGAGGTGGGGCACCCAGCACCAGGTTCGTAGCACCTGGCTTGGCTGAGATAGGCTGTGCTGCAGATCCCCATCAGTACCAGTGTGGGACAGGTAGTCCTTACAGATACACTTCGGATACACCTGTGTCCATCTGTATTTCTAAGTCACATCTAGCCCTTGTGGACTATGATGCACCCAGACTTGTGCATATCCTGTGTGATTGCATGGTAACATGTTAAAGGAGAAGGGTTGTGTTTGGACTCAAAAGCAGATTGTGTAGCACCACCCAACCCCCCCTCACTGGGTCAGGGTGGGGGACAGGATCTCCCACCAACTGATCTGCACTCTGCAGCGGAGGCAGTAGAGAGAACCACAGCCCCAGTCCTGCTGGGGAATAGGCACCCTCCAGGGAGGTCAATACCGATCTGTACATATCACACAGGGCACTGGCAGACAGGCAATAGGTCTGTAAAAGCTCAGCCACCACCACCACCACTATATGACATTTGTCAGAAGAGCACACATTCAGTCTTCACCTGCCACAACCTGCAAGGTGTCCAAGCCACACACATGCTAACTGCAGACAGTCTGCTAGCTAGTACATAGTGCATGTTCCTAGAGGAACTGTGTGCACCCAAGACTGGTATGTAAGCACACACACACCAAGCAAGTACTTCAGTAACTGGGCCTCAGAAAAAGAAACCCACAAATATCACTTGAAAGAAGCAGCGCATAGCACTATGTGGGAACCTAGCCATGCCATGGTCACTGCTCAGTCAGGGTGAGACTGACCTCCCAGCATGACATGCTGTGGCCACCCTGTCCGTGCAGGTGGTGGTCGGGCACTACAATGTCACAGCCATTGCCCTATGCCCTGTACAGATGCATCCTGTCCAGACTGCTGTGTCCGGGCCATACCCACAAAACCTTGCTCCTCATTATGCACATTGGCAGGCTAACACTGGAGACAGTGCAAGCAATGGGGGCTCAGTAAGGTGTAGGCAGCCACAAAACACTGGACAGACATACACACACTCCCACACCTATTTCAGCATTGTGCAAAGATAGAGGTGGTTGGCAGCCCTGGCCGCCACACCAGTCCTGGGCACAGTGCAGGTATTGCTAAGGTATGCAGGTGCTAGTATCAGTAGCTGCTGCTCCGCGCAGGGCCCAACAGCGTGACTCTCCATGAGGCTTTGGATAGTGGAGCCTCTGGTGTGGGTATTTGTGCCCCTGTTGGCTGATGCTCTAGGGCAGAGGTTCCCAACTCCGGTCCTGGTGGGCCAAACATGGTTCAGGTTTTCAGGCTGTCCCTAATGAATATGCATGAGATACATTTGCATACAATGGGGGCACTGCATACCAATGCATCTCATGCATATTTAATAGGGACAGCAGGAAATCCTGAAGGGTGTTTGGCTCTCCAGGACTGCAATTGGGAATCTCTGCTCTAGAGACTGCACATGTTTATGGTGTATGTGTACTGTAGGGTAAAATATAGGGACATGGTCTGCAGGAGCCACAGCTGGGACTTGAACCTGTGACCTTCTGCCCCTGGACACACTGGCTGTGTGTACTGCATCAAACTGTTGCCACAGAGGCAGGTCATTCCCTGGGGATACCATTACTGTTCATCAGACAGACCTTGTCTGTTGCACTGCACGCCACCCACCTGAACAGGGCTTGGTCTTGGTGTGCTGTGGGCAGATGCCACTGTCCCCTCCACCGCCAGCACCCCTCCGCCACCATGCTGACATGCCCTTATGCCAGTGGTGCTGGTGGTGCACAGTCCAAAGCCATCCAGTGTGCCGCTAGGAGGCTGCCTATGGTGCGGGATCTGGGGTAGGGGTGCCCACATAGACATCCGTGCTTCCCCCCGGCACCGCCTGTCAATGTTATGTGCCCTTTGGGGTACTTGCTGGATAATGTCCCCTGGGACACTGTGGGACACACACTCATGGGCATGTTTGACCTTGGTCAGTTGCTGGCTTGCTGATTTGCAGTTTCTGCGTTCCTATGTGCCACCTAGGCATCTGCCTAGCCCACCCTGTGCCCTAGCTTCCCCACTGCATGTCCCATCTGCAGCCCCCTGTACCCCATTTGCAGCCTCATCGTAGTGCCCTCTCCTACTTGGGCACTATGAAGTTGCTGCACATGTATCACTACTATCATTCTTCTTTGTTTCCCTGTCTTTGCTGTATATTGCTGTCTGAAATTGTTTCTCTCTCATGCAAATGTGCCTCTAGCGCAAGCTTTTCACTGGCGTTAATTTTCAGACCTTCATTTCACAGTGTTAGTGTGCCTGGAGCCTCTCCCTGCCCACTCTCTACCCATTGACCCCCTTCTCTCCACCCTCTGGGGAGCCTTACTCCACCCTCTGTGCCTTAATGCCACCGGAGACGTTATCGTGCAAAACCTCATGCTATCACGTGCTAATGTTACTTTATCGTGTGATAACATTACATATTGCGCGGTGACGTTACGTATCGCGCGATAACTGTGCTGCTGCAATGTTACCGCTGTTTAGTAAACATACCCCTATGTGAAGAGATACCTATTGAATCTCTTTATAAATGTGGTTCATAAATCCTAATAAAGAAATAAATATATTAAATTGTCTCACTTTGGTATGTAATTCAATATCAATTTTATTGGGATTAACTGGCATATCGGAGGGGATGCTTCTTTGATATTACCTCTAATAAAAACAAATACATACAGATATTTAATGATAATGGATTTTGCCACGATCAATATGAAACTTCTGACATTACACATCCAAGAAAAAAAAATGCAGGCCTCTGGAAAAATGAATTTGTTTATTGCTGCAGCCTTAAATGGATCACAGGATTTTTTTTTTTTTTACAATAAAGCACAATAGCATATTCACTGTTGCTCTACAATTATATGCTATACTGTAGGCGTACTGCTAGTCAAAAAGCTAAAGGCTGAGTGACGTTCATCACACCTATAGAGCAATTGTACAGCAAAAATATATTTCTTGGCATGCCTTGATTTTATGGCCTATGTGACTAAAGTGTGTTTTCTTTCTGTTTTAATTCTCAGGGGTACAATATATGGCTAACTCTTTTTAAGAAATTAGGCTTCTGATGTCAAGCTTAGTCCGATGACTATGACTAACTGAAAGCTAATGAAATTGTTCTGTTTCAGTTCTTAAAATTAATTTCTCCATTTTTGAAAAGTCCTTTGTGCTTTCTTCCTTCTGATTTGTCTATTACTACTCTACTGATCTGCGGTTATCATTTTTGGGTAACAAATTTATGTAGAATATGAAAGTAGAAGTCCATTTCAATCTGTGCTATCTTTAATATGTTAATGTAAACCAACTATTTTATAATGGCTTTGGAATCAACAAAATGTTTAATTAACAAACTAGCTATTTGGCAACAAACTGTTTCATTGATTCTGGCTTGCACTTTCAACTTATGCAGTCATACAAGGAACCCTCTTTGGGGTATGTTTACTAAACCGTCTTAATGTGCGCTCTGTGACGTTATCGCGTGATAAGGTACCTTATCGCGTGATAATGGCGCTTTTTAGGGCGCAGAAATACCTTAGCGAGCGATAACGAGCGCAGCGGCGCAAACGAGCGCTGAAGGCGGAGAAAGGCTCCCGGAGGGCAGAGGAAGGCTCCCCAGGGGCGGAAAGAAGGGGTCAATGGGTGGAGAGTGGGAGGGGAGAGGCTCCCCGCACACTAATGCTGTGAAATCCGAGGCTGAAAACTAACGCCAGTGAAACCCTGGCATTAGAGCTGAGATAAAGGGAAGAGAAACCATTTCTGTCAGCAATGTACAGCAAAACCAGGGAAACCTATTAAAAGTGATAAGTGTGATACATGTGCACGGAACAAAAGGGCAAATAAACAGTGAAAATGAACAGAAGAAAATGGAAAAATAAAATAACCAAGCTGGGCAATAGTGATCTCAATGGTAAACATCAAAAAACACTCCCAAAAAAGCACCAAAAAAAGGATATGAATTCTGGAAGGGTCCATGCTCCGTCCCCATACAAGGTGAAAGAGCCCACAGTGAAATTGCGCTGTGCAGGGTTTTCCACTCTTTCAAACAGGTTTTCTATGGAGTTCACATGTGCGGCAACAGCAGGGCGGGCATGTCGAAACAGCCTACTGGACAGATGCTTGAAAATGGGATACAGAGGGCTGCAGGCGGCACATGCTGTGGTGCAGCTGGGGCACAGTGCGGACTAGGCAGATGCCTAAGTGGCACTTAGGAATGCTGAAACTGTACAGCAGCCAGACAGTGACTGATGAGGGCCCAACATGGGCACGAGTGTGTTTATCACAGTGTCACAGGGGATAGTACCCAGCAGGTACCTCCAAAGGCACAGAACATTGGCAGGCGGTGTTGAGGGGGGAAGCGTGGACGTCTATGCAGGCACCCCTACCCCAGAACATGCACCATAAGCAGCCGCCTACCTGCACACTGGATGGCCTGAGACTGCGCACCACCAGCACCACCAGCAGAAGGGCATGTCAGCATGGTGGCAGAGGGGTACTGGTGGTGGAGGGGGGCAGTGGCAGCTGCCCAGAGCAGACCATGGCCTAGCCCTGTGTAGATGGGTGCCATGCACTGCAGCAGACAGGCCCTGCCGGACAAACAGTCATGGTATCACCTGGGAATGCACTGTCTCTGTGGCAACATGGTGGTGCAGTGCACATAGCCAGTGTGTTCAGAGGAAGAAGGTCACAGGTTCAAGTCCCAGTTGTGGTTCCTGCCAACCCAGTCCCCATATTTTACCCACTACTAAAATGTGCTAATACAGACAGAACCTTTATTGCAGATGACGTAAACATGCCCAAAACACCTACATTTTACCCTACAGAGCACAGACACCATAAACAGGTGCATTACCTAGAGCAGAGTCCCCCAAATGCCGTCCTGGAGGGCCAAACACCATTCAGGTTCCATGCTGCCTCTAATAAAGATGCCTGTGCTGCATTTCTATGCGCCGCCCCCATGGTATGCAGATGTATCTCATGCATATTCATGAGGGACAGCATGAAAACCCGAAGAGTGTTTGGCACACCAGGACTGGAGTTGGGAACCTCTGTTGTAAAGCAGCAGCCAACAGGGGCAGACACACCAGCACCCACAGGCTCCATTATCCAATGCCTCCTGGATAACAGCAGCAACAGCAAATTTGGAATTGCAGAAGAAGAAGACGACAGCTACAGCCGAAACCGCAAAACGGCATGTGAATGAGACACTTAGTGCGAAATAAGACCCCTTGAAAAAACACGTTAGTGAAATGCAACGGCACACAGGTTGGTGTTGGGGAACAACAGCCGGACCAGATAAGTACTAATGCACCACTTTGTTGAAAATAGTGGGCCATTCTGGCATGGGCTGAGCTGCGCTAGTGCACTATAAGTTATTCAAATAACATGCTGGAAGGCAGACTATGAGAACATCCTGACAATAGAAAAGCATGAAGAGCTATAAGTAAAAGGCAACGCAACAGGTCATTGATGCAACAGTGAGCATAGAGTTTAAGATTTTTATCTCAAACTTGTTAATAAGCTCCTTCTTAGTCTGAGACCTGGTTGCCAATTCAATAAACCTCTATTGGTGAAGAGTGGAGCGATAAATTCATTATATGATCCTGGAGAGGCAGGACATTGGGCCCTGCGTGCATCTCCCAATACTAACACTTGCATACCTTAGCAATGCCACCCTAAACCCGGGAATACGGTACACAGCTATCAAAAGGTTGCTATGACTACTGGAAGATAGCAATTCTGAAGTTAAGTACAATTTTCTGATTGAGCTGCATCATGGCAACCTTTCTGATGTCTGTGGAGTGTGCTACAGGTCTTGTGTCTGACAGTGTTTACCACCCTGGGGAGTGACCCCAACAGTATTGCGTACAATAGCCATGCCTGCACTGTGCCCAGGACTGGAGCGGTGGCCAGGGCTGCCAAACACCTCTATAGTTGTACAATGCTGTCATAGGTGTGGGAGTGTGTTTCTGTCTATCCAGTGTGTGGCTGCAGACACCCTCCACAGCCCACACTGCCAGCACTGTTGCCAGTATTGGCCTGCCAGTGTGCATAATGAGGAGCAAGGTACCATGGGTATAGCCCGGACAGGGTGGCCTGGCCAGGATACATCTGCACAGGGCATAGGGCAATGGCTGGGACATTGTAGTGCCCGGCCACCACCTGCACAGACAGGCAGGCCACAGCATGTCCTGCTGGGAGATCACTCTCACCCTGACTGAGCAGTGACCACGGCATGGTTAGGTTTCCCCATAGTGCTCTATAATATTTCTCTCATGTGATATTTATGGGGCCTAATCACTGACATCTGCTTGGTGTGTATGCTGACATCCCAGTTCTGGGTGCATGCATCTCCTCCAGGAACATGCACTATGGACTAGCTAGCAGACTGTCTGCAGCTAGTATGTGTCTTGCTAGAACATCTTGCAGGGTGCAGTGGCTGGAGGCTTGCTGAAGGAGAATATCAGATAGTGGTGGGGTGCAGCTGAGCATTTCTGGGCCTAATGTCTACTATTTCTTTGTAGATGTGTGCAGAGCTGCATTGACTGCCCTGTAGGGTGTCTGTTCCCCAGCAGGACTGTGGTTGATGGTCTCCTCTACTGCCACCATTGCAGGGAGGTTGAATGTGGATCTGTTGGTGGGAGACCCTGTTTCCACTCTCAGCCCCAGGGGGGTGGGTTGGGTCGTGGTACATAATCCACCTATGGGTCCATAAGGGCTAAACCTGACTGAGAAATACAGATGTATCCAAGGTGTGTCTGCAGGAACTACCTAGCTCACTCACTAGCACTGCTGGGGACCTGCAGCATGGTCTATTTCTGCCATGGAAGATGCTGTGGACCTGGTGCTGGGCGCCCCACCTCAACCTCAGGGTGAGCACATTACCCACACAATGTGATGGTGTGTAGCTACTCTGTGCCAGTAACACACACAGTCAGTTCCCCCTCCCAGGCCGAGGTGCTGTGGGGGTGCATACCCCATCTTGTGATCATCTGTAGACTGCTGATTTGCATGTGCAGTGCAACATGGGTACGGGTGGGTTAACCCTATCCTGGTAATCACAGCAGACTGTTTGTGTGGTGACGTGCAGTCCTTCTGCAGCCAGCCAGGGGTTTACTTGCAGCTGTAGCCCACTGGTTACTTCACTGCCTGTGGAGCCAGAGACCATGGGTTCAAACCCACAGTGGAGTTATTTGATAGGGCTGTCTGAAGCATTGTCTATTTTTAATGTACATTAGTGCTGCCAGCAAAAACACCCTCAGAGTACTGTAACCATAAGGTGCCTCAGAAGGTGCTTTATAGGGTGCCCTATAGGGGACATTATAGGGTGCCGTGGCGGACAGTGCACTTTATAATGTGCCCTATGGGGTGCCTTATGCGGCACCTTAGGTTACGGCATGTGAGGGTGTGTTTGCTGGGCAGCAATAATTAAAATACAAATAAAATGCCTCAAGAAACAATACTTACATGTCAAAGCTGATGCCTCAGCCAGTTTTATGCATTAGGCACACTGGGGATCAAACTCATGACCCCTGCATTATCAGTCAGTGTATTAACCATTGTGCTACACCTCTGTTTCTATCTTGTATGTCTGGGCGCCTACTTAAGATTACTGCACGTTAACGCGCTTAGCGGCGCTTTGCCCGATAATGTGCACAGCAGCGCGATAATCCCGTTTTGCTACTTTAAGACTGAAACGTCCACTCCTTTTATGGCAGCCTGCACACTATCGCCAGCCGCACATTAAGACGGTTTAGTAAACATACCCCTATATCTATATCTATCTATCTATCTATCTATATATAAAACATTGGCCCATATGGTTATGTGACTTGGTTTTGGTACACATGTCATGCCGATAGGGTCCTTACCATTTATTTAGCATATATATTATTTCTATTACCCTTGTTCTTTTTAGAACTTTATTCCCTGAATTGTGGATCGTTCTCTATGATATTTGGTCTTCTGGGCATGGTCTCTAAAAATGTAAAAATGTATGATTCTAGTGGTCCTCCTCACCCCTGTTCTGGCGCACAAGCATAAGCACCTATATTGATCTGATCAATTACCCATAGGAATATTTATGTATTTTCTTCCTTTCCTCAGGCATACAGGATTAAGTAGTTTCTCCATATTCTCTGCCTTGCTAGTTCCATCTGGATTTTTATCTTTTTATTTATTCCACTTACTGATTTTATGTATTTATTTCTGTTTTATTCTTTGATCGTTTTTATTTATTAAAGAGTGTTAATTATTATTTTATCATTATGTTTTTATCCTTTATGTTTATTTACTGTATTTATATCTTTCATCTTGGAGGCTTGTACCCCTGAAGAAGGCCACATGGCCGAAACGTGTTGGGGTTGTTGGTTCAATATAGCATTTTAACTGTTCTGTGCAGCCTTTTTGTTTGGTCCAGTACTTATATAAATATTTTTTTTAGATATTACCTGCTTCAGGATCTTCACCATTAAGCATTAATTTTGGCCAGTGAATTTCAAAATAGGAGAGCATTAATGTGTACAGCTCTGCCCCTTGAGCTCATGTACAAGCTATATATATTATGCCCTTTACTTCAGACAATGTTATTCCCCTTTTTTATGAATTGCACTTGATGTTTTAATTTATTTATTGATTGAGTGGTTACCAGTATTATCTATAGTTCCAGACACAGCTAGGTATGCCCACCACTCTCTTTTTTCTATGCCCCCCTCCCCCTCCCTGGTTCCTCAGGTCTCACATATTAATGTAACAATAATGATGGTTTTATTAGGTTTTCCCGGTTAGGATACCACATGTCCCTACTGATTATGATTTTGCCATTATCCTATCATCAATTTCACTATGGGTACGATTCTGTTCTGGATGTAGATCTCTTCTGTGCGTCCGGTCTGAAACGGTTGCACAGAGGGGATCATGATTCTGATCCCTCGGGGCATGTCTAGGCCCATGGGATAAGAATTGCGAACAGTTTTGCACATGCAGGCAGGGACAGCGATTCTGTCCAGCCTGCATGTGCAGGATTGCACCTGGTTAACTCAATCAGGCACTTAAATGGAGCCGTGGCACCATGTATCATGTTACCATGGCACCGCGGCTCCATTTAAAAGCCACGATGCCGGCCGCCGACCAAAACGGTACATTTAAAAGCCACGATTTGGCCACCGAAGGCCAGGGTGGGGCTGCGGGGAATGTGCCCTGGCCCCCTGCCCAGCCCCTTCTGCGCCCCAAATATAACAAGAAATATATTCAGGGGAGTTATTCCACCATTAGAATCAGCCCTGTATATCCAGGACTGGTGCCCGCCCACTGCCCGCCCACTCTCTGCCCCCGGGGAGCCCCTTCCCCGCCCCAACTAACTTCCCTACACAACTGGAAAGTTAGTCAAGGGCTGAAGCTGAGGACCGGAAGTTAGTCGGGGGCTGAAGCCGGCACAAATAGCGGGGATGGACGTCCCATCGGGATGTCCATCCCCGCTATTCGTGGTTCAGAATGACCTCCTATGTATTATTTATTTTCAACACTACATTGATTTCCTCTACTCCTCCTTGTCTTTATACAGAGATTTAATGTTAAATTGAATAGGTTACTCATGTTTGGAATTTGTACTTGCACTCTTTCATATTTATAATTCTAAATTTATAATTTTAAGGGGTATGTTTACTAAACTGCGGTAATGTCATTAACGTTAGGTTCCGCGGTAAAGGTACAGATGCCCATATAAAGGTGTGGGCGTTGCATCGTTACAGCAAGCTGTATCAGCTAACGCTCGTTACAAGGCGCCTTAGACTACCGAGCGTTACAAGGCACCTGGTAAGGCACCTTGCAAGGCACCCTGTAAGGCACCTTGTAAGGCGCCTTATAAGGTGCCTTGCAAGGTGCCCAGTAAGGTGCCATGTAAGGTGCCCTGTAAGGCTAAGCGCTATATTAGGCACCCTTGGACAAGGCACCGCAGAAGGCACCCTGGGCTACGGAACCATAGGTTAAGGTGGCCTAACAAGGTTATGGTGTCCTAGGTTAGTGTGCCCTAGGGACTGCAAGGTGCCTCAGGATGACATGCATGACCTGTGCGGAACAAAGACAGATGTAGCCCTAACACTAGATAGAGCACTCAGGAAAGGCAATGAACAGGTGAGTGAAGGAGGGAGAAGTGGGAGCTGCTGGAACTGCCATATCTACGGGCATCCCATGTGCCTGCTAGTACTGATGACAAACATGGTGGGGCAGCTGTACCACAGCACAGGGTGTTGGCAATGTAAAGTACCGGAAAAACAGTTGGTGGCAGACTATGGGAATACGTGTCCCCCAATGGAGGCAGAGGTAGTAGGATAGTTACAATGATGGGTGGACAGAGGAGTGGTGGTGCCATGTAGATCAGTCACAGGCGAGGCAAGCATGAAGAGGCGCAATGCAGGAAAGGGTAGCAGGGCATGACATGGGGTGGCAGCCTGCAATGGCAGACAGGACTCTACACAGCTGACAGACACAGACAGACCGAGGGAATGTTGGCAATTGTGGCGAGGGTATTATGGGCTGGAAGCACAGATCTGCAAATATATGACCTCTACAGGCATGCACACTATTTGAGTAGACAGGCATGAGAGGAGGGAACAATGAGGAACTGAACCCATGAACACTGCCAAGAAAGGCATTATATTATACCTCCATGGTGTATGTCACAGCAATGTCTGGGTACAGAATGACTGCAGGTCACCGCACAAACTGTCTGCTCTGAGTGCCAGGATAGGGTAACCCCACCAGTACCCATGATGCAATGCACATGCTGAATAGCTATCTACAGCTGATCACCAAATGGGGTCTGCACCTTTCCGGTATCTCAGCTTGGAAAGATGAACTGACAGTGCGTGATACTGGCACAGAGTAGCTACAGACCATGCCATTGTGCAGGTCTGTGTTCACCCTGAGGGATAGGCTGGGTGCCCAGCACTAGGTCCGCAGTACATGTGGTGCTAGAGATAGGTCCTGCTGTACATCCCCATCACTACCAGTGTGTGGCAGGTGTTCCCTGCAGTGCAGCCAAAGGTAGTTTGGTGTCCATCTGTATCCTGCAGTCACATGTGGCCCTGTGGGACCAAACACCAGTCAGTGGTATATACTACATACCCCAAAGGACCCACATCACCCTTTTTGTAGGTAAATAACAGGTGCCCCTGCCCTGTGGAAGCAACCTCCATCCTGTTTGTATGAGACAGCCCTCCAGGGTTGGTGGGCCAGAGCTATACCTATGACTGGAGCAGTGGCAGACCAGTAGCAATGCTGGGGTTAGGTCTGGAAAACCCCAACTGCCTCCCACCACTGTCTGCCAGTCACCAGCAGACAGCACAGTCAGACTGTACCTTAAAGGTGTTCTGACCATGCACAGTCTAACTGCAGACAGCCCACCAGCCTGCTCACAGAGGAACTATGTGCAGCAAGCAGACAACTCAGTGTTTGGGACCTCAGGGCTGAGGAACACAAATATACTACTGGAGGCAGATAGTGTAGAGTGCTATGTGGGAACCTAGACCTGCCATGGTCACTGCTCGGTCAGAGTGAGTGCCCTCCCAGCATGCCATGCTGTGGCCACCCTGTCCATGCAGGTGGTGGTCAGGCACTACAGTGTCCCAGCCATTGCCCCACACCCTGTGAAGATGCATCCTGGCCAATCTGCCCTGTCCGGGCCATTCCCAAAATACCTTGCTCCTTATTATGCACCTATTCAGCCTAACGCTGGAAACAGTGGGAGATTTTGGGCCCAGTGAAGGGTGGGCAGCCACAGAACAATGGATAGACATACACACACTGGTCCTGATCACAGTGCCGACATTGCTAAACTGTGCAGGGGGTAGTAGTAGTGCTCTGGTGATAACTTCAGCTCAATGCTGGGGCCAACAGCCTGATTCTCCATGCATCTTTGGATTGTGGTGCCTGTGTAGGTGGGTGTTTGTACCCCTGTTCACCGCTGCTTTGGGCTTTGCACATGTTGCTGTTGTATCTGCATTTTAGGGTAAAACATAGGGACATACTCTGCAGGAACCACAGCTGGGGCTTGAACCTGTGACCCTCGGCTTCTGAACATACTGGCTGGGTGCACTGCACCACACTGTTGCCACAGATGCACAATAGTCCCTGGGGCTACCTGTAGTTTTCCTCAGCCAGACTTTGTATGTTGCACTGCACACCATGTACTGATGCAGGGCATGGCCTAGGTCCACTGCAGGGAGGTGGCACTGCCCCCTCCAGCACGGGCACACCCCCCCTGCCAAGCTGACATGGCCATTTGCTGTCGGTGCTGGTGGTGCGCAGTCCCAGGCCATCAACTGTGTAGGTAGGCGCCCACCTAGGGAGCGGATCCCGGGGTGGGGGGCATACATGGACATCCTCACATCCCCCCCCCCCATCACTGCCTACCAATATTATGTCCCTTCCACATGGGGGCGGGATGGCTGGGGGGATGTCAGGTCAGTGTCCTAGCAACTATTGGCTAGGGTGAACCAGGTAGATATAGGTGGATTGTGTTTGGCCTTGGTCAGCTGCTATCTTGTTGATTTCCGGTTTCTATGTTCCTATGTGCCACCTAGGCGCCTGCCTGGTCCACGCTGTGCCCCAGCTGCCCATGCTACATGTCCTGCCTGCGGCCCCCTATGCCCCATTTGCACCATCGCCATAGTGGCCATTCATACTTTGGCACTATGGTGTTGCTGAAAATGGAGCACTACTATCACATTTCTTGGGCTCCCTGCCTTGGCTGTACATTGTTGACACTTAAATGGTTTCTCTCTCCTGCAAATGTGCATCTAACGGCAGGTTTTCATTTGCGGTAGGATTCAGCCCTTCAGTTCAGCGCGTTAGTGTGAAAGGGGCCTCTCCACGCCCACTCTCCGCCCATTGACCGCTTCTCTCTGCCCTCTCTCCACCTTCTGCGGTGTTTACCGCGGCCGGGGACGTTAACGATCGTTAAGTAACATTAACGCGCGTTAACGTTACATAACGCGCGGTATGTAACGTTACTGCAGTTTAGTAAACATACCCCTAAATGTCTAATATGATTTAGATTATTTATAGTGCTGTCCTTATTTTATTTGATTTGATTTTAGTCTATTCTTTTAAATATGTGTTCTTCTGTTTTATTTTTTAATGCTATTTTTAAGCTTTTAATGTTTGCTATGTATTAAATATTATGGTTTTTTTCTGTTGGGGGTTTGTTATCCACTGAGGAAGGTAGAAGAGTCAAAAAACTGCCAGGGTAGGAGGCATATTGAATAAAAAGCTGTTTGGACACGTCAGAGGTGGATTTCTTCTTACCTTACTCTCACAGTTTCCTTGTTTGTTTGCAGGTGCATGTGACTCCTTTGGACTACGTAGATGTATAAGACAGTCCCTGCTCATTTGAGCTTACAATCTATTCAAGACGAAGAACATCCCAAAACTGGGGACTAGAGTATAGAAAGATATACATAAGTGGTGAACAAGAGAGATTGAGGGGCACTGGGATCCAAAAACAGCCTCGAAGAGGTGGGGTTTTAGCCTGAGTTTGAATAGGGCTAGAGAAGGAGCCCTACATACTGACTCAGGTAGTTTGTTCCAGGCATATGGAGCAGCAAGGAGGAATGAATGAAGTCTGGAATAGACTGTGGCAGAGAAGGGCACAGATAAAAAAGCTTTGCAGCTGTAAGAGTGCTGACAGCAATGCATAAAAATAGGTCCAGCATTTTGGCAGAATGCTGGACCTACTCTATGCATTGTTGAGTCAGCACTCTTACAGCTGCTAAGTATTTTTATTTATTTATTTATTACAATTTCTTATATACCGCACTATTTCTCATCAGCGCGGTTTACATACAACAAATGACCATAACACCAACTGTTTTGGTTTTACAGAGAACAAGTATTGCCCCTGATGCAGGCAGAATACACTGAAACATGGCCATGTTGGGCTTAATAAAGTTTGTCACTGTTAATTTTGCTCCCCCCTCCTCATTTCTGTATATATATAACAGGATTGAATATCTGTAATAGGTTCAACACCATGGCCAACATTTAACTTATTTTGGTCATTAAGCCTACTGAATATCAGTCCCAAGTTTTTCTTTAAGGCAACTATCCAGTGCTTAACATCTCTGCAAAACTAGTTTTTTGGCTTTGCAACTAGCAACTGAGTTGAAACTATGAAACTATTCTGGTGCTTTTCCTTTGGCTGGTTCATCACTATGGAATTCCATTGCAAAGGATATAAGACTTACCCAGGACTATCTATATTTTAGGAAACTACAGTATGTTTAGACCTATAGATGTCCATTCTTTAGTATACATTTGGTTCATTTTGGGTACCTTAAAAGAATGCATGCAACATTAATTTCATGCACATTACCATACTACTTAACATGTACAGTCAATTTCCATAATTAAAAAGTTCAAAATGCATTAAAACATTTTATTAATAAGCATGTATGAAACAAACCAAAATAAACATCCTAAAATTGGGTGTGCAGGCCAAAATCTTTCATTTCATTTAGTTTAACTTTGCACTTCTCCACATTAAATTTTCATCTGCCATTTGAACATCCAATCTTCTAATTTATCAAGGTCCTCTTGCAATATGTTTCCCTGTCCAGATGCTTGGGGGTTGTGAGTAGCCACAAGGGTACCAAGAGGTAGCAAAAAATTACATCCAGTTAGTCAAAAGTGGCGAAGCAAACTTGAAAAGAAGGACTCAAAGAGGCCAGCTTAGGAGCTCATGGGAAAAAAGAAAGGATGCCGATATCGGCCATTCCAGTTGTTCAGTGATCCAATGCATGCATGCAGCTGCGAGATTTATCGTGTTCGAATACACTTCTAGCTCATGACACTCCGAGGATAACACTTCTGAATCTCTGCCTATTTGAGCAGTCCTATGTATACTTTGCTGGTGTCAATCAAACAAGACCTCCTTGTCAGACATAGTCATTTTCACGTAGGCACCTAATGAAGTAGGAGCCTGTTCAAAAGCTATTCATAAATGCTATTTCTTTCAACCTGTCGAGCTGTTTTGTTCCTTCTGACATAAGTTCATAGTTTTCCATAACACTCTATCAGCGCGCTATCCACACTGCAGCATGGACTATCTTATTCCCTTACAGCTCAGGTCATTGCAAGACATAGATCTAGCGGAACAAGACCTGTCACACTTGGCAAATAAAAACCTTAGGTTGTCTTTCATAAATGCAATACCTCTGGCTATGAAAGTCAGGGCAGGCAAATTCCGAGCCACGGTGCCATTCAGTTGTCCCCTCGCATGTTTTGGTATTGCGCATTGCGATGACAGTAGATTCTATGTAATGCGAAGGTAACAGCTAGAACATATCAATTGTTTGAGAAGTTAAATATCGCACAGCAGCACTTTGCTGAACCCGCGTGCTAAAGAGTTATGGCACTGTGGCTATCTACAGCACGCACTAATATTCCCTCATATGGATTTGTGATTGGTCGGTCTAGAGTTGCAGATGTGCGATGTACACAATGCGTATCTCTAAGAATTAAATGCTGAATGTTAATGTGGCAATTAGACCTCGTGATATAACTGCATAGTAGGCCTTGACACTCGTACTTGGTCAGCAATTATAGATGCTCTTTTGATGAGATGGTACCATCTCTGCGACGCGTTATTTACTATTCTATAATCCATGCTCAGCGCTCTAATTTTCCTTTGCGGGTCATTAAAACTCTCACATGTTGCTATCGCTTCTGGGGCTTATGGTGTCTCATCTATATTCTTCTATTGCCTATTTTATGCTATCGACTATTGATAGAAACAGTATCACCAGGCAGTTTGCTAGCTTACGGGATCGCAGGTGGATTCTAAACACGGAATCACAAGCTACTAAAAGACCTTCAACTGTACACATGAAACTCAGTTTATAGGGACGTGCTTGAACTGTGATTTACCTACGGTTTGTCAAAATGTGAACAGCCTCATCTTCTCAAAATACGGTAGATGTATCATGCAAGACTAGCGACAATAGGTTTATAGCCTGCAGCACAATATGGTGGTCGTCTCTAGATACTGCCCATATTCTACATTAGCCTTTCGACGTACCAGTTGCAAGCAGCAGAGACAAACGATACTACTCCATGTGCAGCACATGTGAATAGTTCAAAGCTGGTTCAAATGGTGGTAACGTTGTCCCCAGCATTGCGAATAGTTGATGAAAAAGATGGAAAGAAGTGGTGCAGGAAGCCCCTGTGTGTCACTGTATGGTCTAACTCACAGATTTCCATCAGGATGCTCTCCGACCAATCACGCAAAGAAATCCGTACACTGGACATCTCAGCACCATGGTCAAAACTTGGGTGGTAACCTTGGTTGTGACACATGCTAGTACCATCGATAGAAAGCAAAACAGACAGGCAACGCAGTAGCGGATACATAAGACAACACCAATCGGAATAGGACGCGATCTGAAGAATTGATGGTTGAATAGTCTAGCTGTGAAAAGCAATACACGCTACCTTTATCCCCGAGTTGAAAGGCGGGTCCAAGCACAAAATGTATTAAGGCGATATTAAAGGCGCGAGACAGGAGTTGGAAACCACTGGACTGGCCCTGGTTGCGCTAAGCCGCATTATGCTAGGTGCCTGAGGCGACCGTGCTTGGTGCTATGAAAAAGGTGGGTTAATGGTTTAGGAGTGAGGGAAAGCGGGTTAAGAGAGAGGGGATGTACTGGACGCACTCGGCAATAGCACATGGATGGGCTGCACAAGGTAGCGAGAAAGGGTATGACTGAAAAAAGAAATTATAATTTCTGGCCGTATGATAATTGACAAAACACATCTAGTACAATGGCAGGAAAATTGGGTGTTTGGGAGAATTGCTTTGTTGTCAATCCCCGTCATCCATGTCAAGATCAATGAGACCTCTGTGCATGCGTATATGGAACACAATTTCAGAAGCCCGGAGTATAGTAATAACCTCCGGAGTTGTGAGGTCCACGTCCAGAACACTGCTTGTTGTAGAATCATCAACACAGGCACTTCTTGAACTAAGGTGACGTGGTACTAGAACGCGGTGTGAGGTCCCACGAGGAATACATGTGGTTGTGTGAATAGTTTTTGTATGTGGCGAGGGAATAAAAAGACAAGAAAAGAGAAGTCATTGGGTAGCCACTAATCAAGGGCTGTACGGGATAGTATGAGCCGCACTCAAAATTTGCGAATGGTTTGGCGCGAGAGAATCAAAGGGGCATTTCCTTGTTGCTTGTTGAGCCCATAAGTGTGAGAGCTCGCATTGTTGTACATAGGATGAAGAAATTTATTCGCACATACTTCTATCTGAGCTATTGTTCCGAATTTCGCCGAAGACTTCTGGTACACAAATGGTCGTGGTACCCATTCAGAATTGACCGTCCTATTTTGGCTCTTAACCGGCACTGTTTGCCCACGTGACCGGTAATGCCGAAGAAACAGGCAACCATTTGCTTCAATGTGCTTTGCTTGCCGCGAACGACTTTTTGTTGGATTTGGCTCCGTCGTGGAAGACCCATACAGTCGATTGCTGTTTTGTTTTTCAGGCTCATATGCATAGATCCATGATTTCGGCACCTGTGTAGATGGTTATACACAGTCTTTGATGCGCCTTTGACGTTATTTTTTTCAACATTTCCTTTCACCAATCGACACGAGCCTTCTTTTTGAGCGTTTTTGTCAGATTATGCGGGATCCAACGCGAACAAATCTTTTTTTTAACGGCCAAATGATCATGCAATATCTTATTGATGCTTTTCATACTAATGCCCAAAGATGCCTTAATCTCACGGTCATGTCACATGATGATCTTGCTTTCATCAGTTTTTCCACACACAGCATCGATATTTTCTGGCACAACAACCGATTTTGGACGACCCTATCGGAATTCGTTCCTGGAGCGAACGTCGGCCACGATTGAATTCGTTTATACCAGTTTTTTACACGACGGTAGGATGGTGCTTTATCGCCGTTAAAAATTAAGTTTGCATTCGAGGCACTCCTTGTCTTGATAATCCACGGTCGAAAGTTATGAAAATAATCGCACGAAAATGTTCACGATGTTTAATTCCATTTTTCGCCCGAAAATGAATTTTTCTAAGTTACTGTAAACAACAATCGCACTCAAATGATAAAATGTTTATGAATAAGGTTATTTTTCAACAATATCAGTGTTCCAATGGAACCCTTGGATGGCCACCTGGCAGCACTTACTGGCCAGAAATATAAATAGCAACCCTCGGTAAAACAAAGTAAAAAGTATTAGAAATGGAAAAGAACACCAATTTAATACTCGTATAGGACAGAATGAGAGAAATATAGAGAGGGGTAATCAGGAAACGAGGAGTAGAGCTTCCCAATATTCCAGGAATATAGTGAGATGGACTGGTTCTTGGTTATTATATCTTATGGTGATACCCTGGTAATCCAACTTCGCGATAACTAAAGAGAGGAGAAGAGTAGTAATAGCATTTGGTGAAAGAAAAGAGCGATAGCTCATACCTGTCGAGGGAAGAAGAAACACTGGATGGATGATAGAATTAGTATTGCGATTGAAAGGTAAGAGTGGGATCAAGAATAACAACTAGATATTTGAAGAGTTGTTGGACAGTGGGGAATGATGGTGCCTTTGGAGATGGGTGGACGCAGATGGAGGATGGAAATGAAGCAGAGAACAGAGTGCAGAGGGTCCTTTGCTGGGATTAAGTTTCAGATTGTTAGTTTTTCAACCAGATGGCTACCAAATCTCGGCAGTGTTTTCACTGAGGAGAGATGGGGGGAAATAGTAATTAGTGTTGAAAGAGCAGAAGGATGTCGTCTGTCATAGAAATATGCAGACACACCCTGCGCTGGCTAAGTAACGCAAGTGGGGCAAGGAAAACATTGAACAGCCAAAATAGGAGCCAGCACCCAACCTTTGTCGGAATTACCGCAGGGAGAGGGAAATGAGTTGAAAACAGCGGATTGAAAGAGACACATGGTAACCTATGAGTAGAGAGAAAGGTGTTGGAACCCAGTGACGAATTGTGGGAGGCAGAGGAGAGACGAGATAGAAGGAGCAAGTGATGAACTAAGAACAAAAGCGATAGACAGATTGAATGATGCTGCTTGTGAGATGTTACCTATCTCCAGGAACAAGCAAGAATTTAGTGCTTCACATATGGGGCATCGTCGCGTACCTCTACGGAGCCTGCACGAGACACCCTCCCCAGTGTCCGCAATTAGGAAATGCTTTTGGGAGCATCCCACAGCGCCTGCATTCTGCCTTTCCCACCTTTCCCAACTGCCTCTCTCCAGTTCTCTTCGTTTTCCGTGGAGCCAGCAGGTCATGTGTTCCTGTCACCGCAGAAAAGTTTTCTTATCCTCCTTCTTTTTTGTGGTCTGCTTGTTTGCCTTCCTCGACGCTATAACCGTACCACCCGGTTTCTTCTTTCTTTCTTTTAAAAAAAAAAAAAAAAACTATTTAGTATTTTTTTTCCAAACTTTTCTTCCTCAGGTGCAACCGCCCCCCCAAACCCCAAAAAAAAATTTTTGGGCCTTAGTCCCAAATTTTCCTCCATTATGGAAAAACCCGCTTCGGGTTTCAAGAAGTGCACCAAGTGTGGCGGTACCATCTCCGTCAACCGACACCCATGAGTGGTGTCTTAAATGGGTTTAGGTCCTGACCACTTCCATTTTTCGGAGTGTATGGCCTGTTCCATGTTGTCCAAGAGGGGTCCGACAAAACCCGGGCTGCTAAGCTCAGGCACCCTTTGTCCCTCCGATGCAGCCTCTGTGGCATCGACGTCTTCCAGGGCTTCGTCTACTTCCCATGGATCCTCAGGTAACTAAACATAATTCTGGCCGGTCCCTCAAAGGGCAGATCTCCTTCCAAGCATCGAGATGCCTCTGGCGTTGCCCCTTGAGGGTTTCTGTACCGGCAAAATTACCCCGGCTGGAGCTTCGGCTTCCAAAGCATTATCGGGGCTCCAGGATGTTTTTCGAGGCCTCAACCTCAGCAGAACTACTGGTGCCCTGCTCTGGGGTACCGGGCCTGCTTTCTTCCTTTCTCCGGTACCGGATACCCAGGCATCGGCAGTGTCGATAGACCAGAGGTTCCTGGCTATTTTGAACGCAGTCTGGTGGCTCTCCTTGCAGCATCGACACTCTCGGAACCCACGTCAGACAGTCCCAACTGGTACCCGGCACTGAACTCTGGCGCCAGTATCGGTACCTTTACCGATAGCATCTGCATCGACATCGGTGTCTGCATTGCCAGCACCCAGTCAACCATGCCTTCTGGTACCGATACACCGGTACTGATTCCCCCCGGTACCGACTTTGGTCGGTACGGGTATCCGTGCTGTCGACAAGAGCATCCGCAGGCAGAAGATACTTTGAGTCCTCGGAGGAGTCTGATGATTCCTGACAGCTCCGTTGGTACCAGAGTACTTCCTCCCTGAGGAGCCTTCCGTCTCCCAAACGTAGGATGTCTCCTCCATAAGATATCTCCTTTCAGGATTTTTATCAGGGAGGTGGCTCGAGTCTTTTCCATTACTGTGGCCTCCTGAAACACAGCCCAGGCCAACGGAATTGGAGATTCTACAATATCCCCAAGGCTACCTAAGGAGGCAAAACCACTTTGCCTATCCATGAAATCTTACATGAGCTCATGTTAAGAATGTTGGAAACACCCCTTACCAACCTCTCCTCACTCTCGTACACTTGGATACCATGTATCGAGTACCTTCCGTGTCCTGGCTTCCAGAAGAACTCAGCTTCCTCACTCACTCCTATTGTAGTGGATGTCAGCTATGAGAAGGATCAGAAGTGCAAAAGAGGCATGCCTCTAATCCTCCAGGGATGTGATTGTTCGAACTTTGGATGCCTTTCTGCCATGGTTGGGGGGGGGTGGGGGGGGGATCAGTTCCTATATTTTATATCTGGGAATGTTCCTTAAGGTGTGTCACAGGAGATTTAGAGGTTTTGAGCCCTCTTCTTCCTGAAGATAAGAGGCAGGATTTTCTCACACTGAGAATTAAAGGGCATGCCCATATGTTTCTAAATTTGGGGTCAAATCGTGGCAGTCTTTTGAACCTGTTTTGAGTGCATAAGCAGAACCTCTGGCATTGCCCATAGGTTGCACGTAGAATTTGCCTGGCTCCAGGCATCCGATTTGGAGCTCTGGGTGCATGACAAACATTGGCAATATCCCTTGTACAGGTGAAGAAGCCATACGGCAGAATTGGCAAGAGAAAGCCAATTAGTTAGATGCCTGTACAACTCCACTTTGGATAGTTTAAGCCAAAGCCACAACTGGATCCTGCAAGGAAGAAATTTTTCAAGAAACCATTCTTCTCCAAAATGAAGAGGTTTTATTTCCTCTTAGTCTCAGCAAGGACATTCCTGCAGGTCAGCCTGCCCTAAAGAGTCAGCAACCACCTAAACAAAGGAAAAAAAAAAGCAAAAGGACTGCTAAGCCTCAACCGTCCTCAGCAGTCTCATCCTTCCATGAGGCTTTTTGACTTCCGTCTAGAGAACTTAGCCTCCTGGCCCTCAATGGACTCAGAACCTTCCACAATTCCAGGGAAGGTTGTCCTTCCAACTTTGCCCGGCCAGATGGGGGCAAATAACAGCAGAACATTGGACTCTCTCCATTATAAAAGAGGGGTACAAGCTTCACTTTCCTCCACAAGGCCCCCTCCCACAATGGTAAGACAGTTCAATTTCTCAGAACTCCTCTCATCAACCTGTTACATCAAGAGGTCCTATGCTTCTTGCCCAAGGAGCAAATAGAAGAGGTACCGCATTCCTCAACAGGGTACAGGGTTTTACTTCCCCCCTATTTCCTTATCCCAAAGAAAACAGGGGGACACAGACCTATTTTAGATCTCAGAGAATTGCACAAATTCCTGTTCAAGGAGAAATTCAAGCTGATTTCTCTGGGAACCCTGGCTGCCATAGCCTTTCAGAGTCAGGATTGGCTTTGTTCTCTAGATCTCAAGGATACTTACACTACATGTTCTCATCCATCCGACTCACAGAAAGTCCTTCGTTTCCTTTTTCACGGAAAGCAACTACCAATACAGGGTGCTTTCCCTTTTGGCCTGGCCTCAGCATCCAAGGGTGCTACTACTCACGGCATGGCTGCAGTATGGGTAGCATTTCTTTGCACGCCAGAAATATTCGTCTTCCCCTACTTAGATGACTGGGCTCATTCGAGCCCCATCAGAGTCAGAGGTCTCAGGATTTCTCTATCTTGCACAATGCCTATCCTTCAGTATTTGGGTCTGGTCCATAAACATCCCAAAATCCAGCCCTAACTCCCACTCAGTCTCTTAGAGTTCATAGTAGTTTTGCTGGATACCAGGAAAGCAAGGGCCTATCTTCCCAGACCCGTTGCCTTCGCATGGTGCAGTTAGCTTCTCAAAGCAGTGCTTAAAGCCTCATCTCACTGCTCGAGTAAATGTTACAACTAGCTAGGCCACATGGCAGTCTACCGTGCATGTGGTTCCTTATGCTTGCCTCCATATGAGAGCAGCCCAGTGGACTTTATCCACGTCAATGGACCCAGCATCAGGGTGCCTGTCCAGACAAAATAGCAAACCCAAATCGCCTTATTTTTATCCCTCCCACTGGTTGCAGTCCCCCTCAAAACCTGTTTGCAGGGGTCCCCATTTTCAACAACTTTACTCCAGGCAACTCTCACAACATAATGCTTTCACTAATGGTTTGGGGAGCTCCATCTGCAAGACCTCTCCACCCAAGGTACTTGGACTCCACAGCAGACTCATCTACCCATCAATCTTTTGGAGCTCAGAGCAATCTTCCTTGCTCTGGCAAGTGTTTCCACACCGCTGCTTCAGCTACAAGACAGTCCTCATTCATACGGACAATCAAGTAGCATGTTCTACGTGACCAAGCAGGGAGGAGCCGGCTCTCTGTCGCTTTTGTCAAAGAAGGCTTTGCGACTATGGGCCCTCGCCAGAGAGCATGAGATTTCATCTCCCTGGCAGTGTATCTTCCAGTTATCCAAAACTCTTGGCAGACAGACTCAGTCGAGTTTCTGCTTCCACACGAATTGTCTCTACATGCAGACCAGGTTGCCAAGATTTTTCAAATTTGGGAACCCCAGACACTAGACCTCTTTGCAAGTCACGTTGAATGCCAAACTTCCCCCGGTTCTTTGTTCCAGAATTCCGGCTCAGGGCTCTCAGGCCAGGATGTCTTTTTCCTCCTTCATTGGGGGTCCAAGACTTCCTTTATGCCTTTCCACCCATTCCCCTGATGACTTCCCCAAAACCCTATTCAAGCTTCATAGAGACAGAGGCCGTATGATTTCTAATAGCTCCACATTGGCCACGGCAAATGTGGTTACCCTCTGCTTCTACATCTCTCTCAAGCTTCCCTCTCTGGAGGTTAGGCTCTGCTCCAGATCTCCTGTTCTCTGAGCGTATGGAAATTGTTTATGGGGGGGCATCCCAATCCCCAGTCTCGGTTCATCTCAGGGCCTTGGTTGCTGAAGGCCTAGATCTTCAGATTTCTAACCTTCCTCAGCAAGTAAAGGATACCCTTTATGCTTCTAGAAAACCTTCGACAAGACAGCTCTTATGCTTTCAAGTGGAAAAAGGTTTACCATATTGGTGCTCTGCAGAAAGGTCC
This sequence comes from Ichthyophis bannanicus, assembly GCA_033557465.1. Lineage (NCBI taxonomy): Eukaryota > Metazoa > Chordata > Amphibia > Gymnophiona > Ichthyophiidae > Ichthyophis > Ichthyophis bannanicus. The sequence continues at coordinate 439,817,790 of CM066035.1, read as the reverse complement.
CTTACCCCCCTTGCGATACCTCTGGAATCATTACTGGAGTTCTCCTTCATTTATCCAATGCAGGACTTAAAACTAACTCAGTAAGAGTCCATTTAAGTGCTATTGCGGCTTCTTTTCAAGCCTTTAAATGTACAACCTATTATCCTCCCATCCTCTTATAGCAAGCATTTAATGAGAGGCCCTTCTTCTAACTAAGCCTCCCATTAAGCCATCCACCGGTGGCATGGGACTTGAATCTGGTTCTTTGCAAGCTCATGAAGCCACCTTTCGAACCCTTAGCTACTACCTCGTTGAAATTCCTTTCTTGGAAGTGGGGAGTTATCTTTCTCATTGCAATTCACATCAGCACATCGCATCAGTGAATGTGCAGGCACTAGTTGCTGATTCTCCTTATACAGTTCCCATCATGACAAGGTAGTCCTTATGACTCATCCACACTTTATGTCAAAGGTGGTCTCTCCCCGCCTGTTTCATTTGAACCAAGCGGTCTACCTGCCTGTGTTTTTCCAAGGCCTCATGCATCAAAATGCAGAAAGGAATCTTCATACTTTGGACTGTAAAAGAAGCTTTAGCTTTTTACTTACAGAGAACACAGCAACATAGAAAGTCCTCTCAGCTTTTGTTTGCTTTTGATCCTTCTCATCTGGGAACTTCCAGTCTCCAAGAGAAACTCTGTACAACTGGATTGCACAGTGTATTTCCTTTGCCTATCAGAGTAAGAATCTTCCTTTGGAGGGCCATGTCACCGCTCACAATGTGAGAGCCATGGCAGCTTCAATGGCTCATCTGCACTCTGTGTCTATCCGACGACATCCTGTCGAGGCAGCCACTTGGGCCTCGGTTCATACCTTCACGGCCCATTAACTGCTTGGACCAGGATCTCCCCCGCCGGGATGCCTTGTTTGGGTCCTGGCCTGTTTCTCCAACACCTGTGCTACTACCTAATCAACTCCTACCCACCATACCCTGGTAGGATGCCGGAGATCCATGGGGGGAAGTGTGGAGCCCTTTCACAGGGAACCACAACTTCTGGGGCTCTCTCCCTGGCATCTAAAGCTAGGAAGCTCCCCATATGTTGAAGACTACATTCATGCTTGTTCCTGGAGATAGCATATTAGTTACTCACTGTAACAGGTGATCTCCGGGAACAGCAGGAATTTAGTCTTCACAACCCACACCACCTCCCCTAGGAGTTGTATCTCTTATCTATCTATCTCTTTCTCTTTCCCTCTCTCTCTCCTTTGTCTCAGCTTTAAACTCAACTGAGAGAGGCAGTTGGGAAAGGCAGGAAGGCAGCACGCAGGCGCTGTGGGGATGCTCCCCACAAGCTTTCTTCTAATTGGATGCTGGGTGAGTGTTTCCCAAGCCATGCTGCCGTCCTGACCTAGACGATACCCATATGTGACGACTAATTCCTGCTGTTTCCCGGAGAGTCACCTGTGTACAGGTGAGTAACTATGCTTTCTCCCAAGACATACTGACTCATTTAGAAATACTATTCTGGTTATGTCCAAAGTAGACGCCCTTTTTTTCTAATCAGGCATGTTCCAAGTTTGTGAAATCGTGTCCTGCACCTGGATGTGCCTGCATTGTTTTTTCAGATGTTCTAGCTTTGATGTCCCAGATTGCACTTGAACGGAATCTTCTAAAAATTCCCCCTTGCCAAAGAAAAAAAAAAAAAAAAAAAAAACCCCCCCCATATGCAAAAAGCCATTTTACACATGTCAAAAATGTTAATGAATAAGTAAGTAAATTTTGTTTTAAAAGCCACTACATACAAGTATACACCCATGGCAATGCGCAGTTTTGTAAGGGGGTACTTTCTGGATATTGTCCTGAAAATCATCTAAAAATTGTCCAAAATTTAAGATTGGTAGTTTTTTGCTCCATTAATGGATCTCCTCTCCTCTCTCTTCTCAATGAACTACACTCTGCTCACGATCACTGGCCTTTTTCCACTCTCCGTCTGTTTTCTCTTAACCTTTCTGCTGCCTTCGATCTGGTTGAACCATCGCACGTCTTTTAGCACGTCTTTGGGATGCTGGTCTCTCTGGCACGGTAACGTCATTGGTGGTCATTCCTTTCCTTTCCTGTCGGTCCTTCTTCTTTATCACAGGGTCATCTTCCTCTTCCTCCCAGAATCTCTTCCCTGTGGTGTCCCACATGGATCTGTACTTGCTCCCCTCCTATTTAATGTTTTTATGCTCCCCTTGCCCTTCTGGTTCAACAACATGGTATCTCTGCTATTACGACCTCATATTATATATTTCTCCTTCATCTACACGGATTCTCACACCCCTGATAATTTACTCCACTGAACACCTGTCTCTCTGCTGTAGCCTGTTGGGTCTCATCTAATTTCTTACTGTCACCCCTGTCTAAGTCTTTTGCTATTTGGTTTTTTTTACTTTTGGGAGCCCCTTCCCCCACTTCTGCCCCGCTACTGTCTTTCCCAGCCCATTCCTCTCATCTCGCTCTTCGGTATTTGGGTGTCACTATTGATTCTTCTCTCTCTTTTAAGGAGTCGACATTTCTTCGGCTTGTTCAGCGTTCCTTCGTCTCTTTAAAACAATTGCGTGCTGTATCGTTCTTTCCTTTCCCCCTCCGCTCTGACTACCTTGCTTCTCCTCTCTTTTGTCATGTCTCGCCGTTGATTATTGTAATGTCTCCTTGGCCGGCCTCCCCTAGTCCCAGCGTCACTTGTCCTCCCAACGTGGTCCAAAACAACTGCTGCACTTATCCCTGACACGCGCTTCCCGGTTTTGATCATATCAGGTCCCCTCCTTCTTTGTTTTACCCTAGCTCCCTATTACCGTATCGTAATCCAGTATAAGTTCCTTATCTCTTGTTCACAGAGCAATTCACACAGGGCACTCCCCGTTACCTTGCTGGAAATCAGGTTTCAATCTGCACACGTCCCATCGTTCACATCAGGTCTATACATGTTAACCGTATGGGGGTCTCTCCCCTCCCCCTCACAAGCACAACCGGTACTCTACCTGCTCATCTGTCTTTTTTCTTCCTAGCCCACGACTCTGTACTCGTTCCCCTCCACCCTCCACTCAGAGATAAACTATCATTTAAATCTTTCGGGGTCTAAATTAAAAACCCACCTCTTCTGTCTAGCTTTTGATCTTCCTCCTCCCTCCTCACCCCTTTTGTCTCCCTCCTCCCCGCTGATACACAGATTACATCCTTTTCTTCTTATGCTTCATCGTCTCTCTGATCCTGCTTTGATTTTTAAATGGGGCGCGTCTTTTCTATATCTCTGTAGCTTTTTAATTTTTTATTGTAAACCGGCCCAGAAGCGGCTTTGGTCTGGGTGGTATAACCAAGCTTTAAAATAAACATAGAACAATAAACATGCAGTTTTAGCAAAGTCTAACAAACTTATCACGTCCAAATGCCAGGCACTTGCTTATACAGTTTTGTAAAGTCCCACCCCGTTGCATATGTAAATTTAACCACGTACGAAGCCTGTTCCCTGATGGTGCTCTTTTTCTTAGTTTCCTTGTAAAAATGGCTTGTTTCCCACTCTCGTACATGCTAATGAAATACATGTGTTTCTTTTCTTCTCCCATAGCCTTGCTAGGTATTTTTACAAGATGGTCCACATTCAGCATGGTGGACATCCCTTTTTCCATCAGAAACTTATGCAAACCTGGACTTTACATATATGACTTACCTTAAGTTTACATGGCCATCCTTTACAGTTGGCCCAAAATGCAGCAAATCTCATCACTGTATAATTACGGGTTTTCAAGATGAGAGAACATAATTTCCCAGGGGTTTTTCATTCTATGCAAATCCATCCATGTAAGGGATTTAATTTTACATCATTGGAATATATTACAGATACATCCAGTTGTTTAAAGATCCTCCTGTGTTTTCGTTATGAAGGGGTAGAAATTTATGATATCGTGTAGGAAGTGTATATCAGGAGGAGTGAATTCAAGAGAAAGGGGTCATATAGAAAGTAACCATTGTGTTGTTTTTGTATGAATTCTATGAAACATAAAGGAGTCTGAACACCCTCCATGAAGGGGTTTGTTTTCATCAGTTGTGGGATTCTACCACTTGTTATATCATTGTGATGGTTTATGTAGTGTTTGTGCCCTGTTTGTTTTTTGTTAATATAAGGACCAATATCACGGCCTTTTAAAGACCGTGTGGATTTGAACATCTTTCCTCGATTCATCGGGGGGGGGGGTGTAGAATCGTGGGGGGGGGCTCCATTAGTTTTTGTTCCCATTGGCAAGCGTTGGACTCACACGGTACAGGATTTTCATTGTTTTATATTGGAGAAGGTTAGTGGGGAGGTGGTGGAGATATACAATGGTGATTATATAGCCGCTGGTAACAACAATATTTTGTTTAGGTGAGACAGTGTGATACCGAATGGGTTTTAAACATGGCAGGTAGAGTAAGCATTGGTTCTATTGATCAGTGTGGGGGAGTTTTAAAAGGAATAGCTAAAGGAAGAGGTAGAATACGCCTGCGCTGGAGTCTTTTTTGTGAAATTCGAGTTGATGTTTGCAGCTATATGGGAAAAATGCCTACAGGTTAATGACCACCCCCCCGCAGTTATTTGTTTGGGATAATTTTCAATGTGTTTGGTTGAATATAGTGCCAGAGTGTTGGTTTTTGTTATGGTTTCCCTACAGCAGCTGGAGTGGTGAAACTTATGCGTCCATGATTGGATTGAAGTATAGTGATTGTGGAATACGGCACAGAGTTTAAGTTCACAACAGTCACTATTGCATTCCTTGCAGTACCGAATGGTGGAAGAAGCGTCTCGTCAACATTGGCCATAGAATTTGCATGTGGGTTTACCCCTTTGGAGCAGAAAGAATGGCTGTTAATATCTGCGGGACCACCTTGTAAGGTCTACGATCTTGATTGAATTTTAAATAGAGGTTCTATAATCGGGAAATCCCTTTATGAATTGAGGTTTTGCTGAGAATCCATTGGTTGTTTCCCTCCTCTTTGAAACGAGAGTCCATCAAGATGCCCCCTTCACATTCTGGGGCTGTTTTTACATCTTCTAATGTTGTTAGTAATGCCCCAATAATTGAAAATCCAGTAGAAATGAATAATAAGCTTAATATGAAATACTGAGCTTGTGGTTGAATTTCATATTGTTTATACCATGCATGTTCCAACTTTGAACAGATCATGATCTACTTTTTCCGGCCAAAAGTGCCGTGATCTACCACCATGAAAATTAAGTTTCAAATTAAATTTTAAACCCAATAAAGTTGGAGGAATTCCCCACCCCCATTTTTAATGAACCTTCTGTCATTACTTGGATGGCTCTGCTGTTAAGCAAATTAAGCAAAAACAAAACAGAGAGACGAAGAGCCAGTAAGAACTGATGAGGGGAAAATGGAAAGTACATTTTTCTTAAAGTTTTATTGTGGTAATAACTTTCTTTAACTGTCGTAAAAACGTTCTTTACCTTTTATTGAGTAAATCTGTGGTTTAACTTTAGGGTCGATTATTGATCCAGGCTGATCTTGCCAACAATCCTTTTTAATCTGTAGCTCTTGCTCATTAGTGAGACGTTTGAGCCTGCCAGTTTTTCATCCACCACCTTTTGGAAGTTGCGTTGAATATTGCGTGAGGGCCAGTTCTCAGGGAATCCTGTAAGAGATTCATTGCATGCTGTCATGTTGGAACATTGTGTACTCTCTTTGTCATTTTCAAATGGGAAAACGCAGATTCACACAAATAAGTTGAACGCGAAACAGGAATATACAGCTTTCACTGCAGTCTTTCTCAAGTTGGTAAATTTGTCTCTAGGAACGAACTTCCAAAATGATTCTTGCTCAGCACAGGTTCTTGAGAAAAATGTCATTTTTTAGGGTTAATATTTTGTTTCTCAAGAGATGGCTTGTTCAATGAGTAATTTTTACTGATAGCAGCTGCAGTGTTCTTTAATGTCCACATCTACTTTGAATGGATATGACAAGTACTCCACCAACTCTTCCAAATTTTGGAAAGTCCTCTGACATCTATTTTTGAATTCCTGGATAACAGAACTATTTTCTGTCAGATACTTCTCGGTCTGAAAAACAAACTTTGGATATTGGTCTTCCAGATTGTCCTGCATATTAGGAAAATGATCAAAAGTGTTGTTTTGCAAGGTCAGTCCTCATTAGCTCAAATTTTGCTCTTGTAGGATGAAAACTGTACTTTTACTCACAAGTCTCGCCAATGCATTTGTTTTTTTACCTTGTAGTTCAAGGTTCATATCACTTAGTTCACACCTGTAAAGTCAGCGAGAAAATGCCAGATCACATTACACCACTCCTCATCTTCCAAACTCTGCTTGGTCATCTCCCCTCTCCTTCAAAAAAACTCTTATTTCATTCAGCAAATCAACAAAATGTTGTACAGAAATTTGTGCCTACTTAGCCACCTTACATCTGTGTGCAAAATGATTTCCGCACCCCCCTCATCAAGAGTAAGATTGACAAGCCTGTCTTTGGGAAGTGGATCTTTCTCACAACGGGATTTACACCCATTTTGAAAGTTTCTGTCCATGAACAGTCTTTTGTATTGATTCTCTTGCTTTCCAAAACGTGCTGGTGAATGAGGGCATTGGTAAGAAAGGTAATCTTGGAAGTCATCATGCTGTCTACAGAGGTCTTTGAAACAGTTAACCTCACCTGTCATTGCTCTTGCTCCATCAGTGGTGATGGAAACAAGTCTATGCCAATGGAAGATTACACTTTGTCACAAAGAGAATTGAAAGAACTGAATATTTCATGACCGTTAGTTCTCCCTTTTAAAGAAATTATTCCAAGTAGTTCTTCTTTAACACTGAAGTCTTCAAAAACCATCCGAATAAAGAATAGTCACTGGGCTATGGCCTCTTATGTGTCTGTAGATTCATCCATTTGGAGTGAGAAAGCAAACAATT